>OX336389.2:1419001918-1424802070 GCA_946902985.2 Meconema thalassinum | reverse complement strand
TGTACTGTCATCAACACACCCTCCTGAAGATACACTACACCCCAGTGTATTGTCATCAACACACCCTCCTGAAGATACATTTCACTCTTGTGTACTGTCATCAACACACCCTCCTGAAGATACACTACACTCTTGTGTGCTGTCATCAACACACACTCCTGAAGATACACAACACTCTAGTGTATTGTCATCAACACACCCTCCTGAAGATACACTACACTCTAGTGTACTCTCATCAACACACACTCCTGAAGATACACTACACTCTAGTGTACTGTCATCAACACACCCTCCTGAAGATACACTACACTCTAGTGTACTGTCATCAACACACCCTCCTGAAGATACACTACACTATAGTGTATTGTCATCAACACACCCTCCTGAGGATACACTACACTGTAGTGTACTGTCTTCAACACACACTCCTGAAGAAACACTACACTCTAGTGTATTCTCATCAACACACTCTCCTGAAGATACACTTCACTCTAGTGTATTGTCATCAACACACATTCCTGAAGATACACTACACTCTTGTGTATTGTCATCAAAACACACTCCTGAAGATACACTACACTCTAGTGTACTGTCATCAACACACACTCCTGAAGATACACTACACTCTTGTGTATTGTCATCAACACACACTCCTGAAGATACACTTCACTCTAGTGTATTGTCATCAACACACATTCCTGAAGATACACTACACTCTTGTGTATTGTCATCAAAACACACTCCTGAAGATACACTACACTCTAGTGTACTGTCATCAACACACCCTCCTGAAGATACACTAAACTCTTGTGTATTGTCATCAACACACACTCCTGAAAATACACTTCACTCTTGTGTAATGTCATCAACACACACTCCTGAAGATACACTTCACTCTTGTCTACTGTCATCAACACACCCTCCTGAAGATACACTTCACTCTAGTGTATTGTCATCAGCACACCCTCCTGAAGATACACTACACTCTAGTGTACTGTCATCAACACACACTCCTCAAGATACACTACACTCTAGTGTACTGTCATCAACACACACTACTGAAGATACACTACACCCTAGTGTATTGTCACCAACACACACTCCTGAAGATACACTACACTACAGTGTATTGTCATCAACACACACTCCTGAAGATACACTACACTCTAGTGTACTGTCATCAACACACACTCTTGAAGATACACTACACCCTAGTGTATTGTCATTAACACACACTCTTGAAGATACACTACACCCTTGTGTATTGTCATCGACATACACTCCTGAAGATATACTACACTCTAGTTTATTGTCATCAACACACACTCCTGAAGATACACTTCACTCTAGTGTATTGTCATCAACACACACTCCTGAAGATACACTACACTATAGTGTATTGTCACCAACACACACTCCTGAAGATACACTACACTCTAGTGTATTGTCATCAACACACACTCCTGAAGATACACTTCACTCTAGTGTATTGTCACCAACACACACTCCTGAAGATACACTTAACCCCAGTGTATTGTCATCAACACACACTCCTGAAGATACACTACACCCCAGTGTATTGTCATCAGCACACACTCCTGAAGATACACTACACCCTAGTGTATTGTCATCAACACACACTCCTGAAGATACACTACACTCTAGTGTATTGTCATCAACACACACTCCTGAAGATACACTACACCCTAGTGTATTGTCATCAACACACACTCCTGAAGATACACTACACCCTAGTGTACAGTCATCAGCACACACTCCTGAAGATACACTTCACCCCAGTGTATTATCATCAACACACACTCCTGAAGATACACTACACCCCAGTGTATTGTCATCAGCACACACTCCTGAAGATACACTACACCCTAGTGTATTGTCATCAACACACACTCCTGAAGATACACTTCACTCTAGTGTATTGTCATCAACACACACTCCTGAAGATACACTACACCCTAGTGTATTGTCATCAACACACCCTCCTGAAGATACGCTACACTCTAGTGTATTGTCATCAGCACACACTCCTGAAGATACACTACACCCTAGTGTATTGTCATCAACACACACTCCTGAAGATACACTTGACCCTAGTGTATTGTCATCAACACACACTCCTGAAGATACACTACACCCTAGTGTACTGTCATCAACACACGCTCCTGAAGATACACTTCACTGTAGTGTATTGTCATCAACACACACTCCTGAAGATACACTACACTCTAGTGTATTGTCATCAACACACCCTCCTGAAGATACATTACACTGTAGTGTATTGTCATCAACACACACTACTGAAGATACACTACACTCAAGTGTATTGTCACCAACACACACTCCTGAAGATACACTACACTCTAGTGTATTATCATCAACACACACTCCTGAAGATACACTTCACTCTAGTGTACTGTCATCAACACACACTCCTGAAGATACACTACACCCTAGTGTAATATCATCAACACACACTCCTGAAGATACACTACACTCAAGTGTATTGTCATCAACACACACTCCTGAAGATATACTACACTCTAGTGTATTGTCATCAACACACACTCCTGAAGATACACTACACTCTAGTGTATTGTCATCAACACTCACTCCTGAAGATACACTACACTCTAGTGTATTGTCATCAACACACACTCCTGAAGATACACTACACTCTTGTGTATAGTCATCAACACACACTCCTGAAGATACACTACACACTAGTGTATTGTCATCAACAAACACTCCTGAAGATACACTACACCCTAGTGTATTGTCATCAACACACACTCCTGAAGATACACTTCACTCTAGTGTATTGTCATCAACACACACTCCTGAAGATACACTACACCCTAGTGTATTGTCATCAACACACACTCCTGAAGATACACTACACTCTAGTGTATTGTCATCAACACACACTCCTGAAGATACACTTCACTCTTGTGTACTGTCATCAACACACCCTCCTGAAGATACACTACACTCTAGTGTATTGTCATCAACACACCCTCCTGAAGCTACACTACACTCTTGTGTACTGTCATCAACACACCCTCCTGAAGATACACTACACCCCAGTGTATTGTCATCAACACACACTCCTGAAGATACATTTCACTCTTGTGTACTGTCATCAACACACCCTTCGGAAGATACACTACACTCTTGTGTACTGTCATCAACACACACTCCTGAAGATACACTACACTCTAGTGTATTGTCATCAACACACCCTCCTGAAGATACACTACAACCTAGTGTACTGTCATCAACACACCCTCCTGAAGATACACTACATTCTAGTGTACTGTCATCAACACACCCTCCTGAAGATACACTACACTATAGTGTATTGTCATCAACACATCCTCCTGAAGATACACTACACTGTAGTGTACTGTCATCAACACACACTCCTGAAGATACACTACACTCTAGTGTATTGTCATCAACACACACTCCTGAAGATACACTTCACTCTAGTGTATTGTCATCAACACACATTCCTGAAGATACACTACACTCTTGTGTATTGTCATCAAAACACACTCCTGAAGATACACTACACTCTAGTGTACTGTCATCAATACACCCTCCAGAAGATACAATACACCCTAGTGTATTGTCATCAACACACACTCCTGAAGATACACTACACCATAGTGTATTGTCATCAACACCCACTCCTGAAGATACACTACACCCTAGTGTATTGTCATCAACACACCCTCCTGAAGATACACTACACCCTAGTGTATTGTCATCAACACACCCTCCTGAAGATACACTACACTCTAGTGTATTGTCGCCAACACACACTCCTGAAGATACACTACACCCTAGTGTATTGTCATCAACACACCCTCCTGAAGATACACTACACTCTAGTGTATTGTCATCAACACACACTCCTGAAGATATACTACACCCTTGTGTATTGTCATCAACACACCCTCCTGAAGATACACTACACACTAGTGTATTGTCATCAACACACCCTCCTGAAGATACACTACGCTCTAGTGTATTGTCATCAACACACCCTCCTGAAGATACACTACACTCTAGTGTATTGTCATCAACACACCCTCCTGAAGATACACTACACTCTAGTGTATTGTCATCAACACACCCTCCTGAAGATATACTACATCCTAGTGTACTGTCATCAACACACACTCCTGAAGATATACTACACCCTAGTGTACTGTCATCAACACACCCTCCTGAAGATACACTACACTCTAGTGTATTGTCATCAACACACCCTCCTGAAGATATACTACACCCTAGTGCACTGTCATCAACACACACTCCTGAAGATACACTACACTCTAGGGTATTGTCATCAACACACCCTCCTGAAGATACACTACACCCTAGTGCATCGTCATCAACACACACTCCTGAAGATACACTACACTCTAGTGTATTGTCATCAACACACCCTCCTGAAGATACACTACACCCTAGTGTATTGTCATCAACACACACTCCTGAAGATACACTACACTCTAGTGTATTGTCATCAACACACACTCCTGAAGATACACTACACCATAGTGTATTATCATCAACACACCCTCCTGAAGATACACTACACCCTAGTGTATTATCATCAACACACACTCCTGAAGATACACTACACCCTAGTGTATTGTCATCAGCACACACTCCTGAAGATACACTACACTCTAGTGTATTATCATCAACACACACTCCTGAAGATACACTACACCCTAGTGTATTATCATCAACACACCCTCCTGAAGATACACTACACCCTAGTGTATTATCATCAACACACACTCCTGAAGATACACTACACCCTAGTGTATTGTCATCAACACACACTCCTGAAGATACACTACACCCTAGTGTATTATCATCAACACACACTCCTGAAGATACACTACACCCTAGTGTACTGTCATTAGCACACACTCCTGAAGATACACTACACCCTAGTGTATTATCATCAACACACAATCCTGAAGATACACTACACCCAAGTGTATTGTCATCAACACACACTCCTGAAGATACATTACACTCTAGTGTATTGTCATCAACACACACTCCTGAAGATACACTACACCATAGTGTATTGTCATCAACACACACTCCTGAAGATACACTACACCCTAGTGTATTGTCATCAACACACTCCTGAAGATACACTACACTCTAGTGTATTCTCATCAACACACCCTCCTGAAGATACACTACACTCTTGTGTATTGTCATCAACACACACTCCTGAAGATACACTACACTCTTGTGTATTGTCATCAACACACACTCCTGAAGATACACTACACCCTAGTGTATTGTCATCAACACACACTCCTGAAGATACACTTCACTCTAGTGTATTGTCATCAAGACACACTCCTGAAGATACACTACACTCTTGTGTATTGTCTTCAACACTCACTCCTGAAGATACACTTCACTCTAGTGTATTGTCATCAACACACACTCCTGAAGATACACTACACCCTAGTGTATTGTCATCAACACACATTCCTGAAGATACACTACACTCTAGTGTATTGTCATCAACACACACTCCTGAAGATACACTACACTCTTGTGTACTGTCATCAACACACACTCCTGAAGATACATTACACTCTAGTGTATTGTCATCAACACACCCTCCTGAAGATACACTACACTAAAGTGTATTGTCATCAACACACACTCCTGAAGATACACTACACTCTTGTGTATTGTCATCAACACACACTCCTGAAGATACACTTCACTCTTGTGTACTGTCATCAACACACACTCCTGAAGATACACTTCACTCTTGTGTACTGTCATCAACACACCCTCCTGAAGATACACTACACTCTAGTGTATTGTCATCAACACACCCTCCTGAAGATACACTACACTCTTGTGTACTGTCATCAACACACCCTCCTGAAGATACACTACACCCCAGTGTATTGTCATCAACACACCCTCCTGAAGATACATTTCACTCTTGTGTACTGTCATCAACACACCCTCCTGAAGATACACTACACTCTTGTGTGCTGTCATCAACACACACTCCTGAAGATACACAACACTCTAGTGTATTGTCATCAACACACCCTCCTGAAGATACACTACACTCTAGTGTACTCTCATCAACACACACTCCTGAAGATACACTACACTCTAGTGTACTGTCATCAACACACCCTCCTGAAGATACACTACACTCTAGTGTACTGTCATCAACACACCCTCCTGAAGATACACTACACTATAGTGTATTGTCATCAACACACCCTCCTGAGGATACACTACACTGTAGTGTACTGTCTTCAACACACACTCCTGAAGAAACACTACACTCTAGTGTATTCTCATCAACACACTCTCCTGAAGATACACTTCACTCTAGTGTATTGTCATCAACACACATTCCTGAAGATACACTACACTCTTGTGTATTGTCATCAAAACACACTCCTGAAGATACACTACACTCTAGTGTACTGTCATCAACACACACTCCTGAAGATACACTACACTCTTGTGTATTGTCATCAACACACACTCCTGAAGATACACTTCACTCTAGTGTATTGTCATCAACACACATTCCTGAAGATACACTACACTCTTGTGTATTGTCATCAAAACACACTCCTGAAGATACACTACACTCTAGTGTACTGTCATCAACACACCCTCCTGAAGATACAGTAAACTCTTGTGTAATGTCATCAACACACACTCCTGAAAATACACTTCACTCTTGTGTACTGTCATCAACACACACTCCTGAAGATACACTTCACTCTTGTCTACTGTCATCAACACACCATCCTGAAGATACACTTCACTCTAGTGTATTGTCATCAGCACACCCTCCTGAAGATACACTACACTCTAGTGTACTGTCATCAACACACACTCCTCAAGATACACTACACTCTAGTGTACTGTCTTCAACACACACTACTGAAGATACACTACACCCTAGTGTATTGTCACCAACACACACTCCTGAAGATACACTACACTACAGTGTATTGTCATCAACACACACTCCTGAAGATACACTACACTCTAGTGTACTGTCATCAACACACACTCTTGAAGATACACTACACCCTAGTGTATTGTCATTAACACACACTCTTGAAGATACACTACACTCTAGTGTATTGTCATCAACACACACTCCTGAAGATACACTTCACTCTAGTGTATTGTCACCAACACACACTCCTGAAGATACACTTCACCCCAGTGTATTGTCATCAACACACACTCCTGAAGATACACTACACTCTAGTGTATTGTCATCAACACACACTCCTAGAAGATACACTACCCCCTAGTGTACTGTCATCAGCACACACTCCTGAAGATACTCTTCACCCCAGTGTAATATCATCAACACACACTCCTGAAGATACACTACACCGCAGTGTATTGTCATCAGCACACACTCCTGAATATACACTACACCCTAGTGTATTGTCATCAACACACACTCCTGAAGATACACTACACTCTAGTGTATTGTCATCAACACACACTCCTGAAGATACACTACACCCTAGTGTATTGTCATCAACACACACTCCTGAAGATACACTACACCCTAGTGTACAGTCATCAGCACACACTCCTGAAGATACACTTCACCCCAGTGTATTATCATCAACACACACTCCTGAAGATACACTACACCCCAGTGTATTGTCATCAGCACACACTCTTGAAGATACACTACACCCTAGTGTATTGTCATCAACACACACTCCTGAAGATACACTTCACTCTAGTGTATTGTCATCAACACACACTCCTGAAGATACACTACACCCTAGTGTATTGTCATCAACACACCCTCCTGAAGATACGCTACACTCTAGTGTATTGTCATCAGCACACACTCCTGAAGATACACTACACCCTAGTGTATTGTCATCAACACACACTCCTGAAGATACACTTGACCCTAGTGTATTGTCATCAACACACACTCCTGAAGATACACTACACCCTAGTGTACTGTCATCAACACACGCTCCTGAAGATACACTTCACTGTAGTGTATTGTCATCAACACACACTCCTGAAGATACACTACACTCTAGTGTATTGTCATCAACACACCCTCCTGAAGATACACTACACTGTAGTGTATTGTCATCAACACACACTACTGAAGATACACTACACTCTAGTGTATTGTCACCAACACACACTCCTGAAGATACACTACACTCTAGTGTATTATCATCAACACACACTCCTGAAGATACACTTCACTCTAGTGTACTGTCATCAACACACACTCCTGAAGATACACTACACCCTAGTGTAATATCATCAACACACACTCCTGAAAATACACTACACTCTAGTGTATTGTCATCAACACACACTCCTGAAGATATACTACACTCTAGTGTATTGTCATCAACACACACTCCTGAAGATACACTACACTCTAGTGTATTGTCATCAACACTCACTCCTGAAGATACACTACACTCTAGTGTATTGTCATCAACACACACTCCTGAAGATACACTACACTCTTGTGTATAGTCATCAACACACACTCCTGAAGATACACTACACACTAGTGTATTGTCATCAACAAACACTCCTGAAGATACACTACACTCTAGTGTATTGTCATCAACACACACTCCTGAAGATATACTACACTGTAGTGTATTGTCATCAACACACACTCCTGAAGATACACTACACTCTAGTGTATTGTCATCAGCACACACTCCTGAAGATTCACTACACTCTAGTGTATTGTCATCAGCACACACTCCTGAAGATACACTACACTCTAGTGTACTGTCATCAACACACACTACTGAAGATACACTACACTCTAGTGTATTGTCATCAACACACACTCCTGAAGATACACTACACTCTAGTGTATTGTCATCAGCACACACTCCTGAAGATATACTACACCCTAGTGTATTGTCATCAGCACACACTCCTGAAGATACACTACACTCTTGTGTATTGTCATCAGCACACACTCCTGAAGATACACTACACTGTAGTGTACTGTCATCAACACACCCTCCTGAAGATACACTACATTCTAGTGTATTGTCATCAACACACACTCCTGAAGATACACTACACTCTAGTGTATTGTCATCAGCACACACTCCTGAAGATATACTACACCCTAGTGTATTGTCATCAGCACACACTCCTGAAGATATACTACACTCTAGTGTATTATCATCAACACACACTCCTGAAGATACACTACACTCTAGTGTATTGTCATCAGCACACACTCCTGAAGATACACTACACTCTAGTGTACTGTCATCAACACACACTCCCGAAGATACACTACACCCTAGTGTATTATCATCAACACACACTCCTGAAGATACACTACACTCTAGTGTATTGTCATCAACACACACTCCTGAAGATATACTACACTCTAGTGTATTGTCATCAACACACCCTCCTGAAGATACACTACACTCTAGTGTATCGTCATCAACACACACTCCTGAAGATACACTACACCCTAGTGTATTATCATCAACACACACTCCTGAAGATACACTACACTCTAGTGTATTGTCATCAACACACACTCCTGAAGATATACTACACTCTAGTGTATTGTCATCAACACACCCTCCTGAAGATATACTACACTCTAGTGTATTGTCATCAACACACCCTCCTGAAGATACACTACACCCTAGTGTATCGTCATCAACACACACTCCTGAAGATACACTACACTCTAGTGTATTGCCATCAACACTCACTCCTGAAGATACACTACACTCTAGTGTATTGTCATCAACACACACTCCTGAAGATACACTACACTCTAGTGTATTGTCATCAACACACACTCCTGAAGATACACTACACTCTAGTGTATTGTCATCAACACACACTCCTGAAGATACACTACACTCTAGTGTATTGTCATCAGCACACACTCCTGAAGATACACTACACTCTAGTGTATTGTCATCAACACACACTCCTGAAGATACACTACACTCTAGTGTATTGTCATCAGCACACACTCCTGAAGATATACTACACCCTAGTGTATTGTCATCAGTACACACTCCTGAAGATATACTACACCCTTGTGTATTGTCATCAACACACCCTCCTGAAGATACACTTCACTCTAGTGTATTGTCATCAACACACACTCCTGAAGATACACTACACCCTAGTGTATTATCATCAACACACACTCCTGAAGATGCACTTCACTCTAGTGTATTGTCATCAACATACACTCCTGAAGATACACTACACTCTAGTGTACTGTCATCAACACACCCTCCTGAAGATACACTTCACCCCAGTGTATTGTCATCAACACACACTCCTGAAGATACACTACACTCTAGTGTACTGTCATCAACACACACTCATGAAGATACACTACACTATAGTGTATTGTCATCAGCACACACTACTGAAGATACACTACATCCTAGTGTACTGTCATCAACACACACTCATGAAGATACACTACACTATAGTGTATTGTCTTCAACACACCCTCCTGAAGATACACTACACCCTAGTGTATTGTCATCAACACACCCTCCTGAAGATACACTACACCCTAGTGTATTGTCATCAACACACACTCCTGAAGATACACTACACCCCAGTGTATTATCATCAGCACACCTTCCTGAAGATACACTTCACCGCAGTTAATTGTCATCAACACACACTCCTGAAGATACACTACACTCTAGTGTACTGTCATCAACACACACTCCTGAAGATACACTACACCCTAGTGTACTGTCATCAACACACCCTCCTGAAGATACACTACACCCTAGTGTACTGTCATCAACACACCCTCCTGAAGATACACTACACTCTAGTGTATTGTCATCAACACACACTCCTGAAGATACACTACACCCTAGTGTACTGTCATCAACACACACTCATGTAGATACACTAAACTATTGTGTATTGTCATCAGCACACACTCCTGAAGATACACTACACCCTAGTGTACTGTCATCAACACTCCCTCCTGAAGATACACTACACCCTAGTGTATTGTCATCATCACTCACTCCTGAAGATACACTACACTCTAGTGTACTGTCATCAACACACACTCCTGAAGATACACTTCACTCTAGTGTACTGTCATCAACACACACTCCTGAAGATACACTACACTCTAGTGTATTGTCATTAACACACCCTCCTGAAGATACACTACACTCTTGTGTATTGTCATCAACACACCCTCCTGAAGATACACTACACTCTAGTGTATTGTCATCAACACACCCTCCTGAAGATACACTACACTCTTGTGTATTGTCATCAACACACACTCCTGAAGATACACTACATCATAGTGTATTGTCATCAACACACACTCCGGAAGATACACTATACCCTAGTGTATTGTCATCAACACACACTCCTGAAGATACACTACACCCAAGTGTATTGTCATCAACACACACTCCTGAAGATACACTACACTGTAGTGTATTGTCATCAACACACACTCCTGAAGATACACTACACCATAGTGTATAGTCATCAACACACACTCCTGAAGATACACTACACTCTAGTGTATTGTCATCAACACACACTCCTGAAGATACACTACACCATAGTGTATTGTCATCAACACACACTCCTGAAGATACACTACACCCTATTGTATTGTCATCAACACACCCTCCTGAAGATACACTACACCCTAGTGTATTGTCATCAACACACCCTCCTGAAGATACACTACACTCTAGTGTATTGTCACCAACACACACTCCTGAAGATACACTACACCCTAGTGTATTGTCATCAACACACCCTCCTGAAGATACACTACACTCTAGTGTATTGTCATCAACACACACTCCTGAAGATATACTACACCCTTGTGTATTGTCATCAACACACCCTCCTGAAGATACACTACACTCTAGTGTATTGTCATCAACACACCCTCCTGAAGATACACTACGCTCTAGTGTATTGTCATCAACACACCCTCCTGAAGATACACTACACTCTAGTGTATTGTCATCAACACACCCTCCTGAAGATACACTACACTCTAGTGTATTGTCATCAACACACCCTCCTGAAGATATACTACACCCTAGTGTACTGTCATCAACACACACTCCTGAAGATATACTACACCCTAGTGTACTGTCATCAACACATCCTCCTGAAGATACACTACACTCTTGTGTATTACCATCAACACACCCTCCTGAAGATATACTACACCCTAGTGTACTGTCATCAACACACACTCCTGAAGATACACTACACTCTAGTGTATTGTCATCAACACACCCTCCTGAAGATACACTACACCCTAGTGTATCGTCATCAACACACACTCCTGAAGATACACTACACTCTAGTGTATTGTCATCAACACACCCTCCTGAAGATACACTACACCCAAGTGTATTGTCATCAACACACACTCCTGAAGATACACTACACTCTAGTGTATTGTCATCAACACACACTCCTGAAGATACACTACACTCTTGTGTATTGTCATCAACACACACTCCTGAAGATACACTACATCCTAGTGTATTGTCATCAACAGACACTCCTGAAGATACACTTCACTCTAGTGTATTGTCATCAACACACACTCCTGAAGATACACTACACTCTTGTGTATTGTCATCAACACTCACTCCTGAAGATACACTTCACCCTAGTGTATTGTCATCAACACACACTCCTGAAGATAAACTACACCCTAGTGTATTGTCATCAACACACACTCCTGAAGATACACTACACTCTAGTGTATTGTCATCAACACACACTCCTGAAGATACACTACACCCTAGTGTATTATCATCAACACACACTCCTGAAGATACACTACACTCTAGTGTATTGTCATCAACACACACCCTGAAGATACACTACACCCTAGTGTATTGTCATCAACACACACTCCTGAAGATACACTACACTCTAGTGTATTGTCATCAGCACTCACTCCTGAAGATACACTACACTCTAGTGTATTGTCATCAACACAAACCCCTGAAGATACACTACACTCTAGTGTATTGTCATCAACACACACTCCTGAAGATACACTACACCCTAGTGTATTGTCATCAACACACACTCCTGAAGATACACTACACTCTAGTGTATTGTCATCAGCACACACTCCTGAAGATACACTACACTCTAGTGTATTGTCATCAACACACACTCCTGAAGATACACTACACTCTAGTGTATTGTCATCAGCACACACTCCTGAAGATATACTACACCCTAGTGTATTGTCATCAGCACACACTCCTGAAGATATACTGCACCCTAGTGTATTGTCATCAACACACCCTCCTGAAGATACACTACACTCTAGTGTATTGTCATCAACACACCCTCCTGAAGATATACTACACCCTAGTGTACTGTCATCAATACACCCTCCTGAAGATACACTACACCCTAGTGTATTATCATCAACACACACTCCTGAAGATACACTACACTCTAGTGTATTGTCATCAACACACACTCCTGAAGATATACTAAACCCTAGTGTATTGTCATCAACACACACTCCTGAAGATACACTACACTCTAGTGTATTGTCATCAACACACACTCCTGAAGATACACTACACTGTAGTGTATTATTACCAACACACACTCCTGAAGATACACTACACTTTAGTGTATTATCATCAACACACACTCCTGAAGATACACTTCACCTTAGTGTATTGTCATCAACACACACTCCTGAAGATACACTACACTCTAGTGTACTGTCATCAACACACCCTCCTGAAGATACACTTCACCCCAGTGTATTGTCATCAACACAAACTCCTGAAGATACACTGCACTCTAGTGTACTGTCATCAACACACCCTCCTGAAGATACACTTCACCCCAGTGTATTGTCATCAACACACACTCCTGAAGATACACTTCACTCTAGTGTACTGTCATCAACACACACTCATGAAGATACACTACACTCTAGTGTATTGTCATCAACACACACTCATGAAGATACACTACACTATAGTGTATTGTCATCAACACACCCTCCTGAAGATACACTACACCCTAGTGTATTGTCATCAACACACCCTCCTGAAGATACACTACACCCTAGTGTATTGTCATCAACACACACTCCTGAAGATACACTACACTCTAGTGTACTGTCATCAACACACCCTCCTGAAGATACACTTCACCCCAGTGTATTGTCATCAACACAAACTCCTGAAGATACACTACACTCTAGTGTACTGTCATCAACACACCCTCCTGAAGATACACTTCACCCCAGTGTATTGTCATCAACACACACTCCTGAAGATACACTTCATTCTAGTGTACTGTCATCAACACACACTCCTGAAGATACACTACACCCTAGTGTACTGTCATCAACACACACTCATGAAGATACACTACACTATAGTGTATTGTCATCAACACACCCTCCTGAAGATACACTACACCCTAGTGTATTGTCATCAACACACCCTCCTGAAGATACACTACACCCTAGTGTATTGTCATCAACACACACTCCTGAAGATACACTACACTCTAGTGTATTGTCATCAACACACACTCCTGAAGATACACTACACCCCAGTGTATTATCATCAGCACACCCTCCTGAAGATACACTTCACCCCAGTGTATTGTCATCAACACACACTCCTGAAGATACACTACACTCTAGTGTACTGTCATCAACACACACTCATGTAGATACACTACACTATTGTGTATTGTCATCAGCACACACTCCTGAAGATACACTACAACCTAGTGTACTGTCATCAACACACCCTCCTGAAGATACACTACACCCAAGTGTATTGTCATCAACACACACTCCTGAAGATACACTTCACTCTAGTGTACTGTCATCAACACACACTCCTAAAGATACACTACACTCTAGTGTATTGTCATCAACACACCCTCCTGAAGATACACTACACCCCAGTGTATTGTCATCAACACTCACTCCTGAAGATACACTACACTCTAGTGTATTGTCATCAACACACACTCCTGAAGATACACTACACTCTAGTGTATTGTCATCAACACACACTCCTGAAATACACTACACTCTAGTGTATTGTCATCAGCACACACTCCTGATGATACACTACACTCTAGTGTATTGTCATCAACACACACTCCTGAAGATACACTACACTCTAGTGTAATGTCATCAGCACACACTCCTGAAGATATACTACACCCTAGTGTATTGTCATCAACACACACTCCTGAAGATACACTACACCCTAGTGTATTGTCATCAACACACACTCCTGAAGATACACTACACTCTAGTGTATTGTCATCAGCACACACTCCTGAAGATACACTACACTCTAGTGTATTGTCATCAACACACACTCCTGAAGATACACTACATCATAGTGTATTGTCATCAACACACACTCCTGAAGATACACTACACCCTAGTGTATTGTCATCAACACACACTCCTGAAGATACACTACACCCTAGTGTATTGTCATCAACACACACTCCTGAAAATACACTACACTCTAGTGTATTGTCATCAACACACACTCCTGAAGATACACTACACCATAGTGTATTGTCATCAACACACACTCCTGAAGATACACTACACTCTAGTGTATTGTCATCAACACACACTCCTGAAGATACACTACACTCTAGTGTATTGTCATCAACACACACTCCTGAAGATACACTACACCATAGTGTATTGTCATCAACACACACTCCTGAAGATACACTACACCCTAGTGTATTGTCATCAACACACCCTCCTGAAGATACACTAAACCCTAGTGTATTGTCATCAACACACCCTCCTGAAGATACACTACACTCTAGTTTATTGTCACCAACACACACTCCTGAAGATACACTACACCCTAGTGTATTGTCATCAACACACCCTCCTGAAGATACACTACACTCTAGTGTATTGTCATCAACACACACTCCTGAAGATATACTACACCCTTGTGTATTGTCATCAACACACCCTCCTGAAGATACACTACACTCTAGTTTATTGTCATCAACACACCCTCCTGAAGATACACTACGCTCTAGTGTATTGTCATCAACACACCCTCCTGAAGATACACTACACTCTAGTGTATTGTCATCAACACACCCTCCTGAAGATACACTACACTCTAGTGTATTGTCATCAACACACCCTCCTGAAGATACACTACGCTCTAGTGTATTGTCATCAACACACCCTCCTGAAGATACACTACACTCTAGTGTATTGTCATCAACACACACTCCTGAAGATACACTTCACTCTTGTGTACTGTCATCAACACACCCTCCTGAAGATACACTACACTCTAGTGTATTGTCATCAACACACCCTCCTGAAGCTACACTACACTCTTGTGTACTGTCATCAACACACCCTCCTGAAGATACACTACACCCCAGTGTATTGTCATCAACACACACTCCTGAAGATACATTTCACTCTTGTGTACTGTCATCAACACACCCTTCGGAAGATACACTACACTCTTGTGTACTGTCATCAACACACACTCCTGAAGATACACTACACTCTAGTGTATTGTCATCAACACACCCTCCTGAAGATACACTACAACCTAGTGTACTGTCATCAACACACCCTCCTGAAGATACACTACATTCTAGTGTACTGTCATCAACACACCCTCCTGAAGATACACTACACTATAGTGTATTGTCATCAACACATCCTCCTGAAGATACACTACACTGTAGTGTACTGTCATCAACACACACTCCTGAAGATACACTACACTCTAGTGTATTGTCATCAACACACACTCCTGAAGATACACTTCACTCTAGTGTATTGTCATCAACACACATTCCTGAAGATACACTACACTCTTGTGTATTGTCATCAAAACACACTCCTGAAGATACACTACACTCTAGTGTACTGTCATCAATACACCCTCCAGAAGATACAATACACCCTAGTGTATTGTCATCAACACACACTCCTGAAGATACACTACACCATAGTGTATTGTCATCAACACCCACTCCTGAAGATACACTACACCCTAGTGTATTGTCATCAACACACCCTCCTGAAGATACACTACACCCTAGTGTATTGTCATCAACACACCCTCCTGAAGATACACTACACTCTAGTGTATTGTCGCCAACACACACTCCTGAAGATACACTACACCCTAGTGTATTGTCATCAACACACCCTCCTGAAGATACACTACACTCTAGTGTATTGTCATCAACACACACTCCTGAAGATATACTACACCCTTGTGTATTGTCATCAACACACCCTCCTGAAGATACACTACACACTAGTGTATTGTCATCAACACACCCTCCTGAAGATACACTACGCTCTAGTGTATTGTCATCAACACACCCTCCTGAAGATACACTACACTCTAGTGTATTGTCATCAACACACCCTCCTGAAGATACACTACACTCTAGTGTATTGTCATCAACACACCCTCCTGAAGATATACTACATCCTAGTGTACTGTCATCAACACACACTCCTGAAGATATACTACACCCTAGTGTACTGTCATCAACACACCCTCCTGAAGATACACTACACTCTAGTGTATTGTCATCAACACACCCTCCTGAAGATATACTACACCCTAGTGCACTGTCATCAACACACACTCCTGAAGATACACTACACTCTAGGGTATTGTCATCAACACACCCTCCTGAAGATACACTACACCCTAGTGCATCGTCATCAACACACACTCCTGAAGATACACTACACTCTAGTGTATTGTCATCAACACACCCTCCTGAAGATACACTACACCCTAGTGTATTGTCATCAACACACACTCCTGAAGATACACTACACTCTAGTGTATTGTCATCAACACACACTCCTGAAGATACACTACACCATAGTGTATTATCATCAACACACCCTCCTGAAGATACACTACACCCTAGTGTATTATCATCAACACACACTCCTGAAGATACACTACACCCTAGTGTATTGTCATCAGCACACACTCCTGAAGATACACTACACTCTAGTGTATTATCATCAACACACACTCCTGAAGATACACTACACCCTAGTGTATTATCATCAACACACCCTCCTGAAGATACACTACACCCTAGTGTATTATCATCAACACACACTCCTGAAGATACACTACACCCTAGTGTATTGTCATCAACACACACTCCTGAAGATACACTACACCCTAGTGTATTATCATCAACACACACTCCTGAAGATACACTACACCCTAGTGTACTGTCATTAGCACACACTCCTGAAGATACACTACACCCTAGTGTATTATCATCAACACACAATCCTGAAGATACACTACACCCAAGTGTATTGTCATCAACACACACTCCTGAAGATACATTACACTCTAGTGTATTGTCATCAACACACACTCCTGAAGATACACTACACCATAGTGTATTGTCATCAACACACACTCCTGAAGATACACTACACCCTAGTGTATTGTCATCAACACACTCCTGAAGATACACTACACTCTAGTGTATTCTCATCAACACACCCTCCTGAAGATACACTACACTCTTGTGTATTGTCATCAACACACACTCCTGAAGATACACTACACTCTTGTGTATTGTCATCAACACACACTCCTGAAGATACACTACACCCTAGTGTATTGTCATCAACACACACTCCTGAAGATACACTTCACTCTAGTGTATTGTCATCAAGACACACTCCTGAAGATACACTACACTCTTGTGTATTGTCTTCAACACTCACTCCTGAAGATACACTTCACTCTAGTGTATTGTCATCAACACACACTCCTGAAGATACACTACACCCTAGTGTATTGTCATCAACACACATTCCTGAAGATACACTACACTCTAGTGTATTGTCATCAACACACACTCCTGAAGATACACTACACTCTTGTGTACTGTCATCAACACACACTCCTGAAGATACATTACACTCTAGTGTATTGTCATCAACACACCCTCCTGAAGATACACTACACTAAAGTGTATTGTCATCAACACACACTCCTGAAGATACACTACACTCTTGTGTATTGTCATCAACACACACTCCTGAAGATACACTTCACTCTTGTGTACTGTCATCAACACACACTCCTGAAGATACACTTCACTCTTGTGTACTGTCATCAACACACCCTCCTGAAGATACACTACACTCTAGTGTATTGTCATCAACACACCCTCCTGAAGATACACTACACTCTTGTGTACTGTCATCAACACACCCTCCTGAAGATACACTACACCCCAGTGTATTGTCATCAACACACCCTCCTGAAGATACATTTCACTCTTGTGTACTGTCATCAACACACCCTCCTGAAGATACACTACACTCTTGTGTGCTGTCATCAACACACACTCCTGAAGATACACAACACTCTAGTGTATTGTCATCAACACACCCTCCTGAAGATACACTACACTCTAGTGTACTCTCATCAACACACACTCCTGAAGATACACTACACTCTAGTGTACTGTCATCAACACACCCTCCTGAAGATACACTACACTCTAGTGTACTGTCATCAACACACCCTCCTGAAGATACACTACACTATAGTGTATTGTCATCAACACACCCTCCTGAGGATACACTACACTGTAGTGTACTGTCTTCAACACACACTCCTGAAGAAACACTACACTCTAGTGTATTCTCATCAACACACTCTCCTGAAGATACACTTCACTCTAGTGTATTGTCATCAACACACATTCCTGAAGATACACTACACTCTTGTGTATTGTCATCAAAACACACTCCTGAAGATACACTACACTCTAGTGTACTGTCATCAACACACACTCCTGAAGATACACTACACTCTTGTGTATTGTCATCAACACACACTCCTGAAGATACACTTCACTCTAGTGTATTGTCATCAACACACATTCCTGAAGATACACTACACTCTTGTGTATTGTCATCAAAACACACTCCTGAAGATACACTACACTCTAGTGTACTGTCATCAACACACCCTCCTGAAGATACAGTAAACTCTTGTGTAATGTCATCAACACACACTCCTGAAAATACACTTCACTCTTGTGTACTGTCATCAACACACACTCCTGAAGATACACTTCACTCTTGTCTACTGTCATCAACACACCATCCTGAAGATACACTTCACTCTAGTGTATTGTCATCAGCACACCCTCCTGAAGATACACTACACTCTAGTGTACTGTCATCAACACACACTCCTCAAGATACACTACACTCTAGTGTACTGTCTTCAACACACACTACTGAAGATACACTACACCCTAGTGTATTGTCACCAACACACACTCCTGAAGATACACTACACTACAGTGTATTGTCATCAACACACACTCCTGAAGATACACTACACTCTAGTGTACTGTCATCAACACACACTCTTGAAGATACACTACACCCTAGTGTATTGTCATTAACACACACTCTTGAAGATACACTACACTCTAGTGTATTGTCATCAACACACACTCCTGAAGATACACTTCACTCTAGTGTATTGTCACCAACACACACTCCTGAAGATACACTTCACCCCAGTGTATTGTCATCAACACACACTCCTGAAGATACACTACACTCTAGTGTATTGTCATCAACACACACTCCTAGAAGATACACTACCCCCTAGTGTACTGTCATCAGCACACACTCCTGAAGATACTCTTCACCCCAGTGTAATATCATCAACACACACTCCTGAAGATACACTACACCGCAGTGTATTGTCATCAGCACACACTCCTGAATATACACTACACCCTAGTGTATTGTCATCAACACACACTCCTGAAGATACACTACACTCTAGTGTATTGTCATCAACACACACTCCTGAAGATACACTACACCCTAGTGTATTGTCATCAACACACACTCCTGAAGATACACTACACCCTAGTGTACAGTCATCAGCACACACTCCTGAAGATACACTTCACCCCAGTGTATTATCATCAACACACACTCCTGAAGATACACTACACCCCAGTGTATTGTCATCAGCACACACTCTTGAAGATACACTACACCCTAGTGTATTGTCATCAACACACACTCCTGAAGATACACTTCACTCTAGTGTATTGTCATCAACACACACTCCTGAAGATACACTACACCCTAGTGTATTGTCATCAACACACCCTCCTGAAGATACGCTACACTCTAGTGTATTGTCATCAGCACACACTCCTGAAGATACACTACACCCTAGTGTATTGTCATCAACACACACTCCTGAAGATACACTTGACCCTAGTGTATTGTCATCAACACACACTCCTGAAGATACACTACACCCTAGTGTACTGTCATCAACACACGCTCCTGAAGATACACTTCACTGTAGTGTATTGTCATCAACACACACTCCTGAAGATACACTACACTCTAGTGTATTGTCATCAACACACCCTCCTGAAGATACACTACACTGTAGTGTATTGTCATCAACACACACTACTGAAGATACACTACACTCTAGTGTATTGTCACCAACACACACTCCTGAAGATACACTACACTCTAGTGTATTATCATCAACACACACTCCTGAAGATACACTTCACTCTAGTGTACTGTCATCAACACACACTCCTGAAGATACACTACACCCTAGTGTAATATCATCAACACACACTCCTGAAAATACACTACACTCTAGTGTATTGTCATCAACACACACTCCTGAAGATATACTACACTCTAGTGTATTGTCATCAACACACACTCCTGAAGATACACTACACTCTAGTGTATTGTCATCAACACTCACTCCTGAAGATACACTACACTCTAGTGTATTGTCATCAACACACACTCCTGAAGATACACTACACTCTTGTGTATAGTCATCAACACACACTCCTGAAGATACACTACACACTAGTGTATTGTCATCAACAAACACTCCTGAAGATACACTACACTCTAGTGTATTGTCATCAACACACACTCCTGAAGATATACTACACTGTAGTGTATTGTCATCAACACACACTCCTGAAGATACACTACACTCTAGTGTATTGTCATCAGCACACACTCCTGAAGATTCACTACACTCTAGTGTATTGTCATCAGCACACACTCCTGAAGATACACTACACTCTAGTGTACTGTCATCAACACACACTACTGAAGATACACTACACTCTAGTGTATTGTCATCAACACACACTCCTGAAGATACACTACACTCTAGTGTATTGTCATCAGCACACACTCCTGAAGATATACTACACCCTAGTGTATTGTCATCAGCACACACTCCTGAAGATACACTACACTCTTGTGTATTGTCATCAGCACACACTCCTGAAGATACACTACACTGTAGTGTACTGTCATCAACACACCCTCCTGAAGATACACTACATTCTAGTGTATTGTCATCAACACACACTCCTGAAGATACACTACACTCTAGTGTATTGTCATCAGCACACACTCCTGAAGATATACTACACCCTAGTGTATTGTCATCAGCACACACTCCTGAAGATATACTACACTCTAGTGTATTATCATCAACACACACTCCTGAAGATACACTACACTCTAGTGTATTGTCATCAGCACACACTCCTGAAGATACACTACACTCTAGTGTACTGTCATCAACACACACTCCCGAAGATACACTACACCCTAGTGTATTATCATCAACACACACTCCTGAAGATACACTACACTCTAGTGTATTGTCATCAACACACACTCCTGAAGATATACTACACTCTAGTGTATTGTCATCAACACACCCTCCTGAAGATACACTACACTCTAGTGTATCGTCATCAACACACACTCCTGAAGATACACTACACCCTAGTGTATTATCATCAACACACACTCCTGAAGATACACTACACTCTAGTGTATTGTCATCAACACACACTCCTGAAGATATACTACACTCTAGTGTATTGTCATCAACACACCCTCCTGAAGATATACTACACTCTAGTGTATTGTCATCAACACACCCTCCTGAAGATACACTACACCCTAGTGTATCGTCATCAACACACACTCCTGAAGATACACTACACTCTAGTGTATTGCCATCAACACTCACTCCTGAAGATACACTACACTCTAGTGTATTGTCATCAACACACACTCCTGAAGATACACTACACTCTAGTGTATTGTCATCAACACACACTCCTGAAGATACACTACACTCTAGTGTATTGTCATCAACACACACTCCTGAAGATACACTACACTCTAGTGTATTGTCATCAGCACACACTCCTGAAGATACACTACACTCTAGTGTATTGTCATCAACACACACTCCTGAAGATACACTACACTCTAGTGTATTGTCATCAGCACACACTCCTGAAGATATACTACACCCTAGTGTATTGTCATCAGTACACACTCCTGAAGATATACTACACCCTTGTGTATTGTCATCAACACACCCTCCTGAAGATACACTTCACTCTAGTGTATTGTCATCAACACACACTCCTGAAGATACACTACACCCTAGTGTATTATCATCAACACACACTCCTGAAGATGCACTTCACTCTAGTGTATTGTCATCAACATACACTCCTGAAGATACACTACACTCTAGTGTACTGTCATCAACACACCCTCCTGAAGATACACTTCACCCCAGTGTATTGTCATCAACACACACTCCTGAAGATACACTACACTCTAGTGTACTGTCATCAACACACACTCATGAAGATACACTACACTATAGTGTATTGTCATCAGCACACACTACTGAAGATACACTACATCCTAGTGTACTGTCATCAACACACACTCATGAAGATACACTACACTATAGTGTATTGTCTTCAACACACCCTCCTGAAGATACACTACACCCTAGTGTATTGTCATCAACACACCCTCCTGAAGATACACTACACCCTAGTGTATTGTCATCAACACACACTCCTGAAGATACACTACACCCCAGTGTATTATCATCAGCACACCTTCCTGAAGATACACTTCACCGCAGTTAATTGTCATCAACACACACTCCTGAAGATACACTACACTCTAGTGTACTGTCATCAACACACACTCCTGAAGATACACTACACCCTAGTGTACTGTCATCAACACACCCTCCTGAAGATACACTACACCCTAGTGTACTGTCATCAACACACCCTCCTGAAGATACACTACACTCTAGTGTATTGTCATCAACACACACTCCTGAAGATACACTACACCCTAGTGTACTGTCATCAACACACACTCATGTAGATACACTAAACTATTGTGTATTGTCATCAGCACACACTCCTGAAGATACACTACACCCTAGTGTACTGTCATCAACACTCCCTCCTGAAGATACACTACACCCTAGTGTATTGTCATCATCACTCACTCCTGAAGATACACTACACTCTAGTGTACTGTCATCAACACACACTCCTGAAGATACACTTCACTCTAGTGTACTGTCATCAACACACACTCCTGAAGATACACTACACTCTAGTGTATTGTCATTAACACACCCTCCTGAAGATACACTACACTCTTGTGTATTGTCATCAACACACCCTCCTGAAGATACACTACACTCTAGTGTATTGTCATCAACACACCCTCCTGAAGATACACTACACTCTTGTGTATTGTCATCAACACACACTCCTGAAGATACACTACATCATAGTGTATTGTCATCAACACACACTCCGGAAGATACACTATACCCTAGTGTATTGTCATCAACACACACTCCTGAAGATACACTACACCCAAGTGTATTGTCATCAACACACACTCCTGAAGATACACTACACTGTAGTGTATTGTCATCAACACACACTCCTGAAGATACACTACACCATAGTGTATAGTCATCAACACACACTCCTGAAGATACACTACACTCTAGTGTATTGTCATCAACACACACTCCTGAAGATACACTACACCATAGTGTATTGTCATCAACACACACTCCTGAAGATACACTACACCCTATTGTATTGTCATCAACACACCCTCCTGAAGATACACTACACCCTAGTGTATTGTCATCAACACACCCTCCTGAAGATACACTACACTCTAGTGTATTGTCACCAACACACACTCCTGAAGATACACTACACCCTAGTGTATTGTCATCAACACACCCTCCTGAAGATACACTACACTCTAGTGTATTGTCATCAACACACACTCCTGAAGATATACTACACCCTTGTGTATTGTCATCAACACACCCTCCTGAAGATACACTACACTCTAGTGTATTGTCATCAACACACCCTCCTGAAGATACACTACGCTCTAGTGTATTGTCATCAACACACCCTCCTGAAGATACACTACACTCTAGTGTATTGTCATCAACACACCCTCCTGAAGATACACTACACTCTAGTGTATTGTCATCAACACACCCTCCTGAAGATATACTACACCCTAGTGTACTGTCATCAACACACACTCCTGAAGATATACTACACCCTAGTGTACTGTCATCAACACATCCTCCTGAAGATACACTACACTCTTGTGTATTACCATCAACACACCCTCCTGAAGATATACTACACCCTAGTGTACTGTCATCAACACACACTCCTGAAGATACACTACACTCTAGTGTATTGTCATCAACACACCCTCCTGAAGATACACTACACCCTAGTGTATCGTCATCAACACACACTCCTGAAGATACACTACACTCTAGTGTATTGTCATCAACACACCCTCCTGAAGATACACTACACCCAAGTGTATTGTCATCAACACACACTCCTGAAGATACACTACACTCTAGTGTATTGTCATCAACACACACTCCTGAAGATACACTACACTCTTGTGTATTGTCATCAACACACACTCCTGAAGATACACTACATCCTAGTGTATTGTCATCAACAGACACTCCTGAAGATACACTTCACTCTAGTGTATTGTCATCAACACACACTCCTGAAGATACACTACACTCTTGTGTATTGTCATCAACACTCACTCCTGAAGATACACTTCACCCTAGTGTATTGTCATCAACACACACTCCTGAAGATAAACTACACCCTAGTGTATTGTCATCAACACACACTCCTGAAGATACACTACACTCTAGTGTATTGTCATCAACACACACTCCTGAAGATACACTACACCCTAGTGTATTATCATCAACACACACTCCTGAAGATACACTACACTCTAGTGTATTGTCATCAACACACACCCTGAAGATACACTACACCCTAGTGTATTGTCATCAACACACACTCCTGAAGATACACTACACTCTAGTGTATTGTCATCAGCACTCACTCCTGAAGATACACTACACTCTAGTGTATTGTCATCAACACAAACCCCTGAAGATACACTACACTCTAGTGTATTGTCATCAACACACACTCCTGAAGATACACTACACCCTAGTGTATTGTCATCAACACACACTCCTGAAGATACACTACACTCTAGTGTATTGTCATCAGCACACACTCCTGAAGATACACTACACTCTAGTGTATTGTCATCAACACACACTCCTGAAGATACACTACACTCTAGTGTATTGTCATCAGCACACACTCCTGAAGATATACTACACCCTAGTGTATTGTCATCAGCACACACTCCTGAAGATATACTGCACCCTAGTGTATTGTCATCAACACACCCTCCTGAAGATACACTACACTCTAGTGTATTGTCATCAACACACCCTCCTGAAGATATACTACACCCTAGTGTACTGTCATCAATACACCCTCCTGAAGATACACTACACCCTAGTGTATTATCATCAACACACACTCCTGAAGATACACTACACTCTAGTGTATTGTCATCAACACACACTCCTGAAGATATACTAAACCCTAGTGTATTGTCATCAACACACACTCCTGAAGATACACTACACTCTAGTGTATTGTCATCAACACACACTCCTGAAGATACACTACACTGTAGTGTATTATTACCAACACACACTCCTGAAGATACACTACACTTTAGTGTATTATCATCAACACACACTCCTGAAGATACACTTCACCTTAGTGTATTGTCATCAACACACACTCCTGAAGATACACTACACTCTAGTGTACTGTCATCAACACACCCTCCTGAAGATACACTTCACCCCAGTGTATTGTCATCAACACAAACTCCTGAAGATACACTGCACTCTAGTGTACTGTCATCAACACACCCTCCTGAAGATACACTTCACCCCAGTGTATTGTCATCAACACACACTCCTGAAGATACACTTCACTCTAGTGTACTGTCATCAACACACACTCATGAAGATACACTACACTCTAGTGTATTGTCATCAACACACACTCATGAAGATACACTACACTATAGTGTATTGTCATCAACACACCCTCCTGAAGATACACTACACCCTAGTGTATTGTCATCAACACACCCTCCTGAAGATACACTACACCCTAGTGTATTGTCATCAACACACACTCCTGAAGATACACTACACTCTAGTGTACTGTCATCAACACACCCTCCTGAAGATACACTTCACCCCAGTGTATTGTCATCAACACAAACTCCTGAAGATACACTACACTCTAGTGTACTGTCATCAACACACCCTCCTGAAGATACACTTCACCCCAGTGTATTGTCATCAACACACACTCCTGAAGATACACTTCATTCTAGTGTACTGTCATCAACACACACTCCTGAAGATACACTACACCCTAGTGTACTGTCATCAACACACACTCATGAAGATACACTACACTATAGTGTATTGTCATCAACACACCCTCCTGAAGATACACTACACCCTAGTGTATTGTCATCAACACACCCTCCTGAAGATACACTACACCCTAGTGTATTGTCATCAACACACACTCCTGAAGATACACTACACTCTAGTGTATTGTCATCAACACACACTCCTGAAGATACACTACACCCCAGTGTATTATCATCAGCACACCCTCCTGAAGATACACTTCACCCCAGTGTATTGTCATCAACACACACTCCTGAAGATACACTACACTCTAGTGTACTGTCATCAACACACACTCATGTAGATACACTACACTATTGTGTATTGTCATCAGCACACACTCCTGAAGATACACTACAACCTAGTGTACTGTCATCAACACACCCTCCTGAAGATACACTACACCCAAGTGTATTGTCATCAACACACACTCCTGAAGATACACTTCACTCTAGTGTACTGTCATCAACACACACTCCTAAAGATACACTACACTCTAGTGTATTGTCATCAACACACCCTCCTGAAGATACACTACACCCCAGTGTATTGTCATCAACACTCACTCCTGAAGATACACTACACTCTAGTGTATTGTCATCAACACACACTCCTGAAGATACACTACACTCTAGTGTATTGTCATCAACACACACTCCTGAAATACACTACACTCTAGTGTATTGTCATCAGCACACACTCCTGATGATACACTACACTCTAGTGTATTGTCATCAACACACACTCCTGAAGATACACTACACTCTAGTGTAATGTCATCAGCACACACTCCTGAAGATATACTACACCCTAGTGTATTGTCATCAACACACACTCCTGAAGATACACTACACCCTAGTGTATTGTCATCAACACACACTCCTGAAGATACACTACACTCTAGTGTATTGTCATCAGCACACACTCCTGAAGATACACTACACTCTAGTGTATTGTCATCAACACACACTCCTGAAGATACACTACATCATAGTGTATTGTCATCAACACACACTCCTGAAGATACACTACACCCTAGTGTATTGTCATCAACACACACTCCTGAAGATACACTACACCCTAGTGTATTGTCATCAACACACACTCCTGAAAATACACTACACTCTAGTGTATTGTCATCAACACACACTCCTGAAGATACACTACACCATAGTGTATTGTCATCAACACACACTCCTGAAGATACACTACACTCTAGTGTATTGTCATCAACACACACTCCTGAAGATACACTACACTCTAGTGTATTGTCATCAACACACACTCCTGAAGATACACTACACCATAGTGTATTGTCATCAACACACACTCCTGAAGATACACTACACCCTAGTGTATTGTCATCAACACACCCTCCTGAAGATACACTAAACCCTAGTGTATTGTCATCAACACACCCTCCTGAAGATACACTACACTCTAGTTTATTGTCACCAACACACACTCCTGAAGATACACTACACCCTAGTGTATTGTCATCAACACACCCTCCTGAAGATACACTACACTCTAGTGTATTGTCATCAACACACACTCCTGAAGATATACTACACCCTTGTGTATTGTCATCAACACACCCTCCTGAAGATACACTACACTCTAGTTTATTGTCATCAACACACCCTCCTGAAGATACACTACGCTCTAGTGTATTGTCATCAACACACCCTCCTGAAGATACACTACACTCTAGTGTATTGTCATCAACACACCCTCCTGAAGATACACTACACTCTAGTGTATTGTCATCAACACACCCTCCTGAAGATATACTACACCCTAGTGTACTGTCATCAACACACACTCCTGAAGATATACTACACCCTAGTGTACTGGCATCAACACACCCTCCTGAAGATACACTACACTCTAGTGTATTGTCATCAACACACCCTCCTGAAGATATACTACACCCTAGTGTACTGTCATCAACACACACTCCTGAAGATACACTACACTCTAGTGTATTTTCATCAACACACCCTCCTGAAGATACACTACACCTTAGTGTATCGTCATCAACACACACTCCTGAAGATACACTACACTCTAGTGTATTGTCATCAACACACCCTCCTGAAGATACACTACACCCTAGTGTATTGTCATCAACACACACTCCTGAAGATACACTACACTCTAGTGTATTGTCATCAACACACACTCCTGAAGATACACTACACTCTTGTGTATTGTTTTCAACACTCACTCCTGAAGATACACATCACTCTAGTGTATTGTCATCAACACACACTCCTGAAGATACACTACACCCTAGTGTATTGTCATCAACACACACTCCTGAAGATACACTACACTCTAGTGTATTGTCATCAACACACACTCCTGAAGATACACTACACTCTTGTGTACTGTCATCAACACACACTCCTGAAGATACACTACACTCTAGTGTATTGTCATCAACACACCCTCCTGAAGATACACTACACTAAAGTGTATTGTCACCAACACACACTCCTGAAGATACACTACACTCTTGTGTATTGTCATCAACACACACTCCTGAAGATACACTTCACACTTGTGTACTGTCATCAACACACACTCCTGAAGGTACACTTCACTCTTGTGTACTGTAATCAACACACCCTCCTGAAGATACACTACACTCTAGTGTATTGTCATCAACACACCCTCCTGAAGATACACTACACTCTTGTGTACTGTCATCAACACACCCTCCTGAAGATACACTACACCCCAGTGTATTGTCATCAACACACCCTCCTGAAGATACATTTCACTCTTGTGTACTGTCATCAACACACCCTCCTGAAGATACACTACACTCTTGTGTACTGTCATCAACACACACTCCTGAAGATACACTGAACTCTAGTGTATTGTCATCAACACACCCTCCTGAAGATACACTACACTCTAGTGTACTGTCATCAACACACACTCCCGAAGATACACTACACTCTAGTGTACTGTCATCAACACACCCTCCTGAAGATACACTACACTCTAGTGTACTGTCATCAACACACCCTCCTGAAGATACACTACACTATAGTGTATTGTCATCAACACACCCTCCTGAAGATACACTACACTCTAGTGTACTGTCATCAACACACACTCCTGAAGATACACTACACTCTAGTGTATTGTCATCAACACACACTCCTGAAGATACACTTCACTCTAGTGTATTGTCATCAACACACATTCCTGAAGATACACTATACTCTTGTGTATTGTCATCAAAACACACTCCTGAAGTTACACTACACTCTAGTAAACTGTCATCAACACACCCTCCTGAAGATACACTACACCCTAGTGTATTGTCATCAACACACACTCCTGAAGATATACTACACTCTAGTGTATTGTCATCAACACACACTCCTGAAGATACACTACATTCTAGTCTATTGTCATCAACACTCACTCCTGAAGATACACTACAATCTAGTGTATTGTCATCAACACACACTCCTGAAGATACACTACACTGTAGTGTATTGTCATCAACAAACACTCCTGAAGATACACTACACTGTAGTGTATTGTCATCAGCACACACTCCTGAAGATACACTACACTCTAGTGTATTGTCATCAACACACACTCCTGAAGATACACTACACTCTAGTGTATTGTCATCAGCACACACTCCTGAAGATACACTACACTCTAGTGTATTGTCATCAGCACACACTCCTGAAGATACACTATACTGTAGTGTATTGTCATCAGCACACACTCCTGAAGATACACTACACTCTAGTGTATTGTCATCAGCACACACTCCTGAAGATACACTACACTCTAGTGTATTGTCATCAACACACACTCCTGAAGATACACTACACTCTAGTGTATTGTCATCAACACACACTCTTGAAGATACACTACACTCTAGTGTATTGTCATCAGCACACACTCCTGAAGATACACTACACTCTAGTGTATTGTCATCAACACACCCTCCTGAAGATATACTACACTCTAGTGTATTTTCATCAACACACACTCCTGAAGATACACTACACTGTAGTGTATTGTCATCAACACACACTCCTGAAGATACACTACACTCTAGTGTATTGTCATCAACACACACTCTTGAAGATACACTACACTCTAGTGTATTGTCATCAGCACACACTCCTGAAGATACACTACACTCTAGTGTATTGTCTTCAACACACCCTCCCGAAGATATACTACACTCTAGTGTATTGTCATCAACACACACTCCTGAAGATACACTACACTGTAGTGTATTGTCATCAACACACACTCCTGAAGATACACTACACTGTAGTGTATTGTCATCAGCACACACTCCTGAAGATACACTACACTCTAGTGTATTGTCACCAACACACACTCAAGAAGATACACTACACTCTAGTGTATTATCATCAACACACACTCCTGAAGATACACTTCACTCTAGTGTACTGTCATCAACACACACTCCTGAAGATACACTACACCCTAGTGTATTATCATCAACACACACTCCTGAAGATACACTACACTCTAGTGTATTGTCATCAACACACACTCCTGAAGATATACTACACTCTAGTGTATTGTCATCAACACACACTCCTGATGATACACTACACTCTAGTGTATTGTCATCAACAATCACTCCTGAAGATACACTACACTCTAGTGTATTGTCATCAACACACACTCCTGAAGATACACTACACTCTAGTGTATTGTCATCAACACACACTCCTGAAGATACATTACATTCTAGTGTATTGTCATCAACACACACTCCTGAAGATACACTACACTCTAGTGTATTGTCATCAGCACACACTCCTGAAGATACACTACACTCTAGTGTATTGTCATCAACACACACCCCTGAAGATACACTACACCCTAGTGTATTGTCATCAACACACACTCCTGAAGATACACTACACCCTAGTGTATTGTCATCAACACACACTCCTGAAGATATACTACACTGTAGTGTATTGTCATCAACACACCCTCCTGAAGATACACTACACTGTAGTGTATTGTCATCAACACACCCTCCTGAAGATACACTACACTGTAGTGTATTGTCATCAACACACACTCCTGAAGATACACTACACTGTAGTGTATTGTCATCAACACACACTCCTGAAGATACACTACACTGTAGTGTATTGTCATCAGCACACACTCCTGAAGATACACTACACCCTAGTGTATAATCATCAACACACACTCCTGAAGATACACTACACTCTAGTGTATTGTCATCAACACACACTCCTGAAGATATACTACACTCTAGTGTATTGTCATCAACACACACTCCTGAAGATACACAACACTCTAGTGTATTGTCATCAACACTCACTCCTGAAGATACACTACACTCTAGTGTATTGTCATCAACACCCACTCCTGAAGATACACTACATTCTAGTGTATTGTCATCAACACACACTCCTGAAGATACACTACACTCTAGTGTATTGTCATCAACACACACTCCTGAAGATACACTACACTCTAGTGTATTGTCATCAACACACCCTCCTGATGATATACTACACCCTAGTGTACTGTCATCAACACACACTCCTGAAGATATACTACACCCTAGTGTACTGTCATCAACACACACTCCTGAAGTTACACTACACTCTAGTGTATTGTCATCAAAACACACTCCTGAAGATACACTACACCATAGTGTATTGTCATCAACACACACTCCTGAAGATACACTACACTCTAGTGTATTGTCATCAACACACCCTCCTGAAGATACACTACACCCTAGTGTATTGTCATCAAAACACACTCCTGAAGATACACTACATTCTAGTGTATTGTCATCAACACACACTCCTGAAGATACACTACACCCTAGTGTATTGTCATCAACACACACTCCTGAAGATACACTTCACTCTAGTGTATTGTCATCAACACACACTCCTGAAGATACACTACACTCTTGTGTATTGTCTTCAACACTCACTCCTGAAGATACACTTCACTCTAGTGTATTGTCATCAACACACACTCCTGAAGATACACTACACCCTAGTGTATTGTCATCAACACACACTCCTGAAGATACACTACACTCTTGTGTATTGTCATCAACACACACTCCTGAAGATACACTACACCCTAGTGTATTGTCATCAACACACACTCCTGAAGATACACTTCACTCTAGTGTATTGTCATCAACACACACTCCTGAAGATACACTACACTCTTGTGTATTGTCTTCAACACTCACTCCTGAAGATACACTTCACTCTAGTGTATTGTCATCAACACACTTCTGAAGATACACTACACCCTAGTGTATTGTCATCAACACACACCCCTGAAGATACACTACACTCTTGTGTATTGTCTTCAACACTCACTCCTGAAGATACACTTCACTCTAGTGTATTGTCATCAACACACACTCCTGAAGATACACTACACCCTAGTGTATTGTCATCAACACACCCTCCTGAAGATACACTACACTCTAGTGTACTGTCATCAACACACACTCCCGAAGATACACTACACTCTAGTGTACTGTCATCAACACACCCTCCTGAAGATACACTACACTCTAGTGTACTGTCATCAACACACCCTCCTGAAGATACACTACACTATAGTGTATTGTCATCAACACACCCTCCTGAAGATACACTACACTGTAGTGTACTGTCATCAACACACACTCCTGAAGATACACTACACTCTAGTGTATTGTCATCAACACACACTCCTGAAGATACACTTCACTCTAGTGTATTGTCATCAACACACATTCCTGAAGATACACTATACTCTTGTGTATTGTCATCAAAACACACTCCTGAAGTTACATTACACTCTAGTAAACTGTCATCAACACACCCTCCTGAAGATACACTACACCCTAGTGTATTGTCATCAACACACACTCCTGAAGATATACTACACTCTAGTGTATTGTCATCAACACACACTCCTGAAGATACACTACATTCTAGTCTATTGTCATCAACACTCACTCCTGAAGATACACTACAATCTAGTGTATTGTCATCAACACACACTCCTGAAGATACACTACACTGTAGTGTATTGTCATCAACAAACACTCCTGAAGATACACTACACTGTAGTGTATTGTCATCAGCACACACTCCTGAAGATACACTACACTCTAGTGTATTGTCATCAACACACACTCCTGAAGATACACTACACTCTAGTGTATTGTCATCAGCACACACTCCTGAAGATACACTACACTCTAGTGTATTGTCATCAGCACACACTCCTGAAGATACACTACACTGTAGTGTATTGTCATCAGCACACACTCCTGAAGATACACTACACTCTAGTGTATTGTCATCAGCACACACTCCTGAAGATACACTACACTCTAGTGTATTGTCATCAACACACACTCCTGAAGATACACTACACTCTAGTGTATTGTCATCAACACACACTCTTGAAGATACACTACACTCTAGTGTATTGTCATCAGCACACACTCCTGAAGATACACTACACTCTAGTGTATTGTCATCAACACACCCTCCTGAAGATATACTACACTCTAGTGTATTTTCATCAACACACACTCCTGAAGATACACTACACTGTAGTGTATTGTCATCAACACACACTCCTGAAGATACACTACACTCTAGTGTATTGTCATCAACACACACTCTTGAAGATACACTACACTCTAGTGTATTGTCATCAGCACACACTCCTGAAGATACACTACACTCTAGTGTATTGTCTTCAACACACCCTCCTGAAGATATACTACACTCTAGTGTATTTTCATCAACACACACTCCTGAAGATACACTACACTGTAGTGTATTGTCATCAACACACACTCCTGAAGATACACTACACTGTAGTGTATTGTCATCAGCACACACTCCTGAAGATACACTACACTCTAGTGTATTGTCACCAACACACACTCAAGAAGATACACTACACTCTAGTGTATTATCATCAACACACACTCCTGAAGATACACTTCACTCTAGTGTACTGTCATCAACACACACTCCTGAAGATACACTACACCCTAGTGTATTATCATCAACACACACTCCTGAAGATACACTACACTCTAGTGTATTGTCATCAACACACACTCCTGAAGATATACTACACTCTAGTGTATTGTCATCAACACACACTCCTGAAGATACACTACACTCTAGTGTATTGTCATCAACAATCACTCCTGAAGATACACTACACTCTAGTGTATTGTCATCAACACACACTCCTGAAGATACACTAAACTCTAGTGTATTGTCATCAACACACACTCCTGAAGATACATTACATTCTAGTGTATTGTCATCAACACACACTCCTGAAGATACACTACACTCTAGTTTATTGTCATCAGCACACACTCCTGAAGATACACTACACTCTAGTGTATTGTCATCAACACACACTCCTGAAGATACACTACACCCTAGTGTATTGTCATCAACACACACTCCTGAAGATACACTACACCCTAGTGTATTGTCATCAACACACACTCCTGAAGATATACTACACTGTAGTGTATTGTCATCAACACACCCTCCTGAAGATACACTACACTGTAGTGTATTGTCATCAACACACCCTCCTGAAGATACACTACACTGTAGTGTATTGTCATCAACACACACTCCTGAAGATACACTACACTGTAGTGTATTGTCATCAACACACACTCCTGAAGATACACTACACTGTAGTGTATTGTCATCAGCACACACTCCTGAAGATACACTACACCCTAGTGTATAATCATCAACACACACTCCTGAAGATACACTACACTCTAGTGTATTGTCATCAACACACACTCCTGAAGATATACTACACTCTAGTGTATTGTCATCAACACACACTCCTGAAGATACACAACACTCTAGTGTATTGTCATCAACACTCACTCCTGAAGATACACTACACTCTAGTGTATTGTCATCAACACACACTCCTGAAGATACACTACATTCTAGTGTATTGTCATCAACACACACTCCTGAAGATACACTACACTCTAGTGTATTGTCATCAACACACACTCCTGAAGATACACTACACTCTAGTGTATTGTCATCAACACACCCTCCTGATGATATACTACACCCTAGTGTACTGTCATCAACACAAACTCCTGAAGATATACTACACCCTAGTGTACTGTCATCAACACACACTCCTGAAGTTACACTACACTCTAGTGTATTGTCATCAAAACACACTCCTGAAGATACACTACACCATAGTGTATTGTCATCAACACACACTCCTGAAGATACACTACACTCTAGTGTATTGTCATCAACACACCCTCCTGAAGATACACTACACCCTAGTGTATTGTCATCAACACAAACTCCTGAAGATACACTACACCCTAGTGTATTGTCATCAACACACACTCCTGAAGATACACTTCACTCTAGTGTATTGTCATCAACACACACTCCTGAAGATACACTACACTCTTGTGTATTGTCTTCAACACTCACTCCTGAAGATACACTTCACTCTAGTGTATTGTCATCAACACACACTCCTGAAGATACACTACACCCTAGTGTATTGTCATCAACACACACTCCTGAAGATACACTACACTCTTGTGTATTGTCATCAACACACACTCCTGAAGATACACTACACCCTAGTGTATTGTCATCAACACACACTCCTGAAGATACACTTCACTCTAGTGTATTGTCATCAACACACACTCCTGAAGATACACTACACTCTTGTGTATTGTCTTCAACACTCACTCCTGAAGATACACTTCACTCTAGTGTATTGTCATCAACACACACTCCTGAAGATACACTACACCCTAGTGTATTGTCATCAACACACACTCCTGAAGATACACTACACTCTAGTGTATTGTCATCAACACACACTCCTGAAGATACACTACACTCTTGTGTACTGTCATCAACACACACTCCTGAAGATACACTACACTCTAGTGTATTGTCATCAACACACCCTCCTGAAGATACACTACACGAAAGTGTATTGTCATCAACACACACTCCTGAAGATACACTACACTCTTGTGTATTGTCATCAACACACACTCCTGAAGATACACTTCACACTTGTGTACTGTCATCAACACACACTCCTGAAGATACACTTCACTCTTGTGTACTGTCATCAACACACCCTCCTGAAGATACACTACACTCTAGTGTATTGTCATCAACACACCCTCCTGAAGATACACTACACTCTTGTGTACTGTCATCAACACACCCTCCTGAAGATACACTACACCCCAGTGTATTGTCATCAACACACCCTCCTGAAGATACATTTCACTCTTGTGTACTGTCATCAACACACCCTTCTGAAGATACACTACACTCTTGTGTACTGTCATCAACACACACTCCTGAAGATACACTACACTCTAGTGTATTGTCATCAAGACACCCGACTGAAGATACACTACACTCTAGTGTACTGTCATCAACACACACTCCTGAAGATACACTACACTCTAGTGTACTGTCATCAACACACCCTCCTGAAGATACACTACATTCTAGTGTACTGTCATCAACACACCCTCCTGAAGATACACTACACTATAGTGTATTGTCATCAACACACCCTCCTGAAGATACACTACACTGAAGTGTACTGTCATCAACACACACTCCTGAAGATACACTACACTCTAGTGTATTGTCATCAACACACACTCCTGAAGATACACTTCACTCTAGTGTATTGTCATCAACACACATTCCTGAAGATACACTACACTCTTGTGTATTGTCATCAAAACACACTCCTGAAGATACACTACACTCTAGTGTACTGTCATCAACACACCCTCCTGAAGATACAATACACCCTAGTGTATTGTCATCAACACACACTCCTGAAGATATACTACACTCTAGTGTATTGTCATCAACACACACTCCTGAAGATACACTACATTCTAGTGTATTGTCATCAACACTCACTCCTGAAGATACACTACACTCTAGTGTATTGTCATCAACACACACTCCTGAAGATACACTACACTCTAGTGTATTGTCATCAACACACACTCCTGAAGATAAACTACACTGTAGTGTATTGTCATCAGCACACACTCCTGAAGATACACTACACTCTAGTGTATTGTCATCAACACACACTCCTGAAGATACACTACACTGTAGTGTATTGTCATCAGCAAACACTCCTGAAGATACACTACACTGTAGTGTATTGTCATCAACACACACTCCTGAAGATACACTACACTCTAGTGTATTGTCACCAACACACACTCAAGAAGATACACTACACTCTAGTGTATTATCATCAACACACACTCCTGAAGATACACTTCACTCTAGTGTACTGTCATCAACACACACTCCTGAAGATAAACTACACCCTAGTGTATTATCATCAACACACACTCCTGAAGATACACTACACTCTAGTGTATTGTCATCAACACACACTCCTGAAGATATACTACACTCTAGTGTATTGTCATCAACACACACTCCTGAAGATACACTACACTCTAGTGTATTGTCATCAACACTCACTCCTGAAGATACACTACACTCTAGTGTATTGTCATCAACACACACTCCTGAAGATACACTACACTCTAGTGTATTGTCATCAACACACACTCCTGAAGATACACTACACTCTAGTGTATTGTCATCAACACACACTCCTGAAGATACACTACACTCTAGTGTATTGTCATCAGCACACACTCCTGAAGATACACTGCACCCTAGTGTATTGTCATCAACACACACTCCTGAAGATACACTACACCCTAGTGTATTGTCATCAACACACACTCCTGAAGATACACTACACCCTAGTGTATTGGCATCAACACACACTCCTGAAGATATACTACACTGTAGTGTATTGTCATCAACACACCCTCCTGAAGATACACTACACTGTAGTGTATTGTCATCAACACACCCTCCTGAAGATAAACTACACTGTAGTGTATTGTCATCAACACACACTCCTGAAGATACACTGCACTGTAGTGTATTGTCATCAACACACACTCCTGAAGATACACTACACTGTAGTGTATTGTCATCAGCACACACTCCTGAAGATACACTACACCCTAGTGTATTGTCATCAACACACACTCCTGAAGATATACTACACTCTAGTGTATTGTCATCAACACACACTCCTGAAGATACACTACACTCTAGTGTATTGTCATCAACACTCACTCCTGAAGATACACTACACTCTAGTGTATTGTCATCAACACACACTCCTGAAGATACACTACATTCTAGTGTATTGTCATCAACACACACTCCTGAAGATACACTACACTCTAGTGTATTGTCATCAACACACACTCCTGAAGATACACTACACTCTAGTGTATTGTCATCAGCACACACTCCTGAAGATACACTACACTCTAGTGTATTGTCATCAACACACACTCCTGAAGATACACTACACTCTAGTGTATTGTCATCAGCACACACTCCTGAAGATATACTACACCCTAGTGTATTGTCATCAACACACACTCCTGAAGATACACTACACCCTAGTGTATTGTCATCAACAGACACTCCTGAAGATACACTACACTCTAGTATATTTTCATCAACACACACTCCTGAAGATACACTACACTCTAGTGTATTATCATCAACACACACTCCTGAAGATACACTACACTCTAGTGTATTATCATCAACACACACTCCTGAAGATATACTACACCCTAGTTTATTGTCATCAACACACACTCCTGAAGATACACTACACTCTAGTGTATTGTCATCAGCACACACTACTGAAGATACACTACACTCTAGTGTACTGTCATCAACACACACTCATGTAGATACACTACACTATTGTGTATTGTCATCAGCACACACTCCTGAAGATACACTACACCCTAGTGTACTGTCATCAACACACCCTCCTGAAGATACACTACACCCTAGTGTATTGTCATCAACACACACTCCTGAAGATACACTACACTCTAGTGTACTGTCATCAACACACACTCCTGAAGATACACTTCACTCTAGTGTACTGTCATCAACACACACTCCTGAAGATACACTACACTCTAGTGTATCGTCATTAACACACCCTCCTGAAGATACACTACACTCTTGTGTATTGTCATCAACACACCCTCCTGAAGATACACTACACTCTAGTGTATTGTCATCAACACACCCTCCTGAATTTACACTACACTCTTGTGTATTGTCATCAACACACACTCCTGAAGATACACTACATCATAGTGTATTGTCATCAACACACACTCCTGAAGATACACTACACCCTAGTGTATTGTCATCAACACACACTCCTGAAGATACACTACACCCTAGTGTATTGTCATCAACACACAGTCCTGAAGATACACTACACTCTAGTGTATTGTCATCAACACACACTCCTGAAGATACACTACACCATAGTGTATTGTCATCAACACACACTCCTGAAGATACACTACACTCTAGTGTATTGTCATCAACACACACTCCTGAAGATACACTACACCATAGTGTATTGTCATCAACACACACTCCTGAAGATACACTACACCCTAGTGTATTGTCATCAACACACCCTCCTGAAGATACACTACACCCTAGTGTATTGTCATCAACACACCCTCCTGAAGATACACTACACTCTAGTGTATTGTCGCCAACACACACTCCTGAAGATACACTACACCCTAGTGTATTGTCATCAACACACCCTCCTGAAGATACACTACACTCTAGTGTATTGTCATCAACACACACTCCTGAAGATATACTACACCCTTGTGTATTGTCATCAACACACCCTCCTGAAGATACACTACACTCTAGTGTATTGTCATCAACACACCCTCCTGAAGATACACTACGCTCTAGTGTATTGTCATCAACACACCCTCCTGATGATACACTACACTCTAGTGTATTGTCATCAACACACCCTCCTAAAGATACACTACACTCTAGTGTATTGTCATCAACACACCCTCCTGAAGATATACTACACCCTAGTGTACTGTCATCAACACACACTCCTGAAGATATACTACACCCTAGTGTACTGTCATCAACACACCCTCCTGAAGATACACTACACTCTAGTGTATTGTCATCAACACACCCTCCTGAAGATATACTACACCCTAGTGTACTGTCATCAACACACACTCCTGAAGATACACTACACTCTAGGGTATTGTCATCAACACACCCTCCTGAAGATACACTACACCCTAGTGTATCGTCATCAACACACACTCCTGAAGATACACTACACTCTAGTGTATTGTCATCAACACACCCTCCTGAAGATACACTACACCCTAGTGTATTGTCATCAACACACACTCCTGAAGATACACTACACTCTAGTGTATTGTCATCAACACACACTCCTGAAGATACACTACACTCTTGTGTATTGTCATCAACACACACTCCTGAAGATAAACTACACCCTAGTGTATTGTCATCAACACACACTCCTGAAGATACACTACACCCTAGTGTATTGTCATCAACACACACTCCTGAAGATACACTACACTCTTGTGTATTGTCATCAACACACACTCCTGAAGATACACTACACCCTAGTGTATTGTCATCAACACACACTCCTGAAGATACACTACACCCTAGTGTATTGTCATCAACACACCCTCCTGAAGATACACTACACCCTAGTGTATTGTCATCAACACACACTCCTGAAGATACACTACACTGTAGTGTATTGTCATCAGCACACACTCCTGAAGATACACTACACCCTAGTGTATCGTCATCAACACACACTCCTGAAGATACACTACACTCTAGTGTATTGTCATCAACACACACTCCTGAAGATACACTACACTCTTGTGTACTGTCATCAACACACACTCCTGAAGATACATTACACTCTAGTGTATTGTCATCAACACACCCTCCTGAAGATACACTACACTAAAGTGTATTGTCATCAACACACACTCCTGAAGATACACTACACTCTTGTGTATTGTCATCAACACACACTCCTGAAGATACACTTCACTCTTGTGTACTGTCATCAACACACACTCCTGAAGATACACTACACTCTAGTGTATTATCATCAACACACACTCCTGAAGATACACTACACCCTAGTGTATTGTCATCAACACACACTCCTGAAGATACACTACACCCTAGTGTACAGTCATCAGCACACACTCCTGAAGATACACTTCACCCCAGTGTATTATCATCAACACACACTCCTGAAGATACACTACACCCCAGTGTATTGTCATTAGCACACACTCCTGAAGATACACTACACCCTAGTGTATTGTCATCAACACACACTCCTGAAGATACACTACACCCTAGTGTATTGTCATCAGCACACACTCCTGAAGATACACTACACCCTAGTGTATTGTCATCAACACACACTCCTGAAGATACACTAAACTCTAGTGTATTGTCATCAGCACACACTCCTGAAGATACACTACACTCTAGTGTATTGTCATCAACACACACTCCTGAAGATACACTACACTCTAGTGTATTGTCATCAGCACACACTCCTGAAGATATACTACACCCTAGTGTATTGTCATCAGCACACACTCCTGAAGATACACTACACTCTAGTGTACTGTCATCAACACACACTCCTGAAGATACACTACACCCTAGTGTATTATCACCAACACACACTCCTGAAGATACACTACACTCTAGTGTATTGTCATCAACACACACTCCTGAAGATATACTACACTCTAGTGTATTGTCATCAACACACACTCCTGAAGATACACTACACTCTAGTGTATTGCCATCAACACTCACTCCTGAAGATACACTACACTCTAGTGTATTGCCATCAACACACACTCCTGAAGATACACTACACTCTAGTGTATTGTCATCAGCACACACTCCTGAAGATACACTACACTCTAGTGTATTGTCATCAACACACACTCCTGAAGATACACTACACTCTAGTGTATTGTCATCAGCACACACTCCTGAAGATACACTACACTCTAGTGTATTGTCATCAACACACACTCCTGAAGATACACTACACTCTAGTGTATTGTCATCAGCACACACTCCTGAAGATATACTACACCCTAGTGTATTGTCATCAGTACACACTCCTGAAGATATACTACACCCTAGTGTATTGTCATCAACACACCCTCCTGAAGATACACTACACTCTAGTGTATTGTCATCAACACACACTCCTGAAGATACACTAAACCCTAGTGTATTATCATCAACACACACTCCTGAAGATGCACTTCACTCTAGTGTATTGTCATCAACACACACTCCTGAAGATACACTGCACTCTAGTGTACTGTCATCAACACACCCTCCTGAAGATATACTTCACCCCAGATTATTGTCATCAACACACACTCCTGAAGATACACTACACTCTAGTGTACTGTCATCAACACACACTCATGAAGATACACTACACTATAGTGTATTGTCATCAGCACACACTACTGAAGATACACTACACCCTAGTGTACTGTCATCAACACACACTCATGAAGATACACTACACTATAGTGTATTGTCATCAACACACCCTCCTGAAGATACACTACACCCTAGTGTATTGTCATCAACACACCCTCCTGAAGATACACTACACCCTAGTGTATTGTCATCAACACACACTCCTGAAGATACACTACACTCTAGTGTATTGTCATCAACACACACTCCTGAAGATACACTACACCCCAGTGTATTATCATCAGCACACCCTCCTGAAGATACACTTCACCGCAGTGTATTGTCATCAACACACACTCCTGAAGATACACTACACTCTAGTGTACTGTCATCAACACACACTCCTGAAGATAAACTACACTCTAGTGTATAGTCATTAACACACCCACCTGAAGATACACTACACTCTTGTGTATTGTCATCAACACACCCTCCTGAAGATACACTACACTCTAGTGTATTGTCATCAACACACCCTCCTGAAGATACACTACACTCTTGTGTATTGTCATCAACACACACTCCTGAAGATACACTACATCATAGTGTATTGTCATCAACACACACTCCTGAAGATACACTATACCCTAGTGTATTGTCATCAACACACACTCCTGAAGATACACTAAACCCTAGTGTATTGTCATCAACACACACTCCTGAAGATACACTACACTGTAGTGTATTGTCATCAACACACTCTCCTGAAGATACACTACACCATAGTGTATTGTCATCAACACACACTCCTGAAGATACACTACACTCTAGTGTATTGTCATCAACACACACTCCTGAAGATACACTACACTCTAGTGTATTGTCATCAACACACACTCCTGAAGATATACTACACCCTAGTGTATTGTCATCAACACACCCTCCTGAAGATACACTACACACTAGTGTATTGTCATCAACCCACCCTCCTGAAGATACACTACACTCTAGTGTATTGTCACCAACACACACTCCTGAAGATACACTACACCCTAGTGTATTGTCATCAACACACCCTCCTGAAGATACACTACACTCTAGTGTATTGTCATCAACACACACTCCTGAAGATATACTACACCCTTGTGTATTGTCATCAACACACCCTCCTGAAGATACACTACACTCTAGTGTATTGTCATCAACACACCCTCCTGAAGATACACTACGCTCTAGTGTATTGTCATCAACACACCCTCCTGAAGATACACTACACTCTAGTGTATTGTCATCAACACACCCTCCTGAAGATACACTACACTCTAGTGTATTATCATCAACACACCCTCCTGAAGATATACTACACCCTAGTGTACTGTCATCAACACACACTCCTGAAGATATACTACACTCTAGTGTACTGTCATCAACACACCCTCCTGAAGATACACTACACTCTAGTGTATTGCCATCAACACACCCTACTGAAGATATACTACACCCTAGTGTACTGTCATCAACACACACTCCTGAAGATACACTACACTCTAGTGTATTGTCATCAACACACCCTCCTGAAGATACACTACACCCTAGTGTATCGTCATCAACACACACTCCTGAAGATACACTACACTCTAGTGTATTGTCATCAACACACACTCCTGAAGATACTCTACACTCTTGTGTATTGTCATCAACACACACTCCTGAAGTTGCACTACATCCTAGTGTATTGTCATCAACACACACTCCTGAAGATACACTTCACTCTAGTGTATTGTCATCAACACACACTCCTGAAGATACACTACACTCTTGTGTATTGTCATCAACACTCACTCCTGAAGATACACTTCACCCTAGTGTATTGTCATCAACACACACTCCTGAAGATACACTACACCCTAGTGTATTGTCATCAACACACACTCCTGAAGATACACTACACTCTAGTGTATTGTCATCAACACACACTCCTGAAGATACAATACACTCTTGTGTACTGTCATCAACACACACTCCTGAAGATACACTACACTCTAGTGTATTGTCATCAACACACCCTCCTGAAGATACACTACACTAAAGTGTATTGTCATCAACACACACTCCTGAAGATACACTACACTCTTGTGTATTGTCATCAACACACACTCCTGAAGTTACACTTCACTGTTGTGTACTGTCATCAACACACACTCCTGAAGATACACTTCACTCTTGTGTACTGTCATCAACACACCCTCCTGATGATACACCACACTCTAGTGTATTGTCATCAACACACCCTCCTGAAGATACACTACACTCATGTGTACTGTCATCAGCACACCCTCCGGAAGATACACTACACCCCAGTGTATTGTCATCAACACACCCTCCTGAAGATACATTTCACTCTTGTGTGCTGTCATCAACACACCCTCCTGAAGATACTCTAGAATCTTGTGTACTGTCATCAACACACACTCCTGAAGATACACTACACTCTAGTGTATTGTCATCAACACACCCTCCTGAAGATACACTACACTCAAGTGTACTGTCATCAACACACACTCCTGAAGATACACTACACTCTAGTGTACTGTCATCAACACACCCTCCTGAAGATACACTACACTCTAGTGTACTGTCATCAACACACCCTCCTGAAGATACACTACACTGTAGTGTATTGTCATCAACACACCCTCCTGAAGATACACTACACTGTAGTGTATTGTCATCAACACACACTCCTGAAGATACACTACACTGTAGTGTATTGTCATCAACACACACTCCTGAAGATACACTACGCTGTAGTGTATTGTCATCAGCACACACTCCTGAAGATACACTACACCCTAGTGTGTTGTCATCAACACACACTCCAGAAGATATACTACACTCTAGTGTATTGTCATCAACACACACTCCTGAAGATACACTACACTCTAGTGTATTGTCATCAACACTCACTCCTGAAGATACACTACACTCTAGTGTATTGTCATCAACACACACTCCTGAAGATACACTACATACTAGTGTATTGTCATCAACACACACTCCTGAAGATACCCTACACTCTAGTGTATTGTCATCAACACACACTCCTGAAGATACACTACACTCTAGTGTATTGTCATCAGCACACACTCCTGAAGATACACTACACTCTAGTGTATTGTCATCAACACACACTCCTGAAGATACACTACACTCTAGTGTATTGTCATCAGCACACACTCCTGAAGATATACTACACCCTAGTGTATTGTCATCAACACACACTCCTGAAGATACACTACACCCTAGTGTATTGTCATCAACACACACTCCTGAAGATACACTACACTCTAGTATATTGTCATCAACACACAATCCTGAAGATACACTACACTCTAGTGTATTATCATCAACACACACTCCTGAAGATACACTACACTCTAGTGTATTGTCATCAGCACACACTCCTGAAGATACACTACACTCTAGTGTATTGTCATCAACACACACTCCTGAAGATACACTACACTCTAGTGTATTGTCATCAGCACACACTCCTGAAGATATACTACACCCTAGTGTATTGTCATCAACACACACTCCTGAAGATACACTACACCCTAGTGTATTGTCATCAACAGACACTCCTGAAGATACACTACACTCTAGTATATTTTCATCAACACACACTCCTGAAGATACACTACACTCTAGTGTATTATCATCAACACACACTCCTGAAGATACACTAAACTCTAGTGTATTATCATCAACACACACTCCTGAAGATATACTACACCCTAGTGTATTGTCATCAACACACACTCCTGAAGATACACTAAACTCTAGTGTATTGTCATCAGCACACACTACTGAAGATACACTACACTCTAGTGTACTGTCATCAACACACACTCATGTAGATACACTACACTATTGTGTATTGTCATCAGCACACACTCCTGAAGATACACTACACCCTAGTGTACTGTCATCAACACACCCTCCTGAAGATACACTACACCCTAGTGTATTGTCATCAACACACACTCCTGAAGATACAATACACTCTAGTGTACTGTCATCAACACACACTCCTGAAGATACACTTCACTCTAGTGTACTGTCATCAACACACACTCCTGAAGATACACAACACTCTAGTGTATCGTCATTAACACACCCTCCTGAAGATACACTACACTCTTGTGTATTGTCATCAACACACCCTCCTGAAGATACACTACACTCTAGTGTATTGTCATCAACACACCATCCTGAATTTACACTACACTCTTGTGTATTGTCATCAACACACACTCCTGAAGATACACTACATCATAGTGTATTGTCATCAACACACACTCCTGAAGATACACTACACCCTAGTGTATTGTCATCAACACACACTCCTGAAGATACACTACACCCTAGTGTATTGTCATCAACACACAGTCCTGAAGATACACTACACTCTAGTGTATTGTCATCAACACACACTCCTGAAGATACACTACACCATAGTGTATTGTCATCAACACACACTCCTGAAGATACACTACACTCTAGTGTATTGTCATCAACACACACTCCTGAAGATACACTACACCATAGTGTATTGTCATCAACACACACTCCTGAAGATACACTACACCCTAGTGTATTGTCATCAACACACCCTCCTGAAGATACACTACACCCTAGTGTATTGTCATCAACACACCCTCCTGAAGATACACTACACTCTAGTGTATTGTCGCCAACACACACTCCTGAAGATACACTACACCCTAGTGTATTGTCATCAACACACCCTCCTGAAGATACACTACACTCTAGTGTATTGTCATCAACACACACTCCTGAAGATATACTACACCCTTGTGTATTGTCATCAACACACCCTCCTGAAGTTACACTACACTCTAGTGTATTGTCATCAACACACCCTCCTGAAGATACACTACGCTCTAGTGTATTGTCATCAACACACCCTCCTGATGATACACTACACTCTAGTGTATTGTCATCAACACACCCTCCTGAAGATACACTACACTCTAGTGTATTGTCATCAACACACCCTCCTGAAGATATACTACACCCTAGTGTACTGTCATCAACACACACTCCTGAAGATATACTACACCCTAGTGTACTGTCATCAACACACCCTCCTGAAGATACACTACACTCTAGTGTATTGTCATCAACACACCCTCCTGAAGATATACTACACCCTAGTGTACTGTCATCAACACACACTCCTGAAGATACACTACACTCTAGGGTATTGTCATCAACACACCCTCCTGAAGATACACTACACCCTAGTGTATCGTCATCAACACACACTCCTGAAGATACACTACACTCTAGTGTATTGTCATCAACACACCCTCCTGAAGATACACTACACCCTAGTGTATTGTCATCAACACACACTCCTGAAGATACACTACACTCTAGTGTATTGTCATCAACACACACTCCTGAAGATACACTACACTCTTGTGTATTGTCATCAACACACACTCCTGAAGATAAACTACACCCTAGTGTATTGTCATCAACACACACTCCTGAAGATACACTACACCCTAGTGTATTGTCATCAACACACACTCCTGAAGATACACTACACTCTTGTGTATTGTCATCAACACACACTCCTGAAGATACACTACACCCTAGTGTATTGTCATCAACACACACTCCTGAAGATACACTACACCCTAGTGTATTGTCATCAACACACCCTCCTGAAGATACACTACACCCTAGTGTATTGTCATCAACACACACTCCTGAAGATACACTACACTGTAGTGTATTGTCATCAGCACACACTCCTGAAGATACACTACACCCTAGTGTATCGTCATCAACACACACTCCTGAAGATACACTACACTCTAGTGTATTGTCATCAACACACACTCTTGAAGATACACTACACTCTTGTGTACTGTCATCAACACACACTCCTGAAGATACATTACACTCTAGTGTATTGTCATCAACACACCCTCCTGAAGATACACTACACTAAAGTGTATTGTCATCAACACACACTCCTGAAGATACACTACACTCTTGTGTATTGTCATCAACACACACTCCTGAAGATACACTTCACTCTTGTGTACTGTCATCAACACACACTCCTGAAGATACACTACACTCTAGTGTATTATCATCAACACACACTCCTGAAGATACACTACACCCTAGTGTATTGTCATCAACACACACTCCTGAAGATACACTACACCCTAGTGTACAGTCATCAGCACACACTCCTGAAGATACACTTCACCCCAGTGTATTATCATCAACACACACTCCTGAAGATACACTACACCCCAGTGTATTGTCATTAGCACACACTCCTGAAGATACACTACACCCTAGTGTATTGTCATCAACACACACTCCTGAAGATACACTACACCCTAGTGTATTGTCATCAGCACACACTCCTGAAGATACACTACACCCTAGTGTATTGTCATCAACACACACTCCTGAAGATACACTAAACTCTAGTGTATTGTCATCAGCACACACTCCTGAAGATACACTACACTCTAGTGTATTGTCATCAACACACACTCCTGAAGATACACTACACTCTAGTGTATTGTCATCAGCACACACTCCTGAAGATATACTACACCCTAGTGTATTGTCATCAGCACACACTCCTGAAGATACACTACACTCTAGTGTACTGTCATCAACACACACTCCTGAAGATACACTACACCCTAGTGTATTATCACCAACACACACTCCTGAAGATACACTACACTCTAGTGTATTGTCATCAACACACACTCCTGAAGATATACTACACTCTAGTGTATTGTCATCAACACACACTCCTGAAGATACACTACACTCTAGTGTATTGCCATCAACACTCACTCCTGAAGATACACTACACTCTAGTGTATTGCCATCAACACACACTCCTGAAGATACACTACACTCTAGTGTATTGTCATCAGCACACACTCCTGAAGATACACTACACTCTAGTGTATTGTCATCAACACACACTCCTGAAGATACACTACACTCTAGTGTATTGTCATCAGCACACACTCCTGAAGATACACTACACTCTAGTGTATTGTCATCAACACACACTCCTGAAGATACACTACACTCTAGTGTATTGTCATCAGCACACACTCCTGAAGATATACTACACCCTAGTGTATTGTCATCAGTACACACTCCTGAAGATATACTACACCCTAGTGTATTGTCATCAACACACCCTCCTGAAGATACACTACCCTCTAGTGAATTGTCATCAACACACACTCCTGAAGATACACTAAACCCTAGTGTATTATCATCAACACACACTCCTGAAGATGCACTTCACTCTAGTGTATTGTCATCAACACACCCTCCTGAAGATATACTTCACCCCAGTGTATTGTCATCAACACACACTCCTGAAGATACACTACACTCTAGTGTACTGTCATCAACACACCCTCCTGAAGATATACTTCACCCCAGTGTATTGTCATCAACACACACTCCTGAAGATACACTACACTCTAGTGTACTGTCATCAACACACACTCATGAAGATACACTACACTATAGTGTATTGTCATCAGCACACACTACTGAAGATACACTACACCCTAGTGTACTGTCATCAACACACACTCATGAAGATACACTACACTATAGTGTATTGTCATCAACACACCCTCCTGAAGATACACTACACCCTAGTGTATTGTCATCAACACACCCTCCTGAAGATACACTACACCCTAGTGTATTGTCATCAACACACACTCCTGAAGATACACTACACTCTAGTGTATTGTCATCAACACACACTCCTGAAGATACACTACACCCCAGTGTATTATCATCAGCACACCCTCCTGAAGATACACTTCACCGCAGTGTATTGTCATCAACACACACTCCTGAAGATACACTACACTCTAGTGTACTGTCATCAACACACACTCCTGAAGATAAACTACACTCTAGTGTATAGTCATTAACACACCCACCTGAAGATACACTACACTCATGTGTATTGTCATCAACACACCCTCCTGAAGATACACTACACTCTAGTGTATTGTCATCAACACACCCTCCTGAAGATACACTACACTCTTGTGTATTGTCATCAACACACACTCCTGAAGATACACTACATCATAGTGTATTATCATCAACACACACTCCTGAAGATACACTATACCCTAGTGTATTGTCATCAACACACACTCCTGAAGATACACTAAACCCTAGTGTATTGTCATCAACACACACTCCTGAAGATACACTACACTGTAGTGTATTGTCATCAACACACACTCCTGAAGATACACTACACCATAGTGTATTGTCATCAACACACACTCCTTAAGATACACTACACTCTAGTGTATTGTCATCAACACACACTCCTGAAGATACACTACACTCTAGTGTATTGTCATCAACACACACTCCTGAAGATATACTACACCCTAGTGTATTGTCATCAACACACCCTCCTGAAGATACACTACACACTAGTGTATTGTCATCAACCCACCCTCCTGAAGATACACTACACTCTAGTGTATTGTCACCAACACACACTCCTGAAGATACACTACACCCTAGTGTATTGTCATCAACACACCCTCCTGAAGATACACTACACTCTAGTGTATTGTCATCAACACACACTCCTGAAGATATACTACACCCTTGTGTATTGTCATCAACACACCCTCCTGAAGATACACTACACTCTAGTGTATTGTCATCAACACACCCTCCTGAAGATACACTACGCTCTAGTGTATTGTCATCAACACACCCTCCTGAAGATACACTACACTCTAGTGTATTGTCATCAACACACCCTCCTGAAGATACACTACACTCTAGTGTATTGTCATCAACACACCCTCCTGAAGATATACTACACCCTAGTGTACTGTCATCAACACACACTCCTGAAGATATACTACACTCTAGTGTACTGTCATCAACACACCCTCCTGAAGATACACTACACTCTAGTGTATTGCCATCAACACACCCTCCTGAAGATATACTACACCCTAGTGTACTGTCATCAACACACACTCCTGAAGATACACTACACTCTAGTGTATTGTCATCAACACACCCTCCTGAAGATACACTACACCCTAGTGTATCGTCATCAACACACACTCCTGAAGATACACTACACTCTAGTGTATTGTCATCAACACACCCTCCTGAAGATACACTACACCCTAGTGTATTGTCATCAACACACACTCCTGAAGATACACTACACTCTAGTGTATTGTCATCAACACACACTCCTGAAGATACACTACACTCTTGTGTATTGTCATCAACACACACTCCTGAAGATGCACTACATCCTAGTGTATTGTCATCAACATACACTCCTGAAGATACACTTCACTCTAGTGTATTGTCATCAACACACACTCCTGAAGATACACTACACTCTTGTGTATTGTCATCAACACTCACTCCTGAAGATACACTTCACGCTAGTGTATTGTCATCAACACACACTCCTGAAGATACACTACACCCTAGTGTATTGTCATCAACACACACTCCTGAAGATACACTACACTCTAGTGTATTGTCATCAACACACACTCCTGAAGATACACTACACTCTTGTGTACTGTCATCAACACACACTCCTGAAGATACACTACACTCTAGTGTATTGTCATCAACACACCCTCCTGAAGATACACTACACTAAAGTGTATTGTCATCAACACACACTCCTGAAGATACACTACACTCTTGTGTATTGTCATCAACACACACTCCTGAAGTTACACTTCACTCTTGTGTACTGTCATCAACACACACTCCTGAAGATACACTTCACTCTTGTGTACTGTCATCAACACACCCTCCTGATGATACACCACACTCTAGTGTATTGTCATCAACACACCCTCCTGAAGATACACTACACTCTTGTGTACTGTCATCAGCACACCCTCCGGAAGATACACTACACCCCAGTGTATTGTCATCAACACACCCTCCTGAAGATACATTTCACTCTTGTGTGCTGTCATCAACACACCCTCCTGAAGATACACTAGAATCTTGTGTACTGTCATCAACACACACTCCTGAAGATACACTACACTCTAGTGTATTGTCATCAACACACCCTCCTGAAGATACACTACACTCAAGTGTACTGTCATCAACACACACTCCTGAAGATACACTACACTCTAGTGTACTGTCATCAACACACCCTCCTGAAGATACACTACACTCTAGTGTACTGTCATCAACACACCCTCCTGAAGATACACTACACTGTAGTGTATTGTCATCAACACACCCTCCTGAAGATACACTACACTGTAGTGTATTGTCATCAACACACACTCCTGAAGATACACTACACTGTAGTGTATTGTCATCAACACACACTCCTGAAGATACACTACACTGTAGTGTATTGTCATCAGCACACACTCCTGAAGATACACTACACCCTAGTGTATTGTCATCAACACACACTCCAGAAGATATACTACACTCTAGTGTATTGTCATCAACACACACTCCTGAAGATACACTACACTCTAGTGTATTGTCATCAACACTCACTCCTGAAGATACACTACACTCTAGTGTATTGTCATCAACACACACTCCTGAAGATACACTACATTCTAGTGTATTGTCATCAACACACACTCCTGAAGATACCCTACACTCTAGTGTATTGTCATCAACACACACTCCTGAAGATACACTACACTCTAGTGTATTGTCATCAGCACACACTCCTGAAGATACACTACACTCTAGTGTATTGTCATCAACACACACTCCTGAAGATACACTACACTCTAGTGTATTGTCATCAGCACACACTCCTGAAGATATACTACACCCTAGTGTATTGTCATCAACACACACTCCTGAAGATACACTACACCCTAGTGTATTGTCATCAACACACACTCCTGAAGATACACTACACTCTAGTATATTGTCATCAACACACACTCCTGAAGATACACTACACTCTAGTGTATTATCATCAACACACACTCCTGAAGATACACTACACTCTAGTGTATTATCATCAACACACACTCCTGAAGATATACTACACCCTAGTGTATTGTCATCAACACACACTCCTGAAGATACACTACACTCTAGTGTATTGTCATCAGCACACACTACTGAAGATACACTACACTCTAGTGTACTGTCATCAACACAAACTCATGTAGATACACTACACTATTGTGTATTGTCATCAGCACACACTCCTGAAGATACACTACACCCTAGTGTACTGTCATCAACACACCCTCCTGAAGATACACTACACCCTAGTGTATTGTCATCAACACACACTCCTGAAGATACACTACACTCTAGTGTACTGTCATCAACACACACTCCTGAAGATACACTTCACTCTAGTGTACTGTCATCAACACACACTCCTGAAGATACACTACACTCTAGTGTATCGTCATTAACACACCCTCCTGAAGATACACTACACTCTTGTGTATTGTCATCAACACACCCTCCTGAAGATACACTACACTCTAGTGTATTGTCATCAACACACCCTCCTGAAGATACACTACACTCTTGTGTATTGTCATCAACACACACTCCTGAAGATACACTACATCATAGTGTATTGTCATCAACACACACTCCTGAAGATAAACTACACCCTAGTGTATTGTCATCAACACACACTCCTGAAGATACACTACACCCTAGTGTATTGTCATCAACACACAGTCCTGAAGATACACTACACTCTAGTGTATTGTCATCAACACACACTCCTGAAGATACACTACACCATAGTGTATTGTCATCAACACACACTCCTGAAGATACACTACACTCTAGTGTATTGTCATCAACACACACTCCTGAAGATACACTACACCATAGTGTATTGTCATCAACACACACTCCTGAAGATACACTACACCCTAGTGTATTGTCATCAACACACCCTCCTGAAGATACACTACACCCTAGTGTATTGTCATCAACACTCTATCCTGAAGATACACTACACTCTAGTGTATTGTCGCCAACACACACTCCTGAAGATACACTACACCCTAGTGTATTGTCATCAACAAACCCTCCTGAAGATACACTACACTCTAGTGTATTGTCATCAACACACACTCCTGAAGATATACTACACCCTTGTGTATTGTCATCAACATACCCTCCTGAAGATACACTACACTCTAGTGTATTGTCATCAACACACCCTCCTGAAGATACACTACGCTCTAGTGTATTGTCATCAACACACCCTCCTGATGATACACTACACTCTAGTGTATTGTCATCAACACACCCTCCTGAAGATACACTACACTCTAGTGTATTGTCATCAACACACCCTCCTGAAGATATACTACACCCTAGTGTACTGTCATCAACACACACTCCTGAAGATATACTACACCCTAGTGTACTGTCATCAACACACCCTCCTGAAGATACACTACACTCTAGTGTATTGTCATCAACACACCCTCCTGAAGATATACTACACCCTAGTGTACTGTCATCAACACACACTCCTGAAGATACACTACACTCTAGGGTATTGTCATCAACACACCCTCCTGAAGATACACTACACCCTAGTGTATCGTCATCAACACACACTCCTGAAGATACACTACACTCTAGTGTATTGTCATCAACACACCCTCCTGAAGATACACTACACCCTAGTGTATTGTCATCAACACACACTCCTGAAGATACACTACACTCTAGTGTATTGTCATCAACACACACTCCAGAAGATACACTACACTCTTGTGTATTGTCATCAACACACACTCCTGATGATACACTACACCCTAGTGTATTGTCATCAACACACACTCCTGAAGATACACTTCACTCTAGTGTATTGTCATCAACACACACTCCTGAAGATACACTACACTCTTGTGTATTGTCTTCAACACTCACTCCTGAAGATACACTTCACTCTAGTGTATTGTCATCAACACACACTCATCAAGATACACTACACCCTAGTGTATTGTCATCAACACACACTCCTGAAGATACACTACACTCTAGTGTATTGTCATCAACACACACTCCTGAAGATACACTACACTCTTGTGTACTGTCATCAACACACACTCCTGAAGATACATTACACTCTAGTGTATTGTCATCAACACACCCTCCTGAAGATACACTACACTAAAGTGTATTGTCATCAACACACACTCCTGAAGATACACTACACTCTTGTGTATTGTCATCAACACACACTCCTGAAGATACACTTCACTCTTGTGTACTGTCATCAACACACACTCCAGAAGATACACTACACTCTAGTGTATTGTCATCAACACACACTCCTGAAGATACACTACACCCTAGTGTATTGTCATCAACACACACTCCTGAAGATACACTACACCCTAGTGTACAGTCATCAGCACACACTCCTGAAGATACACTTCACCCCAGTGTATTATCATCAACACACACTCCTGAAGATACACTACACCCCAGTGTATTGTCATCAGCACACACTCCTGAAGATACACTACACCCTAGTGTATTGTCATCAGCACACACTCCTGAAGATACACTACACCCTAGTGTATTGTCATCAACACACACTCCTGAAGATACACTACACTCTAGTGTATTGTCATCAGCACACACTCCTGAAGATACACTACACTCTAGTGTATTGTCATCAACACACACTCCTGAAGATACACTAAACTCTAGTGTATTGTCATCAGCACACACTCCTGAAGATACACTACACTCTAGTGTATTGTCATCAGCACACACTCCTGAAGATACACTACACTCTAGTGTATTGTCATCAGCACACACTCCTGAAGATACACTACACTCTAGTGTATTGTCATCAGCACACACTCCTGAAGATACACTACACTCTAGTGTATTGTCATCAGCACACACTCCTGAAGATACACTACACTCTAGTGTATTGTCATCAACACACACTCCTGAAGATACACTACACTCTAGTGTATTGTCATCAGCACACACTCCTGAAGATACACTACACTCTAGTGTATTATCATCAGCACACACTCCTGAAGATACACTACACTCTAGTGTATTGTCATCAACACACACTCCTGAAGATTCACTACACTCTAGTGTATTGTCATCAGCACACACTCCTGAAGATACACTACACCCTAGTGTATTGTCATCAACACACACTCCTGAAGATTCACTACACCCCAGTGTATTGTCATCAACACACACTCCTGAAGATACACTACACTCTAGTGTATTGTCATCAACACACACTCCTGAAGATACACTACACCCTAGTGTATTGTCATCAACACACACTCCTGAAGATACACAACACTCTAGTGTATTGTCATCAGCACACACTCCTGAAGATATACTACACCCTAGTGTATTGTCATCAGCACACACTCCTGAAGATACACTACACTCTAGTGTACTGTCATCAACACACACTCCTGAAGATACACTACACCCTAGTGTATTATCATCAACACACACTCCTGAAGATACACTACACTCTAGTGTATTGTCATCAACACACACTCCTGAAGATATACTACACTCTAGTGTATTGTCATCAACACACACTCCTGAAGATACACTACACTCTAGTGTATTGCCATCAACACTCACTCCTGAAGATACACTACACTCTAGTGTATTTTCATCAACACACACTCCTGAAGATACACTACACTCTAGTGTATTGTCATCAACACACACTCCTGAAGATACACTACACTCTAGTGTATTGTCATCAGCACACACTTCTGAAGATACACTACACTCTAGTGTATTGTCATCAACACACACTCCTGAAGATACACTACACTCTAGTGTATTGTCATCAGCACACACTCCTGAAGATACACTACACTCTAGTGTATTGTCATCAACACACACTCCTGAAGATACACTACACCCTAGTGTATTATCATCAACACACACTCCTGAAGATGGACTTCACTCTAGTGTATTGTCATCAACACACACTCCTGAAGATACACTACACTCTAGTGTACTGTCATCAACACACCCTCCTGAAGATACACTTCACCCCAGTGTATTGTCATCAACACACACTCCTGAAGATACACTACACTATAGTGTACTGTCATCAACACACACTCATGAAGATACACTACACTATAGTGTATTGTCATCAGCACACACTACTGAAGATACACTACACCCTAGTGTACTGTCATCAACACACACTCATGAAGATACACTACACTATAGTGTATTGTCATCAACACACCCTCCTGAAGATACACTACACCCTAGTGTATTGTCATCAACACACCCTCCTGAAGATACACTACTCCCTAGTGTATTGTCATCAACACACACTCCTGAAGATACACTACACTCTAGTGTATTGTCATCAACAACACTCCTGAAGATACACTACACCCCAGTGTATTATCATCATCACACCCTCCTGAAGATACACTTCACCGCAGTGTATTGTCATCAACACACACTCCTGAAGATACACTACACTCTAGTGTACTGTCATCAACACACACTCCTGAAGATAAACTACACTCTAGTGTATTGTCATTAACACACCCTCCTGAAGATACACTACACTCTTGTGTATTGTCATCAACACACCCTCCTGAAGATACACTACACTCTAGTGTATTGTCATCAACACACCCTCCTGAAGATACACTACACTCTTGTGTATTGTCATCAACACACACTCCTGAAGATACACTACATCATAGTGTATTGTCATCAACACACACTCCTGAAGATACACTATACCCTAGTGTATTGTCATCAACACACACTCCTGAAGATACACTACACCCTAGTGTATTGTCATCAACACACACTCCTGAAGATACACTACACTGTAGTGTATTGTCATCAACACACACTCCTGAAGATACACTACACCATAGTGTATTGTCATCAACACACACTCCTGAAGATACACTACACTCTAGTGTATTGTCATCAACACACACTCCTGAAGATACACTACACCATAGTGTATTGTCATCAACACACACTCCTGAAGATACACTACACCCTAGTGTATTGTCATCAACACACCCTCCTGATGATACACTACACACTAGTGTATTGTCATCAACACACCCTCCTGAAGATACACTACACTCTAGTGTATTGTCACCAACACACACTCCTGAAGATACACTACACTCTAGTGTATTGTCATCAACACACCCTCCTGAAGATACACTACACTCTAGTGTATTGTCATCAACACACACTCCTGAAGATATACTACACCCTTGTGTATTGTCATCAACACACCCTCCTGAAGATACACTACACTCTAGTGTATTGTCATCAACACACCCTCCTGAAGATACACTACGCTCTAGTGTATTGTCATCAACACACCCTCCTGAAGATACACTACACTCTAGTGTATTGTCATCAACACACCCTCCTGAAGATACACTACACTCTAGTGTATTGTCATCAACACACCCTCCTGAAGATATACTACACCCTAGTGTACTGTCATCAACACACACTCCTGAAGATATACTACACCCTAGTGTACTGTCATCTACACACCCTCCTGAAGATACACTACACTCTAGTGTATTGCCATCAAAACACCCTCCTGAAGATATACTACACCCTAGTGCACTGTCATCAACACACACTCCTGAAGATACACTACACTCTAGTGTATTGTCATCAACACACCCTCCTGAAGATACACTACACCCTAGTGTATCGTCATCAACACACACTCCTGAAGATACACTACACTCTAGTGTATTGTCATCAACACACCCTCCTGAAGATACACTACACCCTAGTGTATTGTCATCAACACACACTCCTGAAGATACACTACACTCTAGTGTATTGTCATCAACACACACTCCTGAAGATACACTACACTCTTGTGTATTGTCATCAACACACACTCCTGAAGATACACTACATCCTAGTGTATTGTCATCAACACACACTCCTGAAGATACACTTCACTCTAGTGTATTGTCATCAACACACACTCCTGAAGATACACTACACTCTAGTGTATTGTTATCAACACTCACTCCTGAAGATACACTTCACCCTAGTGTATTGTCATCAACACACACTCCTGAAGATACACTACATCCTAGTGTATTGTCATCAACACACACTCCTGAAGATACACTACACTCTAGTGTATTGTCATCAACACACCCTCCTGAAGATACACTACACTCTTGTGTACTGTCATCAACACACACTCCTGAAGATACACTACACTCTAGTGTATTGTCATCAACACACCCTCCTGAAGATACACTACACTAAAGTGTATTGTCATCAACACACACTCCTGAAGATACACTACACTCTTGTGTATTGTCATCAACACACACTCCTGAAGATACACTTCACTCTTGTGTACTGTCATCAACACACACTCCTGAAGATACACTTCACTCTTGTGTACTGTCATCAACACACGCTCCTGATGATACACTACACTCTAGTGTATTGTCATCAACACACCCTCCTGAAGATACACTACACTCTTGTGTACTGTCATCAGCACACCCTCCTGAAGATACACTACACCCCAGTGTATTGTCATCAACACACCCTCCTGAAGATACATTTCACTTTTGTGTACTGTCATCAACACACCCTCCTGAAGATACACTAGAATCTTGTGTACTGTCATCAACACACACTCCTGAAGATACACTACACTCTAGTGTATTGTCATCAACACACCCTCCTGAAGATACACTACACTCAAGTGTACTGTCATCAACACACACTCCTGAAGATACACTACACTCTAGTGTACTGTCATCAACACACCCTCCTGAAGATACACTACACTCTATTGTACTGTTATCAACACACCCTCCTGAAGATACACTACACTGTAGTGTACTGTCATCAACACACACTCCTGAAGATAAACTACACTCTAGTGTACTGTCATCAACACACCCTCCTGAAGATACACTACACTATAGTGTATTGTCATAAACACACCCTCCTGAAGATACACTACACTGTAGTGTACTGTCATCAACACACACTCCTGAAGATACACTACACTCTTGTGTATTGTCATCAACACACATTCCTGAAGATACACTACACTCTTGTGTATTGTCATCAAAACACACTCCTGAAGATACACTACACTCTAGTGTACTGTCATCAACACACCCTCCTGAAGATACACTACACTCTTGTGTATTGTCATCAACACACACTCCTGAAGATACACTTCACTCTAGTGTATTGTCATCAACACACACTCCTGAAGATATACTACACCCCAGTGTATCGTCATCAACACACACTCCTGAAGATACACTACACTCTAGTGTATTTTCACCAACACACATTCCTGAAGATACACTTCACCCCAGTGTATTGTCATCAACACACACTCCTGAAGATACACTACACTCTAGTGTATTGTCATCAACACACACTCCTGAAGATACACTGCACCCTAGTGTACTGTCATCAGCACACACTCCTGAAGATACACTTCACCCCAGTGTATTATCATCAACACACCCTCCTGAAGATACACTACACCCTAGTGTATTGTCATCAACACACACTCCTGAAGATACACTACACTCTAGTGTATTGTCATCAACACACACTCCTGAAGATACACTACACCCTAGTGTATTGTCATCAACACACACTCCTGAAGATACACTACACCCTAGTGTACAGTCATCAGCACACACTCCTGAAGATACACTACACCCTAGTGTATTGTCATCAACACACCCTCCTGAAGATACGCTACACTCTAGTGTATTGTCATCAGCACACACTCCTGAAGATACACTACACCTTAGTGTATTGTCATCAAAACACACTCCTGAAGATACACTCCACCCTAGTGTATTGTCATCAACACACAGTCCTGAAGATACACTACACCCTAGTGTACTGTCATCAACACACACTCCTGAAGATACACTACACCCTAGTGTACTGTCATCAACACACACTCCTGAAGATACACTACACCCTAGTGTATCGTCATCAACACACACTCCTGAAGATACACTACACTCTAGTGTATTGTCATCAACACACCCTCCTGAAGATACACTACACCCTAGTGTATTGTCATCAACACACACTCCTGAAGATACACTACACTCTAGTGTATTGTCATCAACACACACTCCAGAAGATACACTACACTCTTGTGTATTGTCATCAACACACACTCCTGATGATACACTACACCCTAGTGTATTGTCATCAACACACACTCCTGAAGATACACTTCACTCTAGTGTATTGTCATCAACACACACTCCTGAAGATACACTACACTCTTGTGTATTGTCTTCAACACTCACTCCTGAAGATACACTTCACTCTAGTGTATTGTCATCAACACACACTCATCAAGATACACTACACCCTAGTGTATTGTCATCAACACACACTCCTGAAGATACACTACACTCTAGTGTATTGTCATCAACACACACTCCTGAAGATACACTACACTCTTGTGTACTGTCATCAACACACACTCCTGAAGATACATTACACTCTAGTGTATTGTCATCAACACACCCTCCTGAAGATACACTACACTAAAGTGTATTGTCATCAACACACACTCCTGAAGATACACTACACTCTTGTGTATTGTCATCAACACACACTCCTGAAGATACACTTCACTCTTGTGTACTGTCATCAACACACACTCCAGAAGATACACTACACTCTAGTGTATTGTCATCAACACACACTCCTGAAGATACACTACACCCTAGTGTATTGTCATCAACACACACTCCTGAAGATACACTACACCCTAGTGTACAGTCATCAGCACACACTCCTGAAGATACACTTCACCCCAGTGTATTATCATCAACACACACTCCTGAAGATACACTACACCCCAGTGTATTGTCATCAGCACACACTCCTGAAGATACACTACACCCTAGTGTATTGTCATCAGCACACACTCCTGAAGATACACTACACCCTAGTGTATTGTCATCAACACACACTCCTGAAGATACACTACACTCTAGTGTATTGTCATCAGCACACACTCCTGAAGATACACTACACTCTAGTGTATTGTCATCAACACACACTCCTGAAGATACACTAAACTCTAGTGTATTGTCATCAGCACACACTCCTGAAGATACACTACACTCTAGTGTATTGTCATCAGCACACACTCCTGAAGATACACTACACTCTAGTGTATTGTCATCAGCACACACTCCTGAAGATACACTACACTCTAGTGTATTGTCATCAGCACACACTCCTGAAGATACACTACACTCTAGTGTATTGTCATCAGCACACACTCCTGAAGATACACTACACTCTAGTGTATTGTCATCAACACACACTCCTGAAGATACACTACACTCTAGTGTATTGTCATCAGCACACACTCCTGAAGATACACTACACTCTAGTGTATTATCATCAGCACACACTCCTGAAGATACACTACACTCTAGTGTATTGTCATCAACACACACTCCTGAAGATTCACTACACTCTAGTGTATTGTCATCAGCACACACTCCTGAAGATACACTACACCCTAGTGTATTGTCATCAACACACACTCCTGAAGATTCACTACACCCCAGTGTATTGTCATCAACACACACTCCTGAAGATACACTACACTCTAGTGTATTGTCATCAACACACACTCCTGAAGATACACTACACCCTAGTGTATTGTCATCAACACACACTCCTGAAGATACACAACACTCTAGTGTATTGTCATCAGCACACACTCCTGAAGATATACTACACCCTAGTGTATTGTCATCAGCACACACTCCTGAAGATACACTACACTCTAGTGTACTGTCATCAACACACACTCCTGAAGATACACTACACCCTAGTGTATTATCATCAACACACACTCCTGAAGATACACTACACTCTAGTGTATTGTCATCAACACACACTCCTGAAGATATACTACACTCTAGTGTATTGTCATCAACACACACTCCTGAAGATACACTACACTCTAGTGTATTGCCATCAACACTCACTCCTGAAGATACACTACACTCTAGTGTATTTTCATCAACACACACTCCTGAAGATACACTACACTCTAGTGTATTGTCATCAACACACACTCCTGAAGATACACTACACTCTAGTGTATTGTCATCAGCACACACTTCTGAAGATACACTACACTCTAGTGTATTGTCATCAACACACACTCCTGAAGATACACTACACTCTAGTGTATTGTCATCAGCACACACTCCTGAAGATACACTACACTCTAGTGTATTGTCATCAACACACACTCCTGAAGATACACTACACCCTAGTGTATTATCATCAACACACACTCCTGAAGATGGACTTCACTCTAGTGTATTGTCATCAACACACACTCCTGAAGATACACTACACTCTAGTGTACTGTCATCAACACACCCTCCTGAAGATACACTTCACCCCAGTGTATTGTCATCAACACACACTCCTGAAGATACACTACACTATAGTGTACTGTCATCAACACACACTCATGAAGATACACTACACTATAGTGTATTGTCATCAGCACACACTACTGAAGATACACTACACCCTAGTGTACTGTCATCAACACACACTCATGAAGATACACTACACTATAGTGTATTGTCATCAACACACCCTCCTGAAGATACACTACACCCTAGTGTATTGTCATCAACACACCCTCCTGAAGATACACTACTCCCTAGTGTATTGTCATCAACACACACTCCTGAAGATACACTACACTCTAGTGTATTGTCATCAACAACACTCCTGAAGATACACTACACCCCAGTGTATTATCATCATCACACCCTCCTGAAGATACACTTCACCGCAGTGTATTGTCATCAACACACACTCCTGAAGATACACTACACTCTAGTGTACTGTCATCAACACACACTCCTGAAGATAAACTACACTCTAGTGTATTGTCATTAACACACCCTCCTGAAGATACACTACACTCTTGTGTATTGTCATCAACACACCCTCCTGAAGATACACTACACTCTAGTGTATTGTCATCAACACACCCTCCTGAAGATACACTACACTCTTGTGTATTGTCATCAACACACACTCCTGAAGATACACTACATCATAGTGTATTGTCATCAACACACACTCCTGAAGATACACTATACCCTAGTGTATTGTCATCAACACACACTCCTGAAGATACACTACACCCTAGTGTATTGTCATCAACACACACTCCTGAAGATACACTACACTCTAGTGTATTGTCATCAACACACACTCCTGAAGATACACTACACCATAGTGTATTGTCATCAACACACACTCCTGAAGATACACTACACCCTAGTGTATTGTCATCAACACACCCTCCTGAAGATACACTACACACTAGTGTATTGTCATCAACACACCCTCCTGAAGATGCACTACACTCTAGTGTATTGTCACCAACACACACTCCTGAAGATACACTACACTCTAGTGTATTGTCATCAACACACCCTCCTGAAGATACACTACACTCTAGTGTATTGTCATCAACACACACTCCTGAAGATATACTACACCCTTGTGTATTGTCATCAACACACCCTCCTGAAGATACACTACACTCTAGTGTATTGTCATCAACACACCCTCCTGAAGATACACTACGCTCTAGTGTATTGTCATCAACACACCCTCCTGAAGATACACTACACTCTAGTGTATTGTCATCAACACACCCTCCTGAAGATACACTACACTCTAGTGTATTGTCATCAACACACCCTCCTGAAGATATACTACACCCTAGTGTACTGTCATCAACACACACTCCTGAAGATATACTACACCCTAGTGTACTGTCATCTACACACCCTCCTGAAGATACACTACACTCTAGTGTATTGCCATCAACACACCCTCCTGAAGATATACTACACCCTAGTGCACTGTCATCAACACACACTCCTGAAGATACACTACACTCTAGTGTATTGTCATCAACACACCCTCCTGAAGATACACTACACCCTAGTGTATCGTCATCAACACACACTCCTGAAGATACACTACACTCTAGTGTATTGTCATCAACACACCCTCCTGAAGATACACTACACCCTAGTGTATTGTCATCAACACACACTCCTGAAGATACACTACACTCTAGTGTATTGTCATCAACACACACTCCTGAAGATACACTACACTCTTGTGTATTGTCATCAACACACACTCCTGAAGATACACTACATCCTAGTGTATTGTCATCAACACACACTCCTGAAGATACACTTCACTCTAGTGTATTGTCATCAACACACACTCCTGAAGATACACTACACTCTAGTGTATTGTTATCAACACTCACTCCTGAAGATACACTTCACCCTAGTGTATTGTCATCAACACACACTCCTGAAGATACACTACATCCTAGTGTATTGTCATCAACACACACTCCTGAAGATACACTACACTCTAGTGTATTGTCATCAACACACCCTCCTGAAGATACACTACACTCTTGTGTACTGTCATCAACACACACTCCTGAAGATACACTACACTCTAGTGTATTGTCATCAACACACCCTCCTGAAGATACACTACACTAAAGTGTATTGTCATCAACACACACTCCTGAAGATACACTACACTCTTGTGTATTGTCATCAACACACACTCCTGAAGATACACTTCACTCTTGTGTACTGTCATCAACACACACTCCTGAAGATACACTTCACTCTTGTGTACTGTCATCAACACACGCTCCTGATGATACACTACACTCTAGTGTATTGTCATCAACACACCCTCCTGAAGATACACTACACTCTTGTGTACTGTCATCAGCACACCCTCCTGAAGATACACTACACCCCAGTGTATTGTCATCAACACACCCTCCTGAAGATACATTTCACTTTTGTGTACTGTCATCAACACACCCTCCTGAAGATACACTAGAATCTTGTGTACTGTCATCAACACACACTCCTGAAGATACACTACACTCTAGTGTATTGTCATCAACACACCCTCCTGAAGATACACTACACTCAAGTGTACTGTCATCAACACACACTCCTGAAGATACACTACACTCTAGTGTACTGTCATCAACACACCCTCCTGAAGATACACTACACTCTATTGTACTGTCATCAACACACCCTCCTGAAGATACACTACACTGTAGTGTACTGTCATCAACACACACTCCTGAAGATAAACTACACTCTAGTGTACTGTCATCAACACACCCTCCTGAAGATACACTACACTATAGTGTATTGTCATAAACACACCCTCCTGAAGATACACTACACTGTAGTGTACTGTCACCAACACACACTCCTGAAGATACACTACACTCTTGTGTATTGTCATCAACACACATTCCTGAAGATACACTACACTCTTGTGTATTGTCATCAAAACACACTCCTGAAGATACACTACACTCTAGTGTACTGTCATCAACACACCCTCCTGAAGATACACTACACTCTTGTGTATTGTCATCAACACACACTCCTGAAGATACACTTCACTCTAGTGTATTGTCATCAACACACACTCCTGAAGATATACTACACCCCAGTGTATCGTCATCAACACACACTCCTGAAGATACACTACACTCTAGTGTATTTTCACCAACACACATTCCTGAAGATACACTTCACCCCAGTGTATTGTCATCAACACACACTCCTGAAGATACACTACACTCTAGTGTATTGTCATCAACACACACTCCTGAAGATACACTGCACCCTAGTGTACTGTCATCAGCACACACTCCTGAAGATACACTTCACCCCAGTGTATTATCATCAACACACCCTCCTGAAGATACACTACACCCTAGTGTATTGTCATCAACACACACTCCTGAAGATACACTACACTCTAGTGTATTGTCATCAACACACACTCCTGAAGATACACTACACCCTAGTGTATTGTCATCAACACACACTCCTGAAGATACACTACACCCTAGTGTACAGTCATCAGCACACACTCCTGAAGATACACTACACCCTAGTGTATTGTCATCAACACACCCTCCTGAAGATACGCTACACTCTAGTGTATTGTCATCAGCACACACTCCTGAAGATACACTACACCTTAGTGTATTGTCATCAAAACACACTCCTGAAGATACACTCCACCCTAGTGTATTGTCATCAACACACAGTCCTGAAGATACACTACACCCTAGTGTACTGTCATCAACACACACTCCTGAAGATACACTACACCCTAGTGTACTGTCATCAACACACACTCCTGAAGATACACTACACCCTAGTGTACTGTCATCAACACACGCTCCTGAAGATACACTTCACTGTAGTGTATTGTCATCAGCACACACTCCTGAAGATACACTTCACCCTAGTGTATTGTCATCAGCACACACTCCTGAAGATACACTTCACCCTAGTGTATTGTCATCAACACACACTCCTGAAGATATACTACACTGTAGTGAATTGTCATCAACACACACTCCTGAAGATACACTACACTCTAGTGTATTGTCATCAGCACACACTCCTGAAGATACACTTCACCCTAGTGTATTGTCATCAACACACACTCCTGAAGATATACTACACTGTAGTGTATTGTCATCAACACACACTCCTGAAGATACACTACACTCTAGTGTATTGTCATCAACACACACTCCTGAAGATACACTACACCCTAGTGTATTATCATCAACACACACTCCTGAAGATACACTACACTCTAGTGTATTGTCATCAACACACACTCCTGAAGATATACTACACTCTAGTGTATTGTCATCAACACACACTCCTGAAGATACACTACACTCTAATGTATTGTCATCAACACTCACTACTGAAGATACACTACACTCTAGTGTATTGTCATCAACACACACTCCTGAAGATACACTACACTCTTGTGTATTGTCATCAACACACACTCCTGAAGATACACTACACTCTAGTGTATTGTCATAAACACACACTCCTGAAGATACACTACACTCTAGTGTATTGTCATCAACACACACTCCTGAAGATACACTACACTCTAGTGTATTGTCATCAACACACACTCCTGAAGATACACTACACTCTAGTGTATTGTCATCAGCACACACTCCTGAAGATACACTACACTCTAGTGTATTGTCATCAGCACACACTCCTGAAGATATACTACACCCTAGTGCATTGTCATCAGCACACACTCCTGAAGATATACTACACTCTAGTGTATTATCATCAACACACACTCCTGAAGATACACTACACTCTAGTGTATTGTCATCAGCGCACACTCCTGAAGATACACTACACTCTAGTGTATTGTCATCAACACACACTCCTGAAGATACACTACACTCTAGTGTATTGTCATCAACACACACTCCTGAAGATACACTACACTCTAGTGTATTGTCATCAGCACACACTCCTGAAGATATACTACACCCTAGTGTATTGTCATCAGCACACACTCCTGAAGATACACTACACTCTAGTGTACTGTCATCAACACACACTCCTGAAGATACACTACACCCTAGTGTATTATCATCAACAAACACTCCTGAAGATACACTACACTCTAGTGTATTGTCATCAACACACACTCCTGAAGATATACTACACTCTAGTGTATTGTCATCAACACACACTCCTGAAGATACACTACACTCTAGTGTATTGTTATCAACACTCACTCCTGAAGATACACTTCACCCTAGTGTATTGTCATCAACACACACTCCTGAAGATACACTACATCCTAGTGTATTGTCATCAACACACACTCCTGAAGATACACTACACTCTAGTGTATTGTCATCAACACACCCTCCTGAAGATACACTACACTCTTGTGTACTGTCATCAACACACACTCCTGAAGATACACTACACTCTAGTGTATTGTCATCAACACACCCTCCTGAAGATACACTACACTAAAGTGTATTGTCATCAACACACACTCCTGAAGATACACTACACTCTTGTGTATTGTCATCAACACACACTCCTGAAGATACACTTCACTCTTGTGTACTGTCATCAACACACACTCCTGAAGATACACTTCACTCTTGTGTACTGTCATCAACACACGCTCCTGATGATACACTACACTCTAGTGTATTGTCATCAACACACCCTCCTGAAGATACACTACACTCTTGTGTACTGTCATCAGCACACCCTCCTGAAGATACACTACACCCCAGTGTATTGTCATCAACACACCCTCCTGAAGATACATTTCACTTTTGTGTACTGTCATCAACACACCCTCCTGAAGATACACTAGAATCTTGTGTACTGTCATCAACACACACTCCTGAAGATACACTACACTCTAGTGTATTGTCATCAACACACCCTCCTGAAGATACACTACACTCAAGTGTACTGTCATCAACACACACTCCTGAAGATACACTACACTCTAGTGTACTGTCATCAACACACCCTCCTGAAGATACACTACACTCTATTGTACTGTCATCAACACACCCTCCTGAAGATACACTACACTGTAGTGTACTGTCATCAACACACACTCCTGAAGATAAACTACACTCTAGTGTACTGTCATCAACACACCCTCCTGAAGATACACTACACTATAGTGTATTGTCATAAACACACCCTCCTGAAGATACACTACACTGTAGTGTACTGTCATCAACACACACTCCTGAAGATACACTACACTCTTGTGTATTGTCATCAACACACATTCCTGAAGATACACTACACTCTTGTGTATTGTCATCAAAACACACTCCTGAAGATACACTACACTCTAGTGTACTGTCATCAACACACCCTCCTGAAGATACACTACACTCTTGTGTATTGTCATCAACACACACTCCTGAAGATACACTTCACTCTAGTGTATTGTCATCAACACACACTCCTGAAGATATACTACACCCCAGTGTATCGTCATCAACACACACTCCTGAAGATACACTACACTCTAGTGTATTTTCACCAACACACATTCCTGAAGATACACTTCACCCCAGTGTATTGTCATCAACACACACTCCTGAAGATACACTACACTCTAGTGTATTGTCATCAACACACACTCCTGAAGATACACTGCACCCTAGTGTACTGTCATCAGCACACACTCCTGAAGATACACTTCACCCCAGTGTATTATCATCAACACACCCTCCTGAAGATACACTACACCCTAGTGTATTGTCATCAACACACACTCCTGAAGATACACTACACTCTAGTGTATTGTCATCAACACACACTCCTGAAGATACACTACACCCTAGTGTATTGTCATCAACACACACTCCTGAAGATACACTACACCCTAGTGTACAGTCATCAGCACACACTCCTGAAGATACACTACACCCTAGTGTATTGTCATCAACACACCCTCCTGAAGATACGCTACACTCTAGTGTATTGTCATCAGCACACACTCCTGAAGATACACTACACCTTAGTGTATTGTCATCAAAACACACTCCTGAAGATACACTCCACCCTAGTGTATTGTCATCAACACACAGTCCTGAAGATACACTACACCCTAGTGTACTGTCATCAACACACACTCCTGAAGATACACTACACCCTAGTGTACTGTCATCAACACACACTCCTGAAGATACACTACACCCTAGTGTACTGTCATCAACACACGCTCCTGAAGATACACTTCACTGTAGTGTATTGTCATCAGCACACACTCCTGAAGATACACTTCACCCTAGTGTATTGTCATCAGCACACACTCCTGAAGATACACTTCACCCTAGTGTATTGTCATCAACACACACTCCTGAAGATATACTACACTGTAGTGTATTGTCATCAACACACACTCCTGAAGATACACTACACTCTAGTGTATTGTCATCAGCACACACTCCTGAAGATACACTTCACCCTAGTGTATTGTCATCAACACACACTCCTGAAGATATACTACACTGTAGTGTATTGTCATCAACACACACTCCTGAAGATACACTACACTCTAGTGTATTGTCATCAACACACACTCCTGAAGATACACTACACCCTAGTGTATTATCATCAACACACACTCCTGAAGATACACTACACTCTAGTGTATTGTCATCAACACACACTCCTGAAGATATACTACACTCTAGTGTATTGTCATCAACACACACTCCTGAAGATACACTACACTCTAATGTATTGTCATCAACACTCACTACTGAAGATACACTACACTCTAGTGTATTGTCATCAACACACACTCCTGAAGATACACTACACTCTTGTGTATTGTCATCAACACACACTCCTGAAGATACACTACACTCTAGTGTATTGTCATAAACACACACTCCTGAAGATACACTACACTCTAGTGTATTGTCATCAACACACACTCCTGAAGATACACTACACTCTAGTGTATTGTCATCAACACACACTCCTGAAGATACACTACACTCTAGTGTATTGTCATCAGCACACACTCCTGAAGATACACTACACTCTAGTGTATTGTCATCAGCACACACTCCTGAAGATATACTACACCCTAGTGCATTGTCATCAGCACACACTCCTGAAGATATACTACACTCTAGTGTATTATCATCAACACACACTCCTGAAGATACACTACACTCTAGTGTATTGTCATCAGCGCACACTCCTGAAGATACACTACACTCTAGTGTATTGTCATCAACACACACTCCTGAAGATACACTACACTCTAGTGTATTGTCATCAACACACACTCCTGAAGATACACTACACTCTAGTGTATTGTCATCAGCACACACTCCTGAAGATATACTACACCCTAGTGTATTGTCATCAGCACACACTCCTGAAGATACACTACACTCTAGTGTACTGTCATCAACACACACTCCTGAAGATACACTACACCCTAGTGTATTATCATCAACAAACACTCCTGAAGATACACTACACTCTAGTGTATTGTCATCAACACACACTCCTGAAGATATACTACACTCTAGTGTATTGTCATCAACACACACTCCTGAAGATACACTACACTCTAGTGTATTGTCATCAACACTCACTCCTGAAGATACACTACACTCTAGTGTATTGTCATCAATACACACTCCTGAAGATACACTACACCCTAGTGTATTTTCATCAACACACACTCCTGAAGATACACTACACTCTAGTGTATTGTCATCAGCACAAACTCCTGAAGATACACTACACTCTAGTGTATTGTCATCAACACACACTCCTGAAGATATACTACACCCTAGTGTATTGTCATCAGCACACACTCCTGAAGATATACTGCACCCTAGTGTATTGTCATCAACACACCCTCCTGAAGATACACTACACTCTAGTGAATTGTCATCAACACACCCTCCTGAAGATATACTACACCCTAGCGTACTGTCATCAACACACCCTCCTGAAGATACACTACACCCTAGTGTATTATCATCAACAAACCCTCCTGAAGATACACTACACTCTAGTGTATTGTCATCAACACACACTCCTGAAGATACACTACACTCTAGTGTATTATCATCAACACACACTCCTGAAGATACACTACACTCTAGTGTATTATCATCAACACACACTCCTGAAGATACACTTCACTCTAGTGTATTGTCATCAACACACACTCCTGAAGATACACTACACTCTAGTGTACTGTCATCAACACACCCTCCTGAAGATACACTTCACCCCAGTGTATTGTCATCAACACAAACTCCTGAAGATACACTACACTCTAGTGTACTGTCATCAACACACCCTCCTGAAGATACACTTCACCCCAGTGTATTGTCATCAACACACACTCCTGAAGATACACTACACTCTAGTTTACTGTCATCAACACACACTCATGTAGATACACTACACTATTGTGTATTGTCATCAGCACACACTCCTGAAGATACACTACAACCTAGTGTACTGTCATCAACACACCCTCCTGAAGATACACTATACCCTAGTGTATTGTCATCAACTTACACTCCTGAAGATACACTACACTCTAGTGTACTGTCATCAACACACACTCCTGAAGATACACTTCACTCTAGTGTACTGTCATCAACACACACTCCTAAAGATACACTACACTCTAGTGTATTGTCATCAACACACCCTCCTGAAGATACACTACACCCCAGTGTATTGTCATCAACACTCACTCCTGAAGATACACTACACTCTAGTGTATTGTCATCAACACACCCTCCTGAAGATACACTACACTCTAGTGTATTGTCATCAAAACACCCTCCTGAAGATACACTACACCCTAGTGTATTGTCATCAACACACCCTCCTGAAGATACACTACACCCCAGTGTATTGTCATCAACACACCCTCCTGAAGATACACTACACTCTAGTGTATTGTCATCAACACACCCTCCTGAAGATACACTACACTCTAGTGTATTGTCATCAACACACACTCCTGAAGATACACTACACCCTAGTGTATTGTCATCAACACACACTCCTGAAGATACACTACACTCTAGTGTATTGTCATCAACACACCCTCCTGAAGATACACTACACTCTAGTTTATTGTCATCAACACACCCTCCTGAAGATACACTACACTCTAGTGTATTGTCATCAACACACACACCTGAAGATACACTACACCCTAGTGTATTGTCATCAAAACACCCTCCTGAAGATACACTACACCCTAGTGTATTGTCATCAACACACCCTCCTGAAGATACACTACACCCCAGTGTATTGTCATCAACACACCCTCCTGAAGATACACTACACTCTAGTGTATTGTCATCAAAACACCCTCCTGAAGATACACTACACCCTAATGTATTGTCATCAACACACCCTCCTGAAGATACACTACACCCCAGTGTATTGTCATCAACACACCCTCCTGAAGATACACTACACTCTAGTGTATTGTCATCAACACACCCTCCTGAAGATACACTACACTCTAGTGTATTGTCATCAACACACACTCCTGAAGATACACTACACCCTAGTGTATTGTCATCAACACACACTCCTGAAGGTACACTACACTCTAGTGTATTGTCATCAACACACCCTCCTGAAGATACACTACACTCTAGTTTATTGTCATCAACACACCCTCCTGAATATACACTACACTCTAGTGTATTGTCATCAACACACACTCCTGAAGATACACTACACCCCAGTGTATTGTCATCAACACACCCACCTGAAGATACACTACACCCCAGTGTATTGTCATCAACACACCCTCCTGAAGATACACTACGTTATAGTGTATTGTCATCAACACACCCTCCTGAAGATACACTACAGCCTAATGTATTGTCATCAACACACACTCCTGAAGATACACTACACTCTAGTGTATTGTCATCAACACACACCCCTGAAGATACACTACACCCCAGTGTATTATCATCAGCACACCCTCCTGAAGATACACTTCACCCCAGTGTATTGTCATCAACACACACTCCTCAAGATACACTACACTCTAGTGTACTGTCATCAACACACACTCATGAAGATACACTACACTATTGTGTATTGTCATCAGCACACACTCCTGAAGATACACTACACCCTAGTGTACTGTCATCAACACACCCTCCTGAAGATACACTACACCCTAGTGTATTGTCATCAACACACACTCCTGAAGATACACTACACTCTAGTGTACTGTCATCAACACACACTCCTGAAAATACACTTCACTCTAGTGTACTGTCATCAACACACACTCCTAAAGATACACTACACTCTAGTGTATTGTCATCAACACACCCTCCTGAAGATACACTACACCCCAGTGTATTGTCATCAACACTCACTCCTGAAGATACACTACACTCTAGTGTATTGTCATCAACACACCCTCCTGAAGATACACTACACTCTAGTGTATTGTCATCAACACACCCTCCTGAAGATACACTACACTCTAGTGTATTGTCATCAACACACCCTCCTGAAGATACACTACACCCTAGTGTATTGTCATCAACACACCCTCCTGAAGATACACTACACCCCAGTGTATTGTCATCAACACACCCTCCTGAAGATACACTAAACTCTAGTGTATTGTCATCAACACACCCTCCTGAAGATACACTACACTCTAGTGTATTGTCATCAACACACACTCCTGAAGATACACTACACCCTAGTGTATTGTCATCAACACACACTCCTGAAGATACACTACACTCTAGTGTATTGTCATCAACACACCCTCCTGAAGATACACTACACTCTAGTGTATTGTCATCAACACACCCTCCTGAAGATACACTACACTCTAGTGTATTGTCATCAACACACACTCCTGAAGATACACTACACCCTAGTGTATTGTCATCAACACACCCTCCTGAAGATACACTACACCCCAGTGTATTGTCATCAACACACCCTCCTGAAGATACACTACACTCTAGTGTATTGTCATCAACACAACCTCCTGATGATACACTACACTCTAGTGTATTGTCATCAACACACCCTCCTGAAGATACACTACACTCTAGTGTATTGTCATCAACACACCCTCCTGAAGATACACTACACTCTTGTGTATTGTCATCAACACACACTCCTGAAGATACACTACATCATAGTGTATTGTCATCAACACACACTCCTGAAGATAAACTACACCCTAGTGTATTGTCATCAACACACACTCCTGAAGATACACTACACCCTAGTGTATTGTCATCAACACACAGTCCTGAAGATACACTACACTCTAGTGTATTGTCATCAACACACACTCCTGAAGATACACTACACCATAGTGTATTGTCATCAACACACACTCCTGAAGATACACTACACTCTAGTGTATTGTCATCAACACACACTCCTGAAGATACACTACACCATAGTGTATTGTCATCAACACACACTCCTGAAGATACACTACACCCTAGTGTATTGTCATCAACACACCCTCCTGAAGATACACTACACCCTAGTGTATTGTCATCAACACTCTATCCTGAAGATACACTACACTCTAGTGTATTGTCGCCAACACACACTCCTGAAGATACACTACACCCTAGTGTATTGTCATCAACAAACCCTCCTGAAGATACACTACACTCTAGTGTATTGTCATCAACACACACTCCTGAAGATATACTACACCCTTGTGTATTGTCATCAACATACCCTCCTGAAGATACACTACACTCTAGTGTATTGTCATCAACACACCCTCCTGAAGATACACTACGCTCTAGTGTATTGTCATCAACACACCCTCCTGATGATACACTACACTCTAGTGTATTGTCATCAACACACCCTCCTGAAGATACACTACACTCTAGTGTATTGTCATCAACACACCCTCCTGAAGTTATACTACACCCTAGTGTACTGTCATCAACACACACTCCTGAAGATATACTACACCCTAGTGTACTGTCATCAACACACCCTCCTGAAGATACACTACACTCTAGTGTATTGTCATCAACACACCCTCCTGAAGATATACTACACCCTAGTGTACTGTCATCAACACACACTCCTGAAGATACACTACACTCTAGGGTATTGTCATCAACACACCCTCCTGAAGATACACTACACCCTAGTGTATCGTCATCAACACACACTCCTGAAGATACACTACACTCTAGTGTATTGTCATCAACACACCCTCCTGAAGATACACTACACCCTAGTGTATTGTCATCAACACACACTCCTGAAGATACACTACACTCTAGTGTATTGTCATCAACACACACTCCAGAAGATACACTACACTCTTGTGTATTGTCATCAACACACACTCCTGATGATACACTACACCCTAGTGTATTGTCATCAACACACACTCCTGAAGATACACTTCACTCTAGTGTATTGTCATCAACACACACTCCTGAAGATACACTACACTCTTGTGTATTGTCTTCAACACTCACTCCTGAAGATACACTTCACTCTAGTGTATTGTCATCAACACACACTCATCAAGATACACTACACCCTAGTGTATTGTCATCAACACACACTCCTGAAGATACACTACACTCTAGTGTATTGTCATCAACACACACTCCTGAAGATACACTACACTCTTGTGTACTGTCATCAACACACACTCCTGAAGATACATTACACTCTAGTGTATTGTCATCAACACACCCTCCTGAAGATACACTACACTAAAGTGTATTGTCATCAACACACACTCCTGAAGATACACTACACTCTTGTGTATTGTCATCAACACACACTCCTGAAGATACACTTCACTCTTGTGTACTGTCATCAACACACACTCCAGAAGATACACTACACTCTAGTGTATTGTCATCAACACACACTCCTGAAGATACACTACACCCTAGTGTATTGTCATCAACACACACTCCTGAAGATACACTACACCCTAGTGTACAGTCATCAGCACACACTCCTGAAGATACACTTCACCCCAGTGTATTATCATCAACACACACTCCTGAAGATACACTACACCCCAGTGTATTGTCATCAGCACACACTCCTGAAGATACACTACACCCTAGTGTATTGTCATCAGCACACACTCCTGAAGATACACTACACCCTAGTGTATTGTCATCAACACACACTCCTGAAGATACACTACACTCTAGTGTATTGTCATCAGCACACACTCCTGAAGATACACTACACTCTAGTGTATTGTCATCAACACACACTCCTGAAGATACACTAAACTCTAGTGTATTGTCATCAGCACACACTCCTGAAGATACACTACACTCTAGTGTATTGTCATCAGCACACACTCCTGAAGATACACTACACTCTAGTGTATTGTCATCAGCACACACTCCTGAAGATACACTACACTCTAGTGTATTGTCATCAGCACACACTCCTGAAGATACACTACACTCTAGTGTATTGTCATCAGCACACACTCCTGAAGATACACTACACTCTAGTGTATTGTCATCAACACACACTCCTGAAGATACACTACACTCTAGTGTATTGTCATCAGCACACACTCCTGAAGATACACTACACTCTAGTGTATTATCATCAGCACACACTCCTGAAGATACACTACACTCTAGTGTATTGTCATCAACACACACTCCTGAAGATTCACTACACTCTAGTGTATTGTCATCAGCACACACTCCTGAAGATACACTACACCCTAGTGTATTGTCATCAACACACACTCCTGAAGATTCACTACACCCCAGTGTATTGTCATCAACACACACTCCTGAAGATACACTACACTCTAGTGTATTGTCATCAACACACACTCCTGAAGATACACTACACCCTAGTGTATTGTCATCAACACACACTCCTGAAGATACACAACACTCTAGTGTATTGTCATCAGCACACACTCCTGAAGATATACTACACCCTAGTGTATTGTCATCAGCACACACTCCTGAAGATACACTACACTCTAGTGTACTGTCATCAACACACACTCCTGAAGATACACTACACCCTAGTGTATTATCATCAACACACACTCCTGAAGATACACTACACTCTAGTGTATTGTCATCAACACACACTCCTGAAGATATACTACACTCTAGTGTATTGTCATCAACACACACTCCTGAAGATACACTACACTCTAGTGTATTGCCATCAACACTCACTCCTGAAGATACACTACACTCTAGTGTATTTTCATCAACACACACTCCTGAAGATACACTACACTCTAGTGTATTGTCATCAACACACACTCCTGAAGATACACTACACTCTAGTGTATTGTCATCAGCACACACTTCTGAAGATACACTACACTCTAGTGTATTGTCATCAACACACACTCCTGAAGATACACTACACTCTTGTGTATTGTCATCAGCACACACTCCTGAAGATACACTACACTCTAGTGTATTGTCATCAACACACACTCCTGAAGATACACTACACCCTAGTGTATTATCATCAACACACACTCCTGAAGATGGACTTCACTCTAGTGTATTGTCATCAACACACACTCCTGAAGATACACTACACTCTAGTGTACTGTCATCAACACACCCTCCTGAAGATACACTTCACCCCAGTGTATTGTCATCAACACACACTCCTGAAGATACACTACACTATAGTGTACTGTCATCAACACACACTCATGAAGATACACTACACTATAGTGTATTGTCATCAGCACACACTACTGAAGATACACTACACCCTAGTGTACTGTCATCAACACACACTCATGAAGATACACTACACTATAGTGTATTGTCATCAACACACCCTCCTGAAGATACACTACACCCTAGTGTATTGTCATCAACACACCCTCCTGAAGATACACTACTCCCTAGTGTATTGTCATCAACACACACTCCTGAAGATACACTACACTCTAGTGTATTGTCATCAACAACACTCCTGAAGATACACTACACCCCAGTGTATTATCATCATCACACCCTCCTGAAGATACACTTCACCGCAGTGTATTGTCATCAACACACACTCCTGAAGATACACTACACTCTAGTGTACTGTCATCAACACACACTCCTGAAGATACACTACACTCTAGTGTATTGTCATTAACACACCCTCCTGAAGATACACTACACTCTAGTGTATTGTCATCAACACACCCTCCTGAAGATATACTACACCCTAGTGTACTGTCATCAACACACACTCCTGAAGATATACTACACCCTAGTGTACTGTCATCTACACACCCTCCTGAAGATACACTACACTCTAGTGTATTGCCATCAACACACCCTCCTGAAGATATACTACACCCTAGTGTACTGTCATCAACACACACTCCTGAAGATACACTACACTCTAGTGTATTGTCATCAACACACCCTCCTGAAGATACACTACACCCTAGTGTATCGTCATCAACACACACTCCTGAAGATACACTACACTCTAGTGTATTGTCATCAACACACCCTCCTGAAGATACACTACACCCTAGTGTATTGTCATCAACACACCCTCCTGAAGATACACTACACTCTAGTGTATTGTCATCAACACACCCTCCTGAAGATACACTACACTCTTGTGTATTGTCATCAACACACACTCCTGAAGATACACTACATCATAGTGTATTGTCATCAACACACACTCCTGAAGATACACTATACCCTAGTGTATTGTCATCAACACACACTCCTGAAGATACACTACACCCTAGTGTATTGTCATCAACACACACTCCTGAAGATACACTACACTGTAGTGTATTGTCATCAACACACACTCCTGAAGATACACTACACCATAGTGTATTGTCATCAACACACACTCCTGAAGATACACTACACTCTAGTGTATTGTCATCAACACACACTCCTGAAGATACACTACACCATAGTGTATTGTCATCAACACACACTCCTGAAGATACACTACACCCTAGTGTATTGTCATCAACACACCCTCCTGAAGATACACTACACACTAGTGTATTGTCATCAACACACCCTCCTGAAGATACACTACACTCTAGTGTATTGTCACCAACACACACTCCTGAAGATACACTACACTCTAGTGTATTGTCATCAACACACCCTCCTGAAGATACACTACACTCTAGTGTATTGTCATCAACACACACTCCTGAAGATATACTACACCCTTGTGTATTGTCATCAACACACCCTCCTGAAGATACACTACACTCTAGTGTATTGTCATCAACACACCCTCCTGAAGATACACTACGCTCTAGTGTATTGTCATCAACACACCCTCCTGAAGATACACTACACTCTAGTGTATTGTCATCAACACACCCTCCTGAAGATACACTACACTCTAGTGTATTGTCATCAACACACCCTCCTGAAGATATACTACACCCTAGTGTACTGTCATCAACACACACTCCTGAAGATATACTACACCCTAGTGTACTGTCATCTACACACCCTCCTGAAGATACACTACACTCTAGTGTATTGCCATCAACACACCCTCCTGAAGATATACTACACCCTAGTGTACTGTCATCAACACACACTCCTGAAGATACACTACACTCTAGTGTATTGTCATCAACACACCCTCCTGAAGATACACTACACCCTAGTGTATCGTCATCAACACACACTCCTGAAGATACACTACACTCTAGTGTATTGTCATCAACACACCCTCCTGAAGATACACTACACCCTAGTGTATTGTCATCAACACACACTCCTGAAGATACACTACACTCTAGTGTATTGTCATCAACACACACTCCTGAAGATACACTACACTCTTGTGTATTGTCATCAACACACACTCCTGAAGATACACTACATCCTAGTGTATTGTCATCAACACACACTCCTGAAGATACACTTCACTCTAGTGTATTGTCATCAACACACACTCCTGAAGATACACTACACTCTAGTGTATTGTTATCAACACTCACTCCTGAAGATACACTTCACCCTAGTGTATTGTCATCAACACACACTCCTGAAGATACACTACATCCTAGTGTATTGTCATCAACACACACTCCTGAAGATACACTACACTCTAGTGTATTGTCATCAACACACCCTCCTGAAGATACACTACACTCTTGTGTACTGTCATCAACACACACTCCTGAAGATACACTACACTCTAGTGTATTGTCATCAACACACCCTCCTGAAGATACACTACACTAAAGTGTATTGTCATCAACACACACTCCTGAAGATACACTACACTCTTGTGTATTGTCATCAACACACACTCCTGAAGATACACTTCACTCTTGTGTACTGTCATCAACACACACTCCTGAAGATACACTTCACTCTTGTGTACTGTCATCAACACACGCTCCTGATGATACACTACACTCTAGTGTATTGTCATCAACACACCCTCCTGAAGATACACTACACTCTTGTGTACTGTCATCAGCACACCCTCCTGAAGATACACTACACCCCAGTGTATTGTCATCAACACACCCTCCTGAAGATACATTTCACTTTTGTGTACTGTCATCAACACACCCTCCTGAAGATACACTAGAATCTTGTGTACTGTCATCAACACACACTCCTGAAGATACACTACACTCTAGTGTATTGTCATCAACACACCCTCCTGAAGATACACTACACTCAAGTGTACTGTCATCAACACACACTCCTGAAGATACACTACACTCTAGTGTACTGTCATCAACACACCCTCCTGAAGATACACTACACTCTATTGTACTGTCATCAACACACCCTCCTGAAGATACACTACACTCTAGTGTACTGTCATCAACACACCCTCCTGAAGATACACTACACTCTTGTGTATTGTCATCAACACACACTCCTGAAGATACACTTCACTCTAGTGTATTGTCATCAACACACACTCCTGAAGATATACTACACCCCAGTGTATCGTCATCAACACACACTCCTGAAGATACACTACACTCTAGTGTATTTTCACCAACACACATTCCTGAAGATACACTTCACCCCAGTGTATTGTCATCAACACACACTCCTGAAGATACACTACACTCTAGTGTATTGTCATCAACACACACTCCTGAAGATACACTGCACCCTAGTGTACTGTCATCAGCACACACTCCTGAAGATACACTTCACCCCAGTGTATTATCATCAACACACCCTCCTGAAGATACACTACACCCTAGTGTATTGTCATCAACACACACTCCTGAAGATACACTACACTCTAGTGTATTGTCATCAACACACACTCCTGAAGATACACTACACCCTAGTGTATTGTCATCAACACACACTCCTGAAGATACACTACACCCTAGTGTACAGTCATCAGCACACACTCCTGAAGATACACTACACCCTAGTGTATTGTCATCAACACACCCTCCTGAAGATACGCTACACTCTAGTGTATTGTCATCAGCACACACTCCTGAAGATACACTACACCTTAGTGTATTGTCATCAAAACACACTCCTGAAGATACACTCCACCCTAGTGTATTGTCATCAACACACAGTCCTGAAGATACACTACACCCTAGTGTACTGTCATCAACACACACTCCTGAAGATACACTACACCCTAGTGTACTGTCATCAACACACACTCCTGAAGATACACTACACCCTAGTGTACTGTCATCAACACACGCTCCTGAAGATACACTTCACTGTAGTGTATTGTCATCAGCACACACTCCTGAAGATACACTTCACCCTAGTGTATTGTCATCAGCACACACTCCTGAAGATACACTTCACCCTAGTGTATTGTCATCAACACACACTCCTGAAGATATACTACACTGTAGTGTATTGTCATCAACACACACTCCTGAAGATACACTACACTCTAGTGTATTGTCATCAGCACACACTCCTGAAGATACACTTCACCCTAGTGTATTGTCATCAACACACACTCCTGAAGATATACTACACTGTAGTGTATTGTCATCAACACACACTCCTGAAGATACACTACACTCTAGTGTATTGTCATCAACACACACTCCTGAAGATACACTACACCCTAGTGTATTATCATCAACACACACTCCTGAAGATACACTACACTCTAGTGTATTGTCATCAACACACACTCCTGAAGATATACTACACTCTAGTGTATTGTCATCAACACACACTCCTGAAGATACACTACACTCTAATGTATTGTCATCAACACTCACTCCTGAAGATACACTACACTCTAGTGTATTGTCATCAACACACACTCCTGAAGATACACTACACTCTTGTGTATTGTCATCAACACACACTCCTGAAGATACACTACACTCTAGTGTATTGTCATAAACACACACTCCTGAAGATACACTACACTCTAGTGTATTGTCATCAACACACACTCCTGAAGATACACTACACTCTAGTGTATTGTCATCAACACACACTCCTGAAGATACACTACACTCTAGTGTATTGTCATCAGCACACACTCCTGAAGATACACTACACTCTAGTGTATTGTCATCAGCACACACTCCTGAAGATATACTACACCCTAGTGCATTGTCATCAGCACACACTCCTGAAGATATACTACACTCTAGTGTATTATCATCAACACACACTCCTGAAGATACACTACACTCTAGTGTATTGTCATCAGCGCACACTCCTGAAGATACACTACACTCTAGTGTATTGTCATCAACACACACTCCTGAAGATACACTACACTCTAGTGTATTGTCATCAACACACACTCCTGAAGATACACTACACTCTAGTGTATTGTCATCAGCACACACTCCTGAAGATATACTACACCCTAGTGTATTGTCATCAGCACACACTCCTGAAGATACACTACACTCTAGTGTACTGTCATCAACACACACTCCTGAAGATACACTACACCCTAGTGTATTATCATCAACAAACACTCCTGAAGATACACTACACTCTAGTGTATTGTCATCAACACACACTCCTGAAGATATACTACACTCTAGTGTATTGTCATCAACACACACTCCTGAAGATACACTACACTCTAGTGTATTGTCATCAACACTCACTCCTGAAGATACACTACACTCTAGTGTATTGTCATCAATACACACTCCTGAAGATACACTACACCCTAGTGTATTTTCATCAACACACACTCCTGAAGATACACTACACTCTAGTGTATTGTCATCAGCACAAACTCCTGAAGATACACTACACTCTAGTGTATTGTCATCAACACACACTCCTGAAGATATACTACACCCTAGTGTATTGTCATCAGCACACACTCCTGAAGATATACTGCACCCTAGTGTATTGTCATCAACACACCCTCCTGAAGATACACTACACTCTAGTGAATTGTCATCAACACACCCTCCTGAAGATATACTACACCCTAGCGTACTGTCATCAACACACCCTCCTGAAGATACACTACACCCTAGTGTATTATCATCAACAAACCCTCCTGAAGATACACTACACTCTAGTGTATTGTCATCAACACACACTCCTGAAGATACACTACACTCTAGTGTATTATCATCAACACACACTCCTGAAGATACACTACACTCTAGTGTATTATCATCAACACACACTCCTGAAGATACACTTCACTCTAGTGTATTGTCATCAACACACACTCCTGACGATACACTACACGCTAGTGTACTGTCATCAACACACCCTCCTGAAGATACACTTCACCCCAGTGTATTGTCATCAACACAAACTCCTGAAGATACACTACACTCTAGTGTACTGTCATCAACACACCCTCCTGAAGATACACTTCACCCCAGTGTATTGTCATCAACACACACTCCTGAAGATACACTACACTCTAGTGTACTGTCATCAACACACACTCATGAAGATACACTACACTATAGTGTATTGTCATCAGCACACACTCCTGAAGATACACTACACCCTAGTGTACTGTCATCAACACACACTCATGAAGATACACTACACTATAGTGTATTGTCATCAACACACCCTCCTGAAGATACACTACACCCTAGTGTATTGTCATCAACACACCCTCCTGAAGATACACTACACCCTAGTGTATTGTCATCAACACACACTCCTGAAGATACACTACACTCTAGTGTATTGTCATCAACTCACACTCCTGAAGATACACTACACCCCAGTGTATTATCATCAGCACACCCTCCTGAAGATACACTTCACCCCAGTGTATTGTCATCAACACACACTCCTGAAGATACACTACACTCTAGTTTACTGTCATCAACACACACTCATGTAGATACACTACACTATTGTGTATTGTCATCAGCACACACTCCTGAAGATACACTACAACCTAGTGTACTGTCATCAACACACCCTCCTGAAGATACACTATACCCTAGTGTATTGTCATCAACTTACACTCCTGAAGATACACTACACTCTAGTGTACTGTCATCAACACACACTCCTGAAGATACACTTCACTCTAGTGTACTGTCATCAACACACACTCCTAAAGATACACTACACTCTAGTGTATTGTCATCAACACACCCTCCTGAAGATACACTACACCCCAGTGTATTGTCATCAACACTCACTCCTGAAGATACACTACACTCTAGTGTATTGTCATCAACACACCCTCCTGAAGATACACTACACTCTAGTGTATTGTCATCAAAACACCCTCCTGAAGATACACTACACCCTAGTGTATTGTCATCAACACACCCTCCTGAAGATACACTACACCCCAGTGTATTGTCATCAACACACCCTCCTGAAGATACACTACACTCTAGTGTATTGTCATCAACACACCCTCCTGAAGATACACTACACTCTAGTGTATTGTCATCAACACACACTCCTGAAGATACACTACACCCTAGTGTATTGTCATCAACACACACTCCTGAAGATACACTACACTCTAGTGTATTGTCATCAACACACCCTCCTGAAGATACACTACACTCTAGTTTATTGTCATCAACACACCCTCCTGAAGATACACTACACTCTAGTGTATTGTCATCAACACACACACCTGAAGATACACTACACCCTAGTGTATTGTCATCAAAACACCCTCCTGAAGATACACTACACCCTAGTGTATTGTCATCAACACACCCTCCTGAAGATACACTACACCCCAGTGTATTGTCATCAACACACCCTCCTGAAGATACACTACACTCTAGTGTATTGTCATCAAAACACCCTCCTGAAGATACACTACACCCTAATGTATTGTCATCAACACACCCTCCTGAAGATACACTACACCCCAGTGTATTGTCATCAACACACCCTCCTGAAGATACACTACACTCTAGTGTATTGTCATCAACACACCCTCCTGAAGATACACTACACTCTAGTGTATTGTCATCAACACACACTCCTGAAGATACACTACACCCTAGTGTATTGTCATCAACACACACTCCTGAAGGTACACTACACTCTAGTGTATTGTCATCAACACACCCTCCTGAAGATACACTACACTCTAGTTTATTGTCATCAACACACCCTCCTGAAGATACACTACACTCTAGTGTATTGTCATCAACACACACTCCTGAAGATACACTACACCCCAGTGTATTGTCATCAACACACCCACCTGAAGATACACTACACCCCAGTGTATTGTCATCAACACACCCTCCTGAAGATACACTACGTTATAGTGTATTGTCATCAACACACCCTCCTGAAGATACAATCAAAGATTTAAAGGGTACATTGCCATCCATGCAAAAAACAAATGTCATTATTGTAAATATTCCGCAGAGACACGATTTAATTCCCAAGTCATGTGTAAATGTAGAAATAGAGGCTACAAATGGAAAAATTCATAAAATTTGTAAGAGTTTTCCAAATGTCCAAATTGTAGATGTAAGTAAATTAGACAGGAAGTTCCACACTCGGCATGGCCTACACTTAAATAGATTAGGAAAAGAGTATCTTAGTGATGAAATCTGCAAAATTGTAAATTCAAATGGTAAGAATAATTCAACAGTAATATCATTAGAGTGGAAGCAGGGAAACTGGTAGAAGAAGCCAAACGTGAGGTTTGGCATTCAGATCTTTTGAAGTCAAATTTAACGGAGTGCAACAATGGTATTTCGGATTTGTCTAGCAACAATAATAATAACAATTATGATAATAATAATGTAAATAAATCACCAACACAAGCTTGCAAAAGTAACAAATTTAAAATTTACCACCAGAATGTCCAGTCTCTTTATAATAAAATTGATTACATAAATCTAATGCTTAAAAATGAACTTAAAGACATCTCAGCACTATGTATTTCAGAACATTGGCTGAAAGAGGAACAACTCGAATTAATTCAATTCCCAGGGTTTATACAAGCTAGTAAATACTCTAGATCTAATATTAGCCATGGTGGTACTTGCATCTTCTTAAGAAATAATTTAGATCATGAACAGATAACAGCTTATGATTATCTAATTATGGAACAGGATTTTGAATTCTCTGCTGTAAAAATTCAGCAGTTTAAGTTAATAATTGTATGCGTATACCGTTCTCCGTCAGGAAAGTTTCCTCTATTTATAGATAAACTAGAATTGTTACTCAATAACATGAGCAAAGTAAATTTCGATATAATAATTTGTGGGGATGTAAATGTGGATTTCTTAAAACTTGATAGAAATTGTGAATTATTAAACCAGTTACTAATTTCCTATGGACTGAAACCTACAGTAAATACACCAACAAGAATAACAAAATTTAGTAAAACCACTCCTGATCAAATTTTTATAAATACAGATAAATATCACCATTCAATAGAAGTCTATTGTCCGGGTTTTAGTGACCACCATGGACAAATACTGAGTTTTGAAGTATCCGAAGTAATCAATAATAATGATAATGGAGTAAAATCAAAGTGCAGGTCATTCACTGAATCAAATGTTACATATTTCAATGACTTATTAAATAAGGAAACATGGTCAGAAATTTATGAACTAGAAAATGTAAATGATAAATTTAATGCATTTAACAGTACCCTAAAACACTATTTTGAAATAGCATTCCCCTTTAAACGAAGAACTGTTCAAAATAACAAAACTAGCAATTGGATAACAACAGGGATTATAAATTCATGTCAAAGAAAGAAATTTCTACACAAATTATATAAACAATACCACACAACACCTGAATTCAATTTATACTACAAAAAATACACTAGCATATTAAATAAGGTAATAAGACTAGCAAAGAAAATGCATAATGATAATTTTATTTCCCAATCATCTAATAAAAACAGGGCTATGTGGTCTGTAATAAAGAAAGAAACTGGAAAATCTGCTAAAATACAAAGGAACATTACACTGACCAGAAATAATAAAGTGATTAATAATCCAGAGGAAATAGCAAACACTTTTAATGACTATTTTCTGGAAATTCCGCAAAAATTATTAAATAAATCACAGGTAAATACACTAAATTCTAATAATAAAATAAATATATGCAGTGATTCTTTATTTATAAATCATGTCACAAGTGAAGAGGTAAGAATAGTTATAAAAGAGCTAAAAAATAAATTCTGTGCTGGCATTGATGGCATCCCTGATGCAATTTTAAAGAAATGTGCAGAAAATATAATAAATCCACTTACGCACTTAATAAACAGTTCAATTCTCTGAGGAACTTACCCGGATATTTTGAAGTTATCAAAAGTAATTCCAGTGCACAAAAATGGTTCAAAAGATGAATTAGATAACTATCGTCCTATTACCTTACCAACTGGTATTGCAAAAATTGTGGAAAAAATTATGTATAAGAGACTGATAAGTTTCATAGAAAAAAATAAAATATTATCAAACTCACAACATGGATTTAGAACGGAAAAATCTACACAGACAGCAATTTACGAATGTAGTAATAGTATACTGAAATTAATTGACAATAAGGAACATGTAACTGGCCTATTCTTGGATTTATCGAAAGCATTTGATGTAGTTGACCATAAAATCCTCCTTACCAAACTAAATCAATATGGTGTTAGAGGTCTAGCTAATAAATGGATAGAGTCTTACTTAACAAGGCGTAAACAAATAGTAAGCTTGAGACACAAGGATGATGGAACCAAATTACTTAATGAAACATTGTCCAATGAGGGAATTATTGAATTTGGAGTACCCCAGGGATCGGTTTTGGGCCCACTACTCTTTCTTCTATATATCAATGATATAACACAGAACGTTCATTCACATAAGGAAATTTTGTTTGCGGACGATACAACACTCGTAATAAAAGGTGAAACTAAACAGGTCATACAGCAGTCTGCTGACTCCGTTACAGGAGAGTTAACCAAATGGTCACAAGATAATCGCCTCATAATAAACTATAAAAAGACAGTATGTCTAAATTTCCACACTATACAGAATAGGAATCCTGCGATGCCCAATATAACATTAAATGGTCATCAAATAGAAAATAAATCAGAAACAAAGTTTTTAGGACTATGGATACAACAAGACTTGAAATGGAATAAACATATACAATATCTGAATACTAAACTGAACTCGATGTGCTTTGCGTTACGTATTTTGAAAACCTGCACTAGCATGCACACATTAAGAAATACTTATTTTGCTTATTTCCATTCATACTTAAGATATGGGATCATATTTTGGGGTATGTCGCCAGATGTACTAAGCACGTTTAGGATACAAAAGAGAGCGATTAGAATTATGGCAAATGTACACTCTAGAGAATCATGTAGACCTCTGTTTAAAGATTTAAACATTCTCCCACTGCCCTGCATATATATCTTTGAAAGTATTATGTTTTTTAAAAAGAATTTAATGAATAAAGATGTTTTTCTTAAAACAAACAATGATGTTCATAGGCATAACACAAGACAAAATCAAAACATTCATATTTCACACACACACACAAGCATATATCAAAAAGGAACTTTTCACACTGGAGTTAAATTATACAATAAACTACCCCAGTATATAAAACTGGCCCCAAAAATAAAAACCTTTGATAGAATGTTGAAAGCTTATCTGCAGTGCCATTGTTTTTACTCAGTAGTTGAATATTTTAGCGTATAGGAGTGATGGAATCTATAACTATATTTTACTTTTTTAATTTAATTTTAATACCTAGCTGTATGTTGTTGTATTTATAGAATTAAGTTTTCATATTATGATAATAGAGTGAGGTGTAAATAGTTGTGCAATAAGATTGTATCTATTAAGATTTGCTATTATAATAAGTTATAAATAGTTTTAATCTTAGTAATATATACCTGTTAGTTCTTTTATTTTATGCATGTAAATTCTGACGTGTCCTATATCAAAAATGTATTGAATGCATGTATTTGATCAAATGGAATTAATAAAAATCTATCTATCTATCTATCACTACAGCCTAATGTATTGTCATCAACACACACTCCTGAAGATACACTACACTCTAGTGTATTGTCATCAACACACACCCCTGAAGATACACTACACCCCAGTGTATTATCATCAGCACACCCTCCTGAAGATACACTTCACCCCAGTGTATTGTCATCAACACGCACTCCTCAAGATACACTACACTCTAGTGTACTGTCATCAACACACACTCATGAAGATACACTACACTATTGTGTATTGTCATCAGCACACACTCCTGAAGATACACTACACCCTAGTGTACTGTCATCAACACACCCTCCTGAAGATACACTACACCCTAGTGTATTGTCATCAACACACACTCCTGAAGATACACTACACTCTAGTGTACTGTCATCAACACACACTCCTGAAAATACACTTCACTCTAGTGTACTGTCATCAACACACACTCCTAAAGATACACTACACTCTAGTGTATTGTCATCAACACACCCTCCTGAAGATACACTACACCCCAGTGTATTGTCATCAACACTCACTCCTGAAGATACACTACACTCTAGTGTATTGTCATCAACACACCCTCCTGAAGATACACTACACTCTAGTGTATTGTCATCAACACACCCTCCTGAAGATACACTACACTCTAGTGTATTGTCATCAACACACCCTCCTGAAGATACACTACACCCTAGTGTATTGTCATCAACACACCCTCCTGAAGATACACTACACCCCAGTGTATTGTCAACAACACACCCTCCTGAAGATACACTAAACTCTAGTGTATTGTCATCAACACACCCTCCTGAAGATACACTACACTCTAGTGTATTGTCATCAACACACACTCCTGAAGATACACTACACCCTAGTGTATTGTCATCAACACACACTCCTGAAGATACACTACACTCTAGTGTATTGTCATCAACACACCCTCCTGAAGATACACTACACTCTAGTGTATTGTCATCAACACACCCTCCTGAAGATACACTACACTCTAGTGTATTGTCATCAACACACACTCCTGAAGATACACTACACCCTAGTGTATTGTCATCAACACACCCTCCTGAAGATACACTACACCCCAGTGTATTGTCATCAACACACCCTCCTGAAGATACACTACACTCTAGTGTATTGTCATCAACACAACCTCCTGATGATACACTACACTCTAGTGTATTGTCATCAACACACCCTCCTGAAGATACACTACACTCCAGTGTATTGTCATCAACACACCCTCCCGAAGATACACTACACCCTAGTGTATTATCATCAACACACACTCCTGAAGATACACTACACCCTAGTGTATTGTCATCAACACACACTCCTGAAGATACACTACACTCTAGTGTACTGTCATCAACAAACACTCCTGAAGATACACTTCACTCTAGTGTACTGTCATCAACACACACTCCTAAAGATACACTACACTCTAGTGTATTGTCATCAACACACCCTCCTGAAGATACACTACACCCCAGTGTATTGTCATCAACACTCACTCCTGAAGATACACTACACTCTAGTGTATTGTCATCAACACACCCTCCTGAAGATACACTACACTCTAGTGTATTGTCATCAAAACACCCTCCTGAAGATACACTACACCCAAGTGTATTGTCATCAACACACCCTCCTGAAGATACACTACACCCCAGTGTATTGTCATCAACACACCCTCCTGAAGATACACTACACTCTAGTGTATTGTCATCAACACACCCTCCTGAAGATACACTACACTCTAGTTTATTGTCATCAACACACCCTCCTGAAGATACACTACACTATAGTGTATTGTCATCAACACACACTCCTGAAGATACACTACACCCCAGTGTATTGTCATCAACACACCCTCCTGAAGATACATTACACCCCAGTGTATTGTCATCAACACACCCTCCTGAAGATACACTACACTATAGTGTATTGTCATCAACACACACTCCTCAAGATACACTACACTCTAGTGTACTGTCATCAACACACACTCATGAAGATACACTACACTATTGTGTATTGTCATCAGCCCACACTCCTGAAGATACACTACACCCCAGTGTATTGTCATCAACACACCCTCCTGAAGATACACTACACCCCAGTGTATTGTCATCAACACACCCTCCTGAAGATACACTACACTCTAGTGTATTGTCATCAACACACCCTCCTGAAGATACACTACACTCTAGTGTATTGTCATCAACACACACTCCTGAAGATACACTACACCCTAGTGTATTGTCATCAACACACACTCCTGAAGATACACTACACTCTAGTGTATTTTCATCAACACACCCTCCTGAAGATACACTACACTCTAGTGTATTGTCATCAACACACCCTCCTGAAGATACACTACACTCTAGTGTATTGTCATCAACACACACTCCTGAAGATACACTACACCCTAGTGTATTGTCATCAACACACCCTCCTGAAGATACACTACACCCCAGTGTATTGTCATCAACACACCCTCCTGAAGATACACTACACTCTAGTGTATTGTCATCAACACAACCTCCTGAAGATACACTACACTCTAGTGTATTGTCATCAACACACCCTCCTGAAGATACACTACACCCCAGTGTATTGTCATCAACACACCCTCCCGAAGATACACTACACCCTATGTGTATTATCATCAACACACACTCCTGAAGATACACTACACCCTAGTGTATTGTCATCAACACACACTCCTGAAGATACACTACACTCTAGTGTATTGTCATCAACACACACTCCTGAAGATACACTACACTCTAGTGTATTGTCAACAATACACACTCCTGAAGATACACTACACTCTAGTGTATTGTCATCAACACACACTCCTGAAGATACACTACACCCTAGTGTAATGTCATCAACACACACTCCTGAAGATACACTACACTCTAGTGTATTGTCATCAACACACACTCCTGAAGATACACTACACTCTAGTGTATTATCATCAACACACACTCCTGAAGATACACTACACTCTAGTGTATTGTCATCAACACACACTCCTGAAGATACACTACACTCTAGTGTATTATCACCAGCACACACTCCTGAAGATACACTACACCCCAGTGTATTGTCATCAACACACACTCCTGAAGATACACTACACTCTAATGTATTGTCATCAACACACACTCCTGAAGATATACTACACCCCAGTGTATTGTCATCAACACACACTCCTGATGATATACTACACCCCAGTGTATTGTCATCAACACACCCTCCTGAAGATACACTACACTCTAGTGTATTGTCATCAACACACCCTCCTGAAGATACACTACACCAAAGTGTATTGTCATCAACACACGCTCCTGAAGATACACTACACCCTAGTGTATTGTCATCAACACACCCTCCTGAGGATATACTACACTCTAGTGTATTGTCATCAACACACCCTCCTGAAGATACACTACACCCCAGTGTATTGTCATCAACACACCCTCCTGAATATACACTACACTCTAGTGTATTGTCGTCAACACACACTCCTGAAGATATTCTACACCCCAGTGTATTGTCATCAACACACACTCCTGAAGATACACTACACTCTAGTGTATTGTCATCAACACACACTCCTGAAGATACACTACACTCTAGTGTATTATCATCAACACACACTCCTGAAGATACACTACACCATAGTGTATTGTCATCAACACACACTCCTGAAGATACACTACACTATAGTGTATTGTCATCAACACACACTCCTGAAGATACATCACACCCCAGTGTATTGTCATCAACACACACTCCTGAAGATACACTACACCCCTGTGTATTGTCATCAACACACCCTCCTGAAGATACACTTCACCCCAGTGTACTGTCATCAACACACCCTCCTGAAGATACACTACACCCTAGTGTATTGTCATCAACACACCCTCCTGAAGGTACACTACACTCTAGTGTACTGTCATCAACACACACTCCTGAAGATACACTACACCCCAGTGTATTGTCATCAACACACCCTCCTGAAGGTACACTACACTCTAGTGTACTGTCATCAACACACACTCCTGAAGATACACTACACTCTAGTGTATTGTCATCAACACACCCTCCTGAAGATACACTACACCAAAGTGTATTGTCATCAACACACGCTCCTGAAGATACACTACACCCTAGTGTATTGTCATCAACACACCCTCCTGAGGATATACTACACTCTAGTGTATTGTCATCAACACACCCTCCTGAAGATACACTACACCCCAGTGTATTGTCATCAACACACCCTCCTGAAGATACACTACACTCTAGTGTATTGTCGTCAACACACACTCCTGAAGATATTCTACACCCCAGTGTATTGTCATCAACACACACTCCTGAAGATACACTACACTCTAGTGTATTGTCATCAACACACACTCCTGAAGATACACTACACTCTAGTGTATTATCATCAACACACACTCCTGAAGATACACTACACCATAGTGTATTGTCATCAACACACACTCCTGAAGATACACTACACTATAGTGTATTGTCATCAACACACACTCCTGAAGATACATCACACCCCAGTGTATTGTCATCAACACACACTCCTGAAGATACACTACACCCCTGTGTATTGTCATCAACACACCCTCCTGAAGATACACTTCACCCCAGTGTACTGTCATCAACACACCCTCCTGAAGATACACTACACCCTAGTGTATTGTCATCAACACACCCTCCTGAAGGTACACTACACTCTAGTGTACTGTCATCAACACACACTCCTGAAGATACACTACACCCCAGTGTATTGTCATCAACACACCCTCCTGAAGGTACACTACACTCTAGTGTACTGTCATCAACACACACTCCTGAAGATACACTACACCCCAGTGTATTGTCATCAAACCACACTCCTGAAGATACACTACACCCCAGTGTATTGTCATCAACACACCCTCCTGAAGGTACACTACACTCTAGTGTATTGTCATCAACACACCCTCCTGAAGATACACTACACTCTAGTGTATTGTCATCAACACACCCTCCTGAAGATACACTACACCCTAGTGTATTGTCATCAACACACCCTCCTGAAGATACACTACACCCCAGTGTATTGTCATCAACACACCCTCCTGAAGATACACTAAACTCTAGTGTATTGTCATCAACACACCCTCCTGAAGATACACTACACTCTAGTGTATTGTCATCAACACACACTCCTGAAGATACACTACACCCTAGTGTATTGTCATCAACACACACTCCTGAAGATACACTACACTCTAGTGTATTGTCATCAACACACCCTCCTGAAGATACACTACACTCTAGTGTATTGTCATCAACACACCCTCCTGAAGATACACTACACTCTAGTGTATTGTCATCAACACACACTCCTGAAGATACACTACACCCTAGTGTATTGTCATCAACACACCCTCCTGAAGATACACTACACCCCAGTGTATTGTCATCAACACACCCTCCTGAAGATACACTACACTCTAGTGTATTGTCATCAACACAACCTCCTGATGATACACTACACTCTAGTGTATTGTCATCAACACACCCTCCTGAAGATACACTACACTCCAGTGTATTGTCATCAACACACCCTCCCGAAGATACACTTCACCCTAGTGTATTATCATCAACACACACTCCTGAAGATACACTACACCCTAGTGTATTGTCATCAACACACACTCCTGAAGATACACTACACTCTAGTGTACTGTCATCAACAAACACTCCTGAAGATACACTTCACTCTAGTGTACTGTCATCAACACACACTCCTAAAGATACACTACACTCTAGTGTATTGTCATCAACACACCCTCCTGAAGATACACTACACCCCAGTGTATTGTCATCAACACTCACTCCTGAAGATACACTACACTCTAGTGTATTGTCATCAACACACCCTCCTGAAGATACACTACACTCTAGTGTATTGTCATCAAAACACCCTCCTGAAGATACACTACACCCAAGTGTATTGTCATCAACACACCCTCCTGAAGATACACTACACCCCAGTGTATTGTCATCAACACACCCTCCTGAAGATACACTACACTCTAGTGTATTGTCATCAACACACCCTCCTGAAGATACACTACACTCTAGTTTATTGTCATCAACACACCCTCCTGAAGATACACTACACTATAGTGTATTGTCATCAACACACACTCCTGAAGATACACTACACCCCAGTGTATTGTCATCAACACACCCTCCTGAAGATACATTACACCCCAGTGTATTGTCATCAACACACCCTCCTGAAGATACACTACACTATAGTGTATTGTCATCAACACACACTCCTCAAGATACACTACACTCTAGTGTACTGTCATCAACACACACTCATGAAGATACACTACACTATTGTGTATTGTCATCAGCACACACTCCTGAAGATACACTACACCCCAGTGTATTGTCATCAACACACCCTCCTGAAGATACACTACACCCCAGTGTATTGTCATCAACACACCCTCCTGAAGATACACTACACTCTAGTGTATTGTCATCAACACACCCTCCTGAAGATACACTACACTCTAGTGTATTGTCATCAACACACACTCCTGAAGATACACTACACCCTAGTGTATTGTCATCAACACACACTCCTGAAGATACACTACACTCTAGTGTATTTTCATCAACACACCCTCCTGAAGATACACTACACTCTAGTGTATTGTCATCAACACACCCTCCTGAAGATACACTACACCCTAGTGTATTGTCATCAACACACCCTCCTGAAGATACACTACACCCCAGTGTATTGTCATCAACACACCCTCCTGAAGATACACTACACTCTAGTGTATTGTCATCAACACAACCTCCTGAAGATACACTACACTCTAGTGTATTGTCATCAACACACCCTCCTGAAGATACACTACACCCCAGTGTATTGTCATCAACACACCCTCCCGAAGATACACTACACCCTATGTGTATTATCATCAACACACACTCCTGAAGATACACTACACCCTAGTGTATTGTCATCAACACACACTCCTGAAGATACACTACACTCTAGTGTATTGTCATCAACACACACTCCTGAAGATACACTACACTCTAGTGTATTGTCAACAATACACACTCCTGAAGATACACTACACTCTAGTGTATTGTCATCAACACACACTCCTGAAGATACACTACACCCTAGTGTAATGTCATCAACACACACTCCTGAAGATACACTACACTCTAGTGTATTGTCATCAACACACACTCCTGAAGATACACTACACTCTAGTTTATTATCATCAACACACACTCCTGAAGATACACTACACTCTAGTGTATTGTCATCAACACACACTCCTGAAGATACACTACACTCTAGTGTATTATCACCAGCACACACTCCTGAAGATACACTACACCCCAGTGTATTGTCATCAACACACACTCCTGAAGATACACTACACTCTAATGTATTGTCATCAACACACACTCCTGAAGATATACTACACCCCAGTGTATTGTCATCAACACACACTCCTGATGATATACTACACCCCAGTGTATTGTCATCAACACACCCTCCTGAAGATACACTACACTCTAGTGTATTGTCATCAACACACCCTCCTGAAGATACACTACACCAAAGTGTATTGTCATCAACACACGCTCCTGAAGATACACTACACCCTAGTGTATTGTCATCAACACACCCTCCTGAGGATATACTACACTCTAGTGTATTGTCATCAACACACCCTCCTGAAGATACACTACACCCCAGTGTATTGTCATCAACACACCCTCCTGAAGATACACTACACTCTAGTGTATTGTCGTCAACACACACTCCTGAAGATATTCTACACCCCAGTGTATTGTCATCAACACACACTCCTGAAGATACACTACACTCTAGTGTATTGTCATCAACACACACTCCTGAAGATACACTACACTCTAGTGTATTATCATCAACACACACTCCTGAAGATACACTACACCATAGTGTATTGTCATCAACACACACTCCTGAAGATACACTACACTATAGTGTATTGTCATCAACACACACTCCTGAAGATACATCACACCCCAGTGTATTGTCATCAACACACACTCCTGAAGATACACTACACCCCTGTGTATTGTCATCAACACACCCTCCTGAAGATACACTTCACCCCAGTGTACTGTCATCAACACACCCTCCTGAAGATACACTACACCCTAGTGTATTGTCATCAACACACCCTCCTGAAGGTACACTACACTCTAGTGTACTGTCATCAACACACCCTCCTGAAGATACACTACACCCTAGTGTATTGTCATCAACACACACTCCTGAAGATACACTACACCCTAGTGTATTGTCATCAACACACACTCCTGAAGATACACTACACCCTAGTGTATTATCATCAACACACCCTCCTGAGGATACACTACACCCTAGTGTATTATCATCAACACACACTCCTGAAGATACACTTCACCCTAGTGTATTGTCATCAACACACACTCCTGAAGATACACTACACCCTAGTGTATTGTCATCAACACACACTCCTGAAGATACACTTCACACTAGTGTATTGTCATCAACACACACTCCTGAAGATACACTACCCTCTAGTGTATTGTCATCAACACACACTCCTGAAGATACACTACACCCTAGTGTATTGTCATCAACACACACTCCTGAAGATACACTACACTCTAGTGTATACTCATCAACACACCCTCCTGAAGATACACTACACTCTTGTGTATTGTCATCAACACACACTCCTGAAGATACACTACACCCTAGTGTATTGTCATTAACACACACTCTTGAAGATACACTACACCCTTGTGTATTGTCATTAACACACACTCCTGAAGATACACTACACCCTAGTGTATTATCATCAACACACACTCCTGAAGATACACTACACCCTAGTGTATTGTCATTAACACACACTCTTGAAGATACACTACACCCTAGTGAATTGTCATCAACACACACTCCTGAAAATACACTTCACCCTAGTGTATTGTCATCAACACACACTCCTGAAGATACACTACACTCTAGTGTATTGTCATCAACACACACTCCTGAAGATACACTACACCCAAGTGTATTGTCATCAACACACACTCCTGAAGATACACTACACTCTAGTGTATTCTCATCAACACACCCTCCTGAAGATACACTACACTCTTGTGTATTGTCATCAACACACACTCCTGAAGATACACTACACTATAGTGTATTGTCATCAACACACACTCCTGAAGATACATCACACCCCAGTGTATTGTCATCAACACACACTCCTGAAGATACACTACACCCCTGTGTATTGTCATCAACACACCCTCCTGAAGATACACTTCACCCCAGTGTACTGTCATCAACACACCCTCCTGAAGATACACTACACCCTAGTGTATTGTCATCAACACACCCTCCTGAAGGTACACTACACTCTAGTGTACTGTCATCAACACACCCTCCTGAAGATACACTACACCCTAGTGTATTGTCATCAACACACACTCCTGAAGATACACTACACCCTAGTGTATTGTCATCAACACACACTCCTGAAGATACACTACACCCTAGTGTATTATCATCAACACACCCTCCTGAGGATACACTACACCCTAGTGTATTATCATCAACACACACTCCTGAAGATACACTTCACCCTAGTGTATTGTCATCAACACACACTCCTGAAGATACACTACACCCTAGTGTATTGTCATCAACACACACTCCTGAAGATACACTTCACCCTAGTGTATTGTCATCAACACACACTCCTGAAGATACACTACCCTCTAGTGTATTGTCATCAACACACACTCCTGAAGATACACTACACCCTAGTGTATTGTCATCAACACACACTCCTGAAGATACACTACACTCTAGTGTATACTCATCAACACACCCTCCTGAAGATACACTACACTCTTGTGTATTGTCATCAACACACACTCCTGAAGATACACTACACCCTAGTGTATTGTCATTAACACACACTCTTGAAGATACACTACACCCTTGTGTATTGTCATTAACACACACTCCTGAAGATACACTACACCCTAGTGTATTATCATCAACACACACTCCTGAAGATACACTACACCCTAGTGTATTGTCATTAACACACACTCTTGAAGATACACTACACCCTAGTGAATTGTCATCAACACACACTCCTGAAAATACACTTCACCCTAGTGTATTGTCATCAACACACACTCCTGAAGATACACTACACTCTAGTGTATTGTCATCAACACACACTCCTGAAGATACACTACACCCAAGTGTATTGTCATCAACACACACTCCTGAAGATACACTACACTCTAGTGTATTCTCATCAACACACCCTCCTGAAGATACACTACACTCTTGTGTATTGTCATCAACACACACTCCTGAAGATACACTACACCCTAGTGTATTGTCATTAACACACACTCTTGAAGATACACTACACTCTAGTGTATTGTCATCAACACACACTCCTGAAGATACACTACACCCTAGTGTATTATCATCAACACACACTCCTGAAGATACACTACACTCTAGTGTATTGTCATCAGCACACACTCCTGAAGATACACTACACTCTAGTGTATTGTCATTAACACACACTCTTGAAGATACACTACACTCTAGTTTATTGTCATCAACACACACTCCTGAAGATACACTACACCCTAGTGTATTGTCATTAACACACACTCTTGAAGATACACTACACCCTAGTGTATTGTCACCAACACACACTCCTGAAGATACACTACACTCTAGTGTATTGTCATTAACACACCCTCCTGAAGATACACTACACACTTGTGTATTGTCATCAACACACCCTCCTGAAGATACAATACACTCTAGTGTATTGTCATCAACACAACCTCCTGAAGATACACTACACTCTTGTGTATTGTCATCAACACACACTCCTGAAGATACACTACATCATAGTGTATTGTCATCAACACACACTCCTGAAGATACACTACACCCTAGTGTATTGTCACCAACACACACTCCTGAAGATACACTACACTCTAGTGTATTGTCATCAGCACACGCTCCTGCAGATACACTACACCCTAGTGTACTGTCATCAACACACCCTCCTGAAGATACACTACACTATAGTGTATTGTCATCAACACACCCTCCGGAAATACACTACACCATAGTGTATTGTCATCAACACACACTCCTGAAGATACACTACACTCTAGTGTATTGTCATCAACACACAATCCTGAAGATACACTACACCATAGTGTATTGTCATCAACACACAGTCCTGAAGATACACTACACTCTAGTGTATTGTCATCAACACACACTCCTGAAGATACACTTCACTCTAGTGTATTGTCATCAACACACACTCCTGAAGATACACTTCACCCTATTGTATTGTCATCAACACACCCTCCTGAAGATACACTACACTCTAGTGTATTGTCATCAACACACACTCCTGAAGATACACTACACTCTAGTGTATTGTCATCAACACACACTCCTGAAGATACACTACACCATAGTGTATGGTCATCAACACACACTCCTGAAGATACACTACACTCTAGTGTATTGTCATCAACACACACTCCTGAAGATACACTACACCATAGTGTATTGTCATCAACACACCCTCCTGAAGATACACTACACCATAGTTTATTGTCATCAACACACACTCCTGAGGATACACTACACTCTAGTGTATTGTCGTCAACACACACTCCTGAAGATACACTACACCATAGTGTATTGTCATCAACACACACTCCTGAAGATACACTACACCCTAGTGTATTGTCATCAACACACACTCCTGAAGATACACTACACCCTAGTGTATTGTCATCAACACACACTCCTGAAGATACACTACACTGTAGTGTATTGTCATCAACACACACTCCTGAAGATACACTACACCATAGTGTATTGTCATCAACACACACTCCTGAAGATACACTACACTCTAGTGTATTGTCATCAACACACACTCCTGAAGATACACTACACCATAGTGTATTGTCGTCAACACACACTCCTGAAGATACACTACACCATAGTGTATTGTCATCAACACACACTCCTGAAGATACACTACACCCTAGTGTATTGTCATCAACACACCCTCCTGAAGATACACTACACCCTAGTGTATTGTCATCAACACACCCTCCTGAAGATACACTACACTCTAGTGTATTTTCACCAACACACACTCCTGAAGATACACTACACCCTAGTGTATTGTCATCAACACACCCTCCGGAAGATACACTACACTCTAGTGTATTGTCATCAACACACACTCCTGAAGATATACTACACCCTTGTGTATTGTCATCAACACACCCTCATGTAGATACACTACACTCTAGTGTATTGTCATCAACACACCCTCCTGAAGATACACTACGCTCTAGTGTATTGTCATCAACACACCCTCCTGAGGATACACTACAGTCTAGTGTATTGTCATCAACACACACTCCTGAAGATACACTACACTCTAGTGTATTGTCATCAACACACTCTCCTGAAGATATACTACACCCTAGTGTACTGTCATCAACACACACTCCTGAAGATATACTACACCCTAGTGTACTGTCATCAACACACCCTCCTGAAGATACACTACACTCTAGTGTATTGTCATCAACACACCCTCCTGAAGATATACTACACCCTAGTGTACTGTCATCAACAAACACTCCTGAAGATACACTACACTCTAGTGTATTGTCATCAACACACACTCCTGAAGATATACTACACGCTTGTGTATTGTCATCAACACACCCTCCTGAAGATACACTACACTCTAGTGTATTGTCATCAACACAACCTCCTGAAGATACACTACACTCTAGTGTATTGTCATCAACACACACTCCTGAAGATATACTATACCCTTGTGTATTGTCATCAACACACCCTCCTGAAGATACACTACACTCTAGTGTATTGTCATCAACACACCCTCCTGAAGATACACTACACCCTAGTTTATTGTCATCAACACACACTCCTGAAGATACACTACACTCTAGTGTATTGTCATCAACACACCCTCCTGAAGATACACTTCACTCTAGTGTATTGTCATCAACACACCCTCCTGAAGATACACTACACTCTAGTGTATTGTCATCAACACACCCTCCTGAAGATATACTACACTCTAATGTATTGTCATCAACACACACTCCTGAAGATACACTTCACTCTAGTGTATTGTCATCAACACTCACTCCTGAAGATATACTACACCCCAGTGTATTGTCATCAACACACACTCCTGAAGATACACTACACTCTAGTGTATTATCATCAACACACACTCCTGAAGATACACTACACTCTAGTGTATTATCATCAACACACACTCCTGAAGATATACTACACCCTAGTGTATTATCACCAACACACACTCCTGAAGATACACTACACTCTAGTGTATTGTCATCAACACACTCTCCTGAAGATATACTACACCCTAGTGTACTGTCATCAACACACACTCCTGAAGATATACTACACCCTAGTGTACTGTCATCAACACACCCTCCTGAAGATACACTACACTCTAGTGTATTGTCATCAACACACCCTTCTGAAGATATACTACACCCTAGTGTACTGTCATCAACAAACACTCCTGAAGATACACTACACTCTAGTGTATTGTCATCCACACACACTCCTGAAGATATACTACACGCTTGTGTATTGTCATCAACACACCCTCCTGAAGATACACTACACTCTAGTGTATTGTCATCAACACAACCTCCTGAAGATACACTACACTCTAGTGTATTGTCATCAACACACACTCCTGAAGATATACTATACCCTTGTGTATTGTCATCAACACACCCTCCTGAAGATACACTACACTCTAGTGTATTGTCATCAACACACCCTCCTGAAGATACACTACACCCTAGTTTATTGTCATCAACACACACTCCTGAAGATACACTACACTCTAGTGTATTGTCATCAACACACCCTCCTGAAGATACACTTCACTCTAGTGTATTGTCATCAACACACCCTCCTGAAGATACACTACACTCTAGTGTATTGTCATCAACACACCCTCCTGAAGATATACTACACTCTAATGTATTGTCATCAACACACACTCCTGAAGATACACTTCACTCTAGTGTATTGTCATCAACACTCACTCCTGAAGATATACTACACCCCAGTGTATTGTCATCAACACACACTCCTGAAGATACACTACACTCTAGTGTATTATCATCAACACACACTCCTGAAGATACACTACACTCTAGTGTATTATCATCAACACACACTCCTGAAGATATACTACACCCTAGTGTATTATCACCAACACACACTCCTGAAGATACACTACACTCTAGTGTATTGTCATCAACACACACTCCTGAAGATACACTTCACTCTAGTGTATTGTCATCAACACACACTCCTGAAGATACACTACACCCTAGTGTATTATCATTAACACACACTCCTGAAGATACACTTCACCCTAGTGTATTATCATCAACACACACTCCTGAAGATACACTTCACTCTAGTGTATTGTCATCAACACACACTCCTGAAGATACACTACACCCCAGTGTATTGTCATCAACACACCCTCCTGAAGATACACTACACTCTAGTGTACTGTCATCAACACACCCTCCTGAAGATACACTACACTATAGTGTATTGTCATCAACACACCCTCCTGAAGATACACTACACTCTAGTGTATTGTCATCAACACACCCTCCTGAAGATTCACTACACCCCAGTGTATTGTCATCAACACACCCTCCTGAAGATACACTACACTCTAATGTACTGTCATCAACATACCCTCCTGAAGATACACTACACTCTAGTGTATTGTCATCAACACACCCTCCTGAAGATACACTACACTCTAGTGTATTGTCATCAACACACCCTCCTGAAGATACACTACACTCTAGTGTATTGTCATCAACACACACTCCTGAAGATACACTTCACTCTAGTGTATTGTCATCAACACACACTCCTGAAGATATACTACACCCCAGTGTATTGTCATCAACACACACTCCTGAAGATACACTACACCCTAGTGTATTGTCATCAACACACACTCCTGAAGATACACTACACCCTAGTGTATTGTCATCAACACACACTCCTGAAGATACACTACACCCTAGTGTATTGTCATCAGCACACCCTCCTGAAGATACACTACACTCTAGTGTATTGTCATCAACACACACTCCTGAAGATACACTTCACCCTAGTGTATTGTCATCAACACACACTCCTGAAGATATACTACACCCTAGTGTATTGTCACCAACACACACTCCTGAAGATACACTACACCCTTGTGTATTTTCATCAACACACACTCCTGAAGATACACTTCATCCTAGTGTATTGTCATCAACACACCCTCCTGAAGATACACTACACTATAGTGTATTCTCACCAACACACCCTTCTGAAGATACACTACACTCTAGTGTATTTTCATCAACACACCCTCCTGAAGATACACTACACCCCAGTGTATTGTCATCAACACACCCTCCTGAAGATACACTACACTCTAGTGTACTGTCATCTACACACCCTCCTGAAGATATTCTACACCCTAGTGTTTTGTCATCAACACACACTCCTGAAGATACACTTCACCCTAGTGTATTGTCATCAACACACACTCCTGAAGATATACTACACCCTAGTGTATTGTCACCAACACACACTCCTGAAGATACACTTCACCCTTGTGTATTTTCATCAACACACACTCCTGAAGATACACTTCATCCTAGTGTATTGTCATCAACACACCCTCCTGAAGATACACTACACTATAGTGTATTGTCACCAACACACCCTCCTGAAGATACACTACACCCTAGTGTATTGTCATCAGCACACCCTCCTGAAGATACACTACACTCTAGTGTATTGTCATCAACACACACTCCTGAAGATACACTTCACCCTAGTGTATTGTCATCAACACACACTCCTGAAGATATACTACACCCTAGTGTATTGTCACCAACACACACTCCTGAAGATACACTACACCCTTGTGTATTTTCATCAACACACCCTCCTGACGATACACTACACTATAGTGTATTGTCATCAACACACCCTCCTGAAGATACACTACACTCTAGTGTATTGTCATCAACACACACTCCTGAAGATACACTACACTCTAGTGTATTTTCATCAACACACCCTCCTGAAGGTACACTACACCCCAGTGTATTGTCATCAACACACCCTCCTGAAGATACACTACACTCCAGTGTACTGTCATCTACACACCCTCCTGAAGATACACTACACTATAGTGTATTGTCATCAACACACCCTCCTGAAGATACACTACACTATAGTGTATTGTCATCAACACTCACTCCTGAAGATACACTACACTCTAGTGTATTGTCATCAACACACCCTCCTGAAGATACACTACACTATTGTACAGCCTCCCAGGGGTATGCACCCCTTGGAGTCCATCCCCCCGGCATCTGGCTAAATCCCCTAAATGGCAACCCTTGGGAAGCCGGCCCAACATCCATAAAACTTAGCAGGGACAGCTTGCCACTCTAAGAAGCAGCTCAGTCCTTGCACAATGGTTACACATACCTACATACTAGTAACTGGGCCAACACATTGCTGACAACATAGCGCCGGATAGTATAAGAAGGCATCGTAATGAGGTCAAAGGATCTCTCCATTGTCAGTGCTTCATCGAGACGGCCCGAGGCTACGCTGGTGTCAACCGAGGTGAGTCAGTCAATCGTGTTCAGAGTTCCTACTTATGTAACCCGTAACCCACAACTTGTATTACATTGTGAACATAATTTCATTCCCTACAAGGGACTCACACTCAGAATCACAGACCAATAAAACACTTGGTCCACACTCTACACACGTTTTACTGTTTATACGCCTTTTTACATCCCAACGCCCTTCCTTACTCCCGTCACGGTAAGACGTGACAGACGGTAGTCTAATATCGCTAACTCAGGTACCTTTGTGTTCCCCAAGCCGACTCGGCTGCCAGCAAGCAGCGCGTGCCACTCGGCTGATACGAACAGAGTCAGTTACATAATAAGCAGTCAGCTGAGCTAAGCGACCAGCACAGCGACCCTGTGCAGTGGGTCCCATCCCCTCAAACACTACCACATTATTTATAGGAACGCCCCCTAGTTCCTAGCACACCACAACACTCTACACTGGTCAGCTTACCCTGACAAGGGAAGCTACCCTTTTAGGCACCACCTTATAAATTAGTACAACAACTCTCCCTTTTAGATCCACCCCCAAATAAGGGATCTAAAACACTGGTGGAGGCGGGGTCCTACGCATAGAGAACAGGACTCAACCAACGAGCCCTCGTAGGTAAAACGACCCCTTCCGTACCGCAAAAAGCCAAGCAGACAGTGATTTTTTTTTTTAACCTCATATTACGTCACACATTTTTTTCAATTAAATGTCCACATTTAGAACTACATTAAGAGACTTTGCACACCATTTGTCGGCTAGTACGACTCCACTCCTGCCGAAGCTAAAGATTAAGAACGGTGACTTAATAACTGACCAGACTGCAGTACAACTACTCAGGGACCTTGAATTCAAAACAGCACAGATCCGTGCTCAACACCCTGCCGCCGCAGCACAAGTTATACATTTTACACGGTCCCAGGCCAGTGAACACACACAAGAGTCACCAGTATCCAGCGCTAGTGAGGTAGATTGCCTGCCAACACTCCATCCCCTATTGTTGCAGCAACTGCAGATCACAGAGCAGAAAGCCAGTAACCTGCTCGAGCGCATTTCAGAGCTATTAGAGACAGACACTATTAAAGCCAATAATCACACGACAGAAGCGGTTCTTGACATCCACACTATTTTGGAGACAGTAAAACAGGATTTAGACAGAACCGTACACATAGTCGAATCTACACAGTACGACAATACACCATCCATCAGCACAAGCATATCAGGTGACGAGCCACCTGGTAACGTAACACAGGTGTCGTACACGGGAAGCGAGGCTAATTCCCCTCTAAACAGCCCAAATACCTCAGCACACGACAGCGGGGTGAACGGCACAAACAGACCCGAAGCACTACACAGCCAACGAGACACAGCTGAAAGCGAGATGAATAGACACACTGAATACCCCATGATCCACCCCACAAAGTTCACGGGGGAAGGCCAGGATCCCGAGGAATACCTCAAGGCCTTCAATAGAACGGCCCGGATCAATGGTTGGAGCGAGGAAGTTAGGAAACGGCTCCTTCCTGCCTACCTCACAAAGGCGGCCATGACGTGGTATGAGCTCCATGAGGACACACTAGAAGCTGCCACATGGGAGGAAACCGCTTTACTCTTAAAAGTGGAGTTCCAGCTCATACCAGACGATGACGATCTCTATGACCAGATTAGACAGAGGTCACAGGGACCCAAAGAGAGCGCCCAGGCATACATCAATGTTAAATTGATAATGTGCGAAAAGTACAATGCAGCAATGACAAATAAACAGAAAGTCAAGCTGTTAATGCAGGGCCTCAGACCAGCCATAGTAGAAAAGCTATGCATAATGAACAACCTCACGGTCCAACATATGTTGAATAACATAAAGACCATAGAGGAGGGGAGAAAGATCACGGAAAAGGCTACGGAAAAAGCCGTGGATCTGCACTTCCAAACTCAGAAAGACGACACTAACGCCAAAATGGACGAATTAGTGGACAGGATGGAGAAACTGACCATAGCTGCCATCCAAGCGGGCGGGAGACCGCCAAGGGATGAGCAAGCAGATACACGAGAACACTATCATACTGAGAGGGACAGGGGGTACACAGAGAGGAGACGCTACGGGAGGGAAGAAAGTTACTACCCTCCACAGCGGCCAACAACACCTCCCCCACAGGATAGGCCACACTACCCTCCTCGGTACTCACCGATAGCATACACGGACACAGAGCCGACATACCCCTCAAGGCGGTCACCATCTCCGTACACACGGGAGTACTACCCTGAGGAGTACGACCACGACATCCCCCGACGAAACAGCCCGTCACCACATAGACAGTCCTACGCTGCCCCACAATACAGGGGAAATGGGGAATATCGGGAAAACCCGCCCCCACGCAGCCAAGGCTATGCTGCCCCGCAGTACAGGGGAAATGGGGAATATCGGGAGAACCCGCCCCCACGCAGCCAAGGTTATGCAGCCCCGCAGTACAGGGGAAATGGGGAATATCGGGAGAACCCGCCCCCACGAAGCCAGGGCTATGCGGCCCCGCAGTACAAGGGAAATTGGGAACAGCGAGAAAACCCACCCTCGACCAGACAGGGGTATGCAGCTGACCAATATAGGGAAAAGGGGAACCGACGGGAACACCCGCCCCAGCAGCAGCAGACATACACCCCACCCTGGCGGAGACAGAATAACGGACGACAGGGCAACAACCGACAAGGAAGAAAACCCACTAGAGAAAGGGACAACATAGACAAACACACGAAGGGCCCAGAACACTACCCCCTCCCAGACGAATACCCGAGGGAGTTCAGGGATGAAGCACCCCGCCGGACAGACAGGGGGGCAATACTCCCTACACCTACTTACACACCGCAAACGGGGAGTTGGCGCAGCCACCCCGAGGGGGGGCGCACATACAGTACAGGTAGGCGTACACCCACATTTTCAAAAAACGCCTAGACGGGGAGGTTCGGCTAGCTGATGAAGCAGCTGAGGTTCCTCCCCCAACACAGCACAAGAAAGGCCCTTCCCCCAAGAAAACTCGTAAGAGTAAGGGGAAGAAGCAGCCAGCTAAAGCTAAGGCTGGCGATCCGCCCCCGGACCGTTTCCAAACACACCCCGTGCAAGGAGACGGCAACTGTCTGTTTAGGGCCATGAGCTTTCTAATCCGGAATACCGAGGATTATCATGGGGACTACAGACAGAAAACGGTCAAACATATCCTGGCCAACTGGAAAGAGTACCGGGACTTTGTGTCGGACGAGCGGGAAAACCCATTCCAGACCGGGGCGGATTACCGAAAATACATGGGCAAGGACGGCACCTATGGCAGTGCCGTAGAGGTAACCGCTCTCGGCAAAGTGCTCAAAGCCAACATCCATGTATATACGGATGTGCACTCGCCTCCGCTATTCTCAACTGCGGGATTCAATAGGGACCTACACATACTTTTCACAGGAAACCCTAAGGCGGGACATTACACACCCCTCACAATCAGAAGCAAACAGCCCGAGAACACGCCCACACCCTCCAAACAGAAAACCCCACCCCCTTCACCACAACACAGGGGGGGAATTGACCACACACAGGCGCATGACGCAAGATCGCTCGGCATGGGGAAGCCAGCAACAGGAGTCGAACTTGCGACCGCCTGGAACAAAAGTCGGGGTAACAAGGGCAAGCTCAGAATCACAGGCCAATAAAACACTTGGTCCACACTCTACACACGTTTTACTGTTTATACGCCTTTTTACATCCCAACGCCCTTCCTTACTCCCGTCACGGTAAGACGTGACAGACGATAGCCCAATAGCGCTAACTCAGGTACCTTTGTGTTCCCCGAGCCGGCTCGGCTGCCAACAAGCAGCGCGTGCCACTCGGCTGATACGAACAGAGTCAGTTACATAATAAGCAGTCAGCTGAGCTGAGCGACCAGCACAACGACCCTTTGCAGTGGGTCCCATCCCTACAAACACTACTACATTATTTATAGGAACGCCCCCTAGTTCCTAGCACACCACAACACTCTACACTGGTCAGCTTACCCTGACAAGGGAAGCTACCCTTTTAGGCACCACCTTATAAATTAGTACAACAACTCTCCCTTTTAGATCCACCCCCAAATAAGGGATCTAAAACACTATAGTGTATTGTCATCAACACACCCTCCTGAAGATACACTACACCCTTGTGTATTGTCGTCAACACACGCTCCTGAAGATACACTTCCACCTGGTGTATTGTCATCAACACACACTTCTGAAGTTACACTTCACTCTAGTTTATTGTAATCAACACACACTCCTGAAGATGATTGGCTATCACTCTCTGACGAGTATGATTGTCTTCCTCAGATGTTATTTGTGAGTCTATGAGTTCGTTTATGACTATTCAGGCCAATCCTCGAGCCACACATTCTTCCACAGTGCTGACAAATATTGGCAGCGTTGAGAACCAGTTGTTGTGGGTTATTCATCCAGAGGAACGCCCGCTCTTTCCGAGCAATCCGCTTCTCAGTTTCAAATCTCCGACGTTGTAGTTCAAAGTTCTTAGGACCTTCGTGGGTAAGACGACGCCATACCAGTCGGTTAGCTGCTTTTGTTTCCTAGTTAGTGGTGTTGATGTGGCAATTCTTCATGTCTGACTTTAGGACGTCCCTGAACCTTTTTTGCTGTCCACCCTGGTGTCGACGGCCACCCTTCAGTTGAGCGTCCATAATTTGCTTTGGAAGGCGATAATCGGGCATATGAACGACATGAGCTGTCCAACGAAGTCGTTGTTTCATGAGCATAGCCTCAATGCTGATGGTACATGCTTCTTCCAAGATACTGATGTTAGTTCGGTGATCTTGCCATTTAACCCTAAGGATCCTTCTCAGACAGCGCTGATGATATTTCTCCAGGCACGTTATGTGTCTCCTGTAAGTGGTCCAAGTTCCACACCCGTAAAGGAGTGTTGGTATCACAACAGCCTGGTACATATGAAGTTTTGTCTGAGCATTGATGTTGTAGTTATCAAAGAGCCTTTGTCGTAGACGACCGAATGCTGCGCTAGCACAGTTCAGGCGATATTTAATTTCAGCATCTATATTGGCATTTGCTGATAGGTGACTACCAAGGTAAGCAAAATGTTGGATGTTCTGCAGATCTCATCGTGAACTGTGATGGTAGGAGCAGTAGCATTGGATTTTAGTGCGGACTGATGCAATATCTGAGTCTTTTGGATGTTGAGACTTAGACCGATGCTCTTGCATGCTTTTGTAAAAGCATTTAGGATGGCCTGACTGCTGAGCTGGCCAGAACATCATTGTCATCTGCATACTGGAGTTCCATAATGCAGGCAGTCGAGATCTTGGTCTTGGCACGCAGTCTGCTAAGGTTGTATAAACCACCTTCAAATCTGTGCTCTATTTCTATGCCCTGTGGTAGTTCACCCTTAACAAGGTGAAGTATGGCTCCAACAAAAATTGAGAATAGTGTAGGAGCAATTACTCTTCCTTGCTTTACACCAGTAGTGATCTCGAATCGTTCCCCAGGTCCATTATTCGTAAGGATGGTGCCATACATGTTGTCGTGTAGGAGTCGAAGAATCTTAATGAATTTTGTAGGACAGCCAAATAACTAACGGTAAGGTTTTCACTCCTGAAGATACACTTCACTCAAGTGTACTGTCATCAACACTCACTCCTGAAGATACACTTCACCCCAGTGTATTGTGTTTAATTTCCGAAATAGTCTATTAATCGCTAGTTCGATACACGTGACCAATCCCCTCTCTATCAATCATGACTTGATCTTGACTCGTGGCGATAGTCACGCCTTTTTTGTACTTGGCCGTGCGTGGCTAATTTTATTTTACAAATGACCTGTTGTGTCAATTCGGCCACCAATGACGATGTCACAGAGTAGGCACGACTTGTAACATTTTGTCAACTTCCAGCATTCTAAAATCTTGACTGTTACAATGCTAATAAAATATTCTACCCTTTGTAATCTCACACAGAAATATACGGGGTCAGTGCCATTGTACACGCTGTAGTCCATGTGATATATAACGCACATATGCACACGCAGTAGTCCATGTGATAGGTAAAGCACCATTGCACTCGCTGTAGATCGTGTGATAGAGCACCTTTGCACTCGCTCTAATTCGTGTGATACAGCACCTTTGCACTCGCTGTAGTTCGTGTGATAGAGCACCTTTGCACTCACTCTAGTTCGTGTGATAGAGAACCTTTGCACTCGCTGTAGTTCGTGTGATAGAGCACATTTGCATTCGCTGTAGTTCGTGTCATAGAGCACATTTGCACTCGCTGTAGTTCGTGTGATAGAGCACCTTTGCACTCGCTATAGTTCATATGATAGAGCACCTTTGCACTCACTGCAGTTTGTGTGACAGAGCACCTTTGCACTCACTGTAGTTCGTGTGATAGAGCACCTTTGCACTCGCTTTAGTCGATGTGATAGTTGTAACTCGCTGTAGTCTAAGCGACAGTTAGTCGCACGCTGTAGTCAATGTGATAATTAAAGTTCATTTGCGCACTTTCTAGTTGCACACGCTGTAGTCCAAGCGACAGTTATTGCACTTCTGCACACGCTGAAGTCAATGTGATAATTGAAGCACATTTGCACACTTTGTAGTTGCACACGCTGCAGTCAATGTGAAAGTTTATTCACTTCTGCACACGCTGTTGTCTATGTGATAGTTGAAGCACATTTGTGCAATTTGTAGTAGCACACGCTCTGGTCAATGTGACAGTGCACACTTCTGCACACGCTGTAGTCAATGTGATAATTAAAGCCCATTTGCGCACTTTGTAGTTGCACACTATGTAGTCAATGTAACCGTTAATGCACTTCTGCACACGCTGTAGATGCACACACTGTAGTCAATGTGATAGTAAAAGCACATTTGTACACATTGTGAGTCCATGTGACTGTTGATTGTTAGTGCACATCTGTACACGCTGTAGTTGCATACGCTGTAGTCAATGTGATAGTAAGAGATCATTTGTGCACGTTGTAAGTCCATGTGACTGTTGATTGTTAGTGCACTTCTGCACACGCTGTAGTTGCACACGCTGTAGTCCATGTGATAGTTAAAGCCCGTTTGCGCACGTTGTAGTCCATACAATACTTAAACCACATTGGGCCATGTCGTTAGTCACAACGCAACCTCCCTTCGCCAGATGACATCCTATATTGCCCTCCCTACTTTCCAACGTTGTGCATGTTACTTTACCCATCTCGACAGCATGCTTAAACCACCACACACCGTCGAGAGAGAGGAATAGACTGGCACGAAATAATATTACTAGCACGGTAGAAGAAGATCTTGGGATCCAGGGATTAAATGGGATCGTTGGCAGTTGGGGTTTCATCAAACTATATCCTATATTGCATTAAACTTACCAAATTCAGATAAGTAAAGGTCCTAAGCTACCAATAACAACTCCAGATTTCTATTTTAAAAAATATCACATCACTCCATCCATTTTATTCCAGAATAAAACAATAAATAAGGAAACACACTCCTATCCTACTGTTCGGTAGGCATACAATTCTTCTTCTTTGTTCGATTTTGGCCTACTTTGGACCACGGAAAACAATTGACTTGCTGATTAGTCCTTTTTTCTGCTCCCAGAAACTCTTCATCCTTTCACTGTGGATTCTCTTCCTTTCTTCAGACCAGATGTTCTTGGCTCTTCTCCTTTGCTTTTCCATACAATTATTATTTAAGCCTTTTTTCTTGCAATTCATCCCTTGGAAATATATATTTTTAGTTTAATAAAAATACAATCTAACGTGAATCCTATTCACTCAAATATCAAGGAGATTAAAAATAAAAATGAAATCTCAACTAAAGAGTGTCCGTCACCCATTATTTGTATAACATAACCACTTGTCACTCTCACTACAAGAGAATATACTTCTGGTGATGTATATCATTGTTAATATTTCACATAATTATTATAATTCATACACATAATCTCCTTGTTTTCACTGACAATTAATCTACATAATTCTTCTGCATATTGCTATAATTCATTCAACATTTACACAGTTCTATCACAGCTCTCCTATCTTTTGATAACATTATTTTACATCAATCATCTCTTCATAGTTCCTTCACCTATAAATATTAATGTTATGCTTATATAAATGAGTACATTCTCATCAACATTTCTTTATACTGGGTGGTCAGCCAGCCCCTTGCGATCCAGTTGTATGCATCCCGTCACATGTACTACAATTCTGAAAGACATCGGTCCCTCTCCCTCAACTGGGATAATATAACGAGATGTGTGTTTACGGGCTAGACGACAGCAGGAATCGTGAGCGCCACTATTTATTCAGTATGCGTACTTTATTGAACAAGTAAAACGCCATGCAATAGAACATTCACGACTAAGCATTTCCTAGCTTCACTCGACGCGTTGATTATTTACGAGCGGGAATTCAGGCCCGCGCTCTTTAAATGTTCGACTCCGTGAACGCTATTCTGCTAGTGCGCACGCTAAACTTCTGATATTACGCGTAAACTTGCCTTCAAAACCAATGTATCCATCCAGTCTGGCTTCGGTCCAGGAATACATTAGGCTATGTGGCTAAATCTTGCTTCATAGTACGAAACTTATTGAAACCTTGCCCGACCTATCTTCACAAATTAACTAAACAACAAGCTCCAGACTTCTATCAAGCCCTGTTTCCTAATTCTTAACACTTTACAATGTTATTATATGATTATGGTGATGACTTGAGTATGTTATGGCCCTCCCTTGATATTGTTAAGTGCCACCCCTAGTGGCAAGTTCGTTAACTGGATTACGGTGGGAGAAAGCACAACACAATTATTTCTTTAACGAAATATTAGCTTTATTGCAGGCCAGGAAAAAATACACCACACAATAAGCACTGAACCTCGCTTCATAAGACACTACTAGTCACTATAGCTTCCACACTTAGCCTACGTTCACACTACTGTCCTCGCTATTAATACCTGAAACTCTGCCTTGTACACAAACTACAGTTATTTACGGTAGCCAGTCACTCACCACTACACACTGCGTCGCTGTCCACTGGCTAGGGAACAGCCCCCTGTGTTTCGCAATTCACCACAATATCTCTGTCACACTCCTCAAAACTCAGTCCCTCCGTATGATTCACGCTGCCTTGCTGCCTGGAGAATCAGCCTCGCTAGGGTTACGTAACTTCGCACGTCACGTCGCCGCACTACTGTCGCTCAGGTAAAAGCACGCACTAGCTCAAAAACACTGTCCCTCCCTCGGTGATGAGGCCACTTATATAGCAGGCTGGTGACTCAATGAATGCTTCTAGAATCGTCCAGGATTCACGGCTTCTCGAGATTTCCATCACTGGCTGGGTCACGAATATTCTGGACCATCCCTTTGTCCTCGCAGCCCGTTGCGTAAGGCGCAGGTAATACACAGAGGCAGAGTATAGCCCGGGACAAAATGGAGGCACACAGGCTTTTCTCCGGGTACTCCAGTTTTCCCTGTCAAAATTTCATTCCAGCAACACTCTCCACTATCATTTCATTTCATCTGTCATTCATTAAAACATTGCCCCAGAGGAGTGCGTCAGGCCTCGGCAGCCGGCACAGTCCTTATCCTCGCCGCTAGATGGGGGTTTCATTCATTCCATTCCTGACCCGGTCGGAGACTGGAAGCAGGCTGTGGATTTTCATGGATTTTCAAGGTGGTTTTATGTGATTTTAAGGTAGCCACGACAAATGGTCGCACAACTAGGAGTAGTAATTTTAGCGTCCGTTACAAATGGACGCCCAATTAGAGAGGCAGATCAGTGAACCGTTGCAGTAAGATGGTGAAAAATTACAGTGGTTAAATGGGACATCTCTCTTCGTTACACATGTGTTACACAGTTAATTACCTCAAAGACGCCCTATGTTGATTGCCACCCGCCATATAGATTATAGATTATTGAATGCTCTCGTTTCCCTTTTACCAACCTCGCCTCGCTTATTTGCCTCCTTCTTTCCTCATTCTAGAGAGCCCCTTCCCCAACTCCCCCTTGGGGCTAATTACCTCAGCAGTCAATGCTCTACTAAATCCCATTCATCATCATCCCCCCCCCCCTCTGCGCTCAAGTGAGCCAAACACTGCGCAATAACTAAGACACACACGGCATGGCATGTCCTGCGCTGCTGCACAATTAGCCTTCTCGGAGACACAGATCCTCGGGTGAATAATAGATGTCAAACGGTGTGAGGGAGGACACTCGAGGTAACCGCTTGCTAAACTAATGACTTTGGAATGTCTAGTTAATGTTTAGACTTGGGAAAGTTAGCCTGAGTTAACTGGTTAAAGCTTAAGTTCATGGCTGACAAACGTTCACTCTTTCAATAATTAACTCATTAAGGTTGCAGGCTCAGAAGTTGTTAAGTACAAACCTTCCATACTTTACCTTAAAACCAGTCACGTCTCTAGATACCAGGGGACATACTGTATATCCTCCCATAACAATCTTGTAAGGGTCATTTTCCTATGTTCCTACACACAGAATATGTCGTTCCGTGAATAACTAAATGGCCTATTTTCATATATTCTACTGGTCTTCTCTTTTTGAAAACTCTGCGCCCATTGAAAGGATTTTCCATGTGGCGCACAAAATACCGTTTGGCACATTGTGAGAAAGTGAGGAGCAAAGTGTTTAGCTCAATACTCATTTAAGGAAATAAACATAAAAGTAATACTAATCGAAGAAAAATAGTTTTATGATGGCATTCGCATCTTCAATCAAAGTTTTCATCTTTACTCAAGCTAACTCACATCTCCAGCACCGGTAAATATGTGTTCAAGTTTATCCGATGATAAAGACAAGTAAATCAGATTAATTAGTCAACATCTATCAGTAGCCATCTCTATTGTGGCAGGTATTCTTTCAATTGACCCACTTCAAAACTAAGAATCTATTGGAAAGCAGAAGACAATGGTCAACAAAAGTAGGCTAAGTCCAGTGAGTTGGGGGAAGTATCTGTATCTACTTGTGCCAGAGAAGAAAACAGTTGCAATCTTCATGACTTATTACTTGCTAGTATGAAAATTTCCTTTCAGTCGGTCAACAAGTTAATGTGCGGGGAATAACACTCATGTACCCACACCGAATAACCTGGAAAATGTACAGGGTTTAATTACGTTCATACACTTCTCGAAACTTGGGACTACACACCCACAATGCATTGGGGGCCTAACTGATTTTCACTTAAAGGATTCTACAGGTGCTGCAACGATGTAAGATCTTATAAGTATCAAAACCAGTCAAGCCCATCTGTGAAATGGTGCTCGAATTGATTTGTTCTTCCCAATATTCTAAAAATAAGAGAATTCCTCACAGAATCTTTTTTTAAATTTCGAGGGTGAAATCCAATAGCTTGGTTCTATAGAGGGGCAGGGGGAATCAAACTGAATTTTGCAATGGACTTGGTGAAACAAGACACTTTACATCAGAAGATACGGTGCAGGATCACATACGATCTTATAGGACACATCGGACCATTTGGAAATTGCTGACAAATATCAGAACATATTGAGAACATACAGTAAATTATTATATGGTCGCAGTATAGGATGGAAGAGGGAGGAGGCATGGGATGGGCATTTATGGAAGAGAAAAATCCATCAAAGTAACGCTTACCGTACGTGACGTGAGATAAAGAAGAAGTCGCTGTCTGCTCTTCCATTCTATTTCTAAGGACGAGTCTAACTTGAGGTTCTTGTTCCTATGCTCTGAAATAAAGTAAAATAACCAGGGATGGTAAAGAGAACGAATTAAAATAAAAAGGAGAGGAATTAGGTGATTTAAACACACAACAGTATTGAATGAAGTTATATGTGATGAGGAACTAAATTAAAGTATTTTAATTGGAACAGTACTGAAAGGAACGAAATTAAACGCGGTTCGTATAACTGTATTAAAGAGAAAATGGTTTTGTGAATGAAATTCGAAGAGGAATTAACTTAGGAATAGAATGTGAGGAATGAAATACAGTAGTGAAATGTAAGGAGCGAAATGTGTGTACGAAACCATTTCGTGAATTAAAAGGAATGAAATTCGGAATTAAAATTTTTCATGAACCTCGGAGTGAAATTAAATTCAGAGTGAAATTAAGGAATAAAATGTGAGGAGTGAAATGTTAATAATTAAACTCCATTCATAACAAAAGAAAGAACGAAATCCATGGAGTGAAACTTGAAGTGAATTAAACCTGGAATGAAAATAATTCTTGAACTCGGGATGAAATTATATGTGGAAGGAAATTAAATGTTGTACATGGAATGAAATTAAGTGTGGAACGAAATTAAACCATGATGTTAGAATGAAATTAAATGCGGAATAAAATTAAATCTTGGGGTCGGAATGAAATTAAATGTGGAATAAAATTAAATTCGCAGATTGATTGAAATTAAAGGAATGAAAGTAATTTTTTGGGTCGGAATGGAATTAAATGTGGAATGAAACTAAATCTTCAGGTCAGGATGAAATTAAATGTGGAGTAAAATTAAATATTGGAGTCGGAATGAAATCAAACGTGGAATATAATTAAATCTTGGTGTCGGAATGAAATAATATATCAGAATCGGAGTGAAACTAAATATGGAATTAAATTAAATCCTCAGGACGGAGTGAAATTAAATGTGGAATAAAATAATCCTGATGTCGGAAAGAAATCAATTCTTCGACTCGGAGTGAAGTTAAATTTGGAATGAAATTAAATCCTGAAGTCGGATTGAAATATTTAATGTAAAGTGAAATTAAATCTTGAGGTCGGAGTGAAATTAAATCTTGAGGTCGGAGTGAAATTAAATCTTGAGGTCGGAGTGAAATTAAATCATGTGGTCGGAATAAAATTAAACCGTCGACTGGTAGTGAAATTAAAGGTGGAGTGATATTAAATCTTGAGGTCGGAGTGAAATGAAACGTGGAACTAAATTAAATCTTGAGGTCGGAATGAAATGAGACGTGGAACTAAATTAAATCTTGAGGTCGGAGTGACATGAAATGTGGAACTCAATTAAATCTAGAGGTCGCAGTGAAATGATATGTGGATCAAAATTAAATCTTATAAGTCGGAGTGAATTAAATTCATATAATTTAATTCTATTCCAGCCGGTGTGAACTTAAATTCATACAATTTAATTCAATTCCTGTCGGAATAAAACTGTGAACGAACATTTAATTCTATTCCGGTCAGAGTGAAATTAAGCCCATACAATTTAATTCTATTCCGGCCAGAGTGAAATTAATTTCATACCATTTAATTGTATTCATATTGGAATGAATCTATGAACGAACATTTAATTCTATTCCGGCCGGAGTGAAATTAAATCCATGCAATATAATTCTATTCTTGTCGGAATTAAACTGTACTTACTTACTTACTTATTTCCTTTCGCTCCGTGCGGAGCATAGGGCATCCAAGAATGATTTCCATGGGGCTCTGTTTGCTGCCAAGTCTCTCCAACTTTCCAGGCCTCCTCTTCAATGGTGCGTTTCCATGTCTTCCTTGGTCTTCCTCGTCTCCAAGCCCCTTGAGGATTCCATTCCAGGGCTCCCCTTTCTACTGCATCATTCTGTTTCCGCAGAGTATGCCCAATCCAGCCCCATTTCCTCCGTTTAATTTGAACTTGTATTGGTTGTTGGTTACCCCTTTGCCACAGTTCTTCGTCTGGGATTATATCTGTCCATCGTATACCCAGAATTCTAAGCAGGCAACGATTGATGAATACTTGAAGTTGGTGGCTAATATGATTGGCAACTTTCCATGTTTCACATGCATACAATAGGACAACTTTCACATTGGTATTAAAAAGTCTGATTTTCGTCTTCCTGGATATGTTACGGTTTCTTCAGACTAGATAGAGCTGTGCAAAAGCCCCATTTCCTTTTCGTATTCTGCTCTTGATGTCTTCCTCAGCCCCTTTACTTCTCGTTACCACACTTCCCAAGTAAACAAATGTATCTAACTGTTCTATATCTACTCCTCCCTCAGTACGGCCAGCCTGTACTGTCGAGTTCACTCTCAGCTCTTTTGTCTTCTTTGAATGTATCTTAAGTACAATCTTAGCAGCTTCAAGTTCTAAGTTTGTCAGTTTTCCCTCCATATATCTGAAACGCTGTGCTTGCATGCAGATGTCATCAGCAAAATCAAGATCCTAAAACCTGTCTCGAAGTCCCCACTGTATCCCTCTCTTCCTTCCTTTCCCCACCTTCCTAAGAGTATTATCAATAACAGTCAGGAACAGGGTGGGAGAAAGTATACTGCCTTGTCGTACTCCAGTCTGGATGGTCAATGTCTGGGTTAGCTGACCCTCATTGTATTGTATTGTATTTGTGTTGTTTATTACTTATTATTTGTATAATCTGGTTAGATGGAAGAGAGGGCCCAATGGCCCTAATCTTGCCAGTCAAAATAAATCTATCTAAATCTAAATGCAGGACTTGACAGTCATAACCAGAATACATCTCTCCTGTGATGTTAACTATTTTACTTGGTATACCATATTCCATTAAGATCTCCCACATGACCTTCCTATTTATGGACAAAAAGGCCTTCTCAAAATCTATAAACGTGATATACAGTGCTGCTTGCTACTCGTTACTCTGCCCCTCAATAATCCGTAAATTGTTAAAAAAAAAGTCCACACAACAGCGGTGTTCCTTAAATCTAGCTTGTTCCCTCCTCAACTTCGACTCGATAGACTTCTTTACGCGATTCAAGATTATCCTGAGAAATACTTTGCTTGGTACGAAGAGTAAGGTAATACCGCTCTAGTTGTTACAATTCGTCAAGTCACCCTTCTTTGGGATTTTAACAATCACATCTCTCTTCCATTCCGCAGGCAGTTTCTCTTCCAACCAGATCTTTTCCTTCAATGGCTTCAGGATATTATCTGTGGTGTCCATGTCTATCTTGAGGATATTTGGCGAAATGTTGTCGACACCGGTTTTTTTTCCATTCTTCAGCTGTAGCAAAGTTTCTTTGATTTCAGCACAAGTTGGAATGTTTAAGAGAATATTTGGATCAGAGTTTTTAGGTTCATCATTTCTCTCTTCGTGTTGATCATCAATCCCTCGATCAACATTAAAAACTTCGGCGAAGTATTCCCTCCACCGTTCTTGTTGTTATTCTTGAGTTGTAAGTAAATTTCCCTGTTTGTCTTTTATGGGTCGGTTCTTCGGAAGCTCTTCTTGGGGAGCACTCTCATGATACGGTACATTCCTTTACTGTCACCCCTCGATGCAGCATCTTCTACCTTCTTCGCCATCTCATCCATCCAATTACTCATCTCTCTTCATACTCCTTTTGATATCTATGTTAATGACCGTGTATTCTGCTTGCACTTTTGCTTTCTGCTGTCGAGTCTTACACACATGCAGCCTCTCCTTAATCATTTTCCTATGACTTATGATCTCTCAAGATTGTTCTGACATCCAATACTTCTCGATAGGCTTGCTCTTTCCCAAGACTATTTCACTAGTATCAAGGATGATGTTCTGTACTGTGCCCGTTTGGACCGAAGTCCGGACGACCACATTTTATGCATTTCACCAAAAATCAGTCAGCACGAGAATCAAAATATCCCGGGGTGCCAGATGGGTTAAAGTCGAATGCAAAGACCAAAAAAAAAATGCTTAACTGATTTTCGGCTCGACGCAACAATAAGGATAGAAGGAGATTCATGAAAACAGTGATTACATACCATAAAATTATCTCATTTTATTAAAACTTTATTATTATTATTATTATTTATTTACCAAAATTTGTGCCTACAATTTATGGACGGCAGATAGAGAAAGGGCAAGCCCCACATACACAACAGTGTCTCCATCTCCGTTCATTAAATCTAAACAAATCTCAAATGTTACATTATACAATTTACACCTTTACATTTGCTATATACACATAATCTGCTGTACATGACGTCTATATCAAACAATTCATAAATAAAAGGGAAGACACAGGCATGCACACACACATATACACGCTCACACACGCATACATACATACATACATACATACATACATATATACACGCACGCGCCCACTCCCAATCACTCACAAAGTTACATTATACAGTATATAATTCAATTTACATGGGGTTTTAGTCCCTTTAGAGCTTTCACTTTGCGGCAAAATTGTCGTGGAGGAAGGTCTTTTATTTCACGAGGCAGGTCATTCCAAAGTCGAGCAGAGCGATTGTAGAATCCAGATTGATAATCTGTTGTCCTAGCGAATGGAGGAACAAGTGTGACACCCTGTGCTCTACGGACTGAACGATATGACAGCTGAAGGCGGTGAAATGGGTACAGTATAATGGTGCCAGCTAGAGATTTTCGGAGAAAGGTGAGATCTATTTGGCTACATATGTCATTGATGGATGTTAATGGTTTTGTCAAAACTTTGTTACCCTGATTGTAAATGAGTCGCTCTGCTCGACGTTGGACTGCACTTAACTTCCTCATGTTTTCCTCGGTAGTGGGATGCCAGGCAGGAAGTCCGTACAGAAGAATGGGCCGTATCGTGGAGAGATACACCGCTCGGAGTGCACGGCTTCTGAATCCCAGAAGATTACGTCTTGCAAATCCTAGAATTCTAAATGCCTTACACCTAGATTCTTCAACGTGTACATTCCACTTCAAATTGCTGGAAATGTGTATTCCCAGCATTCGCAGTGAATTGCACATGGGAAGAACTTTGCCGCTCAGTGAAAGGCTATGTGCAATAGGCTGTCTGGCCCTACTTAGCCGAATATATTTACACTTGTTTACATTCAAGGTCATCTTATTTACATCACACCACAGTGCCACACTGTCCAGATCTTCCTGTAGTGCTTTGACGTCATCATTATTTTTTATGGCTCTGTAAATTATTGAGTCGTCTGCATACTGCGCCATCGTGGACATCACACAGCTTGGAAGGTCGAGGGTAAAAACCATGTACAACAAAGGCCCAATCACCGACCCCTGTGATACTCCCGAAGTTACCACTATGTTCGGTGACTTGGCCCCGCCAAACACGACACACTGCGTTCGACCTACCAGGAATGACGTCAACCATGTAATCGGTTTGCCTCCGATGCCATATTTGCCAAGCTTTAACAAGAGTCTTTGATGAGGCACCTGATCAAAAGCTTTGCTTAAGTCCAGGGCCACACAGTCCACTTGGGAGACGTTAGTCTGATCCAAAGAGTTCTGCCAGTCATCAATCACTTTTGTCAAAAGAGTTGTACAAGATCTCCCCGGAACGAAGCCATGTTGACTTGGATTTAACAGGCCTCGCTCACTCAGGAATTCCAGTATGTTCTTAGCAACCAGGCGCTCCATACATTTACAGATACCAGACGTCAGAGAAATCGGGCGGTAGTTGTCCATGTCTTCCTTGTCACCATCTTTGAACACAGGGACCACGTTAGCATGTTTCCACTCTTGTGGTAGAGTCCCGGTGTTAATGGACTGGTTGAAAAGTGCGCACAATGAGGGTGCTAGGGCATCTGCACAGTAATGAAGGATCCGAGCAGGGATTAAGTCTGGTCCTGTCGCGGCATGGGGTCTAGTTCTCCGTAAGCTGTCTCGAACTTCCTGTTGTGTGAAATATAGACTGGCTAGGGGAAAGAGAGGGGATGATGTCCTTGGTAGGAACATTCCTTCACTGGTGTCAGGTGGAGAGAAGTTACTTTGGAATTTACAGATGAATGAGTTGGCTATGTCTAGTGGGTTGGAAATAGAAAGTCCGTTATGTTTAAAGCTCTGTGGTGCGGTGTTGCCACTTTTGCTCCGAATGAATGTCCACATTGCCTTGGGATTAAAGCTTAATTTGTCCATATACGTACTGTAGGCTTCACGAATTGCAGATTTGGTACTATTTCTAGCCAGCCTATACTTTTCCCACCTGCTGTCACTTGGGCACTGTTTCCACTTGTTATAGAGCTGATTTCTCTTTCTTATTTTGGATATTATGTCCTTTGAGATCCAAGGTGTTTTTTCCTTATTTTTAATTGTAACCTTGGGGATCACTTCATCGACGCACTGAAAAAAGATTTCCTTCCAAGTATGCCAGGTACCGTCTATATCTACACTGTTGGTGACTGAAGGTGTAATGACCGGTAATCTGTCAAGTAAGATGTCAGAAAGGAGTTTCCAGTTGGTACGGGAGTAATTGTAAACTCTTCTGGTTTGCAATTTTGGACTGTTCTTTTTGTGGGTAAATATAGCTAGGAGGGCTTGGTGATCACAAAATCCAGGGATGACTTGTAGAGACTGAATTGAGGATGGAGAGTTTGTTAGGAAGAGATCGAGGGTTGAACGGGAGGTCTCAGTGATACGGGTAGCTTCAAATATGAGTTGATGGAGGAATAAATCATAGAATGCTGTAAGGAAGTTGTTGGATATAGGATTATTTGGGATAGGAGCGGCATTTCTATTCCATGTGATTTGTAGGTTGAAATCACCAACAATGTAGACAGCGTCATAATTTTGTTGAAGGTTTTGCACCCGTTTGAGGGAGAGAATCAGCTCATCATTCATCAGCTGGGACGATTTCGGAGAGCGATAGACTGATCCGATCAGATATTTACCGTTACTGCATTGAACCTCATCCCACACGGCCTCAGCGTCAGTTTCCAGTTGATGGACGCGAGTTGCATTGTACTCAGGTTTCACAGTAATGAGAACCCCGCCCCCTGAAGTCCGTGGTCGGTCCTTCCGGAACAGCTAGTATGTGTCTGGTAACACATCCCGATCACCTACCACCCCAGAGAGCCACGTTTCACTGCAACACACAATACTTGGATCTAGGGCGGTCACTGTAGCATGAATGTTTTGTTTCCGTCCCGGCCGCGTGATGCTGCGGGCATTGAAGGCGAACAGTGATAAGTGTTTATTTACAAGTGAACTATTCAGGTTATTTACACTATTTACAGAGTCACTGGGTATTGAACCCTTCAGAAAAGCAGTGTTTAATGTAAGAAATCTTAATCAAGGGGTCACGCTCAGTTCCTATGTGATGTTTACGTTCGCCAAACAACATGCTCTACTGAGGTAAGGGTCATAGGATATAAACTATAAAACAAGAAAGAAAGGTGACAAGATGTAAACTAATAACATGATTTAATGACTAATAGTGCATAAAAAGAAATAAACAACAATAAAATAAGAAACAATCCTCCCTGAATTTTCCATGATAGGAATATCTATAAATTTGAGGAGTCAGACGGATCTCCCCTTTTATATAAAATGTGGATCCTGGTTCCACTACCTTGCAATTTGGGTTTTATGTGCGAGTAATGACTAACTACGAGGAATGAGTACTTTGGATGACTGTTCGTTTACAACGGGTTAACAGCCACGATGCTTACGAACAATCATCTCGTAAATCAACGCTTATGGATATGGAACATGACATTAATAAAAACCCTTAAGAAGTAATGCTGACACACGCACTAAATCTACTATTTACAGGAATCTCTCTCGGGACCCTCATTAGCGCGACGACGCACTTGACTATGAGCTGCCAACACTGGCCAAATTGCTCAATAAACACACAAGGAAAGACAGCATTGCACGTGACTCACGGGTCACTGAATGAAATAAAAACATGGAATAAACCAACAACAACAAAAGCCTGACTGGCTGACATTACTTTATATGAACAAAACTGCATGTTAAGCTAACGCTTCGGTGATTATCGTGATTCGTAGGCAACTCCCATTTATTTAAACAATTGTTATCATTGATCAGTTCTTATTCTGTATTTCAAGTTATTACTGAGCCACACAGGCACTCTCCCTAATGACCTGGCTGGCAACCTTCAGTCCGTCTTGTGCAACATCTCCCCTCTTCCTCAATCACCTGTCATTGTCCCACTCCAGTGTGTATAAATACCTGACCAGCTGTGCCGTTATCTCAAGGAATCAACAGCAACAAACTCAACCACTTCAACATATGGTCAGACATTAATCAAAATATCCAGAATTGCCCTCGCGAGGTCACAATATGGATTTGTCATCAAGCTGCCAGAAATCAGTCTACGCTGAAATTCCCGCTTGTAATGACACAAATACACACACTCACACACACACTTCTGGGAATGACATCACTTGTTTTACACAGATCGGCTGAATAGATGCTCGCAAACATTTAAAAAAAAAAAATAAAATTACGATAGAGCTGACTGCTCTTCGTCACAAATCACATTGCTCCAAAGGCAATAATCTCATTAAATCTGATCAATAATAAAACAAAAGAAATTAATTACCCTCCAATCTACTGTATAACTATTTTACTTCAGTCCTACTTCTGAAACACAACATATCTCCGAGAGACGTTTTTAACCGCATCGCGTAACATATGCAAACACGGTCGTCCACATAGCTACGTTAGTTAAAACAACAAACAAGAAAAGAACCTTCTACTAATAATATATGCGAGCTGTTTCCATGCAAAAGGTGTGTCAGACCAAAACTAAATAGACTACGTTAATCACACAAGCAAATATTTACAAAACAAAATATGTCCCATACACCATAAGTTAATTTATCAGATAATAATAAATATTATTCAGTACTCATCCTCAGTCAGCCACCCGTCAAAGAACATCCGCCGCCATCTCCCAACTGGATTCTTCTTATCTCATCTCAACCATCTTGACGGAGTCTTGATATTTCCAGGCTTCCTCCATGGTCAATGATGTCATCTCTCGTGCTGATTCAAAAATTAAATTATTATACACTTGATGTCTGACTACTAAATTCGCCGTTCGGGTACTACTTTCCCCAAAACTGTCTGTTGGCGAATTATCGAAGATACTGCCCCTACAAATATAGTACTGTGACTATCTAACACTGAATTTAACACTTTTAATAATAATTTCTGTGTCCTTCATGACACCCAAAGTATAACTGTCAACGCCCTTAGACGCGCAAAGTATAAAAGCCTGTGTCCACTGACACACAAAATAACAGCCTACGTCCGTAGACGCACAGAGTAATAAGCAACCTGTGTCCACGACACACAAAATCAAAGTCTACGTCCGTAGACGCACAAAGTAATAGTCCTTGTCTTGGCTTTTCACACCACTTATAAATGAACTGGCCCTAGGTCTTGATAGAGGGGGAAATTAGATAAAAATTTCACAAAATAATAGTGATACAGGAATGAAATAAATATCACTGAACTCGAAAAATAGCGCAGGTCAAGAATATGCCCATTAATCCTAGAATCGATCGTAGAGATGTTGTCTAGGCGATCTCCCGCGTGAATGCTAGCCGAGCGTGCCCACGCTAGACCTGCCGCGCTAAATAGGCATTCTTCTCTCATTGGTTCCCACATTTTCTGTAATTTGGCGGTTTTTAGCAGATCTTGGCGTCGTAGGAGTGTCGATTTTCTTCATCAGCCACTCACGTTACTGCATCATATTTCTTCTAGGCGCGAATATTACAATGAACATACCAGCAGCATGTCTCACTGCGCGTCGCTTCTATTTTGAGGTGGCCAACACCTGTCCTTCTGACACATCGCTAGGCTATTTCCTTTCACAGCTAAAGTATTTAGCCTTTTGTCAATCTGCTTCAGGTATGTCCCCGCTGTCTCCAACAAATGCTTGAAATTTCCTCATCTCCCTCTGGCTACTTACATGATGCTGGTGGAAATATTTATTAATTGAAGAAATAAAACATAGAATCATTTATCCAACAGAGGATAAAGGGTTCAGTATATCACTGGTATTGTTGCACAACGAGTCGGTAAACGGCGGCATAGCACATTGCCAACATGTCCACGTTCGCGTGCCTTTTTTAATGCACCGGAACTCAGAGGTACTGATTTTAGCACACGTCCTGTGACTCGACATGTTACAATTACTGCACTGAATATATAATTGATTTTTGCGGCCGATTTTTTCACATATTGCGCATTGCAAAGGTCCAGGGTTGAGTTCTATGTCGCCGCTTAGAGCAAGCGCTAGACAGCAGAGCGAGAACCCGGTAGCAGGTAGCCTTGCGACACCTTCCCCTCCCGCTCGGCGTGGCCGGCTAATGGTGGCCAGCCCCAGACCTTCACTGCCACACCATGTCCAGGAATGTATTGTGCATTTGTCACTCACCAGAAGTTTTTCCATAAGGGATTGATTCTTCAGGTCCTGTTCACCATTAACGGTCACAGAATGAACACGTCTTGCCACAGTCACTGCACATTTTACCATTAAAAATACTAAAATCACACGGAGCACACTTCCCTTGATGCAGGCACGCGCCGCCATCTTGCATGAAGAAAATATGCCCAAAATGGCATAAAAGATGACTGGAAAAAAAATTATTTCCACAATATACAATATCGCCAACACATGAACACTAACAAAGTTGAAACGAGAGGTCAGAATATCAGTCCTGTTGACTTCGTTCAACATAATTATGTACAGGGGTAGGGTTTTATCAGCGCTAAGTCAATCGTCCATACTGATCCCTAAATTATTTAGCATTCACACGTTGTAGATCAATAATAGAATATATCACTGGTTGGAAAATCACTTTCACTGTTCATTTCTCAAAACTATTATCGTAGCATTTCGACTAACACTTCTTAGGCAATAGTAATATTAGGATTTGTCAAATACAAAGTTGTTCATAATAAGTGAGATACACTATGATTTACATGGACCTTGAGCATTTTTGTGGATTTAAAAAAAAAACAGAAAATATCTACTGAAACATAGATCTTAATCCAAAGTCTGTCAAAAATAATTTTGACTTAATCAAAAATATAATTATCCCAAATATAACTTCCATTCCACATGGATTCAGTCAACAAATTAATTAATTATTCCTTGAAAACATTAATTAGGAAATTTGAAATATCATTTAACATGTTTTATAATGAAACACATTATTATTATTATTATTATTATTATTAATATTATTATTATTATCAAAGTGATTTTGACAAAATGTCAAATATGTTCAGCATCAACTTATTAAAGAAAATGTATATTTATTTTTATAGGATCTGAAAATCCTTTCAGCTTATAGTGGTTGTTAATAAGAAACAATTTCAAACAACAGCATTGGCCCATATGATTGACACGTGATAAAAATCACTGAATTATAAATCAGCATTTAGACAACGGCAAAGCTTTCCTGAATGAAAGGAACTAGTAGAATAATACTGTAATATTCCGGGTAAGCAATTACTAGAAATATTTTCAAATACGTGGATCAACAGTAATTTAATAATGATGGTTCACAAAATAACCTGTGGTTATATTACGACGAAAGTGTGGCGAAAAACGACTCTCCTACTACATCAAAAACATCCAACCCACAATTTGATTGGTGCTCCATTTTACACAACCTCATTCCTGCGACTTAAATTGCGCACTCAGAATGGCATATAATTATCTGCACACACACAATGACATCTTCCCAAATTTATATAAAATAATCAAGCCTTTGCTTGTTATGACAAATGGAAGATTCAAAAATCAGTAAACCTCACCAATGAGTTTACGACAATATCCAATATAATTTCACCATCAGAAATTCCAGACAGTGTTAATATTAGCAAACGTTGTGAAAGACGCTGCGTCATAATGATTTTATTTTATATAAACTGTAGCAAAATCCCTGCTTTATACATGCTTTGCTTCCCATTTCACTTTTTCCGTGTCTTTATCAAAGCTTTAAATATGAAATGCAAACGTGAAACAATTTCACTGAATTTAACTGTTCATTATAAGTGGGCATGTGTTAACCACTAACCTTCGGAATTAACAAATATCCGATTTAGAGTATGACTTCAAATGTCAACTCTATTAATCATATAACCAGAAAATGATGATTATAAACCACAAATGTTTATCATTATTATTATTCCAGAAAAATAGAAAAATAATAATTATTATTAAATCCCATTATTATTATTATTATTATTATTATTATTATTATTAATAATATTATTATTATTATTAGGAGTGGCCACGGGAGTGTTCAGTGCGGAGTGTAAAGTGAATTAGAAAGAAGCTAAGCCTAGGAGGTAAGCTGAAATGAAGTGCAAGTGTTACAGAAAGAGGCGTACTACGAAGGTACTAATCAATTACAAACATATACCAGGGTACATAGTTAAAAAGTCTCATGACAAATCCATTGGCGTGCTAGCCCGATAAGTGAGGTTAAGTTAGCCGAGTCACGGATCGCCCACCGAAAGAGTAAACTCTGGGTAGTCCATACTGGCAACACAAGGCTCAAGTGTAGCAGGTGCGCACAAACATTTCACACCACACGGAGCGAGCAAAGGTACATGCTAGGAATGTGTAAAGACTTTCAGTCAGGAAAATGAACTAGACGCCTCATGCAGACGGAATAAGGCTAAAGTGTTACAGTTGCGCAAAAACGTTTATATTATTATTATTGTATTGTGAAGTGACTTACCAAAGCCAAGCACTTTGAGAGAATTTCTGTTATTGAGGACCAGTCAAAACAAGAGAGCATTGGGAATCTTCGACCGAGTATGGAGGATCTTTTGCAACGGTGTCGAAACATTCTCAATAAGATGAAACTTGCAACTGACAGGCAGCGTAATATATCCAACGATGTGAAGAATGGCATAGTGGAACTAGAAGAGGCCATTGATTCTATAGCCTATTGTGATCGTACTTCACATGCGACACAAGACGAAGCTCACAAGGTTGTATTGAATGACCTACCGAAGGACATGACCCCCAATTCTAGCAGCAGGAACGAAGTTACTTCGGGAACTGTAGCTGCTCAGGAGGGGGATAAAAAGAATGAGACAGAGTCGTCAGAAATATGGACTCCTGTTACATCGAGGAGAGACAGAAGATTGGTAAAGGTTAGAGAAAATGCTGAGAATAGGCAGGAGGATTTTGCTGATAATGTTGACATATCTACCCACCAAGCAACCCCAAACAGACAGAAGAGACCTAGTAGGCCAAGGCGAGCAGCCTTACTGATCAGACCAGCTGAAGGTAAATCATATGCCGATATTCTGAAGGAGATTCGCCAAAAAGCAAACCCTAATGATACAGGAACTGAAGTCCGGTCCATTCGACAAACTAAAGCGGGAGACGTCCTTGTCGAGTTGGGAGCAAGTTCCAGGGATAAAGCAGCTTTTGGTAATTCTCTGCGAAATGTTCTGGGGTCCAATGCTACAGTTCGTAGGCTTGAAGCGAAGGCAACTGTTGAAATCAGAGACCTTGATGCTCTAACTACTTCCGAAGAGGTCATGGAAGCTATCCAGAGAACTATCCCAGAACTCTCTCCAGATACCAAGGTGCTGCTGACGAGGACGAATACGAGGGAAGTGAAGATGGCTGTTGTCACATTAACAACTAGTGATGCAGATGTGCTCTTGAGGCAAGATCATATCACCATAGGATGGGTCAATTGCAGGATTAGACGGAGGATCATGGTATCTCGTTGTTATAGATGTCTGGACTATGGACATGTTGCTAGCAACTGCAAAGGCACAGATAGAAGTAAACTTTGCTACAATTGCGGCGGGACAGGTCACAAAGCTAGAGGATGTACGGCCTCAAAGAAATGTGTTCTTTGTGAAGAACGAGGTTTTATCAAAGATTTAGCACATGCTATGGGATCTGGCCAGTGTAAGGTCTTCAGAGAAGCTTTGGACAAAGAAAAGGCACTGAGGTTCAAATGATTCGTATACTTCAAGCCAATCTACATAGAAGTAAGACAGCCAGTGATCTGCTATATCAGCTAGTCACAGAGAAGCAAAGCGATCTCTTGCTAATCAGCGAACAGTATAAAGATAAAGAGTCATCTCTTTGGTTCAGTGACACACTTGGCACTTCTGCAATCTGGGTGTTGGATTCTAGAAAAGTTATTATAAAGGATCATGGAAGTTCTGATGGTTATGTTTGGGTGAAGACCAGAAGGGTCACCTATTTTAGTGTTTACCTAACTCCTAATGAGGCAATTGAGCACTTCCGCCGCAAAGTAAATTCTTTGGAAGATGCAATTCTAAACGCCACAGATAGTGTCATAGTGGCTGGAGACTTTAACGCCAAAGCAGTGGAATGGGGTATGCCAAGTACAGATTCCCGGGGTAAGTACATTCTAGAGATGGCATCCAGGATAGGCCTTCTAATATTAAATATTGGTACAGTTCCAACTTTCCGACGTCCAGGATGTGAAGGAACAATTCCGGATGTCTCCCTGGCATCAGAAGTAATTGTGCCATTCATTAAGAGATGGAAAGTGTTGGAAGATTATTGTGCTAGCGATCATCAATTCATCGCCTTTGACTTTGAATCAAATGTTCAGGGACGGGAAGTACCTCCCCAGAAATGTCAACGGTGGAATGTAAATAGGATTAGCATGGACAAGTTCAAAGATATCATTGGGAAGGGTGCAGAACAGATTCGAAGTGCTGAAGCACGGAGAGAGTTTGAGGTTGAGGATCTGGTTTCTGCAACCATGAAAATTATTACGTCAGCTTGTGATGTTTCGATGCCCTCCTCAGTACCACGTCACCGAAAGAGCCCTGTATACTGGTGGACCAGAGAGATAGCAGAATTAAGGAAGAACTGCCTCAGGCTTCGCCGTCTTGCCCAGAGAGCAAGAAATCGGGAAGAAGCTAATGAAAAATCAGCGGAGCATAAAGCAGCAAAGAAGCTACTTCGGAAAGCCATAACTACGAGCAAGGTTCAGAGTTGGAGAAAGCTTCAGGAAGATATTGACACTGATCCATGGGGTTTGGGTTACAAAATTGTAACACAGAAACTTGGAAGTCACAGAACATCGTGCATCATGGAGGATGATATTATGAACACCATTGTTCAAACCCTTTTTCCAACTCATCCCACAAGACCTGAGAGGAATTTTGAATGTGATCTAGATTTCCCACTGTTTACTGAAGATGAACTTCGGATTGCAACGCATTCTTTACGGAACAACAAGGCTCCGGGGCCGGATGGGATTCCTAATGAGGTTCTGAAAATAATAGTTGATCAAGATATGTTGTTGTTATTGTTGAGAATGTTCAATGTGTGCATGAAAGCAGGAATCTTTAGCTTTCGCTGGAAGATCTGTCGCTTAGTGCTCATTAGTAAGGGCATGGGTGACCCTGAGTTACCATCATCGTACCGCCCACTTTGTATGCTTGACACAACAGGCAAACTATTTGAGAAACTCATAAGACGGAGATTGCTTGAAGCAATAATCGCAGCCGGCGATTTATCACCAAGACAATTTGGATTCAGGGTAGGCCGGTCGACACTGGATGCAGTGCAAGAAGTCGCCGATAAAGTACGAAGAGCGGAGAGTTATAATCATTACTCTCGCCGGGTGATTCTTTTTGTTACACTGGATGTTAAAAACGCTTTCAACTCTGTCAAATGGACTGATATCATGGATGCTCTAGAATTTTCATTCCATGTTCCAAGGTATCTCCTTCGGATCTTAGACTCTTACTTGAAGGATCGTGCTCTGCTCTACGATACTACAGAAGGGATCCGTAGAGTACAAGTCACGGCTGGGGCTGCCCAGGGTTCGATTCTAGGACCTGATCTCTGGAATGTTACATACGACAGCTTGTTGAGGCTTGAAATGCCTGAAGAAACTATTCTAGTAGGATATGCAGATGATGTTGCTGCTCTTGTAGCAGGAAGAAGTGTCGAGCAGGCACAGTTGCGACTCAATATGGTAATGCGCAAAATCAATAGATGGATGGAGGAACATGGTCTGTCTCTAGCACTTAGTAAGACGGAAATTGTCATCCTAACAAAGAAGAGAATTCAGACAATACTTCCAATACAGGTAGGACAAATTCAAGTAGAGACGCAGCCAGCAGCAAAATACCTGGGCATCATGATCGACAGTAAAATGAATTTTGGAGAACAGATTAGACGGACTGCAGATAAGGCAGCCAGAGGAGTAACGTCCCTCAGTCGGCTCATGGCCAATGTTGGTGGGCCAAAATCTAGTAAGAGAAGACTATTGATGACAGCCATCCATTCAGTTCTGCTGTATGGAGCGGAAATATGGGCGGATGCCCTGGATAAGGAAATTTATAGGAAGCCACTGGCGCAAGTGCAGAGGCGGGGGGCTTTGCGCGTGGCATCTGCATATCGCACGGTCTCTGAGGAAGCAGTTCTCGTTATTGCCGGGATTATTCCGATTTTTTTTCTTGCGAAAGAACGCAAGAACATTTACTTGAGGAAATCTGATATGGGTTTACAAAATGCAAGACGATCGGCAAGAGTACAAACCTTTCAAAATTGGCAGATCAAATGGGAGCAAGGAGATCAAAGCCAATGGACTAAGAGAATGATCCCTCAGGTGCAGGTTTGGACAGAGAGGAAACATGGTGAGGTTGGTTACTATCTCACTCAGTTCTTGACTGGCCATGGGTACTTCTGTTCCTATCTTAAGAAGATGGGGAAGGTGGATTCATCAGATTGCATCTACTGTATCAATGAATTAGATAATGCTAATCACACCTTCTTCTCTTGTGGACGGTGGGTCCAAAATAGGCAGTCTCTTCAAGATCACATTGATGTAGAGATATCCCCGGACAATATTGTTGCAGTGATGCTACAAAATGAGGAAAACTGGAAACTGGTAGCAAGCTTTGTTGAAGATATCCTCCGAACAAAGAAGACGGATCTGGATCGCCACTGAAGATGATTCATTACGGAAGAGTGCCCTACAGGCAAATATAAAATGACTCTAGCCTGAAGTAATGTGCTAAACGGTTCCAGGCTAGTGTTCAGAAGTAACGGGGGAGTTTTAGTCGGTAGTCTGCTACTCAGGAGCAGGAGCCCGACACTCTGTGCGTAAATGCATTTCTTCCCCTAAAAAAAAAAAAAAAAAAAAAAAAAAAATTATTATTATTATTATTATTATTATTATTATTATTATTATTATTATTATGTTCAAAACTAGGTTTAAAGTTATCAAACTGTTCGGGGAATATCACCCTCGACTATCCATTTCTCAACTTAGATTAATTCTTAAATCTCAAATTATGACGGCTAATGACAGCAATAAGGAAAAAATATTGAAATACAATAAATGCTCGTTCTGCTCGTCCATAAATATCGAATCGTATAAATCTGAGTAAAAATCAACTCAGGTCCTAGCTCAGGTTTCGAAAGAAAATATTTGCAAAAGCAAATAAACATATCGATGGCTATAGAGAAAAAAAATGTGTTGGCAAGACTGTAGAAAATACGAGAAAATCCAACTAACTACGCATAGAAATAATGTAAATTGCAGCTTACATTCTTGTAGGTCTTGATGGTAGAAATCTGGACTGAACCAGACTACTCAATCTTCCTGTTGTCTGTCCCATTAGGACGCGTACTTATATTCTCGTATCAGCTTCCATGTTATGCCCACAAGCTGTTTACGCAGACATAGTGGCGATTATAATGTCTGGCAGAAAAATATTGGCAACTTCATGAGCTGAACTGTAGTTGACAGGGGTCTGATCTAAGCGATCCATGATGAAATAATTACCAAGACCCACTGTGATACAATCAGTATTCCAATACTCTTACAATCCTTTCAGCACAATTACAAATTCTGTCGAGTTGGCTGGGCAAAGACTTTTCAGATCGCACAAGGCTAAACCTGCATTCCCATTCGGCTTTCGAATTGTAATATGCAAGACTGGTTTTGAAGTTACTGACTTATCTTGGCTGGTCCAACTATTGGATATAAATAATGCAGCTCTAAGTGAATGTGGACTGAAGAAAAAGTTGTAGACATAGTCTACCAATGTCCAAGTTGTAACGGTAAAAATTACCAAGTGCCACAGACTTATTTCACTTCTGTGAAATCGAAGAAAAGTTATAAACTCACTCGAAATAGTTTAACACTTTCAGTAACCATGTACTGTCGAAAATTCTAAGTCCACAGCTTGTGCTGTAAGTTGAAGTTTAAATGCAACCATGTGCTCGGTGATAATAACGATGTTCGAAGTTCGGTGATAGTCAAGCGGCTAGAGCGCTTACGTAGCGTTGCACGACCAAGTCAACGGAGTGCTTGTGACGAAGTAAAAAAGGAAGATTGTAGTTTTACGTGACCGTGAATCTTGTGATTATGAGCCACGGGACCTCCTTTTTACATGGAATCCGAACCACAGGACATGGCATTTCACTTCGAAAATCTCACATGCATTGACCGGGAATCGAACCCGGACCGCCTTGGTGAGAGGCATACAGCTAAACCGCTGAGCCACCACGCCCTATTGTGACGAAGTGAACCTACCTCTGCCTGCGAGGCTCGCCTTATATACCCATCCGCTTGCTGGCTCGAGGTCACTGCGGCGAAAACGCTGGAACTAAAACAGCTCATAACTCGGCTTCTGTTCGATCAATTTCTTTGAAACAAAGCTCATTCCTCTTCTCTTGTTCTTGCCAGTAATCTGATATAGGTTTCATGTTTCCATATCAACGGGAAATATTTAGTGACATATAGCCTCGACTATGACGCTCTCCTCCTACGTCACTTGCCCACTTCTTGGCTGTAAATTCCTTCGAAAAGCTTCTAAGAAGGTTTGGCGCGCGCTATTCAAACATCCATATCCGAACTTAGAATCGTGGCCTGTTCCCTCAAATCTAGGCTCACGGCTTGTACCCTTCAATCTAGGCAACTGGATTTGGGCACAGTACATTACTCCAAGAAGACACAATATCAGTTTCCGCTGTATCAGATTGGAGTACATGGAAACGATTTCTTAGCCTCAATTTAAATTCGTCTCCGACCTCCTCCTCCGTCAACTTCCTCACATCAAATCTCATAGTCTGTTTTTCAAACGTCTTATTTGTCACCATGATCTTCATCTTGAACTCAGCCAGCATAAGGTGGTGATCACTGCTAGCATCAGCACCTCTCTTATTCCGAACATCGGTGAGTGATCTTCTGAATCTCCTACTCACTGTGATGGGGTCAATTTAGTTCTCAGTGTCATGATCGGGGGAAACCCACGTGATCTTATGGCACCTCTTAGACTATGAGGAAACAAAGTACCTCCAATAAGAAGGTCATGGCTAGCACAGCAGTTTGTGAACTTTTCTCCATTTCCATTCCTATACCCAAGACAACGTACATCAATCACATGCTCTAGTCTCTAGTCCCTCGTTGTTCTCTCCTACCTTAGCATTAAGGTTTCCCATTATTATAATCACATCTCTCTTACTGCTCTTCTTTACTGTCTCATGCAGAATGGAGTAGAATGCTCCCTTAAGTTCTTCTTCTGATGAGTCCATGGGTGCATAGCATTTTATAATCGTAACATTGAGAATGCGAGTATTAAATCGTGCTGATAATATTCGCTCGTAAATGGGTTGCCAACTTGCAAGGCTTTTCTTTGCATGTTCAGTAAGCAAAAGACCAACCCCATCCCGGCGTTCAGCATTCTCCTCGCTCCTCCCAGAGTATATGAAGGTATGTCCTTCATAAGTTCTTATCTCACCAAAATCTGGCCATCTTATTTCACTGAGCCCAAGTAGGGGTATCAAGTTTATACGAGATAATTTCTCTGGTCGCCTGCCTCAGCCTACTACTTTCACCCAGAGTTCTCACATTCCAGAAACCTATTCGTGTCTTCCTTCTCGTGCCAAAAGTTGTCAACATGAGATCAGTCCGGCTTTCATTCTTTTCAGTTTCTTTAATAATAGACAATTTCAGAGAGTGCGAGCCAACAGCTTCCTAGTTTTCTGATAGGGCTGCCACCTTAAGGACTGAAAACGAGCCCCCGCAGTTTTACAGCCGTACCGCTGATTACGCTGCTGCCCACCATCATGGTGTGGTCTGTCATTTAGTCTAGTCTCTCATCCTCGACCTTACCGGCATGGGTGGCCTTACCAGGAGCCGAAGCTCCCGCCGGCATTGCTCTCATGATCATTGAGACAGCCCTCCCACCATGTCAAGGTACCAGACCATGGGGGAGGGAATGAAACTGTGAATGAACATTTAGTTCTATTCCGGCCCGAGTGAAATCAAATTCATACAATTTAATTCTATTCTGGCCGGAGTGAAATTAAATCTATACAATTTAATTTCAACGAATATTTAATTCTATCCCGGCCTGGGTGAAATTAAATCCCCCCGTCGCAGATGGTCGGACGAATTTAGGTTCGAGGCAGGTGTTAAGTGGACCAGAAATGCCAGGGGTAGGAAGCTATGGAAGGAAATTCAGATCAGTGTAATAGTGTAACAATGTAAATACCATAGTAAGGTTTTGTGTTTATTTTTTATTAATGTGTGCCAATATGTATTTAGGAAAGACATCTCTCAAGAACTGGCTCCTATTGGGAGACTACTTGAGCCACCCCCTACCACTCCGGTAGGAGGCTCTTGCCCACCAGGGATCTACGGGCTTATCTTATCTCATCTCAATATAATTCTATTCTTGTCGGAATGAAACTGTGAATGCACATTTAGTTCTATTCAAGCCGGAGTGAAATTAAATGCATACACTTTCATTCCAACGAGCATTTCATTCTATTCCGACGTGAATAAAACAAATCCATATAATTTATTGATATGTAAATATGATGCGAAATGTAATGAATAGAATTATGGATTATTCCTCCAGGAAAGGCACTCTCAATGAAGAGTTTGCCTTATTCAATCTAATTATTTATTTATTTATTTATTTATTTATTTATTTATTTATTTATTTATTTATTTATTTATTTATTTATTTATTTATTTATTTATTTTTGCGGATGGCTTTTAGTGCCGGGAGTGTCCGAGGACATGTTCGGCTCGCCAGAGTTTTGTAGCTGCTTCTATATGGACACTCATTGGGTGAGCTACATGTACCGTCGCGTGTGGAGTGTTGTCTGGGGAGGAAAGTTTGAGTGTGAGGACGAGGAATTGAAAGGAAGCGGCTGGTACCTATAGTTAGGGACCAACCCCGGCATTTGCCTGGAAGATGGGAAACCACAGAAAACCATCTTCAAGGTTGCCGGCGGGGGGATTCGAACCTCCTCGCCTCCCGGATGTGAGCGACTGCCTGCAGCCACACCGTAACGACCACGGCTAACTCTCTCGGTAATCCAATGAATGATAATGATCGTATAGCCTCCTGAGAGGCCGAGTGCAGGTCTTTAGAGTTGACGCCCCTGGGCGACCTACGTGCCGTAATGAGGATGAAGTGATGATGAAGACGTCACATACACCCAGTTCCCGAGCCATGGGAATTAACCCCAGGAGAATAAAATCCTTAATGTCCCGGCCGGGAATCAAACCCAGAACACATCGGGCCAAAGTCTAGCGCGCTAACCATTTAGCAACGTAGCCATTCAGTCCAGTGAAATTCAGGAATATAATGTTAATACCTGAGATATTAAAAAAATATATATTTCACCGGATTATTATTTTAAGCCTACTTTCATCTTATGAAATATAGACTTGTGAGATCACCTTGTATCCGAGCGTGTGTACTCATAAAATCTAAACGGCTAGAGTGATTAAATTGAAACTTGGTGAGATCCAACCACGACTGTGTCTATCAAATTTTAATACGTTTTACCAATTCGACATGACAGCCGCGCGAATAACGACACCAGCATTCAATATCTCCGACAAGATTTGTTATTAGGAATCATTTGTATGCCAAATACACCCACAGTGGTAGCTACACTCGCTAACGCGCAGCGCTAGGCCATGAGACCAAGCTTTCTCCAGACTCGGTCGACGTGAAATGGTTTTCTGTGGTTTCCCTTTTTCAACTCCATGCAAACGTTCACAGGCCACGGCCGCTTCCTTCCACATCCTTGCCCAGTTTCATTCACATTCATTCATTCATTTCACCTCTCATTAACTCCTCTCCTGAAGTAGGCCTCAGGAAGTGCAACCGGCAGTAAAAATCACCCGCAACATAGGCTTTCATCGCATCTCATCCCCTACCCTGTTGATTAATAAGAGACAGACATATAATTGTGTACCAAATCCTGGGTTTACTACAGCCAAATATTGTTTGAGACAGACATTGGCATTTCAGTCCCATATAAGTTCCACGTTCATCCGCCTACTGCGCTCTGAGTATCAAATGGCCTTATTCATAATTTAACCACCCGAGTTTGCTAGCAAATTCCATTATGACGTCGAACTTAGTGTACACATAAATTCTGAAAAGCTCTTGTCCGAGTCTCAACCTGTCAACTGTATGTATAAAAATATGTTTTGCTTTGTGCTCAATTTCAAATAAATACAATTTCAATAACAACGTTCTGTTTTTCTTTTTAATGAGATTTATGCGCACGTTTCATAGCTCTTACGATAAAATGCGAAAGAGGAGTGGGGCGTGGTGGTGGAAAGCCAAGCTGCTTGCCTGTCGCCAATGTGAACCGGGTTCGATCCCAGTCAATGCAATTGAGATTTTCGAAGTGAAATACCACGTCCTGTGGTTCGGATGGTGGCCCCGTAGCTTATAATCACGAGATTTACAGTCACGTGAAACTACAGGCTGCCTTCCTTTCAATGTGTCCAGCTCCTGCTTTAGTGGACAGCATTCTTGGCTGTCGCTGTGTACACCTCGTTCCAGCCATCAGACCACAATTTAATTTTTTGACAGAGCCGGGGATCGAACCTGGACCTCCAAGCCCCATGGCCTAGTGCTGTGCTTTTGTGAGCGTAGCCACCGCTGTCAGTCTATCTGATACACAATTCATTCCTAATACAAATAATGACGGATATATTGAATGCTGGTGTAATTATTCGCGCGGTCGTCATGTTGAATTAGTACAACGTATTAAAATTTGACATGCACAGTCGTGGTTGGACGAGAATGTACTGCGACCTCACCAAGTTTCATCGTAATCGCTAGAGTCGTTTAGATTTTATGAGGACACACAACGGATACAAGGTGATCTCACAAGTCTATATTTCATTAGATGAAAGTAGGCTGAAAATATTAATCCGGTGAAATGAAATTTAAAAAATGACTCAGGTATTAACATTATATCCCAGAATATCACTGCAGTGAATGGCTCCGCGGCTATGTGGTTAGCGCACTAGACTTTGGCCCAACGTGTCCCTGGTTCAATTCCCGGCCGAGCCATCAAGGATTCTATTCTCCTGGGGTTAGTTCTCATGGCTCGGGGACTGGCTGTATGTGACGTCCTCATCATCACTTCATTCTCATTACGGCGCGCAGGTCACCCACGAGCGTCAACTAGAAGGACCTGCACTCGGCCTCTCAGGAGGCCATACGATCATTATCATTCGTTGGATTTAATAAGACAAACTCATCAGTGAGAGTGCAATTCCGAGAGGTTAGTTAGTTATTGAGGTTTTAAAGGGCGGAACTATGAGTTCATCTGCTCCTCATTCCGAGAGGAATAAATCGTAATTCTATGAATTAAATTCCCCTTCATATTTCCATATCATTAAATTTTCTATGGATTTATTTTATTCACCTCGGAATATAATTAAATGTTCTTTCAAAGGTTCATTCGGAGAGGAATAGAAATAAATTGTATTCATTTAATTTCACACCGAACGGAATGGAATGAATTTGTATGCATTTCATTTCACTCCGGCCGGAATAGAATTAAACAGTATGAATTTAATTTTACTCCGGCCGGAATAGAGTTAAATAGTATGAATTTAAGTGTATGGATTTGATTTCACTCCGGCTTGAATAGAATTAAATGTTTGTTCACAGTTTCATTCCGAGTGGAATAGAATTAAATTGTATGGATTTAATTTCACTCCGGCCTGAGTAGAATTAAATTTTTGTTTGAATTATTTATCCATGGATTTAATTTTAATCCGGCTGGTATAAAGTTAAATGTTCGTCCAGAGTTTCGTTCCGAGAAGAATAGAATTGAATTGTATGAATTACATTTCACTACGGCCGGAAGGACTGAAATATTTTGTTCAAAGTTTCATTTCGCGAGGAATCGAATTAATTTCCATGCATTTAATTTCATTCCTGTCGAAATATAATTAGATGTTTTATTCACAATTTAATTCCGAGGGGAATAGAATTAAAGCGTATGGATTTAATTTAATCCCCACCGGAGTGGAGTTCGCTGATTCCTTCGGAGTTTCATTCCGATGAGAATTAAAATAAATTCTTTTGATTTAATTTTATTCCCTTCGGAACAAAATCGAGTGTTTCATTCAACATTTCATTCCGAGAGGAATAAAATGCAATGAAATGGATTTAATTTCACTTCCAGTGGAATTGAATTGAATTTCATTCTGAGATTTATTCTGAGAGGAATATAATTCAATATTTCATTCCAAATTTAATTCCTTCTCGGAGTGAAATTAGGCCTATACGTTTCATTCCAGATTTAATTCTACACCGGAATAGTATTGAATTGTCTGGCTGAATTTAATTCCACTCCTGCTCCGGAGTGAAATATAAAGTTTCGTTCACTTTACCATCTCAGGAAAAAACTTTACATGAATTGTGATGGATTGAATATTCCCGTAGGCTATAGGGTGCAGGGAATAACATGCACATAGAGGAACTATGAGCTGACAGTATCATAACATGACAGAAAGAATGGGGCCATGGAGACAAAGGAGGTGCAGAATACAGATGGGATAGGGAAGGGTGGGGGAGGATGAGGGGAAGGGAACAGGAGTCTTGTGAAGGGTGGGTTTAGGAGATTATGAGGGATAAAATCGGATTAATAATGGTCTGAACCATTTTTGTATATGATAGCCCTCTTGCTTGCTCCACGCTAATATCATTAGAACAGAGTGTAGCTTACCCCCACCCATTGCTCTAATGACATCTCAGGGGCTCTCGACCAAAAATCATCTGTATTAATTTTCCAGACCAATTTCATAATGAAAATTCTGCAAAGACCGACCAGGGAGCAGTGGCCAGCCAACAACTGCAATGGCAGGAGGTATTATGTCACATTTCATTATTCTGGTGGATATGAGTTCATTTGTCCAGCAAGATAATCTGCGAATAATAACAACAACTACCACTCTCTTGATGTTATTCTCAGTCTAATTGAGCAATCGCCTTTCAATCGGTCAACACGTTAATATGCACAATATCTACCCTACCTAACCTAACCTAGACAATATTATGTGGATTGATGATACACTTTCATACAGTTTTCAAATAAGGGGAGAGGGGGATGCGGGGGAGGCGAGGTGGAGGGGGGGGGGGGGGCGTGTTAAGTGATAAGCATACTCCGCTCGTCCGGCAAACATCATCAGGACCTGGCGGATATGTACAACGTACGTTTGAGTCTTCAGTCTTTTGACTGGTTTGATGCAGATCTCCATGCCTCCCTGTCCTGAGTTAATCGTTTCATATCTTCATAGCTACCACATCCTACATCCGAGGCAATCTGCTTAACATATTCTAACCTTGGTCGACCCCTACAATTCTTGCCCTTGACCCTACATTCCGTAACTAAGCTTGCTATTCCTCGGGTCTTAGTGTGTGTCCTACCAACCTGTCTCTTCTCTTCATTAGCAGTCGCCAGAAACATCTCTCCTCTCCCACTCGTCTTAATACCTCTTTAACTGTAACCCTATCTACCCATCTGGTCTTCATCATTCTCCTTTTACACCACATTTCAAACGCTTCAATTCTGCTCCTTTCTGCTGCACCAATTGTCCAAGTTTCACTTCCTAGAGTGCCACGCACCAGACAAAAGCTTTCCAAAAATTACTTCCTAATACCTAAATCTATATTGGATATCAACAGATTCCTTTTCTGTAGAAATGCTTTCCTTGCCTTAGCCAACCAACTTTATATATCCTCTTTGCTTAATCCATCACTGGTTATTTGGCTTCCTAAGTAACAGAAGTTTCCTACTTCCTTTAGCTTTTCACCTGCCAAATTGAGGTCCATAGGGGTCTCTGATTTAAATCGACGGCATTTCGAAATGCTTGTTTTAAATTTTTAATGTTCATCTTGAATTATTTCCTCAAGACGGAGTCCATACCATTCAAAAACTCATTCAAATCCTCTGGCGTGTCGGCCAAGATGAAGATGTCATCAGGAAATTTCAGAGTTGACATTAATTTTCCTTAAATCCTCACCCCCACTTTAAATATTTCTCCAATTTCCTTCATTGCTTGTTCAATGTGAAGATTGAAAAGTATGGGTAATAAGTTGCAGCCTTGGCTTACACCTTTTGGAATACCGGCTTCTCTTTCATGTCCTTTAGCTCGAATGACTGCTGACTGGTTTCTGTACAGATTGTGGATCACCCTCCAATCCCTGTATTTTATTCCAATCGTTTTCAAAATGTCAAACAACTTACTCCAATCAACGTTATCAAAAGCCTATTCTAAGTCTACAAATGCCATGAACGTTCTCTTATCTTTCCTTATTCTACCTTCCAAAATCAGCTTAAGACTTAGTACAGCTTCCCTTGTTCCTACATTTCTCCTGAAACCAAACTGGTCTTCACCCAACTCCGCTTCTATCTGTCTTTCCATCCTCTTGTAAATTATTCTAGACAGGCTCATTGAAGCATGGGTAATCAAGCAGATTGTACGGTAATCTTCACATCTGTCAGCTCCTGCATTTCTCGGTAAAGGGATGATAACATTCTTCTTGAAATCAGGAAATTACAGAGTTGAAATTAAGATGAATCATAAATCGGCACACCAAGTGAAATAACCTGGACATACCTACATCACCTATGCAGCGTAGCAATTCAATCGGTATATCATCTATGCCTGTGCTTTGTTCCTGTTTAAGTCTTTCAATGCTCTGTCAAATTCTGATCCCAATATTAAATCTCCTTTCTAATCCTTGTCAATTTCCTCTTCCCTTTCCATTATATGATTCTCATTGTCCTTTCCTTTATACAACCACTCTATGTAAGCTTTCCATCTCTCAACCTATTCTTCCCTATCTGTTAGAGGCTTTCCATTTGTGTCCTTAATATTACAGCACTTAGTCTTCTTTCCCCCAAAGTATTCTTAATGTACAACAATCTGTACAATTATTTAGTTATACAAACTTCTATTGTACGTATCCTTGAAATGTTAGGTTATAGTATGTTGTTGATTCATTGGTTAAAATATATACTACGGCTAGTCTAGGGAAATTTTAGTGCAATATATCAAGTCATGGATGGCGTACAAACGTTGATGTTCGTTTGTCTGATGTGCCCTTAATTGTCACCATATTACTCAGCTGTATGAGGCTTCAAACAGTGCGTCGTTACATGCGATTGGAATCACACGTGTTCAAGTTCGAGGGGTGGTAGTGAGCTACGAATGTTCATAAATGGCTTTTTGTTGTTCAATTTATTGAAAAGGTGCACTGTTCTCTTCTAAAGCCATGGTGAGAAAAAGACATTGGTCGCTGCTAGGTACCACTGTCTGGAAGAAACTATTGGCCATGTCTGGGATAGACCACGGTCTAGACGAAACTATTAGCCATGTCTAGGATAGACCACGGTCTGGTCAAAACTATTGGACATGTCTAGTATAGACCACTGTCTATACGAAACTATTGGCTGCTACAAGGTTAGACCACTATCTGGCCCAAACTATTGGCTGCTGCTAGGTTAGACCACTGTCTGGACCAAACTATTGGCTGCTGCTCGGTTAGACAATTGTGTGGACCAAACTATTGGCTGCTGCTAGGTTAGACCACTGTCTGGACAAAACTATTGGCCATGTCTAGGATAGACCACTATCTGGATGAAACTTTTGGCTGCTACTAGGTTAAGCCACTGTCTGGACGAAACTATTGGCTGCTACTAGATTAGACAACTGTCGGGACAAACCTATTGGCCATATCTACGTTAGACCACGGTCTGGAGGAAACCATTGGCTGCTACTAGGTTAGAAAACCGTCTGGTCAAAACTATTGGCCATGTCTAGGTTAGACCACTGTTTGGAAGAAACAATTTGCCATGTCTTGGATATACCACTGTCTGGACAAAACTATTGGCTGCTACTACGCTAGACAACTGTCTGGACAAAACTATTGCTCGTGTCTGGATTAGACTACTGTATGGACAAAACTATTAGCCATGTCTAGGATAGACCACTGTCTGGACAAAACTATTCGCCGTGTCTACGTTAGTCCATGGTGTGGGCGAAACTATTGGGGCGTCTAAATTAGACCACTGTCTCGACAAAACTATTGGCCGTGTCTAGGTTAGACCACTTTCTGGACGAAACTATTGGCGGCTACAAGGTTAAACCAATGTCTGGACCAAATCATTGGCTACTTCTACGATAGACCACTGTATGGACGAAACTGTTGTCTGCTACTAGGTTAAGACCACTGTATGGACGAAACAATTGGCCGCTTCTAGGTTAGACCACTGTCTGGACGAAGCCATTGGCCGTTTCTATGTTAGACCACTGTATGGGCGAAACCATTGGCCGCTACTAGGTTACACTACTGTCTGGACAAAACCATTGACCGCTCCATGGTAAGACCACTGTCTGGACGAAACCATTGACCATTTCATGGTAAGACCACTGTCTGGACCAAACTATTGGCTGCTGCTAGGTTAGACAACTGTCTGGACCAAACTATTGGCTCCTACTAGGTTAGACCTCTGTCTGGACCAAACTCTTGGCTACTACTCGGTTAGACCACAGTCTGAACCAAACTATTGGCTGCTGCTACGTTAGACCACTGTCTGAACCAAACTATTGGCTACTACTCGGTTAGACCATAGTCTGAAACATCTATTGGCTGCTGCTAGGTTAGACTACTGTCTGGACGAAACTATTGGCTGCTACTAGGTTAGACCACTTTCTGGTCCAAACCATTGGCTGCTACTCGGTTAGACCACTGTCTGGACCATATTATTGGCTGCTGGTAGGTTAGACCACTGTCTGGACCATACTATTGGCTGCAACTAGATTAGACTACTGTCTAGACAAAACTATTGGTCATTTATTTGGTAAATCGTGAGTCATTTAACCAGGTTAATATCTTCGACACTATATTTAATCTTTTCTGGCAGGCTACAGACTGAATCTGTGTTACTGCAATCACTTTGTGGGAGAGTGTTGAACATGTCCTAATTTCTTAGTGAACATGGAGAACAATTCGCCTCATACAGATCCTCTCTGTTATGTTCACAACTTGGTGCAAACACAAAGTGAACATGGAGAACCACTCTTTTATTGAGTGCGGCAAGAGTATTAAACTTCTTCCCACCTTGTGTAGTTGAAAGGTAGTGTAGCACGTACTTCATATAACTACAATATCAGTGGTAATAACAGTTCCACAATATCGTAGAGGATGCGCTCCGTGTTGAGAGTGGCAGATGGAGTTCTAATGCAATAGCGATCTCTGCGTGCTTTACCTGGATTATATGACTAAAAGCTTCAATAGCATTAGCTGGCATAATTACTTTGAATCCTTCTTCCTATCAAGTTCTTTGTTGATATTTAGCTCTCCCGTCAGCTCAATGATTATCACTTTGGTGAGAGATTACTGAAATTGAGAACAGTAGTGACAGCTGATGAGTTATTTTCAATATGGCATTTATTGACGATGTAGACAGAGAAGTAGAGGACAGATTATTTTGATGGTTGAAATTTCGCATAACTGTATTCTTCATACTTGCATTTGAAGCAAAATTAACGATTTCTGATGAAGGGTTCGCGAAGATAATATCATCCACCGAGAGCAATGGAAGTTAAATTGTTGTGTATGAACTTCCCGCCAATAGGAGCTGCGGATTGGTCGTCCCGCATCCTGCTTCTTCTGACAGTATCACAGCCCAAGAAAAAAAATAGTCACATTCAAAATAAAATTAACAAGGCCTGCGAGCCACCAATAACCACCTCGTGCATCAGACAACTCGTTTCGAACAGCTGAATACCAAGTCCTGCCTTCTACAAGGTACCTTGGCCAAATATTAATGACAATGAATTACAATATAGGCAAAAATAAAATACCCGTAGACATAAAGCTTTCTCCTGCTGGCACAGGACATAAAAGTACCTCACAGAGATATGGTATAATAAGAAGACCCGAACTATCATCATCTGCTGTCAAAAATTACAAAACTCATTAAAAAAACTGTAGTTACATGAAGAGCTAAATATTTTCATATATCCTACTTATGTTAATTGCCTCTATCAACATATAAAATTTCAGTTGAATTGCTATAATAGATTCGTAGATATTGAAAACTGTCTAAATATTTCCGATGGTTGCCACGTTGGATTTTTATATACCGGGTGAGTCTTCTGCCCCTTATTTTTCTAGTTTTCGGCCAAACTTCCAACGTCTGATGGCAGCATGGTCGACAGTTTCACGTCTACAACCAAGCCACAATGACCATATACGACTTTACAAGATTTATGACGACATGGAAACAAGACCTTTTTAAAAACATGTGTGCGACATACACTAAAAAAATAAACTAACTAACTAAATAAATAATAAGTACAAATTGTACCCTAAATAAACTTCGACTTTTTTCTTAGTCGTTTTACCCTCCAGGGTTGCCTTTTCCCTGATACTCAGCGAGGGACCCCACCTTTGCCGCCTCCAGGGCAGTGTCCTGGAGTTTGAAACTTCTGGTCGGGGGATACAACTGGGGAGGTGGGACAAGCTCCTCCCCAAGCAGCCTAAACTGTAAAGCGAACAGGAGCCTTATGAGGGATGGGCAGAGATGGGAAGATTGGGAGGGATAGGCAAGGAAGAGGGAAGGAGGCGGCCGTGGCCTTACGTTAAGTATCATCCCGGCATTTGCCTCGAGACGAAGTGGGAAACCACGGAAGACCACTTCGGGGATGGCAGTGGTAGGAATCGAAATCCCTCTACTCATTTGGACCACCGGAGGCTGTGTAGACCCCGTTCCAGTCCTCATACCACTTGTCAAATTTCATGGCAGAGCCGGGGAACGAACCTTGGACATCCCCGGTGGCAGGTAAGCACGCTGACCATTACACCATGGAGGCGACCCTAAATAAGCACCACATGATAGCCTATTGGTCAAATGTGGCACGAATGCCTTTGTATTTGATCCGCAAAGCTTAAAATGTACATATAAAAATGTTGTGGTGGTGGGATTCGAACTCGCCATCTTAACACAAGTCCACTAACTTCTACACACTTGTATCATTGCTCCACAGCTACATGTACTTTCACCTTGCCTGAAAACGTATGAGATGTGATACTGCTTTCCACTTCGAAGGTTCATTCACGTTTTTTTTTTATCAGTAAGCCACCGTACCCAGCGTTAATTTCGTATCCAACTGACACCGTATAATCGGCAAGGTATGTACATGCCCGTATTACAGATTGATGCATTGTATAATTACTTGTCGCACACATGTTTTTGTAAAGCTCTTGCTTCCATGTCGTAATAAATCTTGTAAAGTCCTTTAGGGTCATTGTGGCTTGGCCATAGATAGGGACTGTCGACCATGCTGAAATCAGACGTTGGAAGTGTGGTCGAAAACTAGAGAAATAAGGGGTTGAAGACTCACCCGGTATGTAGACCATAGAGCTATGTATATACCATTATAACGGAAGAAGTTTGACCTGAACCTTCCGATGCGCATGTGCGTCCCGATGCATTACGTCATCCCCCCGCCTGGATTCTTTGTCAACCAGTGAGCACATACTTCGTCACGCGCTGGTTAGATGTTGCCAAGTAGTCATTATTCCCAGAACTTTGGCAGGGTGCAGATGCTGTCAAGGCATGCGAAGCAAGACTGAGCGGCTCTGTTCTTTGACAAGGACGGCAACAAGCTTGCTGTCAGGAGCGTGTGAAGTGGGCGCGCTCTCAGTTCATTACCACCAATACCAATGCTATGTCACTAAGAATGCTCCTATTCGATACTTGATGCTTGCATAATATAACCACGACGAGCAGCAAGCAGCTCCAAACAGCTGTTGCACCAAAGAGGGGAAATCGCATTTGCGACTAGTGATCCCACCACTTCCCCTCCTAGACGAGACTTCGCCATGACAGGCCAGGTCTAACTTACCACGCTATACATGAAGATTATTGCGTAGGTACCGGGTGAGTTAGCCGTGGTCGTTACGGCGTGGCTCACCAGGTTATTGAAAGTCCCGTAGATGAACTTATGTTTATAGCCTTTATCAACAAACAGAATGTCGGTTTGATTTCTGTTATAGATATTGAGAATCATCCTAATATTTCGGATGGTCACCATATTGGATGTTAATATATGTAGGCCATATAGTTATGTAATATTAGATGACGATTATTGCGCAGGTTCAATATACAAACGTTGATTTCGATCAGATGATTCACCTAAGTAAACTTTTAGTGGTGCCCTTAATCACCGTACAACATTTCAGGGTGATATCAGTAGTATTTTCGGAGATATAGAATACTGGCGAAGTATTTCGCACAGCCGCCATGTTGGACTGGTGAGATGAAATAATACTTGAAGGGCACGGTCGGGGTCGGACAAAATATTATTATAACCTTACCGTGTTGCATTGAAATCGTGAGAGCCGTTTAGATTTTATTAGGGGACACACACACACATACACACATTCACACACGGACAAAAGGTGATCTCATAAGCCTACTTTTTCATAAATGAAAATTAGCCAACAACTACGTTGTTCCAACAGCAACACTGAATACAGTCACCATTTCCTTTCGTAAATAAGTAAGGAACTTTGGTTTAACCTTAACGGAAACTCTCGACTGGTCACCTCATAATATAAGAAATACACGTAAAGAGATCTACGCATCCCTTCACCCACTTGTGCACCATAAGAACATTTTACCTCTAGACATTAAAATTAAACTCATCCAGACACGAATACTACCAATTCTCGACTACTGTGACATTGTTCTCTTTGACGCGGCTTATGGACAAACAATGAAACTTCAACAAGCATTGAACTCTTGTCTTCGGTTTGCTTTTAATCTAAGATACAATGCCACATACCCCCAAGGTACCGTATTCCTTCTTGGCTTCACTCTGATGAACGCTGTAAGCTTCACTTACTGACATCTATAAATTTCTGCAAGAAAACACCCCTCGTAGGCCTACATGTCATCAAAATTAATTACTTGTTCTCATATCATAACCGAAACACTCGATCTGACTCTTCCCTCGCCATCCCCATCAATCACTCATCTATTTTCAACGATTCATTTTCTGTAGCTGGGTCTCGACTATGGAATTCAAGTCCTGTCGATATCAGAAATTCTAAAACAACACAGTAATGTAAGGCCGCATGCCGAGATTTCCTGTTGAATACTGCTGACTAACTCGTGTGAATGGTGATGGTTGGTAAAACGCATGACTGAACTAAGTGTTGCATCCGGGGGAAGCACCCCATCCCCTTCTATCTACGACACATACATCCATCCCCAAACAAACGCCTTCGGAATACATTATAAAATTCTTACATACATCTAAGCCTAATACATAGCAACAACCTCCAATAACCCCGGCCAACTCCCCACATCCTGTGAAATGTGCAATTCTGCAACCTCGACACTCAAAAGGCTATAGAGCCGGAGAGGTGAGGTAGCTCTGGGTCAGCCTTCCTCGGTGCCACCTTGTGTCAGATCGCTGCCGAGAGCCGCTCCGACGACCGCCAAAGGGTAAGTGTCTAAGCGATCACCACTCCTCATACAAACATCCACACTTTCACCCCCTAGTGCCTGGATTGTAATAAGCATCTGATTCATTAACTGCTCTGCCAATTCTAGGAGTTAGAAGTACCCCATTAAACTCAGTCATATTAGAAGCAACTGGTCTTTTAGTTTATTTCTTTAATTGTTAAGATCCTGCCCTTCATCCCCCGTCCCGGTAGGATCCAGGTAACACTTAATTAATTGTTTCGTGGCGCCCGCAGCCAGCTACTCGCCTACGTCACACTGCTTGTATCGCTTATTAGCACGAGACGTCCGCTGCCCACGTTAGCAGTATTCCAAACAGCGGCCCAGCTGTTCAGAGCTTCCAGCACCAAACCGCCCTTAATCCCGATATCGCATCCCCGAACTACCCGATCAAACAGTACATTTGGGAGTTCTCCTTTCGAGCGCTTACCCGCCCTCGAACCAGCCCATAACCGACACCTCTTACAGTCGAGCTCCAAGCAGCCCCCAGCTACTCATTTTTAATCCCCCCAGATATTACATTGTAGAGGGCACCCTCTCAGGTCCCCTACAATTGGTGGATGTGCCAGGTACCGTGACGTTGTTTTAGAACAACGCCCTAGGGTAACAAACAACGTAACTCTTCGGTAAAGATCCCAAAAATTACCTTTTACTAGCTATGCTTACGCCACTCAAAATTGAGAAAAATTTTCAGAGTACGGGTCAGGTGGTATTTAGTACCCACCCAAGCCCGCCATACGATAGCAAGGGGCCACATTATTTAATTACCCGCCCATTCAGATCCCCAGTGCCGTAGGCAGGATAGCGACGGTGATATTTATTTCACCACCCCTGTAGAGTAAAGGGGAGATTAAATACAAAGAGGGACACTACGCCCACAATTCTGATAACCCATACATATTTATTCAGTCACCACTTTAGAGGCCTTAGCACACTCGTAATATTTAACGCCACCCTACAAGAATTCCCCCCCCCCCCTCCGAGCAAGATAGGCATAGTTACTGACATTAGCAGCTCCACACCAGGATAGGATATACCTTTACACGGCCACAGCCTATTTTTCGTTATACATACAACATGGCATCTCTCTACCGCCTGAATATACTGAAGCTAGTAGACGCATTGCAAAACTTGATTGCATGGCACAAATCTATGCGGGATAAACAGGACCACCTGAAAAGTATGCAAGAAATGCTGCATGCCCAATACATTAGAATTCTGGGCACACTATCCCACGACAAGGGACCACACTACGTTCTTAAAGGCCCCATTCCAGCAATCAGGCAACAGTTTAGTCGCACACACACCAGACTGCATTCATTACACGAGGTTCTTTACAAAGAATACTTTGAGCTCCGGGAAGAACACCTTAGGGTGAACACTGCCAACACCAGAGTGGCGGATCAGGCCAGGGTACTTACCCTGCAGTACGCCGCATTATGGCGACGTTACCGTCAGTTACAGGCCAACTCTGTATTATTTGAGCTTTTGACCCACAAGCCAACGAATTTAGAAGGGGACGTCGCTGAAATTACCCCAAGGATGGCCAATAGGACCATCTCCATACAGCCCACTCCGATTAGGAAGGAGGGCGACGTGGCCATTACATATGTGCCACGTACCGCATCCTCGCTTATCGATAACATACAACTCCATACATTTAAGCCTCCACGTCCTCATATTCCACCCGCCACACTTATATTGCCCCCTAGTACCTTCGTGCATTTGCGAGTGAACGACGGCTCTACGTACCGCCGAAAAGCCATACTAGTTCACAGACAAATCCCATTTACACCCACAGAGGAGCCAAGACGGCTTAAACCTAAAATCACCCTACTCCAAACGCCGCGAACACCGGATGCATCCCCTGAGTGGATTCCGGGTGCTATAATTGCATTAGTCATCCGAGGGCAAAAGCCGTACGCCTTACGGTAAACACCGGCTCAAGGCCTAGCATTGGAACTCACATAACTAAACTCCAGGGCCATTTTTCATTTTAGACACATAATAGAGGTATACATAGAGAGTACGATATGTCGAGGCACGCTGCACATATAGCAGCTACACGTGTCCCATCATCCCCTTAAGTCCCCAGGGACATAATAACCTAGGACAGCATGGGAAAAAGCGCCAAACGCGCTATGGCATCTGGTAGCCATATTCACAGCAAGTGTCGGTGCCAATCCCACACAATGCCAATACACGACCTAATTATAAGTACTTGTTTAATTGTTAAGGATATACTACCCTATATTGTATTATTTTAATCGTGTACTTGTATCATACCTGGGACAGATAACAACCGCTAGGGAATTGTATTGAATTGCATACATAACTTAACACATGTTTCAACGCTGCCAGCGCAAGTCATTACACTGCACGGTCAGGACTTGGTAAGTTGAGCACGTTAGTCCACTCAGCGTTTCGCGCTTCCTTCCATAGCAACTGATGTGCACTGCAAGTCACGTGCCCAGGCACAATCCTACACAGCCATGCGTACTTCCGAACATTCACCCGGAGTACAGGCGTAAGATCGCGGAAAGCTCACTTCTAGTACACGACCACACATACAGTGTAGGTCACACTTAGTATGACAGGGAACATATCCGAATGCCATCTTTGCGCTAACAACCACACCCAGGCATAGGGCCATTAGTTGACCGACGAAAGATTCAATTACCTTAAAACAGGGTCCGTAGGACATACATGCATTCACAGAATACCGGTCTAAACATTCTATACTAATAATGATATACATACGGCATAGTCATTTGCACATTCGGTAGCGACCGACAGAAGATGAAAATACCATAGTATAACAATTAGTTGCACCACATAACATGGCAACAGCCATTCTATACAAACACATCCATACTAGAATTACCGCGGACAGATGATGATACGCATAGCCATACTTCCCACACAAGCACTAGGTGCACGGTTTACGGAAGCGAACTCACACCGAGGCGAGGTTACAACCTCCTTCCACTTAATTATCGCCGAGTCAGATAATACTTTAGCAGGATTTCTTCCATATAACGTGTCCACATACAATTACAAACGTAGCTTAAGGTTAACCTCATGGACACCACAATAACACAGGTTAGCGGCCTTCTACACAGGCCAACACTCCCTATTACAATAACACAGGTTAGCGGCCTTCAGTACAGGTCCAGACTCCCTATTACTATAACATCGGTTAGCATCCTTCAATATAGGCAAAGACTCCTTACCAAACCAACACGAGTTTGATGCATCCACAATGCTAATTACAAGCAATCACAACAACACAGTTTAGCGGCCTTCCGCACAGGCCAAGTAACCCTACAATTGGACACAACAGGTCATCAGGACCACACACTTGTGGGAAAATTGGATAAGGACATACTTACAGAGGTCACAGAGTATCACACACTGTAAATTCATGTTACATCCTCTAATACATTTCACTCAGTCCCCACACGCGGGAGTGCGCACTGATTCTAAGCAGTGACGCACGGTCGATCCACGATACCGGAAACAGTAATGCTACCACAGCATCTCAGCCTGTGCATAGCAGGGCATCCAACACATACAGGCCTCATATGGCGCTGTAACTATCCACACAGCCCCTTTTATATATATTTTTCCTAACATGGGATCTTTCATTTTTCTTTTTGTTTAACGGTGGCATTGACCACACAATAACGTCATAGGGACATGCATAACAAACAGTTCTCCAACGAGGCGTCAACATCCTTAGTCGACGATTAGGGACATGCACCCAAAATTTAATTATTTCATCCATTTTTTTAGCTTTCGAAGGATCGGACTCACAGCCAGGCAGTGGGATTGGGGCGATTCCTCTAACGGTCCAACTAGGGCACCATTCTATCATCCCTCCGCCAAGTTATGAACTGTTCGTCATAGTATGCCATATACCGACATAACATTAAATAATAAATTAACGACTTACCTTAACAAGAGCCACAAGGCTACCACAGGACCCACATGTCCTTATTTCGATCCCATTATATATATATATATATATATATATATATATATATACACATTAGTTACACACTTGTAACCACAATCATTAGTTGGCCACAATAAACACCTGTATTTTCACTCAGGTGCCGACTTAAACCAATATACATATCACCATACACCATATTTATGTACGCGTAGCATTAACGCTATGCCTCATAAATATCTTACGTTCAGTGGAGGAGTATTGTGGGGCACATCAAAGAGTCTCTTCCCAAAAATAATATAGGATATAAATCCAGCCATTAGTGTATATATGTACAGGCAGCCACTACGTCCATGGTCCATAAGTACCTTACGTTTTCTTAGGAGAGCACTGTAAAGTTTAAATTAAAACACACCCTCCTAGGGTCACAATATAGGGTAAACATCAGCCATGGGCATAGAAATGCCAAGTTTTGTAGAAAATAGTGAACGAAGGCCCAATGATTTGCTTCCTTAAGAACACTAAGTATGCACTTGTGTACACAAACATTTTATACTCGTTAAGAGAACATACTCTCCCTGTTAACACATTGCATCACAGTGCTACAACATACAGCTGTCACTTCCATACCGCAGGTTGTCCGGTAGACATAGCCCATTACGCTACCACACGGACAGTGAGGCATTTGTGAAATACAGTAGAAATAGTACTGACGACACATAAATATCCCTAGTTTATACACACCGAGGGAACTATTACTGATCCCCAAGGCATTTCTGCATTTTCCCGGAGTAAGTGGGACTAGACCACGGAAATATTTTTTCTACGGGAAGACACACAGGACCTTACTCGCAAACAGGGTCGCAACAGGCCTAAATACATTACCAGTACTCTATATACAGCAGGCACAGAAGTCCCAGTTTTTTTGTTTTCCTATCTTTTGCCCCATTTTATCACGCTTTCATGACAGCGAATTTCCACCTACGTTCCCCACCTTAGAGAGAGATACTTCGCTTTCCTGTTGCCTACACAATGACACACTACAGTCACACCCACACTCTGTCATATACAGGCTATCTCGCATGCCAACATTGCGTAGCCGTCACACACTCGTGTCACCAGACGACACGTGCGCTTGACAGTCAGCTCGCGCAACGTCCACAAACACCGCCATTTTCTTCAAGTAACTCACAGAGCTCCTGTCCAATCAGCATTGCGCGCAGTTAGACAATACTCCCAAAGGGCGCCGTAGCCAATTAGCACAGCGTATTCAGACCAGCGATAACCCCTATCTGACACTACACATACATACCTCTTATCTCGGTTCTGACGTCACTCATCCTCCACTACACGTGACTCACAGAGCAGAGCAGCCATTATTTTCGCACAGCGACTCGTCACACACGAGTGCGCCATTCAAATGCCATTGCGCCCGGGACATTCACTTACCTAAGTACACACTGCCTCTTAGGGTGGACTCATATTTTAATAGCATTCATCCCCTCACACACCCCCTAACTAACACAGAGAGCGCATATTTCACGGCCAAATGTCCGTACTAGCAGTGCTACACACGGAGCGCATAGTTACATACGCACCGTTATATCTTTGGCCCTTTTTCACAAAACATTTGCCCTTTACTACACCCTCGTAAGGACACTGCCCTCCGCTATAGGCAGGTATGGGCATTCCCCACAAATACATGTAGATAAATGTCCGTGCTATTTCGAGATTTTTATTCTAGGCGTAACAAATTTTAATAACACTGTATTCCAGTTAGGGGCGAGAAAAATCGTTCACAACGGTGTCACAACTCTATTCCCCGCCACACGCCTCTTACCCCCTCTCGGATTATTATTTTACAAGCCTACATCTCTTGGGATTTATAGATACAGATGACACATGTTTCGCATTTATATTGCCCCCCCACCCCCAATGATAGGGTGGCAAGACACACTTTTGCTCCCACACACTTCCGCGTAGCGGATGATATAGTTTTGAACAATCCACCCTACAGGTGGATTTAGCCCACAGGAGAGGATACTAAGTAGAACCCACAGAGGCGGCATTTTAGGTTACATATTCATAGATGATACGATTTGTTCAGAGCCAGACGGCCCACAGAGGTGCAACCTACTATCTAAGGTAAGGATATATTCCCCCCAAAGCAACAGGCGGCAGTGCCGATACCGATAGACCATTCGCGGACGCGAATTTTCAGACAGCGCCCGTTATACTTTTTCATCGGGATTCACCACTTATTTAGCAAGCTCATCCACACCAATTGATTATTTTGAGAGCACACTCGAGACGATATGCCACAGGAGAGATTTCAATCACAGGGTATCCTGACATATCCCTGTGACCCTTCCAGAAAGGTATAGTACAGTGTTACTATAATACCAGGTTCTTTCTATTAACCTGACCAGTATTAGTCTATAAAATATCTAGAAAATAAGTCCAGATTATGTATTATACAGTGCAGACAGCAGTATACTACGTTGTACGGCCGCAGATGCCTTAAATTACAGCACGTTGATCCATGACACAGCATTTACACTCTACATCTTACACATTATTCCCCCGTCACCTATTAATGCGAGGCACTTGGTGGTCATGCAACTGCTAAGGTGCACCCTATGCTTTTTCGCTCTTGGCTACATGTTATTCAACATTTTGGAACTATAAAGCTAACAGCTTAGCGTAAAATAATTACCTGCTTACATGATTGTATCAGATATTGTATTTTTCTCCCGCATGCCATTTTTTACCCTGATAGGGATCTTTAACGTTGCATGCGACAAGAGTTCAGCTATAGCTCATACGTACCCATACCTAATTCAGTACGGACTCTAACAACCGCACTGTAAACCCAGTTCCTGGCCGATTACAATCCTAACCCTCACCAGTAGAGCGTTCCTTGCATTTAACGGTTGTCCCACATCCACTTAGGACCACAATTCCTTAGTCCTAATTAACCATCCTATCCCCCAACTACTAAAAACTTTAACATGTATACATTCTCCCACTAACAGGAGAACACCCTCCCACATCCTCAGCTTTCCGACTAACATGTGAAAGAATAAACGCAGCTGAAATTAGCTAGCCTTCTGAAAGCCAGGCGCAATGAGGTGCACTGTGCCAAAACAGTCCTCCCCCAGAATAAATACCACCCCCCACACAAACATAAAACTCGCTTGACACTTCAATTATATGGTTTGTGCACAGAGGTGCACTTTGGAAAATGTGACGCTATTTTCCGCTGGAAAATAGAATCTTGGTAAGTGTTGACCTGGACTCAGGGCCACCATAGCCCATGACATGGACTCTGACGGACGACGGAAGGTCGACGTGGCGATGGCGTAGTGCGGGCAAGCGCCGAAGCTGACGGGTATACCTAGTCTGTCCCCCGACGCGACGGAGAGCTACACCCACTATGCACTACTGTCAGCAAAGCCCGGCCTGCGGGTGGACTCTTGATGGTTCGATGGGAGAAATGACCAACTCACCGTCGGACAGGATAGACCATCCACCCAGGGACGACCCTTTTGACCAGACTTGTAGCTAAATAGAGGTAAGTAGTCAGCTTCATTGCGCGAAGCTAAGTCCTGTTCACGAATACAGGTGAAGACATAAGCCCTGCAGCGGCAGGTGAAGATGAATAATAATGAATAATAATGAATGATAAATAATGATGAAAATATTATATACGATTATCTCCCGGGCCGAGGTATTGGTCACCGATGATCTCTTTGATCATACCCCCGAGGACGATTATACCTTATCGACGATGATAAAAGCCTGGCGAATTGATCACGATTCACCCCCCTGGCCGAGGTAACGATCATCGCTGGTCTCTTTGATCCAACCCCAGGGGGAGACATATTTGTATTACCTTGCGATTGCGTCCTAGTGATCCTATGGTCCCTAGCCTCTTTCAGGCGTCCCTTTGCGAAGGTATACGATATGCGAGAGGCGATATAGGATATGCCAGCCGATACGGCCACAGTGTTCCCACGATCTTGTATCGTTACCAATGCGCTTGGGAGGTCACTCAGTACGGAGGTAACTCCTTAAAGGCGATGTAAAGCAGACCAAACCACTGTACGTATGGGTCCACTGGATAAGCCCTTTTAGGCAGACCGATCACAGTTTTCCCATACCACAATCTGCATTCGTTGGTCACTCGGGCCCCACACCCTTTAGGGTACTAGTCATTCCGATACAACATTGCAAATTGGACGAAGGTCACTGGGATTACTGTACGCACATTTAAGGCCCCATACCATGTTACGTATTTCGCCGGTCCAAGGGTTAAAGTAAGACCTGATAGCCACTCTGAGTCCCGATACCACCCTGCGTATTGAACAAAACATGACAGATACGTATGTTTCTCCATGCACCTACACATGGCTTGTGCGATTGACGAGATGCGAAATATGATATGCGACATGCGATAGGCGAATCGCGATGATATGCGATTGACGAGATACGATATGCGATTTACAAGATGCGAGTGATGAGATGCGAGGTACGAGATGAGAGATGACAGGTACGATATGCGATATATGATGTGCGATAATTAGCGATATGCGATAACACGGCACTTTGGACATACACGTACACTTATAGAAAGAGACACATACACGGGAACGATCGAGTTATAATCGATCGGCATCGGCCTTGGACCTTTCGCCATCCTTGTAAGACCGATAATACGACATGCGATACTTCACCGTCGCGATATGCGATGTGGCGATAGTGCGAGTTGCACCGTTCCAACATGCAATTCTACACAGGAGCGATCGATTGATCATCGATCGGCGTCCACATTTGACTGCACGTCAGCCACACCAGTTCGATAATATTTCCACATGTTTCCTTTTTACAGGTAAGCTCCAGCGTGGTACACCAACGGAAGCCATATAGTACCTAGGGGTACTTTCACTACATGTGGCGTTCAGACGCGCCATTCGCATATTATAATTCCCAGATGTTCACTTGAGTTTATTTACATTTTATTCTCCATGTTTATCTGTTTTACTTGTATTTTTACACCCCCACAGATGAGAACACAGCTGCAGGCGAAGAGGACATTATACACCATGGTTTCCATTTCTTTCTTTCCCCACAGGTGGCGTTTTGTATATAGTCCCATGTATATATCTTGCCCACGCCCTACCACGCGCTCGTCGCACCCTCTCACGTACACAGAGAGCTAACAAACCCCAGCTCTCACACTTTTTTCCCCACACATTTCTACAAGTATCAACTAATATCCGTCCCACGGTTAGGGATAACTGTGGGATATCCACTCCCGCTGGACGGATCCCAAAAAGGCACCAATAATGAGAGGTGTTATCCAGTAGCAAGGATCGTGCCCATAGAATGTAAGGGACAATCTTCCCTACTAAGATGGAGCGTCAACCCACAGGGGACGATCCATAGAGGTTCAGTTTATCTGCAGTGGCCATAGGTTAATTATTGCCAAAGTTAATTTTAGATACTAGCGAGCTTAAGCTACATGACACAGGTTCCTATTTGTAAAGGTATTCCCGAGGGATAATGTTGATCTTGCGATAATTGTAGAGGTATATATTAGTGATCAGGCACCATGGATTTGCATGCGATTACGGCCGATATGACAAGGCCAGCACAATTCACATGATTTAAGTCTACACACTGTTTACATGTCGCACGCACCACAATTGTTACTATTAGACATTATTTTCTTTTTCCTTTCCTTTCTTCTAAAATATAACTTGTTAAAATGCCTCCTTTCTCCCCCACACAATACACTCATTTAAATATATTCCCCTAACTTTACACACCGAGGCATTTATTTCCCTATTTCTATTCTATCCCCTATTGCACATTGTTAGTTATGTATGTACATTGTCTACCTGAGGGCAGTTTTTCATCCCGTCCTTCATGACACGGACGGAAGGGTAAATCCCACTCTTTTAGATGTTTTTTTTCTCTCAGAGTAGCACCCCTTGTGTTGATTTCTTGATTTGATTTATTGTAAGATGGTATTTACGAATGTTTTTGTTGATTGTATTCTTATATGACAAGTTCCATGTTCCATGTTATACATTGTTATGTGCCCAGGGCACCCATGTTGTAAAGATGATCTGATTGTACCAAAAAATATTGCCCCCCCCCCCCCAAACCAAAACACCTACACAAGATCGCTAGACAGGAACCGGAGGCAGACTTCTTTTCTACAAGGCACTGTGCACTGACTCACCCCACACTTCCGTTTACGATACTACCCACCTTTCCATCTACGACCTTTTCACTTCTGCACCTCACCCCACACGGGGATAACCACACACCCCCACCGACGTCACCACCTTCTTTCCGAAGGGATATGCTAGCATATCAGAAGAACCCAAGAGAAGAAAAGAAGAGCGAAGATATTAGAAGATATACGCAGATGACCCTTCACACACACACACACACACACACCAGACAAACTACCCCTACGGCCTAGTCTGCGTCCCGTCATCGAGGACGATGACTAGCTCCATCGAAGGAGTTGTTGCATCCCCATCCCCTTCTATCTACGACACATACATCCATCCCAAAACAAACGCCTTAGGAATACATTATAAAATTCTACCATACATCTAAGCCTAAAACATAGCAACAACCTCCAATAACCCCGGCCAACTCCTCACATCCTGTGAAATGTGCAATTCTGCACACTCGATACTCAAAAGGCTATAAAGATGGAGAGGTGAGGTAACTTGGGGTCAGTCTTCCTCAGTGCCACCTTGTCTCAGACCGCTGCCGAGAGCCGCTCCGACGACCGCCAAAGGGTAAGTGTCAAAGCGATCACCACTCCTCATACAAACATCCACACCTTCACCCCCTGTTGCTTGGATTGTAATAAGCATCTGATTCATTAACTGCTCTGCCAATTCTAGGAGTACTTCAAGTTAGAAGTACCCCATTAAACTCAGTCATATTAGAAGCAACTGGTCATTTAGTTTATTTCTTTAATTGTTAAGATCCTGCCCTTCATCCCCCGTCTCGGTAGGATCCAGGTAACACTTAATTAATTGTGTCGTGGCGCCCGCAGCCAGCTACTCGCCTACGTCACACTGCTTGTATCACTTATTAGCACGAGCCGTCCTCTGCCCACGTTAGCAGTATTCCAAACAGCGGCCCAGCTGTTCAGAGCTTCCAGCACCAAACCGCCCTTAATCCCGATATCGCATCCCCGAACTACCCAATCAAACAGTACATTTGGGAGTTCTCCTTTCGAGCGCTTACACGCCCTCGAACCAGCCCATAACCGACACCTCTTACACTCGAGCTCCAAGCAGCCCCCAGCTACTCATATTTCATCCCCCAGATATTGCATTGTAGAGGGCACCCTCTCAGGTCCCCTACAATTGGTGGACGCACCAGGTACCGTGACGTTGTTTTAGAACAACGCGGTAAAGCGGCGCAGAGCTGCAATGAAGGCTTCTGAGGTGAGCTCTCTAACTACTTCCAGATGTATTGCCTTAGTGCAGAGGCATTCGAATACTGCAATGTAACACTTCACCTTCACATTGCTTCTCGTTGATCCTTGCTTTATAAACATTGGCCCAGCAAAATCCACTCCAGAGTTCATAAACAGGCGCCCTGCTGGCACCCGAGGAGCTGGTAGTTGGCCCATTATTTGCTTCGAAGCAGATGCCTTCAACCTAAAGCAATGTAAACACTTGTGGATTATCGACCGTACTGTTCGCCTGGCATTTACAATCCAATATTTTTGCCGTAGAGAGGCGATCAGAAATTGAACACCAGCATATAGTAAGCGTAGGTGTTCAGATACTATGATCAATTTTGTCAAGTTGTGTTTAGGGGGAGGAATGATCTGATGACGTTCAACGAAAGGCATTGGACTGTTTTCTAATCTACCGCCCACCCTGAGGAGGTCTTCTCCGTTGAGGAATGGGTTGAGACTTCTCAACATACTTTTGGTCGCTACATTTGGTATACCTTTCAGCTCTTCCACCTCCGCTATGTAGCTGAACCGCTGCGCTTGTTTGATGCACACCTTCAAGGCTCCTTCAAGTTCTATAGGCGTCAATGGACCAGTTCGCTTGGTCCTTGGATTCCTTGTGTTGTGGGCAAACCTAATGCAGTAGGCGATGACATTCTGCATTCGGCGAAGTGACGAGAAGCGACTTGAAATATCTTCTTGCTCCTCATAAGTCACCATGCATTGCGTCTCTCGTTTCTCAGGAATTTCATCAATTTCCATAGAGTTGTAGATTGAACAAGGCCAAGAAGATTGTTGTTTGCGTAACCAAGATGATCCATGCCACCAAACTGCATGCGTTTTCAGAACTAAGGGAAGCGCTCCTCGGGATAGAACGTCCGCTGGATTTCCCTCGGAGGTCACATGATGCCAGTGAGCTTTCTCCGTCAATTCTTGTAGTTCTGACACACGATTGGCAACGAAAGTTTTCCACCTCGTAGGTTCCGCTGCAATCCAGGCGAGTACGATGGTAGAGTCCGTCCACAGATGAAGATCATTTATTTTCCTTTCCAGAATCGGAATAGTTTTGCTAACTAGTCGGGCTAGCAGTAAAGCGCCGCACTGTTCAAGACTGAGTAAGGATTGCTGCTTGAGGGGTGCAACCCTTGACTTGGAGGACAACAGATGCACGGATATATTTCCATTATCGTCAACACTGCGCACGTACAAACAAGCTGCATATGCTGCTTCTGATGCATCACAGAATCCGTGCAATTCAATTCTGGATACATTCCCCTTGATCACGACAAGTCGATCAACGCGTATGTCATTCAGACTTGGAAGTTGACTAAAGAGGTCTTCCCAAGCAACTCGTAGTGCATCAGGAATTGTGTCATCCCATTTCAAGTTCTCTTTCCATAATCTCTGCATGAAGATTTTACAAGCCATGCTCACAGGCCCAAGTAGCCCAATGGGTCAAATACAGATGAAATGATTCCCAACACAATTTGCTTCGTGAATTTATCAGTGCTTCGTTTTATGTTGATTTCAAACTGAAATTTGTCCAGTGCAGGATGCCAGAGAAGACCCAGAGTTTTGACGCTGTTCTTCTCATCAAATTTCAGCGGTACCTGTGTATCTCTGAGCTGTTGCGATATGCTCTCCAAGACAGTTGAGTGATTGGAGCACCATTCTCTTAACTGGAAGCCACCAAGTTGTAGTAGATGTTGGAGATCCGCTTGCAGTTTTACGGCTTGATCCACTGAGTCCGCTCCAGTGATACAGTCATCGACCTAGAAATCGCGTCTGAGGATCTGTGAAGCTGTGGATACTGAACTTCTTCATCATCAGCAAGCTGCCTCAGACACCTTGTTGCCAGCAAGGATGCCGATGAATTTCCATACGTCACGGTCTTTAACTAAAACTCCCGGATGGGTTCAAAAGGGCTGTTCCTCCATAGTATCCTCTGCATGTTGTAATCCCTGGGATCTCTCTTCACTTGCCTGTGCATTTTGGCGATGTCTGCTGTGATGGCTATTTGATGGGTTCTAAATCTTGTCACGATGAAATAAAGATCCTGTTGCACTATAGCTCCAACAGCTAGCACGTCATTCAATGAGACATTGTTATCCGATTTGAAGATGCGTCGAAAATGGCTCGCGTCCTGGTTGTGGTGCTACTTTGCTTTTCAACCGCATGGTGTGGATGATAGAAAGAAGGCTCGTTCCTGGGAGGTCAGTCCACCGCAAGCTGCATATCATCCGGGCGTTCGTACTCGTCCATGAAATCGACGTATTATTGCTGTAATTCATGGTTCTTCTGTAACCTTCGCTCATTCTGAAGTAACCTTTTCTCTGCATTGTTACGCGATCTACCAAGTGGCTTCCACTGCTGACGGGCAGGCAACCTTACAATGAATCTTCCTGACTTATCACGTTTTGTGTTGCGCTTAAAATGGTCTTCAGAGTATCGTTCTTCTTTGGTGAGTGGAATAATCGTTGGAAGCTCTTCTATTTCCCAGAATTTCTCGATTTGACGGTGTAGATCGTCGCCATAACTCAGGAAGAATGATGAACTTGATTGAAGCTGACTCCTCAGGGACTCGGAGTATATAGAGCCGGAGGAAATCCAGCCTAGCTGCGTATTCTTCATTACAGGCAGGTCGCTGTGTAATTTGAACGTTTCCTCGGCCAGGAGTTCCATGAAGAGTTCCGCGCCAATTAACATATCGATGTTGCCTGGTATGTTGAATTGCGGGTCGGCTTGTTGTATACCGGTCGCTATGCTCGAACTTCTGCAATTGATATAGGCTCCAGGCATTTCCCCTGTGATCCTGGGAAGTACTGAGCATGTAATAGTAGCCTTGTAATTGGTAACGTTAAAGTAGAATTCAATATCGACGCTCTGATCCGAATTTACAGTCGTATTGCTTATCCCTCTAAAAGGAATTGGATTTCTACGTCGTTTCAGTCTTAAGCGTTGCGCCATCGCCTCCGACATGAAGTTAGACTGCGATCCACTGTCAAGTAGAACTTGGCATTGTTGTAGTTCACCATTGTTTTCCCTCACTTTCACCATGGCAGTGGACAGGAGGACCTGTGCTTGAGAGCGAAATTTTAAATAACAGTAAGAGCCTGATGGTTGCAGTTCATTGTTGTAATCAGTTCTTCTATTGTTTGATTCCTGTGATCCAGACCCCGGCTCACGCCTCGCGTCTCTTCCGCTATTCCTTGTGACGTTCGGATTGGGTGCTATGTCAGAGTGCAACAGGGTGTGATGTTTCCTGCCACAACTCTTACAATAGCCTGCAATGCATTGTTGGACATTGTGCGACCGAAAGCAATTGAAGCACAATCCTTTACTCTTAACAAATGCATAGCGTTGCTCAACGCTGCGATTAATGAATGGCTGACATTTATGAAGGGCATGCTGGGATTCACAAAATGGACATACACTGATGCTAGATACAGACACATTTGAATAGGGTGACTTGGATGAGGTGGTCTTAGAATGACTTGCCCTTTGAAATGTAGTAGTCAATTTTGCGTCACGACTGGATGTAGCTAATTCTAATGCCTGACATCTGCCTTCTAGAAAAGATTGCAATTCGGATAATTCTTGGAAGTCCTGTCTTTTAGCATTAATCTCGTATTCCTTTCTAGTTAAAGAATCTAGTTTATCCAGTATTAGCTGCGATAGGAGAATCTCTTCTAGCGGTGTTTTTAACTTCAGAGCTTTAATGGCATTCAGATTAGGTATTAACTGGTTAGTTAGGTGCCTAATATCGGCTGCCGAGTCCTTGCTGCAAGATGGTAATGATAATAGCTGCCTTGTATGCTTAGTGGCTATTAAGCGGTTATTAGTATATCTATTACAAATCAGTTCCAATGCTACGTCAAAGTTTTCATTTGCTATCGGCAGGTTCCTTATCAATTCTAGAGGCTCCCCCTTTAAGGCTGATAACAGATAATGCAATTTCTGTACATTAGGAATGTCTGAATTTTGTGTTATTAACCCATCAAAGGTGTCTCTGAATGCTATCCATGAGCTATAATCTCCGGTGAAAGTAGGGATGTTGATCACTGGAAGTCTGACGTTACTTGTTAGGCCCCCTGTACTATTGTCACTAAAGGTTTGGGTGTTTCAAGTGCCTATCTCGAATCATTTAGTCAATGCTGCTTCTAAGTCAAAGTATTGTCTTTCAAACTCTTCATGATCTGCTGCGTTGCTATCATCGTCATCGTCATGAAGCTGTGCTGTGTCACCGATGGGACGGCTGTGCTACTAATCTTGCCTGTAGTAGCATTCACGAATCCGTAGAAGTTATATTCACACACGTGATAACCATGTATGCACGTAAACGTAATATATCATCCGGCCCGGAGGACCAATGTTTCGAGCCACGTCTCAAAACGTATTCGGACCCGAATGTAACACTTGGGGCGAATAAATTGCCGGAACAAGATTTGCGCGCGCACAAACAATTAATCAACGTATGCATTTAAATTATATACACTTATTACTATACACACAAGTATATACACGACATATTGATATGATTTCGTTATTACGCTGCGAGAAGCTGCGGCTTGTGCGTGCTACCAGTAAGGCACGGCTTAACAGAGTGTGGCCCAAAGGCCAGGTAGAGGGCTGAGGGTCGACAATGGAATGACACAGTGTTGCCAAGCATCACCATCATCACACGTTTTCACGTCTTGTTTCCTCACAAAACAATGTCCACTTACTGTCTCCAACACCCATCCTAATTAATTTTGCATGCAATGTTCCCACAAAAATTGTTGCCGCTTCAACCTACCGAGAGTTATAATAGAAACAGCCATGTAGATTTCTTCAAATTGAAATTCATGGCACATGGACCATTGTATAAATTGTATACGCCGTATAAATAAACTTGTGTATGAGTGATTGATTGTCTCGCCGAATGAATGAATATATGGAGTGATTGAAGTGATGAAAGTGCGTGCGTGATAGAGTGAGTGAATTATGATAATATTCTAAATATGTAACTAATGCAAATTTCTATGTAAAACATGTAAATATTGCAAAACCAAACGTATATGTAAATTGTGCCAGTGAAACATGTAATATGTATATGGGGCTTGCCCTTTTCCACTAGGCCATCCACACTTCTGCTTGATTTATGGTAAATACATAATAATAATAATAATATTTTATTATTATTATTATTATTATAATGGGCTACATAATAGATCGAGAATGTCGTGTCAATTATGTGAGATGGTAATACGATAGCAGATGAGCGCACTTTCGCTAGCGTACAGCCACTGTTTCAGCAGATATGCGTAGTTAAACCTATATTTAACAAGTATTTGCGTGAAGAACTTAATAGCCTATTTTCATATACTCCACTGGTGTTTTCTCTTTAAAAACTCTCCCACCTATTAAATGGATTTTCAATTTTCAATATGAACCGGAAAAGAATTTTAATCGTGGTGACTGACTGAAAAACACGACCTAATTTATAATAAAATATAGAGCAACAATTTCAAACTCAATATTCAATGTCCAAACGTTGCAGTCATTTTAGGCAAGACACAGAAAATTAACATTTTAAAATAGCAAAATGGTCCTTCTTTGGTTACATAGAATTACACTAAAACTGTTATCGTTACACAGGATAACTACACCAACACTGCAATGAGGCTTATTTCAAGCATTGTGTACCAGTTCAACAACTTGCGACAGTCAAGTGTGACTTTTTTTCTGGTATGAACACACGTATGACCTATAGGCTAATATACGACACAATCAGTGGCAAATTGGGGCTGATGTCCTCTTTTTTTCACCCCTTAAAACAATTACATTAATCACCACAACAATGGAATATTACTTTCATTACCGGAATATGATGTTTTTCAGTCAGTCACCACGATTAAAATTCATTTCCGGTTAATTGAGTGTAAATGTTGCCTATACAAGCTGTCATTTGTAACTCTTCAGTTTGTCAACATGTCTGGGTAGGATACATCTCCTGGTATAGTGGTTATCATTCTAGAGTCCGGGTCTGATTCCCAAGTCAGTCATCTTGGAAGTTTCTGTGGTTTCCCACTTCTACTCCGGGAAATTGCCGGTATGCTTCCTAGCCTAAGGCAACGGACACCTCCTTTACCAATCCTCACCTGAATTGCAAATACACACACTAATACAGCCTTCACAATAACACAGATTATCGGACAAAATACCACACTCACCCAATTAAATGTGGATAAATAACCTCAATATCCAAGCCCCTCAAATGAAACAACAACAACTTTCTGTAACGAATTTAAGAAAAGTCAAATATAAGGCTTCTCTAACTTACGAGAGACAAGCTACAGAATTCAATGACATAAGATGATAATAATAAGTATCATTAGAATGATTCATTACACGAAGCTTTTCTTCATTCGATTGAATAGGTTACGACAAAGGAAAGGAATGACTGAACTGACGCCATCTTGAACTTCTGCAAACAACCGGACAATATTAGTTGCTCTGTACATCGCCAGAACAGTAATTTCAAATAGGCTACTTGAATATTGTTATCGTGTTGAAAGCTATTTTCAGTGTTGCCTTAGTAATCGAAAGTTAATGCTTTTCAGTCGGTCAACACCATTGTACCCAATTTCAATGGGTAACTTATTTCCCTTATCCTAAAAATAAATAAATAAATGAGATAAATTAGTTTACTTGGGTGACCAATATCGATCGTCAAGTGATCATCTTCAGATCCTTTACATCCAGGCCGTAAAATCTATGTCTACAAGTACAGTATGTGCAATTACAATATATACACTTATAGGTTATAACTTACAAATCATGATAAGCTGCGCATATTTATAATAATTACTGCTGTACCTAAATAAGCATGATTTGCTGCTATCTCAAGAACCATTAAGTTGATAACGTGGATACAGTGTGTACAATTCCGTCACTTACTATACTTACCGAGCCATGTCTAGCACATTTCCGTATCCTCCTCTGGAGTCTCTTACCCACCTTGCTACCGTACGGTAAGTTGATACTGACACATGACACGCCTCTTACAGTCCTTGATGACACTGTCGTGCTGTACGACCTCTAGCGAATTGAATTTTTGTCTAGTCACTGTGTTCCAGCTTTGTAAGCATTGCGACTGTACTCCACGACCTCTCGGCGGAACTGCTTCTCCTATTGTTGACGCTACGCACGGTATGGGCGGATGGTGAGACCATTTGCTTTGATAGAAAGGAGCAAGGCACATCGAAAGCCTATTAAACATAGAACCCTGTAAGTATGCCATGAATTGAGAAGGGAAAATAGTCCCCATTGTTAAAAAATCAAAGCATATAAAAACAGTCCAACCTACGAAAAATATTGGTTCATGTTTTTGTGCAAAACAATCACGTCGAAAGAAGTCAGAATTACAGTTCCTATACTCGCATTAGACTTTTCGTCTGACAGTTTGGGTAAACTCAATGCGGAGCTTAGAGTGGTATATTCCACCAAGAAACTGAGCTGGTTCTATTAAAAGGAGAATGACTAGTTATCTAACTAAACAAGAAGCAACCTACTGACACCTGATAACAAGGAATAGATTTTTATACAGTGCAGTTACGTATTTGTTGACATTTGCAGTCAATTCTAAATAATTAAAACCATTTCAGGGCCATAATGTCCCAAAGAATAATGTGTGATCTATAGTTGACTGTAACTCAATAATATGACGAAATACATAAATTATGTACATTGTATTGAAATCAGCGCCAAAGGATTATTCTAACCTTCACTCTCCGAGCTTCAGGCTCCTTCACGCAGACACGGTGTGAGACTAACGAGCTCGGCTACGCTACGTGGTGTGTTGGGGAAAGTTGACAGGAGCAATTTGACAAATTCGTCATCTAGCCTCATGTGATGATACACGTTTCATATTTCGCTAATCGTTTACAGTCATGAGAGATAGGCTCTTTTGATTCTACAGCGTTAACTTCGTGGTATTCAACGCAGGCAGATCAATGGTCTCAAATATATATCCGAAATCAGCAAAGGTTGGAAATCAAAACTCCAGAATTGTACAATTCGACAAAAAGCCTTTTTCGAAAGAGGCTCTCTCATCTCAGACAGAAATAGTTGTGATGCTGTTGTTTTAAGTGAGTCAAACATCTAGGTTATTAGCTCTGATAGCTATGATAGTGATGTTTTAAGTGAGCCAAACATGTAGGTTATTAGCTATGATAGCTATGATACTGATGTTTTAAGTGAGCCAACATGTAGGTTATTAGCTCTGATAGCTATGATACTGATGTTTTAAGTGAGCCAAACATCTAGGTCATTAGCTCAGATAGCTATGATACTGTTGTTTTAAGACAGCCCAACATCTAGGTTATTAGCTCTGATAGCTATGATACTGTTGTTTTAAGCGAGTCCAACATCTAGGTTATTGGCTCTGATAGCTATGATACTGTTGTTTTAAGAGAGCCCAACATCTAGGTTATTACCTCTGATAGCTATGATACTGTTGTTTTAAGAGAGTCCAACATCTAGGTTATAGGTTCTAATAGTTGTGATACTGTTGTTTTAAGCGAGCCAAACATCTAGGTCATTAGCTCTGATAGTTATGATACTGATGTTTTAAGTGAGCCAAACATGTAGGTTATTAGCTCTGATAGCTATGATACTGATGTTTTAAGTGAGCCAAACATGTTGGTTATTAGCTGTGATAGCTATGATACTCATGTTTTCAGTGAGCCAAACATGTAGGTTATTAACTCAGATAACTATGATACTGTTGTTTCAAGGGAGTCCAACATCTAGGTTATTAGCTCTGATAGCTATGATACTGATGTATTAAGTGAGCCAAACATGTAGGTTATTAGCTCTGATAGCTATGATACTGATGTTATAAGTGAGCCAAACATGAAGGTTATTAGCTCTGATAGCTATGATACTGATGTTTTAAGTGAGCAAAACATGTAGGTTATTAGCTCTGATAGCTATGATACTAATGTTTTAAGTGAGCCAAACATGTAGGTTATTAGCTCTGATAGCTATGATACTGATGTTTTAAGTGAGCCAAACATGTAGGTTATTAGCTCTGATAGCTATGATACTGATGTTTTAAGTGAGCCAAACATGTAGGTTATTAGCTCTGATAGCTATGATACTGATGTTTTAAGTGAGCCAACCATGTAGGTTATTAGCTCTGATAGCTTTGATACTGATGTTTTAAGTGAGCCAACCATGTAGGTTATTAGCTCTGATAGCTATGATACTGATGTTTTAAGTGAGCCAAACATGTAGGTTATTAGCTCTGATAGCTATGATACTGATGTTTTAAGTGAGCCAAACATCTAGCTTATTAGCTCTGATAGCTATGATACTGATGTTTTAAGTGAGCCAAACATGTAGGTTAATAGCTCTGATAGCTATGATACTGATGTTTTAAGTGAGCCAAACATGTAGGTTATTAGCTCAGATAGCTCTGATACTGATGTTTTAAGGGAGTTCAACATCTAGGTTATTAGCTCAGATAGCTATGATACTGATGTTTTAAGGGAGTCCAACATCTAGGTTATTAGCTCTGATAGCTATGATACTGTTGTTTTTAGAGAGTCCAAAATCTAGGACATTAGCTCTGATAGCTAAGATACTGTTGTTTTAAGAGAGTCCAACATCTAGGTTTTAGGCTCTAATAGTTGTGATACTGTTGTTTTAAGTGAGCCAAACATCTAGGTTACTAGCTCTGATAGCTATGATACTGAAGTTTTAAGTGAGCCAAACATGTAGGTTATTAGCTCTGATAGCTATGATACTGATGTTTTAAGTGAGCAAAACATGTAGGTTATTAGCTCTGATAGCTATGATACTGATGTTTTAAGTGAGCCAAACATGTAGGTTATTAGCTCTGATAGCTATGATACTGATGTTTTAAGTGAGCCAAACATGTAGGTTATTAGCTCAGATAGCTATGATACTGATGTTTTAAGGGAGTCCAACATCTAGGTTATTAGCTCAGATAGCTATGATACTGATGTTTTAAGGGAGTCCAACATCTAGGTTATTAGCTCTGATAGCTATGATACTGTTGTTTTAAGAGAGTCCAACATCTAGGTTATTAGCTCTGATAGCTATGATACTGTTATTTTAAGAGAGCCCAACATCTAGGTTATTAGCTCTGATAGCTATGATACTGTTGTTTTGAGAGAGTCCAACATCTAGGTTATAGGCTCTAATAGTTGTGATGCTGTTGTTTTAAGTGAGCCAAACATCTAGGTTATTAGCTCTGATAGCTATGATACTGATGTTTTAAGTGAGCCAAACATGTAGGTTATTAGCTCTGATAGCTATGATACTGATGTTTTAAGTGAGCCTAACATGTTGGTTATTAGCTGTGATAGCTATGATACTCATCTTTTAAGTGAGCCGAACATGTAGGTTATTAACTCAGATAACTATGATACTGTTGTTTCAAGGGAGTCCAACATCTAGGTTATTAGCTCTGATAGCTATGATACTGATGTATTAAGTGAGCCAAACATGTAGGTTATTAGCTCTGATAGCTATGATACTGATGTTATAAGTGAGCCAAACATGTAGGTTTTTAGCTCAGATAGCTATGATACTGATGTTGTAAGGGAGTCCAACATCTAGGTTATTAGCTCTGATAGCTATGATACTGATATTTTAAGTGAGCCAAACATCTAGCTTATTAGCTCTGATAGCTATGATACTGATGTTTTAAGTGAGCCTAACAAGTAGGTTATTAGCTCTGATAGCTATGAAACTGATGTGTTAAGTGAGCCAAACATGTAAGTTATTAGCTCTGATAGCTATGATACTGATGATATAAGTGAGCCAAACATCTAAGTTATTAGCTCTGATAGCTATGATACTGATGTTTTAAGTGAGCCAAACATGTGGGTTATTAGCTCTGATAGCTATGATACTGATGTTTTAAGTGAGCCAAACATGTTGGTTATTAGCTGTGATAGCTATGATACTGATGTTTTAAGTGAGCCAAACATGTAGGTTATTAGCTCAGATAACTATGATACTGTTGTTTCACGGGAGTCCAACATCTAGGTTATTAGCTCTGATAGCTATGATACTGATGTTATAAGTGAGCCAAACATGTAGGTTATTAGCTCAGATAGCTATGATACTGATGTTGTAAGGGAGTCCAACATCTAGGTTATTAGCTCTGATAGCTATGATACTGATGTTTTAAGTGAGCAAAACATGTAGGTTATTAGCTCTGATAGCTATGATACTGATGTTTTAAGTGAGCCAACCATGTAGGTTATTAGCTCTGATAGCTATGATACTGATGTTTTAAGTGAGCCAACCATGTAGGTTATTAGCTCTGATAGCTATGATACTGATGTTTTAAGTGAGCCAACCATGTAGGTTATTAGCTCTGATAGCTATGATACTGATGTTTTAAGTGAGCCAAACATGTAGGTTATTAGCTCTGATAGCTATGATACTGATGTTTTAAGTGAGCCAAACATCTAGCTTATTAGCTCTGATAGCTATGATACTGATTTTTAAGTGAGCCAAACATGTAGGTTATTAGCTCTGATAGCTATGATACTAATGTTTTAAGTGAGCCAAACATGTAGGTTAATAGCTCTGATAGCTATGATACTAATGTTTTAAGTGAGGCAAACATGTAGGTTATTAGCTCAGATAGCTATGATACTGATGTTTTAAGGGAGTTCAACATCTAGGTTATTAGCTCAGATAGCTATGATACTGATGTTTTAAGTGAGCAAAACATGTAGGTTATTAGCTCTGATAGCTATGATACTGATGTTTTAAGTGAGCCAAACATGTAGGTTATTAGCTCTGATAGCTATGATACTGATGTTTTAAGTGAGCCAAACATGTAGGTTATTAGCTCAGATAGCTATGATACTGATGTTTTAAGGGAGTCCAACATCTAGGTTATTAGCTCAGATAGCTATGATACTGATGTTTTAAGGGAGTCCAACATCTAGGTTATTAGCTCTGATAGCTATGATACTGTTGTTTTAAGAGAGTCCAACATCTAGGTTATTAGCTCTGATAGCTATGATACTGTTATTTTAAGAGAGCCCAACATCTAGGTTATTAGCTCTGATAGCTATGATACTGTTGTTTTAAGAGAGTCCAACATCTAGGTTATAGGCTCTAATAGTTGTGATACTGTTGTTTTAAGTGAGCCAAACATCTAGGTTATTAGCTCTGATAGCTATGATACTGATGTTTTAAGTGAGCCAAACATGTAGGTTATTAGCTCTGATCGCTATGATACTGATGTTTTAAGTGAGCCAAACATGTTGGTTATTAGCTGTGATAGCTATGATACACATGTTTTAAGTGAGCCAAACATGTAGGTTATTAACTCAGATAACTATGATACTGTTGTTTCAAGGGAGTCCAACATCTAGGTTATTAGCTCTGATAGCTATGATACTGATGTATTAAGTGAGCCAAACATGTGGGTTATTAGCTCTGATAGCTATGATACTGATGTTATAAGTGAGCCAAACATGTAGGTTATTAGCTCAGATAGCTATGATACTGATGTTGTAAGGGAGTCCAACATCTAGGTTATTAGCTCTGATAGCTATGATACTGATGTTTTAAGTGAGCCAAACATCTAGCTTATTAGCTCTGATAGCTATGATACTGATGTTTTAAGTGAGCCAAACATGTAGGTTATTAGCTCTGATAGCTATGATACTGATGTGTTAAGTGAGCCAAACATGTAAGTTATTAGCTCTGATAGCTATGATACTGATGATATAAGTGAGCCAAACATCTAGGTTATTAGTTCTGATAGCTATGATACTGATGTTTTAAGTGAGCCAAACATGTGGGTTATTAGCTCTGATAGCTATGATACTGATGTTTTAAGTGAGCCAAACATGTTGGTTATTAGCTGTGATAGCTATGATACTCATGTTTTAAGTGAGCCAAACATGTAGGTTATTAACTCAGATAACTATGATACTGTTGTTTCAAGGGAGTCCAACATCTAGGTTATTAGCTCTGATAGCTATGATACTGATGTATTAAGTGAGCCAAACATGTAGGTTATTAGCTCTGATAGCTATGATACTGATGTTATAAGTGAGCCAAACATGTAGGTTTTTAGCTCAGATAGCTATGATACTGATGTTGTAAGGGAGTCCAACATCTAGGTTATTAGCTCTGATAGCTATGATACTGATATTTTAAGTGAGCCAAACATCTAGCTTATTAGCTCTGATAGCTATGATACTGATGTTTTAAGTGAGCCTAACAAGTAGGTTATTAGCTCTGATAGCTATGAAACTGATGTGTTAAGTGAGCCAAACATGTAAGTTATTAGCTCTGATAGCTATGATACTGATGATATAAGTGAGCCAAACATCTAAGTTATTAGCTCTGATAGCTATGATACTGATGTTTTAAGTGAGCCAAACATGTGGGTTATTAGCTCTGATAGCTATGATACTGATGTTTTAAGTGAGCCAAACATGTTGGTTATTAGCTGTGATAGCTATGATACTGATGTTTTAAGTGAGCCAAACATGTAGGTTATTAGCTCAGATAACTATGATACTGTTGTTTCACGGGAGTCCAACATCTAGGTTATTAGCTCTGATAGCTATGATACTGATGTTATAAGTGAGCCAAACATGTAGGTTATTAGCTCAGATAGCTATGATACTGATGTTGTAAGGGAGTCCAACATCTAGGTTATTAGCTCTGATAGCTATGATACTGATGTTTTAAGTGAGCAAAACATGTAGGTTATTAGCTCTGATAGCTATGATACTGATGTTTTAAGTGAGCCAAACATGTAGGTTATTAGCTCTGATAGCTATGATACTGATGTTTTATGTGAGCCAACCATGTAGGTTATTAGCTCTGATAGCTATGATACTGATGTTTTAAGTGAGCCAACCATGTAGGTTATTAGCTCTGATAGCTATGATACTGATGTTTTAAGTGAGCCAAACATGTAGGTTATTAGCTCTGATAGCTATGATACTGATGTTTTAAGTGAGCCAAACATCTAGCTTATTAGCTCTGATAGCTATGATACTGATTTTTAAGTGAGCCAAACATGTAGGTTATTAGCTCTGATAGCTATGATACTAATGTTTTAAGTGAGCCAAACATGTAGGTTAATAGCTCTGATAGCTATGATACTAATGTTTTAAGTGAGGCAAACATGTAGGTTATTAGCTCAGATAGCTATGATACTGATGTTTTAAGGGAGTTCAACATCTAGGTTATTAGCTCAGATAGCTATGATACTGATGTTTTAAGTGAGCAAAACATGTAGGTTATTAGCTCTGATAGCTATGATACTGATGTTTTAAGTGAGCCAAACATGTAGGTTATTAGCTCTGATAGCTATGATACTGATGTTTTAAGTGAGCCAAACATGTAGGTTATTAGCTCAGATAGCTATGATACTGATGTTTTAAGGGAGTCCAACATCTAGGTTATTAGCTCAGATAGCTATGATACTGATGTTTTAAGGGAGTCCAACATCTAGGTTATTAGCTCTGATAGCTATGATACTGTTGTTTTAAGAGAGTCCAACATCTAGGTTATTAGCTCTGATAGCTATGATACTGTTATTTTAAGAGAGCCCAACATCTAGGTTATTAGCTCTGATAGCTATGATACTGTTGTTTTAAGAGAGTCCAACATCTAGGTTATAGGCTCTAATAGTTGTGATACTGTTGTTTTAAGTGAGCCAAACATCTAGGTTATTAGCTCTGATAGCTATGATACTGATGTTTTAAGTGAGCCAAACATGTAGGTTATTAGCTCTGATCGCTATGATACTGATGTTTTAAGTGAGCCAAACATGTTGGTTATTAGCTGTGATAGCTATGATACTCATGTTTTAAGTGAGCCAAACATGTAGGTTATTAACTCAGATAACTATGATACTGTTGTTTCAAGGGAGTCCAACATCTAGGTTATTAGTTCTGATAGCTATGATACTGATGTATTAAGTGAGCCAAACATGTGGGTTATTAGCTCTGATAGCTATGATACTGATGTTATAAGTGAGCCAAACAAGTAGGTTATTAGCTCAGATAGCTATGATACTGATGTTGTAAGGGAGTCCAACATCTAGGTTATTAGCTCTGATAGCTATGATACTGATGTTTTAAGTGAGCCAAACATCTAGCTTATTAGCTCTGATAGCTATGATACTGATGTTTTAAGTGAGCCAAACATGTAGGTTATTAGCTCTGATAGCTATGATACTGATGTGTTAAGTGAGCCAAACATGTAAGTTATTAGCTCTGATAGCTATGATACTGATGATATAAGTGAGCCAAACATCTAGGTTATTAGTTCTGATAGCTATGATACTGATGTTTTAAGTGAGCCAAACATGTGGGTTATTAGCTCTGATAGCTATGATACTGATGTTTTAAGTGAGCCAAACATGTTGGTTAGTAGCTGTGATAGCTATGATACTGATGTTTTAAGTGAGCCAAACATGTAGGTTATTAGCTCAGATAACTATGATACTGTTGTTTTAAGGGAGTCCAACATCAAGGTTATTAGCTCTGATAGCTATGATACTGATGTTTTAAGTGAGCCAAGCATCTTGCTTATTAGCTCTGATAGCTATTATACTGATGTTTTAAGTGAGCCAAACATGTAGGTTATGAGCTCTGATAGCTATGATACTGATGTATTTAGTGAGCCAAACATGTAGGTTATTAGCTCTGATAGCTATGATACTGATGTTTTAAGTGAGCCAAACATGTAGGTTATTAGCTCTGATAGCTATGATACTGATGTTTTAAGTGAGCCAACCATGTAGGTTATTAGCTCTGATAGCTTTGATACTGATGTTTTAAGTGAGCCAACCATGTAGGTTATTAGCTCTGATAGCTATGATACTGATGTTTTAAGTGAGCCAAACATGTAGGTTATTAGCTCTGATAGCTATGATACTGATGTTTTAAGTGAGCCAAACATCTAGCTTATTAGCTCTGATAGCTATGATACTGATGTTTTAAGTGAGCCAAACATGTAGGTTATTAGCTCTGATAGCTATGATACTGATGTTTTAAGTGAGCCAAACATGTAGGTTAATAGCTCTGATAGCTATGATACTAATGTTTTAAGTGAGCCAAACATGTAGGTTATTAGCACAGATAGCTATGATACTGATGTTTTAAGGGAGTTCAACATCTAGGTTATTAGCTCAGATAGCTATGATACTGATGTCTTAAGGGAGTCCAACATCCAGTTTATTAGCTCTGATAGCTATGATACTGTTGTTTTTAGAGAGTTCAAAATCTAGGTCATTAGCTCTGATAGCTATGATACTGTTTTTTTAAGAGAGCCCAACATCTAGGTTATTAGCTCTGATAGCTAAGATACTGTTGTTTTAAGAGAGTCCAACATCTAGGTTTTAGGCTCTAATAGTTGTGATACTGTTGTTTTAAGTGATCCAAACTTCTAGGTTACTAGCTCTGATATCTATGATACTGACGTTTTAAGTGAGCCAAACATGTAGGTTATTAGCTCTGATAGCTATGATACTGATGTTTTAAGTGAGCAAAACATGTAGGTTATTAGCTCTGATAGCTATGATACTGATGTTTTAAGTGAGCCAAACATGTAGGTTATTAGCTCTGATAGCTATGATACTGATGTTTTAAGTGAGCCAAACATGTAGGTTATTAGCTCAGATAGCTATGATACTGATGTTTTAAGGGAGTCCAACATCTATGTTATTAGCTCAGATAGCTATGATACTGATGTTTTAAGGGAGTCCAACATCTAGGTTATTAGCTCTGATAGCTATGATACTGTTGTTTTAAGAGAGTCCAACATCTAGGTTATTAGCTCCGATAGCTATGATACTGTTATTTTAAGAGAGCCCAACATCTAGGTTATTAGCTCTGATAGCTATGATACTGTTGTTTTAAGAGAGTCCAACATCTAGGTTATAGGCTCTAATAGTTGTGATACTGTTGTTTTAAGTGAGCCAAACATCTAGGTTATTAGCTCTGATAGCTATGATACTGATGTTTTAAGTGAGCCAAACATGTAGGTTATTAGCTCTGATAGCTATGATACTGATGTTTTAAGTGAGCCAAACATGTTGGTTATTAACTGTGATAGCTATGATACTCATGTTTTAAGTGAGCCAAACATGTAGGTTATTAACTCAGATAACTATGACACTGTTGTTTCAAGGGAATCCAACATCTAGGATATTAGCTCTGATAGCTATGATACTGATGTATTAAGTGAGCCAAACATGTAGGTTATTAGCTCTGATAGCTATGATACTGATGTTATAAGTGAGCCAAACATGTAGGTTATTAGCTCAGCTAGCTATGATACTGATGTTGTAAGGGAGTCCAACATCTAGGTTATTAGCTCTGATAGCTATGATACTGATGTTTTAAGTGAGCAAAACATATAGCTTATTAGCTCTGATAGCTATGATACTGATGTTTTAAGTGAGCCAAACATGTAGGTTATTAGCTCTGATAGCTATGATACTGATGTGTTAAGTGAGCCAAACATGTAAGTTATTAGCTCTGATAGCTATGATACTGATGATATAAGTGAGCCAAACTTCTAGGTTATTAGCTCTGATAGCTATGATACTGATGTTTTAAGTGAGCCAAACATGTGGGTTATTAGCTCTGATAGCTATGATACTGATGTTTTAAGTGAGCCAAACATGTTGGTTATTAGCTGTGATAGCTATGATACTGATGTTTTAAGTGAGCCAAACATGTAGGTTATTAGCTCAGATAACTATGATACTGTTGTTTTAAGGGAGTCCAACATCAAGGTGAGCTAGGTATGATACTGATGTTTTAAGTGAGCCAAGCATCTTGCTTATTAGCTCTGATAGCTATTATACTGATGTTTTAAGTGAGCCAAACATGTAGGTTATTAGCTCTGATAGCTATGATACTGATGTATTAAGTGAGCCAAACATGTAGGTTATTAGCTCTGATAGCTATGATACTGATGCTTTAAGTGAGCCAAACATGTAGGTTATTAGCTCTGATAGCTATGATACTGATGTTTTAAGTGAGCCAACCATGTAGGTTATTAGCTCTGATAGCTATGATACTGATGTTTTAAGTGAGCCAAACATGTAGGTTATTAGCTCTGATAGCTATGATACTTATGTTTTAAGTGAGCCAAACATCTAGCTTATTAGCTCTGATAGCTATGATACTGATGTTTTAAGTGAGCCAAACATGTAGGTTATTAGCTCTGATAGCTATGATACTGATGTTTTAAGTGAGCCAAACATGTAGGTTAATAGCTCTGATAGCTATGATACTAATGTTTTAAGTGAGCCAAACATGTAGGTTATTAGCTCAGATAGCTATGATACTGATGTTTTAAGGGAGTTCAACATCTAGGTTATTAGCTCAGATAGCTATGATACTGATGTTTTAAGGAAGTCCAACATCTAAGTTATTAGCTCTGATAGCTATGATACTGTTGTTTTTAGAGAGTTCAAAATCTAGGTCATTAGCTCTGATAGCTATGATACTGTTGTTTTAAGAGAGCCCAACATCTAGGTTATTAGCTCTGATAGCTAAGATACTGTTGTTTTAAGAGAGTCCAACATCTAGGTTTTAGGCTCTAATAGTTGTGATACTGTTGTTTTAAGTGATCCAAACATCTAGGTTACTAGCTCTGATATCTATGATACTGTCGTTTTAAGTGAGCCAAACATGTAGGTTATTAGCTCTGATAGCTATGATACTGATGTTTTAAGTGAGCAAAACATGTAGGTTATTAGCTCTGATAGCTATGATACTGATGTTTTAAGTGAGCCAAACATGCAGGTTATTAGCTCTGATAGCTATGATACTGATGTTTTAAGTGAGCCAAACATGTAGGTTATTAGCTCAGATAGCTATGATACTGATGTTTTAAGGGAGTCCAACATCTAGGTTATTAGCTCAGATAGCTATGATACTGATGTTTTAAGTGAGCCAAACAGGTAGGTTATTAGCTCTGATAGCTATGATACTGATGTTTTAAGTGAGCCAAACATGTTGGTTATTAGCTGTGATAGCTATGATACTCATGTTTTAAGTGAGCCAAACATGTAGGTTATTAACTCAGATAACTATGATACTGTTGTTTCAAGGGAGTCCAACATCTAGGTTATTAGCTCTGATAGCTATGATACTGATGTATTAAGTGAGCCAAACATGTAGGTTATTAGCTCTGATAGCTATGATACTGATGTTATAAGTGAGCCAAACATGTAGGATATTAGCTCAGCTAGCTATGATACTGATGTTGTAAGGGAGTCCAACATCTAGGTTATTAGCTCTGATAGCTATGATACTGATGTTTTAAGTGAGCCATACATGTAGCTTATTAGCTCTGATAGCTATGATACTGATGATTTAAGTGAGCCAAACATGTAGGTTATTAGCTCTGATAGCTATGATACTGATGTGTTAAGTGAGCCAAACATGTAAGTTATTAGCTCTGATAGCTATGATACTGATGATATAAGTGAGCCAAACATCTAGGTTATTAGCTCTGATAGCTATGATACTGAAGTTTTAAGTGAGCCAAACATGTGGGTTATTAGCTCTGATAGCTATGATACTGATGTTTTAAGTGAGCCAAACATGTTGGTTATTAGCTGTGATAGCTATGATACTGATGTTTTAAGTGAGCCAAACATGTAGGTTATTAGCTCAGGTAACTATGATACTGTTGTTTTAAGGGAGTCCAACATCAAGGTGAGCTAGGTATGATACTGATGTTTTAAGTGAGCCAAGCATCTTGCTTATTAGCTCTGATAGCTATTATACTGATGTTTTATGTGAGCCAAACATGTAGGTTATTAGCTCTGATAGCTATGATACTGATGTATTAAGTGAGCCAAACATGTAGGTTATTAGCTCTGATAGCTATGATACTGATGTTTTAAGTGAGCCAAACATGTAGGTTATTAGCTCTGATAGCTATGATACTGATGTTTTAAGTGAGCCAACCATGTAGGTTATTAGCTCAGATAACTATGATACTGTTGTTTTAAGGGAGTCCAACATCAAGGTGAGCTAGGTATGATACTGATGTTTTAAGTGAGCCAAGCATCTTGCTTATTAGCTCTGATAGCTGTTATACTGATGTTTTAAGTGAGCCAAACATGTAGGTTATTAGCTCTGATAGCTATGATACTGATGTATTAAGTGAGCCAAACATGTAGGTTATTAGCTCTGATAGCTATGATACTGATGTTTTAAGTGAGCCAAACATGTAAGTTATTAGCTCTGATAGCTATGATACTGATGTTTTAAGTGAGCCAACCATGTAGGTTATTAGCTCTGATAGCTATGATACTGATGTTTTAAGTGAGCCAAATATGTAGGTTAATAGCTCAGATAGCTAGATACTTATGTTTTAAGGGAGTTCAACATCTAGGTTATTAGCTCAGATAGCTATGATACTGATGTTTTAAGGGAGTCCAACATCTAGGTTATTAGCTCTGATAGCTATGATACTGTTGTTTTTAGATAGTCCAAAATCTAGGTCATTAGCTCTGATAGCTATGATACTGTTGTTTTAAGAGAGCCCAACATCTAGGTTATTAGCTCTGATAGCTAAGATACTGTTGTTTTAAAAGAGTCCAACATCTAGGTTTTAGGCTCTAATAGTTGTGATACTGCTGTTTTAGGTGAGCCAAACATCTAGGTTACTAGCTCTGATAGCTATGATACTGACGTTTTAAGTGAGCCAAACATGTAGGTTATTAGCTCTGATAGCTATGATACTGATGTTCTAAGTGAGCAAAACATGTAGGTTATTAGCTCTGATAGCTATGATACTGATGTTTTAAGTGAGCCAAACATGTAGGTTATTAGCTCTGATAGCTATGATACTGATGTTTTAAGTGAGCCAAACATGTAGGTTATTAGCTCAGATAGCTATGATACTGATGTTTTAAGGGAGTCCAACATCTAGGTTATTAGCTCAGATAGCTATGATACTGATATTTTAAGGGAGTCCAACATCTAGGTTATTAGCTCTGATAGCTATGATACTGTTGTTTTAAGAGAGTCCAACATCTAGGTTATTAGCTCTGATAGCTATGATACTGTTATTTTAAGAGAGCCCAACATCTAGGTTATTAGCTCTGATAGCTATGATACTGTTGTTTTAAGAGAGTCCAACATCTAGGTTATAGGCTCTAATAGTTGTGATACTGTTGTTTTAAGTGAGCGTAACATCTAGGTTATTAGCTCTGATAGCTATGATACTGAAGTTTTAAATGAGCCAAACATGTAGGTTATTAGCTCTGATAGCTATGATACTGATGTTTTAAGTGAGCCAAACATGTTGGTTATTAGCTGTGATAGCTATGATACTCATGTTTTAAGTGAGCCAAACATGTAGGTTATTAACTCAGATAACTATGATACTGTTGTTTCAAGGGAGTCCAACATCTAGGTTATTAGCTCTGATAGCTATGATACTGATGTATTAAGTGAGCCAAACATGTAGGTTATTAGCTCTGATAGCTATGATACTGATGTTATAAGGGAGCCAAACATGTAGGTTATTAGCTCAGATAGCTATGATACTGATGTTGTAAGGGAGTCCAACATCTAGGTTATTAGCTCTGATAGCTATGATACTGATATTTTAAGTGAGCCAAACATCTAGCTTATTAGCTCTGATAGCTATGATACTGATGTTTTAAGTGAGCCAAACATGTAGGTTATTAGCTCTGATAGCTATGACACTGATGTGTTAAGTGAGCCAAACATGTAAGTTATTAGCTCTGATAGCTATGATACTGATGATATAAGTGAGCCAAACATCTAAGTTATTAGCTCTGATAGCTATGATACTGAAGTTTTAAGTGAGCCAAACATGTGGGTTATTAGCTCTGATAGCTATGATACTGATGTTTTAAGTGAGCCAAACATGTTGGTTATTAGCTGTGATAGCTATGATACTGATGTTTTAAGTGAGCCAAACATGTAGGTTATTAGCTCAGATAACTATGATACTGTTGTTTCACGGGAGTCCAACATCTAGGTTATTAGCTCTGATAGCTATGATACTGATGTTATAAGTGAGCCAAACATGTAGGTTATTAGCTCAGATAGCTATGATACTGATGTTGTAAGGGAGTCCAACATCTAGGTTATTAGCTCTGATAGCTATGATACTGATGTTTTAAGTGAGCAAAACATGTAGGTTATTAGCTCTGATAGCTATGATACTGATGTTTTAAGTGAGCCAAACATGTAGGTTATTAGCTCTGATAGCTATGATACTGATGTTTTAAGTGAGCCAACCATGTAGGTTATTAGCTCTGATAGCTATGATACTGATGTTTTAAGTGAGCCAACCATGTAGGTTATTAGCTCTGATAGCTATGATACTGATGTTTTAAGTGAGCCAAACATGTAGGTTATTAGCTCTGATAGCTATGATACTGATGTTTTAAGTGAGCCAAACATCTAGCTTATTAGCTCTGATAGCTATGATACTGATTTTTAAGTGAGCCAAACATGTAGGTTATTAGCTCTGATAGCTATGATACTGATGTTTTAAGTGAGCCAAACATGTAGGTTAATAGCTCTGATAGCTATGATACTAATGTTTTAAGTGAGCCAAACAAGTAGGTTATTAGCTCAGATAGCTATGATACTGATGTTTTAAGGGAGTTCAACATCTAGGTTATTAGCTCAGATAGCTATGATACTGATGTTTTAAGTGAGCAAAACATGTAGGTTATTAGCTCTGATAGCTATGATACTGATGTTTTAAGTGAGCCAAACATGTAGGTTATTAGCTCTGATAGCTATGATACTGATGTTTTAAGTGAGCCAAACATGTAGGTTATTAGCTCAGATAGCTATGATACTGATGTTTTAAGGGAGTCCAACATCTAGGTTATTAGCTCAGATAGCTATGATACTGATGTTTTAAGGGAGTCCAACATCTAGGTTATTAGCTCTGATAGCTATGATACTGTTGTTTTAAGAGAGTCCAACATCTAGGTTATTAGCTCTGATAGCTATGATACTGTTATTTTAAGAGAGCCCAACATCTAGGTTATTAGCTCTGATAGCTATGATACTGTTGTTTTAAGAGAGTCCAACATCTAGGTTATAGGCTCTAATAGTTGTGATACTGTTGTTTTAAGTGAGCCAAACATCTAGGTTATTAGCTCTGATAGCTATGATACTGATGTTTTAAGTGAGCCAAACATGTAGGTTATTAGCTCTGATCGCTATGATACTGATGTTTTAAGTGAGCCAAACATGTTGGTTATTAGCTGTGATAGCTATGATACTCATGTTTTAAGTGAGCCAAACATGTAGGTTATTAACTCAGATAACTATGATACTGTTGTTTCAAGGGAGTCCAACATCTAGGTTATTAGCTCTGATAGCTATGATACTGATGTATTAAGTGAGCCAAACATGTGGGTTATTAGCTCTGATAGCTATGATACTGATGATATAAGTGAGCCAAACATCTAGGTTATTAGCTCTGATAGCTATGATACTGAAGTTTTAAGTGAGCCAAACATGTGGGTTATTAGCTCTGATAGCTATGATACTGATGTTTTAAGTGAGCCAAACATGTTGGTTATTAGCTGTGATAGCTATGATACTGATGTTTTAAGTGAGCCAAACATGTAGGTTATTAGCTCAGGTAACTATGATACTGTTGTTTTAAGGGAGTCCAACATCAAGGTGAGCTAGGTATGATACTGATGTTTTAAGTGAGCCAAGCATCTTGCTTATTAGCTCTGATAGCTATTATACTGATGTTTTATGTGAGCCAAACATGTAGGTTATTAGCTCTGATAGCTATGATACTGATGTATTAAGTGAGCCAAACATGTAGGTTATTAGCTCTGATAGCTATGATACTGATGTTTTAAGTGAGCCAAACATGTAGGTTATTAGCTCTGATAGCTATGATACTGATGTTTTAAGTGAGCCAACCATGTAGGTTATTAGCTCTGATAGCTATGATACTGATGTTTTAAGTGAGCCAAACATGTACGTTATTAGCTCAGATAACTATGATACTGTTGTTTTAAGGGAGTCCAACATCAAGGTGAGCTAGGTATGATACTGATGTTTTAAGTGAGCCAAGCATCTTGCTTATTAGCTCTGATAGCTATTATACTGATGTTTTAAGTGAGCCAAACATGTAGGTTATTAGCTCTGATAGCTATGATACTGATGTATTAAGTGAGCCAAACATGTAGGTTATTAGCTCTGATAGCTATGATACTGATGTTTTAAGTGAGCCAAACATGTAAGTTATTAGCTCTGATAGCTATGATACTGATGTTTTAAGTGAGCCAACCATGTAGGTTATTAGCTCTGATAGCTATGATACTGATGTTTTAAGTGAGCCAAATATGTAGGTTAATAGCTCAGATAGCTAGATACTTATGTTTTAAGGGAGTTCAACATCTAGGTTATTAGCTCAGATAGCTATGATACTGATGTTTTAAGGGAGTCCAACATCTAGGTTATTAGCTCTGATAGCTATGATACTGTTGTTTTTAGATAGTCCAAAATCTAGGTCATTAGCTCTGATAGCTATGATACTGTTGTTTTAAGAGAGCCCAACATCTAGGTTATTAGCTCTGATAGCTAAGATACTGTTGTTTTAAAAGAGTCCAACATCTAGGTTTTAGGCTCTAATAGTTGTGATACTGCTGTTTTAGGTGAGCCAAACATCTAGGTTACTAGCTCTGATAGCTATGATACTGACGTTTTAAGTGAGCCAAACATGTAGGTTATTAGCTCTGATAGCTATGATACTGATGTTCTAAGTGAGCAAAACATGTAGGTTATTAGCTCTGATAGCTATGATACTGATGTTTTAAGTGAGCCAAACATGTAGGTTATTAGCTCTGATAGCTATGATACTGATGTTTTAAGTGAGCCAAACATGTAGGTTATTAGCTCAGATAGCTATGATACTGATGTTTTAAGGGAGTCCAACATCTAGGTTATTAGCTCAGATAGCTATGATACTGATGTTTTAAGGGAGTCCAACATCTAGGTTATTAGCTCTGATAGCTATGATACTGTTGTTTTAAGAGAGTCCAACATCTAGGTTATTAGCTCTGATAGCTATGATACTGTTATTTTAAGAGAGCCCAACATCTAGGTTATTAGCTCTGATAGCTATGATACTGTTGTTTTAAGAGAGTCCAACATCTAGGTTATAGGCTCTAATAGTTGTGATACTGTTGTTTTAAGTGAGCGTAACATCTAGGTTATTAGCTCTGATAGCTATGATACTGAAGTTTTAAATGAGCCAAACATGTAGGTTATTAGCTCTGATAGCTATGATACTGATGTTTTAAGTGAGCCAAACATGTTGGTTATTAGCTGTGATAGCTATGATACTCATGTTTTAAGTGAGCCAAACATGTAGGTTATTAACTCAGATAACTATGATACTGTTGTTTCAAGGGAGTCCAACATCTAGGTTATTAGCTCTGATAGCTATGATACTGATGTATTAAGTGAGCCAAACATGTAGGTTATTAGCTCTGATAGCTATGATACTGATGTTATAAGTGAGCCAAACATGTAGGTTATTAGCTCAGATAGCTATGATACTGATGTTGTAAGGGAGTCCAACATCTAGGTTATTAGCTCTGATAGCTATGATACTGATATTTTAAGTGAGCCAAACATCTAGCTTATTAGCTCTGATAGCTATGATACTGATGTTTTAAGTGAGCCAAACATGTAGGTTATTAGCTCTGATAGCTATGACACTGATGTGTTAAGTGAGCCAAACATGTAAGTTATTAGCTCTGATAACTATGATACTGATGATATAAGTGAGCCAAACATCTAAGTTATTAGCTCTGATAGCTATGATACTGATGTTTTAAGTGAGCCAAACATGTGGGTTATTAGCTCTGATAGCTATGATACTGATGTTTTAAGTGAGCCAAACATGTTGGTTATTAGCTGTGATAGCTATGATACTGATGTTTTAAGTGAGCCAAACATGTAGGTTATTAGCTCAGATAACTATGATACTGTTGTTTCACGGGAGTCCAACATCTAGGTTATTAGCTCTGATAGCTATGATACTGATGTTATAAGTGAGCCAAACATGTAGGTTATTAGCTCAGATAACTATGATACTGATGTTGTAAGGGAGTCCAACATCTAGGTTATTAGCTCTGATAGCTATGATACTGATGTTTTAAGTGAGCAAAACATGTAGGTTATTAGCTCTGATAGCTATGATACTGATGTTTTAAGTGAGCCAAACATGTAGGTTATTAGCTCTGATAGCTATGATACTGATGTTTTAAGTGAGCCAACCATGTAGGTTATTAGCTCTGATAGCTATGATACTGATGTTTTAAGTGAGCCAACCATGTAGGTTATTAGCTCTGAAGCTATGATACTGATGTTTTAAGTGAGCCAAACATGTAGGTTATTAGCTCTGATAGCTATGATACTGATGTTTTAAGTGAGCCAAACATCTAGCTTATTAGCTCTGATAGCTATGATACTGATTTTTAAGTGAGCCAAACATGTAGGTTAATAGCTCTGATAGCTATGATACTAATGTTTTAAGTGAGCCAAACATGTAGGTTATTAGCTCAGATAGCTATGATACTGATGTTTTAAGGGAGTTCAACATCTAGGTTATTAGCTCAGATAGCTATGATACTGATGTTTTAAGTGAGCAAAACATGTAGGTTATTAGCTCTGATAGCTATGATACTGATGTTTTAAGTGAGCCAAACATGTAGGTTATTAGCTCTGATAGCTATGATACTGATGTGTTAAGTGAGCCAAACATGTAGGTTATTAGCTCAGATAGCTATGATACTGATGTTTTAAGGGAGTCCAACATCTAGGTTATTAGCTCAGATAGCTCTGATACTGATGTTTTAAGGGAGTCCAACATCTAGGTTATTAGCTCTGATAGCTATGATACTGTTGTTTTAAGAGAGTCCAACATCTAGGTTATTAGCTCTGATAGCTATGATACTGTTATTTTAAGAGAGCCCAACATCTAGGTTATTAGCTCTGATAGCTATGATACTGTTGTTTTAAGAGAGTCCAACATCTAGGTTATAGGCTCTAATAGTTGTGATACTGTTGTTTTAAGTGAGCCAAACATCTAGGTTATTAGCTCTGATAGCTATGATACTGATGTTTTAAGTGAGCCAAACATGTAGGTTATTAGCTCTGATCGCTATGATACTGGTGTTTTAAGTGAGCCAAACATGTTGGTTATTAGCTGTGATAGCTATGATACTCATGTTTTAAGTGAGCCAAACATGTAGGTTATTAACTCAGATAACTATGATACTGTTGTTTCAAGGGAGTCCAACATCTAGGTTATTAGCTCTGATAGCTATGATACTGATGTATTAAGTGAGCCAAACATGTGGGTTATTAGCTCTGATAGCTATGATACTGATGTTATAAGTTAGATAGATAGATAGATTTTTATTAATTCCATTTGATCAAATACATGCATTCAATACATTTTTGATATAGGACACGTCAGAATTTACATGCATAAAATAAAAGAACTAACAGGTATATATTACTAAGATTAAAACTATTTATAACTTATTATAATAGCAAATCTTAATAGATACAATCTTATTGCACAACTATTTACACCTCACTCTATTATCATAATATGAAAACTTAATTCTATAAATACAACAACATACAGCTAGGTATTAAAATTAAATTAAAAAAGTAAAATATAGTTATAGATTCCATCACTCCTATACGCTAAAATATTCAACTACTGAGTAAAAACAATGGCACTGCAGATAAGCTTTCAACATTCTATCAAAGGTTTTTATTTTTGGGGCCAGTTTTATATACTGGGGTAGTTTATTGTATAATTTAACTCCAGTGTGAAAAGTTCCTTTTTGATATATGCTTGTGTGTGTGTGTGAAATATGAATGTTTTGATTTTGTCTTGTGTTATGCCTATGAACATCATTGTTTGTTTTAAGAAAAACATCTTTATTCATTAAATTCTTTTTAAAAAACATAATACTTTCAAAGATATATATGCAGGGCAGTGGGAGAATGTTTAAATCTTTAAACAGAGGTCTACATGATTCTCTAGAGTGTACATTTGCCATAATTCTAATCGCTCTCTTTTGTATCCTAAACGTGCTTAGTACATCTGGCGACATACCCCAAAATATGATCCCATATCTTAAGTATGAATGGAAATAAGCAAAATAAGTATTTCTTAATGTGTGCATGCTAGTGCAGGTTTTCAAAATACGTAACGCAAAGCACATCGAGTTCAGTTTAGTATTCAGATATTGTTTATGTTTATTCCATTTCAAGTCTTGTTGTATCCATAGTCCTAAAAACTTTGTTTCTGATTTATTTTCTATTTGATGACCATTTAATGTTATATTGGGCATCGCAGGATTCCTATTCTGTATAGTGTGGAAATTTAGACATACTGTCTTTTTATAGTTTATTATGAGGCGATTATCTTGTGACCATTTGGTTAACTCTCCTGTAACGGAGTCAGCAGACTGCTGTATGACCTGTTTAGTTTCACCTTTTATTACGAGTGTTGTATCGTCCGCAAACAAAATTTCCTTATGTGAATGAACGTTCTGTGTTATATCATTGATATATAGAAGAAAGAGTAGTGGGCCCAAAACCGATCCCTGGGGTACTCCAAATTCAATAATTCCCTCATTGGACAATGTTTCATTAAGTAATTTGGTTCCATCATCCTTGTGTCTCAAGCTTACTATTTGTTTACGCCTTGTTAAGTAAGACTCTATCCATTTATTAGCTAGACCTCTAACACCATATTGATTTAGTTTGGTAAGGAGGATTTTATGGTCAACTACATCAAATGCTTTCGATAAATCCAAGAATAGGCCAGTTACATGTTCCTTATTGTCAATTAATTTCAGTATACTATTACTACATTCGTAAATTGCTGTCTGTGTAGATTTTTCCGTTCTAAATCCATGTTGTGAGTTTGATAATATTTTATTTTTTTCTATGAAACTTATCAGTCTCTTATACATAATTTTTTCCACAATTTTTGCAATACCAGTTGGTAAGGTAATAGGACGATAGTTATCTAATTCATCTTTTGAACCATTTTTGTGCACTGGAATTACTTTTGATAACTTCAAAATATCCGGGTAAGTTCCTGAGAGAATTGAACTGTTTATTAAGTGCGTAAGTGGATTTATTATATTTTCTGCACATTTCTTTAAAATTGCATCAGGGATGCCATCAATGCCAGCACAGAATTTATTTTTTAGCTCTTTTATAACTATTCTTACCTCTTCACTTGTGACATGATTTATAAATAAAGAATCACTGCATATATTTATTTTATTATTAGAATTTAGTGTATTTACCTGTGATTTATTTAATAATTTTTGCGGAATTTCCAGAAAATAGTCATTAAAAGTGTGTGCTATTTCCTCTGGATTATTAATCACTTTATTATTTCTGGTCAGTGTAATGTTCCTTTGTATTTTAGCAGATTTTCCAGTTTCTTTCTTTATTACAGACCACATAGCCCTGTTTTTATTAGATGATTGGGAAATAAAATTATCATTATGCATTTTCTTTGCTAGTCTTATTACCTTATTTAATATGCTAGTGTATTTTTTGTAGTATAAATTGAATTCAGGTGTTGTGTGGTATTGTTTATATAATTTGTGTAGAAATTTCTTTCTTTGACATGAATTTATAATCCCTGTTGTTATCCAATTGCTAGTTTTGTTATTTTGAACAGTTCTTCGTTTAAAGGGGAATGCTATTTCAAAATAGTGTTTTAGGGTACTGTTAAATGCATTAAATTTATCATTTACATTTTCTAGTTCATAAATTTCTGACCATGTTTCCTTATTTAATAAGTCATTGAAATATGTAACATTTGATTCAGTGAATGACCTGCACTTTGATTTTACTCCATTATCATTATTATTGATTACTTCGGATACTTCAAAACTCAGTATTTGTCCATGGTGGTCACTAAAACCCGGACAATAGACTTCTATTGAATGGTGATATTTATCTGTATTTATAAAAATTTGATCAGGAGTGGTTTTACTAAATTTTGTTATTCTTGTTGGTGTATTTACTGTAGGTTTCAGTCCATAGGAAATTAGTAACTGGTTTAATAATTCACAATTTCTATCAAGTTTTAAGAAATCCACATTTACATCCCCACAAATTATTATATCGAAATTTACTTTGCTCATGTTATTGAGTAACAATTCTAGTTTATCTATAAATAGAGGAAACTTTCCTGACGGAGAACGGTATACGCATACAATTATTAACTTAAACTGCTGAATTTTTACGGCAGAGAATTCAAAATCCTGTTCCATAATTAGATAATCATAAGCTGTTATCTGTTCATGATCTAAATTATTTCTTAAGAAGATGCAAGTACCACCATGGCTAATATTAGATCTAGAGTATTTACTAGCTTGTATAAACCCTGGGAATTGAATTAATTCGAGTTGTTCCTCTTTCAGCCAATGTTCTGAAATACATAGTGCTGAGATGTCTTTAAGTTCATTTTTAAGCATTAGATTTATGTAATCAATTTTATTATAAAGAGACTGGACATTCTGGTGGTAAATTTTAAATTTGTTACTTTTGCAAGCTTGTGTTGGTGATTTATTTACATTATTATTATCATAATTGTTATTATTATTGTTGCTAGACAAATCCGAAATACCATTGTTGCACTCCGTTAAATTTGACTTCAAAAGATGTGAATGCCAAACCAAACATGTAGGTTATTAGCTCAGATAGCTATGATACTGATGTTGTAAGGGAGTCCAACATCTAGGTTATTAGCTCTGATAGCTATGATACTGATGTTTTAAGTGAGCCAAACATCTAGCTTATTAGCTCTGATAGCTATGATACTGATGTTTTAAGTGAGCCAAACATGTAGGTTATAAGCTCTGATAGCTATGATACTGATGTGTTAAGTGAGCCAAACATGTAAGTTATTAGCTCTGATAGCTATAATACTGATGATATAAGTGAGCCAAACATCTAGGTTATTAGTTCTGATAGCTATGATACTGATGTTTTAAGTGAGCCAAACATGTGGGTTATTAGCTCTGATAGCTATGATACTGATGTTTTAAGTGAGCCAAACATGTTGGTTAGTAGCTGTGATAGCTATGATACTGATGTTTTAAGTGAGCCAAACATGTAGGTTATTAGCTCAGATAACTATGATACTGTTGTTTTAAGGGAGTCCAACATCAAGGTTATTAGCTCTGATAGCTATGATACTGATGTTTTAAGTGAGCCATGCATCTTGCTTATTAGCTCTGATAGCTATTATACTGATGTTTTAATTGAGCCAAACATGTAGGTTATGAGCTCTGATAGCTATGATACTGATGTATTAAGTGAGCCAAACATGTAGGTTATTAGCTCTGATAGCTATGATACTGATGTTTTAAGTGAGCCAAACATGTAGGTTATTAGCTCTGATAGCTATGATACTGATGTTTTAAGTGAGCCAACCATGTAGGTTATTAGCTCTGATAGCTTTGATACTGATGTTTTAAGTGAGCCAACCATGTAGGTTATTAGCTCTGATAGCTATGATACTGATGTTTTAAGTGAGCCAAACATGTAGGTTATTAGCTCTGATAGCTATGATACTGATGTTTTAAGTGAGCCAAACATCTAGCTTATTAGCTCTGATAGCTATGATACTGATGTTTTAAGTGAGCCAAACATGTAGGTTATTAGCTCTGATAGCTATGATACTGATGTTTTAAGTGAGCCAAACATGTAGGTTAATAGCTCTGATAGCTATGATACTAATGTTTTAAGTGAGCCAAACATGTAGGTTATTAGCACAGATAGCTATGATACTGATGTTTTAAGGGAGTTCAACATCTAGGTTATTAGCTCAGATAGCTATGATACTGATGTCTTAAGGGAGTCCAACATCCAGTTTATTAGCTCTGATAGCTATGATACTGTTGTTTTTAGAGAGTTCAAAATCTAGGTCATTAGCTCTGATAGCTATGATACTGTTGTTTTAAGAGAGCCCAACATCTAGGTTATTAGCTCTGATAGCTAAGATACTGTTGTTTTAAGAGAGTCCAACATCTAGGTTTTAGGCTCTAATAGTTGTGATACTGTTGTTTTAAGTGATCCAAACTTCTAGGTTACTAGCTCTGATATCTATGATACTGACGTTTTAAGTGAGCCAAACATGTAGGTTATTAGCTCTGATAGCTATGATACTGATGTTTTAAGTGAGCAAAACATGTAGGTTATTAGCTCTGATAGCTATGATACTGATGTTTTAAGTGAGCCAAACATGTAGGTTATTAGCTCTGATAGCTATGATACTGATGTTTTAAGTGAGCCAAACATGTAGGTTATTAGCTCAGATAGCTATGATACTGATGTTTTAAGGGAGTCCAACATCTAGGTTATTAGCTCAGATAGCTATGATACTGATGTTTTAAGGGAGTCCAACATCTAGGTTATTAGCTCTGATAGCTATGATACTGTTGTTTTAAGAGAGTCCAACATCTAGGTTATTAGCTCCGATAGCTATGATACTGTTATTTTAAGAGAGCCCAACATCTAGGTTATTAGCTCTGATAGCTATGATACTGTTGTTTTAAGAGAGTACAACATCTAGGTTATAGGCTCTAATAGTTGTGATACTGTTGTTTTAAGTGAGCCAAACATCTAGGTTATTAGCTCTGATAGCTATGATACTGATGTTTTAAGTGAGCCAAACATGTAGGTTATTAGCTCTGATAGCTATGATACTGATGTTTTAAGTGAGCCAAACATGTTGGTTATTAACTGTGATAGCTATGATACTCATGTTTTAAGTGAGCCAAACATGTAGGTTATTAACTCAGATAACTATGACACTGTTGTTTCAAGGGAATCCAACATCTAGGATATTAGCTCTGATAGCTATGATACTGATGTATTAAGTGAGCCAAACATGTAGGTTATTAGCTCTGATAGCTATGATACTGATGTTATAAGTGAGCCAAACATGTAGGTTATTAGCTCAGCTAGCTATGATACTGATGTTGTAAGGGAGTCCAACATCTAGGTTATTAGCTCTGATAGCTATGATACTGATGTTTTAAGTGAGCAAAACATCTAGCTTATTAGCTCTGATAGCTATGATACTGATGTTTTAAGTGAGCCAAACATGTAGGTTATTAGCTCTGATAGCTATGATACTGATGTGTTAAGTGAGCCAAACATGTAAGTTATTAGCTCTGATAGCTATGATACTGATGATATAAGTGAGCCAAACTTCTAGGTTATTAGCTCTGATAGCTATGATACTGATGTTTTAAGTGAGCCAAACATGTGGGTTATTAGCTCTGATAGCTATGATACTGATGTTTTAAGTGAGCCAAACATGTTGGTTATTAGCTGTGATAGCTATGATACTGATGTTTTAAGTGAGCCAAACATGTAGGTTATTAGCTCAGATAACTATGATACTGTTGTTTTAAGGGAGTCCAACATCAAGGTGAGCTAGGTATGATACTGATGTTTTAAGTGAGCCAAGCATCTTGCTTATTAGCTCTGATAGCTATTATACTGATGTTTTAAGTGAGCCAAACATGTAGGTTATTAGCTCTGATAGCTATGATACTGATGTATTAAGTGAGCCAAACATGTAGGTTATTAGCTCTGATAGCTATGATACTGATGCTTTAAGTGAGCCAAACACGTAGGTTATTAGCTCTGATAGCTATGATACTGATGTTTTAAGTGAGCCAACCATGTAGGTTATTAGCTCTGATAGCTATGATACTGATGTTTTAAGTGAGCCAAACATGTAGGTTATTAGCTCTGATAGCTATGATACTGATGTTTTAAGTGAGCCAAACATCTAGCTTATTAGCTCTGATAGCTATGATACTGATGTTTTAAGTGAGCCAAACATGTAGGTTATTAGCTCTGATAGCTATGATACTGATGTTTTAAGTGAGCCAAACATGTAGGTTAATAGCTCTGATAGCTATGATACTAATGTTTTAAGTGAGCCAAACATGTAGGTTATTAGCTCAGATAGCTATGATACTGATGTTTTTAGGGAGTTCAACATCTAGGTTATTAGCTCAGATAGCTATGATACTGATGTTTTAAGGGAGTCCAACATCTAAGTTATTAGCTCTGATAGCTATGATACTGTTGTTTTTAGAGAGTTCAAAATCTAGGTCATTAGCTCTGATAGCTATGATACTGTTGTTTTAAGAGAGCCCAACATCTAGGTTATTAGCTCTGATAGCTAAGATACTGTTGTTTTAAGAGAGTCCAACATCTAGGTTTTAGGCTCTAATAGTTGTGATAATGTTGTTTTAAGTGATCCAAACATCTAGGTTACTAGCTCTGATATCTATGATACTGACGTTTTAAGTGAGCCAAACATGTAGGTTATTAGCTCTGATAGCTATGATACTGATGTTTTAAGTGAGCAAAACATGTAGGTTATTAGCTCTGATAGCTATGATACTGATGTTTTAAGTGAGCCAAACATGTAGGTTATTAGCTCTGATAGCTATGATACTGATGTTTTAAGTGAGCCAATCATGTAGGTTATTAGCTCAGATAGCTATGATACTGATGTTTTAAGGGAGTCCAACATCTAGGTTATTAGCTCAGATAGCTATGATACTGATGTTTTAAGTGAGCCAAACATGTAGGTTATTAGCTCTGATAGCTATGATACTGATGTTTTAAGTGAGCCAAACATGTTGGTTATTAGCTGTGATAGCTATGATACTCATGTTTTAAGTGAGCCAAACATGTAGGTTATTAACTCAGATAACTATGATACTGTTGTTTCAAGGGAGTCCAACATCTAGGTTATTAGCTCTGATAGCTATGATACTGATGTATTAAGTGAGCCAAACATGTAGGATATTAGCTCAGCTAGCTATGATACTGATGTTGTAAGGGAGTCCAACATCTAGGTTATTAGCTCTGATAGCTATGATACTGATGTTTTAAGTGAGCCATACGTGTAGCTTATTAGCTCTGATAGCTATGATACTGATGATTTAAGTGAGCCAAACATGTAGGTTATTAGCTCTGATAGCTATGATACTGATGTGTTAAGTGAGCCAAACATGTAAGTTATTAGCTCTGATAGCTATGATACTGATGATATAAGTGAGCCAAACATCTAGGTTATTAGCTCTGATAGCTATGATACTGAAGTTTTAAGTGAGCCAAACATGTGGGTTATTAGCTCTGATAGCTATGATACTGATGTTTTAAGTGAGCCAAACATGTTGGTTATTAGCTGTGATAGCTATGATACTGATGTTTTAAGTGAGCCAAACATGTAGGTTATTAGCTCAGGTAACTATGATACTGTTGTTTTAAGGGAGTCCAACATCAAGGTGAGCTAGGTATGATACTGATGTTTTAAGTGAGCCAAGCATCTTGCTTATTAGCTCTGATAGCTATTATACTGATGTTTTATGTGAGCCAAACATGTAGGTTATTAGCTCTGATAGCTATGATACTGATGTATTAAGTGAGCCAAACATGTAGGTTATTAGCTCTGATAGCTATGATACTGATGTTTTAAGTGAGCCAAACATGTAGGTTATTAGCTCTGATAGCTATGATACTGATGTTTTTAGTGAGCCAACCATGTAGGTTATTAGCTCTGATAGCTATGATACTGATGTTTTAAGTGAGCCAAACATGTAGGTTATTAGCTCAGATAACTATGATACTGTTGTTTTAAGGGAGTCCAACATCAAGGTGAGCTAGGTATGATACTGATGTTTTAAGTGAGCCAAGCATCTTGCTTATTAGCTCTGATAGCTATTATACTGATGTTTTAAGTGAGCCAAACATGTAGGTTATTAGCTCTGATAGCTATGATACTGATGTATTAAGTGAGCCAAACATGTAGGTTATTAGCTCTGATAGCTATGATACTGATGTTTTAAGTGAGCCAAACATGTAAGTTATTAGCTCTGATAGCTATGATACTGATGTTTTAAGTGAGCCAACCATGTAGGTTATTAGCTCTGATAGCTATGATACTGATGTTTTAAGTGAGCCAAACATGTAGGTTATTAGCTCTGATAGCTATGATACTGATGTTTTAAGTGAGCCAAACATCTAGCTTATTAGCTCTGATAGCTATGATACTGATGTTTTAAGTGAGCCAAACATGTAGGTTATTAGCTCTGATAGCTATGATACTGATGTTTTAAGTGAGCCAAACATGTAAGTTAATAGCTCTGATAGCTATGATACTAATGTTTTAAGTGAGCCAAACATGTAGGTTATTAGCTCAGATAGCTATGATACTGATGTTTTAAGGGAGTTCAACATCTAGGTTATTAGCTCAGATAGCTATGATACTGATGTTTTAAGGGAGTCCAACATCTAGGTTATTAGCTCTGATAGCTATGATACTGTTGTTTTTAGAGAGTTCAAAATCTAGGTCATTAGCTCTGATAGCTATGATACTGTTGTTTTAAGAGAGCCCAACATCTAGGTTATTAGCTCTGATAGCTAAGATACTGTTGTTTTAAGAGAGTCCAACATCTAGGTTTTAGGCTCTAATAGTTGTGATACTGTTGTTTTAAGTGATCCAAACATCTAGGTTACTAGCTCTGATATCTATGATACTGACGTTTTAAGTGAGCCAAACATGTAGGTTATTAGCTCTGATAGCTATGATACTGTTATTTTAAGAGAGCCCAACATCTAGGTTATTAGCTCTGATAGCTATGATACTGTTGTTTTAAGAGAGTCCAACATCTAGGTTATAGGCTCTAATAGTTGTGATACTGTTGTTTTAAGTGAGCCAACATCTAGGTTATTAGCTCTGATAGCTATGATACTGATGTTTTAAGTGAGCCAACCATGTTGGTTATTAGCTGTGATAGCTATGATACTCATGTTTTAAGTGAGCCAAACATGTAGGTTATTAGGTCAGATAGCTATGATACTGATGTTTTAAGGGAGTCCAACATCTAGGTTATTAGCTCAGATAGCTATGATTTTGATGTTTTAAGGGAGTCCAACATCTAGGTTATTAGCTCTGATAGCTATGATACTGTTGTTTTAAGAGAGTCCAACATCTAGGTTATTAGCTCCGATAGCTATGATACTGTTATTTTAAGAGAGCCCAACATCTAGGTTATTAGCTCTGATAGCTATGATACTGTTGTTTTAAGAGAGTCCAACATCTAGGTTATAGGCTCTAATAGTTGTGATACTGTTGTTTTAAGTGAGCCAAACATCTAGGTTATTAGCTCTGATAGCTATGATACTGATATTTTAAGTGACCCAAACATGTAGGTTATTAGCTCTGATAGCTATGATACTGATGTTTTATGTGAGCCAAACATGTTGGTTATTAGCTGTGATAGCTATGATACTCATGTTTTAAGTGAGCCAAACATGTAGGTTATTAACTCAGATAATTATGACACTGTTGTTTCAAGGGAATCCAACATCTAGGATATTAGCTCTGATAGCTATGATACTGATGTATTAAGTGAGCCAAACATGTAGGTTATTAGCTCTGATAGCTATGATACTGATGTTATACGTGAGCCAAACATGTAGGTTATTAGCTCAGCTAGCTATGATACTGATGTTGTAAGGGAGTCCAACATCTAGGTTATTAGCTCTGATAGCTATGATACTGATGTTTTAAGTGAGCCAAACATCTAGCTTATTAGCTCTGATAGCTATGATACTGATGTTTTAAGTGAGCCAAACATGTAGGTTATTAGCTCTGATAGCTATGATACTGATGTGTTAAGTGAGCCAAACATGTAAGTTATTAGCTCTGATAGCTATGATACTGATGATATAAGTGAGCCAAACATCTAGGTTACTGGCTCTGATAGCTATGATACTGATGTTTTAAGTGAGCCAAACATGTGGGTTATTAGCTCTGATAGCTATGATACTGATGTTTTAAGTGAGCCAAACATGTTGGTTATTAGCTGTGATAGCTATGATACTGATGTTTTAAGTGAGCCAAACATGTAGGTTATTAGCTCAGATAACTATGATACTGTTGTTTTAAGGGAGTCCAACATCAAGGTGAGCTAGGTATGATACTGATGTTTTAAGTGAGCCAAGCATCTTGCTTATTAGCTCTGATAGCTATTATACTGATATTTTAAGTGAGCCAAACATGTAGGTTATTAGCTCTGATAGCTATGATACTGATGTATTAAGTGAGCCAAACATGTAGGTTATTAGCTCTGATAGCTATGATACTGATGTTTTAAGTGAGCCAAACATGTAGGTTATTAGCTCTGATAGCTATGATACTGATGTTTTAAGTGAGCCAACCATGTAGGTTATTAGCTCTGATAGCTATGATACTGATTTTTTTAGTGAGCCAAACATGTAGGTTATTAGCTCTGATAGCTATGATACTGATGTTTTAAGTGAGCCAAACATCTAGCTTATTAGCTCTGATAGCTATGATACTGATGTTTTAAGTGAGCCAAACATGTAGGTTATTATCTCTGATAGCTATGATACTGATGTTTTAAGTGAGCCAAACATGTAGGTTAATAGCTCTGATAGCTATGATACTGATGTTTTAAGTGAGCCAAACATGTAGGTTATTAGCTCAGATAGCTATGATACTGATGTTTTAAGGGAGTCCAACATCTAGGTTATTAGCTCAGATAGCTATGATACTGATGTTTTAAGGGAGTCCAACATCTAGGTTATTAGCTCTGATAGCTATGATACTGTTGTTTTAAGAGAGTCCAGCATCTAGGTTATTAGCTCTGATAGCTATGATACTGTTATTTTAAGAGAGCCCAACATCTAGGTTATTAGCTCTGATAGCTATGATACTGTTGTTTTAAGAGTGTCCAACATCTAGGTTATAGGCTCTAATAGTTGTGATACTGTTGCTTTAAGTGAGCCAAACATCTAGGTTATTAGCTCTGATAGCTATGATACTGATGTTTTAAGTGAGCCAAACATGTTGGTTATTAGCTGTGATAGCTATGATACTCATGTTTTAAGTGAGCCAAACATGTAGGTTATTAACTCAGTTAACTATGATACTGTTGTTTCAAGGTAGTCCAACATCTAGGTTATTAGCTCTGATAGCTATGATACTGATGTTATAAGTGAGCCAAACATATAGGTTATTAGCTCAGATAGCTATGATACTGATGTTGTAAGGGAGTCCAACATCTAGGTTATTAGCTCTGATAGCTATGATACTGATGTTTTAAGTGAGCCAAACATCTAGCTTATTAGCTCTGATAGCTATGATACTGATGTTTTAAGTGAGCCAAACATGTAGGTTATTAGCTCTGATAGCTATGATACTGATGTGTTAAGTGAGCCAAACATGTAAGTTATTAGCTCTGATAGCTATGATACTGATGATATAAGTGAGCCAAACATCTAGGTTATTAGCTCTGATAGCTATGATACTGATGTTATAAGTGAGCCAAACATGTAGGTTATTAGCTCAGATAGCTATGATACTGATGTTGTAAGGGAGTCCAACATCTAGGTTATTAGCTCTGATAGCTATGATACTGATGTTTTAAGTGAGCCAAACATGTAGGTTATTAGCTCTGATAGCTATGATACTGTTGTTATAAGAGAGTCCAACATCTAGGTTATTAGCTCTGATAGCTATGATACTGTTGTTTTAAGAGAGTCCAACATCTAGGTTATTGGCTCTGATAGCTATGATACTGTTGTTTTAAGAGAGCCCAACATCTAGGTTATTAGCTCTGATAGCTATGATACTGTTGTTTTAAGACAGTCCAACATCTAGGTTATAGGCTCTAATAGTTGTGATACTGTTGTTTTAAGTGAGCCAAACATCTAGGTTATTAGCTCTGATAGCTAGGATACTGATGTGTTAAGTGAGCCAAACATGTAAGTTATTAGCTCTGATAGCTATGATACTGATGATATAAGTGAGCCAAACTTCTAGGTTATTAGCTCTGATAGCTATGATACTGATGTTATAAGTGAGCCAAACATGTAGGTTATTAGCTCAGATAGCTATGATACTGATGTTTTAAGGGAGTCCTACATCTTGGTTATTAGCTCAGACAGCTATGATACTGATGTTTTAAGGGAGTCCAACATCTAGGTTATTAGCTCTGATAGCTATGATACTGTTGTTTTAAGAGAGTCCAACATCTAGGTTATTAGCTCTGTTAGCTATGATACTGATGTTTTAAGTGAGCCAAACATGTGGGTTATTAGCTCTGATAGCTATGATACTGATGTTTTAAGTGAGTCAAACATGTTGGTTATTAGCTGTGATAGCTATGATACTGATGTTTTAAGTGAGCCAAACATGTAGGTTATTAGCTCAGATAACTATGATACTGTTGTTTTAAGGGAGTCCAACATCAAGGTTATTAGCTCTGATCGCTATGATACTGATGTTTTAAGTGAGCCAAGCATCTTGCTTATTAGCTCTGATAGCTATTATACTGATGTTTTAAGTGAGCCAAACATGTAGGTTATTAGCTCTGATAGCTATGATACTGATGTATTAAGTGAGCCAAACATGTAGGTTATTAGCTCTGATAGCTATGATACTGATGTTTTAAGTGAGCCAAACATCTAGGTTATTTGCTCAGATAGCTATGATACTGATGTTTTAAGGGAGTCCAACATCTCGGTTATTAGCTCTGATAGCTATGATACTGATGTTTTAAGTGAGCCAAACATGTAGGTTATTAGCTGTGATAGCTATGATACTGATGTTTTAAGTGAGCCAAACATCTAGGTTATTAGCTCTGATAGCTATGATACTGATGTTTTAAGTGAGCCAAACATCTAGGTTATTAGCTCAGATAGCTATGATACTGATGTTTTAAGGGAGTCCAACATCTAGGTTATTAGCTCTGATAGCTGTAATACTGAATTTTTAAGTGAGCCAAACATCTAGGTTATTAGCTCCGATAGCTATGATACCGGTACTGATGTTGTTAGGGATTCCAACATCTAGGTTATTAGCTCTGATAGCTATGATACTGATGTTTTAAGTGAGCCAAACATCTAGGTTATTAGCTCCGATAGCTATGATACTGATGTTTTAAGACAGCCCAACATCTAGGTTATTAGCTATGATACTGATGTTTTAAGAGAGTCCAACATCTAGGTTATAGGCTCTAATAGTTGTGATACTGTTGTTTTAAGAGAGCCAAACATCTAGGTTATTAGCTCAGATAGTTATCCTACTGATGTTTTAAAAGAGCCCATCATCTAGGTTATTAGCTCTGATAGCTATGATAGTGATGTTTTAAAACAGCCCAACATCTAGGTTATTAGTTCAGATAGTTATCATACTGTTGTTTTAACTGAGCCAAACATCTAGGTTATTAACTCTGATAGCTAAGATACTGATGTTTTAAAAGAGCCCAACATCTAGGTTATTAGCTCCGATAGCTATGATACTGTTGTTTCAAAACAGCCAAACATCTAGGTTATTAGCTCAGAGAGTTATGCTCAGTCTTGTATACCAACCTTTTACCATCCTAATTTTCCTATTAGGTGCTGATTATGCAATATTCCATTTGTTCAAGATGTCAGCCTGGCGTAATGTTCAATAAATTTGTACTGTGGTTTAGAAGAATGATTTCCGTTATTTTAACTCATCATTAGTATTGTTTGAAAGCCTCCGTGGCTTAGGCGGCAGCACGCTGGCCTCTCACCGCTGGGTCCGTGGTTCAAATCCCGGTCACTCCATGTGAGATCTGTGCTGGACAGAACGGAGGCAGACAGGTTTTTCTCCGGGTACTCCGGTTTTCCCTGTCAAAATTTCATTCCAGCAACACTCTCCACTATCATTTCATTTCATCTGTCATTCATTTAATCATTGCCCCAGAGGAGTGCGTCAGGCCTCGGCAGCCGGCACAGTTCATATCCTCGCCGCAAGATGGGGGCTTCATTCATTCCATTCCTGACCCGGTCGGAGACTGGAAGCAGGCTGTGGATTTTCATTTCATTAGTATTGTTTCAGGGAATATAGTTATCAAAAAATTTGAACCGTTTGATCTCGTATACGATTGTATCTTCATGCGAAGATTTATCTCTGTAAGTTAACTTGATAACGAGTCACTGATTTCAATATTTCATTTAATCAGGATGGCAGTTATGGGTAATGTTTGGTCTATAAATTTCCGGAATATTGCACAGGAGTTTCTTACAAGGTATATTCTTCTTCAAAATTTCATCGTTATAACTCTCGAGTATTCTCTGTGAGTTGTGCATCAGAGTTGTCTCAAACGAGATTCCTTTTTCACCGAGCTTCGTTGTAATTGCTCAATTGATTCATTGATCTTAATGTTTTAATGGTAGACATGACTACTATCATGAATTTATGCTATACTAGCTTCTTTACCCGTCGTTGACGGGTATATATAGTAAACAACTTTTAGGTTACATGCCCGTCATTGATGGAAAGAAATAAAAGTCCCATGACAACGAAATGGAGGACAGCCTTGCGCTCTAAATCGTTAATGGTTGAGCCAAATTTGCGACTTTAAAAATGCATGATTGAGCCACATGAAAGCCTTATCACGGAGGCATCGAGTTATTTTAGCCACCTCAAGCGCATGACTGAGTTAGCAGCTACATGTCAAGAGATGGATGTAACTTGCGCAATTGCCTCAATACGGGGATTGGAGGCTACGACTTAACCACCTCACCCCGGTGTATTACATGAAGAACTTTTGGCGTACTTTTTTAATTGGGGATGCATTCTGAAATGTTCATGGCATTCACTCACCAACCCATAACAAACAGGCAAGAATTATACTGAGGGTATACTTGGTCACTTTTCAGCTCATCCGGGATGAATACAAAGTATTAGCCGTAAATTCCACATGTTCGGACAGAAATTTCACTTCACTTGTGCTTTCATCAGACCGAATTTTACAGTGTAGTGCTAACTTTTTGCCATGGTTTGGAATTCTTAGTTTATGGTGAATCATTTAGTGAAATGTTTTATATATTCAAGATGACGGGTGTGCGTAATATTCAATGTGATAATCTTGTGATTTATGCAATTAAGGGCTCACGTACATGACCCTTTTTACACTACTTTTCATGGTGATTGTTCAATTACATCCTAGTTAATCGAGTTTAGTGAATAATAGTGCTCAAGACCACCATATTAGATGAATTTATTCGTACGGAGCATTTGAACCTTAATCCGAGTAAACTTTCTATATATTGTTAAACTACATTTTTACAAAGTTTCAGTTTTCGAAGTTTAGTGAGTGGTGAATGAGTGATTTTATTTATTTTTAATATTGAAAATGGTATATGTACGTTATTTTGTTGTAGCGCTGCCAAATTTGTGTCCATCTTTTGAAGCTTTCAATTTTGTAAATATTGATATCATCATCATCAATTTTCGTTTTCCAGTTTGGGCTAGGTCAGAGCAAATATGACATCCCTCCACTTTACGCTGTCTCTCCACCATCCTTCGTCAACCACTCAACTCAATTCCAGGTTTCGCTCTCACACACTGTCCCTCACCAAATCCATCCACCGTACTCTAGGTCTTCCTCTACCACTCTTTCCAGTCATCCGTCTTTTCATCACTTGTTTCGGCATTCTTTCATCATTCATCCTTTTCACATGTCAATACCATCTCAATCTGTTCTGCTCCAGCTTATCATTCAGCTTCTGCACATTCACTTCCTCTCGAACGTCTTCATTCCTCACTCTATATGTACCATACTCTTCAGGAATTTAATTTCGACTGCCTGTATTCTACTTTCATCTCTCCTTGTCATCGGCCAAGCTTCTGCTCCATACGTCATTATTGGTAAGGAATAGGTCTTGCACATCACTTCTTTAGCCTTCAGTGGTGTGTCTTTATCCCAAATTAAACCCTTAACCTGATGATAGAAAACACTCCCACATTGTAATCTCATGTTGATCTCCTTGTCCAATCTTGCATTTTCCATCAATTCACGTCCTAAATATTTGAAGTGTAATTCCAGATCTACATCTCCAATTTTCACAATCACTTTTCTTTCTTTCTTTCTTTATTTCTTTCTTTCTTTCTTTCTTTCTTTCTTTCCTCTTGTTAATACCATTGTCTTACTATTCTCTACACTGATTTTAATTTCGCATTTCTCAATATTTTCCTTCAGTACATCCAGCTGTTCTTGGACCACATTCTCATTCTCCCCCCAAATCAGAACATCATCAGCAAATAGAATTATGTTCATTCTTGTGCCTGTGTATGCTTCCTTTGCTGCCTTTAGTATATCATCCATCACCGGTATAACTAGCAATGGTGAGAGTACACTCCCATGTTTCAATCCATGTTCAATTTCAAACCATCCTGTTTTACCTACTTGCGACTTGACACAGCTGCAACAATTACTGTACATCGCCTTTATCATTTGTATTATTTCTTCTCCAACACCTTTATCCACGGCTACTTCGTCTACTCCCACAGTTTTTCCCAATTTCATCTTCTTAATGGCCGATTCCACCTCTGTCATTGTATTGTATTGATGTATTGGAATTTAAATTATCGATAATAGTACTTGAACACTACGCACGGTTGTCATGTGGGAATTATTTAGCCAAGAAATTTGGAAATTTGGTGCCCGGCTCACCTTCCACGTGAGCTTGAGTTTAGCTGATTGCCACCTTAGGCAATGGAAATACCATATTGCCATATGCCATATTGTATTCTATTATGGTTGTCAAGGTACACGGCAACCTATGTATAAGGTGCGTTCAAAAAGTAAAGAGCCGGAGGCATAATTACAGAAACCAGTACCTGTATGTTAGAAGTATTGGCGCTGGCTGTTGAGGCATTTGTCCCACTGTGACACGAGGCGGTGAATGGCTGTCTCATAAAATTCCCTGGGCTGCGATGTGAACCAGTTCCGCACGTACAGCTGGACGTCGACGTCCGAGGTGAATCGTTGGCCCCGCAGAGCCCTTTTCAGGGGACCAAACATGGCGTAATCACAGGGAGATAGGTCTGGACTGTATGGAGGGTGGCCGAGAACCTCCCATTTGAATTTCTGCAGGAGTGCCGCGACTGTGTTGGCCGTATGAGGTCGTGCATTGTCGTGGAGCAGAATGACCCCACGGGTCGTTTTGTTTTGATCGCTTGGCGAAGGGTGGTCAAGGTTTGCGAGTAACGCTGGGCATTAACTGTTATCCCGTGCGGCATGAAGTGTATCAGAAAGGGGCCATCTTGGTCAAAGAAGAACGTCAGCATTACCTTTCCTGCACGCATGTGGATGGCCTTGCCTTTTTTGGGTGGTGGTGACCCTGGATGCTTCCACTGGAGGCTTTGTCGTTTGGATTCTGGTTCGAAGTGATGACACAATGACTCATCTTCAGCCACCACTCGTGCCAGGAACCCATTCCCTTCCCTCGCATAGCGCTGCAGATGACCAATACAGTGGGCCATTCGACATGCTTCCTGGTGTGGTTGAAGACTGTGGGGCACCCATTGGGCACACACTTTGCGCAAGTGCAGTCGTTCCTTCATGATGGTGTTCACACTTCCGACGCTCAATCCGACCACGGCGGCTATGGCGTTCACTGTCACTCGGCAGTCCTGGGTAATGAGTGCATCAACCAGCTGGACGTTGTCATCGGTAATGCACGGGGGTGCCCCAGACCGGGCATCATCGGCTAACGACACCCGTCATTCCCTGAAGCGCTTGTGCCACGCCTTGATCCTTGCAAGGGACATGCAGTGTTCGCCGTACACTTGTGACATTCGGCGATGAATGTCCGTTCCCCCTACGCCTTCCGCTTTCTGAAACCGAACAACACTTCTTTGCTCTTCGTTTGGCGACCCCATGTCACTGTTTGCAATGCGGCTGGCAGCGTTGGACGATTGATGCATGCTGCTGCTCACTTTTTATCGTCACGTGACGTGCATGCGTGCCCTCTAGCGACGGGCTGTGACCTTCCACGCTTTGGTCGGAACCACACCTCGTTACACACGCCACGATTAGCCGATGTCGTCACCGGTTTGCGCATTCCAGCCTCCGGCTCCTTACTTTTTGAACGCACCTCATAATTGTGATATCTGCAGGAGTGAGTAAAACGTTCTGTTCCATTCGGTTCAGGTGTTTATGAATTTATAGGCGGAAAAAACACGCCTCGGACAGACGGACACACAAACCCTCGAGTGATACCATAAGTGACTGTAGGCTAAAGTGTGGATTGCCGCAAAGGACGCCCACGTTGTACGCAGCCCGTGTCACAGTAATTGTGGCACGCTATCGCAGCCAGTGCAGTGGAATGATGCTGCGTACGATTTATGGCGGCGAAACAGTCCATTCCATTATTTTTATGATGGAGATCCCGCGGGATGCTCTCTGATAAGAGATGAGGCAGAACTTTGTGGTCGTTCATAACTTGGAACGTGTTTCTGAAGTAGGCCATATGAAGTTCTCCAGCTCAACAGCACTCAACTTTGATGCTCTCCGTCTGATTCGCTGGCCATTGATCATAGCGTCTGTCTCTTCCGACTTATCCAGGGGCTTGGGCATCATAATCATCTCCATGTATATGATTTTTTTTAGCGTATGGCTTTTAATGCCGGGAGTGTCCGAGGACATGTTCGGCTCGCCAGTTTTGTAGCTGCTTCGAGACGGACACCCAATGGGTGAGGTACAAGTACCGTTGGGGAGGGAAGTTGGAATGTAAGGACGAGGAGTTGGAAGGTAGCGGCTGTGGCCTATAGTTAGGGACCAACCCAGGCATTTGCCTGGAAGGAAGATGGGAAACCACAGAAGACCATCTTCAAGGTTGCCGGCGGGGGGATTCGAACCACCTCGCCTCCCGGATGTGACCGACTGCCAGCAGTCATGCCGTAACGACCACGGCTAACTCTCCCGGTCATGTATATGATGATGATTATGATGATGATAATTGTTGTTTTAAGGGGCCTAACATCTAGGTTATCGCCCCGCCAAGTATATGAGTGTATATATATATATATATCTACTTAGTATAAAACAAAGTCCCCGATTCTCGGATGTCACGGATAATCTCGAGAACCTCTGAATGGATTTTGATGCTGTTTTCACCATTCTGTAAAGATATCTCGAGGAAGGTTTCTGCAGAAAATAATTTATTTATGACCAAAGAAAGTCAAGCACTAACGATTTCAGTCAAAAGGTCGAAAAAAAACTGGCGTCCGTGCGCTTTTTAAGCTTACGCTGGACGAACCGTTCAAAATATCTATATACTATGAGTGTAAGAATTGTTCGGCATGAAAAGTTCTACAAAAAAGCCCGGGAGTGCATATCTCTATCTTCAATGCATCGCCTACTATAAGTGTTTTTAAGTTTTCATTTCTTCCAACAATCTCCATTCAGTTACTGAGGCAACAGTTTACGAGCTAGCTAGGGGCGAGTCTATCACCCCAATTACAGCTTAGCTAGCGGACGAGCTTATTGTCCCAGATACAGCCAGCAGCAAACTGTCGAGTCGTGTTGAGTTAAAAACTTTAGAGAAGAGTGGTTGTGTTTGGAGTTTCCCTGGAAATCCAACTCGGCTTTTCTTCATTTCGCTTCATTTGTGTTTCATGCACCTCGCCATTCTTAAATTACGTCTTACAAGAATTTGTGGCAATGCATCTTCGTGATAATATAATTAATATTCCAGTCAGTGATTTTAACCTATCATGCCGAGACGTAAAACGGAAATTGGCCGTTGTTCATTGACATTGAAAAAAGCGCGTATCACGGAATGCATTCATAACTGTTCCCGGGCGAAGCCGGGTCGGGTTGCTAGTATACATATAACTTCAATGATAACCAATGTAATTGTGGTATCTGCAATAGTGTATATTTGTACTTGATGCTAGTATTTAAATTGGGAAGAACCATCCCAGCATTTTCCTGTTGTTAGAAGTGGGGAAACTACAGGAAACCACTTCTAGGATGGCTGAGGTGGGATTCAAACACATCGCACCTCAAGTTTGGCTCATGTGACAGAGTGTAGCCAGGGCACACTTATAGCTAAGGCTCTATGTGGTGAAGCCAAAAGATCATGGTGCAGCATGAGTGGTAGGGAGCTAGAGATACCCCTCATGCCTTCGCCAAGCTCAATACCATGGAATGCACAGATTGTAACCAATATGTCGTCACTTCGGCAGACGAAGAATGACTGCGGTCACTGTTCCTCTATCACTGAAAATTGTCTACCCAGAGCCTTCAGCACATAACGCTCTAGACGAGAATGCCACCCCCTCTTCTCACTGTTCGGTGATGATACTTATCGTTCATTATAGAAGTGTTTTGAAAATAAATGAAGCCATTGACCACTTACGTTCCAAATATACAGTATATGGTGTGACAGTATTAAGTCACAAGTGCGACCAAACCCGCAATTCTCCAACCTAATTATGTAAATATCTTTCAAGGGTGGATTTTTAGGTCTTGTATCATCACAGTATATTATGTTACATTGTTTTATATGATAATTTCATTTAATTAATTGATTGCAAGGATTTGCGTCAGGAATAACATTATACAGTATTTTGGGTTTATGGTTAGAAATTACGCTGATCACAGAGACTCTGAAAGTTACTCAATTCTGTTGACATCCTACCACAACTATACAACCTGGGGAATACGTGTCTATTTTTGGATGTGACCTCTGCCAAGGGCAGAATAGAGAGCTTGGCACTTTGTGGCACCACTGTAATGACTCGCCAGTTAGCGTGTGACGCGTTAATGATGATTGGCTGCAGGCCCAGAAGGTGGGAAATAGCCATGTGACCAAGCAGGAGTATTTAAGAGGTAGAACATTATGTAAAGCTTTCTGATTAATTGTTCCTGATTCGTGGAGTATTTCTGAAGCTGATTTATTGGGTGTCTATAGCAGATATTGCTGCTTTGTTGAATTGCTGCCGGAACGCGAAGTTATTCATATTAGGTTTGCGGCGTTGTTCTGACATAGTCTGTGATGTTGAGTATACTGTGTCAGTGCATTGTGCAATAACTCGTAAGATTCAAGTTGTACTAATGTACACGGAAATCTCCAGTTGTCGAGAGGAGATGGTATCTCATTCAGCCGAGATAATTCCATGTTGCTGAGCATGTGATAACTCTCACTGGATAAGTACGACTGGGTTGCTAATGGGTTTAACCCAAGACGGAAGGGGTTTCGCTGAGTCAGGGATGCCGGCCGGCAAATTACTCTAAATTCCTTCAACACGTGAAAATTCAGGTAGAACTAATTAAAAAAAGCAAGTATTGTCAGGTCTGATTCTTTGGGAAAAGTAACCTGATAATTAGTTGTGACGTCTTCACAACTGTAAGTTTTTCATCTGTACCACTATCTACATTCCAAGGGTTTATGTCACATATGTCTTTGCCATGCAGTGTGTGTAGTGTATATACGTGACAAGACTCCTTGCCTTTGGAAAGCTTATAGAATATAGTTATTTTACCAGATTTGAATGTTTTAATTTCGGAGAAACACCTCATATAGTTAGATGCTAATGCTTATTCCTACCGGGCACTTCACTACGGTGTTAAACACCCACTACCTGAAACTGTGTTCATGTTGTGGTGTTTGAAGCCATATTTTCAGTGTTGCCTTAGTAAACAAGAGTTTAGTGCTTTTCAGTCGGTCAACACGAATGTACCCAAAAGAGATGGGTTATGCCCTAATCCTGAAATAAATTACATGAGATTAATAAAACACTAGGATGACCAGTTTCGATCGTCAAGCGATCATCATCAGATCCAATACACTTAGGCTATAAAATGTATGTTTGAAATACAGGTGAAAATATTTACAATATGTACAATTATTTAGTTGCAGTATTGGTACTGCAACTGGCAGTGTATGCTAAATGCAGTATATATGTCAGGTGAAATGCTAAATGGTGATGGCTATCCGGAGATTGTACTTTAGAGAGATTATATGGTTGTAAACTATGGTTAAACTATAAAATTTTAGGCTAACTACTTATCTGATTGTCTTCCGTACTACAGCTATTCGCAGTTTCCGTGCTCACTTGAACTCGCTGTGCGGTCGACTGCGGTGGTTATCTTAACGACTGGTTTTTCCATGCCTTCCCCCCCTGTCCCTACGTGCTGTGGGGAGTGATCGCGATGTGTTTATGTGAGGTGTTGCCAACCTAGATAAGATGTATGTTATTGAATGAGGTGGATCTACAACTATTAAAGACCGTGGATTAGTCCTCGCCACGCGTGGAGCATAACCCATTCGAACTAAGCGTTGACGGTCTTATGAGGACGTCCCGGCACCTTTAATACTGCCTCTAATATGGGCCTTGGTTTATTGCAGAAGAAAAGTACATCGTACACCTGATCCAGATAACATTTACCTATTAAAAACCCCCTAATTTCCCCCCTTTTTTATCTAGCTTGGCTGTGTCGCTAAATTGTGTTTTGTTTCCGACAGGGTGTGTTTTTTAGTAGCGTGAAGAGGGGTGAGCTCTCCATGAACGTGTGTTCATTTAGATTGTTGGGATTGTTTCGTTTGGCTAGGTGTATCTCGATTGCTTCCTTTATGTCAAGAGCTCTGCCTTTCGATTCGTGATGGATTATTTTAAGGTCCGACTCTATGTTGGTAAAGCTATGCCCTGCGTCACACATATGTTCGCACACGGCTGAATGTGTTCCGTATCTTATCGCATTCCTATGTTCATTATAACGTGTGTCTACTCGCCTTCCACTCTGCCCGATGTAATTAGCTTGACAATCGGTGTCTTGGCACGTTATAGAATATACCCCTGACCTTGAATACGGGTCACGTTTATTTAGATTACTATTTAGGAGGTGCCTAGCGGTTGTGTTTTTCGTCGTGAAAGCTATCTTTATGCCTTGCTTTTTGAATAGGTTAGTGATTTTATATGTATTCGCATTCACATAGTTGAAACGCGCAAATTTTTTCTCATTACTGTCCGGTTTGGGAATCGTTTTATCTTTATTTTTATGTTTGGCTATAATTTGATTTATTTTGCTTGGCGAGAAGTTGTTTTCCTTTGCTATTTGCATAATAGTTCTTATTTCCTTATTATAGTTGTCTTTTGACATGGGTATGTTTAAAGCCCTGTGCACCATTGAATTGAAACCCGCTAGTTTGTGCGTACTGGGGTGATTAGACTGATTGTCGATTGCATGCGAGGTTTGTGTTGCTTTCCGGAATATGGAATATTGAACGTAAAGACAACGACCTTTCATATTCCATATTCCGGAAAGCAACACAAACCTCGCATGCAATCGACAATCAGTCTAATCACCCCAGTACGCACAAACTAGCGGGTTTCAATTCAATGGTGCACAGGGCTTTAAACATACCCATGTCAAAAGACAACTATAATAAGGAAATAAGAACTATTATGCAAATAGCAAAGGAAAACAACTTCTCGCCAAGCAAAATAAATCAAATTATAGCCAAACATAAAAATAAAGATAAAACGATTCCCAAACCGGACAGTAATGAGAAAAAATTTGCGCGTTTCAACTATGTGAATGCGAATACATATAAAATCACTAACCTATTCAAAAAGCAAGGCATAAAGATAGCTTTCACGACGAAAAACACAACCGCTAGGCACCTCCTAAATAGTAATCTAAATAAACGTGACCCGTATTCAAGGTCAGGGGTATATTCTATAACGTGCCAAGACACCGATTGTCAAGCTAATTACATCGGGCAGAGTGGAAGGCGAGTAGACACACGTTATAATGAACATAGGAATGCGATAAGATACGGAACACATTCAGCCGTGTGCGAACATATGTGTGACGCAGGGCATAGCTTTACCAACATAGAGTCGGACCTTAAAATAATCCATCACGAATCGAAAGGCAGAGCTCTTGACATAAAGGAAGCAATCGAGATACACCTAGCCAAACGAAACAATCCCAACAATCTAAATGAACACACGTTCATGGAGAGCTCACCCCTCTTCACGCTACTAAAAAACACACCCTGTCGGAAACAAAACACAATTTAGCGACACAGCCAAGCTAGATAAAAAAGGGGGGAAATTAGGGGGTTTTTAATAGGTAAATGTTATCTGGATCAGGTGTACGATGTACTTTTCTTCTGCAATAAACCAAGGCCCATATTAGAGGCAGTATTAAAGGTGCCGGGACGTCCTCATAAGACCGTCAACGCTTAGTTCGAATGGGTTATGCTCCACGCGTGGCGAGGACTAATCCACGGTCTTTAATAGTTGTAGATCCACCTCATTCAATAACATACATCTTATCTAGGTTGGCAACACCTCACATAAACACATCGCGATCACTCCCCACAGCACGTAGGGACAGGGGGGGAAGGCATGGAAAAACCAGTCGTTAAGATAACCACCGCAGTCGACCGCACAGCGAGTTCAAGTGAGCACGGAAACTGCGAATAGCTGTAGTACGGAAGACAATCAGATAAGTAGTTAGCCTAAAATTTTATAGTTTAACCATAGTTTACAACCATATAATCTCTCTAAAGTACAATCTCCGGATAGCCATCACCATTTAGCATTTCACCTGACATATATACTGCATTTAGCATACACTGCCAGTTGCAGTACCAATACTGCAACTAAATAATTGTACATATTGTAAATATTTTCACCTGTATTTCAAACATAGATTTTATAGCCTAAGTGTATTGGATCTGATGATGATCGCTTGACGATCGAAACTGGTCATCCTAGTGTTTTATTAATCTCATGTAATTTATTTCAGGATTAGGGCATAACCCATCTCTTTTGGGTACATTCGTGTTGACCGACTGAAAAGCACTAAACTCTTGCTGTGTTCATGTGCTATGTTAATTTTTATGTCTGAGTACCTTAGGCAGAGGGAATATAAGACGTAGGGTGAGAAAAACAACGCAATTTGCAGCCCACCGTGGGACTGAGATTGTTATTGTAGCATTACAAATGGTCGCACAACGTGGGGATATCATGTTTCTTTCGAGCCTTACATTACAATGGATGGCATTGTATATTATTAAAATAACCTACAGTAATTCTAATTATCGCTACAGAAGAGGCCTAGAAAGAATTCAGGAATTGGGGAATGAGATCTAAGAATGTGGTTTCTCTTCTCTCCCATAATACTGTGCCTTTATGAGATCTGGCAAAGCTGTGGCCGTGAGTAAATTTAAATTTAGCGTTAGGAAGCGTAATGTAAGACGTGCTATGTCTCGCTGGAGAGCAGTTGTGTCTCAGCACACGGACGGGGAACCAAATTTATGTTTGAGCCAATAGACATAGGCCAATATGGGAGATCTGTACAAAATCTCAAGAAAATTCAAAATGCAAAAGATAAATATTGATTTTTTACAGGTCGAAGCCAATGGCATGTGAACTATGGCATGAGGTTATACCATTAAGTAAGGCGATGAGACAGCCCACAAGGATTATGTAAGGCACGGATCAGAAAGCAGTGTTAGGTTTCCTTTACTGAGCTTACTGATTCTATCGCTTGAGCTGTGTTACGTGTGAGGCTCATCAACAAACAATGTGCTACGAATACAAACTAATATTCAGTGAAAGTCATAATTACGCTAACACTCTGTGTGTTGGTACGCAAAACTAAGTTGCGGGTAGTAGCCCGACTTTATGAAAGTTAAGAAGTTCTTCAAAATTAAGGTACAGTATGTTATAAACTACCTCGGCGACAACAACAGTATCGTAGTAGAACTTTGAAAATTATTTAGTGCTGCTTAATCCAGCGTGTAAACACTCTGGACTTGACTAATAGCCGGGGCGCTACAAAAATGGACCATAAGATGTTTACGACTATCAACATTAAGACGACGACGGCTTTTGGAGGAGATGAGACGGACAAGATACCAGATGTCAAATGAATCGTGCGAACGACGCCACCCCGGGCTTGCCGACCTGTCAGTGGCAACTGAGCTGAGGGAATGCTGCGAGAGGACCCAGCCAAGGGCGGAGTACGAGTGGAATCGTGGTGCCTTGCTGGAATCGACATCCATGGACATCAGGACGACCAACAGACTAGAAGGTAATGCCTTATACAGGATAGTATTCATGTAGTTCAATATTTGTTAGCCATGAATTTCCAATTCCATATTTTCACTTATATTTCGTTGAGTGTTTTATCAATTCGCCATCATCAACTACGCATTATACATTAATTATACATAATTAATAATATTATTAATATTATGACTGTTGAATTTGAAAGAAGCTAATATTGTAATTTATATTGGAAAAAATGTGAAGAATAGAGATCATATGTGGACCCTATCTTTCAATTGAAAGATATATGCCTGAGTAGTAGAAGTCAGAGGGTAAAGTGGCTGACCCGCTTATATGGGCATATTGCGGCAGATGCAATTCTGTAATTAATCTTGTAAGCTTCAGAACATACAAAATATATATTTCACCTCCAACTAATAGACTGCGACAGCAAATAGTTCTCTTCGGAAGCATCTATAAAAGGTTGAATGACGCTAAATCAAAATTAGATTTTGTTATAAGTCACAGTGTTTAAAATATAGTCATTATTCAGTGACCAATACCAGAGGTAAGTGCTCCATGTGATAATTCTTTGTTCAGTGACCAATACCAGTGGCAAGTGCTCCATGTGATAATTCCTTGTTCAGTGACCAATACCAGTGGCAAGTGCTCCATATGATAACTCTTTGTTCAGTGACCAATACCAGAGGCAAGTGGTCCATGTGATAATTCCTTGTTCAGTGACCAATACCAGTGGCAAGTGCTCCATATGATAACTCTTTATTCAGTGACCAATACCAGAGGCAAGTGCCCCATGTGATAATTCCTTGTTCACAGACCAATACCAGAGGCAAGTGCTCCATGTGATAATTCTTTGCTCAGTGACCAATACCAGTGGCAAGTGCTCCATGTGATAATTCTTTGTTCAGTGACCAATACCAGTGGCAAGTGCTCCATGTGATAATTCTTTGTTCAGTGCCCAATACCAGAGGCAAGTGCTCCATGTGATAATTCTTTGTTCAGTGACCAATACCAGTGGCAAGTGCTCCATGTGATAATTCCTTGTTCAGTGACCAATACCAGAGGCAAGTGCTCCATGTGATAATTCCTTGTTCAGTGACCAATACCAGAGGCAAGTGCTCCATGTGATAACTCTTTGTTCAGTGACCAATACCAGAGACAAGTGCTCCATGTGATAACTCTTTGTTCAGTGACCAATACCAGAGGCAAGTGCTCCATGTGATAATTCTTTGTTCAGTGACCAATACCAGTGGCAAGTGCTCCATGTGATAATTCTTTGTTCAGTGACCAATACCAGTGGCAAGTGCTCCATGTGATAATTCCTTGTTCAGTGACCAATACCAGAGGCAAGTGCTCCATGTGATAACGCATTGTTCAGTGACCAATACCAGAGACAAGTGCTCCATGTGATAACTCTTTGTTCAGTGACCAATACCAGAGGCAAGTGCTCCATGAGATAACTCTTTGTTCAGTGACCAATACCAGAGGCAAGTGCTCCATGTGATAATTCTTTGTTCAGTGACCAATACCAAAGGCAAGTGCTCCATGAGATAACTCTTTGTTCAGTGACCAATACCAGAGGCAAGTGCTCCATGTGATAATTCCTTGTTGAGTGACCAATACCAGAGGCAAGTGCTCCTTGTGATAATTCCTTGTTGAGTGACCAATACCAGAGGCAAGTGCTCCATGTGATAATTCTAGTTTCAGTGACCAATACCAGAGGCAAGTGCTCCATGTGATAATTCCTTGTTGAGTGACCAATACCAGAGGCAAGTGCTCCATGTGATAATTCTTTGTTCAGTGGCTAATACCAGAGGCAAGTGCTCCATGTGATAACTCCTTGTTCAGTGACCAATACCAGAGGCAAGTGCTCCATATGATAATTCCTTGGGCGTGGTGGCTCAGCGGTCTAGCTGTATGCCTCTCACCAAGGCGGTCCGGGTTCGTTTCCCGGTCAGTGCATGTGAGATTTTCGAAGTGAAATGCCATGTCCTGTGGTTCGGATTCCACGTAAAAAGGAGGTCCCGTGGCTCACGATCTCGCGATTAACGGTCACGTTAAACTACAAGCTTGCTTTTTGATAACCCCTTGTTCAATGACCAATACCAGCGGCAAGTGCTCCATGTGATAACTCTTCGTTCAGTGACCAATACCAGAGACAAGTGCTCCATGTGATAACTGTTTGTTCAGTGACCAATACCAGAGGCAAGTGCTGCATGGGATAATTCCTTGTTCAGTGACCAATACCAGAGGCAAGTAATCCATGTGATAACTCTTTGTTCAATGACCAATACCAGAGGCAAGTGCTCCATGTGATAACTCTTTGTTCAGTGACCAATACCAGAGACAAGTGCTCCATGTGATAACTCTTTGTTCAGTGACCAATACCAGAGGCAAGTGCTCCATGTGATAACTCTTTGTTCAGTGACCAATAACAGAGGCAAGTACCCCATGTGATAATTCCTTGTTCAGTGACCAATACCAGAGGCAAATGCTCCATGTGTTAATTCTTTGTTCAATGACCAATACCAGAGGCAAGTGCTCCATGTGATAACTCTTTGTTCAGTGACCAATACCAGAGACAAGTGCTCCAGGTGATAACACTTTGTTCAGTGACCAATACCAGAGGCAAGTGCACCATGTGATAACTCCTTGTTCAGTGACCAATACCAGAGGCAAGTGCACCATGTGATAACTCTTTGTTCAGTGACCAATACCAGGGGCAAGTGCTCCATGTGATAACTCTTTGTTCAGTGACCAATACCAGAGGCAAGTGCTCCATGTGATAATTCTTTGTTCAGTGACCAATACCAGAGGCAAGTGCTCCATGTGATAACTCTTTGTTCAGTGACCAATACCAGAGACAAGTGCTGCATGGGAAAATTCCTTGTTCAGTGACCAATACCAGAGGCAAGTGCTCCATGTGATAATTCTTTGTTCAGTGACCAATACCAGAGGCAAGTGCTCCATGTGATAACTCATTGTTCAGTGACCAATTGCAGAGGCAAGTGCTCCATGTGATAATTCCTTGTTCAGTGACCAATACCAGAGGCAAGTGCTCCATGTGATAACTCATTGTTCAGTGACCAATTGCAGAGGCAAGTGCTCCATGTGATAATTCCTTGTTCAGTGACCAATACCAGAGGCAAGTGCTCCATGTGATAACTCATTGTTCAGTGACCAATACCAAAGGGCAAGTGTTCCATGTGATAACTCCTTGTTCTGTGACCAATACCAGAGGCAAGTGCTCCATGTGATAATTCCTTGTTCAGTGACCAATACCAGAGGCAAGTGCTCCATGTGATAATTCCTTGTTCAGTGACCAATACCTGAGGCAAGTGCTCCATGTGATAACTCATTGTTCAGTGACCAATACCAGAGGCACGTGCTCCATGTGATAATTCCTTGGTCAGTGACCAATACCAGTGGCAAGTGCTCCATATGATAACTCTTTGTTCAGTGACCAATACCAGAGGCAAGTGGTCCATGTGATAATTCCTTGTTCAGTGACCAATACCAGTGGCAAGTGCTCCATATGATAACTCTTTATTCAGTGACCAATACCAGAGGCAAGTGCCCCATGTGATAATTCCTTGTTCACAGACCAATACCAGAGGCAAGTGCTCCATGTGATAATTCTTTGCTCAGTGACCAATACCAGTGGCAAGTGCTCCATGTGATAATTCTTTGTTCAGTGACCAATACCAGTGGCAAGTGCTCCATGTGATAATTCTTTGTTCAGTGCCCAATACCAGAGGCAAGTGCTCCATGTGATAATTCTTTGTTCAGTGACCAATACCAGTGGCAAGTGCTCCATGTGATAATTCCTTGTTCAGTGACCAATACCAGAGGCAAGTGCTCCATGTGATAATTCTTTGTTCAGTGACCAATACCAGTGGCAAGTGCTCCATGTGATAATTCTTTGTTCAGTGACCAATACCAGTGGCAAGTACTCCATGTGATAATTCCTTGTTCAGTGACCAATACCAGAGGCAAGTGCTCCATGTGATAACTCTTTGTTCAGTGACCAATACCAGAGGCAAGTGCTGCAAGTGATAATTCCTTGTTCAGTGACCAATACCAGAGGCAAGTGCTCCATGTGATAATTCTTTTTTCAGTGACCAATACCAGAGGCATGTGCTCCATGTGTTAATTCTTTGTGAGAATTCAATAATATGATAAAGGCTCTCAGTAAAAGTTATCTTGAAATATTTAAATTAAAGCTTAAGGAAGTGATGCTTTTATATGGACAAGTATCTGATGACGACTACACGATATTGATAAGTGTGAAATAAACCGATGTGTAAATATGTACATAATTTAATCTTCCGAAAACTGATCAAAACTAATGCAGAGACTTTATTTTATTTCAATTGGGCTACTTAACGAACGCAACCGAGTTGTATAGAGTTCATTACGTCATGTGTGCTATTTAACATAGTCAAACAAACCGAAGACTTTTAAAGACATTCTATAAGGCTATGTTTATTTTGGAGATGCATTGCTAATAATAGTGTAGGACGATCCTCAAGATATGATATTTATAGGCTTTTTTAATGCAGGCGAATCCAGTATTTTTCATAAACCTTGGGATCGCAGGAGTGCGTTTAAATTTTTTCTTGCTATTTTTTGGGGGGATAAAATGTGAATTATTATTTTAAATTTTGGATTCTGTTTTCTTATGGTTGTGACTATGTTTCCCTCTTATCCTCTACGTGTTACATGAGAACAGTGTGCAATTTATTAGTTGGCTTAACCAAGGACGCCCTGAGATCAAACCTCGTGCTTACATTGTTCTCATGCTCCCTCGCATTTGGTCCCCAGTCCGGTGGTGTCTAGTCGTTCGCTACCCAGCACTGGTGGGCAGACGGGCACAACATATAGTCAAAATGTCATTCTGATTTGTGGCGGGAAGACAAAAATATGACTGTCATGGCCCTAAAGGTGATGAATATATGAATGACTCACTGTTTACGAAATTATCTTAGCTTATCGTACCTGGGGTTGGGTAGTAAGGGTATCAACTGGTGACAGGGGTTAGCTTAGTTATGGACCTTGCTTGGATAACACTAGTGTAATTTCGCAATTTGCACCCCGCACATTGTTCTGCTTACAATAAGGTTCTGAAAGGAAGCCCACTTGGGGTGATGGCGATAGTCATATGCCCGTCCCATCAAAGCCAGTTGGGATGTGAGGAAAGGAAGTGCTCACAGATGGTACAAATGTTATATTTTCCTGGACAAATTTTTGCATTTATCTTGTAAGGTTTCATTCGATCATAAATATGATTATAGAGCGTCTCTACCTTAAAAGACAGTACGCATTAAATGGAGTGCGCTGAGCCAGATCTACTGCATATACAAATTTCTGCAAGGTCGGACACATGATGTAACATAACTCGTAAACAGCCGTGCTTTTACGCAAATCTCGGGAAATTTCCAAAATATATGCTTGTTGTATATAACTGTACTTTATGCCTTGCAGCGAGCGACGGTACAATATTTAGATATAATTCACCGAAGCTCAGAGTGCGATTTTAATGTACACATTATAATAATAATTTACAATTATTTATGAATATGATAATATTATAATATGTTATAATATTACATTTTCTCGAATATCATAGGTTATAATAAATTATAAGTATGACATTTTTCACGAATATATACATGATTTGTTGTCCACCAAATGTACCCAATTTTGTGTGGTCAAGTGGTAGTATGCAACTGAAATTAAATGTTCATTTCTTGTTTCTTGAATGAGACGTTATAATCAATAAGGGTTCAATATAGTTCTTCACTTGTGCCCATACCATTTCCTTGGGATCAAGTTCACTGTGGTATGGCGGCAAACGAAGAACATACTTTCCTACTGATTTTGCCATCTCGGCAATGATGTATTTGTAATATCTGTCTCAGTTTTGAGTCACAATAAAAAGAAGCTCCCGTTTTATCATATAATTTCGAAATGTGACCCCTTTTGAGTGAGACAATCTATAATCCGGTCATTTCTCCACAAAATTGAAGGTAAAAGTTCGTTTTTCCGACTGTGATAGACTACATTACTAGGATAGATCCTTCGGAACATTGGGCAACAATTGCTCGGCGAACTACTTTTCATACACTTCACCTGTCATTTCGTCGTGGGTGTCTGCCGTGTTCTTTTGGCACTGAAACGTTAACTCTGCACCATTAATGAACCTTTGTTAGCAGTGGCTACGCTCGCTAAAGCGCAGCGTTTGGTCATGTGGCCAAGCTCACTACTGACTCGGTAGACGCGTGGGTTCGAGCTCCACCGTCGGCCGTCCTTGAAATGGATTTCGAGGCAAATGTTGGGACAGTACCTTCAGACAGGCCACGGCCGTTCCCTTCCACATCCTTGGCCAGTTTCATTCATCTTCATCCATTCCATCCCTAATCCCGATGCGCAGGTCGCCCACGGGCGTCGACTAGAAAGACCTGCACTTGGTCTCTCAGGAGGCCACACGACAAAAATAATAAAAATTCCCGGGATGAACAAAGGCAAACCACGGACACCATTTCGAGGATGGCTGAGGAAGGAATCGAACCCGCTTCTTCTCAGTTTTGTCTCATGAAGTTGAGTACACCCCGTTCCAGCCCTCAGACCAGAATTATATTTCTAGGCAGAGCCAGGATTCAAACCCGGGCCTCCGCGGTGACAGCACGGTGACAGCCAAGAATGCTAGTCACTACGCAACGAGACGGACAATTTATAAAGAACACGAGGACCACTTCATTTCACAGTTTAACTTAACAGCATAAATTACCCTCCATCAAACGCAGTCGGGGAGATAGCCTATGAACGACTGAGTAAACAAACTTTCGGTGCGTCAGCGATGGGCGGGCGGAGTCGTGACTAACGCAAGCGCGATAACTTATGAATGCCAACTGATATCGAGTTCTGGTTTGTTTTAAAAACCATTTCAGACATTAATGAGCATTTCTTCTAGCTTAGTCACCAACGAAAAGTCAACAGCAAAAAAGTTTCTCGGTACCTAACTTTTGTGTGATACCATCCCAGATTTTTCAAGTAACATTTAAGAACAAAAATCATAACTTTCTCATTATGAAAATAATTACACCCCTGAGAAATAAGGTGTCTAAAAATCTAAAAATAAATTCTTGATCTGTTGCGATCATTAGTTCATTATCTATGGAGTGATAAGTTTTATATCTGCAAAAATATAGATTCGGGCTGAAATATCGTAATTGTGAAAATTGGGCCAGGTATTAATTATTTATGGCATTTATTTTTACAACATCATAAAGAGCGAAAAATTCTCTATAAGAGAAAGAAAACATTTTCTTAGATTTTTCACTTTCAATTATTGGGGAATGGCAACATCGCCGGGGTAGAAAAAGACGAAGCTAATTGCCGGACATAGGAGTGCGAGTGGAAGGCAAATACTACATTTAATTCCATACTGTCTTTTAAGGTAGAGACGCACTATAGCTGTAAATGTTCACAGTTAAATTTCCTCACTCTACTATCGGTGAGAAGTGATGAATATGTATCTTGCGACTTTTATAGGCTTTCTTGAGACACATCTTTTAGAATTTTAGAACTTTGACAAAATGTAAATATGTTGTTTATAATATTGGAAGAATGTGTTGCAATAACGAAACCCATGTCAAGATAGATTCATTAACTGATGAGGAAAGGAACTTCACGCTCACACAAAACGTTCCTGGCCTGCAAACACAGACGTGCATTAACATAAAACATGTATTTCGAATATTCCCTTGATTTTTCCTGTAATATTAGGAATGCACTGAGGGGTGTGGAAGTGACGGATGAGCTTTACCATCCCCTGACTACGTCCCTCTGCTATAGTTAGTTTTTATCATGAAATGCGATTAAACAATGGCGCCCCCGGCCATTAATCACATACGATATAAAAGCAAATAACTCAAGTGGGCAGCTTCGGAAGCAAGAAGTTTGACAAAATGTAAATATTTTGTTTATAATATTGGAAATATCACTTCCACATACATAAGCCTTGATAAGTTTCACAGCATTTCGCATAATTCGATCTCTTTGAATCGTTATATTATTAGGCCACACAACACCTTTTCTTCATCAAAATAGATAAGAAATTCTCTTTACATGTGCAGGAAACGAGTGCGTTATAGACCTCAAATGCTATATTTCCGACTTTACGACACGTATTGCAAAATCACTTAAAATTCTTAACCTTCCTCTGTTAGTATCACTCATACATTGTCCAGCCACCAATTAAACAATGTTCACATGATAACTTCGTAGAACCTTTGAAACAGCATAGTCGCAAATATATAGAAGCGCTGAGCCATCAATTTGAACGTCATCAACAAGGTTTAGAAGGATATCTTGAAATTGTTCTTCCAGATCTCTGACCGTGTCATGCAGATTTACTTCGCCCGACACTTTAACCAATATTTCACATTATTCTGCTATATCTTGTACATTTTTGTCACAATTCTATTTTTTTCCCCACATTTACTACTTCAGTGAAGCGGTGTACAATATTTTCGCAGCATTTTAACTGATGTAGAAGAAGGCAGTGCCGGCCCCGTGGTGTTGGGGTAGCGCGCCTGCCTCTCACCCGGAGGCCCCGGGTTCGATCCCCGGCTCCGTCAGGGATTTTAAAACTGACGTGAGGGTTGGAACGGGGTGCACTCAGCCTCGTGAGGACAATTGAGTAGCTGTCTGGCAGTGACCAAGACTAACGGCCGAGGGGAGCTCTGTGCACCGCGCCTATTCTGGCCTACCCCAGACCTGGAACAAGGTTCATCGTCGATACCGATGCCAGCGACTTTGGCATAGGGGGGATCCTGTCGCAAGTAGTGGACGGCGAGGAGAGAGCTGATCACGCGTCTCCCCAATATATGCAGGCCAAATGGCTGGGCAGCGGTCGCTTGGTCGGCCTTAGCCCGTCATGGGCTGGATAGTGCCAGGGGTTGAGAAGAAGGCAGTAGCAGCGCATGTGCGAGCCCGGCTTCTGAACGTCACTGTCACCGCCTGGCCCAATATGCGGTATTCCAACCCTCAGACAAGCTTTCATCTTCTTGGGACAGCTTGAATTAAGACCCGGACCTTGAGGATTACAGCCAACGCTGTTCCATAGTATTAGGGGCCGATAACCTAGATGTTAGGCCCCTTAAAACAACAATTATCATCATCATCATCATGTTCCATAGTATCAGTTGTATGTTTTGCTTACTTAAAAGATATTTATGTTCGACCCTGACTATTATATGTCAGAAAACTGTACTATAATGAGACTCATTATAACACTATTTTTCATTATGAAACAGTTTCTCCCAACAATCAGAGCTCAAGAAACGGTTGTTAGACCAATTAGATAAGGATAGGATCGCACCAGCGCTGAGTTCCAAGGCCTTCTAATTTAAATTTCATTGCGTGGCCTAGTGTCATAGTGGGGTATCGAGGAGGCCATGGTCAAATACAAGGCATTCCCTGCGTCTCATGCGCTCTGTTCAGTAAATAAAACTGGCGAAATGTCGACAGATATTTATGAATATTTATGTTGGAACATAAAATAGTTATAATAATTATCGTCGAACATAAACAGTCGTATGCAACTCGCCTATAATGGTAATTAAGACACTCGTATGGAAATTATTAAACTCGCATACGCTCGTTTTATAAACATACTCGTGTCTTAATTATTGCCATTATATGCTCGTTGCATAATGTACTATTAGAAGGTTCAGGTGAAGTCAGTTTCCACTGCACAGGGAAACCACGGACATGTTACAAGAAACATTTGCCTGTTGGAAACCATTCTCAGTGCTGCCTTGAAAATCCACAGCCTGCTTCCAGTCGAACAACCGGGTCATGTATGGAATGATAGAAGCCCCCATCTAGCGGCGAAGATATGAACTGTGCCGGCCGCCAAAGCCTGTCGCACTCCCCTGGGGCAATGATTAAATGAATGACAGATGAAATGAAATGACAGCGGAGAGAGTTGCTGGAATGAAATTTGTGACAGGGAAAACCGGAGTAACCGGAGAAAAACCTGTCTGCCTCCGCATTGTCCAGCACAAATCTCACATGGAGTGACCGGGATTTGAACCACGAACCCAGCGGTGATAGGCCGGCGTGCTGCCGCCTAAGCCACGAAGGCTACTTCAGTGCTGCCTTAATAAACGAAATTTGAAATGCTTTTCAGTCGGTCAACATGCTTGTCCCCAATAATAGTTGGTGTTATTCCCTACACCTGAAAAAATTACTCGAGGATTACATGAATTTATTAATCTCATGTAATATGTTAAAGGTTTAGAGCAGGGTTTCCCAAACTTTTTCTGCCCATCGCCCACTTTCGAGATTTATAATTTCTTTTCGCCCACCTCATTTCAATAAACGCACACATCTTAAAACACTAACACATACACTCAAATACCTACATATAAGTTGAGAAATTAGGATTTTTACGGACATTTTTCTTTTAATAGGTACATCATATTTATTTGGTATGATTATGTACATTAAAAATTTACAAATAATGGGTCTAAAAAGGAATAACAATCAATGAAATGAATTAAAGAAAACAAGAAGTTCCGTGACGAACTAAAGAGCCTACTTTTCTTAAAATTTAAGATTCATGCCAATGATTAATCTATATGGATCTATCTAGAATAATGACGAAATTAAGTTGCTAATATCGAAATTTTCAATTAGTTCGAAATACTGCAAACCTGGCATAATGTAGACTAATAGAGCATTAGAGTTGGCAGCCCTGGTGACTGAATATATTCTTAGTTCCAACTCTTAAGGTACAGAATACAAAATTTGGTTGAAGTCCAATGAATAGAATGGACGTTACATGCAGTTAAACATTGGATCTAACAGCTCGCGTAAAAACATGTTGGCAACAATGTCATGCATGTATTGGTCAGAAATAATCTGAAATAATATGATCTATTGTTGTGCCAATTTTGAATGAAATTCATAAGTTAGTATAGAAGTTACATGCATTTTAAAATTGGACCTATCAGCAGGCTTAGAATCATGTTGGCAGCACTGACGTATATTAGTTACTCCAAATTAATATAGAATGTCAGGTACTATACGTGTGCATAGTTTAAAGCTGTCGGCTTGCATACTTTCTGATATATTGGTATTTGGATGAAAGAAATTAAGAGCATTTATTAACAGTTGGCAGCCCTGGTGGGTCTTAAGAATACGCTCAGTCATATCTGGTTATGTGCACATACAACGTACGAAATTTGGTTTAATTCCAATTGATAGTGTACAAGTTATATGCATTTAAAAATTGGACCAATCAGCAGGCTTATAATCATTTTGGCAACACTGCCATGTATGGCCTCCTGGAAATTAAACTACAATATTATTATCTATACGTGTGCCAATTTTGAAATAGCTCCCATTCATACCTTCCCAGATATCCAACATGGAGCTCAAATTTCAATTGCGATTTTTTAGCAGTTGGTAGCACTGACATCAATTTCAAATATGGCCGTGAGATATTCAGGTATAGATCTTTACTCCTACCAAATTTTGTTTCGATTGCTCCAGCCGTTTAGGAGTTGATAGGGGGGGACACACACACAGCCAGACAGACAGACAGACAGACAGACACACATTTTCCCGATCTCATAAGTCTACTTTTTCCTCATTTTTGCAAAATGTGAAAAGTAGGCTAAAAATAGAATTTAAACTACATGAATTTTTATATCTAATTAATTAAACAACATGAATACCTATGTCTAATTAATGTAATTTTATAAATTACTGTAGTTGTAAATAGATTAAAAAGGAAACATAATTTGATATATTTAAATTACTTGTTTGCATTTTTATTTTATTCCGTGTTTTATAGGCAAAATCTTCTCGGTCATATTGTATTATATATATATATATATATATATATATATATATATATAAACTGAATTATTTGCCCACCAATGTTTTCAAATCGCCCATCGAATTCACATTTTGTCAGTTTCGCCCACGGGCGTGGTAAAATCGCCCATTGCTGGGCGAATTCATCCAGTTTGGGAATCTCTGGTTTAGAGAGTAACACCAAATACAATTGGGTACAATCATGTTAACCGACAGAAGAGCATTCCAAATTTCATTATGTGACAAACATTTTCCGTACAAATTCCTTAGATGCTACATTCTTGGATTATTTTTATTATTAGTTCTGTCATGGACCACGGTGTATTCATGCCGTAGTTCGCGAACCCTGGGCAACGGTTGAGAGGCCTAGTAAGTGGTCCTGACAGTCGGGATACCAGTTACTATGGAATAGGAGGGCGCATCTTGGACATATTGAGAGTCATGGCCTTCCTTGTGCAATGGTGGCTAGGACTGCCCGCCTCACTCGTTTCTTCACTGATCGCTGTAAACTCTCAAGTTATATAAGTTTGAACCCAAATATTTGGGACATATAAATAGTTAATCGAGGGCTATATAATGTTAAGCCTATTTTCATCATATGAAAAAATACGCTTATTAGATTGATTTTTGTCCAAGTGTTTGTGTGTGTGTGTGTGTATGTGTGGGTGTGTGTGTGTGTGTGCGTATGTGTGTGTGTGTGATATCTGTGTCTGTGTGTGTGTCCCTACCAAAATCTAAACGGCTGGAACGATTTTAATAAAACCTGGTAATAATAATAGGCTATCACTCGTTCTCGAGTAAGATTGTCTTCTAAAGGTGAGTTCTTAGATGACTATATTGTCCAATCCTGGAAACACAAACTCGCCCACAGCAGCGACACACGTTGTTCGGAGCAGCCACTGGCTCTTGTGGGTTGATCCTCCTATAAACCTCACGCTCTTTCCTCGCATTGTACTTCTCAGTCTCACGGCTTCGTCGATGTTGTTCGAAACATAGTGGACCTTGGTGGACGAAGCGACGCCATACCTGACGATTTGATGCTGTAGTCTCCCATTTATCCGTGTTGATTTGACATTTGTTTAAATTGTATTTTAGGACGTCTTTGAAGCGTTTCCGTTGCCCTCCTTGCTTTCTCTGTCCAATCCGCAAGTGGCAGTACATGATTTGTTTTGGAAGACGTCGTTCAGGCATGCGAACAACATGTCCTGCTCATCGAAGCTGATGCTTTAATATCATAGCCTCAATGCTGGTAGTATTTGCTTCCTCCAGGACACTGATGTTGGTGCGTCAGTCCTGCCACTTAACTCCAAGAATTCTCCTGATGCAACGCTGATGGTACTTTTCCAAACACTTTAAGTGCCTTCTGTAGGTAGTCCAGGTTTCGCAACCATAGAGCAGAGAAGGTATTACAACAGCTTGGTACACATGCAATTTGGTTGGAGTACTGATGTCATGGTTGTCAAACACCCTTTTTCGTAGACGCCCAAACGCTGCACTGGCACATTTAAGGCGATATTGGATTTCAGCATCAATGTTAGCATTTGCTGAGAGATGACTGCCCAGGTAAGGGAAGTGTTCAATGTATTTTAAGTTGTCCCCGTTGATCATAATGGGAAAACCAGCAGCATTACAGTTGGACGTAGCAGGTTGATGGATAATTTGCGTTTTACTGGTGTTTATTTCCAGACCTATGCACTTATACGCGTCATTAAAAGCATTCAGAGCAGCCTCAAGATCGTCTAGCGAGTTTGCCAATATAACATTGTCGTCAGCATATTGGAGTTCGAGAACGGAACCTGTCGATACCTTTTTCTTGGCTCGCAGTCGGCTAAGATTGAATAATCCTCCGTCAGTCCTGTATTCAATATCTACACCATGCGGAACTTTTTCTTTGATCAGGTGAAGCATAGCGCCAACAAAAATTGAGAATAATGTTGGGGCGATCACACATCCTTGCTTGTCACCTGTTGTGATCTTAAAGGGTTCTCCAGGCCCATTGCTGTTAAGAACTGAGCCCTTCATATTATTATGGAGTATTCTAATGATCTGAATGAATTTTGGAGGACATCCAATTCGAGCTAGGATTTTCCAAAGAGCTTCTCTATTGAATCGAAAGCCTTGACGATATCAATGAAGACCATATAAAGAGGGCGATCTTGTTCCCTACATTTTTCTTGCATCTGTCCAGCACAGAAGATCACATCAGTTGTTCCTCGATTGGGTCTAAATCCACATTGGGTTTCAGGTAGTGATTCTTCAGCCAAAGGTTTAAGACGATTGGACAGGATTCTGGCAAGAATTTTTCCAGCTACAGAAAGCAGGGATATTCCACGATAGTTGCCACATTGAGCTCTGTCACCCTTTTTAAAGATTACTACTATCAAGGCATCCCTGAGATCATCTGGGATCGTTTCTGTTTTCCATATCTTGTCAACGAGCTTGTGAGTGTGGTGAACTAGTACAGTGCCCCCATCTTTAAATAGTTCAGCTGGAATCCCATCTATGCCTGCTGCCTTATTATTCTTGAGTTGATTAATAGCAATTTCAACTTCTAGTAGGGAGGGACCTTCATCAAGCTGAGTTTGTACTGGTCTCTGAGGAATTTTGCTTAAAATGTTATCATTGACGTGGGTATCCCTGTTCAGTAGTTCGTCAAAATGTTCCCTCCAGCGGGAGTTGATTGAACAAGTGTCTCGGAGAAGTTCAGTATCATCTTTTGATTTTAGAGGATTTACGGTGTGACGGTATGGTCCATAGACTACTTTTGTTGCACTGAAGAAAGCATGTGTATTGTTGGTCTCAGCTAGATACTCCATTTCATGTGATTTAGATACCCACCAAAGGTTTTTCATGGCTCGAGTTCTCTTTTGGACTTCAGCCTTGGCATCTTGATAAAGTTGTTTTTTGGATGCAGATATAGGGTTATTTTTCCATGCATTGAGCGCTTTCCTCTTCTCATCTATAAGAAATTGAATTTCTTGGTCATTCTCATCAAACCAGTCTTGATGCTTTTTCTTAGCAAAACCAGCTGACTCTTCGCAGGCTGAGAGTACTGCTGACTTGAACATTTGCCATTGTTCTTCTATATTTTCTGGATAATCATCAGGCAGCCTTTCACCAAGTAGTTTATGTAACTTTGATTTAACATTATCATCTTTAAGAAGTTCGGTATTGACCTTACGTCTTACGAGCTTTCCCTGCTTTTTACATTTCTGGGGAATTCGCAGAGCCATAACAGATCGGATCAGTCTGCGATCAGTCCAACAGTCATCAGCACTTGTCAGAGCTCTTGTGATGAGTACATCACGCTGATCTCGGGCACGCGTTATCACATAATCAATTAGGTGCCAATGTTTTGATCTTGGATGTTGCCATGATGTCTTAAATTTGTCCTTCTGTCGGAAGAGTGTATTTGTAATGACAAGGTTAAATTCAGAACATTTAGTTAGGAGAAGAGTCCCATTATGATTGCTGTTACCAACACCTTCCTTCCCAATTACACCTGTCCACAGTGTTGAGTCCCTACCAACACGGGCATTGAAATCCCCGAGGAGAATGATCTTATCAGACTGTGGTATATTTTTCAGAAGCTCATCGAGTTGGGAGTAGAATTCTTCCTTTTGGTCCTCTTCAGAAGTGAGAGTTGGAGCATATGCGCTTATTATAGTTGCTCTTTGATAATTACTGAGCTTGAGGCGTAGGGTCATAAGCCTTTCATTTACACCAAATGGAAGCTCATCAAGATGATCAATGAGTTCATTATTAATGGCAAAACCAACTCCATGAATACGTGGTTCATTAGCCTCTTTCCCCTTCCAAAAGAAGGTGTAGCCTCCTCCATGTTCCTTCAATTGTCCTTCATTTGCGAGTCTCGTTTCACTGAGTGCAGCAATATCAATGCTAAACCTCCTCAGTTCACGAGCAGCAATTGCTGTTCGTCTTTGTGGTCGGTTTTCTGTGTTAGTGTCCATTAGAGTGCGGATGTTCCAGGTGGCAAAATTCATATTTATTTTGTTTCGACCGCATATGGTGTACCCTCTGGACGCGGCTATCCAGTCAGGTAGTATTTAGGCTGGCTATGTTTAGAGCACCTTTTATAGCTCCCTCCCCATTCGGGGTAAGCAGAGCGGATCCTAAATAGGCCTGCTTAATCACGAATGCAGCATACGAATTGCTCTACAGCCCATCCTCGAGCAAAGCGAAGATCACACATCCGCCGCCTACGTGCCGGTTTGTCACTAGAAGCTCCCAGATAACACAATCCTGCTCCCGTCACAACTCCCCGATCGCCGCAGGGCTTGCAGTCGTGCAAGAAGAGATGTTATTTCCTTCAGAAGACGCCTGTGCGTGATATCTTTTTACGTGGGAATGCTGCTGCACATCAACAATCACACGATCCTTGACAGATACAGAGCCTTTAACTAGTGGCATAGTAACTACGACGACTAGAGTTTCCGAACCTGCTGCAGCCTTCATCCGCCTTCCCAGTCGTTGGGGCTGTACTAGTCGCCCGTACGCCTGGTCCGCCGTTGAGGACTTATTCTATGCCGTTGACCATTTTGGTTCATCCGCCTTTAGAGGTAGTTTCCCACCTCAAGGGCATGAGAGGGCCCTAACCTCCACATACTCATCCACCTTCCAAGGAAGCCGTTGATATAATGGAGGGGAACTCCTTATCCCGGGAGTCACTCGGTCGTCAGAACCTCGTCAGTCTATAGCAGGGTGCACCACGAGCAGGTGAGGTTGACATTTGAGTAGGAATATTCCTACCCCTACACCTGGTAAGAACATAGTAGTCCACCATTTTGTCCAAACTCGACTATTCCTTTCGAATTTTAATACGTTTCACCAATCCAACATGGCGGCTAAGCGAAATATTTCACTGGCATTATATATCTCCAAAACTTAAACCGATATCACCCTGAAATTTTGAATTGTGATAGAGAATACCATGATAAGTTTCGGAATGTGATACTTTAAAACCTGTTAGGTACAAAACTAACATGGTGGCCAAGCAAAATTTTAAATATTTAAATGGCAGTTTCTCGCGACCCTATCGTCCGAGCTCAGTGAAACTTGTACTGTAAATGTTTATACAAGTTTTAATCTACTGGCATCTAATTTTATTCAAATGTTTCCATAAACTCAAGTTTATGGCTGCGCAAAATTTTTAAATTTAGTTTTTATTTCTTTTGTGTACTAACCATGCAATCAAAGTGAATATTCTTATAATGAATCTACGCATTAACATTCATCTAATTGTATATATCTCTATGGCCTACATATAAAACAATCCAACATGGCTATCATCCGAAATACAGTATTTAGACGATTCTCAATACATACGAACTCAAAGTTTGTATGTTGATAGAGGCTATTAATGTAAGATCACGTATGGGGCTTTCAATAACCTGATGGTCACAAGACGAACATGGCATCGACGCGAAACTTAAATATTTATATGGATTTTTCTCGCAACTTTATTATCCCGGTGCAGTAAAACTTAGCACGGTAAATCTTCATGCAAGGTTTAATATAGAGGCGTATAATTAAATTCAGCATTTATGAGAGCCTAATTGGCGGCTTTGCAAACTTTTATAATTACGTTTTTATGCCTCGTGTCCAAAACATGCGATAGAAATGTCGGATGATATAATGAGCCACGATTATAATATTCATCTGCTGGCATATAATTCAATAGACTATATATAAAACAATCAACATTGCTGTTAAGTAAGGAATTATATTTGACTTTCTATATCTCGAGAAATACAAAAACAATGTGGCGGCCTTGTGATTCTCAAATATTTAAAATAACTAACCTGACGATCTAATAACCTGAGTGCAATGAAACTTGGCACAGCGATTTTTATTCTGAGCTTAGTGTGTAAAGGCGTCTAATGATGTTCTATTGTTTTCACAAATTCAAGATGAAATCAGTTAGAAATTTAAACCCTCATTTTTTTTAATGTCTGGCATCTTATTTAGGCGATTGCTGAAAAAATTCGTATGATGGGCTACACCAGTGCACAATTCCTTAGCGTTGAAAGATTCATCGTGTAACTTTGTACAGAGATTTTCCAAAGCTGGAGGTGGGTTGAAGAAAGTTATCATGACGAACAAGGAAAGCATTGATTTAAGGCAGGACTTGCACTCACCATAGTGAGACAATTATGCTTTATTAATGTTTCTTGTCTATAATGACCACAACTTATGGATACAGTAGAGTCTCGCAAACTCGGCCTAATGTGGACCGAAGGGAGGCCGAGTTCACGAAAATGCCGGGTTATCGGGAAATGTGTTAAAGAGAAGAAATAAGCTGTTTGTTTTGGTTTAAAAGTAATGCAATGCAGTACATTTATTTGTTTTTAACAGAAACACAAGTTTTAAAACGATTAAGCCCCGACAATTACAGTACTTGAATATACAGTAGGCTATAGTTCAGTATTGAACTACTGTACTGCAAGGAAAACAATTATTGTCAATTATAAAAGAAAACTTGGAATACCGACAGTAGTGGCTACGCTGGCTAAAGCTCAGCATTAGGTCATGGGACCAAGCTCTCTGCTGACTCGGTAGACGCGTGGGTTCGAGCCCCACCGTCGGCCGTCCTTGAAATGGTTTTCCGTGGTTTCCCCATTTTCAACACCAGGCAAATGCTGGGACGGTACCTTCTGACAGGCCACGGCCGCTTCCTTCCACATCCTTGCCCAGTTTCATTCACCATCATACATTTCATCTCTCATTAACTCCTCTCATGAGGTTGGCGTCAGGAAGGGCATCCGGCCGTAAAATTCATCGCCACAAAGACTTCCATCGCATCTCATCCCCGACCCCGTTGGAAAACGGGAATAATAAGGGGTAGACATACAATACTGTACAAAAAAGAAAACTTGGAATAACTAAGCGTACAAATTATTTTTATAATATGTACAAAACAATTCCTGTAGGCCAATAGTTTCTTCACTAAACGTAAATTACCATTTACTTTTTTGCAAAAAAATAAGTAATGTTCTTTTGCTTTTCGCTTTGAAACCTGTTTCTTGAAGCCTCGTCACGAAGACGACGAAGAAACAGAATGTCCATAGCGGACGCACCTTGTTGTTCAAAGTACCGAGGAGTAGTTTCAGTGGCATTTAGTCCCTCGGTATGAGTGATTTTTGGTTCCACTACTCCGCAATCTTCAACTTCATCATGATCGTCGATTTCATAATTTCTTGTGACAGCCGCTACAATATCTGCATCCAACATAATGTCTTGCTGCGTATCACAGAGAATGCGCAATCAAATAAATACAACGCTCTGCGCGAGGACCGTTTGTTTACTTCTTACTGCCAACAGTTCGTGCATTTACAGTACTGTTCTGTACAACTACCTGTATTTATCAGGTCGTCCTTACTCTTCTTACTATGAACTGTAGGTCAACTTGTTTCACGTCGTATTTAACTGTCGATAATTCCATTGACGGGGAAGACGAAAGAAAACATAATAACGCTCTGTGCGGAAACACAAAAACAAACAAAAATCATGATTGTTTTCTCCTGTCAGGGTGACCGATAAATCCGGAGTGCCGGGTTACAGAGTGCCGAGTTTACGAGACTCTACTGTATTGAGTTTTGAGTTTGAATTTCTTGCTCTACACTTTATCACAACCTAGGTCGTGTGCTAATAGCTATTTTGTAGATCACATGGAAAATCATTTTAATAGGGGCGAGAATGCTTAATGGAAATGACCAGTGGAATGTATGAAAATAGGCTATTTATTTCTTCTCGGAACTACTTGTTATTAGCAATTTTTCTAGGCTTGTGCCGTGTCTTGTGTGGGGTTTCACCTAGGACACCAAACTGGCTCATCAGCGGGCTCTTGGTGTCCCCACCCGGACTCCTACAGGAGTAGCGAACTGCGCGCTACCTTCCTTTTTATGAAGTGCATCTGCACCTCTTTACTGCGAGAACTAAAAGCTGAAGTTGCCATAACTTCCCTATGAAGGCTGATGAGTCAGCTTGGTGTCCTAGGCGAAACCCCACACTAGACACAGCACGAACCTAGAAGAATTGCTAAGTTTTAATTCACTGGCCGTGAAAGCCAATGTACCATATTTTAACTTGATATTATTTTGTTGTTATCATCTTCATCATATCATAGTTTCATTAGTTAATAAGTGTTATAATTTGCAAGGATTTGCCTACTAGATCAGTTAGGATATTATATTTCATAAACGACAGTGGGTATTGCTCAAGAGAGTCACTAGACATACTCAGTTTAGTTGTTGTTGATTCTATAGGGGCCTTGCGACATTGTGGTCATGTATCCCCGTGTACTTGGATGTGTGTACACTTTGTCCGATAGCCTGTGTAACTGTGATGTCTGTACTAGTGTGTGTATTTATAATAGAGATAGGATTTCGGTAGGAAGCGTTCGTGGCCTAGATCACTGGCCAAATGATCATGGTGTCAAAAGAACCAGAAGGTTTACTGGCTGAAGGGTATCGTAAACATAGGTGACCCATTAAGGAACTCATCGACCCTTCCATTAGTCATTTTCAAGAAAATTTTCGATTTTTTTAATTGTCTTATTCGATAGTATGTCCTCTCTAGTTTCCAGAAATATATAGTTTATACTAGTTTTATTGTTGTTTAGCTCATTTATATTCACTTTAATGATCGGTGTGCACGCTTTCCAGCAGCTGTCACTTTACGCATTGGTGCAGCAGATAAAGCACACATTAATCTGTCTTTGAAACAGTCTACCCCAGAACTAAAACAATGTAGGAGATACTCTCGGGTCGTAGAATGCAGAAGATTGACCTAAAATACAAAGAAAATGCAGTTTTTAGGAGTTGAAAAGTATGACTCTTTACTCTAAATGTGTACCTCAACTTTAAGTTACGATTTCTCTCACTTCATTTTTTTCAATATTTGTCTTGACTTGGGCAGTTAAAATGTCCGCTTATAATTCAGATATTAGTTTCATTTAAAAACTAAAATATAGACAAATAATGCAGCTATGTTGTAAAGCAGAATGAAGCTGTTAAATTGAAATTAGGGGTCGCGCCCCCCACAATTAATATATTTTTTCAATCAAAATAACGTAAATTGTAAAACAAAGCTAATATATTTGCCTCAATCAATGATACAAAAATGATTCTGCTATACAACATTCTGAACATACAGCAGATCAATTTGCGACAACAATGACTTAAATAAGTTGAAAAAGAGCAAAGATATCGCGTCCTAAAATGCACGTTATTTTTGAGATTAATCTTTGAAAAATACCCCAGAAAATTTATTTAATTTTTCTTTTTTGCCAAATATCCACTAGTTTATATTTTTGGAATCAGTGATATCAATTTCAAGAAAATAAGATAACTTGTAATGAAATGTCTTCAGTAGTGTCGATGAGTACCAACAGTGGGTTTACTGGCTGAAGGGTATCGTAACATAGGTGACCCATTAATCTACTTATATGTACGTGAAACTGTACCGAGCGGCCGGGTGGAGTCCAGCTCATTGAGACGTAGAGTCTAGAAGAGTCGGGAAAGATGATACCCCAGTGGCGCCTGCAAATATCCAATAACGCTTCGTTCAAGAAAGCGACCATTTTCTCTCTTCCCTTTTGTTGGATTTTGAGACTCAATTGAAAGTTTTCTGTTGAGGAAACAGAAAGGGAAAATAAAGTACTAGCCGCTATTCGTCTCTGTTTTTGGAATTGCGTGGCAAGCTGAACGCGAGGAGCGAAGTGAGCTCGCCTCATGTATTATGGATGCCACCAACATCACCAGAAGAGCTTTTGACGCGTTTTACAATAGTTTTATGGAAACACAAACGAAATATTGAAGGAAGTCGTAACAATTCACATCCAACATGGCAATAACACTCGTGTCTGAGACATCAGTGCATAGCCTCTCTCGGCTACCAAGTCACTGCGCAGCCCCATTTCATGTGTCTCTACCAGTCTAATTATTGCCTCACCTAAATGGTGAAAAGTTTTCTATAGAAATATATTAGCTCAATGAACACTTATCGAGGCCCTCTAGTTGCAATTCTTCATTCGATAGTTAATGTACTTTATGTTCGACCCTGACAATTATATGTCTGAAAACTGTATCATAATGATGGTCATTATAACACTATTTTTCATTTTGAAACAGTTTCTCCCACCAATCACAACTCAAGAAACAGTTGTTTGACCAATTAGATAAGGATACCTTCGCGCATGCGCTCAAAATCCAACATGTCTATATAAATTACCGAAAGTGCACCGTCCATATGTTCGCGTAAATAAACTGGTGAATATGAGACACTGTACCTTAATATCCCCAAATCCAATTTCTACACAGCGGGTTGTTTTCAAACGATTTCGGTGACATTTTTACTGAATACTGGTGCTCAATCTGCACATATGGCATTGAAGCACACAGAGCGTATGCGTCGGTCGGTCAGAGAGCTTGGAAATCAGAAATATCCTACCCTGCGCAGCACCCGATCACAAAATTCTAGTGACAATCTCAACAGATATTAAGGCGGTCTGGGTTCGATTCCCGGTCAATGCATTTGAGATTTTCGAAGTGAAATGCCATGTCCTGTGGTTCGGATTCCACGTAAAAAGGAGGTCCCGTGGCTCATGATCTCATGATTTACGGTCACGTTAAACTACAAGCTTCCTTCCTTCCTTCAACAGATATTTATGAATATTTATGTTAAAACATATAATAAAGTTATAATTATCGTCGAACACAAACAGTCGTATGCAACTCGCCTATAATGGTAATTAAGACACTCGTATGGAAATTATAAAACTCGCATACGCTCGTTTTATAAAAATACTCGTGTCTTAATTATAGCCATGATAGGCTCGTTGCATAATGTACTAGTATATGCTTTGAGGTGACTCCCGTCGCCACCATCCATAGGCATTATCAAGTTGTCTACCGGGTGAGTTAGCCGTGGTCCTTACGGCGAGGCTGAAGGCAGTCGCTCACATCCGGGAGGCGAGGAGGTTCGAATCCCCCCGCCAGCAACCTCGAAGATGGCCTTCTGTGGTTTCCCATCTTCCTTCCAGGCAAATGCCGGGGTTGGTCCCTAACTATAGGCCACAGCCGCTACCTTCCAATTACTCGTCCTTACGAGCACACTTTCCTCCCCAGACGACACTCCACACGCGACAGTACTTGTAGCTCACCCCATGGGTGTCTGCATAGAAGCAGCTACTAACTATGGCGAGCCAAACATGTCGTCGGACACTCCCGGCACTAAAACCCATACGCTATAAAAAATAAAAAAATAAACGTTGTCTTGCTTTAACTGGTTGAAACTTTGGATTATTTATTTTCTTTATTTTCTCCAAAAGATTTATTGACTGATTGGTTGATTGACTGCTATGACTGTAATTGTACAATTTGCCACCGGGGAAATACTCCCATTTGCATATAAAGTAAATCAATGAATGAATGAATGACTAATGATTGATTGATTTACGGATAGAAGAGAGGATATTGCTGATAAAAAAAACAGTGGTAGACAGGTAAACAGGTACAGATGCAATGTTGGTCAGACTAACTCTACCGAGTACAATATGTACAATTATTTAGTTGCAGTGTTGGTAATGCAACTGTCGGTGTATGCTAAATGTGGTATATCTAATGTTAGGTGAAATTCTAAAATGGTGATAAAAATCCGGAATTTGTCTGTTTGGGGAGATTGTATGGTTATACAAAATTCAACTGTGGTTATACTATAATAATACAGGCTGATACTTATCCGGTTGTCTTCCTAACTGGGACTTCAAGCAGTTTCGTGTTCACTCTGGCTCCAGTTATAGTCGACTAACCTTGTACATATTGTATATATTTTTCACCTGTATTCTCAAACATAGATGCTATAGCCTAAGTGTAATGGATCTGATGATGATCGCTTGACGATCGAAACTGTTCATCCTAGTGTATTTATTAATCTCATGTAATTTATTTCAGGATTAGGGCATAACCCAGCTCTATTTGGGTACATTCGTGTTGACTGACTGAAAAGCACCAAATTTTTGTATACAGTCAATAATGGAAAAAATGCGCGAGATGACAGCATATCGTATAACAAATGCAGTGGACGAATCTTAAGATAGTAGGTCACCACATGAGACAAATAGGAGGCTCTCACCCTTAGATTCAAATTTAGAACTACCAATAGCATATGGGATCCGTCTTCTTTTTGACCAACTGAAAAACTCAGCCTTTACAGAGAACCTCACAAAGCAACATGGTAAAATTTTGCTCCTTGTTGCGTAAGGCATGGGAATAACGCACATTCCAAACGCGCATGAGGCAAATCAAATGGAGATTGACGAAAAGAAAATGAATGGAGTCTACTCACTAGCGGCAACATATCGATAAAAACACACATCACGTGACGGTCCAGGCCAATAAAGTGCATCACGTAATGGCATGACGTCGAGCGATGAGCCAGGTCAGCAAACACGGGCCGGAATGTAGAATAAATTATGATGTCTCATATACAATATCTACATCACGCATGTGCCGCCTCACATTCTGAGAAATATATCAATTATCGTTACGCTGCTACTCAGTGCGTTGGTACGCGGACCACAGTTGCGTGTTGTAAGCCGATGTCACGGAGGTTGCAAATTTCTTCGAAATTATAAAATTTTATAAGTCACTTTGGTGGCGACGAAAGTATAAGTATGGAAACTGAAAATTGTTAATATTGAAGGACTTACCTACGGACGGACTGGACCTATGTACATTTTGAAGATAACGGCTTAAGAAGGAGGTTAGATGGACGAAACACCACATGTCAATTGAATCGTGGGAACGACGCCGTCCCAGGCTTGTCGCCATGTCCGTGGCAACGAGCCAAGTGAATGCCGCGATGGGATCCAACCCATGATGGAATACCGGAGCAGTCGTGGTGACCTGCAGGGAATCTACATCCAGGACATCTGGAGTTCCGTCAGACTAGGAGGTAGTGCCTTACAGAGGATTTTATTTTAAGTAGTTCGATCATAGTTGGCCATGAACTTCCCGTTCGGTATTTTCGCTTATTTTGCGATATTTTGAGTAAGTGATGAATTCGCTGCTATCGCCATGTCTAAATGCATCAATTTATAGTTGAGTGAGAAGATGAGCCACATCGCCGTTTTCGCCATTTCATGTCCATGAGAGCTGTATTTAATAATAGGAAGATTGACCCCCTTTTATGAGGCAGTAGAACTATCCGACAATATGCAAGCACATCTTTACTAATATAATAAAGCTGAAGAGTTTGTGTGTTTGTTCGTGTGTTTATGTGTTTAAACGCGCTAACCTCTGGAACTACCAGTCGGATTTGAAAAGTTATGTTTGTATATGATAGCCAGATTCAACAGGAATAGTTTAGGCTATGTAGCATTTGGCTACGCCTCTCAGGTAACCTTAAAAATTGATTTTTGTTTTGTAAGTCGGAAGAACAAGCGTTCCCGAATAGCTTGGCTGCAGTGGTGGCGCGACCCTGCCGCCCGACGAGAACCGACCATTGCCGAGAAGAGACGAACAGTGTAAGCTTCCTTGCAGCTAGGCTCAGTCACAGTCGCTTGGATGGCTCGCTACCTTTTACAGACGCGACTCATACGCAGTTTTTTGAAGTTATCCATTTTACTTGAGTACGTACTTGCTGATCGTTTTCATCGGTTCAATAGTAAATAACCGTAGTTCTTCATTATTTGCTTTTTGTTGGTTATAACCGTAATTCTTCATTATTTTCTTTTTGTTGGTTAGTATTAAGTAGGTTATTATCTTTCTTAAATTTGTAGATAAGTTGATTGTTAGGTTCAGTTTATTTACTTTCATGGCTTAGTTGATTTGCTTTTGTTTATTTACTTTCATTGTGTACTTTTTAAGTATCTGTTTCTATGCCTCGAAGAAAATCTCACCTTTCTCAGCGTTCTGCTACAGCAAAGCGTCTGAGACTTATGCGTGACACCGAGACGGAAGATGAGCATATTAATAGGTTGGACAATCAACGTAACATTTCCAAACAAAATCGGCTTAGGGAAATAGCGCTGAACGCTCTCAGCGTTTGATTGACAAGAATGCACGAACTGCTGCTACCCTTGCTCGAGAATCAAGCACTGAACGTTCTCAGCGTTTGATGGACTAGAATGCACGAACTGCTGCTACCCGTGCTCGAGAATCAAGCACTGAACGTTCTCAGCGTTTGATGGACCTGAATGCACGAACTATTGCTACCCGTGATCGAGAATCAAGTGCTGAACGTTCTCAGCGTTTGATGGACCTGAATGCACGAACTGTTGCTACCCGTGCTCAAGAATCAAGTGTTGAACGCTCTCAGCGTTTGATGGACCAGAATGCACGAACTGTTGCTACCCGTGCTCGAGAATCAAGTGCTGAACGTTCTCAGAGTTTGATGGACCAGAATGCACGAACTGTTGCTACCCGTGCTCGAGAATCAAGCACTGAACGTTCTCAGCGTTTGATGGACCAGAATGCACGAACTGTTGCTACCCGTGCTCAAGAATCAAGTGTTGAACGCTCTCAGCGTTTGATGGACCAGAATGCACGAACTGTTGCTACCCGTGCTCGAGAATCAAGTGCTGAACGCTCTCAGCGTTTGATGGACCTGAATGCACGAACTGCCACTACCCGTGCTCAAGAATCAAGCACTGAACGTTCTCAGCGTTTGATGGACCAGAATGCACGAACTGTTGTGACACGTGCTCGAGAATCAAGCGCTGAACGCTCTCGGCGTTTGATTGACAAGAATGCACGAACTGCTGCTAGCCGTGCTCTAGAATCAAGCGCTGAACGTTCTCAACGTTTGATAGACCAGAATGCACGAACTTCAGCAAATCGTGCATGTAGGTAAACCAACCAACTAAATTCAGCCTTTACATTTGACTTTAATGTAGATTATTCCGAGTTAAACGATGTGGACATTGGCAGAATGAATAATATCTGCAACAATTGCCAGGCACAAGAATGGAAACCTGAAGCGCCAGGTTTATGGTGCGGCAACGGTTAAGTGAATATACCTAAAATTCCGGAACCGACACCAGTTTTGAAAGAATTATTATTAAGTACACGTTAACATCACAGAAGTGACAAAGAGGAAATCTGACATTCTACGGATCGGAGCGTGGAATGTTAGAAGTCTGCTAGGAAGTGGAAGGTTAGAAAACTTAGAAAGGGAAATGGATAGGTTGAGGTTGGATTTGGTTGGGATTAGTGAAATGCGCTGGCAGGAAGAACTGGACTTTTGGTCAGGAGACCATAGGGTCATTAGCACTAAATCAAACAATGGCCAAGCAGGGGTTGGCCTCATATTGAGTAGGAAACTTGGACAGCGGGTGGAATATTATGAACAATATAGTGAACGGATTATTGTAGCAAAAATCAATACTAAACCTACCTGCACCACAGTGGTACAAGTCTATATGCCTACCAGTCAAGCTGATGATGAGGATGTTGAAAAGGTCTACAAAGAAATAGACGAAATTCTGAGGTATATCAAGGGTGATGAAAATGTTATAGTAATGGGAGATTGGAATGCTGTGGTAGGAAAAGGGAGAGAAGGGAAAATAGTAGGAGATTTCGGATTAGGTGAAAGGAATGATCGAGGAAGCAGGCTGGTAGAATTCTGCACCGAGCATGAGTTGGTCATAGCTAACACCTTATTCAATAACCACAATATAAGAATATACACATGGATGAGACCAGGAGATACAGGGCGTTACCAAATCGACTTCATTATGGTCAAGCAGAGGTTTCGAAACCAGATTTTGGATTGTAAAGCATATCCTGGTGCTGACATAAACTCTGACCACAATCTGGTCGTAATGAAATGCAGATTAAAGTTGAAGAAACTGAAGAAAGGTCAAAAGCCAAAAATGTGGGCAATAGACAGACTGAAAGAGAAGGATGTAAACGAAAGATTCAAGAAGAGTATAAAGGAAGGACTAATGAAAAACCCTAAACAAACTTCAATTGCAGACGAATGGGCACTTTTGAAGAATGAAATAACAAAATCCGCAGAAGAAAACATTGGTAGGAAAGAAAGAATAGGTAGAAAACCGTGGATCACTCAGGATATACTAGAATTGATGGATGAAAGGCGGAAACACAAGAATGTAAGAGATGAGAAGGGGAAAGCAGAATACAGACGTCTGAGAAATGAGGTTAACAAGAAGTGCAAGGAAGCGAAAGAAGAATGGTTGAAAGAGAAATGTGCAGGTATAGAAAATTGTCTGAAATTAGGTAAAGTAGACACAGCTTATCGAAGGATTAAGAATACTTTTGGGGAAAAGAAGACTAAGTGCTGTAATATTAAGGACACAAATGGAAAGCCTCTAACAGATCGGGAAGAAAAGGTTGAGAGATGGAAAGCTTACATAGAGAGTTTGTATAAGGGAAAGGAGATTGAGAATCATATAATGTAAAGGGAGGAGAAAATTGATGAGGATGCGAAAGGAGATTTAATATTGAGATCAGAATTTGATAGAGCTTTGGAAGACTTAAGCAGGAACAAAGCACCAGGCATAGATGATATACCGATTGAGTTGCTACGCTGCATAGGAGATGAAGGTCTGATCAGGTTATTTCACTTGGTGTGTAGGATTTATGAGACAGGTGAGGTACCTCCTGATTTCAAGAAGAATGTAATCATCCCTATACCAAAGAAAGTGGGAGCTGACAGATGTGAAGATTACCGTACAATCAGCTTGATTACTCATGCTTCAAAGATCCTGTCTAGGATAATTTACAAGAGGATTGAAAGCCAGATAGAAACGGAGTTGGGTGAAGACCAGTTTGGTTTCAGGAGAAATGTAGGAACAAGGGAAGCTGTACTAAGTCTTAGGCTGATTTTGGAAGGTAGAATAAGGAAAGATAAGAGAACGTTCATGGCTTTTGTAGACTTAGAAAAGGCTTTTGATAACGTTGATTGGACTAAATTGTTTGACATTTTGAAATCGATTGGAATAAAGTACAGGGATAGGAGGGAGATATACAATCTATACAGAAACCAGACAGCAGTCATTCGAGTTGAAGGACATGAGAGAGAAGCTGGTATTCAGAAAGGTGTAAGGCAAGGCTGCAACTTATCACCCATACTTTTCAATCTTTACATTGAACAAGCAATGAAGGAAATTAGAGAAAAATTTAAAGTGGGAGTGAAGATTCAAGGAGAAATAATTTCAACTCTGAGATTTTCTGATGACATAGTCATCTTGGCCGACAAGCCTGAGGATTTGAATGAGTTTTTGAATGGTATGGACTCCGTCTTACAGAAAGAATTCATGATGAAAATTAATAAATGTAAAACAAAAATACTGGAATGCAGCCGAAATAAATCAGAAACCTCTATGGAGATCAAATTGACAGGTGAAAAGCTGAAGGAAGTAGAAGACTTCTGCTACTTAGGAAGTAGAATAACCAGTGATGGACGAAGCAAAGAGGATATAAAAAGTAGGTTGGCTCAGGCAAAGAAAGCTTTTCTACAAAAAAGGAATCTGCTGACATCGAATATAGATTTAGGTATTAGGAAGTCATTTTTGAAAGCCTTTGTCTGGAGCGTGGCGCTCTATGGAAGTGAAACTTGGACTATTGGTGCAGCAGAAAAGAGGAGAATAGAAGCATTTGAAATGTGGTGTTACAGGAGAATGATGAAGATCAGAAGGGTAGATAGGGTTACAAACATAGAGGTATTAAGACGAGTGGGAGAGGAGAGATGTTTCTGGCGACTGCTAATGAAGAGAAGAGATAGGTTGGTAGGACACATACTAAGACACCCAGGAATAGCAAGCTTAGTTATGGAAGGAAGGGTCGAGGACAAGAACTGTAGGGGTAGACCAAGGTTAGAATATGTTAAACAGATTGCCTCAGATGTAGGGTGTGGTAGTTATGTAGAGATGAAACGATTAGCTCAGGACAGGGAGGCATGGAGAGCTGCATCAAACCAGTCAAAAGACTGAAGGCTCAAACAACAACACATCCAGGCTCAAAACATTTCTTGAATCATACAAGACAATACAACACTCTATTTGAAATGAAGTCATTTAGTGCAAAAGAAATTCGTGAGGGGAATTTTATGCCTACCTTCAAAATTATGGAGAAGTTTACCACTTGATAGGCAATTTACTTCCTGCTCAAAGTGCGCAGCCTGAGTTTTTGCAAATATATTTCATTTCCCAAGCTGATCAGTTATCTGTGCGCACAAATATAAATCTCAATCTGCGAACTGAACTCATTGGTCCTTTGCAAATTGAGCTTCACGATTATAATTGTAATATTCAAAGTTTCAAATATAATCTTGAAAACTGACCCGTGCACGATTTCAAATTAATTATTCACGCTGATCTAAAACCTCCCAATGGGCACGGTGGTCGCTACAATGCGCCAATTGTAGACGAAGTCGCTGTTCTCTTAGTACAGTGTGGTCCAACCCGCGGCCCTCGGGCCGCATGCGCCTGTTCATTTTTGTTGGCCCTTGCCCTTCCTACTGCCCTTTACTCTTCGACAGTTATAATCCGTGGCGTGCCTACTTTAATTTTCACTTTCATTCAGTAATGTTACGAAGGAGCCAGGTGGGAAGGAAAAGATCCCGAAAAATACACCAGTAATCAGAATTGTCTTTCCACGAATACGTACGGCACGAGAAGCAGCATTGTCTCCAGGCGACAACTGGTTGGCCGACAGTGATTGGCTGCCGATACGTTCGCGATCGTTCGTGTGCTGCGGCGGATTTCCCTGTAAAAGGGAGCGCAGGGCTGTTCGAAGAGGTTGGTTTTGACGAGAGAGGTTGTTCGAGAGATATACAGTAGTACGACGAGAGTTTGTTGTCATCGTTGTTGCGAGAGCGGTACCTGACATGGCGTGTTGAAGATGAGAAACGACAATTTCAGTCAAAGTGGCAGGAATGCTAGGTTTCTTTTTTGTTGAACATAATGGGAAACCACAGTGCGTTATCTGTTCTCAAGTTTTATGTGTTTCAAAGGAGTATAACGTGAAAGGACACTATACAAGCTTGCATAAATCAAAATACGATCAATACCAGGGAAGTGCCAGAAGTTGTGTGTTCAATGATTTGAAGCTGAAGATAACAAGACAGAAGAATATATTTCAGCAACCATCAAACACTACCAGTTTAAAGGCATCTTATAGAGCTACCGAAGCTAAAAGTAAAACGTATTTTAGGGTGAGCTCATTAAGAGATTTGTGCTGTAAGAATGGCATCTTCATTTGGTGATAATAGGATGGCTAAAAATGTTGAAACAGTTTCCTCGTCTCATCAGGCAGTTAGTAGAAGAATTAATGATATGGCTGGTGAAGTTTCAGGTTCTCTCAAGAGCATTTTGGAAAAATATAAATTTTACTCTCTAGCTCTAGATGAGAGCACAGATATTGCTGACATAGGCCAGCTCCTTATCTTTGTCAGAACAATAAACGAAGAAGTTGAATTTCATTAAGAACTGTTGGAATTAAGATCATTAGAAACCAGCAAAAAAGGCATTGACATATTCAACGCACTGAATGATGTCGTTTCTAGATATGGAGCTTTTGTGAAGTGCTCTGGCATTGCAACAGATGGAGCTAAAGCAAAGGTTGGTCCTAACATTGGTTTAGTAGGACTGTGTAAAGAAAAAGGATTGAATTGTTTGTTTTTCCACTGCATTATCCACCAGGAGGCTCTCTGTGGAAAAATTATAAGGCTCAGTGAGACAATGAAAACTGTTGTAAATACTGTAAATTTAACAAGAGGAGGCAATAAAGCCTGTAGACACAGAGCATTTATTGCATTCCTGGACAATTTGGAAGCTGAGTATGGTGACATTTCCTTGTACTGTGAAGTGCGTTGGCTAAGTGCTGGAAATTGCTTGTAACAGTTTTTTGGGTTGAGGAATGAAATTCTTGTTTTTCTCAAAAATGAAAATATTGGGCATGAGTATCAAGGAAAACTGGAAGAAATCCAGTTTTTAAATAATCTCGCTTTTCTGACAGATTTAACATCCCATCTAAATGCTTTAAATCTGAAACTACAAGGCAGAAAACGAATATCTCCCAGCTTTATGGACATATTGAGGGATTCCGCAAAAAAACTTGATGTAATGCAAATTGCATTGAAGGCAAATAATATGGCACACTTCCCATCTTGTCAGCAGTTGAAAGAAAAAACAAGTCACATAAATATTAGTATGTTTCATGAAATAATAATAATAGATATCAAGAAAGAGTTCCAGAACAGATTCCAGGATTTTGACTCCCTAAAACCAAAACTTGCACTGTTCAATATCCCCATGGATATTGAAGTGAGTGAGGTGCCCTGCGACCTTCGAATTGAAATTTGTGATCTTAAGGCAGACCCATTCTACCAGACTAAAAAGTGTGATGTCCCTGAAAGTTTCTGGAAACTGATTTCTAAAGAAACTTTTCCTAATCTACTTAAATTCTCTCTGCAAGTGTTATCACTGTTTGTCAGTACGTATGGGTGCGAAAGTGCTTTTTCTGCTCTCAAACAAATTAAATAAAAACATGAAATCGAATTAAAAGTGCTTCACTGGAATCGAGCCTGAGACTTTGCCTTACTGAACTTACAGTGGACATTGATACTGTACACTTGTATCAGGAAAGTAGTACCAATCACCACATTGATTTCTCGACTGTAAAATGAAGTGTTATATTCAACTAGTAATATTATACTTCTTTTAATATAAATTTTAATAAATGTTTTTGAGTAAAATATGTAATACGTTTTCTTTCTGGAATGTCTCTGGCCCTCACATTCCTATACTAAAGTTTGATTGGCCCTCGGGTAACAAAAGGTTGGACCACCCTGTCTTAGTAGATGAGGACAAAGGTCCGAGAGATATTGTGATAAAAACTAAAGATGGTCATCTTAAAAGAGTTTGTGAGTTGCACAGATCGTATGACCCGCTGCAGTATCCTCTACTCTTACCACATGGAGATGATGGGTACTATATCAACATTCAACAACAAAACGGTGTTGCACGACCTTAGACAGTATCATGTATGCAATTTTATGCTTTCAGGCTTATGTTGAGAACAAATTATATGAACAGTACACATTATTACAGAGGATTATTCAATCAATATTGTGTTGATATGTCGGCAAAAATAATATCGGAAAGAATTGATTTTATCAGAAGGAACCAAAATAAATTGAGGGCCTATGAATATATACACCTACGAGATGCAGTTGTCAATGATCGAAGTGATAATGCATCTAATATTGGCCGATATGTGATATTGCCGTCTTCATTTACAGGATCTCCGCGATATATGAATGAAAAAACCCAAGACGCCATGACATTTGTTAGGAACTTTGGGAGACCAGATCTTTTTATCGCCATCACCTGCAATCCAGAATGGAAAAAATACAAATTCACTTATTCCCTAATCAAAAATCGCAAGATAGCCATGATTTGCTTTCAAGAGTTTTTCATTTGAAACTCAAGAAAATGATGGAACTATTGACAATGAAAAATATTTTTGGCCCAACTAAGGCCTTCGTTTATAGCGTAGAATGGCAAAGAAACGGGGATTACCACATGCACATATTTTGTTATGGCTTACAAACAAAGTGCAACCGGATTCTATAGATGATATAATACGGGCTGAAATACCCGATAAAGGACAAGATCCTGAACTTTATAACATTGTGGTGAAAAGCATGATCCACGGCCCTTGTGGACCAAATAACCCCACATCACCGTGCATGAAAGAACACATGTGTTCCAAAAGATTCTCAGACACAAACGGGTGATGATGGTTACCCAACCTATAGACGTAGAGCTTCATATTCTGGGGGAAATGCAGGTGTCTTAAATGTGAGGGGAACTGAAATTAACATAGACAATAGATGGGTTTTATTTATTTATTTATTTATTTGTTGATGGTACACAACAGGGCTCAGTGTGCGCCCCAATAACAGTGCACCTACATTTCCTGGTATGTCTGCATTAAGTATTAATATCTTAATCTAATTCTTAAAACTAGGAAGTTCACATAGATCAAAATGCATAGTAGTAAAAAGCTTAATATAAAGATAATATAAAAACTAAATCTAAATTTGATCTAATGTCAAATATAAAAACAGGTTTTGAAATTATTACATAATAAACTAAAAGGTAATATTAATAGCTAGGGAACAGGCCTAGCCACATATATACATTGTTGATTCTGTTTTGTGTGATAATTTTATTTCAAGTATGAATTAGAGTGACTGGATTATAATTTCCAAGAACGGTCTGATTGAGAGACAGAAATCTAGTTTCTAATTTGTTTTCTATACTCCATTTGTGTATATTATTTAGGTCATTTTGTAGTAGAGTGCAGTCATTAGTGGAAGAAATTGATTTAAAAATTTTGAAGTCATCTGCATATAAAAGACTATTTGAGTGCAGTATACATCGTGGCAAATCATTTATCATTGCTAGAAAAATCAAAGGTCCAAGGTTCGAGCCTTGGGGTATTCCGGAATGAACTATGTATTCCTTTGAGACAATTTTCTGGAACAAAACAAATTCTTTCCTGTCTCTGAGGTAGGAGATGAATAATTTGAGTAATGGGTGGGAGGATCCCAATATACACAATTTTTTAAGAAGGATATCCTGATTTATTGTGTCGAACGCTTTCTCGAAATCTGTAAATATGACATCCATTTTCCCTTCTTTATCTAACTCTTTAGATATAATTTGAGTAAAATTAGTTGCATTCGTCACTGTAGATTTCCTGGATAGGAAACCATGTTGGTTATCTGTTACGAGTGGTCTGAGAAATACTGATATTCTTCCGTGCAATATGAATTCAAATACCTTGGCTACTGCAGATAAAATAGATATAGGATGGTAGTTATTAATTAGTGATGGGTCTCCCGATGTTGTTCCATATCATCCAGTTCTATTACGAATTTTCAACGCACATATTAATGTTGAATTTTGCCAGTCATTCAAAGCAATAAAATATATTTGCAAGTACATTCATAAAGGTTCTGATCAAGCTACACTGTGCAAAATAACAACGATGAGGTCGAAAAATATCTTAACGGTCGATATATTAGCACCTCTGAAGCTGTTTGGAAAATATTTCAGTTCCCAATACATTAGCGCTACCCACCAGTCATCCATTTAGCGGTCCATTTGCAAAATGGACAAAGAGTATACTTCAATGAAGAAAACGTTCAAGAACGAGTTAATAATCCTCCTGCATCGACTCTCAATGGCTTTTTCTAACTAAGAACAATTGACGATTTTGCAAAAACTTTGCTGAGAAAATTTGTGTGAAAACTTTATTATATAGAGTTCGCAATGAAAATCAGGACCTGCTAATGTCATACACTTATGAAATGTATAATGAAGGTCTTACATTGATTGAAGACAGAATTCATGAAATGTCGGAAAAAATTCTTACAGATTTCGGACTTCCGGCCCAGATTCGCAATAATCACAATAATATGGAGCCTTTAGAAGAACTTTTGCGGAGACCATATATGATGTAAACCAATTAAATAATTATATTTCAGAACATGAACACAAGTTAGTGCGTGATCAAGTCTTCGCTTATAATTCTGTTTTAAAAAGCGTTTCCTATGACGAAAGAAAAACCTTCTTCTTGGATGCTCCAGGTGGAACTGGCAAGACTTTCTTGATTAATTTAATATTAGCGAAAGTTAGGTCACTGGGAAAAATAGCCATTGCCGTCGCGTCCTCAGGTATTGCTGCTACACTATTGAAAGGCGGAAGAACGGCTCATTCCACTTTTAAACTGCCCCTTACTGTGTCACTCGAAAGAGACAGTGTGTGCTCTATCCGTAAAAATGGCCCGTTGGGCAAAATCTTGCAAGATGCAAGCCTAATAATATGGGATGAATGCACCATGTCTCATAGAGCTCACGTAGAGGCATTAGATAGAACTCTCAGAGACATAATGAGCTCAAATAAAGTGATGGGTGGAATTACTTTCAGGTTTTCTGGTAATGTCAGACAAACATTGCGTGCAATAGTTAGGGGAACTAGAGCAGATATTATTAAATCTTGCTTAAAGTCTTCCCCACTGTGGAAATCGTTTCAATTCTTGAAACTGTATAACAACATGAGGAGTCACTTCGCTGCAGGAAGCACAGATTTCCCCAAAAAGATACTATTGATTGGTAACGGGATAGTACCTGAGTCACACGAGAAAAAAATTACCATTGATAAAGACCTCGGTGAAATCGTGACCAACATTGAAGACCTGATCCCAAGAGTGTACCCGTGTGTGGCCAATATAGGTCAAAAAATTATCAATGGATGTGTGAGAGGGCAATATTGGCTGCAAAAAATGCAACCGTTAACGACATAAACGATGAAATAATGGCAACATTACCAGGCGACAACATAAACTACCTTGCTATTAATACCGTCATGGATCAGGAGGACGTAGTACATTACCCTCAAGAATTTTTAAATTCTTTGAATCCTTGTGGGCTACCACCATATTCATTGAACTTAAAAACTGGCACTCCCATTATTTTATTGCGAAACCTGCGACCACAAAGTTTATGTAATGGAACTATACTTAAAGTTAAATTTCTTAGAAACAATATCATAGTTGCTATAGTTTTGACTGGACCAGCAATTGGGCAAACGGTACTAATACCTCGAATTCCTATGATACCCACAGATTTACCATTTAGCTTCAAAAGAATACAATTTCCCGTAAAAGTATCGTTTGCAGTCACTGTCACAGTCTGCACAGGGGCAGACCTTTAAGCACGTGGGAATAGATTTAAGGGAATGCTGTTTTTCCCATGTTACCTTATCTAGAACAGGATGCGGTGAAAATCAATATATACTAATACCACAAGGAAATGTTACTAAAAATGTTGTCTATACTGAAGTATTATAATTCATCAACCTGTGATTTCTTACATTACATTGTACGCGGGTGAAACCGCGGGGCACAGCTATCATCCATAAAACAAATAAATATACCCACCGGACGAAGCCGGGCACTACTGCTAGTTATAAATATAATGTTACTTCATTGTGAAATATCATAATAATAATTGCCTCAAGCATGAGAACACTGTGCTCTATAAAAGTCGAGAGTACCAATTAGATTGGTTGAGTAGACATTTGTTGTTGTTGTTGTTGTTGAGAATTGACCGTTTGCGGCTGAGGAGTTATTAATACAGGTGTTTATTATGTTCATTAGCATTATTGGAAATGAAGGAAGATAACATTCCATGTTGTATTGGAAAAATGTGTGTGGAATAGAGGTCGATTATAGGCTCTATCTTCAAGAGGGAATATTTATACCTGAGTAGAAAACTCAGAGGGTAGAGTGATTAACCTACTTTTCTGTGCAGATCGCAGTGGATGCGATCCTATGTTTAAAATAATAGCAGCTTCAGATTATGAAAATTTATATTTCATTGCACCTCGAAATAACTAACTACGGTACCGTATTTAGGTAACTAGTGTTGCAAGCCACAGTGTTGAACAGTCTATAATATGGAAACAGCCGTCCTTGAAAAAGCTATTGTGGCATATTTAAAATAAATGTTTAGCGAAGTGGTCCTATTGTAAGAATAAGTGTTGGACAACGACAATAAGACATGGGTAATTTGTGTGAAATAATAACAAAGGTGGCAAAGTGTAAATATTTGAAATGCGGTAAATTGATCAACAATACTACAGTCAATTTCTATTTTGATAGCTAGATACAAAATGTATCTGATTTTGTAAATTAATAATTACGTTCTGTGTGCTCTATTACATAGTCAAATACCAAGGGCAGTTAAAGACACTAATATGCTGCTTCTTCGTTGAGATGCATTGTTTATGATACAGTACGATGATCCTTGAGGTATTTGTTCATATCATCATAACCCTGTGCGTTTGGTTGTTCTTCTTGTTTATTTATAAATAAAAATGTGAGCTATTTGTTTCATTTTGGGTTCTGTTCCTTGTTTTGAAAAATTTCCCTCTTATCTTTACGTGGGACATGAGGGCAGTGTGCAAATTGATAACTCGGCTAAACCCAAGACACCGTGAGAACGCGATCTCATGCTTGCACTGTACTCAGGTCTGGTGGTGTTCAGTGGTTCGCTACCCAGCACTGGTGGACACTGGACACTATATGTATGTGTGGATGTACGTAAGAAGGGTGAAGTTTCAATATTTTGAGTCTTTCTGCCAGATGCTTCGAGATCACTCCTGTGGCTTATGATCTGTACTGAGTTCTGCTTCCTTGTGGCTTTGAGTTCCTCGGCCAGTTATCTGTACTTTGAAAGTTTCTCGCTCCATGTATCAATTATGTTGTGGGTATGTGGAACAGATAGACCTAACGAAAAGGCCCATTTTTTTAGTTTTATCTGTAATGGTGATTTCCGGTCTTCTGTGAGGTACTATTGTGACAATGAAAATCACCCGGTTCCAATATAATCTATAACTTTGGACGATGTGCATTGATAATATGCGTGAGAGTTCTGAATTAACTGACGTTGCAGATCAAATTCCTGATGGATAATGTTAGCCACTAGACCTGCCTTTCAATATAGTCTTTCAGAAGTAGAATATTGCATCCAATGTTAAGTGCTGGATCATCTTCCCGTGTCTCCTTGAGCATATACTGCATTTTGTTGCGATAACCTGACCTTATGAAGAAGCTCTCACTCTTGAAACAGATCCGACCCGACGCTTCATTACCGACATATTGTTGGTTAAGCTCATTTTGATAACCGGAGTAATGATTCCTGGATTACATGGTTGATGTTCAATGTTTTGCATTTGTTCAAACCAAATGGCATCGTGATGTCATCAGAAAATGATTATGTTAAAGTTATTGTTGTTTGAGTCTTCAGTCTTTTGACTAGTTTGATACAGCAATCCATGGCACCCTGACCTGAGCGAATCGTTTCATCTCTATAAAGTTACAACACCTTACATCCGAGGCAATCTTTTTTATGTTTATTTTTTTAGTTAGGATATATATTTGGTGCCCTTGAATCGAAGCATACAGTTTAATGTCATGGTGCCGTGTCTTATTCTGGACTCGATTTCATATGTATACTCACAATCTCAGAAACTATGCAAAATAAACAGATTATTGCAGAAAGTTAGATTATTCCGTGATTGATCTGCTGAGGTAGAAATAAGTATTCCGATTATAAGTTTATAATGTACAGATATTTTAACGAAAGTTAAGCTAAAATATGGGACTTTGTTAGGTGATGATCGGAATGTAATTCATTCCCTTTTCTTTTCGTTTGATGTATGCCCTTTTGTGTTCATTCACAATCAAAGGGAACAAAATCCCATTGCCAGATATAACAATGTTCTTTTAACTCAACTTCATACAGTGACGCATGTTACCTTAAACGAGTACTGTATATCTATTGCCTAATTAAGCGCGGGGAAGTGGCTTTAGCGACTTCCATTGACTTGCGCTACTAAGCCTATGATGGCGACTGAGTGATCAACACAGCAGTGAGTAGCTCCGTAAACATTGTGTATTTAAGAGTGTATTCGAGGAAGAAACTAAACCATATTAGTCACCCAACAATATAAGTGTATACGTTGACCAGTTATTAATAACAACATCAATTACAATTACTAACTTCCTCGTAAATTGGATAAATAGGAGTTTTCATTTGCATTAGCAACATGGGCGACTGTGGAGAGTGTGGTGGTAGCTCGGGGAAGGCTGGAAAGGTACAGTGTGGTTGGTGTAAAAAGTGGTTCCACAAGAAGTGTGTGAATACATTGAACAGATTCACCGAGTGGCTGTGTGTGCAATGTGTGGACTGTAGTGCAACAATAAGTGACAGTGTAAGTAACAAAGACACTCCATCAATGGAGAATATTTATGGAATGCTGAAAGATTTAAAAGAACAACTTAAAATCATAAAAGACGAACAAAGAGCGATAGAGACTGATCTAGGTAACTCAATGGAATTGTGCCATAAGAAACTAGACTATTGTGTAACATTAATTTCAAACCAGCAGATAGAAATTAAGGAATGTAAAGGACAAATTGAGTCATTAACCCAACAAAATGTCAATCTTAATGCCAAGCTAAAAGCCCTTGAAAACCGCCTAGGAGAATCTGAGCAGTACGCACGTAGGAATACGTTGGAAATACACGGTGTCCCGGAAGTTCCTAACGAAAACATTATTGAAACTGTGAAGAAAGTAGGTCAAGCTCTGGATGTGGTCATCACTGAAACAATGGTGGATGCCTGTCATCGACTGCCTAAGTCACCTAATCATCAACACAGTGGCATCATCTTAAAATTCGTTCGGCGGGACGACAAGGAGCATCTTATGGAGCGACGCCGGGTGAAACGGAATCACTCCACTCGTCACGTCGGTCTTCCTGGCGACAGTGTGAACGAGAGTTTATCCCCTGAAAATAGGAAGTTGCTGGCACAAGCTAGGAGCATCAGAAGAGAGAAGGAGTACGCTTTCTTGTGGGTAAGAAATGGACATATTAAAATACGCAAATCTGAAGGTTCTCGGGTCATCGTAATTCGAAATGAGGATGACCTGAACACTCTCTAATGGTATCAAAACCTAGATTATCCATTTACTATCAAAATGTAGGAGGAATGAATACAAAATTAGATTTATTCAATGACAACCTGATCACCAAACAGTATGACTTAATTCTAATTACAGAAATTGGTTATCTAGTAAAATCGCTGACAGTGAGGTCTGTTCTGATATATACAGAGTGTACAGGGCTAAGAGGCTTGACAGAGCAGGGGGTGGGGAGGCTGTCTTGGTTCGGAGCGGATTAACGGTACTCAAGGTCGAGAGAATGACTGGCATCTTGGAATGTCTATTAGTGAAACTGGTTATTAGGGGAAATATTTGGTACGTCGGTAATATGTACATTCCACCAGCTTCAAAAGTAGACACATACAGGGAATTATACCGGTGGTTGGAATCCAGAACCGAAATATATGTTCAAAATTTAATAATCTTCGGCGATTTCAACATCCCAACAATACAAAGTACACTAATTAAAGACGACAATATTCAAACAAGAGAACTCGTAAATTTTATTAATTATCTTCAGCTAAAGTCTTATAATTCAGTATTAAACCGTAACGGGAGGACGCTGGACTTAGTTTTATCCAACAAAACCAACATAAATGTAACTGAAAACACTGATCCACTCTTACCATTGGATCGCCATCACCCTGCTCTGGATGTAGAAATATCTCTAATAATATGTCGACACCAAGTACATATCCAGCCTAATGATACCCTTAACTTCCGGGAAGCAAATTTTGAGCAGCTGTACACTCGGTTAATGGATGGTGCCTGGGGTCAAATATACGAGTGCACTAATGTAAATACTGCAGTAGACTTGTTTTATCAAATTTTTAACACAGTACTTGGCGAAACCGTTCCTATATGTAAACGACAAACGGGCAGAAAATATCCTGTCTGGTTTTCTAAGGAAACAAAAAGTAAATTGAAGGAGAAGGAATACCATAGGAAGAGAAAAAATTACTCACATCATCATAGACTACGTTTTGAAGAATTAAGATCAGAAATTAAAAAGGACATTCAATTATCTTATAAGAAATATATCCGTAATATTGAACAAAACATTAGCCGGGACTCAAAGAAATTTTGGACGTTTATTAAAAACAAGAAAAAAAATAGGAACACATGCGACACCTTTAAATATAATAATGAAGAATTGGACAGGGGTGATTCCATTCATGAAGGTTTTGCGACATATTTTGAATCAGTTTATGACTCTCAGTCAGCCCAATACAAAGTCCCAGCCTGCGATTTGAATACTCCCAACACCCTTCACATAAAACTTGTCTCAAAGGAAGAGGTTGGAATAACATTTAAAAAATTAAAACCTAAGTCGTCGGCTGGTCCTGATAATATTCCACCGTATGTAGTGAAAGGATGTGCTGAAAGTCTCAGGGACCCGTTGCACTTTATATTTAACTTAGCCATACAAACTTCTACGTTCCCCGACGCCTGGAAAATCACTCGCGTCTGCCCTATACTAAAATCGGGAGATCCATCTCTAATTAATAACTACCGTCCTATATCTATTTTATCTGCAGTGGCCAAGGTATTTGAATTCATATTGCACGGAAGAATATCAGTATTTCTCAGACCGTTCGTAACAGATAACCAACGTGGTTTCCTATCCAGGAAATCTACAGTGACGAATGCAACTAATTTTACTCAAATTATATCTAAAGAGTTAGATAAAGGAGGGCAAATAGATGTCATATTTACAGATTTTGAGAAAGCATTCGACACAATAAATCATGATATCCTTCTTAACAAATTGTGTATTTTGGGATTCTCCCACCCATTACTCAAATTATTCAGCTCTTACCTCAGAGACAGGAAACAATTTGTTTTGTTCCAGAAAATTGTTTCAAAGGTGTAACGACTTTTAAAATCGTTACATGAAGAAAATGAAACATTCAAGATTTAGTTACACAACTGAAATTATTTCGCAACAGTCTGGAGCTGGTATATTTCGCAGGCACCCCTGCTACCAGCTAATTGGTTTCCAAAACTCTTTAACCTACTTTTGTTGCCTGAGAAGGAGCTGACGTTAATACCCTGGAAGATTGACATTTCTACGCTATTGTGAAGTGAACTGCTGCGCACTTGCCTAAAATAATAGGTTCCTAGAAACCCATTTAAGCCCCATTAGTGGATTTAGTTTGGAACATTTCGTCGTAGCACTTCTGAGTAAACTCTTAACGATTTAGTTCATGGCACCACTTGTGGTACCAACATTTCTCAAGGACTCTGTCGTTGTCATGGTGGTCTGCACCCCCATGTTATGTTGGCACAACCTGTATCTGAGGTCAGGAGAGGGGGTTGTTTCCCTCTGACTGAACGCGTTACCAAGTGTGTAACCAAGACTTCTAGACTGAGACTGGTTCGAGCCTGACGTGGGGAGAAACGACTCCCCCGGGGACTTGTTCCTCGGGGCGGGTTCGGGATGCAGGAAGTATCAATGTACATTTGTTTTGGGGGTAACTGACATTTTGATTAACTCATACCGGACTGCCTTTCAATATTGTGAATTTTACATGCCATGTGTCGAATGGCGTTTCTGGACTGTTATTTTCTAGAATTATGATTGTTAGTTAATAAGTATATTTATTTGCTAAGTTTTTGGATACCCAGATGCGTTTGGCTTGTATTAGATTCAGGGAGGGAAAAGGGTTTTAACTTGGTCAGAAAGGCTGCTGAGGACGGGAATCATTCTAGTTAAATTCATTTCTAACACAAATGTAGATGTGCGTAATCTTGCCAAGCGGGCAAGTGTCTGGTTTGTTTGAACCCTTTATTTTGAGGAATTGTTTGTATTTGATCTTACATGTCAGGTTAAGTCTTTCATTTGTGTTTAATTAGTTCATATTTGTCAGTTAGTTAATTAAGTGGTGGAAGGGTCTCTCTTGTAATTGTTTTATCGTACTGTTCAATACATGTTAGCTTATTTCGATTTGTCACGTTATTTATTGCATGAAGTTACTAGGAGGATTATTCCTTTTTCCTTCTCCATCTTTTGGCAGGGTCAGTTTTATACGGCCTACTGGGTACGCATCAGGCGTTCCTCTCATCAAGCTGGTCTTGACATTAGCTTCGTCCCGCCTGATCTCTTATTCTAAATTAAATCAGGGTGTTTTTTGAATATCACGAAAATAGGAACATTCACTCCTAGGTTTTTGCTGTGAACTCAGCTGGCCTACCGAGTCACTTAAATTAGGGCAGTTTCTGTATGTTCTAAATTATATATTTTTGATATGGTAATTTCATTATTATTATTATTATTATTATATTTTGGTTTATTTAAAGGGTAAGGGGGGATAGTGCTGGTGCAAAAGGAATACATAGTTCATTCCGGAATACCCCAAGGCTCGAACCTTGGACCTCTGATTTTTCTAGCAATGATAAAAGATTTGCCACGTTGTATAGTACACTCAAATAGTCTTTTATATGCAGATGACTTCAAAAATTGTATATCAATTTCTTCCGCTAATGACTGCACTCTACTACAAAATGACCTAAATAATATACACAAATGGAGTATAGAAAACAAATTATACTTAAATGTACCGAAGTGTGTTGTTATGACCTTTACTCGTAAGAAGAACCCAATCACATTTGTTTATGGAATTGGACCTCAGACATTGCAAACAGTAAGCGAGAAGAAAGATCTAGGAATCCTGTATGGCTGAGAGCTTGCTTTCACTTGCCATGAGCAAAAGACAGTCGGGTATGCTTACCGCATGTTAGGGTTTATAATAAGAAACACTAAGCCATTCATTAGGACCAGTGCCTGCATAAACCTTTATATTGCCATGGTGAGATCCAAGCTCGAGTACGCCAGCCAAGTATGGAGTCCCTGGCAGAAAACATGCATTAAATCCATTGAGCAAGTTCAAAAGAAATTCCTCAGATATTTACACCTCAAAATAACGGGCAATTACCCACACATGGTACCCTACGGTGAACTATTTTTGAATTTCGGCATGACTAGTTTGGAGTCTCGAAGGCAAGTGAATGATATGAAATTCCTTTATGAAGTTATTAACGGTCAAATTGATAACTCATTTTTCCTATCGCTCCTAAATTTCAACATCCCTCGCTTAACTACAAGATCAACTATAACATTCAAAAATGATATAACCAATACTACTTCACATAATAATTCACCTGTATGGAGGCTTTGCAGTATTTACAACGATGCGGTTCGTGTAAACTGGAAACTAGATTTCTGTCTCTCAATTAGACCGTTCTTGGAAATTATAACCCAGTCACTCTAATTCATACTTGAAATAATATTATCACACAAAACAGAATCAACAAAGTATATATGTGGATAGGCCTGTTCCCTAGTTATCAATGTTATCTTTTAGTTTACTATGAAATAATTTCAAAACCTGTTTTTTATATGTTTGACATTAGGTCAAATTTAGATTTAGTTTTTATATTTCCTTTAGATTAAGCTTTTTACTACTATGCATCTCAATCTGTTAACTTCCTAGTTTTAATAATTACAGTTAGATATTAATACTTAATGTAGAAATATCAAAAAGTGTATTTTACTGTGTAGGAGCACTGTTATTGGGGCGCTCACTGAGCCCTGTTGTGTACCGTCAAGAAATAAATAAATAAATAAATAAATAAATAAATAAATAAACAAGGTAAGTGTATGAGACATGTTCAGCGAAATCTTGATACACTGCAAGCATGTGAAAGTGGACTAGCTACATCTGTTTCTGACCTAAATGCAGACCGAATAAGTCAATCATTAGCGTAAGAAACTGCAGCATTTAATATACGAGGCACGTCCAGAAAGTAAGCTCCGTTTGGTAATTAAATTAAATTGTGTACAGATACAGAAAAAATATTTATTGCACAACATTCTACACCTCTTAAACTACTTTTCCACATAACTGCCGAACTTTTGCAGGCATTTGTCATAGCGTGGCACAAGTTTTTGGATACCTCTTCATAGAAGTTTGCCGCCGACCCGTAAACGAGAGTGAAGACTCCCCTTAAGATATCCTACTGTTTGGTCACTACTGTTAGGCAAATTGCGTGCTTACCAGGAGAACTGCATATGTTTAGGAGTTCTCCTGACCACATACGCAATTTGCCTAACAGTGATGGCCAAACAGTAGGATATCTTAAGGTGAGTCTTCACTCTCGTTTACGGGTCGGCGGCAAACTTCTATGAAGAAGGTATCCAAAAACTTGTGCCACGCTATGACAAATGCCTGCAAAAGTTCGGCAGTTATGTGGAAAAGTAGTTTAAGAGGTGTAGAATGTTGTGCAATAAATATTTTTTCTGTATCTGTACACAATTTAATTTAATTACCAAACGGAGCTTACTTTCTGGACGTGCCTCGTATTTCTTCAACCATATTTCCTAAGGTCTATGATCTAAGTACATTTTCAAGCCGACCAACAACATGCAATGCCAGAATCAGTTATAAAAGACTTAGAGACAAATAATGTGAATTTATCCCAACTTAATACCTAACAACTGGACTATTGTATACATCCCAACATCCATCCATTCTTCTCGAGAACACTTCCATTCTCGGTAAACCTGGAGCTGATACGTGCCCAGATATGCTCACGGGCTATGAGCTCAGACGTGCCCAGATGAGTACTCATGCTCAGGAGCTAAGATCACAGACGTTCTGAGATGAGTAATCATACTCACGATCTAAGAGCACAGACGTTATGAGATGAGTACTCATGCTCACGAGATAAGATCACAGACGTTCTGAGAAGAGTACTCATGCTCACGAGCTAAGATCACAGACGTTCTGAGATGAGTACTCATGCTCACGAGCTAAGAGCACAGCCGTTCTGAGATGAGTACTCATGCTCACGAGCTAAGATCACAGACGTTCTGAGAGAGTACTCATGCTCGCGAGCTAAGAGCACAGACGTCTGAGATGAGTACTCATACTCACGAGCTAAGGGCACAGACGTTCTGAGATGAGTACTCATGCTCACGAGCTAAGATCACAAACCTTCTGAGATGAGTACTCATGCTCACGAGCTAAGATCACAGACGTTCTGAGATGAGTAATCATGCTCACGAGCTAAGATCACAGACGTTCTGAGATGAGTACTCATGCTCACGAACTAAGAGCACAGACGTTCTGAGATGAGAAGCCTACTCATACTCGCGAGCTAAGAGCACAGACGTTCTGAGATGAGTACTCATGCTCATGAGCTAAGATCACAAACGTTCTGAGATGAGTACTCATGCTCACGAGCTAAGATCACAAACGTTCAGAGATGAGTACTCATACTCACGAGCTAAGATCACAGACGTTCTGAGATGAGTACTCATGCTCACGAGCTAAGAGCACAGATATGCTGAGATGAGCACTCTTGCTCCCGAGCTAAGAGCTTAGGAGTAGTGTCGGTGTTACGTTCTCACTGTCTCTTAGACAACCTGCATGAAGACACAGGGTCCATATCGATGCGAGGAGTTCTGCTGTAAATGAGTACGGGAGAAACCACTAGACTTGAAGAAAAAATCATCAACGGACAATTTTGCCTCGCGTTGTAAGTTAATCAGGAAATGTATACAATAGAATATAATTTATTTCTTGTAACCTATCTAGGGTGTAATTTCTTGGTAGTAAAATATTCGTATCAGGTCGCATTTATGAAACCACAAGCAAGAGCTAAAGGCAGAAGTGGAAATGAACGACAGAGTCTTGTTACATTACAAAACTGCCAATTATCTGTTCTCATCTCAGCTGAAAACTTTCTCGCCCCCTCGCTGTGTTTGCTAAATGATGAATATTCCACCAACCCAAAAGTTGCACGTTCGTTCGATGTATACGGAGCACAGTACTTGTGTTTATGATTCCATGGTGGAACAAAATGACATGATAGGCAAGAATTTGGATATTGCTGACACGCCAAGCCTCCAGCTGTTTCTGCTTAGTTGAGGACGGTCACGATAGACATTCATTTCAATTATGTAGAATTTCAACCCAGAATTTTAACCTATTTTCATTTTATGAAAAAAATAGGCTTATGAGATCACCTTTTTGTCCGTGTGTGTGGGTGCCCCTTTTATAACTTCTAAACGGCTGGACCGATTTCAATGAAACTCGGTAAGGTCATAGCACCATTTTGGCCAACCCCGACCGTGCCCTTCAAATTTTATTACGTCTCACCAATCCAACATGGCGGCTGTGTGAAATATTTCACCAGCATTCAATATCTCCGAAACTATTACCGATATCACCCTGAAATTTAGTACGGTGATAAAGGGCATTACTAGGGGTTCACCTTTGAAACTTTCAAAAACCTGGTAACTACAAAACCAACATGGCGGCCAAGTAAATTTGAGACATTTTAATAGACTTTTCTCGCGATTTAAACATCCAAACGCAATGAAACGGTTACACTACACTACATACATAAAAATCCTACATGGCAGCCCACCGAAATATTAGACGGTTCTCAATATGTACGAATCTATTGCAGCAATCAAACTGAAATTTTGTATGTTGATAGAGGCAATTAACATAAGTAGGATATATGAAAATAGGCTTTAGTTTTTCACGGAACTACTTGTTTGAATTTACAATAAGTAATAATGGTTCCTGGTGTAGTCATATCCTAGTTCGTGAACCATGCGAAAGGGTTGAGTGGCCAATTAAGTTACTATGGAACAGGAGTGGGCATTTTGGGCATATTCTGAGTCGTGGCGCTATTTGTGCTCAGGCAGCTAGAACTACCCAACTCACTGGTTTGTTCCCTGTGGTGAAACTCGGGGACCCTGATTCACTTGTATTCTAAACCTGCTTGAGCACGCCTCCCACCTATGGGAGTGATGGAGTCCCACTCCGATCTGACAGATCAGGGACTGCTTTGAATCCGAATGGCAATCGTTCAGATATTCGATGGGATGCTATTGATATCGAAGGTGGTTATGGAAGGAAGAAAGTAGAGCTAGCTGAGTCAGTAAGTAGGATTGGAATAGATATTCTAGGGATTAGTGAAGTTCATTTAACCTCTTCATACCAAAGACAAAATTTGTAGTTGAGAATTTATTTTACGGCCTTTCTTATTAAATAATGGCACACATTATATATACTGTATATTTGAAGACAAAGGACACATTCTTAATGAAATATTAAAATTACAGGTCACAAGTATTGGTCGCGGCAATCAACACGCATTTCTGCGGACTGGTAAGACGAGTGGGTTTGAACCTCGCAGTCAGATGCCCTTGAAATGGATTTCCGTGATTTATCATTTTCAATGCCAAGCGAAGCTGGAACGATTGCCTTTTAATAGACCACTGCTGCTTCCTTTCAGACTTTTCGGCCAGTTTCATTCGAAATCATCCATTTCATTTGTAATTAATAACTCTGATGGCATCCAATCGTCAAATCCATTCACCACATAGAAAACCTATCTCACCTCAGCCCCAACCTTGTAGAAATGGGAATGTTTAGGGGTAGATCGACAGTTCAGAATTGACGTAATAGCAACTGCCGCTGATAAAAATACGAAAGTCGAGGTCCACGTCTGTGCACCCTGGGTCTGAAGTGGTTAAAGGGAGATAGATATGAGGAAGAGTCGGATTACAAGGCATACCTGTCAGTTGTAAAACGAAGCAGGAGAAAATGGCGAGTAGGGCTGTATGTCAAGAGAGCCTTAGAGCGCAATATTGTTTATGCGAGGTACAATATGAACGAATAATAGGCTATAGATACATTTTGTAGTATCAGGAAATCAGGTCAGGTTTGTTTCAGTGTACGCTCCATGTCAAGGGGCGGATCAGAACGAAGACATATTTTATGTTCGACGATGTCGAAATGTAAACATTATATGTCAGAAAACTGTATCATAATGAGGCTCATTATAAAACACAAGTTTTCATTATGAAATAGTTTCTTCCACCAATCAGAGCTCAAGAAACAGTTGTGTGACCAATTAGGTAAGGATACCTTCGCGCATGCTCTCAAAATCCAACATATTTCTGTGTTGGCAAGCAAAGTGAATGGTCTCTGCTCTCGGAGTGCCTTAACCCACGCATGCGCTCTGTTCAGTCAGCAAAGCCAGCGCGCCCTGTTCACTTACTGAATTAACTGAATCCCACAGATATTTATGAATATTTATGCTAAAACATATAATAAAGTTATAATTATCGTCGAACATAAACTGTCGTAAGCAACTCGCTTACAATGGTAATTAAGACACTCGTATGGAAATTGAAGACACTTTTACCAAAACAGACATAGTCCAAAATTGGGATTTTTGAACGGTGACCACCACTTGGTACTTTGCTACATGCAGCACCATTTGACATACAAATATTTCACAAAAACGTCCATAGTTCCATTATAAATGCATGTTAAGATTTGCCCTGTTTTACAAAAACAACCTATGTCCTGTGAATTAATTTCAAATTTATGTTTTTCACATTCAATACAATTTATAAATTTAATGTAAAGTGCACTGATAAGTGAAATAAATCCTATAGTTCGATATAAAATTAAATATACTAAGATTTGATGGAAGTAAAGGAAGAGACTAGACACAGTTGTTTTACTCTACTGAAAAATTCACCTTTTGGACTATGGCTATTTTTGTATAGGTGTCTTCAATTATAAAACTCCCTTACGCTCGTTTTATAAACATACTCGTGTCTTAATTATTGTCATTATAAGCTCGTTGCATAATGTACTATTATGAGGCACTGAATGATGTGAAAGTGAGAGTTAACAATAAGGAAAGTGTAGTGCTGATGGGGGATATCAATGCTAGGATAGGAAATAGAACTGAGGGGTATGAGAAGGTAATGGGTAAGTGGGGTGAGGATAGGCAAGTGAACACCAGTGGGAAATGTTACTGGACTTCTGTGCTAGCATGGTGTTATCTGTTGCAAACTAAGGAGCATAAGGAGTTTCACATTTTTATACACATGGGAGGGTAGAGGAACCAAGTCAATAATGGACTATATCTTTACTGACTTTGAATTTAGTAAATTAATAAGGAATTCCAGGGTATTCAGAGACTTGCTTAATAAAACAGACCACAAACATATTGGTTGTGAATTAAGCATAGTTAGACTTAAAATGCAGAATGTGAGGGTTGTTTCCAGATGTATTAGGGTTGAAAATCTTCGGGTTAAGGACCTCAGGCAGAAAAAGATGGAAATGATTGATTAGAGCTTCCAAAGAGTAGAAGATAAATAATTACAGGACATTGAAATGAAGTGGTCAGGATACAGTGATGCAGTACTAGAAGTAGTAAAGAGATGTGTTTAGACAACAGTGTGTAAAGACAGGAAAAAGCTGGTGGAATGATTGTGAAAGTAAAGAGACGGCTTACAAGAAATGGCTCCAAACATGGAACCCGGCAGACAGAGAGCTCTATGTAGAGGAAAGGAAAAACAATAATAGTAGAGACCAAAATAAAATCATGGGAGGAATTTGGAGATAAATTAGAAACGTTAGATCAAGCGGCAGGAAAACTTTTCTGGAGTGTTATAAAGAATCTTAGAAATAGAAGAAAAAGAGAAATGAGTAGTGTTCTGGATAGTTCACAGAAAATCATTGTGGGTACCAAGGAAGCACTTAGAAGATGGCAGGAACACTTTGAAAACTTGAGTGCTCTGTAGCGCGAGAATGTTATGATAATACAGTAGGCAGTGCATTTTGCAGGCACTGGTTTGACGAGCGCAGTGGCAAATGTTTCACCGACTTTCATTTGTCATTGAGCAGTTTATGAAGCTTCACGTTCAAGGTTGAATATCACATGGGATAGGAATTGAAAACTTGAGACTAATGTTGTTGAGTGTATGATAAAATAAAGACGACAAATGACATTTAAGTAAGCGGCATTATTGTCAAACTGTGGGTGAGTAATCAAATATTAAATGCATAACAGAATGTTGTTATATGAGTGGAATAAAAGCTGTATTTTCATCATTTGTGAGACTAGGTCATTTCATGATTGTAGGAAGCCATGTTTTGATTGTTTACGACGAATTGTATGAGAGCCTTGAGAATAATGAATGTTATAGTTACTGAGGAGTGTGCACTCAGTATTTCAGAGTACAGTCGACGTTGTGTGTCACTTTATTATTATGAATTATTCATGTAAAAGGAAGGAAAGAAGGAAGCTTGTGGTTTTGTGTGACCGTTAATCTCACGATCATGATCCACGGTACCTCCCTTTTACGTGGAATGCGAACCACAGGACATGGCATTTCAATTCGAAAATCTCACATATATTGACCGGGAATCGAACGCGATCTACCTTGGTGAGAGACTAACAGCTTGACCGCTGCGCCACAAGTGTGACAGTAGCATATCTCCAATTCAATCTATACATTCATCATAGTACCAGTATGAAAACGGAGCGTAAATTAACATCTTAAGAACGTCCAAGCTGTGTAGTATACGTGTAGGATAACATGTCAGGTGTTACACATCATATGCGACTACTGTAAGGCTCGTATCTTTTTTACTACGTATTTGTCTATCTTATATCAGGTAAGATGGAGTACCAGCCAAATACGTACCACAGTGTGCAGTGGTCTACTGCTCCAGGAACATCTGAAATCTGAGATCTATTGAATAAAAACGTGCCACCCTATCAGGTTATTAAATCTGTAGTGTGGTATTTGAGGTATGCTATTTAATATGTGATAATTTATTCATCTTGGTTTTATGGTGTTTGAAGCCAGTTTTCAGTGTTGCCTTAGTAAACAAACGTTTGTGGTTAAAGAGCGCTTTTTAGCTTATGCGTGGAGAGTTTGAATCCAGGTCTTTAATAGTTGAAGATTATCCTGAATACAGTAACATACAACACATTAGCGAGACTAGACTTGTGTACACACAGGAATTTCCCTCCAGTCGAGTGCAGACAGTGACCAAGTTAACTGCTCTCAACAGGACCGCGCAAGACTCAACCATATAAGTGGCCTGTAAAATACAATCTGAATTGATCATTTAAAACAACCACATATTCACTCCAAACAAGCAAATTCCGGAGGTTAATCCCCACTTCCAGTATCTCAACAAAACATCACATAGACCACAACTAACAAATATTGACGAGTTGCATCATCTCAACTAATACTTCAACTAAATAAGTATATATATATATTGTAAATATCTTCACCCATACTTTCAGACATAGATCTTATAGCCTAAGTGTAATGGATCTGATGATGATCGCTTGACGATCGAAACTGGTCATCCAAGTGTATTTATTAATCTCATGTTGTTGTGTTTTTCTGGACTAGGGAATAACTATCTCATTTTGTGTACAATCGTGTTGACTGACTGAAAAGCATCAAACGTTTGTCATCTTGGTTTATTCATGCTATCAATCATCTACATGAGTATACAACCTTTCTCTAAATAACTCTGGGGGAATTCAAGTAAGGTAACAATCACGTCAGAAAATATACGTAAAATTTCGGTTTTTCTCCTTCATGCTTTATCTATCCCAGTCGTCCAATACAGATGTGTGACTGGGGCGTGGTGGCGCAGCGGTCAAGCTTTTGGACTCTTACCAAGGTGGACCAGGTTCGATTCCCGATCAATGCATGTGAGATTTTCGAAGTAAAATGCCATGTCCTGTCGTTCGGATTCCACGTAAAACGGAGGTCCCGTGGCTCATGATCGCATGATTAATGGTCACGTAAAACTAAGAGCTTTCTTCCTTTCCTGATGTGTGGCTAATGCTGGTGATGACCCCTACGATGCATGGGTCCCCGATTCGAACCATATTTAGTACACGTGTAGGACATGACCAGACGTATATCAGGTGCAAGTAGTATGGTGCGCCTCTCAACCGTTTCCGAGAAATTAATTAATTGCAATAAATGCAGTGCGGCGTCTACTGTATGCGCGTTGTACGCTAGCAAGAATCCAGCGAACGCATGGTGGACTGGAGTATTAAAAGCCCTGCTTCGTAAGCGCGGGATCGCTAGATCGAATCCCACTGGTGAACCTTTGCGTTGTGTGTGTTCTTTCTTAACATTGGCAATTCGTACAACTGTAGGTGTCGTGAATACTGTTTATTTTGCAGTCAATTGTAACAACGTGTTATGTGAGCCGGAAAAGGGATTCTAAAATCATCGTATCCGGGTCAATGTTTGTGACATTACATAATGTATAGTATTGGCATTGCAAATACATTGGTATTATACACGGTCAGGTGTATTCTAGTATGTGCATACATTTACACATTGAAGGCCTAGTCTGTTCTGTTCATTGCATGTCTGTCAACCATCAGACCACCCTGTACCCCGCAAGCAGTGACTCATGCCATGGGTAGTGGTTGGAAATAACCAATGGTAAAAAAAAAGGAACACAACACACTGCAAAGGCTCACCGGTGGGATTCGATCCAGTCATCCCGCGCTTACGAAGCAGGGCCTTACCGCTGCAACACGCGCTCGTTGGGTTCTTGCTAGCGTACAACGCACATGGACGCCGCACTGTAATTGTAATTAATTAATTTCTCGAAAACGGCTGAGAAGCGCACCTTACTACTTGCACCTGATATACGCCTTGCCATGTCCTACACGTGTACTTAAGATCGAATCGGTGACCCATGCATCGTATCCTCCCCTTGTCAGCAGTAACGTTCTCGCTTGCTGGGCCCAAGGTTGTAGGTTCGTATCCTGACGCAGTCAGCTGGCATTTGAGGGTACCCCAATGAGAGGGATCCGGGTCAGTAGATTAACTGGCACACTAAAGTTCTCCTTCGGGGAAAAATTCCGGCATCCCGGCGTCTCTAAAAGCCAGTGTAGGTAATAGGGACGTAAAACCAATAACATTATTATTATTATTATTATTTACGGGAATAGTATGCATAAAGTATGTTTACGGAAATGGAATTACTGTATACGACCATAGAAGTTACTACTTAGGATTACACGGCCGGCGTTCCGAACTATGTACATGGCCGGATAACTTGCACATAGTTATAAAAGTACTAATACCACGAAAGATCAATACAGATATGAAGAATAACTTTTCCATGATGTTATTCGAACTTCTTTTAGGTCTGCATGATACTGTACATTCCTTGTCTGCAACGCTATGACCTGTGACATCTAGGTTGCATTATGTGCGTACCGGTAACAAAACAATGTATACACGCATTGTCTGTTCCCCCCAAAATGCTTTGTTCATTAAGATTTTTGGCCATGGAGTGGCAGATGACCTCGTAGTTCTATCCCTAAAAACAACAATAACTAACTAACTTTGAGCCATGAATAAGGTTTTCAGCATTTCCCGTCCATTATAATTCCATTCCATAAAACCGTAAGGAACAGTGCTTGACTGTCCGCCATGTTTCTTCTGCGGCCACGCGTGACCTGGACGACTGCTCAAATGCATTAAGGATAACCATGCATCAACTATGGTGTTTAAATTAATTCGGAATTGACTTACGAATCGTTAATAAAGATATGGTAAAAACGGCCCTTAGTGTTATTCCTGATGAATTCCTATAAACCAGAAAGGATACAAATTGTTTAGTAAGAGGATGAGAGTTGGCACTTTCCTAATCTCGCATCCTGTTGTTGTAAAGTCCATCTGGTGCAATTGTCGCTGTGGTGCGTATGTCGTTCACCACGACTGCTGCAGCAAGTCTGAAGATTGGAGGTTCGAACCCCGTCTATCCTGACTGTTGTTCATCCCCGCGTTTTTCCGCACTCCTTCCAGGCTGATGGCGGGATAGTACCTTATATCAAGTCCCGTGGCACCTGCCCCATTCCTAATTCAATCATCACAGACATCCAGGGTATAAGATAATTCGAACACACACGCTAGTACACAGGCTTGATGACCAAACTGCCCCAAGCCCCTACGAATGAAATAACAAAAAATCAGGTACCGTATTTCCAAATTACAAACTTACTTGCCCCCCAGGGGCTCACATCTAGTGGGACGTGGGTTGGCGACCACAGGACCCCAGCTGAGTTGTGTTAGGTTATTACTGAGTATTAACCCTACCTAAGGGGAGATGATGAGAGAGACTAGGAGGTGGATTTAGGAGTGGAAACAAGTATCGGTATAAAGGAAGAGAATCCAACACAAAACACGATAAAAATACGGATTGAGCAAACAGTTCCACTTCACAAAGCTAGTGAAGTACCTAAAATGTGTGTGGACCTGTCTACGGCCAGCGGGGAGTGCAGCGAGAGCTGCACTTGCGAGCAATCGCTAAGTGCTCTTTCCCTCCCGAGCAGAAATGCCAGTACTATGGGGGGGGGGGGGGGGAGGGTGATACTCTAGCAAGGCCAGGTATGCCAAAAGAAAAGAACCTAGACACTTTTACTTCAAAAGGATAAGATTTTAGAAAGCCTTTCGAAATGCTAGAAGACTTTGAATTTGTCGTGATAATTTTGTTTCTAGACACTTGGACCTCTGACAGAATGGCCGAATGCCCCCAGAGTGGGAAGCGATAAAGCAACTTTATTGCTTTTAGCAATCGTTTTATTATTATTAATAGAAACTTCAAGAAAGTACCAATTGTTGCATCCAAATCAGGCTAAACTCGTACCCAGCAGGGTGCTGACTAAAAGTTTAGAACAGAGGAAAACCTCAGGCGTAACTTAAACAAAAACAACATTTTGAAAGTAGACCACAAGTCAGAGAGAAAATCTCTTCAAGTAGGAAGCTGGCGGAGCAAGCTATACTTGCCTCAATGGTTTACTAGAATTAGCCAAGATGGCTAAAAGAAACTTTATAAATGTTGTTATTGGAAGTTTCGTTTTAAACGCAACAAGAGGTAAAGTTTTTATTGATTCAGTGATTGACTTTTTTATTTTGAAAGATGAAATGATTTTGGGAGAAGAATCAGGGAAGAGACGGTCCTGCCTAACCTTTTTTCTAATAATAGAGATAGCAACAACAAAAAATAACAGATGATAGAATTGTAAAAGTTTAACAGTACTTAGATCTGTGATCTTATTTTGAGTTGAGAATAACAATTGAGCTATTTGTAGGATTTCAAGTTCTTAGACCCAATAATAAGAGGTTTACAATGCGTAAACAATGTTAAATAATGTACAGGTTTAGAACTTATTACAAGCACTAAAATCTCACAAGGATTTTAAAAGGATGTGCTTACAATTGAGAAATTGAAGCATATAAAGAGACTAGTATATGTATTAAACTTTAGATTAATATTTCTTTGTATTGGTCTTTAGGATACCAATTACTTAGAAAATGCCCTTTTTTGAGCGAAAAGCTGTAAATTCCTGAGTGGGCAGGATGAAAAGAAAGAGATTAAATAGAGGTTTCAATAACCTCTAGTATTTAAACAGAATTGAATATAAGATACATTTAAATTGGGCAGGTCACCTTTTGTGAAACCTGGATTAAACAATTTAACAATTAGTAAACTAGAGATTCCTGATTACAACAGGAAATATTACATATTCATGCAGAATGAATAAATGGGACATGGGGCAACAATGGGAGGGCGCTTAATTTTAAGCGAGGCCTCATCGATCATGACTAAATAGTTAAATTTGTTAGTAAAAGCTATTTGGGAAAAGGAGATAGGGATTATATTTCTGGCCAATTTTTATTGCTCTCAATCGAACTCGGCGCGGTAGATAGTTGAACGGGCACTGTTTTGCACTAAAGTTTGTTGATAGGTGTTAAGATTTTCACTATTGTAGCACTGAAAGTTCATAGAACGAGAGAAAATTATTGCAGTTTATGGAGATACTTGGTTGAATTTAATCATGTTTTGTGCGTTGAGCAAGTTTTAAGTTGCAATGGATAGTTCCAGCTAACTAGGTTTTCAGCAACTTGACTGTATTGAGCGTAGTGCTTCACGGTTTGAAGTTTTATTGAAAATTCCAGAACTGTAATGACAGTTAGATGGAGCGGTAAAAATCCCTCGAAGGCAAGTTAAGTTTTAGAAGGTTATTAATGAGTTTTGACAAAAATCCCACGGTGAGAGGAAGAATCTCTTTTATATCGTACAAGAAGTACTAAACTTCATGTTCGAAAATAAGCTTTAGTTATCTTGAGCATGACAAAAAATCCCGCAGTGGCCGTTTTTGCACAAAATTAGAAAATCAGAATATTTCTTATGAATCCATTGAAGCATTGCAGTTTAGATTAAAAACTCATTAAAATGTTTAAAATCACTGTAATTAACTTTGCATGTTGAGCAGGCGATGGTTCTTGTAACCGTAATTAATAATCAGACATGGCGTCGATTTTAAAATTGCCTCATGGAGAGAGGAGGCTGGCCTCTAAGAGGGAGCACCAAACTGTTCACTTGACGACTAGACTAAAAGTGAGAGCGAGCAAAAGCACCACACGAGGGAACTGGGTGGGCAAAGAAGAGGGTGAAGTAGACAAAGGAACATAGCCTACATCAGAATGGGAAACATATAAATAATAAAAACTTTGTACATAAAAATAATTTCTTCATGGAGTAGGGTCTTCATGGAAATGATAGCTGGCGATGAGGACGACGCCTCTTGGAGCGGTATGAAAGTCCTCTTGAGCACGGGGAATCCGAAGAACTTAGGCGGGTTGCCGCAAGATGCCGCTAGGTAGATTTCATGAAAGATGCGCATCTATAACAAACTTAAAAAACAACTTAGGCACATGGATTGAGAAAGATAGAATACAGAGGGTCGCTGATGGTGTCTGTAAGAAATGAAATTAATTAAATAAATAAAGCTAAGGAAAAAGGCAAAGAGCAGCAAGAGCTAACTCTGACTAGACGTGTATTCCAAAGAATACACCACATTGCTTGCACTTACTTGTGCCAAGCTCCTCTCTGTTATCTTTCCTCTCGACCTCTCTTGGTTAACTCTTGTTCTTTTCCGACCCCGACGGTATTATGGTATTCGATGCCTAGGGAGTCCTTCACTTTCCCGCCTTTTGGTCCGTCTCATCTTTCCTAATCTTTCATTCTTCGATGGTTCAGACCCCTTGTTTTCTTTTCAGTCTATCTCCTGCCTTCTGCTCAAGGCCCTCAAGGAGGCAGGGTGTGTAGAGCCCCACCACTTATGGTGACCCTGGATAGTGCTACACCCTCTAAGGCTCACGTCTGGAGAGTTCGGGCGTTGGCAACCCCGAGGGCTTCCTGAGCTGGGTCCGGTTTTTTCTCCTTCTTCCATTGCCTTTGGGGCGGGCCCTTTCCTCTTTCCTCTCTGCCTTTCTTGGCTCTCCTTCCTTCCAAGTCCCTCAATTCTCATTCTTAGAGGTTTGAGGGCATTTCCTTTCCTCCTGTCTTTTATTTACATTGTTCCCTTTTATGTTTCCCATTTCCTCTGCTAGTTTGTAAGTCAGTAGTTAGTTTTAGTTGTAAGTTTCATTTGATCATCTTTCATTTTCACTATCAGCTTTCCACGATGGGTGAGTGGTTATCGTGTTGGACTGCCAACCCCCAAGCTTGCAGGTTCGCTCCTGGCCGTGGTAAGTGAATTATTTTTTTGAAAGGCGACAAAAATCACAGTACGCATGCCATACGGTGTTGGCATGTTAAAGAACCCATTTGAATTCAGTAGGCCATGTTCATAATGGCAATATTAATCTCGGGATTTTCCGCCAACACAAAAGTTATCTACTAGAAAGCGCTATGGTGTTAAGGAGCTTAGATATCTAACCTCCTTGACTCTCATAGCACTCCAAGGAGCGATAAAATTCGACATGCAAGCTGCCATCTGGGCGTCAATTAACAAAGCTTGCACCCGGCACCCTAGGCCATACGATATTATTATTTATTATTTTCACTGTCACCCAAACCATTAGGGGCCGATAACGTAGATGTTAGGCCCCTTAAAACAACAATTATCATCATCCTCAAACTTACTTGGTGTTTTATCAGAACACAATTTTCGAAATTCTTAGTTCCGAGGCAACGCAGTAAATCTCATGGGACTATTCCTCTCCGTATGGTCTTAAGTCCCAAGGAGAAGAGTTGAAGGTACAAGATGAACCATTGTTTCTGTCGTGTACATAGTAGCCTCATAAATCAGTCACTGCGTCTGTTCTGTCCCCATTCCTCTCTCCGCTTCCATCAATAACATCATAATTTATTGACAACCAATCAATGAGTGATGTTCCCACAACAGTTATGAATGGAGCTCGAGGTGATGCTCGAATACCGCAGCTGACAGGTCATGCTATACGCACTCTTCTACCACATATGTGAGGTGTACAGACATTGAGGGGGCGGGGTCATGATCTTGGATGTAGTGGATTGTGGAGGATCAGAATTGAATCAGGGGTCTGCAAGCAAATGTGTCTATCTCCACATTTTGCAAGAAATTGGTTAATATGGGGATGACATCCTGCGATGTTAATAATATCTACGATGCGAATGATCTTTCTGGGTTAAATTGGTAGCAAAATCCTCATCAAAATTAAAGTTAAAGATTAGTCACAACCACTTGAGTCTCCATGTACCGAGTCATTTTCTTTGAGCGCCCCGGTAAACACGGCAAGCTAAGCCAGCGTTGACTGGCGCTGATCGCGGGTGCGCACACACGGTTCAGTCGATGATTGGCAAGCACTTTTACACTTTTACCAAACATGTTTAATAATGTGTACTTACAGTGCTCATAGTCGATGCTGAAAATGTCCTCCCTCTCTTTTAACACACACCTGACATCTTCTGATGAAAGAATGGACAACAATCTCATCTAATTTCTCTTCTCAAAGAACACAACGTTGTCTGTTAACTTTTTTATCATTTACGGAGCCTGTTTTCTTGAATCGTTTTGCGAGCCTCCTAATTGTACTAGCATTAGGCATAGGTCTTCCTCTCCATGTGAGGTCTGTGCTGGACAAATTCGAAATTTTCGTCTTGTTTCAGAATAAGACTTTCTGCTTTTCATATACGAATTATGGATATACACACGTTCGCGCAATGTGAAATGGTGTCTAGGCATGACCAACAATCACAGCAATCACAATACTCACTAAACGTGCAACACTAACGTCTAAGCTTTGCAGATACACGTCCTATGAATGACAAAACACGTGTGAACTAACGATATGAGTCAGTGGAGCCGTGTATTGCGAGGTCCACTCGCTCCGCACCTGGCCAGCCAGGTGACGCCATAGTTTGCCGCGATTACCGCGGCGCACAAAGATAATGACCCTGTAGTTGTTGATCAATTCCAAGCAAGACACTAATGGCCTACGACGTGTTTATTGCCTAAGGATAACTATTGGGATATATTGATTATCAGCCTAATGTTCTTGTGTGTGTTCAATTTGTCTGATAACTAGTGTTCCTCTGGCGACAGTTATAGTGCGTTAACTACAGTATAGTTATTAAGGTTGGGGTTACGGTAGTTGTTTCGGGCTTGTATTAAGGTACAGTAGTATCCCAGCATTTGCCTGGAGTGAGTGAAATTAAATTTGAATTTATTGGTAAAGACCTTCCACTGAGGCTAATGCGCCTCTGTATGTAGTGTATGCAATGTACTGTAGCTTCCGTGGCTTAGGCGGCAGCACGCCGGCCTCTCACCGTTGGGTCCGTGGTTCAAATCCCGATCACTCCATGTGAGGTCTGTGCTGGACAAATCGGAGACAGACATGTTTTTCTCCGGGTACTCCGGTTTTCCCTGTGAAAATTTCATTCCGGCAACACTCTCCACTATCATTTCATTTCATCTGTCATCCATTTACTCATTGCCCAAGAGGAGTGTGACAGGCTTCGGCAGCCGGCACAGTTCATATCCTCACCGCTAGATGGAGGCTTCATTCATTCCATTCCGGACCCGGTCGGTCGACTGGAAGCAGGCAGTGGATTGTTCATGCAATGTTCTGTCTTGAAGTATGGTAACAAGAAACTAATCGTAGCTTAACAACTAATAAAACAAAATAAGAATGACACTCATAACTAAACATGCCAATAAGCAAACAGAAGGGGATGAGTTATACAACATATCGCATACAAAAGAACTAGTGTGGTGGGGGGAATTTAAACCTCTGATCTCCAGATTTTCTTGCAGCTCTCCATTGAAGTCGTGGTGATGTAAGAAGGAAACTTGTAGTTTAACGTGACCGTTAATCTTGAGATCATGAGCCACGGGACCTCCTTTTAACGTGGAATCCGAACCACAAGACATGGCATTTCACTTCGAAAATCTCACATGCATTGACCGGGAATCGAACCCGGACCGCCTTGGTGAGAGGCATACAGCAAGACCGCTGAGCCACCACAATCGATCCTTTCCCCATTAGAACGTCGCAAACGCCAAATTTACCGAATATTTGTTTTAGACTCAGAATGTTTCTCAACCTATTCTCCTTCATCTAGTGGCATAATGAAAATCCACAGCCTGCTTCCAGTCTCCGACCGGGTCAGCAATGGAATGAATGAAGCCCCCCCGCGTGGCATCCGTTGGGAAAAACATTAATTTTCCAGGGAGTTATGACGTGACAAAAATGGCGTTCAGTTCCAGAACGTTGCAGATGAGCAAAAATGGCCACGCCAACACACGTGTCACTAATGGGTTCCGTATTGTATCATGAGAATAATGGCAAGAATCGTCGTATTTACTGCGAAAAATGGAAATGTGTTACAAGAAATCGATTGCGGAACGTTAGGAGTGCGTATTCGTCAACAGTCGGAAAGCAGGTAGGTGCTAAGAAGTCTTCTGAGGCCTGAATCTGCTGTATGAAATTTTAAGATTGGAATATTTTAATTCTATACAGAATACGTCGAGATTTATGGTAGCTGAAAATGTGACAAATTGTTACAAAACGTCTCAACTCTATTATACACTCACATAAAAATACTGGATACATTGGATTTCTCGGTCACCGAGACAATGGAAGTTAGCAATCGAGCGACCACATCAGGTCTTTAGCAAGATAAATAAGAATAAGCGGAGATACGCGGAGCCAAGTACAAAACAGCATGACATTCGTCACGAGCCGAGCGCGCGCCTGAAGAGAGTGGTGGTAGGAGGCCAAGTGACCCGATCCAGCTATTAGGGATTCAGAAATTAAACGATGCGGTAATTAGACAAACATATTTGTTACAGAAGAACCAGAAGATGTTCGAACTCAATGAGAATAGTGGAAAATTAATACAATAATTGTCATATTTTGGAAATTCAATAAAGGGGAACGTTACGCAAGATATTAATATTTTTACGAAGTTTCAGCGCCACCATGTCCTCGCTTTTTGAAAGAACGCCATCGAAATTGTTGAGAAGGGAGAAAGTGCCATGATAATCCAGGCTTGGTTATTCTGTACTTCTAAAATGATCAGACGTATTGTCGAGTTCGAGGCCAGGCACGGTCCCGAGGAATTATATTTGACGGCGCATGCAGGCGCATCGACGGCCAAGCTATTGTTGAAAGGCGTACTACAAATAAGCACAGCATGGACTTGTGTAATTTCAATTTTCGAGAAATTAACTATTAGTTCAGCTGTTACAATAATTTCCATAAATATAGAAGGATTATCAGTAGAGAAAGAAGCACTACTATCCGATATGTGTAAGACAAAGAACTGTGATCTCCTGCTCATCCAGGAAACTCATAGAGGTCCGAACAACAGAAGGCCAAAGATAAATTGAATGACTTTAATCACTGAGAGACCCAGTGCACAGTACGGCAGTGCAATATTTGCTAAACCAGGCCTGAATATCTCGTCTGCAAACTTAACTGTAGATAACGACACAGAAATACTGACTGCAGCAACAGAGTCCTATACAGTAACATCCATGTACAAATCTCCAAATAATGCATTTAGTTTCAAAGAACCAGATAATTTATATTCGCAACCAGTGAAGTTGGTCATGGGAGACTTTAACTGCCACAGTATATCATGGGATTACAGAGAAACAGACCAGAGTGGAGAAGACCTTGAAAACTGGGCAGAATGCACGGGCCTGAAGCTAATACACGATCCAAAGCTACCATACTCTTTCAGGAGTGGAAGATGGGGCCGTGGATATAACCCAGATAATATCTTTGCAAGTGAAAATATTGCCCACCAAGTGAAGAAAGAAATGGGAGACCCAACTCCAAGGACACAACATCGAGCAATTATCTGCACTATAGAAGCAGTCATCAAACCCAAGTATACTACCTTCCAGAGAAGGTTTAACTTTAAACGAGCACAATGGGATAAACTCTCTGAGGAACTTCATTCCAAAATCCTTGAACTGGACCCTTCTCCAGAGAAATATGGCTCCTTTATAAAGCTGGTCAAAGCTGTCTCACGTAGGTACATACCTCGTGGATGTAGAACAACTTATATACAGGGACTAGACAAAGATACAAAATCACTTATGAATAAATATGAACACCTCTTTGAAGATGACCCATTTTTTGAAGAAACAATCCAGGCTGGTGAAGACCTGATACTAGCCATGTCAGCTACAAGGAGAGAAAAATGGTGTGATCTCATGATGCAGCTTGATATGAAACAAAGCAGTAGAAAGGCATGGCAATTGCTGAAGAACCCTGGAAATGAGCCAACAACTACTCCCTCGGCCATTCCTGATATAGCACCTAACCAGATAGCGCTGCAGCTCTTGTTGAATGGCAAAGTTAATAAAAAATCTGCAACTCCAAAGATCCAGAGAATTACTGAGGAGAATAATTATATTGGCACAGCTTTCTCACTGGAAGAATTAGAAACCGCAATATGCTCAATGATGAACAATAAAGCCGCTGGATTAGATGACTTGAGGATGGAACAAATAAAAATGTTTGGACCAGCAACCAGGAAGTGGATCCTAGATATGATGAATACCTTTGTATCAAGATTGCAAATACCAAAGATCTGGAGAAAAACCAAAGTTGAGGCCCTAATGAAACCTGGGAAACAGTCAACAGATGCCAAAAACTTCCGACCGGTATCACTCCTATGCCATTTCTATAAAGTTCTAGAGAGAATGATCCTCAATCGAATCTCGGACCAAGTTAACAAAACTCTGATTAGAGAACAATCGGGCTTTCGTCCCGGTAGGTCGTGTTGTGGACAGATCTTGAACCTGACACAACACATAGAAGATGGATATGAAAGCGGGAAGATAACCGGTGTCGCCTTTGTTGACCTTACTGCCGCATATGACACCATCAATCACAGGACTCTATTAACGAAGATCCATGCCATCACGAAAGACTTCCACCTAACACAGTTTATAAGATGTCTGCTACAAAACAGACGTTTCTTTGTTATCCTACAAAACAAAAGGAGCCGATGGAGGACACAGAAAAATGGTATCCCACAAGGAAGTGTGCTAGCCCCAATGTTGTTTAATATGTACACTAATGACCAGCCAATTCATCCTGCCACAAAATCTTTCATTTACGCAGATGACACAGCAATTGCTGCCCAAGGGACAACTTTTGAGGAGGTGGAAGGAAAACTCACAACAGGTCTTAAAGCACTATCTGCCTATTATGATAGCAACTACTTGAAGCCAAACCCTTCCAAAACACAAGTGTGTGCATTCCACTTATGGAACAGAGAGGCTTGGAGGAAATTGAGAATAACCTGGAGAGGTCAACAACTAACCCACTGTGACACCCCAAAATACCTGGGAATAAAGTTGGGCCGTTCCCTCACCTTCAAAAACCATTGCACAGATACAAAAATGAAAGTGTGTGCTAGGAATAACATTATTAGGAAACTGACCGGCAACAACTGGGGAGCACATCCAGATGTCCTCCGCACATCCGCCCTTTCTCTGTGCTTCTCCGCTGCTGAATATGCAGCACCTGTATGGCACAACTCCAGCCATGCCAAACAGGTAAATATTGCCCTAAATGAAACAGGACGGGTTGTAACAGGCTGCCTGCGGGCAACCCCTGTTAACAAAATATACCACCTAATGGGCGTAGCACCTCCAGATATCCGAAGAAGAACGGCAGCTGAAATAGAAAGAAAGAAGCAGGAGACGGACCCAAGACACCCCCTATTTGGAAGTGAACATCAACTACCAAGACTGAAATCGAGAAAAAGTTTCCTCCAGACGACACAACCAATTCAGACACCACCTGCAAACCGTCGGATACAACTCTGGCGTAGCTCATCATCAGAGAAATATTGGGACAAACCCAAAGAAGAACGTGTTGCAGGTCATCACCTCCCATACGAAACATGGAAGGTCCTTAATAGACTGAGGACTGGAGTATCTCGGAGTAAGGTGAACATGAAGAAATGGGGATTCAGCTCAGAGGACGAACTATGTGAGTGTGGTGAACATCAAGACCACCAGCACCTACTCAACTGCAGGAAACTATCAGAACCTGTCTCCATGGACGATCTGGTAGCCGCCAGTGATAAGGCAGTTCGTGCAGCGGAATACTGGGCATCACGTGGAATATAAAGATGCCCATATACTTTGTAATATTTGTATATATATATATGTTATGTTCTGGACACGTATAAATAAAAGTTCAGAAGTGGACTTAAACATTTTCACCAGTGTGAATTTGCTATAAAGAGTGCGTGACATCGCTGAAATTTGAGCTCATACTCGATCTATTATTCGAACTGTTTTAGAAAGTCTTCCAGACAAACATTCTACGAAAATCTAATAACTTCTTCGACGAGGGATTTTCAGTAAAGTATCCATATAATATTCCAGCACCGATAGTTCTATTATTTATGAACTATAAGTATTTCTCCGTTAATGCATACACTTTCCCAAAGCAGTTGTGAGATATTATAAACATTTCAACGGAGACTACGATGAAAATTCAGCAAATATTTTTCTAAATTCCATTGAAAATGTATTTCATTCCCGCATCGAGAGGAACGACATTTGATATTACTATGGCACCGAAGATAGCTGGGTAAATATGCAGAGGGGAACACTACTTTGAGAATATGGATATTCCTGATGGACTGGACTATCAAACCTTAACGTCAATCAAACAACCCACGTGTTTTGTGATCATTCGGAAAGAGACTACAGTGCAGCTGTGTACGAGTACCAGCGATCTGCCACAACCATTACTGCAATATTTTTCATCTCATTTACAAATAAGAACAGACTAACGCCTATAAAAAGAGGAACTCTCCCCAGGATATCGTTGTATGCAGCTTTGATCGGTTTCCGCCCCATCAACTACTTCTGTGAAGAGACTGGAATTCATTCCTCACGAGCCACATTATGGAGTCTCGTTGGGACGAATAATAAGTAACCACTGCAATTGGGTGACTGACATTCTGGCCCACACCACTACCAGCCAGTGGAGGCACTGTCCAGGACTCGACAACCCTGCCGACCACCTTTCGAGAGACCGTTAAGCACTACGACTACCGCCCCTGAGGTCATGGTGGCAAGGACCTCCATGGTTAACTAGTAATCCAAACTCTTGGCCCAGGTATGTTACATCCCAGCAATACCAACGGTGAGGAGGATATTTCATTCCCACCAGTTCCATTTGTTAAGGTTCATTCATGGTATTCCATTTCTACGCTTAATGCGCTTAATGTACACAAAGTTACTGTCTATTTTGAATACGGTTATCTAACCACACATTTATTTTCTTTAAATTTTAATTCTTGTATAAAATAGCCCATTAACAATTTTCTTTCGGTGGGCACGGAACCCCATCCCCCCATTGGTAGTTCGTGTGCCTTATCATACTGCATACTGTGGTCAATATTTTCTCTTTATTTCAGTTTTCATCAATCGAGTGCACTATTATGTGTTGCATTCCAACTTTTTTTCGGCGCTCTGGGCCTGTTTACCGACTGCGTTGTTAGTGTATCATCTGACAGCGGAAGAGGACGTTGCCACCTATGCACCAAGGAATGTCATTCCAAAGGGAAAAATTATAACAAAGCTAACAAAACCACCATAATTTCTTCTGGTTGCAAGGGGTGCACATGCGGAAAACACAGTGGAAAAACAGTCGTATGATCCACGTGTGTTGAAGATGGCAAAGAGAGTGATCCGTGAATAATTTACTTTCTGATCTTCTTTTTCCAAGATTCTTTTAATTTGTTTGAAATTGTGGTTAATTATGTTGGTTCCGTTTTTGCCATTTAAGTTTCAAAATACAAGATAGATGTTTTAAAGGATAATGCAAATCACTCAAAAGTAATTTAGTCTGGTGGTCACAAAATACACACCCTACCGTTGGTAGCCCATGGCTTGAAAAATAACATGGCATTAATAGGGTTAACATGGATTTACCTGAAGAAAAGAAGACAACTCGGGTTCTCATAACCACAACTCGTGAATCTATGTTCACCGCTTCACGATTCCGAACATACTGGAAATTTTGCGAGTTACAGCATGGATTCTGCGATTTAAGAAGTGTTTGAGGAGAAATCCAAATATTGTCACAGCTTCACAGCCACATATTGTACCCAATGGGACACGGCTGACTGGCATCGAACCGGGGTCTCTATAGAGGAAAGATCAGGTCCATGATTTTCCTAAGGATCGAACCATTGATCTCCGAGGGGGAACAGCCACAGTGAACCCAAGGAGCAATGAGATAATAACAGCATATGATAATAAAAGCTTAATTCCACGCCCAGAACGGGAATTTTAGGCAAGAATAAGTTGGAATATTGTGTAAACTGCAAGCCAGTATATGAACATGCTAGCAAGAGCTAAAGAAACTGAGCCAACTTGACAGCTAATAGATTGGATATGAAAGTGGGAGGAGCAGACTTGACGCCAGCGCACTATTTCTTGGCGACAGTGGAGTGAGAAGACAGTGAATAATGACCTTGTAAACCCCCGTTCAACAAGGCAGACGAGAGAAGAGGGGATGGTCATCTAGATAAATTAATTAATTAATTACTGCCAAATGAAGCATTCTAATGGGATGAGACTTACACCCAGATACTTATATTCGAAGAGAGGTAATTTAGGAGTGTCTGCACACCTAAATTAAGGCATGTATGTGATTATGAGCATATTCACACACATTATGCGGAGGGGCATTGGTTAGTCTCGTAGCAAGAGGGGATTCACCCAAGATAGCGTTACCACGCCATGGAGGAAAGAAATTAATTTTAATTAATTGAACGAAGGAATTGCCAGCACGCAAGTGGATCTGGAACCACCATGAAAATACGACCAAGAATCACGCTTTACCTTGTCAGTAAACGCGATATTTCAGAAAAGAGTATCTCCTGAGATGCAAGTGGACTACTTTTCGTCAGAAATCCTTATATGGGGGATGAAGGAGAAGAGAGTCAGTTCTTCGTTAACTCAACTTGTGGTACGATATGCTGTCCAGCCACACGGTAAAGTGCGCGCATTATGCAAGTCGTATGAACAGAATCTATTGTGATGAACAATGAAAGGTGCATTAGGCAGCATAGTACAAGTAAGTCTGCAGTAATATTATAAACAGTCTACGGCAGACATCTGATCATGCAGTATACGGGACTAGTAGTCAGTACAGCGTAGAGATATTAGAGTATGATTTTAATAGACAATGAACTTATTCACTGGAAAAGTTATGATCTTTAAAGTATCATATGTAATGGTAACAGATACTACAGATTACGGGAACCTGGAAGGCATCACAAGTACTTGTGATATATAATTGAGCAGCACACTACAAGATTGAAGATAGGAGTTATAGGAGACGGGAGATGAGCACACGTACTGGAGGTAGACTTTCGGGGGAGACAGGCGGTTGTCAGGATTTCGCAGCGTCGCATCTCTGAAGTCATGCAATAGTGGAAAGTCCAGCAAGGCTCCGTGTGTAAATTACCTGTAAAGTTAGTGATAAAAGTGATAATTAAAAGTGTTTAAATTCGTGTGTTAAAATAATGTATGGTAAAATGTAAAGTGTAAAATGCCAGTATTACAAGATGTAATTACAATGTGCAAACCATATTCAATGTTCTGTGTAAAATGTGTTATGATGGCTTAGTAGAAAAGCAAAATGGTGAGTGAATTGCTGTCGTGTTGGATAAATCCAGCAAGAATGAAAGTGAGTACCATCCAAATATGTTAATATGATTTAAGAGCTCGCCATACAACATGTCATTCCCTCAAATACTAAGAATTTGCAGTCATTTGTATACGAGTTCACATCCCTCGTATTTTAATAAATGTATTGCTTTGAGGATGATAAACTTTTGACCATTTAGGCGTAAGATGTTGATGAAAGTAACGGTAACGTTAACTAATAATAATAATAATAATAATCTGAGGTCGATGTCAATAATAAATGTAAAAATCGGCATATTGATGCCTATAGAACGTGCAAATTGTGTCATATCCAATGAAAGAATACAGTTTTATTATGAAAAGTGAGAAAGAGAGATATAATAGCGAGATAAAGAGAGTTTTCAGTGTCATTGAAATATTAAATAATGTTAAATGCTACATGGTTGTGTTTGAGAGCCATTAAGGTAGTTAATGTAAGTGCCAGTAAATTGGTACATGTTTTAGAGCTACGTAAAGCCTTGGTTCATAATTAATTGAATGGAGGACATGAGTGCGTTATGAATCGAGTCATCTAAAATAAATATTGTTTTAGCCGCTACCAGCGAGCATGTATAACGTAGAATCAAGAGGTTTGCGTCAATAATTGCAGGGACCATCCAAAATAGTTCGCGCGTTGATGAATCTAGTAGGCCAATCTTCGAATCAACGATGTGGTATCGCCTCAGAGCATACATGTATATTCGCAACAGAGTTGGGGCAGATGCTATCTGTAACCCACTGTTAGCAGAGTCTTCGCTGCCAGGGAAAACAATGAGACACCCTAGGCATGCCAGTGTAATAATTGATCTACCCATGGAGGTAAGACAATTCCTTCGAATAGGAAACAGGTTGATTTCCTTAATATATATTCGTACCCGTTCAGCGCGAGATAACAGTTTGAAACTCGGCTGGTGCGCGTCCAAGAGCCACTGATTACATCCATAAAATGGTGAAACTATTGGAGATTCATCCCTAGCTATGAATACTAATTAGGAGCCGAATTGAGCCCATTAAATACCCTAAGTGTAGGTGTTAAATACTTGGATCGACTCCCTTCATAATGTCACGACCCAATCATGTTCATCTGAGAGAGCTGCACCAAGGATGAGCACATGGCCAGGTTTGTTTACTAGTAGAAAGTCGGTCAGGAAGGCAGATGAGGGCCACTGACCGGGTAGCCATCTTGAAGAGGCTGGATCTTGACGACTCTTATGTGTTCACGCCGAGGGGAGTCAATTGACCGTGACCCTTTTACTTTTTCTTTTAAGGTTGTACTGGTACACTGAAGAATCCCGTTATCTCTGAAAGTAATTGAAATATGCTTGATATTATTGTATCAAATGAATTATATGCATTATATCCATTGGAATGGAATGTTGGATCAAAGTAATCGGATAAGATTTGGCCAAGTTATTGTCTGAGGACTTCTTAACTGCACCAAATTAATGAAATGCATTTTTGTAAAGAGTAATTACCTAGTTTATGTTAATTTACTCAGATGGGTAGCATAATTTAACGATATGGCACGTTTGTAATGATAATAATGACATGACCGGACCCAGAAGATTGTTGTGTGGTGAAGCTAAATAAATAACTATGTGTATTTTGGAGGGGAAGGTAATTCACTTCAGCGTTTGAAATCTATGGGATAGGAAAACGATGTGCGCAGAAAATCAACGCATGTTAAGCAAGGAATAAGACAATGAAATAAACGTTGTTCAAGGTAAATGTTCCGTTTCAAAACGGACAAATATTTTAATAATTGCACATAATGATTATTCAATTGTAATTTGTGTTTGATTGTTGCGTTGTGATATGTAAATTTATGTTAAATTGTGCCATGTGAAAGACACTATGAACGCTCATCAATGTCGAAGAGTATCAGTGTTAGGATATCTAGGATAGATACGGGTGCGGTGGAGCGTCAACTTGATGAGAAGAGACTCACATATAATTTTGATTTTTGTGTTGTGGGAAAGTAATTATGATATTGTTGTGTTTTGTTGTGTTTTGCCATGATTTAATACCATTAAATGATATATTTAGGAGCTTGATGTTTCTTTCAAGTAGAGTAGTTACCTGACAAACTCAAATCCTGAACATGTGGTCGTATAGTGGGATGAACGCCCCATACCTCGAAAGACCGTGAACTAGCTGGGATACGAACACATGTTCCATATGATGACGAAAGGGTACAATATACGGAAATAACAAGAAGGTAGTGGATACGGCAAGTCCAAGAACAATGCTTCGCTTCTCAGCAGCAAGCCTTGAAGATAAAAGCTCCCACCAACACGAACTTCAAGAATATTTCACTATAACCCTTTCCTGCCACATGGAGTACTCAGACGTGGCGGTCGACTACAACTTGCAGACCTCACGAGAAGTGAAAAGCATCCTATACTTCTCGATAGCCCTCACGCTTTCTCTAAGCTTCTGATAAGACAAACTCATATAAGACTTCACCATTTGGGTGTCCCCGCTACCCTAACTAAACTGCACCTTGATTTCTGGATCTTGCTAACACGTTAAGCAATCAGTAAAATCTTACACGGTAGTTTTCCGTGTGAAGTTACCCACCAGAGGAGATATAAAGAGCTGGAAGCACCACTCCCCTGGATTGTCCTTATAGAGCATTTTCGGTAACGGGCATAGAGTACGTAGGACCACTATTTGTCACGTCTGGAAACGTCTTGAAGAAAGCCTACATCGCATTATCCACCAGTGCAACTACGCGTGCCGTACATCTCGAACTGTGTTGTGATATGTCAAAGATAGATTCCTGCAGGCCTTGTAGAGGTTCATTGGCCGATGCGGCATACCACACACGATCTACAGCAACAACGCTTGGACGTTGCACTCAATCAGCAGAAAGTTGTTAGACCCATGGATCTCATTTTCAGTGACAAAAACACACCAGTATCTGGCCCAGCAAGGTAATACGTAGAAGTTCATTGCTCCACGTGCGGCATGGTGGGGAGGATGGTCAGAAAGACTGATCGGCTTTACCTACCAATGTCTACAAAAGACACTTGGACACTCTACTATTGATGATGAAGGACTTAGGACTGTTTTGATCAGCATAGAAGCCGCATTAAACACAAGACCCCTGACGTGAGATGGCGACAATGGCAACGTTGCCAGCCTTTTTGGCGATCGCCTCATCACGATACCCACCGGACCATAGCCACCTAGGAAAGACCTAGTAAAAGCCTTCAGGCTACGCCAATGAATAGCAGACGATTTCTGGAATTGTTGAAGTAAAGAGTACTTGGTGCTGTCACGGAATTTCCATGAAGTTCATCACATATGGTACAAAAAAGATACGAGCCTTACAGTAGTCGCATATGATGTGTAACATCTGACATGTTATCCTACTGGTATTCTACACAGCTTGGACATTCTTAAAATATTAATTTACGCCCCATTTTCAGACTGGTACTATGATGAATGTATAGATTGAATTGGAGATATGCTACTGTCACACTTGTGGCGCAGCGGTCCAGCTGTTAGTTTCTCACCAAGGTAGACCGGGTTTGATTCCCGGTCAATACATGTGAGATTTTCGAATTGAAATGCCATGCCCTGTGGTTCGCATTCCACGTAAAAGGGAGGTACCGTGGATCATGATTGTGAGATTAACGGTCACGCAAAACTACAAGCTTCCTTCCTTCCAATTACATTAATAATTCATAATAACAAAGTGACACACAACGTCGACTGTACTCTCAAATACTGTGAGCACACTCCTCAGTAACTATATCATTCATTATTCTCAAGACTCTCATGCAATTCGTCGAAAACAATCCAAACATGCCTTCCTACAATCATGAAATGACCTAGTCTCAGCTTTTATTCCACTCATATAACAACATTCTGTTATGCATTTAATATTTGACTAGCCTACTCAACCACAGCTTGACAATAATGCCGCTTAATTAAATGTCAATTGTCGTCTTTGTCCTACCCCATGTGATGTTCAACCTTGAATGTGAAGTTTCATACACTGCTCAATGACAAATGAAAGTCGGTGAAACATTTGCCACTGTGCTCGTCAAACCAGTGCCTGCTAAATGCACTGCCTACTGTATTACCATAATATTCTCGCGCTACAGAGCACAAACTGCCTTGTTTCCAATACACACATTTTCAATTGTTATTGTAAAAGGAAGTGTTTTACAGATATTTCAGTTTATAATACGGAACTCATTTTATTAGATGATTTGTAGCTTCCACCAGCACTAGCCTAAATAAAGAATGCGATATGGATCAACTAGATTAATAGACGCGACACCGCTCATAACCTTAAATTCCTTATAAACAGGTCCTCTTCATTCACAGACCAACACGTAATGTCATATGGATTCTGTTAAAATGAGTCATATTGATATGATAAATATCGTTTAAAATGATAATCTGGTAGCTGGATCGATCGATCGAGCGGGCAGTGCATACTTCCGTTTTACACCACTGGCAGCTAGTACAATTCCGTCCGATTGATCGAGCGGGCAGTGCATACTTCCGTTGTCCACCACTGCCAGTTAGTACACTTCCGTTTGATCGATCGAGCGGGCAGTTCATACTTCCGTTGTCCACCACTGCCAGCTAGTACACTTCCGTTTGATCGATCGAGCGGGCAGTGCAAACTTCCGTTGGATCCACCACTGCAACCTCGATCGTTCCGATTCACTTCCGTCCCCAATTTTCAAAATCACTCCCACAAAACTATCCAGCAACCGAGCGGAAAGATGTTGCACATCAAAAATTATAAGTGGATGGCCTAGTTATACCACAAGAGGACACACGCTGAAGAAACATGTGGAAGAGGACATGTGTGGAAGAATTACATGAAGGGCGCGACGGGAGGACAAAACCATTGTGGTTCGTACCCCGGACGGAAACCATCTTACACCTCCAGCTGGCCAGATAATCCAGGGTGGCAAGGATGCTGGTGAATGAACGACAGTGACATCTGTTGCCTGTTATGGAACTCATATGAATGCTATTATGTGTGAGACATTTGCACTACGATGTTGTCTTAGAAATGTAAAATAATAATAATAATGAAGTAGCTTTCAACACAATCATGTTCTCTTTCTCTTTTTCACGACAACAACCGTAACACTGAGCTATCTCCTGTCCTCATTGCAGTGGTAATTCGTGAGCAGGAGTAAAATGAAGTTATTTTCATCAACTTTTTCTCGCTCGTGAAGGAACCAAAATGGTGGACTAGTATAACTATGCATGTGAGCCATTGATAGCCCTAGTGGTGTAACTCCTCTCGGAATAACAGGCAAGTCTAACCTGTGTGGCCGACTAACGCAATCAATCCTTCACACCGGAGCTACGCCTATGATTCCAAGAGGACTTACTCCACATGGGCACTCAACGGCTCGTGTTATATAGCCTTATAGCTGGCTGGCGCCACCATCTGTCAGACAAGAATTTGCCCCTATGCAGGGGAAGCCCAGCTGCCCATTGAAGCAGGCAGAGTGTGAGCTGCTTGCCTCTGATTTCATGGTACGAATGGTTGTACTTATCAGGTTGCACCTTTTAGACGTGCCGTAGTACCCCACTAGCGCTGCGTTGTTAGAGTCCCTCTCGTACTTGTGTTACAGGTAGTATTCGAAGGCATGTCATTTGGTGCAATGGCCTCGATCAAACGAAAAAGTATTATCTTCCATGTCCTTCCTAGGAGTCTTATCATGGCATTTAGCGCCAAGATTTCCCACAATTAAGTATTTTTAGAATATTTTCTCCCAAAGTCATTACTCATACTTCACAAATAACCAATAAACTGGCGAAGTTTTACAGCATCTTTCCATGTCAAATTATTTCTTAATTAATAGTAAATCAATGTAATTAATCCACTGGAGCGTTACTATCGCGTGTTTTGTTTGGTGCACTTCAGCTTCGTGTCAAGATTTGGCACGTGTCCCGTCTGCTTACGTCTTCTTGATTTCCCGCGTGCAGAAAATATTACATTATCGTCTCCTTCTTCCTTTTGAGAGCGGTAAAATAAGTAAAATAGAATCAACCAGGCTAAGATAGCTGTCACTCATTCTCTGGCTAGGCACGTGTCCGTACCGCCATACGAAATCTCCTCTTGCTGAAAAGTCACGGCTTTCTTCAATCGGGCTCATCTCGCTATGACCACGGGAATAAATTTAAGGACGTTAATATTTTTCTCTAACACCACTCCATTATAACACAGAAGTGCGATACATTGCTTACTACATTTGCACATGCTAATTTCTTTCATAAAATTGCTTAAGGTTTCCAGCGTTAAATTTCCCTGCTGACCAGTTCGTCTTGTATACGTATGATTGTAGCGATTCTTTTGGTACCCCTCTCTAACTTTATAAGGTCCTCTATATAATTTGAAAAACTCCCCATAGATGCGCTGAGGTAAATTCGAAAATATTGGTCTCTTGATCAAAACAAGTTCTCCCTAGGTTAATGGTTTTATATAGTGGCTCTCCTCTACCCATTCAATCTGTCTCTCAGTTCATTTGTCACGGTGTCAAATGCAGTGTTCATACATTAGGTATATTTATGGTAGCCCTTTCCTCCACTAATTCTTGCTGTGACGTAAGCATTCACTACTGTACTTAATAGGTCCCAAATACGAGACAAAATCAGTGAGGCAGAGAACAGCAACTCCTTGCAGCACAATTAAAAGCTTCGCAGCCAATTTTCCATCCAGTCTAACAGTAGACATAATACACGAATGCCTTCGGGCATTGGTGTTCGTGCCATTGCCCTCTTGGTACTGTACCCGTATATTCGAGAAGTTGCCTGCCGGAAATCCATAGCTGGGCTGGATTGAAAAATTCTGAAGGCAACCGGCAAAAAATATCATCAAAATCCGCTCCAACAAGGTCTTCGGGAATATACGCAGAAGACTACAATGATATTATGGACAAACAATAAAAACACTGGGGCTCAAGGGAACACTTACCTTATATCTCTCGGGTTTTATTAAGGGTAATCAGCTCCAGACCTGAAATGGGGCTCCAGAATATCATTTCCTATATATCTAAAATAAGTCACTCAAAACACGACGTAGAAAACGAACTAAATACATTTATCAACAAATGTAAACTATAAACTAAAACGAATAGAAATTCCTCATAAAAAATAATGAATAATTATTTACACACTCTCACTCCTCTCCACATATACGCTACTGAAGTTATTATGTATCCAGTAATACAGAAATTACATTTTGAAAAGCCTCCGCCAATTACAAGTAATAAAACATTTAACGAAAAATTCCTGCTTGTCTAGCATACTTCTACAAGCTATTAACATTCCAGCACGCGCCAAAAGCGTGCATCTGGACTATCGACACGTGTATATATTGACACAGTTTCCAATCAGCCGTCAACCTGTTTTCATTCATAAAGATTGTGGCCGTGGAAACTCTTCTCATTTATATAATACATTGACCTTGATTTTATATCGGGGCTGTCTGCACTCCTTGCCACCGTACATTTCACACTGCTGGTCTGCCTAGCGAATGCGAAAAATCGCTTCAAAGTTACACGTCTCAAACTGTATCATTCAGTCTTAACAAAACCTTCTATAAAGCAGTCATTCCTTTCTCAAATGCATTCAAACATTCACATATAAATCCAAGCATTCTCTTACATCATTCTAGACTGATGAAGTTGTCTCATTCACACTTAACAACGTAAAACATTTGTTCCAAACATATTTACCCTTCAATATAGTACAAGTGAAAAGCATACGATCAAATTAAAATTAACACATTATACCCTTAATTAAATAATTATGAAAATCTATTTACAGTATGTACTCTCGTTATTGCTAACATTTACTCTTATAACGGTAAAAACTCGTTATATATACTACACCACCATGTCATATTTAGGTTTGTAGTCGTTATCAGTCTGATGTATTCAATCAACAAAGATCAAACACGTATTTACTCAAATCCGTGATTAATAAAAATTGTTAATGAATAGTATTAGTAAATAGAAGTTGACAACACTTTTGCCATTCTATTTCCGCACATCACACTCTTGTCTCCAGTTCTTAGTCGTAAATTCACTCATCGGAGTTCTTAACAACTCGATTTCATTGTTATAATGCCATATTCTTACCAAAAATAGTATTGCACTGCAATAACTTCTCTAAATGCGGAAACTGCCTCGCATTTACACAAATATTTCTCTATGTAGCCTTGTATACCTCTGTATACGGAAATACACTCTCCTTTACTGCTTCTTGAACAATTCTATTACACAAAATAATTGTTACCAACATCTCTTCTATAAAACTTGCATTTACATTATTGACATTTACCTCAGCGTTGCAACAATCAACCGCTGGCATCCTGAACAGCTACATTTCTCCTTTAAACGTTACCTTCATTCATAAAGACGACCTTTGATGTATTGTGAATTACCTCCATGAGTTTACTCTAAAATGTTACTTGAATGTCGACTAAACTGTTACATATATATTTAATAGAAATACAATTATGTTCCACCGTACTTATCTGGCTTCAAAGTTACACGTCTTGCAATGTTACGTCCACAATGTGACGAGATATTACATATTGTGTATAAATAACCACAAATGTTATTTTAGTGTCCAATAAAAACCAATTGCGACTGGGATAGACTAGCTTTGACTACCCTAACGTCGGATGAAAGTATCTTCCATGAAGATATATCTCTAATAAACTTTAAATTGACGAAAGATCTTAGCTTTCTCTAGTAAAATAAGGATTGTCAATTTCGGAATATGTCTCCATTCTATAGAAAGAATGTCTATGAGTACATGACTTCCTCTCTTAATCATGACGAATATTTCTTGTCAGATCGGCGTAAGGTTCATAATAATTGTGTTATTATAACAATATATCACTCGCGGTTTCTTCTGTTCTTGAAGTTTCTTCGTTACAAGTAAGATGCCCAAATTAAATTACTAAAAAGAATTTAATTGGCATCCAAGACAAACTGTCTGAATCCTCTATTCAAAATGAATAGAAAAAACGTCGAAAGTTAAAGTAACTGATCTTAAATAAAGAAATACTGGAATATTAATTCCTTGAACAAATTAACATCTCAGTTTAGAAACTGAATCTTAGAATATCAATGTGAAAATGACGAAAAACGATCACCTCACATGATCTTGTAGAATAAAATATTGTTACATACATGAAGTACAAATATGTATCGAAATATGGAGAAAAGGTTTGCTCTGAATGTCACAATAATGCTCTAACTACATAATAATGTACACTGCTACCTTGACAGAAGACATCTCGATGATCTGTTTAAGTATTTGGAAAATACTTAGATGTTTCCTCTTCCCAAGAAATTAAGTTGGACCCCAGTCCGCTTCCTTGAACCAACGACCTCGGAGAAGGCAGGATTTCCTTTCCGGCACACATCAATCTCTGTCTGGGATAGAACTGCAATCTCTCGTTCATAGATCTTCATTGTTGCCGGGTCTAGCCTGGCATCTTGACTTTTCTTCTGATGAATCTTCATTCTCCGTCTTTGATAGAGTTTCCATGTCATTATCGAGCAATGTTGTAGGTTCAGCTTCATAGTTACAAATAAAATTCGTAAAGGAAGTGCTGGACCACAATCGTTGTTAGAAATATTCATAATGATGTGCTATGAAATACGTATGTAGCTCGAAGATGTTAAGTTCAAGTCAATGAAATTACGTTAATGCACGAGATGGAGTTGTACATAACGTTTCATTTATACTTGATTCGTAGACATTCAGAAATAATCTTGTTAACGAAGCCCCATGTTGTATCTAAAACTTTGTTTCAAACATAACCCTCGCGCATAAAAGTCTTTAGTTCATCATCTCAAACATATTATATATTTCGAATAACACTTCTTCTTGATGAATATTAGCAGTCATAGTTCTGTTGTAATAATATACTGCTCCACTGTTAAAGTCAATCACACTGTTACTCACATGGACGTCATATAGTGAACCTGTGTTCGCAGCAATCTCGTTGACACTAAAAGGCTTATCAACTTCTGAGTCCGTCACTTTTCTTCTGCACTATTTAATAGTCAATATCTGCTAAAGTCTTCTTTCTGTGACGCTGAAATTTTATATTATAATACAATGCGTTCTGAACTATACTCTGTATTAGTTTACACTGAGATATTCTCAAAGGATACTTAGTTATTGCAATGTTAAGGCTCTTCGCACCTTCACTCAAATCGTTAGCGTGGTCGATCTCCACTATCTACCCTGCAACGTCGCTGTCTCCACGAGTTGTTGAACTCCGCACTCGGCTATTACCTTCGGGAACTCGACTCTCCCGGAATATACGTCTGCACTCTTCAAACTCTGCAGGAATAATAACCCTGTTTCTTGGCGTCCCCTCTTTAAGTCAAAAATTCTGGCCGCCATTTCTGTTCCCACCAGAAATTTAGCGCGCACTTGAATAATGCTAATTACGGCGTATTTCGTCCTTTCGGCGATTTTCAAAGTATCTGTAATATTTTCTCTTAATTTTCTTCTCATTTCCAATGATTAAAATAACTTTCTTGGGGCCTAAATGTAATAATTCTCCATATAATTTAGTTGAAGGTAATCCCGTCTTCAATAAGACCTCTTCTTATTGGTTGTGGGCTTATGCCCATTGATATATTTTATAACAATATTTAATCATCATCCGTGACAGATCCACTGTTGCTAGGTAATTTTCAACCTTCTAGAATATTCTATTGCGCAACATATCACGTGATGGGATCTCACTCCTTACTCGACACTCTAACACGACTCGTTTGTGTCAAGTTCCAGTATCATATTACCATGTTAAATTATATCATGGGCTACAAAAATAATCTCATTTTAGTCCCAAATAATTCATTTTTGGGGGGCAGTACCTATAACTGCCAGTGTGACTTTCGTATGCTTTATTTCCAAGCATCCAGAGTAATCGGTGTAAAAAACGAATTCCATACCGAACATAAGGATAAGGTTGTTTACCTCATCTACAAATACTCTAGCTAATTCTGCAGTTTGCTGTGCAACGCTCAGATGCCAATTTGTTTGAAATCTCGTTATTTTAGGCCTTCCAATTGTGTAGCTCGGTCTCAAATTGTGCAACTCTCCACTAAATCGTTTAAAAACACTGAAATCTGTCATGCTCAATTTGATGCCCACAACGTAGTAGGTCACTATCGTGCATAATGTGTAGCATGTCTCGACAGACCTTGAATCACGCAAACAACAGTCTCTTTACCAGGTTCGTCTTGAATGGTTCATGATCCATGACCTAGTAAGCTGGTCATGTATGTAGCTCCGTGTGTATTTGTAATTCAAGTGAGGATTGGGAATGAGGCGGCGCGGCCTTATGTTAGGAATCATCCCGCTATTTGCTTGCAGTAGAACTGGGATAACACAGAAACCCACTTCCCGGAGGGCAGAGGTAGGAATCAAACCCGAACCTCAGCTAGACAGTCAAGAATGCATGCCACCGCGCTATGAGGTGGGCTCGTCGTGATGAGAAAAAATGATAACGTCCCAAATACCCAGTCCCTGAACCAGGATAGTTAAGTAGTTAAGTTAAAATACCAGTAACAAGCTTGGAACTAAACACGGGCCCGCTCAGACCAATGTTCTGGATTCTATTCACTTATCCATAAATCCAAACGTCGGATGAAGTGAAACATGGATGACGACTGAGTGACCAAGTAAGCAGTCCTAGCAGTCATGATATCAGTTACTATGCAATAGATGTGGACACCTTGGACAACCCGGTTCACCAGATTTTACCCTGAGGTGAAACCCATGGATCCCTGTGTAAATGAGACAAGCAACCTGCATCATTTATACTTTCGGGTAACTTACTAACAATGTTTGGAGCCAAAGAATGTGTGCGACTGAGTACCACGGGAAAAGATGCTGAGCAATCTGAGGTATCATGAAATCTAGAGAAGGCTACTACAGGCAATCTAAAGTATTTATTGCGCCCGATGATGCAAGTTCACGTTGGGAATCGATCAAAAGATCATTGGAGACGTTGCTGTAACACTGTAGAGCACTGAACACACCCTACAGGAAGCGAGAAGAATTTCTGAGCAAAATTCAATTATCATCATCTTTTATACATTTTGGAGACCCTGTATATCGTCAAGAATTTATTTGAAGTAATTCAGCATATTTAAATTACGGTGCATATCGCAGAAAGGCAAAATTGTGAATTTGCGCGGCATACTCTAGCTTGGAGCTAACGCCACGCTGGTTGAGACACACTTCTAGTCGAACGTCCGTGAGGGACAGTCGTGTTGGTGACGAATTGGAATCGAACACGTGATACCAGTTACGAGTAATGGAAGACGCCAGTGAAATGGAGAAATCCATAATTATGTTGGAAATTAACAACCATCCCTGTTAAATGATCAGAGAAAGTTATTGGAAACGCTAAAGAGTATCTAACTCGTGCAATATTTGACTGTATTTGACGAACAGTGAAAGCATGGCGAGTGAACTATTAGGCCGCATGTCGACATGCACAAGCATGCTATGAAAATCGTGATCATTTGTAAATATTTCAAACTGTGCTAATGATAACCTATGTCATATTTTGTGGAAGTGCTAAACTTTATTTTGTGCTAAACTGTAAATGATTATCTTGACCACGTGCAAAAGTATTGCGAGTGAGCATTGCAGAAGCAATGGTAATCTCAGTGGCGGAGTGAATGGGCAATTAATTATACCGCACCAGTGGAATCAGTGAGTTTATTAACGCCAGTATAAAATTTAAAACCAGTGAAAACCCTACTCCTTCTCACAAAATGGAACCAACCAACCATCTACATCACATGGATAAAAACGATCACGCTTTGGAGCTGAATATGGATTGCTAGACCATATGCGTGGGGAGCTGACAATGGAAGATCGCTGAAACAAAGGAAAGGTGATTTAAGACCATTACGGAGACCGCTAAAACATCTCATGGTGGGTCTCGAAGTCTTGACGCTGCACTCTGTAAGTCAGAAAATATTTCAGTAGCTGTATTTAATGGGTTGGAACGGTAGATTAGTAATAATAATGGTTTCACTAAGTGCACATCCTAGGTAGTTTTAAGATAAGCTCACGTGTGGAAGAATCAGTTTTGTTATCAATTTCTTTAACGCCAGGAAGGCAAATTTATAATGTCCATTTCGTATCATTTTATGAACAGAGAATGTAGTCTGTAGCTTGTCAGGCTTATGACATAATAAACAAGTTCCCAACAGCTCTCATATAGCATTGAGTATTCTTACACAAAACAAACGTGTGAGATTGTGTATTTTAGATGTGGCACCATCAAAGCTTGAAATAATTTTCTCTTTCGTTGTTAAAATATGAATATTCTTAGTATTTGTAATCAAGTAAATGTCTTGCGTTGCAAAAAAATATTTTGATGTTTGATCCTCCCGTAGTCATTTTCGATGTAATTGCTTAGGGTTGATCTTACGTGCCATACTCTTAGCTTGTTTGTTATCATTTAACTTTGTATTACGACCATGAGATTGACTTAGATTTTGTATAGGACTTTTTTATTATTTTCTTTCAGGGCAGTTTAGTAACGGACTAGCCGTTTTGCAACTCTCATGCTAGGCTAAGGATCTATTCTGAATAAAATTTATTCATGATTTTAACATAACACTGACCTCCCTTTCTTGCTTAGTTTTATGACGATGCATTCCTCCGAGCTGGTTAAGAATCGAAACTCACCAATTCCCGATACCACCGAGTACAGACTTTTGTGCGAAACCAGCCTATGAATGTGTCGTTCCCAATACGTGTGTGTTAGCTGGAAGAGTGTCTCGGAAGGGTCATTTGAAACCGATGGCTCCCCGAAACCTTCGGCCAGCGGGCACATTATATCGATATTTAAGCTTCAGTGAGAGTTGATGGTAGATATAGTTCTTAGGAGTTAGGCAAGACTGTAATCTTTCTTCGCTTCTTTTTGTTTTATGTATGAACCATTTGCTGAAGAGCATAAAATGGCTGAGTTGGAAACTGCTAGGTGGAAATCAGGCAAGCAGTCTGGCCTATGCTGATGACCTGGTTGTAATAACAGACTCTGGCAAAAGCTTGCAAGCTAACACGCTAGAATTTGAACAGAAATGTACGGAATATGGTATGAAAACCATCATTTCAATAATGAAGGTCATGTCGGTTGGGGAGAAACAGAAGTAAACAGAATGCCAGGTAGGTGGAACTAAATTGGAGCAGATGGGCCGTTTTAAATACTTGAGCTGTGTATTCTCTCTGGATAGCAGTATGGCAAAAGAGATGGAGCCAAGGTGTAGAAAGCCAATGGGTGAGTTCTCAATTGCGATCTACATTATTCTGAAAGCAATGAGTAAGTGCAGTGACACAACTCTCTCTCTACAGCGCTCAATATTTAGACCGACCTTGCTGTATGGAAGTGAGAGCTAGGTAGATTCAGGATATCTCATACATAAGCTGGAGATAACTGATATTGGGGTAGCACGAATGATTGCTGGGACAAATAGATGGGAGCAATGATAGGAGGGTAATCGTCATGAAGAAATAACGGGTAAATTGGAAATTAACACGTAAGTTGAGACTTGACGGATGAGGAGACTGAAATGGAGGGATCATGTGATGAGAAAGGGAGGTGAAATTACTTAAGATATAAACGGTCAATGGAACAGAGGTAAGCCCAGGAGGCGATGGCTAGGTTTAGTGCTTAGAGATATCAAGGTGATGGACATAGAAGCACAGGTGGTAGCAGTGCTAAGTGCTAAACGACTCATTCGCAGACTGAGGCTTGCAGACTAGACTGGACGCTCATAGGCTAAACAGTATCAAATGAAATCTAATGAATGAAGCTTCTGTGTTCTAAATTGACACTAATAAAAACGAAATTAATTTGGGTTTGGTTACAAAATCCATCTCTTGATGAATGCAGTACAATTGCATTTGTCTGTTGGCACAGGCTAGAGTAAAATTGTGACTATCCACCGATGTGTCAGTCTAATTCACGGCTGTGATTATATGGTAGCTACTGAGGTATGAGTGGTAATGGCCTCAGGGCACAACTAGTGTCGGTGGACGTTGTGAAAGGTTCTGCTCATAGGGTTAGTACGGCTGTACTAACTCAGTGAGGAAAGCAATGGCAAACTACTGTATTCTTCACCTTGCCTAGTACGCCTCATTATAGTGCTGCCTCCGTTTTGTGGGCTTCTACCACATAACCTATGATGGTGCTTTTTGAGGATCCAACCAGCCCCCAAACAGACAGGTTACATTATACAGGGTGATCGAAAAATAATGCCAACATTTCAAAAAATTATAGCACCGAAACCCTTTATGTTAAACGTGTAATCCTTTCACTGAACGCCAGCTGGTTAAAGTAAGTTTTGTTTTGGAGGGGACGTGACCTTGCTATGCGCACACTAGATGCGCAGTAACCAAGGTCGCCCGGGTGCGCGCGCGCCAATAAAGTCCCGACCTCACCCCTATGGATTTTTTCTGGGGGTACATGAAAAACATTGTGTATGAAGAAAAAATTCGGGATTTGAAGCACCTGCGGGAGCAAATTTCTGTCGCCATCTTGACAGTTACTCCTGAAATGATTGCACGTACCAATCCAGCCATTGGGAAAAAATGCGTTCAATGCTGATGTCGTTGGTTGGCCTGGCCTAGATTTTTTCTCTACAGTCCCTGTTTCCTTAAACTGATTAAACCATTGAATTACAGCTTTGTAATCAGGTGCAGTTTGTCGGGTGGTGCAGTCATTGGTGCACGCGCCCCCGGCTGACCTTGGCTACTGCGCATCAAGTGTGCACATAGCAAGGACACGTCCTCTCAAAAACAAAACTTACTTTAATCAGCTGGCATTCAGTGAAAGAATTACACTTTTAACATAAAGGGTTTCAGTGCTATAATTTTTTGAAATGTTGGCATTATTTTTCGATGACCCTGTATAAAGCAATAGATATATCATCTTTGTGGAGCTTCTTTCAGGCGACCTTCATTAGCCTCTTTGAGTACGGGTGATCTTGATATTGCCACGAGACTTGAATCTTCCGTTTAAAACAGAACATATATATCTCTATGTTCGTTCACCCGTGCAGCGATACAGCTTCACAGATTTAATAATTAATATTGATTTCACGCAATAATCGCGTTTCGTGGTCACGGTTGGCCGCACACTTCCCACTAAATGAACAAATGTGCTTTAACGGAGAATAATTAAGAGTGAGCAAAAAGTGATTTAGCAGCCTTCGCACAACGTACTGCGTTTGTGCTTCCGACACTTCCCCGAGCAACCGTACCCTAGCTCCTGGTGAAACTGGGCAAGTGGTGGTGAGTCTAGCAGCTCCTGGTGAGACCAGGCCAAGTGGTGGTGAGTCCAGCAGCACCTGGTGAGACCAGGCCAAGTGGTGGTGAGTCCAGCAGCTCCTGGTGAGACCGGGCCAAGTGGTGATGAGTCCAGCAGCTCCTGGTGAGACTGGGCCAAGTAGTGGTGAGTCCAGCAGCTCCTGGTGAAACTGGGCAAGTGGTGGTGAGTCCAGCAGCTCCTGGTGAGATCAGGCCAAGTGGTGGTGAGTCCAGCAGCTCCTGGTGAGACCAGGCCAAGTGGTGATGAATCCAGCAGCTCCTGGTGAGACCAGGCCAAGTGGTGGTGAGTCCAGCAGCTCCTGGTGGGACTGGCCCAAGTGGTGGTGAGTCCAGCAGCTCCTGGTGAGACCGGGCCAAGTGGTGGTGAGTCCAGCAGCTCCTGGTGGGACTGGCCCAAGTGGTGGTGAGTCCAGCAGCTCCTGGTGAGACCGGGCCAAGTGGTGGTGAGTCCAGCAGCTCCTGGTGAGACCAGGCCAAGTGGTGGTGAGTCTAGCGGCTACTGCTGAGACCAGGCCAAGTGGTGGCGATTCCAGCAGCTCCTGGTGAGACCAGCCAAGTGGTGGTGAGTCTAGCGGCTCCTGCTGAGACCAGGCCAGGTGGTGGTGAGTCCAGCAGCTCCTGGTGAGACCAGGCCAAGTGGTGGTGACTTGAGGAATTAGAGGAAATCATATCTCAGGAAATTTACATTTATGCCAACCGTAATTTGTGAATAGGAATAAGGAGGTTTATACACCTGCAGGTTTAAATTACAGTGCTAGTCTACCATGACAATATTCACAGCGCTCTCATCATTCAAACTCGAATTTGGGAAATTCATGTATGAGGAAGAGATATGTTTGCGATCTATAATTTATGACCGTTTAGTTATATGTTTATGTACCTATAGGTTAAGGTTACAGCTGTGGTCCACTACGCCATGTTTCACAGAGATCATATCATTCCCTGCTGAGTTAGAGGAGTTCGTTCCTGAATAATTGACATGCGCGCAATCTATGATTTGTGAAGTTGAGGTAATGGATTTTTTAACCTGGAGGCTTCGTTCAAAATATTTGTTCTGTTAGCTGGCTTCACGGTGATCGAATAATTCGGTGAAGAGCTAGGTGAAATCATTCAACAAGAATTCACATGTACGCCATCCACAAAGCGTCTACGATCTAAATTGATATACCACTAGGCATAGACTATAGTAGTGGTCCACTATCCCAAGTTTCACATATATCGGATCTTTCGTTGACGAGTGAGGGGCATTCATCTATAAGGAATTGACATGCACTCTTTCTGTAATTAATTAGATTTAAATCATTGAGTTATGTATCATAAGATCAAAATTATACCAATGGTTAACAAAGCTCCTTGAATAAGACACAATAATACATACGTGATTTTAGCTTGTTTCATCCGCAATCTTGAATTTTGATACATATATACATGTTTTATCGTACAAAAGTTCAGATTGACTGCGGCAATAGTTTCGGAGATTTAGAGAACTGGTGTAGGATTTCGTTCGGACGCCATACATACTGTAGCTGGTGAAACTTGTTAACATTTGAAAGAACTAAATATCTTCTTTCCATATATTCTACTGGTCTTTTTCATTAAAGACTCTCCCGCGTATTTCGAGGATTTTCTGTGTGCTAAATAGGTGATGGTACATGACCTTCGTTGTGATGAATTATGGTGCATGAAAAACAAACTCTAAACTCAATATCCACAAGTTGTGGTCATTTCAGACAAGAAACATAAAAATTACATTTTAGGAAAGCAAAATGGTTGTATTATGTTGCTAGTACATGTCCACGTATTACATCAAAACTTTCATTGTTCCACAAGATAAGTCACTCCAACGCGCCTCCATTAGTGAAAAATGTGTCCGAAGTAAAACAATGAGGCTTTGAACGCTGAGGGAATGTGTACTGGTGTATAAACTTACCGAGAGGCAGATTCAATAGAACACAGTAAAACATGTTTCTCTTCAGATATGAACGTGCGTATAATCCATAATTGATGATATCTGCAATAGAAAATTAAGGTAGATCACCTTGGTGTTGTACATCTTAAAACAATCTCCATCAACACCATTACATCCAGAAAGTATGAGCTACAATATGTCACTTCAGCATCGGTAATTATGACTCCTCCCGCATGATAGCATTTTATGTAACGAATCACGGGAATTAATATTAATATTTAGAAAAATCAAATGTACGGCTTCAATAATTTACGAAAAGTAAGGTACAGACATTAGTGCCACTAGATGATTATTATCATAGCTCATCATATGAATCTTCACTTCAATCACCTGAATTAAATAAGCTTCTAGAATTCCGAACTGATGCCATCTGAAGACCCCACGGAAAGAACGGGGTAAGTCCATATTTTTAGGGAATGAGTTTAGGGCGAATTCTGGTGGCCAGCCATCGTCACCACAGGTCAGTTGAAATTAATTTCAAATAAAGCGGAATGTCAGCGAGATACAAAGACTTTTATTTTTAGTGGAGAAAGAATTAACGTCCCATAACCTCTTACTTTTTTCCTAATTTAACTTTAGTTGTTATTTGCTTTACATGTACTTCCTTTATAAGAAATTGTACTCAAATAAGTGTAAATGTAGTTAAAGGGAACATCTGTGCTGAAGACAACAAAAGACCAACAACACCAAAGGTAATTTACAAGTATTCAAGAACAAAATACGGACCCCTCCGGTAAGATATTAGTGAGGTTAAGTAGCAAAAACAGTGACGCTATACAAACCCCTCACTGGGAGAACAATCCTTCGCTGAATGCCTTTCCATACAAGGCGTACACACAACAGATGATTAGCGCACGTCAGTAAATTCATTTCGGACTAACACCACCCGCTGTCGCAAGTGCAACAATGACTACTCTTAACAAACTTAACACATCAAAGTACACACTTAATAGGTGGGTGCTACAAGACACAATATAAATCCATCCCCAACCATACCCACTCTGAAATAGATACAAGACACACCCTGAACCGTTACAACGTCGCTACACACAATGACAGCCGCAACGAATTACAAAAGGTGCACCAAATGTGACTCTGATACACCAATAGAAGACACAGCAGTGAATTGCGACGGAGGTTGCAACCAATGGTTTCACAAAGAGTGCACCTCCATGACTACAACCGAATACAATTCCCTGCACTCGAAAAAGAGGTCGCTACTATGGATGTGCGAGACCTGCAGACTACGTCTGAAATTGAACGGACTGTGACGCGCAAACAAGGAATAAACAAAGAAGTAAAAGAGATAACCTTGGGAAACAAAAAATCGTATGAAAACATCCAAGAAAAGCTTGAAGAACTATCTGATAACCTCAAACAAATTTAGTGGGCTAATCTTTATTGCTGCATTGAGTGCTGCATCTAATGGAGCTTATCCATTGTATATCACTCGCCTAAAACCACCTCACTGTCTTCCCTGAGCCCGGGATCGAATCCCAACCATCTTGGCAAATTCTAAAACTGTAGTGGAGCCGGAAATCAAACCATAGACCTGCTACCCCAATAACACGACCTGAGTACAACCGGAAAATAGCGGGAGACAACTTCATGGTGAAATGGAACCCATCCTTTCCAGTTTTACTTCATGAGGCTGATAGTACGGCGATCAGAACCGGAAATGGAACCCTTCCCTTCCAGTTTTGTCTCAGAGGCTGAGTTTACCTCAATTAGAACCGGAAATGAATCCACCCCTTCCAGTATTGCTTCACGAGGCTCAGTTTACCTCGATCAGAACCGGAAATGGAACTCTCCCTTTCCAGTATTGCTTCACGAGGCTGAGTGTCTCGATCAGAATCGGAAATGGAACCCACCCCTTCCAGCAATATTTCACGAGGATGAGTGTACCTTGATCAGAACCGCAAATGGAACCCACACCTTCAGCATTATTTCACTCGGATGAGTGTACCTTGATCAGAAACAGAAATGGATCTCATCCTTACCAGTTTTACTTCACGAGGATGAGTGTACCTCGATCAGAATCGGAAATAGAACCCACCTCTTCCAGTTTTGTAACAGAGGCTGAGTGTACACCGTGTCAGCTCTCAGACCAGAACTACAGTATTTTATTAACGAAGATGGCAATTGAACCCAGACCTCAGAGGTGGCAGCCAAGAATGGTGCCAAGAGGCGTTTGAAATAATAGGCATGATCAAGAAGCTTCCGTTTCAAGGCGTTGCTGCAGCGTATATACAACGTAGCACGGGTATATACGCACTGACCCTAAGCAAGGGGTTAGTATGGCAGTCGTGCCTTGCCGAGGTGTTAATTGCGGCAATAAGAACTAAGGTGGCGTTATTACCAAATCCGACGAATCGTTGTGCCACCACTGGGAACTGGAATCGAAAACGTCGTGGTGTCATCCATCGTCCCCTCGTCCCAACAAATTCAAGACCCAACCATCCCCTGGAAAGGTGTTGCTCACCCTGTTCATTGATTACCGAGGCCCATTGCTTATTGATATCAGTGAACCTGGTGTCTCCATCACTGGGAAACAGTACTGCGCAATACTGGAGAAATTACGGCTTGCAATAAAGGCGAAATGTCCGGGAAAACCAACACAATGGGTGCTGCTGCTTCACGATAACGCACGTCCCCATACCACAAAGGTCGTGATTCAGAGGGTACGCAAATTCAAGTGGAAGACACTCGTGTAACCACCCTATAGTCCTGATCTCTCCCCATGCGATAATCACGCCTCCAGTCCTTTAAAAAAAGGCCTTGAAAAGTCGGCGATTCCTGGCGGACGAGGATGTGCTGCAGACGAGTACGGACTTTTTCACGCAGCAGGACTCGGTGTCATATGGTTGGTTGGTTCCTCAGTTTAGGGGTTGCGACAACGCGGTCATGTAGCCCCGTCTACTTTGGGTGTTGTAGAATCTGTCTGACAACCGCTGTTAATTTAGATGGCTCTATTAGTGTGTGCTAACTGTTATAATTCAAGTAAGGACGGCAGACTTTTAATTTCAAGTAGTTCCAAGTTTTGCTACCAAATGTTACTGTCCACGACACCTAGCTTGTGGACTTGGCTACTAGATGGCATCGCAGTCAGTACCCGGTGGCGAACGTTGGAACTAATAGAGCGTAATTAATTCTAACCTACAAATTTTGGCTTCGCAGAAGTGCACTTAGTGGAAGGTTCTTTTTCATGCCATAAATGTATGAAATGGGACCGTCGACTTTACTTCCCCTCCGAACGAAGTCATACTGAGGGATTTTTAACGCTCTTAAAAATCCGATGCCTTCGGCCGGGTTTGAACCCGCGACCTTGGGCATAGAAGCTCAGCATGCTGCCAAGTACGCCGCCGAAGCCAGCTCGGTGTTATATGACACGGGGATCTTCAAGCTGGTACGTAGCGTCGCGTCGGTGGGATGAGTGCCTCAATGTTCACGGCGATACTGAATGTGCACTGCACGGCCGTCATACGGAAACTTGTTGATCACGCCTTATAATAACAAAAGATGGCATTTCAGACATGTTCCATCTTGACACAGTCCCCAAGAAGGTTAAGTGTAGCATTGTGCGGTGGGTGACTGATAATAGATCACATTAATGTCATCATGACGTCTTAGAACATCAATGAACCTGTTCATGGTTGGTTCCTTAGTTTAGGGGCTGCGACAACGCGGCCATGTAGCCTCGTGTACCTCAGGCGTGTGTGTAGAATCTGTCTGATAACCAGTGTTAATTGTGATGGCTGTATTAGTGGGCGTTATCTGTTTTTAATTCAATTAAGGACTGCAGACATTCAATTTTCAAGTAGTTCCTACTTTTGCTTCCAAACGCCACCGTCAACGACAACTATTTCTGAACATGGTTACTAGATGCCACCGCAGTCGTCTCCTGGTGATGAACGTTTGAACCTAAGAGCGTTAGTCAAATCTAACCTATAATTTAGCTTCACACAAGTGTTTTAGTGGAAGGTTCTTTTAAATGCCATAAATCTATGACATGTGACCGCCGGCTTTACTGTACTTCACCTACGAAGGAAGGCAAACTGAGGGACTTTTAACGCTCTAAAAAATCCAACGACTTCGGCCGGGTTTGAACTCACCATCTACGGCATAGAAGTTCAGCATGATACCAACTACGCAACCGAACCTACACATTTTAGAAGCCACTTCAGCGTTGCTTTCGTGGTTACTGTGTGGGTAAACTGAGCCAGATAGCCTTGTAATCACACAACAGGATACAGAAGCAGTATTTCATATGTGTAGAGCTCACGCTACATCACCGAGTCCCGCCACGGCAGGCCTACACTTCTATGCACTCTGTAGCAAAGTGGTAAAATACTGTTACGTACCGCCGCGAACCGGCAGGAGACTTTCGGGTGAGCGACAGTGTGACAGACCAAAGCAGCTGTCTCGTTGGCCTTGGGCCGAACCATCAGCCGGAGAGAGAAAGTTACCACATCCTCTCGGCCCCTCCCACCGGCAGACACAATAGCGGGACATCTGTGAGTCATCGCGGGCGGGCCAGAATATACGTGAAAAGTCTGGACTTAGAACCATCGAGAACAGACTAAATGCGGCAATAGGTTGTCACATTTCGAACTTTCCAGGCCAGGGACTGATCCCATATAAACCAGCGAGCTGCGGCGAGGAGGCAGTTGTGTATGGGAGTGTATTGCAGTGTATTGGGCAGTATTGGTCAGTGCTAGTGTGTACTGAAGTGTTGTCGAGTGAGTGCGTACGGAGCAGTACAGCGATTATTACTGGACGTCTACGGTAACAGAGTGGAAGCCTCTCTGCCAGGGTGCAACTTTGAGTCAGGACTGTTAGTGCTTGGAGTTGTCGCGGTGCTTCGTGGAAGGCGTGGTCGTGGGATCGACACGGGACGAGCAACAGCGCACAAGGAGCAGCAAGAGGACTCTGGAAGTAAGTGACGTGGCAGGGACAAGGCTGTAGAGTACCTGTGTAGACTGTACGTGTGAGTGTAAGCTGGAACACTGTAACGCCTCACGGACAGGGAGAGCATAAATAGCGAGGACAGTGGTAGATTGTAAATGTGGAAACTAATAGTGACTAGTAGTGTTTTCTGAGGTTAGACTCAGTGTGGGTATGTGTGTGCACTGTGTATGTTTGTAGGCCTGTAATAAATTATATTTCGTTAAAGGAACAATTGTGTTTGTCCTTTTCGAGCACCGTAATCCAGTTAACGTAAGTGCCACTAGGGGGTGGCACGTAACAACTGGTGTCAGAAGCCGGATTACGAACCCAAGCAAGCACAACACCTGAAGGTCCTAGGTTCAAAATCGTGCAGGTCTTTGTATCACAGTTCATTATTCTCCTGCGAGTGCATGCCCGTCACAAGTCAGACAAATAAAATGGATGCGCAAATACAACTCCTGCTAGAAAAGTTAACTTCCAAGATAGAGGATGTGGAAAAGAAAATGACAGAACATTTCGAAAAAGTGGGTAAGAAAATGACGGAACATTTTGAAAGCCTGGGAAAGAAAATGGTGATATATTCCGAAAATTTGGAAAAGAAAATTGGGGAAAGTTCCGAAAATTCTGAAAAGAAAATGGAGCAGGGAACTAGTCAGGACGAGCTGAAATATGACCTGAAATCAAGACCGGAGTATAACAAGCTTGGAGGTGATATGGAAAGAGGGGCGGCCGAGGACGCTGATGGCCAAGACAAACAGTTCGTGGAGTCCGGAATTCGGAATGCTCAGCGAGTCAGGGACGAGCCACTGGGAAGCGTCACGGGCATGGAAATCGGGCAGAGACTTAGCAGCTCTGACGACAGGAACAGCGTCACGAGTGTGAGGACGCCGCACGTCGATGAGGCTTCATCGTGGCAGATCTGCGGGATCGGGTTCGACACTGTGGTGGACCATGCCAGGTGTACGTTGGAGGACGTAGCCGTTCAGATCACCACAGGACTTCGCATGGTGGAGGTGCTACACAACGTCCGGACGGGGACTGGGTACAACGGGATCGTCGCGACGCTGGAGGAGCATCGTGGGGACTACCAGCTACCTGCCATGTACCACCTACGTCTAGAAGGGAGGAACGGGCGCGCGAGTAAGTCAATTGAAGAGCTCGCGCTGGCTAGCTCGCCTCCCGAGTACGTGCACCGAGAGGCGGCGTACATCTTCGTGGATGGGCATCGCGACGCCATGGTACGTGAGTATTCGATGCTCAGTAGAAGGCGCTACCCACGGCAGGTAAAGACCATCGCGTTGGGAATGGCGGTGACGAGGAGGACAACATGGGTAACGCCACCGAGGAGGGGTGACGCCGCCGGAGACGAAGAGGCAGTGGAGGTTGTCTACCCTCCACCAAAGCGGCGTAAACCATCACCGGGACGCCGTTGCAGTAGGAAAGCCACCTGTCGGCTACGGTGTGAAAGGGGCCATCTAATGAGCAGCTGTCGGCAAGGAACAGCCTCACGGTTAGAAAATCGAGTGAGGGCCAGGGCCAAACAAAACAGGGGCTTGTCAGCGCCGTCAAAGCCACCCCTTCGGACCTCGGACGGCCTTTACGACGAACAACTCGAGGCGAATGGCTTTAAAGAGGGGAGCAGTGTTACGTACCGCCGCGAACCGGCAGGAGACTTTCGGGTGAGCGACAGTGTGACAGACCAAAGCAGCTGTCCCGTTGGCCTTGGGCCGAACCATCAGCTGGAGAGAGAAAGTTACCACATCCTCCCGGCCCCTCCCACCGGCAGACACAATAGCGGGACATCTGTGAGTCATCGCGGGCGGGCCAGAGTATACGTGAAAAGTCTGGACTTAGAACCATCGAGAACAGACTAAATGCGGCAATAGGTTGTCACATTTCGAAATTTCCAGGCCAGGGACTGATCCCATATAAACCAGCGAGCCGCGGCGAGGAGGCAGTTGTGTATGGGAGTGTATTGCAGTGTATTGGGCAGTATTGGGCAGTGCTAGTGTGTACTGAAGTGTTGTCGAGTGAGTGCGTACGGAGCAGTACAGCGATTATTACTGGACGTCTAAGGTAACAGAGTGGAAGCCTCTCTGCCAGGGTGCAACTTTGAGTCAGGACTGTTAGTGCTTGGAGGTGTCGCGGTGCTTCGTGGAAGGCGTGGTCGTGGGATCGACACGGGACGAGCAACAGCGCACAAGGAGCAGCAAGAGGACTCTGGAAGTAAGTGACGTGGCAGGGACAAGGCTGTAGAGTACCTGTGTAGACTGTACGTGTGAGTGTAATCTGGAACACTGTAACGCCTCACGGGGGTGGAGGAGAAATTCAACCCCTTGCAAGTGGAAGTTGCCGAGCTGTGCCAACGACCGCTGATGGGGGTGGAGGAGAAATTCAACGCCTTACAAGTGGAAGTTGCCGAGCTGTGCCAACGCCCGCTGATGGGGGTGGAGGAGAAATTCAACGCCTTACAAAAGGAAGTTGCCGAGCTGCGCCAACGCCCACTGACGGGGGTGGAGGAGAAATTCAACGCTCTACGAGAGGAAGTTGCCGAGCTGCGCCAACCCCGCCCACCGTTACACCGGGAATATCAGGAACGGGACATAGCAGAGTGACGCCCCCAACCTTCGACGGAAAGGTCGCGTGGAGCACCTTCTTACGTCGGTTCGAGGCGGCCTGTTCCATAAATACCTGGAACAACACAGAAAAGGCTACAGCTCTCATTGTAGCGCTGAGAGGTGACGCCCTTAACGTCCTTCAGGCCATCCCGACTGGATCCCAGGACTACGCTTCCCTGATCGCCCATATGGAGTCCCGATATGGAGATAGCCATCTTCAGCAGGCCTATCAGATGCAGCTCCGGACCCGGGTACAGAAGAACGCGGAAACCCTGCAGGAGTTCGAGATGGACATCGCACGCCTCGTAAGGCTCGCCTACCCAACAGCGCCGGCCGACTTTCTGGAGCAGATAGCGACGCAGACTTTCACCGACGGGCTACGGGACTCGGACACTCAACAGGCGCTGCGTCTCGCGCGCAATAAGACCCTGGCAGATGCGCTGAGCCACGCACTTGAGTTCGAGATGGCAAATCAGGCATCCAGAATGCACGCGCGGGTGCGCCAGGTGGACGTCGACGAACCAGTAAAAACCAACGAGACCAAGCCCCTGGCCGACGAATTAATGGAGGCGCTAAGCCGTTTCTTCAATAGTCGCGGTACCACCAGCAACGACACAGCCGGAAAACAACCGGAGAGGCGGCCCGGAAGAGGACTACCGACCTGCTGGGCCTGCGGTAAGAAAGGCCACCTGAGCAAGGACTGCGGTGATCGCCGCCGCCGAGGGTATCCGACGGGAAATCAGTCGTCTGAAAACCGCGCGGCCCAGGGAAACGAGTATTAGCCAGCCTTGGGGGGCAAAGGTTGGCTTGTGACAGTCGTCAAGCCCCAGCAGTCCAAGTGCGTGTAACAAAGTTACGGAGGGACAATAGCAGCCTGATGGTCGACGGAGTCGTCAACGGAGTGAGCTGGCCCATGCTGATTGACTCGGGAGCGTCGAGGACCATCGTCAATCCCACCGTGATCCCGAAGTGGAGAGTGCAACCCACACAAAGGAACCTCCAGCTAATAACCGCGACCGGAGAGACCGCACCGGTACATGGCGAAGCATCACTGGAGCTCGTCATTGGTCGACGGGTGGTGAAGCATCCAGTGCTTGTGGCTGACGTATCAAACGAAGTGATCATCGGACTGGACTTCCTGGACCAGAACAACATCATCTTGGACTTGAGTACCAACACTCTGCATTTCGGAGATGAGGAACTTGCTTTGCAACCAGCACACGAGGCCGCCACCGCACGACGAGTAAGGCTGAGAGAGGACGTCATCGTTCCTGCCAGGACGGAGGTCAGCGCCGCCGTAATTGTCGACGGAACTGCTGAGGGAGTGGCGGCTGTCATCGAGCCAAAATATGAGGACATCCAGACAAAAGGATTGCTAGTTGCCAAGACCCTCATCAACACGACGCCTCGACCGTACGTCCGCCTGTCCAACCTGAACGACTACGATATTACGGTTCACCGGGACACCAACCTAGGAGTCTGCGAGCCCGTTACCTGGATTGCCCGCATCACAGAAACGATGGACGGACACCTGCAGACGGACAATCGAAGACGCGCCCTGCCAGAAGAACTACAGAAGCTGTACCAAGGATCCCAGGACCATTTAGACGAAGAGCAATCACGCCAACTTCAGGACCTGCTACGCGAATTCCAGGATGTCTTCTCCGTGGGGAGCAAAGACTTCGGCAGGACAAGCTTGGTCCAGCACAGAATCGACGTTGGGGACAGCGCACCGATTAGGGCCCCATTCCGACGTGTCCCGCTCGCCAAGCAAGCCGAAGTCGACCGGATGGTAGAAGAGATGAAGGAGCAAGGGGTGATCGAGCCACCACATAGTCCTTGGAGTTCTCCGGTCGTGCTTGTGAAGAAGAAGGACGGTTCCACCAGGTTCTGCGTGGACTACAGGCGGGTGAACGACGTCACGAAGAAGGACAGCTACCCTCTACCCCGGATCGACGACACGCTGGACACCATATCAGGGTCAAGATGGTTCTCCACCTTGGATTTGAAGAGTGGCTACTGGCAGGTGGAGGTCCACCCTAAGGACCGCGAGAAAACGGCGTTCTCTGAGGGCAGCGGGCTCTGGCAGTTCACCGTCATGCCATTCGGTCTGTGCAACGCCCCTGCGACCTTCGAAAGGCTAATGGAGTCCATTCTGAGGGGACTACACTGGAAGACCTGCCTGGTATACCTAGACGACGTCATCGTTCTGGGGAGGAGCTTCGAGGAGCACTACAGCAACCTGAAGGAGATCTTGTTGAAGCTACGGGCTGCCCAGCTGAAGTTGAGCCCCAAGAAGTGTCAGCTCTTCCAGAAGCGGGTCCAGTACCTTGGGCATATCGTCTCCGAGGAAGGGGTGCGCACCGACCCAGAGAAGACCGCAGCTGTGAGGGAGTGGCCAGTTCCGAAGGACAAGTCCCAACTACGAAGCTTCCTGGGACTCTGCACGTATTACCTTCGCTTCGTGAGAGGATTTGCCGACATCGCTAAACCTTTACATCGACTGACTGAGAAGGACCAACTCTTCACGTGGACAGCAGAATGCCACAGTGCCTTCGAACAACTCAAGCAGGCTCTGTGCACCGCACCTATTCTGGCCTACCCCAGACCTGGAACAAGGTTCATCGTCGATACCGATGCCAGCGACTTTGGCATAGGGGGAATCCTGTCGCAAGTAGTGGACGGCGAGGAGAGAGTAGTGGCCTACTTCAGCAAGGCCTTGTCAAAGCCAGAAAGGAACTACTGCGTCACCAGGAAGGAGCTGCTCGCCATCGTGAAGACCATTGAACACTTCCACAAGTACCTGTACGGGCAAGAATTTCTCATCAGGACCGACCATGCTTCCCTGCGGTGGCTCCTGAACTTCAAGCAGCCCGAGGGTCAACTCGCGCGGTGGTTAGAGAGGCTTCAACAGTACAACTTTGAGATTCAGCACAGGAAAGGCCAGCTGCATTCTAACGCCGACGCCCTGTCACGAAGACCGTGCCCCGAAGACTGCACCTCCTGTGCCCGAAGGGAGGAGAACGCCGGGATACAGTGCCGAAGGACTACCGTGGAACTTCAAGGGAGCTGGAGCCGCGAATCTTTCACGCGGGCACAAGCAGAAGATGATGACCTGGGACTGACAGCCGAATGGAAGGGGGCCTGTGTCCCCAGACCCGGGTGGATCATTGTGAGTGACTGCAGCCCAAAGTTTAAGTCCTACTGGGCGCAGTGGGACTCGCTGATTGTAAGGGATGGCCTCATCTGCCGCGCCTGGGAGAGCACCGACGGGAAGACATATCGGGAACAAGTCGTCGTTCCAAAGGCTATGACGGAGGAAGTCCTGAAGGAAGTTCATGGAGGATCATCTGGTGGACACCTAGGGATAAAGAAGACCCTGGAGAAGCTGAGAGAGCGGTTCTACTGGATCGGATGCCGAACAGACGTGGAGAACCACTGCGCGAGGTGCCACGATTGCGCAGCCAGCAAGGACCCAGGACGAGGACGACGGGGTCCACTGAAGACCTACAACGTGGGCGGCCCCATGGAGAGAGTGGCCATCGATGTTGCTGGGCCATTCCCGTTAAGCGAGGCAGGGAACCGCTACATATTAGTCGTCAGCGACTACTTTACCAAATGGCCGGAGGCGTATGCGCTCCCTAACCAAGAAGCCGCGACGATCGTAGAGACCCTGGTGAAGGAATTCGTCAGCCGGTACGGAGTACCCCTGGAGCTGCACTCCGACCAAGGGAGGAACTTCGAGTCGCAGGTGTTCCAGAACCTATGCCAGCTGCTGGGAATCCGGAAGACAAGGACAACGCCGCTACACCCTCAGTCCGACGGGATGGTAGAGCGATTCAATCGCACCATCGAGAACCATCTCCGAATAGTTGTCAGCGAGCACCAGAGGGATTGGGACAAGCATCTTCCACTATTTCTCCTGGCCTACCGCGCCGCCGTGCATGAAGCCACCGGGTGCACACCAGCCCGGGCCATGTTTGGGAGGGAGCTCCGTCTACCTGTCGATATTGCCTTCGGCCGACCTGGGAATGATCCGATCCCGGTAAGCCAGTATTGTCATGAACTGGTCGACCAACTGGAGTACGTGCACGCGTTCGCGAGGAGGAAACTGCGGATCGAGACCGACCGAATGAAGACCCGATACGACCAGCAGACGGATGCCGGAGGATTCCACGAGGACGACCTGGTCTGGCTCTTCAACTCATTACGGAAGAAAGGCCTGTCACCCAAACTGCAGAAGTCCTGGGAGGGCCCGTACCGAGTCGTGAAACGGATCAACGATGTCGTCTACAGGATCCAGCTAAGCCCGAGGGCGAAGATGAAGATCGTGCATCGAGATCGCCTGGCAGCCTACGGAGGGACACAGACGGACCAATGATTGATCGGGACGATCAGCCTTTTTAGGAAGGGGGTGGTGTTACGGCTGTGAGTTTGTGTCATCACTCGCCGCATGAGTCACAACTGCCCCAGGGCTGGGCTGTGCCCTGCCTCCTGTATTGCGTGCGCCTTATGCAACAGGGCTACTAGGACAAAGGGATAGTCCAGAATATTCGTGACTGGACCAGCGATGGAAACCTCGAGAAGCCGTGTACCCTGGATGGATCTAGAAGTATTTATTGAGTCACCGGCCTGCTATATAAGTGCGACCTGTCAAGCAGTTGTTGTTGTTGTGTTTTATGAGCTAGTGCGAGTGTTTATCCTGGGCGACAGAAGTGTGGTGACTTGCAAAATCCCTAGTGAAGCTGATTCTCTTGACACCGAGGAAGTGATTGTGGTGCTTGTGAAACAGTGAATAGTACAGTGACAGACCTAGTACAGCTATTTCCAGCTAGCGTACGGGACCGGACTCATTAGCGAAGAGGATTAACTGTGGTCTGTTGACAAGTGAAAGGGAAAGTATTCTCGACGTGAGGAAACTGGAGTAAGGTAATAATTGCTGTTGAGTAGTGTATTTTTCTGGCTGCAATAAAATTAATTATTTCTTTAAGCAGTAATTGGTGTTGTGCTTTATACCCACCGTAATCCTGTTAACAAAGGTGCCACTAGGGGGTGGCACGTAACAATACGATGAGTGGGTATGATGACTCATTTTTAAATGTAATACTGTAGAGTAAAATGGAATACTTGGCACCTAACGCATCAAGTACGAAATATGACCTCCATTATCTTTGCCTCAATTACAATAGAAGATAAAAATGAAATCAGGAATTTAAAAAGAAAATAAATACACTGCATGATCTCACTTAACGTTCTGTCATCAATATACAAGCTATCGCAACCGTTATCCTGAAAGTTCGGCTCATTACTATCGCTCTTCTAGCGAGCACACTGTGAAGCCTGTTAGGTGTTGACCATCTATTTTCGTTTAGGAACGTGTGACATCACTATCATCAGCCCCATATACTTGTGTGTGTCTGGGTACGAATGTAACAACTACTAGGAAACTTATCTAGCCCCCGTATCAGTGCGTACACCAATCAGTCACGACACAAAAGAATTGCCGAGAATTGAACACATTATCATCGGGACAGGAGTCTCAATAAAACACTCAATCCACAAAAGGTAGCATAATCACAAGAACACATGATAGAAACATTCTTGATCAATGTTGCATCCTGCACTTTCTAATACCCATGTCTCTTCCTAATGATCAGTGAGTTTCTCAAACAAGTCCACCGTATAGCTTACGAAATTGTTAAATTCACACAACCAGCACTTCCTTCGTTTCTCTCCTTAGATCTCTATTTCCGTTTTCTTAGTTTATTTCTTTCTTTCATTCTTTCTTCATTTTCTTCCTTAATTCTATCTCTCAGTTTTCTTTCTTTCTTTCTTTCTTTCTTTCTTCCGTTCTTTCTCTCAAATTTTGTCCGTACTCCTTTCAATTTTGTTTACTTTCTGCGTTCCTTATTGTACTTCCAATTCCAGTTTTCTCAATTCCCGGGAATGCTGTCTTATAATGTTCCAAAACGGAAATCTTGCTGATCTTGCTAAAACATCCTATTGTGCATGCTACTAAACCCATTTGGAGTATGATAGTATAGTTTTCAAAAGTCTTGATCTAAATCGAAGACAGTGAAGTTAAATAAAATTTGCATTAATGTTTATCAAGACTTATATAAATGTTCTCATTGAAAGACAAACCACGTAGGTCATGACAGGAAAACACAGCCTTGTAAGGTTTTCCAACGATCTATTTTACCCTGAAATGCAAACTGACTTAAAAATTAATTCTGTGTGCTTTTGACAGTGTCATAAGTTTTATTACAAATGTGGTGGAAAAGCCTTGCTGAAAGCTCAATGTTTGTGCCCCTATAATGTGGAGCGGGCGGCAGAAGGGAGCGCGGCTTGGGGAAAGTGAGAACGCGTAAAATGTGAGAACATTATAAAGAGATGCTCGGATCGCTTTAGAAATATCGCTATTTCACTTTGCTCGGAATGTTTTTATTCCCTACCCCACGTGGGCTATGTATAAACTCACCACTCTGATCCAGTCTACACTTAGCGTGTTGTAACACAGTGACATGGCTCAGATCCAGTCTACACTTAGCGTGTTGTAACACAGTGACATGGCTCAGATCCAGTCTACACTTACTGTGTTGTGACCCAGTGGCATGGCTCAGATCCAGCCTACACTTAGCGTGTTGTAACAGAGTGGCATGGCTTGGATCCAGTCTACACTTAGATTTTTGTAACACAGAGGCATGGCTCAGATCCAGTCTACACTTAGCGTGTTGTAACACAGTGGCATGGCTCAGATCCAGTCTACACAGCGTGTTGTAACACAGTGACATGGCTCAGATCCAGTCTACACTTAGCGTGTTGTAACACAGTGGCATGGCTCAGATCCAGTCTACACTTAGATTTTTGTAACACAGTGGCATGGCTCAGATCCAGTCTCACTTAGCGTGTTGTAACACAGTGGCATGGCTCAGATCCAGCCTACATTTAGCGTGTTGTAACACAATGACATGGCTCAGATCCAGTCTACACTTAGCGTGTTGTAACACAGTGGCATGGCTCAGATCCAGTCTACACTTAGCGTGTTGTAACACAGTGGCATGGCTCAGATCCAGTCTACACTTAGCGTTTTGTAACGCAGTGGCATGGCTCAGATCCAGTCTCACTTAGCGAGTTGTAACACAGTGGCATGGCTCAGATCCAGCCTACATTTAGCGTGTTGTATCACAGTGACATGGCTCGGATCCACTCTACACTTAGCGAGTTGTAACACAGTGACATGGCTGAGATCCAGTCTACACTTATCGTGTTTTAACACAGTGACATGGCTCAGATCCAGTCTACTCTTAGCGTGTTGTAACACAGTGGCATGGCTCAGATCCAGCCTAGACATAGCGTGTTGTAACACAGTGGCACGGCTCAGATCCAGCCAACACATAGCGTGTTGTAACACAGTGACATGGCTCAGATCCAGCCTACACTTAGCGTGTTGTAACACAGTGGCATGGCTCAGATCCAGCCTACACATAGCGTGTTGTAACACAGTGGCATGGCTCAGATCCAGCCTACACATAGCGTGTTGTAACACAGTGACATGGCTCAGATCCAGCCTACACTTAGCGTGTTGTAACACAGTGGCATGGCTCAGATCCAGCCTACACATAGCGTGTTGTAACACAGTGGCATGGCTCAGATCCAGCCTATACTTAGCGTGTTGTAACACAGTGGCATGGCTCAGATCCAGTCTACACTTAGCGGGTTGTAACACAGTGACATGGCTCAGATCCAGTCTACACTTAGCGTGTTGTAACACAGTGGCATGGCTCAAATCCAGTCTACTCATAGCGTGTTGTAACACAGTGACATGGCTCAGATCCAGCCTACACATAGCGTGTTGTAACACAGTGACATGGCTCAGATCCAGCCTACACATAGCGTGTTGTAACACAGTGACATGGCTCAGATCCAGTCTACACTTATCGTGTTGTAACACAGTGACATGGCTCAGATCCAGTCTACACATAGCGTGTTGTAACACAGTGGCATGGCTCAGATCCAGCCTACACTTAGTGTGTTGTAACACCGTGACATGGCTCAGATCCAGTCTCACTTAATGTGTTGTAACACCGTGACATGGCTCAGATCCAGTCTACACTTAGCGTGTTTTAACACAGTGACATGCCTCAGATCCAGTCTCACTTAGCATGTTGTAACACAGTGACATTCCTCAGATCCAGTCTACACTTAGCGCGTTGTAACACAGTGACATGGCTCAGATCCAGTCTACACTTATCGTGTTGTAACACCGTGACATGGCTCAGATCCAGTCTCACTTAGTGTGTTGTAACACCGTGACATGGCTCAGATCCAGTCTACACTTAGCGTGTTGTAACACCGTGACATGGCTGAGATCCAGTCTACACTTATCGTGTTGTAACACCGTGACATGGCTCAGATCCAGTCTCACTTAGCGTGTTGTAACACAGTGACATGTCTCAGATCCAGTCTACACTTAGCGTGTTGGAACACAGTGACATGACTCATTACTGTAATGTGCAGTACACCTCAGCACATTTACCTGGAGAGGGTGTAGAAATACCTGGGGAATAACCACACTTAGAATAGCCTCCGTCGACACCAGGATTCAATCCTCCGATGTCCGGATCTGTTTCAGCTGCCTTCGCAGTCGCGGTGATTGATTTAACGCACACGTATTTTTTCTCAGTTCCCTGACAGGCAGTGTCCTTTTTAGAGGTGAATTAGAAATGGATTTAAGAAACCCATCGCAGCTATTGTCATTTTGTGTACGTAACCTGCACTACACTAAGTCTGGAATTTTTAAAATCTCAGACATTATTTGTCGACATGTGGGTACATCAAAGAAAACGTTCATGCTGAAAATACAGTATAATTGCTCTTTAGATAATGATCGCTCGTCATTTTAAAAACACAGTCAAGTGTACTCAAGTATACTGCACATTACGGTAATGAGGAGTGGGAATCCCTTGGCAACTGAAGCCGGACTGAAGCCAAGAGCAGAGCCTTCTTGTGCTCCCATCAACACTTATTATTGCGACAATGTAGAGACCCATACATTAGCTGAGATCTGCTGTTAAAATGACGCGTGTGTATGCATTTGTTATTGGTCGAAAAAAAACGCAATCTCGTTATTACTTGTTTCCAATCTTGGAAATTGCTCCATGGAAATTGACATTAATAAGTGATGCTGTCAATATCCACCCATTTGTTGTGCCGCCGACAGCTCACAATTCGACAGGGAATAAAAATTTCAGCATTGATTTAGTCGCATGTTTTCTCGAATTGGAGCCAAATCTCCCCTCCCCACTCTCATCAATAAAATGTCAGTAGTTTGGACTGATTCTAAACAGGTTTCAAGAGATATTCAGTTTCCAGTAGGTATTTACTGTTTGCCATTCTTAACATACCGGTACCTTTATATATGAGATTCATGTGTCATTAACCATGGTGCTGAAAACAACCAAAATGTAGCCCGAACTCTGATGTACTGTGTGGGACTTTTAGATACCAGAGGCTATGTGAGCCATTGCTGAGAAACTATGGACGAGTTCAACATAGAGAGATATTACTGAACCGTTGTAATACACAACCCTTTGTTCTTCACGAGAAGCAATTTTTGGACTCCTTTTCACATCAATAATCCGTGAGCATTCCTCGAACCCGTGGTATGCATGAACTTCAATAGTAGCCTATAGAGATAACACAATGCCGGCTTAATCTGACAGGAACCTCTGTTATCCAAACAATCATTAATGTAGAACTAATATTCTGGGATTTGGTTTTCAAACTTTGGACGTGGGAATTAAGTGTCCAGCAATAACCACCACGTAGACAACCATCTATTAACCAGCCCAGGTATCACAAAATTACCGCATGCAAATGGCCAAGTGAACATCCTTTAGGTTTCATTGATGTTCATTAGTGTTCTTCAATGGCATGGGGACTGAGAATTGAAAAGGTCAAAATGACGTGTTCGATCTGAAAATGTATTTATGGCTGTTCTTGCGCTGGCTAAGTTCTAATACGTCACACTAGACCGCGTTAGTTTTTGATCTGACAATAAGAGCTAACTTGCAGTGACACACTGATTCCCCGTGTTTTACTTCGTTCTGTGAGGAAACCCGAAGTCAATTATTCTTGCTGGCTGCGTGGCTCAGCGGTAACGTTCTCACTTGCTGTGCCCAAGGTTGCAGGATCGATTCCTGATGCAGTCAGCTGCCATTTGAGAGTGGGCAAATGCGAGGGAACCGTGTCAGTAGATCTACTGGCGCGATATAGATCCCCTTCGGGGTGAAATTCCGGCACCCCGACGTCTCTAAAAGCCGTAGTAGTTAAAGGGGACGTAAAACAAATAACATTATTATTAATTTATTCTTAAATAGCCTAATAGGAGCTGCTTGCTTTTTGCTCAAAACACACCTGCAACCAGCAACGTAATAATAATAACACCTGACACTGCAGCCCGTGAAGGGCCTAGGCCTATCAAGCGACCACTGCCCAGTCATTTGGCCTGCAGATATTGGGGTGACGCGTGATCAGCGCATCGGGTCCCCTCGGCCGTTAATCTTGGTTTTCGTGATCGGGGCGCTGCCTCACTGTCAGATAGCTACTCAATTGTCCTCACGAGTCTTTGTGCACCCCGTTCCAACCCTCACGTCAGCTTCTAAATTCCCTGACGGAGCCGGGAATCGAACCTGGGGCCTCCTGGTGAGAGGCAGGCACGCTACCCCAACACCACGGGGCCGGCCAACCAGCAACATACTGTAGCTTAATATGTTTCACTCACAATAATGGTTCTAACGAACTTTGTATTAAAATAATGTGGTTATAAACTTATCCATGAAACTATGGTCCACACCCTCACATATTGCGCTGAGTTATGCTCTTATCTATTTTACTGATTTGTGTGGGTAGTTCATTATATGGTACATAATGATTAATATTATTATTATTATCATATCCTGAGAAGAGTAAAACCAATGAGGAACTGAGTTAGTTACAATTCCTTCAAGGACGTACAAGCAATAACTAATGTCAGAGAAATTAATAAATATAATTACTTTGGAACCAACCATTCAATATTTGATTTTATCACATAATAAACCTGATACAATAACGAATTTTATGGATCCAAAAAATTTTCGCGGGTCGTTCCCAGAAAGTGAAAGTCGAAGGCCTGTTTTTGGATGAAATTACCGTAACGTTGGGTATCCCTCACGACAGCGTAATCGGAACTTTGTTATTTTTGGCGTTTATAAATGACTTGCCAAATGGGATTCGTAGTGACTGTCGATTGTTTGCGGATGATTGTGTAATATATCGAAAGATGCATGGCTCACAAGACAACGCATTACTTCAATATGACCTGAACCTGATCTATAAAAGGGCGATTGAAAGTAAAATGAAAATATATACAAGAAAATGTAGTCTTATATAAATAGGGAAAGGGCGAAGGCAATATTTTCAATATAAAACTGGCTAGGAAATATTTGTAGAAGATTCAGGCAAATACTTGGGCATTCAGGTAAGGAATGTCATGAAATATAGTCATTTAGGATGTCATATAGGTTGTGTAGTTTCAGAAGCTTACAAATCTCTGCGCATTGTAATGAGGGTATTAAAAGTTGTACCTCTGCTAATGAATTAGGGTATTTGTCACTTGTAAGGCCTGTTCTGGAATACTCCTCAGCGGTTTGGGATCCATATGAAGTAGGGCTCATCAATGAGTTGGAAATTGTACAAAAATTGCCGCTAGATTTGTGCCCAGTGACTTTAATCCCAGGAGCAGTGTGTGCCGTATGTTAAAGAACTTGGATGGACATCACTTGAGGCTAAGAGGTTGAAATCTATACTCTGCGTTATGTACAACACGTAAGGTAAATTACGTAGTGTTGCTGCACGCTTTATGCCTTTTGTTATATCTCAGTGGAATTACTTTAAATATTGTAACAAATGTATAGAGCATAATTTGAAAATGTTTGCAATAGATCACACATGAGTAGAGCATTAGTAAAAGAAAATAAATTGGCGAAAAACAGGAACAAAGGATTTGTTGCTTACGCGGCATCTCTCCGTGGTACCCAGTATGGATGCCGACTTTGCTCGGGAGAGATGCCGCAAGTAAATGAATTAATAACAAAATCAAATTTATGATAATTTCCTCGACTCATATACAATTGAGTATTAGAACACACTACAGGACATTATATTTTGAAAAATATAATTTATCTTTTGAAAATACTCCACTCCACATCGTCAATACAAAGTACGTTTTATTTCAATGTACATGTTTTGGCCATTTCAGCCTTCTTTAGCATTGCTTAAAGATGTATTAAGGTTCCATCACCTGTCGGCGTATGAAATTTCTTTATTGTTCTAATGTCACATCAAAAATGTATTTTATTAAAATATATCTTCAGTCGTTGTGGGAATTATTTTCGTTAAAAATTAATACTTCCACATACAATTAAAAATGATTTTCTGCTACTAATCACAAAAGGTCAAAAATACTTGTTCTGCAATACAGTAACATAATATCACAGTTAATTCATTGGACCTTTGTTCTGATATTGCACTGCGTGTTTAGTTAACTTAAGTAGTTGAGTACAAAAACTATATCATGATGAGTTTTTGTGTCATTTATACCCTTGTTAAATATGAAATGTTTTGAGTTCTTGATAAGACAGCTCTTCTTTGTTATTTTTGTTAATACAAGCATCATTTAACAAACTGTCTTACAACACTTATAGACCCATTGTGCCTTTTCCAGGTTTCCAGAATCCATTCTTCGTTTTAATGTTCGTGCCGGAATTCCATTGCACCTTTCTGCCATCCGGAATAGTCTTTCCTTTGTTTTCAGTCTTAATTTTCCTTAAATTTTCCAGAGCTCTTCTGACTGTGCCCTTACTTTTGTACTGAGTAGGCATGTCATAAACTTTTATTTCTGTAAATAATACAATTGAATATAGTAACAATGATGTTTAGAAGCCTCCGTGGCTTAGGCGGCAGCAAGCCGGTCTCTCACCACTGGGTCCGTGGTTCAAATCCCGGTCACTCCATGTGAGATCTGTGCTGGACAAAACGGAGGCAGACAGGTTTTTCTCCGGGTACTCCGGTTTTCCCTGTCAAAATTTCATTCCAGCAACACTCTCCACTATCATTTCATTTCATCTGTCATTCATTTAATCATTGCCCCAGAGGAGTGCGTCAGGCCTCGGCAGCCGGCACAGTTCATATCCTCGCCGCTAGATGGGGGCTTCATTCATTCCATTCCTGACCCGGTCGGAGACCGGAAGCAGGCTGTGGACTTTCAACAACGATGTTTACAATGAAACCACTGAAATAAATTAAGCTTATGTATTTTAAGAATCATGAGATAATAAAATACTCGAATAGAATACCTCTGAATAGTTTAGATGTTTCCTGATCGCTTTTGAAGTATGATGTCAATGAGGCATCTCTAGCGGATTGCTGTGCGGCAACTCTCCCAAATGTCAGGTAGAGACGCCGCACGGTCCTGTTGTTGTACCTCAAGGCTAACATGGCCGAAAGCAAGCTTACCATCTACTCCAGAAACGGTTAAGACATCTTCTGTACTAACAACGGCTCATGTATGCATTGGAAACCAATTTAATGTACTATAAATGAACACAAGGAAACACTTTGTCAGGAGGAAACATGCACACGCCACACGTTAACGACTACAATTTGCAAAATATGCGAGCAAACTGCACCACACCCACAGACAGGGGTTATTGCTTAGATGCCGAAATAGCATACACACTGCCATCTCGCTGCAACAATGAGAACCTATGGCTACCGGGTGTGCGGCGTCTTTGCTGGATTTACCTTAAACCAATCAACCAGCATGGGATGAACCTAGCAAACGTATAGGAGAGCGCACGTACATGAGTAGGAGTGATCATTCAATCAAAGCTAAAATTAAAGTTATAGTTGTACCACAGCGTTTAATCTAGGGTAAATATCCTTTCGTAAACCGTGCAATTGACAACTGGAACACACTACCTGCCGCAGGCCTAGAGCTATTCCCCATAACCTACATATAGGTGTGTTTAAGAAAAGGCTGGCGATTTGTGTAAATATTCCAGTTTAGTTATTGTTAGTTATTGAGGTTTTGAGGAGCAGAACAGTGAGATCATCTTCCCTTACACTCCAGTATACATGTTATTGAATTGTTATGTATAATTGTTTATTCGTTATGTATACCCAATTTGTCACCGGGGAAACACCCCCAATTGCGAATAAAACAACGAAATAAAGAATGAACAAGATGTTCAGTAAAGAACATATAGCCTACTTTCTCCTAAATGCATGGGTATTGTTATAACTCTTTGTCCTTTTCAAGGAGTATAATTGAATGTTGGTGGTAGTAGCTTGTTGAATTTCAACGTGCTATAGGGATATTAAACATGAATATGAGGTGCCCTTTGCTAGTGCTACCTCTGTAAAAAAAATCATTCAATTCGGTTTCACCGTGTTTGAATTGATCTGGGGAATGGATTTGCACACATACATGGCCGCTATTTGCAAACTATTGAGCTGATGACCTTGTAGTCAGTCATAAGATGCTTTCCACAAAAAGGCATGTTGTTGCAAAATCCGATAGAGATCAAATTATTAGGATGGTCGAAATTTGATTTAAGCTTTTAACATTTGGGTGGCCGTCAATCCGTTTCCGTCAAGATGGCGGCGATATAAAACATGACACTGAGGTGACTTTTGCTAGTGCTACCTCTGTACCAAATTTCGTTCAATTCGGTTTCACCGTGTTTGAATTGATAGGGGGAATCGATTTGCACACATACTTGGCCACCATCTGCAAACTATTGGGCTGATGATCTAGCAGTTTGGTCAGAATATGCTTCCCACATAAAGATTTGTTGTTGCAAAATTTGGTAGAGATTAGATTATTAGGTTGGTCGTAATTACATTTTAGCCTTTAACATTTGGGTGGCCGCGATTACGTCTCCGTCAAGATGGCGGTGATATAAAACATGACACTGAGGTGGCCTTTTCTAGTGCTACCTCTGTACCAAATTTCGTTCCATTCGGTTTCACCGTGTTCGAATTAATAGGGGGAATCGATTTTCACACAAAGATGGCCGCCATCCGCAAAATATTAGGCTAATGACCTAGTAGTTTGGTCAAAGGATGCTCCCTCCATAATGGTATGTTGATGCAAAATTTGGTAGAGATCGGATGATTAGGTTAATCGTAATTTGATTTAAGCTTTGAATATTTGTGTGGCCGCCATTACGTTTCCGTCAAGATGGCGGCGATATAAAATATGACACTGAGGTGCCCTTTGCTAGTGCTACCTCTGTACCAAATTTCATTCCATTCGGATTCACCGTGTTCGAATTAATAGGGGCAATCGATTTTCACACAAAGATGGCCGCCATCCGCAAACTATTAGGCTGATGACCTATTAGTTTGGTCAAAGGATGCTGCCCCCATAGAGGTATGTTGTTGCAAAATTTGGTAGAGATCGGATGATTAGGTTAGTCGTAATTTGATTTAAGCTTTGAACATTTGTGTGGCCGCCATTACGTTTCCGTCAAGATGGCGGCGATATAAAACATGACACTGAGGTGTCCTTTGCTAGTGCTACCTTTGTACCAAATTTCGTTCAATTTGCGCTCACCGTGTTCGAATTGATAGGGGGGGACAGACATTCAGAGTACACACACTCACACACACACACACACACACACAGACTCACACACACACATACACACAGACAGACACACTTTTTTTCGCCCTGTAGTGATCTCATAAGTCTACTTTCATTTTTTGCAAAAATCGAAAGTAGGCTAAAAAATTGACGTAAAAATGGATTGTTCGGTTAAGGGGCACAAGAGGATGGCTATTCCTCCAATACGTTTTGTTCAATTTGAATCTGGCGTTTTGGAATTAATGGTAATGGCATACACATGCCAGAAACACTGAAAAACTGAGAGGCTGACAGACACACTAACAGACAGACTAACAAACAGACAGCTTGACTATGAGGCGGACTAACAGACAGACATAATATCGGACTAACAGACTGACAGACTGTCAGACATACTACCAGGCAGACAGGCTGACTGTGAGGCAGACTAACAGACAGACAGACAGACATGCATATTGGCAGACTGACAGACAGACTAGCAGACAGACTGACAGAATGACGGTGAGACCTAGATACAACCTGACAGACTGACTAACTGCCAAAAGTACTCGTGCAATTAAAAACGGGAAGGTCTGCAGTAAATAGCCTAGCGGGACATTGTAAGCTAAGGCGGAGACTACGGACCAGAGGTGTAGGCATGCACTCTTGTTACAGACTGAAGATGTACTGTTTACTGTCAGTGCCGAGCACTTGAACCTTCAGTCTCCAGCAAGACTACCATAATACGTGACTGTGGCTGTTGCATAGCTCTTGAGTACAAATTACCGGTAAGCTTGGCAAGTACAAACTGCGTTATTGCCGCAGACCGCTTCCTTCCCTGGTTAACGTGGCCGTTCATCTCACGGGGCCTCTTTTTTACGTGGAATCTGAACCACAAGACATGGCATTTCACTTGGAAAATGTGACATGCATTCACCGGGAATAGAATCCGGTCTAACTTGGGGAGAGGCAAAAAGCTTGACCGCTGTGCCACCAAGCCCCCTATCGGCTATGCGAAACCCCGCCTGAGACACCATACATGGCTGAGCTTGTATCTTTGCAATGGAAATGAAAATCCACTGCCTGCTTCCAGTCCACTGACCGGGTCAGGGAATGGAATGATTGGAGCCCCCTTCTAGTGGCGAGGATATGAACTGTGCCGGTTGCCGAAGCCTGTCGCACTCCCCTGGGGCAATGATAAAATGAATGACAGATGAAATGAAATGACAGTGGAGAGTGTTGCTGGAATGAAATTTGTGACAGGGAAAACTGTAGTACCCGGAGAAAAACCTGTCTGCCTCCACTTTGCCCAGCACAAATCTCACATGGAGTGACCGGGATTTGAACCACGGACCTATCGGTGAGAGGCCGGCGTGCTGCCGCCTAAGCCACGGAGGCTACGTATCCTTCCAATATTTCCCATTATCAATCACTGAGTGCACTTTGGACTCTGGGACAAGGAAAAGGTGGCTTTTCACTTATAATAAGCTACTATTTCGAGGGAAATGTTGAATCAATATCGCTGTGCTTTCAAGGTGTAATTAGGTTGAATTTTAGATACGAATGATTTTCTTTGGTTTGTCGTCAATCGTGCTAGGTGCACAAATCAATATGACCCGAAACGTCTCTATAGAAATGTTATAAGCCTTCGTGTTCTAGTTAGAGAATATATTTTCAATCGGTCAACACGTTATTGTTCCCAATGATATTGGGCGAGGAATAACACGTAATTTTTCACATGGATGAATTATATACTTTTACCTTCTCTCGATAAATGAAAGAGGCTTAATTGGATAACGTGTTTGATTCGTCAGGTGAACATCATCTGTTAATGCGGACATGAGTTAAATACGCACGTACAGCAATTTGTGTTAGGTTTTGAAAACGTTTATAGCGTGTTGAAGTTTCCCTTGCACTCAGCTTTCAGCACCCCTGTAAATACTGAGTACTTTGTGGATAAGACCCACGTGTGAGGGCCCGTACACCAATGCTCATGGAAAGATTTGACTGAACTGTGCCAGGGGTGATCAGCAACTAAGGTTACCAAGCCTGCAGTGAAAAGTGTACGTTATATTTCATACAACCAACACAGCCAACGGATAGTCTATACATTAGGTTATTTTTAGCGTATTTTTATTTATGAAAAAATAGGCTTATGAGTAGGGGGATGATGACAGTTCTAAATAGAGTCATGGCCGCCGCGTGAGTCCAAGCCAATATCTCGCGAACCCATGGTCGGATTTTAACAAATGAGGTGTCGTTGAACTCGGGCTGACACCCGCTCTCCAATGGACAACATATTTCCACCCCAAAGTAAAACCTACCCCTACTAGGGGGTGAAATTGTAATTTTTTAGAAAAACTCGCTTTCCAAGTGCAACATGTGAGAGTTTGAATGCCAATACGGAATTAAACGTTGTTCCACACAGGAGACATGTGCACGGTGGAAAACCACTATGAATTAACATGCTTGTTTTTTGTTTTTTACGCATGTCCACTCATGGCTTTTGTAAGAGGGCGGCTGTAGTGTAAACTAACCTAACCCAACCCACGAGGGGTGATCAAAAAGTTTTCCAAGCGGCGCTTGTCGATAGGCAAATCAATAATCAATGAGGACATGTCAGGCCTTGAGGCGATAACCCCTTTTGATTGATCCCTTTTGATTTGCCCCTTTGGACTGGTCCCTGTTGACGGGTTATTGTTGATGGGTCATTGTTGACGAGTCCCTGTGGACGGGTCCTTGTTGACGGGTCCCTGAGGACGGGTCCATGTTGACGGGTCCCTGTGGACGGGTCCTTGTTGACGGGTCCCTGTTGACGAGTCCCTGTGGACGGATCCCTGTTGACGTGTCCTTTTGACTGGTCCCTAATGCTATGATGAAATTAAACGATGTTCCACATGAAACGCATGTGAAGAGCCGATTGCTACTATGAATTAACATGTTTGTTTTCTGTTTTTACGCATGCGCACTTGGGGTTTTCGTAAGAGGGCGGACTTTTTAAATAATGATTTATGGATGAGTTATTTAAAAAAAATAACCAAACGATCCAAAACTAATAGGTCGTTGGCTTTTTAATATCTCATGAACCAATAAGACTAGGGACTTGTATGAGGGGTCGTTGGACTTGGGATGACGACCCGTTTTTAATGTATTTTTGATTTTTGTCAAAACGGCCTAAGAACACTTTTGTTAATATCTCGCGAACCAATAAGGCAAGGGACTTGTATGTGGTGTCCTAGTACTCGGGGTGACGCTCTGTTTTTGAATATATATTTAATGTTTGTCAAAAGGGCCTAATTGCACTGTTGTTAATATCTCGATAACTAATAATGGGAGAGAGTCAAGTGAGGTGTTATAATACTTAGGATGGCCAACCCTTTCCCATGACCAACGAATTTACCCCAAATATTCAAAACAACAGGGTCATTGACCTGAGATTATATAAACTAATAATCGGATATCAACATGTGAGGTGTCATAGGACTTATAATGGTCAACCCTTTCCCATGGCCAATGAATTTACCTAAAGTATCCAAAACATTACGGTCATTGACCTGAGATTTTAATAAATTAATAATTGGATACGGACATGTGAAATGTTTACCGTGAGTGATGAAACATAGCTAGGTAGAGAAAGAATTAGTGTAGGCTACATGTATGGTGACTGACAAGTCTTTCACTATTGGAACTTGTTTTCAGATCAGACTGTAGTACAGAGAGAGTATAGGTTGCAGGCATGGGTTAATAAATGACAAACGGTGTACAAAAAATCTGATTTATTGATTCAAGAATTAAGAGTAGACTATCTTTAATTGATTGGTTAAAGAGGATAGCTAAAGAAACAAAATGGTGACTACATTGAACTAAACTGAACCAAGCTGAATCAAACCCAACCAAACCGAACCAAACCTAATCGAAAACAAGCCAAGGGTTTAAGTGTAAAACTTGTGGGTGGATGTGGTCATTGGTAATGTCAAAAAGGAAAGGGATAACGCTCTACCTATAGAGGGTAAGGTAAAGCTAGTGCATAGTGCTAATGCACACACCCAAGTATATGAACCACACACAACTATCCTATGCAGTTTTTACGGGTTGACTGTTAAAACTTGCTCAGTGGTTACTGGGACAAGATGGTCGCTACACACAACAAGCTTTAAATACTTGAGGCTAATAATCTATACACACACACACACACACACTTGTTCTAAATTAAACTGTCTTGCTGGCAGTGCTCACACAGTAGGCAAATGACAGAAATGCTTGACTAACAGAAATACAATAATTTTTGGTTGTCTAATGTTACCAGCTAACCATTACGTGCTGTAGTGGTGAGCACATGTGCCTCTTGCACTGGAGATCGTAACTTGATTTCTAGCTCTAAGGCCTAGAACGAATCAAACTAAGAAAAACGGGTATGGTGACGCAGTGGTTAAACTGTTAGCCTTTCACTAAGGTAGACTAGGGTTTGCTTTTAGGTTAAAATGCATGTCATAAACAAACAAAAAAAGCAGAGATAATGTTTAAAACTGATTACACTTGTCTCTTTTCAAATTATTACTTAGATTACAAATACAAAGGTGGACTGGGTTTGATATACAGTTAATGCTGCCTATCGCATACTAGCCTGTAAGAAATTCAAATTAGCAAAAGGCGTAGGTAGAGCAGTGGTAAAATCGCTATGTGTAGAGAACTACCTAACGGTTTTATGAACTGGCAAAGGTATGTCGCATAAACAGTGCAGGATACAATCCAGCAACCATAATTTTTATCTTGTGGAACAGAGAAAACATATATATATATAGAGAGATATAGAAAGCTTATGTATGTATGGGTAGCATTGATTGTTTAAACAGAGAAAATACGGTGAGGTAGAGTGGGGAGAGGGAGAATTAACACTTATATATGAATGGTAAATAGTATTTTTTTTTCAATAGTTTTGTTTTTCAAATACAGTGGTAGATAGCCGTTATTTTGTAAAACATTCTTACTTGCAGTAGTAATAAGCCTCTGCGGTTCCGCTAACAGACATAGACAGACTGTACTATTGCCATGGTCAAGCACTCACATTAAGATCATTTACAAAAACATAAAATGAAAAATAAAAAGTCTTGTTTTGGAAATATCGTTTTTCAACAGACACAAAATAAATAAACAATGTGTAAACAGCAAAATGGAAAATCCATGTTTCCATGTAGACAAAATTTAAAAACCTTAAACGAACATTTTAAAAAATATATGTACAAATGGGAAATTGACAAATGCGTAAATATGAAAATGGAAAATCCATGTTTCCATATCATGAAATTGAAAAAACATCAAACTGTCATATAAAAAATGCAAATGGAAAACTGACAAATTGCAATGTGTGAAATGTGAAATTGAACAAATGGCTATCATTATTTTAAAAACTTAAAAAAAACACGGTGCTGTATGGTTGAGGTGTGAATCAAACCCTCTCTACTTATTTTGGACCACCCGAGACTGAGTATACTTGTTTTAGTCCTCATACCACTTTTAAAATTTTGTATTAAAGCTAGGAATTGAACCCAAGAGCTTGTAGGGGGAGACCAAGGTTAGAATATGTTAAACAGATAGTATTAATTGTAGGGTGTGGTAGCTATATAGAGATGAAACGATTAGCTCGGGACAGGGGCATTGAGATCTGCAGCAAACCAGTCAAACGACTAAAGACTCAAACAACAACATGTAAGCTCACCAAAATAATGTTGTATAACGGTAAATGTTAGTCAACGAACAGTAATGCATTATTAAAACCCATGACACGATACCTAAGAGCTTTTCTAAAGTTATTTTAAAATGCCTTTAACCCTATATTAAACACCCAGTTACAATATTCATAACTGCAATGTTATGGTAAAACAAAACAAAATCTATATTTCAAAACAAGCAAGTGGTTTAGTCAATGTATACTGGGAAAAGTTTTGTAAACACTCAAGTCCACAAGACTAATTAAATTAGTAACTGTCAGGTTGGCCGAGTGGTTAAGGTGTTTGACTTAAGATCAAATTTCCTGTACAAGGAAGCAAGGGTTCGAATCCCTTACCTGACATAACTATTGCCTTAACATGGCTTGTCCACACTGAATTATAGTGATACTTGCTACACAAACCATAGACAGAGTGTATTGTTTAAGGCACTCTCTTTATGAACATAGTCAGAGACTGTTGATGGTTAACAATTAAGAAAAACAGCCAATACCCATACAATATTTTTATTCATTTAGTTTTTTTTACAATAGTTACACACTGAATACAACTTTTTATCTTTTTATCATTGTTTGATATAGATTTTAAACACAACGCTTGTTGTAGATCCTTTTATAACATTCTCCAGGTACTCTTGTTCTTAAAAACTGGGGAAGACGCAATGGTTTTATAGACATTAAACCCTCATCCTCTTCTTTTTCATCATCACCATCATCATCATCATCATTATAAATATTATCATCATAATTATTATAGTCATTGTCACCAACATCATCACCATCATCACCATCCTCAACATCACTAGAACTATCCAATTCCTTTTTTTCCTTTTCAAAAGGGACCTCTTGAAGAGTCTGTGTTGCTTTTGATAATGTTAAGGGTTTTTTGAACAATGACAACGGTCATAACATGACTTTTTGAGGAGATGATAATTGCTTTTCAACAAACAATGCACTATCTTGAACAGCAATATCATTTTCTTGAACTTGCTTTATAGCATTTTCATGATATTTTGTTGACAGCAACGGTGTTTTATCTGGTACACTACATTGATGATTACCCACACGTAAGACCTTACCATTCTTACTTTTTAGATGACCTAAACATTTTGTTGTCCTTTGTTTTGAGCACTGCCAAAATATGATTCCATTCACATTTTGCCGCTTATAGTTATAGGAGTAGCCATGATACAGTGCACGTGGTTTGCCTTTATTGGTTATAGTATATTCCATAGTAGTAACTGACTTGTAAAGTTGATCTACCTACTACAAAGGTCAGAACAATTCTGGTGAAAGTGTGATTTTGTGTTGACGTTTTATATAGGATGATGTTGGTGGCTTATGTTGGTGGCTTATGTTGGTGGATTATGTTGATGGCTTATATTGGTGGCTTATGTTGATGTCTTATGTTGGTGGCTTATGTTGGTGGCTTATATTGGTGGCTTATGTTGATGGCTTATGTTGGTGGCTTATATTGGTGGCTCATGTTGATGGCTTATGTTGGTGGCTTATTTTGGTGGCTTATGTTGGTGGCTCATATTGGCGGCTTATGTTGGTGGCTTATATTGGTGGCTTATGTTGATGGCTTATGTTGGTGGCTTATGTTGGTGGCTTATGTTGATGGCTTATGTTGGCGGCTTATGTTGGTGGCTCATGTTGGTGGCTTATGTTGATGGCTTATGTTGGTGGCTTATGTTGGTGGTTTATATTGGTGGCTTATGTTGATGGCTTATGTTGGTGACTTATGTTGGTGGCTTAAGTTAATGCCTTATGTTGGTAGCTTATTTTGATGTCAGTTTTTGTTATATAATGTATTTGTTCCATTCATTTATGACGTCATAGCCAGTCATAAAGCAAGTCTAAACTTGTCCGACATGTTGGATTTTTCGTTCATGTGTGAAACTATCAAGTACCAATGATCAAGTGAACTTCTTTCTCTCTAATCCGCAGTTCTGCCCCATAGCATTGAGAATATTTATTGTAGTAGCCTATAAAGAAACAAAAACATCATATCTAATACAGTTTAGCTATAAGTGACCAGAACCACTATATATAACATTTTATTATAAGAGCTTTCCATAATGATAAGAAAAAAGACCTTACCATAATGATGGATTGTGTAAGTAAACGTCTTTTGCTGCTTGATGCCACTACTAAAGTGATACTCATACAACAGACAAGTGAGTTCAAGTTTTGCTGACTTAATCGTATGTTCCCCCGCACGCACACGCCTTTCGCGAAGCAGGCGCACACGCATTCGCGAGATATTCTCTTGGACTCACGCGTCGGCCATGACACTATTTAGAACTGTCATCATCCCCCTACTCTTATGAGATCACCTTTTGTCCGTGTGTGTGTAGGTGTGTACGTATGTGTGTGGGTGTCCCCTTAATAACTTCTAAGCGGCTGGAGCGATCTCAATGAACCTCGGTAAGGTCATAGTATTATTTTGGCCGACCCCGACCGTGCCCTTCAAATTTGACTACGTCTCACCAATCTAACATGGCGGCTATGCAAAATATTTCACCGGCATTCTATATCCCCGAACCTATTACTGATATCACCCTGAAAATTTGTGCGGTGATGAAGGGCTCTACTGGAAGTTCACCTATGAGACATTCAAACACCTGATAAGTACAAACCGAAAATGGCGCCCAAGCGAAGTTGAAACATTTAAATAGACTTTTCTCGCGATTTAACCATCCAAAGGCAATGAGACTTGGTACAGCATATGTGTATAGGGTAAAGTTAAGTAACTCCGTGATACTAAGCTTTATTTGTTATTATTTCTGACATTTAGGATTTCAGTTATTTCGATTCATTTCATTTTAAAGAGGAATACTCTACGGAACATTTCTGGCATATATCTTACAAATATTCATAAGTTATTTCAAGGTATTAACTAACAAAATCCCGTAGTAGAAGTAGGTAACGCCGTGATATTCAAGTTACTCCGTGATAGTGTTCAAGATACTCCGTGATAGCATGGTATTCACCATTTAGTGTACTTTTTAATCGTAAAACTAATGTTTAATGTAATAAAAGTGTTCAAAACGTATGTAGACTATAAGTTTCTATTACCCATATTGCCCATATTGAAACATTTCACTTCACAGTGTTTTTGTAGAAAAAAATATTATATTAAACATATTCCATTAAACATATTTTAAGTATTCTTAGTCACTATCAGATTCCTCACACCTATCACACATAAAATAGACATTCTAGGTACCAGACAATACAAAACTGATAATCAATCCATTAGGCTCCATTCTTCCTCTTGGTGTCATCCTCAGCCACCTCACGCACCACAACCAACATCGTCATAGTTCTGGGGTCTGGAATTAGGCCAAGACGATCTATTGTGTCTATCTTGACACACTATCTTCACTTCAAATTCAGGTGACACAACGAGTGGCTTTCCAATATTTGCAAGGGTTGCACTTCCTGGATCGGCTGAATAGTTTGTGCAATAATCCTTTAGTGTACTCCACGGGTTATTAAAACGTCTACTGGCCTTGTATACTGACCATCCTTCTTCCTTCATCGACCTCAATGCTTCTTTAAGTGTTTCAGCTGTGTAGGAGCGAGCCTCTTTATTCCGTTTTGGCGCCATTTTAGCGTCCAACCTAAGAAAAACGTACTTATTGCTAAGCTTACACACCTTGCATGCGAAACACTACATGCATGTAAGCTTTGTATGCGAATGGTCTGCATCTTACCTCTGACTGGTGTTAAAATGAAACTTATACAATGAAACAGTTGTTTATAAGAAATTAATATCTTCACCACAGATTTTACGGGATGTGGATCACTTGTTAATATGTCAACTCTCTGTTAATATATTTTTAAACCTCATTGAGTTGGTCAAAGATAGAACGCAATGGCTTCCTGGGATTCCTGGTTTCTACTGCCATCTGTTGGTGAAAATTTAGAACCTTCGGAATTGAACCTACGTAGTGTAACGTTTTGTTACTAACCTTGCACGAAAATATACATATATAAGAAACTCCACAGTTGTGCGTCCAAATGTAACGTTTTCGCTCCACGTTGAGCGCACAAATGTAACGTTCCCGGTCCTTCTAAGTGACCAAAGGTTACGTTCCTGGCGGGGCTCCAATATTGCGTTCTCCTGGAGTACAGTAGAAGAATCGCAACAAGAACAAGCACCGCTTTACTCACACCACCAATAGCATACTTACCTCTTACCTGTTCATTAGCAATGATTATAATCAGCTCGTGTGGGCGCCAGGACATCTGATACTTACTTTAGATGTGCCAAAGTATTTAATTGAAATAGTGATAGAGCACTCGAAACATCTTTCTCTCAAGCCGTGGTATAGCTGAGCCATTAACCAATTGTCTTATCGCTACTGGGAGAAGGTATGCATTATGTCTAAAGCTAGCTACTGGAAATGAAAGTCCTACCATTACTTAAGAACAAAATTTAATTGATCAAAATTTAAAGCAGCAAAAGACGTAAAAAGAGAAACAAATGAATTTTTTTTAAAATCTGGAAGTTATATTAAATTGGCGAGAGTTACAAAATGGAATATGAATTAAATTTAAACCAAAAGCTGGATTCTAATTTGCCATAAACAGAATTACAGAGACTTGATTGGATTTAGTAAAGGAACTCACGGCCGTCTTCTTCATAGTGGTAGTCTGGTTTTCCCTCTGATCTTGCTGGCGGATGTTGTTTGGTTCTGCCTCAATATTGTATAGATCCTTATCTGGATACGGGCAGGGAACCGATTTGTCCCGTCTCCCGACTGACATATGTCAATGGCTTTGCTCCAAAATTCACTTTTGTGAATATGATCAAGGACGCGATCATATTCACGTCAGTAGTATTAATTTTAAAACTTCTTGAACTGATAAGTTGCGATCTCGCAGCGAAGATGTCTGATAGACGTGAAGATTCAGAAAATCTCAGAAGATTGGGGGTTGAGAGTAGATGACCATTGGTTTTTATGGAAGATGAACTTCCCCACTCTGCAGTATTTCTCGACCAATCAATTAGGTATCCTGATGACGTAGCTCCCCACTCCAGATCCCTAAGTTCTGATCATGCTCTTCATTATTTGGGTTAACCACGTGGGGTTGCTTCTGAAGTAATTTTAAATCAGCGTCCTGATGCGATGTTCTTCCGAGAATTCGTGACGTCAGCGCTAACTGACCAACTTGCTTTGTCTTGAAGCCTCGCGTCCCCGGAATGTTTGTACATATATCTCGAAAGTCAAGTCTATTTTTGGCGGACTATCCGTGGCGAAACTGACGACACGTTGAACGAAATATTTCCCAATCAAGTCTTGTATAAAATATAACCTATAACGAATCTAACTAAAATCTCCATTTTATAACTTCCGCCAAACAATAATTAAACCCCTTATATATATATAAAGAAATTATGGAATAAATCCAGAATCGATATGATAATTAAAATATACATAATAATAATAATAATAATAATAATAAATTAATTTTGCTGCTTATAAAACATATAAATTAAGGCGAAGTATTCGGACTGTTACATCGCCCTTAGAATTTTTTGTCCAATCTTAGATTTGGGCGAACAAATTATATACACATTTAACCTAACAATTAACAGCATCATACAAAATTATACCCTTCAACATTAAAAATATACATATATACCCTTCAATATTTACAAGAATGAATACTTTGTTGATGCTTTAAAGCGTCAATGTTCATTTCTTTCTTCTTGATATGTATGATTTCATTCATACTAACACTCCTTTGTTAGGCAGATATTCTGAGAGACTTGTATCGTTTTAATTCAAATCGTTATTTTTCTTGTCTCCAGAATAATTATAATAAATATTGCCTTCACTAATTCATCACACGACACATCACACGCATGTGATAATCCTGCATACTTGATTCCTCGCAAGTACTCTGTAATGAATTTACAAAATTTTACCTATATCACATAAAACAAGAAAGCATAGTTTTATACATAGTCATAATATTTGAGTGCAAGTTACCCCATTAATTCCAAAATATAAGGTACTAGGTCACCCTTCGCTTATCTGATTCAGATAACTCACTCGTTCCAGTATATGTGTCAACAGTCGGATATGCCTCTTGTAAACTTAGTTACCTATCTCTTTAAAACTACTAATTGTATACCAGGGCATTGACACATGTTGTTCCGTTACACACGAGTCCTTACCTGACTCATTCCACGTATTTTCTTAAAGGGTGTACTCATCTTTAGGTACGGTACTTAAGGAGTTAGCATATGGGCTTAAGGATGGTTCAATGATTTTATCTCTTAACATGTCGTCAATCTGCAGTTGTACTGCCTCTTGGTATTTAAATGGGATAGGGTATCTATTACCTACAAAGACTTTGCGATCAATTACATTTAATGAGTGTGTGTAGCAATTGGCCTCGCCAATCCGATTCTCAAAAACTCTACTATTTCTTACTAAAACATCCAATAATTGATCCCTCTGATCAATGCCTAAAGAACTTTCTTCCACAGCCTGACATAATGCATCCTCTAGATTGCCATTAGTCAGCCAACTGCCAATAAAATTAAAACCATCGTCACTACTTCCCACCTTATTGTCACCTGACAAAAGCACTTTAATAACGCACACTCTTTGAGAATAATCACTCTTACCTGGCTCATTAAATGCAATAATCACAGCTTTCTTCCCCCATTTCATTCTAATACACCTCTCATCGTAACACACCTGAACCTGATTAGCACACAACCAATCAGTACCCAATATCAAGGAAAACACAAGGTTTGGGATCACCAAACATACCTGCATACCTATTACATTATTAATACAAATTTCCACCAGAACCTGCTTAAAAATGACATGAGACTTTTTACCTACAGCTGTTATTACAAAAGTTGATTTGATAGGGATTTCTTGAAATATTACACCTTCGTCTCTCATCCTATTATAAAATGACAAGCTAATGCAACTCTTGACACACCCTGTATCTATAAGCGTATCTATACGCGCCCTCGACACATTTATGCTAATGACGGAATTTAAATTTTCAATATCACTAGGTTTTGTCACCTTTTCATCATAATCGCACAAGAGATCATCTCTTACATTTAGGTCATAACCACTAAATAGAGTATTGGCTGGGAATATCAACGACTGGAAATCTGACCTCGCATTACATGAATGCCCTACCGTGCCTTCCTAACTTTTTATCATCCTCCACTTTTTCTTTCTCTCGTTTCACTCTAATTATTTCTTCTCTTCTAAGAACGATAGTTTCTCCCTCCTCAGTACTACTCTTATCAACCACAAAACTACACTTCCCCTCTCCCCTAGTTTCACCTACCGTAGCCACTACTGTAAGCCATTGCATTCTATATTCTTTATCTCTTTCTTTCAATCTTCCTTCCATTTCTTCTAGCATCGTAATCTGTTTCTCTACTTCCTTTCTACTCCTAGGACTTCTAACTTCGATAATCTGCTCGTTACTTACCTCTAAACTCCTCTTTCCTACATCCAGCATTTCTTCATCCTCTACACGATTTTTCTCTAACGTCTTCGTTAACTGCTGCTCTTTTTCTCTACTCTCATCTATTTCCTGCCCCTCCTCAACATTTATTCTATTTTCAACTAATGTCTTCTCTACCGTAATATTCTGCTTTTTCTCCTTCCTTCCCTTCCTGGCCTTCCCCCCTTCCACCTTCTGTTTTTCGTGCTTGTCTGAGACCCCTTGTTGCATTCGATCCAACATACGTTTCTCCATCCCAGCTAATTTAATGTTCATTCTTTCATCTACCATTCTCTGAAAGCTCTTCCTCATCTCCTGCTGTGATTCCTTTATGCTAACATTGAATTCTTCTTTCATCCGTCTATTTTCTTCATCAATGGCTTTCTGCATTTTCATCTCCTGAGTATTTACTACTTTCCTTATCCTCGTTATTTCTACTCTTATCTTTTCATTAATTCTCTTCTCCTCTCTCTTACTATGCTCTTTTATCTCAACCGTTACTTCCTTAACTTTCTCCCCTATCTGCTGGTTAAGCTCCCTAATTTCATTTCCTACCACCTGTAACTTTTGTTCAATTTCTACCTTTATTTGACCTGCTTCCACCTTCATGTACCTCTGAATGTCTTCCTTCACTGTTTCTTTAAATGTTATAATATCTACTTCAAGCTGCTCATACATCTTACCTAACCTCTCTGTCTCTTTGACGACCTTATCTACTTTCTGACTATTATGCTTTAGTCCCTGATTTAATTTCGTCATCTCCTGTTTTAATTCTTTATTTAATTTTTGATTATTACTTTCCATTTCATGTTTTAATTCTTTATTTAATTTTTGATTATTACTTTCCATTTCATGTTTTAATTCTTTATTTAGTTGCTCAAATTTATTATTATTTTCCTGTCTCATTTGAACTAATATACTCAAAATGCTATCCTGTGCTGACATCTCCGATGAACTACCCTCTACACTAGTCGCATTAGAATTTACCTCCGCTAAATTCCTAGCTTCGTCTATCTCCTTCTCCAGATTCACGCTACGACCATTCTCTTCACCATCTCCCGTCACCTCTATACCACTTCGCAGCTTCATCTTATCTTTATCCGCCATACCGACACACACAAAAACTTATTATCACCCCCAAAAATACTTGCACTGAAATATATCCTTTTCCCTTCACGACAAACAATTGGTTTTCGGGCCTACGCTTGTGGCGCCAAATGTAACGTTTCGTTACCAACCTTGCACGAAAATATACATATATAAGAAACTCCACAGTTGTGCGTCCAAATGTAACGTTTTCGCTCCACGTTGAGCGCACAAATGTAACGTTCCCGGTCCTTCTAAGTGACCAAAGGTTACGTTCCTGGCGGGGCTCAAATATTGCGTTCTCCTGGAGTACAGTAGAAGAATCGCAACAAGAACAAGCACCGCTTTACTCACACCACCAATAGCATACTTACCTCTTACCTGTTCATTAGCAATGATTATAATCAGCTCGTGTGGGCGCCAGGACATCTGATACTTACTTTAGATGTGCCAAAGTATTTAATTGAAATAGTGATAGAGCACTCGAAACATCTTTCTCTCAAGCCGTGGTATAGCTGAGCCATTAACCAATTGTCTTATCGCTACTGGGAGAAGGTATGCATTATGTCTAAAGCTAGCTACTGGAAATGAAAGTCCTACCATTACTTAAGAACAAAATTTAATTGATCAAAATTTAAAGCAGCAAAAGACGTAAAAAGAGAAACAAATGAATTTTTTTTTAAATCTGGAAGTTATATTAAATTGGCGAGAGTTACAAAATGGAATATGAATTAAATTTAAACCAAAAGCTGGATTCTAATTTGCCATAAACAGAATTACAGAGACTTGATTGGATTTAGTAAAGGAACTCACGGCCGTCTTCTTCATAGTGGTAGTCTGGTTTTCCCTCTGATCTTGCTGGCGGATGTTGTTTGGTTCTGCCTCAATATTGTATAGATCCTTATCTTGATACGGGCAGGGAACCGATTTGTCCCGTCTCCCGACTGACATATGTGAATGGCTTTGCTCCAAAATTCACTTTTGTGAATATGATCAAGGACACGATCATATTCACGTCAGTAGTATTAATTTTAAAACTTCTTGAACTGATAAGCTGCGATCTCGCAGCGAAGATGTCTAATAGACGTGAAGATTCAGAAAATCTCAGAAGATTGGGGGTTGAGAGTAGATGACCATTGGTTTTTATGGAAGATGAACTTCCCCACTCTGCAGTATTTCTCGACCAATCAATTAGGTATCCTGATGACGTAGCTCCCCACTCCAGATCCCTAAGTTCTGATCATGCCTCTTCATTAGTTGGGTTAACCACGTGGGGTTGCTTCTGAAGTAATTTTAAATCAGCGTCCTGATGCGATGTTCTTCCGAGAATTCGTGACGTCAGCGCTAACTGACCAACTTGCTTTGTCTTGAAGCCTCGCGTCCCCGGAATGTTTGTACATATATCTCGAAAGTCAAGTCTATTTTTGGCGGACTACCCGTGGCGAAACTGACGACACGTTGAACGAAATATTTCCCAATCAAGTCTTGTATAAAATATAACCTATAACGAATCTAACTAAAATCTCCATTTTATATATATATATATATATATATATATATATATATATATATATATATAAAGAAATTATGGAATAAATCCAGAATCGATATGATAATTAAAATATACATAATAATAATAATAATAATAATAATAAATTAATTTTGCTGCTTATAAAACATATAAATTAAGGCGAAGTATTCGGACTGTTACAGTAGTGATAGAGGAAATACGCTTTATCACGGTGTTACTTGATATCACGGAGTAACTTGACTCTACCCTACACATTGTAATGCATTGGCTTCTAATTTAGTTCAATTGTTTACATAACCTTAAGATGGCAGCTGTGCGAAATGGCATTCTATATCTCCGGAACTATTACTCATATCACCCTGAAATTTTGTACGTTGATAAAGGCTACCACTAGGAGTTCAGCTATGAGACTTCCGAAAACCAGTAAAATACAAAACGAACATGACGGCCAAGCGAATGTGAAACTTTTTAATATCTTTTACTCGCGATTTAGCCATCTGAGAGCAGTGAAATATGGTACAGTAAATGTTAAAACACATTGTAATGCACTGGCACCTTATTTCGTTTAATTGTTCACATAACCTTGTGTATGTTGATAGAGGCTTTCAGTCGGTCAACACGGATGCACCCAAAATAGTTGGGTAATACCGCAACTGGTGTAAGAGTGAAGTTGAAACTGCTCGTAACTCCAGCGAGGAAGACATCCATCCAGATAAGTAGTAGCCTGTACTATTACATTACAACCATAGTTGACTTTTTAAAACCATATAGTCACTCCAAACAGACAAACTCCGGATTTCTATCACCATTTTAGCATTTCACCCAACATCATATATACTACAATTAGCATACACCGACAAGTTGCAAAATAATTTTACATATTGTCAATATTTTCACCTGTATTTTCGAACATAGATTATATAGCCTAAATGTAATGGATCTGATGATAATCGCTTGACGATCGAAACTGGTCTTCCTAGTGTATTTACTGATTTAATGTATTTTTTTCAGGATTAGGGTATTACCCAACTCTTTTGGGTACATTTGTGTTGACCGACTGAAAAGCGCCAAACTTTTGTTTACTAAGGCAACACTGAAAATGGCTTCCAACCACATAGTAATTAGGTTATATTAAAATAGGCTGCATAGTTCTTCACGGATCTACTTGTTCGACATAGTCTCCATATCGCAGTAGGCATTGGTCGCCGTTCCGTGGAATGAGTTTGGATATTCCCTCCTGGTAAATATCCTGTCCTCGTGTGTTCTGCCACGCTCCTCGTCTAAAGGGAATCGTCGACCTCCTAGGTGCTCCTTCAAGTGAGGAAACAAGTGATAATCACTTGGAGGGAGGTCCGGGATGTACGGAGGGTTGTCAATGATGTCCCAGGGACACCGCTTCAACAGAGTGATGGTCATCTGGACTGTATGAGGTCGCGCGTTGTCATGAAGGAAGATGACGCCCTCAGTGAGAAGTCCCGGCCGTGGTTACATGTTTCGCCCACAGAAATCAAATAACTGATGGGATCCCATCGCTAGACCAGTCTTCAAATGAGTCGCCATTAATTATTATTATAAATAACCCCTGGCACTACAGCCCATGAAGGGCCTAGGCCTACCAAGCGACCGCTGCCCAGCCATTTAGCCTCCAGATATTGGGGTGATACGTGATCAGTGCATCGGGTCCCCTCAGCCGATAATCTTGGTTTTCGTGATCGGGGCGCTGCCTCACTGTCAGACAACTACTCAATTGTCCACACGAGGCTGAGACCACCCCGTTCCAGCCTCACGTCAGTTTCTAAAATCCCTGACGGAGCCGGGAATCGAACCCGTGGCATCCGAGTGAGAGGAGGCGCGTTACCCCAACACCACGGGGCCAGTAGTAGTTATTTTTATTATTATTATTATTATTATTATTATTATTATTATTATATATAACTAGGAACCCGACCCGGCTTCGCCTGGGAACAGTTATGAATGCATTACGTGATAAGCTCTTTTTTTAATGTCAATGAATAACGACCAATATCCGTTTTACGTCTCGGCATGATGGGTTAAAATCCCTGACTGGACTATTAATTATATTATCATGGAGATGCATGTACAACAAATTCTTGTCAGACGTAATTTAAGAATGGCGAGGTGCATGAGACACAAATCCCCCTTCCGTCCAATCTTAACTTGACTGTGAATTTTGCGGAACGAAACGTTCACAGGCGAAATGAAGAAAAGCCGTGGTGCACTTCCAGGGAAACTTCAAACACAACCACTCTTCTCTAAAGTGTTTAACTCAACACGACTCGACAGTTTGCTGCTGGCTGTATCTGGGGCAATAAGCTCGTCCGCTAGCTAAGCTGTAACTGGGGTGATAGACTCGCCCCTAGCTAGCTCGTAAACAGTCGCCTCAGTAACTGAATGGAGATTGTTGGAAGAAATTAAAACGTAAAAACACTTACAGTAGGCGATGTATTGAAGCTCTCCCGGGCTGTTTCGTAGAACATTTCTTGCTGAACAATTCTTTTTAATATTTTTAACGGTTTGCCCAGCGTAACCTTCGAAAGAGCTCGGACGCCAGTTTTTTTCGACCTTTTCACTGAAATCGATAGTGCTTGACTTCCTTTCGTCAGAAATAAATTATTTTCTACAGAAACCTTCCTCGAGATATCCTTTACAGAATGGTGAAACCGCATCAATATCCATTCAGTGGTTCTCGAGATTACCCGTGACATCCAAGAATCAGGGACTTTGTTTTATACTAAGTAGAGATTATACGCCTATCAGTATAATTTAATATAATATAATCCCCCTTCAGTCCAATCTTAAATTGATTGTAAATTTTGCGGAACGAAAAGTTCACAGGCGAAATGAGAGTTGCACTTCCAGGGAATGGCGAGGTGAATGAAACTCAAATCCCACTTCCGTCCAATCTTAACTTGATTGGGTTTCACAGGCGAAATGAAGAAAGCCTGAGTTGCACATCCAGGGAAACTCCAAACACAACCACCCTTCTCAGAAGTCTTAACTCAACACGACTCAACGGTTTACTGCTGGCTGTATCTGGGGCAATAGGTTCACCCGCTAGCTAGGCTGTAATAGGGATAATAGACTCGCCCTTAGCTAGCTCGTAAACTGTCGCTTCAGTAGTTGAATGGAAATGGTTGGAAGAAATTAAAATGTAAAAACACTTATAGTGGGCGATTTGTTGAAGATAGACATATGCTCTCGCGGACTTTTTTTGTAGAACTTTTCATGCTGAACAATTCTTACACTCATAGTATTTAGATATTTATAACGGTTTGCCCAGCGTAAGCTTACAAAGCGCTCCGGTGCCAGGTATGTTTTATACTTTTCCACTGAAATCGTTACTGCTCGGCTTCCTTTGACCATAAATTAATTATTTTCTACAGAAATCATCCTCGAGATATCCCTCACAGAATGGTGAAAACCGCAACAAAATCCATTCAGTGGTTCTCGAGTTTACCCGTAACATCCAAGAATTGGGGACTTTGTTTTATACTACGGTAAGTAGAGATATTGGCAAATGGGGGTAATTGCCCGGTGGCAAATTGTACAAATACAGAAAATTACCAACATTAACATCGAACAATTCGCAATTTAGGAAATATAGTAATTGCATCGTCTAGCCTCCGTGATTTAGGCGGCAGCACGCCGGCCTCTCACCACTGAGTCCGTGGTTCAAATCCCTGTCACTCCATGTGAGATTTGTGCTGGACAAAGCGAAGGCAGACAGGTTTTTCTCCGGGTGCTCCGGTTTTCCCTGTCACAATTCTATTCCAGCAACACTCTCCACTATCATTTCATTTCATGTGTCATTCATTTAATCATTGCCCCAGGGGAAAGCGACAGGCTTCGGCAGCCGGCAGAGTTCATATCCCCGCCGCTAGATGGGGGGTTCATTCATTCCATTACCTTTTTTTTCGTGTGGTCTCCTCAGAGACCTAGTGCAGGTCTTTCTATTCGACGCCCGAGGGCGACCTGCGCGTCGGGATGAGAGATGGAATTGATTAAGGTTAATGAAAGTGGAGAAGGATGTGGAAGGAAGCGGCCGTGGCCTGTCAGAAGGTACCGTCCCAGCATTTGCCTGGTGTTGAAAATGGGAAACCACGGAAAACCATTTCAAGGACGGCCGACGGTGGGGCTCGAACCCTCGCGTCTACCGAGTCAGCAGAGAGCTTGGCCCCATGACCTAACACTGCGCTTTAGCCAGCGTATCCACTACTGTCGGTATTCCATTACCTGACCCGGTCGGTCGACTGGAAGCCGGCTGTGGATTTTCATTTTCAGTAATTCCATCGTAGTATTTAAGAAAAATTTCAATCTTCTCTTGAACACATCAATATATTTGGGGAAAGGCTCCAGCCTTTTTCTCACATTAACTCATGCTGGAGCTTCGCTTGACGCCCCAGGACTCTTTCAACAGACTCCATTACCCATTAACTTAGGCTTCCCGCGTGGCTGCATGACGTCACGCACTCGCCGTCCATTACCCATTAACTTAGGCTTCCCACGCGGCTGCATGACGTCACGCGGTCGCCGTCTCCGTAACGCATAACGTTAGACTCAAGCATAACAATGAAGTCGACAAGATCATTTGAAATGATTAAATAAAAACTCCTCAGTTCTAATCTTAGCATGTTTACCCTACATAGTGAACCCTTTATCCTCTGTTGGATAAATGATTCTATGTTTTATTTCTTCAATTAATAAATATTTCCACCAGCATCATGAAAGTAGCCAGACGGAGATGAGGAAATTTCAAGCATTTGCTGGAGACAGCGGGAACATACCTGAAGCAGATTGACAAAAGGCTAAATACTTTAGCTGTGAAAGGAAATAGCCTAGCGATGTGTCAGAAGGACAGGTGTTGGCCTCCTCAAAATAGAAGCGACGCGCAGTGAGACATGCTGCTGGTATGTTCATTGTGATATTCGCGCCTATAAGAAAGATGATGCAGTAACGTGAGTGGCTGATGAAGAAAATAGACACTCCTACGACGCCAAGATCTGCTAAAAACCGCCAAATTACAGAAAATGTGGGAACCAATGAGAGAAGAATGCCTATTTAGCGCGGCAGGTCTAGCGTGGGCACGCTCGGCTAGCATTCAAGCGGGAGATCGCCTAGACAAAATCTCTACGATCGATTCTAGGATTAATGGGCATATTCTTGACCTGCGCTATTTTACGAGTTCAGTGATATTTATTTCATTCCTGTACCACCATTATTTCGAGAATTGTTTGTATAAATCCCCCCCCATCAAGACCTAGGGCCAGTTCATTTATAAGTGGTGTGAAGAGCCAAGACTTTGCTTATTATTACTCTGTGCGTCTACGGACGTAGACTTTGATTTTGTGTGTCGTGGACACAGTTTGCTTATTATTACTTTGTGCGTCTACGGACGTAGGCTTATTATTACTCTGTGCGTCTACGGACGTAGACTTTGATTTTGTGTGTCGTGGACACAGTTTGCTTATTATTACTTTGTGCGTCTACGGACGTAGGCTTATTATTACTATGTGCGTCTACGGACGTAGACTTTGATTTTGTGTGTCGTGGACACAGTTTGCTTATTATTACTTTGTGCGTCTACGGACGTAGGCTTATTATTATTCTGTGCGTCTACGGACGTAAGCTTATTATTATTGTGTGTGTCGAGGGCACAGACTTATTACTTTGGTTCGTCTGAGGACGGAGGCTGTTATTTTGTGTGTCAGTGGACACAGGCTTTTATACTTTGCGCGTCTAAGGACGTTGACATTTATACTTTGCGTGTCATGAAGGACACAGAAATTATTATTAAAAGTGTTAAATTCAGTGTTAGATAGTCACAGTACTATATTTGTAGGGGCAGTATCTTCGATAATTCGCCAATAGACTGCTTTGGGGAAAGAAGTACCCGAACGGCGAATTTAGTAGTCAGACATCAAGTGTATAATAATTTAATTTTTGAATCAGCACGAGAGATGACATCATTGACCATGGAGGAAGCCTGGAAACATCAAGACTCCGTCAAGATGGTTGAGATGAGATAAGAAGAATCCAGTTGGGAAATGGCTGCAGATGTTCTTTGACGGATGGCTGGCTGAGGATGAGTACCGAATAATATTTATTATTATCTGATAAATTAACTTATGGTGTATGGGACATATCTTGTTTTGTAAATAATTTGCTTGTGTGATTAACGTAGTCTATTTAATTTTGGTCTGACACACCTTTTGCATGGAAGCAGCTCGCATATATATTTAGTAGAAGGTTCTTTTCTTGTTTGTTGTTTTAACTAACGTAGCTATGTGAACGGCCGTGTTTGCATATGTTACGCGATGCGGTTAAAAACGTCTCTCGGAGATATGTTGTGTTTCAGAAGTAGGACTGAAGTAAAATAATTATACAGTAGATTGGAGGGTAATTAATTTCTTTTGTTTTATTATTGATCAGATTCAAGGAGATTATTGCCTTTGGAGCAATGTGATTTGTGACGAAGAGCAGTCAGCTCTGTCGTAGGTTTTAATATTTTTTAATTGTCGGCGAGCATCCATTCAGCCGATCTGTGTGAAAATACGTATTGTCAATTCCCAAATGTGTGTGTGTGAGTGTGTGTTTTTGTGTCATTACAAGCGGGAATTTCAGCGTAGACTGATTTCTGGCAGCTTGATGACAAATCCAGATTGTGACCTCGCGAGGGCAATTCTGGATATTTTGATTAATGTCTGACCATATTTTGAAGTGGTTGAGTTTGTTGCTGTTGATTCCTTGAGATAACGGCACAGCTGGTCAGATATATTTATACACACTGGAGTGGGACAATGGCAGGTGATTGAGGAAGATGGGAGATGTTGCACAAGACGAACTGAAGGGTGCCAGCCAGGTCATTAGTGGAGAGTGCCTGTGTGGCTCAGTAATAACTTGTAATACAGAATTAAGAACTGATCAATGGTAAAAATTGTTTAAATAAATGGGAGTTGCCTACGAATCACGATAATCTCCGAAGCGTTAGCTTAACATGCAGTTTTGTTCATATAAAGTAATGTCAGCCAGTCAGGTTTTTGTTGTTGTTGGTTTATTCCATGTTTATATTTCATTCAGTGACCCGTGAGTCATATGCTATGCTGTATTTCCTTGTTTGTGTTGAGTAAGTTGGCCCGTGTTGGCAGCTCAAGTGCGTCTTCGCGCTAATGAGGGACCCGAGAGAGATTCCTGTAAATAGTAGATTTGTAGTGCGTGTGTCAGCATTACTTTTTAAGGGTTTTATTTAATGTCATGTTCCATATCCATAAACGTTGATTTACGAGATGATTGTTCGTAAGCATCGTGGCTGTTAACCCGTTGTAAACGAACAGTCATCCAAAGTACTCATTCCTCGTAGTTAGTCATTACGCGCACATAAAACCCAAATTGCAAGGTAGTGGAACCAGGATCCACATTTTAAATAAAAGGGGAGATCCGTCTGACTCCTCAAATTTATAGATATTCCTATCATGGGAAATTCAGGGAGGATTGTTTTATATTTTATTTTTGTTTATTTTTTATGCACTATTAGTCATTAAATCTTGTTATTATTTTACATCTTGTCACCTTTCTTTCTCGTTTCATAGTTTATATCCTATGACCCTTACCTCAGTAGAGCACGTTGTTTGGCGAACGTAAACATCACATAGGAACTGAGCGCGACCCCTTGATTAAGATTTCTTACATTAAACACTGCTTTTCTGAAGGGTTCATAGGAGTAAACTGGCGCGGCCAAGCGTGGGGGGTTCACTGTGGTGTAACGGCAAAGATTTTGCACATGTCAGTGTAAGCGTAGTTGGGTTTTCAAACTAACGCAACAATGAAGGTGTAATTTTATTGCTGGTTCGCTGCTGGAACACATTTAAGTGGCGTATTTGAGTAAAACTGACATGCCGCAAGTGCAGGCAGATATGGCAGTATTTTAATCACCGGGAAGTGATATTTTATTAAAAGTAAGTGAGGCGAAGAGGATACCGCCAAATGTGTGAAATATAAAGTAAAATCAGGAGTTTGCAAAGTAAAATACGGTTCACGTTTTTGTCTATTGAATTAAAGTAAAAGGTAATATATATGTGATACCGGGCGCCCAATGATTAAAATTAAAATTAGATTTGTTTAGAAAGTCAAACTCGTGAAAATGTTAGGAGGCTGTGGCCTTAAATGACAATTAATACTTTGTTAATTAGTCAGTGTTAATATCAGATCAGGATAACAATTTAATGACTGAATATGTGTTTGGGTTTAAATTAAATTGAGTAAAATTAGAACTACTCATAGATGCAATCGACTAGTGGGATTAAAAGTAAAAATAAATGAACTGAGTAGGGTAAAGAAATTAAATGTGCATTGGATTTTATGTGTGTGTCAAAGGGCATTGCTTTATGCCATTTCCCTAATGTCTCATATAAAGTGTGTAATATGGCAACGGTTGAACAGATTCAAGAAATCATTGAGAGTGCAGCTAGGAGAACACAGGAATTGTTGGACACTAAATTGGCGGAACAGAGTCAATCATTAAACACAAAATTATCTGAACAAATAAACACTAAATTATCAGAACAGAGTCAATCATTAAACACTAGTATGTTAGAACAAAGTGAAGCATTAAACGCGAAATTGTCTGAGCAAATAAACAATACTATGGTAGAACAAAGTGAAGCATTGAACGCGAAGTTATCCGAACAAAGTGAAGCATTAAACAATAGTTTGTTAGAACAAAGTGAGTCGATAAACAAATTATCAGAACAAAGTGAATCATTGCGGACACAAGTAAATAACAGTAGAATTGAACAGAATGAATATCAGGCGGAACAAGCTAGGTTGTTAAAAAGTGAAATTAATGACACTATCAATTCACAGTTAGAGACGCTAACCGCAGAGATGAAAGATCACACTAATCAACAGATGGCATTACTGGCCCTAGATGTGAGTAAAAATAATGAAAAGCAATTAGACCAGATTAAGAAAATGGAAAATATTTTGATCAAAAACTTAGCATTCTGGATGAAACGGTGTTAGCTAAATTAGAGCAAATTGAAATAGCGTGCACTATGAATACAAGCGAGGTCAAGATAGCTCAGGAGAAGTTAGAAGGACGATTTATGGAGATGGAAAAGAGCGGCAAAGTCATTCAACAACAATTATCAGCGGTAGATGAGAATATATCCGGCATAATTAAAGATATGGATCGTCTCGAAATAAAATCAGCAGAGCAGTGGAAAAGCCTAGAAGCGGATCAGGAGCAGTTAAAGAGTACCTTAAACGACACTAAAAGCCAGATTGAGGAGAAAGTAAGCACGATTAAAGAGCAGATAAGAAAAGATTGGAAAAAAATGAATATCGATTCTAAAGAGGAAAGATCCACCATTCTTAAAACAGTGGGCGAAAATCACACTCATATTCAAGCGTTAGAGCAAGAAATGAAGAGCAAGCTTAAAGAACAGACGGACAGGATCATTAAAGCCGAACTCAGGTCATTAGAGCAATCGTCGATATTTAGAACAGGAACATTGAAAGACAAGCAGGATGACTCAAATAGCCCGGAGGCGAGCACCGCAGGAAGTCAGACTCAGGCGGAGAGCCCATTAACAACAAACACGGAAGGGTTTCGCAAGAATATCGATAGGAGCTCAACACCACAAGACGGTCATCAGCCTACACAACTTATCCAAGTAATTCGCTCAAGTGATTATAAACCACAGAAATACACGGAGAATTCAGGGGTAACACCTAAAGCTTTTATCAAAGAGATTGAAGACCATTTCAATGACACTGGGGTACCTGAAGCACGTAGATTGAGGATGATGGAGAGATTTATATCAGGAAATGTCCTTACATGGTTTTTAAGCTTCAAATATACATTTGGAACCATGTCAGATTTTAAATTGGCGTTTCTGCGCAAATATTGGTCGCCCGCAACACAACAGAGTCTAAGGATGGAGCTTTACTCTAGAAAGTACCAAACCACCCAGCAAACAAAATACTCAGATTTCTTTAACATGCAAATGCTAAAATTTCGCGACCTGGATCACCCTTTAAATGAAGCGGATCTGGTGATGACAATAGCGAGGCAATTGCCAGTCAATGTACAACAAGTACTAGTCGCAGCGAACGTTAGTACGGCCATACATGCAGAGCAGATATTACGCCAGATAGAAGAGACTACGTCTCAGAATCATTATAGAGGAGGAAGACAGCTGGAGTTAGTCAATGCGACAGAGGTCATAAAACCTAAGCAGGCAAACACTAAAACGCAGGGCACTAATACAAGCACTTCCACACCTAGGCGAAACCAGGAAGAAGGAGAAAACAGACCATACCAGCGTAACGAAAATAACTGCAATAATAGATCATATCAAGGCAACAATAGGTATCAACAGAGAGGATATCAACATTGGCGTGAAAATCGAAGAAATGACAGGCCTTATGGAAGATACGGTGATTACAATGCTAATCAAAGATGGAAAGGAAGAAGAGACCAAAACCAAGGAGAGCCACGAAATTATCGAAATGACTGGGATGATAGGCACGCTCAATCACAAAATTACCTAGAGGAATTACACGCTAGTCAAGGTGGAGAGCTAGGAAGATGGGAAAAAGCCATTGGGAACATGAAGAATCCTGATACACATACTGAGGAAGCTGGAAGTCTACTGAGACAAGAGGAATATCGAGGACATCGGCGACAAACGGATGATGGGAGTCGCACTGGAGCTAAAAAAAAATGTTAAATTTGGATAAAGAAGACAGCCTACAAACGCAACAGTCGGAAGTTGAAGAGGGATGGATAGTAGCGAACATACAAGAATGGATTGCTTTGCCAGAAGACTGCCTGGAGGAGACGGTGAAACCACGGAACGATGAAATTAGGCAGCTACCCATTATTTACGCGAGGATTGGTGGAATTAATATAAGATGTTTATTGGATACGGGGTCACAGATCAGTCTGGTATCGGAGGCCTTGGTTCGAGAGTTGGGACGGAGTCAAAATATTCCTGTAATTCCCGTACCACAGCTCAAAGTGAGGGGTGTTATTCCTGAACGCACCGTCACTTGTAAACGTCAGGCATACTTAGAGCTGAACATATTGGAACACACTTTTGGGCAAACATTCATTATCATGGCAAAGATGAATTTCAATATAATCATTGGTGCAAATTTTATTTGTGACTATCAAGCAGTGATAGATTTGCGCAAGAATACTGTCAGTTTTAGAGAGTATGATCAGCTAAAGAATGTGGGATTGCATATGGATGAAATCACCACCGGAAGAGATGTAAATTCGTGGGCATTGGAAGCAATATCGGAAGAGACGGAAGAGGAGGTACGAAAGGCAGAAGATAACATCATAGAAGGGGCTGTTGTGGAACTAGATGAGGAGAGTGAATCCCAGGAGATATGGTCTTTATTAACGGAAGGAGACGACAGTGAGGCACAATTTGAAGAGTTACTACAGGAGCGGCTCAATGACATTCAACTTGGGGGTGAACACAGAAAGCAATTGGAAGAGATTTTAAGGAAGCACAAAACAGGTACTCAGTCGTATTCGAAATAGAGTTATTCCAATCCTTGGAAAACCAGAATTTATATTATCAGTTCATGGCAGCTATTTCACAAGCGCTGAATTCAAGAAAGGTATGGAGGACATGGGTATAAAACACATTTTAAGCAGTATCCGACATGCTCAAGCAAATCCAAGTGAGAGAGCAATTAAGTGTGTAACTTCATATTTGAGAATCTTCATTCCAAATGAACATCACAGATGGGTGGACAAAATCAAGGATGTAGAGACATGCATGAATTCTACCAGGCACGAGTCAACAGGACAAATCCCTATGGTCCTACACAAAAACGAGTATCCAGTGAGATCGTGGAAAAGCATCATTAACTGCCCACAAGATCCAATGATAGCACCTGACTTGCGAATTGAGAGGACGAGAGCCTACATGAGGCAACAAGTAGACCGCAGATTACGGCGAGTAAGAAATAAGAGGTTTCACAGTGATCTTGAAATCAACCAGCTCGTTTTGGTGAAACGACCTGCTACATCGGACCCAGAGAAGAAGATCTTCAGTAAATTCTGCGAAAAGTTCATAGGACCCTATTCTATCATAAGAAACCTTGGAAATAATGCTTACAGAGTGAAAGAATTGAGTACAGGAACAATGTCAGTCTACAACGCTGCCAACCTAAAAAAGTATCGTAGAAGTGAACCATGGGAGCGCCGAAATAACGATGCAGTTTGAATATATGGACGTCCTACTATCAACAAAGTGCACGGGGAGCAGTTGAGTACGGCACGTGAAGGAGGAAGTAGAGTTGGTGTTGACAAACATTAACGAGGCGAGCAGAGTGTTGCCCCAGGCATCAGCGTCACGCAAGCAGTTGAGAGAGTCATTATGAGCAGGATGTAAAACGAGTAAATGCCATTCAAGACAAGAGCGGCTAGACCAAGTAATAGAAAAGGGGTGATTCTGAAATAAAACAATTGGCCTACGGAAGTCTTTAAAAATTATCGACTTTCTCCGAAGTTCGAAATTTTGTGAGTGGGAGAGTTGTGAACCCTTTATCCTCTGTTGGATAAATGATTCTATGTTTTATTTCTTCAATTAATAAATATTTCCACCAGCATCATGAAAGTAGCCAGACGTAGATGAGGAAATTTCAAGCATTTGCTGGAGACAGCGGGAACATACCTGAAGCAGATTGACAAAAGGCTAAATACTTTAGCTGTGAAAGGAAATAGCCTAGCGATGTGTCAGAAGGACAGGTGTTGGCCTCCTCAAAATAGAAGCGACGCGCAGTGAGACATGCTGCTGGTATGTTCATTGTGATATTCGCGCCTATAAGAAAGATGATGCAGTAACGTGAGTGGCTGATGAAGAAAATAGACACTCCTACGACGCCAAGATCTGCTAAAAACCGCCAAATTACAGAAAATGTGGGAACCAATGAGAGAAGAAAGCCTATTTAGCGCGGCAGGTCTAGCGTGGGCACGCTCGGCTAGCATTCACGCGGGAGATCGCCTAGACAAAATCTCTACGATCGATTCTAGGATTAATGGGCATATCCTTGACCTGCGCTATTTTACGAGTTCAGTGATATTTATTTCATTCCTGTACCACCATTATTTCGAGAATTGTTTGTATAAATTCCCCCCCCCCCCCCCCCCATCAAGACCTAGGGCCAGTTCATTTATAAGTGGTGTGAAGAGCCAAGACTTTGCTTATTATTACTCTGTGCGTCTACGGACGTAGCCTTTGATTTTGTGTGTCGTGGACACAGTTTGCTTATTATTACTTTGTGCGTCTACGGACGTAGGCTTATTATTACTCTGTGCGTCTACGGACGTAGACTTTGATTTTGTGTGTCGTGGACACAGTTTGCTTATTATTACTTTGTGCGTCTACGGACGTAGGCTTATTATTACTCTGTGCGTCTATGGACGTAGACTTTGATTTTGTGTGTCGTGGACACAGTTTGCTTATTATTACTTTGTGCGTCTACGGACGTAGGCTTATTATTATTCTGTGCGTCTACGGACGTAAGCTTATTAATATTGTGTGTGTCGAGGGCACAGGCTTATTACTTTGGTTCGTCTGAGGACGGAGGCTGTTATTTTGTGTGTCAGTGGACACAGGCTTTTATACTTTGCGCGTCTAAGGACGTTGACATTTATACTTTGCGTGTCATGAAGGACACAGAAATTATTATTAAAAGTGTTAAATTCAGTGTTAGATAGTCACAGTACTATATTTGTAGGGGCAGTATCTTCGATAATTCGCCAATAGACTGCTTTGGGGAAAGAAGTACCCGAACGGCGAATTTAGTAGTCAGACATCAAGTGTATAATAATTTAATTTTTGAATCAGCACGAGAGATGACATCATTGACCATGGAGGAAGCCTGGAAACATCAAGACTCCGTCAAGATGGTTGAGATGAGATAAGAAGAATCCAGTTGGGAAATGGCTGCAGATGTTCTTTGACGGATGGCTGGCTGAGGATGAGTACCGAATAATATTTATTATTATCTGATAAATTAACTTATGGTGTATGGGACATATCTTGTTTTGTAAATAATTTGCTTGTGTGATTAACGTAGTCTATTTAGTTTTGGTCTGACACACCTTTTGCATGGAAGCAGCTCGCATATATATTTAGTAGAAGGTTCTTTTCTTGTTTGTTGTTTTAACTAACGTAGCTATGTGAACGGCCGTGTTTGCATATGTTACGCGATGCGGTTAAAAACGTCTCTCGGAGATATGTTGTGTTTCAGAAGTAGGACTGAAGTAAAATAATTATACAGTAGATTGGAGGGTAATTAATTTCTTTTGTTTTATTATTGATCAGATTCAAGGAGATTATTGCCTTTGGAGCAATGTGATTTGTGACGAAGAGCAGTCAGCTCTGTCGTAGGTTTTAATATTTTTTAATTGTCGGCGAGCATCCATTCAGCCGATCTGTGTGAAAATACGTATTGTCAATTCCCAAATGTGTGTGTGTGAGTGTGTGTTTTTGTGTCATTACAAGCGGGAATTTCAGCGTAGACTGATTTCTGGCAGCTTGATGACAAATCCAGATTGTGACCTCGCGAGGGCAATTCTGGATATTTTGATTAATGTCTGACCATATTTTGAAGTGGTTGAGTTTGTTGCTGTTGATTCCTTGAGATAACGGCACAGCTGGTCAGTTATATTTATACACACTGGAGTGGGACAATGGCAGGTGATTGAGGAAGATGGGAGATGTTGCACAAGACGAACTGAAGGGTGCCAGCCAGGTCATTAGTGGAGAGTGCCTGTGTGGCTCAGTAATAACTTGTAATACAGAATTAAGAACTGATCAATGGTAAAAATTGTTTAAATAAATGGGAGTTGCCTACGAATCACGATAATCTCCGAAGCGTTAGCTTAACATGCAGTTTTGTTCATATAAAGTAATGTCAGCCAGTCAGGTTTTTGTTGTTGTTGGTTTATTCCATGTTTATATTTCATTCAGTGACCCGTGAGTCATATGCTATGCTGTATTTCCTTGTTTGTGTTGAGCAATTTGGCCCGTGTTGGCAGCTCATAGTCAAGTGCGTCTTCGCGCTAATGAGGGACCCGAGAGAGATTCCTGTAAATAGCAGATTTGTAGTGCGTGTGTCAGCATTACTTTTTAAGGGTTTTATTTAATGTCATGTTCCATATCCATAAACGTTGATTTACGAGATGATTGTTCGTAAGCATCGTGGCTGTTAACCCGTTGTAAACGAACAGTCATCCAAAGTACGCATTCCTCGTAGTTAGTCATTACGCGCACATAAAACCCAAATTGCAAGGTAGTGGAACCAGGATCCACATTTTAAATAAAAGGGGAGATCCGTCTGACTCCTCAAATTTATAGATATTCCTATCATGGGAAATTCAGGGAGGATTGTTTTATATTTTATTGTTGTTTAATTTTTTTTATGCATTATTAGTCATTAAATCTTGTTATTATTTTACATCTTGTCACCTTTCTTTCTCGTTTCATAGTTTATATCCTATGACCCTTACCTCAGTAGAGCACGTTGTTTGGCGAACGTAAACATCACATAGGAACTGAGCGCGACCCCTTGATTAAGATTTCTTACATTAAACACTGCTTTTCTGAAGGGTTCAATAGGCTACCAAAAAAAGCCATTTCTCTGCAAATCCCAAATATCAAACAGTTGTCGGTCAATAATTACGGTAGGCCTACGTAATGAATCAATTCGAGGCAAATCGCCAAGTTTCTACCCCCTTAAACAAAATACCGTACGGTACCGAAAAGTATAGGCTACCGTATTTTTGTGCAAATATGCGTCCTTTTTTAAGTCTTCTGTTTATTAATTTTAAGGTTCGTATTCTTGAATATCAAAATGTGTACGAACAATGAGTGAAAGTGTCTGTACCGGTACTCGAAATTAGGCCTAAGAACTGATGTATGCCTGAACACCAATAAGAACTTAAAAATCAATTTGGTGTAAATACCGTAATTAGTTTGGCATCATTAGTTCCCAAGATGCTCCTTCTCAGGTATAACTCGCTCCTTCAGACACCTGTATTCAATTTAATCAGTGTCTTAGCGTATTATTAAGTTCTGTCGCGTATTTCTTAGAAAACTAGCCTTGCAAAGGTGCTCTCATATTTCTATTTAAATTGGCTTTTAAAACGATAACGCAGCTTATTTGTGTCAAGTACCGTGATGTGCAGAGTGTATTCTGCCTATCCAAGAAAAAATCTTGACTTGTCATCCAGTTTTATGTCACTAAAATCCATTACTAATTGGAGTGGTTTACGGCTTTAAGCATAGGGACAACCATTTTCTTTCTAACCAAAGTGGGCGAGCCGTTTGGCTTCAACTGTTTGCGCTAGGCAGCGCAGCGAAGGCATCTCCTTCCTTTCTTTCCTCTATGCTCAAACTACACAGTTACCAACCGTACGTATTCGAATTACCCCACACCACTAAATTCTCTATAATAGACGAAACTCCTGGAATACATTTTCATTATAATCGACCCTGAACATTCTTTGTTCAAATTGCACAGATGTATCGCCATGTCTTGTCGATTAGCATAGCATTTCACTCACGACTTATTGAGTGACCTTGCAGTCCTGCTGACCCCCCCCCCCCCCCCCCAGGGGCTCACATCTAGTGTGGGGCGTTGGTTGGTGACCACAGGACCCCAGCTGAGTCCGGCATCGCTTCCACTTAGTCTACTTGTGTCGGGCTCCTCTCCGTGTTCATTCCTTTCGAAATCTCTTGGTCAACTCTTGTTATTATCCGACCCCGACGATATTAGGTTATCTGAGGCCTAGGGAGTCTCTTCCTTTCCCGCCTTAATTGACCCTTGTCTCATCTTTTCTGATACACTCCTTCTGCGAGGTGTAAGCCTTATTTTTATTTTCATGTTACCCCCTGCCTTCTGCTCAAGACCCTCAAGGAGGCAGGGTGTATGTAGCCCCACCACTTCAGGTGCACCCGGATATTCCTACACCCTCGGGAGCTAACGGCTAGTGAGTTCGGGAGTTGGCATTCCCAGCGAATGCCTGAGCTGGGTCCGTTTTTCCTCCTTTTCCACTGACATTGGGGGGGGGGAGGGGCTCTCCTCTCTCCCTTCATGGCTCTCCTCCTTTCAAAGTCCCTCAATCCTCATTCTTCGAGGGTTGAGGGCATTTCATTTCTTCCTGTCCTTTATTTGCCTTATCCTTTATTTGTTTACCATTTCTTCTTCTAGTAGCCTATGTAAGTCTGTAGTTAGTATTAGTTATAGTTTTCATTCTCATCTCATCTTTCACTAACACCCAAACCATAAGGGGCTGATAACCTAGATGTTAGGCCCCTTAAGGCAACAATTTTCATCATCATCATCATCAATCCTGCTGACAGCTCAGGTCAGATTTTCTGTGTTAATGAAGGTAAACGGCCTTCGTCTTTTAGAATCACACGTGAGATGCTGGTCTGTGTCAAGCCGAAATTATACATTTCCTCAAACTGTGCCACAGTTCCTAACCTAAAATCCAATTGTATTAACCTTTATGTTCGACGATGTCGAAATGTAAACATTATGTGTCCAAAGACTGTATCATAATGAGGCTCATTATAACACTATTTTTCATTGTGAAACAGTTTCTCCCACCAATCAGAGCTCATCCAACATGTCTATATAAATTACCGAAAGTGCACCGTCCATATGTTCGCGTAAATAAACTGGCAAATATGAGACAAGAAATAGCACTGTACCTTAAAATCCCCAAATCCAATTTCTACACAGCACATTGCTTTCAAACGACTTCGGTGACAGTTTTACTGAATACTGGTTCACAATCTGCACATATGGCATTGAAGCACACAAAGCGCATGCGTCAGTCGGTCAGAGAGCTTGGAAAACAGAGATATCCTACCCAGCGCTGCACTCGGATCACAAAATTCGAGTGACAGAATCTCAACAGATATTTATGAATATTTATGTTAAAACATATAATAAAGTTATAATTATCGTCGAACATAAACAGCCGTATGCATCTCGCCTATAATGGTAATTAAGACACTCGTATGGAAATTATAAAACTCGCATACGCTCGTTTTATAAACATACTCGTGTCTTAATTATTGCCATTATAGGCTCGTTGCATAATGTACTATTATAGCTGTCTTGCCCAAACTACTCTCTTATTATTACAGTATTATTGTGCGGATGTTGTATGAGGCACAAAGCACTGTATATAGGTGATATAGATTCTAATTTTGAAAATTATACTTTGGCAGTAAATGAAGGGTCCACGGGAAGGAGGGGGAATGTCACTCAATGTGTAAAATCGAAATATCAGCGACGTGTTGAAGGCACAATTGTGTCTGGCTAAGAACAATGAGGGTCGTGAGAAAATGACGTTTCAAGTTGACGCGTACATATACAGGATGTCTCAAAAAAATGTACTTACACTTTGAATGACTATAAAGTGATTACTTATAAACATAGAGACAAGTTTAAGAGCTTCAATTATAGAGGAGACATGTAATTAAAGACTCATGTTCGCAAATGTTCAAACTGATGACCGTCAGTCTCCAGACAAAGCTGATAACGCGAAGCAATTGGTTCGCATACGTTACGACAAAGTTCATTTGGAATTTCGTGATCTTGTCTGTCAATTTCCAATTTCGTATTGAAATGTAGGATTTCCAGCGCAGACGCTTCATGATGCCATGGACGCTATCTTTTGAGATGTGTGTCTCTCGAGCCGTTTGTCATAGTGATTTCGGTGGGGGTCGAGTGAGGGCTTCTTGCACCTGTTCTTCTTTTGTAGGACTGCTGGATGTCCGTGGTCGTCCAGAACGTTTCTTTTTGACGTTGTGAACGGTTCCATCTGCTTCAAATTTATCTCTGATGCGAGCAATGGTCCGGTGCGTTGGTGGCGGGTTGTCGAACTCCTGGACACTGACGGTGATGAATTTGAACATTTACGAACATGAGTCTTTATTTACATGTCTCTTCTATAATTGAAGCCCATAAACTTGTCTCTATGTTCATTAATAATCATTTTATGGTAATTCAAATTGTTAGTACATTTTTGAGACACCCTGTAAGTACATATAAGTAATGAAACTTTAAAACTCGTTTCCTGAACATTTTACGTTATTTGACATTCCCCCTTCTTCCCCTGGACCTTTCAAATTCAAACGCTATTGACAAATTCTATTTTTAGTGTACTTCGTTTTCACAAATATGCCTACACGGTAGTCCTCTACTATTCGTAAAAGATAGCAAGTAGACTATTGTGCGTGAAAATAGTAGGAATCATTAGATGTTCTTGTTGATTCATTTAGGGCCATTGCGACATCAAGGTCATGTAGCCACGTGTACTTGGGTTGTGTAATTTGTCTGATAACCTGTGTTAATGTGATGGCTGCATTAGTAAGTGTTTGTAATTTAGATGGGGTTTGGGAAGGAGGCAGCCGTGACCTGAATTTAGAAACCATCCTGGTAGGCCTATTTGCCTGGAGTAGAACTGGGAAACCATGGAACCACCATTTCCAGGATGGCTGAGGTGGGAATTGAACCCACCTCTTCTCTGTTTTGCCTCACAAGACTGGGTGTACCCCGTTCCAGTCCTCAGAGCAGAATTCAATTTCTTGGAAGAGCCGGGAATCGAACCCAGACCTCCGCAGTGACAGCCAAGAGTACATAACGAGGCAGGCAAGGATTTATTAGAAAATTGCAAATGAACAAACAGCGAACTATTTTCCTTAAGAAGCCAAATTAGAAAGAGAAATAGCATTTTTTTACATAACGGTGGGAAGACCTAAAAAAAGACAAAATACCGTACACAAAATAATGAATTCCACCCAGAAAAAGCGGCATTTTCCAAATATACGAGTTTTTATTTTTATTATTATTATTATTACTATTATTATTATTTTGCAAGTGGTGTGCCAATAGCATGCGATAATGATGGAACACATTGTTTTTATTCGATATTTCACTGGCAATGTCGTAGACTACATCAATTTAACAATGTACGAATTAGTAAAGGAGACCCATGAGGCAAATCTGCTATTCCTATCTGCAAGCATTCTCCCACATTTTCAGCCATGCTGGATGATAAAGGTCATATGCCACTTCCATGAGCAATGGGAGTAACCAGAACCGGTCCTTCCTGAAGACAGGGACTTTGCTAATTGAATGTTGTGAACGCCAGTGTTAAAATTTACATAACTCATTGCCAACGAGTGATGGGTTCCTCATGACGAAATTTTAAACACGGGCATTATACCAGAGATCTTTGGACTTGGAGACATCTCAGTGAAGGGTAGGTAAGCACTTGCAGTTCTTCTAATGAACCACTCTGGCTGTGTCTTCATCATCACACAGAATAAACAATGCGTTTTGCATGTTCGCATGAAGGAAATACCCGTTCAGACAGTTAGAAGCATCTGCACAACCAGGTAGACCTATATCAGTGAATAATTCAACTCTCACAATTTCTTTCTTCACCACCACATCTTCATCCGAAGATACCACCATGACTTCCTGCACCACCACATTTTTGCCAGTGAATACTGTATCAGTATAGGATGTGTTCCTCCACATCTTCACCAGTAGCTATCAGCAGAGGATGACTTCAAGCACCTCCACATCTTCACCAGTACTGTAGGTATTGAGTAGTATTGATGGCCATGCTGGAATGAAGTAGAGAGGGTTGCCTATAATTGGGGTTAGCGGGCTCAGTCTCCAGGGAGCACTTGAGCAGTAAGCAGGTGCGCGATGCAATTAATCTGGAGCTAATAGATAACAGTTCAATACGTGATGTCACCGCTCAAGCCCCCCATTATCGCGTGCCGAGCGCTCCCACGGCTCAAGTGCATTACTGTTCGTCAAAAATAAGCGAGGTTCACACGTTTCCACATTACTGTACGTCTAAAATGTGCAAGGTTCACACGTTCCCACATTACTGTTAGTCTAAAATGTGCGAGGTTCACACGTCCCAACATTACTGTTCGTCAAAAATGTGCGAGGTTCACACGTCCCCACATTACTGTTCGTCAAGAATATGCGAGGTTCACACGTTCCCACATTACTGATCGCCAAAAATGTGCGAGGTTCACACGTTCCCACATTACTGTTCGTCAAGAATATGCGAGGTTCACACGTTCCCACATTACTGATCGCCAAAAATGTGCGAGGTTCACACGTTCCCACATTACTGTTCGTCAAGAGTGTGCGAGGTTCACACGTTCCCACATTACTGTTCGTTAAGAATATGCGAGGTTCACGAGTTCCCACATTACTGATCGCCAAAAATGTGTGAGGTTCACACGTTCCCACATTACTGTTCGTCAAGAGTGTGTGAGGTTCACACGTCCCCACATTACTGTCGTCAAGAGTGTGCGAGGTTCACACGTTCCCACATTACTGTTCGTCAAAAATGTGCGAGGTTCACACGTTCCCTCATTACTGTTCGTCAAAAATGTGCGAGGTTCACACGTTCCCACAATACTGTTCGTCAAAAATGTGCGAGGTTCACACGTTCCCACATTACTGTTCGCCAAGAATGTTCGAGGTTCACACGTTCCCACATTACTGTTCGTCAAGAGTGTGCGAGGTTCTCACGTTCCCACATTACTGTTCGTCAAAAATGTGCGAGGTTCACACGTTCCCACATTACTGTTCGTCAAGAATGTGCGAGGTTCACACGTCCCCACATTACTGTTCGCCAGGAATGTGCGAGGTTCACACGTTCCCACATTACTGTTCGCCAAGAATGTGCGAGGTTCACACGTTCCCACATTACTGTTCGTCAAAAATGTGCGAGGTTCGCACATTCCCACATTACTGTTCGCCAAAAATATGCGAGGTTTGCACGTTCCCACATTACTGTTCGCCAAGAATGTGCGAGGTTCACACGTTCCCACATTACTGTTCGCCAAGAATGTGCGAGGTTCACACGTTCCCACATTACTGTTCGTCAAGAATGTGCGAGGTTCACACATTCCCACATTACTGTTCGCCAAGAATGTGCGAGGTTCACACGTTCCCACATTACTGTTCGCCAAAAAGTGCGAGGTTCACACGTCCCCACTTTACTATTCGTCAAGAGTGTGCGAGGTTCACACGTTCCACATTACTGTTCGTCAAGAATGTGCGAGGTTCACACGTTCCCACATTACTGTTCGTCAAGAATGTGCGAGGTTCACACGTTCCCACATTACTGTTCGCCAAGAATGTGCGAGGTTCACACGTTCCCACATTACTGTTCGTCAAGAATGTGCGAGGTTCACACGTTCCCACATTACTGTTCGTCAAGAATGTGCGAGGTTCACACGTTCCCACATTACTGTTCGTCAAGAATATGCGAGGTTCACACGTTCCCACATTACTGTTCGTCAAGAATGTGCGAGGATCACACGTTCCCACATTACTGTTCGCCAAGAATGTGCGGGGTTCACACGTTCACACATTACTGTTCGCCAAGAATGTGCGAGGTTCACACATTTCCACGGTATGTTCGTCAAGAATGTGCGAGGTTCACACATTTCCACATTACTGTTTGTCATGAATGTGTGAGGTTTACGCATTTCCACAGTATGTTCGTCAAGAATGTGCGAGGTTCACACATTCCCACAGTATGTTCGTCAAGAATATGCGAGGTTCACACATTTCCACATTACTGTTTGTCATGAATGTGTGAGGTTTACGCATTTCCACAGTATGTTCGTCAAGAATGTGCGAGGTTCACACATTTCCACATTACTGTTTGTCATGAATGTGTGAGGTTTACGCATTTCCACACTATGTTCGTCAAGAATGTGCGAGGTTCACACGCTTCCACAGTATGTTAGTCAGGAATGTGTGAGGTTCACACATTTCCACGCTATGTTCGTCAAGAATGTGCGAGTTTCACACATTCCCACGCAATGTTCGTCAAGAATGTGCGAGGTTCACACATTCCCACAGTGTGTTCGTCAAGAATATGCGAGGTTCACACATTTGCACATTACCGTTCGTCACGAATGTGTGAGGTTTACGCATTTCCACAGTATGTTCGTCAAGAATGTGCAAGGTCCCACAATAATAATAATAGTAATATCAGGAAGAAATTGCAGGTAGGAAACGTGAAACACATACCAATTGTCACATCAAGTACTGGCGTTATACCAAGCAGTCTACTGCAGGGGTTGAAGGAACTTGATGTAGACACCAATTTATACAAGTCAATGCAAAAACCAGATTAGTTCGAAAATTCATTTACTAGTGAAAATAGCTTTTTAAAGGTGGTGTTTATGCTCCGATAATGTTCTGAGAGTGAAGTAATAATGATTATTATAATAATAACGGCATGGTTTAACTACTGTGGTTTTAGAGAAGCCAGGATGTCTTGAGCGGGATCCTTAAAGTGCCTCTGCATGTCCTGATTAGAAGCTCTGACGCATTGCAAGTGCAATGTAAGCGGGGCCAGGAGCCCTAACTTCGCCTCCAATAAAGACATTAATAATAATATCAAAATAATAGTAATAATAATAATAATAATAATTAAATTAATAATAATAATAATAATAATAATAATGATAATAATACTACAACATCGAGACAGATTTCCGCAAACGTCGACTGAGATTTTACGGCCACATCTTGAGACTGAATGACGACCGATTAACGAAGAGAATTCTGACATACTTAAGAAAACTTATTGTGACAACCGCCTGGGTTACGCAGGTCCAAATTGATCTCAGAAGTACCAATATCACACCAAAAGATATCGAAGATAGAATGACATTCAGACAAAAGATACACAGTTGGGAAGTTACACCTGAAGATCGACCAAAGGGAACGGGGAAACGGTGGACGGAGGAACGTCGAATTCATTATAACATAACGATGAAGGAGGTTTGGAGGATCAAGGAAAACAGCAGCAGATCAAAATGTGTTTTATGTGATCCTATGAGTCTAAACAGCGTAAATAAATAAATAAATAAATAAATAAATAAATAATAATAATAGATTTTTTAGCGTATGGCTTTTAGTGCCAGGAGTGTCCAAGGACATGTTTGGCTCGGTGTTTTTTGTAGCTGCTTCTATGTGGACACCCATGGGGTGAGCTACAAGTACCGTCGCGTGTGGAGTGTTGTCAGGGGAGGAAAGTTTGAATATAAGGACGAGGAGTTGGAAGGTAGCGGCTGTGGCCTATAGTTAGGGACCATCCCCCGCATTTGCCTGGAAGGAAGATGGTAAACCACAGAAGAGCAGCTTCAAGGTTGCCGGCGGGGGGATTCGAACCTCCTCGCCTCCCGGATGTGAGCGACTGCCAGCAGTCACGCCGTAACGACCACGGCTAACTCACCCGGTATAATAATAGTTAAATAATAATGATGATAATATCAATAATAACGTTTGGCCAGACCTTCCCTGAGACGGAAGAATTTATGTTGGCAATTCAAGACCAAATCATCCCAACTAGAAACTATCTCAAGGTCAACATCAGAGATTCGTCAGTTAGTGACGATCAATGTCGCAATGGGTGTCACGTCTCAGAAAATATTCAACATATCACCTCTTGATGCACGCAGCTGTCAGGAACTGAATATAAGCACAGGCATGATGACGTAACAAAAATCCTGCATCAGCTGAGAAATTCCAAATTTTAAAACCGTACAAAGTTCCGTACTACCACTAAGTTCCAGAGAGCGAGCCAGAAAATGAATATTTCAGTCTGTATTGGGATGGGACTGTGCTCACCGAAAGGACGGTAATATAACCTTATTGCTTCTATTATCGGTATGTTTGTGAACGTATTCGTTATGTCGAATGAAATCACTGTCGTGTATGGTCTCGTGAAAATTATTTTGAAATATTACGTTCAATATGTATGCCAATTTTGAAACTGTTCCCATGCATACTTTCTTTAATATCAAATTGCGGTCATTATTTTCATCAGTTGGTAGCACTGACGTCATTATCAAATATGGCCTTGAGATCTCTCTGTATGAATTTTTACTCATACCAAGTTTGGTTTAGATAGCTGCAGCCGTTTAGAAATTGATAGGTGGACACACGCACAGACAGACTTAAGGACAGACAGACACATATCTGACCAGGTGATCTCATAAATCTACTTTATCATCATTTTTTGCAATATTTGAAAAGAACCCTAAAATATACTGCACACGCGTTTAACAGAATTTGTGAGTATTTGTGCACAGTTTGACGCCACTGCACATTCTTCATGACGAGCGTACTTCTGTTGATAAGATCAGTATCTGTCAGGCCTACTTACTATACATACCAAAGAATTGTCACTCCTTTCCCAAAGATCCCCAGATATGTCACTATTACACTCAGGGTCATGAGGACAAATTAGACGATATGGGTCCCATATTAAGGGTGTAACTACAGTAGATATGAGGGAAAGCTCTGGGGATTCGTTAGTGGACCTGACAACAAGCAAAACAGGTCCTTTAAACATTTGGTGTATGTGCGTTCGTTGTCGTCTTAGAAGCATTGTTTGTGGTGTGCATAACACCAACACTGGATTTGATTCAGCGCATGTGTTTCATGCATGATGGAGCACCGCCTCGTTTTGCTCCTGCTTCTAGAGCAATTTTACATCAGCGATTTCCAAACAAATGGATAGGGCGTCAGGGACCGACACCGTGGCCTACTCGTTCTCCCGATCTCAACCCATTAGACTTCCACTTATGGGGTCATTTAAAGGCCATTGTGTATGCCACACCTATTCATAACGTGTACTTGCTGCGTTAGCAGATACGACAGACGCCAGGAATATGGGAGCACGTGAGACAGTCATTGATGCGGCGCATAGACGCCTGCATTACAGCTCGTGGTAGCCATTTTGAGCACCTTCTGTAGAGAACTGTAAGTAGTAACGTACACTTTATCAACACAAATGACCAACCTGCATAGCGAAGTGGTCTGTGTTATGTACACCTCAAACAATGCTTGTAACACGGCAACACCATATGTTTACCGGACATGTTTTGCTTGTTGTCAGGTCCTCTATCGAATCCCCGGAGCTTTCCCACATCTTTAGTTATACCCTGCATATTGTGCAGCTTTGTGGCTAATTGGTTAGCATGCTAGGTTCCCAGGTTTGATTCCCGGCTGGGCCAAGGGGATTTTAATCTCCCATGATTAATTCCCGTAGTTTGGGGACTGAGTGTTTGAGACGTTTTAATGAAGGAAATCAGAAACGGCAAAAGAATATTGCAAAGAAAAAATGTCAGTTAAAGGCCGGTCAAAATACTCGTATATATACTGAACAGCCTATATAAACCCAGGTCAACGCATGTGAGATTTTCGAAGTGATATGCCATGTCCTGTGGTTCGGATTCCACGTAAAAAGGAGGTCCTGTGGCTTATGATCGCGAGATTGGCAGTCACGTTAAACTACAAGCTTCCTTCCTATATAACCTCAACCATCCTGTAAGTTGCTCCAAGCACCAAAGCTCAACCTCTCGAATCCCAGCTCGCAATAATTATCACCAAAAGCACACCGGGCTAGTTACCGCAATGACTCATTATCTCTAAGGAAAACAACATAAACACTAGCAGGTTGTTACTGCCTTATTCCATTAATATTATTATTGTTATTATTATTGATGGCAGTGACGCAGCTATGCATGACGTACGAGCCGAGAACTTTCTAATCAACTTGAGCCATATCTGTCATTGTATTGTTGCGAGGAGAGCGGGGGGGGGGCTGAGGGACCCAAGTCATAACATTAAGTGGCGGGAGCTCGGTCGTGACGTGTAATTTAATTTGGACTTGACGAAATCATAGCAGCTTTATTTGATAACATCCAGAACCATCCGACCTCGTAACTCTTTCTTCTGCTTCTTGTGGTTGAATCTTTCTCCCCACTGTTTCCAGGTATCGAATTGCTTGTTTTCAAGTGTGGCTGAAACACTGTTCAGACATAACTACGCGCTGTACACTCGGTGGCACAATCTAAGATCACTAAGCTTAACAATCGTGTTCACGGAACTAAGTTTCGAAACGCTCAGTACATTAGAAATCATCATCAGAACCATAATTGAGGACCTCGAAACTAGAGCATGCAGATTTCACCGTTCTGCCAAGTTTCAATGTAATCAGTTCAATAAGTCACAATTAACACATATTCTGTCGTTATTTTTCCAAACGTTGTTTGGTTAATATTTAAGATTTTCTTGCATACTCTGATACGGCGACCCTATAGTACAATCGTAATTATCTAATGTAAGTATTATGTAACTGTAATTAGGACTATAATAAAGTAATGTAGTATGATTATCAACATAGACCTAGTAGCAATCAATAAATCTACTTTCCATAAATAGTTCCAAATCACGATAATGAAACCTTTCATGGTTCAGTTTAGAATATCTAGGTGAAATTAAAGCGTTAGGGCAAGGTCTATTTCACGAGATAACGTGAAAGATTAGTTTTACTTCTCGTGAAATCGTACAGAAGTTAATACGAAAAAGTAATGGCTCTAACCACACGGTGCAGGTAGGTTTTTAAGACCATCGTATGAGGAACAATGGGATGCTTGCCATGGAAACCAATTCAAAAAATGGAATTTAGGTGGATTTCTCTACCTGATATAAAATATTAATAACATGATAATATATTCAACTTAGCCTAAATAGGTATGCAATTTTGGTGAATTTTTGGATGACTCATCTACCTGTTGCTCATTCTTACATTTAAATTCCTTGTTTTGTTTAACATTAGGTTCCTCCGGTAATTCATCATGTGGGTTCAGAGCAAATACAATACACGACAACCCTTAAAATATCAGTCAGACTTTCGTGGCGATGAGGTTCAGTGATGGTGCACTATAATTCCAATGTTTTATGAAGGCTAATTAAGTCCAGCCTGTTTGCTGGAGTGTTGCACCAATGAGTGATTTCCGCCCAGAATTCAGAATACGTCTCCAAAGATGTGCTTTTGTTTAGCAAGGTTCTAAATAACAAAATCGTCAAATTGACTTCGTAACTTCAAAGTAAATACTATTGTTCGGTCTTTAGCACATTGACTATGTGAATATTGTGCCTTCTCACTCAGTCGAAACTAACTGGCGTGAAGGTTGCAAAAGGCTGCAATCAGCCTCGTGATGTCAATGAAGTAGCTGCCTGATCCGACAAGCAGCCGCCTTGGTCAAAAAGGCCAATATTAACAGCCAAAACACACAATGCACTGATCTTGCGTCACCGCACCATCTGCAAAAAAAATCTTGGCAGTTGTCACTTAAGTATCTAAGAGCCTAAATGAGATATAGAGCCATATGTTTTATCTAACCTGCAATAATAATAATAATAATAATAATAATAATAATAATAGTTTCATGTTGAACCATGAGGTTTGAAGTGATGTTAAACTGCCTTCCCCATCCAGCCAAAATACCCGACTAGAATTGACCCAATATCAATACACATTATTACCAATATACATGGTGCCATGGGCGTGTGTTACGTGGATTACTTACGAGCCACTTGTAGACAGTCAATCCCTATCTCGCCACGGTGGGTGATTGGTCAACGTGTCGGTCTACTAACCCTAAGCTTGCAGGTTCACTCCTGGCCGTGGTAAGTGATTTTTGAAAGGCGGCAAGAATTGCGACACCATGTCATACGTTGTTGGCATGTCAAATAACCCATTTGAATTCAGTAGGCCGTGTTCATAAAGGCAAAATTAATCTCGGGAGTTTCCGCCAACACAAAGTTCCTCATTTTTCTACCAGAAAGCGCTATAGCGTTCAAGGAGCTTAGATATCTAACCTCCTTGACTTTCATAGTGCTTCAAGGAACAACGAAATTCGACATGCAAGCTACCCTCTGGGTGTCAAATAACAAAGCTTGCACGCGGCACCCGAGGCCATACGATATTAATTAATAATTAATCCCTATATCGACCAGATGGTGGCGACAAACGTGTAGTAAGTAACCATTGCCTTGATAGTTCCCACCAGATTTAGCAATGTCCGGCAAGTCACCAATACCTTGGTAGTTCCAACCAGACGCAACAATGTATGGTAAAAAGCCAACAACATAGATGTTTCTAACTGTTGTATGAATGTTTGACAAGCTGTTTAAAACTGGGTGCTTATAGCAATGTGTGGAACAATTCCCTCTCTTAAGTTGGATAGGTATGTACGCTTCAAATATGTGAACAAAATCGCGTATAAAATGCCAATTACATTCCGAGGAAACAGAACTAAAAGTAGTACGTTCAACAGACATTTTAGCAAAACAGCGTCAGCTCATACTAGGTACAAGGAACAAAGAAATGCTATCAGGTGTAGAAAATGTTCAGCTATGTGTTATCACATGCACGACAACATTCACGAGTATCATTTACTCAAGAAAGATAGATTAAATATATCGCATCATGTAGCAAATGCCAAATCCCTGGACATTTAAGTGTGAATCGAAATATGCGTAGGCAAGAACGACAATCCATCAAGCATTAACGAGCAAACATTCGGAGAATATTCACCGCCATTCACACTACTAACCTTAAGTCAGAACAAAACATTCAAATCGAAACGCAGAACATGTTCCAGACATGAAGTGAGACTATGAACTATAAAGAAGAAGGGAAGTTTTATTATAAGTTAGGATGTGCAATGCACCAAAGTACGAATTTCAACAAACCTAGGCCTTAATCAGTGTTGTGAATGTGTTTCTGTAATTTGTGAATGTATTTCTGTAATTAAATTTGTTTTTTGTAAGTTGGCACCCTTGGAGCATTGATGAGCAAGATGGAACAGGTTTTGAGTAACTGAATGTAATGGCTGGATAGTGATGCTCCTTGTTGTGTACAATAAAAGTGATTGTTCTTGAATTGAAGACATGAGTTGAAGAATTGATTTGTAACATTTTGGCGACCATTGACAGGATTGTATTGAAAAAGTTGGTTTGGTAAACAATTTCCCTGTTTTGTTTTGTTTTGTTTTGTTTTGGATTTGTTGCCTTGCAATGGCCACGATTGAAAAGTTGAAAAAGAAGAGAAGTGCCTATCGGGCAAGTGCGACGAAAGCTATTGGAGCGGTCGGAGTTGAAGCCGATTTCCAAAAATTACGTGTGAAAATAAATACTCTCCGAACAATTGCGGATACCTTAAAAGAATTGGACTAAAGCATCTTGAACGAGTTGTTGAATGTTGACGGAAACGAGGATGCCTGTATCGAAGAAACAATGCACTGTGTTACCGTTCAAGAAGATCTTCTGCAAGCACTTCTTGAAGCCGGGGATAAAGTGGAAGGATTAAAACCTAGTGTTGCCAGTTGTGTTGATGCAGGAGATAATTTCAGCGTACAGAGCAACGTGGCTTCGGCGTCGTCATCCATGTCGTCAGAGAGGTTAAGGCTGCCGAAAATCACGCTTGAGGTATTCGACTTGGGTCCAGGTAACTGGATAAATTTTTGGACACAATTTCAAAGGATTCATGAGGATTCTAACATTACGAATGTTGATAAGTTTAGTTACTTGAAAATGTCAGTGAAGGGACAGGCTAGGAAGTTAGTTGACAGTTATCCACACACAAGTGAGAATTATGTTAAAGTCTTGGAACATTTAAAGAATCGCTTTGGTAAAGATGAGTTGGTTATAAATTGTATGTATAAAGATTTGTTGCAATTGGTTCGCTCAGATTTATCTGTGACTGACTTGTATGATAATATAAGTAGCCTACTAAGTTGAGATCCCTCGAAACATTAGGCATGAATTCTGATAGGGCAGCAATCTTAGTTCCACTCATTGAAGAATGTCTCCCCATTGATGTTTTGAAAATATGGGAAAGAAGAGCAGCAGAAGAGGACGATGATGGTGGTAATAAAATTGATAAACTTTTGTGTTTTCTGGGCAAAGAAGCCGAGAGTGAACAAAGACTGCGTAATCATGCTAAGGTGAATGAGGTTGATAAATTCACTGCGCCCAGAACAGAGCCAACAGCTGCAGCTCTCGTTTCTTTCACTCCTACTGTCAGGTAGAATCGGGTAAGTTATCAGCAAACAGGACGGCCACACAAAGTAACCCTAACCTGTTTGTTTTGTAATGAGAACCATCCCTCTTACAAGTGTTCTAAAGAAATGTCGGTTGAGGACCGTCTTAAAACTGTAAAAGAAAAACGAGCTTGTTTTGCATGCTTGCAGGGAGGTCACTCGAGACAGCAGTGTAGGAAAAGAATAGATTGTGGTAAATGTAAAGGGAGGCACTATGATATCATGTGTGTTGGTGAACCCAGCAGAACAGCATCGTTATTTGCAGGGCCTAGTGGAACTGTCATTTTAAAAACATTAGTAGCACAATTGCGTGGTGTCACTGTTCGAATATTACTTGATACTGCTTCACACCGCAGTTATATTTCGGAAGCTATCTGTGAAAAATTGGGTTTGATCGAATGTGGTCGTGAAAATATTTGTCATATGCTGTTTGGTGGGAGTGTGTCATCTGAAATATCGCATCCAATTCATGAAATTGAACTAACTAGCTTACAGGGTGATAACAGTTTTGTTCTTAAGGCACTTAGGGAGAAGAAGATTTGTGGTTTGATACCACCTGTGAATGATCCGCATTTGTTACGGAAGGTGGCTGCACATGGTATTACATTGACAGATGATGGAGTTAACCGACCTATTGATGTGTTGTTAGGAGCTGATGTTATGGGCGAACTTGTTACAGGTGTGAAATGTATTGACTCTAAGCTGTTAGCATTTGAGACGAAGCTTGGATGGTGTCTCCTGGGTACCGCAGAGAGGCAAGAGGTAAGCAGTATGACAAACTTTGTGACCTCTTTGCTCAATTTACACCATCCTTTATGGGACTTAGAAGTTATTGGAATTGAGAAACAGACAGAAACAAAAAGGTCGGACATAGATGATAGATGTTTGCGAAATTTTGAAGACACAATTCGTTTCGAAGGTGAAAACTGTCGGTATGTAGTAACATTGCCCTGGATTGTTGAGCACCCCCCTCTTCCCACTAATCGTGAAATAGCTGAAAGTCGTCTGAAATCAACAGTAAGCCGTTTAGATAACAATGGACTCTATGATGCGTATGATACTGTTTTTAAACAATGGGAAACAGATGGGATTATTGAAATAACATCTGATGAAAACATAGGGCACTTTCTACCTCACAGACCAGTTATAAATTATGGGAAAACAACTAAAATCCGCCCAGTCTTTGATGCATCGGCGAAAAGTATTGGAAACGTCTCTCTAAATGATTGTTTAGCAACGGGACCCAACTTGATTGCTAGTATCGTACCTATCCTATTACGTTTCAGGTTACAGGAGGTCGGTGTTGTGGGAGACATAAAACAGGCTTTCTTAATGATTGGACTGAACCCTGAGGATCGAGAAATGTTAAAATTCTTGTGGTGGCGTGATGGGCATATTATAACGCTGCGTCACTGTCGTGTAGTTTTTGGAGTTGTGTGTAGCCCATTTTTGCTGAATGCCACCATCACTCATCATTTGAATACTCTAAGTGGTGACTTAGTTGAAAGACTGAAAAATTCCTTTTACATGGATGATTGCCTTTGTTCATTTCAGTCCCTGAGTGATGCCAAGGAATTTGTGTCCGAAGCTACAAATGTGATGTCTCAAGCCAGTTTCCAACTCCGTGGGTGGGTTTTGTCAGGAGATGATGTGACACAAAATGTCTTAGGTGTCAAATGGCATGCTTTAGATGATCTGTTGGGATGCAACTTTAGCTTCGATCCAAAAGAGAAAATCAATGAATTAACTAAGAAGAAATTGCTGTCGATTATAAGCAGGGTGTTTGATCCATTGGGTTTGTTATCGGCACCTTTACTCCATCTGAAAATTGCATTGCAAATGGCATTTAAGCTCAAACTACACTGGGACACACCCTTTCCAAAAGAAATTCAAATGAAGTGCTCGCAGTGGCTTACTGAAGTTGATTTGATTGACAGCATTGTGGTGCCTAGATGTTTAAGAGGTGTCTCTGACACAGCTTGTTTACATGTATTCAGTGATGCCAGTCTCCTTGGACTGGGCACTTGTGCCTTTATGAGGTATGAAAACAAAGATGGCTTTAATGTTCGATTTGTTTTAGCTAAGTCCAGAGTTGCACCAATGGAAGACATGTCAATCCCTCGTAAAGAGCTTGTAGCGGCAACACTTGCAGCAAGGCTTGGTTCTGTTATTAGTAAATCGACTAATATTTCCAACATTGTGTACTGGTCTGATTCTATGATTGTTCTTTACTGGATCAAGAAAGGTGAATGGAAGACCTTTGTTGGAAACCGGGTAAAGGAAATCCACCAGTTGACGTCACCCGAGCAGTGGCGATTTGTTCCTGGCGATTGTAATCCAGCTGATATACTCAGCCGAGGATGCTTGTTGTCCGAATTTGTTGCATCAAAATGGTGGGAGGGTCCTCAGTGGCTCCTAGAGAATGAGAACAAGTGGTTAACTGTGAAAATAGCCCCTACAGAAGAGGAATCGAAGAAAACGGCTGTTAGTTTGTACAACACAAACGATGTAAGAGAAAACTTGTTCACACACTTTGCTTCTTTCTCGAAAAATGTGCGTGTTGTTGGTTGGATCTACCGATTTCTTGAGAAAGCTAGTGGGAAAAGTTCAAACTGCGGAGAGGAGTTGACTGGCAAAGAAGTACGACATGCTGAATTAAAATTAGTACGGTGGATTCAGAGTAGTCACCCTCTAGATGTAAATAATTTCAACATTAAAACTGATGATGATGGCTTGATTCGAGTTCGTACTAAAATATTATCTGATGAGTTCACACCCATGTTCAAGGAACCCATTTTACTACCTCAGTGTGAACTAGTGGAGTCCATGGTGGTAGAATGTCATGAGAAAATGCACCATGCTGGAGCAAGTACTGTGTTAGGAGCCCTGAGAGAAGAATACTGGATAGTCAGAGGTAGACGATTAGCCCGACGTGTTGTTAGTAAATGTGTTCGTTGTCTTAGGCACAAAGCCCAACCAGTGAGAACGCCACCTGTCGGGTTACCTAATAACCGTGTAAATCTTGGAAAGGTGTTCCAAGTATGCGGAGTCGATTTGGCTGGACCTCTTTTCATAAAAGATGGTACTAGGGTTTGGATTGCCTTGTTCACCTGTGCTGTATACCGTGCAGTCCATCTTGAAGTGGTAGAGTCGCTCTCTACAGAATCGTTTTTACATGCTCTTCGAAGAATGATTGCCAGACGAGGCAGAATCACAACTATGTATAGTGATAATGGTACTAACTTTGTAGGAGTTTGGAATCTCATTAAGCAGACTACAGTTGAACATGAATTGAAAATTCAGTGGCTATTTAATGTTCCCACAGGTGCTTGGTGGGGTGGATTTTTTGAGCGGCTTATTGGGGTGATGAAAAGACTGTTGAAAATATCCCTTGGTCGTGCGTTATTAAATCTTTGTGAACTAATGACCTTGATTACCGAGATTGAGGCTGTTATGAATGCGCGTCCCATTACCTACATGTCTGAAGATGTTAATGAGTTGAGACCAATAACGCCTGCTATGTTTTTGCAGGAGCAGTTTGAGACAAAGGTGCCTGATCTTGACGAAGTGGATGAAAAGGGTCTTTCTGCTAGGGTGAAATATGTAGCTGAGGTTAGGATAAACCTAAAAGAACGTTTTCGTCAGGAATACCTAGGGTCTCTGATGTTAAACACTGCTAAGTCTTCTAAGAATGTCAGGGTGGGAGATGTTGTATGGGTTGTGTCTGACCAAAAGAAAAGAATTGATTGGGAATTGGCTCGAGTGCTTGAGATCTTCCCTGGTAAAGATGGAGTAACTAGAGTGGCAAAGGTAAAAACAGTTAAGAGTGAGTTGTTGCGACCAGTCCAACGTTTGTGCTTGATGGAGATTGGATCTCCTTATGAAAATAGTGATGGTTCTTTGTGTGGTCCCAATGCTGTTGACTTGGTGCCTGATTGTGACTCTAGTAACCCCCCTCAAGTAGTTGAGAGTGAAGCTGTTGCTCTGACAAGAAGGGGCAGGGTTGTTAAAAGGCCAACCAAACTGAATTTGTAAATATTTGTTAATTCCATGTTTATTCCTAGGTTTTGTATTATTTTGTGCTTTTAGTTGAAACCTACCGTTTCAAGGTGGGAGAATGTTGTGAATGTGTTTATGTAATTTGTGAATGTATTTCTGTAATTAAATTTGTTTTTTGTAAGTTGGCACCCTTGGAGCATTGATGAGCAAGATGGAACAGGTTTTGAGTAACTGAATGTAATGGCTGGATAGTGATGCTCCTTGTTGTGTACAATAAAAGTGATTGTTCTTGAATTGAAGACATGAGTTGAAGAATTGATTTGTAACAATCAGGTAAGGCTTAGACCAAGTTATATCATTCCAAATGCCAGATGCGGCATTTATGTGCCTTTTGCCTTTGCGTGGTGAAATTAACGCTAAGTTCGACACTACAGTAATTTGTTCTCCAAGTTTAGGCTATGTAAGTTTACTAGACAATGAATCATTGATTTTAATATATTATATATTCAAGGTGGCAGGTGTGGGTATTGCCAAATACCATAATATTCTGAACATAGCAAAGAACGTTTCTCGTGATCACATTCTTGTTCTACCGTTTTTCATAATCGCTCTTTAGTATTCTGCGGTATTCATTTTAATATTTCATTTATTCATGATGGTGGTTCTGTGTATTATTCAGAATAATATGTTTTGTATTTTGAGGATTTCACCACATTCCGTTATAATAATACTTGATTACATTCTGATGTATCGATCCTTAAATGTATTACTACCCCAGGCCACCATATTGTATGCATGAAGTGTATACACACGTGCCTTCGTCGGTGAACATATTATGTAAAATATTAACTTTGTGTCTAGTTTATAAATACGTTGGAAGTTCATTGAAATTTGAGTAATAAATTTCACTATTTTTACTTTCTAAATGGCTGATTCACGTTATATTCAATGGCATAGTTTTATGATTTAAGCAATTGTGGTCTCAATTGATTCCTCTTTCTTAAAGTATCGTGCTGGTTACTCAATTGCATTTAAATCTTTACATTTTAAAGTTTAAATAGTACATATTCATTCATTCATTCATTTATTTGCAATTGGGGGTGAGTACCCCGGTGGCAAATTGGATATACATAACAAATAAATAATTATCATCATCATCATCATCATTTGCCCTTATCCAGCTCCTGCCGGGTCGGGGTATTTATGGCACTTCTCCACTTTCCTCTTTCCTTCCACCATTCTTCTTCCACGATCTTGTCCCAGTCCAGATTTCTTTTTCTTACGCCGTTCTTCACTGAATCCATCCACCTTGTTCTAGGTCTTCCTCTTGGTCTCTTACCGTTGCACTTCGCCTCCAGCATCTGTCTTGGTATTCTATTTTCCTCCATCCTCTTTACATGTCCAAACCACCTTAGTTTATTCTTCTCAATTCTCTCATTTAGTTTTCCCATCCCAACTTCCTTCCTAACATCTTCATTCCTCACTCTGTCTTTCCTTGTCTTTCCTATCATACTTCTTAGGAATTTCATTTCACTGGCTTGGATTCTACTCTCTTGCCTGCTTGTCAGGGTCCAAGTCTCAGCTGCATAAGTTAATATGGGTACATAATACACTTTATACATTACCTCCTTGCTTTTCCTTGGTACTTCCTTATCCCAAACAAGTTTTCTTACACTTTGATAGAATGCATTGCTCTGCTGTACCCTCCTGCCAATCTCCATGTCCAACCTACCAGTTTGCATCAATTCACTTCCTAGGTATTTGAACGTGTCCACAATTTCCAAACTCTGACTTCCAATTTTCACAGTGCCCTTTCCTTGTCTTTCCCCTCTTGTCATCACCATGGTCTTGCTTTTCTCTATACTGATTTTCAGGCCATACTTCTGAATATTTTCGTTCAGTGCATCTAGTTGTTTTTGCACTTCTTCGGTGTTCCTTCCCCAGACCACAATATCATCTGCAAATAACAGTAACTTCATTTCTTTATGTTCATATGCTTCCTTTGTTTCCTTTACTATTTCATCCATCACCATTATGAACAAGAGAGGTGACAGCACACTCCCCTGTCTTAGTCCAGTCTTGTTCGTAAACCAATCTGTCTTTCCAACTGGGGTCAGTACCCTGCTAACACAGTTGTTGTACATTGCTTGCACCATTTCCAACATTTCTCTTCCCAGTCTCTTCTTAACCATGGTTTCCCATACCTTCTCTCTAGGGACACTATCATATGCCTTTTCTAGATCTATGAAAGTCATGATCAAATCCTCTCCATATTCCCAGTTCTTTTCCATCACCTGCCTCAAGCTAAAGATTGGGTCCACTGTGGATCTTCCACTCCTGAAGCCATACTGTTCCTCTTGCAACTCTCCTTCCACCTTTCTTCTCATTCTTCTTTCTAATATCCTTTCCAGTATTTTTACTATCTGTGATATGAGGGTGATCCCTCTATAGTTATCACACACCTTCTTGTCCCCCTTCTTAAACACTGGTATTATTAGCCCTTTCTTCCAGTCTTCTGGTACACATTTCCATTTCCACACACACTTTAGCAGTCGATACAGCCATTGCATACCAACAGGTCCAGCAGCCTTTATCATTTCTACACTGACTTCATCCACCCCTGTTGCTTTTCCCATCTTCATTTTCTGTACTGCTAATTCCACCTCCAGCATTGTTATATCATCTTCTGTTATAGAGTCGTCAGGTTGTGTCACTTCCATCTCACCAGTACCATTGCTCACATTCAAAAGCTTATCGAAATACTCCTTCCATCGTCCCTTTATCTCTTCTGGGTGTGTTAACAACTCTCCATCTTCCTTTTTCACTAGCTTTGTAGTAACTCTTTCTTTCCTCTTACTTCTTAGAAGCCCATACAGCATCCTTTTACTGCCACTTACATCTGTTTCCATTCTTCGTGTAAATTCTTCCCAACTTTTCTTCTTTTCTTCTCCTACCACTTTCTTACACCTCCGTTTGCTGTCGTGATACTTCCTTTTGCTTTCTTCTGTTTGATCTCGGTTCCATTCTTTCCATGCAGACTTCTTTTCTTTCACTGCTTTCCTCACTTCCTCATTCCACCATGGTGTCTCCTTCTCTTTCACTCTTGTTGACGTCCTACCACAAGCACTCTCTGCTGCACCAACAAATGCCTTTTTAAAGTGAGACCATTCCTCTTCTATGTTTTCCACTTCAGTAACTGGGATTTGTTGCTTCAATCTCTCCTGAAAATCTTCCTGTACGGTTTTGTCTTTCAATTTCCATACTTTTATTTTACTTTCTCTGATCTCCTTTAGGTTTTCCAATTTTTCCCATCTAAATTTTGCCACCACAGCTCTATGGTCCCCATCAAATGCTTCTCCTGGTAAAGCTGTCACATCTATCAGCTTTCTGCGATTAGTCCTTTCCACCAGAAAGTAGTCAATTACTGATTTTGTTCTTCTATCGCCCCAACCATATCTCGTAATTTTCCTGCTGTTTTTCTTCCGAAACCATGAATTACCCACTATCAGTCCATTCCTTTCACAAAAGTTTACAAGTTCCTCTCCTTCCCGGTTCTTTTTCCCATATCCATATGGTCCAATGACTTCTTCCTTTCCTTGTCTCTCGTTTCCGACTTGTGCATTCATATCTCCCATGATCACCACTTCTACATCTGAAATTACTCTTTCTACATCCTCCAGGAATACTTCAATATCTTCTTCTCTGTTTCCAGTCTCTGGTGCATACACTTGTATGAAGTCCATCACGTCATTTTTCATCTTCATTCTAATTTTCATTATTCTGTCACTCACACACTCGACCACTTCAACATACTCCTCCAGTTGTTTCGAGGTTATCAGTCCCACTCCATTTTTGGCCTCTTGGCCACCACTCCAGTATAATGTATATCCTTTCCTCAATTTCTTCCTTCCTTTACCTTTCCATTTCACTTCACTCAGCCCCATCAATCCAACATTCTCCCTCTCCATGAAGTCTACCACCTCCTCCACCTTGCCTGTCAGGGTCATGACATTCATGATTCCCACTTTCATTTCGGTTACTGGTCGCCCATTTCTCACAGTTCCCCCAGTACCAAAAGAACTGCGCGTCGCCTGCAGGGTACGCCCTAACCTTTTCCGATTCATTCGAAGTGCCATTTCCATTTTAGGCTATTATTACGATGGGGTCGCCACTCCCAAAGGCATTTTATGAAGCTACTGCCAGCTATTATACAGGCCGCCCCTAACATGGGAAACAGACACCCTTGCAGCCGCCCCTAACCTGGGGAACAGACGCTGCCGATTGATGCTGTACTCTTACTATTCCCTGAGTACTGGGTTGCCTCTTCCGCAATCTCCACCGTTCCGAAGTCCATCTTCTCCGCTGCAGATTCCGTTGAGGTCTTCGCACGTAACCCTGTGCACGGGGCCTATGTTATACCCCATAGGACTGGGTCCTCACCAGAACTTAGCCGGTACTGTAGTTCCATGGTATATTACAGTACCGTTGCCCACCCCCGCGACGTGGACGCGCCTGGCAAGAGTTATCCATGTAGCCAATTAAAATTGCCTCATGGACCGGGTTAAGGAGCTGTCTAAATCCAGCCTCCAAGGCAACAAATAAATAATTATACATAACAATTCAATAACAATTAAACTGGAGTATTTACACAAATAGTCAGTCTTTTCTTAAACACACCTATATGTTTGGGAAAAAGCTCTAAGACTGCGGCAGGTAGAGAGTTCCAGTTATCAATGGCACGGTTTACAAAATAATATTTACCATAATTTGTTCGCTGTGGTCGGCCCTTAACTTTGAAAGGATGATCGCTCCTACCCATGTAAGTGGGCTTTCCCAATCGTTTGCTAAGCTCACCCCATGCTGGTTGATTTGTATACGTGTTGTACATAGCGCAGAGTCTAGATTTCATCCTCCTAGCCTCCTGTGTTTCCCACCCAAGTTACTTTAACATACGGCTCACACTGCTCCTGGGATTAAAGTCACTGAGCACAAATCTAGCGGCCTTTCTTTGTACCATTTCCAACTCATTGATGAGCCCTACTTGATATGGATCCCAAACCGCCGAGGCTTATTCCTGAATAGGACTTACAAGTGACAAATAGCTTAATTCTTTAGCAGAGGTACTACTTCCTTTTAATACCCTCATTACAAAGTGCAGGGATTTGTAAGCTTTAGAAACTACACATCCTACGTGACTACTCCATTTCATATCATTCCTTACGTGAACGCCCAAATATTTGCAAGAATCTTCTTCTACAAGTATTTCCGAGCCAATGTTATATTGAAAATCCTGCCTTCGCACTTTCCCTATTTTTAAGAGACTACATTTTCTTGTGTTTATTTTCATTTTATTTACAATCGCCCACTTATATACCAGGTTCAGGTCCTCTTGAAGCACTGCGTTGTCTTGTGAGTCATGTATCTTTCGATATGTTACACAATCATCCGCAAACAATCGACAGTCACTGCGAATCCCATTTGGCAAATCATTTATAAACGCCAAAAATAACAAAGTTCCGATTACGCTGCCATGAGGGATACCCGACGTTACGGTAAATTCATCCGAGAATATGCCTTCGACTTTCACTTTCTGGGAACGACCCGTCAAAAATTCTTGGATCCATAAAATTACTCTTCTAACAATCTTAGTCGAAGCTAATTTATGGAGTAGCATGTCATGCGGCACGACATCGAATGCCTTCGCAAAATCTATAACTACGGCGTCGACTGAAACTCCATGAACTAACGATTCGCTAATGTCTTGAAAAAGTGATAGCATCTGGCTCTCGCATGAGTAACCTTTCCGAAATCCATGTTGCCTATCATTAAACCATGATAATGTTTCCCACTGTTCCCTCAAGTAGTCGCAAATGAGATGCTCCATCTGTTTACAAACGATGGACGTAAGGCTAACCGGCCTGTAGTTGCCCAATTCAAGTCTGCTCCCTCCCTTAAATATTGGGACTACCGTAGCTCTTTTCCAGTCATCTGGGATTTGCGCATTGTTTATGGACACATTAAACATCACCTCCAAGTATCGTGCCACGGCCCTACCTCCTAGTTTAAGTACTTCACTAACAATATTATCAGGACCCTTTGATACATTGAAACGTAGTTTTTGTATTAGCTTTACAATTGCTGACTGGTTTATTTGGAACAGGGGAGCCCCTGATTCGTCGTTAAGGTCCAACACACAGCTATTGGATTTATTGAACACACTACCGTAAAAGACATTTAATTCATTAGCAATGGCCTGTTTCTCAGTAATTAATTTACCGTCACCGGACATTATCATCGACAAATTATTTGAATTTCCCTTTCTTCTCCTAACATAACTGTAATTTTTTTTCCACCCATCACCTCCCGAACCAAGTAAACCTTGCATATAACTGTCATGAGAAGCCCTCTTTTTTAAGACGAGCTCTCTTGATAAGGACTTAAATTTCGACATATACTTGTCACTATCATGTCTTTTATTGTTTAATTTCCTAATTTTCAGTTTTAGACTCCTAATTTCTCATGTGTAATACTCAGGATCTGGGTTTTGTTTCAGCAATTTAAGTGGGACAAATTTATCAACAGCGCTATTTAAAATTTTCAAAAAGTTAGTCCACAGGATATTAATGTGAATTTCTTCCGATGCCCATCCTACAAATAGCTCATTCAAATACCCCTGAAACTTGCCCTGATCCGCCCTGCGATACTGGAATATGATCTTTTTTGCTACATCAGAGTCTAATTTTGTAATGTCACCATATCTAATATTTAATTCAACCCCAGAATGGTCACTAATTCCTGGTACTTTCAGACAGTTAATATACAGCTCTACAGGCCTTACGAGATAAACATCTAAGGTATTATTGTCTCTAGTTGGGAAGTCAACTACTTGGGAAAATCCCCCCTCCCTTAAGAATTTATTTGCAGCGCTTTGAGCTTGACCACAGCTAGTTGACTCACCAGACCAGTCTACTTTGCGGAGGTTTAAATCCCTTGCAATTATTATGCTCTTTTTCATAGCATTACCCGTACAAGTTTTATCATACAGTGTTTCGAGGAGAGAAAAGTTATCTTTCGGTGCTCTATACGCCCCTATCACCTGAAGAGGGATTTTTTTTCCTTTATCCGAAATTTGTACACATAACATTTCATGATCCATATCAGCCCACTTTAAGAAACTAGCTATATTTTTGCGCACACAAATAAATAGCCCACCACCTCGCTTCCCCCGATCCCTTCTGAACATTATAACCATCAACTCCGTCATAGCCGGTCCCAGGCCCGGTTAAGAATGGTCGAGGGATTCTCGTTGTAACTTGAAGGGACCTCATTTGAAGTACGATTGTCCGTCTGCGGGCGTAGAGGCAAACCCCTCCACTGTGCTATGGGGACTGTGGGCCAATAACTCGTATCCCCGTGAAACCATTATTCCTGAAACTGTAACAAAGAGGAACCTATCGGATGAAAAGGTGATAATTTTTGGCATGAAGTTTGCCACGGAAAATGGATGTCCAAACCTAAGAAGACTACAGCAAAAAGGAGAATTGAAACTGGTATGTGCAGAAATGGAAAACTACCAACTTGCCATTTACGTATTGAGTGAAGTCCGTTGGAAAGACTTTGGAAAACACGGATCACCAGAGGGATTTACCTGTCTATACTCAGAAAATAAAGAGGGAAAAGGCTATGCAGAGGCTGCAGGAATGTTGTGAAGTAAGACTGAAAGGGAAAGCCTTATTGAATGGAATCCCAACTCAGGAGAATCATGCTGGTAGGATTTAACATCAATATTAGCAATGTCAACATAGCCCTCTGTTATGCTCCAACTGAAATATCAGCACACCAAGAAAAGGACAACTTTTTTCTTTACTTAATAAAACACTGAAGAGGATTAATAACAGTGATGTAGTAATCCTGATAGGAGACCTAAATTCAAATTGGGTGCTGACAAGGAGTAAAACACATAAGTGGAAATCACAGCCTGGGAGAATGAAACGATTATGGATTCCACTTCATTGACTTCTATGCAGAGAGAGATTTGGAGATAGGGCGAACCATATTTTCACACACGAATTGTCACATATTAACATGGATATCCCCTGATAGGGTTACGGAGAACCAGATTGGCCAGGTGGCCACCCAACGTAAATAGAGAAGATCAATGATCAATGTGAGAGAGAAGCGAGGTGCAGATCTACGAGGTGATCACCAATTTGTTGTAGCAAGTCCCGAAATAAGGCAACAGCCAACAAGCAAGAATCTGAACTCAAGCACAGAGGATATTATGTGACAAAATTGAAGAACGAACAACATAAACATAAGTGAAAAAGAAAACACGGTTGAAAATATATTAAGTTTTATTGCAGCCAAATGGCCATAGAATATGAGGTAAAGTAAAGAATAATGTTGTAAAACACTAGTGAAGAAGTGCTCGGGTTTGGAGACAAAGGTGTGAAGGATCATCTGGCAAAAGATCAAAGGAAGGAAATATGCCAAACCGAGGAAAAATCAATGCAAAACTCGATAACAGAAACTCACTCCACAGAAAGATTACAACGAACAAGATGGAAAGTGAAGAGAAGTGCTGGGAAACTGGGTGGAAGAGCAAGCTAATAAAGTTGACAGTGCTGTAGGAACAGGCGATATGAAGAGCTTGTATGACGTTGGAAAATCCCTCGCAAGAAAGATGACGCAGAGAGAAGGTCCTGTACAGAGCAAGGAGAAACCGAGCAACCGAAGAGATGGAGACAGCACGTCGATAGTTTTTTGTTAAATATGGATTGGGGAAATTATGGGGCGGAAGAAAGAAGGGAAGAATAAACAATGATAGGGTCAGACCCGAGAGATAACACTGATTTAATAACGAAGTCAACATTTATTTGGGCCATTTGGAAGATAAAAATGGAGTAGCACCAGGAATCGATAATACCAATCCCGAAACCTAAAATATGATATTGAACTATCAGCAGAAATACAGTACTTCATCCTCTGTTTGTTGAAGTGTGGGAACAAGGGTGGTTCCAGAAGATTGTAGAAGAGGACTGCTGGTGAAACTGAAAAAATGGAGGGATAGGACAAAGTGCGATAACAGGGGAGTTATCACCTTATCATCAATTGCAAGTAATGTGTCATTAGTCATTACACTGAGGATCATAGTAGAACAGTGTATGAAGTGGAACAAGACGCTGTATCGTATGTTTTTGGACTTCCTGAAAGCATTCCACTCCTTGAAGAGACAATTCATGTGGAAGGCCCTGGCCGAGTACGGATTACCTGAGAAGATCATCAACCTCATTAAGAGCGTCTATGAAATCCATAGGTGCCAAATGGTCCACGAGGTAATACTGACAGAATCGATGTGGGTGAACTCCAGAGTGAAACAGGGTAACTGGTTATGAAGGAAGTGATTTTGGAGCAAAAACTAGATTGCAAGTGAATGTGATGAAATACCTGGAGGACATGGTTTTTGCCGACGACGTCTGCATGATCGCCCAAAACTTCAGTTACATGGAAGAGAAATTGAACAGCATTCAAGAACAAGGAACAAGAGCAGGAATGAATGAATATTTACTTCAAAAAGGCAAAGGAAATGCTAATTAAGAGCACGATTGACCTACTCCGTATGATACGAAAAACCAAAGAGATTGTTGAAACTTTGCTAGAGTTTCAATATCTGTGGAGTATAATGACAAATGTGGCAGGTGCCAAAGCAGATGTTAAGAGTCGCATCAGGAAAGCGAATTTCACATTCGTCCAACTATATGCGATATGGAAAACCCGCGATATGCCAACCAAGACAAGCGTGGAAATTTTCATACAAATGTGAAAGCGGTTCTCCTGTATTGATGCGAGGTGAGTAAAGTAACAACCCAGCTCATCAGGAGTCGCCAAGTCTTCATAAATCATAATACAATGGCCAGAGGTAATCACAAATGAAGAGCTTTTGATGAGGACAGGGGAAAATCCAATACAACTGCATATAAAACCTAGAAAGCGGGGATGGATAGGCCGTGGTTTGAGGGAGGACCACGCCGTTGAGAAGAACGTAGGGCGTAAAAAGAAAGGACGGCCTGGAGAAGTGTGGAATGAGAGATGAGGGAGGACGGCCCTCAGACCTACAGACACTAGCCTGGAGACGAAACGAATGGACGACCTCTCCTCCAAAAGGGGACACAGGATATAAGTCAGCCGTAAGTCATTGCCACCGCCTTGAAGGATGAAGTCGAGGCACTTTTGCCTTCAGGAGAGCAATTATACTGTACCCGTTTGACGAGATTCTAAATTCTAAGGGAATTACATGGGGAATATTTTATATAATTAAGACCATTAAGACCAAGAGATAGATGGCTGAAAGGAGTGGATGAATGTGTCGAGAAGAGAGGCGAGGACTGGACTAGAGTGACAGCGGAGAGGTGGTGGGAAGAAAGGACTAAAGGACCAAACAGACCCAGCCTGGGGCTGGAAACTGTACTAGATGATGATGAAGATGGTCACATTCAATATGATTACGTCGTTACTCGAGTAACATATGGAGAAAGCTAATTTTGGTGAACTTTAATCTATTGGAACGTAAGTTATCGATTGTAATATAGGCCTAAGCGTGGAGGAAATAATGAAATCAATCAGCCGAGAGGGGCTTGAGGATCGAATTCAACACAGATCTGATGATTGGTTCAGCCGATAGATGATTTTGGCAGAGAAAATTCAGGTGGTTTGCTATGAAAGTGACAATATGAAAAATATCTCTTAAAGTGCATGGGAGGTGCAAGTTTCATTCAAAGACCTGATACACATACACACATAAAGACGTAGACACCGAGTGATCTCAGTAGAGATGACTTTGTTTCAGTTAGCAAAATTTGTTTCATTCTCTTAAGTAGGTGGAGGGACCAAAATACTGTACAGTACTTTGTTGTTTACTTCTGCTACCAGCTTGATCCATGGGAGACTTCCATCAATTTACGCCTCAAGACCCTTCATATCTTTAATATCACTCATTTTCATTTGAGACTGCTTTGCCTTTCTGCGTCCAGTCTATTCTGCAAGCCTCTCTTTGCATCAATCCGCCTTCATGATACTCTGTTAGCATTCAGCACTGCGGTCTCCTCGGCTTCTACACTTCTCATTTCGAAACCGTTAAACGTCTATCTCTGCTACTCTTACAATCTATAGCAGAGATCATTAACCTCTTAGGTAGTCTGTATTCCCACATTCTCATCACATGACCCCACCATCTGAGTTGGCTCATACGAAGAGCTTCATCTAAGTTGTTCATTTCTATCTCAATCTTTACCTTTTCATAGCGAGAACCCTACTGCCATAACTCCAATTTATTATTTCCAGCAGTCAATCGTGCTACCCTCGTATCTGTTGCCTCTAGCTTATGTAGGCTATCAGATATCCTGAATCTACCCTGCTCTCACAACCATACAGCAAGGTCGGTCTAAATACTGAGCGATGTAGGAAGGGTTTCGTCGTTACACCAACTTCCTTCTAGTTGAATGCAGTAGATTTCAACTGGTTTGTCTGCACTCGACAACCAGATCATCAGCATAAGCAAGACTGCTTACCTGGTTCCCACCTAATTGAATCCCACTCAGCCAGTGTATGCCCTTCGGCAAATGGTTCATACGTAATATAAAGAAAAAGAGTGAATGATTGCAGCCTTGCCTGACTCTTGTAACAATTTAATCCAAGAAATCATTCTACCATCAACTCTCACTGCAGCCTGATTAACAACATAAATAGTTTTGAATGCCTGTATCACTCTTACTTCGTGCCGCCTGAACTAACGATCCCAATTTATCTCCAAATTCCTCCCACAATTTGCTTCGGACTCTAGTATTATTTGGTTGGTTGTGTTCATTTTCACTACTTAAGCTTTGTGCCTGCCGAATTCCTCGTTTGAAGCCACTTTTGGTAAGCTTCTTTTTACATGTAAAAGTAAACTTGTACAGTATATGTTGTCAGACCACCAGGATGAGCTCATTGTCCTGTTTTTCCACACTGTTGTCCCAAGACATGTTTTGGCTACTTCTAGTACTGTATCCCTGTAATCCTGACCACTCCATTGCAATGTCCTGCAATTCTTTACCATCTGCTCTTTGGAATTTATCTGATCCATTGGTCCATGATGTAGTCAAGTACTAATTCGTGCTGAGTAGCTTACTAAGTAGTCCTGACAGTCGGGATACCAGTTACTATGGAATACGAGAGGATACCTTGGACATATTCAGAGTCGTGGTCCTCCTTGTGCTCAGGCTGCTAGGACTACCCAACTCAAATGTTTTTCCTTGAGGTGAAACTCATGAGCCCTTAGTAAGTAAGGCTAGCAACCTGCATCGCTTGTACTTTCTAAACCGGCTAAAACGCCGTGAGCACGCCTTGAGCCTATGTGAATGATGGAGTCCCACTCCCATCCGACAGATCAGGAACTTCTTGGGAACGAACAGGCAATCGAGCTGGTATTCTATAGGGTGCTATTTATACCCATGGTGGTTATGGAAGACCCCCTCAATATTAAATGCACCCAATAGAGTTTTAGTTCAATTAGCTGAGTGTTTCCAAAGAGTCCCTGATCTGGCAGATGGGAGTGGGGCTACGTCACTCCCATAGTTTAGACCAGTGGTTCTTAACCGGTGGTCCGCGGACCACAGGTAGTCCGCGAGTGCCTCGGGAGTGGTCCGCGGGAGAAAAGGGTCCACCAGCACATATAAAAAGTGGCCAATAAATGGGGATTTTGAAAACGATGTGCGTTGAACGTGTATCGTCTGAATATATTCGCGGCGATGACTATCAGGTTTTGAATTGAAATATCTTTAAAATAAGTGTTATCGAGGAAGGGTTACGACTGATAAAGTGTATTGCCGCAGAGGGGGGGGGGGGCGGAGGGGTGGTCCGTACATGATTCAATTTCACGCTGAGTGGTCCGCAGACTTCTACGGGTTCAGAACCACTGGTTAAGAGGTTTGCTTAATACAAATACAAATAATGCAGGTTGCTAGCCTTACTTACACAGGGCTCCCTTTAATTTCATCTCAGGGTCCCCCAGGGGCTCACATCTAGTGGGACGTGGGTTGACGACCAAGAGACCCCAGCTGAGTCCGGCATTGCTTCAACTTACTTGTGCCGGGCTCCTCTCTGTCTTCTTTCCTGTCGACCTCGCTTGGTCACCTCTTGTTCTCTTTCGACCCCGACGGTATTAAGGTACTGAAGTGAGTATTTCACTTTTCCGCCTTAATTGGCCCTTGTCTCATCTTTCCTGATACCCTCATTGTTCGAGAGGTCAGCCTTCTTTTCCTTTTCATGTTATCTGCTGCCTTCAGCACAAGGCCCTCAAGGAGGCAGGGTGCGTGTAGCCCCACCCCATCTGGTGCACCCTGGATAGTGCTGCACCCTCAAGTGCTCATGGCTGGTGAGTTTGGGAGTTGGTGACCCTGAGGGTTTCCTGAGCTGGGTCCGTTTTGTCCCCTTCTTCCTCTGACCTTGGGGCGGGCTCTCTCCTCTCTCCCCTTTCCTATCTGCCATTCATGGCTCTCATTCCTTCCAAGTCCCTCAATCCTCATTCTTCGAGGGCTGAGGGTAATTCCTTCCTTCCTGTCCTTTATTTGCCTCATCCTTTATTTGTTTACCATTTCTTCTTATTGTATGTAAGTTTGTAGTTAGTATTAGTTATAGTTTTCATTCTCCTCTCATCTTTCACTATCACCCAAACAATTAGGGGCCGATAACCTAGATGTTAGGCCCCTTAAAACAACAATTATCATCATTATTATCATCATCATCTCAGGGAACAAACAAGCGAGTTGGGTAGCCCTAGCCACCTGGACACAAGAAGGGCCACGACTTTCAATATGTCCAAGATTCGCACTCCTATTCCATAGTAACTGGTATCCCGACTGTCAGGACCTTTAGTAGGCTTCGCACCCATTGCTCATGGTTCAGGGACAAGGACGTGACTACACCATGAAGCATACACCCTTACTGAACGGAATACGTTGTATTTTTTATTGTTACAGGAAAGCAATCATCTGTAGATACTTCTTTGTGGATACTCGTATAACAAACCTTTTGTTTCTTTGTCGAGGGCCGATGAACTATAACTCTTCCTTCCGACATGACGCCCACTTTCCTGTGGTTAAGGAAGTCGTGGCCGCCATGAGGTTGTTATGGTGACAGCCGGCTCCCCGCTCCCCCTAGGCTACATCTCATCGCCTTTCTTTATTGGCAATGTTACTGCAATCGGCAGGCGACCCAACGCGACGCAAACCAAACTGCCTATGATATGGACTCCTCAGTCCTCAGGTGCACCGAGCACTCTCTAAGTAGCCTACCAGCGGAAGGAATTGCTGAGTTACCAGAGAAGCCACAAAAACTGCCCGGAATACAAAAGAGTTGTTGCACCATTGAATGTACTTGGGATATATTGGTCATCAGTCACGAAGCATATAATCGGGTACATATTGTGCATACTGTGTTTCGACAGTTATGTTAGTTGTATGTCTACCCCTTATTATTCCCGTTTTTCTAACGGTGTCGGGTGTGAGATGCGATGGAAGTCTTTGTGGCGGATGGTTTTTACGGCCGGATGCCCTCATGAGAGGAGTTAATGAGGGATGAAATGAATGATGGTGAATGAAACTGGGCAAGGATGTGGAAGGAAGAGGCCGTGACCTGTCAGAAGGTACCGTCCCAGCATTTCTCTGGAGTTGAAAATGGAAAACCACGGAAAACCATTTCAAGGTCGGCCGACGGTGGGGCTCAAACCACGCGTCTACCGAGTCAGCAGAGAGCTTGGCACCAAACTTTTGTTTGCTAAGGCAAACCTGAAAAATTGCTTCAAACACCAAAATAATTAATGGAATCGTTGTTGAGGCCATGCTTGGGAAGGAACCGCGGCCCTATGTTAGGAAACATCCCGGCATTTGCCTGGAGTAGAAGTGGGAAAAAACTTTTAGAATGGCTGAGGTGGGAATCAAACCCACCTCCTCTCAGTTCTACTTCATGAGGATCAGTGTACCCCGTTTCAGGTCCCAGACCAGAATTAAATTTCTTGGCTGAGCAAGAATCCAATCCGGAACCTCCAGGGTGACAGCCAAAAATGAGAGCCACTACTGCAGCTGCTAGACCTACATAATGCGCTTTCATTGTGATATCACATTACTTTATACAGTTTGATGGACAGAAAATACAGAAACATAAACTACCGCCAGGTGCGTAAGGAACATTGACTTTTCTCGGACGAAAACAGGTAATTTATCGCTGATGTATTGGGACATGGTGGTCATCAGTTTTGTGCATGAACTTAAAGAGTGGCCTGCGTGTTGTGAGTGCATTCACGATTAATAGGCTGTGTGATTCGGGAGGGAAACAAGTGCCAAGAACAAAACAAATACTGGGGACACTATTCAAATTTGCGGGCGGCAATTTAACATGTAGGGTATTCAAGGTGCAGTGGTCAAGTTGCTTGCCTCTCACCAAGGCGGATCGCGTTCGTTTCCCGGTCAATTCCATGGCCAGCACGATCGCCATATTTGACACCTCTCGACTTATTTCTGTTGGGTAGTATGAAGAGAATGGTGTATACCACTCCTGTTACGGCAGCGGAGGACCTTATTAATCGAGTTCACGGAGTGATTGCTATCCTTCAAAGACAACCGCACGTATTAGGTCTTGTGCGTGTGGTTCAGCACCGCTGACTAGGCTCTGCAATGACGTTGGAGGTACACAGTTCGAACCCCGTTTGTAAGGAGCCCCATGTGCTACTCATGTTGAGTTTATTGACGATGTGTGGAACGCACACTTCCAAGCGCTACAGCGTCCAAGGCGTGCGTTTCCGGATATGGGTTCCTTCTTAAAAACCGATCAGTTTGCATTCCCGCACATCATAGTAAGTTTTGTCGGTGTTTTTTTTTCTTTTTGGACACCCTGTATAAGAAGGTAGGGAATTATTGTCCTGGTGAGCATCAACCTGTATCACGAGTGCCGATGGAGCACTGCAAGAAACGGTTACTGTACAACTGCTTCGAAAATAATAACTTAATGACGTTCTATTCGAATTTAGGTCAGGACAATCAACTTGTAAAGCAGCAGAATATCCTGTGCATGAAATTGTAACCATATTTAAGCCTCACTTACTTACTTGTGCCACACCTTTGTAAAGCAATTAATAATGTATCTCATGACTCCATAGCTTACTAATAAACACCAGATGGTGACAGTGGAAAACCAAAGATCAGGTGTACTCAGTATAATCACTGGTTCAGTCATCGGGCCTTTTCTATCTGTTGTTATCCGTATATTTACGACCTTCCCAAGAATTCGCCAGCTAAATCAGTACATTATGCTGATGGCATATCTCTTATATCTGATGACTGGCTGCGTGGCGCAGCGGTAACGTTCTCGCCTGCCATGCCCAAGGTTGCAGGGTCGAATCCTGGCGCAGTCAGTTGTCATTTGAGGGTGCGCAATTATCAGGAAGTCGTGTCGGTAGATTTACTGGCACGTTAAAGATCCCCTTTGGGGCAAAATTCCTGCGATTCTAAAAACCTCAGTATTTAAAAGGGGCGTAAAGCCAATAACATTATTATTATCATCCTATATATGATGAGGGGCAGATGACCTCGTAGTTCCGCCCCTTAAAACAACAATAACTAACTATATCTGATGATATACAGTAGGTTTGGATAGAGAGCGCAATAGAAATGAAGAAGTGTTACGGGAGTCACTTGCATTGTTGCAGGTTAATTAATATGTCGAATATAGCAGAAAAATAGAAGGCATTTGACTTGCTTAGTAAACTTTGAAGGTCCATGAGAGAACTTCGGTAAATGTGTTGGGTATTCATTTAGACGGTAAATAATGAACTCGCACTCAACATCTGTTCCGAGTGGTATTCTAATTTCTTGTTACACTTTCTTTCTTTCTTTCTTTCTTTCTTTCTTAGTCGTTTACCCTCCAGGTTGATGGAACCCACGGACTCAGCGAGGGAACTCACCACTACCGCCTCTACGGGCAGTGTCCTAGACCTGGGAACATCTAATCGGAGTGGATACAACTGGTGAGGTGGGATTGGCACCTCGCCCAGGCGGCCTCACCTGCAAAGCGAACAGGGGCCTCATGAGGGAAGGTAATGGATGGTCAGGATGGAGAGGCAAGGAAGAGGGAAGGAGGCGGCCGTGGCCTTGAAGAAGGTACTGTCCCCGTTTACCTGGATAGTAGGCTGTCAGATATCCGCCCCCTCAATCGGATTGCCAACTATCAATTGCACCGGCTCAGCTACATCAATGAAAATGGCACTGACAGATACTATCGAGATAAGAGCACAGAAGTTCACAGGAAATCATTGTGGAACACACCAAAATAGACGGGGGTTCATACTTACCGTTACTTACCTCTTAATTATCTCGGGGTTTGAGTTGACAACAGGATCACTAAAAGTCTGTTCACACAATAACCTCCACCATGACATTTAAAAATGAACCAGAAACGAAGACGAGAACTTTGAACTGTACAAAAGCTTTATTTCTAATAAAGGGTATGATTTTACTAACACAACAAAATTAACGTGGCTATCAGTAGCCCAAGTCAATCTGGCTACGTCCTCAGTAGGACTTGCAAAAATTATCATACAACATGATATAAAACATTTTAGCTCCCAAGAGCTCCAAATAACGTAATATTCATAACACTATTGGATTGGAAAAAGACATCAGGGTGTGACATATATAGAGCATTTGGTTTCCTTTTAATAAACATGAGAATGGTATTTATAGTCGCAAGGCCGGAGTGTGTACGACCTCACTCTGATAACCAGATGTTGGCCCAGCTGCGAGCTACCCTCGAACCTGTTGCATACTGGTCAAATGCATTCCCTTCTCACGTGCTGAGTTACGTAACATACAGCTTGCTCTCTCAAACTTTTATCTGTCTACAAGACAGATCACATTATATTTACGCAAATCTTTCAAGTACTTTGCTCACATCCTATTGGATCACTATGTTAATTCCTTAAACTTGTTAAGTTTAATCCAAATGTTTAATTAGCTCTTAAATGTTTATACCAAAATCACATAAATTATTTATAACAATTAGAAATTGTTTATAATATTTGTCAAAGACAATAAAAATATTATAAGCACGCCTTTAACATCACTCTCGTTTCACATCATTTTCAAAAATATTTACAGCAATTATTTACAATATTAACATTTAAATTGTTTAAATTATTAATTTAATAAATACATTAACCACATGTTCATTCGGTTGATAATTTTCATAATCGTGATTAATATAATCGACCAATGAAGGTTAGTTATACATGTTAATGTCACAATCTGGTTTAATAAAGGTTTTAATAATGATTTGTGACGGCAACCTTCATTCAAATCTTACCTCAAATTCTTTCAAAACTCGTGTTAATTATAACAGTAAATCACTTGATTTATTTTCAACGAACTATGACAATCTTACTCCAGCGGAAAATCCTTCGCTAACAAGTTAATGCACAAACTGCATTAAAAATATGCCCAAAATCATCATATATTAATCTATATGGCATTCAACTTCCACATAACTTACAAAACTTCCACAAATAATTCTTTAACATTTATTCCTGTGGGAACTTCCTTCATATTCAAGGGCATTATATCTCAGCGACTTTCAACACGCGCTGCACTAGCGATTATACATTCATAGTTCCACTTAAAAAATTTTATAATCATTAATTGTTTCAAAACTGTTTTTCTATTTAACCTTCGTGGATTTCATTCATGAACCGAAATGAAGTCAAAACTTGCCAATCACAAACAAATTTAATAGTGAATACGCTTATATACGCCTGTCTGGTCTATCAAAATTTAAGATTAACATCTTAAAAGAAATGTAGTATAAAAATACTATCTTCGAATAAAGTGCGACTAAAATGCAAAGTAGTCGAATAGAATCCAATTAGACTGGGGAATGCAAACATCGTTATATAAATCTCTAATTGAGAAAAACTCCTAACAAAAGTACTTGACTTTAATGCATTCAATAATTCATTATTAACGTTAATCTTTCACAAAAGTGTCTATGATGCAATGTTCATTCATAACTGACGATAAATGTCTGTGTTGCAATCAATTCAAATAACGACTAGTATTTCCAAGATCGTCGACAACGTAAGAGATTTTAACGCTCTAAAATCATTTAAATGTTCTTCCTTCTTGATGATGACAGAAAATTGGTCAAAGTAATTAAACTGGGGTAGAATTACTTTAATAAAGTGACACGCTGTCTGAATTTAAATCTGCCATAAAAATCATTAACTTACAGTCAAATCGTGACTACAAAAATATTTATTACTGAAAATTCTAAATATCAGTCTCAACTGATTCAAAATCGTTAACTATGCCCATGACATAACAATGTCTTAATAAATCGTCGAAAAATGCAAAACTCATCAAGGTGTATTGAGAATAAGAATCTCAACAAGAAAATCGGGCAAAAACATGATAAAAATATGGGAAAAATGGTTGCTCAAACATCATTAATATACTCAAATACAATAAACGTTCACGACTACCTTATCTGCCGATTGACGTTCCAGAGGAAAATTCCCCAAAGAAGACTGCTGATGGATCCATTTCACCACGTTAAAGCTGAGCTCCATCCTCGAAATAGGAAATAGCACCCTCGGAGAATCGAACTGCTTCCTTCTCCGGAAATCGCTCTGCTCCTCGAAGACGAATAGACATCCTTCCGGCAATAATCTTCTTTGTGAGTCGGGACATCCCTGACCTCTCTTGAAAAATTCCCTGAAGTTCCAGTAGACAATCGTCATGAAGTTTTGTAGAAATTTCCGAAGAAATTATTCATATTCAGAGTATGAAATTGTTTCTATGGCTGTTCGATGGTATTCAGCCTTTAATTACGAAACATGGGTGTAGATGGTATTCACCGCATGTTCGCTTGTGTGGAATAGCAATTAGCGAAGTTCCATGTCGCTATCTTACTCCGTTGAAGTATGTCCCAATTGCAATAAGCCCTTAGCCTTCCATCTGTTCTTCGGTTGTAGTGTTAGAAGAACAAACTGCCGTATTCAATTGCTCCATTATACTGTATCGTTCTGTAACCAAGCAATCTGAAGTCTTTCTATTCCACTCGCAGCGTCAGCCGTTGCGTTGATTCTGGCTATACGAAAGTGCTTCTCTTGTGGCGAGATAATCACTTTTCTCAGTCGTATAAAACTGCTAATATCTTTCGAACTAATCGGTCGAAATTGTTCAGCTTTTCTCTATAACTGCATGTAGCACTGCACAATACAATTAGCTTATCGTAGACCGCTAACTATTCGAAGCTAAACTTGTAGAAGCTTTCTAAGGTCCGTTTCAACTTCACCTAGTTTGACATGGATCTCGTTAATATAGTGGCCTCGCCACGCGTTATAAAGACGATTCTTTTCACTGCTGTTCACTTCGACGTCTCACTATAATGAATGTATAAGAAAAGAACTTTCACAAATATACTTCGATGCTCTGAGAATGAGATCTCAGAATGATCAGAGAACGAGAGAGAGCTTCCTCTCTTCTGCGCAAGCCCTTTTATTAACTTCTCGAGGGGCGTTTCCATCCCTTCCAAAGCGTGATACTGCGTCATCGTTAGAACTTCCAACTTCGTTAATACATGACGGATTTTCAAAATTCAAAAACTGAAAATAAATTTCATCAAAATTCCAAATCAATGCTTTTACTGCAAATGGATTTCCACAATTCTGCATTCCAAAAGTAATAAAAATACCATAGTTACAGCAATCTCCGTCTTCCTTTAAACTATCGTTGATTGGTTCATGCCTCTCCTCCAATAGCATAGTTTCTTCCTCAGCAGAATTCCTCGTTTCCTGCGACTGCGTCGTAAATCTTGGAACATTCTCGACTAAATGCTGACGTCACTGAGAATCTCAGCTCAAGTAGCCTGCTGGTATAACATTTACGTCATCCGTGCTTACGTCATGACTACCCACGTCATAACTATGACAGCCATAACTTTCATTATAATTTCAAATATAGCCACCGTGGTCTCTATATAATTCAATTACGGGGGCATTCTCCTCCCACCACGTTTTAAAAACAGTTGCAAATTGTTTTTAAACTCAGTGTTACAAGTATCTCAACTCTCTTGAACACGAAATTGAATTATTACTGGCTTACTCTAGGATAGTATCTTTTTAAATTTCCAGCATTGAACTTGCCGTAAACGACATTATTCTCATCATCGTAGAGTTCATAACAGTTGTTTCCATAAGCGTTCGTAATCCTAAACGGCCCCAGGAACACTAATCCAAATTTGGGGTAGATTTTCTTGGACATATCAGCCTTGACAGGTCTGCGTAATAATACAAGATTTCCAACTTGAAAGGGTGTACCAAAACGTTTTCCAGCTACTCTTTTCAATCGTTTCTCTGCTGCTTTCTGGAGTTGTTCCTTTGCCTTGTCAATCCTCTGCTGTCTTCCTATGTCGGGATCTCTCGGTATGTGGTTGAAAAGATTATCTCACGGCCTTTCTGGGTTTCTTCCTAGATGAAGTCGCATTGGCACTTCTCCTGTGCTCTCCTGCACTGTAGAGTTCAGACATTCCTCAATAAGGGGTACAAATCTCACCCAACCAGAATGATCATTTGGACAGAAAATTCGACAGAATTTCGAAAATTCAGCCATATATCTTTCTGAGGAATTCGATTCAGGGTAACGCACGCTTGAAAATAAGTGCTTAATGCCAAGCCTTTCCATATCCGCTGCAAATTCCACGGACGTAAACTGCGTTCCATGATCTGACAGTAGATATTCCGGTATACCAGCTTTAGGAAATACAGCATTTTCCAGTCTGCTTACTACGTTCCTCGTGTTAGCTTTCTGCATGGGACTCATTGTAACAAATTTTGAGAAAACATCCACGGTCACCAACAAGTACTGGTTACCCTGGTATCCCTTCGGACAGGGGCCAAAGATATCCGTCGCCATGAGTTCGTTTGGCTTAGAAGGAATCATTGCCTTCGGTTTTCCCTTTAGTAAAGCAGAAGCATACTTTGCTCTTTGACATTTGTCACAGGATCTAATGACCTTGGCAATGCTGGAACGCATGTTAGTCCAGATAAATCTCTCTTTAAGTGTATTAAGAGTCTTATCTAAACCGGCATGTCCAGTTGCGTGATGAGCTACCCACACTAAATTGACAATAAGTTTAGGTGGCACGACTATTCGGAGTTTTGTATGCGCAGAGTCAGCATACTTGCATACGATGTCTCCACTCAAGACAAAGTGTCGTGAATTTCTCCGTGTAGCTTCATAGTCAACATCTGTATTGTCCATGTAACCCTTGAGGAACCTGTACATTTTCCTTATTGGAGCGTGTCTCTTCTGTGACACACCGATTCGGGCTAACCTCCTAACGGTTTCTTCATCTTCTTGCTCCAATTGTACATGGTGTATCTGCACATTTTTAATAGGGTTACGTGATAGAGCATCAGCCAGTAGGTTATCTTTCCCAGGCTGGTGGACGATAGTAGCGTTAAACTGTTGGGTGAACAAAGCCCAACGTGTCAATCTATCACTTGACATGTCAGTTTGCAACATAAACTGTAGTGCTTTATGGTCAGTAATAATGATGACCTTATGTCCCAGCAGGATTTTCTTCCAGGCTTGTAAAGCTGTCACAAAAGCTAACGCTTCAAGCTCTGTCGTGAAGTAGTTTTCCTCGTGCTTTTTCAACTTCCGACTGGTGAACGCAATGTAGTGCTTGTTGCCTGCCTCGTCTTTCTGGTATAAGACTGCACTAATGCCTATTCTCGATGCATCAGACTCAATATAGAACACCTTCTCAAAGTCTGGGTACTCCAGTTTCACATTATTTCTGAGCATTTCTTTTGCTTTCTCAAAAGCCTCGTCTGCAGCGGTACTCCATTTCCATCTGTTGTTCTTCTTGAGTAAGTCATACAGAGGAGCCATAATTTCCGAGTATCTTGGACAGTGGCTGCTAATAAATTGGCATGCACCTACAAATTCTCTGACTTGTTTTACCTTAGTTGGCTTTGGAAATCTCGTGATTGCATCTACTTTTTTCATGTTTGGATGATATCCATCTTTATCAATAGTATGCCCCAAATAATTTATTTCCTTCTTCAAGAATTGACATTTTCCAAAGTTCACCTTGATATTGGCCTCCCTTAAATTCTCGAACAACTTTCTCAAGTGCACTAAATGTTCTGCGGCGCTGGGTGAAGATACGATTAAATCGTCAATGTAGCAGATTACATTTTCTTTCACTTCGTCAGTGAGCTTACTATCAAGTGCTCGAATAAGTGCTGGTCCACTGTTAACCATTCCAAAAGGCATTCTGGCAAAGACCCATGACGTCTGGTCAAATAGGAATCCAGTGTACTGCATACTATCCTCTTCTAGTTGAACTTGATAAAATGAAGACGTCAAGTCAAGAACGCTGAAACATGCTCTCCCTTTGAATTTCCGAAGCAGATCTCTAATCTTGGGTGGTCTGTCATTTTCTGGAAGAATCTTCAAGTTGATGGTCCTGGCATCGAGACAAAGACGTATCTGACCATTACTTTTCTTCACTACTGTGATGGGGTTTATATAAGACGACGCCTGTTTTCTAATAATTCCGTCTACCTCCATTTTTCTGATTAACCCTCGTACTTCTTGATAGTATTTCTCAGGAATGGGGTATATTCTCTTCTGGTAAGGGGTTTCATCTGTCAGCCTTATCTTGTACTTATAATCCTTAATCAATCCAGGCTTTTCATCGAAAATATCTTGGAATTCCTTTATCAGATCCTCAAATTCCCCCTGAATTTCTTCAAATCCTTCAGTTTTTCTACTGGGTATTTCTTCTAAATTTTCCACTTCATTAATTATTGTATTCAAAATTTCTTCCCTAAGGTCTATTTCCAGACTGTTTTTCACGTCCTGTTCTTCTATCTCTTCTGTGATTATGTACCCATCATTAAAGCTAATACTTCTGTTCTTCATGTCAATAATAGCTCCGACCTTCGATATAAAATCGATTCCAAGCACCATATCAAAATTGATCTTGCTCACCACAATGAAGATCTGTTCATAATTCCTTCCATTGATCTCAAAGTTCAATAACACTTGAATCTTGCATTTCACTGCCTTATCTTGGAATATCCCTCTCACTTTGACGGTAGAAACAGGTAGAACTGTCATGTTCTCTCCTCTTAGCAGACTTTGATAACATTCCTCTGAAATGATGGAAATAATAGCACCAGTATCCATCAGGGCTTTGTACTGCTGTCCATCTATCCGTACAGCAATAATAGGTAATGCACATGGTCTTTCCTCTTTACCAATACCCCTCTCTTCTAGTAAATCTTCATCGGTAACTTCGTATATCTCATTAATCGTAATCAGGTGTGGTGTGGCAATGTATTTACAGGTTCTCACTGACGTTGAGAAATCGGCGTTTTTTTTTTGTGTTACCGACCTCAAAATTCTGTTGGCTCGTAGAAGGCCCAGGATCGATTACAACATCCTGCCTTTTCTTTTGATTGTCAGCTTCTTTATCTCTTAATTCTTTTAAGTATTGCTGGCTTTCCTTTTCTCTTTGCTGATACTGATCAGGTGTCATAACCTGACCTTGAGTATTCTGGTTTCTACTTTGGTTTTGGTTATTCCTATTATAGTTACGGTTATACCCATTATTGTTGTAATATCTGCCTCTTCCATTGTAGTTTCCTCGGTTGTAGTTCCAACCTCTTCTCTGTTGATACGGTCGGTAACCTTGTGATCTGTAATTTCTAAACTGATTATTCCTGTGAGGACCTACATTGTCAGTTTTCTCCTGCTCTGGCTTGTCAGTTTGTTGGACTTGGTCCATGTATACCGTATTGATTTCCTTAAACTCCTGCCTTTGACCTTTCTGGACTACGTTAGGCATTGGACTTGTGTAGTCTAACCTCCTTAGTAATTCATCCATGCTGGATAAATCCCTGATGTTGGACGAAATTATAAGTCTCCTCGCCTCAACTGGCAGCATACGAGAAATCGCATCTATTAGTTGCTCCGTGGACAATGGGGGTTGCAAAAATCTCAAGCGGGACAACTGACTCGTAAAGAAATCCGCGTACCTCGTTGGAAGAGTACCTGAGTATTTTCTTGAATACACCTCCGCTCTTAACGAATTCTGCGCTTCTATAGACCAAAATCGCTTGATTAATGCCTCTGCAAACTCGTCAAAGTTACTGAATGTGTATCTAAATGCGCAAAACCATTCAAGGGGTCCTCCAATCAGATATCTCTCTACTATCTTCATCTCTCTTTCTCTGGGAATGTGAGCTTCGATGAAATAATCTTTGAGATTCCTTACATACTCTATAGGTGTCAAACTATCAGTGTTACTGAATTTTTGTGGTTTGTCTTCGAAATTCCTAATGACCGTCACGTTCCTCGGATATGAATCCGGATAGTTTTTCCCACTATCTCGGTAATTCCACTCAGGTTCCATGTTCCTCTCGTCATCCTCCTCTCTGAATCTGGATACACGTTCTTCAGGAGTCACGTCTCTTTCTTCTGGCTCTAGGTTATGTCTTCTAGCATAATTCCTATTCAATTCACAAGCTAAGCCTTCTGTATCCTTGTCGGTGATTTCTGTTAAGACTTTCTTGATAATCTCTTCTTTGTAGTTCTCCATTAAACTAGTCTCTCCTAACTTCAAATTTTTCAGTTTACTCGTCGTTTCATTTACATCCGAGACAACTTTATGCATCTGTTCCTCTAATGTAGATTTTAAAGTTTGCATATCCTGATCTAGTTGTGTTCTATCGTCAACTTGTTTTTCGGATAACGAATTTATCCTGACGCTTACATCTTTCCTAATCTGTACTACTTCATTGTTAATTTCTATCTGCGTACTGGCAAGTTTTCTTTCAATCCTTTCCTGAATTTGGGTTACATGTTCCCCACTTGACTTATTCCACTCGTCTTTCCAAACCGCTACGTTTGCTGTTAACATTTCGGCTATGTCTACTTCGATATCCTCTTTTAATACTCTATTGTGGTCTAATACCTGGGTTCTCATGACCTCTACATCATACTTCAACTCTGCTAAAGACGTTGTTGTTCTAACTGATTCATCGACTAACCTAGTCGCTAATGCAGTTATATTACGCGTACAAAGAGTTTTTGAGTTTTCGATTTCTTCCCTGACTTTATTTACATCAGTTTGGACTTTAGTAATATCTACGAAAACTGTGTTGACCTCTACCTGAATCTTAGTTATGTCACTTTGCACCTCAGTTATATCCGCATGAATATTATTAATGTCTACCTGAACATTGGATACATCAGTTCTAGCTTTTTGAATTTCTTTTTGGACTTCCTCGACCTTGTCTTGGACAGTCGCTACATCGTTTTTGACAACAACTACTTCGGCTCTAGCACAAGAAATATCCCCTCGGACATTAGCTACATCTAGATTTAACATTGTAAGGTCTCTCTGTACCTTAGACACATCATTTTTAACATCAGACACGTTTGTGCGGATGTCACTTACAGTATTCTCAATTCCTAGGGTATTAATCTGTAAACGCGACATATTCTCCTCTAAATTAGCAGTGCTAGTTTGGATACCCTTCAAACTTTCACCCATACTAGCTTTCAAATTAGCAGACAAAGTACTAGCATTCTCCTCCATTCGACTAGTATTCCTAGCTTCCATCTCTTTCATACTCTCACTCATCTGCTTCATATTGCGATTCATGTTAGCAGACATCTCCTCTAACATCTTCTTCAAACTTTCATCTGCCATTACAATATTATTCAAAAATGGATTGCTGTAGGGACATACATCAAAAGAGCAAAATAACAACATTTGAGCAACACTTTTCACCATATATAATTTTGATCAATTTTCTGTCTTAAATCTAACTTATAACTACCTTATAATTAACCTTCGAAGATACTTCATGTTGAAACAAACTCAAGCACATGTTCAAATTTCTCTGGCTCATTTTAAAATATCCTAACACAAATAATTTACATTTATAATCCAAATAATTTAATTTTATCTTTAATATGACTAAAATGTCATAAGCCGGTCAAATAAAATAAGATTCCAGATCATAGGCGATTTTTCTAAGTTTCCTGCCCATTTAGCCTTTCTCAAGTTGTATAAGATCTGATCTTTTCTGAGTGTAATTTTCCTAATACAATACAACATTTAATTCCTATATAATCACACTCTTAAATACTACAATTGGCCTAGACATCTAACAAAGAATCAACCTCTTTATTTGAGTCTAATCGAACCTCACGTTTTAGGTTTGCCACTCTTACTGGCGTTCAACCTGGTAATCCAGTTATGTTGAATCGAGCCCCAACGTTTTAGGTGCGCCAATCTTTCTGTTGACTCAGCCCCACGCTCTTGGGTCGCCAATCTTTCTGTCCCCGTTTACCTGGATAGTAGGCTGTCAGATATCCGCCCCCTCAATCGGATTGCCAACTATCAATTGCACCGGCTCAGCTACAATGAAAATGGCACTGACAGATACTATCGAGATAAGAGCACAGAAGTTCACAGGAAATCATTGTGGAACACACCAAAATAGACGGGGGTTCATACTTACCGTTACTTACCTCTTAATTATCTCGGGGTTTGAGTTGACAACAGGATCACTAAAAGTCTGTTCACACAATAACCTCCACCATGACATTTAAAAATGAACCAGAAACGAAGACGAGAACTTTGAACTGTACAAAAGCTTTATTTCTAATAAAGGGTATGATTTTACTAACACAACAAAATTAACGTGGCTATCAGTAGCCCAAGTCAATCTGACTACGTCCTCAGTAGGACTTGCAAAAATTATCATACAACATGATATAAAACATTTTAGCTCCCAAGAGCTCCAAATAACGTAATATTCATAACACTATTGGATTGGAAAAGGACATCAGGGTGTGACATATATAGAGCATTTGGTTTCCTTTTAATAAACATGAGAATGGTATTTATAGTCGCAAGGCCGGAGTGTGTACGACCTCACTCTGATAACCAGATGTTGGCCCAGCTGCGAGCTACCCTCGAACCTGTTGCATACTGGTCAAATGCATTCCCTTCTCACGTGCTGAGTTACGTAACATACAGCTTGCTCTCTCAAACTTTTATCTGTCTACAAGACAGATCACATTATATTTACGCAAATCTTTCAAGTACTTTGCTCACATCCTATTGGATCACTATGTTAATTCCTTAAACTTGTTAAGTTTAATCCAAATGTTTAATTAGCTCTTAAATGTTTATACCAAAATCACATAAATTATTTATAACAATTAGAAATTGTTTATAATATTTGTCAAAGACAATAAAAATATTATAAGCACGCCTTTAACATCACTCTCGTTTCACATCATTTTCAAAAATATTTACAGCAATTATTTACAATATTAACATTTAAATTGTTTAAATTATTAATTTAATAAATACATTAACCACATGTTCATTCGGTTGATAATTTTCATAATCGTGATTAATATAATCGACCAATGAAGGTTAGTTATACATGTTAATGTCACAATCTGGTTTAATAAAGGTTTTAATAATGATTTGTGACGGCAACCTTCATTCAAATCTTACCTCAAATTCTTTCAAAACTCGTGTTAATTATAACAGTAAATCACTTGATTTATTTTCAACGAACTATGACAATCTTACTCCAGCGGAAAATCCTTCGCTAACAAGTTAATGCACAAACTGCATTAAAAATATGCCCAAAATCATCATATATTAATCTATATGGCATTCAACTTCCACATAACTTACAAAACTTCCACAAATAATTCTTTAACATTTATTCCTGTGGGAACTTCCTTCATATTCAAGGGCATTATATCTCAGCGACTTTCAACACGCGCTGCACTAGCGATTATACATTCATAGTTCCACTTAAAAAATTTTATAATCATTAATTGTTTCAAAACTGTTTTTCTATTTAACCTTCGTGGATTTCATTCATGAACCGAAATGAAGTCAAAACTTGCCAATCACAAACAAATTTAATAGTGAATAAGCTTATATACGCCTGTCTGGTCTATCAAAATTTAAGATTAACATCTTAAAAGAAATGTAGTATAAAAATACTATCTTCGAATAAAGTGCGACTAAAATGCAAAGTAGTCGAATAGAATCCAATTAGACTGGGGAATGCAAACATCGTTATATAAATCTCTAATTGAGAAAAACTCCTAACAAAAGTACTTGACTTTAATGCATGCAATAATTCATTATTAACGTTAATCTTTCACAAAAGTGTTTATGATGCAATGTTCATTCATAACTGACGATAAATGTCTGTGTTGCAATCAATTCAAATAACGACTAGTATTTCCAAGATCGTCGACAACGTAAGAGATTTTAACGCTCTAAAATCATTTAAATGTTCTTCCTTCTTGATGATGACAGAAAATTGGTCAAAGTAATTAAACTGGGGTAGAATTACTTTAATAAAGTGACACGCTGTCTGAATTTAAATCTGCCATAAAAATCATTAACTTACAGTCAAATCGTGACTACAAAAATATTTATTACTGAAAATTCTAAATATCAGTCTCAACTGATTCAAAATCGTTAACTATGCCCATGACATAACAATGTCTTAATAAATCGTCGAAAAATGCAAAACTCATCAAGGTGTATTGAGAATAAGAATCTCAACAAGAAAATCGGGCAAAAACATGAGGATAAAAATATGGGAAAAATGGTTGCTCAAACATCATTAATATACTCAAATACAATAAACGTTCACGACTACCTTATCTGCCGATTGACGTTCCAGAGGAAAATTCCCCAAAGAAGACTGCTGATGGATCCATTTCACCACGTTAAAGCTGAGCTCCATCCTCGAAATAGGAAATAGCACCCTCGGAGAATCGAACTGCTTCCTTCTCCGGAAATCGCTCTGCTCCTCGAAGACGAATAGACATCCTTCCGGCAATAATCTTCTTTGTGAGTCGGGACATCCCTGACCTCTCTTGAAAAATTCCCTGAAGTTCCAGTAGACAATCGTCATGAAGTTTTGTAGAAATTTCCGAAGAAATTATTCATATTCAGAGTATGAAATTGTTTCTATGGCTGTTCGATGGTATTCAGCCTTTAATTACGAAACATGGGTGTAGATGGTATTCACCGCATGTTCGCTTGTGTGGAATAGCAATTAGCGAAGTTCCATGTCGCTATCTTACTCCGTTGAAGTATGTCCCAATTGCAATAAGCCCTTAGCCTTCCATCTGTTCTTCGGTTGTAGTGTTAGAAGAACAAACTGCCGTATTCAATTGCTCCATTATACTGTATCGTTCTGTAACCAAGCAATCTGAAGTCTTTCTATTCCACTCGCAGCGTCAGCCGTTGCGTTGATTCTGGCTATACGAAAGTGCTTCTCTTGTGGCGAGATAATCACTTTTCTCAGTCGTATAAAACTGCTAATATCTTTCGAACTAATCGGTCGAAATTGTTCAGCTTTTCTCTATAACTGCATGTAGCACTGCACAATACAATTAGCTTATCGTAGACCGCTAACTATTCGAAGCTAAACTTGTAGAAGCTTTCTAAGGTCCGTTTCAACTTCACCTAGTTTGACATGGATCTCGTTAATATAGTGGCCTCGCCACGCGTTATAAAGACGATTCTTTTCACTGCTGTTCACTTCGACGTCTCACTATAATGAATGTATAAGAAAAGAACTTTCACAAATATACTTCGATGCTCTGAGAATGAGATCTCAGAATGATCAGAGAACGAGAGAGAGCTTCCTCTCTTCTGCGCAAGCCCTTTTATTAACTTCTCGAGGGGCGTTTCCATCCCTTCCAAAGCGTGATACTGCGTCATCGTTAGAACTTCCAACTTCGTTAATACATGACGGATTTTCAAAATTCAAAAACTGAAAATAAATTTCATCAAAATTCCAAATCAATGCTTTTACTGCAAATGGATTTCCACAATTCTGCATTCCAAAAGTAATAAAAATACCATAGTTACAGCAATCTCCGTCTTCCTTTAAACTATCGTTGATTGGTTCATGCCTCTCCTCCAATAGCATAGTTTCTTCCTCAGCAGAATTCCTCGTTTCCTGCGACTGCGTCGTAAATCTTGGAACATTCTCGACTAAATGCTGACGTCACTGAGAATCTCAGCTCAAGTAGCCTGCTGGTATAACATTTACGTCATCCGTGCTTACGTCATGACTACCCACGTCATAACTATGACAGCCATAACTTTCATTATAATTTCAAATATAGCCACCGTGGTCTCTATATAATTCAATTACGGGGGCAGTACCATCCTGGCATTTGCCCGAAGACGAAGTGGGAAACCACGGAAAACCACTTCGAAGATGGCTGAGGTGGGAATCGAACCCCCTCTACTCATTTGGAACACCTGAGGCTGAGTAGACCCCGTTCCAATCCTCATACCACTTTCCAAATTTCGTGGCAGAGCCGGGAATCGAACCCAGGACCTCCGGGGCGGCAGCTAACCATGCTGACCGCTACGCTACGGAGGCGACTACTTGTTACACGCGAGTGAAATTGTTCAACAGAAACTCTTTAGTTCTAGGGGGGAAACAATTAACAATTGGCTGATATTTGGTACTTCTTTATACATGAATGCATATCGGTTACTTTGAGTGTGTGTATATACTGAGTGGTTTACCAACCCCTTATTATTTAGTTTAATGAAACCCAACTACCATTACATTCCTCCCGATGGTCGATATTGCTCTGCGCTCTGCTTGTGTGACAGCAATGTAAATTGAGCCATGGGAATAGCAAAGAAAAAACGACCATGCACACTTCCCCGCCAAATACCCAGGACCATTCTACAAACATGTGATTTATTACTCCTTGAAAGAACACACGTACACGTAATACGATCGAATTAATAGGTCATGCCACGTGATCTGTAATAGAAAGTTAAATGAACACAAAAAACTATGAAGACTTTGACACGGATATTAACGTTCGAAGTGGAACGGCCATAGTTAACTAGTACACGAGTAGCACTCATAGTGTATGTTGCCTTGGTGGCTAAGTCGGTTAGAGGCAAGTCGGACGTGGCGTTTGAGAATGCGTAGAATGGTGCTTCGAATACAGTGGCAAGCATATTTTTTGAACGACAGCCCGTGCCCGATTTTAGTGGGGATATAATATTAATTCACATCACCTCATTTATTCCCTTATGATGTATCCCTGTGAATAGTGCGTTAAATTTTGTTAATTTATGAAGAAAGTATGATGGAATATTAGTTACTCTCTGAGCCCGTTTACTCTGGGATACCATGGGGTCGGGAGGCTGAGATCAGCCACCGTGAGATACCATCACAAACAAACCACAGAAGTACGTTGACCTAGTTTGAACTAGTTCCAGCACGAGACTATTATACTCAAGGAAAAGATTTTAGGAAAGGTGGAAACAAGCCCAAAATCCAAAATTTTCCCTTGGTATTATTTTGTTATTTACTTTTAAAACCAACAAGACAACTTTAGTTGACGTGTTCATATTACGATTTTTTCGTTTAATACCACATTCAAACACTATGTAAAGTTCATGGAATCCTACCTGAAAATTCATGCGCTCGCTATAGGCTATTACTTATCACTCCTCCCCAATAATCAATAATGGGATCTCTCGTATCATTTCTGTAGTAAGACGTTGGTAAAGTGGTGGACACAGATGATAACACACAACGAAAACAAATTCTAAAACATTTTCTACAAAAAATATCGAAACTCAATCATTTCAATCCGTAGTCCAACGCGTTAGCATTTCAGCCACGGAGACTCACACACTGAAGATAAAGCAGAATACATCACAAGGATTGATAGTGAGAACTGTTGCGTTGTGGACACTTGACTTTTTTTTATCGAAACCGTTCTTACTGGCTCGAATACTATTCTTTAGTCGTCCGGTATATGAACAAATAATGTTCACGTTCAAGGATAAGATTCTTGCTTTTCCTTTTGTTGTCATGGTTTTGAAATGTGCAGCGGTTCATTTCAACCACTGCCAGTTCGATCGCATCCCCTAGCCACGTGTGCATCCACTGCATCATGGGTATTGGAAACAACATTACGTGATGGAGCTACGAAAATAGGAAGTTCTAAAGAGACTGAGAAATACCGGGCACTGATATTCTCGCTGTTAGGAGCTAAACTCAGTGCAACTACCTTCGTAATCTCTACAATCAAATTGCCATACCATTGGCATTAATAGACGAATCTGTAAAGTGTATGCTCTGGTATGATTAATATACCCCCATCCACAAATTGGGATAACTTTGAAGCACAAAAACAAAGTTTTAAGTGGATAAATTTGGGTGGAAATTATCTAGTAAAACTTTTCGCTAGTGGTTTTCACCATCGTTGACAATTTTCGTAATATAGCTGATTCAAATAACAACCAGTTACAAGATAAAGAAGAAGGTTCAAATTTTTCTTTAAATCAAATTCCAAGTCGGTAGGACTAATGTTCACGAGCCGTGGACCAATGCACGTGAGACTTCTATTTGGCTGTTCTTCGCGGCGTCAATATTTGAGCGTTATTCTCACTCTTCGTGATCATCATAATCGTGTGTTCTTGTGTGTGTTTAAATTTTCTTTCATAACCTATGTTATTACGGTGTTAGTCGTAGTTTGTGTATTTGTAACTGAAGGAGGTGGCAGTGGACTTAAATTTAGAATCAGCCTGGCATTTTAGCTCGAAAAGTAGTGGGATACCAGGGAAAATCACTTCCAGAATGACTTCGGTTGGTCTTCAGTATATGATAAAAGATTTGAATTCAATTCCAATTTTGTTTAGGCTATATAAAAATAATCCTACCTGACAATTCATCCAGCAGGCGCTCATTCTATCAGTATCTTTCTTTTCTAATAATTTCAGTGTCTCTATTATGATATATTTGTTGAGAAAAGTCATGTTAACAATATAATGAACTCCTTACGATGTGGTATTCCTAATACAGTAAGTGGATCAATTAATAGCCAACTGTTTTATGTTATTTGTCGAATGAAGAATGAGGAATGGTTTACATCCCGGGGTTACAGAAGGCGTTGACGTGACCCGTGCGGAGGCCTGGGTGAGTCTGATTTTTCTTTGAAACGATACTGCCGATAGTGCTGAGATAAAAGGAGCTGATAACAGAGGCATGTCAATCAGTTACACCTCACATGCTTCAACGAGCAAGATTGTCCTTACAACATCATGCCGAAATCTGTAGAAACCAAGGTGGTCAACATTTCGAACATTTGCTACACTGCTTTCTTCCTACACATCATTATGTCGTCGTCGTCCAACCTGGCTACGTACCATCAGATAAAAACTGTCATTTTCAGCACCAAATAAAAATTCACTCGTTGGAACACGTAGATATGTGGCCATAGTACATCCTCTGTAAACGGCATTGTGCGAAAAAAAAGTACCAGCCTGGGGATCGAACCTGCTACCAGGCATCTTAGCTGATGCAACAGCAGCGTTGCAGGGTATAGACAATTTAGCCACTGAGAGCCGTGGTGTGATGCTAGCATGTATTGAATCTATGTGATCGTGTTGGAAGCCATTTTTCAATGCTGCCTTAGTAGTCAAATTGTATGTTTTTCAGCTTTTTCATTAAATTTCGATCGAATGTATGTGTGGTCCTCATAGGCACTTCCTATCCAAACGTGAGGTAGTGTTATTCGAAACTGTGATCGTTTCAAACATTAGTTAAGGTCATTGGAGTAACACTGTTTCTAATGATTTTGACTACAATTGCGAGCACGAACTGATCGATAAATTTGTACTCAGGCAGTAAAGGAGCAGGAACGAATGTTTTGGGCTGACTATTGAACCCGAACATAATATCATCATGTTGTCAAAATATCGATTAGCCGGCTGGAACGAGGAATGATCATCGAAGAAGCGCAGGGAGTCAGAATATGATCTGCGGAGATAAGTATTCCAGACTGCTAATAAACAGTTATAAAATATGTTTTTCATTGCATTTCAAATTACAGGAAGCCTTTACAAATTACGAATAGGCTATAATATGCTAAAATTATTTAATTAATTTGCAACACATCAGGACAGTCGAAGATTTATTTTAAACATCATACCCCAATTTTATAGACTCACATGACTTCTGCATTATATAATGGAGAAGACGAAAGTACGAGAGAGTATTCACAACTCATATTTGTGACAGTGGAGCTGTAAGTACTAGTCTGAATCATCAGAATTTATCTACTGTAGTGAAGATATGCCGAAATGGTCCTGAAAGTTGTATTTCAATGCCAGAAATAACTGTGTTAGTGGAATTGATGATTATGACGTAAAAGGACAAATTCAGTATTTTGTCGAATTTTGACGAAAGTGCAACGTGAATAATACACACATAGTACATGAAAAAATGTTAAATGTGGTAGATGGCAACCTGTCTGCATAACGAAATATTAGAGGCAGAGTAAATTCACAGTCTATGCACTAAATAGATGTAACAGCTAAGTGTGATTTCAATAAGCACATGGTAACTTAATTGGCGCTAGAACGCAGCACGTGTAGAGTAAGTAAAAGCAAAATGTGGACGGCCTGTCTTATTTAAAAATTCTGCAAAGTGTAGAATCAGTGCTCATATTAAAACCTAAAAATTCAGTGCTTCAATTATTAAAAATATGGTAGGCCTACTACTAGATCTTATGATGACCAACTTATACCACTATTATCCCTTGGAGACCGTGATGCAGCAAGCTGAAACCATGATGGGGGATAAAACTGTGTCGTCGACCAGGAATGTCGAAATTCTGTGACTCGGGAGGAGTTCACATGCCAGGAGTTGAACCCTAAAACATGATGCAAGATGACGGTCAATCATGAGTTGTAACAACATGCCAATGTAGTAGTCTAATAGGCCATGTGTTGTAGAGTAGTTGTGCATCATGCCGAACACTGCGCACAATAAATAGGTGAATTGTGAACATGACAAAGCACCCAGCCCTAGATTAAAACCCACGACTCGTGATCCTTCGGAACAAAGAAATCGTTCTATCTACTTAGCCTCGAATTTGGACCAGTGCAAATTAATTTCTGAATATATGCGGAATGTAATGCATGTTATACATTTGACAACCCCTATAATTTCATTTAACTTGATGAAGAGAGAAAATTTAAGATCTTTCAAGTTATAGTTATTGGAACCTGAATAACGTAGGATAAAATGTAATGTAATAAAATAGTGCACTCTAGTGTGGAATATCAGATGATTTACTTCAGCTTCCAGAATTGTTTCTGACACTGCCATCTTCGTCACAAGTTCAGTGACCAAACTAGAGGATTCACTTACTTGTTAGTGTAATGATTTTTGTCGTGGGTAACCAATAACAATAAGTCCCACTTGGGGGACTCACTGTAAAAGACACACGTTATTGCCAATAGAAATAAATACTCACCCCTTACCTGTTTATTAATAAGAATAATTAATATGCTTGTTTGGGCGCCAGGTCATCAGATGATCTTGATCAACCAAAATACTTAAATAAAATACCAGTAGAGCACTCGAGACCTCTCGACTCGCGGCGAAGCTTAGCCACCAACCAATTGTTTTCTGTGATCAGCAATAGGGATGCCTTATGATTAGAACTATCTACTTGAAAAGAAAGTCCTACCATTAAATATAATAGGAATTTATTAATTTAAAAGACGAAAAGCAGCAATAAATGAAGTTACGTAGAATGCTAATAATAATAAAGCTTGAATTTAATTTAAGACGGCGAAAGATATAAAGTGGAAATTTAATTTAAAATATTTACGTTAATAAAAGAGCTTGATGTTACTTTGCCGTAGAAAAATCAAATACAGAGACTTGATTGGGGTTGATACGTGATCTCACCGATGTTTTTCTTCCAGATCGTCGTGTGGTCTTCCATCTCATACGCGTGGAATGTCGCTTAGTCCTCGTCCCGTTGTTGCGTAGATCGTTATCTTAAAGTGGCAGTGAACTAATTTGTTCCTCTGGCCAGCTGACATTAATGAATGGATATGCTCCAAAGTTCACTTTTATGACAATGACCAAATACACGATTGTGTTCACTTCAGTTAGATTACTTCAAACGTGTCGTGAATTACAATTGAAATATAGAAAATCTACCAAGACAGTAATGGTAGATCTAAGTATGTTGTTACGGAGCAATACTTTGAGTAATGAATACTCGAAGATCGTAAGTCAATCAGTAGCTTCAGATAGTAGCAGATACTAGCAGTTAGTAGACGAGAATCACTCCGCAGACGTACAGTAGGCTATATATGCGAGTCAAATTTCGCTCACTTCTAATTCCTTTTTGAACCATTCATAGAATTGTTGCCATGACGACTCCCCTACTCTGTGTCCTGGATATTCAAATCTTGCATTTTCATTCGTTGTCTCCTCTACCTGGTGTTCCTTCACGAGCTAGTTTGAATTCACCAGACACTGTCTTGATTTCCTCAGAATCCCGGGACGTCATTGTCAACTGCTTAGTTTCTTTTGTGAAACAGTACTGTCTCACCGGGAAACTTGCTCAATATTTCGGAGAATCCTGGTCTAAACTGAGTGGACCTCCTTTGGTGAAGCTGTCGCCAGCCCCGACAAAATGTTGCTCAACCAAGCTCTCTCTTCCACCTAACTTATACTAAAGACTATTGAAATTTCCATTTTACATGTTTCTAAATATCGATAAATTCAGTAATATACAATAATAATAATAATAATAATAATAATAATGATAGTAATATATGTAATAATAATTGCAAAGAATAAATCCAAAAATTATGACGATGATAATAATTATTATTAATAATAATAAAATATAGCTGCATATAAAATGAAATCATGGAAATTAAAAATAATTAGATCATTTCAATTAAGGGGACGTATCCAAAACATTAAATTAGCATCCACCAAAGCATCATATGGTAAGGTGAAAAGTGCCATGGTCACTCAGAACTTCATTATTAAAAAAAACTAAATATTTTCAACATGTTTTAAGGTTCGTATATATTTTAATTTTCTGAGTAACCAAGAAAGATTCATGGCAAAATAAATATGTCAATAGGATTGCAGCAAATACTGTATCACAATACAAAATGCATTCCAAGTTTGGTGTGAGATAAGGCCTGTTAACGTCATCAGTATTCCGCATCTTCCAGCACACTATTTTCAGGACTTGGTGCTCAGATGTGAAGATCGTGACCTGTGGAAGTCCTCGACTTCACACGGCCACAAGATGGCGAGGAAGGGATCTCACTACCAAGAAATAAGACACAATACCTCGGCAACATGTTTATATTACAAATAAGTGTTATCATATAATAGCGGTCAATACATATACAAGATCTGTTACATCTTATTTTCAAAATCAACATTATCTTCCATTTACACAACATTTACAGGTATTTCATGGGCACACGCATTAACTACAGCATAGTTACTTACACAGAGAGAAACGGTACTGTCCGGGCCTTAAGTACATCAATGTCCTTCACTCGTACCACGACTCGTACATTGGGTCTGACTGTCTCTCTCACTCACTCGTACATTGTGTCTGACTGTCTCTTTCACTCACTCAATCACTCATACATTGGGTCTGACTGTCTCTCTCACTCACTCGTACATTGTGTCTGACTGTCTCTTTCACTCACTCACTCGTACATTGGGTCTGACTGTCTCTCTCACTCATACATTGGGTCTGACTGTCTCTCTCACCCACTCACTCGTACATTGGGTCTGACTGTCTCTCTCACTCACTCGTACATTGGGTCTGACTGTCTCTCTCTCGCTAGCTCACTTTTTATCTTTCTTGGGCGTGTTTTAAAATAAAATTATCGGCCAGCTGACTAGTTTCCTCTTCTCGCCACAGGAATCACATACTCTTCTACAGCTCCTTATTTACAGACAGTGATACCAACGCTACAAATTATACGTCTATATATAATTAATTCTAAACGTGTGAACTGTGTAGTTATAATTACTCTTTGGTTACGGAGTACAACTGGGCCATTTTTTATAATAGCATTTAGAGAGTGTTTGAAAAATATCACTTTCTTAACATTTCAATGTGAATCCTTAACGTCATTCGTATGAGGCTCGTAGGCTTCAATGAATTGGTGACAGCGCGCCAGTTTCCTCAAGGAACGGAATTAATTAAATCATAATTGTCAAGAAACCACTATAGGGCATAGAATCTCTCTCAGCACTGAACTCACATTTCTCATCACAGGTAAGTAGGTCCACTTTTAAATATACTATGGCTTGGTACCTCCCACACATTGACCACAACTCTATCCCAGAGTAAGTTCTTTTACGAATACTGGTGTACCAAGAGGTGGTAACCTGTCCCCATTTGTCATGCTCTACGACATACAGAAGTTTCATAATTGCGGACAAGTGTAAATCGGAACAATATGCAGGCCCCAAGAAAGAAGTAAAATGGTATCATAAGTAGCTTGAAGAATGTGTACATTTCAACCAATCTGACAAACCTACAGCAGCAGAATACACACTCAAATACTTGCCCAGTCTTGTAGGCTAATTTGTCTCAATAATATCAGTAGGGATACTGTCACGGACAAGCCGTTTTCCAACCTGACTATGATTTTCCCCCTCATTGTGTACTGCTTTGTGCTGTACTGTTAGTACAGGGCGCCAGGAAATGTTCTCCGCAGTGCCTACGTGCTGCTGCGAGAGGTAGCATCAGTAGTTAAGTTGGCAGCACTGTGGCCTTGATAGGGTGAATCCCACACGTGTGGGCTGTAGGCTGTCGAAATCGTCAGTGTGTAAGCGAGCATTCAGATAGATTATTGGAAGAGTGCAACATTATACAGACGGTAATGTTTACTACTGAAGAGAGAGCTCTTTTGGTGGAATACGTTTTTCGCGAAGGCGATCGGTTTACAGAAAATGTAGAACTAAAATTTCAGGCACGGTTTCCTAATTCAAAGTGTCCAAATCGGGATACTGTTCAGGATTTGATAAGTAAGTTTCGTGTGACCGGCTCAGTTCATGATGTACCGGGAACAGGCAGGTCTATGCTTTTAACGGACGAAAAACTTGATGAAATCTCTGATATAATGCCTCATGGTCCAAGAAAATCAACATGCAAATTAGTTTAAGAAACAGGAATCTCTAAGTGTACAGCACATAAAGCTGTAAGAGACAAGCTTCAGTTGTTCGCTTATTAAGTTACCGTTTTGATACGTGCAGCAGTCGTGCTGCCAATGTAACTGCTGATGCAACTTTCGTAGCAACATGTAGACGCTGCGGAGAACATTCCCTGACACCCTGTGCAATGTGCTTCATTCCTAAGTCCTTCAGTGAAGTCAGCACAGCATTGTCCCATTCCGCTACGTGAAGGTAGAAATTGCCCCTCAGGTTTGAAATTACTGGATTTACTATTTCAAGGCACAGTAAATAGCAGTGGCAAAGCTGATGGGGAATCTTTGAGCTTTAGAATACCCATTTCATTCTCAAGGAATATGCTCATTTATATTTTCCTAGTTTTCTTGCATAGGCAAATGAAATCTCTAGTTTTCAGTTTTATTCTCTGTAGCCACGGTGGGATTGACGCCAGCTTCTCAGCGCGGGACTGAGCTGGCGGTGAGTCTCCTTCGAAACAGGCTCAAGTCTCCGTGGGTAGATAGGGCAATTGCGCATGCGCCAAACGAAAGGGCGATATCTGACCAACGCTGAATGCGTCAACAGAGATTCTAGGCTCCAAGCAGTGCATACGTGATGCGGGCTGTATTTAGGCGCGTGCATGTTCGTTTGTAAGTTTTAAAACATGGGTCAGTGTAGTGAGATAATTTTTATCATTTCAAATGATCTGGTCGACTTCATCGTTATGCTATGGTCTACCGTTATGCGTTACGGTTACGGCGTGTATGACGTCATCATGTTGTTCAGTGCATATGCACCGAGTCTGAGATTACTCCTGGGCTATGGCGTTATGCGATACGGAGACGGAGAGCGTATGACGTCATCATGTTATTCAGTGCATATGCACCGAGTCTGAGTTTACTCCTGGGCTATGGGGTTATGCGATACGGAGACGGAGAGCGTATGACGTCATCATGTTATTCAGTGCATATGCACCGAGTCTGAGTTTACACCTGGGCTATGGCGTTATGCAATACGGAGACGGAGAGCGTATGACGTCATCATGTTATTCAGTGCATATGCACCGAGTCTGAGTTTACTCCTGGGCTATGGCGTTATGCGATACGGAGACGGAGAGCGCGTGACGTCATGCAGCAGACTTCACCTCCTGCTCTCCGTTCCCCGCGCGGGAAGCCTAAGTTAATGGATAATGCAGTCTGTTGAAAGAGTCCTGGGAGAAGCCCTCCTGCTTTTCTAACATGTGTTGCATTTGTAGCATGCGTCATTTGAAATGATATCAAGTCTAGTCTTTCCGACTGACTGTAACTTTTTTTAAATTTAATTGGTATTCTGCCCGAAGGCAGGTCTAAGCCTCCGATGAGGCTACCCCCAGCCGGAATTTACTTGCGGTAGGGTGGCCAGGGCCTTTCCGCTCCTCCTTATGTTGGCCAACAGCGCGCAGTGCCGAGAACCGGCAAACCATCAAGTTCCGACTGCGCCCAATGGTGCTTAGCTGCGGAGTTCTCATGGGATTCGGTGTTTCAACACGGCTAGGCCCTTCGCAGTGATTTAATAGTGTATTTAAAATCAAGACCATTTTCTTCGTGGTTCTATGAAGAGAAATGTGCAGTGAAAGAGAGAGGACCTAAACCTCATCTGATTATTGTACAGAGTGATAAAAATCAGTCACGTAAATTCCAGTCTCAGTGGTATGAGCACTAAGAATCGTTAACAGCAAGTGTAACGACGGGCACGATCCATTGTTATATTTGTATGCTGTTTGGTGGCGATAGTAAAGAATGGAGCGAAATTGGGATTGCGTGTATTAAAAATTTTCTTCGTAGAGCACCAAATCATCAAATCCCTAAGAAACATGTTCCTAATTGAGAACGATATCATCCTCTGTGACAACACAGAATAGAGCATGCTCTATAAAGTATGAACTTCAGAATACCCAGCTGCATGAATGTAGCTTCACCACTAGTAAATAGCTTATTGTAATGAAATGGCCACGAAAGCCCTCAGTTGTACATTGCATGGTCTGTCACCAATTCATTGAAACGCAACGTCTTTCCACACGCACCAATGTTCGTATTGCAACACCTCTACTGCATATATCTACCTCTACTGCTACATGACATCAGGTAATAGCGTATACTTTGTATGAGTCCGCTGTGCAGGGGCTGCTTAATACCCTGTAAGAAATAAATCCACACTGTATGAATTAAGGAGATTACTTCACAATTTCTCATCAAGAAAAGAAATAAGTTTTATGATCATCGGGAGGGAAGAACAAGAGTTAACTTCCCTTCACCAAAGTCTTCTTACACTGTATCTAAGATACTCAGTCGTCACTCAACCGGTCAATGATTCCCTATTCAGTTTATTATCGACGAACACTAACAGTCATTGTCCCTTCCTTTGAGTCCTTGCAGGTGACTTCACTTCACACAGCCTTTTTCAAACGAAACATTACACGAATTCAAACTGAAGTTTACACACAACTAAAAGTTCGCTGGTACAACATGGAGCAATGCCATGTGCAAGCGGTTCCCCTACATTGAGCTTTAACACTTAATCGTCAAGTGCAAATCCACATGAGGAGAAGAGGGTGGCTCACTGACGGGCCAGTTCCTCTTCAGCTAGTTCACGCCTCAGCCGCTTGGCTGCAGTAGCGCGTCCACCAAGGTCGCTGTCTTCACGGTCAGATCCATCACCTTCCGCCAAGCCTTCCGCTTCTTCCTGCTTACGCTTGGCAGTCGCCATCTCGGCTGCGTGCTTCTTCCGCCACTTGGTCCTCCGGTTCTGGAACCAGACCTGCAACAAGGAGCGAACAGTGATTATATTTGTGCATAGCACAACGAACATATGACATGGTAAGCATGTACCAAGTGGTATGCCTTTCAGAACTTACAGTAGTGCTCGTTGCTTTCGTAAATGGGCTATTGGCTTGCTACTTAGTACTTCCTGTGCGCAAGGTAACGGGTTCGAACTCCGGAGATGTTGGTTGACAGTGGAGGTTGCTACTGATATTCACTACGACTCTCTGTCAACTGTTATGAGAAACATCTCAAAGTGTGCTGTAAAATATTGTAATGTATTTTGTGTTCAATTCTATTTTGTGTTTGATACTTTGATTGAATATGCGGTTGAATGAATGGTTGATTGATATTTTGATTGAATGTATGAGCGACTGAAGCAACGTATTTTTTGTTTGCTGTTTTCTAGATCCTCGAATGGCACTCTTGTATTGCTTTTTTTCTAGTTTCTGAACGTTTTCTTCTTATCTTTTCATTTATGTTTTTGCCTTTTTCCGTTTACTGTAGATTATTTTACTGTTTCTTGTACAAAGGGATTGTATGAATGAACGCTAGTGATCGGACGTTTGAGTGCGTGTCTGTATGATTGTGGTTGTTGATATATAGGCCTAATAGTGTATTTATATTTTTGTTCGTGTTTGTTGTTTTTTGTTTTGTTTATACATGTAAATTTAATTGTTAATTATTATATTGTCACTAGTAGAGCCTATTTGTCTGACAATAAAGAATACATACATACATAATATGTAATAGATCCCTGTCATTAGATTCACTGGCACATTAAAGACCTTCTTCTCTGGCAGCCCGGCACTCCTAGATTCCCCACCCTCCTATGCCTTGTTAAATTTCTCACTAACCCATGGCTGAGTACTTTTGGTATTCCCTTAATAAAATAAAATACAGCAAAATAATGTTACGAACAGCTGTTAATAATGTGCTTGTGGCCTGTCCATTCATACAGAAACTAGCCCCAGACTTACCTCGACGTTGCATCGTCGTTCTAGTGTAAGCAAACATTACATGACATCCAGCAGTATAATGCATGGCTAGGAAATCTCTCTCTTAATAATTTAAAATATAAAATACTCCGTATTGATAGTCGCTACCAAAGGTCTTGTGTTCGATTGCTGGTTCTGGAAGGAAATACAATTCTGGTCTGGGTCTCGTTAGGCAAAACTGAGAAGAGGTGGGTTTGATTCCCAATTCAGGCGTCATAGAAATAGTTTCCGTGGTTTCCCACTTCTAATCCAGGCAAATGTTGAAATGGTTCCTAACTTAAGACCATTGCTGCCTCCATCCCAATCCTAGCCTCAATTACACGCACTATTACAGGTCACTGAAATGACCACGATGTCCAAGTCCCTAACTGAAACAACAACAACATCATGCCCCCCTCCCCCTTCCACGTGAAAGCAACCAGCACGAAGCATTGATTTATAGAAGTGTTTCAGAATTTGAAATGGATTATCAACGTAGCGATTGAATGGAGTAGGTTACGTGTACAAATTCCGTCGTCAACGCCGAGACTCAAACCATGGTTCTTAAGAACAAGTGTGAATCATTGGAGCTACTGTACCAGCGAGAGTGGAAGTTGGAAAGAGGGAGCAAAAGGATGTGGGATTTAGGACAGCGTTAAATGCCAAGAGCCTAATAAAAGGGCACATCGGTAGACGAGTTGACTGTCTGTTTTCATTGCCACATGAGTGAGCACAGCCAATCTCAAGAGATATTAAAAGGAAGTGGGTTAATTTGTTCAGATCTAAAGGTGTGTGTTTTGGCGCAATGAACCACATACAATACACGTACTGAATATCCCCCAAGACTGAATCTTTGGCCCGTTAACTGTATGCCGGGCTGAGAGCCACTCGTTCGACTCTTGAAACTGAAAATCAAAGCACCCATTAGACTGAACTCAAGACACAATCCCCATATGGCAAGTGGGATGGTATTATGAGCAAAGACACATTGGTTAACAGGGCATCTCCACACCTCCTATTCGAGCAAATACAGTGTATGAAATATTATCAACGAAATTCAGAGGCATCGGGATATTGGTTTGTCGCAGAATGAATATTAATAATGTTATTGGTTTTACGTCCCTTTTAACTATTCTGGCTTTTAGAGACGCCAGGGTGCCGGAATTTTGCCCAGAAGGGGATCTTTAACGTGTCGGTAAATCTACTGACACGGGTCCCTCGCCTTTGCGCACCCCCAAATGCCAGCTGACTGCGCCAGGCTCTGCAAGCGAGAACGTTACCGCTGAGCCACGCAGCCGGTCGGAATGAATATTAAACCAGGATATGTTTCCTTGAGGCCCATACTTCATTTAAAGCTGGACGTGTTCAAACCCTGTGGTTCATTTATTAGGCATAATGAATAGAGAGACTATGATGGTACGGCTATCGTTCACACTGACTCCCATTAGAATACTGCATGTAGGCTTACTCCGACCCCAATACGTTATCCTATGATTATTAGCTTACCTCATCTCTAGAAAATGTCTTTGTGGAATGTTGTATTGTTCTCCAGTACGAGGGGGTGTGGTGGTGCATCGGTCAAGCTGCCTGCCTCTCACCAAGTTGGACTGGGTTCGATTTCCGGCCAAAGCATGTGAGATTTTCGAAGTGAAATGCCATGTCCTGTGGTTCGGATTCCACATAAAAAGGATGTCCCGTGGCTCATGATCACGGTCACGTAAAACTACAAGCTTCAGCTTTTTTCTCCAGTATATATAACCCCTGGCACAACAGCCCATTAAGGGCCTAGGCCTTCCAAGCGACCGCTGCCCAGCCATTTGGCCTGCAGATATTGGGGTGACGCGTGATCAGCGTATCGGATCCCCTCGGCCGTTAATCTTGGTTTTTGTAATCGGGGCGCTGCCTCACTGTCAGACAGCTACTCAATTGTCCTCACGAGGCTGAGTGCACCCAGTTCCAGCCCTCACGTCAGTTTCTGAAATCCCTGACGAAGCCGGGAATCGAACCCGGGGCCTCCGGGAGAGAGGCAGGCGCGCTACCCCAACACCACAGGGCAGTCTGGGCACTACAAGAAGGCTGAGAGCTGTCCAGGGAGTGGCACAAGAGATGCAGTATGTTGATCTGACTCTGCGTGAATTCCCTTGTAATTCGTACACCCATCAACGTAAACTCACCAGTAGTTCAAAAAACTGATTCCTCATCCTGCATGAAGCATGTCCATGGAAAGTCAGTGTGACACGGTCTCTCATTCAGTTCTTTGGTAACAGTTAATGATAGACCTCCAGAACCTTCTGATTACCCAGTTTGGTACACGAGCTCCCAGCTCTCAGTGATTCTTGTTTAGTTCATGTAGCCTATTTTCACCCACGAACAAAATTGCAGCCTCCATCCTCAAAAATGCTGAAGTGCACCTAGCAGAGAGAATGGAGAAGAGAGAATACATCCCGCTAGAATTTTCCAGCACGGATGCCATGATCAACCGAAACTGGACCAACGCCAATCAGAAACTAAGACAAGTGGTGATAATGTAAGCAGTGCATGGGTAGGCTACCACCATAAAATATGTAAAAACATGTCCTATCACGCCCCAAATGAACTCTGCGTGTGCTCGTTATGTGACCAGTTCTATGAAATATGTCACATCAAACGATATAAAAATAACCAGAATTCACTGTGCGATTATGGCAAGGACTAAACTAGTGTAAATCTATGTTATGCACGCTCGTACGCTTTTCTATTAATAATTTTCATCCAAGAGTTCAATCACTGATGAATCGACCCAATTGTTGGACAATCCTTCTGGATGGAAGGAAACTACTCTGAGTTGACCTATTCAGTCTGATTTCTAACCTGTGGCTAAGGCGCGTGGCCTATTTATATCTGTTGTAGTGAACTAATAGACCCCAAAATGTTGAGAGAGAAAAATAGCTCCATTTGAAAAGCTGCCCTATCCCATTTGGCTCTTTCAGTGTCGTGATATCGAAATTAACCATTCGACTTTTCCCAGCTTGGACACGGAGACTATCTCCGCTCCAACAGTCCTCACTTAAACATGCAATTAGAATATTCTCGGCAGCGAAAGAAGCTGTGTACACAATGCACTATGCTCGCAGCTGCTGGTAATGGAAGGCAAGGCACTTAGTAACGTTGGTCGAGCTCCCCTTGCAGACCGCAGCGTATTCACAGGACTTTCTTTCCGATCGCCTTTTCGCCCTCCCACGCCCTACCTGACTTGCGAGTACATTGCAGAAGAGTTAGTTCATATGGGCACTGTAAATAAACCAAACAAACAAGTGCACAGTCTTAAAATACGTAAAGTAAACATACGTAAGCTTACTAATATATTGGAGTGTCTGTATAATAAGGTCCTCGAGTTCAGCTTTGCTTGCTCAAGAGCTGGAGTTGCTCTGGCCGTCTTGCTAATTATAGAGGCCGTCTCTCTCTTGTTGGCGCAGTACATCACCGCCGCTTTAATCATCCTCCCTCCCCCTTCTCTCTTCCCTTGCCGCCTGCTTTCCTCTATCTTTTATCATAAAGTGAAGTCCCGAATAGAGGGCGCTGGTAATCAAGTGTAATTATGCGTTGTATTTGCAAATTACACGGTATTTAGGCCGGCATGTAATGCCCATCAATCATGGCGGCCGAGGGAGAGAGAGATAAAGACCGCCCCTCCTCACCCCTCCCCTCCCCACCTCCTCAGACCCACTCCCTTATCGCCTAAATGAAGTGGTATTAGGAAGGCTCCTATAGAGGCATCGTGGCGCTGCTTGCGAAATGTGGTCGAGACGCGAAAGAGGGGGCAGGGGTGGGAAGTAAAACAGGATGGGAAAGGGTTAATATTGAGGGCCCTTCAAGCTTACAACACAAGAATGGTGTGGCCGCTTGGGAATTTGAATTAAAACATTCTCTCGTAATTCCAAGAAGTGGCTCTCCCACTTTCCAAAAGATCCAAGGCACAAAATTCTTCTACTGCACGTTACATGAGCATTTATTTGTTTATTTATTTATTTATATACCTTAACCGATAACCTAGTTGTTCTGGGATACTGCAGTATAAGTCACACAAGTCCCCCACCTTGGCGGGTAACCTAGTTGTTGGATTAAATTTGAATTTGAATTTATTCATGGAGAACTGCCACTGAGGCTAAAGAGCCCCTTTATGTAGCGTTTACAATGTTCTGGCTTGAAGTTTTGTAATAAGAAACTAAACCTAGCTTAACAAGTTACTAATAATACAAAATATACTTATAACTAAAGAAGCCAATTAGCAAGCATTTTATACAAGATGAATAATACAAATTAGAATAAAATAATTAAATAAATAACCTAGACTACCTAATGTACAGGGCGCCAGGAAATGTTCTCCGCAGTGACTACGGGCTACTGCGAGAGCTAGCATCAGTAGTTACGTTGGCAGCACGCCTGTCGCTTGTATCAGAACAAACAAACAGTAAACTTTTTACTCACCACAGCCATTCATAACTCATGCTAGAAGTGCTGATGACACACACGCTTGCTTGTTGCAATACACACTGACGATTTTGACAGCCTACAACCCACACGTGAGGGATTCACCCTGTCAAGGATACCGTGCTGCCAACTAAACTGCTGATAGTACCACGGGCAGAAGCCCGTAGTCACTGCGGAGAACATTTCCTGGCACCCTGTATTATTAAATCTATTGAAAATAAACAAATTATAATACGTTAAAAAAGGACTACAATTTTTATGTGAATTAAAATATGATCTATTTTATTAACACAAGTACAAGAGTAACATGATTACTCAAACTACCATCAATTCCACGGAGTTTGTATCTTGGATACTAGAAGTATTATAAAAAGCTGTATGGCACGGATTCATAAATTTTGTATGAACTATTTAGGCCTATATACTTTTTGTTCTGGGATACTGTAGGCTAGTATTAGTTACACAAGTCCCCCACCTCGGCTGATAACCTAGTAGTTCTGGGATACAGTAGTACACCCTCGGAGGTACTCACCGCATCCCAAGTTACTGATTGCATATGGTACCCTGTGTATCAATTGCGCTGCATCTTTGGCATTGTGCTAGAGCTGGTCTCTTGGTGAAGTGGGTGCTCACTTGTCTCTCAACTAGGAAGCTCCGGGTTTGATTACCAGAAGTTCACTTCCGGGTGTAGCTACTAGCTTTCTTGGCTGTCGGATCAAAGGTCCTGGTTCGATTCCCGGCTCTGCCACGTAATTTAATTCTGGTCTGTGGGCTGGAACGGGGTACGCTCAGCTTCATGAGGCAAACCTGAGAAGAGGTGGATTTGATTCTCACCTCAGCCATCTTGGAAGTGGTTTTCCATGGTTTCCCACCTCTACTCCAGGCAAATGTCGGGATGGTTCTTAACTTAAGGCCACGGCCGCGTCCTTCTCATTCCTCAACTAAATACAAATACACATAGGATGTTTGCGTTTGTAATTTTTGTAAATAGTCGTTACATAGAAAAAAACATAAAACATTTTTAATGGTATTTCAATGACCTTTTCCATAGGTTTTGTGAAAGGTTTTGCAGTGGTCTTGTAATAGGCCTATACGGTACCGTACTTTATAAATGCTTTTCAGCTTGTAAGGCAGTTTTAATGTTTTGTAATGAATAAAAATGTCATACATCAGTCATTTTATTCATCTTCCACAGGGGCTCATATTACCTGCAGAAAACAATTTACCAACAAAATGACATGCTTTGAATTTAGTGCACTGTCACCGTTACTTTTAATTGTGGTGATGGATGACATAATGACCCGAGTGGCACAAGTAATTGTGGAAGGAAAGATGAAAGCAATGGTGTTTGCAGATGATTTGATGATTTGGGGAAACAAGGAGGAGGAGGTACAGGAACAGTTGGACGTGTGGGAAGGAATAATACAAGGATATGGGAAGAAATTTAGCATAAATAAGAGTGAGATGGTGATCACAACAAGGAAGAAGGAAAGAACCACAACGGGAATAACAATTGGTGGGGAACAGCTGAAGAAAGTGGAGAGTTTCAATTATCTGGGAAGCCTGATACAAGATGATGGAAGAAACGATAGAGAAATAAATGAGCGGGCGAGACAGGCAGAAGCATTCCGGAGGAGTGTGAGAAGCATGTTATGGAGCAAGGATGTCCCTCAGAACAGCAAAAAGATCATATATCGGGCGTACTATGTCCCTATCCTGACGTATGCCTCGGAGACCTGGGTTATGAAAGGAAGGGAGAAGAGCAAAATACAGGCCAGTGAGATGAGGTTCTTGGGAACCAGTATTGGAGCTACAAAGATGGACAGAATAAGAAATGAGAGGACCAGAGAATTAATGAAGGAGGAACCATTACAGGATGGTATAGAGAAATCTAGACTTAGATGGTATGGACATGTAAAACGAATGGAGGAGAAGAGGATACTCAGGAGGATACACGAGACGAAGCGGGAAGGAAAGAGACCGAGAGGAAGACCGAGAGACAGGTGGCTGAAGGGGGTGGAAGAAAGCGTGAAGAAGATGATGATGATGATGATAATTGTTGTTTTAAGGGGCCTAACATCTAGGTGTGTGAAGAAGAGAGGAGAAGACTGGACAAGGGTGGAGGCTGAGAGATGGTGGGAAGAAAGAAGACGTTGGAGAGGCTTGTGTTCCAAACAGACCCGGCCAGTGGCTGGAAACTGTGCAAGATGATGATGATGATGATTTTTCATATGCTTAAAGTTACCCTAAAAGGTTCTTATTTTAAAAGTATGTTTGTAAAATGTTGTAGTTAACGCAATGAACGAATATCGCACTAAATCTTTATAGGGAATTTTAAAAATATCAAAAAACAAATTGGGGGCTCATAATAACACCTCTCCCTCCACTATTACAGACATTGCAATAACACTGGTTAATAGAAAAAAATCTATGCGCACCCAGGTACACGGGGCTTAATGTCCACAATGTCCAAGCCCCTCAAATAAAACAACAACATGATTCCCAGAGATAAAAGATTTGACGTGAGGCCTGGATCGGGGTATACTCAGCTTCGCGAGGACTATTGAGTAGCTATAATTAAGTACAAGTTTTTCGGGCTTGTAGGCCGTGGTCCAGATAGGGCTACAAGCCCGAAAAACTTGTACTTAATTATGAACGCCGGCCGTGAAAGCCTAAGCTGTTATATTGAGTAGCTGTTACATATGAAACGCAGCGCTCCATGTCCTAAAATCCAAGCTAATATAGTTTAGGGTGACGTGCCACTCACCATGCGTTTCGCGTAATCCATAGTCTATGAAGTGCGTAGCAGTCACCTTGAGGTTCTCTCAGGCCCATTTAGTTTTAGAATATTATCATTATTATACTATTATTATTACTGATATTATTATCACCGTCATCATCATCATTAGACCGTGTGGAGAGTGGGCTACATCTGTGCACAGCTGCGACATCTTGCTGCCCCACCAGGAGATTAAGTAACAAAGCTAAGGGTCTAGATGGAGGCCAGGGCTTAAGTTAACCAACAATTCATATCCTAATAATAAAGGAACTCAAGCGCTTGCGTCCGATTATTAATCACATTAAAACCGTATACAATTCGCCCCGCAGTATTGGCAGTGTTTTGTCTTCAGCAACGCGCAGCTGTTCTTGTAGCCTACTTCCTCTAGTCCTTCCTAACTAGGACGTGATGGTTTTAACCACAACATAGGCCTACTAATGGACATAATATGGGCAGCATTTTTAGATTTCATCATATTTGGGCAAAAGTTTCATACTTTTAGTCAATTTTCACATCCAAACCCTACTCAGAATTTACATTTTCTTTCTTTTGATGAATGTTTTAAAACAGAGAATTTTTAAAACTCCCAACGTCTCTTAATTAACTACGACAACTCCAGTAAGTGACTTAACGTGGTCGTTACGGCGGGGCTGCAGGAAGTCGCTCACATCCAGAAGGCGAGGAGGTTCGAATCCCCCCGCCGGCAACCTTGAAGATGGTTTTCTGTGGTTTCCCATGTTCCTTCCAGGCAAATGCTGGGGTTGGTCCCTAACTATAGGCCACAGTCGCTACCTTCCAATTCCTCGTCCTTACAGTCACACTTTCCACCCCAGACAACACACCACACGCGACGCTACTTGTAGCTCACCCCATGGGTGTCCGCATAGAAGCAGCTACAAACTCTGGCGAGCCGAACATGTCCTCGGACACTCCCGGCACTAAAACCTATACGCTAAAAAGAAAAGACTGATAGTCAGTCTGAAAGACTAGACTTTATATTATTTTAAATGCTACAAAAGCTACAAATGCTGCGTGAACTCAAAGTCCGTTAGCAAGTGCAAACCAAGGTCAAAGGAGGTAGCTGGCTGGATGACGTCACGCTCACTGGAGCGCGCGGGAAAGGAGAAAGCTCAAGCAGTACAATGACATCACACACCTCAGTGCATTCTCGGTACATTTCGTCCCGTCACCGTAACGTAACGCCAGACCCCAGCGTAACGGCGAAGTCGACAAGATCATTTAAAATGATAAAAGTGGACTAAAATCACAATTCCTACAGGATTAGTTAGAGTTGTTGTTGTTGTTGATTCTCTAGAGGCTTTGTCACATTGTGGTCATGTTGACCCTTGTACTTGGGGGTGTGTAGAATTTGTCTAATAACCTGTGGTACTGTGATGTCTGTACTACTGTGTGTATATATACTTGAGGTATGATTGGGGTAGGAAACTGCCGTTACCTTATGTTAGGTAGGCCTATCATCCCGGCCTTTGCCTGCAGTGGAAGTGTGAAACCGCGGAAAGCCACTTTCAGGATGGCTGAGGTAAGAATTGAATCCGCCTATTCTCAGATTTGCCTGACGAGGCAAAGTGTACCCCGTTCCAGCCCTTGGCAGAGCCGGGAATCGAACCCGTGCCACCACGGAGAGTACCACTACGCAACGAGGTGGATGGCTTAATTAGAGTGGGATGCTTTGTTCAGGTCATTTCCATATATTATTAGCCTACTTTTCACAATTTGCAAAAATGAGGAAAAAGTAGTCTTATGGGATCGGGCAAATGTGGGTCTGTCTGTCTGTCTGTCTGTCTGTCCTTCTGTCTGTCTGGCTGGCTGTGTGTGTGTCGCCCCCCCCCCCCCCTATCAACTCCTAATTGGCTGGAACAATCAAAACAAAATTTGGTAGGAGTAAAGATCTATACCTGAATATCTCACGGCCATATTTGAAAATGATGTCAGTGCTACCAACTGCTGAAAAATCGCGATTGAAATTTGACCTCCATGTTGGATATCTCGGAAGGTATGAATGGGAGCTAATTCAAATTTGGCACACATATACACACATCAAAAAAAGTTTTGCATCACCTCGGTTCCAAGAGTTCCGGAACCGTTAAATACAAAGGGAATAGAGATCAACACAAACAACATTTCAGCTCGTTTTATTGCTCATGAGACCCACACATTGCATGTTGTACCATCATACAGCTAGACTTTCAGCATTTGTGGTCCAGATTGCAGTACACACCACTACCTCTAATACCCAGTAGCACGTCCTCTTGCATTGATGCATGCCTGTATTCGCCGTGGCATACTATCCACAAGTTCATCAAGACACTGTTGGTCCAAATTGTCCCACTCCTCAACGACAATTCGGCGTAAATCTCTCAGAGTGGTTGGTGGGTCAAGACGTCCATAAACAGCCCTTTTCAACATATCCCAGGCATGTTCGATAGGGTTCATGTCTGGCGAACATGCTGGCCACTGTAGTCGAGCGATGTCGTTATCTTGAAGGAACGCATTCACAAGATGTGCACGATGAGGTCGAGAATTGTCGTCCATGAAGACAAATGCCTCTCCAATATTCTGCCGATATGGTTGCACTATGGGTCGGAGGATGTCATTCAGGTATCGTAAAGCCGTTTCGGAGCCTTCCATGACCACCAGTGGCGTACGTCGGCCCCACATAATGCCACCCCAAAACATCAGGGAACCACCACCTTGCTGCACTCGCTGGACAGTGTGTCTAAGACGTTCAGCCTGACCAGGGTGCCTCCAAACACGTCTCCGACGATTGTCTGGTTGAAGGCATATGCGACACTCATCGGTGAAGAGAACGTGATGCCAATTCCGTGGGGTCCATTCAGCATGTTGTTGGGCCCATCTGTACCGCGCTGCATGGTGTCGGGGTTGCAAAGCTGGACCTCGCCATGGACGTCGGGAGTGAAGTTGCGCATCATGCAGCCTATTGCGCACAGTTTGAGTTGAAACACGACGTCCTGTGGCTGAACGAAACGCATTATTCAACATGGTGGCATTGCTGTCAGGGTTCCTCCGAGCGGCAATCCGTAAGTAGCGGTCATCCACTACAGTAGTAGCCCTTGGGCGGCCTGAGCGAGGCCTGTCATCGACAGTTCCTGTATCTCTGTACCTCCTCCATGTCTGAACAACATCGCTTTGGTTCACTCTGAGACGCCTGGAAACTTTCCTTGTTGAGAGCCCTTCTTGACACAAAGTAACAATGTGGACGCGATCGAACTGCGGTATTGACCTTCTAGGCATGGTAGAACTACAGACAACATGAGCAGCGTACCTTCGTCCTGGTGGAATGACTGGAACTGATCGGCTGTCGTACCCCCTCCGTCTAATAGGCCCTGCTCATGCATGGTTGTTTACATCTTTGAGCAGTTTTAGTGACATCTATGAACAGTCAAAGGGACTGTATCTTGGATACAATATACACAGTCAACGTCTATATGCCGGAGATCTGGGAACCGAGGTGATGCAAAACTTTTTTTGATGTGTGTAGATAATAATATTCCAGTTTAATTTCCAGGAGGCCATACATGGCAGTGTTGCCAAAATGATTATAAGCCTGCTGATGGGTCCAATTTTCAAATGCATATAACTTCTACCAGGGCCGGTCTTAGGGGTGTGCGACATGTGCGGTCGCACAAGGCGCCAACGGCTTGGGGGGCGCCGAAGGCGTCCTCCAAAAATAGGCAAATTTCGATTTATTTCCTATTGCACAAATGGCAAGATAGGTAAATGCGAGTTCGTCAAACAGATATGGGAATCAGGTCTTTTTTTTTTTTTTTTTAAGTTCAACCGGTGTTATCTCTCACGACTGAAAACCCTACGCGCACCTTAGACCGTGACGGACTGAAGTTAAACTCAGTGAAATAGTGATTAGCAAACACTATATATTTCTCTCCCATGCCTTGCCTTTTCACTATCGTGGAAACGCAACCCGGCTCGACACCCGGGCCCGGGACCAACCAAATCGCCCTTCGGCAGCGCTCGGGCATTTCTGTGATATTTCGGTTCAGTTCGCTGTTGTAGCAGAGCTGTAACAAGGCGAAGGAGAGAGATAGGAAGCGAGGATGCAGGGAGAGAGGGGAGTGAGGTTGGAGAAAGGGGTGCGGGTGTTACACGAGCTGGAGACAGAATCAAAGAGAAAGAAATCATAACAAACGGCACGTGTGGCTGGGCGAAGTCGGCGTCGACCCGCTCGTAGATGGTAGGACGTTTTAGCACAATACACGGGGGTGTTATGACCCTTGCTAATTGTCGTTCATTCGAGTGCGTGGTGCGGATGGTGTAAAGTCGGGTCGAAGAACGAGAAACCCTACAACAATGGCCTCCTCCGGTAAAGCTAGTGGAGCTGCAAACAAAGAACGAAGGTTGCAGCATGCAGAAGAAGACAAGAAGGCAGCAGAAGCTTTTAAAAAATTCGTCCGACCTTATGAAAGGTAAACATAAAGGAGTTCAGGCTCGCGTTGTAAAACAGTTCCCGCACGCAAATTGTGTTCCATATGGTAGCCATTCCTTAAACCTAGTTTTATCTGACTCAGCCGAATGCTGTCCTTACTGCGTTACTCTATTTGGCATTATTCAACGCATATATGTTTTATTTTCGTCGTCTCCTGGCCGGTGGTCTATTTTGTTGGCTCACATTTGTAATTTGACTCTAAAAGATTTGAGCGACATTCGCTGGGAGTGTCGCATAGATGCAGTGAGACCTTTTAGATACGATACGAATGGGGTAGTGGCAGCCTTAAAGGCCATTAAGGAGAATCCTGCTTTTGATTCGGGGCTACGCCATGAAGCTGAATACTTGGCGAAAAAAATTGTGACATTCGAATTTGTCGTTGCTGTTGTAGTATGGCACGGCATTTTGTTTCAAGTAAACATAGTTAGCAAAGCCATGCACGCAGAAGCAATTGATATAGGCCTACAAAAGGCGTCTTCTTTCGCGGAAGGTTGTATCGCATACCTTGAAAAATATTCCCAAGAAGGCTATGAAAGCGCTATAATATCGGCTAAAGAAATCATTGCGTCTGTGTCTCTTGAGGTCGAAGAAGGTAGACGGAAAAGGAAGACTAGACGCCCTAAACGGTTGATTGAGGAAGATGACTCGGACTCGGACCAAGTCATCGAGTCAGGCACTGAGAGTGACAGTTCTGAGTCAGAGTTGGAGTCGGAGCTGATGGAGGCTCAAGCTCAGGCTAAGGTTAAGTGCAAACAAGTGAAGCCACAACGACTCTTCCAAAAAAGTTTCTATGACAATCTCCTAACAGTAGCTTTTAAGTCTGTAAGAGATTATTTTTCCTTAAAGAGCATTACGATATATTATACAAATATCCACTTTACAATACAAGTTTTTATTCTTTTTATAATATATCATAATCGATACGGGAAAATTTAGAATTATGACTGAAGTTATAGATATTCAGCATTCCGATACATGGGAATTTTTGTACGATCTAAAGGTACTGCCTGGCTCCATTGAAGATAGTATCCACTCATGGATCCAGTGGAAATAATGAGTCTGACATAAGTGGGATGGATCTATGTTCTGAGCTTCAACATTTGAGCCCATGCCTACCACCAAACGCAAAAAACCCTCGCGCTGCGTTGCTGTTTATTTACCGCACGAATATGATTGACGTTTTTCCAAATGTAGCTTTGCGAATCCTCTTAACCTTGCCGGTAACTGACGCTTCGCGTGAACGTAGTAGCTTTTCAAAATTGAAGTTGATTAAAACCTACCTGCGTGCTACAATTGGCCAAGAGAGACTGTCAAAACTTGCTTTAATTTCAATACAGAACGATGTTGCGCGTTCACCCGATTTAGCCCAGTTAGTGAAACAGTTTGCTTCAGTCAAAGTACGGAAAGCTCCCTTCTCATAAGGTTTTGGGTTTTAGTGTGTTTTTTTTCCTGTGTGTCGAAGTCGTTTGAATTAGTAAAGCTTGATTCCTGTAAGTGTATTTTTCCAGTGATTTTGTTATGTTGACACTTTGCATCACAACTGAAAAATAGTTATTGTAATATGTTACGCATCACCTATTAGTTAATAAAGTCCAGTATTTTTGCATCATGCGAGCGTACAGCCAATATTTTGTGTGTTACCTTGACTATCCCCTTACTACAACGCAAGTTAAGCATGTTCAAGTAATATAGTAAATGGGTAAATGTACTTTAGGTTAATTTTATTTAATTTCATCCGATAATTCGGTGCATGCATTTTCGACTTTATATTTTCATGATTCTTCTTTATGATACCTCATAATTTGTGCCAGAGTTAGGCAACCCGCCTTGCACAGAGGGGCGCAAAATTGAATTTCGCACAGGGTGCTGAAACCCCTAAGACCGGCCCTGACTTCTACACTATCAATTGGAATTCAACCAAATTTCGTATGTGCTATGTGTACATAAACAGATATGACTGAGCGTAATCTTAAGACCACCAGGGCTACCAACTGTTAATAAATGCTTTCAATTTTTTTATCCAAATACCTATATCAGAAAGTATGCAAGCCGACAGCCTGAAACTATGCACACGTATAGTACCTGACATTCTATATTAATTTGGAGTAACTTATATACGTCAGTGCTACCAACATGATTCTAAGCCTGCTGAGAGGTCCAACATTAAATACATGTAACTTCTATACTATCATTTAGATGTCAACCAAATTTCGTGTGTGGTATGTGTACCATAACAGATATGACTATGCCGATTCTTAAGAGTAATCAGGGCTGCCAACTGTTAATAAATGCTGTCTCTATTTTTGTTACCCTAATATCAATATATCAGAAAGTATGCAAGCCAATAGCTCTAAACTTTGCACACGTATAGTACCTGGCATTCTAGATTAAATTGGAGTAACTAATATAGGCCTACGCCAGTGCTGCCAACATGATTCTAAACCTACTGATAGGTCCAATTTTAAAATGCATGTAACTTCTATACTAACTAATGGATTTCATTCAAAATTGACACAACAATAGATCATATTATTTCAGATTACTTCTGACCAATACACGTATGTCATTGTTGCCAACATGATTTTACGCGCGCTGTCAGATCCAATGTTTAACTGCATGTAACGTCCATGCTATCCATTGGACTTCAACCAAATTTTGTATTCTGTACCGTAAGAGATGGAAATAAGTATATATTCAGTCACCAGGGCTGCCAACTGTAGTTCTCTAAGTGGCTACATTATGCCAGGTATACAGTATTTCGAACTAATTAGAAATTTCGATATTACCAATTTAATTTCGTCATTATTCTAGATAGATCCATATAGATTAATCATTGGCATGAATCTTAAATTTTAAGAAAAGTAGGCTCTTTAGTTCGTTACGGAACTTCTTGTTTTTACATTGAAATAGTTGAGGTCTACCACGTATGGAAGGACTCGTATCAAAGATGATTTTGTTACATCCTCAATGCATTCCAAAGTAAAACCAACGAAACTAAAAAATACAGATGATATCCAAGCTGCTACTCTTGGATCAACATACGCTATCTCGTGTTCCAGTAGGCCAAAGTTTCTAGCTTAAGTTTTGGTAATTAATAGAGATAGTCTAACGTGGTTTTTTTCACGCATGTCTTCAAGCCTTCCATGACTTGGAGTTTACTTGCGGTAGGGTAGCCAGTTCACACCCCTAGACAGCAGCACGTTGTAACCTAGAACCGGTCACCTATCCAAGTTCTGACATCGCCCAAGTTGTTTAACTTCGGAGATATCTTGGTATCAGGATATTCAACACCTGTTTAATAATAATAATAATAATATTGGCGTGTAGCCTCCGAAGAGGCATGAAGCAAGTCCTTAGAGTTGACGTCCGCAGGCGACCAAGGACTTAAAATATGGTACTATTCCGGCATTTACCTGGAGGCATGTGGAAAACCACACTCGCTCGGCTACGCTGCGAGGTTTTACACTACTTGAATGCCAGTGCCCTGCAGAGCCGAGCCACTACTCTCAGCTATCTTGTGACAGGTGGTGTATTCTTTGGAATACACGGTCAGTCAGAGTTAGCATTTGCTGCTATTTGCTTTTTTTTTTTTTTCATGAATTCTTTCTTTCCTTTCTTCGCAGACACCAACAGTGATTCCTTACATTCTATTTTTCCGTGCACTTGCTTATGTTTTGTATAAGCCTTTTCTAGATATATATCTTCGACGGATAACCTAGCGGCATCTAGCAGCTAACTGCCGAAGTTCTTCAATTTCTCCGAATTCAAGAGGACTTCCTCGCCAATCCAATCCCACAGGCATCGTCGTTGTCGCCAGCTAACATCTCCTTGAACTGCTCCATGAAGAAGAGTTACACTTGTACAAAGATGTCATTTTTTGTATGATGGTCATTCTGATGTATATTCTCTTGTCTCTTACCCCCTCTACCTCGTCCCCTTGGTCCCTTCGGTGCGCCGCTCTGCTTTCACTCCGTGGTCGGCCGTCTTGTGTACAGTCACGGCGTTCTTAAGTTACAGGCGGGAGCGGTACCCCCACTCTGCCACCGGCGAGTGACGTCAGGAGTCTCAGCTGGCCGGCGGACAGAACGCTAGTCATATGGCAGGAGATGCATTCATGTAATTAAATCGGTTTTGTTTACAGAATAAATTGGGATGGACTTCCGAATTTCACCACAGTCCTTCCTTAGTGATCGATGAATTGTGTGAGACGTTTTCCGCTGTCACTATGGGTGATTAGAGCAAATGACTGCGATACAAGTCAGCCCAGAGCGGTAAACAAAAAGAGCATGCTGGAAACTAATGTTTGATTGCACTAAAAGTAGGCGGTTTTTGTATCTTCTACAGAACACAATAATTAGTGAGAATATCATATCTGTTTATGTACTTTAACAAACGGGAAATTTCTTCCTTAACATGTATTTCATCAAGTTGCAAAATTAACCAAACTTTTCACACTTTTCAGCGGCTTTTTTTTTTCAAGAAATGAACGTTTTCGTTAAAATTCCCCGGAGCTACATTAAGAGAAGAAGTCAATCTTTGTAAATGTTTAGAATGAGGAAGGGATAGAAATTTGTTCTGCCTGATAGTATCATAACACTTCGCGGATTGCATGTACAATATGTAAGAGCAAAGTATCATGTTGGGGGACCTTTTTTTGTTCTTAAATATAAGAGAGAATTGCTCGAATAAAAAATTAACTTGCTGAGAACTTCCCTACTCTCTACTATCCAATAAAGCTTCTTGAATGACATCCAGCAATTTTAAGGCATTGGCCACGTAATTTTCCAAGTTGGTTAGGAATCTCTTCTCAGTAAGATACTGTAACAAACTGAACAGTGTTCTCCAACTTTTCACAGCTGTTTCAATTCCCAACACTGAAGAAAGTTCTGTAGAAGACAATTGCAAATTGTTATAGAAAGCCGAAACAAGTAAATGATTATCTACATTAATATAAAGAAACAAAAGTCATAGACTCAAAATTGATTCTATATATAACCACTCTACCGTCAAAAATATTCAAATTAATAGCTGAGTCCCCTTTCACTTTAGTGCTATTATCTGCTAATCGTTTCTCAAGAGAATTGCATACATTCTCGAAACAGATTATAACATCGTCCCATTCTGCAGCAGCAACAGCACTTTCTTGATCATGTTCCTTCCTCACTTCGATTTCTCTTCTCCTCTCTTCTGGTTGTTTCCGCTTAATTTCACTTTCCTTTGTCAAGTATTCAACAATAGGAAGACAAGAACTTTTAACTAGCTCAGGATGAACGTATTTATACGCTTGTTTCTGTCCATTAGAATCACAGTATTCATTCTGTAAAATAATGCAGTCCGGTTGAAAATGTTTAATACACACAACACTGTTCTCCGAAGGTGTCCAGTCCTTCCTCGGGATGCTTCTCAGCCATTTATTTCTCAAGTTACTTCCTTGGGAAAAGAGAAACATTGCACGAAAGCAGTTTCAACTCCACGAACCAGAAAATTACTACTACATCCTGGTACATAACACCTTCGTGGCATTGTATTTGCTTTTAAAATATACCACGTGGAGCACGGGTATATTTAACACTTGTCACTGGACAACAGGAAAAGCAATATATTGTGAAATGTCACCCTCGAAACATAGAAACAATGGCCACATCACAGCGCTCCAACAAGACTGAGCATCTCTTTGCTGCCTGCAGTAAGACCCATGACGTCACAGCCCCGCCGGCGGTGTTCCCGCCTGTTAACTTAAGAACGCCGTGGTACAGTGCATAGCCCTCTCAGGGCAAGTCTCCTGTTTTAATGAGACATTTTAAACTAGACGCCATGTCTACTTTTTAAAACCAACCGTCACCAGGAACCATCGCCTGTTCTTCATGAAAACCAAGCTAAGTACAAAACTTCAATGTTTTTAAACAGATTTTAATGGCTTTTAAAGTGCGAAGTGCTTTTTTAAATTTAAATTTATAGACAGCGTGGTATTGCTCACTGTTGTGCAATAACCGTCTTCGCGGGATTTTCCTTTGTCAGGCTATGGCTATCTAAACTAGCTTTCTAACATGAAAATTTAGTACTTCTTGTACAAAATAACTAGGAATACTTTCTCACACCGAGGGATTCATGTTAATTAAACCGCTGTCTATAAAACTTAGCTTCTTCCTCCGTGGGAACTTTACTGCCCTATTCAACCGTCCTCATAACTCCAGAACTTTCTACGTAAACCAATCTTTCTATTAATCAAGAAACCTAGTATTTCCTACGCCAAATAAGGGAATACGCTACCCCACCGAGGGACTACTACTGCATCAATCAACTGTTGCTACAGTTCTGGAACTAGTATGTGCATCTTAAAACTTGTACAACGCAAGTAACATATCAAAATTCAACTAAGTGATCTCCACAACTGCAATAACTTTTTTAACTAATCCTTTTGTTCCTGGTCTCATTAATACGACCTGTACATTTTTTTTTTGAATTTCGCATCTAGTAATTACTGTTTCAAATAGCAGTAATTTCCGCTTTCCATTTTCAGTTTTCTTTTTCTTTCTCCTGTTACGATCAGGATCTAATCTATTTGTCTGTAGCTCGTTGGCTTGCCAAGTGCAGTCAAATAACGCTTGTAACTTACTTAATTTGTAAAAGTTATAATCACTGTACAATTTATTGTCCTCAAAATCTTTGAATTTCCCAATTTTAAGCACATTTTTAAACCTATGTACAGGTTTAGTGCTTGTAACAAGTTTGAAACATGTAACTACTTTAATATTGTTTGTAATTATAAACTCATTATTATTAGGTCTGAGACCTTGTCATTTTATGACCAATTGTTATTCTTAACTCAAACTAAAATCAAAACTTAAGTGTTGTTATTCAGTTCACCGTTCATAATTGTTAAATAAATTATTTGTTTTCCTTTGTTCTTTATCTCTCTCGTCAGAATCACGGTTAGGCAGGACCTTCTCTTCCCTGATTCTTCCTCTAAGCTCAAGATCTCTTTACGAAAAAATACAACTTCTAAATTAATAAAGTCTTTAACACTTGTTTCATTGGAAACAAAACTTCAAGTAACAACATATTCAAAGTTTCTCTTAGCCGTTACAGCTAATTCTAGCCAACCATTAAAACAAATACAGCTTGCTCCGCCAGCTACCTATTTGTAGAGATTTCCTCTCTGGTTTATGGTTCGCTTTCAAAATTCCAGTTTTGTTTGAGTTAGGTCAGAGGTTTCCTTCTTTCTAAACTTTTAGTCGGCATCCTGCTGGGTAAAAGCTTAGTTTTCCTAAAGTGCAACAATTGGTATTCGTATAAGATTTTTACAATAAACAATAACAACATCGTTCAAATCGTTAAAGAAACTTTGTCTCTTTCCTCTCTGGAAGCATTCGGTCGGTTTTCCAGAGATCCAACAGTGCCCAGAAATAAAATTATTATAACAAATTCAAACCCTTCCAGCATTCTTGAATGCATCATGCCTTCCCTTGCCAGAGTGCCGCCCGTCCCCATAGTACCGGAATACCGGCTCGGGAGGGAAAGTGCAATCACCAAGTGCTCGCAGGCAACCTCAATTCACGCTACGCTCTCCGCTTGCCTTAAACAGGTCCCTACTAGAATTAGGTTCCTCCTAGTTGCAGCGCTGTGAAATTTCTCTGTATGTGCTGGATTCTCATCCTATCTACCTATACTTTTCTCCACACCGAAACCTATTTCCTTTTCTCTCTTATCATCTTCCCTTAGGTAGTGTTAATCCTCAGCTAAAACCTACCAACAGGACAGAGCAGGACGGACGCGAATCCTCAATTGGAAGCAGGAATAGCTATCTTGTGACAAGACAGAGCAGGATGGACGCGAATCCTCAATTGGAAGCAGGAATAGCTATCTTGTGACAGGACAGAGCAGGGCGGGCGCTAATCTTCAATTTAAAGCAATAATAGCTATCTTGTGACAAGACAGAGCAGGATGGACGCGAATCCTCATTTGAAAGCAGGAATAGCTATCTTGTGACAAGACCGAGCAGGATGGACGCGAATCCTCAATTGAAAGCAGGAATAGCTATATTGTGACAAGACAGAGCAGGATGGTCGCGAATCCTCAATTGGAAGCAGGAATAGCTATCTTGTCACAGGACAGCGCAGGACGGACACAGATCTTTGATTGAAAGCAGGAATAGCTATCTTGTGACAAGACAGAGCAGGATGGACGCGAATCTTCAATTGGAAGCAGGAATAGCTATCTTGTGACAGGACAGCGCAGGACGGATGCGAATCCTCAATTGAAAGCAGGAATAGCTATCTTGTGACAAGACAGAGCAGGATGGTCGCGAATCCTCAATTGGAAGCAGGAATAGCTATCTTGTCACAGGACAGCGCAGGACGGACACAGATCTTTGATTGAAAGCAGGAATAGCTATCTTGTGACAAGACAGAGCAGGATGGACGCGAATCCTCAATTGGAAGCAGGAATAGCTATCTTGTGACAGGACAGCGCAGGACGGACGCAGATCTTTGATTGAAAGCTGGAATAGCTATCTTGTGACAAGACAGGGCAGGATAAACGCGAATCCTCAATTGAAAGCAGGAATAGCTATTTTGTGACAAGACAGCGCAGGACAGACGCGAACCTTCAATTGAAAGCAGGAATAGCTATCTTGTGACAAGACAGCGCAGGACAGACGCGAATCCTCAATTGGAAGCAGGAATAGCTATCTTGTGACAGGACAGCGCAGGACGGACGCGAATCCTCAATTGAAAGCAGGAATAGCTATCTTGTGACAGGACAGCGCAGGACGTGCGCGAATCCTCAATTGAAAGCAGGAATAGCTATCTTGTGACAAGACAGCGCAGGACGGACGCGAATCCTCAATTGAAAGCAGGGATAGCTATCTTGTGACAGGACCGAGCAGGACGGACGCGAATCCTCAATTGAAAGCAGGAATAGCTGTCTTGTGACAATACAGAGCAGGACGGACGCGAATCCTCAATTGAAAGCAGGAATAGCTATCTTGTGACAAGACAGAGCAGGATGGTCGCGAATCCTCAATTGGAAGCAGGAATAGCTATCTTGTCACAGGACAGCGCAGGACGGACACAGATCTTTGATTGAAAGCAGGAATAGCTATCTTGTGACAAGACAGAGCAGGATGGTCGCGAATCCTCAATTGGAAGCAGGAATAGCTATCTTGTCACAGGACAGCGCAGGACGGACACAGATCTTTGATTGAAAGCAGGAATAGCTATCTTGTGACAAGACAGAGCAGGATGGACGCGAATCCTCAATTGGAAGCAGGAATAGCTATCTTGTGACAGGACAGCGCAGGACGGACGCGAATCCTCAATTGAAAGCAGGAATAGCTATCTTGTGACAAGACAGCGCAGGACGGACGCGAATCCTCAATTGAAAGCAGGAATAGCTATCTTGTGACAGGACAGCGCAGGACGGACGCGAATCCTCAATTGAAAGCAGGAATAGCTATCTTGTGACAGGACAGCGCAGGACGGACGCGAATCCTCAATTGAAAGCAGGAATAGCTGTCTTGTGACAATACAGAGCAGGACGGACGCGAATCCTCAATTGAAAGCAGGAATAGCTATCTTGTGACAGGACAGAGCAGGACGGATGCGAATCCTCATTTTTTCTTTTTCTTTTGTCGTGTGGCCCCCTGAGAGGCCGAGTGCTGGTCTTTCTAGTCGACGCCCGTGGGCGGCCTGCGCGTCCGGATGACAGATGGGATGGATGAAGATGAATGAAACTTGGCAAGGATGTGGAAGGAAGTTGCCGTGGCCTGTCAGAAAGTACCGTCCCAGCATTTGCCTGGTGTTGAAAATGGGGAAACCACGGAGAACCATATCAAGGACGGCCGACGGAGGTGCTCGAACCCACGCGTCTACCGAGTCAGCAGAGAGCTTGGCCCCGTGACCTAACGCTGCGCTTTAGCCGGCGTAGCCACTGCTGTCGGTAAATCCTCAATTGAAAGCAGGAATAGCTGTGGCTGGATGCAGCAGGACGGATGCGAATCTTCAATTGAAAGCAGGAATAGAGCTATCTTGTGGCTGGATGGGAGGCGAGGCAGCTGGTAATGAAGCGCTGGGCAGGTAGAGTCGGCTTGCGCCATTAGTCAGCTTGGTTTAGCGCGGATTTGTGTCCGGATCGCTAAGCCATCATCACACGAGCCCTCCTGACAGCTTGCAAAAACTATGATGGTGCGCTAAGTTTCATCTCGGCAAATGGAAAACAATACAATTTATCTTTTTACTGTCCGTGTGTCTGCCTTGTGGAAATCCTCTGCGAGAGCTGTGCTTAGCCCGCACTCACGTCCAATACTTCTCAAAGGGAATTACAGTGTCTTTGAGCGGGCAGCCTATTTACCTTGCAGACACGTTCATATTCTCTACCTCCACAGAGCCGATGAGAGAATTATGTAGTAGTGCTATTCAGAGCATGAAACATGTGACAGTACCGATTAAGGCACTATTTTGCCATCTTGTATCCTAGACACGGACGAAGCTCATGTAGGTACCTGTGGTCCCCGTGATATAGCAAAATATCTCAGAAGCATTGTATTTTTTTTTCTCGACTACTACGTGAACCTGCTTTGATTCTATATTTGAAATTTCAGTGAAATATTATAGGGACAGCATACCTCTGAGTATATGTTGAAAAATATTCTAAGTGGCTTAGATTTGTTTGTTGTCAGCGCGGAGGTCTGCATCGGATTCTCGGCTCTGATCTGAGGGCGTGGAACGAGGTTCACTCAGCCTCGTGAGATGGACCTCAGAAGAGGTGGGTTCGAATCCCACCTCAGCCATTCCTAAAACTGGTTTTCCGTAGTAGGGATGTTACGTAAATTAGAACAACGACCACCTTCTACATACAGTCTTCACTGTGACACAGATTCCGCAGATAACCCTGTATTTGGGAGAAAATGTCATATTCATCGACGGTCACTCGGTGTGCATCATGCTCTTCTCGTGAACAGCTTTCTTCATCGTGCTGTTGTCACCCTACAAGAGTGGCCTGTCGTTTCCCCTGATATGAACCCAATTGATTATCTTTTGGGGTAAATTGGAACAAACTGCTTTTGGACGTCCAGACCACCATCGTTATCTATAAGAACTACTGATTATAAATCGGCCATGATGAATTGGGCACATTGGTCCAAGACGGGCTTGATGACCTTGTATGCGGCCTGCCGAGTAAGTATGTACCTGAATAGGGGGATATGCAGTAATACAACGAACTTCTAATATATGTGAGTCTCTCTCCCCTGTTTTCACCAGTGTAATCATTTTTTTAAAATTCTTTTGCAGGTACGCGATACTACTAGGCCTACACCATAAACACTTCAGGTAGTGGACAATACTCTCAACAGTGAAAAATCAAAATCCATAGCCTGCTTCCAGTCGACCGTGCGGGTCAGGAATTGAATTGATGAAGCCCCCATCTAGCGGAGAGGATAATGAAATGTGCCGGCTGACGAAGCCTGTCGCACTCCTCTGAGGCAATGATTAAATGAATGACAGATGAAATGAAATGATAGTGGAGAGTGTTGCTGGAATGAAATTTTTGACAGGGAAAACCGGAGTACCCGGAGAAAAACCTGCCTGCCTCCGTTTTGTCCAGCATAGATCTCACATGGAGTGACCGGAATTTGAACCACGGACCCAGTGGTGAGAGGCCGGCGTGCTGCCGCCTAAGCCACTGAAGCTTCACGCACAACAGTGTTCAACATTATAAAATGTTTGTACTGTTTATTCATTGTGTGGTTGGTTGTATAACCTAAACCCCAAATACAATTAATTTTAAAAAGCAGGGGAATGTGCTACCTCGCATTAGTAGTTGTTGTTGTTGATTCTATTTTGTGATGTTGAGCAGGGATTAGTGCTAATGTACGCCCATTAGCCGACACCTTTATGAATCAGGCCAGTTTTCTGTGTTCAATACCATGAACTAATTCACAGGCCATACAAAATATTTACGTGTGCGGGAATACTCCTAAAAGCTTGTTGTTAATTAATTTAATGGGTTTGGGACATCTCGGTCATCAACCCCGTTGTTTGCTTTTAAAAGCAATGTCTACCCTAAGGACAGAGACACACGCTTCTGATAACCACACGGGGCTGATGACCAAGATGTCCTCAGTCCGTCAAATGAATTATCAGCAATGAACAATAACTCTTCATTGCCAAGTGTGCATTTAAAGAGGAGTGCTGGGGAGCAAATGTCACAGCCCAGCTGGCAGGGTTCCATATTATTACGCAGTGTAATGCATGCAAACTACCACAAGTTATGGATGTTATCGTATTAACACCTAAGGACACATGCATCAATGTTGAGTCATACCGCAGATATATTGCTCATTGTCTGCATGACCTGGGCCCATTTCCACATTGACTATAGTCTAACAAAGGAGAGAATTAGCAGTTTATCCAAACTGGATAGTACTCGAGTTGTTTGTTTTTCTGGGGGCTGAAAGCAGATCTCTCCAGTTTGGGCATCGGGCACAGGCACTTGCACGAGGGTACAGTGTGGCTCACATTTGAAGAGCCACTCAAGGTAAATCGTATATAAAATTGCAATGATTACAAAATGTGTGTTAACTGACTGAAGTAATTCACACAGATACAATATGCTATGTATGCAATATTCTTGAAATGAAAAGCTCCTGTGCTTTATAATCGCGGGATTTAATGACGTTTAGATATGTACCGTAACGCGTTTAATGGTGGGTAATAATATGTATCGTCCCACTGTTGGGCAACAAATGTAACGTTTTCCTGACGGGAATGAGAAAGACCACAACAAGTCCCACAGTTGGGTGTCAAATGTAACTTATTTATGACCCTACGTTGTTGTTGGAGACAAATGAAGCTTATTATTGATTAGTAACTGATTAAATGTTAATTAATTTGATTTTAAGTTGGGCGCCATGGTCGTAACTCACCGTTAATGACCAAATAATATATTCCATAGTTAGCTCAGACTGAGTACTCTTCTTCCCAGGCCGCAGTGAGACTCTGTCTCCAACCACGATAATATATGTTTCAGGCGAAAGGGTTGACTTATAGCTATTTCTAACTACAGTAACGGAAACACTAGGCATGAATTTAAAATATAGAATTTAATACGAGAAACACACACATTAGAAAAATAATAATAAGTAGAAGCGTAGTTGCGTTAAAAAGTGACCATTTCATATAGCCTACACTAATTGGCGCCTGGTTGTATCCAACGATTAGTATTCCACTGCATAAGTTATTATTTGCGATCTTATGAAGTTTTATTAATCGATTTTCACTCTGTTAAATGATGCATGCATTTGTGTGACGAAGAACAAGAGCTTGTTACCGATTGCAAGAGCAGCTGCCTAGTTAGTGGCTACACATCATAGGGGTTCAATTTGTGTTGGATCACACTAGGAAAGTACACTAGTGTCTAAAAGTTAAGCATAATCACCAAACGAGGCCATGCCGCCTGATAGGAATGTCAGACGGATTGCTGTACAAACGGAAGCTGAATCACACACCATATGCCACACAACTTGTCCAAAATAGAAATAAAAATCGTGTCAGAAAGGTTCTGGTAGCTAAGGCACACCTTTGACAACTACTAACATAAATAGGCAATGTCTTCCACAACAAAATATGCTGTTAATAGGGTGTATGGTTACCCCTAACGGCCACACATGCTTCGCAGCAACGTGGCATGCTCTTTATCAGATGATTCAAGAGCTTTTGTGGCAGTCGATCCCATTCCCTCGGAAGGGCAAACGCGAAGGTCTTTGAGGGTCCTTGGTGGAGGCTGACGGGATGCAATTGACCTCCTCAATGCATCCCAGGCATGTTCCATAGGATTCAGATCCGCAGACCTCGCTGGCCACTCCATGCGATGAATGTGTGCCCCAGCCTGAAATTCGTCCACCAGAACAACACGGTGCGGTCGGGCATTACCGTCCATTAAGAGGAAGTCTGGACCAACCGCACCTCTGAAGAGTCGAACATGTGGTCTGTGTACCTCATCCATGTATCTCCGAGCGTTCACAGTGTTCCTCGGACCACCCATGAAGATGTGCAGGTCCGTACGGCCATTCAACATTCAACATGATGCCGCCCCAAACCATGACACCACCACCACCATACTGGTCCCGTTCCACGATGTTCCTGTGGTTGTATCGGCTACCCAGTTCTCTCCAGATTAATGTGCGACGGGAATCGTTCTGCAAACTGAAGCGGGATTCACCTGTGAAGAGCTCATGCCTCCATTCATTCATGGTCCAGTTTCGACGTTAACGGCTCCACAGTAAATGGGCCCGTCTCTGCGCTGGAGTGAGCGGTACGCACACCGCTGGACGTCTGACAAACAGCCCTGCTGTTCTGAGCCTCCGGTACACAGTTTGCCGGGAAACAGCAACCCCTGAGACGGCTGCAAGCTCCACCGACAATTGTCTTGCAGGTGCACTCCGATTTCGTCGGGCGGTTAAGGCCAGATATCGGTCCTGCTGTGGGGTGGTTACTCTTGGTCGACCTGGTACTGGCCTACGACTAACATCTCCTGTGTCTCGAAATCGTCTCCAAAGCCTGGAAATGACACTTTGTGGCACATTGAAGGATACGGCGACTTCAGTCTGTGTCTAGCCTGCTTCCAGGCGGCCGAGTATGCTACCATGCAAAACTGGGTCCAAATGGCGTCCTTGTGCCATTATGTTGTCACGATCACCACGAGGCTACACTCCGCAAACTATAACAGGGCAAACACGATGGAGGGAATATGGGGCGCAGGCACTGGCTGTGTTTACCTTGCGGTTACGCCGCTAGTCAAAGCAGGGAATACTCCTTTTATATACAGAGCGAACACGTAATGTTGGTAGGTGCATATGTTGCGGTCTATTCCCTGTGGCCCTGCATATGCGTAACTTATGCTTAACTTTTGGACACTAGTGTATTTTCGCAGCATCCGAAAATAAACTTAACGAAAAACTTGCCACTCAAGTCCAACATTTTATAATTCTAGTGATTCTATGTAAAATATCCTTCTATTATCGGTCAACACGAGGACGGGAGTCTAGTTGTCTTGAGCAGTAACTACACAAATACCGGGTGAGCTAGCCGTGGTCGTTACGGCATGACTGCTGGAAGTCGCTCACATCCGGGAGGCGAAGAGGTTCGAATGCCCCGCCGGCAACCTTGAAGATGGAAAAAAAAGGAAGGAAGCTTGTAGTTTAACGTGACCGTTAGTCTGTAGATTATGAGCCACGGGACCTCCTTTTTACGTGGAATCCGAACCACAGGACATGGTATTTCACTTCGAAAATCTCACATGCATTGACCGGGAATCGAACCCGGACCGCCTTGGTGAGAGGCATACAGCTAGACCGCTGAGCCACCACGCCCTTCCTTGAAGATGGTCTTCTGTGGTTTCCCATCTTCCTTCCAGGCAAATGCCGGGGTTGGTCCCTAACTATAGGCCACAGCCGCTACCTTCCAACTCCTCGTCCTTACATCTAAACTTTCCTCCCCAACGGTACTTGTAGCTCACCCCTTGGGAGTCGGTCTCGAAGCAGCTACAAAACTGGCGAGCCGAACATGTCCTCGGACACTCCCGGCACTAAAATCCATACGCAAAAAAAATGAAAACTACACAAATGATTCACTTACAAAATGTACAGTACTGTAACCTACATACACTTTACTATTTCGAGGGATTTTTGAATTCAATTCAGAATGTTTGCTTACCCGCGTAGTTAATATTCTAACCACCCTACGTGTTGACAGACTAAACTACACTTTAAAAATGGATTCCAAGTTCTCTATGCATGTAATAATAATAATTAATGTATTCCACGATTTCGTTTAATTAGTTGTGGCACTTTGGAAAATTAATAACTTACTATTTTCAATGGGTACATGCAGTGTTTACGTGAGACGAATGTTTCTCAGATCCTTTCCCTCCACAGTGAAACGTTTCTCTTCCCTTGGCCTTTTATCAGAGCTCTCTTTGTGTGTTGAAATCCCGGTGTCTCAGTGCGTCACGAGAATATTGAATTATTGGGTGGGCTGTTCTCTACAGCGTTAACACCGAGCGCGTTCGTGGTCACCAGCTTTCAGCTTATGAGTGACAGATAGAGAGGGGGTGTGGCTACAGGATGCCCAAACACTGGTGTTCTCTAATGCAATACCGCCTTACCAGAATTATCACACATAGCTGACAATCTATAAAACAGAGATAGGCTAATATATCAACTAAATTGCTATTAATGTGGAATAACTACTGTCGACCAAAGTATTATGTGCACTCGAGTTTGAAGGTTGTTTGTGAAGTAACCAATAGACCTACATAAAATCCAATAACATCATCATTTTCGTCGTTCTATTTTACGTTAGTTCGTGTAGGTTTGGAATTTTTAATTTATATTTTAATATTTTTTATCGCAGTTGGAACACAAAATGTGCCCATTTTTAAGCGTGTTTCAACCATGCGTCACATTTAAGAATTATTATCTCAAAACCCCGTCATCAGATCGAATACAAATTTTAACACAATATACATTAGAATGTTGTATAACTGGTTTATTAATTTCAAAATTTTGTGTGTCCAAGAAACAAAGTTGTTATCATTTTTGTAAGGTAACTTTTTCTCGGCTCGGGGTGGTTGGAAAATATAGCTCTTGGTCGCGTTGTAATCCTTATACATCAAGACGTTATGCTGTATGACTGTGAAATACGTAAATTAATTCACTTATTTTATATCGGTTTGTATTTGTTCGTGGAAATAAGCCATGATTCACCAGCCAGCCGCTCCGGGGTAAGCTGTACAGCGTTGCTGAGATGGAGCCCATCACTGCCGAGCGAGGCGAGGTCGTATTTCCCCGTTCAAATATAAACCGATATAAAATAAGTGAATTAATTTACGTATTTTAAAGTCATACAGCATGACTTTTTGATGTATAAGAATTACAACGCGGGCAAGAACTAGGCCTACATATTCCAACGACCCCGAGCCGAGAAAACGTTACCTTACACAAATGATAACAACTTTCTTTCTTGGACACGCAAAATTTTGAAATTAATAAACCAGTTATACAACATTCCAATGTATATTGTGTTAAAATTGGTATTCGATCTGATGACGGGTTTGTGAGATAATAATTCTTAAATGTGACGCATGGTTGAAACACGCTTAACAACAGGCACATTTTGTGTTCCAGCTGCGATAAAAAATATTAAAATATAAACTAAAAATTCCAAACCTACGTGAGCTCACGTAATATAGAACGACGAAAATGATGATGTTATTGGATTTTATGTAGGTCTATTGGTTACGTCACAAACAACCTTCAAACTCGAGTGCACATAATACTTTGGTCGACAGTAATTGTTCAATAACAGTTACCGGTACCGTACTTTTGAAGAATAACGTGTTGTAATTGCATTGGTCGGAAAGTTCAAATTAGAAACTGTTACAGAATAACGATAGGCTATAGTCGACTTCGTCGTTACGTTACGGTGACGTCACGAAATGTGCCGAGAATGCACTGAGGGGTGTGACGTCATAGTACCGCTTGGTGCATGTGTACTGAGTTCACTGGTGAGCTCTGGCGTTACGAGACGGCAACGACACGGCGAACGTGACGTCATCCAACCAGCTCTCTCCTTTCACCGCGCGCTCCAGCTCCCTCATGACTTGTAACTTTCTAGCGTTCTGATTGTTTCTCGATCATCTAACATGTCAAGAGTCTTTGGCTTCGAGGGAAGCGAGAAGCCTCCAGCCTTCCTAGCATTTGTAGCATTTGTAGCATTTAAAATGATATAAAGTCCAGTCTTTCAGACTGACTGTCACTTTTACTTTGGGCTTACATTCTGTGCATGAGGCGGGTAGAAGTTGGCATTCTGTTTTGAGGACCCAATCATTGTTCAATCGTATTCCCCTTCTAAACCAAAGCCTAGATATCATAACTTTTAGTTAAATTACACTGATGTTGTTGTTTGAGTCTTCAGTCTTTTGACTGGTTTGTTGCAATTCTCCATGCCTCCCTGTCCTGCGCTAATCGTTTCATCTCTACATAGCTACCACACCCGACATCCGAGACAATCTAACCTTGGTCTACCCCTACAGTTCTTGTCCTCGACCCTTCCTTCCATAACTGAGTTTGCTATTCCTGGGTGTCTTAGTATGTGTCCTACCAGCCTATCTCTTCTCTTCATTAACAGTCGCCAGAAACATCTCTCCTCTCCCACTCGTCTTAATGCATCTTCGTTTGTAACCATATCTACCCATCTGATCTTCATCATTCTCCTGTAAGACCACATTTCAAACGCCCAATTCTCTCTTTTCTGCTGGACCAATAGTCCAAGTTTCTCTTCCATGGAGCGCCATGCTCCAGACAAAAGCTTTCAAATATGGCTTACTAATACCTAAATCTTGATTCGATGTCAACAAATTCCTTTTTTGTAGAAATGCTTTCCATTCCTGAACCAACCTACTTTTTATATCCCCTTTGCTTCGTTCATCACTGCTTATTTTGCTTCCTAAGTAACAGCAGTCTCTTACTTCCTTTAGCTTTTCACCTACCAATTTCATGTCCATAGAGGTTTCTGATTTATTTCGGCTGCATTCCAATTACATTACAAAATGCATAGACCGACAGTTGAAGTCTACATGTGAAAAGCAGTGAAGTATATAGTCTACCGTATTATTACGGACTATTTCCTTTAAAATATTGCAATGATTGAGATGCGTCGAGTGCCATTGTAACTGACACTGTAAAACTACCTGCGCCCATTATAACTGTAACTATCTTCGGTAAGTAATGGTGAATAACTTTCCAAAAGGTTTCTTGAATATGGAATAACGAAGATGCAGTTTATTGACATATGTACCTGCTTCCTTGGTTAGCCAGAACCCTTTTGAGTCGGAATTTTCCTTTGATGGAGTGATAGCCCTGGTTGTCAACAGAAAGACCTATGAGGCATATCAGCAACAACTATAACAACTCTTGATGAAGGGTTGGCAGTGGATTTTTTTCAAAGACTTGAATTCCCACTTTTCATTTGGCATTAATAAACAAGTTATTCAGCAAAGAATGTATTGCATAACTAGGTTCAAGTTGTCCGGGCTTAAAGGCCGTGGTCCAGGTAGGATATCCTTGAACCTAGTTATGAACGCCGGCTCTTATATTACACAGTGTAGCCTACTTTCTCCAAAATGTATCCCACATAAGATTAGGCCTACTTGTTTACTAAGTTTTGTTGTAATTCCACCGGGTGAGTTAGCCGAGGTCGTTACGGCATGACTGCTGGCAGTCGCTCACATCCGGGAGGCGAGGAGGTTCGAATCCCCCCGCCGGCAACCTTGAAGATGGTCTTCTGTGGTTTCCCATCTTCCTTCCAGGCAAATGCCGGGGTTGGTCCCTAACTATAGGCCACAGCCGCTACCTTCCAACTCCTCGTCCTTTCATTCCAACCTTCCTCCCCAACGGTACTTGTAGCTCACCCATTGGGTGTCCGTCTCGAAGCAGCTACAAAACTGGCGAGCCGAACATGTCCTCGGACACTCCCGGCACTAAAAGCCATACGCTGAAAAAAAATGTAATTCCGAATTTTCATCCAGAGGAATTGATAGAAACATTAGAAAAGTACAACCATCCACCTTACGGAATCGTTTATCTTGTGCTTTCAGCAAAGAAAGCCTTTTATGCGAGACTATATATTTGCTGTGTTTCGTCATTGAGATTGTAATAAATAATTGATTATCGATATTGATCATGATCATCATCAGTTTATCTGCCTGATGGCAGGTTTCCTCATAGTCGGTCTCTCCACCTTAACCGATCTTCAGCAGCACGTTTCATCACCTCATAAGATTTATCAATCTTGATGGAATCCAGCATCTAAATCCTTCTTCTTGCTCTTCGGATTTTCCCTTGGACTGTCCCTTCTAATGTCTTATGTATTCAAGATGGCGGCTACGTGCTATAACCAATGCAGTGTGACTAATACAAGTGAAGTATCTTATCTGTTTCTCGCGTCTTACGCAGTTTCGTGTTAATTGGGCAATTGCATCCGGATTTATTGATTTTAAAGTTTTAATAGTATGAGCAAACACCAACTTACGGGGGAGGAATGTTCGATTGCCTTTAACATACAAAACCCATACATGTTTCTATATTAATGTAATTTTAGATATTTTAGATATTTGGTTAAATTTCGCGTTAATTGTGCTATTATATCGTGTGTTTATTATATTCAAGTTTTACGAGTAGCCTACGCCCAGCCCTCATCATGGAGTCACTGTTCTTTAAACTTGGTCATAGGAAGGTTATTAGGTTCTGTATTACTGCTCATTTCCGTTGTTGTATCTTAAAATATTTTGAGTTAATAATTATCATATTCCATACTTTCAATATGACCGCCACGTGTAGTATTCAGTGTGTTAATCTTAAGACTTATTTAAACAAGGTCCCTTAATTGGTACTGCTCGGGTCCAAGCTCTGTGAACTAGCGGGGTGAGGTGAAGTGGCAGGCGGGAAGAGAAGTGCCTGTCAACCACCCGCTGTGTTATCTGAAATTCATGTCTATTCCAATACTGCTGACATAGGGCCGTTGCTCTAACCACTGTGGTGTTGCGAATGAGTGAGTGAGTATTTGGTTGTGTTACTACGCACGGACCGGGAACCCTCATCACTCCTCATCGTCCGCGATCCACATTCCTCTCAGGTTCACGGAGCTTGGACCCGAGCAGTTGGCTACTTCTTTCTCGTTAAGTTTCGTTTTTATTGCGCAATTACATTCTGAATGATTCACTTTGCCTTAATATTACGCCCGACCGCCATCTTGAAAATGTAAGTCACTGTTATTTTCCTGTGGGTATACAATACTCCATATAGATTTCTACCTTGCCACTAATTTTCGTAATTGTAGTTCTAGAAGATAGAAAGTTAATTCTTTTTAAAATATGAAATGTAATGTTGGCCGCTGCGCCCTGTAGGCTATTGAGGGTGATAAATGTAGGCTATCACTAACGCTACTCACGCCTCATGTAGCTTTATACAGGAGTACTCCTCTTCTACCAAGTTACGCCTTAATTGTGCAAAACATCCCGAGTTACTAATTATTTAATATTACGTATAATCTTGAATCTATGAAGTCATTGGTCTTTTGCTTTTGGTATACGAAACGACTTATAAGGTTCTATGTCCTAACTAAATTTCGTTCTAGAATGCCGAAAGTTGTTATTCTTTTTTGAAATTTCAAGATGACCGCTGTGCGCTATATTCAGTGTGATAGGTTAATCTTCTGACTAACGCAAGTCAGAGCTCTAATATAATGCTTACTTCTTGGCAACATTCGTCTGAGATTCCCAGCTTCATTCGGAGTTGTCGATTTAAATGTTCCAATGTTTCGCACGGCCACCATCTTGGATGTATGGGGAGTCTGTTCTTTTGCCATATAAATTATTTCATTAATGCAGCCAATGTTTTTTTTTTTTTTTTTTTCAGGAGAGGTATTTGGGAAGGCAATCGACCGTGGACATAGTGAAAGGAACCGTCCTGACATTTGCCTGGCGGTGAAAAATGTGATGGCATGAAAAACATTTTCAGGACGGCAGAGTTAGGATCCAATCCTACACGAACGCTCTCCCAATGCCAGCGTGGCACGAGGTAGCGCGTTTGCACTGTCAGCCATTGCGGCCGGTCCTTGTGCCATATGCGGCCACATATAGAGTCCTACCTTGTCACTAATTTTCTTTACAGTAGCTATTATGCTTTGAGAATTATTAGTTTTTATATTTTATAATTTCAATATGGCGGCTGTGCGTAACATACAGTCTCATGTTGTTATGACGTTGACAAGAGAGGGTCCTTATATAAAACTCTCTGAACGCCAAATACTGTGACCATTGATTCATTGGATCATATGTTATCCATTAGCCAACAATGCTTGAAATTGTTAGCTGATGACCTGGTAGTTTTTTCGCCAGATACTTTCCACGTGAGGGTATTTTTTTTTTTCTAAAATTTGGTAGAGATCCGCTGATTAGTTCAGTCGTAATTTCATTTAAACTTTCAATATTTGGGTGGCCGCCATTTTGTTTGGTTACGATAGCGGTGATATAAAACATGACACTGAGGTGTCCTTTGCTAGCTCTACCAAATTTGGTTCAATTCGGTTTCGTCGTGTTTGAATTGATAGCGGAGACCGTCATACACACCCACACAGACACATGTATATTTGGCTCGTGTAGATCTCATAAGTTATGCCTAGTTAGTAAGTTATTGCTGTTTTGAGGGGCGGAACTACGAGGTCATCTGCCCCTTTAGGTTAAGTTTACTTTCATTTTTTTTAATATTATTATTTTTTGCAAAGGCTAAAACAGATTCATAGATTTTTGATCAAGGATGACCCTAATCAAATATTACATAAATAAATCGAATAATAATAATAATAATAATAATAATAATAATAATAATAATAATACCAAGAGGCATAGCTGAGATCTTACATCATGTCACTAGTGTGCTACAGGCTTGAAAATTAGAGGCACAAAATACAAGCTTAACTGTTCTAACTGACAAGCAAATCATAGCCAATCGACCAGATATTGTCTATCTTAATAAAGGAAACCTCAAGGTCTATTTGATTGACAAAATCATAAAACAACTCAAACACAAATGGCTTAAAAAATAAGCTGCATTGTTAGAGTGGGTTAAATGAGAAAAATGTGGAAACTAAATAGCCTGTAAATTATAGCCTACTATTGGTAACATCAGCAAAGTAGCTTGCCACGGTGGGTGAGTGGTTATCGTGTCGGATTACCAACCCCAAGCTTGCAGGTTAGCTCCTGGCCATGGTAAGTGATTTTTGAAAGGCGACAAAAATCACGGCACGCATGGCATATGTTGTTGGCAAGTTAAAAAAACCATTTGAATTCAGTAGGCCAACACAAAAGTTCCTCCTTTCTCTACTAGAAAGCGCTATAGTGTCAAGGAGCTTAGATATATAACCTCCTTGACTTTCATAGCGCTCCAAGGAACAACAAAATTCGGCATGCAAGCTGCCCTCTGGGCGCAAATAACCAAGCTTGCACCTGGCACCCGAGGCCATACGATATTATTATTATCAGCAAAGTTGCTAGTGATGGGTCTGGAGAAAACACCTGATTGCCAGCAGTGTTGCTGGATTGATACCAAACTGTTAGATCATCTAGGCTATATATAGCGATTATTATGGCCGTCCAGAAAATGGTTTCATGGTTTCCCATTTTCACCAGCAGGCAAATGCCGGGACGGTCAATAGGTCCACGTCCGATTTAATTCCAACATCTCTTCCCTGACCCGTCCTGAACATGGTCATTGGCTCCATTAATAAAATTATTATTTTAAAATACTTTAATTTAAACATCGTACATTGTACAATAACGTGTTCCATATTCATTTATTTTTAAAGATTATTATCATTATTGAGCCTCCGTGGCTTAGGCGGCAGCACGCCGGCTTCTCACCGCTGGCTCAGTGGTTCAAATCCCGGTCACTCCATGTGAGATTTGTGCTGGGCAAAGCGGAGGCAGGCAGGTTTTCCTCCGGGTACTCCGGTTTTCCCTGTCACAAATTTATTCCAGCAACACTCTCCACTATCATTTCATTGCATCTGTCATTCATTTCATTATTGCCCCCAGGGAAGTACAACAGGCTTCGGCAGCCGGCACAGTTCATATCCCCGCCGCTAGATGGGGGCTTCATTCATTCCATTCCCTGACGCAGTCGGTCGACTGGAAGCAGGCTGTGGATTTTATTTTTTTCATTATTATACTATTATTATTATTATTATTATTATTATTATAAAGGTTTTAATTTCCTTGTTAACTGCTGTGGATCAACGGGTACCTGCGTAGAGACTTTCTCTGAGATCCACTAAACATACCCCAATATTAGGCAACGATACCCTCACTTGTAGTGTAGCACAAACAGACGCTGTTCCTGGCTCTGAACGAATGATATTCTCATGATCTGAGTCATGTACGATGGCAAGAGATATTAGGTAACTCCTGTAGCAGAGCCTACGAACCACCACGAACCGCCACGCACTTGAAGAACTATCTGAGCCTATCCAAACTGTTTAATGACACCAAACTCCAGCAGCTAAGGCACTCAATACCGGAGAGTCGCGTCACAAATTCTATTCTTCTCTCTATTCTCTTAATGTGTTTGAAATTCCAACTCGTTTCGAATTTGATGTTAGTTACCATAATGTTATTGAATTCCTCCTGTAAATCACAGACCGATGGGAGGATCATGGAACTCTCACAACTTAATACACGCCCTATTTTTATGAGTAATGGCCAAGTTAGAGCTCAATGATAGACGCCATTTTTAATCATTTTGTGAATTAAATTCGCGAACAGAAGCTAGACTGCTCTTCCAATTAACAAATGTTTACATCAATTACAAACAGCATTACTATGTATAAAGATAATTACACACATTTTTGCATACATTAAAAACAACGAGCATTGAAAAGAGATGGTCATTATTCAGTTCCAGGCTGAGCGTCATCAAATATTTATCCTGACAATTTAATGTTCACACTATCTCATCCACGAATGGTAAAAATGGTACAGATATCAATCGATAAAACAATAAATTAGTCAAGATATAAAAATGAATAATTGCCTGAATAAATACATAAATAAAAACTGAAAAAAGAGAAGTATTAAATCCGTAGTGGACACATGCATTATACTGATGAATGCTTGGAAAAATGGAATTATGTAATTGGTGTTGACTTTCGCACATGACGAGGATATTGTTGTTTTGGCCGCTCCATACACCTCCCTCCCCCGCATCTGAGCTCGAGAAAACCAATAAACCAGGAAATGTTGTGTTTCGCTTTATGATATCAAATCTTCGAAGTGTAATCATGTAATAAATTATATCCGACTTGTGGGGTCCGACCTCTCCGCCTCTCTCTCTCTCTCTCTCTCTCTCTCTCTCTCTCTCTCTCTCCCCTGTATGCTCTCGCTGTAATTTGAGTGATCCTTCAGACTATTGATCACCACATCCATCAAACTCACATGCAGCAAGCATGATCCATTCGTCCTATTCTAGTTACGAGAAATGATGTTCCAGCGCCTCACAGGGTTACTGCGGTAATTCAGGTAGGCTAATAGATGGTAGGCCTAATGGAAGGTTAGCTTTAAGGCCACATTTTCACCGTGACATCACTTGAACTTCAAACTTGTCTAACAACATGAAACATCCTTATTGAGTTTGAGTCTTCAGTCTCTTGACTAGTTTGATGCAGCACTCCATGCCTCCCTGTTCTGAACTAATCGTTTCAACTAGCTACCACAACTTACATCCTAGGCAATTTGTTTAACATACTCTAACTTGGACAATGACTAAGAGGGATGAGAGCAGAGTACAAGCAGCGGAGATGAGATTCCTGAGAAGTAGCCTATGGTCCAGGAAACGAGGAGGGACAGAGTGAGAAATGAAGATATACGGAAAGAACTGGGAGTACAGAAACTCATTGACAAACTGGAGCAAAACAGATTGAGATGGTTTGGACATGTCAAAAGGTTGAATGAAGTAAGGCTACCAAGACGAGCACTGGAACGACGGATGACAGGGAAGAGAGGACCAGGAAGACCAAGAATGCGTTGGATGGACTCGGTGGAGAATAGAATTAGAAAACGGAACCTGGATTGGAACACTAAGTCGGAAGAGGAATGGTGGAACGACAGAAAAAAGCGGAGAGTAACCATATTTGCCCCCACCCAGTGTCAACTGGAAAAGGGGAAATGATGATGATGATGATGACTCTAACTTTGGTCTAACCCCACACTTCTTGTCTCGATTCTTCATTCCATACGGGAGGGGGGGGGGGCGGTGGTGCAGTGGTCAAGCTGTTTGCCTCTCACGAAGGCGGACCGGGTTGGATTCCCGGTCAGTGCATGTGAGATTCTCAAAGTGAAATGCCATGTCCTATGGTTCGGATTCCATGTAAAAAAAGTAGGTCCTGAGTAGGTCCTGGGGCTCATGATGGCGAAGTTAACGGTCACGTTAAACTACAAGCTTCCTCTTTGCTTTCTCTTCATTCCATAACTATGTTTGATATTCCTGAGTGCCTTTGTAAGTGTGTTACCAACCTATCTCTTCTCTTTATTAGCAGTCGTCAGAAACATTTCTCATTCCCCCTCGTCTCCATTTGATACCCTACCTACCCATCTGATCTGTCATTCTCCTGTAACACCACATTTCAAATGCTTTTATTCTCCTCTTTTCTGCTGCACCTACAGTCCTAGAGTCGCTTCAAGAAAGTGCCACGCTCCAGACAAAGGCTTTCAGAAATTAGTTTCCAGTACCTAACTTCCTTCCTGCCATTAAAATAAATTGGCACTTAAATACTGTAGGCTACATGTCTAAGAACTTTTTGCACCTACCTTATTGCCTTCGCATAAAGAGGGACACGTGGTAAGCGTGACGAAACCTTCAGCAAAAATTATTCATATTACTCATATCAAGCAGTGAATCATCAAATCATTTCTTTCGAAACCAAAAATTGAACCCGGAACTTCTTCGGTACAAGGCAAGCAAGCTACCCTTCAATGGGGCCGATTTAAAATCTCGAATGCAAGAATAGAAGCTAGTCCAATATATTGGTGATGAATGCCAGTCACCAGTAGGCATATGCTCCAAATAGAAGGAGGGATGGAATTTGATTTTCAACTTCCTCTCATCAGAGGTTGCCAAAGGACAACGTCTAATATCACACCAAGTATTCATGATGATGATGATAATTGTTGTTTTAAGGGGCCTAACATCTAGGTTATCGGCCCCTGATGGTTTGGGTGATCGTGAGGATGAAAATAAAATGCAAACTTAAAACTAAAACTAACTACTAACCACTAGGCCTGACCTACATACTAGGAAAAAAAAGGAAGGAAGATTGTAGTTTTACGTGACCGTGAATCTTGTGATTATGAGCCACGGGACCTCCTTTTTACGTGGAATCCGAACCACAGGACATGGCATTTCACTTCGAAAATCTCACATGCATTGACCGGGAATCGAACCTGGACCGCCTTGGTGAGAGGCATACAGCTGGACCGCTGAGCCACCACGCCCCTACATACTAGAAGAAGAAATGGAAAACCAAAGGAGAATAAGGCAAATAAAGGACAGGAGGAAAAGAAACGCCCTCAACCCTCGAAGAATGCGGACTGAGGGACTTGGAAGGAAGGAGAGCCATGAAAGGCAGATAGGAAAGTGAAAGAGGAGAGGGTCCGCCCCACAGGTAAGGGACAAAAGGGGGAAACCGGACCCAGCTCAGGAATCTCTCGGGGTCGCCAACTCCCGAACTCACCAGCCGTGAGCCCCTGAGGGTGTAGCATTATCTAGGGTGCACCAGAAGTGGTGGGGCTACATACACCCGGCCTCCTTGAGGGCCTTGAGCAGAAGGCAGGAGATGGCATAAAAAGAAAAAGAAGGCTGACCCCTCGCAGAAGGAGGGAATCAGAAAAGATGAGACAAGGGCCAATTAAGGCGGGAAATGAAGAGACTCCCTAGGCCTCGGACACCCTAATACCGTCGGGGTCGGAAAAGAACAAGAGTTGACCAAGGGAGGTCGACAGGAAAGAAGACAGAGAGGAGCCGGGCACAAGTAAGTGGAAGCAATGCCGGACTCAGCTGGGGTCCCGTGGTCGCCAACCCACGACCCACTAGATGTGAGCCCCTGGGGGGACCAAGTATTCAAAACGCACAGGTAAATGTTGTCACATTCCTAAACATGTTCACTTTCAGTGTCGTGGAAACGCTAAAGTGAGATTCACTTTATACAATAAATACCTGTACTAATATACTACATTTGGAATAGTGTTTCTTGCACCTATCATTAGCAATGTTCTTTAGTTAGTCAGCGTGTTGATTGGATGGACAATGCTTATAGATATCATGGCTTCTAAACTAGTAAAGCCCAGTTTTAGTGCTGTAGCAACAGTCAGGAGACTGAAACGCGTGTGTTATTAGGCTGACGTGCTTCTCCACAACACCTACAACATGAAGTGCGATAGCTGCACTGTTAGTCCTCTAATCCCCGTATTACGTTAAATAAGCACTCAATTCAATTACAAACGAGGTCCGTAGTGTTATTAATTAGGACCTTTGACATAATGACATTTAAGTATTACTTAACAAACCAATTGTGAGGCAATTAGCCCACGAGATTACGCTCGACACGCCAGCTGTCTGCAAGGCCGCATATATTATAATAGGATATAATTATTTCACAACTCTACTCTACATTTCTGTAATCCCACACAAGCGTGAAGCAAGCATTTTAATTTGTTCAGGAATTATTTTGGTGGCTCAATTTCTCATAGGCAAATCAGAAGCTTGATTAATTGCCATAGTTGATATCCCTCATGTTATTTTCTAAATGACGGTTGAAATCAATGCTGGATTTGTGTTGCGCGTTGGATTTCATTGTATTTGTTCGCTTGACTAAAAAAGGAGAGAGAAAGAAATAGCGAACATGATGAATCTGACACTTTTTGACGTTGAAACTTCGATAAATTTTCAATTAATACTCCACAGCGATCGGGGTGTATCAACATTCAGTGTTTTGAATACGGGCAGGCCATTAATAATTGGCCCGCTCACCGAGCGATACATCGCAGCCTTCAATAATTCATTTTCTGCTTTGACGTACAATGCAGTTGTCTCGTAAAATCTAGTTGGTTCCATACGAGATTATAAAATTACGCTTGACATTTTCCCCGATTACAATAAACATTCAGATGTCGTTCTATTGATGGATTGTTTATTTTTAATCGCACTGTATGGACTTAACTTTTATCCAGAGCAACTACAGTATCCAAACTGCTTTCATTTGAAGAGCGTGCTAAAATAATACTTAATGTGTATTCTACACAATTGTTCTTGTAACGTTAGGCCATGACGGGCAAGGAAGCCACTACCTTGTGAGACGAGAGCTTCTTTATTGTTATTGGATTGATCATTGTTATTGACATAGAATTTAAAATGAAGCCAAACCCCGTTGCAGCACATTCCATGAAAGGCCTAGAAAGCGACTGCTGCCCAGCCATTCGGCACAGATTGTGGGTGACCCGTGTTCAGCGCGTTGGGTCCCCTAGGCCGTTAATATTGGTCTTCGTGACCGGGGTACTACCTTACTGTCAGACAATTACTCGACTGTCTTACATGAGGCTGAGTGCACCCCATACCAGCTCTCACGTCAGTTTCTAGAATCTCTGACGGAGCCAGTGGTCGAACCCGGGGCCTCCGAGCGACGGGCAGGCGCGCTACCCAAACACCACGGTGCTGGCAACATGTGACAATGTGATGGCTCGTCGGGCCTACCCACGCAGAACGGGTTCGATTCCTGGTTGTTGCATGGAAGGTTTTTAAGGTGAAATGTCACGTACAATGATTCCATGTAAAATGGAGGTCCCGTGGTTTACGATCAAAAGGTTAAAGTCACGTAAAATTCGTCTGATTGCGATGTCGGGTTTACTAAGGAGTTTGAAATTAGTTTCCAGGTCATTAAGTCGCTAACTGACTTGTGTCCAACCTGTGTGTATCTCATTTAAGGTAGTCTATGCTGAGTGTAATAGCAGCGTAAGAGAAAAGTTCCTCATCCCATTGAGTCAGTAGCTTTATGAAACCGTTATAACCAATAAATAAATATGATCCCATAAACTAATGATGTATCAATGAGGTGCACAAGAAATTAATAATAATATTATTATTAATAATAATAATAATAAACACGACAATAACCCTGTGCGTGAAGTTGTAATGATCAGAATTCAACCAGCTACTATATTTAAATATTCACGTTTTATATATTAATTATAATATTGTTAATTTTTCTTCGGCACTAATCAAGCCATATACATATATTTTTTATTATTATCATTATTATTATAGCGGCGGTAATTGAGACACAATTCCACCTTAATTATTTTATTTTGTATATTATTTAATTGTTATAAGAATCATAACGATTTACAGATAAAATATATTATTCCTAATGTTAATTTGTGGACACTAGTAGTCTGGAGGTTGCTTGCTCAATATTTCGTAAGGTAGGAAGGGGGGACTTGGCGTGGTGTGTTTGCTCTCATAAACAGAAACAGCGGAAGGGATTCTGAAGATAGTCATTATAATGAGGAAAATGTGTCAAGAATTCTAAGAAGAAGCCAACTTTTTCGAGACAAAGGCAGCAAGATCATCTTACTTCAGACAATGGAGAAATTTAAGGTAGCCTCTCGACAGGTAAATTCTAGTCCTGGGATGTAGTATTTTTGACCTTGGAAGAAGAAAGCGTCACGTGGTTACGACTGGTGAATCGGTGGTCGGGAAGACTCATGATATGAGTGTAGGATATGATTTTCATTACAACATCATTTTGATTGGCGAAGAAGATCCAGCTTAGGGATGAGGAATGAAGAATTGGTGGGTGGCTGATAATTTGATTTAAGGGCTTGCAGAGATGATTTTAAGACTATTCCATTATTTCTACGATTCAGATTCTTATTCTGATTATTCTGACTAGGAAGATTACTCTTACGCTTACTCTTAAATATTCAGTCCGATGGACTTGTAATATTTCTGATCTCGAATCAGACAAACAGTATAACATTTGGGCAAGTATGTTAGACAATATTCCGTCTAAACACACGTGTGCAAATGGTTGTTTATCAGGCCGTTCCCATAAGAGTGATTATTGAGGTTAGACCTCATCACTTCCAACCTTGCAGTTGACAAATCTCGTCTCCGCTCAATAATTAAATTTAGCACACGTTATCTTCGATCAACATCACGACTCCGATCTGGAAGACGAAGAAGATCTACAGCAGCCGTCTACTCCACAGCATGACGAGGTGTCATTATCAACTAGCCTATATTGAAGCATCAGCTGTGAGCGATCTGACGAAATTACGCAAAGTCTCTTTTTAATTATTTTTGGGAAGTAAATTCAGGCTTTGGTAATAAATTAAATTAACTTCAACCTCCACTCTGCATTGTGCCACATATTAACGTAAAATCCGTAAATTCAAGTAAATGCCTATTATTATTATTATTATTATTATTATTATTATTATTATACATTTTTCTTGTCTTTTTTAATATATTAAATTCATTTCTGTTATTAAAATCTTTGCGTTTCCTTCTTTGCAGATATGACTACTTATACGTCATCCCTTTCTCCCCTGACAATTATTACAAGGTTGGTGACCGAGTTACACCACGGCCTGGGTGAAGGAGATCTCAGTGTGCTCATATGGTCAATTATTATTCTTATTATTATAATTATTATTTCAATTATTAGGTTCTCAACTGTAAGTTGCGACCGTGGCGTCCAGCAACCATCATAATTAAGTGTTATATGAGTCTTAAACAGGTTACAAAGTCACGAGCTGCAGCTAGTCAGGACAATGGAGGTTCGAATCCTGGCTCTAACAGCGGCTATCCTAGCAGTGGTCTCATCTGGATTTTCGCACTCCCTTCATAAAAATGTCTGGAAGGTATTTCTAGTCCGGAACATCTAATCCTATCCTCGCTACACCGCTAGTCAGCCCAGAAACACAGGTTATATTAAACACACCCAAGTACTTGGGGATAATGACCGAGATGTCCCAATCCCGAAAATTGAATAAACTACAATAACAATAGGAATACCGATATTCTACTAACACGCTACTGTAATAACTTATAATTCGATCTTCGTTCGATGTGAGTTCTAAGCTATGATTTAAAATCATCAATGATTTTGAGAAAAACGTGAATATGACGTGGACCACACCACTTACTGGTCCGGCCAAGTAAAGCTATGAATGAAAGAACAAGATTAATGGTATCAGAACCGGTGTTCTCAACCTGGTGCTCGTGAGCACCACAGGGCTCTAAGCTCCCCTGAGATCCTTTCTTCAATTAAATTCTGTTGCACAAGTCGGAATAATAGTGTTTTCATTTCAAGTTTTGACGGTCAGAAATGTTATCATTTTGTGAAATAGTATTTTGATCTACAGTAAAAATAATTGGACATCCCTGCTTTACGACCAACACGAAATATTGCTGATTCGACTCAACTGTCCGCACATCCCAAGCATTTCTGGGGAGGGGGAGTCATATCAGCTTTTGCTCTCACGTACAATTCGATAATGATAATTTCAAAGCTCAGTCGAGTTTGTTGTCGGTAATGTTACCAATTTGAAATACACAGCGTAAACGCAGTGGGAGGATTCGTAAACTTCGGGAGCCTACTTTTCTCCTCGAAAGAAGATTCCAGCATATCTGTATGCAGTGTACCAAAATGGAAGAAGAAACAATGCTCCTTTCAAGATAACTGCGAAAGGAAATTTCTTGTGGCGAATAATGGCGACAATTCAGGAATGATCTGTATGTTATGTCATGTTTCTTTATCGGGGCACAGAAAACTACCCTGTTTAAAGACATCATAACGCATCACAGAGCGTCCGACGACGAGTACGCCTATCCCAAGGCGTCAGACGCAAATGTACGTAAAATATACGAAATGAAATCGCAGCTCAAGCGTCAACGGAAATGTTTTTAATTTAGCAATGCCGTAAAGAAGCTTCCGGCTGAAGTGGGCATGTCAGTGTCTCATACACGTATTTAGCATGGCAAGGCATGAGCTGGTGAAGGAGTCTATAATGTTATTAGTGACCACTCTGACAGAAAGTACAGTAATGACACAGTTGACCTCATTGAGGCACAAAACTCATCTAAAACTTTCTTAATACTGCTGCTACGGACTTTCCATCTGTCGCACAATTGATGTGTTTTGTGCGCTATGTCAATGATCAAGGAACTGTACAGAATGTATTTCTAACAGTTTTACCACTCTCAGGTAAAACTACAGGTTAGGACATTAATAGGGGCGTTAACAACTTCCTAACATCCAACGATATCGACATATCGAAGCTGGTGTTTGTGGTTACAGATGGTGCACTATCAATGGGGCATACAACAAGTAAGAACCTAGGATCAACACTCCAAGTCACGGGAAAATCTTTCACGGAGAATATACGAGTAGAAGAAAGATGCACAACTGCCATAAAAGCCACTTTTGCTATTAAGAACTTAGAAGAACATTCACTTGATTCAGCCTTGAGACTATTCCACATCAAGATTGCCCCGATAGCTTGTTACGCTATTATCCAAATTTCGGCCTACCTCACTACTGCGAATTTCAGAAGAATGGAGGCAGTTAATATAACCTACCTACGTAAAGCCCTACGGCAATCACGATAAACAAGGTCTAGACGTGTCTACCTCTTAGACGCCACAATCGTTTTCATCAGAGAGATGGTGACAAAGAACAACCTGCTGCAAACACCCGCATATGAAGCCCACACAACATAAAGGAAATAAAAGGCAACTGGAATACATGAAGGATTTCATCTACTGTAACGCTAGCCATGAATGGAACGGATGAATGAAAGGAATGCTGTGATACATACAGCCTACTAGAATGACTGCACACGGCTTTCACTACAGAATCTGCAACCTAACAGGAATTCATCAGGCATCAATTCAATGCTCTGTACGCTATGTGAACTGCGATGTGAACCTATTCGAGTCCACAGCAAGGAAAATCTCACTAAGATTTTACGCAGACGACAAAATCTTTGTGTAAACCTTTGTGTACAGAGTGTTTAATAAATCATAATATTAATAGTGGGAAAAAGCAAAGGATTTGTCAGTCTCATGAGAAGAGAAAAACGCTTCCCCCCTTTCATTCACTTTGCTTAATATTCATACTGAAAACCAAGCTTGTAATTTCTAATCTGTTCCTGGCATTTCCGAAATATTCGAAGTGGCTGTTAAGTTAATAAACTTTCTTGTTATAAGATCTCTTAACAAAGTCTCCTAAAAGTCTTATTGCATGACTTATTGGCACCATATTGAGAACTTATCCTTCATGCAGACATTCGTGGCGATGCTGTTACAAGAGTATTGAAAGTATTCGGAGAAATCAAGGCATCTATTTCTTCAAACAGTTTCTCAGAAAGGTTTCCTAAATTATGTGAGAACGATTTTAAGATTAATCTCCCTTTTATACTCCTCAGTAGACAAATCATAATTTGTGATATGAAAGAAATCATATATTCATTTTGGTTAAAGTTAAAGTTAGAATTATTCCTTTCTACAGCCACTAATAATGAACTGTACCATTTCCCGGAACTTGAATATCCGCCTAGTTGCATACTAAAGTGTCTTTCACCACGGAGGCCCGGGTACGATTCCCGTCTCTGCCAAGAAATTTAATTTTAGTTTGAAGGCTGGAACGGGGTACACTCAGCCTCGAGAGGCTAAACTGAGAAGAGGTGGACTAGATTCCAACCTCAGCCATCTCTACTCCAAGCAAACGCCGGGATGGTACCTACCTTCAGGCCACGGTTGCTTCTTACCCAAATCTTACCTCAATTTCAAATACACACACTAGTACAGACATCACAATGACACAGGTTATCATACAAATTTTATACACACACACAAGTACACGGGGCTGCGTGTCTTAAAGTCCCTAAAGAATCAATAACAACAGAGATCCCGAGTCTTGGCTAAGCCCAGTATGACTGTCCTAAAATTGTCCAGGTGGAAATTCAAAATCTGTTGAACGAATTCACAGGGCGTTTTCGTGCTTTGGAAGAAAGTGAACACTTGTTCAACATGGCACATAACCCCTTTCAATTCAGTGTAGGCTACACAACGTCAGTGCTCTCGCAGAATTTGAATTGATAAATCTCCAGTCCTCGTTAGCGCTGAACTATTTGTTCAAAAATGATAAATACATAGCCTTTTGTTTCGAGTGTTGGACTGTTTGGGTATAGCTACGACATTACTGACGTTCCTAGCAGCATTCAAGTTCAAGTGTTTTAAAAATGTAGGCCTACATATTTACATATTATAGCTCAAAACGCCTGCTCCAAACCTCCCCGGAGACCACACATTATTATTATTATTATTAATTTTATCATTTTAAATGATCTAGTCGACTTCGTCGTTACGTTACGGTGACGTCACGAAATGTACCGAGAATGCACTGAGGTGTGTGACGTCATAGTACCGCTTGGTGCATGTGTACTGAGTTCACTGGTGAGCTCTGGCGTTACGAGACGGCAACGACACGGCGAGCGTGACGTCATCCAGCCAGCTCCCTCCTTTCACCGCGCGCTCCAGCTCCCTCATGACTTGTAACTTTCTAGCGTTCTGATTGTTTCTTGATTATCCAACATGTCAAGAGTCTTTGGCTTCGAGCGAAGCGAGAAGCCTTCAGCTTTTCTAGCATTTTTCAGCATTTGTAGTATTTAAAATGATATTAAGTCCAGTCTTTCAGACTGACTGTCTTTTTTTCTTATTATTATCATTATTAATAATGTGAGCCTCCGTGACTTAGGCGGCAGCAAGCCAGCCTCTTACCGCTGGGTCCGTGATTCAAATCCCGGTCACTCCATGTGAGATCTGTGCTGGACAAAACGGAGGCAGCCAGGTTTTTCTCCGGGTACTCCGGATTTCCCTGTCAAAAATTTCATTCCAGCAACACTCTCCACTATCATTTCATTTCATCTGTCATTCAATTAAACATTGCCTCAGAGGATTGCAACAGGCTTCGGCAGCCGGCACAGTTTTTATCCTCGCCGCTAGATGGGGGCTTCATTCATCCCATCCCCTACCCGGTCGGTCGAGTGGACGCAGACTGTGGATTTGCATTATTATTAATATTATTATTACTTATTTTACGCGTTCGCTTGCACATTCTCAGCATATTTGCTGGAAATAAAACATTTACAATCCCAGATATAGCCTACATCATAAGGAGCAAAATCTCGGTGACTGCATTCCGTAATTACTATTATTATGATTATTATTATTTTCGTGTACTTGGTATGGCGTGATAGTGTTGCTCACTGTCTCAAAAAGCTTGAGAACTTCCTCGCACAATCACTAATAAGAGGGACGACGTTTCACTCGTGGAATGAATCGTGAGGGTAGAACACCATTAGGCTATCTCGTGCTTGCAGTCCTTTTGAAGAGAAATTCTGTAGGTAGATGTTTTTAGAAATGCCACCACTCTGACGAATGTTCTTGGCATGGTGAAGCACATATCGTGTGCTCCATGTCACACTAATGTAGACTGGTTGTGATGTAACTCCAGTTCTCTGAAGTATGGCTTTGGAAATGATTTTAGAGTCATGGTGGCGTCTGTCTGTTTACCCTTGGTCACTGTTGAATAGACTTTAGCAGTTTATAATACTTTATAACTGTCTTACTACGCTCTTCGCTTTCCCTCTTTCTCCAATCTCTCTCTCTGTATAGAGCAGTTTTCTTCTTCCTTGCTTTTTAGTGATGAGCAAAATGGTCGAATAAGGATTCTATCTTCTTCTAGTTTTATTATTCCCTTCATCTTAGCTTTCTCGTAGATATTTCCTTTTTCTCGCTTTTTATGATCTTGGCTGCGCTTCAAGCACTCCCTCCGGGCTCGTAAGAGTGTGTCCGGGGTGCTCCTTCGTCAGATTAAACCTTACAAGTTGGCCAGCGTGCGCGGTCAGACGCCTCAATAGCTTCATTTCACAGTGCAAAGAACACATGAATCCTCCATCTACAGATTCCACATACTCCAACTTAACAAGCTAAATAATGGATGCAAGAATCCCTCTTTGCAACATAGTCTGCGTGATCTATATTGTGCTTTAAACCACACATAGGCCTACCAGCAAAACAACAACTTGCCGTTTATTCCTTATCTTCGAAACATGGACAAACACTCGGGAAGCTTATTGCAAACCAACAGATGTATGCGTTGTGAAAATGCTATTGTTACACAGTTGTAATAGTTTTTTGTTTAGACGCCTATGATTGCTTTTCAGTGCTGTTAACGTGTTGATACACCGAAAAATTGGTACGTCAGGGATGGACAACTTTACAAATAAGGTGGAACAGATAACAAACTTATTTTCAAAGGTCAAGTCTCTTAAGTTCACTGTACCGTCATTATATAAAACTATGAGGAAATCGCATCTAAAATCTCCCCTAATGTTAGTTGTATAAAAAATATGTAAATGACACAAAAGATTTCCCAAACACATTTGTTTATCGCAGTTTTTTGATGAAGCTAAGATTAATTGATTGATTAATTGATATATTAGCAGATTTATGTTTTGAGCGTCTGGTGGCCTGTTTGCCATCTCTTGATGAATGCAGTACATTTGCATTTGTCTATTGGCACAGGCTAAAGTAAAATGTGGCTTTTCACCGATGTCTCAGTCGCATTCATGGCTGTGATTATATGGAAGCTACTGAGGTATAGGTGGTGCTTAGTAATGACATTCAGGGCACAGTCAGTGCCTGTGAATGCTGTGAAAGGTTCTACTCATAGGGTTAGTACTGATGTACTGACTAAGTGAGGAAAGCAAAAGCAAACTACCTCACTCCTCATCTTGCCTATTACGCCTCAATAGAGCGCTGCCTTGAGTTTTTGAGGGTATCTACCCACATAACCTGACGGCGGTAATTTTTGAGGATCCAACCAGCCATCGAGCTGACTACCTAACAGACAGAGCGTCTAGTAAACCCCAGCTTTTTTTTTAGTATAATGCCATCCTATACCAGCAAGCTGTGTGAGGGGAAATCCAGGGAACTGCTAGTGAGGTGCAATGGTCATAGGAGCTATCATACAAGCCTTGGGGAGTCCTGAGTATAATGAATAGGGCTCGGATTTTTAGGTAAATAAATATTTTTTTTATGTAAATACATATTTTAAGCATTTTCTCTATAAATACATAAATTCCTGCTTTTCGCTTGTTAGCACATAAAAAGACATAATATTTACATTTTTTTAAATCAGTAGGCTAGGCCTATGCTAGATCTTTCAGTTTATTGTATTTTTGTTCTGTGTTACTTCAACGGGGAAGAACCTGTGAACTATCTAAACTTCATGCAGAGCATATGTCAGATTGCAACTGTGTTATTCTTAACTTGTCACCCCGTGCCACTCACTGTGGAAGCCGGGGATTTCCTTGTCGATAGCCATATTGCACCTCCCCCTCCCCTCCCCCAGCTACCTGGAACCAGTGTCACTCACATGCAGTTCATTTCTGGTACTGTGAAGTGTAAGGCAGTTCTACGATGCCTAAAGTAAAAACAACTACAAGTTATCGTCTGTTGCAGAATTTAAAGATAATGTTACTTCTGATGGGGGCGTTCTGTTCTGCCAATCATGTGCGAAAGCAATCAAGACTGAACAGCGATCTTAAGTTACACAACACCTCGAGAGCAAGGAACATGTTGCCGCAGTTTTGCGCGCCTTCAGAAGAAGTGTTTCGTGATAATCGTCGGTCATTTGTGATGGAAAACCTCAAGATGTGTCTCGTTGTGTATTGTAATGCTTCAGCAGTCAGTGAGGCATTGCATTCGTGAGCACTGCATATTGTTTATATTCACATTAATAAACTAAATTATAATTAAATAGTTTTACTTTTTTGTCACATATTTCAGGTATTTTTAATACATAAAAAATAAATATTTTCCAGATTTTTAGCATCTAAAAATCCGAGCCCTAATAATGAACAAGAACTCTAAAACCTGGAGCAATAAATGCGGTGCGGGAAGAATGTTTAGTAAGTCTTTTATCGCGGCTGGGTTTTCCCATTCAAATGCTGAGATCATAAAATGTGAAAGAAATATTCTATCTTCCCTTGATCCTGTCACAGGCATGAACTAATAGTTAGATGCTATCAACAAATAAGGAAGACTAATAGGTTCAACATGAAGCGACCTTCGCTACAAAATTAAATACATTTGACATTATCGTTCCAACTGCCTTGAGATTTAGTCATGGATCTGGTTCCTCACCATGGAGTGTGAAGTGTCTGGATGCTCGGCTAACTATGCAGCACACAATAGTGAGTTTCCTTTATTCATTGCTACATGAGCATAGTTTGGTTTGAAATGAGTGTTACTTGAGAGATATGAACTTGTTAACATCTTGAGTCGCTTCAAACTCGAACCAGAATCTTGACTTAGAAACTTTCTTCCCCGCTCAGCAAGAGTTGCACGTTCCTCCTCAAACTTCACTATACAGTCCTAAAATGGAGCTGCAAGAAACTGTGAATAACTTAGCTTCATAATATAACACGGAGCGCTTGCTTGTCCTTTATACAAATAAAAAGATAAAAGCCCACTTTTAATATAATGAGAATTCGCGGCTTAATATTCGCTCCTTTCCTCTCATCTCTAAAATCTCGTTATTTTAGTTTTTTATTATTGTGATTCACGTTTTCTCTTCTTTTTTAACAGCTCCCGCTTCGCTTGTGTTTTCTCTGTTCTCCCCCTGGTGGCAGTCTCGCTAATTAAAAACATTGTTGCGGGGAATGAGATAGCGGAATACACCATCTCGGTTTGTACAGTCCTTGGTGTAATCTTGGAGACCCATCTCATAGCAGTACTATCTTATTTAACTTCTTTCGAATATATTGTGTTCATTAAGTTACGCAAAGGCACGATAAGGTCGTTTCCTACCATTGCAGCTAATATCTTCCATAGTGTAGCTATACCAGGTTGAGCCAAATTGTCTACGGTGAATTATAATTATAGGTAACTCCCATCAAAATTCCCGAGTTCCTTACAATACAGCCCGATCGCACACACTCCGCCAATATTCAAAAAAGCACAGGTTAAAGCTTACTGACACTACGAGGCCTCCACATTTCCATTTTACTCTCTCCGCAGAGTTGAGAGCGTTTTTATACTGGAATCACTGGAATTAACGGAACATTTAATAGACTGAATTAACCTGGCAATGAGTACGAAGGAAGAGCCCGTGGTCCATTACAAGGTAACATCTCAAAATGCACAGCATGGAGAATCTGCATTGCTCTCAGCGTAAGTATATACTACCCTGCCAGCGAATTGTTGCCGGTGGTGGAAATCGGAACTAATGCGCTCCGCCCAGCCACACGCATGCGATTGACGTGCTGTCGTCGCCAGCGAAACCTCAACGCATGTCATGTGTTTGCATGGTTCATGCTGGGTCGTGCGCTGTGCGGTGTGTTATCATTGTATGCCTGTACATGCGTTCCCTCTCTTGCTCCGCACCCGCCAACGGCAGCCGTAAAGTGGCGAGCTGACTTAATGCATACACAACAGCCCCGCTCCACGTCTAGCGGTAACAATTCCCTGGCAGGGTAGCACACAAATAACACAAATATAAAGTTAGGTCTCTCGGAAGAGAAACACACGGAGCCCTATTTATGGGGGAGGGTTACTATAGAGTCATACTTTTCACAATTACTTGAAGTAAGATAGCCTACTATCTTGCCATTTTCATGGTGGGAGTGTGGAAAGCCTGGGGGAAAGCCGCTGTCAGGACTTCCTGCAGATACCCTCGTGGCTGCGGGACTGATTCACTACCGGTATCACTGTTATTCATATTTAAGTATTCACTAGATTGCACTGAATTGCTCACTTCTTATCCACGCAAGCAATATATTTTGAAATGGAGTTATTCTAAGGTCTTCCACTCTTGCCTCTCTCTTGCCGTTCTTGTCCATTTTCTTGAATGTGTCACCCCCAGCGAGTCCTCTATCTTCCTTCTGCCCATTCATGGGTCCTTCCCAAGGTCCTTCCACATAGTCTGTGCGTCCACCCCTTATGCTCCATCCCCGCTTCGTGACCTCCCCATTACCATCCTACTCTGTCCGCAATGTAGAGGGCGTCTTGTATACTGGTTCTTCTAAGTATCTCCTCTTTCCTTATTCTGCCCTTCAGTGTGATATTGAGGACGTTTCGTTCCATACTACGCTGGAGCGTTTTTCTCTGCTTCGAAGTGAGTGACCGGGTTTGGTATCCATGAAGCATTACTGGAATACACATTTCTCCAGAACTAGTGTCTTCAGACTTACAGTACCTTCTGAGATTTATCTCCAAAGTTGAATTTGAAGGATCGGAATGTCTTGCATGTTTGCCCGGTTCTTCGTTTGATTTCCTTTCCGTATTGTTATGGAATGATATGTTCTAGCCGTAGGCGTGTCAGTCTTACTAAGGCCTATGTTTTCCATTTCATTTTACGGAATTGGTTTTGTAGCAGGCGTGTGAAGAGTTTTGGAGAGAGGGGGTCTCACTGTCCTTCCCCTCTCACTAATTTGAAGCTTTTTCCCCCTAGCTTTGTCCTTATTCTTGCCTAGCTGCCCCCGTAGATTTTCTAGAAGTCTGATATACTCTTCCTGGATTACTTGGTTCTCTAAGGCCTGTAGGAAATATTTCTGTTCCACGGAGTCCAAGGCTTTGTTATAGTCTTCAAATGCCGTATACGTCTTCTGGTTGAATTATTGCTGTTTTTCGATGAGTTGGTTTACTGTTTGGAGGTGGTCCACCGTGCTGAATTATGATCTGAAACCTACTTCTTGTATAGGTTGGTTTTCGTCTAATGTCTTTGACATTCTCTTAGTTAATATTTTTGTGAACAGTCTGTAGGCTATAGACTTTGCAGCAGACTCATCGGTCTGCATAGCTGTTGATGCCGTCCTTTGCTCCCTTTTTGTGGAGAAGCTTATAGTGCTTTGTTTCCACTACCCTGGTATTTCTTCGGATACGAGTTATTGTGTTGAAGAGTCGAGTGATGACTAGTGATGATCTCCCCATTTTAAGAAGAATACTTATTGAATATACAGTGAAACCCCTGAAATCCGAACTAATTGGGGCTGTAGCCTGTTCGGATTTAAATTTGTTCGGATTGGCCGAAAATATCCATAACATAATACGGTTACGGTATAGGACTGTACGTTGAGCTAGCGACAGTGAGGAAGACTTCTACTGAATTAAATACACTAAATTAAAATAGAAAACATAATAATTTTTAATCAACTTCGACAGACAATGTGACTTATACTGAAGCTGCATCTGCTCTTGACATCGCATTGCGCTTCGTAGAACAACTCACAGTAGTCACGCCAAACGATGCCATGTTCATGCGAAGCTGGCGCACGATTGCCACCGCGGAAATGTTTTCGTCGCTTCGACAATTGAAGATAACTGATTTCAAGTGAAAAATTAAGTGATATTTTGTGTGCTTCTATTGCTATTTTATTGTTTTTGTAAAGTGATTAACCTTAGGAATTACAATAACCAACTTTTCTGTTTTTCTATCCTGGATGAGATAAGTTTGTAGCTTAGGCACATTTACACTTAGTTAGGTATGCTAACTGTACGTCTTTGTTAATTTTTCAACTAATTATTTAAAATAACGTTATATTGTAGAATATTTAATTGTTTTATGACTAAAATAAGTATCTTTTTTTTTCAAACTTGAAATTGTCGAATTTAACTCGTTCGGATTACCCGGGATTTCGGATTTCTGGGGTTCGGATTTGAGGGGTTTCACTGTACCATCGTCACCTGGGCATTTTGCATTTCTTGCTTCTTTTATTTCTGCACTCATCTCCTCTCTTATTGGAGGGCCTTTGGAACTTTGAAATGTTGAATCATACTTTCCTTCTCGAGGAGGCTAGAGTATACAGTAGTTTCTCGTAAAATTCCGTGGCATGCTGCACTACCTCCTCTCTTGACGGTAGTCTATTTTATTTGCCACCTGATATTCCTTTCCTGGTCTTTCTTACTGATATCGATCTTTCTAGGCCTATAGCTTTCTTGACGATTTCGGTGTTATGATCTCTGGTGTCTTTTCGTATTTTTCATATATAAAGCCAAATAGTGATACTTCATTACCACTAGCAATACACGAAAATAGTGATAGGCTTACTTCATTACCACTGCCAATACAGGCAAATAGTGATACTTCATTACCACTGTCATTAGAGCCAAATAGAGATACTTCATTGCCACTGCTAATACGGGAAAATAGTGATACTTGATTACCACTGCCATTAGAGCCAAATAGTGATACTTCATTGCCACTGCCAATACAGGCAAATAGTGATACTTCATTGCCACTGCCAATACAGGCAAATAGTGATACTTCATTGCCACTGCCAATACAGGCAAATAGTGATACTTCATTACCACTGCCATTAGAGCCAAATAGAGATACTTCATTACCACTGCTAATACGGGCAAATAGTGATACTTGATTACCACTGCCATTAGAGCCAAATAGTGATACTTCATTGCCACTGCCAATACAGGCAAATAGTGATACTTGATTACCACTGCCATTAGAGCCAAATAGTGATACTTCATTGCCACTGCCAATACAGGCAAATAGTGATACTTCATTGCCACTGCCAATACAGGCAAATAGTGATACTTCATTACCACTGCCATTAGAGCCAAATAGTGATACTTCATTGCCACTGCCAATACAGGCAAATAGTGATACTTCATTGCCACTGCCAATACGGGCAAATAGTGATACTTCATTACCACTGCCATTAGAGCCAAATAGTGATACTTCATTACCACTGCCAATACAGGCAAATAGTGATATTTCATTACCACTGCCAATACAGGCAAATAGTGATACTTCATTGCCACTGCCAATACAGGCAAATAGTGATAATTCATTGCCACTGCCAATACAGGCAAATAGTGATACTTCATTACCACTGCCAATACAGGCAAATAGTGATACTTCATTGCCACTGCCAATACAGGCAAATAGTGATACTTCATTACCACTGCCAATACGGGCAAATAGTGATACTTCATTACCACTGCCAATACAGGCAAATAGTGATACTTCATTACCACTGCCAATACGGGCAAATAGTGATACTTCATTACCACTGCCATTAGAGCCAAATAGTGATACTTCATTACCACTGCCAATACAGGCAAATAGTGATACTTCATTGCCACTGCCAATACGGGCAAATAGTGATACTTCATTGCCACTGCCAATACGGGCAAATAGTGATACTTCATTGCCACTGCCAATACAGGCAAATAGTGATACTTCATTGCCACTGCCAATACAGGCAAATAGTGATATTTCATTACCACTGCCAATACAGGCAAATAGTGATACTTCATTGCCACTGCCAATACAGGCAAATAGTGATAATTCATTGCCACTGCCAATACAGGCAAATAGTGATACTTCATTACCACTGCCAATACAGGCAAATAGTGATACTTCATTGCCACTGCCAATACAGGCAAATAGTGATACTTCAATACCACTGCCAATACGGGCAAATAGTGATACTTCATTACCACTGCCAATACAGGCAAATAGTGATACTTCATTACCACTGCCAATACGGGCAAATAGTGATACTTCATTACCACTGCCAAAACAGGCAAATAGTGATACTTCATTGCCACTGCCAATACAGGCAAATAGTGATACTTCATTACCACTGCCAATACAGGCAAATAGTGATACTTCATTACCACTGCCATTAGAGCCAAATAGAGATACTTCATTACCACTGCCATTAGAGCCAAATAGAGATACTTCATTACCACTGCCAATACAGGCAAATAGTGATACTTCATTACCACTGCCATTAGAGCCAAATAGAGATACTTCATTACCACTGCCAATACAGGCAAATAGTGATACTTCGTTGCCACTGCCAATACAGGCAAATAGTGATACTTCATTACCACTGCCATTAGAGCCAAATAGTGATACTTCATTGCCACTGCCAATAGAGGCAAATAGTGATACTTCATTGCCACTGTCATTAGAGCCAAATAGTGATACTTCATTACCACTGCCATTAGAGCCAAATAGTGATACATCATTACCACTGCCAAGGTAAGAGAAGCAGAGGTAGACCTAGAAAGCGATGAATATCTATGACTTTAGTCATTTTTTCAAGTTTTTCCGTATTGATTTTGATAAGTTATGTACTTGTCCACTATACAATACAAAATATCTTTTTATTTATACTTTTTGATACATGTTTCGGCCCTGTGAGCCTTCTTCAGTCAAAATCAAAAATTCTCCTAGATCATTCTAAGGGTTGGTCTCTCATAAAAAAAAATTTGTAAATCAAATTTTACATCGTCAGGATGCTTAAAATACATGAATATAAAATGCTTAAAGACATTAAAAGATTTAAAAATGCACGTAATTTTGAAACGTGGCCTCCATTCTTGTTAATCTATTTCCAAAACAAGGGACCTGCAACAATAAAATTACCTAACAATCTATGGTTCCTACTTGGAAACATGAAGAAATGTTGACTTTAGTTATGTAGAAAACTTACCCCATTGTACAAGCATCTTTAAAAAGGAAAGTAGAGATAGGAATCGAGCGTTGTTTATTTAGAGCTTGGTCAAAATGTTTTCAACAACCTGTAAAACTAAAAACTAAATGAAAATGAAAAATTGAAAAATAGAAATTATAACAAAAACCCACGCATAAATGACCAATGTTTACATACCGCAGTTTGGAGACCATAAACTGTCACTTCACAACTTGAAAGAGCTACTACAAATGTGTCCGTCTTGTTGTTCACCTTGATCACATGTTGACTAGAATACTGCATAACGTAAAGTTCTGACGTATGCTACACCTCCCCTTCTGCGACCGTTGACCCCACACTTGCAGTATTCTAGTCAACATGTGATCAAGGTGAACAACAAGACGGACACATTTGTAGTAGCTCTTTCAAGTTGTGAAGTGACAGTTTATGGTCTCCAAACTGCGGTATGTAAACATTGGTCATTTATGCGTGGGTTTTTGTTATAATTTCTATTTTTCAATTTTTCATTTTCATTTAGTTTTTCGTTTTACAGGTTGTTGAAAACATTTTGACCAAGCTCTAAATAAACAACGCTCGATTCCTATCTCTACTTTCCTTTTTAAAGATGCTTGTACAATGGGGTAAGTTTTCTACATAACTAAAGTCAACATTTCTTCATGTTTCCAAGTAGGAACCATAGATTGTTAGGTAATTTTATTGTTGCAGGTCCCTTGTTTTGGAAATAGATTAACAAGAATGGAGCCCACGTTTCAAAATTACGTGCATTTTTAAATCTTTTAATGTCTTTAAGCATTTTATATTCATGTATTTTAAGCATCCTGACGATGTAAAATTTGATTTACAAAATTTTTTTATGAGAGACCAACCCTTAGAATGATCTAGGAGAATTTTTGATTTTGACTGAAGAAGGCTCACAGGGCCGAAACATGTATCAAAAAGTATAAATAAAAAGATATTTTGTATTGTATAGTGGACAAGTACATAACCTAGAAAGCGATGGTTAGAATCTGTGTTGAACGATTTCAAAGTGAGAGGTGTAGAAGCAGAGGAGGCCGCAGTGCTAAATGCTAATAGGGGATCATGGAGGTGGCTTGTTCGCAAACAGTGGCTTGCAGAATTGACAGGAAGCTCAAAGGCAAATCAGTCTCATGAAAATAAATCTTATCCATACTGAAAATTTAACACATTAACCAGACAATACATTGTTTGAAACAAAATATCAACCTCAAAATATGGCAGCACACAGACTGATTAGGACTGCGTGTCTACAAACAATATGGCAGAACACAGACTGATTAGGACTGCGTGTCTACCAACAATATGGCAGAACACAGACTGATTAGGACTGCGTGTCTACAAACCATATGGCAGAACACAGATTACTTAGGACTGCGTGTCTACAAACCATATGGCAGAACACAGACTGATTAGGACTGCGTGTCTACAAACAATATGGCAGAACACAGACTGATTAGGACTGCGTGTCTACAAACCATATGGCAGAACACAGACTGATTAGGACTGCGTGTGTACAAACAATATGGCAGAACACAGACTGATTAGGACTGCGTGTCTACAAACAATATGGCAGAACAGACTGATTAGGACTGCGTGTCTACAAACCATATGGCAGAACACAGACTGATTAGGACTGCGTGTCTACAAACAATATGGCAGAACACAGATTACTTAGGACTGCGTGTCTACAAACAATATGGCAGAACACAGACTGCTTAGGACTGCGTGTGTACAAACAATATGGCAGAACACAGACTGCTTAGGACTGCGTGTCTACCAACAATATGGCAGAACACAGATTACTTAGGACTGCGTGTCTACAAACAATATGGCAGAACACAGATTACTTAGGACTGCGTGTCTACAAACAATATGGCAGAACACAGATTACTTAGGACTGCGTGTCTACAAACAATATGGCAGAACACAGACTGCTTAGGACTGCGTGTCTTCAAACAATATGGCAGAACACAGATTACTTAGGACTGCGTGTCTACCAACAATATGGCAGAACACAGATTACTTAGGACTGCGTGTCTACAAACAATATGGCAGAACACAGACTGCTTAGGACTGCGTGTGTACAAACAATATGGCAGAACACAGACTGCTTACGACTGCGTGTCTACAAACAATATGGCAGAACAGACTGATTAGGACTGCGTGTCTACAAACAATATGGCAGAACACAGACTGATTAGGACTGCGTGTCTACAAACAATATGGCAGAACACAGACTGATTAGGACTGCGTGTCTACAAACAATATGGCAGAACACAGACTGATTAGGACTGCGTGTGTACAAACAATATGGCAGAACACAGACTGATTAGGACTGCGTGTGTACAAACAATATGGCAGAACACAGATTACTTAGGACTGCGTGTCTACAAACAATATGGCAGAACACAGACTGCTTACGACTGCGTGTCTACAAACAATATGGCAGAACACAGACTGCTTAGGACTGCGTGTGTAGAAACAATATGGCAGAACACAGATTACTTAGGACTGCGTGTCTACAAACAATATGGCAGAATACAGACTGCTTAGGACTGCGTGTGTACAAACAATATGGCAGAACACAGACTGCTTAGGACTGCGTGTGTACAAACAATATGGCAGTACACAGACTGCTTAGGACTGCGTGTGTACAAACAATATGGCAGAACACAGATTACTTAGGACTGCGTGTGTACAAACAATATGGCAGAACACAGACTGCTTAGGACTGCGTGTGTACAAACAATATGGCAGAACACAGACTGCGTAGGACTGCGTGTCTACAAACAATATGGCAGAACACAGATTACTTAGGACTGCGTGTGTACAAACAATATGGCAGAACACAGACTGCTTAGGACTGCGTGTCTACAAACAATATGGCAGAACACAGATTACTTAGGACTGCGTGTGTACAAACAATATGGCAGAACACAGACTGCTTAGGACTGCGTGTGTACAAACAATATGGCAGAACACAGACTGCTTACGACTGCGTGTCTACAAACAATATGGCAGAACAGACTGATTAGGACTGCGTGTCTACAAACCATATGGCAGAACACAGACTGATTAGGACTGCGTGTCTACAAACAATATGGCAGAACACAGACTGATTAGGACTGCGTGTGTACAAACAATATGGCAGAACACAGACTGATTAGGACTGCGTGTGTACAAACAATATGGCAGAACACAGATTACTTAGGACTGCGTGTCTACAAACAATATGGCAGAACACAGACTGCTTACGACTGCGTGTCTACAAACAATATGGCAGAACACAGACTGCTTAGGACTGCGTGTGTAGAAACAATATGGCAGAACACAGATTACTTAGGACTGCGTGTCTACAAACAATATGGCAGAATACAGACTGCTTAGGACTGCGTGTGTACAAACAATATGGCAGAACACAGACTGCTTAGGACTGCGTGTGTACAAACAATATGGCAGTACACAGACTGCTTAGGACTGCGTGTGTACAAACAATATGGCAGAACACAGATTACTTAGGACTGCGTGTGTACAAACAATATGGCAGAACACAGACTGCTTAGGACTGCGTGTGTACAAACAATATGGCAGAACACAGACTGCGTAGGACTGCGTGTCTACAAACAATATGGCAGAACACAGATTACTTAGGACTGCGTGTGTACAAACAATATGGCAGAACACAGACTGCTTAGGACTGCGTGTCTACAAACAATATGGCAGAACACAGATTACTTAGGACTGCGTGTGTACAAACAATATGGCAGAACACAGACTGCTTAGGACTGCGTGTGTACAAACAATATGGCAGAACACAGACTGCTTACGACTGCGTGTCTACAAACAATATGGCAGAACACAGACTGCTTAGGACTGCGTGTGTACAAACAATATGGCAGAACACAGATTACTTAGGACTGCGTGTCTACAAACAATATGGCAGAATACAGACTGCTTAGGACTGCGTGTGTACAAACAATATGGCAGAACACAGATTACTTAGGACTGCGTGTCTACAAACAATATGGCAGAACACAGACTGCTTAGGACTGCGTGTCTACAAACAATATGGCAGAACACAGACTGCTTAGGACTGCGTGTGTACAAACAATATGGCAGAACACAGACTGCTTAGGACTGCGTGTGTACAAACAATATGGCAGAACACAGACTGCTTAGGACTGCGTGTGTACAAACAATATGGCAGAACACAGACTGCTTAGGACTGCGTGTCTACAAACAATATGGCAGAACACAGACTGCTTAGGACTGCGTGTGTACAAACAATATGGCAGAACACAGACTGCTTAGAACTGCGTGTCTACAAACAATATGGCAGAACACAGATTACTTAGGACTGCGTGTACAAACAATATGGCAGAACATAGACTGCTTAGGACTGCGTGTGTACAAACAATATGGCAGAACACAGACTGCTTAGGACTGCGTGTCTACAAACAATATGGCAGAACACAGACTGCTTAGGACTGCGTGTGTACAAACAATATGGCAGAACACAGACTGCTTAGGACTGCGTGTCTACAAACAATATGGCAGAACACAGACTGATTAGGACTGCGTGTGTACAAACAATATGGCAGAACACAGACTGCTTACGACTGCGTGTCAACAAACAATATGGCAGAACACAGACTGATTAGGACTGCGTGTCTACAAACAATATGGCAGAACACAGATTACTTAGGACTGCGTGTCCACAAACAATATGACAGAATACAGACTGCTTAGGACTGCGTGTCTACAAACAATATGGCAGAACACAGACTGCTTAGGACTGCGTGTCTACAAACAATATGGCAGAACACAGACTGCTTAGGACTGCGTGTGTACAAACAATATGGCAGAACACAGACTGCTTAGGACTGCGTGTCTACCAACAATATGGCAGAACACAGATTACTTAGGACTGCGTGTCTACAAACAATATGGCAGAACACAGATTACTTAGGACTGCGTGTCTACAAACAATATGGCAGAACACAGACTGCTTAGGACTGCGTGTCTTCAAACAATATGGCAGAACACAGATTACTTAGGACTGCGTGTCTACCAACAATATGGCAGAACACAGATTACTTAGGACTGCGTGTCTACAAACAATATGGCAGAACACAGACTGCTTAGGACTGCGTGTGTACAAACAATATGGCAGAATACAGATTACTTAGGACTGCGTGTCTACAAACAATATGGCAGAACACAGACTGCTTAGGACTGCGTGTGTACAAACAATATGGCAGAACACAGATTACTTAGGACTGCGTGTCTACAAACAATATGGCAGAACACAGACTGCTTAGGACTGCGTGTGTACAAACAATATGGCAGAACACAGACTGCTTAGGACTGCGTGTCTACAAACAATATGGCAGAACACAGACTGCATACGACTGCGTGTCTACAAACAATATGGCAGAACACAGATTACTTAGGACTGCGTGTCTACAAACAATATGGCAGAACACAGACTGCTTACGACTGCGTGTCTACAAACAATATGGCAGAACACAGACTGCTTAGGACTGCGTGTGTAGAAACAATATGGCAGAACACAGATTACTTAGGACTGCGTGTCCACAAACAATATGGCAGAATACAGACTGCTTAGGACTGCGTGTGTACAAACAATATGGCAGAACACAGACTGCTTAGGACTGCGTGTGTACAAACAATATGGCAGTACACAGACTGCTTAGGACTGCGTGTGTACAAACAATATGGCAGAACACAGATTACTTAGGACTGCGTGTGTACAAACAATATGGCAGAACACAGACTGCTTAGGACTGCGTGTGTACAAACAATATGGCAGAACACAGACTGCGTAGGACTGCGTGTCTACAAACAATATGGCAGAACACAGATTACTTAGGACTGCGTGTGTACAAACAATATGGCAGAACACAGACTGCTTAGGACTGCGTGTCTTCAAACAATATGGCAGAACACAGATTACTTAGGACTGCGTGTGTACAAACAATATGGCAGAACACAGACTGCTTAGGACTGCGTGTGTACAAACAATATGGCAGAACACAGACTGCTTACGACTGCGTGTCTACAAACAATATGGCAGAACACAGACTGCTTAGGACTGCGTGTGTACAAACAATATGGCAGAACACAGATTACTTAGGACTGCGTGTCTACAAACAATATGGCAGAATACAGACTGCTTAGGACTGCGTGTGTACAAACAATATGGCAGAACACAGACTGCTTAGGACTGCGTGTGTACAAACAATATGGCAGTACACAGACTGCTTAGGACTGCGTGTCTACAAACAATATGGCAGAACACAGACTGCTTAGGACTGCGTGTGTACAAACAATATGGCAGTACACAGACTGCTTAGGACTGCGTGTGTACAAACAATATGGCAGAACACAGATTACTTAGGACTGCGTGTCTACAAACAATATGGCAGAACACAGACTGCTTACGACTGCGTGTCTACAAACAATATGGCAGAATACAGACTGCTTAGGACTGCGTGTGTACACACAATATGGCAGAACACAGACTGATTAGGACTGCGTGTGTACAAACAATATGGCAGAACACAGACTGCTTAGAACTGCGTGTCTACAAACAATATGGCAGAACACAGATTACTTAGGACTGCGTGTACAAACAATATGGCAGAACATAGACTGCTTAGGACTGCGTGTGTACAAACAATATGGCAGAACACAGACTGCTTAGGACTGCGTGTCTACAAACAATATGGCAGAACACAGACTGCTTAGGACTGCGTGTGTACAAACAATATGGCAGAACACAGACTGCTTAGGACTGCGTGTGTACAAACAATATGGCAGAACACAGACTGCTTAGGACTGCGTGTCAACAAACAATATGGCAGAACACAGACTGCTTAGGACTGCGTGTCTACAAACAATATGGCAGAACACAGATTACTTAGGACTGCGTGTCTACAAACAATATGGCAGAACACAGATTACTTAGGACTGCGTGTCTACCAACAATACGGCAGAATACAGACTGCTTAGGACTGCGTGTGTACAAACAATATGGCAGAACACAGATTACTTAGGACTGCGTGTGTACAAACAATATGGCAGAACACAGACTGCTTAGGACTGCGTGTGTACAAACAATATGGCAGAACACAGACTGCTTAGGACTGCGTGTCTACAAACAATATGGCAGAACACAGACTGCTTAGGACTGCGTGTCTACAAACAATATGGCAGAACACAGACTGCTTAGGACTGCGTGTGTACAAACAATATGGCAGAACACAGACTGCTTGGGACTGCGTGTCTACAAACAATATGGCAGAACACAGACTGCTTAGGACTGCGTGTCTACAAACAATATGGCAGAACACAGACTGCTTAGGACTGCGTGTGTACAAACAATATGGCAGAACACAGATTACTTAGGACTGCGTGTCTACAAACAATATGGCAGAACACAGATTACTTAGGACTGCGTGTCTACAAACAATATGGCAGAACACAGACTGCTTAGGACTGCGTCTGTACAAACAATATGGCAGAACACAGATTACTTAGGACTGCGTGTGTACAAACAATATGGCAGAACACAGATTACTTAGGACTGCGTGTCTACAAACAATATGGCAGAACACAGATTACTTAGGACTGCGTGTCTACAAACAATATGGCAGAACACAGATTACTTAGGACTGCGTGTCTACAAACAATATGGCAGAACACAGACTGCTTAGGACTGCGTCTGTACAAACAATATGGCAGAACACAGATTACTTAGGACTGCGTGTGTACAAACAATATGGCAGAACACAGATTACTTAGGACTGCGTGTCTACAAACAATATGGCAGAACACAGATTACTTAGGACTGCGTGTCTACAAACAACTGACTGGTGACTGCGCCCCTCACATTGTTGCCGTCTGCCGCAGGAACTTGCTACATTGGATAGTAGCCTATGCCGTGAGCACAAAAAGGTTAATGACCACTGGACTATACAGACAGCATTTGCCAGTCACCGAGCAGAATCATGTTCGGGAATGGGTTCATGTGGTGATAAATGCATTGTATTGAAGAGCTAACGTTTTGTCACTGGTCAGCGAATCGTTGAGACAGCAATTAAGTTACTCCGATGATCGTTTAAGTAGAAGCCAACTCATGTGGGACCCATTGTCTGATTTTACAACACCTAACAGTTTAATGGAGGTGTTGTCAGGTGGATTCTCCTGAGATTTCGGTAGGAATTTATCATTTCTGTATCACAGGCCATAATTACTGACTCACTAGTGACGTTTCGCCGCTTTTCTGTCCGTGGTGAGTACTGTATAGGAATCTACTAGTTCAGAGAAAGAGCGTAGATGGTGTTGGTGTAGTGTCAGTGAAGTTCGCACATAATAGGCTACCCAATTGCTTTAATAATATAAATATAGCCAATGCCTACTCGGTCCAAAAGACACAGTGCACATCTACAGGAGACCATAGGTTCAACCTTTCTTTCAGATGAGGTATTACAATATGTAGGCTAGACAGTAAATTATGCCGGCTTGTTCAATTAAATATATTCGATATAACTCATATTGCACTTACAATATAAGTTAGCTAAATAGCCTATTAGCGAAGCCTCCGTGGCTTAGGCGGCAGCACGCCGGCCTCTCACCGCTGGGTCCGTGGTTCAAATCCCGGTCACTCCTTGTGAGATTTGTGCTGGACAAAACGGAGGCAGACAGGTTTTTCCCCGAGTACTCCGGTTTTCCCTGTCACAATTTCATTCCAGCAACACTCTCCACTATCATTTCATTTCATCTGTCATTCATTTAATCATTGCCCCAGAGGAGTGCGTCAGGCTTCGGCAGCCGGCACAGTTCATATCCTCGCCGCTAGATGGGGGCTTCATTCATTCCATTCCTGACCCGGTCGGAGACTGAAAGCAGGCTGTGGATTTTCATTTCAAATAGCCTATTAGCCTATAGGTAAAACCCTGCGTGGATGCAGATGTCCGCAAAATTATTTGCCATGCGGATATAGTTGCGGATAGCGGATAAGCTACGCATAATGTTTGGAGAAAATTTTCGGATAGTCTTTAGAATACAATCCGAACTTGTTTAATATCATTAATAGGACCCGGTTATTTATGTCATAGTATACCGGTATCATATTTTTCTTTTGTGTTTTTTTTTTCTCATGACAAATGTAATATGATTGAGGCTAATCTCATTCAAATTATGTCATTAAGCATAATTAACACTCCGCACAGGAAAAGGTTGCAATTCGGACTGTATAACATTCATTTTATCATAGCACATGGCATACAAAGCCTAAGGGAACGACGTTTTCCTCAAATGTCTTAATATGTTGCTATAGCCTAGTAATTTATGCATTATCTAATTTAAAATAATATTGTAATGCCAGTAGTTTCAGATAACAAACATGGGAATGCAGATAACAGTTTTGCGGACACGGGGTGGATTGGGATAACAGTCGTGCGGATGCGGGGTGGATGCGGATAACAGTCGTGCGGATGCGAGGCGGATGCGAATAACAGTTGTGCGGATGTGGATAACATTTTGCTTAATCACGCAGGGCTTTACCTATAGGCCTATTCATACAAAACATAGCCCCTGGTATGGCGCAAGGTCAAAACTGGTTATCCAAGTGAATTTTGATCGTCAAGCGATCATCATCAGTTCAAAACAGTTATCCAACTGAATTTCGATCGTCAAGCGATCATCATCAGTTCAAAACTTGTTATCCAAGTGAATGTATTAATCCCGTGTAATTTATTTCAGGTTTAGGGCAAAATACGATTGGGTTGACCGACTGAAAAGCATAAAGTTTCTAAAAGAATACTAATAATATTAATAATGGAGAACATGAACTAACATTGCTGTGAAGGGTTGTGAGCACATCGAGAGCAAATTGGAAACAAGAATTATAAACGGTTTTCCTCTCTATTGAAGTGTGTGGCCGCTGCGGTGTCTTGATCGTATCAGGCTATCTTGGACGTTATTTCCGATGACGGATTAAAACACCCTTATTCTATTGTCTGGTCGATTGGGGTGACCACCCCCTTCCCATGTAACAATGTGCTACGAATGGCTATCTATTTAAAAGTAATAGGGGTAGGCGACAAAGAAGCGACGGGTTAATCTTGTTCACAATAGCAGGCCCCCTGTTTGATTCGTACTTGCGTGACACGAGGCCTTCTAATCTTGGCGTGATTTAAAATATCCAGGTCGTTATGTAGGTGTCTTCTGGCAAGCAAGGTGCTATAAAACCGACAAAATGTGGTTATGGTGACGTCATGTCTCCCTTTCCAGCCTGAAAATTGATAAATGTGTGTGTATTACGGCGAGGCTGTTCCCAGCTTTCATCTCTTCATATAGAGCATGTGATACATCCCCTCGCCCCTACTGTGGGCTCATCACAGTTGCATGCTGGGGCGGTTTAGGGGGTCTGAGGTCCTCAATCATTATCACGTGACAGCGGAGTGCGATCCTCATTTGTCAAGGTTTATATAGCGCGAGATGAACGGAGATATACAGCAATCTCACTTTTTCATCGAAACTGTTTTAATCCCAAAACTGTCACTGCGTGGTTTTTATTTTTCATGCATCCCATAAGATATTTTAGCAGTGAAATATTTATAGAACTATCCCACACGCCAAACAAGATTTATCACGCAGTCAGCCATATAGATCTATTTGCATGTTTTCGTGAAATGGCTTACCTACACCCAATGGAGGTGATTTGTTTTTATTTTTTCTGAAGCTTCGTGTACTATATAATCTATCTGTACACATTCCGTTCTTTTTAAATTAAAATGTCACGTAAAAATGTTGGAATGAAATCCGTCTACATCAATTAGCATTCGTGTTTGATACAATCGCCCTCCAATCCAAACACGGAGCATGGCCGCTATCTTCATGTACTTGTCCAGTGGGGCAACACAAAGAGTAATATAGTATGGTGTTGTGGGGCAACACAAAGTGTAATATAGTATTGTGAGCCACACAAAGAGTAATATAGTATGGTGTTGTGAGCCACACAAGGAGTAATATAGTATGGTGTTGTGGGGCAACACAAAGTGTAATATAGTATGGTGTTGTGAGCCACACAAAGAGTAATATAGTATGGTGTTGTGAGCCACACAAGGAGTAATATAGTATGGTGTTGTGGGCCACACAAAGAGTAATATAGTATGGTGTTGTGAGCCACACAAGGAGTAATATAGTATGATGTTGTGGGGCAACACAAAGTGTAATATAGTATGGTGTTGTGAGCCACACAAAGAGTAATATAGTATGGTGTTGTGGGGCAACACAAAGTGTAATATAGTATGGTGTTGTGAGCCACACAAAGAGTAATATAGTATGGTGTTGTGAGCCACACAAGGAGTAATATAGTATGGTGTTGTGGGGCAACACAAAGTGTAATATAGTATGGTGTTGTGAGCCACACAAAGAGTAATATAGTATGGTGTTGTGAGCCACACAAGGAGTAATATAGTATGGTGTTGTGGGCCACACAAAGAGTAATATAGTATGGTGTTGTGAGCCACACAAGGAGTAATATAGTATGGTGTTGTGGGGCAACACAAAGTGTAATATAGTATGGTGTTGTGAGCCACACAAAGAGTAATATAGTATGGTGTTGTGAACCACACAAAGAGTACTATAGTATGGTGTTGTGAGCCACACAAAGAGTAATATAGTATGGTGTTGTGAGCCACACAAAGAGTAATATAGTATGGTGTTGTGAGCCACACAAAGAGTAATATAGTATGGTGTTGTGAGCCACACAAAGAGTAATATAGTATGGTGTTGTGAGCCACACAAAGAGTAATATAGTATGGTGTTGTGAGCTACACAAAGAGTAATATAGTATGGTGTTGTGAGCCACAATAAGAGTAATATAGTTCGGAGTTGTTTTACGTAGAATTGCTGTTAGGGAGAATAATAGTTTAGTGGTCAAGCTGTTTGCCTCTCGTTTGTGAACCGGGTTCGATTTCCGCTCAATTCATATGATAGGCCTATAAGTGAAGAGAAATATAACGTCACATGGTTCATATTTCACGTTAAAAAGGAGGTAGCCTACCGTTGCCCGTCATCATTAAAATAACTGTCACGTAAAGCTACCAGCATCATTCCTTTTAACTACAGTACTGTCGTGTCCCGTGAACACTGGGTTCAGTGTGTTCGTAGACACTAAGATTATAGCAAAGGACAACAGGCATGGAGAGTCAATGTACACTACGGAATGAAAGATTAAGAATATTTCCTATGTCATAATTTACTGTTCTCTGATTGAGATTTTATGGCCACAAATAGGCTACTAGACATTACCCACTATAAACCCCAAGATATCTTATAATAATAATAATAATAATAATTATTATTATTATTATTATTATTATTATTATTATTATTATTATTATGATAGTGATGATGATGGTGATGATAATAATAATAATAATAATAGTGTGGTGTGGCCTCTTGGGATGCCGACTGCAGGTCCTTCTATTTGACACCTGTGGGCGGCCTTCGCTTCCTAATTAGGATGAAGTGATGTTGAAGACGTCTTATACACCCAATCCCAGGGTCAGGGGAATCAACTCTAGGATATAGTCTGCCTGGGATTCAAACCCCGGACTCTTCGGGACAAAGGCTACCATGATAACCAATTCGTCACGGAGCCGGACAATAGGCTAATAATAATGCAGCAGTAGAAAGCTTAACAATATTTAGGCCCCATGGTGTTGGGATAGCCTCCCTGCCTCTTACCCGGAGGCCCCAGGTTCGATTCCCGGCTCCGTCAAGGATTTTAGAAACTGACGTGATGTATGAAACGGGGTGTACTCAGCCTCTTGAGGACAATTGAGTAGCTGTCTGATAGTGAGGCAGCGCCCCGATCACGAAAACCAAGATTAACGACCGAGGGGGCCCAATATGGCTGGGCAGTAGTCGCTTGGTAGGCCTGGGCCCTCCACGGGGTTATTATTAGCCTACTAACAATATTTAAATGCTGTGGTTCTAGAGAGGTGAGGAGCTGGTAGTATATCCTGGAGGGGTTTTAACGTGTCAGTTAAAACAGGGTGTCTCAAAAAATGTACTAACACTTTGAATGTTTATAAAATGATTATTTATGAACATAGAGACAAGTTTAAGGGTTTCAATTATAGAAGAGACATGTAATTAAAGACTAATGTTCGCAAATGTTCAAATTGATCACCGTCAGTGTCCAGGAGTTCGACAAACCACCACCAACACACTGGATCATTGCTCGCATCAGAGATACATTTGAAGCAGATGGAACCGTTCACAACGTCAACAAGAAACGTTTTGAACGACCACGGACATCCACCAGTCCTACAAAAGAAGAACAGTGCAGGAAGCCCTCACTCGATCCCCACAGAAATCACTACGACAAACGGCTGGAGAGGCACACATCTCAAAGGATAGCGTCCATCGCATCATGAAGCGTCTGTGCTGGAAATCCTACATTCCAACACGAAATTGGAAATTGACAAACAAGGTCACGAAATTCCAAATGAACTTTGCCACTACGTTTGCGAATCCATTTGTTCGCGTTATCAGCCTTGTCTGGACACTGACGGTCATCAATTTGAACATTTGTGAACACGAGTCTTTAATTACATGTCTCCTCTATAATTGAAGTCCTTAAACTTGTCTCTATGTTCGGTAGGTAATCATTTTATAGTCATTCAAAGTATTAGCACATTTTTGAGACACCCTGTATAATGTCACAAAGCTGTTGTATTTGAACACAACTAGCTACAATTAGACTGAGCTAGGATTGAATCCGCAAATTTGAGTTTTGAGAGCTACAACATATAAACAACTACGCCACTCGGCCATAAAACAGAATAAGCGATCAAATAATTTAAATGGAACAAATGAGCCGATTAAAACTTCTCGTAATTGCTCAGTAAATTCTGTGTGTTACGGCTTATGTCCACCCCTTACCGTTCCCGTTTAAAGGGGTCTCCGGGATGACAAGCGATGAGTTTTTATGTGGTAGGTGGTCTTAGTGTCAGATGCCTTACTTCACGCCAAACTCATGAAAGAACTGAATTATTATTTATTTATTTATCGTATGGCTTTTATGCCGGGAGTGTCCGAGGACATGTTCGGCTCGCCAGAGTCTGTAGCTGCTTCCAGTGGACACCCTTAGGGTGAGCTACAAGTTCCGTTCAATTTCAAGAAGCTCCAACTTTCGCCACCAGATATCAATGATACCTAGTGGTGAACGTTGGATCTTTGATAGAGCGTTCCGACGAAATCTTAAGTAACAATTTAGCTTCACACAAGTTTAGTCTGTGGAAGGATCTTTTACATGCCGCAAATCTATGACATGGGACCGCCAGCTTTACTTCCCCTCCGAAGGAAGGCATAACTTACTGAAGGATTTTTAACGCTTTAAAAGAAATCCTACGATTTTTGAGCCGGGTTTGAGCCCGCTATCTTGGGCACAACAGTTCAGCATGCTATTAACTACGCCACCGAAGCAAGAACTGAATGAAGGCGACAAACTGAAAAGAAGCGGCCGTAGTCTATTGGATGTTACAGTCCCAGCATTTGTCAGGAGTTGAGAATAGGAAACCGGGGTAAACCATTTCAAAGATGGCTGACGGGGGGTTAGAACCAACGTCATCCGAGTCCCCAGATAGCTCGGCCACGTCACCAAGCAAGCTTAACTATCGCTCTCACAAGGGGAGGATACGATGCTTGGGTCACCGATTCGAACCATCTTTAGTACACTTGTAGGGCGTGACTAGGCGTATACCAGGTGCAAGTAGTAAGTTGCGCTTCTCAGCCGATTCCGAGAAATTAATTATTAATTATTCGTAATTGCTGTACGGCGTTCATGTGCGTTGTACGTTAACATGAAGCTAAGGAGCGCATGGTCCATCGGTAAGAGCCCTGCTTCGTAAGCGCGGGATTACTGGATCGAATCCCATCGGTGCGCCTTTAGATATATATATATATTTTTTTGTAAACATAGGCAATTCGTACAACTGTAGGTGTCGTGAATAATGTTCATTTTGCAGTCAATTGTAATAACGTTTTATGTGAGCGGGAAAAGGGAGTCTTAGTACAACTACCCACCGTTATCGTTAGTTGTGTGCAGGTGACCTCGCCAGGTCCGAACGCTTTCCAACCAATACCCATAGCATGAGACACTACTTGCAGGGTACGGGAAGGTCTGATGGTTCACTGACGTGCAATGAACGGAACAGACTGGGCCTTCAGTGTATAAACGTATACATATAATAGAATACACCTGACCATGTAGCCTACATTATGTAATGTCACAAACGTTCACCCCCATACGATGATTTCAGAATCCCTTTTCCCGCTCACAAAACACGTTATTACAATTGACTGCAAAATGAACATTATTCACGACACCTACAGTTGTACGAATTGCCTATGTTCACACACAAAAAAAAAAAAATAGGCTCACCGGTGGGATTCGATCCAGTGACCCCCAGCTTACGAAGCAGGGCTCTTACCGCTGCACCACGCGCTCCTGTGATTCATGTTAATGCACAACGCACATGAACACCGTACAGCAATTACGAATAATTTATAATTAATTTCTCGGAATCGGCTGAGAAGCGCACCTTAAGTTACTATCTGCACCTGGTATACGCCTAGTCATGCCCTACAAGTGTACTAAAGATGGTTCGAATCGGTGACCCATGCATCGTATCCTCCCCTTGTCAGTGAGTTTCGGTTGGCAGATGATTGCTGTAAACTAATTATTTTATATGTGACAATCTTTTGGGCTTCCTTCTTGCAGAACTGGGTAAGCGAACACAGTTCAGAACATTTCACGTAGGCCTAGATTCAACATGACAAAGAAAAAAGAGCATAGTGAATAATAGTTCAGGCCATGAAAACGTTAATCTATAGGTTCTTCTTGTCCTAGGAAACAGGAGGCTACGCTGTATTCTCGTCCCCGGTTGGCTTGATATCATGCGCTAGTCTGTTCGGCGCTATACAGTAAGTGAGCAACTGATGCTCAGTGTGTATTCACCCATACAATGGTCCAACCCACGAGCAATCAATGGTTTCGTCCAGACAGTGGCCTAACCCTGTAGCGACCAATGGTTTCGGTCACACTGTGGTCTATCCCAATAGCGGCCAATGGTTTCGTTCAGACAGTGGCTTTACCGTATAGCGACCAATGGTATCGTCCAGACAGTGGCCTAACCCTGTAGCGACCAATGGTTTCGTCCAGACAGTGGCCTAACCCTGTAGCGACCAATGGTTTCGTCCAAACAGTGGCCTAACCCGGTAGCGACCAATGGTTGCATCCAGACAGTGGCCTAACCTTGTAGCGACGAAAGGTTTCGTCCAGCTAGTGGCCTAATCCTGAAGTGACCAATGGTTTCATCCAGGCAATGACCTAACCCTGTAGCGACCAATGGTTTCGTCCAGACAGTGGTCTATTTCAATAGCGACCAACGGTAACTCCCAGCCAATGCTAACCCAGTAGCGACTAACGTTTCACCCAGACCATGGTCGAACACAGAAGCGACCTATGATTTCGTCCAGACAATGGTCAAACCATAATGCGACCGATGATTTCGTCCAGACAATGGTCAAACCATAATGCGACCATTGGTTTCGTCCAGACAATGGATTTAGGATGCGATGAAAGTAAGTTGGATACATTGCCTAATCCAAGCCTTATCCAACACGGCGACTAGTGTTTTAGTTAACTTATTACTGCAAAGCTAAAATGTTGATGTTGTTTCTTGAACGCAAATTGTCTCAGTAAATTGACACAGTAATTATAACGATCTTTAAGGAGTGAAAGAAACACAAGGCCTACTAGTTAATGATGCGGGGTTACTTGGAGCATTGGATGTCAGATGTAAGCTTGTAGGCTAATACACTTTTATGGATGTACTCCTAAATTGAAGAAAGTAGGCTACAGTAGCCTATTTGTATCAGCAACGATACTCAATTAAAAAGGAGAGCACATGGCTAAGTCTAATCTGGGTTGGACTGTTGAATTTGTCTATGGTCTAATAGTCTAGTCATGATCGGAATTGTTTTATCGGTTGCTGGTGGATATCGATAGACAGCTAATTTCTTCTAATCTCTTGTCTTGAACATTTTGGCAGTGAATTCAAAGAAGTAAAAAGATTGTAAATATACGGGAGATTTGAAAAAAAAAAACGGGTGGAAATAAGGAGGTCTGGCAACTCAGCTCAACCAGCATTCACGGGAAGAAACCAGCTTCTCTCACGACTGTTTGTATTTCGGTTTCCTTAGTTCATCGCAGTGTTTCCTTGGGGGACCAAATATAGGAATTTAAACCAAGAGTTACACTGGTATTAGAGGTTACTTACGGGGGCCCTTAAGTGAGATTATGTTCTCACCGCACTCTAAGATCTGTGTTTTCATCCGGCCCAATCGTAATGAAAGTGCGACGCAGCAGACACTACCCGACCCTCCCCCCTACTCCTCCCACGGTCGGGGAAACCAAAACCACTCCCAAATATCCCTCGGTTAAATCCAAGGATTTGCTGTCCCGCGCTCTGGGTGTCTTGTTTGCTTAGACACCTTCACTTGCGGTTCCAAGCAAGCGAGGACAAATCATTGCATCGTGCTATACGTTATTGAAAACGTAACCACATCATTGTGAAGGCGGCGCTCGCTGTATTGAGCACCCCCTCCCTCTCCCCCTCGCCGCCCCCTCCCTCCTAACCCGCCGGGAAGCCATTGTTCCTCCCATTAGCCACGCTCTTTAACTTGGATGAAAGGGGCTGCTGTGTTTATGAGTCCTCCGTTACAATTGGGTGCGATATTTACGTTAGATTAAAAACTGTTCCACGCAATTAATTAGGTCCGCATCGTTTTCATGAATGATGAAATGACTTGAACTAAATTAAAAAGCTCCCAAGTTGCAGCAAGTGGGGGAGGGAGGGGGTGAGGTCGTTAACCTCTTGTTGTGACATACTGTATACGAGCCGCCTCAGCACTCGCTCGCGTATTTATCGTTCAGTGTTTCGTTTACGGGCTTGGACATCGTGATCATTTCAGCCCCGTGTAGAATTAATCTGATAACATACAGTAGTCTAATATATGGTGTTTGAAGCCATTTTCAGTGTTGCCTTAGTAAACAAAAGTTTGATTCTTTTCAGTCGGTCAACACGATTGTACCCAAATGAGATGGGTTTGTTCCTAATCCTGAAATACTGCAACTAAATAAGTGCAAATACTGGGTCTTTATATTTACTTGGCAAGGGCATTCTCGCTCACGCGCTCCGCAAATGACGGCTCAGTTGCCGGCTGCCGCGCGCGCGTATCGACGGCAGAATACGATGATTAAAATCAGTATCATGCATTTTTACTCACTATGTTTACAGTAGATGCTGAAAATGTTCCCCAACCGCTGCCAAACATAATCGGTATCTCCTTATGAAGTTTCCGGTTAATCCGATTAATTTAGCTTCAGTAAGGAAATAATTAACTTAACGTCTATTTTTATTGTTTACTGAACCTGTACGTTTGAATCTCAAATTAGCCAGTTGTTGTATTGTCCAATTTATAGCAATAGGTCTCCCTGAAAATTTCACTCGAAACTTTTGTCTTGCTCTAGCGCACGATTTTCTGCACTTTATGTAGGCCTACTACGTATTGTGCAGATATAGCCTACGCGTTCAAGTAACGAATATTTCACATAAGACTTTACAGCACTATAGGCTATACAATCACAATACAACAACTGGCTAAGAGATTTAAACGTACAGGTTCAGTAAACGATAAAAATAGACGTAAAGGTCGTTATTTCCTTAGTGAAGCTAAATTAACCGGAATAACCGGAATCTTTATAAGTTGATGCCCATTATGTTTGGCAGCGCATGGGAAACATTTTCAGCATCTACTGTAAGCATGGTGATTAAAAATGTATGATACTGATTTTAAGCACCGCATTCTGCCGTACATACGCGCACGCGGCAGCCGGCAATTGAGGCGTCACTGGCGGAGCGCGTGAGCGCGAATGTCCTAGACAAGCAAATATAAAGACCCTGTACTTTCACCCATACTTTCAGACATAGATTTTATAGCCTAAGTGTAATGGATCTGATGATCGCTTGACGATCGAAACTGGTCATCCAAGTGTATTTATTAATCTCATGTAATTTTTATCAGGATTGGGGAATAACCCATCTCATGTGGGTACAATCGTGTTGACCAACTTACAAGCATAAAATTTTTGATTTTGTCTGATAACATGTGTTATTATGATGTCTGCAATAGGTAGTGTTTTGTATCTGCAATTGAGGCTAGGATTGGAAAGGAGGTGGCCGTGGCCTTCAGTTAGGAACCATCCCGGCATTCGCCTGAAATAGAAGCAGGAAGACACGGTAAACCTCTCATAGAATGGCGGAGGTGCGAACGAACCCACCTATGCTCATGAGGCAGTCCTCAGAGTCTTCACGGAGCCGGGAAGCGAACCAGTTTGCCTTCCCGGGACCACAAAGGTTGCTCTGAAGCATCTATCGCAATGCAGTTGCAATCAACAAGAACCTAATACTGTAAAAGAAATTCATGGACCACCCCGTGGTATTGCCCTTTCACGAATTGATTGCCACTCACCCCTATAGGTACAACAATAACACCGGTTATCAGACTGCAATGGGCTTACAACCACGATGTACAGGCCCCAAAATAAAAATTAATAGGAAGAGAGATTCCTGAATACAGCCGATCTCACCCAACAAATTAAAACTGAAGAGAATATTATTAAATGTCACATTTGTCGTTTTCAATGGACTAGTAGATCTATAGGCCTGTCGCATGCGTCTCTTGATATTGGGCTTAGCTACTCGGCCCTGTTTAAGCATTGGTTTTAGTTTTTGAAACAGTCTCGTTGAAGTACAATGCAGCCACCCAATTGGTGTCAGCTTCAAAGACTTCAAAGCCAGTGGGCTGTACGAGTTAACTCTGCGCATTTTGCACCCATTCGGATAGTGAAATTTCCAACACGGAACACCTTCAATATAATGTCCAGCACACATGAAAATAAGCCATAAGATTAACTGGTATGGGTGGTACATCAACATCATCTTTGATAATCCCCCTAAAGAGAAATCACAAGGGATCAGATCAGGCGACCAGGGAGGCCAGCGCATATGACACCGATCTGCACCGGTCACAAGATGACAATAATCGACGCTATCAGTTTTGCACTTGTTGAGCTAAGGAATCGAATTCATGCGGCATAAGTAAATTTGAACGGGATATTCTCCAGCGTGAGTGGTCGGAGTTGGTCTACCATATCGATATTTGCCGTGTAGCGCGAGTAGGGCACATCGAGAATTTGTAGCAAACAGACTCAAAAGACTTGATGAGTTTATCTATTAATTGGTAGACTATATGTGTCAATGCTGTAGGCTATAAGTTATACTTTCAAAAATTCATGTTCATGAAATCAGTTTAATAATTTGTGCTAACCCTGTATATAGGCTACTGTATATAGGCTATCACTTTATTGAGGACATGATAACTACCACCGCCATTTTCCACCAATCACGTTCAAATGTAGCCTATACATGTTACGTTATAAAATCTCGGTCGAGTACGTAAATGGTCAAAATCGGGCCAAGGGGGTGGAAAAAGGGGTCCTTTTTGAAAAATTGAAATATCGCTATAAGAAGGTTAGATGAGGGTAAGTTAGGTTATGCTAGGTGACATTCAGTAAGGGAAAGATAGGCTAGGTTAGATTAGGTTAGGTGATATTAGATTGGTTTAGGTGATGTTAGGTAAGGGTAGGTTAAGTTAGGTAAGGTTAGGTGATTGTAGACAAGGGTAGGTTAATTTAGGTAAGGTTCGGTGATATTAGACAAGGGTAGGTTAAGTTAGGTAAGGCTAGGTGATGCTAGACAAAGGTAGGTTAAGTTAGACATGGGTAGGTTAAGTTATGTAAGGCTAGGTGTTGTTAGTCAAGGGTAGATTAAGTTAGGTAAGGTTAGGTGATATTAGACAAGGGTAGGTTAAGTTAGGTAAGGTTAGAAGATATAAGATAAGGGTAGGTTAAGTTAGGTAAGGTTAAAGTTAGGTAAGGTTAGCTGTTGTTAGACAAGGGTAGGTTAAGTTAAGTATTGTTAGGTGATGTTAGACAAGGGTAGGTTAAGTTGGGTAAGGCTAGGTGATGCTAGACAAGGGTTGGTTATTTTAGGTAAGATTAGGTGATATTAGACAAGGGTAGGTTAAGGTAGTGTAACATTTTTAATAAGTTAACTAAACGTGGTGATGACTATTGTGGTTCAATAAAACAAACATGATATGAATAAATAATATACACTGTGGTGTGACCTTACCTGTGATAGTGTAATATAATAAGTTGTTGAGCGCCAGATTCCTATTTAAGATAGTGAATCGAAATTTATTGATTTAACCTCGGCTATCAGCAGTAGAGTCGAGAACCACTTACCCGGGCCGTAGTGAGACAAAGTCATCTAACCAATCCAGTATTTAATCAAGGAGTATGATTGCCTTAAAGTACTAACTACAAGAAAAGTTACAGTCATGAAGTTAAAGAAAATGAATTTATTATATGCAAAACAAAATACTAATAGTTACAAAAAAAGAATTTAATTTACCAACTGCGGTTTAATTATTTAAAAGAAAATGAATATTAAAATGAATTGAAAGTTAATTGAAGTTAAATTATAATAGAGACGATAGTTTTATTGAATTGTTGGCTCACCCAGTCGAAGATTCGTCATATTTAAGAAATGATCGATGATCTCGATGTTACGTCGCTTATGTTTAAAAAAATGATGTGATATCTCATTTACTATGAAATATCCTCATTAAGTACGTTGCCATCTGTAGAAAGACTCTTGATCAGGGATATAACCCATTATGTATTGATATAGATGTCGGCAAGACATCGTTCAGTGTCGACTCTCGGTGCTCAGTCCATTAGGACCCAGAAAGCAAGGTTACAACTTCCTTACTTCATTGATAGCTATAGATCAATGCGTCTTTTGTCGGAGTCGCAGGTACTAATGACTTCCTTGTCACGTGGTCTTCGACGGTCTCCCCCTCCAGTAAGCTTCCCTTTCTTCAGTGTTCATTCTCTCACGAGGGTTAATTGCACCACAATTTGTAATCTTAGACGCGTACGTACCGTAGAAAATGGCGTGTTGGTTACACCATAGTGGGTGTCTTAGCATCTCAGGAAAATGACGCAGTTTGCCGTGGTGAAATTCTTACTACGTCGTTCAGTTTGTGACGCACAGGGTTAGTCCATATCGCCAGTCTTGTTGCAATATATAATACTTCGTCTCTTTACAAGTAATTGTTAATAAAAATCTAATTGAATATAATAATCAAAACCGCTTACAATTATCTGATATAAAAATCATCTCATGGATGTACTAGTTAATAATAATAATAATAACATGATAATAAATGAATAACCCTTTAAATATAACAGCTATGGGATCGAATCGTTACAATCGCCCCTGATATAAATAATTTAAAATAAAATGTAACATTATTTATATCACTACACATCCTACACAAATGAATACAAATTTAAATATTAATACCCCCATAACGACAACATACAAATAATACCCTTCAACAATACATAAAGATATACAAGAACATACTCTTTTCACTTTACATATTTGTACTATCATTTCTCATTCTTCCAAATGTTCATAATGTTCATTCTTCTTTATATATGTTGTAAAAAAAATATACATAAATGTATTCTTCACAAAAAAATCATATTTTAACTTTCATTCATCTCATTCTTCCAAATGTTCATAATGTTCATTTTTTTTATATGCTGTAAAAAAAATACATATAAAATGCCCTTCACTTTTATTTTTGACATATATGTCAACGCTGCACTCGTTTATATTTCGGTGATCGTATGCATGACATACAATTTTGGCTTCATCTCTTTTGAACGTAGTTTTTGTATATCAGTCTGGCGTAGAAGTACATTGTTGTAATACCAGCTGATTAACCCATAATAACTATTACAGCACACGATAATAGGATGCAAACAATACAATATTCCTTTCGTCTTTATAAAGGGATTACTCAAATGCAGTAAAATTTCAATAATTGAAGAAAAAAATAACTTAGCAAGATATCTAAGGCAATTCCTATTTCAGTGCATATGTCATACATGTAAATATTTCCCCAAATACATAATGACATCGAAATACCTCTAAGCAGTTATTAAACAGTTCATTTAAATATCCAAGTTACTACTCACCTGCCTTCGTGGCTTAATTCTTTCTTAGGCCACGGCGGCCTCCTTCCAAATTAATACTTCCTAAGTCTCCACGACTTCTTAACTTCTCATAAAACCATAATTCCTCTTTACTACTTCTCGAAAACAATAACTTGAATTTTCAAAATCACCAATAAACATAAAATCTGACTTCTCGTTCACTTTATAAAATTTAACTTAGCGTCAAGATATAACTTTACCGTAACGTCATTCCTTACTTACCATAACAAAATGATTAAGACTTGGACAAAATACTACTCAATACCTGAATTACGTATATCACTAAACTATTTCACAAAAACACATGACAAACTCCTCGGAATAAATATTTCGTTCCACAAAATATTAATGCTCTTATACTTTGAACTTAGTCTATTCATGATTTGACTTTTTGCTGAATGCCTATAAACCCCCCTTAGTTTTCTCTCAAAACTCTTAATTAAGTACCGTGTCTTCCAAACACCACTTCCTACTTGTTCTGACCGCCTGGAGTATAGCTTATTCCTACTACACCAGAATCTCTCAGAACTCTCAACAATTCATCGTGACATCACACGTCACATACAAAAAACCTCCCCTATTCGTGGTATAATCCCACATCTTCTTACTGTTACAGGTCACCTCTTACTGACCAATAACACATTACATTTCAGCTAAAAAAAAAATCTTACATGCTTCGACTAACTCCTTGGAATAATAACATCACCCTTTGCTTTCCTAACTATTGTCTTCCTCAAATAATGACAGTGTTCCAGTTGACAGTCAATAACACTGACACTCATAATTAGCAAATATTCTCCCATAATCACTTCATAAAGCAAGTTCTGAGTTCTAACACAGTTCAGATACTTTCTTCTCTATCAAATTAAATGCGTAACTTACACCTGCCTTTAATTGAAACTTCATTATTATCCTTTAGGTATCTTCACCTTACATTACTAACTTATTCTTGTCTTCAAAATATTAAACTTATCTTTACTAACTCCGTATGACATAAATAAAACTTTAATTTCCTGTCTACTAAAAAAAATGATTTATCTTTAAATCCTAAAACGTCGAATTATAATAAATTCCTTTCAATATTAGTAAATATTATGTCAACCTTTTAATTATTATTATCATCTTTACTTTTACCTGTGTGTAGGACAACAATCTACCACATAATTAATTCGTTATTATTCATCAGTAACTTTTTACTAAAAGTGGTTTAGCTCGATAACAAGCCTTGTAATATCTTTAAAACGTGCGTAACTGTAACAAAAACTTGGACAATCTTACCTTTGTAATCTCTTATTACCTTGTGTGCATACATCCATATATACTTAAAAAAAACTCCCTTATTAACTTCACGTAGTCCCGTAGATACCATAAAAAAATAATTATTGCTCAACGGAATATACCTCGCTGACCTACTTCATCCTCCAAAAACTTCCTCCAACCTACTTCATTTGGCATCTTACCAAAAACTTCCTCAAAAAACAACTTCATTTGGCATCTTACCAAAAACTTAAAACCACTTTGCTCAACGGCATTACCTTCGTTGGCCTACTTCTTCAAACTCACGTCCATTTACGTGAAAATACACACATACACACACACATATCTGTCACCAAGTAAGTTACCAGATGTCCTAATTAGTTACTACTTCCTCATTTCAACCCGATGTTGGTTAATTCATACAACGCATTACCATTAACAATTCTAAACCACTTATAAATTTCTCAACATATATCCGCTGATAACCTCGCTGTCCTCAACTGAAACTTCTTTATTAAATCAATACTTAATTCTTCAACTCACTAGTTTTATTACCACTGTATCATCTGATCTTCACTCACTTTTGAATTAAATCTTTATTACCATTATATTCTTAATTATGGTTGCCATAATAATTATTACTTTCTTTCGATTACTTACCTATGTAATAACCTTCCTACTTTTAAAATTTAATTCTTACTTCATCCAACTTACCTGCAGTTTAAGGACCTACATTCAACTTACCTGCATTGCTCAATAGCACGACAACCTCTGTCTTCAAAATTAAATAATTTTAGTCAATCTAAATCAATAAGCGTAGGCACTACGCGCCCCTTACCATCCTAACTTCACGACTGAATTAAAATTACACACAGCAGGTTCCTTATCTACCTCTGTTAAATCCTATTAAACTTCATTACTTAATATTTAAGTCATACGGAACAGTAACTATCGGTAATATAAATTTACATAAATACGTTCACTGGCATTTCACCGTTCTTACCACATTCATCTTCAATTCTATCTTTAACTAGAATTCCACATAATTCCTTCCGTGTTACATTAGTTTCTACTTCCTCTGTACTACATTCATCCATAGTAACACAGTACTTCGGCTTTCCCCCTCTCACATCCCCAAGTCTGGCTAATTCAGTACGCCACTGCACGTCATATGCTTTCTTTCTCTCTCTCATCCTGATTTCTTTCTCCTCTAGCAACTTAATTCTCTTTTCTTTCATTTTACTTCTAAAATATCTACCTTTAGGTTTCATTTTCATTTCTCCGTTACTATCACTTAATGCTCTCTTTAGCCGTGGACTACTGCTTCTGCTCTTATCTATCTCTCTCCTCCTCTTAACCTGTTTACTAATTATGTTCTTCTGACTATGACTTAACGCACGCTTCTCTGCCACTAATAATTTCATATTAACTTCCTCTATCACAGGACTAAATTCTTCCCTAGTTTGCCTATCTAATTTATCTATGATTGTCTGCATCTTAATCTCTTGGGTGCTTAGTACTTTCTTTATCTTACCTACTTCTATCCCTATCTTTTCTCTCATCTTCTTCACTTCTTTTTCGCTACATTCTATAGTCTCTTCTACAGCTATCCTGCGTTCATCTAAAATCTCCTTCAACTCTACTATGCTTTCTCCTACTATCTCCTCTGACGCTAATCTATTTTCACCTAAAATCTCGTCTGACTCTAATCTGATTTCACCTAAAATCTCCGCTATTTGCCGTTCCTCACCTAAGATCTCCTCCGATTCCAATCTGCTTTCACCTACAATCTCCAATGACTCTAATCTACTTTCAATTACAGTCTCCACTAATTCCAATTTGCTTTCACCTAAACTCTCGTCTGACTCTAATCTGATTTCACCTAAAATCTCCGCTAATTCCAATTTGCTTTCACCTAAAATCTCGTCTGACTCCATTCTACTTTCAATTATAGTCTCCTTACAGGCTGTCTTTACTGATTCTACTGCAGTTTCCCCTAAAGTCTCTACCACCTGCCTAGTTTCCACTTCTACCAATTTGCTAAAACTTTCACCTTGAGTTGCTATTTTCTCTTCAATCACAGTTACTATTCTTTCCTGAATCCTACTTTCTGCTGCTTCTAATTTCTTATCTACTGTCTTAATAATATCTTTAGCCTTCATCTCTACCTCCTCCTTAATTTCACCTCTGATTTCCTGTTTCACCCCCTGAATACTCTCCTGTAGCATATCATACTTCATACTTAATTCTCTATTCATCGTTTCCACAATATCTAGTTTTACATTATTCTCTTCCAGCTTCTGATTTATTTTACTCATATCCTCTCTCATCTTTTGATTACTCTGATCTAATTTCTCACCTAAATCTCTACTCAATTCCTTCCTACTTTCCAAATTATCTTTCTTACTCTCTTCCATATTTTTATTCATATCTTTATCTAATTTCTCAAATTTATCATTGAATTCCTTCCTACTTTCTAAATTATCTTTCTTACTCTCTTCCATATTTTTATTCATATCTTTATCTAATTTCACAAATTTATCATTGAATTCCTTCCTACTTTCTAAATTATCTTTCTTATTCTCTTCCATATTTTTATTCATATCTTTATCTAATTTCTCAAATTTATCATTGAATTCCTTCCTACTTTCTAAATTATCTTTCTTATTCTCTTCTATATTTTGATTTAGCCTACCAATATTTTCTTTCATCTCCCTACTATTTTTATTCATCTCCTGACTATTTTTATTCATCTCCCTCAAGATATCAGCTAATGAAATTTCATGGACCTCTAAGGACTTCTGTTTCTCCTGACTACCACTAGTCTCAGGATGTACCTCTGTATTCGTCTCGAGATTTTCCTCTGAATTCATGTCAGGGTTAACCTCAGGATTATTTTCAGGATTACTCTCAGGATTATTCTCAAGATTTACCTCCGACATCTTGGTATTATTCTCTACGCTCTCAACATCGCTACCGCTATCAACCTCCTTATAATTAACTTTCTTGACTGCATCCCTACTTCTCAACTGCCTCTGTTCCTCTTCCGACATCTCGAAGTACACCGTATAACAATTGCCCTTCCAAAATTTCACTTCACTTCACTGTCCCCCAAAAGCACTGACAATTTGCACTGAAATTATACACTCCTCTGACTAAATACCGAATGGTTTTCGTGCCCTACTTTGTGGCGCCAAATGTAACATTTTTAATAAGTTAACTAAACGTGGTGATGACTATTGTGGTTCAATAAAACAAACATGATATGAATAAATAATATACACTGTGGTGTGACCTTACCTGTGATAGTGTAATATAATAAGTTGTTGAGCGCCAGATTCCTATTTAAGATAGTGAATCGAAATTTATTGATTTAACCTCGGCTATCAGCAGTAGAGTCGAGAACCACTTACCCGGGCCGTAGTGAGACAAAGTCATCTAACCAATCCAGTATTTAATCAAGGAGTATGATTGCCTTAAAGTACTAACTACAAGAAAAGTTACAGTCATGAAGTTAAAGAAAATGAATTTATTATATGCAAAACAAAATACTAATAGTTACAAAAAAAGAATTTAATTTACCAACTGCGGTTTAATTATTTAAAAGAAAATGAATATTAAAATGAATTGAAAGTTAATTGAAGTTAAATTATAATAGAGACGATAGTTTTATTGAATTGTTGGCTCACCCAGTCGAAGATTCGTCATATTTAAGAAATGATCGATGATCTCGATGTTACGTCGCTTATGTTTAAAAAAATGATGTGATATCTCATTTACTATGAAATATCCTCATTAAGTACGTTGCCATCTGTAGAAAGACTCTTGATCAGGGATATAACCCATTATGTATTGATATAGATGTCGGCAAGACATCGTTCAGTGTCGACTCTCGGTGCTCAGTCCATTAGGACCCAGAAAGCAAGGTTACAACTTCCTTACTTCATTGATAGCTATAGATCAATGCGTCTTTTGTCGGAGTCGCAGGTACTAATGACTTCCTTGTCACGTGGTCTTCGACGGTCTCCCCCTCCAGTAAGCTTCCCTTTCTTCAGTGTTCATTCTCTCACGAGGGTTAATTGCACCACAATTTGTAATCTTAGACGCGTACGTACCGTAGAAAATGGCGTGTTGGTTACACCATAGTGGGTGTCTTAGCATCTCAGGAAAATGACGCAGTTTGCCGTGGTGAAATTCTTACTACGTCGTTCAGTTTGTGACGCACAGGGTTAGTCCATATCGCCAGTCTTGTTGCAATATATAATACTTCGTCTCTTTACAAGTAATTGTTAATAAAAATCTAATTGAATATAATAATCAAAACCGCTTACAATTATCTGATATAAAAATCATCTCATGGATGTACTAGTTAATAATAATAATAATAACATGATAATAAATGAATAACCCTTTAAATATAACAGCTATGGGATCGAATCGTTACAGTAGGTAAGGTTAGGTGTTGTTAGACAAGGGTAGGTTAAGTTAGGTAAGGTTAGGTGATATTAGACAAGGGTAGGTTAAGTTAGGTAAGGCTAGGTGATGCTAGACAAGGGTAAGTTAGGATCTGCTAGGTGATATTCGGTAATGGAAAGTTAGGCTAGGTGATATTAGATTGGTTTATGTGATGTTAGGTAAGGGTAGATTAAGCTAGGTAAGATTAGATGATGTTAGACAAGGGTAGGGTAGGTTTGGCTAGGTAATGTTAGGTGAGGTTAGATGTACTGTAGTTAGATATATCAAACTAGGAGTTAGGCTACCTTAAACACATACTGTTTAGCAATCTGGTAGGCTACTTAGGCCTATTCTGCTACAAAGAACTCTAACCGGATCCAGCCGAAGCTAAAATCATACTCTAATATCCACGCTAGTGATGTACAGTGTAGTCTATAGGGGTGATGCGAGAGAAGGATGTGTGGGTGGGGGTGGGGGTGGGGTTGGCAACGTGTCTTTGTCACCGGCGATCAGAACTTCACAAGTTGCCTTTGCACCGATTATCAGGCTTTGGATTCATGCAGTTATCGAGTTGGGCAGTGATTTGAACTGCCATTAATGAGAGAATGCACACGTAACGATTAAACTGCCAGCTTGTGGAATACCAGGCTTACAGTCCGATGATAGAAAGGCTGGTAAGCTGTCTAACAGTTGATGACACTCACCCGACCAATTTTGGAGTTAAGCGTCTGACCTTCCGCGAGGATGGTTGTATATTAATCAAGGAAAATACTAATTGGATTCTGCCAATACGGTTGCTTCACACAGATTATATGAGAGCAATTTGTTTACCGTCCTTGAGTCGGGACTTGTAACTTTGCCTAAACGTGAGGTCATCCTCGTCACTAAGGCCTATGTATAGTCTAGGCTATGTAGCTATACAGGTAGGGAGGGTTGTGTATCTGACAAATCCCCTTCGTTTTCGCTCACTCCTTCAGTGTAATGACGCACAGTCTACCCCACAGATGAAGCACCTACCGTAGGTCTAGAGGCCTATGAGGGGAAAACCTGCAACATACCCTATTCTGCAGAGCGCCTTGGTTCAAACATTTAGAAATTACACCGTTTGTGAAAATTGCAACACACCGAAAGAATGGCCCGAATGAATCCAAACTCGACAGTTGTGTAGAAAGGTGTACGGCCATAATTTAGAAAGATTGCAGACAGCGCACACGTAGGCTAGGCCGAGAAGCGCCTCTCTTGTGTCACTGGAAATGGCAGACTTGCGTTAAGCCGTCAATTAAAGCAAGTGCCAGTTTACCTCGTCGATTTCAAAGGACGCAATATCAGAGTGAATAAAATGTATCGTGACATTTGGAACAGTTCTGACCTCTCCGTCTAATTCAGGGTCCATTTAGTCTCCCTCTGCTCCATGTGTTCCCCAGGATGGTTATTGTAAACCAGTAGGCTATTACAAGCTAACTTCAACAATATGGTAACACGACCTCTCCGGTTGGCATTGTCCTAGTCCCCGTCGTGGTCGAATATTCCTTCAGGAGAGAAGTAGGAGATTGCAGCTAATAGATGGTTCATACGTTGTGACAGACCTACGCAATATCAGTTGAATTGTGCTCAAAAGAGCAGCGCGTGGTGTGGTCTGAAGGACTTCTCATAGGCAACATGTTAAGGCGTAGGCCTACGGTGCGAGCATTATGCCGAAGAAACACTGCGATTGAAAGCATGTGCACGATGAGATGAAGTGGTCAGGTGTACAGGTTACCATGGTCAAATTTTAACAATTATCTTTTTATCATTTCAAATGATCTTGTCGACTTCGTCGTTATGCTTGGGTCTAACGTTATACGTTACGGTTACGGCGTGTATGACGTCATCATGTTGTTCAGTGCATATGCACCGAGTCTGAGTTAACTGCTGGGGTCTGCCGCTATGCGATACGGAGACGGCGAGTACGTGACGTCAGACAGGAATACAGGATGACTCTTAAAGAGATGTACACGATGTCAGATAAGAATACAGGGTGACCCTTAACGAGGTGTACAAGATGTCAGACAAGAATACAGGGTGACTCCTAAAGAGATATACAGTATGTCAGATAAGAATACAGGGTGACTCCTAAAGAGGTGTACACGATGTCAGACAGGAATACAGGGTGACTCCTAAAGAGGTGTACAAGATGTCACACAAGAATACAGGGTGACTCCTAAAGAGGTGTACAAGATGTCAGACAAGAATACAGGGTGACTGCTGAAGAGGTGTACAAGAAGTCACACAAGAATACAGGGTGACTTCTAAAGAGATATACAAGATGCCAGATAAGAATACAGGGTGCCTCCTAAAGAGGTGTGCAGGATGTCAGAGCAAAATAAAGGGTGACACTTAACGAGGTGTACAGTATGTGATTCAATTCAAATACAGGGTGACCCTTAAAGAGGGTTGCAAGATATCAGATTCAAATAAAGAGTGACCCTTAACGAGTTGAAAAGATGTCAGACTCAAATACAGGCTGACACTTAAAGAGGTGCCCGCGCGGGAAGCCTAAGTTAATGGGTAATGGAGTCTGTTCAAAGAGTCCTGGGGCTTCGAGCGAAGGGAGAAGCCCTCCTGAGCCTTTCTAGCAAGTGTAGCATTTGTAGCATGCGTCATTTGAAATGATATGAAGTCTAGTCTCTCAGACTGACTGTATCTTTTTTTTTTCTCTTGAAAACCACAACAGTTACAGTAATGAAATGTTGTGCACATGAAACACTGGCATAATTTTATATGAAGAACAGCAATAGATTCATGTCAACAAATAATTTGGGTATTTATTCAAAATTCAAGATGGTGGTTGTTCATCATACAGTACAAGGCTGCAGCGTTTAAGTGATAACTCCTGTAATTTTCAACAGTTTTAGGTTCCGTAAATTTTATTTTATTATTAAGATATTCCTCTAGAAATGCGAGTAGCCTACTTTCAGCAACATATCATAACAAAAAATATTTTTACTTTTGTATTGAAAAGAAAATGTTAAAATTTTACAATATTTTTGCTACATTAGTGCACAGCGGACGACTATGGCACAGATGTACCGTCGCGTCGGGGAGTGAACTAAAGAAGTTTTTCTGCATTAGCTCAGTCGTAGAGTAACAATGACGAAAGCAGGAGGTCACGTGTTCAAGTCTGGTAGGCCTATGCATCAGACATTTAAATTCACACCCCTCTAAATGGCTTTTACCATTTGTTCAGTAGGCGACTTAAGAAATGAAAGCTCCATTTGTTAAGTAAAGTATCGTTCGTGTTTGTGGAAAGGGTGGGTGGTGAGTGAGTGTCTTGATTGAATTAGTAAGTCATGTCAGAAGGCCAAGCGGCGTGGCGTGTTTGATTGACATGAGTAGAATAGTGTTGCTGCTCCCATCTGGCGGTCGACGCTACTTTAAAACATCAGTGCAGGATTTGCTATGCGACCACAAAAGGATTAGTGTCGCATCTGAAGGAGAACAAAGCGCTGAAGTCATCCACCCCTTCCTGGGGCCCCATGTGCTGCGGCAAGGGAGGTGATACTTTAAACAAACTGATAATATACATGTTCCCCGAGGAGCAAGGGAAGTACTCGATTCCTTCTTTCTTATCCATGGCACAGGGTTCCTTCACCTATTGCAAGTTGTCCCCATAGTCTACACTGGCCCTCTTTCCATAAATAAATAAATAAACAAACAACTGTGACAGCTCATTTGACGACCAGAGCATGCTGGAAAGATGTGTGACAGCATAGGTTTTTTTATCATTTCAAATGATCTTGTCGACTTCATCGTTATGCTTGAGTCTAACTTTATGCGTTACGGAGACGGCGACCACGTGACGTCATGCAGCCGCGCGGGAAGCCTAACTTAATGGGTAATGGACGGCGAGTGCGTGACGTCATGCAGCCACGCGGGAAGCCCAAGTTAATGGGTAATGGAGTCTCTTGAAAGAGTCCTGGGCCATCGAGCGACCTGGGGCTTCGAGCGAAGCGAGAAGGCAGTTGTAGCATGCGTCATTTGAAATGATATAATGTCTAGTCTTTCAGACTGACTGTAACTTCTTTTGTATATCGTATGGCTTTTAGTGCCGGGAGTGTCTGAGGACATGCAGGCTGTAGCTGCTTCAAGCGGACACCCATAGGGTGAGCAACAAGTTCCGTTCAATTTCAAATAGTTCCAACTTTCGCTACCAGATGTCACTGATACCTGGTGATGAACGTTGGAACTTTGATAGAGGATTCCCAGAAATTTAGCTTCACACAAGTTTAGTCTGTGGAAGGATATTTTACATGCCGTAAAAATCCCTCTCGGCACGCCGGAAGGTGGAGGTAGATTTCACCGGGCAAAAATATATAGCCTATTTCGAATTCACTAATTTTTCCAATTGTTGTAGCCTATAACTACAAACGTTCCACATGTTTAGCCCCTAATATACCGTAACTAGCAACCCAGCCCGGCTTCGCCCGGGAACAGTTATGAATGTATTACGTGATAAGCGCTTTTTTTTTCATGTCAATGAACTAGGCCTACGACCTATAACCGTTTTACGTCTCGGCATGGTGTGTTAAAATCACTGACTGGACTATTAATTATATTATCATGGAGATGCATGTGCAACGAATTCTTGTCAGACGTAATGTAAGAATGGCGAGGTGCATGAAACACAAACCCCCCTTCCGTCCAATTTGTGTGACTGTGTATTTTGCGGAACGAAAAGTTCACAGGCGTAATGAAGAAAAGCCGAGTTGCACTTTCAGGGAAACTCCAAACACAACCACTCTTCTCTGAAGTCTTAACTCAACACGACTCAACAGTTTGCTGCTCCCTGTATCTGGGGTAATAGGCTCGCCTGCTTGCTAGGCTGTAACTGGGGCGATAGGCTCGCCCCTAGGTAGCTCGTAAACTGTCGCCTCAGTAATTGAATGGAGATTGTTGGAAGAAATGAAATGAAATGTCGATAAATCCTTACTTATAACCGGTAGCACCACGGCTGATTAAGGGTCTTGGCTGACCAAGCGACCGCTGCTCGGTCATTTGGCTTACAGATTGCCTGCGGGGTGCCACGCGACTTTCTTGACCAGAGCGCTGCCACACTGTCAGCCAGTTACTCAACTGTCCTCACGAGACTGAGTGCTCTCCGTTCCAGCCCTCACGTCAATTGCTTATATTCCTGGTGGAGCCGGTAATCAAACCTACGGCTTTCTGGGTGAGAGGCAGGCCCTACACCACGGGACAAGCCGAAAATACTAGGTAAAATTCTCAATATGTTATCGTCAAAATAATTGTTAAATCGCTAGATGTGGTGACATGTCATTCAAGTTAGGAAATGGCTTATAGTGCGTCTGCTCTGTCCTTGGCTCAATACTGCTCTCTGCTCACGCGATCAGTGGAGTCCACACCTTGTAGACGCATTAAAGGATGGCGTCTCATGTAGTCCCTGGCATGGTATTAGGATATAGCCTAATATAATGGTGGGGCCTCCGAAGAGACCTGGTACGGATATTCGGAGTAGAAGCCCATGAGTGTCTTGCGCGTCGTGATGGAGATGTCACAAACATCCATTCCCTGAGTCAACTTGACTGATACCTTCCCTTGCACACGATTCCTAACTCTACCAATGAGTATTTCGATGTAGACCAGTCCATTCAGCATCGTGAGGTCAACCCAGTATACAGTTGGGTTTGAATCACACTATCGGCCATCTTTGAAGAGTTTTGACCTTCTACTTCAGGTATGGAACTTAACATAGCAATTCCCAGTCAAAACAAGTTTGGTGCTTTTCAGTCGGTGAACACGATCGTACCCAAATGAGTTGGGTCTTTCCCTAATCCTGAAAAAATTACGAGGGCTGTTTTTTAAGTAATACCCGTTGTGATATTACGCCGTTGTAGCGCTGCGGTCGGCATTCCGTGAAGGTGCGCTGTGTACCTGCATCTATTGGCAAGGCTGAGACCCCATTACGGCAACAGTCGCCCATGTGTGGGTGTGTTGTCAAGCTTTTGAAATGGCATCGCCGATCGCGAGTGCCGCCGACCAGTAAACGAGAAAGAAAACTCCCCTGTAAGATATCCTGCCATTTGGCCACCACTGTCATGCAAATTCCGTGCTTACCAGGAGAACTGCGTATGTTTAGGAGTTCTACTGACCACATACGCAATTTGCCTGACAGTGGTGGCCAAATGGCAGGATATCTTACAGGGGAGTTTTCTCTCTAGTTTACGGGTCGGTGGCACTCGCGATCGGCGATGCCATTTCAAAAGCTTGACAACACACCCACACATGGGCGACTGTTGCCGTAATGGCGTCTCAGCCTTGCCAATAGATGCAGGTACACAGCGCACCTGCACAGAATGCCGACCGCAGCGCTACAACGGTGTAATATCACAACGGGTATTACTTAAAAACAGCCCTGGTACATGAGATTAATAAATAGTCTACATGTAGCCTAATTTTTTTCTCATGTAATCTTTTTCATGATTGGGGAATAACCCATCTCATTTGGGTACAATCTTGTTGACCGACTGAAAAGCACCAAACTTCTGTTTACTAAGGCAACACTGAAAAATGCCTTCAAACACCATAATCTTCCCAGTCATATAACCCCTCAGTCAGTTAACACTCCAATGAAATTAGGTGGGAAGCACAAAACTCCAACTGATTCGTTTGATTGTTAGCCGAATTGACGACACTGAAAAATGGCTTCAGAGAATTCTGTTCCCCATTTTCAAGTACAGACATGGAGCTGATGACCATCATGTCCTAAGTCCCTTGAGTTTCCTTCTTGAGGTGTAGGTTATTGTCACGACCATAAAGACTTATCATTTTGCTGAACCGTAAAACATATGCAGACAGTGCATATGAGCTTCTCGACTGATTCAGCAAGTGTATGCGAGGATTATGTAAACTTTATTTTGGAAAGACTTTTAATGAATTTATGAATTGACTTTTTTTATGCGGCGCCCAAGTTGCCAAGGCTTACGGCCACAGGGGAACTCGAATTGTATTAGAGATTTGCTTAAATTGAATTGAGAAGGTAATGGTGTGCATAGAGCATAATGCCTGAGGCGACGAGGGGGGATACTCAGACACTTAGTTCGACATTCATATTGCTAATTCAGTTAGACGCTCGCTCCATCTCAATCTTACTGTGTTGTAAACACGGCGAGATATAATTAATTCAACTTGTTCGACTAGTTTCACCTCATTTCAGGCCGCGTTATGTGGCGCCCTGTTGCCATGGTTACGGCAGGGGCTGCCAGAGAGGGGGGGGGGGGGGGAAGGCTGGCAGGCAGGGGAGGGGAGAGTTTCGTCAGTCAGTTGTTATTTGCTGCCATCTGTCGACGGTCCTGGATATCCTATCCTCGTTATAATTGGAGGATTAGGCAGATAATTGAATAAAGCCTCGCGTGTCGGGCTTTTCGTAGAGGGGGGGAAAAAGAAGGACTAAAAAAATAATAAAAAAATAGGTTGCGTATAGTCTCGAGGCTTTCGAGTCCTGCGAAACAGTATTTTCATTCCGTGGGCTGTCCTTGTAGAAGCTATTTTCTCTATATCATGATGCAAGCAGTTGTGGTGTAGCGGCTTACATGCAAATCCCCGCTGAGTTTCAATAAAAATGTAAATATGGCGGTAGAGGAGAGATGACAAAAACGAATTAGAGAGACGTGCCCGTTGGGGGAGTGAGGAACAGCGAAAAATGATACTCGTTTACTACTCCTGCTTATTTGCTGGAAAATGTCAACACAGAAATAAAGGAAAGTCTGGGAAAGGTTTGGCCCCATGAAACTAAATATAACGACCCTCTAAAGACATATGCACCTTGTGTGGTTTTAGCTTTGCAGAGCCTGCGAATGAATGTAAGTTAACGGGACTATGTAAGCGTGGACATTTTTTAAAGCCAGCCGTTTACTCTGGCACATGTGCTGCTGGTGATTTCTGTTGATGTGGACCATCAGTCTGGGTTATGACAGTCCTCAGCTTACCATAGCGCTCTCCCTTTCGCTCAATTTGTCTGCCAGAAATAAACTCGAGTCTAGTCCATCGCTAGGCAGGGCTCTATTCGCTCTGCGCACATTCTTGGATTAGCCTTCAAACTCACCGTACCCACAATACATGGTAACATGCCATGAGGTGGAAATTCAGTTGGTCATCACGTTGATGGGAGCCCAACTATATTGGCTGGTTAATATTAACATAACATAATAATAATAACCCCTGGCACTACAGCCCATGAAGGGCCTAGGCCTACCAAGCGACCGCTGCCCAGCCATTTGGCCTGCGGATATTGGGGTGACGCGTGGTTAGTGCATCGGGTCCCCTCGACCATTAATCTTGGTTATCGTGACCGAGGTGCTGCCTAAATGTCAGACAGCTACTTAATTGTTCTCACGAGGCTGACTACACCCCGTTACAGCCCTCACGTCAGTTTCTAAAATCCCTGACGGAGCCAGAAATCGAACCCAGAGCCTCCGGATGAGAGGCAGGTGCGCTACCCCACAACATGGGGCCAGCTTAGTATTAATATAGTCTGCTCAAATAACCTCACAAATTGATACAGTTACCCAAATATAGGCTACATTGCACTATTCAGAATAGGTAACGCCACATTTCGTACGTCAAGCACATCTGCAGAATCTGATTTTAATAATTAGCTATTGGGCAAAGTTTATAAATAAGTTATTTACAATATAACTCTTCATGTCTGGTCCAGCATTAGCCTAGCCCAGGGATTCTCAAAATTTTATACACTGCGACCCCCCTTTTAGGCTGAGTATTTTGGCGAAACCCAAGTTTAACATTAAAACAATAATTAAAACATTACAATAATTGTTAAGTTTTATACAAAAAAGTGAGTCAGTCTGAAAGACTAGATTTTGCATCATTTTAAATGCTACAAATGCTGAAAAATGCTAGAAAGGCTGGAGGCTTCGAGCGAAGCGAGAAGCCAAAGACACTTGACATGTTAGAAAATTATCTGCATAATACTTATCTTGCTTTATAATACTTTACCTTGTTTCAAATTACTCGCGAACGGCAAGTGCAAACCAAGGGCAAAGCAAGGTCAAGCGCGCGGGATGCCGTCACGCTCACCAGAGCGCGCGGGAACGTGCCCCTTCCATCCAGTCTAAAAACACTTATAGTGGGCGATGTATTGAGGATAGAGATATGCTCTCGCGGACTTTTTTGTAGAACTTTTCTTGCTGACCAATTCTTACGCTCATAGTATATTGATATTTTTAACGGTTTGCCCAGCGTAAGCTTAAGAAGCGCATGGACGCCAAGTTTGTTTTCGACTTTTTCACTGAAATCGTTACTGCTTGGCTTCCTTTGATCATAAGTTACATAAATTATTTTCTACAGAATCTTTCCTCGAGATATCCTTTACAGAATGGTGAAATCCGCATCAATATCCATCCAGTGGTTCTCGAGATTACCCGTGACATCCAAGAATCGGGGATTTTCGTCTTATACTAACGAAGTAGAGTTTGTCGGGGAACACATGCACCAAGCGGTACTATGACGTCACACACCTCAGTGCATCTGAGTACATTTCGTCCCGTCACCCTAACGTAACGCCAGACCCCAGCGTAACGACGAAGTCGACAAGATCATTTAAAATGATTTAAAAAAAACACTTGTAACTAATATCAATAAAAATTAATTCAAAAACTGGTTAACTACAAACAAGCTCAAGTTTCTCATTAATAGAATAAAAAACGTAAGAGTGTGATACAATGTGAGTGTATTCTTCTCTTAATAAAAAACGACAGGAATAATTCCTTTTTTTTTTACTTTTTCTCCGTATCTTGCGAGCCCCCAAGACACAGGTTGGTTGGTTCCTCAGTTTAGGGGCTGCGACAACGCGGTCATGCAGCCCCGTATAGCCTACTTTGGGTGAGTGTAGAAACTGTCAGATAACCGGTGTTAATTGTGATGACTGTATTAGTGTGTGTTATCTGTTTTAGTTCAAGTAAGGACTGCAGGCATTGCATTTTTTTTCAAGTAGTTCCTACTTTGGCCGCCAAACGCCACCGTCAACGACCTACTAGTTCAGAAATTAGTTACCAGATGGCAGCGCAGTCGGCTCCTGACGACGAACGTAGGAACCTAAGAACGTTGGTCAAATGTTTAACCTATATTAATTTAGCTTCACACAGGTGTAATTAGTGGAAGGTTCTTTAACATGCCATAAATCTATGACATGGAACCGCCGGCTTTACTTCCCCTCCGAAGGAAGGCATACTGAGGGATTTTTAACGTTCTTAAAAAATACGACGACTTCGGCCGGGTTTGAACCCGCGATCTTGGGCATAGAAACTCAGCATCCCCAAGACACATCCTGCGACCGCCCTGGGGGTCACGACCCACCGGTTGAAAAACCCTGGCCTAGCTTATTCTGTACCGTTCGGTCCTTAAATCCACAACTCTTAATAAAATTGACGAGTTATAGGCCTACTCACTTAACTATTTAATTAAACATAACAGCCAATCAATAAATCAGAAACTGAAGAAACATGCCATCCTGATTATCATATAGCCTATTGTATAGGCTACTTGTCAATGTGTATAGATCTGGGTTGATTAATCGCTTGGGATAAACGTGCTTATCCAAATGAAGAACCAACCATCACATTACCCAGAGGGCAACACTAACTCAGATAACGGCGGAAAATAAATTAGTAACATCTTAATAAAATGCTATTTTTTAATTTAGAAACAAAGGCTCTAAGGGCCACGACCGTCCAGGTACATTGTTACAAGCAACGGCTCTAATGGCCACGACCGTCCAGGTACAGTGTTACAAGCAAAGGCTCTAAGGGCCACGACCGTCCAGGTAGAGTGTTACAAGCAAGGAGAAATAAAGACAATGTCAGTTAATAAGCTATATCGAGTCTAATAATAATCGAACAATCAATCACTCACAAGAAACAAACATTTATGAACACGTAGGCCTAACCTATTATAATGATTCGTAGTACGCACTAAAATTCTCGTAGATTATATTTTTGAATACAGTACAATGAGTTGAACCCCTTTATCATTGAAACCAAACTGAGTTGGTTTTGTGGTCTCAATGTGCAGTTCTGAGGCTTTTGTATTGTTCATACAAATCATACAAAGTTAGGGTGAGTTAATTGGGTAACAATCACATCTTTGTAAGTGACCGATCACATTAACTGCGTGATAGTATATGCAGGAACACAGGGACTTGAAGTATCTGTGTCATGACCAGATCCTGTTTACAAGCTACTTTAAACAAGACAACGAACTGGCGACATCTTCTCTGTCTGTATAGTGCAGTGTTTCTTGAAAGAACGGTTGAACCTGTTAAGGTTCAAGCAAATGGGCAGAATGTCTTAAAAAGGGAAAAATGTCGGGAATTTATTTTAATTGCCGTTATGGGCGAGCACTGAAGTAAAGTAAAAATAAAATGAAATTCGGCATACAAGCCATCACTCTTCCGGTAGGTTTATTGTTTCATTTACCCCCCCCCACGTGACACCACAGCCCATGCAGGGTCTTGGTCTACCAAGCAAACGCTACAGATTGCAGGGTGACGCGTGGTCATTGCCTGGAGTAGAAGTGGGTAATTCATGGAAAACCACTTCTAGGATGGTTAAAGTGGGATTGGAAATGAGCTCCTCTCATCGTTGTCTCACGAATCTGAGTGTACAGTGTTCCAGCCATTACACGTCAGGGAATCGAACCCGGTCTTCCACCATGATAGCCAAGAATGGAAACCATTACACAACCAGGTGGTCAGTCGGTCGGTTGGTAGATTGGTTGGTGGGTCAGTCGGTAGATTGGTTGGTGGGTTGGTCGATCGGTAGATTGGTTAGTGGGTTGGTCGGTAGATTGGTTGGTGGGTTGGTCGATCGATAGATTGGTTGGTGGGTCGGTCGGATGGTAGATTGGTTGGTGGGTTGGTCGGTAGATTGGTTGGTGGGTTGGTCGCTCGATAGATTGGTTGGTGGGTCGGTCGGTAGATTGGTTGGTGGGTCGGTCGGTAGAGTGGTTGGTGGGTCGGTCGGTAGATTAGTTGGTGGGTCGGTCGGTAGAGTGGTTGGTGGGTCGGTCGGTAGATTGGTTAGTGGGTCGGTCGGTCGGTAGAGTGGTTGGTGGGTTGGTCGATAGATTGGTTTGTGGGTTGGTCGATCGATAGATTGGTTGGTGGGTCGGTCGGACGGTAGATTGGCTGGTGGGTTGGTCGGTAGATTGGTTGGTGGGTTGGTCGCTCGATAGATTGGTTGGTGGGTCGGTCGGTCGGTAGAGTGGTTGGTGGGTCGGTCGGTAGATTGGTTGGTGGGACGGTCGGTCGGTAGAGTGGTTGGTGGGTCGGTCGCTCGATAGATTGGTTGGTGGGTCGGTCGGTCGGTAGAGTGGTTGGTGGGTCGGTCGGTAGATTGGTTGGTGGGTCGGTCGGTCGAGTGGTTGGTGGGTCGGTCGGTAGATTGTTTGGTGGGTCGGTCGGTAGAGTGGTTGGTGGGTCAGTCGGTAGATTGGTTGGTGGGTCGGTCGGTCGGTAGAGTGGTTGGTGGGTCGGTCACTCGATAGATTGGTTGGTGGGTCGGTCGGTCGGTAGAGTGGTTGGTGGGTTGGTCGGTAGATTGGTTGGTGGGTCGGTCGGTAGAGTGGTTGGTGGGTCGGTCGGTCGGTAGAGTGGTTGGTGGGTCAGTCGGTTGGTTGATTGGTTGATTGGTCGTCTTTTAAGAGAGGTAGTCTAATGCGTTCAATGTTACTGGTACGTAAATATACAGTATATTTTGTGGTCAATGTGATGGGAAGTAGTGTTTATTACCCCCTCTGAAGCTTACCTTAAAGACGAAGAAGAAAATGGAAGAGTTTAAACTCTCAGAAAAATGAGTTTTTTCGAGCAAAAATAAAAAATTGCAAAGGTGGGAAAATTAAAGATATCCGAAAACTTTGGGAATACTGTGGTGCTTCGGCACTGGTGGACTACCCAGCTGAGCCTGCTCCGGACTTTCATTTTCTGCATTATCTTCGTTCTTAGAACTCTTTCCTTTCTTGCTGCCTTTCTCATTATCAAGATCCGCAACGATAATCAGCCAGCCATATCGAAATAGATCTGTAATACGATCAAGATCCTGTTGTTTTAACATCTAGATCACCTCCCCCTGCTACTACTACTAGGAGTCTACTGCTGATTATCACAAGTGTTGTTTAAGAGGGCCTAACACTTGGGTTATCGGCAGCCTGCTGTAAGTAAAATACTAACTACACACCGTATTAGGCTATAAGAAGAATGGACATTGAAGACGGGAAATGCAATCCCTCAACTCTCGAAGAATGAGGATTGCGGTACTTGGAAGGAAGAAGAGCAATGAAAGGCAGAATGTGAATGAGGACAGGGAGAAGAACAGTCGTGAGACATTCTGGGGATAGGCCTACCCTGGCCCTGAGTGCATCAGGGTCGATTAAGGCAGGAACATGGAAGTGACCCTAGGCCACGGATACCCTAATAACGTTGGAGTCGGTAGAACACAATAGTTGACCAAGGGAGGTCCATAGGAAAGATGTAACAGCAACACCATACTTAGGTGGGATACCCACGTCCCACTATGAGCCCCTGACTGCATCTCACAGTATCACGACGTGACGGTGCGGTGAGTTAAATATAATTTTTGCCTATTTTCATCATATGAAATATTGGCTTATGAGATCGCCTTTTGTTCGTATGTGCGGCGTATACCTGATAAAATCTAAACGACTCGAGCGATGTCAATGAAACTCGGTGAGGGTATACTACTGTCTCGTTGAATCTTCGCCGTACTTTTCAAATATTTATAAGTTTCACCAATCCAACATGGTGGCCGCACAAAGTTAAAATATTGAAATGATATTAGCTCGCGATATGATCATCCGAGCGTGGTAAATCGTGGCACGGTATACAGTATGTATTTTATCTACTAGCATCTACTTTATTTCAATTGTTTTCATAAAACCACGATGGTGGCATTGCAAAAATTTTAAATTTCCTTTTTTATATCTTGTGTTCTAAACATGTGATCGAAATTAAAGTTTGTATAATAAAACAACGCAATAATTTTCAGCTACTGGCACATTATTCTATGGCCTACATATAGAACAATCCACATGGCGATCATCTGAAATAATTCACCGCTTCTCAATATCTACAAATATATTACACCAACCAAACTGAAACTTCTTATGTTGATAGAGGCCATTCAGCTAGGTTCACCTATGGGACTTTCAGTAACCTGATCAACACAAAACCAACATGGCGGTTAGGAGAGATTTAACTGCTGTATTTATTATTATTTTTCCCGCAAATCAATCACCGGAGCGCAGTGAAACTTGGCACGGTATATCTTCACACAAGGCTAATTTAATTCAATTCTATGAGAACTTAAAAATGGAGGCCGTGCAAAGTTTTGAAAATCAATTCTTTTCGTTTCACGTATCATTAAAAAAAACTATAAAAATGTACGTTGTTATAATGAACCGCCAGAATAGTTTTCATCGGCTGGCATATAATTCTGTAGCCTATACAAGGTGTTAAGAAATAAGTGTCCAATATTGCAACAAGGGTCGGAAATGGTCAAAACGAGAAGAAATGTTCCTATAGACATATGTCCGGAAACAAATACCTGCCGAGATATGATCCATTTTATTTGTATTGCGTATTTACACTTCAGACAATGGAAGTCTTCCTACCAGCTACTTCTAATGAACACTCGACTGTCACACGCGTTGGTCAAACATCCATCAACACCACCAACCAGGAACTGTCATGATTTCAGTCAGTCTGTCCGCGGATACCATCTGCATGTTACAAGAGATGCTATGGTTACCACGATTTCGTACACATGCTTTGGCTCTTTTTCACAAGGAATCCCGAACTCATCCAATCACGTCTGGCTACTCGCGAATGTGGGCAATCCTTGATCTTGTAACATCTGCACATTGTCGATGGGTGTGGCAGACTATACACCAATGTCTTTAAATGTCCCCATAGCCAGAAATCCAATGGATTAAGGTCTGGTGAAGGAGAAGGCCATGCTACTACCGTTGGCTAATCCTTAGCAAAAAAAAAAATGTCTGCCATTTCCCTCGAGGAATACTTCATCGCACTGTTTACGTCGTTCACACATCCTAGGACTACCAGTCTGGTGCGGGTACCACACTGCACTGCCAGCACAACCGCATACTATGACTGAACATCCGACTCATGCAAAGACCTTCAGCGGAAGGACGTCTGCACCACCAAACACAACGCCTCCTCCACGCGGGTAAAATAGTGCATATCTCAACAGGTAGACTATTTGTTTCCGGACATATGTAAGGCAGAGTTGTCCTCTATCACCATAACTTTTTAATCTCTATATAGAAGCTGGAGTAATGCAACAAGCGAGAAAACAAAAGGACTAAAATTTAATGGAGTACAGGTTCATAGCATTCGCTTTGCAGATGATATTGTATTTTTAGCAAACTCTGCCTGTGAAATGAATATGTTAAAAGTCTTTCAGAAATCCTTAGGAAAATTCAGCCTAAGAGTTAATTCTCGGAAGACAAAATTAATGGTGGTTGATAAAAAGAAACAAACAATTTTAGCTAATATAATGTTAAATGATAATGCCATTGAACAAGTAACGCAATTTTGTTATTTGGGAAGTGTGATTAATTATGACAACAGATGCAGCTCAGAAATGAAGAAAAGAGTAGTGTTGGCGAAGAAAGCCTTTCAAAAGTAGAAGAATTTGCTGCTCAATGAGCACCTCACTTGAAGATAAGGAAGTCATTTCTTAAGACATTTGTTTGGAGTGTGTTGACCTATGGTTGTGAAACATGGACACTTGGGATAAGAGAAGAATCAAATTTAGAGGCAGCTGAAATGTGGTTTTGGAGATGTATGACCCGAACAAGCTGGATGGAAAGAAAGACAAATGAGCTTGTTCTGAGCCAAATTCAGGAGAATCGATGCCTGTTGAACACCATCAAGAAAACGAAAGCAAAATTCATGGGAAACATACTCAGATATGACACTCTCCTGCACGTAATCTTTGAAGGAAAAATTTTGGGAGAGAAACCGAGGGGACGACCAAGACAATCGTATCTCAAGAACATTGTCAAGGAAATGGATTGTGACTCGTATGCCCATATCAAGAGAACTGCTGAAGACCGTAAGAAATGGCTGCAACGACAAGGCTTTTAGCCTTTAGAAGCTAATGATGATGATATATAAAACAATCCAACATGACTCCTATGCGATATATTTCACCGGTTCACAATATCTCCGAAACTAATTAAGCAATCAAACTGAAATTCTGTATGATGTGGTGAGGGTGCATGTGAGTGGGCCTGGTGACAGACTGTTTTAGTGGTAGTATTTGTTGTTGGTGAAACTTTAGTATTTTTTTCGTTAGTAGAATCTTGGTATTTAATTGTTAGTAGAAGGTTAGTATTTTGTAGTAGAATTGCTCTTTACTTATTCTGAAAGGGAGTAGCAGTCTTTCAGAATAAATCAATTCTTTACTAGTCTAATAGACGGTTAAGATATTGATAATATAAGCCAACTAATGGCTACACTGCGTTCTGCTGCACGGCTGAAAGCAACGGGAAACTACAGCCGTATGCTATTCCCGAGGATATGCACCTCTCTATGCATAATTACTGTGATGATGGCCTCCTCCCTTGTAAAATTTCAATCCGGAGGTAAACTAGTCCCCCGTTTGGATCTCCGGGTGGGGACTACTCGAGAGGGGGTTAACATCACAGAAGTGACAAAGAGGAAATCTGACATTCTACGGATCGGAGCGTGGAATGTTAGAAGTCTGCTAGGAAGTGGAAAGTTAGAAAACTTAGAAAGGGAAATGGATAGGTTGAGGTTGGATTTGGTTGGGATTAGTGAAATGCGCTGGCAGGAAGAACAGGACTTTTGGTCAGGAGACTATAGGGTCATTAGCACTAAATCAAACAATGGCCAAGCAGGAGTTGGTCTCATATTGAGTTGGAAACTTGGACAGCGGGTGGAATATTATGAGCAATACAGTGAACGGATTATTGTAGCAAAAATCAATACTAAACCTACGTGCACCACAGTGGTACAAGTCTATATGCCTACCAGTCAAGCTGATGATGAGGATGTTGAAAAGGTCTACGAAGAAATAGATGACATTCTGAGGTATATCAAAGGTGATGAAAATGTTATAGTAATGGGAGATTGGAATGCTGTGGTAGGAAAAGGGAGGGAAGGGAAGATAGTAGGAGATTTCGGATTAGGTGAAAGGAATGATCGAGGAAGCAGGCTGATGGAATTCTGCACCGAACATGAGTTGGTCATAGCTAACACCTTATTCAATAACCACAATAGAAGAATATACACATGGATGAGACCAGGAGATACAGGGCGTTACCAAATCGACTTCATTATGGTCAAGCAGAGGTTTCGAAACCAGATTTTGGATTGTAAAACATATCCTGGTGCTGACATAAACTCTGACCACAATCTGGTTGTAATGAAATGCAGATTAAAGTTGAAGAAACTGAAGAAAAGTCAAAAGCCAAAAAGGTGGGCAATAGACAGACTAAAAGTAAAGGATGTGAACGAAAGATTCAAGAAGAGTATAAAGGAAGGACTAATCAAAACCCCTAAACAAACTTCAATTGCAGACGAATGGGCACTTTTGAAGAATGAAATTACAAAATCGGCAGAAGAAAACATTGGTAGGAAAGAAAGAATAGGTAGAAAACCGTGGATCACTCAGGATATACTAGAATTGATGGATGAAAGGCGGAGACACAAGAATCTAAGAGATGAAGAGGGGAAAGCAGAATACAGACGTCTGAGAAATGAGGTTAACAAGAAGTGCAAGGAAGCGAAAGAAGAATGGTTGAAAGAGGAATGTACAGGTATAGAAAAGTGTCTGAAATTAGGAAAAGTAGACACAGCTTATCGAAGGATTAAGAATACTTTTGGGGAAAAGAAGACTAAGTGCTGTAATATTAGGGACACAACTGGAAAGCCTCTAACAGATAGGGAAGAAAAGGTTGAGAGATGGAAAGCTTACATAGAGTGCTTGTATAAGGGAAAGGAGATTGAGAATCATGTAATGGAAAGGGAGGAGGAAATTGATGAGGATGCAAAGGGAGATTTAATATTGAGATCAGAATTTGACAGAGCATTAGAGGACTTAGGCAGGAACAAAGCACCAGGCATAGATGATATACCGATTGAGTTGCTACGCTGCATAGGAGATGAAGGTATGATCAGGTTATTTCACTTGGTGTGTAGGATTTATGAGACAGGTGAGGTACCCCCTGATTTCAAGGAATGTTATCATCCCTATACCAAAGAAAGTAAGAGCTGACAGATGTGAAGATTACCGTACAATCAGCTTGATTACTCATGCTTCAAAGATCCTGTCTAGAATAATTTACAAGAGGATTGAAAGCCAGATAGAAACGGAGTTGGGTGAAGACCAGTTTGGTTTCAGGAGAAATGTAGGAACAAGGGAAGCTGTACTAAGTCTTAGGCTGATTTTGTAAGGTAGAATAAGGAAAGATAAGAGAACGTTCATGGCATCTGTAGACTTAGAAAAGGCTTTTGATAACGTTGATTGGACTAAATTGTTTAACATTTTGAAATCTATTGGAATAAAGTACAGGGATAGGAGGGTGATATACAATCTATACAGAAACCAGACAGCAGTCATTCGAGCTGAAGGATATGAGAGAGAAGCTGGTATTATGAAAGGTGTAAGGCAAGGCTGCAACTTATCACCCATACTTTTCAATCTTTACATTGAACAAGCAATGAAGGAAATTGGAGAAAAATTTAAAGTGGGAGTGAAGATTCAAGGAGAAATAATTTCAACTCTAAGATTTGCTGATGACATCGTCATCTTGGCCGACAAGCCTGAGGATTTGAATGAGTTTTTGAATGGTATGGATTCTGTCTTACGGAAGGACTTCATGATGAAAATTAATAAATGTAAAACAAAAATACTGGAATGCAGCCGAAATAAATCAGAAACCTCTATGGAGATCAAATTGGCAGGTGACAAGCTGAAGGAAGTAGGAGACTTCTGTTACTTAGGAAGCAGAATAACCAGTGATGGACGAAGCAAAGAGGATATAAAAAGTAGGTTGGCTCAGGCAAGGAAAGCCTTTCTACAGAAAAGGAATCTGTTGACATCGAATATAGATTTAGGTATTAGGAAGTCATTTTTGAAAGCCTTTGTCTGGAGCGTGGCGCTCTATGGAAGTGAAACTTGGACTATTGGTGCAGCAGAAAAGAGGAGAATTGAGGCATTTGAAATGTGGTGTTACAGGAGAATGATGAAGATCAGATGGGTAGATAGGGATACAAACGAAGAGGTATTAAGGCGAGTGGGAGAGGAGAGATGTTTCTGGCGACGGCTAATGAAGAGAAGAGATAGGTTGGTAGGACACATACTAAGACACCGAGGAATAGCAAGCTTAGTTATGGAAGGAAGGGTCGAGGACAAGAACTGTAGGGGTAGACCAAGGTTAGAATATGTTATACAGATTGCCTCGGATGTAGGGTGCGGTAGCTATGTAGAGATGAAACGATTAACTCAGGACAGGGAGGCATGGAGAGCTGCATCAAACCAGTCAAAAGACTGAAGACTCAAACAACAATTAAGCAATCAAACTGAAATTCTGCATGATGTTAGTGGGCTATTAAGTAGCCTAACTACATATATGTGACTTTCAAAATTCTGAGATACACAAAAACAACATGGAAGTCAAGTGATTTTTGAATATTTAAAATTACCTTTCTGGCAATCTAATTATCCGAGAGCAATGAAACTTAGCATTGCGTATGTTTCTTCAGAGCTTAATTCAATTGTTTCTCAAAGGATTAAAATGACATCAGTGCGTAATTTTAAGAACTTACTTTTTTATTTTCGTATCCTATTCAAGTGAATGAAGGAAAGATTCGTAAAATAATCATTATGGAATGTCACTTAATTATATAGCTTAGTCTACTTTCCGTAAACCATAGAAACCGTGCACTTTACATTTCTTATAAGTTAATCTTCTCCCGTGACTCGGGGGAGACTGACTGTTATAGCCTGTATTCTAGCACACAATTTCTCAATGCAATGGTGTTGGAGATTTTTTTAAGGCAGAGGTGGGCACTATTCGGCTCATTGAGCAGCGCTCCCGCCCCGGCAGGAGAAAGAGCCGAGTATTCGCCCTCACCGAAGTTAACCTTGTAGCTGCTTGCACAGCTTCCCGTTACAAGCGGCTTTATACTTGTGCCCCGTTTGTTGTGCATTCTGGTTGTACCTATGCTTGCGCCTTGACTGCGCATATTGCCATCTAGTCGTTTCAGCACAAACAATTAGCGAGCAGTCAGCTGGTCCCGGCTCTTTGGCTCCTTGGCTCCGCTCGCGCTCATGCAGTTGGCTCCAGGAGCTGCGCTCTCTCATTGCCCAACTATGTTTTAAGGGGTTAATCACCGAGGTCATCTACCACAATTTTCTATTGCAGGCATCATATTTTATGAATTACACGCACGTTCGTGTCTGTAAAGGAAAGCACTACTGTATTCTATTGAACCTGCCTCTCGCTAAGTTGATAAACCAGTAGGCCTACACAATTTCCTATTCGTGTATTGTAGATAAGCCTCATCGTGCAAATTTTGACTCATATTTTCAGTCCTGGACGTGTGTTAATTCGAGTTATCATGAAAGCTTTGATTTAAGACAGGGCATGCACTAGTATCATAGTAAGACGATTTTGCTTTCTCAAAGTGCGTTATTATTTTTATGTTTCTTGTCTGAAATGATTACAACTTCTGAATATTAAGTTTTAAATTGTTGCTCTATTCTTTATCAAAACGAAGGTCGTATACCAAAAGTTATTTAGTACAACACAGGCAAAATCCTTTTGATAAGCGCGATAGCTTTCAGTGGAAAATATCAGTAGGCTATAGGTCTACTTGCTATAGCATACAGTATGTTACATAAACGTGGAGTGTAAACGTCTTATTATTCAGGGGCGGATCTAGGCGAGGGTGAGGAGGGCGACCGCCCAGCCCCGCGGTTCTGGGGGCCCCGCGCCATGGCTTTTTTGTAATTTAATTAATTAATTATACTTTTCAAACTTTTCAAACTAAACAAAGGTTTGGTGCTTTTCAGTCGGTCAACACGAATGTACCCAAATGAGTTGGGTTATACCCTAATTCTGAAAGAAATTGCATGGGATTAACATTTCATGTATTAACCTCATGTAATTTCTTTCAGGTTAGGGTATAACCCAACTCTTTTGGGTACATTCGTGTTGACCGACGAAAAGCACCAAACTTTTCTTTACTAAGGAAACACTGAAAAATGGCTTCAAACCCCATAATTTTCAAACTAATTTATAATTCTTTTTTTCCAGTGCTGTTATGACCTCCCTTGACCGTTTAGCAAATTTAGATTTCAGTGAAATAATAGAAGACTTCAGCCGAAAAAGGTAGCAAAGTAATATTTTAATATTTCATAGTTTACATAATCTTCTTCAAGGGGACATAAAGGTTTCTTTCATATTATTTAAAAAAATGTACTTTAGTGTATTCAAAATATTGTGACTATTCGTTATTTTATTATCATTACAAAACTACCTTCCATTTCCTATTATTGTGGGCCCCACCTTATCATATTGTAACGATTCGATCCCATACTTATTATATTTAAAGGGTTATTCATTTATCATGTTATTATTATTATTAATTAGTACATCCATGAGATGATTTTTATATCAGATAATTGTAAGCGGTTTTTATTATTATAGTCAGAAATATTTTTATTAACAATTATTTGTAAAGAGACGAAGTAAAATATATAATGCAACAAGATTGCCAAATAGGATCAACCCAATGCGTCACAAACTGAACGACGTAGTAATAATTTCACCACGGCAAACTGCGTCACTGTCATGAGTAACCATCACGTGCGCACAATCGAGTTCCTTCTGGAAGGAATAGAAGCTTGATATTTCACTCATGGTGCAACAACACGCCATTTTCTAATGTACGTACACGTCAAAGCTGCAAGTTATGAGTCAAGAATGGAGAAGGCTAATAAGAGAGGGAAGCTGTGACACCACGTGACAAGGAAGTCATTAGTATTTGTACCTGCGACATCGGACAAGAGTGGCATTCATCAATAGCTCTCAATGAAGGGAGGAAGTGGTAACCTTGCTCTCTGGGTCTTAATGAACTGAGCAAACAGAGTTGGCACAGTACGATGTCTTGCCGAAATCTATATCAATACATAATGGGTAATATCCCTGATCCAGAGTCTTTCTACAGATGGCAACGTATTTAATGAGGATATTTCATAGTAATTGAGATATCACATCATTTTTTTAAACATAAGCGACGTAACATCGAGATCATCGATCATTTCTTAAATATGACGAATCTTCGAATGGGTGAGCAAACAATTAAATAAAACTATCGTCTCTATTATAACTAAACTTCAATTAACTTTCAATTCATTTTAAATGTTCATTTTCTTTTAAATAATTAAACCGCAGTTGGTAAATTAAATTATTTTTTGTAACTATTAGTATTTTGTTCTTGAGTAAATAAATTCATTTCCTTTAACGTAATGCCTATTTCTTTCATAGTGGTTAGTAAATACTATAGGCAAATTCAATCATGCTCCTTGATTAAATACTGGATTGGTTAGATGACTTTGTCTCACTACGGCCCGGGTAAGTGGTCTCGACTCTACTGCTGATAGCCGAGGTTAAATCAATAAATTTCGATTCACTGTCTTAAATAGGGATCTGGCGCTCAACAACTTATTATATTACACTATCACAGGTAAGGTCATACCACAGTGTATATTATTTATTCTTATTATGTTTGTTAAATAGAACCTTTACAATTGTCATCACCACGTTTAACAACTTATATTGAAAATGTTACAATATCGCCCAGGGCCCCGCAAGGCCTGGCCATATTTCCTATTATTGTGGGCCCCACCTTATCATATCGCCCAGGGCCCCGCAAGGCCTGGCCATATTTCCTATTATTGTGGGCCCCACCTTATCATATCGCCCAGGGCCCCACAAGGCCTGGCCTTATTTCCTAATTAGGGGACGTTGTGAAAAGACGTGAAGGAGATTGCGTGTAAATTTTATTATTGATATTTCAGTGTCAATGTTCGGCGCTTTCCCAATCAGGACAGATGGACTTATTCCTTCATCTCCCCACTCTCTGGACTTAAATCTACGTGACTTTTATTTTGAGAACATTTGAAGGTTGCTTTGCATCGAACCCCAGTGCAATATAATGAGAGAGCATAAACAAGAAACAGTCTCTTTATGCGTATTCGAGCCCATTGAAAGATCAGCATTGTATTATTACAGTGACTTTAGGGAGGACTCTCTATGCCTTTCTTTCTGGCACTCATAGTTTCTTGCAGAGTGCACTCATACTATCAATGAAAGGGCATATGAGAAGCCGCAATACATTGCTCCTCACGGGGAGCGTCTACTCAGTCGTAGCCTGGAACCAAGTTTGTCTTGCATTGCGGTTAGCTTCAGCAAAGTACTCGGTGTCTTCCCCTCGTACTGCGGCTAAATATTTCACAAGGAGCACGTAGCAATCTCATGGTGTTGCAAAGAAAACGGCATTCTCAAGTGGGTGGTGTCCTTATCAGGAAATTGTGGTTCTCTATGACACAACACCAAAAAATGGAAGAATTAGCACCCCAGTGGACAAAAGGCCTATCACATGTCAGTACTGCAAAATATGAGAACTCCAATTCTGTATTGTGTTCTTGAGAAACCTCGTGCAATGGCTCACTGCCCCGGTCGAGTCTCATCTCTGTCACGTTCGAATTCAATTCTTATACAAGAACTGTTTTTCCTGGTTTCCCACTTGTACTGTGGGCATCAAACTAAGGGACTACGGTCACCTCTTTCCACACCCAGGCCCCTTGTAGATTTGTTTTTATTTTTATTAATGCAGCCAATGGTCATGTAGGCTACTATTTTTTCAGAACAGGTCAGGGAAGGAATGTTAGAAGGAAATCGGCCGTGCACCTATTGAAAGGAACCGTCCCGGCATTTGCCTGGTGGTGAAAATGGGAAACCACAAAATTATGCACCCTAGTTTAGAAAGTACATGGATAGGCCTACTTGAACACAACACATTCAGTTATGTTCAGTTACTGTTGTTTCTTCCATCGTGTCTAAGGACACGAAGGTCATCAACACAGTGAGCGACCCCGCGGGGATTTTGATACCGTACTCCCTTGTTGCTGTATCCAATGTAAACTCAGACCAGTGTTAGTTGTTGGGATATTTAGCCGCGGTATCATCTTTCACGGGGAGTGAGGGGCAATCCACCTGCTCACGCTCAATTCCGCAAGCGATATATTGGAGTGTGACTAGCCGTAGCCTACTCCTAGGTCTACTGTATGTGTGCTCGTGACCAGCTATCTAGCTTTCCTTGGGGCAAAACGTCCCAGCAATTTTCTGCATTGTCAATTTTGACTTCATGTAGCCTCTGAGTATAAAGTCAATCCAACTCGTTTGCGTGAACTGCGAAATTTGAAGGGGTCCCAACCATACAGTGGAGGTCTATTAAGGTAACGTACTGAGGCAGTGATTTTCAAACTGGGTTTTGCGGGATCATTGAACGTAATAGTGGCGGAAAAATGTTCAATGATTTAGTTATTTTCTGAAAATATAACCCTTGAAGAATTAAATTTTCCCAGATCAGATGCTAGGTGGAAACAGTATGTTCTGTTGGCATGTTGCAGCACGCATTCGAGTCTTTCTACACAATCATAAAGTAGCCTACTCAAATTTTGCTAAAAGAACAGGCCAATGAAATCCTCAAAACATTAAATTAAGAGTAGTAGGTCCTACGTAGCCTACTAATCACATGGGGCGTTTCTTTATGATTCTTGATTATAGAATATAGCCCTTAATTCTAAGTTGAGCAGATTGTGACCCTCACCTATCCATGAAAATAGAGCTACCATTTTCATGTTTTGAAACGGCAAAGTTCCTGCAGCCCAGTATAAAGAACTGAAACACTGAATGTTGCTACCTTCAGAACGACAATACCCCTACTGGACAACACCAGAACCTATGGAACATGAGTTATTAGTCTACTAATTTCGATTACATGTATTCAAAGCCCGGGATTTTAGCCACGGTACAGTAATGTGTAAAATAAAATTGGCAGATAATCTATAATCAAATGTTCATTACTGACTTGCACTGTAATCCAAAATAATTATTTTTTTAATCTCGCAGGGAAGTAATTTTATTTCGATACACCGATAATTTAGTTGGTGAAGAGAAATCTCTGGGTATTTAGCATCGGGCAGCCTGTTAATTCTCCACTTACACCTGTCACGAGACTGGAGAGTAGACCTACTCTCGGCGACACGTCAATTAAAATAAATGTTTCATATAAAGTTAAGAAGGAATGAAGAAAACTAAGCATTAGCCTATAGCCTAATAACAAACAAAAAATAAATTTTTAGGTTGATTGTTCACATTATGGTGCTTGAAGCCATTTTTCAGTGTTGCCTTGGTAAACAAAAGTTTGGTGCTTTTCAGTCGGTCAACACAATTGTATCCAAATGAGATGGGTTATTCCCTAATCCTGAAAAAATTACATGAGATTAATAAATACACTTGGATGACCAGTTTCGATCGTCAAAGCGATCATCATCAGATCCATTTCACTTAGGCTATACAACCTATGTCTGAAAATATGGGTGAAAATATTTGCAATAAGTTATATACACTTATTTAGTTGCAGTATTAGTGATGCAATTCGTCAGTAGCCTATATGTTAATTGTAGTCTATGTGATTTTTTTTAGCGTATGGCTTTTAGTGCCGGGAGTGTCCGAGGACATGTTCGGCTCGCCAGGGTTTGTAGCTGCTTCTAAGCGGACACCCATTGGGTGAGCTACAAGTACTGTCACGTGTGGAGTGTTGTCTGGGGAGGAAAGTATGAATGTAAGGACGAGGAAATGGAAGGTAGCGGCTGTGGCCTATAGTTAGGGACCAACCCCGGCATTTGCCTGGAAGGAAGATGGGAAACCACAGAAAACCATCTTCAAGGTTGCCGACGGGGGGATTCGAACCTCCTCGCCTCCCGGATTTGAGCGACTGCCTGCAGCCACGCCGTAACGACCACGGCTAACTCACCCGGTAGTCTATGTGATGTTTTGTTGAGATACTAGAAGTGGTGATTGATCTCCGGAATTTGCCAGTTGTGATAATGCAATAAGTGTCCAAGTGAATTGCTCGCAACAGGACCGCGCAAGACCAGATAAGTAGCCCGTACAATACAGTACAATCAGAACTGACCATTCACTCCAAACAGGCAAATTCCGGAGTTCTATCGCTACTTCCAGTATCTCAACAAAACATCACATAGACTTCAACTAACAAATAGTCTACTGACGAGTTTTATTACTAATACTGCAACTAAATAAGTGTGCATATTATAAAAATTTTCAGACAGAGATGTTATAGCCTAAGTGTAATGGATCTCATGATGATCACCTGACGATTGAAACTGGTCATCCAAGACATTGTGGGGTTTGAAGCCATTTTTTCAGTGTTGCCTTAGTAAACAAGAGTTTAGTGCTTTTCAGTCGGTCAACACGATTGTACCCAAAGGAGCTGGGTTATGCCCTAATCCTGAATAAATTACATGAGATTAATAAATACACTAGGATGACCAGTTTCGATCGTCAAACGATCATCATCAGATCCATTACACTTAGGCTATAAAATCTATGTTTGAAAATATTTACAATATGTACAATTATTTAGTTGCAGTATAGGCTATATGATGTTAGATTAAATGCTAAGTTAAATTGTCATAGATATCCGGAGTTTGTAATTTGGAGTGATTATATGGTTGTAAAAATCAACTATGGTTAAAATGTAATATTACAGGCTACTACTTATCTGGTTGTCTTCCTTGCTGGAGCTACGCGCAGTTTTCATGTTCACTGTTACTCCAGGTGTGGTCGACTCATCGAAACTGGTCATCCTAGTGTATTTATTAATCTCATGTAATTTATTTCAGGATTAGGGCATAACCCAGCTCTTTTGTGTAGGCTACATTCGTGTTTACCGACAGAAAAGCACTAAACTCTTGGTCATCCTAGTATATTCATTATTCTCATGGTTTTTTTTTTCAGGATTAGGGAATAACCCATCTCATTTGGGCACAATCGTGTTGACCGACTGAAAAGCACCAAACTTTTGACTGTTCACATTTGGACCACAAATACTGTACTAACGGTAGTCTACTGCCCCTGCCCATTGACTGCTGCAGCTGCTCCATGCTAATCTAGGCGACAATTCTTTTCTATTTCCTTATTCCTATGCGTGTTCGGATAGGCCTATAACAGTAGATCTACGGCAATATTAAGAGAAGTTGATGGTTTTATCAGAAAATCATGTTAACTCTTTATTTGAATTAGACGAGAATTGTGTCCCGTTTGGGTTTAAATGTTTTGCATTTATTATATATTTATTACACCAATATCCACTTTACAATACAAAAATACCAACAACAACACATCTGTTGTATATCCTTCAAATAGTAAGGTGTTATCTCCAGCGTCTTCAAATCTACGGTATGTAAACAATTGGTCAATTTACTCTGGGTATATGCTACTGCTTACCTTTCCATTTTTCTATTAATTTTTTTCGCGTTACAGGTTGTTGAACCAAAATGACAAAGTTTTTAGCAAGTAACTTCCGTTCACCCGTAGCCACAAGGATTTTTCACACACGATTTTTTACAAGATACTTGTAGGCAATGGGGTAAGTTTATGCCCAAATTTTAAAATCTGTTTCAGTGTCCCAATAAAATTTAGATTATCAGGACTCCCCCCAAACCCCCCTTTTTTACTGTTACAGGTCCTGTGTTTGAATTGGGATTTCAACGACGAAGGGCCTATGACCTGAACTTCTGCACATAGTCGAATTCTTTAAGTATTTTATATCCATTTTTAAATAACTTTGACGATTAAAAAAAGATTTTTTGAAAGTTTTTTAACAAGATCAACGCATAGACTGTCATATGAGAATCATTAATGTGTTTGACTGAAGAAGGCTCACAGAGCCGAAACATGTATTTAAAAAAAATTGTTTTGTAAAATGGATATTGGTGTAATAGGCTATATCATAATCAATACGGGAAAATCTAGAATAATGACAAAAGTCATAGATATTCATTGCATTTATTATGTGAACTGTCGCTGAAAACTGTGTTCTGTATTATTCACCTCTGCAACGGCTTTTTGGGAGACAGGTAGCACCATAACTAGCCTATCATTCCGTAAAAGTCCACAAATTTAAACAGGATAATGTAGCCTATTCACTGTGTTATTGACGATAAGCACGTGAACCTTCCTTTTGGTTGAAGGATCATTATGTTTTCTGAGAGTTAGTTTAATTATGTGCAGAGCTTCGCCCACCATTGAAGGAGCTGTGGAGTGAATCTAATCAAGACTCAGGGGCAATTGGGTTAAGCCCTCGTCCTCGTCCGGCTACAAACAGCTAACAGCTCCATAACAATTTACATATGAAAAGGCGCGGTTGGATAAAATCATGGAGCCAATTGCGAGTTGGCTGCGGAATTACCCCCTCCCCTCACCCCCTCCTCCCCCTTCTGGCAGTCCCTACGACAGGGGAGTGTGAAGATACTCCATGCACGCCCACATCATTCTACCAACTTGCATTAAAACCTAGTTCCATATTGCTCTCAAATATGTCTCGGCCACTCATCGATTATACCACCCAGCTACAGTGCATCACTCCTCTAGTCCTTATTGGGTGCGTCTCAATCCATAGTCTATGTGAGTTTCATTCCTTCCCAATCTCTGGTCATCTGAAACCCAGTCCATAAGTAGGTTTATTTCCACGATTCTCTCCAAAACCCAGATCCATGCGCGGGTTCATTTCCACAATTCCATCTCAAATCCTGTGTACGTGGGTTTATTTCCAGCATTCCATCTCAAACCCTGGTCCATGCGTGGGTCTATTTCCAGAATTCCATCTCAAACCCCGGTCCATTCACGGGTTTATTTCCAGAATTCCATATCAAACCCTGGTCCATGCACGGGTTTATTTCCAGAATTCAATCTCAAACCCTGGTCCATGCACGGGTTTATTTCCAGAAATCCGTCTCAAACCCTGGTCCCTGGGCGTGTTTATTTCCAGAATTCCATCTCGAACCCTGGTCCATGCACAGGTTAATTTCCAGAATTCTATCTCAAACCCTGGTCCATGCACGGGTTTATTTCCAGAATTCCATCTCAAATCCTGTGTACAGGGGTTTATTTCCAGAATTCCATCTCAAACCCTGGTCCATGCACGGGTTTATTTCCAGAATTCCATCTCAAATCCTGTGTACGCGGGTTTATTTCCAGAATTCCATCTCAAATTCCGGCCGTTCCTCCAGTTGTATCTCCAACTAGCTGTTTCACCCACCGTTGTGGTCATCAGCCCCGGTTTACTATTGTGTCTCCCAGGACATGACGTCTGGTACTAGCACGTCATTGGTCTGGAGCGAGTAGGCTATGGCGAGACCACCAACAATCACCAAATGTTTGAGAGTTGGGCTGATCATCATCACCGTGCACTTCTGTGCCCATGAAGCCTGTGGGGTAATCTGTCCTATTGTAGCGTCCGTGAATTTCTTTAGGACTAGTATTGGAATTGGTCTGCCAGGATTTCAAATAAGGAAACACAAGGGAATATGTTCAATTCGCTTCTTTTGTGGTGTTTTTAAAATCACTCCATTACTTAGTCAACCCGAACACATATTTTATATTAAGGCCTATTCCAAACGAATCTAATTGAAACCTAACAAGTTTATACCTGGTGGTCCGAGCACATTCAAACCAAGCAAGTGCTGGAATTGCGCTTTATATTAATCCCCAGGGCACATATATCAATCCTATACGTACACAGGATTAGTGTTGTTAAATTTCATCTTTTTCTCTTTTGACGGTGCAGACTTATGAGAATAGATTTAAACAGGCGAAATGTCCGTCCTTGTGCGTGTTTGTGTGCACGTGTGTCTGCTCCCCTATATCAATTCCCATACATTGAAACAATTTGTGCCAATTTAGTTTGGTATTTCACTGTTTCGCCCTTTTAAGGCAATTTTAGAGCATTATTCACTGAGCTATTTGAACTTGAGATCATATTACTTAATTATATTCCTCCCACATGTAGGCTACAGTAATGAAAGCTGTAAAATAAACTTTTTTTTTTGCTAATTAGGCCTCCTTTCAAATTGAAGAAAAGGAGCAGATTTGTGAGAACTAAACGGGCAAAATGTCCGTCCGTCCGCGTGTGTGAGTCTGTTCCCCTATATACAGTAAATTCCCAAATGAAAATCCACAGCCTGCTTCCAGTCTATCGACTGGGTCAGGGAATGGAATGAATGAAGGCCCCATTTAGCGGCGAGGAATTGAACTGTGCCGGCTGCCGAAGCCTGTCACACACCCCTGGGGCAATGATTAAATGAATGACAGATGCAATGAAATGATAGTGGAGAGTGTTGCTGGAATGAAATTGTGACAGGGAAAGCCGGAGTACCCGGAGAAAAACCTGTCTGCCTCTGCTTTGTGCAGCACAAATCTCACATGGAGTGACCGGGATTTGAACCACGGACCCAGCGGTGAGAGGCCGGCGTGCTGCCGCCTAAGCCACGGAGGCTCCCAGTAAATTCCCAAATGACGAAACTAAATTGAATAAAATTTGGTACAGAAGTAGTACTGTACTACTGTAGTAGACGGCATGTTAATCCCATATTTTATATCACTGACATCTTAACGAAAACATCATAGCATCCAACCCCGAGCAATCAGTTACCGACTAAACTAATCACCAGAATACTAGCCTACTGAACTATGTAAAATCAAACTCCCTTACAAAAAGTGTTAGAGGTACAAATTATAAGGTCATCAGATTTATCCTTTCAAGATGGCTACCATGCGAAACATTTAAATATTATTATCTGTAACTCTTGAGCCAATAAAGCGAAGCTCACAATATTTTTAATAAGATGCTGATAACAGCTTTGCTATTTCCACTGTACAAGATAGAATACATCAAATGGGATGTGTAGTCTACTGAATTTTTTTCTTTCAGCGATTCATACATTTTTGAGTTTCCTAATTTCATGAAATTCTAGTCTAGTTCTGATTTCTTACAAGTACGTGCACTGACAAGGTGCATAATAGCATCTGTAGTGGTTATCATCACAAAACACATCAGAACCTTATCTGTCTCCTCCCGCTTGGGACCTGAGGAAGACACGTAGCCTACTCTATTGATCATCTGACTATCCAGTAACGATCAGCTAAGTGTCACTACGACACACACTTTAAGCGGTGGATTGGTCGAATGGTTTATTGTAGGTCCAAAAGCTACGATTTATCTGTGAGGCTGAGTATTAGAATAGGCCTACGGAGTTTTGCTTACTCGAGATCATACGGAAGGCTATTTACAGTATGGTCATAACATTAGGCCTATTAGGTAGTTTAAAATTGCTAAACGAACGCGTAACTGACCATGTATCTTAACTACATCATGGTATTGAGAGCTCACATGCTGATTATCCAAAATATTTCGTAGTATTAAGAGCTCACATCCTGGTTAACCTAACTATCTCGTAGTATTATGAACTCACATCCTGATTATCCTAACTACCTGGTAGTATTAAGAGCTCATATCCTAATTATCCTAAGTACCTCGTAGAGCTAGAGATGATTTGATGATTTGGGGAAACAAGGAGGAGGAGGTACAGGAACAGTTGGACGTGTGGGAAGGAATAATACAAGGATATGGGATGAAATTTAGCATAAATAAGAGTGAGATGGTGATCACAACAAGGAAGAAGGAAAGAACCACAACGGGAATAACAATTGGTGGGGAACAGCTGAAGAAAGAGGAGAGTTTCAAGTATCTGGGAAGCCTGATACAAGATAATGGAAGAAACGATAGAGAAATAAATGAGCGGGGGAGGCAGGCAGAAGCATTCCGGAGGAGTGTGAGAAGCATGTTATGGAGCAAAGATGTCCCTCAGAACAGCAAAAAGATCATATATCGGACGTACTATGTCCCTATCCTGACGTATGCCTCAGAGACCTGGGTTATGAAAGGAAGGGAGAAGAGCAAAATACAGGCCAGTGAGATGAGGTTCTTGAGAAGCAGTATTGAAGCTACAAAGATGGACAGAATAAGAAATGAGAGGACCAGAGAATTAATTAAGGAGGAACCATTACAGGATGGTATAGAGAAATCTAGACTTAGATGGTATGGACATGTAAAACGAATGGAGGAGAAGAGGATACCCAGGAGAGTACACGAGACGAAGTGGGAAGGAAAGAGACCGAGAGGAAGACCGAGAGATAGGTGGCTGAAGGGGGTGGAAGAAAGCGTGAAGGAGAGAGGAGAAGACTGGACAAGGGTGGAGGCTGAGAGATGGTGGGAAGACAGAAGACGTTGGAGAGGCTTGTGTTCCAAACAGACCCGGCCAGTGGCTGGAAACTGTGCAAGATGATGATGATGACCTCGTAGAGCTCACTTCCTGATTACCCTAACTACCTCGTAGTAATGAGAGCTCCCATCCTGATTTTCCTAACTAAATCGCAGTGATAAGTGCTCATATCCTGATTATCCTAACTACCTCGTAGTATTGAGAGCTCACATCCCGATCATCCTAACTACCTCGTAGTATTAAGAGCTCACATCTTGATTATCCTAACTACCTCCTAGAATTAAGAGCTCACATCATGATTATCCTATCTCGTAGTAATGACAGCCCAAAACTAACACATTTGTTCCGTTGTGTTGGCAATAAAATGACTGATATCGGAGTTGCTTATTGCTTATTAGTGTGTGATCCGGCTTCAATTCTGCCGCCCACTATACTGTAGCCTATCTGGGCTATTGTAGCTCTCGTGTTGTCACAAGGGAGCGTCCTGTTTCACAGGGCAGATCATTTTATTTATTACAATAAGGAAGTGGGGACATTTCACCTTCGAAGCTCACCCACCGACAGCAGATCACATGATTCTCTTCAGTGAATCTCCCAACGTAGCCTACATCCGCGGGATTGGTGTAGGCCTATCATTTAGGGGCTTTGCGACATCGTGGTCATGTAACCCCGTGTACTTGTATATGTGTGTGAGTGGAATTTTTCTGAAAACCTGTGTTATTATGATGTTTGTATTTGTAACTGAGACTAGGATTGGGGAAGAAGGTCGACGTGGCTTTAATTTAAGTACCATCCCGGCATTTACCTGGAATAGAAATGCAATACCACTTCTGGGATGGCAAAGGTAGGAATCGAACTCCTTTTCTTTCTCATTTTTTCTTCACGAGGCTGAGTGTATCCCATTCCAGCCCTCAGAACAGAATTACATTTCTTTGCAAAGCAAGGGTTCGAACCAGGACCTCAGGGGTGACAGCCCAGATTGCTTGACACTACACCTTCAGTCAACACGTTAATGTGCCCAATTAAAAAGGGTTGGACAAATTATTTATTTCACTAATTAATATGAATTAATTATAGACTACATTTGTACACTTCGATACACTTTCCTTAAAAACAAGGTTTAATTAGGCCTACATGCTTCGTTCGTCAACATCATCGGTTCCAGTTCAAATAAGGCTTTATCCTTAGATAGCCTACTAGTCACTTCTTTAATTATTATTATTATTAGGCTATTCTGTTGACATCGAATATAGGTTTAGATTATACGAAGTCATTTTTGAAAGCCTTTGTCTGGAGTGTGACACTCTATGGAAGTGAAACTTGGACTATTGGTGCAGCAAAAAAGAGGAGAATTGCAGCGTTTGAAATGTGGTGTTACAGGAGAATGATGAAGGTCAGATGGGTAGATATGGTTACAAATGAAGAGGTATTAAGACGAGTGGGAGAGGGGAGATGTTTCTGTCGACTGCTAATGAAGAGAAGAGGTAGGTTGGTAGGACACTACTAAGACACCGAGGAATAGCAAGCTTAGTTATGGAAGGAAGGGTCGAGGACAAGATCTGTAGGGGTAGATCAAGGTTAGAATATGTTAAACAGATTGCCTCGGATGTTGGGTGCGGTAGCTATGTAGAGATGAAACGATTAAATCAGGACAGGGAGGCATGGAGAGCTGCATCACGGTCAAGAGACTGAAGATTCAAACAACAACATTCTCTTTTGTACACACGCCTATTATGACAGAAGGTGGCATTTCACTGCACGTTGCTGATCTTCTATTTTATTCTTGTGGTGAGAAGGTTGAGCAAGCATTAAGAATGACCGATTTTTTGAACATAATTATGTCACTGTATTGATGTGAAGTCCCAATGCTTGCAGTTTTTCTTCAGATAGCCTTACATTGGTACAGCACCTAGCCTATTGCTGAGAGGACAAGTGGGATAACATTCGTGCTATTATTATTATTATTATTATTATTAATAATAATAATTAATTAATGTTATCTTTGACAGCACTATTCAGTTAACTATTGAAATGAACCACTGCATGTAGAGGGCAGTGAACTTAGCTACCACAAGATATAGGGACTGGCTGCGTGACACAGCGAAATGTGCCCAAGTTTGCGAGATCGAATTCCGACGCAGTATGTTTGCATTTGAAGGTGCCTAAATGCGAGGGAGCCGTGTCAGTATTTCACTAACACGTTTAACATCTACCTAAGAGCAAAATTGTGATATCCCGGCGTCTCTAAAAGGCAAAAGTAATTTAAATAACTTATACGTAAAACAAGCCTCCGTGGCTTAGGCGGCAGCACGCCGGCCTCTCACCGCTGGGTCCGTGGTTCAAATCCCGGTCACTCCATGTGAGATCTGTGCTGGACAGAACGGAGGCAGACAGGTTTTTCTCCGGGTACTCCGGTTTTCCCTGTCAAAATTTCATTCCAGCAACACTCTCCACTGTCATTTCATTTCATCTGTCATTCATTTAATCATTGCCTCAGAGGAGTGCGTCAGGCCTCGGCAGCCGGCACAGTTCATATCCTCGCCGCTAGATGGGGGCTTCATTCATTCCATTCCTGACCCGGTCGGAGACTGGAAGCAGGCTGTGGATTTTCATTTTCATACGTAAAACATATGGGCCTAACATCATTATTATTACCATCATTATTATTATTATTATTATTAGGCCTATAACTTTATTATTATTATTATTATTATTATTATTATTATTATTAATAATAATAATAATAGGCCTATATTTAAAGCCTCCGTGGCTTAGGTGGCAGCACGCCGGCCTCTCACCGCTGGGACCGTGGTTCAAATCCCGGTCACTCCATGTGTGACCTGTGCTGGACAAAACGGAGGCAGACAGTATTTTCTCCGGGTACTCCGGTTTTCCCTGTCACAATTTCATTCCAGCAACACTCTCCACTATCATTTCATTTCATCTGTCATTCATGTAATCATTGCCCCAGAGGAGTGCGACAGGCTTCGACAGCCGGCACACTTAATATCCTCGCCGCTAGATGGGGGCTTCATTCATTCCATTCCTGACCCGGTCGGAGCCTGGAAGCAGGATGTGGATTTTCATTTTTCAATAGGCCTATATTTCGAATTTTCCATGGAGACAAATTTCGTCCGGTGGTTTGGATTTCGCGTTTAAAGAACAGAGGTACGGTAGAACTCCAATTATCCGAATCAATTGTGACCGGACTCCATTCGGACCCCGGTCAATGCACGTGAGAAGGAAGCTTTTTGTTTAACGGGACCGTTAATCATGCGATCATGAGCCACGGGACCTCCTTTTTACGTGGAATCCGAACCACAGGACATGGCATTTCACTTCGAAAATCTCACAGGCATTGACCGGGAATCGAACCTGGTCCACCTTGGTGAGAGGCCAACAGCTTGACCGCTGCGCCACCACGCCCCAAGTGCATGTGTGGTTCGTATTCCACGTAAAAAGGAGGTCCCGTAGCTCATGATCTCAAGATTAACGGTCACGTTAAACTACAAGCTTCCTTCCTTCCTTCCATTCGGACAATCAACAATTCGGATAATTGGATTTACATAGGCCTATATGGTAGGCCTATATATAAATATGTATTTTAAAGAAAAAGAGATTATTTTCGGTACTGTATGCATTTTTAATTATGTAATTAAAGGAAAAGGCAACACTTTTACATGTTATATAGAGTACGTACTTAGCCTACAAGTGCTGTACAATAGAAGTAAATGAAAGTCATTGTTTGCTGAACATCTCGGTCAAAGTAAGCTCGCGATCCCAATAATGTTCGCGCTGCGACTACACTAGCTTCGTGGAGGGAAGGACAATAGCGCGCGTATCATTATTTTGCGAATCGTAGTACGTTTCCGTCTTAATTTTTTCTGAAAGCGATTCGGATAATCAGCGCTTCAGATAATCGTAGTTCAGATAATTGGAGTTCTACAGTACCATATATTAGACTGACAAAATTACGATCCTCGCAAACCAGAAGATTTGTTCTACTTATAAATTGAGAAGTCTCTAAGAGACACATCTAAAGAACTCACAACACCACATCACGTTATGGAGGAAATACATACAGGCCCATTTGTTTGTAGTAACTGGTAGCTTAGGGCTTGTACATTGTTGTGAACGTTCTGGAGGTATGACCCCGGTAATGCCCTCCTGGTGACGTGTCCAAATAACAAGCCATTGGCTTCAATTATCTGCGCCATTATGCATGTGTGACGCCTGTGGACGTGTGATTAGCCCAGTCCTCATCAGTATGATAAGTCATCTAATGAGCCTTGCGGCTGATAGCCCATCGAGCCGTAATGGGAGCGCGGGGACACAGTGCAACCTTCCACCCTCACAAGAATATGAACCCTAGCCTAATGCTTTCCACCCACACGTGAAATCGCGTTAGGTGACAGCGATGGTCAACATGCTCCACGAGAACATTCCACTCATTAGCAATTCAGTGCAACACGACCAAGCTTTTTAACCGGAGATTAAGTCGGAATATTAGACAATCGTCTCTCAAAGAACCTACCCTTTCCTCACCAAGCCCTTGTCATAGGGTACGTAAAAACACAATTTCGCAAGACAGTTTCCTAATTTGCATTATAGTCTACAGCACAGGATAAAAGCCAGAAAAAATTGGTTTGTGAATATATGCCATCCTAATACCAGGAATAGTAATAAAAATAATAATAATAATAATAATAATAATAATAATAATAATAATAATAATAATAATACCGTATGGCCTCGGGTGCCGGATGCAAGCTTTGTTATTTGCGCTCAGAGGGCAGCTTGCATGTCAAATTTCGCTGTTCCTTGGAGCGCTATGAAATTCAAGGAGGTTAGATATCTAAGCTCTTTGAAACTATAGCGCTCTCTGATAGAGTAAGAAGGAACTTTTGTGTGGGCGGAAAATCCCGAGATTAATTTTGCCATTATGAACACGGCCTACTGAATTCAAATGGGTGCTTTAACATGCCAACAACGTATCACATGTGTGTCGTGATTTTTGTCGCCTTTCAAAAATCACTTACCATACCCAGGAGAGAACCTGCAAGCTTGGGGTTGGTAGTCCGACACGATAACCACTAATTCACCGTGGCAGCACCAGGAATGTTCACTCCCAAGTTATTGACATATCGCCACTGTATCTGCATAATTTCCTCACAGCAATGCCGTTCACTTCCATTCGTTCCCGTAACGCAAGTCACGCCTTCCAGCGTTAGGCTCCAGTCTAGCCGAACAGTTCTCTTCGGGATATCCTATGTAAAAAGTAAACGTGGCGCTACAGCCTATTAAAGGCATAGGCCTACAAAGTGACCGCTGCCCAGCCATTTGACCTGCAGATTATAGGGTGATGCGTGGTCAACGTGTCGGGTCCCCTTGGCCGTTAATCTTGGTCTCCGTGACCGGGGCGCTACCTCACTGTCCGACAGCTACTCAATACTGTCCTCTCGAGGCTGAGTGCACCCTGTTCCAGTCCTCATGTCAGTTTCTAGAATCCCTGACGGGGCCATGAATCGAACCTGGGGCCACCGGGTGTGAGGCTGACACGCTACCGTAACACCGCGGGGCCGACTGGGCTATCCTATATGGACATAGGAAATGGCCGGTTTTAAGGTAACGTAGGCCTATAGAAGAGAAAACATTGCCACACAGTGGATTTTTCAGGCGCAGCAATGATATCCTTTAGGCTATGTTGACACATTAGATAATTCATGTTAATACTGTATGTTAGCCTTGAGTGCAAGTAAGCTACATATTAGTGTCAGTTAACCGGGTGAGTTAGCAGTGGTCGTTACGGCATGACTGCTGGCAGTCGCTCACATCCGGGAGGCGAGGAGGTTCGAATCCCCCCGCTGGCAACCTTGAAGATGGTCTTCTGTGGTTTCCCATCTTCCTTCCAGGCAAGTGCCGGGGTTGGTCCCTAACTATAGGCCACAGCCGCTACCTTCAAACTCATCGTTCTCACATTCCAACTTCCCTCCCCCAACGGTACTTGTAGCTCACCCATTGGGTGTCCGTCTCGAAGCAGCTACAAAACTGGCGAGCCGAACATGTCCTCGGACACTCCCGGCAATAAAAGCCATACGCTAAAAAAAAAAAAAAAAAAGTGCCCGTTACAATATAAATCTTCGACTACAATAATTCCTCAACTGCAGTTAGGTAAACATTATTATGCACATCAACTGCACCTGTCATAAGGGAGTAGCCTAAGGCAAGAGGTTGCTGACCTGTCATAAGGGGAGTAGCCAAAGGCAAGAGGTTGCTGACCTGTCATAAGGGGAGTAGCCTAAGGCAAGAGGTTGCTGACCTGTCATAAGGGGAGTAGCCTAAGGCAAGAGGTTGCTGACCTGTTATAAGGGGAGTAGCCTAAGACAAGAGGTTGCTGACCTGTTATAAGGGGAGTAGCCTAAGGCAAGAGGTTGCTGACCTGTCATAAGGGGAGTAGCCAAAGGCAAGAGGTTGCTGACCTGTCATTAGGGGAGTAGCCTAAGGCAAGAGGTTGCTGACCTGTCATAAGGGGAGTAACCTAAGGCAAGAGGTTGCTGACCTGTTATAAAGGGAGTAGTCTAAGGCAAGAGGTTGCTAACCTGTCATAAGGGGAGTAGCCTAAGACAAGAGGTTGCTGACCTGTCATAAGGGGAGTAGCCTAAGGCAAGAGGTTGCTGACCTGTCATTAGGGGAGTAGCCTAAGGCAAGAGGTTGCTGACCTGTCATAAGGGGAGTAGCCTAAGGCAAGAGGTTGCTGACCTGTTATAAGGGGAGTAGTCTAAGGCAAGAGGTTGCTGACCTGTCATAAGGGGAGTAGCCTAAGGCAAGAGGTTGCTGACCTGTCATAAGGGGAGTAGCCTAAAGCAAGAGGTTGGTGACCTGTCATTAGGGGAGTAGCCTAAGGCAAGAGGTTGCTGACCTGCCATAACGGGAGTAGCCTAAGGCAAGAGGTTGCTGACCTGTCATAAGGGGAGTAGCCTAAGGCAAGAAGTTGCTGATCTGTCATAAGGGGAGTAGCCTAAGGCAAGAGGTTGCTGACCTGTTATAAGGGGAGTAGCCTAAGGCAAGAGGTTGCTGACCTGCCATAACGGGAGTAGCCTAAGGCAAGAGGTTGCTGACCTGTCATAAGGGGAGTAGCCTAAGGCAAGAAGTTGCTGATCTGTCATAAGGGGAGTAGCCTAAGGCAAGAGGTTGCTGACCTGTCATAAGGGGAGTAGCCTAAGGCAAGAGGTTTCTGACCTGTCATTAGGGGAGTAGCCTAAGGCAAGAGGTTGCTGACCTGCCATAACGGGAGTAGCCTAAGGCAAGAGGTTGCTGACCTGTAATAAGGGGAGTAGCCTAAGGCAAGAAGTTGCTGATCTGTCATAAGGGGAGTAGCCTAAGGCAAGAGGTTGCTGAACTGACATAAGGGGAGTAGCCTAAGGCAAGAGGTTGCTGACCTGTCATAAGGGGAGTAGCCTAAGACAAGAGGTTGCTGACCTGCCATAACGGGAGTAGCCTAAGGCAAGAGATTGCTGACCTGTCATAAGGGGTGTAGCCTAAGGCAAGAGGTTGCTGACCTGTCATAAGGGGAGTAGCCTAAGGCAAGAGGTTGCTGACCTGTCATTAGGGGAGTAGCCTAAGGCAAGAGGTTGCTGACCTGTCATTAGGGGAGTAGCCTAAGGCAAGAGGTTGCTGACCTGTCATAAGGGGAGTAGGCTAAGGCAAGAGGTTGCTGACCTGTTATAAGGGGAGTAGCCTAAGGCAAGAGGTTGCTGACCTGTCATTAGGGGAGTAGCCTAAGGCAAGAGGTTGCTGACCTGCCATAACGGGAGTAGCCTAAGGCAAGAGGTTGCTGACCTGTCATAAGGGGAGTAGCCTAGGGCAAGAGGTTGCTGACCTGCCATAACGGGAGTAGCCTAAGGCAAGAGGTTGCTGACCTGTCATTAGGGGAGTAGCCTAAGGCAAGAGTTTGCTGACCTGCCATAACGGGAGTAGCCTAAGGCAAGAGGTTGCTGACCTGTTATAAGGGGAGTAGCCTAAGGCAAGAGGTTGCTGACCTGTCATAAGGGGAGTAGCCTAAGGCAAGAGATTGCTGACCTGTCATAAGGGGAGTAGCCTAGGGCAAGAGGTTGCTGACCTGTCATAAGGGGAGAAGCCTAAGGAAAGAGGTTGCTGACCTGTTATAAGGGGAGTAGCCTAAGGCAAGAGGTTGCTGACCTGTCATAAGGAGAGTAGCCTAAGGCAAGAGGTTGCTGACCTGTCATAAGGGGAGTAGCCTTGGGCAAGAGGTTGCTGACCTGTCATAAGGAGAGTAGCCTAAGGCAAGAGGTTGCTGACCTGTCATGAGAGTAGCCTAAGGCAAGAGGTTGCTGACCTGTCATAAGGAGAGTAGCCTAAGGCACTAGGTTGCTGACTGTTATAAGGGGAGTAGCCTAAGGCAAGAGGTTGCTGACCTGTCATAAGTGGAGTAGCCTAAGGCAAGAGGTTGCTGACCTGTCATAAGGGGAGTAGCCTAAGGAAAGAGGTTGCTGACCTGTTATAAGGGGAGTAGCCCAAGGGTAGAGGTTGCTGATCTGTCATAAGGGGAGTAGCCTAAGGCAAGAGGTTGCTGACCTGTCATAAGGAGAGTAGCCTAAGGCAAGAGGTTGCTGACCTGTCATAAGGAGAGTAGCCTAAGGCAAGAGGTTGCTGACCTGTCATTAGGGGAGTAGCCTAAGGCAAGAGGTTGCTGACCTGTCATTAGGGGAGTAGCCTAAGGAAAGAGGTTGCTGAACTGTCATAAGGGGAGTAGCCTAAGGCAAGAGGTTGCTGACCTGTCATAAGGGGAGTAGCCTAAGGAAAGAGGTTGCTGACCTGTCATTGGGGGAGTAGCCTAAGGCAAGAGGTTGCTGACCTGTCATAAGGGGAGTAGCCTAGGGCAAGAGGTTGCTGACCTGTCATTAGGGGAGTAGCCTAAGGCAAGAGGTTGCTGACTGTTATAAGGGGATTAGCCTAAGGCAAGGGGTTGCTGACCTGTCATAAGGGGAGTAGCCTAAGGCAAGAGGTTGCTGACCTGTCATGAGGGGAGTAGCCTAAGGAAAGAGGTTGCTGACCTGTCATTAGGGGAGTAGCCTAAGGCAAGAGGTTGCTGACCTGTCATAAGGGGAGTAGCCTAAGGCAAGAGGTTGCTGACCTGTCATAAGGGGAGTAGCCTAAGGCAAGAGGTTGCTGACCTTTCATAAGGGGAGTAGCCTAAGGAAAGAGGTTGCTGACCTGTCATTAGGGGAGTAGCCTAAGGCAAGAGGTTGCTGACCTGTCATAAGGAGAGTAGCCTAAGGAAAGAGGTTGCTGACCTGTCATTAGGGGAGTAGCCTAAGGTAAGAGGTTGCTGACCTGTCATAAGGAGAGTAGCCTAAGGCAAGAGGCTGCTGAGCTGTCATAAGGGGAGTAGTCTAAGGCAAGAGGTTGCTGACCTGCGACAAATGAAACAAGTCAAGGGGTTGCTGAGTTTTCATAATGAATACAAGGCAAGAAGTTGATGACCTACCATGAGGAATAGAGACTAAAGCAATTGGTTGCTGACTTGTCATAAGGAATATAAGGCAAGTTAGGCTACATTTCATTTCTCAAGAAAAGTACGCTACAGCCTATCTAGTGATGGTGGTGAGAACTCCACACTTGGATGTATCGTAGGATATCTCGATTGTGCATTTCCCTGTGGTCTATAACGACATGGGCTATGGCTTGTGCAGAAAATCTTGAAGCCATTTTTCAGTGTTGACCGACTGAAGAGCACTCCATTGTGCAGTGCAAAGGATTATAACAGTTGTGCAGCTTCATGTTGCTATTGTCGCAGGTAGTGTCATTCTGTGGAAACTTATGGGCTAAATGAATTATAAATCCACCTTTCCGGCACTGTTTTAATTGAAATACATATATATGATATAGCCCAGCGAATTTTAATACTAAATTATATGGATGTCGACTTTAATTAACATTAAAATTTCAGATTTGGATGATTATCAATGACGCTATTGTATTGTAATTAATTTGCAGGCCAATTATATACCGGGGCATGTTTTTCGTGATGCAACTGCAGCAGGTACAAATAATGATAAAAATATTCTAGTACACAGTTTATGCAGCCTACTGCATTCAACGGCAGGTTTAATATTACATAGCTTCCAGAAGTGTAACTTTGTGAAGAAAGACAATGGGCTATCGTCGATTGTTTCCTACATCATAGAATCTTCCAGGAATTAAGAGTGATTAAAGATATAAGAAATCATCTCATTACGTTCTCAGAATAGCATCATACGTCATGAATGGATGTTCAGTAAGCATGCTGCTCAGCTCATAATCCTGCACTACACCAATTCGCCATCAGTAGTTTATGTTCTAGCTGACAACTGAACACCAACATGAAGGAGACAACTGTCTTCCTAGACTGCGCTTGGCAATGCATTGCACACATTCTCACACTGACCACATCCTTATATTTCGCTAAGGACATTGCGAAAGAAGAAGAAATGCCAACCTATTTTAAGACATCAACCTTGGCCCTTAACCTTGCGATCATGTGAAATCCAAGCCATCGTACGTGACTTTTCACTTCGAAAATCTCAGAAGTTTTAATCAGGAATTGAACCCGGTTCGCCTTAAATAGGCCTACATCTAGAGTTTTTCAGGTGCCGCAACTGTTGTGCTTAAGAGGTAGGCCTACTATTAACCTCCAACCCCCAGAACATGCACAGCATTTCTGCAATTGTACAGAAGTTAGCAAATATTTTCTTAAATTATTAAAACGATAAGAATCATCGGTGCATCCTGTTTGAGAAACACACTCACCTCACTGAAAATGTAGTACACGTTGCTCAAAAAGTAGCACGCCTTATTCCAAGAAGTGGCACAAGGGTAGCCCAGAAGCCAACTGTCCTTGTACGGCGGATAAATTATAATTGTTGCTAACTGGGTCGGACGAAGAAGTCCATTTGGTAGGTGATGATTTCAGTGTTTTTATACAAGTAACATTATTGTTATTGTTATCATTATTTCCACTTGAATATCGCAACTCTACTTAGTGAACTCACCTTGACCTGCGATTCCGTCATGCCCAAAGCGTACGCCAGCTTTGCGCGCTCAGGCCCCGCCAGGTATTTGGTTTGCTCGAAGGTTTTCTCCAGTGCGAAGATCTGCTGCCCGCTGAACGTTGGGCGGGTGTGCTTCTTCTTGCCATCTTTGTCCACTAGCGTCATGCTACTCGGTGCCACTGAAACACACATCACCCATTATCAGAACATCAGGTCATGCTACTCGGTGCCTCTGAAACACACATCACAATACACGTATGTATACTGTAGATGTCATATACAGGAATATGTGTACAGAAATGTCCATAGCCTGCTTCCAGTCTCCGACCGGGTCAGGAATGGAATGAATGAAGCCCCCATCTAGCGGCGAGGATATGAACTGTGCCGGCTGCTGAGGCCTGATGCACTCCTCCGGGGCAATGATTAAATGAATGACAGATGAAATGAAATGATAGTGGAGAGTGTTGTTGGAATGAAATTTTGACAGGGAAAACCGGAGTACCCTGAGAGAAACCTGTCTGCCTCCGTTTTGTCCAGCACAGATCTCGCATGGAGTGACCGGGATTTGAACCACGGACCCAGCGGTGAGAGGCTGGCGTGCTGCCGCCTAATCCACAGAGGCTTACGTGTACAGCAATGTAAAGTTGTAAATTTGTTAATTGCATATATGTAACATATGCATTTAGATTTAACACGCGGTGATAGATACACTGCCGTGTAAGTGGGGCTTGCCCTTTCTTCTTCTGCCTCCATGAATTTTACACACAAATTTTGGAAAATAAATAATAATAACAATAATAATATTATTATTAATAATAATTATTATAATAATAAGTGCAGGCTACTTAATATGCATTTAGGAAAATAGCAGAAAGCCGTTAAGGTGACCACTATTTGTCCACAGAAAAGTCGGGCAATACTTTGAAATCTTCAAAATTTCTTAAACTTGTAAAATAATTCCAACGTTTCATTGGTTGTTTTATTTTTAAGCATAATGCCTCCGTGGCTTAGATGGCAGCACGCCGGCCTCTCACCGCTGGGTCCGTGGTTCAAATCCCGGTCACTCCATGTGAGATCTGTGCTAGACAAAACGGAGGCAGACAGGTTTTTCTCCGGGTACTCCAGTTTTCCCTGTCAAAATTTAATTCCAGCAACACTCTCCACTATCATTTCATTTCATCCGTCATTCATTTAATCATTGCCCCAGAGGAGTGCGTCAGGCCTCGGCAGCCGGCACAGTCCATATCCTCGCCGCTAGATGGGGGCTTCATTCATTCCATTCCTTACCCGGTCGGAGACTGGAAGCAGGCTGTGGATTTTCATTTTCATTTTTAAGCATACATGTGCCTCTGCTCGAGTAAGTGATATACATATTAACTGATAAAATTCATACCCCAAATAGGCTTTTAAGACAAGGTATTGATTCACTGAAATACTCTGGAGGTCTTAAACTCTTGCTAGATACTATGGTCACTTAACTTCAGTTTCGTAATTTTTTTCCACGCATGTTTAGGCGTTGTTCGTATGTTCTTACTGACCAAGGATGGATACTGGTGCATTTCGTCAGTTTCTGCACAGCGCGTGTTACGAATCATGGTTTCATCACGAAGTGAGAACACCAACAGTGCATCCTTGTGTGGCGTCAGGAGTTTGTGGGATTCGCCTTGCAGTTGTACGTCTCACATCACAATGCAATCCGGGGACGCGACGGTTCACTTGACTTTTCACGCTCCCTGGTAACTGGACATGTTCACAAATGCTCAACTGCCGGGTAGGTTCCTTGACATTGTGCTCTGCTTTCTTCCAGACCACGACGGCGACGCAATGACCAATCTGAAGCTGAGTCTGGTGATGGCTGAACATCGAGGTCATCTGACCCTATGCCCTGGGGCTCGTCATATTACGATATGTTTCTAGCAACAGTTGCCCAATCCAGAACACATGAACCAAGATTGCCCATTGATCTCGCCATGCCATCCCACAGAACACTGTAACACGTCCAATGCTACCTGCAGCTGCATTCTTCAAATAGCCTAGGTATTGTGCACAATTGTATCAGTCCCGAACAATAAGTTTCTGGAATGGACATTTTAAATTTCGGCCATGCCTTTCCGAAATTTACATTATTATTAAGATTTATTATTATTATGGTCAGGATGTTTAGGACATTATTTTCCTGGCTTTCATTCAGTCAAAGAGTTGAATTACCCAAACTGAACGTTTATTGTTGCTTTTAGATGTGTTTCATGTGTCATGTATTTGCATATTTAGGCCATTTTGAAAATTGTGCATAATTTTTAAGATTTAAAGACATAGTGTGGTTATATTTGTGGACATGATATTATTTTGTGATATATCATATCCCTATATTCTGAGAATCCTAAGAGTTATTGGCATTTTGTTATGATGGTCAATAGAATGTGGCCCTGTAGGGAAATATAGGTATGTAGGCCTACAACTCAGGATTGTTCCACTGTAATTAATGCAGATACCTAATTGTTTATCGACAGTTAGCTGTTCTTGACAGGAATAAGAAATGTGAATGTAGTGAATACAATATGCTGTTTATAAGATTCCTAAAGCATTCACAGAAGAATCTTTACTTGTAATTTAGAGTTAAATAGCATGATTCAGTTATTTAAAAAATAAAGCAATTTTATATAGGCCTAATTAAATATGTATGTATTTTGGGGCATATTACGCTCGTATTTACTTGCATATTTCTCACATATTACGCTTCTGAACAAACTCTTGTTATTATTATTATGGTGGTGGTGTCAACAGAAATGTAGGCTAAGACAAGAGTGACGTAAGTTACGTGTGCTGTGAGTGATGGGTAAACTGTTTATAACAGCCATGAGCCTGAAGGGAATATTTATATCTGTTATAGAGCGCCGATGACAACGCACTCTTGTGTATTTATAATAAATATGAGTATTTGTTGTTAATCCTTCAATGTGTTGATGTAGGGAGAGGAAATCTCTTTAACAAATCGATGATTAGGTCTGAAATTTAAATGCCCTTTATTTTGTTAGCAGAGAGGGGCGGAGGGGGGTTAATGCCCTGTGGGATTGGCGACCTCCCGCCTCATCAACACCGGCAAATTAATGAGCAAAACTTTTCTCAATTCCATTTTCATAAATGAATACAGAATAATGGTGTAATCAGTTCTTCCATGGCAAACACGGTGAACACAAATTGCCAATCTATCATTCCAGCAGCCCTGTCATAGTCACTCTCGGTATTATAAAAAATAATAACTTAGGCTTATGGTTTCTTGAAAAGTGTTTATATTAATTCTGCATTGCTTGATGATGTCTTCCTCTAAGGAGCACCAAGCACTGTGTGTGCGTGTGTGTGTGGAGTGCACAAACCACCACGTTAAAGTAGTATTTTAAGCGTGGTAAATTAACATAATTAACGAGCAATAAATCCTACATCCATGTTTTCATTCGGAGAGAGCGTAAACGGTACAAACAATTCGGGATGAAATATTTGCAAATAATTCAATACGACTCGTGCCAGTCACAGCGGTGAATACACTGTAGACCTACTACTCGTTTTGAATTCCCACTGTGATAGAACTGAATCCGTGTCCTCCCATGAGTTCCGATTCCCACCAGTTCCGAATACTACCTGAGCGAGTTCCAGCTTAATTTTCTACAGCAAAATTGTATTAATTTGTTTATTACTGAAACAAATAAGGTCCATTGTTAGCGCCAGCCGGGAATGCGTGCCCTTGGCTCCTCTAATAGAGGGGAGGGGGGGGGGGGGGTGGACGCCATGGACCGGTAGCTCCCATAAGCAGCTTTCGCCTTGTCAGTATCTGTATCAGCATGTGCCTTCGTCAAAATAATCAGTTTTGAGTTATATTTACAAAGTTCTCAAAATAGTATCAGCATGTCGCTGCGTCTTTGAACAGTTTTTTATCTTATCTACAAGTCACTTAGTACAGTAATCACCATGTAACTTCGTCAAATTGATCTATTAACTGAATTATTCTTCTCTTTATACTCTAATCAATATGTACAGCAAAAGAAACATTTCTTAAAAATACTGTTAAATCACCGGTCTCTTCACACTGGTGAGTTGCTCTTTGGATTCTGTCATCCATTGCACCATATTTCCTTTTCCTTTTCGTGGCTTGCAAATTCAACTCTGCCTGCATAACTTTTTCGTCTGAATTTTGAGACTCCTTCTTCAAACACAACACCAACTCTCTTACAGTACACGATGATGTGGTTTTCCACATTTCAAATTCAGTTTATGGTTCCAACCTTCTACAGAGTTATTCGTTCTATGCCTCTTCCCATGGCAATTCCACATTTCAATCGTAATATGCACGTTTTCAAGCCATTGCTCGACAACGTAATCAGAAAACTCGATTATCTTTTCATTGTCCATTGCCATTAACTCTTCTAGGTCGCATCGTACTATCATTAGCCGGTCAAACCTCAGAACTGACAGCTGGGTTTTCTAGAGACATTCGGGACTAGTGGGACTCATTAGTTTATTTACTCAGGCGTGAATACGCGTTCGGAACTCATGGGGCGTCTTTCCTAAGAAATTTGTTTTCGGAACTCATGGGAATGGAACTCGTGGGACGGAACCGCTGAATCTGAGTTCCATAAACATCGCACCTTGAACTGATTGAAACATGCTCTGTTACGTTCGCATGATTGAGTCACTTATTAGGCCTAAAGGGGTCGTTGCTCTATCTAAGAAGAGTCGCTTGGTTTCGAATATTCTTAGCCCTCCTACTCACGGGACCTAAAAACACATTATTAACATTGTAGCCTATACCATTTCTCAACACACTCATTAGGTCTAAAATGCCGTAGGCCCTGCCTACACTTTATAGGCTATCTGCAATACATTCAATCTAGCCTATAGCCTATTCAGTTCTGAAGATTTTCTAGAATTTTCTTCTCATTTACTGTTTGTATTATTATTATTATTATTATTATTATTAATATTATTATTAGACTATTATTATTAGACTATTATTATTATTATTATTATTACGCGTAGGAATACCATTATGTACAAAGGTCAAGTATCTCCGCTGAGTGAGAATCTGAAGTCTCGATAACTCCGGAATCCCTTATTCTTGGCATTGTCGATTTTAGATGTTATAGCCTAAGTGTAATGGATCTGATGATGATCGCTTGACGATTGAAACTGGTCATCCTAGTGTATTTATTAATCTTATGTAATTTATTTCAGGATTAGGGCATAACCCAGCTCTATTTGGGTACCTTCCTGTTGACCGACTGAAAAGCACCAAACTTTTGTCGTAGAATTATATTATTACGGCGCTTCATTCTAACCTTCAAACTTTCACATCGATCGCTTGATTAAGACACGAGGAATAAAAATAAATTATATTTTAAAATTTTTGCAAAGCCACGATGTTGAATTCTCAAAAAAATTAAGTAAATTAGAATCCTGTATATTAAGCCTTGCATAAAGATTTATCATGCCAGGTTTTCTTTCGCTCGTGATATTAAACCGCGGGAATAGACCATTTAATATTTGAATTTCGCATGGCCAACATGTTGGTTTTGTGCTTATCAGGTTTTTGAAACACACAAAATTTGAGGTGGATTGCTATAATAGTTTTGGAGATATTGAATGCCGGTAAAATATTTTACGTTGGATTGGCAACACTTATTAAAATATGAAAGACACTGTCGAGGTCGGACGAGATGGTATTACAGTAGTAGCCTACGTCCTTATCAAGTTTCATTGAAATCGCTCCTGTCGACTAGATTTTTCTACAGACACACACACGGACAAAAGGTGATCTCATAAGCCGACTGTAAGTTTCAAAATTGAAAATAGGCTAATAAATTGTCCTAGTGTGCATAGGCCTATTAAATTTATTTTTAAATTGTTATAATCTACTGGAGACCAACGTGGGAACAGTCTCTGTACCCTGTGACCAGGCGATGCTGGCCAAACGAGAATGTCAATGATCGTTCCCGACAGCACGTGACCAAGAATAGTAGTTCAAGTCTGCGAGGCCGATGGAAGCTGTTTGCTTGGCTAAGACACATTCCGCTTGAAGAAGACACATGTCTGCAGCGATATATGATCGACTTGTTTACGGAAAGAAAGCTAGTGTTATCAGATTGACAATGGGGAGAGAAACAGAACCTGACTTTTTGGGAGAGAATCGGTTTTTACTGCAGCAAGACTTGCGTAACTGTTCTCAATAGCCTATAAATTGGAGATGTAGCCTATTGTGATGGTGTTTAATAGCTACAAGTCTGGCTCGCGAGCAATTCCAAATTATCGCAGCAATTGATGTGATTTGGCCTCAACGCTGGCATGATGCTGTCTCTAAATAACACAATTGATAACAAATCAAATTATGCAATTAATCTATTCTTTTGTTGCGGCCGAGAACCACTCCGCATTTTGTCTGTTGGAGTTTTACCAGCCTCCAGGATGGCATAGGATACAACTTCAATCTACCGGATGTTCAAATGTAAACGGTCCTCCCTACTTGAGGTATTAAAATCCATGACATCACTACTACGAAGCGAATTTTATATTCTCCAGGTAGGAAAGGGATTGCGTTACCTGCTGTCTGCCGACACGCGGAGACCTGACGTATAGGCTACTCTACTGGTATTTCGCAAGCCCCCTGCGTACCGCCTCATTCTGAAGATTGTAGGGTGGTGTCCCTCAGCTGGCAATATAGAGCTTGTTAGTGATTGAGCAGCCGATGGCAACAGACTCTGGATGTTGGCTTATTAAACTAATTAGGCCTATGTTCCAAGTCAAAAACGTAGGCCTAAGTTATGTATAACATCAAATCACCTTGTCAATCGACCCTCTGAGGTTTGACTGTAGGCCTACAATACACACTACAGATAGGCCTATCTCAGGAGTAATAATAATAATATTAATAATAATAATAATAATAATAATAATAATAATAATAATAATAATAATGTTACGTCCCTTTTAACTACTGCGGATTTTGGAGACACCAGGGGGTGCCGGAATTCCAATTGACTGCACCTGGATTTCATCCCGCAACTTTGTACATCTCAGAATTAGGCTAATGATTATGTGTCGCCATAAATTCAGAAACCACTTTATAAGTAGTCTATCCTGTGAGGAGGTGGAGTGTACTGTAGTAAAGGTGGGCGCTTTATAATAGTAATAGCCTAATAATAATTTCAGTCAGGATGGGCGTCTTGAGAAAAGGGAGGTGCCATTGTTACTCTAACAGGCTATAGGCTATCTATAGTTGGAGCCCTGCGCGGATAAACAAAACGTTATCCGCATCCGCCCCGCATCCACACGACTGTTATCCGCATCCGCTCCGCATCCACACGACTGTTATCCGCATCCGCCCCGCGTCAACACGACTGTAATCCGCATCGCCCCGCATCCACACGACTGTTATCCGCATCCGCTCCGCATCCACACGACTGTTATCCACATCCGCCCCGCGTCAACACGACTGTAATCCGCATCCGCCCCGCAACCGCAAGATTGTTATCCGCATCCGCCCCGCATCCACACGACTGTTATCCGCATCCGCACGACTGTCATCCGCATCCGCCCCACATCAACACGACTGTAATCCGCATCCGCCCCGCAACCGCAAGACTGTTATCCGCATCCGCCCCGCATCCACACGACTGTTATCCGCATCTGCTCCGCAACCACACGACTGTAATCCGCATCCGCCCCGCATCCACACGACTGTTATCCGCATCCACCCCGCATCCACACGACTGTTATCCGCATCTGCTCCGCAACCACACGACTGTTATCCGCATCCGCCCCGCATCCACTCGACTGTTATCCGCATTCGCCCCGCATCCACTCGACTGTAATCCGCATCCACCCCGCATCCACACGACTGTTATCCGCATCCGCCCCGCATCCACTCGACTGTTATCCGCATTCGCCCCGCATCCACTCGACTGTTATCCGCATCCGCCCCGCATCCACACAACTGTTATCCGCATCCGCCCCGCATCCACACGTCTGTTATCCGCATCCGCCCCGCATCCACACAACTGTTATCCGCATCCGCCCCGCATCCACACGACTGTTATCCGCATCCGCTCCGCATCCACACGACTGTTATCCGCATCCGCCCCGCGTCAACACGACTGTAATCCGCATCGCCCCGCATCCACTCGACTGTAATCCGCACCCGCCCCGCATCCACACGACTGTTTTCCGCATCTGCCCCGCAACCGCACGACTTTCATCCGCATCCGCCCAGCAACCGCACGATTTTTATCCGTATCTGCACGTTTGTTATCCAAACCCGCTGACATTACAATTATATTTATAATTCATGAGATAACGCATTAAAGCAAAACATTTAGACATTTGAGCAAAAATTCATTCCCCTAGGCTGCGTGAATCGCAAGACAATGTTCACTGAGTTTTGCCCCTCTGAGTAACGGCAAGTGAAACAGCGGGTGGCTAATTATATCACTTACTTAGTCGTCGGATATACCCACGCAGGCAAGCACAGGTATAAAGGGTTTTATGTTCGACCCTGACTATTATAACTTATGTCAGAAAACTGTATCATAATGAGGCTCATTATAACACTATTTTTCATTATGAAACAGTTTCTCCCACCAATCAGAGCTCAAGAAACAGTTGTTTGACCAATTAGATAAGAATAGCATCGCACCAGCGATGAGTTCCACGGCCTTCTAATTTAAATTTCAGTGCGTGGTCTAGTGTCATAGTAGGGTAATCGAGGAGGCCATGGCCAAATAAAAGGTATTCTGTGCGTTCCATGCGCTCTGGTTAGTACATAAAACTGGCGAAATCTTGTCAAATATTTATGAATATTTATGTTCGAACATAAAATAGTTATAATAATTATCGTTGAACATAAACAGTCGCATACGCTCGTTTTATAAACATACTCGTGTCTTAATTATTGCCATTATAGGCTCGTTGCATAATGCACTATTTTCTTTAGGCAAAGTCAACATTAATTGAGGGAAACCTATTTCCATGATTGGCTTTTCTCACTTCTCTGTTAGTCTCATACAATCCAAGCGAAAGCAAATAGGGAAATAACAAGAAACGTGAAAGACGCAGATCTTAGTAAAAACTAAAATTATTATAAAAAAAACAGTTCAACATTGTATTCTAAAAACTATCCGCAAATTTTCTCATGCGAACTATAGGCTATCCGCAAGGCAAAATAGAGACAGTCAGTCTGAAAGCCTGTACATTATAGACTATCATTTTAAATGCTACAAATGCTGAAAAATGCTAGAAAGACTCTTGACATGTTAGATGATCAAGAAACAATCAGAACGCTAGAAAGTTACAAGTCATCGCGGTGAAAGAAGAGAGCTGGCTGGATGACGGGACGCCGTGTCGTTGCCGTCTCGTAACGCCAGAGCTCACCAGTGAACTCAGTACACATGCACCAAGCGGTAGACTACTATGACGTCACACACCTCAGTGCATTCTCGGTACATTTCGTGACGTTGCCGTAACGTAACGCCAGAGCTCACCAGTGAACTCGGTAGGCCTACACATGCACTAAGCGGTACTATGACGTCACACACCTCAGTGCATTCTCGGTACATTTCGTGACGTTGCCGTAACGTACCACCAGAGCTCACCAGTGAACTCAGTAGGCCTACACATGCACCAAGCGGTACTATGACGTCACACACCTCAGTGCATTCTCGGTACATTTCGTGACGTTGCCGTAACGTAACGACGAAGTCGAATGAATCATTTAAAATGATAAAAAAAGTGTGGATATCCGCGGGCTTATCCGCGGATATCCGCATCCGCGCAGGGTTTTATCTCTAGCCTATAGCCTTCAGTAATATCATCCATCACCGCTACGAGCACAGAGCACACCTCAAAGTTCACAGATGAACAATCACCCTAGTTATAAATAGAGTATTAATGTACGATGTCAGCAAATTAGGAAGTTCCATTGCCTCCTGAGGTGAGGTACGCTTTCTTGAGACGCGATCTCATCAATTCGCAGGCGAACTTGGCCAGGCGTAGCTGATAGCTGGCGAGCGTCACGAGACAAGACTGTACTCCTTCACAAGATCTCATCATGTCTTTCCAAGAATATCAGAAAAATGGAGTCCACTTTTCTTTAGCTCTTTTTATAAGGTTTATAGTAGCAATAATGATGGTATTAAGAATGGAGCTCTGGGATTGGTGCGCTGAGTGCGCATGCGCGATGGCCACACTATTAAGGTTATTGTAGAAGGGTGAGCAGGGAGAGGTACAAGATATAAAGCGGTGAAGTGAAGGAATGGGGGAAAGATGGCGGCGAGGCGGGTGAAGAAAAAACTGGACCGCCAGACAGAACACTCTCCATTATAGCTGTGAAACGGGAGGCCAACGAACACGTGGGAAATATACAACATTATATTGAAACTGTTGAGTCAGAAAGAGAAATGCCGGACTATCGCGTGTTACAGCGTCTTCCTACTCTATTCTTCTGCAAGCTAGGAAACTGTCTATTATGATCATTATTGTTATTTCATTATTATTACTAGGGCAGTTGTTATTATTATGTTAACGCTTTTAATAATAGTCTAATAATAATTATTATTATTACCGACAGTAGTGGCTACGCTGGCTAAAGCGCAGCATTAGGTCATGGGGCCAAGCTCTCTGCTGACTCGGTAGACGCGTGGGTTCGCGCCCCACCGTCGGCCGTCCTTGAAATGGTTTTCCGTGGTTTCCCATTTTCAACACCAGGCAAATGCTGGGACGGTGCCTTCTGACAGGCCACGGCCGCTTCCTTCCACATCCTTGCCCAGATTCATTCACCATCATTCATTTCATCTCTCATTAACTCCTCTCATGAGGTTGGCGTCAGGAAGGGCATCCGGCCGTAAAAACCATCGCCACAAAGACTTCCATCACACCTCATCCCCGACCCCGTTGGAAAAAGGGAATAATAAGGGGTAGACATACAATTATTATTATTATTATTGTTACAAGAGCTATATTAGTATTAATAATAATATTAATAATAATAGCCTCCGTGGCTTAGGCGGCAGCACGCCGGCCTCTCACCGCTGGGTCCGTGGTTCAAATCCCGGTCACTCCATGTGAGATTTGTGCTGGACAAAGCGGAGGCAGACAGGTTTTTCTCCGGGTACTCCGGTTTTCCCTGTAACAAATTTCATTCCAGCAACACTCTCCACTATCATTTCATTTCATCTGCCATTCATTTAATCATTGCCCCAGGGGAGTGCGACAGGCTTCGGCAGCCGGCACAGGTCATATCCTCGCCGCTAGATGGGGCCTTCATTCATTCCATTCCAGACCCGGTCGGAGACTGGAAGCAGGCTGTGGATTTTCATTCAGTAATAATAATAATAATAATAACAACAATAAAATGAATGAAATGAAAATCCACAACCTGCTTCCAGTCTCCGACCGGGTCAGGAATGGAATGAATGAAGCCCCCATCTAGCGGCAAGGATATGAACTGTGCCGGCTGCCGAGGCCTGACGCACTCCTCTGGGGCAATGATTAAATGAATGACAGATGAAATGAAATGATAGTGGAGAGTGTTGCTGGAATGAAATTTTGACAGGGAAAACCGGAGTACCCGGAGAAAAACCTGTCTGCCTCCGATTTGTCCAGCACAGATCTCACATGGAGTGACCGGGATTTGAACCACGGACCCAGCGGTGAGAGGCCGGCGTGCTGCCGCCTAAGCCACGGAGGCTCAACAACAATAAAATGAATAATAATAATAATTATTATTATTATATTATATATTAAAATAATCAGGTAGACATTTCACCTTTTCTAAAACTGAGTATCTTGGGTAGTTTTTGTGCTACCACAACGTTTGTTGTCTTAAAATGAAATGCACGTCACGCATTATCGATTGACCCCCAACTTACTTGATTTGTCATCCATGTATTGAAATAATTGCGAATATTAATTTCTTCTGGGCTAAGTGCCAATTTTAACTGCCAGGTGTCCGGCTCCGTGGCTAAATGGTTAGCGCCCTAGGCTTTGGCTCGAAGTGCCCCAGGTTCGATTCCCGGCCGAGCCATCAGGGAATTTAATCTCCTGGGGTTAATTCCCATGGCTCTGGAACTTGGTGTATGTGACGTCTTCATCATCACTTCATCCTCATTACGACGCGCAGGTCACCCACTGGCGTCAACTCGAAAGACCTGCACTCGGCCTCTTTAGAGGCCACACGATCATTACAAATGCCAGGTGGTTTACTGCGCACCAGTGATGTAAAGGCTGCCTATTTCTAATAAATAAACGTATAAACATATAAATAAATCTACGAATGTACTGTATCTAATCTTAATAGTAGCACAGCTAATAGCATACAGATTTCAAACGAAATTATAACGGCGACATTACATACAACACCTAATGGTTTCACACGTTATCAAGTTCCTATTAATTAATTGTGTAGGAGAGGTAACCTCCCATTTCATCCTTTTCATGACTTTCACAAGGCAGATTATTGAAAATAACTTATAGATATTATTTATGATTCACATAGCCTACCTTTCTGGGAGTCATTGAAAGTTCATTTCAATTTGAATTGGCACGGAAATAATTTATTTTACTACGTACAGTAAATAAGCGTTCATTTCACGAATCGGCGCCATCTTACATTGCCGTCATGCAGGTTCGTATCCTGGCGCAGTCAGCTGGCATTTGAGGGTGCGCAAATGCAAGGGAGCCGTGTCAGTAGATTTACGTTAAAGATCCCCTTCGGGGCAAAATTCCAGCACCCCGGCGTCTCTAAAAGCCGCAGTAGTTAAAAGGGACGTAAAACCAATAGGCTAACATTATTATTATTATTATTATTATTACATTGACGTCACACTGTACGTCGTACCCGTTGTCACCCGTTGCCAACATGTCCGATACAAAATACACCACACGACTCACGTAACTTTCTATTTATGTCAATAAAGAAATAAAAGGCAATTATTAGCCTATAGGTGTTTCTACACAAGTAGGCTAACATTGAATTTATTCAGAAATGAAAGGCAAATATTAGACTATTGAAAAGGCAAAGTGATTAGGTTGGGTTAGGTTAGGATGTTGAACAGCTTTAGTGTGGTTCCTTTACTGACGATGTAAATTTGGCGCATTTTGGAATTAATTTGACGGCGCTCTTTTGTTTTTCTATACCGGGTGCGAAATAGTACCAAATGCGTGGGGTTGGCAATATTGACTCCTTGACAAAGATGGCTGTCAGAGCTGCAATTTCAACTATATAAGTAGTGATCCTATTTGGGATGGCTGGGTAGGTCTCAGACAGCGGAGGAGTAAACATCTATTACTACATCATCTCCAGATATTTTCCCCACTATTCATTCAGGTAATATCGTTAATTTCAGTAGATTAAAGATTGTATACAAAAGGTAAGTTATAGCCTACTTCTTGTAAATTTTAACCGCCTATTGTTCCAATGGAATTGCAATGTGGTGTAATGGCAGTCAAGTGCTCAAAACCATCGAAGTTTTACGCATCGATTGGCACTCTCAACCCTGCCTTGAACCACGGGCTGAATTGGCAACATCGCCCCGCAATGCCAATTTGAATTTGCCCGCGAAACGATCTTATTGGCTAACTTCTGCAGCTGAAAATATGACACCGCCACGGGATATCAACTTATTTTTTCAAATTATTCATCAGTCTGAACAATTCTCTGACGTTTATATAGGCTACCCAATCCGCGTTCTCTTGGACCACCCAGTGTAGTAAAATAATTGTGAAGGAATTTCACCTTTTTCTTACACTGAAATGGGGGGGGGGGTCTGATAGAGCAGTGGTCAAGCTTCTTGCCTCTCATCAAGGTGGACAGGGCTCGATTCCCGTTTAATGCATGTGACATTTTCGAAGTTAAATAGCATGTCCCTTGGTTCTGGTTCCATGTTAAATAGACGTCCCGTGGCTTATGATCGCGAGATTTACGGTCACCAAAAACTACAAGCTTACTTTTTTAAACTGAAATATCTTAGCATGTAATTATGCTACGATGACGTTTGTTGGCTTGACACATTAGGCTATGAACGTAACTCATTAACCATTGAACACTAACTTACTTGATTCTGCCATCCATTATTAGGAAAATAATTCCGATTATTTATTTCAGCCAGGCGTTTCTTCTGACCAATCTGTGTGCCGGCCATAGTGAGGGGACGAGCGAGTGAAGTGTTTTGTAATATGTATGCGCCCAGCAGCCAGATAGGCCTAACCTGCAACATGCAAGCGCTGACTGCATTTCGTTTCAGCACTCGTTCTTAGAGGTTGTGTGTGATTAGTATGATCAGTTACTGTCGAACCTCAATTGATACAGCACAATATAGGCCTACTCCTAATTACTGGGAAATGCGAAATCAACCTGAAAAAAATTACATGTGGTTAAAAGAGTATTTGTTACAGATCACCAGAAGACAGGACAACAATAGCCTAGGCCTATAGGCTATTACAGATATTGACAGTAACTGTCTGTTCAGATCATTAGTATAAAGTCTTATGAACAGCAAATGTCATATGGAAAGAAGTGCTATAGGATTGCGTAGCAGCACGGGTCTTCTAGTATACCCTAATAATAATAATGATAATAATAGAATCCAGTCCAAGTATTTGAATCCTTAATTCCATTCGATATTGGAACAGACTCACCGAGCAATCAATTGTTAGGCTATAGGGACTAGCCTACGTTGTTGATCCGGTTGATTAAGTGTTAGTAAAACATCTGCAGCCTAATGCATTAGGAATACGTGGGTAAGGGCACAATATACGAGTACACAGCATTATATTTTAGCCATAAAAGCAACGAGCATCGCATTTCACCAAATAGCCTATATAGCGCAAGCAAACAACACTTTTGTCGGGAACTTCTCTGGGGCCTACAGCAGGTATCAGGTCTCCTCTGTATTCGCAAAAATAATCAGGCTGTTTTATTGTTTTGGATAGCATCCATTGTGATGATAATACCGACTGCAGTAGCTACGCGCACTAAGACGCAAAATCATGGAGTTCTGGTAAACAGGTAGGGTTGAATCCAATCATCGGCCGTCCTTGAAATTGTTCTCCCTGGTTTCCCATATTCAACTCTTCCATAACTGCCGTGACTTTAAAAATGTGGGAGTGGCAGAATTTCACCAAATAGGCCTAATTGATCAAACCAAATAATGTTTAAAACATGTGCAAACATGTGCAAAATGTCAGAATCTTGTTCTCTACCATCCAATTCCGAAAGTTGGTCACACCACACAGGTCTACTTGGATATACCGTGTGATTCAGCAGCCCCTTCCAATGTCGTTTGCTGCGACCCAACTAACGAGTATTGACAGGAAGGTAGATATTTCTCTGCCGGAATTTCGTATGATGCTAATGCACTGCAAGCATATCACGCAAACGACACTGGACTCTATTATTTTCCCCTCGTATTAGTCTTTAGTCTGTCGCCTCCATAGCGTAGTGGTCAGCATGGCTAGCTGCCACCACGGAGGTCCTGGGTTCGATTCCCGGCTCTGCCACGAAATTTGAAAAGTGGTATGAGGACTGGAACGGGGTCTACTCTGCCTCGGGTGGCCCAACTGAGTAGAGGGGGTTCGATTGCCACCTCAGCCATCCTCGAAGTGGTTTTTCGTGGTTTCCTACTTCGTCTTCGGGATGGTACCTACTGTAAGGCCATGGCCGCCTCCTTCCCGCATCCTTGCCAAGCCATCCCCATCTTCCCCTCCCTTCCCATCCCTCATGAGGCCCCTATTCGTCTTGCAGGTGAGGCCGCCTGGGAGAGGTGCTGATCACACCTCCTCAGTAGTATCCACTCAAACCAGATGTTCCCAGCTCTAGGACACTGCCCGTAGAGGCGGTAGTGGTGAGTTCCCTCGCTGAGTCCGTGGGAACCACCAACCCGGAGGGTAAAATCGATTTTTTGATGTGTAACATCTTTCCACTCGGTTGCTGGATATTATTGTGGGAGTGATTTTGAAAATTGGGACGGAAGTGGATCGGATGGAAGTAAGACGCACTGCTAGCTGGATCGCATCCCTCCGGGCTGCTTTAGCTGTGATCCAGCTGGAAGTGGTAAGAGGAAACAATGAGCGCGCGGTGTTGGAGTTTGGTACCATGGCGCACTGCCGGCCATGTGGAATGTCTATCACATATGGATTACTTCAAGGTTTGGAGGCGCCATTAAGAATATTCCTACAGTAAATCGTCTTAAAGTTGTCGTTCATAGGTGTAAAAATATTCATTATATCATATTTGCTGAAAACAGTTATGATGTATCAAGAGTCTCTTTTCCAATCTCTGTATAAAAGTGATGACTACTCCCCGAGTAACTTTGATCAAGACTTTCATACTGAACGGTAAACGCTCATGCGAACTCTGCTGTCAACTGATTGAAACGATAACCACATGTTCAAAATCTTCGTATCAGTATTTAAATGATGATATGCTTTAATTTGAAGCATTGTAACTAGTCGGCAAAGCCGGTATTATGTTTCTGCACAATGGCTATTCAGATATTAACCCACATTGCGGTAATGCAGTGATCAATATAACATAGCCTATATCGATTTTTTTATACGGGAACTGAGCAAGCCTTTAATAGGAATTTCCTATACTCTCAAGTAGGCGTATTCATAACTAATTTAAAACTCAATTCCACGCAGGAACATTAACTTATCGAAAAAAGCAAAATATTAATGGAGCATTAACAATTACTTCCATATTATTACCGGCACGTGGAAATAAGTAACTGTGTTGTACTCTAAATATCCGTAGTTCTAATGGCTGCGTGGCTATCCCCTTGGTCTGCGAATCATGAGGTCTCGGTTTCGAACTACAGTCCCGGCAAATATTTTTGCTACCATATTATCGATTTAAACGATATCTATCATAATATTGTGCGTTTTTTTACAGAATCTACAGGAAATTACGATTTATCTAATTTTAATTACAACAGTTTGCACCAAGCAGGAGTTGGGAAATTTGATTGTATTGTACATTATTTCTAGTCGTCTATAGATAGGCTAGATACTATGGTTTCATTTCACCTCTTAATTACAATATAATATGTGATGTTTGTTCAACAAGTGTGACAGTAGCATATCTCCAATTCAATCTATACATTCATCATAGTACTAGTATGAAAACGGAGCGTAAATTAACATTTTAAGAATGTCCAAGCTGTGTACCTAGGTAGTATACGAGTAGGATAACATGTCAGATGACTTCACATACATTTCATCTCAATTTCATAGTAGGATAACATGTCACACATCATATGCGATTACTGAAAGGCTCGTATCTTTTTTTAAATAGTCTTTAGTCACATCGAGGGGAAAATAATAGGGTTCAGTATCGTTTGCAGGATATGTTTGCAGTGCATTAGTACCATACGGGATGAAAGAAGAGAATTATCGACCTTCTTGCCAACACGCGTTAGTTTGATTGCAGCAAACGATATTGGATGGGACTGCTGAATAGCCCGGTATAGTGCAACACAACAATTCGCGTAAGGTTATTTTCCTCTGTCTATCCACACGGAAAAATGAGCCTTAATCCTACTATTGTGTTATGTGGGCCTGCATAGCCGATCTTAAGGGTCAGACAAACAGACAGACAGACAGACAGACAGAACAAGAATCTCACATAGTAGTGTTGGCAGGAGCATTGACTTTGAGTTAGCCATACCAAACCAAACCCCCCCTTCATATTCCCATAGGCCCCCCAGGGGCTCACGACTAGTGGGACGTGGGTTGGCAACCACGGGGTCCCAGCTGAGTCCAGCATTGCTTCCACTTACTTGTACCGGACTCCTCACTGTCACATTTTCTTTCGGCCTCCCTTGGCCAACTCTTGTTCTCTTCCAACCCCGACGGTATTAGGGTATCCGAGGTCTAGGGAGTCTTTCACTTTCCCGCCTTAATTGGCCCTTCTCTAATCTTTCCTGATACCCTCATTCTTCGAGGGATCAGCCTTCTTTTTCTTTCCATGATATCTCCTGCCTTTTGCACAAGGCCCTAAAAGAGGCAGGGTGTGTGTAGCCCCACCGCTTATGGTGCACCCTGGATTGTGCTACACCCTCAAGGGCTCACGGCTGGTGAGTTCGGGATTTGGCAACCCAGAGGGATTCCTGCGCTGGGTCGAATTTTTACCCCTTTTTCCATTGCGTTTGGGGCGGACCCTCTCCTCTTTCCTCTCTGCCTTTCTTGGCTCTCTTTCCTTCCAAGTCCCTCAATTCTCATTCTTTGAGGGTTCCTTTCCTCCTGTCTTATATTTACATTCTTCTCCTTTTTGTTTCCCATTTCCTCTTCTAGTTTGTGAGTGAGTCGATAGTTTCATTTGATCATCTTACATTTCCACTATCACCCAAACCATTAGGGGCGGATAGCCTAGATGTTAGGCCCCGTTAAACAACACCGTCATCATCATATTCCCATAGGCTATTTACTTCAGGCAAGTAAAGCAAAGAATAGACCTATATTTCCACCAGGATTTGTGGAAACGTGAACTACATGATCAATGTACAACTAGTCTGCAGGATAAACAAAACGTTATCCGCATCCGCCCCGCATCTGCACGACTGTTATCCGCATCCGCCCCACATCCGCACGACCATTATCCGCATCCGCACTACTGTTATCCGCATCCGCCCCGCAACCGCCCCGCATCCGCCGCGCACGACTTTTATCTGCATCCACACGTTTGTTATCTGAATCTACTGGCATTACAATAATAGTTTTAATTAGATAAAGCATAAAGCAACATATTTAGACATTTGAGGAAAAATTCGTTCCCTTGCTTAGGCTAGGCTATGTATGTCAAGTGCTATGTTTAAAATGAATGTTATTACAGCCAGAATTACAACCCTTTCCAGTTCGGAGCGTTAAATGTGCTTAATGGCATAATTTGAATGATATAAGCTTAAATCACCACTCTACAATTGTCATGAAAAAAAAACAGAACGGAAAAATAGGCTATGTCTTAACAATCGGGTCCTAGTAATGATATTCAAGTTCAGATTGTAATCCAAAAACTATCCGTAAATTTACTCCAAACATTATCCGCAGTTTATCCGCTATCCGCACAGTCATGCAAACTATATCCGCATGGCGAAAAAAATTGCGGATAAATCCACGGATATCCGCATCCGCACAGGGCTTTACCCATAGCCTACAGTTTGTATACGCTGCGCCGGGCGTAGACTTTTGCAGATATCCGCGGCTCTACTCTGCTGCTAGTTCGAGTCCGACCTTCAGCATAGTCGCATGTGGTGTCCTTAATTAAAAACGTACTGTACTTCACCATGTTCATCACCACCATTGGGCCGAATTAGTAAAGCAAAATATAATTAATCAAAAGAGTATAAATGAATTCATATCAACTTTCTTACAAATAGCCTGAGTTGGTCAACAAAACGGAGTCAAACAATGATCGTTTTGGAGGAAGAATAATCATCTTATCTTTCTTCCTTGCAAGTGTTCTGCTGGAGTGTACCCAATACGCGTACAACAGAGCAGGAGAGAGGCCGAGTGCAAGTTGGTAAATGGGAGAGCAGGCACTATGTAAGCTGGCCATTACATCACAGGCGTACACACCACGCACGCAAACTTAGCAGACCACGCGAGCCAGTCCTCATAAGACAAGCTACAGTATTTAACAGACCGAGTCGTAGGATGTTCCCAACGTATCGACTAGAGTGGTAATGAACCAATGTCCTAAGAGTTCAGCTTTTTGTAATTTATTTAACAGCATGGAACCAGACTAGGAGACTGTACTACTGTATTACCCAAGCAGGACAATTGGGCAACATGGATCCAAGAAGTCTCCCACCACATGCTACTGTTCGTGTAACACAAAATCAATTCATAAAACAAGCGAGTGATCCCTTTTATCCTCATCCACAGAGGTATTTTCATGAAACTTGCAAAATATGATGTCAAGAGTTTGACTCCGTGGCTAATTGGTTAGCATGCTACGGTATCGGGTTCGATTCCCAGCTGGGCTGAGAGGATTTTAATCTTCCATGGTTAAATCCCCTGGTGTTAATGACGCCTTCCTAAACTAAATGCAGAAAATAGCCTAATGTAAACAGAAAAAGTAAAGAATGTAAAGAAATTAGGGTAGAGTCAAGTAACACTCTATCACTACGTAGGTTCGATTCTGAAAGTTCTGTTTTTACCAACATACTGCCGTAGAAAACAGGAATCCAGGAAGCTCTTGCGTTCTATCTTTGACCACCTCAATGAGGATTAAAATATATATTAACAGTGAGTTGACATTTCAACACGTGATCCACATCCCTTGAAATCTGTGGCGAAGATTTTAATTTCTTTTAAACAGCTGTTTAATTGTATAAGTTTCATTTTGACACCAGTCAGAGGTAAGATGCAGACCATTCGCATACAAATCTTACACGCATGTAGTGTTAGGCAGGCTAGGTGTGTGAGCTTAGCAATAAGTACGTTTTTCTTAGGTTGGACGCTGAAATGGCGCCAAAACGGAATAAAGAGGCTCGCTCCTACACAGCTGAAACACTTAATAAAGCAATGAGGTCGATTAAGGAAGAAGGATGGTCAGTATGCAAGGCCAATAGACGATTTAATAACCCGTGGAGTACACTAAAGGATTATTGAACAAAATATTCAGCCGATCCAGGAAGTGCAACCCTTGCAAAAATTGGAAAGCCAACTCGTTGTGTCACATGAATTTGAAGTGAAGATAGTGTGTCAAGATAGACACAATAGATCGGTCTTGGCCTAATTCCAGACCCCGGAACAATGACGATGATGGTTGTGGTGCGTGAGGTGGCTCCCCTGGCGGATGACACCAAGAGAAAGAATGGAGCCGAAGTGATTGATTATCAGTTTTGTAATGTCTGGTAGGTACCTATAATGTCTATTTTATGTGTGATAGGTGTAAGGAGTCTGATAGTGACTAAGAAGACTTAAAATACGTTTAATGGAATATTCTTTTGTTTCTATAAAAAAACTGAGTAGTGAAATGTTTCAATATGGGGTAATAGAAACTTATAGTCTACATACGATTTGAAGACTTTTATTAACATTAGTTTTCACGCTTATAAAGTACACTGAATGGTGAACACCATGCTATCACGGAGTGACTTAAACACTATCACGGAGTAACTTGAATATCACGGCGTTACCTACTTCTACTTACGGATTTTGTTAGTTAATATCTTGAAATAACTTATGAATATCTGTAAGATATATGCCAGAAATGATCCGTAGGGTATTCCTCTATGAATCAAAATAACTGAAATCTAAAATTTCAGAAATAGTAACAAAAAAAGGCTTAGTATCACGGATTTACTTAACTTTACCCTACGCTGAGTAGACTACACAGGCTATGTAGCCTATTCCACGCTCACCACATGATTGAATATCTCGAGCAACATGTTCGTGGGACCTGAAATATTGCGTATGGGCTAAATTATCTTGCAATTGGCATATGTTGATGTTATATGGTGTGTGTGACATCTAATTGTATTGTCTGTACAAATGTGTGTATCAGTAGCCAGGGCTATTTGGAAGGAGACGACCGTGGTCTTGAATTAGACCTACATACCATTACAGCAATTGTACTGGAGGAACCAGAAAACACCCCTTCTCCCTCTGTCCAGAAGTCAATATCATGGAAGGTTGGGGAATTGACTCTCAATGACCGCGATGGTGACCACTCAATTGTCCTCCGAGCTGGGAATCAAACACCGTGCGCTCAGACCAACGAGCTGCCCTACCATTCTCCTGGATCCTCATCATAGATTGGCTAATTTCACCTTTCCAGATTTATCATCGTTGGTAATAAAATGAAAGATGGCAGCTTATTATTATTATTACAGTTGTGAGAGCAGCATGGAAGGAAACGGGTGATTGCTCTTATTGGGTTTGCGAACACGGGTTTGGACGTAGCGGCATTGTGTTCTAGCATTACATCGTCATTTCCAGTAAAATATGATACAATTAATATTCTCTCTTTGTTTCGAAAGTTGTATCGGTGTAACGTAGAAATAAATGCCATTAATGCGAACACAGCATTCGTGCATTGGAAATCAATCACCTGTTTCCCTGGCAATACGATAATGAGCCCCGCCCCCCTTCACCTCCCCACCGCCGATGAAGTGCACTTTGCGAGAGGCTGTACACATTAGTCCGTAATGTGTGTTTCATTGCTTGTTTGGCAAGGGTCTCCGTATGATGCAGGTCCCTTATATTATGAGGTTTTAAGATGTGCCGGAAGCGCTCCGGGTGGAGGCCAAGGTAATTAAGGATATTTCAGACTGTGTATTAAAAACATGAGCCCCGCAAGAGATTTGGGCAATTAGGTATCGGCGAAGCAATGTCTCCATTATTACCCAAGGACTGCGTCTCCACGGACTAATTCAGCTCGATCGATTCCTTCCACTCCACTGCGTGTTTTCCCATAACATCATAAATATCTTCGTGAAGATCTAATGTGCATATGAACTTGTCTTCTTGTTCAGCTAATTGCACGTTCATACCTGTAAATAAGTGAATCAATAACGCTATGAAGGACCCTGTAAATCAGCAGTCGACAAACACAAGAGCATCTTCCATTGCTGAGAGCTGGCGTCAGCAGCGAGCTTTCTACGTAGATCACATTCGGTTCTACTTATTTATGTGAACAATTCATTGCGTGCATAAAAATAATAATATTGGGTGTGTGCAAATACGATGCACGACGATATTTAGCTAGCTAGTTAGTTATTGTTGTTTTAAGGGGCGGCACTACGAGGTCATCTGCCCCTACACGACGATAATTGAGCGTAACAACGTATTCTCGGACTGATTTGTTTAAACTGTCGCTGTTGCGAAATTTCAGCTTCGTATATTTTTTAATTACTAGCGGACCCATGCGAGAAATCTCGCATGTTCAGAAACCACACTTTCCCCAATAGGTTTATAATGAGACACTTAAGGAGAAAGGTTATGTTTTTATTTCAACCAAATGATTATAGAACTCTATTTACATTTCAGGATTAAGGAAATACCTCAGAATGTTAATATGACATGAAACAGGCGTCACAGCGGTCCACGGACAGAAATTATGGAGCGTATTTTCCTACATCAACGGTGTTTGCAAATCGCACACTTCGTACAATTTTTTTAAAGTCATTTTTTTAAGAAATTATAGATATTTATGAAATTATAGTGCAATAAGTCACTGCTAATGTCTATTCTCTTTCATTTGAATGCTCATTTGTCACGATCGGTCACTTGTGAGCGCCATAGGAGGGATGCACACTACTGAAATAATATATATGATGCATTATTCGGAACAGAAAGTTCACAGGCGAAATGAAGAAAAGCCGAGTTGCACTTCCAGACAAACTCCAAACACAACCACTCTTCTCTGAAGTTTTAACTTAACACGACTCAAAAGTTTGCTGCTGACTGTATCTTGGGTAATACTGTATGTTCGCCCGCTAGCTAGGCTGTAACTGGGGTGATAGACTCGCCCCTAACCAGCTCGTAAATGGAGATTGTTAGAAGAAATGTAAACGTAAAAGCACTTATAGTGGGCGATGTATTGAAGATAGAGAAATGCTCTCCTTGACTTTTTTGTAGAACTTTTCATGCTGAACAATTCTTACACTCATAGTATTTAGATACTTTTAACGGTTTGCCCAGCGTAAGCTTAAAAAGAGCACGGACGCCATGTGTTTTTTTTACTTTCTCACTGAAATCTTTACTGCTCGGTTTCCTTTGATCATAAATAAATAATTTTCTACAGAAATCTTCCACAAGATATTCTTTACAGAATGGTGAAAACCGCAACAAAATCCATCCAGTGGTTCACCCGTGACATCCAAAAACGACAGTAGCGACACTCGTGCGCAGCAACAGAAGAGAAAGAGAGCTTGCAGCAGAAGCGAGATAAAACGATATCGTCACCTTTCACTGTAACACTTTTTCCCGAACGTCACTGTATTCCAACAATTTGTTTGACGTTGTCGCGTCAAAATTAGAGCAACATTTTGACCATCAGGAGTCATGAAATCAGTGAATTCGAGATAGTCTGTGGAATGAAATAAAATAGGCTATATCTTGCAGAGGAATTCTATGTAAGGTAATCAAGTGCTTGCGTTTAGTTCTGAAGTGTTGTTGTTAATTTTAGGGGCTTTGCGACATCGTGGCCATTTATCCCCATGTACTAGGGTGTGTGTAGAATTTGTCTGATAACCTGTGTTTTGTGGTGTCTGTAGAAGTATGGGTATTTGTAATGCAGGTGAGGATTGAGGAGGGGGTGGCAGTGGCCTTAAGTTAAGAACCATCCCGGCAATTGTCTGGAGTAGAAGTGGAAAATTACGGAAATCACTTTTCAGAATGGCTGAGATGGCAATCGAACCCCCCTTTTCTCAGTTTTGCCTCACGAGGCTGAATGGATCCCGTTCCAGCCCTCAGTCCAGAATTACATTTCTTGACAGAGCCGGGAATTGAACCAGGACCTTTGGGGTGACAGCCAAGAATGCTAGCCACTACACCAGAAAGTGGACGAGTTCTGAAGTGAGTCAAGAATTTATTATATGGACGTTATTGTATAAAAGGCTTGCACGTTAAGCTGTTGCATTAGCCTAGTTTAGCCTAGTAAGCCTATGTAGGACCTACTGTAGCCTATATGTAAGCTTATAGGCTACTACTGTAAGTTAGTTATAATTGCAGCTGGATATTGGATGTTTCACCAACGATATTTTTATTGTGTAGTTTATTTAATGCTGCACCTCATTTAGATATGACTACAGCTGTAGCTCCAATCAATGCTTGCTCGCTTCCCGTCGGATACGTGGCTCGATTCCCGGCCCTGGCAGATTGACTGGAATGGGATTTACCCAGCCTCGAAATGCTATCTGATGGTGAGGTAGCGGTGTGCTGCTCCCATGTCCTTCCTTCATCAGCAGGCTGAGTACCAGCCTGTACCATTGTCAGATAGTTTCCCAGGTTGCTTCATGAGGCTACTGTAGAACAACACCTTGGCACTTCATTGCCAGAGTTGGGAATCGAACAGCGGATCACCGGCTCAGGAAGCGAGTATGCATACTCCGCGGAACCACAGTACACAGTGGGTCAAAATCGAAATCTAGGAGGACAAAATTATTTATTTTCATAATTAAAAAATCAAAATGTATTATTTCTACAGCATTCTCATATAATTGGCACTCACTATTCTGGGATATAAACGCATCTTAATGTGAATCTGTCACCACTGTTCGAGCAGTCTGAATTGGAGGGTGAATGTAAGTGGCTGTGGTTTGGTTGTCTTTGTGGTTAGTGTGATGCTTTAATATGGAACATGCTGCTGGAGGTATGATCTTTGTAACGTGTTTCAGTTATTAATGGGCGTAATTGTTACGTAATTTTAGCTATTTGCATTATATAATATTTAATTATTATTTTTAAAATTATATTTTTACTTAGATTTTTAGTATGTCGCGTCACTCTGCGTCACTTTCTACTTAATGTTAAAATGTAGATAAAGACTTGTAGTTTACGCCTGTTATAAGATATTTTGCGTCTTTTTGCAACTTACTTAGTTATTTTACGTTTTAGAAGATGCCGCGCAACCAGTACTCACACGTTTACAACTGTTTGAAGCACTGAGTTCGACGATTATGTCAAATGTGGAACTTTGTGACTTTGTTAAGAGTAAATTAGGGGTAGAAGAGATAACTGAATGCTCTATCCAACTCCTAGTCATAGACAATTTCTTGCATGTACATACGTAGCTTAAAAAGGTCTTAAGTGATGTTTCTTATGAAGTAAACAAATTATATACGTTGCTTTCACTCTTAATTCATGATTAAAACGTAAAAATAATTTTGTCCCTTTAGATTTCGATTTTGACCCACTGTGCAGTGGCGGGCGGTGTATTTACTAGTGTAAAATGTAGTGTTGCTGCTGTTATCCATGTGCGAATGTATCGTGTATCTCGATGCGCTCCCGGTCCACTGTGATTTTAGTCTGTCCGAGACTTAGGTGGTCCCGTGATGTGCGCACCCAGGCCTGCCTATCTAGTTGGCTTCGTGATAACAGCCTGGCAGCTGTAGTCCTCCCACCTCACGCCAGATGACGTCAAACTTAGTATGTACTCTCTGCATCACAAATGCGCAAGTTGGTGAGCCCTTGAGTAAAACAAGGTTGATCATAGAAAAAAGGTAGCCAGATTTGTTTGGCTCGATTCATGGTTGAGGTTTTTGTCAGCATATAGCCTAAGACATTCACCATCATGTTGTTCTACTGGGTACAATGATGGTGAATGTATGCCCACCATTTAATCCCTCAACTTAGCATTTCCAATCCTAGACACGATGAGCTAGACCAGCGGTTCCCAACCTTTTTTTCCTCCCGTACCCCTTTATACATATTTATCTAAAATAGTACCCCCTAAAAAGTAAACCTTTATAAGGTTTAATATTTTACGGGCAATATGTACAAAACTTAGCCTAATAAAAACATTAAAAATGAAAAATAACTTACAACTATTTATAACTTATTTTTTAATACAATAGCCTATAACTAATATTTTTAATTTGTTTTTTGTTTGCTGTTAGTATGCATTTCATTTCAATGAAATGCTAAGTGTAATTTTCAATTTCACCATTATTTAGTTTTGCAAGTGAAGATGTATAAACTTTTAGCTGGGGATAATAGACAATTACATTACATAAGATCTTTTAATTTTGATTTTATTGAAAACCAATTCTAGCAATTTGTATGGCAAAAGTAGACAAATCAAGACAATAGCAGTGAAGCGGTGAAAGTGACTGGGGTTGGGGTAGGGTGGGAGCATTGACCTTAACGTGCGTGAATAAGACTGTCACTTTGCTTCGGTACATTACGACTGATGGGAACATGGCGCCCACCATCACCGTTTATTTTGGCGTAACCCCAACCAGTTCATTGCGTACCACCAAGGGGTACGACGCGTACCCCAGGTTGGGAACCGCTGAGCTAGACCACCATAGGTATAAGCTCCAGAAGAGTCGTCACAATAAGATAGTAGCCTATCCACACACAGTGACCATACGGGGTTGATGATCAAGATGGCACAAGAACCTCAGCGAATCAATAACAAGAATTAAGTCTGAAGCACATCGGTTTGGAAACATTACTTCATATAGGCTTCTAAGGGCTTATAGTTTATGGTGTTCCAAGGCTCATATTGAACCCTTTATCCTCTGTTGGATAAATGATTCTATGTTTTATTTCTTCAATTAATAAATATTTCCACCAGCATCATGAAAGTAGCCAGACGGAGATGAGGAAATTTCAAGCATTGGTTGGAGACAGCGGGGACATACCTGAAGCAGATTGACAAAAGGCTAAATACTTTAGCTGTGAAAGGAAATAGCCTAGCGATGTGTCAGAAGGACAGGTGTTGGCCGCCTCAAAATAGAAGCGACGCGCAGTGAGACATGCTGCTGGTATGTTCATTGTGATATTCGCGCCTAGAAGTAATATTATGCAGTAACGTGAGTGGCTGATGAAGAAAATAGACACTCCTACGACGCCAAGATCTGCTAAAACCGCCAAATTACAGAAAATGTGGGAACCAATGGGAGAAGAATGCCTATTTAGCGCGGCAGGTCTAGCGTGGGCACGCTCGGCTAGCATTCACGTGGGAGATCGCCTAGACAAAATCTCTACGATCGATTCTAGGATTAATGGGCATATTCTTGACCTGCGCTATTTTTCGAGTTCAGTGATATTTATTTCATTCCTGTATCACTATTATTTTGTGAAATTTTTATCTAGTTTCCCCCTCTATCTACACCTAGGGCCAGTTCATTTATAAGTGGTGTGAAGAGCCAAGACTTTGCTTATTATTCTGTGCGTCTACGGACGTAAGCTTATTATACTTTGTGTGTCGTGGACACAGGTTGACTATTACTTTGTGCGTCTACGGACGTAGGCTGTTATTTTGTGTGTCAGTGGACACAGGCTTTTATACTTTGCGCGTCTAAGGACGTTGACATTTATACTTTGCGTGTCAGGAAGGACACAGAAATTATTATTAAAAGTGTTAAATTCAGTGTTAGATAGTCACAGTACTATATTTGTAGGGGCAGTATCTTCGATAATTCGCCAATAGACTGCTTTGGGGAAAGAAGTACCCGAACGGCGAATTTAGTAGTCAGACATCAAGTGTATAATAATTTAATTTTTGAATCAGCACGAGAGATGACATCATTGACCATGGAGGAAGCCTGGAAATATCAAGACTCCATCAAGATGGTTGAGATGAGATAAGAAGAATCCAGTTGGGAAATGGCTGCAGATTTTCTTTGACGGGTGGCTGACTGAGGATGAGTACCGAATAATTATTATTATTACCTGATAAATTAACTTATGGTGTATGGGACATATCTTGTTTTGTAAATAATTTGCTTGTGTGATTAACGTAGACTATTTAGTTTTGGTCTGACACACCTTTTGCATGGAAACAGCTCGCATATATATTTAGTAGAAGGTTCTTTTCTTGTTTGTTGTTTTAACTAACGTAGCTATGTGAACGGCCGTGTTTGCATATGTTACGCAATGCGGTTAAAACGTCTCTCGGAGATATGTTGTGTTTCAGAAGTAGGACTGAAGTAATATAATTATACAGTAGATTGGAGGGTAATTAATTTCTTTTGTTTTATTATTGATCAGATTCAATGAGATTATTGCCTTTGGAGCAATGTGATTTGTGACGAAGAGCAGTCAGCTCTATCGTAGGTTTTAATATTTTTAATTGTCGGCGAGCATCCATTCAGCCGATCTGTGTGTAATACGTATTGTCATTCCCAAATATGTGTGTGTGTGAGTGTGTGTTTTTGTGTCATTACAAGCGGGATTTTCAGCTTAGACTGATTTCTGGCAGCTTGATGACAAATCCAGATTGTGACCTCGCGAGGGCAATTCTGGATATTTTGATTAATGTCTGACCATATTTTGAAGTGGTTGAGTTTGTTGCTGTTGATTCCTTGAGATAACGGCACAGCTGGTCAGTTATATTTATACACACTGGAGTGGGACAATGGCAGGTGATTGAGGAAGAGGGGAGATGTTGCACAAGACGGACTGAAGATTGCCAGCCAGGTCATTAGTGGAGAGTGCCTGTGTGGCTCAGTAATAACTTTAAATACAGAATTAAGAACTGATCAATGATAAAAATTGTTTAAATAAATGGGAGTTGCCTACGAATCACAATAATCTCCGAAGCGTTAGCTTAACATGCAGTTTTGTTCATATAAAGTAATATCAGCCAGTCAGGATTTTGTTGTTATTGGTTTATTCCATTTTTATATTTCATTCAGTGACCCGTGAGTCATATGCTATGCTGTATTTCCTTGTTTGTGTTGAGCAAGTTGGCCAGTGTTGGCAGCTCATAGTCAAGTGCGTCTTCGCGCTAATGAGGGTCTCAGGGAGATTCCAGTAAATAGTAGATTTAGTGCGTGTGTCAGCATTACTTTTTAAGGGTTTTTATTAATGTCATGTTCCATATTCATAAACGTTGATTTACGAGATGATTGATCGTAAGCATCGTGGCTGTTAACCCGTTGTAAACGAACAGTCATCCAAAGTACTCATTCCTCGTAGTTAGTCATTACGCGCACATAAAACCCAAATTGCAAGGTAGTGGAACCAGGATCCACATTTTAAATAAAAGGGGAGATCCGTCTGACTCCTCAAATTTATAGATATTCCTATCATGGGAAATTCAGGGAGGATTGTTTTATATTTTATTGTTGTTTATTTCTTTTTGTGCACTATTAGTCATAAAATCATGTTATTATTTTACATCTTGTCACCTTTCTTTCTAATTTATAGTTTATATCCTATGACCCTTACCTCAGTAGAGCACGTTGTTTGGCGAACGTAAACATCACATAGGAACTGAGCGCGACCCCTTGATTAAGATTTCTTACATTAAACACTGTTTTTCTGAAGGGTTCAATATCAAACGCGAGGGAAGTCCGTAGGAATGTACGTTGAGGAATCGGAAAAAAGTTCTCCCCAGTTTATTTTAGGAGAGCGCGTTGAATTGGTGGGTTGCAAATGTGTTATGTTTACACCTGCATCATTCGTCTTATTTTGTTGTGAGGAATGACCATTCTTCGCGGGAAGCCGGCATAGTTCTGTGTTAAAGACAAGACAGTGGAATAATGTGGGCCTGGTACAGGAATAGTATGCCTACACGCCCCGCAAGCAAGAAGAACGGACGTGTTTTGCAATCACGAAAAAATGAAGTGCGAATTGCTGTTCGCTACGAATAGGCACGTAGGACTCCTGGTACCGAATTCCATAGCTATCTAATGAAAGTATTTGGTCTTGAAGTCATGCTGACGGAAATGATAGGGCATGGCGGGCCTACGCGAGTTTTGGGTAAAGCGATGTCCGGGCGCCCATGGGAAAGTGAATCAAGTCACTCCTGAGTTCGGTAGCCTATTGCTTGGCATGATTGATTTACCTGACCTTACACTACCTTTCTACATGGATTCCACCATTGCTCAAGCATTTTTACATCGCGTGGCAGCATATTTTTTATCCCGTCTTTATGGAATGCTTCCCGCCTGGGATGAAATCCATCCTTCCACCGTTGCTTTGATGTCATCCCCGTTGAAACGCTTACCAACAGAATGAGGCGAAGCCACTGGGTGCCAAGTCCGGATGAGGAATTTTTTGTCAGGCGAATGGCTTGATCAAATTTTGGTTTTGTTGGGCCGCAGATAAGCTAAGCATTCCCCGCCGTTTGTTTTGGATGTCTCATGTTAGGTCCGTCCTCGTGGCGAGAATTCAACCAGCAACTTTCCCTTTCTGTCCCACAACTCGGTGAACATGAGCTTGCGAGTTGAAATGGCCTGTCTCAATTTATTTTTTTACAGGCTATGCTTTATGCTACATTCCATCGCTGTTGGTTCGACTCACGAGTGATGTGCATCTCCCTTGTCCCATCATCACGGACAATAACTTATGGTTCAATAAAGCCTGATCTTCCCCTCAGTAGGCTATATGGCGTCTAAAACGTTAGGTTCTTGCGCACAATTTCCAACCTTTTAGAGGATTGTACTTAACATTTGTGAATATTCCATAGAAAGCAACGAAATTGTGAAGCATCTGTTTTCACGACTTTTCGTGTCAAGCTCACGCATGCAATCCTCGGTCACAACCGATGACCGGCCACTCCTTTCTTCGTTGTTGTTGTTTCAATTGAGGGCCTGGACATCGTCGTCATTTAGCCCCATGCACGTGGGTGTATTTTTAGGCTATAAATGAAAAATCCACAGCCTGCTTCCAGTCGACCGACTGGGTCAGGGAATGGAATGAATGGAGCCCCCATCTAGCGGCGAGGATATGAATTGTGCCGGCTGCCGAAGCCTGTCGCACTCCCCTGGATCAATGATTAAATGAATGACAGATGAAATAAAATGATAGTGGAGAGTGGTGCTGGAATGGAATTGTGACAGGGAAAACCGGAGAAAACCCTGTCTGCCTCTGCTCTGTCCAGCACATATCTCACATGGAGTGACCGGTATTTGAACCATGGACCCGGCGGTGAGAGGCCGGCGTGCTGCCGCCTAAGCCACGGAAGCTACTAACCGTGTATTACGAAGTATAAAAGTCTGATTAGGACTTGGTTCCAAATTATATATCGTCGCTACGCAATATCCATACGACACTGTCTTTCCCTTGAGACTACCACGCCCCCTTTTGGTTCATTATCCTATGCTCACGGATAGCGGAAACTATCCTTACGCGAATTGTTCTGAAGGACTGGATATCCACGTAGGCTCTAGGGGGTGAATAGCGGGGAGCAACATTCTCACAAGTGGAATTGCCTGTATGATTTAAAAAACTTTATGTTCGACCCTCACTATTATGTGTCAGAAAACTGTTTCATAATGATGGTCATTATAACACTGTTTTCCATTATGATACAGTTTCTCCACCCAATCAGAGCTCGGTCATTGACCAATTAGGTAACGATACCTTTGCGCATGCGCTCAAAATCCAACATGTCGGACATAAACACAACATCGAACTATAATAAATTACCGACATGGAATACGCACCGTCCATATGTTCGCGTAAATAAACTGGCGAATATGAGACAAGAAATAACACTGTACCTTAGAATAACCAACACTAATTTGTACACAGCGCATTTTCTTGGAACGACTCCGGTGACAATATTACTGAGGGGCGGCAGATGTAAACATATGGCCTGCATATGGCATTGCAAGCGCACAGAGCGCATGCGTCGGTCAGCCAGAGAGCTTGGAACATGCAGATATGCTACCTAGCGCACCACCCGATCACAAAATTCTAGTTACTGAACAGATATTTATGAATATTTATGTTAAAACATGTAATAAAGTTATAATTATCGTCGAACATAAACAGTCGTATGCAACTCGCCTATAATGGTAATTAAGACACTCGTATGGAAATTATAAAACTCGCTAAAGCTCGTTTTATAAACATACTCGTGTCTTAATTATAGCCATTATAGGCTCGTTGCATAATGTACTATTAACTGGGTATGTGGGATGCTGAGAGCACCCCACGGGTAATATTCGCTTGTTTTTTTTTCTGACAAAAGTTGGCTACACTGTTGAGGATCTCAGTACCTTCTTGAATAAGCTTGAAGTTTAATCTAACGTCATTTGCATTGTTTAAAGTGTGTCTATTATTGCCGACAATAGCATTTATAGGCTGGGTGTCGTCAGCACCCCGCATACCCAGTTACGTTACACATCGTGTCTAATTGGTTTCTACTTCGCAAATTGCTTGCCACGGTGGGTGAGTGGTTAACGTGTTGGTCTACTAACCCCATGTTTGCAGGTTCGCTCCTGGCCGTGGTAAGTAATTTTTGAAAGGCGGCAAAAATTACGACACGCATGTCATACGATGTTGGCATGTCAAAGAACCCATTTTAATTCAGTAGGCCGTGTTCATAATGGCAACATCTCGGGAGTTTCCGCCAACACAAAGTTCCTAATTTCTCCACCAGAAAGCGCTATAGTGTTCAAGGAGCTTAGATATCTAACCTCCTTGACTTTCACAGTGCTTCAAGGAACAACGAAATTCGACATGGAAGCTACCCTCTGGGTGTCAAATAACAAAGCTTGCACCCGGCACCCTAGGCCATACGATATTATTATTACTTCGCAAATTGAGCTGTCGCTTCTGTTGGTGTTGGGAGTGTTTTAAATGAATACTTGTTTAGATGAAATGCAGGAACGGATCAGTTTACATATTTGTGTTTTTAAATAATTGTCTGAAAGCTATGAAGAATTAAGCTTAAAAATTTACATGCAGTACGAAACCAAAATATTAAGACTTTGGGATTAAAAATCAGTAAGGTATTTATTTTCCTAACTGTGGTGCAAAATATCTTATGATAATATTTTTAAGGTAGTAATAAATATTGATTTTGGTATATTTGGTCTTTATTTAACATTTGTAAAAGAATAGTGAGCCTCCATGGCTTAGGCGGCAGCACGCCGGCCTCTCACCGCTGCGTCCGTGGTTCAAATCCCGGTCACTCCACGCGAGATTTGTGCTGGACAAAGCGGAGGCAGACAGGTTTTTCTCCAGGTACTCCGGTTTTCCCTGGCACAAATTTCATTCCAGCAACACTCTCCACTGTCATTTCATTTCATTCGTCATTCATTAAATCATTGCGACAGGCTTCGGCAGCCGGTACAGTTCATATCCTCGCCACTAGATGAGGGGCTTCATTCATTCCATTCCCTGACCCGGTCGGTCGACTGGAAGCAGGCTGTGGATTTTTCAAAAGAATAGTGCAAGTTTTAGTTGGGGTGTTGTGAGCATCCCCTCCCCCCTACCCACTTACGTAACTCTCACCAACATACCTAATTAAAGGTTACCATTATGTCCATGTTGGACGTGCGTTTAAGTCAGGATTTTGTATTTTTTAGCGGAGGGCTTTTAGTGCCGGGAGTGTCCGAGGACATGTTCGGCTCTCCAGTTTGTAGCTGCTTCTAGGCGGACACCCAATGGGTGAGCTACAAGTACCGTCGCGTGTGGAGAGTTGTCCGGGGAGGAAAGTTTGAGTGTGAGGACGAGGAGTTGGAAGGTAGCGGCTGTGGCCTATAGTTAGGGACCAACCCCGGCATTTGCCTGGAAGGAAGATGGGTAACCACAGAAGACCATCTTCAAGGTTGCCGGCGGGGGGATTCGAACCTCCTCGTCTCCCAGATGTGAGCGACTGCCAGCAGCCATGCCGTAACGACCACGGCTAACTCACACGGTAAAGTCAGGATGAAATATATTTTTATTATTAATGTATAGATCCTATTTCTGTTAGTCAGATATTTAAATACTGTATAATTTTATTCATTTTCAAGCATATTTTCATAAATTTAAGGGCATTTCAATGAAGGTTTTACATGATCAACACCTGCCCCGTAGTGATGAGTGTCGCAGTACGGGTACAGTGCGAGGCTAGGGTGATGATGAGCATCAGCGAGGGGGAGGTAACGTGTGTAAGTAGCAGGCTAATAGCATGCTTACAACACTATGGTTTTGTCGTCCCCCGTCCGCTTTAAAACATGCAAATTGCAGGAATATTAGGGGTTATTATTTCCACTTGCAGAAATATGGCTTTAAAACCGCCACTACCACCACGTTTTCAAGCTATTCAGAAAGGAAAACGGAAATGATAATTTCCTGCGATCTCCGGTTCTGCTTTGTACAAGCTGTACGAGGGGTAAGTTGGCTTCCCGCGACACAAAAAGACCACGTTTGGCAGCCATCTTGGATCTACATTTAATAAGAACACTTGTTTATGACGGTCATATCCTCCAGCTCACTCGGTTGATAGCAATCGAATTTTTAATCAAGAACGGATTGGGCTCCATTCCACCGGACGAAATGATCTAGCAGTGGAGTCGATAACTTCGCTTGGCTCAGCCATAAAGAAGTCTCGTGTTATTGGAACAATGGTGTGAGAACTTATTGCATCGCAGAGGACTGACCACCTGATTCACATTGAACAGACATTCCAGAGTTATTTTCCTGGGACCAACATGTGACGCCTTGAGGCAACCGTGGTGTTTCGTTACAGCCCTGTCACATTGTCAAGATTTAAAAGCACCCCATTTATTCGTGACTTGGCTTTATCACTTCCATCACTTCCTACTCGCCAGATATTCTGACCTTCTGACCGTCCCGAAGAGTAATGATGCTAACTATTGCGGCTTTAGAAACGCCAGGTTGCCGACATCTCGCCATTAAGGGGCTCATCAACCTGCCTGTAAATTTACCAACACGCGTCTCTCATATTTAAGCACCATTAAATGCCAAACGCTTGCGCTGGGATTCGATCCCACAACCTTTGTCAAGGAAGGCGAGAACCTTACCACTGCACCACACATCCAGCCGTGGCAAAGAACAGTTGATGTTGTTGTTGTTGATTCTTGAAGGGATTTGCGATAACCTGGTCTTGTAGTCCCGTGTACTTGGGTGTGTGTAGGAGCTGTCTGACAACCTGTGTCACTGTGATATTTGTACTAGTGTGTATATTTGTAATCGAGGCAGGATTTGGGTAGGAAGCGGCCGTTGCCGTAAGTTAGGTACCATCCCGGCATTTGCCTGGAGTTATAGTGGGAAACCACGAAATACCACTTCGACGATGGCGGAGGTAGGAGTCTAACCCTCCTCTTCTCAGTTTTGCCTCATGAGGCTGAGTGCACCCCATTCCTGCCCTCAGACACGAATTAAATTTCTTGGCAAAGTGGGAATTGAACACGGAATTCAGGGCTGAAAGCCAAGATTGCTAGGCACTGCGCCACGAGAAAGGAGTCATCATGGGGTGAGTGAATCGGTATAGGCTAATGAGTTGCGGCACAATCTAACACCTCTCATTTATTTCATTTGAGGGCTTCAGATATCGCGGTCATGAGCTCCGTGTGTGGAGTAATGACTGTAATTATTAGTTTCCAGGACTGAGATTCCTACCATCCCGACAGTTGATACAACAGCTACACTCAAGATGGCCATTGAAGTGCCAGCTACCTACTTCTGCCTTAGATCAGCGTAGATTACGTTCCCCCACTCAACTAGAAGGAGAGATAGCGATGGGTGTCCGAGCACTGTCATTAGAAATGTTTTGCAATCCCTTTTTATCGTACATTATTGTAATTTATGTTTCAACCGACAGTAGTGGCTACGCTGGCTAAAGCGCAGCATTAGGTCATAGGGCCAAGCTCTCTGCTGACTCGGTAGACGCGTGGGTTCGAGCCCCACCGTCGGCCGTCCTTGAAATGGTTTTCCGTGGTTTCCCATTTTCAACACCAGGCAAATGCTGGGACGGTACCTTCTGACAGGCCACGGCCGCTTCCTTCCACATCATTGCCCAGTTTCATTCACCATCATTCATTACATCTCTCATTAACTCCTCTCATGAGGTTGGCATCAGGAAGGGCATCCGGCCGTAAAAACCATCGCCACAAAGACTTCCATCGCATCCCATCCCCGACCCCGTTGGTAAACGGGGATAATAAGGGGTAGACATACATTGTAATTTATGTTTCAAATTCTAATTTGAAATTTTATCGTGTTGGAAGTTTTTTCAGTGTTGCCTTAGTAATCGAAACTAATGCATTTCAACTGAAAAAGAATACAACGCGAGTTTAACAAATTCACTCGGATGACCAGTTTCGATCGTCAAGCGATCATCATCAGATCCATTACACTTAGGCCGTTAAATTTATGTCTACAAGTATTTGGGTGACGGTATTTACAATATGTAGTCTACACTTATTTAGTTACAGAAGTTATTGGAAATGTGGAAATTTGAAGCCATTCCTTTTTCAGTGTTGCCTATACAAATTGTCTTTGCTGCTTTTCAGTCGGTCAACACGATTGTGCCCAATGAATTGGGAGCGGTACAAGTTATAAATATGTAAACACACTCCTGGAAAACATAACATGTATTAGTCAGTTGCCCATTTAAGTATGATAACTAGCTATTTTTTTCCAGGAGTGTGTTTACATATTTATAATTTTGTACCGCTCCCAATTCATTGGGCACAATCGTGTTAACAGACTGAAAAGCAGCAAAGACAACACGCAATTATTAGAGACTTGCGCAACTTGTAAAGATTTGTTAGTTATATGTGATTGGACAATGACTAAGAGGGATGAGAGCAGAGTACAAGCAGCTGAGATGAGATTCCTGAGAAGTATGGTCCAGAAAACGAGGAGGGACAGAGTGAGAAATGAAGATATATGGAAAGAACTGGGAGTACAGAAACTCAATGACAAACTGGAGCAAAACAGATTGAGATGGTTTGGAAATGTCAAAAGGATGAATGAAGTAAGGCTACCAAGACGAGCACTGGAACGACGGATGACAGGGAAGAGAGGACGAGGAAGACCAAGAATGCGTTGGATGGACTCGGTGGAGAATAGTATTAGAAAACGGAACCTGGATTGGAACACTGTGTCGGAAGAGGAATGGTGGAACGTCAGGACACAGTGGAGAGAAACCATATTTGCCCCCGCCCAGTGTCAACTGGAAAAGGGGAAATGATCATGATATGATTTCTTTAAATGCTATGATTATAGATTATAGTTTGCTTGTGATTGTTAGTGAACGCTCAGGTTAGAATTGAATATGATCTTGGCTTATTGTTTGAGCGATGTGGAATCTGTTCTCTTGCAACTGGCTAGGCTGAACAAACAATATCGTTACTTTTAATCACATATAACTAACACAACTTAGATGCTGCGCAAGTTTCTAATAACTACTGTAACTAAATACGTAGGAGCGGATCTAGGGGAGGGCGAGGAGGGCGACCGCCCAGGGCCCCGCGGTCCGAGGATCCCGCGCCATGACTTTTTAAAAATTTAATTAATTAATTAATTATACTTTTCAAATTATATTTTAAATTTATTTTTATTATTATTTTCATTTTAAGTGCAGCTATGACCTCCCTTGACCGTTTAGCAAGTTTAGATTTCAGTGAAATAATAGAAGACTTCAGCCGAAGAGAAAGTCGCAAAGTAATATTTTAAACAAAAGTTAAAAGCACCAAACTTTTGTTTACTTAGGCAACACTGAAAAATGGCTTCGAACCTCACAATGTAATATTTTAATATTTCATAGTTTACATAATCTTCTTCGAGGGGAGTTCAAGGTTTCTTTCATATTATAAAAAAATGTACTGTAGTGTATTGAAAATATTGTAACTATTCTTTATTTTATTGTTATTACAAAACTACTGTCCATTTGATTTGATATTTTTTTCCTATTATTGTGGGCCCCACCTTATAATATCGCCCAGGGCCCCGCAAGGCCTCGATCCGCCACTGTAAATAAGTGTACATATTGTAAATACCATCACCCACATACTAGTAGACATAGATTTAATGGCCCAAGTGTAATGGATCTGATGATGATCACTTGACGATCGAAACTGGTCATCCAAGTGAATTAATTAGCCTAATCTCATGTATTTTTTTCAGGTTTAGGAAAACACCAGTTGCAATTCGATCCAATCAGCATTAATTTTGATGAATTTGAATCTTTAAGAAAAATATAACTCACACCTGTTGGTTATTAGACAAAGTGATTTTTAAGTGTAATAAAATAAAATCTTAGGCCCCAAATTTCATAACAACAAATTAATCCATGTCAGGAACGAAACTCTTTACCAAAAAAACTGAACAACTCTCGGACACAATAAGAAAACGGAGAATTGATTTTTATGGGCACATCCTCCGGATGAATTCAAATAGATAAACCAAAGAGATCTTAGACCACTTCCGTAATTTAAAAAAAAAGCTCTTTGGTTTAAGGAAACCGAGAAAGACCTTTTGGAACTCCAAATTACAGACACAATGCTCATGGACAAAACAGCCAAAACCGTCACCAAGGATAACAAACAACGGTTCCAAGTGAAACTCAAACAAAAGCGTACGATCCACATCTCTGCCGAAGAAAGGGAAGCAAGATCTCAAAGGATGAGGCAATACTGGGCCCAAAGGAAAGCTCAAAACAATAAAAAGTGATTGATTTCATGTACCCCAAAGTTGGGTGAAACAAATAAAGAAGAGAATGTCGTGTGCTATAATAACCAGCAGTCGAGGGATGGAAGTTATCCCTTCACTTCAAGCCTACCCAACGGAAGGAATCCGGATTGCAGATGTTGGGCTAAATCATGCAGAGATGAAATCCAGGACATGGACCTAGCCCTCACAGGAAATTAGCTGAATAACGGTACACATTTTCATTCACGTGTTATTTCTTTGTAGTTATGGAAGGATGAATAGAAAATATAAATAGTGAAAGAACATGTTTTTACAATGCCATATGAAGCTAGGTACAGGTTAGATAGAGACGTGACCATACTGTAAACAGAAAGAAACGAGACGTGCTATCAAACCATTAAGGCCATACAAGAACCAGTATAATTAATCATCTTGTTTAACACCAGTGTTTTATTGAATTATGGAAACGGGCAGTATGTTTTGGGGAGTATTCGAGTACTTAAAGTAAAGTAATTTGGCACAGATTTTGAGAGTGAAACATTTTTGGATTTGAAATTATGGCCATCAGGATCATATGGTTTTAAATATCCAAACTAGAAGCATATTGGCTAAGTAATCAAAGGTATAAGATGAGAGGCTTTTAAACGTGTGTTCTACGTAATAATAACTCAGAGGAATGTGTCATGTTCTACGAATGATTATAATAAAGCCAGCAGATGTGGATCATCCTAAACGATGCAAAACGATGTGTATTGCAGGGGAAGTGACATGCCCCCGTATAAATCTGCGATCCAAGTGTCACAGGGTAGGTGACCTAAATCTAGGAGAATTACGACGTGTAAAAATAAGGTAAGCAACCTGGTTAAATTCAGGAGATGAGTTATTCCTCCTCACCACGCGACGAGAATCTACGACAAATAGCACATACGGCACATTGTTATACACATGACAAAATTAATACGAGGTATTGAATAGGATGCACGGTTCGATGTTGATATTGAGTAATGACACGTATCTCTTCTATGAGCAAAAGTTTCAAGTGAGCACCAGAGCATAGCAAATATGTGAATTTAGGCAGGATTGGATTGCCATTAGCTTATTAAGATTTATGGCTTAGATAGATTTATGAGATCATCTATGAGACCATGTTTGAATAATTGATATTGATAATCCATTGTGCTGTGTTTTGAAGTACGTAAATAACTTTATAGCGGTTCTATTTCGATGATTGATAGGACATTGATGTCCGAGCTATACAGTACTTTAGATTTTTGGGAATAATGGAACTTACCCATCGTCGACAATGATAGGAATTTTAAACCCTAGTTTTACGAATGCTTAAATGCCAGCTATTTTCAAACATGGAGATTCACGTTGATTGAATACAGTACTATGGTAGTGCATTTTGAAGTTCATTGACATTGAATGATTGAATGCCCATTTATAGGGCTACGCAGAATAAATTGAGTGAAAGAAATATAGCCTAATTGTTTTTGTGGACATGATGATAGCAGGTCTAGGTTCCTAGAGTGATGTTGGTTATATATGTGATTTAATTTAATGTCTATTTAATGAACATGCTATAGGCTATGACTTAATAGTTTAATAATTATGATGCATAATTAATTAGTGCATGAAGTAACAGTCTCTAACTTATTCCTTTTATAAGCCTTAGAATTGTACCGATACTCATCTAATAGCATGTATTGACCTAAGCAAATCCAACTTTAAGAAGCCAACATTTCACAAACTAATATTGTGGAAGTGATGTCAAATAGACATTTTGCTATTTTGATTTTTGAGAATTTCTAGTTTTGATTTTGTTGATGAATAGCGAGGTTATTGATATTATTCACTTTTTGGAACCTCAAGCTCCTGTCATTGACATTGAATGATTGAATGCCCATTTATAGGGCTATGCACAATAAATTGAGTGAAAGAAATATAGCCTAATTGTTTTTGTGGACATGATGATAGCAGGTCTAGGTTCCACAATATTAATTTGTGAAATGTTGGCTTCTTAAAGTTGGATTTGCTTAGGTCAATACATGCTATTAGATGAGTATCGGTACAATTCTAAGGCTTATAAAAGGAATAAGTTAGAGACTGTTACCAAAGTAACAAAGTAACGTAATTTGATGACCTGTTTGAAGGAAAAGGAAGAGTGTAGGGTTACGTGACCGTTTATCTCGAGATCATAAGCCACGGGACCTCCTTTTTACGTGGAATTCGAACCACAGGACATGGCATTTCACTTTGAAAATCTCACATGCATTGACCGGAAATCGGAACCGGTCCGCCGTGGTGAGAGGCCAACAGCTTGACCGCTGCGCCACCACGCCCCGCCTGTTTGAAGGGGTGAAGTGATTGATGTGATGTCATATGGTAAGCAGTAGTAATATTTATCGATTTTACCCATAAGTGTGTGACACTTGTATTTAAGAATAGCTATAGCATCTCTCTACCAACAGAAAAGCACGATGTTATGATTCCTATTACTGAACCGTACACGCCCCATGTACATGATGGCTGAGCTATAGCGAGTTGGTAGGCCGGACGGTTATCGTGTCAGGCTACCAACCCCAAGCTTGCAGGATCACTCCTGGCCATGGTAAGAGAATTTTGAAAGGCGACAAAAATCACGACACGCATGTCATACGTTGTTGGCATGTTAGAGAACCAATTTTAATTCAGTAGGCCGTGTTCGTAATGGCAAAATTAAACTCGGGATTTTCCGCCAACAACAAAAGAAATCCTCCTTTCTCTACTAGAAAGCGCCATACAGTAGTGTCAATGAGCTTAGATATCTAACCCCCTTGACTTTCATAGCGCTGCAAGGAACAACAAAAATTCGACATGCAATCTGCCCTCTGGGCGTCAAATAACAAAGCTTGCACCTGGTACCCGAGGCCATACGATAAAAACAAAATCTACTTTAAGAGCAGTTTGGAAATGTAAAGGTTTCAAGCAGCGATTTGTGTTATTGAACATCACCAAACCCTTTTATATAGAAACCACATATCTAGGAACAGATTACCTTGATGTTTAACAACCCCCATCCCATCTTCCCGACCTTCAAGTAGACTAATTCTATTATTGTCAGTATCCATTGCTTAGATATTTTGTGGAAGTTAATGGCAACTGTGAACTGCGTTGTGAACGTTGAATTTCTGTGCTTTGATTACATTTCACAATATCCCCCAGGGGCTCACATCTAGTGGGACGTGGATTGGCAACCACGGGGCCCAAGCTGAGTCCGGCATTGCTTCCACGTACTTGTGCCAGGCTCCTCTCTGTCTTCTTTCCTGTCGACCTAACTTGGCCAACTCTTGTTCTCTTCCGACCCCGACGGTATTAGGGTATCCGAGGCCTAGGGAGTCTCCTTCTTTCCCGCCTTAATTGGCCCTTGTCTCATCTTTTCTGATTCCCTCCTTGTGCGAGGGGTCAGCTTTCTTTTTTCTTTTCATGTTATCTCCTGCCTTCTGCTCAAGGCCCTCAAGGAGGCCGGGTGTATGTAGCCCCACCACTTTTGGTACACCCTAGATAATGCTATACCCTCAGGGGCTCACTGCTGGTGAGTTCGGGAGTTGGCGACCCCGAGGGATTCCTGAGCTGGGTCCGTTTTCCCCTTTTTGTCCCTTACCTGTGGGGTGGACCCTATCCTCTTTCACATTCCTATCTGCCTTTCATGGCTCTCCTTCCTTCCAAGTCCCTCAATCCGCATTCTTCGAGGGTTTAGGGCATTTCTTTTCCTCCTGTCCTTTATTTGCCTTATTCTCCTTTAGTTTTCAATTTCTTCTTCTAGTCTGTAGCTTAGTAGTCTAGTTAGTTTTAGTTTTAAGTTTGCATTTCATTTTCATCTTCACGATCACCCAAACCATCAGGGGCCGATAACCTAGCTGTTAGGCCCCTTAAAACAACAATTATCATCATCATCACATTTCACAATAATGCTGTGAAAGTGATGAGGCATGGGCAAGACCCTCGTACATTATGTTAAATAATGTTACAACAATATTCAAGGATGAGCGGGAAGGAAGGCATCGGTTATTTGAAAGAAATCGGAATATGGAATTGTGGAAGCTGGTAGTGTATCGAATGCTTGTCGCCGGCGGGCGGGCACATCAGGAAGCAATAGACAGTTCCAGCAATGGCCCACTACAATATTGAATATGATCCCGGGCAGGCAGGGCCCTAGGGAGGCACGCCCAACCAATCTCAAGCGCCCGACCCGTTCCAACGCTGTTTCTTGTCGACTCAGCGGAACACTGGATGGCTAGCTATTGGAAATTCAACACGAGTTCATACTGTACAGACACAAACAGAAGGTAGTGACTCTCTGTTCACCTGGCCCTTGTGTACGCGCGTTAGGGTTGCATTGCTTATCACTGTCCTTTTAAGGGACACTAGGACTGAGTCTTTAGGCAAAAATGACAAAATAACTGTTTTTTGGGTTTTCCCATATATATACAGTATCTTATGGACCCCTGCGGATCATTTCAGTAAAACAGTTTTCATGCACCGCCATTTTTTAAGGTTCAGTGACATTTTTAATTCTCCTCTGCGTAAGAAGATGATGGAAGGTAGGCTAGATCATATGAAAGTAGGCTATATTGTTGGAACTAGAAATCTTAGAAAGTCGTAGGTTATCTCAAAAGAAAGGTCTCTATGCTCTTTATCTCTAGTAGGCCTACATAACATTGTATTTTTCAGATATACACACTGTATATTTTAACTGGTTAAGTTGATATAGCAGGCGATTTTATAAAAATGCTTTTATCTCCAAACAACATCTTTAGATAGTCAAAATGCTCCGTGTGCATGAGGTATTCACAAATTTTACTCATAAAATCACTGGATATTCAGAAATACATGTGTTGTAAGATAACATTGCAATATCTCCAGTCACTTTGTAAATTACAGACAAAAAATACTATGAAAATTTATCAAAATTCATAAAGCATTATAGCACATCAAGAAAAATTAATCTGACAGCATACATGTATCACTTTCCTGAAATATCTCAATGTTATAATATTTCGAATAGTTTTATGTATATGTAATGAAAAAATCAAGCGTTTTACATAATTTCTACTACGCGTGGCGCATTTTGATCACACTGTATATATTAATAATATAATTAGTAAAAAAACAATTAAATTTCATCCAATTGTTTTCAAATTTGGTATGTGATTTAGTGTTACTATTTCAATTGTGCAGTTTAAATTTCAACTCATTCTGATAAAAAAAATGTTTCAGTCCTAGTGTCCCTTAATTATTGGAGATGTTTCCTAGCGCCTTGTGGCTCAGCTCCCTACCTTTTAAAATACAAACGTTAGCACTCGTTAGGAATAGACTGTGGTCACCCATGTTTACCTCTCCTCAGGGAAAGGGTTGGGGTATTTCACACCCTCCATGTTTCAGAACGTGATCCAGTCCTCAGGGTAATCGTTGGGGGTATAACACACCCTAAATGTTTAAGAACCTGATCTTTTCCTCAGGGAAAGGGTTGGGCACTCACTCCCACCATTGCGCCGGATCAAATCGGGACACACGAAATGAAGACGAATAAACACATCGATTTTTCAACAGAATCACAACTGCGTGTAAAGTAAGTGTTAGTATTTTGTTAGGCCTATAGGTCAAGCGCCCGCTTTTAACTGATCAGGCTTTAGTGACGCTGGGTTGTCGAAAGTTTGCCCTTGGATAGGATTCTTAATGCAACAGTAAATTTATTAATATGAAAATGTCTCGTGTAAATGTCATCGGATTGAGGCGAAATGAACGAGCTATCTTCGAATTTGAAGGCCAACGCTTATTTAAATGCGCCACGAAGCGGGTCTGCATTTGTTAATCGGAGCGTGGCCTCCAAGATCACTGGATTTATTCCTTCAGGATATACTGAATTTAACGCCAGCATTTACAAATACAGGGTCCGAGGCTGCTCACAATCAGCGTATTGGTGTGGGAACCCGTGGTCTCCGGTGGCACGTTACGGAATAATAATGTAATAATGATGTATTCGGTTTGTTGCCCCAGTCATCCTTGTTTCTGTGAAAAAGCTTAAACGTACAACAGGAAACACAGAGTATGAAGTTATAACGCGTAGCCTACCTGTAAGGAAACACAGAGTAGTATAACGCGTAGCCTACCTGTAAGGAGTGCGGCTCCGTGGCTAAGTGGTTAGCGCGCTAGACTTTGGCTCAAAGTGTCCCAGGTTCGATTCCCGGCCGAGCCATCAGGGATTCTAATCGCCTGGGGCTAATCGCCTGGGGCTAATTGCCGTGGCTCGGGGACTGGGTGTATGGTGCCGTCTTCATCATCACTTCATCCTCATTACGACGCCCAGGTCGCCCATGGGCGTTATCTAGAAAGACCTTCATTCGGCCTCTCCGGAGGCCATACGATCATTATTATTATCACTAGGGTTCTGAAGTTTAAGACCTAAAGAAGTACAAAATATGCAAGCAAATATGCCCTAAAAACTAGCTAAATATGACCTAAAAACTATAAAATATGACATGAATTTTTGGGATAGGTAGAGTATCACTAACATCCAGTAAACGTCTTAAGTGCCAAAACGTGATCAGCGATAATACACCAGACACATTTAATCAAACAAAATGACAGAGAGCTACAGTACATTAAAATTTTCAACATTCATTCTGTATCACACTACACTATTCGTAAATCTTGTGTTTGAAACTCGACGCAGATAACACGTACCTTATTATTATTATTATTATTATTTATTTACCAAAAATTGTGTCTACAAATTATGCACGGTAGATACAGAAAGGGCAAGCCCCACATACACAGCAGTACCTTGTTAACGACGCCTCAATTTAAACAAAAATGCTGAAATTATAACCAAATATGACCTTTTATCACTAAAATATGACCAAAACAATAAAAATGGCCGAAATATGCATTTATAGGCAACATCAAATTGCTTTAAACGTGGTCAGGGACCCGTCATTCAAACTTACTTTTCAGATTTTGGGTAAAATGAGCTCAGGAAAACAATATTACTTTTTCTTAACATCCGAACCTTAATTATCACCTGTAAGGAAACGCAAAGTAGTATAACGCGTAGCCTACCTGCAAGGATACCCAAAGGAATATAACGCGTAGCCTACCGGTAAGGGAACACAAGGTAGAATACCGTGTAGCCTACCTGTAAGGAAACAATTCTGCATTCAATGATAGCTTTGAAGCCATTTTGCAGTGTTACCTTATTACCAATAAATAAATTACATGTGATTATACCGTGCAGTGTGCACAATAATAATAGTGCGTGGAAGTTTGAACAAAATTATCCCTTTCAAGTGGATGAATTATTCAAACGGTAGACTTCTCCATAAAACTACAGTCAGGTAACAATAATTCAGTTCAAACTGAACAGCTGGACGAAAATAATGTAATACTGGTGTTAAAACAACGGAGGAAAATGAAAAGAATTGACGGTAAAATATGAGAGCTAGTAAATTTACGTGTATGAAAGGGGTCGGAAGGAGAGGAAATGGGAGAAATATGGGACTGGTATAGAAGCGTATAGGCCTACTAGAGAAAGACGTAGCCTGTGGTATATTATTATTATTATTATTATTATTATTGTTATTATTATTGTTAGACTATTATTGCCATCATTTCAAGGGGTTAGACACACGAACCGGCTCGTGTGATTGATCGGCCGGACTGGCGGTGTGTCCTGAATGCCGTAAGAGCGCCATAAAGACAGGCTGGATGTGGGGTTGATGATGCCATTATATTTTGCTGACTCCTGCCTCTAGTTTTATACGAGGCTCGTATTGGCCGTATATTGCGGAGCACCACACAAGGGACAGACTGGCGCTAGTGATCTCTTCCTTGACATTACTTCTGAAGCTTGGTATCCTTATCCGAGCTCCTTGGCAGAAATATTTATAGTTACTTAGTGTAAACGTGAAACAAATTGCAAGATCAAACCATTTTGAAGCGTACATTTTGAGGCTTAATGTTATCCATGTCGAAACAGTTCTTTAGATAGGAAATAACAAATTCGACTATCCTCAGGTAATAATAATAATAATAATAATAATCGTGTGGCCTCCGGAGAGGCCGAGTGCAGGTCTTTCTAGTTGACGCCCGTGGGCGACCTGCGAGTCGTAATGAGGATGAAGTGATGATGAATACGTCACATACACACAGTTCCCGAGCCACGGGAATTAACCCCAGGAGATTAAAATACCTGATGGCTCGGCCGGTAATCGAACCCGTGGCACTTCGGGCCAAAGCCTAGCTCGCTAACCATTTAGCCACGGAGCCGGACTATCCTCATGTTAGTCGTACTAACAAGGAACACTCAGAATATCGACCTCACCAATTTCGATGTAACTCGGCGAGAGGAGAGAAACCCTATTTAAATTTCACGCTGATACATTAATTATGAGTAGCCTCCGTGCCTTAGGCGGCAGCACGCCGGCCTCTCACCGCTGGGCCCGTGGTTCAAATCCCGGTCACTCCGTGTGAGATCTGTGCTGGAAAAAACGGAGGCAGACAGGTTTCTCTCCGGGTACTCCGGTTTTCCCTGTCAAAAATTTCATTCCAGCAACACTCTCCACTATCATTTCATTTCATCTGTCATTCATTTAATCATTAGGCTACCCCAGGGGAGTGCGACAGGCTTCGGCAGCCGGCATAGTTTATATCCTCACCACTAGATGGGGGGCTTCATTCATTCCATTCCCTGACCCGGCCGGCGACTGGAAGCAGGCTGTGTATTTTCATTTTCACATTCATTATGAACGGCTTATAGGCTATAGGAAATATCAAATTTGGTTATCCTCAGGTTAGTCCTACTAACAGGGAACACTCAGCAAATTGACCTCAGCAATTTCGATGTAACTCGGCGAGAGAAGAGAGACCCTATTTAAATTTCACGCTGATACATTCTACTGGGTGTTTCAAAAATAGGGGTCATAATTTCAGGTATGTATTTGTTACATGTAGACAATGAAAATAGTTAATTACGACATGTGTCCGGAAATGCTTCGTTTCTGAGTTATGGCCTTCACAACACTGAACTTCACCGGAACGTTTTTCTTATCGCAGGACGTTGTCGTGATAGGAGACATTAAGAAGACACTCTGACGGTTCATTCTGAGGCGAAGGTTAAATTCAGTGTTGTGTTTGGCGTTTGTCTGTGCGTCATGTACTCAAATCAGCATCTGGCAGAGATGCACTTCATGTGCGGTAAGGTGGACGGCAATGCTGCGTTGGTTCGTCGTTTGTTTCAGGAGAGGTCAATGAAACATCAATGTGAGGTCTGTATTTAAGCAGGAGGTGGCCATTTTGAACATTTTCTGTAATGACAGTGACCTGTGGAAGAAAAACGTTCCGGTGAATTTCAGTGTTGTGAAGACCATAACTCGGAAATGAAGCATTTCCGGACACATGTCGTAATGAACTATTTTGATTGTCTACATGTAACAAATACATACCTGAAATTATGCCCCATATTTTTGAAACACCCTGTATATGAACGGCTTGTATCGGTGCTTCAAGAGGCTTCAAATTTAAGGCACAGTCTTCTCCACACGCCAAGTTATATCGACATTGGACAGGTCGATTTGTGAGTGGCGTAGTGGCTGAGTGTTGCTCTTGATTGCGGATATGATGGCATTTAAGCAAGTGGAAATGTGACAACCTCCGGCTTGTAGATTTACTGTACTGGCGCGATAAGAATTTTCTCCATGGCAACATCCTGTTACCCTGATGTTTCGAAAGTCACAGCTGTTAAAGTTACGTCAAAACCTTATGATTATTATTATTATTAGTATTATTATTATTATTATTAATGTGAGCCTTCGTGGCTTAGGCGGCAGCACGCCGGCCTCTCACCGCTGGGTCCGCGGTTCTAATCCCGGTCACTCCATGTGAGATCTGTGCTGGACAAAACGGAGGCAGACAGGTTTTTCTCCGGGTACTCCGGTTTTCCCTGTCAAAAATTTAATTCCATATACACTTTCCACTGTCATTTCATTTCATCTACAATTCATTTAATCATTGCCCCAGGGGAGTGCGACAGGCTTCGGCAGCCAGCACAGTTCCTATCCTCGCCGCTAGATGGGGGCTTCATTCATTCCATCCCTGACCTGATCGGTCGACTGGAAGCAGGGTGTGGATTCTCATTTTTCATTATTATTATTATTATTATTATTATTATTATTATTATTATTATTATTATAGGCCATGTTTTAATGAGAGGTTTTGTCTCGCGATGGTAGCCTATTCTGATGCATAGTTTAATGTTACGTTTTATTATATACTAGCATTACCCGTCGCGGCTTCTCCCGCGAATATTGTAGAAGTAAAGAGTAGCCTACACTTAGCAACGCCTCAGTCATGAATGCTATGACTGATTAATCGTTTCATTTTGAATAATAATGATAATAATTTGATAAAGACCGTAAACAATCCGACAATAAAGACAATATAAATCAACAATGAGATATATTTAACACACTGACTAAACACAATATCTATTTCCCAAAATGTCTAAGGAAATAAGTGCACATCATATATTTGCACAAATTAAAATCCTCTACACCAACATTATCTCCCTCTCACCTGATAATATACACCACATCGAAAAAAACCTTACACACGTGTCAGCTTATTTTTAATGATTAGTTTCTATCCCCAAATGAAACCACTCGTGGGATATTGTTATTCAATGAAATGCAGGTTTCATCCCCTTAACACCCCTTTAGAACCGGAATATCCAAAATTCTTTCCCTAGAGGACGTCTTTTTCCCCGAGAATTTAACCCCTCCCCATGGGCTCCTTAAATTGGATTTATGAAATAACGGTTCAACACCTATTTACTTATTTTTAAGCTGATTTTCCCCCTGAGTTACAAACTTCTGGCCTATACACGCTCCGTTAGGAATCCTTCAACCACTACTTTTCACCTCCTTTCACATCTTAATATGCACCACATCCAAAATCCCTTCTGTCTGCTTATTTTTAATGATTAGATTGTATGTCGAATATCACATCCCCTAATGAAACAACTCGTGAGATATGTTTATTCAATTAAATGCAGGTTTAACTCGACATACAACGAACATATTCGCAAAATGTCATATTTCTAACAGTTTTGGCTGGGTGATGAAGAGTTAATATCCCAAAGTCCTTCCTTAGTGGACGTTTTTTTTCCAGAATTTCACCCCTCCCTGTGGGTCCCTTAACTTTAATTTATGAAAAAACGGTCGAACACCTATTTACTAATTTTTTAAGCTGATTTTGTCCTCCTGAGATTCATACTTTTTGCCTATGTCGTTTAAGAGATACACGCTCCGTTAGGAATCCTTCAACCCTCACTTTTCACCCATTTCACCTATAATATACACCACATCGAAAAACCCTTAGACACGTGTCGGCTTATTTTTAATGATTAGTTTATATGCCGAGTATCACATCCCCTAATGAAACCAATCGTGAGATATTGTTATTCAATGAAATGCAGGTCTACCCCCTTAATACCCCCTTAGAACCTGAATATCCAAAGATCCTTCCTCAGTGGACGTTTTCGACATACAATGAACATATCCCCAAAATGTCATGTTTCTGACTTGAATAGCTTTGGCTGGGCGATGATGAGTCTGTCAGACAGTCAGGACACTTTGATTTATATAATAGATGAGACTTGTCGAAGTCGATTTGCTCGTAGAAAGATGGGACGTAGCTCGTTTTACGCCTATCAATGCGAGGAGCAATGTTCGTGGAAACCAGGAACCCTGCATTTTAAGACCCTAAAACGAACGGTTTTCGAGATATTGCCAGAAAACTATTCCCGGTCTAGCGGTTGTCATGGTAACGTGGATCTGTTTCTCAGAGGGAACACAGGTTTTTAGAAATACCTCCAAAACCGTTCATTTTTTGACATTATGATATGTGTTTCGGGGACCCTATGGGACCTCGGAGTATTGTTTTTTCGTACCTGGTGGCTTAAAATGAGCTATATCCGGTCTTTGTACCTTTTGTCCATGCTCAGTGCCAAAGGGCCGAAAAGACTCTCTTAGAAATTGAATTTTCTAAAACCGATTTTTAGTGAGCCCCTACAACCGAAGATCAACCAACATGCAAAATTTCAGCTTTCTAGGCCTAGTGGTTTGAGCGCTGCGATGATCCAAGGCCCTCAAATAAATTAACAACAGGAGAACTATTTTTCGTGCAACCGGTGGAACAATATCATAGTACCGAGAGTATAACGGATGGTGCTGTGTATCCAGTGTGACTTTGCTGGTGTACTGCTCAGTAGTCAGTGACTTAGACAGTATTGTGAGTGCGAGAGATTGTATCGGTACTGTTTGGACTCGTGTACTGCTAGTTGGCGAGTGAAACTGTTGAACCCCTGACCATGTTTCCGTACGACAATATACTGAAAGAGAGAGGTTGTTTGGTGATTCTAATCGATCATCTGGCGCGATGAAAACAAGGAAAATCATCATTGGGCAATGTGTGAAATGATGCTGGTCTTAATTGTATTATTCATTTTCAATCCATTTTTCTTTCTTTTTTTTTCTTTTTATCTTGTTAACGTAAATTCATTGCCGTCAAGTTTCAGAACATAAACATCATTGTTCGAATGAGGTTTTATTAGTTAGTCTGCCTACCTTTCAACGTTTTTAGAGAAGGTTTGGGTAAGGCCAATGCACGTCATCTACTCATCCGGAGATTGAGAAGAATCTTTATCAAGTATATTTGAGATGTTCTTATTTATAAATAATTCAAGTTTTTTGGGCTAATGCCGTGTGAAATTAAATTAGAACCATACGTTTCGGAGAAACCCTGCCTCCTTTTTCAATGGAATCAAACAATGTGACCAAAGAAAGTATATCAATGAGATTACAAAAAATACAAAAAATTTAGATAAATTGCTCTCTTGTGACGAGATTACAAAAAATACAAAAAATGTAGATAAATTGCTCTCTGGTGACGAACAGAGGAATTTATCTACATTTTTTGTAATTTTTTTGTAATCTCATTGAAATACTTTCCTTGGCCACATTGTTTGATTCCATTGAAAAAGGAGGCAGGGTTTCTCCGAAACGTATGGTTCTAATTTAATTTCACACGGCATTAGCCCAAAAAAACATTAATTATTTATATAGTAATCCCGGCCGTGAAAGCCTTAATATACATGTTCTTATTTAATTAGGCCTATTCATTATTTACGTAATTTATTTTGAATTACAAATGATGTGATTTTTGAGACAATTATTAAATTTCGGTTTTCATTCTCCTTGTGTAATTAAAAGTTACACCCAGTGTTCTATCGCGGCCGGTCCTATGTCAAATGTTTATATGTGTTTGTTAACATAGTGACAACTGTCTACAGCCCAACGTACAGACAGCATTTCAGTGGTAGTTGTATTGTCTTTAAGGACGCATTACAGTTGTGTTGTGAACAGTGTAGTCAACGTCCATGATGATATGACGGACATAGTCAACATTTGATCGGGTTTAACGGAGCCCATCTGCAATCAACACATCCATGGTGAGATCCAGCTCCAACACCTTGATACCATGCAACCCACTATAGATGGGCAAGAAATCATGCTCTGTACACTGCCCAGCTTTGGCGTATGATGCTGTTTATTGACGAATATCACGTATGCCCCACTCCTGAAGAGCGCAGATGACGTTTTTGAAGATAATGTCTACGACATTGACTCCTGGTCATGGTTGCTTAAGGCTCTCTAAATGCTCAACAGCACAGATACGACATTCTTCAACCAACAGGCGAAACCCCACACAAGACACGGCACAAACCTAGAAGAATTGCTGAGTTTTAATTCACCAGCCGTGAAAGCCAATATACCATCTTTTGGAAGCCTTCATTGGGAGGTTGAGGCTGCTTGAGCTTTTGGTTCTCGCAGTCAAGTAGTGCAGTTGCACTCTATATAAAGGGAGGTACCGCGCAGTTCGTTACTCCTGTGGGGGTCCGGGCGGGGACACCATGAGCCCGCCGATGAGCCAGCTTGGTGTCCTAGGCGAAACCCCACACAAGACACGGCACAAACCTAGGAGAATAGCTGAGTTTTAATTCACCGGCCGTGAAAACCAATATACCATCTTAACAGTGGAAAGAATTCGCCAGCAGTTTGGTGAGGACTTCATCTTAATGGACAGTAACTCTCTACTCCATCGTGCAATACTCGTCAACGTTCCTGCAGCGTACTGGAATTATCCGACTCAAGTGGCCTTCCTGATTCCCTGGCAATTAATACCTTTGACAATGGCTGGGATGAATTGAAACAAGCTGTTTATGGACGTCCTGACCAAACTCGCCATCTGCAGGACCTACGACAAATCATCATTGAGGAATTGGACAACTGGACAGATATTGGTTGATTTATCTTGTGGATGGTATGCACAGGCAGATTCAAGTATATATCCAAGCATTGCCCCATATTAGTATCATCAGGAGTAATATGTCTCCCTCCCATTCAGAAACCACGGCTGTAATCTGATACTGGAAAAGCTGTCCTCTTTGATTTGCTAAACAGACATGTGTGCAAGTGTATTATACTTTCATACCTCAGGGCATGTGTGAGTTGTACCTTCTACGCATTGTGGAAATTTGGCACGGTGAGTTAATCCAGTGCTGGACTGTGGCAATAAAGCCTGCATAAAACCTTTATACAAAACGGATGGCGAAATTAATTTAATTTAAGAAACTCGTCGGACCGCAAGACGCAACAAGAAGAAGAGTCAAGAGGAGATATTTATTGTAATGTGTTCGCAAGTCGAGCAAAACTTTTCGATAACATGTTCATAAATCCTTTTAACTTAAGATAAACTTTCTTCTCCCTCGCGCACGTTAGTTAAACTCCAGGGGCGTAAAGCCATTTCAATGATGAGCTGTGGTTACGTCATGTCGCACCCAAAGGGGAATCGTTAACGATCTCGTCATTTACGACAGACATCAGTCACCTCAAGAATTCTGATGTTTTGTGAATTACTGCGAGAATGGTACTCCTGTCTCTATATCACCTGAGGTTGATAGCGCATTAAACTAAGCGATAAACATCATATTATTGTAAAATATCTGAATCCTGCGTAAATTCTGCTGTCAGTGTTAAGTGTGTAACCATCAACCTCACATTAAACGTGCATTAAGGAACGTTATCAGGATTCCATCTACACTGATTTATCTGTCATGTCTGTTCGCTTTATGTTTCCAGTCGTCGCGTGAGATGGGATCACCCCTCCTACACCCTCCCACTGTGACCAAGTTCCTAGGCACGCATGTAATGTCACGTTTTATGTTAAATCTCATAGAGACATGTGTTTTTGTGAGTGTCGGGAATGGGAGGCATTTGTCAGATAACCTGTGGTATAGCGGTGTCTGTAGTAGTGTGTAAGTATGGCCAAATTAAAATTAACATTAGGATTGGGCAAAAAACAAAAGTTTGGTGCATTTCAGTCGGTCAACACAAATGTACCCAGAATGAGCTGGGTTGTGCCCTAATCCTGCAATAACATCTACAGTATGTTTGAGAATAAAAGTGAAAAATATTTACAATAAGTACAATTATTTAGTTGCAGTATGGGTAATGCAACTAAATAATTGTACATATTGTAAATATTTTTCACCTGTATTCTCAAACATAGATGTTATAGCCTAAGTGTAATGGATCTGATGATGATCGCTTGACGATCGAAACTGGTCATCCCAGTGTATTTATTAATCTCATGTAATTTATTTCAGGATCAGGGCACAACCCAGCTCTTTTTGGGTACATTCGTGTTGACCGACTGAAAAGCACCAACTTTTGTTTACTTAGGCAACACTGAAAAATGGCCTCAAATCTCACAATTAGGATTGGGAATGAGGCAATCGTTGCCTTAAGTTAGGAAACATCCCAACATTGACGCGATTGGCTGATTTGGGAATCCAACACACGTGCTACTCAGTTCTCCTCACGAGGCTGAGCAGACCCCGTTCCAACCCTGAGATCAGGATTAAATTTCCTCGCAAAACTGGGAAGCGAACAAGGAACACGGCAATAACCACCAAACTCAACACCACGAGACGGTCTGAGTTGGCAAAGCTAATACGAACTAAAGACAGTAGATCTCGTGTTAAATAAAATCAAGAAAAGCAAACTCAGAGCATGTGCCTGGTTTCATCAAATAGCCTGCGTGTATCGCTGGCGCGTCTACCTGTAAGGGATGTTTGGTTATTAGCATAGGCTTATTTCTCTGTTGGAGAATGCCAATAAATTTAGTTGTTCATGAATTGGCCATTTTAAAGGTCATATTAGTAGATTGGTTCTGTTTTTGCCAGGAAGTAAGACATCATGTGCCAACTTCATGTGCTACATCAGCTCTTAGCGTTACGAGCGAAGTAGGCGTGTCAATGTTGGTTTGGGACAGAGTCCTCAGGATATGACACGCCATAGTGTGGAGTCTCGCACTATTACATTAAAACACCTAACAAACCATGCTAGCCGAAAGACAATTTTGACCCCTACAGTTTCAATATATACTGTAGACCATCCACTGCACGTTGCCCTCACAACCAAGTTTTAGGGACTGGAAGAGCAATTATATTGATTGAAGGACGCTACGATAACTCAATAAATCACATTCCAGTTCATTCTGCTTTCAGGAAACATCACCTCACTACGATCGCAAGTCTTGTGTCATCCTAGTTACTAAGATAAGTGATAAGGTCAATACCAAATGGTGGAATTGTGTTCCAAATATATGTTTTGTGAGCACCACTCAATTTACAAGTCCATTTCTTATGATAAAAGGGCCATTAAATGTAACATAATTCTCGAGAATGAACTCACTACAGCGCATGAAACTATTTTGTTAAATAGAAGAAATCATAACAAAATATCCGCTGACGATAAACACCATAGTGAGAAGACATGAACTCACACGAGTTAAACATTCAACAGCATAATTCCACAGAAAAATGCCTAGGATAGTCAGTAAAGCGGATGAACAACCAGGATAGCCCACAAAGCGGCTAGGATTGTTCGTAAAGTGGATGGACAGCCAGGATAGCCCACAAAGCGGTTAGGATAGTCTGTAAAGCAGATGGACAGCCTGGATAGCCCACAAAGCGGCTAGGATAGTCTGTAAAGCGGATGGACAGCCAGGATAGCCCACAAAGCGGCTAGGATAGTTCGTAAAGCGGATGGACAGCCAGGATAGCCCACAGAGCGGTTAGGATAATCTGTAAAGCGAATGGACAGCCTGGATAGCCCACAAAGCGGCTAGGATAGTCTGTAAAGTGGATGGACAGACGGGATAGCACACAGAGTGACAAGGATAGACTGAAAAGAGGATGGACAGCCAGGATAGCTAATAATGTCGCTAGGATAGTCTGAAAGCGGATGGACAGCCAGGATAGTCCACAATGCGGCTAGGATAGTCTGTAAAGCGGATGGACAGTCAAGATAGCCCACAATGAGGCTAGGATAGTCTGTAAAGCGGATGGCCAGCCAGGATAGCCCACACAGCAGCTAGGATAGTCTGTAAAGCGGATGAACAGTCAGGATAGCCCACAACGAGGCTAGGATAATCTGTAAGCGGATGGACAGCCAAGATAGCCCACAAAAGAGCTAGGATAGTCTGTAAAGCGGATGGACAGCCACGATAGCCCACAATGAGGCTAGGATAGTCTGTAAAACGGATGGACAGCCAGGATAGCCCACAATGCGGCTAGGATAGTCTGTAAAGCGGATGGACAGCCAGGATGCCCATAATGTGGCTAGGATAGTCTGTAAAGCGGATGGACAGCCAGGATGCCAATAATATGGCTAGGATAGTCTGTAAAGCGGATGGACAGCCAGGATAGCCCACAAGGCTGCTAGGATAGTCTGTTAAAGAGATGGACAGTCAGGATAGCCCACAAAGCACCTAGGATAGTCTGTAAAGCAGATGGACAGTCAGGATAGCCCACACAGCACCTAGGATAGTCTGTAGAGCGGATGGCCAGTCAGGATAGCCCACAATGCGACCAGGATAGTCTGTAAAGCGGATGGACAGCCAGGATAGCCCACACGGCTGCTAGGATAGTCTGTAAAGCAGATGGACAGTCAGGATAGCCCACAAAGCAGCTAGGATAGTCTGTAAAGCAGATGGACAGTCAGGATAGCCCACAACGCGGCCAGGATAGTCTGTAAAGCAGATGGACAGTCAGGATAGCCCACAAAGTAGCTAGGATAGTCTGTAAAGCAGATGGCCAGTCAGGATAGCCCACAATGCGGCCAGGATAGTCTGTAAAGCGGATGGACAGTCAGGATAGCCCACAATGCGGCCAGGATAGTCTGTAAAGCGGATGGACAGCCAGGATATCCCACACGGCTGCTAGGATAGTCTGTAAAGCGGACGGACAGCCAGGATAGCCCAAAATGCGGCCAGGATAGTCTGTAAAGCGGATGGACAGCCAGGATAGCCCACACGGCTGCTAGGATAGTCTGTAAAGCAGATGGACAGTCAGGATAGCCCACAAAGTGGCTAGGATTGTCTGTAAAGCAGATGGCCAGCCAGGATAGCCCACAAAGCCGCTAGGATAGTCTGTAAAACGGATGACCAGTCTGGATAGCCCACAATGCGGCCAGGATAGTCTGTAAAGCGGATGGACAGCCAGCATAGCCCACAAAGCGGCTAGGATAGTCTGTAAAGCGGCTGGCCAGCCAGGATAGCCCACACAGCAGCTAGGATAGTCTGTAAAGCAGATGGGCAGTCAGGATAGACCACAATGCGGCTAGGATAGTCTGTAAAGCAGATTGAGTGCCAGGATAGCCCACAACGCAGCTAGGATAGCCTGTAAAGCGGATGGTCGGTCAGGATACCCCACAAAACGGCTAGGGTAGTCTGTAAAGCAGATGGACAGTCAGGATACCCCATAAAGCGGCAAGGATAGTCTGTAAAGCAGATAGACAGCCAGGATAGCCCACAAAGCAGCTAGGATAGTTGGTAAAGCGGATGGACAGCCAGGATAGCCCACAAGGCTGCTAGGATAGTCTGTAAAGCAGATGGACAGTAAGGATAGCCCACAAAGCAGCTAGGATAGTCGGTAAAGCAGATGGACAGCCTGGATAGCCCACAAAGCAGCTAGGATAGTCTGTAAAGCAGACGGACAGCCAGGATAGCCCACACAGCAGCTAGGATAGTCTGTAAAGCGGATGGCCAGCCAGGATAGCCCACACAGCAGATAGGATAGTATGTAAAGCGGATCGCCAGTCAGGATAGCCCACAAAGTGGATAGGATTGTCTGAAAAGCAGATGGACAGCCAGGATAGCCCACAGTGTCACTAGGATAGTCTGTAAAGCAGATGGACAGTCAGGATAGCCCACAAAGCAGCTAGGATAGTCTGTAAAGCAGATGGACAGCCAGGATAGCCCGCCAAGCGGCTAGGATAGTCTCTAAAGCGGATGGACAGCCAGGAAATACCACAATGCGGCCAGGATAGTCTGTAAAGCAGATGGACAGCCAGGTTAGCCCACACAGCAGCTAGGATAGTCTGTATAGCGGATGGACAGCCAAGATGTCCCACAAAGCAGCTATGATATTCTGTAAAGCAGATGGAGAGTCAGGATAGCACACACAGCAGCTAGGTTAGTCTGTAATGCAGATGGACAGCCAGGATAGCCCTCAACGCAGCAAGGATAGTCTGTAAAGCGGATGGACAGCCAGGATAGCCCACACAGCTGCTAGGATAGTCTGTAAAGCAGATGGACAGCCAGGATAGCCCACACATCAGCTATGATAGTATGTAAAGCAGATGGACAGCCAGGATAGCCCACAAAGCAGCTAGGATAGTCTGTAAAGCGAATGGCCAGCCAGGATAGCCCTCAACGCAGCTAGGATAGTTTGTAAAGCGGATGGACAGCCAGGAATGCCCACAAAGTGGCTAGGATAGTCTGTAAAGCAGATGGACAGTCAGGAGAGCCCACTCAGCAGCTAGGATAGTCTGTAAAGCAGATGGACAGCCAGGATAGCCCACACAGCAGCTAGGATAGTCTGAAAGCGGATGGACAGCCAGGATTTACCACAAAGCAGCTAGGATAGTCTGTAAAGCAGATGGACAGTCAGGATAGCCCGCAAAGCGGCTAGGATAGTCTGTAAAGCGGATGGCCAGCAAGGATAGTCCACACAGCAGCTAGGATAGTCTGTAAAGCGGATGGACAGTCATGATAGCCCACAACGAGGCTAGGATAAATTGTAAAGCGGATGGACAGTCATGATAGCCCACAACGAGGCTAGGATAATCTGTAAAGCGGATGGACAGCCAAGATAGCCCACAAAGCAGCTAGGATAGTATTTAAAGCGGATGGACTGCCACGATAGCCCACAATGAGGCTAGGAGAGTCTGTAAAGCGGATGGACAGCCAGGATAGCCCACAATGCGGCTAGGATAGTCTGTAAAGCGGATGGACAGCCAGGATGCCCATAATGTGGCTAGGATAGTCTGTAAAGCGGATGGACAGCCAGGATGCCAATAATGTGGCTAGGATAGTATGTAAAGCGGATGGACAGCCAGGATAGCCCATGAGGCTGCTAGGATAGTCTGTAAAGCAGATGACCAGCCAGGATAGCCCACAAAGCAGCTAGGATAGTCTGTAAAGCAGATGGACAGTCAGGATAGCCCACAATGCGGCCTGGATAGTCTGTAAAGCGGATGGCCAGTCAGGATATCCCACAAAGCAGCTAGGATAGTCTGTAAAGCGGATGGACAGCCAGGATATCCCACAACGCAGCTAGAATAGTCTGTAAAGCGGATGGACAGCCAGGATATCCCACACAGCAGCTAGGATAGTCTGTAAAGCGGATGGACAGCCAGGATGCCAATAATATGGCTAGGATAGTCTGTAAAGCGGATAGACAGCCAGGATAGCCCACAAGGCTGCTAGGATAGTCTGTTAAACAGATGGACAGTCAGAATAGCCCACAAAGCAGCTAGGATAGTCTGTAAAGCAGATGGGCAGTCAGGATTACCCACACAGTACCTAGGATAGTCTGTAAAGCGGATGGCCAGTCAGGATAGCCCACAATGCGGCCAGGATAGTCTGTAAAGCGGATGGACAGCCAGGATAGCCCACTCGGCTGCTAGGATAGTCTGTAAAGCAGATGGACAGTCAGGATAGCCCACAAAGCAGCTAGGATAGTCTGTAAAGCAGATGGACAGTCAGGATAGCCCACACAGCAGCTAGGATAGTCTGTAAAGCAGATGGACAGCCAGGATAGCCCACACAGCAGCTAGAATAGTCTGTAAAGCAGATGGACGGCCAGGATAGCCCACACAGCAGCTAGGATAGTCTGTAAAGCAGATGGACAGTCAGGATAGCCCACACAGCAGCTAGGATAGTCTGTAAAGCGGATGGACAGCCAGGATAGCCCACACAGCAGGTAGGATAGTCTGTAAAGCAGTTGGACAGCCATGATAGCCCACACAGCAGCTAGAATAGTCTATAAAGCGGATTGACAGCCAGGATATCCCACAAAGCAGCTAGGATAGTCTGTAAAGCAGATGGACAGCCAGGAATGCCCACAAAGTGGCTAGGATAGTCTGTAAAGCAGATGGACAGTCAGGATAGCCCACTCAGCAGCTAGGATAGTCTGTAAATCAGATGGACGGCAAGGATTGCCCACACAGCAGCTAGGATAGTCTGTAAAGCAGATGGAGAGCCAGGATAGCCCACAAAATGGCTAGGATAGCCTGTAAAGCGGATGGCCAGTCTCGGCAGCCCTTGTTGGGCACCAGCTGTCGCCGCACTAGTCCCTCACTCTACTCCTGGTCTCGCACGCTTACGCGGTAAATCTAACCACAAGGGGCTGCCAATGTCGCATCAAAATGCTACCAGCTCATAACATAAATACTTCACATCCATGTAGCAGTTCAGCAGCTCACTTGCAGCTCCATTTCACGACCCCTGAAATTAGGGCAATGCAATAATCTCGCTGACTCTACTTACGACCTGACCATACTATGAAAAGGTGCCAGTTCACGCCTTCAACTTATGCAGTTTCAATCTTTATACTGTATCTATCACCATGCTTTTTTCTTCTGAATAAGAAGTTTAAAGGTTTGCACCAAAATTACATTTTGTTGTTTTCAGACTATAAATACACTCCTGGAAAACATTACATGTAATAGTTACTATTCACAATTAAATGGGACAATTGCGAATCCTAACTAATACATGTATTATTTTCCAGGATCATATTTATATATTCGTATCTTGTACCGCGCCCATTCATTGGGCACAATAGTGTTGACCGACTGAAAAGCAACAAAAAGTCAAATTGTATCGGCAAAAAATGAAAAATAATGGCTTCAAATCTCTACATTGCACCAAGATAATAAATTAGGATAAAAGAGTCGATTTCCCCCCAAAAAAACTCGTTGTAGATTGCAGGTACCATGTCCATATTTCGGATAATATTCAACGATAGACTATATATAAATAAAACTCAATATTTTTTGAAAAAGTATGGGGCTCTTGCCTTTATTCAAGCCATTCGGCAGCTTTACACTAATTGATTTTTACTTAGGTCTATACGATTGATTGGAACGGGCATTTCAGCTCAGAAATTAAAAATGAACCTAGAGTTAAATACAACACACCTAAGCAACCATGTTCGTGGCTAGATTCGAACCAGCAGCCGAGTGTGAGCACAGCTGTTAAAACACCTTACTGGTGTGCCACACCCAGATACAGGTATACACGGCCTAGCGTGTGCACAGCTGTTAAAACACCTTACAGGTGTGCCACACCTAGATACAGGTATACACGGCCTAGCGTGAGCACAGCTGTTAAAACACCTTACAGGTGTGCCACACCTAGATACAGGTATACACGGCCTAGTGTGAGCACAGCTGTTAAAACACCTTACTGAAGTGCCACACCTAGATACAGGTATACACGGCCTAGCGTGAGCACAGCTGTTAAAACAACTTACTGAAGTGCCACACCTAGATACAGGTATACACGGCCTAGTGTGAGCACAGCTGTTAAAACACCTTACTGAAGTGCCACACCTAGATACAGGTATACACGGCCTAGCGTGAGCACAGCTGTTAAAACAACTTACTGAAGTGCCACACCTAGATACAGGTATACACGGCCTAGTGTGAGCACAGCTGTTAAAACACCTTACTGGTGTGCCACACCAAGATGCAGGTATACACGGCCTAGTGTGAGCTCAGCTGTTAAAACAACTTACTGAAGTGCCAAACCTAGATACAGGTATACACGGCCTAGTGTGAGCACAGCTGTTAAAACACCTTACTGGTGTGCCACGCCTAGATACAGGTATGCAAGGCCTAGCGTGAGCACAGCTGTTAAAACACCTTACTGAAGTGCCACACCTAGATACAGGTATACACGGCCTAGTGTGAGCACAGCTGTTAAAACTCCTTACTGGTGTGCCACACCTAGATGCAGGTATACACGGCCTAGTGTGAGCTCAGCTGTTAAAACAACTTACTGAAGTGCCAAACCTAGATACAGGTATACACGGCCTAGTGTGAGCACAGCTGTTAAAACACCTTACTGGTGTGCCACACCTAGATACAGGTATACACGGCCTAGCGTGAGCACAGCTGTTAAAACACCTTACTGGTGTGCCACACCTAGATACAGGTATACACGGCCTAGCGTGAGCACAGCTGTTAAAACACCTTACTGGTGTGCCACACCTAGATACAGGTATAAACGGCCTAGCGTGAGCACAGCTGTTAAAACAACTTACTGCTGTGCCACACCTAGATACAGGTATACACGGCCTAGCGTGAGCACAGCTGTTAAAACACCTTACTGGTGTGCCACTCCTAGATACAGGTATACACGGCCTAGCGTGAGCACAGCTGTTAAAACACCTTACTGGTGTGCCACTCCTAGATACAGGTATATACGGCCTAGAGTGAGCACAGCTGTTAAAACACCTTACTGGTGTGCCACTCCTAGATACAGGTATACACGGCCTAGCGTGAGCACAGCTGTTAAAACACCTTACTGGTGTGCCACACCTAGATACAGGTATACACGGCCTAGCGTGAGCACAGCTGTTAAAACACCTTACTGGTGTGCCACTCCTAGATACAGGTATATACGGCCTAGAGTGAGCACAGCTGTTAAAACACCTTACTGGTGTGCCACACCTAGATACAGGTATACACGGCCTAGCGTGAGCACAGCTGTTAAAACACCTAACTGGTGTGCCACTCCTAGATACAGGTATACACGGCCTAGCGTGAGCACAGCTGTTAAAACACCTTACTGGTGTGCCACTCCTAGATACAGGTATATACGGCCTAGAGTGAGCACAGCTGTTAAAACAACTTACTGGTGTGCCACACCTAGATACAGGTATACACGGCCTAGAGTGAGCACAGCTGTTAAAACACCTTACTGGTGTGCCACTCCTAGATACAGGTATACACGGCCTAGCGTGAGCACAGCTGTTAAAACACCTTACTGGTGAGCCATACCTAGATACAGGTATACACAGCCGAGTGTGAGCACAGCTGTTAAAACCCTTACTAGTGTGCCACACCTAGATACAGGTATACACGGCCCAGCGTGAGGACAGCTGTTAAAACACCTTACTGGTGTGCCACACCTAGGTACAGGTATACACAGCCGAGTGTGAGCACAGCTGTTAAAACACCTTACTGGTGTGCCACACCTAGATACAGGTATATACGGCCTAGAGTGAGCACAGCTGTTAAAACACCTTACTGGTGTGCCACACCTAGATACACGTATACACGGCCAAGCGTGAGCACAGCTGTTAAATACTTTACTGGTGTGCCACACCTAGATACAGGTATACACGGCCTAGCGTGAGCACAGCTGTTAAAACACCTTACTGGTGTGCCACACCTAGATACAGGTATACACGGCCTAGTGTGATCACAGCTGTTAAAACACCTTACTGGTGTGCCACACCTAGATACAGGTATACACGGCCTATCGTGAGCACAGCTGTTAAAACACCTTACTGGTGTGCCACACCTAGATACAGGTATACACGGCCTAGCGTGAGCACAGCTGTTAAAACATCTTACTGGTGTGCCACTCCTAGATACAGGTATACACGGCCTAGCGTGAGCACAGCTGTTAAAACACCTTACTGGTGTGCCACACCTAGATACAGGTATACACGGCCTAGTGTGATCACAGCTGTTAAAACACCTCACTGGTGTGCCACACCTAGATACAGGTGTACACGGCCTAGCGTGAGCACAGCTGTTAAAACACCTTATTGGTGTGCCACACCTAGATACAGGTATACACGGCCTAGCGTGAGCACAGCTGTTAAAACACCTCACTGGTGTGCCACACCTAGATACAGGTTTGTTTTATTTTTGTTTTCTTGTCCTATATTATAAATTATTGATCTTAGAATAAATATTAACGTGAGATATTTTTATGTAGCCATGGAAATAAATATTTACTATTAGACTATACTATTAATAACAAACACCAACCATGCTTTCTCTGATCATGTCAATTGTAGTCGTTGAAAGCTGATAACAACCTGTGATGATTTATCAAAGGAACAGATGCAGACAGAAAGTTAGTTCTTTCTATAAGAGTTTTTTGTTGTTGTTGTTGTTGTTGCTGGTTGTGGTGGTGGACTAGTAGCCCTGTGTATTAGTATGTGTACTTGTAATTTAGGCTGGGAGTTTGGCAGGAGGCAGCCCTGGCCTTATTTTAGGTACCGTCCTTGTAAACCACTTCTAGGTTTGTGAGGTAGGGATCGAACCCAGTTCTGAGTGATCCGCGTTCCAACCCTCAGACCAGAATTACATTTCATAGCACGGTTGGGAATCGAAGCCAAACCTTCTACCCCCGAGTGCACATGTGCCGGTTATCGGTCCACGTATTGCGAGAGAGTTCTGTGTTTCGCTCCTGAGAGACAGTAGACCTAACATGTGACAGCGCAAAACGAATCTCAACGCGTGGAGTTTTGAAGCCATTCCTGTGCAAACTATCAATTTATAAGGTGCGTTCAAAAAGTAACGAGCCGGAGGCTAGAATGCGCAAACAGGTGACGACATCGGCTAATCGTGGCGTGTGTAACGAGGTGTGGTTCCGACCAGAGCGTAGATGGTCACAGCCCGTCGCTAGAGGGCTCGCGTGCACGTCACGTGACGATACAAAGCGAGCAGCAGCATGCATCAATCGTCAAACGCTGCCAGTCACATTGCAAACAGTGACATGCAGGCGTCAACCGAAGAGCAAAGAGGTGTTGTTCGGTTTCTGACAGTGGAAGGAGTAGGGGGAACGGACATTCATCACCGAATATCACAAGTGTATGGCGAACACTGCATGTCCCTTGCAAGGGTCAAGGCGTGGAACAAGCGCTTGAGGGAAGGGCGGGTGTCGTTAGCCGATGATGCCCGGTCTGGGGCACCCCCCTGTATTACTGATGACAACGTCCAGCTGGTTGATGCACTCATTACCCAGGACCGCCGAGTGACAGTGAACGCCATAGCCGCCGTGGTCGCTCCACGACAATGCACGACCTCATACGGCCAACACAGTCACGGCACTCCTGCAGAAATTCAAATGGGAGGTTCTCGGCCACCCTCCATACAGTCCAGACCTCTCTCTCTGTGATTACGCCATGTTTGAACCCCAGAAAAGGGCTCTGCGGGGCCAATGATTCACCTCGGACGCCGACGTCGAGCTGTACGTGCGGAACTGGTTCACATCACAGCCCAGGGAATTTTATGAGACAGCCATTCACCGCCTCGTGTCACAGTGGGACAAGTGCCTCAACAGCCAGGGCCAATACTTCTAACATACAGGTACTGGTTTCTGTAATTATTCCTCGGGCTCGTTACTTTTTGAACGCGCCTTATATATTGAAAGTCCGTCAACACGCTATTACCCAATTAGATTAGGAAGGGTATTTATATACAGGGTGTTTCTAATTTCCCAACACTAATTTCGAGGGCTTGTAGTGAAGACCAAGTTGGTTAAATTTAGCGTAGGAACTTGTGTCGGAAACGTGCTGTCATGTGACCGCACAGAGAGTAGGTCTAGCGGTGTCAAGTCGGGAGAACGTGCAGGCCAAGCAATCGGACCACCTTAACCTATCCACTGTTGCCCAAATCTGTGGTGCAGATGATCTCGGACCGCAAGTGAAAAATAAGGTTGTGCGCCAGCAAATGCACCGCTGCGTAGTCAAGGCTACTATTGTTACTGCGGAGAGAGCGGTGGGCATAATTTAGACAGGGACCGGTGTCGGACAGCTGCCTAAGGCTCGGTCAAACAGGACGCGGGCTGTGTTTGTTAATTAGCTCAAACAATCATATCTATTTCAATCGCAACGTATCAATCACTGTACACATATTAGCCTTTGTGCCATCTGAATAGTGCAATTTTCACATTTCGGCAGACTATAACTTTGGAACGGTAAGGCGGAGGAAAAAAATGTTTCAATAAATGTTGTAGACAATTTTGAGAGGAACAAATGTGTGGTTCGCTCTTTTGTGAACAAAACTTTTTATCTAGGACAAAAAGTGTAAAAACACTTTTTTGGAAACTTTGGCGCCACCTAGCTTCTGCATTTGAAAACGTATGACATGACCTCAATGAGACGAATTGTAGGTGACAATGTCCTCTACATTTTTTGTTTAAAAACTTTCCTTTAAAATACGTCAATTCAGAGAAAAGCGCTTTTCAAAGTTTTTTTGAGTTTTCCGACAAAATGATCGTGCAATTTATTCTAAAATTCAGAGTTAAGCTTTTTTTGTGCTTTTCTAACGATTTAAAAAAAGCCAACCATAGCACAGTTTTTGGAACAAAAGTCTTTTTTTTTTCTGTGCAGCTGTCCTCTACTAAGTAGTGTGATCCACATTCAGTGTGCTTGCTATGTTTCTGGTATTCGTACTGCTCGAGTCCAAGCTCCGTGAACCTGAGAAGAATGTGGATAGCGGACGATGAAGAGTGATGTGTGGGGTTCCCGGTCCGTGCGTAGTAACAGAACCAAATACACACATCAAAAAAAGTTTTGCATCACCTCGGTTCCCAGATCTCCGGCATATAGACGTTGACTGTGTATATTGTATCCAAGATACAGTCCCTTTGACTGTTCATAGATGTCACTAAAACTGCTCAAAGATGTAAACAACCATGCATGAGCAGGGCCTATTAGACGGAGGGGGTACGACAGCCGATCAGTTCCAGTCATTCCACCAGGACGAAGGTACGCTGCTCATGTTGTCTGTAGTTCTACCATGCCTAGAAGGTCAATACCGCAGTTCGATCGCGTCCGCATTGTTACTTTGTATCAAGAAGGGCTCTCAACAAGGGAAGTTTCCAGGCGTCTCAGAGTGAACCAAAGCGATGTTGTTCGGACATGGAGGAGGTACAGAGATACAGGAACTGTCGATGACAGGCCTCGCTCAGGCCGCCCAAGGGCTACTACTGTAGTGGATGACCGCTACTTACGGATTGCCGCTCGGAGGAACCCTGACAGCAATGCCACCATGTTGAATAATGCGTTTCGTTCAGCCACAGGACGTCGTGTTTCAACTCAAACTGTGCGCAATAGGCTGCATGATGCGCAACTTCACTCCCGACGTCCATGGCGAGGTCCAGCTTTGCAACCCCGACACCATGCAGCGCGGTACAGATGGGCCCAACAACATGCTGAATGGACCCCACGGAATTGGCATCACGTTCTCTTCACCGATGAGTGTCGCATATGCCTTCAACCAGACAATCGTCGGAGACGTGTTTGGAGGCACCCTGGTCAGGCTGAACGTCTTAGACACACTGTCCAGCGAGTGCAGCAAGGTGGTGGTTCCCTGATGTTTTGGGGTGGCATTATGTGGGGCCGACGTACGCCACTGGTGGTCATGGAAGGCTCCGAAACGGCTTTACGATACCTGAATGACATCCTCCGACCCATAGTGCAACCATATCGGCAGAATATTGGAGAGGCATTTGTCTTCATGGACGACAATTCTCGACCTCATCGTGCACATCTTGTGAATGCGTTCCTTCAAGATAACGACATCGCTCGACTACAGTGGCCAGCATGTTCGCCAGACATGAACCCTATCGAACATGCCTGGGATATGTTGAAAAGGGCTGTTTATGGACGTCTTGACCCACCAACCACTCTGAGAGATTTACGCCGAATTGTCGTTGAGGAGTGGGACAATTTGGACCAACAGTGTCTTGATGAACTTGTGGATAGTATGCCACGGCGAATACAGGCATGCATCAATGCAAGAGGACGTGCTACTGGGTATTAGAGGTAGTGGTGTGTACTGCAATCTGGACCACAAATGCTGAAAGTCTAGCTGTATGATGGTACAACATGCAATGTGTGGGTCTCATGAGCAATAAAACGAGCTGAAATGTTGTTTGTGTTGATCTCTATTCCCTTTGTATTTAACGGTTCCGGAACTCTTGGAACCGAGGTGATGCAAAACTTTTTTTGATGTGTGTACATTGGTCGATGATTCACTCTCTCAGTGGTTTAGTGGAATAGTGGAATAGACAGGAATACCAGATAACCCGGCGGGCTGTTGACAGGCCCTTCTCTTCCTGCCTCCCGCGTCACCTCACCCCGCAAGTTCACAGAGCTTGGAACCGAACAGTAGTCTCCTCTTCCTCTGCGTGGAGTACGGCCTCTTTAAACTCGGGTGTGCGGCGCCGCCGTGGAACACCACAGTCGTCTCTGTTGGTGGTGAATCTACCCGTCTCCGAGGCTCGCTGACACACCTTAGCAAAGAGCGCATGTGAAGGTGTCCGGTGGTGTGGGAAACACTCCACATACAAGTGACGAGCAGCTCTCCCTTTGCACCGCGTTTCGCCGTACAATATCAACATGTAGGCGTATTTCGTAAACGTGTACTACCCTACCAGCAATTGTTACCGCTAGGCGTGAAGAGCAGCTGTTGTGTATACATTACGTCATCTCGCCTCGTTATGGCTGCAGCGAGCGGTTGCGAGACCAGAGGGGGAACGGATGTACAGTCATACAATGAGAACGCACCGCACATCGCATGACCCAGCACGAATCATGCACACAAATGACACGCGATGAGGTTTCGCTGGCGACAACTGCACGTCTATCGAAGGCGTGTGGATGGGCGGAGCGCATTAGTTCCGATTTCCACCACCGGTAACAATTCGCTGGTAGGGTAGTACGCCATGGTCAACAGCAACACACCACCAATGAACTAAGTTCATACAGCTTACTGCTGCGTAGTAAAGACTTACTGCTGTACTGTAGTATGAACGAAGGTCACAAGCACAACAGCAGGTACAACACATCTCCGTGCAGAACACACACTCAACTGAATGGCATGGAATGTCAACAAACCTGTAGGGGATATGGGGCATCAAGTGATCTTTCAATGACGTTCGTATCTACTGTCGACCAAAGTATTATGTGTACTCGAGTTTGAAGGTTGTTTGTGACGTAACCAATAGACATACATAAAATCCAATAACATCATCATTTTCGTCGTTCTATTTTACGTGAGTTCATGTAGGTTTGGAATTTTTAGTTTATATTTTAATATTTTTTATCGCAGTTGGAACACGATAAATGCTCGTTTTTAAGCGTGTTCCAACCATGCGTCACATTTAAGAATTATTATCTCACAAACCCGTCATCAGATCGAATCCAAATTTTTACACAATATACATTGGAATGTTGTATAATTGGTTTACTAATTTCAAAATTTTGCATGTCCAAGAAACAAAGTTATTATCATTTGTGTAAGGTAACGTTTTCTCGGCTTGGGGTGGTAGGAATATGTAGTTCTTGGTCGCGTTGTAATCCTTATACATCAAAAAGTTATGCTGTATGACTTTAAAATACGTAAATTAATTCACTTATTTTATATCGGTTTATATTTGAACGGGGAAATACTACCTCGCCTCGCTCGGCAGTGATGGGCTCCATCTCAGCAACGCTGTACAGCTTACCCCGGAGCGGCTGGCTGGTGAATCATGCCTTATTTCCACGAACAAATACAAACCGATATAAAATAAGTGAATTAATTTACGTATTTCACAGTCATACAGCATAACTTCTTGATGTATAAGGATTACAGCGCGACCAAGAGCTATATTTTCCAACCACACCGAGCCGAGAAAAAGTTACCTTACAAAATTGATAACAACTTTGTTTCTTGGACACACAAAATTTTGAAATTAATAAACCAGTTATACAACATTCCAATGTATATTCTGTTAAAATTTTCATTCGATCTGATGACGGAGTTTTGAGATAATAATTCTTAAATGTGACGCATGGTTGAAACATGCTTAAAAACGGGCACATTTTGTGTTCCAACTGCGATAAAAAATATTAAAATATAAATTAAAAATTCCAAACCTACATGATCTAACGTAAAATAGAACGACGAAAATGATGATGTTATTTGATTTTATGTAGGTCTATTGGTTACTTCACAAACAACCTTCAAACTTGAGTGCACATAATACTTTGGTCGACAGTAGTCAGTGGCGCCGAAAATGTGGAACATTTGAACGTGTGCTGTGGTGGTGTTGTGCGCGTAATGGAAATACGGTATGTTTCCGGACACTAGTTCCTATGGTAGTGCCCCCTGCAAGCCCTCAAAGTCTGTAATGGGAACTTAATAACTCCCTGTATATATAACACACTTACCTGAAGAAAGGTATGTGTAGTAATATTATTCCTAAAATCACCGGTGAATGATATTAATACATGTAATCCAATTGGGCAAAGCATATAGACCGACTGAAAAAATATAAAATTGAAAATAGACCTCAATACCCTCAAAAACACAGCAACATCTCAGCAAATACATTATCATGAAGAGTGTTACTCCAACATTCTGATAAGTGACTTCAATACCCTCACGAGGAGAGCAGCATCTCAGGAAATACATTCTCATGGAGAGTGTTACTGAAACATTCTGATAAGTGACCTCAACACCCTCACGAAAAGAGCAGCATCTCAGGAAATACATTCTCATGGAGAGTGTTACTGAGACATTCTGATAAGCGACCTTAATACCCTCACGAAGAGAGCAGCATCTCAGGAGATACATTCCCATGGAAAGTGTTACTTCAACATTCTGATAAGCGATCTCGATACCCTCACGAAGAGAGCAGCATCTCAGGAAATACATTCTCATGGAGAGTGTTATTGAAACATTTTATTAAGCGAATTCATGCTTCACGTTCTGAATGTAAACTGTCTTGTATGACCAGAATTTCTATGTGATTCTATTAAAACAACAAGAACTTTGAAGAATGAGTCGGACCAATGTTTGAAAGGCTGGAGGCGAGAAATCCACGCGCACCACATTAACTTCTCGGCGACACTTCAGGACGGCTCCAGAAGATTTAGGTTCTCTATTAAACGAGCACTAAAGGAACCATTCAAATACAACAGGCTTCTAAGGTTTGCATAAATTAAAGTCAAGAAACACACCTGGTCGTTCTCAGGCGCTCAAACGTGTGAGAAGTTCATTCGGATGGGAGGTTACATGTCTCGACTCACCTTGAAGGCTGAACTTGGCAATGAAATGAGTGATGTTAGAGTGGTTCAGCAAATACCGTACTGTATCTGATATTATTTCGCATATTCAGAAAATCTATACGGAAGAAAAATGTTCCGCAGACTTGGCATGTGGTGATACAGGTTGCCCTTACGTGGGGTTTTTGAACTCACCAAAGGCCGTTGTTCCTCGACTTCTACAACTACGTTTACCAGAAGGGTAGGCCATAGCCTATGTTTCACGGTGTCTATATAATTATTTACTAGATCCAAGTAGTAAAGAATCTGTTTTATAATTGGGATGAGTGTAACTTACTAGGTCGGCCCCATTGTGCTGGGGTAGCTCGCCTGCCTCGCACCCGGAGGTCCCCGGTTCGATTCCCGGCTCGGTTAGTGATTTTAGAAACTAACGTGAGGGCTGGAACGGGGTGCACTCAGCCTCGTGAGGACAAATGAGTCGCTGTCGGACAGTGAGGCAGCGTCCCGGTCACGGAGACCATAATTAACAGCCGAGGGGACCCGACGCGATGACCACGCGTCACTCGATAATCTACCAGCCAAATGGCTGGGCAGCGGTCACTTGGTAGGCGTAGGCCCTTCATGTGCTGTAGTTGCACGGTATTAGGTAATTTACTAGATTATGTGTGATTGCAATTGAGTGTAGTTTAGGAAAGTACATTTGATACCATCCCAGAATTTGTATGAAGAAGTGGGAAACAAGAATATAATTTCCACAAATCCTACCCATAGACACATGCGCAACTTTGCTCACCAGAAGGTGCAGTATGGATGCTACAATTGACACTAATACATATTTATTAGCGTTTTTTGACACAGCTGACGATACGTTTCGTTTGTATTTTTACATGTTTACATATTTTTGGCCTTAAATACAAATGTAACTTATTTCATAAGAGAAAACAACGTTCGAATTCATAAATGATCTGCTAGATCTCCGGTCCCATCACCTGTAGAAAACGTCAAGTGTCAACCATGCTTGGGAGCAGGCCCGACGAGAGGAAGGGGAAAACGGGGCTGTGCGCCCGGGGCCCGGACTTGCTGAGAGGCCCCGGAAAAAAGAAAAGGCCAGGGTAGACACATTTGAAATGTTCTGATAGTCCTGTATTTTATAATTTTATTAATGCAGCCAATGGCCATGTACTTTTCTTTTCAGGACGGGTCAGGGAAGGGATATTGGAAGGAAATCGGCCGTGGACCTATTGAAAGGAACCGTCCCGGCATTTGCCTGGTGGTGAAAATGGGAAACCACAAAAACCAATTTCAGGACGGCTGAGGTGGGATTCGAACCCACGCTCTACCGATGTCAGCGAGGCATGAGGTAGCGCGTTAAGGCTCTCGGCCACTGCGGCCGGTATAGTCCCGTATTTAATGGGTGTATCTGAATCAACAAAAGAAAGCCTACTACCAATTATTATAAAGATAACATAGGTAATGTATTATGTTGATATCTTCTCAAAGAAAGAGCAACTTTTCCACCCGTTTTTAGGGTGGATACTTTCTAAATAATATTTGCAAAGTCCAAATTATACAGTAGTTCATAAGGTTGTAAAGATGTTGCACTTGTTCTTGTAATGAGAGGGAGTAAAATTTTCGGTCAGATAAAACCAAAACGACATTAAATTTCATATTGATCAAAATTAAACCGACCCAAAGAAAGTAAAATGAAATTGTAAAAGTCCACGGATTTCTAAGTGGGCTTTTAAAACAGAAGGGATGCTTGTAATTGGAGCTAGGATTGGGATGGTCCTAAGTTAGATATCATTCCGGTGTTTGCCTGTAGAAGAAGTGGAAAATCACGCAGGGGCCCGTAAGCCCTAGTCCTAGGGGCCGTACTCGCTCTCTACGGCTCTGCTTGGGAGTGCCGAGCAAAAAAGCCACATTCTCAAGCTAGCTACCAGCTAGATCTCCTGACATACTAGACAGAAAAGGTATGAAATAATTTACTATAGGCTAAAAGTAAAATATAGGAGCACCGATTCGACAGTGTGCCAGTAAATGTTGACAAACATATGCCTTTTGGCCCATGATGGACACGCCGGGGCTGTAGAGAACCAATGCGTGTGACAACTAACTATAGACTAATTACAGTATTTCTTGAGCACTATCCCATTCCTTTGTATTTTTGTTACTCAGGTAACGTCTTTCATTGCACAACACGAGGTCACAGGCTGATGTCATTGAAGAATATGTTTAAGACAGGAGATGTTCGAATCCATAAAGTTGGCTGAGCAGCAGGAAGAGATGGGGAGGCTTCTGGAGCGAGCGAGTGGCCGTAAAACTCCCCCATACAGCCTTGTAGCTAACTAACGGATGTCTCCATCAACGTGCTGGCTTTATTACAGCTGCAAGTGGAATGTTATAGCCAAGTTTTAATCGCTATTCGAGGTGATTCTTAAGACATGTCACTTTGTTGCGTCTCTTGCTGAGTGGACGATCTTAGTAATGAAAAATCACACATGCACTTGACATCAGGGAAGTACTTATATTAGACATTCAAACCCAAGTTAACTGGTCTACCCCCCCCCCCCCCCCAGGGGCTCACATCTAGTGGGACGTGGGTTGGCGACCACGGGACCCCAGCTGAGTCCGGCATTGCTTCCACTTACTTGTGCCGGGCGCATCTCCGTCTTCTTTCCTGTCGACCTCTCTTGTTCAACTCTTGTTCTCTTCCAACCCCGACAGTATTAGGGCATCAGAGGCCAAGGGAGACTCTTCCTTTCCCTCCTTAATTGGCCCTTCTCTCATCTTTCCTGGTCCGTCATTCTTTTCATTATAGTTCCTTTTCTCTCTAAGATTCCCGCCCTGTTTCTATGAATTGACTCCCCATGTCTCTAAATTACATTTTGTAAGTATTTTAAATTTCAGTTGCATTTTGTGAGTATTTTGAATCTGGTAAGGCATTTTCAATCTAAATTCCATTGTGTATTTTCAATTTCAATAGCATTTTGTAAGTATTTTGAATTTCAATTGCATTTTGTAAGTATTTTGAATTTCAAATAGCATTTTGTAAGTATTTTGAATTTAAATTGCATTTTGTAAGTATTTTCAATATCAATTGTATTTTGTAAGTATTTTGAATTTCAATTGCATTTTGTTTAGTATTTCGAATCTACATTGCATTTCGTAAATATTTTGAGCCTAAATTACATTTTGTGCGAATTTTTCAATCTAAATTCATTTTGTGAGTATGGTCCTTTTAAATTACCGGTACCTTTTGTAAGTATTTCCCCCTCTACATTTTGTGAATCATTTCAATCTGAGTTCCATTTTGTAAGTACTTTCAGTCCAGCTTAATTTTCTTTATGGTTTCCATTTCACTGTCATTTTCGCTATCACCCAAACCATTAGGGGCCGATAACCTAGATGTTAGGCCCTTTAAAACAACAATTATCAGCATCATCATGTAACTGGTCTGACACATCACAGATTCGAGCCCCCATTGTCCAACGCAGCCTATAGGCTATCTGAATTTCACACTATGCATTGGTATTGCTGTTCATGACATGCAACCTGATAGCCTAAATATATGGTGTTGAATATACCGCCTGTAATGGCCGTTGTACAGTAGTTTCTCACGTGCTCCCGCCATTTTTTCAGCTGTACTAGCCGACCATACACGATGAAAATGAAAATCCACAGCCTGCTTCCAGTCTCCGACTGGGTCAGGAATGGAATGAATGAAGCCCCCATCTAGCGGCGAGGACATGAACTGTGCCGGCTGCCGAGGCCTGACGCACTCCTCTGGGGCAATGATTAAATGAATGACAGATGAAATGAAATGATAGTGGAGAGTGTTGCTGGAATGAAATTATGACAGGGAAAACCGGAGTACCCGGAGAAAAACCTGTCTGCCTCCGTTTTGTCCAGCACAGATCTCACATGGAGTGACCGGGAATTGAACCACGGACCCAGCGGTGAGAGGCCGGCGTGCTGCCGCCTAAGCCACGGAGGCTAGCCGACCATACACGATACAGGACTTAAAAATTTGCCGTGCGAATTTTATTTTTCCACGGCAGAGTTTGGGGCTGAAGACCAATTGTATCAAGCTCATTATGGTGTTTGAAACCATTTTTCAGTGTTGCCTTAGTAAACAAAAGTTTGGTGCTTTTCAGTCGGTCAACACGATTGTACCCAAATGAGATAGGTTATTCTCTAATACTGAAAAAAGAACAACATGAGATTAATAAATACACTTCGATGACTAGTTTTGATCGTCAAGCGATCATCATCAGAGCCATTACACTTAGGCTATAAAATCTATGTCTGAAAGTATGGGTAAAAATATTTACAATATGTAGGCTACAATTATTTAGTTGCAGTATTAGTTGAGATAATGCAATAAGTGACCAAGTGAACTGCTCTCAACAGGACCGCGCAAGACTCAACCAGATAAGTAGTCTGTACAAAACAATCTGAATTGACCATTTACAACAACCACATATTCGCTCCAAACAGGCAAATTCCGGAGGTCAATCACCACTTCCAGTATCTCAACAAAACATCACATAGACTACACCTAACAATTACTGACGAGTTGCATTGTCTCAACTAATACTGCAACTAAATAAGTGCAGCCTACATATTGTAAATATTTTTAGCCTACTTTTCACATTTTGCAAAAATGAGCAAAAAGTAGACTTATGAGATCGGGCAAATGTCTGTCTGTCTGTCTGTCTGTCTGTCTGTCTGTCTGTCTGTCTGTCCTTCTGTCTGTCTGTCTGTCTGTCTGTCTGTCCTTCTGTCTGTCTGGCTGGCTGTGTGTGTGTCCCCCCCCCCCTATCAACTCCTAAACGGCTGCAGCAATCGAAACAAAATTTGGTAGGAGTAAAGATCTATACCTGAATATCTCACGGCCATATTTGAAAATGAGGTCAGTGCTACCAACTGCTGAAAAATCGCAATTGAAATTTGAGCTCCATGTTCGATATCTTGGAATGTATGAATGGGAGCTATTTCAAAATTGGCACACGTATAGATAATAATATTGCAGTTACAATTCCAGGAGGCCATACATGGCAGTGTTTTCAAAATGATTATAAGCCTGCTGATAGGTCCAAATGTTAAATGCATATAACTTCTACACTATCAATTGGATTTCAACCAAATTTCGTATGTGCTATGTGTACATAAACAGATACGACTGAGCGTATTCTTAAGAGCCATCAGGGCTGCCAACTGTTAATAAATGCTCTCAATTTTTTTAAATCCAAATACCCATTAATCAGAAAGTATGTAAGCCGACAGCTTTAAACTATGCACACGTATAGTACCTGACATTCTATATTAATTTGGAGTAACTTATATACGTCAGTGCTACCAACATGATTCTAAGTCTGCTGAGAGGTCCAAATTTAAATACATGTAACATCTATACTATCATTTGGATTTCAACCAAATTTCGTGTGTGCTATGTGTACCATAACAGATATGACTATGCTGATTCTTAAGAGTAACCAGGGCTGCCAACTGTTAATAAATACTGTCTCTATTTTTGTTACCCTAATATCAAAATATGAGAAAGTATGCAAGCCAATAGCTCTAAACTTTGCACACGTATAGTACAAGGCATTCTATATTAATTTGGAGTAACTAATATATGCCTACGTCAGTGCTGCCAACATGATTCTAAGCCTGCTGATAGGTCCAATTTTAAAATGCATGTAACTTCTATACTAACTAATGGATTTCGTTCAAAATTGGCACAACAATAGATCATATTATTTCAGAATATTTCTGATAAATACATGTATGTCATTGTTACCAACATGATTTTACGCGCGCTGTTAGATCCAATGTTTAACTGCATGTGACGTCCATGCTATCCATTGGACTTCAACCAAATTTTGTATTCTGTTCCTTAAGAGATGGAACTAAGAATATATTTAGTCACCAGGGCTGCCAACTGTAGTTCTCTATTAGGTTACATTATGCCAGGTATACAGTATTTTGTACTAATAAGAAATTTCGATATTACCAACTTAATTTCGTCATTATTCTAGATAGATCCATATAGATTAATCATTGGCATGAATCTTAAATTTTAAGAAAAGTAGGCTCTTTAGTTCGTCACGGATCTTCTTGTTATTACCCATACTTTCAGACATAGATTTTATAGCCTAAGTGTAATGGATCTGATGATGATCGCTTGACGATCGAAACTGGTCATCCTAATGTATTTATTAATCTAATGTAATTTTTTTCAGGATTAGGGAGTATCCCATCTCATTTGGGTACATTCATGTTGACCGACTGAAAAGCACCAAACTTTTTTTATCTATCTCGTAAATCAAGCAACAGCAGCAGCAGTAGCAGTTGATTTTCCTGTCTTACTCAGGTCACGTCGTCGCAAACGGAATAGTGATCAAAAAATATGTCAATTGATAAGCGATGCATGTAGTTTTACGTGACAGTTAATCTCGCAAACATTGGCCAAGGGACCTCCTTTTTACGTGGAAACTGAACCACATGGCATGACATTCCACTTCGAAGATCTCATATGTATTGACCGGGAATCGAACCCGATTTTCCTTGGTGAGTGGCAAACTGCTTGACCACTACGCCACCTACCCCCGCCCGCCCAAGAAATAACTCGCTTTGAGTTTCGTTGTGATGGGTATAGGCTATTGGTTCTCTACAGACCCGGTGTGTCCATCGTGGTTCAAAGTGCATCAAATCGTCAACATTTACAGGCACCCGGTCGAAGAGACTAAATAGTAACCATATTATTAACCACCCATTCATCAAACCGAGGGAATCCAGAGTCATTTCACTTCTCCATCTGCAAAAGCACCAACTAATTTCTCGATCATCCTCAGGAGACTGGATCAACCCGATCCACTTTACGTGACTTGCGTAGAAGATTGAACGCAAAATCTATATGCTGAAAGGCTGGCTGTAGACTGTACGTTACTTTATTATTCACTAGCCTTTGGCTTGTAATCACCGAGAACTGACATTTACATGTTCGTAGTGTTTTACCTGATCATTAAATCATTAAATGTGTTGTTATGACCTTTACACGTAAGAAGAACCCAATCACATTTGTTTATGGAATTGGACTTGAGTCATTGAAAACAGTAAGCGAGAAGAAAGATCTAGGGATTAAGTTTGACCGAGAGCTTGCTTTCACTTACCATGTGCAAAAGACGGTCGGGGATGCTTACCGCATGTTAGGGTTTATAATAAGAAACACTAAGTCATTCATTAGGACCAGTACCTGCATAAAACTTTATACTGCCATGGTGAGATCCAAGCTCGAGTACGCCAGCCAAGTATGGAGTCCCTGGCAGAAAACATGCATTAAGTCCATTGAGCAAGTTCAAAATAAATTCCTCGGATATTTACACCTCAAAATAACGGGCAATTACCCACACATGGTACCCTACGGTGAACTTTGATTTTCGGCATGACTAGTTTGGAGTCTCGAAGGCAAGTGAATGATATGAAATTCCTTTATAAAGTCATTAACGGTCAAATTGATAACTCATTTTTCCTATCGCTCCTAAATTTCAACATCCCTCGCTTCACTACAATATCAACCATAACATTCAAAAATGATATAACCAATACCACTTCACATAACAATTCACCTTGCAGTATTTGCAGTATTTACAACGATGCGGTTCGTGTAAACTGGAAACTAGATTTCTGTCTCTCAATCAGACCGTTCTTGGAAATTACAATCCAGTCACTCTAATTCATACTTGAAATTAAATTATCACACATAACAGAATCAGACCGACAGTAGTGGCTACGCTGGCTAACGCGCAGCATTAGGTCATGGGGCCAAGCTCTCTGCTGACTCGGTAGACGCGTGGGTTCGAACCCCACCGTCGGCCGTCCTTGAAATGGTTTTCCGTGGTTTCCCATTTTCAACACTAGGCAAATGCTGGGACGGTACCTTCTGACAGGCCACGGCCGCTTCCTTCCACATCCTTGCCCAGTTTCATTCACCATAATTCATTTCATCTCTCATTAACTCCTCTCCTGAGGTTGGCGTCAGGAAGGGCATCCGGCCGTAAAAAAATCATCGCCACAAAGACTTCCATCGCATCTCATCCCCGACCCCGTTGGAAAACGGGAATAATAAGGAGTAGTCATACATACACATAACAGAATCAACAATGTATATATGTGGATAGGCCTGTTCCCTAGTTTTTTTTATTTTTTTATTTTTTTTTATTTTTATATTTGGCATTAGATCAAATTTAGATTTAGTTTTTAAATTATATTTTTACTACTAGGCCTATGCATTTTGATCTGTGTGAACTTCCTAGTTTTAAGAATTACATTAAGATATTAATACTTAATGCAGAAATATCGGGAAATGTATCTTACAGTGTTGGTGCACTATTATTGGGGCGCACACTGAGCCATGTTGTGTGCCATCAACAAATAAATAAATAAACTTACAAGAGAAATATAAGATACTTCAATGGGTGTGGTGATTGGTAACGATTTCTTGCAAATGACTGAATCAAGAAACCTCAATGTGTGTGGTGATTTGTATCGATTTCCTACATCTGACTATATTAAGATACCTCAATGTGTGTGGTGATTGGTAACGATTTCCTACATTTGACTGTATCAAGATACCTCAATGTTTGTGGTGAATGGTAACGATTTCCAAGAAATGACTGTATCAAGATACCTCAATGTGTGTGGTGATTGGTAACGATTTCCTACATCTGACTGTATCAAGATACCTCAATCTTTGTGGTGAATGGTAACGATTTCCTACAACTGACTGTATCAAGATACCTCAATGTGTGTGGTGATTGGTAACGATTTCCTACATCTGACTGTATCAAGATACCTCAATGTTTGTGGTGAATGGTAACGATTTCCAACAAATGACTGTATCAAGATACCTCAATGTGTGTGGTGATTGGTAACGATTTCCTACATCTGACTGTATCAAGATACCTCAATGGGTGCAGTGATTGGTAGCGATTACTAATAAAAACGCAGACACGACACCTTGCTATAAAATATTTGGAGATATATTTTATTTTTCTTGCCCCACCCCTTGATGTTTATCTACACCAAATTGTAATCTCATAGGCATTAGGAAATGGTCAATAAGTAAGGATGATTTAAGTTTTCTCCCACATTTCTGGTGTCGTATTATTTGACTCCCCGTTCCCTATAATTTCATAGAAACCAAATAGTTTGCATGTAGAATGACTGACCATGGCTACTAATTGAATTACAACTCCTTTCGGTAGCTAGAAAAACAATATTTTTCCCCCTGAATACCCAAAACGTTTTGGATTCTTTTCGCCACTTTTCATAAGTTAGGCTAATCTTTGATATACAACGGTAACAAATTTCAGTTCTTTGGCTCTTGCGGTGAAAGAGTGAGTGAGAGTGAGGGTGTTTCCATTTATATATTGAGATAAATGATTTAAACCCTTAAAAATCAAATCAGAGAATGATAACGCATAGTGAGTTACTAACCTAGATTTGTTCGCGGGGAAAAAAAGCCTTGGAATGGATCCAACTAGCAAAAGCTAACAATGAAATACGAATAAATAAAATAGGAACATAATATCAATGTTATTGGTTTTACGGCCCTTTTAACCACTGCGGCTTTTAGAGACGCCGGGGTGCTGGACGTTTGCCCCGAAGGGCATCTTTAACGTGCCAGTAAATCTACTAACGCGGCTCCCCCACATTTGCGCACCGTCAAATGCAAGCTGACTGTGCCAGGATTCGATCCTGCAAATTGGGCAAAAATAGGAACAGGAGGAAGAATAGATTATAAAATATATACTAAGAATTCAATAGAATACCACCCTGACTGATTTATATTTGAGTTACAGGAGATTAACACCTACGTCATTAGCTCCACAATATAGCCTCGTGGAGGTTATTGATTGATGATCAAATGTTTCAGTAAAGGGACTTAAACTACAATGCCATTGCCCTGTTACTGATCGACTGGCTGCGTGGCTCAGCGGTAACGTTCTCGCCTGCTGTTCCCAAGGTTGTAGGATCAAATCCTGGCGCAGCCAGTTGGCATTTAAAGGTGCGCAAATACGACGGAGCCATGTCAGTTGATTTACTGGTACGTTAAAGATCCTCTTCGGGGCAAAATTCCGGTGCCCCGGTGTCTCTAAAAGCCGCAGTAGTTAAAAGGGACATTGTAATTGAAAAATGAAAATCTACAGCCTGCTTCCAGTCTCCGACCGGGTCAGGAATGGAATGAATGAAGCCCCCATCTAGCGGCGAGGATATGGACTGTGCCGGCTGCCGATGCCTGACGCACTCCTCTGGGGCAATGATTAAATGAATGACAGATGAAATGAAATGATAGTGGAGAGTGTTGCTGGAATGAAATTTTGACAGGGAAAACCGGAGTACCCGGAGAAAAACCTGTCTGCCTCCGTTTTGTCCAGCACAGATCTCACATGGAGTGACCGGGATTTGAACCACGGACCCAGCGGTGAGAGGCCGGCGTGCTGCCGCCTAAGCCACGGAGGCTTCCCAACATTGTAATTATGATTATTATTTTGTTACTGATCAGGAAGAAGAAAAAAATGAGAAATTCAGAGTCCATCGATGAGTGAGAGTAGGCCTACGTAAATAACAAATGGATTAGAAGTGCATCCCCTCGATGAATGAGAGTATCGTCCCCATATTAGAAACGAAATCTTGTTTTAATTCACAAAGTACCGGTACTTCACAAACCTAAACGAATGTACGCTCTAATTTATGAGGAGGCAACAAGCACAATGGCACTGTGATTATAAGCCAGCAACGGATAACCTATTAGAGATGAAATTTGTTAAGAAATCGCTGAGGTGTCTTGTTTCATTCATTAATTCATTTATTTTCAATTGGGGGTGTGTCCCCTGGTGGCAAATTGGGTATACATAACAAATAAATAATTATAAATAACAATTCAATGAGAATTAAACTGGAGTATTTACAGAAATCATCAGTCTTTTCTTAAACACACCTATATGTTTGGTAAAAGGCTCTTAAGACTGCGGCAGGTAGACAATTCCAGTTATCAATGGCACGGTTAACGAAAAAATATTTACCATAATTTGTAGGCTGTGGTCGGCCCTTAACTTTGAAAGGATAATCACTCCTACTCATGTAAGTGGGCTTTCCCATACGTTTGCTAAGCTCACCCCATGCTGGATGATTTGTATACGTGTTGTACATAGCGCAGAGTCTAGATTTCATCCTCCTAGCCTCAAGTGATTCCCACCCAAGTTTCTTTAATATACGGCTCACACTGCTCCTGGGATTAAAGTCATAGAGAACAAATCTAGCGGTCATTATTTGTACCATTTCCAACTCATTGATGAGCCCTACTTGATATGGATCCCAAACCACCGAGGCGAATTCCAGAATAGTTCTTACAAGTGACAAATATCCTAATTCTTTAATAGGTACCACCATTACAAAGTGCAGGAATGTAGTCAGTTGTAAGAAATCGCTCAGTTATATGTCCTAAAGCATACATTGCAAGTGCAAACCTTAGATGAAATCCATTGGTTAGTATGAATATTTCTTGTAGTTAAACATTGAACATATCGGCATGCGTAGAATCATGTTGGCACCGTGTCGTATATCGGTTATTGACAATTAATTAAAATTAAATGCCATGTACTAGTGTAAAGTTTAAAAAGTTTGGAAATGTTGGCCTGCATACTTTCTGATATATTTAGGCTAGGAGAATTCATCAATATTTGGCAGCCCTGGTAATAGTCACAGTCATAACTTATCTGTTGCGGTACACAAAGCACATACGAAATTTGCTGAAATCTACTTGATAGCCCAGGATGGAAGTTATAAGCATGTGGAAGTTGGACTTATCAACACGTGTAGAATCATTCTGGCAATACTGCCATGTACGGGCTTCTGGAATATAATCTGGAATAACTTATTATTATCTATAATAGTGCCAATTTTGGAACAGCTGCCATGCATACTTTCAGAGATATCCAACATAGGGCTCAATTTTCAACTGTAAATTTTCAGCAGTTGGTAGCAATGACGTCATTTTCAATATGGTAGTGCGATGTTCTGGTATAGGTCATTACTAAGGTTCGGATGTTAAGGAAAAGTCATATTTTTTCCTGAGCTCATTTTACCCGAAATATGAAAAATAAGTTTGAATGATGGGTCCATGGCAACGTTTAAAGCAATTTGATGTTGCCTATAAATGCATATTTTGGCCATTTTTATTTATTTTTGGTTATATTTGGTCATATTGTAGTGATATAAGGTCATATTTTGTTATAATTTCAGCATTTGTGTTTAAATTGAGGCGTCGTTAACAAGGTACGTGTTATCTGCGTCGAGTTTCAAACACAGGATTTCCAAATAGTGTAGTAGATACAGTATATTTTTCTTTCTATTCCCGGAACAGGCAGATAGCAGCTTTAGAATACCTGATTCCAAAAAGGCGCTCCTTTACGGACGTCTTTTAGCACATCTTTCTGGACATGTTAGATTGCGACACTGTACGCATGAGGTCACGGAACATGACGATAGTGTGCTTCCGCCTTTCAACAGGATGTCACTCCTGTAGATATATTTAGCTATGAAGTAATTATCCCAAAAATCCATGTCTTATTTCGTAGTTTTTTAGGTCATATTGCGTAGTTTTTAGGTCATATTTTATAGTTTGTTGGTCATATTTAGCTCGTGTTTAGGGCATATTTGCTTGCATATTTTGTACTTCTTTAGGTCTTAACCTTCCGAACCCCAGTGATTACTCATACCAAAATTGGTTTCGATAGTTGCAGCTGTTTAGGAGTTTATAGGGGGACACACACACAGAACATTTACCCGGATTGATATCATAAGTCCACTTTTTCATCACATTTGCAAAATGTGCAAAGTAGGCTAAAGAACATGGCTCGCTCATTTCAATCAGCCTTCGTCCTCCAATGGATTCGCCACAAACTTCAATGTTGGATGACTCACAACAATGTATCACTTCAGTGGTCACTGTTAATGTGGCCAGAAGTAGGTCCTCTTGAACACCAGTCCTCTGTGGTCCGAGGATTTTTCCTTTGCATACCTTGATCTGACACATCTCCAGGCATTTTTTTTTCAAATTGTACTCTCTATGCTGGGTCAATCTTGACCCAGTCTACCATGGCCGGAAATCAAACTAGGGCCCAGGAAGCTGCCAATCTAACTCCAAATGACGATGATGAATATGATCCAAGCAATTGAAGAGAGATTATGGTGAGACTCAGAATACGTTGGATTACAGCATTTCACCCAATACTATTTAACCGACAAATAATATTCATGTAGGCTATGTTTGAATGTTATATTCAACTATTAATAAGTGATAAATCATATTTTGTTGTTCATCCCCGCGGTCGTTTCTTCTAACGTTTTGCTATGTGAATGCGTTCGTTGATAAGACGCTGAGTAACTTTTCACAGCGCTACCTTGATATATTCTTTGTGTATACTAACTAAGCTATACTATAGAGATACACCGCTTATGAATACTGCTTAGATTTGATTTACTATCTCAATAAAATAAAATTTCTGGGAGATAACGAATCGCTAGTTGATGAGAATTTCAAAGAAATTGGTGACTCTGATACAGAAGACAAAGTTGAAACAAGATCCGAAGACTCAGATACTGACCATGATATTGATCAGGAGAACACTATCGGAAGCGAAGAATTGGATGGTCGTGTATTTTATTGGTACGTAGGCCATTATTATTATTATTATTATTATTATTATTATTATTATTATCATTATTATTATTATTACCGACCGTAGTGGCTACGCTGGCTAACGCGCAGCATTAGGTCATGGGGCCAAGCTCTCTGCTGACTCGGTAGACGCGTGGGTTCGAGCCCCACCGTCGGCCGTCCTTGAAATGGTTTTCCGTGGTTTCCCATTTTCAACACCAGGCAAATGCTGGGACGGTACCTTCTGACAGGCCACGGCCGCTTCCTTCCACATCCTTGCCCAGTTTCATTCACCATCATTCATTTCATCTCTCATTAACTCCTCTCCTGAAGTTGGCGTCAGGAAGGGCATCCGGCCGTAAAAACCATCGCTACAAAGACTTCCATCGCATCTCATCCCCGACCCCGTTGAAAACGGGAATAATACGGGGTAGACATACATACATTATCATTATTATTATTATTATTATTATTATTATTATTAATGTCCGCGTCATTGCGTAGTGGCTAGTATTCCTGGCTACCACCTCGGAGACCCGGGTTCTATTCCCAGCTCTGCCAAGAAATGTTATTCTGGTCTGAGGGCTGGAACGTAGTTCACTCAGCCTCATTAGCCGGGTTCGATTCCTATCTCAGCCACCCGGGAAGTGCTTTTCCATGGTTTCCAGCTTCTATTCGAGGCAAATGCCGTGATGGTACCTATCTCAAAGCCACGGCCGCTTCCTACCCAAATTCTACCTCAATTACAAATACACATACTACTACAGACATCACAATGACATAGGTTATCAGGCAAATTCTACACACACCCAAGTACACGGGGCTTTATGACTACGATGTCACAAAGCTCCTAAAGATTCAACAACAACTATTATTATTCTAGGCCATTATTATGTCGGAATATATATTTTTTCGTTTTAGGCAAGGATGGCACGAAGTAGAACAAGAAACCATGTGAGGCTTCCTTCATTCCCATTTCCTGCTGTGCACCTTTCGTGATTTTACCTCAGTGGATAGATATTTCGGTAAATTTGGAAATATATGTGGCACTGATTCATGTTTTCATTTCCACTTCACATGAGGAAGTTCCACGTTCTCACAGTTCTCTACGAAACAGTCCACCTTTATAATATTAAATCTTCCGAAAAATCCACGTCACAAATTCTACTTTCGATCGACAATCGCTTATCTTTCCGCGGCATAACTCTCGCCCATTTCGCAAACAAATTTGTTTCTTTTGTCGGTTTGAAAAAAAAAATGTCTACCATCAGCTTTTCTTCCGTAACCCGAATTACTGTACATTCAGGAACGAAACAGTGAACCCGATGGGGTTATGCTGACTGGAATCGAACATGGTTCTCAGAGACTGTGATCTCAGTATAAAGGTTCCACCAGGAAGTGAACCAGAGATCTGTACAGGGAGTTTCTTGGTAAAAACCCCTCGAAAGAAATGTATATTTAATCACTGGTGTGATTTTTGATGAAATGGCATTATTTAGTAAAATAATGTAGGAAATAATGAGCAGATTATATCATTATAAGACGATTTGGTGTAAGCTATTGGAGGCTTGAAGCACAGAGGAGGGCAGAGCTGACATTTACTAATTGGCCCAGAATTGTGGGTTGGTCCCAGTGGAGCCACGTCCATCTCTGCGACCCCATTATGTCGTCTGGAGCAGGGGTGAGGCCTGAATAATGACATAGTTATTCCCCGACGGAGAATGGATTTGGAGTAGGGGCGGAGAAATGCCCAGAAAAATCATTGATTACTCGTGATTGGAGTAACGAATCGAGATGAGAGTTGCACACAGGTGAATATCTTGGCAAGAAGATAATTTTAGAGTCTTTTACCTGCGAAATTGGTGCATATTTAATGATGTGCGTAAGGACTGTAAAACGACCATTGTTCGCGGATGGATGTGAAGATGTTGCCGGGGGTTTCCCGTTAGGTAGCGTCCCACGCCATGGAGAAAGGAATTAATATTAATTAATTGGACGAGCGATTCCTTTGCACACAGATAGTTTTGGGACCTGTGAAGAGAGAGGAACACAATGATCATGGTTTGAAGACCTGAATCATGCTGTGAGAGGAGCCAAGATTACGCGGGAAGATGTTGCTCTACTTTCTGTGAGAATCCGATATAAGGGAGTAGACCCCAGGAGGAGCTCTCAGTCTAACTCAGCTATGCTCAGTTGTAAGCCAGTCACGCGCAGTCTCAGTTGTATCTCAGCTATGCTCAGTTGAAACTCAGTTGTCACGCAGTCTACATGCCGCCAAGCGCAGTTACAGCCAGTTACAGTCTTACTCAATTGTCAATTGTAGCACAATGGCAATAAGTTGCAATCAGTATGCAGCAAATATGCAGCAGTACGAGACAGCGTGTAAGTCGCATACAGAAGTCTTCAAATAAGTTACGTGCAGTCTTCGAGTGAAACTTCAGTCAGCTACAGCCAGGTTGAAGCAAGTTCGTCAAGGCAAAACGCTTGACGGATCTATTCATCAAGACGCCGAACAAAGACTGGTATGTGTAAAAGAAACAGTAAACATGCTTGTATGAATAATAGTCGTGTTATAGTCATAATCAGCAGCACGAACTATGACGTGTTCAGTTATGAAGCACCGTATAGACTAACGGTAGAACTATTGTGTATAATTATTTGTGAAAGTGTTGAACTGTATTAAGCGCAATGTGTATAGTATTAACTAATCGTATATGTGTAACTACGATAGAATGCGCGAAAGAAACTCTACTAAGTGTTTGGTATTGCCATGAGAGTACCAGATGTTAACGCTCATGTTTGGGAGCCAGCGTATTGATGTAACGCAGAACGCTTACTGTTGTAGTAATGATCGTCATAAAACTGTTGGAGAGTTCCGAGAGCAGATAACCAGACTTTCAATCAGGAGTTGGTAACGTAAGATGCCGTCGACACCTGCAATTTCGATCTCTGCTAGGGAATTTCAGCATTGAAGTGTGTATAAAGTGACGAGTGTTCAGTGTAATGCATATGTAAAACTATCATTTAAAGTAGTGTTTGATGAAGTGTTTCACATGTTTGGGGAGTGATAACTTCCTGAAAGGTATGCAACGTGTCGTGTTGGTGATAGAAATTATGTGTAATCAAATGTGTGTAAACAAGAGAAATATGTCGCGTTAAACCCATTATGGCGGGCGACATGGAAGAATATGATTGGTCGGAGCCACCTTAGATGCCTATAGAGATGTAAGTACCCCACAAATTATGGTTATGATTATGTAGAAGTATGGACCGCTGCATGTCTGTGATTCCGTAAAGATATTGTGAATTCCTTATAGATGCCAGTAAAAATCAGTTAGGAGGCTGATCCTCCATGTTTAATCAGTATTGAGTTGATTTTTATAGAGTTGAGATGTTAATTTGCATCATTAAGTGGAGTAATTATTCCCACTATGAATTAAGAATGGCAATCAGTTATGTAAATGCAACGAACGCGATTGTTCGAGTTTAAAACGTCTAGCTATGTCGGAAATTTTGGTAATTTATGTGAGAATAATAATAAATAATGATTTTTGGTCATTTATGTCAATGAGATTTACAATAATAATAATAAATAATGATTTTGGTCATTTATGTCAGTGAGAAATGATGATAATAATAATAATGGTTATTAAGAGTATGAATGAACACATCAGGAAACAAATAAATGTTGTAAGCGAGAATTATTAACGCTAATTGCAAGACTTATCAATCTAAGCAGGAAGATGTTACAGTGAGATTACATTTCAGTAATTATGGAAAGAAGTTTTATATCAGAATATTGCAGATATTCAGTAATGATACCAGTAATGAAAGAGCTTTTAGTGAATTGAATTTGCAGCTTAATTGAGAAGCTTATAGAGTAAATGTTAGATTTCTCTTAATATTATAGGTCGGAGTGTCGTAGCATGGAGCATTAGGGGCCAGATAGTCTATTCTACGTATGAATTCTCCTATGTCGTGGACATTGTTGGAGATATTATTTATTCCAGAGTTTTAGTGATGGACCCTAACTCTGAAGAAAGGATTGAAATGTGTTCCGGACTGGAATCTTGATAGGGTCGAGGAAACAAGGACACCTCGCAGCTCTATGATTTCCCGAGAACTTATTGATGAGTTATTTACGCTCGTGGGCAGCGAAACTCAGGGCGACAGTGGTTGTCTGCGCCTATATTATACTTGAGACATCGGTCAAACCGCCAAGCTCATGCATTGCGAACCCCGAACCTTCATGTTGAATGGACCCATGTGAGGCCATTAATTAATCGATATCCTCGACGTAGGAATAATTACAAAAGCTCATTCAATACCTGTTGGCATAATAGTCAATTAAGATCCTTTGGGAACATGTGTGTCGGTCAGGACACAGTATTTGTCTTGTAAATCTTCACTGCTTAGAGAGAGGGAAGCTTTCAAACTTTTAGGAAGGTCGAGATAATTGGTGAAACGACCCATTCCACTTTCTATTGTGTAGCGACTTCCTTAGCCGAGGGTCGGAGCTAACCACCCGGGCCGCTCAGGCAAGTTATAAAGGGAAGATTCTAGACCTTGTTGAAATGACATATAATGCAAGATTGTTATGTTGAGTATTATGGCCATGTGGTTTGAGAACACATGGATAATTATAGTTCATCCTGATGGTTCATTATTTTAGCTATCTGACGAATAGTTACATGATATATTTGTACTGTCACTGGAGCCAAGTTATGTAGTTGGTTACTAGATGCCAATCGCCATGAGCGCGAGGTAGTCTATCGTACAATCCGACATAAGCTATAACGTAACGTTTTATCTAGGAATCACAGACAGCATGCGGTGAAACCATATAATTGGAGGATGTGTAGGGGGTAGCTTACATAATTATGGAGTTGCACGTTGATTTTGGTGCAACGTCCAAATAGGTAAATGCATGCAAAGCATTTCATTGGTGAGAAGAAAAATATCAAAACACGCACGGCACACATAATTGTTTAACATAAAGAGGTTTAAGGAATAATCCTTGTTGTAATATTAAAGAAGTCACATTGTATGACTGTTATGTTAATGTACAGTTTGTTTTGAAGTCGTAGGTGCATCAGCGCACTAGTATATCCTTGTGAAGTTCACAGAAGGGTAAAGCCTTATGGCTAGGTATGACTTTGTTGTGATTTTATATTTGTTTACTTGTGGATTGTGGAAGTAAAAATTTTGTTTGCTTTATTTTATGCTTTTTGGGTATTGTTTTGTGTTTGAAGCCATGATTTATCTTAATGAATTAAAGTTTTAGAATAGAGTTGTGCCTTATCATTGTAGAGTTGATACCTTTTAGCCTCAAATCCAAAATATGCACTGCTCAATTGGGGTTACCGTACACGCCTGAGAGCTGATGCTAGCTGGAGGCAGATGCATATTATCCACCGAGATTACTCACATGGGTACATGGGAATTGATGTCCTATACTGTGATTTGAGCTAAAGGTACGACTAAAGTCGGTCAGATTTAATGCACACAGCTCTATTAAAGTAAGAATTAACGAAGTAGGGTGTGACCGCTCCTAATCCATAGCTAAGTTCCGATACGTATATATAAATTTTGATAGATAGCTATAGACATCTCTATTAATTTATCATGGCGTGGCCCAAGTGGGGCTTTCGGCAGTAAAAACCACTCCCTGAACAGTTTTTATAGTAAATTAGAAAATGGCCGATGTCCTACTAATACCACCCTATGATCTAATTTATCATGGCGCCCAGAATACGTGGAGCTTATGGGATTTAGGGAAAACCCATAGATTTTTTATGGTATTTCATGGGGAAAACCATAGTAATTGTTTTGCCTCAAACTGTGTTTGAGTGATTTTTGAATTCAGTAGGCTTTTGAGGTAACGCAGAATCTCTCTATTGAGAAGAGAATGGCCTAAGGGTACGAGCGTTACTTACCCAATCCACAATCTACTATAATATTATCAGGTTTTGTACGACTTCACAATATGTGTGCAGTGTTTGATGTTTCTCTTCGAAACGTATCCACATATTTTTCCAGGAAGCCTGCCTGCATACTTAAGTGTGTTATTGGAAAATGTCAGGTACGCAGGAGATCTTGCAAGTTATTGCAGGACTGAAACAGCATTTTGATGCTGCTCACGAGCAGAGTAAACTGGAAACCAAGGCGTTCCAGGATAGTATAAACACTCGGTTAGATGAGAACCAGAGAGAGTTAAATAACAGGTTAGATGCCAATCAGGAGGCAATTAATGCAACTCAGGTTGAAATAAACAACCGTTTAGAGGCAAATAAAGTTGAATATAAAGCTGAATTGAGTAGTCGGTTAGATGCAAATCAGGTTGCACTAGATAATAAGTTAGGTCAAATGCAAGAAGTCATTAAGACCGAAGTAACAGATACTGTTGTAAGCATTGTATCGGAAATGCAGGTAAATACTGACAAACGTTTCGAGGCTATAGAAGCCAAACTTGAGGGTAATTTGCAAGCATGTAGGCATGCTCAGGAGCAAACCAACAGTAAATTAGAGGCGTTGTCTAACGATATTAAGGATATTCAGATCCAAAATGAGGCGAATCTCGAACGCCAAGCGAAACAGTTCGCAGAGTTTACGAAAACAGTAGACCAGAGATTAGAGGAGAACGACTCCAAATGGGACCAGAAATTGAAAAGCTACGCTAGAGCAATTAACGGTGACCTCAAGAAACAGGACCAGAATATATTAGGTCAATGCCAGGAAATAGGCGAAATTAAGGCTATCGCTCATGAAAGTAAGGAGCTGGTAGGCAACGTGAAAAGTCAGATGGGTAAAGTTCATAAAGAACTGGACCAAGTTCAGAGTGATATTGTCATGGTCAATAAAAGACAAGAGGAAAATAGAGGCGAGATCACCAAGGTCCGGAATGAATTGTCTAAAGTCAATGGACACATTCAAGATGAAATTAAAGGTCTGAGAGAAGAACTCGAAATAAGAGAAGGCCAGAAAACAGAGGCAAGCGACAAGACCCTTGCTCAAATTAAAGAGGACGTAGAGGATGAAATATCCCATATCAAACAAAGTCTGAAAGAAGACAAGGTGAAAATTTTTCAAGTAGCCGAGGAAAACCGAGATAGGCTTACAAGAATAGAAAAAGAAGTCATTACTCGCCTAGAAAGAGCAGAAATGCGCCATAACCAAATGGAGACTAGGATAATAGCACAGGAGGAGACACTTCTGAAATATCCTAAGTCAAGTGAAGGCAGCATAGAGGATATGAGAAAAACAAGGTGGGCAGACCTAGAAACCCAACCTACAAGCAGGAATGCTGCAGGCGCAGGAGAAAGTCCTTACATGACGCCAGGTGTACCAATTGCGGCATCGACGCCATATGAAAACGCGATGCACACCCAGGTGATAAACGTCATTAGGGCAAGCGAAGAAAAACCTAGGAAATTTTCAGGTAGTCACTGTAGTATGACACCAAAATATTGGTTAAAGGAAGTGACTGAATATCTCAATGATGCACGAATACCGCAGGAGCGTAGGCTACGTGCTATAGAGAAGTTAACAGAGGGGGAGTGCGCATTATGGTTTCGCAGCTTCCGTTACAATTTTGATACTGTTGAGGAATTCCGCGAGGCATTCTTGAAGAGATATTGGGACGCCGCGACTCAGCAGAATTTACGGCTGGATTTGTATGCCAAAAAGTACAGCACGAACAACCCGACGAAGTACGCAGAATTCTTCATATCGCAGATGTGTCGTTTTAAAGAGCTGGATCAAAAACCTAGTGAACTGGAGCTATGCATTGCTATCGCCAAACAGCTTCCATACGAGATCCAAAGGCTACTAATCTCGGCTAATGCGAAAACTGCTATGGAAATGGAGACAGTTCTAAGGCAACTGGACCTCACCACAGCAAATACTATGCGTCAGAGTCGAACCGTGGAACAAGTCCACGTGACCAACACACAGACTGACCAACAGCAAGCTCCAAGGAACAACAAAGCCACGAGCACAGAAACTTTAGATTCCTATGGACGGCAATGGGAACAGGAACCCAGAAAGTGGCAGTCAAGGTACAAAGGAAATGCTAATAAAGCAGGAAGAGGTCGAAGTTCGTGGAATAAACACAATAACAGGGGAAAACCGTACCATAACAATGGAGGTAATAATGGCCAGGAAGGCAATAATAGAAATTGGAGACCCCAAGAGAGAAGAAATAACTTCGATGACGAGGCAGAAGAGCGATATCATGCTTCTTTGCGATACCTCGAAGAAAGGGGAGATGAGCCCCAGAAACCACAAGTCCGCTGGCAAGAAGTCATGCAGAACAGGACATCGCCAGACAGATATGGAAATGGAGCTAAGAGTTTGGAACTACAGCGCAGCGAACAGGAGAGAAGGAACTCCAAAGGGGCGGGCGCTGAAGAAAAAAAAAACGCCAAAATTAGAAGAGCTCGAGACTGATGGATGGAAGTCTATTAACATCATCAATTGGATAGCCAAACCAGAAGAATTGATTGAGGATACAGGAGGACCACAGGTCATGGTCAAGAGAGAATTGCCTATTATAATTGTGAGAGTGGCAGGATTAAAAGTCAGAAGTCTGTTAGATACGGGATCAACAGTAAGCCTGATGACACAAGCTCTATATAATGAAATAGCCCGGAGAGAGAACATTTTGAAGATACCGATCTCCAGTGTCAAAATTAAAGGGGTAATTCCAGACAGAACAATGATATGTAAATACCAGGTATTCCTAGATTTACAGATAGGAGGCTCTATTTTCTCACAGAGTTTTCTGTTAGTAAACAAACTACCTTATAACCTACTTATTGGGGCAGAGTTTATAAGGGAATACAGAGTGATAATTGACCTAGCACAGGACAGGGTTATGTTCCATGTGAATGAAGAAGCTGAAGGCTTAGAGGTCGCACTCAATGAAATTGAACCAGGATCCAGTGAACAAGTATGGCATACATACAGAGATGTGGCTGATGAAGAAGTGTTAGCTATTGAGCAGTTAGAAGCGGAGCTCAAAACACTAGCCACAGACTTGGAAAAAGATCTGGAACCCAAATTGGAAGAATATATTTCGGAGAAGCTAGAAGAAGCGAAAATTGGGCTAAAAGAGAAGGAAAATTTAAAGCAGTTATTGCTGGAACAGAAGGAAGTCTTTGATTCGAGACCTGGTCGGATAAAGAACTTCACTTATGCTTTTCAAGTCAGTGATTGGACACCATTTAGGCAGAAACCCTACCCTATAGCTGAAAAGCATTATGCTAAAGTGAAAGAGGCAATTCAGGAGATGTTGGAGGCCGGCGTTATTGAGAAAACACCTACGCCTTATGTAAGTCCATTGGTAATTGTACCAAAGTCAGACGGATCTGTCAGAGTCTGCTTGGACCTGAGACGCTTAAATTTGAGAGTTATTCCGGAATTTGACCAAGTGCCACCTATTAAAGAGATCCTCAGGAAGTTTAGAGGGAAAACTATATTCTCAAATTTGGATATCACATCCAGTTTCCACCATCTTGAATTAGAGAAGAAAACTAGTCTGTTGACAGGATTTATGTTTGATCAACATACATTCACATTTTTAAGGCTACCTTTTGGGTTGAAAACAGCTGGTTCAGCCCTGATAAGAGCGTTAGATCGCAATCTATCAGATGAGGTTAAAGAGAGTACCATCAGATATGTAGACGACATTCTACTCACATCAGAATCTCTGGAGGAGCACATGAGAGACCTGAAGAAGTTGCTAGATGACCTTCGAGAAGCGAACTTTAAGGTCAATATCAAGAAATCGCACTTCTGTCAGAGGGAAGTTAAATTCCTAGGGCATGTTATTGATGCAAATGGAGTGAAGCCTAATCCAGATAAATTGGAGGTAATTCGGAATTTCCCTCGACCCACGAAAGTAAAGCACGTCCGACAGTATTTGGGAGTAATTGGATTCTTTTCGAACCACTGCCCAAACTATACTGCGACAGTAGCACCACTGCAGGACCTATTGAAGAAAGGCGGCAGATGGAATTGGACGGAGCAATGTCAGGAAGCATTCGTGAGGTCAAAACAAATGCTTTTGGAATATGTGAAACTGGGATACCCAGATTATACCCAGAAGTTTATCATACAGACGGATGCATCACTTATTGGGATTGGAGCGATGCTATTCCAGGAAAATGTTGACCAGCCTGAGAAGAAAGTTTTTATCGCCTTTATAAGCAGAAGACTGAAAGCCCATGAGAAAAACTACACGATCACAGAGATAGAATTGCTCGCAATTTTGTACGCGTTGCAATCGTGGCACAAACTCGTGTACGGCTTCCGAATAGTTCTGAGAACAGACCATAAAGCTTTAACATTTTTGTTAAAGACGGATTTGTCTAGTCAGAGATTGACAAGATGGTCCCTGTATATCCAGCAATTTAATGTGGAAATAGAATACTGTCCAGGGAAAGAGAATGTAATACCGGACATATTAAGTCGTTACCCTAGAGAAGAAGAAGTACTAGCGGTCCAGATTGAGAATCGAGATCAGAAGACGTTGGATGACTTAAGGAACATTACCAACCTACAACGCGAAGACCCATGGTTGAAGATGATAATCGATTACTTCGAGGGACGCTTAGCAAGGGGAACTGCGATATACAGAGAGGCGGAGGCATTGGCAACAGATTATGTATGGTATAATCAGATATTACATAAGTGGGACGATGTGGATCACACACGTCAAAGGATTGTAATTCCTGCATCTTTGCAGAGGAGATTAGTATGGCTAGCCCACAGAGCATTTGGACATCCTGGAATAGATAAAATTTGTGCTCTGTTGAAGGAAGCATTTACTTGGCCAAAATTGAGAGAAACGGTGAGAAATGCTATTAGAACATGTGATCTTTGCCAAAGGGTAAAGCCGAATCCCTTTTTAATGAGGCAACGACCTATCCCGTTATTGCCAGAGAAGCCAAGGCAGCTATTGAGTATCGACAACTTTGGACCATTGCCTAGAGCACGTAGAGGCAATAGACACATTTTTGTAGCCATGGATGTATTTTCGAAAATGGTGGTGTTGTGCCCCATTCAAAAGACAAGTTCAAAACAGGTCTTGAGCGCCTGAAAGAGAGAGTTATTCCGATTCTTGGGAAGCCGGATAACATTCTCTCGGACCACGGAAGTTGCTTTACTAGTGCAGAATTTCGTCGAGAACTGGAAACTCTAGGAATTAGGCAGATTTTATCTACCATTCGCCATCCTGAGGCAAGTCCCGTTGAAAGAGTAATGAGAGAGATCCAGAAATACATGAAGATCTACTGTTCTGAAGCGAATTGGCGTTGGATTGAATTTCTAGAAGTCATTGAATACTGTATAAATAATACTGTACATGAGGCGACAGGTCAGGTTCCCGTTACTCTACATCTGGATCAGAGACCAGAGAGACCGTGGAATGGTGTCATTCCATTACCTGTAGACGCACAGCCCGGTAGAGAATTGAGGATCCAACGAACCTTTGAATATCTCAAAGCACAGGCGGAGAGACGTCAGGGAAGGAATCGTGCGAAGAGGTATCATAAACCGCTTCTCGTGGGACAGAAAGTTTTAATTAAGAAACCCGCCAGTTCAGATCCAGAGGCACGGAAGTATAAAAAGTTTATTTTTGCTTACCACGGCCCGTTCGAAGTGATAAGAGACCTCCAGAACAATGCATACAGGTTAAGGCATTTAGAGAATGGAAACGAGGTCGTTATGAACATAGCCAACTTAAAAGTTTATTACTCGCCAGAAGAATTCGACGAACCAGGAGAAGAATTAGTAACGCACACCCAACTCAACGTGGAGAGCGGAGGCAGCCAAGCAGGCAGACCTGAATGTTGGAACGGCGAGACGGGACGAGAAGCAGACAGTTTACCCAGTGTAAGCGGAGAGCAGAAAGAATGCCAGTGTTTGCGAGAATTCTATGAAGAAATGATCAGAGTGGCCAGAGAGGTTGAGGCTGTAAACGCGACCCTTCGCAGGGAGAATAGACAGCTCAGAAACAAGGCCGAGTGTGGAAGGGGGAACACTACTAACCCACTCGCAGCCAGACAAGGTGAAGGACCCCAGACGTAAACACAGACGGTGGTCGACAGTCAGCTGGTTACTTATATAAGCCACTTGCATTGGACTTTTATAAGTTTTGCAAGGGGAACATGAACCCGATGGGGTTATGCTGACTGGAATCGAACATGGTTCTCAGAGACTGTGATCTCAGTATAAAGGTTCCACCAGGAAGCGAACCAGAGATCTGTACAGGGAGTTTCTTGGTAAAAACCCCTCGAAAGAAATGTATATTTAATCACTGGTGTGATTTTTGATGAAATGGCATTATTTAGTAAAATAATGTAGGAAATAATGAGCAGATTATATCATTATAAGACGATTTGGTGTAAGCTATTGGAGGCTTGAAGCACAGAGGAGGGCAGAGCTGACATTTACTAATTGGCCCAGAATTGTGGGTTGGTCCCAGTGGAGCCACGTCCATCTCTGCGACCCCATTATGTCGTCTGGATCAGGGGTGAGGCCTGAATAATGACATAGTTATTCCCCGACGGAGAATGGATTTGGAGTAGGGGCGGAGAAATGCCCAGAAAAATCATTGATTACTCGTGATTGGAGTAACGAATCGAGATGAGAGTTGCACACAGGTGAATATCTTGGCAAGAAGATAATTTTAGAGTCTTTTACCTGCGAAATTGGTGCATATTTAATGATGTGCGTAAGGACTGTAAAACGACCATTGTTCGCGGATGGATGTGAAGATGTTGCCGGGGGTTTCCCGTTAGGTAGCGTCCCACGCCATGGAGAAAGGAATTAATATTAATTAATTGGACGAGCGATTCCTTTGCACACAGATAGTTTTGGGACCTGTGAAGAGAGAGGAACACAATGATCATGGTTTGAAGACCTGAATCATGCTGTGAGAGGAGCCAAGATTACGCGGGAAGATGTTGCTCTACTTTCTGTGAGAATCCGATATAAGGGAGTAGACCCCAGGAGGAGCTCTCAGTCTAACTCAGCTATGCTCAGTTGTAAGCCAGTCACGCGCAGTCTCAGTTGTATCTCAGCTATGCTCAGTTGAAACTCAGTTGTCACGCAGTCTACATGCCGCCAAGCGCAGTTACAGCCAGTTACAGTCTTACTCAATTGTCAATTGTAGCACAATGGCAATAAGTTGCAATCAGTATGCAGCAAATATGCAGCAGTACGAGACAGCGTGTAAGTCGCATACAGAAGTCTTCAAATAAGTTACGTGCAGTCTTCGAGTGAAACTTCAGTCAGCTACAGCCAGGTTGAAGCAAGTTCGTCAAGGCAAAACGCTTGACGGATCTATTCATCAAGACGCCGAACAAAGACTGGTATGTGTAAAAGAAACAGTAAACATGCTTGTATGAATAATAGTCGTGTTATAGTCATAATCAGCAGCACGAACTATGACGTGTTCAGTTATGAAGCACCGTATAGACTAACGGTAGAACTATTGTATATAATTATTTGTGAAAGTGTTGAACTGTATTAAGCGCAATGTGTATAGTATTAACTAATCGTATATGTGTAACTACGATAGAATGCGCGAAAGAAACTCTACTAAGTGTTTGGTATTGCCATGAGAGTACCAGATGTTAACGCTCATGTTTGGGAGCCAGCGTATTGATGTAACGCAGAACGCTTACTGTTGTAGTAATGATCGTCATAAAACTGTTGGAGAGTTCCGAGAGCAGATAACCAGACTTTCAATCAGGAGTTGGTAACGTAAGATGCCGTCGACACCTGCAATTTCGATCTCTGCTAGGGAATTTCAGCATTGAAGTGTGTATAAAGTGACGAGTGTTCAGTGTAATGCATATGTAAAACTATCATTTAAAGTAGTGTTTGATGAAGTGTTTCACATGTTTGGGGAGTGATAACTTCCTGAAAGGTATGCAACGTGTCGTGTTGGTGATAGAAATTATGTGTAATCAAATGTGTGTAAACAAGAGAAATATGTCGCGTTAAACCCATTATGGCGGGCGACATGGAAGAATATGATTGGTCGGAGCCACCTTAGATGCCTATAGAGATGTAAGTACCCCACAAATTATGGTTATGATTATGTAGAAGTATGGACCGCTGCATGTCTGTGATTCCGTAAAGATATTGTGAATTCCTTATAGATGCCAGTAAAAATCAGTTAGGAGGCTGATCCTCCATGTTTAATCAGTATTGAGTTGATTTTTATAGAGTTGAGATGTTAATTTGCATCATTAAGTGGAGTAATTATTCCCACTATGAATTAAGAATGGCAATCAGTTATGTAAATGCAACGAACGCGATTGTTCGAGTTTAAAACGTCTAGCTATGTCGGAAATTTTGGTAATTTATGTGAGAATAATAATAAATAATGATTTTTGGTCATTTATGTCAATGAGATTTACAATAATAATAATAAATAATGATTTTGGTCATTTATGTCAGTGAGAAATGATGATAATAATAATAATGGTTATTAAGAGTATGAATGAACACATCAGGAAACAAATAAATGTTGTAAGCGAGAATTATTAACGCTAATTGCAAGACTTATCAATCTAAGCAGGAAGATGTTACAGTGAGATTACATTTCAGTAATTATGGAAAGAAGTTTTATATCAGAATATTGCAGATATTCAGTAATGATACCAGTAATGAAAGAGCTTTTAGTGAATTGAATTTGCAGCTTAATTGAGAAGCTTATAGAGTAAATGTTAGATTTCTCTTAATATTATAGGTCGGAGTGTCGTAGCATGGAGCATTAGGGGCCAGATAGTCTATTCTACGTATGAATTCTCCTATGTCGTGGACATTGTTGGAGATATTATTTATTCCAGAGTTTTAGTGATGGACCCTAACTCTGAAGAAAGGATTGAAATGTGTTCCGGACTGGAATCTTGATAGGGTCGAGGAAACAAGGACACCTCGCAGCTCTATGATTTCCCGAGAACTTATTGATGAGTTATTTACGCTCGTGGGCAGCGAAACTCAGGGCGACAGTGGTTGTCTGCGCCTATATTATACTTGAGACATCGGTCAAACCGCCAAGCTCATGCATTGCGAACCCCGAACCTTCATGTTGAATGGACCCATGTGAGGCCATTAATTAATCGATATCCTCGACGTAGGAATAATTACAAAAGCTCATTCAATACCTGTTGGCATAATAGTCAATTAAGATCCTTTGGGAACATGTGTGTCGGTCAGGACACAGTATTTGTCTTGTAAATCTTCACTGCTTAGAGAGAGGGAAGCTTTCAAACTTTTAGGAAGGTCGAGATAATTGGTGAAACGACCCATTCCACTTTCTATTGTGTAGCGACTTCCTTAGCCGAGGGTCGGAGCTAACCACCCGGGCCGCTCAGGCAAGTTATAAAGGGAAGATTCTAGACCTTGTTGAAATGACATATAATGCAAGATTGTTATGTTGAGTATTATGGCCATGTGGTTTGAGAACACATGGATAATTATAGTTCATCCTGATGGTTCATTATTTTAGCTATCTGACGAATAGTTACATGATATATTTGTACTGTCACTGGAGCCAAGTTATGTAGTTGGTTACTAGATGCCAATCGCCATGAGCGCGAGGTAGTCTATCGTACAATCCGACATAAGCTATAACGTAACGTTTTATCTAGGAATCACAGACAGCATGCGGTGAAACCATATAATTGGAGGATGTGTAGGGGGTAGCTTACATAATTATGGAGTTGCACGTTGATTTTGGTGCAACGTCCAAATAGGTAAATGCATGCAAAGCATTTCATTGGTGAGAAGAAAAATATCAAAACACGCACGGCACACATAATTGTTTAACATAAAGAGGTTTAAGGAATAATCCTTGTTGTAATATTAAAGAAGTCACATTGTATGACTGTTATGTTAATGTACAGTTTGTTTTGAAGTCGTAGGTGCATCAGCGCACTAGTATATCCTTGTGAAGTTCACAGAAGGGTAAAGCCTTATGGCTAGGTATGACTTTGTTGTGATTTTATATTTGTTTACTTGTGGATTGTGGAAGTAAAAATTGTGTTTGCTTTATTTTATGCTTTTTGGGTATTGTTTTGTGTTTGAAGCCATGATTTATCTTAATGAATTAAAGTTTTAGAATAGAGTTGTGCCTTATCATTGTAGAGTTGATACCTTTTAGCCTCAAATCCAAAATATGCACTGCTCAATTGGGGTTACCGTACACGCCTGAGAGCTGATGCTAGCTGGAGGCAGATGCATATTATCCACCGAGATTACTCACATGGGTACAACAGTACGACATTTTTTCGAAACAGTAGAAAATGTAGTTGTTCGCACACACAAAGCTCTGCACAGACATTCGTAAAATATTACAAAGAAACAAATTCCCTCGCATATATGACTTCTCGCGCGCAGGATATTACAGTACTAACCTGGTGGGCTACTTGCCGCATGTGCTTGTGGTTCGGAGTGACTTCTGCGCCACACACTGGCGGGGCCATGAACGACAATGCTTAGAGAGTGGAGTGATGACACTGTTTATTTCTATTCGTCATGGTAATACTTTAAAATGCAGTAATTAGTACTGCATTTTACACAATGGAACCGCGGGTTTATTTTACAGTAGGCTATGTTCAGCGCAAGGGAGTGAGAACCACTGAAATAGGCCTAGTGACTGCTGAGCTAGCATCCCACACATGGATGACGCACAGTGGGCTCAGTAAGCCTTCATCCAGAGTATGGGTGGCGTAAATGGACTACATTAATTAATCCAGATTGTATACGAATCCGTGATATTCCAAATGTATAGCAATAACGACAGGTTATTGGCTCATAATTCACATAAATTGATTGAAGAAGCAACAAGTTTTCTAACTCTATTTAAAAGGATCGCTGTTATTATATGGCTCTAATTTATTGTGTGTGTTATGTGTTATTTTAACGTCTGCTATGTGTAGCGAGTTATTTGTTTTATGGTCGGGAGATTATCTACATAATTCTTGGGGTTAAGGGGTTTATTTTATTTGAGAAGTCGCTCAAATGTCCGGGCTGCGCACCGTGATTTAGCTCGGCAATACGCGTCACTGCGCAGAGCGTCGTCCCCCCCGTCCCCCCCCCCCCCCCAATGAAACACGGAATGGCTAACGTAAAAACTAGATAATATTCTATATTTCAACAGTAGGATTAAATTTAAGCACCAAAAAACCAGTGTCGGGAAAAATAATTGCCATTATTTCTTTGGAAGGCTCAGTATATATCGACTACACATTTACATGGTCGGGTTTTTTATCGCATTAATTTATGTTAACATATGGGATGTGGGCTAAACACACATTACTTACAGTGTGTATTAGTATTTAGGCTTGTATACACATGTGTTGGGGGAGTGGGTGGCCGGGGTGGGGGCGGTGGAGGGGAGGAGAGGAGGCCAAAAGCCGAATCTCAAACAGAGCGTAATATGGGAACACATTATTGATATGTACAAGGTGCGCCATGCTTGATGGTTTCATGATAAGCCGATCATGAAACATTTGGCTGGCCGGCGGATCAGCGAAAGCCTGCGGGCAAACACATTTACACACAGAGAGTGACGTCATTGTGAACAGAATTAGTCCAGACATTCATATATACCACAAGGATTCGTTCCAGCTACTCGAACAAATTTGTCATTCGTAATTGTTTAAATACAACAGCTGCTCACAGTATTTTTATCGCGACCATGTTGGAATGTTTATGGCAATGCAACATGTCCGATGAGTCCTCCTGGGACGCAGCTATTTCCGGTCAATGATTGCTCACACTGTAATCACACAGTGTATAACGACACGTGAGCTTCTTACTTCCAGTTTTCAGACCCGACGTACAATTGGTTGTTGTTGTTAAATCATTATGGAGTTCGCGAAATCATGTTCATTTAGCCCAGTGTGGGGTTTGTTTGATAAACTGTGTGATTGTGGTGTCTGTACTAGTGTGTGTATTTGAGGACATGGGATATAAGTGACATATAATTTCATTTGGAAAATCACCCTTCGGGATATCTGTTTTCCCATGTTCTCAGCCATCACCTTGTTTCTAAACGCACCATTTTAGACTGGGATGGGGAAGGAGACGGCCGTGGCCTTATGTGAGGAACCATTCCAGCATTTGCCTGGCGTAGAAGTAGAAAACCACGGAAGACTGAGGTGGGAATCGAACCCACCTCTTGTCAGTTTTGCCCCACGATGCAGAGTGTACCTCATACTAGTCCTCAGACCAGAATTAAATTCATTGGCAGAGCTAGGAATCGAATCCGAAACGCAGTGGTGACAATCATGAATGAAATCCACTACACCACGAGGTGGTCTGTCCAAAGCATTTGGATGGATGGTGCGGGTCTACTTCTGAACTAATGGGGAGGGACACAAACCAGCACCGATATTCCCGTACCAACGTTTCACCCCACTGAAAGGGTCACTGCTGTGTGACTTGTGTTGCCCAATTAACTCAGTGGTAGAGCCACGCGTACAAAGCAGGAGATAGCAGGTTCGAGCCCCCATGTTATTCACCATATGAATGGCTTTACCTACTTGTACAATGTAAATGTAATTGGTATTCTGCCCGAAGGCAGGTCCAAGCCTCCGAAGAGGCTATCCTCAGCCGGAGTTTACGTGCGGTAGGGTGGCCAGGACCTTCCCGCTCCTCCTAATGTTTGCCAACAGCGCGTAGTACCTAGAACCGGCATACCATCCAAGTTCCGACTACGCCCAATGGTGCTTAACTGCGGAGTTCTCATGGGATCCGGTGATTCAATATGGCCAGGCCGTTGGCACTTGTACAATACATGACCTAAATGCTAAGGTGAGGTACAAGTTTGTCTCCATTGCCAAAGGCGTGCTCAGGTCACTTAACAGCGCAAATAGTACAGTACAGCTGGAATGGTTTTGTTCCAAAATCCGTGCTATGGTTGGCTCTTTGTTAATCGTTAGAACAGCACAAAAAAAGCTTAACTCTAAATTTCGGAATAATTTGTAGTATTATGGTGTCGGAAAACTGAAAAAAAATGAAAAGCGTTTTTCTCTGAATCTACGTATTTTAAAAAAAAGTTTTTGAAACAAAAAAATGTAGAAAATATTGTCACCTACAATTTGTCTCATTGAGGTCATGTCATACATTTTGAAATGCAGAAGCTAGGTGGCGCCAAAGTTTCCAAAAAAAGTGTTTTTTCACTTTTTTTCCTAGAAAAAATGTTTTTTTTTTTTTTTCACAAAAGAGCGAATCAGAAATTTGTTCCTCTCAAAGTTGTCTACAACATTTATTGAAACATTTTCTTCCTCCGACTTACCGTTCCAAAGTTATAGTCTGCCGAAGTGTGAAAATTGTCCGACACCGGTCCCGGTCTAAACTGTGCCCACCGCTCTCTCCGCAGTAACAATAGTAGCCTCGTCTACGCAGCGTTGCATTTGCTGTGCTATAACTTTGGAACGGTAAGTCGGAGGAAACAAACGTTTAAATAAATGTTCTGAAATTTAGAGTTAAGCTGTTCTTGTGCTTTTCTAACGATTTACTTAAAGCCAACCATAGCACGGTTTTTTGGAACAAAAGGGGTTTCTTCTGACCAGCTGTACTGTACTAAAAGCTACTGTCACTAAACTGAGTGGAGTGTTCTTCATATCCATGTGCGAATCAGTTTTAAGGTACGTTGTAAGGGAATGTGTACGTCGTATCTGTAGTCCCGAAACACTTTGTAAGGCATACACTACCCTTCCTCACTAGGCAGCTAGAAACAAGAAGCTTAACCGAGGTCACATGGAAAGCTGCAACGAGCTTTGTCGGACAACAACGGCAACATTGCTTCTACTACGAGGGCGAGAAACACACTACGTCCGCGTGCAATTTCGCACAGCGTGGCCAGTTGTGCCATAAGTAACGGTAATAGCAACAGAGAACAAAAGTGATAACAAAAATGGAATCACACATTGTGGGAACGTTCCGTAAAATGTGAATAATAAGATAAAGTAATACATTTATGTTCGACCCTGGCAAAATGTAAATATTATACATCAGAAAACTGTACTATAATGAGGCTCATTATGATACAGTTTCCCCCACCAATCACAGCTCAAGAAACAGTTGTGTGACCAATTAGGTAAGGATAGCATCGAACCTGCGCTGATTTCCACGGCCTCCTGCGTGGCTAGTGTCATAGTGGGGTACTTGAGGAGGCCATGGTCAAAAACAAGGTATTCTCTGCGTCCCATGCGCTCTGTTCAGTACACAAAACTGACGAAATCTCGACAGATATTTATGAAATGTAAATATTATATGTCAGAAAACTGCATCATAATGAGGGTCATTATAGTACTATTCTTCATTATGAAACAGTTTCTCCAGCCAATGAAAGCTTGACCAATTAGGTAAGGATAGCTTCGCGCATGCGCTCAAAATCCAACATGTCGGACATGAATTATATGATTTGAAAGTTCAAATTGGATATCGGATCAACCATTGTAGATTTTTTTTCCCGTGTGGTCTCCTCAGAGACCTAGTGCAGGTCTTTCTATTCGACGCCCGTGGGCGACCTGCGCGTCGGGATGAGAGATGGAATTGATTAAGGTGAATGAAATTGGAGAAGGATGTGGAAGGAAGCGGCCGTGGCCTGTCAGAAGGTACCGTCCCAGCATTTGCCTGGTGTTGAAAATGGGGAAACCACGGAAAACCATTTCAAGGACGGCCGATGGTGGGGCTCGAACCCACGCGTCTACCGAGTCAGCAGAGAGCTTGGCCCATGACCTAACACTGCGCTTTAGCCAGCGTAGCCAGTACTGTCGGTACCATTGTAGTTACAATACCAAACACAAAGACAAAATCAGCACGAACCTTTACGGTAACAAGAAAATACTAAGACATATGCAAGAAGTTAGAAACACAGCATCCTTCTACATAAATTACCAACATGGAAAGTGCACCGTCCCATATGTTCGCGTAAATAAACTGGCGAATATGAGACAAGAAATAGCACTGTACCTTAATATCCCCAACTCCAATTTCTACACAGCGCATTCCTTTCAAACGACATTGGTGACAATATTAGTGAATGCTAGTTCTGATCGGCACTAGACATCATGCAGGCTGTAAACAGTAGCATTGCCAAGCAAAGTAAATGGTCTCTGCTTTCTAAATTCTTTGACCCACGCATGCGCTCTGTTCAGTCAGCAAACCACTCAGCGCGCTCTGTTCACTAACTGAAGTTACTGAATCCCACAGATATTTATGAATATGTATGTTGAAACATATAATAAAGTTATAATTATCGTCGAACATAAACAGTCGTATGGAACTCGCCTATAATGGTAATTAAGACACTCGTATGGAAATTATAAAACTCGCTTCGCTCGTTGTATAAACAAACTCGTCTCTTAATTATTGCCATTATAGGCTCGATGCATAATGTACTATGAGTCCATTGGCTTGACGACCTTCTTAACTACTGAGGCTATAAGAGGTGCCGGAATTTTTGCCAAAAGATAATATTTATCGTGCCAGTAAATCAATTGACACGGCTCCCTCGCAAATGCGCACCCTCAAATGCCAACTGACTGCGCCAGGATTAGGGCCTGCAACCTTTGGAACAGCAGGCGAGAATGTTACGGCTGAGCGACGCAGCCAGTTCGGAGAATGTGAAATGGACCTCGTATTGCGGCGAAGGTGTCTAGAGAGGTGTTTCATACCAACTGGTGAGCCCAATGGTATACCAGAGCTAATGTTGGGACTAGATGGAGGAGTCTGCTGAAGTGTACCATACCAACTGGTGAGCCCAATGGTATACCAGAGATAACACTGGTACTAGAGTAAGTTGTCTGAAAAATAGGCAGTTGCTCGCCCACCTTGGTCGAGTGCGGGCGAGTTTGACTCACGTGAGGTACCGGCACTGCGCTTGTTTAGTTCTGCGCGTGTATCTGCTTTCCGTCCCACTGAATACAGTGTTCCCGTGTTCTGTGCGCGGTTAATATTCGCATAAATCTTTTCTTGTATAAGTAAAGAAACACCATTGCTACTAAATTTGTGCGCAAGCTCACATAAAAATGTGTCTTTGAACGCGAAAACATTCCCAGCGCATGGGAGGTGCACAATTGGATCTATACTGGTTTGAAGGTCACTCCTGACCAGATAGAGATGATACAACTAGACAATTTGGACAACGCCGTATATTTAAGGGTTATTACCCAAGTACTCTTTGAGAGGTTGTTAAGTATACATGCGGGCCAATAAAAAAATACTTTGACAGATGGTCGAATAGGCACTGTGCAAATTACTGCTGCTGACAATGTCATCAAAACAGTTCGTATTCTCAATGTTCCTCCAGAAGTCCCCATCAGTTCGATAATAAGTATAGGCTACTTAGCAAATATCATAAATTCAATGAGCACAGAAATGAAGAATGGTCTGAGCAATACCCATTTCGGGTGCAGAATGACATACGTGCAGTGCCCATGGAATTGAAGGAAGCCATCCCCTCATTCATTTCCATTGAAGGCTATCGTGCCCAGATTGTTTACGATGATCAAATTCGAACTTTCCTTGCGTGTAATTCAACGAACCATTTACGACCCCAGTGTCCCCTGCGACGACCATATGCCTTCGAACAGCGCACGGTAGGGCCTGACACTATTGAACCAGTAAATACCACCCTGCCGGTCATTGTGGCCCCATCAAACTCGAGCCACCAAAACCAAACACGGGCCGCGGATCACATTGCCTCGCCATCAGCTCCAGCACCTAAGCACTCTGATGATCACTCGGAATTCCCCACGCTTGTTGAAATCACACACAAACGTCGGAAACCGGACACTGAGTGTACCAACTTAACAGCCCCACCACCAGCAGGGAATACTGACTGGATTTCCGGCATGGACACAACCGCTGACGTACTTGCGCCTACGAGCTCTGATCTTCTGCAAGATAACCTCACACCACATGTTCGGAATCCACCCCCGATTAACCCACTGACCAATCTAACCGACTCTGCAAACATCCTTGCCACAGATGACGATATGGAAATTGAGATTGCTGGGGGTGGAACAGTTAGTACTGATGACCGCCACGCACCGGCTCCGGACCCAGGGAAGGCTACATACCTACCTCCATCAGCTGCTACATTGAGCAAGGAAGCAACTCAGGTGAAACCTGCCACGCTTAGTCACCGAGACCCACGATTACCTACGAGACTGAAGAGTACTGACAAATCCCTGGCCACTTCTAAACGCTGAACTGCAATCCTTGCTGCTGTTCCTTTGTTTTAATAAATAACGTCAGTATTATCACATATAGAACATGTAGGCTATCTCTCTCTTTTGTTTATACATTTCGTGCTCCTTTTTCATAGCATGGCCAGTATTCTCACGACCTATGCTACTCTCAATATCAATGGAGTGAAGAATATCACCACACGGGCCCTGCTGTGTAGGTTCTTAAAAGAGTGTGATATTGATATAATTTAATGTTTTTCCAGGTGGTCAATGAAATTAATCTTAGCTACTTGTACAATTATGACCATGTTGTGAACGTGGGGGACAACGTCCGGGGCACCGCAATCGTGTATAGAAAATGGTTCAAATTTACCGATGTCATAATGGACCCATCGGGTGGAATTTGGTCAACTTCCTTTAATAACACCAGACTGATCAATTTACATGGCCAGTCCGGGACGAACTACAAGCATGACAGGAACGCACTGTTCACCCATGACATCTTGACACATGTTGCGACGCCAGTTCCGGTGACTTTCGCCAGGGATTTCAATTGCACACTGCATCCTCGTGACCAAACAGGCGCATTCAATTTCTGCCCAGGGCTGGAGACACTTACCCATAGCATGCAGCTGGTGGATGTCTGGCAACGATTAAATGGTTCGTACGTGGAATTTACATTCTGTCGTGGGGATTCCAGATCTTGAATAGATCGATCTTACATCTCACAGCCTCAAGCACGTCTTCTTGATAGCTGTAAAGGAGTTCCTGTAGCCTTTAGTGACCACCACAGTGTAATATTTACTCTTAAAGCGGTACGGGGAGACAGATGCTTCATTGGTCGGGGCTCATGGAAAATGAACAAGAATGCAAATCAAGCCCACGACAATGACCAACGCTTTGTCGCAGTTTACCAGCAATGTACTACGACAAAATATCGATACAATGATATTCTGGACGGGTGGATCGAGAAGTTAAAGCCTACCATTAGGTCTACAGCCAAAACTATCACCTATCAACGGTACCACGACTTAAACAGGAAACTCGACTTTTATACCACGGTTATGTATGAACTTCATCGGAAAGAACGGCTAGGAGACAAATGTCTCAACACCCCTAAATTCGATCAAGAAGACTATTTTGGGGATTAAGGAGCAGAGTCTCCAGGACATGCTCCCTCACATTAAAGGAACCTCCATCATAACCGATGAACGAATGTCGCTGTTTCATTTAGCAAAAATTTGAATATCACCAACCCGACAATTTCTACATGAATGGATTAATGAACAAGGTATGGTCATCAGAATTCACGAGCACCTACTCGCCGAAAGTGAGAGAAACTTTCGTGACATGCTTGGAGAATTCAGCGGTTGAGATTTGGAAGTAAATAACATCTTGCAATTTGTCGAGAAACATCTCGAGGACGATGACATCCGTTTTCTTGCGACGCATATCACCAAGGAAGAGGTGTAACATGCTCTAGACCAGACCGCATCCAATAAGACGCCTGGCGTTAATGGACACCAGTACGAGTGGTACGGACACTCTTGGACTATTGTCGGAGATGACCTTACCAGTGTGCTTAATCAAGTATTGACCGGTAACATTCCGAGCACATTCACAGAAGGGGGTTATTATTCTGATTCCTAAACAATCGAAATGTGTCTATATCACTGACTGCAGACCCATTACTATCTTAAATACAGATTATAAACTTCTGGCCAAGGTGTTAGCAAACAGAATCTGACGAATTCTTCCCTCTTTAATTGGCACGGGGCAAACTTGTGCCATTCCAGGAAGAAATATCATGCATAACCATCTGGCCATTCGTGATATTATAATACACTACTCCGTCGCTGATAACCCCGCAGCTGCACTTGCAAGCATTGACCTTAGCAAGGCCTTTGACAGAAGAGCCCACAAGAATTTATGGAAGGTATTAGAACACTTTCATTTTCCCAACACAATCATAGCAATTTTCCAACGGCTTCTTTTTGTGTAATGGTAAACGGGTTTCTGTCATCGAAAATTCCAGTCAAGAAGTGTGTCAGACATGGATGTCCCCTATCAATGGCTCTATTCGTATTGGCGGTGGAACCCATAGTCAGGAGGATGAATAGCGTACTCACTGGCCTCACGCTTAACAGAAAGCGTTTCACACTGCGAGCCTATGCTGGTGACGTAGCGATGCTACTCACAAATGAAGGCGTCGCGATACTCGCCCAACAGACCCTTGAGTTATTTTGTCAGGCCAGTGGAGCACAAGTAAACTAAAGAAAGTCATCCTTATTGCTCTTGGGCCCAGGTGATAATAGGCACTACTCCAATACCACAAGTATTCATACAGACTCCGCATGCAAAGTTTTGGGTATAGCTTTCAGTCGAGATATAACGGAGACCATCCAGACCTACTGGACTGCTCGATTAAATGTTCTGCGGTTCCAACTGAAAGAGGAACTTTCAAGACGGCTCAATATTCTGCAAAAAAAAAAAAAAACCTGGCACATTAATACGTTTGCTCTGTCGAAACTGTGGTATGTGGCGAAAGTCCTCCCCCTCCACATACACTGACGTAAATGGAAATTGCAACACCCAGAAGGAGTGGTGCTACATTGCTGCAATTGAACATGCAGGACGAGTGTTCGGTTGTGATTCGATGATTACACTTTCAGGTCCCTCTGACCGCAAGTTTGGACAACAATCAATACAGGATGTGCCCACCACGAGCTGCAATACATTGATGAATTCGGCGAGGCATGGAGTCAATAAGGCACTGGATCGCTTCCTGAGGAATTGTGGCCCATGCTTGCTGCATTGCACGGGTCAGTTGTTCCATAGCTGTGGGTGGCTGAGGACGGTTGGCCAGTTGTCGACCCATCATGTCCCACACATGCTCAATAGGACTGAGGTCCGGGGATCTGGCGGGCCATTCTAACGTTGTGATGTCGTGGATAGCTTCTCTGGAGATGCGTGCAGTGTGAACCCGGGCATTGTCCTGCTGAAACATCCCATTAGCAATTTTCGCCATCATAGGGACAACCACTGGATTGAGTACCCTATCAACGTGCTGTCGAGCAGTCATAGTGCCCTCAACAAGCACTAATTGTGATTTCACATTAAAGCCAATAGCTCCCCAGACCATAATGCTTGGTGTTGGCCCTGTGTGCCTCTCGACAATAAGGTCTGGGCGGCCCCTCTCCCCGGTACGTCGGCGCACGCGATTCCGGTGATCACTGCGGGCAAGGCAGAAGCACGATTCATCACTAAAGACGACCCTGTGCCATTCGTCGACCCACGTCGATCGTTCTCGACACCAGGCCAGCCTGACACGTCTCTGTTGTGGGGTCAATGGAACACCTTCTGCAGGGACACGGGATCGTAAGCCAGCTGCACGCAGGCGATTACCAACTGTTTGTTGTGTAACGTGGGGTGCCACAGCTGCTCGAATTTGCGCTGCTGTTGCATGGGGTTCCATCCGGGCCATCAGAATAATGCGGCGATCCTCTCTCACAGTTGTCTGTCGCGCTGGGCCTGTGGCAGGTCTACGAGTGTGGGTACCTTCATTTGACCACTGCTGGCATACACGTTGTGCCGTAGATGCCTGTCGGCCAACACGTGCAGCGACAGTCCTTAGCGATAATCCAGCCTCACACAGCCCAATTATCCGAGCCCTCTCAAAAGGCGACAGTTGTTGATAGCGTGCTCTTCTCTGTCGTTGAGGCATGTTTGACGGGGAACACTTCACTACACAGACTGCAAGTCAACTACGCTACACCAGAGTCCGTATACTGGAGTTGATTCCTCCGCGACCAATCACGTGGGGAGACCTGTAGCAACAATCCAATGGGTCTGAAACTTTGATCGTTTACATACCTACATGGCATCGTTCCATATCTTGAAAATCAACACAAACGACCAATGCCTTCATGGTGTTGCAATTTCCATTTTCTTCAGTGTATAATCAGCCAACGTATTGAAATGGCGATTGGATTCTCTCTTTTGAAAGGCTATCGGTATAGAATTCGGCGGGAACAACTGCAGCTACCAGAACAGTGTGTTTGGCTGCGACTTTTTGGAGTTGAACTGAAATGCTCTTCACTCTTCTTGAAACATATTATTACGGCGAGACAGTTTAAAGGTGATCCATTCGTTAGTGCTCTTCAGAAAGTAATTGAAACTACGCCTGTACGACAGCCCCATCCGTTCCAAACTTTGTTCAAGAAGGCCCTGGCCCTCTTGCTAAAACTTCCCACTGCCCAAATCTCCGATGGTTCATTTAATGAAGCTAAAAACATATATGGTTTTCTATTACAACTCCGCAATTTCACACCCCTGGGGGAATTAAAATACCCCAACAAGTCCTGGAAGCATATCTGGGGCAATGTGCGCAACAAATGACTTCCCATAGAATGGAGACTGTCTGTCTATGCCTGCGTCATTGAAATCATCCCCACTGGTGACAAAATGAAGCGGCACGAACAAGTAGCTGATGATGCCTGTCCTGTGTGCAACAGGACTGACACCCCCATCCACCGCATCACTACATGTGGGAGTGCGAATGTCGTGTGGCGATGGACGATGGATGCAATTCACAGCATAAACGGGCTACCATCTACACGCAACAGGGAAGACGAGATCTTGAACTTCAAATTGCGGGATGTACTGTACTTGGTGAGCCGATAAAGAATGTCATCTTATGTCTCGCAACTGGAGCCATCAACTACAACCTTACTGGTTACCGAACACCCCTGGTGACTACCCTGCCTGGTTTTCTGGATCACCTCCGGAAAGAACGATGGAAACTCGTACAGCGGAAGTGCATCAACAATTATTTATATTTATATTTATATGAATTCTGAAAATACGCGTGGTCATCGTTGTGCTATTATGATTCTTTGTGTTTTCCTTTGGTTTTTGTGTTTTATTTTTATTTTTATTTCACAGACTGCAGTGAACTTTGAACAGTACTGTACATTCAGGAGAGAATTGTATTCAGTGATCAGTGTTTGTAGCTGACTTTGTAAACAAAACAAAAACAATACTATTTAAAAAAAAGCAGTAATTCTTGTGAATTAATACGCTATATTTATTGTGACTGATATCTGACGGCTGGCCACTATGGCTTGAAGTCTACTTTTGTATCCGAAATAAAACCTTGATGGTCAGGAGACTGTTATTTTGATACGCCTATTACTCCAATCGTAACAGTTATTTCTAATTGAGTTCGCCATCATGTGTCCTATGGAGTTAACGATGGTATTTGAGCGAGAGCTTTGTGACGATGCAAGCAGAGGTGTTGTTCTGGTATTACTCGGCAGGGAGTGAACCGTACATCCGTTCGTAACCATCTGCGAGGTTAAAAATATGGTAACTGTTTCAGACCGGAGAAACAGAACAAACCTTTCAAATTTCAAGAAACATTTAAAACAAAATTTTGCACAAGTTATTTTTCCAACATTCTCCATACTTCACTGAAATTGAGACCACTATATATGGCATTGATATGAGCTAGTCTATCAAAGTTTTCCGGTTTGTGAGTGATTTTAACTGAATATAATTACAATTCATCACAGAGTTCAAACATGACCGTGGAATGTACAATAGAGTGCCATAATTCAGTGTCTAGAGTGTCACTGAATAAGGTACGGCTAGGACTCCCAGTCTGCTTGGGAAATGACTCGCCTTAGAATCGCGATTGGGATCATTATATCAAGGCCACCTGAAAGTGTGGTTCTCTGTGATCTAGCATGCCACTAGCTTGCTATACAGTCGCAACTGGGATCCTTAACTCAAGGCTACCTGGAAGTGTGCTTCTCTATGATCTAGCATGCCACTAGGTAAATGGCTTGCTATACAGTCGCGACTAGGATCTTTAACTCAAGGCCACCTGGAAGTGTGCTTCTCTATGATCTAGCATGCCATTAGGTAAGTGGCTTGCTATACAGTCGCGACTAGGATCTTTAACTCAAGGCCACCTGGAAGTGTGATTCTCTATGATTTAGCATGCCACTAGGTAAATGGCTTGCTATAGAGTCGCGACTAGGATCTTTAACTCAAGGCCACCTGGAAGTGTGCTTCTTTATGATCTAACATGCCACTAGGTAAATGGCTTGCTATACAGTCGCGACTAGGATATTTAACTCAAGGCCACCTGGAAGTGTGCTTCTCTATGATCTAGTATGGCACTAGGTAAATGGCTTGCTATACAGTCGCGAGTAGGATCTTTAACTCAATGTCCCCTGGAAGTGTGGTTCTCTATGATCTAGCATGCCACTAGGTAAATGGCTTGCTATACAGTTGCGACTAGGATCTTTAAATCAAGGCCACCTGGAAGTGTGCTTCTCTATGATCTAGCATGCCACTAGATAAATGGCTTGCTATACAGTTGCGACTAGGATCTTTAACTCAAGGCCACCTGGAAGGCCACCTGGAAGTGTGGTTCGTTATGATCTAGCATGGCACTAGGTAAATGGCTTGCTTTACTGTCGCGACTGGAATGATTAACTCAATGCCACCTGGAAGTGAGGTTCTCTATGATCTAGCATGCCACTAGGTAAATGGCTTGCTTTACTGTCGCGACTGGGATGATTAACTCAATGCCACCTGGAAGTGTGGTTCTCTATGATCTAGCATGCCACAAGCTATACAGTCGCGACTGGACTCCTTAACTCAAGGCCACCTGGAAGTGTGATTCTCTATGATCTAGCATGCCACTAGATAAATGGCTTGGTATATAGTTGTGACTGGGATCTTTAACTCAAGGCCACCTGGAAGTGTGATTCTCTATGATCTAGCATGCCACTAGATAAATGGCTTGCTATATAGTTGTGACTGGGATCTTTAACTCAAGGCCACCTGGAAGTGTGGTTCGTTATGATCTAGCATGCCACTAGATGAAAGACTTGCGATACAGTCGCTACTGGGATCTTTAAGTCAAGGCCACCTGGAAGTGTGGTTCGTTATGATCTAGCATGCCTCTAGATGAATGACTTGCGATACAGTCGCTACTGGGATCTTTAAGTCATGACCACCTGGAAGTGTGGTTCACAGCGGACAAGCTAGACAGTACGTGGTATAAACACGTCGTTAGGATGCGGGTCTAAACATGCACTCCATGTCCCATGTTGCAGTGGGAGAGAGTTGCATTGCATTAAGTGGCGTTAGTTTTATGCCATGTTCCCTCCCCCATTCCACCCACCCCTCCCAGCCCCGCCTCCAACCCCACGATGTAATCTTGTGCACACCCCGGGCATGCCAAACTTCAGAGTGGCTTCATCTGGACTGCATGCGACACATGTGATAACAGCTGCGTCTATATCACAGCCAACCTTTTGGTGTTGTTGATCAACGTAATGAAGTCGTAGTTTCCTACAGCTTCATTTTTATTTTAAAATAAAATGAATATCCCAGATTTTGGTTAGCGAGAGCTAAGCTGTTTATTTAGCCTACGAGGTTGAAGGTTTACACCGAGGTAGGGCCTATACCAGTCAACACATTCACCCTGAATTTCCCACCGAATGCTTGTCGACCACCATTCCACACTTCACCAGCAGGTAATGAATGACATAGCCTACCTATTTTCCCAAATAGGCTATCTAACCTGCTGCTTATCACATAGCGATGAACTCATTCTATAATAATAATAATAATAATAATAATAATAATAATAATAATAATAATAATAATATAAAGTTGTCCGGAAAGTTCAGAAAGGACGCAGCGTAGCTGAGCGTAGTAAGTCACGTACAATGACTGCAAGTGGGGACAGGAAGTCTGGAGATCAAAGGTTAAAATCAGGCCAACCTAAATGTGGCCTATCTCCCGATTTCTCTAGACTTCCTCCAAGCGAATGCTGAGATGATAAACTACTTTATGTTCAACGATGTCGAATGTAAATATTATATGTCAGAAAAGTGTACTTTAATGGGGGTCATTATAGTACTGTTTTTCATTCTGAGACAGTTTCTCCAGCCAATCAGAGCTCATTCATTGACTAATTAGGTAAGGATACCTTCGCGCATGCGCTCAAAATCCAACTTGTCGGACATGAATTACATGATATGAAAATTGACAGTGTAGCCTATATTGGATCAACCATTGTAGTTACAATGCCAAAGACAACAACAGAATGAACCTTTACGGTAACAGGAAAATACTACGAAATATGCAAGAAATATAGGAATCTAGGTCCAGAAATTTGCAACGCCATCCTTCTAGCCATTACCGACATGACAATTGTTCACCGTCACAAATGATTGCATAAACAAACTGACAAATATGAGACAAGAAATAGCAGTGTACCTTAATATCCCCAACTTCAATTTCTACACAGCGCATTGCTTTCAAACGACTTCGGTGACAATATTAGTGAATGCTAGAGCTGGACGGCACTAGTCATCATGCAGGCTGTAAACAATAGCATTGCCAAGTAAGGTAAATGCTCTCTGCTTTCGAAGTGCTTTGACCCACGCGCATGCGCTCTGTTCAGTCAGCAAACCACCCAGCGCGGTCTGTTCACTAGCTCTAACTGAAGTTACTGAATCCCACACATATTTATGAATATTTATGTTAAAACATATAATTATCGTCGAACATAAACAGTCGTATGCAACTCGCCTATAATGGTAATTAAGACACTCGTATGGAAATTATAAATCTCGCTACGCTCGTTTTATAAACATAATCGTGTCTTAATTATTGCCATTATAGGCTCGTTGCATAATGTAGGCCTACTATTATTTCAAGTCATGAGGCATCTACCCCCAATATCTACACCATCACCGTCACTACAGAAACACAGGTTATTAGGCTATAAAATGGAACAGAACACCTTACAAGTCTACAACGCAACAAAACAAAGAGTTTTCTGTGGACATGAACCAAACCATGGGCATGCATGTATCTGAGTTGTTCCACTTCGGCGCTTGGACATCGAGGTGTGTGAGAATTCGTCTGATAACGTGTGGTTTTGCGGTGTCTGTATTTGTAATTGAGGCAAGGATTGTGAAGGAGGTGGCCGTAGCCTACATATAGGAACCATCCCAGCCTTCGCATGGAATACAAGGACTGCTGTGGTAGAAATTGAACCCACCTCTTCCCAACTTTGCCTCATGAGTCGAAGTGTTCTCCGGTCCAACACTCAGATAGAATTGAATTTCTTGGCAGAGTCAAATATGTAGCCCAGAGCCTTTGAGACCGGTGTCTCAATTATTGGCAATCTTTGTGGATTAGTTGCTAAGTCCTCACTGCGCACGAGATATTTTCGTCATTGTCACCCAGAAGTGACTCTCATAGCGAGTTTTCGCACAGTACAGTGCTTACGTGGACACGGATCGCGTAGAAAATTTCTTTTGCGAGCCAGATTCTCGCACCTCAGCGTCTCGAAACCACAGCACTAAAATATATCGTTATTATTATTATTATTATTATTATTATTATTATTATTATTATTGAACAAATTCCACTCACAGCTAAAAATACGGAGCTTATTATCCAAGAAGTCCGTAAAACCTGTTGAACACCAACGAAGTGTTAAGACTAATTTGATGCAGCCTTCCATGTTTCCTTGTCCCAAGCATCAACAGCAAAACCAATATTCAGAGCATTTGAAGTAGCAAATGAGAAAAATGTATGCTCAGAGGTAAAGAAGGATGTTTCCACCTTATTTTTCTAGCAAGGATTAAAACCACATAGCCTACGTTGCTTGAACTGGGTGTAACCATGATGATGTTACAAACTTTCAGGGATGATGGAGGAAGGGAAACAGATCAATGTGAGATAAGGAACCATAGTACGGAAATGATAGAGTCACGTGCTATAAGCAAAATGCTACTCATTTAACCGTTTAGGCTACTTGAACACATTTCACAAGCTGCTACACTTAGAACATTTGTTCAAAATGGTGTCCTCCTGCGTCAATGCAGGCATAGCAAAGTACCACTCCAACTCGTCATCGCAGATTGAATTCTACAGTACAAACATCGTTCTCTGATCCAGTCGGTACGCAGTGGAGTAGTTGAGTTATCCTCCTAGCCTCTTCTGTTCGGCGGGAGTGTCTACCCTTCAGTCGTAGCACATTACAGTACAGAACATGTATTCCACTGTCGGAGGTATCAGACGGATTTCTGCTTGAACATTTGACTGAAAGTCACAGTGGTGTAGTCAATGTAGTGGATACGGCGTTGGTCTACTAGTCCCAAGTTAGTGGGCTCAAACCCGACTGCGGTCCAAGTCATTCACGGGTGTTTACACGTGCCAACCCCATGTCGTTGGCTTCCGGCACGTTAAAGAACACCTGCGGGACGGAATTCCGCCACCCCAGAGTCTGTTATGAACTAGAATTGAGGACGGACGTTAAACAACTGTGAGTATTAATAACTGTTTACTCGATCATTTCCGGACTATGAGTCCTTATCTCGAATAGACCCATTTGCCTTCCTCCATCATCCCTGAATGTTTGAAACATCATCACGGATACACCCTGTATAGCCTAATGGATCACAGTTGCTCCTCCCGAAAAAGTGTCATTTGTCTGTTAGCTCTCCTGCAACCAATGTGACTAATCGTAGTTGTCATGATTGTGATCACCAGAGTGTTGTCGATTAATTAAGGTAATTGCTTGATTGGAGGCTTAGGGTCGAACACACCGACAACAGGTGAATGTTGGCCTCGTGGGAAAGCCCAAGGTGACCATTGGCCCTCGACTAGACTGTCTATGAAATGAAAATCCACAGCCTGTTTCCAGTCGACCGACCGGGTCAGGAATGGAATTAATGAAGCCCCCATCTAGCGACGAGGATATGAACTGTGCCGGCTGCCAAAGGCTGTCGCACTCCTCTGGGGCAATGATTAAATGAATGACAGATGAAATGAAATGAAAGTGGAGAGTGTTGCTGGAATGAAATATTGACAGGGAAAACCGGAGTACCCGGAGAAAAACCTGTCTGCCTTCGCTTTGTCCAGCGCAAATCTCACATGCAGTGACCGGGATTTGAACCACGGACCCCAGTTGTGAGTTGCCGGCGTGCTGCTGCCTAAGCCACGGAGGCTTAACCAGACTGTCCATGCCAATTCATAAACAAGAATATTTTCAGTGAGTTCTTTTTATTAAGATTTCTAGAACTGAAACCAATTTACCTGAAATCTGCTTTGATACGGTACCAAATTTTCACTTTCAGTTCAAAAATAAGTTTCTTGAGGCCTTATTTTCCAGCACACTGGCTGTGGAATATATCCGACTGTTTTATAAATTAATAATGTAATATCCTAATATTAGGCAATGGCAGCTGTCGTTATGAAGCGCAGTTGTTGTCCTGTCCTATAGTGATGTCACTCACAAGGAATCGCATTACGCTCTGGTAGGCCGCTAAGTAGCGTTCAAACTAAAAAATACAGTGACAGGTCTGAGAATTGAGCACTTCGTGGTGTAAAGGCTAGCATTGTTGGCTGTCGTCCCGAATCCTGACACAGGCAGTTGACATTTGAGGGTGCGCAAATAGGAGGAAGTCGTGTCAGTAGATCTACTGGAACGTAGAAGATCCCCTTCGGGGCAAAATTCCGGCACCCCCGCGCCTCTAAAAGACACAGTAGTTAAAAGGGACGTAAAACCAATAACATTATTATGTGGCCCCGAAGGTCCGGGATCCACTCCTGACTCTGCCAAGAAATTTAATTCTGGTCTGAGAGTTGGAACGCGATCCACTCAGCCTCGTGAAGCAAAACCGGAAAGAGGTGGGTTCGATTTCCACCTCACCCAGCCTGAATGTGGTGTTCCGTGATTTTTCACTTCTACTCGAGGCAAATGCCGGGATAGTTCGTAACTTAAAGCCATGGCCACCTCCTTCCCAATCCATACCAGAAATACAAAGAGGCTACATTACTACAAACACCACAATAACACAAATTATCAAAAACATATGCGCGTGCCACACACCCAAGTACTGTGGGCTAAGTGACCGTGATGTCCAAGCCCCTTAAATGAAACAGCAACAACAGTAGTGCCATAGGTCTAAATCTGAATTGACTTGTTTGAAACCGTTTCAAAAGGTGTGATATGCACGACAATGGTGGAAAACATACGTACAAGTAACTTGCTCACCTTGATTGTGACTTAATTTCACTGATATAATTTGACTATCAGTAGATGGTTTATCGGAGGAGTAGATAGGCTACATGAACAGACTGACATTAGAAATTCAGAGATGCGCACCGAAAAGTAAAAATATGACAATTGAAAGGATTAAACTTCAAGAAAATAATTGATAAATTGGACACACGGTAACACGAATGTGTGGTATGTTATGCTCAGTTACGGCAATGTACCGTCTTTCGTAAATGCATTTATTTTTTCCCTAAGTCTTATTTTGTTGAGTCGAATGACAAACTCCCGGGAGTTTTTGAGAAGGAGTAATTTTTACGTTAGCTAGCTCATGGGGCTATAACGTGTTGATTGTCTGAAGAGCATTATATTACATATGTTTCAACAGTGTAATGAAATAGTTCACTAAAATACTCCGAAACAAATAGCGGCATTATTCAAATTAGCCGTCTCCACAAACTTTGGTTCACTCTCGTGTGGAAACAGTAAATGGTATCGCCGCTGTGAGACTGTACCAACCTTGTCACCACTGACTACAAACAGACACGATCGAGTTGGCAACATTATCCACCAGAAACTAGCCTTGAAGTACAAACTTCTTCAAAGTTACGTCCCCTATCAGAAATACACACGGTCCACAGTAGTCTACTCAAAAATGCCAAACACAATCTCTATTGGGACAGTGAAATTGTGACAGAATTTTGCCGTCAGTAACAACCGCCAGGTATCTTTGTCGTCAATTAGAAACACAGAGATGCATTACTGATGGACATCGCATGTCTCAACACACAGAATATGTAAACAACAGTGCTGCCAAAATATCTAAGTACACAGAGATGGTGATTGAGAAAAAGCAGTTGTGGAAACTTGAGTCGGTGACTACAATCCCAGTAGTTTTATCTGGGACTGGTGTTATACATAAAACCCTCCACAATAGTCTGTCAGTATTGAATCTGCATCCGCCGATACACAGTGAACTGCTTTACGCGAGGACGTTCCTTGGAGAAAACACTACGGTCAATCACTCAGCAAGGCTCAACGTTGATTCAGATGCCAACTTAGCTCATTCAATACACGAAATGTACGTAGGCTACATACAGTGTAGTACAGAGAGTTCCTTGCTAAGGACGAACCAGGTTGTAACTAAATATTTTATCAGGTTAAGCCGTGATTATAACAATAATACTGTAATAATAATAATAATAATAATAATAATAATAATAATAATAATAATAATCCTGTTTAAAAGTTTCCAGGTATTTATTTTCAGTATTTCTCTGAGATCTCTGGGGGTGAGGGCGATCAGCAGGCCCCCACCCTCCGCTAGAAATAGCACTGATCCCAAACCTCGACCCTAAAAATTATAGTTGGTAGCATGCTGAGCTTCTATGCCCAAGGTCGCGGGTTCAAACCCGGCCGAAGTCGTCGGATTTTTAAGAGCGTTAAAATCCCTCAGTATGCCTTCCTTTGGAGGGGAAGTAAAGCCGGCGGTCCCATGTCATAGATTTATGGCATGATAAAGAACCTTCCAGTAATTACACTTGTGTGAAGCTAAATTATATGTTAGATTTCACTAACGCTCTTAGATTCCACCGTTCGTCCCCAGGAGCCGACTGCGGTGGCATCTACTGACCATGTTCACAACTAGTTGGTCGTTTACGGTGGCGTTTGGTAGCAAAAGTTGGAACCACTTGAAAATTGAATGTGTGCAGTCCTTACTTGAGTTAAAAACAGATAACACACACTAATACAGCCATCACAATTAAGACTGGTTATCAGACAGATTCTACACACACCCAAAGTACACAGGGCTACATGACCGCGATGTCGCAGTCCCTAAACTGAGGAACCAACCAACCATCACTACTACTGGTACCCAATAAACACAGGTTGTCAGTCACACGAATTCAATATACACCCAAGTACATGGGGCTGATAACCAAGATGTCCCAAGCCCTTAAATGAAACAACTCAGTAATAGGCCTACTTGCAGGGACTTTCAACTTCTTTGTCAATATATTTCTTCCGTTCGAATGAATGATTCACTTGCATCGTCGTTAGCATGCCCGGTGCTACAGGTGTGGGTAGATCACGTCGATCATCGACCTCACTCCAGACATATAGATTATTGACAGTTGTACTCGTCGTTGAATGTAGTTGTAACAGTCGATCATCTCCTAATAGTGGTCGATAAGAGCGAGTTGCTGGACTTCGTGCAGTAAGTTCGCAACTGACATGTCAGGAATGGAACGTTAAAAGAACGGAGTAAATAACGAGAATGATAACAGGAGGTACTACAGCGTCATTTGACGGTTGTCAAAAATGTGTTACGGTTTAAGAAGACCTTCACTCGACTACGCATACGTTAGTACAGTACAGCTGGAATGGTTTTGTTCCAAAAATTGTGTTATGGTTGGATTTTTGTAAATCGTTAGAAAAGCACAAAACAAGCTTAACTCTGAATTTTAGAATAATTTGCACGATCATTTTGTCGGTAAACTCAAAAAACATTGAAAAGTTTTTTTCTCTGAATCGACGTATTTTAAAGAAAAGTTTTTTAAACAAAAAATTTAGAGGACATTGTCACCTACAATTCGTCTCATTGAGGTCATGTCATACGTTTTGAAATGCAGAAGCTAGGTGGCGCCAAAGTTTCCAAAAAAGTGTTTTTTTCATTTTTGTCCTAGAAAAAATAGTTTTTTCACAAAAGAGTGAATCAGAAATTTGTTCCTCTCAAAATTGTCTGCAACATTCATTTAAACGTTTGTTTCCTCCGACTTACCGTTCCAAAGTTATAGCGCAGCAAATGCAACGCTGCGTAGTCAAGGTTACTATTGTTAAGTTACTGCGGAGAGAGCGGTGGGCGTAATTTAGACAGGGACCAGTGTCGGACAGCTGCCTAAGGCTCGGTCAAACAGGACGCGGGCTGTGTTTGTTAATTAGCTCAAACAATCATATCTATTTCAATCGCAACGTATCAATCATAACTGTACACATATTAACCTTTGTGCCATCTGAATAGTACAATTTTCACACTTCGGCAGACTTTAACTTTGGAACGGTAAGGCGGAGGAAAGGAATGTTTCAATAAATGTTGTAGGCAATTTTGAGGGGAACAAATTTCTGATTCGCTATTTTGTGAACAAAACATTTTTTCTAGGACAAAAAGTGAAAAAACACTTTTTTGGAAACTTTGGCGCCACCTAGCTTCTGCATTTCAAAACGTATGACATGACCTCAATGAGACGAATTGTAGGTGACAATGTCCTCTACATTTCTTGTTTAAAATACTTTTCTTTAAAATACGTCGATTCAGAGAAAAACGCTTTTCAATGTTTTTTTGAGTTTTCTGACAAAATGATCGTGCAAATTATTCTAACAATCAGAGTTAAGCTTTTTTTTGTGCTTTTGTAACGATTTACAAAAAGCCAACCATAGCACAGTTTTTGGAACAAAAGGTGTATTTTTTTCTGTGCAGCTGTCCTGTACTACGTTGGGAATGTTAATTCTCTACGTGGCTTGCACTCAATGTAGGCTACATTACACGATGTAATCTTCTTCTAGAATTAGTGCGGTCATAGAATGCTGTCAATGTGAGGGTAAAAGTCATGAAAAGCAGAGTGTGACTGGCTTATTAATTAAAATGTCGGTACATTTGACGATCTTATCTATGTATTAGATAACGCTAAATTCTGGACGTCAAAATGAAATGTCATACCTGATGGAAGCTACAATTAGTAGGGATTACAGTCTAATATTGTGAAGTGCCTATTGTTGACTCAGTAGTTCGCCAACAATGAATGGAGTGGTGCTGTGCCCCCTACTCTGCCCCTCCCTCGACGTCTGTCAGGCTCGTTATTGCAGACCACAGATTAATTATAATGTCCAGGGCTGAGCGGATGTTTGTTTGATTTGGAGCGAGTTAATATCGCGATGGTGCGCCAGATGGCTCTGTTGTAGCAGCTCATAGCTCGTGATGTGATATGCTGTTGTTTCTGTTGTTCGTTGGATGGGCAGCTGCAAGCCTTCTCCATGTCATTGGGACATTCTCTCCAGCCTTGGGAGAATTCATAACATCCCTCCAAATAGACATACAAAATCCGTTCGGAAAAGTTACGGCAAACGGATCAATCGAAATTAAGTGATGAAAGATGATGATGATTACGATGATGATGATAATAATAACAGTATACTTTTTTTTTCGTGTGGCCTCCTGAGAGGCCGAGTGTAGGTCTTTCAAGTCGACGCGCACCGGGATGAGAGATGGAATGGATGAAGGTGAATGAAACTGGGCAAGGATGTGGAAGGAAGCGGCCGTGGCCTGTAGAAGGTACCGTCCCAGCATTTGCCTGGTGTTGAAAATGGGGAAACCACGGAAAAACATTTCAAAGACGGCCGACGGTAGGGTTGGAACCCACGCGTCTACCGAGTCAGCACAGAGCTTGGCCCCATGACCTAACGCTGCGCTTTAGCGAGCGTAGCCACCGCTGTCGGTAACAGTAGACTAGTACGTAATAATAAAATGCTATGAGTTTTATGTCCCTTTAAACAACTGCGGCTTTAGGAACATGAGAGTGCCAAAGTTTTGCCCTGAAGAGGACCTTTAACGTACCAGTAAATCTACTGACACTGCTCCCTCACATTTAAGTATCCTCAAATGCCAACCGACTGCGGCAGGTAGCTGTTTATGGAAGAAAGAGTAGTTTGGTGTCTAAAACATTTTGAGCGATAAATGAAAATGGAAATCCACAGCCTGCTTCCAGTCGACCGACCGGGTCCGGGAATGGAATGAATGAAGCCCCCATCTAGCGGCGAGGATATGAACTGTGCCGGTTGCCGAAGCCTGTCGCACTCCTCAGGGGCAATAACTAAATGAATTACAGATGCAATGAAATGATAGTGGAGAGTGTTGCTGGAATGAAAGTTGTGACGGGGAAAACTGCAGTAACTTACCCGGAGAAAAACCTGTCTGCCCCCGCTTTGTCCAGCACAAATCTCACATGGAGTGACCGGAATTTGAACCATGGACTCATTGGTGAGAGGCCGGCGTGCTACCGCCTAAGCCACGGAGGCTTTGAGCAATATACCTAAATAAGTACATTTTTAATACCCGGAAGATAATTAATTTGTTTTGGAAGATGTTACCCCCATCTATTCCCATCACGTGACCCCATCATCCCACCCAACCCACTGTGTTCCTGCAGCAAATAGCCTATTTCCAGGAATGAATACGTTGCTGTCTATGAACCAGCTGCTGAGGAACGTTCCTTGCTTCTGCAGCTTACTGTAGAAGGATCGCGATTCATAAATGTGACTAAAATCTCAATTCAGACAAACTCCAATCTGAGCGCTCGGTGTCGTTGGTTCACATCCCGTGTCAACGTATAGACTGACACCATTGCGCGCACAAATAATAATTATAATCAACAATAGAGTCTACCCCTTATAATTCGGGGATGAGATGTGATGAAAGGCTGTATGGTTTTTAAGACCAAATGCCTTTCCTGTCGGCAACTTCATGAGAGAAGTTAATGATAGATGAATTGAAGGTGAATGAAACTGGGCAAGGGTGTGGAAGGAAGCGGCCGTGGTCTGTAAGAAGTTACCGTCCCAGCATTTGTTTGGAGTTGAAAATGGGGAATCCACGGACATAATTTCAAGGACGGCCGACGTTTGGGATCGGACCCATGTGTACCGAGTCCACAGTAGGCTAGGCCCCTTGGCCTAGCGCAGCTCAAAAGCGAGCGTAGCTACCACTCTCGGCAATAATAATAATAGTTATTGTCATTATCGTGACGGAAGTGTTAGAAATGGCAAACGAGACTACGAGTAGGCTTACCCTGAGATCTGGAGGACAGGTAGGAATGGGAATCAGCACTAATACACAGGCAGACAAGAAAAACGTCAAGAATTACGGGGGTTTATCAATAGGCCTATTGCCTGCTCCTTTATCGTGTTCGAAGCCAGAGTTGCCTTAGTAGGTTAATCGAAGTTAATGCTTTTCAGTCGGTCAACACGATGAGATTAACAAATTCACTTGGATGACCAGCTCCGATCGTCAGGCGGTCATCATCAGATTCTTTACACTTAGGCCGTTAAGGCTATGTCTATAAGCATGTGAATGAAGGTCGGCGATACCTCATCCTCTGACTCCGTACACTAGACATGTTTTTTATCGTATGGCTTTTAGTGCCGGGAGTGTCCGAGGACATATTCGGCTCGCCAGTTTTGTAGCTGCTTCGAGACGGACACCCAATGGGTGAACTACAAGTACCGTTGGGGAGGAAAGTTGGAATGGAAGGTAGCGGCTGTGGCCTATAGTTAGGGACCAACCCCGGCGTTTGCCTGGAAGGAAGATGGGAAACCTCAGAAGACCATCTTCAAGGTTGCCGGCGGGGGGATTCGAACCTCCTCGCCTCCCGGATGTGAGCGACTGCCAGCAGTCATGCCGTAACGACCACGGCTAACTCACCCGGTGCACTAGACACTACTAGCCCTACAGTATTAGTCAGCCTTGTTGCACAGTGTCTATAGAGCATCCAGCGTTGAGAAAAGACTGTGGAGCCTTATGGCGACAGTGTTGCTTACTCTAGGCAGAGGTAGCGCTGACGTCATACGTTATCTTCATCCGGTTCGAGTACTGCGCTTTCATAAGTTAGCGACAAAACACAACCCCAGTAGCTACCTGAAATAGAACACGCCCAGGAAGGAGCAATTTTGCAGGTGTTAACGGATTGAACCAGTATTAAAGGATACGCGAAGTGAACCAACAACTACATTAATTTCGTTATGATATGACGCACTACTGATTGACAGATGTCAAGAGTACAACCCCTCCTTCCTTCTCGGATATATGCTGACGATGTTAATAATTTTTACGTCAACAATGCTGTTGATCATCACCATTTTTTGTTATTAGACTATAATTTAGTTTCCTTCAATTTTATTCTTGTTGTTTTGTTTAGATTAACATTTGTAATATTGTAGCGAGTTAGCCGTGTGGTTAGGGGCGCGCAGCTGTGAGCTTGCATTCGGGAGATAGTGGGTTTGAACCCCACTGTCGACAGCCCTGTTTCGATCGAACAGAAAATAAGACAGACACACAACAGTAACACCAATGACGGATGCTTCAGAACTTATGTTGCCGGCGGAACTGAGCACGTGCTCCACTCCGGGCGAGCATGCAGCACATGACGAGGCTCTTCTTTCCAGCGTGCTAACCTCGAAAATTTTTATATTACTAATTGTAAGACGTAATATAAACGATACTTGTTTGCAATCACAAATGTAATCAATTGGCAGACAATATTGTAAGAAGCTATTATGACGAAAAATATAGACTAGGCCTATATGTTCAGAGTTCCTTCATGACAAAAGGTGAGGTAACAAAACCAGTATAGGGGGCGGGGTCCGTTAAAAGTAAAAACCCGTAAGACCCATAGTCTTTCCTCAACGCTGGATGCTCTATAGCAATCTTGGCTGTCTCCGAGGAGGCCCGGGTTAGATTTCCGGCTCTGCTAAGAAATTTAATTCTGGTGTGAGGGCTAGAACGAGGTATACTCAGCCTCATGAGACAAAACTGAGAAGAGGCAGGTTCAATTCCACCTCAGCCATCCTGGAAATGGTCTTCCGTGGTTTCCCACTTCTACTCCAGGTGAATGCCAGGATGGTTTCTAAATTAAGGCCACGGCTGCCTTCTTCCCAATCCTCATCTGAATTGCAAATACACACACTACTACGGCCATCACAATAACAAACACTCAACCAAGTACACGGGGCTGCATGACCACGATGTCGCAACACCCTAAATTAATCAACAACAACAACAACCAAACACTACGTGGATATTTTGATGAGCCGAGTGAAATAAGACCACACTTTCGTGGCCTTACGTTGCTTATTGTCTGTTTTACTGGTTCACTAGCAATTTAACATGAAAACTAATGCATTAGGTCACTTAGCATATTTGGGTCAACTAATAGTCTACCTAGTCCATTCTGAACCCCTCTCCCTCCTGGGGCGCACAACTTGTGGGACGTGGGTTGGCGACCACGGGACCCGAGCTGAGTCCGGCATTGCTTCCACTTACTTGTGCCGGGCTCTTCCCTGGTATCTTTCCTCTCGACCTCCCTTGGTCAACTAGGGAGTCTTTCACTTTCCCGCCTTAATTGGCCCTTCTCTTATCTTTCCTGATCCCTCATTCTTCTAGTGATCAGCCTTCTTTTTCTTTTCATTATAAACTATTCCCTTTTCTCTTTAAGACTCCCGCACTGTTTTTGTGAATTGGCTCCCCATGTATCTAAATTCCATTTTGTGAATATTTTGACCCTACACTACATTTTGTGGGTATTTTCAATTTCAGTTGCATTTTGTAAGTCCTGTATTTTCAATCTAAATTGCATTTTGCGAGTATTTTTAACTTCAATTGCATTTTGTAAGGATTGACAGTCTAAATTGCTTTTTAGTAAGTCTTCGAATGTGTGGTACAATTTTTGAGAGTTTTCTGAATTTCAATTGCATTTCGTAAGTATTTTCAACCTAAACCACATTTTGCAAGTACAGGTATTTTCAATCTAAATTGCATTTTGTGTGTATTTTGAATCTAAATTACATTTTTAAGTATTTTCGGTCTATATTGCATTTTGTAAGTATTGTCAATCCAAGTGAGTATTTTGAATCTACTGTCGACCAAAATATTATGTGCACTCGAGTTGAAGGTTGTTTGTGAAGTAACAAATAGACCTACATAAAATCCAATAACATCATCATTTTCGTCGTGCTATTGTATAATAGTTCATGTAGGTTTGGAATTTTTAATTTATAATTTATAATTTTTTTATCGCAGATGGAACACAAAAAGTGCCCATTTTAATCGTGTTTCAACCATGCGTCACATTTAAGAATTATTATCTCAAAAACCCGTCATTAGATCGAATCCAAATTTTAACACCATATACATTGGAATGTTTTGTAACTGGTTTATTACTTTCAACATTTTGTGTTTCCAAGAAACAAAGTTGTTATCATTTTTGTAAGGTAACTTTTTCTCGGCTCAGGGAGGTTGGAAAATGTAGTTTTTGGTCGCATTGTAATCCTTATACATCAAAAGGTTATACTGTATGACTGTGAAATACGTAAATTAATTCCCTTATTTTATATCGGTTTGTATTTGTACGGGAAAATAAGACATGGTTCAGCAGGTAGCTGATACAGAGAAAGCTGTACAGCGTTGCTAGGATGGAGCCCATCACGCGTCATGGCGCGCCTCACTCGGAAGTGATAGGCTGCATCTCGGCAACGCCGTACAGCTTTACCCGTATCGGCTAGCTGCGGAACCATGTCTAGCTGCGGAACCATGTCTTATTTTCCCGTATAAAACAAACCGATATCAAATAAGTGAATTAATTTACGTATTTCACAGTCATACAGCATAATATTTTGATGTATAAGGATTACAACGCAACCAAGAACTACATTTTCCAACCACCCCTAGCCGAGAAAAAGTTACCTTACAAAAATGATAACAACTTTGTTTCTTGGACACACAAAATTTTGAAAGTAATAAACCAGTTATAAAACATTCCAATGTATATGGTGTTAAAATTTGGATTCGATCTGATGACGGGTTTTTGAGATAATAATTCTTAAATGTGACGCATAATTGAAACACGCTTAAAAATGGGCACTTTTTGTGTTCCAACTGCGATAAAAAATATTAAAATATAAATTAGAAATTCCAAACCTACATGAACTAACGTACAATAGAACGACGAAAATGATGTTATTGGATTTTATGTAGGCCTATTGGTTACTTCACAATCAACCTTCAAACTCGAGTGCACAAAATATTTTGGTCGACAGTAAATTATATTTTGTAAGTATTTTCAATTTCAATTGCATTTTATAAGTAGGCCTATTTTGAATTTCAATTGCACTTTGTGAGTATTTTGAATCTGATATGGCATTTTCAATCTAAATTGTATTGTGTATTTTCAATTCCAATTGCATTTTGTAAGTACTGTATTTTGAATTTCAACTGCATTTTTGAGTATTTCGAATCTACATTGCATTCTGTAAGTATTTTGAACCGAAACTACATTTTGTGCGTATTTTTAAATCTATTCCTTTTGTAAGTATTTCCACTCTACATTTTGTGAGTCGTTTCCATCTGAGTTCCATTTTGTAAGTACTTTCAGTCTAACTTAGTTTTCGTTATGGTTTCCATTTCATTGTCATTTTCGCTATCACCCAGACCATTAGGGGCCGATAACCTAGATGTTAGGCCCCTTACAACACCAATCATCATCATCATCATCACCATTCTGGACCAATTAATCGCACTTCACTGTGGTGGATGGGTAGACCCAAGACATGAAGAGGAATCGAACCCACGTTCTGTCAGTCGTGTAGCGCGCTGTGAAGATGTGTGGAGCATATGATCGATAAGCGAACCACGACACCCTGACACGCGCGCGACAGATGGCACCTCGTGTAATAACAACTGAGTGTCAACACCACACGAGCCCAATGGTTTTATCAGCCTCTGTCGCTGTTATTAGATTGATCAGCTTGCGTTATTAACAAGCCTATGTTTGGCCAACCTCATATTAGCCCCATCCATGCCACGTGAATCTAGGAATTAACCGCTGCTCGCTTTTATGGTTATTGAAGACGGCCGGCGCTGCATGGCGTTTCGCTGTTAGACCGGTACATGGACTCATGCGGCATACTACTATATACAGTATATCACTCATCATCGGGGTTGATTCCGGAATAGTATTTTTGAGGGCAGGAATATCAACTTGTAATGGATTGCATTACAAGACAAATCTCAGCCATAGTTGCGAAACGTCGTATTTGCCTAAATGGCCCCAACTCAAAACATCCGCATCAGGAAGCTGAGGCTGTAGACAATAATAATAATAATAATAATAATAATAATAATAATAATAATAATAATAATAATAATAATAATAACTAGTGGAACCGTGAGAGAATTCTCGCATAATGGGTTGTGTGCGCCCCAAGTGTACAGAATACTCGCCCGGCTCTAGTGATATGCGGGCTGTACGCGAAACAGTTCTGGCAGGGGCTATCGTCTTGTTTATTTGTTTAAAAGCACTTTATAAACAAATAAATATATTTCCGTTGACTTTTCAAGAAATGCAAGATTTTTCCTGTACAATTGAGACGATTTGGGAGATTTCAGTACAAACCGCACCTTCTAACTCCCTCTGGTTTAGGAGCTTGAGTTTTGTGAAATATACACCTTAGCGTATTATATAATACTAGCGGACCCGTGTGAGAAATCTCGCATGTTCATAAACCGTACTTTCCCCAATAGGTTTATAATGATAGACTTAAGGAGAAAGATTGTTATGTTTTTATTTCAACCAACTGATTATAGAACACTATTTACATTTCAGTTATAATTCCAAGTTCTACGTTCCCTAACTTAGGGAGGCAATCACTGAAAATTGGATCATCATAACAATCACCGGTTATTCGATATTTATGAAGTTATACGATTTGAGTAGACTACTCATTGCTTTGATTCACTGTTTCTGAAATCCAGGCAAAATGATAAAGGAAATACCTCAGAATGTTAAAATGACATGAAACAAGCGTCACAGTGGCCAAAATGTGAAGTGGACAGCAATTATGGAGCGTATTTTCCTACTGCAACAGTATCTGCAAATCGCACACTTCCTACATTTTTAAAGTCATTTTTAAGGAAATTATAGATACTTATGATATTAGTGTGCAATTCGTCACTGCTAATGTCTATTCTCTTTCATTCGAACGCTCATTTGTCACGATCGGTCGCTTGTGAGCGCCGCAGGAGGGATCTATACTACTGAAATAATATATATGAAGATAATAATAATGTTATGGGTAATACGTACCGTTTAACTACTGCGGTTTCTAGAGACGCCAAGGTGCCAGAAGTTGCCCTGAAGGGGATCTTTTGCGTGCCAAAAATGTACTGATATGACGCCTTCGCATTCAATCACCCTCAAATGCCAACTGACTGCGCCGGGATTCGATCCCTCAACCTTGGGAACAGCAAGCGATAACGTTACCGCTGCTCCCACGCAGCCAGCCCCAACATTGTATAAGCTATCACCAATTAAATTCCTTTAAAAATATCCACAAATCCTCCTGCTAAGTTTATTGTTTGTCGATATGGGTTTGTATGGGATCAATGAACCCCCGTCTTAGGAGCCCATGGTATACAACAATTTGAGTAAACCAGGGCAATATTGTGCATAGTGTCACAGTCATGTAGGCCTACCGTATAACACTTGTAAAATGTGTCAGTTGCTTTCAAACGGATGGTTCAGAGTAATTTCCACGAACCATGTAGATTTGCGATCATTACGCTACTCCACTGTTTTTAATATTTCAAAACAGTTGGACTTGTTGTACAGGCCTACTTGGGATATTTTCCAATAATTAAGCAACAGTCATCAACTGTGCTTTTAAAGGTTTTAATAAGGTGCTGATTTCCATTCCCTAATATATTTGCCCCGTTCTGGGATGTCTTACAGGGCCCCGATTTTAATGATCTAAAAATGTTTTAAAAATTACCTATAAAATGACTGCAAAAATGCCATAAAATGACCTGAAAACTTTAAAAAATGGTTTCAAAAATTTCAATGAAACTGACATAATTTCATCATACAAAAAGACTGATAGTCAGTCTGAAAGACTAGACTTTATATCATTTTAAATGTTACAAATGCTGCGTGAACTCAACGTCCGTTAGCAAGTGCAAACCAAGGTCAAAGGAGGTAGCTGGCTGGATGACATCACGCTCACCGGAGCGCGCGGGGAAAGGAGGAAGCTCAAGCAGTACTATGACGTCACACACCTCGGTGCATTCTCGGTACATGTCGTCCCGTCACCGTAAGGTAACGCCAGACCCCAGCATAACGACGAAGTCGACAAGATCATTTAAAATGATAAAATGCAAACAGACTACGTCATTGTATATTGAAATGATTTTAATAAGTACCGTGCCTAATATAATTTTATTATTATTTGACAAATATGAATTACTTTCACACAAATAGCCTACTGGTTATTATTTCAGTCCATTGTTTGGCACTCAAAGTTCTGTGTGTTTTTTTTTGTATTTTTTTTTTTGTATTTTTTTTTGTTTTCAAGGAAAATAACACTTAATGTAAGTATAACTTTAAGGCTGAAACATCTGAAGAAGAAACAAAGAGAGAACTTCGACGTTAGGTACTCGAATTCATTAGCTATACAGGCTTACCTCACTCCGCGTTACAGTAGATGACTGTGACCATTCGTAGATTCTCAAGGGAAAAAAGACGACGATTGTCGACCAGCACGTTTTTATACATTGAAAAGCTCCTTTCAACGTCTACGGAAGCTATTGGAGCATACTTCTAGTGCACTAAGTCACAGGACTCACTCCACGAATGTGCTTCTCTCGACCGATATGTTGCTGAACGGTAAATCTCCTATCTCCTGCCACTTTCACTTCACATATTTTGAAGAACAGAATTTCACCATAGGTAGAAGAATTATCCTCGCCGAAATCCAGCACTATTTGTTTGAAATGAACAGCCCTATATGGCTTTAACTTCGGCATTTTAAATACACTCGAAATAACAATCGCGGCCGATAACACAAATCCGCTTAGCACACGTATGGTTGCACTGAGGTACTTAACCAAACTCGCGTTACTGGGCCTACAGTTGTCTGTCTTCCTACCCCCTCGATTTCAACATCGCTTCCGGATTAGTTGCAAGCGCAGTATGTCTCTTGGGATGTGGATATTCCAAGAAATAGAGGTTGAACAAAGTTATGAAGATTCTCATGTCTTCATGTATTATTCTTCACTTTCAGTTCCGTTAATATCCACTTCCATACGCAAAAATGCATCATAAACCATTAAAAAGGTTAGAAAATGCCTCAAAACGTATAAAATATTCTAATAAATTCAATAAAATTACGTAATAATGGCACAAAAAGCGAGAATGACCTAAAAATAAAATACTTAGAACAATGACGAATAAATATGCATTTCTGTAAAGTGGGGGCCATGAACAGGATTTGCATATAAGTTAGCAATGTCTGTGGTAAACCACTTAAAAGATGACATGTCATCGGAATCCGGGCATTGCGGTAATAACTGATTTCCACAGGGATCACACTGTGGCAGATTACGTCTGAATACAGAGGGATAACAACCGGACGGCCACTCGCTTCATGTCCCTCAGCGCTACCCGTCTATTGCGCCCCATGACGTTATGGAACCTCGCATTTGAAAGTGTAATAGACTCATATGTGGTACAACATCACGACAAGTGCTGGTAGCATATTGACAATGGCTGGTGTATTCAGCAACAACGAGTACTCGGACATCCTACGTATATATGGAGAAGCTGGTCGTAATGCCGTAAAAGCTCGAGGTCTTACGACGCAATGGGGTGCATTAGACGAGAGTTTTGAGGAACATGTAGCAGCGAGCGGCCGTTTGGTTGTTATCCCTTGGCATTCTGATGTACTATAACTTGCTTGCATTAAAGGATACCCCTTAGAAATTCAGTTATTAGACCTCCCGTTCATCATTAGTACATGCGGGAAACCTGAAAGTAGATTGTAGGGGGAAATGTGCCACCTAGTATACTGGATACGACGGAGTTCATGTTACAAAACTACATTTCAGAGTAGGCCTGTATGAAGTGTAATGTTAGAAGGTAAAAACGTGAATTATAAATGATAATCTATGTTAACCCTTGGCTTGTCAGGCAGATGTTAGAGAAATGCCTATTTTAGGAATGCACTTTTACGGTTTTAACTTTCCTTTTAACTGCTGTGGCTTTAGAGACGTTGGAGGGAAAGGGGGGGGGGGTTGAAGGTTTTTCCTTAAAGTGGGTCTTTAACGTCCCAGTGAATCTACTGACGTGACGTTGCCAAATTTAAGATCCTTTAAATACCACCAGACTGAGCCGGGATCCAACCCAATGCCTTGTATTCTCAAGCCTATGATTAACTGACTGAGCTAATCAGAGCGACAGACGCAAATTTCCATGTGCAAAACGCACAGCTCCAATGACAAGCTTGAATACAAGATTAATAAAGGCCGCTTGCTGAGCTGAGCTTCTATGTCCAAGGTCACGGGTTCAAACCCGGCCGAAGTCGTCGGATTTTTAAGAGCGTTATAAAATCCCTCGGTATGCCTTCCTTCGGAGGGGGAAGTAAAGCCAGCAGTCCCATGTCATAGATTTATGGCATGAAAGAGAATATTCCACTAACTACACTTGTGTGAATCCAAAATGTGTAGGTTAGAAGTGATAAAGCTCTATTAGTTCCAACGTTTGCCACCAGGTGCTGACTGCGATGCCATATAGTATCCAAGTCCAAAAGCTAGATGTAGTGGACGGTAGCATTTGGTAGCAAAAGTAGGAACTACATGAAATTATTTTCTGCAGTCCTTACTTGAATTAAATCAGATAACACACACTAATACAGCCATCACAATCAACACCGGTTATCAGACAGATTCTACACGCACTCAAAGTACACGGGGCTACATGACCGCGTTGTCGCAGCCCCTAAGCTAAGGAACCAACCAACCACTACAGTAAAGGCCACTTTGAAGCAATCCGAGTCAAAAAATACAATCACCATTAAGATTCGATTCCCGGCTCCACTGACGTGAAGGTTGTGCTATGAGAAGCCCTCAAAGGGTGTTGTAGCGTCCCCATTATCCACATGCTATGAGTTGGGTGACAGTTTCCAACGTCCCGTTACTTTTTAAACAATTCATCACAACAGAGAAGATTATAACGACATCCCCGGTGCCGAGTTCTGTGAGATGATGAGGATTAATCGTCACATATTTACATTTCAGCAATTTACTCACTCAGGACACAGTAAAATGAAAGTACTGTACTTATAAAATCAAAGATGCTGCAGTGAACCTAGATTACTGGGACCAAGTTGTTGTTGTTGTTGTTGTTATTCATCCATTTTTGAGCTTTGAAAAGTCATGGTCACGTAGCCTCGAGTTTAAAATCTGTCTGATTTTATATTTTTAGTTAGACAATTTACCCTCTAGGTTGGTGGTTCCCACGGACTCAGCGAGGGAACTCACCACTACCGCCTCTATGGGCAGTGTCCTGGAGCCTGGAACATCTGGTCGGGATGGATACAACTGGGGAGGTGTGATCAGCACTTCGCCCAGGCGGCCTCACCCGCAAAGCGAACAGGGGCCACATGAGGGATGGGAAGGGATGGAAGATTGAGAGGAATAGGCGAGGAAGAGGGAAGGAGGTGGCCGTGGCCTTACAGTAGGTACTGAGACCGTATTTTGTATTTAGTTGGATATAGGTTAAGTTGGCAATAACACTGATGGCAGCACTGCGAAATTCCTTTGGAATGCAGGTGCGCGGTAGTACTGTGGCGAGGTCTGAAGCTGTCAGCAACCCGCCGTACATGCCGACGACCACATGTTGGATATTTTAATACTTGTATTGAATACAAGATGGACACAGCACCACTGTCGTTATTTTGAACATCGTGGTAGAGCAATATACACAATGCAGTATGAAACAAAGAATGGGAAACGCATCCTGTGGATAAAGGAAAAGGAATATCACTGAGAGCTTTTATATGAGTATAAAAGCATACAGTATTATAACATGCGATTATTGGACTCGGCAATGATATATGTATCGATAGTTGCTGTCGATTAGAGAACAAAGTGCATTGTGGATCACCTGGAGACAGTATGATTTGCGAGAGCAAACGTAGAGTTGATTAGTGAATACAACTTCAGAGAGGAGGGTCGTAGAGCTCTCTGGTCTAAGACTTGTTCGTGCGTTGCCGTGAAGACGTGTTGGTTCGGTATTCGTGGAGTTGAGCCGATATATATATACGTGTCACAGTATAACGTGATAGGATTTTCGTCTGATCTTAGTATAGTTTCAGACAGTGTTAACCTTCAATTCAAGAACAGCGAACTTGCAGTCACGTATGACAATTTCTTTTTAAGCCAATGGTACAACATCGTGTTCTACATTGCAGTACAGAATAAACAGCTTTAGCCATGATTGTCATAGATGATATAAAGAGAGAGAGATATTGCTACGTTATGAAGTTGCAGAATATGGGCTAAACACAGACAAGAAATGTAACACATAGCAGCGTTGAATACTCAGGATGATTACTTGATTCCAATATGAGCAACTATAGTATGAGACTTTATAAGAGAAGATTGAAGAGACTGTGAAAGTCTGAATGACAATTTGTACTGCTACATAATGAAACTGGCTTGGCTTACTACAACAATGTTGTCGTGTTCTCTAGCAAGTGAAAGAACTATGAACTTTGTCAAATGAACATCTGTTAGCTTCGTCTCGTTTCGCGAACGGTAATCGGGTCTACTTGATATCCAGTCGTTTCGTGTTCGGTACAGCTGAGCAGATATGGTTCGATCCCAGGCAGGAGTACATGTTATAGCATTCTCACTTCATTCAACTAGAACTTCAACAAGGTAGCTGGAAGTTTTCTTTTAGTAGACAGTATGAATTTGTCATGCTTTTGAATGTTCCTTTTAACCAATTTTGATTAGAGTAGTTAAGAATTACAGACGAGGGCTAGGGTGATTCTTTAATCATTTCTATCCGAGTATGTAATTCTCTTTGTAGTTCAATTTAGTGGTTATTGTAGTGTTACTTTGAACATTACCTTGCTTTCATTAAGATGTAATTTGGGAATAAGATAGAAGAATATAGTTTGTTGGGAAGACAACATGAGAAAAATTATAGGGAGAAGACGACGTTAAAATTATATAAGAATAATTCTAACTCAAGCAGATGTCCCATAATTCGTCGTATACGTGAATTCGACTTTGAACAAATTCTCTGGACTTTTTGAATTTGATTTCGAATATATTTTTGAAAGCTCATGCAAGTTATTAGATAGACATTCAGGTCTATATTTTTAGCAGATTGAGCATAGACATGGAACATAGTGATTTCTAGTATGATTCTTTGCGATTGTGTGAATTTATTTCTGGTAATCCAGATATTTTGAAATTCTTTTAATTTTGACTCCCTTTGTGAGCTCGTTCAGTTTTTAAATTTTTGTGGATTCTTGTGGGAAACTCCAACTTGGTTTAGCGTTCAAATCTAATGGTTAATTTGTACCTTCTCAAGATAGGCTCTTTCCCATGCTGTAGTTTTGACGTGTTTTCCTTTGAGGAGGATCTCCAGTGGAATTATTTTCAATTATGCGAAAACTGAATCGTTCTTTTCACAATGGTCGGTTGAGATATACGAAAGAAATACTTTGTTTGAGAAAACGTAATTAGTAATGATATGTAATGTAAAGAGAGAAATGTTTAAAATATATGTAAGTCATAATTGAGGTGACAGACTTCGAATTCTCACTCAGTTATTTGAACTTGTGAATACAATATTTTATCATTGTTCTGACAAAGATTATTCTCGACACTTTAACTTTTGGCTAATTTGAAGCAACATATTTATCCATGATTGTACTGTATAAAAACTTGTGTAATATTCGTAATGTTTGGAATTTATTAAGAGCTGTTTAGCGATGATATGGTAATAATGGAATTTTGTATGCGTATTTGGATTGCAGTTTAGGAGATATTTGACATATGTGGATAGTCAATATCAATTTTTCCAGCACTGAATTAGCTTTAGAGCTATTGCTGAGTGCACTACGGTGTATTATTTTGAACGTGAAATTGAGTCACGATTTTAGCTAGTGGAAAGCTAATGTACAATTTTGAATCCAACATTTAAGAGACCAAGTATTGTAACAACATCGTTAATATTTATTAAGTTTTAGTAACAATTGTTTTTAGAATAGAGTTTAATTGGAATGACTGTAATATTAATACTTGTATAAACTTGAGCTATTTATAACTAAAATATTGAGTTTTAGAAAATCTAATATCTGTGAGAAAGTGAAATGAAATATAATCAATATAATTAACAATACGACGTCCGATTAGCTTAATTGTTTGTCATTTAGGACGGCACGGACTTGAAAATTGAAACCAAATAAATTCATATGAATACATGAAATTAACGTGATGAATAATTCTAGGCGCAACTAAATCTCAGAAATAAAATGTAATTATGTAAAATATGTATATATTAATTGCTACGATTGAATAGAATATTTTTATAAATATATCAAAAAGGGTTTACGATAATACCAGAATATTTTGTGTGTAAATTTTTTTTTTTTTGAACTTCGTTCATGATGATGAGACGATAGGCAGTTTGTGTGGCCTTATTAAGGCGATTGTTTCTCAAACTTTTTTTTTCATGCTTCGGCAGAGGCATAAGGTTATAAACTTTTGTTCAGTGGAGTTTCCACTTCACGACACTGCGGTTTCAGTTAATAAACTTTTGTTAAATTTTGAAATTCATACTAATGACATAGTGATTTCTATTCGAATTAGAATGTGCTTCGAGAACCAGTGGGTCATTAGCTAGGATGCTTTTTAATGCGCCCGAGATTAGATTAATTTAATTATCTTTAATATTGTGGTGTTTGAAGCCATATTTTCAGTGTTGCCTTAGTAAACAAGAGTTTAGTGCTTTTCAGTCGGTCAACACGAATGTACCCAAAAGAGATGGGTTATGCCCTAATCCTGAAATAAATTACATGAGATTAATAAAACACTAGGATGACCAGTTTCGATCGTCAAGCGATCATCATCAGATCCATTACACTTAGGCTACAAAATCTATGTTTGAAATACAGGTGAAAATATTTACAATATGTAAAATTATTTAGTTGCAGTATTGGTACTGCAACTGTCAGTGTATGCTAAATGCAGTAGTATATATGTTAGGTGAAATGCTAAATGGTGATAGCTATCCGGAGATTGTACTTTAGAGAGATTATATGGTTGTAAACTATGGTTAAACTATACATTTTTTTAGGCTAACTACTTATCTGATTGTCTTCTGTACCATAGTTTACATAGTTAGTTAACCATAGTTTACCACCATATAATCTCTCTAAAGTACAATCTCCGGATAGCTATCACCATTTAGCATTTCACCTAACATATATACTGCATTTAGCATACACTGACAGTTGCAGTACCAATACTGCAACTAAATAATTGTACATATTGTAAATATTTTCACCTGTATTTCAAACATAGATTTTGTAGCCTAAGTGTAATGGATCTGATGATGATCACTTGACGATCGAAACTGGTCATCCTAGTGTTTTATTAATCTCATGTAATTTATTTCAGGATTAGGGCATAACCCATCTCTTTTGGGTACATTCGTGTTGACCGACTGAAAAGCACTAAACTCTTGTTATCTTTAAGATTCTTGGTAGCTCACTTTGGGCTATTTTTCATTTTTTTATAGACCACTGGCATCTTCTTATCACATTCTTTTTAATTTTTGTGGTATTCCTATCCATGGTCTAATCTTGGTGGTGGTGTCTTGGGGGTTATTTTCAGCCGGGGCTTCCAGATTCTACAATCCTGCTTTTCTTTTGGATTTCATCAGGTAAGACCACGTGGATACGGGTGCAGTACCATCCCGGCATTTGCCCGAAGACGAAGTGGGAAACCACGGAAAACCACTTCGAGGATTGCTGAGGTGAGAATCGAACCCCCTCTACTCATTTGGACCACCCGAGGCTGAGTAGACCCCGTTCCAGTCCTCATACCTCTTTTCAAATTTCGTGGCAGAGCCGGGAATCGAACCCAGGACCTCCGGGGCGGAAGCTAACCATGCTGACTGCTACGCTACGGAAGCGTATCTGTCTGATAGCCTGTGTTATTGTGATGGCGGTACTACGAGTAGTATGTCTTTGAGTAATTGAGGTTAGGATTTGGGATGGAGGCGACTGTAGCCTGAATTTAGGTACCATCCCTGCATTTGCATGAAGTATAAATGGAAAACCTCTTCTGGATTGGCTCAGGTGGGAATTAAACCCTCCACTTCACAGTTTTGCCTCATGAGCCCAGTGTACCCCATTCAAGCACTCAGACCAGAATTAAATTTCCTAGCAGTGTCGAACCTGGACTTCTGCTGTGACAGCCAAGAAAACCAGTCAATATTCCACGAGATGGAAGGGGGAACAAGATGTTAACACTGCCTCTGAAATATGGAATACAATTTCTAGAGTTTTTGCACCGCATTTACAGTCAGCAGATCAATTGCTTTATTGTAAATAATCATAGATTGATAATGAAACTGTAGCCCATCTACCTGAACCAAGCAGCCATCCATGGTCAGTTATTCTAGGGTGGGATAGAGGCTATATTTTATAAGAATTTAGAATAAAAATCAGCCATGAAGAAAATAAATGTACCATGCACATTTTCACTTTGCTCGGACTTTGAACTTCGCTCGCATTTTCACGTCCCACCACACAACCAGGAATTCTACTTGGCATGGACGAGGAAGGGGGCTTGAGATAATATGATCAATAGTTAGAGACCCTCATTTTCGGTAAATGAAGAATCAAAATATCGGAAAAAAAACAATGAGTGGTAAATAGAATTAATTTACGGTGGAATTTCGCACACAAAATTTGATCATATTATTCATTTGGCTTGATTAAAATGCGCTTTATTCTGGTCATAACTTAAAATACATTATTTTAGGGACACTCTTAGAAATATAAATAGTAAAATATATACATAAATAATTACATAATGAATAATAAAAATAAGAAAAGAATAAGTTAATTACATACAATATATAATAAATAAAAATAAATAAAGATTATTTAATACCAAACGATTTGTTTCAGCTTTTATGTCACTCTGTCTACAGGAACTCATTACCCAGAGTTTGCTCAGCTCTTGGCCATGTGACGGGATTTCCTTTGTTCTCGCAGTAGGGCACGGAGATATATCGTGACGTTCTATGATCGGCATCGCATACTGTTTCCGCTGTAAAGTACGGAGAAATATTGAGGTGTTATATGATCGGCGCTGCCCTCGGCAGTTTGACGAGATTCCAGTACACTTTGCACATTTGCAGTAGAACACGGAGAGACTTCGTGATTTACGCAATCGGTGCCACTTTTGGTAGTTTGGCGAGATCCCCATTGTCCTTGAAGTCGGGCACAGAGGATTATCGCGATGTTGCGCAATCGGTGCCACACCTGACCTTTTAACAACACTTTCGCTGAGTGGCGGTCACTAGTGCGAAGTTGGGCATGGGTAGAGCTCGTGAGGGGATGTGGCAATGTTATAATGGTGGGCGCCGCTCGTAAGTGGGGTGACGTGATCCCGTTGTCCGTATGTTGTCCGGATGCCGTTTTTGAGTGAGTTGACGCACTTCTGGCTCTCCGTAGCCTACGCTTTGAAGTTGATGATCGTGCATGAGGAAAAGTCGTGAATAGGTTTTGGATGTTCCGTGATCGGCGATCACCCTCATGTGACAAGATTCCCGCAGTCCTCGTGGTCGCGATCGGGCACGGGAAAATATCATGATTTTATGCAACCGCTAGTTAGTTAGTTAGTTAGATATTGTTGTTTTAAGGGGCGGAACTACGAGGTCATCTACCCCTATGCAACCGCTGCCGATCTCGTTGCGATTAGCGAGATTCCCGCAGGCAAGTTGTGCAATCTGACCGCCATCTTGAGGATGTAGCCTAATTTTGGTGGATGTACGTTCGAAGTAGGCATTGAATATTACGAATTATCCACGTGGAACTTTATGAACAATACGTCGAGAGGGTGCATTTTTCTTTCGAATTACGAATTATAGCCTACAGGTTTTCGAGATAACAAGTTAATTATAGGCCTATATAGATTGTATAGCCGATGGAACTAAAGCTCGAAGAAAAAATCGACACATAACAGAATTTTGAAATACTCTTAGTGTACGAGGGCTGAGAATGTAGGTAACTTACGACAAGGGTAAATTTTAAAGATATTTCGGTGTTATTTCGCGAATAATTTTACGAAACGGTATTTTTTCGCGATTTCACGAAATAAAATGTCGTGTTATTTTGTGACTTTAATTTGAGATATTTTCCAAATTTAGTGGTCTATGACGAATATGACAGGTTTCTGTCTAGTTCAGGGTCCTATCAATAGTATAATATTAGTTTATTCCTCAAACATTTGAAAGAAAACACGGTTTCTGGAAGTCAGAAACACAACATCAGAATAATTATCTGAAAATAAAATACCAGTCTATTTTGAGGATTCCATGTGTTGGAAATGCGATGGAAACCCCATGATGGTTACCTAAAGAGTAAACAGAGCTTGTACAAACCTCTTACTGTCGTGATTATCGAGACCTGTTGCTGCAACAACGCGACGCTCTAATGAGATGATCTTTGAACTTTTATAATGAACTGGACTGAATGTAACTAATGAAGACTTGCCCTATATGAAATGCTAAAATCCCTTACATCTAATGTAGGTCAAAATTATCGGGCTAAATGCTACAGTCTGTAAAGCGTTGGCCTTCAAAACCCAAGATACATTCCGACACAGCCCAACGACAAATAAGGGTTGTTAATTGCGACAATCTGGCACGTTAGTAAACAATTCTGGTGCCCTGGCATCTCTAAAACGACGGTATTTAAAAGTATCATTAGACTCATAGTATTATTACTAGGTCAATTATTGTAACTGTCAACTGGGGTAACTTTGCACCGTCAAGGAAACTCTACCCAATGTTTGGAAAAAGATGTAGTTAGCACCTCTGTGTGGTAAACACTTAGGCCTATTGCTTGTTTCATGTTTGACTGTTAGATTATAAAAAAGTACTTTAAGTACTTTTCATATAATTATTAAGGTTATCTCAAAAATGCGTCCTTCTAAAACACTTTACTAAAATACCTTTGTTGACCAAATGATCATAACATTTTGTTCAGGAAAGTCTCATGATGTTGGAGAAATTAATCGATTTGACATTAGTTGCTCGGCCCTTTGTTTAGGAGGCGGAAGCTTTGTGAGCGGTATCAGTGAACCAGGTAGGATGAAGGGCAACAGGAATCTTCCCTCTAAACAGAAACCAAGTTCTGAAATATCTTCCTGAGTAATCCTCGTAAAAGAATGTAGAAACAATTGTCCATTTAGTTGTGGAACACGGAAACCAGTAGATCCAAGTAAAAGAGAACAAGAAATGCGTCGGTTGAAGTTGGACTAACTGACCTCGCAACAGGACATCTCATAAATAAGCTCAGAAGACATCACAGTAGCTCTAAAAGAACTAAAATCAATGCGCAGAGAAATATTGACATTTGAAAGTACTTTATTCATTAGTGCTGTGTGATCGTATTTAAATATAGGCTAGGCTATAATATGAAAGACAATTATTCTAAGAATTGGACAACCGTGTTATGGTAATATTTTGTTCGTTTGAGTGATTTTTGTACTTAAAATTGTGTTTCCTTAGATAGGCTATAACTTATCTCTACTGCTGTTAAAATATCTGTAAATTTAATGTATTCTTTCCTTCTGGCGGCTTCGGGGGCGTAGTAGATAGCATGCTGAGCTTCTATGCCCAAGGTCACGGGTTCAAACCAGGCCGAAGTCGTCGGATTTTTTAAGAGCGTTAAAAATCCCTCACTATGCCTTCCTTCGGAGGGGAAGTAAAGCCGGCGGTCCAATGTCATAGATTTATGGCATGTAAAAGAACCTTCCACTAATTACACTTGTGTGAAGCTAAATTATAGGTTAGATTTGACCAACGCTCTTAGGTTCCAAAGTTCGTCGCCAGGAGACGACTGCGGTGGCATCTAGTAACCAAGTTCAGAACTAGTTGTCGTTGACGGTGGCGTTTGGTAGCAAAAGTAGGGACTACTTGAAAATTGAATATTTGCAGTCCTTACTATAATTAAAAACAGATAACACACACTAATACAGCCATCACAATTAACACCAGTTATCAGACAGATTCTACACACACCCAGGTAGACGGAGCTACATGACCGCGTTGTCGCAGCTCCCAACCATTCTTTTCTTCTTGTAGTCTAATGTGATCTAGCCAACTAACTGTATTTAGGCCTACCTATTGAAAAGTTGCCCCGTGGTTCATGGCTTGGCTGTAGGCCTATTTGTAAGGTAGCCTAGGCGTTAATGTGTTATGCTACCCCATACGACGGTAGGCTATTATTATTATTATTATTATTATTATTATTATTATTGATATTATTATCATCAATATCTTCAATAGTTTGGTAATACTGACACAGTTCTAAAGCTCAGTACGCCTATTTTGTTGTGATCTCTTGGAAGAGTATAGAACTTGCTTGTTGTTATGTGATGGAATTGTCGAGCTTAATTTTATAAATGTTAAATCTAAGGTTTCAGAATTTTGGATAAGTGGATCTCTAATTGACTGATTGTTGCTGTATTTTATGAAAGGGAAAGTGGCGAGGGAGGAGGGGGTGTGACCCGTCTATGGGTCAAACACTCAAGAAGCCCAGAAGTCAATGGTGGTTATTCAGAATAAGAGATGTGCCTACTTCATTCAGCACAGGTGTTGACTAACTATTAGGCTATCCATGAGTGTATTGTAATTTCAGTCTAGTTTTCGGATGCTCGTGAGCTAAACAAGAACCGACGTAACAGATATGACACGAAGGTGGAAATAACAATATATCAATCACACTGCCCGTATTACTAACTACAAGTGTCTTACAAACATTTTAACACTCACCATACAAACAGGTTTGGACGCCGCAAGGAAGAGTCTCTACTCCTCCCGGAAACAAACAAAAATTAGCCATTACTTCAAGAAACAGTATCCCTCACCCCTACGCCTTAAATACACAATACTTATGTTAATATTAATAATAATAGTAATAATAATAATAATAATAATGCAATGGCGCCACACAGCTCGAGTCTCTGGAATGAAGTAGGCTACAGCCAGACTCAAGTCTCTACTGTATAGTGAAGTCCATTCAAATTGCACGAATCCTCGTTTTGCAATGTTGTAATCGTATTTGCATTTGATTTGCATATTTGGTAGAGGCCTACATAGAGAGATTTTTTTTCAAACAGAGAGAGAGAGTGAGAGAGAGCCCAATAGGGAAGAATAATTTGGAACCAACTCTATATGACGTAAATAACTGGTGTGTGTTCCCCTATCCTCTTGTAGGAGAAAGCTGGCCACTAGTCCTATAAGAATAGTTCCAGGCAGAATCTTGTCTGAATTACCAAAGAATATTCATTCCCTTGTATCACAAGGAGACATCATCACATAGGTGCTTCACACATCACCTGGCAGTTACCACAATGTGCAGATGAGGCACCTCGGGGTTGATAGTTGTCTCCTAGAATCGGCTTGTTTAAAGTCATCATCTCACATGAACCACAATGTGCAGATGTGGCACCCCGGGACTGACAGTTGTCTCCAAGGAGCGGCTAGTTGAAGGTCATCGCCTCGTAGGAACCACAATGTGCAGATGTGACACCTCGGGACTGCCAGTTGGAGGAGCGGCTTGTTTAAGGTCATCGCCTCCTAGGAACCACAATGTGCAGATGTGGCACCTCGGGACTGACAGTTGTCTCCGAGGAGTGGCTTGTTTTAAGGTCATCATCTCACATGAACCACAATGTGCAGATGTGGCACCTCGGGACTGGCAGTTGTCTCCAAGGTGAGACATGTTTTAAGGTACTCACGTGACTAGTTCATGCACACAGGCTTGTTGGTTCCCACAACAAAGTTTTTGCTCAGGCTAATTTTGTTTTGTTTCGTGTTTATCAGTAATTGTTCGCCTCGTCGCCCATTATTCTATTATCGCCATTTTAATTAAAAGAGAGCATATAATGGTGATGTATGTTTTTATACGCCATCATACACTAGCATACATCATCATACGCTATTGGGGATAGAATTATCTTCTTTCCACATGTCGCGCGCGTCTCGTTCCCATTAGGGCGATAGCCCCCCTAATTAAGTTAGGCCGTGATGTACACGTATAAAGGTCTTGTCCGAGCCGAGCGAGCGCACACCAAGGGTCACTCTATTTTTTGTTTGACAGACTACATTATATAACCCAAACTTTTCCTTTATGTGCGCTTGCTGGACACAGCCTCATCCCTCGAGGGGGAATCGCGAGAAACAAGGTGGCGTCGTGTTTTTAAAAATTGAAAATGTCCAATAAAAGCGTACGATATAGGCTATATGATGGAGACTAATATGCCTGTATATTTATAGTTGGTGTGGACACGTATTGCCGAGCGTACCCCTCTGCCCTGCTCGCCCTTAACTCGACCCAAGCAACACACAACACCAGTCTATGACTTAGAATAGAATTAGTTCATTTTAAAAATAATAGTATATTTATAAGCCTTGTTGGTGTTGATTCATTTAGGGACTTCACGATATCGTGGTCATGTAACCCCGTGTGTTTGGGTGTGTGCGTCATTGTGATGTCTGTAGTAGCCCAATGCGTGTATTCGCAATTGAGGGTACGATTTGGAAGGAGGTGGCCGTGGCCTTAACCCTTTATAGGTTAGTGGTCAGTACATTAACCACCTACCAATAGGACAATTTATATTGTCAAAGATGCAGATGGTTGAATCTTTCACTCATATTTCTTGTAGAAGTGTTAATGTTTCTGTACACCCAATATTATTAGTTTATCTCCTTGACCTAGGGGGCTAGATAAATGTTTTAATAAAAGCAATTAAAATAAAAAGTAAAAAATAAAAAATTGGTAATAAATTAATGCATTTTTAGTATTAATTTTTATTATCCTAGTTTTCTTTAGTTTTTAATTGTAATTGATTACTATTTTTAGTAGTTTAATAATGCTTAATTTTGAAAGTAAATAAGCTTATAAAACTGAAATTTCTAATAGTTTTACCATCTCAATTGTAAAACTATAAACGTAATAATGAGCCTTAAAATGTTAAATAAAACATAAATTAAAATTAATAATAATTATAATCAGGCTAAAATAATTAAATGTAAATAAATACAAAGAAAATATATTTACTACTGCACTGTTCAGCACTATAAAGGGTCAAGTTAGTGACCAACCTGACATTTGCCAGGAGTGGAAGTGGTAAACCACGAAAATACACTTCTAGGATAGCTGATTTGGGAATTGAACTCACACCTTCTCATGATAGCCTCACGAGGTTTCGTGTGCCCCGCTTCTATCCTCAGACCAGTATTAAATTCTTGACAGAGTAGTGGTGCGGAGGTCAATAAGTGAGCATCGCTGTGAGGAGAACTAGTTAAGTATAGCCTACATTCTTTCTAGTGCATGCTAAAATTTGTTAATTGATTTATTATTATTACAGTGTGATATTCTAAATTGTATACACGTGCATACACACCGTTACTCACGTATTCACAATACCATGAAACACGAAACAAACCTAACGTATAACGGGATTAAAATTGCGAATCATACTATAATCATCTAACGACGTGCTATTGAACCACAGTAGTGAATTTACAATAGTGAAAAATTAACCTTAACACAGTGATCAGGATCTGATGATGGCAACTTGAGCCTCGCAACGCGTAATCCTATTAGACCACGCGAAGCAATCATAACTTTTTGTTCTTCCTGTCTTTCCAGTACTCTTTCATTCGTGCACTAAAGGCCCTCTTCCTTTCTTCGGTCCACATTGGTCTTTGGGCTATATGTGCTGCTCTCTCTGACAACACTTCCCACTTGTATACTTTGTCTATGACGTCTTCTGGGTCGACCTGTGCTTTTACTAGATCAATTTTGACTTGCATCATCCAGAGTGTAGTAATCTTAAGCCGCTGAATGTATCTAAGAATTTTGTTGGTGAGTCTGGTTTGTGGGAGTCTGCTGATGTGGCCGTAAACTTTTAGTCGCCTCTTTCTGATGTCTGCTGTGAGGTTGGACAATTTCTCTGTGGTGTCTCTGGAGTGAAGCCTGTATCCTTCATCTGTGTGCTTTGGTCCAATTATTTTTCTTATTATCTTTCTTTCCTCTGTGAGGATTTTTTCCAAGTCGCCCTTAGTGTATAACGTCAATGTCTCGCTAGCATAAAGCACCTCCGGTTTAATAACCGTGTTGTAATGACGAAGTTTAGTGAATGTGGACAGACATTTCTTGTTGTAGACACCCTGTGTCTTGTATAAGGCTCTCTTCATTTTCATCAACCTAGTGCTCTGCGCGATTTTCTCTTTTCCCGTCGGTTCAAGCATATCACCTAGGTATTTAAAGTGGGCGATTCATTATTATTATTATCATCATAATTATTATTGTTATTATTATTATTATTATTATTATTATTATTATTATTATTATTATTACATCGTTATGCCCATCCAAGAAGCGTGAATGAACCTATCGAGCTGATCTTGCTTTCTTGCCCTCACAAAATCTCTTAATCTTCTCGCTATGGCTCATTCTGTGCTCCTCTGTCCAGATTTCTTTGGATGCAATGTTTGCTTGGTCTGAAAATTAATAATTGTGAACTAGTTCCCTGAATTCAGATCTGTCCAGTACCATATCACTTAAGATATCTATTTCCTGAAGGTCATCTTCAACTTCAAGCAGCGAGTTGTTCTTAGCTTTCTTTGAGAGAGTAAGATTTAGAATCCCTTTAGTTAGCCTGCATTCACTCATTCTAAGAATATGTTCATAAAATTTCAAACGTCTTTTCCTGAATGTGTCCGAGATTTTCTCCGAATGCTAATAAAGCTCCTGGTATTTCCTTTTCATGCAAATTCTCTCAGAACAAATTGGGCCAAAAATTTCCTCAAGTGTTTTCTTTCTTGTTTACGAAGGCTATATCCTTAATTAGTGATCTGTCCCCAATGATCAGTGTTTCAGAGGCGTTTACCGTGTTGTAATGTCGTACTTTTGCTTTACGGGAGATGGTATTCTTATTACACCTGTTCCATATGATTCTGTAGGCTCTTTGCAATTTAGAGACTCTCTCTTTGTTTGCACCACGATTCAGGCCTGAGGGTTGGATAATTTCTCCGAGGTATTTGAATTTAGACACTTGAGTTAAGTTACTTTATCGAACCGAGTTGCCAAAGTTTGGGATATTGGCTATCACGGCCAGTGAATTAAAACTCACCAATTTTTCTAGGTTTGTGCCGTGTCTTGTGTGGGGTTTCGCCTAGGACACCAAGCTGGCTCATCAGCGGGCTCTTGCTGAGTTTTAATTCACTGGCCGCGAAAGCCAATATTCCATCTTTTTGGAAGCCTTCATAGGGAGGTTATGGCTGCTTGAGAGGCGCAGGTGCGTGTCATAAAAAGGGAGGTAGCGCGCAGTTCTCTACTCCTGTGGGGGTCCGGGCAGGGACACCAAGAGCCCGCTGATGAGCCAGCTTGGTGTCCTAGGCGAAACCCCACACAAGGCACGGCACAAACCTAGAAAAATTGCTGAGTTTTACCGAAGTTTGTTATTGCATGTACCGACGAGATCCTTCCATGAACTGGGTTATTTGGTATGAGATTATATTATTATTATTATTATTATTATTATTATTATTAGTATTATTATTATTATTATTATTATAATTAGCCTATCATCATTATTATTATTATTGCACTCGTAGCTGGAGGATGATGGGATAAAATTGGGCTGCGAAAGAAGAACGTATACAATTCGAAACCAACTAGGTAGACTACTGTAGGCTACATGTCTAGAACAGAATAGCAGCATCCGTATAATAACAGGTGTCAACCTCATGGTGTAACGGCTAGCATTCTTGGCTGTCCGGCTTTGAATCGCAGATCTACCAAGAAATTTAATTCTGGTCTGAGGGCTGGAACGGGGTAAACTCAGCCTCGTGAGGCTTTCTACTCATTATTCCCGTGTCTACAGTGTAGGGAATTATATGAGATAATATTTCTATGTAGCAGACGTTTTTGACGACCAGACGTTTTTCACGATCAAACGCCCTTCATTACACCAGCCTCATCACAGGAGTTGATGAGAAATGAGCTGGATAGAAGCAGCCATGGCCTAATTTATATTGGGCTGGAGTTGAAAATGGGAAACCAAGGACAACCATTTCAACGACAGTCGATAGGCTACTGCTCATCTGCAGAGTCCGGAGATAGCCTGGCACCATGACCTTGTGTCTTAGCGCCTGTAGCTGCAGGTACTTGGTCGATAACAGAGAAATTCATCAGAATAAATGTTAGGCACAATACAGGTAAGTAGGCCTACTGAGCAGCTGTCACCTTTAGCAACACAACACAGGCTAGTCTATCAGAACACGCACACAAGTACAGGGTTAGCACAACATGCACTTGCATTATTGAAAGTATATAGCCTACAGCATTGACTCATATACCAAATAAAAGATGAACTCATCAAATGTTTTGAGTGTGCTTGCTACAAATTCTTGACGTGCCGTTCTCGCGCCACACGGCAAATATCGATACAGTAGTCCAACTCCAACCACACACTCGAGTGCATATCCTGTTCAATTTTAGCAACAGTCGCATGGATCCGATTCCTTAGTTCAACAAGTGCAAAACTGATAGCGTCGATTATTGTCATCTTGTGACAGGTGCAGATCGGTGTCTTATGCGCTGGCCTCCCCAGTCGCCTGATCTGATCCCATGTGATTTATTTTATGGGGGTTTATCAAAGAAAATGTTTATGTACCACCCACACCAGTTAACCTTATTGAACTGAGGAATCGCATCCAAGCGACTGTAGCTAAAATTGACCAAGATATGCTCCAGCGTGTGCGGTCGGAGTTGGACTGCCGTAGTCTATCGATATTTGCCGTGTGGAGGGCACATCGAGAATTTGTAGCAAGCAGACTCAAAACATTTGATGAGTTTATCTTTTATTTGGTATATGTGCCAATGCTGTAAGCTATAGGATACTTTCAATAATACATGTACATGAAACCGCTTAAATCATTTGTGGTAACCCTGTACATGGGATTGATGACTAAAGATGTCCCAAGCCTCTAATACGACTTAGCAATAATAAAAATAATACTAATACTACTACTACTACTACTAATAATAATAATAGTAATAATAATAATTACTAGCTGACCAGTGCGAGAAATCTCGCATGTTCATAAACCACACTTTCCCCAATAGGTTTATAATGAGAGACTTAAGGAGAAAGGTTGTTATGTTTTTATTTCAACCAAATGATTATAGAACACTATTTGCATTTCAGTTAGAATTCCAAGTTCTACGTTCCCTAACTTAAGAAGGCATTCACTGAAAATTGGATCATCATAACACGCACCGGTTATTCGATATTTATGAAATTATACGATTGGAGTACTCATTGCTTTGATTAACTGCTTCTGAAATCCATGCAAAGTGATAAAGGAAAGACCTCAGAATGTTAAAATGACATGAAACAGGCGTCACAGCGGTCAAAATGTGAAGTGGACAGCAATTATGGAGTGTATTGTCCTACAGCAACAATATCTGCAAATCGCACACTTCGTACATTTTTTTAAAGTAATTTTTTAAGGAAATTATAGATATTTATGAAATTAGAGCGCAATTCGTCACTGCTAATGTCTATTCTCTTTCATTTGAATCGGTCGCTTGTGAGCGTCGCAGGAGGGATCTATAGCCTACTACTGAAATAATATTTACTGTATGATGATTTAATAATGTACTGGGTTTTACGTTCTTTTCAGCTACTGTGGATTTTAGAGACGCCGAAGTGCCGGAATTTGGCCTGGAGGGGATCTTTAACGTGTCAGTAATGTACTGACCCCACCCTCAAATGCCAACTGGGCACAGCATGCCACATACCCAGTCAACAACACCTCGCTTTACCTTGGTGTGCTTCGTGCTGGAATGGACACCACGTGCACGGGGAAGGGAGATGACCTTGCACTTCACAAATATGTTTGTTGTTGTTGTTGTTGTTGATTCATTGTGGAGTTGAGTGACATTGTGGTCAGGTATACTTGTTAGATAACTTGTGTTATTGTGATGACTGCAGTAGTTTGTAATGGGGACTAGGATTAAGAAAGGAGGTGTCCGTGGCCTCAATTTAGGTACCATCTTGGAATTTGCCTGGAGTAGAAGTGGGAAAACCACGGAACACCACTTCTAGGATGGTTAAACTGAGAATCGAACCCACCTCAATTTTGTCTCACAAGTCTGAGTGTACCCCGTTATAAACCTCAGAACGGAATATCATTTCTTGACAGAGACAGGAATCGAACCTGGACCTCCGCGGTGGCAGCCAAGAATGCTAGCCACTGCGCCACGAGGTGGTCTCAGAGTTATGTAAACGATTTCAAGAAACAATACCATTTGATTTTGATAAAGGAGCGTGTCCTGTGAATTGTTAAAAAAGGATCTAAAATTTGAAAACCATAAACTGGCTACAATAGGCTTAAAACGATGAACATAGTAGATGATTTGTTTCCTGGTGATCAAGCGGACTTGCAGGGTGCATGGGTCATTCTCCTAAACTTGATTTAATAGCTGTTTTCTTGTACAATTCTTTTATAGAAATACTTTTCCTCAAGATTGTGGAACAAGCTTAATATGCGATATTTCCAGGATATTACTTCTTCATAAATATGACGGGTGTCCAAATGAAAAGGTACGAAACGATACTGTGGGTAAAATTTATTCGTTATTCAAAAGTAATCACCACAGACCTGTGCACAGGTGTCCCATCGCTTCACTAGCCGCAGGATTTCCTGTTCCCAGAAGTCTTGTGGTTGTGACAGGAGCTAATCCTTTAGTTCGTCATCCGATTGGAAACGTCTTCCCTTGAGATGTTATTTTAAACGGACCAAACAGATGGAAGTCACAGGGTGACAAGTCCGGGTTGTAGGGCGGATTCTCAAGTTGCTCCCACTTGAATGTGGTCTATTCACCTTGTGTGACGTTAGAGACGTGTGGGCGAGCGTTATCATGGAGCAGAAACACTCCCTTCGTGAGCAGTCCAGGCCGTTTGTTCTTGATGGACTTGTGTAGGCTACGGAGTGTCGCACAATACACTGCACTATTAATGGTAAGTCTCAAGGGAAAACGTTTCCAATCGGACGACGAACCAAAGGACACCATACAGTATTGGCTCCTGTCACAACCACAAGACTTCTGGGAACAGGGAACCCTGTGGCTAGTGAAGCAATGGGACACCTGTGCACCGACCTGTGGTGATTACTTTTGAATAACGAATAAATTGTACCCACAGTATCGTTTCGTACCTTTTCATTTGACCACACCTCATAGTAATAATAATAACTTCCATTGTTCTCCATTGTGGCAGGAAGATTCAAGTCGCTTGTTCAGTAACGATGTCAATTGTAACAAAAGCTACTTTCCAGTTCAACAATGTTCAGCCATTAGGTGGTGTATTACACATTTAAATGGAAGGCATAGTATTAAAATGGCTGACTCCCCGACATAGATGTTTAATACTTTGCCTCACAAATATTTCAGTGTTCAAACCCTTAGGCCTACGTGAACTGTTAACATGCAGCAATGACTTAATTGAGCATATCTTGCGATTTATTGGCCATTTGCCAGTCAGAGCATAGAATGGAATGAAGCGCACGACGATGAACTCGACTCTTAGGACCACCTCGTGGTGTAGTGGTTAGCATTCTTGGCTGTCTCGCCTGAGATGTGAATTCGGTAGGTATTTTATAAGTTACATACTAAATGATTCATAAGCTGGAAAGTTGCGTGGCTTTGTTTTAAATAACAAATTTAATTACATAAATTAAAAGTAAATACGGAGTAATTGATTATAAAAGATAAATGATAATAAGTTAATACCAATCGTGTTATTTTCAGCCTAATTTTCTGAAGGCATCATATTTTATCATATTTAATTTCAACAAACATGTTTCGTTGTTGTTGTTGTTGTTGTTGTTGCTATTGAGTACAGTCAGTTTGGGCATACATGTTTGTGTAGCCTATCCGCCTGATAACCTGTATTGTTTTGGTGACTGTAGTAGTATTGTGAACTTGCATTAACCTATAGGCCTAGGTATAAGTTCGGGATAGTTGCCCCGGGACTTGAAATAAGTTACCACCCTGGCATTTTCCTTCAGTGACTGTGGACAAATACGGGGAAGAATCCCAATCATGGTGGCCGCTGTCAAAGTCCGGATTCGAAACTCGAATCTCTAAACTTGCAGCTCACATGGAGTCAACTTAACATGCTCGGCTATGCAGTTGGTAGCATGTCTTATATGATTCTCACTGGATCTATAATCGTAGATTATGTCTGGATTTGAAGAACGTTTTTTCGATTCGATGAATTACGATAGGCCTATAGACCTAATCTGTAAGTAATGAAAATGAAATAAACGAATGAGGCAATGACCGCATGGTAACCTTAATTCTGTGAAATATTAAGTGTGAATGCAATGTGATGTGGCTCAGCACATGTCCATTCGGTCTGAAACATTACTGGCATACAATCATGGCAACGGGCAGAAAGCAACGCCATTCAAGCTTCAATCCGTTCATTGTCCATGTAAAAGTAGTATTATGTCGTTCATCTATCTGCTAACGCTAGACACCACTATTTTACTCAACTCCTAGCTTTAAACCTTAATAATAAATAAAAACAAGAAGTTCCGTGACGAACTAAAGAGCCCACTTTTCTTAAAATTTAAGATTCATGCCAATGAATAATCTATATGGATCTATCTAGAATAATGACGAAATTAAGTTGCTAATATCGAAATTTGTAATTAGTTCGAAATACTGTATACCTGGCATAATGCAGTCTAATAGAGCACTACAGTTGGCAGCCCTGGTGACTGAATATATTCTTAGTTCCATCTCTTAAGGTACAGAATACAAAATTTGGTTGGAGTCCAATGAATAGCATGGACGTTACATGCAGTTTAACATTGGATCTAACAGCGCGCGTAAAATCATGTTGGCAACAGTGTCATGCATGTATTGGTCAGAAATAATCTGAAATAATATGATCTATTGTTGTGCCAATTTTGAATGAAATCCATTAGTTAGTATAGAAGTTACATGCATTTTAAAATTGGACCTATCAGCAGGCTTAGAATCATGTTGGCAGCACTGACGTATGTTAGTTACTCCAAAGTAATCTAGAATGCCAGGTACTATACGTGTGCAAAGTTTAGAGCTATTGGCTTGCATTCTTTCTGACACATTGATATTAGGGTAACAAAAATAGAGACAGCATTTATTAACAGTTGGCAGCCCTGGTTGCTCTAAGAATACGCATAGTCATAGCTGTTATGGTACACATAGCACATACGAAATTTGGTTGAAATCCAAATGCTAGTATGGAAGTTACATGTATTTAAAGTTGGACTTCTCAGCAGGCTTAGAATCATGTTGGTAGCACTGAGGTATATATGTTACTCCAAATTAATATAGAATGTCAGGTACTATATGTGTGCATAGTTTAAAGCTGTCGGGTGGCATACTTTCTGATATATTGGTATTTTGGACAAAACAAATTAAGAGCATTTATTAACAGTTGGCAGCCCTGGTGGGTCTTAAGAATACGCTCAGACATATCTGGTTATGTACACATACAATATACGAAATTTGGTTGAATTCCAATTGATAGTGTAGAAGTTATATGCATTTAAAAATTGGACCTATCAGCAGACTTATAATCATTTTGGCAACACTGCCATGTATGGCCTCCTGGAAATTAAACTGCAATATTATTATCTATACGTGTGCCAATTTTGAAATAGCTCCCATTCATAACTTCCAAGATATCCAACATGGAGCTCAAATTTCAATTGCGATTTTTTAGCAGTTGGTAGCACTGACATCATTTTCAAATATGGCCGTGAGATATTCAGGTATAGATCTTTACTCCTACCAAATTTTGTTTCGATTGCTCCAGCCGTTTAGGAGTTGATAGGGGGGGGGGACACACACACAGCCAGACAGACAGATAGACAGACAGACAGACAGACAGACAGACACACATTTGCCCGATCTCATAAGACTACTACATTTTTGCAAAATGTGAAAAGTAGGCTAATAATCTCTTCGAACTACATAGTTAACGAGTATTTGCTGTGTGAACTACAATGCCATGAACCATGGATGTTCATACATCAAACAGCACAGCACGTGCAAAAGTGAACTGAGCGTTGGTTAAGGAGGCTGTGATTATGTGTTTGCTGTATGGACTACACGGCGGTGAACCATGGCCACCTGTACCCAGGATGTTCATGTTGCCAAGACAGCAATCAGCACAGTGCGTGCCAAAGTGCACCAAGCGTTGATTGAGGAGGCTGTGATTATGCATTTGCTGTAGTCTATGGACTACACGGCGGTGAACCATGGCCACCTGTACCCAGGATGTTCATGTTGCCAAGACAGCAATCAGCACAGTGCGTGCCAAAGTGCACCAAGCGTTGATTGAGGAGGCTGTGATTATGCATTTGCTGTAGTCTATGGACTACATGGCGGTGAACCATGGCCACCTGTACCCTGGATGTTCATGTTGGCAAGACAGCAAGTGTAATAGAGTGCCTATCGTTGATTAAGGAGGCTTTGATTATGTTTGTAACATTGTGCATTAAAATAATAGAGGATTCATCCAATACATCACAGACACAAAACAAGATGTTCAGACAATAACATAGCCAATAGCCGAATTTCAGTTAAATTCACGCATAGACTAGGCTACCGTCCGTTATATTGTAGTATAATTTCCTAGAATTGGGATGATCAACTATAAACGTCATGTGCAGACAGCGCTCAGTTATTGAAATATTAGAAGCTATTTTTCAGTGTTGCCTAAGTTATCTAATATTATAAGCTTTTCAGTCGGTCAACACGAGTGTGCCCAATTTCGTCACTGTAGCTCTAATAAATGATGGGATATCAATTTGAATGACCTATATTTTCAAGATGGTGGGTGCGCGTTATATGTGATTGTCTTAGGACTAGTGGTAGCAAGGTATATTTTATAATGCTCATCAAGTTTCTTGCTAAGCACGCAACCACATCCTGAGTAATTGAGTTTAATGTTTTATCGGTGCACCCACACGCCATCGCCATCTTCAATTCATTAAATCACTGGACTTGTGTAAATGAAATATCTCGTAAGAGTCTACCTTTTTACAAAGTTTCATCATTTTAGCTCTAATAGACTGAAGGTTATCGATTTTAATGACATATTTCAAATATGGCGGCTGCGCGGTTTATTTTTATATTCATATGGTTAATGTTAATAGAGGGGCAGATGACCTCATAGTTCCGCCTCTTAAAACCTCAATAACTAACTAACTAACTAACAAACTAACTAACTAATGTTAGCGGAATGTCTTACAAGATATTCCTCTCTTAGCAAATTTTGTGTTAATTGCGCAATTACTTCCTGACTTATTGACTTCAATGTATTAGTTTTGTTTTTGAGTGTATAAAGCCACATGCAAGGGCCTATTTTATTCCTTCGTTTCATCATTGTAGCTCTAATAGATGGTTGGTCATCGATTTTAATAATTTATATTTTCAAGATCATTACTGCGCGCTACATTCATTGCGATATTCTTCAGTATAGTGGTAGCTAGGGATGTTTTATAATGCTTTCGGTTTAGTAGGGGTCCTACTAATGGCGCACATCATCCCGAGTAATTGATTTTAATATCCTAGTAGCACTCTCACCAGACATCTTGGTTTCATCAACTCCCTTACATTGTGCCTTGTGTAGATAAAGTATCTTGTACGAATCTACCTTCTTGTGAAGTGACGTCATTGTATCTCGAATGGATTCTGGGTTATCAATATTAATGGCCTATATTTTCAATATGGTGGTTACGCTTTGAATGCTGTATGATAGTCTCATGTTAAACTGTAGCGAGATCTCTTATATTATACTACTCATACAAAATTGCGTTTTAATTACGCAATTCCATCCTGAGTTATTGATTTTAATACTTAAATGGCTGCCTGCTTGGATGGATGGATTATCATATTCTATAATTTCAAGATGGTGACTGCACGTAATATTAAATCTCATAAAGTTATCACTTGGGCTGCGTAGATTCCTTATAAACGTTATTGTGATGGTAAAAGTTTAATACGAATGATTAAGGATTCTAATGGTTGTGAGTAGGCTAATATACAGTAGTTTCAGTACTGTTCTGTTAAAACACTATCAATATTAGTCCTATAAAACACATCATTGAGACGGGACAAAACCCTTGCTTTGTTAAAAGCAAAATTTATACGTGACGTAGATTAATTACACTGCCATTGCTTCTCACGGTTTGGGTCTTCTAGTGCAGACAATTAATGTGGGGTACTGCAGTCAATATTAATTATAAGAATAATATTATTAATAGGCCTTTAATAGTAGCAGCAGCAGCATCGTTCCACATACTCACTTGGCGAATGAGGTATTTTTATAGCGCGCTTGTCACTTGTTAGACAGTCTCTCATACGTTCTTTCTCTGCCCTCAAACCTACACGCGCTTCCAAAGCACGTCGCTTCTGCCTGAGCAACACCGATTTAGGAGGAATTTGATATAGTCTTCGACATTGAATGCTTGGGTGGCTGAAATTTTGTCTCCGTTAAGTTGATGGCGATATAAAATATAGGATCGAGGTGCTCTCGCCTAGTGTTACCTTTGTACTAAATTTAATTTAATTCGATTTCATCATTAGATAGACCTGGGGACACACACACAGACGGATATTTCGCTCATGTAGGTCCCTTTTGTTGCAAATTCGAAAGTAGGCTAAAAATGGCATTAACACTATCAGGTAGCCTAGGCCATGCTGCCATTCAACATCACATGTGTCACACAGCCCCCTAAAATCAGGCCAAGTTCTTCAACGTTTTAATATGATCTTCGAATATTTAACGCTGGCATAATCCACTAAACAGCTGATATACTGTGGTGCAATTTTGTGAGGTAAATTGATCTCACCATTAGTTTTAATGCTTGAAGGTTTGTTGTGTGAACTACGGTATACTGAATTGAATTTGAATTTGAATTTATTCATAGATAACTGCCACTGAGGCTAAAGAGCCCCTTTATGTAGCGTATACAATGTTGGGCTTGAAGTTATGTAATAAAAAAATTAAAATAAAAACTAAACCTAGCTTAACAACTTAGAAAAACTAAATATAAAATCTACTTATAACTAAACGAGCCAATTAGCAGACACTTCATACAAAATGAATTATACAAATTAGAATATGATAATTAAATAAAGAACCTACCTAATGTATTATATCTATTAAAAGAAAACAAATTATAGTACGGTAACAAAGGGTACAATTTTTATGGAAGTATAATATGATCTATTATTAAAACAATTACATGAGTGACATGATTACAAGAACTACTATCAATTCCATAGAAGTTGTATCTTGGATACTAAAAATATTATAGAAAGCTGTATGGAACGGATATATTTCAAAAATGTTGTATGGAATATTTATATTTTTGATTCGTATTCCTTCAGGAATCTTGATATTAGGTATTTCTTGAGTTGTGTAGTGTTAACAGAGTTTGTAAATGAGTGAAGGTGGAATGTATTAAAAAGCCGTGAAGCTGTGCAAACAAATGATTTATTGTATTTAGTTGTACGGTGGTGGATCATAACCTCCTGCGTCTTGGATATTCAGTTAGCCAACAGCACAGCACGTGCAAAAGTGTGCCAAGCGTTGATTAAGAAGCCTCATGATATCATGACAGGTGAAAGCTTGGTATTAATGCAGGCCCATCATCTAAATGGCGGATATGATGGCTGCATATTTGCATCCATAAACTCGCTCGTTCAAACATCATTATTTATCGTCATGGCCTGGAATCATGGTCACCATTCTGGTTTATGATTTTTGTTGTGCACGCAAATGTAATTAACTTGATGTGGCTAGCTATTTGGATGGAAAAACCAGCACATAATGTGCTTACCGCAAACACTGCACCAAAACATACCTTGTTCCCAAATATGCTCTGAAGTGTAAAAGAAGATATTTTCTTCCTGGCAGTCATTAACCCGAATTACTGCACAGTAAACAGGTGATTACGTGTTCCGATGGCTAACGAAGTGATCCATTTGAGAAACAGAGAGAGAGAGAGAGAGCAATCCACAGCATAAACCTCAACTTCCTGCTGGAGGTCATATTCTATAAGAGAGTCTTGCTCCAAAAAGGAGGATGATCGAGTTCTCTAAACAAAGAACAGCAATTGGAAAAGTGTTAGAAGAGGATTCGACTGTTTAATCCCATTCCAAATTCAAGTAGTCTACTCGGAACATACTCAAAAAACGATGCCGAGAATGTTTACAAATAGGGCCTACATCTAGTTAGCTGTTAGCATACTTGGCCTAGTGAGAAATTCCATAAAAATAAAAATAATGAGATGAATGGGCAATTTTGCTCATACTATAAAGTTAATACTATTTAAATGCTATTGGTCAATTTAATGTTGGTTATTATAAGTGATATCTCTTCAAAAAAACGTATAATGGATATTTTTGTGACCTATTTAACCAACCATGTTCATAAGTAATCAAAATATTAACAACCCAGCATTTCAATTATTTTTCTTTAAAATCAAAGCAGCAGCAAACTTTCATAATTCATTTCTTCTTATCTCCCTTACAATCTTTAATAAGTTAATTCTCATGCCACATTAGTGAACGTGAATGTAATCTCATGAATACATTAGATATCTCACAATTATACCCATCGTCAGTAGATTTCATTTGTAACAACTATTAATTCATTTACTATCCATGCTTATGTAAATGAAAACGCGATTGGGCCTCTGAGGGCGGCTGTTACCCAGCTCGCGGCCTGTGGGGTATGGGGGACAAGTGGCCAATGTGGCGGCAACCTCAGCTGCAATACCTTGATTTTAGGGTATGGGAGCGCTACTTTTTATATCAAACAGCTCCTCAGTCTTCCTCCTGAGTTTGAGTGTTATGTATCACATCGCTGAAGAAGAAATGGTATTACTCGAAGTCATCGAAGGTGAATGTTCACATTATATGAATTACAGCAGGGCTGCGCAGGCTGGTCGTGCTCGCAATCCTGCTCTCTAGCTGGAACGTCTGTCCATGTCCCATGTCCGGGATAAAGGTTGGAAGACGAGGCGATGTGGAGATGTGTAGTCCCGCCTCTATAACTTGTGATATTTATTCCTGGAACTAGTGGTTATCTCTAGAAACAAGAGAAGGGGGAACCCCAAATAGACAAAATCTTTCACGTGGTGCGTGTTGAATACTGTTCCGAAAAACATACTTCTTATTGAATAATTCCTGCAATCGACGCTGTGGTTGAAAGTTTACGAAATGAACTGGTACTTCGAGGCACATAGCGTGCAAAATTCTCAGTTTAAATCACTATGTTGCCATTTTAGTTCATGTGTCTGCGAGGTCTACGCTTCAGTGTAGACTTAACGAATATTAAACCTAACGGTATTTTACTTTTTACTTATTTTGAGCAAGGATTCGTCTGTAATTATACGGCACTGAAAAGTCTCATTAGAATTATTATATTGAATAGCTCACGTCTCCTCTGAGCGACAGAAAACATGATCAATCCACGCTCATTTCTCAGATGAGTTATGAATTTTAAAAATAGAATTTGCAATGGCACTAACCATAATTTGATATTTAAGTCTGAGAATCAATACTTATGCTCATTTGCCTATTTTCAGTAATTTGTGCGTAGCTACAATATTTTACGTAGGGATGAATTCATTCATTCGACTCTTACCCTACAATGGCATACTAATATATGATACTACTACTAGTATTCTTAGGACAACATCAACAACAACAATAGTCTAATATAAGAATAATAGTAGTTCTCGTACTATTAATAATAATGTAAGTAGGAAAGGTGAATGTTTATAAATATCAAACCCTTCGATTTAGGAAAGTTTTCAATCAAGTGTAGAAACGTCCTTTCATTAAGTTCGAAGGGTCAAAATAGGCTACATGCATTGCTGGATTATTTTTATGCCTACTGTAGATGGCCCACCGGATAGTAAAACACTAGTGACAAGAAATCGTTCAGCTTATCTTTATCGCCTTGTAGAAGTTGCTAGTGTGAAATCAGCAAGGACCATTTACTGCTGTGTTGAGAAGGCGGAGTTTGTTGGCGATCGATCACTTGCCCGCTTCCACGCAGCGGAGGTGATGGAATTCATAGCCAGCACTTCCCAACCATAGCACGTGTACTTCAGTGTTCCGTAATAGAAATGCCACGTCTTCAGTTCAAAGCTTACAGGTTAAAGGGCTCACTTGAAACTTTAGGGGGATGATTCCTGAGCAACTACAGTAATTAGAAAAGTTTTTCAAACGCTTCAGCAAATGTAATTCAGAACCTCATTGAAAGGGCACGCTAACAGAAGGGGAATGTATGATGCGGAATGGGAATTTGATAAGACATCGGACATCATCTCAACTTTTCCCACTTGCATGTTTTGTTCCCTCTAGGCCCTGTTGACGGAAATGAATACCAAGTTCACATACTGTAAATCCTTTGCTGGTTAACTTAACACAAAACATCTTTAGCTATGAGAAGTGATGCATCTAGGCGGAAGAACATAGTGTCTGTTTACCATCTCTTGATGAATGCAGTACATTTGCATCTGTCTATTGCCACATGCTAGAGTAAAATGTGACTTTCCACCGATGTCTCAGTCTCATTCATGGCTGTGATTATATGGAAGCTACTGAGGTATGAGTGGTGCTGAGTAATGCCTTCATGACCCAACTTGTTTCTGGGTGTACTGTGAAAGGTTCTACTCATTGGGTCAGCGCTATTGTTCTGACTCAGTGGGGAAAGCAATGGCAAAACTACCTCACTCCGCATGTTGCCTAGTACGCCTCACTATAGTGCTGCTTTGAGGTTTTGTGGGTGTACCGTCCTAACGTATGACGGTACGTTTTGAGGATCCAACCAGCTTCTGGGCTGACAGACAGGAACATAGTGCACAATAACGATTTTTGAAAATATTATCAATTAATCTGTTGGCTTAGACATTAATATAAGTCCACCGTCGGGATTCGAAGCCGAATCTCCCGCATTCTGAGCAGGCGAGTCAATCGTCTACGTCTGGCCACAGTTAATTCCAAGGGCACTGCGTTGTGGTCGGGCGTAGGTCAGTGGTGTTCAGAGGACAGCACGTTAGAAGATGTTGATATCTCCATGTTACTTGTGTGAGGAGGTCTCAGAACAAGGATCAAGGAAGGGTGTGCACGTATCTGACAAGCGACGGTTTATCAACCTTGGTGCAAGGAGCTCGCCTACTCGGAAACTCTCTTGAGAGGGGAGGGGAAGCTACACCGCCAGAGAGGGGAGGTAGAGAAAACTTCCGCGTAGCATGAATTCGACTGCCCAGTGCATCCCTCGCGTAAATGGTTAACGCGTATGCGCGGAATGCGGAAGATTCGGGTTTGATTGCTGGCAATTTCAAGAGGACATAAAGACATTCTTGTGATCATTAATGCGCTTTAATTAACTAAACGAGGACCGTGGCGACATAGGCCTACAGTGAGTGGAGAACACCTTGCCCACAAGTGCCAATCATACTCTGTATTCCTGCCAAGGATTTCTATTTTCATAATTTGATCCTAGTAGTGGGGTTGCCAATGATTTAAATGCGATTCTTCATCCATGAATTCTGCCTGTTTACCATGCAGTACGTTTGCATTTGTCTGTTGGCACAGGCTAGAGTAAAATGTATCTTTTCACCAATGTTTCAATCTCATTCATGGTTGTGATTATATGGAAGCTACTGAGGTATGGGTGGTGCTGAGTAATGGACTCAGAGGACAGCAAGTGCCTGTGGGTGTTGTGAAAGGTTTTGCTCATAGAGTTAGTACAGCTGCACTGACTCAGTGAGGAAAGCAATGGCAAACTACCTCATTCCTCACCTTGCTTAGTATGCCTCATTATAGTGCTGCCTCGGTTTTGTGGGTTTCTACCACATAACCTATGGTGGTGCTTTTTGAGGATCCAACCAGTCTCCAGGCTGACTACCTAACAGGCAGACATTCATGAATGAGATTTATTTGGAAAGGGATTTCTTCTCTTTCCACAGCACTAAATCGATTTGTGCTGTCAGTTTATTTAATGTCTGCTTCTGACTTGCCTAATCGTTCATCAAATTGATTCGGCTCAATTGAAATAAGGATAAGTTGTAAGTGAGCTTAGCGCATTTTTATTCAGTAATCATTAAATCTGGACAGTACGCACTGTTGAGAAAACCAAACATAAACTGAAACTACTCAAGACTTATGATAGCCTAAATCAAATAGAAATTCTTACAGGGAGGCACTAGGCCTACTCATCATCTTGCCTTCATTTGGAATTTCATTTATTATTAGCCTATATTAATACTATAATAATAATAATAATAATAATAATAATAATAATAATAATAATAATAATAATAACAATAGTAATAATGAAAATCCACAGCCTGTTTCCAGTCGTCTGACCGGGTCAGGGAATGGAATGAATGAAGCCCCCGTCTAGCGGCGAGGATATGAACTGTGCCGGCTGCCGAAACTTGTCGCACTCCCCTGGGGAGTGACAGATGAAATGATAGTGGAGAGTGTTACTGGAATGAAATTATGACAGGGAAAACCGCAGTACCCGGAGAAAATCCTGTCTGCCTCCGCTTTGCCCAGCAAAATCTCACATGGAGTGACCGGGATTTGAACCACGGACCCAGCGGTGAGAGGCCGGCGTGCTGCCGCCTAAGCCACGGAGGTTTACAATAATAATAATAATAATAATAATAATAATAATAATAATAATAATAATAATAATAATAATAATATCGTATGGCCTCGGGGGCTGGGTGCAAGCTTGGTTATTTGACGCCCAGAGGGCAGCTTGCATGTCAAATTTTGTCGTTCCTTGGAGCACTATGAGAGTCAAGGAGGGTAGATATGTAAGCTCCTTTACACTATTGCGCTTTCTAGAAGAGAAAGGAGAAGCTTTTGTGTTGGCGGAAAATCCCGAGATTAATTTTTCCATTATGAACACGGCCTACTGAATTCAAATGTGTTCTTTAACATACCCACAACGTATGACATGCGTGCCGTGATTTTTGTCGCCTTTCAAAAATCACTTATCACGGCCAGGAGCGAACCTGCACGCTTGGGGGGTTGGTAGCCCGACACGCTAACCACTCACCCACCGTGGCAAGCATATTAATACTATTAGACTGTTATTATTATTGGACCATTGTTATTATTATTATTATTATTATTATTATTGGCCCATTGTTATTATTATTATTATTATTATTATTATTATTATTATTATTATTATTATTTTATTGTTGCAGCCATGATTGGCATAAGGTTGTCGTGTGCGTCGTGCGTGTGAATTGCCGCTGAATTAGTAATTAGCTGGATTTGTGTGTAGCCTTTCGGCATCGAAACAGGTTGGTGTTAGTCCCAGTTCATGGTACGTATATTGTGTTTCATGAGTTCTCTTCTCTTCTGGGACTTTATTGAGTGTTCAATGGTCGTGTGTCGTCAATTTTAGGTTAAGGTTTTGCCATAGACTATTGAAATCATAGAACTTGCAGTGACGACATTCATACTTCGTGCGCTAGTGAAATCCAAGGCCATCTGGGTTGAGAGTAATTCTGTGGTAACCTTAGGCCTATAGGTCTCGTCGTTAGGGGGTAGATAGTAGGTCTGGACTACTTGGAGACAGCGGCCATTAGAGACCCGCTACATTGAGTAGGCTAGGTAGCAACCATCCTTTTATACTATAGATTTTCGACGGTATTTGTGTTTTGCTGTCGGCATCAGCTTATTTTTTGGAAATCTGCCATCATGGATTCTATTAGTAGCTCTAAGGATACAAGTGCAGACGCTACTCCAATTGATAAGGCTTTGACAAGATGCATTGATGTCATCAGAGAGATGAAGCTTGCTACAGGAAGACAGAAGAATATATCTAATGACGTGAAAAATGGAATAGCGGAGATAGAGGAAGCCATCGATATCATTATATCGTGCAGGGACAATTGGCTTGAGAAGCAAGGAGTTCTGCCTGCAGTGAAAGAGCATACCTTAGGCCATGAGAAGGTGATAGTGGCATTGGATAGCCCTGATAACCCCATTCAATCGCCTCCAGTAGATTCCGATAAGCAGGAGGAAAATTTGTCTGAATGGACGACGGTCCGACGGAGGAGGTCCTCTGGTATCGCTGTGTCGTGGTCAGAAAGCGCTTCTCAGTCGTTACAAAAAGCGGAACCACCAGTTCGGGACAGCAAGACTCGGAAATCCCATAAACGATCACGACCCAAGGCTGTGCTGATCCAACCAGCAGCTGGGAAGACTTATGCAGAAATTGTGAAGAATTAGAGGGAGAAGGTGAAGCCAGAGGCCTGCCATCCGGAAATTCGATCGATCCGTCAAACTAGATCCGGGGACGTTTTACTGGAGTTTGATACGAAGGCTGACAAGGACTGTCGAGAAATGTTCAGCAGCACTTTGAGGGAAGCTGTTGGTCATGCAGGATTGGTGAGGACATTGACTCCTAGAACTGTCTTGGAGGTACGAGACATGGATATTGTAACTACTTTAAGTGATGTCGAATTGGCTCTGAAACGAGACATAGAGGGTTTTATAGATGAGCTGAAAGTATCCGTCACTAAACCCAACAGTAGAGGGCAGAAAATGGCAATTGTGGAAATGGATAATCAGAATGCTGAGAAATTATTGGAGACTGGCCGTATTAAGGTCGGTTTCATATACTGTAGGGTAACCGACAGTAGTGGCTACGCGGCCTAAAGCGCTGCGTTAGGCCATGGGGCCAAGCTCTCTGCTGACTTGGTAGACGCGTGGGTTCAAGCCCCACCGTCGGCTGTCCTTGAAATGGTTTTCTGTGGTTTCCCATTTTCAACACCAGGCAAATGCTGGGACAGTACCTTCTGACAGGCCACGGCCGCTTCCTTCCACATCCTTGCCCAGTTTCATTCATCTTCATCCATTCCATCTCTCATCCCGACGCGCAGGTCGCCAACGGGCGTCGAATAGAAAGACCTGCACTCGGCCTCTCAGGAGGCCACACGACAAAAAAAAAGTATAGCCTACTGTAGGGTGAGGAGAAGAGCGATGGTAACGCGCTGCTTTCGGTGTCTGGGTTATGGCCATATAAGGAGGAATTGCAATGGCCCGGATAGAAGCGGCCTTTGCTACAGATGTGGTCAACTTGGTCATAAAGCCGCAGGATGTACGTCAGACATGAAATGCGTGCTGTGCTCTGACTGTAATCGGGAGGGCTTAAACATAAGTCACATCCCTGGAACAGGTTCTTGTACAGTGTTTCGAGAGGCACTCGCGAAGATTAAAGAAAAAACAAAATGACGAATGTCCTACAAGGGAACCTGAAACGAAGCATAATCGCTAATGATCTTTTGATACAGCTAAAATTTGAAAAGAAAACAGATATTCTCCTGATCAGTGAGCAATATCGAAACTTGGACATGCTGGGCTGGTTTTCGGATCCCCTAGGTACGGTGGCTATCTGGATACCGGATCTGAGCAAAATCCATGTGGAGGATCACGGATCCGGAGAAGGGTTCGTTTGGGTTAAGAGTGGTGGGATTACGTACGTAAGTTGCTATTTAACTCCGAATGAACATATTCAGGACTTTCAAAAGAAGCTGGACAATTTGGAAGATACTGTTCGTGAGATGGAAGGTGTTGTGGTAGTTGCCGGTGACTTCAACGCTAGGGCGTTGGAATGGGGTATGCCACATCAAAATTCGAGGGGACGACGAATTTTAGAGATGGCAGCCAGATTAGGATTGGTCGTGGTGAATACAGGGACCTCAACGACATTTAGACGACCTGGTTATACGGAGACTAAACCAGATATTACGCTGGTGTCGGATCGTCTGGCAGCCTTGGTAGTAGAATGGGACGTGATCGAGGATTATACTGCTAGTGATCACCAATATATCACCTTCCGGATTCTACGAGATCAGCAGCCTCAGAGGCACAACACATTGAAGACAACACGTTGGAATGTATCGCGCATCGACGAGGAGAAATTTGCCAATGTACTCGAATCAGTACAGACAGGAACTAGTAACATTGTTGAGGAATTAGATCTAAGAGTTTCTGTTGAGGAACAGGTGGGGGTCACTATGCGTCTCTTGCACCTAGCCTGCGAAGCGTCAATGCCCCGGAAGCGTCTTCGAAACAATAGACGTCCAGCTTATTGGTGGACTGACGAAATAGCTGATCTTCGAAGAACTTGTCTTCGACTCAGAAGAAGAGCCCAACGTTCAAGACATCGACCAGAGGCTGATTTGAGATCCGCTGAGCACCTTGCAGCTAAGAGAACCCTTCGAAATGCCATCAGAAGACGTAAGACTCTGATGTGGCAGTTGTTAGTTAAAGAAGTAGACGTAGATCCTTGGGGATTAGGCTACCGAATTATCACCAAGAAACTCGGCTCCATGTCCAATACCACGTTGGATGCACGGACGATGGATGATATTGTAAACGAGCTATTCCCTACTCACCCTGTGCGAATTGATGTGGGCGATGTACTTGAGCCGGAATTCATTCCTCTATTTACCATAGGTGAGCTGAAGGAAGCAGTAGGCTCCCTTCGGAATAAGAAGGCTCCAGGCCCTGACGGGATACCCGCGGAAGCTATGAAACTAGCTCTCAAGGTTTGTCCGCAGCTACTGCTTGAAATGTACAACTGTTGTCTGAGAACAGGTGTCTTTAGTGCCCGTTGGAAAATGGCTCGACTAGTGCTGATTAAAAATGGAAAGGCAGTCGGGAACGCGCCATCGTCCTTCAGACCACTATGCATTTTAGACATTGCGGGAAAAGTGCTGGAGAAGCTATTAAAACCTCGCATACTGTCGTCTATTCAAGCCGCGGGAAATCTGTCTGACAGGCAATTTGGCTTCCGCCGAGGGCGATGTACAATAGATGCAGTACGCCTAGTAGTTGAAGCTGCGAATCAAGCCCAGGAAGGTAACCACTATTCTAGGAAAATAACACTTCTGGTGACCTTGGATGTGAAGAACGCCTTCAACTCAGCTAGGTGGATAGATATGGTTGAAGCTCTCCAATTCACCTTCCAGTTGCCTGCATATCTCCTGCGTATAATGAAAGATTATTTGAAGGACCGTACCCTGTTATATGACACTGCAGACGGCCAGAGGAGGAGAAAAGTCACGGCAGGAGCAGCGCAAGGATCTATCCTGGGCCCGGATTTGTGGAACATGTTGTACGACGGCTTACTGCGCATGGAGATGCCCGAAGATACATTCCTTGCTGGGTACGCTGATGATATTGCAGCGGTGATTGTAGCCCCAGATGCGGTTCTGGCTCAGTGGAAACTCAATCAGGTAATGCGACGGGTGAGTGGTTGGATGAACGGTCATGGTCTGAATTTAGCTATGGCGAAAACTGAAATAGTCATGTTAACTAGGAGGAGAATGGACACTATAATTCCCATGAAAGTTGGAGAGGTGGTCGTTCGAACTGGAGCCACTGCGAAGTACTTAGGATTTACTCTTGACACGAAACTGACATACTGGTCTCATATACGGAAGGCAGCAGACAAGGCGGAAGTAGTGACAGCTGCCATTAGTAGACTCATGGCTAATGTGCATGGTCCTAGAGAAAGCAAGCGTCGACTACTGTTGTCCACAGCGCAGTCTATTCTCCTGTATGGAGCTGAGATTTGGTCTGATTCGCTGAGGATAGAGAAGTATAGGAAACGCCTAGCTGCAATTCAGAGGAGAGGAGCTCTGAGGGTGGCGTGTGCTTACCGTACAGTTTCGGAACCTGCAGTTCTGGTTGTCTCAGGTGTTGCGCCAATAGACTTACTCGCGCAAGAACATAAAGACGTATACTTCCGAAGAGTAGAACTGGGCAAGGCTCAAGCCCGGAAGGAAGCCGTAGCACGCAAGATGGAGCTTTGGCAGCAGAGGTGGAATGACGATCACAAAGGAAGATGGACAGCTCGGCTGATACCGAGTCTGGTTGAGTGGACGAGTAGGAAACACGGAGAAATAAATTACTTTCTGACACAGATGTTGACAGGTCATGGCTACTTTCGGTGTTACCTTCATCGTATGGCCAAAGTAAGGAGTCCAGTTTGTATTTACTGCGAGAACGAACGAGATGACGTTTATCATACGTTTTTCGTCTGCGATCGTTGGGCAGCGGAAGAACAACAACTTGAAGCTGAGGTTGGTCCAATAACGCCGGACAATATAGTTGGCATTATGCTGAGGAACGAGCTCAGCTGGCATACGGTCGCTTTCTTTGTTGAGGTGGTCCTTCGTCAGAAGAAGTCGGATGGGGACTTGCTCGATTTAGTCGATTGAGTCTGCGATCCGCGGGCTATGAATGGAGAAGTAAGATCGTGCTTGTGAAGCAAAGAAAATGACTCCATCCTGAAGTAATACGAAAGTGGTCCCAGGATGGGTTTTGTCAAGAGGACAGGGTGAGGTTTTTTAGTGGGTAAGAATCCTACACTCTTGAGGAGTGCGGACCCTTCTCAAGGTCTTATGCAAGATTTTTCCACTTCCCTCGTAAAAAAAAATATATATAGGCCTATTATTGGCCCATTATTATTAGTCTATTGTTAGTAGGCCTACGGTATTTGAACACGTGAGACTTCCTACACACGCTAAGTGAAAGTGTAGTTAATCAGCTTATGCGAAGTTGTTATTATTTCATTTTAGAAGCCTGGGACATCTTTATCATCAGCCCCGGGAACTGAGATGTGTGTTTCTGTGGGGGGGACTGTATTGTGGTAGCTGCTAATGCGCTGAATACAGGTGAATAGTTGTACGCGTCTCTACGTTACGAACTAGATTTCCACTCACACACTCTCTGATTGGTGACTGTACATATCGTTCGAATATTCGATTATTTGCCAATTTGAATAAATTATTCCAATGGTCGAATAATCGAAGTATTCCAATATTTGAGTGTTTGAAGAATTCGGATGTTCAAATACTTCGGTTGTTTTAAACATTCAAACATTCCAAGTACAGTAGGCTAGGTTTACTCGAGTATTTCGAATACCCTAGTCGAATATTAAAATAAATTGAACAGTTCAAATATTTGACATTATGGTGTTTGAAGCCATTTTTCAGTGTCGCTGTAGTAAAAGTTTGATGCTTTTCAGTTGGTCAACACGATTGTACCCAAATGAGATGGGTTATTCCCTAATACTGAAAAAAAAAATTACACGAGATTAATAAATAATGAATAAATTGATAATAAAAATAAATTAATAATTTATTAATCGCATGTAATTTTTTTCAGGATTATGTAATAACTCATCTCATTTGGGTACAATCGTGTTGACCAACTGAAAAGCATCAAACTTTTACTACGGCGACATTGAAAAATGGCTTCAAACACCATAATGTCAAATATTTGAACTGTTCGATTTATTTTAATATTCGACTAGGGTATTCGAAATATTCGAGTAAACCTAGCCTACTGTACTTGGAATGTTTGAATGTTTAAAACAACCGAAGTATTTGAACATCCGAATTCTTCAAACACTCAATTATTGGAATACTTCGATTATTCGACCATTGGAATAATTTTGTTTTTGTCAAATATTTGAATCATTCGAAAATGGTAAGTACCCAAAAATTACAGCAAGTTGTTCGAAGCAGGGGCGAATCCAAGTGGTCGGGTGGGGGTTTAACCCCTCCCCCATTCAGCTTGATAGATGCTTACAAATAAACATCATTCAATACAAGCACCACTTCTTACCTCTTTCTTTCTTTCTTTCTTTCTTTCTTCCGTTTTCTCTTTAACTTGTGCTTTCTTTTCTCTTTGTTCCTATGTTTATTATAATGATTTGACTTGTTCAGCGATTCATTGGATTATTGGCCGAATAGTCGGATTGTTGTAGCCTACTACAGTAATGCGAATATTTAGAAATTCGAACAGGTTGGAAATTGGAATAATACTCGAACTATTTCTATGTTAGGGGAACGTGATGGCGCAGTGGCTTAGCTGCCCGTCTTTCACCCGGACGGCCGGGGTTCGAATCCAGGTGACAGCGGGGTGGAATTTTCACCTGAAAAATCACGTGGCGTCAGAAAGTGCATCCGGCCTTAAATCCTCGGCCAAAACCAAAAATGAGCCTGTTTGGCTCCGGCGACCCCAATTAATTGGGGAAAACCGAAGAAAGAAAAAGAACTATTTGTATGTTCGATTCAAATAGCCTACTCATAGGCTATAGGAATTTATTCGAACAATTGGAATATTACGATGTTTGAATATGTACTGTACGGGCCTAGTTCCGATGTCACTGTTAGACGTCAAAGAAAGTAGAATAGCCTAATGTTATTGGTTTTACGTCCCTTTTAACTACTGTACTGCGGCTTTTACACACACTGGGCTGCCGGAATTTTGTCCCGAAGGGGATCTTTAACGTGCCAGTAAATCTACTGACACGGCTCCCACATAATGCTAACTGATAACACCAGGATTTGATCCTGCATCCTTGAGCACAGCTGGCGAGAACGTTACCGCTGCACCACGCAGCCAGCCTCAATGGAAGTGGAACATAGAAATGGATGCGTAGGTTGTCTAGATGGATTGATGTTGCTTCATTTGAAGGCTTACAACATCTTGATCATAAGCTCCGGGATGGTTATTAACTTTGGGTCCCGAGCATAGGCCTATCACAGACGCCAGAATAAAATAAGGCATTACGCGCACACACTACTGATGGGCAACGTAGCCTATCCCTAGCCCTTTAATGAATATCTGTTGATAGGCTAACAGACGTACGAATCCATTGTTCAAGGCGACACTTCTGGTCTGAGGTAGCCGAAAGTTCTAGTTATTTTCAATCAAAGGGGTGGAATATATTTCCAGATGTTAACCATTCTGAAACATCAAGGCTTTGAAAATATTTGTAGTTCCTAGAATGATACTAAACGGTGGTTAGAGCCTCTACTTGACATTTCTATCTAAGACTGCCTATGTCGCGATTATGTATTGCTCGCACACTGAGGCTTCTTATGTGCTTGTCCGTTCCGCAAATAGACCATTGCGTTGTAACTATAGGCTATAAATAGGTTAATATTAATTATCCGCGGCAGGAGAACGATTATGCACTGCGAAGTGTAATGAGAAGTATGATAGCCTGCAGGATCCGTCGCGTCGCTTGTTTCTTGAGTGCTACCTTTCATATCAGATAGGCTACCCTCGAGTTCGGATGTTTATGACATATCACATCGTAGGCTATCCGGTCTTAAATTGCAATCATACCGGTAGTGTTGAATGAAACAAAAATCAAACGTTTGTGATTAACTTTGTAATATTTTGCGTGTCATAGACTAGACTATACCGTATTTGCATATTTAGGTAATTTCCATCATTTCGAGCATATTTTTCTGATTTGAGGTCATATTTCGGTTATATTTGTAGGCACGGTCTTATATTCTCATGAATTATGCGTATATTCATTAGAATTACAAGAGTCTGGCGGTCAATGGAATGTGTGTGGCTTTGTAGGAAATGTGAATGCAGTGAAGACAATATCTTGGTTATAAGACTTTAAATATTGCGCAGGGAATGTAGTTTAATGTTAAAAAAGCATGACTAAATATTTTTCTTAAAAATAGCAATTTTGGGTCTGTAAAAATGAACTGTAGCCTACATATTTGTTTGGTCATATATTATCTTTTTTTTGGGTTATATTCAACTGTTTTAAGGTAATATTTGCTTGCATTTTTCTAACATTTTAGATCATTGACATCCTAAGCCTACTCATGGGACTGAGTGAAGTAGGAACAGTCAAAGGGACTTGCGTTTTGTCAGTAGGAGAGAGAAAATCTTAATTGTGATTTAAGCAGATAAAGTTTCTGTCTGTTTCTCCACGTTTGGAAGAGTAATGGTTTAAATGTAATTGCTATGATAATGCAACTTAATACAACAAGATTGAAAGTTTCTCCCTCATTGTACAATGAAAAGAAAGTCCATGATGAAGACATTTTGACGTAGACATTTTAGTAATCTCCACGTCAACTTATTTTGCATTCTCATAATAACTTATCAATGAAATAAATTAAAGCCGAATGGTTAAAGAAAAAATGAACTTTGTTACAATTACCAGTATCCTGGCCATCACCTTAATGTGATTGTAAAAATGAACAAAGATGGAAACCACCAAGCTCAGAAACCTAGTTCAAATGTTGATTAGCTCATTAAGGGAGGATTTAATTATACCGTTACAAACTTTGATATGCCCACACCAACAACATTCGAAGAAGTTCGGACCAAGACGCGAAAAATTCACCTGTCGACTTTCATATGGAAGGTTATTATACACACATCATTGCAGAAACTATGGAGTTCTTGGATTCAGCCTTTGACTTACAGTCACACCGTAAAATGATAGCCTATTTAGCCTATCATGAAATGTACTGTAATACATTTCTCTGAGTTTATAGGCTAGTTGTGCTTGTGGAAACTCATTGCCCTGAAAGTCCACGCCCAGTGATTTCAGGGTTGCTCCTCAGTAGGTCGTGAAAAGACAACACAAAATGCACTTGAAATGTTTTCATATTTTCCACCTAATAACAAATTTATAAGTTCACCAGTAGAGACAATACATTAACACAGGCTATCAAACAGATTAGACATCCGCTGACCACGACTCCCCAAGCCGCGAAACAAAAAAAAACACTGCATTCACGTGAATGAGAAACACAAGAGGTCTTATCATCTCATATTATCCTATTACAGTACACTGAAATAATAATAATAATAATAATAATAATAATAATAACAATAATAATAATTTTGTCATGATACTTGAAGTCATAGGAGCGTGAAAGTACCCCTCGGTTGGTTGCAATTATATTAGGCCTATATGATATGTTATGCTATGTTATATTATATTATATTATATTATATTATATTATATTACATTACATTACATTATATTATATTATATTATATTATATTATATTATATTATATTATATTATATTAACTAAACACAAAATTGTACTTCATAGGAAGGCACGTACCTAAATATGACTCCCGCCGAGCAAAAAACTTTGTGCTTTATGGGGAACACGTGGCCAGCGCTATGACACTCTCAGCCGTATTACCTAGGTGTTAGGCCATATCAAGAGGCTACTTAATTGCCTTCACGAAGCTGAATGCACCACGCTCCTGGCCACACGTTTGATCTCAAATCATTGGTAGAACCAGGACTTCAACCCGGGGTCGCAATCGGGGTCCTCCTAAATAGAAGATAAGCGTGCTAGGCTACATCTACACCATGGGACCGGCTATAGTCTATGGAAAATATAGATTAGAACTTCTCTGTGTTTATCCAAACAAGCATAGGTCCCAGGAATAATGTTTGTAATTATTATTATTAATATTAGCCTATTATTATTATTATTATTATTATTATTATTATTATTATTATTATTATTATTAGACTACTGTACTTAATAATTACATTGAAATTAAAATTATTATTATTATTATTATCATTATTAATATTATTATTATTATTATTTGCACTGGTAGTAACATACAGAATGCCGATTAAACTTTATTTTGTTTATTTACTTAAGATTTGGTACAAGGAATAGATTATAATTAGACCTAATATTATTATTAGACTATTATTTTCATTATTATTATGGTCATTACATTGTTCCCCTTCACATTAATTCATATGGGAAAAACAAATTGAATGTTTTAGTACCAAGATTACTCAATTCATTACCACCAACATTATGAAATCTTCCAATACAAGAAGCAAAAATCAAATTGAAAACAAAATATAGGGAAACTATCAGTCAACTACGTCAACTAAGCTAGGTTTTGATCACACACAATACCCTACATTTTAAAAATAATTAAAATAACATTTTCCAATAAGACAAATCAATTTTAATTGTAAGTTTAAGTTACGTTTATCTTGAGTGAGGTTCTATCGAGTTATAGCCTACATTCAAGTAGTCTAATATTTCTAAATTTGTTCCCACAGATAAGCCACATCCGATGGCTTTGTGGGACTATGATACTAGTAATTTTGTAAGTAGTGTATACACATGCTCAAAAGTAAAATAAAATAATCGAAAGAATCATAATATGAATACAACAACAACAACAACAACAACAACAACAACAACAACAACAACAACAGTAAGAGACTGTTAAATTAAATTGCTATTTTTGTGTTACTAGGCATATTATCATTATTACCATAACACCGTAATATATTTGTTAATTTCTTTTCATACATGTACACTGTTTGTTATTAATAAATTAACCCCCCCTCCAGGCCGGGTAAGGGTTGGCTCATTCATTATTATTATTATTAGGTAATTTTTATTATAATAATGAAGTTATTGTTATTATTAAGTTATAATTATTTTTATTTTTATTATTATTTGTAGCTATTTATTTATATTAGTCAGCTGATGAGAAAGCTCGGTGTTCTTAGGCGAAACCCCACACAAGACACGGCACAAACTTAGAAAAAAAATGCTGAGTTTGAATTATTGCATTATTACTACTTATTTAGCTGAGCAATAGCCTACTTGGGCTAATTATATTATATTACACTATTTGCAGTCTTGGTAATAACTTAAGTTACCTTAATCTACCTGTTCTGAGAATTTTAATGTAGGCGCTACGAATGTGGACTCTTACGACTCAGTATATTATCAAGAGAAAAATAAATACCAAAATCATGTGAGCATAAGCTGTAAGATTCCGCCGTTATTGGGTTTAGTTGAAAAATATTTTACCCCGGCGAAAAAAAATCACTAAGCCAAGATTCACTTCACGCTTTAACGACTTAATGCGTCATACACGACATATAACTGGGGCTTGTGACTGTTGATGAGTCCTTGCAGCAAACCTTTAACAGCCATTTCGTAATCACAGCTACCTCCAGATTCCTGAAGGGTAATCATGATAAGGTTTAACGTCACTTTTAACTGATGTGGCTTGAGACACCGGGTAACGTAATTTTGCCCTGAATGGGATTTTTAACGTGGCAGTAAATCTAACGACACGGGTCTTTTGCTTTTAAGCATCCTCAACTACAAACCGACGACGCCTTGGTCAGTGCAGGCAGACGATAGGATGTCTACGTACTGTTGACAGGCTCAGTGGTAAGGTTCTCCCTCCTCTATAGTGCTAAAGGTTGTGCGATTTGGAGGTGACGTGTGTCAGTAGATTTACTTGTCTTATGGCCGTGAGATTATCGGTCACACAAAACTACAAGCTGCAATAGGCCTACCTTAGTTAAAAGGGACGTAAGACCCATAACATAATTAGGTAGTTAGGCTAATTTACCAAAATTCGAATTGTATGACCCTCCCAAAACACTTGATGCCTAGGAGTTCATGTAGGTGGGGGAGCAGGATTGTTTGGTTGTCTGGGAAGATCTTTAGATCTTTCAGAACTGTTCCTCTAGCTAGACTGTCTAGAGATTAGTTCCCGCCCCTGCCAATACCATGGATAGGCTACCGCATCCTCACATTTCAGAGGCCTTTCTTTGGGATTAATAAATGTCAGAATGTATTAGATTTCAAGCAGAATATGGTCTGTATTAATCATTTAGATATAATTTTCCAGCCCAAATGCATTGACGTAAGGTAGCCTATTAACTGGTAGAGATTTCATATTATGAACCACCCAGTAAGGGTTTAAAATACAACGGTCTCTTAATAGCTTTGCTCGCACCGCGTAATTTTAGAAATACAAGAATTTACTATCATTCTACATTGTTCTAGTTTTTAGTTTCGGCACCCCCTCCCAGCCCCCACCCCTGCCTCCCTACTTTATTTATGACCAAGTGTTTTTAGAGATCTTCAAAAACTCAGTAGCCAACAATGTTGTGCTAACTCGTGGCTCAGCGTACAAAGGAAAATTTCATGTTATATTATTCTTGAGCTGAATCCAGTTACACCCAAGAGCGAAAAGGCCGCACTGACAACTTTACTTTGATAGTTTACGCGTAATACACCATGTCTTGAGGCTAACCTCCAGTGCAGTAAGTCTAGTCTATGTACCATAGATTCATAAAGGCAAGCTATTTCTTACTGCCTGTGTCATATTTAAGGACGAGGTGAGTGTCCACTACTTCCAAGCAAGAACAATATAGAAGTAACTTGCATTTATAGGTAAATTAAAATAACGCCTAGTAATCAAAAAACTGATAGGCTACTTTTATTGTAAGCTATGAGTAGTTTGTACTCCGCAATAAACTATGTTAAGAAGGCCTGGGGTGGGAGTGGACTGCGGTTGAGTTTATAACACAAGCGCTTGACGGTACATTAGCGTTTTCCTCGGTTGATCTCTGTTATTGATTAGGTCACGGATTACACCGTATTAACTGACTGGTTTTCATGGATTACCATATGCTCACTTAATTACACCTCCGCCTAGAATATTCTGCCCGTCCCGATAGGCTAACCTGTACAGTAGCTGGCACAAGGAAATAGAATACTCTGCTTGTCCTGATAGGCTAACCTGTACAGTAGCTGGCACAAGGAAATAGATTACTCGGCTTGTCCTGATAGGCTAACCTGTACAGTAGCTGGCACAAGGAAATAGAATATTCTGCCTGTCCTGATAGGATAACCTGCAGTCTACAGTAACTGGCACAAGGAAAGAGAATATTCTGCTTGTCCTGATAGGCTAACCTGTAGTCTACAGTAACTGGCACAAGGAAATAGAATATTCTGCCCGTCGCGATAGACTAACCTGTACAGTAGCTGGCACAAGGAAATACAATATTCTGCTCGTCCCGATAGGCTAACCTGTAGTCTACAGTAACTGGCACAAGGAAATAGAATGCCTGTCCTGATAGGCTAACCTGTAGTCTACAGTAACTGGCACAAGGAAATAGAATATTCTGCCCGTCCCGATAGGCTAACCTGTACAGTACCTGGCACAAGGAAATAGAATATTCTCCCGTCACGTTAGGCTAACCTGTACAGTAACTGGCACAAGAAAATAGAATATTCTGCCCGTCGCGATAGACTAACATGTACAGTAACTGGCAAAAGTAAATAGAATATTCTCCCGTCGCGTTAGGCTAAGCTGTAGACTACAGTAACTGGCACAAGGAAATATAATATTCTCCCGTCCCGATAGACTAACCTGTACAGTACCTGGCACAAGGAAATAGAATATTCTTCCGTCCCGCTAGACTGACATGTAGCTTACAGTAACTGGCACAAGGAAATAGAATATTCTGCCCGTCCCGATAGGCTAACCTGTACAGTACCTGGCACAAGGAAATAGAATATTCTCCCGTCACGTTAGGCTAACCTGTACAGTAACTGGCACAAGAAAATAGAATATTCTGCCCGTCGCGATAGACTAACATGTACAGTAACTGGCACAAGGTAATAGAATATTCTCCCGTCGCGTTAGGCTAAGCTGTAGACTACAGTAACTGGCACAAGGAAATAGAATATTCTCCCGTCCCGATAGACTAACCTGTACAGTACCTGGCACAAGGAAATAGAATATTCTTCCGTCCCGCTAGACTGACATGTAGCTTACAGTAACTGGCACAAGGAAATAGAATATTCTCCCGTCGTAATAGACTAACATGTAGGCTACAGTAAGTGGGACAAAAATTACCATCCCGTCCCGGTAGACTAAACTGTACAGTAACTGGCACAAGGAAATTGAATATTCTCCCATCTCGATAAACTAGCATGTAGACCTACAGAAACTGGCACAAGGAAATAGAATTCTCCCGTCCCGATAGACTAACATGTTCAGTAGCTGGCATAAGGAAATATAATATTTTCCCGTCCCGATGGACTAACATGTAGGCCTACAGTAACTGGCACAAGAAAATATAATATTTTGCTCGTTGTGACAGACTAACCTGGTGGTTACAGTAACTGGCATGAGGAATAGAATATTCTTCTGTCCCGATAAACTAACTTGTACAGTAATTGACACAAGGGAATAGGATATTCTGCCGTTCTTATAGAAGCTAGCATAGGCCTAAGTAAATAATACTCTGCCCGTTCTCGTGTAAGGAAAAAGAATAGGCTTTTCAACTCCTCCCGATAGAAACTAGTGTAAGGAAATAGGCATTTTATAGGTCGTTTTCAATAGACGGCAACATTGTAAGAAGAGAAAGACTATCACCTGAATATGATTTTTCTCACATGGATCAGTCGTTGGTGAGATCACCCCGTAGTATCATAAGGAAACCAAATAGCTCTTCTTTATGTTCACGGGGTAGTGGTATCTATATTTAGGCTATAACACTTGTGGCGTATAAACAATTATTTAAGAGTTGGGGTTGTGAAGTTGGGGTGGGGCTATCCTCTCTAGTCAACCCAGAAATTTGTGCTATTTAGGTTACCTATAAATTATACAGACTACATTTGTTAGCAATTGACATAGTCCCATACAAAATTTGCGATTTCAGGGGCCCTGAAAAAGGAATTGGTAATTTCAACCATTGAAAATAAAATTACAATAGCATAATAAAATGCACAACGACGTTGGAGTCACCCAAAATTACTACCAGTTAGAAATATTTACTCGAAATGTAAGTTATGGCATTAGCCTATTAATTTACCTATTAAAAATACAGTAATATCATTACAGGTAATCCAAGATTTCAAAGTTGGCTTGAGCCTATCTTGAACTGCCCTGTATAATATAGGACGTGCTTCACACAATTTTAACGATATTTAGATTTACTTTTGACAGCGAGCATTCTGATATTCATTTCACATTCCAATCAACTTAACCGCTGATATGGTATATTTTACTCATATGCTATGGGCATGTTGCCAGTGAATATGTGTATGCAAGGTAGAAAGTAAAATGGTCTTAGCCTATATTTTTAATAGGAGAGTGGAACGAGGAATACGAACTAAATCCGGATGACTTGTTCGAAGCATCTCAGAGTGATCCTGAAACACCCAAGAAATCCCGCCTACGTGGATTATTCGAAGTGCACAGCACGAAAGAAAACAGAACAGCAGATAAAGATGCTGTGCTTTTGTGAACAATATATGGTAGGCCTAAACCTTACTACAGCATTTATTCTAAATAAAACCTTGAAACATTGGTCAGAGGGAGATTATTTTACATACTAGAAGCTTAAGTGATCTTCGTAGGTCAGCGACAGCGATCGCAGACTTGAGCGAGTAGGATCTGGGGCGCGATGGCACAGTGGTCAAATGGTTTGCCTCCCACCTAGGCGGATCGTGTTCGATTCCTGATTAATGCTAGAAAGTGTATTTAGAATGTCAAAGTGAAGTTTTATAGTAAAGCATATCATTTACATTGAGGAGAATTTCGTGTGGGATTTTCAAGCTGAAATGTCATGTGCGGTGGTTCCAATCCCACGTAAAAAGGTAGCCTATCTTGGCTTATGATCGCGAGATTAATGGTCACGTACAACTACAAGCTACCACAAAACGCAGTCTGATAGCTTAGGATTAGCTCTTCAAGCAGGCCCTATTTTACGAGTAGTCTACTATTAGCTTCACGTAGCCTATTCCTTCTAAATGTAGCCTAACTTTAGTCTATCATAAGGTATTTTAAAGCATAATTGCTTAAGATTCATATGTGGCATCCCTTTCTCATTGCCCATAATGATTCTAGGGAATTAGCTCATTGATTTTCAAATTAGCAGTTATTCTCTCAATTTTAAGGCAGGAATTGTACAGTAGCCTAGGCAAATAGCCAACGTCTGTCACGTGTATCGCTGATATCAAGCAATACGGCTCCAAGAAAACTATGAATAGTGTGACATAGCCTTTAATAGCAGTGCAAAATTTCATATACGGACAGTCGCTCTATTAGAATAGGCCTATTATTTGTTCCGTTCCAGGTTTATTTTTCTGCATTGCGTATTAAGAGGTCCATGTAGTCTAAACAATTACGCATTCTTAACCAAGCAATCATTTGGGCGAATCTTATCATTATCGAGCCGCGGCAATAGGCTACAGCTCCTTAAGACTGCCATAGAGGATACCCAATGACCTACATTCACTAGGATATGTTAATAAACCAGCGTACTGTGTTCAGATAACTTAAAACTCCCGAATAAGTATTAAGAAAGCCTAGGTTAATTTATATACCTTTCTATTGGACTATTATTATTAGTAGTAGTAGTATTATTATTATTATTATTATTATTAGTCTATTATTATTAGGCTATACATAATTTGACGACAGCAGGATAGACTGTCATATAATAACCTATTGTAACCAAATTGGCAATCATTTAGCTGACACACGTTAACACGAATATACCGAATATACCCATGAATAGTCAGGACAGGCAAGTAGTAGGCCTAATTGTGGTGGTTTCTACCCAATAAGTTAATAATAATAATAATAATAGTCTAGGCCTATGCTAGAACAGCTTAAATTGCTAAGTCATTCGGTCAAAACTGAATTGATACCTATATTACTGAGTTAATTAACCAAGAATTTAAATGGTTATGCCAACCATCTCATCAAATTGTAACTTTTTTGACGGAATCTGCTGCAGATCAGTGGTGGCCTATAAAGTGGGTTATGCCATTCAGAAATGATACTCGGCTGCTATAAAACTTGATATAGCCTAATATAACTTTCACATGAATCGTCTGACTTCAAACAACTCATTTCCAGCATTGAACTAAAATACGTTACTACTGCATATTCTACTCTACTGCCAGGAATTCTGTTTTAAGCCGTATTCGTGAAGAGCTTAGGAAAGTAGGACTTTAGTGGCGCATCTAGCCATGCACACATGGGCATAATACAACCTGCTATTGTGGTGTAGGCTATCAGAAATCGCTCTACAAAACTACATGGAATGTTACTGAATGACTAAATAAAACGCTTTAAGATACACTCGTAGGCTATTTGCCCGTATTCTGTTGCTACATTAAGTTATATTTCTTTAGACTAACAATTAGACTGCGTAATTTACCTCCGATAGTGAGATCAATTTTAAGGCAAATGTAACGGCCTCCGAGAACAGGCTCTTGGTAACATAGTCTCTATTCTCCGAGGCTGTACTGTAGACAAGGACGATAGCCTATTTGAGTTGCGCGATAGCCCGGCATGAAGGCCACGCTGTTGACGGGAGGAAGGGCGACCTCAGCGGCTACACAGAGCCGGCCGGCCCTGCCGAGACTGCTGCTCTGTACAATACTGATAGCAGTTCTGCGTGCTGTTAGTGAGGCATGTTAGGTGTGATATAATGGTCTAGTTGATGGTACTTACTGGTGGACAGACGGTCCCGCCACGCGATGGGGTTGCTGACCAGCCCTTGGAGGCCCGGCCAGTACAGTGGAGAGCGACTCGTCAGTTCTGCCAGCGAGTGATGGTGCTTGTTGGCGCTGTGGTGATGGTGGAAGTAGGACGCTGCCGCCATGCCCGCTGCTGCTGCCATACCTGCCGCAGCCATGCCAGCCGCCGTAGCGGACACGTTGAAACCTCGCGCGAGACCAGCTGGTCCGGGGCCTGCCCCGGTGGTAGTTACGGGCGCCGGGCGGCTCAGAATATGGTCGATGCCGTGGGGGTTGGAGGCCGCGTTAGTCTGACCGCCCCCGCTTGAGGCCGTCGAGCCGTTAGGACTACCCTTGCCGCTACCAGGACTGCTGAGGTGTGGTGGAATAGAATAATGACTCTGTTGTTGCTGTTGCTGCTGTTGTTGTTGTTGCTGCTGTTGATGGTGAAACAAAGCCGCGCTTTTCATTTCGGCCATGCTGTGCAGAGCCGCGAGAGGCTGGTTGCCTAGCATGAAGGCGCTGCTGCCTGTCCCCACTCGCGCCGCACTGTCGATGTTCAGATTGAGGAACGATAGCACTGACGGCGAAGGCACGACTGGATGAGCCGGAGGTGGGATCGAACCGGGACCCCCACAATTTGGAGCCCCATTCGTAAAGTCCAACATGCCGTGATTGTTAGGTGGTCCTGGGGAAGGATGTCCTCTACTAGGAGCCGGGGATGCTGACGGAGAGGATGACAGCGAGGAACGGGAAGTCCCTTGAGAATCGTCCGTGGTGAGATGAGGCTGGTAGTCGCGTGAGGAAGCCGTCGTGGCGGCCGTTAGTAGCGCCGTGGCGAAACAATTCCCAGTCAAATAGTCCTGAGCGCACCTTGATCACTTGCCATAGCCTAGCACACGACACGCGGCATGGACACTTGAGGCTTCAGCGCGCTAGCACACGACTCGACCGGCCGAGATCTCGTCTGGGAATAGTGGTCATGAGGTACAATGGGGAGGGCCTGCCTGACACCCCTAATATACACTGAAAAGACCGGCATTGGAGGGAAGGGGGAAACCTTTTTGTACCCCCTGATGCGTCGCAACTTTTGAAAGAGATTGATGGTGATTTCATTGGGTTGAGGGTTTGGCCTGTTGCTCTCCAGCGCACGCCATTGGCCAGCCCGTGTTTCCCGCCTTCCTCGAGTGACAATCGATGCGTGGGATTCATTGGCCGCCCGCTCGAGCCGGAAAGCCACGCCCACCACGGGTGCTCTCTGTCTTAGCCCTCTCTCACTGCACATCGCCGAGTTTCAGTGTTGTTCAACAAGACAATTCACAGGAGACGGGGCTTTAAATAATAATAAAAAAGAAGCTGGAGTAGAGGCTAAAATGCGATAAAACAAGACGGAATATCATCATCCCCCTCCCCTCAAAGAGCTCGGGAGTGCACTTGACGGCGTGGGCAGCGCACACGTGCTTCACCACGAGACTCCCAATTAAAGAGTGGAGCCACATTAAAGTGCGACTCATTTTAGTCTACATCTTACATTTACGTAAATATTAATTTGTGTTGACTGGAGCCTAATTATCCTGGGAATTTTATAGTGCTTGAAGCCATTTTTCAGTATTGCCTTAGCAAACAAAAGTTTGGTGCTTTTCAGTCCGTCAACACGATTGTATCCAAAAGAGATGGGTTATTTCCTAATTCTGAAAAAAATTTCACTCTAAGTGTAGGCCTATTTATTAATCTCATGTAATTTTTTCAGGGTTAGGGAATAACCTTTCTTTTTTAGTACAATCGTGTTGACCGACTAAAAAAACACCAAACATTTGTCCTGGGAACTTCATATTAATAATATTACGCCTAAGTAGCGGACCCGTGCGAGAAATCTGGCATGTTCGTAAATCACACTTCCCCAATAGGTTTATAATGAAAGACCTAAGGAGAAAGGTTGTTATGTTTTTATTTCAACCAAATCATTATAGAACACTATTCACATTTCAGTTAGAATACAAATATATATTATAGACTACAGTCTATATTATAACGTCGCGTATTTTCCTACAGCAACAGTATTTGCAAATCGCACATTTCTTACAAAAATTGATATTTAGGAAATTAGAATGCAATTCGTCACTGCTAATGTTATTTGTGTGCTGAGTCCATTGACTGACAGCTTAGCTGTAACACTCAGCGGTTATTCGATATTTATGAAATTATAGTCTACGAATGGAGTAGGCCTACTCATTCCTTTGATTTAGACAACTGTTTCTGAAATCCATGCAAAGTGATAAAGGAAACAGGGGCGTATATAAGGCCCCCCCCCCCCCCGAAAAAAGTCAATAAAAATTAAGAAAGTGATGCTTTGGTAAGAGCATAAAATAATTATAAATATGGTTGTACCCTAATCTTAACTTATTGGCTAAGTTATCAACAATATTAAGATTGAAATTGACTAACTCGTGGTGTAGTGGCTAGCATTCTTGGCTGCCGCCCCGGGGTTCCGAATTCGATTCCCGGCTCTGCCAAGAAATTTTAATTCTGGTCTGAGGGCTGGAACGGGGTACACTCAGCTTTGTGAGTCAAAACTGTGAATTCCACAGTACTGTACTTTTGGGAAACATATCATCAACGCGTAAAATAAAAAAAAATATATATATAAAAAACAACTTTCTGCTTAGTAAATTGACAAATATTTAGATATTTGCCATTCATAACTTACTCCATAGGCCATAATAGAAAATTCATTAAGTATAAAATGTTATTTGTGTGTTGTGTTGTATTTTACAACTTTGTTTGTATTGCCAGAAACTGTAGGTTATATAAACTTTGAATCTTATGTAAAATAATTACACAAAGTTATAGGCTCTAAGATAGTGGTTGATATTTCTGGGTATTGTGCGGTGACAATCCCCTGAGAATAGGCTACTCACAATTTTCCAGGATAGCCAGTCCCCACCCCGAAAAATGTGTAGGCCTATATACGCCCCTGAAAGGAAAGACCTCAGAATGTTAAAAAGACATGAAACAGGCATCCAGCGTACAAAATGTGAAGTGGACAGCAAGTTTTTGGAGCGTTGTTTTCTATAGCAGCAGTATCTGCAAATCGCAAACTTCGTACATTTTTTAAAAGTCGTATTTTTAAGAAATAGACTAATAGATATTTATGGAATTAGAGTGCAATTCGTCACTGCTAATGTCTATTCTCTTTCATTTGAATGCTCATTTGTCACGATCGGTCGCTTGTGAGCACCGCAGAGGGGATCTATAGGCCTACTACAGAAATAATATAACTTATATGATATTTTGAAATGCAGTTATTCAGCTATTGGGTCGTTTAAGGTACACGAGGCTCAGATTTAAAATGTCTGACACGACCAAGACTTTTTAATTACCCTGTTTAACATCTTGATGGATTGAACTTCATGTAGATCTACACAATACGAATTAATAGCTGAAAAATCTTGTTTGATATTCAAACGGTCGTACAAAAAGAGGAAAAAACATTCAAAATACATTATAAACATAAGATTAGAACAGTCGACTTCAGTCGCATGTACATTAAGGCAATCAATAAATAAATCAATCAATCAATCAATCAATCAATCAATCAATCAATCAAATACAAACAGTAAGCCTATTCATTCTAATAGCCTACTTTTGATATCTATTATAACAGGGAGAGAGAGTCGTTGTTGTTGCTTATTTTAGGAACTGTTGTCATAATTATAGTCCCTTGTATTTTTGGTTGTGTATGGAATTTATGTAGTATGCCTAACCTCTGTTATTGTGATGGCTGTACTAATGGGTGTATTTGTAAATTGGGGATGGTATTGGGAAGGAGGCGGCCATGGCCTTAACTTAGGGACCTGCCTGAAGTGAAGTGGGAAACCACTTCATGGATGGCTGAGCCGGGAATCGAACCCGGATCTCCAGGGCGAACAAAGAGTCGAGGTGAATATTTGCGTCCGGCTGCGTGGCTCAGCGGTAACGTTGTCGCTTGCTGTGCCAAAGGTTGCAGGATCGAATCCTGCCGCAGTCAGCCGGCATTTGAGGGTGCGCAAATGTGAGGGAGCCGTGTCAGTAGGCTACTGTAGATTTACTGGCACGTTAAAGATCCCCTTCGGGGTAAAATTCCTGCACTCCGGTGTTTCTAAAAGCTTCAGTAGTTATAAGGGACGTAAAACCAATAACATTAGAAGCCTATTATTCAAATGTTTTGGTGCTTTTCAGTCGGTCAACACGATTGTACCCAAATGAGATGGGTAATTTCCTAATCCTGAAAAAAATTACATGAGATTAATAAATACACTTCCATGACCAGTTTCGATCGTCAAGCGATCATCATCAGATCCATTACACTTAGGCTATAACATCTACAGTATGCCTGAAAATATGGGTGAAAATATTTACCATATAGGCCTATAAGTTATTTGACGTCAATATTTGAAGAGTTGCATTATATCAACTAATACTGCAACTAAATAATCCTTATTACGACGCTTAGGTCGTCAACTAGAAACACCTGCACTCGGCCTCTCCGGAGGCCACACAATCATCATCATCACCACTGTGTCATTCTACCTAGGCAACCTTGTATTACATTTGTATTATTTGTACTATACTGTTTCAATTTCGCACCTAGTTATTTTAATTAGTTTTAGTTTGTCTACTGTTTAGTTTAAGATAGTAGGCCTATAAGTTATGATGATGATGATGATAATTGTTATTTTAAGGGGCCTAACATCTAGGTTATCGGCCCCTAGTGGTTTGGGTGATCGTGAAGATGATAATGGAATGTAAACTATAAACAAAACTAACTAATAACTTATATACTAGAAGAAAAAATGGAAAACAAAAGGAGAATAAGGCAAATAAAGGACAGGAGGAAAAGGAATGCCCTCAACCCTCGAAGAATGCGGATTGAGGGTCTTGGAAGGAAGGAGAGCCATAAAAGGCGGATAGGAAAGTGAAAGAGGAGAGGGTCCACTCCACTGGTAGACTAATGGATAAAAAGGGGAAAACCAGACCCAGCTCAGGAATCCCTCGGGGTAGCCAACTCCCGAACTCACCAGCCGTAAGCCCCTGAGGGTGTAGCAATTACTAAGGTGCACCAGAAGTGGTGGGGCTACATACACCCTGCCTCCTTGAGGGCCTTGAGCAGAAGGCAGGAGATAACAGGAAGAGAAAAAGGAGGCTGACCCCTCGCTGAAGGAGGGTATCAGAAAAGATGGGACAAGGGCCAATTAAGGCGGGAAAGGAAGAGACTCCCTAGGCCTCGGATACTCTAATACCGTCGGGGTCGGAAGAGAACAAGAGTTGACCAAGTGAGGTCGACAGGAAAGAAGATGGAGAGGAGCCCAGCACAAGTAAGTGGAAGCAATGACGGATTCAGCTAGGGCCCTGTGGTCGCCAACCCACGTCCCACTAGATGTGAGCCCCTAGGGGGCCTATAAGTTATAGGATAACATAAGTTACTGTGTAATCTTTATACCACTGTAATTGGGTTGAAAATCCTGCTGTGCGCAAATAAATAAATAAATAAATAAATAAATAAATAAATAAATAAATAAATAAATAAATAAATAAATAAATAAATAAATAAACTACAAAGCAACTGTAATACACCACCCAGACTCAAACATCCGATACGCTACCTTACTTAGTTTACAACATAGACCTATAGGGTAAATATGGGGCAAACGGACATTGGGGCAAACGGACACTTTGTAAGAAATTGTATTGTATCATCACCTTGAAGTTGGCAATACTGCTTCATCCGAGTCATATTGCTGTATGGTGGTGTATTGGCAACTCAAACTAACTTATCACTTGGGGCGCTGCGGTCGGTCCAACATGGCCGCGATACGGAGGATAAAACACCGAATAATACAGGATTGCTATGGAACACTTCCATACTTTCCTGTTATAATCAGTAAATATGATCCCTAAAACACTGATGGCAGTGTTACATTATGTATAACAATGCGATGGACGCGATCTAATTTGTGTGTTCCACTGGATTTTATGTGTGAATTACGTATTATCAAACATTGATTGTCTGCTCGGATTTGTTTTTGTGCATTTCGAAATCATGACACTGTTAGACTACGTTTCAAAGCTATATTCGAGTTTGCTAACTGCACCATAGACTCCAGAAACTTTACAGAAGGGATATAAGTGTTATTTGCAAACATGCCTTGTGAAAGCGTAGCCGACACAATGATTAAACCATTTGGTCAATTTACGCTCTTGAACTCCAGACGTCGCTGCTCCGTCTCACATGGTTACAAGAGAAACTGAAAGGAGAAAGCTAACAATTAAGCAGTTTCAATGTTCTTGTAAGGCAGGTGCATCAGAATGTTGTAAACACGTTTTATCACTGCTTCTTTACTGTCACAGGTAATTATAAATTACACCAAACATATACATGAGCCATTTGCACTTTTTTCTGCCCCTCCCGCGGCCGCGCAGGGTGTCTGCTCGTAGGGCTGGTCACGGCCGGCTCGCTCGGGATGCTGCCCGGTGGGTCGTGGGTTTGGTGGAGATACTGAAGGTTTACAGTTACAAACACATCAAACAAAGCAAAACTCACGTCAACTACACATCTCACTACACTACAAGCCCTGATAAGGACCCCAAGGAACACAATATCAACACTAACCAACTGATATACCATGGGAGAACAATCTGCACTACTAAAACATCTAAGTAACCGTTTATAACATTGGAAATGCCTTCACTCGAGAGTACCGGAAGCTGCTGCTGGCTAACATATCAAAAATTAAACACCTTGTACCTAAGCGAATGGACGGTCTACCTTGACTATGTCCAGGAACTGAAGGGCAAAGCCATGGCGACGCGCGGAGAGATAATCTAATTCCATATAGTCAAATTAAAACACAAACCAACTCAAACAAACGTTGCATCCACTGCTGACGTACCTGTATCAGCAAGATGCAACATATTATATTAAATTAAAAACAAAAATACCCAAAAAACCTATATCAAAAACAACAAATTCATTAAATAAAGGGGCATAAGGAGCTCTCTGAGAGCACCAGGTTCCCGCTTTTCAAAGGCAATGCACTCATGCCTTCCAGCTTGATTATCTCAGGTAATTAGGGCCTATTAGTACATTATTATTAGACTATCCATTATTAATATTACCACAAGTGGCTAGACTGTCCCCCAACGTCACACCAACTGTACTCCAACTCGTTCCTGTTCTCAGTATTTATTCGTTATCGCCACCTTTCGACCATTGATATTTGCATCTTTCGGAATATAAAGAACATGCATATCCTTAGCCCTCTTATAGATTGGTTTGCAGCAGTAAAATGAGCAATATAGCCTACTTTGCTTTTACTCATTTTGTATTCTAACAATGAGTATAAAAACACAAACAAATCAGGCCTAACACGCTCTGTTCATCTTTTTGACTCATCGAGTCACCCATTTTTAGCCTACTTTTCACATTTTGCAAAACTGAGGAAAAAGTAAACTTATGAGATCGGGCAAATGTGTGTCTGTCTGTCTGTCTGTGTGTGCCCCCCCCCCCCTATCAACTCCTAAACGGCTGGAGCAATCGAAACAAAATTTGGTAGGAGTAAAGATCTATACCTGAATATCTCACGGCGATATTTTGAAAATGATGTCAGTGCTACCAACTGCTGAAAAATCGCAATCTAAATTTGAGCTCCATGTTGGATATCTTGGAAGGTATGAATGGGAGCTATTACAAAATTGGCACACGTATAGATAATAATATTGCAGTTTAATTTCCAGGTGGCCATACATGGCAGTGTTGCCAAAATGATTCTAAGCCTGTTGATAGGTCCAATTTTTTAATGCATATAACTTCTACACTATCAATTGGAATTCAACCAAATTTCGTATGTGCTATGTGTACATAAACAGAGATGACTGAGCGTATTCTTAAGAGCCACCAGGGCTGCCAACTGTTAATAAATGCTCTCAATTTTTTAAATCCAAATACCCATATATCAGAAAGTATGCAACCCGACAGCTTTAAACTATGCACACGTATAGTACCTGACATTCTATATTAATTTGGAGTAACTTATATACGTCAGTGCTACCAACAAGATTCTAAGCCTGCTGAGAGGTCCAACTTTAAATACATGTAACTTCTATACTATCATTTGGATTTCAACCAAATTTCGTGTGTACTATGTGTACCATAACAGATATGACTAAGCCGATTCTTAAGAGTAACCAGGGCTGCCAACTGTTAATAAATACTGTCTCTATTTTTGTTACCCTAATATCAATATATCAGAAAGTATGCAAGCCAATAGCTCTAAACTTTGCACACGTATAGTACCTGGCATTCTAGATTAATTTGGATTAACTAATATACGTCAGTGCTGCCAACATGATTCTATGCCTGCTGATAGGTCCAATTTTAAAATCCATGTAACTTCTATACTAACTAATGGATTTCATTCAAAATTGACACAACAATAGATCATATTATTTCAGATTATTTCTGACCAATACATGTATGTCATTGTTGCCAACATTATTTTACGCGCGCTGTTAGATCCAATGCCTAACTGCATGAAACGTCCATGCTATCCATTGGACCTGAACCAAATTTTGTATTCTGTACCTTAAGAGATGGAACTAAGAATATATTCAGTCACCAGGGCTGCCAACTGTAGTTATCTATTAGGCTACATTATGCCAGGTAGGCCTATACAGTATTTCGAACTAATTAGAAATTTCGATATTACCAACTTAATTTCGTCATTATTCTAGATAGATCAATATAGATTAATCATTGGCATGAATCTTAAATTTTGAGAAAAGTAGGCTCTTTAGTTCGTCACGGAACTTCTTGTTCCGTATTGACTTGCTATAGTCTAATAATCAAAGTTTTCCTTAGTTCCGCCTCGTCAATACAATTTATTCAAATTTTTGTGATATAATCACATGTCACTTAATTTACATCGGTACATGTTTCGATGCCTATTGGCATTGGCATCATCTTCAGCCTTTCAATGTATTGGCAGCACTTAAAAATCACTTTGTACATTGGATGTGATAAAATGTTAACATAAAAACACACTCAAATCACTTATACACTAAATCACTTTTAAAGTTTTTAAAAAAGTTTTTAAAAGTTTGTAAAAACAAGGTAGACACTCATTACAAAAGCCTTGATTTTCTTTCTTGAGGTTTACAACAATTCAGTTCCTGATGTTATGTTGATCAGAAATTTTGGAGATAACATCAGGAACTGAATTTTTGAAATCCTCAAGAAAGAAAATCAAGGCTTTTGTAATGAGTGTCTACCTTATTTTTAAAAACTTTTAAAAACTTAAAAAAAAAACTTTTAAAGTGATTTAGTGTATAAGTGATTTGAGTGTGTTTTTATGTTAACATTTTATCACATCCAATGTACAAAGTGATTTTTAAGTGCTGCCAATACATTGAAAGGCTGAAGATGATGCGAATGCAAATAGGTATCGAAACATGTACCGATGTAAATTAAGTGGCATGTGATTATATCACAAAAATTTGAATAAATTGTATTGACGAGGCGGAACTAAGGAAATCTTTTGATTATTACGCTCTGTTCACCCATACAAGAAACAATACAAGCTGTCACCACGTGGTAGATTTATCCTATTTGGTGAGATTCTTATTTTCACCTCTAGATTGTGAATGAGATAGCTGGAGTTACCAAAACGAGTGATTAGTTTATGATAAGTAGCCTATCCGATGAAATCTGCTACACAGAATCTGCTGTTGGCCTCTCACCAAGGCGAGCTGGGTTCGATTCCCAGTCAATCCATGTGAGATTTTCGAAGTGAAATGCATGTCCTGTGGTTCGGATTCCACGTAAAAAGGAGGTCCTTCACGGTCACGTAAAACTACAATCTTCCTTTATTCAGAATCTATATCTGGTTTCTAGACTGATAGACTACAGGTAGGAAATAAATACTGTCCAGGTATCGCCCTTGTTCAAAACTTTGTTTAGGAGGTAAGGATAGTTTGTATTTCAATGGATTCACGGCAAGTCCTACCTTGGGATGGCGGTGGCCTGCACTTCTCCCCACGACTCCGAATGCAAGGATGCTACAGTAGTGTCATCTGTTGGATTCTTAGGCACACTACGTCGTGGGGGCAAACGGACACATTCTACTTTGTAGATAAAACAACGATGGTGCCCTTTGAAATGCCTTTAATTGGCCATTAATTCCAATAAAATGTGAATGAGTGCTGTATTCATTACAGAATGGTGCGTGATCCTAAAATGACTACTGATCGAGGCTCTTAGACTGAAGAGAATATGCAATTAGCAATATAATTAGCAATATGCAATTAAGCTACAGCGGCTGAAACCTTTTTGGTTCCACGCAATTCTTTAAGAAGGCGGGCGATTAGTAATGTAGTCAGGTCAAACTATGGACAAAACAGGGCCACCCTTAAACAAATTGTAACAAAAGCAAATCCTTCGTAGTTAGTCTCAATTATATGTGCTACAATATATATCCAAAATCGACCAAAATCCATCCACGGGAAGTAAGATAAAATTTACTCTAAGTGGAGCGGGTAGTGTAAAGGTTAGTCCTCAATAAATCTTGAATATCTCCGAAACTACTTGAGGTATAACTTATTTATGAGATTTTGAAGGGTTGTTGCAATGACGTGCGGGTAGGCTATATATCTGTTGAATTTTGCGATGGCTGATTGAAGCGATGAGCAGTGGCGGAAGGTTACATAGAAAGGGGGCTGCTTTGTTTGTGTACCTTTCTCTTGTGATCTACATTCTAGAGGACTCAGACCCACCAATATTGGAGCATGTACTTACATAATTGTGGTTAACAGCATATAGCAGATTTATATTGATGGGATTGATGGTTGATTTTTAAAAAGAAATATAATCGAACAAACTTTTTGAGCATTTTGTAATAGCATTTTTTTGGTTATATTTCATAATTTATCTCAATAACTACTATGAAAATGAAAATGAGAATCCACAGCCTGCTTCCAGTCTCCGACAGGGTCTGGAATGGAATGAATGAAGCCCCCATCTAGCGGTGAGGATATGAACTGTGCCGGCTGCCGAGGCCTGACGCACTCCTCTGGGGCAATGCTTAAATGAATGACAGATGAAATGAAATGATAGTGGAGAGTGTTGCTGGAATGAAATTTTGACAGGGAATACCGGAGTACCCGGAGAAAAACCTGTCTGCCTCCGTTTTGTCCAGCACAGATCTCACATGGAGTGACCGGGATTTGAACCACGGACCCAGCGGTGAGAGGCCGGCGTGCTGCCGCCTAAGCCACGGTTTCAAAACCATTCTGCTGCAGGGTATGTACTGATACTTGCACAGTAAGTTTATGTGGTGGAAATTTATTCCTATTGCCCCATCATTAAAACGAATAACTGCATCTAGCACCCCAATATTCAATGCATGTAGCCCCACAAACACGTGTTTAGGCACCCTATCCCAGATACAAGAATTTTAGCTTTGGTTTGGGTTCTGGGTCTTGCCATGTAAACATTTCATCACTACATGTAATTAATGAATCCATGGTTACATGAAAATATCAATAATGACCTCAAATACGGTTTCTATACCAATGTGTTATATAGGCCTACTGGTGTAATCGGGAAGAAATTGAGATTTGTTTGTACATAAAAACAAAACAAATAAAAAAACGAAAAGTGAATGTGACACATGTTTCTGAGGAATGCCGACAAATCTTGTGTGATAGTCGAACTTTCAGTTTTATTTTCCAAAATGACAAAAGGGATGAAATACAATAATTGAGAAATAAATATGATGTTAAGTGTGAAATATGCCAAAAATAACCTGGATATCTTCTAAAATGTAAGGAGAAAACACTGTCCAAAGAATGATACAACAGCAGAATGAGAAAGTTAGTATCACCTCCCAACACAACGATATTCATACATTTAGACGATGCAACAGCTTCCCGCACAATGTCAACATCGGCATCGCCATTAGCATAAATAATATAGCTTCCTTTGCTTCTGAAATTATCACCAATGAAATGTATTATCTTGGTCTTGTTCACAGCATTCTGCAGAAATTGTTAATTTTTGCCATTGAAAGGGGTGTCCGGGAGAGGAGTTCACTATTGGTGATAGCGTCGAGTTCATACCTCGTCTCCTGTGTGTGCAATCTTTCATGGATGGGCTGTTAGCACTGTATCCATCAAAATCAACTGCGACTGATCCATACCTTTTCATTGTGATCTCTGCATAAGAACTTGCGATACAGCCGCATGTGACTCCAGTATTCCAAGGCATTCGATAAAGTAATGACCCTCCCTTGCGGTGCTTCTGCAGGGGTACTCGACATGTGGTGACTCTGTGGTCCATGTTCGCAATATGTTTGTTAATGCAATGTGCAAGCTGTGACTTTTCATACTATCTGGGAATTGTTGAAGACTCAAATAGAGACTGTGGATATGCGCAAAGTACGTTAGGCAATGCATCTTTAAAGAAAACAAGACCAATGCTTGCAACAACAATTTGATGTTGAAACAAAAGTAATGGCTCGATGCTTGAATCGGCAGTGTCATCAATTTTCACTCTTGCAATTGAAGCTAGTGTTTTTATCATTTTAAATGATCTTGTCGACTTCGTCGTTACGCTGGGGTCTGGCGTTACGTTACGGTGACGGGACGAAATGTACCCAGATGCACTCAGGTGTGTGACGTCATAGTACTGCTTGGTGCATGTGTTCCCCGACAATCTCTACTTCGTTAGTATAAGACAAAAATCCCCGATTCTTGGATGTCATGGGTAATCTCGAGAACCACTGGATGGATTTTGATGCGGTTTTCACCATTCTGTAAAGGATAACTCGAGGAAAGAGTCTGTAGAAAATAATTTATGTATGATCAAAGGAAGCCAAGCAGTAATGATTTCAGTGAAAAAGTCAAAAACAAACTTGGCGTCCGTGCGCTTCTTAAGCTTACGCTGGGCAAACCATTAAAATATCAATATAGGCAACTATGAGCGTAAGAATTGGTCAGCATGAAAAGTTCTACAAAAAACTCCGTGAGAGCATATCTCTATATCCAATACATCGCCCACTATAAGTGTTTTTAGACTGGATGGAAGGGGCACGTTCCCGCGCGCTCTGTTGAGCGTGACGGCATCCCGCGCGCTTGAACTTGCTTTGCCCTTGGTTTGCACTTGCCGTTCGCGAGTAATTTGAAACAAGATAAGCAATATAAGTATTATGCAGATCATTTTCTATCAAGTCAAGAGTCTTTGGCTTCAAGCGAAGCGAGAAGTCTCCAGCCTTTCAAGCATTTTCAGCATTTGTAGCATTTAAAATGATACAAAGTCTAGTCTTTCAGACTGACTGTCACTTTTTACTTTATGAGATCTTTTACAGGTGTATGAAAATACATAGTTTCCAGGAAGTTAAACAACAATTCCACTGCCAATTTTAGCTGCATCATGAACATTAATATTATCAACGCCAAAGGTAACTCCGTAACTATATTTCGAAGTGATGAATCGGAATTGAATGGTGAGCATTGCTTAAGAAATTCCACTATTTTTTCCCCATCTGCTCTATCCCGTAATTGCCTTGACTTATGTATGTCCTTGTGTTGGCACTTGTTGAGTATGATACACCTGTGAATACCAGCATTGCACTATAAAATTCACAACATGCAGACATTAAGAGAACCCAAAGTACGTGCTGTAAGGCCACTGCCTCTTGTCAGACCATCAGTAGTCTTGAGGGTACTCACTAACTCTTGCTCTATGACAAGATCACTCCCCAGACCTGATCAAGATGTATCAGTTCTATGTAGCCTATTATATCTAACCCTTTTTGAAACGAAGCATACAAATGGGGTTTCTTCTGTGGAAGTTGCTGCATATCTTGAAGGTAAAGGTATAGCTTGGCAAGTTAGACCTGGCCTGTCATGGTGGAGTCTCGTCAAAGAGGGGAAGTGGTGGGATCACTAGGCGCATGCAATTCCCCTCTTTGCTGTAACAATTCAACTCAACTCAACTCAACTCAACTCAAAGAAGGTAGCACGTGGTAAACTGAGAGCGCACCTACTTCACACACTCCTGACAGCAAGCTTGTTGCCATGCTTGTCAAAGAACAGAACCGCTCCGTCTTGCATCGCATGTCTTGACATCATCTGTACCAAGGAGGACATATGGGTAGAGCTGCAACTTAATGCAAAATTTTGACACCAACCTATTGCTCGACGCAAATAGTTCCAACTGACAATATGAGATGGCGCGACGATGCACTCTCGAGCGCGATCCGTCCCGGACCTGGCCTACTCGCTCCTCTCCCCTTCCGGCCCGTGCCTACCCCTCCCTTTCCCCTACTCTATCCCCCCACCTCTACTTTATATTCCTTTCTTTCTTTCATATTTTAGTAATTGGTCTAATAATAGGCTATTTCTTCCCCCTGTGATATCAGGTAGAGAAGAAAACATAGGCTCTATCAGAAAAGTTGTGGATGTTTCCACAAAGCACAAAGCATGACATAGGCCTACCCCACAGATATGTACAAATAGAAAGAGTAGGCTACAATACTACAATATTAAAAATGAATTGTAAGACAAAATTACAGCTGCACTTATCACACACCAGTATTATTTAATTGTCCGTGCGGTACTTCCTATCAATCGAATTAAAAAATATCACGTTTGAATTACGGGAAGCGTTGGAACAACCAGCTCTTACTTTGAATTATATCGATAGTATCTGATATCGTTTTCGAGCGCAATGTATCGACTAAAATCGATGTGTGATTCAATATAATTCAATTTCTTCGTATAATATTGTTCGAAACCGATTGTATTCCATTCTAAGCACTGCAATATGTATTTACTATTGATACATATTCAATTATTAATTAAATATACAACATTAACAAGAATACTCACCAATTTTCCGATTTTGCTGCCATCTATAGAAGTACAACTCAACTACATCGTCGTACGCGATGACAGCTAGCGTTTTTAACGTTGTCAGCAGGTACTACTACAAGGCAAGCTAGCGTTGGTACCAAAACACCCTATAGAGTTTCACCCGGTCGATCTGTACTCTGCCAAGGTTCTGGGAAGAATGACTACTTGGCAACATCTAACTAGCGCGTGGCGAAGTATGCGCTCACTGGTTGACAAAGAATCCTGGCGGGGGGATGACGTAATGCACATGTACGCACATGCGCATTGAAAGGTTCAGGTCTAACTTGCTCCGTTAAACCCAGGCTGCTGCATTCATGAACTGCCTGTAAGTGCAAGTTCCAGGAACCAGGTCGAACTGCTTGAAGCAATTTACGCAGCAATGAAACCATTGACTGATACTGAATCCACATTTTATTTGCCTGTGACGTTTGCTTCAGGTCATCCCTTTTATCTTTAATATCTTTAATACGTTCTTTTAAATTGAAGTAATGGTTCATACGTAGCGTTCTATGTCATGAACAGATTTTGACTTTTTGACGAGGTCTTCATGCAAGTCGAAGATTTTTTGTTCTTAACCATTATAGTCTTCATTCAAATCACCCTCCTTACCAAGTACATTTTCGAGTATCAAGGACATTAGTAAAGAGTCTATCAACATGTGACCACGAAATGCTTTTGAAATTTGGAATCAGCGTTAAAAACCATGATAAATAGACTATCACAAGCATGGTTTCGGAATAGAATACAGTTTGCCATTTCAGGCAGGCGGCCATACTGGAGATAGTTAAGTACCATGATGTTCCCGAGGAAGGATCTTGTTGGATTTTGGATATGTGTTAACCATGGATACGTCAATTACACGTAGTGAATAAATGTTTACATGGCAAAACCCAGAATCCAAACGTAAGCTTAAATTCTTGTATCTGGGATAGGGTGCCTAAAAACGTGTTTGTTGTGCTGCATGCATTGAATATTGGGGTGCTAGATGAAGTTATTAGTTTTAATGATGGGGCAATGGCAATACATTTCTACCACTTACTGTGCAAGTATCAGTACACAGCCTGTAGCAGAATGGTTTTGAAACCATTAGTAGAGGAAAGTGACCAAAGTCGGACCCGAGTCCCTAAGTCGGACCCCTGCATTATTTTGCTTGGACAGTGCTGCCGCATGGTGGCAAAATAATGAATGTGAAGATATTGAACCCTTATTGATTTGCCGATCAATAAGTCTTCATGATTTTTATTATTATTATTACTGATATCCAGGCAGTACATGTTGGAGATTGGCAAAGGGAAGACACGTAGTGTGTCGCAACGCTTGCAACAGAGGTGGCGTGGTAGTGATTCCTGGGGATGACCGGTTAAGCCGAGTTCAAGGACAAATTCAGGGTGAACGCGCATCCAAGTCGGCGTAATTATGGGCGTGCCAGAAATGAATTTCCAACCGATACACGACTGAATCAGTGAATCAGGAGAGAGGACGCCTAAACCACGCGGAGATTTGCGTACCAAAAAAAGGCGCTAAAAACACGTGTATGAAGAACCGCCGATGCGATAGGATTAAGCATGAGTGCATTGAGACGTTTAAATGAAAAGAAGAAGTTTGATACTAGTCCCAAGTCTGTGAGTTGAAAATTGCAGATTATTTTCACAGATTGCCCCCACTCCACTCCTTTCTGTCAGTTTCTAATAAATTGATCGGTGATGAGTAGTTTGACACACAACTTTATCGGGCTCTGAGGAGCATCGTTCACGCCAGTTTGAGACACGATTTTATCAGGCTCTAGTGAGCATACTTCACGTCAGTCTGAACGAACATTTATTGTGCTCTTGGGAGCAGAGTTCAGGCCTAGCGGAGGGAGATCTCTAGTTGAGATAAGCGCTACTCGGTAGACGTAATTTGTGAGATTTGTTAAAAGCCAGTTGCGTGGTGGACGAAGATTGTAATATTTTCTGTAAATTTTGTGTTATATTTTGTGTGATGTATATGTGCGTGTGAAGTAAGCGAATGCTTAGATAGGACCAGTTCAACGTTGAGTAATCGCCCAGGACATTTTGAGTGAAAGTCAGTAGCTCATAGTGATTCTAGCTAGGTAGAATAATAACTTTGAACATTTCTTTCCAAGAAGCCACGTCAAGATGTCTACAGGAAGGTCGGTTGGTGGAATGAAGTGCTACGCCTCTACCAGAACGTCGACGATGAAGGAGTAGATTTCCCGTGGGGGAATGCATTGGGATGGAGGTTGATATTCTACAAGCTGCACGGTGATGTACAAACCATTGATTTATTCAATATGTAGCTAGATTACACGCGGGAACGTTGTAAATAATTTTATTCATGATTTTCTTGTGTATTTAGATTTTTGTGCGCCGACACTGTTATATTTAAATGTACGTTGGCACGCGGCCAAAATGTTTGTTTGATTGTATATTTTTCTTATGAGTCATTATTAGTATGCACGGCGCGTTTATTTTGATTTTATTCATGCGAATGCGAGATTCGTCATGGTCGATAGATGGTGCTTTTATTCAAATTGATTTTTAGTAGGAGAAGGGGATAAAAGTTGTTAGATGTTTTACGAACAGGTTTTTTAATTCATACTAGGGTTGCCGAGCGCAACAAGTTAAGATGTCACTGTAGAACACCTTAGTTCTATATTTTTTTGAGTTTTTGAGATTCCTTTTCAGGTTCTTTAGTCACGGACTAGATTGAGAGCGCAAGTCGGTGGAAAATATTTTATGTCCTTTATTTCAGGTTTCTGTCAAACCCATACGTGTGATTCTGGTGTGTGTATTGTGTCAAGGTGAGTGTATTGATTCTTCGTGATGAGGGGTAGAATGTGTCTACCGCCCTCATAATATTGTGGTTGTATTTTTATGGAAAGGCAGAGCGCTCTTCGAGGCTACTGTACCTTGTCCTGTGCTGATTCTTGGATTTCCTTGGGAAATGCTAAGATATTTGTTTTGACACACACACGTATATTATGTGCTTTGGGAGCACGCGTCTTCGAGACTCGAGCCATTGCTACGGCAGGTCGAGGTAATTGACACGTGGGTTGACAGATGTGCAGATTCCAATTTGCGCCCGTCTATGTCTGGTGATTCATCATTTAGGCAGTCCAGCTGACCGACTGACCCCTGTAAGCTATCTGTAGCAAACCTTTTCTTTTAATGGTCATTGGATCATAATTTTAATTGGGAGTTCGCCATGTCCGTTACGAATTACCGCATATCGTATGAAATGAAATGTTTGTTTTATGATGTAAATGTTGGCTTTGAGCCTAGTGATTTCTATGACTCATTTCATTATGTTAGATTTCGTCTGTTGTGACACCGTTGGGTGTATTTTGTATTTTTCTTGTAAAAATGGCAAGCGGCCATGTGTGTATTTTTCTTGATTGGTCACGTGCTAATTTACTTGTGTTGATTTGAAAAGTCCTAATTTTAGACGTTAATGTTGTTTGCTACGGCAGTTCTTTGATTCCAATTTCACGCGGAAATTATTTTTGTCTTATTTAGTGTAGGAAGTGTCGGATTAGTTTAATTAGTGTTTAGTTGGTTCCTCGTGTCTGTCTAGCTCTAAGACAATGCAGATTCGTCCCCTGAAGGTTTACTGGATGGTAACGAATCTCGCATTAATTTGTACACATCGTAACGCATGTAGAAAAGCCGCACATGCACATGTCATTGCAGTATTTTGGGACATTTGGTCCAGATGTTTACGATCTCTCCTGAGATCAGGCCTAGTTTGGCATTTTATTTAATTCGTGGGTGTCATTTGGGAGACCTTGTTTTTTTGTAAATAGTGTAAATTTGTTGATCTGTTTATTAAATTCATATGTTTTAATCCTGGTATTCACTTTTTCCTGCATGTTATTTTGTTATATGTTACCCTGCATGTTATAAGAAGCGCTTAACAACAACTTTACGAAATGGACTGTATCACCCCCCGAAATTGAGTCTCATATGCTTCTTTGCAAGGGTTCAATATGAAAGGAAATGTTATGTTGTGGAAGTGGCAGCACTGGACTGTGGGGAGTATCCCGTCAGTTCCGCCATTACTGGTTTTCATGTGAGTCAAGGGCGGCTGGTGATATTGTTGCAGCGTTGCACAACTCCCAATAATTTTACAACTAATTCGTCGTTTTTTTTTCTTTAATGTTTTAGTTTTATAGATCTAATGCACTCAAAAATGTGTTTAAATCATCGATATTTCGTTATTACTTATCGTAATGCTTCACACTGTACCTATAAAAGCTGCCGCCTTCAAATCAAACTCCAGGGGGTTAGCTCTCTTGTTGCGACTCCCAAGTAGACAGCGCGGCCGGCAGGGACGAGGCCAAGCTTGTACATGCTTGCTGGCCAGCATGGGTTGTAGGGAGTTGCAGACGAGCTGCCAGCCCCCTGGCAATACTCAGTTCCAAATGGCCCCGTTAGATTGCACCACTCATTGGAAATAACAACACCCTCGATTTCTCTTATCCCGCGAAGGGTAGTTTAGTTAGTTACTGTTGTTTTAAGGGGCGGAACTACGAGGTCATCCACCCCTGAAGGGTAGTTTCTTTCCCACACCACTAGGGAATGCTACACCACCCGCAACAGTACAAATATCGGAATTTCATAGGGAGACATTAGTTGGTTCACACCCAATTATTTTTAGATGTTTTCTCATCATAACTTCATTTAATATGTTTGTCAATTGTTCTGTGAAGCGAGCCTAAGAACGCCACCATTGCTATAATTACAGTAGATAATTGGCTGAACTATTTTGCGAGGTATTGTTGGTGTACTGTAGCGGTTTATGTTTGCTTTTACCACTCTTGTTCTTGCGGGATTTGGGTTGCGATTAGTTCTGTATTTAGTTGATTGAGTATTTTGGTTCCAGGCAGATACATAACCGTGCATTATTATTATTATTGTTTGGTTGATTCACTACTATGCATTCACTACGAAATTTCAGGCTAGACAAATTCAGTGTTTTGTTAGTTTGCCTTTCGCGCCACTTTCCGATATAGCACCCAGATGTATCATCTGTGCATCTTGTAAGTTAGTATTTTATTTAAACGGAATGTTTAGTTTGAAACATTAATTTGTGGAGTGTAAGTGAAAATTAATAGAGCAAGTAATTTACTAGTTAGACAGCTTTCCCAGCTCCCTGATGACGATAAACTCACAGTAAAAACACTCGGTTGACCATTACCAGATAAGTATTGTCCAAAATATAAGTATAGGCTACGAGGGCGTTTAAAGGATATATTTAAGGCAATAATAATGAGAGGAGGAGGAACCACAGCGAAAGGATGAAGAAATTTTGGGAGAAGAAAAAAAGACTAACCAACAAATCAGTTGTTTTCCGTGGTCCACAGTAGGCCAAAATCGAAGGAAGAAGAAGAATTGGTTATGTGAATGCGACATTTAAAAAAACTTTATTCTGTTTTCCATGTTTGTTGGTGGAGAATCCGCGTGTACCAAAATAGGAGTTACGGAAATTAATCCCTAAAATAAAGAAACATGAATCTTCAGCTGAGTGGCTTTGGTGCCGTGGTTGGTAGCATGCTGAGCCTCTATGTCCAAGATCGCGGGTTCAAACCCGGCCGAAGTCGTCGGATTTTTAAGAGCGTTAAAAATCCCTCAGTATGCATTCCTTCGGAGGGGATGTAAAGCCGGCGGTCCCATGTCATAGATTTATGGCATGTTAAAGAATCTTCCACTAATTACACCTGTGTGAAGCTAAATTATAGGTTAAAATTTGAACAACGCTCTTAGGTTCCAACGTTCGTCGCCAGGAGCCGACTGCGGTGGCGTGTAGTAACCAAGTTCTGAACTAGTAGTCGTTTACGGTGGCCTTTGGCGCCAAAAGTAGGAACTGCTTGAAATTCAATGTCTGCAGTCCTCACTTGAATTAAAAACAGATGACACTCACTAATACAGCCATCACAATTAACACCGGTTATCAGACAGATTCTCCACACACCCAAAGTACAGGATATGACCGCGTTGTCGCAGCTCCTAAACTGAGGAACCAACCAATCTTCAGCTGTTTGAAATTGACACTTTTTGGAACTGTTAACGAAGCTGCACAATTGGACAGTGTCTATAGAAGGTAAATTGCGGAATATAACGAAGAAGTTAGGCACAATAGGTATGTGTTAAATATTGTAATAAACTGTATTCGTTTCTGTGGCTCTTTCGAACTGGCCTTGCGTGATCATGATGAAAGTGTAACATCAACAAATCCAGGTGTTTTGAGAGAACTAATTAATTTTAGCGTTGAGTTGGATGCTGTGTTAAAGGTCATTTTGGTAAGGGCAACTGTTTTCAAAGGAACGTCCAAAACAATTCAAAATTAAATTTTACAGATTATGTTGGTGATTTGCCAAGAAGAAGTATCAAAGCAAATAAAGGAATCGGAAATTTTAGCCATTATAGCAGATGAAACTTGTGATATTTCAAACATATTTCAGATGGCTGTTGTGTACCGATAAGTTACGTAGTAAGAGGCAAACAAAACATGATGCACACACATTAGCAGCGTGTTTACTGGATTAATTAAAGAAGCAGAAATTGAATGAAACTCCGCAAAAATGAATTGCGCAGACGTATGACAGAGCGCATTTCATGGCTGGTTCCTCTGATGGGGTTCAAGCTATAGTAAAAAAAAAAATCCTATCCTTATGCAGAATATGTGCCCGTCTTTGTTAGTAATATCATTTTTCGTAACGTACAAACTTTTCGGTTGCCATGTTTTTATGTTGAGAATGTTTATTATCCTGGAGATAGAGACCCAACCTTAGACAACCTGCTGTGTTTTAAATTCTTCCAATGAACTCAGGCATAGGGCGTAAATACATACATATGATTTTTTATGAATTCTTATAGGAAGAAGCCCAAAAGAGCCATTAAAATTTGTATATTTGTCGAACGTACAGTTAGTTTGGAAAACCCATGTATTTTAGTTTTATAGAAATGTAGTTTATCTAACGTTAATTGATTTTTGTTACATGTGTAAACTTCCCATATAAAATTGCGACATCAGAAATGTTGGTGCAACACCCAGCTTTATATGCCACCGGCCGCCACTGATGTGAGTGGATGTTTTTACACGTGCTCATGGAATAGTGATTGTTTTATATATCAAAGAGGGTAAATCACATTGTGTTTACAGTAGCCTACTGTCTTTAGTAAGCGATACACTTGATAAATGTTGTATTTGTTTGTCGAAATACCTATTCATTTTTTTTTTCATAGTCTCGAAAATATCAAGTACAAGATGTCCTAAGTAGGACCCCCGCGGTTTTCCTAAGACGGACCCCTAAAATTCCTAAGTCGGACCCCTAATAACCCTGAGTTGGACTCCTGAAATTCAAATTAAAATTTCTTGGGTTTTATTTAAGCCATTCAAAATATTGTTTCAGATGACCCAAAAAAATATCAGTCCTTGCGTGAGAAAATGGGGAACTCTCAAATTGGTCGGTTTCTGGATTTTGTGGTCCTAACAATAAATTATGTTCCTAACAAGACATTATATAATGTAAAAATAAAGTATTTTCACGTTCTTCATTACTTTTCTAGTGGTTTTATGTGATTTTACGTTCATTCTTAAGAGGGGTCCGACATTGGCATACTTTTTCCAAGATGTCATTTTTGTTACTTTTAATGAAAACATTTCATAGGAAAAACTGGGCTGTTATAAGTTAATCTGAATCAGATACAATGTTATAAAACATATCAAGTAACTCATCTAGCTAAAATTCAAATTTAAAAAAAGATGAAATTAATAACAATACAGGTAAAAAACAAAATGGGGGTCCGACTTTGGTCACTTTCCTCTAGTTATTGAGATAAATTATGAAGTATAACCAAAATATGCTATTACAGATTGCTCCGTAGTTCCGCCCCTTAAAACAACAATAACTAACTAATTACAAATTGCTCAAAACGTTTGCTCGATTATTATTTTTAAAATCAACCATCAAGCCCATTAATATAAATCTGCTATATGCTGTTAATCACAAATATGTAAGTACATGCTCCAATATTGGTAGGTCTGAGTCCTCCAGATCACAAGAGAAAGGTACACAAACAAAGCAGCCTCTTTTTTTAAATAATTTAAATTGATATTTTCGACTTCGTCGTTACGCTGAGGTCTGGAGTTACGTTACGGTGACGGGACGAAATGTACCGAGAATGCACTGAAGTGTGTGACGTCATAGTACGATGTAGCAGCCGAGTACCAAGAAGGCAGTGTGAGAACAGAGTTTCAAGAAGGCAGTGCGAGAACAATCAAGTAGGCAGTGAAGAAACAAAATAGAATCTTGAAGCTCTGTTCTTGAACTGCTTTCTTGGTACTCGGCTGCTAGCATTTAAAATTATATAAAGTCCAGTCTTTCAGACTGACTATCAGTCTCTTTTTAATGCAACCTTCCGCCACTGCTCATCGATTCAGTCAATTATCGCGAAATTCAACTCATATATACCCTCATATCATTGTAACAACCCTTCGAAATGCCATAAATATAGCTCAAACAGTTTCGGTGATATTCAAGATTTATTGAGAACTAACGTTTACACTACCCGGTCCCCTTAAAGTAAATTTTAAGTAATTTCCCGTGGATGAATTTTGGTTGATTTTGGATATATATTGTAGCACATATTATTGGGACTAACTACGAAGGATTTGCTTTTTCAGGGTCCAACCATAGTTTTACCTGACTAATGTGCACATTCCCTATTCTTTTCTCAAAATGCCGAGTTGTAGTAGGTAGAACATCTTTTGAAGCTAGACTCCAATGGGTACGGGTTAACGTGCAAAGAACTACGTAGCTTGGCGTATCGTTATGAGTTTTCAAAGGGGTTAAACACCGATTTAATAATGAAGTACAAATGGCAGGTAATGACTGGATTTGAGGCTTTCTTAGCCGGCATAAGAATCTCAGTTTACGAATTTCTGAGGGTCTTTCGCACGCTCGAGCCAAAGGAATGAAAAGTAAAAGGTTGCTGTGTTTAACAAAGGATTTTACACGTAGACACCACGAGGTCCACAGTTCAACATCATGAGGATCAAACTACACACCCATAATCGCTCACTGAATCAGGAAATAATAAAGTAGAAAATGGCAAGCACAGCCAGCGAGAGAAGTGACAAAAGACGATGCGAATGGGAGGAGAAGTTTTGAGGACCTCAAACCTGAGCGATCGGCTTCAGAATCTACCAAAAACAAACGCCAGATGGGAATATCACATATATTGACAGATCCTACATTTATTACTCATCCAAAAGAGAAAAAGGCCAGGGTAGCAAACAAGAAGGTAGCGAAAAAACAAAATGTGATAGCCATAAGAATGATGTGTGTAGTGTGTGTAAAAAACTATACAAACGTGGCCAAAATTGGATGCAGTGCCTAGATTGTTTTTCTTAATGTCCTGCGGTGTAGCCTATGTTGGGATGTGAATTGATCCGTACTTAGTTTGCCAGGGTTGCTCCTGTGACGAGAGGGATTAAACAGTCGTGTGTCCGTTTGCCCAATATGAGGTGTCCATTTTCCCCAACAGACATGAGTGCACTACACATTTATTTCATTATTCCTGAGCAGAGTGTCAAATTTTAACGTAAATGAAACGTGTATTATTTCGACATAAGCTGCAAACGTATTAGGGAAGTAAAATTAAATTTTGAAATTCAGATATTTTTATAGTTATTTTGAAAAATTCACTTATGGTGTCCGTTTGCCCCATACTTACCCTATGAATTTAATGATTTTAAATTTACAGCATTCATACCGTTGTAATATTACACGTTTGGTATGCCTGTAGTATAGCCTACTTTGGCATTTTCGGAACCTACAAATTTCTGGTACCGGTAAGTGTTAATTCGTCTGAGTAAGCCTTACGTTATCGAACACCTACCCCCCCCCCCCCCCCATCGTGGAGAATAACTAGCCTGCATTAACTCGGTGTAGTGTACAATAATTCACGCATTACCGGTACCCTACTCTTTCACAATCGATGGGAACATCCAAAGTTCCGTATGTTAACAGCACTATGGAAAAATGTACTCATATTCTTGATATTGCATTAACAACGTCTAAATGACTGTGATCGATATCTTTAATAATATTAATAATATTAATTACAATAGACCAATAATAGGCTAATAATAATAAATAGGTCTATGAATGAGTAATTGTAGTCTATTATTACTATTCACGATCTATCAAAGTTCCAACGTTCACGACCAGGTATCAGTGACATCTGGTAGCGAAATTTGGAACTACTTGAAAGTGAACGAAACTTGTAGCTTACCCTATGGGTGTCCGCTTGAAGCAGCTACAGCCTCTGGCTAGCTGAACATGTCCTCGGACACTCCCGGCACTAAAAGACATACGATAAATAACAACTATTCACGATGTGGAACTGGCTATTTCTGTTTATTCTACAATAGCCTATTTTTTTTCTGTGTTTGGTTTCTTTTGTACAAGACGTCACAAACACCCAGTCCCAGAGCCATTCCCCACGGCCCGGCTCGAAATCGAACTCAGGACCCTTTGGGCCAAAGCCAAGCACGCTATCCAATTTGCCACGGAGCCGGACAGGCTATTGAGAAGGAACGAATCATCTTATGTGGAATCAATGTCCAAGGTCGATTGTCACGTTTCTCTTTGCGTAGGCTATGCCGTGTCATTCTCCTGATGTTCAGTCCAGTTATTGAGATACGACATTCTTTATCATCCTATTAGGCCTACTATCGCCAAATACTATCGCCGATACATTTTACCAAAATTGGGTGGCTGCACTGTTTTGATATCCGAAGTTCAAAACCCTCTTAAACATAGCCACTTCCCAATAATCTTCATCCTATAAATTCGCATCAGGTAGAATGCAAGGATGTCCCTGTTTCCAGACCTGGGGTGTATAATTCCATTCCTGTAACTTATGAGTCCTGTCGTTACTCACAGCGCTGTAGAAACCACAGTCACAAGGTTATCCCAAGCAAGTGCACGAGGTTGATAACCAATATGTCCCAATTTCCTAAACAATTACAACTAGCCTATACTTTTGGGTGAATATGAAGGCTATGGTTATACAGTCTATTTTGAAATAGGCTTTATTGCCGGAATTCCAAATTGAATTGAATCAAAAATCTTGGAACCCCCATGGGGTAGAACCTGCCGAGACAGGTGTGTCAGTCTCTACAGTAATGAGAACATCGTCGTTGTAATGAAGAGTAGGCCTACTACCTAATGCTACCGACAGCAGTGGCTACTCTCGCTAAAAATGCGCAGCGTTAGGTCATGGGACCAAGCTCTCTGCTGACTCGATGGACGCGTTGGTTCGAGCCCCACCGTAGGTCGTCCTTGAAATGGTTTTCCGAGGTTCCCCATTCTCAACACCAGGAAATGCTGGGACGGTACCTTCTGACAGTCCACGGCCGCTTCCATCCATAACCCTGCCTTGTTTCATTCATCTTCATCCATTCCATCTCTTATCCCGGCGCGCAGGACGCTCACGGGCGTCGACAAGAATGTCCTACACTTGGCCTCTCAGGAGGCCACACGACAAGAAAAAAAGCTAACTAGCGGACCCATACTCAGCTTTATTGGTATGCGGGCTCGACGCGACACAGTCTCGCAGGGGCTATCGTCTTGTTAATTTGTCTAAACGCACTTTTTTAAAAAAAAATGTCGATATTAATAAAATCAGAGTGCAATTCTCTTTCTTTTAAATGCTCATTTGTTAGGATCGGTCTGCTGCGTGAAGCAGCGGTACCGTTCTCGCCTGCTGTTCCCAAGGTTGCAGGATCAAATCCTGGCTCAGTCAGTTGGCATTTGAGGGTGCGCAATTGCAAGTGAGCCGTGTCAGTAGATTTACTCATTCTGGGCAAAATTCCGGCACCCCGGCGTCTCTAACAGCCTCAGTAATTAAGAGGGACGTTAAACGTCAAACCAATAATATTATTATAAGTTACTTGTGGGCGCCCCATGTGAGCCTATCCAGGGTGATTCATAATTCTTATTATACATTTCTGGGGGTTGTAGAGGGGACTAAGTAGATCACATTTTTATTAGGAACCCATATCCGGACATGTATCGTTTCGATACCAAATCAGTTTGACTCGATTGCACATCTCCCACTTCACTACAGACATGCATGCACTACAAGGGTTGTTCCATGTGGCGACCCTGATGTTCATTACACAACGTGTACCTGCGCAACATGTTGTCAGACACACGTCCCACGAGACCAGGTGTTCAATAATGTGCGCTGCCACCAGAACGCGTGCAACAAGTTCTTCTTCCGACTCGACAGGTGTCTCATAAACAAGGTTCTTCATGTGGCTCCACAAGAAAAATTGAGGGGAGTTAAATCTGGCGATCGTGGTGGCCACAAAATTGGACCACCTCGACCTATCCATCTCTCCCTGAATGTTTAGTCGAGATGTTCGCGGATTGCGCATGCAAAGTGCGCTGGTGCGCCATCATGTTGGTACCACATTTGCTGACGTAGTGCCAATGGCAAATCTTCACAGAACTCTACCTGTACCTCTTGCAGGAAGATCAAGTACCTGGGACCCATTAGGCGGTACGGAAGAAGGTACGGCCCAATCAGATGACAATCAAGGATACCAGCCCATTCATTGATGCCAAACCGTTTCTGAAATCCGCGTGGCTGTGTGGCATGTGTATTTTCTTCAGCCCAATTGTGACTGCTTCGACAGTTAAAAACAGCCTCCCTATTGAGCTTCATCGGTGATAAGAACGTGACGCGTAAAGTGGGGTGTGTTAATACACTGGTGTAGAAACCAAGCACAGAAGTTGGCACGTGGCGCGAAATCTACCGGGCCCATGGCTTGAACTTTCTGTGGGTGGAAAGGGTGCAGTTGCTGGTCGCACGAAACTCGCCAGACGCTCGATTGGGACCCATTCACGGCATCGGCAATGTTTCGCATACTCGTCGACGGGTCCTCATGTACCTGATGAAGGCCGTCCTCTTCAACGTCGACAGTGTGACGCGTCAGTGGAGCACCATAATCAGTCCTCCTCGGTTGGAATGTACCAGTTTCTCGCAGCCTTTGTTGTAGTCTCACAAAAAATGGTATGTGATAGGGTGAGGCGATGCGGAAAACGTTCAAGATACATGCGTTTTGCAGCTCGACCATTACGTCTAGCTTACCCGTACATTAGTGACAACACGGTGTACTCTTCAAAAGTGTATGCCGCCATCCTGTACTGCTGAATGACTGGATCACAACTGCTGTCAAAGCAGATTCACTGTCAGTACGGTTTGTAAACAGAAGACATACGAACTGTATGGAATCAGGGGATTGCAGAGGTTGCCCTCATCCAATGTCATTAGCGTTCCGTGAAGCGGGCGATGTAACACGAAAGTGATCTTCAATCCGATTTGGTATCGAAACGACAAATGTCCGGAAAAGGGTTCCTATTCAAACTGTGATCTATTTAGTCCCATCTACAACCCCCAAAAGTTTGTAATATGAATTATTAATCACCCTGTATATCTCCCACCCGGCTTTCCTGTTATGCGGGCTGGACGTGACATATTTTATATTTTAAACACAAACAAATAAACAAATAAATATATTTCCGTTGACTTTTCACGAAATTCAAGATTTTCCAGTACTATCGAAACGATTTGAAATATTTTGATACAAACCACACATTCTAACTCCTCCTAGTTCAAGAGATTGAGTTTTGTGAAACATCACCGTAGCGTTTTCTATGTGATGGCGCAGTGCAAGTGACACGTGTGTGAGTTATCTCCAAGAAAAACGAAAAAAAAAAAAAAAAACGGAGGTGTAAAATACAGGTGTTTGTGGCAAACTACTTTTGAAAGTTTTAACTAGTGGCTGGGAACTATTTGCGAATATAAAAATTATCGTAAGTGCAACAGAAGTGAGCAGGACCGGTCTAAAATAGCAGCGTCAGTGGTTTTCAAATTAGTGGATATTTCCCGGGATGCAGAGTGTGGGAGTGACCACTTTGCTAGTTAAAAGCTGGCTACATTGCAACCTCAACCCAGAATCAGGAGCAACCTTAAGAAAGTGGTGCGGTATCACATCGAAACCCTCAAAGACAATACAAAGAAAGAAGAATTCCAAATCCTGCTTAGTAACAGTTTCGAGATGCTCCAAGAAGAAGAGGCACAAATGAGCCCAGAAGCAGAGTGGAAAGAAGTCAAGGACGTTGTGACGCAGGTGGCCAATGAAGTCATCAAGAATCAGATCAGAGACAAGAAGATCTGGTTTGGGAATGATTGTGCACAGACACTGGCCAAGAGGAGGGGAGCGAAGGAGATCTAGCTACGAGGAACAGATTATGTTGTTGTTGGAGTCTTCAGTCTTATGACTGGTTTGATGCAGCCTTCCATGCCTCCCTGTCCTGAGCTAATCGTTTCATCTCTACGTAGCTACCACACCCTACATCCGAGGCAATCTGTTTAACATATTAAAGGTGCCGGGACGTCCTCATAAGACCGTCAACGCTTAGTTCGAATGGGTTATGCTCCACGCGTGGCGAGGGCAAATCCACGGTCATTAATAGTTGTAGACCCACCTCATCCAATAACATACATCTTATCTAGGTTGGCAACACCTCACATAAACACATCGCTATCACTCCCCACAGCACGTAGGGACAGGGGGGAGAAGGCAGGGAAAAACCAGTCGTTAAGATAACCACCGCAGTCGACCGCACAGTGAGTTCCAGTGAGCACGAAAACTGCGAGTAGCTGTAGTACGGAAGACAATCAGATAAGTAGTTAGCCTAAAATTTTATAGTTTAACCATAGTTTACAACCATATAATCTCTCTAAAGTACAATCTCCGGATAGCTATCACCATTTAGCATTTCACCTAACATATATACTGCATTTAGCATACACTGACAGTTGCAGTACCAATACTGCAACTAAATAATTGTACATATTGTAAATATTTTCACCTGTATTTCAAACATAGATTTTGTAGCCTAAGTGTAATGGATCTGATGATGATCGCTTGACGATCGAAACTGGTCATCCTAGTGTTTTATTAATCTCATGTAATTTATTTCAGGATTAGGGCATAACCCATCTCTTTTGGGTACATTCGTGTTGACCGACTGAAAAGCACTAAACTCTTGTCTCTCATGTCCTTCAGCTCGAATGACTGCTGTCAGGTTGCTGTATACATTGTGGATCACTCTCCTATCCCTGTACTTTATTCAAATCGTTTCCAAAATGTCAAACAATTTAGTACAATCAACGTTATCAAATGCCTTTTCTAAGTCTACAAATGCCATGAACATTCTCTTATCTTTCTTTATTCTACCTTCCAAAATCAACCTAAGACTTAGTACAGCTTCCCTTGTTCCTACATTTCTCCTGAAACCAAACTGGTCTTCACCCAACTCCATTTCTATCTGGCGTTCTATTCTCTTATAAATTATTCTAGACAGGATCTTTGAAGCATGAGTAATCAAGCTGATTGTACGGTAATCTTCACATCTGTCAACTCCCACTTTCTTTGGTATAGGGATGATAACATTCTTCTTGAAATCAGAGGGTACCTCACCTGTCTCATAAATCCTACACACCAAGTGAAATAACCTGATCAGACCTTCATCTCCTATGCAGCGTAGCAACTCAATCGGTATATCATCTATGCCTGGTGCTTTGTTCCTGCTTAAGTCTTCCAATGCTCTGTCAAATTCTGATCTCAATATTGAATCTCCTTTTGCATCCTCATCAATTTCCTCCTCCCTTTCCATTACATGATTCTCAATCTCCTTTCCCTTATACAAACACTCTATGTAAGCTTTCCATCTCTCAACCTTTTCTTCCCTATCTCTTAGAGGCTTTCCATTTCTGTCCTTAATATTACAGCACTTAGCCTTCTTTTCCCAAAAAGTATTCTTAATCCTTCGATTAGCTGTGTCTACTTTTCCTAATTTCAGACAATTTTCTATACCTGCACATTTCTCTTTTAGCCATTCTTCTTTCGCTTCCTTGCACTTCTTGTTAACCTAAATTATCAGACGTCTGTACCCTGCTTTCCCGTTTTCATCTCTTATATTCTTGTGTTTCCGCCTTTCATACATCAATTCAAGTATATCCTGAGTGATCCACGGTTTTCTACCCATTCTTTCTTTCCTACCAATGTTTTCTTCTCCAGATTATGTTATTTCATTCTTCAAAAGTGCCCATTCATCTGCAATTGAAGTTTGTTTAGCGTTTTTCATTAGTCCTTCCTTTATACTCTTCTTGAATCTTTCGTTTACATCCTTCTCTTTCAGTCTGTCTATTGCCCACCTTTTTGGCTTTTGACTTTTCTTCAGTTTCTTCAACTTTAATCTGTATTTCATAACAACCAGATTGTGGTCAGAGTTTATGTCAGCACTGGGATATGTTTTACAAACCAAAATCTGGTTTCGAAACCTTTGCTTGACCATAATGAATTCGATTTGGTAACGCCCTGTATCTCCTGGTCTCATCCATGTGCATATTCTTCTATTCTGGTTATTGAATAAGGTGTTAGCTATGACCAACTCATGCTCGGTGCAGAATTCCATCAGCCTGCTTCCTCGATAATTCCTTTCACCTAATCCGAAATCTCCTACTATCTTCCCTTCTCTTCCTTTTCCTACTACATCATTCAAATCGTCCATTACTATAACATTTTCATCACCCTGAAAAACCTCAGAATTTCATCTATTTCTTCGTAGACCTTTTCAACATCTTCATCATCAGCTTGACTGGTAGGCATATAGACTTGTATCACTGTGGTGCACTAGGTTTTGTATTGATTTTTGCTACAATAATCCGTTCACTATATTGCTCATAATATTTCACCCGCTGTCCAAGTTTCCTACTCAATATGCGACCAACCGCTGCTTGGCCATTTTTGATTTAGTGCTTTTTTTTTTTTGCGTATGGCTTTTAGTGCCGGGAGTGTCCGAGGACATGTTCGGCTCGCCAGTTTTGTAGCTGCTTCGAGACCCGACACCCAATGGGTGAGCTGCAAGTACCGTTGGGGAGGAAAGTTGGAATGAAAGGACGAGGAGTTGGAAGGTAGCGGCTGTGGCCTATAATTAGGGACCAACCCCGGCATTTGCCTGGAAGGAAGATGGGAAACCACAGAAGACCATCTTCAAGGTTGCCGGCGGGGGGATTCGAACCTCCTCGCCTCCCGGATGTGAGCGACTGCCAGCAGTCATGCCGTAACGACCACGGCTAACTCACCAGGTGATTTAGTGCTAATGACCCTAGATTTAGTGCTAATGACCCTATAGTCACCTGACCAAAAGTCCGGTTCTTCCTGCCAGCGCATTTCACTAATCCCAACAAAATCCAACCTTAACCTATCCATTTCCCTTTCTTGGTTTGCTAACCTTCCACTTCCTAGCTGACTTCTAACATTCCTCGCTCCGATCCGTAGAATGTCAGTTTTCCTCTTTGTCACTTCTGTGATGTTAACCCCTCTCGAGTTGTCCCCACCTAGGGATCCGAACGGGGGACTAGTTTACCTCCGGATTGGAATTTTACAAGGGAGGAGGCCATCATCACATGTAATTATGCATAGAGACGTGCATGTCCTCGGGAATAGCATTACGGCTGTAGTTTCCCGGTGTTTTCAGCCGTGCAGCAGAACGCAGTGTAGCCATTAGTTGGTTTATATTATCAATATCTTAACCGTATATAAGACAAGTAAAGTATTGATTTATTCTGAAAGGCTGCTACTCCCTTTCAGAATAAGTAATAGAGCAATTCTACTAACAAAAATACTAACCTTCTACTAACAATTAAATACGAAATTCTACTAACGAAAAAATACTAAAGCTCCACCAACAACAAAATACTACCACTAAAACAGTCTGTCACCAGACTCACTCACATGAACCCTCCACAGTCTAATGAAACAATGAACTATATCTAATAAGCAATGCGACTGCCACCAGACACACTCACACACCACAGTCTAATGGAACAATGAACTATATCTAATAAACAAACTAACTACATACTTACAACTAAAACTGACCAAATACTTACATTCTAGAAGTAGAAATGGAAAACAATAATAAGAGTAAGGGTGAGCCTCCGTGGCTTATGCGGCAGCACGCCGGCCTCTCACCGCTGGGCCCGTGGTTCAAATCCCGGTCACTCCATGTGAGATCTGTGCTGGACAAAACGGAGGCAGACAGGTTTTTCTCCGGGTACTCCGGTTTTCCCTGTCAAAATTTCATTCCAGCAACACTCTCCACTATCATTTCATTTCATCTGTCATTCATTTAATCATTGCCCCCAGAGGAGTGCGACAGGCTTCGGCAGCCGGCACACTTCATATCCTCGCCGCTAGATGGGGGCTTCATTCATTCCATTCCTGACCCGGTCGGAGACTGGAAACAGGCTGTGGATTTTCATTTCAATAAGAGTAAGGGAAAGTTATGAGGAAGGCAAAACCCAGTTTGAGGAAGTCCGCGTAACAACACACGTAACATTCAGAAAAACAAAGTGGAGATTCCTGAAAGAAATGATGAAGGAAGCAGAACATGACTTCTTGGGAAAGGAGACTCGAAAGATGTACCGTAAAGTTAAATTCTTTAAAGAAGGGTACCAGAGCCGCCAGAAGATCACAAAGGACTGGACTTGAACAATTTTGACCAAAGAGCTTGACATTGCCATGAGATGGAAACAGTATTTCAGTGAGATCCTCAATATGTGATGAACCTCGAGATCTCTTTCATTCCCAATGTCCAGCCAATGTGGATTCAGATTACCCACCACTTACGCTGGAGGAAATCAAGAATCAATTGAGGAGGCTAAAGAAGAACAAAAGCCCAGGAGAGGGTGGGATCCAGGCTGAAGTTATCGAAGACGGAGGGGAGAAGCTCCACAAGAGAATTAACCGAATAATAGAGGAGATCTGGATAGGGAGGGCATCCCAGAAGATTGGAAAACAGCGATCATCTGCCCTATGTACAAGAAAGGTGACAAAATGGACTGCAACAACTATCGTGTAATTTCTTACTGAATATTTGCTATAAGATCTCATCCAACTGCCTGCGAGATAGAATCCAGCCATTTGCCGAAAACGTTATGGGCGAGTATCAAGGAGGCTTCAGAAAAAGCCGATCAACAGTAGATAACATCCACGTCCTCCGACAGCTCACCGAGAAGAAGTGGGAACATGCTGAATATCTTCATGTGCTTTTCGTAGATTTCAAGAAGGCCTATGAATGTATTCACCGGGAGAGCCTAATAAAATGTCTATCCGAGTTTGGAATACCTATGAAACTCGTTAACCTAGTTGGAGCCAGCCTCAATGACACAAAGGACAAGGTGAAACTCAGAAACCAGGTAACAGAGAGCCTTGACTTAATTACAGGACTGAGGCAAGGGGATGGAATGTCACCGATATTGTTCAACCTGGCACTCGATAAGGTGATGAGGGAAATCTTCCATGACAACTTCGGAGGAATCCAAGTAGAAAGCGAGAAGAACACACATCTTGCGTACGCCGACGACGTGGCCCTCTTATCTAGATCAAAGGAAGAACTGACACAGATGACTAAAGTCATGGAGGCTGCAGCAAGCAAGATAGGTATGCAGGAAAATGAGGCGAAAACAGATTACCTGGCGATGAGCCGAAATTCAAGGGAACCATGGGAGCCATTGGTATTTGGGACAAAAACCTACCGGAGATTTCATGATTTTAAGTACCTAGGTGTATTTTTGTAGAGGATCCATCATATCAGACAGAGATTAAAGCGAGGATCTTAGCCGGAAATCGCTCCTACTAGAGTCTTAGTCATCTTCTTAAGTCCCGCAGCCTATCGAGAAAGTTCAAACTCCAGCTATACAAGACACTAATTCAGCCTGTAGTGCTGTATGGAAGCGAGACCTGGAGTACTCGGAAAAAAGATTTGAATAATCTCGTTGTTTTTGAGCGGAAAATTTTGAGGGAGATCTTTGGTACCATTCAAGATGGGGACACTGGTGAATGGCGTATACGGAACAATCGAGAGCTGGATGCCAAGTATAAGACCCCAACATCGTAAGACTAATGAGAAGCAAACGTATGGCATGGGCAGGCCATGTCACTATGATGGACACATGCCGATGGCCTCTGAAACTGCTCAATTTTTTCCCTCTTGGAAGAAGACTACAGGTTAGGCCAAGGAAAAGATGGAAGGATGGAATACGTGAAAACCTGCGAGAGATTGGAACAGAGATTGACTGGCAACTGAGAGCAGCAAACAGAATCCAGTGGAGGAGAACCCTTGTGGCAGTGCGCGGTCCCCTGGGCCTGATCGCGTCAAGGAAGGATATTTCCCGAACGAATAATCGGATGAAGTTGTGTGTGGGTTAAAATTACTCGGGATGAACCCCCCTTTCCCACGGACCCCTTACTTTCACCCCAAGAAAAGAAACTACCCTTACCCCGGTGGTGAAATAGTATTTTTTTCTGTACGCATGCGCACTCGTGGCTTTTGTAAGACGGCGGCCTTTTCAGATGTTTTTTTTTATCGATTACTCGCTCTTGATTTTTCGATAATGGATTAACTACTAGGGCATCAGAACAAGATTTTGGGAATGAGTAATGCTGGAAAGACGTTTGAGGTGTATCCTATTACTCTGGATGAAGCCCTCTTTACTGTGGATTATTTATTTTTACAAATGTACACAAAGGAAATAACCACACAGGAGGAACCACTTTATTGGAACGCGACTATACCTTACTTCTCGGCCTTTTCCCGATATCTCGCGAACCCATCATTGGAGGAAGTCGGGTGAGGTGTCCTATTACTCGGGATGAAGCCATCTTTCCTATGAATTATTTATTTATCGAGATTTTACCAAAGGACCCAAAACTAGTAGGTCATTACCAGTAGGTGATTAAGTATTGAGCAGTAAAGATATGTAGCCCAAGAGGGGATACCTTTACCCAAGCAGGAAGGGGAAGGAGGGAGAGAGGATTTTTAATGGCTAGATTCAGGATGACTAGCTTAGTTTATTATTAAATAAGAATTTTATTTATGACAATCACTGCGTAGCTAGGAGGGACTGAGTTACAAATCTATATTTATTTTTTACCTAACTATACATTATGTTTTACTCAAGAAACCGGCCTGTAAATATATTAATGATGTCAGTGATTAAGTCTGCTCTGTACTCTTACAGGCTCAGCTGTGCAAGCCTGGCCTTGCCTGTCCTTGTGATAACGACTTTGCTGACCAGACTAGAGTATTCATTTACAGTTCCGGTAAACAGCAGATAGGCTGACTCTTGTATACTATGAGTCTATGACGTAACATACCCAGGTAGGGAGTGGGAGGAGGGAGCGAGTAAGAAAAGAAACGAACAGATATTCTCGCTAGCGAGCGTTTGGTCATGCTTGTTTTCGACCAGCCAGTAAAGTTGTAGAGAACGGGTTACCATTTTGGTTCATGTACTGCAGATGCTTGTAGAGAAACCGGGCAGCCATGTTGGTTCTTTACGAAAATAAGACATTTTACCAGAGGCGGTTAGTGTACCCCTCTGTAGTAGTAGAGGAATGCGTGTAGGATGAAGAACTACCATAACCCAGTATAAATTAGAAGTAGGTTACTTAATATTGATTTACAAGACCAGTGTTTTTATTTAAACTTAAAATACAACGACTACTGTGAAATGAGAAAACCAAGAAATAAACTTAGGGGAACATATATTCTGATATCACACATTTACAAACACAGGTATGACATCAAGTCAAATAATAAACTATTGTTACGAGCGCTGAGTTGCTTCACTGCCTCGCACATAACTCCAGCTCGCCGCGGGCTACCCCTGTACTCCTGTGTCACCCAGCAGTTTACGCAACGAACAGCGAGGACAAAAGACCCCTGTCTCGAAGGTTCGTGGCCCGTCCCGTATCGGAAAGCTCGAGAAGGTGTGAACCCTGGTCTAGTCTAGAAACATCTGTTGAGTCTCAGCCCCGCTATATAAGAGCGACGTTGTCAGCGAGGGACGGACTGTGTTTTTGAGCTAGTGCGTGTTTCTACCTGTGCGACAGTAGTGTGGTGACGTGACGTGCGAAGTTACGAAACCCAAGTGAGGCTGATTCTCCAGACAGCGAGGCAGTGTGAATTATACGGAGTGACTGAGTTTTGAGGAGTGTGTACTTACCTAGTGCGACAGAGATATTGTGGTGAATTGCGAAACGCAGTGGGCTGTTCCCTAGCCAGCGGACAGCGAAGCAGTGTGTAGTGGTGAGTGACTGGCTATCGTAAATAACTGTAGTTTGTGTACAAGGTAGAGTTGTAGGTATTAATAGCGAGGACAGTAGTGTGAACGTAGGCTGTGTGGAAGCTATAGTGACTAGTAGTGTCTTATGAAGTGAGATTCAGTGCTTATTGTGTGGTCTGGCCTGCAATAAAGCTAATATTTCGTTAAAGGAACAACTGTGTTGTGCTTTCACCCACCGTAATCCAGTTAACGAACTTGTCACTAGGGGCAACACGTAACAACTGGTGTCAGAAGCCGGATTATGAACTCAAGCACAAGCACAACACCTGAAGGTCCTGGTTTCAAAACCCGAGCAGGTCATTTTACCACAGTTCTCTAATTTTCCTGTGAGTGCATGCCCTTTACAAGACACACAACTAAAATGGAAGCGCAATTCGCAGCATTGCTAGAAAAGTTAAGTGGCATGGAAACCAAATTAGAAGACGGCCAGAAGAAAATGGAAGACGGTCAAAATAAGTTAGCGGAGGACCTGAAGAAGATGGAAGACGGCCAGAAGAGTTTAACCGAGGTCCTAACATCCAAATTAGAAGACGGCCAGAAGAAGTTAGCAGAGGACCTAACTTCCAAATTAGAGGACGGACAGAAAATGATGGAAGACGGCCAGAAGAAGATGGAGGATGGCCAGAAGAAGTTAGCCGAGGACCTAACCTCCAAATTAGAGCACAGTCAGAATAAGTTAGCAGAAGCCCGGAAAAAATTGGAACAGGGTCTGCGACAGGAAATCAACACCGTCTGCCAGGGCCTACGTGAGGAAGTCACAGCAGTAGAAAAGAAGTTCGACGCCTTACAAGAGGAAGTTGCCGAACTGCGTCAACGCCCGCTGACGGGGGTGGAAGAGAAATTCAACGCTTTACAAAAGGAAATTGCTGAGCTGAGCCAACGCTCGCCGACGGGGATGGAAGCGAGATTCAACGCTCTTCAAGAGGAAGTTGCCGAGCTGCGCCGACGCCCGCCCACAGGTACACCGGGAATATCAGAACGGGGCAGAGTAGAGTGACGCCCCAACCTTCAACGGAAAGGTCCCGTGGAGCACCTATTTACGTCAGTTCGAGGCAGCCTGTTCCATAAACAACTGGAACAGCACGGAAAAGGCTACAGCTCTCATTGTAGCTCTGAGATGGGACGCCCTTAACGTCCTTCAGGCCATCCCGACTGGATCCCAGGACTACGCATCACTAATCGCCCATATGGAGTCCCGATATGGTGATAGCCATCTTCAGCAGGCCTAGCAGATGCAGCTCCGGACCCGGGTACAAAAGAACGCGGAAACCCTGCAGGAGTTCGAGACCATCATCGCAGGCCTCGTAAGGCTCTCATATCCAACAGCGCCGGCCGACTTTCTGGAACAGATTGCGACGCAGACCTTCACCGATGGGCTACGGGACTCGGACACTCAACAGGCGCTGCGACTCGCGCGCAATAAAACCTTAGCAGATGCGCTGAGCCACGCACTCCAGTTTGAGACGGCAAAACAGGCATCTAGAATGCACATGAGGGTGCGTCAAGTGGACGTCTACGAACCAGCAAAAACCAACGAGACCAAGCCACTGGCCGACGAATTGATGGAGGCGCTAAGCCGTTTCTTCGATAGTCGCGGCACCACCAGCAACGACACAGCCGGAAGACAACCGGAGGCGGCCCGGAAGAGGACTACCGACATGCTGGACCTGCGGTAAGAAAGGCCACCTGAGCAAGGACTGCGGTGATCGCCGCCGCCGAGGGTATCCGAGGGGAAATCAGTCGTCTGAAAACCGCGCGGCCAAGGGAAACGAGTATTAGCCAGCCTTGGGGGGCAAAGGTTGGCTAATGACAGTCGTCAAGCCCCAGCAGTCCAAGTTCGTGTGACAAAGTTATGGAGAGATAATAGCAGCCTGATGGTCGACGGAGTCGTCAACGGAGTGAGCTGGCCCATGCTGATCGACACGGGCGCATCGAGAACCATCGTCAGTCCCACCGTGATCCCGAAGTGGAGAGTTCAACCCACATAAAGGAACCTCCAGCTAATAACCGCGACTGGAGAGACCGCATCGGTACATGGCGAAGCATCACTGGATTTCGTCATTGGTCGGCGGGTGATGAAGCATCCAATGCTCGTGGCTGATGTGGCAAACGATGTGATCATCGGACAGGACTTCCTGGCCCAGAACAACATCATCTTGGACCTGAGCACCAACACTCTCCGCTACGGAGGTGAAGAACTTGCTTTGCAACCAGCACACGAGGCCGTCACCGCACGACGAGTAAGGCTGAGAGAGGACGTCATCGTTCCCACCAGGACGGAAGTCAGCGCAGCCATAATTGTCGACGTAACTGCTGAGGGAGTGGCGGCTGTCATCGAGCCAAAATATGAGGACATCCAGACAAAAGGATTGCTAATTGCCAAGACCCTCATCAACAAGACGTCTCGGCCGTACGTTCGCCTGTCCAACCTGAACGACTACGACGTTACGGTTCACCGGGACACCAACCTAGGAGCCTGCAAACCCGTTACCTGGATTGCCCGCATCACAGACACGACGGACGGACACCTGCAGACGGACAACCGAAGAAGACATGCACTGCCAGAAGAACTACAGAAGCTGTACCAAGGTTCCCAGGACCATTTAGACGAGGAACAATCACGCCAACTTAGGGACTTGCTAAACGAATTCCAGGATGTCTTCTCCGTGGGGAGCAAAGTCTTAGGCAGGACAAGCTTGGTCCAGCACAGAATCGACGTTGGGGGCAGCGCACCGATTAGGGCCCCATTCCGACGTGTCCCGCTCGCCAAGCAAGCTGAAGTCGACTGGATGGTGCAAGAAATGAAGGAGCAGGGGGTGATCAACCCATCACATAGTCCTTGGAGGTCTCCGGTCGTGCTAGTGAAGAAGAAGGACGGCTCCACCAGGTTCTGCGTGCACTAGAGGCGGGTGAACGACGTCACGAAAAAGGACATCTACCCTCTACCCCGGATCGACGACACGCTGGACACCATATCAGGATCAAGATTGTTCTCCACCTTGGGTTTGAAGTGTGGCTACTGGCAGGTGGAGGTCCTGCCTAAGGACCGTGAGAAATCGGCGTTTTCTGTGGGCAGTTGGCTCTGACAGTTCACCGTCATGCCATTCGGTCTGCGCAACGCCCTTGCGACCTTCGAAAGGCTAATGGAGTCCATTCTGAGGGGACTACACTGGAAGACCTGCCCGGTCTACCTAGACGCCGTCATCGTTCTGGGGAGAAGCTTCGAGGAGCACTACAGCAACCTGAAGGAGATCTTGATGAAGCTACGGGCTGCCCAGCTGAAGTTGAGCCCCAAGAAATGTCAGCTCTTCCAGAAGCAGGTCCAGTACCTGCGGCACATCGTCTCCGAGGAAGGGGTGCGCACCGACCCAGAGAAGACCGCAGCTGTGAGGGAGTGGCCAGTTCCGAAGGACAAGTCCCAACTACGAAGTTTCCTGGGACTCTACACCTATTACCGTCGCTTCGTGAGAGGATTCGCTGACTTCGCCAAACCACTGCATCGACTGACTGAGAAGGACCAACTCTTCACATGGACAGCAGAATGCCACAGTGCCTTCGAACAACTCAAGCAGCCTCTGTGCACCGCGCCTATTCTGGCCTACCCCAGACATGGAACAAGGTTCATCGTCGATACCGATGCCAGTGACTTTGGTATAGGGGGAATCCTGTCGCAAATAGTGGACGGCGAGGAGAGAGTAGTGGCCTACTTAAGCAAACCCTCGTCAAAGCCAGGGAGGAACTACTGCGTCACCAGGAAGGAACTGCTCGCCATCGTGAAGACCATCGAACACTTCCACAAGTACCTGTATGGGCAAGAATTTCTCATCAGGACCGACCATGCATCCCTGCGGTGGCTCCTGAACTTCAAGCAGCCCTAGAGTCAACTCGCGCGGTGGTTAGAGAGGCTTCAACAGTACAACTTTGAGATCCAGCACAGGAAAGGCCAACTGCATTCTAATTCCGACGCCCTATCACGAAGACCGTGCCCCGAAGACTGCACCTTCTGTATCAGAAGGGAGGAGAACACCGGGATACAGGGCCGAAGGACTATCGTGGAACTTCAAGGGAGCTGGAGCCGCGAATCCTTCACGCGGTCACAAGCGGAAGATGATGACCTGGGACTGATAGCCGAAGGGAAGAGGGCCTCAGATCGGGGTGGAACATTTTGAGTGAATGCAGCCCAAATCTTAAGTCCTACTGGGCGCAGTCGGACTCGCTGGTTGTAAGGGATGGCCTCATCTGCCGTATCTGGGAGCGCACCGACGGGAAGACATCTCGGGAACAAGTCGTCGTTCCAAAGACTATGACGGAGGAAGTTCTGAAGGAAGTCCATGGAGGATCATCTGGTGGACACCTAGGGATAAAGGAGACCCTGGAGAAGCTGAGAGAGCGGTTCTACTGGATCGGAAGCCTAGCAGACGTGGAGAACCACTGCGCGAGGTGCCACGATTGCGCAGCCAGCAAGGGCCCAGGACGGAGACGACGGGGTCCACTGAAGACCTACAACGTGGGCGGTCCCATGGAGAGAATGGTCATCGATGTTGCTGGGCCATTCCCGTTGAGCGAGGCAGGGATCCGCTACATATTTGTCGTCAGCGACTACTTCACCAAATGGCCAGAGGCGTATGCACTTCCTAACCAAGAAGCCGCGACGATCGCAGGGACCCTGGTGAAGGAATTCGTCAGCCGGTACGGAGTACCCTTGGAGCTGCACTCCGACCAAGGGAGGAACTTCAAGTCGCAGGTGTTCCAGAACTTATGCCAGCTGCTGGGAATCCGGAAGACAAGGACGACGCCGCTACACCCCCAGTCCGACGGAATAGTAGAGCGATTCAATCGCACCATCGAGAACCATCTCCGGTTAGTCGTCAGCGAGCACCAGAGGGATTGGGAGAGACACGTTCTACTATTTCTCCTGGCCTACCGCGCCGCCGTGCATGAGGCCACCGGGTGCACACCAGCCTGGGCCATGTTTGGGAGGGAACTCCGTCTACCTGTCGACCTTGCCTTCGGTGATCTGGGGACGATCCGATCCAGGTAAGCCAGCATTGTCAAGACCTGGTCGACCGACTGGATGACGTACACTCGTTCGCAAAGACTGCGAATCGAGACCGACCGAATGAAGACCCTATACGACCAGCAGACGGATGCCGGCGGATTCCACGAGGAAGACCTGGTCTGGCTCTTCAACCCAATACGGAAGAAAGGCTTGTCACCAAAACTCGAAACTCCAGAAGTCCTGGGAGGGCCCTACCGAGTCGTGAAACGGATCAACGAGGTCGTCTACAGGATCCAGCGGAGCCCGAGGGTGAAGATGAAGATCGTGCATCGAGATCGCCTGGCAGCCTATGGAGGGACACAGGCGGACCAATGACTGACCGGGGCTATCAACTTTCAGGAAGGGGGTGGTGTTACGAGCGCTGCGTTGCTTCACTGCCTCGCACATAACTCCAGCTCGCCGCGGGCTACCCCTGTACTCCTGTGTCACCCAGCAGTTTACGCAACGAACAGCGAGGACAAAAGACCCCTGTCTCGAAGGTTCGTGGCCCGTCCCGTATCGGAAAGCTCGAGAAGGTGTGAACCCTGGTCTAGTCTAGAAACATCTGTTGAGTCTCAGCCCCGCTATATAAGAGCGACGTTGTCAGCGAGGGACGGACTGTGTTTTTGAGCTAGTGCGTGTTTCTACCTGTGCGACAGTAGTGTGGTGACGTGACGTGCGAAGTTACGAAACCCAAGTGAGGCTGATTCTCCAGACAGCGAGGCAGTGTGAATTATACGGAGTGACTGAGTTTTGAGGAGTGTGTACTTACCTAGTGCGACAGAGATATTGTGGTGAATTGCGAAACGCAGTGGGCTGTTCCCTAGCCAGCGGATAACGAAGCAGTGTGTAGTGGTGAGTGACTGGCTGTCGTAAATAACTGTAGTTTGTGTACAAGGCAGAGTTGCAGGTATTAATAGCGAGGGCAGTAGTGTGAACCTAGTCTAAGTGTGGAAGCTATAGTGTCTAGTAATGTCTTATGCAGTGAGATTCAGTGCTTATTGTGTGGTGTTTTTTCCTGGCCTGCAATAAAGCTAATATTTCGTTAAAGGAACAATTGTGTTGTGCTTTCACCCACCGTAATCTAGTTAACGAACTTGCCACTAGGGGCAACACGTAACACTATAATTAACAAGATAATAATCCAAGTGAAGAATCAATATTAACGAGCGCTATGAATCCCAATAAAATGAATTAAATGAAAACGAACTGGCTACGGGGCCAGACAAAACGTAACGTCATTCCACGAAGGAAATAAAAATAAAAATAAGTCAATTGACGAAAAAATACAATAAATGACCTTGAAAGGGTTTCTTACCCCAATAATCAAAACATCAAAGTCCAAGCTAGGACACAAATCAAGAACAGAAATAATTATGAATCATCATTAACTCAAAAGCAGATCACAAAACACGTTTGGTTCCTATCTAATTCTATATGTCGACTGATTTACGACAAGCAACAAAAGGATAATCACTTCAATAATAAAATGTATGCAAAATAGAGATGGTTCACATGGAAACCAGAATGACATTAAAATGAAAGATCCAGCACGTAGATTGTAAATTAAACAGAATGCATAATGAATATACTACGTGTCCAAACCAAGGAAAAATTACGACTGTAAAACCTCTACATAAAGCAGGCAGTCCTTCAGAACTAATGAACTATCGACCTATATCGTTAACGACAGGCATATCAAAATTATTTGAAAATGTATAAAAGATCATATTTATCAGAGAAACACAATTTACTATCAACTAGGCAATTTGGCTTCATAATAAATGTCAGCACCACTGATGCTATTGGGGAATTACCTAGGCGAATTTATGTAAATATGAACAGTGTGAAACCAACCTTGGGCATATTTCTCGATTAGGAAAAGGCTTTTGACACCAAACCTCACCATATTCTCCTTCAGATGATGAAGAGATATGGCAACAGAGGCATAGCACTGAAATTGATAGAAAGCTATGTGACTGAAAGGATTCAATACTGTTACGTGCCACCCCCTAGTGGCACTTACGTTAACTGGATTACGGTGGGTGAAAGCACAAACACAATTGTTCCTTTAAAGAAATCTAATTAGCTCTATTGGAAGCCTGGAAGGAACACCACACAAATAGCAAATACAAGCAATCAGTACCTCACTCCAGTTTCCTCTTGTAGGGAACTCTTGCCCTTCACTTGTCAACAGACCACAGAAGTTAATCCGTCCTAATGAGTCCGGTGGCCTTGACAGAACTACATGCAACACTACAGTTATTTACGATAGCCGGTCACTCACCACTACACTCTGCTTCGCTGACAGCTGGCTAGGGAAACAGCCCCCGGTGCTTTCGCAATTCACCACACTAACCTCTGCCGCACTGGAAAACACACTCGTTTAAGGCACAGTTCTCTGTAGGCTTCACACTCCCTCGCTGTCAAGAGAATCAGTTTCCCAAGGGTTTCGCAAGTCACGTCGCCAACAACTGTCGCTCAAGGTAAACACTCGCACTAGCTCGAAAAACACTGTTTCCCCGCTTGCCAGGTCGCCCTTATATAGCAGGCCGGTGACTCAATAAATGCTTCCAGACCCATCCAGGATTCACGGCGTCTCGAGGTTTCCATCACTGGCTGGGTCACGAATATTCTGGACCATCCGTTTGTCCTAGTATCCCTTGTTGCGTGAGGCGCACGTAATACACTGAGGCAGAGCACAGCCCAGCCCGGGGGCAGCCGTGACTCATGCGGCGAGCGACGAAACAAACTCACAGCCGTAACACCACCCCCTTCCTAAAAGGCTGATCGTCCCGATCAATCATCGGTCCGTCTGTGTCCCTCCGTAGGCTGACAGGCGATCTCGATGCACGATCTTCATCTTCGCCCTCGGGCTCCGCTGGATCCTGTAGACGACATCGTTGATCCGTTTCACGACTCGGTACGGGCCCTCCCAGGACTTCTGCAGTTTGGGTGACAGGCCTTTCTTCCGTACTGGGTTGAAGAGCCAGACCAGGTCTTCCTCGTGGAATCACCGGCATCCGTCTGTTGGTCGTATCGGGTCTTCATTCGGTCGGTCTCGATCCGCAGTTTCCTCCTCGCGAACGTGTGCACGTCCTCCAGTTGGTCGACCAGTTCTTGACAATATTGGCTTACCGGGACCGGATCATTCCCAGGTCGGCCGAAGGCAAGATCGACAGGTAGACGGAGTTCCCTCCCAAACATGGTCCGGGCTGGTGTGCACCCGGTGGCTACATGCACGGCGGCGCGGTAGGCCAGGGGAAATAGTGGAAGATGTTTTGTCCCAATCCCTCTGGTGCTCGCTGACGACTATTCGGAGATGGTTCTCGATGGTGCGATTGAATCGCTCTACCATCCCGTCGGACTGAGGGTGTAGCCGCGTCGTCCTTGTCTTCCGAATTCCCAGCAGCTGGCATAGGTTCTGGAACACCTGCGACTCGAAGTTCCTCCCTTGGTCGGAGTGCAGCTCCAAGATACTCCGTACCGACTGACGAATTCCTTCACCAGGGTCTCTGCGATCGTCGCGGCTTCTTGGTTAGGGAGCGCATACGCCTCCGGCCATTTGGTGAAGTACCGTAGTCGCTGACGACCAATATGTAGCGGTTCCCTGCCTCGCTCAACGGGAATGGCCCAGCAACATCGATGGCCACTCTCTCCATGGGGCCACCCACGTTGTAGGTCTTCAGTGGACCCCGTCGTCTCCGTCCTGGGCCCTTGCTGGCTGCGCAATCGTGGCACCTCGTGCAGTGGTTCTCCACGTCTGTTCGGCATCCGATCGAGTAGAACCGCCCTCTCAGCTTCTCCAGGGTCTTCTTTATCCCTAGGTGTCCACCAGATGATCCTCCATGGACTTCCTTAGGGTCTTCCTCCGTCATAGCCTTTGGAACGACGACTTGTTCCCGAGATATCTTCCCGTCGGTGCTCTCCCAGGAACGGCAGATGAGGCTATCCCTTACAATCAGCGAGTCCCACTGGGCCCAGTAGGACTTAAACTTTGGGCTGCAATCACTCACAATGTTCCACCCGGGTCTGGGGACACAGGCCCTCTTTCATTCGGCTATCAGTCCCTGGTCATCATCTTCTGCTTGTGCCCGCGTGAAAGATTCGCGGCTCCAGTTCCCTTGAAGTTCCACGATAGTCCTTCGGCCCTGTATCCCGGTGTTCTCCTCCCTTCTGATACAGAAGGTGCAGTCTTCGGGGCACGGTCTTCGTGATAGTGCGTCGGCATTAGAATGCAGTTGGCCTTTCCTGTGCTGGATCTCAAAGTTGTACTGTTGAAGCCTCTCTAACCACCGCGCGAGTTGACTCTCGGGCTGCTTGAAGTTCAGGAGCCACCGCAGGGATGCATGGTCGGTCCTGATGAGAAATTCTTGCCCATACAGGTACTTGTGGAAGTGTTCGATGGTCTTCACGATGGCGAGCAGTTCCTTCCTGGTGACGCAGTAGTTCCTCCCTGGCTTTGACGAGGGTTTGCTGAAGTAGGCCACTACTCTCTCCTCGCCGTCCACTATTTGCGACAGGATTCCCCCTATACCAAAGTCACTGGCATCGGTATCGACGATGAACCTTGTTCCAAGTCTGGGGTAGGCCAGAATAGGCGCGGTGCACAGAGCCTGCTTGAGTTGTTCGAAGGCACTGTGGCATTCTGCTGTCCATGTGAAGAGTTGGTCCTTCTCAGTCAGTCGATGCAGCGGCTTGGCGATGTCGGCGAATCCTTTCACGAAGCGACGGTAATAAGTGCAGAGTCCCAGGAAGCTTCGTAGTTGGGACTTGTCCTTCGGAACTGGCCACTCCCTCACAGCTGCGGTCTTTTTTGGGTCGGCGCGCACCCCTTCTTCGGAGACAATATGCCCAAGGTACTGGACCTGCTTCTGGAAGAGCTGACACTTTTTGGGACTCAACTTCAGCTGGGCAGCCCGTAGCTTCATCAAGATCTCTTTCAGGTTGCTGTAGTGCTCCTCGAAGCTTCTCCCCAGAACGATGACGTCGTCTAGGTAGACCAGACATGTCTTCCAGTGTAGTCCCCTCAGAATGTACTCCATTAGCTTTTCGAAGGTCGCAGGGGCGTTGCACAGACCGAATGGCATGACGGTGAACTGCCAGAGCCCGCTGCCCACAGAGAGCGCAGTTTTCTCGCAGTCCTTAGGGTGGACCTCCACCTGCCAGTAGCCACTCTTCAAATCCAAGGTGGAGAACCATCTTGACCCTGATATGGTGTCCAGGGTGTCATCGATCCGGGGTAGAGGGTAGATGTCCTTCTTCGTGACGTCATTCACCCGCCTGTAATCCACGCAGAACCTGGTGGAACTGTCCTTCTTCTTCACTAGCACGACCGAAGAACTCGAAGGACTATGTGATGGCTCGATCACTCCTTGCTCCTTCATCTCTTCTACCATCCGGTCGACTTCGGCTTGCTTGACGAGCCGGACACATGGGAATGGGGCCCTAATCGGTGCGCTGTCCCCAACGTCGATTCTGTGCTGGACCAAGCTTGTCCTGCCGAAGTCTTTGCTCCCCACGGAGAAGACATCCTGGAATTCATGTAGCAGGTCCCAAAGTTGGAGTGACTGTTCCTCGTCTAAATGGTCCTGGGATCCTTGGTACAGCTTCTGTAGTACTTCTGGCAGGGCGCGTCTTCTTCGGTTGTCCGTCTGCAAGTGTCCGTCCGTCGTGTCTTTGATGCGGGCAATCCAGGTAACGGGATCGCAGACCCCTAGGTTGGTGTCCCGGTGAACCGTAATGTCGTAATCGTTCAGGTTGGACAGGCGGACGTACGGCCGAGACGCCGTGTTGATGAGAGTCTCGGCAATCAGCAATCCTTTTGTCTGGATGTCCTCATATTTTGGCTCTATGATAGCCGCCACTCCCTCAGCAGTTCCGTCGACAATTACGGCAGCCCTGACCTCCGTCCTGGCGGGAACGATGACGTCCACTCTCAGCCTTACTAGTCGTGCGGTGATGGCCTCATGTGCTGGTTGCAAAGCAAGTTCCTCACCTCCGAAGTGCAGACTGTTGGTACTCAGGTCCAAAATGATATCGTTCAGGTCCAGAAAGTCCAGTCCGATGATCACTTCGTTTGATACGTCAGCCACAAGCACTGGATGCTTCACCACCCGTCGACCAATGACGTTCTCCAGTGATCCTTCGCCATGTACCGGTGCCGTCTCTTCAGTCGCGGTTATTAGTTGGAGGTTCCTTTGTGTGGGTTGCACTCTCCACCTCGAGATCACGGTGGGATTGACGATGGTCCTCGACGCTCCCGTGTCGATCAGCATGGGCCGGCTCACTCCGTTGACGACTCCGTCGACCATCAGGCTGCTATTGTCCCTCCATAACTTCGTCACACGAACTTGGACTGCCGGGGTTGACGACTGTCACAAGCCAACCTTTGCTCCCCAAGGCTGGCTAATACTCGTTTCCCTGGGTCGCGCGGTTTTCAGACGACTGATTTCCCCTCGGATACCCTCGGCGGCGGCGATCACCGCAGTCCTTGCTCAGGTGGCCTTTCTACCGGAGGTCTGTAGGTCGGTAGTCCTCTTCCGGGCCGCCTCTCCGGTTGCCTTCCAGCTGTGTCGTTGCTGGTGGTGCCGCGACTATCGAAGAAACGGCTTAGCTCCTCCATCAATTCGTCGGCCAGGGGCTTGGTCTCGTTGGTTTTTGCTGGTTCGTCGACGTCCACTTGACGCAACCGCGCGTGCATTCTAGATGCCTGTTTTGCCGTCTCGAACTCAAGTGCGTGGCTCAGCGCATCTGCCAGGGTCTTATTGTGCGCGATTCGCACCGCTTGTTGAGTGTCCGAGTCCCGTAGCCCGTCGGTGAAGGTCTGCGTCGCAATCTGTTCCAGAAAGTAGGCCGGCGCTGTTGGATAAGCGACTCTTACGAGGCGTGCGATGTCCATCTCGAACTCCTGCAGGGTTTCCGCGTTCTTTTGTACCCGGGTCCGGAGCTGCATCTGGTAGGCCTGCTGAAGATGGCTATCTCCATATCGAGACTCCATATGGGCGATTAGTGAAGCGTAGTCCTGGGATCCAGTCGGGATAGCCTGAAAGACGTTAAGGGCGTCCCCTCTCAGTGCTACAATGAGAGCTGTAGCCTTTTCCGTGCTGTTCCAGTTGTTTATGGAACAGGCTGCCTCGAACTGACGTAAATAGGTGCTCCACGGGACCTTTCCGTCGAAGGTTGGGGGCGTCACTCTGCTCTGTCCCGGCCCTGATATTCCCGATGTACCTGTGGGCGGGAGTCGGTGCAGCTCGGCAACTTCCTCTTGAAGAGCGTTGAATCACGCTTCCATCCCCGTCGGCCGGCGTTGGTTCTGCTCAGCAATTTCCTTTTGTAAAGCGTTGAATTTCTCTTCCACCCCCGTCAGCGGGCGTTGGCGCAGTTCGGCTACTTCCTGTTGTAGAGCGTTGAATCTCGCTTCCATCCCCGTCGGCGGGCGTTGGCTCAGCTCAGCAATTTCCTTTTGTAAAGTGTTGAATTTCTCTTCCACCCCTGTCAGTGGGCGTTGGCGCATTTCGGCAACTTCCTCTTGTAAGGGGTCGAACTTCTTTTCCACTGCCGTGACTTCCTCACGTAGGCCCTGTTCCAATTTCCGTTGACTTTCCTGTGGTTTCGTCAGCAGACACTCTTCCAGATTTTTCTGGCCATCCAGAAATTTGGCGGTTAGGTCTGCTGCTAGCTTATTCTGACCGTCTTCCATCTTCTTCCGGTACTCTGCTAACTTCTTCTGGCTGTCCTCTAATTTGGAAGTTAGGTGCTCGGCTAACTTCTTCTGGCCGTCCTCCATCTTCTCCTGGCCGTCTTCCATCTTCTTCTGGCCGGCCTCCATTTTGGTTTCCATGCCACTTAACTTTTCTAGCAATGCTGCCAATTGCGCCTCCATTTTAGTTGTTTGTCTTGTAACGGGCATGCACTCACAGGAAAATGAGAGAAAATGGCCTGCTCGGGTTTTGAATCCAGGACCGTCAGGTGTTGTGCTTGTGCTTGAGTTCGTAATCCGGCTTCTGACACCAGTTGTTACGTGCCACCCCCTAGTGGCACTACGTTAACTGGATTACGGTGGGTGAAAGCACAAACACAATTGTTCCTTTAAAGAAATCTAATTAGCTTTATTGGAAGCCTGAAAGGTACACCACACAAATAGCAAATACAAGCAATCAGTACCTCACTCCAGTTTCCTATTGTAGGGAACTCTTGCCCTTCACTTGTCAACAGACCACAGAAGTTAATCCGTCCTAATGAGTCCGGTGGCCTTGACAGAACTACATGCAACACTACAGTTATTTACGATAGCCGGTCACTTACCACTACACTCTGCTTCGCTGACAGCTGGCTAGGGAAACAGCCCCCGGTACTTTCGCAATTCACCACACTAACCTCTGCCGCACTGGAAAACACACTCGTTCAAGGCACAGTTCCTCTGTAGGCTTCACACTCCCTCGCTGTCAAGAGAATCAGTTTCGCAAGGGTTTCACAAGTCACGTCGCCAACAAATGTCGCTGAAGGTAAACGCTCGCACTAGCTCGAAAAACACTGTTTCCCCCGCTTGCCAGGTCGCCCTTATATAGCAGGCCGGGACTCAATAAATGCTTCCAGACCCATCCAGGTTTCACGGCTTCTCGAGGTTTTCATCACTGGCTGGGTCACGAATATTCTGGGCCATCCCTTTGTCCTAGTAGCCTTTGTTGCGTAAGGCGCACGTAATACACTGAGGCAGAGCACAGCCCAGCCTCATGCGGTAAGCGACGAAACAAACTCACAGCCGTAACAATACGTTAGAATAAATGGAACAACAAGTCTACCTCTAAGAGTGAAAACAGGAGTACTACAAGGATCTGTACTGGGTCCAATGTTATTTTTGATTTTTATCAACGACTAGCAACCCGCCCCGGATTCGCCCGGGAACAGTTTTATGAATGCATTACGTGATAAGCGCTTTTTTTTCAATGTCAATGAACTACGACCTATATCCGTTTTACGTCTCGGCATGATGGGTTAAAATCACTGACCGGATTATTAATTATATTATCAGTGAGATGCATGTGCAACGAATTCTTGTCAGACGTAATTGAAAAATGGCGAGGTACGTGAAACACAAATCCCCTTTCCGTCCAATCTTAACTTGACTGTGCATTTTGCGGAACGAAAAGTTCACAGGCGAAATGAAGAAAAGCCGAATTGCACATCCAGGGAAACTCCAAACACAACCACTCTTCTCTGAATTCTTAACTCAAGACTCGACAGTTTGCTTCTGGCTGTATTTGGGGTAATAGGCTTGCCCGATTGCTAGGCTGTAACTGGGATGATTGGCTCGCCCCTAGCTAGCTCGTAAACTGTCGCCTCAGTAATTGAGTGGAGATTGTTGGAAGAAATGAAAACGTAAAAACACTTAGGCTATATTGGGCGATGTATTGAAGATAGAGATATGCTTTCCCGGACTTTTGTGTAGAACTTTTCATGATGAACAATTCTTACACTCATAGTGTATTGATAATTTTAATGGTTTGCCCAGCGTAAGCTTAAAAAGCGTTCGAATGCCAGGCTTTTTTTTCGACTATTTCACTGAAATCGTTATTGCGTGGCTTCCTTTGATCATAAATAAATAATTTTCTACCGAACCCTTCCTCGAGATATCCTTTGCAGGCTGGTGAAAACCGTATCAAAATCCATACAGAAGTTCTCGAGATTATCCGTGACATCCAAGAATCGGGGACTTTGTTTTATACTAAGTAGATATATTGAATCATCTATACATGGAATTGAAAATGTTAATGTCATATCATACGCATATGTTACAGTAGTTTGTTTTGAAGGTAGAACATGTGGAATTGTAAAACAAGTTGCAACTGCTGCATTGAAAATATTAAAGAATAGCTAGTTGGTAACGAACTATTTTTAAATATAAATAAATCAAAGTTCTTAAGATTCAGTTTAAAAGCAGTTGAAGATGATTTTAATGAACTAAAAATACACACTTTGAACTGTAATCAGAACTGTGATTGTCCTAAAATAGCTCAAGTGGATACAGTTAAATATCTGGGATTATTTATAGATAGTGACATGAGATGTAAGAGCAAATGCAAACACCTTACAGGTAAAATAAGAAGAACAATCTATATATTTCACATCCTAAAACATATTGTCAATTACAAATTAATAAGAGACATCCACCATGCTCTAGTTCAGTCAGTTCTATCATACGGTATTCATCCCTGAGGAGGTGCCTATGAAAATGTACTAAAACGTGTTCAGATAGACTAGTGCAGAATCTCATACTGCGAATAATGTTGAAGAAAGACAGATTATATCCGACTATGATACTGTATGCCGAGACAAGGGTCTTCAACATTAAACAATTGTATGCTTTTGAAATATATAGATACATTTTTTAAGATAGAAATAGAATTCAAGTTGTAAGTCACAGGCACAAAACCAGAAGTATTACTGAGAGTCACTTTATTTAATATCAACCTACAGTAAGTTTAGCTAAACGTAACTTTCAGTATTTCACACCAAAAGTATATAACATTCTCCCAATTAAATTAAAAGAATTTAAAGGAAATCATGCAAACCTGAAGATGCATATGAAACATTTTCTAAGGGAAAAAATAAAATAAAATTGAAAATATAATTAGTTGAGCCTGCAAGTTTATACAAATGCAAATTCAATTTTCCTTCTTATTCATTATTATTTAGTACATAAATCATCTACATAGAACGTGTTATTCGACTAAGCCATTATACAATTTTATGTTCGACGATGTCGAAATGTAAATATTATATGTCAGAAAACTGTATCATAATGAGGGTCATTATAACACTATTTTCATTATGAAACAGTTTTTCCAACCAATCAGAACTCAAGAAGCAGTTTTGTGACCTATTAGTTAAGGTTAGCATCGCACCTGCGCTAACTTCCACGGCCTCCTATTTTAAATGTCACTGCGTGGCTAACAGTAGTGTCATAGTGGGGTATTCGAGGAAGCCATGGTCAAATACAAGGTATTCTCTGCGTCCCATGCGCTCTGTTCAGTACTTAAATCTGGCGACATCTCGACAGATATTTATGAATATTTATATTTATATTCATATTTATGTTCGAACATAAAATAGTTATAATTATCGTCGAACAAAGACAGTCGTATGCAACTCGCCTATTGGTGTATTCTTGGAATACACGGTACGAGAGAATATAAAGTTTAATGCTCTTTGCATGTTCATTCCTTCCTCTTTGTCAAACACCAACAGTGATCTTCTATTTTCTCTTTGGTGATCATGTTGCTTATATCTTTTGTGAGTCTGTTCTAGATATATATCTTCCATGACCCACCTAGCGTCATCTAGCAGCGAATCTCTGAAGCTCCTCAATTCTTCCTGGTGCAAGAGGACTTCCTTTTCCATCTGGCCACCAGATCTCGTTGCCATCGCCAGTTATTATCTCCATGAGCAAGAGAACTTCGTCTACTTTTTCACTCACCATGTTGTGCTAGTATCGCCTGCTATCAACTCTTTGAAGACCATCTCCTCAAGAGAATTTAATTTCTTATGTTGGTTATTCTGATATGTATTCCTTTTGTCTCCTACCCCCACTCCTTTCCCTTTCTTGGACTCTCTGTGCGTCGCTGAGTGGGTCTCACTTGTGCGCCGGCCGTCGACTCAGTTAAGGCTCAACTAGAGCTAGCCTCCTGACCTAACGAGGAATTTTTTAGATTCCACGCCATGTGGTAACTTTAAACATCAAGGAGAACCTCACCTTCGCCATGCAGCAAAGTTAAGTACAAACTTCAAGTTTTAACCTCATCTTCATGGTTTTAACTTCTACATGCTTTTAACGATCTTTTATAGGCAGTGTGAAATTACTTATTTATTGAAATAATCATCCTTCGCGGGATTTTCCATGTTGGGCTTTTGTCTAATTAAGCCAATCTTGGTGAAAAAGCAGCATTTCTTATGCTTGTTAAATGAGAAACCTTCTCACCACGTGGGATATTACCTAATACCCGCTGTCTAGTTCCTCCGCTGGATTATCTTTGACCCCATTCTTCTATTAAGATCGTTCTGGAACCTTCCAGATCTTGTACTTTATCTACAAGTCCTGCCGTCATGTATTTTTCACTCAATTGTGAGAATACTATTTAAAAATTGAAGAATCTCACGTCTGAATGAAAGCTCAGTAGCGAATTTTCTTCCACCGATGGAATGTTCTATGGCGCATTTAATTGTAATTCACAACCTTCTCAAGAAATAGACTCTCGCCTACCTAGTGCAACCAGTTATTTTCATTATTGCAATAATTTTATTTCTCATAAACTTTCGTGTTTCTACAGTGAACTTTTCATCTATTTAACAGACTATAGTGAAAACTAGTGCTTGTCCAACTTTTCTACCGCGTCGCGATCGTCCGTTTACATTAAATAAGGCCATGAACATTTCTCCTCAATCCCAATTGATCTTCCCTAAACCTTCTACTAACACACCATATTAATAAAATTGTAACTTTTCTATAAGGTGTCACTCTAACGAAGTGCCCTTCCATCTTGCTTGTTTATCATTAATTAATTTCTGTATAACTACGTGTTTTATACACGGTTCACGCTTACATTGTTTCTTTCCTATAATCAGAGAAAACAATTCTTTCAACTCGTGAGTGAGTTATTTCTAGGTCTAACGAAATGGAAACTGCCCCATTTGGCTTGTGATTCCTACTTAAACATAGGAGGTCGAGAACCTTCCTTTTGATTCTCTCTTCAGGTTTCACAGTAAGTGACCTGCCCTTATTTGTATATTAACCAACAGTAATTCTGTATAAATATAAGAAGTTGTAGGAACTTCTATCTTATTCTTCATGTTTTTCTTATTGTTATTTTCGAAGTTGTCACTCTTTCTAGAATATTCTCTCAGGAATTTCTTAAAGTACACACCTTGTACTCTATTTAATGTTTAAACTTAAATTACTTCATTTGTCTTTTTCAAATCTTACAAAGATTTTAGAAAATATATAATGTTTGAAACCTCATAAATTGCCAATTGCCTGGAGCAAACGTTTAATGTTTTCTGAGGTCTGTGACCCAAAAATTGTTAACCAAATTGAAAATATATATTTGTTAAAGTTATCAACTTCTTTTGAATTGTTAAATAAATCAAGCGTTTCTTTTCGCTTTCTCATTTTTCTAGTAAAACGGTTAGGCAAGATCCTGTTTTCCTTGGCTCTCCCTACTCAATGCAATTAAAACCATTAATAGGGCTTTCACCACTCGTTGCATTTGAGCAAGAACTCTTAGTGGTAATCTCGTTAAAGTTTCTCTTAGCTTTAATAGCTAATTCTAACTGGCCAGTAAGGCAAGTAAAGCTCGCTACGCCAGCTACCTGCTTGTGGAGATCCTCTCCGAAAACTTATGGACAGTTTTCCAAAAGATAAGTGTTTTTCTTTGTCTAAACTTTTAGCCGGCCCCTCGCTGAGTAAAAGCTTAGCCATTTCCAAATGCAACCATTGGTTCATTTACCAAAATTACTCCCCAAGGTACAATTTCTTATCATTATCCTTCTTGGAAGCACTTGGTCGCTTTTTCAGGAACTCTATAACTTTGAAAACTGGAAATACCAAACCTGATTCATATTATTGGCATTCTTCGAATTACTTTGCAAAAACGAATTTCTTTGAACAGACATACAATAAATCTGTTACTCTCAGCCTTGCCAGACCAACACCCTTCCCCATAGTAGTCTTATGCATGCTTGAGAGGGAATATACTAAAGCCACTCTCTTGCAAACCGCCCAAGTCCTAGCTGCGTTTTCCGTCAGCTTCGACCAAGTCCTTACCCACTTTAGGTATCAGAGATCGGATTTGCAGTGGCAACCGCCTCTAAGTCCATTAAAGGTTAAATTTATAACTCTTGTGTGACTCTCCTCCTATTTTTCTATCCTTTTTCTCCAGTCCGAAACCTATCTCCTTTTCTTAATCATCTTCCCTTGGTGGTTAGGTTATTCCGCAGCCAATAATCTACCCAAAATTTGGTCCCAGAAACCCTGGAGAGACCATTTGTTGTTCCTTTGCAGAGGTTATTTGACAATACCTTGCAAATTATTAATATCTGCCTTGAATCTTTCAGCTATAACCACATCGTGCAAAGCCTGTGAAAGGGAAAGAGGCCGCTCCTGTCTCCTTTGGTGTGTCCCGTTCTTTCTACTTATTTGCTGCTGCCAGCTTGACAGCATTTCCAAGGTTCCACAGTTTCGTGAGTTACATTTCAATCTATTTTCTTTAACATGGCTCCTACTGAAAGGGATAAGGATGAAAAACTTACTTCTAAACGAGCATCTTATAAAGGGCAAATTACCCGATTCAGAAAGTACATAAAAGAGTTAGATCCCTCAGAAGCTCAATTAGACTTGTTGAAACATCGTGTAAGGGATTTTGAACGTTCTTATGAAAATTATTGTAACATTCAAACTGAAATAGAAACTTGTATGCTCATCAAACCGAAGATCGAGTCGAAGTAGAAAACCAATACTACGAAGGCATAGGTTCTGCTTTCAAAATAATACGCCAACTCGAAGAGGAGCAGAAAAAGGACGCTTCTGTTCTTGGTTCCCTTCACGAACCACAAACTTCTTTCCGTGATGGTACTCACAAGCCCAAACCAATTTTACCTAAAATTGATTTACCCCATTTCTCTGGAGATGAATCTACTTGGGATTCTTTCTATGAATTATTTTGCTCCCTTGTTCATGACAATGAAGACATTCAAGTCATTTACAAGTTTCATTACTTGAGATCTATCTTCCGAGGTCAAGCTTTGCAGTTAGTCGAAGCACTTTCTCTGCGTGCCGAAAATTACCCCATTGCCTTTAACTTATTAAAAGAAAGATATGGAAATTTACGGTTACGTATTCAACGCCATATGAAGGCTCTATTCAACCTACCTGCGACACAGCACAATGACGTCACTAGTTTGCGTACTCTAGTTGATACTACACAACTTCACGTTAAGGCTTTGTCCCAATTAGATCAACCTACTGAACATTGGGATACTTTCCTAATACATTTCGTGGTTTCTAAAGTTGATGCTGCTACCCTCAAAGCTTGGGAAATTGAACTTTCTAAAGAAAACGACTACTCTTACGAGCATTTTGTCACTTTCATAAACGCTAGATGCCAACTCTTAACCGCTCTAGCTAATCAAAGTGAACCCTCTTCCCCGAGTTCCAAATTTGAATTAATGTCTATCAAACCTAAAAGCGAACGCTTAGCGTCTAATACCCAAAAACCCGGGTCCAGCTCATCTAAATTTAAATCAAACTCTACTGGTTACCCAACTAGGTCAAGTGAACGTCGTGTTGCTAGCTCTATGGTTTTAAACACTCAAAGCGAACCCCGTAAGAGTTTAAACGAACCTTTAAAGTGCATACTTTGTAAAGATCCCCATGCCCTATACCTCTGTAAATCCTTTAAAGAAATGTCAGTCGACGACAGAAGAAAATTAGTTTCCCAGAACAAACATTGCTTCAATTGCCTAGCGCCTACTCATTATGCTTCTAATTGCAAGTCCACAAGACTTTGCTACCATTGTGAAAAGGCTCATCACACTTTGCTACATCGTCATGATCAGGCAAGGTCATCGACAGCATCTACTTCTCCAAAAAATGATAGTGCTAACAGTTCTAATGCTTCATCGTATATTCAAAATGCCAAGTCCATTCGCAGTGCCCAAGTATTGTTGTCTACTGTCCAAATCGAAGTTCAGGATAACTTTGGTAACTGGGTCCGTGCACGCGGTCTTCTAGATTCAGCGGCAACTCATGATTTTGTGTCTAATTCCTTGATTAGAAAACTAGGCCTACCTGTAAACCCCACTTCTATCAACGTGTCGGGCATCAACAGCTCAAAATCGCAAGCTTTACAATTCTTGAAGCTAACCATAAGAGATATTTGTCATAGAAACAACTTTTTTAAACTTAATTGTCTAATTCTCAATAGCATTGGAGAAGACACTCCAAGTCACTCTGTGGATATTTCAGGGTTAAACATTCCCTCGCATTTAAGGCTAGCCGATCCTTTGTTCAACATGCAAAATCCTATTGACATACTCTTTAGTGCCAATGTTTTCTGGAATTGCCTTCGTAAACAGGTTCGCAAGTTATCCTCAAACGTGGTCGCCAGAGACACTAATTTTGGATGGATCGTCACAGGTCAACTTCCCCATTATTCTCCCCAACCTGCATCGCAATGTTACTTCTCCAATACTGACCTGGAACAGTTCTGGAGGCTTGAAAGCGTTGATCCTCCTAATGTAACTTCTTCAGAAAATGAATTCTGTGAGCAACTTTTTTTGAACACCACCACTCGTTCTTCTGATGGCCGGTTCGTTGTTCAAATGCCAAGATTACATAATCCTCCAAAACTTATTAACTCTCAGCCCAAAGCTCGAAAAGCTCTCTTTGCTATCGAGAGCAAATTCAAGAAAGAACCTCTTGTTAAACAGCAGTACACTGATTTCATGGATGAGTACGAAAGCTTAGATCATATGGAAGTTGTCAACAAATCTGATGATGAATTGCACCCCCCAATTGAAACGGTTTATTTAAATCATCATCCCGTGTGGAAAAACCCTCTTGTAAAAGATAAAATCCGAGTGTTTTCAACGGTTCATCACCTGACGTTAATGGCAACAGCCTTAACGACACTCATTACTCTGGTCCTGCTATTCAGTCAGATCTATCTGCTATACTCTTAAACTTTCGATTATTTCCCATAGCTGTCATAGCTGATATAAAACAGATGTACCGTCAAGTTTTAATTCTACCGGAACAACGAGATCTCCAAAGAATCTTGTGGCGTGATGAAATCAGTAAGCCCATTAAGGTATTTCGCTTAAAAACAGTTACTTATGGCTTAAAACCCTCTGCTTTCCTTGCTATCCGATCCCTACACTTGCTAGCCTCACAAGATGGTCATCTATTTAATTCCAAAGCTTCTGAAGCACTAACTACGTCATTCTATGTTGACGATTATTTGCAGTCCTTCCCCACTTTGGAGGAAGCTTCTTTTGTGTCTTTAGAACTTCAGGCATTGCTAAGGAATGGAGGTTTCCCACTTCATAAGTGGAATTCCAACTCCCCTGAGTTTCTCGCCCAGTTTCCCATCGAAGACGTAGATCCTTCTTTTGTCGAAATTTGTCGAAACTCCGAATCTATAAAAACTCTAGGAGCTCATTGGTGCACTAGCACTGACACTCTCATTTATAATGTTTCGCTCGCAGAAGAGCTTCCTAACACAAAAAGACAAATTCTCTCTGAAATTGCAAACATTTTTGATCCTCTTCAATTCCTTGCCCCAGTTATAGTTATAGCCAAACTCTTCATGCAAGAGCTGTGGTCGCTCAAATGTGAATGGGATGACACTGTCCCTCTTTCTTTTCTTAATCGTTGGCTCTCGTTTCGCAGCAATTTGCTGGATCTTTCCCTTATTGAAATTCCTAGGAATTTAATTAACGCTCATTCTAATGCATCCTTTTTCCTTCATGTGTTCGCGGACAGTTCCGAAAAAGCTTACGGTTGCTGCGCATATTTAGTTTTCCACGGTTCATTCTATGGATCTTCAGTTTCCAACCTTGTTTGTGCCAAATCGCAGGTCGCTCCTCTTAAAACTATTACTTTGCCTAGGCTTGAATTGTGTGCTGCACTCATGGCTGCAGAACTTGTTAAGAAATTACGGGAAGTATTAAAAGTCGAATTCTCGCAAATCTATCTCTGGAGCGATTCCATGATCACACTTTCTTGGATCGCCAAAAAACCCTCTCACTGGTAAACTTTTCTTGCAAACAGAGTTTCCAAAATTCAAATTCTTTCTTCTGGATGTCATTGGAGGCATGTGCCCAGTGCTGATAATCCAGCCGATATTATCTCTCGTGGTTGTTTACCCTCTCAATTGGCAGCTTCCCAGTTGTACTGGCATGGGCCCTCGTGGTTAATCGAAGACTCTTCTTCATGGCCTTCTAAACCTCTAGCTACAAACTCCAACTTGCCTGACGCTAAAGTACCTCCATCTATTGCTTCGTGTCTTGTTTCCAACGCTTCTCATCCCTTGTTGTCCCGCTATTCTTCTTTTCATAAATTAATACGAATTGTCGCCTATCTCCTTAGATGGAAATATTTTGTGGTTGACCAACCTCTTCTCCCCAAACCACACCTTACCAATCATGAATTGAATCTCGCTACCATTAAGGTTTTACAACTGACACAGCAAGAAGCCTTTTCTTCTAAATTGTCTTTACTTTCTTCTAAAAGGGATCTTCCCAAATCCAGTCGTCTTCGTGCTTTGGCCCCGTTCCTTGATGACCATGGGTTACTCAGGGTAGGTGGAAGGCTCTCGCAATCTTTGCTCTCTGAGGACAAAAAGCATCCCGTTATTTTGCCTTCCAAACATCACGTAACTTCCTTAATTATACGTGACTTTCATTATCGCAATCTGCATGTTGGTACACGCACTCTGCTGTGCCTCTTAAGGGAAAAGTACTGGATTATAAATGGAATTCATGAAGTTTCTTCTGTAATTCACAAGTGCATTCCTTGCTTCAAAGCGAAACCTAAAATCAATACTCAATTAATGAGCGATCTGCCCTCTTTTCGCTCTTCTCCTATACGCCCATTTGCTTTAACTGGTGTGGATTATATGGGTCCGTTCCAATATCAACGAAATTCTCCTGAAGCTAAACGCAAATTGTTTGGTAAACTTTATGTTTCTCTCTTTGTTTGCATGGTTACTGGCGCAATCCACTTGGAACTAGTAACGAATGCTTCTACTTCTTACTTTTTATCAGCTGTCTCTCGCTTCACTGCTAGGCGTGGTGTTCCTTCAGAGATGTTCTCTGATAACGCTTCCACTTTTCAGGGCGCAGCTTCCCTGTGGAAGAAAGCTCTCACTTCCTCTCCTGCCATGGAACAAATTTCTAATTTTTCCTACTCAAAGGGTTTCAAATGGCACTTTACACCTCCCTATGCTTCTCATCACGGTGGTAGGTGGGAATCTTGCGTAAAGCTCACTAAACGTCATTTAAGAAAAGTCTTAGTTAATCGCATTTTGACTTACGAGGAATTCAATTCACTATCCGTTCTGATTGAAGGTGTTGTTAATCCTCGCCCTTTAACTCCGCTTTCCAATGACCCTGATGACCTGCTTCCACTTACACCTGGTCATTTCCTTATCGGCACTTCTCTTTCTGCCCCTCCTCCTCTTCCCAATTCTTACAGGGATTCTAATCTACCTATCGTTTGGCGTAAACTTGAAGTCCTCCGTAATTCCTTTTGGAAGAGGTGGAACTAGGAATATTTAACTTCCTTGCAACGGAGACAGAAGTGGTTTCTTTCCCGTCTCGACATTTAAGTGGGGGACTTGGTCTTGGTTAGGGATGTTTCACCCCCCCTAGTCTGGACTTCTGGTAGAGTGACTGAGTGTTATCCTGGAAGAGATGGGAGAGTCAGGGTGGTCAGAGTCTTGACCACTAATGGTCCGATCACAAGACCACTTTCTTTGATCGCTCCATTACCTTTAAATGTTTAACTGCTTATTTGTTCTCTGTTGGTGTTTTTCTCCTCCCAGTATGGTGTATTCTTGGAATACACGGTACGAGAGAATATAAAGTTTAATGCTCTTTGCATGTTCATTCCTTCCTCTTTGTCAAACACCAACAGTGATCTTCTATTTTCTCTTTGGTGATCATGTTGCTTATATCTTTGTGAGTCTGTTCTAGATATATATCTTCCATGACCCACCTAGTGTCTTCTAGCAGCGAATCTCTGAAGCTCCTCAATTCTTCCTGGTGCAAGAGGACTTCCTTTTCCATCTGGCCACCAGATCTCGTTGCCATCGCCAGCTATTATCTCCATGAGCAAGAGAACTTCGTCTACTTTTTCACTCACCATGTTGTGCTAGTATCGCCTGCTATCAACTCTTTGAAGACCATCTCCTCAAGAGAATTTAATTTCTTATGTTGGTTATTCTGATATGTATTCCTTTTGTCTCCTACCCCCACTCCTTTCCCTTCCTTGGACTCTCTGTGCGTCGCTGAGGGGGTCTCACTTGTGCGCCGGCCGTCGACTCAGTTAAGGCTCAACTAGAGCTAGCCTCCTGACCAAACGAGGAATTTTTTAGATTCCACGCCATGTGGTAACTTTAAACATCAAGGAGAACCTCACCTTCGCCATGCAGCAAAGTTAAGTACAAACTTCAAGTTTTAACCTCATCTTCATGGTTTTAACTTCTACATGCTTTTAACGATCTTTTACAGGCAGTGTGAAATTACTTATTTATTGAAATAATCATCCTTCGCGGGATTTTCCATGTTGGGCTTTTGTCTAATTAAGCCAATCTTGGTGAAAAAGCAGCATTTCTTATGCTTGTTAAATGAGAAACCTTCTCACCACGTGGGATATTACCTAATACCCGCTGTCTATAAATTACCAAGCTAGTTCCTCCGCTGGATTATCTTTGACCCCATTCTTCTATTAAGATCGTTCTGGAACCTTCCAGATCTTGTACTTTATCTACAAGTCCTGCCGTCATGTATTTTTCACTCACTTGTGAGAATACTATTTAAAAATTGAAGAATCTCACGTCTGAATGAAAGCTCAATAGCGAATTTTCTTCCACCGATGGAATGTTCTATGGCGCATTTAATTGTAATTCACAACCTTCTCAAGAAATAGACTCTCGCCTACCTAGTGCAACCAGTTATTTTCATTATTGCAATAATTTTATTTCTCATAAACTTTCGTGTTTCTACAGTGAAATTTTCATCTATTTAACAGGCTATAGTGAAAACTAGTGCTTGTCCAACTTTTCTGCCGCGTCGCGATCGTCCGTTTACATTAAATAAGGCCATGAACATTTCTCCTCAATCCCAATTGATCTTCCCTAAACCTTCTACTAACACACCATATTAATAAAATTGTAACTTTTCTATAAGGTGTCACTCTAACGAAGTGCCCTTCCATCTTGCTTGTTTATCATTAATTAATTTCTGTATCACTACGTGTTTTATACACGGTTCATGCTTACATTGTTTCTTTCCTATAATCAGGGAAAACAATTCTTTCAACTCTTGAGTGAGTTATTTCTAGGTCTAACGAAATGGAAACTGCCCCATTTGGCTTGTGATTCCTACTTAAACATAGGAGGTCGAGAACCTTCCTTTTGATTCTCTCTTCAGGTTTCACAGTAAGTGACCTGCCCTTATTTGTATATTAACCAACAGTAATTCTGTATAAATATAAGAAGTTGTAGGAACTTCTATCTTATTCTTCATGTTTTTCTTATTGTTATTTTCGAAGTTGTCACTCTTTCTAGAATATTCTCTCAGGAATTTCTTAAAGTACACACCTTGTACTCTATTTAATGTTTAAACTTTAATTACTTCATTTGTCTTTTTCAAATCTTACAAAGATTTTAGAAAATATATAAGGGTTGAAACCTCATAAATTGTCAATTGCCTGGAGCAAACGTTTAATGTTTTCTGAGGTCTGTGACCCAAAAATTGTTAACCAAATTGAAAATATATATTTGTTAAAGTTATCAACTTCTTTTGAATTGTTAAATAAATCAAGCGTTTCTTTTCGCTTTCTCATTTTTCTAGTAAAACGGTTAGGCAAGATCCTGTTTTCCTTGGCTCTCCCTACTCAATGCAATTAAAACCATTAATAGGGCTTTCACCACTCGTTGCATTTGAGCAAGAACTCTTAGTGGTAATCTCGTTAAAGTTTCTCTTAGCTTTAATAGCTAATTCTAACTGGCCAGTAAGGCAAGTAAAGCTCGCTACGCCAGCTACCTGCTTGTGGAGATCCTCTCCGAAAACATATGGTCAGTTTTCCAAAATATAAGTGTTTTTCTTTGTCTAAACTTTTAGCCGGCCCCTCGCTGAGTAAAAGCTTAGCCATTTCCAAATGCAACCATTGGTTCATCTACCAAAATTACTCCCCAAGGTATAATTTCTTATCATTATCCTTCTTGGAAGCACTTGGTCGCTTTTTCAGGAACTCTATAACTTTGAAAACTGGAAATACCAAACCTGATTCAAATTATTGGCATTCTTCGAATTACTTTGCAAAAACGAATTTCTTTGAACAGACATACAATAAATCTGTTACTCTCAGCCTTGCCAGACCAACACCCTTCCCCATAGAAGTCTTATGCATGCTTGAGAGGGAATATACTAAAGCCACTCTCTTGCAAACCACCCAAGTCCTAGCTGCGTTTTCCGTCAGCTTCGACCAAGTCCTTACCCACTTTAGGTATCAGAGAGCGGATTTGCAGTGGCAACCGCCTCTAAGTGCATTAAAGGTTAAATTTATAACTTTTGTGTGACTCTCCTCCTATTTTCTATCCTTTTTCTCCAGTCCGAAACCTATTTCCTTTTCTTAATCATCTTCCCTTGGTGGTTAGGTTATTCCTCAGCCAATAATCTACCCACCTATAATGGTAATTAAGACACTCGTATGGAAACTATAGAACTCGCTTCGCTCGTTTTATTAACATACTCGTGTCTTAATTATTGCCATTAAACGCTCTTTGCATAATATACTATTAAGAAATAGTTATCAATAATATGCGTGCCACACACAAGGTTGTATATGTGATTGCTCGTCCTGCTCTGTGTGAATTTGATATCCTATTTCAACCTATCTTTATCGTATTGTAACGATTTAATTTAATAATTGTAAATTTACAGGTTAAATTTTGTAAAATGCGTATATTTGTAACGATTTAATCAATAATAATAATAATAATTAGTATTATGGCTAGATAATTTCAACAATCCTACATTACTTCTTCCCTTATGACATTTGCTCTTCGCATGTCTTCATGCTAGTGACCTGAATAGACTAAGCAAGCAAATTTGGAGGTCAATCACCACTTTCAGTATGTGAACAAAACATCACATAGACGATAACTAATATTGACTAGTTGCATTATTTTAACTAATACTGCAACTAAATAAGTGTACATATTGTAAATACCTTAACCCACAGCCTAGACTACTTTTAGACATAGATTTAACAGACTTAAAGTGGAATGGATCTGATGATGATCGCTTTACGATCGATACTGTTCATCCAAGTGTATTTATTAATCTCATGTCAATTTTTCTCAAGGTTAGGGAACAACCCATCACAATTGGGTACAATCGTGTTGACCGACTGAATAGCATCAAATTTCGGTTAACCTACTAAGTCACCACTGAAAATGGCTTTCAACACCATAATGGGAGAATTTATCGAAATAAGCATACGCTGATTTGGTTGTTACCTCAGATCATCACTAAACTTAAAAAAGAGTGATCTTGATGTATTAAATATTTTAATACTTAAACCAACGGTGTACAGCAATTACAGCCTGAGATATAGTCGCTTAAATGGATGAAACTCTCAAAAAAAGCATACGGTGATTTGGTTGTTATGTCAGAAAATCACTGAGACGCAGCCGATTTCAGTGACCAACTACGCAAAATAGAGCTCTTGGTTCCAGGAGTAATGTAAGGCATAAACCATGGTGTACAGAAATTACAGCCTGTGATATGGGTGATTGAATGAAGAAAAAAGTGAAAAATATCAGATAACAAGTAGTTCCGTGAAGAACTAAATAGCCTATTTTCATGTATCCTACTTATATTAATTGCCTCTATCAACATACAAATTTTCAGTTTGATTGCTGTAATAGATTCGTAGATATTGAGAACCGTCTAAATATTTCGGATGGTCGCCATGTTGGAGTTTTATATATAGGCCTTAGAGTTATGTACTATTACATGAAAATAATTGTGCAGGTGTTTTATTCAAACTTCAATCGCATGATTGGACACAAGAAATAAAAACGAGATTTTAACATTTTGCTCTGCCTCCATCTTGTGGTTATGAAAATAACTTAAATGAATTAGATGCCAGTGGATTAAAATGTATATAAGCAAATACTGTACCAAGTTTCACTGCGCTCGGATGGTTAAATCGCGAGAAACGTCCATTTGGATATTTAAATTTCGCGCCGCCACCATGTTGAATTTGTGCTCACCAGGATATTGAACGTCCCACAGACGAACTTATGATTATAATCTCTATACACATTTAAAATTTCAGTTTGATTGCTGTCATAGATAAATAGATATTGAGAACCATCTAAATATTTCGGATGGTCACCATGTTGGATTTTAATATATGTAGGCCATAGAGTTATGTATGAGGATTATTGTGTACGTTCATTATTCAAACGTTCATTTCGATTGCATGATTAGTAAACAAGAAATACAAACTTAATTTAAAAATTTCTCACAGCCGCCATCATGCAGTTATGTAAACAATTGAACGAAATTAGATGTCTAAATATTGCAATTTGTATGTTCATTTGCTGCATCAAGTTTCACTGCGTTCGGATGGTTAAATCGCGAGAAAGGTCTATTTAAATGAGTCAATTTCGCTTGGCTGCCATGTTCGTTTTGTACTTAACAGGTTTTTGAAAGTCACACAGGGGAACGTCTAGTCGTGCCGTTTATCACCGTACAAATGTTCAGGGTGATATGAGTAATAGTTTCGGAGATATAGAATGTCGGTGAAATATTCCGAACAGCCACCATGTTGGATTGGTAAGACGTAATAAAATTTGAAGGGCACGGTCGGGGTCGGACGAAATAGTAATGTGATCTTACCGAGTTTCATTTTAGTAGCTCCAGTCGTTTAGAAGTTATTAGGAACACACACACACACACACGGACCCACACACATCATACACACACACGGGCAATAGGTGATCTCATAAGCCTATTTTTTCACAAGTGAAACTAGGCTAAAATTTGACTTTTAATATAACTGAAGTAAGGTGAGAGGTAGGTGTTTTTTTAATAACCGATGACATACACTATCTGGGCATATACATTATACCTTTCATCTTGAAAAGAATTGAGCAAATCGGGTAGAACATCTGGAATGACTGGCTTTAGTTTTATAAATTCGTTTAATTACTTAGATTATTATTAATAATAATAATAATAATAATAATAATAAAGGCCGTTTAGGCTTGAACAATTGTGTACTGGAACTACAGTTGGGCAAAATCTTTCCAGGCTCGCTATTTACAAATTACAAACAATTCGCCAGCCCCAGTTAACACAAGCAGTGAAGAACAGGCTCACGTGTTCAGTACATTACACTGTCTGCTACGTTTATTTTAATAGCCTAACTTTACTGCACTATGGTAGCGAAAATAAGTCGTAGTCTAGCCCACACATTTCTAAGGACCATAAGTTTTCTGTTGTTTATTAAATTTGCAACATACGCACAACAGAACTAGCGCAAGGAATACATTGCAATATGTGTAGCATATTAGATTTATATCAGTGGGGTGAATTCTTTCTCAATATGTATGCGTTCTTCACATTCGTCACCCAACAGGCGCCAGAGGTCTAAAAGTGGCAACAACAATATTTGTAATCTATGTAATTAAAACCAAATTTGTTTTGAAATTCTGCTAATACAGTATATCGTTTTGATCTGACTGTTCATTAGAGCAGCACACAAAAGCAACTGACTGAATGGCAGAAATATGGCAAGGAGAAGGCAGCCCTAGAATTTGGATGTGGTGACAGAGTTTAGAGGATATTTAAGAAAAATCTTTTCCTCTTTTATTCGAATCGGTCATTCTATTTAAAAGGCTAACTGAAAATTAAATTCCGAAATTTTTGCTCATTTTTCATTGATAAAAGAAACCCTGTCTGAGATAAGTAAAATAAGGCATGGGAGGAGCGATAAAGAAAATTCTACCCTGAAAGAGCGCGACTATAGGGCATGTCAGTCAGTTTAGTGCATAACAATATCATGGGAGACATAGCATTCCTCCTCCAATTAGGTCTCATAGTCTTTAACCTTCTACCCCTAAGCGATATTCAGCATAATAAATAGGCCTCGGGCCCCAAACATTGAAAGTCAAACCAGAGATAGGTAACATAAGAACAAAGACATCAACAACATCAAAAAACGATAGGTAAGCACACTCGCAGTATACCCATCCCGGAGAAAATTAATTAATTTATTTACTGGCATCATTAAGGCTCAGAGATTGTAAATCACAGTTTTCCCAGAGATAAAACGTTTATTGGTTTAAATGAAAAACGTTTCTGAATACATCGTACTGTGAATGCAAATTCTTGCCATGTTTTTGCGTGGATTTATTCTCTTACTCTCCACTGTTAACGTTACTGTATAGACATAAGCTTAAATTCATATTAAAGTATTTGTCATATTTACAAACAAAAAATACACTGTCACAAGGGACGCAATCTTTCTTGCTGCCCTGCAGCGTAGCCATGCTCGTTAAATCGTGCACAACGGCCACGAGGGCACCTGCAGCAAGTCCGAGTAGTTCTGTTGGATGGCACGTGGCTGGGAGGCGTGACCAGTCATAAGCAAAATATTAGAAACGAAGGCCATTGTCAGATACGCAGTATTCCATTGCAAGTAGCCTATGCAACGAAATTCAGCACACACACAACTGCACGGGGCTGAGGACCAAAATAAACAACTTCCTTGTTGGTTTTTATCGCCCACGTTCTTATCGTCTTGTCATTTCCTATCTTTGAATATGCTCCTATGGTTTATAGTCTAACCTTTTAGGCTGTCGTTGTTAGCAATACATTCGTCGAGGATATTCCCTACAGCGAACAAGAACACAGTGACTGCTAGACGGAGTACAGGTCAACATGCAAGGAGACTACTACGTGACCATCTGTCCACCAGTCGACAGACGAGAGCCACTGCAGGTTTACCGCAGCGACGCGGGTGTCTAATCGTCAGACCCAAGAAGTGTCACTCAAAATACACCACCAACACCACCACCAATACCACCATACCACAGTCACGCCAGCACGAAAATACTAGGGAAGTTAAATAAAAATTCACAATTTGACCCAAAACTCAGTTTGGTATTAAGATTACAACCTAGCTTGGAACTCTGACAGGAAGGGAACCTGTAAGCTGCAGCTGCATTATCTTTTCCTCGTGGCGTGGTGACTAGCATTCTTGGCTGTCATCCTTGAGTTCCGGGTTCAATTCCAGGCTCTGGCCTGAAGGTTGGAACAGGCTGACGCAGAACTATGTACATCCTAATTGTGGTATTCTTCCAAGCAAAGCGCACCTAACTCAAGGTCAAGGACGCCTCCTATAGCCCCAATAACAAATACAGTCATCACAGTGACATAGGCTAGGTTATTCCACACACACTCAAGTACACGGAGTTAATTATTGATCAACACCACCACTGCCATACCACCCCCACACCTCTACCATAGGCTACCACAACCACCACACCATCACCTCCAACACCACCACCACCACCCCAACACTACCAACAACACCCTCACACCACCATACCAAACCACCCTCACACCTCTACCATAGGCTACCACAACCACCAAACCATCACCACCAACACCACCACACCACCGCCACCAACACCACCACCAACACTACCAACAACACCCTCACACCACCATACCAAACCACCACCCCCACACCACCACCTCCACACCTCTACCACAGCACCACCACAACACCTCATCCACACCACCAAAAGCACCACAACACTAACAGCAACACCACAACCAACACCACCAATACCACCACCAACACCACTACCAGCACCACCAATACCACCACCACCAACACCCCCAACTACACCACACCACAACCAACACAACCACCACAACAACACTACCAACATAATTACACCACCAACACAACCACAACCACCACAACACCACAACCAACAACACCACTACCAGCACCACCAATACCACTACCACCAACACCACCAATACACCACACCACAACCAACACAACCACCACAACAACACTACCAACACAATTACACCACCAACACAACCACAACCACACCACCACCACAACAACACCACCACAACACCACAGCCATCAGCACCACTACCAGCACCACCAATACCACCACCACCAACACCACCAACTACACCACACCACAACCAACACAACCACCACAACAACACTACCAACACAATTACACCACCAACACAACCACAACCACACCACCACCACAACACCACCACCACAACACCACAACCAACAACACCACTACCAATACTACCACCACCAACACCACCAACAACACCACACCACCACCAAGCCCACCAATACCACCACCAACACAACCACCAACGCCACCAGCATCACTATCAACAACACCACCAAAACCACCACACCACTAATACCACCACCAACACTACCAACATCAACACCAACATCACCACCAACACCATACCACCGTCACCACCATCACCACAATATAACCACCATACCACCGCAACACCACCATTTGTCTGGTGTACTCAGTCAACTCACTCGCGTCCAGGCCAACTAAAACTTCTGGAAGAAGCAAGGTGATGACATGTCGATGCTGGTTTCCTTCAACCTTAATTTCAACCCTGATGATGATGATAATAATAGACTAATAATAATTATAATATAAATAACGGTAATTAATTTAATTTAATTTAATTTCATTTATTTCTTAAATATTATTTATGTTACATTGTTGTGATATGTCTCACGAATCTGATGACAGTACAGATTATCTGTGAGACATATTAATTATTATTTACAACATACATATAGATTATATTTCAATACAAGAGTGCATGCATTTTTTGTTATGATAATGATAAAGTATTAATGTAAATAATTAAAGACACAAAAAGTTACACTATGGTAGTTATATTAATAAATTTATGTTATGAGTTAATGTTTGGGTAAGTAATATTTTTAATGCGACTTATAGCTAGTTGTTTGCTGTTAATGTTCGTCAATCCAGGTGGTAGTTCATTAAGTAGTGATGGTATAATATAATTTAGTCTCTTGAAACCATAGCTATTTATACATAAGGGTTTTACATATTTAGTACTTGTTATGGCTCTTGTTTGTATGTATGTTGTGAGAGACCTTATGCCTGAATCTTGGATCATGGTAGTAGAGATTCAGTACAGTAATTTGGAACAACTCTTTAATATTAAAATAAGGGATATCAGTGAAATATTTAAAGAACCTGTTTTGGCTATCTTGAAGATTATTAATTAAAGTAGTGTTTTGATTTCCCCAAGCTGCTATAGCATATCTTAATTTGCTTTCAATCAGAGCACTATAAATTATTTTGTAAGATTTCCTATCTACATAAAATTGGAGATTGTAGAAGGTTTTTATTATGTTTACTGTGTGTGTGTTCATTTTAAAGCGTTCTTCTAGGGTAATTCCTAGTTATTTTTGTGTCGAAGTACTATTTATGAAGGTGTTACATTTGCAACTTGCCAGGATGTCTTGGTGTATGCATGATATGCTGTGGTGCGTTAGTTTGTATTTTTCTTGTGTGAAGTGATCAACTCTGACGTGCATTATTTAAGATTTGGTTGTATTTATATACAAATTATTGTCATGACACCATCTTGTAATGTTATTGAAGTCTTCTTGAAGTCTATCAAAAGCTGTTTTAGAGTCTTTATGTATGGTATATATAGTGGTGTCATCAGCATAAATAAATATTTTACTGTGCTTAATGGTTTCATTCATGTCGTTTACGAACAGGTTATATAGTGTAGGTGAAATAATACTGCCTTGAGGGATACCCCGTGTTCCTTCTACTGCGTCACTGATAGTGTTATTGACCATAATTGCCATTTCCCTGTTTTTCAGATAGCTTTCAAATAGTTTGTAAGTCGTGCCTCTTATTCCAATATCGTGTAATTTAGCAAGTAGTTTATTGTGGTTTATTGTGTCAAATGCTTTAGAAAAGTCAAGAAAAAGTACCATTATGTGATTGTTCTTATTTAAGGCATTATTTATTACATTGGCAAATTCAGCCAGGAGTAGTTCAGTACTTTTTCCCTTCCTAAAACCGTATAGGTGTCCCTTTAAAATACCATATTTAATTAGGAAATTATTCAATCTCTTATCCAAGCATTTTTCCATTATTTTGTGTAGGATTGATAAAATGCATATTGGTCTGTAGTTGCCAAAGTCTAAGTGATCGCCATTCTTATATATTGGTTTAATAATTGTGTATTTCAGATATTTTGGTATTATGCCTGATTCGAATATCTTGTTTATGAGATGTGTTATGATTGGTATAGTTTTTTGGATGTTGCCTTTATGTCTTTCAAGCGTATATTGTCTGCCCCAGGCGATTTGTCAGTTTTTAATTCCTTAATTATGTTTTCTATTTCATGTTCATCAGTTTCAAGTAATGTAAAGGAATTCATTAATGTGTTTCTATTTGATTGCCATATGTTGATACTACAGTTATGAGCTAGGCTGTTTATTTCTTCACTAAAGGTATTGTTGAATTTATTGACTATCACTTCGTTAGTATAATGTAATCTTAAGTGTTTGTTTATGACTTCATTGGCAGTTTGTGTTTTCCGACCTGTTATATCATTAATGACTTTCCACATTACTTTATTATCGTTTTTGGAACTATTTATCTTATTTTTATAATATTGATGTTTGGTTTTGTTTATTAGCTTATTTAATTTGTTTCTGAAAGCTTTGTATTCATTTTTTATTGTAATATTATCCTTGTTTCTGAGCATTGTTTTGTAAAGTCTGTCTCTTTCCTTACATTGTATTTTTAGGTCATAAGTGTGCCATTGTTTGCTTTTTCTGTGTTTACGTGTGGTTATGTAAGATGCTTTTTGGTAGATTTCCTTAAATTTGGTTGTTTTATTGTTATATATGTCATTAGGATTTTTTAATTCTAGGCAATCTGTCCAGTCTGTGTTGTTAAGGCTAGTGTGTATTATAGTATCGTTCATTAGCGTAATGTGCGATTCATTATCTTGTAATTGTGTCTTGTCATTTTATGGCCAAATACCTGCATATGTTATGTAGTGGTCAGAGATGTCTGCTTGTATGACTGCAGAAGTATATTGATCTAGTCCGTTACGATAGTATATGTGATCAATACATGTTCTCGAGTCTAAATTTGGATCATAACGAGTACATTGAGTGATAAGTGGTAGGAAACCATGAGTTGCCATAATATTTTTATATTTGATAGCTGATAGACTGCTGTCATTAGATAAAGTATCAATGTTGATATCTCCTAAAATGGCGTATTCGCTGTACTTACTAGTGTGTTGTGTTATATGTGTCTCCAGTTCATGAAGAAAGTCATTTATGTTAGTGCTAGGTGGTCTGTAAATGCATGTTAATCCAATCTTCTTGTTCATGTGAAGTATTTCTATTACCTTTGATTCATGAGTATTGGAAATGTATGAATTGTGTGTTCTAATAGCCATGTTGTTCTTTACGATTTGTTCTATTACAAAATACAATATTAAAATTATCCAAAGTAAATAGGTAATTATTAGATTCAAGTATGTTAATTTCTGTTAAGCAAATAATATCCAGATCATTAATTTTCTTGCCTAAGGTTATGGTTAAATAATCCCAGTTTTTTGATATAGATTGAATATTTACAGAAAGGATATTGATTTCAGCATTATTTCTAGTCTTATTACCATTTTCGATGAAATCGGGTATATTGAGAAACGTGAGTTCCTTTTGTATTCCAGAAACATTTATATTGCTATCCCAACTGTTCATAATATCAATTAATATAATAACTCAATAATAATTCTTTCTTTTTGGCGGGGGGGGGGGGGGGCTTACCTAATTTTGTTAATGTCTTCCTCACGGAAGATTCTCAATATACCAGATTCGTCGATTTTTCGCGCTAGAATTTTGCCGTTTTTAACCCAGATGAATTTCCAGTTATTTTCTCTTGCCTGATTTTTAGTTTTCCATAGTAGCTCTCTGTAAAATGACGTTAGACTTTCGTTTATGAAAAACCTAGAATTAGTGTTCCCATGAGTGAGGAAATTTTGTCCTTTTCTTTTCTGTAAAAATTCATTCTTTTTGGATATAGAGTTGAATTTTACCACTATTGGGGGGATTTTGTTCTTTCTTTGCAGTGGGGGCCTGTAAACTTCCTCTACATCAAACATGTTTAGATCTACTTCTAGAGTCCCAGCAATTTTGTGGACGATTTCGTCCAGGCATTCATCTTTCGCGCGTGGCACTTTACATATTTCAATGTATTGTTGCCTACCGTTCTGTTCCATTGTGTGCACTTTCTCGTTTAGATCTGATATTATTTTGTCTTGTAGATTCTTTTCGTCTTTTAGGGTTTTAATTTCTGCTGTCAGTGATTTCAGAAGAGTTGCATTTGACTTAGTTTCCTTAATCAACTCATCATATTTCTGCGCAATAAAGTCGGCACTTTTTACACTTTCACTCACTTGGTTTTTCAGTTCACTAATCTGTTTATTTAATTCTAAGAACATATCTTTGATATCCGATGCGTGTATTGTCTCCGTGTCCGGTGTTGAAAGTGGAGTCTCTGTGTCATCAGTATTAGCAGCTGGTTGGTTCATTGTTCCACCGCTTGCGACAGCAGGTGCTGACGTCGTCTTCTTGAAACTACGGCATTGTGGACACCGCCATGATTCCTTCGCTTGTTTGGCCATACCCTTCCATGTACGTGCAGTTACGGTTGTACATTCATAGTGATATTTCCTTTTGCATCCCGTGCAGAATACATACTCACCATCACTTGGGAGTCCTTCTTGACAACGGTCGCAAACCATTTCCTTGCTATACTTAACTTTTTTGCGGAGCACTCAGGTACACGTCTACTTCCTCCGGTGTCTCACTTAATAATAACAATAATAATAATAATAATAATAATAATAATAATAATAATAATAATAATAATAATAATAATAGTAATAACAATAATAATAGGATGTCTCATAAGTAATGCCGTTTTTTAAGTTTGGTGTTTTATAAGAGAGAATTGGTGTTCTTTGGTCCGCCACTGCTATTTATGGGAGGCCATGACTAGAATTCCGTATATTGAATAATAATAATAATAATAATAATAATAATAATAATAATAATAATAATAATAATAATAATAATAATAATAATGTTATTTGTTTAACGTCCCTATTAACAACTGCAGTATATACAGTGTAGCGGTGACATTGTCCGCTAGGCTAAACTGTTTGCGGGGTAGCTGCGTTGGGCAAAATCATTTATTCTCTCCAACCAATAATCTTTGAAAGTTGTGTGAGGGTTCAAGCGAAGGAGGGTCACGCCCCCTATCTCTAGAACATGTCATTTTCCAAATCTTACCAAAGGGCGTAAGTGCAAATTTCAAAATTCTAGCTTTTTCGGCAGTTTATTATTTATCTTCAACAGTACCTGGTTCGTTGTGATGGCAAAAATTTCAAACAATGCCCAATATCGCCAATATTACTTTTTATTGCACAATTAATAATAACAGAGCTATTTTAACACTCCATTGGCTCAAAATATCGCCTTCCTCGGCCGATATACAGCGATGAAACAAACACGTTTTCGCTACCATAGAGCGACACTTCTGCCTACTATCAAGGCTCAGGTAATGACTTCCTCGAGTCCTTCCTTCTTGTAGGCTCGACTCCAGAGTCGTTCACAAAATAACAGATTTTCCATTCGCCCTTCTGCGAGGTATTTTATATTCTGAAATATTCGTAAAAATCACAAAAGGAATTTCTGTAGTCTCCAAAGTATCAAAAATCATGTAGAACAAGTAGTTCCGTAAACTATTTCCATATACTATATATCCGACTTATGTTATTTGCCTATATCAACATACAAAATTTCAGTTTGATTGCTGTAATAGATTAGTAGATATTGAGATCCGTCAAAATATCTCGGATGGTCGCCATGCTGGATTTTTATATATGTAGGTCTTAGAGTTATGTACTATTACTTGAAGATTATTGTGTAGGTGTAGTATTCAAACTTTAATCGCATTATTAGGACACAAGAATCAAAAACGAGATTTTAAAATGTCGCACGGCTGCTATCATGTGGTTATGAAAACAATTGAAATGAATTAGATGCCAGTGGATTAACATTTGTATAAGCGTTTACCATTCCAAGGCCATACTCTTAAATCGCAAGAAACGTCCATTTAAATATTTATATTTCGCGTCGCCACCTTGTTGGATTTGTGCTCAAGGTAATTGAAAGTCACGTAGGTGAACTTATTTCAATAACCTCTAGGAACATTAAAAAAAACCATTTTGATTGCTGTAATAGATTCGTAGATATTGAGAACCGTCTAAATATTTCGGATGGTTGCCATGTTGGATTGTTATATGTATATGCCATATAGTTATGTACCATTAAATGAAAATTATTGCGTAGGTCCATTATTCAAACTTTCACTTCAATCGCATGATTACGACACAGGAAATAAAAAATAATAATTTAAAAAAATTGCCCAGCCGCAAACAATGAAACAAAATTAGATGCCGGTCCATTACAATGTGTCTAAACATTAACTGTACCATACTGAACTGAACTCAGATGGTTAAATCGCGAGAAAAGTTTATTAAAATGTTTCAAATTCGCTTGGCTGCCATGTTCGTTTAGTACTTTACAGGTTTTTGAAGGTTGCATAGATGAACTTATAGTAGTGCCATTTACCACCGTACAAAATTTTAGGGGGATATCCGTAATAGTTTCGGAGATATACAATGCCGTTGAAATATTTCGCACAGCCGCCATCTTGAGGTTATGTAAACAGTTGAACTAAATTAGATGCCAGTGCATTACAATGGGTATAAACATATACTGTACCACGCTTCATTCCGCTTGGATGGTTAAATCGCGAGAAATATCTATTTAACTGTTTCAAATTCGCTTGTCGCCATGTTCGTTTTGTAGTTGACAGGTTTTTGAGAGTCTCATAGGTGAACTTCTAGTAGTGCCCTTTATCACCGTACAAAATGTCAGGGTGATATCGGTAATAGTTTCGCAGATATAGAATGCCGGTGAAATATTTCGCACAGGCGCCATGTTGGATTGGTGAGACGTAAGAAATTTGAAGGGCACGGTCGGGGTCGGCCAAAATGATGCTATGGCCTTACCCACGTTTCATTGATATCTCTCCCGCCGTTTAGAAGTTATTAGGGGGACACACACACACATACGCGCACACATACACACACACGGACAAAAGGTGATCTCATAAGCCTGTTTTTTCATAAATTAAAATAGGCTAAACATATAAATAATTAAATTCGAAGAATTAATTTCGCGGCCATCTTAATCAGTTATATCCTGTCCTCAAGATCTCGTATACAATTTATCCATTTCAAAAGGTTTGATTCGTGCAAGCGCACTTCTGCTAAGATTCATGATCCATTCAGTCGTTTTTGATTACTATCGACTGTATAATTGATCATGAGTATCTCGGGCTCAGTATATAGTGTTGATAGACGCTAGCGACTTGGGCTTATCAGGGGTGCTTTGTCAGAAGGATGGGGATTGTATTCTAGGCATCCTGTAACTCGCTAGTAGAGGTCTAATTCTGCGGGAAAATTATACGCTTCTACTGAGCAGGATTCGCTAGCCAGAGTGTATTCGCTGGGTAAGTTCCAGACCTATGTGCTAGCAGCGATTCCCAATCCATACTGTGCCCTTATTCGGGATGGGCCCAGTTTTTTTTCAGAAGCGGCCGACTATTTGAATTTGTAGAGCGCGCCTGCTGGAGTTTGGAGAACGTCGTATAGAGAGCAGCTGAGTGAGGACCCGTGGCGCGGACGGCCATTCATGGAACTTCACTATTGTTCAAAATCCGGAGAGGTCGAACTACCAAAATATCGAGGGAATATTGACCTTACTGGTGAAGGATTTTAGAAGAAAAATTTAGAGCGATATGACGAGGGATGTCGGAGTTACGAGAAATTATGTTTTTGCAATGCGCAGATGGGAGGCGCAGTGGCCTGCGCAAATCGAAGAAGTAGCGTTATAAGCCCAGCGCAGAAGAGGAGCGGTTGTCTTCTTCTTGTCTCGTCTGAGTGGTGAGCAAGCGATCTTCGCTGCGGATACCAATCGAAGAGCTAAACTACGATATTTGCATTAGCCAACGAAGTTGGGACCAACTGCCTAGTCAGTTGGTGTGGGACTATATCCCTAGCCCAGCGTTACGAATCTTGATAGCTGGGGCCAACTATGATTGACATGTTGTGTTGGAGAATATCCTAATCCCTTAGAATAGTTAGCCTACGAAACTGGAACCAATCTGTTTGACGGATTGAGCGGGAGAGTGTAAGTGTTAACATACCGTATAGTCTGGATTTCGTCCTTCTATCTTCCAGAGATTCCCACCCTAGTTTGCTATCATTCGAGTTACACTACTTCTAGGATTAAAATAGTTGAGCACAAACCTAGCAGCCTTCCTTTGTACCATCTCCAGCTCATTGATGAGCCCTACCTGATAAGGGTCCCAAACCGCTTAGCCGTATTCCAAGATTGGCCTCACCAGGGTCAAATATCCTAATTCTTTTGCGGTAGAGGTGCTGCCTTCTAATATTTAATTTATATGCTGAATTTTCGAGTAATCTCAGAACTGATAGCATTATTGATTACTGTGATTGCGGTTGATTTGCCGAAGTCATAACTTCTGTGAGCAGACACTACCCGTGTGTCAGTAGAGTCTGTGACAGACCTTGATGGGCAATTTGTATTTGTCTGCGCTTGTGTAAAGCCTGTGATTGATTTTAAGTATAATATTAGAGCCAGTGTGATACGATAAGTCCGTCAAGGAAACCCTGAATGAACACTTGGAGACAATTTCTACCTGTATTGATGAAGTGTAAATGATGGAGTAAAAAACACCCATGGTGAGGGAGCGGCCGAAATTAAAACCCACTTGATGAAGAGGCGAAGGCGATGGGTTATCGTGGAGCCGAGGCTCGAGCTCAGGCCTTGTCCTATGGCCATAGCTCGAAGGTACAGATGATTCCAGCACACTGATAATGTGAGTCTTTAATACAAATTCCAACATGTCAAGGGTTCAATTTCATGTCGACGTAGGATAATGTCGCACTGCAATAGCAACCAGCCTAGGTAGGATTGTGTTATCATTTAAGATGTTTTCCAGTTTTACTATTTTCACATCTACAATTGATTCTGGTCAAATTTCTATGGAAGTAACACCCAAACGATTGCCTCGGGTACGCTCAAACCTCCAGTATTAGGAGATGTTCTTAGACTCCTACACACCCTTTTTTGTAAATAGTTTCTCTCTACGATGCAGCAGGTCTGCACTCTGAAGGCCTTTCATTATTGTACTGAACATACTAGTCGTATCATTTGGCAGTTGTTAAGTCTACACTGTCGCTTTAGAAATAGGATGTTTCGTGAGCTCTGAAGCCACTACCTTTGATTTTTGAGTGGCTTAGAACATGTGTTAGGACAACACAGGCTCCGGGAGCCATGCATTTGAATAATATACTAGTCGTATCATTTGACGCCACATAAGGTGTGAGTGCTGTTGGTTATTATTATTATTTTTGATGCCTAGGGAGCACACTGTTTGTTGAAAAATACTTCAAGTGTACACTGTTCAGTGACATGTATTAGTGAGCGCACTGACAGGACTGTCGCTGCCGATGCTAGGCAAAGCACTCGACTGGAGTGAAATGACTTCCGTTTCATCTCCTTTGAAAAAAAAAAAAGTTTACGAGTGTGGCAGAGATTTTCACTGATATTAGGTGTGTATGATACGAGACATGGGCGTCCAAGGACTGTAGTGATTTTAGTATAGCTCATGGTATTCTCTGTTAGACTGCAAGGTGAATGTTACCTGGCAAATATGATTGTGCCTTGACACGCCAGACAGGGAATGCAACGGTCGGCAGCTGTGAGTGCGACACGTGCGTGATTCTCCCGGCATGCAAAGTAAATGAGACGACGTCAGATGACAGTGAACTAAACATTTATGAATACTAGCTAATTATGATACAAACCTGAGGTCGCTATTAAGCATTATTGTGGTTATAATATGAGACATTCACGTCATATTTGGGGCTATGTTTAGCCGTTTGAACACTCATTTTGTGTGAGCCTTCTGAATGTACGAGTTAGATCCGAGAGATCCCTTCCTTTTTATTATGAGTTTAACAGACGAGACCATGAGTAAATTAGCAACTATGTGATTGTTTTGTCTTTTGAGACGATTGAATGATGGGATGGACGTTGATCACCCATATTGTTTCTGGTAGTTCCAGTGACGGAGTTTGCTTTTTCAACTCATAAGCCGAAGGGGTTAGCGAGCCTGTAGAGTCGCAATTTTCCGCTATTTTTAGCGAGTATTATTGTGTTACCCGTTGGAGGTAATTTCTCTTGTTGAGTGGACATCCACATGGCAGTGTATTTGCTGTTGTTGTCGAGTGTCACCATGGTCATTCGGGATATTAGCTACACAAAAGAAATTAAATCTGAAATTAAATTGAAATTAAATCATGAGCGTAATTAATATAACAATATTTTTCTAAAATGTACCACTAACTAGGATGCTGAATGAATCTAAACATGAGATATTTATATTTTTATTGAATGACAGACACAATGGAACAGCTCATATTCATGAACATTTTTTAGACCGAGCTGATACTATTTGAGACTATGACGTTGCCAATCCCACAGAAACCCTGTAAGGTGTGGACATTTGGTGACTAAGCGACTTAAGTCGCAGTTTTAACTGTGCTGTCACCATCCTAAACTCATGCACAATAGGTGACGATCGGACGAAAACAGCGATATGATTAGCGTAGGCAGGAGTGTATATAATTAATGTGTATTACTTTTAAGAGTGCATTATTTCTACCTTTTATCCTGTGTGTATTAGATTAATATTTTCTTTGAAAGTGCTTGTTTGATATTTAGCTTTGATTTTTCTTGTCACAGGTGCATCTCATCAGGAAGTAATGTAAACTAGGGATTAGCTATCAATTTAACGTACAATTAAATGTTTGAAGTGACACCAACGTAACATAGCTTAAACTTTTGGTGCATTAAATGTAAATAACATGTTTTCTATTGTCGACGTTTAACTTGACTTGCTTTGCAGTAGAATCAGGGTGTGATTAATATTATTTTTCAATTATTTTTCTTGTAGTTGCATAGGGAACATCTTACGTGTCACATTCTTAGCGTGATTGCTGTTTATTGGTTTTTGTGTTTAAGAAGGACTTTCGTGAGGGTATTAATTAAATGCAGTTTAGAGGAATCATTATTTATGACTAGTTCTAACTTTACACAAATTTTAATTTTAACCCATACATTCAGTTATGAAATTGCTAGCCTTATTTGATGCTATAAATAGACGAATTAATCAGAATATTAATTGTCTTTGTAAGGATACCAGTCTTCCTAATATATACATGGAGTTCTAATCTTGGGCGCCCAGTCTCACGCACAAACCACAAAATTGTTCCACTTGCGGCGCCATGCTTTTCCAAAAGCTGTGCTCACGCGAAAAAAATGGGCAAGTTTCATCACTACAACAAAGTAAACAGCACCACGTTGGCCGCGCCAGCTTTCCCTATGCACCCTTGAATAAAGCAGTGTTTTAACAAGATTCTGTCTTCGGGGTCGCGTTCAGTCCTTGTATACTTTTAAGAGAGCTCAATACAAAACAACTTGCTTCATAGGTCTCAAGGATCATAAGAAAAACTATAAATTAAGAAATGAGTGGAAAACAGATAAAAACATCTTTTAATAACTGAAATAAGAAATACAAAGAACAATAACAAATCAAAATTACTCCCTGAACTCTGACTCCCATATAAACATGAAATTAATAAAATATGAGTGGTATAACTAACCTACTCCTCTCAACAAACACGAGGATTTAATGGTCCACTGAACTGGTTAAAATGTATGCGCGTGTGTACTGACAATTACAAAAGAAATGAGTACTTAGATGAAAATTCGTTCACAACTGGAAACACCCAAGTTGCTCACGAATCCCCATTCTGCAACCCATCATTATGGCCATGGGACATACATTAAGAACAACTATACATTAATTTTAACTACTGACACACGCAAACATAAATACAATTTAAAATTACTTGAATCTTCCACCGAGATTCCAATCTGTGCCAGAGCACAATCAAAACAATTGAGCGTGCCTGAACGGCCAAGTGCTCAGACATGGTATGAGAACAGCGTGACGTGCAAACAAGAAGGCCACTCGGGGTCATCGAATATGAACGTAAACAAAAATTCAAGCAACAACAAAATGTGCCTCAACGGGCTGATAATTACATGAAAATAAAAAGCAGGAAAGGTTAACGCTCGGGAAATAACATACACAACGTGGACATCGCCCATGTAATAATCAAATGCATTTACAATTAATCAGGCTTTTTCTGAATTCAAACAAAACATTACTAAGAGGTACAGGAACCTAGCCTGCCTCGCTAATGACCACAGGTCGTCCTTATCTGATCGCAGGCTCGCCCAGTGGTACGCTCCCCACTCCACAACACAACATCTGATATTTTGTCAGTCGCCAAGCCCGTGTCTGATTATAACCGGTGACCTGCTAGTCCCGTTATTTCCAAACCTGGAATCGCGTACAATCACAACAATATCTCGCCAATTCTATGGGAATTGCAAGAACAACAAAAATATATTCTACACATTCGCCTCGCAAGGTTGGAATGGGGATCTGGAGTGCGGCATGTCGGAAAAGTATGCTACATATTCCCGCAAGCAACTGCCAGTAAAATCACACAATGGACACAACAAGGCTAGGACTGCCGCAACGATATACCACTCAGGTCGGCACTGCACCAGATATCCCTAATATCGTGTCTAAAGGCACTCCAAGAATTTAAATCAAATAATGAACACTCGAGTGAGCTTATGGCTACTACTCGCATAAAGAATTGCGACATGGCAATTATCAAACAATTAGCCTGATTAACCATAAAATCTACACTCAGTAATAATTTACCCACCAATACTATGTTTATGCTAAATTAACTTGGTTCCACTTGTGTCGTGATGTTGATTTCCGAATCGCGCTACTTAACCGCATTTACGGGAACATACACGCACACGGTTGTACGTGTTGCCCCGTTCACTTGAACAAAATAAAATCACACTAATATTTACAATACAAATCGTTACGCTGCCCCATGCAATAAACTGTGAGTCAGTAACAAGAAAAACAAAGATTATAAAATTACACACACACAAAAAATATATTTACAAAAAATTAGTCCCATTAAACCATAATTGATTTGTCTTAATAAAATGAATTATTTGGTACTCATTCCCTTCCGGATTCAGCATCAGAGGACGTCGCCGGCCATTTCCCCTTCGAATGGGCTTCAGCTCATGTCACCCATATCGTGACTGAAGAATCATTGTTTCGAAGCTCCATCCTGGTCCTGTGTTGCCATCTCGGTGCTGAATAGAGAAATATTTATTTGTTTTCCACACGCTAAGTATTCCTAATTAATTTTGCTGGTTTAGGTACTACTTTCCCCAAATAGTCTTGTAGCAAAATGTTCGAAGATACATTCCCTAAACTGTAGTTTGATAAACTACCTAAATCACTGATGTTAATGATATGCAAACTCTGTTGTGCGCACACAACTCATTTTATACAGTTTTCTTCACAATAGTTTTCAGTGTCCTCACGACACGCAAAGTCAAATATATCAGTGTCCTCAGACACACAAAGTAGAAGTCGGAGTCTAAGTCACTCAGTTTCCTCAGACACACCAAAAATAAGTCAGAGTTCATCGCCACTCGGGCCACTATATAAATGATTTTGGCTAGAAATCACATGGAAGGGGAAATATTAAAACGAATTCCCAAAGTAATAGTCGTACTGGCATGCAACGGGTATCATACAGATCGAACATAAACGCAGGTCAAGATTAGGCCAAAGCTCTTAGAAATCGATCATAGGATTTACCAATAATAAATTCCCGCTCGAATTAATATGTCAGAGATGTGATGCCACTCGCGCGCCGAAAACGAGCGTCCCCCGCCTCATTGGTTCATCGTCTTGTTACCGTCGCGGGCTTTCTGATTAACACCTCCCTATAGGAGTGGTTAACTGCACGTTTCACCTCTCATATTCAAGCATCTTTTCTTTCTTGACGCTTGCAGACATTGAAAATACTATTCACATGAGTCAACCCCACACTTCCTTGTCTCTGGCTGCACCTGCCATCGTTTTGACATCATGGGTTGGTCACCCTGTCATAAATACCGTAGAAGATCAATTCATTGTCTTCTCGCTTGCCTGTTCGTTCTGACTGTCGCCAACAAATCCCCAAAGTTTCGCAATCTCTGTCTGGCATCTACATGTTGCGGGCATTAATTTCATAGAATTATGAATAAAACTTAGAATCTTTTATACGAATAGCGTATAAAGGGTTCAATATAAATATATTAAATCAAGGGTTTTATCATTTTATTATACTGTATCGTCTTCATTACGTCATATCATGTATTATATCATAATTTCATTTCACGTCACAATTTGTGTGTATATACATGCATACGAAATTTTGCCTGTTAGGATAGCTAATTTCACATCTTTTACATGACAATGTGCCTGCCAGATCTCAAAGCTCGGTAGACATTTTGCAAGAGTGTTAAAAGAATCGGCCAGTTTAGATCCAGGAAAATTACACTATTTCTGAGAATAGCAGTGGTCAGTACGATGTTAATGACCCAGAACAACAGAATTTTCAACCTTATTGCACTGGCGGAAAAAAGTCCCAACACCAAGAAGGGGTTGTGATTGATTAACGAACGTTGGTAGGCGTAAAAATGTAGACTTTCACGACCGGCATTGAAATAGGAATCTCTGTTTTGCGGGCTTATTCCTAGTTGGTAGGCGTGTTTATACAATGGCGTTGATTCAAATTTCCCGCAAATCGCATTAGCGTGGTGCTAGTTGTGGCCCCATTTCGTTGCACATCAGGTTTGCTTCAAATACGGGATGTGCTGTTATCTGTGAAATTAGACGGAGCAATTGTGAGAGGGTCAAGAATGCCGTTACGACGTCGAAGAGGCCACTATCAACAGCTCACTGCGTTTCAACTAGGCCGTATAATATGGCTACGTGAAGGTGGATTTTCCTTCCGCGCTATTGCAGAACGACTTGGCAGAATGTCTCCACTGTGCATGCGTACTGGCAGCAGTGGTTGGGAAGAGGTATGGTCGCAAGAAGACCGGGCTCCGGACGTCCCCGTGGCACCACCGAGAGGGAGGACCGCCGCATTCAGTGTATAACTTTGGCGCATTGTACGGCGTCTGCAGCAGCAATTCGAGCGGCAGTTGGCACCACAGTGACGCAACGAACTCTTCGAAATCTGTTATTTGAAGGACAGCTCCCAGCCAGACGCCTTCTGGCGTGCATTCCACTTATCCCAAACCACCGCCGTCTGTGACTTCAGTGGTGTCAAGTGAGAGCTCATTGGAGGATGGAGTGGAGGTCCGTTGTGTTTTTCGATGAAAGCCGATTCTGCCTTAGTGCCAGTGATGGCCGTGTGTTGGTTAGGAGGAGGCCAGTTGAGCGCCTGCATTCCACCTGTCTGCGGCGTCGACACACTGGACCTTCACCGGGCGTTCTGGTCTGGGGAGCAATTTTGCTATGACAGCAGGAGCACTCTCGTGTTTATCCCACAAACCCTGACTGCAGATGTGTATGTCCGTCTGGTGATTCGACCTGTTGTACTGCGATTCATGAACAGCATTCCCTGGGTGTATTCCAACAGTATAACGCATGCCCCCATGCCACTGTTGCTCTACAAAGTGTCAACATGCTGCCTTGCCCTTCATTGATCCACCGATGTGTCCCAAATCGAGAACGTATGGGACATAATTGGCCGGCAACTCCAGCGTCATCTACAACCGGCATAAAGCGTCCCTGTATTTACCGACCAAGTGCAACAGGCATGGAACTCCATGCCACAAGCTGACATCCGGCACCTGTACGATACAATGCATACACGTTTGCATGCCTGCAATCAATAGTCTGGTGATTGTACCGGTTATGAATGGGCCAGCATGGCACATTTGCGATGGCTCTTTTCACGCGGACATTAACCTGCTGTCTTGTACCTTTAATCAATTAAATATTTTACCTCGCCAAATATATTGCTGAAATTTCCGTACTCTACATTCCTTATTTCAAGGTGTTGGGATATGTTTTCTGCCAGTGTATTTAAATGAAGCATCAGAAAGTTTGAAAATGGTTGGCTCAACGCTAGTCGACTGGAGAGATGGGGGACTTAAAGTATTTAAGAGTGAACTGATGGGAGTTCGATCTACATTTTGCGTTGCACCATATTGGAACATTGCTATGGCAGTCAACGCCGTGATTTTGGCCATTGATAACCATAAGGAAACTTCGTTAGCTTTGTGCAATAAAGAGATTTGGAATGTATAAAAAGTCTATTGTTCTCGCTTATTTTACTGCATATGTTGGGGCAAATTGCCAGAGTTGAAGTCACGTAATAAGGTCATTTATTTAGCGCGGTTAGTCATGTCTTGTAAGAAATCCATATCCGCGTGTGAAATCAGTTATGCAGGAGGTACGTAAGTCATACAGCCACTCGTAGGAGGAATTCACTTGGAAAACTATTCCAGAATTCATAGACAGGACTGGAAACCATCACAACTCTGGAAAGGCATCGGTAATCAGCTCTGTAAGATAAACAACCATATTTAGGATCTCGTCAGAGTGTATGTCACAAATACAGGCCACTGTCGTATTAGAGCCAATGAAGTAGAATACTTGTAAAGAAAACCTCTTTGCTCATGTGTTTATTATCAGAATAAGCTCAATTTTACTAGATATTCGCAATGTTGTCTTACATAGGAAATCCATCACCTTGTAGTTGGATGATACTGACCATTCCAGTAATACTTATTCTTTCTCAATTGAGCTAACCATCCCACAACCAGGAATTTTACGTTGAATTATAAATTACAAATTGTCACCCAACAGTGGAATGATATATTACAAATGGCTGACCAAGGTTGGGCAAATACGAAGGTATATTATAAGGTTGACATCAGGAAGGGCATCTGGCCGTGGAAACTATCCGCCACATAGAAACTCATCGTATCTGGCCCCTGACTCCGTAGAAACGGGTGGACATAGCTTATGTGTTCCCGTCCTCATGCTTTCAGAAATCACCATACATATTTCCACTTAGCGAGTTTAGGAGCAAATGCCTTTACTTGGCCTATCGCTTCATTAGGATCAACAATGAACTCTTCAGTTCAATTTTTCCTTCGTTACCAATAGTCGCCATAACTCTAAAATATGGTTTCCCGCCACCTGACCTAGCTAATCAGAGGCTTGCGGTATCATGTTTGCGTAGGTTTTTGCTAAGAATTAACCCTACCCACAAGGGAAGATGAAGAGAGAAGTAAAGGGAAGTGGGTTTCGGACTGAGGAACAAGTGTGTACAATAGTGTTGCGTGCCACTAGTGACACTTTTGTTAACTGGATTACGGTGGGTTGAAGCACAACACAGATTGCTCCTTTAAGAAATAATTAACTTTATTCCGGCTACAAAGATACACTACTCATCAGCAAATACAAGCAATTAGAACCTTACTCCAGTTTCCTCAAGTCTCTTCCTTATGGAGAGCTTTTGCCCCCTTTCACTTGTCAACAAACCACAGAAGTTAATCCGTGCTAATGAGTCCGGTGGCCTTGACAGAAACTACCTCTCCCTTATGTACACAAACTACAGTTACTTACGATAACCTGCTACACGCTGCTTCGCTGCCCACGAGCCGGGAAACAATGTCACTGGATTTCGTAACTCGCACGGCACTCCGCCACAATACCTCTGTCGCTCAGTGAAATCACACTCGCTCAAAACACAGGCAGCCCCCTGTATGCTTCTCACTCCCTCGCTGTCAAGAGAATCGGCTTCACTAGGGGTTTCGCAAGTCACCACAATTCTGTCGCTCAGGATAAACGCTCGCACTAGCTCGTAAAACACACAAACAAACTGCTTGACAGGTCGCTCTTATATAGCAGGCCGGTGACTCAATAAATGCTTCTAGACCCATACAGGGTTCACGGCTTCTCGAGGTTTCCATCGCTGGCTGGCTCACGAATATTCTGGACCATCCCTTTGTCCTAGTAGACCTGTTGCATAAGGCGCACGCAATACACTGAGGCAGAGCAGCCCAGCCCTGGGGCAGTTGTGACTCATGCGGTGAGCGATGAAACAAACTCACAGCCGTAACACCACCCCCTTCCTAAAAGGCTGATCGTCCCGATCAATCATTGGTCCGTCTGTGTCCCTTCGTAGGCTGCCAGGCGATCTCGATGCACGATCTTCATCTTCTCCCTCGGGCTCCGCTGGAACCTGTAGACGACATCGTTGATCCGTTTCACGACTCGGTACGGGCCCTCCCAGGACCTCTGCAGTTTGGGTGACAGGCCTTTCTTCCGTACTGGGTTGAAGAGCCAGACCATGTCGTCCTCGTGGAATCCGCCGGCATCCGTCTATTGGTCGTATCGGGTCTTCATTCGGTCGGTCTCGATCCGCAGTTTCCTCCTCGCGAACGCGTGCACGTCCAGTTGGTCGACCAGTTCTTGACAATACTGGCCTACCGGGACCGGAACATTCCCAGGTCGACAGGTAGACGGAGCTCCCTCCCAAACATGGCCCGGGCTGGTGTGCACCCGGTGGCATCATGCACGGCGGCGCGGTAGGCCAGGAGAAATAGTGGAAGATGTTTGTTCCAATCCCTCTGGTGCTCGCTGACGACTATTCGGAGATGGTTCTCGATGGTGCGATTGAATCGCTCTACCATCCCGTCGGACTGAAGGTGTAGCGGCGTTGTCCTTGTCTTCCGGATTCCCAGCAGCTGGCGTAGGTTCTGGAACACCTGCGACTCGAAGTTCCTCCCTTGGTCGGAGTACAGCTCCAGGGGTACTCCGTACCGGCTGACGAATTCCTTCACCAGGGTCTCTGCAATCGTCGCGGCTTCTTGGTTAGGGAGCGCATACGCCTCCGGCCATTTGGTGAAGTAGTCGCTGACGACCAATATGTAGCGGTTCCCTGCCTCGCTTAACGGGAATGGCCCAGCAACACCGATGGCCACTCTCTCCATGGAGCCGCCCACGTTGTAGGACTTCAGTGGACCCCGTCGTCTTCGTCCTGGGCCCATGCTGGCTGCGCAATCGTGGCACCTCGCGCAGTGGTTCTCCACGTCAGTTCGGCATCCGATCCAGTAGAACCGCTCTCTCAGCTTCTCCAGGGTCTTCTTTATCCATTAGGGGCCGATAACCTAGATGTTAGGCCCCTTAAAACAAAAATTATCATCATCATCAACTCTTCTTTATCCCTAAGTGTCTACCAGATGATCCGCCACGGACTTCATTCAGGCCTTCCTCCGTCATAGCCTTTGGAACGACGACTTGTTCCCGAGACGTCATCCCATCGGTGCTCTCCCAGGCGCGGCAGATGAGGACATCCTTTACAATCAGCGAGTCCCACTGCGCCCAGTAGGACTTAAACTTTGGGCTGCAGTCACACACAATGTTCCACACGGGTCTGGGGACACAGGCCCTCTTCCTTTTGGCTATCAGTCCCAGGTCATCATCTTCTGCTTGTGCTCGCGTGAAAGATTCGCGGCTCCAGTTCCCTTGAAGTTCCACAGTAGTCCGTCGGCACTGTATCACGGTGTGCTCCTCCCTCCTAGTACAGAAGGTGCCGTCTTCGGGGCACGGTCTTCGTGACAGGGCGTCGGCATTAGAATGCAGCTGGCCTTTCCTGTGCTGGATCTCGAAGTTGTACTGTTGAAGCCTCTCTAACCATCGCGCGAGCTGACCCTCGGGCTGTTTGAAGTTCAGGAGCCACCGCAGGGATGCATGGTCGGTTCTGATGAGAAATTCTTGCCCGTACAGGTACTTGTGGAAGTGTTCGATGGTATTCACGATGGCGAGCAGTTCCTTCCTGGTGACGCAGTAGTTCCTCTCTGGCTTTGACAAGGATTTGCTGAAGTAGGCCACTACTCTCTCCTCGCCGTCCACTATTTGCGACAGGATTCCCCCTATACCAAAGTCGCTGGCATCGGTATCGACGATGAATCTTGTTCCAGGTCTGGGGTAGGCCAGAATAGGCGCGGTGCACAGAGCCTGCTTGAGTTGTTCGAAGGCACTGTGGCATTCTGCTGTCCATGTGAAGAGTTGGTCCTTCTCAGTCAGTCGATGCAGTGGTTTGGCGATGTCGGCAGTTCCTCTCACTAAGCGACGGTAATAAGAGCAGAGTACCAGGAAGCTTCGTAGTTGGGACTTGTCCTTTGGAACTGGCCACACCCTCACAGCTGCCGTCTTTTCTGGGTCGTTGCGCACCCCTTCCTCGGAGACAATATGCCCAAGGTACTGGACCTGCTTCTGGAAGAGCTGACACTTCTTGGGACTCAACTTCAGGTGGGCAGCCCGTAGCTTCATCAAGATCTCCTTCAGGTTGCTGTAGTGCTCCTCGAAGCTTTTTCCCAAAACGATGACGTCTTCTAGGTAGACCAGGCAGGTCTTCCAGTGTAGTCCCCTCAGAATGGACTCCATTAGCCTTTCGAAGGTCGCAGGGGCGTTGCACAGACCGAATGGCATGACGGTGAACTGCCAGAGCCCGCTGCCCACAGAGAACACCGTTTTCTCGCGGTCCTTAGGGTGGACCTCCACCTGCCAGTAGCCACTCTTCAAATCCAAGGTGGAGAACAACCTTGATCCTGATATGGTGTCCAGCGTGTCGTCGATCCGGGGTAGAGGGTAGCTGTCCTTCTTCGTGACGTCGTTCACCCGCCTGTAGTCCACGCAGAACCTGGTGGAACCGTCCTTCTTCTTCACAAGCACGACCGGAGAATTCCAAGGACTATGTGATGGCTCGATCACCCCTTGCTCCTTCATCTCTTCTACCATCCGGTCGGCTTCGGCTTGCTTGGCGAGCGGGACACGTCGGAATGGGGCCCTAATCGGTCCGCTGTCCCCAACGTCGATTCTGTGCTGGACCAAGCTTGTCCTGGCGAAGACTTTGCTCCCCACGGAGAAGACGTCCTGGAATTCGCGTAGCAGGTCCTGAAGATGGCGTAATTGTTCCTCGTCTAAATGGTCCTGGGATCCTTGGTACAGCTTCTGTAGTTCTTATGGCAGTGCGCGTCTTCTTCGGTTGTCCGTCTGCAGGTGTCCGTCCGTCGTATCTGTGATGCGGGCAATCCAGGTAACGGGCTCGCAGACTCCTAGGTTGGTGTCCCGGTGAACCGTAATGTCGTAGTCGTTCAGGTTGGACAGGCGGACGTACGGAAGAGACGTCGTGTTGATGAGGGTCTTGGCAACTAGCAATCCTTTTGTCTGGATGTCCTCATATTTTGGCTCGATGACAGCCGCCACTCCCTCAGCAGTTCCGTCGACAATTACGGCGGCGCTGACCTCCGTCCTGGCGGGAACGATGACGTCCTCTCTCAGCCTTACTCGTCGTGCGGTGACGGCCTCGTGTGCTGGTTGCAAAGCAAGTTCCTCACCTCCGAAGTGCAGAGTGCTGGTACTCATGTCCAAGATGATGTTGTTCTGGTCCAGGCAGTCCAGTCCGTTGATCACTTCGTTTGATACGTCAGCCATAAGCACTGGAAGCTTCACCGCCCGTCGACCAATGACGAGCTCCAGTGATGCTTCGCCATGTACCGGTGCGGTCTCTCCGGTCGCGGTTATTAGCTGGAGGTTCATTTGTGTGGGTTGCACTCTCCACTTCGGGATCACGGTGGGATTGACGATGGTCCTTGACGCTCCCGTGTCGATCAGCATGGGCCAGCTCACTCCGTTGACGACTCTGTCAACCAACAGGCTGCTATTGTCCCTCCGTAACTTCGTCACACGCACTTGGACTGCCGGGGCTTGACGACTGTCACAAGCCAACCTTTGCCCCCCAAGGCTGGCTAATACTCGTTTCCCTGGGCCGTGCGGTTTTCAGACGACTGATTTCCCGTCGGATACCCTCGGCGGCGGCGATCACCGCAGTCCATGCTCAGGTGGCCTTTCTTACCGCAGGTCCGGCAGGTCGGTATTCCTCTTCCGGGCCGCCTCTCCGGTTGTCTTCCGGCTGTGTCGTTGCTGGTAGTGCCGCGACTATCGAAGAAACGGCTTAGCGCCTCCATCAATTCGTCGGCCAGGGGCTTGGTCTCGTTGGTTTTTGCTGGTTCGTTGACGTCCACTAGACGCACCCGCGCGTGCATTCTAGATGCCTGTTTTGCCGTCTCGAACTCAAGTGCGTGGCTCAGCGCATCTGCCAGGGTATTTTTGCGCGCGAGTCGCATTGCCTGTTGAGTGTCCGAGTCCCGTAGCCTGTCAGTGAAGGCCTGCGTCGCAATCTGTTCCAGAAAGTCGGCCGGCGCTGTTGGATAGGCGAGCCTTACGAGGCGTGCGATGTCCATCTCGAACTCATGCAGGGTTTCCGCGTTCTTCTGCACCCGGGTCCGGAGCTGCATCTGGTAGGCCTGCTGAAGATGGCTATCTCAATACCGGGACTCCATATGGGCGATCAGTGAAGCGTAGTCCTGGGATCCAGTCTGGATGGCCTTAAGGACGTTAAGGGCGTCACTTCTCAGCACTACAATGAGAGCTGTAGCCTTTTCTGTGTTGTTCCAGTTATTTATGGAACAGGCCGCCTCGAACTGACGTAAGTAGGTGCTCCACGGAACCTTTCCGTCGAAGGTAGGGGGCGTCACTCTGCTATGTCCCGTTCCTGATATTCCCGGTGTAACGGTGGGCGGGCGTTGGAGCAGCTCGGCAACTTCCTCTTGTAGAGCGTTGAATTTCTCTTCCACCCCCGTCAGTGGGCGTTGGCGCAGCTCGGCAACTTCCTTTTGTAAGGCGTTGAATTTCTCCTCCACCCCCATCAGCGGGCGTTGGCGCAGCTCGGCATCTTCCACTTGTAAGGCGTCAAACTTCTTTTCCACTGGCGTGAATTCCTCACGCAGACCCAGTTCTAATTTCTTCAGGTCCTGTGTAAATTTATTCTGACCGTCTTCCATCTTATTCTGGCCGTCCTCTATCCTCTTCAGGTCCTCCGCTAGCTTACTTGACCGTCCTCTAGTTTGGCAGTTAGGTCCTCTGCTAACTTCTTCTGGCCGTCTTCTAGTTTGGCAGTTAGGTCCTCGGCTAACTTCTTCTGGCCGTCCTCCATCTTCTTCTGGCCGTCCTCCATCTTCTTCTGGCCGTCTTCCATCTTGGCTTCCATGTCACTTAACTTTTCTAGCAAAGCTCAAAATTGCGCTTCCATTTTAGATGTTTGTCTTGTAAGGGGCAAGCACTCACAGGAAAATTTAAAAAATGACCTGCTCTGGTTTGAAACCAGGACCGTCAGGTGTTGTGCTTGTGTTTGAGTTCGTAATCTGGCTTCTGACACCAGTTGTTACGTGCCACTAGTGACACTTTTTTGACTGGATTACGGTGGGTTGAAGCACAACACAGATTGTTCCTTTAAGAAATAATTAACTTTATTGCGGCCACAAAGATACACTACTCATCAGCAAATACAAGCAATTAGAACCTTACTCCAGTTTCCTCAAGTCTCTTCCTTATGGAGAGCTCTTGCCCCCTTTCACTTGTCAACAAACCACAGAAGTTAATCCGTGCTAATGAGTCCGGTGGCCTTGACAGAAACTACCTGCACCTCTCCCTTATGTACACAAACTACAGTTACTTACGATAACCTGCTACACGCTGCTTCGCTGCCCACGAGCCGGGAAACAATGTCACTGGATTTCGTAACTCGCACGGCACTCCGCCACAATACCTCTGTCGCTCAGTGAAATCACACTCGCTCAAAACACAGGCAGTCCCCTGTATGCTTCTCACTCCCTCGCTGTCAAGAGAATCGGCTTCACTAGGGGTTTCGCAAGTCACCACAATTCTGTCGCTCAGGATAAACGCTCGCACTAGCTTGTAAAACACACAAACAAACTGCTTGACAGGTCGCTCTTATATAGCAGGCCGGTGATTCAATAAATGCTTCTAGATCCATCCAGGGTTCACGGCTTCTCGAGGTTTCCATCGCTGGCTGGGTCACGAATATTCTGGACCATCCCTTTGTCCTAGTAGACCTGTTGCATAAGGCGCACGCAATACACTGAGGCAGAGCAGCCCAGCCCTGGGGCAGTTGTGACTCATGCGGCGAGCGATGAAACAAACTCACAGCCGTAACAATAGGATGAAAGTCCAACACCAATCAAAAACAATTTTTAGAGAAGAGTGTCACCGCAAAGCCCGTGAAATCACTAAAGTGAGTGGGGACCTGAACACAGCTAACAGGAAACGCAGCTAGAGCTTGGGCTATTTGCGGGCGAGAGGAGGTGGTACCTTCCCTTCCAAGCCAAGATTCGGCTACTATGGGGAACGGTGGTGGTCTGGCAAAGAAAGAAATGATGAGTTTACTATGTATCTTTTCAAAGGAGTTTGTTTTAAACAAATATTTTGAAGAATACAAATTGTTTGAATTGGCCGTGATGTTTTAATTCTTGAAATTGTAGAATTTCTAAAAAGCGACCGAATGTTTCCAAGAAGGGTAGGGATGAAGCAATTATACCCTTGGGAATAATTTTGGTAAGAGCACCAATAGTTGCATTTAGGAATGGCTAAGCTTTTACCCAGCAAAGCGCCGACTAAAAGTTAAGACAATGAGAAAAACTTAAATTTGGAAAACCAACCATAAGTTGTAGAGAAAATCTCAACAAGCAGGAAGCTGGTGGAGCGAACTATGCTTGCCTTACTAGCTAGTTAGAATTAGCTACCAAAGCTAAGAGAGGCTTTAATAAGTTTGTGACTAAGAGTTCTTGCTCAAATGCAAGAAATAATGGAACCGTTATTAATTTGATTTGTGAGTTTTTTAAATTTAAGCCCATAGGGAGAGTAGGGGAAGACAGGATCTTGCCTAATGGTTATTTTATAGAAAATGATAAAGCAAAAGGATATAGTTGGATTTATTTAACAATGCATAAAATGTGTTCAATTTAACACATATATAATTTGATTTTATAAACCATTGGGGTCGCAGACCTCCTAAAATCATTTAAAGCTTGCACTAGGCAATTGACACTTTTTTGGTTTGGAACCTTTTATAACCACTAAAATCCTCATAAGATTTTGAAATGGTGCTAAGATTAACAAATTGACAATTTAAAGATAACTAACGTAATTAAAGTTAAACAGTAAATCAAGTACAAGGTGTGTACTTTAAGAATTCCTAGATGGGCATCTTAAAATTATGAACAAATGACAGCTTCGGAAGTAACAACAAAAAACAGGGAGGAATGAAATAGAAGTTTCTATAATTTCTTATATTGATGCAGAATTACTTTTATAGCTTATACAAATAGGGCAGGTCACTTATTGTGAAACCCGAAGAGAAAAATTTAGAAGAAGTTTCTAGAACTTCTATATTTAAACCGGATCACGAGAAAAAAATGGGGCCAGTTACCCTTTCGTGAAACCTGGATTAAAGAGATTAATGAAAGGTTTAGTACTTAGAACATAACCAATTCTTGTACTAGCAAGAAAAGAAAATAGATTAATAATCAGTTTCTAATTGCTGATATTTAAACAGAGTGAATAAGTTAGAAATGGAGAAAAGTTGGGAGGGCGCCTATGGTTTGGCAAGGCCTCATTGAAAAATACATACATTTAAGGATTAACCTAATTTGTTAGTAAAGAGTGGTTGAGGAAGAGGAAATAGGAACTTTGTGGAGAAAGTTCTTGGCCATATTTATTATTCTCGGACGAGCGTGGCGCGGATGAGAAGTTGAACGAGCACTGGTTTCACTATAGTCTATTGACGTGGTTGAAAAGTTCACTATTGTAGCACAGAAAGTTTATAGAAAGGAAAGTTATTGCGGTGGTGAAAAATAACTAGTTGCATTTGATTTGCGAGTCTATTGCGTTGAAAAATTTGTAGGTTATAGTTGAATGCAGCAGACAAATACCCACGAAGGAAGAAAAATTAGGTGTTGATTAGCGGTTCATAAGGAAAATTCCTTGGTTAGAAAAAATATTCCCATATGTGAGTGGAAAATACTAGAAGGTTTAACTTGTAGATGAATTGTTTGGCGTGGAACGTTCCAGAACAATCATAACTGTTGAATTGGGTAAATAAAGTCCAGCGGTGGAACGAGCTAAGTTTGCTATAGACAGAATTTAGTTTAATAAGAATCCCACGGTGTGAGAGCTCATTCTCAATTAACATGCAAAAGAAATGCTGCTTCGTTTTGCAAGATTAGCTGTCTTAGATAGACAAAGGCTTACATCGAAAATCCCGCGAAGATCGCAATTGCAGAGCATTTAGCAACTTCTCACTGTCTATAGAACGGTATTAAAAGCATATAGCTAATTAAAATCGATTAAAATATGAAGGACATTGTACTTAGCTCATGTCTTGTGTAGTCGATCCAGGCGACCGTTAGTTAAGATCTGGACATGGCGTCCGATTTGAAAGTTTGTCTCTCGAAGAGAGGAGACGAGCTCTAGGTAAGCTCCGACTGCAAGTCTTGACGACCGAAGCAAAAGTGAGTGTGATAGCAGTTGCTCTCAGCACGGAGACGAGAATTCAAGTGAGCGAGCGAGTGACGCGCCGAAAAGTAGAGCGACAACGCACACGTCAGAAGTAGCCGGGCGGAGGGGGGGGGGGGGAAGGGAGGAGAGGGGATAGAGGAGAGAAACAAAAGAAGTTATACAAGCATGATAAACATAACAAAATATTTGATGAAAGTAAAGCTTCTTCGCAGAGTAGTCGGCTGACGAAGAAAGCGGCGCCTGGCGGATTGAAGACGAAGTCTTCGTAACTTGAGGCAATGGAAGTTCGGAGGGCGGCGATGAGGCGCTGCGAGACTTCTTCAGCTGAATATGTGCTTCTGAAACAAACTTACAAGAAAAATCAACAAATACACGGGGCAAACAGAAGGTAATGGTTCGATGTTGGTGTATGCGGGAAGGAATTGTAAATAAATGAGTTAATATGAAGTAATGGAGAGCAGCAAAGACTAATTCTGTCTTTCCGTGTATTTCCAAAAATACACCAATGTTCATTTAGCCCGAGTATCTGGGTGAGTATGCAATCTGTGTGATATCGTAGCTCATTGATGTTAGATTGGGGATAGGTTTTGGTAGGAGGCGTCCATGGCCTTATGTTAGAAACTATCTTGGGAATCGTTTAGAGTAGAATTGGGAAAGCCACATCAAGGATGGCTGAAGTTCTATCGTATGAGGATAAGTGTTCACGTTCTTATTTCTTTTGTCATAAACAAGCGATAGAAATTTAGGTTGGCACAATGAGCCGCGATTATAATTTTCATCTGTAGGCATATAATTCTACAGCCTATAGGCCTATATGAAGCAATCCAACATTGCCATGCAATATACTGCGCCCGTTGACGCATGTTTGTTCAGATAACAAAGACTAAAACTTATGCTGGAATGTAACTGAACATACCCTGCGAGCGGCGGGAAGAAGCTGAAGCAATATCGCTAATGAACCTATTTTTATATATTTTGGACATTCCAAAAATCAACTATAATTATAACCAAGTAATTCTGCATATTTGAAGTACAGCATACTTCGTAAATCAATGAAACTATCAATTTACGCGGCTAGCTCACATCCTGAGAGCACGCCATATTTGGTAACACCAGTTCCTATTTGTCTTTGGATGAGGCAATATCGATGTGCATGTTGGAGCACTAGTGAAAGTACGTCCGTGAAGGGAAACCATGTGGCACGAAAAAATCAGTGGATATTTTTCTCATGGATAGCCATCATGGCATTATTTAACAATTTAAAGATTGGGGACATTCATCATTACATAAACTGTGAAATATTTTCATTCTCCGAGGTGAAATGATGGACTTGTGTAAAGCAAACTTTATGACAGCATGGTCTCACACACACACACATCAGTGTTACATAAACTGTGTAATTAATTAACTGTACGAAATCAACGATTACAATCTTTGTTTGCCGGATGGGCAGTATTTTTGGTTTAATATTTTATGTTAATATTTTCTGTAAATATCAGTGCAAAAGTCACGAGTGAGTGTCGCACAAGCGACAAGACTAGAGCCAGTGGCGGAGTGAAAATGAGCAATTTTTTTTACCGCATATTAGCTTCAGTGCGCGCAAGTTTTCGTTAATTATGTGCTACGTTATTACTAACGCTAACATTACAATCATGCTAAACCATCAGATCTTCAAATACAACCCCAACCACGCGATGGCATGTGATTTCTAAATCATGCGTGGGGAATTAGCAGCGGAAGATGTCCAAATACAATGAGAAGATAATCTAAGGCCATACACGAGACCGCATATAACATCTCATGGCCGGTCTCGAACCATGTGACGCTGCATCTGTAATTCAGATCAAGTATTTGTAGCATATTGTATGAGTTGGAAACAGTAGATTAGTTTAATTTGGTTTCATTTATTTAAGTGCACAATGCAGGTAGTTAATTATAAGACGCGTGTGGAAAGTAATAGTTTTATTAAACATTTATAGACGCCAGGAAGGCTGTATTTTCAATGCTCATTTCGTATCATTTCAAAACAGTTATTATCAACTTTTATTTTGTCAAGCTGATGATAAATAAACTAGTTTGGCAAATGTTAAATCGAGGCCAAGGTTACGAACCAAACCCACTACACAGCACACTCGATTCTAGGCAGTGCGTTAGTATTTTGTTTAGAAGGCTGTGAGATTCTTAACATTACTACAAGTGGAATGTAGAGTCCGTTATTCACATTTGTTGGCCAGATCAATACTTGAAAACAGGTTTATTTCTTTAAGAGAAGCCACGCAGGCAATGCATGCAACTGTATTTCGTAACCAAATGAACGCAGGTTCGACCTTATTCAGGAAAGAGGCAATTTTATAAATGCTCACACACACCTTTAGCTTGTATCAGAAGCCTTCATGTTTATTTAAAACGTTGTCAGGATGTGTTTTCTGTACACATAATCTTTATTACCAGCATTTCAAACGTGTATCAATTAGGAATCCACACTTTTGTAAATTAACGTTATGAGAGTATCATATGAGTCGTGACGGTGGATTAATACCTCCGATATTGTAATTGTGGCTATACCGGTGGTAATGAACTATTTGAAGTCGTACCAAACCGAGGGTGCCTGGATCGATGAATCCGAAATAAGAGTAAAGCAATTGGTGAGGACACAGGATGTCTAATAATTATGAAGTAATTGGTGGAGACACAGTATGTCAAAAAATAATGAAATATTGGTGAAGGCACAGGGTGTCTAGTAAACTATTAAACTATTGAGTTATTTTGCTTAAGTTGGATACACACGTTACCTAAATACACTGAACGCTTTTAAAGGTCCATAAACTGAACAACAGTACTGTCAGGGATAAATAATTATGTGAACGTTTAATAGTCAAAAATAGGGTTTTGAAAACTAACGAATCTTATAATTCCCCCTGAGTCTAAATAAAATTTCTAAACATTAATAATAAACTATTTTCTGGACCCAATGTTAATACTTAGATATTGTTAAGCTGTTTTAGATACATTTTCATACATTTTCACATGAATAGTCGACAACTAATTGGTGATGTGATAACAGAAGCACACACATCAGATTAGTAGCAATATGAGTCGATGTAATTGTTTAATTACTATCGCATTTGCAGGCTTTCCTATATTTTTCTACTTTCTTGACACTTTGACACTATGACCGTTTGTTACAAACAGTAACAAATCGAGTACGCAGGCAGTGCCAATTGCACAACCATGGGAGTGCTGAATTATTGTATGCATTTGTGTTGTATTAGCATAGCTCTTTTTTATTCAACAACATTGTGCACACAGCTTGATTTTCTTAGTAATAAACGCATCTCGTTTATTAATTAATGATATTTAGGACTAGCTAAACACTTAACTCTAAAGATAAATGTTAGAGATGGCACCATCATAGCATAGGACAAATTTTCCCCTTGCTACTAAATGTAAATGTTCTAGTATTTGTAAACAAGTAAATGTCTTGCTTTGCTGTAGATTCTTTTGATGTTTGATCCTCCCGTAGTCATTTCGATGTAATTGCTTAGGGCCGATCTTACGTGCCATTCTCTTAGTTTGTTCATTTTAGTCGAATTTTGTATTAGGTCCATGAGAGTAATTTAGATCTTGTTTAGGACTTTTTTTATATTTTCTTTCACGGCAGAATAGTATCGGACTAGCCGTTTTGCAACTCTCATGCTAAGGTAGGGATCTGTTCTGAATAAAATTTATTTGTGATTTTAACATAAGACTGACCTCTCTTTTCTTGTTTAGTTTTGTTATCGATGCATTCCTCTGAGCTGGTTAAAGATCGAACCTCATTAATTCCCGGCACCCCCGAGAGCCGACTTTGTGCTACACCAACCTATGAATGTATCGTCCCCTATACTTGTGTGTTAACTGGAAGAGGGTCTCGGATGGGTCATTTGAAACCGGTGGCTCCCCGAAACCTTCGGCCAGCGGGCACAAGACAGAGTCCGCCAGAAAAATGTATACCCATTTTGTCAGACAATATCGGGATATGGACATTGTCAACTGTTATCATTGTTTTTAAATGTTGTAGTATGGTCTTTCGATCAACAGATGTCGGTACTTACATCACGATAGTGGGAAAACGAAATGGCTGGAGCACGCTTGACGTTCGAGCTGCGAAAGTACATTCTGAAGTGGTTTATCAGGTTAGGTAATGCCGTTGAAGTGCAACGTCAGTGGAGTTTGCAACAGAACCCCCAACACGCCTAACAATTGAACGCATTACTGGGAAGTTTGAGACGCATGGAACGATTTGTGATATTCACAAAGGAAGATGGGGAAGAACGCGTACAACTACTAGTCCTCCTTTGCCGGCTCACGTGTTGGAGTGGTTTGCTAATTCTCCACAGAAGTCTGCTATGCAATGTGCGCGGTAAGTGGGGATTAGCAGTACAAATGTACGACGGATTTTGAAAACAGCTAAGTGGAAAGTTTACATCCCACGATTACTGCATGCGCTTAATGAGGGTGATCCCGATCGTCGAATACAATTTTGCGAATGGTATCAGCAAATGGTCACCAAAGATGAACAATTTCTGACGAAGTTAGTGTGGTCTGATGAAGCCCAGTTTAAACTTAATAGAACAGTGAATCGACATAACTGTGTCTACTGGGCTCCGGAAAATCCGCATGTTCATGTGGACAAGGCGGTCAATCTATCAGGGGTTAATGTCTGGTGTGGACTGTCGTCGAGGGGCTTACTAGGACCCTTTTTCTTTGATGGTTCTGTCACTGGAGCAGTGTACTTGGGATTGTTACGCACATTAATTTTACCAGCTGTAAGTACGCTTTAAGGAGCCGATGATGAAGTCTTCTACCAACAGGACGGGGGACCACCACACTACCATGTAGCAGTAAGAGCCTTCCTGGATGACAATCTGCCGGGACATTGGATTGGACGAAGAGGGCCCATTGAGTTCCCCCCACGGTCGACAGATCTTACCCCTATGGACTTTTACTTGTGGGGAACTGTGAAAAATCAAGTCTATCGACGTAAGCCGCGCACGCTGGAGGTCCTTCGCCAGGAGATTACAGCGGCATGTGCAGCGGTCCCCGTTCAAACATTGACGGGCGTCGTTGCAGCGACCGCTCGTCGTTCTGCTATGTGTCTGGTAGCCAATGGTGAACATTTTGAACATCTCATGTAACCATATGTTTATCTGAAGACAATACTACACGTGTAATAAAAATTTAAATGTAAAAGAAACAAAAAATGAATAGTTTTTGTTTCGTAAAGAGTGTATAGGCTACTTTTTTCTGACGGACTCTGTATTTCACTGGTTCCCAATGTTTCCAAAATTATTTGAACATTCAAAATCAAATTTTGTATGCTGTTAGAGGACTATTAATGAGGACGTATATGTGACTTTCAACATACTGAAAAACACAAAAACAACATTGACAAAGTGATTTTAAAATAATTAAAATAACTTGACTGGCTAATATCCCAAGTGCAATGCACAGCGAATCTTTATTCAGAGCTTAGTATAAAGACATCAACTAATGTTCAATTGTTTTCAGAAATTCAAGTTTGCATCAGTTCGACATTTTAAAATCTTATTATTTATTTCTTGTATCTATTTTACAAGATGATGGGAAGCCATATAGAAACGGAGTTGGGTGAAGACCAGTTTGGTTTCAGGTGAAATGTAGGAACAAGGGAAGCTGTACTAAGTCTTAGGTGATTTTGGAAGTAGAATAAGGAAAGATAAGAGAACGTTCATGGCATTTGTAGACTTAGATAAAGCTTTTGATAATGTTGATTGGGCTAAATTGTTTGACATTTTGAAAACGATTGGAATAAAGTACAGGGATAGGAGGGTGATCTACAATCTACACAGAAACCAGACAGCAGTCATTCGAGCTGATGTACATGAGAGAGAAGCTGGTATTCAGAAAGGTGTAAGGCAAGGCTGCAACTTATCACTCATACTTTTCAATCTTTACATTGAACAAGCAATGAAGGAAATAGGAGAAAAATTTAAAGTGGAGGTGAAGATTCAAGGAAAAATAATTTCAACTCCGAGATTTGCTGATGACATCGTCATCTTGGCCGATACGCCAGAGAATTTGAATGGGTTTTTGAATGGTATGGACTCCGTCTTGAGGAACGAATTTATGAAGAAAATTAATACATGTAAAACAAAAATATTGGAATGCAGCCGAAATAAACCAGAAACCTCTATGGACATCAAACTGGCAGGCGAAAAGCTAAAGGATGTAGGAGACTTCTATTACTTAGGAAGCAGAATAACCAGTGATGGACGAAGCAAAGAGGATATAAAAAGTAGGTTGGATCAGGCAAGGAAAGCATTTCTACAGAAAAGGAATCTGTTGACATCGAATATAGATTTAGGTACTAGGAAGTCATTTTTGAAAGCCTTTGTCGGAAGCGAGGCCCTCTATGGAGGTAAAACTCGGACTATTGGTGCAGCAGAAAAGAGGAGAATTGATGCCTTTGAATTGTGGTGTTGCAGGAGAATGATGAAGATCATATGGGTAGATAGGGTTACAAATAAAGGGGTATTAAGCCGAGTGGGAGAGGAGAGATGTTTCTGGCGACTGCTAATGAAGAGAAGGGATAGGCTGGTAGGACACATACTAAGACACCCAGGAATAGCAAGCTTAGTTATGGAAGGAAGGGTCGATGACAAGAACTGTAGGGGTTGACCAAGGTTAGAATATGTTAAACAGATTGTCTCGGATGTAGGGTGTGATAGCTATGCAGATATGAAACGATTAGCTCAGGACAGGGAGGAATGCAGAGCTGAATCACACCAGCCAAAACACAATTCAGGCGATTGAAGAGACTATTCGTATGACGGGCTATCGTCTTGAAAGGCGATGACGATGGTGATTGTTTCTCTCCTAGAATGCTCCGTGTTCGATTCCTGGGTTTTAAAAACTGACGTGAGGGCAGGAACAAGGAGCAGCCAGCCTATCCGGTCAAGAAAGCCAAGATTAACTGCCATGGGGACTTGTCACACCGCAATCGGCAGCGGTTGCTTGGTAGTCCAAGGCCCTTCGTGGGCTGTAGGGCCTCGGGATTTTCAAGATCGTATCTGTCCGCAATTATTACTACTCCTACTACCACTGAATTACACCTAAAATTCTTGTTACAAAATACGGTAATAGAAAACCAATAAAATAAGAATAATGAAATTCAAGAAAAAAGAAATGCTCTTGCCTTCAAAGATAGAAAATAGAAGGAAGTAGAGCGATGAAAGGCTGAAATAAAAGGGAAGGGGGAGAGGGTCAACCACAAAGTATTTGAGGTTGTTTTCCAGGATTGTGGCTCGTAATGTGGGTTCCTCTAGCTTTGTCCAACCCCATGAACCATCGGCGACGACGGGAAGCCTCGTAGTGGGTTCTTGAAAGCTGATATAGGCCTACCAGTTATGTGGGATGAGTTCACTTGAGATGCCAGTTGTGGGGATTTTCCAGGATAGTCCATACTGTGTACCTTCGTAAGATATAATAATTCATAGAAGTATCTGCTGATCCCGAAATCAAACGTTGTCGGAGTGACACTTACCCTTATTTTCAAATATCATGTGAAGTGAATCTCCCTAGGTTCCGTGCGTTGTTGGGAGAAATTCATCGCCGCGCTTCGAGTGGCCAAATTTATAAGCTCGTAAGTATTACCATAGTGGAGGTGGAGCGATGTGTAGATAAATTATGGAAAGAAAAACATGAATCAATGAGGTTTTTTTTCAGACATCCTAGAAACTTGCTAACAGTGAGGATGATTCTCACATGACCGCTATGTCTAAAATATCCTACATGTTGCGAGGGAACCGATTTGAAAGTGTTTGAAATGGTTGCTTAAGAGAAAATTGCAAGCATTTCCTCAACCATAGATTAACATATTTTTTCTTTGTGGACTCAAACGTTTTCTGAATGTCCAAAGTAACTTTTACCATCAAATCCCGAGTAGCCTATGTGGTGAGGAAAATTTCTGACCTGTTAAGGAGGCAATGTCGTGGTTTAATAATGTATAATAAGAATAAAAATGAAAATAGACATGAATTAATGCAACTTCCAAACTAGGTATCAAAGAAGCTGATGTCCCCAAGATTCGTAGTAAAATCTAAACATCTAAATTTTTTCCTAGGGAGCCGAAACGGCGAGCTTTTAAATTGAGGTTTAAAAGCAGTTCGGCGTAAGTACGTAAGCATATCTTCACCCATAGGTTAACTTTTTTTTTCCAAAGCGATGACCTATAGTTTTCGGGAGCTCAACGTTTCCTGAACGTCCAAACTATCTTTTAGTATCAAACCATGACAATGTGTTGAGGAAATTTTCCGAGATATTAAGGAGGTAATGTCGTGGTATCATAACGACAAAAATGAAAACTGACATCCATTAATGAAACGCTTCCAATGTCCAATAAACTTAATGATTAGGTTCCAGATAAACTGATATCCCCAAGATCCCTAGAAAATATAAATCCATATCTAAACGTTTTGCTAGGGGAATGACCTGGTGAGCTTTTAAATGAGTGTTCAGAAGCATTTCGGCGTAGCCTTAGAGGGCTACACAAGAATATTTTCACCCCTAGGTTATCTTTTTTTCCAAAGCGTGCTGCCTCACCTGACGAGACAGAGTGAGGTACGCGGATTGCCACTGTGACGTACCTGAATTTCAGTAATTAATGAATGTTTGGAGAATTTTCCGCTGAGCTTTAGTGGGAGCAAGATTTAGGAATCAGCAACATTGAACATTCCTAGTTTAAACGATAGCAGCTTACGTTGTGACGTTATGACTTGCCAATGTGTACACCCAATACAGAGCTCACAAGATTGTACCCTATTCATCACTCGAACAGGTTTGTCATTGTCGAATTTCAAAGGAGAGGTCAAACAACTAGCACAATATAATGTTTAAGCCATTGATTTCTTATGATTCAGCAACAATTGAAGCTTATCGGCAAATTCCTCTTTGGTATCTTTTATCTTTCCACAAAGTTTCTTGTGTTCGTAATTCTTTCTTCCATTAGAAACTTGCTACTTCTAGTTGTTGATATTGCTAGTGACAACGTGTGTTTCCGTAGCGACCGTAGTGTAACTGCACAGGGGCGTATATACAATTTTTTCGGGGGGGGGGGGGGGTTGACTATCCTGGAAAATTGTCAGTATTCTCAGGGGGCTTGTCACCGCAAAATATCCAGAAATATCAACCAATATCTTAGAGCATATAACTTTGTGTAATTATTTTAGATAAGATTCAAAGTTTATATAGCCTACAATTATTACTGGCAATACAAAAAAGTTGTAAAATACAGCACAACACACAAATAAAATGTTATACTTAATGAATTTTCTATTATGATCTATGGAGTATGAATGGCAAATATCGAAATATTTGTCAATTTACCAAGCAGAAAGATAAGTATGTTATTATTTTTTTCTTTTTTTTCTTTTACAAGTTGATAATTTATTTCTCAAATGTACCGTACTGTGGAATTCACAGTTTTGCCTCACAAGGCTGAGTGTACCCCGTTCCAGCCCTCAGACTAGAATTAAAATTTCTTGGTAGAGCCGGGAAGCGAATTCGGACCTCTGGGGCGGCAGTCAAGAATGCTAGCCACTACACCACGAGGTAGTCTAATTTCAATCTTAATATTGTTTATAACTTAGCCAATAAGTTAAGATTAGGGTACAACCAAACGTATAATTATTTTATGCTCTTCCCAAGGCATCACTTTCTTCATTTTTATTGGCTTTTTCGGGGGGGGGGGGGGGGGGGGGGCTGGAGCCCCCTCAGCACCCCCCTTATATACGCCCCTGTAACTGCACTATTAGGTTAGGGGTGCCCTGGTACCACCCTGACATTTGGCAGGAGGAAATGTGAAAACCACACTCAGGATGGCCACTGTCAACGCCGAGAATCAAACCACTGGTCTCGGACTTATTACAGCAGTAGCGGTGTACGACTGCATCTGTAACTCTGTAATCTGTTTTGTTACAGATTCTTCAAACGCAATTGTAGTCTTTACTGCCTTATTGCAACGATTTTACCTCGCAATTTACCCGAGCGACTCGCCTCGTTATCCTGGTCAGTGCCCCAATGTGCAGAAAACTTGTGTATGCCTCCACTTCTTTGTTCATCGCGAGCTCCCCCCTCCCCCCGCCACAACTGCCCTCCCGAGACCCCTCCCCGTCCTCTTGCACTTAATCAGGCATTTCATTACAGTGATGAGTGTTAAATTAATCTTACGACTCCCTCTGGATGTCTCTCCTCCCCCTCCCCCTCCACCTCCCCCACGGCTCGTGTACGACTACTGCCGGCCTGTTGGTTAAATCTAATCATCCGCCACTTACAGCGAGCACAGCGCCCGGAGTAACGCTCAAGAAGCGTATCGCTTACAATGGACGGGGGACTCGTGAACTCCGACACTTTCCTTAAATACATTTCATCATAAGGCCACCTTTTGTCCGTCCGCGTGTTTGTGTATCTCTCCCCTAATAACGTTGGACATTTCGGATCGGTTGAGTAGATTTAAATGAGTTAATTCAACTTAAGGGGGATTTAGTCCTTTTGTTAGTTACAATATTTATTACCAAATTTTTCAAAAGCATTCAATATCTCGAACACTATCGATGCAAGCAAAATGACAACAATATTTACACAAATATTGAGATTAACTGCGCTGTTATATCTTCCAAATGAGTGGTAAGCGTGCATCGATCAAGGCGATTGTGTGAATTTCTGGAATCTGATTGTTCTTTGGAGTGATCTAATCAACCAGGCATTGCAATGTGTACTGAGCTTGCCAGGGTGGGTGAGTGGTTAACGTGTCGGATTACCAACCCCAAGTTTGCAGGTTCGCCCCTGGCCGTGGTAAGTGATTTTTGAAAGGCGACAAAAATCACGACATTGATGTCATACGTTGTTGGCATGTTAAAGAACCCATTTGAATTCAGTAGGCCGTGTTCAATGGCAAAATATTAATCTCGGGATTTTCCGCCAACACAAAGTTCCTGCATTCTCTACTAGAAAGCGCTGTAGTGTCAAGGAGCTTAGATATCTAACCTCCTTGACTTTCATAGTGTTCAAAGGAACGACGAAATCCGACATGCAAGCTGCCCTCTGGGTGTCAATTAACAAAGCTTGCACCCGGTATCCGAGGCCATACGATATTATTATAATGTGTACTGAGAGGTATGCCGGTATACGTATACATTCTCTTAGTTGTTTTGAGAAACTCAATATGGCGTTCGCAGGAAATTCTCTGAAATAATACTGTGTTTTCAAATACCTATGTTCTAGTGAATCGACCACAGTTAAACTTGGCACACAGGAGCTTCATGCAGTAAGGTAACGAGAGCGAATATTGTACTAGGGTCGAAGCAGGAGATGGTGCAAGTGTTTTGTCACACCCTCACAATATCAGCTGCGCACACGGAAACATGGAATTGCGTAGTGTGACCCTTTCTTTGTGTTAAGAGGGCACCTCTTGGGCAACTGAAACAGGTGCTAGCACGGCCACGGCAGATTACAGTGATTTTTAACTCTTCGGATCGGTGAAGAAGCAAATGAGTGATAAGTTATTCAACGATGAGACAGCCGTTGAGCATGCCGTCATGACGCCTCCATGGACTGGATATACGAAGGTGGATCAAAAAGTTAGTTGCACTAACGCGCTGCAGCAGCGCGCTGTGTGTCGCAAACGTGGGCACAGCGGAGAAAGGGACAGACACTGCCCACACATCTGTTAGGCAGGTCGCTGTGGTGTCTCGTCTTGTATGGTGTGAATAGCGGCCAAATGCTATGGCGCGTCGACTGGACGTTCACTCCAAATTTGCGGTGCGTGCGACAATCCAATTCCTATGGGCCAAAAGGAAGAATTGCACGATTAAAGAGAAGTGCCGGGGGGAAATTGAGCGCCGGTTTGATTTTGTTGCACGATAACGCAACACCTCACAAGGCCCACCAAACGAGCGAACTGCTGCAGCGTATCAAGTGGGAGGTCTGGCAAAATCCACCCTACAGTCCCAACCTAGCGCCATGTGACTTTCATCTGTTCGATAAGCTCAAAACGGAGCTCGGTGGTCGACGTTTCCAGACCGATGAGGAGGTGAAGGCCGCTGTCTCCGTGTGGTTGCAGAACGCTGGAGGAACTTTCTATGCATCCGGCATCAACAAGTTGGTTGTGCGTTCGCAGAGTCTCTTGGAAACTATGTGGAAAAGTGACGTTACATTGTATGTCGTTATAGGCCTAGGCGTTTCGCTGTTGTGTAGGTAGTGTAATAAATGGCCATAACTGGGAAGTGCAACTTATTTTTTGATCTGCCCTCGTAGATTGATTCCTTGTTTACCGTTGGAAACAAAGTGTGTATCCTTGCCTGTAAAATAATGATTCGCCATGCAATTTTTTAGCTTCTGTGACGAAAATTATGGAGGACAAGCATGCAAATTTTCCCGATATGAATCTCTGTATATCGCAACGGAATGAACCTCACGGAAACTCCATGTAATAGTAGACTATTGAAATGCTAAATGCTATTTTCAGCGTTGCCTAAGTAATCCTTTCTCTGAAATACTTTTCAGTTGGTCAACATGATCAATACTGCCAGTTTGATATTCTAGGAGTCCGCCTCGTTGCGTAGTGGTTAGCATTCTTGGATATCACCGCGGAAGCCCGGGTTCGAATCTGGTCTGAGGGTTGGATCGTGGTACACTCAGCCTCGTGAGGAAAAACTGAGAAGGGGTGGGTCGATTTCCACCTCAGCCGTCCAGGAAGTAGTTTTCCGTGGTTTCCCACTTCTACTCCAGGCAAATTTTGGGATGGAACCTAACTTAAGGCCACGGCTGTTTTCTACCCAAATCCCAGTTGAATTACAAAAACACACACTAGTACAGACCTCACAGTGACACAGGTTATCAGGCAAATTCTACACACATCCAAGTACACGGGGTACATGACCACGGCGTCGCAAAGCCTCTGAAGAACCAACAACAACAATGATATTCTAGAAAGCAATTTCCATGGTTGCTTCTCTGAAATAGCAATTAAGGTATGTGTGAGTTCATATTCGCAGTCGATGATGCTCAAATGAAGCGGTAAGATGGAGGAAGAATTCTGCTGTACAAGTTGATTTCGCTGTTTTGATAAACTATCTGGCGCAGGTGTGAATTTGCCAATTATGATTTGCTATCAGTTATAATTTGCTATAACTCATGACGTAATTCCCTCATCATGGATTGGTAATTATTTTATTTATTTTTTGTCGTATGGCCTCCTGAGAAGCCGAGTGCAGGTCTTTCTAGTCGATGCCCGTGGGCGACCTGCGCGTCGGAATGAGAGATGGAATGGATGAAGATGAATGAAACTGGGCAAGGTTGTGTAAGGAAGCGGCCGTGGCCTGTCAGAAGGTACCGTCCCAGCATTTGCCTGGTGTTGAAAATGGGAGACCACCGAAAACCATTTCATGGACGAACGAAGGCGGGGTTCGAACCCACGCGTCTACCGAGTCAGCAGAGCTTTTGGTCCCATGCCCTAACGCTGCGCTTTAGCGAGCGTAGCCACTGCTGACGGTATTAGTGAAATGAACTGGCACTACACGATAAGTCTTCTTATGCTTAGTTCTGAGTGAGTTTTTTTTCTCTGAAATGAGTTCACTTGCGGCACTCCCAATGATAGTTCGTAGTTCATGCACTAGCAGGAGGGTGATCCTCTACAGGAGCCTGTAACCCGTAGAGCAGTACCACCAGAACACACGCGGATACGGTTGAGGACATATCAGCAGGAACACAAGTTTGAGCAAGCGAGACGTGATATTTCTCAATTTTTCCGACCACATGGCACTCTTCGAAATCACAATATTTACTTATTTTTAGACTATTTTCATTTACGAAAAAGTAGGCTTATGAGGTCACCTTTTGCCCATACGTGTGTGTGTTTGTATGTGTGTGTCTGTATGTGTGTCCCCTTCTAATAAAATCTAAAGGGCTGGAGCCATTTCAATGAAACCCGGTAAGGTCATTGTTCCGACCCCGACAGTGTCCTTTAAGTTTTATTACATCTCATTAATCCAACACGGCGGCTGAGTGAAATATTTCACCGACAATCTATACTCCGCAACTACTACTGACATCACCCTGAAATTCTGAGCGGGGATAACAGGCATTACTAGAAGTTCACCTATGTGATTCTAAGAAACCTGTTAAGTACAAAACGAACATGGCGGCCAAGAGAATTTGAGACATTTAAATAGACTTTTCTGAGCGCAATGAAACATGGTACAGTATATGCTCATACACATTGTAATGCATTTACATCTAATTTAGTTCAATTGTTTACATAACCTCAAGATGGCGGCTGTGCGAAATTTTAAAATTAAGTTTGTATTTCTTGTGTCATAATCATGCGATCGAAGTCAACGTTCGAATAAAGAACCTACGCAATAATCGTCATCTAATAGTACATAACTCGAAGGCCTGCACGTATAAAAATTAAACATGGCGACCATCCAAAATATTTAGACGGTTCTCAATATCTACTAATCTATGACAGCAATCAAACTGAAATATTGTATTTTGATACAAGCTATTTACATAAGTTCACCTATCGGACTTTTAATAACCTGGTGAGCACAAATCCAACATGGCGGTGACGCAAAATTTAAATATTTAAATGGAGGTTTCTCGCGATTTAACCATCCGAGTCCAATGAAACTTGGTATAGTGAATGCTCATACAAATTGTAATCCACCGACATCTATTTTATTTCAATTGTTTTCATAACGTCAAGATGACAGTTGTGTGAAATTTAAAATCTCTTTTCTTTTCCTGTGTCCAAATCATGCGATTGACTTTTGAATTGTACACTTACGCAATAATCTTCATGTAACAGTACATAATTCTATGGCCTACATATATAAAAATCCAACATGGTGACCATCCAAAATATTTAGACGGTTCTCAATATCAACGAATCTATTACAGCAATCAAACTGAAATTTTGTATGTTGATAGAGGCAATTAACATCAGTAGGATATATGAAAATAGGCTATTCAGATCTTCACGGAACTACTTGTTCATATCATTATGTTACATTTACATTTACATAATAATTTATTATAGAGCACATGGCCGTCGAATTATTAATATTATTATTGTTGTTAAACAGATTGATGAATTCCTTATTTTACAATGGTACACTGACTGAAAATACGTACTTAAGTCAAGCACTTTCAGAGTTCATTCTTCATTTAGAAATCGTCGCACTGTATGGCAAGTGTCCAAGATCACCGACCTTTGGATGTGTCCCAGCTTGTGAGCCATTGTGAAAGCCTACCGTTGGTCCACCAGTCTTGAAGTTACAATTCCAGTTGCAGTCAGAATGAGAGGCTGGGTGTACATCTGCCTTAGCTTGCACATTTTGTAACCTGTTTTTCGAAGGGTATTTACGCCACTGATATAAGTCAGATGGAAGCTATTTAATGTTTGTTTACGCGGCAACTTATTCAGCCAACATAATTTTCATTTAACTTATTATTATTATTAATAGTTTTTTGGAGCTTATTCTTTAAAGATTTAAACTACACAGATAGGTTTTCGATTTTATAGAAAACACTATCAAGCGGATTATTCCGATCGACATTGTCACAGTAAATTATTTGATCGCGGAGATTTTCGAATTTTATTCAGTTAAGGGCTTATGGAGAGAGAGATGAGTCATCGGGAATTCGGCTACAGGAATAATCTTGTCGTGAAGCGATGATGCAACCGAGGAACATTTACAACTGGCAGTTTCAAGAAAAGGCGAATTGGAGTGGAACGGAAAATTTACAGTGTGCAAAGAACTTAATGACGGGAGTCTCGCGTGGGGTCACAGCCAATCAGAGGAGACCGGACCACAGAGAGGTGGTACACTGGAGGGGAACGGCCGGCGAGTGCATATAGTGAGCGCGCGCAGTGAAGAGGGGACCATTAATATGGTAAAACTTGTCCGAGGTGGACGCTCGTTTCGTAGGTTCCGTTGTGTTCGGACCGTAACTTGAACATTGTATTTTTGCATAGTCTACGGACTTCGTACTCGTGTTCGATGGCGAACATTTCAGTACTGCGACTCTCAACTGACAAATTAGTCATGAGAAATACGCGAGCTCTTGTGAACAGGGAGTCAGCGTAGGTGGCTAACGGATTTTGGATCCACCACTATCAAGCATTTAACTTCATCATTTTAACACCGATCTCCGCAAGAAACGAAGAAGATGGCGACGTCCAAGAGGCTGATGGAAGCTCTCTTGATTCATCACGTACGAGGGAAATGCTACTGCTATTTCCAATGGTAAGCGCGACTGACGCAGAACTACGTAATCTCTCTCTTTTCATGGTCTCAGAATCAGAATTTCAGTAACTTCTTAGGTTGGAAATAATAGTAAATTCAATAATTCATCCGTCTCCAACGTAACGTAATTTTCCAGTGGTAAAATTAAAATCGTTATGCTCCATTTTAAATTATTATTATCATTATTAAAATTTGCCACTACTTGTTTTTTTTAATATATAATAAATTCATTTCTTATACTATGCAATCTTTGCTTTCAGTAGGTAGCATTAGATATAGACCTAATTCCTTCTCCGGATACAATTGTTAGTTGGGTTAATGATCCAATCATACCACGGTCTGAGTGTCAAAATTCTTAAATGTGTTCTGCCCGAGCTAGGTGTTTATAAATATAAATTTAGATTTCAACGTAGTGTTGAGGTCTTGGCGCCCATTAATACAACTTATCTTAGTCAGAATAAACGTTAATTTGTCACCCAACAGTGGGGACACTAGTGAAACAGTTACACTTGCCCGCAAAACGTGAGACTTGTTGCGGTTTAGCATCACTCACCCCAGTAGAAGCGTTACATTTGTGCGCTCAACGTGGAGCAAAAGCGTTACATTTGTCGCCGTCAACGTGGGACCGAAAACATAATAACATTTGTGGAAGGAGAAGGGTATATATTTCTGTGCCTGTATTTTGTTTTTTTTATTTGTCGGTGTGTATCAGCATGGGTAGTGTTGAGGAAGAGATGAAGTTGCGTAGTGGTCACCAGTTGGATAGTGAAGATACGAGCAGTATGGCTAGTCTTGAGAATGAAAGCAGCACAGGGATGTCGGAGGTAAATCCCGATACTGAGGGGCGTAATCATAACAGTCAAGCAGGATTAGAGAGTTTGCTTCTCCAGTTTATGCAACAAAATAAAATTAGTACAGACGCTTTAAATGCTAAACTTGAACAAAACAGTATGTAAAATAAAGAGAGTAATATGTAGTTGAGCGATAGTTTAAATGCTAAACTTGAACAAAACAGTAGGGAAAATAAAGAGAGTACAGAGGCTTTAAACGCTGAATTGGAACAGAGCAGTAAGGAAGTGAGCAATAAATTAAATGAGAAATTTGAAGAGAACAATCTAAAATTAGATAAGAAATTTGAGCAGATTAGAGGAGAAATCAGAGGGGTGATGGAAGAAAAAGCTAAAGAGATTATTGCAGATGTAGACAGAAAATTAGGAAGAAAGTACAGGAGGAGCTGGAAAGTAGAATCAGTACACAGGCTGAAAATTTAAAAGAACTAGTGAAACTTGAAACACAGCAGGTCAAAAAGCAATTGGGGGGGGGGGCGAAATTTATAAAATTCAGGTAGCAACTAAGGAGGTTAAAAAACAGCTGGGGGTAGAATTGATAAAGTACATGCAGAAATAATTACTGAAGTGAATGATTTAAAGCAGAAGAATAATCAAAGTATTAGAAAGATTGAGGAGAAACAGGCTAAATTAAGTGATAAAGTGGAAGCATCGGAAGGAAGCATTAGGTTAACTGTAACTAACATTGAGAGAAAAGCTGAGGAGAAAATAGCTGAATTAGAACAAAAACTGAAAGCTAGAATTAGGAAGAAAAATAGTCAGAGTAGGCCAGTTTATGTGAATAGCACACACAGGGAGATAGAGTTAGGGAAATTCAGCAATCGACAGGGGTGTCCCATGGAATTTATGTTCGCTATAGAAAACAAATTCAAGGAGAGGTTGGAAGATGGTAGTATTGAGTGGTGTCAGGTAGTTGAGATTTTAGAGCAGGCGTTTGTAGGGGAGACGAGGAACTGGTTTGCTGTCTTTAGAGACAATTTTGTGGACATTTCGGATTTCAAAGTCAAGTTTTGTGAAAAGTTTTGGAATGAGGTAATTCAGTCTCAGCATCGTGAGGGAATTGTGTGTGGGAAATATAACCCGAGAGGCAACTACACTATGACAGAATACTCTTTAGGACAGGTATTGACGTGTAAATATCTGGATGGTTTGAGGGAGGAGAGTAATGCAGTCAGGCTATTACTAAGACATTTTCCATATAGAATCAAAGAAGCTGCCTGTATCCAAAATGTTTAAATCTATTTCGCAAGTGGAAAATCTATTAAGTACATTCGATGCTCTGGGAAGAGGTGGTTACGAGGAGAATTTCCGTAGGAACCAGGGGAACCATAATAATAGGCCTAATGAGAATAGGAATCAGGATGTTCAGGGGAACAGTGGCGAAGGAGCCAATATCCAAAATAGGGGGAACCAAAATCATAATAACAACCAGCAAAATCAATACAGTGGAAATGGATATGGTACGCAGTACCAAGGTAGAAATAATGATTTCAGTGGAAATCAAGGCCGAAATAATGATTTCAGGGGTAACCAAGGGAGGAATTATAATAATAATAATTATAACCAGAACAGGGGTCAAGGAAGGGATCAGCCCAATGGTAATAACGAACAGAGAAATACCGTTAACGTAGCCCAGAACAACCAGACCAGTGCAGTAGTGAGTAGTACTACGCCAAGCGGTAGCGGTAATTTAAACACGAACGAGGCTGGGATGTAAGGTCAGAATCCCAGTCTGTAACGTGCCCGGTCCATACGCTTATACAGGAACCCTATGACCTAAATGTAAGAAGTGAATTATTACGTGAACTAAATGATGAAGGTATTATTAGGAGGTGGCTAGTAAGAGCCCCATTGTTAAACTTAACGCGTCCGAGGCGTACACGGATGTTTTAATTGATAGTGGTAGCATGAAGAGTTGCATAAGTAGTGCATTTTACGATAAAATGAAAGGAACTGGAATACATTTTGAGGAGATGCCAATTAAAAGCACTTTTGTTATTACAGCTGTTGGAAAGAGGTCCAAAGTAATTTCTAAGCAAGTTTTAGTAGACATTAAAATTAATAATCATGTAGAAAAGCAGATTTGTCTTGTAATTCCAAATTTAGTTTTCAGTGTTATTTTGGGTTCAGATTGGCTAAGTAGAGTGTCTGGTAACATATGTTATGAGGTGGGAAGTTTGAAATTTAAATGGGATGATTCTGAAGTAGAAGTAGCGTTCAACGACTATGTTCAGAGAAGTAGTGTTGTAGGTGTGATTTGTACTTTGAATGAGATATCGCCAGCCGTAGAGCGGGATTCTCCAAGTTTTGTGGGCAGTGTGATTACGAACGGTAGTCTAGAGGACTCGTTACGTGATGCTGCATTTCAGGGAAATATAGAGGAAGAACAGTGTGTTCTGCTCTATGATGTGTTATTGTGTAATAGGAGAGTTTTTGAGGATCGCATTGGTAAGGCCAATTGCTATACGCATTCGTTGGACGTTATTGATAGATCACTATTCACAGGACATAGATATCCTGTACCTTTTGCTTATCAGAGTGCAGTTGAGGCTCAAATTAACCAGATGCTTGAAGATGGCATTATTGAGCCTCCAACAGTCCATATGTTAATTCTTTGATCACCGTGCCGAAGGTAGATGGCACAGTCCATATTTGTTTAGACGCTCGTTTAGTTAACAGTAGAATCAGTTCAGACCAGCTGAAGTCCATGTCTATAGAGGAGTTGATGCAGACATTTGAGGGTAAGAAGTATTTCACTTGTGTGGACTTGAGTTCCAGTTTCTGGCAAGTGCCCCTTATGTATGAAGATAGACCATTTACAGCTTTTAGTCATAAATATAACCTTTATCAATTTTGTAGAACACCTTATGGTTTAAAGAGTAGTTCAGCTGCTTTAATTAGAGCATTAAACATCGCATTAGGTGATGACACAGGAGAGTTTGTAACCATTTACAATTATGATATGGTAATTAGTTCACGCAGTTTTGAGGAGCATCTACGTCATTTAGATATTGTTTTTCAGAAGTTAGATCAGGCAGGGTTCACTTTGAAACTGTCTAAGATGTCATTCTGTCAGTCAGAAGTGACATTCTTAGATCATAGAGTGTCGAGTAGAGGTGTAACACCAGAGGAAAGTAGGGTTATGTGTGGACAGTAAGGCAACAGGGCATCGTTACAGACACTGAGAAATAGGTAAGAAGAGCAACGTGATGACTTTCATTTAAGGGAGCCACTTGCAAGGTTGGAAGCAGGTGACACAGAAACATTTATAGTTTCCAAACGTATTGGCAAAACAGCATATGTGCTGGAGGATGGTAAGGAAAACAGATTATACGGGACATATAATATACATCGTCTACGAAAATATGTGTCAAAGTGGGTGTGTTTAGCTGGCGAGCCAACCTATCAAATGAGTAAGGGAGGTATTTGGTGCGTGGGTGATCTGGTCTTCCAGGCAGGCATATCAGAGGTCACAAAGGGGGTATAATATAAGTAATTGAGAGCTTTAAGGTACAGGGAAATATGACGGGATTGTCGGAAGCTGTTGAGCACTAAAATGTCTCGATACACCAAGGCCAGAATTTGGTAGCGCTGGTGAATTCCCATTTGTCTCCAAGAGATGGGTGAGCGCTTGTACAGGGCATGTTTGCTTAAGGCGTCCACGAGACAAAATATGGGCCACCAGAATGCGAGACAGTCCTTCATGAAACTCATACATAACAGCACACGTGATTTCTGTTTACGGCCTCGCCATGTAAGATCTGTATGTGTGAATTTAAGGTAAATAGTACATAGGTATTATTTGAGGGTGGTGGCAACTAGGTCAGGATCGTGGAGAACTGGTCTGGGTTGTGCGCTGATGAAGGTGTGAGGCATGGTGGGTGATGAACTAGTATTAAGTAGAATATGGTCGACGGGAACTCAGTAAGACAGGGCAATTACGGCACAGAAATATTTGGTGTTATATGTAATGCGCGAGTTCTGTTTTTTTTTTTCAGAAGTCAATAGTATTTTTATCTAATACACAGATAGATTAAGTATTATGGTCACGATGCGCAGCCACAATAGTGTGCTCGTGTGCTCGTGTGATCAGTGAAATTAAGTTACACCAGAAGAAAGCGACAACCATTTATATCAGGAAGTTCTGTGGTGGTATATGTATCAGAACACCTTTGATGCGTGTGAAGTGACATCATGTATACACAGTGCTCACACATTATTTATGTATATCTTTCCTAACATAGAGATATTTGAGAGGCGGAAATATCCGTGGAACATTTATTGGAATGAAAAAAACATTGGACTGATTGCCTAGGGCAATCCAATATAACAACAGACTTTGACGCAAAGTGCGTGAAGAAAATTATGAGTCTATATATATATGTAATTTACGGTGATTTAATTTGTGTAATATGTATTTTGGATGGGGATTTTATGAACGTGCCAGGGATATTCAAATAAAGTACCGTGGTCACGGTAAATCACTTGATGATCCGAGGCGAAATGTAACCTGTTTTTCGATGGGTATTTACTCCACTGACATAAGTCAGATGGAAGCTATTTAATGTTTGTTTACGCGGCAACTTATTCAGCCAAGATAATTTTCATTTAACTTATTATTATTATTAATGTTTTATTGGAGCTTTTTCTTTAAAGATTATAACTATACAGATAGGTTTTCGATTTTATAGAAAACACTATCAAGCGGATTATTCCGATCGACATTATCACAGTAAATTATTTGATCGCGGAGATTTTCGAATTTTATTCAGTTAAGGGCTTATGGAGAGAGAGATGAGTCATCGGGAATTCGGCTACAGGAATAATCTTGTCGTGAAGCGATGATGCAACCAAGGAACATTTAAAACTGGCAGTTTCAAGAAAAGGCGAATTGGAGTGGAACAGAAAATTTACAGTGTGCAAAGTACTTAATGACGGGAGTCTCGCGTGGGGTCGCAGCCAATCAGAGGAGACCGGACCACAGAGAGGTGGTACACTGGAGGGGAACGGCCGGCGAGTGCATATAGTGAGCGCGCGCAGTGAAGAGGGGACCATTAATATGGTAAAACTTGTCCGAGGTGGACGCTCGTTTCGTAGGTTCCGTTGTGTTCGGACCGTAACTTGAACTTTGTATTTTTGCATAATCTACGGACTTCGTACTCGTGTTCGATGGCGAACATTTCAGTACTGCTACTCTCAACTGACAAATTAGTCATGAGAAATACGCGAGCTCTTGTGAAGAGGGAGTCAGCGTAGGTGGCTAATGGATTTTGGATCCACCACTATCAAGCATTTAACTTCATCATTTTAACACCGATCTCCGCAAGAAACGAAGAAGATGGCGACGTCCAAGAGGCTGATGGAAGCTCTCTTGATTCATCACGTACGAGGGAAATGCTACTGCTATTTCCAATGGTAAACGCGACTGACGCAGAACTACGTAATCTCTCTCTTTTCATGGTCTCAGAATCAGAATTTCAGTAACTTCTTAGATTGGAAATAATAGTAAATTCAATAATTCATCCGTCTCCAACGTAACGTAATTTTCCAGTGGTAAAATTAAAATCGTTATGCTACATTTTAAATTATTATTATCATTATTAAAATTTGCCACTACTTGTTTTTTTATATATAATAAATTCATTTCTTATACTATGCAATCTTTGCTTTCAGTAGGTAGCATTAGATATAGACCTAATTCCTTCTCCGGATACAATTGTTAGTTGGGTTAATGATCCAATCATACCACGGTCTGAGTGTCAAGATTCTTAAATGTGTTCTGCCCGAGCTAGGTGTTTATAAATATAAATTTAGATTTCAACGTAGTGTTGAGGTCTTGGCGCCCTTTAATATAACTTATCTTAGTCAGAATAAACGTTAATTTGTCACCCAACAGTGGGAAACTAGTGAAACAGTTACACTTGCCCGCAAAACGTGGGACTTGTTGTGGTTTAGCATCACTCACCCCAGTAGAAGCGTTACATTTGTGCGCTCAACGTGGAGCAAAAGCGTTACAATTTGTCTTACTTCAATGGTCATTTCGGTATATTTGTTGATCTTTTGGACATATACTGTTTGAAGGTTGTGGTTGATTGGTACGGATATATCGATTATCACAGCGTCTTTCTACTGTCGATCAAGGAGGAGAATATCAGGTCGGTTGGCTTTGTTGGTTTGATCAGTGCGGATTTTTCTGTCCCAGTATAATATTTGGGTTCCATTGTCCGAATCATCTTTGGTTGGTACTTCTACTGTAATACGGAAGCGAGGAGTCATCTAGCCCTGTAGTTTTAGCCATCTGCATGTGCACGATCTTAGCAACATTATTGTGGCGCTTAGTGTAGTCCATATTTGCCAAGGTTGGACATCCACCGATAATGTGGTACAAGGATTCATCCTGCTTGACACATTTACTAATCTTATCCTCAACTTCTGTTTGTTTTTAGATGAACTTTCTGTAATTCCATGTAGGAATGACTCTGTCTTTTATAGCCAACATGTAACCAGTGGTATCGCCAAATAATTGGCCTTGTTGGAGCCATCTGTTTGTGTTCAGCCGATCCTTGAGCTTTATTTCGAAGCTCTCTTTGATCTCAGTTTGACTGATTCCTCGCAGTTGGATAAAGCCTAAGTATGAGTAACTGTGTTCTTGGTTGCCAGATACTATGTCCACGATTAGAATGTCCAGGTACAAGGAAGTCCACGCCTTTTGGTCCAGGTCTCAAATGGCCAGGGTTTTTGGTGCATTGGTTTTTGGTCCCCATGTCAGAGTACAAAACGGCCGAACGTCAAAATGTCCAGAGTGCTTAACGTTCTAAGTGTGAAATGTCCAGAGTACAAAACGTCTAAAGTGAAGAACGTCCAGGACTTAAAACATCTCATGTCTTGGTGGTCTGCGAATTGTTGGGCGTGGTCCAGCTCATCTAACGACAGTCTTAATTGTCGGTGCAAACCCAGGAAGCATTGTTAGCCGTTGCATGGTGCGCGTCATGTGCGGCCGACTGGACATTTTTTATTCCATTTCAAAAAAGAATAGTTAAGAAAGAGTTTAAAAAGATAAGAATCCTGTCTTAATGAACATCAATATTTGAGGACATTTTGAAAAGGGTTTAAATATTCCTGGACATTTTCTCACTCAGGACATTTTGGTTTAGTGGACATTATTGCTAGTGGTCTTTTTTTTGTCATGGTCTTTTCGGTTGTGGACTTGATGAGGTGGAAGGCTGTTCTTAGGTTAAGCATTCAAGTACATCATCACCTAAGCTGATTCCATTACTGCTTCCTAATATCCCTCTTTGTAAGTGTATCGCTTTACACTTATTCAGACGAAAATTCATTATTATTGATTTTGAGAAGCTGCCTGTTATATTCATCAGCTTTTGAAGTTGGGTCTCTGGACTAGCAACGTTACGCACAAATAAGGAGCGTGGTTCAACCTATTTAGGCCTAACATATTTATATGAATTAGCTTTCTTCTCTTCCCAACAACTCTTCATTCTCTATGCTGTTTCTTGCTTTCTTCTGTCCATGCAGTAGGATTCACCAGCAAAATAACGTCAACAGTGGATACGCTCGCTGAAAGCGCCGCGATAGTTCATGGGGCCATGCTCTCTGCTGACTCGGTAGACGCGTAGGTTCGAGCACCACCGTCGGCCGTCCTTGAAATGGTTTTCCGTGGGTTCCCATTTTCAACACCTGGCAAATGCTGGGACCGTGCCTTCTGATGAGCCACGGCCGCATCCTTCCACATCCTTACCCAGTTTCATTCATCTTCATCAATTCCATCTCTCATCCCGACGCGCAGGTCGCCCACGGGCGTCGAATATAAAGACCTGCACTCGGCCTCTGAGGAGGCCACTCGACCAAAAAAAAATGGCAAAATGATACATGTTCACGAACGTTTTAAAGCTAGCCTTGTCCCATAAAATTTCGTCTTTCACTTTGTTTTTTGGTCATTTTCAATTTCGCTTATCCAGTTATTCTTGATTTTTTGTGAGGAGGCATCATTAAATATCCTTTTAGTAAGGCTTTCATTGCCCATTATTTGAATATGTCCATAACATTTCAATAGTCTTTTCCCAATAGTATCTGATATTTCCTCGAAATGTTGTCATAAATCGGGAGATCTTGTTATCATACTCCCTCTATATACATTAGGCCAAAGATTACCTTAGTTAGTGATCTGATCAGGTTTTCTGTTGCGTCTAATGCTTCAGGTTGAATTATTTTATTGTTATTATAATTATTGCCGGCCCCGTGGTAGCACACTTGCTTCTCACCTGGAGGCCCCAGGTTCGATTCCCGGCTCCGTCAGGGATTTTAGAAACTGACGCGAGAGCTGGAACGGGGCGCTTCAGCCTCGTGAAGACAATTGTGTAGCTGACAGCGAGGCAGCGCCCCGGTCACGAAAACCAAGATTAAGGGCCGAGGGGGGGGGGGGCCGATGCGCTGACCACGCGACACCCCAATATCAGCAGGCCAAGTGCCTGGGCAGCGGTCGCTTGGTAGGCCTAGGCCCTTCAAGGGCTGTAGTGCCAGAGATTATTTATTATTATTATTATTATTATTATTATTATTATTATTAATATTATATTATTATATCTTTGTATGCATGCACAATGTTACAAAGGATCAGAAACCCTGCATTTAAGAGCAAGTTGAGGATCCTTGTAACTTCTAGTATAAATTTCATTAGCATTCATTTCTGACCAGCTTGCTTTAATATAACCTCTCAAACAATCTAAATCAATATAGCATTCGGATTAACAAAATGCATTTATTGTAGTCTATAATATTTGTCAATATCTGTCCATACGTGGATTGTCATTTTGTTCTCCTTGATTTCATAGCAAGATACACTTGGATTGTCAGCTCCCTGGCCTCCTTCAAAAACACACTTCAAATCAACATAAAGCACTTGCTGCTGCAGCATTGAATAATTTTCACAGTCGGCCGCTGCCTTCTAAATCCTCCTCATAATAGCAAACCTCTGATCGACGAGATGAAATGGTTCACATCTATACCTTCTAAATCAGCACCTGGAAGTTAGCCTTCCGATTCCCAATTTGACTCATCCTTCTTGGCTCTAATTGAATCACTCTAATTGAATTGATCATGAATACACCTTCACCCTTCCATAGTTGGCCATGTCGTGATTTGGAACCAGTGATATTACGTACATTTTCTCCATTAAGTGAAGTTTCAATAAACGATGCACTGCTTCCACAATTCTTTTAATATGATCAACAATTTTGCTCTGCTTGGAATCCGACACTGATTCTTTTCTCTATTGCACTTGTTAAGAGTCTTACACAGCTCAGCCACGTGGTTACCTCCACGTCTAATACTAAAGTCTGTTCGCCGAGTTGAGATAGTGGAAGTAAACACAGTTGTACACGTGATTGCAGGGCTGCCCGCAAGGGGTGCATAGAGCTGTGCCTGTTGAACGTACGCCAACTTCAGTGCTGTGTATAGCCCACATGTGAAGCGGGCTGACTTATCGGTCACATGCTACAGCGCGGTTTATTTATTGTTGGTTTATGTATTTATTTATTTAATTAATTAATGAGTTCTTAACTGCTTTTGACAGGCAACAGTATACAGTGCAGCACAGCTCTAAGTGCAGCAAGTCTTGTCTGTTCTAGGGCTACGGCATGACTAATGATCTCGGAGCTTCTTGGCTACCCCTGTCCGGCAGAGCCGATGACGTGAACTGGGCGTGTTTCCCTGTCCGGGTAGCCAGGGGCACTGTCTCGACTCGGTGAATAGACTTTAGCTTCATCTGATTTTATCAATGTATTCTGGCCTCAAGCCTTCTATATTGAAGTTACACTGCACGCACATAATTATTCAGCTCTTTAGCTCTGATACAAGACTTCTCAATTTCTAGCACATTTTCACCCAGTACGATGTCTGACCATACGATCCACAGTTGGCAAATATTAAATTTATTCATACAATCATGATGTGAAATGATCTGCGTGTTACCAGCGTATTTCGCTCACACAGATAAATATTCTGCACAATATTTCGAAGGATTTCACACAATTTGTACACCTTTCAATACCATGTGGTCTGATGGACAAATTAACGCACCCACGCTGCCAAGCGTTCGACAAGTACTGTAGCGGAGTTTCCGGCTTCTTCCTTATCCGGCCAATCAGATTTCTTCTTCGCCACGCCCTTCCGGATCATTTCAGATATTTGTTATTCCCTCGTAGATTAATATCAAACTAGCGGACGCGTGCGAGAACTCTCGCATAATGGGTTGTGTGCGCCCCACGTGTACAGACTACTCGCCCGGCTCTACTACTATGCGGGCTGTACGTGACACAGTTCTGCAGGGGATATCGTCTTGTTTATTTGTTTAAAAGCACTTTACAAACAAATACATATATTTCCGTTGACTCTTCAAGAAACGCAAGATCTTCCCTGTACTATTGAGACGATTTGGAAGATTTTGGTACAAATCACACGTAACTCCCTCTGATTTAGGAGCTTGAATTTTGTGAAACATACACCTTAGCGTATTATATAAGAAGATAGTATCCAGTAAATTTTCAACTCAATGTATTATGTTGCCCGTGTCTTCTGTCATTTAAATTAAATTAAATTCGGTCCTTTCACAGCCTTCTGATGCACCTTTCCCCATGCAGTCTCTTCGTAGTATATTCGGCTCGCAATCTCGGAGTATAATTTGATGGCGTCACATGTTCTGACAAGAGGATTCAGATATCGGCGTGGCTTATGAACAAGTGAACGGGGCCAATATGTCACTCTACTGATGATAAGATCCATTGTTGTTGTTGTTGTTGATGATGATGATGATAATTCATTAAGAGGCTATGCGACGTTGTCACCATGTAGCCCTGTGTATTTGGATGTCTTTGGAGTTAGTCTGGTAACCTGTGTAATTGAGATGGCTGTACTAGTGTGTTAATTTGTAATTGGGTTTAAGATTCACGTAATAGTCCATGGCCTTAATTGAGGCTCCATCCCGACATTCGCCTGGAGTAGACGTGGGAAACTACGGAGAGCCATGTCCAGGTTGGCTGAGATAAGAGTCGAACTCATATCTTCTCAGTTCTGCCTCACGAGGTAAGATGATCCAATGCCGGCAGGTTTCTCTTCAAAGACGTTTTGAAGTATAGTATTGATATGCGTGGAGCTAATTCATACGCAACTTTTATTCCCAAGGAAGTTTACACATACAACAATCATATAGCTTCGGTGGAAGCTCCGGCAGATGGCTCGCGTTCCTCCACAACCTCCCCTCCCTGGTCTTCCCCGATCTCCAGAGGGATGACCAGCTGGATAGGTCGAATAATCTGCGTGCCGCAGGTGGTCCTCAGGAGTACGGTCCTCGTCACGCCGTCTCTGCCAGGTCGAAGTTCTTCTATTTGCGCCAACTTCCACATATGGCGTCGCACATGGTCCTCCTGCAGAAGTACAACGTCGCCTACCTTGAGCGCTGTTGACTTGCTGCGGGTGTTTCGGACGTGGTGGAAAGATCTCAATTCTAAAAGGTAGTCCTTTGTCCAACGTCTCCAAAAATCGTCTGCAATTCTTTGTTTCAGTCTGTACATCTAGGTTAAGTTAACGTCTGTTGTTGGTTGTCCGGATGGTATTGCTGTTAGTTTTTTTCCATTCAAGAAGTGGGCGGGAGTTAGTACTTCTTGATCATCTGCCTTGGTGAGTGGTCTCGAGTTAAGGGCGGCTTCAATACTGATGAGCAGGGTATTGGTTTGATCTTCGTCAATTAGCAGTTTTCCTAGAGTCTTCCGTATACAGCGCTTGACAGAGCCCACCATCCTCTCCCACCATCCTCCCCACCAAACCGCTCTTGGTGGGATGAACTTCCACCTGATGTTGTTATGCGCGAGATACTGGTGAGTCTGGGAATCTGTCAGCACGGTAGTGACATTTTGTAGTTCTTTGTTGGCTCCATGGAAAGTTTGAGCATTATCTGAGTATATGGTATGAGGCAGTCCCCTCCGTCCGACAAACCGTTGGAGACCCATTAGAAAACGGTCAGTGGATAAGTCCGTAGTAAGTTCAAGGTGAAGTGCTCGAGTGGTTGAACAAGTGAATAGAAGAATGTAAGCCTTCTTGGTAGTAGCGTGAGATTTAATGTAGAGGGGCCCGGCGAAGTCGATCCCAGTGATTGTGAAAGGCTTAGTGGGTTGCACTCGTTCAGCTGGAAGTGGTGCTTCGATAGCTTCTGCGTGTCTGTTGTGAGCTATTTTGCACGGTAGGCAATTATGGAGAACTTTCTTTATGGCTTGGCGTGCTTTCAGAATCCTAAATTCTCCTCTGAGCTCCATCAGAACAACATGAACTCCAAGATGATGCAGTTTGATATGGGTGTGCATGATTAACAGTTTTGTAAAATGATGAGAGCCATCTAACAATATGGGGTGTTTTTCATCTGAAGTCAAGTTGGAAAAATGTAATCTACCACCTAGGCGAATTAAGCCATTTGCCAAGTAGGGGTGGTAACAAGCAATTCTGGATGTTATCGGTAAACATTTCTCTCTCTGAAGACATGTTAATTCCTCAGCGAAACATTGTGATTGGACGGCTCTAATCCAATACATACGGACGTCGTGTAATTCGGAAGCTGTGAGATTTGCCGGTGGTCGTTCCTGCGTCTTCAAAATGTAAACGAACCTCTGGACGAATACGGTGATATGTAAAACCTTCCAGTAGGAGGAATATTTTGAAACCTGAAGGAGTGGCTCAAACACAGTGACAAGCAGTGTTTGTTTTATCAATTTATTTGCTTCCGGAAGTGTTAGGTTAAGGAAGCCAGTATCGTTAGGCCAACAAGTCGGGGGCTGTGTAAGCCAAACAGGTCCCTTCCACCACGTATCAAATGAAACGAGTTCATCGGCGGTAAGTCCTCGGGAAAGACAGTCTGCTGGGTTGTTTGCTCCTGAGCAGTGTCGCCATTGGCCTGGACTAGTGTAGGTCTGGATTTCGGTTACTCTATTGCTGACAAAGGTCTTGAAGTTATTTGGGTTTCCTCTTATCCATCCTAAAGTTACCATAGAATCACTCCATAAATCAGCATCCGCAATTGGGTAGGCTGTCGCCTTACAGAAATAGTCAAGCAGCCTAGCACCTATAAGCGCTGCGAGGAGTTCCAAGCGTGGCAGTGTAACTCTTTTGACCGGAGCAAGACGATTCTTGCTACACATAATTTGTACTAAAGCGTGGTGGTCTGTGGGATTCCTAACGTAAAGTACTGCACCATATGCCCGTTCAGAGGCATCACAAAACACATGAACCTGAGACCCTCCTTTATGGGTAGTGCCGACCCAACGAGGAGTTTGAATGTGCGATATTGAATAAAGTGTAGATATCCAATGATTCCAACGTAGGCCAACATCATGTGGAAGAAGTTCATCCCATCCAACCCCCCTGATCCAAGTATCCTGGAAAATGATTTTGGCTACAATGGTGGTTGGAGATATTAGACCCAATGGATCGTATAGTTTAGCAGTGGCTTGCAGTTGTTGCCTTTTGGTAACTGGATTGGCTGTTATTTCATCTGTAACGTCTCGATGATCAAAGTGGAAGGTATCATGTTCTGTGTCCCAATTAATACCCAGAACTTGCGTTTGTTGTTTCACCTCTTGGCCTTCAGCCTTCCAAATCTTTTTCATTTGCCATGAGTTAGTTGCCCATTTCGATATGGGCATGTGTATTTTCTTCATCAGAGATAAAAATTGGTAGTAGAGGGAGATTACTTCATTTTCACTCTGTACGGATGCAGCAAAGTCGTCCATGAACATATGTTGATCTATGAGAGCGGCAACCTCAGGAAATTCCTTTTCGAGGGTGATAGCTAACTCTCTCAGTGTAGCAGAGAGAAGGAATGGACTGCAGGTGAGCCCAAATGGTAATTTCGTGAAACGGTATGCTACAATATCCTTCGTCACAGTGTAGTTCCCATCGGAGCTCTGGATGCAGTGAAACCAGAGAAAACGTGTTAGGTTTCTGTCCTTTGTATGGAGAGCTAGTTGTAGAAATGCTTGGCTTATATCTCCTACAATGGCCCAGGGGTGCTGTCGGAATGTTAGCATCATAGAAAGAATGTCTGGAAGGAGATTGGGACCTACTTCTAAGGTGTCGTTAAGAGAATATGTTCCCTTCTCGTGGGCTCCTCCGTCAAAAACGACACGCCATTTGGAGTTTCCACGTTTCTCTTTCCTGACTAAGTGGTGGGGTAAGTAGAAAGTCTCTTCTATTCCATCAGTAGGCGGCGCTATTTCTACTTGTTTCTGTCTAATGTAGTTTAGCATTTGCTCGTGGTAAACGTCGCGTAGCGTTTGGTCCTTTTCAAGTCTCTTTACGAGTACATGAAATCGTTGCTTAGCATTTTCATAGTTGCTAGATAGGGTGACGTGCTCCTTTCTGGGAAGAGATACCACTCTTCGTCCATCTTCAAGTTCGTGTGAAGCGTGAAACTGAGAAAGTAGTGAAGAATCCTTTTCAGTCACGGTTCGTGATTGTTCAACTGAGATCCCTATTGTTTCTAAATCCCAGAAGTGGCGAAAGTCGTTGCCTACAAGAGAGACTGTCTGATCAAGATTGATGTAGTTGACACTCATGGAATTTGTCTTTTTTCGTGAGCGGTTTCCACTAAGAATCCATCCCAGATGTGATGGCAGTAGTACTACTGATTGAGAAAGTCGTATGGGTGAAGTGTCTTTGACAATACGCCAGTATTGATCACCACCAATCAGGAGTTCAATAAGGAGATCAACGCAGCTGTCCTTGGGATCCGCCAGTAATAGTTTGCGCATTTTCTCTAGCATGTAAATATCATGAGGAACAGTTGGATGCGGGGAAAACGAGTGATTACTTTCGAGTGCAGTGATAGGTATAATGGAATTGGCCCAAATCCCTTTCATGTTTAGCTGAATCAATCAGCGTTGGGCAGAGGAAGAAGATGTGGTTCCGAATGAACTTACAGATAGGGAACTACCGGTATTGCCGATTACCTCTAAGCGCAGTTCATCAATTAGGGTCATAGTCACAAAGGAGGACTGGCTACCTCCGTCTAGGACACATCTAGTAAGTTTGCTAATCCCTGTACGTTCAGTAATCCACACCCGCGCCGTCTGCAAATATGTGAAATCTGTGGATGATACATCTATATTACCGACTGATGTTGCTGAGGTGCGTGGGTTTGGTAATGGCGAATTGCCAATGGTGTGGCAAATTGATTTGTGATGGTTCCCTTTACAGATAGAACATTGTGCCTTTTCTTTCTTATTGCATGCATTGGAGCTGTGGCCACGATTAAGGCAAAGGAAACAGCGGTCTGCAGCCTTCAGTTTGGCAATACGGTTATTTACATCTGTTATAGTCCTGCAGTCCTGAGCCCAGTGGTTTTGACCCTCGCAGAAGACACAACATGGTCCTGTACGTCTCTTCTCTCGCGCAGGCTTCCTCCGGTTAGAATGGACATGAAGCATTGCAGCGGTAGGAGTAAAGTCGGAGCTGGCTATTGTTGCACCGCGGATCTTCTGCGCCGTTAGAGCTCCTTCTACTTCTTCACTTAAGAACGCCATCAGTGCGGAGATGTCGCTCTCAGGTGTATTTGTCCTTTAGGAGTGGATAAGCCAGCGTCTGCAGATATCTTCGGGGAAGGCTCGTAGGATTTTCGGAGTTAGTACCCGACCATAGGCGTTTACGTTTTCACCTAACGATATCAACTCCTGGACCCTCCGGTGACATTCAACATATGTGACGTTCAGTGACTCAGGGCTATCGTTGAGAGTTGGTTTAAGGTCCTCTAAGTAGTCCAAATGGGCCTGAATGATTCGATTTTTGTCCCCGTACTTTGATTTAAGAATTAGCTTAGTCTGTTCGTAGGTATTACCATTCACTGCTATTCCGTCGACGAGTCGCTTAGGTTCACCTTCTAGGTATCTCCGTAGGAAGACGTGCTTGTTCACAGTAGAAAGGGTAGTGTCCTGATCAATTGACATCTCGAACTGCTCCCAGAACCGGGACCAGCACTCAACATCCCCTAAAAACGGCTCAAGTTTGATGGGAGGTAGTTTGACGGAATGAAGAGGAGTGTGGGCTGAGGGATTCGGCACATTAGTCATGCTGTTTGTGTTGGCAGCAAGTCTCTTTTCAAGTTCCCGCGTAGCGTTATGAATGTCCCGTTTAGCCTTGTCAATATATTCTTCACAGGTTACCACGTCGTCGTCGTATTCCGTCTCGGATAGAAGGTCATGAATAGCGTCATCTAGTGACATTAGACGATCCAGAGTTTCCTTAAGACGATTTGTAGAATATTCGTAGTCTTCCACGGAAGATTCCTCTGTAAATCCATTTATTTATGAAGAAAATCGTGTAACATTAGTCCTCTCTCGCTTTCGTTTCTTCTTCAAATTGGATAACGTCGCCAGTCGGGCTTCACTCATCTTGATATAATACGTGCTGTCTGTAAGTCTAAGAGACTCTAAGTACAAGTTTGAAGCGTGATATGATCCGTGACTACTCTGTGACTTCGTGTATGGTCTAGGCAAACGTGACGGGAAAAATGGCGTTTATTCAGTGATAGTCGAGAGTTGATTTAGTTTACTTCAGGTGGCTGGGAAAAATGACAGTTCCGAAATGTCGAGTATGCCGTGAAATTCCCGTAGCCCACCTTGAGTCTCTATGGAATTAGGAAGTTGAGGTTCTGGTCAGTAGAGATCGCTAGTAGTCACGATGAGCGTGTTGGAAACTCTTATGAAGTAGTATAATTATAACCTAATTATTCAAGCTAGAACCATGCGAGATCGTATTGGACATAAAATAACATGTGTTCAACTCCTAACTGCCGTATAGTATAACATCATAGTTTAGAAAGTTAGATACGTTACTCATCTGCGTGTTGGAGGCTATAGGTGGAGACGCTCGTACAATTAAGTTACGTTCACTTTACACTGATTTGCACTTGTGAATTCTTCCTTCAAACTCTTCGTCTCGTTTTAAGGTAGTTCCCTTACATTTACGTTTCACCGGATTTTTCGGCACCAATATTTGAAGTACAGTATTGATATGCGTGGAGCTAATTCATACACAACTTTTATTCCCAAGAAAGTTTACACATACAACAATCATATAGCTTCGGTGGAAGCTCCGGCAGATGGCTCGCGTTCCTCCACAGACGTTGGTACAACATCTAGGATAAGTGGCACAAGAACTCACCGTATTTGCTAAATATCGCACTACAATGTGTGTGGTTTGGGGTTTTGCTCCATTAGCTGCGATGGCAGATCGGTCCCTTTGTTATTTTCACAACCTGATCTTGAAATATGGAAACAAATCCCTATGAGCCAGTCAAACATTTGACACCTCACTGTCTACATATGCTTGGCAGAGATCATTAGGGTGTCTGCTGTGAGGAGTTTACTGTTCCACTGCTCAGGAATCACGTGTGCGGTGGGGAGTTCATCGTGCTGAAGGTCTATTGGTGTGTAATTTCTTTGTCTGTAGCGACAACAGTACAGTGCAGGGTTGAACTGACTTGCTTTTCCGCTGTAGTGATTAGCACTCATGCCTGCCACCCCAGAGGTACGGGTTCAAATACGGCTCTGCCATGAAATTTAATTCTTGCCTGAGGGCTGAAACGGGATACGCTCAGCCTCGTGAGGCAAACCTGAGATGAGGTGGGTTCGATTCCCACCTCAGTCATCCTGGAAGTGGTTTTCCGTGGTTCCATACTTCCACTCCAGACAAACGCCGGGATGGTTCCTAACTTAGACCACGGCCATCTCTTTCTCAATCCTCTCCTGAATCACAAATACACACACTACTACAGATACCACAATAACACAGGTTATCAGACAAATTATCTTTCCATATACACGCACACCCAAGTACACGGGTCTAAGTGACCACTTAGTCCAAGTCCCTCGTATGAAACAAGAACAACAACAAGCTTTCGCAGGAAACTCGTCTTGTAGTCTACTCCAACAACAGGCGCAACACTGGAATGACAGGCTGTTTCAGATGGACATCGACTTGCCATCCAAATGACCCAATATTTGGAATGTGGCAAGCAAACTAATGGTACCATCGGCATTTACAGTCAAGATTTAAAGAAGACCTGCTGTTAAAATATCGTGGATCAATATTCACATCAGACAACGACGCCACCTCTGATACCCGGATGAGAGTCAACACAACATGGGTCGTGGCGTCCATTCGCCGATGTTATTTGCAGTAGGAAAAAGATGCCAAATTACCTGAAGGCAAATATCTATAAGACCCAGGAATCCTGTATGAGACAACCTGGTGATGAAGGAACATGGACAGGACGCTTTGATGGACACTCGGATTGAACTGGTACATACAAATGACAAAGTCCCAATCGTTGACAAATTGAAGAAGGCTCGATTCTGGTGGTATGGTCCTGTCATGTGGCAAAGAATCGATCCAGGAGAACGTCGTCCACATGGCTGAACATTTTTCAACAAATGTGTAATGCAGACCGTCATCCTGAGTACCAAAGACAGACAGAGATGGATGATAATTATGTAGCAAAGCAGGATAGACGTTAGTGAAAAGAGAGAAGTTAAATAATTTTTGAAACTGAATCGCTGTGACTTGAGGACTAATGAATGTACGATACAATGAAGCATTTTTTTTAGCGTATGGCTTTTAGTGCCGGGAGTTCAGCTCGCAAGATTTTTTTGTAGCTGCTTCGAGGCGGATACCCAATGGGTGAGCTATACGTACCGACGCGTGTGTAGTGTTGTCTGGGGGAGGAAAGTTTGCATGTAAGAACGAGGAGTTGGAAGGTAGCGGCTGTGGCCTATAGTAAGGGACCCACCCCGGCATTTGCCTGGAAGGAAGATGGGAACCCACAGAAGACCATCTTCAAGGTTGCCGGCGGGGGAATTCGAACCTCCTCGCCTCCCGGATGTGAGCGACTGCCAGCAGTCATGCCGTAACGACCACGGCTAACTCACCCGGTAATGAAGCAATACTACGGGGCAATGTTCTGGTACACAAATTTGTGACACATTATTCATACGAAAGTCCTATGAAGTGACCTACACAAGGTACCGATACTTCAGTAAAATATTCATGCATTGAGCAAATTCCAGAAGTTAAAGATTCAGTTATATGCTGACACGTTTCAAGTGGACTGGTAGTAGTAATAACTCTCTCAGGACGCTAGTGTAGGAAAAGAGATAGAGCCAGGGTGCAGAAAGGCCAGTACAGTGAGTTCTCAGATGCGATCTACAGTATTCTGCAAGAAAGATGCTAGTATAGTGACGGAACACTCCCCACACCTATCAGTGTTTTGAACGACCTTGCTGTTTAGAAGTGAGACCGGGTAGATTCTGGATATCTGATACATAAGCTAGAGGTAACTTTTATGAACTTATACGAATTATTTCTGGGACAATTAGGCAGGAAGTTTCTCGTAATGAAGAGATAAAGACTACGGTAGAAATGAACACGTTTCTCTCTTGGAACTTGACGCCCAATGAAAACAAATGTGCCAGGGCTCGTCTGCAGTGATTGCTCCGTATCACGTGGTAACTATGTGGCTTTCGGTAACTAACCAACAACAAAGCGTTCTCGCAGAATTTTACAATTTCAATATTTTGATTGGGCACCAAGTTATTTTGAACACAGGATAGATGAGGCTGTTCATATGAGCCGCCTCATGAGAATGGGAGAGGTTACGTAAGAGGTTAATAAACTCGGCTATAGAGGTTAGGAGAAGCAGTGTGGACGTAGAAGGCGATGGTTAGTTTAACGATTTCAAGGTGGCAGGTGTAGAAATAGCGGGAGCCACAGTGCTAACACAGAGGCTTGCAGACTAGACTGGACGCCGAGAGGAACAAATGTTAATACTAATTATAATACTGTAATAATGGTTCATAACTCCGCCTGCACTAACTACGGAGTGGATTGAGTAGCTCCATAGTTGCTGTTGCCAATCCCAAGCCCGAATAAGGTGGAAGGGTGAAATATCAGCCAGAAAACATCCTGAGGTAACCTGTAATGCTCAATACCTTAGTGGTAATTATTAGTTCTACTACGATTGACCATTTTACATTCAACTGACTAGCGTGGTGGTTTCAAATAACAAGGCTTCTGCCCCAGGCCCAGATATACTACGGTAGGAGTTCTCAATCGTCAGATTCAGGGGGCCGAGAACATCATGAGGGAATGTATCGGACCTTCCCAAGTATCTCCCACCAAATAGCAAACGTTTTATTGGTACTTTAAATATCACTACGCTACTTATGACTGGCAAACTAAAACAACTTTCAAATTCTAACACTTCAGTATACTAAGTACACTGATTAAACCCATTCCAAATCAGAAAAGTACCATATTTATAAAAGAATGCCATCAGCATCCACCTTCAGTAAAGCAATGTTTTTAAGTCAGGAAGAATATCACCAATTCTGTAATCAACTTCAAAATCTCCTTCTGAATGAGTCTGACTTCCTTCAATCAAACCATTAAATTAAGCATACTCTATAATTAACGCACACTGGAACTACTGGAAGAAGTAACAAATAATATTCCAAAACATCACATTAGAATACTACTAGAAAACTTAAATTCAAAAGTTGGTCAGGAAACGAAATTTAAGAGGTTGGTATCACTACACCCTGCACACCGAAGAACCAGCAAGAATGGGGAAAGATTAATAGGAGTTTGCCAAACCTTCCACTTGAAATGATTGTCAACACCCTTTCTGGCACACCCCAACAAAAAAGAAGACACGGAGGTCTCCGAAGCAGTACCTAGGTGGATTTGAAATTGATCATGTGACAATTACCAGAAAAAATCCAAAGGTAATCATGAATGTCAAAGTCAAAAAAGGAGTAATAGATTCAGGTCGTTGCCTGTAGTAAAAGTAAAATTTCAACCTAACAGATATAAAGTGAAAATGACTAGTACCCCCAAGAATTGACCCAGAAGTTCTCAACGAACATTCAAAAATCTTCCGTGCTAATTTACCACAAATCCTATCCGGTTGGAATGACATCAAACATACCATTAATATCAAACGGAAATAACATCATATTCCCATTCGGGAATGTTCATAACCTATTTGGATTGCCAAGGTAAGGTTTTTGTTTTATGAAAGGGAGCTTGACTTCCGTAGCACATTGGCATCACTCGTGACGCCAATACTACTTGTATTTTGTGTCTTGTGATGGCCTTCTCAGTATGTGCTAGCCATGCGTATTGGTGAGGTGTGTCTGTACCAACTGACGAGCCCAACGGCACACCGGGGCGAAACGCTGGCATTTTATGTTTGATCTAGCCGGACCAATTTTATCATATTAATTGATAATTTATCTGATCAAACGGAAATAACATCATATTCCCATTCGGGAATGTTCATAACCTATTTGGATTGCCAAGGTAAGGTTTTTGTTTTATGAAAGGGAGCTTGACTTCCGTAGCACATTGGCATCACTCGTGACGTCAATACTACTTGTATTTTGTGTCTTGTGATGGCCTTCTCAGTATGTGCTAGCCATGCGTATTGGTGAGGTGTGTCTGTACCAACTGACGAGCCCAACGGCACACCGGGGCGAAACGCTGGCATTTTATGTTTGATCTAGCCGGACCAATTTTATCATATTAATTGATAATTTATCTGATCAAACGGAAATAACATCATATTCCCATTCGGGAATGTTCATAACCTATTTGGATTGCCAAGGTAAGGTTTTTGTTTTATGAAAGGGAGCTTGACTTCCGTAGCACATTGGCATCACTCGTGACGTCAATACTACTTGTATTTTGTGTCTTGTGATGGCCTTCTCAGTATGTGCTAGCCATGCGTATTGGTGAGGTGTGTCTGTACCAACTGACGAGCCCAACGGCACACCGGGGCGAAACGCTGGCATTTTATGTTTGATCTAGCCGCACCAATTTTATCATATTAATTGATAATTTATCTGATCAAACGGAAATAACATCATATTCCCATTCGGGAATGTTCATAACCTATTTGGATTGCCAAGGTAAGGTTTTTGTTTTATGAAAGGGAGCTTGACTTCCGTAGCACATTGGCATCACTCGTGACGTCAATACTACTTGTATTTTGTGTCTTGTGATGGCCTTCTCAGTATGTGCTAGCCATGCGTATTGGTGAGGTGTGTCTGTACCAACTGACGAGCCCAACGGCACACCGGGGCGAAACGCTGGCATTTTATGTTTGATCTAGCCGGACCAATTTTATCATATTAATTGATAATTTATCTGATCAAACGGAAATAACATCATATTCCCATTCGGGAATGTTCATAACCAATTTGGATTGCCAAGGTAAGGTTTTTGTTTTATGAAAGGGAGCTTGACTTCCGTAGCACATTGGCATCACTCGTGACGTCAATACTACTTGTATTTTGTGTCTTGTGATGGCCTTCTCAGTATGTGCTAGCCATGCGTATTGGTGAGGTGTGTCTGTACCAACTGACGAGCCCAACGGCACACCGGGGCGAAACGCTGGCATTTTATGTTTGATCTAGCCGGACCAATTTTATCATATTAATTGATAATTTATCTGATCAAACGGAAATAACATCATATTCCCATTCGGGAATGTTCATAACCTATTTGGATTGCCAAGGTAAGGTTTTTGTTTTATGAAAGGGAGCTTGACTTCCGTAGCACATTGGCATCACTCGTGACGCCAATACTACTTGTATTTTGTGTCTTGTGATGGCCTTCTCAGTATGTGCTAGCCATGCGTATTGGTGAGGTGTGTCTTTACCAACTGACGAGCCCAACGGCACACCGGGGCGAAACGCTGGCATTTTATGTTTGATCTAGCCGGACCAATTTTATCATATTAATTGATAATTTATCTGATCAAACGGAAATAACATCATATTCCCATTCGGGAATGTTCATAACCTATTTGGATTGCCAAGGTAAGGTTTTTGTTTTATGAAAGGGAGCTTGACTTCCGTAGCACATTGGCATCACTCGTGACGTCAATACTACTTGTATTTTGTGTCTTGTGATGGCCTTCTCAGTATGTGCTAGCCATGCGTATTGGTGAGGTGTGTCTGTACCAACTGACGAGCCCAACGGCACACCGGGGCGAAACGCTGGCATTTTATGTTTGATCTAGCCGGACCAATTTTATCATATTAATTGATAATTTATCTGATCAAACGGAAATAACATCATATTCCCATTCGGGAATGTTCATAACCTATTTGGATTGCCAAGGTAAGGTTTTTGTTTTATGAAAGGGAGCTTGACTTCCGTAGCACATTGGCATCACTCGTGACGTCAATACTACTTGTATTTTGTGTCTTGTGATGGCCTTCTCAGTATGTGCTAGCCATGCGTATTGGTGAGGTGTGTCTGTACCAACTGACGAGCCCAACGGCACACCGGGGCGAAACGCTGGCATTTTATGTTTGATCTAGCCGCACCAATTTTATCATATTAATTGATAATTTATCTGATCAAACGGAAATAACATCATATTCCCATTCGGGAATGTTCATAACCTATTTGGATTGCCAAGGTAAGGTTTTTGTTTTATGAAAGGGAGCTTGACTTCCGTAGCACATTGGCATCACTCGTGACGTCAATACTACTTGTATTTTGTGTCTTGTGATGGCCTTCTCAGTATGTGCTAGCCATGCGTATTGGTGAGGTGTGTCTGTACCAACTGACGAGCCCAACGGCACACCGGGGCGAAACGCTGGCTTTTTATGTTTGATCTAGCCGGACCAATTTTATCATATTAATTGATAATTTATCTGATCAAACGGAAATAACATCATATTCCCATTCGGGAATGTTCATAACCTATTTGGATTGCCAAGGTAAGGTTTTTGTTTTATGAAAGGGAGCTTGACTTCCGTAGCACATTGGCATCACTCGTGACGTCAATACTACTTGTATTTTGTGTCTTGTGATGGCCTTCTCAGTATGTGCTAGCCATGCGTATTGGTGAGGTGTGTCTGTACCAACTGACGAGCCCAACGGCACACCGGGGCGAAACGCTGGCATTTTATGTTTGATCTAGCCGGACCAATTTTATCATATTAATTGATAATTTATCTGATCAAACGGAAATAACATCATATTCCCATTCGGGAATGTTCTTAACCTATCAGCAGGGTTAAATCACGAAGTCAACAAGGAAGGAATTGCAAAATAAATATGCATATAAAATTACCTGGAACAGATAATATATTAAACAAGATGTTCATTAAAGAACATATAGCCTACTTTCTCCTAAATGCATGGGTATATTTATAACTCTTTGTCCTTTTCAAGGAGTATAATTGAATGTTGGTTGTAGTAGCTTGTTGAAATACAACATGCTATGCGGATATTGTACTTTGATCGATTGAATCCTCACCAGAATTATATATTGAACCCTTGCAAAGAAGCTTATGAGACTCAGTTTCGGGGGGTGTAACAGTCCATTTCGTAAGTTGTTGTTAAAGCGCTTCATTAACATGCAGGGTAACATATAACAAAATAACATGCAGGAAAAAGTGAAGCCAGGGTTAAAACAAATGAATTTAATGACAGATCAGCTATTTACAAAATGAAATAAACAAACAAAACTCCCAAAATGACTCCCACTGAATAAAATTAATTTTCCAAAACTAGGCCTAATCTCAGGAGAGATTATTAATCGGACCAAATGTCCCCCAATCTGCAATGACAATGTGTAACGTGTGTGCTGTTCTACATGCTTAACGATGAGTACAATTGAATGCATGATTCGTCATCATCCGGATAAACTTTCAGAAGACGAATCCGCATTGCTTAGAGCTAGACAGACGCGGGGAACAACTATACACAACTTAAAACTAAACCGACACTTCCTATACTGTGCCCAACTCTAGGAATGGGTATTCCAAGATTCAGACACCTAGATATCAAGGGAAAGGCTACAGCCGCTTTTGAAAGTTGAGATATTTGAATATCGCGCTCCATTGCTTCCAGAAGCAATTGGAAAGAATATACCGCTAAGAGCATGTCAAGTGTCGTAGCGAGTAATAGCAGAGGTCGAGGCTATTTATTGATTAAATAGTTAGCCATGGAGTAGAGACTTGAGACTGGGATCAGATTACTGGCACGGCCAAATGAAAGAGAATGCAATTAGTATCAAGTAAATCGGACCAGGGATACCAGAGATATGAGGATTTCCAGATTTCAGCGTGATGCAGCGTGACCCTGACAGTTTTGAATAAAAGCCGGCTGGCGCAGGCATGGTTAGCTCACTTCAACACAAGCACTTGCCTAGCAAGGTGCAGCTACGCTGAGCCAAGGCACATGGTTGCCGGATCTACGCAGAAGTTATTTTCAAAGTTGTGATAGTCACAAAAGTGCTGCGCTACGAGGTGGAACTTAGTAAGTTTCCGGCGAGGAGAATCACTAGGTGATTGATTATTTTCTACAGACACTGGTAGAAATATTTTTATTTCTACATGGACATATGCTAGACTTTGTCTAGAATTAGTACTTTGTCACAGTCCAGTAATAACCTAATACTTGGATATTTTAGTCCATTTTAGTCAGTTTTCATATTTGTAACTTAATAACCACTCCGATTTATCAGTACATTGAAGACCAGTCTATCACGGTGGTGTTCATTAGCCAACGCAGGGAAACTACATGTTGCTTGGCGCATGGTAGATGGTGTGAAGCCATGCCCAGGGAACGATCTTCAGAACAGCCGTTGATTGGTTAGACTGTCAGTGTTTTCTTGTACTGAAAAGATTACCGTGAGTTATGTTACAACTGACATATTTAAGAATAGATCACTTAGATCTGACCCCATTTAAGCAAACTGTTATGGAGTTAACAGAAGCCAATATTAAAATGGAACAACAGTTACTTCAAACGTCAAGAGATATACCACTATGTCTTGTTAGACGGATTGTGGGTATATAATGGCGGCCGATACAAGGATTATACGTGCTTGTCCGATAGGGCATGTCTATGGATAAATCTGGTACAGACCAGGTTCACTACGCTTCAAGACCATCAAGAAATGTAAGCCACATTTGAATTATATTATGCCTAGCTAATTGGAACAAACTATTTTTCTGCAGATGACCAACACATTTATTTTTCTTCGTATTTAAATCTTGCAATGATTTACGCAAGACATATTAGAGTTATTCTGAGTATTTTCAGCACTCAGAACAGTTTAGGATCGATGACCGAGCATTTCGAGCATTTAATTGAATATTTCATATTTTAGGGATATCACGGAAAACCGTCGATGTAATGGTTGAGTTAAATTATTTTTGTTGAGGAATGGATATTTTTTCCATATTCGAAGGTTCGAACATGTGGATTCTCACATAATGAGATGATAATTAAACATATTTAAAATAATATAACTAATAATAATAATAATAATAATAATAATAATTTTTATAATTTTTCTAAATAATTCTTGGATATTATATTTTCTAATAATCATTTGTATTGAGAGAGAGCCTATGAAGTAGTTTAATCATTTCTAGTTTGGAACAGGAGATTTTCCGAAGGAAAGTGGTTAGCGCAAGCCCGCATTCAACCAACATTTCAGTTCTGGTTGAACAGTTAATATTTGCAATGAGCAAAGTATATTTTTCAGATAACACGGAGAGGCATGAAACGGGAAGCAAATGATATTTGTATCAAATAGGATATTTTTGTATTTATATAAAATCATGACGTAAATACATTCGAAAGTGAAATAAAGATTTTCATGAGTATGGTAAATTCACGGGTTGAACTGAATGGTAAAATAAAATAAACTTGTAAGTTTATTAATCTTCCAGTGTTGATAACAAGCAGAGGCTTGATTTATTGTATAAATTTTGGGAAGAAAATTTATGTGTGTGGAGTAGTTGAAATGCCATTCCCAGGTGCGCATGTTTAAGTCGCAGGAATGAGGAGATTTTTTCGAGCATCAATCAAATAGCAGGTTCGATGGCTCAGGTTTATAGAAGGAGTATTGGAGCCACACATTTCGTCGTATGAATGACCCGAAGGTTATTTCTTAAAACCATCAGTTCTTATTTCAACCTTGTTTACGGATTCCATTTAGACTTTGATTTTGCTAGAACCCGGATTTGTCATGATAGTAGTTTATTCTTCTTCAGAGGAAGACCTTTGCCGTTGTTGTTGTAATATTGTGTTCTTACACAAATAATAGAATGGTCCACTGCCAATTAAAAATAATTCTATAACCACGAATAATTTGAAGGATGTTTTCAATCCTAGTGCCATGAACTAAATGAATTTATTATGAAATTACAATTCTTATTTCCGCATTCTGTCGAAGAATTGCAAGTTGTGAAAATTACTAAAAATGGCCATGCATATAAATATTTTTTATAATAATGATTCCAAGTGGAAAATTGAATAGTTGAATGGTTCAACAATTTATTGATCAAGTTGATGATTCAGAAATCATATATTTTGTTAGGAACTTGGAAGTTCATAATCGAGTCACTTCTCGAATGTTTAATGTCAGAAGAACAATTAATTTTGTTGTGCTTCGCACAGTTCTTCGATGCTATGCTCAAGGTCAAATACTTTTCAGATGTTATTAATATGTGTAAATAATTTGTGTTGATTCAATGATGATAATATTTTTTTGACAATATTTTTTGAAACTGGAAAAATAAGTGAAAGTTAAAAATTCTATGAACATTTATTCTACGAGTGTTAATATTATGTAAAAATTCAAACAGTGAACTACAGTACTTCCAGTAAAGACAATTAAATTTGAACTGGATTTAATCACAAATAAATGAATATAATTTTGGAACACAGTCTACAGGACTAATAATCAGACTTGTGTTTTCCAAAGCTAATTGTCAAATGTGTTTGGAAAAATTCTGTACATTGTGTAAATAGGAGTGTGGGTCGCCACACGTGAGTGATGCTACTTTGAGCATTTTTGCAGTCAATTTTAAATTCAAAATAAAATGAGATAATTTTACTTGATGTGTTACGCCCAATTGAATCTCCTTCTATCCTTATTGTTGCATTGAGCCAAAAATCAGTAAAGCATTTTTTTCATTTGATGTCGTTTTGGCGATTTGCTTTAACCCATCTAGCGCTCCGGGATATTTTGACTCTCGTGCTGACTGATTATTGGTAAAATGCATATGTGGTCGTGCGGACTCCGGTCTAAACGGGCACAATACTAAATAAACAACAAATAATTTCCGCTTGAAATTGGAATCACGAATTGCCGTAGCAAAACATTACTGCCTAAAACTAGGACTTCTCAAAATCAACACAAGTAAGTTAACACGTGACCAACAAAGAAACACACATATGGCCGCCTGTCATTTTTACAAGTAAATACAACTACACCACACGGGTGTCACACACACACAAACATGAACTGAGTCATAGAAAATCACTAGGCTCAAAGCCAACATTTACATCATTAACACAATATTCCATCCATACGACATGCGATAATTCGTAACAAACGTGGCGAACTCCCCAATTAATTATGGTCCAAATAACCATCACAAAAAACAGGTTTGCTAATGATAGCTTAATAGGGGACAGTCGGACAACAGGACTGCCTAACAAAAATAAGTCACCAAGGCTAGACGGGCGCTAAGTGGAAATCTGCACATCTGTCAACCCACGTGTCAATAACATCGACCTCCCAAGGCACGGGATCGAGTCTCGAAGAAGCGTGCCCCAAAGCACAATATATACGTGTGTGTGTCAGAACAAAATATATCTCAGCATTTCCCCTAGGAAATCCAAGAATCAGCATTGGACAAGGTACAGTAACCTCCTCGGAGCGCCCTGCCTTTCCATCAAAATACAACAACAACAAAATATGAGGGTGGTAGCACCATCTACCCCTCATCACGTAGAATCAAAACACACACTTGACACAAGAACACACACAGAATCACACGTATGGGTTTGACAGAAACCTGAAATAAATGACATAAATATTTTTCCACCAGCTTGCGCTTCCGTTCTAGGCTGTGACTAACGAACCTGAAAAGGACTAAAAAAAGTTAAAAAAAAATAGAACTAAGGTGTTCTACAATTACATCTTAATTTGTTGCGCTCGGCAACCCTAATATGAGTAATAACCTGTTCAGCAAACATCTTACATAATTACCTCTCTTTCCTATCAAAAATATGAAATATGAACATTATCGAATGTAACGAGTTTCGCACCCGCATGGATAAAATCAAATACACGCGCCGTGTACACTAAATATGACTCCAAAGAAAAATGAACAACAAACAACTTTGGCCACGCGCCAACGTACATTTAACACTAGTGTCGGTGCACAAAAAATCTAAACAAGAAAAAGAATAAATGAACTATTTACAACGTTCCCACGCCTTATCTAACTACGTATCGAGTAAATCAATTTTTGTACATCACCGTATCAGCATGCAGAACATATAACTTCCGTCCCGGCTCATTTCCCTACGGGAAATTAGACCTCCATCGTCGACGTCGTAGAAGAAGCGATGCACATCAATCCGTCTCCTGGCCAAACGTCGGACATCTTGGCGTAGTTTCTTGGACAGAAATGTTCAATGTTAATAAAAATTGCCTGGCTATAATCGCTGTGAGTTACTACTTTCACTCACGTTATGTCCTATGCGATTAATGATCGAAGACTTTCCCTAGCTTAGCATTCGCTTACACACGCACAATTATCACTTGAAAAATACAATACAAAATCTACATAAATTATACACTTTAAACACATCGTCACTGGCTTGAAAAACAAGTTTTAAACATAACTGTCTCGCAGTCCTTATCTCGCTAGATATCTCTACTGCTCTACGTGAACCTTGCTCGCTTTGAGCGCTAATTGGAATGTTAGTCAAGTCTTGCCCATTAAGAGCTGAAAATCGTGACGCAGACTGGCGTGAACCTTGCTCACCAGAGCTCAATACAAAAGTCCTCGAAACAGCTTCTCCTCGATCAATTTATTGGAAACTGACAGAATGAGGTGGAGTGGGGAGAATTAAGAAAAATATTCTAGAGTTTTCATCTCACAAACTTGGGACTAGTATCAATCTTCATCATTTTATTCAAACGTCTCAGCGCACTTATGCGGAATTATTTCGGATCGGCGGTTCATTAGATATGCGTTTCCGCGCCTTTTTTTACAGGGTACGCCACCCATCGCGTGGTTTTGGCGTGGTCTCATCTGATAGGGTGATTCAATCCTAGGTCGGTTGAAACTCACTCGTGACCATCCCCTAATGACTCCAATTTTGGTGCGCGTTGTTACACAATTTGTCCTTGAACTCGGCTTACCCGGTCGTTTTCAAGAATAACTACCAAGCCTGCCTCTGTGGTAATCATTGCAACACACTACCTTGCCTTCCCCTTTGTCAATTTCCACATGAACTGCCTGGGCCTCAGTAATAATAATAATAAATCATGAATACTTATTCATCGCAGATTAATAAGGGTTCAATATATATATATATATATATATATATATATATATATATATATAGTATATATTTTATTCGTTTACCCTCCAGGTTGGTGGAACCCACGGGCTCAGCGAGGGAACTCACCAATACCGCCTCTACGGGCAGTGTCCTAGAGCTGGGAACATCGAATCGGAAGGGATACAACTGGTGAGGTGGGATTGGCACCTCGCCCAGGCGGCCTCACCTGCAAAGCGAACAGGGGCCTCATGAGGGAAGGTAAGGGATGGTTAGGACGGATAGGCAAGGAAGAGGGAAGGAGGCGGCCGTGGCCTTGAAGAAGGTACCATCCCGGCATTTGCCCGAAGACGAAGTGGGAAACCACGGAAAACCACTTCGAGGATGGCTGAGGGGGAATCGAACCCCCTCTACTCATATGGGACACCCGAGGCTGAGTAGTCCCCGTTCCAGTCCTCGCACCACTTTTCAAATTTCGTGGCAGAGCCGGGAATCGAACCCAGGACCTCCGGGGCGGCAGCTAACAATGCTGACCGCTACGCTACGGAGGCGACAGAATTATATATACACACACTAATACAGCCATCACAATAACACAGGTTATCAGACAAACTTCAACAATCACCCAAATACACGGGGCTAAATAACCATGATGGCCATGCATCTAAAATGAAACAACAACAACTTCCTACCCGAATCCTTCCTCGTATAAACGTACGCACACTAGTAAGGCTACAGACATCACAGAGACACAGATTATCAGACAACTTCTACACACACCCAAGTACACGGGGCTACGAGACCATGATGCCGCAAAACCCCTAAAGAATCAACAACAAAAACAACAACAACAACTACAATGGGCTCTACCGCGGATCAAGGACAACGAATTTTAATCTCTGTAGTCGAGTGTTGAAGTATTTGGTGTTATAAGTAAACATAATATTTTTGATTGCAAATACACACTATATATGCTTAACATTATAACGTGTGAGTAGTTATAAATCAACAAATACAAAGAAAATCGAAGTAAAAAAATTGAACCTGCTGGGATTTGAACCACGTACCTCCAGACTATGAGTCCAGGTTTCTACCAGTACGCCACACATGCCGTACACAATGCATGGTTAACAACTGGTTAACAACTGGTTTAGTAAAACTCCACAATATTTTGTCTTGTAATAGATACCATTAGCGTTTTCTGCCGTTTCGATAAACCATTTGATACTAAATATGTATTATTTTCTTCAGTACATTCCTAAAAGGATATTAACTTACGAAGTTACGAAAATATATGGATTTACGAGCAAACAATAGCGATCATTTAACCCAACGGGACGGCACGGGCAAGCAGGATACGGCATGGCCAGTCTGAATTGTTAGTCAGTACTGCGGTTACATATTCTATTTTAAAATGCTGATATCCTACCGGTCACCTCCTTGAGGACAGTTTAAACCTCCCTATGTACGATGATCGTCTTTGGTAAGCCAGCCCTTGTTGAATCGTAAGTTACGGTTTGGTTATAATACTTGCATTGATTCATACATCCGCCGTCTTGAAACTATTTGGCTGACGACCTTCTAGTTTGGGCAAAAGACGCTTCTCACGTTAAGGTATATTGTTGCAAAATTTGGTAGTGATCGGATGATTAGGTTAGTCGTAATTTGATTTAAGCTCAGAACAATTGGGTGGGCGCCATTTCTTTCTTTGTTATGATGGTGGTGATATGCAACATGACACTGAGTTGTCCCTTGCTACTGCTACCTCTGTACCAAAGGTGGTTTGATTTGGATTCTTTATGTTTGAATTGATAGGGGGATCGATTTGCACACATACACGGCCGCTATCTGCAAACTATTGGGCTGATAACCTTGTAGTTTGGTCAAAAGACGCTTCCCACATGAAGATATGTTGTTGCAAAATTTGGTAGAGATCAGATGATTAGGTTATTCGTAACATTTCCGTCAAGATGGCGGCGATATAAAACATGACACTGAGGTGCCCTTTGCTAGTGCTACCTCTGTACCAAATTTCGTTCAATTCGGTTGCACCGTCTTTGAATTGATAGGGGGGGGGGGGGTGACAGACATACCAAATCCCACACACACATACACACACACACAGTCACACACAGACAGACACACAATTTTTGGTCCTGTGTAGATCTTATAAGTCTACTTTCATTTTTTATTTTTTTTGCGAAAATCGAAAGTAAACTCCGTATCACAAAACCCAAAATTTCGATACTACAATACTATCGTCAAACCAGAAGCAATTTACTCAACTGAAACTTTGATGATTGGGGGCAGATCACAAGTTAAACGCATCGAAAAACATCTTAGGTATAAAAATATGAAAACGTGGTTTGAATGAAGAAGAAGCCACATGAAATTTATCAAAGTACTGAAAAAATCACAGATTCTATCAGAGAAAGGAGACTAAAATTTATGGTCACGTATACAGAATGGATGCCTATAGGCATTATCACTAAACACCCACAACAATTGGCTGGTAGAAATAACACAAGTCCTACAAGCAATTGGCATCATCAAAGAAGTTATTCACAATAGATCAATATTTATAACCCTAATAAACATACACACATTTGCTGAGAAGCCTACAAGGAAGGATTCCAGAGAGCACAGTGTACATATGAAGAGATATTGGGAAGAAAAAAGGAAATATTGCGCTAAATAAGTTCAAATACGCTCCTTAGTTGGGCATGACGAATCAATAATAATACTGATAATAATGGCGTGTTAAAGTCTGTGTCTGTAATCAGTGTTCACCACGAGCCTCGTGTTTTAAATCACAATAGCCTCTCTTGGATCAAACTGTTTCACCGACGAATAATATAATATAAAACAACACAAGATCACAACACATGGTACAAGAAGAGAGAGAGCCATAAAATTACTTGGTACAGCAGGGATTTGACTAGGAAATCAGTGGTGGACTATATTCTATGCGGGAAGGAGACAAAGAAGAGTATCACGGATATAAGGGTAATACCTTCAGAAGCCCTGGACAGTGACCACCGTCTGCTGGTCGCCAAGGTGAGAGGACTGAAGGAAAAGAGGAGAACTGAGAACCAAGAAAGAAGAATAAGGACATGGAAGCTGAAGGAGGATGGAAATAAGGAGAAGTTCCAGATATTAGTGAGGAACAAATTACCGAAGGATGATCCGAAAACAGGTGAAGAAGAATGGAATATGTTCAAGGACGTGTTGGTAGAAGCAGCGGAATTCGTGTGTGGCAGAACTAGTGGAAAGAAAAGGTGGAAGGAAACACCATGGTGGAACCCCAGAACTAAAAAGCAGTGAAAAAGAAAAATGAAGCATTCAGGAAATGGTTCCAACAGAGGACAGACAGAACAAGAGAAGAATATCAAGAGCGGAAGAAAGAAGCAGGAGAAGTAGTGAAGGAAGAGAAAAAGAAATGGCTGGAGAAATGGACAGAAATGATGGAGGAGGACTGTGATGGTAGTAAAAAAGTGTTGTATGGAATGATAAAGGCAAAGAGAAGAGATACAGGGGAAAATGTCAGAATGGTGGACAGGAATGGAAAGGAGGTCGAAAATATGGAAGAAGTAAAGGTTATCTGGAGAGAATACTTCAAGGAACTCCTAAATCCAACTAAAACCAGCGTAGTGGACATTGTGGAGGAAGAAACAGACAGTGACCAAGACATTTCAGAGAAGGAATTGACATGGAAAGAAGTGGAGGAAGCATTAAAGAAGATGAAAGGGGGAAAGGCACCGGGAATAGACGAAGTGAGTGTGGAGATGGTGAGAGCAGCAGGGGTGATAGGAACACAGTGGCTCTTTCGAGTAATGAAAGTGATATGGAGGGAGAAGAAAATACCAGAGGACTGGAAAAGAGGGATAATAATACCCATATTTAAAAAGGGAAGTAGGAAGGAATGCAAGAACTACAGGGGAATTACACTCATGTGCCACTGCGCCAAAATATTTGAGAAGGTACTGGAGAGAAGAATTCGGACAGAAGTTGAAGATGGGCTGAGGGAAGAACAGTATGGATTCAGGCCAGGAAGGTCAACAGTTGACCTCATCTTTGCAGTAAGACAGCTACAAGAACACCATTATGAATATGGGAAAGATCTGGTGATGACCTTCTTGGATATTGAGAAAGCATATGATAGTATTAATAGAAACAAGGTATGGGAAGCAATGAGAGCAAAAGCAGTGAACAAGGAGACAGTGGCAAGAGTGAAAGCAATGTACGAGGGAAGCAAAAGCTGTGTAAAGGTGGGAAGAGAGGGAACGGAATGGTTTCAACTGGAGAGTGGTCTGAAACAGGGAAGTGCCCTCTCACCCCTGTTATTTATAGTGGTGAGGGATGAAATCATACGAAAAGTGGTAAATAGCATTGGAGAAAGGTAAATGAAGGCAATGTTGTTTGCTGATGACCTTCTGGTATGGGGAGAGGATGAGGAAGAAGTACAAGAGCAATTAGATGAGTGGGAGAAGGTAGTGTTATCATATGGGATGAAGTTCTCAGCACAAAAGAGTGAAGGGGTCATCACAACGAGGAAGAAGAACAGACTGGATATGGGCATAACACTTGGAGGACAGCAGTTGCAGAAAGTAGAATGCTTCAAGTACTTGGGAAGCATAATTGAAGAAAAGGGAGGCAATAGGATGGAAATAAATGAGAGGGGAAGGTGCGCAGATGGATTTTTCAAGAGTGTTAGGGGGATGATATGGAATAAAGATGTACCACAAAAATGTAAAGGAATCATCTACAAGACCTACTTTGTGCCAATTTTGACATATGGTTCAGAAACATGGGTGATGAAGGAAAGGGACAAGAATAAAATACTAGCAGTGGAGATGAAGTTCCAGAGGAGTAGGGTAGGAGTGACAAGAATGGACAGAGTAAGGAATGAGAGAGTCAGGGAGATGGTAAGAGAGGAACCATTGCAAAATAGAATAGAGCGATCTAGGCTACAATGGTATGGACATGTGAGGAGGATGCAAGAGGAGAGGATACCGAAGAAGATGTTTGGAATGGAAATGACGGGAAGGAGGCCAATGGGAAGACCAAGGGACAGATGGACAAAAGGAGTTAAGAAGAGTGTGGAGGAAAGAGGAGTGTGCTGGGACACAGTAAATGACGAGAGATGGTGGATGGACAGGAAACGATGGAGAGGCTTATGTTCCAAGCAGACCCGACCAGCGGTTGGAAACTGCTCAAGATGACGACAAGATCATACGTTTGTCACACGCTGTCAACCAATAAGGCAAAACATTCATTAGTTTGATCCATCTTGGAGCGTGATTATAATATATTTTGGTTGATGGGGTCCTAATTTTTAGCCTACTTTCGATTTTTGCAAAAAATGAAAGTAGACTTATGAGATCTACACAGGGCCAAAAATTGTGTGTGTGAGTGTTGTACTCAGAATGTATTTCCCCACCTATCAATTCAAACATGGTGAAGCCGAATTGAACGAAATTTGGTACAGAGGTAGCACTAGCAAAGAGCACCTCAGTGTCATGTTTTATATCGCCACCATCTTTATCAAAACTGAATAGCGGCCACTCAAACGTTCAAAACGTAAAACCAAATAACTACTAAACAAATCATCCGATCTCTACCAAATTTGGTAACAACATACCTTCATATAGGACGCGTCTTGTGACGAAACTACAAGGTCATGCGCAGTAGCATATCAGGATGGCGGCCGTGTGAATTAAGCAAACTTTATAATCCATATCACGGGACCCACCAGTTCCGATTATCGAACCGAGAATTGTTTTATCTGTTCTAAAGGAAGAGGCACGTTCGAAATTAAAAGTTTATATTGTAATACTATAGTGCAGAAGTGATTTTAAAAAGCTGAGCCGTCTCAGTTACAAGGCAAGATGGCAGTTGATATCTTGCGCCTTACCTATATTTTACTAGTTTGAGTATTGCATGCAATATAGCCTACTGATACAAAATATATAAACTTTGAATGAAATGCTTTATATACAGTATAAATAATATACTCCACTGAAGAAATCGTTTAGTCTAAATCATTATTTGCTAACACGTTGTATGTAACTCATTTGATATCTGGAAACGTTCGTTGGCACGTTTGGCTGCGTGGTAAAGCGTTGGCCTATCACTCGTTTGGCTAAGGTTCAAACCCTATCAGAGTTGGGATTTTCTGCTTGAATTTTTTTATATTTTTGTTTTGTAATGACTCAGACGTTTTAAAATTAAGCGTTATTTTGTGCATATTACAATTGAAAATATATATTTAATTAAGACAAAATTCGCCAGAGTATTTGCACGAGACATCTAGCAGCAAAAAAGTGAATTATCATGGCCAACTGGCTGCGAACTGCACGCCGGCCTACAGATTAACTTACAGATTTAATTGAAAAGTTTCTCTTTATGGCCGCTAGAATGCACTCGCCCTATTAGGATTATCTTGTTCGATACTTCTCCACTAGATGTCACGACTGGTCTACGTGGGACTCAATTGATTAGCATACCATTGGCATTCTATACGCATCGAATTTGAAGAATGATGAGGTTGATAATACGTTACATTTTTATTTTTTATTTTAAAGGGGTCGCCTCCGTAGCGTAGCGGTCAGCAAGGTTAGCTACCGCCCCGGAGGTCCTGGGTTCGATTCCCGCCTCTGCCACGAAATTTTAAAAGTGGTATGAGGACTGGAACGGGGTCTACTCAGCCTCGGGTGACCCAAATGAGTAGAGGGGGTTCGATTCCCACCTCAGTCATGTTCGAAGTGGTTTTCCGTGGTTAACCACTTCGTCTTCGGGCAAATGCCGGGATGGAACCTACTGTAAGGCCACGGCCGCCTCCTGCCCACTTCCTTGCCTAACCGTTCCACTCTTCCCATCCCTTCATCAGGCCCCCTGTTCGCTTTGCAGGTGAGGCCGCCTGGGCGTAGTGCTGGTCACACACCACATCCCTGACTCAGAGTCACAAGCTCCAGGACACTGCCCTCAGTGGCGGTAGAGGTGGGATCCCTCGCTTAGTCCGTGGGAAAATCCGATCCTGGAGGGTAAAACGATAGCGAAAAAAAAAAAAAATTTAAAGGATTTGTAACAGCCTATTGCACGTTATTTGAAAATGTTATTTGAACTAAAGAACAAAACGATCTCACATAGTACTTGAACTTTAGCAGTTAGTGCTAGTTCAGGATATTAATTAATACTTTTTCACAAGCTTATCCACATAGTTGGTATACACACGTCACTGTAGGGTCATGGAAAGATTTGTTAATACAATTAAGGTGGTGAAAGCCATGCACAGCCAGACGTGTAAACACATGCCTGAATTCAAAGTTGGATGTTGCCCACGTCCGGTCCATTATATAATAATAATAATAATAATAATAATAATAATAATAATAATAATAATAATAATAATAATAATAATAATAATAATAATAATGTTATTGGTTTTACGTCCCTTTTAACTACTGTGGCTTTTAGAGACGCCAGGGTACCAGAATATTGCCCCGAAAGGGATCTTTAACGTGCCAGTAAACTACTGACATGGCTCCCTTGCATTTGCGCACCCTCAAATGCCAGCTGACTGCGCCAGGATACGAACCTGCAACCTAGGGCCCAGCAAACGAGAACGTTACCGCTGAGCCACGCAGCCAGTCCGGTCGATTATGTCTCCAGATCCATAACATTCTTGAAATACTTCTTCTCTTTCTTCCTTTCTTTCTTCAATGATGGTATTAGGTTTTCTTTTTCGAGGTTGTGGTGTTTGGTAGAGGTAAATAGTTTCTAAGGTCTTCAACCAAGAAATGATTATATTATAGGCTACACTTTGATAAAAACAAAGAGTTATAACTATACTCATACATTTAGGAGAAAGTAGGCTATATGTCCTTTACTGAACATCTTGTTTAATTCTTACTTTGTGTTCAATGGTATAGAAGAAAATGGATTTGTTAATAAGAATCCCACTTCATTAATTTTCGTATGTCGCTCACACTCAGCATATAAAATGACTACCACAAAACTTAACAAGTAGTTCCGTGAGGAAATAAATAGCCTATTTTCATATATCCTTCTTATGTTAATTGTCTCTATCAACATACAAAATTTCATTTTTATTGCTGTAATAGATTCGTAAATATTTAGAACCGTCTAAATATTTCGGACAGGTGCCATGTTGGATTTCAATATAAGTAGGCCATAGAGTTATGTACTATTACATGAATATTATTGCTTAGGTGTATTATTCAAACTTCAATCGTATGATTAGGAGACAAGAAATAAAAACGTGGTTTTAGAATTTCGCACAGCCACCGTTTTGTGGTTATGAAAATAATTGAAAACAATTGGATATCAGTGGATTAAAATCTGTATAACCATTTACCGCACCAATTTCCACTGCGCTCGGATGGTTAAATCGCGAGAAATGTCCATTTAAATATTTAAATGTCGCGTCGCCGCCATGTTGGATTTGTGCTCACCAGGTTATTGAAGGTCTCATAAGTAAACTTTTGTTCATAACCTCTTTCAACATTCAAAATTTCAGTTTGACTGCTGTCATAGATTAGTAGATATTGAGAATCGTCTGAATATTGTGGATGGTTGCCATGTTGAATTTGTATATATGTAGGCCATTAGATGACGATTATTGCGTAGGTTCAGTATTCGAACGTTCACTTCGATCACATGATTAGGACACAAGAAATAAAACTTTATTTTAGAATTTCGCAAAGCCGTCATCTTGAAGTTATGTAAACAATTGAACAAAATTAGATTTCAGTGCATTACAATGTGTAAAACATTTGCTGTACCATGTTCCACTGGGTTCGGATGGTTAAATCGCGAGAAAGGTCTATTTGAATGTTTCAATTTCGCTTGGCCGCCATGTACATTTTGTACTTACTTTCAAAATTACATAGGTGAACTTGTAGTAGTGCCCTTTATCACCGTACAAAATTTCAGGGTGATATCAGTAATAGTTTCGGAGATATAGAATGCCGGTGAAATATTTCGCACAGCCGCCATGTTGGATTGGTGAGACGTTATCCAATTTGAAAGGCACGCTTGGGGTCGGACGAAATGGTACTATGACCTTACCGAGTTTCATTGGAATCGTTATAGCCAGTTATATTCTATTAGGGGTAGGGGGAGGGGACACAAACACACATACCCACACATACGCACACACACACGGACAAAAGGTGATCTCATGAGCCTATTTTTTCATAAATGAAAATAGGCTAAAAACACATTAACTTATAAAGATCCATTCGCAGAACTCACCAACACATTTGTACTGTACTTGAAACACGAGACATCTGAAAATGTGTAAATATATTTTTGTGTTAAATCGTAACTTGAACAGGCTGTGAACAACGGCTAAGTACCTGTTCATGTCGGGGTAGACCCATCTCCCTTGACCGGTTTCAAGCAGAGACAGAAGCAAACAGAAATACAGAGATTTTCTACTTCACACCAACGCAATGTTATGAGCCAATCCTCTGGGCCCTTGAAGAGAAAAGAAAATCCTTTTACAGCACAGAAGAATTCGCGTGCAAGACAGTGATATGTCCATCACTCCACATAGTTTACACGGAAGTTTTTGTTCACCGTAGGAGAATGTCAGGGATGAGTTGTGTAATACTGAATTCTTTTTAGAGATTCGAGAAAGAATATGTGCAATTTGAAGGAATTTTATACGACGTAAATAAAACACATTTTGTGCAATATGGCCAAGGATGGGCAAAGCCCTTTCGGCTCTTAATGACGCACTGCCCCTGACAAATCATATAGCCCATATAGAAATCTGAAAGTTGGTCAGTTATTCTGTGTTCCTCTCAAGGAGAAGCTACTTGACCTATTGAGCTGAGATTTTGCATGGATGTCGTTGTTATTGCTGACTAACACATAATCAACCATCTGAACATGGCGGTCACTTATGCGTAGTTCTTGGAGTAAATTTGCTCTTGTCCTAACTACTAAAACCAAGCGGTTAATCCTATCCCGAAATGAACTACACCGAGTATCGAATTTTTAACTCCCTGTTTAACATCATAATGGTTTGTAGTTTATGTACACAACACGACCCAACAGCTCATAACTCGTATTTAGTATCCAAACAGTCGTGCAAAGAATGAATAAGCCGCACATAACAATCAGTTATGTTGAGGCGTCAGTAGCCAGGCTCAGGGTAGCTCAGTTGGCAAAAGTCCTAATCCCAGGCTCTATGCCTGGTCGCATCAGATATTTTATCTCTCTGTTTAACATCTTAGTGGCTCATTTGGTACATCGAGTGTACTTCTCCAAGAAAGGTTGTATGTACTTCGGCATAACTCTAAATCGTTATTCAGGAAATTATGGTTTTCCGTGTTAAACCCCGGCAAACGCTGCACGCTACTTGAAATCTTGCATATCTAACTTACAAGAAAACCTTCCGACAGTGCAGTCCTCAGGAAACATTAAATTGCATGTATAGGCTAGTATAATTCATTGATGCGAGAGGGAGGAGCAATTTTACTCAACGTAATTTGGGAATAATTTGACTTTTTTCACGTAAGGCTATGTTATTTAATGTGTAAGAAACACTGTAAAGGAAAAATAACTTGAATTTTATGATAACTATTAGTCTATGTTTTTAGTTTCTTTGCCAGGGAAATGGCAAACTTTCCAGAGTTGTATTGACATTAAACAGTTGATTATTGGAGTGTTCACGATCAGTTAGATGACTTCTAAGTGCACATTGATCAAAATAAAAAATCGAAAAGTAGAATAAAAAGTGAGTCAGTCTGAAAGAATAGACTTTGTATCATATTAAATGCTACAAATGCGGAAAAATGCTAGAAAGGCTGGAGGCTTCTCGCTTCGCTCGAAGCCAAACACTCTTGACATGTTAGAAAATTATCTGCATAATTCTTATCTTGCTTTTCTTGTTTCAAATTACTCGCGAACGGCGAGTGCAAACCAAGGGCAAAGCAAGGTCAGGCGCGCGGGATGTCGAACGCTCACCAGAGCGCGCGGGGACGTGCCCCTTCCATCCAGTCTAAGAACACTTATAGTGGGCGATGTATTGAAGATAGAGATGCTCTCGCGGACTTTTTTGCAGAACTTTTCATGCTGACCAATTCTTACGCTCATAGTATATTGATATTTTTAACGGTTTGCCCAGCGTAAGCTTAAGAAGCGCACGGACGCCAAGTTTGTTTTCGACTTTTTCACTGAAATCGTTACTGCTTGGCTTCCTTCGATCATACATACATTATTTTCTACAGAATCTTTCCTCGAGATATCCTTTACAGAATGGCGAAAACCACATCAAAATCCATCCAGTGGTTCTCGAGATTACCCGTGACATCCAAGAATCGGGGATTTTTGTCTCATACTAACGAAGTAGAGATTGTCGGGGTACACATGCACCAAGCGGTACTATGACGTCACACACCTCAGTGCATCTGGGTACATTTCGTCCCGTCACCGTAACGTAACGCCAGACCCCAGCGTAACGACGAAGTCGACAAGATCATTTAAAATGATAAAACAATGAGGGACAAGAACTAACTTAGTAAACGCTTATTTCATTGGATATACAATAGATAGTGCCACGATAATATCATTGGACGAACAACGAGAAGGAGGCCAGAAGGACTAGCTCTAGGGCCCAGGGTCGCTCTGCGACGGAACACATCTGTATACTCCTAAACTTCTGCGTTCCACAGATCTTTTTGCTCTTTTAACCGCAGCTGTAGATAGCTGTGAGCAGTTATCTTCCTGTATCAGTTAAGGATTTCTCTACGATTTGCATGCACATAGCGGAACCACTATACGTTTCTAAATATGATGTAAACCTCCTTCGGACCATCCTCCTTGACCTCCTTGGTATCCGCTGCCTTATTTGACCATTACCGGATATTCCAGAATCTCAAAATGGCATCCGTGTATAAAATATATGGTCATTATTCTTAGGGGTAGAACATTTTGAAGAAAAAACTCGGCGATATACTCAAAATTGCGGGGCACTCTTACATGTGATGTAGGTCGAAATTCAACTGCCGTTCAAAAGGTCAAAATTAACGATCAGCCATTTCTCATTAGTAGTGAAGTCCAAGTATTACTGCTAGTTTTCTGTGATTTTGAGGAAGGAAGGCAGGAAGGAAGGAAGGAAGGAAAAAATGAAGGGAAGAAGTCGGGAAGGAAGGGAGGAAGGAAGGAAGGGAGGAAGGGAGGAAGGGAGGAAGGGAGGAAGGGAGGAAGGAAGGAATGAAGGAAGGGAGGAAGGAAGGGAGGAAGGAAGGAAGGAAGGAAGGAAGGAAGGGAGGAAGGGAGGAAGGGAGGAAGGAAAGAATGAAGGGAGGAAGGGTGGAAGGAAGGAAGGAAGGGAGGAAGGAAAGAATGAAAGGAGGAAGGAAGGGAGGAAGGAGGGAAGGAAGGGAGGAAGGAAGGAAGGAAGGGAGGGAGGGAGGAAGGAAAGAATGAAGGGAGGAAGGGTGGAAGGAAGGAAGGAAGGGAGGAAGGAAAGAATGAAAGGAGGAAGGAAGGGAGGAAGGAAGGAAGGGAGGAAGCACAGAATGAAAGGAGGAAGGAAGGGAGGAAGGAAAGAATGAAAGGAGGAAGGAAGGGAGGAAGGAAGGAAGGGAGGAAGGAATGAAAGGAGGAAGGAAGGAAGGAAGGAAGGGAGGGAGGAAGGAAGGGAGGATGGAAGGAAGGGAGGAAGGGAGGAAGGGAGGAAGGGAGGAAGGGAGGAAGGGAGGAAGGAAGGGAGGACGGAAAGAATGAAAGGAGGAAGGAAGGAAAGAATGAAAGGAGGAAGGAAGGGAGGAAGGAAGGCAGGGAGGAAGGAGGGGAGGAAGGAAGGTAGGGAGGAAGGGAGGGAGGAAGGAAGGAAGGGAGGGAGGAAGGAAGGGAGGGAGGAAGGAAGGGAGGGAGGAAGGAAGGGAGGAAGGAAGGAAGGAAAGAAGGGAGGAAGGAAGGAAGGGAGGGAGGAAGGAATGAAAGGAGGAAGGAAGGGCGCAAGGAAGGAAGGAAAGAAGGAAGGAAGGAAGGAAGGAAGGAAGGAAAGAATGAAGGGAGGAAGGAAGGGAGGATGGAAAGAATGAAAGGAGGAAGGAAGGGAGGAAGGAAGGTAGGGAGGAAGGAAAGAATGAAGGGAGGAAGGAAGGGAGGAAGGAAGGCAGCGAGGAAGGAAGGGTGGAAGAGAGGAAGGGAGGAAGCATGGGGAACGATAACTGCCCACGTATCTACGCCACTTAGTCACGTTTCCCTAAATCCTTGGTTTGAGCAAGTGTCTATGAACACTACCCCTAACAAATGAAGCACGCCCTCTATTTCGCGAGGGGTATAATGGAAATAAAAAAGTACGAAAGGCGTCATCAGCAGATTAAAATGGAATGGACTTTAAATTAAGAATGAACTTGAGAGCTGAAATGACGTTTAAATGAAGAATGATGATCGCCAGAGGTTGTTAATTGCGAAGTTAGTGTGTGTGACGTCATAACCCTGTCACGCTCGACGGAGCGACTCGGAGACAACAATATGATTGGACAGTGATTAATGAAGAGTGGCGCATCCAAGTGGCGAACTGTAGAACTTGAGAGCATTAGGCTGCAGGGACTAAGTGGTTATGCAATGCTTGAAACTTGCTGGAACTTATTCTGACACTCAATACGTTACGATGCGATGTGGATATGTGAACAGTGTCTGTTAAATAACGCGTGCAGGCGGGCGCATAATCATTTAGGGACCTGTCATACTTCAAGAGCACCATGCCTCTTGGAATTTCTTACGCACAAGTATTCTATGCTAAAATATATTGGAGAGGTGGGTTCCAGAACGCATCTCAGCCAATGTCGTCATGTGGTTTCCGACGAGACTACATTTGGTTCTATCCAAATCACATAGTGAGGCCCTTGTGCATCCATTCTCTTTCCAACCATCATACTACTGTCCTAAGTCACAGCTTGCAGTTCCAGTTGTATAAGCAGCAACAATCAAAACAGTTAAATCAACTAATCATAAATAGCCTACAGTATATTAATGTCCTATTTGCTCCAAGTCGTGATTAAATAATAATGTTAGTGGTTTTACGTCCCTTTTAACTACCCTGGCTTTTAGAGACGCCGGGGTGCCGGAATTTTACCCCGAAGGGGATCTTTAACGTGCCAGTAAATGTACTGGCACGGCTCCCTCTCATTTGCGCACCCTCAAATGCCAGCTGACTGCGCCAGGTTACAAGTCGTGATTAACATACGTTACGCGACATCTCTGATAATGTTTAACACTCAGAAGTTTTATTATAATCAGACGATGTAAAATTATTCAAATCAATACGTGACCCTTCTGATTGTATCAAACTCCAAAATGATTTCAAACTACCATTTAGCATCAATAAATACGAGTACAAGTAAATTAGTCTCACAAGCGTGGGTGGTATCTTTCACTACGACAATGGCAGGGAAGGTCAATCTGAAACTTCAAAGACAAATAGAGAAAATCGATTTGGGATTTGTAATCATAAATTCATATAAAAATCACGTATAAGTTATTACTCATTAATACGCTCATCAGATCAAAATTAGAGTATCACTTTGTCGTATGGAATCCATCCATTGTGAAACATAGGTTAATACGTTTAGAATGGTGGAAGATTTCTTGAAATACGCATATTAAAAAAGATTTGGCAATTATCCTTCACGTGTGTACTACAGTCAATCAATGCCAGAAAACTATATCACAGAAAACATTATAAGGACCTGTTTTTCCGCAATTAAATAGTATTTTATGTAGTGGAAAGAAACAGGCCAAACATACAATAGTAGAGTCCAAAGGGAAATCATTGGATGAATTTTGAGATAGACCAGAAACAATCAAGTGGCAGGAATGCTCTTTGGAGAGGCATTTCTTTGATAAGTGTTCCGGGCAAAGTGTATTCAAGCAATGACCGAGAGTAAGATGTGTGGCTTTAGTAGAGCAGTACTGCGTCACTTGGCAATAATTCCTAAACTATAAATCGTAAAAACTCAAAAGGGAGGGGACCACACTCCCGTTCTATACGACAAGTAATTTCCACCCTAAGGTAAAACCTACACCTACCACGGGGAAAATAGTGTATTTTAGGCCTAGTTTCAACTCTTTAAACCTCAGAAATGTAAGAAACGGGTTATGCTATACGTTCAGCCTAGTGCAACTACCTTCCAAGGGGTGGACATGCACTTTTTCATGAGCACGCGCACTCGCGGCTCCCAAGATGGCAGCCGATTGATTATTCATTTATTTATGTCACGTGATGTACGGGTGGCCGGACGTCCCCAAAGGTAGGTGGGGTTACGAGGGGCTTCCCACATGGTTATGAAACATGACACCCAGCTATCCCGACAGAGTAGTCGAGCGGTCTATCCCGAAAATTCCCCACATTTACACCAAAATTCCCCCAGATTTACCCCCAAATCCCCCCAGAATTCCCCAAATTCCCTACAATTCCCCAGATTTACCCAAATTCTCCCAGATTTCTCCCAAATTCCCCAAATTTACTAAAATTCCCTACAATTCCTCAGATTTCCACCAAACCCCTCAGATTTACCCAATTCCCCCAGATTTACCCAAATTCCTCCATATTTCCCCCCAAATTCCCTAAATGTACTCAAATTCCTTAAAAATTTCCTTCCACGTCTGCTATCTTGGAAGTCATTCTCCAAGGTTTCCCATTTTCTGCTCCAGGCAAATACCGGGACAGTACCTTCTAATAGGCCACAACCTCTACCTTCGATCTCCTACCCGAGTTTCATTCGCCACCATTCATTTCTCATGACCTAGACGTTGGGAAGGGCATACGATCGTAAAACCACTCGCCACATAGACTTTCACCGCATCTCATCTCCAACCCTGTTGACAGCGGGAAGAGATCGAGAAGCGTGGTAGTCATGGAAGGGGGGGGGGGGGGGGGGGGGAGGAGGAAAAAAATGGTAGAGATATGATCCTTGCTCAGTGGTCGGCCATTTTGGGAGTTGGTAATACCTATAACCATAGGTCTTAACAAGCGGATACTTGTTTAAAGACAGCATATGAAGTAACCGTCTCAATGCTATATCCATCCCTCACACCTAACGGCTGTCCGGTGTCGTCTTTGCGTAAATTGGTGACGGGATCGTGAAGTTTTACTTTGCGAACGCGAATAATCTCTGTGCTCCAGTTGTGGGTTAACCGTTAGCGAGGATGGACTTATGTTTACTGATACATACTGTAAGCGTTTCTCATTTATGTAGAACAGTAATAAAATAATATCAGCGGGACCTCGGAGTTATACCTCGAACTTTCGAGATAGAAACACTACAGCACATTATGAGGTCTACATTCAGGTTTTTAAGAGAAGTGAAATAATTAGCGCATATCCTTCGTTAATTTTCTTTTTATTAATAAAACAGCAAAATACTGCAATCCCAAATAAACAAATATAAAATAATTACGTTAATAAAATAAAAACATCATACAAAATTAACCCTTAAGTGACAAAACTGAATTTTAAACACAAATCTTCAATACGGTATTAATCTTCTTCAAAATACAAATGAAATTTAAAAATCACAAAAGTCCTTTATTCAGATAGCTTCTACGTGCTACAGTACACAATGATTCTAATCAAATTTCCCAATATCTTCGTAAATTCATATACAAGTCGGACAATATTTTAGGCAATCTAAATCTCACCTGGTAGAAAATTACATTGCCTACACACACACAAACACTAATTAAACATTACATGATCAAAACATTAAATTGCACTTTATACTACGTTACGGACGTGAGCAAAAGTCAAAAGAAAACAATTAATACTAGAATTTACTTGTGCACCGTTCAATGTACTCCTATGCGGAAAGAAATGACCTAATTGATTAACATGGTAAAAGAAAATAATACAACTGTTCATTACATGGCACAAGGTCACTAATTGCGAGTTTTTACCACTCGTAACCAACTAAGAACGAGGGAATAAATTACTGTTGTTACTGGGGCCCTCAATTTGACAATAGACGAAAGGCAATCGCTCAAAAGGCGTTATTATGGTGTGAGTTCAGAAGACTCGTTAGCAACTACATAATAATTCTAAACTGGAGCAACGATTCGTCGTCCCCTGTCAATAAACTCCGTACAAATATAGGTAACATGTATTTATTCTTCCCTATGATATGTTATAAAAATACACTCAAACACAGTTTTAATTTCACACAAATGTCGGGAATTTTCCGTACAAATCACATGGATTAAATAATAACAATTCCGTTACGCAGTGCCAATGCCTGTACGTATGTCAAGCAGTAATGCTGCATAGATCACGCCTGACTACCATCATAAGGTGTCTATCAATTTAATGGGAAAATCATTCACTGAACATTTATGTAATTGTGACACTTACCACGGTAAATTCTTCACTCTTCATCTGCATAGTACTTAACAAGTAGTTCCGTGAAGAATTATGCAGCCTCTTTTCATATATTCTATTTATGTTAATAGCCTCTATTAATATACAAAATTTCAGTTTGATTGCTGTAATACATTCGAAAATATTGAGAACCGGCTAAATATTTCGCATGGTCGCCATGTTGGATTTTTATATAGCCTATGTAGCCCTTAGAGTTGTGTACTATTACATGAAGATTATGGTGTAGGAGTAGTATTCAAACCTCAATCGCATGATTAGGACACAAGATATGAAAATCAGATTTTAAAATTTCGCACAGCTGCCATATTGTGGTTATAAAAATAATTGAAATAAATTAGATGCCAGTAGATTAAAATTTGTATAAGAATTTACCGTACCAAGTTTTACTGCGCTCGGATAGTTAAATCGCGTGAAACGTCCATTTCAATATTTATATTTCGTGTCACCGCCATGTTGAATTTGTGCTCATCAAGCTATTGAAAGTCCCATAGGTGAACTTATGTTCATAGCCTCTATCAACATACAAAATTTCATATCATAGATTAATATATATTGAGATCTATCTGAATATTTCGTTTGGTCGCCATGTTGGATTTATATATATGCAGGCCATAGAGTTATGTGCTATTAGATGACTATTTTTGCGTAGGTTATCTATTCAAACGTTCACTTCGATCGCATGATTAATACACAAGAAATAAAAACTTAATTTTGAAATTACGCACAGCCGCCACCTTGAGATTATATGAACAATTGAACTAAATTAGATGCCATTGCATTACATTGTTTATAAACATTTACTGTACCATATTTCACTGCGCTCAGATGGTTAAATCAAGAGAAAGGTCTATTAAAATGTTTCAACTCCGCTTGGCCGCCATGTTCATTTTGTATTTTACAGATTTTAGAAGTCTCATAGCTGAACTTCTAGGAGTTTATCACCGTGCAAAATTTCAGAGTGATATCAGTAATAGTTTCGAAGCCTCCGTGGCTTAGGCGGCAGCACGCCGGCCTCTCACCGCTGGGTCCGTGGTTCAAATCCCGGTCACTCCATGTGAGATCTGTGCTGGACAAAACGGAGGCAGACAGGTTTTTCTCCGGGTACTCCGGTTTTCCCTGTCAAAATTTCATTCCAGCAACACTCTCCACTATCATTTCCTTTCATCTGTCATTCATTTAATCATTTCCCCAGAGGAGTGCGTCAGGCCTCGGCAGCCGGCACAGTTCATATCCTCGCCGCTAGATTGGGGCTTCATTCATTCTATTCCTGACCCGGTCGGAGACTGGAAGCAGGCTGTGGATTTTCATTCATCAGTAATAGTTTCGGAGATATAGAATGGCGGTGAAATATTTCGCTCAGCCGCCATCTTCAGGTTATGTAGACAATTGAACTAACTTAGAGGCCAGTGCATTACAATGTTTGTTGTACCAAGTTTCATTGGGTGTGGATGGTTAAATCGTTGAGTAAAGTCTATTTAAAAGTATAAATTTCGCTTGGCCGCCATGTTCGTTTTGTAGTTGACAGGTTTTGGAAAGTCTCATAGGTAGCCTTTTAGTAGCGCCTTTTATCACCGTACAAAATTTCAGGGTTATATCAGTAATAGTTTCGGAGATATAGAATGCCGGTGAAATATTTCGCATAGCCGCCATCTTGAGATTACGTAATCAATTGAACTAAATTAGATGCCAAAGCAGTGCAATGTTTATAAACATTTGCTGTACCAGGTTTCATTGCGTTTGGATGGTTAAATCGCGAGAAAAGTCTATTTAAAAGATTTAAATTCGCTTGACCGCCATGTTCGTTTTGTAGACAACAGATTTTTAAAAGTCTCATAGGTGAACTTGTAGTAGTGCCCTCTATCACCGTACAAAATTTCAGGGTGGTATCAGTAATAGTTTCGGGGAAATAGAATGCCGATGAAATATTTCGCACAGCCAACATATTGGAATGGTGAGATATCATAAAATTTGAAGAGCACAGTCGGAGTTGGCCAAAATAGTACTATGACCTCACCGAGTTCTATTGAAATCGCTCCAGCCGTTTAGGAGTTATTAGGGACACACACACACACACACACACACATACGCACACAAACGGACAAAAGGTGATCTCATAAGCCTATTTTTTTTTTCATAAAATGAAAATAGGCTAAAAATGGTGTGTTATGGTGCACTTATTAAATTCGCACTACATTAAGAATTACTGCCTGCCTAATCCCATATCCTCGCAGGACGGGGCTTCTGTATGCCGCGTCATCGTTTGTGTCTGCGTAGGCGGCCACGCCTCTCCTATCAGAACCATATCTATAATCGCTGACTAACTTCTATAAATCACTATCTTCTATCATTCGAGGACTTACCCTTTGCCTCCTTTATACGCTAATATTCCACCCATTAACACACTCATTTACACACAAAAAAAATCTGCTGCTCTTGACTACCAGATTACTCAAATCACCACCATATTAATCTGACTGTGTTCTACTATCATTCAAAAAATGTCCGGCTCTGTGGCTAAATGGTTAGCGCGCTAGGCTTTGGCCCGAAGTGCCCCGGGTTCGATTCCCGGCCGAGCCATCCGGGATTTTAATCTCGTGGGGTTAATTCCCGTGGCCCGGGGACTGGGTGTATGTGCCGTCTTCATCATCACATCATCCTCATTACGACGCGCAGGTCGCCCACGGGCGTCAACTAGAGAGACCTGCACTAGGCCTCTCCGGAGGCCACACGATCATTATCATTATTATTCAAAAAATATTCATCTAATAACACCCTGTGTGGGGAATTACCAACTGCTTCAATTTACTGCAATTTTCTATATTACAGCTCCTACCTTAGTTACATCATACTTATTATCCTCCTGTGATCTATTCCATTTATCGTTAAGTGCCATTATTATAATATATATTATTATTACTATTATTTTAAAAAATATTAGGCTATTATTAATATTATAAATTTTAAACACTTAAGTGATAATTTTTCTGGGAGTTGAAACAAATACAATTATTACACTCAGTAGCTCACATACTGCACTGTTGTTAGTGTTGCTGAGCCTATCACTACACTCAGTAGTTCACATAGTGCACTGTTGTTAGTGTTGCTGAGCCTATCACTACACTCAGTAGTTCACATAGTGCACTGTTGTTAGTGTTGCTGAGCCTATCACTACACTCAGTAGTTCAAATAGTGCACTGTTGTTAGTGTTGCTGAGCCTATCACAACACTCAGTAGTTCACATAGTGCACTGTCGTTAGTGTTGCTGAGCCTATCACTACACTCAGTAGTTCACATAGCGCACTGTTGTTTGTGTTGCTGAGCCTATCACTACACTCAGTAGTTCACTGAGCGCACTGTTGTTAGTGTTGCTGAGCCTATCACTACACTCAGTAGTTCACATAGTGCACTGTTGTTAGTGTTGCTGAGCCTATCACTACACTCAGTAGTTCACAGAGGGCACTGTTGTTAGTGTTGCTGAGCCTATCACTACACTCAGTAGTTCACAGAGCGCACTGTTATTAGTGTTGCTGAGCCTATCACTACACTCAGTAGTTCACAGAGCGCACTGTTATTAGTGTTGCTGAGCCTATCACTACACTCAGTAGTTCACTGAGCGCACTGTTGTTAGTGTTGCTGAGCCTATCACTACACTCAGTAGTTCACATAGTGCACTGTTGTTAGTGTTGCTGAGCCTATCACAACACTCAGTAGTTCACATAGTGCACTGTTGTTAGTGTTGCTGAGCCTATCACTATACTCAGTAGTTCACATAGCGCACTGTTGTTTGTGTTGCTGAGCCTATCACTACACTCAGTAGTTCACTGAGCGCACTGTTGTTAGTGTTGCTGAGCCTACCACTACACTCAGTAGTTCACATAGTGCACTGTTGTTAGTGATGCTGAGCCTATCACTACCCTCAGTAGTTCACAGAGCGCACTGTTGTTAGTGTTGCTGAGCCTATCACTACACTCAGTAGTTCACAGAGCGCACTGTTATTAGTGTTGCTGAGCCTATCACTACACTCAGTAGTTCACAGAGCGCACTGTTATTAGTGTTGCTGAGCCTATCACTACACTCAGTAGTTCACTGAGCGCACTGTTGTTAGTGTTGCTGAGCCTATCACTACACTCAGTAGTTCACATAGTGCACTGTTGTTAGTGTTGCTGAGCCTATCACAACACTCAGTAGTTCACATAGTGCACTGTTGTTAGTGTTGCTGAGCCTATCACTATACTCAGTAGTTCACATAGCGCACTGTTGTTTGTGTTGCTGAGCCTATCACTACACTCAGTAGTTCACTGAGCGCACTGTTGATAGTGTTGCTGAGCCTACCACTACACTCGGTAGTTCACATAGTGCACTGTTGTTAGTGATGCTGAGCCTATCACTACCCTCAGTAGTTCACAGAGCGCACTGTTGTTAGTGTTGCTGAGCCTATCACTACACTCAGTAGTTCACAGAGCGCACTGTTATTAGTGTTGCTGAGCCTATCACTACACTCAGTAGTTCACTGAGCGCACTGTTGTTAGTGTTGCTGAGCCTATCACTACACTCAGTAGTTCACTGAGCGCACTGTTGTTGTGTTGCTGAGCCTATCACTACACTCAGTAGTTCACATAGTGCACTGTTGTTAGTGTTGCTGAGCCTATCACTACACTCAGTAGTTCACATAGTGCACTGTTGTTAGTGTTGCTGAGCCTATCACTACACTCAGTAGTTCACATAGTGCACTGTTGTAAGTGTTGCTGAGCCTATCACTACACTCAGTAGTTCACAGAGCGCACTGTTATTAGTGTTGCTGAGCCTATCACTACACTCAGTAGTTCACTGAGCGCACTGTTGTTAGTGTTGCTGAGCCTATCACTACACTCAGTAGTTCACAGAGCGCACTGTTATTAGTGTTGCTGAGCCTATCACTACACTCAGTAGTTCACATAGTGCACTGTTGTTAGTGTTGCTGAGCCTATCACTACACTCAGTAGTTCACAGAGCGCACTGTTATTAGTGTTGCTGAGCCTATCACTACACTCAGTAGTTCACTGAGCGCACTGTTGTTAGTGTTGCTGAGCCTATCACTACACTCAGTAGTTCACAGAGTGCACTGTTATTAGTGTTGCTGAGCCTATCACTACACTCAGTAGTTCACATAGTGCACTGTTGTTAGTGTTGCTGAGCCTATCACTACACCCAGTAGTTCACATAGTGCACTGTTGTTAGTGTTGCTGAGCCTATCACTACACTCAATAGTTCACAGAGCGCACTGTTGTTAGTGTTAGTTAGTTAGTTAGTTATTGTTGTTTCAAGGGGCGGAACTACGAGGTCATCTGCCCCTGGTTGTTAGTGTTGCTGAGCCTATCACTACACTCAGTAGTTCACAGAGCGCACTGTTATTAGTGTTGCTGAGGCTATCTCCACACTCAGTAGTGCACTGAGCGCACTGTTGTTAGTGTTGCTGAGCCTATCACTACACTCAGTAGTTCACATAGTGCACTGTTGTTAGTGTTGCTGAGCCTACCACTACACTCAGTAGTTCACAGAGTGCACTGTTGTTAGTGTTGTTGAGCCCATCACTACACTCAGTAGTTCACAGAGCGCACTGTTGTTAGTGTTGCTGAGCCTATCACTACACTCAGTAGTTCACAGAGCGCACTGTTATTAGTGTTGCTGAGCCTATCACTACACTCAGTAGTTCACAGAGCGCACTGTTATTAGTGTTGCTGAGCCTATCACTACACTCAGTAGTTCACTGAGCGCACTGTTGTTAGTGTTGCTGAGCCTATCACTACACTCAGTAGTTCACATAGTGCACTGTTGTTAGTGTTGCTGAGCCTATCACTACACTCAGTAGTTCACAGAGCGCACTGTTGTTAGTGTTGCTGAGCCTATCACTACTCTCAGTAGTTCACAGAGCGCACTGTTATTAGTGTTGCTGAGCCTATCACTACACTCAGTAGTTCACAGAGCGCACTGTTATTAGTGTTGCTGAGCCTATCAGTACACTCAGTAGTTCACTGAGCGCACTGTTGTTAGTGTTGCTGAGCCTATCACTACACTCAGTAGTTCACATAGTGCACTGTTGTTAGTGTTGCTGAGCCTATCACTACACTCAGTAGTTCACATAGTGCACTGTTGTTAGTGTTGCTGAGCCTATCACTACACTCAGTAGTTCACATAGTGCACTGTTGTTAGTGTTGCTGAGCCTATCACTACACTCAGTAGTTCACAGAGCGCACTGTTATTAGTGTTGCTGAGCCTATCACTACACTCAGTAATTCACTGAGCGCACTGTTGTTAGTGTTGCTGAGCCTATCACTACACTCAGTAGTTCACAAAGCGCACTGTTATTAGTGTTGCTGAGCCTATCACTACACTCAGTAGTTCACATAGTGCACTGTCGTTAGTGTTGCTGAGCCTATCACTACCCTCAGTAGTTCACAGAGCGCACTGTTATTAGTGTTGCTGAGCCTATCACTACACTCAGTAGTTCACAGAGCGCACTGTTGTTTGTGATGGTGAGCCTATCACTACACTCAGTAGTTCACAGTGCACACTGCTGTTTGTGTTGCTGAGCCTATCACTACACTCAGTAGTTCACAGTGCACACTGCTTTTTGTGTTGCTGAGCCTATCACTACACTCAGTAGTTCACAGAGCGCACTGTTGTTTGTGTAGCTGAGCCTATCACTACACTCAGTAGTTCACAGTGCACTCTGCTTTTTGTGTTGCTGAGCCTATCACTACACTCAGTAGTTCACAGTGCACACTGTTGTTAGTGTTGCTGAGCCTATCACTACACCCAGTAGTTCACAGAGCGCACTGTTATTAGTGTTGCTGAGCCTATCACTACACTCAGTAGTTCACAGAGCGAACTGTTGTTAGTGTTGCTGAGCCTATCACTACACTAAGTAGTTTACAGAGCGCACTGTTGTTAGTGTTGCTGAGCCTATCACAACACTCAGTAGTTCACATAGTGCACTGTTGTTAGTGTTGCTGAGCCTATCACTACACTCAGTAGTTCACATAGTGCACTGTTGTTTGTGTTGCTGAGCCTATCACTACACTCAGTAGTTCACTGAGCGCACTGTTGTTAGTGTTGCTGAGCTTATCACTACACTCAGTAGTTCTCATAGTGCACTGTTGTTAGTGTTGCTGAGCCTATCACTACACTCAGTAGTTCACAGAGCGCACTGTTGTTAGTGTTGCTGAGCCTATCACTACACTCAGTAGCTCACAGAGCGCACTGTTGTTAGTGTTGCTGAGCCTATCACTACACTCAGTAGTTTACTGAGCGCACTGTTGTTGTGTTGCTGAGCCTATCACTACACTCAGTAGTTCACATAGTGCACTGTTGTTAGTGTTGCTGAGCCTATCACTACACTCAGTAGTTCACATAGTGCACTGTTGTTAGTGTTGCTGAGCCTATCACTACACTCAGTAGTTCACAGAGCGCACTGTTATTAGTGTTGCTGAGCCTATCACTACACTCAGTAGTTCACAGAGCGCACTGTTGTTAGTGTTGCTGAGCCGATCACTACACTCAGTAGTTCACATAGTGCACTGTTGTTAGTGTTGCTGAGCCTATCACTACACTCAGTAGTTCACAGAGCGCACTGTTGTTAGTGTTGCTGAGCCTATCACTACACTCAGTAGTTCACATAGTGCACTGTTGTTAGTGTTGCTGAGCCTATCACTACACTCAGTAGTTCACTGAGCGCACTGTTGTTAGTGTTGCTGAGCCTATCACTACACTCAGTAGTTCACAGTGCACACTGCTGTTTGTGTTGCTGAGCCTATCACTACACTCAGTAGTTCACATAGTGCACTGTTGTTAGTGTTGCTGAGCCTATCACTACACTCAGTAGTTCACATAGTGCACTGTTGTTAGTGTTGCTGAGCCTATCACAACACTCAGTAGTTCACAGTGCACGCTGCTGTTTGTGTTGCTGAGCCTATCACTACACTCAGAAGTTCACAGAGCGCACTGCTATAAGTGTTGCTGAGCCTATCACTACACTCAGTAGTTCACAGAGCGCACTGTTGTTTGTGATGCTGAGCCTATCACTACACTCAGTAGTTCACAGTGCACACTGCTGTTTGTGTTGCTGAGCCTATCACTACACTCAGTAGTTCACAGTGCACACTGCTTTTTGTGTTGCTGAGCCTATCACTACACTCAGTAGTTCACAGAGCGCACTGTTGTTTGTGTAGCTGAGCCTATCACTACACTCAGTAGTTCACAGTGCACACTGTTTTTGTGTTGCTGAGCCTATCACTACACTCAGTAGTTCACAGTGCACACTGTTGTTAGTGTTGCTGAGCCTATCACTACACTCAGTAGTTCACAGAGAGCACTGTTATTAGTGTTGCTGAGCCTTTCACTACACTCAGTAGTTCACAGAGCGCACTGTTGTTAGTGTTGCTGAGCCTATCACTACACTCAGTAGTTTACAGAGCGCACTGTTGTTAGTGTTGCTGAGCCTATCAGTACACTCAGTAGTTCACAGAGCGCACTGTTGTTAGTGTTGCTGAGCCTATCACTACACTCAGTAGATCACAGAGCGCACTGTTGTTAGTGTTGCTGAGCCTATCACTACAATCAGTAGTTCACATAGCGCACTGTTGTTTGTGTTCCTGAGCCTATCACTACACTCAGTAGTTCACAGAGCGCACTGTTGTTTGTGTTGCAACCTATCACTACACTTTTTGTTGTTGTTGCTTCTCCAATCGCTACTCTCAGTAGATCATGAATTCTTCATGTAACGGCACTGGAATATGCTTTCTGCCATTCTTGGCTCTCATCCCAGTGGTCTGAGGTCGATTCCTGGCTCTGCCTAGGGTTCCATATCCTCCTTAGCCATCTTAGGAGTGGATATCCATGGTTTTCACTTTTTCTCCAGGCAAATGCTAGGATGGTTCCTAAGTTGTCTATGTCTGCCTCCTTCCCAGTCCGTACATTAATTTCAAATACAATCACTAATACATCCACCACAATAACAGAATTATGATACAATATTACACTATATGACCACGATCTCCATCTCCCTCAAATGAAACAACATCAACAACAACGGTTGCAACTGCGAGTCAAGTGGTGATATAACGCGATCACTCTTAAAGAATGTTTACGTCTACAAAGACCTCATTTAAAGCAAATTTCCCTTACACTAAGAGGAAATCGAATCACAAATTCATTATCATAAATAACAGGTCGGGGTAACTTAATAACGCCCATTAGCGCACGGACTAATTAGGGAATGTTTACTGACTGCACAGCTCGGAAACCACATTTGAATGTCTTGGTTCGCTGTCCTTCCTTTCGTAATTCCTACTTATAAAGCGTAGACCCTAACAGTGTCATCTCCGATCTGGCCAAAACAGCCATTAATCCCAAAGTAAGGGCATGCAGTAATATACATTTGATAGTGGTGAACCACAGCAAGTCATAATGGACAATTTGCAACGTATAACGCCACTGTAGAACATTTTAGCTAAGAGGGCACGTGGGCGTGATATTATATCACAGTTTCAACATACTTTTAACATTTTGAATATGAAAAGTAGGATTTGTATTATCAATACGGGTCGATGTGTGTGTCCGTCTGTCGGTGAACAGCATATTGAAAGTTGCACAAAACACCAAATATCTACCCTAGATCTGGGACATTTGATTTTTAAAATTTTCAATTACTGGCAACTGCAAATATGAGTATTGAACTTTAGGCAGTACACTGCGAAGATCCACAAAGCTTCTTCCGAATGACCAGCTTCCTGAAACACTCTGTCAGTTTGCCACGAAATTGAGTCGATAAAAAGAATCTCAACTTCCATATATCATAAAGCCATCTGATAAGCATTACGCGCAACCACCATTTTGACTATATCAACTACTGCAATGAAGTCGGTAAATTAGGGTGCATTTGATCGATAATAACGACATTCGTTTAGAAGATAGATTCGTAAATCAGCCTTACTCTGCCGAAAATGCAGTATTATGAGTTGCACGATTTTATGATTTTCGGTGCAAAATTGGAATAATTATACCAAATGTTATAGAACAACAATCCCTAAATTTGCTAAATTAATGAGAAATACTGTACCCTTGGATAATAGCATGTATACAAGATTCGAGGTTTCGGGGTCGTAATGGATTCTTGTGAATGTGATTTAGAGATTTTATGCTATCAAAATAACTTCCAGGGTTCATAAGGTTAACTAATTATTACAAAGCCAAGAAAACAACAGGATCTACTAACAAATGAAATTTAATAACTGAATCAAACATAAAACAATTAACAATTAACCACCCTTAAATTAGTACACTCGCACGTGAACAGATCTGACACTGACTAGTCTGACGTACCATGATAACACGGCATGACAGCTGTCAAACAAGCGTTGTGACTGCAATGTCACTTAATTCAAAGTAACAAAGGAAAACGGATCACAGGATCCAAAAATAACAACAAATAAAAATAGTACAAGAATTTAATATTTATGAGCGACGCGCGTTTTAAGACTAGTTCAAGTAATGAGCACTTTGACGGGCGCTCGTTTCCGACCAAAACAGTCGGTTCGGGAACGAACTCCGTACTGCGAAGACGAATTACGGAAATGTGGGAACAGCAATTACATTTTTAAATACACTACTGACATGCTCTAACCTTAGATTACCACAACCAAATACACGTGTGTATTATTTAAAATAAGGGCTGCGGAATAACCGTCTTATACCTCAAACACTAGGAAAGCTCAACGTGACATGAACAAGTTTGGCCGGTTGCCAAATTATATTTCTAATGAATACAATGGCCTTGGAAATAAGAGCCAACAACAACAAATACAAATTTTTAAATTCACGCCGGAAAATTTGGCGTTTAAACAATGAACAAATAAGTCGTAGTCATGATAAAAAAATACATCGGATCCACAACATGGCAACTCCCCAAATTAAACCATATAAAATAATCTTAACTCATCAGGCTTTAAAGCAAACATTTACGTGTCATAACAGAGCTGGAGACAGCCGGGTCTGTTATCGCATATCTGAGTAAGTGGCTGATTCCTTCCCCCAACGTAGTAATCTGTGCCACGCTAAATATAGATTCTGGCCCATAGCCAGCGTCCAGCGACCTTTGCCAATCGTCACCTGTTAAACGCGTAAATACAAAATGTCACATTATCTCAAAACATCCTCTCAGGGATTTTCAAGAACACATCTCCAGGTCAAACTTAGCCCCAAAGGTAACTAATTTGCCGGAATGATTATTACAGTCAAGGACAGGCTTTACCTTTCCTCGCCATCACACTTACACCCAAGAATACGTGGCACACTCTCGAAGATCTCGTCGCAGCATATGAACCAGCACACCCTTCAGATAAATGACACACAACTTGTCCAAATGACAAGAAAGAATTAATTACTAGAATCAGAATTAGCCCGAGTTATAAAAAGCAAATAAAACACTAATTTTCCCCCCACGTCTAGTTTTGTTTTACATTATCATGAATCCAGTCCATTTATCATTGTCGTTCCTAGGTTCTCATTCATGTCTGCACTTTTTATTGATACGTTAATCATATGCGGCCATATCGCTATAAGAATTACGTATACATAAGGACAACATTTAAGTTATAAAATTTACTGTATAACATAATTGCCACGCAATGCCAAAAATTACTACACGCATGTCAGTTAAGAAATCAAACCCTAAATTTAAATTAAACCACACAAATAAAATCTGTACAAAGTTCCAAACATCTCTCGCGATTTTCCTCGTCCAAAATAAATAAATAAATCAATTTTTTAATACTCATCACTTAAACCGCTTTCCAGAGGCCTCCCGCCTCGTCATCTCCCACCATTAGGCCTTTAGCCCATAACACTCATGGTAATGGAGGATGAAACTTGTTGCCTTCTTTCCATGGTCGTCATCTTGCCGCTGTTAAAACACAATTAAATTAAAGTTTTAAAACTATTCTATCTGCTTTATGAGTATTTTATTTCCTCATATAGTCCTATGCAGAATCGTAGACTTTCCCTATTTATGGCTAATTGCCATCTCACAATTTATGACATTTATAACTTAGTTGTCGACACACAACTAGAATTTAAAAACATAGATCGTCATAAGGACATCTTAAATTGGCTGTCGAAGAATAATTAGGAGTGCCCCGGTTCATCTCAGACATTTGTTTATATACAGAAAGCTTAAAAGTTCCCATGAAGGGAGAAATAGCTCCTATAAATTTTTAATATTTGGCCTATAATTATGTGTGACTTCTCAAAATTCTTGTAATTTCTCACAGGTCGCGAATCTGCCGCCGAACACGCAAACCGATCGCTAGATCTTTTTATAACCGATTGGCGCGCAAAACACACTGATGCTATGTTCTGGCGTCCTGTTTTCTCATTCGTCAGTTAAGTTGGCGTCGGGGTTCTGACCTTACAAATCCCGCCCATATTTTGACGTCACGACACTTCTCCTCTCTCTCACTCCTTGCCGTGGACCAAGCATCGTGGCCTGTCGACATTCACGTACGCCTCAGCGTCATACCTGATTTTCTCAGAAGAATAAGAATAGCATTGGTTGTGAAACAGTCGGTAGCTTCCACCCAGCACGTAGCCCATCTTGCCAAGTCCAGTTTGCTTGCTACATCAATTTTACTAAAATATCCAGCATATCATGTATTTAGTATTTCCAGCAATTTTAATAATATGAAACATTATTATTGGACACAATGATAAGGGTTCAATACAACTGGTGTGGTCAAAACACTTTATGTGCTAACGGAATCACGACCATAAAGAACAAATTGCAGACAAATCGACCAATAATTGCGAAACTTCGCAAATGAGTACAGTCGTATAAGGTACTTACTCTCATCAAATCACATACAGTACAATAGAATAGCCATTAGGCCCTCTCTTCCATCCCACCACATTATAACATTAATGTAGTTTGAATGAAACACAATACACAATACTACGTGTTGACTTTATTTATCTCATGTAATTCTTTACAGGTTTAGGAAATAACACCCATTACAATTGGGAACAATCGTGTTTACCAACTGAAAAGCATTTTAATTACGAATACTAATACACTTGATGATAGTCAACACTTCTCTATTTAAAAGCAGATAAGGATAGTGCTGAAAAAATTGCATTGTTATTAACTTATTAGCAAGAAGGTGAGGAATTTCTTGGAAATGGAGGTAGAAGTGAAAATACTGATCAAATAGAATCCTATGTTGTTGATGATATTTATGATAATGATGCTGATGACGATGACGATGACGATGTCGATGATTTCTGTCATGGCTGTATTATAAAATTAAGTTAATTGCAAAATTAAATATGCAAGATATATTTTTAAAAGGATATGATAAATTCCTTATAACTTGGGAAAGAATGAGGGTAGCGAGACAAACAAAAAAAAACAACGGCAAGAACTTAAATGAACTGTGTAGTATCAGTTGAGGATCATGTCCACAGTTTTCCCTAGATAGGCGAGGTACCAGACCACCTGACACTCACCAATCCCCGCTGTTGGTTCACTTCAAATATACGAAGTTGCTATCAGTAATACAAGTAGGAAATATATCTTGAACATACAAGTCGACTTTGACCATTTCTTCACATAAATAAAGACCAGATTACTGCCTAAGAGACGGGTATATTCTACCAGAGCTCTACCAGGATTGATGCCCACTTCCTTGTGGAGGATAAAGAACGCTTTGCAACGTAAATCTTGCATAGAGGTATGAAAGACTACAGTAGAACCAACTAAAGTCCACCATCTGCAAGACGAACAATAACCTCGAACAACCTCGGAGGAAGCGACGTCATTGATGGCAGGCATTTGAATGTGACCGTGCCGTTGACGAACGTGCCACAGCGTGGACGAAGTGGAACTGGATGGACTAAATGACAATAAGACTTGGAGGATTTCACAATGGTGAGGAGACAGTTGGGCAAGACCATCAGGCGTGTGAAGAGATCTTGCGATCGGTCATGACTGGAAAATTTGATGAAGAATTCAAAATGCACAACACCAGGAACTTCTGCAAAAAATTAACTGCAATATCAGTAAGATTGTTTCCATTTATGGCACAAGTCTTGGAATTTAATGACAATACCTTCGTGGTGGAGTTGTACGTTGGTTCCTATGAAGTCACTAATGACAGGTATGACAAGGGCTCGAGATCGACCGACATTTCCACAGCCTCGCACGCCTGAAGGATGGTTCCCTCATTCCACTGCCCACCTTACTGTCAGATGTACGCCTGGTGGTAGTAATTTTGCCTCCCACTCCTGGGAACAGGATTAACTTCGCGACGATGCTGGTTTGAGGTAACGTTTACATGCAAGTCACACAACTGGTCTCGATTAGGAAGACTTGCAGCAAGTCAGTGGCCTACGCCTGTTTATCTTCCTTTCAACAGATGGTTTACAGAACGTGGCAATATTAACAACATGCCGAAGATTCATATTGTTTGTGGCAACGTTCGTGCGATTAGGTATCGAATGGGATTTTCTGCTTCGGTCAAATAGGTTGATAGTTCATCTCCGAAAGCAGGGATCTGTACTTAGGTTATGTACTGAATAATCAGTTCAAGCTACAGTAAGAGTCTCTACACCTCGACGTTAACTGTAGTGTTAAAGATAAATGGTAATATTAATTAATGTGGGTGTTGCCACATTCCGTGAGGAGTTTGGAGATAAAGACTATCTCCAAAATGCCCATAGCTAAACAGATCTACGACCGAGATGGGGATTAAAACAGTCAGAGAGAACAGAAATGTCAGGGGAGGCAGACGGATGAGAGAAATCACAAATCCAAACTTCGGGGTCACCAGTTCCCTGTCCAGAATTTGGCCTGTGCGTTGTCTCAGAAGCAAAGTGACAGAGATCACAGATCCAACCCTTGGGGTCACTAGTTCCCTGTCCAGGGTTTGGTCTAAGCGTGGTCTCAGAAGGTAGGTGAGTGAGATCACAGATCCTACCCTCGAGGTCACTAGTTCCCTGTCCAGGGTTTAGTCTAAGCGTGGTCTCAGAAGGTAGGTGAGTGAGATCACAGATCCTACCCTCGGGGTCACTAGTTCCCTGTCCAGGGTTTGGTCTAAGCGTGGTCTCAGAAGGTAGGTGAGTGAGATCACAGATCCTACCCTCGGGGTCACTAGTTCCCTGTCCAGGGTTTGGTCTAAGCGCGGTCTCAGGAGGTAGGCGAGTGAGATCACTGATCCTACACTCGGGATCACTAGTTCCCTGTCCAGGGTTTGGTCTAAGCGCGGTCTCAGAAGGTAGGTGAGGGAGATCACAGATCCTACCCTCGGGGTCACTAGTTCCCTGTCCAGGGTTTGGTCTAAGCGCGGTCTAAGAAGGTAGATGAGGGAGATCACCGATCCAACCCTCGGGGTCACTAGTTCCCTGTCCAGGGTTTGGTCTAAGCGTGGTCTCAGATGGTAAGTGAGGAAGATCACAGATCCTACCCTCGGGGTCACTAGTTCCCTGTGCAGAGTTTGGTCTAAGCGTGGTCTCAGAAGCTAGGTGAGGGAGATCACAGATCCTACCCTCGGGGTCACTAGTTCCCTGTCCAGGGTTTGGTCTAAGCGCGGTCTCAGGAGGTAGGCGAGTGAGATCACTGATCCTACACTCGGGGTCACTAGTTCCCTGTCCAGGGTTTGGTCTAAGCGCGGTCTCAGAAGGTAGGTGAGGGAGATCACAGACCCTACCCTCGGGGTCACTAGTTCCCTGTCCAGGGTTTGGTCTAAGCGCGGTCTAAGAAGGTAGATGAGGGAGATCACCGATCCAACCCTCGGGGTCACTAGTTCCCTGTCCAGGGTTTGGTCTAAGCGTGGTCTCAGATGGTAAGTGAGGAAGATCACAGATCCTACCCTCGGGGTCACTAGTTCCCTGTGCAGAGTTTGGTCTAAGCGTGGTCTCAGAAGCTAGGTGAGGGAGATCACAGATCCTACCCTCGGGGTCACTAGTTCCCTGTCCAGGGTTTGGTCTAAGCGCGGTCTCAGAAGGTAGATGAGGGAGATCACAGATCCAACCCTCGGGGTCACTAGTTCCCTGTCCAGCGTTTGGTCTAAGCGTGGTCTCAGATGGTAAGTGAGTGAGATCACAGATCCTACCCTCGGGGTCACTAGTTCCCTGTGCAGAGTTTGGTCTGGGCGCGGTCTCAGATGGTAGGTGATTGAAAGTGGTCGTGGAGAGAGGCAATGCCCGTCTGGGGAGAGTGTTTCAATCTTCATTGCACCTGTATGTACGGTGCGCATAAATTTAAATAGTGAGAGTGGAGACGGTTGAACATTAATCAGGGTATTGCACTTTATCACATATTATAGACTTAGCATGCGCTGCCAACGGATACCTGCCAGCATTATGAAAGTCTATGAAACTATCGTTAATGGCAGCCAGCCAGAACACCCTTCCAACTGTAATTGGATACAATAATCACGCCAATTAATGTAGACTATAATTTCTGTGGCGTAGACTAAATGCTTTGAGGACATTGGTTTTTCTAAACTGCATGGCTTCCATCATAAATAACCTATTCCAGGAAGTTGGCGGATAATTGAGTTAGATTCCATTGAGCCAATTATTTTCCCGAATAATGTTAAGCAAATGAAATAATTAACTTGGTAATCTTAACAAATATCTGGTGCAGTTATTGTGAAGGGTGACGATGCTTCTAGGAATTACAGTTCAATAAATTAATTTACTGTCGGAAGCTTAAATGTAATGTATGATAAACGAACTCGGGGCTAATTTGTTTTCACAACTACGCGAAAAATCTAAATCATTCGAGTGTTTTTCGTTGGCTTTGGATGAAAGTAACGACGTCCGTGATACAGCACAACTTTTATTTATTTTTATTCGTGGGATTGACAAAGCGTGTGAAATAACTGAGTAGCTGGCATCTTTAAGTGGGGGGGGGTTACGCCTTTCACATGACAATTTCTACTGAGTTAAAAATAATATATCTCACAAACTATATGCTGCAAAGAAATCAAATTTTGCAGGATTATTAAACGCAGTTCACTCATTGTTATGCACAAAACACACTTTATAAAATGCCTGCAGTCATGCATTATTATACCAGCAAACTTTCAGCTGTTTTTTGTTCAGTGCGACAGCGTTTACATGATAAGAACCCCACAATTTAAAATATTTACATGAATGTTCTTTTGAGCTGTTGACAACATTCCCGGCTACCACATACACCAAAATAATAATTGATACACATATTCAGGAAATATTCTTTTTCATAGCCTTACTCATATTCTTTTACTTTTGTTGGGTAAAAATATTCTCTTAAATGGGAAGTATGCTTGATACTGAGACCGTTAGTCGAGTCAACAACCACGATGACTTTCCTAACATCCCATAAGTCGAATAAAATTACCGTGAGGATCAGGTGAACTTCCTAATAGGCTAAGCGGCACGAGACACTGTAGTCCACGGGGATCGTGGTACATGGTGACGATGGTCATAGACTGCCTAAGGAAAGGTTCACCTTAAAAACTAGACTGAGAAATTAAACATCCAGACTTAAGTAAAACAGCGTGAAAATTTATTAAAATTCACAAGCCCCTAGCCTAGTTCGGAGGGTTATGATCGGATAGTCCGCAAACTAATAAACAAAAGAAAATAAAGAGCAGGTCCCTACCTGATAAGTTACGGAAAACCCTCGCGAAAGATCTATCTCACAATAATAAAGCAACAACAGCAACACTAGGAAAATGGTACGACGCAAGTCCCTAGTTCAAGTTACAAGATGAAGCTAATATCAGAATTTACATTTAACAGGGTAGCAAAACAAATCTAAGTTAGGATGATACCATTTCCACATTTACATTTAACGGTAATCATCTAGCTATGTCCTAACAGTTAATAACAAAATTTACGGCGATGACGTCCGTAACCGAAAACAATTACAACAAATCTAAGTGTACAGCCATGAAAAACATTTAATGATTCTTAATAACTACGTGCTATCAGCACACAATAAGGTAACATGTAGGATTTACACACTTGTACATCATAAATAAGTAATGAAATAGACACAAATCTTTATTACATTCCTGCCTACACCTTGGTTTACTCTTTGTAAGCCATAGTCATCTAATGTGTGTAATTACGGTGACGAATGCGTAGTTGAGACCACGTCTGACATCGCATGGCCTGAGCTCCACAAGCTGCGAACTCTAGGTTCGCGCATGCTTCAGGTCGCTACAAAAGTGTCAACTGTCCTAGTCATTTCCACACAAGGAAATTACCTTCAACTGCACGGCTATGTCAACAGTTCCAAAATGCAACAGAACAAAGTTAGATAGATAGAAAGAATTCATTAGTTAGCTTTTGTTTTAGCAAAATTATGCGTTTTATTATTAAGATGTCGGTTTAGGTTTATCGTTGGTTTATGGCGAATAATACTGACAATAGCTTGGGCACGGAGTGTCTACACTGAGATCATTCTCCACCAAAAAGCCTCGACTCAACAGCCGGAATAAGATCAACGAGCAATAACAACTCGGACACACAATAACACGGGTTACCAGCGGCGCAAAGCTCGCATTCAATAACTCTGGGATAGGTCTGTCCACAACAGTTACCTTCCAATAACATCTGGTCAACGGGAACCCTCCCGGTCAAGGTAATCACAAGTACCTTCATACAATAAATTCCTGCATTTAACAGGGTCGCCTGCAACTCACTATAGAAAACCTGACCTAATTGTACACGTCAAAACGGTACACGCAAGAAGTGCGCTCAACTAACAAATAGCAATCTATAAAACATGTGATCTGAGACAGGGTTGAAAACTGGGTTACATAAGCTAAGTTGCAATGAAAGAAAGAGCGAATACAATTGCATTCTGTCTCTTGTCAAAGTAGTCCTGTCTCACAAACAAATGAAGCGTGCTCTCAAGGGCACTGGATTACAAAACCAGTTGATGTCACCAGCAGGCTACCACATTCCTGCGTTCGGTCGACACAAAGCACACATTATTCAAGACCGGCGATTTAATCAAAATAAAACTATACATCTGGCCTGTTCATAAAAAACCTTTCCCATGGGTTATGAACCTCTAAAGAATCCGTGTATAAAAACACGCAATAAATCTGAATAGAATAATATAATTCCGTCTTTCTACCATAGACATCTAAATGATAGTAATCTTACAATTACCGGAGCTCTTTGCTCTCAAAATACAATTCACTAGTTACTAGTACAACATCAAATAAAAACGTGTCTTACATGACAAAAGAAAAATGATAATTGTGGCGCAGATTCACACAAGGATCTGCTTAATGATACGTTGGGAACCGAGTTCGCTGCTAGGCAACGAAACATTCCTTCTAATCGTTAGGTTCAAACTTGACCAAGAATAGCTTCTGAGCTTATTCAAAATGAAAATATAATGCATTTACAAAACTGGCAATTACAGTCGATTGCCTAACTGATACGTCTGTTCTAACGAAAGTCAGGGGTGTATCAAAACTGGCTGCAAAGAATGCAGTTAAAGAAATAACCATGACATCTGATTGTCATAACTAAAGTCAGCAAAGACTTGAAAAATCACCCCAAACAGGGTTGGACAAAATAGCCTCGAATGACTACGGTCACATCTAGCAAAAGATAGGCTTTGACGTTCTACGACGTTCATCAAGCTGCACCAGGGTTAACCAAAATGTCAGACCCAAGGGTGTCTCACTATACTGAAATAAATGACATTAAATTAAACTAGATACAATCCCTACCTAGAAAAATGGCTGACACAGAGTGCGGTTGATTCACAAACTACATTAAATCTAATATACCACCAGAACTAGAACAAGAGAAGGGATGTCCAAAAACTCACGACATGGAGAAGCTATCACTCAGCCCTCTATTCAATAACCAGGGTTGTACAAATTCCTCTCTGGATCTCTGGAACGGTATTATCCTCATCAGGATTCCCATCTGGACTCCTCCAAAGACCAGGGTTCGATTCGTCCCTGTCGACAACTCCGTGAATATGCTGGATATGCCTGGAAATGGCATCTTGGATTCCTTCCTTCTCGTCCTCGGTTCTGCAAGCTCCACCATCATGCTAGTTCTCGTAGAAACATCACCCTCATACCAGGATGGTATTAGCCCATGATGACTGATTCAAGCTTGGTGTAGAATAGTCTGGTCACGTTGACGGTGAAATAAATCATGAAATTCATTCTTTCACTTTCCAAAAATATAATGTTCGTCGTAAATTTTGTAGGCTTTGATAGTAATTGATAACACAGCCTTAATTTCGTGGATGTGAATAGATACGTGAGATAGCACTGCTCTATGATTCTGCACGTGCTAATGACGCTACTTTTCTATCATACAGCATCGGTAAAATGTACGTCGTTTTGGAAATAAAAACTTCACTCTGGCAATCCAAATATGTTACACTATCATAATCACACTTATTTGAAGTAGTTGCAACACATTTACCTGTATATTTTCCACAAGGCATTTGGCCCTCCACAAACACGTGGGTACTAAAATGTGGTGTTCCGGTAAAATTATATAATTCACTAATACTTGCCAATAATTATCTTCAATATGTTTCTGTGGCTCACTGTGCATAAATACCAGTATGTTGCAATATGCCAGTGCACGATGGCACCTGATAACCAATTCAACGCTAACAAGCGGATATTCTTCTATGTCTTACAGGACAAAAAAAATTATACGCCTGTACTGGGCGGATTCTCCAGACGTAGTGCAAGGCACTGGGTGTCTCAAGGAAGTAGGTCGTCAAACCGAAGTCGTTGAGCGACTACTTACGTTCCTATTTGCGTATCTGCTAGGGTATTACCTTACCTTAAGCTAAAATAACATTCTCAAAAATGTTTTAATAATGCAGCATGACGAAATGGAATATTCTGAGTCTTGTGAAATAATAAAATTAATTAATAAGACCTCAGATGAATAATTAGCAGTTCTCACCAAAGTCAAAAGTGCGATTCAACGCTACTTCAAATAGTATAGCGTGAGCTCTCAGCTCCACGTGGCTTCCTGGGTGTGTTCAAAGGTACAACATCCCATCATAAATGTTCTGTCATAAAAAATATCACATGAACCATAGCTCAGCGGGTTCATCTGCCTCTCCGTCGTTTCAAATAAAATGTTGGGACGACATTTTTATTTGACTTGAAATTCATTAATGAGTGATATTTTTTCAGATTGGCTGCATTAAAGGTTCCAATGCGCTCTCCTGTCCTGATGTCTTCTATTACATAACTTCCATTGTTCAAAGGCTGTCGGATACGACTAGGGCCATAATATAAGGATAGAAATTTCCCATATATGCGGTCTATAGGACTTGAAATTCCGGGTCTCCTTATGAGGATAAGGTCTCCCTCAACTAGTGGTTCTCTAAATCTCTGGCGTCTAGTTCTTCTCAAGCGCTTGGCAGCTTGTCTGTCCATAGTTTCCCTTGCAGCTAAAAGTCTGCTGGCATGTGATGGTTGTAAACAAGGTGGATTTTCAATCACACGGTCCCATATTCTCAGCGGCATCTGGTTCAAATTCAAGACCATAGGAATTTGACCAGTGCTCTCATGGACTGTTGAATTAATACACTTTGCCATAGTAACTAGGACTTCAGTCCATCGCCAGTGTTCTTCTTGACAATATAATCGACAGAATTTTGCGATAATAGACATCACGCATTCTGCTGGGTTGCTCTCTGGATGACGAATAGATGATAAAACATGACCTATTTCAAGCTCATTCATAGCATTGGCAAATTCTGCTGAGGTGTACTGTGATCCGTGATCAGTCAACAAGAATTGTGGCTTCCCTGCCTCCGGTATCACGTGACGTCTAATCCTCTGAATAATCTGATGTGCAGTGGCTTTTTGAATGGGATGAAGCATCGTATATTTCGTGAACACATCAATAGTTACAACGATGTATCGATTTCCACGACGTGCCTTAGGTATTGGGCCATACAGGTCCTGTTCGTATAACTCTCTAGGTTGAGTTGGGAGTATTGGTCTAGGTTGTTCCTTCAACAAGTGTGACGTGTACTTGTTCCGCTGGCATGCGTCGCAAGCACGTAAACACTGTCTAACGGTGGCTCCTAACCCTTTCCATGTAAAAGACTCTTTGATGGTTGCATTGGTTTTGTCTGTTCCACCATGACCAATGGATAGATGAACCATAAGCATAACAGATTCTTGGTATCTCCTAGGAATAACTGCACGCAGTTGAGTGTGGTCCTCGTCCACAAACTTGTATAAGACACGATGATCAATCAAGTAATTATCTGCAACAGCAGCAATTCTCGCATAATGAGCATCCTAGGGATCCATTCTTCGTTCCAGGAAACGGATAATGTGCCTGAGTTCCTCCTCACGTCGCTGTCCTTCAGGTAGATGACGAAGTCGGCGAAGGTGTTCCTCGCATTCTCCCTCGATGTCTATGGCATTAACAGTAGCTTCAGGATTCCGGCTGAGGATGTCGGCCAACACATTCTCTCTGCCTGGTCGATAAACTATTTCCAAATCGAACTGTTGGAGAAACAGCGTCCAACGTGTGATCCTGTCGCTTGCCAGTCTTGTTCTTAAGATGAAGGTCAGTGCATGGTGATCGGTCCTCACAATAATCCTCTGGCCTAACAGAAGTTTCTGCCAGTATTCAAGTGCGTAAACTATTGCAAGTGCTTCTATCTCGGTCGTGAAGTAGTGAGATTCATGTGCTCTTAAACGTCGGCTTAAGAAAGCGATATAATGACGTTTCTTCTCATCATCCTCCTGCAGTAAAATGGCTCATATACCAATGGCAGATGCATCAGTTTCTAGAATAAAGTTCCGGGAATAATCTGGATATTCTAACTGAATTGAGTCTACTAGCATCTGTTTAGCTCTCCTGAAAGCTATCTCGCATTCATCATTCCAGTTCCACCTGTAGTTCTTCTTCAGTAATCCTTGCAGAGGTGCGACAGTCTCGGAATACTTCTCACAATGAGCAGCAAAGAATTGGAGAATTCCTATGAATTGTCTCACGTGTTTCACACGGGTTGGCGTTGGAAATGCAGCAACAGTTCTAATCTTTGCCGGATTTGGTCTGTATCCTTCTCCATTGATTATGTGTCCTACGAATTTCACTTCTTTCTGAAAGAATCGACACTTGTCAAATTTGACCTTAAAATTCGCCTGTCGTAGATTCTCAAAAACAAGGCGCAATGTCTTTAAATGCTCTTCTTCTGTTTCTGAAGCTATGATTATGTCATCCACATAACATATTATTCTCGGCTTCACTTCAGGAGTCAGCTTGGCATCAAGTGCTCTGATTAATGCGGCTCCGGCATTTTTCAATCCAAATGGTAGTTTTCGAAAGACATAAGTAGTCTGATCAAACAGGAATCCAGTATATTTCTGAGTATGCTCAGATAATTTGATATGGTAATAAGACTGAACCAAGTCCAATGATGAAAATATCCTTTTTCCTTTGAACTTCCTGAGAATATGCCTAATCTTGGGCGGTCTGTCGTGCTCAGGAGCTAGGCGTTCATTCAAGGCTCTGGCATCGAGACAAAGTCTCAAGCTTCCATCTACCTTAACCACAGGCGTTATGCGATTCAAGAAAGGAGTCGGTGATTTCTTGATTGTGCCTGCTGCTTCCATCTCATGGATCTTCTTAGCAGCTTCTTCACGATGTTTCTCAGCAATCGGGTAAATTTTCTTCTGTAATGGGGAATCATCCAGTAGCACAAGGTCGTATTCGTAGTCTAATATCTCACCAGGTGTGGTGTCGAATATGTCCCTGTATTCGTTCAATATTATATCAAGATTCTCTCGTGTGGGTGCTGATAATGATTCTGCCTCTTCGTCGGCATCGAGTGTCTCGTCAATTTCCTTGCCATTCAAGTTTTCGACTACGTCGATTTCGGATAGGAATTCCGGTTCTTCTTCAACTAGGTTCATCTGAATGGGTTCGTTCGGCTTGAACTCTACCGTGTTACGGCCCATGTCAATGATACCATCATATTTTCTAATGAAGTCTGCGCCTAGTATGGCGTCATGATGCAAGCCCTTCATTACAAGAAATTCGTGCAAATACACATGATTTGAAATATTCAGAGTACAAAGAATCTGGATTTTGCACGTCACAACCCGGTCAGGTATGATACCTCTGACTCTTACAGCTGAAACAGGCAGCTCTGTCACCTCAGAGTTGGCCTTTAATCTGGCATGGCAGTCGGCGGAAATAACACCAATCATTGCCCCAGTATCAATGAGAATGACTACGTTGACTTCGTTCAAAGTGGCTACTATCTTGGGCAGACGGGTCAACTCATAATTGTGGTTCGTCGTTCGTCGTTCGTCTAACAAGTCTTCTTGGATTGGCTCCCAGAGTAATATGGTAGCAGTTACTCGGTGCTCAACCTGACAAGAATCTGTTAATTTTTAGGCGTTTTTTATTATCCTGGCGAGAAGTACTGGGCCGGTTGTGCTCCGTCTCCTACGCCGAATTTCTATTTTCCCTCGAAGTTGGGCTCCGTTCTCCCTCTTCTTGGATTTGCAGCTCTCTTAGTTGTTGGAGGTACTCACGGCTCTCCCGTGCTCTTCCTTTCCAATCTCTGTCTGGCTGGTATCTAGGGTCTCGATCTCGGTTATATCCTCTAGCGTATCGATAGTCCCTTCGGATACTTCCGTGCTGTTGGTTTCTTCCGTTATTACCGCGGTGGTAATTTTCGTGACGTTGGTTATCATTCGTCCCTTGTTCGAATCTCCGATTCCAATGACTACGACGGTCATCTTGTTGATCTCGAACATATGGAGCGTTGTTCCTTTCCCTCCTACGATAGTTTTAGTTATTATCACGATGCCCAGAACTCTCTTGTGTTTGCGTTTGTTGCGGAGTCTGGCTTACTTTATCGACAGTGGTCAAGTTTATGTGTCTTTCCTCGCGCCTGTCAGCCTTCTGCTGACGGTGTGTCGGGAACTGTTCCGTGTTCGCATCCAAGCGTCGCAGAATCTGGTCACATTGTTGAAACGTGGATGCCCCTGCAGCGATCAACACACGTTGTACGTCCGCAGGGTACTGCCAAACAATGGTGATAACTAAATCTTGTTCAGACAACGGAGGCTGAAGACAACGAAGCTTCGCAAACTGTATAGCGAAGTAGTTCGCATAACGAGTAGGCGTATTCGAGCTGTATCTGCGAGTATACATTTCAGCTCGGATGCTCTGCTGAATGTCACTCGACCAATACGTCCTTAGTAATGCTTCCTTAAAGTCCTGGTAGCCTGTAAACGAGTATCTAAATGCTCTAAACCAGGTACTGGCTTGCCCCTCAAGCAAACGTTCTATGACTCTGAGTTCCCTCTCTGGAGTTACCATCGTATCTCTCAGATAGCTTTCGACATTGGCTAGAAATTCCACTGGAGTAACACCACTTCCAGTTCCAGAGAAGCGAGCTGGTTGCTCCTCTCTCGAACGTATTATCGTCACATTTCCCTGCGTATGCGCGGGTCTAAATGTGTTCTGCGTATAGTCATGCGCAGGTGTATTCAACTCATTATTAGGTTGACTTAGTGCTGGTCGGAAGGGATGGGCGTTAAAGTTCAAAACCTGGCTCGGCGCTGAACCAGTGAATTGTGATGGTTGTGGTTCTGTAGGTGCGCTGGGCTGAAAATGAGTTGGCATCATTCCTTCAGATTGAGAAACGGGTGTTTCCTGAGATTCTCCCATTTTTGAGTGTAAGTGTCTCTCCCTAGGAGTCGTTTCGAGTCTGTCAAGACGTCTTTCTATGCCTTCAAGTCCTTGAATAGTTCTGGCCGCGACTTTGTTGCCTAAGTCATTCAATTGTAATTCGATTCTATCGACCTTTCCCTTGAGGTTCGCGTCGACCTCGCGTATGGCCGTTCTGAGGTTATGGCTAAGGTCTAACCTTTCGTTTACTGTGACCTCCTCAAATCGCTTTTGTAAAGAATCGATCTCTCCCTCGGCTCTTGACATGTTGTCTTTGACCTCGGCTACCTTAGCCTCTACTATGGTCTTATGTTCGTTGAGGTCCCCTCTTAATAACATGAGGTCAATGTTATGTTCCTCATGATGAACATTCACTGTTTCGCGTAGGCTTGCTACGGTTTCCGTTAGTTCAGAAATGTTTCTCCTGTTAACGTTTAGTTCGTCTCTGACCTCTAACATGCCGTCAACGATCGTCCTAACATTGTTGTTCACAGCATTTGCAGCTCCTCTCATGAGAACTAATCCGATATTCATGGTTGTCATGTCCTTTTTTACCGTGTCCATGAATCCCTCGACGGGCGTCAATCGAGTCCCGAATTCTTCCCGAGTGTGTTCCAGGTCAGCTTTCATGTCTATCTAGACTCTATTTATGGTGGTTTGAATTCGAGCCGTGTGCTCCTCCAGTCGATTTTGCACATCCTCCCTAGCTCTATTCATTTGGTCTGTTAAGCAATCTACACGCTGGTTAGCCTCCTGATGGTGTCGTATGACATCAACCCTAACTGCCGCTAAACTTGCCGCGAGATCATTTCTGGCTTCGACCCTAAATGCGTCCGTATCAGCCCTGACTTGGGTTAAATCAGTCCTGACATTATTAACAGATTGAGTATTTATCTCTAAATCTAGTCTTACTTGGTCTACATGACCACTAACATTGTGAACTTCCTGTCTTACTTGGTCTACATGACCACTAACATTGTTTATAGATTGAGTATTTTGCCCCAAGTCACCCCGGACTTCACCTAGGTCAGCAGTAATTTGTTGGAGATTAGCATTCACACCTGCCATCATCTCTCCGAACACGCGACGAATCGTTTCCTCATCCATTTGACAAGAAATATATGAGAAAGTGAGGGATCAATCTCTACTAGAACTTACAGCTATGATTAGTTACTTGGTGGTATAAAGCTTGTTTCATTTATATAAATATCACGAGTACAGCTGGAGTATGCAAACTAAGTGCTTCTACATTTACAAAGACAACGACGAGCAAAGCAAAGTATTACATTTACTCAGGATGAGGCATCATCAAAGAAAACCCTATCCATCATTTATCTAACACTAAAGCCTCACCCCATGGACTTCTATCAAACATGAATGCCATGCGGTCAATTGATCTGCAGTACAACTTTCTAAGTTCGTCCCAGTCCTGTCAATTTACCATTAATCAACATTAAGATCCTCCAAAGTAACATGGTACTGACGGTCACCACGTTAACGTCGGCAAATGAGTTGGGCGCCATTTTATGAGACCGTTAGTCGAGTCAACAACCACGATGACTTTCCTAACATCCCATAAGTCGAATAAAATTACCGCGAGGATCAGGTGAACTTCCTAATAGGCTAAGCGGCACGAGACACTGTAGTCCACGGGGATCGTGGTACATGGTGACGATGGTCATAGACTGCCTAAGGAAAGGTTCACCTTAAAAACTAGACTGAGAAATTAAACATCCAAACTTAAGTAAAACACCGTGAAAATTTATTAAAATTCACAAGCCCCTAGCCTAGTTCGGAGGGTTATGATCGGCTAGTCCGCAAACTAATAAACAAAAGAAAATAAAGAGCAGGTCCCTACCTGATAAGTTACGGAAAACCCTCGCGAAAGATCTATCTCACAATAATAAAGCAACAACAGCAACACTAGGAAAATGGTACGACACAAGTCCCTAGTTCAAGTTACAAGATGAAGCTAATATCAGAATTTACATTTAACAGGGTAGCAAAACAAATCTAAGTTAGGATGATACCATTTCCACATTTACATTTAACGGTAATCATCTAGCTATGTCCTAACAGTTAATAACAAAATTTACGGCGATAACGTCCGTAACCGAAAACAATTACAACGAATCTAAGTGTACAGCCATGAAACACATTTAATGATTCTTAATAACTACGTGCTATCAGCACACAATAAGGTAATATGTAGGATTTACACACTTGTACATCATAAATAAGTAATGAAATAGACACAACTCTTTATTACATTCCTGACTACACCTTGGTTTACTCATTGTAAGCCATAGTCATCTAATGTGTGTAATTACGGTGACGAATGCGTAGTTGAGACCACGTCTGACATCGCATGGCCTGAGCTCCACAAGCTACGAACTCTAGGTTCGCGCATGCTTCAGGTCGCTACAAAAGTGTCAACTGTCCTAGTCATTTCCACACAAGGAAATTACCTTCAACTGCACGGCTATGTCAACAGTTCCAAAATGCAACAGAACAAAGTTAGATAGAAAGAATTCATTAGTTAGCTTTTGTTTTACCAAAATTATGCGTTTTATTATTAAGATGTCGGTTTAGGTTTATCGTTGGTTTATGGCGAATAATACTGACAATAGCTCGGGCACGGAGTGTCTACACTGAGATCATTCTCCACCAAAAAGCCTCGACTCAACAGCCGGAATAAGATCAACGAGCAATAACAACTCGGACACACAATAACACGGGTTACCAGCGGCGCAACGCTCGCATTCAATAACTCTGGGATAGGCCTGACCACAACAGTTACCTTCCAATAACATCTGGTCAACGGGAACCCTCCCGGACAAGGTAATCACAAGTACCTTCATACAATAAATTCCTGCATTTAACAGGGTCACCTGCAACTCACTATAGAAAACCTGACCTAATTGTACACGTCAAAACGGTACACGCAAGAAGTGCGCTCAACTAACAAAAAGCAATCTATAAAACATGTGTTCTGAGACAGGGTTGAAAACTGGGTTACATAAGCTAAGTTGCAATGAAAGAAAGAGCGAATACAATTGCATTCTGTCTCTTGTCAAAGTAGTCCTGTCTCACAAACAAATGAAGCGTGCTCTCAAGGGCACTGGATCACAAAACCAGTTTATGTCACCAGCAGGCTACCACATTCCTGCGTTCGGTCGACACAAAAAAACATTATTCAAGGCCGGCGATTTAATCAAAATAAAACAATACATCTGGCCTGTTCATAAAAAAACTTTACCATGGGTTATGAACCTCTAAAGAATCCGTGTATAAAAAACACGCAATAAATCTGAATAGAATAATATAATTCCGTCTTTCTACCAAAGACGTCTAAATGATAGTAATCTTACAATTACTGGAGCTCTTTGCTCTCAAAATACAATTCACTAGTTGCTAGTACAACATCAAATAAAAACTTGTCTTACATGACACAAGAAAAATGATAACTGTGGCGCAGATTCACACAAGGATCTGCTTAATGATACGTTGGGAACCGAGTTCGATGCTAGGCAACGAAACATTCCTTTTAATCGTTAGGTTCAAACTTGACCAAGAATAGCTTCTGAGCTTATTCAAAATGAAAATATAATGCATTTACAAAACTGGCAATTACAGTCGATTGCCTAACTGATACGACTGTTCTAACGAAAGTCAGGGGTGTATCAAAACTGGCTGCAAAGAATGCAGTTAAAGAAATAACCATGACATCTGATTGTCATAACTAAAGTCAGCAAAGACTTGAAAAATCACCCCAAACAGGGTTGGACAAAATAGCCTCAAATGACTACGGTCACATCTAGCAAAAGATAGTCTTTGACGTTCTACGACGTTCATCAAGCTGCACCAAGGTTAACCAAAATGTCAGACCCAAGGGTGTCTCACTATACTGAAATAAATGACATTAAATTAAACTAGATACAATCCCTACCTAGAAAAATGGCTGACACAGAGTGCGGTTGATTCACAAACTACATTAAATCTAATATACCACCAGAACTAGAACAAGAGAAGGGATGTCCAAAAACTCATGACATGGAGAAGCTATCACTCAGCCCTCTATTCAATAACCAGGGTTGTACAAATTCCTCTCTGGATCTCTGGAACGGTATTATCCTCATCAGGATTCCCATCTGGACTCCTCCAAAGACCAGGGTTCGATTCGTCCCTATCGACAACTCCGTGAATATGCTGGATATGCCTGGAAATGGCATCTTGGATTCCTTCCTTCTCGTCCTCGGTTCTGCAAGCTCCACCATCATGCTAGTTCTCGTAGAAACATCACCCTCATACCAGGATGGTATTAGCCCATGATGACTGATTCAAGCATGGTGTAGAATAGTCTTGTCACGTTGAAGGGTGAAATAAATCATGAAATTCATTCTTTCACTTTCCAAAAATATAATGTTCGTCATAAAAGTTGTAGGCTTTGATAGTAATTGATAACACAGCCTTAATTTCGTGGATGTGAATAGATACGTGAGATAGCACTGCTCTATGATTCTGCACGTGCTAATGACGCTACTTCTCTATCATACAGCATCGGTAAAATATACGTCGTTTTGGAAATAAAAACTTCACTCTGGCAATCCAAATATGTTATACAATCGTAATCACACTTATTTGAAGTAATTGCAACACATTTACCTGTATATTTTCCACAAGGCATTTGGCCCTCCACAAACACGTGGGTACTAAAATGTGGTGTTCCGGTAAAATTATATAATTCACTAATACTTGCCAATAATTATCTTCAATATGTTTCTGTGGCTCACTGTGCATAAATACCAGTATTTTACAATATGCCAGTGCACGATGGCACCTGATAACCAATTCAACGCTAACAAGCGGATATTCTTCTATGTCTTACAGGACAAAAACAATTACACGCCTGTACTGGGTGGATTCTCCAGACGTAGTGAAATAATACAATTAATTAATAAGACCTCAGATGAATAATTAGCAGTTCTCACCAAAGTCAAAAGTGCGATTCAACGCTACTTCAAAGAGTATAGCGTGAGCTCTCAGCTCCACGTGGCTTCCTGGGTGTGTTCAAAGGTACAACATCCCATCATAAATGTTCTGTCATAAAAATATCACATGAACCATAGCTCAGCGGGTTCAATACACATTGAATCATTTTGGTGTATGTTGTTCATAATAGCACAATACACAATGATGCAAAATGTCATTGAGATATCTTGAATAGTATTTGAGTTATCATGTAAACGCTGTGTGGATATTATGTTACCCGGAAACGAGCTTCAAACTTGCCTAAGGGTGAGACAACTTAAGCGACAGCAACTAACATTTAGGGACATATCTCTGGAAGTATTGAAGGTATTTTCATTTTGTTTTCACCAAATGAAAGTTAAAATATTAGTCATTCAAATAATTCATTTACAAAAAATAAAAATATTTTGACCCTGAAAGGCGGATCCTTAAGAAGCATCCATGGAACTACAACAGGCGAGGATTTGCTTCTTCAACTGAGTGAAACATTGATGGCTCACGATTTAGGATGGGATGTATTGGCATCTATAACAACAGATGGAGCAAGGAATATGAGTGGTAGAAAAACTGAATTGATTGGAAAAATAAGAAACTAATTTACTTACAGAAACACTTATATGCCTCTTGAATTACACTGCATTATTCACCAAGAAGTGCTATGTAGAAAATTATTAAATTTACAACATATAATGCACATAGTGACATCTACAATTAATTATATTCGATCGCATAGACTCAATCATCGGAAGTTCCAGTAATTTCTGGCCGAAATTGATTGTGATTACGGCGATGTAATTTATCATAGCGAGGTACGCTGGCTTAGTCGTGGTAATTGAAACGTTTCATTCAACTTCGTGAAGAATTATTTCTATGAACATGAAACAGAAAAAGTGGCAGCATTTTGGGACGAAAACTGGATGTCGGATTTAGCAATACTCACAGATTTAACGCAACATATAATATTTTGAATAAGGGATTACAAGGGAAAAGCGTGCTTTAAATGAAGTGTATACTAACGTGTTAGCGTTCCAAAATAAATTGAAATTATTTCGACAGCAATAAGAGAAGGGTACGTTCCCACACTTTTCATGTTGTACTGAACTTCAAGAAGCCAGCTCAAACAGTTCAGTGCCATATGATCGGATTATTAAGTTGATTGACCTACTGAAGAATTAGCTTGAAAGCAGATTTAAAGACCTGTCTGTGAATGCGGAGAAAATTAATTTGTTTGAAAATTCATTTGCAGTTGATGTCGGTAATGCACCTGTGCAACTACAGATCGAATAAGTTGAACTTCAGTGTTGTTCCCAATTAAGAGACAAGTTCGCAGTAGGAAATTTTATTAACATTTACAGGGTGTTTAGCAATTTAAAAAAATCTGACATTCTTTTAAAATTTGCGAGAAAATACTTGTGCGCGTTTCAGACTACTTACATTTGTGAACAAACATTTTCAAAAATGAAGGTCATAAAATCGAAATTTCGTTCCCGGATCAGTGATGAACACCTACATTCCATTCTGAGGGTGGCTGTGTCAAATCTATCTCCAGGCATTTTAACACTGTCATTTCAAACGAAGGCCCAGGCCTCTCATTAATTACTAATTTATCCCAAGTTGCAGAGTATTGTTTACTTTTCTCATTTTTTATATTTTAGTTCTGGTTATTGTTTATGTTGTCGAATAGCCGTGTGAGAGCTTGGTTGGTTAATTGGTTGGTGATTGAAGAAGGGGGCACCTGGGTGAGTGGATATACTTGTTTTTAGGGATGGTCGGGAGGGGAGGGGGTGTAATGTGGCCCCCGGTACGCTTAGGAATCTGCCATTTGGCCCGCCCGCAAATTAATTTGAGCACCCCTGATTTAGATGGTTACTGTGCAATTAAAACAAAAGAAGTACCAGTTATAAGGGACCTTGCTGAAATGAGCCATAAGAATAACACACAGAATACAACGCGCGGTGGCCATCTTGAAAATGTAGAATATGATCATGAGTAACCCAAAGTGCTCTTAATTTACAACGAAAATCAGCAGTAATGTAGAACCTTGTGCGTGGCTAACTATGACAAAGTCGAAAGAACAGCGACTCCATACGTAAATGATAGTTGCTAGGCGTATTCTTAATACTTGAACATCATTCACTCACGATATAACACACCCGGTAAAATAGCACTAATATAAACCGTATATGGACTTTGTACGCCGAAGGCAAAAGCACTCCCCCGTCATACTGTATAGCCTATTCAAGATTATGGCTGAGGCAACTATTAAAACGCCAAAATCAATAAATCGGTATACAATTACGAAATTAACACGCAATTTTGTAACAGGAGAGGAACAGATAAGATACCTCGCCTGCGTTAGTCATAAGACTATCACAATGCGTATAGTACGCAGCCGCCATCTTGTATATGTCAGACATTAATATCAACAATCCACTATTTATTACAGTTCCAGTGACGAAACGCAGCAAATATATAGTGTCACATAAAATGATTCCTCTGCAGAAGGCGGAAGATAAACGATTCCATACATTCAAGATGGTGGATGGGCGTACATTAATAATCTTTCACTGAATTCCTCTGATGCAAAAGCGGAATTACAACAAAACTTAGTGAACTGGGATCTTATGTAGGGTAAAACACTTAACGTTGATCACAAGAACATTCAATTACTCTGCTATAACTACACCCATACATTGAGGAGAAAGTAGGCTGTATGTTGTTTACTGAACATCTTGTCCATACGTATCTTGTAGCTCATCAACAGCTACGTAAGTACATCATCTTGCTTCGTGCAGTTTCAGCCTGAAATCACTTGAGAAATTACGTGGTATATTAAAAATAATAGTGATTTTAGTGAAACCACGTTGGCTCATATGGAATATCGCCAGCATGGCTTCCCTCTCAAATATTTCAAAAGAGCCTACTAGCTTTAAGGAAATCACTATCGAATTAACATAGATTATTTCTCTCAACAAGTTCCTCCAGAAGGCATTCCTGTTCGAATATTCCCTTGATTGCTTGTCCCTTATAAGTGACCGCTGTAATATTTTGGAAATAAGGACAAACCAACCCTTCGGTGCTCCGACTCGCACAAAATCTGAAACCAGAATGAACAACATATAAAATAATTGGCCACGCTAACTGAAGAACACTCCCTACTCAAAGCGTGATGAGGTGGGCAGGCGAGGTGACCCCTTATTATAATGTACGTGAATCATGTCGGGACATGTATTTGGGTGTGTGTGTAATTTGGGCTAGGATTGGGTAGGCGTTAAGTACCATGAAGAGACCGCGGGAAACAACCTCTAGCTTAGCTGAGTCAGGGATCGAGCCCAACTGACCTCACGAGGCTGAATATATCACGCTCCAGCCCTCAGAAGAGAAGTACATTTCTTGGAATTTGTTATGACAGGGGATAGGGAATGATAGTTATGCCCTTAACTAAAAGAAGGAACAGCCACCTTACCTTCACTGTTATGGAATTAACCGACAATTTACAATAATGTGAGAGAATATCTCATGTAGCGACCATTGGCAAGCCAAGGTATTGCTCACTATACAGGGTTATTCCAAATTAGTTACCTGATGTTACCCTTTCACTATTTGATTGCCGGCGGTCGAGATGGGAACTATTCTTTGTTTACTTGTGTCACACGGCATCCTGCTTCGTTGACAGGTACAGTTGCGCAAGTAGGATATGACTCAGCTCCAGTAGCTTCAGTCATCCTTTAACTGTCCGTGGTGACATGAGCTACTGTGACGCACAATGCTGCTTGACTTATGTGCAGAATGCAATCTGGCATCACTGTGTTGCCCGCTTCTCCCCGCGGGGCAGCTGCTACAATAAACAGCAAACACTGGCGCAGCCACGCTCAGCGGCAATCAAATCGTAAATGGGTAATAATAAAGTTTAATTTTACATAGTTAACTTACGTAGTTTATTTCCAATTTCCAATACATAAATGGACATAATCTCAAGATTTATTTACCATGTTTGCAAAGGTTCAATTTGGTTCCCTGCTGTCACTCGGCAGATATCCCACCTGTACGACAGTTCATCCCAGATACGCGTGAGCATGTCCGCATCCACCTGAGTTACCGCTACGTTGATACGTTGGTGAAGCTCATGGAGAGTTGTTGGAAGTGGAGGGATGTACACGGTATCTTAGTGGTAACCCCACAGAGAAAAATCCAGCGGCGTTAAATCAAGAGATCGTGGTGGCCAAGTTATTTTCACATCACGTCTCACCCAAGCGGGAGTGGAGTGGGATAGAAACACAGTACCTCGTGGTGGTAATGAGGAGGTGCACCAACTTGTTGGAGAATAAAATGAAAATAGACTTCACTCCATGCGCGTGGGAAGCGCGAGTTTGTTTGCGCTGCATCACTTTTCCTGTTTTCCCGCCAGACGAGGAAGTAGAGTGCACGGAGCGAACTCTACCGACTAGGCCTAAAAGTTTGATGATATGACATGAGGTTTGAGAAACATCTGAATGAATTGCGGGCAATAGTTTCGAAATTATTCATTGATACTTTCAGGTAACTAATCTATACTAATATAATAAAGCTGAAGAGTTTGTGTGTTTGTGTGTTTAAACGCGCTAATCTCCGGAACTACCAGTACAATTCGCAAAAATTCTGTTTTTATATGATAGCCAGATTCAAGCGGAATAGTTTAGGCTATGTAGCATTAGGCTACACCTCTCAGGTAACCTTAAAGATTGATTTTTGTGCAGTAAGTCGGTAGAACAAGCGCCCCCGAATAGCTCTATCGCATGCGCTGGCGTTATGGTTAGTGATACGTACACCGTTCCACCGATCTGAACCAAAATTTGTATACTTACCCTTTGGAACCCTGCGAGTAACACTATCCACGTGAACTTTATGACAGACCAGTCCATTCCCTACATTTAGGCCCTTTGGCAAAAATCTACACCGTTTCACCGATCTGAACCAATATTTGTGTACTTACCCTTTGGAACCCTGCGACTAACACTGTTTACATGAAATTTGAGAGTGACCACTCCATTCCCTGCATTTAGGCCCTTTGGCACAAATCTACGCCGTCTCACCGATCTGAACCAATATTTGTATACTTACCCTTTGGAACCTTGCGGGTGACACAGTCTGCATGAAATTTCGGACTGACCACTCCATTCCCTGCATTTAGGCCCTTTGGCACAAATCTACACCGGTTCACCGATCTGAACCAAAATGTGTATACATACCCTTTGCATCCCTGCGAGTAACATTGCCTACATGAAATTTATGACTGACCAGTCCATTCTCTGCATTTAGGCCCTTTGGCAAAAATCTACACCTTTTCACCAATCTGAACCAAAATTTGCATACTTACCCCTTGGTACCCTGCGAGTAACTCTGTCTGCATGAAATTTTGGACAGACCACTCCATTCCCTGCATTTAGGCCCTTTGGCACAAATCCACACCGTTTCACCGATCTGAACCAAATTTTATATACTTACCCTTTGGAACCCGACGAGTAACACTGTCTGCTTGAAATTTCGGAAAGACCACTCCATTCCCTGCATTTAGGTCCTTTGACACAAATCTACACCGTTTCTCCTAATTGCACCAAATTTTACATTAACTTTGAAACCCTGCTGGTAACACTGTCCACTTGATATTTTGGACAACGCTCTCCATTCCCTACATTTAGAATAACAGACAAAATGAACTTGAAAACCACGTATTAAGGCCCTAGAACCATTCATGTCCGTAGTAGTGTAACTGTAACAGTATTTTAATAAGTCTATTGTTGATGGGCAGTTCGGGCTGCATCATGTCACCCCTACCAGTGTTCTGGTGCAGAATTGCGAAAATAGTTGCATCTTGCGCAGCTTATAAATTGCAGTCACGGGGAGTACTTAGTGCAAAAAGATTTCTTAGGCCCCTTAAAACAGTTATCATCATGAAAATATTATGCCTCTGTATAAGTGCAATGGTGTTGGTGCAGTACATTGAGGTTACCAGCCGCAATAAGCGTTGGTGCTTTCAAATTTACCTTCATTTATTCCGAAACTTATCGTCAAGCGCTTTGTGGCAATAAATGATACTATTGCTACCTCAGTAGCTCGGGACAGCCATCGTTTTCCAAAGTCTTCTGATTATTTTCCTACGGCGCTATGCGACGGAAGACGACATTATTGGTCTCTACGTTTCTAACAGCCAATGAGATATACTGTAGGCCCTAGGCAGTGTCTTTTATTTCACTTACTCCTCTTTCTAATCATATTTTTATTTATTTTTGTTAATTACATGTGTCAGTGCTGTTTTAGTAAATAGCTGTTTCCCTATTCATAATTATCATTATTGTCATTACGGGGAAATGAGCCGAATGTTTCCCTATTCATAATTATCATTGTTATCATTAGGGGAAAATGAGCTGAATGTTACGTCCATTATACTGTACTACTTATCACCCCCACTACAACCACCACCACCACCACAAAAAGTTATATTTTTAAAATATTTTTTCCGTTATTTTAAGTATCATGTGCCAGTTCTGTAGTAGTATTCATTATCATCCATAAAACTAATAAATCCACCGGGTGAAGCCGGGCACTACTGCTAGTTTAGAATAACCCTGTACAACAGACACGAACATAGTAACCTGCGGTGCTGTGTACACAAGGTTGTGCGATTGTATCCCGGCGCAGTCAATCATTATTTGTGAGGGCAAGAATACGAGAGAGATCTCCAGGTATCGCCCGCACTTCGGCGTATAATGTTAAAACACATAACATTGTAACAACGTAAGCAGGGTAATGATACTCTATTCGAACTGAAATTATCTTATGCTATTAACAGGAATCTTTGAAAGCTCTGCCTGAAAAAATTGTATCATATGTTGGCCTGAGTACGAGGGTCTACACCGCCAGCGCCTTTCTACTTTTATTGAGAACAACAAAACGACGGCAAATATAAATCTGTATTGGCCAATATATTGTGTATGTTGTATGGGTGTCGTCGATTTTATATCCAACCCCTAGGCCTATTATGGGCTTAATAGTCGCTGTGTGCGCCACCCGTCACATGGCACAGGGTGGAACCGCGAGCATTTATAGTTGATTTTATTGTAAGTTGGCAGAACCTGCGGCCAGGTGCTCTTCCCCTACGTACGTAATTCTTCGTCCACTGCAGCTACACACAGCTTACAGTATCTCAACACTCATACGGTCCTGTGGCAGGGCAGTGGACTGGAGCTTCAGTTCAAATAATAATAATACAGAATAATATAGTACATTATGCAGCGAGCCTATAATGGCAATAATTAAGACAAGAGTATGTTTATAAAACGAGCGAAGCGAGTTCTATAATTTCCATACGAGTGTCTTAATTACCATTATAGGCGAGTTGCATACGACTGTTTATGTTCGGCGATAATTATAATTATATTATGTTCTAACATTAATATGTATAAATATCTGTCGAGATTCCGCCAATTTTATGTTTTGTACTGAACAGAGCCCATGGGACGCAGAGAATACCTTGTATTCGACGAAGTCCTCCTCAAATACCCCACTATGAAACTAGCCACCCAGTGAATGTTTAAAATAGGAGGCCGTAGAAGTCAGCTCAGGTGCGATGCTATCCTTACCTAATTGGTCACACAACTGTTTCTAGAGCTATGATTGGTGGGAGAAACTGTATCGCAATGAAAACTTGTACTATAGTGAGCCTCGTTATAGTATAGTTTTCTGACATATAATATTTACATTCCGTCATGGTCAAACATAAATATTGTTATGAGTCTTGCATCCCTTTTAACTGCTGTGGCTTTTAGAGACGCTCGGGTGCCGGAATGATGTCCAGAAGGGGTTCATTAACGCGACAGTAAATCTACTGAAATGGCTCTCTCGTGTTTCAACACACTCAAATGCCAACTGACTGTGCCAAACAGCCAGCCAATTACGTTTAGAAGCTGAGGTATAATGAACACGTCTTTAACTGATATTTTGCTGGGATCTACAAAACTGTAGGTTACACATAAATACGAATTACGCAGAACAGAGTCACGTATGCTTTGCTATTAAATAACTACACTCTTAAAAATCCTTTAATAGCCATCCTGAAACGCTTGCTCGTGCTATCCTGTTGTAGTACAGCCAGGTGTGATGTTATAAAATTTGGTTAAAGCCTATTTTACATATAGCAATGTTTACCATAAAAAATATTATAAAACTGTATTTTGAAATTTCTAGTTAGGTTGTTTGTCAAAAATATATTTAAAAAAATACTTGCCTTGGAAATAATGGGTTAATTCAAAGGTACAGCCATCTTCAAACAAAATGTACTTGTTTGAATTCTTATAGCGTGGTTTACCAAAAAAGATGTAGGCTAGTTTCGGGTACTCTAACTGATTGTCCGATGTTTGTAATAAATAAAATTCAATTATTTGTTCACGAAATCTCAAATCAGCAAAATCTAAAAAATAAAAATCTTAAAATTAAAAAAAAATATTACATTCATTAATTAAATCCTTAATCAGGTTTCTTCGATTATTAGTTTATAAAATCTCGGGTTCGTGACCTTGTAGTTTCGTTCTTTGACTAAATCTAAAAATAAATAATTTACGCTACAGGAAATAAAATCCCGAGTAAAACAATTTCTTATACGTCTTTCTTTAATTATTCGTTTGAAAAATCTCAAGTTATTAAAAATCTAGTCACATACAAACAAAATGTACTTGTTTAAATTCTTACAGCGTGGTTTACCAAAAAAATATAGGCTAGATTCGGGATACATTAACTGCTTGTCCGGTGTTTGTGATAAATAAAATTCAATTATTTGTTCACAAAATCTTGAATCAGTTACATCTAAATATAAAAAAATATTACATGCATTAATTTAAATCCTAAATCAAGTTTTTACCATTATGAATTCGAAAAATCTCTAGTTCGCTAAATCCTGAATCAGCAAAATCTTAAAGTAAAATATATTACATGTGTTAATTTAAATCCTAAATCAAGTTTTTATAATTATGAATTCGAGAAATCTCTAGTTCGCGAAATCTCGATTCAACAAAATCTTAAAATAAAAAATATTACATGTGTTAATTTAAATCCTAGATAATGTTTCTACGATTATAGGTTCGAGAAATCTCAGGTTCGTGAGCTTGCAGTTTAGTGCTGTGATAAAATAAAAAATAATAAATAAAAATTACATAAATAATAAATTGAAAGCATTAAATAAAATGTTAAAGGCGGGTAATACAAAAAATATTCAAAATATGCAGTTAGGCCCATTGTCAAAATAAAAAAATAAAAAATATTAAATAAAAATTATAGAAATAATGAATTAGAACATTAAGTAAAGTTGAAAAGTCAAAAAATAATAATTTTCAAAATGTGTAGTTAGGCCCTTTGGCAACATTTGAGAAAATAAGTAGTCCATAAGAAAGAGAGATTCACCCCGAGTAATTCGATACCTCATACAAGTCTCTAGTACGAGGGGTGTTCAAATGAAAAGTTACGAAACGATATTGTGGGTACAATTTATTCGTTATTCAAAAGTAATCACCACAGGCCTGTGCGCAGGTGTGCCATTGCTCCACTAGCCGCAGGATTCCCTGTTCCCAGAAGTCTTGTGGTTGTGACAGGAGCCAATCCTGTACGGTGTCCTTTAGTTCGTCATCCGATTGGAGACGTTTTCACTTGAGATGTTTTTTTTAACTTACCAAACAGTTGGAAGTCGCAGGGTGACGAGTCCGGGTTGTAGGGCGGATTCTCATGTTGCTTTCACTTGAACGTGGCCAATACACCTTGTGTGACGTTAGAGACGTGTGGGCGAGCGTTGTCATGGAGCGGAATCACTCCCTTCGTGAGCAGTCCAGACCGTTTTTTCTTGATGGACTTGCGTAGGCTACGGAGTGTCGTACAATAAACGTCACTGTTAAGGGTTCGTCTCATGGGAAAACGTTTCGAATCGGACGACGAACCAAAGGACACCGTACAGGATTGGCTCCTGTCACAACCACAAGACTTCTGGGAACAGGGAATCCTGCGGCTAGTGGAGCAATGGGACACTTGTGCACAGGCCTGTGGTGATTACTTATGAATAACGAATAAATTGTACCCACAGTATCGTTTCGTACCTTTTCATTTGAACGCCCCTCATATTATTGGTTCGCGACATATCGGAAAAATTACATACCTGAGGATGTACAGTCAGCGACGGCGGCCATGGCACAGGGTAGGATCCTTGCTGTTACACTACTGAAGCATAATGACATTCACAGATACACGTGAGGGTAGAGGAACCAGATCAATAATAGACTATTATCATTACTGACATTGAATCTAGTAAATTGATAAGGAATTGTAGGGTATTCAGGGACTATTTTGTTGAAACAGATCACAAACTGATTTGCTGTGAATTAAGCATAGTTAGACCTTAAGTGCAGAAAATGAGTGCTGTTTGCAGACGGATTAGAGATGAAATCCTTCTGGCTGAGGAACTTACGCAGAAATACATGGAAATGATTGATGAGAAATCCAAAGAGTAGATGGTAATTGCAGGACATTGAAACGGAGTGAGTAGGGGAGTAAGGCGGTTTTAAACCCTTAGCGTCAGCAGTTTTTAAATTGCGTGCGCCTGAGCCAAGTAAAATTGTCGATATGTCATGAACCCATGGTCAGATTTTAACAAATGAGGTGACGTTGGACTCGGGCTGACGTGCTCTTTGCTATGGACCACTCGTTATATGTTTCAAAACAAATTTGAAAATTTTTGTTTTTCAAAGTAGGCGATAGTTTAAAAACCCAACCTAATAGAACGTTGTGCTATAGTTCAAATGAATGGTCTCTATGACCTTTATTTTTTGTAATAAAACTTTTTTATTTTTTATGTTTTTTGAAAACACTCGAATTTTGAAAATCATATATTTTGGAAACTAGGAATTATACAAAAAAAATTGTTTGCCATAAATGAATGGCCCTAACTCCGTCTATCCGAAAAATAAATTTCAAGCCTCTAGGACTAAAACTGTGCAGTAGGGGGTAAGGCCGGTTTAAACCCACGGCCTACTTTCCTGCGAACATTATCGATACCTCTCGAACGCCTGGTGGGATTTTTACAAATGAGGTGTCGTTGGACTCGAGCTGACGGGGGCTTTGCTACGGATCACTCGTTATATTTTTGAAAAATTGTTAGAAAATTTTTATTTTCAAAATAGACGATAGTTAAAAAAGCAAACATGATAGAACGTAGGGCAATAGCTTAAACGAACTATCTTTATGTCGTTTATTTTTTATAATAAAACGTTTGAATTTTTTACATTTTTTTGAAAAAAGTTCAATTTTGAAATTTTTATATTTTGGAAACTTAAGAGTTTACAAAAATTTTGTTTGACATAAATGAATGGCCCTGAACCCCTCTACCCGCGAAATAAATTTCAATCCTCTAGGACTAAAACTGTGCAGTAGTGGGGTAATACCGGTTCTAGGACTCCCCCTACTTTCATATAAACTTTGGCGATATCTCCCGAACGCGTGGTCGGATTTTAACGAACGAGGTATTGTTGGCGTTGGGAGGACGTTCTCTTGGCTAAGAATGTGTGTGGTTTTTATTTTATTTTAAAATTTTTGTTTTTTTGATTGGCGCTATTTTGGAAACGGTGAATTTTGGAAGAAAGTTTGTTTGACGTTAATGAAAGGTGGGCATGCCCTCTAGGTGGGTAGCAAGTTTCAAGGGTGTAGGAGGAAAAAAGATGATAGCTAACTTTCTCGAGAACTTTGGCGATAATTGGAAACCGGATGGTCGGATTTAAACAAATGAGGTGTTGTTGGACTCGAGCTGACGGGCGCTTTGCTCTGGACCATGTATTATATTTTAAAAAAAATTGAAAATTTTTGATTGTAAATGTAGACTATAGTTTCAAAACGAAACTTGATAGAACGATGTTCAATAGTTCAAACAAATGGTCTCTATGACCTATATTTTATATAATAATACTTTTTTTATTTTTGTGATTTTTTGAAAACACTGAAATTTTGAATTTTTACTATTTTGGAAACAAACAAGTTTACAAATAAGTTTGTTTGACATAAATGAAAGGTCCCTACCCCCTCTACCATGAATACAAATGTCAAGTCTCTCGGACAAGAACTATGCATTTTTATTTAATTTTTTAATTTTTTATAAAAGACAGCTGAAGAAGGTGGAAAGTCTCAAGTACTTGGGAAGTATAGTGGAGGAAAATGGGAGAAATGACAAAGAGATTACGGAACGTGGCAGACAGGCAGAAGCATTTCTGAGAAGCATTAGGAGCTTAGTGTGGAATAAAGATGTCCCACAAAAAAGCAAGGAAGTGTTATACAGAAGCTTCTATATCCCGATACTGACCTATGCTTCAGAAACCTGGACAATGAAGAAAAGAGGTATAAGCAGAATACAGGCAGGTGAAATGAAGTTCCTGCGAAGTAGGATCGGAATAACAAGAAGAGACAGGGTGAGGAATGAAAAGGTCAGGGAAATGGTGAAAGAGGAGCCCTTGCAAGGTAGGATTGAGACATCAAGACTGAGGTGGTATGGACACTTAAAGAGAATGGATGAGGAGAAGATTCCCAAGAGGATACATGAGATGCAGATGCAGAAGAAACGACCAAGGGGAAGACCAAGAGATAGATGGCTGAAAGGAGTGGAGGAATGTGTCAAGAAGAGAGGCGACGACTGGACCAGAGTAACAGCGGAGAGGTGGTGGGAAGAAAGAGCTAAGTGGCGAGGCTTATGTTCCAAACAGACCCAGCCTGGGGCTGGAAACTGTACAAGATGATGATGATGATTTTTTATAAAAGAGTGTTTGTAGACAGAGAGCCGGTAGCGCTTGACGTATGTTACAACGAGGCTATGACTGGCCATGGTGGACACGGGAAAATGGCTATTTCGAGGGGCAGCAGGGCGAGGGAGCGCTTTTTGATATTTTCCTATAAGAAGAAAGAATGAATGTGAATATTTAAAAAAAAAATGGCGATCTTTAAAACATGTTAGTAAACACTGACCAGTAACCTGACAAATTCGTAATGGTATTAGACGAATAAAAGCAAGGCTTTTATAGTCGACAACAACAACAGAACTTGCTTTGTATGTATGTATGTCTGACTGGCGGCCAGAACGGAAAGAATATCTTATTGAGGCATGGCTAGTCGGCTAACAGAATGGAATGTCAGTCAAGCTGACAACACTGCTGACATATGATAACAGGTGGAACCTTGTGGCAACTCAGTAAAAAAAAGGTGATAACGGCTAGCCAGGCGAGCTGAGCAGTAGCAGCAGGCAGGGGCCCCGCTGAGAGGAAAGGGGGAGGGAGGGGAAAGGGTGAACACAAAGAGAGAAGTGGAAATCACGTGACCACTGCAGAGCCTGCCAAGAGCGGTGAGGGACGAGGCCAGAGGACCGCGGGGAGGTGAGGGGTTGGGTAAGAGAGTATTGAGCATGTCACTGCACATTGTGCGTCATTCCTATGGTAAACGTTACTGTGTTAACATAGGCTGTGTCTTATCTGTATAAAATAATTGCATTCGTGTGCTTAACCCCAGTTGGTTACTATATTGGATACATTATATATTTACAGGTAAGTGTAACATTAACATTGTTTAGTTTATTTTTATGCTAATCAATATTTAAATTATTACTGGTTTACCATTTGATTGATGAATTGTTTTTTATTTTGTTTGTTTTAGATAATCTATATACCTGTTGTGGGAGAGAGAAACCCCATTCCACTGAAGCCTAGGAGAAGGGAAAAGCAGGGCTTTTTACAAAGCAAGGTAAGATTTTTTGAAAATGATATATATAAAACCTGTTTTTTTATTTTATTTTATTTATTTTTGTTTATGAATGATGCTATTTGGAATGGATATACTCATGGTGGTTTATTTTATTTCTTTTTTTTAGAGTGTGAGCCTGATAACTGCTGTTGAGAACGTGTGTGTTTGGGACCATTGTTTACCAGACAGTCTGCGACTGAAAACTTGGGTGAGATTGTTTTTTTTATAAAAATGATGTCTTTTGCCACTGCTAGCGATAGCTTAACTTGGGAGCCCCTTGAGTCCTGTTTCAAGTCACGTGTCAGCTCTGGCCGCGTGGTTAATGTTAGGGTGAGTTTAATCCCAAAATACTTTATTGAATTATGTTTTGAAATGTTTAAAGAACAAATTTGTACAGCGCAAATGTTGCATACTGCTTTAAAGGTCAATACACAACTCGTGTGCGATTTCATATATAAAAACAAGAATGGCGAGCATAAAAAAACATTTTATATTTGTAGTAAAATGCAAGAGCCTTTGATAGCCAATAATCTGAATGAGTGGTATCAAATCCATGTGGTGAATGCCTTGCTATCAAAATTTGATAAACTGCAACAAGGACCAAGTGGTTTAGCGTTAGACAAAATCCATTACCTGCAAATCAACATTTGTCAATTCAACCCGTTAAATGCTGGGTCTAGACACATTTCTTTACAATCAGCGATTGCCAGTCGGAGAGCGGTGGTAAATATTGAAAATAAAGATGATAAATGTTTCCTTTGGTGTGTGACCGCGTATTTGCAGCCAGCACAACGTCACTGTGAGAGACCAGCAAAGTACAAGGCCAAGTTTGATGAATTAAAACAAACATTAAATTTAACTAGAGTATCGTTCCCTATGGACTTAACGGAAATCCATAGGTTTGAACAAGACAACCAGGACTTTTCGTTCATGGTGTATGGCCTTGATGGTAATGAGATTGTGGGTCCTCTTTATGCCACAAAAGAACCGAAACGACACCACATTCATCTTTTATATCTGTCTGAGGGGAGAGATGAATCACTATTGTCTGATTAAAAGTTTAAGTAGATTGCTAAGCAGTAAAATGTCCAAGGACAAGCGTCCAAAACATATTTGTGATCGTTGCTTGCAATATTTTAAAACCCCTACGCATTTGGAACGTCATAGGGTGGATTGTGTTTCTCAGGAAGCGGTGAGATTGATATCGCCACAAGGGGATAAGGCTGTGTTAAAGTTTAAGGACATTCACAAGCGTGACACTGTCCCCTATGTGGTGTATGCAGATTTCGAAGCTCTTACCACACCCATGGCGGTATGTGAACCAGATCCCTCCATCAGCTCAACCACACCCATTCAAAAACATGACCCCTTTGCCATAGGATTTAATGTGGTGTGTGCCTATGACCCCACACAATCCGTTTACAAATACCGTGAGGGGCCAGATTGTGCCAGATGGTTTTGGATGAACTTGTTAAGTTGGCCGACCATGTACAGGGATTACTGGACCACCCAGTACCCACGAGGCTATCTCCAGAACAGCAGCAGCAGTATGAGCATGCCACGACATGCCATATTTGTGAAAAGCCTATTTCAGGCGGAGAGGAAAAAGTCAGAGACCACTTGCACTTTACGGGAGAGTTTCGTGGAGCTGCACACAGTAAATGCAATTTAAACTTTCCAGCTCCTCTTTTTATCAGTGTCTTCTTCCACAATCTGGCAAATTATGACATTCAGTTTTTGATTCGTGCATTGGGTCATGTCAACAAGGGCTCGTATACCATTATTCCCCAAAACCATGAGCGTTTGACAGCCCTGACATGGTGGTTGAGCAACTTAAGCAATCGATTTTTGGATTCCTTTAAGTTTATGGCCTCCTCGCTAGACAGCCTTGTGAATGGCTTGAATGAGGGGGAATTAAAAATACTAGAATGCATTTTAATGATCATGAGCAATTTCAATTGTGCATTCGGAAAGGTATATTTCCCTACGATTTCTGCAACAGCTGGGACGTGTTAAAGCAAAGAAAACTACCACCACAAGAGAAATTTTACTCGAAACTAACACGTAGTGCCGTTTCCGATGAAGACTATGCACATGCATGTCAAGTTTGGCGAGTGTTTGACATTAAGACGCTAGGTGAATATGCTATGCATTACCTAAAACTGGATGTATTGCTGCTCACCTATGTGTTTGAAAAATTCCGTGACTTGTGTCAACACATTTATGGTCTTGACCCGGCTCACTATTATACGAGTCCTGGGCTCTCGTTTGATGCCGCTTTGAAATACACTCAAGTGGAATTGGATTTATTACAAATGTAGACATGGTTCTATTTTTTGAAAAGGGGATTCGTGGCGGCTTTGTGTCGCTTAACCAGCGCCATGCCGAAGCGAACAATGTCTACATGCCTGATTATTCACCAGACAAACCAGAATCGTACTTAATGTACTATGATGTGAATAATTTGTATGGTTACGCCATGAGTCAGCCTTTGCCCTATGGAAAGTTTGCTTGGCTGACAGACAAACAAGTGTCACAATTTGATGCGATCAAGGCTAGCCAAGAAACAGGCCGTGGATATGTCTTAGAAGTGGATATTGAATATACCTCATCCTTGATTGATCAACATGCTGATTTCCCATTCTGCCTAGAGCAAATGGTTCCCCCTGACAGTAAAGTGAAAATTGAAAAGCTCATGGGCACAGTTTACAATAAAAATCGGTATGTGCTGCATATCCAAATGTTGGTGCAATGCCTCGCCCAAGGCTTGGTGTTAAAGAAAATCCATAGGGGTATTTCTTTTGCTCAAAAACCAAGGCTCCAGCCATACATTCAACTCAACATAGAGCACCGACAAATGGCAACACACCATTTTGATTTTTTTTAAATTAATGAACAACTGCATCTATGGCAAGTCCATGGAAAATGTCCGCAAATACCGTGACATCAAATTGGTCAATGTCTGGGAGGGGCGGAGGGGTGCCCGGCGGTACATTGCCAAGCCAAATATTAAATCGATCAACATTATCGGTGAGGATTTGGCCACTATTGAATTGAATAAGACTAGTGTGACCATGGATAAACCTACTTACTTGGGACAAGTCATTTTAGACTTTTCCAAATCGGTCATGTATCGATTCCATTATGAGTTTCCCAAACGCCATTTTGAGGACGTCTCTCTTTTGTATATGGATACGAATCATTTATTTACCACATTCACCACTGCAACCCCTATGACGTCATGAGGCAGCATAGTGACTGGTTCGACACCTGACAACGTGTTTCAGCTGCCCATAAAAAATTAAGAAGGAAATGGGTGTTTTAAAAGATGAATTCGGTGATTCCATTATGACGGAATTCGTAGGATTGGCCTCGAAAATGTATGCTTATCGCACACTAGACTGTAAGGAAGCCCAAAGAGCAAAAGGTGTAGGTAGGGCAGTGGTAAAATCGCTACGTGTAGACGATTACTTAGCGGTTTTACGCACTGGCAAAGCTATGTCCCATACACAGTGCTGGATACAATCCAGCAACCTTCATCTGTATCTTGTGGAGCAGAGAAAACGCACCCTCGCCTCCATAGATAACAAACGTGTGTGGGCTGATGACTTGCTTACCAGCCTGCCCTGGGGTTTTGATCACAAGGAGGAGGAGGAGGTGTGATTTTTCTGTTAGTTCGTTTAGGGACATGGCTATTTATAACTCGTTGATTTAGTATTTTGTATTTTGTAAATATTGATTTTTTGTCATTGTAAATAGTAGATTTTGTAAATAGTGGCAACCCACTTGGACCTTTTGCTCTTTAAGAAAAAAAAAGTTGTATGCAACCTTACTTTTATTTTTATTTTAAATTTAACAGAGTTGAGCATTGGAAAATGGTTTGATTTTTTTAAGCTGTACAAAAGTGTTTTTATGTAAATATCAAATGAGTAATAGTATTTTTTTAGTAACTTTCATTTTTTTGTAATGTAAATCGTAAATGCTAAACTAAAGAAAGTTCTTTTGGGATAAGTGTGCATGTCGAGAATGTGCTTTTGGGGATAAATAAAGTGGTTGTGTTTGTTCCCAAAAACAGTTGTGAATGTATAAGTAGCGTGAAAGCTGATGTGTATGTATGTCCAGAGCAAACACGGTGAGGTAGGGTGGTGGGTGGGGAGGGGGAAATTGTCACTTACATAGTCATTTTCATTTGTCAATAGTTTTGTTTTCTTTGAAATGTAGCGGTGAATAGACATTATTTTTGTAAAAACAGTCTTACCTGCAGAAGTCGTAGACCTCGACGTTTCTCCAAACACCCATAAACACATTGCAGCATTATCATGGTCAAGCACTTGCATCAACATCATTGACAAATCTCAACTTTCAACATACACCAAATGGAAAATTGACAAAATACCAAAATGGAAAATCCATGCTTCGATATCACCAAAAACGCAAAACTTAAAACACACATTTTTTTAAGCTGGAAATGGCTATGTGTCAAATATGAAAATTGAAAAAACATGAAACGAACATTGTTTAAAAAGTGTCATCAACAAATGGAAAATCCATATCATCAAAAACACAAAACCTGAAAAGACATTTTTTTAAACTATAGATTGCAAATTGGCAAATGACAATGTGTGAAAATGTGAAAATGAAAAATCAGCCCATCAACATTATGTTTTTTTTATTAAAAAGAAACATCGTGCTCTGGTAAACCTTTGTTTTTTATTTCATAACCATAGGGATTGACAAATGAAAATAAAATACAAACACATCCCAATTCCTTAATCCTCAATTCCTTAATGTTCGTGTCCACGCATCATCAACTTTCATTTCATAGCACTCATGACAATCAGGGCTGCCATCCTCTCTCCAACTGAGGCATCACAGGATGTGAAAAGTTGTTTAGCTTATTTCAATAACAATTTATCTGCCACATGTCTTAAACCAGGATGACTATGGCGATAAGATAGGTCATGTTCTTTGCATGCTTGATCCAAAAGATTAATGGGTACATCACCACGCTGCAAACGTTTTTCAAGACGAGTTCCAGGGCCACAAAAACGATAACCTGGAAGATGGATTTCGAAAGGTAAGTATTGAATCACTTTGTCAATGACGCCATTGCCAGTACAGGTCTGGCATATCCTTTTCCATCGATGGTGAAAATGTTTGGTCTTCCTCCTCCTCTGTGGACGATGTTTGTGTTTGTTGTTGTTGTTGTAGCTTTTTCTCGCCATGACACCCGTGGAATGATTCATCAAAGTCTTTGCACGGACTTTTATGACCGTGATACAGTTTCACTAGCAAACAAGTCGAGCACTGACGCATAGAGGGTATTTTTTGCCATGGCCACTTGCTTATGGTGATCGTAATCCGTACAGGGTTGCAATTCACTCAACACAGGGTCTTGAGTCCATGATTTTGGTACATGTTGCCAGATTTCTTTCACCGCGTTGGCGGCCACGTAATAAATGAACGACTTGGGCAGCGCTAAGAGTTCCTCTTTGGTAAAACTGTCTAGTTTCTTTTTGCACACAAAGAACTTGCCGATGGCTTTGTCCGTAGCATTGCCTTTCTCCATGGTATCACGTGCTGTAGATGTTTACACGTCGCTTGTAGAAATCTCACTGGCGTCATTCACAGGTAAATCTTGAGTTATTATTTTGTTCAACAACTCCCAGCAGGCATGGGTGGTTAACCAATGAAAGAGATGCTACGCATGCGATAGGGCTGTATGGGTAATGTTGCCACAGGAACAAGTATCCATGAGCGTTTGCAGGGAGGGGCAGCCCAACTCCATGAGGTCGATACATTGGCAGTAAGACGCCAAAAATGGTTGCAACCATTGACGTTTTTCATTACCTTTCACAAATACCACATTGGCCGAGGACAAGTGTGCTTTCATGACCATGTCCAAATATTTATAGGAAATGCTTCCTTGATTCCAGTCTATTTGCTTATCATCAAAAGCATGAGGCGGTTTAAATAGCAAATGCGTAGCTTGCGATATCCAAAACGTGGTACAATCGATAATGGCCACTTGTTTGAATATAAATTTGTTGTCACCAATTTTAAACCCTTGGCAATCCACAATGAGTGTGCGCAACATGTTGCCGTTTGCCTGGACCAAGTTCAACTGACGACTGACTAACGATTGACCAGTAAGGTGTGACCATGACATGGACTTACCTGCCATGCTAGTTTGAAAAAGAAATTGAGGTTAGGGTAGGACAGGGGGACATGAGAAAAATAAGAATTTAAGAATTACATCATTTTATTATCATAACATGTCTTACAGGCTTTTGTCATTTTGGGTTAAGGACGATACCAACTGATACAACAATATAGTCTCTTGTGTTTGTAACGTCCACAACACCGATGATGTCCCAATGTCTCTAAACTAGCCGTTCTTGATTGTGAGCTGCTCACCGAAGCACCATGAACACCAAACAGTCCACACGTATCGTAACTTGTTTTTTTTCATCACTCAGAGGCACGAGTAAGGGATAGCTTGAATGACAGGGTATATTTCCCACCTCCATTCTGCACAGGTAGTGTAACCTTTTCTTATTTTAGCATATCGCTGTGGTTACAACTGTAATGGTTCAATTAAAACAAACATGATAAGAATAAATAATATACACTGTGGTGTGACCTTACCTGTGATAGTATAATATAATAAGTTGTTGAGCGCCAGATCCCTATTTAAGACAGTGAATCGAAATTTATGAATTAACCTCGGCTATCAGCAGTAGAGTGAGACCTAATTATCCCTGGTCGTGGTGAGACAAAGTCATCTAACCAATCCAGTATTTAATCAAGGAGTATGATTGCCTTAAAGTACTAACTACTATGAAAGAAATAGGCATTACGTTAAAGAAAATGAATTTATTAAATGAAAAAACAAAATATTAATAAAACAGAATAGTGATAGTCACACAATTTTTTTTTTTTTTTTTTTTTTTTTTTTTTTTTTTAGCGTATGGCTTTTAGCGCCGGGAGTGTCCGAGGACATGTTCGGCTCGCCAGTTTTGTAGCTGCTTCGAGACGGACACCCAATGGGTGAGCTACAAGTACCGTTGGGGAGGAAAGTTGGAAGGGAGGGTCGAGGAGTTGGAAGGTAGCGGCTGTGGCCTATAGGTAGGGACCAACCCCGGCATTTGCCTGGAAGGAAGATGGGAAACCACAGAAGACCATCTTCAAGGTTGCCGGCGGGGGGATTCGAACCTCCTCGCCTCCCGGATGTGAGTGACTGCCAACAGTCATGCCGCAACGACCTCGGCTAACTCACCCGGTACAATTTAATTTAAAATTACTCAATGCGGCAATTAATTTAAAGGAAAATAAACATTAATGAATTGAATCTATCTTGAAGTTACATATTACAGAGACGTCGGATATTTAATTGTTTGCTCACCCATTTGAAGTATCATCATAAAAAAGTGTGCAAGATGATCTCGATGTTGCGTTTCATGTTGAAAATGTTGTGATATCTCAGTAGATATGGTATACCATACTCAATTACGTTGCCATCTGTGTTAAGACCGTTGAGTAGTGATATAATCCACTATCGGCTGATATGGATATTGGCAAGACATCGTTCAGTGTCGAATCTGTATACTCAGTTCGATGCTATACCAGGAAGCCAGGTTATTGCTTCCTCCCTTCATTGAGAGCTGTTGATGAAATGAATGTCTTGTCGAGGGTGCAGGTACTAATAACTTCCTTGTCACGTGGTCTTCGACTGTTTCCCACCCCAGTAAGCTTCCCTCTCTCTAGTGTTCATACTCTCACGAGGGCTAATTGCATCACAACTTGTAATATCTTGACGCGTACGTACAGTAGAAAATGGCGTGTTAGTTGCACCATGCGTGAAATATAATGTTCCATTCCTTCCAGAAGGAACTAGATGGTCAAACCCGTGATGGTTACTCATAGTGGGTTTCTTAGCATCCCATGACAGTGACGCTGTTTGCCGTGGTGAAATAACTACTACGACGTTCTGTTTGTGACGCATAGAGTTGGTCCTTATTGCCAATTTTGTTGCAATATATAATACCTCGTCTCTTTACAAATAAATGTTAATAAAAATCTGTCTGAGTATAATAATAAAAACCGCTTACAAGTATCTGATATAAAAATCATCTCATGGATGTACTAATTAATAATAATGATAATAATAACATGATAATAAATGAATAACCTTATAAATATAATAGGTGTGGGATCGAATCGTTACAGTAGGGGCAGGCAGGTGACCAGCGCTGATGTTACTGCATGGGTTCATCGCTCTCTTGCCATTGGTCTATGATGATGGGACAAAAGGCACATTTCACTTCATCTCTTGTTTTTAAATAGTAGACTCCAGGGGCTGCTAAGGCTTGAGGGTTTATGAAAGACACTGGCCATGTTGCAAAAGTCTTGAAACGTTGTTCCTCAGAGTTTAAATTCACGGATGTAACTTCTCTTGATGCTTTAAAGCAAGACATGACTGAGCGGCTTGACGTGAGTTGACCCGTTATTTATACACTCGTCACTTGGTTGGACAGTGGATAATAGTTGACTTGTTTGTGATGAATAATCAAACAGTAGGCTGTCGTATTGGCTGGTACATTGTCATGCGTTTCAAAATCTAGTCGAATGTCAATATTGGATGGTTTGACAGACTCTTCCAGATAAGAACAGTCAAAGACAATCAGTGGCGCCCTTGCCTTAAACGCTTGGGGTAGCAGCATGGGGCCGTTCTCTTTTTGATAATACGACCATCGAAATTTAGAAAACAAGTCGTACATGGGGCCTAACTTATTTTTTGAAAAATCCAAATCCAGTCCTTCATAGGGAAACACAGCTTCGTTGAGGAAAATACGTGCATTTCTCAATTGCAGGTGATCAAATTGCGTGGCATCTCTGGTTTGTAGATACTTGCGATTTGTTTGAAAACCCACGATCATGTAGAGAAGTCTCTCTGTATAGCGGGCTGTTTTTACAGACCAACTGTGTGTGTTGGTGGTGGGGAATAGCAGATACTCATGGAGTGCCCAGCTTCTAAATTCCATGGGTAGAGGCATATCTCTCTTTACCATCTTGAGTATGTCCAGTTTTTTGCTATCGTCAAGGGTCACATGGGGCACTTTCCATAACAAGCGTTGTAGTTGAATTTTTGAATCTATGGGGGCATTTGGTGTATTCTTGGAATACACGGTACGAGAGAATATAAAGTTTAATGCTCTTTGCATGTTCATTCCTTCCTCTTAGTCAAACACCAACAGTGATCTTCTATTTTCTCTGTGGTGATCACTTCGCTTATATCTTTTGTGAGTCTGTTCTAGATATATATCTTCCATGACCCTCCTAGCGTCATCTAGCAGCGAATCTCTGAAGCTCCTCAATTTTTCCTGGTGCAAGAGGACTTCTTTTTCCATCTGGCCACCAGATCTCGGTACCATCGCCAGCTATTATCTCCATGAGCAAGAGGACGTCGTTTACTTTTTCACTCACCATGCTGTGCTATTGTCGCCTGCTATCAACTCTTTGAAGACCATCTCCTCAAGAGAATTTAATTTTCTTAAGTTGGTTATGCTGATATGTATACCTTTTGTCTCCTACCCCCACTCTTTTCCCTTCCTAGGACCCTCTGTGCTTCGCTGAGCAGGTCTCACTTCTAAGTCGGCAGTTGACTCGGTCAGTCAAGGCTCAACCCGAGCCAGTCTCCTCAAACCAAGAGACACTCTCTACGCTCTACGCCATGTTGGCACATTAGGCATCCGTCAAAGGAAACTTCACCTTCGACATGAAACAAAGATAAGTACCTACTTCAAGTTTTAACCTCTTCTTCATGGTTTTAACTTCTAAATGCTTTTAACGATATTTTATAGACAGCGTGAGATTACTTATTTTGGGGCAAAAATCATTCTTCGCGGGATTTGCCATGTTGAGCTTTTGTTTGTATAAGCCAACCTTACTAGAAAGGAGCTTTTCTTAAGCTATTTAAATGAGAAATCTTCTCACCACGTGGGATATTATCCAATACCCGCTGTCTATAAATTACAAAGCAAGTTCCTCCGCTGGATTAACTTTGGCCCCATTTTTCTATTAAGATCGTTCTGGAACCTTCCAGATCCTGTACTCTATCTGCAAGTCTTGCCGTCAGGTATTTTTCACTCACTTGTGAGAATACTATTTAAAATGAGGAATCTTCCTTATAAATTACTGCAATAGCGAACTTTCTTCCACCGTTGGAATGTTCTATGGCGCATTTAATTGTAATTCACAACTTTCTCAAGAAATAGTCTCTCGCCTACCTAGTGCAACCAGTTCTTTTCATCATTGCAATAACTTTCTTTCCCATAAACGTTCGTGTCTCTACAGTGAACTTTTCATCTATTCAAAAGACTATAGTGATAACTAGTGCTTGTCCCACTTTTCTACCGCGTCGCGATCGTCCGTTTACATTAAATAAGGCCATGAACATTGATCCTAAATCCCAATGATCTTTCCTCAACCTTCTACTAACAAAACATATTAATAAAATTGTAACTTTTCTATAAGGTGTCACTATAACGAAGTGCCCTTCCATTTTTGCTTGTTTATCATTAATTAACCTCTGTATAACTACGTGTTTTATACACGGTTTAAGCTTACATTGTTTCTTCCCTATAAGCAGGGAAAACAATACTTTCAACTCTTGAGTGAGTTATTTCTGGGTCTCACGAAATGGAAACTGCCCCATTTGGCTCGTGATTCCTACTTAAACATAGGAAGTCTAGAACCTTCCTTTTGACTTTTCTCTTCAGGTTTCACCGTAAGTGACCTGCTCTCTTTTGTATAATTGTTATAAAGTAATTCTGCACAAATATAAGAAGTTGTAGGAACTTCTATCTTATTCTTCATGTTTTTCTTATTGTTATTTTCGAAGTTGTTACTCTCTCTAGAATATTCTCTCAGAAATTTCTTATAGTACACTCCTTGTACTCAATTTAATGTTTAAACTTTAATTACTTCATTTGTCTTTTAAAATCTTATAAAGATTTTAGAACATATATAAGGTTTGAAACCTAATAAATTGTCAATTGCCTGGAGCAAACGTTTAATGTTTTCTGAGGTCTGTGACCCCAAAATTGTTAACCAAATTGAAAATATATTTATTAAAATTATTAACTTCTTTTGAATTGTTAAATAAATTAAGTGTTTCTTTTTGCCTTTTCATTTTTTCTAGTGCAACGGTTAGGCAAGATCCTGTCCTCCTTGGCTCTCCCTACTCGATGCTATTAAATCTGATCCCAGAGGAGCAATTCGGATTCCGGAGAGGAAGAAGCACACTACATGCTGTAAAGAACCTCCTGGAAGACATAGACGATACCTTACGGTTACCAAGAGGAAAGCTCCATTGTGTTTTCGTTGATTACTCCAAAGCCTTTGACTTGATCGACAGAAAACTCCTAGTGTCAAAATTAGAACAGCTCACCGGAGAAGAACACCCGCTGACCAATATAATAAAGGACATCTTAACTTACAACAAGTTCTCGATTGATGACTCCGTATCTACAACATACGACCTAATCCAGACCAATGGCGTACTACAAGGGGACCCCCTCAGCCCACTTTTATTCAACGTAGCTACAATCGACATCATTAAGACAATAAAACAGGCAACGAAGTCTACTTCACTTTATATGTATGCCGACGATATGGTTCTCTCATCGACCAACATTCAGGACATCCAGCTTTCCCTCAACGCGTTAGCACTATGGACAAATGAAAACAGCTTCACAGTAAACGAGAAGAAAACCCAACAAATGACCTTCCGAAAAGGGGGAAAACCCGCAGAGGAAGACATACTTTACTACAAGGACACTCCATTGGAAAGAGTAAATGCATTCCGGTACTTAGGCATCACACTTCAGACTACGACGACATCGTTTCGGCTACATATAAAGGAAAGAGTGACGGCAGCAATAAAAGCTTTTTATGGAATAAAAGACATAAGAAGTTTATCCATACATACAGCAATGGCTCTCTTCAAAGCAAAGATTATACCAATCTTAACCTATGGTCTGGACCTCATTTGGCTTAAACTGACGATAAAAGACCTATCAGCAATAGAAAAGGTGAAAGCCCGCTACTTGAAAGCAGCCTTAGGGTTATCAAGGTTCACGCTCTCAAGGCTCGTCTATGAGCTGGCAAGAGAGACTTTCCTTATAGAGGACTTACGTCTACACTACGAACTTCAATCAACCGATGCGACCAGGAATTTAATGGAGGAGAGAGAGAAGAAACGACGAGAAATATGGCCGGAGTTCTTCTCTACAGATGCCATGCTAGACCGAACGTGGATGGGACCCAACCAAAAACTATGACACGTGCTGACCCGGTTGGCGGTGCACGGTTACCACCACTTGATCTGCGTAAAGACTCACTTTCATGAGCCAGACGATACTTGCGTGTGCAGCCTGTGCCATACAGTGTGTGAAAGATACCATATCACCTTATGCAAGCAAAGACAAATTTCTCTCACTGAGTATAGTGAAATGTGAACTAAATTACAGGGTTTAGGATATTTATGTATTTATGTATTTTGTGAATGCACTTTCGTGCGCAATTATACTATTATTATTATTATTAAATCTATTTATAGGACTTTCACCACTCGTTGCATTTGAGCAAGAACTCTTAGTGACAATCTCGTTAAAGTTTCTCTTAGCTTTAATAGCTAATTCTAACTGGCCAGTAAGGCAAGTAAAGCTCGCTACGCCAGCTACCTGCTTGTGGAGATCCTCTCCGAAAACTTATGGTCAGTTTTCCAAAAGATAAGTGTTTTTCTTTGTCTAAACTTTTAGCCGGCCTCTCGCTGAGTAAAAGCTTAGCCATTTCCGGATGCAACCATTGGTTCACTTACCAAAATTACTCTCCAAGGTATAATTTTTTATCACTATCCTTCCTGGAAGCACTTGGTCGCTTTTTCAGGAACTCTATAACTTCAAAACCTGGAAATACCAAACTTGATTCCAATTATTGGCATTCTTCGAATTACTTTGCAAAAACGAATTTCTTTGAAAAGACATACAATAAATCTGTTACTCTCAATCTTGCCGGACCAACACCCTTCCCCATAGTAGTCTTATGCCTGCTTGAGAGGGAATATACTAAGGCCGCTCTCTTGCAAACCGCCCAAGTCCTAGCTGTATTTCCCGTCAGCTTGGACCAAGCTCTTACCCATTTTAGGTATCAGAGAACGGATTTTCAATGGAAACCGCCTCTACGTGCATTAAAGGTTAAATTTATAACTTTTGTGGAACTCTCATCCTATTTCTCTATCCTTCTTCTCCAGTCCGAAACCCACTTCCTTTTCTTAATCATCTTCCCTTGGTGGGTGGGTTATTCCTCAGTCAATAATCTACCCAGCATTGTCGGCTCCCTTGAGTGCATTATTATCACTCCTGTCTCTCACCAGATTAAGCACTTGCCTTGCGTTGACCACAATGCGCTGGTGATCTTCGGCAAAGCCTAAAACCAGTTTAAGAGGTAAAGATCCAGTAAAGGTGCCATCGGTGTGTACCATCCATTCATTGGTCGAGTCAGGGTACCAACCCGCCATGCAAAGGGTTTTACCTTCTTCCTCACTGTAAGAGGGATACAGTTTCATGACACTGGAAATACCCACATTTCGAGTGCTATCCACCACGATATCGTTAATGACATACCGCACCTCAGAAAAGAGAAAGGCCAAACCATGGTTGGCCAACTTGGATGTGGTGGGTGTAGAGCCATCGGCTTTTGTGAGCCTACCTTCAATCTGAATGACACTTTCATGCGGTAGGGTGTAAATATCTTGGTTGTTGATAACAAATTGAATTTCATCATTGTTATTGAGTCCAGGTGTTTGAGCTTGATAGGAATCGAGATCAATTCTTACCACTCCTGGTTGCTCCTCGATGCGGTTCGCTACCTCTAGGATAGAATTCATTATGGGGGTTGACGTGGTAACCCAAATGCTGTAAAATCTGTTTGTCCTGAGATGTTAACGTGTATTCACGTGGCAAACAACTAACACCATTCCTAGACGGTGTTGTTGCTTTATATACAACCTTCATAGTGGCTTTAGCACCAACTTGTAAGTCACTGGTGTGGTAGAATCTATATCAATGAGTTGTTGATCTCTATTGATCAGTCTTAACGTTATATTACTTATATCATTGACAGCCACATAATGAAAAAGCGCCACTGGAGGGGTTTCACGAATAATATAGCGATTGGGCGATGTCACAATAAAGTCATAAAGCGAATGCGATGGTTCTTGATTGGTGTACACTTGGCTAATAATATTACACGTCACCAACACATGATGGTCCTCAATGAATTTCACTTCATGGTCTGATTCATGTTTTTTGTTGGGCTCCAACACGCGTGGTTTAAATCCTAGTAATGGACCAATGGAATCGAGGCGTGTTTTAAAGTCAATTTTGAATGTAGAGAAAATACTGCAGTGATGAGTGTTGGTAATTCCTACAAGTTCAAACTTGCGCGTTCCATCGAGAAATGACTTTAAACCATATTCATTGATCAACACCACATAAATAAGTTCATAAATATCATCGATCGAGTATCCACCAGAGTTCAGGGTGAGCACAGAATCATCATAGTAAAACTTGTTGTTCACATTTTCACGTATGTTGTATATTCGATTGTACGTTTCAAGAGAATCAAGTCCCAAACCATAAGGTCTTTCACTCAATTCGATAGGCGGGTAAAAGTCTAGGCTGACTTCGGGTCCACGTCCATGCAGTGTAAACGTCTTACTTTCTGCCGACATACTTTTGACGTTTTTGCATATGCTGGGTCTTATATATAAATAAATAAACACAAACGTCCACACTGTTGGCTGTTAAACGTTTGCTCACGTTTCACATTATAATATATCTTGATCCTGTTTCCAAAATAGGTCACTAGTTCCATGGGCGGGGGCAAATTCCCAAAACTGTCAAAGTACCATACGGTGGATGCCTCTTTGACATAAGCTACATAATGCGTTCCCGGTCCTCGGTGATCATCCAAATTGACAACAGCACATTCCTGTTTCCAGGGTCGTGGGGGTAATTGGTTTCGCATAAACACACCTCGAAAATGAGAAAGCTTTAGTTGTTTAGCATAGCTTTCCACTTGTTCATGCGTTAGGGCATGTCTTGCTATAGCTGAGTTTTTTTAAATATTTCGAAATGGTGAAATCCCAAATCCTTGTTGATAAAAGGCTGGCTTTAAATTGGCATTTCTAGCCCCCATAGCAATCGCTTCCATGGTTTCATTATGTCGCTGACTTTCTTTGAGTTGTTGCTTGCCCTGCTGTGTGGCTTTGATGGTTTTCGCCACTGCACTGGCACCACCCAAAAGTGAACCCAGAGCAGCCAAACCGGCAAATAAAGCAGGTAAAAATCCCGCTCGTTTGGGGACGGGAATCACTCGCTCTTGTTTTGAACGCTGTTGCCGACGTTTTGGAATAAAACGTCTCTGTGCTGCTCGAAGGGTTTTTATTATGGTAAACTCATTATTTTTAATTTTTTTCTTTCGCAAGGGTTTGTCCACATGTGTCTTAAGCCCAGGCTTTCCCAAGGACAAAGTCCTTTTTTTAGTATTTCTCACCACATACCTTTGTTTCGCCATGATGATAATGACCAACAATCATTCACAAGAAATTTTAAGTCACAACTAACGTCAGATTGTTATTTCATGGCTGTATATTCCAATTCAACATAAAGTGGGAAATCGTTTATGGTTTTTCCCGCTTGCTTTTCATCCCATGTCATCATGAGATGAAAGGATAATTCGTCACCTGCATTGACCATTTGATGGTTATGGACCAACATCCTTTGACCATTTATCATTATTTGTAAATGGTTCTCATCAGGTATGGCATATTTGTTGTGAATGGTTCCATCATAGTGTAATCGATAGTGGCTTAAACTCGAAGCAAGCATATATGTCCAGTGCTGGTCAAGAACTAGCGGTATATGGTTTCTCTCATTCACAGGTTTTTCATTTGTCAGATAAACTAAAAATACAGATGGGATAAATTTATAAAGCCTTTTCATTTCATAGGTCACGTAACGCTTGATACAGACATCGTCTTCGTTTTGTGGGTCTTCCACGTGAATAACCCGATGGTGATTAGCGGTATAGCCATTCACCGAAAGCTGAGGCACTTTGTCATAAAACTCATACACTTTGTTATCCACATACTTTTTCGTAGTAACGTCTGTAGACACTTGAGGATGCTTTACATGGGTTAACCGCTTTCCTTAAAAATCATAATCTCCCTGATTTGTGCGTGGCACTACAGACCTATCCACATAGTGTTTATTAGCAGGATCTGTTTCTTGTTTAGGATCATGTATGGGGACAGACCTACATTTGGCCATCAACGCACGTCCAAAGACATCCATCGTCAACCTGTAGTACGAGTCTACTGTTTCTATGACAAGGCTCGGTGTCCTGTATATAGATAGCCTGCTAGCCTGTCTAAGCCTTAATTGATATGAAAATTATTAAGCAGCAAGAGTCATTGCCCGTGGGGGACATGGTTTCCCATCTCTGTCCCACATCACGTGAACAACGCCATGGTTTACTGTTTCCATCTTCCATTCGCTGCATCATTGTGGGGCCTTCCGGCTGTGGAAAGACCAATCTTTTGCTGACGCTCATTACAGCGCCCCATGGTCTGCGTTTTCAAAATATTTATATTTTTGCAAAATCTCTCTACCGACCCCCCTACGTGTTTCTGGATCAAGTCATGTCTGGATTACAAAAAGATAATATGGGTTATTTCACATTTTCAATGCAAGAAAATGTTATTTCACCGGATGAGGTAAAGCCTGATTCACTCATGATTTTCGATTATGTATCCACTGAACGTCAAGGCATCATTCAAAGCTATTTCAGCATGGGTCGACACAAACATATCGATTGCTTCTATCTTGGACAAACGTATTCTAAAATGTCCAAACAGTTGATTCGTGACATTGCCAATGTCATTGTTTTATTTCGCCAGGACGAGAGGAACAGTCGTCACATTTATAAAGAACATGAGAATCCGGATATGACCTTTCAAATGTTTAGTGAATTGTGTGCCAAGTGTTAGAACACTCAACGTCATGCCTGTTAAGTGATTGACAAACAAAGTGAACTCAAACCGAGGACGGTATCGTTTAGGGTTTGATCATTTTATTGCTATTTAAGGCACTGACTCAATCCCTGTCAAGTCATTTGTCAAGACACCACGGCGTTAGCACAGAGTCAATTGAAAAAGCATATTATTAGAGCAAAAAATACTATTCGCCAAAAGTTTCGTCAATTGAAACGATCACGTGCGGATCATGCTTTGTTTATTCAACAACATTTTGCACCTCCGCTAAAAGCCATGTTGAAACCCTCTTTCAAGCCATCTGAAACGCTACCCACCGTTTCACATGCCACGCAGACGCTGTACAAGGACCCTGAGGAGGAGGAAGAGGAACAGGAACAGGAAGATTTGACTAGTGTTAGCGAAGTTGAGGATGACGAGGAACAAGTGTTTACGCCTCAAAAAAAGGCCGCACCCCTTGCAGAGTTTTTGAGAAAAAAGAAATCCTTGGCCCTGGTCGAAACCCTTCCAGATCGTCTCCGTTTTCACAAGTCTTGGCCACCCCTCAAAATAAAGCTCAACTGAAAAACATTTTAATAAAATATTATGGATCAACACTAGAACCCTATCTCATTGATCTATTTATTGGAAACACAGATACCACGTATGGTGTTCGGTATGAGGATGATAGTTTTAAAATTGGGGATTCATCCTTTAAATTTGCTCGTACTAAAGCTGTCATTAAGAATATCAAATATAAATTGACGCCAGGACTGTTAAAGCTGCTCTTTTCTCGAACACCCTCATTACATGATTATACGTCAGAGGACCTTGGCAAATATAAATCCATTTTATTGGATACCGATGCCCACAAAAGACAGTATGATCCAGCTCAACAAGTGAATGTCAATATATCTCAAAAATATAAAACCATCATTGCAAAAATATTTCCCACCAGTCAAAGAGGTCGTCGTAAAGTGTCTGCTTCGGGAGTGACATTTAAACCATTAAAACCCCTTGTGGATGTTACCTACTGGCACAATCCCAATAAGCTCATCCAGCGGCTACAGTTGTTGCATGCTTCACATCAAGACGGCCATACCGGTCACGATTGGGAAATTCAAGAAATTGAACAAGAACTTCGAAATGCCAAAATCATTGTTTAAGCCCTCGCCCATTAAAATGGGTATTGCTCACGAGTTGCATCGCCCAGCTAGGCGTCACTATCCGCGTCTCAAGGTGATTTCACGAGGTGTGGGTGAACTTTGGCAGGCTGACTTGGTTGAAATAATACCCTATGTTTGCGTTAACGACGGTGTACGCTATATGTTGACCGTCATTGATTTGTATTCCAAAATGGCCTTTGTTGAACCTGTGCGTCGCAAGTCTGGTCCATTAGTAACCAAGGCCTTTCAACATATTATTCAACACTCCAAACGTCAACCTCAGTTGCTACAAACCGACCAGGGGAAAGAATCTTTCAACAAGGATTTCTCCAGTTTTCTCAGATCTAAGGATATTCACCATTACACCACGTTCAGCAATCTTAAAGCCAGCGTGGTCGAGCGGTTTAACCGAACATTGAAAACCCATATGGGGAAAGCGTTTACCGCTCAGGGCACTTATCGCTGGTTGGACATGTTACCAGAGCAAGTGTCACGTTACAATGACACTAAACATAGAACGATTGGGACCAAGCCACGGCTCGTGACCAAAAATATTCAGCGACTGGATAAACTGTTTAACCCCATAAAAACATCAGATCCTAAACGCCACCGACTGAATATTGGAGATTTTGTTCGTGTGAGCAAATTTAAGTCTGCCTTCAATAAGGGCTACGCGCCTCCGTGGGGGACTGAACTATTTCGAATTCGTCAAGTCAACTTGTACGGTCCAGTCACCTATTTACTCCAAGACCTCAACCATCAACCCATAAAAGGTAGATTTTATCTCCATGAACTTCAAAAAACAGCATTTCCTAAACATTATCTTGTGGAAGAAGTGTTGAAACAATAGGAAATGAACTATATGTCAAATGGTTAGGATTTAACTCTACGTTTAATTCTTGGATCAATAAATTACATGTCGTGTGAACCTGTGCACTTTTTAAATTAATTAATTAATTTATTTATTGAATCATGTTGTACGAGAGCTCTGTGTATGGCGCTCCGCGCTTCGTGCATGTCCATACATGTTTGTCTTTCTCTCTCTACACCTGTGTCCCCTCCTTCACTCCATGTTGACATACAACTCGTTCAGCTATTGACTGTCATGGGTTTTCCCACTCCTCCCCTCACCTCTCCTCCGGCTCTCTGGCCCCGCCCCCTCACCACTCTGCAGTGGTCACGTGATTTCCTGTTTTCTCTCTTTGTGATCACCCTTTCCCCTCTCTCTCCCCATTCCTCTCTGCGAGGCCCCTGCCTGCTGCTGCTGCTCGGCTCGCCTGGCTAGCCGTTATCAAGTTTTTACAGAGTTGCCAGATGGTTCCACCTGTTATCATATGTCAGCAGTGTTGTCAGCTTGACTGACATTCCATTCTGTTAGCCGACTAGCCATGCCTCAATAAGATATTCTTTCCGTTCTGGCCGCCAGTCAGACATACATACATACATACAAAGCAAGTTCTGTTGTTGTTGTCGACTATAAAAGCCTTGCTTTTATTCGTCTAATACCATTATGAATTTGTCAGGTTACTGGTCAGTGTTTACTAACATGTTTTAAAGATGTTGTTTTTTTAAATATTCACCTTCATTCTTTCTTCTTATAGGAAAATATCAAAAAGCGCTCCCTCGCCCTGCTGCCCCTCGAAATAGCCATTTTCCCGTATCCACCATGGCCAGTCATAACCTCGTTGTAACATACGTCAAGCGCTACCGGCTCTCTGTCTACAAACACTCTTTTATAAAAAATAAAAAAATAAAATAAAAATGCATAGTTCTTGTCCGAGAGACTTGACATTTGTATTCATGGTAGAGGTGGTAGGGGTCCCTTTCATTTATGTCAAACAAACTTATTTGTAAACTTGTTAGTTTCCAAAATAGTAAAAATTCAAAATTTCAGTGTTTTCAAAAAATCTCAAAAATAAAAAAGGATTATTATAAAAATAAAGGTCATAGAGATCATTTGTTTGAACTATTGAACAACGTTCTATCAAGTTTCGTTTTCAAACTATAGTCTACATTTAAAATCAAAAATTTTCTTTTTTTTTTTAAATATATAATACATGGTCCAGAACAAATCGCCCGTCGGCTCGAGTCCAACAACACCTCATTTGTTAAAATCTGACCATCCGTTCGCCAATCATCGCCAATGTTAGCGAGAAAGTTAGCTATCATCTTTATTCCTCCTACACCCTTGAAACTTGTTACCCTCCTAGAGGGCATGCCCACCTTTCATTAACGTCAAACAACCATTTTTCCAAAATTCACCGTTTCCAAAATAGCGCCAATCCAAAAAACAAAAAATTTAGAATAAAAAAAACAACACACATTCATAGCCAAGAGAACGTCCTCCCAACGCCAACAATACTTCGTTCGTTAAAATCCGACCACGCGTTCGGGAGATATCGCCAAAGTTTATATGAAAGTAGGGGGAGTCCTAGAACCGGAATTACCCCACTACTGCACAGTTTTAGTCCTAGAGGCTTGAAATTTATTTTGCGGGTAGAGGGAGTCAGGGCCATTCATTTATGTCAAACAAAATTTTTGTAAACTCTTAAGTTTCCGAAATATAAAAATTTCAAAATTGAACTTTTTTCAAAAAAACGTTAAAAATTCTAACCTTTTATTATAAAAAATAAAGGACATAAAGTTAGTTCGTTTAAGCTATTGCCCAACGTTCTATCATACTTCGTTTTTAACTATCGTCTATTTTCAAAAACAAAAATTTTCAAACATTTTTTCAAAAATATAACGAGTGGTCCATAGCAAAGCCCCCGTCAGCTCGAGTCCAACGACACCTCATTTGTAAAAATCCCACCAGGCGTTCTAGAGATATCGACAATGTTCGCAGGAAAGTAGGCTGTGGGTTTAAACCGGTCTTACCCCCTACTGCACAGTTTTAGTCCTAGACACTGGAAATTTATTTTGCGGGTAGAGGGGGGGCAGGGCCATTCATTTATGTGAAATATTTTTTTTTGTATAATTCCTAGTTTCCAAAATATATGATTTTCAAAATTCGAGTGTTTAAAAAAAAAAGTTTTATTACAGAAAATAAAACCATTCGTTTGAACTATAGCACAACGTTCTATCAGGTTTGGTTTTCAAACTAACGCCTACTTTGGAAAACTTTTTTTTTTTTGAATCATATAACGAGTGGTCCATAGCAAAGAGCACGTCAGCCCGAGTCCAACGTCACCTCATATGTTAAAATCTGACCATGGGTTCATGACATATCGACAATTTTACTTGGCTCAGGCGCACGCAATTTAAAAACTGCTGACGCTATGGGTTTAAAACTGCCTTACTCACCTACTGGAGTGGTCAGGTTACAGGGATACAGTACTAGAAGTAGCAAGTCTTGGGACAACCTTGTGTAAAGACAGGAAAAAGCGCACATACTGGTGGAATGACGTATCATGTAAAAATAAGAGGAAGGTTAAAAAAAATGCCCCAAAAAGGAATCTGGCAGACAGAGAGCTCTATGTAGTGGAAAGAACAAAACCAAACAAATAATATTAGAGGCCAAAAGGAAATCATCAGAGGAATTTGGCGATTAATTAGAAAAGTTAGGTCCAGCGGCAGCAAAATCCTTCTGAAGTGTTATAAGGAATCTTAAAAATGAAGGAGAGAGAGAAGGGCAGTGTTCAGGATAATTTAGGGAAACTCTTTTTTTTTTTTTTTTTTGTTGTTGTTTTTTTTCGTATGGAGTAATCGCCCCAATTTACAAGCAAGGTAACAGAAAAGATTGCAATAATTATCTTGGATTAATGTCCCGGGCATAGTGTACTAAGGCATTGTAGAACGGAGAGTTCGGTCATTGACCGAGAGTAAGATGGCATCAGACTGCGGCTTCAGACCACAACGAGGATGTCAAGATCAAAGTTTAGTATGCGCCAAGTAATTGAGAAATGCTGCGAGAAGAATTTACAGTTGTGTTTCTTTTTCTTAGAGCTAGAGAAAATGTACGATAGAGTATCCAGGGAGAATATGCTGAGCATCCTGAGGGATTATGGTATGGAGGGAAGGCTGCTACATGCAATCAAAAGGCTGCAGTGAGAGTTGATGTCAGCCTTGGTTCATGATTGTTACAGGAGTGAGGCATGGCTGTAACCTCTCACCTTCACTGTTTACTTTATATATGGACCATTTGCTGAAGGGCATAAGCTGGCTACGTGGGATTCAATTATTTGGAAACCAGGTAAGCAGTCTGGCCTAAGCTGATGAACTGGTTGTAATGACGGACTCCGTCGAAAGCTTACATGGCAACATCTTAGAAATTCAGCATTTGAAAGACGAAGGTAATGTGGAACATTTTAAGTACCTGGGCTGTGTATTCTCTCGGGATAGTAGTATGGGGAAGGGAATAGTGTCGAGGCGCAAAAAAGCCAACGCAGTGAGTTGTCAGTTTCGATCAACAGTATTCTGCAAGAATGAAGTTAGTGTAGAGACGAGACTCTCTTTACATCGCTGAGTATTCAGACCGACCTTGTTGTTTGGATGTAAGAGCTGGGTATATTCAGGTTATCTGATACATATGCTAGAGGTAACTGACATGAGGGTAGCACGAATGGTTGCTAGGACAAATAGATGGGGGCAAGGTACAGGAAGATACTCGTAATGAAGAGATACATACTCAGTTAGAAATGATCACGCTACATGAAGCAGTTCGTATAAGCATATTCATATGGTGAGGTCATGTGAAGAGTATAGAAGAGGAGAGATTGCCCAAGAGGTTAATAAGTTCAACTGTACAGGGTAAGAGGAGCATAGGTAGACCTAGGAGGCGATGGTTAGATTCAGTGTTGATGATTTTAAAGTGAGAGATAAATTATTATTACTATTTATTTATTTATTTATTTGAAGCGAATTCTCCCAATACATAGAAGACGTTAAGCAAATGACTCAATCAACTTTTCTTTTGGTACCTCTTGTTGTTCCAATAGACTTTCATTCTTTCCGAGAAGGCTTGTTTGCGTTGTTCCGACCACTTTGGTCTGTACTGTTTTCGTTGTGGTTGCTCTGATATAACTTCCCATTTTTTAACTTTTTGCCTGATGGTATCCCTTTCTAAAATGTCATGTGAACTTATGTTTGTGTATTTGAGGTCCTTTCGAAGTTCCTCTAACCAAGGTTTTGAGTTCTTGAGTGTGGTCAAATAATCTATTATCCTTTTCGTCAATCGATTTTCTGGTAGTCCAGTGAGATGTCCAAAGAATTTCATTCGTCTTTTCTTAATGTCAATTTCGATGTTTGAATACTTTTCTGTTGTTTTTATTGATTGTAGTCTGTAACCATCTTGCGTATATCTTGCTCCTAAAATTTTCCTAATGATCTTCCTCTCTTCCTTTTTGATGTCTTCAAGTTCATGTTTACTGTTAAGTGTCAGAGTTTCGCTTGCGTGAAGGACTGTTGGCTTTATGACTGTGTTGTAATGCCGAATTTTTGTGTATTTTGACAAAGATTTTTTGTTGTAGATGTTTTGGACTAACCCTAATGCTTTCTTGACTTTTTGGAGACGATTTTGTTGCGCGATGTTTTCAAGGCATGTCGGTTCGATAAATTCTGCGAGGTATTTAAAGTGCGGTACCCTTTCGATCTTACCATATTTTGTTTTCAGGCTCGTGATATCTGTCTTTGAACGGAAGAATTTCGTTTTCTCAAACGAGATCTGTAGTCCCACCTTTTCTGCACTTTCTTTAAGTATCTCGAGTTGTTTGACAGCAATCTCCTCATCCTCGGTTAGTATCGCCAGATCATCCGCAAATGCGAGGTATGGTATGTAGAGGTTGTTTTTTGGAAAGCCCAGTCGGATTGGCTTCCAAAATTCACATTTCTTGAGTTCCCTCTCCTATTCTTCCATAACCTTGTCCAGGACGACGTTGAACAGAATAGGAGAGAGTTCATCACCCTGTCTCACACCTGTTTGAATGTAGAATGGTTCTGAGATTATCCCCATAAATTTCACCTTTGACCTTGTGTCAGTTAGTGTTTGTTCTATGAGTTCTCGGGTTGTAGGATCTAGTCCCCTTTCTTCTAAAATTTGGAATAGTGATGTCCTATCTATCGAATCGTCGGCTTTTCTGAAGTCTACAAATGTGCATACTATGCGTTTTTGTCTGAGGGCTCGCATTTTGAGTATGGTTTTGAGATTAAAAATTTGTTCTGGGCATGACCTGTTTGATCTGAATCCTGATTGATATTCAGATAATTTGGGTTCCAATTGTTTTTGCGTCCTTTCCAAGTGAAAAGATGATAGAATTTTGTACGTGACCGATACGAGAGAGATCCCTCTATAGTTGTTTACATCTGATTTGTTGCCTTTTTTATGTAGTGGATGGATAAGTGCAGTCTTCCAGTCATCTGGAATTGTTTTGGTTTGCCAAGTGTTGAGGATTATTTGTGTAATTTCCTTGAGTGAATTTGGGCCTAAATTTTTCAGAAGTTCAGGTACAATTCCATCCTCCCCTGATGCTTTATTGTTTTTAATTTTCTTGATGTGTGAATAAATTTCTTTTTCTGGTGGTGGTGACGTGTTTTCTGGTGCGATTTCCGGTTGTATTTTCGGGAATCTCTCTTTGGGTTCTGGACAATTTAAAAGCTGTGAAAAATATTTAGCTAGTTCTTGGCAATTTTCTTCATTTGTCAAGGGCTAATTTACCATCTAGTTTCCGAAAGCAAAGGTTCTGTGAGTAATAACCTTTGATTTGGTACGCGAAGGTCTTGTAGAAATCGTGCGAGTTGTAATTTCGGAAGTTGTCTTCAATTGACTTCAGTTGGTCGTTGATGTATTTCCTTTTATTTTGTCTCAAAATCTTACATGTTTGTTTGCGAACATCGAAAAAGTTCTTCTGTGTTTCTTCTGATTTGTTGCAATTGTAGTTTTGAAATGCCTTTTTTCTCTCTTCTAGCGCCTTCTCGCATGCTCGATTCCACCAAGGGTGTTTTGTGTTTTTGTGAAGAGGGATTAGGTCTTTCGCTGTTTTGTTGATTTTAGTTTGAAATTCCTCCCAGTTTTCCGCAGGTTATCTTTCCCATTCTGCTGTTATTTTGGAATCCTCGATTTTGTTTAGATCAAATTTTGGGATTACCTGTGTTTTCCTATTGAATTTTCTTTTGGGTGTGAATTTAATTTTGACTCTTACTAAATAATGATCCGAATCGATGTTAGCGCACTTGCACATCGTGAATTTCTTTTTGGTAATAGTACGATATTGCCACATGGTCAATCTGAAATTCTCCTAAATGATGGATGGGTGATCGCCATGTTTTCTGTTTGTTTGTTTTTTTTTGATTTTTTCGGAGTGAGGTGGACAAAATTTTCAAGTTGTTTTATTGGCACAACTCAATGAGATGCGTGCCATTTTTATTGGTGAACCTGTGTGCTGGGTAATCTCCTACCGTCTACTTGTATTTGCGTTCCCTGCCAATTTGTGCATTATAATCTCCGAGTGGAATTTTCACATCATCTTTTGGAATGTTGGCCATAACTGTTTCAAATTCTTCCCAGAATCATTCCGTTTTTTTCAGGCTCTTTTATTGTCAGCATTCGTCGGTGCATGGACATTAATAAAGGCGTAGCTTTTGTTTTTGTGTCTGATTCTTAAGGTCATAAGTCTATTGTTAAAGGGCTTCACCTCTTTGACTGAATCCAAAACTTTTTTGTCTACGACGAAGGCCATTCCAAATAATGGCGCTCCTTTGCCAAATTTCTTGTTTGTTTCACTTTTGAAGATTCTGTAATTCTTGTAATCTATTGTTTCTGAATCTGTGAAGCGTGTTTCTTGTAGGGCGAGAATTTGGATTTTCTGATTCACGAGTTATGTTGTGAGATTGTGTAGTTTTCCCGTTTGAATCAGTGTCCGAATGTTGAAAGTGCCAATATAAGTGTGATGTTTCGGTGGAAGTTTACCAGGGCACTCCGACTTGCTCTCTCGTATATGTCCAAGCTCCCCAGAATCCGAATGCTTGGTTGCCACTTTAGAGCGGGTGGATTGTCCACCTGGGGTAATTTTGTCTTTACTTGTACGAGTCATGTTTGCTTGTAATCACTTATCTAGCTTTTGCTATGGTGTAGAACCAGGGATTGTTAGTTCCTGGAGCATGTTTACAGCCGTACCTCTTGGTGAACAGACGCTGACTATTAGCCGACCAATCTGGGAACAAACGCCTTTGGATTTGGAATTCTATGTTGGTGGTGAAACCACCAGGCTCTTCCGCTCCATCCACCGTTGGGTATCCGAGATTCCTCCTCCACCGTCAGGACCGTTGACCAATTTTCACCTAGTAACCCTAGACAGGGACCCTTGCAGGGTGCTACCATCTGGAGCCAGATGGACCCAGGTTTTTTAAATGAGGTGTTACTCCTCCCCCTCCTCCTTCCTCATTATCACTTACGAGATGAGGCCCCGGGCTTGGGACCGGCACTGGCGGAGTTATTATTTGTATTATTATTATTATTATTATTATTATTATACCGACAGTGGTGGCTACGCTCGTTAAAGCGCAGCGTTTGGTCATGGGGCCAGCTTTCTGCTGACTCGGTAGACGCGTGGGTTCGATCCCTACCTTCGGCCGTCCTTGAAATGGTTTTCCATCGTTTCCCATTTTCTGACAGGCCATGGCCGCTTCCTTCCACATCCTTGCCCAGTTTCATTCATCTTCATCCATTCCATCTCACATACCGGCGCGAAGGTCGCCCACGGGCGTCGACTAGAAATAGCTGCACTCGGTCTCTCAGGAGGTCACACGAAAAAAATATTAGTATTATTATTATCAAGAAATGCTATCCTATGATAACGAGCAAAGCAAGGAAATGGCTCAGAAGTGCTCAAAGCAAAGCACCAAGCATACGGGAATTGATTTCGTACTGTACATGGTTGTGAATGTTATGATACAGATACGAGAAAAAAACAAGTACCGGTAATATACTATTCGAATGATCGGTGAAGAGAGGTGTTAATGATGTTGGTTTTGATCTATCTGAATGGTGTTCGCGTAGCCTTAATTTTATTCCACCGTTTGCAATTAAGTATGTTTCCGTATCTACAGCCCAGTAAATGATCGTGGGTAGGCCTAATTGTCTCATTCATGACCTAAATGAGCACTCCTACCGCTTCAAGCCCCCGTATCGGGTAATATTCTCCAATGATCAGTAAGATGCTGCACGTCAGGTCTAAATCACCCTGCGCCTTAATGGATATACATCTTCCTGGCAGTCATTGGTTGCACGTGGTTTGCCTGCCACTGAACGAATGGTTTTTATGGAGAACTCCCGACAAGATACTGCCCTAAATGATAGGAGTTGGAACGGCGAGGATGACAAATTTATTCAATCGATTTTATTCGTAAAAGGCAATAATAATAGTAGCAGCAGCGGGAGGTTTTAAAAGTTCTATAGAAGAACATTTCTGGATGACAAAATGTCAGGCAATTCGTTTTATCTTGAATTCTATGAGTCGATGAGGAAAAAGTCTTCTTCCCATGAGGTCTCTCAAAGAGAATGGAGCCCCTCTCTTCTGACGTAATGTGGTACAGTGGAGACCGAGAAGTAGGCCTACATTACTCAATAAATGTGCTCTTCTCCCGGCTCTTGCTTCACTTAAGACGTGGTCTTCATCATACTCCCTGATAACCTGCGCTATTATGGTGTAGCTAGACTGCGACTATCTCTGGACTTGAGGACGAGTGTGTTCGAGCCCCACCATTAGTCATCCTTGAAATAGGCTACATTATTCCGTAGTTTCGCATTTTCATCACAAGATCTGTACCTTCTAACAGGCAACGGCCAATTCCTTCTTATTTCTTGCCCTATTTCATTCGTTCAATCTTGCATTAACGCCCCCATAGGTTTGGCGTCAGAAAGGGCATACGACCATAATCTTAGGCTACAGTATTGCCATATAAACATGCATCTTACCTGATCCTTGGCCCCAGGAATAGTAAGTAATAATAATAATAATAATAATAATAATAATAATAATAAGGTTATTGTTTTTACATCCCTTTTAACTACTGCAGCTTTTAGAGACGCCGGGGTGCCGGAATTTTTCCCCGAAGGGGATCATTGACGTGCCAGTAAATTTATTGACACGGCTCCCTCTCATTTGCGCACCATCAAATGCCAGCTTACTTCGCCAGGATTCGATCCAGCAACCTTGAGAACAGCAGACAAGAACCTTACCGCTGAGCCACGCGACCAGTCAGGGGAATAGTGAGGGCTTGTATGTATTGTGCCCGTTTAGACCGAAGTCCGGACGACCATATATGCATTTCACCAAAAATCAGTCAGCACGAGAATCAAAATATCCCGGGGCGCCAGATGGGTTAAAGTGACTACAATAACTCAAAAAAAAAATGCTTTACTGATTTTCGACTCGATGCAACAATAAGGATAGAAGGAGATTTTCTGAAATTAACACAACCTGTAAAATTATCTCATTTTATTTAAAACGTTAAAAATTACTGAAGGCATGCCAAAAATAGCATAATAGATGCATGACGAATCATACGTTATATACAAGATTTACAATTTCACCAACACATGAGCACTTGGCAATTGAGACGAAGGTCAAATTAATAGTCCTGCTGACTTCGCTCAAAAGAATTATTTACAGTAGTAGGGTTTTGTCAGTGCGAATTGAATTGTCCTTCCTGATTCCTATCTTATTTGAGTATTCACATATTGAAATGAAAAAAAAATTATCGCTCGTTGAAAAATATATCACTGATTCACTTTTTCAAAATATCGTAGCAAATTAACTAGCACTTCAGGATTCGGTGATCTCAAGATTTGTTCAAATACAAAGTTATTAACAAGAAATACAACACAATATCATTTACATGGACATTCGAGCATTTAGATTCGACGAAATTCGATAAACAGAAAATATTTATTGAATCATCTGTTCTCGATCCAAAATCTATTCAGAGCTTTTGACTCAATCATCAATATAATGGTCAAAAATGATTATCAACAAAATATAAATTCAATTCAATATGGATTCAACCATTTAATCAATTAACTATCCCTTGGAAATATTATTTAGAAAATTTGTCATAAAACAATATCATTTGTTATTATCAAAATTACAATAATTTGACAATATGTCAAATATGTTAATCATCAAATTTATCTGCAAAATGTTTATATTTTTACAGGATCACAAAAATCCTCTCAGTTTGTAGTGGTTGTTAAGAAGTAACAGTTTTAAATAATTTACAGCATCGGCCCATTCGATTTAAATGCGTCAAAAATCACATAATCATAATTAGCATCTAGACAACGGTAAAGTCTTTTCGTAATGTAAGGTACAAGTTTAACAATAACAATTCTCGGGCAAGCAATTACTAGGAATACTCCTAGAACACGTGGGTAAACTGTGAATTGACGATGATGGCTCAACAAAATAACCTTTGGTTATATCTCGACGAAAGTGTGGCTAAATTCAACTCCTCCACTCATTTCAAAGACATCCAACCTACAATATGGTTGATGCTTCATTTCAACAACCTCATTCCTGCGACTTAATTGCACAATCGGAATGGCATATTTAATTCTTTGCACACACAACAATTATTTCTTCCCAAATTACACAGAATAATCAAGCCTTTGCTTGTTACGACAACTGGAAGATTTATAAGTTAGTAAACTCCACCAATGAGTTTACAATAATAATTTTACTATCAGTTTAAAACATGAATAACTCCACGCCATGTCTATTCTTAGCCAAACGTTTTATCAAAAGACGTTGCTCAATAATGATTTTATTTTTATACAAACTCTATCAAAAACCCTGTTTTATACATGCTTTTGGCTTCCCGTATCATTACTTTCCGTGTCTTCTCAAAGATTTAAATGCATAATGAAAGTGTGAAATACTTCCACTGAATTAATGTTGTTTGTTTGTGGGCATGCGTTAACCACTAACCTTCGGAATCAACAAGTATCCGATCTTAGAAAATTGTTTTAAATGTCAAATGTATAAATCACACTACATGATAATGATTATTAGAAATCACAAATATTATTATTATCTCAGAAAATTGAAAATTATTATTATTATTATTATTAAATCAACATTATTATTATTATTTCCTCAACAAATGGATTTTAAGTTGTTAAACTGTTCGGGGAATATCATCCTCGACTTCTTAATAATGGATAAATATCCATTCCTCAACTTAAATTTATTATTAAATTTTCAGTTACGACGTCTGATGCCCGTGATTAAAAAAATATCAAAATTAAATAAATGCTCGTACTGCTCGTCCATAAATTTCGAATCATTGACTTCTGAGTGTAAAAACTGCTCAGATCAAAGCTTCTATTGCAAAAAGAAAATATTTGCAACAGCAAAAACATCGATGAAAAGAAAATATGTGATGGTAAGACTGTATAAAAATTGAGAAATTCCAACTAACTACGCATAAAAATAATGCAAATTGTAGCTTACATTCCTGTAGATCTTGATGCTTGTAATCTGGTCTGAACCAGATTATTTCAGTCTTCTTGTCCCCATTTGGACACGTATTTATAATCTTGTATCGGTCTCCATTTTATACCCGCAATGGTCTTAATCAGGTATTCATACTTGTAGCCTGAATATCTTGATGAAAATAGTTCGTAAAATATGCTGCTTCAACAGCTGAAGTAATCTTGACTGGGGTTAGATCGAAAAGATCCATGATGAAAAATTACCAGTTTTAACTCGACCCAACTGTAATGCCTTCAATACTGTCACTACTCTTACAATCTTATGCAACACATGTTCGAGTTCTGAAGATCAGTTCCCTGGGCAGAGCTTCTCACTCTCCAGACAATGCAAGCATGCTGGTATTCCCTATGTCGGCTAATGAACTGAACTGTGCAAGACTGGTAGGTGAACAGTAATGAACGATTTTGGTTGGTCGAAAGTTATTAAGTCCAAGACTTATTCTGGTTGTTTGGCTGAAATAATCCAAGTTGAAATTTAGTGGACAGTGGAAAGCAAAATATAAACTGATTGTAAGTCTATTCATATGTCCATTATAGCAGTAAAGTATTACCAACGCCACAAAGTCTGTCACCTTGGTGATAACTTTTGAAAAGTTCGAAGATCACTATAATGTTAAACACTTTTATAAGACCAGTAACCATGCACTGTCGAAATCACTAAGTCCCAGCAACTGTGCTGGTAATAACGTAGATTTTGCAACCATGTGCACGAAGATTATAACAGTGTTCGGAGCGACGTAGAGTGTTCAGCGGCTAAGCGCTTACGAAGGAATGAACATACTTAGCTCTGGCATGCAAGCCTTATATACCTCTCAAGCGGACTCCTCGAGGTCAATGCGTGAAATATGCTGAAACTAAAACATCTCATATCTCAGCTTTCGCTTAATCAATTTCCTCGAAATAAAGCACAATCTTCCTCCCTTGTCCGTGCCAGTAATCTGATGTTAGTCTCAGGATTCTACTCCATCGGGAAATATTTAATGTCAATTTAGCCTCGACTATGACGCTCTCGCCTACGTCACTTAACCATTTCTTGGCTGCTAAAAGCTTCCAATTCCTTCTTAGAAGGTTTGGCGCGCGCTATTCAAACTTTCAATTCTGGACTTAGCATTGTGGCCTGTGCTCTCAAATCTAGGCAACTGGATTTGGGCACAGTATTGGTAAATGTATTCAGTAGGTCTATAGAAATGGAGAAGACTTAATACGCTGAGCTAATCCTTCTCCAGTCCTCATCATCACACACGACTCAAAACGTTAACTTTGGAGTTTCAAATAACACTTCGTCACCTAAAACATAGCCTTCCTGATGAAGCATTATTATAATTATTATTTAATTATTATTATTATTATTACAATCAAAAATAGTGTGTTGTGTCTGCAACGTACCTTGGGCGTTGTAAATTTAGATTCCCCGGGTTGTTAAATGTATCGCTGGAGGTGTTCCTTAACGTCTTGTTAATTCTATTGACACAAAGATGTCGCATTTTAACGTCTTTACATGCCACTGGACCAAGAATCAATTTCTATATATTTGGTGTCAACTGAGATAAATATTCAGAGAAACTGACCAAACATTCTCAAGGTGTCGATAGCTTACACCAATATTTTGATACTAGCATAACCCGAGTAGAATTCAACGTGCTGGTTTTAAGAAAATAATATGCACGCAAATGACATATTTAATCTTAAAAATAAATATATTTCTGCTAACGTTTTATGAAATGCAAGTATTCTCCTGCACAATTGGGATGATTTAGAAGATTTTTATACAAACTGCACCTCCTAAGTCCCTCTGGTTTGAGACCTTGAGTTTTGTGAAACATACACCTTAGCGTTGTATACAGTGATGATAATACCCCGCTACAGAACGAGAAAATAGGTGTTGTATTCCTGCCGCGCATAGGTCTAGCCTATATTCTCACTAAATACTGTACAGGCCCGGGGGGGCTGTACCCCCTGAAAGCCACCCCCCATCTTTTACTAAAACCACCCTAACTGGCAACATCATAAGACCAGAACATTACCTTTACACAGCAAGAGGCGGCCACCCAGCTTGGGAGGTTAGCCAACTACTTGCGACACATACATAAACATCTACACAACAACTAACTGGGGCAGCTACGTCGACGGAATGCTGACCACGCAACGCCGAGAACTATAAGAACGGAGTCCTTTTTGGAGCCATTATCTGTTATACAGTGTGCGTCGCCGAAGGCCCTAGCCGACGTCTGTTCCAGTTGCATCATCAGGTGAGACTCAGCAAAGTGCTCAGAATCCTTTACTTTGTGAACACCCACTCATAATTTTGTACACTCTACTTGTATAATTGCCTACATTCCCCCAAGAGGGACATACAGAACTACATTCACTGACCAATAAACACTTGGTCAGTAAGTTACACATTGCATTACTAATTACTACTAATTACACTCTTCTTCACATCCTCATACCCTTCCTGACCTTCGTCACGACTGTCCGTGACCGTAGTAGCCAGTAACTGCTTTGTCAGACTGCATTGTATTCCCCAGCACGCGACTCGACTACATAACGTCGAGCCGCTGACATAAGCACGCCTATTGTATTACTCATAGCGTCCAGCTGGCAGGCCGGTATAGTAGCCTGCCTTTAGAGCTCCATCCCCTAATCAACACTTGCATCTTTGCAGGAACACCCCCTAGCGTTTAAACACTGAACAACACACTACACTGGTAAGCTCTCCCAGCTACGGGAAGCTACCCTCACCTAGGAACTACTTTCCAAGTCATCACAGTAACACAAGTGTTTTATCCCTAACTACCCCCAACTAAGGGATCTAAAACAATACACACAATATCCTAGGCTATACTGTACACACAACTCTTAATGCTAACAAAACAAAACAATACACACCAATTTTGAGCTTCACTTGTATCCGAAATTAAAGCAACAGACAGACGAGAATATGATCATTTTACCATATGATAGTATCAGGTGATAGTGAATGTGTTTATATACTTTATACTTTACCATCACCTGATACTACTTTGTGGTAAAATGGACACCGGAGAGATGGAATTCTGTTTGTTGGTTAAACCAGGGCAGTTAGTCTAAGTTCATATCTCATTGTTTAAGCTAATTATTGATGTGTAACATCTTTCCGCTTGGTTGCTGGATAGTTTTGTGGGAGTGATTTTGAAAATTGGGGATGGAAGTGAATCGGGTGGAAGTGGATCGAACGGAAGTGGATCGGACGGAAGTGAAGACCCACTGCCAGAAAAATGGGACGGAAGTGAATCGGGCGGAAGTGGATCGAACGGAAGTGGATCGGACGGAGGTGAAGACGCACTGCCAGCTGAATGTACAATTGAAAATGTGTGTATTGGAAACAAGCCAGTGTGTGATCTGTAGCGCGAGAATGTTATGGCAATACAGTAGGCAGTGCATTTAGCAGGCACTGGTTTGACGAGCACAGTGGCAAATGTTTCACCGACATTCATTTGTCATTGAGCAGTTTATGAAGCTTCACGTTCAAGGTTGAATATCACATGGAGTAGGACAAAGACGACAAATGACATTTAAGTAAGGGGCATTATTGTCAAGCTGTGGGTGAGTAGTCAAATATTAAATGCATAACAGAATGTTGTTATATGAGTGGAATAAACGCTGTATTTTCATCATATGTGAGACTAGGTCATTTCATGATTGTAGGAAGCCATGTTTTGATTGTTTACGACGAACTGTATGAGAGCCTTGAGAATAATGAATGTTATAGTTACTGAGGAATGTGCTCACAGTATTTGAGAGTACTGTCGACGTTGTGTGTCACTTTCTTATTATGAATTATTAATGTAAAAGGAACCGGGTGAGTTAGCCGTGGTGGTTACGGCATGACTGATGGCAGTCGCTCACATCCGGGAGGCGAGGAGGTTCGAATCCCCCCGCCGGCAACCTTGAAGATGGTCTTCTGTGGTTTCCCATCTTCCTTCCAGGCAAATGCCGGGGTTGGTCCCTAACTATAGGCCACAGCCGCTACCTTCCAACTCCTCGTCCTTACATTCCAACTTCCCTCCTTCCCTCCCCAACGGTATTTGTAGCTCACCCATTGGGTGTCCGTCTCGAAGCAGCTACAAAACTGGCGAGCCGAACATGTCCTCGGACACTCCCGGCACTAAAAGCCATACGCTAAAAAAAAATGTAAAAGGAGGGAAGGAAGCTTGTAGTTTTGCGTGTCCGTTAATCTCACGATCATGATCCACGGTACCTCCCTTTTACGTGGAATGCGAACCACATGACATGGTATTTCAATTCGAAAATCTCACATGTATTGACCGGAAGTCAAACCCGGTCTACCTTGGTGAGAGACTAACAGTTTGACCGCTGCGCCACAAATGTGACAGTAGCATATCTCCAATTCAATCTATACATTCATCATAGTACCAGTATGAAAATGGAGTGTAAATTAACATTTTAAGAATGTCCAAGCTGTGTAGTATACGAGTAGGATAACATGGCAAATGTTACTCATCATATGCGACTACTGTAAGGCTCGTATCTTTTTTTAATTCTTTGGCAATTTATTTATCGTCAGCTTACAAGTGAAACACACTAAGTCAGAGAACAAGTTAACAAGGAAATTTACTGTGCTTGTAGATAGGCCTACTCAAGGCTCATATCCTCTGACTTAGTGTGTTTCACTTGTAGGCCGGCGGTATTATGGAAGTAAGTTCCGTGACGGTGAGGATAGTCTACTTACATTTCTCCCTCTTGGGGATGACCATCCTAGTTTAAATCAATATAGGCTACTACTTCTCCACATCTTGATTTTGATTCTTACTTAGTATACAGTATTGCACAGTTTATTCCAACGGACGTAATCACAACTCCCACGGATTTTCAATAATGTATCAAATCTGCAGAGGCATGGGCTGTTTGGAGATTTCATTAGAAAGTGCAAAATTATGCTAATATTTCGTTGAGATTCCACATTCCACACACTGTAAGTCTTATCACACAGGCAATTTACAGCCAGAGGAAATCCTTTTAAAGAAGAGAAAGTAGCCGTGATAGCTCTTCTTGCTTATCCTCGCAGGCAATCTACTTCACGTTGTTTGCCAAGCTCAACCTGCTAAACGCTAAGAACGATGTCTAATCTCACGACACAAGTGGAAATGATATTTTGTTCTGAACCCCCGACGAGTTTTCTTCTTTGATACATTCCTATTGTCATATGCCTTACTTGCTCTTCTCTTTCATTCTTAAACTGGTATAATAATAATAATAATAATAATAATAATAACAATAATAATAATATCAATGACCACAATAACAATATTATTAATACATTGTGGGGTTTGAAGCCATTTTTCAGTGTTGCCTAAGTAAACAAAAGTTTGGTGCTTTTCAGTCGGTCAACACGAATGTACCCAAAAAGAGCTGGGTTATGCCCTAATCCTGAAATAAATTACATGGGATTAATAAATATTTATTTCAGGATAGGGCATAACCCAGCTCTTTTTGGGTACATTCGTGTTGACCGACTGAAAAGCACCAAACTTTTGATTGTTAATACAGTAAAACCTGCCTAAACCGGACCCTCTATATACCGGAAACCTGGACGAACGGAAAACAAAATTCGGAACGGAGGTATTTCCTATGTAAAATGACACTGTAAACCCGAAAACTGCCTAACGCGGAAACGGAAAGAAATTCCGGGACTGTAGGCGTAAATAACCTGACTAAGACGGATTATCTTGATATATATGCCGAAAACAGCAGAATGAAACGGAAGAAATGGACGACGATGATGAAGGCAACGAAAGGGAGCTAAAATACACATTTTTGGAGATGCACTTCGGAATTTGGAGCTTCCAAGAATGTTCCAGAACTCGTGGAGTTAATGCAGGATGCAAAGGAGATCATACAACGTTCTCTTGTAAAGAAGTCACGACAATGCACTTCAAAATACATGTGGAAACAAAGAAACGAGCAGAGAAACTGAAATATTTGTACGTAAGTTGTAAATACAGTGTAATACATATGAACCTATTTCTTTTTTAATTTAGCCTATATTTTAAATTATTATTTCATTGTAATCCTATGCGATATTTCCTTGTAGTGTATTTTGTCTTATTAAAACTCAAACCTTTGTAAAACGGAAACCTGTGAAAACGGAAAAATAAATCCGGAACGATTGCGCTCCGCTTTAGGTAGGTGTTACTGTAATAGCATCAACAATAATAATAATAGCAATGTCGCCTCCGTAGGGTAGCAGTCAGCGTAGCTAGCTGCGGCCCCGGAGGTCCTGGGTTCGATTCCCGGCTCTGCCACGAAATTTGAAAAGTGGTATGAGGACTGGAACGGGGTCTACTCAGCCTCGGGTGGTCCAAATGAGTAGAGGGGGTTTGATTCCTCGAAGTGGTTTTCCGTGGCTTCTCACTTCGTCTTCGGGAAAATGCCGGGATGGTGCCTACTGTAAGGCCACGGCCGCCTCCTTCCCTCTTCCTTGCCTATCCATCCTGACCTTCCATTCCCTTCCATCATGAGGCCCCTGTTCGCTTTGCAGGTGAGGCCGCCTGGGCGAGATGCTAATCCCATCTCACCAGTTGTAGGCTATCCACTCCGATTAGATGTTCCCAGCTCTAGGACACTGCCTGAAATATGACGGTAGGGGTGAGTTCCCTAGCTGAGTCTGTGGGAGCCACCACCCTGGAGGGTAAACTCGATAAAATAATAATAATAATAATAATAATAATAATAATAATAATAATAGCAAAAACAAGAAGTTCCGTGAAGAACTATACAACCTACTTTTCATGCCAATGATTATTCTACAGTATATGAACCTATCTAGAATAATGACGAAATTAAGTTGGTAATATCGAAATATCTAATTAGTTCAAAATATACCTGGTATAATGTAGCCTAATAGAGCACTACAGTTGGCAGCCCTGGTGACTGAATATATTCTTAGTTCCACCTCTTAAGGTACAGAATACAAAATTTGGTTGAAGTCCAATGGACGTTACATGCAGTTAGACACTGGATCTATCAGCACGCGTAAAAGCATGTTGCCAACAATACCATGCGTGTGCTGGTCAGAAATAATCTGAAATATTATGATATCTTGTTGTGCCAATTTTGGATGAAATCCATTTGTTAGTATAGAAGTTACATGTATTTTAAAATTGGACATATCAGCAGGCATAGAATCATGTTGGCAGCACTGCCTTATATTAATTACTCCAAATTAATCTAGAATGTCAGGTGCTATACGTGTGCAAAGTATAGAGCTGTTGGCTTGCATACTTTCTGATATATTGATATTAGGGTAAAAAGAATATAGACAGCATTTATTAACAGTTGGCAGCCCTGATTGCTCTTAACAATACTTATATTCATATCTGTCATGGTACACATAGCACATACGAAATTTGGTTGAAATCCAACTGATAATATAGAAGTTACATGTATTTAAAAATTGGTACTATCAGCAGTCTTAAAATCATGTTGGTAGAACTGACGTATATAGGTTACTCCAAATTAATCTAAAATGTCAGAATATACGTGTGCATAGTTTAAAGCTGTTGGCTTGCATACTTTCTGATATATTGGTATTTGGATTAAAAAAATAGAGAGAGCAATTATTAACAGTTGGCAGCCCTGGTGGCTCTTAAGAATACGCCCAGTCATATCTGTTTATGTACAGATATTACATACAAAATTTGGTTGAAATCCAATTGATAGTGTAGAAGTTATATGCATTTAAACATTGGACCTATCAGAAGGCTTAAAATTATTTTGGCAACACTGTCATGGTTGGCCTCCTGGAAATTAAACTGAAATAGTATTATCTACATGTGTGCCAATTTTGGAATAGCTCCCATGCATACCTTGCAAGATATCCAACATGGAGCTCAAATTTCTGGTGCGTTTTTTCAGCAGTTGGTAGCACTGACATCATTTTCAAATATGGACTTGAGCTATTCCGGTGCACATCTTTACTCATACTAAATTTGGTTTTGATTGCTGCAGCCGTTTAGGAGTTGATAGGGGGGTGGGGGGACACATACACACACAGCCAGACAGACAGACAGACACACATTTTCCCGGATCGATCTCATAAGTCTACTTTTTCCTCATTTTTGCAAAATGTGAAAAGTAGACTAATAATGATAATAATCCTGTGACCTCAGCTGCCTGATATTCAGTTGGAGCCACCTATGCTTTCATTGCCATTAGCAACCCTTGCCTTTTTATACGAGCCAACACCACATAACTCTTTCTCTCTCGACCGGGAATGGAACCCACGACCTTGGAATTTGGCACCTGTGCACCTGTTGTAAGCAAATGTTTCAAAAATAGTGAGTTGTTGTTTCTTTCCGGAGCTTGAATATCAGCCCCGTGTATTTGGCTGTGTGTTATTCTGCTGCCTGCAGTACCAGGCTAGGATTTGAAAGGAGATGGACGTGGCTTTATATTAAGAACCTGCCTGGAGTAGAAGTGGTAAACCACGGAAAACCACTTCTAGGATGGCCGAGGTGGGAATTGGCGAATGCCGGGATGGTTCCTATCGTAAGTCCTCGACCACCTCCTTTCCAATCATCATCTGAATAACAAATACACACACTAATACAGTCATCACAATAACACAGGTTATCATACAAATTACACACACACATGGGGATACATGACCATACCACGATGTCGCCAAACCCCTCAATGAATCATTATCAACAACAACAACAACAACAACAACAACAAAATATATTTTCAATGAATGCTAGCATTTCCCAAAACAGGAAATTAGAAAAAAGTACGTTCTAAAGATGGATGACGACAGAATCCCAAAGCTTGCCCTTGAATACGATCTTATTGGAAGAAGAGATATTGTCGACCCATCAAGAGATGGCAAGATAAGTGATCCTGAACTCCAAGCATTCTGAATCCGCTACAACTACAGCGAACGTTTCATTTATTGTAGTTGTGTTGAAGCCTCCGTGGCTTAGGCGGCAGCACGCCGGCCTCTCACCGCTGGGTCCGTGGTTCAAATCCTGGTCACTCCATGTGAGATCTGTGCTGGACAAAATGGAGGCAGACAGGTTTTTCTCCGGGTACTCCGGTTTTCCCTGTCACAATTTCATTCCAGCAACACTCTCCAATAGCATTTCATTTCATCTATCATTCATTTAATCATTGCCCCAGAGGAGTGCGACAGGCTTCGGCAGCCGGCACACCTCATATCCTCGCCGCTAGATGGGGGCTTCATTCATTCCATTCCTGACCCGGTCGGAGACTGGAAGCAGGCTGTGGATTTTCATTTGCATTTATTGTAGTTGTGTTCATATTGTATTCGGGAATCGAGAGTGTGCTGTGTTCCATTCTGAGGATAAATGTGCGCAGTCTTCATGGGACTCATTTTATTCCACTTGGACCCAGTGATTACCATTTGAAGGGTGGATTTTGTGTTTCAGACAACATTTGTAAATCTTCAGGTATTCTTCATCTCAAAACGGCCACATCTTCTTCAAATTAATTGTTTTCGGATGGCTTATTAATAGCTCGTCGCACACGCGACTAAATTCCCTGATCTTCACATGAGACGCGTCACTTGAAGGAGGGGTTCAGAATGTGTTTTTAATGGCTCACATTGTAATAGACTAGCCAGACCTGTACGCACGTTCGCTCACAGACACGGAGACATTGAAGGAATTGATTTCCCTTTGTGTTCCCTTCCCAATTCTCCCCCTCCACTGCCTTCTTTTTGTTCGTGTCAACTTGAATCCATGAAAAAATCAGAAGTTCGAGTTCTGATTGGATGTATCCATTCGAGAAAGAATCAGAAATTCAAAAGGAACTATCAAACTTTATTCTTTTAGGGAGCAGATGACGTCATGAAAATCTATGAGGTAAGTGGGGGAGGAAAGAGTGAACATTAAGGAAGTGGAGGGGAAGGGGGGGGAAAGGCGTGCTTACCTCCAGTGAACACATTTCGACATCGGAGTTCCAAAGATCCGAGCTTTGTTGTTGATTCATTTAGGGGCTTTGCGACAGGCCCGTGCACTTGGGTGTGTAGCTAATAACCTGTGTCATTGTGATGGCTAGAGCCTCCGTGGCTTAGGCGGCACCACTGGGTCCGTGGTTCAATCCCGGTCACTCCATGTGAGATTTGTGCTGGACAATGTGGAGGCAGACAGGTTTTTCTCCAGACACTCCGGTTTTCACTGTCACAATTTCATTCCAGCAACACTCTCCACTATCATTTCATTTCATCTGTCATTCATTTAATCATTGCCCCAGGGGAGTGGGACAGGCTTCGGCAGCCGGAACAGTTCATATCCTCGCCACTAGTTGGGGGCTTCATTCATTCCATTCCCTGACCCAGTTGGTCGACTGGAAGCAGGCTGTGGATTTTCATTTCATTGTGATGGCTATTCTAGTGTGTGTGTTTGGGGCCAGGATTTGGGTAGGAAACGACCGTGGCCTTAATTTCGCCTGACGTAGATGTGGGAAACCAAGGAAATCCAATTCTAGGATGTCTTATGGTAGGAATCGAACCTACCTCTTCTCACTGCTGCGTTACGAGGCTGAGGAAACCTCAGACAAGTAGTCTATAACATTTCTCTATTATGGTGTTTGAATCCACTTTCAGTGTTGCCTTAGTGAACGAAAGTATGATGCTTTTCCGTCGGTCAACACGATTGTACCCAAATGAGATGGGTTATTCCCTAAAGACGTGTACATATTGCAAATATTTTTACCCATACTTTCAGATATAAACATTTTGTAGGCTACAGGTAAGTGCAATGGATCTGATGATGATCGCTTGACGATCGAAACTGGTCATCCAAGTGTATTTATTAGTCTCATGTAATTTCTTTTCAGGATTAGGGAATAACCCATCTCATTTGGGTGCATTCGTGTTGACCGACTGAAACGCATCAAACCTTCGATAATATATCTTGGCAAAGTCAGCAATCGAACCCAGACCTGCGCAGTGACAAACCAAGAGGTGGACCAGGACTCATCTCGCGAACCACACCTATCTTCATGCATGTCTTGTAACGCACGGCTATAGAGGTGCACAAAGCAGAGAGCACTGAGATTGACTCTCCCTGTGTTACAACCACGGAGCGCAATGTGACGCAGATACCCACTGGCCCGAGTATTTCTCCATCATAATTAAGCTCGGTAAAACGCAGCAATTCTTCTAGGTTTGTGCCGTGTCTTGTGTGGGGTTTCACCAAGGACACCAAGCTGGCTCGTCAGCGGGCTCTTGGTGTCCCCGCCCAGACCCCCGGCTGGCTGATGAACCAGCTTGGTCTCCTAGGCGAAACCCCAAGAATTGATGAGTTTTAATTCACTGGCCGTGAAAGCCATTATTCCATCCTTTTAAGCTCGGTCCCTTCATCCATTACATAAACCCACTTTCGATAAATGTTATGTTTGTTGTTAATTCATTTAAGGCGCTTCTCAGTCATCAGTTCCGTGTAGTTGGGTGTATGAGAGGTGTCTGAGGAATTTCCCGCTATATGCCTGGAGGGAGTGTCGGAAAACCTGGGGGAGAAAACCACACTCAGGATAGTCGCTGTCAGCACCGGGATTCGAACCTACTATCTCCGGACTTGCTGCAGCTGCCCTCGCAGCCGTGGTGCACGATACTCCGCGGGGTGTGTTTCGTTAGAATATAACAGTAAAAACTAGGCCTTTAAATGTGAAATAGTACCTAATCTTTGAGTGCGGCACAGTTTTATGAGTCAAATATTATCTCAGTCCCCACTTAACCCCTATCGGGCAATTGGAGTAGAGAGGCTTGGAAGAAACGACAACAGTCCCCCCCCCCCCCCCATCACCTATTGGGAAGTTAAAGTACAGAGAGCTGGATGAAATGACACCATTCTACCCCCTATCAGGCTTTTGAAATAGAGAAGCCTGGATTGAAAGACACTAGTCCACCCGCTCCCCACACTAATAGTTTGTTGAGATGGAGAGACCAGTCTTAGGAGCAATGCTCGGTCCAGACCGGAGAGGAGAAGACCTTCCACAAGCGATAAGACCAGTCTTAGGAGCAACGCTCGGTCCAGGCCGGAGAGGAGAAGACCTTCCACAAGCGATAAGACCAGTCATAGGAGCAATGCTTGGTCCAGACCGGAGAGGAGAAGACCTTCCACAAGCGATAAGACCAGTCTTCGGAGCAATGCTCGGTCCAGACCGGAGAGGAGAAGACCTTCCACAAGCGATAAGACCAGTCTTAGGAGAAATGCTCGGTCCAGACCGGAGAGTAGAAGACCTTCCACAAGCGATAAGGCCAGTCTTAGTAGCAATGTTCGGTCCAGACTGGAGAGTAGACGACCTTCCACAAGCGATAAGACCAGTCTTAGGAGCAATGCTCGGTCCAGACCGGAGAGTAGAAGACCTTCCACAAGCGATAAGACCAGTCTTAGTAGCAATGCTCGGTTCAGACCGGTGAGGAGAGGAACTTCCACAAGCGATAAGACCAGTCTTAGTAGCAATGCTCGGTCCAGTTAGGAAAGAAGAAGACCTTCCACAAGCGATAAGACCAGTCTTAGTAGCAATGCTCGGTCCAGACTGGAGAGTAGAAGACCTTCCTCAAGCGATAAGACCAGTCTTAGGAGCAATGCTCGGTCCAGACCGGAGTGTAGAAGACCTTCCACAAGCGATAAGACCAGTCTTAGTAGCAATGCTCGGTTCAGACCGGCGAGTAGAAGAACTTCCACAAGCGATAAGACCAGTCTTAGTAGCAATGCTCGGTCCAGACCGGCAAGGAGAAGACCTTCCACAAGCAATAAGACCAGTCTTAGTATCAATGCTCGGTCCAGACTGGAGAGTAGAAGACCTTCCACAAGCGATAAGACCAGTCTTAGTAGCAATGCTTGGTCCAGACCGGAAAGGTGATGACCTTCCACAAGCGATAAGACCAGTCTTAGGAGCAATGCTCGGCCCAGACCGGAGAGGAGAAGACCTTCCACAAGCGATAAGACCAGTCTTAGGAGCAATGCTTGGTTCAGACAGGAGAGGAGAAGACCTTCCACAAGCGATAAGACCAGTCTTAGGAGCAACGTTCGGTCCAGGCCGGAGACGAGAAGACCTTCCACAAGCGATAAGACCAGTCTTAGGAGCAATGCTTGGTCCAGACCGGAGAGGAGAAGACCTTCCACAAGCGATAAGACCAGTCTTCGGAGCAATGCTCGGTCCAGACCGGAGAGGAGAAGACCTTCCACAAGCGATAAGACCAGTCTTAGGAGCAACGCTCGGTCCAGGCCGGAGAGGAGAAGACCTTCCACAAGCGATAAGACCAGTCTTAGGAGCAATGCTTGGTCCAGACCGGAAAGGAGAAGACCTTCCACAAGCGATAAGACCAGTCTTCGGAGCAATGCTCGGTCCAGACCGGAGAGGAGAAGACCTTCCACAAGCGATAAGACCAGTCTTAGGAGAAATGCTCGGTCCAGACCGGAGAGTATAAGACCTTCCACAAGCGATAAGGCCAGTCTTAGTAGCAATGTTCGGTCCAGACTGGAGAGTAGACGACCTTCCACCAGCGATAAGTCCAGTCTTAGGAGCAATGCTCGGTCCAAACCGGAGAGTAGAAGACCTTCCACAAGCGATAAGACCAGTCTTAGTAGCAATGCTCGGTTCAGACCGGTGAGGAGAGGAACTTCCACAAGCGATAAGACCAGTCTTAGTAGCAATGCTCGGTCCAGTTTGGAAAGAAGAAGACCTTCCACAAGCGATAAGACCAGTCTTAGTAGCAATGCTCGGTCCAGACTGGAGAGTAGAAGACCTTCCTCAAGCGATAAGACCAGTCTTAGGAGCAATGCTCGGTCCATACCGGAGTGTAGAAGACCATCCACAAGCGATAAGACCAGTCTTAGTAGCTATGCTCGGTTCAGACCGGCGAGGAGAAGAACTTCCACAAGCGATAAGACCAGTCTTAGTAGCAATGCTCGGTCCAGACCGGCAATGAGAAGACCTTCCACAAGCAATAAGACCAGTCTTAGTATCAATGCTCGGTCCAGACTGGAGAGTAGAAGACCTTCCACAAGCGATAAGACCAGTCTTAGTAGCAATGCTTGGTCCAGACCGGAAAGGTGATGACCTTCCACAAGCGATAAGACCAGTCTTAGGAGCAATGCTCGGCCCAGACCGGAGAGGAGAAGACCTTCCACAAGCGATAAGACCAGTCTTAGGAGCAATGCTTGGTTCAGACAGGAGAGGAGAAGACCTTCAACAAGCAATAAGACCAGTCTTAGGAGCAATGCTCAGCCCAGACCGGAGAGGAGAAGACCTTCCACAAGCGGTAAGACCAGTCTTAGGAGCAATGCTTGGTCCAGACCGGAGAGGAGAAGACCTTCCACAAGCGATAAGACCAGTCTTAGGAGCAATGCTCGGTCCAGACCGGAGAGGAGAAGACCTTCCACAAGCGATAAGACCAGTCTTAGGAGCAATGCTCGGTCCAGGCCGGAGAGGAGAGGACCTTCCACAAGCGATAAGACCAGTCTTAGGAGCGATGCTTGGTCCAGGCCGGAGAGGGGAAGACTTTCCACAAGCGATAAGACCAGTCTTAGGAGCAATGCTCGGTCCAGACCGGAGAGTAGAAGACCTTCCACAAGCGATAAGGCCAGTCTTAGTAGCAATGCTCGGTTCAGACCGGAGAGGAGAGGAACTTCCATAAGCGATAAGACCAGTCTTAGTAGCAATGCTCGGTCCAGACCGTAAAGGAGAAGACCTTCCACAAGCGATAAGACCAGTCTTAGTAGCAATGCTCGGTCCAGACTGGAGAGTATAAGACCTTCCACAAGCGATAAGACCAGTCTTAGTAGCAATGCTTGGTCCAGACCGGAAAGGTGATGACCTTCCACAAGCGTTAAGACCAGCCTTAGGAGCAATGCTCGGTCCAGACCGGAGAGGAGAAGACCTTCCACAAGCGATAAGACCAGTCTTAGGAGCAATGCCTGGTTCAGACAGGAGAGGAGAAGACCTTCCACAAGCGATAAGACCAGTCTTAGGAGCAATGCCTGGTTCAGACAGGAGAGGAGAAGACCTTCAACAAGCGATAAGACCAGTCTTAGGAGCAATGCTCAGTCCAGACCGGAGAGGGGAAGACCTTCCACAAGCGATAAGACCAGTCTTAGGAGCAATGCTCGGCCCAGACCGGAGAGGCGAAGACCTTCAACAAGCGATAAGACCAGTCTTAGGAGCAATGCTCGTTCCAGACCGGAAAGGAGAAGACCGTCCACAAGCGATAAGAACAGTCTTAGGAGCAATGCTTGGTCCAGGCTGGAGAGGAGATGACCTTCCACAAGCGATAAGACCAGTCTTAGTAGCAATGCTTGGTCCAGACCGGAAAGGAGAAGACCTTCAACAAGCGATAAGACCAGTCTTAGGTGCAATGCTCGGTCCAGACCGGAAAGGAGAAGACCTTCCACAAGCGATAAGACCAGTCTTAGGAGCAATGCTCGGTCCATTCTGGAGAGAAGAAGACCTTCCACAAGCGATAAGACCAGTCTTAGTAGCAATGCTTGGTCCAGACCGGAAAGGAGAAGACCTTCAACAAGCGATAAGACCAGTCTTAGGAGCAATGCTCGGTCCATTCTGGAGAGAAGAAGACCTTCCACAAGCGATAAGACCAGTCTTAGTAGCAATGCTTGGTCCAGACCGGAAAGGAGAAGACCTTCAACAAGCGATAAGACCAGTCTTAGGAGCAATGCTCGGTCCAGACCGGAAAGGAGAAGACCTTCCACAAGCGATAAGACCAGGCTTAGGAGCAATGCTTGGTCCAGGCTGGAGAGGAGATGACCTTCCACAAGTGATAATACCAGTCTTAGGAGCAATACTCGGTCCAGACCGGAGAGGAGAAGACCTTCCACAAGCGATAAGACCAGGCTTAGGAGCAATGCTTGGTCCAGACCGGAGAGGAGAAGACCTTCCACAAGCGATAAGACCAGTCTTAGAAGCATTGCTTGGTCCGGACTGAAGTGGAGATGACCTTACACAAGCGATAAGACCAGTCTTAGGAGCAATGCTCGGTCCAGACTGAAGAGGATAAGACCTTCCACAAGCGATAAGACCAGTCTTAGGAGCAATGCTCGGTCCAGACCGGAGACGAGAAGACCTTCCACAAGCGATAAGACCAGTCTTAGGAGCAATGCTTGGTCCAGACTGAAGAGGAGATGACCTTCCACAAGCGATAAGACCAGTCTTAGGGGCAATGCTCGGTCCAGACCGGAGACGAGAAGACCTTTCTGCTGCTGCAATGACCAAATCACAAGAACGTGGCCAAAACCTCAAACGTCTTCTAATTCAATTACTCGTATACATGTTAAATGGGAACTCATGAGCATATTGATATTGTCTAAAGTAGATACCTATACCCCTTACTCGGCTCCAATCTTATGCTAGAATTATCCGGTTCCCCAGTGCCATTTTCTTCATCCTCACTCTGTTGGCCTAGAAAGGTCTTCGAGGCGGATCCAATATGGTGATGCCGTCCAGGCACGTCGACAGAACTTTCACTTATTTAGGAGATTTATCATTCTAATATTCTTACTTTCGATGAATGGTCGGCTTCCAAAATGTCCCTGTTGATCAAGAAAACCTCCTTTTGTGATGAACAAATTTGATCATCAATGCAACTGAACTCTGAGAGAAAATATGCTTATCACATCACCGATCATTTTCATTCAGAAGGACGGCCAGAATGGCATGTCTTCATTGTTTGACTCTTGAATATGCAAAATCCGAAAAATGTTCACTTTATTGACCTTTTGAACTCAATTTAATGTTCTTAGCAATTACTGTAATTACAGTCGGTCAACACGAAAATACCCAAAAAGAGCTGGGTTATGTCCTACTCCTGAAATAAATTACATGAGATTAATCAATACACTAGGATGACCAGTTTCGATCGTCAAGCGATCATCATCAGATCCCTTACACTTAGGCTTTAACATCTATGTTTGAGAATACAGGTGAAAAATATTTACAATATGTACAATTATTTAGTTGCAGTATTGGTAATGCAACTGTCGGGGTGTGCTAAATGTAGTATATCTAATGTTAGGTGAAATGCTAAAATGTTGATAAAAGTCCGGAGTTTGTCTGCTTGGGGTGATTATATGGCTATACAAAATCAACTATGGTTATACTGTAATAATACAGGCTGATACTTATCCGGTTGTCTTCCTGACTGGAAAATCGAATAGTTTCGTGTTCAATCTGGCACCAGTTTTTGTCGACTAACCCGGGTGTTAACTGGACGAAACTGGTTTTTCCTTTCTGCCCCCCTTTTTCCTGTGTGCTTTCTGAGGTCAGTGCTATGTTTATTTGTGTGACGTTGCCAAATCTAGATAAGAATGTATGTTATTGAATACAGGAAGATCTACAACTATTAAGGACCGTGGAACTGTCTTCGCCACGCGTGGACTAAAAAGTCATTCAACTAAGCGCTTACCGGTCTATTGAAGACATCCCGGCACCTTTAATACTGTCGCGCATACCGGCCTAGGTTTATTGCAGAAAAAAGTACATAGTACACCTGATCCAGATAACATTTACATATTAACCACCGCTATTCCCCCCCCCCCGCCCCCTTTTTTTAATCTAGCTTGGCTGTATCGCTAAGTTGTGTCTTGTTTCCTACAGGGTGTGTTTTTAGTAGAGTGAAAAGGAGTGAACTCTCCATAAAAGTGTGTTCATTTAGATTGTTGGGATTGTTTCGTTTGGCTAGGTGAATCTCGATTGCTTCCTTTATATCGAGAGCTCTGCCTTTCGATTCGTGATGAATTATTTTTAGGTCAGTCTCGATTTTAGTAAAGCTGTGCCCCGTGTCACACATCTGTTCGCATACGGCTGAATGTATTCCGTATCTTATCGCATTCCTATGTTCATTATAACGTGTATCTACTCGTCTTCCACTCTGTCCAATGTAATTAGCTTGACAACCAGTGTCTTGGCATGTAATAGAATATACCCCTGACTTTGAATACGGGTCTTGTTTATTTAGATTACTATTTTGCAGGTGCCTCACGGACGTATTGTTCTTTGTGAATGCTACTTTTATGCCTTGCTTTTTGAAAAAGTTAATGATTTTATATGTGTTCGTATTCACATAGTTGAAGCGCGCAATTTTTTTCTCATTACTGTCCGGTTTGGGAATCGTTTTATCTTTATTTTTATGTTTGGCTATAATTTGGTATATTTTGCTTGGCGGGAAATTGTTTTCCTTTGGTATTTGCTTAATGGTTGTTATTTCCTTATTATAGTTGTCTTTTGACATGGGTATGTTTAAAGCCCTGTGCACCATTGAGTTGAACCCCGCTAATTTGGGCGTACTGGGGTGATTAGACTGATTATCGATTGTATGCCAGGTTTGTGTGGCTTTCCGGAATATGAAAGTTCGTTATCTTTACGTTCAATGGTTATGTCGAGATAATTTATTTTCCGGTCTGTTTCGGATTCCTTAATGAATTTGATTGAGTGGTGTAGGCTATTAATGGATTTGGAGAATTATTTCTTCGCTTGTTAGTTCAGTATCGTAGAGATCTCGTGGGAGGTGTCTTAATCACCGATATTGAAAGCAATATATTCTAGCACATAATTTCTCATTGTAATCGTGTTGGTGAAACAAATGTCGTGAACCAAAAGCTATTTAGTTCATCGCACGGAAAGTCGTTGTAATAAGCAGAAGAATTTGAATTGAAAAGACCAGTGGTATGTAAGAAAATAGGCTATTTAGTTCTTTACGGAGCTACTTACGTTATCTCTACTTGGTATAAAACAAAGTCCCCGATTCTTGGATATCACGGGTAATCTCGAGAACTACTGGATGAATTTTGATGCGGTTTTCACCATAGTTCTTTACGGAGCTACTTACGTTATCTCTACTTGGTATAAAACAAAGTCCCCGATTCTTGGATATCACGGGTAATCTCGAGAACTACTGGATGAATTTTGATGCGGTTTTCACCATTCTGTAAAGGATATCTCGGGGAAGGTTTCTGTATAAAACTATTTACTTATGATCAAAGGAAGCCAAGCAGTAACGATTTCAGTGAAAAAGTCGGTAAAAACCTGGCGTTCGTGCGCTTTTTAAGCTTACGCTGGTCAAACCGTTAAAAATACCAATATACTAGGAGCGTAAGAATTGTTCAGCATGAAAAGTTCTACAAAAAGGATACAGTCAGTCTGAGAGACTGGACTTTATATCATTTCAAATGACGCATGCTACAAATGCTACACATGGTAGAAAGGCTCAGGAGGGTTTCTCGCTTCGCTCGAAGCCCCAGGACTCTTTCAGCAGACTCCATTACCCATTAACTTAGGCTTCCCGCGTGGGGAACGGAGAGCGGTAGGTGCACTCTGCTGTATGACGTCACGCACTCGCCGTCTCCGTATCGCATAACGCCAGACCCCAGGAGTAAACTCAGACTCAACAGACTCCATTACCCTTTAACTTAGGCTTCCCGCGCGGGCAATGCAGAGCGGGAGGTGCACTCTGCCGCATGACGTCACGCACTCGCGGTCTCCATATCGCATAACGCCAGACCCCAGGAGTAAACTCAGTCTCAGTGCATATGCACTGAACGACATGATGACGTCATACACGCCGTAACCGTAACGCATAACGGTAGACCAAAGCATGACGATGAAGTCGACAAGATCATTTGAAATGATAAAACGTCCGTGAGAGCATATCTCTATCTTCAATACATCGTCCACTATAAGTATTTTTACGTTTTCATTTCTTCCAACAATCTCCATTCAATTACTGGGGCGACCGTTTACGATCTAGCACTTAATGCATTCATAACTGTTTCCGGACGAATCCGGGGTGGGTTGCTAGTGTATAATAATAGATTTACATGAATTGTATAACGCGTTCAACAGGAATTGTACCGGGTTAACGGTCAAGTATGTGAAGGCAATGCTCGTGAACTCGCGGACAAGATGTTAGGCTGTGCTGACTGTACTGCGTTGACGTTGTGTTCGATACTGGTGGCGCTATGCACTCGCCTAGGTTGGTCAATATGTACTATAGTGTGTGGTTTCGAGAGTGTGGTCGGTATGGGGTGAGGTTTCAAGGTCAAGTGGTGGGGAGCCGGAGAGCTGGAAGAGACACCAATCACTTATAACTGCACCGAGCTCAAGACGATTTTAAACATTACCACGTGATGGCGAGTGAATGCTGTCACCACTGAACCGTGGCGGTCAGCTTAACCTTGAGAACTCACCACATACGCGAGTCCTGAATCATGACCATTGTTGAGTTGCTGATGCTTTTAGTTCACTTTATGACCTTGTGGCAGTTTGGTCATTAGCCCCGCGTGTGTGGAATTTGTCTGACACCTGTGTTTATGTGATGACAGTATAGTGTATGTAACTGTAACCATTATGCGTTAGGATTGGTTATGGTGTTTGAAGCCATTTTTCAGTGTTGCCGTAGTAAACAAACGTTTGATGCCGTTCAGTTGGTCAACATGATTGTACCCAAATGATATGGGTTATTCCTTAATCCTGAAAAAAAAAAAAAGCCATTTATTAATCTCATGTAATATTTTCGGGATTAGGCAATAGCCCATATCATTTGGGTACAATCGTGAGGACCGATTAAAAAGAATCAAATTTTAGTCTCTAGGATTGGAGTAAGTGCACCGGTCGTGAATTAAGGTACACCTACCAATTCGATATTTGCCTGGATGGAGATCCCACGTGTATTAGTTAGTTATTGTTTTAGGGAGTGGAACTGCGAGGTCATCTTCTCCCAAACCTCGTGTATTAACCGGAAATTGAAACCTTTGCCCACATATTAGACCCACTGGGAACTGCCCCCCCCCCTCCCACTGCGGTGGCCATAGAATGCAGCTGCACTCACCTAATGGAATGTGAACTTATTAAGCACAGGCAAGTAGTGGAGTAAGGCGGTTTCTAACCCCCCCCACCACTACTCCCAATGCGAGCCGATAACTCCCGAACCCTTGGTCGGAGATTCACGAATGAGGTGTCGTTGGACTCGGGCTGACGGGGGCTTTGCTATAGACCACTCATTTCAACCCCTAAATAAAACCTACCCCTACTAGGGGGTGAAATTGTAATTTTTAGTGAAAGTCTCTTTTCAAATACGACATGTATAAGGTGCGCTGCTAAAATGAACTTAAATGTTGTTGCTTATATCGCACATGCGTTTTTCTGGCTGCCGCTATGGATGAACATTTTTGTTTTTGTTTTTTACGCATGCGCACTGGGGATTTTTGTAAGAGGGCGAGCTCTTTGAAAAAAAATGATTGATAAGAAGAGGTTTTGGTGGTGAGGAGAGAGCCAGATAGTCGCCTACTTTCCTACGAAGTTTGTCGATATCTCTCGAACGCAAGGTCGGATTTGGACGTGTGACGTGTCAAATCGCTTGTCTCGAAGCCCTATACATGTTATTATTAGGTTAAAGTTTTGAGAATGAGGGAAACAGGCTTTTTGGGGGTAAAACCGTGATTTTAGACATTTTCCGATATCTCACGAATGCATGGTCGGATTTGGTCCTATGACGTGTCAAATGGCTTGTCTCGAAACCCTATGTATTTTGGTAATAGGTTAAAGTTTTTGAGAATGATGGAAACAGAATATTTTGGGGTAAAAACGTGATTTTAGACTTTTTGCTATATCTCGCGAACCAATCATGCTAGAGGCATGTTCGACAGGTCCAAGGACTCGGGGTGACGTCCTCTCTGCTATGGACCACTCGTTATAATTTTTTAATAAAATTGGAAACTCGATTTTGGGGTAAACACGTGTTTTTGTGATTTTGCCGATATCTCACGAAGCAATAACGCTAGAGGCATGTACGATGGGTCCAAGGATTCGGACAGACGTCCTCTTTGCTATGGACCACTCGTTGTAATTTTAAAAAATTTTGGAAACGCGATTTTGGGGTAAACACGTGTTTTTTGTGATTTTTGCCGATATCTCACGAACCAATAACGCTAGAGACGTGTACGAGGTGTCCTAGGACTCGGGCTAACGCCCCCTTTCAAATGTGGTAGATATTTTTTTTCAAAAAATAATTCACATGGGTCTAACGCCGTACATGTTGAAAAAACGTTTTCTTTTTCTTTACCTGTTTATAATGTTCATGAAGCGTGGTGGTTGAGAGAGACGATACGGCTGGGTGTGTGTGTGTTTCAACGAACCTTTCGCTGACCACGGTGGCTGTGTTCAATAGATCAATCGCTATTTCGACGGGTCGGTGTATGACAGAGCGAGGGTACGTTTTTTCACACTTTTTACCTTTAACGTGTAAACGGTGATGAGAACTTGGTTCTATGTTGGTCGAAGTGAGTACAGAAAACACACTTGCCGAGGAGCAGGAGGTGAATGTCATTTGAGCTTATGGGAAGGCGTTGATCTGACTTGACAACAGGTGACGCTTGAAGGTGAAATAATCTGACCATTGTGCTGGCAGGGAAGTGCGAAAGGCGTGCACACATGTGTGAAACCACAGGCACGCTAAACCAGTGACATCCTGTCTTGCTTCGTACGTGACAAAATGCAAGTCCATGTGAAATTTGATCTACCGCAGGTGTTCACCTGGGACGTTATCTGTCCACGTGCATGATAACTGTTAACAAGTCACATCCTGTTTTGCTGCGTACGTGACAAAATGCAAGTTCATGTGAAATTTGATCCGGCACAGGTGTTCGCCTGGGACGTTAGCTGTCCACGTGCACGATAAGAGAATGTTCTAAGCATGGGAAAAAAGATTATACATGCAACGTAGCATATATAAAGATATGTTGTTATCATTTCCACGCTCACTTAGGTGACTACCTTTGAACACACTGCGTTGCATGAAACCCCTGGTCTTGTTTATCAGTTTTGGTGTTGGTGGAAAATACTTAACCTTGTTGTGGGGTAGGTATATATTTATTCATTTATATATTTATTGATTTTATATAAATACATGCAATTATTTATGGATTAGGTAATTAATGATTTTATTTATTTATTTGTTTGCAGATAATCGGTATAGCCTACCTGTCGTGTGTCTGTGAGAACGATATTAAAGAAAGAGAGAAAAACGGACAACTAGAAAGGAAACCATTTCCACACTAGCCCACGAGACGGGAATATAGCAAAGCATTACACTTGAAGGTGAGATTTGTTTTTTTTATATATAACCTGTTTGATTTTGTTTTGTTTATGAAATGCATAAACTATATGGAATGGATATACTTATGGTGGTTTATTTTATTTCTTTTTAGAGTGTTGGAAAACGCTTGACCTCTGTTAATAACCAGGAACGTGTGTGTTTGGGACCATTGTCAAGCAGTCTACAGCTGAAAACTCAGGTGAGAGTGTTCTTTCTAAAATAATGTCTTTTACTGCTGCGGATACGTTAACTTGGGAACCTCTAAACAGTTGTTTCAAATCGCGTGTGTGCTCTGGTCGTGTGGTTAATATTAGAAAAAGTTTGATTCCCAAAGAATTTTTAGAATCTTGTTTTGAAAATTTTAAAATTGAAATTTGCACAGCGCAAAGGTTGCATACGGCTTTAAAGGTGAATACAGAACTGGTGTGCGATTTCATATATAAAAAGAAGGACGTAGAGCATAAAGAGACATTTTATATTTGCAGTAAAATGCAAGAGCTTTTGATAGCCGATAATCTGAACGAGTGGTATCAAAGCCATGTGGTGAATGCCTTGCTATCAAAATTTGATAAACTGCAACAAGGACCGAGTGGCCTTGCCTTAGACAAAATTCATCATTTACAAATCAACATTTGTCATTTCAACCCGTTGAATGCTGGGTCTAGCTTTATTAAAACACCGCCAGCAATAGCTTCGAAAAAGGCTGTGGTGAATATTGAAAATTTTGATGATGAATGTTTTCTGTGGGCTGTGGCTGCGTATTTGCAGCCAGCTCAACATAATGGTTGTCGACCAGGAATGTACAAGGCCAAGTTTGTCGAATTGAAACATACTTTAAATTTAACTCGAGTATCGTTCCCTATGGACTTAACCAAGATCCATAGGTTTGAACAAGATAACCAGGACTTTTCGTTCATGGTGTATGGCCTTAATGGTGATGAGATTGTGGGTCCTCTTTATGCCACAAAAGAACCGAAACGACACCACATTCATCTTTTATATCTGTCTTACGGAGAAGTGAATCACTATTGCCTCATTAAAAGCCTAAGTAGATTGCTAAGCAGACAAATGTCCAAACATGTGCGTGCAAAACATATTTGTGATCGTTGTCTGCAATATTTTACCACTCTTACGCTTTTGGAACGTCATAGGGTAGATTGTGTTACTCAGGAAGCGGTGAGATTGATATTGCCACAAGGGGACAAGGCTGTGTTAAAGTTTAAGGACATTCATAAGCGTGACACTGTTCCCTATGTGGTGTATGCAGATTTCGAAGCTCTCACCACACCCATGGCGGGATGTGAACCAGATCCCACCATCAGCTCAACCACACCCATTCAAAAACATGAACCCTTTGCCATAGGATTTAATGTGGTGTGTGCCTATGACCCCACACAATCCGTTTACAAATACCGTGAGGGGCCAGATTGTGCCAAATGGTTCTTGGATGAACTTGTCAAGTTGGCTCATGATGTACAGGAATTACTGGACCACCCAGTACCCATGAGCCTATCTCAAGAACAGCAGCAGTGGTATGAGCATGCCACAACATGTCATATTTGCGAAAAGCCACTGATCAATGCTGAAGACACCGTTCGTGATCACTCGCATTTTACAGGGGAGTTTCGTGGAGCTGCGCACAGCAAATGCAACTTGAACTTTCCAGCTCCTCGTTTCATCAGTGTCTTTTTCCACAATCTGGCGAAGTATGACATTCAGTTTTTGATTCGTGAATTGGGCCATGTCAACAAGGGCTCGTTTACCATTATTCCTCAAAACCATGAGCGTTTTACAGCCCTGACATGGAGGTTGGGCGACTTTAGCATTCGATTTTTGGATTCCTTTAAGTTTATGGCATCCTCGCTAGACAGCCTTGTGAATGGCTTGAATGAGGAGGAATTAAAAAATACTAGAATACATTTTAATGATCCAGAGCAATTTCAATTGTGCATTCGGAAAGGTATATTCTCGTATGATTTCTGCAACAGCTGGGATGTGTTAAAGCAAAGAAAACTCCCACCACAAGAGAAATTTTACTCGAAACTAACACGCAGTACCGTTTCCGATGAAGACTATGCACATGCATGTCAAGTTTGGCGAGTGTTTGGCATGAACACGCTAAGTGAATATGCTTTGCATTACCTAAAACTGGATGTATTGCTGCTCACTGATGTGTTTGAAAAATTCCGTAACTTGTGTCAACACATTTACGGTCTTGACCCGGCTCACTATTACACGAGTCCTGGACTCTCGTTTGATGCCGCTTTGAAATACACTCAAGTGGAATTGGATTTACTCACTGATGTAGACATGGTTCTATTTTTTGAAAAGGGCATTCGTGGCGGCTTTGTGTCGCTTAACCAGCGCCATGCCGAAGCGAACAATGTCTACATGCCTGATTATTCACCGGAAAAACAAGAATCGTACTTAATGTACTATGACGTGAATAATTTGTACGGTTACGCCATGAGTCAGCCTTTGCCCTATGGGAAGTTTGCTTGGCTGACAGACAAACAAGTGTCAGAATTTCATGTGAACATGGCTAGCCAAGAAACAGGCCGTGGATATGTGCTAGAAGTGGATATTGAATATCCATCATCCTTGTATGATGAACATGCCGATTTCCCATTCTGCCTTGAGCAAATGGTTCCCCCTGACAGTAAAGTGAAAATTGAAAAACTCATGGGCACACTTTACAACAAAAATCGGTATGTGCTACATATCCAAATGTTGGTGCAATGCCTCGCCCAAGGCTTGGTGTTGAAGAAAATCCACAGGGGTATTTCTTTTGCTCAAAAAGCATGGCTTGAGCCATACATGAGACTCAACACAGAGCACCGACAAATGGCAACACAGCAGTTTGAAATTAATTTTTTTAAATTAATGAACAACTGCATCTATGGCAAGTCTATGGAGAATGTCCGCAAATACCGTGACATTAAATTGGTCAATGTCTGGGAGGGGCAGTGGGGTGCCCGGCGGTACATTGCCAAGCCAAATTTCAAATCGATCAAAATTATCGATGAGGATTTGGCTACTATTGAAATGAGTAAGACCAGCGTGACCATGGATAAACCCATTTACTTGGGTCAAGTCATTTTAGACTTTTCTAAATCGGTCATGTATCGATTCCACTATGAGTTTGCCAAACGCCATTTTGAGGACGTCTCTCTTTTGTATATGGACACGGACTCATGCATTTACCACATTCGCCACTGCAACCCCTATGACGTCATGAGGCAACATAGTGACTGGTTCGACACCTCTTGCTATAGTGCTGACAACGTGTTTCAGCTGCCCATAAAAAACAAGAAGAAAATGGGCGTTTTAAAAGATGAATGCGGTGATTCCATTATGACGGAATTCGTAGGTTTGGCTTCGAAAATGTATGCTTATCGCACACTCGACTGTAAGGAAGCCAAAAGAGCAAAAGGTGTAGGTAGGGCAGTGGTAAAATCGCTACGTGTTGATGACTATCTAGCGGTTTTACGTACTGGCAAAGCTATGTCTCATACACAGTGCAGGATACAATCCAGCAACCATCATTTGTATCTTGTGGAACAGAGAAAACGCACCCTCGCCTCCATGGATAACAAACGTGTGTGGGCTGATGACCTGCTCACCAGCCTGCCCTGGGGTTATGATCGCAAGGAGGAGGAGGTGTGATTTCACTGTTTAATCGTTTATGGGACATAGCTTTATGTAACTTGTAGATTTAGTATTTTGTAAATATTGTTTTTTTGTCATTGTAAATAGTAGATTTTGTAAATAGTGGCAATCCACTTGGACCTTTTGCTCTTTAAAAAAAAGTTCTATGCAAACTTATTTTTTTAAATTTTTTTGATTGGTAAATAGTATGATTCTTTTAACGCTGTACAAAGTTGAGTTTTTTTGTAAATATGAAATAAGTAAGATTTTTAGTAACTTTAATAACTAGTATTTAATTATTTTTCGTAATGTAAATGATCAAATAAAAAAGTTCTTTTGGAATGAGTGTGCATGTCGAGAATGTGCTTTTGGGAATAAATAAGATGGTTGTGTTTGTCCCCAAAGACAGGTGTGAATGTATGAGTGGAAAGAGAAAGCTGATGTGTATGGTTGGCCAGAGCAAACACGGTGAGGTAGGGTGGGGGGTAAATGGTCACTTATATACTCATTTTGTTTTCAATAGTTTCGTTTTTTCATTGAAATGTGGCAGTCAAAAGACATTATTTTTGTAAAAACAGTCTTACCTGCAGTAGTCGTAGACCTCGACGTTTCTCCAAACACACATCAACACATTGCAGTATTATCAAGGTCAAGCTCTTGCATCAACATCATTGTCAAATCTCAACTTTCGACATACACCAAATGGAAAAATGTGAAAACAGCAAAATGGAAATTCCATGTTTCCATATCACCAAAACAGCAAAACTTAAAACGGACATTTTTAAAAACTGGAAATGGCCATGTGTGAAATTTGAAAATTCAAAAACTTCAAACGGACATTGTTTAAAATGTGTCATCAGAAAAATGGAAAACTCCATATCATCAAAAACGTTAAACTTGAAACGAACGTTTTCAAAAACTGTAAATTGCAAATTGGCAAATGACAGTGTGTGGAATTCATCATGTGTGAAATGTGTAAAATGAAAAAAACAGCCATCAACATCACGATTTCTTAAAATTAAAAATAACAAAACATCGTGCTCTGGAAAACTTTTGTTTTTATTTCATAGTCATAGTGAATTGACAAAAGAAAAATAGAATACAAACAAATCCCTATTCCTCACTCCTCAATGTTTATGTCCATGCATCATCAACTTTCCTTTCATAGCACTCATGACAATTAGGGCTGCCATCCTTTCACCTACTGAGGCATCACTGGATGTGAAACGTTGTTTAGCTTTCTTCAATAACAATTTATCTGCCACATGTCTTAAACCAGGATGACTATGGCGATAAGAAATGTCATGTTCCTTGCATGCTTGATCCAAAAGATTAATGGGTACATCACCACGTTGTAAACGTTTTTCGAGACGAGTTCCAGGGCCACAAAAACGATAACCTGGAAGATGGATTTCGAAAGGTAAGTATTGAATCACTTTGTCAATGACGCCATTGCCAGTACAGGTCTGGCATATCCTTTTCCATCGATGGTAAAAAGGTTTGGTCTTCCTCCTCCTCTGTGGACGATGTTTGTGTTTGTTGTTGTTGTTGTTGCTTTTTCTCGCCATGACACCCGTGGAATGATTCAACAAAGTCTTTACACGGACTTTTATGACCGTGATACAGTTTCACTAGCTGGCATGTCGCACACTGACGCATAGACGGTATTTTTGCCATGGCCACTTGCTTATGGTGATCGTAATCCGTACAGGGTTGCAATTCACTCAACACAGGGTCTTGAGTCCATGATTTTGGTACATGTTGCCAGATTTCTTTGACCGCGTTGGCGGCCACATAATAAATGAACGACTTGGGCAGCGCCAAGAGTTCCTCTTTGGTAAAACTGTCTAGTTTCTTTTTACACACAAAGAACTTGCCGATGGCTTTGTCCGTAGCATTGCCTTTCTCCATGGTATCACGTGCTGTAGATGTTTACACGTCGCTTGTAGAAATCTCACTGGCGTCATTCACAGGTAAATCTTGAGTTATAATTTTGTTCAACAACTCCCAGCAGGCATGGGTGGTTAACCAATGAAAGAGATGCCACGCATGCGATAGGGCTGTATGGGTAATGTTGCCACAGGAACAAGTATCCATGAGCGTTTGCAGGGAGGGGCAGCCCAACTCCATGAGGTCGATACATTGACAGTAAGACGCCAAAAATGGTTGCAACCATTGACGTTTTTCATTACCTTTCACAAATACCACATTGGCCGAGGACAAGTGTGCTTTCATGACCACGTCCAAATATTTATAGGAAATGGTTCCCTGATTCCAGTCTAGTTGCCTATGATTTTCAATCCACTGGGTTTGTTTACGGTCTTTTTCACACAATAAATCAAAAGCATGGGGTGGTTTAAATAGCAAATGCGTAGCTTGCGATATCCAAAACGTGGTACAATCGATCATGGCCACTTGTTTAAATATAAATTTGTTGTCACCAATTTTAAACCCTTGGCAATCCACAATGAGTGTGCGCAACATGTTGACGCTTGCCTGGACCGAGTTCAACTGACGACTGACTGACGATCAGGTGTGATCATGTCATGGACTTACCTGCCATGCTAGTTTCAAATTAAGGTTAGGGTAGGACAGTGGGGGGGGGGCATGCAAAAATAAGAATTAAAGAATTACATCATTTTATTATCATAACACGTCTTACAGGCTTTTGTCATTTTAGGATAAGGACGATAGCAACTGATACAACAATATAGTCTCTTGTGTTTGTAACGTCCATAACACCGATGATGTCCCAATGTCTCTAAACTAGGCGTTTTTGATGGTGAGCTGCTCACCGAAGCACCATGGATACCATACGGCCCACATGTATCGTAACTTGTTTTTTTTTTTCATCACCCAGAGACACAAGTGAGGGATAGCTTGAATGACAGGGTATATTTCCCACTTTCATTCTACACAGGTAGGGGCAGGTGGGTGACCAGCGCTGATGTTCCTGCATGGGTTCATCGCCCTCCTGCCATTGGTCTATGATGATGGGACAAAAGGCACATTTCACTTCATCTCTTGTTTTTAAATAGTAGAATCCAGCGGCCGCCAAGGCTTGAGGGTTTATGAAAGGCACTGGCCATGTGGCAAAAGTCTTGAAACGTTGTTCCTCAGAGTTTAAATTCATGGATGTAACGTCTCTTGAGGCTTTAAAGCAAGACATGACTGAGCGGCTTGACGTGGGTTGACCTGTTATTTATACACTCGTCACTTGGTTGGATAGTGGATAATACTTGACTTGTTTGTGGTGAATAATCAAACAGTAGGCCGTCGTATTGGCTGGTACATTGTCATGCGTTTCAAAATCTAGTCGAATGTCGATATTGGATGGCTTGACAGACTCTTCCAGGTAAGAACAGTCAAAGACAATCAGTGGTGCTCTTGCCTTAAACGCTTGGGGTAGTAGCATGGGGCCGTTCTCTTTTTGATAATACGACCATCGAAATTTAGAAAACAAGTCGTACAGAGGGCCAAACTTATTTTTTGAAAAATCCAAATCCAGTCCTTTATAGGGAAACACGGCTCCGTTGAGGAAAAGACGTGCATTTCTCAATTGCAGGTGATCAAATTGCGTGGCATCTTTGGTTTGTTGATACTTGCGATTCGTTTGAAAACCCACGATCAGGTAGAGAGGTCTCTCTGTATAGCGAGCTGTTTTTACAGACCAACTGTGTGTGTTGGTAGTGGGCAATAGCGGATACTCATGGAGTGTCCAGCTTCTAAATTCCATGGGTAGAGGCATATCTCTCTTTACCATTTTGAGTATGTCCAGTTTTTTGCTATCTTCAAGGGTCACATGGGGAACTTTCCATAGCAAGCGTTGTAGTTGAATTTTTGAATCGATGGGGGCATTGTCGGCTCCCTTGAGTGCATTATTATCACTCCTGTCTCTCACCAGATAAAGCACTTGCCTTGCGTTAACCACAATGCGTTGGTGATCTTCAGCAAAGCCTAGAATCAGTTTAAGAGGTAAATATCCAGTAAAGGTTCCATCGGTGTGTACCATCCAGTCATTGGTCGAGTCAGGACACCAACCTGCCATGCAAAGTGTTTTACCTTCTTCCTCACTATAAGAGGGGTATAGTTTCATGACACTGGAAATGCCCACATTTCGAGTGCTATCCACCACGATATCGTTAATGACATACCGCACTTCAGAAAACAGAAAGGCCAAACCATGGTTGGCCAACTTGGATGTGGTGGGTGTAGAGCCATCGGCTTTGGTGAGCCGACCTTCAATCTGAATAACACTTTCATGCGGTAGAGTGTAAATATCTTGGTTGTTGATAACAAATTGAATTTCATCATTGTTATTGAGTCCAGGTGTTTGAGCTTGATAGGAATGGAGATCAATTCTTACCACTCCTGGTTGCTCCTCGATGTGGTTCGCTATCTCTAGGATAGAATTCATTATGAGGGTTGACGTGGTAACCCAAATGCTGTAAAATCTGCTTGCCTTGAGATGTTAACGTGTATTCACGTGGCAAACAACTAACACCATTCCTAGACGGTGTTGTTGCTTTATACACAAACTTCATAGTGGCTTTAGCACCAACTTGTAAGTCACTGGTGTGGTAGAATCTAGATCAATGAGTTGTTGATCTCTATTGATCAGTCTTAATGTTATATTACTAATACTATCGACAGCCACAGCATGAAAAAGCACCACTGGAGGGTTTTCACGAATAATATACCCATTGGGCGATGTCACAATAAAGTCATATAGCGAATGCGATGGTTCTTGATTGGTGTACACTTGGCTAATAATATTACACGTCACCGACACATGATGGTCCTCAATGAATTTCACTTCATGGTCTGATTCATGTTTTTTGTTGGGCTCCAACACACGTGGTTTAAATCCTAGTAATGGACCAATGGAATCGGGGTGTGTTTTAAAGTCAATGTTGAAGGTAGAGAAAATACTGCAGCGATGAGTGTTGGTATTTCCTACAAGTTCAAACTTGTGCGTTCCGTCGAGAAATGACTTTAAACCATATTGATTGATCAACACCACATAAATGTGTTCATAAATATCATCGATCGTGTATCCACCAGAGTTCAAGGTGAGCACAGAATCATCATAGTAAAACTTGTTGTTCACATTTTCACGTATGTTGTATATTCGATTGTACGTTTCAAGAGAAACAAGTCCTAAACCATAGGGTTTTTCACTCAATTCGATAGGCGGGTAGAAGTCTAGGCTGACTTCAAGTCCACGTCCATGCACTGTAAACGTTTTACTTTCTGCCGACATACTGGTGGCGTTTTTGCTTATGCAGCGTCTTATATAAAAAAAATAAACACAAACGTCCACACTGTTGGCTGTTAAACGTTTGCTCACGTTTCACATTATAATATATCTTGATCCTGTTTCCAAAATAGGTCACTAGTTCCATGGGCGGGGGCAAATTCCCAAAACTGTCAAAGTACCATACCATGGATCCCTCTTTGACATAAGCTACATAATGAGTCCCTGGTCCTCGGTGATCATCCAAATTGACAACAGCACATTCCTTTTTCCAGGGTCGTGGGGGTAATTGGTTTCGCATAAACACACCTCGAAAATGAGAAAGCTTTAGTTGTTTAGCATAGCTTTCCACTTGTTGATGCGTCAGGGCATGTCTCGCTATGGCTGAGGTTATTTTTTTTTTTTTTTTTATATTTCGAAATGGTGAAATCCCAAATCCTTGTTGATAAAAGGCTGGCTTTAAATTGGCATTTCTAGCCCCCATGGCAATCGCTTCCATCGTTTCATTGTGTCGCTGACTTTCTTTGAGTTGTTGCTTGCCCTGCTGCGCGGCTTTAATGGTTTTCGCCACTGCACTGGCACCGCCCAAGAGTGAACCCAGAGCAGCTAAACCGGCAAATAATGCAGGTAAAAATCCCGCTCGTTTTGGGACGGGAATCACTCGCCCTTGGTTTGAAACCTGTCGCCGACGTTTTGGAATAACATGTCTCTGTGCTGCTCGAAGGGCTTTCCTTATGGTCAATACATTATTTTTTCTTTTTTTCTTTCGCAAGGGCTTGTCCACGAATGTCGTAAGCCCAGGCTTTGCCAAGGACAAAGTCCTTTTTTTAGTCTTTCTCACTGCATACCTTTGTTTCACCATGATGATAATGACCAACAACCTTTCACAAGAAAGTTTAAATCACAACTAACGTCAGATGGTTATTTCATGACTGTATATTCCAATTCCACATAAAGTGGGAAATCGTTTATGGTTTTTCCCGCTTGCTTTTCATCCCATGTCAACATGAGATAAAAGGATAATTCGTCACCTGCATTGACCATTTCATGGTTATGAAGCAACATCCTATGACCATTTATCTTTATTTGTAAATGGTTCTCATCAGGTATGGCATATTTGATGTGAATGGTTCCATCATAGTGTAATCGATAGTGGCTTAAACCCGAAGCAAACACATAGGTCAAGTGCTGATCATGGACTAACGATAAATGGTTTCTGTCATTCACAGGTTTTTCATTTGTTAGATACACTAAAAATACAGATGGTATAAATCTATAAAGCCTTTTCATTTCATAGGTCATGTAACGCTTGGTACAAACATCGTCTTCGTCTTGTGGGTCTTCCACGTGAATAATCCGATGGTGATTAGCGCTATAGCCATTCACCGTAAGCTGGGGCACTTTGTCATAAAACTCATACACTTTGTTATCCACATACGTTTTCGTAGTAACGTCTGTAGACACTTGAGGATGTTTTACATGGGTTAACCGCTTTCCCTTAAAGTCATAATCTCCCTGTTTTGTGCGTGGCACTACTGACCTATCCACATAGTGTTTATTAGCAGGATCTGTTTCTTGTTTAGGATCATGTATGGAGACAGGCCTAGCTTTGGCCATCAACGCCCGTCCAAAGACATCCATCGTCAACCTGTAGTACCAGTCTACTGTTTCTATGACAAGGCTCGGTGTCCTGTATATAGACAGCCTGCTAGCCTGTCTAAGCCTTAGTTGAAATGAAGATTATTAAGCAGCAAGAGTCATTCCCCGTGGGGGACATGGTTTCCCATCTCTGTCCCTCATCACGCGAACAACGCCATGGTTCACTGTTTCCGTCTTCCATTCGCTGCATCATTGTGGGGCCTTCCGGCTGTGGAAAGACTAATCTTTTGCTAACGCTCATCACAGCGCCCAATGGTCTGCGTTTTCAAAATATTTATATTTTTGCAAAATCTCTCTACCAACCCCTCTACGTGTTTCTGGATCAAGTCATGTCTGGATTACAAAAAGAGAATATGGGTTATTTTACATTTTCCATGCAAGAAAATGCGATTTCACCGGATGAGGTAAAGCCTGATTCACTCATGATTTTCGATGATGTATCCACTGAACGTCAAGGCATCATTCAAAGCTATTTCAGCATGGGTCGTCACAAACATATCGATTGCTTCTATCTTGGGCAAACGTATTCTAAAATGTCCAAACAGTTGATTCGTGACAATGCCAATGTCATTGTTTTATTTCGTCAGGACGAGAGGAACAGTCGTCACATTTATAATGAACATGTGAATCCGGATATGACCTTTCAAATGTTTACAGAATTGTGTGCCAAGTGCTGGAACACTCAACGTCATGCCTGTTTAGTGATTGACAAACAAAGTGAACTCAACCAAGGACGGTATCGCTTAGGGTTTGATCATTTTATTGCTATTTAAGACCCTGTCTCATTCCCCGTCAAGTCATTTGTCAAGACACCATGGCGTTAGCAGAGAGTCAATTGAAAAAGCATATTATTAGAGCAAAAAATACTATTCGCCAAAAGTTTCGTCAATTGAAACAATCACGTGCCAATCATGCTTTGTTTATTCAGCAACATTTAGCACCTCCACTAAAAGCCATGTTGAAACCCTCTTTCAAGCCATCTGAAACGCTACCCACCGTTTCACAAGCCACGCAGACGCTGCACGAGGACCCTGAGGAAGAGGAAGAGGAAGATTTGACTAGTGTTAGTGAAGTTGAGGATGAGGAGGAACAAGTGTTTACGCCTCAAAAAAAGGCCGCACCCCTTGCAGAGTTTTTGAGAAAAAAGAAATCCTTGGCCATGGTCGAAACACCTTGCCCTTCCAGAGCGTCTCCGTTTTCACAACTCTTGGCCACCCCTCAACATAAAGCTCAACTGAAAACCATTTTAATAAAATATTATGGATCAACATTGGAACCCTATTTCACCGATCTATTTATTGGAAACACAGATACCACGTATGGTGTTCGCTATGAGAATGATAGTTTTAAAATTGGCGATTCATCCATTAAATTTGCTCGTACTAAAGCTGTCATTAAAAACATCAACTATAAATTAACGCCAGGACTGTTAAAGCTGCTCTTTTCTCGGACCCCCTCTTCCCATGATTATACGTCAGAGGATCTTGACAAATATAAATCCATTTTATTGGATACCCATGCTCACAAAAGACAGTATGATCCCACGCAACAAGTGAATGCCAATATATCTCAAAAATATAAAACCATCATTGCAAAAATGTTTCCCACCAGTCAAAGTACTCGTCGTAAAGCGTCCGCTTCGGGAGTGACATTTAAACCATTAAAACCCCTTGTGGATGTTACCTACTGGCACAATCCCAATAAGCTCGTCCAGCGGCTACAGTTGTTGCATGCCTCACGTCAAGCTGGCCATACCGGTCACGATTGGGAAATTCAAGAAATTGAACAAGAACTTCGAAATGCCAAAATTATTGTTTAAGCCCTCACCCATTAAAATGGGTATTGCTCACGAGTTGCATCGCCCAGCTAGGCGTCATTATCCACGACTCAAGGTGATTTCACGAGGTGTGGATGAACTTTGGCAGGCTGACTTGGTTGAAATGATACCCTATGCTGGCGTTAACGACGGTGTACGCTATATGTTGACCGTCATTGATGTCTATTCCAAAATGGCCTTTGTTGAACCTGTGCGTCGCAAGTCTGGTCCACTAGTTACTAAGGCCTTTCAACATATTATTCAACACTCCAAACGTCAACCTCAGCTGCTACAAACCGACCAGGGGAAAGAATTTTTCAACAAGGACTTCTCCCGTTTTCTCAAATCTAAGGATATTCACCATTACACCACGTACAGCAATCTCAAAGCCAGTGTGGTCGAGCGGTTCAACCGAACATTGAAAACCCATATGTGGAAAGCGTTTACCGCTCAGGGCAGTTATCGCTGGTTGGACATGTTACCTGAGCTAGTGTCACGTTACAATGACACCAAACATAGAACGATTGGGACCAAGCCACGCCTCGTGACTAAAAATATTCAGCGATTGGATAAACTGTTTAACCCCATAAAAACAGCCGATCCTAAACGTCACCGACTGAACATTGGGGATTTTGTTCGTGTGAGCAAATTTAAGTCTGCCTTCAATAAGGGCTACACGCCTCAGTGGGGGACTGAACTATTTCGAATTCGTCGAGTCTACTTGGACAGTCCAGTCACCTATTTACTCGAGGACCTCAACCATCAACCCATAAAAGGTAGATTTTATCTCCATGAACTTCAGAAAACAGCATTTCCTCAGCATTATCTTGTGGAAAAAGTGTTGAAACAAAAAGGAAATAAACTCTACGTCAAATGGTTAGGGTTTAACTCTACGTTTAATTCTTGGATCAATAAATTACATGTTGTGTGAACCTGTGTACTTTTTATTTATTCACACATGTTGTACACCACCTATAGCTCTATGTATACAGCGCTCCGCGCTTCATGCATGTTCATACATGTTTGTCTTTCCCTTTCCTCCTGTGTTCTCTCATACATTACCCCTCCCCCTTTCCCTCCCTTCACCTCCCACCACTGGTGTTTGCAGCTCTTGCCTATCTATTGGTTGTGACATCATTCCGACAAGTTGCATCATACTTTTTACTGATTTAGCGATTCCCACGCTTTGAACATTCTCTTATCAGGCACGTGGACAGCTAACACCCAAGATGAACACCTGTGCCGGATCAAATTTCACATGAACTTGCATTTTGTCACGTACGCAGCAAAACAGGATGTGACTTGTTAACAGTTATCATGCACGTGGACAGATAACGTCCAAGGTGAACACCTGCGGTAGATCAAATGTCACATGGACTTGCATTTTGTCACGTACGAAGCAAGACAGGATGTCACTGGTTTAGCGTGCCTGTGGTTTCACATGTGTGCACGCCTTTCGCACTTCCCTGCCACCACGATGGTTAGATTATTTCACCTTCAAGCGTCATGGTCATTTTTTCCATTGCACCTGTTGTCAAGTCAGATCAACGCCTTCCAATAAGCTCAATTGATATTCACCTCTTGCTCGTCTGCAAGTTTGTTTTCTCTACTCGCTTCGACCAACATAGAACCAAGTTCTCATCACCATTTACACGTTAAAGGTAAAAATTGTGAAAAAACGTACCCTCGCTCTGTCATACACCGACCCGTCGAAATATCGATTGATCTATTGAACACAGCCACCTTGGTCAGCGACAGGTTCGTTGAAACACACACACACCCAGTCGTATCGTCTCTCTCAACCACCACGCTTTATAAACATTATAAACAGGTAACGGTAATGATTTTTTTTTCAACATGTACGGCGTTAGGCCCTTTGTGAATTATTTTTTCGAAAAAAATATCTACCACATTTGAAAGGGGGCGTTAGCCCGAGTCCTAGGACACCTCGTACACGTCTCTAGCGTTATTGGTTCGTGACATATCGGCAAAAATCATAAAAAACACGTGTTTACCCCAAAATCGCGTTTCCCAATTTTTTTAAAATTACAACGAGTGGTCCATAGCAAAGAGGACGTCTTCCCGAATCCTTGGACCCATCGTACATGCCTCTAGCGTTATTGCTTCGTGAGATATCGGCAAAATCACAAAAACACGTGTTTACCCCAAATTCGAGTTTCCCAAATTTTTTAAAATTACAATGAGTGGTCCATAGCAAAGAGGACGTCAGCCCGAGTCCTTGGACCCCTCGTTCATGCCTCTAGCATGATTGGTTCGCGAGATATCGGCAAAATCACAAAAACACGTGTTTACCCCAAAATCGAGTTTCCAATTTTATTAAAAATTATAACGAGTGGTCCATAGCAGAGAGGACGTCACCCCGAGTCCTTGGACCTGTCGAACATGCCTCTAGCATGATTGGTTCGCGAGATATAGCAAAAAGTCTAAAATCACGTTTTTACCCCAAAATATTCTGTTTCCATCATTCTCAAAAACTTTAACCTATTACCAAAATACATAGGGTTTCGAGACAAGCCATTTGACACGTCATAGGACCAAATCCGACCATGCATTCGTGAGATATCGGAAAATGTCTAAAATCACGGTTTTACCCCCAAAAAGCCTGTTTCCCTCATTCTCAAAACTTTAACCTAATAATAACATGTATAGGGCTTCGAGACAAGCGATTTGACACGTCACACGTCCAAATCCGACCTTGCGTTCGAGAGATATCGACAAACTTCGTAGGAAAGTAGGCGACTATCTGGCTCTCTCCTCACCACCAAAACCTCTTCTTATCAATCATTTTTTTTCAAAGAGCTCGCCCTCTTACAAAAATCCCCAGTGCGCATGCGTAAAAAACAAAAACAAAAATGTTCATCCATAGCGGCAGCCAGAAAAACGCATGTGCGATATAAGCAACAACATTTAAGTTCATTTTAGCAGCGCACCTTATACATGTCGTATTTGAAAAGAGACTTTCACTAAAAATTACAATTTCACCCCCTAGTAGGGGTAGGTTTTATTTAGGGGTTGAAATGAGTGGTCTATAGCAAAGCCCCCGTCAGCCCGAGTCCAACGACACCTCATTCGTGAATCTCCGACCAAGGGTTCGGGAGTTATCGGCTCGCATTGGGAGTAGTGGTGGGGGGGGTTAGAAACCGCCTTACTCCACTACTCAGGCAATTTAAATGTAAGCCTTGGTTTTGAATTATATGACTCTGTTTAGAATGTTATATTGAATCGCGCAGTCCGGTAATTCAGAATATTGCGATGTGGTCTATTTTTGTGACAGGAAATGCAAATTGTTTTTAAATGACATGTTAAATTTAGTTTTAAATATAGAATTATAACCCTCGCAAAGTGATGCAACACGTGCGTGGCTCCAGCTTCAGGTGAGGTTATGTCTCATCAGCAGCATTACCTGGCTGGCATAGCTGTGTGCGGTAAAGCGATGGGGAACTACATCAAGTCCTGACATTGGAGGCTCGAATCCCGGTGCTGAAAGCGGCTATCCTGAGTGTGGTTTTCCCAGGTATATCCACATTCTCTCCAGGCAATTGCTGGGATAGTACAAGTACCTATTTCAAGTCCCGGAACACCTTCCACACTACTACAGTCACCACTGGTTTGAACACAAACCCAAGTACACGGGGCGGTTTACCAAGAGATCTTAAAGCCCCAAAAACGAATTACCCACATTATTTATTTTCACGTCAGCTATGGAACAAAGAATAGTGGCCTCTGAAGTCTAATGAAAGTTAATACAGATTTCGGCGTGATATATTGCAGACCCCGTTCCCCCACCCATTCTTCTATCTGCGCCCTGACATTACCATCAATCTTCTTGAGTTATGGATGTTTTAATTCATTTAAGGTTCTTGTGGCAATTTGATCATTAGCCCCACGCATATCTGACAACCTGTGTTCTTGTGGTGACAGTATAGTATTGCCCCACTATGAATAGTTTTCTTTAGCGTATGGACTTTTAGCGCCGGGAGTGTCCGAGGACATGTTCGGCTCGCCAGAGTTAGTAGCTGCTACTAAGCGGACACCCATGGGGTGAGCTACAAGTACCGTCGCGTGTGAAGTGTTGTCTGGGGAGGAAAGTGTTAATGTAAGAACGAGGAATTGGAAGGTAGCGGCTGTGGCCTATAGTTAGGGACTAACCCCGGCATTTGCCTGGAAGGAAGATGGGAAACCACAGAAAACCATCTTCAAGGTTGCCCGGGGGGGGGGGGGGGATTCGAACCACCTCGCCTCCCGGATGTGAGCAACTGCCTGCAGCCACACAAGCACGGCTAACTCACCCGGTACTATTAATAGTGCTCATAACTAATACATATAGTTTTTTGAGGAGTGTTAATTTACTTATTATTTTATACTACACACATCAAAAATAGTTTTGCATATTGCCATGGGGCACGGTGGGTATTAAAGTCATGACGGACTTATTTATTAAGCAGTGTCCACGCCTGCTCTACACAATTGAGATCTGGAGCACAGGCAGGCCATTCCGTTCTGCGAATACCATTCTCCTGAAGAAAGGCATTGACAATGCCAGCTCTGTGCGGACGAGCGTCATTGAACCACCCCCTACCTGTTGGTATCGGTCTTGGATGTATTGGTCGTGCATACGTTCACCGGGTCGTCTCCAGACTCGCACAGATCTGTCCTCATTGACACAGGCAATATACACGGTGTCGTGCCAGATGCGACCGTGTCGGATGCAACCCGTGACGCAAGCGACCCACTAATTTGCCATCGTGCCTCTTGCGACCCATGCACTGATATATCGGTGGAATCTGGGAATTTCTAACACACCTGTCTCTGCTAGAATTCCGATTAGGTTAGGTTAGGCGCCGTAATAATTGAAAACCTTATTTCCAAAGTGACATAAATCCAAAATTGGCGGCTTTTCAGTTATTTATTTCATAAGCAAGTTTATAGGTTCTCTCAACGTATAGAAAAGGTTTTAAGTCGCAATACGTCGTATAACCTGTATTAACAGAGATCTAAGAACTAAGTTTATTTGCAAAGTGATGTAACTCCAACGTGTATTTATTTCCAATGTGTCTTGACCAATCCGATGGCTCTCTGGACATCACGTGACATCACGTGATAAATCAAGGCCATGGCTAACTTTAAAGAATATGTAGAGCATCAGTTTGTGTTTGTTGTGTTTAAACCATTTAAATGTTAATAAATGCCACCCAAAGCGTATGTCAATGTATGATTTATTTCCAAAATGTCCTAACTCCAACTTACAGGAGATGATTACCATAATTTCCATTGATAGGAGATTTTTAAAACACAGAGTCAGGATGTGCATAAAAGTAATGAATGAAATTACATTATATTCATAATCATATATGATTTAATTATACGAAGAAAAAAACGCGATTTCTGAAGTTTTGCATTTCATAGATTTACTTCACTTTGGAAATAAGATCTTCAATTCAACTCTTGAACAATGGGTCGCATGGGGGCACTGTAAGCTACTAGCAGGGTCGCTACAGCTACGTTTTTTACTGGGTCGCGTCCGGCACGGTCGCACTCGGCACGTAATCATATAGGCCTACACGCACCCAAGAACAACTAAATGGTTTGCGACCACTACGACTCTTGGCCAGTGATATACAATACCTTGCACCTCCGCCCAGTCATTGGGCGTATTCTAATTGAGCGACTGAAGAGTTGCCACTGACATGACCAGAGGTGTGTGATCCTAGACAAATCGAACTCGTCTCTTCTCAGTTTTACCTGAAGAGGTTGAGTGCACCCCGCTCCAGCCCTCAGACATGATCAGAAGCCACGCGAACACCAGACGTGATACTGTATTTCAACCCGAACATCCTACACGCATTATCTGGGAATCGAACCCGGCCAGCTGTGATAGGAGGCAAGTAGTTTCACCACTGCGCTTTTTTATTTCTCATTGAAAGAGTACCTATAATTAAAGCCCTGCGCGGATATCTGCAAAATATCTCGCCATGCGGATAAGCTGCGGTTAATGTTTGGAGTAAATTTCCGGACAATATGAGTAAAACAACCCGAACTTGTTGAATATCATCACTAGGTCCCGGATGCTTATAACATACATTTTTTTCCGTTATGTTTTTATCATTTCAAATGATCTTGTCGACTTCATCGTTATGCTTTGGTCTACCGTTATGCGTTACGGTTACGGCGTGTATGACGTCATCATGTTCTTCAGTGCATATGCACCGAGTCTGACTTTACTCCTGGGGTCTGGCGTTATGCGATACGGAGACGGCGAGTGGGTGACGTCATGCAGCAGAGTGCACCTCCCCGCTCTCCGTTCCCCGCGCGGGAAGCCTAAGTTAATGGGTAATGGAGTCTGTTGAAAGAGCCCTCCTGAGCCATTCTAACATGTGTAGCATTTGTAGCATGCGTCATTTGAAATGATATAAAGTCTATTCTCTCAGACTGACTGTATCTTTTTTTTCATGACAAATGTAAGATGATGATTTACGCTAATCTCATTTAAATTATGTCATTAATCACAATTAACACTCCGCACTGAAAAGGATTGCAATTCTGGCTGTATAACATGCATTTTAAGCATACAGTAACACGTGACATACATAGCCTAAGGGAACGATTTTCTTCTGATATGTCTAAATGTATTGCTTTAATACTTTGGTTGGTTTGTTCCTCAGTTTTGGGGCTGCGACAACGCGGTCATGTATCCCCGTGTACTTTGTGTGTGTGTAGAATCTGTCTGGTAACCGGTGTTAATTGTGATGGCTGTATTAGTGTGTGTTATCTGTTTTAAATTCAAGTAAGGACTGCACACATTGAATTTTCAAGTAGTTCCTACTTTTGCCGCCAAACGTCACTTCCAACGACTACTAGTTCATAACTTGGTTACTAGATGCCACCGCAGTCGGCTCCTGGCGACGAACGTTAGAACCTAAGAGCGTTGGTCAAGTTTAACCTAAAATTTAGCTGCACACAAGTGTATTTAGTGGAAGATCCTTTAACATGCCATAAATTTATGATATGGGAACGCCGGCTTTACTTCCCCTCCGAAGGAAGGCATACTGAGGGATTTTTAACGCTTAAAAAATCCGACTAATACTTTATCTAATAAATAATATTATTGTAATGTCAGTAGATTCGGATGTGGGGTGGTTGCAGATAACAGTCGTGCGGATGCGGATAATAGCCATGCGGATGCGGGGAGGATGCGGATAACAGCCATGCGGATGCGGATATGTTTTGTTTATCCGCGCAGGGCTCTACCTATATGGTGAATTTCAAGTGTGAGTCAGACCTGTGATCTTCAGCTATTAGGTCGGGAGTCAAGTGGAGTCAGACTCGTGATCTACGGCGTCCACTCCCACATGCGTGACATATTTCAATGTTCTACAGTGTGTGTGACATGTGTTCACAGCTCCTTGGCCACCAACACGGTTGTGAGAATCCAATTCTTGAAAATAGAGGATTTTTCTTCACTGTGAGCCTCCGTGGCTTAGGCGGCAGCACGCTGGCCTCTCACCGCTGGGTCCGTGGTTCAAATCCCGGTCACTGCATGTGAGATCTGTGCTGGACAAATCGGAGGCAGACAGGGTTTTCTCCGGGTACTCCGGTTATCCCTGTCAACAATTTCATTCCAGCAACACTCTCCACTATCATTTCATTTCATCTGTCATTCATTTAATCATTGCCTCAGAGGAGTGTGACAGGCTTCGGCAACCGGCACAGTTCATATCCTCGCCGCTATAATAGATGGGGGCTTCATTCATTCCATCCCTGAGTCGGTCGGTCGACTGGAAGCTGGCTGTGGATTTTCATTCTTCACTGTGGCTGATAGCCGCGGGTAAACACAATGGTTTTTCTGTGCCCAGCTGCATCATAGCTAGAGTAATGGCTACTTAATCGCCTCTGGCAGGACTTTGTTCGAGTCCCGGTGTAGCACATTCATAAAGGTACAACACTGGTCTCTGTTGCCGCTACATCATAGCAAGAGCAGTAGCCACTCTATCGCGATAGCAGGACTTTGTTCGAGTCCCGGTGTAGCACATTCATAAAGGTACAACACTCTTCTGTGTTACCACCACATCATTGCGAGAGTTGTGGCCACTCTATCACTTCTGGCAGGACTTTGTTTGAATCCCGGTGAAGTACATTCATGAGGACACAACACTGTTTTCTGTGTTATGGATACAATATGATGAGAGTTGTTGGGAATAGCAGCTTCTGGGCCCAGCACTGAGACTGCGTCAGCACAGCATGTTAACGATCGAGGATCTAATAAAGGGAAGTGAAATATTGAAACACCCCTTCGTATTTGCAACAAGATTTGTGGCCTTCATGTACTGTTAAACCTATCCTGAAATTGACAGTTAAATAAAATTTACATGCGCACACCACATTTCTACATCGCCAATAAGCTTCAACTTTACTCGACTAATGTCTTTACTTTTTAAATTAACTTATAAAATGGAACGAGAATTCGAATTTCAAAAACTTTTCCATTAATTACGTACACACTTGAGAGCCATAAATTTTAATCGTGAACTTTTTTGACGACTTTGAATGTCGTGGAAAGGGACTGAGAACCTTTGAACTGTTTTTTCTTCCTGTTCCTTGCGACATATGAAAGAAACTTGTAATGCTCCTATAAAAAGCAAGTTGTTCTAATAGGAAACTGATAAATGGATCCGGGGTTAATGCTTGACACCGAAGGGGAGTGTTTATGATTTATTAGTCAAACAATAAACGCTTGATTTCTTTTAGCAATGATGCAGCAAACTTTACACTCACCCCCAATGAATTGGTCTGCTCTCCACATTTCCTAGCGAATAAAGTGAACACGGAATGAAATCAGTTTATTGAAATAAATGGTACAAGATTATGCGGGATGGTAGAAGACGCTCACCTCACAGGGTAACCCCCAGATAGAAATGAAACTGACAAGTCAAACGTCAATCACGTCAAAACGAATACAGCTCAATACGTGACCTTAATTCCAGTCAAATATCTGATGCCAAGCAGTATTGTAAGCAATACTTGCCTAATGTATTTGCTGTTGCTTTTACAACTTTCATCATAATATACCCGACCTATACAGTAATAGGCCTACTGCATATTATAAAATAATATTTAATCACTATCATTTCTTCCTTCCTCCCGTCCTTCCCGTTTTCCTTCCTTCCTTCCTCCCATCCTTCTCGTTTTCCATCCTCCCTTCCTTCCCGTTTTCATTCCTTCCTTTCTTCCTTCCTCCCATCCTTCCCGTTTTCCTTCCTCCAATCCTTCCTGCTTCCCTTCCTTCCATTCTTTCTTTCTCCCGTCCTTCCCGCTTTCCTTCTTTCCTTTCTTACTTCCTCCCATCCTTCCTATTATCCTTCTTTCCTTCCTCCCATCCTTCCCGTTTTCCGTCCTTCCTTCCTCCGTCCTTCCCGTTTTCCTTCCTTCCTTCCTCCCATCCTTCTCGTTTTCCTTCCTCCCTTCCTTCCCGTTTTCATTCCTTCCTTTCTTCCTTCCTCCCATCCTTCCCGTTTTCCTTCCTTCCTTCCTTCCTCCAATCCTTCCCGCTTCCCCTCCTTCCTTTCTTCCTTCCTCCCATCCTTCCCGCTTTCCTTCCTTCCTTTCTTCCTTCCTCCCATCTTTCCTATTTTCCTTCTTTCCTTCCTCCCATCCTTCCCGTTTTCCTCCTTTCCTTCCTTCCTCCCATCTTTCCCGTTTTCCGTCCTTCCTTCCTCCCATCCTTCCCGTTTACCTTCCTTCCTCCCATCCTTCCCGTTTCCCTCCCTCCCCTCCTTCCTTCCCGTATTACTTCCTTTCTTTTCGATTTCCTTTCTTCACTCCAATGCTTGGATTAGTAGCCTGGAACTGCAGCTGCCAGGCTTAGCAGGTTAGTGCTCGATGACGGCACAAATGAGAGCTCAGCCTCACCGCGGTGCACCGTTCAGGATTGGGGTAGGTCCCTCAAGACTTGAAACATGCACCGTCCCGGCATTTTACTGGAGGGAGTGTGGCTAACCCCCAGGACAATCACACTCACGACGGCCACTGTCGGTGCCATGGCTATGCTGTGGGGTTAAGAACATTTCTAACAAGTCCGTGAAGAACTGAATAGCCTATTTTCATATATCCTACTACCGACAGCAGTGGCTACGCTTGCTAAAGCGCAGCGTTAGGTCATGGGGTCAAGCTCTCTGCTGACTCGGTAGACGCATGGGTTCGAGCCCCACCGTCGGCCGTCCTTGAAATGGTTTTCAGTGGTTTCCCCATTTTCAACAACAGGCAAATGCTGGGACGGTACCTTCTGACAGGCCACGGCCGCTTCCTTCCATAACCTTGCCCAATTTCATTCATCTTCATCCCTTCCATCTCTCATCCCGACTCGGCCTCTTAGGAGGCCACACGGCAAAAAAAAAATCCTACTGGTCTTTTACATTAGAAACTCCCCCGGCTATTAAAAGGATTTCGGTTGGTCGGTTGGTTGGTTCCTCAGTTTAGGGGCTGCGACAACGCGGTCATGTAGCTCCGTGTACTTTGGTTGTGTGTAGAATCTGTCTGATAACCAGTGTTAATTGTGATGGGTGTCTTAGTGTGTGTATCTGTCTTTAATTCAAGTAAGGAGTGCAACTTTGAATTTTTTTCAAATAGTTCCTTCTTTTGCCGCCATACGCCACCGTCAACGACTACTAGGCCTAGTTCAGAACTTAGCTACTAGACGCCACCGCAGTTGGCTCTTGGCAACGAACGTAGAAACATAAGAGCGTTGTTTACATTCTTAACCTATAAAATTTAGCTTCACACTGGTGTAATTAGTGGAAGGTTCTTTAACATGCCATAAATATATGACATGGGACCGCCGGCTTTACTTCCCCTCCGAAGGAAGGCATACTGAAGGATTTTAACGCTCTTAAAAATCCGACGGCTTCGGCTGGGTTTGAACCCGCTATCTTGGGCATAGAAGCTCAGCATGCTACCGACTACGCCACCAAAGCCGCTAAAAGGATTTTCCATGTGATGCTTACTAAATAGCTTTTGATACACGACTTATGTCTGCACCAACACCATTGCCTTGTGCTAGAATATATAACTTTCAGTATCGGAGAATAAGACTCCTCCCGCGAGATGACATCTTTCTGTGACGCGTCACAGGAGTTCAATTTAAGGAAAGTCATATGCACGGCTTCTGTGATATACGAAAAGTACGCTGCTGGATTTAGTGCCATTAGATTATGATTATTATAATAACCTAGCCCACGAATCCTCTCTTCAATCGCTTGAATAAGGCACGTGAAATTTAAAAAAGTATTAAAATTTAGAACTAATAATTTTTGAAAACAATTGAACATGAGATGTCTCTTTACTAAGCTCTGAATAAAGATTCGCTGGTGTTAGCATCACTGCTCTCGGGTGATTAAATAGCTAGAAAATTCATTTGAAATATTTGAAAATCACTTGGCCACCATGTTGTTTTTGTGTTTCTCAGGATTTGGAAACTCAATTATATGTACTTAATTAATAGTCCTCTATCACCATACAAAGCTTGCCACGGTGGGTGAGTGGATTTTCGTGTCGGAGTACCATCCCCCCCCCCCCCCCAGCTTGCAGGTTCGCTCCTGGCCGTGGTAAGTGATTTTTGGAAGGCGGCAAAAATCACGACACGCATGTCATACGATGTTAGCATGTTAAAGAGCCTATTTGAATTCAGTAGGCCATGTTCATAATGGCAAAATTAATCTCGGGATTTTTCGCCAACACAAAGTTCCTAATTTCTCTACTAGAAAGCGCTATAATGTCAAGGAGCTTAGATATCTAACCTCCTTGACTTTCATAGTGCTTCAAGGAACAACACAATTCGAAATCCAAGCTGCCCTCTGGGTGTCAAATAACAAAGCTTTCACCCGGCACCCGAGGCCATACGATATTATTATTATTATTATTATTATTATTATTATTATTATTATTATCATTATTATTATCACCACACAAAAATTTATATTGATTGCCTAAATGGTTTCGTAGATATTGTGAACCGTTGGAATATTTTGTATGGCCGCCATGTTGGAGAACTACAGTATATGTCAGCAGATGAATATTCTAACGATAGTTTATTAAACCAACCTACATTCCTATTAGTGTAAGAGGAGTAGAGTAAAGTGTGGAAAATTAGTTTATCAAGCTAAAAATTGGTGGGGAGGTTCCTTGAATAGCCTGGATCAAAATACTAAAAGTCCCAAAAAATCCCTCATGGGGAACATGCCGCCATCTTGGAAAATGGCCGCCATCATGGATTTCGTATCCAGCATCACATTGAATGTCATAACTCGATACCTAAGGGTGATAGGGACATGCGGTTTGGTCAGGATAACTTACCAGAATGCAGGCTATCATTTACACTACTTAACCTAGATAACAATCGAAATAGTTATTATAAATCACGTAAACAAATTCTCATAGGGTAGCGTTAAAAGCCATCTTGATGTTCAATGTCAATTTTTCACCTTTTACAGTCATGAGATTGAAAAATGTACCGAAATAAATGTTGTTAAGCTCATCAAAACACACAAAAATATGTAATCAGCACTTTAGTAAACCAAAAATTACGGGCGTGAGATGTTGTCACACATGCGCATGCAACTCGAGGAGCGGCGCGCCGAAGAGGGGGGCTTCACAAAGCCGGTGCAACTGGTGATGTAAACATATTCTGTAGGCGCAACTATGCCCCTTTTTTAATGATAAGTAAAAATTTGACACTTTTATATAGAAGGATAGCATCTTATAACGTAATAAATAATAAAAAGCAATAATTAATTTGTTAATACAGTAACTTTGCGCTTTAAAACTCTCTTTCTTAGTAACGTATATTATATTTATATAGAAAAGGAAAGATAAACGTTAATATTAGAAAATAAATTAAGCAGCTATTTGCTATCTTTTACCACACCATAAACGCACTAACGTTTAAGCACATTACAATTTCTTTTGTACAAACACGACAAACACGGAAAAGAGGAGATTCTGCTGCCACGGGACGCTTAGTGCGGTGTGCCTGTAAAGGAATAAGGCCAACTATTAATTATATCGTACGCGTTTAATATTGGTCATGTGTTGGTAAAAAACGGGACACTTTACGTAATCTTGACGCTTTTTCGTTGGTAAGGTTGAACTTTCAGAAGAGTCGACTCGGCGGCGAACAGGTGGCGAGGATCTGCATGGCAATTCTTCGGGGTTGTCCTCATGTTCCTCACTCGCCATATCCTCAAGAGTATCTGGCTCTGGCTTGTTAGAACAACCATCACCGGTGAAATTGCTGCATATTGCTGAACAGGAGAGACCTTGTCTTCGGCAACCGCAAGATCTGCTGCCGCATCCTGTCTTGCACTTACAGCTGATGAGGTTTTGGAGGAAGTCTGGTGCGGGAGGAGATTCTGTTGGAATCGGTAAAAATTTGCCGATTCTGTTCTTCTTCCATCCCCACTCTGTAGGTGGAAGAGAGATTCGGCGCCATTCCTGCACTTGGTGGTAAACTCTTAGGCTATGCTGTCGAGATGCTGCTGATGTTGGTGGAAGACTTGAGAGGTCGAAGTCTGCATGGAGACGTTGTTTGGCAATGGTCTGGTACTGGCTATACGTTGTCTTGTTTAGACTATCTGTAGTTCTATCTCCGTATAACGCTACGAAGAATTCTTCCCCTACCTTCACGATCTCTTCCACTGCAGCGTCTGCGCTGTTAAAACAGCAACTCTTTGGTGAAGACCTGGGTTATTGTTTAAAGTCTTTAACGCGTGTACTTTCTCCTTCCTGTAGGGAGCCGAAGTTGTGTCGCAACCGGACATGGCATGGAGGAAGAGAAGATTGTCGGTCATGTCCGCAAGAGCCTTCTGCAATTCCGTAGAGCCAAAGAGTTTCTTCGGATGGGCTTTTGATGGTGGCACGAGCATCTGTAGACGTTTCTATCGCGTTCTGCAAGGCTCGAAAGAAGTACCAACAAATTGGTATCATCTCCAACAATTGTCACATGATCTCCCTTCTCTGCTTCCTTGATCGCTGTTGTCACGATGAGACGATTCGCATCAAACTTTGCATGAATAGCTGGAATGCCATTTTCTTCGAAACAACAACCCAAAAGTGCGACGAATCTTGATTTGTTTGAAGTGTTGGCTAGGAACTGATGCTGCGACGAGACCATTTGCACTTCCAAATCCACCAAAACTTCAGAAGAGGACGTCTTGGCACGTCGTCTCATGTGCTCCTCGTCCATCGTGGTACTTTCAGAATAGCCGTCGAGCACTACAATAGCTTTCCCTTGATAGTTCGCCTTGATGTACGAAATGTAGTTCTTACAAACCTCATTGAAGGTTCCCGATTTCGGCCATACCACCCGGTGCAGGAGATCTCCACCATCAAACACGTAGGTAACGTCTTAGAGAAGACAGGTCATTCGTGCATACACCTTCTCTATCACTGTCCGTAAAGTTGATTTTGTACCTTTTCTGATAGTTGAAGCATCAAACAGCGCTGGCGGCAATAAAGCCAACTCATATTCAAAGCAAGATACAAGGTCCTCTTCATTTCGAGCGACACACGCAATCCGATGAAACAGCTGGTTCGGATTTACAGGTTCGGTCTCACCTCGGGCAACAACGGCATTGCTCATTGCTGCAAGAGTGACAACTTCGTCCTTTCGTTGGAGTTTAACTTCGGCGAACGATTTCCCTTCCAGTTTCTTCAAAGTTGCGGTTCCTATCTCCCAAGCTGAGTCACAGGTCACCGTTTCGTCACCTATAACACCGGTTAATACGGACAACAAAATATCTTGAGGTTTGTTGAAAGGAGAATGTATACGTAGCCATTCTGTGAAATTTTCGAGATGCTTGAATTTTCGCCTTTGGCAAGCTTGCCCAAGTTTCACGTGATGCTGGGACGTGCTCGTGTTCACTCCAACAAAGGATTCCAAAGCTTCCACCATCTTCATTGAAGCTGGCATTGCATGTATCCAGCGTGCAAGCATAGCATCAGATACACCGTGCCCTCGAGTCAACCCTCCTGTTGTCCTAAATTTCTTCAACAGGACTTGTTCGATCAGACCAAATGCCACTCCAGAATTTTGATGAACTACGCACGATAAAGAATCCTCTTTCCACAAACTTCTCGAAATCTCTGGTTGCCATGGTCATCTCCAGGTTCGCCATTTGCTGGAGATAGACGTGGGCCGACTTCGCATAGTGCATATGCCCACCAGCGTTCAGGAAAGGCAGCATCTTCTGAACACAATGCAAATGCAGTTATTGTTTTTATTATTATTTATTAGGTTATAAGATGCTATCCTTCTATATAAAAGTGTCAAAATTTTACCTATCATTAAAAAAGGGGCATAGTTGCGCCTACAGAATATGTTTACATCACCAGTTGCACCGGCTTTGTGAAGCCCCCCTCTTCGGCGCGCCGCTCCTCGAGTTGCATGCGCATGTTTGACAACTTCTCACACCCGTAATTTTTGGTTTACGAAAGTGTTGATTACGTATTTTTGTGAGTTTCGATGTGCTTAACAACATTTATTTCAGTACTTTTTTCAATCCCATGACTGTAAAAGGTGAAAAATCGACATTGAACATCAAGATGGCTTTTAACGCTACCCTATGAGAGTTTGTTGAAGTGATTTATAATAACTATTTCGATTGTTATCTAGGTTAAGTAGTGTCAAAATGATGTCCTGCATTCTGGTAAGTTATCCTGACCAAACCGTATGTCCTTATCACCCGTAGGTACCGAGTTATGACGTTCAATGTGATGCTGGATACGAAATCCATGATGGCGGCCATTTTCCAAGATGGCGGCATGTTCCCCATGAGGGATTTTTTGGGACTTTTAGTATTATGATCCAGGCTATTCAAGGAACCTCTCCACCAATTTTTAACTTGATAAACTAATTTTCCTCACTTTGCCCAAATTCTGTCTAATATTCCTGCACTATATTGGTATATAGGCTTTCACGGCCAGTGAATTAAAACTCAGCAATTCTTCTAGGTTTGTGCCATGTCTTGTGTGGGGTTTCGCCCAGGACACCAAGCTGGCTCATCGGCGGGCTCTTGGTGTCCCCGCCCGGACCCCCACTGGAGTAGCGAACTGCGCGCCACCTCCCTTTATATAAGGAGCAACTGCACCTCTTGACTGCGAGAACTAAAAGCCCAAGCAGCCTCAACCTCCCTATGAAGGCTTCCAAAAAGATGCTATATTGGTTTTCACGGTCAGTGAATTAAAACTCAGCAATTCTTCAAGGTTTGTGCCGTGTCTTAAGCGGGGACACCAAGAGCCCGCCGAGGAGCCAGCTTGGTGTCCTAGGCGAAACCCCACACAAGAAATGGCACAAACCTAGAAGAATTGCTGAGTTTTACATTCCTATTGCTTAATTAGGACAAGAGAAATAGAAACGCGATTTAAAAAAATGATCAGTGCCATTTTAAAGTTCTCATAAAATTCCATTAAATTAGACGTCAAGATATTAAGGCCAGTATTAAGATATACCGTGCTAAGTTTCACAGCGCTGGGATGAAAAGTCACGAGAAAAATCCATTTAAATATTTAAATTTCGTTACGCCGCCATGTTGTTGGTTTTGTGTGCACTAGGTTATTGACGGCTCCATAGGTAAACGTAGCCTATGTTAATAGCCTCTATCCACAAACAAAATTTCAGTTTGATTGCCGTAGATATTGAGAACCGATTAAATATTTTGGATTGTCACCATATTGGATTGTTATATATGGAGGCCATAGAGTTGTGTACCATTAGCTGAAGACTATTGCGTAGGTTCATTATTCAAACATTGACTTCGGTCGCATGATTAGGACACAAGAAATAAAACCTTAATTTTAAAATATTGCACATTCACCATCTTGAGATTATGAATACAATTGCTGAAGACTATTGCGTAGGTTCATTATTCAAACATTGACTTCGGTCGCATGATTAGGACGCAAGAAATAAAACTTTAATTTTAAAATATTGCACATTCACCATCTTGAGATTATGAATACAATTGAAATAAATTTGGTGTCAGTGGATTAGAATTTGCATAAAGATTTGCCGTACCAAGTTTCACTGCGTTCGAATGGTTAGGTCGCGAGAAATGTTCATTTAAATATTTCAATTTTGCTTGGCCGCCATGTTAGTTTTGTACCTAACAGGTTTTTGAAAATCACATAAGTGAACGTATAGTAGTGCCCTTTATAACCGTACGAAATTTCACGGTATATCTGTAATTGTTACGGAGATATAGATCGCCAGTGAAGTATTTCGCGCAGCCGCCATGTTGAATTGGTGAAACTCATTTAAATTTGAAAGGCATGGTCGAGGTCGAACGAGGCAGTAATGTATATTTACTGAGTTTCATTGAAATCACTTTGGCCGTTTAAGGTTTATTACGGGGACACACACACATGCGCGCGTGCACACACACATAGTGAACCCATGTACCATTGGTTCAAGGGGTCGAATCCATGTATTATGGTAAAAAGAAGGAAGGAAATATACAGTCTTCAGAGGAACATAGAAATATTTTATACAAGAGGGCAAGCTTAACGTTGTGAAATAAACTGAAGCCAGGTGGCCAGGAAATGAGATCATGCCTGACGCATTGATAAGGAGCCAGTCACGAATTAAATAGAAAGAGTGGAACTTTCCAAGCGAGTGACGAAGAGCGTGTTTCGGAAATTGCTCTAACGTTGCAGTAAAATGGCAACCGCGCAGCTGTGCCAGAAGAAGAATAATTAGATTTAACCCATTTGCAAGAATAAAATTAACTAATGAAATACAGCATTGTGAATCATTTCGGAATAGAGATTGTTGTGTGGTGATAGATGTTATAATATAGGCCCAGGAATGAAGTGCCGACGTGGCCATACGTCATTGGGGATTCCCCGAGACCCGAGGAGGGGGGAATTAAAAATCAACTGTAACACCCACACAGCTGAAGACCAAATTTTATTTAATATCTCAGAACTGCACGATCGATTTTCATGTGCAAAGAAGTCAGTTTACGTTTAGAAAACGAGCTTTCCAGAGATACAATTTTTAATAGTGTGCGACCATTACTTCAAAAGTTGGTTCTGAGAAAGACGTGGATTTTATCTTTTTTTAGCCAAAGAGTATAAAAGTCCTGGCAGAGCCAAACTAATCATGCAGTACTTACTAGACCTCGAGAGGTCGTGATACTCTGTATCGACAACCAGCGTGCACCCGAAGGGAGTGGCCGAGAAGTATCATCAAAGTATCGCCGTGTGAAGACTTAGGAAAATCCTAATACAGGATTTAGTTCCGCCAATATCAGTCTTACAGTGAAAAGTCAGTATTACAGTCAAAGTAGGCTGCGAACTTAAAGTACAGGCGATAGGTCTTCAAATAACAGTTCATTTAAACGACCGAAAGTGTCGTAACGTTTTGAAGTACCATAATAGCGAAACAAACATTCTATCAACGTTAAAGAACCCGATCAGGGTCGGACAAAATAAGGTCCGCATAGTATTCTGGAAAGATAGGAATTAGAGGACAGAATAATCAGAAGGGAAAATTAAATTCAAGACGTTGTTTCAAGGAAACGAACGAACTATAAAAAGCACTAAGTTACGAGGAGTATTAGATGCTAGAAAATAATAGGTCACCGATAGAGTATTTGGGAGACCGTGAACAAGACAGACTTTCACTAGACAACTAATAGGGTCTAGAAAGAAGCAAGTTCGAGCTAATAATAATAATAGCCGATCGTCAGGAAACCGGATTTGAAGAAGTACCATTCCAGGGAGGGGTAGAGTGTTCGAGACTTTCATATTCTGGTCAGATAGGAAGCCGACATCTACTAGTTTCACCCTTGGAGACGGGGAAGCAAAAATCACGTGTGCAAGGCCTAATCAAAGCCTCAGTGATTAGAATCAGTATAGTGTAAATATATAAAATTTGTGTTAGATAGTAATTTTTCAGTGATTTTATTGTTTGTAATAGAGGAATACAGAAGTGTATTTTAAAATGTTATCAGTGTTTAAAGTATATAAGTTATATGTGTGTCAAGATATGTCAGTGTATGAAATGAATTTGAGCAAGATGGTTTAATCACAAGTAGTGGGCGAAATGAAACATCGTTGGAAAGTACGGTCGGGGGACCGTCCGAGCATGTAAGTAACCATTTTCATTATGTTAGGTGTTGGGGAATATTTGTGTACAATCAACCTGAGAATAAGAAATAGGGATGTTTTTGAATAACAAATAACAGAATAAGAGCGCGATCTGGACAAATAAAAATTGAGAAATTATAAAATAATTATGTGAAATGAATAAATCCCTTAGAGGGAATGTATGAAATAAAATATCAGTGTATTTGATAAATGTTATGAAAGCAAGCGTAATAATAATAAAAATTATATAAATGATGATTAAGTTGAATTATATGAAAGTATACATAATGTTGAATTTTGGGCTTATGCCGTGTTTTATTATATTAATATTCGACGCGTTTCGAAAGAAACCATGTCTTTCTTCGTCAGGAATAATCCGGAATACGACAATGTTGTTAAGAGAAAGCAACGAAGAACATATAGAAGGTGCCCAAAGATGGACCCCATTATAGCCCCATGTTAGGGACAACGGAAAGCAGCAGTGAATTACTTTCTCAGGGTTCTGATAATAGGTAGCCAGGATTCACTGAGATTGTAGCCGGTGTCGCGGTTGAAATTATCTTGGTGTTTACGTATTTCAACCGCCTCCCTGATGATTCTGGGACGATATTGCTTTATACGGGCAAGAACATCCACTCCTTGGAACATGACATCATGGCCAGGTGTTAAAGCATGATCGGCAACAGCTGATTTATCAGGTTGAATGAGCCTGATACATCTATTATGTTCCTTAATGCGAGTGCATATTGTTCTCGAAGTCTGCCCGATGTAAACCTTGCCACAAGTACAGGGAACTCTGTAGATACCCGGTTGTTGCAATTTAGGCAAACTGTCCTTAGTTGGTCGCAGGAGTTGCCTAATCTTAACAGAAGTTCCAAATACAGTCCGTATGTTGTACCGACGTAGGATTTTAGCAATACGATCCGTCGTGTTATGCATGTACGGAAGGTAAGCAGTTCCTCTTACATCTCTTTTCTCAACTGACGTCCTATTATTATTTGTTGGCTTCAGAACCGTAGAAATCAAAGCCTTGCTATAACCGTTGCTCTCAAAGGTGGTTCGCAGAGTGGTAATTTCTTCTTGTAAAGAAGACACTTCACAAAACCTCCTAGCCCTGGTAGTTAAGAGTTGTAAGGATACCATGTTTCTGGGCAGGGTGATGGTGAGAACTTGCGTGGAGATATCTATTGGTGTGAGTTGGCTTACGAAAAACGCTGTGTCCTAAAGATCCATCCTCTTTTTTGGTGACGAGAACATCTAAAAAAGGTATTTTGCCGTCAGATTCCTTTTCCATGGTGAAACAAATAGAAGGGTGCTGGCGATTAAGGTGATCCAGGAAATGGCTAAGATTTTCCTCACCTTCCGTCCAAACAACGAACGTGTCATCCACATAACGCCACCAGATCTTCGGTTTGAAAGGAGCCGACGACAAAGCTTTCTCTTCAAAGTTCTCCATGAAGAAATTAGCCACAACAGGAGAGAGAGGACTACCCATGGCCACACCATCAGTCTGCTCATAAAAATTCCCATTCCATAGAAAGTAGGAGGAGGTCATGCAGTGATAAAAAAGTCTTGTGATGTCTTCAGGAAAAAAAGCCATTAATGAGAGACATAACACCATCAATAGGTACTCTCGTAAACAGAGACACCACATCGAGACTCACTAGGATATCACCCGGCTGAAGTGTTATAGCCAACAAATAATAATAGGACGTCAGTTGAGAAAAGAGATGTAAGAGGAACTGCTTACCTTCCGTACATACATAACACGACGGATCGTATTGCTAAAATCCTACGTCGGTACAACATACGGACTGTATTTGGAACTTCTGTTAAGATTAGGCAACTCCTGCGACCAACTAAGGACAGTTTGCCTAAATTGCAACAACCGGGTATCTACAGAGTTCCCTGTACTTGTGGCAAGGTTTACATCGGGCAGACTTCGAGAACAATATGCACTCGCATTAAGGAACATAATAGATGTAACAGGCTCATTCAACCTGATAAATCAGCTGTTGCCGATCATGCTTTAACACCTGGCCATGATGTCATGTTCCAAGGAGTGGATGTTCTTGCCCGTATAAAGCAATATCGTCCCAGAATCATCAGGGAGGCGGTTGAAATACGTAAACACCCAGATAATTTCAACCGCGACACCGGCTACAATCTCAGTGAATCCTGGCTACCTATTATCAGAACCCTGAGAAAGTAATTCACTGCTGCTTTCCGTTGTCCCTAACATGGGGCTATAATGGCGTCCATCTTTGGGCACCTTCTATATGTTCTTCGTTGCTTTCTCTTAGCAACATTGTCGTATTCCAGATTATTCCTGATGAAGAAAGACATGGTTTCTTTCGAAACGCGTCGAATATTAATATAATAAAAAACGGCATAAGCCCAAAATTCAACATTATGAATAGTAACACGGGCCGTGAAAGTCTAAATGACTATATGAAAGTAATAGCTTTTGAGCTTTTGTAAAGGAATAAAGACATGGTGTGAATACATGTTCTTAAAGTATAGCGATTATTGTCACGGGAGAGGATTAATATAAAAAAATTGAGATGAAGATCAAATGTTGATTTTGAATTTATTAGTTCTCTGGAAGACGCTAGGCCTTAAAGTAATGTATAGCGCATTGTCGCGCATTAAAGTAAAGTGTTACGCTAGGAAGGCGTTGAATCTAAATACACTTGGTAAATTAATTGTGAGGGACAGTTGATTGGGGTAATTGATGAAAAGTCCTCCATATAGTGATGTAGATCACGAGGCCATGTGTGTTATGTTGTGTTATAATAGGGAGCAAATTTATTGTATTATGAGCGCAGGTTATAAGGCCGAGGCCGCCCTAAGTTGCATTTATATAAGTCCTCCAGTATGGGATTGGTTCCCGAGGCAGTTGAGAGAGTCGAACCCAGACTCGTCTAGTTGTTGAAGCCCCTAAATATTCGTTGTTGTATGTGAATTATTCTTACCCATCAATGATGACACTTCATAATTAATAAATGCCAAGGTTACGAGAGTGGTCAATGAACCTAAATAAGGTTGTTAAAATGAATGAAAGAAACGCCAGGTCTGTTCAGAGAACTATGTATAAGAAATAGCTGTTTTAAAGCATGAGTGTAGCCGTCCCGTGTGGGCGAAACTTAGGGTCTCCCTCCTGGGCAATAAATCGAGCTGAGTGTTACGGTCCGACCCCTCGCTATTGAAAGTGTGGTAGGTCGGAGGGGACCGTCTGTTTGAAGTAATAATACACCATGAGTGTTTAGAGTTGTTAATGACTCGGGATTCGAACCGAGATTCTTGTAGATGAATGTGACCACTTGCAAAGTTCAGATCGTTTGCTTTCTTATGAGATGATGGTCTTTTAAGACAAATAATAATGAGTATAAATCCCTAATGTAATGGTATATTAATGTAGGATTTCACGAGTTCAGTGAAGACAATTAGATTTCGGGAGTGATCTTAATTTTTGACTTGGTTCTAGTAGTCTTCTATAACTCGGGAGTACACAAGTATTTTTCCCAATCACTGTAGTGAATTTGTTAACTTGAGAGAGGTGGTAACATGAGAACATTGTGAAATGCCCAAAAATTTAAGTAAAGAAGTAACATTTACTTTGAATAAGATTATATATTGTTTTGATTATAAGAAACTCATAAAATAAATATTGAGGTGTGTAAAGGAATAACACAGTTTATAGTGGAAAGTATCGAGCCATTGGAGCTCGTGATGGTATTGAAATTTAAAAGGGATACTTTATGGAAGTGAAAAGAATTATAAGTTTGTTGGATTGTAGGAAACCATGTATTTTAATATAACATTTGTTTGATTTTATGTATTCCTTGTTCACTCTGAACAAGTTAGAAGGATTGGTCAGTAGTTTATTTGTTTAATTTGTTTGTAGCGCCATATATTTGGTAAATTAAATGTTTTATAATAGGAGTTGATTTTGTTTTTATTTTGGAAGTGTATCCTCTATTTAATCCAAAATGTGTAAGTCACAGAGTGGGACAACATACCATAACCCCGAAAATCCCGATTTGAGCATTGCTGGCATACTGTGATTTGCATATTTCTTGCTGAAAGGGCACAGGGGGGCATAGAAGTACTGTGCTTGGATTAAATATTAGAGGAACACTTAAGACGGTCATATCATGTAAAAGTAAAGTAATGATAGGAATAGATACAACAGATAATGTTAACTGACCGCATGGGTCCCTGGAAACTCACACCGAGCAGCCCTGAATATATATATATATATATATATATATATATATATATATTAAACCCCCCTTAAACACATAAATGGCGCCCAGCACGTAGGGATGAGTTTTCCTAGGGAAAACCCGAGTTTTCTTGAAAAATCAAAATTTTCAATTAAAAAAATGGTTTTTCGAAATTTTGAATTTTTAAATACTTCCATAAATGTTTTGACATTGAATGAGTATATCAAGAGGGTGCGTTTTAGTAAACACCCATACCAAGGTAAAATTTTGAAAATTGGGACACAATGGTTTAGAGTACCATCTCTCAAGCATGTACCAGCGATGTGGCATAGTAGCCCACTGTATTTTAATAAGATGGCATTAAGTGAGGAGATGCAGAGGCTTGTGGACGTTTTAAAAGCCGATAGCAATGAAAAGTGGGAGGCCATGAACAATAATTTTGAAACTATAAACAATAAATTGGACAGCCAACAGTGTACAAATAAAGAAGAGTTCGAATCCATAAATCAAAATTTAGGATCTTTAAAAACTAATAGTGATAACATGGGAACTAAATTAGAAGCTATCGAGGCCGACTGTGTAAGAATGAACAGTGAATCGAAGGCTGAAATTGAGGGAATAAAAAAGGGGTCAAATGAACTCCGAGAGAGTATAGAAGAAACAATGAATACCAAATTTCAAGGTTTTGATACGGGGTTGGAGAGTAAGTTAAGAGAGTTCAAAGGGGAAATCGCAAGTGAAATTCAAAAGGAAAATAATGTACTTAAGTCAGAATTGCAAGGCCAAATAAAGACCTTAGAGGAAAGTACGGTAAAATCCCAAATTGAATGTCAAGAAAATTTTGGAATTTTGAATAAAAATTTGAGTTCCATGGGAACTAAATTAAGTAATATGGAGTAAAATGTAGATGTATGTAAAAATGAACTTGTAACCCAGATCCAAGGTGTGCAGGCAAAGTTAGAAGCTCAGATAGAATCTAACAGCAATATTTGTGAAAAGTCCCGGGATGAGATAAAAGATAGTCTTGATAAGCTAGAAGGCAGATTTAAAGGGGTGGAGAACAAAATAGGAGACCTCGAGGGAAAAGTCGATGAAGTTCAGGCCAAAGTAAATGATATGGAAAGTCAGAATCACAAAGATGTACAGGGTATGAAAGAGCAGATTGATCATTTTACCGGGCAGGTAGATGAGAACATAAGGAAGCACGAGGAGGGAATAAATAAAAAATTAGGTACATACGAAGAGCATCTCCAGAGAGAAAGAAAACAACGAGATAAAGAAAGTAAGGAAAATAGAAGATAGATGAAATAAGTAAGGGTATCAATGAGGTTCAGGGAACCATGGAAACATTAAAGGTACAAGTAGAAAAAACTAATTCTGAAGTAAAGCTGGTCAAAGATGACTTAACGGAATTGTATAAAAATCAAGGGAAAACTGAGGAAAAGCTGGAAGGAATTAAGGGAGATATGGTCAAAGGACAAAAAGAGATGGAGAAAAAGATAAAGGAGATACGAGAAGACTTAGATACCAAAGGTGACGTTAAGCCAGAAATTATAGCACAACAGGTCATGGTCATCAAGAAAGAGGTAGAAGAACATTTTGCTGAAATGAGGGATAGTTTCAGGGAAGAGAAATTCCAACTCGAACAAGCAGTGGAAAACAGTAAAAGGAATCAAGAGAGAATTCAGAATGAATTAGGATCCCGGTTGGAAAGGACTGAACAAAAGAACAGTCAAATGGAAATTCAACTCATGGCTAATGAGGAAAGTGCCCGAAGAGAAAGGAAATTAGAATTTGAAAGTCAGGATGAATTCCAAAAAGACAGGATGGATAGATCCCCATGAACGAGGCACAGATCAAGATAGGGACTTAGGAGGGAGAGAGCCCTTATAAGAACCCAGGATATCCGATGGCCATGTCAACACCTTATATGAACCAAACAAATGGTCAAATAATAAATATCATCAAGTCAAATGAGGACAGACCGGTGAAGTTTACGGGTAATAATATGTCAATTACTCCTAAATACTGGTTGAAGGAGGTCGCAGAGTACTTGAATGAAATGAAAGTTCCTCAGGATCGGAGACTGAGAGCAATTGAGAAGCTGTTGGCAGGTGATTGTCTCACCTGGTTGAGGAGTTTCAGGTATACATTTGACACGGTGGAAGGTTTTAGAAAAGCGTTTCTGAAACGATATTGGGCAGCAGATGGTCAAGAAAATCTGAGGCTAGATCTGTACTCTAGGAAGTATAGCACAAATGCCCCAACTAAATATTCAGAATTTTTCACCACTCAGCTGTGTAAATTCCGGGAACTTGACATTGCTCCTGCTGAGAACGACCTGTGTCCCGCCATTGCAAGACACCTTCCATATGAGATCCAGAGGTTGTTAATCTCATCTAAAGCCAGAAGTGCTGTGGAAGTGGAGAGCGTCTTACGGCAATTAGATATGACGACTTCACACGTTACTCCCAGGCATCAAAGACAGACTGAACAGGTACATATGGCCAGCAGTCAAGAAAACAGAGAGAAACCATCGACCAAAAATCAGTCCACTAGTACTGATACTCAGGGACTGGGTCGAGAATATGGACATCAAGAGCCTAGGGGAATACAGCCATATTATAGAGGAGGATATCGAGGAAGAAATCCTAGAAATACGGGTTATAGGCAACAAGAAAATCGACCCTATAACAATAATAATCCGAGGCAGGATAAATGAAAGAGATGGGAAAATTATCCCAGAACGAATGTGAGGCCGGAAGACAGAAATGATGAATATCGGGCCGAAATAGAAGAAAGATATCAGGAAAGTCTTCGTTACATGAATGAACGAACGGACGAACCTGAAACGCAAAGAGTCCGTTGGAGTGAGGCAATAAAGAACCGAAAATCACCCGACCGACTAGAAGGAGCTCAAAGCTTGGAGTTACAAGCTGAATTGAAGAACGAGGGGAAAGGAAGCCCTCAGGATAAAAAAAAACTTCAAAATTAAATCATCAAAAGTGGAAACATACCAGGAGCTGGGAGGAGGTAGAGATTGTGAATTGGATAGCAAGACCAGATGAGCTAATTAAAGATGATGTGGAAGGAATCCCACCTATTAGAAGAGAACTACCTATCATCATGCTAAGGATAGAAGGATTACTGGTCAGGGCATTAATTGATACTGGATCAACCATAAGTTTAATTACGCAAATTGAATTGGAAACAAGAGGCCGCGTATTGAAAATTCCCACCTCAAGTGTGAAGATTAAGGGAATTATTCCTGAAAAATCTTTGAGATGTAAATTTCAGGTATACATTGATTTGATCATAGGTAACGCTGAAATTTCGCAATGCTTTTTGCTGGTAAATCAATTGCCATATAATGTCATATTAGGTATTGATTTTATCCGTGAGAACAAGGTCATTATAGACCTAGCGAAAAATTGCATTAGGATTCAAAGAGAGGATGTGGACGAACAAAACATTAATTTACATGAACAGGATGCGAAAATAGGAGAACAGGTATGGCATGTGGAAGAAGTGAACGAGGAAGGTTGTAAGGACATAGAAAAGATATTTGAAGTCCTAAATATAGAACTTGAAGAGAGTTTGGAAACTGAGTTCGAAACCAACCTGTCAGGAAAAATAGAGGAAGCTAAAGTTGACCTCGAAAACAAGGAAAATTTAAAGGAATTACTAGTAAATTTCAGGGACGTATTTGATTCCAAGCCAGGAAAGATTGAAAATTTTAAATACGCTTTTCAAGTAAATGATTGGGCACCGTTCAGACAGAAACCATACCCGGTTGCAGAAAAACATTACCCACAAACGAAGAAAACACTGCAGGAGATGAGTGATGCAGGTGTTATAGAAAAGATGGCGACACCATACGTTAGTCCATTAGTAATTGTGAGTAAACCGGATGGCTCAGTAAGGGTGTGTTTAGACGCCAGGAATTTGAACGCGAAAATCATACCAGAAAATGATTCGGCACCACCCATAAAAGAAATACTGAGGAAATTTAAAGGCAAGAAGATATTCACAAATATTGACATGACTTCTTCATATCATCATCTCGAACTGGAAGAGAAAACCAGTCTCTTAACTGGATTCCAGTTCGACCAACAAACATATTGCTTCAAGAGATGTCCGTTTGGTTTGAAGACCGCGGGATCTGCCTTAATAAGAGCGCTTGATCGTAACCTGTCAGAGGAAGTGAAAGATTGCACTATCCGTTATGTGGATGACATATTGCTTACCTCGGAAAACATTGAGGAACATTTGGAAAAGTTAAAGAAATTATTGGAAGATTTAAGAAGGGCTAACTTTAAGATTAATTTGAAGAAATCAAATTTTTGTCAGAGACAAGTTACATTTTTGGGGCATGTGATAGATAAGGATGGTGTTAAACCAAATCCATGCAAATTAGAATCGATAAGAGATTTTCCCAGGCCTTTGAAGGTGAAAAACGTTCGCCAGTTTTTGGGATTGATTGGATTTTTCTCAGGACATTGTCCGTCATACACCAAAACTGTTGCACCACTACAGGACCTTCTGAAGAAGGGGGGCAAGTGGAAATGGACGGAGGAAACAGAAAAAGCATTTATAGAGGCCAGGAAATGCTCTTAAACTATGTGAAGCTAGGATATCCTGATTTTAATCAGAGATTTGTAATACAAACAGATGCATCCCAGATTGGAATAGGGGCAATGCTATATCAGGAAAATCCGGATAACCCTGAGAAGAAAAATTATCTAGCTTTCACAAGTCGGAGACCGAAACCACACGAGAAAATTTATACAATCAGCGAGATCGAGCTGTTAGCGATATTGCACGCGTTGCAATATTGGCGAAAGATCGCATATGGGTTCCCAGACACATTAAGGACTGATCATAAAGCCTTAACCTTTTTGATGAAGACGGATTTATCCAGTCAAAGGTTGATGCATTGGGCTTTATACATTCAACAGTTCGACGTAAATATAGAGTATTGCCCAGGGAAAGAAAATGTAGTTCCAGATTATTTAAGTAGACAGCCAGAGTCCATAGAAGAGGAAGTAATGGCTATTGATTTGGAATGAATTAAGAAGCATTGGTCAACGACAACGTGAGGATCCATGGATGAACATGCTCATATCGTTCTTGGAAGGGATTTTCATAAGGGGAACATCTGCGTATACTGAAGCGAATAAGATAGCTCAGGATTACACGTTCTTTAATGGATTGTTGTATAAGTTTGTGGACTCTGACCATACACGATTAAGGATCGTAGTACCTGCGATTTTGCAGAGGAAAATGGTATGGTTAGCCCATAGATCGTTTGGACATATGGGAGTCGACAAAACAGTCTCGATGCTGAAAGAAGCATTTGTATGGCCGAGACTGAGAGAGACTGTAAGGGATACGCTCAAGACATGTGATCTATGTCAAAGGATTCAACCAAATGCGTTTTTGATGAGACAAAAGCCAATACCATTGTTGCCCAAGAGGCCAGGTCAAATTATTTCTATTGACAATTTCGGACCTTTGCCAAAGGCTAGGAGAGGAAATAGACATATAATGGTGGCTATGGATGTTTTCACAAAAAATGGTTGTCCTTGCTCCCATACAGAAGACTAGTACCAAACAGGTGTTAAAACGACTCAAAGAAAAAGTGATACATATTCTGGGAAAACCCGAGAATTTGTTGTCGGTTCACGGTAGTTGTTTTACAAGTGTAGAGTTCAGACAGGAATTAGAGAGACTTGGAATACGTCAGATTTTGTCAAGTATTCGCCATCCTGAGGCAAATCCTGAGGAAAGAGTGATGAGGGAAACGGCCAAGGATTGTAGGATATACTGTGCTGAGGAAAATTGGAAATGGATAGATATCCTTGATGTTATCGAATTTTGTATAAACAACACAATCCATGAATCTACGGGAGAGATACCAATAACGTTACATCGGAATGAGCAACCAGAGAGACCTTGGAGTCTGGTAATTCCTAGGCCAGCAGACGCTCAGCCTGGAAGAGATGTACGTATTAGAAGAGCCTTTGAGCATCTAAAAGCTCAAGCTGATAGAAGGCAAAGAAGAAACAGGCACAAGAGGTATCATCGACCACTATTAGCAAGAGAAATGGTGTTAGTGAAAAGACCAGCCATTTCGGATCCAGGGAACCGCGTGTACAAGAAGTTCCAGAAAATGTACCACGGACCGTATCAAATAATAAGAGATTTAAGAAATAATGCCTATAGAATTCGGCACTGTGAAACGAATCACGAAGTGACCATGAACTCAGCGAATTTAAAAGTATATTACCCTCCCGAAGACTTCGATGAAGCAAATGAACAAGCCCTGGTTATGGAACAATTTAGAGATGATGAATCCACTTTTGATAGAAAAAAGAGTAAGGTAGAACAAGGAAACAGAGCTCAACCATTCGAGTGCGAATGCGAATTAGAGAAACTGTATTGTGAGATAAGAGAAATAATTGATTTTGTTGAAAAGGAAAATTTCAATTTAAGAAGAGAGAATGATGAAATAAAGAAACGGGTAGGGATAGACCACACCCGTAACGAAGAATTATGTTCTGGAGACTTTTAGTCCAGACAAATAAGAAAGAGAGAAAGCGTAGGGACAGAACGTACCCAACCTACACAATTACCGGATATGACTTAAAAGGTGGAAAAACCCAAATTATCGTGGGATTTTAAAGGAATAAAGATCAGAAGGTACGGATAAACGTTATGATGGCTTCGACAATGAAGAAAAAAGAGATTTTTATGAAAATGATTGAAATAAATTTCCTCAAAATTTTTCGAAAATTTATTTACCTAAGGAGGGAGATATGAACCCATGTAGGATTGGTTCAAGGGGTCGAATCCATGTATTATGGTAAAAGAATGAAGGAAATATACAGTCTTCAGAGGAACATAGAAAGATTTTATACAAGAGAGCAAGCATAACGTTGTGAAATAAACTGAAGCCAGGTGGCCAGGAAATGAGATCATGCCTGACGCATTGATAAGGAGCCAGTCATGAATATAAATAGAAAGAGTGGAACTTTCCAAGCGAGTGACGAAGAGCGTGTTTCGGAAATTGCCCTTACGTTGCAGTAAAATGGCAACCGCGCAGCTGTGCCAGAAGAAGAATAATTAGATTTAACCCATTTGCAAGAATAAAATTAACTAAAGAAATACAGCATTGTGAATCATTTCGGAATAGAGATTGTTGTGTGGAGATAGATGTTATAATAAAGGCCCAGGAAAGAAGTGCCGACGTGGCCATACGTCATTGGGGGTTCCCCGAGACCCGAGGAGGGGGAATTAAAAATCAACTGTAACACCCACACAGCTGAAGACCAAATTTTATTTAATATCTCAGAACTGCACGATCGATTTTCATGTGCAAAGAAGTCAGTTTACGTTTAGAAAACGAGCTTTCCAGAGATACAATTTTTAATAGTGTGCGACCATTACTTCAAAAGTTGGTTCTGAGAAAGACGTGGATTTTATCTTTTTTTAGCCAAAGAGTATAAAAGTCCTGGCAGAGCCAAGCTAATCATGCAGTACTTACTAGACCTCGAGAGGTCGTGATACTCTGTATCGACAACCAGCGTGCACCCGAAGGGAGTGGCCGAGAAGTATCATCAAAGTATCGCCGTGTGAAGACTTAGGAAAATCCTAATACAGGATTTAGTTCCGTCAATATCAGTCTTACAGTGAAAAGTCAGTATTACAGTCAAAGTAGGCTGCGAACTTAAAGTACAGGCGATAGGTCTTCAAATAACAGTTCATTTAAACGACCGAAAGTGTCGTAACGTTTTGAAGTACCATAATAGCGAAACAAACATTCTATCAACGTTAAAGAACCCGATCAGGGTCGGACAAAATAAGGTCCGCATAGTATTCTGGAAAGATAGGAATTAGAGGACAGAATAATCAGAAGGGAAAATTAAATTCAAGACGTTGTTTCAAGGAAACGAACGAACTATAAAAAGCACTAAGTTACGAGGAGTATTAGATGCTAGAAAATAATAGGTCACCGATAGAGTATTTGGGAGACCGTGAACAAGACAGACTTTCACTAGACAACTAATAGGGTCTAGAAAGAAGCAAGTTCGAGCTAATAATAATAATAGCCGATCGTCAGGAAACCGGATTTGAAGAAGTACCATTCCAGGGAGGGGTAGAGTGTTCGAGACTTTCATATTCTGGTCAGATAGGAAGCCGACATCTACTAGTTAGATAGTAATTTTTCAGTGATTTTATTGTTTGTAATAGAAGAATACAGAAGTGTATTTTAAAATGTTATCAGTGTTTAAAGTATATACGTTATATGTGTGTCAAGATATGTCCGTGTATGAAATGAATTTGAGCAAGATGGTTTAATCACAAGTAGTGGGCGAAATGAAACATCGTTGGAAAAAACGGTCGGGGGACCGTCCGAGCATGTAAGTAACCATTTTCATTATGTTAGGTGTTGGGGAATATTTGTGTACAATCAACCTGAGAATAAGAAATAGGGATGTTTTTGAATAACAAATAACAGAATAAGAGCGCGATCTGAACAAATAAAAATTGAGAAATTATAAAATAATTATGTGAAATGAATAAATCCCTTAGGGGGAATGTATGAAATAAAATATCAGTGTATTTGATAAATGTTATGAAAGCAAGCGTAATAATAATAATAATAAAAATTATATAAATGAAGATTAAGTTGAATTATATGAAAGTAATAGCTTTTGAGCTTTTGTAAAGGAATAAAGACATGGTGTGAATACATGTTCTTAAAGTATAGCGATTATTGTCACGGGAGAGGATTAATATAAAAAATTGAGATGTAGATCAAATGTTGATTTTGAATTTATTAGTTCTGTGGAAGACGCTAGGCCTTAAAGTAATGTATAGCGCATTGTCGCGCATTAAAGTAAATTGTCACACTAGGAAGGCTTTGAATCTAAATACACTTGGTAAATTAATTGTGAGGGACAGTTGATTGCGGTAATTGATGAAAAGTCCTCCATATAGTGATGTAGATCACGAGGCCATGTGTGTTATGTTGTGTTATAATAGGGAGCAAATTTATTGTATTATGAGCGCAGGTTATTAGGCCGAGGCCGCCCTAAGTTGCATTTATATAAGTCCTCCAGTATGGGATTGGTTCCCGAGGCAGTAGAGAGAGTCGAACCCAGACTCGTCTAGTTGTTGAAGCCCCTAAATATTCGTTGTTGTATGTGAATTATTCTTACCCATCAATGATGACACTTCATAATTAATAAATGCCAAGGTTACGAGAGTGGTCAATGAACCTAAATAAGGTTGTTAAAATGAATGAAAGAAACGCCAGGTCTGTTCAGAGAACTATGTATAAGAAATAGCTGTTTTAAAGCATGAGTGTAGCCGTCCCGTGTGGGCGAAACTTAGGGTCTCCCTCCTGGGCAATAAATCGAGTTGAGTGTTACGGTCCGACCCCTCGCTATTGAAAGTGTGGTAGGTCGGAGGGGACCGTCTGTTTGAAGTAATAATGCACCATGAGTGTTTAGAGTTGTTAATGACTCGGGATTCGAACCGAGTTTCTTGTAGATGAATGTGACCGCTTGCAAAGTTCAGATCGTTTGCTTTCTTATGAGATGATGGTCTTTTAAGACAAATAATAATGAGTATAAATCCCTAATGTAATGGTATATTAATGTAGGATTTCACGAGTTCAGTGAAGACAATTAGATTTCGGGAGTGATCTTAATTTTTGACTTGGTTCAAGTAGTCTTCTATAACTCGGGAGTACACAAGTATTTTTCCCAATCACTGTAGTGAATTTGTTAACTTGAGAGAGGTGATAACATGAGAACATTGTGAAATGCCCAAAAATTTAAGTAATGAAGTAACATTTACTTTGAATGAGATTATATATTGTTTTGATTATAAGAAACTCATAAAATAAATATTGAGGTGTGTAAAGGAATAACACAGTTTATAGTGGAAAGTATCGAGCCATTGGAGCTCCTGATGGTATTGAAATTTAAAAGGGATACTTTATGGAAGTGAAAAGAATTATAAGTTTGTTGGTTTGTAGGAAACCATGTATTTTAATATAACATTTGTTTGATTTTATGTATTCCTTGTTCACTCTGAACAAGTTAGAAGGATTGGTCAGTAGTTTATTTGTTTAATTTGTTTGTAGCGCCATATATTAAGTAAATTAAATGTTTTATAATAGGAGTTGATTTTGTTTTTATTTTGGAAGTGTATCCTCTATTTAATCCAAAATGTGTAAGTCACAGAGTGGGAGAACATACCATAACCCCGAAAATCCCGATTTGAGCATTGCTGGCATACTGTGATTTGCATATTTCTTGCTGAAAGGGCACACTAGACACGGACAAAAGGTGATTTAATAAGCCTATATGACATAAATATAAATAGGCTGAAAATTGTAAATGTCAATATTTAAACCAATCCATCACAGTAATGGTGGGTTAGCATCATGGTCATGTAGCAACGTGTAGTTGGGTGTATGTGTTGAATCTGTCTGATAACCTGTGTTATTATATAATTGCTCTATTAGTGTAGTTTTAGTTGGGGTACGATTTGATTTGGGTAGGAGGAGTCCGTAGTCTTTATTTAGGTGGCATTCAAACCCAGCTCTTCTCAGTTCTGCCTCACGAGGGTGTTCAGGCCAGACTTAAATTCCCTGCTAGCCGGGAATCGAACCAGGACCTTCACGGTGACACCCAAGAATGCCAGGCGCTATACCACGAGGTAGACACACTTAAAATAAGACATAACTCTAACAAGTGACGAGATATTTGTGTGGGCTGTAAGACATGCAATGAAATATTAATTTCCCTCGTCTTTCTGGAACATAATATTGTATGATAATAAAATGGCACCTGAAGTTACCTTGGTCATTCAGCTTAAGGTGAGATAACTTTCGGAATGAAATGGCTGTAGATCAGTCTTACAGGTCTTAAGGGGCGGGGGGAATCTCACTGCTTGGCTTCAAGGTGAACACTCTAGTAGTCACAGATATTTATACACACATCAAAAAAAGTTTTGCATCACCTCGGTTCCCAGATCTCCGGCATATAGACGTTGACTGTGTATATTGTATCCAAGATACAGTCCCTTTGACTGTTCATAGATGTCACTAAAACTGCTCAAAGATGTAAACAACCATGCATGAGCAGGGCCTATTAGACGGAGGGGGTACGACAGCCGATCAGTTCCAGTCATTCCACCAGGACGAAGGTACGCTGCTCATGTTGTCTGTAGTTCTACCATGCCTAGAAGGTCAATACCGCAGTTCGATCGCGTCCGCATTGTTACTTTGTGTCAAGAAGGGCTCTCAACAAGGGAAGTTTCCAGGCGTCTCAGAGTGAACCAAAGCGATGTTGTTCGGACATGGAGGAGGTACAGAGATACAGGAACTGTCGATGACAGGCCTCGCTCAGGCCGCCCAAGGGCTACTACTGTAGTGGATGACCGCTACTTACGGATTGCCGCTCGGAGGAACCCTGACAGCAATGCCACCATGTTGAATAATGCGTTTCGTTCAGCCACAGGACGTCGTGTTTCAACTCAAACTGTGCGCAATAGGCTGCATGATGCGCAACTTCACTCCCGACGTCCATGGCGAGGTCCAGCTTTGCAACCCCGACACCATGCAGCGCGGTACAGATGGGCCCAACAACATGCTGAATGGACCCCACGGAATTGGCATCACGTTCTCTTCACCGATGAGTGTCGCATATGCCTTCAACCAGACAATCGTCGGAGACGTGTTTGGAGGCACCCTGGTCAGGCTGAACTTCTTAGACACACTGTCCAGCGAGTGCAGCAAGGTGGTGGTTCCCTGATGTTTTGGGGTGGCATTATGTGGGGCCGACGTACGCCACTGGTGGTCATGGAAGGCTCCGAAACGGCTTTACGATACCTGAATGACATCCTCCGACCCATAGTGCAACCATATCGGCAGAATATTGGAGAGGCATTTGTCTTCATGGACGACAATTCTCGACCTCATCGTGCACATCTTGTGAATGCGTTCCTTCAAGATAACGACATCGCTCGACTACAGTGGCCAGCATGTTCGCCAGACATGAACCCTATCGAACATGCCTGGGATATGTTGAAAAGGGCTGTTTATGGACGTCTTGACCCACCAACCACTCTGAGAGATTTACGCCGAATTGTCGTTGAGGAGTGGGACAATTTGGACCAACAGTGTCTTGATGAACTTGTGGATAGTATGCCACGGCGAATACAGGCATGCATCAATGCAAGAGGACGTGCTACTGGGTATTAGAGGTAGTGGTGTGTACTGCAATCTGGACCACAAATGCTGAAAGTCTAGCTGTATGATGGTACAACATGCAATGTGTGGGTCTCATGAGCAATAAAACGAGCTGAAATGTTGTTTGTGTTGATCTCTATTCCCTTTGTATTTAACGGTTCCGGAACTCTTGGAACCGAGGTGATGCAAAACTTTTTTTGATGTGTGTATATAGTCCGAGCTTGTGACCTATCACTGAGCGCAAGTTTTTCTGTCACCATCACAATCCAGCAAGTCACGGGAGCTTTGTTCATGAGCCCGTCAAATACTCAATATTTATTCATTGGGTGATATGAATAAAACGGAGTATATGCTCATACTCAACAATTTTGTAGTATATACTCAGAATGGAATGAATAAAAAGTTGAAGTTTAGACTCACTGAGAAGTATATACTCAAGGGTGGGAGTAAATACTCAGTTAGTGAGTATATTCTCCAATGTGGTATGAATAAAAGAAGTATATGCTACAAATTTGAAGTATATACTCACAATTTCTGAAGTCTGGCCATTACCATGCTCAGCTGTCTAATCTCAAGATGGTTGAATTTATGTTTGTAGATGTAAATAACTTGCGGGCTAAGAAAGTGTATAAATTACGAAGAACGGTTTCAGAGAGGGACTGTAGATCATTATACCGGTTTAATATAGGTAATATTCTATTGCTTTCTGATTACTTTTTGGGCAAATACACGGAAACGAGAGGAAAAGCTGTAAAAAGCAATTTATTTTTTTCAGTATTTGACTTTCTGTGATATATTTGCCAAAGTTTCCAGCGTAGCAAATCTTTCTAGATTTTTCAAAAATTCGCTTTTTTCCTTCCGCGAGTTAGGTGTTTGAGACTTGTCAAATACTGAAGGATAGTCACAGACAATCCTTACAAATGCCAAATCGGAAACATTTGATATAATAAATGATCATATGAGTCGTCCAGTTGCAAAACTCGTTTAATTCACTTGTGAATAAGAATGATTTTCTGAGAAACGATTCTCTGGACTTTGCCTCGCGTATCTTTTGTGTTTTTTGTTTTCTACTTTTTTCTTTTTGCTTTTTGGTTTGCTTTGTGCTTATGCTTTTGAATTTCACTTTTTGCTTTTCTTTCTTCGTTTTGGTTTTTTATTTGTTTTCTGCTTTTGCTTTTATTTTTGAATTTTGCTTTTTGCTTTGTGTTTCTTGTTTTCTTTGTTTTCTGATTTTGCTTTTGTTTTTGAATTTTGCTTTTTGTTTTGTGTTTCTTGTTTTTTGTTTTCTGCTTTTGCTTTTATTTCTGAATTTTGCTTTGTGTTTCTTGATTTTGTTTTCTGCTTTTGCTTTTGATTTTGAATTTTGCTTTTTGTTTTGTGTTTCTTGTTCTTTGTTTTCTGTTTTTGCTTTTTGCTTTGTGTTTCTTGTTTTATGTTTCCTGCTTTTGCTTTTGTTTTTGAATTTTGCTTTTTGTTTTTGATTTTGCTTTTGCTTTGTGTTTCTTGTTTTTTGTTTTCTGCTTTTTCTTTTATTTCTGAATTTTGCTTTGTGTTTCTTGTTTTTTTGTTTTCTACTTTTGCTTTTGTTTTTGATTTTGCTTTTTGCTTCGTGTGTTTTGTTTTTGTATTTGATTCCTGGAAAATCAAAATAAAACAAAACAAATTAAAGTAAAACAAAATACACAAAACAAAATCAAAATAAAACAAAATAAACAAAAGAAAACAAAATAAAACAAAACAAACCAAACAAAAAACGAAAAATACTATTTAAAACAAAATAAAACGAAATAAAATAAAACAAAACAAAATAAAAATATGAAAAAATATTAAAATAATTAAAATAAAATAATTAAATAAATAATTTTACGACATGATCCTTATTCACAAGTGGATTAAACGAGTTTTGCAACTGGACGACTCATATTCATCCCCACTAACAGACATTTCAATTAACCAAGAACTTTAAATTAATCGACAAGACAAGTCTACAGCAGACGACTGGTTTGCATTAACAAATGGCATGTAAAACAGTCGACGAAACGAGAGCAACATAGTGTCACAAGTGAAGTATATACTCCAAAAGGAGGGGAAATTGTAGTAGATACTCAAGATCTTTTATTCATAACAAACAGAGTATATACTCAAAACTGATGCTCATGCTCGAAGTATATACTTCGAAGTTTATACTCAGTTTTATTCATATCACCCATTGAACACATGAGTGCACGGAAGTTTGCTACGCACTTTGTAGAATCGCCTGTTCTCTCATTGGTAAGTGTATAGGTTCAGCATTTTAGAATACCATTCTAGGAGGTCCTGGTTAGATTATGGGCTCAGCCAAGAAATTTAATTCTTGTCTAGGATCTTGAACGGGGGCCACTCTGCCTCATGAGGCAAGACTGAGAAGAGGCGGATGCAATTCCCATCTCAGCCATCCTGGAAATGGTTGGTTTGCCACTTCTACTCCAGGCAAATGCCGTGATGGTACCTAACTCAAGTCCACGGCCGCCCCCTTCCCAATCCTCCCTCAACTTAATTACAAATACATACACTAGTACAGCCATCACAATGACACAGGTTGTCAGACAGATAGCATACATACCGAAGTAGCCTACTAGGTATTTTTTTTTTGTCGTGTGGCCTCCTGAGAGGACGAGTGCAGGTATTTCTAGTCGACGTCCGTGGGCGATCTGCGTGCCGGGATGAGAGAAGGAATTGATGAAGATGGATGAAACCGGGCAAGGATGTGGAAGGATGCGGCCGTGGTACCGTCCCAGCATTTACCTAGTGTTGAAAATGGGAAACCACAGAAATCCATTTCAAGGACGGCCTCCCCCAGGGGCTCGCATCTAGTGGGACGTGGGTTGGCGACCACGGGGCCCCAGCTGAGTCCAGCATTGCTTCCACTTACTTGTGCCGGCTCCTCTCCGTCTTCTTTCCTGTCGACCTCACTTGGTCAACTCTTGTTCTCTTCCGACCCCGACGGTATTAGGGTATCCGAGGCCTATGAGTCTCTTCCTTTCCCGCCTTAATAGCCCCTTGTCTTATCTTTCCTGATACCCTCCTTCTGCGAGGGGTCACCCTTCTTTTTCTTTTCCTGTTATCTCCTGTCTTCTGCTCAAGGCCCTCAAGGAGGTAGGGTGTATGTAGCCCCACCACGTCTGGTGCACACTGGATAATGCTACACCCTCAGGGGCTCACGGCTGGTGAGTTCGGGAGTTAGCAACCCCGAAGGATTCCTGAGCTGGGTCCGGTTTCCCCCCTTTTATCCCTGACCTGTGAGGCGGACCCTCTCCTCTTTCACTTTCCTATCTGCCTTTCATGGCTCTCCTTCCTTCCAAGTCCCTCAATCCGCTCTCTTCGAGGGTTGAGGGCATTTCTTTTCCTCCTGTCCTTTATTTGCCTTATTCTCCTTTTGTTTTCCATTTCTTCTTCTAGTATATAAGTTGGTAGTTAGTTTTTAGTTATAGTTTACATTTTCATCTCCACGATCCCCCAAACCATTAGGGGGCGACAACCTAGATGTTAGGTCCATTAAAACAACAATTATCATCATCATCATCATCATCATCAAGGACGGCCGACAGTGGGGCTCGAACCCTCTCGTCTACAGAGTCAGCAGAGAGCTTGGACCCTTGACCTAACGCTGCGCTTTAGCCAGCGTAGCCACTGCTGTCGGTTACTCGGGAGGGGGGGGGGGGGGGAGGTAAATGCCCACAATGTCCAAACCCTTTAAATTAAACAACAAATAGAATTCTGAATTGTTTGAGAGCACGAACCAGGCTTATTGCTCTGTGTCATCTTACATGAGCAGTTTGGTGACATTTGTCTTGCTTACTTGTCACTTTATGGACATTTATGAAGATGATTCGCAACTTTTCGTATTTTTGTCATGTAATTTGTTTGGCAGAAGCACATTCTGTAGCTACATCTGTTAACACCCTTCTTCAAGGAGAGGACATGTATATTGTTGATGCATGGGGCTATTTGAATGTAATGGAACAGTTGTGACTTCATAACCGAGCTAGCGTGACCGTTTCGCACGACCGCTGCCCGCTGCCCGCCTTTCAATGCCACGTCACACCTGCAGATTTATCGTCCGGAGGGTTGTCGAGACCTCTCATGTCGAACCAGCAGGCGACAATCACCTGCATTACCCACTGCTGAAAGTGCAATAATAACATTAGTTACTTTCAGCAGGATTTATTATTATTATTATTATTATTATTATTATTATTATTATTATCAAAACGATGCTGCTGCTGATGATTATGATAATTGTTGTTTAAAGGGGCCTAACATCTAGGTTATCGGCCCCTAATGGTCTGGGTGATAGTGAAAATTAAAGATGATCAAATGAAACCTACAACTAAAACTTAATCAATTACAAACTACAGGATCTTTCATATAAAGTAAGAACGGCAAGCGGCAGTTTTGTTATTCGCTGCTGCGGTGGCCTTGGCCGAGCTTGTGGCGCGCCACGGCCCCCTGCTTTAAGCGTGTGTACAATCCTGTATGAAATTACCTTATAAAAGTTGCTGGAAATATCGTCCTTCCTTGGTTATACAGGCATTGTATCTGGTAACCACATTCTGGCTGATGCGAGTGAGTTCTGCCACTGTAATGTTTCTGATTTTTAATTTTATGCTTTTTATTGAGCACTTAGTCAGTATTTGCACGTATTTGCGATTACGTGAATCTGTGTTAGTGAAGGTGGCACTTCATCAGGAAATTGCTGAACAAATGCATCACGTACCCGCCGAGCCGACTCGTACTTAAAATAAGTTTTTCATACAAAAATGCGATGTTGTAATGATAACTGTCTCATATTAACATCTGAGGTTTAGACTGGCGACTGAACACCTGCATGCTTATCGCAAGGTCAAGTACGGTATACAGTATACTATGCGCGCGCTTTCAATACTACATCAGGGGGCCGTGGCGCGCCACAAGCTCGGCCAAGGCCACTGCAGCAGCGGATAACAAAGCCGCCGCTCACTGTTCTTACATTATATGAAATACCCTGTAGAAGAGGAAATGGGAAACCTAATGGAGAAGAATGTAAATAAAGGACAGGAAGAAAGGAAATGCCCTCAAACCTCGAATAATGAGAATTGAGGGACTTGGAGGGCAAGAGAGCCAAGAAAGGCAGAGAAGAAAGGGAAAGAGGAGAGGGTCCACCCCAAAGGCAATGGAAAAAGGAAGAAAACTTGACCCAGCTCAGGAATCCCTTGGGGTAACCAAATCCCGAACTCACCTGCCGTGAGCCCTTGAGGGTGTAGCACTATCCAGGGTGCACCAGAAGTGGTAGGGCTACACACACCCTGCCTCCTTGAGGGCCTTGTGCAGAAGGCAGGAGATATCATGAAAAGAAAAAGAAGGCTGACCCCTCGAAGAATGAGGGTATCAGGAAAGATGAGACAAGGGCCAATTAGGGCGGGAAAGTGAAAAACTCCCTAGGCCTCGGATACCCTAATACCGTCGAGGTCGGAAAAGAACAAGAGTTGACCTAGGGAGGTCGATAGGAAAGATGACAGAGAAGAGCCCGGCACAAGTAAGTGGAAGTAATGCCGAACTCAGCTGGGGCCCCGTGGTCACCAACCCACGTCTCAGTAGTCGTGAGCCACTGCGGGGGGGGGGGGGGTAATCAAAACGGGAGGTAGGCATATATGGCGTAGTTTGGTATATACGATTGAGGAGACAGTAGCATTAGAATGATTATTATAGTAATAAAAGCACCGATAATTTGGTCCACGAAGAGAAGGCCTGCAGTTGGGAAACTTAAGCATGCATGTGAATGTTAAACTCTGCTGTGTAGCCCATAAAGAATCCCATATTTCAAATTCCAAGCGTAGTCGTGCACGTTAAATCACGTGATTTGGTGCTGCATCAAGTCCGAAGATTCAAATCTCAGCACTGACATCAGCTTTTTCCCAAGGGGTTTTCTTACACTCCCTTTAAGCAAATGCCGGACAATTATCCCAAGATTTAACCCTAATTAGGTCAGTTACACACAATACTCTAGTCACCTCAGAAACACAGGTTATCAAGTATCCAACATGCACCCAAGTACACGGCACGAGGCTGATGACCAAGAAATGCCATGCCCCTTAACTGAATTAACAACACATGTAAAATTAAGTGTAAACGAATAATACCAGAAAATATGAATTTCATTGCACACAGTTGAAGAAAGGACATGCTGGTCTTGGTATGTGACACAATTATTACTGTAGTCAAGTATTCTGCCAGGAAATAATTTTACACCCTATAAGGTAGCTCAAATAATACTAAAACATCGGACAAAAAATGTACATAGATCAAACACCGACCAATAACGAGAACAAGTTCGCGCATTTCAATTTCGTGAACGCAAACCCATACAAAATGACCATCCTTCCAAAAACAAATAATCAAAATAGCATTCAGAACAAAAACAACACACTTGGCAAAAACTTACATAATAGCCACTTAAATAAGCAGGACTTGAAATCAGAGGTTTACTTATTATTGTGCCAAGAAACAGGACGTCAAGCAAATTACTTAGGACAGACTGGTAGGAGGATGGATACATGCTATAAAGAACATAGAAATGCAATAAAACACAGGAAACACTCGGCAGTATGCAAACACATGTACGACACCGGACATAGCTCCACTAATATAGTACAAGACCTAAAAAGCATACACTACAAAACAAAAGTTAGGGAACGTGATATAAAAGAAGCCATAGATATCCATTCAGATAAGGTAACCAACCCAGATAATCTAAATGAACACATACTATTAAGCAACACTCCCATAAAAAATAACGAATCAAGCCAAGCTATGAAAAGTAGGGGTTAATCAATGATTGCGGGAATAACGTTAAGCGGGAAGGCTGTATGTTGTACCATATTCTCAATAAACCAAGACCTAAGTTAGGCAGTATTAAGGACTTCAAGATGCTCCCAACAGACCGTTTGCGCTTAGAGGGCTCTCTACTTATGCGTGGCGTGGGTGGTCCAAAATCACTAGCATATGGCATCATAAGTTCGAGTTCCTGGTCGGCTTCAGACACAAGTTAAGCAAGTTGTACGAAAGAACAACAGATGGTGTGAGTATCGTTAAGGCACACCAATATTAGTACAGCTCGCGGAATAACGAGAAAGGCTGCGCCACAGCAATTAAACTAGGAAGCTATCTGGGGCTTACATTACCAGTTCACGGAGAGTAATCAGTGGATGTGGACGCTGCACAGAATAGCCCAAATACCACCTAACTTTACGTAACCTTATTCAATTATAGTATTTGTAATAGTTGTGTATTTGCATTACCAACCTAACTATCCACATTAGAAAAGACCACCAGTTAAATAGGAGCGTTAAATTGAAACTGACACTAACAACATATCTGAATTTCATTACAAAATAGGCTACGTAAACAAAGCACAGTATTCTAATATTCTAAGTTAAAGAAATGAAAATCCACAGACTACTCCCAGTCTCCGACCGGGTCAGGAATGGAATGAATGAAGCCCCCATCTAGCGGCGAGGATATGAACTGTGCCGGCTGCCGAGGCCTGACGCACTCCTCTGGGGCAATGATTAAATGAATGACAGATGAAATGAAATGATAGTGGAGAGTGTTGATAGAGTGAAATTTTGACAGGAAAAACCGGAGTACCCGGAGAAAACCTGTCTGCCTCCGTTTTGTCCAGCACAGATCTCACATGCAGTGACCGGGATTTGAACCACGGACCCAGCGGTGAGAGGCCGGCGTGCTGCCACCTAGGCCACGGAGGCTTGATTCTAAGTTAATAATTGTAATTATTGTTGTACATAAGTGTAATACATATGTGCTGAAACTAATTTAAGTCTAGCTGGACAGGATCTGATGATGATCGCTTGACGCTCAAAACATGTCATCCAATTAAATACCCCCCTCCCCCTTTGCTGTACAAAAAGTGTGTCAATTAAGTGATAATATGTAATATTTATTTGAGATGAGGTTGTTCAAATATGTGTGCTCCCCGCCTGATGTAATTGGGCACAATCGTGTTGACTGACTGAAAAGCCTTTTAATATATTATTCAGTCCTTATAGCCCAGATGTTTGGACCCAGGGATGTGCATTAAGGACTAAGATCACCTTGAAGAGCTGCAGTATTCATGAGACTGGGGTTTGAATCCCGGTGGTTATAATGACCTTGCTAACTGTATCTTCCCTCGGGTGTTACCACACTTCCTTCAGGAAAATGCCAGGATGGCACATTATTTCATCTCTAAGGACACACATTCCCATCTCTTACCTAAATAGCTTCAGTTACAGATACTAATATAGTCACCAGAGTTTATCAGACAATTGTCTGCAAAGATGACCAAGATGTCCCTATCCCCTAAAGCGAATCAACATCTTCGTAAGGACTTCATTGAACTGAGCTGGTCACGGAATACAGTAATATTGTGATATTTTTTCAAAAGGTGGTACTGTGCTCGATTCTCCGATATGATCCGGGTTCGTTTCCCGGTCAATGCATGTGAGATTTTCGAAGTGAAATGCCATGTCCTGTGGTTCGGATTCCACGTAAAAAGGAGGTCCCGTGGCTCATGATCTAGAGATTAACGGTCACGTTAAACTACAAGCTTCATTTTTCTCCGATATGAGGTTAGATGACCCGGCTAAAAACATCGTAATTCATACCGAGATGTGTACACAATCAAAAGTTTCGTGGATAGGATTTAGTTTGGTACTGTACCCATATTGTCAAGCGTAGTATCAGCCAATATCCGAAGATAGTGATGGATTGCAGCAACTTGTAGTACCCGGCTAGAAGAACTACTGAGAGCTACTGCCAAATTCACACAAGAGAGGGTAAGCAAGAGTTTAGTTAGTGCTTTTCAGTCGGTCAACACGAATGTACCCAAAGGAGATGGGTTTTGCCCTAATCCTGAAATAAATTACATGAGATTAATAAAACTTATTTATTTCAGGATTAGGGCAAAACCCATCTCTTTTGGGTACATTCGTGTTGACCGACTGAAAAGCACTAAACTCTTGTTTACTAAGGCAACACTGAAAATATGGCTTCAAACACCACAAAGAGAGGGTAAGCTATTTAGTAATGTGCTATAGATCTAACTACAGAGGTTGTGGGTAACTAAATACATATGGAGAGTGAGAAACTTTCGAATCTCGGGCGTAACGAGTGAAAGGTGTGGGTAATGACGTCTAATCTCCCTATTTAGCACACTATAATTTACCAATGTACTACACATTTAATATTAACGCAATATCTCTACTTCTCTACTTAGTATAAAACTAAGTCCCCGATTCTTGGATATTACGGGAAAACTCGAGAACCATTGGATGGATTTTGATGCGTTTTTCACCATTCTGTAAAGGATATCTTGAGGATGATTTCGGTAGAAAATAATTTAATTATGATAAAAGGAAGCCGAGCAGTAACGATTTCAGTGGAAAAGTCGAATAAAACCTGGCGTCCGAGCGCTTTTTAAGCTTACGCTGGGCAAACCGTTAAAAATATCTAAATACTATGAGTGTAAGAATTGTTCAGCATGAAAAATTCTACAAAAAAAGTCCCCGAGAGCATACGTCTATCTTCAATACATCGCCCACTATAAGTGTTTTTACGTTTTAATGTCTTCCAACGATGTTCATTCAACTACTGAGGCGAGTCATGTTGAGTTAAAAACTTTAGAGAAGAGTGGTTGTGTTTGGAGTTTCCCTGGAAGTGCAACTCGGCTTTTCTTCATTTCGCCCGTGAACGTTTCGTTCCGCAAAATTCACAGTCAAGTTATGATTACATAGAAGGGGGATTTGTGTTTCATGCACCTCGCCATTCTTAAATTACGTCTGATAAGAATTTGTTGCTCATGCATCTCCATGATAATATAATTAATAGTCCAGTCAGTGATTTTAACCCATCATGCCGAGACGTAAAACGGATATTGGTCGTTGTTCATTGACATTGGAAAAAACAAGCGCTTATCACGTAATGCATTCATAACTGTACCCGGGCGAAGCCGGGTCGAGTTGCTAGTCTACTGTATAAAACGTGTTAACATGCCTGCCTATTTATTACGAAAACACGTTACAACAATGAAAATAGAAAAAAAAATCGCAAAATAACCTCTACCCTCTCCTAATTATTCCTAACTTAATAAAATAAATTTGCAAGCTAAAAACTCAAGTTCAGGCAACAAACTACTGTGCCTTAGATTTCAGGAGTAAGAAAAATTAAAATATTCATTAAATAACCTCAAAATAAAACAAGAAGTTCCGTGAAGAACTAAAGAGCCTACTTTTCTTAAAATTTAAGAGTCACGCCAATAATTAATCTATATGGACCTATCTAGAATAATGACGAAATTAAGTTGGTAATATCGAAATTTCCAATTAGTTCGAAATACTGTATACCTGGCATAATGTAGCCTAATAGAGAACTACAGTTGGCAGCCCTGGTGACTGAATATATTCTTAGTTCCATTTCTTAAGGTACAGAATACAAAATTTGGTTGAAGTCCAATGGATAGCATGGACGTTACATGCAGTTAAACATTGGATCTAAGAGCGCGCGTAAAATCATGTTGGCAACAATGACATACATGTATTGGTCAGAAATAATCTGAAATAATATTATCTATTGTTGTGTCAATTTTGAATGAAATCCATTAGTTAGTATAGAAGTTACATGCATTTTAAAATTGGACTTATCAGCAGGCTTATAATCATGTTGGCAGCACTGACGTAAATTAGTTACTCCAAATTAATCTAGAATGGCAGGTACTATACGTGTGCAAAGTTTAGAGCTATTGGCTTGCATACTTTCTGATATATTGATATTAGGGTAACAACGATAGAGACAGTATTTATTAACAGTTGGCAGCCCTGGTTACTATTAAGAATCGGCATGGTCATATTTGCTATGGTACACACAGCACACACGAAATTTGATTGAAATCCAAATGATAGTATAGAAGTTACATGTATTTAAAATTGGACCTCTGAGCAGGCTTAGAATCATGTTGGTAGCACTGTCGTATATAAGTTACTCCAAATTAATATAGATCGTCAGATACTATACGTGTGCATAGTTTAAAGCTGTCGGCTTGCATACTTTCAGATATATTGGTATTTGAATGAAGAAAATAGAGAGAGCAATTATTAACAGTTGGCAGCCCTGGTGGCTCTTAAGAATACACTCAGTCATATCTGTTTCTGTATACATATTACATACAAAATTTGGTTGAAATCCAATTAATAGTGTAGATGTTATATGCATTTAAAAATTGGACCTATCAGCAGGCTTATAATCATTTTGGCAACACTGTCATGTATGGCCTCCTGGAAATTAAACTGCAATATTATTATCTATACCTGTGCCAATTTTGAAATAGCTCCCATTCATACCTTCCAAGATATACAACATGGAGCTCAAATTTCAATTGCGATTTTTCAGCAGTTGGTAGCACTGACATCATTTTCCAATATGGCCGTGAGATATTCAGGTATAGATCTTTACTCCTACCAAATTTTGTTTCGATTGCTGCAGCTGTTTAGGAGTTGATATGGGGGGGACACACACAGCCAGACAGACAGACAGAAGGACATACAGACAGACAGACAGACAGACAGACACACACACATTTTCCCGGATCGATCTCATAAGTCTACTTTTTCCTCATTTTTGCAAAATGTGAAAAGTAGGCTAAAAATGAATTTACTTATAGCCTACGCTATTACAATGTATATTTGTTAATCTATAAATCGTAGACCACTCTTTCCTGCTCTAATCCTGATCTAAACAAAATATGAATGTACAGTATATATAGAACTATGACCAAATATATACGTATATTACACGTTTCTCTCTTACTGTCACATATTTACACCCATCATGTTCATCAAATCTTGTTATTATATTCTTAAATTCCCACTAACTTGGGTCTAAACCAGTATTAGCCTATATCATGCCTGGGATCTATATTCCGTACTGTGCCCAACTCTAGGAAAGGGTATTCCAAGTTTCAGACACCTAGATATCAAAGGAAAGGCTGTAGCCGCTTTTGAAAGTTCAGATATTTGAATATCGCGCTACATTGCTTCTCGAAGCATTTCGAAGGATTTTACCGATAGTTGGATGTCAAGTGACGTAGCGAGTAACAGCAGAGGTGGAGGCTATTTATTGATTAAATAGTTAACTATGGAGTAGAGACTTGAGACTGGGATCAGATTACTGGCACGGCCAAATGAAAGAGAATGCAATTAGTATCAAGTAAATCGGACCAGGGATTCAAGAGATATGAGGATTTCTAGATATCAGGCGATGACGCGTGACCCTGACAGTTTTGAATAAAAGCCAGCTGGAGCAGGCATGGTCAGTTCATTCTAACACAAGCACTTTGCAAGCAAGTTGCGTCTACGCTGAGCCAAGGCACATGGTTGCCGTATCTACGCAGAAGTTCTTTTCAAATCGTGATAGTCACGAGAAGTGCTGCGCAAACGAGTTGGAACTTAGTAAGTTTCTGGTGAGGAGAATCACTGGGGTGATTGATTTCTACAGACATTGGTGGAAATATTTATATTTCCAAAAGGACATATGCTAGACTTTGTCTAGGAAATAGTATTTTGTCACAGTCCAATAGTAACTTAATACTTGGATGTTTAAATCCATTTCAAGTCAGTTTTCATTTTTGTAACTAGTTAACCACTTCGATCTGTCAGTACATTGAAGACTAGTCTATAACGGTAGCGTTCATTAGTCTACGCAAGGGAAACTGCAAGTTGTCTAGCGCATGGCAGATGGTGATATTAATAAACCATGCCCAGGGAACGATCTTCAGAACAGCCGTTAATTGCTTTTTTTCTTGTACTGATGAGATTACAGTGAGTTATGTTACAACTGACATATCTAAGAAGAGATCACTTAGATCTGACCCTATTTCAACAAACTGTTATGGCTTTGATAGAAGCTCATATTAAAATGGAACCACAGTTTATTCAAACGTCGAAAGATACTACCACTATGTCTGACTAGACGATTTGTGGGTCTACAATGGCGGCCGATACAAGGATTATACGTGCTTGTCCGATAGGGCATGTCTACGGATAAATCTGGTACAGACCAGGTTTACTACACTTCAAGACCATCAAGAAATGTAAGCCACATTTGAATTATATTATGCCTAGCTAATTGGAACAAACTATTTTTCTGCAGATGACCAACACATTTTTTTCGTCGTATTTAAAGCTTGTAATGATTTACGCAAGACTTATTAGAGTTATTCTGAGCATTTTCAGCACTCAGAACAGTTTAGGATCGATGACCGAGCATTTCGAGCATTTATTTGAATTTTTCATATTTTAAGGAAATCACGGTAATCAGCCGATGTAACTGTAAAAGTTAAATTTATTTTTGTTGAGGAATGGATATTTTTTCCATATTCGAAGGTTCGAACATGTGGATTCTCACATAATGAGATGATAATTAAACATATTTGAAATAATACAAATAATAATAATAATAAAAATCCACTAATAATAATAATAATAATTTTTATAATTTTTCTAAATAATTCTTGGATATTATATTTTCTAATAATCATATGTATTGAGAAAGAGCCTATGAAGTAGTTTAAACATTTCTAGTTTGGAACAGGAGATTTTCCGAAGGAGAGTGGTTAGCGCAAGCCCGCATTCAACAAACATTTCAGTTCTGGTTGAACAGTTGATATTTGCTATGAGCAAAGTATATTTTTCAGATAACACGGAGAGGCATGAAACGGGAAGCAAATGATATTTGTATCAAATAGGATATTGTTGTATTTATATAAAATCATGACGTAAATACACTCGAAAGTGAAATGAAGCTTTTCATAAGTATGGTAAATTCACGGGTTAAACTGAATGGTAAAATAAAATAAACTTGTCAGTTTATTAATCTTCCAGTGTTGATAACAAGCAGAGGCTTGATTTATTGTATAAATTTTGGGAAGATAATTTATGTGTGTGGAGTAGTTGAATGCCATTCCCAGGTGCGCATGTTAAGTCGCAGGAATGAAGGTTTTTTCGAGCATCAATCAAATAGCAGGTTCGATGGCTCAGGTTTATAGTAGGAGTATTGGAGCCACACATTTCGTCGTATGAATAACCTGAAGGTTATTTCTTTGAAACCATCAGTTCTTATTTCAGCCTTGTTTACGAATTCCATTTAGACTTTGATTTTGCTAGAACCCGGATTTGTCATGATAGTAGTTTATTCTTCTTCAGAGGAAGACCTTTGCCGTTGTTGTTGTAATATTGTGTTCTTACACAGATAATAGAATGGGCCACTGCCAATTTAAAATAATTCTTTAACCACGAATAATTTGAAGGATATTTTCAATCCTAGTGCCATGAACTAAATGAATTCATTATAAAACTACAATTCTAATTTCCGCATTCTGTCGAAGAATTGCAAGTTGTAAAAGTTACTAGAAATGGCCATGAATATAAATATTTTTTTTATAATAATGTTTCCAAGTGGATAATTGAATAGTTGAATGGTTCAACCATTTATTGATCAAGCTGATGATTCAGAAATCATATATTTTGTTTGGAACTTGAAGTTCATAATCGAGTCACTTCTCGAATGTTTAATGTCAGAAGAACAATTAATTGTTGTTGTGCTTCGCACAGTTCTTCGATGCTATGCTCAATGGTCAAATACTTTTCAGATGTTATTAATATGTGTTAATAATTTGTGTTGCTTCGATGATGATAATATTTTCAACGATATATTTTTGAAAACTGGAAAACAAATGAAAGTCTAAGAAATTCTATAAACATTTATTCTACGAGTGTTAATATCATGTAAATAGTCAAACAGTGATCAACGTTATTTCCAGTATGGACAATTAATTTTGAGCTGGAATTAAATATTAATAATTTTGGAACACAGTCCACAGGACTATTAATCGGACTTGTGTTTCCAGAAAGATTGTCAAATGTGTTTGGAAAATTTCTGTATATTGTGTGTAAATAAGGGTGTGGATCGCCACACGTGGAGTGATGCTGCTTTGAGCATCTTTGCAGTCAGATTTTAACTTTAAAATAAACTGAGATAATTTTACCAGATGTGTTTCTCCCAATTAAATCTCCTTCTATCCTTATTGTTGCATTGAGCCAAAAATCAGTAAAGCATTTTTTATAAATTTGATGTCGTTTTTGCGATTTGCTTTAACCCATCTGGCGCTCCGGGATATTTTGACTCTCGTGCTGACTGATTATTGGTAAAATGCATATGTGGTCGTGCGGACTCCGGTCTAAACGGGCACATAAAATAAGATAGAGAGAGAAATGGCTTCGAACGTGGGTCCCGATTTAGACATGGTCAATCGCATGCCGATTTGAAATTGTGATAATTTTTATAGAAATATTTTGGGAGTTGAGAGATGTCTGGTTTGGATGAATAAATTAATAGGAAACCCAATTAGTGGGGAAACTTAAAAATTTAACTTGGTTAATAATTAGAATGGGTTTGATTATTTTGATAATGGCTTAACCATTAGGGCGTCAAGTAAATTCAGTAGTAAACGTTCGATGACTGGACATACACATTATTAGAATCCAGGTGGAGGATATTTGAGAACTTGCATATTTTTCTTGTGATATTGTGGTAAATGTAATTCGTAAAAGTAGAGAATTTTGTTTTTCCATCACGTCGATATTAGGACAAATCTCATTTTATTATAGTGTTCCAATTAGCTATTCATATTTCTTGTTCTAGTTATAAGCTTGTGTTTGCCACTGTTGTATACCCCTAAGTTTTGAATAATAATTGAAATTATGGAAGAAATGATGAGGATGATGAGGAGTTTAGAGGAGAGTTCAAAAGAGGCTGGACGGCGTGTAGCCGCTATTATGAAAGAAAATACAGAGGATTTAGAAAAGAAACTTAAAGAAAATTCTGATTCTTTAGAAAATAAACTTAAAGAAAATTCTGATAATTTGAAAGAAAGTTTAGATGATAAACTTAAAGAAAATTCTGATTCATTAGAAAATAAACTTAGAGAAAATTTGAATGATAAACTTAAAGAAAATTCCGATTCTTTAGAAAGCAGGTTAAAAGATAATTTGAAAGAAAGTTTAGATGAAAAACTTAAAGAAAATTCTGAGTCTTCGGAAAATAAACTTAAAGAAAGTTCTGATTCTTTAAAAAGTAATTTGAAAGAAAATTTAAACAGTAAATTTAATTCAATGGAAAGTAAATTTAAAGAGAAATCTGAAATTTTGAAAATGACACTTGAAAGTAAAATGAATGAATTATGCGATAAAACACATGAGCTCGAAACTTCATTAGCTACTAACGCTAGTTTAATGGACGAAAAATTTCGCGATGCCGATCTTCGATCTCAAAGCTTAGCTGATAGGATAGAACATGGTCTTAGGAAAGTTGGTGAAGACATGGTCAACCTGGAAGTCAGAGTGAAGAAGGAGAGTAACGAGATGGGAATTCTAGTTGTTCAACGTTTAACGGAACAATTCAAGGAACTTGTCATGGGAGAAATAAGAGAAGGTGTGATTAGTGAATTGCAAACTGAAATCAAGACCACAGTTGTCAATGAAATTAAAGACACACTCAAGCTGGAGAATCAAGAGGGAGTCAAGGAGATTAGGGAATCTTTGTCATCCCATATTGAAGTAATTGCCAAAGATATCCAAGCAACTCAGAAGGACATATCAGATATTACAGGGTCATTGAAAAGTCATGAGGCTGTTATGAACCAGATATCCAATGATGTTAAAGAAAATTGTAAAGAGACTGAAGCAATTAAGAAGATGGCAGAAGAAAACCAGAAGGAACTTGAGGCTATGAAAAGTCAAATAAAGGATGAGAAACAGTCTGATCATCTGTTAAAAATGCCAAATGTACGGGGAAAGGAACAGATACAGATAAATCTAGGAGGAGCTAGAGAGACTGATAGACAGGATGAGGTCAGGACAGTATTTCAATCCAACCCCATAACTGTATTTAAGAATATAGAAGGTAAGCCTTCTAAATTTTCAGGGCGAGATTCTGTGACACCCGTGGAATTTTTGAGAGAAGCAGGTGATTACCTGAAAGATTCTAAGATCCCTAAAGAAAGACAGATCCGAGTGATAGGGAAGTTCTTGGAAGGTCCTGCACTTTTGTGGTTTAGAGCATTTAGATCCACTCTAACCACTTTTGAGGAGTTTTCTCGTGGGCTATTGAAGAAGTTTTGGTCCCCTGAAACCCAACAGCAAGTCAGAGCAGAGTTATATTCGAAGAGATTCTCGACGTCACAACCTACTCGATACTCTACGTACTTTTCTGGACAGCTGTCTAAACTCCAACATTTAGATCCGCCGATGCCAGATAACGAGTTGATTACTGCATTGATACGTCAGTTTCCAGCAGACGTCCAGAGGACTTTGATCGCTGCTGATATCTATAATATGGAACAATTTGATGAAGTATTACAGAAGCTGGATCATACAAACGCTCAATTCTTCCATCAGAAGGGAGTAAAGAGTAACAACGCTGTGTACGCTGTTATGGCTGACGGTTATTCTCAGACACCTCGAGAGATTCGAGAGGAGCGAGAAGAGAAATCGCCGAGGGAAGATCCGAATAAGAGAGGATGGAACCAATACAGTAACAGATACAGTTACAAGCCATATGCGAGACCGGATGGTGGTAATCGATACAACACTCGATGGAGAAGACCACGAGATACTCAAGGAAGGTACCAGGAAAGAAGATCCTATGGTAGAAATAACTACAACAACAGAGGGAATGTAGATACTCGTCAGTCCAATGAAGAGTTTAACAAGGAGACGAGGAAAAATTTGGAAGCAAGACACCAAGATAACTTTCAATTTTTGGAGCAGAGGCCCAATGATCCAGGTCCATCGGGAACACAACAACCCCGGGGGAATGGTAATGAAAAAAAAAACTTCGAATTCACAGTAGAAGATAGAATTTTGAATACTTTCACTTCCAGAATTATTAAATGGCAAGCAGAGGATGATGACTTAATTCAACAGAATGACGAACGAAAAGAAATGGGTACCAGAATTAGAATGCCAATCATATCATGCGAAGTATTTGGCATGCCTGTCGATACTTTGATCGATACTGGGGCTATGCTTTGTTTGGTGAGTGAGAAGCTTCATATTCTGTGGAAGCTCAAAGAGAATTTAGAAGAGATTCCAGTATCAGGAATTAAGATCCAAGGAATAATACCCAATAAAATATCTCTGTGTAAAACACAATTATACTTATGTATTACGATTGGAGGACATGATTTCCGACATGTATTTGTTGTAATGAAGGACATGGCTTTTGACATGATATTGGGAGCAGATTTCATTCAGAAATATCAAGCAGTGATAGATATGAAGACAGAGACGATTAAATTCAAGAATACCGAAGAGATTAACTTCGAGGGAAAAGAAGAGGAAGACATCGAGGGAGATGCTCAATGGTCTCTGATTTTTCATGAAGCTGAAGGAAGAGAAGTCTACACTGAGAAGGAGTGCCCAGAGCTAGGGAAGATTTTGGAAGAGTATCAAGATATTTTTGATATTAAGCCTGGTGAAATTGAAGATTTTGAATATTGTGGAAGTAAACAATAATGGAAGCTATGAAGTAGCCAATACACGAACTGGTAACATCGTGGGAACTTATAATGCATCGAATTTGAAGATCTATTATTCAAGAACCAGATGATTTAATGTGTAGATAGGAAAAATAAAAATTTTTCAATTTTTATTTTTTGCTAGGTGTGGGGTGGATGTGCCCAACTCTAGGAATGGGTATTCCAAGTTTCAGACACCTAGATATCAAGGGAAAGGCTGTAGCCGCTTTTGAAAGTTCAGATATTTGAATATCGCGCTACATTGCTTCTCGAAGCATTTCGAAGGATTTTACCGATAGTTGGATGTCAAGTGACGTAGCGAGTAACAGCAGAGGTGGAGGCTATTTATTGATTAAATAGTTAACTATGGAGTAGAGACTTGAGACTGGGATCAGATTACTGGCACGGCCAAATGAAAGAGAATGCAATTAGTATCAAGTAAATCGGACCAGGGATTCAAGAGATATGAGGATTTCTAGATATCAGGCGATGACGCGTGACCCTGACAGTTTTGAATAAAAGCCAGCTGGAGCAGGCATGGTCAGTTCATTCTAACACAAGCACTTTGCAAGCAAGTTGCGTCTACGCTGAGCCAAGGCACATGGTTGCCGTATCTACGCAGAAGTTCTTTTCAAATCGTGATAGTCACGAGAAGTGCTGCGCAAACGAGTTGGAACTTAGTAAGTTTCTGGTGAGGAGAATCACTGGGGTGATTGATTTCTACAGACATTGGTGGAAATATTTATATTTCCAAAAGGACATATGCTAGACTTTGTCTAGGAAATAGTATTTTGTCACAGTCCAATAGTAACTTAATACTTGGATGTTTAAATCCATTTCAAGTCAGTTTTCATTTTTGTAACTAGTTAACCACTTCGATCTGTCAGTACATTGAAGACTAGTCTATAACGGTAGCGTTCATTAGTCTACGCAAGGGAAACTGCAAGTTGTCTAGCGCATGGCAGATGGTGATATTAATAAACCATGCCCAGGGAACGATCTTCAGAACAGCCGTTAATTGCTTAGACTGTCAATGTTTTTCTTGTACTGATGAGATTACAGTGAGTTATGTTACAACTGACATATCTAAGAAGAGATCACTTAGATCTGACCCTATTTCAACAAACTGTTATGGCTTTGATAGAAGCTCATATTAAAATGGAACCACAGTTTATTCAAACGTCGAAAGATACTACCACTATGTCTGACTAGACGAACTTTTTACCAGCCCTTCTTGGACGACTGATTTAAAACTTCCCAAAATCATCCTCCTATTTTTGATCGGAAGTACTTCATCATATACCACACAATTGAAATGGCAGGGTCGTGGAGTGTTGGACACACATTTGGTCAACCTAACTGGTATCATTTGGGCGTTCAACTATTAGGTGTAATTCCCTATAAAGAAAACTAATTATAACCTTCAAAATATGTGTATTAATATCAACTTTAAACATATGGCGGGGACTCTCGTCGAACAGACTATGGTTTACTATCTTCTCTCCTCGGCAATGACGAAAACATGTGACCCAAAATGAATGTTGGAATATAAAGATGTTTGTTACTCACTCATCGACGATCTAGCAGATAATCTACGAGACATGCTCGATAGATCAGTTCTCCCCAGCATTTCTAAGTTTTTCCACACGTGGTTTGAGGTTAGAGATGTTTACTGGTTTACATAGCCACATCTCTGCGAGAGAAATGAATGTGCTTCCGTACCCAACTTGAATTGTGCTAACAGAGATAACATCGTTGTGATATGTAGCCGTTTCGAGTACATTCACAAGCCATGCTTTCAACAAAACTGTTTCTCCAAATAGGCCTACGCCAAATTACGAGAACGCGACCTTTCCAATCAGACGCTACAATAGAAGTGAAGCCCCGCTATACACGAAAATCCCACCTCTCATCTTGTAAACACATGTTTTCGTCTTTCTCCGCCAGGGTCATGATACCCTCCAACCCATACAAAATACACCAATAATCTCGAACCCATGTATATTTCTTACAACTCGTGGCGCGAAACTCTTCTCTGACGTCAGAACCTTACACAATTTACACAAAGCTTTCTTCAAGACAAGGGAAGTTATCCCAATCTAAATTTGGCCTAGAGTTTCCTGCTGTTGCAACATCTTGTAGCTTACCTACACAATCCGCTGTCTTGTATACTGACATCTCCCATACAAATTAAATGAAATATTCCTGACTGAGTCCCCGAGATACACAAGATATATATACACTAAATAAAATGAAATTCTACAACCTAAATGATGATGATGAACAAGAAAAGAAATGGTATGAACAAATTACCCTAACCTGACTTCTCTTGCAGTCAACCAAATAAGGGTTTGGGAACATTGTGACCGGAACAGTCACAATACGCCCCCATGTGATTCACACGGGTGAAACAAGTGTGGATCACAAACACTCAAACAAGCAACGCACTGAAAACACAAAGAATTACACTATTACATAAATAAACCCTGGAAGACATATATACATACACACTTGTCAAATTTTCACACATTCTCACTCTCTCGAATGTCTTATTGTGTCCATTTCCTAGCCTCACTGATTTCTCTCAAGTGTCTTAGGTCTACCACTTCATTTTCTTCGTCTCATCATGAGACCCTATCGCTTCACAAGCCATGGTATTTGCCTGCACAGGCCTTATCATACCATCTATCCATCTAACACTCGATGCCACTTTGCTGGTTAGCATTCTTCGTCACATCTCTTGAGTTTTGTCATGCCATCACGTTATGTTGACTGATTCTCTAAGAGTCCATGCCATATTATTTTACAGAGTGATATCTACGGAGATTCCTAATATTATGTGTACTGACAGACTTACCATCCTGGTCCGTTAAACTATAGGCACACTCACCAATACGTTTAACCACCTTAAAAGGCCCCTGAAATAGATGAAAAAAAACTAAACCAACCCCTAAACTGAAGATAGATAAGAACTCTGAAACACACCTGATCGCCTATCCAAAAAAAAACTGAATTTAACCCTCCAAAAACTGTAAGCTGCCAACTTCCTACTCATCTCCCTCAAACTTACCTGCCAAAATGATACACTCGATGAAGGTCGACTGATATCCTGATTCAGCATAATGCCTATTTCTTTCTCTGGTTCACCTGTACTCTTTCGTTGCCACTTTCCTGACGCCCCCCACCCCTCTGATAGTTTTCCTGTGCTGATATTATCCTTATCCTGTTTCTTTCTACTTCTATAATTCCTTATTTCCACCTCCCGTTTATTCTGTCTACTAGAATCTCCCTGCTGACTTTCACCTAACATCACCTCCAAATGTTGTTCACTCTCACTTAACGTCTCCTCCCACTGCCGTTCACTCTCCTCTAAGTTACTATCACCTACCATCCCTTTCAACTGCTGTTCACTCTCGTCTACGCTACTATCACCTACCGTCCCTTTCAACTGCTGTTCACTCTCGTCTAGGCTACTATCACCTACCGTCCCTTTCAACTGCTGTTCACTCTCGTCTACGCTACTATCACCTACCGTCCCTTTCAACTGCTGTTCACTCTCGTCTACGCTACTATCACCTACCGTCCCTTTCAACTGCTGTTCACTCTCGTCTACGCTACTATCACCTACCGTCCCCTCCAACTGCTGCTTCTCTGCTGCTTCGTCCACACACAACTTCACAGATTCTACCTGCCTGCCTACCTCCTTTCTAATAGCCTCTCCTTGCTGCCTAACTTCTCCTACCTCCTTACTTACAGGATCTTTCACTTCTCTTTCCTGCTTGTTCACTGCCTCTATACCGGACTCTAACTTCTCTGTACTAGACTCTACCTGCTTGCTCCACTTATCAACACTAGGCTCAAACGTCTCACTCACAGACTCTCCCAGCTTGTCCAACTTTTCCCTACTGGACTTACACGTCTCACTCACAGACTCTACCAGGGATTCTAACTCCTTACTGACAAATACTCCTAAATATGTTACTTCCTTACTTACAGATTCCTTCCAAGACTCTATCTCCTTGGTCACTGACTCTACCTTCTCATTTACAGAGCCTACCTGCTCCTTAATTTCCTTACTCATAGATTCTCCTTGCTTCTTAATCTCTTTTATTTCACTCAGTAACATTTGGATCAAACTAGTGTTCATACCCCCTCCATTTAAATTTAAGTTGCTACCTTCAGTGATCAGCTGCGACTCATTGGAGACAATGGTATCCGATTCTCCCATTGTCTGTTCCTTACCTTCCTCACTACTATTTCCCCCCGTTCCCTGATTAACTGACATTTTACTATTTTAATTTATTCGCAACCCTAGACATTAATTCCATATTGTCCAATGTGGACATACCCCTTAAAACAAAACAAATTACTGTGAACCCTAATACTCCTAAAGTGTCTATCGGCTGTGTGCATATGTGCCCTAATGATACCTGCTAGGTTTCCCTACTCTTGCCCCACGTTGAGGTGCTATGTTGTAACTTTTTACCAGCCCTTCTTGGGCGACTGATTTAAAACTTCCCAAAATCATCCTCCTATTTTTGATCGGAAGTACTTCATCATATACCACACAATTGAAATGGCAGGGTCGTGGAGTGTTGGACACACATTTGGTCAACCTAACTGGTATCATTTGGGCGTTCAACTATTAGGTGTAATTCCCTATAAAGAAAACTAATTATAACCTTCAAAATATGTGTATTAATATCAACTTTAAACATATGGCGGGGACTCTCGTCGAACAGACTATGGTTTACTATCTTCTCTCCTCGGCAATGACGAAAACATGTGACCCAAAATGAATGTTGGAATATAAAGATGTTTGTTACTCACTCATCGACGATCTAGCAGATAATCTACGAGACATGCTCGATAGATCAGTTCTCCCCAGCATTTCTAAGATTTTCCACACGTGGTTTGAGGTTAGAGATGTTTACTGGTTTACATAGCCACATCTCTGCGAGAGAAATGAATGTGCTTCCGTACCCAACTTGAATTGTGCTAACAGAGATAACATCGTTGTGATATGTAGCCGTTTCGAGTACATTCACAAGCCATGCTTTCAACAAAACTGTTTCTCCAAATAGGCCTACGCCAAATTACGAGAACGCGACCTTTCCAATCAGACGCTACAATAGAAGTGAAGCCCCGCTATACACGAAAATCCCACCTCTCATCTTGTAAACACATGTTTTCGTCTTTCTCCGCCAGGGTCATGATACCCTCCAACCCATACAAAATACACCAATAATCTCGAACCCATGTATATTTCTTACAACTCGTGGCGCGAAACTCTTCTCTGACGTCAGAACCTTACACAATTTACACAAAGCTTTCTTCAAGACAAGGGAAGTTATTCTCGGCCCAATCTAAATTTGGCCTAGAGTTTCCTGCTGTTGCAACATCTTGTAGCTTACCTACACAATCCGCTGTCTTGTATACTGACATCTCCCATACAAATTAAATGAAATATTCCTGACTGAGTCCCCGAGATACACAAGATATATATACACTAAATAAAATGAAATTCTACAACCTAAATGATGATGATGAACAAGAAAAGAAATGGTATGAACAAATTACCCTAACCTGACTTCTCTTGCAGTCAACCAAATAAGGGTTTGGGAACATTGTGACCGGAACAGTCACAGACTAGACGATTTGTGGGTCTACAATGGCGGCCGATACAAGGATTATACGTGCTTGTCCGATAGGGCATGTCTACGGATAAATCTGGTACAGACCAGGTTTACTACACTTCAAGACCATCAAGAAATGTAAGCCACATTTGAATTATATTATGCCTAGCTAATTGGAACAAACTATTTTTCTGCAGATGACCAACACATTTTTTTCGTCGTATTTAAAGCTTGTAATGATTTACGCAAGACTTATTAGAGTTATTCTGAGCATTTTCAGCACTCAGAACAGTTTAGGATCTATGACCGAGCATTTCGAGCATTTATTTGAATTTTTCATATTTTAAGGAAATCACGGTAATCAGCCGATGTAACTGTAAAAGTTAAATTTATTTTTGTTGAGGAATGGATATTTTTTCCATATTCGAAGGTTCGAACATGTGGATTCTCACATAATGAGATGATAATTAAACATATTTGAAATAATACAAATAATAATAATAATAAAAATCCACTAATAATAATAATAATTTTTATAATTTTTCTAAATAATTCTTGGATATTATATTTTCTAATAATCATATGTATTGAGAAAGAGCCTATGAAGTAGTTTAAACATTTCTAGTTTGGAACAGGAGATTTTCCGAAGGAGAGTGGTTAGCGCAAGCCCGCATTCAACCAACATTTCAGTTCTGGTTGAACAGTTGATATTTGCAATGAGCAAAGTATATGTTTCAGATAACACGGAGAGGCATGAAACGGGAAGCAAATGATATTTGTATCAAATAGGATATTGTTGTATTTATATAAAATCATGACGTAAATACACTCGAAAGTGAAATGAAGCTTTTCATAAGTATGGTAAATTCACGGGTTAAACTGAATGGTAAAATAAAATAAACTTGTCAGTTTATTAATCTTCCAGTGTTGATAACAAGCAGAGGCTTGATTTATTGTATACATTTTGGGAAGATAATTTATGTGTGTGGAGTAGTTGAATGCCATTCCCAGGTGCGCATGTTAAGTCGCAGGAATGAAGGTTTTTTCGAGCATCAATCAAATAGCAGGTTCGATGGCTCAGGTTTATAGTAGGAGTATTGGAGCCACACATTTCGTCGTATGAATAACCCGAAGGTTATTTCTTTGAAACCATCAGTTCTTATTTCAGCCTTGTTTACGAATTCCATTTAGACTTTGATTTTGCTAGAACCCGGATTTGTCATGATAGTAGTTTATTCTTCTTCAGAGGAAGACCTTTGCCGTTGTTGTTGTAATATTGTGTTCTTACACAGATAATAGAATGGGCCAATGCCAATTTAAAATAATTCTTTAACCACGAATAATTTGAAGGATATTTTCAATCCTAGTGCCATGAACTAAATGAATTCATTATAAAACTACAATTCTAATTTCCGCATTCTGTCGAAGAATTGCAAGTTGTAAAAGTTACTAGAAATGGCCATGAATATAAATATTTTTTTTATAATAATGTTTCCAAGTGGATAATTGAATAGTTGAATGGTTCAACCATTTATTGATCAAGCTGATGATTCAGAAATCATATATTTTGTTTGGAACTTGAAGTTCATAATCGAGTCACTTCTCGAATGTTTAATGTCAGAAGAACAATTAATTGTTGTTGTGCTTCGCACAGTTCTTCGATGCTATGCTCAATGGTCAAATACTTTTCAGATGTTATTAATATGTGTTAATAATTTGTGTTGCTTCGATGATGATAATATTTTCAACGATATATTTTTGAAAACTGGAAAACAAATGAAAGTCTAAGAAATTCTATAAACATTTATTCTACGAGTGTTAATATCATGTAAATAGTCAAACAGTGATCAACGTTATTTCCAGTATGGACAATTAATTTTGAGCTGGAATTAAATATTAATAATTTTGGAACACAGTCCACAGGACTATTAATCGGACTTGTGTTTCCAGAAAGATCGTCAAATGTGTTTGGAAAATTTCTGTATATTGTGTGTAAATAAGGGTGTGGATCGCCACACGTGGAGTGATGCTGCTTTGAGCATCTTTGCAGTCAGATTTTAACTTTAAAATAAACTGAGATAATTTTACCAGATGTGTTTCTCCCAATTAAATCTCCTTCTATCCTTATTGTTGCATTGAGCCAAAAATCAGTAAAGCATTTTTTATAAATTTGATGTCGTTTTTGCGATTTGCTTTAACCCATCTGGCGCTCCGGGATATTTTGACTCTCGTGCTGACTGATTATTGGTAAAATGCATATGTGGTCGTGCGGACTCCGGTCTAAACGGGCACAGTACAACTAAGTAAAGATATAATTTAAATAACTACTATCAAGTTTCTCTTGTAAAATAAAAATAATGATAATAATAAATGTCACCTGACTTGGATAAATACCCGGATTCGTTAAACTTCATTAACTGTGAGTCATGTGATCTAAGCATAACTTCAACTAACATCAGGATCAGTGGTTTGCTCGCTCTATTTCGTGATCCAAATATTTGCTACACAATGCATCTCATGTCTACAAAAACTGTCTTCATTACCTCAAAACAACGTATACAACAGTATCAACCTGTAGACTATTCCTCTCAATTATACATTACTATAAGCTCTGACTATCTGTCCACACAGATATCAACATATTCCAGACTCAATGCAACGATGTCGTACAGCACATCGCCATTTTCGCAGTATCGAACATATTTCCCCTCCACTAAGTGGGAATACTTAACATACTTCTCACAAACAATATAACATCGTAGTTTCAATATTAGCAACATCTATGAACCTTGTATAAGTTCCTCTTAACTTCATCAATATTATTTGACATAAGATATTCCAAAATCGCAGTTCTATCTGTCTGCAAATATTTCCACAAGAATATCAATTCAAGTTACTGGTTCAATTCTCCTCTAAAATACCTGGTAATGCAATAATAATTAATAACTGCAATAGCTCTGCTTCTTCATCGATACTGTTTAACATTGCTGTCAAGCAACAACCCTACATGTCTACCAAACTTACTTCTGTCAAATATTCTTCATCACAACATTCTCTAGATTCTTAATACTCATAAAAATCTTTCTACATTGTCAAAAATATTTTATATAACACTTCAATGTTTACGAATATTCTTTCATCGGAAGTGTATACATATATTTAACATTTCCTCGAGATAATCGTCTTCTTACTTGTCAATATATCGGCTTTGATATGCAAAGTCCTGACTTCGATCTGAAATAGAGATCGTCTTCCTAACATCATGAATAAAAATCGAAAACACAAATGAAAATGGAAAATGCGAATAACAATCTCAACAATCTAATTTAAAGATACGAAAAATGACGAAAAGGATACGGTCTGAGACATTCAAAATGAAACAATCCTACCTCAACATCGGAAAAATATGAATCCTGACAATTCCCACAATCCTAGATCAAATTCGAAAAATGCGAAACTTACCTTAAAATATCCAACAATGACTTAGCAAAATGCCAAAGCAATAAAAATAGGACATGGTCAATCGGATATTATCATAAATCTTCAAATACTCAAATGGGCTACTGAAGATAAATCATTTTCTACCGTTGCTGGGTATAGATGTTTCAATGAGGGCCTTCCTGAATTGGATTCCTCTTTCCTTGCTGCTCCATTTTGAACTACCAGTGGTGATGATCCAAACTCGGCTGCATCCGCCTCCCTCGTACAAGTGGATACGCTTGGCATCTCCGTGGTGAACCCCGATAGTGGAACATCCCCTCCGGTCCCCATCTGCGTCCTAGTTCGAATCTGGCCTTGGGTCATCCATTCTTGTTCTTCTTCTCGTTCGGAAATCTATTACTGTTCTTCTTATCTTCAACGTCTTCGACGTAGATTCTCTCATAGTTGTTATAATAGTCACATTTGTAGTCTCCAATTTAGTGTTTACAATCTTGATGATGTCAGTGGTAGATGGTCTTCTCCTCCCTCGTTTATGTCACTCCTGATCTCTGTAGGCTATGTCCCCCGCTGCATGCTTAACAATGCATCACAACTACTTCCAAAAAGTTCAGGAATGTCCCTCTCAATTTCGTCAGTTCAACCATGGTGGTAATACATTTCAAAGATAATTAATAATTATAATGCTTCCTTGAAGTCTCCACTTTATGCTAGCAATATGCGTTGCTCGCTGTACTTGTATAATTTTGCGTAGATGCGCCGTTTTTTAATGACGATAAATATTTTATTTTCGAAAGAAATAGAGTTTTTCTTTACGAAAATATGACGTAGAGCATATATTATATCAATTGTCTTTACAATTCTCCTTATTGCAGCGCCTATTTTCATTTCTCGTACTTCACGTAGTTCACAGACTATCAGACTACTTCTTCCAAGTGTTCGTAATTTCACAATACTGTTCGACAATGTTCAATCTTCACGTAACAATTAAAATTGTTCGTATATGTCTCACTCACCCGAATGCAAACACCGGTCTACACTACCGTAATGTGTTGCCTCACTTTGCAATTACAATTGTACTGTCTTTATCGCGTGGTGTCTTCCTGATTGCGGTCATTCCAGATTGCGTTCACCTCATTAGTAGTCCATATTGCGGTCACTTTCATTTTAGGGAAGAGCTTTAAACATTCCAGCGTCCAGATTGCGATCACTTTTCTTGGGAGACCGGTCCGGACCCTACGCACTTGCAGGAGTACCCTACCTTGACCACATCATTGAGGGCAAGGTAGGGGGAAAGCTTCCTTCAAAAATACCATCCTATAATTTGAATATTTTCGACAGTGAACTTATTGATTTTGACTTATCAAAAGTCACAGATTTCAAACCTGGGATGTTAATAAACCTAAAACTTCAAATGTTTCATTTTGTGTGTAGGAGGGGGGGACAAACATTGATTACAAAGGGGATTTAGAATCAAACGCAGAACAAATTACTTTTACGAGACGAATTTTTCGAGGTAATGACAAAAATATTTTTCACCTTATACAGTACCTATTATAAAATTAGATATCTCGCGCCTCAAATGGGAGAGGAGGGGCAGAATTAAAAATTATACCCTGTAAGTATAAAATTTCCCGTTACAACAACTTTGTTGAAAGTGAAGATCGTTGATTCGGATCCTGAAACGTTTCTATTCTTAAGACTGAAAATGTTATAATCATTGCTTTGTGAGGTGCCGTCAGATTGGGAGGGGACTTGATTTTTTAAGCGAAGTTTTATGGGGAGTGCTCAGCTGATCTGTATTCTTTGGTTAGGTAGTGAAATATCATTTTCCCCTTGTTATCCACAAAACTTACGGAAGGTATGAGTCAGTCGGGAAGAACCAAGAACCAAGGACCGGTCTCCCAAGAAAAGTGATCGCAATCTGGACGCTGGAATGTTTATAGTTCTTCCCTAAAATGAAAGTGACCGCAATCTGGACTGCTAATGAGGTGAACGCAATCTGGAATGACGGCAATCAGGACACAACTGGTCGCGCACTCCTGGACCATGATGAAACACGTCCGTCTTCAACAATGTTTCCTAACAAGAAGCGACGATCGTCCTGTTCGATCCCCCACTTCTACTCAAAAGTGGTGTCACATAAAAAAAATCTCGCGCGAAACTTAGGCGGGATGTTGTTTTTTGAGTCTTCAGTCTTTTGACTGGTTTGATGCAGCTCTCCATGCCTCCCTGTCCTGAGCTAATCGTTTCATCTCTACATAGCTCCGACACCCTACATCGGAGGCAATCTGTTTAACATATTCTAACCTTGGTCTACCCCTACAGTTTTTGTCCTCGACCCTTCCTTCCATAACTAAGCTTGCTATTCCTGGGTGTCTTAGTATGTGTCCTACCAACCTATCTCTTCTCTTCATTAGCAGTCGCCAGAAACATCTCTCCTCTCCCACTCGTCTTAATACCTCTTTGTTTGTAACCCTATCTAACCATCTGATCTTCATCATTCTCCTGTAACACCACATTTCAAATGCTTCAATTCTCCTCTTTTCTGCTGCACCAATAGTCCAAGTTTCACTTCCATAGAGCGCCACGCTCCAGACAAAGGCTTTCAAAAATGACTTCCTAATACCTAAATCTATATTCGATGTCAGCAGATTCCTTTTTTGTAGAAATGCTTTCTTTGCCTGAGCCAACCTACTTTTAATATCCTCTTTGCTTCGTCCATCACTGGTTATTCTGCTTCCTAAGTAACAGAAGTCTCCTACTTCCTTCAGCTTTTCACCTGCCAATTTGATCTCCATAGAGGTTTCTGATATATTTCGGCTGCATTCCAGTATTTTTGCTTTACATTTATTTATTTTCATCATGAATTCTTTCCGTAAGACGGAGTCCATACCATTCAAAAACTCATTCAAATCCTCAGGCTTGTCGGCCAAGATGACGATGTCATCAGCAAATCTCAGAGTTGAAATTATTTCTCCTTGAATCTTCACTCCCACTTTAAAATTTTCTCTAATTTCCTTCATTGCTTGTTCAATGTAAAGATTGAAAAGTATGGGTGATAAGTTGCAGCCTTGCCTTACACCTTTCTGAATACCAGCTTCTCTCTCATGTCCTTCAACTCGAATGACTGCTGTCTGGTATCTGTACAGATTGTATATCACCCTCCTATCCCTGTACTTTATTCCAATTGATTTCAAAATGTCAAACAATTTAGTCCAATCAACGTTATCAAAAGCCTTTTCTAAGTCTACAAAAGCCATGAACGTTCTCTTATCTTTCCTTATTCTACCTTCTAAAATCAGCCTAAGACTTAGTACAGCTTCCCTTGTTCCTACATTTCTCCTGAAACCAAACTGGTCTTCACCCAACTCCGTTTCTATCTGGCTTTCAATCCTCTTGTAAATTATTCTAGACAGGATCTTTGAAGCATGAGTAATCAAGCTGATTGTACGGTAATCTTCACATCTGTCAGCTCCCACTTTCTTTGGTATAGGGATGATTACATTCTTCTTGAAATCAGGGGGTACCTCACCTGTCTCATAAATCCTACACACCAAGTGAAATAACCTGATCAGACCTTCTTCTCCTATGCAGCGTAGCAACTCAATCGGTATATCATCTATGCCTGGTGCTTTGTTCCTGCTTAAGTCTTCCAAAGCTCTATCAAATTCTGATCTCAATATTAAATCTCCTTTCGCATCCTCATCAATTTCCTCCTCCCTTTCCATTACATGATTCTCAATCTCCTTTCCCTTATACAAACTCTGCGGGATACTGCAATAATACTCATAACTCCTTAATTGGTCTTCTGTCTTATGAAATGAATATCAGAGATATTCTGTATTAATATTAGAAGTCTTCTTGGCAAGTAATAATCCTTTTAAAAGCCTTGTAATAAGCCATGAGAAGATTTAACAATTACTCCAATTCTAATTTTCTGATTGGCTATGACATATCAAGTGATTATCGTGGCACGTTCTTAGCTCGCGACATAGAGAGTCGTGCGTGGCATTACCTCTCCCACAATTTTTATGTGCTTGGCGGGTTTGTATACGCTGTTCACCTAGTCGCTGGTCGGCCGTTCAGCAGAGTTTCTTATCAAAACAGAACAAGTTACTGCCGCCTCACTCACGTATGTGTCGAAGGAATTATCTCATTGGGTGGTTTTTTGACAGGCACCTCCCCTCTTGTCTTTATCCTTTCAGGTAGCCTGCACGTGTGAATACTGGCAGTTTCCAGCTCCAATAGCTTGTATTTCATTACAGGCAAATATAATTCAATGCGAATGCAAATTCGGGTACTGTACTAAACAAAAATCAATCAATTAGAACCGGGAGGACGAGATCCAAATAATCTCAAGGGTGTGTATGAGATTGTGAAGGGGGGTTCACATCAAAGTTAATCCTCAAAAAACTCACAAGATGAGGGTAGGATTTTTCAGGAATCATTAACAAAAGACAAGTCAATATTCTTGAAAACCTAGCTCCACTAATTTTATTTCATGCTCTAATGGCATATAAGAAGTAGCAATCCTACCTTCCTTCATGAGGTCTACCTATTTGACGTTTGAAGCGGATAAAAGGAAACATTGCATGTTTAAATTCATGGGATAAAACCTCAATAATGTCGTATCTGTAATATAAATGAATTGGAGATCTAACGAGAATACTGTTCTAATATTCACAAAAATTCACAACTAAAAGTCTTCCACCACTAATACAGTTAATGTGTGGTCTAACATTGATACAACTAGATCTCCTTCGAGCTACTGACACACAAGAAAATAAATTAACACTGGATGTACATTGATATCTTACAGATATTTACAATTCACTAATGCTCGTAAATTAGTCAGTGATCCCCTCAATAGAATATTCCTTGTATCCATGTATATCATTTCAATTGTCTCTGTTCAGTCCTATCAACATTTTCAATGATTCTATGATCCTTATAATATTTACGGTTGAAATTAGTAATCCCTTATCTGAATTCATCCAATCACACAACCAAATTAATTCTTAAATTGACATATTCAGTTCTCAACTTAATCTTGTATTCCCCAAATATCAAAATTTTTTCTTCATATTGTGGCACTAGTATTTTATCATTATCACGCTTTAGGGAATTCCCATATATTTATGAAACAATTACCTTACTCTAAATTAGCACAACAATTCTAATTAATATCCACGAATATGAATCCGCAACACAAATGGATCCTTCATATGACCACTCACTTCGACACCCATAACATGTAACATTTTTCTCATCATTGTGCTTTCAAAGGTATCACCTCAATTGTATCCATATCATTATCTAAATAACTTACTTGTGCTCAAACGTTGGTGCAACGTTATCTCAAATTCTACAAGACATTCATTTTGTCATAAGACATTATTCGAAACCTATGACTGTCGAACTCATATAAATGCATTACCATTTCTCATTACTTCATTGGGGCCGATAACCTAGATGTTAGGCCCCTTAAAACAACAATTATCATCATCATCATCTTCTGAAATATACTCCATCTTTTTATCTCCTCACACATGTATGCTCATATTGTCAAAATTCAATATCTGGTCCTAATACTAACTTTCTATCCACCTGGGGCGTGGTGACGCAGAGGTCAAGCTGTTTGCCTCTCACCAAGTTATACCGGTCTCAGTTCCTGGACAATACATGTGATATTTTGGAAGTGAAATGCCATGTTCTGTGCTTGGGATTCCACGTAAAAAGGAGGTCCCGTGGCTCATTATTGCGAGATTAATGGTCACATAACACTACAAGCCTCCTTCCTTTTTCTATCTACCTACGGTCTATTTGATACGATCTAATGTATGAACATACATTGATAATCCTACGATATAAACAAGTAGTTCCATGAACTAAAGAGCGCACTGTTCTTATCACTTAATATTTAATCCCTATTCCTCTAATTAGACTTGTTTAGAATGCTGATAGCACTGACATAAGACTTGCCTAATGGAGCAGTAAAGCATTGTTTCCTTACATTGATTTTGGGATATTGAGATATGCCCAGGGAGAGTTGTTAGGTAGTTGGTAGGACTAAGAATGTGCACAGGTATCTTTTATGGCATACACTGGATATACAAAATTTAGTAGAAATCTACTGAATATTATGGAAGTTACATGCAGTTCAACACGGAACACATAAACGTAAGTGGAATTATTTTGATAACACTGATATAGGCTACATACATGTTGCTCAGATTTCATATGCAATATTAAGAGATTATATTGTGTCGAGGTCCAAACAGATTCTACGATATTCAGTCTAGGGCTCAAATGTTCTTATAATGTTGCTAGACAGTTGGTAGTCCATTGGACTCTTTAAATAGGCATACTTATGTCTGCTAAGACATACATTGAACGTGCAAAATGAGATATAGGCCAAAACCCATAAATTAGTTTGACAGTTGCATGCAGTTGAACATTGAACCTATGCGCATGCATATAATTTTCGGTAGCACTAACTTTGACGATTTACTCTAAATTTGTCCAAAACATCATGGACCTACACAGAGCTAAGTTTGAAGTTTCATCCGTTCACCTAACCGGTATTTCGAGAAATTGACTCCCAGATGAATAAGTATTGAGATCATGAATACACAGTTGGCTCTCTTGATGAATGAATATATGCCTAGTTTCAGCTCTCAAGATACACAGGATACGTACAAAATTTGGTTGAAGCCTATAGATAGTATGCACGTTACATGCAGTTAAATATAGAACCTATCAGCAAGCGTAAAATCGTATGGGCAACACTATCGCATATGGGTTGCTCAAGATCAATTTGAAATGTTCTGATCTATATATGTGGCAAATTTTGAAGAAATCCATTTGATAGTTTGGAAGTTACATGCAGTTAACCATTGAACTTATCAGGAAGCGTGGAATCAGGTCGGTAGCGCTGTCGTGTACTGGCTCCTGAAAATTAATTTGAAATATTATGCTCTATGTGTGCGAATTTTGAAACGGTTCCCATGCGTACATTTTCAGATATCTAACTTACAATTATTATATTTCAGCATTTGGTAGCATTAACGTCATTTTCAAATATGGCCTTGAGATGTCCTGGTATAGATCTGCACTCACACCGAGTTTGGTTTTGATAGGTCTAGTCGTTTAGGAATTGATAGGGAGGGCGACAAACACACAGACAGGACAGGCAGACTCACACATATCTGCCCGGTGATCTCATAATTCTACTATTTCAGCATTTTTGCAAAATTTGAATTTAGAGTAATGAAACTGTTCTCAAGCCACACTAGTGTTACTGGGGTGTATGAAATTGATCACTTGATTTAGCCAAAGACAAATCAACAGAGTTCTACATAGTATGTAGTACTTCTACCTTATAACAGCTGATCTGAATGTGTCCATTGCGTGTGTCTTTCTCCCTCTTATCTATCGAAACCAGGACCTCCTCCACTCCTTCAGTCTGTAACGATTCGATCCCATACCTGTTAGATATAAAGGGTTATTTATTCATTTATCATGTTATTATTATTATTAATTAGTACATCCATGAGATGATTTTTATATCAGATAATTCTAAGCGGTTTTTATTATTATAGTCAGAAAGATTTTTATTAACAATTATTTGTAAAGAGACGAAGTATTGTATATTGCAACAAGATTGCCAATAAGGACCAACCCTATGTGTCACATTAGTGAACGACGTAGTAGTTATTTCACCACGGCTAAGAGTCATTGTCTCGGGATGCTAAAACCCCATGTGTAATCATCACGGGTTTGACCATCCAGTTCCTTCTGGAAGGAATAGAAGCTTGATATTTCACCTTATTGTGAAAGAATCACGCCATTTTCTACTGTAGGTACGCTGCTAAATATTGCAAGTTGTGATGCAATTAGCCCTCGTGAGTGAATGAACACTAAAGAAAAGGAAGCTTACCAGTGGAGAGGGAAGTTTACGACTCACGTGACAAGGAAGTTATTAGTACCTGCGCCCTCGACAAGACATTCATTGATCAACAGCTCAGAATGAAAGAAGGAAGTAGTAACCTTGCTTTCTGGGTCCTAATGGACTGAGCATACAGAGTCGACACTGAACGATGTCCTGCCAATATCTATATTAGTACATAATGGGTTATATCCCTGATCAAGAGTCTTTCTACAGAGGGCAACGTACTTAATGAGGATATTTCATAGTAATTGAGATATCACATCATTTTTTAAACATATGCGACGTAACATCGAGATCATCGGTCATTACTTAAATATGACAAATCTTCGACTGGGTGAGCAAACAATTAAATAAAACTATCGTCTCTATTATAATTTAACTTCAATTAATTTTCAATTCATTTTAAATGTTCATTTTCTTTTAAATAATTAAACCGCAGTTGGTAAATTAAATTCTTTTTTGTAACTATTAATATTTTGTTTTTGCATTTAATAAATTCATTTTCTTTAACGTAATGCCTATTTCTTTCATAGTGGTTAGTAAATACTATAGGCAAATTCAACTACTCCTTATAAATAAATCCTGAATGGTTAGTCAACTAAATTACACTACGACCAGGGATAATTAGGTCTCACTCTACTGCTGATAGCCGAGGTTAATTCATAAATTTCGATTCACTGTCTTAAATAGGGATCTGGCGCTCAACAACTTATTATATTATACTATCACAGGTAAGGTCACACCACAGTGTATTTATATATTCTTATGATCATGTTTGTTTATCGAACCATAATTGTCATCACCACATAGTAAAGGACTTATTAAAATATGTTACATTTGGCGCTACAACGTCGGACACGAAAACCATTCGGTATTTAGGAGAGGAGTGTATACCGTATTTACTCGAATACGACCCGCCCCTGAATAAGACCCGCACCCTGATTTTGAAGAACAAAATTTTAAAAAAAAAATTTTTTACTCAAAACTATTTACAATCTTTACTAAATAAACAAAATAGCATTTCTACAAAATAGTTTCCAACAGTTCTGAAGTCGTCCTAAAATAACACACAGAAACAATTAAAAATACAAATAAAAGACACAAACACTTCATTCATCGTCATCCGAAGTACCAACTTCGGAACTTTTTTCACCATCACTTTCCCACAAAATGTCGTCATCACTGCCATCCATAGCATTAGAAATACTACATTTCTTGAAGCTCTTCCGTATGAGATCTCCCGAGATACGATTCCATGCCGTCAAAATCCACGAACAGAGCAGCTGAACTTCCGGGCGCTGAATACGACCAGTTGGGGTCAGTGTGTGCTTATCGGCCGCCATCCACTCCGTATACAGCTGTTTCAAGGCTGCTTTGAACGGTCGGTTCACACAGACATCCAGTGGCTGTAGCATAGACGTCATCCCACCCGGGATGATTGCTAGGTCGATTTTCCCATCCTTGACGAATTTCTTCACAGCGTCTGTTGTATGTCCGCGGTAACTGTCCAGAACAAGCAATCTCTTTCGTCGTAACAAAGCACCAGGGCGACGTTGCCAGACACACTTTAACCAGTCTTCCACCAGTGAACTGTCCATCCAACCAGAGTCCTGAGTTCTAACGATAACACCAGCGGGTATATTTTTTGGAAGAGTCATTCGCTTGAGAACAACGTACGGCGGGAGTTTGGTTCCGTCAGCGAGTATACACAACATTACCGTGCACCGTTGTTTCTCATCACCACCTGTTCTGATAGTCACACTTTTAGATCCCTTAACATTCACAGTACTGTCCAGTGGCATTTCAAAGTAGACTGGCGTCTGATCTGCATTTCCAATTTGGGAAAGCAAATATGAATTTTCCTTCCGCAACTTAATTATGTGACGCTGAAAGGAAACTAACTTTTCTTCATAGGCACCAGGAAGACGCTGCGAAATTGAGGTACGCCTTCGTATGCTCAACCCATTTCTTTTATAAAAAATTTGAATCCATCCTCGGCTTGCTTTAAACCCTACCGTAGAAAGTTCCTTCGCGATCTGTAATGCCTTTAATTGACACATTTCGGTCGACACCCCATTTCCCAATTTCCGCCTTTCTGTTACGTATTTATAAAGTTGTTTTTCAATTTCCGGAAACTGTACACTTAGTCCGCGGAAAGTTCTACGAGTACCACTACTTGTTAGCAACACGTTTTTTTTTCTTTCTCCAATCGCGAATACATGACTCGTCAATATCATATATCCTACCGGCGGCACGATTTCCAATAATTTCAGCTTCCCTCACAACTTTCAGCTTCTCACTCACAGTAAACGACCGCAAACGCTTCATAGAACTCATGTTTACACTCGGAAAACGTGCGCGAGACTGTAAGACGCCACCTGCTTACGGAAAAACAAAGTGATAGCCGGAAGAAGGTTAGCACCATCTAGCGGATACTCGCAACACCCGATATCGCGTATGGCGGGCAATTTAAATCTTTAAAATCAGGATGACTCAAATAAGACCCGCACCCCAATTTTTCACGTCCGATTTTGTTTAAAAATGTGCGGGTGGTATTCGAGTATATACGGTAATTTCAGTGCAAATTGTCAGTGCTTTTGGGGGACAGTGAAGTGAAGTGAAATTTTGGAAGGGCAATTTTTATACGGCGTACTTCGAGATGTCGGAGGAGGAACAGAGGCAGTTGAGAAGTAGGGATGCAGTCAAGAAAGTTAATTATAAGAAAGTTGATAGCGGTAGCGATGTTGAGAGCGTAGAGAATAATACCAAGATGTCGGAGGTAAATCTTGAGAATAATCCTGAGAGTAATTCTGAAAATAATCCTGAGGTTAACCCTGACACTAATTCAGAGGAAAATATCGAGACGAATACAGAGGTACATCCTGAGACTAGTGGTAGTCAGGATATAGAAAAGTTCATAGAGGTCCCTGAAATTTCATTAGCTGATATCATGAGGGAGTTGAATAGAAATAGTAAATATATGAATATGAAGCTAGATAAAAATAATGAAGAGAATAAGAAAGATAATTTGGAAAGTAGGAAGGAATTGAGTAGAGATTTAGGTGAGAAATTAGATAAGAGTAATCAAGAGATGAGAGAGGATATGAGTAAAATAAATCAGAAAATGGAAGAGAGTAAGAAAGATAATTTGGAAAGTAGGAAGGAATTGAGTAGAGATTTAGGTGAGAAATTAGATAAGAGTAATCAAGAGATGAGAAAGGATATGAGTAAAATAAATCAGAAATTGGAAGAGAATAATGTAAAACTAGATATTGTGGAAACGATGAATAGAGAATGAAGTATGAAGTATGATATGCTGCAGGAGAGTATTCAGGGGGTGAAACAGGAAATCAGAGGTGAAATTAAGGAGGAGGTAGAGATGAAGGCTAAAGATATTATTAAGACAGTAGATAAGAAATTAGAAGCAGCAGAAAGTAGGATTCAGGAAAGAATAGTAACTTTGATTGAAGATAAAATAGCAACTCAAGGTGAAAGTTTTAGCAAATTGGTAGAAGCGGAAACTAGGCAGGTGGTAGAGACTTTAGGGGATACTGCAGTAGAATCAGTAAAGACAGCCTGTAATGAGACTGTAAATGAAAACAGATTAGAGTCAGTGGAGATTGTAGATGAAAGCAGATTGGAATCGGAGGAGATCTTAGGTGAGGAACGGCAAGTAGCGGAGATTTTAGGTGAAATCAGATTAGAGTCAGACGAGATTTTAGGTGAAAGCAAATTGGAATTAGGGGTGATTGTAGGTGAAAGCAGATGGGAGTCAGAAGAGATAAAAGGAGAAAGCAGATTAGAGTCAGCGGATATGATAGATGAAAGCAGGTTAGCTGTAGAAGAGACTATAGAACGTAGTGAAAAAGAAGTGGAGAAGATGAGAGAAAAGATAGGGATAGAAGTAGGTAAGATAAAGAAAGTGCTAGGCACTCAAGAAATTAAGATGCAGAAAATCTTAGGTGAAGAGGATATGTTGACTAGGGAAGAATTTAATGATGGTGTAGCGGAAATTAATGTGAAATTATTAGAGGCAGAGAAGCGTGCGTTAAGTCATAGTCAGAAGAACATAATTAGTAAACAGGTTAAGAGGAGGAGAGAGATAGATAAGAGCAGAAGCAATAGTCCACGGCTAAAGAGAGCTTTAAGTGATAGTAACGGAGAAGTGAAGGGAAGACATGCAGGTAGATATTTTGGAAGTAAAATGAAAGAGAAGAGAATCAAGTTGCTAGAGGAGAAAGAAATCAGGATGAAGGAGAGAAAGAAAGCATATGATGTGCAGTGGCGTACTGAATTAGCCAGACTTGGGGAAGTAAGAGGGGGAAAGCCAAAGCACAGTGTTACAATGGATAAATATAGTACAGAGGAAGTAGAAGCTAATGCTAGAAGGAAAGAAGAAAAAGGGATTATAGAAAGAGATAGAATTGAAGATGACAGTGGTAAGAACTGTGAAATTCCAGAGAACGTACTGATGTGAATTGGTATTACCGATAGTTACTGTTCCGTATGACTTAAATATTAAGTAATGAAGTTTTATAGGATTTAACAGAGGTAGATAAGAAACCTGCTGTGTGTAATTTTAATTCAGTCGTGAAGTTAGGATGGTAAGGGGCGCGTAGTGCCTACGCTTATTGATTTAGATTGACTAAAATCATTTAATTTGGAAGACAGAGGTTGTCGTGCTATTGAGCAATTCAGGTAAGTTGAATGTGGGTCCTTAAACTGCAGGTAAGTTGGATGAAGTGAGAATTAAATTTAAAAAGTTGGGAAGATTATTACAAAAGTAAGTAATCGAAAGAAAGTAATAATTATTATGGCAACCATAATTATGAATATAATGGTAATAAAGATTTAATTCAAAAGTGAGTGAAGATGATGTGGTACAGTGGTAATAAAATTAATGAGTTGAAGAAGTAAGTATTGATTTAATAAAGAAGTTTCATTTTGAGGACAGCGAGGTTATCAGTGGATATATTTGAGAAATTTAGAAGTGGTTTAGAATAGTTGATTGTAATGCGTTGTATGAATTAACCAACATCGGGTTGAAATAAGGAAGTAGTAACTAATTAGGACATCTGGTAACTTACTTGCTGACAGATATGTGTGTGTGTATGTGTGTATTTTCACGTAAATGGACGTGAGTTTGAAGAAGTAGGCCAACGAAGGTAATGCCGTTGAGCAATGTGGTTTTAAGTTTTGGTAAGATGCCAAATGAAGTTTTTTTTTTAATGGAGGAAGTTTTGGTAAGATGCCAAATGAAGTTTTTTAAGGAGGAAGTTTTGGTAAGATGCCAAATGAAGTTATAATGGAGGAAGTTTTGGTAAGATGCCAAATAAAGTTTTAGGAAGTTTTTGGAGGATGAAGTAGGTCAGCGAGGTATATTCCGTTGAGCAATGAGTTTTTTAATGGTATCTACGGGACTACGTGAAGTTAATGTTGGGAGTTTTTTTTAAGTATATATGGTTGTATGCACACAAGGTAATAAGAGATTGCAAAGGTAAGATGGTCCAAATTTTAGTTACAGTTACGCACGTTTTAAAGATATTACAAAGGCTTGTTATCGAGCTAAACCACTTTTAGTAAAAAAGTTACTGATGATTATGAACGAATTAATTATGTGGTAGATTGTTGTCCTACACACAGGTAAAAGTAAAAATAATAATAATAATTAGATGGTTGGCATAATATTTACTAGTATTGAAAGGAATTTGTTATAATTCGAAGCTTTGAGGATTTTATTTATAAATCATTTTTTTAGAAGAGGAAAAATTAAAGTTTTATTTATGTCATACGGAGTTAGTAAAGAGAAGTGTGTAAATATATTTTGAAGACAAGAGTAAGTTTGTAAGCTAAGTATACCTAAGGGGTAATAATGAAGTTTCAATTAAAGGCAGGTGAAATTTACGCATTTAATTTGGTAGAGCAGAGAGTGTCTGAACTGTGTTATGACTCAGGACTTGCGTTATGAAATGATTTTGGGAGAATATTTGCCAATTAGGAGTGTCGGTGTTATTGACTATCAACTGGAACACTGTCATTATTTTAGGAAGAAAATAGTTAGGAAAACAAAGTGTGATGTTATTATTCCAAGGAATTAGTCGAAGCATGTAAGATTTTTTTAGCTGAAATTTACTGTTATTGGTCAGTAAGAGGTGACCTGTAACAGTAAGAAGATGTGGGATTATACCACGAATAGGGGAGGTTTTTGTATGTGACGTGTGCTGTCACGATGAGTTGTTGAGAGTTCTGAGAGATTCTGGTGTAGTAGGGATAAGCTATACTCCAGGCGGTCAGAACAAGTAGGAAGTGGTGTTTGGAGGGCACGGTACTTAATTAAGAGTTTTGAGAGATAACTAAAGGGGGTTTTTAGGCATTCAGCAAGAAGTCAAATCATGTATAGACTAAGTTTAAAGTATAAGAGCATTAATATTTTGTGGAACGAAATATTTATTCCGAGGAGTTTGTCATGTGTTTTTGTGAAATAGTTTAGTGATATACGTAATTCAGGTATTGAGTAGTATTTTGTCCAAGTCTTAATCATTTTGTGTAGTAGGTAAGAATGACAATACAGTAAAGTTATATCTTGAGGCTAAGTTAAATTTTATAAGATGAACGAGAAGTCAGATTTTATGTTTATTTGTGATTTTGAAAATTCAAGTTATTGTTTTCGAGAAGTAGTGAAGAGGAGTTATGGTTTTATGAGAAGTTAAGAAGTCGTGGAGACTTAGGAAGTATTAATTTGGAAGGAGGCGGCCGTGGCCTAAGAAAGAATTAAGCCACGAAGGCAGGTGATTAGTAACTTGAATATTTAAGTGAACTGTTTAATAACTGCTTTGAGGTATTTCGATGTCAGTATGTATTTGGGGGAAATATTTACATGTATGACATAAGCACTGAAATTTGATTTGCCTTAGGTATCTTGCTAAGTTGTTTTTTTTTCCTTCAAATATTGAAATTGTACTGCATTTGTGTAATCCCTTTACAGAGACGAAAGGAATATTGTGTTGTTTGCATATCGTGTGCTGTGATAGTTATGTGTTATTCAGCTGGTACGAGAACAATGTAATTCTACACCAGACTGACGAAAACTACGTTCACTAGATATGAAGACAAAATTGTATGTCAAGCATACGATCACCAAGTGCAGCGTTGACATATATGTCAAAATTAGAAGTGAAGGGCATTTATGTATATTTTTTACAGCTCGCTAATACATTACAAAAGGAAGGAATGGAACATTTTGAACATAAAGAAGAATGTATGTATTCAAACGGAAAGTACTATGAACATTTTAAGAAATGATAGTACAAATATGTAAAGTGAAAAGAGTATATTTCTTGTATATTTTTGTGTATTGAAGAAGAGTATATTGTATGTTGTCTTTTTGGGGGTTATAATATTTATATTTATAGTTTTTTTTTATGTTGGATGTGGTAAGAGAAATAATGTTAAACGTAATTTAAATTATTTCTCTTAGGGGCGATTGTAACGATTCGATCCCATACCTGTTAGATATAAAGGGTTATTTATTCATTTATCATGTTATTATTATTATTAATTAGTACATCCATGAGATGATTTTTATATCAGATAATTCTAAGCGGTTTTTATTATTATAGTCAGAAAGATTTTTATTAACAATTATTTGTAAAGAGACGAAGTATTGTATATTGCAACAAGATTGCCAATAAGGACCAACCCTATGTGTCACATTAGTGAACGACGTAGTAGTTATTTCACCACGGCTAAGAGTCATTGTCTCGGGATGCTAAAACCCCATGTGTAATCATCACGGGTTTGACCATCTAGTTCCTTCTGGAAGGAATAGAAGCTTGATATTTCACCTTATTGTGAAAGAATCACGCCATTTTCTACTGTAGGTACGCTGCTAAATATTGCAAGTTGTGATGCAATTAGCCCTCGTGAGTGAATGAACACTAAAGAAAGGGAAGCTTACCAGTGGAGAGGGAAGTTTACGACTCACGTGACAAGGAAGTTATTAGTACCTGCGCCCTCGACAAGACATTCATTGATCAACAGCTCAGAATGAAAGAAGGAAGTAGTAACCTTGCTTTCTGGGTCCTAATGGACTGAGCATACAGAGTCGACACTGAACGATGTCCTGCCGATATCTATATTAGTACATAATGGGTTATATCCCTGATCAAGAGTCTTTCTACAGATGGCAACGTACTTAATGAGGATATTTCATAGTAATTGAGATATCACATCATTTTTTAAACATATGCGACGTAACATCGAGATCATCGGTCATTACTTAAATATGACGAATCTTCGGCTGGGTGAGCAAACAATTAAATAAAACTATCGTCTCTATTATAATTTAACTTCAATTAATTTTCAATTCATTTTAAATGTTCATTTTCTTTTAAATAATTAAACCGCAGTTGGTAAATTAAATTCTTTTTTGTAACTATTAATATTTTGTTTTTGCATTTAATAAATTCATTTTCTTTAACGTAATGCCTATTTCTTTCATAGTGGTTAGTAAATACTATAGGCAAATTCAACTACTCCTTATAAATAAATACTGAATGGTTAGTCAACTAAGTTACACTACGACCAGGGATAATTAGGTCTCACTCTACTGCTGATAGCCGAGGTTAATTCATAAATTTCGATTCACTGTCTTAAATAGGGATCTGGCGCTCAACAACTTATTATATTATACTATCACAGGTAAGGTCACACCACAGTGTTTATTTATTCTTATCATGTTTGTTTAAAATTGAACCACTACAGTTGTCACCACAGCCGAAAGGCTTATTTAAAAATGTTACAAGTCGTCGAGTAGTGATCTGCTTCAAACTCGAGCTGATGAGACGTCCTGTAATTCCATTGGCAATGTAGAATGTAGTTCCCACGACTTGAAATGCTTCCAGCTCGACGTCGGTATTATTCATACGAAAATGTTAACGTAGCTCACTCATTTCCTAACACGAGTTCCCCTCTTCTGAATTTAGTGCATCATGGTAGCCGAAAATGTCCCTCGTGGCTCATTCTGCATGCCATTGCACGAACTCCCTTTAACTGTTCCTTTCGTACGCCACTCTGCATTTGCAAATTGTACGCTGGCTAATAGGACTGGGAATATCTTTCGATAGATACATTCCTTAAAGTTCCAATGAGTCTATTCACAAGTCTCATTCAACTCGTACCGACAGTAGTGGCTACGCTGGCTAAAGCGCTGCGTTAGGCCATGGGGCCAAGCTCTCTGCTGACTCGGTAGACGTGTGGGTTGAAATGGTTTTCCGTGGTTTTCCCATTTTCAACGCCAGGCAAATGCTGGGACAGTACCTTCTGACAGGCCACGGCCGCTTCCTTCCCCATCCTTGCCCAGTTTCATTCATCTTCATCCATTCCATCTCTCATCCCGACGCGCAGGTCACCCACGGGCGTCGAATAGAAAGACCTGCACTCGGCCTCTCAGGAGGCCACACGACAAAAAAAAACCAACTCGTGTCATCATTTGCAATAGAGGATTACGCCCCCCACAAAAAAAGTTGAAGTGCTCTGCACTTTTCTTACACCACAATTTAAAGGAATATAATATACACACGCTATATATTATTATAATTATATACAATATTTGCAAAGGGGGATAATTCCCTGGTGGCAAATTGTGCAATTACAGAAAATTACCAACAATGACATCAAACATAATAAGCACAATTCGCAATTTAGGAAATATTGTAATTACACCGTAGTATTTACACAACAATTCAATCTTCTTGTACCTATTGACACTTGTAACACACCCCCCATTTATCCTCTTTTCCAGTCATTCAAAACCATTTAATTTAACCTGCTCTCTTTTTGTTTTGTCTGTGAGTAAACTTGAAACTCCTTAATTATTGGGTTTCCCATTCCTTGAAATGTATCGTATTTTGTAGTTCTGTTTAAACCCTTTTCCAGTTGTATGTATAGCAACTGCTTTGCTTAGTCCAACTTTATGTATGTTGGCGCTTTCACCCTTTATCACCCTTTCAAGCTTTTATATTCAAATTGTATCTTAACGAACTTATCCATTTCATACTTCTTTGTGGTTCAGCGTGTATACTGGCCATGGCAGAATCCTGTCTCTTATACTTTTCAAATTCATGCTTTTGTCTAGCCTGTGAATACTGGGCACGAGAAACCCCTGCCATTATAACTATTAATTTCTTAATTGTCTACTAGGTTGCCTCTCATATTCATTTGAAAAGGCAAATTGTTGTGGTCTTGAACACCACATTCAAAGTAAAATATTTTGAGTGCACTCGTAAAATTTATACATACTAGCGGACCCGTGCGAGAAATCTCGCATGTTCATAAACCACACTTCCCCCAATAGGTTTATAATGCGAGACTTAAAGAGAAAGGTTGCTGTAACACTCACCGGCTATTCGTATTTATGAAATTATACGATTTGAGTACTCATTCCTTTGATTTACTGTTTCTGAAATCCATGCAAAATGATAACGGGACCTCAGAATGTTAAAATGACATGAAACAGGCGTCACAGCGGCCAAAATGTGGAGTGGACAGCAATTATTATGGATCGTATTTTCCTAAAGCAACAGTATTTTTCAATCGCTCACTTCGTACATTTTTTTAAAGTCATTTTTAAAGAAAGTATTGATGTTTATGAAAGCTGAGTGCAATTCATCACTGCTAATGTCTATTCTCTTTCATGCTCATTTGTCATGATAGGTAACTTGTGAGCGCCGCCGGAGGTATCTACAGTATACGACTGAAATAATATATATGATGATTCTTATTTCTCTGTTTGTAACTTTAAATATTAATATTAAAGCCACAGGTGGCTCCTTAATCTTTAACCTTTTACTAGATTGTTTCATATTGTATTTGAAAAAAATGGTACCTTAGACTGTTTAAATACAATTTAGTCTCTCCAATCTAACCATCATATTGACTTTTTTCTATTCGCTCTCCCTCACCTTTCTTTTCATACTTCTGCCTTTCATCTTACCTATTGTAGTTGTTGTGCCTACCCAGTTACTCCATGCGGTGTTTCTAAGGGCTAAAATATTCCATTACTACCTTAAGCAATTATAATATAACACTATGGTTTATAAAACGTTGCATGATATTTTTCACTCGCAGCGCACACCACCATACACGCCCTGTGCACAATGTTGGTCAGCCCTACGAAACTTGCCGCTACCCGTGTTCACATTCCCTACATTCACGGTCATGTTATGCGGGCAGATTCGCTCCCGAGCTCCCCCTACTTCTCCTTGAGCGCTCAGCTGTGCATCACTGCTTTAGGATGTTGCAAGTTTTATATTCGTGATCAGTTATTTCTAGAGGAATCTAGTTTTTTTTATCTTTACGTATAGCCTATACTTCGTTCCTTAGAATGGAGAAGATTGCTTTTCTTTTGACTCTCGATGGAGTACATGGTGCCACGTTTGTTCAATTTTCTGTGTGCTAATGCATCCTGTCACCGTTAGTTGATAGCTCTTCTCAGTGTACAGTAACAAATATGGAACACTTAAAATGGCTTGTTGTAAAATAGCATGGAGAGTGTTTGGACTTCACTGCAATATGTGCAATGTATGGAGAAGCACCGGAAGTTGTTTCGGCATATGGAATTATTCTTCCCTTTTGGAAGGGCACTTAATTATTATCTTAAAGTGTGTATCAAGTATTATTCCCATTTCTACGGGGTCGGTGAGGAGATGGCATGAATTTTCTTATGTAGCAGATATCATTTATAAAATTGGATGCCCTTCCTGACACCATTCTGGTGGCTTTAGAGCCCGAACATTTGCCTCTATAATGCCATCGTCATCAATGAGAGATGAAATGAATGAAATTGGGCAAGTATTAGGAAGTAGGCGGCCGTGGCCTACTAGAAGGCAGCATCTGATCAAAAAGGGAAACCACGGAAAAGCATTTCAAGGGTGTCCATCGGCAGTTTGAACCAACGCACCTCCCAAGTCTTGCGCCGACAGTAATTAACAAGTCCCGGTGCTAAAAATTAGTAGTGAAAGTGTGACAAGCAGGCTGCTAGCGAAACCGGCGAGCAGGTAGGGGACGGGGAAAAGTAGGGAGAGTACAGAATGGTTAACATAACAAAACGGGATGTAAGCACTGTAAAAATAATTTTCTTCATGGTGGAGCCATCTTCTGGAGACTGGTGAAACTTGCTGCAGTTTTGCACAAAGACGACAGTGGTCTCTTCAAATACAGGCAAATTACATACAAATAACTAATACAGAGTAAAATAAGAGTTAACGTATGCACAATACATGGAATAGTAAATATAATTTAAGAAAAAGGACAAAGCGAAAGGAAAATTCTCATCTGGAAAAAAGATACCTTTTCCGGTACATTCCCAAAATGTACCACAGGAATAGCCTCTTCTTGATGATCATCTAACATACTTGACAATTTACACATTGTTTGAAGCCCACTAGTATTTTAAACACACGCCTGAATACTTGTGTTGTAGATCCAGTAAGACTGTCGAGTTTAGATTCAACGTCAAGGACCTGCTGAACAGTTTCTGACAGAAGGAACCCTCCATTTTTAAGTTTGTCAATTGTGCTGCAGAGGAAACACAAGTTAACAGATATACTATTATTGCCTATGCCAAGTCATTTTTCAACACAGTATTACTTAATATTTGCAGAAGGATTCCATTGCAGTTGCTTCATCTAGTTCATTAACTATTGACGCAAAACCACAGTATTGGACTGCAGAGAGCCAAGTTCCCCACCGCGTTATTACTGGGGTGGAAGAGATTGGTAAGTTACAATTTTTAGCCTATTTTTACCTCATTTTTCACACATCTGTATTCTGCTTACTCCCTTTCATCTCTTGTATTCTTGTGCTTCCGCCTTTCATCCATTAATTCTAGTATATCCTGAGTGATCCACGGTTTTCTACCTATTCTTTCGTTTCTGCCAATGTCTTCTTCCGCGGATTTTGTTATTTCACTTTTCAAAAGTGTCCATTCCTCTGCATTTGAAGTTTGTTCAGGGTTCTTCAATGGTACTTCCCTCATACTCCTCTTGAATCTTTCGTTCACATTCTTCCCATTCAGTTGGTCTATTGACCACCTTTTGGGCTTTCAACTGTTCTTCAGCTTTAATCTGCAGTTCATGACGAGCAGATTGTGGTCAGAGTTTATGTCAGCTTCGGGATACGTTTTGCAAATAAAAATCTGGTTTCGGTATCTCTGCGTGACCATAATGAAGCCGATTTGGAAACGCTATGGTCTCATCCAGGTGTAAATTCTTCTGTTGTGGTTGTTGAATAAGTTGGTGTTAGCTGTGACCAAGTCGTGCTCGGTGCAGAAATCTATCAGCCTGCTTCCTCAATCATTCATTTTACCTAATCCGAGTTCTACTATCTTCCCTTCTTTTCCTTTTACTACCATAGCATTCCAATCTCCCATTGCAATAACATTTTCATCACCCTTGATATACATCAAAATGTCATCTATTTCTTCGTAGGCCCTTCGAACTTCTTCATCATCAGCTTGACTGGTAGGCATATAGACTTGAACCACTGTGGTGCAGGTAGGTTTTGTATTTATTTTAGCTACAATAATACGTTCACTATATTGCTCATAATATTCCACCCGCTGTCCAAGTTTCCTAGTCAATATGAGACATACTCAAGCGTAGCCATTCTTTGATTTAGTGCTAATGATCCTGTAGTCTCCTAACGAAAAGTTCTGGTCTTCCTGCCAGCTCCCTTCAATAATCCCAACCTAATCCAACCTCAACTTATCCATTTCCCTTTCTAAGTTTTCTAACCTTCCACTGCCAAACAGACTTGTAATATGCCACGCTCCAATCCGTGGGACATCACATCTCTGTCACTTCTGTGATCTCCAATTATAAAAGCCACCTTGTCACACACTAGAAAGTAGTTTAATAATTAAATTAACACTAGCATGTTTCGTTATATCAATGATAACTTCGTCAGCGTGAAAAATCTTAGAAACTACGGTATCTTAACAAAAATCTAAAAAGAAATGTATTATCCTTACAATAAGTCATTGAAAATCCACAGCCTGCTTCCAGTCGACCGACCGGGTCAGGGAATGGAATGAATGAGGCCCCCAGATAGCGGCGAGGATATGAATTGTGCCGCCTGCCGAAGCCTGTCGCACTCCCCTGGGGCTATGATTAAATGGTAATAATAATGTTATTGGTTTTACGTCCCTCTTAACTACTCTGGCTTTTAGAGACGTCGGGGTGCCGGAATTTTGCCCCGAAAGGGATCTTTAACGTGCCAGTAAATCTACTGACACGGCTCCCTCGCATTTGAGCACCCTCAAATGTCAGCTGACTGCGCCAGGATACGAACCTGCAACCTTGGGCCCAGCAAGCGAGAACGTTACCGCTGAGCCACGCAGCCAGCCATGATTAAATGAATGACATATGAAATGAAATGATAGTGGAGAGTGTTGCTGGAATGAAATTGTGACAGAGAAAACCGGCGTATCCGGAGAAAAACCTGACTGCCTCCGCTTTGTCCAGCCCAAATCTCACAGGGAGTGACCGGGAGTTGAACCACGGACCCAGCGGTGAGAAGCCGGCGCGCTGCCGCCTACGCCACGGAGGCTTCACAATAAGCCATTAATTTAAATAAATGAAAGGTCAACAAAAAGAAAAAAGAGAATTAATAAATAATTATAGGATGTGTGAAATACTTGGTCGTGCAATATCCACCTGAGATATCAGTCATTTCAATACATTTTGCACATGGAACGGTTTGCTTCAGGACATAGACCTGCTGAAAAACATATGTCGTTTATACATATGTATTAATCAGAAGGTTGAACAACGTATCACATCCAAAACTAAGATACCGTATCAGTCACTTCAATAAATTTTGCACATCTGACAGTTTGCTTCAGGACATAGACCTGCTCGAATCTGTTTGTTGGTTATCTCCGTCCGCTGTTCAAAATGGTTAATGTATATTTGCTAGGTAATCTCTACTTAGTATAAAACGAAGTCCCCGATTCTTGGATGTTACGGGTAAACTCGAGAACCATTGGATGGATTTTGATGCGGTTTTCACCATTCTGAAAAGGATATCTTGAGGATGATTTCTTTAGAAAATAATTTATTTATGATCCAAGGAAGCCGAGCAGTAACGATTTCAGTGGAAAAGTCGAAAGAAAAACTGGCGTCCGAGCGCTTTGTAAGCTTACGCTGGGCAAACCGTTAAAAATATCTAAATACTATGAGTGTACGAATTGTTCAGCATGAAAAGTTCTACAAAAAAGTCCGCGAGAGCATAGGTCTATATTCAATACATCGCCCACTATAAGTGTTTTTACATTTTAATTTCTTCCAACCATGTCCATTCAACTACTGAGGCGACAGTTTACGAGCTAGCTAAGGGCGAATCTTATCACCCCAGTTGCAGCCTAGCTAGCGGACGAGCTTATTGCCCCAGATACAGCCAGCAGCAAACTGTCGAGTCGTGTTTAGTTAAAAACTTTAGAGAACAGTGGTTGTGTTTGGAGTATCCCTGGAAGTGCAACTCGGTTTTTCTTCATTTCGCCTGTGAACTTTTCGTTCCGCAAAATTCACAGTCAAGTTAAGATTGGACGGAAGGGGGATTTGTGTTTCATGCACCTCGCCATTCTTAAATTACGTCTGACAAGAATTTGTTGCACATGCATCTCCATGATAATATAATTAATAGTCCAGTCAGCGATTTTAACCCATCATGCCGAGACGTAAAACGGATATTGGTCGTTGTTCATTGACATTGAAAAAAAAAAGCGCTTATCACGTAATGCATTCATAACTGTTCCCGGGCGAAGCCGGGTCGGGTCGCTAGTTATACAATAATGGGATGTATAAAATATTTTGACATTGATAATCCAACCGTAATGAAATTATAAGTTGAGAAATTCAATTAAGTGGTATCAAAAACAGTGCATCAAAAGTGGAGCAAGTGATGAATGTAATATGACAATAACGAGAATCGATATCAGTCAACACGGATAATATTTAATACCATCCTCATAATGGTTAATGTATATGCATCTTACTTGTGTGATGTCAACCCATTATCGTATAGTCCCCAATCGGAGATCCGTAAGGGAGACAAGTTTACCTCCGTATTGGAATTTTACAAGAGAGGAGGCCATCATCACATGTACTTGTCCATAGAGAGGTGCATATGCTCGGGGAGAGCAATACGGTTGTATCTTCCCGTTGCTTTTCATTACTTGGCTAAAGTTATCAATGCTTTCACCGTCTATAGGACAAGCAAAGAAGATTAATATATTCTGAAAGACTGCTACTCCCCTTTAGATTAAACATAACATATAACTTTTATAACATACCCTATATAAAATCTGAAAACTTTTCTCATAACGTTTGTGTACATTGGTGTGCTTTCAAAATAATCTGTTAAACATATCCCGTGTGTTCGATGCAGGGAGAATACCCAACATAAATCAATGCCTGGAAATTTTAATACTGTAATTGAATGGTCGTGGCCTCGGAAAGGTGTGGTGGAAGGGGAGTTGTCAATGGAGCTCACTAAATCATGCCGTGTATTATAGGCCTACCCTTCTACAGGTAGGGGAGACCATCAAAAGGAATCCAGAGCGCGGTTCATTATTTACAGTTTTTGCCACTTGGTTTCCTCCATTAAGAGTGACTCCACTGTTCGTCCAACGCACAGTAGCTTCCGCAAATACGCACATTGTGAACCACATCGAATATAGTCGGGTCGTGGTAAACATCCTCATAACTGTCAGTTTTAACATGATGTTCGCTCCATAAAATATATATTTACATAGTTAATACAGTCTAAACCAAACAATGAACTGTACACACATCAAGAGAAGTAATGCGAACAGACGCTAGGCCAACCTACAACTTGATTCCCACCTTACGCCAGGATACCGCACTTACAGTCTTCTTCCAAACCCAGGTCACATGAAACTCAGCCGTGATACATGAACCACACGTCTGATGCATGGACCGCATGTCAGATGTAAGGACCAAGTGACTGATACATGAACCACACGTCTGATGCATGGATCACATGTCAGATGTATGGACCAAGTGACTGATACATGAACCACACGTCTGTTAGACCATGTGTCTGATACATAGACTACTGTACAAGACTGATACATAGACTACTGTACAAGTCTGATACATAGACTACTGTGCAAGTCTGATACATAGTCTACTGTACAAGTCTGATACATAGACTACTGTACAAGTCTGATACATAGATTACTGTGCATGTCTGATACATAGTCTACTGTACAAGTCTGATACATAGACTACTGTACAAGTCTGATACATAGACTACTATACAAGTCTGATACATAGTCTACTGTACAAGTCTGATACATAGACTACTGTGCAAGTCCGATACATAGTCTACTGTACACGTCTGATACATAGTCTACTGCACAAGTCTGATACATAGACTACTGTGCAAGTCTGATGCATAGTCTACTGTACAAGTCTGATACATAGATTACTGTGCAAGTCTGATACATAGTCTACTGTACAAGTCTGATACATAGACTACTGTGCAAGTCTGATACATAGTCCACTGTACAAGTCTGATACATAGACTACTGTACAAGTCTGATACATAGACTACCGTGCAAGTCTGATTCATAGTCTACTGTACATGTCTGATACATAGATTACTGTGCAAGTCTGATACATAGACTATTGTACAAGTCTGATACATAGTCTACTGTACAAGTCTGATACATAGACTACTGTACAAGTCTGATACATAGACTACCGTGCAAGTCTGATTCATAGTCTACTGTACATGTCTGATACATAGATTACTGTGCAAGTCTGATACATAGACTATTGTACAAGTCTGATACATAGTCTACTGTACAAGTCTGATACATAGTCTACTGTACATGTCTGATACATAGATTACTGTACAAGTCTGATTCATAGTCTACTGTACAAGTCCGATACATAGAATACTGTACAAGTCTGATACATAGACTATTGTACATGTCTGATACATAGTCTACTGTACATGTCTGATACATAGATTACTGTGCAAGTCTGATACATAGATTACTGTACATGTCTGATACATAGTCTACTGTACATGTCTGATACATAGATTACTGTGCAAGTCTGATACATAGATTACTGTGCAAGTCTGATACATAGTCTACTGTACATGTCTGATACATAGTCTACTGTACATGTCTGATACATAGATTACTGTGCAAGTCTGATACATAGACTATTGTACATGTCTGATACATAGATTACTGTGCAAGTCTGATACATAGATTACTGTACATGTCTGATACATAGTCTACTGTACATGTCTGATACATAGATTACTGTGCAAGTCTGATACATAGACTATTGTACATGTCTGATACATAGTCTACTGTACAAGTCCGATACATAGAATACTGTACAAGTCTGATTCATAGACCAAGTGTCTGTTACATAGTCTACTGTGCAAGTCTGATACATAGACTACTGTACAAGTCTGATACATAGACCAAGTGTCTGATACATAGACCAAGTGTCTGATACATAGACCAAGTGTCTGTTACATAGTCTACTGTGCAAGTCTGATACATAGACTACTGTACAAGTCTGATACATAGACCAAGTGTCTGATACATAGACTACTGTGCAAGTCTGATACATAGACTACTGTACAAGTCTGATACATAGACTATTGTACAAGTCTGATACATAGTCTACTGTACAAGTCTGATACACAGACTACTGTACAAGTGTGATACATAGACCAAGAGTCTGTTACATAGACTACTGTGCAAGTCTGATACGTAGACTACTGTACAAGTCTGATACATAGACTACTGTACAAGTCTGATACACAGACTACTGTACAAGTGTGATACATAGACCAAATGTCTGTTACATAGACTACTGTGCAAGTCTGATACGTAGACTACTGTACAAGTCTGATACATAGACTACTGTACAAGTCTGATACATAGACTACTGTACAAGTCTGATACACAGACCAAGAGTCTGTTACATAGACTACTGTGCAAGTCTGATACGTAGACTATTGTACAAGTCTGATACATAGAATAATGTTTAAGTCTAATACATAGACTACTGTACAATCTGATACATAGACCAAGTGTCTGATACATAGTCTACTGTACAAGTCTGATACATAGACTACATGCCTGTGACTTAGACCAAGTGTCGGATACATAGACTACATGCCTGTGACATAGACCAAGTATCTGATATATAGACTACATGCCAGTGACATGGACCAAGTGTCTGATGCTGGGGCCACGTGTCTCGCTGGAGATGCACATCTCGGGTGATTGTCATGCCAGCGTATCTCAGTGGAGATCATTAACTCAAGGCAAACATCGCCAACTGACCCTCACTGTTATTAATGTTTCCGTTCCAATTAGTGTTTAGTGCGCTCTGCCTGTTGACCAATGCCCCATAAACCGTCCGGTAATGGCCCACTCAATCACGTGCAGTCCACCACACATGTACCGTCTTCATTTTTATCAATAATTGACGATAAAGTCACCCTCCACCCTGCCGTAATCTATTGTGCGTTATCCCTTCTTGGGTTCATTCTTCTGTATTTCCTCTCCGTAACAATAAACCTGTTCGTACCACCGCTGAGGTACTGTACTTTGTTCTGACGTCATATTAGTGTATAGATCAATCGATTAATTATGTTTATTTTTCTTACTTTCTGCTGCAGTTGCGACATGAAATGTTAGCACATTATTAAATTCTCTCTTATAGTTTTATTAGATTTTTCTCTTATAGCTTTTGACCATTATACAGACAGAGTATGAGCAGGTCCGCACTCACGATGAGGATTTGTGGGGATTGATCATTCCCCTCTCCTGGAATGCCAAAATGGCTATCCCTACTTCTGTTTATGTACAGTGGCATGGGAACGACTTTCCCGTGGGGCTGGGGGCGGAGGCTAAATGGAGAAAGGTATTACAGGCCCAACTATGATATATACCTAAATCAAGAATCTCTACTGGACACAATCATCAAGAGACACCTCCAATTCTACGGACACCTTGAGAGAATGAATGAATCAAGATTGACCAGTGTAATCCACAGAGCCAGCTCCTGCAAGAAAACAACATCACTGTGGTGGTACCAGCAAGTTAAACAAGATCAGCAAACCTTTAACATCTCTAAATCCGTTATACAAAACAGACATGTTTTCCGGAAAATGTTAAAAGAAGACCCACAGATTAAACTTAAGAAAGGGCAGAGACTAAAGAGGTCAGAAGTAACTAAACAACTACAAAGTCAGAAAATGAAGGAGATATGGGCTAGGAAACAGACTCTTGAGAACGTGAAACCAATCCTAACTCATAAAACTGAAAACCAGTTTGGTTAACCTACGTACAGTAGTCCATAGTTGGCTCATTCGAAGAAAGGCAGAAAGAAAGAAAGAAAGAAAGAAAGAAAGAAAGAAAGAAGAAATAATAATGGCCACCTCCAGATTGCCAAAGAAACTACTTGGTAGGCCTATCATAACACAGAGTAAATGCGGCACAGAATGGCGTAAAGAGGTACAAAGAGACTTACAAGTAATTAGCATAGAAAATTTCGAAGACCGAACTGAGTGCCAGACGAAAATCACGAATGTTAAGTTTACACTAAGATCATTACGACAACCTGGGAAAAATTGGACGGATGAAAGGAAGAGGGAGCATTCCGCGATAATGAAGAGCAGAAGAGACACACCTCCAAATGACATCATGTTATCAAGTTTAATCGCTCTCCTGTAGGGGAATTTTTCCCTTAAATAAATAATAATAATATTAACACCAATAAATTCACTGGGCCTATGGAGGAGCTACATAAAGTCACCTCCGTGGCACTCACTTGGTTGGAAGGACTAGACATCAGCTTGTGATGAAATCTCAGAATCTGCAGCTGTGTGTGTGTGTGTATGCGTGCCTCCTAGTTAGTCTGTAATACTTTATATCCATGTATATAAATATGTTTTTTTTTCTAATAGCAATTATAAGTAAAATACATTTCAAACGATTGTCAAATGAAGCATCATACGCTAAATAAATAAATAATTAATAGTAATAAATAATAATAAAGTTATTAACATTTATTTTCTCGTGTGGCCTCCTGAGAGGCTGAGTGCAGGTCTTTGTAGTCGACGCCCGTGGGCGACATGCGCGTCGGGATGAGAGATGGAATGGATGAAGTTGAATGAAACCGGGCAAGGATGTGGAAGGAAGCGGCCATTTCCTGTCAGAAGGTACCGTCCCAGCATTTGTCTGGTGTTGAAAATGGCAAAACCACGGAGAAGGACGGCCGACGGTAGGGCTCGAACCCACGCGTTTACTGAGTCAGCAGAGAGCTTGGCCCCATGACCTAACGACCGGAACCACCGCTGTCGGTTAATAATAAATAATGATAATAGTAATAATCATTAATAATTTAATAGTAATACATAATCATGTTTATAGTAATTAATAGTAATAATACATTTGATATTACTGTAGGGCAGAACTCCGAGTATGATTCAGACACCTCATTCGAATGTTGTATTCTTGAAGAGTCAAGACGAACGCCCACATAAATATACTGGAACCGGATCTCAGATTCCTGTCGAATTTCTCCATAATTCGGAAAACTACATGCGTGAAACGATGGTAACACCCGACAGAGAACTAAGAGTAGTGGAGAGATTGCTAGACGGCGCTGCTCTAACTTGGTTTAAAGCATTTAGCTATTCTTTCCGGAGCTATCAAGACTTTAAAGAAGCGTTGCTAAAAACATATTGGTCCGTGGAGATACAACAGGGGATCAGAGCTGAAATGTATAGCAAACGTTTTTCTAGCAACTTACCAACGAAATATGCATCGTACTTCTCACAACAGCTCTCTAAACTTCAATGTCTACGTCCACCAGTATCTGAACAAGAACTAGTACAAACCATCATCAGACCGTATCCAGAAGATGTTCAGAAGTCACTAATAGCTTCAGGAGCAAACACGTTCGCTAAATGTGATGAGATCTTGCGAAGATTAGACTGTAGCAACGAACAATTCGCACCAATCTTCTTCTTTCCCTTCAGCTTTTCCCAATTAATTGGGGTCGCCGGAGCCAACCAGGCTCATTTTGGTTTTGGCCGGGGATTTAAGGCCGGAGGCCCTTCCTGACACCACGTGATTTTCCAGGTGAAAATTCCACCCCGCTGTCACCGGGATTCGAACCCCGGCCGTCCGGAACAATTTGCACCAATAAGACATCGTATTGAAACTCGTCAGGTAAACTTAACATCTGTAGATCGGATGGTACAGACAACTAACCGTACGGATAGGGAGCAAAATAGAGGAGCTCGCAACCGAAATATAATAATCAGAGAAGAGACGGAACACCGTATGGCAGAGACAGAGAAGTGGAGGAGTATCGACAGAGGCGATACCAGGCTTTGAGAAACGATCGACCACGTTGGAATCGTGACCGAAACCAACGCAACAACAACAATAACAACAACAATGACAACCGGTATGATCGTAGGAACAATAATGATAATCCGAGAAGAGATTATAGGTACAGTGGAGGCTATCAGAGAGATAGGGACCCCAGATATCAAAGCAACTACAACGATCGCAGGAATGACAGAGCGGATAGAGATTGGCAAGGTAAAGCAGAGGAGAGCCAGAGGTATTTACGCGAACTTCGTGATAGAAGGAGAGAGGATCGTGATAGAAATCCGACATCGAGGGAACAGAAACCCAGAGACAATCAACATGTCACAGTCGCTGATGTTCATCAGATTGAACTATCTGAAGACCGTATGTCAGACGAAGAATTTCAAAACATAACAGACAGAATGGATCGGGCTAGAGAACAGAACAGAAGTCAACGGTGTTGATGACCCAAAGGTCGAGAGTAAATAATGACGAACGACGAACTACGAACGACGAGTGTTGTAAATACTTTATGTGTGAAATGTTGAACATCGTGAGAGAGTGAGATAAAAAAAAATGCTTTTCATCATTTTTATTTCGTTAACGAAGGAGCATATTGAACCCTTATTAATCTACGATAAATAAGTATTCATGATTTATTATTATTATTACTGCGGCCCAGGCAGTACGTATGGATGGTGATAAGAGGAAGGCAAGTTAGCGTGTTGCAATGATTGCCACAGAAACCGAGCTTGGTAGCTATTCTTGAAAACGGCCGGGTAAGCTGAGTTCAAGGCCAAATTGTGTAACAACATGCACCAGAATTGGAGTCATAAAGGGATGGTCACGAGTTTCTTGCAACCGACCTACGATTGAATCACCCAATCAGGAGAGACCAAGCCGAAACCACGCGATGGGTGGCGTCACTGGTAAAGAGCGCGCGGAATTGATTATCTAAAGAACCGCCGATCCGAATTATCTCCACATGAGTGCGCTGAGACGTTTGAATTAAATGATGAAGATTGACACCAGTCCCGTGTGTGTGAGATGAAAACTCTAAAAAATATTTCTTATTTCACCCCACTCCTCCTCACTCTGTCAGTTTCCAATAAATTGATCGACGAGACGCTGTTTCGATGACAACTGTTTGGAGCTCTGGTGAGCTAACTTCACGCCAGTTTGTGTAGTGATTTTTAAAGCTCTAACATTATTTGAAGTACTTCGTTTTGAGCTCTGGTGAGCTAACTTCACGCCAGTGTGCGTGGTGATGTTAAGTACTCTGATATTTATCTTGAAGACAACTATTTTCAGCTCTTAGGGGCAAGACTTGAGTAACATTCCAATTAGCGCTCAGCGAGCGAAGGTCCAAGAGCAGTAGAGATTACCGAGCGAGATAACGACTGCGACAGGCAGATTTAAAACTCGTATTGTCAAACCAGTGACGATGGGTTTGAAGTGTACATTTCATGTAAATTTTTACTGTATTTTTTTAAGTGTTGTATTGTGCGTGTGTAAACGAGAGCTAGGGAAAGTCTTCGTTGATTAATCGCATAGGACAATTCGTGGGCGAAATTAGTAACTCACAAGCGATTATAGCCAGGTCAAATTATAATAACATTGAACTTTTCTTCCAAAGAGACTACACCAAGATGTCCGACGTGTGGTCAGGAGCTGGAGTGATGTCCGACGCTTCTACGAAGACAACGATGGAGTGCTAATTTCCCGGAGGGAAATGAGCCGAGATGCAAGTCATATGTTCTGCAAGCTGATACGGTGATGTACAAAAATTGATTATTCAATATGTAGTTAGATACGGCGGGGGAACTTTGTAAATAGTTCATTTTAGTCTTTTTCTTGTTTTGAGTGATTTTCTTGTACCGACACTAAATGTTTTAAATGTACGTTGGCGCGTGACCAAAGTTGTTTATTGTGAATTTTATTTTCTTTGTAGTCATATTTAAAGTACACGGCGCATGTACGTGATTTTTACCCATGCGAATGCGAAACCCGTTACATTCGATAAGTGGTGCTTTATTAAAGTTCATATTGTTGATAGGAAACGGAGGTAATTACTGTAAGATGTTTGCTGGACAGGTTATTATTCATATTAGGGTTGCCTAGCGCAACAAGTTAAGATGTAATTGTAGAACACCTTAGTTCTAAAATTTTAGATTTTTTTCAGTCCTTTTCAGGTTCGATAGTCACTGGCATTGAACGGAGGCGCCAGCAGGTGGAATATATTTATGTCATTTTTATTTCAGGGTCTGTCAAACCCATACGTGTGATTCTGTGTGTGTTATCGTGTCAGGTGTGTGTTTTGATTCTACGTGAAGAGGGGTAGAGGTGCTACCGCCCTCCTATTTTTGTTGTTGTTGTATTTTGATGGAAAGGCAGGGTGCTCTGAGGAGACCGCTGTTCCTTGTCCATATGCTGATTCTTGGATTTCCTAGGGGAAATGCTGAGATATATGTTTGGTCTGACACACACACACGTATTATTGTGCTTTGGGGCACGCTTCTTCGAGACTGGATCCCGTGCCTTGGGAGGTCGAGGTTATTTTGACACGTGGGTTGACAGATATGCAGATTTCCACGAATCGCCCGTCTAGCCTGGTGACTTATTTTGTTAGGCAGTCCGATTTTCCGACTGGCCCCTTTAAGCTTTCATTTAGCAAACCTGTTCTTTGTGATGGTTATTTTGAACCATAATTAATTCGGGAGTTCGCCATGTCTGTGACGGATTATTGCATGTCGTATGAATGGAATATTGTGTTAATAATGTAAATGTTGGCTTTGAGCCTAGTGATGGTGTTTATGACTCAGTTCATGTAATTTAGTGTGTTACGCCCGTGTGGTGTAGTGGTAGTATACTTGTAAAAATGACGGCGGTCATATGTGTATTTGTTTTGTTGGTCACGTGTTAACTTACTTGTGTTGATTTGTGAGAAGTCCAAATTTTTAGGCAGTAATGTTTTGCTACGGCATGTTTTGATTCCAATTTCATGCGGAAATTAATGTGTTGTTTATTTTAAGTGTAGGAAGTGTCGGTTTAGTTTTAAGTGTTGTATAGTTGTTCCCCGCGTTTGTTTAGCTCTAAGTAATGCGGATTCGTCTTCTGAAAGTTTATTCCGGATGATGACGAATCATGCATTCAATTGTACTCATCGTGAAGCATGTAGAACAGCACTCGCGCATACATGGTCATTATTGTTGATTTTCGTTTTGGGACACTTCGTCCGAGTAATAATCTCTCCTGAGATTTGGCTTAGTTTTGGCAAATTTAATTTATTCAGTGGGAGTCATTATGGGAGTTTTGTTTGTTAATTCTTATTGTAAATAGCTGATCTGTTATTAAATTCATTTCTTATAACCCTGGCTTCACTTTTTCCTGCATGTTATTTTGTTATATGTTACCCTGCATGTTAATGAAGCACTTTAACAACAACTTACGATAAGGACTGTTACACCCACCGAAAATGAGTCTCATAAGCTTCTTTGCAAGGGTTCAATATGAACCCGATGTCACATTTGCCATGTGACCTCTTTGGCTCATGTAGAGTTCACCGTCCATGGAGGAGGCCGATTGAGCGCTCATTTGACTTATATGAGTTGCCGCGCCGAGAGTGTATTATATTTTTTATGTTTTGTAAAACACATGATTTTAACCGATGTTGTAAATATTTTCAATGCACAGAAGAAGAATATGATTTATTAAAAATAAGAGACATGATTATGAATGATCCCTAGTGAATGCCATAGCTATTTACATAGTCGCACACTTGACTATTGACTAGAGAGTCCATCCGACAACTTGATGAAACAGTCGTTCCCCTATCGCAAGCATGATAGCTTGACGTGTAACCTTTGACAGGCATGGTCCTGGACAACGTCAAAACGTGCTCGACATAATCGAGGAATATCAGTATCATTTAACTCAATCTGATACATAAGGATACGCGTTTGCGTGCAGTATAACTGCTGAGTGCATTTAAAACCATCAGAAATAGTAAATTCTGAATATTTGTGAAATGTCAAGTACTATCTAATACAGGCATTGAGCACACTGCCAAACCACGTTTTCATAAATGCAGCGAAATTTATAGAACAGTGTAGGACAGTGAAGGACAGTTTACGAGTGGATTTAAAGTAAACCAGTTTTTAGTGTGTACTGTAGCACAAGCTACAAGATTTAAATTCTGTGAGCGGAAAACCAATGGCCTTTATAACTCGCTAACCGCTACACCAGTGCAAATTCAGTGCAATTGCTATTTGAGGCGTAACAGTAAATTCAGTGCAACCAAATCTCACGGCGTCATGGCATTATTAACGCACATTTATTGTACAGAAGAAATGCCAATTATTCATTCAACTATAACTATGGAGATGGAGTAACAGACCCCATAGGATGGCGGAGTTTAGCGATGGTTGGATCGCACTACAAAAGGTTTAGCGATGGTTGGATCGCATCACCAATGGTCTAGCGACGGTTGTATCGCACTACAAATGGATTAGCGATGGCTGGATCGCACTATAAAGCAAGCACGTGGGCTACAGATATTCAATCTACATGCCTAACTTGCTACTTAAACCATGCAAGAAAATATGAAGAGCACACGTGAGTCTGGCGGATTGCCGAACATATTTTTATGTACGATCCTGTTTTGGCGTGTAGGAATTGTGACACAGTCATGTCTCAATAGTTGTATTTTATTTGAGCAGTGAAACTCAACGACCAGCTGTTGGCCGTGAAAGAAGCCAATGTCACACTTTATTTTGTTTATTTTGACCTTGTATACGCGACGACAGCGCACTCTTTTGTTTATTAAATTACATAGAAGGCAGTGGGCCCAGTAAATACCGAACATTGCTACCTGAAAACCCGTTTATGCAGTGTGGAGAAGTGAAGCAAATAACTGTTTTAATTTGACAAGCAGACGACCGCCAAATCAGCTATGAATTGTAACATCATAAGATGTGCTGAGCAAGCTATCTTGGGTTCGAAAGAACGGGTCAGTTTATAGGACTGTAATCAAAAGACCCTGGTTTTTAATACTAGATTTCCAGACATTAGGCGTCTGGTATATAATTAAATGAAACACCTTTATATAAATTCAGAGTATACAGCTGTTGTGACAGCACTATTAAACCTTATCCTGAAGCTTGGATTGTATAGATTTAAACATAATTATGTTATGTTAAAACGCACTACAGCGGTAGGATATGATTACCCTTAGATGCAAGTACAAGTTTTAGTACTTTATGGACTGGTAACGTGTACGACTTTTGTCACGTCATTACAGCGGATGATCAATGGAGCAGTGGTATTGATCAGCACACAGATGTGTGATTTGAGGTTGTGGAATTGATTTTTCTTCCCAATGTGTGTTTGTATTGGATGTTTGGCACACCAATTATTTACACTACACGAGTTTAACATGGTCATTAAAAATACAATGGAACTGATAGGACTCAACTAATCTGATAAATATAAACGTAATAATCAAATGTCAGGACTTTCAACTAAAACTGAGTATAAACCAAAAGCTAGGAACTCTAATAAAATTTAACCAAACCTATAAACTTAAATGAACCTTGATGACCACAACTTAGATTTGCTTCCTCGATTCTTTTTAAATACAAATATAGCTTCCCCTATTGAGCGATGACAGTCAGTAGTTACGTGTCTAAACGCGGTAACTAACTGATAATGCGATGTTAGACATGTTTTACTCATGCTATCGCCGACGTAACTATTCTCTCCCAACACAAACATGACCCAAGTTCACAAACAGTGGATTTGCGAGGTAGGAAGGTAACTGCAGTGGCGCCCATTGCGCACATAATTTGAGAGTGTTTACATGTTATACATTTGTGTTGAAATTAGGCTAGATTTTCATACTTTCTGTTAGGATCAGAATGTGCATAGCTTTAGCTTGGAAATAAATTTTGGTTGAAACGCTTCTCGTTTACATCGTTGCTATTATTATTAACGTACGATAGGCATTAGATTAATTGATTTTAACGTTGAATGTTGGAGATGACACCATCAGAGCGTAGCCTTAAACTTATTGTGCTTTAAATTTAACTAATATCTTGCATTATAAACAAGTAAATAACTCACCTTGCTGTAGAATCATTCTTTTACTATTACTATTATTGAATGTCCGAAGTAATTGGATAGGGAAAATCTACGTGTCATTCTCTTAGATTGCATTCTTTTTTTTTTCATTTTTGCGTAGTACTTCGAGAGGCTTAATTTGTTAGGATTATCGCACGGAGACGACTTACATTATTATGAACATTGTCAGCACGGACTCGCCGTTTTTACCTCTCGGAAGTAGTTTGGGGTCTGCCACTTTTGGAATAAACTGAGTGTGATTTAAATGCAAGCCTTGCCTCTTTATTGTATTTGTGGTGTTTGTAATCCTCTGGACTGGTAGTTTTTCCTCTCATTACACCCGACACCCCCGAGTACAGTTTCTTGTGTGCTTTCCCAGTCCAAGAATGCATTCCTTCACGACCTATATGTCTTCCTGGGAGATGGGGTTTTCGGAAGTGTCATTTAAGGTCGATGGCTCCCCAGAGTCCTCGTCAATCGAGTACATATAATGTTATTGTTAACTGGCGACACAACGTGATCGGCTCGATTTTGAGAGGTCTAGTTGATGGCAAACGAATATGAAAACTCGAATTTCAGAGGTCGAGAACTCATGTTTGTTTTTAGGGTATGATGGCATCTGCCAGGTCAGTGACAAATCGGTATTCGTACGGCTGGACAGTAGCTGCATGGCACTCATTTTGAGATAGGACCATGAGGTCAGTTGGCATTAATTACAGTTAATAAGTGGATACATTTTCACTAGTAGCCAAAACTGATCTTCAGTAAATATAATTGTTAGTTTGTGTGTTTAACTTTTATTATGACAGAGGCACAGCAATGATTCCTTCGTTTATGAAGAGTGCAGACTTTCCCCAAAGCTTGATCTTAAGATGTACCATAGTGTGTAAGTTTCAGCCAAACTATTCCCCGCCTAATTCTCAAATTGAATTTATTGTGATGGCAAGTGAAGAAGGGTTGGACATTATCGCAAATTTTCCAGAGTTGCTGAGGACTTTGCGCATGTCCATTAATCAAGTTCAGGTGAACCAAGCTGGTGTGCAAGCTAACTTGAATGACTTGGGAGCAAACATTCGAGCAGAAATGCAGGCTAATACAGACAATGTAAACGCAAGCATAAACAATGTTCGAGTCGAAATAGGGGCAGATATACAGGTCAATTGTGATAATGTTAGGACTGATATGAATGCGAGTATAAACAATGTTAGGGCTGATATGCAAACTAATTATGACAACATGAACACTAACATAAACAATTTGCGCATAGAGGTCAGAAATGATGTTGAAGATCTGCGAACAGACATTACTGATATGCAAGCAGATATAAATAGAGTTAGGGGCGACATTCAAGCAACTTCGATTAATCTCAGGGCTGATTTCGCGAAACATCAAAAAACGAATATCGCTAAAGCAATGGATGACGTTAGGTCAGAGATTGAAACAGATCGGCGTAACTCGGACTGTTAAAACAGAAATCCGCACTAATCAGGCTGACAATATTCGGAAGCTGGAAGAGATACGTGTTAACGCAGCGGAATTTAGAGTCGATTTTGACAGTCTTAAGGGTGACCTAAATGAAAACAAGATGAACATTACTAACTTGGAAGAGAAGATGGGCAACCTTTCAATCTAAACCACGAATTCGAACGACAGAATACGTGAATATGTGGGTAAAACTATTGATACATTAGGAGAAGAAATGGACGAGAAATACCATGACTTAGATGGCATCGTCAGGGGTAAGATCGAACGATTAGAAATCCAGATGAACGCCTTGCGTGAGGAACATAAACAAAAGCTAACTCGAGTAACTTCAGAACCGGAGAAACGGATACTCAGGCGTTGCTATGAACAAATAGTAGCTGACACAGCTACATCACCGAGGGAGGAAAGGCAACCGAAACCTATCGAAGCTCGGAAGAAGTATTTTGAGCAGGAGAATGCTAATGTTACACCAACGTCACAGAGTGAAGTACAACCAAATACTGGCGAAACACCTGTCAGATTTGACATCCCGACATTTAGTAGAACACCGAGTATGATTCAGACACCTCATTCGAATGTTGTATTCTTGAAGAGTCAAGACGAATGCCCACATAAATATACTGGAACCGGATCTCAGACACCTATAGAATTTCTCCATAATTTGGAAAACTACAAGCATGAAACGATGGTAACACCCGACTGAGAACTAACAGTAGTGGAGAGATTGCTAGACGACGCTGCTCTAACTTGGTTTAAAGCATTTAGCTATTCTTTCCGGAGCTAACAAGACTTTAAAGAAGCGTTGCTAAAACATTTTGGTCCGTGGAGATACAACAGGGGATCAGAGCTGAAATGTACAGCAAACGTTTTTCTAGCAACTTACCAACGAAATATGCATCGTACTTCTCATAACAGCTCTCTAAACTTCAAAGTCTACGTCCACCAGTATCTGAACAAGAACTAGTACAAACCATCATCAGACAGTATCCAGGAGATGTTCAGAAGTAACTAATAGCTTCAGGAGCAAACACGTCCGCTAAATGTGATGAGATCTTGCGCAGATTAGACTGTAGCAACGAACAATTTGCACCAATAAGACATCGTAATGAAACTCGTCAGGTAAACTTAATATCTGTAGATCGGATGGTACAGACAACTAACCGTACGGATAGGGAGCAAAATAGAGGAGCTCGCAACCGAAATAATAATGATCAGAGAAGAGACAGAACACCGTATGAAAGAGACAGAGAAGAGGAGGAGTATCGACAGAGGCGATACCAGGCTTTGAGAAACGATCGACCACGTTGGAATCGTGACCGAAACCAACGCAAACAACAACAATAACAACAACAATGACAACCGGTATGATCGTAGGAACAATAATGATAATCCGAGAAGAGATTATAGGTACAGTGGAGACTATCAAAGAGATAGGGACCCCAGGTATCAAAGCAACCACAACGGTCGCAGGAATGACAGAGCGGATAGAGATTGGCAAGGTAAAGCAGAGGAGAGCCAGAGGTATTTACGCGAACTTCGTGATAGAAGGAGAGAGGATCGTGATAGAAATCCGACATCGAGGGAACAGAGACCCAGAGACAATCAACTTGTCACAGTCGCTGATGTTCATCAGATTGAACTATCTGAAGACCGTATGTCAGACGAAGAATTTCGAAACATAACAGACAGAATGGATCGGGCTAGAGAACAGAACAGAAGTCAACGGAGTTGATGACCCAAAGGTCGAGAGTAAATAATGACGAACGACGAACTACGAACGACGAGTGTTGTAAATACTTTATGTGTGAAATTTTGAACATGGTGAGAGAGCGAGATAAATAAAAATGCTTTCCATCATTTTTATTTCGTTAACGAAGGAGCATATGGACCCGATGTCACATTTGCCATGTGACCTATTTGGCTCATGTAGAGTTCACCATCCATGGAGGAGGCCGATTGAGCGCTCATTTGACTTATATGGGTTGCCGCACCGAGAGTGTATTATATTTTTTATGTTTTGTAAAACACATGATTTTAACCGATGTTGTAAATATTTTCAATGCACAGAAGAAGAATATGATTTATTAAAAATAAGAGACATGATTATGAATGATCCCTAGTGAATGCCATAGATATTTACATAGCCGCACACCTGACTATTGACTAGAGAGTCCATCCGGCATCTTGATGAAACAGACGTTCTCCTATCGCAAGCATGATAGCTTGACGTGTAACCTTTGACAGGCATGGTCCTGAACAACGTCAAAACGTGCTTGACATAATCGAGGAATATCAGTATCATTTAACTCAATCTGATACATAAGGATACGCGTTTGCGTGCAGTATAACTGCTGAGTGCATTTAAAATCATCAGAAATAGTAAATTCTGAATATTTGTGAAATTTCAAGTACTATCTAATACAGGCATTGAGCACACTGCCAAACCACGTTTTCATAAATGCAGCTAAATTTATAGAACAGTGTAGGACAGTGAAGGACAGTTTACGTGTGGATTTAAAGTAAACCAGTTTTTAGTGTGTACTGTAGCACAAGCTACAAGATTTAAATTCTGTGAGCGGAAAACCAATGGCCTTTATAACTCGCTAACCGCTACACCAGTGCAAATTCAGTGCAATTGCTATTTGAGGCGTAACAGTAAATTCCGTGCAACCAAATCTCACGGCGTCATGGCATTATTAACGCACATTTATTGTACAGAAGAAATGCCAATTATTCATTCAACTATAACTATGGAGATGGAGTAACAAACCCCATAGGATGGCGGGGTTTAGCGATGGTTGGATCGCACTACAAAAGGTTTAGCGATGGTTGGATCGCATCACCAATGGTCTAGCGACGGTTGTATTGCACTACAAATGGATTAGCGATGGCTGGATCGCACTATAAAGCAAGCACGTGGGCTACAGATATTCAATCTACATGCCTAACTTGCTACTTAAACCATGCAAGAAAATATGAAGAGCACACGTGAGTCTGGCGGATTGCCGAACATATTTTTATGTACGATCCTGTTTTGGCGTGTAGGAATTGTGACACAGTCATGTCTCAATAGTTGTATTTTATTTGAGCAGTGAAACTCAACGACCAGCTGTTGGCCGTGAAAGAAGCCAATGTCACACTTTATTTTGTTTATTTTGACCTTGTATACGCGACGACAGCGCACTCTTTTGTTTATTAAATTACATAGAAGGCAGTGGGCCCAGTAAATACCGAACATTGCTACCTGAAAACCCGTTTATGCAGTGTGGAGAAGTGAAGCAAATAACTGTTTTAATTTGACAAGCAGACGACCGCCAAATCAGCTATGAATTGTAACATCATAAGATGTGCTGAGCAAGCTATCTTGGGTTCGAAAGAACGGGTCAGTTTATAGGACTGTAATCAAAAGACCCTGGTTTTTAATACTAGATTTCCAGACATTAGGCGTCTGGTATATAATTAAATGAAACACCTTTATATAAATTCAGAGTATACAGCTGTTGTGACAGCACTATTAAACCTTATCCTGAAGCTTGGATTGTATAGATTTAAACATAATTATGTTATGTTAAAACGCACTACAGCGGTAGGATATGATTACCCTTAGATGCAAGTACAAGTTTTAGTACTTTATGGACTGGTAACGTGTACGACTTTTGTCACGTCATTACAGCGGATGATCAATGGAGCAGTGGTATTGATCAGCACACAGATGTGTGATTTGAGGTTGTGGAATTGATTTTTCTTCCCAATGTGTGTTTGTATTGGATGTTTGGCACACCAATTATTTATACTACACGAGTTTAACATGGTCATTAAAAATACAATGGAACTGATAGGACTCAACTAATCTGATAAATATAAACGTAATAATCAAATGTCAGGACTTTCAACTAAAACTGAGTATAAACCAAAAGCTAGGAACTCTAATAAAATTTAACCAAACCTATAAACTTAAATGAACCTTGATGACCACAACTTAGATTTGCTTCCTCGATTCTTTTTAAATACAAATATAGCTTCCCCTATTGAGCGATGACAGTCAGTAGTTACGTGTCTAAACGCGGTAACTAACTGATAATGCGATGTTAGACATGTTTTACTCATGCTATCGCCGACGTAACTATTCTCTCCCAACACAAACATGACCCAAGTTCACAAACAGTGGATTTGCGAGGTAGGAAGGTAACTGCAGTGGCGCCCATTGCGCACATAATTTGAGAGTGTTTACATGTTATACATTTGTGTTGAAATTAGGCTAGATTTTCATACTTTCTGTTAGGATCAGAATGTGCATAGCTTTAGCTTGGAAATAAATTTTGGTTGAAACGCTTCTCGTTTACATCGTTGCTATTATTATTAACGTACGATAGGCATTAGATTAATTGATTTTAACGTTGAATGTTGGAGATGACACCATCAGAGCGTAGCCTTAAACTTATTGTGCTTTAAATTTAACTAATATCTTGCATTATAAACAAGTAAATAACTCACCTTGCTGTAGAATCATTCTTTTACTATTACTATTATTGAATGTCCGAAGTAATTGGATAGGGAAAATCTACGTGTCATTCTCTTAGATTGCATTCTTTTTTTTTCATTTTTGCGTAGTACTTCGAGAGGCTTAATTTGTTAGGATTATCGCACGGAGACGACTTACATTATTATGAACATTGTCAGCACGGACTCGCCGTTTTTACCTCTCGGAAGTAGTTAGGGGTCTGCCACTTTTGGAATAAACTGAGTGTGATTTAAATGCAAGCCTTGCCTCTTTATTGTATTTGTGGTGTTTGTAATCCTCTGGACTGGTAGTTTTTCCTCTCATTACACCCGACACCCCCGAGTACAGTTTCTTGAGTGCTTTCCCAGTCCAAGAATGCATTCCTTCACGACCTATATGTCTTCCTGGGAGATGGGGTTTTCGGAAGTGTCATTTAAGGTCGATGGCTCCCCAGAGTCCTCGTCAATCGAGTACATATAATGTTATTGTTAACTGGCGACACAACGTGATCGGCTCGATTTTGAGAGGTCTAGTTGGTGGCAAACGAATATGAAAACTCGAATTTCAGAGGTCGAGAACTCATGTTTGTTTTTTAGGGTATGATGGCATCTGCCAGGTCAGTGACAAATCGGTATTCGTACGGCTGGACAGTAGCTGCATGGCACTCATTTTGAGATAGGACCATGAGGTCAGTTGGCATTAATTACAGTTAATAAGTGGATACATTTTCACTAGTAGCCAAAACTGATCTTCAGTAAATATAATTGTTAGTTTGTGTGTTTAACTTTTATTAGGACAGAGGCACAGCAATGATCCCTTCGTTTATGAAGAGTGCAGACTTTCCCCAAAGCTTGATCTTAAGATGTACCATAGTGTGTAAGTTTCAGCCAAACTATTCCCCGCCTAATTCTCAAATTGAATTTATTGTGATGGCAAGTGAAGAAGGGTTGGACATTATCGCAAATTTTCCAGAGTTGCTGAGGACTTTGCGCATGTCCATTAATCAAGTTCAGGTGAACCAAGCTGGTGTGCAAGCTAACTTGAATGACATGGGAGCAAACATTCGAGCAGAAATGCAGGCTAATACAGACAATGTAAACGCAAGCATAAACAATGTTCGAGTCGAAATAGGGGCAGATATACAGGTCAATTGTGATAATGTTAGGACTGATATGAATGCGAGTATAAACAATGTTAGGGCTGATATGCAAACTAATTATGACAACATGAACACTAACATAAACAATTTGCGCATAGAGGTCAGAAATGATGTTGAAGATCTGCGAACAGACATTACTGATATGCAAGCAGATATAAATAGAGTTAGGGGCGACATTCAAGCAACTTCGATTAATCTCAGGGCTGATTTCGCGAAACATCAAAAAACGAATATCGCTAAAGCAATGGATGACGTTAGGTCAGAGATTGAAACAGATCGGCGTAACTCGGACTGTTAAAACAGAAATCCGCACTAATCAGGCTGACAATATTCGGAAGCTGGAAGAGATACGTGTTAACGCAGCGGAATTTAGAGTCGATTTTGACAGTCTTAAGGGTGACCTAAATGAAAACAAGATGAACATTACTAACTTGGAAGAGAAGATGGGCAACCTTTCAATCGAAACCACGAATTCGAACGACAGAATACGTGAATATGTGGGTAAAACTATTGATACATTAGGAGAAGAGATGGACGAGAAATACCATGACTTAGATGGCATCGTCAGGGGTAAGATCGAACGATTAGAAATCCAGATGAACGCCTTGCGTGAGGAACATAAACAAAAGCTAACTCGAGTAACTTCAGAACCGGAGAAACGGATACTCAGGCGTTGCTATGAACAAATAGTAGCTGACACAGCTACATCACCGAGGGAGGAAAGGCAACCGAAACCTATCGAAGCTCGGAAGAAGTATTTTGAGCAGGAGAATGCTAAAGTTACACCAACGTCACAGAGTGAAGTACAACCAAATACTGGCGAAACACCTGTCAGATTTGACATCCCGACATTTAGTAGAACACCGAGTATGATTCAGACACCTCATTCGAATGTTGTATTCTTGAAGAGTCAAGACGAATGCCCACATAAATATACTGGAACCGGATCTCAGACACCTGTAGAATTTCTCCATAATTTGGAAAACTACAAGCATGAAACGATGGTAACACCCGACTGAGAACTAACAGTAGTGGAGAGATTGCTAGACGACGCTGCTCTAACTTGGTTTAAAGCATTTAGCTATTCTTTCCGGAGCTATCAAGACTTTAAAGGAGCGTTGCTAAAAACATTTTGGTCCGTGGAGATACAACAGGGGATCAGAGCTGAAATGTACAGCAAACGTTTTTCTAGCAACTTACCAACGAAATATGCATCGTACTTCTCATAACAGCTCTCTAAACTTCAAAGTCTACGTCCACCAGTATCTGAACAAGAACTAGTACAAACCATCATCAGACAGTATCCAGGAGATGTTCAGAAGCAACTAATAGCTTCAGGAGCAAACACGTCCGCTAAATGTGATGAGATCTTGCGCAGATTAGACTGTAGCAACGAACAATTTGCACCAATAAGACATCGTAATGAAACTCGTCAGGTAAACTTAATATCTGTAGATCGGATGGTACAGACAACTAACCGTACGGATAGGGAGCAAAATAGAGGAGCTCGCAACCGAAATAATAATGATCAGAGAAGAGACGGAACACCGTATGAAAGAGACAGAGAAGAGGAGGAGTATCGACAGAGGCGATACCAGGCTTTGAGAAACGATCGACCACGTTGGAATCGTGACCGAAACCAACGCAAACAACAACAATAACAACAACAATGACAACCGGTATGATCGTAGGAACAATAATGATAATCCGAGAAGAGATTATAGGTACAGTGGAGACTATCAAAGAGATAGGGACCCCAGGTATCAAAGCAACCACAACGGTCGCAGGAATGACAGAGCGGATAGAGATTGGCAAGGTAAAGCAGAGGAGAGCCAGAGGTATTTACGCGAACTTCGTGATAGAAGGAGAGAGGATCGTGATAGAAATCCGACATCGAGGGAACAGAGACCCAGAGACAATCAACTTGTCACAGTCGCTGATGTTCATCAGATTGAACTATCAGAAGACCGTATGTCAGACGAAGAATTTCGAAACATAACAGACAGAATGGATCGGGCTAGAGAACAGAACAGAAGTCAACGGAGTTGATGACCCAAAGGTCGAGAGTAAATAATGACGAACGACGAACTACGAACGACGAGTGTTGTAAATACTTTATGTGTGAAATGTTGAACATGGTGAGAGAGCGAGATAAATAAAAATGCTTTCCATCATTTTTATTTCGTTAACGAAGGAGCATATGGACCCGATGTCACATTTGCCATGTGACCTCTTTGGCTCATGTAGAGTTCACCATCCATGGAGGAGGCCGATTGAGCGCTCATTTGACTTATATGGGTTGCCGCACCGAGAGTGTATTATATTTTTTATGTTTTGTAAAACACATGATTTTAACCGATGTTGTAAATATTTTCAATGCACAGAAGAAGAATATGATTTATTAAAAATAAGAGACATGATTATGAATGATCCCTAGTGAATGCCATAGATATTTACATAGCCGCACACCTGACTATTGACTAGAGAGTCCATCCGGCATCTTGATGAAACAGACGTTCTCCTATCGCAAGCATGATAGCTTGACGTGTAACCTTTGACAGGCATGGTCCTGAACAACGTCAAAACGTGCTTGACATAATCGAGGAATATCAGTATCATTTAACTCAATCTGATACATAAGGATACGCGTTTGCGTGCAGTATAACTGCTGAGTGCATTTAAAATCATCAGAAATAGTAAATTCTGAATATTTGTGAAATTTCAAGTACTATCTAATACAGGCATTGAGCACACTGCCAAACCACGTTTTCATAAATGCAGCGAAATTTATAGAACAGTGTAGGACAGTGAAGGACTGTTTACGTGTGGATTTAAAGTAAACCAGTTTTTAGTGTGTACTGTAGCACAAGCTACAAGATTTAAATTCTGTGAGCGGAAAACCAATGGCCTTTATAACTCGCTAACCGCTACACCAGTGCAAATTCAGTGCAATTGCTATTTGAGGCGTAACAGTAAATTCAGTGCAACCAAATCTCACGGCGTCATGGCATTATTAACGCACATTTATTGTACAGAAGAAATGCCAATTATTCATTCAACTATAACTATGGAGATGGAGTAACAAACCCCATAGGATGGCGGGGTTTAGCGATGGTTGGATCGCACTACAAAAGGTTTAGCGATGGTTGGATCGCATCACCAATGGTCTAGCGACGGTTGTATCGCACTACAAATGGATTAGCGATGGCTGGATCGCACTATAAAGCAAGCACGTGGGCTACAGATATTCAATCTACATGCCTAACTTGCTACTTAAACCATGCAAGAAAATATGAAGAGCACACGTGAGTCTGGCGGATTGCCGAACATATTTTTATGTACGATCCTGTTTTGGCGTGTAGGAATTGTGACACAGTCATGTCTCAATAGTTGTATTTTATTTGAGCAGTGAAACTCAACGACCAGCTGTTGGCCGTGAAAGAAGCCAATGTCACACTTTATTTTGTTTATTTTGACCTTGTATACGCGACGACAGCGCACTCTTTTGTTTATTAAATTACATAGAAGGCAGTGGGCCCAGTAAATACCGAACATTGCTACCTGAAAACCCGTTTATGCAGTGTGGAGAAGTGAAGCAAATAACTGTTTTAATTTGACAAGCAGACGACCGCCAAATCAGCTATGAATTGTAACATCATAAGATGTGCTGAGCAAGCTATCTTGGGTTCGAAAGAACGGGTCAGTTTATAGGACTGTAATCAAAAGACCCTGGTTTTTAATACTAGATTTCCAGACATTAGGCGTCTGGTATATAATTAAATGAAACACCTTTATATAAATTCAGAGTATACAGCTGTTGTGACAGCACTATTAAACCTTATCCTGAAGCTTGGATTGTATAGATTTAAACATAATTATGTTATGTTAAAACGCACTACAGCGGTAGGATATGATTACCCTTAGATGCAAGTACAAGTTTTAGTACTTTATGGACTGGTAACGTGTACGACTTTTGTCACGTCATTACAGCGGATGATCAATGGAGCAGTGGTATTGATCAGCACACAGATGTGTGATTTGAGGTTGTGGAATTGATTTTTCTTCCCAATGTGTGTTTGTATTGGATGTTTGGCACACCAATTATTTACACTACACGAGTTTAACATGGTCATTAAAAATACAATGGAACTGATAGGACTCAACTAATCTGATAAATATAAACGTAATAATCAAATGTCAGGACTTTCAACTAAAACTGAGTATAAACCAAAAGCTAGGAACTCTAATAAAATTTAACCAAACCTATAAACTTAAATGAACCTTGATGACCACAACTTAGATTTGCTTCCTCGATTCTTTTTAAATACAAATATAGCTTCCCCTATTGAGCGATGACAGTCAGTAGTTACGTGTCTAAACGCGGTAACTAACTGATAATGCGATGTTAGACATGTTTTACTCATGCTATCGCCGACGTAACTATTCTCTCCCAACACAAACATGACCCAAGTTCACAAACAGTGGATTTGCGAGGTAGGAAGGTAACTGCAGTGGCGCCCATTGCGCACATAATTTGAGAGTGTTTACATGTTATACATTTGTGTTGAAATTAGGCTAGATTTTCATACTTTCTGTTAGGATCAGAATGTGCATAGCTTTAGCTTGGAAATAAATTTTGGTTGAAACGCTTCTCGTTTACATCGTTGCTATTATTATTAACGTACGATAGGCATTAGATTAATTGATTTTAACGTTGAATGTTGGAGATGACACCATCAGAGAGTAGCCTTAAACTTATTGTGCTTTAAATTTAACTAATATCTTGCATTATAAACAAGTAAATAACTCACCTTGCTGTAGAATCATTCTTGTACTATTACTATTATTGAATGTCCGAAGTAATTGGATAGGGAAAATCTACGTGTCATTCTCTTAGATTGCATTCTTTTTTTTTCATTTTTGCGTAGTACTTCGAGAGGCTTAATTTGTTAGGATTATCGCACGGAGACGACTTACATTATTATGAACATTGTCAGCACGGACTCGCCGTTTTTACCTCTCGGAAGTAGTTAGGGGTCTGCCACTTTTGGAATAAACTGAGTGTGATTTAAATGCAAGCCTTGCCTCTTTATTGTATTTGTGGTGTTTGTAATCCTCTGGACTGGTAGTTCTTCCTCTCATTACACCCGACACCCCCGAGTACAGTTTCTTGAGTGCTTTCCCAGTCCAAGAATGCATTCCTTCACGACCTATATGTCTTCCTGGGAGATGGGGGTTTCGGAAGGGTCATTTAAGGTCGATGGCTCCCCAGAGTCCTCGTCAATCGAGAACATATAATGTTATTGTTAACTGGCGACACAACGTGATCGGCTCGATTTTGAGAGGTCTAGTTGGTGGCAATCGAATATGAAAACTCGAATTTCAGAGGTCGAGAACTCATGTTTGTTTTTTAGGGTATGATGGCATCTGCCAGGTCAGTGACAAATCGGTATTCGTACGGCTGGACAGTAGCTGCATGGCACTCATTTTGAGATAGGACCATGAGGTCAGTTGGCATTAATTACAGTTAATAAGTGGATACATTTTCACTAGTAGCCAAAACTGATCTTCAGTAAATATAATTGTTAGTTTGTGTGTTTAACTTTTATTAGGACAGAGGCACAGCAATGATCCCTTCGTTTATGAAGAGTGCAGACTTTCCCCAAAGCTTGATCTTAAGATGTACCATAGTGTGTAAGTTTCAGCCAAACTATTCCCCGCCTAATTCTCAAATTGAATTTATTGTGATGGCAAGTGAAGAAGGGTTGGACATTATCGCAAATTTTCCAGAGTTGCTGAGGACTTTGCGCATGTCCATTAATCAAGATCAGGTGAACCAAGCTGGTGTGCAAGCTAACTTGAATGACATGGGAGCAAACATTCGAGCAGAAATGCAGGCTAATACAGACAATGTAAACGCAAGCATAAACAATGTTCGAGTCGAAATAGGGGCAGATATACAGGTCAATTGTGATAATGTTAGGACTGATATGAATGCGAGTATAAACAATGTTAGGGCTGATATGCAAACTAATTATGACAACATGAACACTAACATAAACAATTTGCGCATAGAGGTCAGAAATGATGTTGAAGATCTGCGAACAGACATTACTGATATGCAAGCAGATATAAATAGAGTTAGGGGCGACATTCAAGCAACTTCGATTAATCTCAGGGCTGATTTCGCGAAACATCAAAAAACGAATATCGCTAAAGCAATGGATGACGTTAGGTCAGAGATTGAAACAGATCGGCGTAACTCGGACTGTTAAAACAGAAATCCGCACTAATCAGGCTGACAATATTCGGAAGCTGGAAGAGATACGTGTTAACGCAGCGGAATTTAGAGTCGATTTTGACAGTCTTAAGGGTGACCTAAATGAAAACAAGATGAACATTACTAACTTGGAAGAGAAGGTGGGCAACCTTTCAATCTAAACCACGAATTCGAACGACAGAATACGTGAATATGTGGGTAAAACTATTGATACATTAGGAGAAGAGATGGACGAGAAATACCATGACTTAGATGGCATCGTCAGGGGTAAGATCGAACGATTAGAAATCCAGATGAATGCCTTGCGTGAGGAACATAAACAAAAGCTAACTCGAGTAACTTCAGAACCGGAGAAACGGATACTCAGGCGTTGCTATGAACAAATAGTAGCTGACACAGCTACATCACCGAGGGAGGAAAGGCAACCGAAACCTATCGAAGCTCGGAAGAAGTATTTTGAGCAGGAGAATGCTACTGTTACACCAACGTCACAGAGTGAAGTACAACCAAATACTGGCGAAACACCTGTCAGATTTGACATCCCGACATTTAGTAGAACACCGAGTATGATTCAGACACCTCATTCGAATGTTGTATTCTTGAAGAGTCAAGACGAATGCCCACATAAATATACTGGATCCGGATCTCAGACACCTGTAGAATTTCTCCATAATTTGGAAAACTACAAGCATGAAACGATGGTAACACCCGACTGAGAACTAACAGTAGTGGAGAGATTGCTAGACGACGCTGCTCTAACTTGGTTTAAAGCATTTAGCTATTCTTTCCGGAGCTATCAAGACTTTAAAGGAGCGTTGCTAAAAACATTTTGGTCCGTGGAGATACAACAGGGGATCAGAGCTGAAATGTACAGCAAACGTTTTTCTAGCAACTTACCAACGAAATATGCATCGTACTTCTCATAACAGCTCTCTAAACTTCAAAGTCTACGTCCACCAGTATCTGAACAAGAACTAGTACAAACCATCATCAGACAGTATCCAGGAGATGTTCAGAAGCAACTAATAGCTTCAGGAGCAAACACGTCCGCTAAATGTGATGAGATCTTGCGCAGATTAGACTGTAGCAACGAACAATTTGCACCAATAAGACATCGTAATGAAACTCGTCAGGTAAACTTAATATCTGTAGATCGGATGGTACAGACAACTAACCGTACGGATAGGGAGCAAAATAGAGGAGCTCGCAACCGAAATAATAATGATCAGAGAAGAGACGGAACACCGTATGAAAGAGACAGAGAAGAGGAGGAGTATCGACAGAGGCGATACCAGGCTTTGAGAAACGATCGACCACGTTGGAATCGTGACCGAAACCAACGCAAACAACAACAATAACAACAACAATGACAACCGGTATGATCGTAGGAACAATAATGATAATCCGAGAAGAGATTATAGGTACAGTGGAGACTATCAAAGAGATAGGGACCCCAGGTATCAAAGCAACCACAACGGTCGCAGGAATGACAGAGCGGATAGAGATTGGCAAGGTAAAGCAGAGGAGAGCCAGAGGTATTTACGCGAACTTCGTGATAGAAGGAGAGAGGATCGTGATAGAAATCCGACATCGAGGGAACAGAGACCCAGAGACAATCAACTTGTCACAGTCGCTGATGTTCATCAGATTGAACTATCAGAAGACCGTATGTCAGACGAAGAATTTCGAAACATAACAGACAGAATGGATCGGGCTAGAGAACAGAACAGAAGTCAACGGAGTTGATGACCCAAAGGTCGAGAGTAAATAATGACGAACGACGAACTACGAACGACGAGTGTTGTAAATACTTTATGTGTGAAATGTTGAACATGGTGAGAGAGCGAGATAAATAAAAATGCTTTCCATCATTTTTATTTCGTTAACGAAGGAGCATATGGACCCGATGTCACATTTGCCATGTGACCTCTTTGGCTCATGTAGAGTTCACCATCCATGGAGGAGGCCGATTGAGCGCTCATTTGACTTATATGGGTTGCCGCACCGAGAGTGTATTATATTTTTTATGTTTTGTAAAACACATGATTTTAACCGATGTTGTAAATATTTTCAATGCACAGAAGAAGAATATGATTTATTAAAAATAAGAGACATGATTATGAATGATCCCTAGTGAATGCCATAGATATTTACATAGCCGCACACCTGACTATTGACTAGAGAGTCCATCCGGCATCTTGATGAAACAGACGTTCTCCTATCGCAAGCATGATAGCTTGACGTGTAACCTTTGACAGGCATGGTCCTGAACAACGTCAAAACGTGCTTGACATAATCGAGGAATATCAGTATCATTTAACTCAATCTGATACATAAGGATACGCGTTTGCGTGCAGTATAACTGCTGAGTGCATTTAAAATCATCAGAAATAGTAAATTCTGAATATTTGTGAAATTTCAAGTACTATCTAATACAGGCATTGAGCACACTGCCAAACCACGTTTTCATAAATGCAGCGAAATTTATAGAACAGTGTAGGACAGTGAAGGACTGTTTACGTGTGGATTTAAAGTAAACCAGTTTTTAGTGTGTACTGTAGCACAAGCTACAAGATTTAAATTCTGTGAGCGGAAAACCAATGGCCTTTATAACTCGCTAACCGCTACACCAGTGCAAATTCAGTGCAATTGCTATTTGAGGCGTAACAGTAAATTCAGTGCAACCAAATCTCACGGCGTCATGGCATTATTAACGCACATTTATTGTACAGAAGAAATGCCAATTATTCATTCAACTATAACTATGGAGATGGAGTAACAAACCCCATAGGATGGCGGGGTTTAGCGATGGTTGGATCGCACTACAAAAGGTTTAGCGATGGTTGGATCGCATCACCAATGGTCTAGCGACGGTTGTATCGCACTACAAATGGATTAGCGATGGCTGGATCGCACTATAAAGCAAGCACGTGGGCTACAGATATTCAATCTACATGCCTAACTTGCTACTTAAACCATGCAAGAAAATATGAAGAGCACACGTGAGTCTGGCGGATTGCCGAACATATTTTTATGTACGATCCTGTTTTGGCGTGTAGGAATTGTGACACAGTCATGTCTCAATAGTTGTATTTTATTTGAGCAGTGAAACTCAACGACCAGCTGTTGGCCGTGAAAGAAGCCAATGTCACACTTTATTTTGTTTATTTTGACCTTGTATACGCGACGACAGCGCACTCTTTTGTTTATTAAATTACATAGAAGGCAGTGGGCCCAGTAAATACCGAACATTGCTACCTGAAAACCCGTTTATGCAGTGTGGAGAAGTGAAGCAAATAACTGTTTTAATTTGACAAGCAGACGACCGCCAAATCAGCTATGAATTGTAACATCATAAGATGTGCTGAGCAAGCTATCTTGGGTTCGAAAGAACGGGTCAGTTTATAGGACTGTAATCAAAAGACCCTGGTTTTTAATACTAGATTTCCAGACATTAGGCGTCTGGTATATAATTAAATGAAACACCTTTATATAAATTCAGAGTATACAGCTGTTGTGACAGCACTATTAAACCTTATCCTGAAGCTTGGATTGTATAGATTTAAACATAATTATGTTATGTTAAAACGCACTACAGCGGTAGGATATGATTACCCTTAGATGCAAGTACAAGTTTTAGTACTTTATGGACTGGTAACGTGTACGACTTTTGTCACGTCATTACAGCGGATGATCAATGGAGCAGTGGTATTGATCAGCACACAGATGTGTGATTTGAGGTTGTGGAATTGATTTTTCTTCCCAATGTGTGTTTGTATTGGATGTTTGGCACACCAATTATTTACACTACACGAGTTTAACATGGTCATTAAAAATACAATGGAACTGATAGGACTCAACTAATCTGATAAATATAAACGTAATAATCAAATGTCAGGACTTTCAACTAAAACTGAGTATAAACCAAAAGCTAGGAACTCTAATAAAATTTAACCAAACCTATAAACTTAAATGAACCTTGATGACCACAACTTAGATTTGCTTCCTCGATTCTTTTTAAATACAAATATAGCTTCCCCTATTGAGCGATGACAGTCAGTAGTTACGTGTCTAAACGCGGTAACTAACTGATAATGCGATGTTAGACATGTTTTACTCATGCTATCGCCGACGTAACTATTCTCTCCCAACACAAACATGACCCAAGTTCACAAACAGTGGATTTGCGAGGTAGGAAGGTAACTGCAGTGGCGCCCATTGCGCACATAATTTGAGAGTGTTTACATGTTATACATTTGTGTTGAAATTAGGCTAGATTTTCATACTTTCTGTTAGGATCAGAATGTGCATAGCTTTAGCTTGGAAATAAATTTTGGTTGAAACGCTTCTCGTTTACATCGTTGCTATTATTATTAACGTACGATAGGCATTAGATTAATTGATTTTAACGTTGAATGTTGGAGATGACACCATCAGAGAGTAGCCTTAAACTTATTGTGCTTTAAATTTAACTAATATCTTGCATTATAAACAAGTAAATAACTCACCTTGCTGTAGAATCATTCTTGTACTATTACTATTATTGAATGTCCGAAGTAATTGGATAGGGAAAATCTACGTGTCATTCTCTTAGATTGCATTCTTTTTTTTTCATTTTTGCGTAGTACTTCGAGAGGCTTAATTTGTTAGGATTATCGCACGGAGACGACTTACATTATTATGAACATTGTCAGCACGGACTCGCCGTTTTTACCTCTCGGAAGTAGTTAGGGGTCTGCCACTTTTGGAATAAACTGAGTGTGATTTAAATGCAAGCCTTGCCTCTTTATTGTATTTGTGGTGTTTGTAATCCTCTGGACTGGTAGTTCTTCCTCTCATTACACCCGACACCCCCGAGTACAGTTTCTTGAGTGCTTTCCCAGTCCAAGAATGCATTCCTTCACGACCTATATGTCTTCCTGGGAGATGGGGGTTTCGGAAGGGTCATTTAAGGTCGATGGCTCCCCAGAGTCCTCGTCAATCGAGAACATATAATGTTATTGTTAACTGGCGACACAACGTGATCGGCTCGATTTTGAGAGGTCTAGTTGGTGGCAATCGAATATGAAAACTCGAATTTCAGAGGTCGAGAACTCATGTTTGTTTTTTAGGGTATGATGGCATCTGCCAGGTCAGTGACAAATCGGTATTCGTACGGCTGGACAGTAGCTGCATGGCACTCATTTTGAGATAGGACCATGAGGTCAGTTGGCATTAATTACAGTTAATAAGTGGATACATTTTCACTAGTAGCCAAAACTGATCTTCAGTAAATATAATTGTTAGTTTGTGTGTTTAACTTTTATTAGGACAGAGGCACAGCAATGATCCCTTCGTTTATGAAGAGTGCAGACTTTCCCCAAAGCTTGATCTTAAGATGTACCATAGTGTGTAAGTTTCAGCCAAACTATTCCCCGCCTAATTCTCAAATTGAATTTATTGTGATGGCAAGTGAAGAAGGGTTGGACATTATCGCAAATTTTCCAGAGTTGCTGAGGACTTTGCGCATGTCCATTAATCAAGATCAGGTGAACCAAGCTGGTGTGCAAGCTAACTTGAATGACATGGGAGCAAACATTCGAGCAGAAATGCAGGCTAATACAGACAATGTAAACGCAAGCATAAACAATGTTCGAGTCGAAATAGGGGCAGATATACAGGTCAATTGTGATAATGTTAGGACTGATATGAATGCGAGTATAAACAATGTTAGGGCTGATATGCAAACTAATTATGACAACATGAACACTAACATAAACAATTTGCGCATAGAGGTCAGAAATGATGTTGAAGATCTGCGAACAGACATTACTGATATGCAAGCAGATATAAATAGAGTTAGGGGCGACATTCAAGCAACTTCGATTAATCTCAGGGCTGATTTCGCGAAACATCAAAAAACGAATATCGCTAAAGCAATGGATGACGTTAGGTCAGAGATTGAAACAGATCGGCGTAACTCGGACTGTTAAAACAGAAATCCGCACTAATCAGGCTGACAATATTCGGAAGCTGGAAGAGATACGTGTTAACGCAGCGGAATTTAGAGTCGATTTTGACAGTCTTAAGGGTGACCTAAATGAAAACAAGATGAACATTACTAACTTGGAAGAGAAGGTGGGCAACCTTTCAATCTAAACCACGAATTCGAACGACAGAATACGTGAATATGTGGGTAAAACTATTGATACATTAGGAGAAGAGATGGACGAGAAATACCATGACTTAGATGGCTTCGTCAGGGGTAAGATCGAACGATTAGAAATCCAGATGAATGCCTTGCGTGAGGAACATAAACAAAAGCTAACTCGAGTAACTTCAGAACCGGAGAAACGGATACTCAGGCGTTGCTATGAACAAATAGTAGCTGACACAGCTACATCACCGAGGGAGGAAAGGCAACCGAAACCTATCGAAGCTCGGAAGAAGTATTTTGAGCAGGAGAATGCTACTGTTACACCAACGTCACAGAGTGAAGTACAACCAAATACTGGCGAAACACCTGTCAGATTTGACATCCCGACATTTAGTAGAACACCGAGTATGATTCAGACACCTCATTCGAATGTTGTATTCTTGAAGAGTCAAGACGAATGCCCACATAAATATACTGGATCCGGATCTCAGACACCTGTAGAATTTCTCCATAATTTGGAAAACTACAAGCATGAAACGATGGTAACACCCGACTGAGAACTAACAGTAGTGGAGAGATTGCTAGACGACGCTGCTCTAACTTGGTTTAAAGCATTTAGCTATTCTTTCCGGAGCTATCAAGACTTTAAAGGAGCGTTGCTAAAAACATTTTGGTCCGTGGAGATACAACAGGGGATCAGAGCTGAAATGTACAGCAAACGTTTTTCTAGCAACTTACCAACGAAATATGCATCGTACTTCTCATAACAGCTCTCTAAACTTCAAAGTCTACGTCCACCAGTATCTGAACAAGAACTAGTACAAACCATCATCAGACAGTATCCAGGAGATGTTCAGAAGTAACTAATAGCTTCAGGAGCAAACACGTCCGCTAAATGTGATGAGATCTTGCGCAGATTAGACTGTAGCAACGAACAATTTGCACCAATAAGACATCGTAATGAAACTCGTCAGGTAAACTTAATATCTGTAGATCGGATGGTACAGACAACTAACCGTACGGATAGGGAGCAAAATAGAGGAGCTCGCAACCGAAATAATAATGATCAGAGAAGAGACGGAACACCGTATGAAAGAGACAGAGAAGAGGAGGAGTATCGACAGAGGCGATACCAGGCTTTGAGAAAAGATCGACCACGTTGGAATCGTGACCGAAACCAACGCAAACAACAACAATAACAACAACAATGACAACCGGTATGATCGTAGGAACAATAATGATAATCCGAGAAGAGATTATAGGTACAGTGGAGACTATCAAAGAGATAGGGACCCCAGGTATCAAAGCAACCACAACGATCGCAGGAATGACAGAGCGGATAGAGATTGGCAAGGTAAAGCAGAGGAGAGCCAGAGGTATTTACGCGAACTTCGTGATAGAAGGAGAGAGGATCGTGATAGAAATCCGACATCGAGGGAACAGAGACCCAGAGACAATCAACTTGTCACAGTCGCTGATGTTCATCAGATTGAACTATCTGAAGACCGTATGTCAGACGAAGAATTTCGAAACATAACAGACAGAATGGATCGGGCTAGAGAACAGAACAGAAGTCAACGGAGTTGATGACCCAAAGGTCGAGAGTAAATAATGACGAACGACGAACTACGAACGACGAGTGTTGTAAATACTTTATGTGTGAAATGTTGAACATGGTGAGAGAGCGAGATAAATAAAAATGCTTTTCATCATTTTTATTTCGTTAACGAAGGAGCATATGGACCCGATGTCACATTTGCCATGTGACCTCTTTGGCTCATGTAGAGTTCACCATCCATGGAGGAGGCCGATTGAGCGCTCATTTGACTTATATGGGTTGCCGCACCGAGAGTGTATTATATTTTTTATGTTTTGTAAAACACATGATTTTAACCGATGTTGTAAATATTTTCAATGCACAGAAGAAGAATATGATTTATTAAAAATAAGAGACATGATTATGAATGATCCCTAGTGAATGCCATAGATATTTACATAGCCGCACACCTGACTATTGACTAGAGAGTCCATCCGGCATCTTGATGAAACAGTCGTTCCCCTATCGCAAGCATGATAGCTTGACGTGTAACCTTTGACAGGCATGGTCCTGGACAACGTCAAAACGTGCTCGACATAATCGAGGAATATCAGTATCATTTAACTCAATCTGATACATAAGGATACGCGTTTGCGTGCAGTATAACTGCTGAGTGCATTTAAAATCATCAGAAATAGTAAATTCTGAATATTTGTGAAATTTCAAGTACTATCTAATACAGGCATTGAGCACACTGCCAAACCACGTTTTCATAAATGCAGCGAAATTTATAGAACAGTGTAGGACAGTGAAGGACAGTTTACGTGTGGATTTAAAGTAAACCAGTTTTTAGTGTGTACTGTAGCACACGCTACAAGATTAAAATTCTGTGAGCGGAAAACCAATGGCATTAATGACTTGCTAACCGCTACACCAGTGCAAATTCAGTGCAATTGCTATTTGAGGCGTAACAGTAAATTCAGTGCAACCAAATCTCACGGCGTCATGGCATTATTATCGCACATTTATTGTACTGAAGAAATGCCAATTATTCATTCGACTATAACTGTGGAGATGGAGTAAGAAACCCCATAGGATGGCGGGGTTTAGCGATGGTTGGATGCCACTACAAATGGTTAAGCGATGGATGGATCGCATCACCAATGGTCTAGCGACGGTTGTATCGCACTACAAATGGATTAGCGATGGCTGGATCGCACTATAAAGCAAGCACGTGGACTACAGGTATTCCATCTACATGCCTAACTTGCTACTTAAACCATGCAAGTAAATATGAAGAGCACACGTGAGTCTGGCGGATTGCCGAACATATTTTTATGTACGATCCTGTTTTGGGGGATTAGATTAGTTATGACCTTACGACGCACATTCCTAGGTAGGCTTTATTGATAACATGTACTCTTAGTGGCGGAGGAACCACAAAATATCGTATCATTTGCACTTGCTGAGGGTAGATGCATTTGCCAACAGTTTTTATTGATAACGTTTTTATATAACTTCGACAGAGCATCGAAGCAACACACTTTAGCGTGTAGGAATTGTGACACAGTCATGTCTCAATAGTTGTATTTTATTTGAGCAGTGAAACTCAACGACCAGCTGTTGGCCGTGAAAGAAGCCAATGCCACACTTTATTTTGTTTATTTTGACTTTGTAAACGCGATGACAACGCACTCTTTTCTTTATTAAATTGCATAGAAGGCAGTGGGCCCAGTAAATACCGAACATTGCTACCTGAAAACCCGTTTAAGCAGTGTGGAGAAGTGAAGCAAATAACTGTATTAATTTGACAAGCAGACGACCGCCAAATCAGCTATGAATTGTAACATTATAAGATGAGCTGAGCAAGCTATCTTGGATTCGAAAGAACGGGTCAGTTTATAGGACTGTAATCAAAAGACCCTGGTTTTTAATACTAGATTTCCAGACATTAGGCGTCTGGTATATAAGTAAATGAAACACCTTTATATAAATTCAGAGTATACAGGTGTTGTGACAGCACTATTAAACCTTATCCTGAAGCTTGGATTGTATAGATTTAAACATAATTATGTTATGTTAAAACGCACTACAGCGGTAGGATATGATTACCGTTAGATGCAAGTACAAGTTTTAGTACTTTATGGGCTGGTAACGTGTACGACTTTTGTCACGTCATTACAGCGGATGATCAATGGAGCAGTGGTATTGATCAGCACACAGATGTGTGATTTGAGGTTGTGGAATTGATTTTTCTTCCAAATATGTGTTTGTATTGGATGTTTGGCACACCAACTATTTACACTACACGAGTTTAACATGGTCATTAAAAATACAATGGAACTGATAGGACTCAACTAATCTGATAAATATAAACGTAATAATCAAATGTCAGGATTTTCAACTAAAACTGAGTATAAACCAAAAGCTAGGAACTCTAATAAAATTTAACCAAACCTATAAACTTAAACCTATAAAAGTACAGTTTCTTGAGTGCTTTCCCAGTCCAAGAATGCATTCCTTCCCGACCTATATGTCTTCCTGGGAGATGGGGTTTCGGAAGGGTCATTTAAGGTCGATGGCTCCTCGGAATCCTCGTCAATCGGGCACAATATAGAGTTAGTTATTTTTATATTCCATAATTACAAGATGGCCACTGCACGCTACATTCAGTGTTGTATTCTTATGAGTATTGCTAGTAACGTATCTTATATGTTACTATTTTCTCTCCACATTTCTTGTTGATTGAGCAATTACATCCCGAGTTACTCATTTTATTCGTAACAGCGCGCCCAGAAGTCATCTTAAATGTTTAGTGTTTTTGTTCTCTTGCCTTCGTCATAGGAAGCCAAATGTGACGTTTTACATTACTATTAATTTTCGTTATTGTAGCTATAAAACATACAGTACATAGTTAATTTATTTTATATATTGAAAATTCAAGATGGCCGCTGCTCACTTTATTCATTTCGGTGAATATATAACTAACGCTAATAAGATTTCATATATGATATTCTTCCCCTATGTTTCGTCTTAATTGTGCTAATTACATTCTGCGTTATTGATTTGTATATTTTAACAGCACACCTGGCCGCCATCTTAAATGTACGGATTTGTTGATATTTTCCTTTGGACATGGTTCTACATTACTACTAATTTTCGTTATTGAAGCTTGAAAATGCGTTTATTTATGATTCTGATCTCTTATAAAAAATAAAGTGTCCTGACTGACTCACCCACTCATCATCGCCGAGCCAAACCTATTGAGGTTAGAAACATGAAATGTTGGGGATATGTTCGTTGTATATGATAAACCTCCACTAAGGAAGGATTTTTGTATATTCAGGTTTAGGTTAAACCTGCATTTCATTGAATAAGAATATCTCACGAGTGGTTACATTTGAGGATGTGATGCTCGGCATATAAACTAATCATTAAAAATAAGCAGATATGTGCATAAGGGTTTTGCGATGTGGTGCATATTGTTACGGCTGTGAGTTGTTTCGTCACCTCGCCGGTTGCGTCACAGCTGGACCGGGCTGTGCTCTGCCTCAGTGTATTACGCGCGCCTTACGCAAGAGGGCTACTAGGACAATGGGATGGTCCAGAATATTCGTGACCCAGCCAGTGATGGAAACCTCGAGAAGCCGTGAATCCTGGATGGGACTAGAAGCATTTATTGAGTCACCGGCCTGCTATATAAGGGCGACCTGGCAAGCGGGGAAAGTGTGTGTTTTTCGAGCTAGTGCGAGCGTTTACCTTGAGCAACAGTTGTTGGCGACGTGACTTGCAAAACCCTTGCGAAGCTGATTCCCTTGACAGCGAGGGAGTGTGAAGCCTACAGAGGAACTGTGCCTTGAACGAGTGTGTTTTCCAGTGCGGCAGAGGTTAGTGTGGTGAATTGCGTAAGCACCGGAGGCTGTTTCCCTAGCCAGCTGTCAGCGAAGCAGAGTGTAGTGGTGAGTGATCGACTATCGTAAATAACCGTAGTGTAGCATGTAGTTCTGTCAAGGCCACCGGACTCATTAGGACGGATTAACTTCTGTGGTCTGTTGACAAGTGAAGGGCAAGAGTTCCCTACAAGAGGAAACTGGAGTGAGGTACTGATTGCTTGTATTTGCTATTTGTGTGGTGTATCCTTCAGGCTTCCAATAAAGCTAATTAGATTTCTTTAAAGGAACAATTGTGTTTGTGCTTTCACCCACCGTAATCCAGTTAACGTAAGTGCCACTAGGGGGTGGCACGTAACAACTGGTGTCAGAAGCCGGATTACGAACTCAAGCACAAGCACAACACCTGACGGTCCTGGTTTCAAAACCGGAGCAGGTCATTTTTTTTAAATTTTCCTGTGAGTGTATGCCCTTTACAAGACAAACAACCAAAATGGAAGCGCAATTAGCAGCATTGCTAGAAAAGTTAAGTGGCATGGAAACCAAATTTGAATACGGCCAGAAGAATTTAACCAAGGACCTAACTGCCAAATTAGAAGACGGCCAGAAGAAATTAGCCAAGGACCTGAAGGATGGCCTGAAGAAGATGGAAGACGTCCAGAAGAAGATGGAGGACGGCCAGAAGAAGTTAGCAGAGGTCCTAACCGCCAAATTTCTTGATGGCCTGAAAAATCTGGAAGAGTGTCTGCTGACGAAACTACAGGAAAATCAAAGGTAATTGGAAGAGGTCCTACGTGAGGAAGTCACGGCAGTGGAAAAGAAGTTCAACGCTCTACAGCAGTAAGTTGCCGAACTGCGCCCACGCCCGCTGACGGGGGTGGAAGAGAAATTGAACGCTTTACAAAAGGAAATTGCTGAGCTGAGCCAAAGCCCGCCGACGGGGATGGAAGCGAGATTCAATGCTCTTCAAGAGGAAGTTGCCGAGCTGGCGACTCCCGCCCACAGGTACACCGGGAATATCAGGAGCGGGACAGAGGAGAGTGATGCCCCCAACCTTCGACGCAAAGGTCCCGTGGAGCACCTATTTACGTCAGTTCGAGGCAGCCTGTTCGATAAACAATTGGAACAGCACGGAAGAGGCTACAGCTCTCATTGTAGCGCTGAAAGGGGACGCCCTTAACGTCCTTCAGGTCATCCCGACTGGATACCACGACTACGCTTCACTAATCGCCCATATGGAGTCCCGATATGGAGATAGCCATCTTCAGCAGGCCTACCAGATGCAGCTCCGTTCCCGGGTACAAAGGAACGCGGAAACCCTGCAGGAGTTCGAGATCGACATCGCACGCCTCGTAAGGCTCGCCAACCCAACAGCGCCGGCAAACTTTCTAGAACAGATAGCGACGCAGACCTTCACCGACGGGCTACGAGACTCGGACGCTCAACAGGCGCTGCGACTCGTGCGCAATAAGACCCTGGCAGATGCGCTGACTCACGCACTTGAGTTCGAGACGGCAAAGCAGGTATCTAGAATGCACGCGCGGGTGCGTCAGGTGGACGTCGACGAATCAGCCAAAGCCGACGAGACCAAGCCCCTGGCCAATGAACTGATAGAGGCGCTAGGCCGGTTCTTCAAGAGTCGCAGTACCACCAACAAAAAAGTAGCCGAAGGACATCCGGAGAGGCGGCCCGGAAGAGGACTACCGACCTGCTGGACCTGCCGTAAGAGAGGCCACCTGAGAAAAGACTACGGTGATCGCCGCCGCCAAGGGTTTCCGTCGGGACAGTCAGCCGTAGGGAAACCGCGCGGCCCAGGAAAGCAAGTATCAGCCAGCCTTGGGGGGCAAAGGTCGGCTTCTGACAGTCGTCAAGCCCCGGCAGTCCAAGTTCGTGTGACGCAGTTACGGAGGGATAATAGCAGCCTGATGGTTGACTGAGTCGCCAACGGAGTGAGCTGGCCCATGCTCATCGACACGGGAGCGCCGAGGACCATCTTCAATCCCAGCGTGATCCCGAAGTGGAGAGTGCAACCCACGCAAAGGAACCTCCAGCAAATAACCGCGACTGGAGAGACTGCACCGGTACATGGCGAAGCATCTCTGGAGTTCGTCATTGGTCGACGGGCGGTGAAGCATCCAGTGCTCGTGGCTGATGTATCAAACGAAGTGATCAACGGACTGGACTTCCTGGACCAGAACAACATCATCTTGGACCTGAGTACCAACACTCTGCACTTTGGAGGTGAGGAACTTGCTTTGCAACCAGAACACGAGGCCGTCACCGCACGACGAGTAAGGCTGAGAGACGACGTCATCGTTCCCGCCAGGACGGAGGTCAGCGCTGCCGTAATTGTCGACGGAACTGCTGAGGGAGTGGCGGCTATCTTCGAGCCAAAATATGAGGACACCCAGACAAAAGGATTGCTAATTGCCAAGACTCTCATCAACACGACGTCTCGGCCGTACGTCCGCCTGTCCAACCTGAACGACTACGACATAACGGTTCACCGGGACACCAATCTAGGAGTCTTGCGAGCCCGTTACCTGGATTGACCGCATCACAGACACGACGGACGGACACCAGCAGACGGACAACCGAGGAAGGCGCGCCCTGCCAGAAGAACTACGGAAGCTGTACCAGGGATCTCAAGACCATTTAGAAGAGGAACAATCACGCCAACTTCGGGACCTGCTACATGAATTTCAGGATGTCTTTTCCGTGGCGAGCAAAGACTTCCGCAGGACAAGCTTGGTCCAGCACAGAATCGACGTTGGGGACAGCGCACCGATTAGGGCCCCATTCCGACGTATCCCGCTCGCCAAGCAAGCCGAAGTCGACCGGATGGTAGAAGAGATGAAGGAGCAAGGGGTGATCGAGCCATCACATAGTCCTTGGAGTTCTCCGGTCGTGCTTGTGAAGAAGGACGGTTCCACCAGGTTCTGCGTGGATTACAGGCGGGTGAATGACGTCACGAAGAAGGACAGCTACCCTCTACCCCGGATCGACGACACCCTGGACACCATATTAGGGTCAAGATGGTTCTCCACCTTGGATTTGAAGAGTGGCTACTGGCAGGTGGAGGTCCACCCTAAGGACCGCGAGAAAACTGCGTTCTCTCTGGGTAGCGGGCTCTGGCAGTTCACCGTCATGCCATTTGGTCTGTGCAACGTCCCTGTGACCTTCGAAAGGCTAATGGAGTCCATTCTGAGGGGACTACACTGGAAGACCTGCCTGGACTACCTAGACGACGTCATCGTTCTGGGGAGAAGCTTCGAGGAGCACTACAGCAACCTGAAGGAGATCTTGATGAAGCTACGGGCTGCCCAGCTGAAGTTGAGCCCCAAGAAGTGTCAGCTCTTCCAGAAGCAGGTCCAATACCTTGGGCATATTGTCTCCGAGGAAGGCGTGCGCACCGGCCCAGAAAAGACCGCAGCTGTGAGGGAGTGGCCAGTTCCGAAGGACAAGTCCCAACTACGAAGCTTCTTGGGACTCTGCACTTATTATCGTCGCTTCGTGAGAGTATTCGCCGACATCGCCAAACCACTGCATCGACTGACTGAGAAGGACCAACTGTTCACGGGACAGCAGAATGCCACAGTGCCTTCGACCAACTCAAGCAGGCTCTGTGCACCGCACCTATTCTGGCCTACCCCAGACCTGGAACAAGGTTCGTCGTTGATACCGATGCCAGCGACTTTGGTATAGGGGGAGTCCTGTCGCAAGTAGTGGACGGCGAGGAGTGGTGGCATATTTCAGCAAGGCCTTGCTAAAGCCAGTGAGTAACTACTGCGTCACCAGAAAGGAACTGCTCGCCATCGTAAAGACCATCGAACACTTTCACAAGTGCCTGTACGGGCAAGAATTTCTCATCAGGATCGACCATGCATCCCTGCGGTGGCTCCTGAACTTCGAACAGCCCGATGGTCAACTCGCGCGGTGGATAGAGAGGCTTCAACACTACAACTTTGAGATCCAGCACAGGAAAGGCCAACTGCATTCTAACGCCGACGCCCTGTCACGAAGACCGTGCCCCGAAGACTGCACCTTCTGTACCAGAAGAGAGGAGAACACCGGGATACAGTGCCGAAGGACTACCGTGGAACTTCATGGGAGCTGGAGCCGCGAATCTTTCACGCGGGCACAAGCAGAAGATGATGACCTGAGACTGATAGCCGAATGGAAGAGGGCCTGTGTTTCCAGACCCGGGTGGAACATTGTGAGCGACTGCAGTCCAAAGTTTAAGTCCTACTGGGCGCAGTGGGACTCGCTGATTGTAAGGGATGGCCTCATCTGCCGGACCTGGAAGAGCACCGACGGGAAGACAACTCGGGAACAAGTCGTCGTTCCAAAGGCTATGACGGAGGAAGTCCTCAAGGAATTTCATGGAGGATCATCTGGTTGACAGCTAGGGATAATGAAGACCCAGGAGAAGCTGAGAGAGCGGTTCTACTGGATCGGATACCGAACAGACGTGGAGAACCACTGCGCGAGGTGCCACGATTGCGCAGCCAGCAAGGGCCCAGAACGAAGACGGCGGGGTCCACTGAAGACCTACAACGTGGGCGGCCCCATGGAGAGAGTGGCCATCGATGTTGCTGGGCCATTCCCGTTGAGCGAGGCAGGGAGCCGCTACATATTGTTCGTCAGCGACTACTTCACCAAATGGCCGGAGGCGTATGCGCTCCCTAACCAAGAAGCCGCGACGATCGCAGAGACCCTGGTGAAGGAATTCGTCAGCCGGTACGGAGTACCCCTGGAGCTGCACTCCGACCAAGGGAGGTACTTCGAGTCGCAGGTGTTCCAGAACCTATGCCAGCTGCTGGGAATTCGGAAGACAAGGACGACGCCGCTACACCCTCAGTCCGACGGGATGGTAGAGCGATTCAATCGCTCCATCGAGAACCATCTCCGAATAGTCGTCAGCGAGCACCAGAGGGATTGGGACAAACATCTTCCACTATTTCTCCTGGCCTACCGCGCCGCCGTGCATGAAGCCACCGGGTGCACACCAGCCCGGGCCATGTTTGGGAGGGAGCTCCGTCTACCTGTCGATCTTGCCTTCGGCCGACCTGGGAATGATCCAGTCCAGGTAAGCCAGTATTGTCAAAAACTGGTCGACCAACTGGAGGACGTGCACGCGTTCGCGAGGAAGAAACTGCGGATCGAGCCCGACCAAATGAAGACCCTATACGACCAACAGACGGATGCCGGCGGATTCCACGAGGACGACCTGGTCTGGCTCTTCAACCCATTATGGAAGAAAGGCCTGTCACCCAAACTGCAGAAGTACTGGGAGGGCCCGTACCGAGTCGTGGAACGGATCAACGATGTCGTCTACATTATCCAGCAGAGCCCGAGGGCGAGGATGAAGATCGTGCATCGAGATCGCCTGGCAGCCTACGGAGGGACCCAGACGGACCAATATTGATCGGGACGATCAGCCTTTTAGGAAGGGGGTGGTGTTACGGCTCTGAGTTGTTTCGTCGCCTCGCCGGTTGCGTCACAGCTGGCCCGGGCTGTTCTCTGCCTCAGTGTATTACTTGCGCCCTACGCAAGAGGGCTACTAGGACAAAGGGATGGTCCAGAATATTCGTGACCCAGCCAGTGATGGAAACCTCGAGAAGCCGTGAATCCTGGATGGGTCTAGAAGCATTTATTGAGTCACCGGCCTGCTATATAAGGGCGACCTGGCAAGCGGGGAAAGTGTGTGTTTTTCGAGCTAGTGCGAGCGTTTACCTTGAGTGACAGTTGTTGGCGACGTGACTTGCGAAACCCTTGCGAAGCTAATTCCCTTGACAGCGAGGGAGTGTGAAGCCTACAGAGGAACTGTGCCTTGAACGAGTGTGTTTTCAAGTGCGGCAGAGATTAGTGTGGTGAATTGCGAAAGCACCGGGGGCTGTTTCCCTAGCCAGCTGTCAGCGAAGCAGAGTGTAGTGGTGAGTGACCGACTATCGTAAATAACCGTAGTGTAGCATGTAGTTCTGTCAAGGCCACCGGACTCATTAGGACGGATTAACTTCTGTCGTCCGTTGACAAGTGAAGGGCAAGAGTTCCCTACAAGAGGAAACTGCAGTGAGGTACTGATTGCTTTTATTTGCTATTTGTGTGGTGTACCTTTCAGGCTTCCAATAAAGCTAATTTGATTTCTTTAAAGGAACAATAGGGATGTAGCCGGAGAAAGTTCGCGCCAGATAGTGCTCGTGTAGTACTGGGTAAGCGCAAGGCGATCGTCGAATGTTTCTCCCAGTCAGCTGTGAGGGATGTAGAGATTTTGACCGAGATTTCTAAGCTTAAGTACATTATATCTTCTCTAATTTTACTCCAAGACTATATTAATTAGTTCTATAGGTATGTACCCTAATATATTAGGGACGATTTGCAGCCTTTAAGCGTTAAACATCTGCAAAATGAGCTACGGACCAGAGGCACTAAAACTAGCGGTGGGAAGGAAGAATTAATACAGCGGTAATAACGAAATTCTAACACGCTTTATTATTCAGCTTTCTCCTAAAGATTACAATTATTTGAGTATTGTAGGCCTATATTGATAAATATATCTTCATAAGACTTAAATCATAAATAGAGATTTAAATATTCACTTGCTCTCCTTGCTTATAGACTTCGATTCATGTCTTTTCTTAGGTTGATAGCATACATGAAACTGTCATGTTTTAAGGTAAACATAACCAAAGAAAGTTGATACTGGTAATGTATACCACGAAAATCCATTGCAACGTTTGGTTCTTATGTCATTTTGTTAATTTCTCAATAAGAATCGTTCCCGTACCCCTTGGAAACGACTTAGGGGTACAATTTTAAAAAAAATTGATAATCCCTGCTTTAGGGCAACGAACCGTTTCCATTCATCTGACTACCCGTATGTCTCAAGAATGTAGGAGTCAGTCGCTACCACATTCTCCGTCGGAAAGATGGAAGTTGACGATTAATTCTAATTTCAAGAAACCAACCATAGTACGTTTGTGACTTAATGTTGCGACATTTATTCTTGAAGTATTTTTCCGAGTATTTATGTTTTGAAAACGGGAGTCCCAAATGTTACATTCACTTCTTCGTGTTCGTGATCCGCGGAAAAAGCGATTAAACAGCGCCCGGTTTTAATCTTGCTCTCTCACCTTTAAATACAAACGTATAAATTCATTGGTTGTTATCGAAATGTCTAATCAGTTTATAGGTACAAAATAGGAATTATTTCCCTTTGTAGGCCTACATCAGACTTACCCAATCCAGTTATCGTGAAGTCATCGGGTTTAATATTTTCTGTCAGATTTTTCTCACCGAAATTTTTCCTTCTAATAGCATGTAACCATTTCTTCCTCATTTCTTTATTTTGTGGAAATTAGTAAACGAAAACGGGCTTCTCTGATCTTTTGCAAAGAGGAACACTGCAATAGCTCGGCATAGTCACGAAAATAACCATTTAAACAACTTAAATTCGTGGATATTAACGGCATGAGAACACAGGAGACAACTGAAGAGCGCCTTGCGCTTACCCAGTACAACAGCAGTGAGCTCTATCGGTGCTAGTTCTATACATCCCTATTGTGTTTGTGCTTTCACCCACCGTAATCCAGTTAACGTAAGTGCCACTATGGGGTGGCAGGTAACAATATTATGAGTTGAAAGGGGTGAAAAGTGGTGTTTGAAGGATTCTTAACGGAGCGTGTATCTCTTAAACGACATAGTCGAGAAGTTTGAAATTCGGGGGAAAACAATCAGCTTGAAAAATAAGTAAATACAGGTAGGTGTTCGACCGTTTTTTCACAAATCCAGTTTAAGGGGCCCATGGGGAGGGGTGAAATTCTGGAAGAAATAACGTCCACTAAGGAAGGAATTTTGGATATTTACTCATCATCGCCCAGCCAAAACTATTAAAGTTAGAAACTTGAAATTTTGGAGATATGTTCGTTGTATGTCGAAAACGTCCACTAAGGAAGGATTTTGTATATTCAGGTTCTAATGGGGTGTTAAGGGGTTTAAACCTGCATTTTATTGAATAATAATAATAATATCTCGCGAGTGGTTTCATTAGGGGATGTGATACTCGGCATATAAACTAATCATTAAAAATAAGCAGACATGTGTCTAAGGGTTTTGCGATGTGGTGTATATTATGAGGGAAAAGGGGTGAAAAGTGGAAGTTGAAGGATTCCTAACGGAGCGTGCATCTCTTAAACGACATAGGCGAGAAGTTTGAAACTCAGGGAAAAAAATCACGCGACGTTCGTGAGATTTTGATATTTATATGCCATTGTTGAGTTATATTGTCTTTATTGTCTGATTGCTTACGGTCTTTACCAAATTATTATCATTAGTATTCAAAATTAAATGATAAATAGGACATAGCATTCATGATTGAGACGTTGCTAAGGGTACTCTTTATAACTACAATATTCGCAGGCGAAGCCGCGACGGTTAATGCTAGTATTCTATATTTTCAAGATGGCCAATGCGCGGTGTACTCAGTGTGTTATTTCTGTGGATTATTTCAGCCAAGCCCCTCATTTGGTACTTCTTTCTTACCATGTTTCGTTTTAAATGTGCAATTACATTCTGAATGATTCATTATTTCGTTTCAACGCCACGCCCAGCCACCACTTTGAATGTTAAGAGTCGCTGTTATTTTGCTTTAGGCATACGTAGCAACCTTACCACTAATTTTCGTCAAATTTTCGTTATTATATCTTTGGAATAATTGTCCCCGTGACGTTAGAAATTGTAGATCCCTAACAATTTTCAAACGTGCATGTTAAGATTTCCTCTTGAATTCGTAGGCCAACTAGAACAATTTGTGCATGAATGTGTGAGTGAATGACCAGAGTAAAACTCCATGTATTGTTATTACTGCATGTAATTTGTATAGCTTAGTTTTAATATGACGCAGTTGCCAATTTAATTCTAGTATTTAAGTTTAGTAGGTTAAGAATAACACATATGAGTATTGTTGTAAGTTGCATTGTGTGTGGTTAAGTGTAAGAGAGGGCTTAGAGCCCAAATTGCGCCACAATAAGGGCACCAATAAATAAATGAAACGTAGCGTTATTTTTTATGGTTAAAATTCAGGATGGCTTCTCCGCGATATATCCTGTGTGATAAATTTATCTCTAACGCTACTGAAACCTCTTAAATGAAACTTTTCTTGCTCATAGTTTTGTCTGAATTGTGCAACTACAACCTGAGTTATTGATTTGTATATATCAATAGTACGTCTGGTCACCATCCTGAATGTATGGAGTTACTGTTCATTTGCTTTGAGCACGCAAAACGACGTATAATAAGGTCTATCTTATTACTAATTTTCATTATTATAGCTCAAAGATCCTGAAAGTTATCAATTTATTTTAAAACTTCAAGATTACCGCCGTGCGCTATATTCATTGTGAAAATATTTTGACTAGCACAAGTGAGAACTCTTATATAATATTATTATCTTATTTAAACACAAATTGTGCTAAATGTTCCGGCATAACTCAACAAAATGACAGTGTTTCGCCCCGGTGTGCAATTGGGCTCTTCAGTTGGTTATAGCACACCTCACCAAGACACTGTCTAGTACACACTGGGAAGGCCATTGCAAGACGTATTTGATACATGTGTATCCACGTCACGAGCAAAGCCAGTGCACTATGGGAGTCGAAACTCCATTCCAAAGCAATTATAACCTTACCTTGGCATTGAATATATAATTTTCAAAAGAAAAATATGTATTGTCCGTTGAGCCATTATATATTTAAACACAAATTGTGCTAAATGTTCCGGCATAACTCAACAAAATGACAGTGTTTCGCCCCGGTGTGCAATTGGGCTCTTCAGTTGGTTATAGCACACCTCACCAAGACTTTGAAAATTATATATTCAATGCCAAGGTAAGGTTATAATTGCTTTGGAATGGAGTTTCGACTCCCATAGTGCACTGGCTTTGCTCGTGACGTGGATACACATGTATCAAATGCGTCTTGCAATGGCCTTCCCAGTGTGTACTAGACAGTGTCTTGGTGAGGTGTGCTATAACCAACTGAAGAGCCCAATTGCACACCGGGGCGAAACACTGTCATTTTGTTGAGTTATGCCGGAACATTTAGCACAATTTGTGTTTAAATATATAATGGCTCAACGGACAATACATATTTTTCTTTTGAAAATTATGTATTATTATCTTGCCAAGATTCGTTATAATGACGCAATTACATCCTGAGTTGTCGATTTTAAGGTTCTAATAGTTCGCGCAACCACCATCATGATTGAATTGAGACTGTGCTCTTTTTCCTTGGTCATACAAGGTTCTATCTTGTCACTAATTTTCGTTACTGTAGATCTTAAGGGTTGAGAGTTATTTATTTTCATATTTCATAATTTCAAGATGGCAGCTACACGTAATATTCAATCTCATATAGCCATCGTGTTGGTAACCAAGGCTCCTTATTTAAAATTACATGAATGCTAAGTATTGTGCTCATTGATTCAATGCGTCATAAGTTATGGATGATAAAGCTTGCATAATTCGCATGGCCGCCATCTTGAAATAATTCTGCTTCTGACCTTGTAGTTTGGGTTCCAGACGCTTCCTATATCTAGGTTTGTTTGCCCCAAGTTTGATAGAGATACGGTGAGCAAACAAAGCGACAATGAATTCAAAATCGATGCCATTCAGCAACAATTTCGCATTTGTTCCTGGGGTATCCCCCAATGTCGTAATTTCTTCAGAGCATCATGAACGTACTCCAATAATTCAATAAAATCTTCCAATGCTTCGTATTTTGCCACCCACCTCGTAGTAGTCTCTTAAGTGATTTGACGCTGCGTACTGCTTGCGCATTTTAAATAGCACGCATTAAAGTTGCCTTCCGTTTTGGGAGTGTTGTGTACTATTCCCAGGCAGCTTCTTATAGGCTGAATTACGCTAGCTTCAGAAATTGCAAGATTTAAAAAATGAGCAGGATAGATTTCTTAAATTACTGCATGGACACCATTGAATTTAACTGACATATTTCCGGCACCATCAAACCCTTGACCAGAAGGGTATTAGCAAACTACGCCACACTTTTGTAGGACGATCAGAATAGACATAGCTAGATCACGCCCTGTCAACAATTCAAGTCGAAAGAAAACTTCTTGTACCCTTCCATCACTATCAACATACGTCACGCAAACGGCTACCTGCTCCGTTGTTTCCTCTAGGAGCAGCTTTACTTACCCTGGCAACTGAAGTATTTATATCGCAGCAGTCAATGATTTCGTTTTGGATTGAAGGACTGTTTGTTGGTAGTTTTCTACGTGACCGATAATCTCGCGATCATGAGCCTTGGGACCTCGTTCTTACGTGGAATCTGAACCACAGGATATGGCATTCCACTTTGAAAATCTCACATTCATTGACCGGGAATTGAACCCGGTCCACCGTGGTGAGAGGCCCACAGCTTGACCACTGCGCCACCACGCCCCTGGATTGAACCACTATTGTACTTATTTCTTTCTAAGGATCTCACGAAAACAGCAATGAGTTCATTATCTGCTAATGCCCTGTACCTATGAATAGTACAGAGATTCCCTTCATTTGAAGCACAGTCGATGTTGCTGGACTCTACAAGAATTCTGCCGCCATCGCGGTGGCCCCTAAAAGAACAACCACATAAGATAACACCTTCAACTATTGGCTCCAGGTTTCTTCTATTACTTTCTACTATCTTTGCCCTGTCATGATCTAATTTATTAATAATCGACCGTGTCTCATTTTTCATCACTTTGAGAAAATAATCTGAAGTTGCTAAGTTATCTAAATTATAGATTATAGTTTTCTGTCGTTTTACAAAATATTAGTTTGATTGCTTTAATAGTTTCGGAGGTCTTGAGAACAAGTTCAACATTTCGCGCAGCCACCATGTTGGACCACGTAGTTATATGCCCTCACCCTGTTGGACCATGTAGTAGCATACCCTCACCATGTTGGACCACGTAGTAGTACGCCCTCACCGTGTTGGACCACGTTGTAGCATGCCCTCACCACGTTGGACCACGTAGTAGCATGCCCTCACCATGTTGGACCACGTAGTAGCATGCCCTCACCATGTTGGACCACGTAGTAGCATACCCTCACCGTGTTGGACCACGTAGTAGCATACCCTCACCGTGTTGGACCACGTAGTAGCATACCCTCACCGTGTTGGACCAAATAGTAGTATACCCTCACCGTGTTGGACCACGTAGTAGCATACCCTCACCGTGTTGGACCACGTAGTAGTATGCCCTCACTATGTTGGACAAAGTAGTAATATGCCCTCACCGTGTTGGACCACGTAGTAGTATACCCTCACCATGTTGGACCACATAGTAGCATGCCGTCACCATGTTGGACCACGTAGTAGCATACCCTCACCGTGTTGGACCACGTAGTAGCATGCCCTCACCGTGTTGGACCACGTAGTAATATACCCTCACCATGTTGGACCACATAGTAGTATACCCTCACCATGTTGGACCACATAGTAGCATGCCGTCACCATGTTGGACCACGTAGTATTATACCCTCACCATGTTGGACCACATAGTAGTATACCCTCACCATGTTGGACCACGTAGTAGCATGCCCTCACCATGTTGGACCACGTAGTATTATACCCTCACCATGTTGGACCACATAGTAGTATGCCCTCACCATGTTGGACCACGTAGTAGCATGCCGTCACCATGTTGGACCACGTAGTATTATACCCTCACCATGTTGGACCACGTAGTAGCATGCCCTCACCATGTTGGACCACGTAGTATTATACCCTCACCATGTTGGACCACGTAGTAGTATGCCCTCACCATGTTGGACCACGTAGTAGCTTGCCCTCACCATGTTGGACCACGTAGTATTATACCCTCACCATGTTGGACCACATAGTAGTATGCCCTCACCATGTTGGACCACGTAGTAATATACCGTCACCATGTTGGACCACGTAGTAGCATGCCCTCACCATGTTGGACCACGTAGTATTATACCCTCACCATGTTGGACCACGTAGTAGCATGCCCTCACCATGTTGGACCACGTAGTAATATACCCTCACCATGTTGGACCACGTAGTAGTAGTATGCCCTAAAAACATGTACATGTAGGGTAAAAAGAGGCACATTTCTCAAGATTGTAATTTCTTAAAAATTACAGATGCATACCATTCTATCACTCAAGCCTCCGTGGCTTAGGCGGCAGCACGCCAGCCTCTCCCCGCTGGGTCCGTGGTTCAAATCCCGGTCAATCCATGTGAGATTTGTGCTGGACAAAGCGGAGGCAGACAGGTTTTTCTCCGGTTACTCCGGTTTTCCCTGTCACAAATTTCATTCCAGCAACACTCTCCACTGTCATTTCATTTCATCTGTCATTCATTTAATCATTGCCCCAGGGGAGTGCGACAGGCTTCGGCAGCCGGCACAGTTCATATCCTCGCCGCTAGATGAGGGCTTCATTCATTCCATTCCCTGACCCGGTCGGTCGACTGGAAGCAGGCTGTGGATTTTCATTTTTTTCACCATCTATCACTCCACTTCAGGTCGTAGCAGAAAACCATATCTTGTCGGTCAGTTTCACGTTCCGCTATCCTGTCCCATTTTCGCTGGCGTTGTTGCTGTTACCTCGGAGGGGGCGTGGTGGCTCAGCGGTCTAGCTGTATGCCTCTCACCAAGGCGGTCCGGGTTCGATTCCCGGTCAATGCATGTGAGATTTTCGAAGTGAAATGCCATGTCCTGTGGTTCGTATTCCACGTAAAAAGGAGGTCCCGTGGCTCATAATCACAAGATTCACGGTCACGTAAAACTACAATCTTCCTTCCTTCCTTCCTTCCTTCCTTTCTTCCTTGTTACCTCGGAGGTCCGAGTTCGTTTCCCGGCTCTGCCAAGAAATGTAATTCTGGCCTGAAAACTATACTCCGCCTCGCGAGGCAGAACTGAGAACAGGTGAATTTGCTTCCCACTTCAGCCATCCTAGACGTGGCCTTCCGTGGTTTTCCACTTGTACTCCAGACAATAATCGTGCAAAAATTAGGCCGCCTCCTACCCAAATCCTAGCCCCAATTACAGGTACTCACACTAGTACAGCCATCACAATGACACAGGCTACCAGATAGCATCCAAACGCACCCAAATATACGTGGCTACATCGCAAAGCTCCAAGCGTACCAACAATGAGGTTGAAGGTTAATGTCGGTATAAAGAGCCCTACGATCTTCAGCCTTCAGCCCAATTGAGCCTATTATCTGTGCAGTGTATTATCATCATGTAGCATTACACCCGACTGGAGTGAACACGTGTCTGAGGAATCGACACGGCACGCGACTCGATTGCCTCGACGCACGCGTCGTCACTTTTTACAGAACGATTTCGCCGACATAATCCTCTATTGGCGAGTTGATGGATGAGGTCACGTGTCTCACTCAGGGCCACCAATGAGGTGGAAACAAGGTGATGTCATTCAGATTAAATTTCCGAATAGAAATTGCGGTGTCTGACTTCGTGGCCAAGTGGGCAGCATGCTAGCCCGTAGACCAATGAGCCATGGGATTGATTCCCGACCCGATCTTGATACATAAGCTTCTTACGACTAATGCCCCAGGCTCGGGGAATCTGTATTTGTGACGCCATCGTCATCAAGATGTGCAGATCACCCACAGCTATCAACTCGACAGACCAGACCTCTTCGGTGGACACACATTATTATTACTATTGTTATTATTATTATTATTATTATTATTATTATTATTATTATTATTATTATTATTATTATTATTATTATTTATTCAATTCACCACTAAAAACATGGGTTACTCTGAAGCACGGGTTAAACCAATTGCTTTACAATAATAGGTACATAAAAGTATAATACTAACTATAATACATACATAATCATGTATATACAAAATATAGAGTTCATTATCACTCATTCACTAGCAAGGAAGGATCGCACAATATTGCATGTGGACAATAGGACAGAATGCTGCATACCTCTGTAGATGGTCGGTGGAAGATCCAATTCCTTCAGACTCTTGTGGAGTGTGTGAGGTACGAGGCCGTTGACTGACAAGATTACAGGCACCATCCGGACGCAGTTCATCTTCCATATCCTCTCGATTTCCTCTGCAAGCTGTCTACACTTGGTATCTTTTCATTGTGTTTCCGTTCGATATTGGTGTCGTTAGGGACTGCTATGTCTATTATAAATGTAGTGTCATCAACCTCATTAACTACTATGATGTCTGGTCGATTGTGATCTATTGTTTTGTCTGTCACAATACCAGTGCCCAATATATTTTACACAATTCATTTTTGAGGAGGGATGGTGGAAGATACTTGTAGTAAGGGATATACTCCTCAGTTGGTTTATATTTCTGTGCGAGTGCTGGATGAATGCTGCCTGCAACCTGATTGTGCCGTCTTGTATATTCACCTGATGCTAGTATTGGGCAACCTGCACTGACATGGTCTATGGTCTCGAGATGAATGGCACATCGCCTGCATTTGTCTGAAATTACACTGGTATCATTGATGATGTATTTCTTATAATTGTTTGTAGCAATGACTTGATCTTGGATGGCAATTGCGAATCCATCTGTTTCTCCAAACAGTCGACCACTTTGTAACCACATACACGATGCGTTTTTATCAATACTCTGTTGGGTTAGGTTGCTGTAGTATTTTCCATGGAGGGTCTTTTCTCCCCATGCCTTTTCTTTTTCATTAAGTGTAGTTGCTGGCTAATATGATCATCAGAGGTTGTACGAAGGTTCAACACAGTGAGCTTATCAGCAAGTACAATGGATTTATGGAGAATGCTGTTTTCCTTTCTTTGATAGAAATATCTTCTAAGGGTTTTAATTTGGTTCTGGAGCAAAATTTGTAAATCCAGTACTCCTCGACCTCCCATCTTTCGTGGAAGAGTGACCCTTTCTATGCAGGCGTTTGGATGATGTAAACGGTAAGTAGTGAGAAGGGTCCTTGTTTTTCTCTGCAGGCTTTCTATTTCTGTTGCTGACCATTTCAGAATCCCAAATGAATATACTAGGGTAGGTACAGCGTATGTGTTCATAGCTTTAATTTTGTTATTTGCACTGAGATTGGTTCGCAGCACTTGATGCAGTCTTGTGGTATACTTGCCAATGAGTTCATCTTTGATACTTTTATGATCCAAAGTTGTATTTTGAGCAAATCTCAGATATTTGTAGGTTTCTATTTCAGTCATTCCTTCAATTAGAGATCCTTTTCGAAGCTCATGTGGTTCAGAAGTAGCATATTTACCTCTTTCAATTATTATTATTGAGCCGTTATTTGCTTACGACTCAATATTTATTTGAATTTCCCAGACTTTCTGTGCTGTATTACCTCCCGCTCAACCTAGCGGAGCAAGCGTGAACTGTCGGCTACGCTCTGCATCTTTCTACCGTTTAACCAGATGTTCACGCAAGCATGGTGTACGCTGGTTGATCTTCAGTTTATATTGTATTGATTTTTACGTCTTTGGAAGGAATTGTTATTATGTGTTGAGAAGACGAGCCGTGAAGACGTAGAAATATCTCCGGAAAAGTTCTAAGGGGTAGAATAGCCCACTTGGCTATTCTATTTGACTTACTTGACTTACTTCCTTTATCTCCTGAGTGGAGCATAGGGCATCAATGAATTTCCGCCATCGGACTCTGTTCTGCGCCATCCTCGTTATCTCGTTCCAGGTCTTCCCTCCTTTCTCCATTCCTTCTGTTATTACACTCCTCCTCCAGGTTTTCCTTGGTCTGCCTCTTCGCCTACTACCTTGTGGACTCCATTCCAGGGCTTGTCTTGCTATGTTGTCTTCATCTCGTCGTAATGTATGCCCAATCCATTTCCATTTCCTACGGCGCATCTCAATATAAATGGGTGTTTGCTGTGTTCTTCTCCATAGCTCTTCATTGGAGATAACTTGTGGCCACCATATCCTCAGGATATTCCTCAAGCATCTATTCACAAATATTTGGAGTCTGTTATTCAGTTGTTTGTTGGTCTTCCAAGTTTCACACCCATAGAGCAATATTGACTTGACATTTGAATTGAAGATGCGAAGTTTGGTATAGGTGTTAAGTTTCCTTGCTTTCCAAATTGGTTTCAACATTGCGAATGCTCCTTTATCCTTATTTATTCTATTTCCTATATCCTCCATAGTACCTCCCTCAGTGGTGACCATACTTTACAGGTAGCAAAACTGTTTGACTTGATCGATCTCTTGATTCCCTAGAAATAAGGGTGCCTTATTTCGGTTATTATGGCGCATCTCCTTGGTTTTCCTTCCTTTGATCTTCAATCCCACCTCAGATGCTTCAGGTCTTAAATCATTCAGCTTTGCTTCCATATCTTTGTAACTGCTGGCTAGCAAGCACAGGTCGTCTGCGAAATCCAGATCCTCCAACCTGTCTGTAAGTCCCCACTGGATACCTCTTCGGCGATTCATTGCCTTCTTCATGATAAATTCCAGCACCATGAGAAATAGTATTGGAGACAGCAAACATCCTTGTTTAACTCCTGTATTTACTGGAATGGACTCTGACAACATCCCCTGATGTAAAACTTGACAGGTGTAATTCTCATACATTTCTTGAGTAATCTTTATAATTTTCTTTGAAATCCCAAACTCTTCCATGGTTTGCCAGATCTTCTCTCTCATTACACTATCAAACGCTTTTCAAAATCAACGAATAGTAGGTACAGTGACGATTGCAGTTCCGTTGATTGTTCTATATTGTTCTATAATGATGCGCAGTGTATTGATCTGGTCTGTACAAGAAAAACCTTCTCTAAATCCTGCTTGTACTTTCCTCAGCCTTAAATTAACTCTCTGTTTTATCCTTTCTAGAATTACTCGGGAGAGTACCTTACATGGGATTGAAAGGAGAGTAATCCCTCTCCAGTTGCCACATTCCAATAAATCTCCTTTCTTCGGAAGCTTGATCAACAGTCCTTTCTTCCAGTCTGTAGGAATCTTCTCTTCTTCCCAGATCTTCTCAAAAAATGGGAGCAGAATCTCAACTGTAGTGTCCGTATCTACTTTCAAGGCTTCCGATGGAATGTTGTCCATACCTGCCGCCTTACAGTTCTTTAGTTGTTTGATAGCCTTTTGTATCTCTGTTCTTGATGGTGGTTCTGTGCTTATAGCCCTATCTTCCTGCTCTTCTTCTATCATGTCCACTGTCTCTCTTTCCTAGCTTATTCCCCGATTCAAGATCTCCAGAAAATTTTCTCTCCATCTTTCTAGTTGTTCCTTTCGTGTAGAGAGTTATCTCCCATCTTTGGCTTTCACAGATTTATCAAAACTAGAGAACTTTCCTGTTAATCTTTTGGTTATGTGATATAGGGTTCCACTATCGTTGTTTTGCGCTGCAATCTCTGCTTGAGTTGCTTAATTGTTGATAATGTTACGGCTGTGAGTTTGTTTCATCGCTCGCCGCATGAGTCACAACTGCCCCAGGGCTGGGCTGCTCTGCCTCAGCGTATTGCGTGCGCCTTATGCAACAGGTCTGCTAGGACAAAGGGATGGTCCAGAACATTCGTGACCCAGCCAGCGATGGAAGCCTCGAGAAGCCGTGAGCCCTGGATGGGTCTAGAAGCATTTATTGAGTCACCGGCCTGCTATATAAGAGCGACCTGTCAAGTAGTGCAGTGTTGTGTTATACGAGCTAGTGCGAGAGTTTAACGTGAGCGACAGAAGTGTGGTGACTTGCGAAACCCCTAGTGAAACCGTTTCTCTTGACAGCGAGAAAGTGACTAGCATACAGGGGACTGCCTGTGGTTTCGTAAGTAGCTGTAATTTGTGTACATAGGGGAGAGTTGCATGTAGTTCTGTCAAGGCCATCAGACTCATTAGCGAGAAGATTAACTGTTGACAAGTGAAACAGGGCAAGGGCTCTCCATAAGCTAGAGACTTGAGGAAACTGGAGTAAGGTTCCAATTGCTTGTATTTGCTGATGAGTAGCGTACCTTCCTGCAAGCAATAAAGCTAACTTCTCTTTAAAGCACTAATTGGTGTTGTGCTTTCTACCCACCGTAATCCAGTTAACAAAAGTGCCACTAGGGGGTGGCACGTAACAACTGGTGTCAGAAGCCGGATTACGAATTCAAGCACAAGCACAACACCTGACGGTCCTGGTTTAAAAACCCGAGCAGGTCATTTTTTTAAATTTTCCTGTGAGCGCATGCCCCTTAAAATACAAACATCTAAAATGGAAGAGCAATTCGCAGCATTGCTAGAAAAGTTAAGTGGCATGGAAACCAAGATGGAAGACGGCCAGAAGAAGATGGAAGACGGCCAGAAGAATTTAACCAAGGACCTAACTGCCAAATTAGAAGACGGCCAGAAGAAGATGGAAGACGGTCAAAATAAGTTAGCGGAGGACCTGAAGAAGATGGAGGACGGCCAGAAGAAGAAGGAGGACGGCCAGAAGAAGTTGGCCGAGGACCTAACTGCCAAACTAGAAGACGGCCAGAAGAAGTTAGCCGAGGAGCTAACTGCTAAATTAGAAGATGGCCAGAAGAATTTAACCAAGAAGATAGAGGACGGCCAGAAGAAGATGGAAGACGGGCAGAATAAGTTAGCACAGGACATGAAGAAATTAGAACTGGGTCTGCGTGAGGATGTCACGGCAGTGGAAAAGAAGTTCCACGCCTTAAAAGAAGAAGTTGCCGAGCTACGCCGACGCCCGCTGACGGGGGTGGAAGAGAGATTCAACGCTCTATAAAAGGAATTTGCTGAGATGCGCGGACACCCACCGACAGGGATGGAAGATAGATTCAAAGACCTACAAGAGGAAGTCACCGAGCTGCGCCGACGCTCGCCGACCGGGGTGGATGAGAGAGTCAAAGCCATACAAGAGGAAGTTGCCGAACTGCGCCAACGCCCACTCACGGGGGTGGAAGAGAAATTCAACGCTCTTCAAGGGGAAGTTGCCGAGCTGCGCCGACGCCCGCTCACAGGTACACCGGGGACATCAGGAACGGGACAGAGCAGAGTGACGCCCCCAACCTTCGACGGAAAGGTCCCGTGGAGCACCTATTTACGTCAGTTCGAGGCAACCTGTTCCATAAACAAATGGAACAGCACGGAAAAGGCTACAGCTCTCATTGTAGCGCTGAGAGGGGACGCCCTTAACGTCCTTCAGGCCATCCCGACTGGATCCCAGGACTACGCTTCACTGATCGCCCATATGGAGTCCCGATATGGGGATAGCCACCTTCAGCAGGCCTACCAGATGCAGCTCCGGACCCGGGTACAAAAGAAAGCGGAAACCCTGCAGGAGTTCGAGATGGACATCGCACGCCTCGTAAGGCTCGCCTACCCAACAGCGCCGGCCGACTTTCTGGAACAGATTGCGACGCAGACCTTCACCGACGGGCTACGGGACTCGGACACTCAACAGGCGCTGCGACTCGCGCGCAATAAGACCCTGGCAGATGCGCTGAGCCACGCATTTGAGTTCGAGATGGAAAAACAGGCATCTAGAATGAACGCGCGGGTGCGTCAGGTGGACGTCGACGAACCAGAAAAAACCAACGAGACCAAGCCCCTGGCCGATGAACTGATGGAGGCGCTAGGCCGGTTCTTCAAGAGTCGCAGTACCACCAACAAAAACGTAGCCGAAGGACATCCGGAGAGGCGGCCCGGAAGAGGACTACCGACCTGCTGGACCTGCCGTAAGAGAGGCCACCTGAGCAAGGACTGCGGTGATCGCCGCCGCCAAGGGTTTCCGTCGGGGCAGTCAGTCGTAGAGAAACCACGCGGCCCAGGAAAGCAAGTATCAGCCAGCCTTGGGGCGCAAAGGTTGGCTTGTGACAGTCGTCGATCCCCGGCAGTCCGAGTTCGTGTGACGCAATTACGGAGGGATAATAGCAGCCTGATGGTCGACGGAGTCGTCAACGGAGAGAGCTGGCCCATGCTAATCGACACGGGAGCATCGAGGACCATCGTCAGTCCCACCGTGATCCCGAAGTGGAGAGTGCAACCCACACAAAGGAACCTCCAGTTAATAACCGCGACCGGAGAGACCGCACCGGTACATGGCGAAGCATCACTGGAATTCGTCATTGGTTGACGGGCGATAAAGCATCCAGTGCTTGTGGCTAACGTATCAAATGAAGTGATCATCGGACTGGACTTCCTGGACCAGAACAACATCATCTTGGATCTGAGTACCAACACTCTGCACTTCGGAAATGAGGAAGTTGCTTTGCAACCAACACACGAGGCCGTCGCCGCACGACGAGTAAGGCTGAGAGAGGACGTCATCGTTCCCGCCAGGACGGAAGTCAGCGCTGCCGTAATTGTCGACGGAACAGCTGAGAGAGTGGCGGCTGTCATCGAGCCAAAATATGAGGACACCCTGACAAAAGGATTGCTAGTTGCCAAGACCCTCATCAACACGACGCCTCGGCCGTACGTCCGCCTGTCCAACCTGAACGAATACGATATTACGGTTCACCGGGACACCAACCTAGGAGTCTGCGAGCCCGTTACCTGGATTGCCCGCATCACAGACACGACGGACGGACACCTGCAACGGACAACCGAAGAAGACGCGCCCTGCCAGAAGAACTACAGAAGCTGTACCAAGGATCCCAGGACCATTTAGACGGGGAGCAATCACGCCAACTTCAGGACCTGCTACGCGAATTCCAGGATGTCTTCTCCGTGGGGAGCAAGGACTTCGGTAGGACAAGCTTGGTCCAGCACAGAATCGACGTTGGGGACAGCACACCGATTAGGGTCCCATTCCGACGTGTCCCGCCCGCCAAGCAAGCCGAAGTCGACCGGATGGTAGAAGAGATGAAGGAGCAAGGGGTGATCGAGCCATCACATAGTCCTTGGAGTTCTCCGGTCGTGCTAGTGAAGAAGAAGGACGGTTCCGCCAGGTTCTGCGTGGACTACAGGCAGGTGAACGACGTCACGAAGAAGGACAGCTACCCTCTACCCCGGATCGACGACACGCTGGAAACCATATCAGGATCAAGATGGTTCTCCACCTTGGATTTGAAGAGTGGCTACTGGCAGGTGGAGGTCCACCCTAAGGACCGCGAGAAAACGGCGTTCTCTGTGGGCAGCGGGCTCTGGCAGTTCACCGTCATGCCATTCGGTCTGTGCAACGCCCCTGCGACCTTCGAAAGGCTAATGGAGTCCATTCTGAGGGGACTACACTGGAAGACCTGCCTGGTCTACCTAGACGACGTCATCGTTCTGGGAAAAAGCTTCGAGGAGCACTACAGCAACCTGAAGGAGATCTTGATGAAGCTACGGGCTGCCCAGCTGAAGTTGAGCCCCAAGAAGTGTCAGCTCTTCCAGAAGCAGGTCCAGTACCTTGGGCATATTGTCTCCGAGGAAGGGGTGCGCACCGACCCAGAAAAGACCGCAGCTGTGAGGGAGTGGCCAGTTCCGAAGGACAAGTCCCAACTACGAAGCTTCCTGGGACTCTGCACTTATTACCGTCGCTTCGTGAGAGGATTCGCCGACATCGCCAAACCACTGCATCGACTGACTGAGAAGGACCAACTGTTCACATGGGCAGCAGAATGCCACAGTGCCTTCGAACAACTCAAGCAGGCTCTGTGGACCGCGCCTATTCTGGCCTACCCCAGACCTGGAACAAGGTTCATCGTCGATACCGATGCCAGCGACTTTGGTATAGGGGGAATCCTGTCGCAAAAAGTGGACGGCGAGGAGAGAGTAGTGGCCAACTTCAGCAAAGCCTTGTCAAAGCCAGAGAGGAACTACTGCGTCACCAGAAAGGAACTGCTCGCCATCGTGAAGGACATCGAACACTTCCACAAGTACCTGTACGGGCAAGAATTTCTCATCAGGACCGACCATGCATCCCTGCGGTGGCTCCTGAACTTCAAACAGCCCGAGGGTCAACTCGCGCGGTGGTTAGAGGGGCTTCAACAGTACAACTTCGAGATCCAGCACAGGAAAGGCCAACTGCATTCTAATGCCGACCCCCTGTCACGAAGGCCGTGCCCCGAAGACTGCACCTTCTGTACTAGGAGGGAGGAGAACTCCGGGATACAGTGCCGACGGACTACTGTGGAACTTCAAGGGAACTGGAGCCGCGAATCTTTCACGCGGGCACAAGCAGAAGATGATGACCTTGGACTGATAGCCGAGTGGAAGAGGGCCTGTGTCCCCAGACCCGGGTGGAACATTGTGAGTGACTGCAGCCCAAAGTTTAAGTCCTACTGGGCGCAGTGCGACTCGCTGATTGTAAGGGATGGCCTCATATGCCGCGCCTGGGAGAGCACCGACGGGAAGACATCTCGGGAACAAGTCGTCGTTCCAAAGGCTAGGACGGAGGAACTCCTGAAGGAAGTCCATGGAGGATCATCTGGTGGACACCTAGGGATAAAGAAGACCATGGAGAAGCTGAGAGAGCGGTTCTACTGGATCGGATGCCGAACCGACGTGGAGAACCACTGCGCGAGGTGCCACGATTGCGCAGCCAGCTAGGGCCCAGGACGAAGACGGCGGGGTCCACTGAAGACCTACAACGTGGGCGGCCCCATGGAGAGAGTGGCCATCGATGTTGCTGGGCCATTCCCGTTGAGCGAGGCAGGGTTGTCAGCGACTACTTTACCAAATGGCCGGAGGCGTATGCGCTCCCTAACCGGGAAGCAGCGACGATTGCAGAGACCCTGGTGAAGGAATTCGTCAGCCGGTACGGAGTACCCCTGGAGCTGCACTCCGACCAAGGGAGGAACTTCGAGTCGCAAGTGTTCCAGAACCTATGCCAGCTGCTGGGAATCCGGAAGACAAGGACAACGCCGCTACACCCTCAGTCCGACGGGATGGTAGAGCGATTCAATCGCACCATCGAGAACCATCTCCGAATAGTCGTCAGCGAGCACCAGAGGGATTGGGACAAACATCTTCCACTATTTCTCCTGGCCTACCGTGCCGCCGTGCATGAAGACACCGGGTGCACACCAGCCCGGGCCATGTTTGGGAGGGAGCTCCGTCTACCTGTCGATCTTGCCTTCGGCCGACCTGGGGATGATCCGGTCCCGGTAAGCCAGTATTGTCAAGAACTGGTCGACCAACTGGAGGACGTGCACGCGTTCGCGAGGAGGAAACTGCGGATCGAGACCGACCGAATGAAGACCCAATACGACCAACAGACGGATGCCGGCGGATTCCACGAGGACGACCTGGTCTGGCTCTTCAACCCATTACGGAAGAAAGGCCTGTCACCCAAACTGCAGAATTCCTGGGAGGGCCCGTACCGAGTCGTGAAACGGATCAACGATGTCATCTACGGGATCCAGCGGAGCCCGAGGGCGAAGATGAAGATCGTGCATCGAGATCGCCTGGCAGCCTACGGAGGGACACAGACGGACCAATGATTGATTGGGACGATCAGCCTTTTAGGAAGGGGGTGGTGTTACGGCTGTGAGTTTGTGTTATCGCTCGCCGCATGAGTCACAACTGCCCCAGGGCTGGGTTGTGCCCTGCCTCAGTGTATTGCGTACGCCTTATGCAACAGGACTACTAGGACAAAGGGATGGTCCAGAATATTCGTGACTCAACCAGTGAAGGAAACCTCGAGAAGCCGTGAACCCTGGATGGGTCTAGAAGCATTTATTGAGTCACCGACCGGCCATATAAGAGCGACCTGTCAAGCAGTGTTGTTGTGTTTTACGAGCTAGTGCGAGCGTTTATCGTGAGCGACAGAAGTGTGGTGACTTGCGAAACCCCTAGTGAAACCGTTTCTCTGGACAGCGAGGAAGTGAGAAGCATACAGGGGACTGCCTGTGTTTTCGTAAGTAGCTGTAATTTGTGTACATAGGGGAGAGTTGCATGTAGTTCTGTCAAGGCCACCAGACTCATTAGCGAGAAGATTAACTGTTGATAAGTGAAAGAGGGCAAGGGCTCTCCATAAGCAAGAGACTTGAGGAAACTGGAGTAAGGTTCCAATTGCTTGAATTTGCTGATGAGTAGTGTATCTTCCTGCAAGCAATAAAGCTAACTTCTCTTTAAAGCAGTAATTTGTGTTGTGCTTTCTACCCACCGTAATCCAGTTAACAAAAGTGCCACTAGGGGGTGGCACGTAACATTAAATACTCTTTTATCACGTCGAAAACTCCTCTTCACTATTTTGTTAAGTTGGTTGAAATCTGTTCTAGCTTGTACTTTCTCTTCGTGTGTTCTTGCATTGTTAAGGGGAGCCGGAGGTGCCTATGCTGCCCATTTTAAAATGATGACATTTGGGGAACATTTATGGGAAAACTATTGCTTCTATTAATTTGAAAATTTGTCAACGTATACAGTGGTTTAGTCTTGATGTTAAGACGAGGGGATATTTTATTATCTTCTATATTTTTTTAAATATTTATTTGTTACTAACCTTTTCTTATTAAAAAATTGATATATTTAATTAAGTTACTTATACACTACTGAACATATTGTCAAATGGCTGTGTTAAAATGTAATTTAGACCACAAAGAGCACTATATATAAGTTTCATCTGCCTATCTTGAGTGGTTTTTGAGAAAATGTTCCTTAAATTAACAAAAATCTAATTTACGGGAAATGGCCTCCCAAGTTTCTCAATACATTCCTGCACTATGGGATGGATTGTCAGGATCTTCTTCTTCATCCTCCAAGAGCTTCCTTTTTATTCTTCTTTTCTGTCCCGTTTATACTCATTGTAATGCACTGGTGTCTGATTTAGTTCAATTGTTTACATAACCTCAAAATGGCGGCTGTGCGAAATATTTCACTGACATTCTATATTGTTCCTTCATACTGCCTCTTCCAATGAATGCCAAGTTTCATTATGTTTGGCTGGTTAAATCGCGAGGAAGCCATGTTGGTTTTGTAGTTACCAGGTTTTTGAAAGTCTCATATGTAAACTTCTAGTAGTGCCCTTTATCACCGAACAAAATTTCAGGGTGATATCTGTAATAGTTTCGGAGATACTGAATGCTGGTGAAATATTTCGCACGTGCCCAATGTATTCCGATTTTTCAACTTTAAATTCATTTCCATATGGTTTCACTTCCTCTATAGTCTTGAAACTTTTGGAGTCACCATCGCCAAGATAGTATTTGTATCTAACATTGTATCTGGGCATTGACCGTTCAAAAATTTGTTTCACTCCTTCCTCTTCCATTGCCCCACTTGATCCACTAAAATTTGCCTCGCAAGTATTGCTGTGGTCTCCCTTGATTTTATTTTTGCACCTACAATGTTTTGAAAATATTGCTACGTCTATCACTTTCGCACTATCACCACTAGTAGCAGTTCCAACCCCATTTAGAGATTTATGGCCCCCCTTTTGCCAAGAACCGTCTATTGCCACTGTCAATTCCCTAGAACCACCATTCATTTCTACAGATTCCTCCACTGCTACCTTCATGGTTTTCACAGCCACATCTTCAATAGAGGATCCAACCAGTTCACAATAGTTCCCAAATTTGCTTGAAGCAGACCAAGTCATTGTTTCCTTTACAGCATCACAACTTTGTATCAGTGTTATTTTTCTTTTCCCTACGTTCTTCCACTTCTTATACGCACGATTGTTAAAACGCGGCATCGTAACCAAAAGAAGGCTTTTACACAAGGAGTATAATACAAGAATAAGAATACGGTACAAGAATAGGCGCGTCAATGAAATACTTCAAAACTAACAATAACACACATAGGATGTTTGGCGCCCTAAGCGCTGTTATAGAAAACAGAGTAGCCAACCTTTGAACATCCGCTCGAAGGATAATGTAAGGAAATATTCAACTTCAGGACGAGAAAATGCCAAGTAATTCGCGAAGAATTCACGAGAGCCTGTCAGTTCGATTATGCGGTTCCACCCACTTCTTCTGTAAGCAGGTATGAAAACAGGAATAACTCCACTTCTAGGGCGAGTAGAATGATAAATCAAAGGTTGCCTTAAAGAGGAATATTCAAATTAATTTTTAGCAGTAAAAAAGAAAAATCATATTTTTTTGGATTTGACCACCTCCGGCTCCCCTTAAGTCCTTTCTTACATTCCTTCCTGCTATTCACGGTTTCCCGTGTCTCAGAAGTAACCCATGCCTCCCTTCCCCTCTCTCTCTCTTGCCTAAAACCTTTTCACATATATTGATATAGGTACTCTCTATGTTCTTCCAGTTATGTTCAATATCCTTTCCTTCTTCTTCCACTCTCAGCTGTTGAAATCGGTTTCTCAACTCTAGTGAGAAATGTTGTTGCGCCTCCTTATCCTTCAATTTATCGAGGTTGTACCTTATCCTCCCCTTTTGATGAATGTGCCTAATACTTGCTATCTTCAATCGGAGCGTAGCTATTACTAAATGATGGTCACTTCCCACATCTGCTCCTCTTGTGGATTACACCAATAAATAAACCATGGCATAATCAGCCATGATATATATTTGTAGCTTATACAAAAGCGAATCGAAAAAGAATAAACAAGGAGCAAAGAGTGGCATATACAAAGAACTCGCTACATCAGTTCTTCAGTTCTCCACACCCTCCCCAATCTGGTCGACTTCCAACGGAACGACCAGTTGAACAGGTCGGCTGACACTAGTCCCGTCTGTCTTCCGGAGGATGAGTGTTCGCACCTTCCCATCTCTGCCAATTTTAGTCTCTGTGATCAACGCCCTCTGCCACACGTGCCTCGGCCGTACTTCTTCTTGCAATAAAACTATGTCTCCCACTCGGCACTCTGTTGGTCGTTTCATAGGACGCTGGACCTCGTGGTAGCTTCGTAATTCTAGAAGATATTCTTTCTTCCATCTCCCTAGGAAATCGTCTTGCATCTTTTGCCTATGTCGGACTTCTTTTCTCATGTTTATCTCAATGCTAGGTTCTGGTCCGGTAGGCAAAGTTGTCAAGCGTTCACCATTGAAGAAATTACTTGGAGTCAGTACGTCTGAACCATCTTGGGTGATGGGTCTTGAATTAATCGTTGCCGCCACATCTACCAATAGCATTGTCAGAATCTCATGGTCAATCAGGGACTTGCCCAGAACCATCCTGAGACATCTCTTCGTTCCAACCATTCCCTCCCACCACCCTCCCCTCCAAGCGGCGCGTGGTAGAATAAACTTCCAGGTGATGGAATGATGTAGAAGCTGGTGTTTTGTCAATGGGTGACACAAGATTTGACTCAGCTCCGATAGCTCCTTATTTGCTGCCATAAAAGTCCTTGCGTTATCGGAATACACTGTGTGAGGAAATCCTCGTCTGCCGGAGAAGCGCCAAAAAGCCATGAGAAATTTCTCTGTGCTCATGTCTATCACAAGCCCAAGGTGTAGTGCTCTTGTGGTTGCGCAAGTGAATAACACTATGTATGACTTCTGAACCTGACCCCCCACCTTCACGTAAAGCGGGCCTGCAAAGTCCACACCGGTGACAGCAAATGGCTTAGTGATTTGCACACGATCTGACGGCAAAGGAGCCTCTACTTCACCTCCAATATGATTCCTTGCTATCTTGCATGGCAGACACGTGTTGAGGACTTTCTTGATAGCTTGCCAAGCATTCAAAATCCAATATTTTGCACGCAGTTCAGATAGAATAATTCTTACTCCTAGGTGATGTAACCGGATGTGCGTCTGTCGTAGAAGTAACTTCGTAAAAGGGTGATTACCATCAAAAAGGAGTGGGTGCTTCTGTTCCAAGGTCATCTTGGCAAATTGGAGGCGTCCACCTATCCGTTTTAGGTCGTCTTTTAGGAAGGGATTGTGATGTGCTATCTTTGATTTCGTGTAAATGTCAGTTTTCTTCTTGAGTGCGTCGTATTCTGTAGGAAAACTATCCCTCTGAGCCACGCTGATCCAACGAAGACGTGCTGCTGCCAGTTCATGGACTGTCAGATCCCCTTTGAATTTTTCATTGTATCTCAGATTATTTATGAAGCGTAGAATCCATGCCATTATGTGCAGAATCTTCCAATTTGAGCATAATTTCGCTGCATCTATAGGAGGTTCCCACGTGTTGACAGTCAAGACTTGCTGGGGTGCCTTTCGAGCTTCTGGAAGTGAGACATTGTAGGCGGTGTTGTCAGGCCAAGTATCCGGATGATCACGTAGCCAAGTAGGTCCGTGCCACCACACTGCAGAAGACTGAAGTTCTGTAGTGAGCCGTCCACGCGATATGAGGTCTGCTGGATTATCCGTACCAGGGCAATGTCTCCATTGAGCCGGAGTAGAGCTCTCATGAATTTCCGTCACGCGGTTAGAAATGAAAGTTCTCCAAATATTAGGATCACTGCGTATCCAACCCAGAGCTACCATTGAGTCACTCCATAGGGATGTTCTCACAATGTCATGTCCCGTAGAGTGGCAGAAATACTTGAGAAGGCACGTACCAGTTAGGGCGGCCAACAATTCAAGTCGTGGGAGAGTTACCCTTTTGATAGGAGCAAGCCTACCTTTGCTGAAAAAAAAGTTGAACCGAGGCTTTGGATTCAACCACGGTTCTAACATACAGGTTAGCTCCATAAGCTCCTTCTGGCGCGTCGCAGAAAACGTGGACTTGCGAAGTCTCTGGAGTCCAGCTTATGAATCCTATCCATCTAGGAATACTTATCGTGTATAATTGCTTGAAGGTTGAGATCCAATTTTGCCATTTAGGGCGATATCTTGTAGTAAAATCTCATCCCACTGGATACCCCTGCACCAGATGTCTTGGAAAATCATTTTTCCTTCGATTGACACGGGTGACAGCATGCCAAGAGGGTCGTAGAATTTCGCAAATGTTCGGAGTATCCGTCGTTTGGTGGCGGGGTTCGTGATATCCACGATGTCGCGATGATCGAACTGAAATTCATCTACTTCTGTATTCCAGATGACACGGAGGATACTAGTGATCTGTTTGATCTCACGGCCTTCAGCTTTCCATATATTTTTCAGTGATTCACAGTTAGTTGCCCACTTTGCCAGTGGTAGGCGTATCTGTTTCAGCAAGCTCGTCAGTTCGTAATATGTCGTTATGGCCTTACTTTCCTCTTCACAGCTGTAGGCGAAGTCGTCCATGAACACACTCTTGTTTAAGATTCTTGCAGCTGTTAAATACCTGTCCCTAAATCTTCTAGTCAGTTCATGGAGGGTAGCTGATAGGAGAAAAGGACTGCAGGTAAGGCCAAACGGCAAACGCGTGAATCTGTAGGTGATGATGTCCTTTGTGGTCTGTAAGCGTCCATCGTCATCCTCCTCTACTCGGAACCAGGAACCAGAGTTGCAGGAACGCTTGAGTCCCATCTGCGATTAACGCCTGCTGGTTCATCCGAAAGCGAAGTAACATGGATAATACTTCAGGTAATAGGTTAGGTCCTGGTTGTAAGGCGTCATTAAGGGATGGTGAGTTCTTCTCATGGGACGAAGCATCGAAGACGATTCTCCATTTTAGTACATTCTGTCTTTCTTTCTTGACTGCATGATGGGGCAGATAAAATACGATATTAGTTGATTCCTCAAATGTATTGTTTCGACGTGTCCATTCTTAATATAATTCATCATTTCGGAATGGAACATATCGCGAAATTCATGATTTCTCTGAAATTTCTTCTGTAAGGAACTGAAGCGGTTTTCTGCGTTGATTCGATTTGAGAGTATGACAACACCCTCTCTTCTGGGTAGACACACCACTCTTAGACCATTTTCCATTCGGAATGAGTCGTGAAATTCCTTCATTATTGCAGTGTCCTTGACAGTTAAAGTTCGTTCCTGATGATCTCGAATCTCAAGCGTCTCTAAGTCCCAAAATCGTCCATTTCATCGTTCAAAGGCAACAATTCATCAATTTCGTGGATGTAATTTACAGAAACTTGATTGACTGATATGCCAGATTTGTTCCCAGTGAGTATCCAACCCAACTTTGAAGGGATAAGCACCTGCGTGTCGGAGAGTCGAATCAGTGGACCATCTTCAACTATTTTATAATATTGATCACCACCTATCAATATCTCTATCGGTAGATCACGTCCGTTGTCGGTAGGATCTACTACCTGGAGTTTTCGCAATCGCAACAACGATTGAACGTCGGATGTTGGTGTGGGATGTGGCAAGTACTTGTTGGTACTTTCTAAGGCTGATATTGGTATAGTGATTGTTCCATTACTAATTTTGAACTGAATTAGTCTACGAGTTCTGGCTCTGGAATGAGGCGATTCAAATCCTGAAACAACTGAATCTCTTTGTCCGATAACCTTCAGCTTAAGCTGTTTCACGAGATCTGCGCTAACAAAGCTTGATTGGGTACCGGCATCTAGTAAGCAACACGTCAGTTTACTCTCACCAGTGGGACCGATAATGGTAGCGCGGGCAGTTTGAAGATGGGTGAACCCTCGTGTTCCTACGTCGATCTTCGGCATACTAACATGTATTTTCCCTACAGTTACTCCCACTTGTTCTTTATAGATAGAAATGTGATGTGGTCCCTTACATGTAGCGCAGGATACTTTGTCCTTCTTATAGCAGTTCTTAATAGTGTGACCTTTGTTTAGGCAAAGGAAGCATCTTTGAGAGTGTTTTAACTTCTCTACCCTGGCCTGAAGTGCGACTACTTTTCTGCACTCTTTTGCCCAATGACCTTTGTTTCCACAGAAGACACAGAATGGCGAGTTCGCTGCTTTATTCCTTTATGCCTTTGTCTGGTCGTACGTATCTGCGGTAATTGCCATGCCGTCAATAAGTTGCTTTGGTTCCCCTTGTAAAAACCCTCGTAAGAGTAAGTGCTTGCTAATATCTGGAATGGTGGTATTATTATCAACTGATGCTTGAAATTGTTCCCAGAATCGAGACCAGGATGCTATGTCTCCTGAGAATGGGTCTATACGTATTGTCGGTAGTTTGACGTCTGGGATACGTGTGGGCTGAATATGTTGGTTTGGGCTAACAGTGACCGTAGATATATTGGTTTCTTCTCGTTTCATTGCGAGAATTTTTTGTGCCTTGTCGATGGCACGTGTTGCACTGTCAGTGTATTCTTCACAAGACCGGACATCTACGGCGTATTCTGTGTCATCTAGCAGGCTATGTATCAGATCGTCAGTAGAGAGCAATGATTCTAAAATTGTCTGGAGTCTTTTTAGGATGTGTTCTATTTCATCATGATCTGTTGCACTATCATTTTGTTGTATAAAATTAACAAAGCGTGTGACATTGGAGCGCTGAGTCGTGCGTTTTCTTTTTAGAACATCGAGATGTTCCCTTTCAGTCATTCTGAAGGGACGAGTGACCTATCCTATTGGGGAACGGGATTAATGTCCTTGCAATGCAAAGTTTAGCAGAGAGTTACGTGAATTGTCTTGTAGATGGCACCATTTGTGAGACAATCGTTCGTGGGTTTAGTTATGCAGCAGAATAAATAACCTCAACAAATCAATAGTAATATATATTCGCTTATAGGATGCTAGTGAATTAGTTAATCATATCACAGAGTGAAAAACTGTAGAATTTATCGTGAGTCGTGAACTATCCTAAAGACGTTTGGTTATGTGTGAACTAGTGGCATTATCCAGTACGTCGTGAAACATTACTTACGTTTTTTTTCTTCTGAGATGTTTTAAGATCTTGGTAAATTGTAATAAATTGTATTTAGCGTACCTGGAACAAATCGGTTGGTTTTCGGCACCAATATGTGGATTACACCAATAAATAAACCGTGACATAATCAGCCATGGTATATATTTGTAGCTTATACAAAAGCGAATCGAAAAAGAATAAACAAGGAGCAAAGAGTGGCATATACAAAGAACTCGCTACATCAGTTCTTCAGTTCTCCACACCTCTCTTGTTCCTCACGTCCAACAGGGAAGTTCGCCATGTCTTGCTTATAGTGAAATGGTCAATCTGGTTCTCCGTTTTATGGTCCGGAGACACCCAAGTCACTTTATGGCAGTTCTTATGAGGAAAGATCGTACCTCCCACCACCAAGCTATGGTTGCTACAGAATTCAATACGTTTGTCGCCATTCTCATTTCTAGTACCTATACCATCCTTGATTATCACTTCCAACTTTCGCATTCAAGTCTCCCATCACGACCACTATATCCCTTTTCTTCACTTTTATCAAGGTTCGATGTAACTGGCCGTAAAATTGTTCTTTTCTTTCTTCTTCTCCCGTCTCTGTTGTTGCATAGCACTGCACCACTGTGATTGGTCTAACTCTTGATGCAAATCGGGCTACTATTATCCTTTCTGAGACTGGATACCACTCCATCAAGCCCCTCCTTGTCTTTTGTGTGATCAGTAAACCAACACCCTCTCTATGTTCTTCTTCAGTTCCTGAGTACAACAACGAGTCCCCTTCCAGGGTCCTTATTTCCCCGAACCCACTCCAACTCATCTCACTCAAACCTTGTAAGTGCAACCTGTAGCGCTTCATCTCCATAGATACATCGGCCAGTCTACCTGTCTGCCACATTATTTGTACGTTCCAAATTCCAATTCTCGTGTCCGATTTCATGCTAAAGGTCAAATCCGTTTTATCCATCCGGCTTTTATTCATTTCTGTTTCTGTAATAGGAGTAATCTCGGGTGTGTAGGTTATTGGCCTTAAGCATCCAAAGCCTGGAGAAGGGGCTGCCTTCTAAGTATCCAGGCCTACTGATTTTCTGTCAGGGTTTCTTCCCCTAGCCTTTGAAGTTCCCACTTCTGTCCAAAAAGCAGTGGAGGTCCTGACCTCTTAACCCGGGTCAGCTGGGCTGCCTCTTCCGCCAGCTCCGCCGTACCTAAGATCATCTTCTCTGCCTTCGCTGCCGTTGAGGACTTGAGGGTTCTGGGTTGCTTTTTAGTCTGGATCTTCACCTTTGGCCTGTCCGGCAATGGAGGCCCTCCCAGTAGCTATGCTACCGCTGGCATAGCCCAAAGGATCATTAGACCACGCAAGCACTCCCACCACGTCAAGGTCATGCAACCCCTAGGGAGTGAGGCTATTCTATCCCCTAATTTCATTACGATGCAATTTGTATAACATTTGAATTCTACCGTCGCGGGAGATAACATTTTTAAGATATGTCTGTATATTAAATTTACCGATTTGCCAACAGGAAAAAGTTACATGTTTTTCGGCATGTGAACCGAAGTTTTTGTGAGTTTAAGATGTGGCTTCTTGGGTTACGTAAGTTCGTAAGTTGTGTTTCTAGGGTTATTTCGGGATTGTAGCATGTTTTTCTGAAGTTATTTGGGTTATTTTCAAGTTAAGTTTTATGGTTGTCGTGAGATTTTCATCTCATGGTAACATAATTTTGTTTGTGTGTTTCAAGTTTCTTAACCTATAAATATTTTCTTTCGTAATTTCTTTCCCTTGACCACACTGTAGTTTGTTTCATAGAAGCCTGTGTTATGTCCTTTGGACTTAATTTTATTCTTCGTATCGGTTGCCATGTGCCTCCGTGGCTTAGGCGGCAGCACGCCGGCCTCTCACCGCTGGGTCCGTGGTTCAAATCCCGGTCACTGGAAGTATGCACTGCCCGCTCGATCAATCGAACGGAAGTGTACTAGCTGGAAAAAACGGAGGCAGACAGGTTTTTGTCCGGGTACTACGGTTTTCCCTGTCAAATTTTCATTCCAGCAACACTCTCCACTATCAATTCATTTCGTCTGTCATTCATTTAACCATTCCCCCCAGAGGAGTGCGTCAGGCCTCGGCAGCCGGCACAGTTCATATCCTCGCCGCCAGATGGGGGCTTCATTCATTCCATTCCTCACCCGGTCGGAGACTGGAAGCAGGCTGTGGATTTTCATCGGTTGCCATGTGAACGTGGTGAATTGTTTTTCATGTATCTTATATCTAACAATCCGAGACTGTTTCTTCAGTTTTTTCTGCGAGGGGATTGTTTTGCGATTTTGATCTGGATTGGCGTATGCTAGTATGTGCTCCGATAAATGATATGATTTAAAGATATTAATTTGGAATAATTCATGAGATTATGAATACCTTCGATATATGGAAGATATTTAACTAAGAGGATAATTATTTCGTATTCAATTAATCTTATTATAGTTTGATCTGGAACTTCTATTTATGTAGCCGTATCTAAACTAACCCCATAAGTATGTTACCTTGTCTTTTCATTTCCTTCTGCGTTTAGTCAACCTCAGGTTCGATATCTAATTTTTGATGTGTAACAACTTTCCGCTCGGATGCTGGATAGTTTTGTGGGAGTGATTTTGAAAATTGGGGACGGAAGTGGATCGGAACGATCGACCTGGCAGTGGTGGATCGAACGGAAGTATGCACTGCCTGCTCGATCGAGCGAACGGAAGTGTACTAGCTGGCAGTGGTGGAAAACGGAAGTATGCACTGCCCGCTCGATCAATCGAACGGAAGTGTACTAGCTGGTAGTGGTGGAAAACGGAAGCATGCACTGCCTACTCGATCGATCGAACGGAAGTGTACTAGCTGGCAGTGGTGGAAAACGGAAGTATGCACTGCCCGCTCGATCGATCAAGCGAGCAGTGGTAAGACCCAGCTGGCAGTGGTACGAGAAACAATGAGCGCGTGGTGTGGCAAATTGATACCATGACGTACTCTCGGCCATGTGGAATGTATATGACGTACTGAACGGAAAACGCTCATGCGAACTCTGGTGTCAAGTGATTGAAACAAATGACATGGTACATGTTCGAAGTCTTCGTATCAGTATTTAAATGGTAAAATGCCTTAATATCAAACATTTCAAGTAGTCGGCATTGCCGGTATTATGTTTCTGCACAATGGCTATTCAAATATTAACCCACATAACGGTAATGTAGTCATCAATATAATATAATCGTTGTGGTTATACGAGAATTGAGCAAGCCTTCATGAACTATTACTGAATACATTCTCTTTACTCACAAGAGGGTCTATTCATAAGGCATTTTACACTAATTTCACGCAGGAACATTATCGAAACAAGCAAAATATAAATGAAACTTGACTCCGTAATGCAGTATTATTGGAATGTGGAAATAAGTCACCATCTTGTGCACAAAATTTGCGTTGTCGAAATAGCCGTGGGGTTAGTGTTATGATTGTGAATCTAGAGATCTTGGGTTCGAATCCCGGACGGGGTAGGTATTTTTGCTACCAGATTATCATTTTAAACGATATTTATCATATCAATATGACTCATTTTAACAGAATCCATATGAAATTACGTGTTGGTCTGTGAATGAAGAGGACCTGTTTATAAGGAATTTAATGTTATGAGCGGTGTCGCGTCTATTAATCTAGTTGTGTGCACAAAAATATAGCTAGTTTCTTAAAGTGGGCTGATATGGATCATGAAATGTTATGTGTACAAATTTCGGATAAAGGAAATAAATTCCCTCTTCAGGTGATAGGGGCGTATAGAGCACCGAAAGATAACCTTTCTCTCCTCGAAACACTGTACGATAAAACTTATACGGGTAATGCTATGAAAAAGAGCATAATAATTGCTGGAGATTTAAACCCCCCCAAAGTAGACTGGTCTGGTGAGTCAACTAGCTGTGGTCAGGCTCAGAGCGCTGCAAATAAATTCTTAAAGCAGGGGAGATTTTCCCAAGTAGTTGACTTCCCAACTAGAGACAATAATACCTTAGATGTTTATCTCGTAAGGCCTGTAGAGCTGTATATTAACTGTCTGAAAGTACCAGGAATTAGTGACCATTCTGGGGTTGAATTAAATATTAGATGTTGTTACGGCTGTGAGTTTGTGTCATCACTCGCCGCGTGAGTCACAACTGCCCCAGGGCTGGGCTGTGCCCTGCCTCCTGTATTGCGCGCGCCTTATGCAACAGGGCTACTATGACAAAGGGATAGTCCAGAACATTCGTGACTGGACCAGCGCTGGAAACCTCGAGAAGCCGTGGACTCTGGATGGATCTAGAAGCATTTATTGAGTCACCGGCCGGCTATATAAGAGTGACCCGTGAAGCAGTTGTTGTTGTTTTGTTTTACGAGCTAGTGCGAGCGATTATCTTGTGCGACAGAAGTGTGGTGACGAAGTGCTGTGCGAGTTACGAAATCCTGTGACATTGTTTCTCCCAGCTTGTGAACAGCGTACATCAAGTGCTCGTAAGTAACTGTATTTGTTGTACCTGAGGAAGAGAGGCAGGTAGCTTCTGCCAAGGCCACCGGACTCATTAGGACGGATTAACTTCTGTGGTCTGTTGCAAATGAAAGGGGCCAAGAGCGCATAAGGAAGAGACTTGAGGAAACTGGAGAAGGCTCCTAATTGCTTGTATTTGCTGATTAGTGTAATTTTCTGGCCACAATAAAGTTAATTATTTCTTTAAGCAGTAATTGGTGTTGTGCTTTGTACCCACACCGTAATCCAGTTAACAAAAGTGCCACTAGGGGGTGGCACGTAACAACTGGTGTCAGAAGCCGGATTACGAACTCAAGCACAACACCTGACGGTCCTGGTTTCAAACCCCGAGCAGGTCATTTTCTCTAATTTTCCTGTGAGTGCATGCCCTTTACAAGACAAACAACTAAAATGGAGGAGAAATTGGCAGCACTGCTAGAAAAGTTAAATGGCATGGAAACCAAGATGGAGGACGGCCAGAAGAATTTAACCTAGGACCTAACTGCCAAAATGGAAGAAAGCCAGAAGAAGATGGAGGATGGCCAGAAGAAGATGGAGGATGGCCAGAAGAAGTTAGCAGAGGACCTGAAGGACAGCCAAAATAAGTTAGCAGAGGACCTAACTTCCAAATTAGAAGAAGGCCAAAATAAGTTAGCGGAGGACCTGAAGCAGATGGAAGACAGCCAGAATAAGTTAGCAGAGGACCTAACCGCTAAATGTCTGGATGGCCAGAAAAATCTGGAAGAGTGTCTGCTGACGAAATTAGAGGAGAGCCAAAGGAAATTAGAACAGGGCCTACGTGAGGAAGTCGCGGCAGTGGAGGAGAAGTTCAACACCTTGCAAGTGGAAGTTGCCGAGCTGCGCCAACGCCCGCTGATGGGGGTGGAGGAGAAATTCAACGCCTTGCAAGTGGAAGTTGCCGAGCTGTGCCAACGACCGCTGATGGGGGTGTAAGAGAGATTCAACGCTCTACAAAAGGAATTTGCTGAGCTGCGCCGACTCCCGCCGACAGGGATGGAAGATAGATTCAAAGCCCTACAAGAGGAAGTCGCCGAGCTGCGCCGACGCCCGCCGACCGGGGTGGATGAGAGAGTCAAAGCCCTACAAGAGGAAGTTGCCGAGCTGCGCCAACGCCCGCCCACCGTTACACCGGGAATATCAGGAACGGGACATAGCAGAGTGACGCCCCCAACCTTCGACGGAAAGGTCCCGTGGAGCACCTACTTACGTCAGTTCGAGGCGGCCTGTTCCATAAATAACTGGAACAACACAGAAAAGGCTACAGCTCTCATTGTAGCGCTGAGAGGTAACGCCCTTAACGTCCTTCAGGCCATCCCGACTGGATCCCAGGACTACGCTTCACTGATCGCCCATATGGAGTCCCGATATGGAGATAGCCATCTTCAGCAGGCCTACCGGATGCAGCTCCGGACCCGGGTACAGAAGAACGCGGAAACCCTGCAGGAGTTCGAGATGGACATCGCACGCCTCGTAAGGCTCGCCTACCCTACAGCGCCGGCCGACTTTCTGGAGCAGATAGCGACGCAGACTTTCACCGACGGGCTACGGGACTCGGACACTCAACAGGCGCTGCGACTCGCGCGCAATAAGACCCTGGCAGATGCGCTGAGCCACGCACTTGAGTTCGAGACGGCAAAGCAGGTATCTAGAATGCGCGCGCGGGTGCGTCAAGTGGACGTCGACGAACCAGTAAAAACCAACGAGACCAAGCCCCTGGCCGACGAGTTGATGGAGGCGCTAAGCCGTTTCTTCAAGAATCGCAGTACCACCAACAAAAACGTAGCCGAAGGACATCCGGAGAGGCGGCCTGGAAGAGGACTACCGACCTGCTGGACCTGGCGTAAGAGAGGCCACCTGAGCAAGGACTGCGGTGATCGCCGCCGCCAAGGGTTTCCGTCGGGACAGTCAGTCGTAGAGAAACCGCGCGGCCCAGGAAAGCAAGTATCAGCCAGCCTAAGGGGGCAAAGGTTGGCTTGTGACAGTCGTCAAGCCCCGGCAGTCCAAGTTCGTGTGACGAAGTTACGGAGGGACAATAGCAGCCTGATGGTCGACGGAGTCGTCAACGGAGAGAGCTGGCCCCTGCTGATCGACACGGGAGCGTCGAGGACCATCGTCAATCCCACCGTGATCCCGAAGTGGAGAGTGCAACCCACACAAAGGAACCTCCAGCTAATAACCGCGACCGGAGAGACCACACCAGTACATGGCGAAGCATCACTGGAGTTCGTCATTGGTCGACGGGCGATAAAGCATCCAGTGCTTGTGGCCGACGTATCAAATGAAGTGATCATCGGACTGGACTTCCTGGACCAGAACAACATCATCTTGGATCTGAGTACCAACACTCTGCACTTCGGAGGTGAGGAACTTGCTTTGCAACCTGCGCACGAGTCCATCACTGCACGACGAGTAAGGCTGAGAGAAGACGTCATCGTTCCCGCCAGGACGGAAGTCAGCGCTGCCGTAATTGTCGACGGAACTGCTGAGGGAGTGGCGGCTGTCATCGAGCCAAAATATGAGGACATCCAGACAAAAGGGTTGCTAGTTGCCAAGACCCTCATCAACACGACGTCTCGGCCGTACGTCCGCCTGTCCAAACTGAACGACTACGACATTACGGTTCACCGGGACACCAACCTAGGAGTCTGCGAGCCCGTTACCTGGATTGCCCGCATCACCGACACGACGGACGAACACCTGCAGACGGACAACCGAAGAAGACGCACACTGCCAGAAGAACTACAGAAGCTGTACCAAGGATCCCAGGACCATTTAGACGAGGAACAATCACGCCAACTTCAGGACCTGCTACGCGAATTCCAGGATGTCTTCTCCGTGGGGAGCAAAGACTTCGGCAGGACAAGCTTGGTCCAGCACAGAATCGACGTTGGGGACAGCGCACCGATTAGGGCCCCATTCCGACGTGTCCCGCTCGCCAAGCAAGCCGAAGTCGACCGGATGGTAGAAGAGATAAAGGAGCAAGGGGTGATCGAGCCATCACATAGTCCTTGGAGTTCTCCGGTCGTGCTTGTGAAGAAGAAGGACGGTTCCACCAGGTTCTGCGTGGACTACAGGCGGGTGAACGACGTCACGAAGAAGGACAGCTACCCTCTACCCCGGATCGACGACACGCTGTACACCATATCAGGGTCAAGATGGTTCTCCACCTTGGATTTGAAGAGTGGCTACTGGCAGGTGGAGGTCCACCCTAAGGACCGCGAGAAAACGGCGTTCTCTGTGGGCAGCGGGCTCTGACAGTTCACCGTCATGCCATTCGGTCTGTGCAACGCCCCTGCGACCTTCGAAAGGCTAATGGAGTCCATTCTGAGGGGACTACACTGGACGACCTGCCTGGTCTACCTAGACGACGTCATCGTTCTGGGGAGAAGTTTCGAGGAGCACTACAGCAACCTGAAGGAGATCTTGTTGAAGCTACGGGCTGCCCAGCTGAAGTTGAGCCCCAAGAAGTGTCAGCTCTTCCAGAAGCGGGTCCAGTACCTTGGGCATATCGTCTCCGAGGAAGGGGTGCACACCGACCCAGAGAAGACCGCAGCTGTGGGGGGGTGGCCAGTTCCGAAGGACAAGTCCCAACTACGAAGCTTCCTGGGACTCTGCACTTATTACCGTCGCTTCGTGAGGGGATTCGCCGACATCGCCAAACCTTTACATCGCCTGACTGAGAAGGACCAACTCTTCACGTGGACAGCAGAATGCCACAGTGCCTTCGAACAACTCAAGCAGGCTCTGTGCACCGCGCCTATTCTGGCCTACCCCAGACCTGGAACAAGGTTCATCGTCGATACCGATGCCAGCGACTTTGGCATAGGGGGAATCCTGTCGCAGGTAGTGGACGGCGAGGAGAGAGTAGTGGCCTACTTCAGCAAGGCCTTGTCAAAGCCAGAAAGGAACTACTGCGTCACCAGGAAGGAGCTGCTCGCCATCGTGAAGACCATTGAACACTTCCACAAGTACCTGTACGGGCAAGAATTTCTCATCAGGACCGACCATGCATCCCTGCGGTGGCTCCTGAACTTCAAGCAGCCCGAGGGTCAACTCGCGCGGTGGTAAGAGAGGCTTCAACAGTATAACTTTGAGATTCAGCACAGGAAAGGCCAACTGCATTCTAACGCCGACGATCTGTCACGAAGACCATGCCCCGAAGACTGCACCTTCTGTGCCCGAAGGGAGGAGAACACCGGGATACAGTGCCGAAGGACTACCGTGGAACTTCAAGGGAGCTGGAGCCGCGAATCTTTCACGCGGGCGCAAGCGGAAGATGATGACCTGGGACTGATAGCCGAATGGAAGAGGGCCAGTGTCCCCAGACCCGGGTGGAACATTGTGAGTGACTGCAGCCCAAAGTTTAAGTCCTACTGGGCACAGTGGGACTCGCTGATTGTAAGGGATGGCCTCATCTGCCGTACCTGGGAGAGCTCCGACGGGAAGACAACTCGGGAACAAGTCGTCGTTCCAAAGGCTATGACGGAGGAAGTCCTGAAGGAAGTGCATGGAGGATCATATGGTGGACACCTAGGGATACAGAAGACCCTGGAGAAGCTGAGAGAGCGGTTCTACTGGATCGGATGCCGAACAGACGTGGAGAATCACTGCGCGAGGTGCCACGATTGCGCAGCCAGCAAGGGCCCAGGACGAAGACGACGCGGTCCACTGAAGACCTACAACGTGGGCGGCCCCATGGAGAGAGTGGCCATCGATGTTGCTGGGCCATTCCCGTTAAGCGAGGCAGGGAACCGCTACATATTAGTCGTCAGCGACTACTTTACCAAATGGCCGGAGGCGTATGCGCTCCCTAACCAAGAAGCCGCGACGATCGCAGAGACCCTGGTGAAGGAATTCGTCAGCCGGTACGGAGTACCCCTGGAGCTGCACTCCGACCAAGGGAGGAACTTCGAGTCGCAGGTGTTCCAGAACCTATGCCAGCTGCTGGGGATCCGGAAGACAAGGACAACGCCGCTACACCCTCAGTCCGACGGGATGGTAGAGCGATTCAATCGCACCGTCGAGAACCATCTCCGAATAGTCGTCAGCGAGCACCAGAGGGATTGGGACAAGCATCTTCCACTATTTCTCCTGGCTTACCGCGCCGCCGTGCATGAAGCCACCGGGTGCACACCAGCCCGGGCCATGTTTGGGAGGGAGCTCCGTCTACCTGTCGATCTTGCCTTTGGCCGAACCTGGGAATGATCCGATCCCGGTAAGCCAGTATTGTCAAGAACTGGTCGACCAACTGGAGGACGTGCACGCGTTCGCGAGGAGGAAACTGCGGATCGAGACCGACCGAATGAAGACCCGATACGACCAGCAGACGGATGCCGGAGGATTCCACGAGAACGACCTGGTCTGGCTCTTCAACCCATTACGGATGAAAGGCCTGTCACCCAAACTGCAGAAGTCCTGGGAGGGCCCGTACCGAGTCGTGAAACGAATCAACGATGTCGTCTACAGGATCCAGCGGAGCCCGAGGGCGAAGATGAAGATCGTTCATCGAGATCGCCTGGCAGCCTACGGAGGGACACAGACGGACCAATGATTGATCGGGACGATCAGCCTTTTTAGGAAGGGGGTGGTGTTACGGCTGTGAGTTTGTGTCATCACTCGCCGCGTGAGTTACAACTGCCCCAGGGCTGGGCTGTGCCCTGCCTCCTGTATTGCGCGCGCCTTATGCAACAGGGCTACTAGGACAAAGGGATAGTCCAGAACATTCGTGACTGGACCAGCGCTGGAAACCTCGAGAAGCCGTGGACTCTGGATGGATCTAGAAGCATTTATTGAGTCACCGGCCGGCTATATAAGAGTGACCCATGAAGCAGTTGTTGTTGTTGTGTTTTAGAAGCTAGTGCGAGCGATTATCTTGTGCGACAGAAGTGTGGTGACGAAGTGCTGTGCGAGTTACGAAATCCTGTGACATTGTTTCTCCCATTTTGTGAACAGCGTACATCAAGTGCTCGTAAGTAACTGTATTTGTTGTACCTGAGGAAGAGGGGCAGGAAGCTTCTGCCAAGGCCACCGGACTCATTAGGACGGATTAACTTCTGTGGTCTGTTGCAAATGAAAGGGGCCAAGAGCGCATAAGGAAGAGACTTGAGGAAACTGGAGAAGGCTCCTAATTGCTTGTATTTGCTGATTAGTGTAATTTTCTGGCCACAATAAAGTTAATTATTTCTTTAAGCAGTAATTGGTGTTGTGCTTTGTACCCCCACCGTAATCCAGTTAACAAAAGTGCCACTAGGGGGTGGCACGTAACAATATGGTGACATTACAAAATTAGACTCTGATGTAGCAAAAAGGATCATATTCCAGTATCGCAGGGCGGATCAGGGCAAGTTTCAGGGGTATTTGAATGAGCTATTTGTAGGATGGGCATCGGAAGGAAATCACATTAATATCCTGTGGACTAACTTTTTGAAAATTTTAAATAGCGCTGTTGATAAATTTGTCCCATTTAAATTGCTGAAACAAAACCCAGTTCCTGAGTATTACACACGAGAAATTAGGGGTCTAAAACGGAAAATTAGGAAATTATACAATAAAAGACATGATAGTGACAAGTATATGTTGTAATTTAAGTCCTTATCAAGAGAGCTCGTCTTAAAAAAGAGGGCTGCTCTTGACAGTTATATGCAAGGTTTACTTGGTTCGGGAGGTGATGGGTGGAAAAATTTTTACAGTTATGTTAGGAGAAGAAAGGGAAATTCAAATAATTTGTCGATGATAATGTCCGGTGACGGTAAATTAATTACTGAGAAACAGGCCATTGCAAATGAATTAAATGTCTTTTACGGTAGTGTGTTCAATAAATCCAATAGCTGTGTGTTGGACCTTAACGACGAATCAGGGGCTCCCCTGTTCCAAATAAACCAGTCTGCAATTGTAAAGCTAATACAAAAACTACGTTTCAATGTATCAAAGGGTCCTGATAATATTGTTAGTGAAGTACTTAAACTAGGAGGTAGGGCCGTGGCACGATACTTGGAGGTGATGTTTAATGTGTCCATAAACAATGTGCAAATCCCAGATGACTGGAAAAGAGCTACGGTAGTCCCAATATTTAAGGGAGGGAGCAGACTTGAATTGGGCAACTACAGGCCTGTTAGCCTTACGTCCGTCGTTTGTAAACAGATGGAGCATCTCATTTGCGACTACTTGAGGGAACAGTGGGAAACATTATCATGGTTTAATGATAGGCAACATGGATTTCGGAAAGGTTACTCATGCGAGAGTCAGATGCTATCACTTTTTCAAGACATTAGCGAATCGTTAGACCATGGAGTTTCAGTCGACGCCGTGGTTATAGATTTTGCGAAGGCATTTGATGTCGTTCCGCATGACATGCTACTCCATAAATTAGCTTCGACGAAGATTGATAGAAGAGTAATTTTATGGATCCAAGAATTTTTGACGGGTCGTTCCCAGAAAGTGAAAGTTGAAGGCATATTCTCGGATGAAATTACCGTAACGTCGGGTATCCCTCAGGGCAGCGTAATCGGAACTTTGTTATTTTTGGCGTTTATAAATGACTTACCAAATGGGATTCGCAGTGACTGTTGATTGTTTGCGGATGATTGTGTAATATATCGAAAGATACATGACTCACAAGACAATGCAGTGCTTCAAGAGGACCTGAACCTGGTCTATAAGTGGGCGATTGTAAATAAAATGAAAATAAACACAAGAAAATGTAGTCTCTTAAAAATAGGGAAAGTGCGAAGGCAGGATTTTCAATATAACATTGGCTCGGAAATACTTGTAGAAGAAGATTCTTGCAAATATTTGGGCGTTCACGTAAGGAATGATATGAAATGCAGTAGTCATGTAGGATGTGTAGTTTCAAAAGCTTACAAATCCCTGCACTTTGTAATGAGGGTATTAAAAGGAAGTAGTACCTCTGCTAAAGAATTAGGCTATTTGTCACTTGTAAGACCTATTCTGGAATATGCCTCGGCGGTTTGGGATCCATATCAAGTAGGGCTCATCAATGAGTTGGAAATGGTACAAAGAAAGGCCGCTAGATTTGTGCTCAGTGACTTTAATCCCAGGAGCAGTGTGAGCCGTACTGTATGTTAAAGAAACTTGGGTGGGAATCACTGGAGGCTAGGAGGATGAAATCTAGACTCTGCGCTATGTACAACACGTATACAAATCAACCAGCATGGGGTGAGCTTAGCAAACGATTGGGAAAGCCCACTTACATGGGTAGGAGCGATCATCCTTTCAAAGTTAAGGGCCGACCACAGCGAACAAATTATGGTAAATATTCTTTTGTAAACCGTGCCATTGATAACTGGAACTCTCTACCTGCCGCAGTCTTAGAGCATTTCCCAAACTTATAGGTGTGTTTAAGAAAAGACTGACTATTTGTGTAAATACTCCAGTTTAATTGTTGTATAATTGTTATTGAATTGTTATGTATAATTATTTATTTGTTATGTATATACAATTTGCCACCGGGGGACACAGCCCCCATTGCAAATAAATGAATGAATATGAATATCGTATTCTTTATTTAGGCAAGTGCTGGTGGAAGCTACAAATCATCTAATACAATGAGTTCCGTATTATAAACTACTATATCTGTAAAACGCTACCTTTTACAATAGATTAATATTTGTGCCAATAATAGTATAAAATACCGGTGTATCAACAATTTCAGGTGAGGTTTCTTCTATATCAGATGTTACACATCATATGCGACTACTGTAAGGCTCGTAATTTTTTTTATATATATAATTTAATCTCTTCTTACTTTTGCTTTCTCCGATTCCTATTTTTTTTTTTTTTTTTGGTGGGGGGGGGGGGGTGTAATTAATTATAGTCGTAGTTTTCCTTTTTCTCTGTGAATACAACCTTCTCCTCCTGGTTATGTATTTTGAAAGATATAATAATATATTTTAATAAGATTGAAATTGATTTGAGTTCTTCTTCTATTAATTTTTAAGAAGTAGGTTATGTTATTGTTTTCCCCTTTGATTATATATCTTGATCCCCTGGGTAGATTGGGCAGGCTTCACACATTTTCATTATTCTAATTAAACACCTTTTCTTGTGATAAACGTTGTGGGTGTAACAATTATTATTATTATTATTATTATTATTATTATTATTATTATTATTATTATTATTATTATTATTATTATTATTATTATTATTGATGTGTAACATCTTTCCGCTCGGTTGCTGGATAGTTTTGTGGGAGTGATTTTGAAAATTGGGAACGGAATTGGATCGGAACGATCGAGATGGAAGTGTTGGATCAAACGGAAGTATGCACTGCCCGCTCGATCGATCAAACGGAAGTGTACTAGCTGGCAGTGGTGGACAACGGAAGTATGCACTGCCCGCTCGATCGATCAAACGGAAGTGTACTAGATGGCAGTGGTGGACAACGGAAGTATGCACTGCCCGCTCGATCGATCGAATGGAAGTGTGCCCTAGCTGGCAGTGGTGGATCGAACGGAAGTATAAGACGCACTGCCAACTCGATCGATCGATCCAGCTGGCATTGGTAAGAGAAACAATCAGCGCGCGGTGTCGAAAATTGATGCCATGACGCACTCTCGGCCATGTGGAATGTATATGACATACTGAATTTAAAACGCTCATGCGAACTCTGGTGTCAAGTGATTTAAACAAATGACATGGTACATGTTCGAAGTGTTCGTATCAGTATTTTTAAATGGTAAAATGCCTTAATATCAAACATTGTAAGTAGTCGGCATTGCATTGGCATAAGGCATTTTAAACTCAATGTCACTAGGGAACATTATCGAAACAAGCAAAATATAAATGAAACTTAATTCCGTAATGCAGTATTATTGGAACGTGGAAATAAGTCACCATCGTGTGCACAATATTTGCCTACTTGAAATAGCCGTGGGGTTATTACGTATGACTGTGAATGTAGAGATCTTGGGTTCGAATCCCGGTCGGGGTAGATATTTTTGCTACCAGATTATCATTTTAAACGATATTTATCATATCAATATGACTCATTTTAACAGAATCCTTATGAAATTACGTGTTGGTCTGTGAATCAAGAGGACCTGTTTATAAGGAATTTAAGGCTATGAGCGGTGTCGCGTCTATTTATCTAGTTGATCCATATCGTATTCTTTATTTAGGTTAGTGCTGGTGGAAGCTACAAATCATCTAATAAAATTAGTTCCGTATTATAAACTGCAATATTTGTAAAACACTCCCTTTTACAATAGATTAATATTTGTGCCAATAATACTATAAAATACCGGTGTATCAACAATTTCACGTGAGGTTTCTTCTATGTCAGATGTTACACATCATATGCGACTACTGTAAGGCTCGTAATTTTTTATTATTAATATTATTGCGCCGGGGGAGGGAGGATGTGGGTTGACGAGGGTAAGAAACAGGTACAGAAGAAGATCTCCTGCCAAGATTTAAGAAACGAGTTGTGACGTCAAGGTCCCACCACATCCACACTCTCCACATATCGCCGAGGCGTGGTAGTGCGCATCGGTGAAGCTGTTTATCTCTCACCAAGGCGGAAAAGGCTCGATTCCCGGTCAATGCATGTTAGATTTTCGAAGTGAAATGCCATGTTCTTTGGTTCGGATTCCACGTAAAAATGAGATCCCGTGGCTCATGATCGCGAGATTAACGATCACGTTAAACTACAAGCTTCCTTGCCAATCCTTCTCCACAATCCACTCAACTCAAGACTCACCCCTTCCTCCCTTGACGGACTTCTCCTCACGTGGACTGCGTGCTGTACCGGGTTGTCAAGAGGTCGTTGCAATGCCAATGTTCATCTTCCGCTTTAAGCCCCAGGTGGTAGGATGGTAAAGAACGGATTCCTAACGACAATAACTGCAACAATACCCTAGTACTGATTCTCAGAAATGTATTGAAAAACGAGATTGGGTTTTATTTAAAATAAATAATGTAATAAACAAAGACCCTACTTTAAAATAAAATAATAAAATTTACGAGATAACAACAACTGAATCTACTTGGCGGATTGAGCACAAGCTGATATTACGGTATGAGTAGCCCAGCTGAAAGACGAAGCTGGATAATTACACTGCGGCTTAAGGCCCAAGAATATGAAATACAGTACAATTGCCCACAATGAGATGAAAATGTACTTCTCGAAGCACACTAATTCAGCTAACACTTAATCACAGGGAAATATATCTCTCCTGCACAAGACTGTTTTAAATTAAATATTGTAACGGCCACTACGTTCAATACCACAGTTGGGCTAACATTTGTAACGGTTCCAGCTCACACCTCCTTGGCCTGAATACACAGATGACATACACTCTTGATTTTATGTACGGGGTTCACTGGGCGCCAGTCACCGTATGTTGTTTTTGAATCTTCAGTCATTTGACTGGTTTGATGTATCCCTCTATGCCTCCCTGTCCTGAGCTAATCGTTTCATTTCTACATAGCTACCACTCCCTATATCCGAGGCAATCTGTTTAACATATTCTAACCTTGGTCTACCCCTACAGTTCTTGTCCTTGACCCTTCCTTCCATAACTAAGCTTGGTATTCCTGGGAGTCTTAATACGTGTCCTTCCAACCTATTTCTTCTCTCTGCTGGCTGCGTGGCTCAGGGGTAACGTTCTCGCTTGCTGGGCCCAAGGTTGCAGGTTCGTATCCTGGCGCAGTCAGCTGGCATTTGAGGGTGCGCAAATACGAGGGAACCGTGTCAGTAGATTTACTGGCACGTTAAAGATCCCCTTCGGGGCAAAATTCCGGCACCCCGGCGTCTCTAAAATCCAGAGTAGTTAAAAGGGACGTAAAAGCAATTACATTATTATTATTATTGTTATTATTATTTCTTATCTTCATTAGCAGTCGCCAGAATAATCTCTCCTCTCCCACTCGTCTTAATACCCTATCTACCCATCTGATCTTCATCATTCTCCTGTAACACCACATTTCGAACGCTTCAATTCTCCTCTTTTCTGCTGCATCAATAGTCCAAGTTTCACTTCCATATACTGCCACGCTCCAGACAAAGGCTTTCAAAAATGTGTGTAGCTAGTTGAGGGTTTATAGGGTATTTGATTGTATTGTTCATATTAATACGAATGGTTTGCTGATGAATGCGAACAACATCCCATGGCCATGCTATGTATTAAATTGATGCTGTGATGACCTCTTCATGGCTTATTGTACCTCAGAAAGCAACTAAACTGCCTTGTAATATGACATTGTGCCCAAATGTTCGCAATGCAAGATAAAAAACAATCCCTGCCGATTATCTTGGCAAGAAGGCTGGTGGGGGGAGTGGTGAGAAATTTGAAGGTTATGGTAACTTAATGTTAGGAATAGCAGCATAGTTCACATTTTATTATTAAAATTAAGTTCAGACATTACAAAAACCGATTCTACTGTACTACCACACTCTCGATAATTTAAAAAGAGGCAAATAAAACCACGACTCATCCGTCTAAGTAAGCAATGTTACCAACATTGTGGATCAAAACTAGTGAACAGATCATAATTTCCGGTGACGCATTGCCTCCTAAGATTCCAGAGTCTGTATTTCTACGTTGTAATACACAATTCGGTTGGATAATACAATCAATTATGATCTATGTTCGTTATCTCGTTCACTTTCATTGCATAAGTTGGTATTTACAGTCGACAAAACTCTCCTAGGTCTTTCGGCCTGTTATAATCTTTGCTTCCATGATAGTTATTGCATCTCAGTGGCGTTGGAACTCGCCATGTGCGTTTCAGTTTCGAGCCCAAACAATGACGCAATCACCCTGCATTTAACGAATCGCAGATTTCTGCTATTATATGCTCCTTAGTCCCGAGTGAGTAGTGAACTGGAGCGGTAGCGTAGGACTCAAGTTTCCTATAACAGATAAGTGTAAATAACATTTTTCCAATTTAGTGCTGTGTATAATTTGTGCATTATAACCGCACATAATAGGCCACCAATTTAAATAGGAACGGTTGATTTAGAACCTAAATAACAAAACCATGTATACATCATTTCTAAATCTGGTCACAATAATAATTCAATAGATCACAGGTTAACCTATTTAAAATACATCAGCAATAACGCAGCAACCATAGTAGAGAACAATAACATCTGTAAATAAAATTGACGTTTTATACAAGTGCTTACGAACTTAGGTAGTCTGAACATTGTATACAGGGTCTTTCATATAAAGTAAGAACGACGAGCGGCGGATTTGTTATCCGTTGCTGCAGTGGCCTTGGCAGAGCTTGTGGCGCGCCACGGCTCCCTGCTGTAGTATTGAAAGCACGGGCATACTTGATCTTGCAATAATTGTGCAGGTGTTCAGTCGCCAGTCTGAATCTCAAATGTTAACATGAGACAGTTATCATTACAAAATCGTATTTTTGTATGTAAAACTTATTTAAAGTACGAGTCGGCTCGGCGGGTACGTGATGCATTTGTTCAGCAAATTTCTGATGAAGTGACACCTTTACTAGTACAGATTCATGTAATTGAAAATAGTTTGACACTACTGGCTCAGTGCTCAATAAAATACATAAAATAAAAGATCAGAAACATTACAATGGCAGAACTCACTCGCGTCAGAATGTTGTTACCAGATACAATGCCTGCATAACCCAGGAAGGACGACCCTTCCAGCATCTTTTATAGGGTAATATTTCATATAGGATTGTACACACGCTTAATGCAGGGGGCCACGGCGCTCCACAAGCTCGGCCAAGGCCACCGCAGCACCGGATAACAAAACTGCCGCTTGGCGTTCTTACTTTATATGAAAGACCCTGTATATAAGCCTATTTGTGCATCAGTGTAATTCATAAACATCGTAATTAATTAATCCTAAGTGATCAGGATCTAGGATGAACGCTTGACGATCGAAACATATCATCCATTTTAAGTACCTCAACAGAGGGGGAAGATCAAAACTATTCGTCATCGACTAAAAAGATAGGCCGGACCTATACTGGTCGTGGCGTCATTGACAAAGTGATTAACTTTCAACCCATTGAAATGCACTTACCTGGATATCGATACTGCGGTCCTGGAACAAAGCCGGATCAATGTTAACAGCGTGGTGATGTACTCATTAATCCTCTGGATCATGCTTGCCGAGAACATGACATTTCTTATCGTCATAGTCAACCTGAATTAAGGCATGTGGCTGATAAAGTGTTATTGAAAAAAGCTGAACAACCTTTGACAGCCTGTGATGCCACAGTGGGAGAGAGGTTGGCAGCCCTGATTGTGATCATTGCTATGAATGGAAAGTTATTGATGAATTGACATGAGTAGGGGGGCAAGGCGGTTTCTGCTTCACCCATTTTATTTGTACCCGACTGTACATGTTAAATCATTAATATCTGGTGAACCCATGGTCGGATGTTGACAAATGAGGTGTCGTTGGACTGGAGCTGACGTTCTCTTCCCTATGGACCATTCGTCATATTTTTTAAGAGAAAAAAATTGAAAATTTTTGTTTTTGAAAGTAGGCGATAGTTTGAAAACCAAACATGATAGAAAGTTGTGCCATAGTTGAAACGAATGGTCTCTATGACCTTTTTTTATAATAAAACTTTTTTATTTTTTGAGATTTTTTGAAAACACTTAAATTTTGAAATTTCTATATTTTGCAAACTAAAGAGTTTACAAAAAAATTTGTTTGACGTTAATGAATGGCCCTGACCCCCTCTACCCCCAAAATAAATTTCAAGTCTTTAGGACTAAAACTGTGCAGTAGTGTGGTACGGGGGGTTCTGAGTCGCCCCCTACTTTCATAAAAATTTTGGCCGATATGTCTCGAACGTGTATTCGGATTTTAACGAACGAGGTATTGTTGGCGTTGGGATGACGTTCTCTTGGCTAAGCATGTGTGTTTGTATTTAAAAAAAAGGTTTTTGGATTGGCGCTATTTTGGAAACGGTGAATTTTGGAAAAACGTTTCTTTGACGTTAATGAAAGGTGGGTATGCCCTCTAGGGGGGCAGCAAGTTTCAAGGGTGTGGGAGGAAAAAAAAAAGATAGCCTACTTTCTCGCGAACATTGGTGATCATTGGCGAACGGATGGTCGGATTTTAACAAATGAGGTGTCGTTGGACTCGAGCTGACGTCCTCTTTCCTATGGACCATTCGTCATATTTTTGAAAAAAAAAATGAAAATTTTTGTTTTTGAAAGTAGGCGATAGTTTGAAAACCAAACATGATAGAAAGTCGTGCTATAGTTGAAACGAATGGTCTCTATGACTTTTATTTTTTATTATAAAACGTTTTTATTTTATGAGATTTTTTGAAAACACTTAAATTTTGAAATTTTCATATTTTCGAAACTAAAGAGTTTACAAAATATTTTGTTTGACGTAAATGAATGGCCCTGACCCCCTCTACCACCAAAATAAATTTCAAGTCTCTAGGACTAAAACTGTGCAGTAGTGTGGTACGGGGGCTTCCGAGTCGCCCCCTACTTTCATATAAACTTTGGCCGATATCTCTTGAACGCGTGGTCGGATTTTAACGAACGAGGTATTGTTGGCGTTGGGATGACGTTCTCTTGGCTAAGCATGTGTGTTTGTATTTTTTTTTAATCAACATTTTTGTTTTATGGATTGGCGCTATTTTGGAAACGGTGAATTTTGAAAAAACATTTGTTTGACGTTAATGAAAGGCGGGTATGCCCTCTAGAAGGGCAGCAAGTTTCAAGGGTGTAGGAGGAAAAACAAATTGATAGCCTACTTTCTCGCGAACATTGGTGATCATTGGTGAACGATGGTCGGATTTTAACAAATGAAGTGTCGTTGGACTCGAGCTGACGTCCTCGTTCCTACGGACCACTCGTTATATTTTTCATTTTTTTTTTGAAAAATTTTGTTTTTGAAAGTAGGCGATAGTTTGAAAACCAAACATGATAGAATGTTGTGCCATAGTCCAAACCAATGGACTCTATGACTTTTATTTTTTATAGTAATACTTTTTTATATTTTGAGACTTTTGAAATCCCTTAAATTTGGAATTTTTACTATTCTGGAAACTAACATGTGAACCCGAGGGTGTTATGCTGACTGATATCGAACGTGGATCTCAGAGACTGTGATCTCAGTATAAAGGTTCCTCCAGGGAACGAACCCGAGGTCTGCGGAGGGAGTTTCATGGTAAAAACCCCTAGAGAAAAGTGTATATTTAATCACTAGTGTGATTCCAGTTGATAATGACATTATTTATTAAAATAATGCAGGAAATTGAGCGAAATACAGCATTATTAGACTACATGAAGTAGGCTATACTGGACTTGGAGCACGGAAAGTGCAGAGTTTGACGTTTAACTAATTGGCCCAGAATTGTGGGAGGTGCAGCATGGAGCCACGTCCATCTTGCTGACCTCGTTATGTCGTCTGGAGGAGGTTGGGGGACTGAGTAATGACCCAGTTTTTCCCCGACTGAGAATGGATGTAAGAATGGGGTGGGAAGATCCCAAGGAAAATCATTGATTACTCATGATTGGAGTAACACAATGACATGAGAGTGGCACACAGATGAATCTTTAGCCAGGAGGCTAATTTTAGAGCCTTTAATCTGCGAAATTGACGCATATTTAATGAAGTGTGGAAGAACAGAGACTATGGTTGTTCGCGGCTTGGTTTTAACGAGGTTGCCAGGGATTCCCAGTAAGATAGCGTCCCCACGCTATGGAGAAAGGAATTAATATTAATTAATTGGCCGAGCGATTCTTCAGCACGCAGACAGTTCTGGGATCAGTGAAGGAAAAGGAACCCGATGAGCATGGTTTCGAGACCAGAATCGTGCTGGGAGAGGAGTCGAGATAGCGCGGGAAAATTTAGCTCTACTTTTCGTGGGAATCCAATATAAGGGAGTCGACCCTTGGCAGAGCCTCAGTCGTTAGCTCAGTCATCACCCAGTAGCACGTCAGTCTTTAGCCCAGTCTTAACCCTGTCGCACGCCTGTGTTGCAGCCAGTCTTAACGCAGTTTACACAGTTGGACACAGTTTGTCACAGAGAGTCGCAAACAGTCGTCGTTACACAGTTTTTGTTAGCAGAACGAACAATGGTGTGTTCACTTAGGAAGCAACGTGTGAGGTAAGTTGCAGAACTATTGTAAATAATAATCTATGTAAAGTTATGTACAGTGTTAAGCGCAATGTATAAAATATTGACGGATCGTACATGTCGAATTACGATGGAATGCGCTAAAAGAAACCTTACGAAGCATTTGGTAATGTCTTTGAATACCAAATAATAACGCTCAGGACGGAAGTTAGCATATTTATGCGAATCGGGAAGCTTACCGTAGGAGTATGGATAAACTGTTGGTGAATTCCGAGGGCAAGCGAACCAGACTTTCAATCAGGAGTTGGTAGGAGTACGGGAGATGCCGTCGACACCTGCAATTTTGGATATCTTTGCTAGGGAATTTCAACCAAGGAAAGGTGTACGGAGTGACGTGTGTTATGTAAATTATATGTGAAATGTCTTTTAAATTAATAGTTTAATAAGTGTTTTAAAGTGTCATGTGTGTTGGAAGCAATAGCTTCTTTATAGAAATGCAAAGTGTCGTGTGGTTAACGAAAAATATGTGTCAGAAAATGTGTGTATTCAAGATGAAAATGTCGCACTAGAATCTGCATATGGCAGGCGACCAGGAAGGATATGAGTGGTTGGAACCACCGTGACGAGCCTTAAGATATGTGAGTACCCCACAAATTATGTTTAAGTAGAGGTATAGGCCACTGCATGTAGTGTGATTTCAGAATTATAAATATGCCAGTAAGAATCAGAGTAGGAGATAGACTCTCCAAGTTTACTCATTATTGTGTTGATTTTAATAGATTTGAGATGTTATATTGCATCAGTGAGTGGATTAATCGTTACCACTATTAATTAAAAATGGCAAATCAGTTATGTAAACGTAATGAACGAACATGGTTGTTCGATTTGTAAGATGGAGTTGTGTCGGATTTTGGTAAATTTATGTCAGTGAGAATAATAATAATAATAATAATAATAATAATAATGAATATAAAAGGTATGAATGAACGCATCAGGCAAAATGTTGTAAACAAGAAATATTTACGCTAAAGGGCAAGACTTATCGATCTAAGCAGTAAGATTATACAGTAAGATTACGTTACGGGATTAAGAAAAGAGTTTGATATCAGAATATATTGTATTAATGGGAATATAATTATGCCAGGAAATGGAAGGGCTTTTAGTGAATTGAATTTGCAGCTTATGTGAAAAGCTTATAGAGCAATTGATAGATTTCTCTTGGTAATTATAGGACCAGATCATAGCATTAGGAGGGACCAGGTTATCTATTCTTCGTATTGAACCCTACAGAAAAATAGTGTTTAATGTAAGAAATCTTAATCAAGGGGTCGCGCTCAGTTCCTATGTGATGTTTACGTTCGCCAAACAACATGCTCTACTGAGGTAAGGGACATAGGATATAAACTATGAATCAAGAAAGAAAGGTGACAAGATGTAAAATAATAACAAGATTTAATGACTAATAGTGCATAAAAAGAAATAAACAACAATAAAATAAAAACAATCCTCCCTGAATTTCCCATGATAGGAATATCTATAAATTCTGAGGAGTCAGACGGATCTCCCCTTTTATTTAAAATGTGGATCCTGGTTCCACTACCTTGCAATTTGGGTTTTATGTGCGCGTAATGACTAACTACGAGGAATGAGTGCTTTGGATGACTGTTCGTTTACAACGGGTTAACAGCCACGATGCTTACGAACAATCATCTCGTAAATCAACGTTTACGGATATGGAACATGACATTAATAAAAACCCTTAAAAAGTAATGCTGACACACGCACTAAATCTACTATTTACAGGAATCTCTCTCGGGACCCTCATTAGCGCGAAGACGCACTTGACTATGAGCTGCCAACACTGGCCAAATTGCTCAACACAAACAAGGAAATACAGCATAGCATGTGACTCACGGGTCACTGAATGAAATATGAACATGGAATAAACCAACAACAACAAAAGCCTGACTGGCTGACATTACTTTATATGAACAAAACTGCATGTTAAGCTAACGCTTCGGAGATTATCGTGATTCGTAGGCAACTCCCATTTATTTAAACAATTTTTATCATTGATCAGTTCTTAATTCTGTATTTCAAGTTATTACTGAGCCACACAGGCACTCTCCACTAATGACCTGTCTGGCAACCCTCAGTCCGTCTTGTGAAACATCACCCCTCTTCCTCAATCATCTGTCATTGTCCCACTCCAGTGTGTATAAATACCTGACCAGCTGTGCCGTTATCTCAAGGAATCAACAGCAACAAACTCAACCACTTCAACATATGGTCAGACATTAATCAAAATATCCAGAATTGCCCTCGCGAGGTCACAATATGGATTTGTCATCAAGCTGCCAGAAATCAGTCTACGCTGAAATTCCCGCTTGTAATGACACAAATACACACACTCACACACACACATATTTGGGAATGACAATACGTTTTTTCACACAGATCGGCTGAATGGATGCTCGCCGACAATTTAAAAAAAATTAAAACCTACGATAGAGCTGACTGCTCTTCGTCACAAATCACATTGCTCCAAAGGCAATAATCTCGCTGAATCTGATCAATAATAAAACAAAAGAAATTAATTACCCTCCAATCTACTGTATAATTATTTTACTTCAGTCCTACTTCTGAAACACAACATATCTCCGAGAGACGTTTTAACCGCATCGCGTAACATATGCAAACACGGTCGTCCACATAGCTACGTTAGTTAAAACAACAAACAAGAAAAGAACCTTCTACTAATAATATATGCGAGCTGTTTCCATGCAAAAGGTGTGTCAGACCAAAACTAAATAGACTACGTTAATCACACAAGCAAATTATTTACAAAACAAAATATGTCCCATACACCATAAGTTAATTTATCAGATAATAATAAATATTATTCAGTACTCATCCTCAGTCAGCCACCCGTCAACGAACATCCGCAGCCATCTCCCAACTGGATCCTTCTTATCTCATCTCAACCATCTTGACGGAGTCTTGATATTTCCAGGCTTCCTCCATGGTCAATGATGTCATCTCTCGTGCTGATTCAAAAATTAAATTATTATACACTTGATGTCTGACTACTAAATTCGCCGTTCGGGTACTACTTTCCCCAAAGCAGTCTGTTGGCGAATTATCGAAGATACTGTCCCTACAAATATAGTACTGTGACTATCTAACACTGAATTTAACACTTTTAATAATAATTTCTGTGTCCTTCATGACACGCAAAGTATAAATATCAACGTCCTTAGACGCGCAAAGTATAAAAGCCTGTGTCCACTGACACACAAAATAACAGCCTACGTCCGTAGACGCACAAAGTAAAAGTCAACCTGTGTCCACGACATACAGAGTAATAGTCCTACGTCCGTCGACGCACAGAGTAATAGTCTGTGCCCTCGACACACACAATAATAATAAGCTATGTCTTGGCTCTTCACACCGCTTATAAATGAACCAGCCCTAGGTGTAGATAGAGGGGGAAATTAGATAAAAATTTCACAAAATAATAGTGATACAGGAATGAAATAAATATCACTGAACTCGAAAAATAGCGCTGGTCAAGAATATGCCCATTAATCTTAGAATCGATCGTAGAGATGTTGTCTAGGCGATCTCCCGCGTGAATGCTAGCCGAGCGTGCCCACGCTAGACCTGCCGCGCTAAATAGGCATTCTTCTCTCATTGGTTCCCACATTTTCTGTAACTTGGCGGTTTTTATCAGACCTTGGCTTAGTAGGAGTGTCTAGCATGTACATCAGCCACTCACGTTACTGCATCATCTTTCTTCTAGGCGCGAATATCACAATGAACATACCAGCAGCATGTCTCACTGCGCGTCGCTTCTATTTTGAGGCGGCCACCACCTGTCCTTCTGAATCATAGCTATGGTCATTCTTTTCACAATCCTAAGTATTTAGCCTTTTGTCAAACAGCTTCAGGTATGTCCCCACTGTCTTCAGCAACTGCTTGAAATTTCCTCATCTCCGTCTGGCTATTTTCATGATGCTTGTAGAAGTATTTATTAATTGAAGAAATAAAACATCGAATCATTTAACCATCAGAGGATAAAAGGGTTCACAACTCCTCCACTCACAAAATTTCGAACTTCGGAGAAAGTCGATAATTTAAAAAAAAACTTCAGTAGGCCAAATTGTTTTATTTCGGAATCACCCCTTTTCTATTACTTGGTCTAGTCGCTCCTGTCTTGAATGGCATTTACTCGTTTCACATCCTGCTCATAATGACTCTCTCAACTGCTTGCATGACACACTGGTGCCTCGGGCAACACTCTGCTCCCCTCGTTAATGTTTGTCAACACCAACTCTACTTCCTCCTTCACGTGCCGTACTCAACTGCTCCCCGTTCACTTTGTTGATAGTAGGACGTCCATATGTTCAAACTGCATCGTTATTTCGGCGCTCCCATGGTTCACTTCTACGATACTTTTTTAAGTTGGCAGCGTTATAGACTAACATTGTTCCTGTACTCAATTCTTTCACTCTGTAAGCATTATTTCCAAGGTTCCTGACAATAGAATAGGGTCCTATGAACTTTTCGCAGAATTTACTGAAGATTTTCTTCTCTGGGTCCGATGTAGCGGGTCGTTTCACCAAAACAAGCTGGTTGATTTCAAGATCACTGTGAAACCTCTTATTTCTTACTCGCCGTAATCTGCGGTCTGCTTGTTTTCTCATGTAGGCTCTCGTCCTCTCAATTCGCAAGTCAGGTGCTATCATTGGATCTTGTGGGCAGTTAATGATGCTTTTCCACGATCTCACTGGATACTCGTTTTTGTGTAGGACCATAGGGATCTGTCCTGTTGACTCGTGTCTGGTAGAATTCATGCATGTCTCTACATCCTTGATTTTATCCACCCATCTGTGATGTTCATTTGGAATGAAGATTCTCAAATATGATGTTACACACTTAATTGCTCTCTCACTTGGATTTGCTTGAGCATGTCGGATACTGCTTAAAATGTGTTTTATACCCATGTCCTCCATACCTTTCTTGAATTCGGCGCTTGTGAAATAGCTGCCAGGATCTGATAATATAAATTCTGGTTTTCCAAGGATTGGAATAACTCTATTCCGAATACGACTGAGTAGCTGTTTTGAAGTAGTTTTCTGAATGGGGCATAATACGACAAACTTAGAAAATACATCAATGCATACTAGTAAGTGTCGGCAACCTCGCCTTCCCTTCGGGATTGGACCGAAACAGTCGAGTGCCAGTAGCTCACATGGTTCCTGAGGTAGCAATGGTCTAGGATACTGCCTCATTAAATAATTATTTGGCTTTGTCCTCTGACAAGGATCACAAGTCGTAATGACGTCACATATAGTTGTTCTCATACGTGGCCATGTAAATGTCTCTGCTATTGTCGCTTCGCACTTATATACGCCCACGTGACCGTAACTTTCGTGAGTATGCCATGTCAGTCCTCGTTGTAACGAAGCAGGTACTAATATGCGTAACTTGGTGTGGTCATTATCTACCCATTTGTGCAGCAAATTGTTGACATAAACATATCTTCCTTCTTTGGCTTTCGCTTCTCGAAATGCAGGTGTTCCTGTAGGTAGTTGCTTTCTGAAGTATTGAATTAATAGTATCATCCATAGTTCCGCTTCTTGTTCTCGCTGTATCTCACGTAACTCCTCCAAGAATTCCCGGTCCTTCGGTGTTAACTCCAAGTGTTGTACCATCGCTGTTTCCTCATTATCAGGCTCTGGGTTCCTGCTGAGTGCATCCGGAATCACGTTCATCTTCCCTGGGCAATGTTCAATCTCAATGCTAAACTGTTGAATATATATAGACCAACGTGTCACACGTTCGCTTGCCATCGACGTCTTAAACAAGAATGTTAGTGCCTTGTGATCGGTCCTGACAACAATAGGGTAGCCGTAAATTATTCGTTTCCATTGTTGTAGCGCATGAAGTATGGCCGACAGCTCTAGTTCCGTTACCGTATAATTGCGCTCGTGCTTACGCAATTTTCGGCTGACAAATGCCAAATATGTTTTATGCTGCAGGTTAGCTGGATCCTCTTGGTAGAGCATAGCACCTATACCAATTAGTGAAGCATCCGCTTAGATTATAAATTTGTGCTTGAAATCTGGATATCCTAATTTAATGCAGTTTTCCAATAGCTGTTTTGTTGCTTGGAATGCCTTCTCACACTCCGCATTCCATAACCATATATTATTCTTCTTTAACATTTCCTGCATAGGAGCTACAGTCTCCGTATAACCTGGACAGTTTTCCTTAAAGAATCCCGTTACGCCTAAGAAAGCCCGAATGTGCTTGACTCTCGTTGGTGTAGGGAAATTCTTTATCGCTTCGATCTTAGCTGGATTTGGCTTCACTCCCTCCTTGTCAATGATGTGACCCAAATATAAGATCTCGCTCTTGAAGAAATGCGATTTCTTCAGGTTTACTTTGAAATTAGATGCATTCAGGTTGCCCAACACTTTATCTAAATTCTCCATGTGAGTTTCAATGTTGTCGGATGCCAGCAAAATGTCATCAATGTAGCGTACCGTCATCTCCTTAACTTCCTCGGTTAGATTCCGGTCCAGGGCTCGGATTAAAGCACAGCCCGCTGTTTTGACTCCAAAGGGCATTCGAACGAAGCAAAACGTCTGGTTATCGAATAAGAAGCCAGTTAGAAGCTGTGACTTCTCATCCAATTCAATATGGTGGAACGAGCTCGTCAGATCAACTGATGAATAAATGCTCTTGTTTTTAAAGCCTTTTAATACGTCTCTGATAATTGGCGCTCTGTCATATTCAGGAAAAATGAGTCTCGTGTTGAGATTTCTGGCATCTAAACAAAGTCTAATAGATCCATTTGGTTTTGTGACTGCCAAAATCGCATTTAGATAAGGTGTCGGTGTCTTCCTTATCACTCCAGTTTGTAACATCTCATCTATAATGACATTGACTTGACAACGATATTTTTCAGGAATTGGATACAACCTACTTTTGAAAGATGACCAGTCCTCGACTTGCATTGAATATTTAAAATTTAATATTTTCCCAGGTATTGTATCAAATACTGTTTTGTGCTTCCTTAAAATCTCTTCCAATTGCTTTCTGTGTTCACCCCCAAGTTGAATGTCATTGAGCCGCTCCTGTAGTAACTCTTCAAATTGTGCATCACTGTTATCTCCTTCCGTTAATAAAGACCATATCTCCTGGGATTCACTCTCCTCATCTAGTTCCACAACAGCTCCTTCTAAGATGTTATCTTCTGCCTTTCGTACCTCCTCTTCCGACTCTTCTGATATTAGTTCCAATTCCCAAGAATTTACTTCTCTTCCGGTGGTGATTTCATCCATATGCAATCCCACGTTCTTCAGCTGATCATACTCTCTAAAACTGACAGTATTCTTGTGCAAATCTATCACTGCTTGATAGTCACAAATAAAATTTGCACCAAGAATTATATTGAAATTCATCTTTGCCATGATAATGAATGTTTGCCCAAAAGTGTGTTCCAATATGTTCAGCTCTAAGTATGCCTGGCGTTTACAAGTAACGGTGCGTTCAGGAATAACACCCCTCACTTTGAGCTGTGGTACGGGAATTACAGGAATATTTTGACACCGTCCCAACTCTCGAACCAAGGCCTCCGATACCAGACTGATCTGTGACCCCGTATCCAATAAACATCTTATATTAATTCCACCAATCCTCGCGTAAATAATGGGTAATTGCCTAATTTCATCGTTCCGTGGTTTCACCGTCTCCTCCAGGCAGTCTTCTGGCAAAGCAATCCATTCTTGTATGTTCGCTACTATCCATCCATCTTCAACTTCCGACTGTTGCGTTTGTAGGCTGTCTTCTTTATCCAAATTTAGCATTTCTTTTAGCTCCAGTGCGACTCCCATCATCCGTTTGTCGCCGATGCCCTTGATATTCCACTCGTCTCAGTAGACTTCCAGCTTCCTCAATATGTGTATCAGGATTCTTCATGTTCCCAATGGCTTTTTCCCATCTTCCTAGCTCTCCACCTTGACTAGCGTGTAATTCCTCTAGGTAATTTTGTGATTGAGCGTGCCTATCATCCCAGTCATTTCGATAATTTCCTGGCTCTCCTTGATTTTGGTCTCTTCTTCCTTTCCATCTTTGATTAGCATTGTAATCACCGTATCTTCCATAAGGCCTGTCATTTCTTCGATTTTCACGCCAATGTTGATATCCTCTCTGTTGATACCTATTGTTGCCTTGATATGATCTATTAATGTAGTTATTTTCGTTACGCTGGTATGGTCTGTTTTCTCCTTCTTCCTGGTTTCGCCTAGGTGTGGAAGTGCTTGTATTAGTGCCCTGCGTTTTAGTGTTTGCCTGCTTAGGTTTTATGACCTCTGTCGTATTGACTAACTCCAGCTGTCTTCCTCCTCTATAATGACTATGAGACGTAGTCTCATCTATCTGGCGTAATATCTGCTCTGCATGTATGGCCGTACTAACGTTCGCTGCGACTAGTACTTGTTGCACGTTGACTGGTAATTGCCTCGCTATTGTCATCACCAGATCCGCTTCATTTAAAGGGTAATCAAGGTCGCGAAATTTTAACATTTGCATGTTAAAGAAATCTGAGTATTTTGTTTGCTGGGTGGTTTGGTACTTTCTAGAGTAAAGCTCCATCCTTAGACTCTGTTGTGTTGCGGGCGACCAATATTTGCGCAGAAACGCCAATTTAAAATCAGACATGGTTCCAAATGTATATTTGAAGCTTAAAAACCATGTAAGGACATTTCCTGATAAAAATCTCTCCATCATCCACAATCTACGTGCTTCAGGTACTCCAGTGTCATTGTAATGGTCTTCAATTTCTTTAATAAAAGCTTTCGGTGTTACCCCTGAATTCTCCGTGTATTTCTGCGGTTTATAATCACTTGAGCGAATTACTTGGATAAGTTGTGTAGGCTGATGACCGTCTTGTGGTGTTGAGCTCCTATCGATATTCTTGCGAAACCCTTCCGTGTTTGTTGTTAATGGGCTCTCCGCCTGAGTCTGACTTCCTGCTGTGCTTGCCTTCGGGCTATTTGAGTCATCCTGCTTGTCTTTCAATGTTCCTGTTCTAAATATCGACGATTGGTCTAATGACCTGAGTTCGGCTTTAATGATCCTGTCCGTCTGTTCTTTAAGCTTGCTCTTCATTTCTTGCTCTAATGCTTGAATACGAGTGTGATTTTCGCCTACTGTTTTAAGAATGGTGGATCTTTCCTCTTTAGAATCGATATTCATTTTTTTCCAATCTTTTCTTATCTGCTCTTTAATCGTGCTTACTTTCTCTTCAATCTGGCCTTTAGTGTCGTCTAAGGTACTCTTTAATTGCTTCTGATCCGCTTCTAGGCTTTTCCACTGCTCTGCTGATTTTATTTCGAGACGATCCATATCTTTAATTATGCCGGTTATGTTCTCATCTACTGCTGATAATTGTTGTTGAATGACTTTGCCGCTCTTTTCCATCTCCATAAATCGTCCTTCTAACTTCTCCTGAGCTATCTTGACCTCGCTTGTATTCATAGTGCACGCTATTTCAATTTGCTCTAATTTAGCTAACACCGTTTCATCCAGAATGCTAAGTTTTTGATCAAAAATACTTCCCATTTTCTTAATCTGGTCTAATTGCTTTTCATTATTTTTACTGACATCTAGGGCCAGTAATACCATCTGTTGATTAGTGTGATCTTTCATCTCTGCGGTTAACGAAGCTAATTGGTTCGTGTTTTTAATGTTCTGCGCTTCTAATTGCGAATTGATTGTGTCATTAATTTCACTTTTTAATAATCTAGCTTGTTCCGCCTGATATTAATTTTGTTCAATTCTACTGTTATTTAATTGTGTCCGCAATGATTCACTTTGTTCGGATAATTTGTTTATCGACTCACTTTGTTCTAACATAGTATTGTTTAATGCTTCACTTTGTTCGGATAACTTCGCGTTCAATGCTTCAATTTGTTCTACCATAGTATTGTTTATTTGCTCAGACAATTTCGCGTTTAATGCTTCACTTTGTTCTAACATACTAGTGTTTAATGATTGACTCTCTTCTGATAATTTAGCGTTTAATGCTTCGCTTTGTTCTAACATACTATTGTTTAATGATTGACTCTGTTCCGCCAATTTAGTGTCCAACAATGCCCGTGTTCTCCTAGCTGCACTCTCAATGATTTCTTGAATCTGTTCAACCGTTGCCATATTACACACTTTATATGAGACATTAGGGAAATGGCATAAAGCAATGCCCTTTGACACACACATAAAATCCAATGCACATTTAATTTCTTTACCCTACTCAGTTCATTTATTTTTACATTTAATCCCACTAGTCGATTGCATCTCTGAGTAGTTCTAACTTTACTCAACTTAATTTAAACCCAAACACATATTCAGTCATTAAATTGTTATCCTGATCTGACATTAACACTGACTAATTAACAAAGTATTAATTGTCATTTAAGGCTACAGCCTCCTAACATTTTCACGAGTTTGACTTTCTAAACAAATCTAATTTTAACTTTAATCATTGGGCGCCCGGTATCACATATTTTACCTTTTACTTTAATTCAATAGACAAAAACGTGAACCGTATTTTACATTGCAAACTCCTGATTTGACTTTATATTTCACACTCTTGGCGGTATCCTCTTCGCCTCACTTACTTTTAATAAAATATCACTTCCCGGTGATTAAAATACTGCCATATCTGCCTGCACTTGCGACATGTCAGTTTTACTCAAATACGCAACTTAAATGTGTTCCAGCAGCGAACCAGCAATAAAATTACACCTTCATTGTTGCGTCAGTTTGAAAACCCAACTACGCTTACACTGACATGTGCAAAATCTTTGCCGTTACACCACAGTGAACCGCCCCACGCTTGGCCGCGCCAGTTTACTCCTATGAACCCTTCAGAAAAGCAGTGTTTAATGTAAGATATCTTAATCAAGGGGTCGCGCTCAGTTCCTATGTGATGTTTACGTTCGCCAAACAACATGCTCTACTGAGGTAAGGGTCATAGGATATATACTATGAATCAAGAAAGAAAGGTGACAAGATGTAAAATAATAACAAGATTTAATGACTAATAGTGCATAAAAAGAAATAAACAACAATAAAATAAAAACAATCCTCCCTGAATTTCCCATGATAGGAATATCTATAAATTCTGAGGAGTCAGACGGATCTCCCCTTTTATTTAAAATGTGGATCCTGGTTCCACTACCTTGCAATTTTTGTTTTATGTGCGCGTAATGACTAACTACGAGGAATGAGTACTTTGGATGACTGTTCGTTTACAACGGGTTAACAGCCACGATGCTTACGAACAATCATCTCGTAAATCAACGTTTACGGATATGGAACATGACATTAATAAAAACCCTTAAAAAGTAATGCTGACACACGCACTAAATCTACTATTTACAGGAATCTCTCTCGGGACCCTCATTAGCGCGAAGACGCACTTGACTATGAGCTGCCAACACTGGCCAAATTGCTCAACACAAACAAGGAAATACAGCATAGCATGTGACTCACGGGTCACTGAATGAAATATGAACATGGAATAAACCAACAACAACAAAAGCCTGACTGGCTGACATTACTTTATATGAACAAAACTGCATGTTAAGCTAACGCTTCGGAGATTATCGTGATTCGTAGGCAACTCCCATTTATTTAAACAATTTTTATCATTGATCAGTTCTTAATTCTGTATTTCAAGTTATTACTGAGCCACACAGGCACTCTCCACTAATGACCTGGCTGGCAACCCTCAGTCCGTCTTGTGAAACATCACCCCTCTTCCTCAATCACCTGTCATTGTCCCACTCCAGTGTGTATAAATACCTGACCAGCTGTGCCGTTATCTCAAGGAATCAACAGCAACAAACTCAACCACTTCAACATATGGTCAGACATTAATCAAAATATCCAGAATTGCCCTCGCGAGGTCACAATATGGATTTGTCATCAAGCTGCCAGAAATCAGTCTACGCTGAAATTCCCGCTTGTAATGACACAAATACACACACTCACACACACACATATTTGGGAATGACAATACGTTTTTTCACACAGATCGGCTGAATGGATGCTCGCCGACAATTTAAAAAAATTAAAACCTACGATAGAGCTGACTGCTCTTCGTCACAAATCACATTGCTCCAAAGGCAATAATCTCGCTGAATCTGATCAATAATAAAACAAAAGAAATTAATTACCCTCCAATCTACTGTATAATTATTTTACTTCAGTCCTACTTCTGAAACACAACATATCTCCGAGAGACGTTTTAACCGCATCGCGTAACATATGCAAACACGGTCGTCCACATAGCTACGTTAGTTAAAACAACAAACAAGAAAAGAACCTTCTACTAATAATATATGCGAGCTGTTTCCATGCAAAAGGTGTGTCAGACCAAAACTAAATAGACTACGTTAATCACACAAGCAAATTATTTACAAAACAAAATATGTCCCATACACCATAAGTTAATTTATCAGATAATAATAAATATTATTCAGTACTCATCCTCAGTCAGCCACCCGTCAACGAACATCCGCAGCCATCTCCCAACTGGATCCTTCTTATCTCATCTCAACCATCTTGACGGAGTCTTGATATTTCCAGGCTTCCTCCATGGTCAATGATGTCATCTCTCGTGCTGATTCAAAAATTAAATTATTATACACTTGATGTCTGACTACTAAATTCGCCGTTCGGGTACTACTTTCCCCAAAGCAGTCTGTTGGCGAATTATCGAAGATACTGTCCCTACAAATATAGTACTGTGACTATCTAACACTGAATTTAACACTTTTAATAATAATTTCTGTGTCCTTCATGACACGCAAAGTATAAATATCAACGTCCTTAGACGCGCAAAGTATAAAAGCCTGTGTCCACTGACACACAAAATAACAGCCTACGTCCGTAGACGCACAAAGTAAAAGTCAACCTGTGTCCACGACACACAGAGTAATAGTCCTACGTCCGTCGACGCACAGAGTAATAGTCTGTGCCCTCGACACACACAATAATAATAAGCTATGTCTTGGCTCTTCACACCGCTTATAAATGAACCAGCCCTAGGTGTAGATAGAGGGGGAAATTAGATAAAAATTTCACAAAATAATAGTGATACAGGAATGAAATAAATATCACTGAACTCGAAAAATAGCGCAGGTCAAGAATATGCCCATTAATCTTAGAATCGATCGTAGAGATGTTGTCTAGGCGATCTCCCGCGTGAATGCTAGCCGAGCGTGCCCACGCTAGACCTGCCGCGCTAAATAGGCATTCTTCTCTCATTGGTTCCCACATTTTCTGTAACTTGGCGGTTTTTATCAGACCTTGGCTTAGTAGGAGTGTCTAGCATGTACATCAGCCACTCACGTTACTGCATCATCTTTCTTCTAGGCGCGAATATCACAATGAACATACCAGCAGCATGTCTCACTGCGCGTCGCTTCTATTTTGAGGCGGCCACCACCTGTCCTTCTGAATCATAGCTATGGTCATTCTTTTCACAATCCTAAGTATTTAGCCTTTTGTCAAACAGCTTCAGGTATGTCCCCACTGTCTTCAGCAACTGCTTGAAATTTCCTCATCTCCGTCTGGCTATTTTCATGATGCTTGTAGAAGTATTTATTAATTGAAGAAATAAAACATCGAATCATTTAACCATCAGAGGTTAAAAGGGTTCAGTATGAAATCTCGTATGCCGTGGGCGTAATGAGAGATGTACTTTGTGCCAGAGCGTATATAGTGATATTGACCATAGCTCTGATGATGGATATGGAATGTTCCTGGTTCGAATCCCGTGATAGGTGGGAGGAAAACAATGGACACCTCTGCACGCTATCTGATTCCCCGAGAACTATTTGTTGAGTGATTCGGCTCGTTGAAGCGAATCCCAGACGGCAGCATGGGCTGCCCGCAATATTATTAAAGATACCGGTTACCTAATGGACTAATGTGTTATGAATCTCGTGCCTTCATGTTGAAATGGGCCTATTTTGGAGGCAATTATTATTATCCTCAGTGCAGGAGTAAATGTGAAAGCTCATCCAGAACCTATTTGCATAATATTCAGTTTAAATCCATTGAGATATGTGTGTCACTGGGACCACAGTGTTTGTCTTGTAAAATCTTTTACTGCTTGGGGAGAAAGCCTTCAGACAGGAAACCAGGGGGAGGTAATGTAGGACCTCACTCCACTTCTATTGTGTACCGGCCGCTCGGGAAGAGGGTCTGAACGGTCAAGCGAACCGTGAAAGCAAGTTTTAAAGGAACAGGTTTTAGACGCTATTAATGACATGAAATGAAATATTGTTATATTGAGTAATGAAGTCATGTGGTTTAAGAACACATTGATAATTATAGATTACCCTGATGGTTCATGATTTTAGCTATCTAACGAATGGTTAGACGTTGCATTTGTACTGTCACTGACATCTGTTTCTGAAGTGGGTTACCAGATGCCACATGCTACTCGCGCAAAGGTAGTTTAATAGTACCGTCCGACACAGCGTTAACGAATGTTTTTAATATGAAATCACACACGGCATGCAGGGGAACTATATAAATAGAGGAAGTGTAGGGGTAGCTTACATAATTATGGAGTTGTACGTAGACTGCTGTGCAACACCAGAATAGGCTAATGCATGTAAAGCATTTGGTGGGAAGAGAAAGATCAAAACACACACACACGATACACATTATTGTCAAATTAAGACAAGGTTCAAGGAATAATTAATCTTGTCGAGTTAATGAAGTCACATTGGATGACAGAAGAATTAAAGTACAGTTTGTTCTGAAGTTATATGTGCATCAGCGCACTAGAGTACTTTGTAAAGTTCACATAAGGGTAAAGGTTTGTGTTATAATATGATTTTATTATGATAATATTATGTTCATATTGGTGGATTGTGGAAATAATTTTTGTTTGCTTTTATTTTTGTGGTTGTGGGATTTGTTTTGTTTGTGTGAAGCCATGAAGTTTTTACTGAATTAAAGTTTTAGAATAGAGTTGTGCCTTATCATTGAAGAGTTGATACCTTTTAGCCTCAAATCCAAAATATGCAACTGCTACATGGGAGAACGGTACACGCCCGAGCCCTGATGCTAGCTGGAGGCAGAAGCATATTTTCCATCGATATTACTCACATGGGTACATGGAAATTGATGTCTTGTACAGTGATTTGAGCTATAGGTACAACTGAAGTCGGTCTAGATCTAATGCACACAACTCTATTAAAGTAAAAATTAACATGAAGTAGGGAATGACCGCACCTAATCTCTAGCTAAGCTCCGATACGAACAATATAAATTTTGATAGATTCCTCTTTAATTTATCATGGCCCAAGCAACGTGGAGCGGTATTAACTCATTATGGAACCGCCTACGTTAGTGCAATATGAGCGATCTTGGCATTGCACGAACGGGTCATTGCATTTATTTATCATGTCGCCCGTGTGTGGGCAAAGCATGAGCATCATCTCATTTTTATTTTTCATGGCGCCCAACGTGGGGCTTATGGGATTTATGGAAAACCCATAGATTTTTTATGGTATTTCATGGGGAAAACCATAGTAATTGTTTTTTTTCCTCAAACTGTGTTTGAGTGATTTTTGAGTTCAGTAGGTTTTTGATGTAACGCGGAATCTCTCTATTGAGAAGAGGATTACCCAAGGGTACGAGCGCTATATACCAGATCCAGAATTTATCATAGTATTGACAGGTTTTGTACGACTTTACAATATGTGTACAGTGTTTGATGTTTCTCTTCAAAACGTATCCACACATATTTCCAGGAAGCCTGCCTGCATCTCACAGTATATTATTGTAGAAATGTCAGGTACAGAGGAGATTGTGCAGTTGATTGCAGGCTTAAGACAGCATTTTGACGCTGTTAACGAGCAAAATAAGCTGGAAGCTAAGGCTTACCAGGAGGGTATAAACGCTCGATTAGATGATAATCAGGAGGCAATGAATGCAAATAAGGTTGAATTAAATGATAAGTTAGGTCAAATGCAAGAGGTAATTAAGACCGAAGTAACAGAAACTGTTGTAAGCATTGTATCAGAAATGCAGGTTAAAACAGATAAACGTTTCGAGGCTAAAGAAGCCAAGCTAGAAAGTAACTTACAAGCGTGTAAACATGCTCAGGATGAAACCAACAGTAGGTTAGATGCGCTGTCTAATGACATTAAGGATATTCAAATCCAAAATGAGGCGAATCTGGAACGCCAAGCGAAACAATTTTCAGAATTTACGAGAACGGTAGATCAGAGGTTAGAGGAGAACGACTCTAAATGGGACCAGAAATTGAAAAGCTATGCTAGAACAATTAACGGTGACCTCAAGAAACAGGATCAGAACATATTAGATCAATGTCAGGAAATAAGCGAGATTAAGGCTATCGCTAATGAAAGTAAAGAGCTAGTAAGCAACGTGAAAGGTCAGATGGGCAAAGTTCATCAAGAACTGGACCAAGTTCAAAGTGATATTGTTATAGTTAACAAAAGGCAAGAAGAGAATAGAGGTGAGATCATCAAGGTCCGGAATGAATTGTCAAAAGTCAATGGACACATTCAAGAGGAAATTAAAGGGCTGAGAGAAGAACTTGAAATAAGAGAAGGCCAGAAGACAGAGGCAAGCGACAAGACCCTTGCTTAAATTAAGGAAGATGTAGAGGATGAAATCTCCCATATCAAACAAAGTCTGAAAGAAGACAAGAAGAAAATATTTCAAGTAGCTGAGGAAAATCGAGATAGACTTACCCGAATCGAGAAGGAGGTAAATACTCGACTTGAAAGAGCGGAGATGCGCCACAATCAAATGGAGACTAGGATAATCGCACAGGAGGAAACCCTTATGAAAAGTGCTAAGTCAAGTGAAGGCAGCATGGAAGATATGAGGAAAACAAGGTGGGCAGACTTAGAAACCCAACCTATAATCAGGAATGATACAGGCCCAGGCGAAAGTCCTTATATGATGCCAGGTGCACCAATTGCAGCATCAACGCCACATGAAAATGCTACGCACACCCAGGTGATAAACATAATCAGGGCAAGCGAAGAAAAACCAAGGAAGTTCTCAGGTAGCAACTGTAATATGACACCAAAATATTGGTTGAAGGAAGTGTCTGAATACCTGAATGATGCGCGGATACCGCCAGAGCGCAGGCTACGAGCCGTTGAGAAACTAACAGAGGGAGAATGCGCATTATGGTTTCGCAGTTTCCGGTATACTTTCGATACTGTTGAGGAGTTTCGAGAGGCATTTTTGAAACGGTTCTGGGATCCAGCCACACAGCAAAATTTGAGACTGGATTTGTATTCCAAAAGATACAGTACCAGCAACCCAACGAATTACCGGAGTTTTTCATATCTCAGATGTGTCGTTTCAAAGAACTGGATCAAAAACCGAGCGAGCTGGAATTATGTATTGCTATCGCCAAGCAGCTTCCATACGAGATCCAAAGACTGCTAATCTCGGCTAATGCGAAAACGGCTATAGAAATGGAGGCAGTTCTTAGACAACTGGACCTCACAACAGCAAATACGATGCGTCCGAGTCGAACCGTGGAACAGGTACACGTGACCAACACGCAGACTGACCAACATCAAGCTCCAAGGAACAACAAAGCTACGAGCACAGAAACATTTGATTCCTACGGACGGCAATGGGAACAGGAACCCAGAAGATGGCAGCCAAAGTACAAAGGGAATGCTAGTAGAGGAGGAAGAGGCCGAAATTCGTGGAATAAGTAGAATACCAGGGGTAGACCGTACCAAAACAATGGAGGTAACAATGGCCAAGAAGGCAACAATAGAAATTGGAGACCCCAAGAAAGAAGAAGTAACTTCGATGACGAGGTAGAGGAACAATATCACGCTTCATTGCGATACCTCGAGGAAAGGGGAGATGAGCCCCAGAAACAACAAGTCCGCTGGCAAGAAGCTATGCAGAACAGGACATCGCCAGACAGATATGGAGATGGAGCTAAGAGTTTGGAGCTACAGCGCAGCGAACAGGAGAAAAGAAACTCCAAGGGGACGGGCGCTGAAGAAAAAAAAACGCCAAAATTAGAAGAGTTCAAGACTGATGGATGGAAGTCTGTTAACATCATCAATTGGATAGCCAAACCAGAAGAGCTAATCGAGGATACAGGAGGATCACAGGTCATGGTCAAGAGAGAATTGCCTATTATAATTGTAAGAGTGGCAGGATTGAAAATAAGAAGTCTGTTAGACACCGGTTCTACAGTGAGCCTTATGACACAAGCTGTATTTAATGAAATAGCCCAGAGAGAGAATGTTTTGAAAATACCGATCTCTAGTGTCAAAATAAAAGGTGTAATTCCAGACAGAACGATGATATATAAATATCAGGTATTCCTAGATTTACAGATAGGAGGCTCTATTTTCTCACAGAGTTTTCTATTAGTAAACAAACTGCCTTATAACCTACTTATTGGGGCAGAATTTATAAGGGAATACAGAGTGATAATAGACCTAGCACAGGACAGGGTTATGTTCCATGTGAATGAGGAAGCCGAAGGCTTGGAGGTCGCACTCAATGAGATTGAACCAGGGTCAAGTGAACAAGTATGGCATACATACAGAGACGTGGCCGAGGAAGAAGTGATAGTTATTGAACAGTTAGAAGAAGAACTGAAAACACTAGCCACAGACTTGGAGAAAGATCTGGAACCCGAACTGGAAGAATATATTTCGGAAAAGCTAGAAGAAGCGAAAATTGGGCTAAAAGGGAAGGAAAATTTAAAGCAGTTATTAATGGAACAGAAGGAAGTCTTTGATTCGAGACCCGGTCGTATAAAGAACTTCACTTATGCTTTCCAAGTCAGTGATTGGACACCATTTAGGCAGAAACCCTACCCTATTGCTGAAAAGCATTATGCCAAAGTGAAAGAGGCAATTCAGGAGATGTTGGAGGCCGGTGTTATTTAGAAGACACCTACGCCTTATGTAAGTCCATTAGTAATCGTACCGAAGACAGACGGGACTGTTAGGGTATGTCTGGACCTGAGATATTTAAATTTGAAGGTTATTCCGGAGTTTGACCAAGTGCCACCTATTAAAGAGATCCTCAGGAAGTTCAAAGGGAAAACTGTATTCACAAACTTGGACATCACATCCAGTTTCCACCATCTTGAATTGGAGAAGAAAACTAGTCTGTTGACAGGATTCATGTTTGATCAACACACATATACGTTTTTAAGGCTACCTTTTGGGTTGAAAACAGCTGGTTCAGCCCTGATAAGAGCGTTAGATCGCAATCTATCAGACGATGTGAAAGAGAGAACCATCAGATATGTAGACGACATTCTACTCACGTCAGAATCTCTGGAGGAGCACATGAGAGACCTGAAGAAATTGCTAGATGACCTTCGAGAAGCTAACTTCAAGGTTAATATCAAGAAATCGCACTTCTGTCAGAGGGAAGTTAAATTCCTAGGGCATGTTATTGATGCAAATGGAGTTAAGCCTAATCCAGATAAATTGGAGGTAATTCGAAATTTCCCTCGACCCACGAAAGTTAAGCACGTCCGACAGTATTTGGGAGTAATTGGATTCTTTTCGAACCACTGCCCAAATTATACTACGACAGTAGCACCCCTGCAGGACCTATTGAAGAAAGGCGGCAGATGGAATTGGAGGGAGCAATGTCAGGAAGCATTCGTGAGGTCAAAACAAATGCTTTTGGAATACGTGAAACTGGGATACCCGGATTATACCCAGAAGTTCATCATACAGACGGATGCATCACTCATTGGGATCGGAGCGATGCTATTCCAGGAAAATGTTGACCAGCCTGAAAAGAAAGTTTTTATTGCCTTTATAAGTAGGAGGCTGAAAGCCCATGAGAAAAACTACACGATTACAGAGATAGAGTTGCTCGCAATTTTGTACGCGTTGCAAACATGGCATAAACTCGTGTATGGCTTTCAAATAGTCCTCAGAACAGACCATAAAGCTTTAACATTTTTGTTAAAGACAGACTTGTCTAGCCAGAGATTGACAAGATGGTCCCTGTATATTCAGCAATTCAATGTGGAAATAGAATACTGTCCAGGGAAAGAAAATGTAATACCGGACATATTAAGCCGTTACCCTAGAGAAGAGGAAGCGCTAGCTGTCCAGATTGAGAATCGAGATCAGAAGACGTTGGATGACTTGAAGAATCTTACCAACCTACAACGCGAAGACCCGTGGTTGAAGATGATGATCGATTACTTCGAGGGACGTTTAGCAAGGGGAACTGTAATATACAGAGAGGCAGAGGCATTGGCAACAGATTATGTATGGTATAATCAGATACTGCACAAGTGGGATGAGTTAGAAAAAGCCCGTTCGAGGTGATTAGAGACCTTCAAAACAATGCATACAGGATAAAGCATTTAGAAACTGGAAACGAGGTCATTATAAATGCAGCCAATTTAAAAGTTTATTATTCGCCAGAAGAATTCGACGAACAAGAAGAAGTATTAACAGCGCACACCCAACTGAACGTGGATAGCGAAGTCAACCGGGCAGTCAGACCTGAACGTTCACGCAGCGAGACGGAACGAGAAGCAGACAGCTTGCCCAGTGTAAGGGACGAACAACAAGAATGCCAATGTCTGCGAGAATTCTACAATGAAATGGTTGAAGCGGCGAGGGAGGCCGAGGCCATAAATGCAGCCCTCCGTCGAGAGAATAAACAGATTAGAGCGAGCGCAGTGTGGAAGGGGGAACTGGACACAGACAGCGGTAGACAGTCAGCTGGTTACTTACAGAAAATCACTTGCAATTGATTTCTATAAGTTTTGCAACGGGAATCTGAACCCGAGGGTGTTATGCTGACTGATATCGAACGTGGATCTCAGAGACTGTGATCTCAGTATAAAGGTTCCACCAGGGAACGAACCCGAGGTCTGCGGAGGGAGTTTCATGGTAAAAACCCCTAGAGAAAAGTGTATATTTAATCACTAGTGTGATTCCAGTTGATAATGACATTATTTATTAAAATAATGCAGGAAATTGAGCGAAATACAGCATTATTAGACTACTTGAAGTAGGCTATACTGGACTTGGAGCACGGAAAGTGCAGAGTTTGACGTTTAACTAATTGGCCCAGAATTGTGGGAGGTGCAGCATGGAGCCACGTCCATCTTGCTGACCTCGTTATGTCGTCTGGAGGAGGTTGGGGGACTGAGTAATGACCCAGTTTTTCCCCGACTGAGAATGGATGTAAGAATGGGGTGGGAAGATCCCAAGGAAAATCATTGATTGCTCATGATTGGAGTAACACAATGACATGAGAGTGGCACACAGATGAATCTTTAGCCAGGAGGCTAATTTTAGAGCCTTTAATCTGAGAAATTGACGCATATTTAATGAAGTGCGGAAGAACAGAGACTATGGTTGTTCGCGGCTTGGTTTTAACGAGGTTGCCAGGGATTCCCAGTAAGATAGCGTCCCCACGCTATGGAGAAAGGAATTAATATTAATTAATTGGCCGAGCGATTCTTCAGCACGCAGACAGTTCTGGGATCAGTGAAGGAAAAGGAACCCAATGAGCATGGTTTCGAGACCAGAATCGTGCTGGGAGAGGAGTCGAGATAGCGCGGGAAAATTTAGCTCTACTTTTCGTGGGAATCCAATATAAGGGAGTCGACCCTTGGCAGAGCCTCAGTCGTTAGCTCAGTCATCACCCAGTAGCACGTCAGTCTATAGCCCAGTCTTAACCCAGTCGCACGCCAGTGTTGCAGCCAGTCTTAACGCAGTTTACACAGTTGGACACAGTTTGTCACAGAGAGTCGCAAACAGTCGTCGTTACACAGTTTTTGTTAGCAGAACGAACAATGGTGTGTTCACTTAGGAAGCAACGTGTGAGATAAGTTGCAGAACTATTGTAAATAATAATCTATGTAAAGTTATGCACAGTGTTAAGAGCAATGTATAAAATATTGACGGATCGTACATGTCGAATTACGATGGAATGCGCTAAAAGAAACCTTACGAAGCATTTGGTAATGTCTTTGAATACCAAATAATAACGCTCAGGACGGAAGTTAGCATATTTATGCGAATCGGGAAGCTTACCGTAGGAGTATGGATAAACTGTTGGTGAATTCCGAGGGCAAGCGAACCAGACTTTCAATCAGGAGTTGGTAGGAGTTCGGGAGATGCCGTCGACACCTGCAATTTTGGATATCTTTGCTAGGGAATTTCAACCAAGGAAAAGTGTACGGAGTGACGTGTGTTATGTAAATTATATGTGAAATGTCTTTTAAATTAATAGTTTAATAAGTGTTTTAAAGTGTCATGTGTGTTGGAAGCAATAGCTTCTTTATAGAAATGCAAAGTGTCGTGTGGTTAACGAAAAATATGTGTCAGAAAATGTGTGTATTCAAGATGAAAATGTCGCACTAGAATCTGCATATGGCAGGCGACCAGGAAGGATATGAGTGGTTGGAACCACCGTGACGAGCCTTAAGATATGTGAGTACCCCACAAATTATGTTTAAGTAGAGGTATAGGCCACTGCATGTAGTGTGATTTCAGAATTATAAAGATGCCAGTAAGAATCAGAGTAGGAGATAGACTCTCCAAGTTTACTCATTATTGTGTTGATTTTAATAGATTTGAGATGTTATTTTGCATCAGTGAGTGGATTAATCGTTACCACTATTAATTAAAAATGGCAAATCAGTTATGTAAACGTAATGAACGAACATGGTTGTTCGATTTATAAGATTGAGTTTTGTCGGATTTTGGTAAACTTATGTCAGTGAGAATAATAATAATAATAATAATGAATATAAAAGGTATGAATGAACGCATCAGGCAAAATGTTGTAAACAAGAAATATTTACGCTAAAGGGCAAGACTTATCGATCTAAGCAGTAAGATTATACAGTAAGATTACGTTACGGGATTAAGAAAAGAGTTTGATATCAGAATATATTGTATTAATGGGAATATAATTATGCCAGGAAATGGAAGGGCTTTTAGTGAATTGAATTTGCAGCTTATGTGAAAAGCTTATAGAGCAATTGATAGATTTCTCTTGGTAATTATAGGATGCAGATCATAGCATTAGGAGGGACCAGATTATCTATTCTTCGTATGAAATCTCGTATGCCGTGGGCGTAATGAGAGATGTACTTTGTGCCAGAGCGTATATAGTGATATTGACCATAGCTCTGATGATGGATATGGAATGTTCCGGGTTCGAATCCCGTGATAGGTGGGAGGAAAACAATGGACCCCTCTGCACGCTATCTGATTCCCTGAGAACTATTTGTTGAGTGATTCGGCTCGTTGAAGCGAATCCCAGACGGCAGCATGGGCTGGCCGCAATATTATTAAAGATACTGGTTACCTAATGGACTAATGTGTTATGAATCTCGTGCCTTCATGTTGAAATGGGCCTATTTTGGAGGCAATTATTATTATCCTCAGTGCAGGAGTAAATGTGAAAGCTCATCCAGAACCTATTTGCATAATATTCAGTTTAAATCCATTGAGATATGTGTGTCACTGGGACCACAGTGTTTGTCTTGTAAAATCTTTTACTGCTTGGGGAGAAAGCCTTCAGACAGGAAACCAGGGGGAGGTAATGTAGGACCTCACTCCACTTCTATTGTGTACCGGCCGCTCGGGAAGAGGGTCTGAACGGTCAAGCGAACCGTGAAAGCAAGTTTTAAAGGAACAGGTTTTAGACGCTGTTAATGACATGAAATGAAATATTGTTATATTGAGTAATGAAGTCATGTGGTTTAAGAACACATTGATAATTATAGATTACCCTGATGGTTCATGATTTTAGCTATCCAACGAATGGTTAGACGTTGCATTTGTACTGTCACTGACATCTGTTTCTGAAGTGGGTTACCAGATGCCACAGGCTACTCGCGCAAAGGTAGTTTAATAGTACCGTCCGACACAGCGTTAACGAATGTTTTTAATATGAAATCACACACGGCATGCAGGGGAACTATATAAATAGAGGAAGTGTAGGGGTAGCTTACATAATTATGGAGTTGTACGTAGACTGCTGTGCAACACCAGAATAGGCTAATGCATTTAAAGCATTTGGTGGGAAGAGAAAGATCAAAACACACACACACGATACACATTATTGTCAAATTAAGACAAGGTTCAAGGAATAATTAATCTTGTAGAGTTAATGAAGTCACATTGGATGACAGAAGAATTAATGTACAGTTTGTTCTGAAGTTGTATGTGCATCAGCGCCCTAGAGTACTTTGTAAAGTTCACATAAGGGTAAAGGTTTGTGTTGTAATATGATTTTATTATGATAATATTATGTTCATATTGGTGGATTGTGGAAATAATTTTTGTTTGCTTTTATTTTTGTGGTTGTGGGATTTGTTTTGTTTGTGTGAAGCCATGAAGTTTTTACTGAATTAAAGTTTTAGAATAGAGTTGTGCCTTATCATTGTAGAGTTGATACCTTTTAGCCTCAAATCCAAAATATGCAACTGCTACATGGGAGAACGGTACACGCCCGAGCCCTGATGCTAGCTGGAGGCAGAAGCATATTTTCTATCGAGTTTATTCACATGGGTACACATGTTGACAAAAAAAATCGTTTGACATAAATGAAAGGTCCCTACCCCCCTACCACGACAATAAATGTCAAGTCTCTAGGACAAAATTTTATTTTTTTAATTTTTTTTTAAATAAAAGCGTGTTTGTAGACAGAGAGCCGGTAGCGCTTGACGTATGTTACAACGAGGCTATGATTGACCATGGTGGATACGGGAAATGGCTATTTCGACGGGGCGATGTGTGGCGAAACGAGGGGTCGCTTTTCGATGTATTTTTTTCCTATGACGAATGAATGAAGGCGAATATTTTGAAATGTGACAAGCATGCTAAGATTTTTACACCTGAAGGGGATCTTTAACGTTTTAGTTAACGGTGATGAGCGAGATCGCTCTCTGACACAACAGACGGTTGTAGGATATGACCAAGTGATTCTTAGACGTTGGCGATCTCGGTGACCGTGCCCGGAAGAAATGAATAGCTATTTTGGTGAGATGGCGGGGGCAGCTTATGACGGATGGTTTTGTGACATTTCCTATGACGGATAGAGGCGAATAATTGAAAATGTGTTAAGTGTGCTAGGATTTTTTTACCCCTGAAGGGGATCTTTAACATGCTAGTAAACGGTGATAAGCGAGACTGCTGTCTGGCACAGTAAATGGTTTTAGAATATGGAAACCTATAACATTTGCTCGACCAAGTCATGTGCATGTACGCAAAGAGCCAAAACTGTAAGGTCATTGGCCTGAAATGTTATAAACTAAATATTGAACTGGGTAAAGTCATGTGTTTTAGGATGAAAGTATGTGGTTAACATGATCATGTATTGAGGATGGCCGCTTGCTAGTAATTATTATTACAGTAAAATGTTTAATAATAATAATAATAAGACACACACACACTGTCCAGCTCACTGGTGACTGAATATTGTACCTAGCTAGAGGACTCGTGAGAGCTGTTGCTGGTGCTGACGAGGCAGGAATGTCTACGTCAGCAGGAAGTGTGATATCAGCTTACTTGCCTCGTGGTGGCTAGCAGGTGTGCTGTTTAAGCAGAGACCGCCATTTTGGTTCTGAGACAGTAGGACTACCGATGTATAAGAGGTTGCCATTTTGGTTCCTTATTAAAAACATGAAACTAGTATAAGGTGCACGAATCTTATTCAGATTGAGGATCACGTGCGAGAGAGAGACAGAGAACCATTCAAGGTCAAAACGCTGAGAAAATACAACTTTTTCTGTTGCTAGGCTAACTGATAACGATTCCGTTAGTCATGCACTTGCCATTTTAGCACACGGACGTATACAGTAGAGCTGTGGAATAAAAACCCTTTTATTTTTTGGTAAGTACCTATGAATGATTATTTTAATAATGTCATGCTAATGAACCTTAGATTTGTAGTTATTGATTAGGTAATTAATGATTTTTATTTACTTATTTGTTTGCAGATAACCGGTATACCTTACATGTCTGAGATACAAGAAACCAGTTTACTTTTGAGCCCACAAGAAGGAAACAGCAATAAGCCACTGCAAGTGAAGGTGGGATAATTTTTTTAAACTAACTTGATTCATTTTTTGTTTTATATTTTATTTTATGAAATGCATGTACTAACCTGAATTTAGGTATTTATAACGGTTTATTTTATTTATTTTTAGAAACTTGGAAAAAAAGCCTTACCGCCGTAGCAGTCGCTGAAAACCCGAGACGCAGTAAAGTGCAACCATTGTTTCCAGGCAGTGAACTATTTAAAACTCAGGTAAGCCTAACATAAAATGCTATTCCATTTTACCACTACTGAATACTCGTAGACAAAAAATTCATTACCTGTACATGACTAGGACGATGATTGCTTTCTTGATTAATGACTATGTATTGGCAACCGGTACGAGAACATATTGGTTGTTTAACGAGAAAGTACAAGGCCATATTGGACTTTGTGAAAAACAAAATATTTAATTTAACTGACATGTCGTTCCCTATCATAATAATAATAATAATAATAATATAATATTAATAATAATATTAATATCGTATGGCCTCGGGTGCCGGTTTTAGTAATGTTGAGGATAATGTTGAGGATAATTATAGTGATTATTGCCACCCGTGGACGGCTAGAGTGGGTGGGCCTACTTACCTTTATTTAGGGGTCCGCGTCGCTTCCACTGCAAAATCACCTCCAGATGACATGTCCCAACAGAAGAGCTCCAAAAGGGGTGGAAGGAAAATGGAGAAGGGGAACGCACAGGCTATTCTACAGACACCCCTCAATAACCGACAGAACTGCTGTCGATGAAATAATGCCACAACAGTTGCTAAAAAAATGAAATTAAAAATTTAATGTTAAAATTTAAAGGAGCACCTCCACCAGAAACAGAACATGCTTGCTTGCAAAACAAAAGGACAAGAATAAAATTAAAAATTAAAATGTTATAAAGCCCAAAGATTAAAATAAAATTACAGGCATGATTAAATGAGAAAGGGCTTGATAATTTACAAGGGAATGCAATACCGATCCGACATGCGGAGATCCAGGCCACGTTGAAACGAGAAATTAAAAATTAAAATTAACCAAATAAAATAGGATCAGAAAATAATTCAAAATTTGCATGACGGAGAAAAACACAGGAACATTTACCAAAAACACAAAGTTAAACCAACAAGAATACATTTAAAAAATATTAAGCTAACACAACACAACACGTTAGAGCTTCGCGGTCGGCGCCAAGAGATTGACTTCGAGACCAGAATCCATTTCGGCAAAACAAAAAACAAACATGGCCACAAAAAACAGGATACCGCATGCCCGATCGAATTACGGCAAACAATTTAGCAAAACTAAATTTAAAATCAGCAGAAAGAAAAGAACGGAGGAAAACAATTACGTCTAAACACTATTAACAAAAGGGAGGAGCCACGGATCTTAAATCAGATAAATAATATGCCAATCCCAAGATTGCCGAAGGAAAATAAATAATAATTTAAAACGTAAAATAACCTTAGAAATGTGTCTCCAGAAAGTACGAAGAAAACAAAAACCTTTTTTTTTTATATATCAGGTAACGTTGCCAAACAGAAATATTAGGCCTATAAAACAAAATAAGGTACAGAATTAAAACATTACTATAAGACGATATCGGAGCTCCATAACAATAATAAATAAAAATGTATAATTCAACGTACCTTACATCCTTCTCATCGGAGACACAATGAAAATAAAATAATTAACACACAATATAAATAAAATATAATCTGGCACTTGATTGCCTTCAAAATGGCTAACACGCCCATGCGCCGTTTTGATGTCACAAGCACTCCTGTTGTATCCAGATGCGATTTACTTTGAATAATTCCTCTTCACGGCGGAACGATGAAATTAAATCCTTATGTAGCACAGGCGTTTCCTTTTTCTTGAATATGTATTGTACCCGATACCTAGTGGAGGATATCGGCTACGCCAGCAGACATTAAGCCGTAGTTGAGGTTTTGGGAAGAGTTAAGAAAAGATAGCGCCCAGATCGAGTCAAGAGGAATGTCTGGATGACGTAGTAGGTCTAGGATCAAGAAGGCACTGACATCTGTAAGAAGATGGAATTATGGATGAAATTATGAAGCTTTATTAAGATCTATATGGAACATGGTATTTAAACATCTTAGAAGAGAAGATATAACATGCATTATATGTGGAGATAATTTAAAGGAAGTTAGATAACCCTTAAGTTATTTTATAACGTAATAGCCGAGATGATGAGGGTTCGAGATTATAATTGTGATGCGATAGCATAGTGGTGGGGAGAACGCCACGTGTCTGCGCCAGGCAGATAAGAAAGAAGACAGTGCGGACACATTCAGTGGAGCAAGCAGGGTCGAGCTCAGTAGCGCAAGCCAAACGCATGGTGAAGGTCGCGTAGCGAACCGAAACTGTCACGGCAAAGTGAAGGCGACAGTTTCAACATCACCGAGCAGCGAACGACAAGCAGGTCAATAAACCGGGCGAACTTGCCGAGCAAGCAAGCATAGACGGCCGGGATGTTAGAACAGCATTGCGAGTAGTTGGAGAACTTTATTCTAAGCTGCATTTCAACGCAGCCTGGACACAGTTTTTCTGAATAACATTACGACTATGCTTTTCATAACGCATTCCAAGTAACATTAACAATTTCAAGCAAACGGAATGTTGTAAGCATATGCACTGATGAACATTAGCTCGTGCATTAATGAATTTATTTCTTATGCAGTTTTGTAAATTACCGAGTATGAACACAACTACAGGGTGTTTCATAAACTTAGACACTCTCACATAAAATTTTATTTTACGAAAGTGAGACTTATCAGTTATTGGAGATTGAACTTTCGACACTCAAACTGAACATTGTCTAGAACAGTGGCGTAACGTAGAAGAGGAATAGGGGGTCCGCTGTTTCTATGAACTTTTTCGTGAGGATTTGGACAATATCCGCTATGGGTAACCAGAAGTTCATCATGTCGGAGTAAACGCAGATAGAGACGCGATGGCACCGCAGAGCGATGGATTCGATTCCTGACGAGAGGAGGTCCACCAGCTGATTCACTTGGGATTTCGAAGGCAATCATCATTTTATGGATGGAATGATATTCACGCCGATCTTTCGAGAAATTCATTATATAGGGAAAATCGACGATCTTGGAAATTTAATAACAGCTGATTATGAAAAGGTACTGTAAGAGTTATAACTACCTGATACGATTATTTTCATGAATACTGGGCACAAATGTATATTTTTCTAATAGGAGTGATACGATTATTTAGACATGGTTTGACTTTATATGCTTCGAATTTTTGCTAGAATATGGCGTGACCATATGATATGGCAGGCATCATTATTCGAAATTCTCACCATTGGTTGGCTTTATTAAGCAGATGTTTGGTCTTTTAGACATTTATTTTTCCAGCAAGGATATTTTTCATGAATAGTTTTTTTTGTAACGAGTATTTCGAACTCGTGATCTGCAATTGATTATCTAAAATTACTTCGTCAGTTCATTGCATACTAGCGAGTGTGTATTATTCATCAGTAGGGATTTTTTCCATTGGATTGTTTGGAGATATTAAGAAGTTATTCACTTTAGTGAATGAATATCGCTTTTATATGACAACTAGAAACTTGTTGATTCCTATCTGGTACATTCACTCATATAGTCTACGAGATGGGGTCTTTCGTATTTATACGATTGTATGGTGGCTACTCATCTTACCCATCGTTTAGGGCACTATCATGATTAGTCGACGAGGCGAGGTCTTTCGTATTTATACGACTGTACGGTGGTTACTCATCTTACTTGCCATAGAGGGACTCATTTTTATCATCCGAGTGTACATGAGATTGTAAGTGAATCAAACAAGGAACTACTAGTCACATATCAGTCGAAATTTTGTTAAATAAAGTAACGATAAATGTCAGCAGGGTTACGTTTAGTAATTCTTGTTTGCCAATCCAATATTTTGTTGCTATACTCTTTTGAGAGTAATTTCAGTTTAACAGCTGGCACAGCTGATGCTTTTGATGATTTTTATAATTGTGTTTGATACCTTGGAGAAGGATTTAAAGTAATTGAATCTTGTAAGATGAATCATTAATGGTCAGATTTATTTTAAGGCAGATCAGTATTGCAGATTTTGATATGGGAGATTATAGCACATTGGTGTTTTTCTGTGATGTGAATTATGAGAATTGTAAGAGAATTTATGCTATTTGAAAGCAGAACTTGAATTACTAAGGTAATATTTTTCCAATTGTTTAAGAAGTTGTCTAGATGTAATCAGAATAATTACAGTTATTGGAGATTGTGTGCGTTGATAATTTGAAGCCAGTTATATATTTTTTGTAGATCATGCAACATGGTTAAGTGAAGTTTGTGATAGGCATTTTGTAGAAGTTGCCATGTGATAGTAGCAATGTTGCTAATGTATTTTGAAGCAGACATGAGGTCGTCGTACCCAGTCTAGCGTAATTGTTGAGATTCATGCTGTATGTGCTGAATATTTATGGAGTTTTTGTGGAATAATTGTTGTATTCAAATGTGATATTTGAAGAATTGAAGATATATAATGTCGTTGTGGATAGTTAGATCCAACGTGATGTCGTGAAGGCAATAATATTTTTTGGCATGATAAATTAAATACGAGATATAACTTGGAAGTGATAAAACTGTAAGACAACGTTCTATAACCCATATTAAACAATTTGTTAGGAAATTAAACAAATAAATAAAGTTGATAATACAAGATTTTCTGAGAATAATAATTAATGAAATAATAATCTGAAATTTAAGCATATTAATGATCTGACCTAATGAAATAAAAATCAGAATGACTAGATGAAATAATAAAAATCTAAATAACCAGGAGGATTAAATTTAAATAATTTAATAAATTAACTTTTGGAATAGATCTATGAATTAAATAGATGGATGAATTAAAGATTGGATAAATAAACTGATTTAAATAAATTAATAGACGATTGTAATGATGATGAATAACTGAATTAGAAGGTGATAATTAACTAAAGAAGCTGATGATTAATGAATTTATATGGAATTAAATAAATTTAATTGAGAGATGAATTAAAGAAATTGCAACTTGAGTTGAGGATTTAAATGATGTAATGGAGATGAATTAATGATTCTGACAGGAATATGTAGAATTTTGAGATGAGAATTAATGTGAGGAATGTTTAATTTTGATGATGATGATAACGATGACCAATGAGCATTGAATTTTCTATAATTCACAAACAAGTAATTATGAATGACAATGTAAATAGTGTAAATTAATTATTCGATGTTTAGGAGCATTTGACTAACATGTTCAACATTTAAATTATGCCATGCAAGCCATAAATTACGTGATGTTTAATATATGTGATTATAATATGTGTTTGTTTAGACAGATTAAGAACTTTTTCAAATCCACATTTATGATGTTAAATTAAAGAGAAATTAGGTCTCAGGTATCACAAATGTCAGTGACGAAAGACATAGTGCTACAGTGATCCTGAGGACCCAAGAGAACTTTAGAGATTTTTCTTGTTCTATGTGGATGAAATATTTTTGATTAGAAAAGAGATGGTTCGATTTTTGGACAATGACAATTTAACGTTGGCATTCGACCATACTCTCAGGTAGGAGGTATATTTAAAATGTCTGTCTGACTATCAAAGTGAAATAAATTTGTTTTTATCTTAGTTGTGATCTGATGATGGTGTGATTTTCCTTTTTCTTTCCTTGTCTTGAGTAAGGCTTAACCGGAAAGGAAGTGGTTTGCTAGGAATTCAGTTGATGGCGCCCATTTATATTTGCATTATTTTTATTAAACTTAAGCCCGTAACGACCCTAGAGATACTTTGTCTCGTGTTACCCACTGTTTTTTCGATAACTCAGCTGAATTTCCGACACATTCCTTATTTGACTAGAGGTTCATTTAACTCCGCTCTGTCCTGGAACTCCAGGAATGCGATGTTATAGCAGATGGGTCATCGCATCCCCAGGACGAACGGGTACAGTATTCATATTTGGTAAAAGCTAGGGGCCAAGGCTCCCCTAGCACAACGGATAGATACTGTTCCAACCAGTTGGCTTGTTGTTTACAAGACGACAGACCATGAACTCCACAAGATGGCGGAGAATTCCGCGTCAGATACCGAACTGCATTCATGTAAATATTCAACGTCCAATCAAGGCTTGACACCTCAATCAACAATGTCATAATTAAGTAACAAATTTGGCGGTATCATGAAGTATATATATTCTTTTGTTTATGACGTGGAATATAATTGCCATCAATTATACCACGAAAAGGAAGAGTTTTATAAGGCACAACTAACGCATTCTAGCGGAGAAGAAGGAACCATTTGAAGGAACCCCGAAGTCCAACAGCAGGTGCCATCTCGTGTACACAAACGGGATCAAGTCACCAGGCGGTCGATTCAAAATGTCATGAATTCCATCCAGGGGTAGATACATGTATGAAACGTTGGGACGGGCTCTTGCACGTAACAGTCTCCCTCCCTTAAGCGTGAACACCGTTCACGAATATGCCTAGGCATAGGCAGATCTCCTTAACTAGTCGATTCACCAAGCATGTTTCCAGAAGATAATGTTCACCAGTTAACTCCAATTGATGGATAAAACGCATCGTTTTGGTTAGGAAGAGTGCAGGGTCAGATTATCGGTGATGGGATAATTGATCTACTCGCAAACCACTTAGTCAACAGCATCACTGTGTCCATCAGTCTTCAGAAACGCAGAACACCAGCACCAGCAGTGCTTTCATAGTCCGAGACACGTTAGGTAAATTTCTTTTTTTTAGTCCAATGTAGTTCGCTTTAAACGACGTAGGTGGAAGCAATGTGCCAGATATCATGCGACGCGTGGCCTGCCATTTACAAAACAGAAGTTAATCTAATTTCAAAAAATAAAAGTTTACAGAACTACAATTTCTTACTACATTTTACAAAAGAGAAACAAAGTTGAATTTATATGAAGAAAATATTTCTGACCATGACCTAGATCCGTGTTTACAAAATTTCATTTACAAATTTACCTTTTTACAGACTAGAAGTACCTTTCAAGATGACATGAGTTAAACGACTATACATTTAGAAGGAACTACGGTAGAGGAATGACCACTCAAATTCCCAAGAGAACATGTATACAAGATATCATGAGTTAGGTCTCCCACCGAGTCCAACTTACATGTTAGCATCTTTTATGAAAACATCAAAATTTAGTTTCAAATTTTACAATTTACCACAACATGGGAATTACCCAACAGTTACAAGTTGTATCCCAGTAGAGTTTGCAAATCCAGTTCAAAATTCCAGAAGGAACAGATGCCTGAAGGCTTCAATGAAGGTTAGGGATACTCTACACTATACAAAATCAGTTTACAAAATTTATGGTAGCATTTCCTCATTAGAAACCTCTCCACCGCGTTTAATGTGCGACAGATGCACTCTGGAAATTTTCTTTGCTTTGGGGTTTCTAATAAGCAGAGTAACCGGAGTCAGGAATGCCTCTACATAACATGGGCCCTTGAAACGAGGGGTCAACTTGCTTGAAACTAGATTACTGACGCCCTTGGGCTCGAAATTGCGAACGTACACAACATCACCATTTTCCAAATCCGTTGGCTTGTGACAGGCATTGTGTCGCTTGGCAAGTTGGTTATGTGATACCTTAATATTCTCTCTAGCCTTGTCGAATTTCGCCCTCATATCCTCGGGCGTGAAACTGTCTGGAAGGAGATCGTGCAGGTTCCACAGATTAGACAACGGAGAATTGGCCATAAAGGAAAACATTAACGAAAAAGGGGTGGCTTGCGTGCTCTCATGCACGGCGGTGTTGAAAGCAAAATTGAGCCAATGCAAATTAGAATCCCACTTGGAATGGTCGTCGTGGTGGAGAGCAATCAGATCAGAACGGAGATTACGATTGACTCGCTCAGCGAGAGACGGGTTAGGAAAATAGGGAGTGGTGGTTACATGCGAAATAGCATAATCAAATAAGAATTGACGGAACTGATGAGATACAAAGCACTTGGCATTATCTGACACCAGGAACTGACATGGCCCAAAAGATGAAAAGATGGAATTAAGACACTTTATGACGGAACTTGTCGTAGCCTGTCTGGTGGGGAAAATCCAACTAAACCGGGTGAAACCGTCAGTGCAAACAAGCGCAAATTGGTTTCCCCGACCAGAGCGAGGGAACGGCCCAACATGGTCGATAAACAGCCTCTCCAAGGGTCTAGATGCCGGTTCAGATGACAACAGGCCAACCTTAGTAGAAACCGGAGGTTTGCTAATACTACATGCAGCACAATTCCTAATGAGCCTCCTGATGTCGCCATCCATACCTTGCCAAATGAAAAACTGTCTGATTTTAGCTCGGGTCTTGAATACTCCTAGGTGGCCACCAATAGGAGATTCGTGATAGTAACGAAAGATTTCCGGAATTAGGACTGACGGGAGCACAATTTTAGGTAGACGGTCATGACGAGACGAACAACACAATACACCGTCCTTCAGAGAGTAGGGCTTGATAACTTCACCAGAATTGATTCGGTCAATAAGGCTAGATAAGGAGGGATCTTCTTTCTGGAATCGTCTCACATCCTCAAAAAGCACAGGGGAATTGCTAAGAACGACATTGACACAATTTACAGCAGATACAAGGTTTACGGGTTCACTTTCTTGAATATCCTCTTCAGCTGTTTCCTCGTACATGCGGCTTAATGAATCAGCAACCGCATTTTCGGACCCACGAATATGTTGGACTGAGAACTGGAATGACAGAATCCTAGTTGCCCATCTGGCAATTCTACCAGTTTTACGGGGTTTCCCTAAGACCCAGCTCAAGGCTTGGTTATCGGTCTCAAGGAGAAACTTAGTGTGCTCAAGATACATACGGAATTTTTCTAGAGCGAACAACACAGCTAAACCCTCAAGTTCGTATATGGAATACTTCCTCTCTGCGTCCGTTAAGGTACGAGAAGCGTATGCAATGGGTTGCCTACCCAGATCAGATTCCTGCAGTAGGACACAACCAACACCACGACCAGACGCATCAGTCTGCACAATGAACTGCTTCCCGAAATCTGGAATGGCTAGCACAGGGGCGTTAGAGAGCGCAAGCTTAAGATCTACGAAGGCTGCTCGCTGAGAGGGACCCCACTCAAACTTCACAGCCTTTTTGCGTAATAGATTTAGAGGAGCAGCACGGTCGGCAATGTTACTGATGAACTTACGGAAGAAGTTCACCATACCAATGTAACGAACAACACCCTTGGCGTTCTTGGGTGGTTTAAAATCTCTGATGGCCTGCGTACGAGACTGGTCCACGGAGATACCAGATGCGGAAACAATATGTCCCAAGAAGGAAATTTTGGGCTTGGCAAAGGAAACCTTGGACAATTTGACGGTAAGGCCAGCGTCACGCAACCGATCAAGTACAACTTTCAGATGATCAACGTGTTCCTCGAAGGACTCAGAATAGATAACCACATCGTCAAGGTAGTGGTACACAAACTTGAATTTAATTTCGGAAAACACCTTGTCCAGAAGTCTGCTCAGCACAGCGGCTCCGCTGGATAGGCCAAACGGGACACGGGCATACTCAAACAGGTTCCAGTCAGTGGAAAAACAGTAACATGCCTGGATTCCGGAGAGAGGGGAATTTGGAAATAAGAAGAATTCAAATCGAGGATCGTGAACACCTTCGCGTTGCGAAACCAACTAAAGCATGTATGAAGGTCCGGCAAAGGAATGGATTGCAAAACAACTTTTTGATTAAGAGCCCTATAGTCGACCACCGGCCGAAAACCACCGTTAGGTTTCGGCACAAGAAACACAGGGGAAGAGTAGGCAGAGATAGAGGGTTGGATTACACCTTCTTCTAACATCTTATCGATAATCTTACGAAGTTCAGCCATCTTGGGCGGGGCAAGGCGATACGGGCTGGAACGCACCGGCACAGAATCGGTTAGCTCAATCTTGTATTCCATCAAATGGGTTACACCCAACTTGTCCGTAAATACATCACTATACTCCTGACATAACCTCTTAATGGCATCCTTTTGAAGATTCGTTAAATTTTCCAGATCGAGATACTCAATAGTCACAGGTTCACTAACTGAATTGACAGCAGGAGAAGATAAAACCGGGTTAAATGATAATTTACTCTGCGGATTAAACTTAAACCATAAGTTGCGAGCACCAAAATCAAGAAGCATACCAACGTGTGACATGAAATTAGCTCCAATGACCACAGAACAAGAAAGATTTCTGGCAATAAAAAAATTAAATTTCCAAGAAAAATTTAAAATATGAATTTTAACTGTCATACTACCCAAAATATTTAAGTTTGAACAATTTGCCGAAATAAAAGATTCATTGTTAGGCTCTAACTCAGGTAATTTGCAAACACTCTTCATAGATAAAAACCAGTCCTCGTTTATAAAGGATGCGACACTACCAGAATCAAGCAATGCAGAAACGGGCTCGTCATTAACACAAATTTCAATAAACGGGGATATTCCTTTAGCCACAGGAGAAATTCCAAAACCATTACTCACTCTAAAACGATTACAAGTAGATGACGAGGACACCCGCACCACGGGTTTCACATTATGTTTAGAATTAGGCTGACTTGCCACGACATTGCTCACCGACAGGTTAGGTAGGTCAGCGACATAAGCAGAATTAGCACGTGAAGATTTAGTTTTCAACGAGTTATCAAGACTTTCGTTGGTAGGGCGACCAGAAACTTCACAGGGTTTTCCCAAATTCACATGCACAGAAATATCCTTAGAAGTAACACCCGAGTTGGTCTCCACAACATCCCGTCATTGGCGATACACAACCTGGTTACTCGGACACACCTTCTTGACATGTCCCACGCCACCGCACGTGTGGCACTTAATATTGGGTCTTGGGTGGAACAACCTTAGGCGGGGGACGAGACATCAAGGAAGGAGGGGGACAAGACATCAAGGAAGGAGGAGGAACATTAGGTACACGAAGGGAATCTGCATGTTTCACAGCCATAGCCTCTATAACGACCTGTTTCAGCTCGACAAATGACGAAGGCCTGGTACACATAGTCATGTATGACCTATATTGAGGCGAAAACCCATTTACAATCGATGACACCAACTGTCGTTCAGTTAAAGGGGATGCAAATACCTGGGCATACACCTTAATGTCACTGACATAGTCGTTAAGTGACTCGTCCAACCTTTGGACACGATATAAAAACTTTTGCTCGAGAGCACTAAGGGCACTCGCAGGGACAAAAAAAAAAACCACAACACTTCCCTAATAAACATGGCTAAGGACATGCGGAGGTGGATAGCTTCAATTAGCTTATCGCGCAGCATACCGGAAGTAACCGGATATAACAGTTGGAAAATCTGATTTTCCGACATCCCAAAAATCGAGGCATGGTTACCCAATTCGACCACTTGCTTTAAAAATTGGACCACTTGGGTAACGTCATCTAGGTTGAAATGCTTTAACTTAGTTAAGAAACCAGAAATAGGATGAGGAATCGACCCATAATTAACGGTAGGCGAGAATGTAGCATTAGGAAAAGAGACATTGTTACCAGGGTAGCCCGCTCGCACACCCTCTACAGGAGACAAAACATTTACATTACTAGAGAAGGAACCGGGATGCAATGGGTCGGCAGGGCCCAGGAAATCATTAGGTGACCTAACATGAGAAGAATGACCGTAAGCAGGGTTAAGAGGTCTGGGCGAGCCAGAACTAGACAAAAGAGGGGCAGGCAAACCACTACTAGAAATCTATCCCAAAACCTCAGACCTAGTAAACAGAGGTGATTCACGTTCAACCCCAAAAGAACACTCCAAATTCACAAGGTTATCTCTCAAGTCAATTAAATTGAAAACACTATTGTTGTCGGCCATTTTGGAAAACACAGAATGCAGACAGCCAATATAGAAGGAAACAAATGTTAGGAATTACAAGGACAGTTTACACTTTCACAACAAAACCAACACTACCAATTACCACCACCATAGATTAGGTTGACACTCGAACACAGCCACCACCTATAATACAAGATCATGCACAATGCTGTCCAGAACTGCATACGTCACCGCCTGCTTGGCTCGAGAACAGGAAGCTAAATTACAAAAATTGGCACAAAACACATGGCGAACAGCTTCCGATAGGGCTCCAGGATGCCTTCACTCGTTGCATGTAGGCTATCAGAATATTAAGAAATCCCCATTTCCCATGCCAAGAACACATGTCAGTCACTCACCGAGCTTCTTTTTCAGTGGGGATGCTGCATACAAACAGGGTAAAATACAGCAGCAAACGCCTCGCTTCTAAACAGGACACTTACAGCTCACCACATGGATATTCAGAGGCAAACATGAAATAAAACAAACGACAAGGATTAGCAAAACATAACATTAAGTGCACTGCCATGACGAGATCCCACCAACAACCGTCCCATCAGCACTAGAAGGGTCCATAAAACAAGCCTGCGGGTACTGGGGAGGGGATAGTTATGGAAGCGAACTCGAGCGCGGTCTGCTACCAGAATGCCACCCGTGGACGGCTAGCGTGGGTGGGCCTACTTACCTTTATTTAGGGGTCCACGTCGCTTCCACTGCAAAATAACCTACAGATGACATGTCCCAACAGAAGAGCTCCAAAAGGGGTGGAAGGAAAATGGAGAAGGGGAACGCACAGGCTATTCTACAGACACCCCCCAATAACCGACAGAACTGCTGTCGATGAAATAATGCCACAACAGTTGCTAAAAAAATGAAAATAAAAATTTAATGTTAAAATTTAAAGGAGCACCTCCACCAGAAACAGAACATGCTTGCTTGCAAAACAAAAGGACAAGAATAAAATTAAAAATTAAAATGTTATAAAGCCCAAAGATTAAAATAAAATTACAGGCATGATTAAATGAGAAAGGGCTTGATAATTTACAAGGGAATGCAATACCGATCCGACATGCGGAGATCCAGGCCACGTTGAAACGAGAAATTAAAAATTAAAATTAACCAAATAAAATAGGATCAGAAAATAATTCAAAATTTGCATGACGGAGAAAAACACAGGAACATTTACCAAAAACACAAAGTTAAACCAACAAGAATACATTTAAAAAATATTAAGCTAACACAACACAACACGTTAGAGCTTCGCGGTCGGCGCCAAGAGATTGACTTCGAGACCAGAATCCATTTCGGCAAAACAAAAAACAAACATGGCCACAAAAAACAGGAGACCGCATGCCCGATCGAATTACGGCAAACAATTTAGCAAAACTAAATTTTAAAATCAGCAGAAAGAAAAGAACGGAGGAAAACAATTACGTCTAAACACTATTAACAAAAGGGAGGAGCCACGGATCTTAAATCAGATAAATAATATGCCAATCCCAAGATTGCCAAAGGAAAATAAATAATAATTTAAAACGTAAAATAAGCTTAGAAATGTGTCTCCAGAAGGTACGAAGAAAACAAAAACCTTTTTTTTATATATCAGGTAACGTTGACAAAAAGAAATATTAGGCCTATAAAACAAAATAAGGTACAGAATTAAAACATTACTATAAGACGATATCGGAGCTCCATAACAATAATAAATAAAAATGTATAATTCAACGTACCTTACATCCTTCTCATCGGAGACACAATGAAAATAAAATAATTAACACACAATACAAATAAAATATAATCTGGCACTTGATTGCCTTTAAAATGGCTAACACGCCCATGCGCCGTTTTGATGTCACAAGCACTCCTGTTGTATCCAGATGCGATTTACTTTGCATATTTCCTCTTCACGGCGGAACGATGAAATTAAATCCTTATATAGCACAGGCGTTTCCTTTTTCTTGAATATGTATTCATATTTGGTAAAAGCTAGGGGCCAAGGCTCCCCTAGCACAACGGATAGATACTGTTCCAACCAGTTGGCTTGTTGTTTACAAGACGACAGACCATGAACTCCACAAGATGGCGGAGAATTCCGCGTCAGATACCGAACTGCATTCATGTAAATATTCAACGTCCAATCAAGGCTTGACACCTCAATCAACAATGTCATAATTAAGTAACAAATTTGGCGATATCATGAAGTATATATATTCTTTTGTTTATGACGTGGAATATAATTGCCATCAATTATGCCACGAAAAGAAAGAGTTTTATAAGGCACAACTAACGCATTCTAGCGGAGAAGAAGGAACCATTTGAAGGAACCCCGAAGTCCGACAGCAGGTGCCATCTCGTGTACACAAACGGGATCAAGTCACCAGGCGGTCGATTCAAAATGTCATGAATTCCATCCAGCGGTAGATACATGTTTGAAACGTTGGGACGGGCTCTTGCACGTAACAATTATAATAATAGTGATATAGATCATGCTGCTTATGATTATGATAGTGATAATGATCCAAAACAAGACAATAACGTTTTCATGCCTATTGTTCACCGTGGAAGAAAAAAGATCTACAACAAGCTTTGTTTTTAAAACTATAACACACAATCGTAAAGGCAAAGACTTGTATTAAGTGTGCTTTTTATTGTCATAATCATGTATACTCTGCAATGTTAAATATTCTGACTTCTATAGACAATAAAACAACATTGTACCATTATTTTCATTTATTTACAAACTTTATATACTTTTTTTTGGTTTCATGATAATATTTTTAAGACAATACTAAACACTAAAACATTATTATTCTATACACATATTTTTCTTTCAGTCCACTGTCATGACTTATATCTTCCATTATTATTTGACATTTTTTTATTTATTTAATTAAAACGAACCATGCACCTATTGTTTTTAAAACCTTCATAAATTAAGTGTACAGGTTGTACAGCATTATTGACTTCATCAAAACACTCGCCGACATATCATTAAACCGTGTAGGCAGAAATGTCTCAAAGTTTTCACATACACAAAGTACACGATCACCATATGCTGTTTTCAATTTCCGAATCTTGATAATGCGGAATGGAATATGCGTCGGCAATTCGCTGAGCTTCTTTGTCTCTAAGCCACATGCTTGACCCACAGCATTCAAAACATTCATTGTAGTAGACAATAAACAAAAGAAAAGCATATCTATTACACTCTAAAACAGCTTTAATTATATTGTGCAATTAGGGATTTTGCACTATGCATGGCTGATAAATTTTACTATTTATGCAAGAAATGTCCTAACTGTAGCAGATACTGCTTTTCTACATATAGCACAAGTGTTGAGTTCTAATGCACACTTCACACAGGCTATCATGTGTCCACAAGGCAAAAATACAACACCTAGTTCATCTTGATAAAAAAATTTACATAATTGTTGGTCACACTTTTGTATCTGTTCGTGAGACAAGTCTTTTTTTTTCAGCCACATGTATTTGCTCCGCATGTTTTAACTCTAAAGGCACTTTTATGTCTTGTGCTGCAATCACGTTTTCTTTACGAATAGTGTTCACAAATTCCTGACCTTTAAGCAACACCATGTATTTACAGTTAGGTAACCAACGAGCGTGTTGCACAAAAGGGTCATCAGTCATTTGCCAATCCTTTAAAGCAAATCCACAATAAAACATATTGTTTTATCCCCTTCACCAATATAAAAAATCCAGCTTCACTTAGCTGTTTGGTAAGGTGTTTTAATATTAATGGCCAAACATTTAATAAGATTCTAAACGTCTTTCAACAGAGCTGTACTCTGGGTGTGCTAGTGCTCAGTCTTGCAAACTCCCAATTCTCCAAAAGCACATGCCAATTCAACACTGTCTATGGCATATGGACCACATATATCGACACTACCGTTGTTGACTGGAAATACATCATTATTATTATTATTATTTATTTGTGATTCAGCAACGTAAGTAGCGGCCAATGGTCTTGTGGTTCGGTAAAATGAATACACGGGTATGTTACCCACTTGTTTTCCAAGCATGAAAGGACAACAAGGAGACCATCGCAAATGGTCTCTAAAGGGATCATCCCCTTCTTCCCAGTGTGAAAGTTCAATACGACAAACCACTCAGCGCACCACATCTTCTCGGTTCAAGTAAAAAAAACGGCTTTTGCAAGTTCATGTGTCGACAAAAAGCCTACAGGCCAGGATTCAAATGTTAACCAACGGTCATGTTCTGATTTTAAATTTAACCCACGTGGTAAACCAACTTGCTCACTTGTTGTATTTGGTACTAACGCCATGTGTTATAATAAAACTTTTTCTTATTGTAAGTTATTAACGTTGCACAGAGTACTTTAAAGCACAATGTATGCTTGTTCACTGTCTGTTCATTACGTTAATGGCGCATGACGACACCTAAAAGCAAACAAAATAACCAATCACTCAATCAATCAATAAATACGTGTAAATAAAACTTTAACGTTAATTGGCATTAATATATCAAAACACCATAAAAATTATAATAAACTGCATGTCGGCACTAACAGTAACCCATGTACTTATTTTCTTTTTATAAATCTGCAGTCATTTACATTCCCCTTTAACCAATACATAAACAAAAATAATAATGTAATGTCATTTTGTTCAGATTATCATGTTCAAACCTGTCAATATTCGTTGAATTCAAAGGGTACAAAGTCCTCATTTTTCTACTAGAAAGCGCTATAAAGTTTAAGGAGATTAGATATCTAACATCTAACCTCCTTGACTTTCATAGTCAAGGAACAACTAAATTCGACAAGCAAGCTACCCTCTGTGAGTCAAATAACAAAGCTTGCACCCGGCATCCGAGGCCATACGATATTAATATTATTATTAATATTATATTATTAATATTATTATTATAGGGAACGACATGTCAGTTAAATTAAAATTTTTGTTTTTTACAAAATCCAATAAGGCCTTGTACTTTCCCGGTAAACAACCAATATGGTCTTGTACCGGTTGCCAATACATAGTCATTAATCAAGAAAGCAATCATCGTCCTAGTCATGTACAGGTAATGAATTTTTTGTCTACGAGTATTCAGTAGTGGTAAAATGGAATAGCATTTTATGTTAGGCTTACCTGAGTTTTAAATAGTTCACTGCCTGGAAACAATGGTTGCACTTTACTGCGTCTCGGGTTTTCAGCGACTGCTACGGCGGTAAGGCTTTTCTTTCCAAGTTTCTAAAAATAAATAAAATAAACCGTTATAAATACCTAAATTCAGTTTAGTACATGCAGTTCATAAAATAAAATGTAAAACAAAAAATGAAACAAGTTATTTTAAAAAAATTATCCCACCTTCACTTGAAGTGGCTTATTGCTGTTTCCTTCTAGTGGGCTCAAAAGTAAACTGGTTTCTTGTATCTCAGACATGTAAGCTATACCGGTTATCTGCAAACAAATAAATAAATAAAAATCATTAATTACCTAATCAATAACTACAAATCTAAGGTTCATTAGCATGACATTATTAAAATAAACATTCATAGGTACTTACCAAAAAATAGAAGGATTTTTCTTCCACAGCTCTACTGTATACGTCCGAGTGCTAAAATGGCAAGTGCATGACTAACGCAATCGTTATCAGTTAGCCTAGCAACAGAAAAGTTGTATTTTCTCAGTTTTTGACCTTGAATGGTTCTCTGTCTCTCTCTCGCACGTGTTCCTCAATCTGAATAAGATTCGTGTACCTTATACTAGTTTCATGTTTTTAATAAGGAACCAAAATGGCTACCTCTTATACATCGGTAGTCCTACTGTCTCAGAACCAAAATGGCGGTCTCTGCTTAAACAGCACACCTGCTAGCCACCACGAGGCAAGTAAGCTGATATCACACTTCCTGCTGACGTAGACATTCCTGCCTCGTCAGCACCAGCAACAGCTCTCACGAGTCCTCTAGCTAGGTACAATATTCAGTCACCAGTGAGCTGGACAGTGTGTGTGTGTCTTATTATTATTATTATTAAACATTTTACTGTAATAATAATTACTAGCAAGCGGCCATCCTCAATACATGATCATGTTAACCACATACTTTCATCCTAAAACACATGACTTTACCCAGTTCAATATTTAGTTTATAACATTTCAGGCCAATGACCTTACCGTTTTGGCTCTTTGCGTACATGCACATGACTTGGTCGAGCAAATGTTATAGGTTTCCATATTCTAAAACCATTTACTGTGCCAGACAGCAGTCTCGCTTATCTCCGTTTACTAGCATGTTAAAGATCCCCTTCAGGGGTAAAAAATTCCTAGCACACTTAACACATTTTCAAATATTCGCCTCTATCCGTCATAGGAAATGTCACAAAACCAACCGTCATAAGCTGCCCCCGCCATCCCACCAAAATAGCTATTCATTTCTTCCGGGCACGGTCACCGAGATCGCCAACGTCTAAGAATCACTTGGTCATATCCTACAACCGTCTGTTGTGTCAGAGAGCGATCTCGCTCATCACCGTTAACTAAAACGTTAAAGATCCCCCTCAGGGGTAAAAATCTTAGCATGCTTGTCACATTTCAAAATATTCGCCTTCATTCATTCGTCATAGGAAAGAAAATACATCGAAAAGCGACCCCTCGTTTTGCCATACATCGCCCCGTCGAAATAGCCATTTCCCGTATCCACCATGGTCAATCATAGCCTCGTTGTAACATACGTCAAGCGCTACCGGCTCTCTGTCTACAAACACGCTTTTATTTTTTAAAAAATTTAAAAAAATTAAAATGTTGTCCTAGAGACTTGACATTTATTTTCATGGTAGAGGGGGTAGGGACCTTTCATTTATGTCAAACAAATTTTTTTGTCAACATGTTAGTTTCCAAAATAGTAAAAATTCCAAATTTATGGGTTTTCAATAAAATCTCAAAATATAAAAAAGTTTTATTATAAAAAATAAAAGTCATAGAGTCCATTTGTTTGGACTATGGCATCACATTCGATCATGTTTGGTTTTCAAACTATCACCTACTTTCAAAAACAATATTTTAAAAAAAATATATAACGAGTGGTCCATAGGAAAGAGGACGTCAGCTCGAGTCCAACGACACCTCATTTGTTAAAATCCGACCATCCGTTCGCCAATGATCACCAATGTTCGCGAGAAAGTAGGCTATCATTTTGTTTTTCCTCCTACACCCTTGAAACTTGCTGCCCTCATAGAGGGCATACTCGCCTTTCATTAACGTCAAACAAATGTTTTTTCATAATTCACCGTTTCCAAAATAGCGCCAATCCAAAAAAAAAACCAATTTTTTAAAATACAAACACACATGCTTAGACAAGAGAATGTCATTCCAACGCCAACAATACCTCGTTCGTTAAAATCCGACCACGCGTTCAAGAGATATTTTCCAAAGTTTATATGAAAGTAGGGGGCGACTCAGAATCCCCCCGTACCACACTACTGCACAGTTTTAGTCCTAGAGACTTGAAATTTATTTTGGTGGCAGAGGGGGTCCAGGCCATTCATTTACGTCAAACAAAATTTTTTGTAAACTCTTTAGTTTCCAAAATATGAAAATTTCAAAATTTAAGTGTTTTCAAAAAATCTCATAAAATAAAAAAGTTTTATTATAAAATATAAAGGTCATAGAGACCATTCGTTTCAACTATGGCACAACTTTCTATCATGTTTGGTTTTCAAACTATCGCCTACTTTCAAAAACAAAAAATTTCTAATTTTTTTTTTTTTTTTTCAAAAATATGACGAGTGGTCCATAGGAAAGAGGACGTCAGCTCCAGTCCAACGACACCTCATTTGTCAACATCCGACCATGGATTCACCAGATATTAATGATTTAACATGTACTGTCGGGTACAAATAAAATGGGTGAAGCAGAACCCGCCTTGCCCCCCTACTGACATGGATATTAAAAATGAAATGATTGAGGATTTTTAAAGCCCTTTTCGTTGTGAAGTAAAAACAGTATTACCAGAGTACTATTTATTTTCATTCACCATTTTTACATTTGTAATTTCTCATTTTCCCATTTTTCATTTCTCATAATTGTGTTGTAACTGGTGATTAAACTACATCGTGGCAATTTAATATTTTAGGCATTGGTTACCCACTTATGTTTACAAAGACATAGCCATATTCACAATTGCTGCATGTGAACTCCATTATAAAATGGTAAAACAGTTTATATAAGCCTGTAGTAGGAAGATTAGTCCACTTTTGTATGTGCATTCAAAGAGTTGTAAAACACCATAATCATTCATCAACACATGCACTTGAAAGTTTGCTTCAAGTGCAGTATTTTCTTTAGTAATATAAAATGTTCACCATCATGAACTTGAGGTGTAACTTGCAGTCCTCTGTTTCCAACGGTATCATTAACATGTCTTCAAGGCGTATTTCGTTTCCGACTAATTCAGAAAATGCGCACTGGATGCTGTAAATGTATAAAATAAGATAAAATTTTCTTATTTCCAAGTTTTGAATATTTCCCAAACAGTCATTGTAGATATTAAAAAGTTAATTTCTTATTTTCCTGAAACACATTTCCAATATTTATCGGTGCCAGTCTTTAATGGTTAGAGTTCTAAAATTTCTTGTTTACCGTAACGTAGTGGTTTATTCATGTTGTATGCGCAATACAGGTAAGACTGTCTTACAAATAAAGCATATATACCACCACATTCAAAGAAGAAAAAACTAACAAAAATAGTATTTAAATTTTCTATAACCATGAATTATCCCCCAACACCGTGTTTGCTATGGTCGAATAACTAATGTTAAGTACTCGTATTATCTGTCTCTCGCTCACTCTATCACACTTTCTCGCACATGCTCTCTCTAGTCATAAATCCACACACATACATGGCTTTGGGAACAAACACATCCATCATATTCATTCCCAAAGAACATCATTCACAACCATGCAACCCCAAGGAACTTTTCTTAATTTAACAATTAGAAAATTTAAAAATGACTAGAAAGTTTTAATAAAAATATTTACCATTTACAATTTACGAATTACAATGACTAGAAAATAAATACTGTACATTCAATGTACAAATAACAAATGTATACCACCTTTTAATTAAAAATACTATTTACAATTTACAAATTACAATTTAAGACACAGTCAAAATGAAAAAAGTTGTAGAGGGCTTTAAAGAGTAAAGGGCGAAGAGCATTTCTCATATTTACAAAATCAAATATTGAGAAAACGAAATTATTGAATCTAATACTTGCAATTTACAATTTACAATTCCCCTCATTGACACAACCAAATAAGAAAATCTCATATTCAAATTTCTAATATTTACAACAACAAAAACTAATATTTACAATTCCCATGCTTAACAAAACAAAATAACAAAATCTAATATTTAAAAAGCTATTTCCTAATCCTAAAAAACAAAAAATTCACTCGCCTTCCTCGTCGTCATAACTGCATGGTAAGCTGGTGAGCAGATCATCAGCCCATAAATGTTTGTTATCCATGGAGGCCTGCGTTTGTTTCCGTTCTTCTACAAGATATAAATTATGGTTAACAGATTGTATCCTGCACTGTTTATGGGACATAGCATATCCAGCTTGTAAAACCGCTAGGTAGTCATCGGCACGTAGTGATTTTACCACTGATTAACCTACGACTTTTGCTCTTTTGGATTCCTTATGGCCCAGTGTGCGATAAGCATACATTTTGGACGCGAGTCCAACGAATTCAGTGTTAATGGAATCACCGCATTCACCTTTTAAAACGCCCATTTATTTCTGTTTTAATGGGCAGCTGAAACACAGTGTTATCGCTGTAGGAAGAGGTGTCGACATAGGGATCACAGTGGCGAACGTGGTATATGGTTGAATCTGTGTCCATATACAAAAGAGACACATCCCTAAAATATTGCTTCGCAAACTCGTTGTGGAATTTGTACATAACCAATTTGGAAAAATCTAAAATGACTTGGCCCAAGTAGATGGGTTTATTCGTTGTGACATGGGTCTTACTCATTCAAATACTAGCCAAATTCAGATCAATAATTTCAATCGATTTAAAATTCGGCTTAACAATGTAGCACTGAACACCGAAACGTCCTTCCCAGACATCCTCCAATTTAATGTCTCTGTATTTCCGAACGTTTTCCATACTCTTGCAATAAATGCAGTTATTCATCAATTTGAAAAAATCGATTTCAAACTGCTGTGTCGCCATTTGTCGGTGCTGGGCGTTGAGATCCATGTATGGCGTCAGCCAAGCTTTTTGGGCATAGAAGATACCTCATTGAATTGTTTTCAACACCAAGCCCTGGGTTAGACATAGCACCAACATTTGGATATGTAAAACATACCGATTCTTGTTGTAAACCGTGCCCATAAGTTTTTCAATTCTCACTTTACTCTGTGGGGGAACCATTCGCTCTCGGCAGAATGGGAATTCAGCATGCTGATCATACAAGGATGAGGGGTACTCTTAGTCCACTTCTAAAACAAAGCCGCAATTTCCCCGCAATGCAGAAGTGTCCACATCAAAATGTGAGTCCTCCTCCGCTGAGAGCCAGGAATAATCCCTATAAAGTAAAGGCTGGCTCATGGCATATCCATATAAATTATTCACATCATAGTACATCAAGTACGACTCTGGTTTCTCAGGAGAATATCATGACATGAATTTATTATTGCCCCCGGCATGGCGCTGGTTAAGCGACACAAACCCGCCGCGAATGTCTCGTTCAAAGAATAAGACCATGTCTACATCAGTCAGTAAATCTAATTCCACTTGGGTGTATCTCAAAGCAGCATCAAAGGAGAGTCCTGGACTCTTAAAATAGTGAGCCGGGTCTAATCCGTAGATATGCTGACACAACTCACGGAACTTTTCAAACACATCCGTGAGCAGCAATAAATCGAGTTTTAGGTCATAATCCCCTAGAGTCCTTATATTAAACACTCGCCAAACATTGCATGCATGTGCATAGTCTCCATCGGAAATGGCACTACGTGTTAGCAGAGAGTAATGTTTATCTAGGGGTGGTAGAGCCTTCTACTTTAACACGTCCCATTCATTTACAAAATCATACGGGAATATACCTTTCCGAATGCACAATTTAAAGTGCTCAGGATTCTCAAAAAGCGTCCTGGTGTATTTCAATTCCTTTTCATCCAAGCCATTCACTAGGCTTTCAATGGATGAGTCCATAAACTTAAACGAGTCAAGGAATCGAATACAAAACTTGCCAACACCATGTCAATGCCGTGTAACGCTCATCGATTTGGAGGATAATTGAAAATGTTCCCTTGCCAATATGCCCAAATTTACGAATCAAGAACTGCATATCGTAGCTCGCCAGATTGAGAAAATACACAATTATGAATCGAGGCGCTGGGTAATTCATATTACACACTCGGTGTGCAGCACCTCGAAATTCCCCCCGTAAAGTGTGTGTGGTCTCGAACTGAGTCTACAACACTTCGCAGCGGCTTTTCACAAATATGGCATGTCGTGGCATGCTCATACTGTCCCCGCTGTTCCGGGGTTAGGTTCATAGGCACGTGGTTGTCCTGTAACCCCCGTATATGGTGAGTCAACTCGATAAGTTCATTTAAAAACCATTTCGCACAATCTGGGCCCTGATAAGATTAAAATTGGTGCTGTGTATGGTCATACGAACACACGGCATTCAGTCCTATGGCAAATGGTTCATGCTTTTGAATAGGGGTGGTTGAGCTTCAGCTGGGATTTGGTTCGCATCCCAGCATGGGTACCGTGAGAGCCTCAAAATTGGCATAGACCACAAAGGGAACCGTATCTCGCTAGTCTATATTTTTAAATTTTAACACAGCATCGTCCCCTTGTGGTAGAACCATACTCACCGTCTCATGTGAGTTGCAATATCGTCCCAAAAGAGTAGGGGCTCCAAAATACTGCAAACAACGATGGCAAATCTGCTTTTTATCATTGTTCTTGGACAGTTGACTGCCTACCAATCTACTTAAATCTTTAATTAGGCAATATTTATTCACATCTCCCTTTGATACACGTATATAAAAGGCGAATGTGATGTCGTTTCTGCACTTAAGTAGCGTATGAAGGACCCATAATTTCATCACCGTAAAGACCGTAAACCATAAAAGAATAGTCGGGACTTTCCTGTTCAAACCTGTGGATCTTGGTCAAGTCCACAGGGAACGACTCGCGAGTTAAATTTAATTTTGTTTTAAAGAATCAAATGTGGCCTTGTACATTCCCGGACTGTCACAATTAATTTGTACTGACGGCAAATACGCGGCCACCGACCAAAGAAAACAGTCATCATCCCGGTTCTTTATATTCACCGCAGTTTTTTTTTTCAAAGCTATCACTCGTGGTAAAGGGATATGACTAGACCCTGCATTCAGAGGGTTGAATTTACAAATATTAATTTGTAGGTGATGGATTTTCTCTAAAGCAAGGCCACTAGGTCCCTCTTGCAATTTATCAAATTTAGCAAGCAAGGCATTCACACCATATGTCCCGTACCACTGTTCCATTTGTCTGATACGAGCAGCTGATGCATTTTTGTACATAAATGGAATTTTTCGCTACGTTCTATGACATTCTTATTGTATACAAAATCACAGATCATCTCCATATTAACATTCAAGCTCTGTGAAACCCTAAGGCAGTATAAATTTGCTCGCTAAAAATCGGAAAACAAGCCTCTAAAATTCCTTAGGGATAATACTTTCCCTAACATTGACCACACGACCAGAGCAAACCCGTCTCCTAAAACAACACTCAAGGGGTTCCCACTTTAAAATATTATCGGTAGTGGTGGTAGAATAAGCCATAATTGTGAAACAGCCTTACCTGAGTTTTCAACAGATGACTGCACAGCAATGGTTCAAGTAGGGGTTTCAAAACTATCGCCTCTCGGGCTTTCAGCTGCTGCGGTAGAGATTTTCCAAATATCTTAAAGAAATAAAATAAGCCATCATGAATACATGAATTCAAATTAACACATGCTTTCCATAAAAAAATATTACAAAAAATCAATAATCAAAGAGTTGGTAAAAAAAGAAATCTTAACTTGGTTTGTAAGTCGTGCATTTTCCTTCTGGTGAGCTCAACTGTAATAATCTCTCTACCTCTCTTTTTCTCTAACACCCGTACACAAGAATTATCTGAAAATAAAATAAACAATCAATTAGTAAATAAATACCAGTAAATAACATTAACATCCATTGGCATTAAATACCTGAAAACCGTTAACCATTGCTGGAGCGGCGCCAGTGGCCAGCTTACAGACGCGCGCATGCCCTGTGCCAGCCAACCGAAATCGGCCCGCAGATTGCGCGGAGGTAGAAACTGTAACAGAGTACATTAATTAATGGTAAATTCATCAGCAAATCATGATGAAAGAACTTACCTTTTCACAGAAGATGCTGAAAATGCTGAAACAATATACGTTGGCAGGTATCTCCCATTACGGAAGGAGAATTACAACGTGTAAACGCTCACTTATTTACACAGTTCAACAACTGTCTGTCAGCTGGAGGTGAACATTTTCAGCATCTTCGGTGAAATGATAATTTAATGATGATTTGCTGGTCAATTTACCATAATTAATGTACTCTGTTACTGTTCCTACTTCCGCGCAATTTGTGGTACAAGTTCGGTTGGCTGACGGAAGGCGTGCACGCGCCTGGTAGCTGGTCGTTGGCCTCACTCCAGCAAAGAAATCACCCTGTATATCAACATCAATGAAATATGCATTATTCGTGCGACAAAGTAAATCCGGCTACAGTTAGCTATGCAATTATTATTCAAACCAGGCTGCGAGTGAAATCAGCTAGTATCAATATGCAAAAGTAATAGGCATAATTCTATGGGAAAACTAACTCCGGAATTACTAGAAAATAGTCATCAGCTACCAGAGATCATCAACTGTCAGCACAAATATCTTCATCTTTACCAAGGGTCCAGCAGTCACATTATCTATATTGGTAAGAGTAGGAATATTATATCAACTTATAGCAGCCGATGAGGGCAGGGCATTTATAATTATCGCCCAACTGTGGGAAGTAATTTTATAGTGGTATTGACCAGTTTCAATTGGTCGCCCAACCTGGGGCGAAGTTACAATATTTTAGGACTTTTATGGCCAAATAATTTAGATAAGAAAAGGGTTCTTCTGCTGTTGAGTGATGCTGCACCATAACGTATATGGTGAAGACTGGAAACGCCATAATCATTAATTTGGAATACTGGTTAAATAGTAAACTTATTGCAATTTTTGAAATTAGCAAGAATGAACTTGCAGTATACCATTGATAAGGAATAATATCGCTTAGCAGAACTATTCTTTCGGTTTTAGGTCGTATACGGTTTTCCGGTAGATGACGGAGCATGCAGTAAAGATGCGCAAGTGGAATTCAACAAAAGACTATATATATATAAACAAATTTTCGATAATTGCCGCTGCGAGAAGTTGGAAGCTCCAAGTCTACTCCTGGTCGAATCGTTAGCAGTTATTGAAGACATTCAAATGTGTTTGCAATCATCGCACGTAAAAGTAGCTGCGGCAGCTAGGGATAAGATGAACAATGTGATCTGTTCTAATCCTGATTTTGATTTCCTCAAGTTGATAAAAAGCATATTGTGTGGTGATAATGCAAAAGATGTACAATTTGGACTCACTTGTCCCAAATGTCTTAATGTAAGTATGCAGCTATCATTTCTTGCGACGTATACAGATCATTCTGCGTTCAAGATTGTGTTCCCAGATAAACATACGAGCTTAGCCTAGGTTAAGTGAAGAAATATTCGGAGAAATTAGTTTCAAAATGAAATGAAAATATAACATATTGGTGAACTGAATGTTGATATTGCATGTTTTGTGATATGTTAGTGCATGAGATTCGGGGTCTAGTTATAACTATATATTTAAGAGAAATTGGACTAGAAGCTCTTTACTGAACATTCTTTTTTTGCGAGGGAATGGCTGTCGGGGGCTAGGAGTTGTGTTTCATCAAATATTTTGTTGTTTTTGTTTGTAGTTTTACGTGACCGTTAATCACGCGATCATGAGTTACGGGGCCTCCTTTTTACGTGGAATCCGAACCACAGGACCAGGCATTTCACTTTGAAAATCTCACATGCATTGAACAGGAATCGAATCCGGTCCGCCGTGGTGAGAAGCCAACAGCTTGACCACTGCGCCACCACGCGCCTCTCATCGAAGAAGATGGGGTGTCTGAAGTCCGATGAATGCTCTGCTACTGCTGATTGCGAAGGCTGGTTGAAACGTACATGTATTCTGGTCAAAATACTCGGAGCTTACATTGCTGCTGTTGTCTCGTGTTAAGCGCGTCTCTTCTGTAGGTAACAAGTGCATGGTGGCCGAGAGTCCTGGTCCTGTACCCGTTCAATATAAGTAACGTTCTCTTTCACTGCTGCGAACTTAAAGACGACGAGATGCGAGAATTTTGCCCCGAAGATGTCAACAAATCTATTGATACGGGACTCACATGAAATGCCAACAGCCATTTGAGATTCGAACCTTCAACCTTGATCACAGCACGCGCAAAACAGTCAGCAGTAAATCCTTCCTCTCTCCTTCCTCCCTACCTCCCTTCCACCCTCCTTCCTTCCTCCCTCCTTCCTCCCTCCTTCCATCCCCTTCTCCTTCCTTCGTCCCTCCTTCCTTCCTCGCTACTTCCTTCCTCCCTTCCTTCCTCCCTTCCTTCCACCCTTCTTTCCTCCCTTCTTTCCCTCCTTCCTTCTTTACCCCCCTCCTTCCACCTTCCTTCCTTACCCTTTTCCTTCCTTCCTTTCTTCCTTCCTCCCTCCCTTCCTTCCTTCCTCCCTTCTTCCCTTCCATCCTTCCTTCCTCTCTCCTTCCTCCCTTCCTTCCTTCCCATCTCCCTTCCTTCCTCCCTCCTTCCTTCCTTCCCCTCTTCCTTCCTTCCTCCCTTCCTTCCTCCCTCCTTCCTTCCTCCCTTCATACCTCCCATCAATATATTAGGTAATAATATTAAATATAGCAACACTGTCAATAATCTCGGAGTGATATTTGATAGAACACTGTCGTGGGTAGAGCATACGTCTAATGTGGTAAGGAAGGTTGTATCAACTATGCATCTCCTGAAAAGAACTGTTTCTTACACCCCTCCTAACGTACGTAAGCTCTTTTTCCAAACTCTCATTTTTCCAATCATTGATTATGGCCCTGCTGTATACAATGATTTACCAGAAACACAGAACATCAAATTACAAATAATCCAGAATGCATGTGTTCGGTACGTCTATACTAATACTAGCAGTAGTGCCCGACCTCGCCCGGTGGATTTATTTGTTTTATGGATGATAATGAATACTACTACAGAACTGGCATATGATACTTAACTAACAGAAACCAATATTTTAAAAATATATATTTTTGTGGTGGTGGTGGTGGTGGTGGTGGTGGTGGTGGTGGTGGTGGTGGTGGTGGTTGTAGTGGGGGTGATAAATAGTACAGTATAATGGACGTAACATTCAGGTCAATTTCCAGTAATGGTAATTATGAATAGGGAAACAGCTATTTACAAACTACAGTACTGACACATGTAATTTACAAACAAATTTACACACACAAAAAAATTGAAAGAACAGTAAGTGAAACAAAAGACACTGCCTAGGGCCTATATCTCATTGGCTGTTAGAAATGTAGAGACCAATAGTGTCTTTTTTTTGCATAGCGCCGTAGGAAAATAATCAGAACTCTTTGGCAAACTTCGGCTGCCCCGAGCTACTGAGGTAGCAATAGTATAATTTATCGCCACAAAGCGCTTAACGATAAGTTTCAGAATAAATGAAGGTAAATTTGAAAGCACCAACGCTTATTGCAGCTGATAACCTCAATGTACTGCACCAACACCCTTGCACTTATACAGAGGCATAATATTTCATGATGATAACTGTTTAAAGGGGCCTATGAAATCTTTTTGCACTAATTACCCCCCGTGACTGAAATTTATAAATAGCGCAAGATGCAACTATTTTCGCAATTCTGCACCAGAACACTAGTAGGGCTGACGTGATGCAGCCCGAACTCCCCGTCAACAACGGACTTATTAAAATACTCTTATAGTTACACTACTACGGACATGAATGGTTCTAGGGCCTTAATACGTGGGTTTCAAGTTCATTTTGTCTGTTATTCTAAATGTAGGGAATGGGGAGCGTTGTCCAAAATATCAAATGTACAGTGTTACCAGCAGGGTTTCAAAGTGTATGTAAAATTTGGTGCAATTAAGATACACGGTGTAGATTTGTGATGAAGGGCCAAAATGCAGGGAACGGAGGGGTCTGTCCAAAATTTCATGCAGTCAGTGTTACTCGCAGGGTTCCAAAGGGTAAGTATACAAATTGCCGTTCAGATAGGTGAAACGGTATAGATGTGTGCCAAAGGGCCTAAATGCAGGGAATGGAGGGGTCTGTCCAAAATTTCATGCAGTCAGTGTTACTCGCAGGGTTCCAAAGGATCAGTATACAAATTGCCGTTCAGATCGGTGACGCGGTATAGATGTGTGCCAAAGGGCCTAAATGCAGGAAATGGAGTGGTATGTCCGAAATTTCATGTAGTGTTCCAAAGGGTAAGTATACAACTTTTGGTTCAGATTGGTGAAAGGGTGTAGCTTTGTGCCAAAGGGCCTTAATGCAGGGAATGGAGTGGTCTATCCGAAATATCATGTAGGCAGTGTTTTGTTACTCGCAGGGTTCCAAAGGGTAGGTATACAAATTTTGGTTCAGATCGGTGAAACGGTGTAGATTTGTGTCAAAGGGCCTAAATGCAGGGAATGGAGTGTTCTGTCCGAAATTTCATGCAGACTGTATTACTTGTAGGGTTCCAAAGGGTAAGTATACAAATTTTGGTTCTGATCGATGAAACAGTGTAGATTTGTGCCAAAGGGCCTAAATGCAAGGAATGGACTGGTCTGTCATAAATTTCACGTAGACAGTGTTACCATCAGGGTTCCAAAGGGTAAGTATACAAATTTTGGATCAGATAGGTGAAACGGTGTACGTATCACTAACCATAACGCCAGCGCATGCGGATAGAGCTGTTCGGGAGCACTTGTTCTACCGACTTACTGAACAAAAATCAATCTTGAAGGTCACCTGAGAGGTGTAGCCTAATGCTACATAGCCTAAACTATTCCTCTTGAATCAGGCTATCATACAAAAATAAGAATTTTTCGAATCGGACTGGTAGTTCCCGAGATTAGCGCGTTTAAACACATAAACACACAAACACACAAACTCTTCAGCTTTATTATATTAGTATAGATAGATAATAAAGCTCAAGAGTTTGTGTGTTTGTGTGTTTGTGTGTTTGTGTGTTTAAACGCGCTAATCTCTGGAACTACCAGTCCGAATCGAAAACGTATTTTTTATATGATAGCCAGATTCAAGAGGAATAGTTTAGGCTATGCAGAATTAGGCTACACCTCTCAGATAACCTTAAAGATTAATTTTTGTTCAGTAAGTCGGTAGAACAAGCGCTCCCGAACAGCTCTATCTGGATGCGCTGGCGTTATGGTTAGTGATACGTACACCGTTTCACCTATCCGAACCAAAATTTGTATACTTAGGCCTATCCTTTGGAACCCTGATGGTAACACACTCTACGTGAAATTTATGACAGACCAGTCCATTCCCTGCATTTAGGCCCTTTGGTTCAAATCTACACCATTTGCCCGATCTAAACCAAAATTTGTATACTTACCCTTTGGAACCCTGCGAGTAACACTGTTTACATGCAATTTCGGATAGACCACTCCATTCCTTGCATTTAGGCCCTTTGGCACAAATTTACACCGTATCACCGATCAGAACCAAAATGTGTATATTTACAATTTGGAACCCTGCGAGTAACACAGTCTGCATGAAATTTCGGACAGACCACTCCATTCCCTGCATTTAGGCCCTTTGGCACAAATCTACACCGTTTCACAGATCTGAACCAAAATTCGTATACTAACCCTTTGGAACCCTGCGAGTAACACTGCCTACATGAAATTTATGATAGACCAGTTCATTCCCTGAATTTAGGCCCCATGGCACAAATCTACACCCTTTCACCAATCTGAACCAAAAGTTGTATACTTACCATTTGGAACCCTGCGATTAACACTGTTTACATGAAATTTCGGACAGGCCACTCCATTCCCTGCATTTAGGTCCTTTGGCACAAACTACACCGTTTCAGGGATCTGAACCACATTTCGTATACTTATCCTTTGGAACCCTGCGGGTGACACTGTCCACTTTAAATTTTGGACCGACCACTCCATTCTCTGCATTTAGACCCTTCATCACAAATCCACACCGTTTCTCCTAATTGCACCAAATTTTACATACACTTTGAAACCCTGCTGGTAACACTGTCCACTTGATTATTTTTTTTGACAACGCTCTCCATTCCCTACATTTAGAATAACAGGCAAAATGAACTTGAAAACCACGTATTAAGGCCCTAGAACCATTCATGTCCGTAGTAGTGTAACTGTAAGAGTATTTTAATAAGTCTATTGTTGACGGGCAGTTCGGGCTGCATCACGTCACCCCTACCAGTGTTCTGGTGCAGAATTGCGAAAATAGTTGTATCTTGCGCAGCTTATAAATTGCAGTCATGGGGAGTAATTAGTGCAAAAAGATTTCTTAGGCCCCTTAAAACAGTTATCATCATGAAAATATTATGCCTCTATGTAAGTGCAATGGTTTTGGTGCAGTACATTGAGGTTATCAGCTGCAATAAGCGTTATTTCTTTCAAATTTACCTTCTTTCATTCCGAAACTTATCGTCAAGCGCTTTGTGGCAATAAATGATACTATTGCTACCTCAGTAGCTCGGGGCAGCCGAAGTTTTCCAAAAAACTCTGATTATTTTCCTACAGCGCTATACGACAAAAGACGACACTATTGGTCTTTACATTTCTAACGGACAATGAGATATAGGCCCTAGGCAGTGTCTTTTATTTCACTTACTCCTCTTTTTTTTTTTTTTTTTTTTTTTTTTGTAAATTTGTTTGTAAATTACATGTGTCCGTGCTGTAGTTAGTAAATAGCTGTTTCCCTATTCATAATTATCATTATGGGAAAATGACCTGAATATTACGTCCATTATACTGTACTACTTATCATCCCCCACTACAACCACCACCACCACCACCACAAAAAGGTATATTTTTAAAATATTGTTTTCTGGTAGTTTAAGTATCATGTGCCAGTTCTGTAGTAGTATTCATTACCATCCATACAAGAAATAAATCCACCGGGCGAAGCCGGGCACTACTGCTAGTTCTGGATATAAGGCGAGATGAACATATCACACCTTACTACGTGCAGCTGAAATGGCTGAAACTCCACGAGCGCAGGCAGTTAGTTATCAGTTGCCATTCTGACACATAAAATATTACATACCAGGACCCCGTTATATCTCTACATTGCCTTTACACCAATGCATTCTATTCATAATCGAGAAAATATATACACAAAATTAACCTCCAGATTCCTATACACCGAACCATGAAGTTCAATAAATATTTTGTTTGCACCGTCTCACGCCTCTTCAACACCTTCGATTTATATAAGTTCTTCAACATTGCAAGCACTGCAGCTCTCAAAAATGTATTTCATCCTGCTTCTTGGAGCAGTATACCTCTCACAGTTGATTACTGTATTATGTTAAAACACTTTTTTTAAAGTTCAATTATAACACAAGGACAATAGCTGACAACCTGTCTACTTTAATAGCTTCTCTTGTACAGTATGTGGTGTTTGTTTTTCGGGCTGATAGTCTGTATGCACTCTCACTCTTTTGTATATAATTTTGCCATTATCATTAGTATTATTATTATTATTATTATTGTATTGTTACTATCTTTTTGTTACTATAATTGTTAGAGTATGATTATTTATATTGTGAATGTAAGTGAAATGTTTTATTTTTATAAGCCCTAATCTTATTTTATGTAGGGCGCTACTGTAAACGAGCTCTTAAGCTCTAAGTGTAGTCGTGAAAATAAAATCAATCAATCAATCAATCAATCAATCCCTTCCTCCCTTCCTCTCTCCTTCCTACCTTCCTCCCTCCAATCTTCCCTTCCTCCCTTCTCTCTTCTTCCTTCCTTCCTCCCTTTCTCCCTTCCTCCTCCCTTCCTCCCTCCTTCCTTTCTCACCCCTTCCTAACTCCCTTTCTCCCTTCTTCCTCCATTCCTCCCTCCTTCCTTCCTTACCCCCTTCCTTCCTTTCACCCTTCCTCCTTCCTTCCTTACCGCCTTCCTTCCTTTCTCCCTTCCTTCCTTTCTCCCTTCCTCCCTCCTTCCTTTCTTACCCCTTCCTTCCTCCCTTTCTCCCTTCCTTCTCCATTCCTCCCTCCTTCCTTCCTTAACCCTTCCTTCCTTAACCCTTCCTTCCTTCCTCCTCCCTTCCTCCCTTCCTTCCTCCCTTCCTCCCTACCTTCCTCCCTACCTTCTTCCCTTCCTTCCTCCCTTCCTTACTTCCTCCCTTTCTCCCTTCCTTACTACCTCCCTTTCTCCCTTTCTTCCTTCCTTCCTCCCATCCTTACTTCCTCCCTTTCTCCCTTTCTTCCTTCCTTCCTCCCTTCCTTCCTTCCTTCCTCCCTTCCTTCCTTCCTCCCTCCCTTCCTTCCTTCCTTCCTTCCCTCCTTCCTTCGGTGTTGAAGGGATTCGAAACTTTGGCCTCCGGACCTGCAGCTCTCCAGTCTCTGTCCCCTCTAAAGGACCCTCCTAATTCCAGAGAAGCAAATGACGTGAAGTGAAGACTCTTAATTAATTTCTAGGATTGCAACTTTCCTTGGTGGTGGACTGTACGTCTGTCAATAGCTGTCAATATTGTGCAGCGAGCCGAAGAGGATGGAGGGAGGGGGTACAGGATGGTACTTTAATTAAAAGAATGAGCATCGTATGGCGTATCGTGTATCATACCCTCCTCCTCATCTGGCGTCAGTATCAATCATATGAAGGGCCGGGAGATGTATTGTGTTCTGCGCAAGCTAAAAGCCTAAATCTAAGCTAAACAGCTTGTGAACACGGCGCCAGACAATTGCTCCCCACTCTGTTAAGTGTAATATATTAGTGACTGCCACACACTTTAACTTAATTATAGAACCAAGGGAGAAATGACGCTGCATTCAGCCAAACCGCTGTTGGTTCAGTTACGTCATAGGCTCCCTTGCCCTTACAAGTGATCTTATGTTGTTTGACACATTATTCTAAGCGCTCCCCGGAGCCCCGTGGTCACCCGACTGAGACAAACTGTGAAGCACAGTGCTGGGGGCATGTATTAAATCCACTTAGGCTATACAACGGGGAAGTATTTATTTATTTATTTATTTATTTATTTATTTATTTATTTATTTATTTATTTATTTATTTATTTATTTATTCGTTTCCAAGGCGTCCCTGATCTGTCAGATGGGAGTAGGACTCCATCACTCCCATAGGCCCGAGGCTTGCTCATGACATTTTTTGCAGGTTTAGAGAACAAGTGAAGCAGGTTGCCAGCCTTACATACACAGGGTCCCATACGTTTCATCTCAGGGAACAAACAAGTGAGTTGGGTAGTCCTAGCCGCCTGAGAACAAGGAGGACCACGAATAGATTATGTCCAAAATGCCCACCCCTATTCCATAGTAACTGGTGTATTAGTGGCAGTATTAAAGGTGCCGGGACATTCTCATTAAACCGTTTGCGCCTAAAGAAGTTTTTTTCAGCTTATGCGTGGCGAGTTTGAAACCAGGTCTTTATTAGTTGAAGATTATCCCGAATACAGTAACATACACCACATTAGAGAGACTAGACTTGGCAACTTACAGTTACATTTGTACGAGGAACATATGGCACTTAGGAATGCGAGAGGGGGAATATCCCAACGAGATAAGGGACCCTCACTCACAGGAATTTCCCTTCAGACGAGCGCAGACAGTGACCAAGTTAACTGCTCTCACCAGGACCGCGCAACTCAACCAGATAGCATTATGGTGTTTGAAGCCATTTTTCAGTGTTGCCTTATTAAACAAAATGTTTGTGCATTTCAGTCGGTCAACACAATTGTACCCAAATGAGATGGATTATTCCCTAATCCTGAAAAAATTACATTTATTTATTAGTCTCATATACTTTTTTCAGGATTAGAGAATAACCCATCTCATTTGGGTACAATCGTGTTGTCAGACTGAAAAGTTCCAAACTTTTGTCAAACAGATAAGTAGCCTGTATAATACAATCTGAATTGACCATTTACAACAACCACATATTCACTCAAAACAAGCAAATTCCGGAAGTCCATCACCACTTCCAGTATCTCAAAAAAACATCACACAGATTACAACTAACAAATATTGGCGAGTTGCATTATCTTAATTAATCATCATCAGCTTCTAAAGGCTAAAAGCCTTGTCGTTGCAGCCATTTCTTACGGTCTTCAGCAGTTCTCTTCATATTGACATACGATTCACATTTCATTTCCTTGACAATGTTCTTGAGATACGATTGTCTTGGCCGTCCCCTTGGTTTCTTCCCCAAAATTTTTCTTAATTAATACTGCAACTAAATAAGTGTAGGGGAAGACCGGGCAAAGTGAATAAACTAGCTTTATATGAGTGTATCTATGCAATTACGTGCGACAATGACATGCAATTCATTGTAGTTGTTCATTGTTATCTTCCCATTTAATTTCTGTATAAAACAGATTCAATTGTGAAACTATTCTTAATTAGAATTCAGTATTAAGTAATTATGTCAAATTATTCACTTTGCCCGTAGCCTATAGCCGGGCAAAGTGAATAACGGAATGCATTGTTTAAGACATGAGAATAGTAATACTAAGTAAGTGTACATTTGGGGGCGTGGTGGCTCAGCGGTCTAGTTGTATGCCTCTCACCAAGGTGGCCCGGGTTCGATTCCCGGTCAATGCATGTGAGATTTTCGGAGTGAAATGCCATGCCCTGTGGTTCGGATTCCACGTAAAAAGGAGGTCCCGTGGCTCATAATCACCAGATTCACGGTCACGTAAAACTACAATCTACCTTACCTTAAGTGTACATTTGAGAGAAACTCAACATTGCATATAAATGGGATCCACTTTTGTTTTTCAATAGGTTTTATAACGTTCACAGTTCACCTGATATAACTAAAGTGACGGAGTTAATAGGATTTGTCCTACAATCCTCCAGAGCTTGCTTCATTGTTTCTTCGCACCAGCTGCCCTGATCACCGCTTCGTTTGAAATTGTAAACCATCTGTAAGCAAATATTACAATATTCTGATTATTTTTGATATTCTTCAGTACTTATTTCAGGGTATTTAACCTTCAACTGGTGACATGGTTTCTGACAGACTCTGAGAGAGAGAGAGAGAGATTATTGTACACACCTAAGGACTCATTGCGAAACGAGACTTCTTTGCAATTCCTTCTCATCTCTGTCTAAACATCTGTTCAGCCTCATTTCGTCACCTTCAGTCTTATCTTTCTCTTCTCACGAGGTAGACACATACTTAAGTAGCTTTGTAGACACCACGTCACCAATTGTGTAACATTTTACCATGTGGGAACGCATAATCTTTGATACGTATTCCTAACAAGATAATAAATTATTAGTCACCATTAAGTAATTAGTGAACGAAGTATTCAACAACATTAACCCAAACGGGCAAAGTGAATAGATATCCACTTTGCCCTATTCACTTTGCCCAGCTGTGCGCCATTATGGAAATCGTGACTGATCGCTTAAAAGTAGTGTAGCAAGAAAGCAAACAAGGTGTGTAAATAAGAGGGTTGGAACAACACTAAAACACAATGTAATCACTTTCAAAATAGTTATATCAATCTATGAATAATATTGTGTTTCTTTCCTTGATAAAATTTTTAGAAATGCTATAAAAATCTGCAAACGCTTCTAGTCTCACACTGTCAACACTGTAGTCTTTGTACTACTGATTCTTATATCTCCAGTAGATGGCAGCGCTTCCTGCAGAAGCAAATATTTTCACCCATACTTTCAGACTTAGATTTTATAGCCTAGGTGTAATGGATCCGATGATAATCACTTGACGGTCGAAACTGGTCATCCAAGTGTATTTATTAATCTCATGTATTTTCGTTTTTCAGGATAAGGGAATATCCCATATAATTTGGGTACAATCGTGTTGACCGACTGAAAAGCATCAAACTCGTGTTTACTAGGGCAACACTGAAAATTGCTTCAAACACCATAATGTTGAAAATGGTACAAAGAAAGGCCGGTAAAATTTTGTTCATTAACTTTGATCCCAGGAGCAGTGTGACCTGTATGATAAAGAAACTTGGGTGGAAATCACTTGAGTCTAGGATGATGAAATCTAGACTCTGCGCTATGGAGGCTACAACACATCATATACAAATCAACCAGCATGGAGTGAGCTTAGCATACATATGGGAAAGCCCGCTTACATGAGAAGGGGAGATCATTCTTTCAAAGTAAAGGGCCGACCACAGCGTACAAATTATGGTAAATATTATTTCGTAAACCGTGTCTTTAATAACTAGAACTAGACCTCTCTACCTGCCCCAAACATATAGGTGTTATTAAGAAATGACTGACGTTTTTTTTTTTGAAATCCTCCAGTTTAATTGTTATTCAATTGTTATGTATAATTGTTTACTTGTTATGTATACCCAATTTGTCACCGGAGAACACACGCCCAATTACAAATAAATAAATAAATAAATGAATGAATGAATGAATGAACGAATGAATGATTAGATACTTTTCAAATTGTGGAATTATCCGCTAGTCATTTCTTTCTTTGCAGGACCAAGAACATTGAAGTCAATAGATAGTGTTGGCATTGAAAAATATCTCCACGTGGTTACTAATTGCTTTTCAATTGTATTACTATTTACCCAAACATCGCCACGTGCTCATCTGAGTTTCGGGCGCCCCAGCTCTACACTGCACGCAAGAAACTAGGTCTCCAATGGTCCTTGTTTTAAACAACAGTATAGTGCACAGTTCTCGCCATTGTCAACAGAGTGCACTAACAACATTCAGATTAATAGGGATACTTAAAATATAAATATTACACGTGCCTGACTTCAATGGCACATTTAGTGAATGTGCAACAATCTATTATATATAACAGCTTAGGCTTTCACGGCCGGCGTTCATAATTAAGTACAAGTTTTTCGAGATTGTAGGCCGTGGTCCAGACAGGATATCTCCCGACGTTTCACCGGAAACTGCGTCCGGCATTATCAAGGGTTCCGCTCCTTTCCTTGATAATGCCGGACGCAGTTTCCGGTGAAACGTCGGGAGATATCCTGTCTGGACCACGGCCTACAAGCCCGAAAAACTTGTACTTAATTAATCTATTGTATAGCCTGTTGCCTTGCATTTCTGAGCGGTGAGTGAAGTTTCTCAGTCTACAGTGGCTGAAGGAGGTTTCAGTGAAAGATAATTCCTCAGCACTTTGGAGCCTTGCTATGTATTCAGTGGAACAAATGGGTGCAAACAAGGATAAGAGAATGGATCTTCTATAAATTAAAAAGAAACAAACAATACATTTCCTCAGGTAGAATATTTCAGTTAGGATGTTTATTAATCAACAGACCTCGCACCACCACAACTCAACACTTGCAGTAGTCGTGCTTCTTGGAAAATTTTACAGGACAAATTTTAGTCGAAAGTTTGATGCTTTTCAGTTAGTCAACACGATTGTACCCAAATGAGATGGGTTATTCCCAAATCCTGAAAAAAAAACATTTTATGAGATTAATACATACACTTGGATGACCAGTTTCGATTGAAACTGACTGAAAAGCAGCAAACTTTCCTTTACTACGGCAACACTGAAAATGGCTTCGAACAACATAACCAATTATAATCATTGCAGATTGCACCCCAATACATACGTAATCACCGGCCGCCACTGGCAGTTATTCTTTGACTGATTACTAAAAGAGTGTTTATTCTTTGTTCAGACTGTTGAAGTTGGGTTCCTGTTAATGTTTAGACCCACTGAGAAGCAAATCGGAATGTAAATCCTCGCCCGAGTAAGCGTGTCAGCAGTGACCTTTGTGCATCTGATAAAGCGATTATAAAGTATCTTGGAATTAATGTGGTTAACGATAAAACTCCCTCTGCCAGAGGCTCACGAGAGTCACATATTTGATCTTCCTATTCCTCTCGAAAAATAATATAAAAGAATGTAGCAAGCTCTTATGCCGCCCACTCTCTCAAACTCCCCATATATTTGAGCAGACCAGCAGATGCCACTGCCAGTAAGTACCACCTCCCCACTGCTTGACCCACGAATCTCGCTCTTATAACCGCTCCCTGTATCACGTCGTCTCTTTATCTGCAAATATAAGCAATAGCGGGCAGGGATAGTCGCATGACTGTTAAGATGGTCGTCACCAGTGCACGACAATGACCTCCAAATTGAAATCTCTAATGGGAAAATAAACCAAAGACTCAGGTTGCCGGTCCGCCTCGTTGCGTAGTGGCCAACACTATTGGCTGTCACCCCGGGGGCCCCGGTTCGATTTCCGGCTCCGCAAAGAAATTTAATTCTGGTCTGAGGGCTGGAACGGGGTACACGCAGCCTAGTGAGGAAAAAGTGAGAAGAGGCGGGTTCGATTCCCACTTCAGCCATCCTGGAAGTGGTTTTCCATGGTTTCCCATTTCTATTTCAAGCGAATGCTGGGATGATTCCTAACTTAAGGCCACATCCGCCTCCTTCGTAATCCTCATCTGAATTACAACTACACACCCTAATGCAGCCATCACAATAACACAAGCTATCAGATAGATTCCACACACATACACCCAAGTACACGGGGCTACTCAACCACGATGTCGCAAAGCCCCTGAATGAATCAACAACAACAAAGAGGCTCGGCTTCACACTGCACTACAATACTGCCTCCCTAATTTAAAATAATTGGTGGTTATTTCTACAAAATGACTTTGCTGACATCAAAATCTATATTTAGGTTTTAGAAAGTCATTTTTGAAAACCTTTGTCTGGAGCATGACGCTCAATGGAAGTGAAACCTGGACTGTTGGTGCAGCAGAAAACAAGAGAATAGAAGCGTTTGAAATGTGGTGTTACAAGATAATGATGAAGAACAGATGGGTAGAAAGGGTAACAAACGAAGGAGTATTAAGGCTAGTGGAAGGGGAGGGATGTTTCTGGTGACTGCTAATTAAAAGAAGAGCTAGGTTGGTAAGGCAAATACTAAGGCTCCCAAAAAGAGTAATCTTCGTTAAGGAAATGTCGAGGACAAGAACTGTAGGGTTCGTCCACAGTTAGAATACGTTAAGCAGATTGGTTCGGATGTGGGGTGAGTTAGCTGCGTATGAATGAAACGAGTAGGTCAGGACATGGAGAGCTGTAGGCTATCAATCCAGATTCAAACACACATTTACGTTGCATGGAGATCTCTTCTTTCCTATATTGTAAAAACACAAAATATGCATTATTTAGATAAAACTACTTCAGATATACAATTGCATATGCAAGATGCATAATCATCCGAAGCCTGGAGATAGTCCTTTGATGACTAGTGTTAGTGTGGTCAGTTATACAGTGTTCGTAGTCTATCATGTTTCGTACGCTCACCCGCCATGATGAATTCATTAAAACCGCTGGTCTTTTGTTGTTTATAAATAAAGTCTCTGACAGGAGTTTACCTTATTGCGAAGTTTCGTCTGTTAGATTGTGGGTCATTACTCCTATTTTCAAGATGGTGGCTGCACGCTATATAAACCTCTAATACAAAGAAACGCGCCATTGCATTGCGAGTTGTTGATAGTACGCCCAGCCGACATCTTGAATGTTTGGAGTCACTTGTGGGTGGGTAATCAGCGCGTCATGATGAGGTTGAAACTTCGCTAACACACAATATTGAAATAAAGTTTAGATCCCACGAGCCAACCGGGAATACAACTCGGGGCCCTTCGGGCCAAACGCAAGAAACCCGGATATGTATTTTAGGATATTTTACACATCCATTTGTTATGGATATGGAGATAATACAGAGAGTTTGTTTTATATGCGACGGGGACCTTCGCTTGCCCGCTTGCCCGCGTTGCGAGCCTGTCTCCCACCAGGCACTTTGCCGTAGCGCGGCACTGAGTCATTGAGTGTAGGAATTTGTACTTACGTAGTTCACAGCTGGTGCCGAAACCAATCACTGCTACACATCACTGGCACCTCTTTATGAAATTGCCATTTACTTTCTGAAGTTCCTCAGCACCGACTAACTGTATTTCAGGAGTAATATAGTCTTTAAGCTCATTTATAGTATGTGGGTTTCTCGCATACACTGTATTTTTAAGCGTCCCCACAGATAAAAGTCACATGGTGATAAGTCTGGGCTTCGCGGGGACACACGGTCCGACTTATAATCCTAGTACCGAAAATGCTACGCAATTTTGTCATGGATGGTTCGGCAGTGTGACCAGTGGCAAAATCTTGTTGAAAAAAGACACGGATAGTCAGTCTGAAAGACTGGACTTTATATAATTTTAAACTTTAGCAGCCGAGTATCAAGAAGGCAGTGCGAGAACAGAGTTTCAAGATTCTATTTTGTTTCTTCACTGCCTGCTTGATTGTTCTCGCACTGCCTTCTTAAAACTCTGTTTTCGCACTGCTACATCGTACTATGACGTCACACACCTCAGTGCATTCTAGGTACATTTCGTCCCGTCACCGTATCGTAACACCAGACCTCAGCGTAATGACGAAGTCGACAAGATCATTTAAAATGATAATAAGTTGACAACCGCTCTCTGTAAGTCAGTTCGTCAAAAAATTGGTCAAGGATCACATTCAAGTACAAATTGAAGTGCAAATTCCTATATTCAATGACTCAGTGCCGCGCGGTGCCGCATTACGGGAAAGTGCCTGGCGGGAGACAGGCTCGTAACGTGAGCGAGCGGGCTAGATAGGGTCCCCGTCGCATATAAAACAAACTCTCTGTATGTAAATTAGAGAGTTGTATGGTAAGCCAGATTATACTTATAGTAGTGGAAATAAAGAGTAGTAGACTGCGTTTGTTGGGACATGTAAGAATGACAGGGAGCAGGGTAGTAAGGAAGGGAAGCCAGAAGGACGATGTATGAGGGGAATACCTAGGACCAGATGGCTGGACAACGTGAAGGAGGGTCTGAGAAAGATGGAGAAACAAAGCAGTCAACAGGGAAGAATGGGTGGAGATTGTCGGGGAGGCCAAGGCTCTACAAGGGCTGTAGCGCCAAGGAGTAAGTAAGTATTTATGGTCTACCTTGTGAATTGCGGCCCCCGTTCCAATGCATAAGCGTGCTGTACCTTTATTGAGTATATAATATAACTTGACTTGTTTCTTCCAGTGGTGATTGCCTTCCTTCCCTTCCGAAATAGATCCAAGCCCGTTCTACTCATTGCTGTACTTCCATGCTTTTAGTTGGAGGCCCGTCCGATAGATAGCGCAGCGCAGCGTATTTGGTTTCAATATATTGGTATCGCAGTTGGATATGTTTTTGGACTGGGCGTCAAGCCAAAATTTGCGTGATACACATTGAAAGTGTGACAGTCTACCGCGCACATTGTCCCTAAGCGGGCGCGCGCAGATACTACCCACATCTCATTCCTGCCTCTGCCAGATGAGCAAAATAATGCGTACGACACAATTCCTATCATTCTCGGAAGTAATCTAAATATATATCTGGAAAGTACTCCAGGCAAAACGTTCCTCTCGTTTATGCGCGATACATTTAATCTTGAGATGAATAATAATACAGTACTGTTTGTAGAAAGTGAATCACCCAGAAGAAATGGTCGGAGACACTTCCAGAACAGGGGTCGTTTAGGCCTGCGGTACCATACTAAGTGATTGAAATCCCAGAGAGATGGCGTGCACATTGGTCCACCAGTGCCCTCTGTTGTGGGACCGGACAGGTCAGTGTTCCTCACAACTCTGTCGGCGTGGGGCCGTCAAATCAAGTGGAAACGTGTAAGCAAGTGCAACAATGCCTCGCTGACATCACAGGGTGGACCATCAGCATGTGAGTGCGATTGAACGGGGCAGAATGTTTGGGTTCCGGGAGGCGGGTCTGTCGTTCCGGGACATTGCGGCTCGTACAGGGCACGCTGTGTCAACAGTAAGGCGTATGTGGATCCAGTGGAGAGAGGAGGGCCGTACACAGCGACGACAGGGTATAAGACGACGCAATGTGACACACAGCGCGAGACGACCGTCATCTTCTCTGCATGGCCGTATCAGACAGAACAGCGTCGTCCTCGGTGTTGGCTCCACATTGGAGCACTGCAACGGGGGTGAGCATGTCTGCGTCGACCGTGCGGCGCCGTCTTTTGAGGGCTGGACTGGTAGCACGCATGCCACTACGTCGGCTTCCATTGACTAGGAACCACCGACGCCTCCGACTTCAATGGGCACGTGCACGCCGACACTGGCAGGCTGAGTGGCGAAATGTAGTGTTTTCGGACGAATCCCGCTCCAACCTGTCCTACAGTGATTCATTCATTCATTCATTTATTTGGAATTGGGGGTGTGCCCCCGGTGACAAATTGGATTTACATAACAAATAAATAATTATACATAACAATTCAATAACAATTAAAACTGGAGTATTTACACAAATAGGCAGTCTTTTCTTAAACACACCTATACTGTATGTTTGGGAAAAGGCTCTAAGACTGCGGCAGGTAGAGAGTTCCAGTTATCAATGGCACGGTTTACAAAAGAATATTTACCATAATTTGTTCCATGTGGTCGGCCCTTAACTTTGAAAGGATGATCGCTCCTACCCATGTAAGTGGGCTTTCCCACACGTTTGCTAAGTTCACCCCATGCTGGTTGATTAGTATACGTGTTGTACATAGCGCAGAGTCTAGATTTCATCCTCCTACCCTCAAGTGATTCCCACCCAAGTTCCTTTAACATACAGTACGGCTCACACTGCTCCTGGGATTAAAGTCACTGAGCACAAATCTAGCGGCCTTTTTTTTGTACCATTTCCAACTCATTTATGAGCCCTACTTGATATGAATCCCAAACCGCTGAGGCGTATTCCAGAATAGGTCTTACAAGTGAACAATATCCTATTTCTTTATTCTTTAGCAGAGGTAGCCTACTACTTCCTTTTAACACCCTCATTACAAAGGGCAGGGATTTGTAAGCTTTAGAAACTACACATCCTACATGACTACTCCATTTCATATCATTCCTTAAGTGAACGCCCAAATATTTGCAAGAATCTTCTTCTACAAGTATTTCCGAGCCAATGTTATATTGAAAATCTTGCCTTCGCACTTTCCCTATTTTTAAGAGTCTACATTTTCTTGTGTTTATTTTCATTTTATTTTCAATCGCGCACTTGTAGACCAGGTTCAGGTCATCTTGAAGTACTGCGTTGTCTTGTGAGTCATGTATCTTTCGATATACTACACAATCATCCGCAAACAATCGACTGTCACTGCGAATCCCATTTGGTAAGTCATTTATAAAAACCAAAAACAACAAAGTTTCGATTACGCCGCCCTGAGGGATACCCGACGTTACGGTAATTTCATCCGAGAATCTGTCTTCGACTTTCACTTTCTGGGAACGACAGGTCAAAAATTCTTGGATCCATAAAATTACTCTTCTATCAATCTTCGTCGAAGCTAATTTATGGAGTAGCATGTCATGCGGCACGACATCAAATGCCTTCGCAAAATCTATAACTACGGCGTCGACTGAAATTCCATGGTCTAACGATTCGCTAATATCTTGAAAACGTTATAGCATCTACTCTCGCATGAGTAACCTTTCCGAAATCCATGCTGCCTATCATTAAACCATGATAATATTTTCCACTGTTCCCTCAAGTAGTCGCAAATGAGATGCACCATCTGTTTACAAACGATGGCCGCATACGCGTTCGACGCCGCCGTGGAGAACACAATCAGGCAGACTGTATTGTTGAGCGGCATAGCGGGTAAACACCAGGTGTAATGGTTTGGGGCGCAGTTGCCTGTATAAGGCGATCGCGCCTCGTACCTCTTGCGGGCAATCTGAACAGTGACCGCTACAACAGGGAAGTTTTACAGCCCGCGGCACTGCCCCTCTTGCAGGCCGTTCCACAGGCCATATTTCAGCAAAACAATGCCCGCCCGCATGTGGCGAGGAATGTGCAAGCCTTCTTCGCAGAACGACGAATACCTCTGCTTCCCTGGCATGCCCGTACATCTGACATGTCACCTGGGATATGGTTGGTCGACAACTTGTTCATTCAGGTCCACCTGCCGCCACTGTTGATGCTTTGTGGACGCGCCTACAAATCGCGTGGGACGGTATTCCCCAGCAGCGTATTCAAGCGCTATATGATTCCATGCCACGACGTCGAGCGGCTCTGAGTGCAGCACGTGGTGGCGTGATGCCGTACTGAAGATCGACCGTCAACGTGCATGTACCGGACTGTCCTTCTAATCAGTAATGTATTGTCATGTCCCTAATCTGTGGTATAAAGTGCAATGTAGTCAGTCACATCTCTTGTTCTTGGTGTTTCACTTTCTACAAACAGTAGTGTAATTAATCGAACCATTTCAACGACAAGAAATAGTACCAGCGTCGACGCCGTGTTTAGCCAATTTCTTAATAATTTGACGACTCAAGAGTACATTTCATACTGCTCCCATCATTTTCCTTTACTCTGTGTCGTGTCCGATACCTCTAGTCACCTCAAGGCCTAAGAGGTCCCTTTGATGTTCTGGTCTATGATGAGGCTAACGCACCAGGAAATAGTTCCCACTTTTTCTGCTTGTTCTTGGCGTAGTCTACAAGATTTTCCAGCGAATGTTGCCATGTTTCCATAAGATGGCTTGATTTTTTTTACAGAATTTCTTTTGTAAAAATCTATGCATAAGTTTTCATTCTCACGTTAATTGGGAGGTTTACCAACTTTTCTCTTCAAGTGATGAATTGTGTGTGTGAATATAGCTTTTAGTGGTATTTATAACGATAGGCAGAATAGCCTCATTCAGTACAAATTTGATATTATGTAACATTTTGCTGAGTAGGGTAAAGTTAAGTAACTCCGTGATACTAAGCTTTTGTTGTTACTATTTCTTAATTTTTTGATTTCAGTTATTTCGATTCATTTCATGTTAAAGAGGAATACCCTGCGGAATATTTCTGGCATATATCTTACAAATATTCATAAGTTATTTCAAGATATTAACTAACAAAATCCGGTAGAAGAGTAGGTAACGCCGTGATATTCAAGTAACTCCGTGATAGTGTTCAAATTACTCTGTGATAGCATGGGGTCATTCAGTGTACTTTTTAATCGTGAAAACTAATGTTTTATGTAATAAAAGTGTTCAAATCGTATATAGACTATGCATTTCTATTACCCCATATTGCCCATATTGAACATTTCACTTCACAGCTTTTTTTTTAAGAAAAAAATAATTTATTAAAAATATTCCATTAACTTAACGTATTTTAAGTCTTATTAGTCACTATCAGATTCCTCACACCTATCACACATAAAATAGACATTATAGGTACCAGACAATACAAAACTGATAATCAATCCATTCGGCTCCATTCTTCCTCTTGGTGTCATCCACCAGGGGAGCAACTTCACGCACCACAGTCATCATCGTCATTGTTCTGGGGTCTGGAATTAGGCCAAGACCGATCTATTGAATCTATCTTGACACACTATCTTCACTTCAAATTCAGGTGACACAACGAATGGCTTTCTAATTTTTGCAAGGGTTGCACTTCCTGGATCGGCTGAATATTTTGTGCAATAATCCTTTAGTGTACTCCACGGATTACTAAAACGTCTACTGGCCTTGTATACTGACCATCCTTCTTCCTTCACCGAATTCAATGCTTCTTTAAGTGTTTCAACTGTGTAGGAACGAGCCTCTTTATTCCGTTTTGGGGCCATCTCAGCGTCCAACCTAAGAAAAACGTACTTATTGCTAAGCTCACACACCTTGCTTGCGTAACACTACATGCATGTAAGTTTTGTATGCGAATGGTCTGCATCTTACCTCAGACTGGTGTTAAAATTAAATGAAACAGCTGTTTTTAAGAAATTAAAATCTTCACCACAGATTTCAATGGGTGTGGATCACTTGTTGAAATGTCAACTCTCTGTTAATATATTTTTTAAACCTCATTGAGTTGGTCAAATATTGAATCCAAGGGCTTCCTGGATTCCTGGTTCCTACTGCTATCTGTTGGTAAAAACTTAGAACTTTCGGAATTGAACCTACGTATTGATAGAGGAAATACGCATTATCACGGTGTTACTTGATATCACGGAGTAACTTGACTTTACCCTATATACCTTGATTGAACGGCAAAAGAGCACCTGAGTAATTCGATTTTGTGGCGAATCAGACTCAGAGGTTGGTTATGATTGCACAAAGTTCAACATGAATTCCTGAAATAGACAACATATTCAAACTGCAGCTGTAAAGTTTGAATCACCAATAAAATACTTCAATGGAAAATAAAAGTGAACTGAAGTTGAGTAAAAGGTGCAAACAAATGATTTTAAAGCTATATAGCAGGTTGAGGGAAGACTAGAGTTTCCATGCCGGAAACACAAGAGAGAGAGGAGATGCGCGGAGAGATATTTTCCTCAAGACATTACCTGACGTTTGGTATAGCTTGTTCGGGTCTTTTACTTGTCCCCGCCACGTCAATGCTAAAATAGCTAACTTTGTGTGTTAACAACATTAGGAAGAAACTGGTTTACAGACCTATCCTCGTGGTGTAAACTCTAGCTCGCCTTGTTAGAAAGGTTAACATATCCATGATTCAGTGGTCCTAGATGCCAGGATTTCAAATCGTTCCACAACGCTTCTAATTTTAGTGATTATAATGTGATGTAGCTTGATTAATGAGTTTAAAACTAGGCTCGAAGATTTCAAATCGTCTGAAGTCTGTTTGTCTTTGTTGATTGATCCGTTCTCCTTTCATGTTCAGAAGCAACGTTCAAATGGCACGTGTTGTGATACTGTTGGGATCCTAGCAATGTTTAGATCTACCTCCTTCAACCCTTATTTTCATTGGTAAATTCAAACAAAACTGCTCATAGATGAAGACTGACAGTACAATATTAATCCTCCATATTCAAATCAAGTTTCTGATAAAGAAACTCTGGATTCTAAACAGATGTGTCCACCATCAAGTACACACCAAACACTACCACGTTCGTTAGGGGCTTGTAGGGACATTGTAGAAATTATAAGTAGGCTATTTTACATCAGTATTTTATTCCATGTTCAAGTAATACATTGGTATCCAATTTTATTATATATATACGAGGCACGTCCAGAAAGTAAGCTCCGTTTGGTAATAAAATTAAATTGTGTACAGATACAGAAAAAATATTGATTGCACAACATTCTACACCTCTTAAACTACTTTTCCACATAACTGCCGAACTTTTGCAGGCATTTGTCATAGCGTGGCACAAGTTTTTGGATACCTTCTTCATAGAATTTTGCCGCCGACCCGTAAACGAGAGTGAAGACTCCCCTTAAGATATCCTACTGTTTGGCCACTACTGTTAGGCAAATTGCGTGCTTACCAGGAGAACTGCGTATGTTTAGGAGTTCTCCTGACCACATACGCAATTTGTCTAACAGTGATGGCCAAACAGTAGGATATCTTAAGGGGAGTCTTTACTCTCGTTTATGGATCGGCGGCAAACTTCTATGAAGAAGGTATCCAAAAACTTGTGCCACGCTATGACAAATGCCTGCAAAAGTTCGGCAGTTATGTGGAAAAGTAGTTTAAGAGGTGTAGAATGTTGTGCAATCAATATTTTTTCTGTATCTGTACACAATTTAATTTTATTACCAAACGGAGCTTACTTTCTGGACGTGCCTCGTATATATATATATTGAGTTGGTCAAATATATATATTTAGATATAACAGCTGAGGCTTTCTCGATCCGCATTCATAACTATGTACCAGTTAACCGTGACTGTGATCCTGGCAGGACACATCCTGTATTCTCCCCACATCCCGCCTGGATCACAGCCTACAAGCCCAGGGGGAGCATTAGTGTGGTGAGTACGCATGGCCTGGCATTGTCTTGAATTCTATGGTTGTACTTCTCATAGGCTACTCTAAATTTTACCACATTGATAACGTCGTGGTGTAGTGGCTAAAATTCTTGGCTTTCATCTCTGAGATCTGTGTTTGTTTCCCGCCTCTGCCAAGAGGTCTGAGGGTTGAAACGGGCTGCATTCAGCCTCGTGAGGATGAACTGAGTATAAGTGGGCTCGGTTCCCACCTCAACTATCCTAGAAGTGATTTTCTCACTTCCACTCCAGGCAAATGGCGGGGCGATTTCTAACTTCTCATCGCACTAACAAATACACACACACTACTACAGTTGCCACAATACCACACGATATGAGGAGCATTGTACACAGACCAAGAAATCGGGGCTGGTGACCACGATATCCAAATTCGTAAAATGATACATCATAGTTTTTCCATGTGGTGAGTGCGCGTGACCTGGCATTGCATAGCAATGCTTAAGGTACGTTCAAAAAGTAACGAGCCGGAAGCTGGAATGCGCAAACCGGTGACGACATCGGCTAATCGTGGCGTGTGTAACGAGGTGTGGTTCCAACCAGAGCGTTTGTCGTTTGGATTCTGGTTCGAAGTGATCACACCATGACTCATCTCCAGCCGCCACTCGTACCAGGAACCCATTCCCTTCCCTCGCATAGCGCTGCAGATGACCAAGACAGTGGGTCATTCGACATGCTTCCTGGTGTGGTTGAAGACTGTGGGGCACCCATTGGGCACACACTTTGCGCAAGTGCAGTCGTTCTTTCATGATGGTGTGCACACTTCCGACGCTCAATCCGACAACGGCGGCTATGGCGTTCACTGTCACTCGGCGGTCCTGGGTAATGAGTGCATCAACCAGCTGGACGTTGTCATGGGGGGTGCCCCAGACCGGGCCCTGAAGCGCTTGTTCCACGCCTTGACCCTTGCAAGGGACATGCAGTGTTCGCCGTACACTTGTGACATTCGGCGAAGAATGTCCGTTCCCCCTACTCCTTCCGCTGTCAGAAACCGAACAACACTTCTTTGCTCTTCGTTTGACGCCTCCATGTCACTGTTTGCAATGCGACTGGCAGCGTTGGACGATTTATGCATGCTGCTGCTCGCTTTGTATCGTCACGTGTCGTGTACGCGTTCCCTCTAGCGACGGGCTGTGACCTTCCACGCTCTGGTCGGAACCATACCTCGTTACACACGCCACGATTAGCCGATGTCGTCACCGGTTTGCCCATTACAGCCTCCGGCTCGTTACTTTTTGAACGCACCTTATATTTTGCTGTGTTGTGTTGTACTTCTCATGCTCTTTATATCACCACCTTCTCTATATGCCAATAGAAATGACGCGCTATGCTGATTCACGTGCACGAAGCTCGGACGATACCATCAGAGCTATGTTGCGCATTGTTCCTACCTCGCAGTTGTGTGATGTGAAGTCTCGGGCTCCATCGCTACTTGCAAATGAGTGTACCTCGACATGAACAAGTAGTGCACTATCCTTACCTCTCATTGAGATGCGAAGTCTCGGGCTCCATTCCCATTCGCAAGCGAGTGTACCTCGTCGTGAACAAGTTGTGCACTATCCTTACCTCGCATTAAGATGCGAAGTCTCGGGCTCCATTGCTACTCGCCAGGGAGTGTACCTCGACGCAGACGACTGGTCATTTCATTTTTATATATTCCCTCCCCGACTTACGCCTCGATATTAATAATATGAAAACTGGTCTGATGGTGCATCTTCTATTCTACCATTTTGATTCAATTTCGACCACGTGATGTCGGATCTGAAAGCACAGAGCATTCGGGGACTCCCCGAGGCGATTTGGCGGCAGGTGGCTTTCTGGGAACTTTGGCTGCGGGATGAGGAAATTTTCAAACTGACCATCAGAAAAATGCCATATTGATACTAGAATACCTTGAAATGGATATAGGGAACATTTTCTGATATTCCCTCAGGCCCATAATGGCTTTCGTAAGCCTTTCGCAAAGACTTTTCGTTCCGGCAATTGATTCTGTAATATATCAAAGTGTGGGATCATCTGCGGCCGCTTTATAGGAGAATGGTAATGTTGGGGATATATTGGCAATGATAGCCGGACTCCTGAGTAATGGCAGACCACAAGTGCAGTTAAAAGTCTCGCGCCTCTTGACACGGGTTAGGAGAAGGAGGGGGGGAGAAGGAGTGGAGGTAGGGGAGTGAGGCTCTTCATCTCTCTCCCAATCCCGTCAATATCCACGAAACGTGCGTCACCAACGCAAAATTTCTACATAATACCCGAGCGCCTGTTAAACACGAAAATATTAGTTTCTAGGGGGAAAAACTCAATATAATTGAGCATTATTATGATTACGGTATAATTATTATGATCATTATTATGTCCGGCTACGTGGCTAAATGGTTAGCGCGCTAGACTTTGGCCCAAAGTGCCCCGGGTTCGATTCCCGGCCGAGCCGTCAGGGATTTTAATCTCCTGGGGTTAATTCCCGTGGCTCGGGCACTGGGGGTATGTGACATCTTCATCATCACTTCATCCTCATTACGACGCGCTGGTCGCCCACGGGCGTCAACTAGAAAGACCTGCACCCGGCATCTCCGGAGGCCACACGAGAATTATTATTATTATTATTATGGAGTTTGAAGCCATTTTTCAGTGTTGTCATAGTGAACAAAATTTGATGCTTTTCAGTCCGTCAACACGATTGTACCCAAATGAGATGGGTGGTTCCCTAATCCTGAAAAAAAAAATACATGAGATTAATAAATACACTTCTACGACCAGTTTCGATCGTCAAGCGATCATCATCAGATCCATTACACTTAGGCTATACAATCTATGTCTGAAAGTACGGGTGAAAATATTTACAACATATACACTTGTATAGTTGCAGTAATCTATTAGTTGAGACATTGCAACTCGTCAATAATTGTTTGTTGTAGTCTGTGTGATGTTTTCTTGAGATACTGGAAGTGGTGATTTACACTCGTAATTTGCTTGTTGTTAGTGAAAATGTGGTTGTTGTAAATAGTCAATTCAGATTGTATTGTATTGTAAATCATCACTTCAACAAAACATCACATAGACTACAATTAACAAATATTGACGAGTGCATTATCTCAACTAATACTGCAACTATATAAGTGTAGGCCATATATTGTATATAGTTTCACCCATACTTCAGACATACAGTAGATTTTATAGCCTAAGTGTAATGGATCTGATGATGATCACATGACGATCGATTTGGGTACAATCATGTTGTCCGACTGATAAGCATCAAACTTTTGTTGTTGATGAAGATTATTATTATTATTATTATTATCATTATTATTATTATTATTAAGTTATTACCCTTTACTAAATTGGACAACAAATTGATGATCATCTTCAAGTGTTAAGGGGAGATCTACACTGTTAATGCTGTTGTTGTCGTTTTCCTTTTAACCATGTCAGCTCCAAGTACTTGGGTGTGTGTAGACATACTGTATAAGCTTATATTTTTTAAACTTTTCTGAAACCTGTGTTATTTTTGTGTCTGTATAAGCAGGCGTAGTTGTGATAGAGACGAGGATTGGGTAGGAGGCAGCCGTGGCCTTAAGTTAGGAGCCATACTGGCATTTGCATGGAGTAGAAGTAGGAAACCACGGATAACCACTTCTAGTACGGCTGAGGTGGTGATTGCATTCACCTATTATCAGTTTTGTCTCATGAGGCTGTTTTTTTCCACAGGCCGGGAATTGAACCCGGACCTCTGGGATGACAGCCTCTAAGCCACTACGACTTACTTAGCCTACATACTAGAAGACGAAGTGACGAAACGAAATATGACATTTAGGCAACAAATTCTTTCAGCCGTGGAAGAATGAGGGATTCGGAAGGAAGTAGAGCCATGAAAGGGAACGAAGAGAGTGCGCGCCTCAAAGTCAATGGACCCAGCTCAGGAAGCTTAACTCTCGAGCTCAGTACAAGTCGGACGTTTGTTTTAGACGATTGCCCTTGATTTTGAAGCATGCGGTTGAGCCTGTTTACAATATCTCTCTCGCCCTATCGCTTCACGGTTGTCATCAGCGGTCTGATGTAATGGCATTCGAGACTTGAGCACGTGACGACAACACCTTCCAGAACAATACAGTCCATGTCGAAGTATTGTGTGACGCGGAAATACACGTTACATAGTTACGAATAGAACGCAATTATATTTGCCAATGACTGTACTTCAGCAGTAGCGTGAGATAAGTTTGTCCATCATCGGACCGCATGGGGCAGCTGACAATATCACAGGTACTATAATAACACTCCTCCATGCTTCCATGATGATTTTTCACTCGTCTAAAACAAACGTCTGGCCTGTAGCCATGAGGTGTAGTGCGCACCGTCTGATCCCTCGAGACAAGGGCAGGAACGAAAGACACACTAGACGTCGGATACCAATGAGGGTCGGATGAGAACAAGAGTTGACCAAGGAAGGCTGCCCTGCATGCCGTGCTCAGCTGGAGTCTCGTGGTCGCCAACTCGTGTGCCATTGGCTGTGAGACGCTGGGGGACAACAAATTGAACACATATTTCTCACTATATCAGATTACATTGAAAACTATATGTTTACAAGTATTCAATTAGGCTCCACTAACACAGACACAGGCCTACGTGTTGATACTCGGGTTGGAATGTGATTAGCTTGAGCTGGGTTCGTTTCCCGCCTCACCTATCCTAACCAGGCTGACGGTACCTGACTTGTGGCCACGGCTGCCTCCTGCCAAAATACAAGCTCACGCACTAGTACAGATCATCAGATACATACGATAATGTGATGTTAAGGTAAGCTTGGTTTGGCGAAGCTAGAACATGATGATGATAATTGTTGTTTTAAGGGGCCAAACATCTACGTTATCGGCCCCTAATGGTGTGGGTGATAGTGATAATGATGATGTAATGTAAACTATAACTAAAACTAACTACACACTTACATACTATAAGGCATCCAACGTTTAGAATGAAGCATTGGTCTTATGGCGCGTTACGACAGGGTTGCCACTCCATGAGAGGAGGCAGTACAAAGCGCGCTTCGCGTACACTTTCCGCACATTCAGCGATTGTGCAGTGACGAAGACTTGAATTAAGTACTGTATACTAATACTAATAGTAGGCTAACATAACACATACAACGAAATTAAATTAACTATTATGTATGCTGAATGTAACATAAAGAAAACAATCAAAATAAAATAAATAAAGTACAAGCACAAGGAAATGTGTGAAGTTTCGACTGCAATTAAAGTTGAAGTACGTTATTAAAGAAAATACTCCTCATTGGCTTACCTTTCATGATTTATACTTTCGTTGGGTTTAAGGTTCTTAAAATAACTGAACACATTAATTAAGACTTGTTTTTCCCTCCTTCTGAGCACTTGACCACGCTTTCTTTTCACAAAACTATTCATTGTTGTACGTGAAATACGTAAAATACAACACGTTAAATCTAACAGAACTGCTGCACACACACTCAAGATAGAGACAGCCAAACTACTGAAATACAAGCTCGAAGGGCACAGTAACAAAGCTGTGAGTAGCAAGCTGCACCCCGCTGTCCTTCGATTTTTATAATCCGCGGTCAATGAACAGCCCGGCCTGTGTAAACATTTAAACCTACAATCTGGGTAGGCAGGTAGAAAACTTCTTCCAACATTCCTCTACAACTCTCAAACTGACATGACATGGTTATCTTTAAAAATAGAAAAGTTGGCAGCATACGAACTTTTCCAATGCTGCTATGCGGTTATGAGAGATTATTCAGAAGTTTTGCCTACATGAAAATTGTAATATTGCCAGTATAAAATATTTCAATAATCCATCATCAAGACGGCACATTTAGCTACACGTGTGTAAAAAATAGGCATCACAAAGTCAATGCAACATGATATAAGATCGATTTTACTAAAAAGGGGACTCAGTTTATAGCTTTTTGAAAAAATATGGATATCTAATTTTTCTAGCATTTCTATCAAGTTTACGTAGTTCTAATATAGGACAAAAAAGATCGGCAAAACATAGTTCTACCCGAATATGCTGTTTTTTCGACAATGAAAAGTTTTCGACTGATATGGCAACAGTGGAGTGCTAGAAAATGACAGCGTCATACATGTCTCGCGTGCAACAGAAAGAGAGAAGAATATCCCTATCTAACCAGTGCTTCATTCTAAACGTTGGATGCGCTATAGAAGAAGAAACGGAAAACAAAAGAAGAATAAGGTAAATAAACGACAGGATGAAAAGAAATGCCCTCAACCCTCAAAGATTGAGGGAATTGGAAGGAAGGAGAGCCAGGAAAGTCAGATAGGAAAGAGGAGAGGGCACTCCCTAAAGTCAGTAAAAAGGGGGGAAAGCGGACCCAGATTAGGAATCCCTCGGGATGGCCAACTCCCGATCTCACCAGCCGTGAGCCCCTGAGGGTGTAGCAATATCCAGGGTGCACCAGAAGTAATGGAGCTACACACATCCTGCCTCCGTGAGGGTCTTGTGCAGAAGGCAGGAGATAACATGAAAGAAAAAGAAGGCTGACCCCTCGAAGAATGAGGGATCAGGAAAGATGAGACAAGGGCCAATTAAGGCAGGGAAGTAGAAGACTCCCTAGGCTTCGAATACCCTAATACCGTCTGGGTCGGAAGAGAACAAGAGTTGGCCAAGAGAGGTCGACAGGAAAGAAGACGGATAGGAGCCCAGCACAACAAATAAGTGGAAGCAATGCCGGACTCAGCTGGGATCCCGTGGTCACCAACCCACGTCCTACTGGATGTGAGCCCCTGGGAACCGAAGCTACAACAGACTGTACGCTGACACTGGTCTATCAAGAAGGATTTGTTCAAAGTGTCATTTGCTAAGAAATGCTTGGTTAAAAAGTTTCAACAAATAAATGTTTTTATCAAATACAGTAAAATTCGAGTCAACTGGACCGAGGTTCTGCCAGATTGTTTGTGCCTCAAACAGTTGAGTAGTTCGTATCAGGCGTGTACTGTTTGCTGTACATGACTGTACATGACTGGCTGAATGGAGTGAGGGAAGCGAGCACGATATATGGCCCCAGTCAGCCTTGATTCAATTAGCGCCCTTTTAGCCAAATGGAGATTGCCACGATCCATGGCCTCCTTCGCAGAAATATGAACCGCATCAACACTTTACAGGTTGTGGTCTCCATGTAATTCAATTATTAATGTCTTGGCATTTCCTTGCGAGCTGGCGTGCAGGTAGCTCATTGTTCTATTGCAGTTAGTTTATTCCGATAAAACCTTGTCACACTTTCTCTCTTAAGATTATAAAAGCTCATTACATTACAATTCAGCAGTAGAGGTCGGAGAATTAGGGAGGGCACAGAAACTATTCATGGTTGGTTGCTTCCTTAGTTTAGGGGCTGCGACAACGCGGTCATGTAGCCCCGTGCACTTTGGGTGTGTGTAGAATTTGTCTGATAACCGGTGTTAATTGTGATGGCTGTATTTGTGTGTGATATCTGTGATTCAGATTGAAGGACTGCAGACGATCAATTTTTCAAGTAGTTCTTAATTTTGCTACCAAATGCTACCATGCATGACACCTAGCTGCGGACTTGGCAACTAGATACCATCGCAGCCAGCATCTGGCGGCGAACGTTGGAACTAATAAAGCGTTATCAAAATAACCTACAAATGTTAGCTTCCACAAGTGTAGTTAGTGGAAGGTTCTTTTACATGCCATAAATAAATAAATAAATAAATAAATAAATAAATAAATAAATAAATAAATAAATAAATAAATATATATATGGAATGGGACCGCTGGCTTTAGGCTACTTCCCCTACGAAGGAAGGCACACTGAGGGATTTTTAACGCTCTTGAAAAATCCGATGACTTCGGTTGGGTTTGAACCCGCGATCTTGAGCATAGAAGTTCAGAATGCTACCAACTACGCCACCGAAGCCGTCAGAAACAATTCAGGGCAGGCAGATATGTTTGACAATACTCGTAGTGGTGGCTTTATTCGTGAGGAAACACCCATAAATGTTAGGCTGTTAGTTTTATGTCTCTTTTAACTACTGAGGCGATTAGAGACGACATCTAAATAACCTTCTTCATCCATTCAAAATATACGGCATTATTAATCTTACTCATAAGTCAGTACTGACTAATCATCATCATGATCATTACCATCATCATCAGTCTACATTTTATCAGTATTTCCTTTTCTTAATCTAATTTTAAACTTAGGCCTACTTCTAAGTTTCTTACTTATTCACCCTAGCAATAAATTAGCAATACTACAATTTCCTGCCTATTCCAAACTAATCTGTTTTTATGAAAATCCACAGCCTATTTCCAGTCGACCGACCGGGTCAGGGAATGGAATGAATGAAGCCCCCATCTAGCGGCGAGGATATGAACTGTGCCGGCTGCAGATTCCTGTCGCACTCCCCTTGGGCAATTATTAAATGAATGACACATGAAATAAAATGATAGTGGAGAGTTTTGCTGGAATGAAATGTGTGACAGGGAAAACCGAAGTACCCGGAGAAAAACCTGTCTGCTTCCGCTTTGTCCAGCACAAATCTCACATGAAGTGACCGGGATTTGAACCATAGACCCAGCGGTGAGAGCCCGGCGTGCTGCCGCCTAAGCTACGGAGGCTCTAATCTGAGTTTATATGTGTTTTATATTGTATCAACATTGTATTATTGTTAGATTTAAGTAGTATTTGTGTTGTTCATTATGTGTCAATTGAATAATCAAGTTAGATGGAAGGGAGGGCCCAATGGCTCTAATCTTGCCAGACAAATTAAATCTATCTATATACAGGAAGTGGCAAAAAGATCTGACGGTTTTTAAATCACAACAACAAAAACATTTTAAATGATACAAACTCTTTTATTACTTATAACAGCAAGGTATACATGTCAATTAATGGAAAACATGAAAGAACAATAGATTTTAACTTTTAAGATTTGAAGATAACGTCTTTCAAATGATGCCCATCTTTTGCCATGCGGCAAAAAGATCTGACGGTTTATGTCGTTGTACGGCTGAGTGAGTCGAAGAGGACGCGTTCCATCTCGTAACACAATTTTGTTATGGGTGAGTAATTTTAGAGCTACAGGTTCAGCCCTAAAACGTACGTCGACAGGCCGTCCAAGGTCAGCCAGGACACCAGAAAATGTTGAGCGAGTGAGACAAGCTGTGGAAACCAGTCCACGGCGGCCGGCTCGTAAACAAGCTGCTGCTTTGCAAATGTCTGATCGAACAGTGAGACGAATATTGCGTTTCGATTTGCATTTTCATCCGTATAAAATGGTTATTGTCCAGCAGTTGAAGCCTAATGACTATGCAAAGCTTCAGTGCAAGACTGGAAGTTGATACCTATGGTTGGCATCAGGTGTTGAGTACTGGATTCGCACATTGAATCCAAATTGAATGAGTCATTCGCGAGTTGTTTAGAGTAATAATTGTACAGTGTTAAAAAGTTGGTAGGCTGTATGCCTACTTGCTTCGTATTACTGTACTGTATACAATGTTCAGTCAAAGCCAGCTCAGACAATAGCGACAAATTGCAATTATTGAAAAGATGACAGAAGCGGTAGCAATGAATCAGAAAATTCGAATGTTCGGAAACAAGACTACTACCACTCAAAATGTCGTAACTACAGCAGCTGTTCAGGATCTAACATAAAGGGTGTTGAAAGGCCACGCACATCGTTCAATGATTCAACTCATAATTATACTTTCTAATCATATTTTGTTGTCACATCAAGCCACTGTTCCCAGGTTGTGTCACATCAAGCCACTGTCCCCAGGTTGTGTCACAACAAGCCACTGTTCCCAGGTTGTGTCACAACAAGCCACTGTTTCCATGTTGTGTCACATCAAGCCACTGTTCCCAGGTTGTGTCACATCAAGCCACTGTCCCCAGGTTGTGTCACATCAAGCCACTGTTCCCAGGTTGTGTCACAACAAGCCACTGTTCCCAGGTTGTGTCACATCAAGCCACTGTTCCCAGGTTGTGTCACCTCAAGCCACTGTCCCCAGGTTGTGTCACAACAAGCCACTGTCCCCAGGTTGTGTCACAACAAGCCACTGTCCCCAGGTTGTGTCACAACAAGCCACTGTCCCCAGGTTGTGTCACAACAAGCCACTGTCCCCAGGTTGTGTCACAACAAGCCACTGTTCCCAGGTTGTGTCACAACAAGCCACTGTTCCCAGGTTGTGTCACAACAAGCCACTGTTCCCAGGTTGTGTCACATCAAGCCACTGTTCCCAGGTTGTGTCACAACAAGCCACTGTTCCCAGGTTGTGTCACATCAAGCCACTGTTCCCAGGTTATGTCACATCAAGCCACTGTTCCCAGGTTGTGTCACAACAAGCCACTGTTTCCAGGTTGTGTCACAACAAGCCACTGTTCCCAGGTTGTGTCACAACAAGCCACTGTTCCCAGGTTGTGTCACAACAAGCCACTGTTCCCAGGTTGTGTCACAACAAGCCACTGTCCCCAGGTTGTGTCACAACAAGCCACTGTCCCCAGGTTGTGTCACAACAAGCCACTGTTCCCAGGTTGTGTCACAACAAGCCACTGTTCCCAGGTTGTGTCACATCAAGCCACTGTTTCCAGGTTGTGCCACAACAAGCCACTGTCCCCAGGTTGTGTCACAACAAGCCACTGTACCCAGGTTGTGTCACAACAAGCCACTGTCCCCGGGTTGTGTCGCATCAAGCCACTGTTCCCAGGTTGTGTGATTACTCTTCTCTAGTCACATGACGTCCTCAAATCGCTGTTGCCAGATCCCAAATTACGTCATCAAATCTTTGTTCTCTAGTCACATAATTATCATGTCCTCAAATAACTCACTATTCTCAAGTCAGGTAGGACGTCATCATGTTATCACTATAGCCAGGTCAGAGATGACGCCCTCATATCACTGTTATGATGCCACATTGTCGTCTTTAAATCACTGTTGCCAGATCACATATGACAACCTAAATCACTGTTCTCAAGTCATCTACGACGTCCTCAAATCACTCTTGCCAGCTGACCAATGTCGTCCTCAAATCACTGTTCTGAGATCTGATACGACGTCCTCTAATCACTTTTATCTGGTCACCTCTGACGCCCACAAATCACTGTTCTCAAGTCACCTATGACGTCCTCAAATCACTGTTGCCAGCAGACCTAAGTCGTCCTCATATCACTGTTCTCAGATCTGATATAACGTCCTCAAGCTACTGTTCTCTGGTTCGATATGACGTCGACAAATCACTGTTCTCAGTTCGCCTCTTACGCCCTCAAATCACTGTTCTCAGGTTATATATGACGTTCTCAAATCACTGTTCTCAGGTCACATATAACGTCCTCAAATCACTGATCTCATGTCACATATGACATCCTCAAATGATTCAATGATCTCAGGTCAGATTTTATAACGTCATCAAGTCATTTGTGCACAGAGCTCAGCACACCCTCTAACATTATTTATGGACTTATATTTCCACATGTTTAGCCTACTTTTCACATTTTGCTAAAATGAGGAAAAAGTAGACTTATGAGATCGATCCGGGAAAATGTGTGTCTGTCTGTCTGGCTGTCTGGCTGTGTGTGTCCCCCCCCCCACTATCAACTCCTAAACGGCTGCATCAATCAAAACCAAATTTAGTATGAGTAAAGATGTGCACCGGAATAGCTCACGTCCATATTTGAAAATGATGTCAGTGCTACCAACTGCTGAAAAAACGCACTAGAAATTTTAGCTCCATGTTGGGTATCTTGCAAGGTATGCATGGGAGCTATTCAAAAATTGGCACACATGTAGATAATACTATTTCAGTTTAATTTCCAGGAGGCCAACCATGACAGTGTTGCCAAAATAATGTTATGCCTTCTGATAGGTCCAATGTTTAAATGCATATAACTTCTACACTATCAATTGGATTTCAACCAAATTTTGTATGTAATATCTGTACATAAACAGATATGACTGAGCGTATTCTTAAGAGCCACCAGGGCTGCCAACTGTTAATAATTGCTCTCTCAATTTTTTAAAATCCAAATACCAATATATCTGAAAGTATGCAAGCCAACAGCTCTAAACCATGCACTCGTATATTCTGACATTTTAGATTAATTTGGAGTAACTTATATACGTCAGTTCTACCAACATGATTATAAACCTGCTGATAGTACCAATTTTTAAATACATGTAACTTCTATATTATCAGTTGGATTTCAACCAAATTTCGTATGTGCGATGTGTACCATAACAGATATGACTATAAGTATTGTTAAGAGCAATCAGGGCTGCCAACTGTTAATAAATGGTGTCTATATTCTTTTTACCCTAATATCAATATATCAGAAAGTATGCAACCAATAGCTCTATACTTTGCACACGTATAGCACCTGACATTCTAGATTAATTTGGAGTAATTAATACAAGGCAGTGCTGCCAACATGATTCTATGCCTGTTGATATGTCCAATTTTAAAATACATGTAACTTCTATACTAACAAATGGATTTCATCCAAAATTGGCACAACAAGATACCATAATAATTCAGATTATTTCTGAGCAGCACACGCATGGTATTGTTGGCAACATGCTTTTACGCGTGCTGATAGATCCAGTGTCTAACTGCATGTAACGTCCATTGGACTTCAACCAAATTTTGTATTGTGTACCTTAAGAGGTGGAACTAAGAATATATTCAGTCACCAGGGCTGCCAACTGTAGTGCTCTATTAGGCTACATTATACCAGGCATATTTTGAACTAATTTGATATTTCGATATTACCAACTTAATTTCGTAATTATTCTAGATAGGTTCATATACTGTAGAATAATCATTGGCATGAAAAGTAGGCTGTATAGTTCTTCACGGAACTTCTTGTTATGTTTTACACAAACGCTCCAGATGCGATAAATAACTCACTAGATCTTTTTCCATTAATCATAATTCCAAGCATGAAATTCTGAATTATCCGGCGATAAAATGAAAGCAGAACGCAGTCGTTGATTTTTAAGAGTGTTTAGGAAAGTTAATCTTGTTTGTAATATGGATGTCGGTTATGGCATTTCTAACAGCTTAAAAGCACTGCGCCATTTTTGTCACAACAACTTGAAGATTTGTATTTGTCGTTTTGGAGTGGAACAAGCTTAGCAGTGCGAACACACGTCTTCATTTGGAGCGTGTGAGGCATGTGCGGTCATCGCCACTCTCCGAGCTCTCCCTTAGGTGAAGAGGAAGGAACATACATTTCAGTGAAAGTCACACTTTAGTCGTGTGAAAGCCATTACAATTTGGCTGTCGTAACTGTGCCACCGCACTGGATGAATGTGGAGTTAGGGAGTCTCCTACGATACTCAGTAAATACTGTAACTTGATAGAGAGATGTTGGAACCCAGTGCCTTCACTGACGTTTTATCTTGGCAGTGTTAGCCTATTTCCATCATATGAAATATAGGTTTGTGAGATCCTCCTTTGTCCGTGTTTGTGTGTCCCCTTAATACGTATTGATTGGCTGGAGCAAATTCAGTGATACTTGGTAAACAGTTAGCAACACTCCGTCCAACTCCAACCGTGGTTTTAACTTTCAATAAATGTCACCAATCTAACATGGCGGCCACGCGAAGCACTTCACCGGTATTCAATATCTCCCAAAGTACATTTTCTAAGGTGATAAACAACTGCAAAGGAAGTTCGCACATGTGGCGTGACTTTCAAACACGTGATAAGTACAAAACAAACATCGCGACCACACGAAGTTCAAATATTTAAATGAACATTTCCGGTGAACTAATTATCGAAGCGGAGTGAACCTTGGTATAGTATATCTTTCTTTAAGGCTTAATATATTGAAATCTAATGTAAATCAATAGTTATAAAAATTAAGGTGGTGGCTGTGCGAAATTGTAAATAACTTGTTTTAATTTCTTGGGTACTAATCTAGAGATCGAAGTGAATCGTTGTTAAATGAACCATTACTATGATACTGTATTTGTTTATTATAGATAGCGCGCATTTCGATTGCTAAAATATAAATTTCCCTAACATCCCAAGGAATGATTCAATATCTGTAACGCTTGGAATAGTGGACCACTGTCTAAACTTACTGGTATGCAAATGTATAAGTTAGTTAAAACTCAGCAATTCGTCTAGGTTTTGGCCGTGTCTTGTGTAGGGTTTCGCCTCGGACACCAAGCTGGCTCATCGGCGGGCTCTAGGTGTCCCCGCCCGGACCCCCACAAGTGTAATGAACTGCGCGCTACCTCCCTTTATATGGAGTGCAATTGCACTACTTTACTGCGAGGACTAAAAGCTCAAGCAGACTTAACCTCCCTATGAAGGCTCCCAATAATATGGTATATTGGCTTTCATGCCGGTGAATTAAAACTAAGCAATTCTTTAAGGTTTGTGCCGTGTCTTGTGTGGGGTTTCGCCTAGGACACCAAGCTGGCTCATCGGCGGGCTCTTGGTGTCCCCGCCCGGACCCCTACAGGAGTAACGAACTGCGCGCTACCTCCATTTATATAGAGTGCAACTGCACTACTTTACTGCGAGAACTAAAAGCTTAATCAGCCTTCAACGCCCCCTCCCTATGAAGGCTCCCAAAAGATGGTATATTGGCTTTCGCGGCCGGTGACTTAAAACTCACCAATTCTTCTAGGTTTGTGCCGTATCTTGTGTGGGGTTTCGCCTAGGACACAGAGCTGGCTCATCGATGGACTCTTGGTGTCCCCGCCCGGACCCCCACAGGAGTAACGAACTGCGCACTACCTCCCTTTATATAGAGTGCAACTGCATTACTTTACTGCGAGAACTAAAAGCTCAAGCATCCTTAACCTCCCTATGAAGGCTCCCAAAAAGATGATATATTGGCTTTCACGGCCGGTGAATTAAAACTCAGCAATTCTTCTAGGTTTGTGCCGTGCCTTGTGTGGGGTTTCGACTAGGACACCAAGCTGGCTAATCGGCGGGCTATTGGTGTCCCCGCCCGGATCCCCACAGGAGTAACGCACTGCGCACTACCTCCCTTTATATAGAGTGCAACTGCACTACTTTACTGCGAGAACTAAAAGCTCAAGCAGCCTTAACCTCCCTATGAAGGCTCCCAATAATATGGTATATTGGCTTTCATGCCGGTGAATTAAAACTAAGCAATTCTTTTAGGTTTGTGCCGTGTCTTGTGTGGGGTTTCGCCTAGGACACCAAGCTGGCTCATCGGCGGGCTCTTGGTGTCCCCGCCCGGACCCCTACAGGAGTAACGAACTGCGCGCTACCTCCATTTATATAGAGTGCAACTGCACTACTTTACTGCGAGAACTAAAAGCTTAATCAGCCTTCAACGCCCCCTCCCTATGAAGGCTCCCAAAAGATGGTATATTGGCTTTCGCGGCCGGTGACTTAAAACTCACCAATTCTTCTAGGTTTGTGCCGTGTCTTGTGTGGGGTTTCGCCTTGGACACCAAGCTGGCCCATCGGAGGGCTCTTGGTGTCCCCGCCCGGACCCCACAGGAGTAACGAACTGCGCGCTACCTCCCTCTGTATAGAGTGTAACTGCACTACTTTACTGCGAGAACTAAAAGCTCAAGCAGCCTTAACCTCCCTATGGAGGCTCCCAAATAGGTGGTATATAGGCTTTCACGGCCGGTAGCGGAGGTAGCGCGCAGTTCGTTACTCCTGTAGGGGTCCGGGCGGGGACACCAAGAGCCCGTCGGTGAGCCAGTTTGGTGTCCTAGGCGAAACCCCACACAAGACACGGCACAAACCTAGAAGAATTGCTGAGTTTTAATTCACCGGCCGTGAAAGCCAATATACCATCGTATAAGTTAATCTTTATAAGTTATACATCGAGTGCTAGTCAATTCCTCAGAAAATATTCCTGTAACTCGTGATGGAATGATTCGATCACAGTCAAGTTATGGACGTTTCTATGGCAACGTTCTGGTATATAAGAGTTGTTCTCCGCAATTTAGTGCCCGCTTTATCCTCTAAGATGAACGATGTTACTTGGTGCCCAATGGTCTTAACGTAGAAAATGACGATAATGGCGTGTGTTTGTGCACTTTTAGATTCCTTGCGTTAATTGGATGATTGTTGGAATATGTTTGTGTGGTAATTACTTCTATAATACTCATTTGACCCATAGAAATACGGCTTGGATGCGATCTCTACAGGAAAGTTCATTATTAACTTTTGGTCGCAAGACATCCTTGTGCATAATTTTGCTAGTGTGCTAATAGTGATGATTATTGTTATGAAGGACAAAACATCAAGGGCTTAAGCCCAAATTTTCCAGTTTAGTATTGAGTTTGGTTGACACGAAAGTTAATTTTCGAAACTAAACATATCCTATTCTCGTTTCACTAAACAGGTTTCTGGAAAGTTGATAAAACGTACTAAATACTCAGGTAGATCATAAACCAAAAGCTGTTTAGTCCAATACATGGAAAATGTATTTAATTGATAGTTTAGTTTTGTAGTTTGATAAGCTGTAGTTCAATTTGTTGGTTTTTCACGGAGCACGGGGCTGACAAGGGAAGTCTTCGCGCTACTACACTCCGATCGGGATGAAACTCAGGAGACGAATAGCTGAGGAAATGTACGAAACAGGACAGGAAACCGCATCGGCTCAAATTAATATTCAATACCATTTTTATTGTATGAAACGTCCGCACATCGGGCGCGCGCTAGTAAGAGCGCGGCACGAGGAACGAAGCAGACACCGTAAACGAGTTGTTGACTAGACTGTCTCGTTTAGAACATGTACTTTATTGGTTATTAATTCGGTCCGTGTTTTGGGGGCTAATTTGACGTCTTCGTTACAGGTCTCATGGCAAACCGTATAGATGACCCAAGTTTTTCCGTTAAAATGGAAGATAGCTTGGTTATGCTTGACCCCGACAACGATGCAGAATACGACAGGGAGCACGATGAACCTGCGGGAGACAATAGTGATGTAAGTGTGCAATATAAGAAAGCCGCTATTGATTTTGGCGTAATCGAGGAGGTAAGAAACGGAAGTTACAAACTTTGCACCGCCGCTATAAGAAGTTGATGTGTCGTAATGACCTTTAGGCCTACATATGGGAGAAACATGTTGGTACGAAAAAAGAAAAACTGAAATTAATTTTCGATGCAACCGCTTAACAGTTTCAATGCGCCAGAGAGGGAAGAAAGGTTGTTCATGACAGTGATATCCAGAAATGGGCTCTTGCGGCAGCACGGCGAATAGGTGATGAAACCTTTCGTGCATCAAAAGTTTGGCTCTCCCCTTTTTAAAAGATCTTGCCGTATTGTGTCAAGAAAAGTGACAAAATTCGTGTCACATAATTATACAACAAATCATGCTGACCTACTTGCAAGTGCGACAACCTTTGTTGGAGATGCTGCGGAAGCCATTGAAACCTATAGTCCAATGTGTGTCTTTAATACAGACCAAAGTGGGTTCAACATGGAATTTCACTCTGGACGAACACTTCACAGCAAAGGTGACAAGCGTATATTTGCTGAAGCGCAATCCCTAAATTCCTTAACGCATAGTTACACCGTCCAACCAATAATCTCCGCGGATGGTCGCCTGCTTTCCGTTCTACTTGTGGTATTACAGGAAAAGAACGGAGTCTTTGGACCAAGAGTTAAGGACACCTTGTTTACTGTACCTAATTTATATGTACGGTACTCGCTTCCAAGTCGGGTAAATTAACTCAACATTTATTTCAAGAGTGGCAACGCAATGTGTATTTTCCGTTAGTCCCCGATTTTAGTGTACTGGTTTTAGATTCATGGACTGGACAAACAGAAGATGCTATACTAGCAGCCAAACCAAATGACAATGACATTGATGTCAAGATTGTACCAAAAGGAACCACAGGTATAATTCAACTCCTGGATGTACTGTATTTGGATTTCGGATATGGAAGAATTTCATTCGAACTTTCTACGATAGTGTGCTGTTACATGGTCTAGAGTGCAATATTCACCTACGTAACAACATCTTGAAAGTTCAGTCTTTTACACACAACCAATTGTCATCCCCACGCTTTCAAAGCATCTGGACATATAGCTGGTTTAAGGCTGGCTTTGTAGATAAACGACCGTCCAACTTTCCGAACCCTGTTGTTTTGTTTTGTTTTAAAAGTCCTTCTCTGGATATTTGTGGCCAGTGTACAAATACTGCCATACTCACGTGTGGTTGGTGTAAAACAAATCTATGTATTGACCACCTTGTTCATGACATTCACCTTTGTGATACGTACATTGATTGAAACAAACAAGACATGATAAACAAGTGATACTCGTTAATTGTGTAAAGTACTGTACTTATTATTAGGTATCGGTTGCATTTCATTTCTGTAATTGTATATAATAATACCTAGGTAATATATCTCGGATAATGAACAAATTACGGTAGCAACCCTGCTATTATGTCATCCATTGTGTATATCATAGGTAACACGTCCTGCATATTATTTAAAAAAAAACATCCACATTGAAGGCCACGTGCTTGTATCGTTCCGTCTCGCCTGGAAACAGCGAGCGTGTGCCAGACCTGTTACAGCCTCACTTGCTTGCTGCTCACCATTCTCGGTGCGGCACGCGTATCACTGTCATAACTTTAACGTTATAAATATGACATAGCATATTAATTTGAGCCGATGCGGTTTCCTGTCCCGTGTTGTACATTTCCTCAGCTATTTGTCTCCTGAATTTCATCCCGATCGGAGTGTAGTACCGCGAAGACTTCCCTTGTGAGTCCCAAGCCCCTGCTATGAATTAACAACAAGACTCTTAACGGCGTGGTCATCAGTACATAGTTTTACTAACAACAGTTCATTTAAATGAAAAATTGAAAATCCACAGCCTGCTTCCAGCCGACCGACCAGGTCAGGCAATGGAATGAATGAAGCCCCCATCTAGCAGCGAGGATATGAACTGTGCCGGCTGCCGAAGCCTGTCACACTCCCCTGGGGTAATGATTAAATGAATGACAGATGAAATGAAATGATAGTGGAGAGTCTTGCTGGAATGAAATTTGTGACAGAGAAAACCGGAATACCCGGAGAAAGACTTGTCTGCCTCCACTTTGTTCTGCACAAATCTCACATGGATTGACCTGGATTTGAACCACGGACCCAGCGGTGAGAGGCCAGCGGTCTGCCGCCTAAGCCACGGAGGCTTGCCAGTTCATTTAAATGAATTTCATTAATATAATTAAACTTAATCCCTTTTATTTGTCACAGGAGTGTCATAGCCAATGACTGAAACCTTAAAGAGTTTTGAAGCCATTGTCAGTTTTGCCTTTTATTAGATCAGCACAAATTGCTACGGGGCGAGGATAGCGCGTTTCGTTCGTCAAGCGAACAACTTCAGATCGGATATTAAGGTTTGTTGTTGTTGTTGTTGTTGTTGTTGTTGTTGTTGTTGTTGTTGTTTGAGTCTTCAGTCGTTCGACTGGTTTCATGAAGCCCCCCATGCTTCCCTGTCCTGAGCTAATCGTTTCATCTCTACATAGCTACAACGCCCTGCATCCGAGGCAATTTGTTTAACATATTCCAACCTTGGTCTAACCCTACAGTTCATATCCTCGACCCCAGTTTCAACCAAGCAAGCAAGGTGAACAGACGTGCAGTGAAGTGTAAGGAAGAATGGGAATCGCTATTCAGCAGTACCGGGCGGTCATCGGCCGCTGGCAGGCTAGAGTGAAGTGCGATTTCGGTGTCGGGAAGGTGATAGTGGGCAACGTCACTGAACAGATGGGGGTTTTGGCGATGGGGATGGTAGCGCTGGTTGTGGCGACGCTACTATTAATTGGAGGAGTGGAGTCAAACCCAGGGCCTGGTCAGCTGGGATGGCAAGAAATGGAAAAAATAAGGGAAATTGTAAAGGAAGTGTCACAAAATGACCAGGTCCGGGACATTCTTCGTGAGCAATGTAAGGAATTCAAGGAGATGAAGACATGTATAAGAGAAGAGATGGGAATAGTGACAGAAAGGCTGGCCGAGAATAGTAGAGAGATAAAAGACCTGAGAGAAAAGGTGAAGATATTAGAGGTGGAGGTAAATGAATTAAGGAAGACCAAGCTGGATGAGAGAAAGAAAAACGTCTTCATTTACGGAATAAAGGAAGATGCCAAGGAAAGCACCAAGGATCTAACATCCAATGTGCTCCGAGTGATTAGTGAAGGCATGCGGATAAACATTGGAGTCTCAGAGATTGACAATGTGACCAGGATAGGGCGAGGAAGGGGCACGAGGCCCGTGAAAGTGTCATTAGTTTCTTCGCTGATGGCTCACAGAATTCTGGCGAACACAAGGAACTTGAAAGGGGAGAGGATATGGATAAGGAGAGAAATGAGTAAAGAAGAGGCAAGCGAGCAACGGACCTTGCAGTTTCATTTAAGGAAGGCAAGGAGCTCTGGTCTCAAGGCTTATGTAAAAGGTAATAGACTGGCGGTTAGCGGCAACAACTGGGATCGGATTTGGACAGTGGCACAACTCCAGGATATGGAGAAGCAACAACAACAGGAGACAGTTAGACCTAGTGACCAGGTGGAAGCAGTTGTCGGGTCAGAGGAAAGTGCGGTGATGAGTCAACAGAGAGCAGCGACCTCCAAGTCCAACACGGAAGTGGCGCGAGCAGGAACGACTAACGTCAGCGCCAGGATCACCGGACAAGTGCGTGGTTTGCAGAAAGGTGAGACTGGCAAACAACGAGTTACTAGTCTAAAAGAACTTTGGGGCAAGAAAACCTTGGCAGAGCAGTTTAATGTGGAGAAGGAGGTCATTTCTTCTCCAGGTGGTAGTATACTAGAGTTAGAGAAAGCTAGAGTTACTAGAAGTAAAGCTACCGCCAGCGAGGAGGGTAGGGGTAAAAAATAACTAATCTGGAATATTGCTAGCGTAAATATAGAGGGTTTTTTAAATAAGAGAGGCAACGATGTAGTTTTGACCCTAATAGAAGATATGCAGATTGTAGGATTTGTTGAGAGTTGGCTCCCTGTAGGTTGCGAGGTTAAATTAGATGGCTTCAATATATATACAAAACCTAAGATTAGGAAAGCTCGCACCGGTAGGTTCCCAGGGGGTATTGTTGTTTTAATTAAAGAAGAGGTGAGGGAATTATCAGAATTTATTAGTTCAGAACTGGAAGAGGTAGTGTGGGTAAAAGCAGATATTAGGGGGAGGGGGAAAGGAACGGTATGTTTCGGCTTTGTCTACAACCCTCCGGAGAATTCCCCGTATGCAAGAGAAAGCTTTTTCGTTGAGTTAGCTATTGAAATAAACAGAATTCAAAATATATATGAAGAGGCAGAGATTGTGCTGTTAGGGGACTTCAATGCGAGGGTTGCAGACAGAAAGCCCCTTTACAGCAAGGGGGTTGCCGAGGCCGTATGTGGTGATAGGCACAGCAAAGACAAGGAATGTAACAAGAACGGAGAAAAGATTTTGGAACTATGTGGTGCAGAAGAGCTATATATATTAAATGGTGTCTGTGTGGGGGATGAAGAAGGTAACCTGACGTATATAACAGAGTTTGGAGGAAGTGTAATAGATTTAGCAATATGTTCCAGAGGAGCACTAGCTCTAATTAAGAGGTTCACTGTTGAAGAATGGGGGGAATCACACCACCTACCATTTGTCGTCAACATGCAGGGAGCGGTGACAAAATCAAAAGGGAACCCACAAGTTAAAGCTATAGAGAGAAAAGTGAATAGATTCAGATGGAGGGAGGAAAACTGCAGAGAGTTCCAGAACTACTTCCAGGGAGAAAATTTTGAGCTGATAAAGGTAGGAATAAGTTTAATGATCAGTAATGATGAAATTGAAGGGGTAATACGTATGATTGAGAATGCAATTATGATGGCAGGGCGGAAAATGCGAGTGAAGGCTAGGGGAAAATTAGGGAGAATTAAAGGATGGTACGATGAATCTTGTAGAAGGAAGAAAACCGAAGTTATTAGGGCACTGAAGTTATACAAGAGAGGAGGGGATGATACGATGAGAGTAGAATTTTGTCGTCTAAGGAAAGAATATAGGGAACTGCTCAGTAAAATGAAAGATGAATGGCAGGGTAAGGAAGCAACAGCACTAAATAAGGATTCTAAAGCTAACGACTGTAGCAAAGTGTGGAGCAGGATAAAGTCTTACTGTAGGGGGAGCAGAAGTGGTGGGGGGAGCTCTATAAGTGATGAAATATGGATTGCATATTATGAGAATCTGTTAAATGCTGAAGATAATTGGAGGAAGAGGGATGAGTTTGGCGTCCCGAGGGGGCTGGGGGTCACTCTGCCTATGCTGGACCAAGTCATATCGATAGAGGAAATTAAGGAAGTAATGACAAAAAGTAAAGGAGGGAAGTCAGGTGCTATTTCGGGGATAACAAATGAATTTTGGCAAGAGTTGAGTAGCAATAGGTTCATGATGGACAGCTTGGTAAAAATCTTTAACAAAATCTTTGACGGAGGTAGATTTCCAAGGGCGTGGCAGGAGGGGATAATTTGTCCAATATATAAGAGGCGTGGGGACCAACTAGACCCAGGCAACTATAGAGGCATAACTTTGCTTGATAATTTGAGCAAAATGTACACCGGGGTCTTATCCAAGCGTTTAATAGCATGGGCAGAGGGCTGTTCGGTGTTCTCGAGACTCCAGACAGGGTTCAGAAAAGGAATGAGGACCAGTGACAATATAATGGTGGTTAAAACGGTGATGGACAAGTACATAAGAAGGAAAAGAGGTAAGCTGTATATCACAGCTATTGATTTGGAGAAGGCGTTTGATTCAGTGAGCAGGGGAGCTGTCATGGCTAAACTGGGAAAAATCGGGGTGTCACATAAAATGATACGAGCAATTGAGAATGTGTATTCCGAAGTGAAATGTGCAATTAAAACTAAAGATGATGTAATTGTAGGAGAGATAACGTCTAATATAGGTCTAAAACAGGGATGCAAATTATCCCCGGTGCTTTTTTTGCTATTTATCAACGATATTTTCGAGTCAAAGGGCTTTGAGCAACGGTCCAACCCTTGCTTGGACAATTATGATATCCCGGGCCTAGCTTTCGCTGATGACATCCTTCTGCTTGCTCTAACACCCTATAATATGCAATATAGTATTGACGAGATTGTGAGATACTGTGAGGACTGGAACTTAAAAATTAACCCGAGTAAGACCAAAGTTATGGTCTGCAAAAAGGGAGTTAAACTGGCTAAGAATGAAAAGTGGGTCATGTATGGGTCTCAGTTAGAGACGGTGAAAAAACTTGAGTATCTAGGGATGATAATGGCGAGTAATGGTAAATGGACCGAACAAATTAAAAGGGCAAAATCGAAAGGGCTAGCGGCATTGGCGAATGTTAAAGTGTTAGAGCGTAGGTTACCGAATCTTGACTACAAAGTGTATAAGAATGTGTTCAACGCACTCATCGTTTCAAGAGCACTCTATGGAGTGGAAGTATGGGGTTTAGAGGAAGGAACGAAAACCCTGGACAGTATTGTAAGTAGGTTTGCCAAGATAATTTTGGGGCTACCTAGTTGCACGGCGAATTGTGGAGCGAGAATGTTATGTGAGGATGTAAGCATTAGACAACATATCATAAAAAGGGTCATAAAGTCTTGGATTCGTTTAAAAGCAGGTGGAGGGGGGGAAATGCTTAAGGTAGCCTACCTGCACCAAATGAAGCATCAGCAAGAGGGCTACTGGGTGGACGGGGTAAGAAGTGTACTGGAAAGATTAGGAATGGGCTATCTATGGGATAGGGACTTACAAGGAGAGGAAGGTAGGGTGTGTAAAAAAGTGTGCAGAAGGGTTAATGGCGTAGAGTTGCAGGTGCTAAGGGAAGAGCGCACCAGTAGGAGAACCTTAACGGAGTTCTGCGAAATAAGGAACTTTATGAGCATAAAGCCTCAATGCCTAATGAAAAGAGAAATGAGAGGGATAATTTGGTGGTTAATGGGGGTGTATAAGAACAAAGCGTTGAGAGAAGTAGGAAAAGAGGACATTTGCCTGTTTTGTGGGAAGGTTATGGGTGCGGCGCACCTGATCAGGGAATGCAAGGAAATTAAAATGATAAGAGCAAGGTTTGTAGACAAAGCAGATATAAACAGAATAGAAAATGAAAATGAGTATCACACTTTAATTAAATTACTAAAAAGGGAATGGGGGAAAGCAGGTCAATTAGCAAAATATTTTAATACCATCAGGGCAATGTGGAATAAGAAAGCGTCGGATGAGATTCAGAACAAAGATGCATGTAAATTAAGCATTCAAGTACAGGAGATGGCTTCCTAAGCTATAAATCTTGTTAAAGCCTAGGAGAGCCTATCTGTACATATTGCTGTCTGTAGATTTTTTCTGTAAATTTATGTTATCTATGTGTTTATTGTCTGTAGGTCACGATATGACTCTCTGAGTTAAAGTGACAATTAACAAGTAGACTTGGTTTAAATAAAAAAAAAAAAATAAAAAAAAAAATATATATCCTCGACCCTACCTTCTATAACTAAGTTTACTATTCCTGGGTGTCTTAGTATGTGTCCTACCAACCTATCTCTTCTCTTCATTAGCAGTCGCCAGAAACATCTCTCCTCTCCCACTCGTCTCAATACCTCTTCATTCGTAACCCTATCTACCCATCTGATTTTCATCATTCTCCTGTAACACCACATTTCATACGCTTCAATTCTCCTCTTTTCTGCTGCTCCTACAGTCCAAATTTCACTTCCATACAGTGCCACGCTCCAGACAAAGGCCTTCAAAAATGACTTCATAATACCTAAATCTATATTCGATGTCAGCAGATTTTCTGTAGGAATGCTTTCCTTGCCAGTGGTAACCTACTTATTATATCCTGTTTGGTTCGTCCATCACCGGTTATTTTGTTTCCTAAGTAACAGAAGTCACCTACATCCTTTAGCTTTAGCTTTTCACCTGCCAATTCGATATCCATATGGGTTTCTGATTTCTTTTGACTGCATTCCAATATTTCTGTTTTACATTTATTGTTTTTCATCATGAATTCTTTCCTCAAGACAGAATCCATACCATTTAGAAACTCATTCAAATTCTGTGGTGTGTCGGCTAAGATGACTACGTCATCAGCAAATCTCAGAGTAGAAATTATTTCTCCTCGAATCTTTACTCCTATTTTGAATTTGTATCTAATTTACTTCATTCTTGCTTGTTCAATGTATAGATTGAAAAGTATGGGTGATAAGTTGCAGACTTGCCTTACACCTTTCTGAATACCAGCTTTTCTCTCATGCCCTTCAGCTCGAATAACTGCCGTCTGGTTTCTGTATAGAATACAGAGCACCCTCCAATCCCTGTCCTTTATTCCAATCATTTTCAAAGTGTCAAACAACTTACTCCAATCAACGTTATCAAAAGCCTTTTCTAAGTCTACAAATGCCATGAACGTTCTTTTATCCTTCCTTATTCTAGCTTCCTAAATCAGTCTCAGACTTAGTACAGCTTCCCTTGTTCCTCCGTTTCTCCTGAAGCCAAACTGGTCTTCACCCAATTCTCTATCTGTCTTTACATCCCCTTGTAAATTATTCTAGTCAGGATCTTTGAAGCATGAATGATCAAGCTGATTGGCAGCTCCTGTTTTCTTCGATATAGGGATAATAATATTCTTCTTGAAATCAGAGGCTACCTCACGTGTGTCATAAATCCTACACATCAACCTGATCAGACCTTCATCACCTATGCAAATTAGCAACTCAATCGGTACATCATCTCTGCCTGGTGTTTTGTTCCTGCTTGAGTCTTCCAATGCTCTGTCAAATTCTGATCTCAATATTAAATCTCCTTTCGCATCCTCATCAATTTCCTCTTCCCTTTCCACAACATGATTCTCAATCTCCTTTCGCTTATACAAACATTCGATGTAAGCTTTTCATCTCTCAACCTTTTCTTCCCTATCTGTTAGAGCTTTTCAATCGAGTCCTTAATATTTCAGCACTTAGTCTTCCTTTCCCCAAAAGTACTCTTAATCCTTCGATAAGGTGTATCTACCTTTCCTAATTTCGGATAATTTTCTATACCTGCACTTTTCTCTTTCAACCATTCTTCCTTTGCTTCCTTGCACTTCTTGTTAACCTCATTTCTCAGACGTCTGTATTCTGCTTTTCCCCTTTCATCTCTTCCATTCTTGTGCTTCCTCCTTTCGACCATTAATTCTGGTATATTCTGCGTGATCCACGGTTTCCAACCTATTCTTTCTTTCCTACCAATGTTTTCTTCTGCGGATTTTGTTATTTCATTACTCAAAAAAGCCCATTCGTCTGAAATTATAGCTTGTTTAGGGTTTTTCATTAGTCCTTCCTTTATACTCGTCTTGAATCGTTTGTTCACGTCCTACTCTTTCAGTCTGTCTATTGCCCACCTTTTAAGCTTTTGCCTTTTATTCAAATTCTTCAACTTAAATTTGCATTTCATAACAACCAGATTGTGGTCAGAGCTTATGTCAGCACCGGGATATGTTTCCTAATCCAAAATCTGCTTGACCATAATGAAGTCAATTTGGTAACGCCCTGTATCTCCCATTCTCATCCATGTGTATATTCTTCTATGGTGGTTATTGAATAAGGTGTTAGCTATGACGAAGCCATGCTCAGTGCAGAATTCCACCCGCCTGCTTCCTCGATCATTCCTTTCACCTAATCCGAATACCGACAGTAGTGGCTACGCGGGCTAAAGCGCTGCGTTAGGTCAAGGGGCCAAGCTCTCTGCTGACTCGGTAGACGCGTGGGTTCGAGCCCCACCGTCGGCTGTCCTTGAAATGGTTTTCCGTGGTTTCCCATTTTCAACACCAGGCAAACGCTGGGACAGTACCTTCTGACAGGCCACGGCCGCTTCCTTCCACATCCTTGCCCAGTTTCATTCATCTTCACCCATTCCCTCTCTCATCCCGACGCGCAGGTCGCCCACGGGCGTCGACTAGAAAGACCTGCACTCGGCCTCTAGGGAGGCTACACGAAAAAAAAAAAAAAACTAATCCGAATTTTCCTACTATCTTCCCTTCTCTTCACCAAAGCTATGAGTCTGTATTTGATCTGTTGTTGATAAATCGCTGACTTCTAAGCATGCCCTTGCCGCGCACATGGATACTGCTGTCTTTGTACAATTGACCAAGATGAGACAGAGTGCATTATTGGAATTCACGAAGCTGGATAATCTTATGGACTGATTGGCTATAGTTCTCTTACTTTACTCATTAACGACTGGTTACTCAATCGCGCCGACAGTAACCATTGTTTGCTGATGACCAATAGCATGCTTGCTCTGTGTCTTAACGTGGAGTCCAAAGTCCAGTCCTGGCTGCCGCCTCGCATGTCTGGTCTCCAGTATTGCACAGTTGCACGCAGTACTGTTCAGTATCGCTGCTTGTTCTCAGTGGCTACGGAGGAGAGTTGGCAACGCTGTACCTCGAGCTGGAAAAGCGCTGGCTCGATGCTGGCATGGAATAATAACATGGCCACCCAGCTAGGTTTCAAACACAGGCCAGTCGTTAATGAGTAAAGTGAGGGAACTATACCATATGGGCCATTCAGACGTAGCTGATAGGCAGAGACACGTGAGGGCACGCACAAATCAAGGATGGTCCGTAAAGATCACCAGGAGAAAGTACAATTACAAACACCAAAAATAATAAGTAACGCCCAAACAGCCCAGACACACAGCTGTCTTTGACAGCTAGCCACCGTCGCCATCGTCAGCAGGGTATTGTGCCCAAATCCAGTTGCCTAGATTTGAGAGCACAGGCCACAATGCTAAGTCCAGAATTGAAAGTTTGAATAGAGCGCGCCGAACCTTCTAAGAAGGAAATGGAAGCTTTGTGCAGCCAAGAAATGGTTAAGTGACGTAGGCGAGAGCGTCATAGTCGAGGCTAAATTGACATTAAATATTTCCCGATGGAGTAGAATCTTGAGACTATCATCAGATTACTGGCACGGACAAGGGAGGAAGAATGAGCTTTATTTCGAGGAAATTGATTGAGCAGAAGCTGTGATATGAGATTTTTTAGTTTCAGCATATTTCACGCATTGACCTCGAGGAGTCCGCTTGCGGGGTGTATAAAGCCTGCGTGCCAGAGCTAAGTACAGTCATTCCTTCGTATGCGCTCAGCCGCTAAACACTCTACGTCGCTCCGAACACTGTTATACTGTATAAATAATCTTCGTGCACATGGTTGCAAAATCTACGTTATTACTAGCACACAGTTGCTGGGACTTAGTGATTTCGACGACAGTACATGGTTACTGGTCTTATAAAAGTGTTTAACATTATAGTGATCTTCGAACTTTTCAAAAGTTACCACCGAGGTGATAGACTTTGTGGCATTGGTAATAATTTACTGCTACAACGGACATATGAATAGACTTAGTCTATATTTTGCTTTCCACTCTCCACTAAAATTTAACTTGGATTATTTCATCCAAACAACCAGAATAAGTATTGGACTTAATAACTTCCGACCAACCAAAATAAGCCAGTACTGTTCACCTACCAGTCTTGCACAGTTCAGTTCACTAGCCGACATAGGGAAACCAGCATGCATAGCATTGTCTGGAGAGTGAGAAACTGTGCCCAGGGAACAGATCTTCAGAACTCGAACATGTGTTGCATAAGATTGTAAGAGTAGTGACAGTATTGAAGGCATTACAGTTGGGTTGAGTTAAAACTGGTAATTTTTCATCATGGATCTTTTCGATCTAACCCCAGTCAAGATTACTTCAGCTGTTGAAGCAGCACATTTTACGAACTATTTTCATCAAGATATTCAGGCTACAAGTATGAATACCGCTATGTCTGACTAAGACCATTGCGGGTATAAAATGGAGGCCGATACAATATTATAAATACGTGTCCTAATGGGGACAAGAAGACTGAAATAATCTGGTTCAGACCAGATTACCAGCATCAAGATCTGCAGGAATGTAAGCTATAATTTTCATGATTTTTATGCGTAGTTAGCTGGAATTTCTCAATTTTTCTACAGTCTTACCAACACATATTTTCTTTTCATCGATGTTTTTGCTGTTGCAAATATATATTGCAATAGAAGCATTGATCTGAGCAGTTTTTACACTCAGAAGTCAATGATTCGAAATTTATGGACGAGCAGAACGAGTATTTTTTCAATTTTGATATTTTTCTAATCACGGTCATCAGCCGTCGTAACTGAAAATTTAATAATAAATTTAAGATGAGGAATGGATATTTTTCCATTATTAAGAAGTCGAGGATGATATTCCCCGAACAGTTTAACAACTTTAAATCCATTTGTTGAGGAAATAATAATAATAATAATAATAATAATGTTGATTTAATAATTATTATTATTTTCAATTTTCTGAATTAATAATAATATTTGTGATTTCTAATAATCATTATCATGTAGTGTGATTTATATATTTGACATTTAAAGCAATTTTCTTAAGATCGGATACTTGTTGATTCCGAAGGTTAGTGGTTAACGCATGCCCACAAACAAATAACATATTAATTCGTGGAAGTATTTTACGCTTGCATTATGCATTTAAATCTTTGAGAAGACACGGAAAGTAATGATACGGGAAGCCAAAAGCATGTATATAACAGGGTTTTTGCTAGAGTTTGTATAAATATAAAATCATTATTGAGCAACGTCTTTTGATAAAACGTTTGGCTAAAAATAGACACGGTGTGGAGTTATTCATGTTTTAAACTGATGGTAAAATTATTATTGTAAACTCATTGGGGGAGTTTACTAACTTATAAATCTTCCAGTTGTCGTAACAAGCAAAGGCTTGATTATTCTGTATAATTTGGGAAGAAATAATTGTTGTGTGTGCAAAGAGTTAAATATGCCATTCTGATTGGGCAATTAAGTCGCAGGAATGAGGTTGTTGAAATGAAGCATCAACCATAGTGTAGGTTGGATGTCTTTGAAATTAGTGGAGGAGTTGAATTTAGCCACACTTTCGTCGAGATATAACCCAAGGTTATTTTGTTGAGCCATCATCGTCAATTCACATCTTACCCACGTGTTCTAGAAATATTCCTAGTAAGTGCTAGCCCGAAAATTGTTATTGTTAAACTTGTATCTTTCATTATGAAGAGACTTTACCGTTGTCTAGATGCTAATTATGATTATGTGATTTTTGACGCATTTAAATAGAATGGACCGATGTTGTAAATTATTTAAAACTGTTACTTCTTAACAACCTCTACAAACTGAGAGGAGTTTTGTGATCCTGTAAAAATATAAACATTTTGCAAATAAATTTAATGATTAACATATTTGACATTTTGTCAAATAATTGTAATTTTGATAATAACAAATGATATTGTTTTATGATAGATTTTCTAAATAATATTTCCAAGTGATAGTTAATTGATTGAATGGTTGAATCCATATTGAATTGAATTTATATTTTGTTGATAATAATTTTTTGAACATTATATTGATAATTGAGTCAAGAGCTCTGAATAGATTTTGGATCGAGAACAGATGATTCAATAAATATTTTCTGCTTATCGAAGTTCTTCGAATCCAAATGCTCGAATGTCCATGTAAATGATATTGTGTTGTATTTCTTGTTAATAACTTTGTATTTGCACAAATCTTGAGATAACTGAATCCTGAAGTGTTAGTTAATTTGCTACTATAATTTTGAAAAAGTGAAACAGTGATATATATTTCATCGAGTGATAATTTTTAGCCTACTTTTCACATTTTGCAAAAAAGAGGAAAAAGTACACTTATGAGATCGGGCAAATGTGTGTCTGTCTGTCTGTCTGTCTGTCTGTCCCTCTGTCTGTCTGGTTGTGTGTGTGTCCCCCCCCCCCTATCAACTCCTAAACGGCTGCACCAATCGAAACAAAATTTGGTAGGAGTAAAGATCTATACCTGAATATCTCACGGCCATATTTGAAAATTATGTCAGTGCTACCAACTGCTGAAAAATGGCAATTGAAATTTGAGCTCCATGTTGGATATCTTGGAAGGTATGAATGGGAGCCATTTCAAAATTGGCACACGTATAGATAATAATACTGCAGATTAATTCCCAGGAGGCCTTACATGGCAGTGTTGCCAAAATGATTATAAGCCTGCTGATAAGTCCAAATTTTAAATGCATATAACTTCTACAATATCAATTGGATTTCAACCAAATTTCGTATGTGCTATGTGTACATAAACAGATATGACTGAGCGTATTCTTAAGAGCCACCAGGTCTGCCAACTGTTAATAAATACTCTCAATTATTTTTATCCAAATACCCATATATCAGAAAGTATGCAAGCCGACAGCTTTAAACTATGCACACGTATAGTACCTGGCATTCTATATTAATTTGGAGTAACTTATATACGTCAGTGCTGCCAACATGATTCCAATCCTGCTGAGAGGTCCAACTTTAAATACATGTAACTTCTATACTATCATTTGGATTTCAACCAAATTTCGTGGGTGCTATGTGTACCATAACATATATGACTATGCCGATTCTTAAGAGTAACCAGGGCTGCCAACTGTTAACTCTCTTTTTGTTACCCTAATATCAATATATCAGAAAGTATGCAAGCCAATAGCTCTAAACTTTGCACATGTATAGTACCTGGCATTCTAGGTTAATTTGGAGTAACTAATATACGTCAGTGCTACCAACTTTATTCTAAACCTGCTGATAGATACAATTTTAAAATGCATGTAACTTCTATACTAACTAATGGATTTCATTGAAAATTAGCACAACAATAGATCATATTATTTCAGATTATTTCTGACCAATACATGTATGTCATTGTTGCCAACATGATTTTACGTGCGCTGTTAAATCCAATGTTTAACTGCATGTAACGTCCATGCTATCCATTGGACTTCAACCAAATTTTGTATTCTGTACCTTCAGAGATGGAACTAAGAATATATTCAGTCACCAGGGCTGCCAACTGTAGTTCTCTATTAGGCTATATTATGCCAGGTATACAGTATTTCGAACTAATTAGAAATTTCTATATTTAAATTTTAAGAAAAGTAGGCTCTTTAGTTCGTCACGGAACTTCTTGTTTTTATTTTAATATGTGAATACTCAAATAAGATAGGAATCAGGAAGGACAATTAAATTTGCACTGACAAAACCCTACTACTCTAAATAATTCTTTTGAGCGAAGTCAACAGGAGTATTAATTTGACCTTCGTCTCAATTGCCAAGTGTTCAGGTGTTGGTGGAATTGTAAATCTTGTAGTCTATATTGAGCCCGTCAGAGGAGCTGCCAGGACAGCCAACAACCGAAATGACTTCCCTAACATCTCATCCGCCGGACCTAAATGCCAAGAGGATCAGGTGAACTTCCAAACAGGCCGAAGCGGCACGAGAATCCATCATCCACGGGGATTGTGGTACATGGTGACTAAAGGTCATAGACTGCCTAAGGAAAGGTTCACCTTAAAAGCTAGACTGAGAAAAGAAACATCCAGACTTATGTAAAACATCGTAAAGATTTATTTTAAAATCGACAAACCCCTATCCTAGTTCGGAGGGTTTCTATCGGCTAATCCGCAAGCTAATAAATAATCAAAAATAAAGAGCAGGTCCCTACCTGAGAAGTTACTGTAAACCCTCGCGAAAGATCTATCTCACAATTATTAAAGCAACAACAGCAACACTAGGGAAATGGTGCGGCGAAAAAACCTAGGTCAAGCTACAAGATCAAGCTAATATCGGAATTTACATTTAACAGGGCAGCAAAACAAATCTAAGTTAGGATGATACCATTTCCTCATTTATATTTAATATTAATTCATCTAGCTAAGTCCTACCAATTAATTACAAAATTTACGGCGGTGACGTCCGTAATATCAAACAATTACAATCAAAGCTATGTGACAAGCCATAAAAAAAACATCTAAGGCACTCTTACAAACTAGGTGCTAATCAGCACACAAAAGGTGACATAGAGGATTTATACACTTTCACATCAATAAATCAATAAATACAAGACCACAGTTTTATTCAAAGCCTACCGACACCTTGGTTTACTGTTCGTAAGCCATAGTCATTTAACGTGTGTAATTATGGTGACGACTGTGTAGTGAAAACTACGTCTAACATCGTATGGCCCGAGCTCCACCAGCTACGAACTATAGGTTCAAGCAAGCCTCTGTCGTTACAAAAGTGTCAGCTGTCCTAAGGTCATTTCCTCCAGGAAATGCTTTCATCGGCACGGCTATGTCAGCAGGTTCCAAATGCAAATGAACAAGGTTAAATAGAAAGGATTTGCTAGTTATATTTTGTTTATTAAAATTATGCGTTTTATTATTAAGATGTCGGTTTTAATTACCGTTGGATTATGGCGAATAACAGCTGACTAGCCTGGCATGGAGCGTCTCTGCGAGATCATCTCTGCCGAAGCGCCTCGTCTCAAAAGTCGGGATACGATCAACGAGTAATAACATCTCGGACACACAATAACACAAGTTACTAGCGGCGCGCAGCTCGCGTTCAATAACTTTGGGACAGGCCTGGAAACACATCAGTTACCCTCCCTAAATATTTGGTCTACGGGAACTGTCCCGAACATGGTACACAAAATACCTTCTTACATGAAAAGCCTCTTCACGGGGGCCACTAGCCTCCAACATAATATAAGAATCCTGACATAACTGTACTCGTCGAAACAACGGTACACGCAAAAGGCGTTTAACTAACAAATAACAATCTACAGAACATGTGTTCAGACACAGAGATGGACACTGGGTTCCATGAGTTATCAATGCCATGAAAAGGAAAATGCTGCAAAGATTGCGTCCTGTGTTAAAAATAACTCTCTCTCACTTGGAAGCAAGCGCTCTCAATCGTGCGCTGGGAAATATTCACACACCTGTCATTGTGTCACAGCGAGTCACTGGCTCCCTGTACTATTTGACACAACCCGTTGACTGGGCCGGCAGTTTTGGCAAGAATGTGTGCATTAAGAGCACGCTATAAAGCTGAATATAAATATATAAATCTGTCTTTAAAAGCAAAGATGTTTAAAAGATAGCAATGGCTATCATTGCTGGAGCTCTTTGCTCTCAAAGATAAAACACTTCATCTGTTTCTTGTATCAAACATTCAAATAAATCACGTGTCATTACACTTGACACAAACAAAATAATATTATGGCGCAAACCTCACTCTGCTGGATTTGCTTAATGATACGTTGGGAACAGGGTTCGATGCTAGGTTACAACGAAACATCCCTTTTACCTACAAGGTCTACACTCGACCTGGATGGCTTCTGAGCACATCCTGAATGAAATATAAATGCAGTTACAAAACTGGTAATTACAGTCGATTACCTAAATGATACGACTTCTCCAATCAAGTTAGGGGCGTAACGTTGACTGGTTGCTATGAGTGCAGTTAAAGAATTGTGACCATGGCATCAATTTGCCATGTCAGGAGTCTGCTAAGACTCGAAAATCACCCCAGATGGAGTTAAACAGAGTAGCCCGAAATGACTACGGTCACGTTTAGCAATAGACAGGAATTGGCGTCCTACGACGTCCATCAGGTTGCACCAGGGTTAAACAAAATATCGAACCCAAGGGTGGCTCACAGTCACTGTAAATAAATAACATCTAATTATACTAATTACATTCCCTGCCTATAAAATGGCTGTCACGAAGTTCGGCTGATTTACAATCTACACTAATCTAAATATACCACCAATGACTAGAACAATGAAGGGTTGTACAAACTCACGATATGAAGGAGCCCACACTTAGCTCTTTCCAACGACGAGGGTTGAACAAAGCACCTCTGGCTTTCAGGATTGGTTTTATCCATATCAGAACTTCCATCTTGGCCCTCCCAAAGATCAGGGTTCGGTCTGTCCCCGTAATTGACATCGTGAATGGGTTGGACATGCCTAGAAAGGGCATCCTCGACTCCTTCCTTCTCGTTCGACGTTCTTGAAGTTCCAAATCATGCTCGTTCCATCCGAGACGTCTCCCTCATACCATGACGGTATCTAGCCCATCATCTTCGACTCGAACATGGTGTTATAAATGTCGAACTCGTGGTCGGTAATATTAGACATTATGTATTTCTTTATCACTTGAAATTGCGGTGTGCTTTGTAGCTATCACAGTCGTTACATATATATCTAGCAACACAGCCTCTACACTTTGCAGATATCATAAAAATTGGCCATGCACTGATCTGCTGGTTCACACGTGCACAGATTCTATTTTTGCACTCACGTGGCACCCGTGAAATTGGCGTCGAATTCTTGTGGATAAATCCACTGTAGCGATTTATACACGAAGCGTATTTTAATATAACACTCGTTTAATGCAACGTTATCACGATTACTTGTATATTTGACACCAGGCTTTAGCCCTCCACAAGTCACGTGGGTACAAAATGCGGTGCTACAAAATCGTAGAAAATTCACAATACGTTTCAAATAAATTCACAATACTACTAGTGCTGATCACTACACTTTGATAATCGTGATGCACAATAGGATGGTGCTCGATGACACTTGATAAAATTCTTCGCTATAAAGCGGACTATTCCCACGTCTGACACGACGGGTATTACAACACGCCTCAACCGGGCGGATCCTCAGGACGTAGTGCACGGAACTGCGTTCCCCGTGGAATCAAGTCGTCAAACTAAGTCGTTTAGCGACTATTTACATTCCTTTTTGCATATCTGCAATGATATTACCATACCTTAAAGTGAAAAAAACATTCTCCTAAATGTTTCAATAATACTGAATGACGAAATGGAATATTCTGAGTCTCGTAGAAAGTTAAAGTTGATTAATAAGACCTCAGATAAATAATTAGCAGACTTCACCAAAGTCAAAAGTGCGATCCTTCGCTACTCCAAAGAGAATTGTATAAGCTCTCAGCTTCTAGTTGCTTTCTGGGTGTGTTCAAAGGTAGTACATCCCATCATAAATGTGTTGTCATGAAAAATATCACATGAACCTTAGCTCAGCGGGTTCAATATAACGTATTATTCGTCATGCATCTATTACGCTATTTTTGGCATGCCTTCAGTAATTTTTAACGTTTTAAATAAAACTAGTTGAAACCCCCTTCAAAATTGACGGTCAATAGAAAAATATTTACTGAAGAATTTTCTTATATAGGCCTACTGTATATTCTATGTACGATTATTTTTTGGCTCTATTGAAACTATAAGGGCGGCAAAAGATGGCACTCTCAACATTGCAAAATACTGCTGGCCATGACTGAAAAATTGATGAGGCAAATTGAGACCTATACGTTCCAGAGTATTCCCTTGAGCTTCATTGATTTTGACAGAGTATGCCAAATAAATTGGAAAATATTGCTTCTTAAAACAAAATTATAGTGTTTTATCGGATGGTGTTAAATCAAGTCGAAGGATTACACCTTTCTGTCTAATTTTAACTGCACTTATTATTTCCAAATCCAAGCAATATGGTTGCATTTAGGAGCCCTTGGGAAACGTTCAGATTTCTAAGCAGCATAACGGGTCAAGCGTTTGGAATATGTGGAGGCAAGTCATTTAGTTCCAAGGAATTCAAGAACTCTGCGGAGTCTAATACAACTGTCCGCAAACCGCCGCATATAATTTTGGAATATAACGAAGAAATGCGATGATGTGCACCTCCATACATTTTAAAACAATGTGGACCGTATGCGTGTGGCACAGTAACATTGGCACCAAATGAAACTAAGGATATAGCATTGTACTGCCGATTAGTCTCTCTGAAATTCCTTGAGATATCATCTCCAGTGAAAATAATTGTTGCAGCCTGTCAAATATTTTATATTTAGTCAGATTAATTTTACCATTACAACAGCAAAGGTCAAAGTAACCAAGTGTAGATTTCTCTCAAGAGAAATACAGTGCAGAACAATGTTTACATTTGTTCGTCAAGGACCCTACACTGTAACGGCATAGTATCTGGAATTGTTTCTGAAATGCCGTATTTATATTGGATTTTAAAAGTGGCTTCGTATATTTCTCCGATTTCCCACTTTTTGGCGGCTAATGTTCTATTTCGGAAAATGGGTTTATTTATAGCAGCATTTCTCCCCAAATTAACGTCATATTAAATAACACTATAGTGGCCTGCATCAACGCAGCTGCCAAATATTAAATAGCAAATAATAACTTACTTCCATTGCCAAAATCAACTGCGTGGTTAGACTCATTGTTATGTACTCTAAAACATAATCAATAAACAATAATATTCACTCAAGTTGCTTGCTGATGAGAATGCGATGAGACTGATCGCCAATAATAAAATCCTTGCAATTTTTGCAATTTGCTTGCAAACGCAACTCAGGATGACGAACTTCATTTTGAAATAAACAGAATGAAACTGCTCTAAATAATCAATTTCCATCACCAGTTGAAGGTACAATACTTTGCATTTCCATGACAGTAAATTATGCAAGGGAGCATAGAATCACTTCGCCACTACTGGAATGAGCATAGACTCACTTCGCCAGCCACCGTAATGGAGGGAGTTTTAGAATTACATGTTCAGTGTTTGTCAAAGATCGTATTAACACAGGGAAGCCCACTCTTAAGGCTACATTCTGAGCTACCGCCCCAGATTCCAGGTTCGATCCCTGCTCTGCCAAAAAATTTAATTCTGGTCTGAGGGCTGGAACGGGGCGCACTCTTGAGGCAAACCTAAGAAGAGCAAAATTTGATTCCCATCTCAACAATCTTGGATGTGGTTTTCCGTGGTTTCCCACTTCCAGTCCAGACAAATACCGGGATAGTTCCTAACTTAAAGCCTCGGTCGTCAACTCCCCATTCCCCATAGTAATTACAAATGCACACATCAATACAGCCACAAATTAACACAGGTTATCAGAGAAAGGTTTACACTCACACACCAAAGTAGACGGGGCTGAGTGACCACGATGTCTGAGTCCATCAAATGAATTATGTTCGACAATTTTCTCTCATGGCGAAAGCGATTGTGCCCATTTTTATTTAATAATTTAAAAGTTTCTGGTAACGTAAATCATGGAGAATTCCTTACCTTACGGGAATAATAAAGTAACATATGTTTAGACAATGTAATACCAATTGTAAGATAAAATAATTGGGAAATCAAATTACATGTCTGAAGTGGGAATCAAACTCCTTCAACGATGCATAATCAATTTCGTTGTCCACGATGTAACCCGCTGAGAAACCCAGTCAACGAAATTAGAGTGCAATATTAAGAGACGTAAACAACAAACGCACTCAACTGCCAGTTACAGTTCTTCAATATTTCCCTTATTTCATGATTCTATTCCAGTATGTATCGGGAGACAACATAAGCGATATTTCCCTTTTCAATTCTCATAAACAAAGATCACACTACCATACGGTGGATCTTTTATCTGCCATTTCTCCCATGAAGAAACGCCATTGTGCGCACGCGCAATTGCCACAAACATATCCAAGGTGGGAATCGAACCCTCTCGATCATGCATAATACAAATTACTGGGCAGTAACCATATCCCCTTGGCCATCCAGACAACCATATGGCTCTGCAATATTAAGATATCTAACCAGTATACACACTCAACCTGCAGTTTAAGTCCTTCAATTCGTGGCTTATTTAATATAATTCTATTTCAATTCATATTGTAAAAACATAATTAACATTATTGGAGACCCTTTTTAATTCTCATTAACAAAGATCTCAGTTAGACGCGGCCGGAATCGCCATTTTCCTTGTTGAGAAAGGCCATGGTGCGCATGCGCAGGAGTGTCAAATATTACATATTTCTTTAATCATTTAAAAATATACCGCAACATATATTTCCTCTTAAAGAAACTCTGCAAATCTGCACACCAAGAGCTTTCGTTAGAATGTCTTACGAAGCCAATCGGTTAACTCGTTTTCACAATCTCGTGTGTACAAAAAACAGCTTAGTGTTTTAAATATAAGGAGGATGAGATAATTTGACAGGTTGTGTTATTTTCAGAAAATCTCCTTCTATCCTTATTGTTGCATCGAGTCGAAAATCAGTAAAGCAATTTCTTTTGTTGAGTTATTGTAGTCACTTTAACCCATCTGGCGCCCCGGGATATTTTGATTCTCGTGCTGACTGATTTTTTGGTGAAATGCATATGTGGTCGTCCGGACTTCGGTCTGAACGCGCACAGTATCAAATACGAAAAACCTAAAATCCTGCGGTCTAGAACTGCGTCTAATTTAGCAACAAATTCAGAATCAGTGAGGAAGGTGACGACGATTGTTTTGAATTGTGGCAGACTCATGGTGAATGCTTTAATTCATATTTTGTTGTGATGCGACACAGCTGATGGGATGGTCAGGGAGCCACCAAGTGCTACAGCTGGTGGGATGGTCTGGGAGCCACCAAGTGCTACAGTTGGTGGGATAGTCTGGGAGCCACCACGTGCTACAGCTGGTGGGATAGTCTGGGAGCCACCACGTGCTACAGCTGGTGGGCTGGTCTGGGAGCCACCAAGTGTTACAGCTGGTAGGAATGTCTGGGAGCCACCAAGTGCTACAGCTGGTAGGAAGATCTGTGAACCCACCAAGTGCTACAGCTGATGGGATGGTCTGGGAGCCACCAAGTGCTACAGTTGGTGGGATAGTCTGGGAGCCACCACGTGCTACAGCTGGTGGGATAGTCTGGGAGCCACCACGTGCTACAGCTGGTGGGCTGGTCTGGGAGCCACCAAGTGTTACAGACGGTCGCTCCTAGTCGAGACCCTCACAGCAGTTCAATCCAGTGGCCACATATTTTCTCACTTTTGGCAGAGCTTCCGGCCTGATGATGGTCAACCGCACATGGAAACGGCTTCTCAAGAATGCCTCCATCATGTTGCAAAATTTTCTCCCCCTACCTGGTCTCCAGATTTATCACTCACTAGAAGACCCGTGCTGCTCCGGAGCATTCATTTTAACAGCACTTCTTTCCATATGACATTTCCTCTTCGCATGTCTTCAGGCTAGTGACCTGAACAGACATTTACGATACCGTCACTTTTGGAAAAATGATGATGAAATAGACTTATGAGATCAAATGTGTGAGTGTCTGCCTGTCCTTCTCTCTGTGTGTGTCTCCCACCCTATGAACTCCTAAACGGCTGCAGCTATCGAAACCAAATTTGGTGTCAGTCAAGACCTCTACCAGAGAATCTCAATGCCATATTTGAAAACAACTTTCGTGCTACCAACTGCTAAATCATTACATTGAAATTTGAACTTTAAGTTGGATATATCAGTAGATATTCACGGGAACTGTTCCAAAATCGGCACACATATAGACCATAATATTCCAGCTCAATTTTCGGGAGCCCATATATCACAGTACTGCCAACATGATTCTACGTGCCCTGATAGGTTCAATGATTAACTGCATGTAATATCCATACGAAAAAAATGGATTTATTCCAAAATTGGCACATTTGTATCTCATAGTATTTCAGATTAATTTTTAACGACCCTTGCATGGCAGTTTTGCCAACATAATGCTACGCGTGCTGTTAGGTTCAATGTTTAACTGCATGTAACCAACAAATGGGTTTCATCCAAGATTTTTATGTGCAATGTATCATTGAGTACATATTACTACCACGGCTATCCACTGTGTATTAATAATCTCAAATTTATTGAACCCCGGACTCAATGTCTCTGAATAAGACTACGGAACAAACCTAATACTTAGCACACTGTAAGGTCAAGATATTTTAGACTTAGTTATATGCACGTTTATAATGTTCAATGTTCAACTCCACGCAACTGCAATACTAATTTACGGACTCATACATAGCCAAATTAGAGCCTCCGTGAATCAGGCGGCAGCACGCCGGCCTCTCACCGCTGGGTCCGTGGTTCAAATCCCGGTCACTCCATGTGAGAGCTGTGCTGGACAAAACGGAGGCAGAAAGGTTTTTCTCCGGGTACTCCGGTTTTCCCTGTCACAATTTTATTCCAGCAACACTCTCCACTATCATTTCATTTCATCTGTCATTCATTAAATCATTGCCCCAGGGGAGTGCGACAGGCTTCGGCAGCCGGCACAGTTCATATCCTCGCCGCTAGATGGGGGCTTCATTCATTCCATTCCTGACCCTGTCGGTTGACTGGAAGTAGGCTGTGGATTTTCATTTCACATAGCCTAATTATTCCACGTACAACATGTGTCTTAACAGCCATTCGTATGCCTATTTACAGAGTCCACGGGACTACCAACCACTTAGTAACATTCAGAGAGCATTTGAACCCTGGAATCAATATCTTAGAATCTGTACATATAAACAGTTTGGAGCTACACGCACACTGTAAATATATCAGCGTTACCTATAATTATACGTACGCTCATAGGTTTCATGTTTAACCGAATGTAACGTCTATAATTTTCACTGAATGTCTTCCAAATGTTGTATGTACAATATAATATGCCATAGCATGTACAGGACAGTATATGCTCACATTCACAGATAGAGCAGTGCTATCAACAACCTATTAACTCTCCCTGAGCATTTGAGCCGTGGACTATCAATAGGCTATCCCATAATCCACTGCTGTATTAGACCACAATATTTCAGTTACATTTTGAGCAAATAGTATAATGACAGTGCTACCAGAAGATCTCCGTAGATAAAGATATTACTCTAAATCGATTTAATTGCAGGAATAAAGATTGAATATTAAATTTTTAAGAAAAGTAGACAATTTAGTTCTTCGCAGAACTACTTGTTACAACAAATTGGCATATGTGAATCACCGTGCTGAGAGCACAATCTACTTCTAAGAACGCATCCTGAAACAAAATGCCAGCCGGTGTCTCAAGTCAACAAATTCCGTTGTTGCACAATTACTTGCCAAGATATTTCAGTTTTAGTAAAAGGTGAAGTTTCTTCCAATTGTTTTAATATATAATACTGAACCCATCTGCAATTGGTTCAAGCGTCGAATCCATATTTTATATGCAAAAGAAGAGAGGAAATAATTCAGTCTTTAGAATGAATTGGAAAGATTTTAAGAAGTTGGGCTGTTATAATGTGATGCAAGAGCGGGTGACCCCTAGTCACGCGGGCATGAGATCACGCTTGACGCATCGATAAGAAGCTAGCGCATAATTATTAATAGAGCTGGTAACTTTCCACGGCGAGTGAGTGAGATTGAGTTTCGGAAAAAGATCTTACTCAGCGATAAAATGGCAGCATCGCAATGACGCAAGAAGAGAAATAATTAAAATTAAGCCATTTGCAAGCATTAAATTAATGAAATGAACACATCACTGTTGATCATTCTGGAAAAGAGATTTTTGTGTGTGGAAAAAGTTTATAATAATTGCACAGGAAAGAAATGCATATGCGGCATTACGTCGTTAGTTATTCCCCGAGCCCAAAGATGGGAGAGATGGAAAAATAAACCACACTACCCACGCATCTGAGGAGCCAAATTATTTAATATCTTGGAATTGTGTGATCGATTTTCGTAATCAAAGGAGCCCGTTTACGTTTAAAACGAGAGCTTTCAGGAGACATATTTTTCAAAATTATACGACAATTATTTCAGAAGTTAGTGCTGGAGAAGAAGCAGATCTGATCTATTAGTGGCAGATCTCAATATAAACCCTGGACGTGCCAGGAAGAGCATGCAGTTTTCCTATAGCCCGAGAGGGGGCGTCCGGCTGTATCAAACATCGAATGCAGTTTCCGACAGCCCGAGGGGGGCGTCAGGCTACATCAAACATCGAATACAGTTACCGTCAGCCCACGGGCGTGACGCTGTGTCAGTATCATCAGTCAGTCTGAGCGGACCTCCGGGAGAGGCCCTGCTGGATCACCAACAAGTACATTCAGTCTTCAACGTCCTAGAGTGGCGTGTTACTGTTTCAACCAACAACAGTGCAGTTTACAAGTGAACTCCTAGTGTAGGAGTGCTGCATCAAAGTACATTCAGTTTACCAGAGACGCCAGAGAGCGTGGTACTGTTTCGCAAAGTACAACAATTCATTCTTAGTGAGCGCTTAGACGCTGCACGCTGGAACAATCATCGTTAAATGCAGTATTTACCAGACCGTGAGAGGTCGTGAAACTCTGTGTCGCAGACGAGCACCCCGTATGGGAGTTGCCGTCCAGTATCGTCATTAGTATCGCCGAGTGAAGACACATCAGAATCCTGTTACAGGGAATAATATCATCAAGCTTCGGACTTTATAAAGTTCACCAGTACAGTCAAAGTTTAGGCTGTGGACCTAAGAAATTACCGGCGATGGGTACTCGAGTTTATATAGTTTCAGTTAATGAACCGACGCATCATAAGATTTCGAAGTACCCAAGGACAGTGAAATATACAGTTCTATCTACGTTAAGTAACCAGATCAGGGTAGAACGTAATAGTAACGCCTAGTTTTCCTGAACTGAGGGGACTATAGCGAAGTACGATAGAATTTAGGAATCGAGGTTCCAGGCTTTGTCTAGGTGTAGACAAATGAACAGTCAGACATTGGGGATTACTCCAATAAGCCAAGAATCGAAGTAACAGAAGGTAAAATCCACGTGTGGATTATTGGACAAGGAAATTACTAGGTCGCCGCTATACAAGTTCGAGCGATCATAAAGGTAATACATCAGTGACAGACTTTTATTAGACGAACAAGTTAGCGTCTAGCAAGATACGACATCGTGCAGTAAAATTTAGAAGCCGATAGTCAAACCCAGAATTAGAAGATCAGCCGTTCCAGTGAGGTTAGTTCGATCGAGACTTTCAATCATCTCATCAGAGTAGGAAGCCGACGTGTATATAGTGCAACCCTTGGAAACGGGAAAGGATACATAAATCACGTGTGTTAAGGCAAATAATTAACGCCAGAGTGATAAAAAAATATGTAATTCAAGTATAGTGAAAGTTTTGAGTGTAATATATTTTTAGTGAAATTGTATTTGTGCTTAAGTGAAAACGAATCCAAAAATGGTATTCTTTATATTCAAAGTGATTAGTGTATATGTTTTATGTGCTGTTAGGAAAGTGTTATCGAGTGTAGATATAACCATGAATATGGCTTAAGAAGAAATTGGTGGGTGAAAATGTTCCATCGGTGGAGAATCCGGTCTCTGACCGTACAATCATGTGAGTACTAATTTCATTATTATGTGTTTTGGGAAGATTTGCGTATAATCCTCATAAGTGGAAGTAGGGATGTTTGAAAACATGTGAAATAAAGATTGCGCGATCTGAACGATTAATTTGATTGAAATATAATAAATGTGTGAAGTATTAATTAATCCTTTGTGGAAAATATTCAGTGCAATATCAGTATAATGGTAAATAATATGACTATGGTAAATCAAGCGTAATAATAATAATAATAATAATTAAATAAATTAATTATGTGATGAATTTTATATTGAGTAAGTGGTAGCTGCAAGAGCTCCTTTAGATGAATTATTAATTGTTGTGAATCAATATGTTCTTTATGGTATAAATGATTATTGTTGATGGAGGCTGAGGCTGAGTATATATATTTTGAGACGTAGATCAAACTTTGATTTGAATTTATTTCGTTCTTTGAAAGGCAACTTGGCTATTTTATGTATGAGCGCCATGTCGCGCAGTGAAGTAATTTGTCACGCTAGGAATGCGTTGAAATGCTCGGTAAAAATAATTGTGAGGGACAGTTAGTTGCGGTGATGAGTTGTTGTAAGTCCTCAAAGTTGGGATACTGCTCCTGAGGCATTTTATGTTGAATTGTGAAAAGGGTGCAATTTATGTTGTATTATGAGCACTGGTGGCGTGCTAGGCCTTCCTTAAGTCGCAAATGTTGTAAGTCCTCAAAGTTGGGATACTGCTCCCGAGGCATTTTAAAGGATCGAACTCAGAGTCGTCCGTGTTGAAGCCCCTTAATATTGGTTGTTTTATTGAATTTCTTTACCCGCTAATGAGGACACTTCATAATTATACATAACCGAAGCTGAAAGAATAGGTCGGTAGAACCTAATATTGTCTTGTGGCTAATTTGTATGATAAGCCTTGCCATTCAGAGAAATGCATTTTGAAGCAGCTGTGTTTAAAAGCTGATTAGCCAGTCCCCTGCGGAAGCGAGACTGTAGAGTTCCCCTCCCTCCACAGCAATAAATCAGCCAAGTGTTGAGACAGACCCTTACACTCTTTTAGTGAGGTAGGTTAGGAATGGGCTGTCTGATTCACAGTACACGGAAGTGTTTAAGATTGTTTTAACGACCCAGTATTTGAACTGAGGTCCTTTTACATTCATTATTATCGCTTGCAGAGTTCAGATCGTTGCTTCCTTAAGATATAATTGTCTTTGAAGACAAAATGATAAATCCCTAACTTTATTATTAAATGATTCAGTGATTCACGAGTTCGTATGAAAACATTAAGATTCTGGGAGTAATCTTAAGTTGACTTGCTCAGTAGTTTTCTATAACTCGGGGATACGCAAGTTTTTCCAATCACGGTAGTGAGTTGGTAGCTTGAGAGAGAGAGAGAGATGGTAACAGATGAGTCTTGTGAGAGCCCAAAATTAATTAATGAGTAGCCATACTCTTGATAATATGATTAAGGCCAGATATACTCATGTAAATATTAATTGATGTGAGTTTAATTGTTAATACAGTGCATGTAAACTTTACCTAGCCGTTGGGAGCTCGTTTTTAAAGAATTAGAATTGACGCCATATGGGTGTGAAACTTGGTTGGAGTTTTTGTTGGTTTTTGGAAAACCAGTAATTATTATTTTGTGATTATTTAATTTGAATTCCTTGTTCAGCTTTGGACAAGTGTGAAGTGTAGTGTCAGTATTTTCATTGTTTATTTTTTGTAGCGCCATATTTTGGATAATTAAATGTTTTTTTTTATAGAAGGAGTTTGATTTTGTTTATATTTGAAGTGTATCCTATGCTTAATCCAAAGTGTGTATGTCACAGAGTGGGAGAACAAACCATGAACCCCGATACTCCCGATTGAGCATTGCTGGCAAACTGTGATTTGTATATTTCATTGTTGAAATGGGCACAATACGTTGGGGCTCAATAGATAATGTGTTGTAACGTATATAGTGTCTCAAGCCAACAAAAGTAGCCATAGCAGAATTACTTGTCAAGATCTTTCAGTTTTAGTTAAAGGTGATTTTTTTTATCAATTATTTTAATTAATAAGAATTCTTCCAATTATATTAATATATAAGATGAGGCCATTTGATAACCGGAGCTCAGTGGGTGGGAACCAAGAATATGGGACACAAATAATTTCTAATGTAAAAGCGCGTTCATATTGAGCCCGTTAGAGGAGGTATTTCGGGTACCATCCGCCGAAAAGATGGCACTTCGAAAGACCCCGTCCTTCGAACCCAAACTCCTGAGGATCGGGTGCATTTCTTTGTGGGCTAGCTCAGCACGAGAGGCTTGATCCAGGGGATCTGGGTCATTGGGCACGGAAACAGTCATAGACGCCCCAAAGAAATACATCCAACCAACAAAGCCAGCAATAAAAAGAGATCCTGTCTTATGTTAGATTCGTGAATAATTTATTCAAGTAAGACCCCTAATCATTTCCGAGGGTCGAAATCGGCTAATCCGCTAATCTAAATACAATTATGAGTCATCCCTATTTTGACGTTAATGACCCCCGCGAAATCCTAGTTACATGAAAAGAATAGCAAAGCAAACTAGGCGCGTGGTACATGAATAATTACCGTGTAGCAAATTTACAAACAAATGACTCGGCAGAATTTACATTTAACATCAAGCAAGTACTATCCCTAGGTTAGGATGGTACCACGTCCACATTTAAATTAAATTTATAATTTTATCTAATGCCTATATGAACGAAAGTATTACGACGAGATGCGTCGTAAACAAATGCTTATTACCAAAGCTAATGATAGTTTGACCACTGACTATCAAAAAAAACATTGCATAAACACTCTTACGTCTAATAAGGAAACAATGGGAATAAACGCACTAGGGAATAAAGTAAACACTCTTATACTAGCCTACCTTCGCGAATTGACGTACTGTTTGTAGTCAATCGTCATCTCAGCAGGCATGTAAGTTACGTTGGCAAAGCGCAATTGCAATTGTGTCTTACAAGCTTCAGATCACGCGGGCCGCAAGTTACTGACTATCGGTCCCGTAGATCCAATGTCGTCGATACAAGTAGTGTCAGCTCATTTAAAAGTCATCTCCCACATGGAAATGGATTGAAGTCACGGTGTCGCTAACAACAAGCAAATGGTTGCAAAATTATAGCTGTAAATTATTTATAATAATTAATTAATCCGTTGGTTTAGAATAATTATGCTTTGATTTAGGTTGTAGGTTTAAATATGGTTTAGTTGGTCGTATTAATGACACCAGTCGTAGGCTGCAATAGGTGAACTCACTGGCGATTCACTCAAATACCTTGACTTCAACAAGTCAGACAATAACAGAGGTTAGCGCGTCTTTCACCAACTGCTCGCGGTACGTCGGTCGTCTGAGCATAGCTCCAGAACGCCGGAATAAACCAAGGGTAAGGCGAACATTCATTCCGTTCTGCCAAATACCAAATAATGTGTTCACGGACACAACAATTACACTGGCTAGCCTAATTTATACAAAGCTGGGTCAATTAACATGATATTTTAAGCTTTACTACAACGCGCCAGGCGATCAAAGTCGTCGGCTAAAACATTTAAGGAATTCGCATCGGCGTGCGTTCCGTTACTTCATAACAATAACAGGTGTTGACAGTTCCCTAAGCTGCTCTCATAGCATGGTTATTAATACCTGTGACCTTCAAATTTCCTAGGCTCGTAACATAATGTAGCACACAAAAAGGTAGTCATTCAATGTCGTCTCACTTTTGTTTCGCGGGCAAACCGGTTCTCAGCTGGACGCAAGCAAGCCGGTCGGCGTCGCGTGCAGCTCATTTTAGCATAGCAAAGAGTAGTGCTTTTGAAATGATCATTTTATAACCTGTAGGAGCACGAAATAAAGTCCTGTAGTGCTCTACAGATCATCCAACAATGTCTCATCACTCCCTAATGGTGTTTCCTGGGTTTACATTCCCTTTAAAAAGATATAACGTTGCATAATGTTCAAAGAGTAGTAATATTAAGAGAGAACACTCGTGCATTCTGACTGCACTGATCTGAAGATATGTCACTCGTTCTATGTACATGTAGGATTTGATGGGTGTGGTTTGGCATTCTCCACAACACAAAAATTAAACATCTCACCTCTGCTGTGACGTTTTAAATGATACGAGATTGGTTAGTTCATCCATCTAATAGTATATGAGTTCGTTCCTCTCGAACTACACGTGGTAAAATGTACTCACGAAAATGACAAATAAATGGTACAAAAATGTTACGGCATCGGTCGGCCGAAAAATGATACGTGAATGGGCTCTCAAAATAAAGAAGGGACCTAACTAAGGGCTGTCCCCCTACTTTCACAAAATCTACATCTCTTGTAGTTGAAGATGTCCTTTACTCTGACATAAAAATTCTCTGAAATACATAAAGATTGCACCTGCCGTAAAATACACGGACTTGGGGTGTCTCACTGAAATATTGTCCCAGTACTAAAGAAATAAAGTACACACAATTCCTACCTAAGTAGTCAAATATCGTTGCGTTTCGGCTCAAAGTTACAATGCAGTCACTACTACTACGACCTGGACAAATTTCTTACAATGTTTACATGACTCACGATTACATGATGTGGTAGTTCACCTTCCAGAACTCCCATTGGAAGGGATTTAATGCCTTCAAGGTTCCAAACATTAAAATACTGAGTAAGGCTATGGATTTTAGCCTGTCCTTGTGGTCATCAGTTGGTAAACTGTACATGGTTTGTACGTAGTAGTGTCGGCTGGACAATTCCATGGTGTTGGCCGATTCCGTTGGAGTTACCCTCACATGGTAAATTACTCCTCCATCATCTTCTCACAGTATGGTTGAAGAAATATCAGCACGTGCTGCATAACGTTAATCATCGTGATTGGAAAAATATTCACTGATCCTAGTGTAAAAATATAATGAAATTCTCACTGGCTCTAATGTTTGCATGTTGTTCAAATACTCTGCTTTTCCTGCCACAGATTCTATTTTACCAGCACGTAGTAAATCGAACACTGATTTTACAAGGTTTAAATCACACAGAATCTGGGTAATCACTGTTGCGTACAATCGATAAATGGGTTTATCGTACTGCAATTGTACCGTAGCACACACTGGGCTACACGACGTTGTCGTCAACTTAATATTTCACTTCTATGGAAATAGAATGTTACCCTCGTCTTACTACAGACGGTCCTCGTGGTTGGTGAAAAAAAAACGAAGTTTTTACACGATCAACACTTTATATTCACATAAACGTAGCACTGGCTTTACTGAGCCCAAAGTAATACTGTGCGTTATTGAAACGGTTCGATTCAGCTCGATGGCTGTAGATAAATGTCTTCCCAAATGTGGGGTCTTCGTATGCCTATAATGGCCTTCGTCTATCAGACGGACAATCGACACAAGCGTCCAGCTTCAGCGGACTATCAAAACGGTGTGGTGCGTGCATGGCACGGCTTCCTGATTCCAAGGAAGTCGTCTAGTCAAAGCAGTGACTACTTTCATAAGCCTCCGCATGTCTGCGGTAAAAAAATACATTTACCAAAATATATGGTTGCCATTCCCAAAAGGCATAGAACGTGGCAAATTAAGCAGAATTAAATATTTCAAGCTCCTGAGATATGTGGCATAAAAATAGTGAGTAATATATCTCTAGGAGGAAAATAAGCTGTCCTCTCCGTAGTCAACATAATGAATTGTTCATGAGGAAGCTTCAGGGTGTGTTCTGTAGAACTGAGCATGTCAAGTCAATATGCTCTTAAAGAAATATTTGATGCATGAGGCTGAGCGGGCTCAATATATTTGTATATTATAATTAAATAAGATGTAATTAAATACCAATCATAGAAATTAAACAAAAATTGGCAGTCAAAATTCATCTACTGGGGTGGAATTCAAACCGGCAAAAATCGGGTATGTTAATACGTATAAAGCACGCTAGGCCCGAGACCACCAATGCACTGAACAAATGTTCTTATATAATGTGTCTTGATTGCATGCTTGATTGCCAAGCCTTAGCCTTTGACAATTTCGTACAAAATCGGTCTGCAATACCTGTGTTGCTATTAAGATTATACATTCTTGGGTTAATTTATAAGAATTCTTTGCTGGAATTAGAAAATAGTCGTCAGCCATTATATCACTGGGGAGCTGTGAACCACCTAGCGGTTAAAACTGGAACTTCGCTTACTTCGCCCAGGAGAATTACCTTGAAGAACATAATATTCCCGATTATTCCAATACACGGATGACCTAATCAAGTAAGTTGGGGCTCAATCGACAATGCGTAGGGTCCATTGTGCATCAAGCCAACAAACATTGTAGTGCCACAACTACTTATCAAGATATTTTAGTTTTAGTAAAGTGTGATGAAAAAATGAATATTCGCAATTATTTTAATACACGGATTACGTAATAAAGTATGGTGAGGCTTAATCGATAATGCATGAAGTGCAATATTTTCAAGCCAACAAACGTTGGCGAGCACAATTACTTTTCAAGATATTTCAATTTTGTAAAAGGTGAAATTTCTACCCGATTATTTTAATGTATAAGATTGAACATTTCTAGGACCTCTAAGGTCGTCAACGTCGCCAGCCTATTGGTGTAGCGGATTTAGAGTCTCAGTGTGACTGCAGGTGGACAGAGTAACGGAGGATACACAATTAAGCCTCATTTTCCGACCTATCGTGTCTTGTATTCTCGCTAGTGATGGCCAAATTGGCTACTGGAGACCTCTTGATGTGCAATAGTCTGCCCGCTAAGATTATCCCTTCTCTTTCATAGGGCAACGCTTGATGTGCACTACTCACCCCGCTAACATTATCCCTTCTCTTTCATAGGGCAATGCTTGATGTATACTATTCACCCCACTAACATTGTCCCTTCCCTGTCATGATGTGTACTAGTCACCCAAATAACATTGTCCCTTCCCTGTCATAGGACAATACATGATGTGTACTAGTCACCTCACGATCATTGTCCCTTCCCTCTCATATGACACAAGGCTATACCTCCGCACATTGCTGTTAATGAACTAGTCTTCGTTGATCTGCTCTCTCAATTAGAAATGTTATGTTAGCCGAAAAGTTATAGGCGCTTCTTTGAGGCATTCAGGCTCAGTAATCCCAAATCATGGTGAAAACATTGCACTAAATGTCAAAAGTAATTTTACTCCACTGGAAATATTCTCATATTTTATTAGTTCATGTGTATCATCATAATTTTAAACAGTGGCAGCACCTGTTGCCCCTACAGCGAATGAGTGAGTGACAGAACTCTGATTTAGTTGTTTAGAACAAATTAGCAACTGTCAATGTGTCATTATACTTGTTTCGGTTCATACATTTTAGAGGCTTCGGAAATCTTGGTCATCAGCTCCGTGTAATTCAGTGAGTGTTGAATTGGTCTGATAACCTGTGTTTCACCAGTGACTGAAATAGTGTAATTATTATTAGCGAGTAGGATTAAGCTAGATGCCCTGGGATTTGAACAGGGTACTATCCCGGAATTTGCCTCAAGGAGTGTGGAGGAAACCACATGACCATTGTTAACGACATAATTCAAACCTTTGATCTCCGGACTTGCAGCTCCTACACCAAATATATCACAAGGAACTTCTAGACTTATGTTCTCTACTGAAAAACAGGAGAAGCAGACCAACTAATGACACGTGTCACATATGTCATACGCCATTGCTTCACGTTTGCCACTTCACTCCACCATCTACTGTCGACCAAAATATTATGTGTACTCGAGTTTGAAGGTTGTTTGTGAAGTAACCAATATACCTACATAAAATCCAATAAAATCATCACTTTCGTCGTTCTATTCTACGTTATTTCATGTAGGTTTAGAATTTATAATTTATATTTTAATATTTTTTATCGCAGTTGGAACACAAAAGTGCCCGTTTTTAAGCGTGTTTCAACCATGCGTCACATTTAAGAATTATTATCTCACAAACCCGTCATCAGATCGAATCCAAATTTTAACACACTATACATTGGAATGCTGTATAACTGGTTTATTAATTTTAAAATGTTGTGTGTCCAAGAAACAAAGTTGTTATCATTTTTGTAAAGTAACTTTTTCTCGGCACGGGGTGGTTTGAAAATATAGTTCTTGGTCACGTTGTAATCCTTATACATCATAAAGGTATGCTGTATGATTGTGAAATACGTAAATTAATTCACTTATTTTATATCGGTTTGTATTTGTACGGGGAATTAAGACATGGTTCGCCAGTTAGCCGCTCCGGTGAAAGCTGTACAGCGTTGCCAAGATGGGCTCCATCACGCGTCATGGCGCGCACCGCTCGGAAATGATGGGCTCCATATCAGCAATGCTGTGCAGTATTTCCAGGAGCGGCTAGCTGGTGAAACATGACTTAATTCCCCGTACAAATACAAACCGATATAAAATAAGTGAATTAATTTACGTATTTCACAGTCATACAGCATAACTTTTTGATTTATAAGGATTACAACGCAACCAAGAACTACATTTTCCAACGACCCCGAGCCGAGAAAAAGTTACCTTACAAAAATGATAACAACGTTCGTTCTTGAACACATAAAATTTTGAAATTAATAAAGCAGTTATACAACATTCCAATGTATATTGTGTTAAAATTTGGATTCGATTTAATGACTAGTTTGTGAGATAATAATTCTTAAATGTGACGCATGGTAGAAACACGCTTAAAAACGGGCACTTTTTGTGTTTCAACTGCGATAAAAAATATTAAAATATAAATTATAAATTCCAAACCTACATGAACTAACGTAAAATAGAACGACGAAAATGATGATGTGATTGGATTTTATGTAGGGCTATTGGTTACTTCACAAACAACCTTCAAACTCGAGTGCACATAATATTTTGGTCGACAGTACATTCCTCCTTGAAGTTTCAGTTCTCATTAATGTTCTCTTACAAACTACAAGCCTACCGACATCGGGATGTAAATGTCATTTGCAATATTTGCCAGCCGTGTCGATACTTCCAATGAGAAGAATTGCTTGTCTTAATGGTCTTTGATTTGGTATGGAGGCTGGAAGATATGTGGCGCGGGTGGTGCATCAGTTACTCTACACTCCAAGAGAAACTCTCCTAATGGGGAAACGATGGCAGAGGAAAATCATAATTCTAGCTACAGCGCCATGAATCTGTTCCTCAGAGGTCTAAGCTGTTTTCTATAGCGCCGAATATGAGTTTCAACTTTCGACAATGGCTTGGGGGACTGCGCAACACAGGTGCCGCTGCAGCTCCCGCTCCGGAGCGCTCTCAACCATTCATTAGACGTGACTTCTGACAGCAACTATATGCGATAATGAAGGTTCTTATAACTACATAGTCGAGTAAGAACTGGCTTTTCTGATTCGGGACCACAGGTATTTTCCAACACACCTTATTTATTGATGTGTAACATCTTTCCGCTCGGTTGCTGGATAGTTTTATGGGAGTGATTTTGAAAATTGGGGACGGAAGTGGATCGGAACGATCGAGGTGGCACCAGCTGGCTCGAACGGAAGTGTAAGACGCACTGCCAACTCGATCGATCGATCCAGCTGGCAGTGGTAAGAGAAACAATGAGCGCGCGGTGTCGGAAATTGATACCATGACGTACTCTCAGCCATGTGGAATGTATATGACATACTGAACGGTAAACGCTCATGCGAACTCTGGTGTCAAGTGATTGAAACAAAGCACATGGTACATGTTCGAAGTCTTCGTATCAGTATTTAAATGGTAAAATGTCTTAATATCAAACATTGTAAAAAGTCGGCATTGCCGGTATTATGTTTCTGCACAATGGCTATTCAAATATTAACCCACATAACGGTAATGCAGTCATCAATATAATCACGAGAATTGAGCAAGCCTTCATGAACTATTGCTGAATACATTCTCTTTACTCACAAGAGGGCCTATTCATAAGGCATTTTAAACTCAATTTCACGCAGGCACATTATCGAAACAAGCAAAATATAAATGAAACTTAATTCTGTAATGCAGTATTATTGGAACGTGGAAATAAGTCACCATCTTGTGCATAATATTTGCGTAGTCGAAATAGTCGTGGGGTTAGCGCCTATGGCTGTGAATCGAGAGATCTCAGGTTCGAATCCCTGACGGGGTAGGTATTTTTTCTACCAGATTATTTTTAAACGATGTTTATCATATCAATATGACTCATTTTAACAGAATCCATATGAAATTACGTGTTGGTCTGTGAATCAGGAGGACCTGTTTATAAGGAATTTAAGGTTCTGAGCGGTGTCGCGTCTATTAATCTAGTTGATCCATATCGTATTCTTTATTTAGGCTAGTGCTGGTGGAAGCTTCAAATCATCTAATAAAATGAGTTCCGTATTATAAACTACAATATCTGTAAAACAATCCCTTTTACAATAGATTAATATTTGTGCCAATAATAGTATAAAATACCGGTGTATCAACAATTTCACGTGAGGTTTCTTCTATGTCAGATGTTACACATCATATGCGACTACTGTAAGGCTCGTAATGTTTTATTTATTATCGTATGGCTTTTAGTGCCAGGAGTGTCCGAGAACATATTCGGCTCGTCAGAGGCTGTAGCTGCTTTAAGCGGACACCCATAGGGTCAGTTACAAGTTCTGTTCAATTTCAAGTAGTTCCAACCTTCGCTACCAGATGTCACTGATACCTAGTGGTGAACGTTGGAACTATTATAGAGCGTTCCAATGAAATCTAACCTAGAAATTTAGCTTCACACAAGTTTAGTCTGTGAAAGGATCTTTAACATGCCATACATCTATGACATGGGACCGCCGGCTTTACTTCCCCTCCGAAGGAAGGCATACTGAAGGATTTTAACGCTCTTAAAAAATCTGACCACTTCGGCCGGGGTTGAACCCGCTATCTTGGGCACAGCAGTTCAGCATGCTACCAACTACGCCACCGAAGCCACAGGTATTTTCCAACACACTTCAGTAGAATGCTGGGATGGTATTTTATTTCAAATTCTGGGACACCTACCAGAAAAATACAATCATGCTGTCAGAAAGGTGACTGAACTAAAGTCTATTCGCCGAGTCGAGACAGTGCCCCTGGCTACCCGGACAGGGAAACACGCCCAGTTCACGTCACCGCCCTTGCCGGACAGAGGTAGCCAGGAAGTTCCGAGACCATTAGTCATGCCGTAGCCCTAGAAAAGGCAAGACTTACTGCACTTATTGCTGTGCTGCATTGTATACTGTTGCCTGTCATAACTAGGGCTCGGATTTTTAGGTGCTAAAAATCGGGAAAATATTTATTTTTTATGTATTAAAAATACCTGAAATATGTGACAAAAAGGAAAAATGTTTAATTATAATTTAGTTTATAAATGTGAATATAAACGATATGCAGTTCTCACGAATGCAATTTATTCTAAGTCTTATTGACTGCTGAAGCATTACAATACACAACGAGATACATCTTCAGGTTGTCCGTCACAAATGACCGACGATTATCGCGAAACACTTCTTCTGAAGGTGCGAAACTGCGGCAATATGTTTCTTGCCCTTAAGGTGTTGTGTAACTTGAGATCGCTGTTCAGCCTTGATTGCTTTCCCACATGGTTGGCAGAACAGAACGCCCCCATCAGAAGTAAATTTATCTTTAAATTCTGCAACAGACGATAACTTGTAGTTATTTTTACTTAGGCATCGTAGAACTGTCTTACACTTCACAGTGCCAGAAATGAACTGCATGTGAGTGACACTGGTTCCAGGTAGCTGGGGGAGGGGGAGGTCTAGCACGTGGTGCAATATGTATATGGACAAGGAAATCTCCGGCTTCCACAGTGAGTGGCACGGGGCGACAAGTTGAGAATACCCCAGTTGCAGGCTGACATACGCTCTGCATGAAGATTAGATAGCTCACAAGATCTAGTATACTGATTTTAAAAAATGTAAATATTATCTCTTTTTATGTGCTAATAAGTGAAAAGCAGGAATCTATGTATTTATAGAAGAAATGCTCAAAAATATGTATTTACATTAAAAAATATTTATTTACCTAAAAATCCGAGCCCTAGTCATAAGTAGTTAAGAACTTATTAATTAATTAAATAAATACACAAACCAACAATAAATAAACCGCGCTGTAGCATGTAACCGATAAGTCAGCCCGCTTCACATGTAGGCTATACACAGCACTGAAGTTGGCGTACGTTCAACAGGCACAGCTCTATGCACCCCTAGCGGGCAGCCCTGCTATCACTTGTACAACTGTGTTTACTTCCACTATCTCGACTCGGTGATCAGACTTTAGTAACCACATTCTCTTCATCAGCAGCGCATATGTTCTCATGTACTCTGCTTCCACAGTTCCAGATATCACTCAAATTATGAAAAGGGTTTGAGCTGCGTAGCAGGGACCTTACGCTGCTTGTCCCTTTGTCAAGGCTTGGGACAACGTCTGTTGTCGCTGTTGTTGACGGGCTTGGGCATCGCCACGTGTACTTGGGTGAGTGATGAATGTTGTCTGATAACCATGATGATGATGATAATTGTTGTTTTAAGGGGCCTAACATCTAGGTTATCAGCCCCTAATGGTTTAGGTGATAGTGAAAGATGAGATGAGAATGAAAGCTATAATACTAACTGCAGACTTACATACCAGAAGAAGAAATGCTAAACAAATAAAGGATAAGGCAAATAAAGGACAGGAAGAAAGGAAATGCCCTCAGCCCTGAGGGACTTGGAATGAAGGAGAGCCTTGGAAGGCAGATAAGAAAGGGAAAGAGGAGAGGGCCCGCCCCAAAGTCAGTGGAAAAAGGGGGAAAAACGGACCCAGCTCAGGAACTCTCCAGCCGTGAGCCCCTGAGGGTGTAGCAATATCCAGGGTGCACCAGAAGTAGTGGGGCTACATACACCCTGCCTCCTTTAGGACCTTGAGCAGAAGGCAGGAGATAACATGAAAAGAAAAAGAAGGCTGACCCCTCGCAGAAGGAGGGTATCAGGAAAGATGAGACAAGGGCCAATTAAGGTGGGAAAGTAAGAGACTCCCTAGGCCTTGGATACCCTAATGCTGTTAATGTTATGGCTGTATTTGTGTGTATTTGTAATTCAGGGGGGGGGGGGGGATGACAGCGGCAGCCTTAAGTTGGTTACCATTCCGGCATTCATCTCGAGCACCACGGAACCACCTGCCTCACAAGGATGAGTGTACCCTGTTCTAGTCCTCAGACCAGAATTAAGTTTCTTGGCAGAGCCGGGAACTGAACCTTGACCTCGGGAATGACAGCCACTGCGTCACTGACCACCATAGGAAAAACAAAAATGAAAATCCACAGCCTGCTTCCAGTCGACCGACCAGGTCAGGGAATGGAATGAATGAAGCCCCCATCTAGCAGCGATGATATGAACTGTGCCGGCTGCCGAAGCCTGTTGCACTCCCCTGGGGCAATGATTAAATGATGAAATGAAATGATAGTGGAATGAAATTGTGACAGGGAAAACCGGAGTGCCCGGAGAAAAACCTGTCTGCCTCCACATTGTACTGACCGCCATAGGAATGAACACAAAAATATTATATTTCGGAACTGAAGGAAAAGCTCTAGGCAATAAGGAATCCAGCAAAACACTTGTCACTTTTCACACTGCTAATCCAAAGCTTATAATAAATTAAGGAACACCAACTTGCATCCACAATCAATAACAAGTGTGATAATTGTTATGGTGTTTGAAACCATCTTCAGTGTTGCCTTAGTAAACAAAAGTTTGATGCTTTTCAGTCGGTCAACACGATTGTACCCAATCCTGAAAAAATTACAGGAGATTAATGAATACATGATGATGATGATGATAATTGTTGTTTTAAGGGGCCTAACATCTAGGTTATCGGCCCCTATAATGAATACACTTGGAAGACCAGTTTCCATCGTCAAGCGATCATCATCAGATCCATTACATTTAAACTATATAATCTGTGTCTGAAAGTATGGGTGAACATATACAATGTATGTATACCCCTTATTATTCCCGTTTTCCAACGGGGTCGGGGATGAGATGAGATGGAAGTCTTTGTGTCGGATGATTTTTACGGCCGGATGCCCTTCCTTACACCAACCTCATGAGAGGAGTTAATGAGAGATGAAATGAATGATGGTGAATGAAACTGGGCAAGGATGTGGAAGGAAGCGGCCGTGGCCTGTCAGAAGGTACCGTCGCAGCATTTGCCTGGAGTTGAAAAAGGGGAAACCACGGAAAACCATTTCAAGGACGGCCGACGGTGGGGCTCGAACCCACGCGTCTACCGAGTCAGCAGAGAGCTTGGCCCCATGACCTAACGTTGCGCTTTAGCGAGCGCAGCCATCACTGTCGGTTTGTAAAAATATTTACAATATGTACAATAATTGTAATAATAACAAGCTCACGATACCAACTCAAATAAGTGACAGATGAAGCAGTAGCGTAGTGGAGACAATAGGCCTGATATCAGTAATACTTACTGTACTTCCCTGACGTCACAGGCCTTGCAGAGCCTGCCTGAGCCTCCATCTATCTCTAGACTCCGCCAATCGTTTCCAGTTCCTCGAGTCAGCTTGTACGCTGGTTGGCTGGTTGGTTCCTTAGTTTAGGGGCTACGACAACGCGGTCATGTAGCCCCGTGTACTTTGGGTGTGTGTAAAATTTGTCTGATAACCGGTGTTAATTGTGATGGCTGTATTAGTGTGTGTTATCAGTGATTCAGGTAGGAGGACTGCAGCCGATTAATTTTTTCAAATAGTTCCTACTTTTGCCACCAAATGCTACCATCCACCACACCTAGCTGTGGACGTGGCTACTAAATGCCATCGCAGTCAGCATCGGTGGCGAACGTTGGAACTAATAGAGCGTTATCAAACTAACCTACACATTCTAGCTTCCAAACGTGTAATTAGTGGAAGGATCTTTTTCATGCCATAAATCTATGACATGGGACCGCCGGTTTTACTTCCCCTCCGAAGGAAGGCATACTGAGGGATTTTTAACGCTCTTAAAAAATCCGACGACTTCGGCCGGGTTTGAACCCGTGTTCATGGGTATAGAAGCTCAGCATGCTACCAACTACTGTACACTCTTGGACAGATAAAATGAGTGTCGCTTACAAAACAGGCTTGCACTCAATAAAAGTTCTGAAAATTATTAGGCTCTCTAGCTTCGGGAATATTCAAAATTCACACTAGGCCTATGTGTTGCAGAAGCATTTTGAAATAAATTACAGTACTCACCAAAAATAATTATCTTACACATTTTAGAATTTTTATTATTGTTGTTAATTAATTTTAGGGACTAGGGACATCTTGATCATCAGCCCTGTCAAGTTGAACTTGTTATGTGATGGCTGATGACTGTAGTAGTGTGTAAAACTGTAGCAGGCAGCGACTCACACGAGTTCTTCGATTTCAAAATAACCGACGCCTATCGAAATGAGACGAGATAGGTTATTTTCAATTTCGAAAATACATCGAAAATAAGTACGACTTTCAAATAATTCATTGGGAGATGCAGGCAGAGAAAATACGATCTGGTTAGTGTGACCTTTGATATTTCAAAAACCTCTCCTTGCCCACCTGTGTAATAGAATGTGCACGACTTCAGCGCCAAGCGGACAAAGGGGAACCGAACAGTACTATTCGCTTGGTGCGTGTCGAATGCAGCCATTGTGCCTTGAGACAAGCAAGTGCTGACATCAGGAACTACTGTATGTCGTCATTGTCACAGTGGTTGGCTGCGGCTGTTCAAGAACGGGTCCCACATCTTTCAAACAATCCGCTAAGTTCACAATCCACTCTAATCTGAGCATTTAATAACAATCACAGATCGCAGTGCTTTATTTTTTCTAAAAAAAAAATTAAGGGGCGCGGTACCGTTACCCTCAGTCGACAAAACATCACGATCTTGCAATTTTCGGCAATTTTCTGAGTCTGGTCATTGTTTGTGTTCGAATCATTAACTTTCAGTTTTTCGATGCGTGGGTGGATGTTAAACACAGTACCGGTCAAAGGTTTAGGACCACATAAGGATATCATGATATGTCACCTAAAACCTAAATTTGTAGCACTAGAGCTCTGCTTTTTTTTTTTATATTTTTTTTTACTGACTTGTTTTTTGCGGGTTTATACTTTATCACGCCAGCGCTAAAATTTTCCCTTGTTCTTATCACACTTGTCGTAACTCTTCCTTGCTACCTACCCGCTTCTAACTTGTCGTGTCTAGTAGTTCCACTTTCACTAAACAGATGGCTTCCAAGCGCAGATTTCTGGCTTGTGGGATTTCGCCGTGAGATTATTTTGTTGTCAGCACTGGCTTGAAAAGTATAAACCGGCAAAAGAAAAGAAAAAGAAAAAAGGACCTGCATTTTTTCGGAATTTGTATATTTATACCAAAATGATCCCCAACTATTGCTAAGTCTAAAAAAGAAAATTGGTGGCAATACCTGCAACCAGATGGAATATACAATACATTATACCTCTGAAAATTGTGATTTTTTGGTGTGACCTTCCAAAAGTGAAAAAATCATAACTTCTACAATACTTGGCCCAATTAGGCTAAACGAAATCAGGACGTATATATTCTATCAGATTTAAGAGCACAGTAAGAAAATCCCAGAGCTCTAGCGCCTCAAGTTTAGGTTTTAGGGGACATATCATGATTTCCTTATGTGGTCCTAAACTTTTGACCGGTACTGTAGTTCATTATTTTCTTCATCCTCCAAAACTAACCACACGCGCAAAATAACAACCCTCCCCGCCTCCAAACACTAGCCTGCGTGCTTATAAGAACGGAGAGCCGAGTTGATGACCAAAAGAAACGGATTCGATCGATCCCTTTATAGGTCCTTGGGATACTATCTTCCCACCATGTATTTATAGAACGGTGTTAGGGAGAGAATCTTCCCACCCCTTCCCTTTCAAGCAGTTCCACATGCATCCACAAGCTAGATGCAAAGAAATCTTGAAAACCTATTAATTTGATATATGCTGTCATCAGAAACCAAAGGTGGGAAGCATATATCCCAGTGGTCTCCACAGTGCACGTGCTCGCCAGTTCGGTCGTGTTGAGTGAAAGAAATGCATTGTTTTACAGAAGAAGGTGTTTTTATTGAAGATAAGAGATTTGTAAACATTGGTATATAACTGAAATACAATGTTTATAATGGTTTTGGTCAATTGAATAAATATAATTCAGCTAGAATGGAAATTATTATCCTGCTCAGGGGTTTTGCCATAGAATAGTGGGGGGCGTGGTGTCTCAGCGGTCTAGCTGTATGCCTCTCACCAAGGCGGTCCGGGTTCGATTCCCGGTCAATGCATGTGTGATTTTCGAAGTGAAATGCCATGTCCTGAGGTTCGGATTCCTCGTAAAAAGGAGGTCCCGTGGCTCATAATCACAAGATTCACGGTCACGTAAAACTACAATCTTCCTTCCTTTCCTTCCATAGAATAGAAGATTTTTAAAATTAATTTTCTGTGTTTTTAGTAAATACTATCTTGAAATTATTGAATTATATTCGAATATACTAACTGTTAACATTCCAAAATCACTTCTAAGTTTTCGGCAAAGATGATATAGGTCACTGACCTTGTGTTGCGTGGGAGTTACGTTTTTTTAAATTATAGAGCGTGATGGGTGTTTTTATATATTATATCCGGTTAAATAAACCTCATTATTGAGGGATAAACACAGTATCATCATAATTTGGAGGTGGGAGATTATTACCCCATTGCTCATTTAAGAAAACATACTGTCGGCTGTGGGCAGTGGGATAATATTTCCCACCCCATATTTCATAAAATAGAATCCACACCCATAAAATTGTTGCATATTCCTACTCGTCTATCACCCCCGATTACAAATGTGCAAAAAGAAACAAATATTTTACTCCCCCAGTCTTTTGCCCTATAAAGGGTTAAATAGAAGATTACTCCAAATCTCCTCCAGCTGTTGTGAACAGCGCGTTGACGCTAGCTGATCGATGAACTTACAAGTGTGAAGTTATATTTGCCGGACTAGATACAAATGCACCAATATTTTTTCTTGAACAGTTTTCAGATGTTTAAGGGGTGCGCGTACTCCCGCGTTCCCCCTGAAAAAAAGCACTGATTACACTAAGCAAGCAAACTTGAAGGACAACCACCATTATCAGTATCGTAACAAAATATCACATGTAACTAACACATCTTGACTAGTTGTGCTGGTTCAATTACTACTGCAACTAATTGTGTATATACTGTATTGTAAATACCAACTCCGCCATAGCCGGTCCCAAGCCCTGTTGAGAAAGGAAGAGGGATTCCGGTTACACCCTGTAGAGATCTAATTGACAAGAAAAGCACAGGGAGTAGCGACGAACACCAAATCGTAAAGTAACCAGAAGGTGGGCACAGACGCTAAGGGGGGCAGCCCCTCCCCCACTGTGCTTTGGAGACTGTAGACCAATAACCAGCATCTCCGAGAAAAATATCATTACTGACACTGCAACAGAGAAAAACCGGACGGATAATAAGACGACGATCTTTAGCATGAAACAGGTAACGAAAATTGGATGTTGGAACATACGAACACTGCGACAAACAGGAAGACTAAAACAGGTCTGTGCAGACCTTCACATCATGGGACTAAAGAGGATGCCCTAGAGAAAGAAGCCCTTAGATGGAACCCGCAAGGAACAAGAAAAAGGGGAAGGCCTAAGGTGACCTGGAAAAGAAGCGTGGAGGAAGAGATGAGGGAAGAAGGCAGATATACAACAGATTGTCAGGAGAAGAGACCAATGGAGAATCTTAGTTGCAGCCCTTTGCTCCGAAAGGGGACATAGGACATAAGTCAAGTAAGTCATTGTAAATACCATCACCCTTACTTGAATAATAATAATAATAATGTTATTGGTTTTACGTCCCTTTTAACTACTCTGGCTTTTAGAGACGCCGGGATGCCGGAATTTCGCACCGAAGGAGATTCTTAACGTGCCAGTAAATTTACTGACACGGCTCCCTCGCATTTGCGCACCCTCAAATGCCAGCTGACTGCGCCAGGATACGAGCCTGCAAGCTTGGGCCAAGCAAGCGAGAATGTTACCGCTGAGCCACGCAGCCAGTCCATGCTAGAAGACATAGATTTACAGCAATAGCCTAAGTGTAAAAAATCTGATGATGATCGCTTGACGATCAAAACTGGTCATCCAAGTATATCTATTAATTGGATACAATGGTGTTGACCGACTGAAAAGCATTACATTTCGATTACTAAGGCAACACTGAAAAATGACTTCCAACACGATAATACAGTACAGTATATGCAATGAAGGAAACATAAGTTGACCATCCAACTATTTAAATGAAATTTGAAAATCAATAGAAACTTTAATTTATTCAAGAACAGCAAGTAACCCTAACTTTGAAATTGCTCTTTCCTATTGCAATACGTTATTAGTCGCTTGACCTGCCGGTGCGTGTAGCAGTGCTGACCTTCGTATTGTGTCCTCAGGAAAGTCCGTATTGTGATGTAATAGGCAGTATTCATATCGTAGCACATACACTCGCTCAACCTTCGGTCATTTAAGAATCACCGAATGGTGATATACGTATGGTAACCACTTGGATACAATGTCATACATACATACAATTTCATTAAGTTTTGGTTGCCCTTCAGCGTCCAGTCTAGTCTGCAAGCCTGTGTTTGTGAACAAATAGCCTCGATTATCCACTGTTTGCAGTTGGCACTGAAGCCTCCTCTGCTTCAACACCTCTCAATTAGAAATCGTTCAACACTGAATCTAATCTTCACCTCCTAAATCTACCTCTGCTTCTCTTACCCTCTACAGCCGAACTCATTAACGTCTTAGGTAATCTCTCCTCCCCTATTCTCTTCACATGACCCCCACTATCTGATTCAGCTCATACGAACAGCTTCATCTAGCGTGTTCATTTCTAATTTAGGCTGTATGTCTTCGTTATGAGTACCCTCCTGCCATTGCTCCCATCTATTTGTCCTAGCAACCATTCGTGCTACCCTGTAGCTCATGTATCCGATATCCTGATTCTACCCCGCTCTCACTTCCATACAGCAAGGACGATCTAAACACTGAGCGATATAGGTTGAGTTTCGTCGCCACACTATTTTCATTCTTGGAGAATTATGTAAACCACAACTGAAAAACCCTCCTTCTGCGAGGGGTCAGCCTTCTTTTTATTTTCATGTTATCTCCTGCCTTCTGCTCAAGGCCCTCAAGGAGGTAGGGTGTGTGTAGCCCCACCACTTCTGGTGCACCCTAGATATTGCTTCACCCTCAGGGGCTCACGGCTGGTGAGTTCGGGAGTTGGCGGCCCCGAGGGATTCCTGAGCTGAGTCTGGTTTTCCCCCTTTTATCCATTACCTATGGGGCGGACCCTCTCCTCTTTCAATTTCCTATCTGCCTTTTATGGCTCTCCTTCCTTCCAAGCCCCTCAATCCGCATTCTTCGAGGGTTGCGGGCATTTCTTTTCCTAATGCCCTTGATTTGCCTTATTCTCCTTTTGTTTTCCATTTCTTCTTCTAGTATATAAGTTAGTCGTTAGTTTTAGTTATAGTTTACATTTCATTGTCATCTTCACGATCACCCAAACCATTAGGGGCCGATAACCTAGATGTTAGGCCCCTTAAAACAACAATTATCATCATCATCATCAACAACAACTGAAAACTCACTGCAATGGCTTTTCCACACCTCGACTCTCAAACTTTCCCCACACAACCATCCTGAGAGTATACACAGCCCTAGTACTTAAAATGGTCCACCTGCTACAATTTAGTTCCTACAACATGACATTCTATTTTCTTGTGTTTCTTCCCTTCGCCTTTGAAATGCTGATCTTCATACCATACTCCCTACATCTGTTCAAGTTCTAACATGTTGGCTTGCAAGCTTTTGGCAGAGTCTATCATTACAACCAGGTCACCCGCATAGACCAGACTCCTTACCTGGTTTCCACCTAATTGAATCCCACTCATCAAATGGTCCATATGTTTAAAAAAAACATAGTAGTGAGAAGTAACAGCCTTGCCTCATTCCTGTAATAACCTTGAGTCAAGAACTCATCCTTCCATCAACTCTCAATATAAATAATTTTGATTGCCTCCAGCAGCCTTCCCTCGATTCTATAATTCCTCAGGATGTGAGTACTCTATCGTACGCCTTCTTTAGATCTACAAAACACAAACACAACCGTCTGTTCCTCTCGTAGCATTTCTCATTAACATGGCGCATACTGAAATGATACAGTCAGTTGTGAGGTTTGAAGCCATTTTTCAGTGTTGCCTAAGTAAACAAAAGTTTGGTGCATTTCAGTCGGTCAACACGAATGTACCCAAATAGAGCTGGGTTGTGCCCTAATCCTGAAATAAATTACATAAGATTAATAAATACACTAGGATGACCAGTTTCGATCGTCAAGCGATCATCATCAGATCCATTACACTTAGGCTATAACATCTATGTTTGAGAATACAGGTGAAAATATATACAATATGTACAATTATTTAGTTGCAGTGTTGGTAATGCAACAGTCGGTGTATGTTAAATGTGGTATATCTAATGTTAGGTAAACTTCTAAAAATTGTGATGAAAATCCGGAATTTGTCTGTTAGGGGTGATTATATGGTTTTACAAAATCAACTATGGTTATACTGAAATAATGCAAGCTTATACTTATCAAGTTGTCTCTTTAACTGGAACTTGAAGCAGTTGCGTGTTGCCATAGACACCAGTTGTAGTCGACTAAACCCGAGTGTTCGCTGGGTGAAACTGGTTTTCCCCTTCCTCCCCCTTTAGTTGCTATGTTCTTCCAGAGGTCAGTGCCATGTATATTTGTGTGACTTTGCCAAATCTAGATAAAAGTGTATGCTATTGAATGCAGGAGTCTGCAACTACTAAAGACCGTGGAATTATCTTCGCCACGCATGGGCTAAAAAGCCATCGATACTGAGCGGTACACGGTCTATTGAAGACGTCCCGGCACCTTTAATACTGCCGCGCATATCGGTCTAGGTTTATTGCAGAAAAATGTACATAGTACACCTGATTCAATTAACATTTACCTATAAACACCGCTATTTTCCCCCCTTTTTATCTGGCTTGGCTGTATCGCTAAGTTGTGTCTTGTTTTCGACAGGGTGTGTTTTTTAGTAGGGCGAAAAGGGGTGAACTCTCCATAAAAGTGTGTTCATTTAGATTTTTGGGATTGTTTTGTTTGGCTAGGTGAATCTCGATTGCTTCTTTTATGTCGAGAGCTCTGCCTTTCGATTCGTGATGAATTATTTTTAGATCAGTCTCGATTTTAGTGAAGCTGTGCCCGGTGTCACACATATGTTCGCATACGGCTGAATGTGTTCCGTATCTTATCGCATTCCTATGTTCATTATAACGTTTATCTACTCGTCTTCCGCTCTGTCCAATGTAATTAGCTTGACAACCAATGTCTTGGCATGTAATAGAATATACCCCTGACCTTGAATACGGGTCACGTTTATTTAGATTACTATTTAGGAGGTGCCTAGCGGTTGTGTTTTTCGTCGTGAAAGCTATCTTTATGCCTTGTTTTTTGAATAGGTTAGTGATTTTATATGTATTCGCATTCACATAGTTGAAACGCGCAAATTTTTTCTCATTACTGTCCGGTTTGGGAATCGTTTTATCTTTATTTTTATGTTTGGCTATAATTTGATTTATTTTGCTTGGCGAGAAGTTGTTTTCCTTTGCTATTTGCATAATAGTTCTTATTTCCTTATTATAGTTGTCTTTTGACATGGGTATGTTTAAAGCTCTGTGCACCATTGAATTGAAACCCGCTAGTTTGTGCGTACTGGGGTGATTAGACTGATTGTCGATTGCATGCGAGATTTGTGTTGCTTTCCGGAATATGGAATATGAAAGGTCGTTGTCTTTACGTTCAATAGTTATATCGAGATAATTTATTTTCCGGTCTATTTCGGATTCCTTAGTGAATTTCATAGAGTGGTGAAGGCTATTAATGGATTGGAGAATTGTTTCTTCGCTTGTTAGTTCAGTATCGTAGATGCAAATTACATCATCTACGTATCTTTTCCATATTACTATTCCCTTTGTTGAAGTATTTTCTAAAAACTTATTTTCTAGTGCATTGATGAAGATGTCAGCGATTAATCCGCTTAGTGGTGAACCCATCGCTAATCCTTCTGTTTGTGTGTACATTTTATTGTCGAATTGAAACGCGTTTTGGCCGAGGACGACCCTCAGTAGTCGCACGATCTCTTCAGTTTCTTTTTCCGAATTGTTGGATTTTAAGTTATTTTAGATAGTGTTGATTGCATAATTAATAGGAATATTGGTGTACATGTTAGTTACATCGAAAGATACAAGCCTCATGCTAGGTTTCATTTGTAGGGTGTTCAGTGCTGTTACTAATTCCGTTGTGTTCTTTACAGAGTTGTTTTTGTCGTTGGAAAGGTGGCGTTTTAAGATTTTTAGTAACTCTTTGCTGATTTTGTAATTAGGCACAATCCTACAATTGACTCATTGGGCACTCATTTTTGTGTATTTTTGGTTGTCCCCTTAATGTCGGTATTTTCGGGTTCATGTTTATTAGTTTTGACTTTTCAGCTTTGGTCAATATGTATTCTGTTTCTTTTAATACACTTTTTATTTGTTTTTGGAATTTATTGGTGGGGTCTTTTGCTAATTCCTTGATTTCGTTGTTGTTTAGGAATTCGACTGTTTTTTCAATGTATTCTGTTTTGTTCAAAATTACTGTGGTATTTCCCTTATCTGCTTTTCTGATGATTAAGTCATGTTTTTTTATTTTTTGTTTCAATGACTTTATTTCTTTTAGTTGTTTGTTGTTTTGAGTGTAATTGTTTTCGCCCTTTCCTCAAACGAGAGGGCGAAGAAGAAGAAACAATTCTCCAATCCATTAATAGCCTACACCACTCAATAAAATTCACCAAGGAATCCGAAACAGATCGAAAAATAAATTATCTCGACATAACTATCGAACGTAAGGACAACGAGATTTCATACTCCATATTCCGAAAAGCCACACAAACCTCGCATGCAATCGACAATCAGTCTAATCACCCCAGTACGCACAAATTAGCGGGGTTCAATTCAATGGTGCACAGAGCTTTAAACATACCCATGTCAACAGACAATTATAACAAGGAAATAAGAACCATTAAACAAATAGCAAAGGAAAACAATTTCCCGCCAAGCAAAATAGACCAAATTGTAGCCAAACATAAAATAAAGATAAAATGATTCCAAAACCGGACATTAATGAGAAAAAATTCGCGCGCTTCAACTATGTGAATGAGAACACATATAAAATCACTAATCTATTCAAAAAGCAAGGCATAAAAATAGCATTCACAACGAATAATACGACCGGGAGGCACCTGCAAAATAGCAATCTAAATAAACAAGACCCGTATTCAAAGTCAGGGGTATATTCTATTGCATGCCAAGACATTGGTTGTCAAGCTAATTACATTGCACAGAGCGGAAGACGAGTAGATACACGTTATAATGAACATAGGAATGCGATAAGATACGGAACACATTCAGCCGTATGCGAACATATGTGTGACACGGGGCACAGCTTCAGTAAAATCGAGACTGATCTAAAAATAATTCATCACGAATCGAAAGGCAGAGCTCTCGACATAAAAGAAGCAATCGAGATTCACCTAGCCAAACAATCCCAACAATCTAAATGAACACACTTTTATGGAGAGTTCACCCCTTTTCGCCCTACTAAAACACACCCTGTCGAAAACAAGACACAACTTAGCGATACAGCCAAGCTAGATAAAAAGGGGGGGAAATAGCGGTGTTTATAGGTAAATGTTAATTGGATCAGGTGTACTATGTACATTTTTCTGCAATAAACCTAGGCCGATATGCGCGGCAGTATTAAAGGTGCCGGGGCGTCTTCAATAGACCGTGTACCGCTCAGTATCGATGGCTTTTTAGCCCATGCGTGACGAAGATAGTTCCACGGTCTTTAGCAGTTGCAGACTCCTGCATTCAATAGCATACACTTTTATCTAGATTTGGCAAAGTCACACAAATATACATGGCACTGACCTCTGGAAGAACATAGCAACTAAAGGGGGAGGAAGGGGAAAACCAGTTCCACCCAGCGAACACTCGGGGTCAGTCGACTACAACTGGTGTCTATGGCAACACGCAACTGCTTCAAGTTCCAGTTAAAGAGACAACTCGATAAGTATAAGCTTGCATTATTTCAGTATAACCATAATTGATTTTGTAAAACCATATAATCACCCCTAACAGGCACATTCCGGATTTTCATCACTATTTTAGAAGTTTACCTAACATTAGATATACCACATTTAACATACACCGACTGTTGCATTACCGACACTGCAACTAAATAATTGTACATATTGTATATATTTTCACCTGTATTCTCAAACATAGATGTTATAGCCTAAGTGTAATGGATCTGATGATGATCGCTTGACGATCGAAACTGGTCATCCTAGTGTATTTATTAATCTTATGTAATTTATTTCAGGATCAGGGCATAACCCAGCTCTATTTGGGTACATTCGTGTTGACCGACTGAAAAGCACCAAACTTTTGATGCAGTCAGTCTGAGAAACTAGACTTTATATCATTTCAAATGACGCATGCTACAAATGCTACACATGTTAGAAAGGCTCAGGAGGGCTCCCAGGACTCTTTGCACTCTGCTGCATGACGTCACGCACTCGCCGTCTCCGTATCGCATAACGCCAGACCCCAGGAGTACACTCAGACTCAACAGACTCCATTACCCTTTAACTTAGGCTTCCCGCGCGGGGGCTGCATGACGTCACGCACTCGCCGTCTCCGTTCGCATAACGCCAGACCCCAGGAGTAAACTCAGACTCAACAGACTCCATTACCCTTTAACTTAGGCTTCCCGCGCGGGGGCTGCATGACGTCACGCACTCGCCGTCTCCGTTCGCATAACACCAGACCCCAGGAGTAAACTCAGACTCAGTGTATATGCACTGAACAACATGATGACGTCGTACACGCCGTAGCCGTGACGCTAACGGTAGACCTAAGCATAACGATGAAGTCGACAAGATCATTTGAAATGATAAAATTGATCTTGACATCCTCGTTGTGGTCAAAAGCCACACTGGTTCTCACCCATCTTGCTCTCGGCCATTGATCGAACTCTCCTTTCTACGATCCCTGAGTAGAATTTGTCCGGGACACTTATGAAAGGAATGCCTCTATGATTATTGCAATCGTTCCTGTTTTCTTGCGTATAAATTGGGGCGATTACTGTTTTTGTCCATTCAGAGGATTACAAAATCGCCGATATAATTGATGCAATTTCATATTGTGGATCGTAAGTCCCACCCACAGGACATTAACATTGTGTCAACCAAATTCAGAGTTCACGCAATTCTACTGATCGAATTAATCACTGACTGACAGAGTAACAGTTCTATGTACTATCGACTTGCTTCAGAATTGGTTGAGTCCCTTAACGAGGCTCATTAAGTAGTCTTACATCACGTAGGGCACTTTTCCCGCCGTTGAGATCGCATAATTTTGTATCACGTGCTTCTCGGGTTATGAATCTACCTCCGATAGAGTCAGAGATATAGGCTACCCTAGGTCACCAAAGTTGGTTGAGACAAGTGTGTCTTTAGCATTTTACAATGACAAGCCAGATATAGATCAAAATCCTTTGGTTACTGAATTATACAAGTAATACTACTTGCAATGACTTGGGCTGTAACTAGAGACCCTGTGGCAAACTCCTACTACCCATAGAATATACTATCAAATATGAATCCCTATAAATTAATTATGAAATACATTATTGCGGTTTGGATGAAAATGACTTTTGTGATGGATAATTAATATGCAAAAAAAATGAATAACTGAATTTAATATTATATTTAATTAATAGCCTATACGTCAATAAATGATGGCGAGGAACAATTGTGTAGGGGAAATGGAAAAGGCTGAAAGTGCCAAAGATAAGAAATCGATTTTTTGCATGGAATGTGTTTTTTTTTTTTTTTTTTTTCGTATGGCTTTTAGTGCCGGGAGTGTCCGAGGACATGTTCGGCTCGCCAGTTTTGTAGCTGCTTCGAGACGGACACCCAATGGGTGAGCTACAAGTACCTTTGGGGAGGGAAGGAGGGAAGTTGGAATGTAAGGACGAGGAGTTGGAAGGTAGCGGCTGTGGCCTATAGTTAGGGACCAACCCCGGCATTTGCCTGGAAGGAAGATGGGAAACCACAGAAGACCATCTTCAAGGTTGCCGGCGGGGGGATTCGAACCTCCTCGCCTCCCGGATGTGAGCGACTGCCATCAGTCATGCCGTAACCACCACGGCTAACTCACCCGGTAATGTGTTGTAAACGACATCGCCAATAACCTAGAGAAGGTCCAAAGTGCCAGAAAAATTCCTACTAGTTTCTAGAGCAGTCGCAAGGAGCAGCACCGTGAAAGCGCCCGCTGACCGTCTGTGGGGAAAGGCTGAAAGTGCCACCCGCCATGATGAATGTGCCTTTGAATTGCAGTAGGTGCTTTTGACGTGTGTGAATAACAAGTGTTTCGTAGTTCCTGCGTTTTCGCGTACTGCGAATAGTTTGTGCGCTTTTGCTGTTAGTGTGTGTGTTTTGTGAAAAGTTTACATTTGCTGTGATTTCAAAAATGAGTGAAAATCAAACCCCTCCGCCGAAAAAAGCCCACGCTCGAAAAGAGAGGAGGAAAGCACGAGAAAAAGGACAGCCTTATACGACTGGTAAAGGAAAAAACGTACCATGTAAACCTACCTACCACCCCCCCCCCCCTGATGTTGCCACTTGCTCATGCAAGTACATTTGTAAAAAAAAACTTGACTCATGACCAAAAACAGTTACTGTTCATTGATTTTTACAAAGTTAATGAACAAAACCAAGGTACCTACTTACTAAACCATATGCAACTTGTACCTGTCGGCCGTAGGCGTCATGGAAATTACGATGACCCAGAGGAAAGTAGGCGTTCTTGCAGTTTTACTTACAGTGTGCCAGATGGTTCGGGTAAAAATGTTCAAGTGTGTGGTAAAACATTTCCTCAGATTTTCGGAGTAACTCCCAGGAACTTGCAAACACTTCAAACAAAAAAGAAACAGGGTTGGTTTACAATGATACTATGTAATACAGCGAACGTACTTCGCGTATTAAGTGAGAATTTCCTTAGTTTCTAACCCCTGTTTTTATTCCAAGTTTGGGTACCCCTTTTTTCTAGCTTGGTACAAAGATTCTTTCAATTACTGTACATGTCGAGCGCCTTCTCAGCCAGCCTGCAGTAATCATATTAATTTCTATTCCTTCCATTAGATATCTGGTTATTCGCGCTAGTCCCTAATCTAATTTGTTGTAACGTGTAACCAAATATTAACGTGTCAACTCATAGCCTCGTTATTAGGAAGTAATGTGTGTGGCCCACTTGGTCAAACCACATTGGTTCTTAATGGATTTTGTACATGATAATGGGCGGACGTAGGAATATTTTCTTATACGAGTCTTGCTCAGCAATAAAGCCCCCTTTTGCTCGAAAGTGCTTGCTGTAATTGCAGACTCGACCAATCAGTGGGTGGAAATTGAAAGTGTTTAAAATAACATGTCAAGGGCCGTTCCATTGAAGATCTGGCGGTGTGTGTACTGTCCACTCTCCGTAAGATGCAGGACCAACGCCTTGCGTTGCTCGGCCTGGCAGTTTGAGGTAAGAAGCTTAATTAACACCCAATAATTCAATACTAATGGATATTTGAGGCCTTGATATCGCCAGACTCAGAAATGAAGACTGTTGTAGCGAATGTTATGCCAGCATAATATAATTTACTTAATCTTTAATCAGCTGCACATCTATATAGAAGGCCCAATCAGAAAGAATAACCCCTAATGCTCCTCAGGACTTGCTCACCTGATGAGTTAAAACTGAGCAATTCCCTGCAGAGCAGGAGGCCATAGCCCTTATGGGAATTGTAAGGCTATTTATTATTATTATTATTATTATTATTATTATTATTATTATTATAATTCAACATTTAGGCTTTGCTGCTAGGTTCGCTGAAACAAAGATTGTTCTGACATGTAAGTTAATTATTGTTATTTTACTAACCCATGTAGTTTCAAATATGTAGCATCTATGTTATAATTGTTTGTATTTGTCAGAATGGATTAGACAGCACCTTAAAGAATGAAGTCTATTGCATGCTTTTGCCTAACCATCCTCCCATATTCCCAGAATATACTATAAGTTACAGGTAGCGGCTTTCTCAGCTCTGAGAGACCTTTATTATTTTTCACGGTTATCTGGTCGTGAAAACGATTGAAATTCGGCTCTTGGTTATAAGTGGTTTGCCGGGTACTTAACAAAGTTTTTATCCATGTATAGAGAGAGAGTTAACACTCACGCGTTACAGATTGGTAACAGAAATGCACCTGGCGAGGCACTGATCTAGAGGGTCGTGGCTTCGTTACAGATTGGTGGTAGTAAATTACCTGGCAAGGCACTGATATTGAGGGCCGACGTTCACGCGAAAGCGACGGCTCCGTTACAACTAGAGGTCAGAATCCACATTCACATGAACTTAGCCTAAAGTTAAGTTCACAGAAAATGATCGAAATCTAGTTCGGCACCACATTAATTCGTGTTCTATGTATGAAAGCCACTATTCATGTAACAGAACAACAAATGAGTTTCTATCCCCAGACCCAAACAAAAACCGTATGTTTTTATCTTTCGCAGCCCAAAATCCAACAACTACTGTAACTTACAAATAATATGCTCAAGTTTTTCAACAAGACTTTCCCAAACTAAAATTCAAATGTTTAGCAACAGACACTTGTAAGAAATGTGACGTGTTTGAAGTCGAAATTCAAGCAGCTGTCAGTGAAAAGGCCAGAAATGCCATAAAAGTAAAGCAGGAGTTACACCATAGAAAAGCAGAAAAAGCACAAGCCTGTATGAAGGAAGACATTGTATCATCACAATTTCCAAGTAGTAATAATTGTTACGTGCATTTCCCGTTCCTACGTTTTTAAAACCCATCTTCCCTCTATTCTGGTGTTCCTTGACATTTTGAAACGACCGCCTGGTGACTTGATTCCGATTTTGAACACGAGATGGCAGCTGCTGTCGGACTTCGGCGCTGCTAGCCGTAGTTCCTTCTTCTTCACCACTAGAGTGTGTTGGTTGTGCCTTATAAACTAATCCTATTCGTGTCATATGTGAAGGCTATTATGATTCTACGTCATGAAACAAAGGACTGTGTATTCATGATACCGCCAAATTAATTACTTAATAATCACATTGTTGCTTGATGTGTCAAGCCTTGATTGGACAATAACTATTTACATGAATGCAGTTCGGTATATGACGTGTGATTCTCCGCCATCTTGTGAGCTGATTGTCTGTCGTCGAAGAAGCAACTAGCCAGCTGGTGTGACAGAGTATCTCTTCGTGGGCTAGGGGGCATTGGCCCCTAGCTTTTACTAAATATGGATATACGATGGAAGGGAATTGCCTGTGCACTTCAGGCTATTATTTCATCGTTTCCCAGTGAAGAAAAAATTCGGATTGTAATTGCATCTCGATGCAGACCAGTGCTTGTGACCCAAACGAAGCATGTGCTGGGTGGGCCATTTTCAGGCAATATAGTGCCGTATTACGTTATTTGGTTTGTGTGTGAATTATTTTATTTTTATTGTGTCTCCACTGTGAAGTTTTAAGGTACGTTATTAGTTTTTTATTTATTTTATTATGGGAGCTCCAATATTGGCCTTGCATGTATGTTGTGATGCTGTGTTTGTTTCGCGTGGTAGGCCTAATTTTTTTATGTTTTAATAAAGTTACCAGATATATATTGTGCCCATTTAGCAAGAAATATGCCAATCACAGTATACCAGCGTAGCTCAATTCGGGATTTCGGGGCAGCGGTAAGTTCCCCCACTCTGTGACTCACATATTTTGGATTAATTAGAGGATACACTTGCAAAAATAACAACAAAATCAACTCCTATTTTAAACACATTTAATTAATAAAATTAATGGCGCTACAAACATTTAAACAATTTAATTACTGACCCAAATATCAACTGCTTGTTCCAAATGAACAAGGGATCACAAATAAATAAACAAATATTGTATTCAAAACCTGTGGTTTCCACATAAACCAGCAATTCTTACTTAATCTCACTTCCATAAAGCACTAACATTAAGTTTACATAACTCCGAGCTCTTTGGCTCCATGCATTTACATTATTACGGTGTCATTCTTGTACACCTCAAACACTGTCTTTTATATTTTCTTATTTCTCAAGAACAAATATATAATTATATTTAAAATCTATGTTAGTTATCTAATTCAATATTTTGGGCATGTCCACACATTCAGTTGTTATCATCTCTCTTTATTTCACAAATATATTAAGGTAATCAGAAAATCAATTGTGTACTCCAGAGCGTGAAGGTACTTGACACAGTCAAAAAAAACTATAGTTACTCCCGAACTCAGTTGCCTTCAATCAACTCGTGGAATCCCACGTCCATACATTATTACCATAGGGATTGTTATTTATCTCTTACGTCTTACTAGACCATTATCATATAAGAAACTACGATCTGAACCGGCAAACGAAATATCCATCTTTAAGGACCTCGGTTCAACGCCCGGGTCGTTTACAACTTTAAACACTCCTGGTGTATTTATTTCTCTTTACAACAGCTTACGAGACGGTCTCTGTTCCATCTCGCTTTAAGAAAGCTAGACTCTACTACATGGGGTGCGATTTATGACACGTTAGGGTGGCGGCGACATCCTGTCTGACCCAACATTAGTAGCTTATTTTCAAGGCTTTCAAAACAAACCTTCCCATTCTATCCAGTTCTGGGGAGACCGGGCTTTATTGTACCGTATACATTCAAACAACTATTCTTTGGTTCAAAGACCATTTTCATATCCTTGGCATTTATTAATTATGAGAGGGTCCTCATTGATTGGGAAGATTAAATACACATACGACGACGGAGAATTTCAGGGGCTTTTATCATAAGAAGATCCTGCATTCGAATCTCTTCAGGTGCCTCGGGAACCAATTCCGTACAGAGGACTTATACAAAATGCGATTTAGAGTCGGCCGTGGCCCATATGACATACGCTCAATAATACCATATATTAGCTCCCTTTTTAAATACATACACAATGCCTCGTGATACTATGTCACTAATAGAGGACTTACACAATTATCAATTCACTGCAATCAACTACCCTCCATAAGTAATGTACCAAGTATTTAACCACTACGCGTTCCTAGCGTGACACTTTAATATTATATTTGCGCTCATTATGCGCTATGCATTATTTTAAGCCGAAAATGTCTTCCCAAGAACTGATAAAATCTCTTTAGTAATAATTCATATTATTTTAATTCACATATTAATCTTTCCGTGGTCGATAAATCGCTCCCTGTTTTAAAATATTCCATTGAACCTCATTTCACACATACGTTAAGGCTTAACGTTCTTATGTTCATATCAATTTATTTGATTTTTATTTAACATTTCCATATTTAATTATTATTATTATCTTTATTCTTTATACAAGCTCAAAAGCTATTTCTTTCATATCTCAACTTTACTTTATTTCAATGTCTTTCATGATAATTAAATGATATTTCGCTTGCTCTTATGACATCTGTTAAATACATTAACCCTTTATTCACATATTACCTCTACGGGATTTATTCTTTACATAATTATTTATAATTTCTCTATTTATTTTATTATTGTTCAGACCGTGTTCTTGATTATTCAGTATTTATTCATTAAAACACATCCCTTTCACTCAAAAACTCCGGTGGTTTTGTACACAATCAATTTCTGACACCAAAATAAAAATGAATTTTGTACTCACATATTTTCAGATCATCCCCTGATCTTAAATCTGGTGTGGTGCTTCATTTTTGGGCCCACTTTGAACTTTTTACACCATATTGAAGGTATTCATCTTACGTAAAAACACAAATAAACATATATCTAAAACACTTAATATTGACGACATTTTTATATACTGATGTGTCCCTTTTGAACACATAATAAACACTAAAAATATTATTTAACACACAATCTTGATTATTTTACACTTCACAATGACTCGATCACTAGGCCGTATTTCTGAGCCTATCACACGTGATCTTCTTAAATTCCCGTTTCCAAGGGTGACATTTATCCGATGTCGGCTTCCTATTCTGTAGACTGCGAAAGTCCCGAAACATCTACTGTTCCCTGGAGTTCAAATCTGCTATTCCTATCCTGGATAACTGGCTATTTATCTAGCTTGAACGGCTTCTTTGTAGATCTGTCTATCGATCCTAACGAAAGTCTATATGGATCGAGGTCACCTCTAAGACCTATAGATTTAGTTTATAACAGCTAGCACTTCTCGATTCTAGTACTATTAGAATTGTTCGCCTGCTTTCTGGAGCTAATGTTTATAGTCTCCTATCCTCTTTATTTGAACTGTTTTAACACTCCTACGTTTTGGAACCTTATTCTGTTCTTCCTTTTAGATTTCTTCAATTTAAATAACAGTTTATCTGTCTGGTACGATACTTCCGTACGTTATGATCTATTCGTTCGTACATATAACGACCTATCGCCTTTAAGTCCGACGTTCGCAGCCTGCTATGACTCTATCTTGCGAATTTTTACTTTAACTTGTATACAGTCGGCCTAAATCCTATAATTAGGATTTTCCTAATACTTCACTACGGCGATACTTTAAAATTTCGTCTTGAATGCTCCTTATGGAGGCAAGCAAGTCGTTACTACTGTGACGCCTGTGGCTATCAGATCTTACTTCGGCGATGTAAAACGGCGTTTCTCCCCTCAAGGAGTACTGGTAGCTGTTTTTCGATGTAACGCAGAGTTACGTCCCCTCACGGACTGTCGGAATGATTACTTCTACGTCGTGGAGCAGCACTTCCCCTCACGGAATGCTCGTAGGACTGCATGCGATGTGACACAGTGACGTGCCCTCTGGCTGTCTGAATACTGCCTGATTGGCTTGGAAACGCCCGAAGCTTTATACTGTTTTACTACAAAAAAATAAGACTCAAGCCTTTTCTGTGGTCAACTTCTAAAATAATGGTGCCACGATTATAAAAATTATACCTTCCGAAAGCTCATCTTCTCAATGTCAAATGATCTTATTGCACCTAAGAATCGATCGTGCAATTTGGAGATATTAATTAATTTCTCGTCCTCAAATGTGTGGGGGTTACATTCCTTTTGCTCTCTCCCCTCCACAGAGGCTTAGGTAATTCCCAAATGACGTCGTCTTACGTCGGCAGTTTTTTTCTGCACAATTATTACATGGTTTCTCTATACTGAAAAATCTCTCATTCAAAATGATTCACTGTACTGTGCTTGTTTACTCATTATTATGCTCGTAAACGTGTTAATTTTAATTATTCCTCTTCTGGTGCCTATGCGGCGTTGTCAAATTCCAGCAACGTCAGCTTGAATTCCGATTCAGGCTTCTCTGTCTAACACGGTGGAAAGTTCCACTCAGTTATTAATACTCGTGACCAGCCCTCTCTGAAATGTCGAGTGGGGTGATCTCATCTAAGGAACATCTGTCCCTAGTCGCTTGCACAATGTTAAGCTATATTCCTGGCTTAAAATCTCTCTCCGTTCCCTTAAGAAACTATACGTTTCTTTCATTTCTTCCTTAAGGACATGGATTCGACCGTCATGGACCCTATGGCCCATGGGTTCATCTCTCCCCTCCTTAGGTAAATAAATTTTCGAAAATTTTGAGGAAATTTATTTCAATTTAATTTTGTATTTCTTTATTCGTCGAAGCCATCATAACGTCATCCGTATCTACTGTTGTTTTTACTTCTTTTAAGTCGTATCCGGTAATTGTGTAGGTCGGGTATGCTCTGTCCCTACCCTTTCTTTCTTTCTTTATTTGTCTGGACTTTAAGTTCCCAGAACCTCATTCTCCCTTACGGGTTTGGTCTATCCCTACCCGTTTCCTTATTTCATCATTTTCTTTTCTTAAATTGGAATTTTCTTCTTCAATAAATTCAATTATTTCTTTAATTTCCAATATACTTTCTCCAATTCGCATTCGCACTCGAATGCTTGAACTCTATTTTCTATTTCTTCCTCATTCTTGTTTATGTCAAAAGCGGATTCATCTCTAAATGTTTCCATGACCAGGGCTTGTTCATTTTCTTCATCAAAATCTTCGGGAGGGTAATATAATTTCAAATTTGCCGAATTCATGGTCACTTCGTGATCCGTTTCACAGTGCCGAATTCTATATGCGTTATTCCTCAAATCTCTGATTATCTGATATGGTCCGTGGTACATTTTCTGGAACTTCTTGTACACACGATTCCCTGGATCCGAAATGGCTGGTCTTTTCACTAACACCATTTCTCCTGCTAATAATGGTCGATGATACCTCTTATGCCTATTTCTTCTCTGCCTCCTGTCGGCTTGAGCTTTTAAATGCTCAAAGGCTCTCCTAATTCGTACATCTCTTCCCGGCTGAGCATCTGCTGGTCTAGGAATTACCAGATTCCAAGGTCTTTCTGGTTGCTCATTCCGATGTAACGTTATGGGTATCTCTCCTGTGGATTCATGGATTGTATTATTTATACAAAATTCAATAATATCCAAAATATCTATCCACTTCCAATTTTCTTCGGCACAGTATATTCTACAATACTTGGCCGTTTCTCTCATAACTCTTTCTACAGGGTTTGCCTCAGGATGGCGAATACTTGACAAAATTTGACGTATTCCAAGTCTTTCTAATTCTCGTCTGAACTCTACACTGGTGAAACAACTGCCGTGATCCGACAACAAATTCTCAGGTTTCCCCAGAATCGGTATCACTTTTTCTTTAAGTCGTTTTAACACCTGTTTGGTACTAGTCTTCTGTATGGGAGCAAGGACAACCATTTTAGTGAAGACATCCATAGCCACCATTATGTGTCGATTTCCTCTTCTTGCCTTTGGCAAAGGTCCAAAATTATCAATAGATATGATTTGGCCGGGCCTTTCGGGCAACAATGGTATAGGCTTCTGTCTCATCAGAAATGCATTAGGTTTAATCCTTTGACATAGATCACATGTCTTTAGCGTGTCCCTTACAGTTTCTCTCAGTCTCGGCCATATAAATGCTTCTTTCAGCATCGAGACTGTTTTGTCGACTCCCATATGTCCGAACGATCTATGGGCTAACCATACTATTTTCCTCTGCAAAATTGCAGGTACAACAATCCTTAATTTCGTATGGTCAGAGTCCACAAACTTATATAATAACCCATTATAAAACGTGTAGTTTTGTGCTATCTTCTCAGCTTCAGTGTACGCTGGTGTTCCTCTTATCAAGCTTCCCTCAAGGAATGATATGAGCATGTTCATCCATGGATCCTCCCGTTGTCTTTGACTAATGCTTCTTAACTCATTAAGAGTACGCTGATCCCTGTCTTCCAAATCTATAGCCATTACTTCCTCTTCTATGGACTCTGGCTGTCTACTTAAGTAGTCTGGAACTATGTTTTCCTTTCCTGGGCAGTACTCTATCTTGACATCAAATTGTTGAATATATAAAGCCCAACGCATCAACCTTTGACTGGATAAATCAGTCTTCATCAAAAAGGTTAAGGCTTTATGATCCGTCCTTAGAATGACCTGAAACCCATATACGATCTTCCGCCAATATTGCAACGCGTGCAATATCGCTAACAGCTCGATCTCGCTGATCGTATAATTTTTCTCGTGTGGTTTCAGTCTCCTACTTGTGAAAGCTAGATAGTTCTTCTTATCAGGGTTTTCCGGGTTCTCCTGATATAGCATTGCCCCTATTCCAATCTGGGATGCGTCTGTCTGAATGATAAATCTCTGATTAAAATCAGGATATCCTAGCTTCACATAATTTAAGAGCATTTCCTTGGCCTCCACGAATGCTTTTTCTGCTTCCTCCGTCCATTTCCACTTGCCCCCCTTCTTCAGAAGGTCCTGTAGTGGTGCAACAGTTTTGGTGTATGATGGACAATGTCCTGAGAAGAACCCAATCAATCCCAAAAACTGGCGAACGTTCTTCACTTTCAAAGGCCTTGGAAAATCCCTTATCGATTCCAATTTGCATGGATTTGGTTTAACACCATCCTTGTCAATCACATGCCCTAAAAATGTCACTTGCCTTTGACAGAAGTTCGACTTCTTTAAATTTATCTTAAAATTTGCCCTTCTTAGGTCTTCTAATAATTTCTTCAAATTTTCTATATGTTCCTCAATGTTCTCCGAGGTAAGCAAAATGTCATCTACGTATCGGATAGTGCACTCTTTCACTTCCTCTGACAGGTTTCGATCCAGCGCTCTTATTAATGCCGATCCTGCAGTCTTTAATCCAAACGGACATCTTCTAAAGCAGTATGTTTGTTGATCGAACTGAAATCCAGTCAACAAGCTGGTTTTCTCTTCCAGTTCGAGATGATGATACGAAGAAGTCATGTCAATATTCGTAAAAATCTTCTTGCCTTTAAACTTCCTCAGTATTTCTTTTATGGGTGGTGCCGAATCATTTTCTGGTATAATTTTTGCATTTAGATTTCTGGCATCTAAACACACCCTTACTGAGCCATCCGGTTTACTCACAATCACTAATGGACTAACATATGGTGTCGCCATCTTTTCTATAACACCTGCATTCATCATCTCCTGCAGTGTTTTCTTGGTTTGTGGGTAATGTTTTTCCGCAACCGGGTGTGGTTTTTGTTTGAACGGTGCCCAATCGTTGACTTGGAACGCGTATTTAAAATTTTCAATCTTCCCTGGCTTGGAATCAAATACGTCCCTATAATCCAATAATAATTTCTTTAACTGTTCCTTAATTTCGAGGCTGACTTTAGCTTCCTCCACTTTTCCTGACAGGTTGGTCTCGAACTCATTTTCCACATTATCTTCGAGTTCTATGTTGAGGACTTCAAATATCTTTTCTATGTCCTTATAATCTTCCTCAATCACTTCTTCCATATGCCATACCTGTTCTGCTATTTTCGCCTCCTGATCCTGTAGGTTAATGTTTTGCTCATCCACATCCTCTCTTTGAATTCTAATGCAGTTTTGCGCTAGGTCTATAATGACCTTGTTCTCACGGATAAAATCAATACCTAATATGACATTATACGGTAATTGATTTACCAGCAAAAAGCACTGCGAAATTTCAGCGTTACCCATGATTAAATCAATGTATACCTGAAATTTACATGTCAAAGATTTTTCAGGGATAATTCCCTTAATCTTTACACTTGATGTGGGAATCTTTAGTACTCGGCCCCTGGTTTCCAATTCATTTAAAAGGGTTTGTGTAATTAGACTTATTGTGGATCCAGTATCAATCAATGCTCTGACCAGTAATCCTTCTATCCTAAGCATAATTATAGGTAGTTCTCTTTTAACAGGTGGGATTCCTTCCACATCCTCGTTAATTAGTTCATCTGGTCTGGCTATCCAATTTACAATTTCTACCTCCTCCCAGCTCCTGGTATGTTTCCACTTTTGACAATTTAAATTTGGAGTTTTTTTTATCCTGAGGGCTCCCTTTTCCCTCATTCTTTAGCTGAGCTTGTAGTTCCAAGCTTTGAGCTCCGTCTAGTCGGTCGGGTGATTTCCGGTTCTTGATTGCCTCACTCCAACGGACTTTTTGCCTATCAGGTTCATCTGGTCTTTCGTTCATATAACGAAGACTCTCCTGATATCTTTCTTCTATTTCGGCCCGATATTCATCATCCCTATCGTCTGGCCTTACATTTCTCCTGGGATAATTCTCCCATTTCTTTCTATTGTCCGGCCTTTGCTGGTTATTGTTATAGGGTCGGCTTTCCTGTTGCCTATAACCCGTCGTTCTAGGATTTCTTCCTCGATATCCTCCCCTGTAATATGGCTGTATCCTTCTAGGCTCCTGGTGCCCATACTCTCGATCTCGTCCTTGAGTATCCGTACTGGTGGACTGATTCCTGGTCGCTGGTTTTTCTCCAGTTTCCTGACTGCTGGCCATGTGTACTTGCTCAGTCTGTCTCTGATGCCGAGGTGTTATGTGCGAAGTCGTCATATCTAACTGACGTAACACGCTTTCCACTTCCACAGCACTTCTGGCTTTGGATGAGATTAGCAGCCTCTGAATCTCATATGGAAGCTGTCTTGCAATGGCAGCACACAGGTCGTTTTCTGCCGGAGCAATATCCAGTTCGCGGAATTTACACAGCTGAGCGGTGAAAAATTCCGAGTATTTAGTAGGTGCATTGGTGCTGTACTTCCTAGAGTACAGATCTAGCCTTAAATTTTCTTGGACATCTGCTGCCCAATATCGCTTTAAAAATGCTTCCCTAAAGCCTTCCACCGTATCAAAAGTGTATCTGAAGCTTCTAAACCAGGTGAGACAATCACCTGCCAACAGCTTTTCAATTGCTCTCAGTCTCCGATCCTGAGGAACCTTCATTTCATTTAGATACTCTGCCACTTCTTTTAGCCAGTATTTTGGAGTAATAGACATGTTATTACCCGTAAACTTTACTGGTCTGTCCTCATTGGATTTAATAATGTTTATTATTTGGCCATTTGTCTGATTCGTGTACGGGGTTGACATCGCCATTGGATATCCTGGGATCTTATAAGGGCTCTCCCCTCCTAAGTCCCTCTCCGTATCTGTGCCTTGTTCCCGGGAATCTACCCATCCTGTCTTTGGAAACTCCTCCTGATTTTCGAATTCTAACTTCCTTTCTCTTCGGGCACTTTCTTCATTTGCCATGAGTTGGATTTCCATTTGACTGTTCTTAAGTTCCGTCCTCTCCAATCGGGATCTTAATTCATTCTGAATTCTTTCTTGATTCCTTTTAATATCTTCCTCTATCTTTTGGAGTTGGAATTTCTCATCCCTGAAGCTATCCCTAAATCCATTTATTTGGTCTTCTACCTCTTTCTTAATGATCTTAGCCTGTTGGTCTATAATTTCTGGCTTAACGTCACCTATGGTCTCCAAGCCCTCTCGTATCTCCTTTATTTGCTTCTCCACTTCTTTTCGTCCTTTGACCATATCTATTTTCATTCCTTCAAGCCTTCCCTCAGTCTTCTCTTGACTCTTATACAATTTCATCATTTCATCTTGGACCTGATTAATTTCCTTATTGGTTTTTCCTACATGAACCTTTAATGTTCCGATGGTTTCCTGAACCTCAATAATACCCTGACTTATTTCATTTATTTTATGGGTACTTTCCTTACTTTCGTTCTCTCGTTGTTTTCTTTCACTCTGGAGATGCCCCTCGTATACACCTAATCTTTGATCTATTTTCGTTTCGTATGTCTTCAGATTCTCATCTACCTGCCCGGTAAAATGATCAATTTGATCTTTCATCTCCTTAACATCCTTTAGATTTTGATTTTTCATCTCAGTTACCTCCGTCTGAACTACACCAATTTTGTTCTCGAGGATCCCTACTTTCTCCTCAACCTTTCCAAATCGGGTTCCTAGCTTATTCACGCTTTGTTTTATTTCCTCCCGGGATGCCTCACAAATATCGCTATTAGATTTTATCTGAGCTTCCAATTCTTTCTGCACACCTTGGATCTGGGCTACAAGTTTCTTTTCACAATTATCACCCTTCGTTTCTATGTTAACTAATTTAGTTTCTAAATTTTTAAAATTTTCTTGACATGTAGTTTGGGAATCTACCATATTTGTGTTCATAGTCTTTATTTGGGCTTGCAATCCTGAATAAAATCCTTCATTTTCCTTTGCCATTTCACTTAACTTAGTCTCCAACCCCTTATCAAGAATTTTAAATTTAGTATCCATTGTCATTTCTATTTCAGCCTTCAGTACTCCATTGTTTTCGTTACTGTTGGCTTTCAGAGACTCTAACGTCTCCGTTTTCATCACTTCCCACTGTTGTTTAATGGTTTCCCCACTTTCTGTTTTCATCTTTTCTATCTCAGCCTTCAGTTCCTTATTCATGTTTATACCGTCGGCTTCGATAGCTTCTAATTTAGTGCCCATATTATCACTGTTAGTTTTTAGTGACTCTAAACTTTCAGTTATGGATCCTAACCTTTCTTTATTTTCATTCTGTTGGCTATCCAACTTATTTAAACTCTCATTTATGGATTCGAACACTTTGTTATTTTCATCCTTTTGGAGACCCAATGTATTGTCTATTGTTCCCAATTTATTGTTCATGGCCTCCAAAAGCCTTTGCACTTCCTCACTAAATGCCATCTTATGAGAATACAGTGGGCCACAAATGCCACCACACTAGTACATGCTTGAGAGATGATACTCTGAATTAGTGTGTCCCAATTTCTTTTAAAATATTACTTTGGTACGGGTATTCACTTACACCGTACCCTTTTGATAATCTTATTCAATTTCATAAAACCTTTATGGAAGTATTTAAAATTCAAAATTTCGAAAAACCATTTTTTTTTCACAAATGACAATTTTGATTTTTCGAGAAAACTCGGGTTTTCCCTAGGAAAACTCAGCCCTGCGTACTGGGCGCCATGTTTACTTTTGCTAGGGGGTTTATAATATAATATATTCAGGGCTGCTCGGTATGAGTTTCCAGGGACCCACGCGGTCAGTTAATATTTTACGTTGTAGCTATTCCTATTATTACTTTAATCTTACATGATATGACCGACTTAAGTGTTCCTCTAGTTATTAATCCAGCACAGTATTTATATATCCCCCTGTGCCCATTTAGCAAGAAATATGCCAATCACAGTATACCAGCGTAGCTCAATTCGGGATTTCGGGGCAGCGGTAAGTTCCCCCACTCTGTGACTCACATATTTTGGATTAATTAGAGGATACACTTGCAAAAATAACAACAAAATCAACTCCTATTTTAAACACATTTAATTAATAAAATTAATGGCGCTACAAACATTTAAACAATTTAATTACTGACCCAAATATCAACTGCTTGTTCCAAATGAACAAGGGATCACAAATAAATAAACAAATATTGTATTCAAAACCTGTGGTTTCCACATAAACCAGCAATTCTTACTTAATCTCACTTCCATAAAGCACTAACATTAAGTTTACATAACTCCGAGCTCTTTGGCTCCATGCATTTACATTATTACGGTGTCATTCTTGTACACCTCAAACACTGTCTTTTATATTTTCTTATTTCTCAAGAACAAATATATAATTATATTTAAAATCTATGTTAGTTATCTAATTCAATATTTTGGGCATGTCCACACATTCAGTTGTTATCATCTCTCTTTATTTCACAAATATATTAAGGTAATCAGAAAATCAATTGTGTACTCCAGAGCGTGAAGGTACTTGACACAGTCAAAAAAAACTATAGTTACTCCCGAACTCAGTTGCCTTCAATCAACTCGTGGAATCCCACGTCCATACATTATTACCATAGGGATTGTTATTTATCTCTTACGTCTTACTAGACCATTATCATATAAGAAACTACGATCTGAACCGGCAAACGAAATATCCATCTTTAAGGACCTCGGTTCAACGCCCGGGTCGTTTACAACTTTAAACACTCCTGGTGTATTTATTTCTCTTTACAACAGCTTACGAGACGGTCTCTGTTCCATCTCGCTTTAAGAAAGCTAGACTCTACTACATGGGGTGCGATTTATGACACGTTAGGGTGGCGGCGACATCCTGTCTGACCCAACATTAGTAGCTTATTTTCAAGGCTTTCAAAACAAACCTTCCCATTCTATCCAGTTCTGGGGAGACCGGGCTTTATTGTACCGTATACATTCAAACAACTATTCTTTGGTTCAAAGACCATTTTCATATCCTTGGCATTTATTAATTATGAGAGGGTCCTCATTGATTGGGAAGATTAAATACACATACGACGACGGAGAATTTCAGGGGCTTTTATCATAAGAAGATCCTGCATTCGAATCTCTTCAGGTGCCTCGGGAACCAATTCCGTACAGAGGACTTATACAAAATGCGATTTAGAGTCGGCCGTGGCCCATATGACATACGCTCAATAATACCATATATTAGCTCCCTTTTTAAATACATACACAATGCCTCGTGATACTATGTCACTAATAGAGGACTTACACAATTATCAATTCACTGCAATCAACTACCCTCCATAAGTAATGTACCAAGTATTTAACCACTACGCGTTCCTAGCGTGACACTTTAATATTATATTTGCGCTCATTATGCGCTATGCATTATTTTAAGCCGAAAATGTCTTCCCAAGAACTGATAAAATCTCTTTAGTAATAATTCATATTATTTTAATTCACATATTAATCTTTCCGTGGTCGATAAATCGCTCCCTGTTTTAAAATATTCCATTGAACCTCATTTCACACATACGTTAAGGCTTAACGTTCTTATGTTCATATCAATTTATTTGATTTTTATTTAACATTTCCATATTTAATTATTATTATTATCTTTATTCTTTATACAAGCTCAAAAGCTATTTCTTTCATATCTCAACTTTACTTTATTTCAATGTCTTTCATGATAATTAAATGATATTTCGCTTGCTCTTATGACATCTGTTAAATACATTAACCCTTTATTCACATATTACCTCTACGGGATTTATTCTTTACATAATTATTTATAATTTCTCTATTTATTTTATTATTGTTCAGACCGTGTTCTTGATTATTCAGTATTTATTCATTAAAACACATCCCTTTCACTCAAAAACTCCGGTGGTTTTGTACACAATCAATTTCTGACACCAAAATAAAAATGAATTTTGTACTCACATATTTTCAGATCATCCCCTGATCTTAAATCTGGTGTGGTGCTTCATTTTTGGGCCCACTTTGAACTTTTTACACCATATTGAAGGTATTCATCTTACGTAAAAACACAAATAAACATATATCTAAAACACTTAATATTGACGACATTTTTATATACTGATGTGTCCCTTTTGAACACATAATAAACACTAAAAATATTATTTAACACACAATCTTGATTATTTTACACTTCACAATGACTCGATCACTAGGCCGTATTTCTGAGCCTATCACACGTGATCTTCTTAAATTCCCGTTTCCAAGGGTGACATTTATCCGATGTCGGCTTCCTATTCTGTAGACTGCGAAAGTCCCGAAACATCTACTGTTCCCTGGAGTTCAAATCTGCTATTCCTATCCTGGATAACTGGCTATTTATCTAGCTTGAACGGCTTCTTTGTAGATCTGTCTATCGATCCTAACGAAAGTCTATATGGATCGAGGTCACCTCTAAGACCTATAGATTTAGTTTATAACAGCTAGCACTTCTCGATTCTAGTACTATTAGAATTGTTCGCCTGCTTTCTGGAGCTAATGTTTATAGTCTCCTATCCTCTTTATTTGAACTGTTTTAACACTCCTACGTTTTGGAACCTTATTCTGTTCTTCCTTTTAGATTTCTTCAATTTAAATAACAGTTTATCTGTCTGGTACGATACTTCCGTACGTTATGATCTATTCGTTCGTACATATAACGACCTATCGCCTTTAAGTCCGACGTTCGCAGCCTGCTATGACTCTATCTTGCGAATTTTTACTTTAACTTGTATACAGTCGGCCTAAATCCTATAATTAGGATTTTCCTAATACTTCACTACGGCGATACTTTAAAATTTCGTCTTGAATGCTCCTTATGGAGGCAAGCAAGTCGTTACTACTGTGACGCCTGTGGCTATCAGATCTTACTTCGGCGATGTAAAACGGCGTTTCTCCCCTCAAGGAGTACTGGTAGCTGTTTTTCGATGTAACGCAGAGTTACGTCCCCTCACGGACTGTCGGAATGATTACTTCTACGTCGTGGAGCAGCACTTCCCCTCACGGAATGCTCGTAGGACTGCATGCGATGTGACACAGTGACGTGCCCTCTGGCTGTCTGAATACTGCCTGATTGGCTTGGAAACGCCCGAAGCTTTATACTGTTTTACTACAAAAAAATAAGACTCAAGCCTTTTCTGTGGTCAACTTCTAAAATAATGGTGCCACGATTATAAAAATTATACCTTCCGAAAGCTCATCTTCTCAATGTCAAATGATCTTATTGCACCTAAGAATCGATCGTGCAATTTGGAGATATTAATTAATTTCTCGTCCTCAAATGTGTGGGGGTTACATTCCTTTTGCTCTCTCCCCTCCACAGAGGCTTAGGTAATTCCCAAATGACGTCGTCTTACGTCGGCAGTTTTTTTCTGCACAATTATTACATGGTTTCTCTATACTGAAAAATCTCTCATTCAAAATGATTCACTGTACTGTGCTTGTTTACTCATTATTATGCTCGTAAACGTGTTAATTTTAATTATTCCTCTTCTGGTGCCTATGCGGCGTTGTCAAATTCCAGCAACGTCAGCTTGAATTCCGATTCAGGCTTCTCTGTCTAACACGGTGGAAAGTTCCACTCAGTTATTAATACTCGTGACCAGCCCTCTCTGAAATGTCGAGTGGGGTGATCTCATCTAAGGAACATCTGTCCCTAGTCGCTTGCACAATGTTAAGCTATATTCCTGGCTTAAAATCTCTCTCCGTTCCCTTAAGAAACTATACGTTTCTTTCATTTCTTCCTTAAGGACATGGATTCGACCGTCATGGACCCTATGGCCCATGGGTTCAATATTAATTTGTTATCTTTTCTTCGTACCTTCTGGAGACACATTTCTAGTTTATTTTACGTTTTAAATTATTATTTATTTTCTTTTGGCAATCTTGGGATTGGCATATTATTAATCTGTTTTACGATCCGATGCTCCAGCCTCATGTTAATAGTATTTAGACGTAATTGTTTTCTTCCTTTCTTTCTGCTGATTTTAAAATTTAATAATGCTAATTGTTTGCCGGAATTCGATCGGACATGCGGTCTCCTGTTTTTAGTGGCCATGTTTTTTTTTTTTTTTTGCCGAAATGCATTCTGGTCTCTAGTGCAGTCTCTTGGCGTCAAGCGGTAAACTCAAACGTGTTGTGGTGTTAGCTTAATATGTTTTTATTTATCTTGTTGGTTTAACTTTGTGTTTTTGGTAAATGTTCCTGTGTTTTTTCTCCGTCATGCAAATTATGGATTTATTTTCTGATCCAATTTTATTTTATTAATTTAATTTTAAATTTCGCGTTTTATGACGTGGCCTGGATCTCTGCATGTCGGGTCGGTATTGCATTCCCTTGTAAATTATCAAGCCCTTTCTCATTTAATTATGCCTGTAATTTTATTTTAATCTTTGGGCTTTAACATTTTAATTTTAATTTAATTCTTTTCTTTTTTGCTTTGCAAGCAAGCATGCTCTGTTTTCTGGTGGAGGTGATCTTTAAATTTTAACAATTAAATTTTTCTTTTAAATTTTTAAGCAACTGTTGTGGCATTATTTCGTCGGCGACAATTCCATTAGTTATTGGGGGGTGTCTGTAGAATAGCCTGTGCGTTGTACCCTTCTCCACCTTCCTTCCACCCCCTATGGTGTTCTTCTGTTGGGACATGTCATCTGGAGGTGATTTTGCAGTGGAAGCGATGCGGACCTCTAAATAAAGGTAAGTACATCCACCCTGGTCGTCCACGTGTCATTTTGGTAGCAGACCGAGGTCGAGTTCGCTTCCGTAACTATCCCCTCCTCAATACCCGCAGGCTCGTTTTATGGACCCTCCTAGTGCTGATGGAGCGGTTGTTGATAGAATCTGTCATGCCAGTGCACTTGATGTTATGTAAAGCTAATCCTTGTCGTTTGTTTAATTTCATGTTTGCCTCTGAATATCCATGTGCTGTTATGTAAGTGACCGGTTCAAAGCGAGGTGTTTGCTGCTGTATTTGATCCTGTTTGTATGCAACATTCCCACTGAAAAAGATGCTCGGTAAGTGGCTGGCATGTGTTCTTGGCATGGGAAATGGGGATTTGTTAATATTCTGATAGCCTACATGCTACGAGTGAAGGCATCCTGGAGCCCTGTCTGAAGCTGGTCGCCATGTGTTTTGTGCCAATTTTTGTAATTTAGCTTCCTGTTCTCGAGCCAAGCTGGCGGTGACGTTTGCAGTTCTGGGCAGCATTGTGCATGTCTTGTATTATAGGTGGTGGCTGTGTTCGAGTGTCAACCTAATCTATGGTGTTGGTAATTGGTAGTTACGGTATTGTTGTGAAAGTGTAAACTGTCCTCGTAATTCCTAAAATTTGTTTCCTTCTGTATTGTCTGTCTGCATTCTGTGTTTTTTTTAAATGGCCGACAATAATGGTGCTTTCGATTTAATTGACTTATGAGATAACCTTGTGAATTTGGAGAGTTCTTCTGGGGTTGAACGTGAATCACCTCTGTTTACTAGGTCTGAGGTTTTGGGATCGATTTCTAGTAGTGGTTTGCCTGCCCCTCTATTGTCTGGCTCTGGCTCGTCCAGACCACCTAACCCTGCATACGGTCATTCTTCTCATGTTAGGTCACCTAATGATTTCCTGGGTCCTGCCGACCCATTGCATCCCAGTTCTTTCTCTAGCAATGTAAATGTTTTGTCTCCTGTAGAGGGTGTGCGAGCGGGCTACCCTGGTAACAATGTCTCTTTTCCAAATGCTACATACTCGCCTACCGTTAATTATGGGTCGATTCCTCATCCTATTTCTAGTTTCTTAGCTAAGTTGAAGAGTATCAACCTAGATGACGTTACCCAAGTGGTCCTATTTTTAAAACAAGTGGTCGAATTGGGTAACCATGCCTAGATTTTTGGGATGTCGGAAATTCAGATTTTTCAACTTTTGTATCCTATTGCATCCGGTATGCTGCGCGATAAGCTAATTGAATCTATCCACCTCCGCATGTCCTTAGCCATGTTTATTAGGGAAGTGTTGTGGTTTCGTGTCCCTGCGAGTGCCCTTAGTGCTCTCGAGCAAAGGTTTTATATCGTGTCCAAAGGTTGGACGAGTCCCTTAGCGACTATGTCAGTGACATCAAGGTGTATGCCCAGGTATTTGCATCCCCTTTAACTGAACGACAGTTGGTGTCATCGATTGTAAATGGGTTTTCGCCTCAATATAGGTCATACATGACTATGTGTACCAGGCCTTCGCCATTTGTCGAGCTGAAACAGGTCATTATAGAGGCTATGGCTGTGAAACATGCTGATTCCCTTCGTGTAGCTAATGTTCCTCCTCCTTCCTTGATGTCTCGTCCCCCTCCTTCATTGATGTCTCGTCCCCCGCCTAAGGTTATGTTCCACCCAAGACCCAATATTAAGTGCCACACGTGCGGTGGCGTGGGACATGTTAAGAAGGTGTGTCCGATTAACCAGGTTGTGTATCGCCAATGACAAAATGTTGTGGAGACCAATTCGGATGTTACTTCTAAGGATATTTCTGTGCATGAGGATTTGGAAAAACCCTGTGAAGTTTCTGGTCGCCCTACTGATGAAAATCTTGATAACTCGCTGAAAACTAAATCTTCACGTGCTAATTCTGCTTATGTCGCTGACCTACCTAACCTGTCGGTGAGCAATGTCGTGGCAAGTCAGCCTAATTCTAAACATAATGTGAAACCTGTGGTGAGGGTGCCCACGTCATCTAATTGTAATCGTTTTAGAGTGAATAATGATTTTGGAATTTCTCCTGTGGCTAAAGGAATATCCCCGTTTATTGAAATTTGTGTTAATGACGAGCCCGTTTCTGAATTGCTTGATTCTGGTAGTGTCTCATCCTTTATAAGCGAGGACTGGTTTTTATCCATGAAGAGTGTTTGCAAATTTCCTGAGTTAGAGCCTAACAATGAATCTTTTATTTCGGCAAATTGTTCAAACTTAAATATTTTGGGTAGTATGACAGTCAAAATCCATATTCTAAATTTTTCTTGGAAGTTTAAATTTTTTGTTGCCAGAAATCTTTCTTGTTCTGTGGTCATTGGAGCTAATTTCATGTCACACGTTGGTATGCTTCTTGATTTTGGTGCTCGCAACTTATGGTTTAAGTTTAATCCGCAGAGTAAATTATCATTTAACCCGGTTTTATCTTCTCCTGCTGTCAATTCTGTTAGTGAACCTATGACTATTGAGGATCTCGATCTGGAAAATTTAACGAGTCTTCAAAAGGATGCCATTAAGAAGTTATGTCAGGAGTATAGTGATATATTTACTGACAAGTTGGGTGTAACCCATTTGATGGAATACAAGATTGAGTTAACCGATTCTGTGCCGGTGCGTTCCAGTCCGTGTCGCCTTGCACCGCCCAAGATGGCTGAACTTCGTAAGATCATCGACAAGATATTGGAAGAAGGTGTAATCCAACCCTCTATCTCTGCCTACTCATCCCCTGTATTCCTTGTGCCAAAACCTAACGGTGGTTTTCGGCCGGTGGTCGACTATAGGGCTCTTAATCAAAAGGTTGTTTTACAATCCATCCCTTTGCCGGACCTTCATACTTGCTTTAGTTGGTTTCGCAACGCGAAGGTGTTCACGATCCTCGATTTAAATTCATCTTACTTCCAAATTCCCCTCTCTCCGGAATCCAGGCATGTTACTGCTTTTTCCACTGACTGGAACCTGTTTGAGTATGCCCGTGTCCCGTTTGGCCTATCCACTGGAGCCGCTGTGTTGAGCAGACTTCTGGACAAGGTGTTTTCCGAAATTAAATTCAAGTTTGTGTACCACTACCTTGACGATGTGGTGATCTATTCTGAGTCCTTCGAGGAACACGTTGATCATCTGAAAGTTGTACTTGATCGGTTGCGTGACGCTGGCCTTACCGTCAAATTGTCCAAAGTTTCCTTTGCCAAGCCCAAAATTTCCTTTTTGGGACATATTGTTTCCGAATCTGGTATCTCCGTGGACCAGTCTCGTACGCAGGCCATCAGAGATTTTAAGCCACCCAAGAACGCCAAGGGTGTTGCTCGTTACATTGGTATGGTGAACTTCTTCCGTAAGTTCATCAGTAACTTTGCCGACCGTGCTGCTCCTCTAAATCAATTACGCAAAAAGGCTGTGAAGTTTGAGTGGGGTCCCTCTCAGCAGGCAGCCTTCGAAGATCTTAAGCTTGCGCTCTCTAGCGCCCCTGTGTTAGCCATTCCGGATTTTGGAAAGCAGTTCATTGTGCAGACTGATGCGTCTGGTCGTGGTGTTGGTTGTGTCCTACTACAAGAGTCTGATCTGGGTAGGCAACCCGTTGCATACGCTTCTCGTACCTTAACGGACGCAGAGAGGAAGTATTCCATATACGAACTTGAGGGTTTAGCTGTATTGTTCGCTCTAGAAAAATTCCGTATGTATCTTGAGCACACTAAGTTTCTCCTTGAGACCGATAACCAAGCCTTGAGCTGGGTCTTAGGGAAACCCCGTAAAACTGGTAGGATTGCCAGATGGGCAACTAGGATTCTGTCATTCCAGTTCACTGTCCACCATATCCGTGGGACCGAAAATGCGGTAGCTGATTCATTAAGCCGCATGTATGAGGAAACAGCTGAAGAGGAAATTCAAGGATGTGAACCCGTAAACCTTGTATCACCTGTAAATTATGTCAATGTCGTTCTCAGCAATTCCCCTGTGCTTTTTGAAGATGTGTGGAGATTTCAGAAAGAAGACCCCTCCTTATCTAGCCTAATTGACCGAATCAATTCTGGTGAAGTGATCAAGCCCTACTCTCTAAAGGATGGTGTATTGTGTTGTTCGTCTCGTCATGACCGTATTCCTAAAATTGTGCTACCGTCGGTCCTCATTCCGGAAATCTTTCGTTACTGTCACGAATCTCCTATTGGTGGTCACCTAGGAGTATTCAAGACCCGCGCTAAAATCAGACAGTTTTTCATTTGGCAAAGTATGGATGGCGACATCAGGAGGCTCATTAGAAATTGTGCTGCATGTAGTATTAGCAAACCTCCGGATTCTACTAAGGTTGTCCTGTTGTCATCTGAACCGGCATCTAGACCCATGGAGAGGCTTTTTATCGACCATGTTGGGCTGTTCCCTCGCTCTGGTCGGGGAAACCAATTTGCGCTTGTTTGCACTGACGGTTTCACCCGGTTTAGTTGGATTTTCCCCACCAGACAGGCTACGACCAGTTCCGTCATAAAGTGTCTTAATTCCATCTTTTCATCTTTTGGGCCATGTCAGTACCTGGTATCAGATAATGCCAAGTGCTTTGTATCTCATCAGTTCCGTCAATTCTTGTTTGATTATGCTATTTCGCATGTAACCACCACTCCCTATTTTCCTAACCCGTCTCTCGCTGAGCGAGTCAATGGTAATCTCCGTTCTGCTCTGATTGCTTTCCACCACGACGACCATTCCAAGTGGGATTCTAATTTGCATTGGCTCAATTTTGCTTTCAACACCGCCGTGCATGAGAGCACGCAAGCTACCCCTTTTTCGTTAATGTTTTCCTTTATGGCTAATTCTCCGTTGTCCAATCTGTGGAACCTGCACGACCTCCTTCCAGACAGTTTCACGCCCGAGGATATGAGGGCGAAATTCGACAAGGCTAGAGAGAATATTAAGGTATCACATGACCAACTTGCCAAGCGACACAATGCCTGTCGCAAGCCAACTGATTTGGAAATTGGAGATGTTGTGTACGTCCGCAATTTCGAGCCCAAGGGCGTCAGTAATCTAGTTTCAAGCAAGTTGACCCCTCGTTTTAAAGGCCCGTGTTATGTAGAGGCATTCCTGACTCCCGTTACTCTGCTTTTTAGAAACTCTAAGGCCAACAAAATTTCCAGAGTGCATCTGTCGCACATTAAGCGAGGTGGAGAGGTTTCTAATGAGGAAATGCTACCATAAATTTTGTAAACTGATTTTGTATAATGTAGAGTATCCCTAACCTTCATTGAGGCCTTCAGGCAACTGTTCCTCCTGGAATTTTGAACTGGATATGAAAACTCTGCTGGGATACAAACTGTAACTGTTGGGTAATTCCCATTTTTATGGTAAATTGTAAAATTGAAACTAATTTTGATGTTTTCATTGAAGATGCTAACATGTAAGTTGGACTCGGTGGGAGATCTAACTCATGATATCTTGTATACATGATTCCTTGGGAATTTAAGTGGTCATTCCTCTACCGTAGTTCCTTCTAAATGTATAGTCGTTTAACTCGTGTAATCTTGAAAGGTACTTCTAGTCTGTAAAAAGGTAAACTTGTTAATGAAATTTTGTAAGCACGGATCTAGGGCATGGTCAGAAATATTTTCTTCATTTAAATTCAACTTTGTTTCTCTTTTATAAAATATGTTAAGAAGTAGTAATTTCTGTAAACCTTTTTGAAATAAGATTAACTTCTGTTTTGTAAATGGCTGCCCACCCGTCGCATGATATCTGGCACATTGCTTCCACCTACTTCGTTTAAAGCGAACTACATTGGACTTATTGAAAAATTTACCTAACGTGTCTCGGACTATGAAAGCACTGCTGGTGCTGGTGTTCTGCGTTTCTGAAGACTTATGGACACAGTGAAGCGGTTAACTAAGTGGTTTGCGAGGTGATCAATTATCCCTTCACTGATAATCTGACCCTGCACTCTTCCTAACCAAAACGATGCGGTTTCGTCCATCAATTGGAGTTAACTGGTGAACTTTGTCTTCTGGAAACATGCTTGGTGAATCGACTGGTGTTGGAGTACTGCCTATGCCTAGGCATATTCGTGAAAGGTGTTCACGCTTAACGGAGGGAGACTGTTACGTGCATTGCCCGTTCCAACGTTTTTAAAACCCATCTTCCCTGTATTCTGGTGTTCCTTGACATTTTGAAACGACCGCCTGGTGACTTCATTCCGATTTTGAACACGAGATGGCAGCTGCTGTCGGACTTCGGCGCTGCTAGCCGTAGTTCCTTCTTCTTCACCACTAGAGTGTGTTGGTTGTGCCTTATAAACTAATCCTATTCATGTCATATGTGAAGGCTATTATGATTCTACGTCATGAAACAAAGGACTGTGTATTCATGATACCGCCAAATTAATTACTTAATAATCACATTGTTGCTTGATGTGTCAAGCCTTGATTGGACAATAACTATTTACATGAATGCAGTTCGGTATATGACGTGTGATTCTCCGCCATCTTGTGAGCTGATTGTCTGTCGTCGAAGAAGCAACTAGCCAGCTGGTGTGACAGAGTATCTCTTCGTGGGCTAGGGGGCATTGGCCCCTAGCTTTTACTAAATATGGATATACGATGGAAGGGAATTGCCTGTGCACTTCAGGCTATTATTTCATCGTTTCCCAGTGAAGAAAAAATTCGGATTGTAATTGCATCTCGATGCAGACCAGTGCTTGTGACCCAAACGAAGCATGTGCTGGGTGGGCCATTTTCAGGCAATATAGTGCCGTATTACGTTATTTGGTTTGTGTGTGAATTATTTTATTTTTATTGTGTCTCCACTGTGAAGTTTTAAGGTACGTTATTAGTTTTTTATTTATTGTATTATGGGAGCTCCAATATTGGCCTTGCATGTATGTTGTGATGCTGTGTTTGTTTCGCCTGGTAGGCCTAATTTTTTTTGTTTTAATAATGTTACCTGATATATATTAATTTGTTATCTTTTCTTCGTACCTTCTGGAGACACATTTCTAGTTTATTTTACGTTTTAAATTATTATTTATTTTCTTTTGGCAATCTTGGGATTGGCATATTATTAATCTGTTTTACGATCCGATGCTCCAGCCTCATGTTAATAGTATTTAGACGTAATTGTTTTCTTCCTTTCTTTCTGCTGATTTTAAAATTTAATAATGCTAATTGTTTGCCGTAATTCGATCGGACATGCGGTCTCCTGTTTTTAGTGGCCAGGTTTGTTTTTGTTTTGCCGAAATGCATTCTGGTCTCTAGTGCAGTCTCTTGGCGTCAAGCGGTAAACTCAAACGTGTTGTGGTGTTAGCTTAATATGTTTTTTTTATTTATCTTGTTGGTTTAACCTTGTGTTTTTGGTAAATGTTCCTGTGTTTTTTCTCCGTCATGCAAATTATGGATTTATTTTCTGATCCAATTTTATTTTATTAATTTAATTTTAAATTTCTCGTTTTATGACGTGGCCTGGATCTCTGCATGTCGGGTCGGTATTGCATTCCCTTGTAAATTATCAAGCCCTTTCTCATTTAATTATGCCTGTAATTTTATTTTAATCTTTGGGCTTTAACATTTTAATTTTAATTTAATTCTTTTCTTTTTTTTTTTTTGCTTTGCAAGCAAGCATGTTCTGTTTTCTGGTGGAGGTGTTCTTTAAATTTTAACAATTAAATTTTTCTTTCAAATTTTTAAGCAACTGTTGTGGCATTATTTCGTCGGCGACAATTCCATTAGTTATTGGGGGGTGTCTGTAGAATAGCCTGTGCGTTGTCCCCTTCTCCACCTTCCTTCCACCCCCTATGGTGTTCTTCTGTTGGGACATGTCATCTGGAGGTGATTTTGCTGTGGAAGCGATGCGGACCTCTAAATAAAGGTGACACCCTGGCCATCCACGGTGTCAATAATAACTGCTTATGTATGGACTTGCAACAAGTAATGTTTGTACCAATGCTCACACACAGTGATATTTTTACTGCCGGCAGCTCTCATGTTACAACTTGGGAATTAATGTGAGTAACCATGGGTCTGCATATATGTGTATGTGGCCCGAATGGATTGGTGGTCGAGGGGTCAATGAGATATCATCTTGCTTCTTTAAGATTGCCACTTCTGAGGCCTTGTTAACAAGAAGAAGGTTAGGTTTATGGTGTGACAACTGTGGAGTACAAAACAAGAACCAGTTCCTCCTAATGGCAGTAATTTACTTGGTAAAAGAAGGGTTTTATCGCTCAATAGATTTAAAGTACTTGGTTAGTGGACATAGTTACATGAACTGTGACCGGGACTTCGGTTTCATTGAAATGCGGCGCAAAACATGCAAAGCAATGGTCCCAAAAGATCTTGAACATGTTGTTGCTACTGCATGTGTAAAAAAATCCTTTACTGTTGTTTCGATGAAATCTGAGGATTTTACTGACTTCAAGGGTAAGAAGTACCTCAACACTAAAAACCTTGGAATCAGTAAAATTTCACATTTTCGTGTTTCGCACAAGAATCCTGGTGTTGTAAAAGTGGCATCTGTTTGGGACAAGGTAGATGTTTTAAAGAAAAATGCAAATCTTGAAGACCTTCCCGATGAGGATGAGTTACCAAAAATTCAGTCAAATGCAAGATATCTCAAGAAAGGAAAAAGGATCTAGAGGGAATGATAGAATACCTGGAGAAAGAAGAAGACAAGGCATTCTTCAGGGCCATTCATTGTTCATGGACCTCAGCAGCCTGCGGTGGAGGAGCAAGAAGAAGACGACAATCAGGAGGAAGCAGAAGACGACTTCTAGAGGACTCCTAGAAGGAGAAGGTGGGGGATAGGAGAGAATAAAGAGAGAAACAATATGAATATGTGAGTCTTTTTTATTTAAAATATAAGTTTATTTTTTGTAATATCTTCTAAAAACTTGACATTCTAAAGTAAAAAACATAAATAGGGGAAAAATAAAAAGTAGGCCTAACAAATTAGTTTGTATTTAATTACATTTGTATTTAATTTTGAAATAAATTTGTTTGTAGTTGTTTGAGTTCTTTAAGGAGTACGTATTTTGGCAAACCACTATGAACATTCAACCTTTACATGTAATGAGCGCTGGACTTCCAGCCTTTTCACTAACAAGGTATGGATGGCACTTACAGCGTTTCCCAAAAAAAAAGATATGGTGGCACTTTCAGCTTTTCACATGCAAAATCAAGTTATACAGAGTCCGGCAAAAAAACCTCCCTGATTTCAATAGGCATTTGCAAAAAGAATAAGAAACATACAGAACAATTACTTATATTTGTGAATAGCCTGTATGATGCCATTTGACATCACTTAGTACACTTTATTTGGTTTTGAAAATTATGTCCGATAAATGATGTCCCCCATTGTTAAGACATTCACGAAGTCTTTCCCTGAAGTTGTCCATAGTTCTTCGTGAACTTCCCTTGGAATGGCTGCCACTTCCTGCCTAATGGCATCTTTTAGTTCTTGCAGAGTTCTGGGGCGATGTTTGTACACTTTAGCCTTTAAGTAGCCACACAGAAAGAAATCACAAGGTGATAAGTCGGGTGACCTTGGGGGCCAGGAAATGTCTCCTCTTGAAGAAACAAGACGTCCAGGGAACAACTCTCTTAACATTCCCATGGACCGCCGAGCAGTGTGAGCTGTGGCTCCGTCCTGTTGGAACCAAACTTCTTCTTCCCCGTGGTCTAAAACAAACTGGTTGATCTTGGGTCGGAGAAATGTCTCTATCATGTGACAATAGCGATCGGCATTGACCGTTACTGTTTGTCCATCTTCTTCAAAAAAGTACGGTCCCCACACACCAAATTCCGCAACGGCGCACCAAACTGTGACTTTTGGGCTGTGTAGTGGTTGTTGGTGGAGTTCGGTAGGATTTTCTGCAGCCCAGTAGCGGAAATTCTGTTTGTTAACAGTTCCACACAAGTGGAAGTGGGCTTCATCAGAAGAAATGAAGACAGCATCTGGGGGAATGTTCTGCAAAATGTCATCACATGCAGCCCTGCGAGTTTCATAATCTGCTTCAAACAACTTTTGGGCAACCATTATTTTGTAGGGATGCAGATGAAGTTCTTTATGCAGAATTCTCCTTACACTCCTTTCTGACAATCCCAGGGCAGCTGCATGTTTAACCGCTGAACGCTTTGGAGACTGTTGGATGGATGTTCTCACTCGCGCCACATTCTCCGGTGTTATTGCAGTACGAGGTCGGCCAGTTGGCTTTCTTTTTAGTGCTGACCCTGTTTGCCTAAAGTTTGACACCCACAGTCTAATCGTTTTCGCGTCAGGAACACTATCACGTCGGCCAAGTTCGAATCGAATCCGAAACGCTCGTTGAGTAGAAATCACAGAACCGCCATTTTTAATAAACTCCTCCACAACAAACGCCCGATGCTCACCGAGCCAAGCCATGGCGAACACTGAAAATGGCACGTACGCCGCTACGGAACAATACCCCCTCCACATCTCTAGCCCCACTACAACTCACGCGGTGGCTTGCTCAAACCGGGGAGGTTTTTTTGCCGGACCCTGTATATGTACAATAAATAAATCTTCGAAAACAAATAAAATATATTTTGTATTTTTAATGAATTTTATAGATTTTTAAAGGATAAAGAAAAGTTTTAGGAAGTTTTTATTGAATACTGAAAATTTTACTTTGTGGCACTTTCATCCTTTTCCATTTCCATTCCCGAAGGTTGATTACAATATAATGTAGCTATCAGTCACTGTGTCTGCATTGATACGAGTAGCATCTTATTGACAGGAAACTACCCAATTGGTACCCAGCGTTGTGAGTTGGCTGAAGCACAGCTGAACTGTACATTTTAGTTACTGCTAGCCACGGCCTCATGTGACGTAGGCCTACTCAGGTTTGTCCAGGCGATGCCCTGGGGAATGTCTCGCTGCTTTATTACCATCTCTAGTAACCACGTCAATCGTGCACCAAAAATAATAAACATATGAAGTACTGAAAGTCATTAGTCATCTGAATACGTATGCATGACCTCCCATCGTAACATCGTGGACAGAAGAAGATCTGAGAACCAATTTAACAGAAATCATATGGCTATCTTTTTCAAGAATAAGATAAAAATATAATACATTATTATTATTATTATTATTATTATTATTATTATTATTATTATTATTATTATTATTATTAAAAATCATCTTTGCAGAAAAGTGAATTAGCTAGGAGAAATGGGATGGATCAACTGTGTTTTAAGCATGAATGGTTTGCTCCAATCGGGAGCACAACATGACCCAGTGAGGCTCAGAAAATGCCGCAATTTTGTTATACATACGCCTCAAAGATTCTGAAGTCTTCTCTGAAACTCATTCATTAAGTTAATTTAGTATGAGAATATTTGTATTCACAACAGTGTTACGAATACTACACCCATTAAAATGGAAATGGCAAAACCATGAAGGAATCGGTTGATTATGTCCATTTCCAAGAAATGGAACGAGGTATGTAAGCGATAAGATTTTCAGGCCCATTGAATTGTTTATACTGGTCTCCTCATGTGAATGGTTGCGGAGGAACCACCCCCAGTAGATAAGCCATACTGCAGCGAATTGTTTCCCGTCAAACATGCCTAGTCGACAGAGAAGAGCAGGATCAACAATTATTGTCGGAGTTTGAGAAAGCTCAGATATTTGGTCAGTATTGGGATAGCTGTGGCTGCACGTGTTGGCTGAGAGGCAACTATAGAACAACGGATATGACAGCAATGGCCAAATGAAGGTACGCACTCTCGTAGACCCAGCACAGTAGGGGAGGATCGCCGCATCATGCTGATGGCCCGAATGGAACCACGCGCAATAGTGGCACCTCATTTTGCACAAGGAACTGTTGGCAATCATCTGTTTACGAGCCCGTGTTCCACCGACATTAAAAGCTGGCTTGGTGTCGAGAAAGATCGGTGTGGGCCGTCCTTTAGTCTTGCCTACAGTGATCGCCGTAATCGTGTGCGACTGTGTACTGTGACCGAAATCGCATTTTGAGTTACGCTCATTAATACGTCAGAACAGCGGGATCATAGGCTCGTGACTGGACGAGTGCATAATGAACTTAAGAGCGAGTCTGATAGCCTAGCTTCAGCCTGACTGGACACTGCAAGGTGACACCGGTCTTTCAAACATTTGGAATATAATCTTATTACAACGCTTCAATGATTTCAGCTTTACCTTCATTCTATGGCAGAATATGTATAATAGAAGATTCCAATCGACCAACGGCTGAATATTATTTAAATATCACCTGTGTTATACTGCACTTCGAGTTACGTCGTAATACGTCACTGGAAAGGGGAGGTCCGATTCTCCCCGACCCCACCACGTGATTATAGGAGGGGGAAATCGAGACCTGTTTCTTGCAACCCATCGCGAGCATTCATTCGGAGAGAGTTCACGCTGAAAAACACATAGCCTATTTTAAACCGAGGTTTATGAGTTTTCCAAATCGCACGGCATCAGATAGCTTATGTGAACATGTGTTCGATTGAAATAAACGCTCAAACGGTCTAGTGTTTGAAACTAGCGATAAATTCAGTGATATTCGTGTGAGTGCATCGGAGATTTCTGTGAGTAGAACAATTTCTTGCATTATCACACTACACGAGGAACGATTACAGCTTCATGATGAACTCGCCATGAACACTGCAAATCAATACATGCAAACGCACTCATACTAGGTGAAGTCCTATGACACATTAAGAAGTTATTACTGCAGTATTCATATTCAAATAAACATTGAGGAGCAGAACACTATTAATATAAATTGAATTTCAAGACTCTTTAAGATGTGCATTATTCAGATAGCAGTGGCAAACACTCAAATTGTATTTGAGGAACCTGAATTATCCAGAATGCTCTTTATACACAATAAACTTTCCTTCGTGGGATCTTATGATAGCTTTTACACTATCAAGATGAGTTCAGCTTAGACAATTTGAGGGGAAACTTACGGGCTTTGATGGACACCGAGATCAGCAGACACACCATCTTACAGTCATCACGATGATGGTGGGGTTTACCAATTTCATTAAACGGAGGTCTAACAAGTTCAAGACATCTTACGTCATCGGTGGCTTCACTCCTTGTGCAAGGGCAGTGAAACATTACATCCATAATACACCATGACAACCAAAACCATGAAACATGATTGATTTTATTTCCTGATGACTGTTATATTTATTCCTGATTTTTCAAACATAAAAGAGCTACCTTAGGAGTTAGTCATTGCTATTAGTATTTCATATTTTTTTCTTATAGAGATAATAACTTAATAATTATTTAATTCTTTGATAAATTAAATTAATTTAATTTTTTAAAATAATTATTATTTTTATTTAAGAATATTTTCCCACAATCTTTCGAATGCGATTGTCAGCGACATTTCCCGATCTTTGACAGCGATAATTGATAAACTTAATAATTGGATTCATTATGATGAATTATAATTATAATAATAATAATAATATCTAATTTATTTAAGTAAAGGTGACATTCATATTTATTAATTAAGGGTTGATTATCTACGATAATAATCACATTTGTGTGGCAATTTATGACAGCAATTTGAAGAATAATTGCAGATAATAATTTATTGATTTCCTATTTGATTAACTGAGCATTGGATGATTCTGAATTAATGATTCGATTAATTTTTATGTTATAACAAGCTAGTTCTCTTATGATATTTTTACGCAGCAGCCTATTTATACATGTATGCATGTTATTTGATCTATGTTGTGGACACTTCTAGAAGGTGGTCCTATAGTGGCAATATTTGAATGCGATTCAGTTGGCCCATTCAATGATTATGATAGAAATACTTCACATTTGTAGGCAGTGAAATATGTATTTCACGATTGATTTTTGTGATTAGAAGAATTCTAGGAGGTGTCTGTGAACACAATCCGGAGATTATTATTGCGATAAGCATGTTTAATGAATGCGATGAATAATAATAATAATACTATTTATTAAAGGCTGTAAAATAATGGATATTGATATAAGAGCTTATAGAGATATTAACAATAAATATGCATCTTCTTTATTCGATCTTCTCTTCGAAAGGAAAACATTTAAATGAAGTAATCTATAACCTATTAATGAATGAATTTCGCCATATTAATTAATCAATGCATCACCCTCATAATAATAATAAATGGAAGATATTATGAGAATTTATGGATTATAATTTATTGAAACTGTATTGTGGAAATTTAACAACAGTTAGCAGGTTGTTGTAATATAATCGGAGATTGGAATAATTATTATTAATGAACATTAGTTACTACTTGGAAGAACAGTATTCCACACTAATGTCGAATGCTCAATGTAAATAATATTTGCTAATTATTTTTTTTGCAATTTAAATTAAATCACGATTTATATCCTTGTTGGATAATATTCTCGTAATTGATCAAGTTATTTTCCTTAAAATATGTTAGTTTAAATGTGTTATAAGTTTGATTTTTTTAGGGGAATGTGAAGTCACAATTTACAACTTATTTCAATTTATTCCAAGCTGAAACAGTGACAGTGAAGTGCAATGATTTTATTTTATTTACCTTTCAGCTAAACCAACGAACACTGGAACTTTATTTCATATCACATTACCCCAAGTGCAATAGGAAAGTCGAATTGGCAGTTTAGGACTCTTGGATCTTCGATCCCAACATAAGATTGAACCAATTCGATTTTTAGGAGGGTATATTTATTCGTGTTCGTCTGCTCTTAAATAGAGAGAGAGCTTTTATCTTAGTCATCTTATATTATTCCTGCAGATTTTTCCTTTTCCTGACTGAATGATACTATCCTATTTTATTTGGAGAGATATATATCTGAGGCAACCTATCTCACCTATCCCGTTAAACGACCCGAGACATTAGATCTCTTGCCTGCCCGTGTTCTCAGTTGATGTTTTTGTAGTTTTTCCGGATATATATTTCAGGGACTCCTAATTTGTTTGTTACGACCATGTACCATTTCTTGGACATCACGTTTGATTTCCGGGCCGACGTGAGATCTGGGAAACGGGCACATGAGGTCGACGTGGCGCACAACGTATAAGGCCTCGAACAGAGATATTCGTACCTTTGGGAGTCTATTTTCTTCTGATATCTGACATTAAAGCTACGAACAGAGAGATTCGTACTGATGTTTGGATATTTTCTTTGTGCATAACATAGTGGTTTCGAATTGAGAGTGATCGAACCGTTTGTTATGTAGGCAATAAAATGTGACAGAATTATCTGACAGAATTATTCAGTAGGATTTTAATTCACTTTAGAATGATGATTTTTCACTTAGTTTTGCATTTAATAGTAAAGTTAATGTCAGGATAATTAAGATTTCTATAAGCTCACTATGATGAAAAATAATATTGTTTTATGATTTTTTTTTTCTTTTTGCTCTTTTTCATTCACCAGAGTGAGTTTAGTGGATGAATGTGCTCTATTTATTAGACGTTAAATATGTTTGAAAATCAGGAAAAATATTTCTAGTCTCATGGTCTTGGTTGCTCATCTAGTTTGTAAGTTTTCCCTATTCTTAAGTATTTTTGATATGTCTTACGAGGTACCAGAGGAGTTAAGAGGTTTCTTAACTCAAGTCCAAGCTGAATTTAATAAGTTGCGACAACAAATGTCTGATGATAAGGAGCAACTTCATAATAATTTAACAGCTAATAAGGATGAAGTAAATGCTAAGTTGCAAACTTCAAATGATACGTTGCAAACTTTAACTAATGATGTGCAAACTTTAACTAATGTTGTGAAAACCTTAACTGAGAAAGCTGAGGAATTTAAGGAAGAAATACAGGATAGTTTAGATGAAGTAAAGGGTGAAACGAAAGAACTGAAAAATAAAGTATCAAATTTGTCAGCCGATGCATTAAAGGATAATACTGATATAGGAGAAATTAATTTATCGATTATTACTCTTAAATCAGAGATTCAGGGTATATCACTTGAAACAAATGCGTTAACTACAGATGTTAAAAGTCTCGAAACTCGCTTGCAATCGCAGATTTCGGAAGTAAATGTAGATTTTGAGAAAAGAAATGCAGCTCTTGATAAGAAATTAGACTCTTGTGATACCAGATGAACGCATAATTTCAAAACTCTGAGAAGCGAATTACACGGTCATGTGTCAGGACAAATTAATGTTGTCAAAACGTAATTCATAGACAATCTGGGAGCGTTAGAAAAGAAATTGAATGATAACTTGGATGGATTAAGTACAGTAAAGACTTGGTGGCGTATCTAACAAGAAATAAAGAATCGAGCGCAGAAACAGTTGCGGAGTTACGTTTAGCGATAAACACTAATACTGGAGAGTTAGATGGGGTCAAGAAACAAATTGATCAACTTACTGGTAAATGCGACACTAACTTTGAGGACATGCGTAAGGAGTTGGAAACACACGTGAAAGGGAGCGTTGTGGTTACATCTTTAGAGATGGAGGAAAAGTTGAAGCTAGAACACAGTATGACGACTATGCGTATTTCGAAACTCGAATCAGAACTGAGCGACATGAAAGTTAATGCGGATAAGAGTCTAGAAATAATGGAAACATCAACGCCATCCAATAGCCATAATATATCTGGGGGCTTAGAAAAGAATACTACTCAAGTAAACTCAACCACACCCGGACATGTTACGATTATCCGTAACATTGATGATAGACCTAGAAAATTCAATGGGGGAAATAACCTTACTCCCATGGAATTTCTAAGGGACCTTCGTGAATACATGGATGAAAATAGAGTTTCTAAGGAAAGAGAGCTAAGAATAGTCGAAAGATCGTTAGAAGGAATTCCACTGAGCTGGTTTAGAGCATTCAGAGACTAGTTTATGAACATGGACGACTTTAGTCACGCATTTATAAATCGATTCTGGAGTCCGGAGGAACAATTCGATGTCAGGGCAGACATGTATTCTAGGAAATACGCCACATCTCACCCAACGAAGTATGCAGGGTATTTCACTACACAGCTCGCCAAATTACAATTTTTGACTCCACCATTATCACGAGGGGAATTATTGAGATCAATCACGAGACAATTTCCTATAGAGATCCAGCGCATGTTGATAACATCCGGAGTAGAGACACTACAAGATTGTGAGGAGATTCTCAGGCGTATAGATCACACAAGTAATCTTCAGAACAGTAGATCGGATAGAAGAGAAAACCGTGAAATCAACGCCGTAGTCATGGACAGAACATCTCAGACGGATAGGTCCTCTAATAGAGAAGAGAAAACACCGGGGGATTATGATCGACGAAATAATAATGGAAATTATCGATCGAATTACCAGGAATACAATCCTAGAGCAATGCCGAATAATAGATACAATAATCAGAGACAAACACAGTATAACAGGAGATATTCAAGATATCGCGATAACGGCAGGAACAACTGGTACCAGACTAGGAGGTATAACAATTATCACATGAACAATAGCGGCAGACAATACCAAAATCAAGGGCAACAGAATAGTAACCTGGATGATAGGCATAAAGAAAGCCAAGAATACATTCAGCAACTTAGGAATACTCAACCGTCAGCTCCACGGGAGGAGACACTAGAGCACCCTAGCACTAGCGGGTCGCAGGTTAAAAAAAACGCCGATTCGGCAACAACAGAAACAACAAGAACAACGAAACTAATTGATAATATTCCGATCCCCGATTGTGTTGTAGAAATCCAGGAACTTTACGAAATTAGGGATGATGATTTAATATTTGAGAACGAAGAAGTATGCCGAGGGACGAGATATGAACTTCCAGTTATTGCTTTGGAGATTATGGGATGCAAAATAAGAACATTGATGGACACGGAAGCAATGGTTTCAATCATCTCACAGTCGTGTTTGGACTTGCTCCAAACCAAGAGAAAGATTGACATTCTTCCAGCTTCAACAGTTAAAATTAGGGGAGTGATTCCGGACAGAATGATCAAATGTAGACAACAAGTTATGTTAAATCTACTTCTTGCAGGAAGGCTAATGCAACACATTTTCCTGGTTATATCCAATTCTAGCTTTGATATTATAATCGGAATAGATTTTATTACCGATAACGGAATGATTATTGATTTGAAGAACAGGACGATCTATTTTACTTCCACCGAGGGAGTTAGTGAAGATGCTCAAGGAATCAATGAATTGGAATCTGGTAATATGAACATCCGGGATGAAATAATCAATACGATTGAAGCGGAAGAACAACGTTTAGAACATGGAGTGAAACTCGATCCAGAAGGGGAGAAGAAATTGGGTGATTTGATAAAGAGATACTCTGGTATTTTAATGATAAACCTGGATTGATCAAAAACTTCGAATACGAGATTCAGTTAACCAATGTGTCTCCATACAAGAAGAAACTATACCCTATCCCGGAAAAATGGCAGACTGAAGTTGCAGAGATGATTAATCAGATGGAACAGGATTATATTATTTGTCGCATGCCAACACCATTTCTCAATCCACTCGCAGTAGTCAAGAAGGCGAATGGTAAATTACGCCTATGTCTGGACGTAAGAGGGCTTAACGAACGATTGTTATTGGAACACGATCGTCCCCCGAAGATTCGCGAATTATTAAGAAGATTCGAAGGAAAACTGTATTTTTCGACAATCGATCTCACATCTTCTTTTTATCATGTAGCATTATCAGAGAACTGTCGACAATACACTGGATTCTTGTTTAACAACGTTACCTATGCTTTTAAAAGAATGCCATTTGGACTGAAGAATAGCGGACCGGCCATGATTCGAGCATTAGATTCGAATCTAACACCAGAAGTCAAAGCAATTGTTTTATGCTATATTTATGATATTATAATAGCTTCAACGAATCAGGAAGAACATTTAGAACATCTCAATTTGCTATTCGCAAATCTCGAAGAAGCTAATTTCAAGGTCAGTTATGATAAATGTAGGTTTTTCCGTGAAGAAATCAAATTTCTGGGTCATATTATTGACGGATCAGGATATAGACCGGGTCCTACTAAGATACAGGCAATATCAGTATTTCCGCAGCCAAAGAAGATACGACAGGTCAGACAATTCTTGGGAATGTGCCAATTCTTTTCCGCACATTGTCCGAATTATACTGAAACAATGGCACCACTTCAGAATTTGTTAAAGATCAACAATAAGTGGAAATGGAGCAAGGAGTGCAACGAAGCATATCAAAGGGCTAAGCTGATGCTTGTCGAAAATATCAAACTGGAATATCCCGACTTTCTAAGAAACTTCTACATTGAATCTGATGCATCAAAAATCGGCATCAGTGCTGTCCTCTACCAAATGGATGAAAATAGAAAGCATCGCTATCTAGCTTTTGCTAGTCGCAAGTTGAAAAGCCATGAGGTTAATTACAACGTTACTGAGCTGGAGGCTTTAGCAGCGATTTATGCGCTTAAAACATGGAAAAGGATCCTTATAGGATATAGAGTAACTCTGATTACGGATCATCAAGCTTTACAGTTTATGATGAAATCAGATCTTGCAAATGATCGAATTACGAGATGGACTTTATTCTTACAGCAATTTGACGTGGAAATCATTCATCGTCCGGGAAAACAGAATCTACTGGCGGATGTCCTTAGCCGAAATCCTTGTGATACAGAGATCCATCTTATTGAAAGTGTTCCAGATGATAGGGAGACTCTTGAAAAACTGAGGAGCTTAGCCATATCACAGAAGAGATATGCACCGCTGAGGAATATCTACCGATTCCTTAAGAATAAGATGGACCAGGATGATCCGAATTATGACCGAACATCTAAAGAAGCGATAGATTATCACATCGTGGGAGACTTGGTGATGAAATTCACGGACAGGGATCATTCGCGCCTCAGAACGGTAATACCTCCTAAACTAGTAAATAAAGTTCTTTGGCTCATACGCCGATCTATTGGACATGCAGGAGTAGATAAGACTTTGCATGCAGCGAAAGAAGCGTTTTCTTGGAAAACGATGCGAGAGTCTATAAGAAAGGTCATCAGAACATGTGATAGCTGCCAACGTTGTAAATATGCCTCAAAACTCGCCAAAGAACAGCCGAAAGCGATAATTCCATCGAAACCACGGGAATTATATGCCACTGATCTATATGGTCCAATTCCTAAGTCATTTAGAGGTAACCAATTCATTTTGGTAACGATGGACGTGTTCTCAAAGCTGGTCATGCTTCACCCAATCCAGAAAGCAACATCACGATACGTTATCAGACGATTGGAGAACTGTGTTTTTCGTGAAGCAGGGAAACCTGAGTTCCTACTGAGTGATCATGGTAGTCCGTTCACAAGTTTAGAATTTCAAGAGGCTATGCAGCGACTCGAGGTCAAACACATTCTCAACACCATTAGATACCCTGAAGGGAACCCGGCAGAACGAATTATGTCGGATATTGGAAAGTTTTGTCGTTTATATTGCTCTGATGAACACGAAAAATGGATGAAAGTTATTCTCATAATCGAAGAGAGTCTCAACTCAACCGTCCACGAAAGTACATCTCAAATTCCATACACTTTGCATTTTGGACGAAAGCCTCAGAGAGTCTGGGATGGTATCATCACAACTCCACCAGAAATTTCTCCATCTTTACCCATGAGAGTAGAATTGGCCAAAGCCAGTCTCGAAAAACAAGCGGCTAAGAGACAGAAGAGACATGCTGGTAGCCGATTTAGTGAACCATTGCGTGAGAACGATCTTGTTGTTATCAGAAGACCAGTATCTTCAAACCTACCCATGAGGATTTACAGCAAATTTGCTAAACTCTTTTCTGGTCCATACAAGATAGTTACAGTCTTTGGGAACAACAGCTACCGAGTAGCAGAGATTGAATCCATCCGTATCATTGGAAATTACAACGCAGCAAATCTCAGACGTTATTTCAAGAAAGTAGAATGAGATTTCTTTGATGCTAAATTTCGTCACATTATTAAGAAGACAAGGTTTTTATAAGTTCTCTTCAGTTCTCTTATAAAAAAAACGAGGAGAGGGGAATATGTGACCGAAATCGCATTTTGAGTTACGCTCATTAATACGTCAGAACAGCGGGATCATAGGCTCGTGACTGGACGAGTGCATAATGATCTTTAGAGCGAGTCTGATAGCCTAGCTTCAGCCTGGCTGGACACTGCAAGGTGACACCGGTCTTTCAAACATTTGGAATATAATCTTATTACAACGCTTCATTGATTTCAGCTTTACCTTCATGCTATGGCAGAATATGTATAATAGAAGATTCCAATCGACCAACGGCTGAATATTATTTAAATATCACCTCTGTGTTATACTGCACTTTGAGTTACGTCGTAATACGTCACTGGAAAGGGGAGGCAAGATTCTCCCCGACCCCACCACGTGATTATAGGAGGGGGAAATCGTGACCTGTTCCTTGCAACCCATCGCGAGCATTCATTCGGAGAGAGTTCACGCTGAAAAACACATAGCCTATTTTAAACCGAGGTTTATGAGTTTTCCAAATCGCACGGCATCAGATAGCTTATGTGAACATGTGTTCGATTGAAATAAACGCTCAAACGGTCTAGTGTTTGAAACTAGCGATAAATTCAGTGATATTCGTGTGAGTGCATCGGAGATTTCTGTGAGTAGAACCATTTCTTACATTATCACACTACACGAGGAACGATTACAGCTTCATGATGAACTCGCCATGAACACTGCAAATCAATACATGCAAACACACTCATACTAGGTGAAGTCCTATGACACATTAAGAAGTTATTACTGCAGTATTCATATTCAAATAAACATTGAGGAGCAGAACACTATTAATATAAATTGAATTTCAAGACTCTTTAAGATGTGCATTATTCAGATAGCAGTGGCAAACACTCAAATTGTATTTGAGGAACCTGAATTATCCAGAATGCTCTTTATACACAATAAACTTTCCTTCGTGGGATCTTATGATAGCTTTTACACTATCAAGATGAGTTCAGCTTAGACAATTTGAGGGGAAACTTACGGGCTTTGATGGACACCGAGATCAGCAGACACACCATCTTACAGTCATCACGATGATGGTGGGGTTTACCAATTTCATTAAACGGAGGTCTAACAAGTTCAAGACATCTTACGTCATCGGTGGACTTCACTCCATGTGCAAGGGCAGTGAAACATTACATCCATAATACACCATGACAACCAAAACCATGAAACATGATTGATTTTATTTCCTGATGACTGTTATATTTATTCCTGATTTTTCAAACATAAAAGAGCTACCTTAGGAGTTAGTCATTGCTATTAGTATTTCATAAATTTTTCTTATAGAAATAATAAATTAATAATTGTTTAATTCTTTGATAAATTAAATTAATGTAATTTATTATAATAATTATTTTTTTTATTTAAGAATATTTTCCCACAATCTTTCGAATGCGATTGTCAGCGACATTTCCCGATCTTTGACAGCGATAGTTTGTAACGTGTTTTTCGAGGGGTTTTATGCAACTGGCATAAGTCAGTAGGAAGCCATTCTATATTTATTTACGCGGCAAATTGTTCAGCCAAGAGAATTTTTCATGTTAATTTATTATTATTAATTTATTATAATTATTATTTAGGTATTTTCGGAGCATTTTATAAAAATTATTAGCATTCAGATAGGTTTTCTATGTCTTAGAAAACGCTATCCAGCAAATTATTACGAACGACGATATCATAGAAAATTATCTGATTACGGAATTTTACGGAGTTTCGTCAGTTAGGGTATATCGAGAGACGTGACTCACTGGGATTTCAAGTACACGCTTAATCTTGTCGAGAAGCATGACGCAATCTTGGGTCGCATCGTCCAGGAAAGGCGAATTGTTGGAACGGAACCCTCCCGCCGAGTGTAATGACCCAGAGAAGGGGAGTATAGCGAGTGGGGTACAGCCAATCAGCGGAGACAACGTAAGCTAGGAGTCGGCTGAAGAGTGGGGAGCCAACAGGTGCATATACGTTCGACGCGCCGTGAAACGAGGACAATCTGTGAGATAATTGACGAGTATGGATGCGCGTGCGAGTGGCTCCGATGTTTGGTGGAGTTAGCGACTATCTGTGAAATACTTGCGGAGTGTGGATATACGCGGGAGTCGCTCCGATGTTCCGTGGGACGTGGACGATCTGTGTAGAACTTGCGGAGTACGGTTGCAAGTGCGTGTCGCTCCGATGTTCAGTGGAGTTGAAGACTAACTTTTGCAAAACTTAACCAGTGCGGTTGTACGAGTGTTTGGGTCCGAGGTACGGACCATAGAATTATCTAATCTACCAGAATATCATCAAATTCCGACGGAGATGACGACGTCCAGGAGACTGTGGGAAGCTCACAGCATCAGCAAGTACGAGGGAAATGCCTTGGCAATTTCCAATGGTAAGCGCAAATGACGCAGAAATACGCAATCTCTCATTTTTCTTTGTTTTACATTTCATATTTCAGTAACTTCATAGCTTGGAAATAAGAGTAAAATCAATTTATCAGAGTCCGTTTTCACGTAATTTTCTATCGGTAATATTCAAATCACAACGCTCCAATTTAAATTTTGTACTTATTATTATTATTACTAATTTTGCTATACTTGTTTTATATAATAAATTCATTTCTTTTACAATGCAATCTTTGCTTTCGGTAGGTAGCATTAGATATAGACCAATTCCTTCTCCTGATACAATTGTTTGTTGGGTTAATGATCAAATCATACCACGATCTGAGTGAATAGAGTCTTGAATGTGTTCTGCCAGAGCTAGACGTTGTTAAATACAAATTTAGATTTCAGCATTGCGTTGAAGTCTTGGCGCCCATTAAAACAACATAGCTTAGGCAAAGCCAAACTGCCACATTGTACGCTCAACGTTAGGGGCTAGCAAAACGTTACACTTGTCGCTCAACGAGAGGGCGAAAGGAACCATTACAAGTTGATAAACTTAATAATTGGATTCATTATGATGAATTATAATTATAATAATAATAATAATATCTAATTTATTTAAGTAAAGGTGACATTCATATTTATTAATTAAGGGTTGATTATCTACGATAATAATCACATTTGTGTGGCAATTTATGACAGCAATTTGAAGAATAATTGCAGATAATAATTTATTGATTTCCTATTTGATTAACTGAGCATTGGAAGATTCTGAATTAATGATTCGATTAATTTTTATGTTATAACAAGCTAGTTCTCTTATGATATTTTTACGCAGCAGCCTATTTATACATGTATGCATGTTATTTGATCTATGTTGTGGACACTTCTAGAAGGTGGTCCTATAGTGGCAACATTTGAATGCGAGTCAGTTGGCCCATTCAATGATTATGATAGAAATACTTCACATTTATAGGCAGTGAAATATGTATTTCACGATTGATTTTTGTGATAAGAAGAATTCTAGGAGGTGTCTGTGAACACAATCCGGAGATTATTATTGCGATAAGCATGCTTAATGAATGCGATGAATAATAATAATAATAATAATAATATTTATTAAAGGCTGTAAAATAATGGATATTGATATAAGAGCTTATAGAGATATTAACAATAAATATGAATCTTCTTTATTCGATCTTCTCTTCGAAAGGAAAACATTTAAAAGAAGTAATCTATAACCTATTAATGAATGAATTGTGCCATATTAATTAATCAATGCATCACCCTCATAATAATAATAAATGGAAGATATTATAAGAATTTATGGATTATAATTTACTGAAACTGTATTGTGGAAATTTAACAACAATTAGCAGGTTGTTGTAATATAATCGGAGATTGGAATAATTATTATTAATGAACATTATTTACTACTTGGAAAAACAGTATTCCACACTAATGTCGAATGCTCAATGTAAATAATATTTGCTAATTATTATTTTTTTGCAAGTTAAATTAAATCACGATTTATATCCTTGTTAGATAATATTCTCATAATTGATCAAGTTATTTTCCTTAAAATATGTTAGTTTAAATGTGTTATAAGTTAGATTTGTTTAGGGTAATGTGAAGTCACAATTTACAACTTATTTCAATTTATTCCAAGCTGAAACAGTGACAGTGAAGTGCAATGATTTTATTTTATTTACCATTCAGCTAATCCAACGAACACTGGAACTTTATATCATATCACATTACCCCAAGTGCAATAGGAAAGTCGAATTGGCAGTTTAGGACTCTTGGATCTTCGATCCCAACATAAGATTGAACCAATTCGATTTTTAGGAGGGTATATTTATTCGTGTTCGTCTGCTCTTAAATAAAGACAGAGCTTTTATCTTAGTCATCTTATATTATTCCTGCAGCTTGATCCTTTTCCTGACTGAATGATACTATCCTATTTTATTTGGAGAGATATATTGTGCCCATTTAGCAAGAAATATGCCAATCACAGTATACCAGCGTAGCTCAATTCGGGATTTCGGGGCAGCGGTAAGTTCCCCCACTCTGTGACTCACATATTTTGGATTAATTAGAGGATACACTTGCAAAAATAACAACAAAATCAACTCCTATTTAAACATATTTAATTAATAAAATTAATGGCGCTACAAATATTTAAACAATTTAATTACTGACCCAAATATCAACTGCTTGTTCCAAATGAACAAGGGATCACAAAATAAAATAAACAAATATTGTATTCAAACCTATGGTTTCCACATAAACCAACAATTCTTACTTAGTCTCACTTCCATAAAGCACTAACATTAAGTTTACATAACTCCGAGCTATTTGGCTCCATGCATTTACATTATTATGGTGTCATTCTTGTACACCTCAAACATTGTCTTTTATATTTTCTTATTTCTCAAGAACAAATATATAATTATATTTAAAATCTATGTTAATTATCTAATTCAATATTTTTGGGCATGTCCACACATTCAGTTGTTATCATCTCTCTTTACTTCACAAACATATTAAGGTAATCAGAAAATCAATTGTGTACTCCAGAGCGTGAAGGTACTTGACACAGTCAAAAAACTATAGTTACTCCCGAACTCAGTTGCCTTCAATCAACTCGTGGAATCCCACGTCCTTACATTATTACAATAGGGATTCTTATTTATCTCTTATGTCTTAATAGATCATTATCATATAAGAAACTACGATCTGAACCGGCAAACGAAATATCCATCTTTAAGGGCCTCGGTTCAATGCCCGGGTCGTTTACAACTCTAAACACTCCTGGTGTATTCGTCTCTCTTTACAACAGCTTACGAGACGGTCTCTGTTCCATCTCGCTTTAAAAGAGCTAGTCTCTACTACTGGGGTGCGATTTATGACCTGTTAGGGTGGTGGAGATTTCCCGTCTGACCCAACATTTTAGTAGCTTATTTTCAAGGCTTTCAAAACAAACCTTTCCATTCTATCCAGTTCTGAGGAGACCAGGCTTTATTGTACCGTAACATTTAAACAACTATTCTTTGGTTCACAGACCATTTTCATATCCTTGGCATTTATTAATTATGAGAGGGTCCTCATTGATTGGGAAGATTAAATACACATACGACGACGGAGCATTTCAGGGGCTTTTATCATAAGAAGATCCTGCATTCGAATCTCTTCAGGTGCCTCGGGAACTAATCCCATACAGAGGGCTTATACAAAATGCGATTTAGAGTCGGCCGTGGCCCATATGACATACGCTCAATAATACCATATATTAGCTCCCTTTTTAAATACATACACAATGCCTCGTGATACTAATGTCACAAATAGAGGACTTATACAATTATCATTCACTGCAATCAACTACCCTCCATAAGTAATGTACCAAGTATTTAACTACTACGCGTTCCGAGCGTGACACTTTAATATTATATTTGCGCTCATTATGCGCTATGCATTATTTTAAGCCGAAAATGTCTTCCCAAGAACTGATAAAATCTCTTTAGTAACAATTCAATATTATTTTAATTCACATATTAATCTTTCCATGGTCGATAAATCGTTCCCTGTTTTAAAATATTCCATTGAACCTCATTTCTTACACATACGTTAAGGCTTAACGTTCTTATGTTCATATCAATTTATTTGATTTTTATTTAACATTTCCATATTTAATTATTATTATTATCTTTATTCTTTATACAAGCTCAAAAGCTATTTCTTTCATATCTCAACTTTACTTTATTTCAATGTCTTTCGTGATAATTAAATGATATTTCGCTTGCTCTTATGACACCTGTTAAATACATTAACCCTTTATTCACATATTACCTCTTACGGAATTTATTCTTTACATAATTATTCATAATTTCTCTATTTATTTTATTATTGTTCAGACCGTATTCATGATTATTCAGTATTCATTCATTAAAACACATCCCTTTCACTCAAAACTCCGGTGAGTTGTACACAATCAATTTCTGACACCAAAATAAAAATGAATTTTGTACTTACATATTTTCAGATCATCCCATGATCTTAAATCTGGTGTGGTGTTTCATTTTTGGGCCCACTTTGAACTTCTTACACCATAATAAAGGTATTCATCTTACGTAAAAACATTTTTTGACCTATATCTAGAACACTTAATATTGACGACATTTTTATATACTGGTGTGTCCCTTTTGAACACATAATAACACTAAAAATATTATTTAACACACAATCTTGATTATTTTACACTTCACAATTACCCGATCACTAGGCCGTACTTCTGAGCCTATCACACGTGATCTTCTTTAATTCCCGTCTCCAAGGGTGAGATTTATCTGATGTCGGCTTCCTATTCTGAAGAAATGCGAAAGTCCTGAAACATCTACTGTTCCCTGGAGTTCAATTCTGCTATTCCTATCCTGGATAACTGGCTATTATCTAGCTTGAACGGCTTCTCTGTATATCTGTCTATTGATCCTAACGAAAGTCTATATGGATCGAGGTCTCCTCTAAGACCTATAGATTTAGTTTCTAACAGCTAGCACTTCTTGATTCTAGTACTATTAGAATTGTTCGCCTGATATCTGGAGCTAATGTTTATAGTCTCCTATTCTATTTATTGGAACTGTTTTAACGCTCCTACGTTCGACCCTTATTCTGTTCTTCCTTTTTAGGTTGCTTCAATTTAAATAACAGTTTATCTGTCTGGTACGATACTTCCGTACGTTATGATCTGTTCGTTCGAACATATAACGACCTATCGCCTTTAAGTCCGACGTTCGCAGCCTGCTCTGACTATATCTTGCGAATTTTCACTTTAACTTGTATACAGTCGGGCCTAAATCCTATAATTAGGATTTTCCTAATATTTCACTACGGCGATACTTTAAAATCTCGCCTTGAATGCTCCTTATGGAGGCAAGCAAGTCGTTACTACTGTGACGCCTGTGGCTATCGGATCTTGCTTCGGCGGTGTTAAACAGCGTTTCTCCCCTCAAGGAGTACTGGTAGCTGTTATCGATGTAACGCAGAGTTACGTCCCTTCACGGACTGTCGGAATAACTGCATGTGCTGATATAACTTCACGTCCTCCTGGACGGATTCGTGATGCGTGATGCGTGGCGATACCCCTCGGGCCGTTCGAATACTGCATGATTGGCTTGGAAACGCCCGAAGCTTTATACTGTTTTACTACAAAAAAATAAGACTCAAGCCTTTCCTGTGGTCAACTTCTAAAATAATGGTGCCACAAATATAAAAATTATACCTTCCGAAAGCTCGTCTTCTCAATGTCAAATGATCTTATTGCACCTAAGAATCGATCGTGCAATTTGGAGATATTAATTAATTTCTCGTCCTCAATTGTGTGGGAGTTGCATTCCTTTTGGTCTCTCCCCTCCACAGAGGCTTAGGTAATTCACCGATGACGTCGTCTTACGTCGGCAGTTTATTTCTGCACAATTATTACATGGTTTCTCTATACTGAAAAATCTCTCATCCAAAATGATTCACTGTACTGTGCTTGTTTACTCATTATTATGCTCGTAAACGTGTTAATTTTAATTATTCCTCTTCTGGTGCATATGCGACGTTGTCAATTTCCAGCCACGTCAGCTTGAATTCCGATTCAGGCTTCTCTTTCTATCACGGTGGAAGATTCCACTCAGTTATTAATACTCGTGACCAGCCCTCTCTGGCATGTCGAGTGGGGTGATCTCATCTAAGGAGCATCTGTCCCTAGTCGCTTGCACAATGTTAAGCTATATTCCTGGCTTAAAATCTCTCTCCGTTCCTTTAAGAAACTATACGTTTCTTTCATTTCTTCCTTAAGGACATTGGTTCGACCGTCATGGACCCTATGGCCCATGGGTTCATCTCTCCCCTCCTTAGGTAAATAAATTTTCGAAAATTTTGAGGAAATTTATTTCAATTTAATTTGTATTACTCTATTCGTCGAATCCATCATGACGTCATCCGTATTTACTGTTGTTTTTACTTCTTTTAAGTCGTATCCGGTAATTGTGTAGGTCGGGTATGCTCTGTCCCTACCCTTTCTTTCTTTCTTTATTTGTGTGGACTTTAAGTTCCCAGAACCTCATTCTCCCTTACGGGTTTGGTCTATCCCTACCCGTTTCCTTATTTCGTCATTTTCTTTTCTTAAATTGGAATTTTCTTCTTCAATAAATTCAATTATTTCTTTAATTTCCCAATATACTTTCTCCAATTCGCATTCGCACTCGAATGCTTGAGCTCTATTTTCTATTTCTTCCTTATTCTTGTTTATGTCAAAAGCGGATTCCTCTCTAAATGTTTCCATAACCAAGGCTTGTTCATTTTCTTCATCAAAATCTTCGGGAGGGTAATATAATTTCAAATTTGCTGAATTCATAGTCACTTCGTGATCCGTTTCACAATGCCGAATTCTATATGCGTTATTCCTCAAATCTCTGATTATCTGATATGGTCCGTGGTACATTTTCTGGAACTTCTTGTACACACGGTTCCCTGGATCCGAAATGGCTGGTCTTTTCACTAACACCATTTCTCCTGCTAATAATGGTCGATGATACCTCTTATGCCTATTTCTTCTCTGCCTCCTGTCGGCTTGAGCTTTTAGATGCTCAAAGGCTCTCCTAATTCGTACATCTCTTCCCGGTTGAGCGTCTGCTGGTCTAGGAATTACCAGATTCCAAGGTCTTTCTGGTTGCTCATTCCGATGTAACGTTATGGGTATCTCTCCTGTGGATTCATGGATTGTATTATTTATACAAAATTCAATAATATCCAAAATATCTATCCACTTCCAATTTTCTTCGGCACAGTATATTCTACAATACTTGGCCGTTTCTCTCATAACTCTCTCTACAGGGTTTGCCTCAGGATGGCGAATACTTGACAAAATTTGACGTATTCCAAGTCTTTCTAATTCTCGTCTGAACTCTACACTGGTGAAACAACTGCCGTGATCCGACAACAAATTCTCAGGTTTCCCCAGAATCGGTATCACTTTTTCTTTAAGTCGTTTTAACACCTGTTTGGTACTAGTCTTCTGTATGGGAGCAAGGACAACCATTTTAGTGAAGACATCCATAGCCACCATTATGTGTCGATTTCCTCTTCTTGCCTTTGGCAAAGGTCCAAAATTATCAATAGATATGATTTGGCCGGGCCTTTCGGGCAACAATGGTATAGGCTTCTGTCTCATCAGAAATGCATTAGGTTTGATCCTTTGACATGAATCACATGTCTTTAACGTGTCCCTTACAGTTTCTCTCAGTCTCGGCCATATAAATGCTTCTTTCAGCATCGAGACTGTTTTGTCGACTCCCATATGTCCGAACGATCTATGGGCTAACCATACTATTTTCCTCTGCAAAATTGCAGGTACAACAATCCTTAATTTCGTATGGTCAGAGTCCACAAACTTATATAATAACCCATTATAAAACGTGTAGTCCTGTGCTATCTTCTCAGCTTCCGTGTACGCTGGTGTTCCTCTTATCAAGCTTCCCTCAAGGAATGATATGAGCATGTTCATCCATGGATCCTCCCGTTGTCTTTGACTAATGCTTCTTAACTCATTAAGAGTACGCTGATCCCTGTCTTCCAAATCTATAGCCATTACTTCCTCTTCTATGGACTCTGGCTGTCTACTTAAGTAGTCTGGAACTATGTTTTCCTTTCCTGGGCAGTACTCTATCTTGACATCAAATTGTTGAATATATAAAGCCCAACGCATCAACCTTTGACTGGATAAATCCGTCTTCATCAAAAAGGTTAAGGCTTTATGATCCGTCCTTAGAATGACCTGAAACCCATATACGATCTTCCGCCAATATTGCAACGCGTGCAATATCGCTAACAGCTCGATCTCGCTGATCGTATAATTTTTCTCGTGTGGTTTCAGTCTCCTACTTGTGAAAGCTAGATAGTTCTTCTTATCAGGGTTTTCCGGGTTCTCCTGATATAGCATTGCCCCTATTCCAATCTGGGATGCGTCTGTCTGAATGATAAATCTCTGATTAAAATCAGGATATCCTAGCTTCACGTAATTTAAGAGCATTTCCTTGGCCTCCACGAATGCTTTTTCTGCTTCCTCCGTCCATTTCCACTTGCCCCCCTTCTTCAGAAGGTCCTGTAGTGGTGCAACAGTTTTGGTGTATGATGGACAATGTCCTGAGAAGAACCCAATCAATCCCAAAAACTGGCGAACGTTCTTCACTTTCAAAGGCCTTGGAAAATCCCTTATCGATTCCAATTTGCATGGATTTGGTTTAACACCATCCTTGTCAATCACATGCCCTAAAAATGTCACTTGCCTTTGACAGAAGTTCGACTTCTTTAAATTTATCTTAAAATTTGCCCTTCTTAGGTCTTCTAATAATTTCTTCAAATTTTCTAAATGTTCCTCAATGTTCTCCGAGGTAAGCAAAATGTCATCTACGTATCGGATAGTGCACTCTTTCACTTCCTCTGACAGGTTTCGATCCAGCGCTCTTATTAATGCGGATCCTGCAGTTTTCAATCCAAACGGACATCTTCTAAAGCAGTATGTTTGTTGATCGAACTGAAATCCAGTCAACAAGCTGGTTTTCTCTTCCAGTTCGAGATGATGATACGAAGAAGTCATGTCAATATTCGTAAAAATCTTCTTGCCTTTAAATTTCCTCAGTATTTCTTTTATGGGTGGTGCCGAATCATTTTCTGGTATAATTTTTGCATTTAGATTTCTGGCATCTAAACACACCCTTACTGAGCCATCCGGTTTACTCACAATCACTAATGGACTAACATATGGTGTCGCCATCTTTTCTATAACACCTGCATTCATCATCTCCTGCAGTGTTTTCTTGGTTTGTGGGTAATGTTTTTCCGCAACCGGGTATGGTTTTTGTTTGAACGGTGCCCAATCGTTGACTTGGAACGCGTATTTAAAATTTTCAATCTTCCCTGGCTTGGAATCAAATACGTCCCTATAATCCAATAATAATTTCTTTAACTGTTCCTTAATTTCGAGGCTGACTTTAGCTTCCTCCACTTTTCCTGACAGGTTGGTCTCGAACTCATTTTCCACATTATCTTCGAGTTCTATGTTGAGGACTTCAAATATTTTTTCTATGTCCTTATAATCTTCCTCAATCACTTCTTCCATATGCCATACCTGTTCTACTATTTTCGCATCCTGTTCCTGTAGGTTAATGTTTTGCTCATCCACATCCTCTCTTTGAATTCTAATGCAATTTTGCGCTAGGTCTATAATGACCTTGTTCTCACGGATAAAATCAATACCTAATATGACATTATACGGTAATTGATTTACCAGCAAAAAGCACTGCGAAATTTCAGCGTTACCCATGATTAAATCAATGTACACCTGAAATTTACATGTCAAAGATTTTTCAGGGATAATTCCCTTAATCTTTACACTTGATGTGGGAATCTTTAGTACTCGGCCCCTTGTTTCCAATTCATTTAAAAGGGTTTGTGTAATTAAACTTATTGTGGATCCAGTATCAATCAATGCTCTGACCAGTAATCCTTCTATCCTAAGCATAATTATAGGTAGTTCTCTTTTAACAGGTGGGATTCCTTCCACATCCTCGTTAATTAGTTCATCTGGTCTGGCTATCCAATTTACAATTTCTACTTCCTCCCAGCTCCTGGTATGTCTCCACTTTTGACAATTTAAATTTGGAGTTTTTTTTTATCCTGAGGGCTCCCTTTTCCCTCATTCTTTAGCTGAGCTTGTAGTTCCAAGCTTTGAGCTCCGTCTAGTCGGTCGGGTGATTTCCGGTTCTTGATTGCCTCACTCCAACGAACTTTTTGCCTATCAGGTTCATCTGGTCTTTCGTTCATATCACGAAGACTCTCCTGATATCTTTCTTCTATTTCGGCCCGATATTCATCATCCCTATCGTCTGGCCTTACATTCCTCCTGGGATAATTCTCCCATTTCTTTCTATTGTCCGGCCTTTGCTGGTTATTGTTATAGGGTCGGCTTTCCTGTTGCCTATAACCCGTCGTTCTAGGATTCCTTCCTCGATATCCTCCCCGGTAATATGGCTGTATCCTTCTAGGCTCCTGGTGCCCATACTCTCGATCTCGTCCTTGAGTATCCGTACTGGTGGACTGATTCCTGGTCGCTGGTTTTTCTCCAGTTTCCTGACTGCTGGCCATGTGTACTTGCTCAGTTTGTCTCTGATGCCGAGGTGTTACGTGCGAAGTCGTCATATCTAACTGACGTAATACGCTTTCCACTTCCACAGCACTTCTGGCTTTGGATGAGATTAGCAGCCTCTGAATCTCATATGGAAGCTGTCTTGCAATGGCGGCACACAGGTCGTTTTCTGCCGGAGCAATATCCAGTTCGCGGAATTTACACAGCTGAGCGGTGAAAAATTCCGAGTATTTAGTAGGTGCATTGGTGCTGTACTTCCTAGAGTACAGATCTAGCCTTAAATTTTCTTGGACATCTGCTGCCCAATATCGCTTCAAAAATGCTTCCCTAAAGCCTTCCACCGTATCAAAAGTGTATCTGAAGCTTCTGAACCAGGTGAGACAATCACCTGCCAACAGCTTTTCAATAGCTCTCAGTCTCCGATCCTGAGGAACCTTCATTTCATTTAGATACTCTGCCACTTCTTTTAGCCAGTATTTTGGAGTAATAGACATGTTGTTACCCGTAAACTTTACTGGTCTGTCCTCATTGGATTTAATAATGTTTATTATTTGGCCATTTGTCTGATTTGTATACGGTGTTGACATCGCCATTGGATATCCTGGGATCTTATAAGGGCTCTCCCCTCCTAAGTCCCTCTCCGTATCTGTGCCTTGTTCACGGGAATCTGCCCATCCTGTTTTTGGAAACTCCTCCTGCTTTTCGAATTCTAGCTTCCTTTCTCTTCGGGCACTTTCTTCATTTGCCATGAGTTGGATTTCCATTTGACTGTTCTTATGTTCCGTCCTCTCCAATCGGGATCTTAATTCATTCTGAATTCTTTCTTGATTCCTTTTAATCTCTTCCTCTTCCTTTTTGGATTGGAATTTCTCATCCCTGTAACTATCCCTGAATTCCTTTATTTGGTCTTCTACCTCTTTCTTAATGATCTTAGCCTGTTGGTCTATAATTTCTGGCTTAACGTCACCTATGGTCTCCAGGCCCTCTCGTATCTCCTTTATTTCTATATAAGTTTTATTCCTTTTTTTCCACACTCTGTATCTCTTTTGCTTTATAAACCATCTCCGTCTTCCCTTCATCCTTGTCCATAAACGTGCTCTTCTTTTATTGGCATCGGCCTCAGCTTGCTTCTTAACCTCAGTTATTTCTGTCTGTACTTTCTCGACTTTCCCCTCGAGTTTTTCTACTTTCTCTTCAACCCCTTCAAATCTATCTCCTAACTTATTCACGCTTTGTTTTATTTCATCCCGGTATGCCTTACAAATATCGCTGTTAGATTTTATCTGAGCTTCCAATTCTTTCTGCACACCTTGGATCTGGGTTACAAGTTTATTTTCACACTCATCACCCTTTGTTTCTATGTTAATTAATTTAGTTTCTATAGAACCAAATTTATTTTCCATGGTATCAATTTTATTCCCTATACTTTTAAAATTATCTTGGCACTCCTTTTTGGATTCTATACTATTTTTGTTCATAGTCTCTATTTGGACTTGTATTCCTGAGTAAAATCCTTTACTTTCCTCTTTAATTTCACTTAGCTTAGTCTCCAACTTAGTGTCAAACCCTTCATCAAAAATTTTAAATTTTATCTCCATTGTCTCTACTATTTCAGCCTTCAGTACTCCATTGTTTTCTTTACTGTTGGCTTTCAGAGACTCTAACGTCTCCGTTTTCATCACTTCCCACTGTTGTTTAATGGTTTCCCCACTTTCTGTTTTCATCTTTTCTATTTCAGCCTTCAGTTCCTTATTCATGTTTATACCGTCGGCTTCGATAGCTTCTAATTTAGTGCCCATATTATCACTGTTAGTTTTTAGTGACTCTAAACTCTTATTTATGGATTCGAACACTTCGTTATTTTCATCCTTTTGGAGGCCCAATGTCTTGTTTATAGCCTCTAACTTCTCATTACTATCGGCTTTTATCGCCTCCAAAAGCCCCTGCAATTCCTCACTCAATACCATCTTATGAGAATACAGTGGGCCACAAATGCCACCACACTAGTACATGCTTGAGAGATGATACTCTGAATTTGTGTGTCCCAATTTCTTTCAAAACTTTACTTTGGTACGGGTATTCACTTACAACGTACCCTTTTACTACTTTTATTCAATTTCATAAAACCTTTATGGAAGTATTTAAAATTCAAACTTTCGAAAAACCATTTTTTTTCAAAAAATGAAAATTTTGATTTCTCGAGAAAACTCGGGTTTTCCCTAGGAAAACTCAGCCCTGCGTACTGGGCGCCATGTTTAGTTTTGCTTGTAGCCCCACGTTGAAGCCACTGTTTACTTTTGCTAGGGGGTTTATATATAATATATATAGGGCTGCTCGGTATGAGTTTCCAGGGACCCATGCGGTCAGTTAATATTTTACGTTGTAGCTATTCCTATTATTACTTTAATCTTACATGATATGACCGACTTAAGTGTTCCTCTAGATATTAATCCAGCACAGTATTTATATATCCCCCTGTGCCCATTTAGCAAGAAATATGCCAATCACAGTATACCAGCGTAGCTCAATTCGGGATTTCGGGGCAGCGGTAAGTTCCCCCACTCTGTGACTCACATATTTTGGATTAATTAGAGGATACACTTGCAAAAATAACAACAAAATCAACTCCTATTTAAACATATTTAATTAATAAAATTAATGGCGCTACAAATATTTAAACAATTTAATTACTGACCCAAATATCAACTGCTTGTTCCAAATGAACAAGGGATCACAAAATAAAATAAACAAATATTGTATTCAAACCTATGGTTTCCACATAAACCAACAATTCTTACTTAGTCTCACTTCCATAAAGCACTAACATTAAGTTTACATAACTCCGAGCTATTTGGCTCCATGCATTTACATTATTATGGTGTCATTCTTGTACACCTCAAACATTGTCTTTTATATTTTCTTATTTCTCAAGAACAAATATATAATTATATTTAAAATCTATGTTAATTATCTAATTCAATATTTTTGGGCATGTCCACACATTCAGTTGTTATCATCTCTCTTTACTTCACAAACATATTAAGGTAATCAGAAAATCAATTGTGTACTCCAGAGCGTGAAGGTACTTGACACAGTCAAAAAACTATAGTTACTCCCGAACTCAGTTGCCTTCAATCAACTCGTGGAATCCCACGTCCTTACATTATTACAATAGGGATTGTTATTTATCTCTTATGTCTTAATAGATCATTATCATATAAGAAACTACGATCTGAACCGGCAAACGAAATATCCATCTTTAAGGGCCTCGGTTCAATGCCCGGGTCGTTTACAACTCTAAACACTCCTGGTGTATTCGTCTCTCTTTACAACAGCTTACGAGACGGTCTCTGTTCCATCTCGCTTTAAAAGAGCTAGTCTCTATTACTGGGGTGCGATTTATGACCTGTTAGGGTGGTGGAGATTTCCCGTCTGACCCAACATTTTAGTAGCTTATTTTCAAGGCTTTCAAAACAAACCTTTCCATTCTATCCAGTTCTGAGGAGACCAGGCTTTATTGTACCGTAACATTTAAACAACTATTCTTTGGTTCACAGACCATTTTCATATCCTTGGCATTTATTAATTATGAGAGGGTCCTCATTGATTGGGAAGATTAAATACACATACGACGACGGAGAATTTCAGGGGCTTTTATCATAAGAAGATCCTGCATTCGAATCTCTTCAGGTGCCTCGGGAACTAATCCCATACAGAGGGCTTATACAAAATGCGATTTAGAGTCGGCCGTGGCCCATATGACATACGCTCAATAATACCATATATTAGCTCCCTTTTTAAATACATACACAATGCCTCGTGATACTAATGTCACAAATAGAGGACTTATACAATTATCATTCACTGCAATCAACTACCCTCCATAAGTAATGTACCAAGTATTTAACTACTACGCGTTCCGAGCGTGACACTTTAATATTATATTTGCGCTCATTATGCGCTATGCATTATTTTAAGCCGAAAATGTCTTCCCAAGAACTGATAAAATCTCTTTAGTAACAATTCAATATTATTTTAATTCACATATTAATCTTTCCATGGTCGATAAATCGTTCCCTGTTTTAAAATATTCCATTGAACCTCATTTCTTACACATACGTTAAGGCTTAACGTTCTTATGTTCATATCAATTTATTTGATTTTTATTTAACATTTCCATATTTAATTATTATTATTATTATCTTTATTCTTTATACAAGCTCAAAAGCTATTTCTTTCATATCTCAACTTTACTTTATTTCAATGTCTTTCGTGATAATTAAATGATATTTCGCTTGCTCTTATGACACCTGTTAAATACATTAACCCTTTATTCACATATTACCTCTTACGGAATTTATTCTTTACATAATTATTCATAATTTCTCTATTTATTTTATTATTGTTCAGACCGTATTCATGATTATTCAGTATTCATTCATTAAAACACATCCCTTTCACTCAAAACTCCGGTGAGTTGTACACAATCAATTTCTGACACCAAAATAAAAATGAATTTTGTACTTACATATTTTCAGATCATCCCATGATCTTAAATCTGGTGTGGTGTTTCATTTTTGGGCCCACTTTGAACTTCTTACACCATAATAAAGGTATTCATCTTACGTAAAAACACTTTTTGACCTATATCTAGAACACTTAATATTGACGACATTTTTATATACTGGTGTGTCCCTTTTGAACACATAATAACACTAAAAATATTATTTAACACACAATCTTGATTATTTTACACTTCACAATTACCCGATCACTAGGCCGTACTTCTGAGCCTATCACACGTGATCTTCTTTAATTCCCGTCTCCAAGGGTGAGATTTATCTGATGTCGGCTTCCTATTCTGAAGAAATGCGAAAGTCCTGAAACACCTACTGTTCCCTGGAGTTCAATTCTGCTATTCCTATCCTGGATAACTGGCTATTATCTAGCTTGAACGGCTTCTCTGTCGATCTGTCTATTGATCCTAACGAAAGTCTATATGGATCGAGGTCTCCTCTAAGACCTATAGATTTAGTTTCTAACAGCTAGCACTTCTTGATTCTAGTACTATTAGAATTGTTCGCCTGATATCTGGAGCTAATGTTTATAGTCTCCTATTCTATTTATTGGAACTGTTTTAACGCTCCTACGTTCGACCCTTATTCTGTTCTTCCTTTTTAGGTTGCTTCAATTTAAATAACAGTTTATCTGTCTGGTACGATACTTCCGTACGTTATGATCTGTTCGTTCGAACATATAACGACCTATCGCCTTTAAGTCCGACGTTCGCAGCCTGCTCTGACTATATCTTGCGAATTTTCACTTTAACTTGTATACAGTCGGGCCTAAATCCTATAATTAGGATTTTCCTAATATTTCACTACGGCGATACTTTAAAATCTCGCCTTGAATGCTCCTTATGGAGGCAAGCAAGTCGTTACTACTGTGACGCCTGTGGCTATCGGATCTTGCTTCGGCGGTGATAAACAGCGTTTCTCCCCTCAAGGAGTACTGGTAGCTGTTATCGATGTAACGCAGAGTTACGTCCCTTCACGGACTGTCGGAATAACTGCATGTGCTGATATAACTTCACGTCCTCCTGGACGGATTCGTGATGCGTGATGCGTGGCGATACCCCTCGGGCCGTTCGAATACTGCATGATTGGCTTGGAAACGCCCGAAGCTTTATACTGTTTTACTACAAAAAAATAAGACTCAAGCCTTTCCTGTGGTCAACTTCTAAAATAATGGTGCCACAAATATAAAAATTATACCTTCCGAAAGCTCGTCTTCTCAATGTCAAATGATCTTATTGCACCTAAGAATCGATCGTGCAATTTGGAGATATTAATTAATTTCTCGTCCTCAATTGTGTGGGAGTTGCATTCCTTTTGGTCTCTCCCCTCCACAGAGGCTTAGGTAATTCACCGATGACGTCGTCTTACGTCGGCAGTTTATTTCTGCACAATTATTACATGGTTTCTCTATACTGAAAAATCTCTCATCCAAAATGATTCACTGTACTGTGCTTGTTTACTCATTATTATGCTCGTAAACGTGTTAATTTTAATTATTCCTCTTCTGGTGCATATGCGACGTTGTCAATTTCCAGCCACGTCAGCTTGAATTCCGATTCAGGCTTCTCTTTCTATCACGGTGGAAGATTCCACTCAGTTATTAATACTCGTGACCAGCCCTCTCTGGCATGTCGAGTGGGGTGATCTCATCTAAGGAGCATCTGTCCCTAGTCGCTTGCACAATGTTAAGCTATATTCCTGGCTTAAAATCTCTCTCCGTTCCTTTAAGAAACTATACGTTTCTTTCATTTCTTCCTTAAGGACATTGGTTCGACCGTCATGGACCCTATGGCCCATGGGTTCAATATATCTGAGGCAACCTATCTCACCTATCCCGTTAATCGACCCGAGACATTAGATCTCTTGCCTGCCCGTGTTCTCAGTTGATGTTTTTGTAGTTTTTCCGGATATATATTTCAGGGACTCCTAATTTGTTTGTTACGACCATGTACCATTTCTTGGACATCACGTTTGATTTCCGGGCCGACGTGAGGTCTGGGAAACGGGCACAGTACCGAGGAGAGGGGCCGCCCAGACCGTATTGCCGAGAGGCACACAGGGCCAATACCAGACAATATAGTAAGGGAATTTATTGGCTTCCAACAGAAATCACAATTAGTGATTTTTAGGGTAATATGACTGCTCGCCAGTAAGTTGACAGGGAACTATGATGACGAACACTGCAACCATCTCCAGGGAAGCTCTCCGTGACGTCACAACTCTACAATCGGCCACCTTGTCTCCGTGCGGGACATCACAACTCTACAACCAGCCACCATGTCTCTGTGCGTGACATCACTACTCTACAACCAGCCACCATGTCTCTGTGCGTGACATCACAACTCTACAACCAGCCACCTTGTCTCTGTGCGTGACATCACAACTCTACAACCAGCCACCATATCTCTGTGCGTGACGTCATAACTCTACAACCAGCCACCTTGTCTCTGTGCGTGACGTCACTACTCTACAACCAGCCACCATGTCTCTGTGCGTGACATCATAACTCTACAACCAGCCACCTTGTCTCTGTGCGTGACGTCACAACTCTACAACCAGCCACCTTGTCTCTGTGCGTGACATCACAACTCTACAACCAGCCACCATGTCTCTGTGCGTGACATCACAACTCTACAACCAGCCACCTTGTCTCTGTGCGTGACATCACAACTCTACAACCAGCCACCATGTCTCTGTGCGTGACATCATAACTCTACAACCAGCCACCTTGTCTCTGTGCGTGACGTCACTACTCTACAACCAGCCACCATGTCTCTGTGCGTGACATCATAACTCTACAACCAGCCACCTTGTCTCTGTGCGTCACGTCACTACTCTACAACCAGCCACCTTGTCTCTGTGCGTGACATCACAACTCTACAACCAGCCACCATGTCTCTGTGCGTGACATCATAACTCTACAACCAGCCACCTTGTCTCTGTGCGTGACATCACAACTCTACAACCAGCCACCATGTCTCTGTGCGTGACATTATAACTCTACAACCAGCCACCTTGTCTCTGTGCGTGACGTCACTACTCTACAACCAGCCACCTTGTCTCTGTGCGTGACATCACAACTCTACAACCAGCCACCATGTCTCTGTGCGTGTCATCACAACTCTACAACAAGCCACCTTGTCTCTGTGCGTGACGTCACTACTCTACAACCAGCCACCATGCCTCTGTGCGTGACATCATAACTCTACAACCAGCCACCTTGTCTCTGTGCGTGACATCACAACTCTACAACCAGCCACCTTGTCTCTGTGCGTGACATCACAACTCTACAACCAGCCACCTTGTCTCTGTGCGTGACATCACAACTCTACAACCAGCCACTTTGTCTCTGTGCGTGACATCACAACTCTACAACCAGCCACCTTATCTCTGTGCGTGACGTCACTACTCTACAACCAGCCACCATGTCTCTGTGCGTGACATCAACCAGCCACCTTGTCTCTGTGCGTGACATCACAACTCTACAACCAGCCACCTTGTCTCTGTGCGTGACATCACAACTCTACAACCAGCCACCTTATCTCTGTGCGTGACATCACAACTCTACAACCAGCCACCATGTCGCTGTGCGTGACGTCATAACTCTACAACCAGCCACCTTGTCTCTGTGCGTGACGTCATAACTCTACAACCAGCCACCTTGTCTCTGTGCGTGACGTCACTACTCTACAACCAGCCACCATATCTCTTTGCGTGACAACATAACTCTACAACCAGCCACCTTGTCTCTGTGCGTGACGTCACAACTCTACAACCAGCCACCTTGTCTCTGTGCGGGACATCACAACTCTACAACCAGCCACCTTGTCTCTGTGCGTGACATCACAACTCTACAACCAGCCGCCTTGTCTCTGTGCGTGACACCACAACTCTACAACCAGCCACCATGTCTCTGTGCGTGACATCATAACTCTACAACCAGCCACCTTGTCTCTGTGCGTGACATCACAACTCTACAACCAGCCACCTTGTCTCTGTGCGTGACATCACAACTCTACAACCAGCCACCATGTCGCTGTGCGTGACGTCATAACTCTACAACCAGCCACCTTGTCTCTGTGCGTGACGTCATAACTCTACAACCAGCCACCATGTCTCTGTGCGTGACGTCACTACTCTACAACCAGCCACCATGTCTCTTTGCGTGACAACATAACTCTACAACCAGCCACCTTGTCTCTGTGCGTGACGTCACAACTCTACAACCAGCCACATTGTCTCTGTGCGGGACATCACAACTCTACAACCAGCCACCTTGTCTCTGTGCGTGACTTCACAACTCTACAACCAGCCACCATGTCTCTGTGCGTGACATCATAACTCTACAACCAGCCACCTTGTCTCTGTGCGTGACGTCACTACTCTACATTCAGCCACCATGTCTCTGTGCGTGACATCATAACTCTACAACCAGCCACCTTGTCTCTGTGCGTGACATCACAACTCTACAACCAGCCACCTTGTCTCTGTGCGTGACATCACAACTCTACAACCACCCGCCTTGTCTCTGTGCGTGACACCACAACTCTACAACCAGCCACCATGTCTCTGTGCGTGACATCATAACTCTACAACCAGCCACCTTGTCTCTGTGCGTGACGTCACAACTCTACAACCAGCCACCATGTCTCTGTGCGTGACATCATAACTCTACAACCAGCCACCTTGTCTCTTTGCGTGACGTCTCTACTCTACAACCAGCCACCTTGTCTCTGTGCGTGACATCACAACTCTACAACCAGCCACCATGTCTCTGTGCGTGACATCATAACTCTACAACCAGCCACCTTGTCTCTGTGCGTGACATCACAACTCTACAACCAGCCACCTTGTCTCTGTGCGTGACATCACAACTCTACAACCAGCCACCATGTCTCTGTGCGTGACGTCACTACTCTACAACCAGCCACCATGTCTCCTTGCGTGACGTCACTACTCTACAACCAGCCACCTTGTCTCTGTGCGTGACACGATGGGTCGACGATTGGCCAACTTGCCAACTCTGTATCAACTGACACGTGCAGCGCAGCAAGCATGGACCACATTTTCTCAGTAAGTGATTCAGGGACTCAATGACTCCATGACTCGAGGAATATGTGCAGTATATTGCTGCTCATGATGGACATATCCTGTATTGAGGTCTGAGGGACCAGGAAGTGTTATCATCGTATTGCAGCTATGTGCAGCACACATCCTTCGGGGTGTTGCAATTTCCATGTTCATCAGTGTACGTTTGAAAGATGGGAATTGTGCTTCAGTATCGAGTTCTTAGCAGAAGTCACGTCAGAGTTATGTTACCGGTAGCTATCTTCCGTGTTCTTGTCCAGTCAAACTTGCAAGTTTACTTCCCGCTGTTAACACACGCCCTCCCTCCGAGCCTCGACTGAAGGCACGAGACGGAAAGTCAGCGTATGGGCTACAGAGCGGGTACTCATTGACATGGCAGTTGTAGCAGTTGCAAGAAGATACAGTAATTGTTGTTTCATTTGAGGGCCTTGCATATCGTGGTCATTCAGCCCCCCTGTGTGGAATTATTATAACCTGTGCTACTGTGGTGTCTGTAGTAGTGTGAGTGTCTGTAATTCAGGTGTTTTTTTTTGTCGTGTGGCCTCCTGAGAGACTGAGTACAGGTCTTTCTAGTCGACACCCATGGGCGACCTGCGCGTTGCGATGTGGAAGGAAGCGGCCGTGGCCTGTCAGAAGGTACCGTCCCAGCATTTGCCTGGTGTTGAAAATGGGGAAACCACGGAAAACCATTTCAAGGACGCTAACGGTGGGGCTCGAACCCATGCATCTACCGAGTCAGCAGAGAGCTTGGTCCCAAGGACTAACGCTAAGCTTTAGCGACCGTAGCCACTGCTGTGGGTTGTAATTCAGGTGGGGATTTGGTAGGAAGCGGCCGTGGCCTAAGGTTAGGAACCATCCCGGTATATGCCTGGAGTAGAAGTGGGAAATCACGGAAAACCACTTCCAGGATGGCTGAGGTGGGAATCGAACCCACTTCTCTTCAGCTGAGCATACCCCGTTCCAGCCATCAGACCTGAATTACATTTATTGGCATAGCCGGGAATAAAACCTGGACCTCCGGGGCGACAGCCACTGCACCACGAGATGGTCAGTTGCAAGATGGAGCCTGTGACTTGCAGCCGAGCTGCTCGCCAGTGTGAAGTGGAGTACTCGCCGCCTTGCGTGTGTAAACCTGTAACATGCAATACAGCTCTGCTGTGGGGGCTGCCGTCACAGCGCGGTGGATACATCAAGACTGGCAGGAAGCATAAGGACGTTTGCTATGACCTTCGCCCTGTGACGTATCAGCTATCACCCCTAGGCCCTCTCCAGCCGTGCTCCGAGCATCACTGCTGAGTACTCGCCTGTACGCATACTCACACTCGTGGATTCGGTACAGCCTGAATTAGAGCCCCTGCAGTTCCCACTGGTGCCTGAAAGTTGGCGCGCCACATCGCTCGCTACGCACAGTAAGCGATGGTGTCCTCACCACACGCAGTGGCCACCACTCACAAATCACCTCTCTGACAACCGATCACAACTCAAAATATATTGTAAGCTCTTTAAATTTGATCGGATTGCGTTGCTGGTCTAATAATACTCATCCTGCTTGGAATATATTTCATGAAGAATACAATCTCGGGGAGGCCAACTATACACAGTGTTCAGACATTACCATTATTCACTCCCATGAGGTGCATCTCTATTCAAATTATTAGCTGATCTCTGTCTCCATGGCGTTAGGCTAGTGAGACCTACAAATAAACATCATAATAAGTAGTTCCATGAAGAACTAAATAGCCTAATTGCATATATAACACTGGTCTTTTCCCTTAAAACTCTCCTGCCTATTAAATCGATTTGCCTATACTACGAAGGCTGTTTATTAAGTAAGGCCCGTTTTCCTTTTAAAGCAAGTAGTTAGTGCGCACGCCGCAACAAGCGTGCGCGCTACCTCCCGGCATCCTTTGCGAGCAAGCAGCCGTCAGTTGCAGCTGTGTAGCTAATCTGTACGCTGAACTGTGCATCTTTACAATGTTCAAGATTATTGATTCGCCCGCCGCGTGTGAGGTACGATCTGTGAAACGTTTTTAGTATGCAAGAAACAAGTCAGCTTTGTGAGGTGTATGGTGATAATGCAATGAACATTTTCACGGCCACTTTTGAACTCGCGTACCCATTTTCGCACTTTACCGTCACAGCGCAAGATCATGGCAAGACCTCACACTGCTGCCCGGACTCGGGAACTGATTGACTCTTTTGGGTGGGAAGTTTTGGATCCCTCACCGTATAGCCCTTCGTCATCTTGGTGGGAAGCGCTTCGCCGACGATGAAGAAGTGAAAACAGCCGTGAATTCTTGGTCGTCAGAGCAGGTGGCAAACTTTTAATCAGAGGGATTTCAGAACTTAGTTTTAAGGTATGACAAGTGCCTAAATAAACACGGAAACTATGTAGAAAAATAGAGGAAGGTATGTAAAAAATAAATGTGTTTTCAAAATGAAATGTTCGATTAATAAAAAGAAAACGTCCCTTACTTAAAAAACAACCCTCGTAAATAGCTTTTGGTTTACAACCTACCCACGAGGTGGCGTCTTTCTGTGACAGACCAATGGTATTAATTTTAGAAAGAAAAATTTAATGCACGGCTTCTATGGGTAACGAAAAGTACGCTGCAGAATGTAGTGCCCTTATACGATGACTATTATTATAGCCTATCATACGAATCATATTTTCAATCGCCTGAATAAAATATGAGAAATTAAAAAAAAGTTTAAAAATGTCAAACAGACGGCATCTTGAATTTTTGAAAACAATTGAACATTATTAGATGTCTCTACACTAAGCTCTGAATAAAGATTCACTGTGTCAAGTTTCATTGCATTCGGGTGATTAGATCGCAAGAAATGTTATTTTGAGTAGGGTATTTGAAAATCACATGGCCACATTATGTTCTTGTGTTTCTCTCTAACAGCATACAAGATTTCAGTTCGATTGCTTAAATAGTTTCGGAGATATTGAGAACCGGTGAAATGTATCATATTGACGCCATGTTCCATTGTGTTATATACAGGTTGGACCACGTAAGTTGAGACTGTACAATATATCAAAGACTAAGCGTTGTATAAAGAACAGTTTGGAATAAGAGTTGCGTGATATTAAGGGGAAAGAACATGCTATGTGTCGTGATTTTTTTTGAGAACGTTTGGATGGTAATTTGATGGTCACGTGACGTTTTTTAAATGGGGACCAAGAATCTTTATTATGTTTCCTTCTTCCTGATACAACCCTTAACAACATTTGTATAAAGCACTTGTTCGTACACCAACGTGCATAATAACGTCAAGTATGAACTAATTACATGAATACTCTGCTCGGGATGATTTAAATAACAATATCATGATCATTGGGTAGGTCCCGTTAATTGACCTTATTTCAACAGACTCTTTCTTATGGGTTTATCTCAAAGATCGAGTGTATTGTGAAATACCAACGACTCTGGACAACATGAAGGCGTGGATATGAAATGATTGTGCCAGTGTTGACAGAGGCATGGTTTTACGGGCACATAAGTCGTTCATTCAGAGAGTTGGAAAATGCACTGAGGTGGAAGGCTATTTTGAACATTTATTACGCTAAGGTCCGATGCCTATGCAATAACTGGTATTACGCTTTGTACCTACCTGTCATCAATGTTGCACTGTGTACACCCGGGACAGAACCATGTACTTATAAAATTGGTGTACGAAATGCTGTTCTCCAAATAAATCGCGACATTTAGCATGTTCCTTCACCCTTAATAATAATATGCAACTTTTATTCCAAACAGATTTTATACAACGCTTAGTTTTTGAGATATTGTACAGTCTCAATTTATATGGTCCACCCTGTAGCCTATATGTTATAGAATTATATGCCACCAGATAAATATTATAATCATGACTCAATATACCAACTCATTATATTATCGCTTGATTAGGACACGAGAAATATAAAAGTGATTTGAAAAATTTAGCATAGCCGCCATTCTGAAGTTCTCACGTCCAGTGGATATATTGCGACGCATACTACACTGTAAGTGGTCCACTGGATACATAAGGACACAGACTATACTGTAATTGTTCCACTAGATACATTGGGGCTGAGACACACTCTATACTGTAAGTGGTCCATTGGATACATTGGAACACGGACTATACTGTAAATGGTCCACCGGATACATTTCGGGTGGGACGCAGACTATACTGTAAGTGGTCCATTGGATACATTGGGACACAGACTATACTGTAAATGGTTCACTAGATACATTGCGGCTGGGACACAGACTATACTGTAAGTAGTCCATTGGATACATTGGGACACAGAATATACTGTATGTGGTCCAATGGATACATCGGGACACAGACTATACTGTAGGTTGTCAACTGGATACATTAGGACAAAGACTATACTCTATGTGGTCCACTGGATACAATGGGATGCAGACTCTACTGTAAGTGGACTACTGGGACACAGACTATACTGTAAGTGGTCCACTGGATACATTGGGACACAGACTTAACTGTTAGGGGTCCATTGGATACATTGGGACACAGACTATACTGTAAGTGGTCCACTGGATACTTTGGGACACAGACTATACTATAAGAGGTCCACTGGATACATTGTGACACAGACGTAACTGTTAGGGGTCCATTGGATACATTGGGACACAGACTATACTGTTAGTGGTCAACTGGATACATTGGGACACAAACTATACTGTAAGTGGTCCACTGGATACATTGGGACACAGACTATACTGTAAGTGGTTCACTGGATATATTGGGACACAGACTATACTGTAAGAGGTCCACTGGATATATTGGGACACAGACTATACTTTAAATGGTCCATTGGATATATTGGGACACAGACTATTCTGTAAGTGGTCCATTGGATACATTGGGACACAGACTATACCGTAAGTGGTCCACTGGATACATTGGGCCACAGACTATACTGTAAGTTGTCCACTGGATACATTGGGACACAGACTATCCTGTACGTTGTCCACTGGATATATTGGGACACAGACTCTACTGTAAGTGGTCCATTGGATACATTGGGATACAGACTATACTGTAAGTGGTTTACTGGATACATTGGGGCACAAACTATACAGTAAGTGGTCCACTGGAGATATTGGGACACATACTATACTCCAGTGGTCCATAGGATACAATGGGACCCGGACTATACTGTAAGTGGTCCACTGGAGATATTGGGTCACAGAATATACTGTTAGTGGTGCACTGGATAAATTGCATCACAGACTATACTCTAAGTGGTCCATCCGATATATTGGGACACAAACTTTCCTCAAAGTGGCCCATTGTATATTGTGCCCATTTAGAACGGAGAATGATCAGTCATAACCTGGCTTAGCTACTCCGGCTTCGGGGTGTGCACCGTTCAACCCACTATATGACTTCACATTCGGATATAATAGCACTATTAGGTCCACAAGGATACAAGAAATACTCACAAGTACACTTAAAAAGAAATATAATTTATTATCTATGAGGAAAAACAATCTCACCACAACAACCTAATTAAAATCAATAATCAAAAATCAAAAATCACTAAATCAACTTCTGAATCAAATTGTCCAAATCATCATACATTTTTATCTTGCTTAGTTCCCACTAATTATTCTTAACTGGGAATTATTCTCAATCAACTATAAAGTGTGCCTTTCACACTTACAAAAATATTTCACTAAGGCTTGTGGGAAATTTATCTTGTTCACTTCCCTTTTGGGTATTTACTTTAATCACTTATTTATTGACATTGCATTTAGCACTTTAATCTTAATGACTTTCACTTGCGTCAAGCCTTAGGATAGAACATAAAACATATTACCAATTACATTACACATTACACGATACCGGGGATCGATTTCCGTCCCTTATCTCACTATACTATATCATGCTACTAGGATAAGGTAAATCATGCTATGCTACGCACTACCATTGTTTATTTCTCAGTAGGCTTATTCCCTTCTGAGTTCAACTTTAACATATTTGTTTGCCCGTTTTCAACTGTCTTGGGAGTTAGGAAATCGCTTATTTCTTTGCATAATATCTTTGACCATTATTGTCAAAATTGACTGAATTTATTCAAATGTTAGATAGGAATACTCGTCTATCCTTCAGTAATTCAAAAATATAACTTTGAGCCTTGTAGCTCTACTCATTAAAAATTATTTATACTCTGTTAATTACTACTAGGCCTGCTCGCCTGTGTGTCTGCCGTCCCTCTCATGAAAGAAACCTCACTCTTATTTCCAAGCCCGGTCTTTAAGTAGGTCGCGCCTCCTTCAGCCGCCTTGTTAGAACATTATTTATGACCCAAAACATACGGTCCGTACAACTCTTAAAGCTTCCCATTCATTCAACTAATTTTGGCGATTCTAGTGTCAATGATAATCCAAGTCTTTTACAATCTTCCTACACTTTCAATTATTTCATTTTATTGAATACAATATCACTTTGCGAATTAATTCACATACACATTTATTCAGAGATCTTTGATTTGGTCGGTAATTAGGAGCACTTGCTCACAGCGTACCATGCCCGCTAAGGCCCATAATTTGCATTGCTGGCATGAGAAACAATAATACGAAGAGAATGGTACAGCCCGAAACGCCATGTTCGTCTGCCCATTAATGCACGACTAACTCGAGAGAGGACTATTTCACCTTCGTCCCGGCCGCCTGCATACACAATATATTCATCCAGTCTTACTTTGCATAGACAACGACAATATAAACAAAGCTATTTCGGTGGGAATTACCCGTCCACCTCGGTCGCAACCCTCATACATTCGACGACCCGACACAGTAGATTGATCTCTCGAAATGTGCATGAATTAATCAATGCATATATTACTCTTAGCTTGAGTTTACTTTGACTTATTTTGCCCTTTATTTGGCACAATTCAATACTTGGATTCATCATCTATTCACTTCAAATACTATCAACTCTTCAACTTCAATTACATTAATTCTTCAACTTCAACATTTTTAATTCTTCAACTTCACTTCAACTACAATTCAATCATATCATTATTTTGGTACCTTTACTTTTACTTCAACGTGGCTAAACCGCCTATACTTTCACAATTACTTTGCAACAACAAGTATTCAACAATACTTCAACTTTCAAAGGGTCCAACGACTACTATCACTTCAATACTTTGACTATTAGGGTAACAACGACCACTATTATTTTGTTTACTTTTATTATTAGGGTAACAACGACCACTAATTACTTCAATTGCTTTTATTATTATGGTAACTATGACCATTAATTACTTTTATTATTATGGTAACTACGACCATTATCACATCAATTAATATTTCCTGCTTCAAATACAACAATTCGTTATTCGTTTATGATTTTGGAGTGTAACAACTCAATATATTATTACGGAGTCTAAAAAATCGTTTATTATTATTATTATTATTATTATTATTATTATTAATTCATCAGGAGTATAAAAACTCGATTATTATTATTATTATTATTCAAGAGTATAACACTCAATTTAAATGGCACAACTGACCTGCCATAGGTTCAATAATATATGCGATTTCCCTCTCCAAGATTTACTCATTATATTTCATTCATTATTACGGGTTTCACTGATTTTAACACTTGTATAACATCTTTATCATTAAATAACATTTTTACTCTGTGGTAACAATTACATGTATTATTATCAATCATTTCTTTAATTAGTAAGTGCGTAACATAGCATATAGTAATGGATTCACATGACTCACCCTTTCTCCTTCCACGTGTATGACCACATCTTTTAATGGGCTCACCCATCATACATTTCTTTTATCGAAACATCTTATCACTATCACTTACATTTTTTTTACATAAATAACACTTTTTCTATACTGACACATTTTGTATAACACTAACACTTGGTAAAATTAAATATATATCCCTTTTTACATTGGGATTAAAACACATATAATTTTATTTACACACACTATTCACACGGACCATATCTCAGTTGCCGACGAGTGCTTCTTCGACGCCTGCCGATATATCCTATCGATGCCCCTAGCATGAAAGTCTCTTTCAACTGCTACTTCCTTCCTGCATCGGACGTGTGATTCTTCTATACCTTCCGTTCCTTCCATTCTTCCTATTATAGTGTCTATATCCTTTGTTTAATGTCTTTCTTATAGAGCTTCCTCACTTGTTAACTAAATGTTTATTTGTTTATTCACTGTAGCTCTGTGCTCACGATTCTACGGCTGATTCTGTCGCAAACCTATAGTTCTCAATCTATCTTGGTCGTCTACGAAGACCGTACACTCCTATCTCTAACACTTCCATGATTTGTGTTCTTTCAAAAGTTCCGTTCTGTTCGAACCTACGTCCTCTGACGTTCAACTCTAATTTTATACTGCAATAACTGGTTTAAGGCTCCCCTCTGGGACCCATAGTTATATTGTCTCTGTTCTGTGTGGCGTAGCTTCCTATCGCTCACAACTATTGTGTTGTGGTCTCGAACCTATATGTTCTTGTTTATGAGTCCACCGAATATTTCATACGACGGGCCTTCTCAAAAGGTCCAATGCTTCTCAATTTCCGCACTCTGCTTCCTTTAAAGTATTTAGCGTGCTTTACGTATTGTAGCCTAACGTACTTAAACGCGGCTTGGTCATGAACCAATGTGACTTTACCAAAGTTCACAACTTCACTCGAATTTAATAACTTGTCTATTTCGACTTGTATTATACTGTGCCTCTTTCGAGGTTCGAATTCTAATGTCTTTGAACGCAATGTTCCTCCACTGAGGTTCTGATGATAACTCTGACGGACGTAGCTTCCTCTACCGAGGTCCAACTTGAGACCTGTAACTGACGTGACCTCTTCCTATGAGGCCCAATGTAGAACTGATTTGAGCTACTGCTCGGAGCTCTTTTATCTAAAATGATATAAAACGTAGTTCCTTAATGAGTTCTTGAGCTCATTTTCTATATCTGTGCTCCAATCTACTTCTAATTCCGTTTCCAGGTGTACATTTCCATAAATGTAAAGATTCTTCTGAGCGGAATTAATTTTCATCGTTCATTAATTTCTAATAAATTAAAAAGATTATTATCCCTAGTCGGGGGCCGATTATTTTACCATCTTCATCCTCGGTATTCCTTCGCTGGACTCCCCATTTACGTCATCTTGAGTCAGCGATTTCTATTCGCGTAGGCGTTACGAGCTCTCAACCTCATAAAGCCTTTTATCCGTAGGTTTACATTGGCTACTGGTTCTTTCCAATTAGTATTTTAATCTTGTCAAGTTTGCTCTACATTAACGCTTGGCTTCTGTTCGGGGATCTTCTTCTCTGTGTATTCAAAATATTGCTGAATTTCAATCCTTGGGGCCTCTTCTAAATGACTGTATTAATCGTTAATATCAGAAATAGTCCCTCAAGTTCTGACAATTATTAGGTCATAAACATATCCAAATGTGCTCAGCGTAAAGAATTTTAATTGCTGTTTGACTCATGCAATCTCCCTTCCAAAGTACAGATAACAGCTTCTTGTGTTTATATTGCTCCAAAACACGTCATCGTTAATGGGAATCTATTGCATCCTGCTTGACTAAATATAGCAGCTGCACGTTCATAATCTCGCTCTGTGGCGCAACATTCTGTAACACTTCCTTCTTATTTCAACATTGATTTCTTTCTCTCACATAAAAGGACATATGTTCGAGGTTGTACCGACCCCTAGTTGGGGACATTATATTGAGACACAGACTATACTGTAAGTGGTCCACTGGATACATTGGGACACAGACTATACTGTAAGTGGTCCACTGGTAACATTGGGACACAGACTATACTGTAAGTGGTCCACTGGATACAATGGGTCACAGACTATACTAAAAGTGGTCCACTGGATATATTGGGACTCAGACTATACTCTAAGTGGTCCACTGGATATATTGGGACACAGACTATACTGTAAATGGTCCACTGGATAGATTGGGTCACAGGTTATGCTCTTAGAGGCCCACGGGATACATCGGGACACAGACTAAACTGTAAGTGGTCCACTCGGTATATTGGGACACAGACTATGCTGTTAGTGGTCCATTGGATACAATGGGTCACAGACTATACTGTAAGTGGTCCACTGGATACATTGGGACACAGACTATACTGTGAATGGTTCACTGAATATATTGGGACACAGACTTTACTGTAAGTGGTCCACTGGATCCTTTGGGGCACAGACTATACTGTACGTGGTCTACTGGATACATTGGGGCACAGACTATACTGTAAGTGGTCCACTGGATATATTGGGACGCAGACTATAAAACAAGTGGTCCATTGGATACAATGGGACACAGACTATACTGTAAGTGGTTCATTGGATACATTGGGACACAGCCTATACTGTAAGTGGTCCATTGGATACATTGAGACACAGACTATACTGTAAGTGGTCCATTGGATACATTAGGACACAGACTATACTGTAAGTGGTCCACTGTATACATTAGGGCAGAGACTATACTCTAAGTGGTTCATTGGATACATTGGGACACAGACTATACTGTAAGTGGTTTTTTGGATACATTAGGACACACTCTATACTGTAAGTGGTCCATTGGATACATTAGGACACAGACTATACTGTAAGTGGTCCATTGGGTACATTGGGACACAGACTATTTTGTACGTGGTCCATTGGATACACTGGGACAGAGACTATACTGTAAGTGGGTCACTGGATACATTGGGACACAGTTTATATTGTAAGAGGTCCACTGGATACATTGGGACACAGACTATACTTTAAGAGGTCCACTGGATACATGGGGACACAGACTATGCTCTAAGTGGCCCCCTGGATGCATTGGGACACAGATTATACTCTAAGTGGTCCACTGGATATATTGGGGCACAGACTATACTGTAAGTGGTCCATAGCATACATTGGGACACTGACTATACTGTAAGTGGTCCACTAGATACATTGGGACACACACTATACCCTAAGTGGTCAATTGGATACAATGGGACCCAACTATACTGTAAGTGGTCCACTGGATATATTGGGACACAGACTATACTGTAAGTGGTCCATTGGATACATTGGGACACAGACTATACTGTAAGTGGTTCATTGGATACATTGGGACACGGACTATACTCTGAGTGGTCCATTAGATATATTGGAACACAGACTATACTGTAAGTGGTCCACTATATACATTGAGACACAGACTAAACTCTGAATGGTCCGCTGGATACATTGGGACCCAGACTATACTGCAAATGGTCCATTGGGTGCATTGGGACACAGACTATACTGAAGATGGTCCATTGGATATAGTGGGACACAGGCTATACTGTAAGTGGTCCATTGGATATATTGAGACACAGACTATACTGTGAGTGGTCCATTGGATACATTGGGACACAGACTATACTATAAGTGGTTCATTGGATACATAGGGACACTGACTACACTGTTAGTGGTCCACTGGATATATAGGGACATTGCCTATACTGTTAGTGGTCCACTGGATATATTGGGCGATGTGAAATGCCATGTCCTGTGGTTCGGATTCCACGTAAAACGGAGGTCCCGTGGCTTATGATCGCAAGATTAACGGTCACGTTAAACTACAAGCTTCCTTCCTTTGGATATATCGGGACACAGACTATACTGTAAGTGGTCCATTGGATACATTGGGACACAGACTATACTGTAAGTGGTCCACTAGATACATTGGGACACAGGCTATACTCTAAGTGGTCCATTGGATACATTACGACACAGACTATACTGTAAATGGTCCACTGGATAAATTGGGACACAGACTATACTCTAAGTGGTTCATTGGATGCATTACGACACAGACTATACTATAAATGGTCCACTGGATACATTGGGACACAGACTATACTCTAAGTGGTTCATTGGATACATTGGGACACAGACTATACTCTAAGTGGTTCATTGGATACATTACGACACAGACTATACCGTAAATGGTCCACTGGATACATTGGGACACAGACTATACTGTTAATGGTTCATTGGATACATTGGGACACAGACTATACTCTAAGCGGTCCATTGGATACATTGGGCACAGACTGTACTGTTAGTCTGGGCCATGTGGTACATTACGACACAGAATATACGGCAGGACTATATTCCCGTGGTACATGAGATACATTGGAACACAGACTCAATTGCAGGACTCATTTTTCGAGAAAGCACATCTCATGGTAGCAGCGATTCTTACCTGATGGCGAACGTCGGTGCTTAGAGGGGAAGGACGAGTATGGGATGGAAGTTTGTGGTGGGAGACACACACAGTACAGTTACTAGGAGCCATAGCAACCAGCTTCTCCCCTCTCAATCACGCTGCAGCACATTGCCCGCATATGAAACTCTTTGCGTGTTCATGTGCTGTCTATCCCCGGCCTACAGAAAGTTCGGTTGGTTGGTTCCTCAATTTAGGGACTTCGACAACCCGGTCATGTAGCCCCGTATACTTTGGGTGTGCGTTGAATCTGTCTGATAACCGGTGTTAATTTTGACGGCTGTATTAGTGAGTGTTATCTGTGATTCAGGTAAGGGCTGCAGACGATCAATTTCAAGTAGTTCCTACCTTTGCTACCAAATGTTACCGTCAACGACACATAGCTTTGAACTTGGCTACTAGATGCCACCGCAACTGGCGCCGAATGTTGAAACTTATAGAGCGTTAATCAAATCTAACCTACAAATTTAGCTTCACACAATTTTAGTTAGTGGAAGGTCCTTTTGCCGGCCCCGTGGTGTTGGGGTAGCGCACCTGCCTCTCACCCGGAGGCCCCAGGTTCGATCCCCGGCTCCATCAGGGATTTTAAAACTGACGTGAGGGTTGAAACGGGGTGCACTCAGCCTAGTGAGGACAATTGAGTAGCTGTCTGACAGTGAGGCAGCGCCCCAATCACGAAAACCAAGATTAACGGCCGAGGGGACCCGATGCGCTGATCACGCGTCACCCCAATATATGCAGGCCAAATGGCTGGGCAGCGGTCGCTTGGTCGGCCTAGGCCCTTCATGGGCTGTTTAGTGTCATTGGGGGAGGTCCTTTTACATGCCATAAATCTATGACATGGACCCGCCGGCTTTACTTCCCGTCCGAAGAAAGGCATTCTGGGGGAGTTTTAACGCTCTTAAAAATCCGATGACTTCAGCCGGGTTTGAACCCGCAATCATGGGCATAAAAGGTCAGCATGCTACCAACTATGCCATCGAAGCTGCCAAACAGAAAGTTCCTAAAGGCGGCAAAATGTGTTTTTCCTTACTCTGGACATTGCTCACAGATAGTCTATTCCTAAGCTACATCCGTTTACTTTCTCTCATTGGATTAGGGGTCTGCCCTTTTCAACAAATCTCTCAATTCACATTCTTCAAGAGTTGAGGGCATTCATTTTCCATGTCTTTATTTCCTTTATTGTCCATTTTCTTTCAAGTATGTATGTTAGTAGTATTAATTCACATTTTCGTTTTGCTTATCATTAGAGGCGCACGGTGCGGTGGTGTAAGAAGCCAGCCTCAGCCTCATCCTCAGAGCCAGCACAGCCCGGCAGCTATATAACAAGCTGATAACGGTGCGCGGGATTAAAGCCGGCCGACCGGCGATGGCCCGTAATGTGGTAAACAAGGGATTAGCAGTAATCCCTCACAAAACTTGTCTATATGAACACTTTGTTTACTCATTGGATTAATAGACGATAAAATATACACCCCCCTCCCTGCCGTTGATAAATATTGCTGACTAAGCCCTTTTTCCAGTGTTGACAAATATGGATCTTCACACCTGTCAATCACTTTTTAAAAAATGAATAAAATGACCGACTGGTGTAGCAATATTTCACGCTGCTAGTTTATTGCCGAGATAATTTAGTTACTGCCCGTGATGAACAGCAGTGTACACACCAACCTAAATTCTTTCTTTGAGCTATTTATTATGATATGTTTTACTTTCTGCTACCACTTCATATAAATCACTAGAATTTGTTCTATTTATGTCATTCGTTGCACTCACACCAAGTACTTCATTAATCAAAATCCATCCTGTCAGGTAAACAAAGCTATGTGACCTCACAGCACAGCCGTGCGTGCACAAGCATTGTCAGTGGCCATCCATCAAGTCATCCTCGTACTTGCTATGATGTGATGGAGCTCGACCCCATAGGGCCTCAGTGGTTCTAGAGGTGGTAGTCGTGTTTCTTAAAGCTACCTTGGTTAGAATCGAACACTGGCCATTCCAATTGGAACTCTTCCACTGAGCTATGCAGCCAACAGCGACCATCCTAAGACAGGTATTTCCCCCGGGCCTTTCCACAGTGCCTCCATGTAACGTACGGTATTTCAGGTTCGGGGCACCTAGCGCAATACTGTCTGTTAATCGCCTCACCCCTTTATGTAGCCTAGTTCTATTTTATGGGTGTCTTCTGCTCACAACCGAAGATTTATTCCATTCGCTCGGGGAGTATTGACGCCAATACATAACAAAGTGAGGCTATGTTTGATCTTTATCGGCATACCAAGAGTTAGTAGAAAATTCAAAAGGTTCAGATAGAAACCATACTTTATTATTATTATTATTATTATTATTATTATTATTATTATTATTATTATAACTAAAGGACCTGTGTATAAATCACCCGCCCGCCTTTTCTGTTATGCACGCTCGACGCGACATGGTTTTCGCAGGGGCTAACATCTTGTTTCTCTAAACGCACGTTTTAAACAAATTGTCAATATTTATGAAATCAGAGTGCAATTCTCTTTCTTTTGAATGCTCATTTGTTACAAACAGTTGCGTGTGAGTGCCCCATGTGCATAGACCACCCACCCGACGATACTGCTATGCGGGCTCGAGACAGCACAACTCCGGCAGGGGTTATCGTCTTGCTTATTTGTTCAGACGCACTACATAAACAAATAAATATATTTCCGTTCATGTTTCAAGAAATACAAGATTTTTTCGCACTGCATAAACAAATAAATATATTTCCGTTGACTTCTCAAGAAATGCTAGATTTTTTCTGTACTATTCAGGCTATTTGGAAGAGTTTGGCGCAAACCGCACCTTCTAACTCCCTCTGGTTTAAGAGCATGGGTTTTGTGAAACATACACCTAAGGGTTTAATATACAGAGTGGTTCACTAGTCCCTTACTTTATTTTATTTTATTTTTTGAGAAAGGCAATCCAACTAATGCGTATATCATAGTCATCCTAAAAACATTAGTACCTGTTCTTTTACGGCTTTAGTACAACTTTACCGTTGAGTTCATGCTCGCGAATATAGTAGAAAACGATAGTGGCAGTGTTATTTCAATGACCTCAAATATATTGCATGATTAAAACGATCACAGCTCCGAATAACACCTTCTTACATTTGGCCAGGAAGTGTCTATGAATAGATTCAACAGGTGTCAGCACTACATCATGGCTCTCAAGAGCTAAGGTGGCAAAATCAAGCATTGCTGGAGTAGTTTCAGCCTGGTACCAGGTTCGAACCCCGAGCTAGTACATATATTTTTGCTTAATGTCGTTTATAGAGGATGTATTGTGGACGCATATCTACCTATTCAAACGAGTGATTTTTTATTTGGTCCTGAAAAGGACCGTATTTATCCGATGGTACGTAGCCAGGTTGGGCGACGACATAATTGTTCTGTAGAACGAAAGCAGGGCACTCTGTATATTCTAGGTAGTAAGTGTTCGAAATGTTGCCCACCTTGGTTTACAGTAAAACTCAGACTCACTCAGGCCGCCGCACTTGTCAAGTCAAAGCCCTCCGTAGCCCCGGGATGTAAACCTTTCCTCATTCTTACGTTTGACAAATATAAAAAAATTAATTGATCCACTTATGAGAAACACCAGTGTATTGAGTTCATTAGACTGTTAACATGCCCCGGGTACTTGCGTGTGTGTGTCTGGGAAGAATTTGTCTGATAACCTGAGTTATTGCGGTGTCTGAATAAATATATGGCCTTAAGTTAGTTAGTTATTGTTGTTTTAAGGGACGGAACTACGAGGCCTTAAGTTAAAAACCGTCCCAGAATTTACCCGGAGTAGATGTGGGAAACCACGGAAAACCAATTCCAGGCTGGCTGAGGAGGGAATCGAATCCACCTCATCTCAGTTTTTCCTCACGAGGCTGAGTGTACCCCGTTCCAGCCCTCAGACCAGAATTAAATTTCTTGGCAGAACCGGGAATCGAACCTGTACCTCCGGTTCGACACTTCGATACGTTAATATTCATTTCAGATTTTTAAACTTTCTGCCATTACAGGTCGCGTGGCATAACCTACTAATTCGATCGTATTTGCTTTATAAATTAGCAAATTTCAACGTACTCTTCACAGGAATACATCGTAAGTGAATAAATATGGCAATGTCGTTACATCCCCACTAAAATAGAGCACGGACTGTAGTTCAAAAGAAGTATGCTTACCACTGGATTCCACCCGTTCTCGCCCACCATGTATGGCCGGACTTTGACCGATTCAGTCACCAATACAAGGTAGATTCCGCGCACTGCACATGCACTAGTTACTGTGGCCGTCCCACCTCAAACGTTAAAGTCCATGTCAAAGTCTTCAATCATGGTTTATGGTGTTAATTTAACTTTCTACTATTGCAGACGTGACGTTACCTAATAATTCTATCGTATTACGTGTATGTGTGTTATTTCAAGGAGCAGTAAGCCACATGTTAGCAGAATGGTCCTTGTTATTTGGCAGGGAAATGATGACGGTCGTTTTTTCTTGGCAAGACCCATGACTCAACTACATTGCTGTCACACAGGCAGAGCACAGATTAATATTGGCAATTGGGAGAAATGTAACGTTAGTTGGGTTTCATAGAACTAAATAATGAGGGACTGGTGAACCACTCTGTATATGCTTATTAGTAGGGGGGTGATGACAGTTCCAACGCACTCCAGAACCCTCCTCGACCCACTACTAAGCCTCAGCCATGTTAAATATCTCTCGAACGCATGGTCCGATTTTGACAAATGACGTGTCATTGGACTCGGGCTGACGTCCTCTTAGCTGTGGACCACTCGCTATATTTTTGAATTTTTTTTTGAAAATTTTCGTTTTCGGAAATAGGTAATAGTTTGAAAACTAAACAGGATAGAACGTTGTGCCATAGCTCAAACGAATGGTCTTTATGACCTTTATTTTTTTTAATATTTTTTTTTTATTTTTTTATGTTTTTTGAAAACACTCGAATTTTGAAAATTCTTTATTTTGGAAACTAGAAAGTTTACAAAAATGTTTGTTTCACGTCAATCAATGATCCCTACCCCCTCTACCCCCCAAAAAAAATTCAAGTCTCTAGAATGAAAACCTGCAGTAGTGTGGTAGTGACAGAGCTGCTTACAAAAGCAAGTGGTGAGCCCCTGCGACCTTGGAATGGAAGGAGTGATGCTAGGAGGGCATGCTTGGATTCGTTTTTTTCGTCTCGTCGTGCTCTTTACGGGAATGTAGGTGTCGAAAAGGTGAAATGCTGGAAACACAGTCTTTTTGGGGTAAAAACGTGATTTTAGACGTTTTGCTATATCTCGCGAACCAAGTATGCTAGAGGCATGTACGACGGGTCCAAGGACTCGGGGTGACGTCCTCTTTGCTATGGACCACTCGTTATATTTCTAAAAAAATTTGGGAAACTCGATTTTGGGGTAAACACGTGTTTTTTGTGATTTTTGCCGATATCTCACGAACCAATAACGCTAGAGACGTGTACGAGGTGTCCTAGGACTCGGGCTAACGCCCCCTTTCAAATGTGGTAGATATTTTTTTCCAAAAAATAATTCACAAAGGGCCTAACACCGTACATGTTGAAAACACGTTTTCTTTTTCTTTACTTGTTTATAATGTTTATAAAGCGTAGTGGTTGAGAGAGACGATACGGCTGGGTGTGTGTTTCAACGAACCTGCCGCTAACCACAAGGACCATGCTTAATAGAACAATCGCTATTTCGGCGGGTCGGTGTATGACAGAGCGAGGGTGCGTTTTTCTGATATTTTACCTTTGACGTGTAAACGGTGATGAGAACTTGGTTCTATGTTGGTCGAAGCGAGTAGAGAAAACAAACTTACAGGAGGTGAATGTCATTTGAGGTTATCGGATGGCGTTGATCTGACTTGACAACAGGTGACGCTTGAAGGTGAAATAATCTGACCATCGTGGTGGCAGGGGAGTGTGAAATGCATGCACACACATGTGTGAAACCACATGTACGCTAAACCAGTGACATCCTGTCTTGCTTCGTACGTGACAAAATGCAAGTCCATGTGAAATTTGATCTTCCACAGGTGTTCGCTTGGGACGTTAGCTGTCCACGTGCGCGATAACTGTTAACAAGTTACATCCTGTTTTGCTTCGTACGTGACAAAATGCAAGTTCATGTGAAATTTGATTCGCCGCAGGTGTTCACTTTGGGCGTTAGCTGTCCACGTGACCGATAACAAAATGTTCAAAGCGTGGGAAAAAATGATTATACATGCAACGTAGCATATATAAAGACATGTCGTTATCATTTCCACTCTCACTTGGGTGGACTACCTTTGAACACACTGCGTTGCATGAAACCCCTGGTCTTGTTTAACAGTTTTGGTGTTGGTGGAAAATACTTAACCTTGTTGTGGGGTAGGTATTTATTTATATATTTATTCATTTATACATTTATTGATTAATATATATATTTACAAGCAATTATTTATTGATTAGGTAATTAATGATTTTATTTATTTGTTTGCAGATAGCCGGCATACCTTACATGTCTGAGGGAGAAGAAACCATTGCACTTTTGAGCCCACTAGAAGGGAAGAGCAACAAGTCACTGCAAGTAAAGGTGAGATGATTTTTTTAAACTAACTTGTTTCATTTTTTGTTTTATGTTTTATTTTATGAAATGTATGTATTAACCTGAATTTAGGTATTTATAGCGGTTTATTTTATTTATTTTTAGAAACTTGGAAAGAATAGCCTTACCGCCGTAGCAGTCGCTGAAAAAAACCAGAAACGCACTGAAGCGAAACCACTGCCAAAAAGTGAACTGTTTAAAACTCAGGTAAGTCCAACTTAAAAATGCTATTCCATTTTACCACTACTGAAAACTCGTAGACAAAAAAAAATTCATTACCTGTACATGACTGGGACAATGATTGCTTTCTTGATTAATGGCTATGTTGTTGTTGTTGACTGGGAAAAGTACAAGGCCATGTTGGATTTTCTAAAAATAAAAATAATAAATTTAATTTATGGGTGGTTCCCTATGGACTCAACGAATATCCACAGGTTTGAACATGATAATGTGAACAAAATGACATGACATTCATTTTTGTTTATATATTGGTTAAAGGGAGGGTGGGGGAATGTAAATGACTGTAGCTTTATAAAAAAGAAAATAAGTACATGGGTTACTGTTAGTGCCAACATACAGTTTATTTTTAATGGTGTTTTGATATATTAATGTCAATTAACGTTAACGTTTTATTTACAAGTATTGATTGATTGATTGATTGATTGATTGAGTGATGGGTTATTTTGTTTGCTTTTAGGTGTCGTCATGTGCCATTAACGTAATGAACAGACAGTGAACAAACATGCATTATGCTTTAAAGTACTCTGTGCTCTTGTGCAATGTTAATAACTTACAATAAGAAAAAGTTTTATTATAACACATGGCGTTAGTACCAAATACAACAAGTGAGCAAGTTGGTTTACCACGTGGGTTAAATTTAAAATCAGAACATGATCGATGGTTAACATTTGAATCCTGGCCTGTAGGCTTTTTGTCGACGCATGAACTTGCAAAAGCCGGTTTTTTTACTTGAACCGAGAAGATGTGGTGCGCTGTGTGTTTTGTCGTATTGAACTTTCACACTGGGAAGAAGGAGATGATCCCTTTAGAGACCATTTGCGATGGTCTCCTCACTGTCCTTACATGCTTGGAAAGCAAGTGGGTAACCTACCCGTGCATTCATTTTACCGAACCACAATGCCGTTGGCCGCTACTTACGTTGCTGAATCACAAATAAATAATAATAATAATGATGTATTACCAGCCAACGGTAGTGTCGATATATGTGGTCCATATGCCATAGACAGTGTTGAATTGGCGTGTGCTTTTGAAAAATTGGGAGTTTGCAAGACTAAAGCACTAGCACACTCAGAGTACAGCTCTGTTGAAAAACGTTTCGAATCTTATAAAAATGTTTGGCCATTAATATTAAAACACCTTACCAAACAGCTAAGTGAAGCTGGATTTTTTTATACTGGTGAAGGGGATAAAACAATATGTTTTTATTGTGGATTTGCTTTAAAGGATTGGCAAATGACTGATGACCCTTTTGTGCAACACGCTCGTTGGTTACCAAACTGTAAATACATGGTGTTGCTTAAAGGTCAGGAATTTGTGAACACTATTCGTAAAGAAAAAGTGATTGCAGCACAAGACATAAAAGTGCCTTTAGAGTTAGAGCACGCGGAGCAAATACATAAGGCTGAAAGAAAAGACTTGTCTCACGAACAGATACAAAAGTGTGACCAACAATTATGTAAAATTTGTTATCAAGATGAACTAGGTGTTGTATTTTTACCCTGTGGACACATGATAGCCTGTGTCAAGTGTGCATTAGAACTTAACACTTGTGCTATATGCAGAAAAGTAGTATCTGCAACAGTTAGGGCATTTCTTGCATAACTAGTATAATTTATTCGCCATGGATAGTGCAAAATCCCTAATTGCACAATATTATTAAAGCTGTTTTAGAGTGTAATAGATATGCTTTTGTTTTGTTTATAGACTACTACAATGAATGTTTTGAATGCTGTGGGACAATCAGGTGGCTTAGAGACAAAGAAGCTCAGCGAATTGCCAACGCATATTCCATTCCGCATTATCAAGATTCGGAAATTGAAAACAGCATATGGTGATCGTGTACTTTGTGTATGTGAAAACTTTGAGACATTTCTGCCTATACGGTTTAATGATATGTCGGAGAGTGTTTTTGATGAAGTCAATAATGCTGTGCAACCTGTACACTTAATTTATGAAGGTTTTAAAAACAATAGGTGCATGGTTCGTTTTAATTAAATAAATAAATAATGTGAAATAATAATGGAAAATATAAGTAATGACAATATACTGAAAAAGAAAGAAAATATGTGCATAGAATAGTAATGTTTTAGTGTTTAGTGTTGTCTTTAAAAATATTATGATGAAACCAAAAAAAATGTATATAAAGTTTGTAAATAAATGCAAAATCATGTTACAATGTTGTTTTATTTTATACAAAGTTAGTATATTTAACATTGCAGAGTATACATGATTATGACAATAAATGCACACTGAATACAAGCCTTTCTCACTTTACAATAGTCTGTTATAGTTTTAAACACAAGGCTTGTTGTAGATTATTTTATAGCAATGTCCATTCAACGTTGTTTTCGAAATGTGGGAAGCCGCAATGGTTGTATAGGCATAAAAACCTTATTGTTATTACTATTTAGTCACTTTGATCCCCTTGCATATCAAGAGCACATGACCTAGTTGTTCCACTCTTTAAAACGACAACAACAACACTACCTCTTGCATAGTTTGTGATGTTGATGGCTCTTGCGACGTGGAAGATGGATTAAAAATAACTTTTAGAACTGGGGTTAAACGTTGCTCATTAAACAATGCACTATTTTGAGTAGCAATATGGTTTTCTTGATTTTTTGTCGACGACAACTGTGTTTCATGCAGCACACTACATTGATGATCACCGACACTTAAAACCTCACTATTTTTACTTTTTAGGTCACCACGACAATGTTTGGAACGTTGCTTTGAACAACGCCAAATAACAGTTCCATTTTTATTGGTTCGTTTCACAATATATGAATATCCTTTATAGTATGCGTAAGGCTTACCATACCTAGTCACTGATACTTCCATATCAACTGTCAAGCATAGACTAAGCTCTAGTAAAGTCAACTTGGTAATAAGAATACTAGTTTAGTGTGAGAGCAAATATGGATCCAAAGAGTTCAGGTAAAAGTGAAAGCAAATAAGCAAATATAAGAAACAAGAGTGGGGGGTAAAAGTGGTCGCAAAGTGGCAGACTCATTACACAATAATTTCAGCACGACGAAGCTCTTGTTCAATTTCTTTGATTTCCCAATCGTGACCGATATGCCCAGCTTGTCGTAAAGCATGCAATTGTCGAAGCCGTTGAATTAGCTTACTGGGTTTGTTCCAGTATACAAATTTAACAAATGATTTTTTAGGTGTAAACAAAGCATTACCATTATCATGATCATTATCATCATCATCATCATCTTCATTATCATCATCATGATCACCATTATCATCATGACCATCATCACTGTTACTATATAGTCCTTTTTGATCCTCTTGCAATACCACTTTATTTATAGTCTGAGTTGATTTTGATAGTGTTGAAGGTTTCTTGGACGTTGACAACTGTCCTAACATGACGTTTTGAGGACATGATAAGTCCTTTTGAACAAACACTGCACTATCTTTAGCCGCAATATCGTTTTCTTGAACTTGCTTTTTAGCATTTTGATAATTGTTTGTAAACAGTAAGCGTGGTTCGTTTCGAGCACTACATTGATGAACACTCACACTTAAAACCTTTCCATTTTTACTTTTCAGATTGCCTCGACATTTTGTTGACCTCTCTTTTGAGCATTGCCAGAATATTATTCCATTCACATTCTGGCGATTATAGTTATAGGAGTAGCCTCGATAGAGTGCACGTAGCCTACCTTTGTTGGTTGTAATAAGTTCCATAGTAGTAACTGACCTGTCAGTACGATGTTCACACTACAAAGGTTACAACTGTTTTGCTGATGGAGTGACCTACCATAAGCTTATATATTGGCTTATGTGTTGGCTTTTTGTGTTGGCTTTTTGTGTTGGCTTTTCGTGTTGGCTTCTGTGTTGGCTTATGTGTTGGCTTTTTGTGTTGACTTTTTGTGTTGGCTTTTCATGTTGGCTTTTCGTGTTGGCTTATGTGTTGGCTTTTTGTGTTGGCTTTTTGTATTGGCTTTTCGTGTTGGCTTTTGTGTTGGCTTATGTGTTGGCTTTTTGTGTTGGCTTTTTGTGTTGGCTTTTCATGTTGGCTTTTCGTGTTGGCTTTTTGTGTTGGCTTTTCGTGTTGGCATTTCGTGTTGGCTTTTGTGTTGGCTTTTCGTGTTGGCTTTTTGTGTTGGCTTTTTTGTATTGGCCTTTCGTGTTGGCTTTTTGTATTGGCTTTTCGTGTTGGCTTTTTGTTTTGGCTTTAGTATTGGCTTTTGTATTGGCTTATTTGACAAGTTATTTGTGTCACTGTATTTAGTGGATTTTTTCTTGGTGTTGGAAAGTAGTTGAAAGAGAGGGAATATTTAAAGACTTAACCTCAGCTCACTAACCTAACCTAACCTAACCTTTCAACTCTCAGATGTTAATTAAATTCTGTGCATAGTCGAGTTGGAACCCAAGACCTCAGGGGTAAAAAAACAATTATTTTTGACGACTTATTTTGGTAACTTATTTTAATGGCTAACCTAACTTTACCTAACCTAACCTAACCTAACCTCAGCTCACTTTGGATATTACTAGTAAGTGTTCATATCCTCTGCTAGGTAGCATGCTAGTAGTACAGGTAGTGCTCATATTTACCGCTAGGTAGCGGAAACATACTTTGCATGTTGCATGTGACACTTGTGAAGTTTAACCACATGCAAGACGTGCTTGTATAAGTTCTCTATTTAAACTCAATATACAATTAACCACTAAATGTTCAGAACTAACATGTATAGCCATGTTTAGGGTATATAGGAGACCCTTAGCAAGAAAGGCTGTCTAACCCACGAGTGTACAGCCTTGTCATACGCAGTAAGCACCTGTTGGCAGAAAACAACAACAACAACAACAATTTGAGAAAGCCAACAACATATCCATTAATGTATTTAAAGGAAACAGCTGTACTCTGAGTGTGCTAGTGCTTTAGTCTTGCAAACTCCCAATTTTTCAAAAGCACACGCCAATTCAACACTGTCTATGGCATATGGACCACATATATCGACACTACCGTTGGCTGGTAATACATCATTATTATTATTATTTATTTGTGATTCAGCAACGTAAGTAGCGGCCAACGGCATTGTGGTTCGGTAAAATGAATGCACGGGTAGGTTACCCACTTGCTTTCCAAGCATGTAAGGACAGTGAGGAGACCATCGCAAATGGTCTCTAAAGGGATCATCTCCTTCTTCCCAGTGTGAAAGTTCAATACGACAAAACACACAGCGCACCACATCTTCTCGGTTCAAGTAAAAAAACCGGCTTTTGCAAGTTCATGCGTCGACAAAAAGCCTACAGGCCAGGATTCAAATGTTAACCATCGATCATGTTCTGATTTTAAATTTAACCCACGTGGTAAACCAACTTGCTCACTTGTTGTATTTGGTACTAACGCCATGTGTTATAATAAAACTTTTTCTTATTGTAAGTTATTAACATTGCACAAGAGCACAGAGTACTTTAAAGCATAATGCATGTTTGTTCACTGTCTGTTCATTACGTTAATGGCACATGACGACACCTAAAAGCAAACAAAATAACCCATCACTCAATCAATCAATCAATCAATCAATACTTGTAAATAAAACGTTAACGTTAATTGACATTAATATATCAAAACACCATTAAAAATAAACTGTATGTTGGCACTAACAGTAACCCATGTACTTATTTTCTTTTTTATAAAGCTACAGTCATTTACATTCCCCCACCCTCCCTTTAACCAATATATAAACAAAAATGAATGTCATGTCATTTTGTTCACATTATCATGTTCAAACCTGTGGATATTCGTTGAGTCCATAGGGAACCACCCATAAATTAAATTTATTATTTTTATTTTTAGAAAATCCAACATGGCCTTGTACTTTTCCCAGTCAACAACAACAACATAGCCATTAATCAAGAAAGCAATCATTGTCCCAGTCATGTACAGGTAATGAATTTTTTTTTGTCTACGAGTTTTCAGTAGTGGTAAAATGGAATAGCATTTTTAAGTTGGACTTACCTGAGTTTTAAACAGTTCACTTTTTGGCAGTGGTTTCGCTTCAGTGCGTTTCTGGTTTTTTTCAGCGACTGCTACGGCGGTAAGGCTATTCTTTCCAAGTTTCTAAAAATAAATAAAATAAACCGCTATAAATACCTAAATTCAGGTTAATACATACATTTCATAAAATAAAACATAAAACAAAAAATGAAACAAGTTAGTTTAAAAAAATCATCTCACCTTTACTTGCAGTGACTTGTTGCTCTTCCCTTCTAGTGGGCTCAAAAGTGCAATGGTTTCTTCTCCCTCAGACCTGTAAGGTATGCCGGTTATCTGCAAACAAATAAATAAAATCATTAATTACCTAATCAATAAATAATTGCTTGTAAATATATATATTAATCAATAAATGTATAAATGAATAAATATATAAATAAATACCTACCCCACAACAAGGTTAAGTATTTTCCACCAACACCAAAACTGTTAAACAAGACCAGGGGTTTCATGCAACGCAGTGTGTTCAAAGGTAGTCCACCCAAGTGAGTGTGGAAATGATAACGACATGTCTTTATATATGCTACGTTGCATGTATAATCATTTTTTCCCACGCTTTGAACATTTTGTTATCGGTCACGTGGACAGCTAACGCCCAAAGTGAACACCTGCGGCGAATCAAATTTCACATGAACTTGCATTTTGTCACGTACGAAGCAAAACAGGATGTAACTTGTTAACAGTTATCGCGCACGTGGACAGCTAACGTCCCAAGCGAACACCTGTGGAATATCAAATTTCACATGGACTTGCATTTTGTCACGTACGAAGCAAGACAGGATGTCACTGGTTTAGCGTACATGTGGTTTCACACATGTGTGTGCATGCATTTCACACTCCCCTGCCACCACGATGGTCAGATTATTTCACCTTCAAGCGTCACCTGTTGTCAAGTCAGATCAACGCCATCCGATAACCTCAAATGACATTCACCTCCTGTAAGTTTGTTTTCTCTACTCGCTTCGACCAACATAGAACCAAGTTCTCATCACCGTTTACACGTCAAAGGTAAAATATCAGAAAAACGCACCCTCGCTCTGTCATACACCGACCCGCCGAAATAGCGATTGTTCTATTAAGCATGGTCCTTGTGGTTAGCGGCAGGTTCGTTGAAACACACACCCAGCCGTATCGTCTCTCTCAACCACTACGCTTTATAAACATTATAAACAAGTAAAGGAAAAGAAAACGTGTTTTCAACATGTACGGCGTTAGGCCCTTTGTGAATTATTTTTTGGAAAAAAATATCTACCACATTTGAAAGGGGGGCGTTAGCCCGAGTCCTAGGACACCTCGTACACGTCTCTAGCGTTATTGGTTCGTGAGATATCGGCAAAAATCACAAAAAACACGTGTTTACCCCAAAATCGAGTTTCCAAAATTTTTTAAGAAATATAACGAGTGGTCCATAGTAAAGAGGACGTCACCCCGAGTCCTTGGACCCGTCGTACATGCATCTAGCATACTTGGTTCGCGAGATATAGCAAGAAGTCTAAAATCACGTTTTTACCCCAAAAAGACTGTGTTTCCAGCATTTCACCTTTTCGACACCTACATTCCCGTAAAGAGCACGACGAGACGAAAATAACGAATCCAAGCATGCCCTCCTAGCATCACTCCTTCCATTCCAAGGTCGCAGGGGCTCACCACTTGCTTTTGTAAGCAGCTCTGTCACTACCACACTACTGCAGGTTTTCATCCTAGAGACTTGAAATTTTTCTGGGGAGTAGAGGGGGTAGGGATCATTGATTGACGTCAAACAAACTTTTTTGTAAACTTTCTAGTTTCCAAAATAAAGAATTTTCAAAATTCGAGTGTTTTCAAAAAACATAAAAAATAAAAAAATATATTAAAAAAATAAAGGTCATAAAGACCATTCGTTTGAGCCATGGCACAACGTTCTATCCTGTTTGGTTTTCAAACTATTACCTATTTCCGAAAACGAAAATTTTCAAAAAAAAATTCAAAAATATAACGAGTGGTCCACAGCAAAGAGGACGTCAGCCCGAGTCCAATGACACGTCATTTGTCAAAATCGGACCATGCGTTCGAGAGATATTTAACATGGCTGAGGCTTAGTAGTGGGTCGAGGAGGGTTCTGGAGTGCGTTGGAACTGTCATAACCCCCCTACTCTTATTGGTTGGTATTACTAGAAGATCACAGCAATCATTTCAACGATCCCATAGCACGCCTTTCCATACGACATATGCTGCTCGCTACAATATGTACACTAGTTGAGAGTAGATAGTGACGAAGATAACTGCTCTCACCAGGACAGCGCAAGACTCAATCAGATAAGTAGCCTGTAAAATAAAGGAAGGAAGGAAGATTGTGGTTTAACGTGACCGTTAATCTCGAGATCATGAGCCACGGGACCTCCTTTTTACGTGGAATCCGAACCACAGGACATGGCATTTCACTTCGAAAATCTCACATGCATTGACCGGGAATCAAACCCGGACCGCCTTGGTGAGAGGCATACAGCTAGACAGCTGCGCCACCACGCCCAACCCTGTAAAATACAATCTGAACTGGCCACGTAACTACAATCACATATTTACTCTAAACAAGCAAATGTTGGTTATCAATCACCACTTCCAGTATTTCAACAAAATATCACATAGACTAAAACAAATATTGGCGAGATGAATTATCATAACTAATACTTCAATTAAATAAGTCCTCATATTGTAAATATTTTCACCCATACTCTCAGACATATATTTTATAGCCCAAGAGTAATGTATCTGATGATGGTCGCTTGACGATCAAAACTGGTCATCCAAGTGTAAAGTGCTGTTCAAAACATTAAGGACACCACCCATAAAGTAACGTTTGCCACTTGCCTGCAATGTATTGGCAATGCGCCATTTTCGTAATTATTAATACAACCTACAGACAATGAGCAGTTGTTTAGTAAAAAACACATGGATTTTGGTGGAAAAAATACGAAAGTTATTGGCAATTTTTAAGTACCGTATGGCACAAAAATTAACACTCGTATGCACGGAAACCCCCATCCTAAGAGAAAACGGGGGCACGTACACATTTGAAATTTGGCATATCAATAAACCTCACAAGGACCTATCAAACGTGTAGTGTAAAATTATTGAGGGAAAATGTGAGGATGAGTGAGAAAGTTATATATTTCTCTGGAATTATTTGAAATTTTCACGAAAAGTCCCAATTTCATATGGTCTTTATAAAATATTATATTTGGCACCAGCGCTCAAATGATATCACAGCCTACTTGATACACGTCTGTTTAGGCGGGAAATGATGTTTGGGAACAGCTGATTGGTTTGTTCTCTGAGCAGCTTGTGATATGTTTGAGGATAAGTGCGTACTTCGTCGAGCTCAGGAATTTGTTGAAACAAAATGGTTCGTCGAAGTGTTCCAGATGAAATAAAGTGGCAAATTGTAGGTAGGAAGAGACTCCCTAGGCCTCGGATGCCCTAATACCGTCGGGGTCTGAAGAGAACAAGGGTTGACCAAGAGAGGTCTACAGGAATGAAGACGGAGAGGAGCCCGGCACAAGTAAGAGGAAGCAATGCCGGACTCAGCCACAGCCTTATTGACTCTATGGTGCAGCGTGTTTCAGCATGCAGGAAAGCCAAAGGTGGCTAACATTGTACTAAACTTGTAATGTATGTGAATTGATCACTTATTAATTTTGAAATGGAATAAATGACTTATGAATACAATTTTGTCAGTTTATGGGAAGTGTCTTTATTGTTTTGAACAGCACTGTATTTATTAATCCCATGCAATTATGTTCAGGAATAACCGATCACAATTGGGTGAAATCGTGTTGACCGACTGAAAAACATTAAACCTCGTTTACTAAGGCAACACTGAAAATGGCTTCGAACACCATAATTGGAATTGTATTATTTTGACCGACTAAAATGTTGCAATATCTATATGAATGTGTATTATGAGGTTCGCTTCCGACTCGTCATATGAGAGCACATACAACCGCTTACATGTTGCACATTTGGCCCCTGAGCGCATGCGTGTTACAGAACATTTGACTCGTTCCTCTTCTCACTACGGCGGCACACAACTTCGTCAGAAGAATGGCCTTGGTGAAATGATCATATCAAGCAAGTTAGGGGGCTCAAAGGACAAAGCGTAACGTGCAATAAACTTTCAAGCCAACAAACGTCGTTGTAAGCACAATTATTTGTCAAGATATTTCAGTTTTAAAAGAAAGGAACCTTATAGTTTTTATGTGACCTTTAATTTCGCGATCAAGAGCCACAGGACCTCTATTTTTACGCGTAATCCAAACCAAGGGACGTGATATTTCACTTCGATATTCTCACATGTAGTAACCGGGAATCGAGCCCACTCCGTCTTGGTGAGAATCTTAACCACTGAATTATCGCCCCCTCCCCATTTTAGTTTTAGTAAAAGGTGAAATAGGACCTTGTTACAATGACATATTCTCAATTATGTTAATACACAGATGACAGTATCAAGCGAGTCCTTCAGTTGCAAAACTCGTTTAATCCACTTGTGAATATGAATCATTTCATGAGAAACGTTTCTCTGAACTTTGACTAAAGTATCTTTTGTGTTTGTTGTTTTCCACTTTTTTCATTTTGCTTTGTGTTTTTGGTTTTTGGTTTAGTGTTTGCTTTGTGCTATTGCTTTTGAATTTTACTTTTTGCTTTTCTTTCTTGGTTTTGGTTTTGTGTTTGTTTTCTGCTTTTGCTTTTTGCTTTGTGTTTCTTGTTTTTTATTTCTGCTTTTGCTTTTGTTTTTGAATTTTGCTTTTTTGCTTCGTGTCTTTCGTTTTTGGTTTTGTGTTTGTTTTCTGAAAAATCAAAATAAAATAAAACAAAAACAGCCAAAACAAAATCAAAATAAAACAAAACAAAATTAAAATTAAAAATAAAAATTAAATAAAACAAAAAATTAAACAAAACAAATAAAAGCAAAATCAAACGAAATAAAATAAAACAAAACAAAATTAAAATAAAAAACAAAATAAAATAAAATTAAGCAAAACAAAATAAAACAAAACAAAAACAAAACAAAAAGTAAAATAAAATAATTGAATAATTAATTTTACGACATGATCCTTATTCACAAGTGGATTAAACGAGTTTTGCAAATGGACGACTGAAGTAAGTTGGGGTTCAATTGATAATGCGTAAAGCCCATAATGTCTCGAGCCAAAAAGACTCGTTATGGTGTTTGAATCCATTTTTCAGTGTTACCTTAGTAATCAAAATATGATGTTTTCCAGTCGGTCAACACGATTGTACCCAATTGTGGTGGGTTATTTCCTAATCCTAAAAAACATTTACATGAGTGTCGACAGTGACGACGTAAACTGTTCTCATCCGGACCGCGTGCAACTCAACTAGCTAAGTAGCCTAGACAATACAATCTGAACTGACCATTTAACAACCATCAGATACACTAAGCAAGCAAATTTGGAGGTCTATCACCCCTTTCAGTAAGTTAACAAATTATCACACAGACTATAACTAACAAATATTGACTACAGCTCAGTGTCGGGCTCTGACGTTTGGCGATGGTGGGAGAAGAGGGGTAAAGAGAACAATATAGCCAACCTATGGCAGTGAGAAGCTGTTAATAGAACCTTGAACCTTGCCATCAGTGTAATTCTTCTCTAGCGTCTTCACTATGTATCGTGGAAGTCCCACACCCCATTTGAAATTTATGCATTATTTTGTTATTCCGACTTTTTGCTGTTACAAAACCTAAATTCTAAATCCCAGTGGAATTCCGCCTATGTTGGCGAAGTCGCTTACTACCACGAAGAATGTTGTCAGATGTACCAATCAGCGGTATTCCCGGTAAGCCAGTCTTTAAACTTAGCTCGATGTTGCCATGGCTCTCCTCTGTGGATCAGTTGCTCTTTGTGTTAGTGCAGGTTTGTTGTTTTATAGTCTCGTGTGTGCGCAATTACCGATCAACTGTGTGTAAGCGTATTACTTTAGTAATATGGTCAGCGGTTCGTCAGAGTTCATTTAAAAACATGTGAAATATTTTATGTAGTCCACGAAGTTTTATATTTCGCGATACAGAACCGGCAACGCTGCCTCCCTCCCTCATGAGAAATTTCAGAGCCGGACACTCGACGGCTGTACTGTAGTTGCATTATTATATCATTTCAAATGATCTTGTCGACTTCGTCGTTATGCTTAGGTCTACCGTTATGCGTCACAGTTACGGCGTGTATGACGTCATCATGTTGTTCAGTGCATATGCACCGAGTCTGAGTTTAATCCTGCGGTCTGGCGTTATGCGAACGGAGACGGTGAGTGCGTGACGTCATTCAGCCCCCGCGCGGAAAGCCTAAGTTAAAGGGTAATGGAGTCTGTTGAGTCTGAGTTTACTCCTGGGGTCTGGCGTTATGCGAACGGAGACGGCGAGTGCGTGACGTCATGCAGCACCCGCGCGGGAAGCCTAAGTTAAAGGGTAATGGAGTCTGTTGAGTCTGAGTTTACTCCTGGGGTCTGGCGTTATGCGATATGGAGACAGCGAGTGCGTGACGTTATACAGCAGAGTGCAAAGAGTCCTGGGGCTTCGAGCGAAGCGAGAAGCCCTCCTGAGCCTTTATAACATGTGTAGCATTTGTAGCATGCGTCATTTGAAATGATATAAAGTATAGTCTCTCAGACTGACTGTATCTTTTAACTACTATTGCAACTAAATATTATAAGTGTACATATTGTAAATATTATCACCCATACTTTTAGACGTAGATTTAATACCCTACTGTCGACCAAAATATTATGTGCACTCGAGTTTGAAGGGTGTTTGTGAAGTAATCAATATACCTACATAAAATCCAATAACATCATCATTTTCTTCGTTCTATTTTACGTTAGAGCACGTAGGTTTGGTATTTTTAATTTTTATTTTAATATTTTTTATCGCAGTTGAAACACAAAAAGTGCCCGTTTTTAAGCGTGTTTCAACCATGCGTCACATTTAAGAATTATTATCTCACAAACCCGTCATCAGATCGAATCCAAATTTTAACACAATACACATTGGAATGTTGTATAACTGGTTTATTAATTTCAATATTGTGTGTGTTCAAGAACGAAAGTTGTTATCATTTTTGTAAGGTAACTTTTTCTCGGCTCGGGGTCGTTGGAAAATGTAGTTTTTGGTTGCCTTGAAATCCGTATACTTCAAAAAGTTATGCTGTATGACTGTGAAATACGTAAATCAATTCACTTATTTTATATCGGTTTGTATTTGTACGGGGAATTAAGACACGGTTCACGAGCTAGCCGCTCCGGGAAATGCTGCACAGTGTTGCTGATATGGAGCCCATCATTTCCGAGCGAGGCGCGCCATGACGCGTGATGGAGCCCATCTTGGCAACGCTGTACAGCTTTCACCGGAGCGGCTAACTGGTTAACCATGTCTTAATTTCCCGTACAAAAACAAACCGATATAAAATAAGTGAATTAATTCACGTATTTCACAATCATACAGCATACCTTTTTGACGTATAAGGATTACAACGCGTCCAAGAACTACATTTTCAAACCACCCCGAGCCGAGAAAAAGTTGGCTTACAAAAATGATAACAACTTTGTTTCTTGGACACACAAAATTTTAAAATTAATAAACCAGTTATACAACATTCCAATGTATATTGTGTTAAAATTTGGATTCGATCTGATGACGGGTTTGTGAGATAATAATTCTTAAATGTGACACATGGTTGAAACACGCTTAAAAACGGGCACTTTTTGTGTTACAACTACGATAAAAAATATTAAAATATAAATTAAAAATTCCAAACCTACATGCACTAACGTAAAGTAGCACGAAGAAAATGATGATGTTATTGGATTTTATGTAGGTCTATTGGTTACTTCACAAACAACCTTCAAACTCGAGTACACATAATATTGTGGTCGACAGTAAGTGTAATGGTTCTGATGATCGCTTGACGATCGAAACTGGTCATCCAAGTTTATCTATTAATCTCACGTATTTTTTCAGGATTAGAGAATAACTCATCACAATTGTGTAGAATCGTGTTGACCGACTGAAAAGCATAAAATTTCGACCAATAAGACTCGTTGTAGCACAATTACTTGACAAGATATTCCAGTTTTAGTAAAAGACAACATTTGTTCATTTCAATATAGCCTACAGTGGAGGGTGGTCAGAAACAACGTGAACCGGGACCAACTGATAAATACTTTGAGAAAAATAACCGCGCCGGTGTCATTTTTATCAGCTGCTGGAGTTAGTCAATAAGATCGTTTCGTGGGCTAATTCAAATGTGCTTTGCGAAGTTGCCAACTCTACCCGCGGTCCAAGACCGGCTTGAGAACACCAATCGAAGCTTAGGACTTTGTCAGGGGATGATTTAAACCTGGACTTCGAAGCAAGCAAAATAGCACAATAGAAAATACGCCACGGTGACAACTGCTGCTTCCGACGATGTGTTTGTTCTGATGCTGATTTCTTGGCAGCGGTAACTGCTAGGCGATCAATCGTCTAAAACAGTTCACGCTGTTCCCAACCGCCCTGTACAATATAAGGTCCTTTGATATTCGGGGCGCAGGAGGCGGATGATGGTGGAACTTCTAAGTGGCAGAAGTGCTAATATCCAAGTCCCTAACTCAAACGACACACCCATTAGTGAACCGAAAATTTTGTACACAATGAGATTCCCAATATAAAAAACGCGTACAGAAATGTGTAATGTTACGTGCCACCCCTTAGTGGCACTTCCGTTAACTGGATTACGGTGGGTAGAAGCACAACACAAATTGTTCCTTTAAAGAAACGTATTAGCTTTATTGCGGGCCAGAAAGATACACCTCACAATAGCAAATTCAAGCAATTAGTATCTCACTCTAGTTTCCTCTTGTAGGGAACACTTCCCTTTCACTTGTCAATAAGCCACAGAAGTTCATCCCTCCTAATGAGGTGGCCCCGTGCGCTGCCTGGAAATAACTGCTCTCAGCCTGTCACCGTACTACACAATGTTTCGCAATTAACCACAATGACCTCTGTCGCACTGGAAAAAACACACTCTTCAAATACAGTCCCTCCGTAGGCTTCACACTCCTTCGCTGTCAAGAGAATCAGCTTCACTAGGGTTTCGCAAGTCACGTCACCAACTGTTGTCGCACTCGCTCAAAAGCACTCACTAGCTCAAAAACAGTGTCCACCTCGCTGGCCAGGTCGCTCTTATATAGCAGGCTGGTGACTCAATGAATGTTTCTAGACCCGTCCAGGATTCACGGCTTCTCGAGATTTCCATCACTTACTGGGTCGCGAATCTTCTGGACCATCCCTTTTGTCCTAGTAGCCCTGTTGCGTAAGGCGCAGGTAATACACAGAGGCAGAGCATAGCCCTGGGGCGGCTGTGAATCACGCGGCGAGGCGACGAAACAAACTCACAGCCGTAACACCACCCCTTCCTAAAAAACACCACCCCTTCCTATATAGCCTGATCGTCCCGATCAATCATTGGTCCGTCTGTGTCCCTCCGTAGGCTGCCAGGCGATCTCGATGCACGATCTTCATCTTCGCCCTCGGGCTCCGCTGAATCCTCTAGACGACATCGTTGATCCATTTCACGACTCGGTACGGGCCCTCCCAGGACTTCTGCAGTTTGGGTGACAGGCCTTTCTTCCGTAATGGGTTGAAGAGCCAGACCAGGTCGTCCTCGTGGAAACCGCTGGCATCTGTCTGCTGGTCGTATCGGGTCTTTATTTGGTCGGTCTCGATCCGCAGTCTCCTCCTCGCGAACGCGTGCACGTCCTCCAGTTGGTCGACCAGTTCTTGACAATACTGGCTTACCGGGACCGGATCATTCCAGGGTCGGCCGAAGGCAAGATCGACAGGTAGACGGAGTTCCCTCCCAAACATGGCCCGGGCTGGTGTGCACCCGGTGGCTTCATGCACGGCAGCGCGGTAGGCCAGGAGAAATAGTGGAAGATGTTTGTCCCAATCCCTCTGTTGCTCGCTGACGACTATTCGGAGATGGTTCTCGATGGTGCGATTGAATCGCTCTACCATTCCGTAGCGGCGTAGTCCTTGTCTTCCGGATTCCCAGCAGCTGGCATAGGTTCTGGAACACCTGCGACTCGAAGTTGCTCCCTTGGGCGGAATGCAACTCCAGGGCTACTCCGTACCGGCTGACGAATTCCATCACCAGGGCCTCTGCGATCGTCGCGGCTTCCTGGTTAGGGAGCGCATACGCCTCCGGCCATTTGGTGAAGTAGTCGCTGACGACCAATATGTAGCGGTTCCCTGCCTCGCTCAACGGGAATGGCCCAGCAACATCGATGGCCACTCTCTCCATGGGGCCGCCCACGTTGTGGGTTTTCAGTGGACCCCGTCGTCTTCGTCCTGGTCCCTTGCTGGCTGCGCATTCGTGGCACCTCGCGCAGTGGTTCTCCACGTCTGCTCGGCATCCGATCCAGTAAAACCGCTCTCTCAGCTTCTCCAGGGTCTTCTTTATCCCTAGGTGTCCACCAGATGATCCTCCATGGACTTCCTTCAGGACTTCCTTCGTCATAGCCTCTGGTACGACGTCTTGTTCCCGAGATGTCTTCCCGTCGGTGCTCCCCCAGGTACGGCAGATGAGGCCATCCCTTATAATCAGCGAGTCCCACTGCGCCCAGTAGGACTTAAACTTTGGGCTGCAGTCACTCACAATGTTCCACCCGGGTCTGGGAACACAGGCCCCCTTCCATTCGGCTATCAATCCCAGGTCATCATCTTCTGCTTGCGCCCACGAGAAAGATTCGCGGCTCCAGCTCCCTTGAAGTTCCACGGTAGTCCTTCGGCACTGTATCCCGGTGTTCTCTTCCCTTCTGGCAGAGAAGGTGCAGTCTTCGGGGCACGGTCTTCGTGTCAGGGCGTCGGCGTTAGAATGCAATTGGCCTTTCCTGTGCTGGATCTCAAAGTTGTACTGTTGAAGCCTCTCTAACCACCGCGCGAGTTGACCCTCGGGCTGCTTGAAGTTCAGGAGCCACCGCAGGGATGCATGGTCGGTCCTGATGAGAAATTCTTGCCCGTACAGGTACTTGTGGAAGTGTTCGATGGTCTTCACGATGGCGAGCAGCTCCTTCCTGGTGACGCAGTAGTTCCTCTCTGGCTTTAGAAAGGCCTTGCTGAAATATGCCACCACTCTCTCCTCGCCGTCCACTACTTGCGACAGGACTCCCCCTATACCAAAGTCGCTGGCATCTGTATCAACGACGAACCTTGTTCCAGGTCTGGGGGAGGCCAGAATAGGTGCAGTGCACAGAGCCTGCTTGAGTGGTTCGAAGGCACTGTGGCATTCTGCTGTCCACGTGAACAGTTGGTCCTTCTCAGTCAGTCGATGCAGTGGTTTGGCGATGTCGGAAAATCCTCTCACGAAGCGACGGTAATATGTGCAGAGTCCCAGGAAGCTTCGAAGTTGGGACTTGTCCTTCGGAACTGGCCACTCCCTCACAGCTGCGGTCTTCTCTGGGTCAGTACCCACCCCTTCCTCGGAGACGATATGACCAAGGTACTGGACCTGTTTCTGAAAGAGCTGACACTTCTTGGGGCTCAACTTCAGCTGGGCAGCCCGTAGCTTCATCAAGATGTCCTTCAGGTTGCTCTAGTGCTCCACGAAGCTCCTCCCCAGAACGATAACGTCATCTAGGTAGACCAGGCAAGTCTTCCAGTGTAGTCCCCTCAGGATGGACTCCATTAGCCTTTCGAAGGTCGCAGGGGCGTTGCACAACCCGAACGGCATGACGGTGAACCGCCAGAGCCCGCTGCCCACTGAGAACGCCGTTTTCTCGCGGTCCTTATGGTGGACCTCCACCTGCCAGTAGCCACTCTTCAAATCCAAGGTGGAGAACCCTCTTGACCCTGATATGGTGTCCAGTGTGTCGTCGATCCAGGGTGGAGAGTAGCTGTCCTTCTTCGTGACGTCGTTCACCCGCCTGTAGTCCACGCAGAACCTGGTGGAGCCGTCCTTCTTCTTCACTAGCACGACCGGAGAGCTCCAAGGACTATGTGATGGCTCGAACTCCCCCTGTGCCTTCATTTCTTCCACCATCCGGTCGACTTCAGCTTGCTTGGCGAGCGGGACACGTCGGAATGGGGCCCTCATCGGTGCGCTGACCCCAACGTCGATTCTGCGCTGGGCCAAGCTTGTCCTGCCGAAATCTTTGCTCCCCACGGAGAAGACGTCCTGGAATTCACGTAGCAGGTCCTGAAGTTGGCGTGATTGCTCCTCGTCTAAATGGTCCTGGGATCCTTGGTACAGCTCCTGTAGTTCTTCTGGCAGGGCGCGTCTTCCTTGGTTATCCGTCTGCAGGTGTCCGTCCGTCGCGTCTGTGATGCGGGCAATCCAGGTAACGGGCTCGCAGACTCCTAGATTGGTGTCCCGGTGAACCGTAATGTCGTAGTCGTTCAGGTTGAACAGGCAGATGTACGGCCGAGGCGTCGTGTTGATGAGGGTCGTGGCAATTAGCAATCCTCTTGTCTGGATGTACTCATATTTTGGCTCGATGACAGCCGCCAGTCCCTCAGCAGTTCCGTCGACAATTACGGCAGCGCTGACCTCCGTCCGGGCGGGAACGATGACGTCCTCTCTCTCTCTGCCTTACTCGTCGTGCGGTGACGGCCTCGTGCGCTGGTTGCAAAGCAAGTTCTTCTCCTCCGTACCGGAGAGTGTTGGTGCTCAGGTCCAAGATGATGCTGTTCTGGTCCAGGAAGTCCAGTCCGATGATCACATCGTTAGCTACATCAGCCACGAGCACTGGATGCTTCACCGTCCGCCGACCAATGACGAACTCCAGTGATGCTTCGCTATGTACCGGTGCGGTCTCTCCAGTCGCGGTTATTAGCTGGAGGTTCCTTTGTGTGGGTTGCACTCTCCACTTCGGGATCACGGTGGGATTGACGATGGTCCTCGATGCTCCCGTGTCGATCAGCATGGGCCAGCTCACTCCATTGACGACTCCGTCGACTATCAGGCTGCTATTGTCCCTCCGTAACTTCGTCACACGAACTTGGACTGCCGGGGCTTGACGACAGTCACAAGCCGACCTTTGCCCCCCAAGACTGGCTTGTACTCGTTTTCTTGGGCCGCGCGGTTTCCCTATGACTGACTTTCCCGACGGGAACCCTTGGCGGCGGCGAACACCGCAGATCTTGCTCAGGTGGTCCAGCAGGTCGGTAGTCCTCTTCCGGGCCGCCTCTCCGGTTGTCTTCCGGCTGTGTCGTTGCTGGTGGTGCCGCGACTATCGAAGAAACGGCTTAGCGCCTCCATCAATTCGTCGGACAGGGGATTGGTCTCGTTGGTTTTTGCTGGTTCGTCGACGTCCACTTGACGCACCTGTGCGTGCATTCTAGATGCCTGTTTTGCCGCCTCGACCTCGAGTGCGTGGCTCAGCGCATCTGCCAGGGTTTTATTGCGCGCGAGTCGCAGCGCCTGTTGAGTGTCCGAGTCCCGTAGCCCGTCGGTGAAGGTCTGTGTCGCAATCTGTTCCAGAAAGTCGGCCGGCGCTGTTGGATAGGCGAGCCTTAAGAGGCGTGCGATGTCCAACTCGAACTCCTGCAGGGTTTCCGCGTTCTTTTGTACCCGGGTCCGGAGCTGCATCTGGTAGGCCTGCTGAAGATGGCTATCTCCATATCGGGACTCCATATGGGCGATTAGTGAAGCGTAGTCCTGTGATCCAGTCGGGATGGCCTCAAGGACGATAAGGGCGTCTCCTCTCAGCGATACAATGAGAGCTGTAGCCTTTTCCGTGCTGTTCCAGTTGTTTATGGAACAGGCTGCCTCGAACAGCTCCATGGGACCTTCCGTCGAAGGTTGGGGGGTCACTCTGCTCTGTCCCGTTCCTGATATTCCCGGTGTACCTGTGGGCGGGCGTCGGCAACCTCCTCTCGATGAGCGTTGAATCTCGCTTCCATCCCCGTCGGCGGGCGTTGGTTCAGCTCAGCAATTTCCATTTGTAAGGCGTTGAATTTCTCTTCCACCCCAGTCAGCGGGCGTTGGCACAGTTCGGCAACTTCCTCTTGTAGAGCGTTGAATCTCGCTTCCATCCCCGTCGGCGGGCGTTGACTCACCTCAGCAATTTCCTTTTGTAAAGCGTTGAATTTCTCTTCCACCCCCGTCAGTGGGCGTTGGCGCAGCTCGGCAAATTCCTTTTGTAACGCGTTCAATTTCTCCTCCATCCCCATCAGCGGGCGTCGGCGCAGTTCGGCAACTTCCACTTGTAAGGGGTCGAACTTCTTTTCCACTGCCGTGACTTCCTCACGCAGACTCAGTTCTAATTTCTCCAGGTCCTGTGCTAACTTATTCTGACCGTCATCCATCTTCTTCTGGCCGTTCTCTATCTTCTTCTGGTCCTCCGCTAGCTTATTTTGACCGTCTTCTAGTTTGGCAGTTAAGTTTTCGGCTAGTTTATTCTGGCCGTCTTCCATCTTCTTCTGGCCGTCTTCTAGTTTGGCTGTTAGGTCCTTGGTTAAATTCTTCTGGCCGTCTTCCATCTTCTTCTGGCTGGCCTCCATCTTGATTTCTATGTCACTGAACTTTTCTAGCAATGCTGCCAATTGCGTTTCCATTTTAGATGTTTGTCTTGTAAAGAGCATGCACTCACAGGAAAATTAGAGAACTGTGGTAAAATGACCTGCTCGGGTTTTGAAACCAGGACCTTCAGGTGTTGTGCTTGTGCTTGAGTTCGTAATCCGGCTTCTGACACCAGTTGTTGCGTGCCACCCCCTAGTGGCACTTCCGTTAACTGGATTACGGTGGGTAGAAGCACAACACAAATTGTTCCTTTAAAGAAACGTATTAGCTTTATTGCGGGCCAGAAAGATACACCTCACAATAGCAAATTCAAGCAATTAGTATCTCACTCTAGTTTCCTCTCGTAGGGAACACTTCCCTTTCACTTGTCAATAAGCCACGGAAGTTAATCCCTCCTAATGAGGTGGCCCCATGCGCTGGCTGGAAATAACTGCACTCAGCCTGTCACCGTACTACACACTGTTTCGCAATTCACCACAATGACCTCTGTCGCACTGGAAAACACACACTCTTCAAATACAGTCCCTCCGTAGGCTTCACACTCCGTCGCTGTCAAGAGAATCAGCTTCACTAGGGTGTCGCAAGTCACGTCACCAACTGTTGTCGCACTCGCTCAAAAGCACTCACTAGCTCAAAAACAGTGTCCAATTCGCTGGCCAGGTCGCTCTTATATAGCAGGCTGGTGACTCAATGAATGCTTCTAGACCCTCCAGGATTCACGGCTTCTCGATATTTCCACCACTAGCTGGGTCGCGAATCTTCTGGACCATCCCTTTTGTCCTAGTAGCCCTGATGCGTAAGGCGCAGGTAATACACAGAGGCAGAGCATAGCCCCGGTGTGGCTGTGACTCACGCGGCGAGGCGACGATTCAAACTCACAGCCGTAACAGTATATAATAATTAAACTAGCAGTAGTGCCCTGCTTCGCCCGGTGGATTTATTTCTTTTATGGATGATAATGAATATTACTAAAGAACTGGCACATGATATTTAAACTAACAGAAAAAAAAGAAATTTAAAATATAACTTCTTGTAGTGATGGTGGTGGTGGGGGTGATAAGTAGTACAGTATAATGGACGTAACATTCAGGTCATTTTCCCGTAATGATAATGATAATGATAATAATGAATAGGGAAATGGCTACTTACTGACTACAGTACAGACATATGTAATTTACAAACGAATTAAAAATATGATTAGAAAGAAGAGTAACTGAAATAAAAGACACTGCATGGGGCCTATATCTCATTGGCTGTTAGAAAATTACAGACCACTAGTGTCGTCTTTGGTCGCATAGCGCTGAAGGATAAGGACCGGAATAAATGAAAGTAAATTTGAAAGCACCAACGCTTATTCCAGCTGATAACCTCAATATACTGCACCAACACCATCGCACTTATACAGAGGCATAATGCCGGGTGAGTTAGCCGTGGTCGTTACGGCGTGGCTGCTGGCAGTCGCTCACATCCGGGAGGCGAGGGGCTTCGAATCTCCCCGCCGACAACCTTGAAGATGGTCTTCTGTGGCTTCCCATCTTCCTTCCATACAAATGACGGGGTTGGTCCCTATCTATAGGGCACAGCCACTACCTTCCAACTCCTCGTCCATACATTCAAACTTGCCTCCCCAGACAACACTCCACACGTGACGGTACTTGTAGCTCACCCCATGGGTGTCCGCATACAAGCAACTACAAACTGGCGAGCCGAACATGTCCTCGGACACTCCTGGCACTAAGAGCCATACGCTAAAAAAGGCATAATATTTTCATGATGAAAACTGTTTTAAGGGGCCTAAGAAATCATTTTGCAGCAATTGCTCCCAGTGACTGCAAATTATAAGCAGCGCAAGATGTAACTATTTTCGCAATTCTGCACCAGAACACTGGTAGGGGCGGCGTGATGCCGCCCACATTGCCAGCCAATAATAGACTTATTAAAATGCATTCCTACAGTTACACTACTACGGACATGAACGGTTCTAGGGCCTTAAAAAGTGGTTTGCAAGTTCCTTTTGTCTGTAATTCTAAATATAGGGAATGGAGAGTGTTGTACAAAATATCAAGTGGACAGTGTTACCTGCAGGGTTTCAAAGGGGAGTATGTAAAATTCGGTGCAATTAGGTGAAACGGTGTAGATTGGTGTTAAAGGGCCTAAATGCAGGGAATGGAGTGGTCTGTCGGAAATTTAAAGTCGACAGTGTTACCCGCAGGGTTCCAATGGGTAAGTACACAAAATTTGGTTCAGATCGGTGAAACGGTGTAGATTTGTACTGTAAGACATACATTTATTCTCTGAGACATAATAATAATAATAAGTTGAAATTGGGTAACGATAATATGAGATGCCCATTTTGCTGGGAGATTCTAGCATCTCGATTTCCGAGGTCATTATACGAATTTTATTCTGAAAGGTTTGTCACGGATTGCATAGATTTTAATAGCAAAATGAATATGGTTGGAGATTGTCGAATAAGGTTCCTTGGATAGGATGCCATATTATCATACGACCTCGTGGTCCCGATAAAGTTGATACACTCTGTTAGTGTGGGTTCTTGAGACATGCTAATAATGCATGATTTTTTGTAATGATGTTGTGTAAAATTAATGTGATAATTAAATATGGTATTATTCCGTCATATATGACGAGGTTATTCACGGGGCGACGTATGTCCGTTGAATTGAATTTGTGAGGACAGGGTCCTCTTGACGAACGTGTTACGTTTATTGATGAGTTGTATATTGAATAGCGCAGGGGTGTAATTGATAGTGCGCTCAACAGTCAGATTGTTCGGATCCTCACACAGAGTGTTCGACGGAAGGGTTGCGATTAAATGTTCGTTGTGAGTATGAAATACGCTAGGGTGCCTTGTTACGAGGTTCTTAACCTTTCATAAACATTAGACAATGCTATAATTTAATTGCAATAACAAAGATGACGGTGTGGATCAAGGTTGTTGGAAAGGCAAATATAAATCAGTAATAATAATAATAAGAATTAGTAGTGTAAATATGTAAGCACAATCTGGGTGTGTAAATAATTTATGATGAGTTATAATTAATTGTTGAAATGCCATATTATGTGAAGCTGAGTTGATGTTTGAGTGCTATTTGATGTAATATGATGCTCTTTAGTTATTAATTTGCAGTTCGATAGAGGAGATCCGTCCATTGCTGTATAAGGGTAGACAGTTGTAATATACATAGATATTCAATATTTTCGTAGAGTTTTTTTTTTTGCCGCAGGTGAACTTTGTGATAAGTGGCTAGTGATGTTTACATGCGTGTGCACCGATAAATTAAGTGTTAATTTAGCTTTTTGAAAGGCGATCTCCTTGTCGGAACTTTAAGAGAGGACCCCCACGAGTTTGAATAAGTATAATTTTTTTTATTGTTTAGGGTCTATGAACTTTATTTTTTTCCGGACTTTGTCCCACCCTAACTCTATACTCGTGCGTGGTAGGCAGGTTGCATATTTATTTATCCTTTGGCCAATAAAGGAGCAGATGTGATTTTACGAGGGCTTTTCCTTTCTTCTCTGTTTGTTAATTCGAGTTAGGGAGTTTGCTTTTGAATCCTGGTTCAGTCAATATGCCATCCCAACCCGTAAACGACCCGAGACCCTTTGTCTCTGGCTCGCTGGAGCATTTCTTTTAGTCTTGTCTGTGTGAACCAAGATTCACGCCCTATTTTTTCTTTACCCACTCCCTTGGCTGTTTTTTCTGATGGGGCCGGGATGTTGGCCGGGTGATCGCCTGTCCCATTGGAGAAACGGGCACAGTACTAAAGGGCCTAATGCAGGGAATGGAGTGGTCTGTCCGAAATTTAAAATGGACAGTGTTACCCGCAGGGCTCCAAAGGATAAGTATTCAAAATTTGATTCAGATCGGTGAATCGGAATAGATTTGCGCCAAGGGCCAAAATTCAGGGAATGGAGTGGTCTGTCCGAAATTTCAAGTAGACAGTTTTACTCTTCGGGTTCCAAAGAGTAAGTATGTAGCCTAAAATTTGGTTGAGAGCGGTGAAACGGTATAGATTTGTGCCAAAGGGCCTAAATGCAGGGAACAGGGTGGTCTGTCTGAAATTTCAAGCAAACAATGTTACTCGTTGGGTTCCGAAAGGTGAGTATGTAAAATTTGGTTCAGATTGGTGAAACGATGTAGATTTGTGCCAAAGAGCCTAAATGCTGGGAATGGGGTGGTGTGTCCAACATTTAAGAGTGGACAGTGTTACTCGCAGTGTTCCAAAGGGTAAGTATACAAAATTTTGTTCAGATCAGTGAAACGGTATAGATTTGTGCCAATGGGCCTAAATGCAGGGAGTGCAGTGGTCTGTCCTAAATTTCAAGCAGACAGTGTTACTTGCCGGGTTACAAAGGGTAAGTATATAAAATTTGGTACAGATCAGTGAAACGGTGTAGATTTGTGCCGAAGGGCCTAAATGCAGGGAATGGAGTGGGGTGTTCGAAATTTAAAGTGGACAATGTTACCCGAAGGGTTCGAAAGGGTGGGTATACAAAATTTAGTTCAGATCAGTGAAACGGTATAGATTTAAGCCAAAGGGCCTAAATGCAGGTAATGGTGTGGTCTGTCCGAAATTACATGCAGACAATGAAACTCGCCGGGTTCCAAAGGGTAGGTATGTAAAATTTGGTTCAGATCGGTGAAACGGTTTAGATTTGTGCCAAAGGGTCTAAATATAGGGAATGAATTTGTCTGTCCGAAATTTAAAGTGGACAGAGTTACCCGCAGGGTTCTAAAGCATAAGTATACAAATTTTGGTTCTGATCGGTGAAACGGTGTAGATTTGTGCCAAGGGGCCTAAATTCAGGGAATGGATTTGTCTGTCCGAAATTTAAAGTGGACAGTGTTACCCGCAGGGTTCCAAAGGATAAGTATACAAATTGTGGTTCAGATCGGTGAAACGGTGTAGATTGGTGCCGAAGGTCCTAAATGCAGGGAATGGAGTGGTGTGTCGTAAATTTATAGTGGACAGTGTTACCCGCAGGGTTCCAAAGGGTAAGTATACAAATTTTGGTGCAGATCGGTGAAACAGTGTAGATTTGTGCCAAACTAAACTTCCCTGAATGCAGGGAAAGGAGTGGTGTGTCGTAAATTTAAAGTGGACAGTGTTACCCGCAGGGATCCGAAGGGTAAGTATAAAATTTCGGTTCAGATCGGTGAAACGGTGTAGATTTGTACAAATAATAGACAAACAGACAGACAAACATTGAGCTTTATATAATATAGATAGGACAGGCCGCGTTGACCAAAACCGCCAAGCCGTGCCTCACTGGCATCGGGAGAGCGAGGGTACGAATCCCATCTCGGTTGTCCTAAAAATTGTTTTCATGACTTCCGATTTTCACCGCAAGGTAGAGCAATTGGAATAGTCCAATCGGCATCATAGTGAAGATGAGGTAGAATGAGGAAACAGATTAAGGAGAGAAATCAGAAAAGTTGATTCAAACGGGAAAGACCCAAAACAAGCATTTTTTTTATTCAACAGAAGTAAGAAACAATAAAAGAATTTATAAAATATACTTATTTAGTAGGGTTATCAATCTAAGGGACTCTAAACTTCTCAAAGCAGAGTAGTGTGAGGTTAGGGGTCGCCCGTGGCCTATTGTCAAATATTGGCAGTAGTTAAATATAATCAAGCTTAAAGCTTTTAGGGAAGAAAAATGATAGTTGTGCTCGTAAAGAATAACTAAATCTCTCACAAGAAAAGTACTAATAAGAGATTTAGCTAGATTAGACAAAGTCTTCATTATGAAAAAACAACAATCAAGATGCATACTGTAGATTGAGAACGACCCAAGGTAGGAAGTTAGCTGAGTGAACTATACCTGCGACACTCATCTAAAGAGATCTGTGAAAAATCATGAACTAAACAGAAGTAGTAGTTAAGGAGGCTTCGGTGAGGGCGCAACAAACAAAAGAAATATATTGCCAAAGTTCACGAGGAACATCTCAAGTTGCTGCCATAAGTGAAAATCAAGTGTAGGAATAGTGAGAATAGTAATTAGCTTCGACAATAATCGAGGATAGACTATCAAACTTAAGTAATTGAAAGATAATGTAACATACAAAAAATGGCTAAAAATTTGAAACTATGCCATTAATACAATTTTAGAACAATTCAAATGATGATTAAGTTACAATACACAAATGTAGATGTTACTGCTAAATAGTGGGTCCCAGACCAAGATTAGACTATAATATACTATTTATGTAAAAAAATGCAATTATTGCACAGACTAGATAAGATGAGCATGTATATAACAAGTTAACTTGCCCCATTAGACACAGTGAAGATTAACTCGAGTTAAGAGAAATCTAGGTTGCTCCTAGCAACTTGGGCACAGCAGTAATCGCTGAGAAAATTTGAAACACAGTTTGAATTAGAAAGGGATGAAACAGGGCCTAGACGGCAAGAGAATAATGAACTTTTAGAGTTACATTAGATTTAAAGCATTTTAACTTCGAGAAGCTCCAACTATCCATCAGTTGGACCTACTGTCGGCGCAGAAATTATGTGCACCCGAGTTTGAAGATAAATAGAAAAATAACCAAAAGGCCTACAGGAAAACAAGTAGCATCACCAGTTTCCTTGTTTATTTCTGCGTTGATTGATGATAAAGGTAACTTTTAGAAACGTATTTTAATATCTTTTATGGCAGGTATAATGTAAAACGTACCGGTTTTTGGCGGGTTTCGAGGGAAACGTCGACTTAAGAGATTCACAACTCTCAACGCCGTTATGCTACAGTAACCAAATTTAAATATGTGTTAGTCAGATAGGTTGTTTGTGTATATATAAAGTTTCAAACTTTTATCTCTAACATAAACAGCAAAACAATCAATAATGTGAAAGGCTCGCATTTCGAAACTGGATTTCCGTAGAAGTTCGTTCTTGGGTGCGTTGTAATCCACATATACTAAGCGTTTGCGATATGTAACTATTCGCAATGTAAATAAATGCATTTCTTTTATATGGATTAATATTTATTATGATTTTGGTGGCAGTTGTTGGCAGGCGAGTTCCACAGGAAAGTTGGTGCGCTGTTGCCGCATTCGCTCACTGTCTGATCAGCGCTTGATCGGCACAGAGCATATTCAAATAAAATGTATTTCGTTTCCACATTTCCCATCATATTTTCGACATTGTCGCCTTCGTAGCGTGGCGGTCAGCGTGGTTAGCTGCCGCCCCGGAGGTCCTAGGTTCTATTCCCGGCTCTGCCACGAAATTTGAAAAGTGGGATGAAGACTGGAACGAGGTCTACTCATCCTCGGGTGGTCCACATGAGTAGAGGGGGTTCAATTCCCACCTCAGCCTTCCTCGAAGTGGTTTTCCACTTCGTCTTCGGGCAAATGCTGGGATGGTACTGTGCCCTTATTTACCAGTGATGTGACCGCCAGAATCCCAAGATGAGGCTGGATCGCAGCAATCGGCAGTATCCCGGCTAAAAATACTTACCAATCCAACTAGCACATCACACACTGAAAATGAGGAACGTATAAGGGTGAATCTAAAAATTAATAAACACTATGGTCCATCCTCAACATGATCACAAAGCAAAAACAACAACAAGAGCTTAATAACTCTTCTATCTCGGGCGACATAGGAAAATATGAAATGGGTAAATAGGATTGGGTAAATGGACCATAGTATTTGTTCTAACCTCCCACTATGATAAACCATAACGAATAGTTATATAAAACGTAAACAAGCAGACGTACACACGTTCCTGCAAATTTTATTTAAAAAATCAGCATATCTGAATAGACAATATTTGCTTAACAACACAAATACTTTTACATCACTCCAACATCAAGAAATATGTCTTACTAAACACCGCTAGTGTTTCATTCCAATATAAATTCCAAAATTCGGCATCTCACTGCTGTTCCCTAGGTTTTCAGGATCGTCGCTAAATAAAAATGTCGTTAACTCTATAAAAATTCGAAGAAATGAAGTTAATTAGTGATGGCCTTTCACTATCACAATCTCAATGTGTTACTCTATACTGTACACTTTGATCCTGAATCCTACTTATTAATTAATTAATTAATTAATTATAAAACGTAAATATTGAATGAACAAGAATTATATACACTATTTACATAATTAAAACATTCTCTGCCAGTAATGCTTCTCGTCAGATGTCTTCTGAGCATTGTTTATGCTTTGGCAATATTGTTTATAGTTTACCACTAACAAGCATTTATACTTCCGGGTTAATTGTCTCAAATGGGGCTAAACAGTCCAATCACCCTAATTCAGACTATTGTCGAAAGAACCTCCTACTAGTCAACTCATATTTAATTATCATAATGATAACAAATAAGATCTTTCTTTATATACCAGGAACACTATATTTATGTTGCATACTGTACTTCCAACATTCTACAGCTGATAGCTCTACGCACTCGACAATGGTGTGCTAGGATTCATTTACACCAACATCAATTAACATTCGCTTACCAAATATACAACGCTGTCATCAGAACTACATAATATATCTTAGGCCTCCTTAAATAAATGCAACAGCATTGGACCTCCCTCGTTTCAACAAACGGAAAATTCCACTTACAACAGCTCGACAGAGCATTTACATCACGGGCCACGTTGCGATACTTACTCCGTAAACTGACACCCCTTTCCATACATGAGTGTAATACCTCACTTACAAATTCCTCCCATAATATAAATAATATCAGGCAAGGTAACACGGAACAAAACGTTCCTTGCAGTGTCTACCTTCATGTTCCAACCTCAGTTGAAATCTATGCACACCTAATAACCTACAGCGTTGTTCTTCCAAATAAATATCAGCTGGCTTTAGTACAATATCGACGTTGCTCATAAGTTCCTTTTAATTCACTGGTAACTTCCTAATAAATTTTAATAATTAATAGCAATCTCTCAAAGCATCATAGCTTTCTTCTGATATTTCATCACAACATACGTGACTTTCTTAAAACCCTTCTGCTACAAAAACATTAGTCTTCGTTGCATAAAAATATTTTATCAGAACTTGAATCATTCTTTAAATTCAGTCTTCATATCATAATGAAATCATAATCGTGTCTACTTCTTATGTTTCCATACTTTTACAACAATCTCAAGTTGTTTTCAAGATTCATCAGCTGACTTATCATAACAGCTGACTTTCAATTCAACCTCTGACATCAGTCGTAATAAAAATCTTAAATTCAAAACTCCATGAAAATCATTTAAATATCTGAGGATATCAAATCCGATAAAGAATTAAAAATCGAAAATACAAAATCCTGAATCCTAAATCCTAAAATAGGATTTCTCAAAATCAGAAATAATTAAAGTTGAAAATAATTTCGATCTTCAATCAAAGATTCAATCCTGAATTGTCAAAAATCCTAAATTTGAAAATCCTTAATGAAAATCCTTCATGAAAATTATCCTTAATCCACAATCCTTAATTATGTGAAAATCCTTCGTTGCATAAATCTTCCATGAAAATCATCTAATGAAAATCATTATATGAAATTCGTTGTCGTGAAAATCTTCCATGAAAATAAATCATCACTCCAAAGTAATGAAAGTTCAGTTTCCAAAATCATCGAACCCAGAACTCGAAGAGTCCTCCTATAAGATCACTCCTCATTCAATGTGACAAAATGTAGATCTCCAAACAATAAGAATTGACTGCAAACAACATCCATCCAGGATGACAAAATAAATTTACAATTCGACGGTTCAAACAAGCTAGAATGCAGCAGATATTACAATAAGAAATGATCACTAATAGGCATGCTCCTAAAATTGCATATCTGCAGAACTGAAACTAAGTAATGGACATTCTGTCTTACTTTGAGAAGGCTTATAGTTGTTCATGCGATGAAAGTTGCGTATTGCAATACGCATTGTGGTTTGATCTTCAAGCATCTTCCTGAGTTCGACTCCAACGATCCCATACTCCCTACTACTCCATGGTGATTCGCCTCGTCCGCCCCGAGAAGTTGCTCCATCGCAGCTCCAATGTGATACTCCCGGCAGCCCTGCTCGTTCAACCAAGACCTCTCGAGCGTCCTCGGAACTCTTGGTTCGGCTCCCGGCTTCTGCTTTGCTCTTGTGTTTCATCTCGAACAACTCTTCTTCTCTTGGCCTCTGGAAGTTCTCGTCGTCACCGTCCATACTCATAGATGTTATAATGTTCAGTTCAAGATGTTAATGTAGCTTTGCTCCTTCGAAGTTGCCGTGAAAATATCATGTCTTTGGCTCAACATATTAAGTTACGTCACTTATAAGTATCCTCGAGAACATGATTTTAGGCTACATTTCCCGCTGCATGCTTAGCACGAATCAAAAACCGCTGTAAAAATGCATGTCCCTCTTAACCAGTTCTCAATAAAGTTTTCCATACTCATAATATACAAGCGGTATAAATAATTGTTCAATTTCACACGGTCTTTCACGTATATATAATGTATCTCCAATACACGCTTACTATTTCTTTATACAGCGCACTAGCTTCAATTTAATCTTCCAAACGTACACTCGACAGCACTTCACGACACATAGTGAATTTCTTTGTCAGTATAGCGACAATCTTTCTCGCACAAAAATACTTAAAAATACTCTCAAACTTTGCCAAATTACTTGTACGTGTATCACTTCACTTGCACGTGAATATAATCTCATTTATGACTGTTTCGAAACCTTTTCTTATCACTTTCTATGGTTATACAATACTTTGTGCACCGCGGAGCGTAAGACCGGAACGTCTTGCCCCGTCGAAAGTCGCTGTAATAATCCCCCGTAATGGCGGCTGCTGGCTTCTTCTTCCTCTCCAATTCAGCACAGCACCCACCTTTTCGCGCGTGAACTGGGCGCGAATCTGCTTATAATTGATTTCTGTCAATCTGAAGCAAATATCCTTAGAAATCTCTTCGTAATAATTTCTTAAATAATATTTACTAATTTTCCCAAGCCTTAAATATATTATAAATGCTCAAATGAACATAATTGCTTAGGCTTGTAATTACTTAAGAAATTCGCCCATTGGTTCCCGTCGTCACGTGATCTTGGCATAGCAACAAGCCATCACTCATGCACACCAATATCTGTTGAGCGGGCAGTTTATTTTCCAGGATATCCAATCAAATTTATTCTTTCTTCTTGTTGTCTTATTTTCCAGCCATCTAATTTCAAATTGGACAACACCTTCTCACCACGATTCCCTGTCTCTGAGCCGGTCTGATGTCCACTTTCCAGCCTCCACAAACTTACAAAACTCTATGGTTAAAATATCTGGGTGAGTCTCACATAGCTCATACCACGAATTCGGATACAGTACCTACTGTAAGGCCACGGCCGCCTCCTTCCCTCTTCCTTGTCTATCCCTCCTAATCTTCCCCTCCCTTCCCGCATGAGGCCCCTGTTTGCTTTGCAGGCGAGGCCACCTGAGCGCGGTGATGGTCACACCTCCCCAATTGTATTCACTCCGATCAGATTTTCCCAGCTCTAGGACACTGCCCGTAGAGGCGGATGAGGTGAGTTCCCTCGCTGAGTCCGTGGCAGCCACCAACCTGGAGGGTGAATTCGTTTTTTTAATCGACATTTTCGGAAAGTCAGATAAACATTTCTCCAATTTTTCGATAGTAGGAAATATGTTTTCAAAATAAAAACTGTAAATAGATCTGCGTATAACTCCAATAATATTGTACACTGGTCAATATGAATGGGTGGTCATCCTACCGATAGTCTTTTCCTCTTGGTCTGGTCCTGGATTTTCATCCCTCACAATCTCAGCATTCATCGTTTTAACCGTCCACCTCGTTGGGTAGTGGCTTGCATTCTTGGCTGTCACCGCGAAGGCCCGGGTTCGATTCCCGGCTCTGCCAAGAAATTTAATTCAACGTCGTTTTGCTTCGTGAGGCAAAACTGAATAGAGGCGGGTTCGATTCCTACCTCAGCCATCCTGGAAGTGATTTTCCGTTGTTTCCCACTTCTACTCCAGGCAAATGCCGGGATGGTGCCTATCTTAAGGCCACGGCTACTTATTCCCTAACTCCTACTTACATTTTTACAAATGCAAACACTCATACTGACATCTCAGTGACACAGGTTATAAGACAAATTCTACACACACCCAAGTACACGGGGCTGCATGACCTCGATGTCGCAAAGATCCTAAAAGAATTATCAACAACAACCTATTTAACCAAGCGAGGGGGTCACTCCAAGACAATCAAAAACTCGCTGGAGCACCGGATATCGCTTATCGCCATCTCACCCTCTTAAAGAAACAAATAGCACTCGAAATCATACGAATTCCTCATTCTGTAAACAGGGTTCCAGGAGGCATTGTGAAGGTATCTACTCCACAATTTCCTGAGTGAAACTGGAAACTACACATTAAGACAATATCCGAGATACAAAGATAAACAGTGACTCACTGATGTGTGTGCAAACTTCCTTTGACACATCTTAGGGCAGAGTTGAACAGTGAATGTTGAAATTGGCGAAGAATGCGATCCTCATCCAAGGAAGACAAAAGTCTCTGATAATTTCTTTAGGATTTAATTATTTTTATTGGTTTCTTTTGTACTAGTTAAATATTCAGAGTTTGTTTGAACTAAATAGTTTCCTTTTAGTAAGCATCAATAAAATAATTTTGTTATGAACAGATAGGAGACAATATAAGATATAATTTATTTTTCTTAATAATTTTATCACGAGCTTGTGAATTAATTTGTAATTCTTAATCATTCATTCATGTATTTATTGCCACATCATGCTTCTGGTACTAGCTTTCTCTGTGTTTAAAATATTTTAACACCACCGGGAATCATCTTACTGTGATGTACTGTATACCAAATTAAAATTTTAAAAAGACTCTCCTACGTTAAAATATACGAAACACAAGGAGAGATCTGAAAGTATACTGACAGACATCATTTCGCAAAATGTCATACAGTGCTGTAGAAGTATTTTCCAATACAATACAAATCTACTTAATATGAATGTACTACATTCCAACAGATTTATTGCATTATGAAGCAGTGCGAACGGAGAGCTGATCAGTCAGTGACGTTCTCTGGCACGCCAGAGCATGGGAACGCGGCAACAGCGCACCAACTTTCCTGAGGAACTCACCTGCCGACAACAGCCACCAAAATCATAATAAATATAAATCCATATAAAATAAGCGCATTTATTTACATTACGGATAGTTACATATCGCAAACGCTTAGTATATGTGGATTACAACGCACCCAAGAACGAACTTCTACGGAAATCCAGTCTCGAAATGCAAGCCTTTCACATTATTGATTGTTTTGTTGTTTGTGTTAGTGATAAAAGTTTGAAACTTCACATACACACAAACAACATATCTGGTCAACACATATTCAAATTTGGTTACTGTAGCATAACGGCGTTGAGAGGTGTGAATATCTTAAGTCGGCGTTTCCCTCGAAACCCGCCAAAAACCGGTACTTTTTACATTACACCTGCCATAAAAGATATTAAAATACGTTTCTAAAAGTTACCTTTATCATCAATCAACGCAGAAATAAACAAGGGAACTGGTGATAGTAGGGGAGTGATGATGGTTCTAACTCCCCCCACCACTACTCCCAATGCGAGCCGATAACTCCCGAACCCGTGGTCGGAGATTCACGAATGAGGTGTCGTTGGACTCAGGCGGACGGGGGCATTGCTATGGACCATGTATTATATTTTTCAAACATTTTTTGAAAATTTTTGTTTTCGAAAGTTGGTGATAGTTTGAAAACCAAAGATGATAGAACGTTATGTCATGGCCCAAACGAATGGTCTTTATGACCTTTATTTTCTATAGTAAAACTTTTTTATTTTTTTACATTTTTTGAAAAAAGTGTAATTTTGAAATTCCTATATTTTGGAAACTAGGAAGTTTACAAAAAAGGTTTGTTTGACGTAAATTTATGGTCACTATGCCCCCTACCGCCAAAATAAATTTCAAGTCTCTAGAGGAAAAATTTGTGTTTTGTAAGTAGTGTGGTAAGGAGAGGGCTGCACCACTTCTTATTGAGCCACCCTCGTATTTGCCCCGAACTTGATATCTCGCTAACCAAACATGGGATTAGAACATACAGGGTGTCCTAGCACTGCTAGTAATGCCCCCTACTTTCCTATAGCCTCTTTATTTGATTAAAAGACCAAAACTAAAAGGTCATTCGCGAGTAGTGGGGTAGTGTTGGTTTCCTGAAGTCGCGCTCGTGCTTGAATATGTATGCCTATGTTGGGAAAGGGTTAGGTGGTGGGGGAGGAGTAGGGTCGAGTGAGGGGTCGTTTAGATGGTATTTTTTCCGCTCTAGATGATGGTGAGGTTATTTTTTAAAAAAGGATGGAATTGGGAAACTCGATTTTGGGGTAAACACGTGTTTTTTGTGATTTTTGCCGATATATTACGAACCAATAACGCTAGAGACGTGTACGAGGTGTCCTAGGACTCGGGGTAACGCCCCCTTTCAAATGTGGTAGATATTTTTTTTCAAAAAATAATTCACATGGGTCTAACGCCATACATGTTGAAAAAACGTTTTCTTTTTCTTTACCTGTTTATAATGTCCATGAAGCGTGGTGGTTGAGAGAGACAATACGGCTGGGTGTGTGTGTGTTTCAACGAACCTGTCGCTGACCATGGTGGCTGTGTTCAATAGATCAATCGCTATTTCGGCGGGTCGGTGTATGACAGAGCGAGCGTGCGTTTTTCTGATATTTTACCTTTAACGTGTAAACGGTGATGAGAACTTGGTTCTATGTTGGTCAAAGCGAGTACAGAAAACAAACTTACAGGAGGTGAATGTCATTTGAGCTTATTGGAATGCGCTGATCTGACTTGACAATAGGTGCAATGGAAAAAATGACCAAGACGCTTGAAGGTGAAATAATCTGACCATCGTGGTGGCAGGGGAGTGTGAAAGGCATGTGAACACATGTGTGAAACCACAGGCACGCTAAACCAGTGACATCCTGTCTTGCTTCGTACGTGACAAAATGCAAGTTCAGGTGAAATTTGATCTACCGCAGGTGTTCACCTGGGACGTTAGCTGTCCACGTGCGCGATAACTGTTAACAAGTCACATCCTGTTTTGCTTCGTACGTGACAAAATGCAAGTTCATGTGAAATTTGATCTGCCTCAGGTGTTCGCCTGGGACGTTAGCTGTCCACGTGCCTGATAACAGAATGTTCAAAGCGTGGGAAAAAAAAGATTATACATGCAACGTAGCATATATAAAGACATGGCGTTATCATTTCCACGCTCACTTAGGTGACTACCTTTGAACACACTGCGTTGCATGAAACCCCTGGTCTTGTTTATCAGTTTTGGTGTTGGTGGAAAATACTTAACCTTGTTGTGGGGTAGGTATATATTTATTCATTTATATATTTATTGATTTTATATAAATACATGCAATTATTTATGGATTAGGTAATTAATGATTTTATTTATTTATTTGTTTGCAGATAATCGGTATAGCCTACCTGTCGTGTGTCTGTGAGAACGATATTAAAGAAAGAGAGAAAAACGGACAACTAGAAAGGAAACCATTTCCACACTAGCCCACGAGACGGGAATATAGCAAAGCATTACACTTGAAGGTGAGATTTGTTTTTTTTATATATAACCTGTTTGATTTTGTTTTGTTTATGAAATGCATAAGCTATATGGAATGGATATACTTATGGTGGTTTATTTTATTTCTTTTTAGAGTGTTGGAAAACGCTTGACCTCTGTTAATAACCAGGAACGTGTGTGTTTGGGACCATTGTCAAGCAGTCTACAGCTGAAAACTCAGGTGAGAGTGTTCTTTCTAAAATAATGTCTTTTACTGCTGCGGATACGTTAACTTGGGAACCTCTAAACAGTTGTTTCAAATCGCGTGTGTGCTCTGGTCGTGTGGTTAATATTAGAAAAAGTTTGATTCCCAAAGAATTTTTAGAATCTTGTTTTGAAAATTTTAAAATTGAAATTTGCACAGCGCAAAGGTTGCATACGGCTTTAAAGGTGAATACAGAACTGGTGTGCGATTTCATATATAAAAAGAAGGACGTAGAGCATAAAGAGACATTTTATATTTGCAGTAAAATGCAAGAGCTTTTGATAGCCGATAATCTGAACGAGTGGTATCAAAGCCATGTGGTGAATGCCTTGCTATCAAAATTTGATAAACTGCAACAAGGACCGAGTGGCCTTGCCTTAGACAAAATTCATCATTTACAAATCAACATTTGTCATTTCAACCCGTTGAATGCTGGGTCTAGCTTTATTAAAACACCGCCAGTAATAGCTTCGAAAAAGGCTGTGGTGAATATTGAAAATTTTGATGATGAATGTTTTCTGTGGGCTGTGGCTGCGTATTTGCAGCCAGCTCAACATAATGGTTGTCGACCAGGAATGTACAAGGCCAAGTTTGTCGAATTGAAACATACTTTAAATTTAACTCGAGTATCGTTCCCTATGGACTTAACCAAGATCCATAGGTTTGAACAAGATAACCAGGACTTTTCGTTCATGGTGTATGGCCTTAATGGTGATGAGATTGTGGGTCCTCTTTATGCCAAAAAAGAACCGAAACGACACCACATTCATCTTTTATATCTGTCTTACGGAGAAGTGAATCACTATTGCCTCATTAAAAGCCTAAGTAGATTGCTAAGCAGACAAATGTCCAAACATGTGCGTGCAAAACATATTTGTGATCGTTGTCTGCAATATTTTACCACTCTTACGCTTTTGGAACGTCATAGGGTAGATTGTGTTACTCAGGAAGCGGTGAGATTGATATTGCCACAAGGGGACAAGGCTGTGTTAAAGTTTAAGGACATTCATAAGCGTGACACTGTTCCCTATGTGGTGTATGCAGATTTCGAAGCTCTCACCACACCCATGGCGAGATGTGAACCAGATCCCACCATCAGCTCAACCACACCCATTCAAAAACATGAACCCTTTGCCATAGGATTTAATGTGATGTGTGCCTATGACCCCACACAATCCGTTTACAAATACCGCGAGGGGCCAGATTGTGCCAAATGGTTCTTGGATGAACTTATCAAGTTGGCTCATGATGTACAGGAAATACTGGACCACCCAGTACCCATGAGCCTATCTCCAGAACAACAGCAGCAGTATGAGCATGCCACGACATGCCATATTTGCGAAAAGCCTATTTTAAGTGGAGAGGAAAAAGTCAGAGACCACTCGCATTTTACAGGGGAGTTTCGTGGAGCTGCGCACAGCAAATGCAACTTGAACTTTCCAGCTCCTCGTTTCATCAGTGTCTTTTTCCACAATCTGGCGAATTATGACATTCAGTTTTTGATTCGTGAATTGGGCCATGCCAACAAGGGCTCGTTTACCATTATTCCTCAAAACCATGAGCGTTTTACAGCCCTGACATGGAGGTTGGGCGACTTTAGCATTCGATTTTTGGATTCCTTTAAGTTTATGGCATCCTCGCTAGACAGCCTTGTGAATGGCTTGAATGAGGAGGAATTAAAAAATACTAGAATACATTTTAATGATCCAGAGCAATTTCAATTGTGCATTCGGAAAGGTATATTCCCGTATGATTTCTGCAACAGCTGGGATGTGTTAAAGCAAAGAAAACTCCCACCACAAGAGAAATCTTACTCGAAACTAACACGCAGTACCGTTTCCGATGAAGACTATGCACATGCATGTCAAGTTTGGCGAGTGTTTGGCATGAACACGCTAAGTGAATATGCATTGCATTACCTAAAACTGGATGTATTGCTGCTCACTGATGTGTTTGAAAAATTCCGTAACTTGTGTCAACACATTTACGGTCTTGACCCGGCTCACTATTATACGAGTCCTGGGCTCTCGTTTGATGCCGCTTTAAAATACACTCAAGTGGAATTGGATTTACTCACTGACGTAGACATGGTTCTATTTTTTGAAAAGGGCATTCGTGGCGGCTTTGTGTCACTTAATCAGCGCCATGCCGAAGCGAACAATGTCTACATGCCTGATTATTCACCGGAAAAACAAGAATCGTACTTAATGTACTATGACGTGAATAATTTGTACGGTTACGCCTTTGCCCTATGGGAAGTTTGCTTGGCTGACAGACAAACAAGTGTCAGAATTTCATGTGAACATGGCTAGCCAAGAAACAGGCCGTGGATATGTGCTAGAAGTGGATATTGAATATCCATCATCCTTGTATGATGAACATGCCGATTTCCCATTCTGCCTTGAGCAAATGGTTCCCCCTGACAGTAAAGTGAAAATTGAAAAACTCATGGGCACACTTTACAACAAAAATCGGTATGTGCTACATATCCAAATGTTGGTGCAATGCCTCGCCCAAGGCTTGGTGTTGAAGAAAATCCACAGGGGTATTTCTTTTGCTCAAAAAGCATGGCTTGAGCCATACATGAGACTCAACACAGAGCACCGACAAATGGCAACACAGCAGTTTGAAATTAATTTTTTTAAATTAATGAACAACTGCATCTATGGCAAGTCTATGGAGAATGTCCGCAAATACCGTGACATTAAATTGGTCAATGTCTGGGAGGGGCAGTGGGGTGCCCGGCGGTACATTGCCAAGCCAAATTTCAAATCGATCAAAATTATCGATGAGGATTTGGCTACTATTGAAATGAGTAAGACCAGCGTGACCATGGATAAACCCATTTACTTGGGTCAAGTCATTTTAGACTTTTCTAAATCGGTCATGTATCGATTCCACTATGAGTTTGCCAAACGCCATTTTGAGGACGTCTCTCTTTTGTATATGGACACGGACTCATTCATTTACCACATTCGCCACTGCAACCCCTATGACGTCATGAGGCAACATAGTGACTGGTTCGACACCTCTTGCTATAGTGCTGACAACGTGTTTCAGCTGCCCATAAAAAACAAGAAGAAAATGGGCGTTTTAAAAGATGAATGCGGTGATTCCATTATGACGGAATTCGTAGGTTTGGCTTCGAAAATATATGCTTATCGCACACTCGACTGTAAGGAAGCCAAAAGAGCAAAAGGTGTAGGTAGGGCAGTGGTAAAATCGCTACGTGTTGATGACTATCTAGCGGTTTTACGTACTGGCAAAGCTATGTCTCATACACAGTGCAGGATACAATCCAGCAACCATCATTTGTATCTTGTGGAACAGAGAAAACGCACCCTCGCCTCCATGGATAACAAACGTGTGTGGGCTGATGACCTGCTCACCAGCCTGCCCTGGGGTTATGATCGCAAGGAGGAGGAGGTGTGATTTCACTGTTTAATCGTTTATGGGACATAGCTTTATGTAACTTGTAGATTTAGTATTTTGTAAATATTGTTTTTTTGTCATTGTAAATAGTAGATTTTGTAAATAGTGGCAATCCACTTGGACCTTTTGCTCTTTAAAAAAAAGTTCTATGCAAACTTATTTTTTTAAATTTTTTTGATTGGTAAATAGTATGATTCTTTTAACGCTGTACAAAGTTGAGTTTTTTTGTAAATATGAAATAAGTAAGATTTTTAGTAACTTTAATAACTAGTATTTAATTATTTTTCGTAATGTAAATGATCAAATAAAAAAGTTCTTTTGGGATGAGTGTGCATGTCGAGAATGTGCTTTTGGGAATAAATAAAGTGGTTGTGTTTGTTCCCAAAGACAGGTGTGAATGTATGAGTGGAAAGAGAAAGCTGATGTGTATGGTTGACCAGAGCAAACACGGTGAGGTAGGGTGGGTGGGTGGGGAGGGGGGTAATTGGTCACTTATATACTCATTTTGTTTTAAATAGTTTTGTTTTTTCATTGAAATGTGGCAGTCAAAAGACATTATTTTTGTAAAAACAGTCTTACCTGCAGTAGTCGTAGACCTCGACGTTTCTCCAAACACCCATAAACTCACTGCAGTATCGCCATGGTCAAGCACTTGCATCAACATCATTGTCAAATCTCAACTTTCGACATACACCAAATGGAAAAATGTGAAAACAGCAAAATGGAAAATCCATGTTTCCATATCACCAAAAACGCAAAACTTAAAACGGACATTTAAAAAAAACTGGAAATGGCCATATGGGAAATATGAAAATTCAAAAACTTCAAACGGTCATTCTTTAAAAAGTGTCATCAGCAAAATGGAAAAATCCATATCATCAAAACGAACGTTTTCAAAAACTGTAAATTGCAAATTAGCAAAATGGCAATGTGTGAAATGTGAAAATGAGAAATCAGCCATCAACATCATGGTTTTTTATAAATAATAAAAACACAAAACATCGTGCTCTGGCAAACCTTTGTTTTTATTTCATAGTCATAGTGAATTGACAAAAGAAAAATAGAATACAAACAAATCCCAATTCCTCACTCCTCAATGTTTATGTCCATGCATCATCAACTTTCCTTTCATAGCACTCATGACAATTAGGGCTGCCATCCTTTCACCCACTGAGGCATCACTGGATGTGAAACGTTGTTTAGCTTTCTTTAATAACAATTTATCTGCCACATGTCTTAAACCAGGATGACTATGGCGATAAGAAAGGTCATGTTCCTTGCATGCTTGATCCAAAAGATTAATGGGTACATCACCACGTTGTAAACGTTTTTCGAGACGAGTTCCAGGGCCGCAAAAACGATAACCTGGAAGATGGATTTCGAAAGGTAGGTATTGAATCACTTTGTCAATGACGCCATTGCCAGTACAGGTCTGGCATATCCTTTTCCATCGATGGTAAAAAGGTTTGGTCTTCCTCCTCCTCTGTGGACGATGTTTGTGTTTGTTGTTGTTGTTGCTTTTTCTCGCCATGACACTCGTGGAATGATTCAACAAAGTCTTTACATGGACTTTTATGACCGTGATACAGTTTCACTAGCTGGCAAGTCGCACACTGACGCATAGACGGTATTTTTGCCATGGCCACTTGCTTATGGTGATCGTAATCCGTACAGGGTTGCAATTCACTCAACACAGGGTCTTGAGTCCATGATTTTGGTACATGTTGCCAGATTTCTTTCACTGCATTGGCGGCCACATAATAAATGAACGACTTGGGCAGCGCCAAGAGTTCCTCTTTGGTAAAACTGTCTAGTTTCTTTTTGCACACAAAGAACTTGCCGATGGCTTTGTCCGTAGCATTGCCTTTCTCCATGGTATCACGTGCTGTAGATGTTTACAAGTCGCTTGTAGAAATCTCACTGACGTCATTCACAGGTAAATCTTGAGTTATAATTTTGTTCAACAACTCCCAGCAGGCATGAGTGGTTAACCAATGAAAGAGATGCCACGCATGCGATAGGGCTGTATGGGTAATGTTGCCACAGGAACAAGTATCCATGAGCGTTTGCAGGGAGGGGCAGCCCAACTCCATGAGGTCGATACATTGGCAGTAAGACGCCAAAAATGGTTGCAACCATTGACGTTTTTCATTACCTTTCACAAATACCACATTGGCCGAGGACAAGTGTGCTTTCATGACCACGTCCAAATATTTATAGGAAATGGTTCCCTGATTCCAGTCTAGTTGCCTATGATTTTCAATCCACTGGGTTTGTTTACGGTCTTTTTCACACAATAAATCAAAAGCATGGGGTGGTTTAAATAGCAAATGCGTAGCTTTTGATATCCAAAACGTGGTACAATCGATCATGGCCACTTGTTTAAATATAAATTTGTTGTCACCAATTTTAAACCCTTGGCAATCCACAATGAGTGTGCGCAACATGTTGACGCTTGCCTGGACCAAGGTCAACTGACGACTGACTGACGATCAGGTGTGATCATGACATAGACTTACCTGCCATGCTAGTTTCAAAATTGAGGTTAGGGTAGGACAGAGGGACATGCAAAAATAAGAATTTAAGAATTACATCATTTTATTATCATAACACGTCTTACAGGCTTTTCTCATTTTAGGATAAGGACGATAGCAACTGATACAACAATATAGTCTCTTGTGTTTGTAACGTCCATAACATCGATGATGTCCCAATGTCTCTAAACTAGGTGTTTTTGATGGTGAGCTGCTCACCAAAGCACCATGGACACCATACGGTCCACACGTATCGTAACTTGTTTTCTTTTCATCACCCAGAGACACAAGTGAGGGATAGCTTGAATGACAGGGTATATTTCCCACTTTCATTCTGCACAGGTAGGGGCAGGTGGGTGACCAGCGCTGATGTTCCTGCATGGGTTCATCGCCCTCCTGCCATTGGTCTATGATGATGGGACAAAAGGCACATTTCACTTCATCTCTTGTTTTTAAATAGTAGAATCCAGCAGCCGCCAAGGCTTGAGGGTTTATGAAAGGCACTGGCCATGTGTCAAAAGTCTTGAAACGTTGTTCCTCAGAGTTTAAATTCATGGATGTAACGTCTCTTGAGGCTTTAAAGCAAGACATGACTGAGCGGCTTGACGTGGGTTGAGCTGTTATTTATACACTCGTCACTTGGTTGGACAGTGGATAATAGTTGACTTGTTTGTGATGAATAATCAGACAGTAGGCCGTCGTATTGGCTGGTGCATTGTCATGCGTTTCAAAGTCTAGTCGAATGACGATATTGGATGGCTTGACAGACTCTTCCAGGTAAGAACAGTCAAAGACAATCAGTGGCGCTCTTGCCTTAAACGCTTGGGGTAGTAGCATGGGGCCGTTCTCTTTTTGATAATAAGACCATCGAAATTCAGAAAACAAGTCGTACAGGGGGCCAAACTTATTTTTTGAAAAATCCAAATCCAGTCCTTCATAGGGAAACACAGCTCCGTTGAGGAAAAGACGTGCATTTCTCAATTGCAGATGATCAAATTGCGTGGCATCTTTGGTTTGTTGATACTTGCGATTCGTTTGAAAACCCACGATCAGGTAGAGAGGTCTCTCTGTATAGCGAGCTGTTTTTACAGACCAACTGTGTGTGTTGGTGGTGGGCAATAGCGGATACTCATGGAGTGCCCAGCTTCTAAATTCCATGGGTAGAGGCATATCTCTCTTTACCATTTTGAGTATGTCCAGTTTTTTGCTATCTTCGAGGGTCACATGGGGGACTTTTCATAGCAAGCGTTGTAGTTGAATTTTTGAATCGATGGGGGCATTGTCGGCTCCCTTGAGTGCATTATTATCACTCCTGTCTCTCACTAGGTAAAGCACTTGCCTTGCGTTAACCACAATGCGTTGGTGATCTTCGGCAAAGCCTAGAACCAGTTTAAGAGGTAAATATCCAGTAAAGGTCCCATCGGTGTGTACCATCCAGTCATTGGTCGAGTCAGGACACCAACCTGCCATGCAAAGTGTTTTACCTTCTTCCTCACTATAAGAGGGGTATAGTTTCATGACACTGGAAATGCCCACATTTCGAGTGCTATCCACCACGATATCGTTAATGACATACCGCACTTCAGAAAACAGAAAGGCCAAACCATGGTTGGCCAACTTGGATGTGGTGGGTGTAGAGCCATCGGCTTTGGTGAGCCGACCTTCGATTTGAATGACACTTTCATGCGGTAGGGTGTAAATATCTTGGTTGTTGATAACAAATTGAATTTCATCATTGTTATTGAGTCCAGGTGTTTGAGCTTGATAGGAATGGAGATCAATTCTTACCACTCCTGGTTGCTCCTCGATGTGGTTCGCTATCTCTAGGATAGAATTCATTATGAGGGTTGACGTGGTAACCCAAATGCTGTAAAATCTGCTTGTCTAGAGATGTTAACGTGTATTCACGTGGCAAACAACTAACACCATTCCTAGACGGTGTTGTTGCTTTATACACAAACTTCATAGTGGTTTTAACACCAACTTGTAAGTCACTGGTGTGGTAGAATCTAGATCAATGAGTTGTTGATCTCTATTGATCAGTCTTAATGTTATATTACTAATACTATCGACAGCCACAGCATGAAAAAGCACCACTGGAGGGTTTTCACGAATAATATACCCATTGGGTGATGTCACAATAAAGTCATAAAGCGAATGCGATAGTTCTTGATTGGTGTACACTTGGCTAATAATATTACACGTCACCGACACATGATGGTCCTCAATGAATTTCACTTCATGGTCCGAAACATGTTTTTTGTTGGGCTCCAACACACGTGGTTTAAATCCTAGTAATGGGCCAATGGAATCGGGGTGTGTTTTAAAGTCAATGTTAAAGGTAGAGAAAATACTGCAGCGATGAGTGTTGGTATTGCCTACAAGTTCAAACTTGTGCGTTCCGTCGAGAAATGACTTTAAACCATATTGATTGATCAACACCACATAAATGTGTTCATAAATGTCATCGATCGTGTATCCACCAGAGTTCAAGGTGAGCACAGAATCATCATAGTAAAACTTGTTGTTCACATTTTCACGTATGTTGTATATTCGATTGTACGTTTCAAGAGAAACAAGTCCTAAACCATAGGGTTTTTCACTCAATTCGATAGGCGGGTAAAAGTCTAGGCTGACTTCAGGTCCACGTCCATGCACTGTAAACGTTTTACTTTCTGCCGACATACTGGTGGCGTTTATGCTTATGCTGCGTCTTATATAAAAAAATTAAACACAAACGTCCACACTGTTGGCTGTTAAACGTTTGCTCACGTTTCACATTATAATATATCTTGATCCTGTTTCCAAAATAGGACACTAGTTCCATGGGCGGAGGCAAATTCCCAAAACTGTCAAAGTACCATACCATGGATCCCTCTTTGACATAAGCTACATAATGCGTTCCTGGTCCTCGGTGATCATCCAAATTGACAACAGCACATTCCTGTTTCCAGGGTCGTGGGGGGTAATTGGTTTCGCATAAACACACCTCGAAAATGAGAAAGCTTTAGTTGTTTAGCATAGCTTTCCACTTGTTGATGCGTCAGGGCATGTCTTGCTATGGCTGAGGTTATTATTTTTTTTTTAATATTTCGAAATGGTGAAATCCCAAATCCTTGTTGATAAAAGGCTGGCTTTAGATTGGCATTTCTAGCCCCCATGGCAATCGCTTCCATCGTTTCATTGTGTCGCTGACTTTCTTTGAGTTGTTGCTTGCCCTGCTGCGCGGCTTTAATGGTTTTCGCCACTGCACTGGCACCGCCCAAAAGTGAACCCAGAGCAGCCAAACCGGCAAATAATGCAGGTAAAAATCCCGCTCGTTTGGGGACGGGAATCACTCGCCCTTGGTTTGAAACCTGTCGCCGACGTTTTGGAATAACATGTCTCTGTGCTGCTCGAAGGGCTTTCCTTATGGTCAATACATTATTTTTTCTTTTTTTCTTTCGCAAGGGCTTGTCCACGAATGTTGTAAGCCCAGGCTTTGCCAAGGACAAAGTCCTTTTTTTAGTCTTTCTCACTGCATACCTTTGTTTCACCATGATGATAATGACCAACAACCTTTCACAAGAAAGTTTAAATCACAACTAACGTCAGATGGTTATTTCATGGCTGTATATTCCAATTCCACATAAAGTGGGAAATCGTTTATGGTTTTTCCCGCTTGCTTTTCATCCCATGTCAACATGAGGTGAAAGGATAATTCGTCACCAGCATTGACCATTTCATGGTTATGGACCAACATCCTATGACCATTTATCTTTATTTGTAAATGGTTCTCATCAGGTATGGCATATTTGATGTGAATGGTTCCATCATAGTGTAATCGATAGTGGCTTAAACCCGAAGCAAGCACATAGGTCAAGTGCTGATCATGGACTAGCGGTAAATGGTTTCTGTCATTCACAGGTTTTTCATTTGTCAGATACACTAAAAATACAGATGGGATAAATTTATAAAGCCTTTTCATTTCATAGGTCATGTAACGCTTGGTACAAACATCGTCTTCGTCTTGTGGGTCTTCCACGTGAATAATCCGATGGTGATTAGCGCTATAGCCATTCACCGTAAGCTGGGGCACTTTGTCATAAAACTCATACACTTTGTTATCCACATACTTTTTCGTAGTAACGTCTGTAGGCACTTGAGGATGTTTTACATGGGTTAACCGCTTTCCCTTAAAGTCATAATCTCCCTGTTTTGTGCGTGGCACTACTGACCTATCCACATAGTGTTTATTAGCAGGATCTGTTTCTTGTTTAGGATCATGTATGGGAAGAGGCCTAGCTTTGGCCATCAACGCACGTCCAAAGACATCCATCGTCAACCTGTAGTACCAGTCTACTGTTTCTATGACAAGGCTCGGTGTTCTGTATATAGACAGCCTGCTAGCCTGTCTAAGCCTTAGTTGAAATGAAGATTATTAAGCAGCAAGAGTCATTCCCCGTGGGGAACATGGTTTCCCATCTCTGTCCCACATCACGTGAACAACGCCATGGTTCACTGTTTCCATCTTCCATTCGCTGCATCATTGTGGGGCCTTCCGGCTGTGGAAAGACTAATCTTTTGCTAACGCTCATCACAGCGCCCAATGGTCTGCGTTTTCAAAATATTTATATTTTTGCAAAATCTCTCTACCAACCCCTCTACGTGTTTCTGGATCAAGTCATGTCTGGATTACAAAAAGAGAATATGGGTTATTTTACATTTTCCATGCAAGAAAATGTGATTTCACCAGATGAGGTAAAGCCTGATTTACTCATGATTTTCGATGATGTATCCACTGAACGTCAAGGTATCATTCAAAGCTATTTCAGCATGGGTCGTCACAAACATATCGATTGCTTCTATCTTGGACAAACGTATTCTAAAATGTCCAAACAGTTGATTCGTGACAATGCCAATGTCATTGTTTTATTTCGTCAGGACGAGAGGAACAGTCGTCACATTTATAATGAACATGTGAATCCGGATATGACCTTTCAAATGTTTACAGAATTGTGTGCCAAGTGCTGGAACACTCAACGTCATGCCTGTTTAGTGATTGACAAACAAAGTGAACTCAACCTAGGACGGTATCGCTTAGGGTTTGATCATTTTATTGCTATTTAAGGCCCTGTCTCATTCCCCGGCAAGTCATTTGTCAAGACACCATGGCGTTAGCAGAGAGTCAATTGAAAAAGCATATTATTAGAGCAAAAAATACTATTCGCCAAAAGTTTCGTCAATTGAAACAATCACGTGCCAATCATGCTTTGTTTATTCAACAACATTTAGCACCTCCGCTAAAAGCCATGTTGAAACCCTCTTTCAAGCCATCTGAAACGCTACCCACCGTTTCACAAGCCACGCAGACGCTGCACGAGGACCCTGAGGAAGAGGAAGAGGAAGATTTGACTAGTGTTAGCGAGGTTGAGGATGAGGAGGAACAAGTGTTTACGCCTCAAAAAAAAGGCCGCACCCCTTGCAGAGTTTTTGAGAAAAAAGAAATCCTTGGCCAGGGTCGAAACACCTTGCCCTTCCAGAGCGTCTCCGTTTTCACAACTCTTGGCCACCCCTCAACATAAAGCTCAACTGAAAACCATTTTAATAAAATATTATGGATCAACATTGGAACCCTATTTCACCGATCTATTTATTGGAAACACAGATACCACGTATGGTGTTCGCTATGAGGATGATAGTTTTAAAATTGGCGATTCATCCATTAAATTTGCTCGTACTAAAGCTGTCATTAAAAACATCAACTATAAATTAACGCCAGGACTGTTAAAGCTGCTCTTTTCTCGGACCCCCTCTCTCCATGATTATACGTCAGAGGACCTTGACAAATATAAATCCATTTTATTGGATACCCATGCTCACAAAAGACAGTATGATCCTGCTCAACAAGTGAATGCCAATATATCTCAAAAATATAAAACCATCATTGCAAAAATGTTTCCCACCAGTCAAAGTACTCGTCGTAAAGCGTCCGCTTCGGGAGTGACATTTAAACCATTAAAACCCCTTGTGGATGTTACCTACTGGCACAATCCCAATAAGCTCGTCCAGCGGCTACAGTTGTTGCATGCTTCACGTCAAGCTGGCCATACCGGTCACGATTGGGAAATTCAAGAAATTGAACAAGAACTTCGAAATGCCAAAATTATTGTTTAAGCCCTCGCCCATTAAAATGGGTATTGCTCACGAGTTGCATCGCCCAGCTAGACGTCACTATCCACGACTCAAGGTGATTTCACGAGGTGTGGATAAACTTTGGCAGGCTGACTTGGTTGAAATGATACCCTATGCTGGCGTTAACGACGGTGTACGCTATATGTTGACCGTCATTGATGTCTATTCCAAAATGGCCTTTGTTGAACCTGTGCGTCGCAAGTCTGGTCCACTAGTTACCAAGGCCTTTCAACATATTATTCAACACTCCCAACGTCAACCTCAGCTGCTACAAACTGACCAGGGGAAAGAATTTTTCAACAAGGATTTCTCCCGTTTTCTCAAATCTAAGGATATTCACCATTACACCACGTACAGCAATCTCAAAGCCAGTGTGGTCGAGCGGTTCAACCGAACATTGAAAACCCATATGTGGAAAGCGTTTACCGCTCAGGGCAGTTATCGCTGGTTGGACATGTTACCTGAGCTAGTGTCACGTTACAATGACACCAAACATAGAACGATTGGGACCAAGCCACGCCTCGTGACTAAAAATATTCAGCGATTGGATAAACTGTTTAACCCCATAAAAGCAGCCGATCCTAAACGTCACCGACTGAACATTGGGGATTTTGTTCGTGTGAGCAAATTTAAGTCTGCCTTCAATAAGGGCTACACGCCTCAGTGGGGGACTGAACTATTTCGAATTCGTCGAGTCAACATGGACAGTCCAGTCACCTATTTACTCGAGGACCTCAATCATCAACCCATAAAAGGTAGATTTTATCTCCATGAACTTCAGAAAACAGCATTTCCTCAGCATTATCTTGTGGAAAAAGTGTTGAAACAAAAAGGAAATAAACTCTACGTCAAATGGTTAGGGTTTAACTCTACGTTTAATTCTTGGATCAATAAACTACATGTTGTGTGAGCCTGTGTACTTTTTATTTATTCACACATGTTGTACACCACCTATAGCTCTATGTATACAGCGCTCCGCGCTTCATGCATGTTCATACATGTTTGTCTTTCCCTTTCCTCCTGTGTTCTCTCATACATCACCCCCTCCCCTCTCCCTCCCTTCACCTCCCACCACTGCTGTTCGCAGCTCTTGCCTGTCTATTGGTTGTGACATCATTCCCACAAGTTGCACCATACTTTTTACTGATTCAGCGATTCCCACGCTTTGAACATTCTCTTATCGTGCACGTGGACAGCTAACGTCCCAGGCGAACACCTGCGGTAGATCAAATTTCACATGAACTTGCATTTTGTCACGTACGAAGCAAAACAGGATGTGACTTGTTAACAGTTATCGCGCACGTGGACAGCTAACGTCCCAGGTGAACACCTGCGGTAGATCAAATTTCACCTGAACTTGCATTTTGTCACGTACGAAGCAAGACAGGATGTCACTGGTTTAGCGTGCCTGTGGTTTCACACATGTGTTCACATGCCTTTCACACTCCCCTGCCACCACGATGGTCAGATTATTTCACCTTCAAGCGTCTTGGTCATTTTTTCCATTGCACCTATTGTCAAGTCAGATCAGCGCATTCCAATAAGCTCAAATGACATTCACCTCCTGTAAGTTTGTTTTCTGTACTCGCTTTGACCAACATAGAACCAAGTTCTCATCACCGTTTACACGTTAAAGGTAAAATATCAGAAAAACGCACGCTCGCTCTGTCATACACCGACCCGCCGAAATAGCGATTGATCTATTGAACACAGCCACCATGGTCAGCGACAGGTTCGTTGAAACACACACACACACCCAGCCGTATTGTCTCTCTCAACCACCACGCTTCATGGACATTATAAACAGGTAAAGAAAAAGAAAACGTTTTTTCAACATGTATGGCGTTAGACCCATGTGAATTATTTTTTGAAAAAAAATATCTACCACATTTGAAAGGGGGCGTTACCCCGAGTCCTAGGACACCTCGTACACGTCTCTAGCGTTATTGGTTCGTAATATATCGGCAAAAATCACAAAAAACACGTGTTTACCCCAAAATCGAGTTTCCCAATTCCATCCATTTTTAAAAAATAACCTCACCATCATCTAGAGCGGAAAAAATACCATCTAAACGACCCCTCACTCGACCCTACTCCTCCCCCACCACCTAACCCTTTCCCAACATAGGCATACATATTCAAGCACGAGCGCGACTTCAGGAAACCAACACTACCCCACTACTCGCGAATGACCTTTTAGTTTTGGTCTTTTAATCAAATAAAGAGGCTATAGGAAAGTAGGGGGCATTACTAGCAGTGCTAGGACACCCTGTATGTTCTAATCCCATGTTTGGTTAGCGAGATATCAAGTTCGGGGCAAATACGAGGGTGGCTCAATAAGAAGTGGTGCAGCCCTCTCCTTACCACACTACTTACAAAACACAAATTTTTCCTCTAGAGACTTGAAATTTATTTTGGCGGTAGGGGGCATAGGGACCATAAATTTACGTCAAACAAACTTTTTTGTAAACTTCCTAGTTTCCAAAATATAGGAATTTCAAAATTACACTTTTTTCAAAAAATGTAAAAAAATAAAAAAGTTTTACTATAGAAAATAAAGGTCATAAAGACCATTCGTTTGGGCCATGACATAACGTTCTATCATCTTTGGTTTTCAAACTATCACCAACTTTCGAAAACAAAAATTTTCAAAAAATGTTTGAAAAATATAATACATGGTCCATAGCAATGCCCCCGTCCGCCTGAGTCCAACGACACCTCATTCGTGAATCTCCGACCACGGGTTCGGGAGTTATCGGCTCGCATTGGGAGTAGTGGTGGGGGGAGTTAGAACCATCATCACTCCCCTACTGGTGATGTTACTTGTTTTCCCTTAGGCCTTTTGGTTATTTTGCCATGTATCTCCAAACTCGGGTGCACACAATTTCTGCGCCGACAGTAGGGACGTGGTTGACGAATACCACTGAATTTATACAGAGTGACAGTTAGTTGCAAACTCAAAAATGGGGAGAAAATCTCTTCATGTAACCTCAAATTAACCAAAACAAAAATACAGCAAGGATTATGTAATACACTTAATTTAAATTTGTTAGTAGAGGGTGAAATGGGGAGGAATGAAAATAGGGCTTTTTCACTGCCAGTTCTTCTATGTATGTATGGGTAATCAACACTGTAACCGATTGCACGACAAACAAGGTTATTTTTGACACGACTAACTCAAAAGATGGGGATAAAGTTTATCTTTAAAAAATGTCACTGGTTAACAGGATGAATTATATCCGGGTTGAGAATTTGCATAGTTTCAAAGCTATTTCAATCTTGAACATTGATTTACTTGCTTGAGGGCGAGAGTCTCGAGGTATGAGCAGAGTTGACCCATTAGAGAGAAGTGGAGGTAGGTGATTTTCACGATGTGTCAATTACAGACTTTAAATTTGATGATGATACTTGAAGAACTTTCGACATTGTTTGACTACACTGAATTGGATACAAAATTAATACCACGACGAGCCAATTACTGTCATTTGACAGAATGAAGTAGAAATTCCCACGATGTGTCAAGTTATTGACTTTGACAGAGTATAGATTAAAAAGGCCTAGCCAATATTTGTATATTTACATTTAGGCCCACGGTGGAAATTGATATTTGACATCACGAACTGATACCTTGCCATTACAAAATGGTACCTTGCCGGCAAGTTAAAATGTAGTAGATTTGATTACTTGCAAATTTTAAAATACCTTCATAGCTAGATTAAGATAGTATAGAACTTATCTTTGCATGATGACTGGCTGGCCGATGGTGCTGATAGAGCATTTGTCACTACATGACTTTCACAAATGTCGGACGGGTGACGATAGTCCCCTGTAGATAGACCGAGTGAGTCTGCTGCTTGTCCATAAAAGAGTGACGAGCTTCGTAGAGCTCCCGACTAGCGAGACGAGCAAAGAGGAAGGGTGGGAGGTATGACGTAGGACATAAGGGATACAAACATGCAAACACATACATCTCTAAAGTACACAAATTTATTTTCTTGAGGCAGAGACCAAAGAATGCAGAAGCTTAAAGGTTGCCATCTGTAGAGGGTGAGTTGAACTTCCAAGCATCATCGGTAGTTAGTGACAACGGGTTCCCACGTTGTCCGCAAAAAACGAGTGAGTTCAGCAATGCGTCGCGGGATGGAGCACTAAGGAGACGCTTGATGTTTCTGTTGAACGAGGGGTAAAGCATCTCGTTCGCTTCAACATACTAAGGAAGGGCATGAGCAAAAGCACAAAGGGAGAGCGAAAAAAACACAGAAATCTCTGTTGGTGGTTTTCACGGAGTAAAATATAAGAGAAAGCGAAAAACTGCAGAGAACCCAACATGGGTACTGCACCCGTATCCACGTGGTCTTACCTGTTGAAATCCGATGGAACTGCTAGATCGTAGAATCTGGAAGCGCCCGGCTGAAATGCCCCTAAAATTCTACCAACTAGGATCAACCAGGGATAAGGATACTTCTCTTATAATGAATGCGATGGGAAGATGCCAGTGGTCGATGAAACAAAAACTAAAAATAACTCAAAGTGAGCTAACGAGACTCTAAAAATGACTAAATTAATCTCGAGCGTGGCACTAGGCATTCTAAAAACTGACCCACTGGTCCTCGTAGCGCATCCTATTTCTGGTATAAATGACCAAGACATCCGAAGTATTTAAAATTGACCAACAGTTTATTAATCTAAAGACTGTTGCATGGTGGACTATCTCTCCATTAAACAAAATAATTCGCCTCTACTGAAGCGTAGAAATCTCATAATGACATTAGCATCGAAACATAATCAAAAAATGCTATCAAAATACAGCATCCTAATCGCATGTAAAGACAGTTTCAAAAATATTTAAACATTATTATATACACTCGTTACATATTTAAATGATCCTCAAAGTTTATGATATTATTTACATTTATACATTATTGTACACGTTCAAATTCTTCATCAGTAATAAATTCGATTCCATCAATAAGCATTCTATAGTATTAGTTAAAGTCAAATCATGGCATGTTCGACGAATGGTTAAGTTTATCGAACGCATTATCATAGCACCAAAATGTTAACAACATTTTCAAATCACATAGTTATTCATGTTATTATTATTATCTCTAAAGCTTTTAGTGGTTATTATTACAGGATTATATCAATATTAATACTCGTCTTTCCAATTAATCTTTCTCCAAAAACAAATGTTATTAATTTGAACAATCCATTCTAGAACAATTATCACAATGCTGTTTTACTTAAATGTTGGATGTATTAACCTCATACTAGCCTTCTAGTATTAATATTCGTGACTATACTGCACGTTCAAAATATACACATAATTGTATTCAGACATAGCTCAATAGCTAATTTATACTGGACAGAAGAATGACATAGATCATCCATTGATGTCTAATATCTCATTATAACAATCAAATTCACAAACACACGTTGCTTCATTCATAGATAAGCTCTCCATAGCTTGTAAACATTTTTCCAAACATCATTATGTTCAAATAAGCTTTTACATAAAAGTCATGAAATATCGTGCATCAAATTAACATAAGTTAAAGTATCATGGACAAGTTTTATCAGAACTAAAGCAAATATAATATAATCAGCTGTTCAAATAACAGTGCTTGAGAATTTTCGACATTATCATTTCGCTTTGTAACGAAAATATTTTATACAATCATTTTACAATAGTAATTTATTTCTAATTATAATCTCATGTTTATAACTATATCTTTCAAGAAATTGTGGATAGATCACTGTAAAAAGAACGATTCAGCTCTACTAGACAAAAACTCGACCGGAGATCCTCACCCAAAGAAACACGAAAGATCCTATACCATAGTAATGAGCCTGTACACGAAAACTATTAGAATCCAACGCTTAACCAGGATGGTGTTCAACAAACGAATCATGAACAAAATAGAAACTGAACGATCTAATAGTGTCTAAGACAACTCCAAAAAGAAAAATCTCAAAAGCTGTAGATTGCCAAAATTAATCCATAAATCGCAAATATCTGCTCCATAAATCATCATGTTTCCATATTTATACTGCACTTGATGCAAAATAGACCCGCACGTCTATTAAAGAAACTCGCATGAAATGCATAAGTGTTCAAATTCAAAATTCGAAATTCGTGGAAATGTCTATTCAAATAATCTTCAAGTATACGTAGCGTATTGGTCATCTGCCTGCTAACTACTATTCTTATAAAAAAGTTATCGTAGTCTTCTCCCTACTCTTCATATTAATCTTCTCAACAAGTTATATAATTCCATTAAATGCTCAAATTTAGAAAGAAAAAGAAGTGAATTAATGCATAAAAATAGCTTTATAAAATATTAATGTTAACTACAAAAATAAAATACACTACAAGACAGAAGCGATAGAAAATCGGGTCTAGCCCTGGAATGCATTTTCTAACTACTAAGAAAAAATTTGTGAAAAGGAACACTCTAGAGTATGTCTAATTCATACTGTCTACTATGAAAATGGGTGGTCAGCTACCTTGTACGTTGCCATCTGGTTGAAATAGGAGTACGCGAGAAACACACTGTCCTCGTTCTGGAACTGAACCCTCTTTCATCAGGTCGCGTAGTCCTCGATACGACTGGATCTTGTAGAGAACCGAACCCGAGTCCGAACGTTTGAAAAGGAAAAACAGCTGTTCGCGAAACAAGTTCATCGCTCTCACACGTTCCCAAGATATAGCTGGAGCTTATTCGTAGTATGCCATTATATTTCCTGCAGTTACAGTATGAATGTACAATAAACATCTCCAAGACGTCTTCCACCTCTTCTTAAAGAGTTTTCTGCTGTTATAATAATCCATGTTTGGGTCTGGTGATCATCCTAAGTAGTCAATTCCACTATTGCATCGCATTCCTGCTTTCCATTTTAGCCCATAAGTGACATAGTCATGTCTTGGTGAAGTATCCGTTCAATCAACTTCTGTTCTGAAGTCATAATGATAATATGCTTGTATACTGTAAACTGTACTGTTGTAGAATAAAGTCTTGTACTGGCATAGAAAATATCACACTGGTGAATACAAAGTTCACTGCTCCTGATGATGAAGTTTAACACAGTCTTCAGCTATAATAAGCTGAGACACAAAAATTTGCGGTACGAACTGTCTAACTTTAAGTAAATACACGTCCGCGTTGCTTGCGCACGATATGAGTGTCGTACTTCCAGCGAAGTATATTGCAATCTCGTGTCTCTGCCTGGACAGATCTTTGCTTACTGCTCTGCGAAACCCATAGTGCTGTTCGTTGAGGAACGATATTGACTAACGATACCGACACTGGATCATGTTCGATAATATTCTGATATTTTGTTATCTGCATTTATTTATGTGTGAAATACACTCAAGTTTCCTCTTCTCTAAACATAATGCATTTGTCAATTACTATTCTGTTTCATGGCTACTATATCAAAGTATATCATGTTGCATCAGATTGACGTTACTGCCGTCTCCATTTTGTAGACCTCTCTTGTACTAAAACAAAGCACGTGCTCGAGGAAGTAGAGCGGGCTGCCTAGTTGCTCCTAACCTCGCCACAGAGTATCCATGCGCTCTGTGCCGTGTAAATAGCGCCGCAGGAATGCACCTGAGTACACACCTGTCCAACATAGATCCAACTCATTACAAAATACGGTCTCAGTACAAACTACCTATTGCGTATATTCAAGGAATATACCACAAGGCAAATGCCGGGACGGTTCTTTTCAACAGGTCCACGACCGACTTCCTTTTAAAGTCCATTCTCTGACCCTTCCGTAAATAGATCCAACTTACCGGTCGCTTGGGCGTTCGGCTTATCATCATCCCCAGTTGTATCTGCTGACAAACGGTGTTCAGTTCCCAGACACCGTCCTAGCGACGGTAAAGGAATGGTATCTCGCAGAGTCAGTGGGTGAAGCTCTGCTGGGAAGCTAAGCAATTAAAAATACTATTAAATTCGAAGCAAAAAAACATACAAACATTGGCAGGCTTCGAACCGCCAAAAATTGGTTATATACACGAAGGTAAAGGATGCTTGACAACCTCTACACTATATTATTACACCCATTAAACTGCCACAGTCTTAGAGCCTATCCCCAAACATATTCATGTGTTTAAGAGAAGACTTAAATTTTGTGTAAATACTACGATGTAATTACTATAGTTCTCAAATCACGACTTGTGTTCATTTAGTGTGTTTGATATTTTTGTAGGTTATTTTCTGTAATTGTACAATTTTCCACCGGAGAATTACCCCCATTTGCAAATAAAGTAAATGAATGATCGAGAAAATGTATCATAACTCCATAACATGTATAACCTTCAGATACGGTACGTAATGACACTGAGCATTTTCCTTTGTTCATTTCGTACAAAATTCGCCTGTAATAGCTGTGCTGCTAAGATTATACATTCTATGGATTATTTATTAGTAGTTGGCTGGAATCGGGAAGTAGACAGCTAAACCATCACTGGGGCGCTGGGTACTGCCTGGCGGTTGAAAGTGGAACTTCGCTAACTTTCATTAGTTTTGCTTGCCCAGAAGAATGACCTTGGTGAAATAAATATTCACAATTATTTTACACGGATGACAGAATCAAGTAAGTTGAGGCTCAATGGATAATGCGTAACGTGTATAATATCTAAAGCCAACAAACGTCGTCACAGCACAATTACTTGTCAAGATATTTTAGTTTTAGGAAAAGATGAAATTCCTTCTCAATTATTTTCGTATTATTCAGATTATTATTATAATTATTATTATTATTATTATTATTATTATTATTATTATTATCGTCTTTTTTGCACTCTTGCTCTTTGATATTTAGCATCGAACTCCGACGAGAGGTTTGGTGTTTGGGAAAAGGCTCATCCTATTGATCTTATTTTTCAGTGTCATCAGATCACTTTGCTTCATACCTGGGAGTGAATACTATTTGCTAGAATCTGCCAGAGGCGACCTGGTTTATAAATTTCGTAATGCCCATAAAATGTACAGTTATAGGGAAATAAGACTGTTCGATCAGCATTTCTTAATATGGAAAATGACATGCGAATTGTTCAGACATTTTGTGTGACAAAAGTATCTGGGGAACGCTTATTTGTAAGTTACAAATTGACAGAAGATTGATTTGAAAAGTCGCTTGCCACAACCACGCCTAAATAATTTAAATTTGATGAGTAAATATTGAACATAAAATGTTGGCGGACTTTGATTTTGAAGACACAATTCACGATGTTGCATCCTTGAAATGTTGGAAATTTCCACTCTAGAATACTTCCTGTGGGGAAGAGATAAAATATGTGACTAAGTGACCTCTTTCAGGTTTCATTATTTATGAGTATCATGGTAATTATAACCATACTCCTCAATACAGTTCTTGGCAAATGTGGGAATAGAACCTGAGACCTTTGGGACAGAAGTCTCAATACGTTACCCTAAACCGCAAAATTGGAAGATATCAGAGAAAGATCCGGGAAATCAATTACAGTTTTTCAGAAAAGGGAATGTGATGTATTTCAAAAAGTCTGTATTATACTGTAGGTCAAACGAGACAATGATTCATACTCTCTGGTGTTAAATAGGCGCGATCGTGTCCACTGTTCAATTTAACACCCATGTAACAATTAAAATCGAATTGAATCAATTAGTGGCTATGCCTTACTCATGTTCGAAAAGTGAGTGTCAACAAATTTTGTTCTCGGGTCCGAGATAATTACTCTTCAAACATAAGCAGTAGCCTACGTTTAACATAAATGTACCTTGGGCTGCATTCTTTGCAGATTATCTTTGGTCCGCGAACACCTCATCAGAGCAATTCTGGGCAGCCTAACTACAGTAATATAAGTGATATTTTATAGAACTTAAGTACAAAAGCAACTGTGAACATTAACAATTTGCATCAAAGTCGGTAATCGTTTATCACCCACCAATCGAATGATACACTATGAACACACCGGCAAAACAATCGTGCGGATATCTGCTTCCGACTAAAGGTTTTGTGACGATGTTTCTAGTGGCGCGCCGGTACGCAAATCCGACAAACTCGTAGCGTCATTAATGAGGGAGAGCTACTGAGGCTCAGCGACGATATCTAATGCGTAGTGCTTAAATTGAAAGATAGAATTAAGTGCACTGTGAATAACAAATGAACACGTACACCGCTAGAAAGTCATAAGCAGATATCCGCGAATTTCTTCAGCCGTTGTGTTCATAGTGTATCATTCGATTGGTAAACGATGAACGATCACCGACTGTTGTTGCAAATTGTTAATATTCACAGTCATTTATTCACGAATTGTACTTAGGTTCAGTCGGCCCCGTGGTGTTGGGGCAGCGCGCCTGCCTCTCACCCGGAGGCCCCGGGTTCGATTCCCGGCTCCGTCAGGGATTTTTTTAAACTGGCGTGAGGGTTGGAACGGGGTGCATTCAGCCTCGTGAGGACAATTGAGTAGCTGTCTGACAGTGAGGCAGCGCCCCGATCACGAAAACCAAGATTAACGGCTGAGGGGACCCGATGCGCTGATCACGCGTCACCCCAATATCTGCAGGCCAAATGGCTGGGCAGCGGTCGCTTGGTCGGGCTAGGCCCTTCATGGGCTGTATAGTGCCAGGGGTTGACTTTTGACTTACGTTCAATGTAACACTTAGTCAGCTGCCGTGAGAAGAAGTTAACATATCACCAAGCTCAGTCGTAATCGATCGCCTGACGAAGCTGCCATGCTGCAGTGAAAGTAGTTGTAAGTAACTTAACTACAGGCAAAGATCTTACTAGCATTTAATAATTGAATGAATTACAAACAAGTACAGTAGTTTCTTGAAGGACTAAGTAGCCTATTTCCATATATCCTACTTATGTTAATTGCCTCTACCAACATACAAAATTACAGTTTGATTGCTGTAATAGATTCGTAGATATTGAGAACTGTCTAAATATTTCGGATGGTCGCCATGTTGAATTTTAATATATCTACACCATAGAGTTATGGACTATTACATGAAGGTTCTTGTGTTAATGTATTGTTAAAACTTCAATCGCATGATTAGGACACAAGAAATAAAAACGAAATTTTTAAATTTCGCACAGCCGCCATAACGTGGTTATGAAAACAATTTAAATAAGTTAGATGTCAGTGGATTAAAATTTGTATAAGTATTTACCGTAGCAAGATTCACTGCGCTCGGATGGTTAAATCCCGAGAAACGTCCATTTAAATATTTTAATTTTGCGTCACGCCCCCGTTGGATTTGTGCTCACCAGGTTATCTAAAGTACCATAGGTGAACTTATGTTTATAATCTTTATCATCATACACAATTTCAGTTTGATTGCTGTAATAGATTACTAGATATTGAGAACTGTGTAAATATTTCGGATGGTCGTCATGTTGGATTTTTATGTATGTAGGCCAAAGAGTTATATACTATTAGATGAATATTATTGCGTAGATTCATTATTCAAACGTTGACTTCGATCGCATGATTAGGACACAAGAAATAAAAACTTAATTTTAACATTTCGCACAGCCGCCATCTTGACCTTCTGTAAATAATTAGATGTCAGTACATTATAATTTGCATGAACATTTGTTGCACTATATTTCATTGCGTTCGAATGATTAAATCGCGAAAAAGGTCTATTTAAATGTTTCAAATTCGCTTGGCCGCCATATTCGTTTTGTACTTAACATATTTTTAAGAGTCATATGGATGAACTTCTAGCAGTGCCCTTTATTAGCATACAAAATTTCAGGGTGATAGCAGTAATAGTTTTGGAGATATAGAATGCCAGTGAAATATTTCGCACAGCCACCATGTTGAATTGGTGAGACATAATGCAACTTAAAGGACGCGGTCCGGGTCGGACCTAATAGCACTATAACCTTACCGAATTTCATTGAAATCTCTCCAGACGTTTTGATTTTATTAGGGGACACACACACACAGACACACGCACACACACAAACGCACACACACACACACACACCCGGAGAAAATGTGATATCATAAGCCTATTTCTTCATAAATAAAAATAGGCTATAAAGAACAAGATAAATGACGTTAATTATAAGTGAAGTTACGTTAAAATAAAATAATATGGAAAATGTAAATACTTTAAAATGTTACGTTAGGCAAAAAGACTTGAATTTAAATTCAGAAAAAGCCTACAGCTGAAACTTGTGCTAAATCATGTCGTTAGCTCATCGATGTGGAATTGTTGCTGTTGCTGCTGCTGCTGATGATGATGATGATGATGATGATATTTGATCATCTCTTCTCCCAGATTACAGTTGAAGTCGTCACTGACCATCTGCAAGAAATGCAGATTCGATCGTCGAGAATGCCGAAGATGTGATATCTTACATATTTTCAGTTTATAGCTAAGGTAGCAGAGGCATTAATGTGCGCCTACTGCTGTCTGAAGTTAAGTTCAAGTTTCGAGTCCCAACTCAAGTACTACCCTACCAGCGAATTGTTACCGGTGGCGGAAATCGGAACTAATGCGCTCCGCCCAGCCACACGTCTGCGATAGACGTGCAGTCGTCGCCAGCGAAACCTCATCGCATGTCATTTGTGTGCATGATTCGTGCTGGGTCGTGCGCTGTGCGGTGTGTTCTCTTTGTATGACTGTACATGCGTTCCCCCTCTTGGCCCGCAACCGCTCGTGGCAGCCATAACGAGGCGAGCTGACGTAATGTATACACACCAGCCGCGCTCCACGTTTTGCGGTAACAATTCCCTGGTAGGGTAGTAAATGTAGTCGAAGCACATGTCATATAACAAAGTGTACGGTAATATTGAAATTGAATGAAAAGTAGAAGTAGTGGTACTCCTCATTGTGGCCTGCTGGTTGAGTATAGCCTATCGGCGGAATTACCACCTCTCCATCCCCTTCCTTAGTTCCAATCAGATCGAGCACTGAGAGAGCCACCCTTGATAACGTAGGCCTCCCACCTCTGCTTGCCTGCGTCTTCTCCACTATAAAATTTACCAATATTCCTGGAAATTTATATTTTTAGCCATGATGACGAATTCTTGCTCAATATCCAGAATAATATGTTACATGTTATTCCCTCTTCTAATTGTTTCTTGGAAGTATTTCACATGTGTAAGTTCGTTATACTAAATAAATCAGACTCCACGCTGGTAAGATGATGAGACAGTCTGTTGTAATCAGTTTATACATTGCACAAATATCGGCTCGAAATATATACCGATACTTTGAATTTACGTAAGATGCTAGTTTTGCTTCCATTCTTCAGTTTATGAAAGATGAAGTTATTAAATGTTTATAAAATATTGATTTAAACGTGAATAAAATATTTCACTTATAAATTATTCCAATTAAAATATACCAATTAAATAGAGAATTAAATGCAAAAAATGGAATCATCACAACCTTACATTAACCTCGTGTTTCTGTGCTAACTGCAGTGGTGTGTGTATCTGTAATTGAGTAGGTGTCACGAGACTTGAAATAAGATTCCATCCTGGCATTTGTCTGGAAAAAGTGTGGAAAACCTCACTGTCAGCGCTGGATTCGAATCACCTTTCTCTCTATTTGCTACAGCTCACCATCGCAGTCGTGGTGTGCAACTGAACACGCACGACTACACCGTGGGGTACCATATACATGACACACACTAGAAGGATCTTCTTCCCTTCATATTGTAATGAAAAGTGCGTTATTTGATTTAACACCGACAGCCAGTTTTACCACATTCACCACTCACCCCGATTGACTTCCCTTCGGTTGTTAACAAGGATAAGGTACTCTCAAGAAATCCATGGACGTGTGATGCGGCTAATCATTTGAATGTATATCCTTACCCGAGATTATGATGGTGGTCTTACGGGGTGAAAATTCGAGGTCATCTTCCCCTATCAGGGACTGGGGAGGGAGGGGGGGGGGGGGCTACCTACTATAAGTGTGGCTAATTCCACCACGATTGTAAGATGGGATTGAACAAATGATATCACGTACCACTGGAGAGATGAGTTGTACAATCTCAGGAGAGTGCACGGTCCATACCCTGGCTTTTGAACTGTATAAGGGCCATTCAAAAAGAAACGAGCCAGAGGCTTATAAAATGAAAATCGCCAAACTGTTCGTAATGCTCTGGCCTGGGGACGACAGTGCGGTCCCTATGAGAGCGCTGAGGTACCATATCCACCTCTAGAGGCGCACGAGCCCACGCCCACATGACGACAGAGCGAGCAAGCACACGCGTCGACCATCCACTCCACTCAGTCGTGCGGAAACCAGTGACATGAAGGCTTCAAAAGAAGAGCAAAGGGATTTAGTGCGTTTCTTGACAGCGGAAGGAGTGCGGGGAACGGAAATTCGTCGAAGAGTGGCACAAGTGTACGAAGAGCACTGCCTGTCCGTGGCAAGGGTTAAGACGTGGCACAAGCGATTCAGGGAAGGACGGATGGCGATGGCCGATGATGCACGGTCTGGAGCACCCCACCGCGATACAGTGACACTGTCCAGCAGGTGGATACCCTCATTTTGCAAGGCCGGCGAGTTACGGTAGCAGTCATTGCCGCAGAGGTCGGAGTCAGTGTCAGAAGTGTTCACGCCATCAGTAAGGACCGATTGCAATTTCTCAAAAAGTGCGTCCAATGGGTGCCTCTCAGTCTTCACTCAGCACAGGAAGCATACCGGATGCGCTATGCCAAGGAAGGGAATGCGTTCCTTGCACGGGTGGTCGCAGGAGACGAGACATGGTGTCATCACTTTGAACCCAAGTTAAAACAACAAAGTCGCCAGTGGAAGCATGCAGGCTCGCCGCCGACCCCCTCCCCCTCAAACGTCCAAGGTCGTCCGCACGAGTACGGGGAGGGATATGCTCAGCTTCTTCTTTGACCAAAAGGGCCACCTTCTTATGGACTCCTGCAACTTGGGACAACGGTGAATGCGCAGCGATACTCGCAAACCTTGATATCCCTTCGCACAGCGATCAAATCGAAACGACCAGGACAGCTCACCCACGGGATCATTCTGCTCTATGACATTGCCAGACCCCATTCAGCCAACGCAGTCAAGAAGCACTTGTAGACATTCAAATGGGAGGTCCTCAGTCACCCTCCATACAGTCAGGACCTGTCTCCCTGCGATAATGGCATTGTGGTGAGCTGAAAAAGGCTCTGAGAGGCAAACAATTCACCTCGCCTTGCGTCGCAGTGGGACAAGTGCCACAACAGTGCTGGGCAATATTTTTGAAAGAACGGTACAGTTTTTCATTGTATAGCCTCCGTCTCGTTTCTTTTTGAATGACCCTCATATAATCTCAGGAGAGTGCATGGTCCTACTCACTCAGCTGAGACTTGGCGTCATGGTGCCCTGATACTGATCAATCTACAGCCATTGTTAATGTATTGCTGTTAATTTATTGGCAGACAGACATCACAGTTTAATTTTTAAAAAGTACTCCTAATCGTAAATCAAACGTAGTGAAACATTAAAAGAATTAGGCGTCTGCAAAAAAGCGCATTTCGACAGGGAACTAAAAGCTATTTTCCAATGTAGTCCAAGTGTTATGGCCCCGTAACAAAGTTATATCACAACACATGTGCTTGTCATTGGATGGGGGGAGAAGAGACGTGCAGGAGTGGGGGGGAGGGGGGTAACTTCTTATGGCAAGCACAGTAGATGGGCGTGGGTCGTCTGTGGGGTGGAGCAGAACGACTAAATTATGATCACAAAAGCTAGTTAAATACTCGCCTGTTCAGTGCAAGTACACCCTTCCTACCAATGAGTAGGTATAATGAGGAACAGATTATTGTGATTGCGGATAAATATTCGTGCTTCGTTTGTCCTAATAAATATCTGTGTTAGGGCCACGGTATCTCAGAAGTGCCAATGACGGCGGACAGATCACTTCAGAAGGTTCGTTTCCAGGCTCTATTAAAAATGTATTTCTGGTGTGAGTGTTGTAACGCAGTACACTTAGCATCGTGATGCAAAACTAACAAAAGGTGAGCTCGACTGCCACCTCAGCCTTCCCAGAAGTGGATATCCGTGGTTTCTCACTTATTCCCCATCCAAAAGATCAAGATGGTTCCCAACTCAAATATTTTGGTCGCGTACTTCCCAATCCTAGCCTCCATTACAAGTACACTCATTATTACGGACACAAGAATAACACACGTTACTAGACAAATTATTCAGGCCCCAACTGCACCGGACTGATGACTACAATGAAACAACAACAACAACAACAACAACAACAACAACTAGTAGCCGACACTGAGAAAAAAGCTTAGTTAGCGAACATAGCTGTTTGTTACATTGTCATTCTTAACACAATTTAACTAGAATGTTAACAAAAGAACCTTCGTTTTGCGTCCGACCGTCAGTCAACGCCCAATACAAACACAGCCATCGCCTTCACTTCACTTAGCGTCCGACAGTCAGTCAACACCCAACACTAACACAGATAGCCATGACCTTCACTTCACTTAGCGTCCGACAGTCAGTCAACACCCAACACTAACACAGATAGCCATGACCTTCACTTCACTTAGCGTCCGACAGTCAGTCAACACCCAACACTAACACAGCCATGGCCTTCACTTCACTTAGCGTCCGACAGTCAGTCAACACCCAACACTAACACAGCTCTCTTCTACTATCCTCAGCTTTCCTCAGCTCTCCTCAGCCCTCCTCCACTCTCCTCAGCTCTCCTCCACTCTCCTCAGCTCTCTTCAACTATCCTCAGCTCTCTTCAACTATCCTCAGCTCTCATCAACTATCCTCAACTCTCCTCAGCTCTCCTCAGATATCCTCAGCTCTCTTCAACAATCCTCAGCTCTCCTCAGCTCTCTTCAACTATCCTCAGTTCTCCTCCACTCTCCTCAGCTCTCCACAGCTCTCCTCAGCTCTCCTCCACTATCCTCAGCTCTCCTCAGCTCTCCTCCATTATCCTCAGCTCCCCTCAGCTCTCCTCCACTCTCCTCACCTCTCTTCATCTATCCCCCACTCTCCTCAGCTCTCCTCAGCTCTCCTCAACTATCCTCAACTCTCCTCAGCTCTCCTTCACTCTCCTCAGCTCTCTTCAGCTCTCCTCCACTATCCTCAGCTTCCCTCAGCTCTCCTCAGCTCTCCTCCACTCTCCTCAGCTCTCTCAACTATCCTCAACTATCCTACACTATCCTCCACTCTCCTCAGCTCTCCTCAACTCTCATCCACTATCCTCAGTTCACCTCAGCTCTCCTCACGAACCTGTATGTACTGAGCCATCAGATTACAATTAAATTTATTCGCAGTGCCGAGAATCAACTTCGGGGATTTAGTGACAGGGTGTCTCGTAACATACCATGAATATTCTAGTTGCTACAGTGATTTATGTTGAAATGTAAGTAGTTCCCCAGAAAATTCACACAAATATTGCATCAGACAGTTCTGAGTCAAACTAGAGATGCAAGTCATGTTGCAGAAAACATTTTACACTAACGAGTGGGTAGGCCTACTCAAGTTATTCTGTCGGTGTTGCATGTTCCTGTAAATACTCAATCGATGACCGTCGTGTTGGCCGAGAAGGTTTTCCCTAATTTTGTTGATACAGGTAGGGGCTTTGGAAACCTTGATCATAAGTTCACTGTATGTGTGTGTGTATTTCATTTGTGATGATGATGATGATAATTGTTGTTTTAAGGGGCCTAACATCGAGGTTATCGGCCCCTAATGATCTGGGTGATAGCGAAAATGATAATGAAATGGAAACCAGAACAAAATTATCTGAGACGGAAAATACGTACACAAAGGAACTCAGATGGAAACAACTCACAATATGGTCTGACAAAAGGGAATTTAGAACGAAAAGTTGCACAAAAAGAATAGATTGAAAAAGACCCACAAAACGTAGGCTAGATTCAAAATACGTACAAAATGCAATGTAGCATCGAAATACTTACAAAATGCAACTGAAATTCAAAATACTTACAAAATGCAAATGAGATCGAAAATACGTACAAAATGCAATTGAGGTTCAAAATACTTACAAAATGCAATTGAAATTGAAAATACACAATGCAATTCAGATTGAAATAGGCCCTATCCCAGTTCCAATCCAAATTATTCACCAAGTGCAATTGAAATTCAAAATAGTTACAAAATGCAATTGAAATTGAAAATGCTTATAAAATGTACGGTAGATTCAAACGACTCATGTGGATTGACAATACTTACAAAAAGCAATTTAGATTGAAAACACTTGACAAAATGTAATTTAGATTCAAAATACCCACAAAATGCAATTGAGAATCAAAATATGTGCAAAATGCCCGCCAATCAAAATGCAATTTAGATTCAAAATTCGTGCGAAATGCGGTTTTGGTTGAAAATACTTACAAAATACAATTGAAATTCAAAATACTCACAAAGGTCGCTCCGCCATATTGAAAGACTTACTAAAAAGCAATTTAGATTGTCAATCTTTACAAAATGCAATTGAGGTTGAAAACAATCGCGAGATGTAATTTAGATCGAAAAAACATACAAAAAGCAACGTAGATTAAAAATGCCTTAAAAAAAGTCGCTAGAAGGGAATTTAGATACATGGTAAACCAAGTAACCAAAAAGTGCGGGAATCTTAAAGAGAAAAGTAAATATAATGAAAAGAGGAGAGGAGAGGAAAGGGGAGAGAGGAGGAGGTCCGCCCCAAAGGTAAGGGACAAAAGGGGAAAACGGACCCAGCTCAGGAATCCCTCGGGGTCGCTAACTCCCGAACTCACCAGCCGTGAGCCCCTGAGGGTGTAGCATTATCTACGTTGCACCAGAAGTGGTGGGGCTACATACACCCTGCCTCCTTGAGGGCCTTGAGCACAAGGCAGGAGGTAAAAGGAAAAGAAAAAGACGGCTGACCCCTCACAGAAGGAGGGTATCAGGAAAGATGAGACAAGGGCCAATTAAGGCGGGAAAGTGAAAGACTCCCTAGGCCTCGGATAACCTAATGCCGTCGGGGTCGGAAGATAACAAGAGTTGACCAAGGGAGGTCGATAGGAAAGCAGACGGAGAGGAGCCTGGCGTATTTCATTTGTCTCATAACCTTTGTTACTTTGATTATGGGTCTAGAATTGCGCTAGGAGCCCTACCCCGCTAGCAACACCCATGCTTCTAGCGCATAACATTGTGGGGTTCGTGATAAATGGTCTTGGCTGAATCACACGCTCAGGAAAGTATCGTACGTTTATTTATCTCCAAGTTCTGCGTTTCTCTAAAAACATGAGTTCGTTGGTGACAAACCTCAATTTATCGAAACATGAGGACGATATTTTAAAGAAACGAGTTACTTAGTTGCATGAAATACAGCTTCTCACAAGTTGATTCAGATAGCTCTTAAAATGCTCTTAAGTTGGCATCCTCCAGGCTAGAGAAGATCCCAGGAGTGCAGAGAGAGACGCAAGGGAGGGCTTGTAACTGCTTCAAACATCGAACTACTACTAATAAACAGTGATTCCTAGGACTTTCCTTGGAAAATAGTGACCATCAGCTCCATATGCGAGCCTTCTGGACCATTCATAGAGATAGGCAGAGAAATTGATTCGGTAGATGTTGTTGTTTGTTTTATTATTGTTGTTGTAGTTTTAAAGTGTCTTAATAGTGAGGTAATCTGCAAAATGTATGTATTTACATGACCGTGTTGTCGCAGCCCCTAAACTGCGGAACCAACCTATTTATTTATTTATTTATTTATTTATTTATTTATTTATTTATTTATTTATTTATTTATTTATTTATTTACTTATTTATTTTCCCGCAAAGAGGGGGCACGCTCCACACATTATCGATTTCTCTTGGCTCTGATGAGATGAAATAACAGGATTGTTTTAGGTGCTAGGGATAACGTGACAATCAGCCCTGTGTTGTTGGGGTATGTTAAACGTGACTGATAACCTGTGTTTCTGTGATGACTGTAGTAGTTTGTGTTACAATATCAGGGACAGGGATGGGGAACGTGGCCCAGGACTTGAAGTAAGGTACTATCCCGGCATTTGCCTGGAGGGAATGTGGAAAAAGCCAGGGAAAATCAACATTCAGAGACAGCCGCTGTCAGTGCCGAGATTCAAACATGCGATCTCCAGATTTGCTGCATCTGTCCACGCAGCCATGGTGCACGACTTAACGAGCAAGGCTACGCCGTGGAGTGCAATTTGTCTGATAACAAGAGTTGTTTTGGTGACTTATCTAGCACGTGGATTGTAATTAGGGCCAAGATGGGATAGAAATGACCGTGTCTTTAAGTTAGAGTATAAGTGGAAACCACAGAAGATCACTTCTAGGATGAGCGAAATAATTATAATAAAAATTATTATTAATATTATTATTTATTTATTTATGTATATATACTGTGTATATATATTACATCGTTATACCCGTCTAAGGAGCGCGCTGATCTTGTTTTCTTGTCCTCCCAAAATCTTTTCATTTTCCCGCTGTGACGGTTTCTACGCTCCTCCGTCCAGGTTCTTTTGGATGCAATGTTTGGGGGGTCTGAAAATTGATGATTGTCAACTAGTTCCCTGAATGTAGATCTGTCCAGTACCATATCACTTGAGATGTCTATTTTCTGAAGATCTTTCTTGCAACTTCAAGCAGTCAGTTTTTCTTACAGTAGCTTTCTTTGAGAGAGTAAGCTTTAGAATTCTTTTAGTCAGCCTGTATTCACTCATTCTGAGAATTTCGCTATTTTTCGCTATCGTTTTACCCTCCAGGGTTAGCTTTTCCCACGGACTAAGCGAGGGGTCCCACCTCTACCGCCACTGAGGGCAGTGTCCTGGAGTTAGGGATACAACTGGGGTGTGTGACCAGCACTACGCCCAGGCGGCCTCACCTGCAAAGCGAACAGGGGGCCTGAAGAAGGGATGGGAAGAGTGGAACGGTTAGGCAAGGAAGAGGGAAGGAGGCGGCCGTGGCCTTACACTAGGAACCATCCCGGCATTTGCCCGAAGACGAAGTGGGAAACCACGGAAAACCACTTTGAGGATGGCTGAGGTGGGAATCGAACCCCCTCTACTCATTTGGGCCACCCGAGGCTGAGTAGACCCCGTTCCAGTCCTCATACCACTTTTCAAAGTTCGTGGCAGAGCCGGGAAACGAACCCAGGACCTCCGGGGCGGCAGCTAACTATGCTGACCGCTACGCTACGGAGGCGACTCATTCTGAGAATATGCATATAAAATTTCGAACGTCTTTTTCTGACTGTGTCCTAGATTTTCTCCGAATCCTGTTAACGCTCCTGGGATTTCATTTTTATCCAAATTCCCCCAGAACAAACTGGGCCAAAAATCTTCCTCAAGATTTTCTTTCTTGTATTTGTATATCTGTAATTAGTGATTTGTCCCAAATGAGCAGTATTTCAGAGGCGTATTGTTGCGCCCCACCAATTGTTGCGCCTCCACCAATCGTTGTGTCCCCACCTGATAGCACGGACTTAAGCCATAGGCCCATCAGGGGTTCTCAAAGAACAAGCACCAGGATCTTTATCGTGTCCTTCCGATAGCTTCTGATAGCGATTACAGCACACCCCTATTACACAAGGAATTGGGAGTAGTAGGAGATGCAAGAATCAGGGAATACTCCCCAATAAAAGAGATTGAAAGCTTAACTCCCAGTTTATTCCTTAAGGGAGTAAAGGAATCCACCACATGGATACTAGGACTGAATTAATAATTCAATGCTGAAAATAAGTAGAAATATTGGTTCTCACCTGTTTTATCAGCTAATGCTCTGGTGCCTTGGGTTTGATTACCGTGTTGTAATGTCGTAATTTTGCTTTACGGGAGATGGTTTTCTTATTACATCTGTTCCATATGATTCTGTAGGCTCTTTGCAATTTAGAAACTCTCTCTTTGTTTGCACCACGATTCAGGCCTGAGGGTTGGATAATTTCTCCTAGGTATTTGAATTTAGACACTTGAGTTACTTTACCGACCCGAGTTACCAAAGGTTGTTTATCCATGTACCGTCGAGATCCTTCCCCGAACTGTATTTTTAGGTATGAGATTTCAAGTCTGGTTTTGGCTGCGATTTCATGGACATTTTTAATGGCTTCAATCGCTTCCTGCCTATTGTTGGTCAAATTTGCCAGTTCATCTGCAAAGGCTAAACATTGTTCTCGCGTAGTCTGCCAATGATTATTCCTTTAACATCCTTTTCCCATATCCTAATCACTTTTTCTAGAACAAGATTAACAGTCCATCTCCTTTTCGTAATCCAGTTAACATCAAAAGGTTCAGACATGTCGCCTAGGAATTTAACCTTTAAAGTGGTACCTGTTAATGTTTGCTTGATTAATTCTCTTGCTTTTCTGTACACTCTGAGTTCTTCTAATACATGGAAATACATGTCCATTGTTTGTGTCAAGTCTTCAAATGTAACCACAGTTTGTCTAGCTTTACGGATTTTCTCGATGGTCTTAAGATTGAGGATTTGCTCTGCACAAGACATGCCTTGCCGGAATCCTGCCTGATATTTTCCTAATCGACTGTTTGTTTGCACTTCAAGTCGTGTCAGTAAGATTTTTGAGGGAATTTTGTACGTGACAGCAATTAAAGGAATACCTCTGTAGTTATTTATGTCCGTTTTGTCCCCTTTCTTATGTACTGGTCGGATCATGGCTCACATACATTCTTCGGGAATTGTTTCACTTGTCCAGACATCGCAAGAATTGCTTCGATTTTTTGAGCAAGGTTTCCGCCAACTAGTTTCAACATTTCGACATTTATACCATCTTCCTCTGGAGCTTAGTTGTTCTTGAGCTCGCGAATTATTTGTTCAATTTATTCTACTGATGCAGGTTCAGAATCTGGGTTCGGTTCAGACGTTTCAAAGGTGAGTTGATCTGTAGGGGATTCAGAGTTAAGAAGGTCCTTAATGTGACTTGCCAAATGTTTACAATTTTCTGTATTATTTGTTTCAAGAGTCCAATCCGAACGTTTAAAACAGTGATTGGGCACCTTGTAGCCCGTCAGTTTTTCTTTAAGCGTTCTGTAGAAGTGCCGCGTATTGTTTTTCTTGAACTCCTGTTCAATTTCTTCCAGTCTGATTTCCTCATGATAGTGTTTCTGAAATCGTATAATCCTCGAGGTCTGCTTCTGGATTTTGAGGAATGAAATCCACTTCTCTGTGGTTTTCTGTGAATTCTAGTGTTGTCAGGCACCAATATTTATTATTATTATTATTATTATTATTATTATTATTATTATTATTATTATTATTATTATTATTATTATTATTATTATTATTATTATTATTATTGTTAATGAGTTTCGTTTGCGTTTTCTGTTTGTTTGGTGGTGTATTGAATATTTGTCCTCTTTAATAGAATGAATTTTAATGCTTGCTTACATTCCTTTCTATCGTATTATCAATTCCATGGTTGTGTGAAAAATGACTGCCGACAGCGCAGCGTTATGAACTCTCTAAAACCAAGGAGCTTACAAAAGTAGTCCATACATAGAGGGCGCTAATAGCTGCATATTAGCAGCTGTCGAAATGAAAGACCAAAACAGATTGATTGTTCCAATAATCTCCCTAACATTTCTGGCTCTCCTTGAAAGATGCGCTTTCAAAACCATGTACTGTAAGCGATTCAACACGGCTATGTATGCTTTAAAGGTGTGTAATCTGCCTCTCCGTCGACTTTCATGAAGTTGGAACGGACCCGCGTAGTCAGCACCAGTCACAGTGAAGGGCCTGGTGACCTTCTAAACCTTTTCGGATAAATCTCCTTTACGGACTTCTGGAACCGTTGGATTGAATCTAAAACACTGGACGCATTTTCGAACGATCTATTGTCCTTCTCTTCGACCACTTATCGGCCAATACGTTTGGCGAATTTCATGTAATAATTGCTCCAGTGGACAATGATGAAGTCTCTCACATGCTCGTATCTCATAATAGCTGTTGTTATGTGATGATTTGTCAGTGGAAGAATGGGATGTTTTTGTTCTTCAGACAGAGCAGAATGTCTCAATCTTCCACCAACTCGTATTAACTCATCTTCATCAATGAATTGATCAAGGAATCTCAAAGGACTTCCACGAGGAAGAGGTTCCTTTTTGGACAATCATTTGCGTGATGATGAAAAGGTTTCTATTTGTATCCACCTTAATACAGCATTATTTGGTCGTTGTATCTCTTCAGGAGTGATGTGGTTTGTTTTAGGTCTTTGGATACGTTTCCCCATTTCTTGCGCAGTACCTTGGTTATGGTATTATTGACAAATTTATGACAATAAGAAATGACTCGCCGTAACTTCGAAAATGACGAAAATGTTTGCAATATTTGGGAAGTAGTTGCTATGGACAACATAACCTTTGAACTCTTCATCTCTGGCAAACTGATGTCGAGTTGCAATGTAGAAGGAGGTTGTGAATTTTCCTTGACTAATCAATGAGGCCCAAACCACCAAAGATGATGGTTAATAATATCTATAGTTGGAATCCCTCGTGATATGAAGTCTGCATGGTTTTCCTGAGAGGGCACGTGGCCCCACTTTACATTCTCAGTCGCTTCTTGTATATTTGTGACAGTTAGCTACAAATGTTTTCAGCAGTCACGGTTCTGTGTTTATCCATCTTAAAACAATGGTGCTTTCTCTTCATTGAAAAACATTTCTTATCTTGATTCCTGCAGCAACCTTTGTTTCTCGCACGAAACTTGTGAGTAAAAGGGCTGCTTCTAATAATTCTAGTCTTGGCATGGATATGGTGTTTATAGGAGCGAATTTAGATTTTGCGCTGATTGAATGAGATGTGAATACTCCATCTTGATTTCTGTTAACTGCTTATACAGTATAAAGGCTTCATATGCTTTTTTGGAGGCGTCACTGAATCGGAATAGATCAAATTTTGAATTGTGATTTTCAGGATTGACGTTCCTTATGATTCGGAGGTGGCTTAGCTGCGGCAGTGAAGTATAATATTGGTTCCAAATGGAGAGCTTATCTGTGGTAACAAGCCGGTCTCAGTCGAACCCGTCCGTACATAGTTGTTGCAGTATGATTTTTTCTCGTATCAAAACAGGACTAACTAGCCCAGGGGGATCAAAGACTTGAGAGATTTTTGATAAAATCACCCGCTTTGTATACATTACTTCTGATGAGAGATTAACCAGATACTGCAATGTATCTCTTGTCAGATCCCAAACAATAGATGACGTCTTCCTTGCTTCTTATTTGTCTAGGACCATCAAGGCTTGTGCATTCCATTGGATATTCAAGTGTTTTATGATTTCCGTAAGGTTGGACCTCCGCTTGCGTTACAACGTTTGCTCCTTTTGCAATAGTTCCATAAGCTGACGATGAAGGTGTATTACTGCATCAGTAGTATCGTCGCTGGTGATACAATCATCCATATAAATGTCTTGTCTCACAATTTTGGCTGCTACTGGATATTGATGGTCATAAATACTAGCAAGTTATGGAAGACATCATCGCGTGGTATGGTGCTGAAGCTGTGGCGGTGTTTAGCTTGGTAGCAGTGTGTCCGTTCTCCATAAAATGTGTTGCAATGGTCGATCTTCATGGAGTATCATTATCTGCCTAAACATTTTCTCAATGTCGGCCGTTATTACATACTGGAGCATGCGAAATCAGAGAATGATGTGAAATATATCTGCTTGTAAATTGGGACCCTGAAACAATTTGTCATTTAGTGGTGTTCCTCGTGTAGTTTTGGCGGATGCATCCAACATCACTCTCAATTTCGTGCTTGTGATCTCTGGACGTAAAACCGCATGATTTGATATAAAGTAACCATTGTATCGTCCTCAGCTGTATCTTCAATGAGTCACATATGGCCAAGCGCTTCATACTCTTCCATAAAATCGCAATATGCCTGCTTCAAATCGTGTTGTTTGTTGAATTTTCTTTCAAAACCGGCATGTCCTATTTCGCTTGTTCTTTTGACTCACCGAGAGTAACTTCTGGTTGTATTGGCAATCTAACCACAAATCTTCCAGACAAGTCTCACGTGATTGTTTCAGCGAATAGTTCTTCGAAAAATTGATCTTCTCTATGCCCCTCTGTCCTGAACTAATCGTATCATCTCTACATATTTACCACATCTTACATCCGAGGCAATCTGATATACATATTCTAACCTTGGTCTACCCCTACAGTTCTTGTCCTTGACCCTTCCTTCAATAACTATGTTTCTTATATCAGGGTGTCTTAGTATGTGTCCCTTCCAACCTATCTCTTCTCTTCATTATCAGTCGCCAAAAACATCTCTCCTCTCCCTCTCTAACAATTGTTACTTTATCTATTCATCTGATGTTAATATTTCTCCCGTAAGACCACATCTCAAACGCTACTATTCTTCTCTTCTCTGCTGCGCCAACAATCCAAGTTAAACGTCCATAGAGTGCCACGCTCCAGACAAATACTTTCTAATACATAAATCAATATTTGATGTCAAAAGATTCCTTTGCTGTAGAAATATTTTCCTGGCCTGAGCCAGACAACTTTTTATATCATCCTTATTTCGTCCATCACTAGAAGAAGAACCTCCATACTTCCCATAGCATTTCACCTTCCGATTTGACGTCAATAGGGGTTTCTGATTTCCTCCGGATGCATTCCATTATTTTTGTTTTATATTTATTGTTAATCATCATGTTTACCCTGTCCTCAAGACGAAGTCCATACCATTTAAAAACTCATTCAAATCCTCTACTAAATCGGCCAAGACAACAATGTCATCTGCAAATCTCAGAGTTGAAATTATATCTCCATGAATCTTTATCCCTACTTTAAATTTTCCTCAAATTTCCTTCATTGGTTGTTCAATGTACAAATTGAAAAGGATGGGTGATAAGTTGCAGCCTTGCCTTACACCTTTCTGAATACCAGCTTCTGGCTCATTTCCTTCGGCTCGACCTGGAATAAAATTGGTCTTCACCCAACTGTATTTTTATCTGTCTTTCCATCCTTTTGTAAATTATTTATGTTTGAAGCATGAGTGATCAGGGTGATTGCACGGTAATCTTCACATCTGTCAGCTCCTGCTTTCTTCGGTATAGGGATGATAGCATTCTTCTTGAAATCAGAGGGTAATTCACCGGTCTCATAACTACTACTACTACTACTACTACTACATACCAAGTGAAATAGCCTGATCAGACCTTCATCATCTATGCAACGTAGCTACTCAGTCCGTATATTATCTATGCCTGGTGCTTTGTTCCTGCTAAGTCTTCTAGTGCTCTATCAAATTCTGGTCTCAATATTAAATCTCCTTCCTCATCCACAATAATTTCCTGTTATCTTTCCATTATTTGATTCTAAATCTCCTTATCCTCATACAAATGCTCGATGTAATCTTTCCATCTATCAACCTTTTCTTCTCTATCTGTTAGAGGCATTCCATCTGAGACCTTTTCACAGCACATAGATTTTCTTTCCCCAAAAGTACTCTTAATCCTTCGATATGCTGAATCTACTTGTCCTAATTTCAGACAATTTCTTATACTTTCACATTTCTCTTTCAACCAATCTTCTTCCGTCCCTTGCACTTCATGTTACCTCATTTCTCAAACGTCAGTATTCTACATTCCTCCTTTCATATCTTGCATTCTTGTTTCCACCTTTCATTGATTAATTCTAGTATAATCTGAGTTAACCGCGGCTTTCGACCGTATCCTTCTTTTATAAGAATGTTTTCGATTTTGATGTCATTCCTTAAAATTGCCCATTCCTCTGCATGAAATTTATTCAGGGTTATTCTCTAGTCCTTCCCTTATACTAGCCTAGACATTTTCGTTCAAGTCCTTCTCATTCAGTTTGTCTATTGCTCACCTGCTTGGCTTTTGAATCTTCTTCAGTTTCTTCAACTTCAATCTGCATTTCATAAAAATCAGATTGTGGTCAGAGTTTATGTCAGCTCCGGGATATGTTTTGCCATCCTAAATCTGGTTTCGGAATCCCTGCTTGACCATAGTGAAGTCGATTTGCAAACGTCCTATGTCTCCTGGTCTCATTTTCTATTGTGGTTATTGAATAAGGCGTTATCTATGACCAACTAGTGCTCAATGCAGAATTCCATCAGCCTGCTTCCTTGGACATTCATTTTACCTAATCCGACTTCTCCTACTATCTTCGCTTCTCTTCCTTTTTCTACCACAGCATTCCAATTACCCAATACTATAACATTTTCGTCCCCCTTGACATACCTGACTTTCAGCTGTTTCTACGTAGAATTTTTCAATTTCTTCATCAACAGCTTGACTGGTGGGCATATAGACTTGTACTACTCTGGTGCATGTAGGTTTTGTATGAATTTTATCTGCAATAATTCGTTCACTATATTGCTCATAACATTCCACCCACTGTCCAAGTTTCCTAGTCAAATGTCCTGCTCTTCCTGTCAACGCACTTCACTAATCCCAGGAAAATCCGACCTCAACTTATCTATTTCCCTTTCTACATTTTGTAACTTTCCAATGCCTATCAGGCTTCTAACATTCCACGCTCTGATTCGTAGGATGTCAGATATCCTCTTCGTCACTTTTGTAATGTCAACCCACTCTCGAGAGTCCCCATCCGATGTGGTGACTAATTTACCTGCGGATTTAAATTTTACAAGCGAGGAGGCAATCTTCACATGAAATTAAGCTAAGAAGAACATTATGGCTGTAGTTTTCCGTTGCTTTCAGCCGTGCAGCAGTACGCAGCTTAACCATTAGTTGTCTTCACCGTATATAATTGGTTAATTCTGAAAGGCTGCTACTCCCTTGCCTAATAATATGTTGGCCAACTATAACTATTAACAATATCTTAACAAAAAATTCACAATTAACTAACTAACAAATGTTGACAAGTTGCGCAAGTTTATAATAAAGGCTGCAACTAAATAAATGTACATATTGAAATAACCATCACTCACATACTTGTAGACATAGATTCAATAGCCTAAGTGTAAAGGATCTGATTATGATCACTTGACGATCGAAACTGGTCATCCAAATAAATGTATTTATTAATCTCATGTAATTTTTTCAGGTTTAGGGTAATACCCATTACAATTGGAAACAATGACCGAAAAGCGTTAATTTCGATCAAAGACTCTTCTTAATGTGCATTGGCCTTACTACAGGCTTCTAACTAATCAACTGTTCTACAAAATTTAAATTTATATTCTGATACTTGACAAACCCACTCGACTTAAAATCAGAAACAAATAGAAATAAATTTCCATAGACGTAAATATCACGACTGGTATTATGAAAACAACTCCAATATGATTACCGGTACCATCTGTGCGATGTTATGCAGAAACTTCATCGCAGTTTTGAACATTACACTCACCAAACTGTCAATACAACAGTACAACACTGTCTATCATACTGCAAATACTGTCCACGGATCACAAGCCGCACTCGCTGTCAAACTACAGAGCCGTACTTCAAAAATGTACAAGTTCTCAACAACGACACGTCTATACTGATGATATAGTAATAACAATTGGTTGGTTGGTTCCTTAGTTTAGGGGCTGCGACAACGCGGTCATGTAGCCCCGTGTACTTTGGGTGTGTGTAGAATATGTCTGATAACCGGTGTTAATTGTGATGACTGTATTAGTGTGTGTATCTGTTTTTTAATTCAAGTAGGGACTGCAACTTTGAATTTTCAAATAGTTCCTACTTTTGCCGCCAAACGCCACCGTCAACGACTACTAGGCCTAGTTCAGAACTAGCTACTAGACGCCACCGCAGTCGGCACTTGGCAACGAACGTAGCAACCTAAGAGCGTTGTTTATATTCTTAACCTATCCAATTTAGTTTCACACAGGTGTAATTAGTGGAAAGATCTTTAACATGCCATAAATCTATGACATGGGACCGCCGGCTTTACTTCCCCTCCGAAGGAAGGCATACTGAGGGATTTTTAACGCTCTTAAAAAATCCGACGGCTTCGGCCGGGTTTGAACCCGCTATCTTGGGCATAGAAGCTCAGCATGCTACCAACTACGCCACCGAAGCCGCCAGTAATAACAATAATAATGTTATTGGTGTTACGACCCTTTTAACTACTGCGGCTTTTAAAGACGCCGAGGTGCCGGAATTTTGCCCCGAAGAGGATCTTTGACGTGGCAGTAAATGTACTGACACGCCTCCCTCACATTTAAGCACCCTCAAATGCCAAATGACTGCACAGGGATTCGATCCCGCTATCTTGGGGTCAGCAGGCGAGAACGTTACCGCTGAGCCACGAAGCCAATCGAGACTGATGATGACTGAAGTTATCAGTCAATTAGATTAGACAACAAGTAAATCATTAAATCCACGGCTACACACGACACGATCTTATACAGAATACGCTTGTGTTAGTTCCCCGTCTGAGAGGTAAGGACTTGGGATACACACTCGGCGCTCCTACAATTACACAGTCCGTGACCCAACCGACGCAGTGCACGTATACCAGGTATCAGCTGCAACCACGTAATACCAGCGTTGCCAAGTTGCTTGTCCGTTTGAGCCTTGGGTTCGCCCAGAAAGTCGCGCGAAATCCCAAGCTCTCAAAATGCAGTCTATGAATATCACTGTTTCTCAATGTGCCAAGCAAATGTACTCTGTCTAGTAGCAGAATTGATATTAATTCATTGCTTACTTTTTAATTTCAAAAACAGAAAAGTTGCTGTTTGTTTTTCAAATATCTGATTAAAATTTGAAAGAAAACGGGTAATACGAAAGTTGAATTTTACTCACTGATTCCAAAGCCGCATCGGAAACCTAAATCGGTTGAATAGAATCGTCGGGATCACTTTGGAAAGTTCGTGAATAAAAGTGTTACTGTATTTGCAAAAAGGCGCTGGAGTAGAACAAGGTCTTGCAGAGCGGGTTGGTGAAGGGTTGGGGAGAGAGGAGGAGAGCGGAGGTCGAGTGATTTGAGAGAGCGACAACCTTGCCACGGTATGAAATTCCCGAGTATCTAGTCCAATATTGCGATTGACTGTGCTGATTAGTTCTGAATTATTGTCAAGGTCTGGCTATTTCTGAGTGATCCTTTGATATTTTACCAGTTCCTAGTTACGACTTCTTGTTTTTAGTTCATCGATCACATTAATTATTTTTGTTTAATTTATTTTACCTGCAACAGTAGACTATTATATTTTAATGCCCGTTAGCTGTTCTATTAGCTTGCCACAGTGAGTGAGTGGTCAACGTGTCGGTCTACTAACCCCAAGTTTGCAGGTTTGCTCCTGGCCGTGGTAAGTGATTTTCTGAAAGGCGGCAAAAATGACGACACCATGTCATACGATGTTGGCATGTCAAAGAACCCATTTGAATTCAGTAGGCCGTGTTCATAATGGCAAAATTTATCTCGGGAGGTTCCGCCAACAAAAAGTTCCTCATTTCTCTTCTAGAAAGAGCTATAGTGTTCAAGGAGCTTAGATACCTAACCTCCTTGACTTTCATAGTGCTTCAAGGAACAACGAAATTCGACATGCAAGCTACCCTTTGGGTGTCAAATAACAAAGCTTGCACCCGGCATCCGAGGCCATACGATATTATTATTAGGTGTTCTATTGTCGGCACTTTATTTTTTGGACAGTATTTCTGGTAGAATAGATACATGTACATATAAGTAGGCTACGACTGGTGGAGAGCATTACGGTCATCACGTGGAGTTATTTTTTCGCATTTGTTGAAAAATGGAGCCTTCACCAAAACCGATTCAGGGGCATTCCACTACATCCCAGGGGAAATTGCGACTAAGTACCAAAAAAAAAAGAAGCCAGGCCCTAAAAAAACACCTCTTCACACCCGTAAGTTTTTTTCCCTAGTTTATATTTGAAATTATATACTGTATTTCTGTAAGCTTGCATTAGAAAATCTGTAATGCACTGAGCAGTTATGATTTCACTTATATTTTACCTGTAGCCTACAAGATGGATAACTAAACGTCACCCCGCAATCTGCAGGCTACATGGCTGAACAGAGCAGCGGTTGAAGTGGGAGTGAAGATTCAAGGAGAAATAATTTCAACTCTGAGATTTGCTGATGACATCGTCATCTTGGCCGACAAGCCTGAGGATCTGAATGAGTTTTTGACTGGAATGGACTCCGTCTTACGGAAAGAATTCATGATGAAAATTAATAAATGTAAAACAAAAATACTGGAATGCAGCCGAAATAAATCAGAAACCTCTATGGAGATCAAATTGGCAGGTGAAAAGCTGAAGGAAGTAGGAGACTTCGGTTACTTAGGAAGCAGAATAACCAGTGATGGACGAAGCAAAGAGGATATAAAAAGTAGGTTGGCTCAGGCAAGGAAAGTATTTCTACAAAAAAGGAATCTGTTGACATCGAATATAGATTTAGGTATTAGGAAGTCATTTTTGAAAGCCTTTGTCTGGAGCGTGGCGCTGTATGGAAGTGAAACTTGGACTATTGGTGCAGCAGAAAAGAGGAGTATTGAATCTTTTGAAGTGTGGTGTTACAGGAGAATGAAGAAGATCAGATGGGTAGATAGGGTTACAAACGAAGAGGTATTAAGACGAGTGGGAGAGGAGAGATGTTTCTGGGGAATGCTAAAGAAGAGAAGAGATAGGTTACTAGGACACATACTAAGACACCCAGGAATAGCAAGCTTAGTTATGGAAGGAAGGGTCGAGGACAAGAACTGTAGGGGTAGACCAAGGTTAGAATATGTTAAACAGATTGCCTCGGATGTAGGGTGTGGTAGCTATGTAGAGATGAAACGATTAGCTCAAGATAGGGAGGCATGGATAGCTGCATCAAACCAGTCAAAAGACTGAAGACTCAAACAACAACAACAACAACAACAATAACAATACAGAATTAAATCAAACTTCAGAATGCCATCGACAAACACAACTGTACATTATACCGAATAAAACATGACCTAAAAGCATAATAATACTAATAAAAATAGTAATAATAATAATTAATAATAACACTGTATCTACTGTGCCCGTCCGTCCGGAGACCAACAGTATGGGAACTGGCCATGCAGCCATAAACAGATTTTGTTCCACATTGGGAATGAGAAGTATGCGTAGGAAGACATTTGAAACTCATCTCCATAAAATAAGTAAGAACACAGCTCAATTACGTGCTGAGGTTCTTACTAAGTCTAGAGAAGTAGTTCGATGGAAAATACACAGCAGTTGACTCAACCCATAAGACCAAAAGGTAATTGATATTGCTGTGTCATATGATGGCAGCTTGCATAAACGTGGGCATACTTCTTTATATGGGATAGGTATTGCCATTGATATCCTGATCTCCCAGGGGCTCACAACTAGTGGGACGTGGGTTGGCGACCACTGGACCTCAGCTGAGTCCGACATTGCTTCCACTTAATTGTGCCGGGCTCCTCTCCATCTTCTTTCCTGTCAACCTCCCTTGGTCAACTCTTGTTCTTTCCGACCCCGACGGTATAAGGGTATCCGAGGCCAATGGAGTCTTTCACTTTCCTGTCTTAATTGGCCCTTGTCTCATCTTTCCTAATCCCTCCTTCTTCGAGGGGTCAGACCTCTTGGTTTCTTTTCATTATATTTCCTTTTCTCTTTAAGATTCCCACACTGTTTTTTGTTAATTGGCTCCCCGTCCATCTAAATTCCATTTAGCGATTTTTTGCATCTACACTCAATTTTGTAGGTGTTTTCAGTCTACGTTGCATTTTGTAAGTCTTTTCGATCTACAGTAAAATACATTTTGCGAGTGTTTCCAACCTCAATTGCATTTTGTAAGGATTGACAATCTAAATTGCTTTTTAGTAAGTAGCCTATTTCAATATAGGGGATGGGACTTTTGTGAGTATTTTGAATTTCAATTGCATTTTGTAAGTATTTCAACCTAAACCGCTTTTTGCAAGTATTTTCAATCTAAATTGTAATTTTTATGGTGGGCATTTTCCAAGTATTTTGATTCTCAATTACATTTTGTGGGTATTTTGAATCTAAATTACATTTTGTAAGTATTTTCAATCTAAATTGCATTTTTGTGTATTGTCCATCCAATTGAGTAGTTTGAATCTACCGTGCATTTTGTAAGCATTTTCAATTTCCATTGCATTTTGAAAGTATTTTGAACCTCAATTGCACTTTGTTCGTCTTTTCAATCACATTTGCATTTTGTAAGTATTTGGAATTTCACTTGCATTTTGTAAGTAACGTATTTCGACTCTACATTGCATTTTGTACGTATTTTGAACCTAACCTATATTTTGTGCGTATTTTCCAATCTATTCCTTTTGTGAGTATTTTCATTCTAAACTCCGGGGTCTCCAACTCCCGAACTCGCCGGCCGTGAGCCCCTGAGGGTGTAGCAATATCCAGGATGCACCAGAAGTGGTGGGGCTGCATACACCGTGCCTCCTTGAGGGCCTTGGGCAGAGGGCAGGAGATGGCATGAAAAGAGAAAGAAGACTGACCCCTCGCAGAAGGAGAGTATCAGAGGAGATGAGACAAGGGCCAATTAAGGCGGGAAAAGAAGAGACTCTCTAGGCCTCGGATAACCTGATACCGTCGGGGTCGGAAGAGAAGAGGGGTTGACCGAGTGAGGTCGACAGGAGGGAGGACGGAGTGGAGCCAGGCACAATTAAGTGGGGGCAATGCCGGGCTCGGTTGGGGCCCCGTGGTCGCCAACCCGCGTCCCACTAGATGTGATCCCCTGGGGGCGGAAATATGAGGAGGCAAAGATCCAGCCAACAGAGGCTGGAGTGGTGGACCACATGAGAATAATACAGAGTGTTTGCTGCATTTGGAGATCGACAGACAGACACGGTCTGATAGGCTGTCCTACCACTGGTGTGCCACGCCTCCGCCCAACAAGGAGACCACTAAGATATGGAAATCTTTCCGATCGCTTTGGAAGGAAACTGTAGTACTCGGTGACTGAGGATCGCTCATGGGATTGCTACGCACTCCCACTTGTTCAAGAGAGAAGCCCTCCCCCCTGTGTGTAGGCCACTTGCGGCGCCCACCTTACCGTGGCACACATTCTCTTGGAGTGTGTGGACCTGGCCGATCTGCGAGGGACTCTCAAACTGCCTAACACCCTCTCCCTTGTTCTACGTGATGACGGGCCGTCAGTAGACCTCGTCCTCCGGTTCATGAGGGAGAGTGGTCACTTTTTACAGTTTTAATATAGTTTGACTTTCAGATATGTTTTAGTATGTTTTATGACTAAGCACGCAAGAATATGAAATATATCATCTGTAACGATATTCTAATGCTGTGGCATTTCTCAAATGTTATATACAATATTTTACAAAATTTATACATGATTATGTTTCTGGACACTAGGTAAGTTGGTCCCAATACTGACTTGAATCATATCATTCGCATTTGTTAAATTCATAAATTCGTGGTAAATATTTCTTAAATCAGGCTTGATTTCACCAAGCGATCAAACTAAGTAAAATTACTTGTCAACATTCATGTTTAATAGAAATGACATGATCATCATAAATTTGTGAAGGCTTCATTATACAGCTGTGGTACTATAATTCGATAACCCACACAACTTATCCAAACATTACTCAGAATCAGTTAATATAAAACACGTAGGTCTGATTCGGCAATACACAACAGCTGACTATGTCTCTATGGACATGAACTACTCAAAAACCCACCTGGGTTTATAATACATCAAACACCGGGTGTTAGACTATTCAGAGATTAATAATGATTGGCACTCACTGGCTCACAGGCTCATACTGGCTCAATCTTCCATACAAAAATGCTTCAACAAGCATTATACCACAAAACAGCATTATTAAAAATATATGCTTAATATCAGAGACTAGAAGAAAAGGGGAAAAAAGAAACCTAATTTCATGTAATTTAATCATATCATATTATTCTTCCATTGCATTTGGGGCTGTCCCTCTCCTCTTTTCCTTTCATATCTGCCTTTCCTGGCTCTCCTTTCTTCCAAGTCCCTTCATTCTCATTCTTTGAGGGTTGAGGGAATTTCCTTTCCCCCTGTCTTTTGTTTCCCTTACTCTTATTTTTTTCCATTTCCTGTTCTAGAATGTACAGTAATTATGTAGTTAGTTTTAGTTGTAAGTAGGTAGTTAGTTTGTTTATTAGATACATGTCATTGTTCTATTAGACGGTATGTGTGTGTCTGGTGGCAGTTGCATTGTTTATTAGATATAGTTCATTGTTTCATTAGACTGTGAGGTGTGAGGATGCATGTGAGTGTGCCTGGTGACGGACTGTTTTAGTGGTAGTAAAACAGTTTGTTGTTGGTGGAACTTTAGTATTTTTGTTAGTAGAAATTTGGTTTTAATTGTTAGTAGAAGGTTGGTATTTTTGTTAGTACAATTGCTCTATTACTTATTCTGAAAGGGAGTAGCAGCCTTTCAGAATAAACCAATTCTTTGCTTGTCTTATAGACGGTTAAGATATTGATAATATAAGCCAACTAATGGCTACACTGCGTTCTGCTGCACGGCTGAAAGCAACGGGAAACTACAGCCGTAATGCTATTCCCGAGGATATGCACCTCTCTATGCATAATTACATGTGATGATGGCCTCATCCCTTGTAAAATTCCAATCCGGAGGTAAACTAGTCCCCCGTTCGGATCTCCGGGTGGGGACTACTCGAGAGGGGGTTAACATCACAGAAGTGACAAAGAGGAAATCTGACATTCTACGGATCGGAACGTGGAATGTTAGAAGTCTGCTAGGAAGTGGAAGGTTAGAAAACTTAGAAAGGGAAATGGATAGGTTGAGGTTGGATTTGGTTGGGATTAGTGAAATGCGCTGGCAGGAAGAACAGGACTTACGGTCAGGAGACTATAGGGTCATTAGCACTAAATCAAACAATGGTCAAGCAGGGGTTGGTCTCATATTGAGTAGGAAACTTGGACAGTGGGTGGAATATTATGAGCAATATAGTGAACGGATTATTGTAGCAAAACTCAATACTAAACCTACGTGCACCACAGTGGTACAAGTCTATATGCCTACCGGTCAAGCTGATGATGATGTTGAAAAGGTCTACGAAGAAATAGATGAAATTCTGAGGTATATCAAGGGTGATGAAAATGTTATAGTAATGGGAGATTGGAATGCTGTGGTAGGAAAAGGGAGAGAAGGGAAGATAGTAGGAAATTTCGTATTAGGTGAAAGGAATGATCGAGGAAGCAGGCTGATGGAATTCTGCACCGAGCATGAGTTGGTCATAGGTAACACCTTATTCAATAACCACAATAGAAGAATATACACATGGATGAGACCAGGAGATACAGGGCGTTACCAAATCGACATCATTGTGGTCAAGCAGAGGTTTCGAAACCAGATTTTGGATTGTAAAACATATCCCGGTGCTGACATAAACTCTGACCACAATCTGGTTGTTATGAAATGCATATTAAAGCTGAAGAAACTGAAGAAAGGTCAAAAGCCAAAAAGGTGGGCAATAGACAGACTGAAAGTGAAGGATGTAAACGAAAGATTCAAGAAGAGTATAAAGGAAGGATTAATGAAAAACCCTAAACAAACATCAATTGCAGACGAATGGGTACTTTTGATGAATGAAATAACAAAATCTGCAGAAGAAAACATTGGTAGGAAAGAAATAATAGGTAGAAAACCGTGGATCACTCAGGATAGACCAGAATTGATGGATGAAAGGCGGAAACACGAGAATGTAAGAGATGAAAAGGGGAAAGCAGAATACAGACTTCTGAGAAATAAGGTTAACAAGAAGTGTAAGGAAGCGAAAGAAGAATGGTTGAAAGAGAAATGTGCAGGTATAGAAAATTGTCTGAAATTAGGAAAAGTAGACACAGCTTATCGAAGGATTAAGAATACTTTGGGGGAAAAGAAAACTATGTGCTGTAACATTAAGGACACAAATGGAAAGCCTCTAACAGATAGGGAAGAAAAGGTTGAGGGATGGAAAGCTTACATGGAGTGTTTGTATAAGGGAAAGGAGACTGAGAATCCTGTAATGGAAAGGGAGGAGGAAATTGATGATGATGCAAAAGGAAATTTAATATTGTGATCAGAATTTCACAGAGCATTGGAGGACTTAAGCAGGAACAAAGCACCAGGCATAGATGATATACCGATTGAGTTGCTACGCTGCATAAGAGATGAAGGTCTGATCAGGTTATTTCACTTGGTGTGTAGGATTTATGAGACAGGTGAGGTACCCCCTGATTTCAAGAAGAATGTTATCATCCCTATACCAAAGAAAGTGGGAGCTGACAGATGTGAAGATTACCGTACAATCAGCTTGATTACTCATGCTTCAAAGATCCTGTCTAGAATAATTTACAAGAGGACCGAAAGCCATATAGAAACAGAGTTAGGTGAAGACCAGTTTGGTTTCAGGAGAAATGTAGGAACAAGGGAAGCTGTACTAAGTCTTAAGCTGCTTTTGGAAGGTAGAATAAGGAAAGATAAGAGAACGTTCATGGCATTTGTAGACTTAGAAAAGGCTTTTGATAACGTTGATTGGACTAAATTGTTTGACATTTTGAAATCGATTGGAATAAAGTACAGGGATAGGAGGGTGATATACAATCTATACAGAAACCAGACAGAAGTCATTCGAGCTGGACATGAGAGAGAAGCTGGTATTCATAAAGGTGTAAGGCAAGACTGCAACTTATCACCCATACTTTTCAATCTCTACATTGAACAAGCAATGAAGGAAATTGGAGAAAAATTTAAAGTGGGAGTGAAGATTCAAGGAGAAATAATTCCAACTCTGAGATTTTCCGATGACTTAGTCATCTTGGCCGACACCCTGAGGATTTGAATGAGTTTTTGAATGGTATGGACTCCGTCTTGAGAAAAGAATTCATGATGAAAATTAATAAATGTAAAACAAAAATACTGGAATTCAGCCGAAATAAATCAGAAACCTCTATGGACATAAAATTGGCAGGTGAAAAGCTGAAGGAAGTAGGAGACTTCTGTTACTTAGGAAGCAAAATAACCAGTGATGGACGAAGCAAAGAGGATGTAAAAAGTAGGTTGGCTCAGGCAAGGAAAGCATTTCTACAAAAAAGGAATCTGTTGACATCGAATATAGATTTAGGAATTTGGAAGTCATTTTTGAAAGCCTTTGTCTGGAGCGAGGCGCTCTATGGAAGTGAAACGTGGACTATTGGTACAGCAGAAAAGTGGAGAATTGTAGCATTTGAAATGTAGTGTTACAGGAGAATGATGATCAGATGGGTAGATAGGGTTACAAACGAAGAGGTATTAAGACGAGTGGGAGAGGAGAGATGTTTCTGGCAACTGCTAAAGAAGAGAAGAGATTGGTTAGTAGGTCACATATTAAGACACCCAGGAATAGCATGCTTAGTTAAGGAAGGAAGGGTCGAGGACAAGAACTGTAGGGGTAGACCAAGGTTAAAATATGTTAAACAGATTGCCTCGGATGTAGGGTGTTAGCCATGTAGAGATGAAACGATTAGCTCAGGACAGGGAGGCATAGAGAGCTGCATCAAACCAGTCAAAAGACTAAAGACTCAAACACACACTCAAAACAAAATGTCTTATTTACTAAATAGGCCTAAGTGTCCAAATCGTGTTCACACAACCACATCATTCACTATATTATTCACACGGGTCATTTCTTAGACACTCGCACTTGGTTTTCAATTATTTACCACTTATTAAATCGTTGCTACTGGTGAAGAGAACTGCTGCGACATTTATACTGCCCGGGGGTGTGGCTTACGGTCCGGATGACGTAATGCTCCAAAGCTTCTTTCCTTTATATCCCATGAACGCGTGCCGATAGAATTATAATTCTTTTTGTAAATTCATCGTAAAAATCAGGCCTATTTTATAGCGTAGTCATATCCTCTGTTGGGCAACAGGATAAGCTTTAGTCTTTTATTCTCGCAACTTCAATGGCTCGTCATTCGCTGCAGACTGCTCCCCTACTCACACGGTGCTCGTTTGAAAATGCAGCAAGGCGCTTCATTCAAACTCCTCAAACAGCATGACCGGCCCCGGTCACGGGTGCGCTACTGTGAACGGACCAATACGTTGCCAACTTAATTATTATTTATTCATCGTATGGCTTTTAGTGCCGGGAGTGTCCGAGGACATGTTTGGCTCGCCTGAGTCTGTAGCTGCTTCCAGCGGACACCCTAAAGGGTGAGCTACAAGTTCCGTTCAATTTCAAGTAGTTCCAACTTTCGCCACCAGATATCAATGATACCTAGTGGTGAACGTTGGAACTTTGATAGAGCGTTCTGATGAAATCTAACCTAACAAATTTTGCTTTACACAAGTTTAGTCTGTGGAAGGATCTTTTACATGCCATAAATCTATGACATGGGACCGCCGGCTTTACTTCCCCTCCGAAAGAAGGCATACTGAAGGATTATTAACGCTCTTAAAAAATCCGACGACTTCGGCCGGGTTTGAACCCGCTATCTTGGGCATAGCAGTTCAGCATGCTACCGACTACGCCACCGAAGCCGCACGCCAACATAATAAAAAAAATACTGATATAAAATGATAAATAAAGAAATCAAATAAAAAACTTCCTTCGACTTTTCCCAATTAATTGGGGTCGCCGGAGCCAACCAGGCTCATTTTGATTTGGCCGGGGATTTAAGGCCGGATGCCCTTCCTGACGCCACGTGATTTTCCAGGTGAAAATTCCACCCCGCTGTCACCGGGATTCGAACCCCGGCCGTCCGGGTGAAAGGCGAAATAAAGAAATCAAATAATACTGTATTAATAGCTTAAATCAAACTTTTACAAGCAACATTCAAGGTCAAATCTGGGAATCGAATATATCTCCAACGAAAGGGATATTATACCATCAGAAACATTGGAGAATAATACAAGCCTTCATAAGAAGATGAAAATCCACAGCCTGCTTCCAGTCGGCCGATCCGGTCAGGGAATGGAATGAATGAAGTCCCCATCTAGAGGCGAGGATATGAACTGTGCCGACTGTCGAACCCTGTCGCATTCCCGTGGGGCAATTATTGAATGAATGACAGATGAAATGAAAGGATAGTAGAGAGTGTTGCTGGAATGAAATTGTGACAGGGAAAACCGGAGTACCCGGAGAGAAACCTGTCTGTCTCCACTTTGTCCAGCACAAATTTCACATGGAGTGACCAGGATTTGAACCACGGACCCAGCAGTGAGAGGCCGGCGTGCTGCCGCCTAAGCCACGGAGGCTTCATAAGAAGATATGAAGGGTTAAACAGGAATCAACACGTTAGACAAGGCAGCTCGAATGAGTGAGTTTTGATTGTGAAGGCATGAAGAGAGATTGCCTCAAATATAGAGAGCAAGAGACACAGCGGCACATTTAGGACATGACGGTTAGATTGGGTGTAGAAGCAGAGGAGGTCGCAGCGTTCTCTCACAGAGGCTTGCAGACTTGACTGAACGCTGAAAGCCATAACAGTCAGTAATAAAAATGAATGAATATATTACAGAAAATGAAATAGTAAATAAATACCTGGAAAACGTCAGGGAGTGGCCGGCCAGGAATGAACAAGAAGGAAAGAAGATGTATAATGTGTTTACATGAGTTTGATGTTTCTCCAAGAACATCTTCATGAGAAATGAAATCTGACGCAGGAGCTTTCAAAAAATTAAGTGCAGGAGAGAATAAAAGTTTTTATTTCGCACATAACCGTGACAAAGAGCGTTAGAATTCAGAACGAAATTAAGGAGCAAGTCAGCTTATGATCGGCGACTTCCCTCCTCCAAGATTGCACTTCTTATACTCCTTACGCGCTCTAAAATGATACATTTTTCATTTAACTTTAATTTTCCCAGTTATAATTCTGTCATTGGAGAAAGAAATGAATGTGTTTCCGAACGCAGCGTGTTAGGGGAGAAAAGTTTGTCTCAACTTTTTTTATTATTATTCTCTTAGTTTCTCTGTGAGGATTAGGGCCATTCCCCCACCCCTCTTCCCCCTGCAGAGCACGTCACGACGCTGTGGAAATGGCCTCATCTATAACATCTATAATCAATGCCTTTTACATGACTCCGCCTGTAATTCGCTTGAGATCATTTTCTACAAGCTTCCAAAGTTTGCGCTGTGAAAGTATCGTTCTTCACTTCTTATTGCCATAATGACCTCGCTTAATATTGCAATGTTAATCTCTTGAGACAGAGGCGCCATATTCATTCCCATATTTTAAAAATCACGAACAAGTGCTTCCCAGATAATGGAAACGATCGTAATGGGAGTTTCTTTTCAAAACGAGGGAACGGCAGTTAAAAGAAGTCGCATCTATAGAAATTAGAGGATAAAAATATTCGAGGGGATGGAGACTGACATTAAGTTGCTCTTACGAATGGTGCCAGAAACATGGAACATATTAATTATGATATAGGAGCTATTGCTTGCATGCCAAGTATTTTACTGCGTTACTTCACGAGGCTTTGCCTCAAAACACTTCCAATAACTCGTTGCAATGGCCATTTTAACGCATAGGCACACCCAGACAACATTTAATAATAATAATAATATTGACAATAATAATTATCATTATTATTACTTTAATAAACCAATCCTAAAATACCCCCTGAGTCTAAATAATAAATAAACACTAAAATTAACATATTTTGGTGGACCAAAATAGATATTATTGAACGTCGCCGTATTTGGATACATTTTGACACTTTTCAGACAATCTTAGACGACGACCAATTGATGTCGTGAAAACTTTAGTCCACGCGTCACATTGGTAGCAATGTGAGTCGACATAATTCTTTAATAACAAAACTATTATTATTATTATTATTGTTATTATTATTATTATTATTATTATTATTATTATTATTATTATTATTATTATTATTATAAAATTATTATTATACTACGGGGTTAGATAAACAATGGCAACACTGCTAAGACAACACAAATAATATTATTTGATTAATTTTGGCTTTACAAACCTCATTTATAGACTCCTGCCATGTCAACAATACGTTGCCAAATCCTTGGAAAACGACGCATTCAGAGGTTCTTTGATCTTTGAAAATAAGTCGTAATCACAAAGACTCGTGTCAGATGAATTTGGTGGTTGTTCGAGTAACGGAACTTCCCAGTTCCACCTTGTAAACAAATTCCTCACTGTTGCGACTACATGGCAACGAACATTGTCATGTAACACAATAGGACTCCCAATGACTTAAGGTAGTTTACGACGCCATGCTGGGTGCAAATGATATGCCAAGTAACGCAAGTAGTAGTCTGCATTTACTTTTATATCATGAGGAACAGAAGGCCTATGTACCAAGATTATGCCTTCATAATCATAACACATAATAATCATCAGTTTTAATGGATCCTGCAATGCTCGACATCTTTTTGGGCGTGGTGGTTCTGTACGTCGCCATTCGCTTGATTATGTTTTCAGCTCAGGTGTATACGAACGTACCCATGTCTCATCCATTGTGATAACCAGGTGAGTTAGCCGTGGTCATTACGGTGGGGCTGCAGGCAGTCGCTCACATCCGGGAGGCGAGGAGGTTCGAATCCCCCCGCCGGCAACCTTGAAGATGGTTTTCTGTGGTTTCCCCTCTTCCTTCCAGGCAAATGCCGAGGTTGGTTCTTAACTATAGGCCCCAGCCGCTACCTTCCAATTCCTCGTCCTTACATTCATACTTTCCGCCCAAGACAACACTCCACACGCGACGGTACTTGTAGCTCACCCCATGGGTGTCCGCGTAGAAGCAGCTATGAACTATGGCAAGCCAAACATGTCCTCGGACACTCCCGGCACTAAAAGCCATACGCTAAAAAAAACATTGTGATAACTCGACGAAGATGGTTGTGTGAGAATTGCACCATCAGTAGGTCATCAGTTGAAAGTGTCTACACTAATACAGACGAGAATTTCATGTTCACTGGACTGATGACCACGATGACTAATCTCCCTACATGAAACAACAACAATAATATTGTATTTGTTGTTTGAACTTACGTTTTCGAACTTTTTTCACTATAAATCTACGCACACACATAATGGCGTTTGATATCGAAAGTATCATGGACGTTTACGCCTGCTGTTCCCAAAATTCAGGATCGAATCATGGCGCAGCCAGTTGGCATTTGAGGGTGCGCAAATGTGAGGGAGCCGAGTCAGTAGACTTACTGGTGCGAAAAAGATCCCCATCGAAGCAAGATTCTGGCACCCCGACGTCTCTAAGACGCCTAGTATTTAAGAGGGCCGTATAACAAATAGCATTATACCATACCAAATCATTTTAATATACAGTAATCAATATTTTATTAACACAACTCAACATCGCATTCAAAAGACATTCCAAAGACACTACACTCAAAGATAACAAAACCAAAACTATGTAAATCAAAACACTGTCTATTTTTTAAATCAAAACACTGTCTATTTTCTGCAGGAAGTAGATTGCTCGAAAGAGCTTTAGTTCACTTTCTCCACATTCTCCCACCTTGTAAAAGGTAGTTTTGCAACACACACTCATAAACTGAAGAAAACATTCCAAAATTATAGTTGAACATTGAGCTCAGGAATGTGAACCACTATACGTCTAGTTTCTTGAGTTGCCTAACAGTTCTACCACAACGAGTCTTGAATTCACTCTCCTTTTCAGTTCCCGAGTTACTGCAGGGAATATCTTCATTAAGGACCGGCTCACTTAGTCGGTGTTGTGAAGTGTTGATAGAATCACCTTTGTTAAGACAGTTTATCTCTAACGAATAAAGTCGCTGTACTGGACGAAGTAGAATGCCAGTTGCTGTCTTAATTTTAACCAGACGAGTCACATTGTCTCTTCCAGGTAACAGCTCCACCACTCTTCCTAAGGGCCAGTTGATCCATTTCTTTTTGTCGCTCTCCACCAGTACTATGTCTCCTACTTGTATGGATCCCTGTTGCTTTTTGCTCTGTGATCGGAGAAATCCCAGGTAATCTTTTTTGAAGCGATTTCTCAGGCTCTCCCGAACAGCTTGTAGTTAACGCCATCTGTCGTTTAAACAGCTGGTTTGAATTTGGTCTAAGTCGGTTACATCATTACCCTCAAGGCTCTGTAGGAACATGGAGGGTCTGAGTGGCTTGAGTTCATCTTCTTCAGAAAGATAAGTCAAAGGTCGGTTGTTCATCAGGTTCTCACAATCGCACAGAAGAGTACACATTTCCTCATAATTTAGGCAAGCTTTACCCAAATTACGGCGAAGCAAATCCTTTAGAATCTTAATCAACCTTTCCCAGAATCCTCGCCACCAGGCTGCAGTGGGAGGGTTCGGCTTCCATTTAATCTTCAGAAGGCTGCACGACCTCTCTATTTCAGTCCAATCCAATTGCTCCATGGTTCTGCGAAGTCCGGTGAAATTCGTCCCATTTTCCAAATACATGGTATTCACTCTTCCTCTTCTTGCCACAAATCGGCGTAGTGCTTGGATATATGCTACCGTACTAAGTGAAGTGATCAATTCCAGATGTACTGTGCCCGTTTAGACCGGAGTCCGCACGACCACATATGCATTTTACCAATAATCAGTCAGCACGAGAGTCAAAATATCCCGGAGCGCCAGATGGGTTAAAGCTAATCGCAAACACGACATCAAATAAAAAAAATGCTTTACTGATTTTTGGCTCAATGCAACAATAAGGATAGAAGGAGATTCAACTGGGAGTAACACATCAAGTAAAATTATCTCATTTTATTTTGAATTTAAAATTGACTGCAAAAATGCTCAAAGCAGCATCACTCACGTGTGGCGATCCACACTCCTATTTACACAATATACAGAAATTTTCCAAACACATTTGACAATTATTTTTGGAAACACAAGTCTGATTATTAGTCCTGTAGACTGTGTTCCAAAATTATTTATGATTAAATCCAGTTCAAATTTAATTGTCTCTACTGGAAATATCGTAGTTCACTGTTTGAATTTTTACATAATATTAACACTCGTAGAATAAATGTTCATAGAATTTTAACTTTCACTTAGTTTTCCAGTTTCAAAAATACATTGTCGAAAATTATTATTATCATCATTGAATCAATACAAATTATTTACACATATTAATAACATCTGAAAAGTATTTGACCTTGAGCATAGCATCGAAGAACTGTGCGAAGCACAACAAAATTTAATTGTTCTTCTGACATTAAACGTTTCGAGAAGTGACTCGATTATGAACTTCCAAGTTCCTAACAAAATATATGATTTCTGAATCATCAACTTGATCAATAAATTGTTGAACCATTCAACTATTCAATTTTCCACTTGGAATCATTATTATAAAAAATATTTATATTCATGGCCATTTTTAGCAACTTTCACAACTTGCAATTCTTCGACAGAATGCGGAAATAAGAATTGTAATTTCATAATAAATTCATTTAGTTCATGGCACTAGGATTGAAAATATCCTTCAAATTATTCGTGGTTAAAGAATTATTTTTAATTGGCAGTGGCCCATTCGATTATTTGTGTAAGAACACAATATTACAACAACAAAGGCAAAGGTCTTCCTCTGAAGAAGAATAAACTACTATCATGACAAATCCGGGTTCTAGCAAAATCAAAGTCTAAATGGAATCCGTAAACAAGGTTGAAATAAGAACTGATGGTTTCTAAGAAATAACCTTCGGGTCATTCATACGACGAAATGTGTAGTTCCAATACTCCTTCTATAAACCTGAGCCATCGAACCTGCTATTTGATTGATGCTCGAAAAAACCTCCTCATTCCTGCGACTTAAACATGCGCACCTGGGAATGGCATTTCAACTACTCCACACACATAAATTTTTTTCCCAAAATTTATACAATAAATCAAGCCTCTGCTTGTTATCAACACTGGAAGATTAATAAACTTACAAGTTTATTTTATTTTACCATTCAGTTCAACCCGTGAATTTACCATACTTATGAAAATCTTTATTTCACTTTCGAGTGTATTTACGTCATGATTTTATATAAATACAAAAATATCCTATTTGATACAAATATCATTTGCTTCCCGTTTCATGCCTCTCCGTGTTATCTGAAAAATATACTTTGCTCAATGCAAATATTAACTGTTCAACCAGAACTAAAATGTTGGTTGAATGCGGGCTTGCGCTAACCACTCTCCTTCGGAAAATCTCCTGTTCCAAACTAGAAATGATTAAACTACTTCATAGGCTCTCTCTCAATACATATGATTATTAGAAAATATAATATCCCAGAATTATTTAGAAAAATTATGAAAATTATTATTATTATTATTAGTGGATTATTATTATTATTAATAATTATATTATTTTAAATATGTTTAATTATCATCTCATTATGTGAGAATCCACATGTTCGAACCTTCGAATATGGAAAAAATATCCATTCCTCAACAAAAATAATTATTAACTTTTACAGTTACATCGGCTGATTACCGTGATTTCCCAAAAATATGAAATATTCAAATAAATGCTCGAAATGCTCGGTCATCGATCCTAAACTGTTCTGAGTGCTGAAAATACTCAGAATAACTCTAATATGTCTTGCGTAAATCATTGCAAGATTTAAATACGAAGAAAAATAAATAAATAAATGTGTTGGTCATCTGCAGAAAAATAGTTTGTTCCAATTAGCTAGGCATAATATAATTCAAATGTGGATTACATTTCTTGATGGTCTTGAAGCGTAGCGAACCTGGTCTGTACCAGATTTATCCATAGACATGCCCTATCGGACAAGCACGTATAATCCTTGTATCGGCCGCCATTATATACCCACAATCCGTCTAGTAAGACATAGTGGTAGTATCTCTTGACGTTTGAATTAACTGTTGTTCCATTTTAATATGGGCTTCTATCAAAGCCATAACAGTTTGTTTAAATGGGGTCAGATCTAAGTGATCTATTCTTAGATATGTCAGTTGTAACATAACTCACGGTAATCTTATCAATACAAGAAGACACTGACAGTCTAACCAATCAACGGCTGTTCTGAAGATCGTTCCCTGGGCATGGTTTAACACCATCTACCATGCGCTAAGCAACCTGTAGTTTCCCTTGCGTAGACTAATGAACACCACCGTGATAGACTGGTCTTCAGTGTACTGATAGATCGAAGTGGTTAACAAGTTACAAATATGAAAACTGACTGAAATGGACTAAACATCCAAGTATTAGGTTATTACTGGACTGTGACAAAGTACTAATTCTAGACAAAGTCTAGCATATGTCCATGTAGAAACATAAATATTTCCACTAATGTCTGTAGAAAATAATCAATCACCTCAGTGATTCTCCTCGCCGGAAACTTACTAAGTTCCACTTCGTAGCGCAGCACTTTTGTGACTATCACAACTTTGAAAATTACTTCTGCGTAGATCCGGCAACCATGTGCCTTGGCTCAGCGTAGCAGCAACTTGCTCGGCAAATGCTTGTGTTGGAATGAGCTATCGATGACTCGGCCGGCCGGCTTTTATTCAAAACTGCCAGGGTCACGCGTCATCAGCTGATATCTGGAAATCCTCATATCTCTGGTATCCCTGGTCCGATTTACTTGATACTAAGTGCATTCTCTTTCATTTGGCCGTGCCAGTAATCTGATCCCAGTCTCAAGTCTCTACTCCATGGTTAACTATTTAATCAATAAATAGCCTCGACCTCTGCTATTACTCGCTACGTCACTTGACATGCAAGTATCGGTAAATTCTTTCCAATTGCTTCGAGAAGCAATGTAGCGCGATATTCAAATATCTCAACTTTCAAAAGCGGCTGTAGCCTTTCCCTTGATATCTAGGTGTCTGAATCTTGGAATACCCATTCCTAGAGTTGGGCACATCCACCCCACACCTAGTAAAAAATAAAAATTGAAAACATTTTTATTTTTCCTCTCTACACATTAAATCATCTGGTTCTTGAATAATAAATCTTCAAATTCGATGCATTATAAGTTCCCACGATGTTACCAGTTCGTGTATTGGCGACTTCATAGCTTCCATTGTTGTTTACTTCCACAATGCGATAGGGTCCAGCGTAAAGGCTTGCAAACTTCGAGTACACTCGATTTTGCACGTCAGAGGGTGTAGGTCTTTTCACTAAAACAAGAGTTCCTACGCGCAAGGGTCTGCGAAAACGCTTTCCTCTCACTCTGCGCTCTCTTTTCTCAGCTTGGCTCCTCAACTTGTCTAAAGCTAGAGTTTCCCTCATCTGACGACTTGGTTCAATCTCAGGTGGAATAGAGATGATTCGATCCCATAATCTTGTTGGTTTAATTCCATGATGAAGCAACATGGGAATCTGTCCAGTACTCTCATGAATTGTAGAGTTGATGGATTCGGATGCTAAAGAGAGAACATCCATCCATTTCCAATGCTCATTCGGACAATAGAGGCGGCAAAATTTTGCTATTTCAGCCATCACGCGTTCTGCTGGATTGCTCTCAGGATGTCTGATAGAACAAAACAATTGTCTAATCCCAAGATTATTCATGACGGTTCGAAATTCTAAAGATGTAAATTGAGGTCCACGATCTGATAAAAGGAATTCCGGTTTGCCTGCTTCCGGAATTACGTTGTCTCTAATTCTCTTCGCACAATATTTTGCGTTTGCCTTCTGGATTGGATGTAACATAGTGTATTTGCTGAATACATCCATGGTCACCAGAATATATCGGTTACCTCTTTTAGACTTTGGGAGAGGACCATATAAATCAGTCGCGAAGATTTCACAAGGCTTAGAAGGCATAATAGGCCTTGGTAATTCTCTCAGTAATCTAGAATTATGTTTACTCCTTTGGCATAAGTCGCATTCTCGAATAGTGTTTCTGACAGTTTGTCGCATTCGCTCCCACGAAAATTTCTCTTGAATCATGTTGACCGTCTTATCTACTCCAGCATGACCTGAGATTCGATGTGCCATCCAGATAATGGGTTTTTGCATTTGTGGAGGTATCACTACTCTCAGCTTCGTATGGTCGGGATCTGCAAACTTGTAGATTAAACCATCTAACATCATAAAATCTCTTGAAATTCTTTCAGTTTCCACAAAATCATCATCATTTGGATCCATGTCTCCCTGTAGAAAACGAAAAATGTTTCTAAGACGTCGGTCTCTCCTCTGGGATAAATGCAACAATCTTAACCTTCTCAAGGTATCAGAATCCTCCTGCGTCAGGTTAACTTGAAAAACCTTAGATGTAGACTCCAATGCTCTACTAAATAAATCAGCTCCAACGTTCAACTTTCCAGGAGTGTGTTCAATAACTAGGTTGAATTGTTGAATAAAAAGTGACCATCTAGTGATCCTATCACTGGCAAAGTTTGTTCTCAAAATGAACTCCAATGCGTGGTGATCAGTCCTCACAATGACTGAATGTCCAATTAACATTTTCTTCCACGACTCCAACGCGAATATTACAGCAAGTGCTTCTAACTCTGTGGTGTAATAATTCCTTTCCGATGGACGAAGTTTCCTGCTAATGAACGCCAGGTAATGTCTCTTGTGATCTTCATCTTCCTGAAGAAGAATAGCTCCAATCCCTACGGTGGATGCATCAGATTCTATGATGAAATTCTTGGTAAAGTCAGGATACTCCAATTTCACGCTGTTTACCAATAACCTTTTGGCATCTTGAAATGATTGTTCACAATCTTCATCCCATTTCCATTTGTTTCCTTTCTTTAATAATTCCTGCAATGGAGCTACCGTTTTGGTGAAGTTTGGACAATGCCCTGCAAAGAATTGGCATGTCCCGAGAAAACTGCGGACATTCTTCACTCTACTAGGTCTAGGGAAATTTGCAATCACCTGTATCTTCGTCTCATTGGGACGATATCCTTCTCCATCCAAAATATGACCCAAAAATTTTATTTCCTTTCGAAAGAACTGACATTTTCGAAGGTTTACTTTAAAGTTCGCTTTTCTCAAATCTGCGAATAACATCTGAAGATGTAACAAATGTTCCTCCTTAGTCTCAGATGCAATTAAGATATCATCTATGTAACGAATTGCTATCTCTTTTACTTCAGGACTCAAATTTTGTTCCAGTGCTCTGATCAAAACTGATCCAGATGTTTTGACTCCAAATGGTAGACGGCGGAATACATATGTCTGCTGGTCAAACATAAATCCTGTAAACTTCTTGGAATCTTCACTAAGCCTAATGTGATGGTAGGACGAAGTGAGATCAATATTAGAGAACCAGACCTTGCCTTGGAATTTCCTTAACAGTTCCCTAATGATTGGTGGTCTGTCATACTCTGGCAGTAATCTTGAATTCAAATTTCGCGCGTCTAAACATAGTCTCAGACTTCCATCTTGCTTAGACACTACTGCTAATGGATTGACATAAGATGTAGTATACTTTTCAATCACATTGTTGCTTTCCATCTCCTTGATAAGCACTTTTACTCTTTCTCGATGCTTTTCCGCAACCGGATACAATTTAGCATGAAAAGGTGCATCATCATTTACACGAATACGATATTCAAAATCTTTAATTTCACCAGGTTTAATATCAAAAATATCGTGATACTCTTCCAAAATTTTCCCTAGCTCTGGGGACTCCTCCTCAGTGTAGACTTCTCTTCCTTCAGCTTCATGAAAAATCAGAGACCATTGAGCATCTCCCTCGATGTCTTCCTCTTCTTTTCCCTCGAAGTTAATCTCTTCGGTATTCTTGAATCTGATCGTCTCTGTCTTCATGTCTATCACTGCTTGATATTTCTGAATGAAATCTGCTCCCAATATCATGTCAAAAGCCATGTCCTTCATTACTACAAACACATGTCGGAAATCATGTCCTCCTATCGTAATACATAAGTATAATTGTGTTTTGCACAGAGATATTTTGTTGGGTATTATTCCTTGGATCTTAATTCCTGATACTGGAATCTCCTCTAAATTCTCTTTGAGCTTCCACAGAATATAAAGCTTCTCACTCACAAGACAAAGCATAGCCCCAGTATCAATCAAAGTATCGACAGGCACACCGAATACTTCGCATGATATGATTGGCATTCTAATTCTCGTACCCATTTCTTTCCGTTCGTCATTCTGTTGAATTAAGTCATCATCCTCTGCTTGCCATTTAATAATTCTGGAAGTGAAAGTGTTTAAAATTCTATCTTCTACTGTGAATTCGAAGTTTTTTTTTTCGTTACCATTCCCCCGGGATTGTTGTGTTCCCGATGGACCTGGTTCATTGGGCCTCTGCTCCAAAAATTGCAAGTTATCTTGGTGCCTTGCTTCCAAGTTTTTCCTCGTCTCCTTGTTGAACTCTTCATTGGACTGACGAGTATCCACATTCCCTCTTTTATTGTGAAATGCCATGTCCTGTGGTTCGGATTCCACGTAAAAAGGAGGTCCCGTGGCTCATAATCACACGATTGACGGTCACGTAAAACTACAATCTTCCTTCTTCTTCTTTTATTGTAGTTGTTTCTACCATAGTATCTTCTTTCCTGGTACCTTCCTTGATTATCCCGTGGCCTTCTCCATCGAGTATTATATCGATTACCACCATCCGGTCTCGCATAAGGCTTGTAACTGTATCTGTTACTGTACTGATTCCATCCTCTCTTATTGGGATCTTCCCTCGGCGTTTTCTCTTCTCGCCCCTCTCGAATCTCTCGAGGTGTTTGAGAATAACTATCAGCCATAACAGCGTACACAGCGTTGTTATTCTTTCCTCCCTTCTGATGGAAGAATTGAGCATTCTTATGATCCAGCTTCTGTAATACCTCGTCAAATTGCTCCATGTTATAGATGTCAGCAGCGATCAAAGTCCTCTGGACGTCTGCTGGAAACTGACGTATCAATGCAGTAATTAATTCGTTATCTGGCATCGGCGGATCTAAATGTTGAAGTTTAGAAAGCTGTCCAGAAAAGTACGTAGAGTATCGAGTAGGTTGTGACGTCGAGAATCTCTTAGAATATAATTCTGCTCTGACTTGCTGTTTGGTTTCCGGGGACCAAAACTTTTTCAATAACCCACGAGAAAACTCCTCAAAAGTGGTTAGAGTGGATCTAAAAGCCCTAAACCAAAGAAGTGCAGGACCTTCCAAAAACTTCCCTATCACTCGGATCTGTCTTTCTTTAGGGATCTTGGAATCTTTCAGGTAATCCCCTGCTTCTCTCAAAAATTCTACGGGTGTCACAGAAACTCGCCCTGAAAATTTTGAAGGCTTATCCTCTACATTTTTGAATACAGTTATGGGGTTGGATTGAAATACTGTCCTGACCTCATCCTGTCTTTGACTGTCCGTTTCTCTAGCTGCTCCTAGATTTATCTGTATCTGTTCCTTTCCCCTTACAATTGGCATTTTCAACAAATGGTCAGACTGTTTCTCGTCCTTGATTTGGGTTTTCATAGCCTCAAGTTCCTTCTGGTTTTCTTCTGCCATTTTCTTAATTGCTTCAGTTTCTTTACAATTCTCCTTAACATCAGTGGATATCTGGTTCATAACAGCCTCATGACTTTTCAATGACCCTGTCATATCTGATATGTCCTTCTGAGTTGCTTGGATATCTTTGGAAATTACTTGAATGTGGGATGACAAAGATTCCCTAATCTCCTTGATTCCCTCTTGATTCTCCAGCTTGAGTGTGTCTTTAATTTCATTGACAACTGTGGTTTTAATTTCAGTTTGCAATTCATTAATCACACCTTCTCTTATTTCTCCCATTACAAGTTCCTTGAATTGTTCTGTCAACCGTTGAACAACTAGAATTCCCATCTCATTACTCTCCTTCTTCACTCTGACTTCTAGGTTGATCATGTCTTCACCAACATTCCTAAGACCATGTTCTATCCTATCAGCTAAGCTTTGAGATCGAAGATTGGCATCGCGAAATTTATCGTCCTTTAAACTTGCGTTAGTAGCTAATGAAGTTTCGAGCTCATGTGTTTTTTCGCATAATTTATTCATTTTACTTTCAAGTGTCATTTTCAAAATTTCAGAATTCTCTTTAAATTTACTTTCCATTGAATTAAATTTACTATTTAAATTTTCTTTCAAATTATCTTTTAAAGAATCAGAACTTTCTTTAAGTTTATCATTTAAACTTTCTTTAAGTTTATTTTCTAAAGAATCAGTATTTTCTTTAAGTTTATTTTCTAAAGAATCAGAATTTTCTTTAAGTTTTTCATCTAAACTTTCTTTCAAGTTATCTTTTAACCTACTTTCTAAAGAATCAGAATTTTCTTTAAGTTTCCTTTCCAAAGCCTCAGTATTTTCTTTCATAATGGCTGCTACACGCAGTCCAGCTTCTTTGGAACTCTCCTCCAAACTCCTCATCATTCTCATCATTTCTTCCATCATTTTCAATTATTATTCAAAACTTAGGGGTATACAATATCGGCAAACACAAGCTTATAACTAGAACAAGAAATATGAATAGCTAATTGGAACACTCTAATAAAATGAGATTTGTCTTAATGTCGACGTGATGGAAAAACAAAATTCTCTACCTTTACGAATTACATTTACCACAATATCACAAGAAAAATATGCAAGTTCTCAAATATCCTCCACCTGGATTCTAATAATGCGTATGTCCAGTCATCGAACGTTTACTACTGAATTTACTTGACGCTCTAATGGTTAAGCCATTATCCAAATTAATCAAACCCATTCTAATTATTAATCCAGTTAAATTTTTAATTTTTCCCACTAATTGGGCTTCCTACTAATTTATTCATCCAAACCAGACATCTCTCAACTCCCAAAATATTTCTATAAAAATTATCACAATTTAAATCGGCATGCGATTGACCATGTCTAAATCGAGACCCACGTTCGAAGCCATTTCTCTCTCTATCATATTTTATGTGCCCGTTTAGACCGGAGTCCGCACGACCACATATGCATTTTACCAATAATCAGTCAGCACGAGAGTCAAAATATCCCGGAGCGCCAGATGGGTTAAAGCTAATCGCAAAAACGACATCAAATAAAAAAAAAATGCTTTACTGATTTTTGGCTCAATGCAACAATAAGGATAGAAGGAGATTCAACTGGGAGTAACACATCAAGTAAAATTATCTCATTTTATTTTGAATTTAAAATTGACTGCAAAAATGCTCAAAGCAGCATCACTCACGTGTGGCGATCCACACTCCTATTTACAAAATATACAGAAATTTTCCAAACACATTTGACAATTATTTTTGGAAACACAAGTCTGATTATTAGTCCTGTAGACTGTGTTCCAAAATTATTTATGATTAAATCCAGTTCAAATTTAATTGTCTCTACTGGAAATATCGTAGTTCACTGTTTGAATTTTTACATAATATTAACACTCGTAGAATAAATGTTCATAGAATTTTAACTTTCACTTAGTTTTCCAGTTTCAAAAATACATTGTCGAAAATTATTATTATCATCATTGAATCAATACAAATTATTTACACATATTAATAACATCTGAAAAGTATTTGACCTTGAGCATAGCATCGAAGAACTGTGCGAAGCACAACAAAATTTAATTGTTCTTCTGACATTAAACGTTTCGAAAAGTGACTCGATTATGAACTTCCAAGTTCCTAACAAAATATATGATTTCTGAATCATCAACTTGATCAATAAATTGTTGATCCATTCAACTATTCAATTTTCCACTTGGAATCATTATATAAAAAATATTTATATTCATGGCCATTTTTAGCAACTTTCACAACTTGCAATTCTTCGACAGAATGCGGAAATAAGAATTGTAATTTCATAATAAATTAATTTAGTTCATGGCACTAGGATTGAAAATATCCTTCAAATTATTCGTGGTTAAAGAATTATTTTTAATTGGCAGTGGCCCATTCGATTATTTGTGTAAGAACACAATATTACAACAACAACGGCAAAGGTCTTCCTCTGAAGAAGAATAAACTACTATCATGACAAATCCGGGTTCTAGCAAAATCAAAGTCTAAATGGAATCCGTAAACAAGGTTGAAATAAGAACTGATGGTTTCTAAGAAATAACCTTCGGGTCATTCATACGACGAAATGTGTAGTTCCAATACTCCTTCTATAAACCTGAGCCATCGAACCTGCTATTTGATTGATGCTCGAAAAAACCTCCTCATTCCTGCGACTTAAACATGCGCACCTGGGAATGGCATTTCAACTACTCCACACACATAAATTTTTTTCCCAAAATTTATACAATAAATCAAGCCTCTGCTTGTTATCAACACTGGAAGATTAATAAACTTACAAGTTTATTTTATTTTACCATTCAGTTCAACCCGTGAATTTACCATACTTATGAAAATCTTTATTTCACTTTCGAGTGTATTTACGTCATGATTTTATATAAATACAAAACTTTCCTATTTGATACAAATATCATTTGCTTCCCGTTTCATGCCTCTCCGTGTTATCTGAAAAATATACTTTGCTCAATGCAAATATTAACTGTTCAACCAGAACTAAAATGTTGGTTGAATGCGGGCTTGCGCTAACCACTCTCCTTCGGAAAATCTCCTGTTCCAAACTAGAAATGATTAAACTACTTCATAGGCTCTCTCTCAATACATATGATTATTAGAAAATATAATATCCCAGAATTATTTAGAAAAATTATGAAAATTATTATTATTATTATTAGTGGATTATTATTATTATTATTAATAATTATATTATTTTAAATATGTTTAATTATCATCTCATTATGTGAGAATCCACATGTTCGAACCTTCGAATATGGAAAAAATATCCATTCCTCAACAAAAATAATTATTAACTTTTACAGTTACATCGGCTGATTACCGTGATTTCCCAAAAATATGAAATATTCAAATAAATGCTCGAAATGCTCGGTCATCGATCCTAAACTGTTCTGAGTGCTGAAAATACTCAGAATAACTCTAATATGTCTTGCGTAAATCATTGCAAGATTTAAATACGAAGAAAAATAAATAAATAAATGTGTTGGTCATCTGCAGAAAAATAGTTTGTTCCAATTAGCTAGGCATAATATAATTCAAATGTGGCTTACATTTCTTGATGGTCTTGAAGCGTAGCGAACCTGGTCTGTACCAGATTTATCCATAGACATGCCCTATCGGACAAGCACGTATAATCCTTGTATCGGCCGCCATTATATACCCACAATCCGTCTAGTAAGACATAGTGGTAGTATCTCTTGACGTTTGAATTAACTGTTGTTCCATTTTAATATGGGCTTCTATCAAAGCCATAACAGTTTGTTTAAATGGGGTCAGATCTAAGTGATCTATTCTTAGATATGTCAGTTGTAACATAACTCACGGTAATCTTATCAATACAAGAAGACACTGACAGTCTAACCAATCAACGGCTGTTCTGAAGATCGTTCCCTGGGCATGGTTTAACACCATCTACCATGCGCTAAGCAACCTGTAGTTTCCCTTGCGTAGACTAATGAACACCACCGTGATAGACTGGTCTTCAGTGTACTGATAGATCGAAGTGGTTAACAAGTTACAAATATGAAAACTGACTGAAATGGACTAAACATCCAAGTATTAGGTTATTACTGGACTGTGACAAAGTACTAATTCTAGACAAAGTCTAGCATATGTCCATGTAGAAACATAAATATTTCCACTAATGTCTGTAGAAAATAATCAATCACCTCAGTGATTCTCCTCGCCGGAAACTTACTAAGTTCCACTTCGTAGCGCAGCACTTTTGTGACTATCACAACTTTGAAAATTACTTCTGCGTAGATCCGGCAACCATGTGCCTTGGCTCAGCGTAGCAGCAACTTGCTCGGCAAATGCTTGTGTTGGAATGAGCTATCGATGACTCGGCCGGCCGGCTTTTATTCAAAACTGCCAGGGTCACGCGTCATCAGCTGATATCTGGAAATTCTCATATCTCTGGTATCCCTGGTCCGATTTACTTGATACTAAGTGCATTCTCTTTCATTTGGCCGTGCCAGTAATCTGATCCCAGTCTCAAGTCTCTACTCCATGGTTAACTATTTAATCAATAAATAGCCTCGACCTCTGCTATTACTCGCTACGTCACTTGACATGCAAGTATCGGTAAATTCTTTCCAATTGCTTCGAGAAGCAATGTAGCGCGATATTCAAATATCTCAACTTTCAAAAGCGGCTGTAGCCTTTCCCTTGATATCTAGGTGTCTGAATCTTGGAATACCCATTCCTAGAGTTGGGCACAGTACAGTCCGATAAACTGCACAAATGAATATCACAATCCATCCTTTTCTCCTCCTCGTAGAAACACAGGGCCGGCCAAGTCTGTGCCCGTGACCTGGAAAACACTCGATGCCTTGATTCGATCCTGTGGCAACGGAGGAAAAGGTACCTCAAAACCCTTAGCAGAGTTACGACGACAGATCATGCATTTCCGAACAACTGCTGCCACCGTCCTTCTTCCTCTAATTATCCAAACCCTTTGACGCAACAAAACAAGCAGTGTGTGCGTCCCAGCATGGTTATGGAATCGATGAAATTGTTCAATCATTCTTTCAACCATCACATGTTTTGATGGAAGTACAACTGGATAGGTATACTCAGGAGTGTCGTCAGAATCAACGACTCTTGACTTCATGCGTAGAATTCCTTCATCGTCTGTGAACACCTCCAGATTCTTCAATTGTTCTTTTCTCTCTTCTTCATAAAGCGTTTCATTCTGGATAAGGAAGTACAGTTTCTTCTCAGCATTGAGAAACTCTTCGCTATCAATTTCCGTTGATACGTGGTCTCTACGATTCCTTTGTTTCAATCTCAAAATCCAAGCAATGGTCCTAACGATTTTGATGTATCCAGAGAATCGTGAACTTAATTGCAGTAAAATCGTTTACACAACAGTGTTCTTAGCAGCTACAACTGTTTTCCTCCTTTCCCTGTTGACTTCTTCCAACAATGGTTCAGGACGATTAAATACCCATTCTTCTTCTTTACATTTAAGCCAAGACGGACCCTCACACCATCTGGATCTCCAAAGTTGTGTTGGTAAACACCCTCTAGACAGGAGATCTGCTGGATTGAGGCTGCCCGGTATGTGTCTCCATGAACTAGCCTTACTGTACTCATGAATTTCCTTTACCCGAATCTCTACGAACACCGACCAAAGCCCTTTATTAGCAATCCAAGCCTAGACTACTGTTGAATCGGACCAAAACACTGTGTGTATGTCATTCCGGTGTAGGCATCGAAGGCTCAACCGAGACATTCTAACTCCAAGGAGCGCTCCCATCAGTTCAAGGCGGGGTAGTGTCAGTTCTTTGAGAGGCGCCACTCTAGATTTAGCCATCAGAAGACTCAGTTTGATCTTACCTTCTTCTTCCGTTCTCAGAAATATGCAACAACCAAACGCTCTTTTGCTAGCGTCCACAAATACATGCAAAGTGCTGTTGTCATTCAGGAAAATCCTTCTAGGTATCCGACAGTCATGTAGGTATTGCAACTGCTGAGTCCATCGACAGAATTCCTCACAAATATCTCCTGGTAAAACCTCATCCCATCCTATACTTTTCTGCCATGACTTCTGCAGAATGAGCTTGGGAATCAGAGTTACTGGGGCCGAAAATCCAATCGGATCAAATATTTTTTGCACGCTGGATAGTACCACTCTTCGGGTTACTAAACCTGTAGTCGGGCTGAAGTTACATCCAAGTTCATCTACGTCGCAATACCAACGGAGTCCTAAGACATTCTCAGTTTTACCAACACCACAATCAAAGGAATTCACCCATCCCCTCAAATTGAAACCTGCAGATAACATCAATTCTTGTGCCTTTAAAATAAAGGGTCCAATTTCTTCCTTTGAAGCGACTCCAGTAAGACAGTTGTCCACATAAAATGCAGGTTTCATTTTTGTAGCTACTTCCTTCAAATGAGTTGGGGGCTCTTCCAGAAGGTTGTTCAGTACAGAAACCAATAGGAAGGGACTGGAACAAACACCAAAAACCACCCGGCAATGTCGAAAAGTGGTAATCTTTTCATTATCCCACCAGAGAAAACGGAGCATATACCTGTCTTCAGGAACAATTATAATCTGCAGGAATGCCTTCTCTATATCAGCTATTAGACCTATAGGATAGGTTCGAAAATTGGTCAGCACTGATGGAACAAGGTCGATGAGGTTGGGTCCGGGCTCGAGGCAATCATTCAAGGAATGAACATTTCTGTCTTTGTTGGAAGCATCGAACGCCGGCCTTATCTTTGTAGTGCCACCATCTTTCAGCACAGCTCTATGAGGCAAATAATGTGTAGGTCCATCCAAAACCTCTTTTTCAACACCTTCGATAATCCCTTTGTTTACCCATTCCTGTAACACCTCATCATAATCCTGAAATTTCTGCATCCCTCGTAACTTTCTTGAAGTGTTCAATAATCGTTTCTGAGAAATTTCACGATTTGTTTCCAGAGAAGTACAACCATCAATCCAGGGTAGTTTGACAAAGTAGCGCCCAGATTCCTCTTCTCTCTTCACAGTCCTATCGAAGAACATCTGAACTTGTTGTTCCCTTTCTTCCTTTTTTATCTGTTCGCCAGGATCTTTAATACCCAAAGTCTCAATTTCCCACAAATCCGCCACTCTTGTTGATTGAGTTAAAGTAAGTAGAGTGTAAGACGAGGCAGTAGTTGAGGTGATCTCAGAAGAGCCCATATGTGTCCACCCTAAACAAGTTCTCACAGCTACTAGACTCTTGTTTACATGTAGAAAGTCTGGCGTGATTATCTGAGCCCACACGTCATCTCCTAACAATATCTGTATGTCAGTACTGTTGCCACCATTATCTTGGCCAACATCACTAAGTTCAACTCCCTTGTCCCTCAGTAAATTAAACAAGTCAGCATCACCTAGGGGAGCAACTCCACAGATACTATCAGAGCCTAACACTGCAACCTCACAACTGTTTTCCTCGTTCATACCCAGCAAAGTTATTTGATAGGACTCGAAACAAACAGGTGCTGTTTTCCTACCTCCAAATAATTCTTGACTTAGTGTTACCTTTCCAGTTTGTTCCAACTCTAATTCCTTAGCACGAGACTTCTTTATCTAGCTTCTCTGCGATCCACTATCACACAGAACTCTTACTCTGTGCGTGGATCCACCAACATCTACTCTAGCAACTAAAGTCTGCAGATAGGTCACATGTCCTTTATTACTACCTGCCATCATGCTAACTGTTTTTGGAACCGAATTACCTTTTGCTTCATCTGAGACTGATTTCGCACACATCAAAGCGTAATGTTTCCCCTTGCAAAATGGGCACTTCACAAACATCTTACACTTAACACTGACATGTCCCGGTCGTAGACGCCTAAAACAAGCTCCCTTTTTCTTTAAAGTTACTTGGCGTTCTTCTTGAGAATAATCAATAGCTACAGCACAGATTGAGAAAGATGTGAGGTTCTGCCACAGAATATACAAGTCGTATCTTTGTTATTTCTGTTTCCCTTACTAACTGAAACATCCTCTATTGAAATTAAAGAAGCCGCTGAAGGTACGTCCCTATTCTTAGTCTTGGTCCTATCGTCTTGCTTAACTCGATCCGTCCTCTCGTTAACTTCAAAAGAACTATGTCTTAGCTTAAGCCGTTCTTCACCTTCTACCTCAGTCTTTAAGAAGGCTAACAATTCACTCAAGCAACAGTCAGGTTCCTTGGTAGACGTTTCTTTTGATACACGATACCTGTCCCAAGTTCTAAACATAACCTCTGACAAGGCACTCTCTACTAGTGGAAATAACATTGCAGCGTATTTCTCCTTTGTTACTCCCAAGGAATCAAGTGCTCTCAACTGTCCTTCCAGACTGTCATACAGTTGGGCTATGGATCTTAAACTATCCTTCTTTAACACCAAGGATAAAAGTTCCCTAACATAGTACTCAATTAGTAACTCATCCTTCCCATACCTAGACTTCAACAATTCTATAGCCTTTTTGTAGTTTTCCTTTTAAGGAGGAAAGTTTTCTACCAACTTCTGAGCACACGAACCAGGTTCCATACACTGAATCAAATAAACAAATTTGTCTTCATCTTTAAGGCTGCTATTTTCATGTATTTTGGTAAATTGCGCCCAAAACCCAATCCAGCACTTCACGTTTCCATCGATTTTTTTCAGTTCTAGTTTTGGTAGTCTTAGTAGTCTCTGATTAGAAGTACGTGAACAGTTACTCGTATTAGCTTCAGAAACGGCTTGATCTCCAGCTTGTAAGGACTGCACTTTTTCCCAAACCCTAAAATATTTCAAGTCGTACTCACTGCAATTGTTGTTCTCTATTTCAAGCACGATGTCTTCAAGGTCTTCCTTTTGCAGCAGCTCATTGTATACTTCATCATCCAGACGTTTTAACTTCTCGTAGCGTTCCACAAGTGAAGCATATCTGCTACGAATCTCCACGTGATCACCATCAGCAAGCGCCAACAGTTCTTCAAGCTTATTTACCTCACGTGTAAATACGCCGTGTAATATTCGACGTTCGGTCATCGTTGTTCTGTTTTATTTGATGTTGAGATTGCCAGTAGTCCTGTCACGGTCGCCAGTTATATACCATACCAAATCATTATAATATACAGTAATCAATATTTTATCAACACAACTCAACATCGCATCCAAAAGACATTCCAAAGACACTACACTCAAAGATAACAAAACCAAAACTATTGTTACGGCTGTGAGTTTGTTTCATCGCTCACCGCATGAGTCACAACTGCCTCAGGGCTGGGCTGCTCTGCCTCAGTGTATTGCGTGCGCCTTATGCAACAGGACTACTAGGACAAAGGGATGGTCCAGAATATTCGTGACTGAGCCATCGAAGGAAACCTCGAGAAGCCGTGAACCCTGGATGGGTCTAGAAGCATTTATTGAGTCACCGGCCTGCTATATAAGAGCGACCTGTCAAGCAGTTGTTGTTGTGTTTTACGAGCTAGTGCGAGCGTTTATCCTGAGCGACAGAAGTGTGGTGACTTGCGAAACCCCTAGTGAAGCCGTTTCTCTTGACAGCGAGGAAGTGAGAAGCATACAGGGGACTGCCTGTGTTTTGAGTGAGTGTGATTTCACTGAGCGTCAGAGATATTGTGGTGAAGTGCCGCGCGAGTTACGAACCCAGTGACATTGTTTCCCAGCTCGTGAATAGCGAAGCAGCGTGTAGCACGTTTTCGTAAGTAACTGTAATTTGTGTACATAGGGGAGAGTTGCATGTAGTTCTGTCAAGGCCACCAGACTCATTAGCGAGAAGATTAACTGTTGACAAGTGAAAGAGGGCGAGAGCTCTCCATAAGCAAGAGACTTGAGGAAACTGGAGTAAGGTTCCAATTACTTGTATTTGCTGATGAGTAGTGTATCTTTCTGGCCGCAATAAAATTAACTATTTCTTTAAAGGAACATCCTGTGTTGTGCTTTCTTCCCACCGTAATCCAGTTAACAAAAGTGCCACTAGGGGGTGGCACGTAACAACTGGTGTCAGAAGCCGGATTACGAACTCAAGCACAAGCACAACACCTGACGGTCCTGGTTTCAAAACCCGAGCAGGTCATTTTCTCTAATTTTCCTGTGAGTGCATGCCCTTTACAAGACAAACAACTAAAATGGAGGCGCAATTGGCAGCATTGCTAGAAAAGTTAAGTGGCATGGAAACCAAGATGGAAGACGACCAGAAGAATTTAACCAAGGACCTAACTGCCAAATTAGAAGACGGCCAGAAGAAGAGGGAAGACGGTCAAAATAAGTTAGCGGAGGACCTGAAGAAGATGGAGGACGGCCAGAAGAAGATGGAGGACGGCCAGAAGAAGTTAGCCGAGGACCTAACTGCCAAACTAGAAGACGGCCAGAAGAAGATGGAAGACGGTCAAAATAAGCTAGCGGAGGACCTGAAGAGGATAGAGGACGGCCAGAAGAAGATGGAAGACGGTCAGAATAAGTTGACACAGGACCTGAAGAAATTAGAACTGGGTCTGCGTGAGGAAGTCACGGCAGTGAAAAAGAAGTTCGACGCCTTACAAGTGGAATTGCCGAGCTGAGCCAACGCCCGCTGATGGGGGTGGAGGAGAAATTCAACGCCTTACAAAAGGAAGTTGCCGAGCTGCGCCAACGCCCACTGACGGGGGTGGAAGAGAAATTCAACGCTTTACAAAAGGAAATTGCTGAGCTGAGCCAACGCCCGCCGACGGGGATGGAAGCGAGATTCAACGCTCTACAAGAGGAAGTTGCCTAGCTGCGCCAACGCCCGCCCACCGTTACAACGGGAATATCAGGAACGGGACATAGCAGAGTGACGCCCCCAACCTTCGACGGAAAGGTCCCGTGGAGCACCTACTTACGTCAGTTCGAGGCGGCCTGTTCCATAAATAACTGGAACAACACAGAAAAGGCTACAGCTCTCATTGTAGCGCTGAGAGGTGACGCCCTTAACGTCTTTCAGGCCATCCCGACTGGATACCAGGACTACGCTTCACTGATCGCCCATATGGAGTCCCGATATGGAGATAGCCATCTTCAGCAGGCCTACCAGATGCAGCTCCGGACCCGGGTTCAGAAGAACGCGGAAACCCTGCAGGAGTTCGAGATGGACATCGCACGCCTCGTAAGGCTCGCCTATCCAACAGCGCCGGCCGACTTTCTGGAACAGATTGCGAGGCAGGCCTTCACCGACGGGCTACGGGACTCGGACACTCAACAGGCGCTGCGACTCGCGCGCAATAAGACCCTGGCAGATGCCCTGAGCCACGCACTTGAGTTCGAGACGGCAAAGCAGGTATTCAGAATGCGCGCGCGGGTGCGTCAGGTGGACGTCGACGAACCAGCCAAAGCCGACAAGACCAAGCCCCTGGCCGATGAACTGATGGAGGCACTAGGCCGGTTCTTCAAGAATCGCAGTACCACCAACAAAAAACGTAGCCGAAGGACATCCGGAGAGGCGGCCCAGAAGAGGACTACCGACCTTCTGGACCTACCGTAAGAGAGGACACCTGAGCAAGGACTGCGGTGATCGCCGCCGCCAAGGGTTTCCGTCAGGACAGTCAGTCGTAGGGAAACCGCGCGGCCCAGGAAAGCAAGTATTAGCCAGCCTTGGGGGAAAAAGGTTGGCTTGTGACAGTCGTCAAGCCCCGGCAGTCCAAGTTCGTGTGACGCACTTACGGAGAGATAATAGCAGCCTGATGGTCGACGGAGTCGTCAACGGAGAGAGCTGGCCCATGCTTATCGACACGGGAGCATCGAGGACCATCGTCAGTCCCACCGTGATCCAGAAGTGGAGAGTGCAACACACACAAAGGAACCTCCAGCTAATAACCGCGACCGGAGAGACCGCACCGGTACATGGCGAAGCATCACTGGAGTTCGTCATTGGTCGACGGGCGATAAAGCATCCAGTGCTTTTGGCTGACGTATCAAACGAAGTGATCATCGGACTGGGCTTCTTGGACCAGAACAACATCATCTTGGATCTGAGTACCAACACTCTGCACTTCGGAAGTGCGGAACTTGCTTTACAATCAGCACACGAGGCCGTCACTGCACGACGAGTAAGGCTGAGAGAAGACGTCAACGTTCCCGCCGGGACGGAGGTCAGCGCTGCCGTAATTGTCGACGGAACTGCTGAGGGAGTGGCGGCTGTCATCGAGCCAAAATATGAGGACATCCAGACAAAGGATTGCTAGTTGCCAAGACCCTCATCAACACGACGTCCAGCCTGAACGACTACGACATTACGGTTCACCGGGACACCAAACTAGGAGTTTGCGAGCCTGTTACCTGGATTGCCCGCATCACAGATACGATGGACGGACACCTGCAGACGGACAAGCGAAGAAGACGCGCACTGCAGAAGAACTACAGAAGCTGTACCAAGGATCCCAGGACCATTTAGACGAGGAACAATCACGCCAACTTCAGGACATGCTACGCGAATTCCAGGACGTCTTCTCCGTGGGGAGCAAAGACTTCGGCAGGACAAGCTTGGTCCAGCACAGAATCGACGTTGGGGACAGCGCACCGATTAGGGCCCCATTCCGACGTGTCCCGCTCGCCAAGCAAGCCGAAGTCGACAGGATGGTAGAAGAGATGAAGGAGCAAGGGGTGATCGAGCCATCACATAGCCCTTGGAGTTCTCCAGTCGTGCTTGTGAAGAAGAAGGACGGTTCCACCAGGTTCTGGTGGACTACAGGCGGGTGAACGACGTCACGAAGAAGGACAGCTACCCTCTACCCCGGATCGACGACACGCTGGACACCATATCAGGGTCAAGATGGTTCTCCACCTTGGATTTGAAGAGTGGCTACTGGCAGGTGGAGGTCCACCCTAAGGAACGCGAGCAAACGGCGTTCTCTGTGGGCAGCGGGCTCTGGCAGTTCACCGTCATGCTATTCGGTCTGTGTAACGCCCCTGCGACCTTCGAAAGGCTAATGGAGTCCATTCTGAGGGGACTACACTGGAAGATCTGCCTGGTCTACCTAGACGACGTCATCGTTCTGGGGAGAAGTTTCGAGGAGCACTACAGCAACCTGAGGGAGATCTTGATGAAGCTACGGGCTGCCCAGCTGAAGTTGAGCACCAAGAAGTGTCAGCTCTTCCAGAAGCAGGTCCAGTACCTTGGGCATATCGTCTCCGAGGAGGGGGTGCGCACCGACCCAGAGAAGACCGCAGCTGTGAGGGAGTGGCCAGTTCCGAAGGACAAGTCCCAACTACGAAGCTTCCTGGGACTCTGCACTTATTACCGTCGCTTCGTGAAAGGATTCGCCGACATCGCCAAACCTTTACATCGACTGACTGAGAAGGACCAACTCTTCACGTGGACAGCAGAATGCCACAGTGCCTTCGAACAACTCAAGCAGGCTCATTGCACCGAGCCAATTCTGGCCTACCCCAGACCTGGAACAAGGTTCATCGTCGATACCGATGCCAGCGACTTTGGCATAGGGGGAATCCTGTCGCAAGTAGTGGACGGCGAGGAGAGAGTAGTGGCCTACTTCAGCAAGGCCTTGTCAAAGCCAGAAAGGAACTACTGCGTCACCAGGAAGGAGCTTCTCGCCATCGTGAAGACCATTGAACACTTCCAAAAGAACCTGTACGGGCAAGAATTTCTCATCAGGACCGACCATGCATCCCAGCGGTGGCTCCTAAACTTCAAGCAGCCCGAGGGTCAACTCGCGCGGTGGTTAGAGAGGCTGCAACAGTACAACTTTGAGATCCAGCACAGGAAAGGCCAACTGCACTCTAACGCCGACGCCCTGTCACGAAGACCGTGCCCCGAAGACTGCACCTTCTGTACCAGAAAAGAGGAGAACAACGGGATACAGTGCCGAAGAACTACCGTGACACTTCAGGGGAGGTGGAGCCGCGAATCTTTCACGCGGGCACAAGCAGAAGATGATGACCTGGGACTGATAGCCGAATGGAAGAGGGCCTGTATCCCCAGACCCGGGTGAAACATTGTGTGTGACTGCAGCCCAAAGTTTATGTCCTACTGTGCGCAGTGGGACTCGCTGCTTGTAAGGGATGGCCTCTTCTGCCGTACCTGGGAGAGCACCGACGGGAAGACATCTCGGGAACAAATCGTCGCTCCAAAGGCTATGGCGGGGGAAGTCCTGAAGGAAGTTCATGGAGGATCATCTGGTGGACACCTAGGGATAAAGAAGACCCTGGAGAAGCTGAGAGAGCGGTTCTACTGTATCGGGTGCCGAACAGACGTGGAGAACCACTGCGCGAGTTGCCACGATTGCGCAGCCTGCAAGGGACCAGGACGAAGACGACGGGGTCCACTGAAGACCTACATCGTGGGCGGCCCCATGGAGAGAGTGGCCATCGATGTTGCTGGACCATTCCCGTTAAGCGAGGCAGGGAACAGCTACATATTGGTCGTCAGCGTCTACTTCACCAAATAGCCGGAGGCGTATGCGCTCCCTAATCAAGAAGCCGCGACGATCGCAGAGACCCTGGTGAAGGAATTCGTCAGCCGGTACGGAGTACCCCTGGAGCTGCACTCCGACCAAGGGAGGAACTTTGAGTCGCGGGTGTTCCAGAACCTATGCCAGCTGCTGGGTATCCGGAAGAAAAGGACAACGCCGCTACACCCTCAGTCCGACGGGATGGTAGAGCGATTCAATCGCACCATCGAGAACCATCTCCGAATAGTCGTCAGCGAGTACCAGAGGGATTGGGACAAACTTCTTCCACTATTTCTCCTGGCCTACCCCGCCGCCGTGCATGAAGCCACCGGGTGCACACCAGCCCGGGCCATGTTTGGGAGGGAACTCCGTCTACCTGTCGATCTTGCCTTCGGCCGACCTGGGAATGATCCGGTCCCGGTAAGCCAGTATTGTCAAGAACTGGTCGACCAACTGGAGGACGTGCACGCGTTCGCGAGGAGGAAACTGCGGATCGAGACCGACTGAATGAAGACCCGATACGACCAGCAGATGGATGCCGGCGGATTCCACGAGGACGACCTGGTCTGGCTCTTCAACCCATTACGGAAGAAAGGCCTGTCACCCAAACTGCAGACGTCCTGGGAGGGCCCGTACCGAGTCGTGAAACGAATCAACGATATCGTCTACAGGATCCAGCGGAGCCCGAGGGCGAAGATGAAGATCGTGCATCGAGATTGCCTGGCAGCCTACGGAGGGACACAGACGGACCAATGATTGATCGGGACGATCAGCCTCTTAGGAAGGGGGTGGTGTTACGGCTGTGTGTTTGTTTCATCGCCCGCCTCATGAGTCACAACTGCCCCAGGGCTGGGCTGCTCTGCCTCAGTGTATTGCGTGCGCCTTATGCAACAGGACTACTAGGACAAAGGGATGGTCCAGAATATTCGTGACTGAGCCAGCGAAGGAAACCTCGAGAAGCCGTGAACCCTGGATGGGTCTAGAAGTATTTATTGAATCACCGGCCTGTTATATAAGAGCGACCTGTCAATCAGTTGTTGTTGTGTTTTACGAGCTAGTGCGAGCGTTTATCCTGAGCGACAGAAGTGTGGTGACTTGCGAAACCCCTAGTGAAGCCGTTTCTCTTGACAGCGAGGAAGTGAGAAGCATACAGGGGACTGCCTGTGTTTTGAGTGAGTGTGATTTCACTGAGCGTCAGAGATATTGTGGTGAAGTGCCGCGCGAGTTACGAACCCAGTGACATTGTTTCCCAGCTCGTGAACAGCGAAGCAGCGTGTAGCAGGTTTTCGTAAGTAACTGTAATTTGTGTACATAGGGGAGAGTTGCATGTAGTTCTGTCAAGGCCACCAGACTCATTAGCGCGAAGATTAACTGTTGACAAGTGAAAGAGGGCGAGAGCTCTCCATAAGCAAGAGACTTGAGGAGACTGGAGTAAGGTTCCAATTGCTTGTATTTGCTGATGAGTAGTGTATCTTTCTGGCCGCAATAAAATTAATTATTTCTTTAAAGGAACATCCTGTGTTGTGCTTTCTTCCCACCGTAATCCAGTTAACAAAAGTGCCACTAGGGGGTGGCACGTAACACTATGTAAATCAAAACACTGTCTATTTTCTAAATCAAAACACAGTTTATTTTCTACAGGAAGTAGATTGCTCGAAAGAGCTTTAGTTCACTTTCTCCACAAGCATTATTATTATGATGATGAACATTGACATGAAACTTGTTGCCTTTATGTTAGGCAGGCTTCATACCGGAAATAGCCTATTCATTGCAATATGCTGCTGTTAAATTGTTACAAGTACACAGTAGAATGGAGGCTAAAGTCAAATATTCTCCATTTAATATCAAATAATTTAAGAGCAAAAAGAAAAGGGATAATATCCAACATGAACTTTCGGAGTCCAATTTCATCTGCTCTAGCAGAATACAGATTCACTTTCTTAATAATTCTTAAGAGGCTTGGCGACATCACGGCTATGTATCCCGTATGTTTGTGTGTTTGTAGGATTTGTATTATAACCTGTGTCACTGTGATGTCTGTAATAGTGTATGTATTTGTAATTGAAATATGATTTGGGTACGACGACGCGGCCGTGGCCTAAAATTAGGTACCATCCCGGCCTTTACCTGGAATAGAAGTGGGAAACCACGGAAAACCACTTCCAGGATGGCTGAGGTAGGAATCCAACCCGCCTCACGAGGCTGAGTGTACCCTGTTCCAACGCTCCGAACACTCCACGGTGACAGCCAATAATGCTAGCCACTGCACTACGGGACGGACACAGACACCTCCTTAATAATCAACACCAAATGTATCGCAGTAACATCACAACATTCGAAATACGCAAAACATTGGCTGCTTGAAACGCGTAGAAAGTATTGCACGATTCTCGCAAATATTTGGGCGTTAACGTAAGGAATGATATGAAATGGAGTAGTCATGTAGGATGTGTAGTTTCTAAAGCTTTCAAATCTCTGCGCTTTGTAATGAGGATATTAAAAGGAAGGAAGTAGTACCTTTGCTAAAGAATTAGGATATTTGTCACTTGTAAGACGTATCCTGGAATACGCCTCGGCGGTTTGGGATCCATATCAAGTAGGGCTCATCAATGAGTTGGAAATGGTACAAAGAAAGGCCGCTAGATTTGTTCTCAGTGACTTTAATACCAGGAGCAGTGTGAGTCATATGTTAAAGAAACTTGGAGGGGAATCACTGGAGGCTAGGAGGATGAAATCTAGACTCTGCGCTTTGTACAACACGTAGGCCTATACAAATCAACCAGCATGGGATGTGCTTAGCAAACGTATGGGAAAGCCCACTTACATGAGCAGGAGTGATCATCCTTTCAAAGTCAAGTGCCACAGCGTACAAATTATGGTAAATATTATTTCGTTAACCGTGCCATTGATAACTGGAACTCTCTACCTGCCACAGTCTTAGAGCCTTTTCCCACACGTATAGGTGTGTTTAAGAAAAGACTGACGATTTGTGTAAATACTCCAGTTTAATTGTTATTGAATTGTTAAGTATAATTATGTATTTGTTATGTATACCCAATTTGCCCCCGGGGGACACACCCCCAATTGCAAATAAATGAATGAATACTGGGCCCAGGCATCAGTGAAGCAACCGTTACGCCCACTAACTCATGTTTATTGCCAACTTAGACCAATATGTTCATATTTATTTCTTATGATCCCAAGAGAAAGTGCACCAGGTAGTGCCGCAAGTTGATGGATGTTACCTCTCCCTAGCAAACACAGCGCCGGCTGGGGAATAGAACTTACTAAAATTCAAATGCACAAATGTCGTAACTCAAGAAACGGCTTCCGGATTCGGTAAAGAGACATTCCGTGCCATTGCAATATGTGCGCTGGTTTCACTTCCATGGACGCCTTCTTATTGTTAAATTTTTTACGACCCCCAGATCTTCCACCTCCGCAGCGGTGAATATCACAGACACACAACAAAATGTTTTCATCTCAGGACTTTACGACTTGCTCCGATGTGACCCCATGAACCCCCACGACTATCGATCACAATACATGTCTTTAATCTCTGGCTTTGACTCATGAGCTACTCGTCTGGGGGTTCAAGGTTCGAATACAGACGGTGGTTTCTTCTAAACCTTTTTGCAACCAAATGCTGGGATGGTGCAACATTTAAAGTCATGGGGCACCTACCACAATCTTTAAGCTTTATATTTACCGTTACACATACTAGTACAGTCACATCAAAAACACGTGTTATCAGTTAGATCCAATACACACCATTCCACCTTTGGCATGAAGGGAGTGTGATAAAAGCACACGCATAATGCCGGACTTGCTGCAGCCACCCATCACGGTCATGCAACAAAACTGTAATCTCTATAAATAAAACGTTGTGAATGAGGTGTCTATTTGTTAGGCCTAAGTGTTGGTGTCAAAACCACCATACTTCGTATTCAAAGAGAAAGACGTTTCTGAAATTATGGTGTTTGAAGTCATTTTTCAGTGTTGCCTTAGTAAACAAAAGTTTGATGCTTTTCAGTCGGTCAACACGATTGTACCCAAATGAGATGGGTTATTCCCTAATCCAGAAGAAATTTACATGAGATTAATAAATACATTTGGATGACCAGTTTCGATCGTCAAGCGATCATCATCAGATCCATTACATTTTTGTGAATATTTTTACCCATATTTTCAGACATAGATTTTATAGCCTAAGTGTAATGGATTTGAGGATGATCGCTTGACGATCGAAACTGGTCATCCTAGTGTATTTCTTAATCTCATGTAATTTTTTTCAGGATTAGGGAATAACCCATCTCGTTTGGATACAATCGTATTGACCGACTGAAAAGCATCAAACTTTTGTTTTCTTTAGGTTAAAAATAATAAGCACGTTAAGAGACTGTATGACCAGTGCTTCTGAGAATAGAGAAGGACATTTATCTGACGTGAGTAAGCCACAACTCATGAGTATTGTTACGGCTGTGAGTTTGTTTCGTCGCTCGCCGCATGAGTCACAACTGCCCCAGGGCTGGGCTGCTCTCCCTCAGCGTATTGCGTGCGGCTTATGCAACAGGTCTACTAGGACTAAGGGATGGTCCAGAAAATTCGTGACCCAGCCAGTGTTGGAATCCTCGAGAATCCGTGGATCCTGGATGGGTCTAGAAGCATTTATTGAGTCACCGGCCTGCTATATAAGAGCGACCTGTCAAGCATTTGTTGTTGTGTGTTTTACGAGCTGGTGCGAGCGATTATCGTCAGCGACAGAAGTGTGGTGACTTGCGAAACCCCTAGTGAAGCCGTTTCTCTTGACAGCGAGGGAGTGAGAAGCATGCAGGGGACTGCCTGGGTTTTCGTAAGTAACTGTAATTTGTGTACATAGGGGAGAGTTGCATGTAGTTCTGTCAAGGCCACCAGACTCATTAGCGAGAAGATTAACTGTTGACGAATGAAAGAGGACAAGGGCTCTCCATAAGCAAGAGACTTGAGGAAACTGGAGTAAGGTTCCAATTGCTTGTATTTGCTGTTGAGTAGTGTATCTTCCTGCAAGCAACAAAGCTAACTTCTCTTTAAAGCAGTAATTGGTGTTGTGCTTTCTACCCACCGTAATCCAGTTAACAAAAGCGCCACTAGGGGGTGGCACGTAACAACTGGTGTCAGAAGCCGGATTACGAACTCAAGCACAAGCACAACACCTGACGGTCCTGGTTTCAAAACCCGAGCAGGTCATTTTTTTTAATTTTCCTGTGAGCGCATGCCCCTTACAAGACAAACATCTAAAATGGAAGAGCAATTCGCAGCATTGCTAGAAAAGTTAAGGGGCATGGAAACCAAGATGGAAGACGGCCAGAAGAATTTAACCACGGACCTAACTGCCAAATTAGAAGACGGCCAGAAGAAGATGGAAGACGGTCAAAATAAGTTAGCGGAGGACCTGAAGAAGATGGAGGACGGCCAGAAGAAGATGGAGGACGGCCAGAAGAAGTTGGCCGAGGACCTAACTGCCAAACTAGAAGACGGCCAGAAGAAGTTAGCCGAGGACCTAACTGCTAAATTAGAAGATGGCCAGAAGAATTTAACCAAGAAGATAGAGGACGGTCAGAAGAAGATGGAAGACGGGCAAAATAAGTTAGCACAGGACCTGAAGAATTTGAACTGGGTCTGCGTGAGGAAGTCACGGCAGTGGAAAAGAAGTTCGACGCCTTAAAAGAAGAAGTTGCCGAGCTATGCCGACGCCCGCTGACGGAGGTGGAAGAGAGATTCAACGCTCTACGAAAGGAATTTGCTGAGCTGCGCAGACACCCGCCAACAGGGATGGAAGATAGATTCAAAGCCCTACAAGAGGAAGTCGCCGAGCTGCGCCGACGCCCGCCGACCGGGGTGGATGAGAGAGTCAAAGCCCTACAAGAGGAAGTTGCCGAACTGCGCCAACGCCCACTCACGGGGGTGGAAGAGAAATTCAACGCTCTTCAAGAGGAAGTTGCCGAGCTGCGCCGACGCCCGCCCACAGGTACACCGGGGACATGAGGAACGGGACAGAGCAGAGTGACACCCCCAACCTTCGACGGAAAGGTCCCGTGGAGCACCTATTTACGTCAGTTCGAGGCAACCTGTTCCATAAACAACTGGAACAGCACGGAAAAGGCTACAGCTCTCATTGTAGCGCTGAGAGGGGACGCCCTTAACGTCCTTCAGGCCATCCCGACTGGATCCCAGGACTACGCTTCACTGATCGCCCATATGGAGTCCCGATATGGGGATAGCCATCTTCAGCAGGCCTACCAGATGCAGCTCCGGACCCGGGTACAAAAGAACGCGGAAACCCTGCGGGAGTTCGAGATGGACATCGCACGCCTCGTAAGGCTCGCCTACCCAACAGCGCCGGCCGACTTTCTGGAACAGATTGCGACGCAGACCTTCACCGACGGGCTACGGGACTCGGACACTCAACAGGCGCTGCAACTCGCGCGCAATAAGACCCTGGCAGATGCGCTGAGCCACGCACATGAGTTCGAGACGGCAAAACAGCCATCTAGAATGCACGCGCAGGTGCGTCAAGTGGACGTCGACGAACCAGCAAAAACCGACAAGACCAAGCCCCTGGCCGATGAACTGATGGAGGCGCTAGGCCGGTTCTTCAAGAGTCGCAGTACCACCAACAAAAACGTAGCCGAAGGACATCCGGAGAGGCGGCCCAGAAGAGGACTACCGACCTTCTGGACCTGCCGTAAGAGAGGACACCTGAGCAAGGACTGCGGTGATCGCCGCCGCCAAGGGTTTCCGTTGGAACAGTCAGTCGTAGGGAAACCGCGCGGCCCAGGAAAGCAAGTATCAGCCAGCCTTGGGGAGCAAAGGTTGGCTTGTGACAGTCGTCAAGCCCCGGCAGTCCAAGTTCGTGTGACGCAGTTACGGAGGGATAATAGCAGCCTGATGGTCGACGGAGTCGTCAACGGAGAGAGCTGGCCCAAGCTAATCGACACGGAAGCATCGAGGACCATCGTCAGTCCCACCGTGATCTTGAAGTGGAGAGTGCAACACACACAAAGGAACCTCCAGCTAATAACCGCGACCGGAGAGACCACACCGGTACGTGGCGAAGCATCACTGGAGTTCGTCATTGGTCGACGGGCGATAAAGCATCCAGTGTTTGTGGCTGGCGTATCAAGTGAAGTGATCATCGGACTGGACTTCCTGGACCAGAACAACATCATCTTGGATCTGAGTACCAACACTCTGCACTTCGGAGGTGAGGAACTTGCTTTGCAACCAGTACACGAGGCCGTAGCCGCATGACGAGTAAGGCTGAGAGAGGACGTCATCGTTCCCGCCAGGACGGAAGTCAGCGCTGCCGTAACTGTCGACGGAACAGCTGAGGGAGTGGCGGCTGTCATCGAGCTAAAATATGAGGACAACCAGACAAAAGGATTGCTAGTTGCCAAGACTCTCATCAACACGACGTCTCGGTCGTACGTCCGCCTGTCCAACCTGAACGACTATGACATTACGGTTCACCGGGACACCAACCTAGGAGTCGGCGAGCCCGTTACCTGGATTGCCCGCATCACAGACACGACGGACGGACACCTGTAGACGGACAACCGAAGAAGACGCGCCCTGCCAGAAGAACTACAGAAGCTGTACCAAGGATCACAGGACCATTTAGATGAGGAACAATCACGCCAACTTCGGGACCTGCTACACGAATTCCAGGATGTCTTCTCCGTGGGGAGCAAAGACTTCGGCAGGACAAGCTTGGTCCAGCACAGAATCGACGTTGGGGACAGCGCACCGATTAGGGCCCCATTCCGACGTGTCCCGCTCGCCAAGCAAGCCGAAGTCGACCGAATGGTAGAAGAGATGAAGGAGCGAGGGGTGATCGAGCCATCACATAGTCCTTGGAGTTCTCCGGTCGTGCTAGTGAAGAAGAAGAACGGTTCCACCAGGTTCTGCGTGGATTACAGGCGGGTGAATGACGTCAAGAAGAAGGACAGCTACCCTCTACCCCGGATCGACGACACCCTGGACACCATATGAGGGTCTAGATGGTTCTCGCCCTTGGATCTGAAGAGTGGCTACTGGCAGGTGGAGGTCCACCCTAAGGACCGCGAGAAAACTGCGTCCTCTGTGGGCTGCGGGCTCTGGCATTTCACCGTCATGCCATTCGGTCTGTGCAACGCCCCTGCGACCTTCGAAAGGCTAATGGAGTCCATTCTGAGGGGACTACACTGGAAGACCTGCCTGGTCTACCTAGACGACGTCATCGTTCTGGGAAGAAGCTTCGATGAGCACTACAGCAACCTGAAGGAGATCTTGATGAAGCTACGGGCTGCCCAGCTGAAGTTGAGCCCCAAGAAGTGTCAGCTCTTCCAGAAGCAGGTCCAGTACCTTGGGCATATCGTCTCCGAGGAAGGGCTGCGCACCGACCCAGAGAAGACCGCAGCTGTGAGGGAGTGGCCAGTTCCGAAGGACAAGTCCCAACTACGAAGCTTCCTGGGACTCTGCACTTATTACCGTCGCTTCGTGAGAGGATTCGCCGACATCGCCAAACCACTGCATCGACTGACTGAGAAGGACCAACTCTTCACGTGGACAGCAGAATGCCACAGTGCCTTCGAACAACTCAAGCAGGCTCTGTGAACCGCACCTATTCTGGCCTACCCCAGACCTGGAACAAGGTTCATCGTCGATACCGATGCCAGCGACTTTGGTATAGGGGGAGTCCTGTCGCAAATAGTGGACGGCGAGGAGAGAGTAGTGACCTACTTCAGCAAAGCCTTGTCAAAGCCAGAGAGGAACTACTGCGTCACCAGGAAGGAACTGCTCGCCATCGTGAAGACCATCGAACACTTCCGCAAGTACCTGTACGGGCAAGAATTTCTCATCAGGACCGACCATGCATCCCTGCGGTGGCTCCTGAACTTCAAGCAGCCCGAGGGTCAACTCGCACGGTGGTTAGAGAGGCTTCAACAGTACAACTTTGAGATCCAGCACAGGAAAGGCCAACTGCATTCCAATGCCGACGCCCTGTCACGAAGACCGTGCCCCGAAAACTGCACCTTCTGTACTAGGTGGGAGGAGAACACCGGGATACGGTGCCGACGGACTACTGTGGAACTTCAAGGGAACTGGAGCCGCGAATCTTTCACGTGGGCACAAGCAGAAGATGATGACCTGGGACTGATAGCCGAATGGAAGAGGGCCTGTGTCTCCAGACCCAGGTGGAACATTGTGAGTGACTGCAGCCCAAAGTTTAAGTCCTACTGGGCGCAGTGGGACTCGCTGATTGTAAGGGATGGCCTCATATGCCGCGCCTGGGAGAGCACCGACGGGAAGACATCTCGGGAACAAGTCGTCGTTCCAAAGGCTATGACGGAGGAAGTCCTGAAGGAAGTGCATGGTGGATCATCTGGTGGACACCTAGGGATAAAGAAGACCCTGGAGAAGCTGAGAGAGCGGTTCTACTGGACCGGATGCCGAACGGACGTGGAGAAACACTGCGCGAGGTGCCACGATTGCGCAGCCAGCAAGGGCCCAGGACGAAGAGGACGGGGTCCACTGAAGACCTACAACGTGGGCGGCCCCATGGAGAGAGTGGCCATCGATGTCGCTGGGCCATTCCCGTTAAGCGAGGCAGGGAACCGCTACATATTGGTCGTCAGCGACTACTTCACCAAATGGCCGGAGGCGTATGCGCTCCCTAATCAAGAAGCCGCGACGATCGCAGTGACCGTGGTGAAGGAATTCGTCAGCCGGTACGGAGAACCCCTGGAGCTGCACTCCGACCAAGGGAGGAACTTCGAGTCGCAGGTGTTCCAGAACCTATGCCAGCTGCTGGGAATCCGGAAGACAAGGACGACACCGCTACACCCTCAGTCCTACGGGATGGTAGAGCGATTCAATCGCACCATCGAGAACCATCTCCGAATAGTCGTCAGCGAGCACCAGAGGGATTGGGACAAACATCTTCCACTATTTCTCCTGGCCTACCGCGCCGCCGTGCATGAAGCCACCGGGTGCACACCAGCCCGGGCCATGTTAGGGAGGGAGCTCCGTCTACCTGTCGATCTTGCCTTCGGCCGACCTGGGAATGATCCGGTCCCGGTAAGCCAGTATTGTCAAGAACTGGTCGACCAACTGGAGGACGTGCACGCGTTCGCGAGGAGGAAACTGCGGATCGAGACCGACCGAATGAAGACCCGATACGACCAGTTGACGGATGCCGGCGGATTCCACGAGGACGACCTTGTCTGGCTCTTCAACCCATTACGGAAGAAAGGCCTGTCTCCCAAACTGCAGAAGTCCTGGGAGGGCCCGTACCGAGTCGTGAAACGAATCAACGATGTCGTCTACAGGATCCAGCGGAGCCCGAGGGCGAAGATGAAGATCGTGCATCGAGATCGCCTGGCAGCCTACGGAGGGACACAGACGGACCAATGATTGATCGGGATGATCAGCCTTTTAGGAAGGGGGTGGTGTTACGGCTGTGAGTTTGTTTCGTCGCTCGCCACATGAGTCACAACTGCCCCAGGGCTGGGCTGCTCTCCCTCAGTGTATTGCGTGCGCCTTATGCAACAGGTCTACTAGGACAAAGGGATGGTCCAGAATATTCGTGACCCAGCCAGTGTTGGAATCCTCGAGAATCCGTGGACCCTGGATGGGTCTAGAAGCATTTATTGAGTCACCGGCCTGCTATATAAGAGCGACCTGTCAAGCATTTGTTGTTGTGTGTTTTAAGAGCTGGTGCGAGCGTTTATCGTGAGCGACAGAAGTGTGGTGACTTGCGAAACCCCTAGTGACGCCATTTCTCTTGACAGCGAGGGAGTGAGAAGCATACAGGGGACTGCCTGTGTTTTCGTAAGTAACTGTAATTTGTGTACTAAGGGGAGAGTTGCATGTAGTTCTGTCAAGGCCACCAGACTCATTAGCGAGAAGATTAACTGTTGACGAGTTAAAGAGGGCAAGGGCTCTCCATAAGCAAGAGACTTGAGGAAACTGGAGTAAGGTTCCAATTGCCTGTATTTGCTGTTGAGTAGTGTATCTTCGTGCAAGCAATAAAGCTAACTTCTCTTTAAAGCAGTAATTGGTGTTGTTCTTGCTACCCACCGTAATCCAGTTAACAAAAGTGCCACTAGGGGGTGGCACGTAACAGTATCAATGTCACGGACCGTAGAGTGAGTCCACTGATCGATTCTCTTCAGAGCTATCCTGCCTTTTGCTCTTTTACCCTAACTCCACTGGTTTCTTGCTCGACAAAACATTGATTTCTTGCTATAGATGCCTAAGTGAGTATGGAGCTTGGAGTTTAGTTGAAGTGATGGAAGCCATTTTACAGTGTTGCCTAGTTGTACTAAAGAAAGCTTTCCAGTCGGTCAACACAAAATGTGCCCAATTACATTCGGCGGGAAACTGGTACATTATGCCACAAGTATGTTTATAAAATGTGCGAAGCGACGATAATTATAACTTTATTATATGTTTTAACATACATATTCATAAATATCTGTGGGATTCAGTTACTTCAGTTAATGAACAGGGTGCGCTGGCTTTGCTGACTGAACAGAGCGCATGCGTAGGTCAAAGCACTTCGAAAGCAGAGAACATTTACTTTGCTTGGCAATGCTATTGTTTACAGCCTGCATGATGTCTAGCGCCGATCAAGACTAGCATTCACGAATATTGTCACTGAAGTCGTTTGAAAGCAATGCGCTGTGTATAAATTGGAGATGGGGATATTAAGGTACAGTGCTATTTCTTGTCTCATATTCGCCAGTTTGTTCAAGCAAACATTAGGGACTGTGAACACTTTTCAAGTCGGTAATGGCTAGAAGGATGGTGCTGCAAATTTCTGGACGTAGATTCCTCTATTTCTTGCATATTTCATAGTATTTTCCTGTTACCGTAAAGGTTTGTTCTGATTTTGTATTTGTGTTTGGCATTGTAACTGCAATGGTTGATCCAATATAGGCTACATTGTCAATTCTCATATCGTGTAATTCATGTCCGACATGTTGGATTTTGAGCCCATGCGCGAAGGTATGCTTACCTAATTGGTCAATGAATGAGCTCTGATTGGCTGGAGAAACTGTCTCATAATGAAGAACAGTACTAAAATGACCATCATTATGATACAGTTTTCTGACGTATAATATTTACATTTCGACATCGTCGAACATAAAAGTATTTACATACCCTAACCTGAAATAAATATTACTTAAGATATTTATCTTTAAAAAATTACAGTCAGTCTGAAAGACTAGACGTTATATCATTTCAAATAACGCATGCTACAAATACTACACATGTTAAAAAGGCTCAGGACTTCGCCTTTAGGAGTCACCCTGTATTCTTCTCTGCCATCTTGTACACCTCTTTAAGAGTCACCTTGTATTCTTATCTGACATCTTGTACACCTCTTTAAGAGTTACCTTGTATTCTTATCTGGCGTCTTGTATATCTCTTTTGGAGTCACCCTGTATTCTTATGTGGCATCTTGTACACCTCTTTAGGAGTCACCCTGTATTTTTTTTGCTTCGCTCGAAGCCCCTGGTCGCTCGACGCCCCAGGACTCTTTCAACAGACTCCATTAATCAATAACTTAGGCTTCCCGCGTGGCTGCATGACGTCACGCACTCGCCGTCCTTTACCCATTAACTTAGGCTTCCCGCGCGGCTGCATGACGTCACAGTCTCCGTCTCCGTAACGCAGCCGTCTCCGTCCCACATATCGTTAGACCCAAAGCATAATGACGAAGTCGACAAGATCATTTGAAATGATAAACTAACACGCTTTTTATGTACACAAATAAAGGGGGGTACTTAATTGGATGACATGTTTCGATCATCAAGCGATCATCATCAGTTCCTGCTCACTTAGGCTTAGTTAATGCCCGATGTTTATGAATTACACTTATGCACAAATATACAGTATATACAATATTTACCTACAAGAGTTTGTAGAAACTTGTCAAGGTGCCTCTTCTATTGCAATAAAAAAAAGCATTTAAACCAACTACCAAAAATGAATTCTTTGAGCGTAAAACTGTTAATGACTGATTGTGGAAGCGTACAGAATGGACTATTTAAGGTAAGAAAGACTTGCCTATCTCGCACATGTTAAATCGTCAAATTTTGGTACACTTTACTCTAAATCTGTTTGGGTTAGCCAATTGAAACTTTCAGGGGTTACTGTTTGGATCATTATCTGCAATAATAAGAAGGATTATTAACAAGAACGATATACTTTTGACAATATGATTATTTTTAAGGTACGATATTTTAATCCAAAATTATACCGAAAAATATTTATATTTCATTTTGTATATTATTTAAAGGGATATCCCTTCTTATTACTGTTCATTAAGATGATCTTGTTCCGTCAAAAAAAATATGGACCTATCTTTATTAATTTTCTTACAAATGGTACTGATGTAGTAAAATGTTAAACTGAGAAAAATGAGGTTGAAGTTCTTCATTACATTTTTTACCTCTGACAATTCTTAGAACATTCCTGCCCCATAACTCGCATTATTTCGTCCATCACCGGTTATTTTGCGTCTCCTACTCCCTTTAACTTTTAAATAAATAAATAAATAAATAAATAAATGAACAAATAAATAAGTAAATAAATAAGTAAGTAAAACAATATATATAAATAAATAAATAAATGCGTATTTCAACTTATCTGTTTTCAAATAAGTGGACTTGTTTCCCTCATCAAATCAACAATTCAATTATTTTAATTTGGGCAGATGACCTCGCTGTTCCGCCCCTTAAACAATATTTCTTCAATAGGTCAGTTCAAAATCACAGTGATTATAATATTATTAGGATGTTCAGTAACCACTCGTAACATAAACAATGCAGGAAGTTGTCATTGTTACCAACACAAAGTCTGCGCTCAACAGAGCAGACAAGAAGTGAGTTCAGAAATCTATCTATAATAGTTCAGAATTTATACGCAGAAACATAAATTTCTGTAAAAGTGGGCGTTGTCATTCATGGTGCAGCATAGTAATTTATATCTTATAAAATGACCATTTATCATATTTTTTTAACTTTTTTTTTTGACAAATTCCCTTCCTCTACATTGTAAATAACTAAAAGCGCCAAAAAAATATGTTTTTCATTTTATTTCACCCCTAGATGGGTCTTTGTTACCTTAAAGGAAGGGATAAAATAGTTTAGGCATACTTGAAACCTTGGTTATATATGCAAACAATTCAACATATCCGCCTTCCAGAGAATAGGGATTCCCATTGAGACTTCTATCCCAAAATCCCCAAGTTCGATTGCCATCTCAGCCAATGAATGGCATAGTTGTTGCTATTTTTGATTCATTCAAGGACTAGGGACATCGTGGTCACCATTTATTTCGTACGGGTGCGAATCTTGCCCTGGGATATGTTCACTGGTGTGCGTATTTAAACTTTATTGTGAATATGATGTTACGTACTATCCCTAATTTGCATGGAGCAGATCACGCCAACCAAACAAGGAGCTCATTGCATCCCGTTCCAAACATACATACATTTTTTTCATTGATTGACTGATTGATTGATTGATTGATTCATTCATTCACTCATTCATTCATTCATTCATTTATTCACAGACTCACTCACTTACTTGCTTATTTATAGCTGCTTCGGTGGGGTAGTTGGTAGCATGCTGAGCTGTTATGCCCAAGATCGCGGGTTCAAACCCGTCCGAAGTGGTCGGATTATTTAAGAGCATTAAAAATCCCTCAGTTTGCCCTCCTTCGGAGGGGAAGTAAAGCCAGTGGTCCCATGTCATAGATTTATGGCATGACAAAGAACCTTCCACTAATTACACTTGTGAAAGCTAAAATTTGTAGGTTAGTTTGATAACGCTCTACTAGTTCCAACGTTTGCCACCGGTTGCTGACTGCGATGCCATTTAGTAGCCACGTCCGCAGCTAGGTGTCGTGGATGGTAGCATTTAGTGGCAAAAGTAGGAACTACTTGCAAAATATAATCGTCTGCAGTCCTCCTACCTGAATCACTGATAACACACACTAATACAGCCATCACAATTAACACCGATTTTCAGACAAATTCTACACACACACAAAGTACACGGGGCTACACGACCGCGTTGTCGCAGCCCCTAATCTAAGGAACCAACCAACCATTGCATATGTATTTATTTATTTATTAAAATAATTAGGCAATACTGAAAAAATAGCTTCTATCACTTCAATTTGTATTAAATTGACTCATTGTTGTTAATGATAATTGCAAGGCCATCTACCCCCAATTAATTTTAGCAACCATTATAAAATGTGTATAACTACTTTGGAGGTATACAGTACCTGGTGGTCACTTTCGTGACAGTATAATGTTTGTATTTGTTCTTCGCGACAGCCCTGTTTGACTGTTCGCCTTTTCTCTTCCCGAAAACTTCCAAACAAATTAATATGATAAACACTTTATTGTATTATTAATGTATTAATTTATATAGGATATAGTTAGCTTCGTTTTCTAAGATCTTACTTAAGTGTTCCAGCACTCATATTCTCAGCCATCCACACTCTTGGCACTCACAGCGTCCAAGGATCATGTAAGTATAAGAGATTCGTCACTTTTGGTTATAGAATTTCCGAGAGAGAACACCGCCTGAGGCTATGGATTGTACTGGCAAGTCTGGCAACATAAAAAGTAAAAAGCCATATGAATGTAGCCTTTATTACACGTAAATGAACAGTATGTTCTGCGATGAGTTATTGATTATTGATGAAAATAACACAAACATAACTGCGCCTTTCGCTAGGCGCTGAAATATACGTCCAGATAGGAAAATAATAAATGTATATATATATATATCAATGTTGGCAATATATTTGTCACGAAAGACACAGTTATGCCGTTCTAGATCTTAATTCACCTCTAGGCTAATTAAAAATGCTCTCATACTCGACAGAATTGTTGGGATATTCGATGAATATAAAGAAAACTGTCCAAATGCACACACTACATTGCCATAACCTCACTTTTTGCCTAGCATGCCCGCTGCCACCTACCCCTCCCCGTAGCCTTAAACCACAAATTTTATTGCAATGCAAAGGAAAATGGGTAAGAAAACAAACAAGAGATGAAATGCACACATTTATTCTCTATATATTTTTATTCGAGAGTAGTCCATATTGCCCACTAGTTTTTCACATGGTCAACACCAGGAAGATGAAAATTGCCGTATTGTTCTTACTATCATTAAAATTCTTACATCCCGGTGCTTGGCAATTTTTCCTCCCTTACAGGGGCATGATTGACCCTCAATTCAATTCAAATAAACAATCAAAATACTGAACAAATCAAAACAACCAACAACACCACGAGGAAAATCAATCAAAACAGACTATTCCCGCTTCCGCCAGTCGGTTTGATGTGAACGTTCATGAGTGCCAACTACGGAACCTTAGTGCTAAAATTAATTCTTCATTGGTTGGCAGAACAACCAGTACAGGACCTTACCCCGACCCACGCGTTCCCTATGAACTCTCATCCTCCTGACAGCGTCTACTAGTGTGCTTTGGGCTTCTGGCATGTCAGTGTTGGAATAACGTCAGCTTGACCTTCCCTCAGCCAATGGCAAGACTCTGTGGTCACGTGGGCTACTGGTTCGAGAGCCTTCTACCGCTCCCGTATAAAAGACGCTGCTTGATGGTGTCCTCACTCACTCATCCAGATCAGATTGGCATTCGGATCACTCATTTGGATCAGATCCTCATTCTGAACCACGCTGCATTTGCTTCGGATCACTTCGCACGCTGCCCACCTCATGACGCTCGTCACTTCGCTACGCTGTTACGAGGTGCCACGCTGAACACATCTCTCTAGACAGCTGAAATGTTGGCAACCCGTAGTACTCCAGCAGTCCACCTCATGACGCTCGTCACTTCGCTACGCTGTTACGAGGTGCCACGCTGAACACATCTCTCTAGACTGCTGAAATGTTGGCAACCCGCAGTACTCCAGCAGTCCACCTCATGACGCTCGTCACTTCGCTACGCTGTTACGAGGTGCCACGCTGAACACATCTCTCTAGACTGCTGAAATGTTGGCAACCCGCAGTACTCCAGCAGTCCACCTCATGACGCTCGTCACTTCGCTACGCTGTTACGAGGTGCCACGCTGAACACATCTCTCTAGACTGCTGAAATGTTGGCAACCCGCAGTACTCCAGCAGTCCACCTCATGACGCTCGTCACTTCGCTACGCTGATACGAGGTGCCACGCTGAACACATCTCTCTAGACTGCTGAAATGTTGGCAACCCGCAGTACTCCAGCAGTCACATCTCAGACGGTATTCTCGGCCACAGCAGTTTCGTGGCTGTCAACAAGTCCATTATTGGAATGAGTCATCGCCTAGACATTACTGGTGTCATCTCCTTCAACACAAGAAGAAGGAACGCTCATCTCGAGGTCATGAATGCCTCCCGCTGAAGAAATGGAAAAGGACTTCTTAATCAACATTTGGTCAGAAGTGATTTTATAGAGCTGGCTCTTTAAAAGATAAGTTCAAATTGTATTAAGAAGCTAAATTATTTATAATTCTTTTATCATGCTATTTTATACTTCAATCTTATTAGACTGAAATTAAGGCAAGCCTCATCTTTGGGTTAACTTTCTCGGGTCCTGTTGAAAGACCCTTCCAATTTTTCAGGTTTACAATTACCTATTTCTGCTTACATTTGTGTGCATTAGATGTGCATTATTTTATGTTAATATTTAAATCTTGTTATCTTAATAAACATATTTATACCCTGTTACTTAAATTTTGGTTTTCTGGTGATGCACCTTTATGCCCACTGTCCGCACCGCTTCAGTGTATTTCTGCTTCACAGTAGCTATTTTGGTCAGGCTTATGCCTACTTCGCGTTCTCCCGTTATGGGAAAGTTTAGGGCAGATCCTTCTCCGCCTGGGATACGTCAGCACTCCTCTAGACTCTCTGGCTGAATTCCTCAGTCCTGCAGTTAAATTATTTCAGATTATTTTGTAACTCTTCATTGAATAAATAAATGAATTCTTGCTTTCTTACGGCAAAATATGCCGAAGCATAAATCATTGATGAGAGTAGCGCTCGTTGTAATGAGCGACGAGCCTCGCAACCACCCGTACACCACCACAGGATACAATCATACATGGATAACTATTCTTGTTGTTGTTGTTTGAGTCTTCAGTATTTTCACTGGTTTGATGCAGCCCCCATGCTTCCCCGTGTTGAGCTAATCGTTTCCTCTCTGCATAGCTACCACACCCTACATCTGAGGCTATCTGTTTAATATATTCTAACCTTGGTCTACCCCTACAGTTCTTTTCCTCGACCCTTCCTTCCATAACTAAGTTTGCTATTCCAGGGTGTCTTAGTATGGACGAAGAAGAACCCCTGGCACTACAGCCCATGAAGGGCCTAGGCCTACCAAGCGACTGCTGCCCAGCCATTTGGCCTGCAGATATTGGGGTGTCGCGTGATCAGCGCATCGGGTCCCCTCGGCCGTTAATCTTGGTTTTCGTGAATGGGGCGCTGCCTCTGTCAGACAGCTGCTCAATTGTCCTCACGAGGCTGAGTGCACCCCGATCCAGCCCTCACGTCAGTTTCTAAAATCCCTGACGGAGCCAGGAATCGAACCCGGAGCCTCTGTTTGAGAGGCAGGCACGCTAACCCAACACCACGAGGCCATTGCCAGGTGTCTTAGTATGTGTCCTACCAATCTATCTCTTCTCTTCATTAGCAGTCCCCAGAAACATCTCTTCTCTCCCAATCATCTTAATGCCTCTTCATGTGTAACCCTATCTACCCATCTGATCTTCATCATGCTCCTGTAACACCACATTTCAAACGCTTCAATTCCCCTCTTCTCTGCTGCTCCAACAGTCCATGTTTCACTTCCATATAGTGCCACGCTCCAGACAAAGGCCTTCAAAAATTATTTCCTAATACCTAAATCTATATTTCATGTCAAGAGTTTCCTCTTCTGTAGAAATGCTTTTCTTGTCTATGCTAATCTACTTTCTATATCCTCTTTGCTTCGCCCATCACTGGTTATTTTGCATCCTAAGTAACAGAAGTCTCCTACTTCCTTAAGCTTTTCACCTGCCAATTCAATGTCCATAGGGGTTTCTGGTTTCTTTCAACTGCATTTCAATATTTTTGTTTTACATTTATTAATTTTCATCATGAATTCTTTCCTCAAGACAGAATCCATACCATTTACAAACTCATTCAAATCTTCTGGTGAATCGGCTAAAATGACGAGATCATCAGCAAATCTCACAGTTGAAATTATTTCTCCCTGAATCTTTACTCCTACTTTATTTTTACATTTTTCTCTCTAATTTCCTTCATTGCTTGTTCAATGTATAGATTGAAAAGTATGGGTGTTAAGTTGCAGCCTTGCCTTACACCTTTCCAAATACCAGCTTCTCTCTCATGTTCTTCGGCTCGAATAAGACTATAGTAAAGCCATCATTACTTCCTACTTGACTTTTCAGTGCTATGCTAGAATTTCGTTCGCTAAATCGCGACGGTTTTTGTTGTGTAACATCTTTCCACTCGGTATCTGTATATTTATTCTGGGGGTGTTTTTAAAAATGAAACGGAAATGGAAGGGACGGAAACAATGAAACGGAAATGGATGAGACGGAAACAATGAGTGCGCGTGGTGGCGGAGATTGATACGCACGCTAATACCACGACGTAGTCTACTGTCGGCCATGTGGCTATGTGGAATGTATATCGCATACGGTTTACTTCAAGGTTTGGAGGCCCCATTAAAGATATTCCTACAATAAATCATCTTCAAATTGTCGTTGTTTGGTGTGAAATTATTCATTATATCATATTTGCTGAAAACAATTATCATTTATTAAATCTTCAGACTTTTGCTGTATTCTTATTTAATGTAAGCACTCGAGGTACTGTCGGCCATGTGGCTATGTGGAATCTATATCGCATACAAAATTACTTCAAGGTTTGGAGGCCCCATTAAAGATATTCCTACAATAAATCATCTTCAAATTGTCGTTGTATGGTGTGAAATTATTCATTATATCATATTTGCTGAAAACAATTATCATTTATTAAATCTTCAGACTTTTGCTGTATTCTTATTTAATGTAAGCACTCGAGGTACTGTCGGCCATGTGGCTATGTGGAATCTATATCGCATACAAAATTACTTCAAGGTTTGGAGGCCCCATTAAAGATATTCTTCCTACAATAAATCATCTTCAAGTTGTCGTTGTTTGGTGTGAAAATATTAATTATATCATATTTGCTGAAAACCGGTCAGGATTTGGCACTGCAGTTTTACAGGTAGTTATATCAATGACCAACAGAGTTCACTGTTAACAAGGGATAACATGTCACATGCTACACTTCATATGCGACTACTGTAATGCTCGTAATTTTTATTTTATTTTTATTTTTTCGCGAACTAAACTCTATTTGTCATGATATATCGATTTGAATTACTCCCTGTGATTGTCTATTTAAAGTAATTTTCCTTCTGACCTCTAGATGAATGTGTCCTGTTCTCTTCATTAGCAGTCCCCAGAAACATCTCTCCTCTCCCAATCATCTTAATGCCTCTTCATTTGAAATCTACTTTTTATATCCTCTTTGCTTCGTCCATCACTGGTTATTTTGCATCCTAAGTAACACTGAAACTTCAAGTTGGAAGTAATGATGGCTTTAGTATAACTATTCTTAACTGATTTAATTTAGATGAGTAATTCACAATTTACTGAGAAGGGCGTGCACTACAATGGCGATATGTTGCGTATTCATCTAGTTATTGTGAGCCGTAGTTGTAATTATAATAATATTAAAACTGCGCTTGAAATTAATTGTAAAATTGAATTCCGTATAAACTAGTCACACAAATGTAATTCCACTTTTGTAATGATTCGTCATCAAATTACGCTTTGGCGTTAAGTAAAGATTTATCCTGTCACGAGTTTTTAATTACGCTCAAATTGTTCTGATCAGGGAAGGTAAGTTAAACTGATTATATTGGGTTTATTTTTCAATAAAATAACACTTTCCAAAGGACAACTAACGTATTTTCATTTAGTTTTGTAATGCTTCGTGGTTTATGGAAAATTGGCCATAGGGGAGTGATCTCTGACTTTTTGTAATTGTTTAACGTCATAATGGGTCTAATCTCAGAACACGTATGTTATACTCTCGCACTGATCTACGGAGCGAGAGCAGGCTGCCACGGCTGCGCTACTTGAGAGCATACCAACATCGAAACGTTTGCACTATACAGCCCTTATGTTGGCAATCGTAGCTAAATTTAGTGAGAGCTTAAGCCTACATGGCATTTAACTAATGAAATGAAAATCCACAGCCTGCTTCCAGTCTCCGACCGGGTCAGGAATGGAATGAATCAAGCCCCCATCTAGCGGCGAGGATATGAACTGTGCCGGCTGCCGAAGCCTGTGGCACTCCTCTGGGGCAAGGATTAAATGAATGACAGATGAAATGAAATGATAGTGGAGAGTGTTGCTGGAATGAAATTTTTGACAGGGAAAACCGGAGTACCCGGAGAAAAACCTGTCTACCTCCGTTTTGTCCAGCACAGATCTCACATGGAGTGACCGGGATTTGAACCACGGACCCAGCGGTGAGAGGCCGGCGTGCTGCCGCCTAAGCCACGGAGGCTCTCATTTAACTAATAAATTATGTAATAGATTATGTAATATGCCGGCCCCATGGTGGTGGGGTAGCGTGTCTGCCTTTCTCCCGGAGGCCCCGGGTTCGATTCCCGGCTCCGTCAGGGATTTTAGAAACTGCCGTGAGGGCTGGAATGGGGTACACTCAGCCTCCTGAGGACAATTGAGTAGCTGTCTGTCAGTGAGGCAGCTCCCCGGTCTCGAAAACCAAGATTAACGGCCAAGGGGCCCGATGCGCTGGCCACGCGTCACCCCAATATCTCAAGGCCAAATGGCTGGGCAGCGGTCGCTTGGTAGCCCTAGGCCCTTCATGGGCTGTAGTGCCAGGGGTTATTTAATAGATTATGTAATGATTGTCGTAAACAGGCCTTAAATATTATTTTGAAAAATACTGTACTGCACCCAGTCAACCTGCCTCTGGTGTTGAGAAGGAACGGGGTGAGGACATCTGGGTTCCTACTTTCAGTTATCCTACAGGCCTAGGTTTTTCGTATAATTTCTCAATACAACTCCAGGAAAATGCTGAGATGGCACCTATTTTAAGGCCTCAGATGCCTCCTTACCGACCCTAGCAATCACGTACTAGATTACATAAGGAAGGTTTGAAACATAACTACATAACAGTCCTCTGTCGGGATCAGAATGTAGGCCTACCTCCCAGATCCAATGCCCGACCACACGAGGAGTCTGTGGTTACTATGGCCTACCGTATAGCAACCTGCGGCAGACGGGCCGTGTGCAATATACCAGGCACACACTCTACAGACATTTTATCGGTCTGAATACGCACACAACCCAAGTACACTGGACTGATGACTGCGGTGTACCAACGACAGCATCTCTAAACAGTTGAACAAGTTACTACTGATGGGAAAGTGTGCGTAGTTTATTACTCCAACTAACTGAAGCTCGATCGAATTAGTTACAAATTTACTCAACTGGCTACGTGGTCATTACAAGTCTAAGGTTGAGCGTATGAATCCAGTCAGTTCATCTTTCAACAAGCTTGCCACGGTGGGTGAGTGGATAGCGTGTCGGTCTACTAACCCCAGTAGTAAGGGATTTTTGAAAGGCGGCAAAAATACGATACGCATGTCATACGATGTTGGCATGTCAAAGAACCCATTTGAATTCAGTAGGCTGAGTTCATAATGGCAAAATTAATCTCGGGAGTTTCCACCAACACAAAGTTCCTCATTTCTCTACTAGAAAGCACTATAATGTTCAAGGAGCTTAGATATCTATTATCTAACCTCCTTGACTTTCATAGTGATTCAAGGAACAACGAAATTTGACATGCAAGCTACCCTCTGGGTGTCAAATTACAAAGCTTGCACCAGGCACCCGAGGCCATACGATATTATTAATATATTTCAACACCTTGTCCTATGAAGTGCCACACACTCGCTCCTCTACTTTCGTAGCCAAGGTGTGTACGCTCCGCCTCTACTAAGGAATTTGCCAGCCAAAAATGAGCAACTTAGAAGAGACGAGCGATGTCAAACTGACTCCGGCAACGCCCAGTTAGTCACTTCGATCTCGCACGCGAGCAACGCAGCACGTCCACGTGAAATTTTGCTCAGCTTGGGCATCTGAGTTTTAAAGGGTGGAGCAATGAGGCTATCTAACCCCTATACAAGTAGTAATAAAGCATAAATGTCGAAATATGATACAACACTAAAAGTATTGTTGTGTCTTCAATAGGTTCATCCCCTCCATTGGATGTGACTTTCTTCTACCACCTCATGTCAGCCATCGGGTCTTCTGCACCTGTTTTTCACAATCCGTCAAGATCGGCAAGAACTTCTCATCGATCAAACTGATACCCATATTAATGCTTGCGAAATTTGCGAGGTGAAATGCCACGCCCAGTGGATCGGATTCCAAACAAAGAAAGGAGGTCCCAGGGCCATTCATCACGAGATTAATGTTCACGAAAATCTAGAAGCTTCAGTCCTTCCTGCCCTTAAGATTGTATGGCGACCCAGAGATGTTGGCTTATATGTCATAAATGAGAATACTGATGAGGTGATGACGATAATGAAACTTGGTGGACCTGTGTGTGATCTTAACGCTAGATGGAAGCCAGAGAGACATCGCCTTCGCCTTCCCACACGAGAATTCATTGCATGTTTTCCAAAGTGTGAACATGTCTTGTCGACAAACTTCGTAACGAGTAAAAAAGTATGACGTGGTTGAGTTTGGCGCCACGTGTAACAATGCCCCTGGGTTATGAACAAACTTGGTATGCGGTGATGGGTAACCAATGACTGGGCGATGTGACTATAAAACGACAATCAGTGACGACGTGAATGGACTCGCCGAGTGACATCGCCGTTAATTTCAACTTGTAGTTTCGAGAGACGCCATCTTCTACGGCTTTCAGTTTCCTTTAGAACAATAATTATGATCCATTGTAATACTTATTATGAGTCACACACTCTATGCTCCAAGAGATATCCCTTATTCCTACGTTTGATGGTGTCTGGAAATAATGGTTTTTCACTTAAATTAGACAGCAGTGGCTACGCTGGCTGAAGCGCAGCGTTAGATCATGGGGCCAAGCTCTCTGCTGACTCGGTAGACGCGTGGGTTCGAGCCCCACCGTCGGCCGTCCTTGAAATGGTTTTCTGTGGTTTCCCATTTTCAACACCAGGCAAATGCTGGGACGGTACCTTCTGACAGGCCACGGCCGCTTCCTTCCACATCCTTGCCCAGCTTCATTCATCTTTACCCATTCCATCTATTCATCCCGACGGGCAGGTCGCCCACGGGCGTCGACTAGAAAGACCTGCACTCGGCCTCTCAGGAGGCCACACGAAAAAAAAAAGAATAACAACTTAAATTAGAATAAATAGCAAAGTGTTTAAGGTATAAGTGTTTCGAGAGGCAAACTTGAGAAGAAGAGGGTTCGATTCCCGGCAATCCTGAAAGTGGATTTCCGTGGTTTCCCCCTTCTAATCCAGGAAAATGCTGGGATGATTACTACTGTAAGGCCACGGCCACCCCCTGCCCAATCCTATCCCTAATTTACAAATCCAAACACAAGTACAGCCATCACAATAACACAGGTTATCACACAAATTATTCTCCCCCCCCCCCCACACACACACACACAAATATATGGGGCTAGGTCTAATGACCGCCATGTTGCAGCCCCTAAAATACTGTAAGCAACAACAATAGTCTACGTAAATGTGTGAAACTCATTTTCTGCTTGATTGTGAAATTGTATAATAGTCCAGTCACTTAAGCAAATAAAAAAGGGGGTCAACCTCAGAATGAGAGATAATAAGCTGTAAACTCGTATAAACCTTAATTTTGGTGTTCTAAAAGTTGTCTCAAAAGTCTCATAAAATCTTGTGTCTGCGTCGTAAGTTATTCAAGGTCAAAGGTCACAAAAATCAGTGTTTCGCGATTATCTCGGTTTCTATAGCTCCAGTGATGTTAACATTTATTATAAAAACTAGCAGAACTACCCGCTCGGTATTAATAACCAAACGTTATCAATTGAGCTACTGTTCCAATGGTTAGGGGCTTGACATTCCTTCATAAGTTTATCAGAACGAAGTTAGTTTTCTGGGTATATCGCAGACACTGTTAATTTAAGAGCCTTAAAACGTGGTTTTCGGAGACCCTTTATAGACTCCCTAGTTTTGTGTCACACATTGAGAAGCGTGACATTTGCTTTGGTCGTCTTTCTAGGATTATTTTTAATTTCCGCCTATTTTAGCATGTATTTTGAAACGTTGCTCCTTATACCCACCCTTCTATGAGAAGTGCGATGAAGAGTTTACTAAATGATTGGTGCATTGACTCTTGGTAACAATACGTAATTTTACGATGCTTCATGCACCCGAACATGAGGTATAGGCGTACATAAACATAAAGATATATCAACCACTCAGTGTCAAACAAAATCATCTGTACAATGAACCCGTTTGTCGACAAAAATATGATTAGTTAAAATGTGCTCTCAAAGTAAATTCACCTAACGTGTACTTCCTGACGTGAAAATAATATTGAAAACCTCGTAGACAATACGCAATGTCAAATTAAAACTGACCCTCACCGTTGTGGAAAGTCCCCATCCCCAGGAAGACCCCTTTAATAAATTATAAAGGTTTGTGGTGCATGAAAATTCGGGATTTTTAGCTTCCAATGGCCCAAATTCCCAAAAGCTGCAAAAAATACTATTCCAAACCAGGAATTTTTGAATATAATGTTGCTGTTTGGAGATATAATAGACCTTCTCTACAACATATCGCACGTGTAAGTCACGTGCAAAAATTCTAGGGTACCCCTTGACCTCCTTAATCGCATTGTTAAATTTTACAGTCTATGTTTGATTCCACGATAACCTTATAGCCATTTGCAAACTTTCTCAGAAATGTAATAAATTAAGTTGCATTGCTTCTTACAGAAATAGATGGAAAGTTGAATGTCACCTCTTGTGATACTGTTGTCATGGTTACCGGCTTGTATTACTTCATTAGTTTCTTCTTGTGGTTCTTCTTCTTCTTTCGGATGGGCCAGTTAAGGACCACGACGTTCAACTCTTCAGCTTGGTGAGGGACTTGATATTTGTCCAATATTCGCGCATTCTCTGGCTATGTTTCTCCGTTCTCTCTTTTGTCCCGATAATGCCAGTTTTCTTACAGGGTGGTCCGTCCTGAAAACTATTCTGTTTAAGTATCTTTCTGAGATGTGATCGGCTTCTAATATCACTTTTCATTATCTTCAGTTCTTGGATGTCCTTGTTAACTTCTGTTAGCCACGGTGTCACGCTCATTCTATTCCCCCAAAAGTTGAGAAGCCGGTTGGTTAGTCTTGTTGGGTTCATCCATGAGACATGTCCGTGGAAAGCCAGACGTCTCTTCCTGGCCAAATCTGTGATTTTCTCAGTATATCTATATAGCTCCTGATTTGGTCTTCTTCTGTACTCGTCATCTATTGATTAGTTTATTAAATGAAATTAGTTTTCTGAGAATATCTCAGAAACGTGGTTATAGAGCCTGAAGGCGTAGTAGCCTCCGAGCCACCGAGGGGCTGATAATGAGCTTTGTCTTGTCCTTGTACGCCATAATATAATAATAATCACAATAATAATTTAATAATATAGGGATAGGGATATAATAGACCTTCAGTACCACACCCGCACGTGTAAATCACGTGAAAAAATCTAGAGTACCCCTTGACACCCTTAAGTGATATACGTATTGATGAATTTTACAGATTAAGTTGGTTCCGTGATAACCTTATAGCCGTTTGAAAACTTTCACAGTAATGTAATAAATGAAACTGCATTGCGTCTTACAGAAATAGATGGACTTCTGTGATTGTGTTGCCATGGTTACCGGCGTGCATTCTTTCATTAGTTTATTAAATGAAATTAGTTTTCTGGGAATATCTCAAAAACTATTGGATTTAGGACCCTAAAATGTGGTTTTCTCCGAGTTTTGTTTCTCACATTGAGACGCTGAAAATGAGCTTTGTCTCGTCTTTCTACGCCCATTTCAGCATGTATTTTAAGGAGGTTATATACGTATTGATGAATTTTACAGCTTAAGTTGGTTCCGTTCCCTTTTATGAGAGGTACGGAGAAGAGTTACATCAATGATTAGTTTCATGCCTCTGATGGACATCTGTACCAAATTTTACGTTGATCCACTCAGCCGTTCTCGAGTGATGCGCGTGCAAAGTTGTACACAGACAGACAGACAGACAAAAAATTTGTTTTTGCACGCAACCGTCATAAACCAGTCTGAAACGCGCTAATAACTCACATTTCCGTGGAAATTCAGAAAAAAAACGACAAACATTCATTTTTTATACATAGAGATTGTAGAGCATACAATTTGCGACAAAGTTTGTTTTAAAAATGTTTCATACGCCCAACCGTTTTTGAGATAGAGAGCAGAGAGCCCGCAGTGCTCAGCCATACTCACTGCAATGCAAGGTCAAACGTGAATCTCGGAGAATAATACCTTGTATAAAGTTATTCAATCATTGAAATATCATTGGCAATAAATAATTTGTATTATTTATTAGTCAATACATTATATTTAATAACATTTTGCATGTATCTAATATATTAATTTAATAATACTTACCTACTTTGTGTAATTAAAAACTCATTAGATGAAATACTTATTGTAGGCTATATCCTAATTTTATACTAATTTATTTAAAGCAGATTTTAAGTAAAAATAAATGAGTAAATATGTTGTAATTTTACCTTTATTCAGTAGCTATATATTTCTTACAATTTGAATTGAAATGAAGTGAAAATATATAAATCTTTAATTATTTTAAGAACAAAAGTATTAATTTTCTTCTTCATCATCATCGTCGTCATCTTCCGGGCATGTGAAAATGTCACTTTCATTGTCATCATCTTCGTTGTCCTGAATCGTCGTTTCCAGGCCTTCCAGAATTTCCGGGTCAAATGCATTCTCTTCCACAGCGCTTTGTGATGAAACAGCATTGGGGCAAGCTTGTCCATTACACTGGCCACAAGCTGAAGTGCAATGCAACCCCGATTTTCTGCACCCACAGCGTACACCACATCCATTCTTACAATTACAAAATAGTGTATTAAGTAATTCCTCAGGAGCTGGTGGTAATATTGTTGTTTTTGGCTCCAGGAGTTCATTTTGCAGCACCCAATCCCATTCCTGGGGTTCTAAATCATGCCCTAACCATTTTTGAACCTGGTAATAAACACGATTTAGCCTATATGCTGATGGGCTGCTGCACTTTTCGGTGGAAGATTGGACAGCTGGACAGGTTTATGAAGCTTTGTAGACTTTATGAACTGAGTAAATCGAAGATGAACGATATTGCCCTCAGATTTAGGAGCATTATATATCGCCAGTAAGATGCGTAATCCATTTTTGTATAATTGCTGCACAGAGCAGTTTTCTTGTCGGTCAAAATGGACAAGTTTTGGTGGAGATGAAAGTTTTTTCCCTTTTTTAAACAGCGCAGAAGTTGTGTCACAGCCACAGAATGCATGTAAAAATAATATATGTTTTTTAGTAAGGGGATGTTTGTCAAAACTTTCTGACGAATAGATTTGTGCTTTGACATTGCCTTTTCCAACCTTTTTAAAGAAAATGTATTCTTGAAGTAGTTGAGTGCGTCCAATTAAAATAACTAGCAAATCTATGTCTTCTCCAATGATGACGGGAGTCTCCTCATGTATGGATTCTTCGATAGCTGTTTCTGTGATAAGTACATCAACATCATATCTTGCTTGTTTTATTCTAATATTTACACTCTATAACTTTTGAATGAGCATATCAATAAGTTCCTTTTTATTACATTGATTTGACAAAAACTTATCTTGACTAATTGGCACAATAATTGTTTCGTCGAAACAAACTTCATAAGATTTCGAAAGAGCAGGAGTTCTTCTTAGCTGTTCCATTGCTTTTATGTTTTAGTGTAGTCTGAGTATCTGTCAAATACAACAACAGTTTTTGAACCATAATGTCTTTGTAAATACTTAACGTATTTATCTAAAACAACGGAAAAAGTATCGTCTTTACTCCATATGACGCGATACAGAAGAAATCCACCATCGATGACATACGTCACATTATTTTCACCAAGTTCGATATCAACAGGCGTCATATTATCATATAATGTGGCTTTCGTGGTTTTTTCTCATGCCTTTATTATCAAATAATGATGTCGGATACCGACGTACTTCATATTGAAGGTATCCTTCGAGATTACTTTCAAACAGTTTGGTTACAGTTATCATTTGGAAGAATAATAATGGATCTAAAGAGATTTTACAATCGTTAATTTGGACTAAGTTAGTTATAGCGTCCCAAATAATTGTCACGAACTTACCTATCCCTTTGCCCTACAATAATTATTTCATCTAATGAGTTTTTAATTACACAAAGTAGGTAAGTAATATTGAATGAATATATTAGATATATGGAAAATTTTATTAAATATAATGTATTGACTAATAAATAATACAAATTATTTATTGTTAATGATATTTCAATGATTTAATAACTTTATAGAAGGTATTATTCACCGAGATTCACGGTTGACCTTGCATTGCAGTATGGCTGAGCGCTGCGTGCTCTCTGCCCTCTATCTCAAAAATAGTTGGGAATATGAAATATTTTTAAAACAAACTTAGTCGCAAATTGTATGCTCTACATTTTTTATCAAAAATGTTAACATCATTGGAGCTATAGAAACCAAGATAATCGCGAAAAACTGATTTCTGTGACCTTTGACCTTGAATAACTTACGGCGCAGACACGAGATTTTATGAGACTTTTGAGACAACTTTTAGAACACCAAAATGAAGGTGTATACGAGTTTACAGCTTATTATCCCTCATTCCGAGGTGAAACCCCTAATATGACTGCACTATAAGTGTGCAGTGTAAGTGCTGTAGCACGAAGGTTTCAATCCCGGCCCTGACATGTTTGTGAATTTTCGACACTTCCTCCAGGAAATGCCGGGATAGTACCTTATTTCAAGTACCGGGATACCTACCACATTCCCGACCCTAATAACCACAGAAACACTGGTTATCAGTCAAATTGAACACATAACCATGTGTACGGGCTGATGACCAAAAGATGTCCCAAGTCCCTAAACTGAATTAACAATATCACACTGCCCACGCAGAAACCAGTCGCTCCTACCAGGCCGCACTTCGCTTCCCGTGTCCAAAGGTTATTTTTGTAATTTTGAGTGGTGATTGAATTTAGGCCCGCACCCACTTTTATGTTCCCATCGCATGCAACCCAACTGTGTGCAACAAGTTAGCATAATTATATCGCTGGCTGTTTTTCTGAATGACTCATCCCGAAGGTAAGTTTTAAGGATAATGACCGTACATTTTATGCACGAATTCCATTTCAAGGTTCTGGTACATCCAATAATGCCCAAACCACACAGCAGATAACACCACTTCTTTTCAAGGAGAAGTTACGCGACTCCACTACGGGTGTAACATTTGTGTGTGTAGCATAGGATAACAAGAGACTATCATGGAAGCGAAGAATATAACTGACCGAAGGATCTAGGACGGTTTTGCCAGTAGATAGATAGTAAGAATCCTAGACCCCAACTTTCTGAATATCCCTCGTATCTGTATTTAAAAGTACTTTTTCAATCACTATAAGGTTTTTTTTATCCTCCAGGTGGCAGTGCACAACCATAAACATGAATATTGCGAGCAGTGGGACAGGGTGTGTTCTAATCCATTAACCTGTGTTGCTATAGGCTAATGTCTGTAGACGGTACTTGGTGGTATCTCGTGAAACAATAATCAGAGATGGTTTAAACAAAAGGGTTTTATATTTTCCAACCCAAGGTCACTCTTAACATAAAAACTACCATCTTTAGAGAGAAAATAGTGTTCCCACCATTACCACTGTTAAACCCTAAATTTACCCCAATTCCCTAAAATTCCTTAAATCTTAAGATTTGTCCAAAATCCCTAAATTTAACTCAAATTTATTGATTTTTAGCCTATTTTCATTTTATGAAAAAATAGTCTTATGAGATCACCTTTTGTCCGTGTATGTGTATGTGTGGGTGCCCCCCCCCCCCAATAACTTCTAAACGGCTGGAGCGATTTCAGTGAAACTCGGTAACATCATATTACTATTTTGGCCGACCCCGACCGTGACCTTCAAATTTTATTACGTCTCACCAATCCAACATGGCGGCTGTGCGAAATATTTCATCGACATTCCATATCTCCGAAACTATCACTGATATCACCCTAAAATGTGTACAGTGATGAAGGGCTCTACTAGAAGTTGACCTATGGGACTTTCAAAAACCTGTTAACTACAAGACGAACATGGCGGCCAAGGGAAGTTGAAATTTTAAATAGACTTTTCTAACGATTTAACCATCCAAACGCAATGAAACTTGGTACAGCAAATGTTTAAACACATTGCAATGCACTGGCATTTAATTTAGTTCAATTGTCTACATAACCTCAAGATGGCGGCTGTGCAAAATATTTCACCGGCATTCTATATCACCGAAACTATTACTGATATCACCCTGAAATTGTGTACGATGATAAAGGGTTCTACTAGAAGTTCAGCTATGAGACTTTCAAAAACCTGTAAAATTAAAAACGAACATGGCGGGCAAGCGAAGGTGAAACATTTTAATAGACTTTTCTCGCGATTTAACCATGCGCAGTTAAATATGGTACAGTATATGTTTATACACACTGCAATGCACTGGCATCTGATTTAGTTCAATTGTTCACATAACCTCAAGATGGCGGCTGTGCGCAATTTTAAAATTAAGTTTTTATTTCTCGTGTATTAATCATGCGATCGAAGTGAACGTTTGAATAATGAACCTACGCAAAAATCATCATCAGTACATAACTCTATGGCCTACATATTGAACCCTTTAACCTCTGATGGATAAATGATTCGATGTTTTATTTCTTCAATTAATAAATATTTCCACCAGCATCATGAAAATAGCCAGACGGAGATGAGGAAATTTCAAGCATTTGCTGGAGACAATGAGGAAATACCTGCAGCAGTTTGACAAAAGGCTAAATACTTAGGATTGTGAAAAGAAAGACCTAGCAATGATTCAGAAGGACAGGTGGTGGCCTCCTCAAAATAGAAGCGACGCGCAGTGAGACACGCTTCTGGTATGTTCATTGTAATATTCGCGCCTAGAAAAAATATGATGCAGTAACGTGAGTGGCTGATGAAAATACTAGACACTCCTACTAGGAAGGCCAAGGTCTGATAAAAACCGCCAAGTTACAGAAAATGGGGAACCAATGGGAGAAGAATGCTTACCAGCGCGGCAAGTCTAGCTTGGGCACGCGATGACTAGCATTAACGCGGGAGATCGCCTAGACAAAATCTCTACGATCGATTCTAGGATTAATGGGCATATTCGTGACCTGCGCTATTTTTCGAGTTCAATGATATTTATTTCATTCCTGTACCACTATTATTTTGAGAAATTTTTATATAATTTCCCCCTCTATCAAGACCTAGGGCCGGTTCATTTATAAGTGGCGTGAAGAGCCAAGACAGTGATTATTACTCTTGTACGTCTGAGGACTTAGGGCTTATTATATTTGTGTGTCGAAGACACAAGCACTTATACTTTTGCGTGTCGTGAAGGACACAGAAATTATTAATAAATGTGTTAAATTCAGTGTTAGATAGTCATAGTACTATATTTTGTAGGGGCAGTATCATCGATAATTCGTCAACGAACAGTTCCGGGGAAAGTAGTACCTGAAACGGCGAATTTAGTAGTCAGATATCAAGTGAATAATAATCTAACTTTTTGAATCAGCACGAGAGATGACATCGCTTATCCTGAAGGAAGTCTGGAACAATCAACACTCCGTCCAGATGGCTGAGATGAGCTAAGAAGTATTCAGTTGGGAGATGGCAGCGGATGTCCTTTGACGGGTGACTTGCCGAGGATGAGTACAGAATAATATTATTATTATCCGATAGATTAACTTATGGTATATGGGACATAATTTGTTTTGTAAATAATTTGCTTGTGTGATTAACGTAGTATATTTAGTTTTGGTCTGACACACCTTTTGCATGTAAGCAGCTCGCATATATGTTATTAGTGGAAGGTTCTTGTTTTTGTTTGTTGTTTTAACTAGCGTAGCTATGTGGACGACCGTGTTTGCATATGTTACGCAATGCGGTTTAAAAAAACGTCTCTCGGAGATATGTTGTGTTTCAGAAGTAGGACTGAAGTAATATAATTATACAATAGAATGGAGGGTAATTAATTTTTTTTGGTTTATTATTGATCAGATTCAGTGAAATTATTGCCTTTGGAGCAATGTGATTTGTGACGAAGGGCAATCAGCTCTATCGTAGGTTTTAATTTTTTTTTAATAGTTTGCGAGCACCCATTCAGCCGACCTGTGTAAAAAAACGTAATGTCATTCCCAGATGTGTGTGTGTGTTTTTGTGGTTATTACAAGCGGGAATTTCAGCGTAGACTGATTTCTGTCAGCTTGGTGCCAGGTCCATATTGTAACCTTGCGAGGGCAATTGTGGATATTTTGATTAATGTCTGACCATTTGTTGAGGTGGTTGAGATTTGCTGCTGTTGATTCTTTGAGATAATGGCACAGCTGGTCAGTTATTTTTACACACTGGAGTTGGGACTATGACAGGTATTGAGGAAAGGGGGAGATGTTTCACAAGAGGGACTGAAGGTTGCTAGCGAGGTCATTAGTGGAGAGCGCTTGTGTGGCTCAGTAATTACTTGAAATACAGAATTAAGAACTGATCAATGATAAAAATTGTTTAAAATAAATGGGAGTTGCCTACGAATCACGATAATCTCCGAAGCGTTAGCTTAACATGCAGTTTTGTTCATATAAAGTAATATCAGCTGGTCAGGCTTTTGTTGTTGTTGTTGTTGGTTTAGTCCATGTTTATATTCCATTCAGTGACCCGTGAAGTCACGTGCAATGCTGTATTTCCTTGCTTGTGTATTGAGCAATTGGCCGGTGTTGGCAGCTCATTGTCAAATGCGTCATCGCGCTAAATGAGGGTCTCGAGAGAGATTCCTGTAAATAGTAGATTTTAGTGTGTGTGTCAGCATTACATTTTTAAGGGTTTTTATTAGTGTTATGTTCCATATCCGTAAACGTTGATTTACGAGATGATTGTTCGTAAGCATCGTGGCTGTTAACCCGTTGCAAACGAACAGTCATCCAAAATACTCATTCCTCGTAGTTAGTCATTACGCGTACATAAAATCCAAAATGCAAGTTAGTGGAACTAGGATCCACATTTTAATAAGGGGGAGATCCGTCTGACTCCTCAGCATTGATAGATATTCTTGTCATGGGAAAAATTCAGGGAGGATTTCTTTATTATTGTTGTTTATATTATTTTTATGCACTATTAGTCATTAAATCATGTTATTATTTTTACATCTTGTCACCTTTCTTTCTTAATTATAGTTTTAATCCTATGACCCTTACCTCAGTAGAGCATGTTGTTTGGCGAACGTAAACATCACATAGGAACTGAGCGCGACCTCTTGATTAAGATTTCTTACATAAAAACACTGCTATTCTGAAGGGTTCAATATATAAAAATCCAAAATGGTGACAACCGAAATATTTATACGGTTCTCAATATCTATTAATCTATGAGAGCAATCCAACTGAAATTGTGTATGTTGATAAAGGCTATGAACATAAGTTCACCTATAGGACTTTCAATAACCTGGTGAGCACAAATCCAACATGGCGACGACGCGAAATATAAATATATCAATGGACGTTTCTCGCGATTTAACCATCCGAGCGCAGTAAAATTTGGTATGGTAAATGCTTATACAAATTTTAATCAACTGGCATCTAATTTATTTCAATTGTTGTCATAACCACAAATTTTAAAGACTGATTTTCATTTCTTATGTCCTAATCATGTGATTGATGTTTGAATACTACACTCACACAATAATCTTCATGTAATAGTACATAACTCTGAGACCTACGTATATAAAAATCCAACATGGCGACCAACCGAAATATTTAGACGGTTCTCAACATCTACGAATCTATTACAGCATTCAAACGGAAATTTTGTAGCCTATGTTAATAGAGGCAATTAACATAAGTAGGATATGTGAAAAATAGGCTTTAGTTCTTTACAGACCTACTTGCTAGATTTTTAGTATTCTTTGCGATATTTTTATTTGGAAAGTAGGCTATATTTTTTAAACTAGGAATCGTAGAACGTTGTGCGAGAGGTAAAACAAAAGGTCTCCAGTGCTGATTGTTACCCTTCTGTTCATTCTAAACTAAAGTTCACTACAAAAGGAAAATAAACGCGAGAGCTTGTTCTAAATGTTAAATATTTTATGAAGAAAGAAGCAAAATAATATAATAACAGCACAGATGAGAAATGTTGAAAGCTGGAGTTGCTACGGGCACTGGGTGTGCTCCTCATGATTGACGGCGGCATCCAGCAAGATGATTAGCAGCGGGCGTAAGGTAGTCAGCTTCTTATGGGGCGAGCTCAAGTGCCAAATTGTTCTGAGGCAGTAATAACAGGAAATATTGCAACTATAGCAGCATTTCTTTGATACGTGTCCCGGGCAAAGTGTATACAGGCATTGTAGAATGGAATGTTCGGTTATCGGTTGAGAGTAAGATGGATGAAAATCAGTGTGGCTTTAGACCACAACGAGGATCTCAGGATCATGTTTTTAGTATGCACCAAGTTATTGAGAAATGCTATGAGAGGAATAGACAGTTGTGTTTGTGTTTTGTAAATCCAGCGAAGGCGTACGATAGAGTACAGAAGGAAAATATGCTGAGCAACATGAGGGATTATGGTAGTGCGGGAAGGGTGTTATAGGCAATCAAAAGTATTTAAGTTGATAATCAGGCAGCAGTGTGAGTTCTTGGTTTAACGTTACTGCAGGTGTGAGGCAAGGCCGTAATCTTTCACCGCTAATATTTATTCTACACACATCAAAAAAAGTTTTGCATCACCTCGGTTCCCAGATCTCCGGCATATAGACGTTGACTGTGTATATTGTATCAAAGATACAGTCCCTTTGACTGTTCATAGATGTCACTAAAACTGCTCAAAGATGTAAACAACCATGCATGAGCAGGGCCTATTAGACGGAGGGGGTACGACAGCCGATCAGTTCCAGTCATTCCACCAGGACGAAGGTACGCTGCTCATGTTGTCTGTAGTTCTACCATGCCTAGAAGGTCAATACCGCAGTTCGATCGCGTCCGCATTGTTACTTTGTGTCAAGAAGGGCTCTCAACAAGGGAAGTTTCCAGGCGTCTCAGAGTGAACCAAAGCGATGTTGTTCGGACATGGAGGAGGTACAGAGATACAGGAACTGTCGATGACAGGCCTCGCTCAGGCCGCCCAAGGGCTACTACTGTAGTGGATGACCGCTACTTACGGATTGCCGCTCGGAGGAACCCTGACAGCAATGCCACCATGTTGAATAATGCGTTTCGTTCAGCCACAGGACGTCGTGTTTCAACTCAAACTGTGCGCAATAGGCTGCATGATGCGCAACTTCACTCCCGACGTCCATGGCGAGGTCCAGCTTTGCAACCCCGACACCATGCAGCGCGGTACAGATGGGCCCAACAACATGCTGAATGGACCCCACAGAATTGGCATCACGTTCTCTTCACCGATGAGTGTCGCATATGCCTTCAACCAGACAATCGTCGGAGACGTGTTTGGAGGCACCCTGGTCAGGCTGAACGTCTTAGACACACTGTCCAGCGAGTGCAGCAAGGTGGTGGTTCCCTGATGTTTTGGGGTGGCATTATGTGGGGCCGACGTACGCCACTGGTGGTCATGGAAGGCTCCGAAACGGCTTTACGATACCTGAATGACATCCTCCGACCCATAGTGCACCCATATCGGCAGAATATTGGAGAGGCATTTGTCTTCATGGACGACAATTCTCGACCTCATCGTGCACATCTTGTGAATGCGTTCCTTCAAGATAACGACATCGCTCGACTACAGTGGCCAGCATGTTCGCCAGACATGAACCCTATCGAACATGCCTGGGATATGTTGAAAAGGGCTGTTTATGGACGTCTTGACCCACCAACCACTCTAAGAGATTTACGCCGAGTTGTCGTTGAGGAGTGGGACAATTTGGACCAACAGTGTCTTGATGAACTTGTGGATAGTATGCCACGACGAATACAGGCATGCATCAATGCAAGAGGACGTGCTACTGGGTATTAGAGGTAGTGGTGTGTACTGCAATCTGGACCACAAATGCTGAAAGTCTAGCTGTATGATGGTACAACATGCAATGTGTGGGTCTCATGAGCAATAAAACCAGCTGAAATGTTGTTTGTGTTGATCTCTATCCCCTTTGTATTTAAAGGTTCCGGAACTCTTGGAACCGAGGTGATGCAAAACTTTTTTTGATGTGTGTATATACGAGCCGTTTGCTGAGGGGCATAAACTGGCTGCGTGGGATTCAACTATGGCTTATGCTGATGACCCGGTTGTAATGACAAACTCCGTTAAAAGCGTACAAGCAATACGGAATATGGTAGGAAAATCAGCATTTCAAGAACAAAGGTTATGTCGGTAGAATAGAAACACAGGAAAATACACAACGAGGCCATTGTTAATGAAGGAGGAACTAAACTTGAGCAGGTGGGTCATTTTAAATATTTAGGCCGTGTATTCTCTCAGGAAAGGGAAATAAATAGAGTCGAGGTGCAGAAAAGCCAATGCGGTGAGTTCTCAATTGCGATCAACAATATTCCGCCAGAAAGGAGTTGAACCCTTGCGAAGAAGCATATGAGACTCGATTTCGGGGGTGTAACGGTCCATTTCGTAAAGTTGTTGTATTGAGCGCTTCTTAAAATGCAGGGTAACATATAACAAAATCTCATGCAGGAAAAAGTGAATACCAGGATTAAAACATATGAATTTAATTAACAGATCAACAAAATTTACAATATTTACAACAAAAAGAAGAAAAGACTTCCCAAATGACACCCACCTGAATTAATAAACGTGCCAAACCAGGCCTGATCTCAGGAGAGGTCGTAAACATCTGGACCAACTGTCCCAAATTACTGCAATAACATGTGCGTGTGCGGCTTCTCTGCATGCGGTACGATGTGTATAATTAATGCGAGATTCGTTACCATCCAGTAAACCTTCAGGGGACGAATCTGCATTGTCTTAGAGCTAGACAGACACTAGGAACATAATCTAAACACTACTTAACTATCCGACAATTCCTACACTGAATAAGGCAAATAATTTCCGCATGAAATTGGAATAAAAGAATTGCCGTAGCAATCAACAACAACGCCTAGAAATTAGGACTTCAAATATCAACACAAGTAAATCAACACGTGACCAACAACAGGAAAATACACATATGGCCGCTTGCCATTTTTACATGAAATGCAAATACACCCAACGGTGTCACAACAAACAAAATAATTGAAATAAAAGCAAATGAAATGAGTCACAGAAATCACTAGGCTCAAAGCCAACATTTACGTCATAACAACAAACATTTCTTTTCATACGATATGCGGCATTCGTGACGGACATGGCGAACTCCCAAATTATTATGATCCAACGATCATTAAAAGAACAGGTTTGCTACAGATAGCTTAAGGGGTCAGTCGGTCGTAGCTGGACTGCCTACATGATGAATCACCAGACCTAGACGGGCGCAAAGTGGAATCTGCAACATCTGTCAACCCACGAGTCAAATACCTCGGCCTGCCGTAGCAATGGCTTGGGTCTCGAAGAAGCGTGCTCCTAAAGCACATAATATACGTGTGTGTGTCAAAAATTATATCTTAGCATTTCCCACGGAAATCCAAGAATCAGCACAGCACCAGGTAAGGTAGCCTCCATGAGCGCTCCCCCTGTCCATCAAAATACAACCAAAATTGAGGGCAGTAGACACATTCTACCCCTCATCACGAAGAACCAATTCACACACATTGACACGATACACACACAAGAATCACACGTATGGGTTTGGCAGAAACCTGAAATAAAATACATAAATATTTCCACCGACTTGCGCTCCCACTCTAGTCCGTGACTGAAGCACCTGAAAAAGGGATATAAAAAAACTCAAAATATAGAACTAAGGTGTTCTACAGTAACATCTTAACGTGTTGCGCTCGGCAACCCTAGTATGAATAAAAACCTGTTCGTTAAATATCTAATCAAATTTACCCCCTTCTCCTAATTTAAATGAATTTGAATTAAAGCACCATTTATCATCCAAGACGAACCTCGCATTCGCATGAATGAAATAATCCAATGCACGTGCCGTGCATATTAATAATGACTCATAAGAAAAATACACAATCAAACAAAATTTTGGCCACGTGCCAACGTACATTTATATGAATAGTGCCGGTACACGAAATCTAAATACACAAGAAAACTACTATGAACAAAAATTATTTACAACGTTCCCGCGTCTAATCTAGCTACATATTGAATAAATCAATGGTTTTTACATCACCGAACAGCTTGCAGAAAATCAACCTCCATCCCAGAGCATTTCCCACAGGAAAATTACTCCATCATCGTTGACATTCTGGTAGAGGCGTTGCACATCATCCCACCAATCGACCTTGTAGTAGACATCTTGGTAAGGCTTCTTAAAAAGAAATGTTCAAATTAATGTTCTAACCTGCTAGAATCGCTATGAGCTACTGGCTTTCACTCAAGAGTCCTGGGCGATTACTTCACGAAGAACTGGCCCTATCTAAGCATTCGCTTATTTCACACGCACATATAAATCACAAAATTTACACAAAATAAATGTTACAGTTTAGTCTGCCACGCAGCTGGCATTTAAAGGTCTCTCAAACTATTTATGCCGAGTAGTGCTTATCTCAACTCGAGATCTCGACTACACTTGGCATGAACTCTGCTCCGTAGAACACTATTAAAATATTTCTTTCAAACAGACGTGAACTATGCTCATCAGAGCCTCTTAAAATTGTGTCTCAAACTGGCGTGAACTATGCTTCTCGGCGCCTGATCAAATTGTGTCCTCCGCTACTCCCCAACGATCAATTTATTAGAAACTGGCAGAATGGAATAGGGTAGGGGCAATTTAGAAAAATAACCTGTAGTATTTAGCTCACAGACTTGGGACTAGTATCAAACTTCTTCTTTTTATCTGAACGTCACAATGCACTCATTCGGAATCGTATCGGATCAGCGGTTCTTTTGACACGTGTCTTCCAGCATTTTTATGGCACGCTCATATACGCGTAGGTCAGGCTTCCTCTCTTCTGATTCGATGATTCAATCGGGTATCGGTTGGAAATTCACCTCTGGCACGCCCATAATGACGCCAAATTGTATGCGCGCTCATCCTGACTTTGTCCTTGAACTCGGCTTACCAGGTCGTCCACAGGAATAGCTATCAACGCCACGTCTGTTGCAAGCAATTGCAACACTCAGCTCGCCTTCCATATCTCACTCCAACATGTACTGCCTGGATATGAATAATAATAATAAATCATGAAAACTTATTGATCGGCAAATCAATAAGGGTTCATTTATCCTCAGCAAGGTTTTGAAATTCGAAGCAAGTGATTGATTTGGATTTTAAAATCATCTCCACTGTAGTATAGATAACATCACTTAAGTACCTCACTCGTTCTCCTGAGTGTGCATTCCACTGTCCCAATTAGCGTGCGCGCTTCTCGCTGCTGGTTCCCCTCTGAGCTATCATCCACACGTCTCGCCAGACTTCTCCTCTCTCACTCACACAATAACAACTTCGGCCAGACATGCCGTCTTGTTTACAAACAAAAGCTCGCTCTTCCAGCTACCACGTAGCCACGTGTATTTGAGTGTGGGTTCTCAAATTAATTTTCGCAATATGATTCTGCATTCCTTGTCCTGTTTACTCATCAATTGGTTCCCTTCTGAATTTCTCAATCTTCGGTCCGCCTGGCTCCTCATATGTTCTCTCGTTCTCTGGATTCGCAACTCATGCGTTAACAAAGGGTCCCTTGGGCAAGGAATAATCTTATCCCAAGATCTTTCAGGCATCCTGTCTCTCCTGCTGACGTAGTAAGCTTTCCGCTCCCGCTTCCTGGTGATTATCTGGACTTTTTCTGTTTGCCATCGCACGCCCCCACTTCTCTTTCTCTGTTTCCTCCTCTGCATTTAATTCGTCCAAATATTTTCGCAACTCAATGTAACGCTCGTTCCAATCATTACGGTAATCTCTCTGGTTTTCTTGCCGATAATTCCTCTGATTATTCCATCTACCGTCCTCGTTTCTCTGATATGGTCTATCCTGCCTTTGGTTTCCTCTCCAGTTAGTGTATTCTCGCTGGTACGTCCTCTGATTATTATTGTTATTCTGATTATTGTAGTTATCACGGCGATTTTGGAAGTTCCTATTATTATTATTATTATTATTGTTGTTGTACTGGTTTCGACCGTCGAATTCCTGCTGTCTGGGCGTAAATTGTGTGCTAGTGGACTGCGTCTTCGTCTGATTGTTCTGATTTTGACTGTTTTGATGCCCCTGAACTATTTCTGCGGTATTCACGCATTCCATATTTCGTCTCCCGCTCTGTCGACTGATCATAATAGTTTCGTCCAAGTGACGGAGTATCTCCTCTGCCTGAACTGCGGATTTTATATTTCCTGCCACTAAAAATTGCTGTATGTTCATCGGAAGCTGTTTGCCGATAGTTAATACCATGTTTTCCTCTGATGGCGGCTCATCAAAATCTCGAAATCGTACTAGCTGCTGACTAAAAACTCAGAAAACCTTGTAGGGTGTGTACTATGGTATTTTCTGGTATATAAATCCATCCTTAACCCCTGTTGCAGTGAAGGACTCCAAAACTTCCTCAAAAATGCTTCTTTAAACTGGGCCATGTCATTGAACGTATATTTGAAACTTTGAAACCAGATTAAACTCGAGCCATCTAAAAACTTCTCCACTAAACGAAGCTGTTTTGCGGGACTGACGTGTTGGTCATTAAAATAATCATCTAGCTGGCGCAAGAATGCTTTTGGAGTAGATCCTGAATTTTCCCTAAATGTATCTGGTTTAAAAACATTTCCCCTAATGACTTGTATGACTTGGGCAGGTGTCACACCAGGTTGTGGAGTTGACGTTTCCCCTCTGTAGTTGTGGAATGTGTTGCAAGTTGTCTTTGGACTCTGATCTCGGCTAGTATCCTCAGCTAACTTCGATCCCTCCGGACTTTCAATATTTCCGTGTTTCCCTAATGTGTTTTCTGAAGAGAATAAAGTGGCGTTCTCTAAAGATCTTATCTCATTTTTAACAATGAGGTCCGCGTGTTCTTGAAACTTGGACTTTATACATTCCTCCAAAGCCTGTATTCTAGAGTTATTGTCCCCTAGCCTCTTTAATATAGTCAGCCTGTCCCCCTTACTCTCATTCACCTGCTGTTCCCAATCTTTCCGGATTCTACTCTTCAAATTGTTAATTTTTTCTTCGTTGTTCTCCTGATTCTTCTCAAGCTGTTCCCCTATTTGATCTTGTATCTGCTTCTGAGTTTTAATTAACTGTTCTCCTATCTCTTCTCGAAGTTGCTCTTGATTTTTACTTAACTGGTCTTCCAGGTTCTCGCGCAAGTGCATCCTTTCTTTCTCCGTTTTCATATCCAGTTTGTCAAGTTCCTTTATCAATCCTAACACATTGTTGTCGACGGAATTAATCTGCTCTTGTATGTTTAGATCCTTCGCCTCAATTCATCCAGCGGGTTTTTAATCCCTGCCGTATTGTTTACACATGCTGTTTCGATCTGTTTCAGTTTGTCGGCCACCATTGCATCTAACTGTACTAGCTTGTCGTAAAATTTGGATTCTAGTTTCTTGATTTCGCCTAACTGTCTCGAATTATTCTCTGCCACCTCCCCTGCCAGTTTCTCTAGTTGTGTTTTGGTACTCTGATTTATTTCAAGGGTTATTCAATCTAACTGAACTGTTTGTAAAATTGCCTGCTCCGATAACTTGTGGTTTAGTTCAACTAACTGTTTATCATTATGCTCTCGCAACTCGTGTAATTGTTTGTCGCTATCCAATTTCTGGATTTGCAATTGCACCGTAATGTTACTGTTCACGTCATGTAATTGTTTATCACTATGTTCACGCAACTCGTGTAATTGTTTATCACTCTGTTCCCGCGACTCGTGTAATTGTTTATCACTATGTTCATTTATCTCCTCCTTCATGCTTTTTAACTGTTCTCCGTCTTTGCAGACATTTGCACAAACATCTGCTCCAACAACACTTTCATTTCCTCGATGCTAGCCATCGCAAAACACACGAATATACTCTGAGAAAATAGGGTCATGCACTGGGATTTCAGTCGTACACACACATGTCTTGATATTTAAATATTACATTGACTCTAATTTAAATAAACTTTCAGTAGACAAACTCTTACTGAATAACGACTCTTATTTCCAAACAACAAAATAACTCCCTTGTGATCTGTTTTTAAATTCCTAAATAACAGAATTTACGAAAAACACCTTAATTAACCGAAGTTAATTAAATGTAAAGTAAGGCAACACCTTCCTGCTTTTGACTTGAGTTCACTAAATATGCATTTTTTTAAATTTTAAGCTGGGCGCCAGAACAAGATATAATCAAACACAATATCAACTTCTAACCTTGTTCATCATTTCTAACTTTAAGAACTCAGTGATTTTACTGATACACACGGCGGTACAACTTCGACTCAATTTACTGAATTTACTCTTGTCCTGCTAACCTGGCATTATTTCTCAGCGAAATAAGTATGAGGTCAACAAAACAACAACAACAACAACAACAAACCCCACTTGGGAACACATTTTTGGTATATGAACCCTTGCGAAGAAGCATATGAGACTCGATTTCGGGGGTGTAACGGTCCATTTCGTAGAGTTGTTGTATTGAGCGCTTCTTAAAATGCAGGGTAACATATAACGAAATCTCATGCAGGAAAAAGTGAATACCAGGATTAAAACATATGAATTTAATTAACAGATCAACAAAATTTACAATATTTACAACAAAAACAAGAAAAGACTTACTTCCTAAATGACACCCACTTGAATTAATAAAAGTGCCAAACCAGGCCTGATCTCAGGAGAGGTCGTAAACTTCTGGACCAACTTCCCAAATTACTGCAATGACATGTGCGTGTGCGGTTTCTCTGCATGCGGTACGATGTGTACAATTTATGCGAGATTCGTTACCATCCAGTAAACCTTCAGGGAACGAATCTGCATTGTCTTAGAGCTAGACAGACACTAGGAACATAATCTAAACACTACTTAACTATCCGATACTTCCTACACTGAATAAGGCAAATAATTTCCGCATGAAATTGGAATAAAAGAATTGCCGTAGCAATCAACAACAACGCCTAGAAATTAGGACTTCAAATATCAACACAAGTAAATCAACACGTGACCAACAACAGGAAAATACACATATGGCCGCTTGCCAATTTTACATGAAATGCAAATACACCCAACGGTGTCACAACAAACAAAATAATTGAAATAAAAGCAAATGAAATGAGTCACAGAAATCACTAGGCTCAAAGCCAACATTTACGTCATAACAACAAACATTTCTTTTCATACGATATGCGGCATTCGTGACGGACATGGCGAACTCCCAAATTATTATGATCCAACGATCATTAAAAGAACAGGTTTGCTACAGATAGCTTAAGGGGTCAGTCGGTCATAGCTGGACTGCCTACATGATGAATCACCAGACCTAGACGGGCGCAAAGTGGAATCTGCAACCTCTCTCAACCCACGTGTCAAATACCTCGGCCTGCCGTAGCAGTGGCTCGGGTCTCGAAGAAGCATGCTCCTAAAGCACATAATATACGTGTGTGTGTCAAAAATTATATCTTAGCATTTCCCACGGAAATCCAAGAATCAGCACAGGACCAGGTAAGGTAGCCTCCATGAGCGCTCCCCCTGTCCATCAAAATACAACCAAAATTGAGGGCAGTAGACACATTCTACCCCTCATCACGAAGAACCAATACACACACATTGACACGATACACACACAAGAATCACACGTATGGGTTTGACAGAAACCTGAAATAAAAGACATAAATATTTCCACCGACTTGCGCTCCCACTCTAGTCCGTGACTGAAGCTCCTGAAAAAGAGATATAAAAAAACTCAAAATATAGAACTAAGGTGTTCTACAGTAACATCTTAACGTGTTACGCTCGGCAACCCTAGTATGAATAAAAACCTGTTCGTAAAATATCTAAACAATTTTACCCCCTTCTCCTAATTTAAATGAATTTGAATTAAAGCACCATTTATCATCCAAGACGAACCTCGCATTCGCATGAATGAAATAATCCAATGCACACGCCGTGCATATTAATAATGACTCATAAGAAAAATACACAATCAAGCAAAATTTTGGCCACGTGCCAACGTACATTTATATGAATAGTGCCGGTACACGAAATCTAAATACACAAGAAAACTACTATGAACAAAAATTATTTACAACGTTCCCGCGTCTAATCTAGCTACATATTGAATAAATCAATGGTTTTTACATCACCGAACAGCTTGCAGAAAATCAACCTCCATCCCAGAGCATTTCCCACAGGAAAATTACTCCATCATCGTTGACATTCTGGTAGAGGCGTTGCACATCATCCCACCAATCGACCTTGTAGTAGACATCTTGGTAAGGCTTCTTAAAAAGAAATGTTCAAATTAATATTCTCACCTGCTAGAATCGCTATGAGCTACTGGCTTTCACTCAAGAGTCCTGGGCGATTACTCCACGAAGAACTGGCCCTATCTAAGCATTCGCTTATTTCACACGCACATATAAATCACAAAATTTACACAAAATAAATGTTACAGTTTAGTCTGCCACGCAGCTGGCATTTAAAGGTCTCTCATACTATTTATGCCGAGTAGCGCTTATCTCAACTCGAGATCTCGACTCCACTTGGCATGAACTCTGCTCCGTAGAACACTATTAAAATATTTCTTTCAAACAGACGTGAACTATGCTCATCAGAGCCTCTTAAAATTGTGTCTCAAACTGGCGTGAACTATGCCTCTCGGCGCCTGATCAAATTGTGTCCTCCGCTACTCTCCAACAATCAATTTATTAGAAACTGGCAGAATGGAATAGGGTAGGGGCAATTTAGAAAAATAACCTGTAGTTTTTAGCTCACAGACTTGGGACTAGTATCAAACTTCTTCTTTTTATCTGAACGTCACAATGCACTCATGCGGAATCGTATCGGATCAGCGGTTCTTCTGACACGTGTCTTCCAGCATTTTTTTATGGCACGCTCATATACGCGTGGGTCTGGCTTCCTCTTTTCTGTTTCGATGATTCAATCGGGTATCGGTTGGAAATTCACCTCCGGCACGCCCATAATGACGCCAAATTGTATGCGCGCTCATCCTGACTGTGTCCTTGAACTCGGCTTACCAGGTCGTCCACAGGAATAGCTACCAATGCCACGTCTGTCGCAAGCAATTGCAACACTCAGCTCGCCTTCCATATCTCACTCCAATATGTACTGCCTGGATATGAATAATAATAATAATAATAATAATAATAAATCATGAAAACTTATTGATCGGCAAATCAATAAGGGTTCAGTAGCGACGAAGCTCTCCCTGCATCGCTGAATATTTCGGCCAATCATCACTTCTGAGCGAGGCGCGCCATAACGCGTGTTGGGTTCCATCTTGGCAACGCTGTACAGCTTTCCCCGGAGTGGCTAGCTGGTGAACCATGTCTTATTTCCCCGTATAAATACAAACCGATATAAAATAAGTGAATTTATTTACGTATTTCACAGTCATACAGCATAACTTTTTGATGTATCAGGATTACAACGCGACCAAGAACTACATTTCCCAACGACCCCGAGCCGAGAAAAAGTTACCTTACAAAAATGATAACAACTTTCTTTCTTGGGCACACAATATTTTGAAATTAATAAACCAGGTTTACAACATTCCAATGTATATTGTGTTAACATTTGGATTCGATCTGATGACGGGTTTGTGAGATAATAATTCTTTAATGTGACGCATGGTTGAAACACGCTTAAAAACGGGCACTTCTTGTGTTCCAACTGCGAAAATATAAATTAAAGATTCCAAACCTACATGAACTAACGTAAAATAGAACGATTAAAATGGTTATGTTATTGGATTTTATGTAGGTCTATTGGTTACTTCAAAAACAACCTTCAAACTCAAGTGCACATAATATTTTGGTCGACAGTAAGCCGGCTGTGACTAGCGCAGATGGCGGCCGCCCCCGATTCAGCCACTATCACACTTTTACCAAACATGTTCAATAATGTGTACTTACAGTGCTCATAGTCGATGAAAATGTCCTCCCTTTCTTGTAACACACACCTGACATCTTTTGATGAAAGAATGTCTGTCAACTCTTTTATTATTTACCGAGACTGTTTCCTTGAATTGTTTACCGAGCCTCCTAATTGTACTGGCATTATGCACAGGTCTTCCTGGAAACTTGATTCAAAATTTTCGTCTGGTTTCAGAACAAGATTTTCTGTTTTCATATACGAATTATGGATATACACACGTTCGCGCAATGTGAATTGGTGTCTAGGCATGACCAACAATCACAGTAATCACAACACTCACTAAACGTGCAACACTAACGTCTAAGCTTTGCAAATACATGCCCATATGGATGACAAAACACGTGTAAACTAACGCTATGAGTCAGCAGAGCACGCCAACCGCTGGCTGAACCGGGTGCGCGTGGCCGCGAGCTGCGGTAGTCACAGCCGGCTTAGCTTGCCGTGTTTACTGGCACGCACACACATAATGACCCTGTAGTATTATTTATGTATTTATTTATTTATTTATTTATTTATTTATTTATTTATTTATTTATTTATTTCGTGTGCGTGGTCTACGGATGGATTTTTATTTAATTTATAGGTAAGTAATGTAATCTTATCTCATTATATATAATCGGTAAATGAGGTACTGACTCATTAATCATCTCATCTTTGTAAGCACAAGGGCTTTGAAACTGAAATTTTGCATGTTGATTACTCTCAGTTTGTAGGTGCTCACTAAGAACTGTTCTTAGAATATTCAAGCTTTAAATTGGTCTGTTCGGCCATTTGGCTCTCCTGCATGGGTTAATATAGGCAAAATAGAAGGTGTACAAAGACTGGACATAGCACATTTTGCGCCTCTCAGCTTGGCATGTAGAACAATACTTGGAAAGTCCCAGATGGACCCCGAAACCACATTTTAAGGCCCGAAAACCAGCCCATTTCGAGACAGATCTATTTCCAAATTACTATCTTCACTCTGGCAAACAGATTACCAAATGGTCAAACGAAACCATGGCAATAGTAGATCAACTTTCCATTTCTCTCTGTAAAAGGGCGAGAAGCGTCTGCTGACAACATCCTATTATTCTGCTGCTTCCCTCTGCGGTTCGTTGTTCCAGCTAACCAAGTGATTGCCAACAACAGCTGTGGGTTTTCTGTTCGCCTAGTCTCGAACAAATCCAGAGCGACTCTTTGATCGATTCTTTTGCAACGATTTTCTCCTTTCTCTCGGCTCGGATAAGTTCAATTCGTGTTTTGCGCTTGTTAGCGATCGTCTCTCAAGATGGTTAGTGGTTAGGTTGCTGACCCAATGTATTCTATGTGCAGTTAATTAGCAAGTGCCAACATAAGAAATTGTGTTGTTTAAGCATATTTTGTAAGTTCTAGGTTTAAAGTGGATTTTCTAGATGATATACAACATTGAACAACTATTACAGTAGGCCTAACTACTGTATCTATCGTAGTTAGATACAGTGTCAACTCAACACCCGACACTAGATTCTTGTTCGACACTCAATGTAGGCTACACAACATGACCCGATAGCTGAAAGCCTCCTTGATCATCAAATCCAAAAATTGTCTCAGAAATGTGTTATGTCAGCACACTGTTGGACACCGCGGACTACTACTAAACTCCTTCATTAACAATGGCCTCGTTGCGTAATGACTAGCATTCCCGGCTCTGGCAAGACATTTAATTTTGGTGTGAGGGCTGGAACGGGGTACACTCAGCATTGTGAGGCAAAACTGAGAAGAGGCCGGTTCAATTCCCACCTCAGCCATCCTGGAAGTGGTTTTCCGTGGTTCCCCACTTCTACTCCAGGCAAATGCCGGGATGGTTCCTAACCTAAGGCCACGGTCCCTTTATCCCAATCCTCATCTGAATTACAAATTCGCACAATAATACAGCCATCACAATAACACAAGTTATCCGACAAATTCCAAACACAGCCAAGTACATGGGGATACATGACTACGATGTCGCAAAGCACCTAAAGAATCAACAACAATAAAAAATAATAACTCATTAACAATGGTAAACTGACTTCTGGATCTGGCACTAAGATGAATGTTTTGGGTATTATCAGCATTCTGATATCTGCCAACTTATTGTGTTTATTTTGAATTGAGGAGAGATATGGAAATGAAATCTTTATTATTGAAAATTCTTTTTTCATAATTTCTGGTGAATGCAAAATAACCTACAAATTCTATTTAATCATATTATTAACAACATTTCTAATGAATGAATTTATTCATTTTTAATTTACAATGTTACACACTCCTCCGTCTTCAATGTACGACAGTTTGTTTCAATTTAGTAGTGGCAAACCACCTCACTCCTCACCTTGGGATTTTGTGGGGTTCTAACCATATGACCTACTGCTCGGGTCCAAGCTCTGTGAACTTGCAGGGTGAGGTGAAGTGGTAGGGGGGAGGGGGACGTGGGGGGAGGGGGTGGGGGAGGGGGGAGGTGGGAGGTGGGGGAGGGGGGGGGGAGAGAAGGGTCAATCAACAGCCCGCTGTGTTATCTGGAATTCATGTCTATTCCAGTACTGCTAATGTAGGGCCGTTGCTCTAACCACTACTCCATGCGTAGCAACAAAATACAAAAGAGGTTCGTTTAAACCATTCTCTCTACAATTTGGAAGCTCTGTCTGTCCATTAGGTAATCAGCCCAGAGGGTGGCGGATCCGCAAAATGTAGGCCTGCTCGGGTCCAAGCTACGTGAACCTGAGAGGAATGTTAATCGCGTACTATGAGGAGTGATGGGGGCGTAGCTGAAATAGAGTCAATCAGTGCTGAGAATCTTCAGAAAGTAAATGACAATTTTCATAAGAGGTGCCAGCGATATGTAGCAGTGAATGGCGAACATTTTCAGCACCAGATGTGAACTAGGTAAGTACAAATTCCTATACTCAATGACTCAGTGCCGCGCGGGCGCCGCATAACGGCAAAGTGCCTGACGGGAGACAGATGCGCAACGCGGGCGAGCGAGCAAGCGAGGGTCCCCGTCGCATGTAAAACAAACTCTCTTTACTAGTTGGCATATTTGTAACTGGTACCTGGATTTGGAAGGAGGTAGCCGTGGCCTTCAGTGAGGTACCATCTGCACTCGATCTAACCCTCAGACCAAAATTTTCCAAATCCTTTGCACGGGCCCTCAAACAAAGGATGTAATTTGTATCCCTAGACCTCGTGAAGAGTTTCGCCAAAGTCCTATCATACGTAGTTCCTAGATTTTAGTAACATCTGTCTATTATCCCCATTGTAAGATACTGATTGAGGTTATTGTTATTGAAAGAAGCGGAACATAGAAGTCCTCTGCCCAAATCAAATAATATTTTAATATTTTAATCTGGTGATGATTTCACATGTATTTGTTGTTGTGTTTGAGTCTTCAAGCTTTTGACTGGTTTGATGCAGCACTCTATGCCTCCCTGTCCTGAGCTAATAATTTCATCTCTAAATGGCTACCACATCTTACATACGAGGCAATCTGTTTAACATATTCTAACCTTGGTCTACCCCTACAGTTCTTGTCCTTAACATGGGCGCCCCCCGGGGGAGGGGGTGGGGGTAAGGAGGAGACGTCCCCCCCCCCCCGGAATCCCAAGAATATTTCTATTGCCACACCAGTTTATTTCATAAATTGAAGTTACTGATAGTTAACTGATTTAGATGTAGGGATAATCCTTCAGTTTTATTTAACTTAGTAATTTGGGATTATTTGGAAATATCTTCAGTTAATTAGAAATTCGGCGATCTGAATTAACCTTACCGTTTTAATGAACCGCTTGATTTTTATTTTTGTCGATACATGGTGATACAACTACTTTTTACCCGTTAAGAAATGAGCATTATGACAAAGAAAAGCTAACTTATATGGACAAAAACTACTGTATTCCTCCCATTCATGCCATAAAGATAATGTATCCAACGGTTCCAAACCAGCCAAATAATGAATATCACGAAGCAAGTAAGAAATGAAACGAATATGACTCCCCCCCTCACCCCCCATCCTCTGGAAAACATTCTGTGGGCGCCCATGTAACTATTGCTCAATACTGTTGAAATATATACGAGAATAGGGAGCAGGGAAATATGATGCTATTTCTGTAGGATGAACTTGGTGAAGATTAGTATCATCGCCGTGGTCCAAGCTTAGCGTGGCTTGGATGGTTTGAACTACGCGTCTATGAACTGTGAATACTATTGGTTCAATCTGTTGGATTGGTGGGTGACCACGTATTATCATAGATTAATATGTAAGACCTTGTGTGGATAGCTCTTTACTCTTTCATTCTTCTGAACAGTTGAAGCCAGGGGCTATGTCCGAGCGACGTCTTGTTTTTTAGTAAGGTAGTAAGGTAGTTTGTCATAATGTTGGTAAAATCTTCGAGTTCATTATATAGCCTTGTGGTTAAAGATGTTTGGATGAACGAGATACAAGATAGCAGAAGTAGGTCACTGTGTCAGGACAGTAATAAGGCAGCGCAGAGTCACAGACTAATGACAAAATACCAAGTCGCTGTTGTATTCAGCACTTGCCATATCTGGAAGTCACTGTCTAGGCCAGCTCATGCTAAGCAATAACATACGTGTGAAGTTAGATAACAGATTACATCACCAGTACAGTTATTCAGACGGGAAAGATTCTTTGGCAACAATAACCCCAGAATCAGCAGTACCGGTATTAGGATATGTTCTACGAGACTCCAGAAGAAGCTGATCACCAGTTACAGGAAAGATTATTAGGCAACAATAACCCCAGAATCAGCAGTATTAGGATTGGTACTACGAGACTTCATAAGAAGATGACCACCAGCTAGCCTACTTAAGTTGGAAATATCACCAAACACCACTACAGTGCCATGTCACATGTCAATACCATATGTTTTGTGTGTTAGGGAACTTGTTAGCCTTGTACTGACAAGAATCCTTGCTCATGTGGGTAAAATAATGATGTCGTGATATTGGGAGAGCAATAAAGAACACCACAGTCTGTACTCATCTCCGTCTCAACTGTATTCCAAGAAAGCTAAGCAACTAAGATATTTCACTTATGATACAATTACATGAAGCAAAGATATAACACAGCACAGTCCAAGGATTGTAGAGTCTACCATTTCCCAACATTCTCCCCACCCAGGTCAACTTCTAGGGGGATGACCATGTGCATTGGTCGGGCTATTTGGTGTCCCTGTGGGGTGCTTAGAATAACAGTCCTTATCTTGTGGTTCCTTCCTTCTAGCAGCTTCTCTATTCTTGCTCTTCTCCATAGATGACGTGGTCGTCCATCTTCTTGAAGCAACGCCAGATCTACGAGTTGGAACTCAATGGATCTCACAGACGCACCTCAAACTTCGTGAAAGCTCTTGAGTTCTAAGAGGTACTCCTTAGTCCATCTTCTCCGGAAATCGTCGGCTAGCTTCTGTCGTAGTCTTAATTCCCTAGTCAAAGCAGATCTGGCAGTCGGTTCTGGTCCTGTGGGCACGGTCATGAGTCCTTCACCAACTAGAAAGTGTACCGGAGTCAGGTGTTCAGCGTCGTCTGCATGGGAGATCGTCCTTGAATTTACCGCGGCTTCGATGTTAACGAGAGTGTTGTTAAGCTGTTCTTCTGTGAGTCTTGATTGTCCCAGTAGAGTCTATCAACTCCCAACAAATGAATATATCAACTCGAGCAACATTTCATCAGTTAGAGATATCTTAGGTACCCTGATTATTCCTGATGTGTTCTTCTCAAGTGTACATAACACCCCACTACCAGAATTATTATTATTGCTTTTATTATTATTATTATTATTACTATCATATTAAGGAATTTGATTTTAATTTTATCAATAAGATATAAATTAGAAGTGAAATCAGTCAGAAAGTTACAGTATGTATGTATATATGTATGTAGGTAGGCCTATGTATGAATGAATGTATGCATCCATAGACTAATGGAATGCAGCCTGAAGGAATCGGAGAGCCCTAATGGCATCGAATTGGTAAGTGTAAAGCCAAAGGATGTAAGATATTTCTGTTACGTTGGAAGCAAAATAACTAGAAATGGACGAAACAATGAGGATATAAGAAAAGGTTGGCACAGGCAAGGAAAGCATTTATACATATCAGAAATCTGTCGGTATCTAATGTAGATTAGGTATTAGAGAGTCGTTTATGTTCGACCCTGACTATTATATGTCAGAAAACGGTATCATAATGATGGTCATTATAACACTATTTTTCATTATGAAATAGTTTCTCCCACCAATCAGAGCTCAAGAAACAGTTGTTTGACCAATTAGGTGAGGATAGCAACGCATCTGCGTTGAGTTCCAAGGCCTTCTAATTTAAATTTCACTGCCTGTCCTAGTGTCATAGTGGGGCAATCGAGGAGGCCATGATCAAATACAAGGTATTCTGTGCGTCCCATGCGCTCTGTTCAGTACATAAAACTGGCGAAATCTCGACAGATATTTATGAATATTTATGTTCGAACATAAAATAATCTAGTTATAATAATTATCGTCGAACATAAACAGTCGTATGCAACTCGCCTATAATGGTAGTTAAGACACTCGTATGAAAATTATAAAACTCGCATACGCTCGTTTTATAAACATAGGCCTACTCATGTCTTAAATATTGCCATTATAGGCTCGTTGCATAATGTACTATTTTGAAAGCGTTTGCCTGTAGCTTGGCGCTCTATGGAAATGGAACTTCGATAGTTGGTGCAGCAAGAAAGAGGAGAAGAGACGCATTTGAAATGTGGTGTTACAGGAGAATAATTAATAATGATATTGGTTTTACGTCCCATTTCACTACTGCGGCTTTTAGAGACGCCGGGGTGCTGGGATTTTGTCCCCAGGGAGATCATTAACCTGCCACTAAATCTTCTGACACGGCTCCCTCGCATTTGAGCGCCCTCAAATGTCAACTGATTGCACCAGGATTCGATTCTGCAACCTTGTGCACAGCAGGCGAGAACGTTGTCGCATCGTCACGCAGCCAGTCTACATGAGAATGATGGGTAGATAGAATAATAAATAAGTGGTTATTAAGGCAAGTGGGGGAGAGGAGAGATGTTTCTGTTGAGTATTAATGAAGAGAAGAGAAAGGTTGGTAGAGCATGTAGAGTACTAAGGCACCCATGATTAGCTAACTTACAATGAGTTATGGAAGTAAGGGTCAAGGACAAGAACTGTAGGGGTAGGTCAAGGTTAGAATATGTTTAACAAATTGTTTCGGGTGTCCGGTGTATAGAGATGAAATTAGCTCAAGACAGGGAGGCATGGAAATCTCCACCAAACCACTCAAAAGACTGAAATTCAAACAGACAACCCATTATTTACACACATGTGTGGGCTGCATAGGCCTATTACAGCAATGGACAGTGTCGTCACTAACTGTTCACGTCTGCTGAGTGATGGGTTCTCTTTCTTTTCGCCCTGTCAACAGACCATGTAGGGTATAACAAGGGATAATATCAGGGTTTTGCGGGGAAGTAGGCTTGACCAAAATGGCACTTTGATTGCCCTCACCCCACACATAGACTGGAGAGTCTCGGACTATGTTTCTCCCATCAGGGCCTGAGCCTCGCCGCCCTACTGGGCCTAACTACACATGTGCCACGGATTCAATATGTGATATCGCCGCGCCTGAAACACGCGTCCAATTCATTTCTATGCTAATTCTCTTGCCCATAAAGCGCACGCCACTACAAATACTGTGGATTTATAGGAGAGATCTCATCCTTCTTTTAAAAGTAGGTGCAGGGTGAGAGTTTGGGCCGTGGGGGAGGGGGGGGGGGGTGAGGGGAGAGCTTGCTCTGGGAGTGTTGGTGAAGTCTACATCGCCCAACAAAAGTTATAGAGTGTCAATGAGAGAGATGGTCACCTCAAATTACATACCATACCTGCATTCGCCTTGCGAGTCAACCCCTCAACTTTACTTCACAGATCTCTCACTGTGCTCTCAAGGTCTTGGGCTCGATTCCTGGCTCTAGGGTTGCCTCGAGATGCAAATGTGAGAAGAGATTGTTTCTCACTTCAATTCCAGGCAAAATATCGGGGTGGTTCCAAACTCAAGGCCGCGGCCTTCCCAATCCTATGTGCACTTACAAATGCACACTGCTACAGTCACCACAATAACTCATGTTATGAAACAAATTTTATATATATGCACCCAAGTACGCGGAGCCGATGATTACTGTGTCCAAGCCCCTAAATAAAAAGCAGGCACCTCGGGCTCGTTCTAGGCACCACTGAATTCTCCACACTAACTGCTCGACTGTAATACCAGACTTCCTCGTGGTATAGTGGATAGCTTTGCTGACAACCACTCCTGAGATCCTGGGTTCAATTTCCTGCTTCGCCAAGAACACAAAGTCTTGGTATGGGGCTTCTAGCCTCGTGATGTCAATTAGGAAGCTAGCGGATGCTGTAGCGGGGAACTGAACTCCCAAGGACTCCCGTAGGGTCACATCCTTCCCTAGTAAATATCCCCTAAATGTTATATTTCTGTCGTCTTTTGTTCATGGTCCGTGTCGTTGCATAGTGGCTAGCATTCTTGGCTGTCACCGCTGAGGCCTGGTGCAGGTGTGCAACCCTTGTGTCATGATGGTCATTAACACCCATTCACTGAACCAGGAGAATTAGCCATCCCACAGCCCGGCAAGGAGCTAAATTCGGGATTCTTCGGAGCAAACACAACAAAGCCACGCTTCAGATCACAGCAGTTGATGTAATTAGAATCCGTACATCAATGATACAAGGTGACGATAGCTAAAGAAATGAAGTGTATGCGGGAACTAACGTCTATGTTACATTTCTTGCTTATTGAGAAAAACAGCAATGAAGGTGACTGTTGTTCGTGGGACAGGGCTACGCGGTAAGACGTATTACCCTTTCAGGAATTGATTGCCGGCGGTCGAGATGGGAACTATTCTCTGTTTACTTGTGTCACACTGTCAGCCTTCTTCGTTGACAGGTACAGTTGCACGAGTAGGATATGACTCAGCTCCAGTAGCTTCAGTCATCGTTGAACTGTCCGAGGTAACATTAGCTCCTGTGACGCTTATATGCGCTTCTAAGATAGGTAGCGCGCGCAATGCTGCAGACTGCACTCTGTCATTACTAGGGCTCCGATGTTTAAGACCTAAAAAGATACAGTCAGTCTGAGAGACTAGGCTTTATATAATTTCAAATGACGCATGCTACAAATGCTACACATGTTAGAAAGGCTCAGGAGGGCTTCTCGCCTCGCTCGAAGCCCCAGGACTCTTTCAACAGACTCCATTACCCATTAACTTAGGCTTCCCGCGCCGGGAACGGAGAGCGGGAGATGCACTCTGCTGCATGACGTCACGCACTCGCCGTCTCCGTATCGCATAACGCCAGACCCCAGGAGTAAACTCAGACTCAACAGACTCCATTACCCTTTAACTTAGGCTTCCCGCGCGGGGAAAAGAGAGCGGGAGGTGCACTCTGCTGCATGACGTCACGCACTCGCCGTCCCCGTGTCGCATAATGCTAGACCCCAGGAGTAAACTCAGACTCGGTGCATATGCACTGAACAAGATGATGACGTCATACACGCCGTAACCGTAACGCATAACGGTAGACCAAAGCATAACGATAAAGTCGACAAGATCATTTGAAATGATAAAATAGCCCGAATATGCAACCAAATATGACCTTAAAAATGACGAAATATGACCTGAAAATTACTGATTTAAATATGTCCGTTTTGTTTAATTATATATCCAAGCGGCAATACCTTCGAGATTAATTTGTTAACTGAAATCTTTATCCCTATTTTCATACTAATTTTCTGAATAAACATGTTTAAGTGGTTATTTACAGTCTATTTCTGTAAACACCAGTTCTCGTTCGTTAAGTTGAGGATGATTGCACACCTACAGCCCCTTTAAACAACAATTATCATCATCAAACTACCGAAATATTACGTTCTTACAAAAAAAAGATACAGTCAGTCTGAGAGACTATACTTCATATCATTTCAAATGACGCATGCTACAAATGCTACACATGTTAGAAAGGCTCAGGAGGGCTTCTCGCTTCGCTCGAAGCCCCAGGACTCTTTCAACAGACTCCATTACCCATTAACTTAGGCTTCCCGCGCGGGGAACGGAGAGCGGGAGGTGCACTCTGCTGCATGACGTCACGCACTCGCCGTCTCCGTATCGCATAACGCCAAACCCCAGGAGTAAACTCAGACTCGGTGCATATGCACTGAACAACATGATGACGTCATACACGCCGTAGCCGTAACGCATAACGGTAGACCAAAGCATAACGATGAAGTCGACAAGATCATTTGAAATGATAAAATATTCGAAATATGCATTTATATGACAAATAAAAGCCACTGTATTGTGACGATAATCACTTGATTTGCATCACAAACCAATCGGGCATGAAATTAGAGGCAAATATGGAAATATGATTTTTCCTTAACATCCGAGCCCTAGTCATCATTGTGTCCTCCGCTTCACCTCGCGGAGCTCACAATAATCAAGAAACGCTGGCGCAGCCACGCTCAGCGGCAATCAAATCTTAAATGGGTAACAACATAGACTTTTGTTCCTTAGACCACCACACTACAGTTCGAGCGGGAAGCGATGTAACATAGACTTATGTTCGTTATGTTTAAAGTGCATTTCGCTTCACAATTTCGGGAATACTAAAGCCATCTTTTGAGATATGCTCGAACTACTTGCAAATACGTATTCAGAAAACATCATACAGGGTCATTATGGCTGTGCGCGCCAGTAAACACGGCAAGCTAAGCCGGCTGTGACTAGCGCAGATCGCGGCCGCGCGCATCCGGTTCAGCCAGCTGTCGGCGCGCACTTTCACACTTTAACCAAACATGTTCAATAATGTGTAGGCTACTTACAGTGCTCATAGGCTATGCCTCTCTTGTAACACACACCTGACATCTTTTGATGAAAGAATGTCTGTCAACTCTTTTATTATTTACGGAGCCTGTTTCCTTGAATCGTTTAGCGAGCCTCCTAATTGTACTGGCATTAGGCACAGGTCTTCCTGGAAACTTGATTCGAAATTTTCGTCTCGTTTAAGAACAAGATTTTCTGCTTTTCATATACGAATTATGGATATACACACGTTCGTGCAATGTGACTTGGTGTCTAGGCAAGACCAACAATCACAGTAATCACAATAATCACTAAACGTGCAACACTAGCGTCTAAGCTTTGCAAAAACACACCCATATGAATGGCAAAACACGTGTTAACTAACGATATGAGTCAGCGGAGCGCGCCACCGCCGGTTGAACCGGGTGCGCGCGCGGCCGCGATCTGCGCTAGTCACAGCCTGCTTAGCTTTCCGTGTTTACTGGCGCGCACACACATAATGGCCCTGTAGATGTTTGTTCCGTGAATATTTCAAATTACACAAAATGTAACATAGATGTCTGTTCCCGCATACGCTTCAAATGTAGGCTACATGTAACCTTGTTGTTGGCTAGTGCCATCTTATTCATCAACCCCGCGTACTTCAGATAGGCAGTATTATTGTGGAGTCTATATTAGTGCGATTTCTGGGATTTGGATGGGTTAAGTGCACTGGAATTTGAAACAAAATACCATCCTTGCCTTTCCATGAAGTAGACTAAGTGTGGACAATCCTGGCCCCATGACTTACCTCGCTTTTCAGTCGATCAACGCGTTAATGTGGGCGGGGAATATTCTCACTCCTGCTGACCTAGAAAAAGTTACATGGATTAATATTACACTTTTATAAAATGGGGAGAGGGGGTAATTAAAAATCTTTATATATTCCAGCCGGCCCCGTGGTGTTGGGGTAGCGCACTTGCCTCTCATCCGGAGGCTCCGGGTTCGATTCCCGATTCCGTCAGGGATTTTAGAAACTGACATGAGGACTGGAACGGGGTGCACTCAGCCTCGTGAGGACAATTGAGTAGCTGTCTGACTGTGAGGCAGCGCCCCGATCACGAAAACCAAGATTAACGGCCGACGGGAACCGATGCGCTGATCACGCGTCACCCCAATGTCTGCAGGCCAAATGGCTGGGCAGCGGTCGCTTGGTAGGCCTAGGTCCTTCATGGGCTGTAGTCCCAGGGGTTATTTTATTTTTATTATATATATTATATTATTATATATTATATAGCCTCCGTGGCTTAGGCGGCAGCACGCCGGCCTCTCACCGCTGGGCCCGTGGGTCAAATCCCGGTCACTCCATGTGAGATCTGTGCTGGACAGAACGGAGGCAGACAGGTTTTTCTCCGGGTACTCCGGTTTTCCCTGTCAAAATTTCATTCCAGCAACACTCTCCACTATCATTTCATTTCATCTGTCATTCATTTATTCATTGCCCCAGAGGAGTGCGTCAGGCCTCGGCAGCCGGCACAGTTCATATCCTCACCGCTAGATGGGGACTTCATTCATTCCATTCCTGACCCGGTCGGAGACTGGAAGCAGGCTGTGGATTTTCATATTTTCATATATACCAAGTAGCTCTGTGAAGAACTAAATAGCCTATTTTCATATATCTTACTTATGTGAATTGCCTCTGTCAACATACACAATTTCAGTTTGATTGCTGTAATAGATTTGTATATATTGAGAACCGTCCTAATATTTCGGATGGTCGCCATGTTGGATTTTTATATATGTAGGCCATACAGTTATGTACTATTATTCAACATGAAGATTATTGCGTAGGCGTATTATTCAAACTTCTATCGCATGATTAGGACACAAGAAATAAAAACGAGATTTTAACATTTCGCACAGCCGCCATCTAGTGGTTATGAAATCGATTGAAATAAATTACAAGTCAGAGGATTAAAACTTATATAAGCATTTACCGTACCACGTTTCACTGCGTTCGGATGGTTAAATCGCGAGAAAATGCGATTTAAAAGTTTCAACTTCACTTAGCTGCCATGTTCGTTTTGTATTTAACAGGTTTTGAAAGCCACATAGGTGAACTTCCAGTAGTGCCCTTTATCGCCATACTTCAGGGTGATATCATTAATAGTTTCGGAGATATAGAACGCTGGTGAAATATTTCGCACAGCCGCTATGTTGGATTGGTGAGACGTAATAAAATTTGTAGGGCACGGTCGGGGTCGGACAAAATAGTGCTATTACCTTACCGAGTTTCATTGGAATCGCTCCAGTCGTTTAGATTTTATTAGGGGGAAACACACACACGGACAAACGGTGGTCTAATAAGCCCATTTTTTTCTCTTTATTTCTTTTTTTCTTTTCATAAATGAAAATGGGCTAAAAAATTAATGTTACGTGATAGTTTTTATGTGTGTCCTTTATGCGTTCGTATTCCATTCATCCAATTGCGATGAAATTTGGGTGAGTTGAGGCGTACACTTCAGAGAAGTTTTCTGACCTAGTAAATCCATTTTACAAAAGGTAGCGCACGAGTAGATTCGGCAAATGAGTGACGGCGCGCGAATCGATTCAACAAAAAACCCTATGCGTTCATATACCATTCATCCGATTGCAATGACACTTTGATAAGTTGCTGTGTACACTCCCATGAAGTTTTCTGAATTAGTAAATCCATTTAAAGTTGGTAGCGCACAAGTAGATTCAACAAATGAGTGACGGCGCTCGATTCGTTTAAACAAAATCCCGTATGCGTTCATATACCATTCATCCAATTGCGATCAATCTTTGGTGAATTGAATAAATCCATTTACAGTTGGTAGCGCACGAGCAGATTCAACAAATGAATGACGGCGCGCAAAACGTTTCAGCATAGTCCCATATGCGTGCATATACCATTCATCCGATTGCGATGATACTTGCGTGAGTTGTTGTGTACATTCCAGGGAAGATTTCTGACTTTGTAAATCCATTTCACATCAGGTAGCGCATGAGTAGTTTCAACAAATGAGTGACGGTGCACGAATCGTTTCAACAAAGTTCCGTATGCGTTCATAGGCCTACCATTTATCCGATTGCGATGAAACTTGGGTGAGTTGTTGTGTACACTCCATGGAAGGTTTCTGAATTAGTAAATCCAATTTGCAGTAGGTAGCGTAATAGAAGTTTCAAGAAATGAGTAACGGCGCGCGAATCGATTCAACAAAAAACCCTATGCGTTCATATACGATTCTTCCGATTACGATGTAACTTGGGTGAGTTGTTGTGTACACTCCAGGGAAAGTTTCTAATTTAATAAATCCATTTTACAATATGCAGCGTACTAGTAGTTTCAACAAATGAGTGACCGTAAGTTCGATAATCGAAAGCGGCGCACGATATATCGAACAAAAATCGATTCTACTTGACGACGCTCATGACTACGATATATCGAAAGTGACGCGGACTTTAGAAGACCCTGGTACTTCTAAGTGACGATGGTGATTTTCTGACCAAGAAGCACCATGACAATCTCCGACGAATATAAAATCCCTAAATTATCATCAGACAATTACCATGTGTGGTCAATCCATGCGAGAGCAGCACTGGTGCATAAGGGATGCTGCGAAGCCGTTGACCCTGGATTTGGCACAGCTACTTTCACAAATGAGCCGAACAAGACCAAAGATAAGGCGCTGACGGTTCTGTTTCTTGTGGTTGATGACAGCTACCTAGACGACATTGGCATGTATAACAGAGCACAGGAGGCATGCGAAACGTTAAGGGAGATGAACTCCAAGTACAGTCTACTGCACATAATTCAGCTGATGAGGGACTTCTTCAACATCACTATGAAGAAGCCTTGGGCGGTTGATGGAGATCCACAAGAGACTGATAATTACAGGTCATGGATTCAGTGACCGAGAGGATGCTTTGGGGATCCTGATGGAGTTTCCTGAAAAGTATAAACCGCTAATCCTCAACCTTGAACAAGATGAAGAGGACTTCACGACGAAAAGAGTCAAGTCAAGGTTACTTGTTGAAGAAAAGTGGGAGATCCGTCGTGATGAAGAAAGAGGAAGTGGTGATGATGAACCAAAATAAAATAGAATCTATTCGGACTCTGTTGGCAGTTGCAGTTGAGAAGGAATGGAAGATTCATCAGATGGATATCACTGCAGAGTACCTAAATGGAACTTTGAAGGAGACCATCTATATGGAGAAGCCAGTGAAATTCCACGAAAATGGATGTTTGCCTGTTGAAGAAAAGTTTGTATTGGCTCAAACAATCTGGTCGAGAGTGGAATCTGCGATTTGACGAATTCCTGTATACATACGGGGAAAGGACGAAGAACGTATCGAGAAGTTCAAGAAGGAAACCTCCGGAGTGTTCGAAGTGAAGGACTTGAGACCGGTGAACCACATGTTATCGATGAAGATAGATCAGGCCAAGGATGGATCGCTCACCCTAAGCCAAACAGCTTAATCCGATGAGCTCTTGGCAACTTTTGGAATAAAAGATGCTAAGGGAGTATCGACGCCTCTTGGTCATGATGCTTGCTTGCTTGAAGTGCAGTCTTATGATGTGCAAGAAAGCACAGAACAACCGACCTCTCCACAGTGGAAGTCGAGTACATGGCAATGTGTGAGGCAGCCAAAGAGATCTTGTGGTTGCAACAGTTTCTGACGGAAATCCGAGTGGGTGAACTTGCGCCAAGGACATTTCTGGCCGACAACCAAGGGACAATCGCACTAGCGAACAACCATGTTACATCGTAGAGGAGTAAGCATATAGAACTTCATTTCTTCATCAGGGAGAATATTGAAGGAGGACGGCTATCTCTAAAATAGCAGACTAAGAGCTTCTTTTCTGTTTGACCTGTTAGACAGAAGTGATTTTCTTCCTTCTCTCCATTATCTTATCTTTTTGAAATCGGGAATACCAGGTAGCTAATTGTCACAGTAAAAGGAGTGTGAGGAAGGGGAAGAGACGTACTTCCATCATCCTCCTTCTTTCCTGGTTTTCATTATGCCCGTGCATTCCTTTCATTAATGAAAGTTCTGCTATTTAAATAGCTTAAATGAATAGGTTGAGGAAATAAGCTTTTGAGCGCTTGAAAACAAATAAACAATTTACAGGGAACAAGATTCTAAATTTTGTGACTTCAATATGTAATTTAATTTGTGTAACATTTTTTTATCTTCGATATATGGAAATGCATTGTGTTCTCTTGAAAATGTGTAAATCTCAGAAAAAATGCATAACGATCAAAAACTGGCAAAAAAAAGGCTTTGAAACTTAAAATAGACAACGGAAACCAAATTAGGCAAAACAGGAAAAAGGAAAACTGGGTCTACTGTCCCCAAATGCACGGAAACATATTTATCTCTATCTGATTCTTTAGTATATCCAGCCAGATAGAAAAGGCATTTTGCCCAACTTCGGGTCTCCATGCATTACATATCTTGTATTGTGTAAATGTTTTGTCATTCAGCACATAAAGAAGAGGGGTCTTGGCATCCACTCCCAAAGTTACTTGAGAATGGATTGTCAGGGTGTCCCTTTCTATGCTCATTAATCGATTTTATGGCTTATAGCTAGGAAAAGGAAATATTCGCGACCACGAATTTCGCCAATTATTAAATGAAGTAATAAACGAGTGGTAATCTGTTTTAATAACCCTAGAATTGGCAAAAAGGATGGTTTTTAAACTCGCGAAATTTCGCGATTTCCGCATGAAAACACGAATTTTAGCTTCTTTTTTTTTCGTTTTCTCAATGCGCTCCCGATAATTCGCGGCAATTAATGCGCGAACTTACGCAAATTATCGAAAACCGCAAATTATCCGCAATTATGTTTTTAAGCCTAGCACAAACAAAACTATGGTATTGGTTAATATATTTAAATATATTTTATGAACACGAAAAAAAAATTATCACACTTTATAACATTGTATTTTAAGACACAGATCAAAATGTGCCACTGTTTCCTGAACCAGTCATAACCAGGTGGTCTTCTTGGTTTCATTCTGTAGTGTAGGCTACCTGTCAGAGTACTTGAAAGATATTGTGCAATTTATGAATGAAGTAGTAGGGACTGATAACTCTGGTGCTGATTTTCTCAACAATGTTTCACATAACGAAATTCTGCTACTTGAAATTCATCTACAGGCCATGTTCATCAAAGAATTTGGCACAGACATCACTGAACTCATCACTTTAGAAGGCCAGTCTTATCCAACTGTGCACCATCTAGATGGACATCTCCAGAGAATTAAGCAAGTCCTTAAACTTGCTGTTTCTGGAAATTACGGTATCAACATTAAGGAGGGTTGTGGAAATGTGTCAAAAAGAGGGAAAATACATTCAGTTTTAGTAAATGCTGAGTCCCATAATCTTACAAAATTAATCAGCTTGAGATCTGTAGACCCTGGGAACAAGCTTGACAAATGTGTGTGTTTGATCCAGCAGAAATAGTGCCAATGAACATCAATGAGGATCGTGCAAAGAAAATTAAGAAGTTGCCGTTCTGTGAAACACTGAAAGAAAGTGAGGTAAGATGATACAATGAACTGCCAACTTTAATCGAGAAGCAGATGCGCGACAGGACCAAGACGACATTGTTGGAGTTTTGCAAGGAATGGCATTTGCATTTCCAAAGTTCTCAGAATCTGTGTTGAAGATCATTTGGATACCCTATTCAAACGCTGACTGCATATTGTCCATGATATAAAAAGTATCCTGCCTAAAACTTATAATTTTTAAAGTACCGAAAAGTGCAATTGAAAGCACTGAATTTTACACTTTAAAACACTGCTTTCTTCACATTGAAATCACCGAAAAATTCCTATCCTTACTTATAGCATAAAAATTGCAATGTTCCGAATCCTGAATGTTAGATTTTGGGGATTGTTGGATGATTTTTTAAATATTTTATAGCAAATTGTTTGTTGAAGATGGTGACATTGTGCAATCCTACTTTTCATGTAACAACGGAATTAAAATAATATCTCATGTGAGACTTTTACAGCCTTCTTTTTAGTTTGTGTCATATTATAGCTTGCCCGAATGCCCAGAAGCGTGCAATTTCCAACAATATATTCATAAAGAACCTTGAAAAATGTGTTCCCTTTTTTTCTCTAGGTCAGATACAATAATACTTGCTCTTTTGAGAACATAAAAATTAGTGTATACTCTGTACGCTTTGAGAAAGGGATTGACACTTGGCTGGAAATTCCAAGTCATCACCCCTCTGCCTCTCGACCAATCCATGTTCGCATAGTTGATGTCGCAACTCTCTGCGTTGCAATATCACAGCCCACATGCCTCAGTACCTGGATATGCCTAAAGTTATAGTGTTACATGATGCTAGACTGGCGTAACTTCCGCCAATAGCAGTCGGACCTGTTTTAACGTCGGCGAACTGGGGTTAGCAGCGCTTCGTAAGGCGGCTAATTAAATCTTGTCATTCCAAGGCCAACTCACGGAAGTGACACGTCCACACAATATTCACTCCGCTGGAGTGGCGTTGAACTGGATTGCTGTTTAGCGTGCCGTGGGCCAGCCATTCGCGTATCGTGAGTCATAGCCTACAGTCAGGGAGACAGGCTTCTTTCTTCTGGCAAGGTCACGCCAAGTTACAAGCTCGCGGAATGTGCTAATTGACGATGCTGGCCACTCGGGTCACGGTTCATAGCCCGCAGGCATAAAGACAAGATTACTTTCTTCTGACAAAGTCACGCCAAGTTATAAATCGCGGCAGCATGCGCAACCGATCAGCGCACAAATATGAACGTGCTAAGTGATGATGCTGCCCGCTCACAGGCACTGAGGCAGGGACTCCTTTCTTCTGACAAAGTCACGCCAGGTTATTAGTTCGTGGCAGTATGTGCAACTGACTGGCACACAAATACGAATATGCTATGCGACGATTATGCGATTAAATTTTATAAACCCATTTTAGTGTTTGAAAAGTGGGGTGCGACGATTATGCGAGGAAATACTGTATTTCGTACTTTCAGTTGGTTACACTAATAAAAATGTGTTTATTTAAGGTGATGTTTATATTGGTCTTCTTCCTCTCATGCCTTTCTTGATTTGACCATATAATATTCAGGTGAGGATTCAATCAATCAACGTTTAATATCCGTATAGCACGTTGCATTTCAACAGTCTACTACAACCGACATTCAATTATACTCATGGAAAAGGACAAAGAGTTATAACTATACCCATGCATTTAGGAGAAAGTAGGCTATATGTTCTTTACTGAACATCTTGTTTGTCACTGTACTGGCAACAGTGACATTGAATATTTTTCCATTTTCCAAAAAATCTCTGAAGGACCTTCCAGTGAGCTCTCCTGCATGAGAACAAGAAGAAAGAAACAAAATGTTATTATGTCCGCAATGGGACACTTTCTACATGGACAGACAACTTAAGTTATCAGACGGCATCATTTCCAATGCAATGCAAAGTGGTGTCCTTTCAATTTCTTAATTTTGTGTTATAAATTAAATGATCTATTTGAATAATAATCGGTTAAAGAATACATTGTGTGTGATTTGAGCCTTGCTTCCTGAAGTGTTCCCAACCTCCTACTACACTGCGGTTTGTGTTTTTTCTCCCTTACATCCAACTTTGACAGTTGCACAATTTATTAGAATGTAGACCTTTACTTTTTTCTTCATACAACTGTATGTGATAAGAACCTTGAAGAATGACAAACATTCAGGCGAGAGTAATGCTATCGACATAATATTTCAATGTAGTTGGTACTTCTCATTCCAGGTAGTAGTGCCAATAATCACCTATAAAGATAATAGCGGAACCTCCTCGGCAAAACGAGCGACAGTGCTCCCCGGCACCTCCTAGCGGTCCGAGTTGGAAACATAGGAGCAGCGCTGATATACAACGAAACAGTATAAGACATATCGACCTGTAGATGATGTAATTATCCATTTGTAATGGCTGGAAAGGGGGGTATTTGTGCCATATAATAATAAGCAATAAAGTGAACTGAAATCTTTCTTCATATTCCCGTAGGTATGAATCCATTGTAATCAAGTAGCGTACCATTTCTCTCATATTTAAGTTTTCTTTTATAACGGAATGCTTTCACATCATGAATTAGCACATTTTATTATTTATTTATTGATTCACGCAGTGGGCTATTCGTAGCCCAAGAGGTAACTTGGATGATGTGCTAAAAAGGAATGGTGCAGAGCATTTAAATAGAACTCACATTGTATGCTTTGATCACCTCGAGGAGAAAGATTTCAGGAACAAGAACTTATGTTAATACGAAGATGTACTCTCATTGCGTTAACGGCTAGCGTTCATGGCTGTCGCCCCTCGATTCTCGGCTCTGCCAAGAAGTTTTAATTCTTGTGTTAGTGCTTGTGTAGGGTACATTCAGCCTCGTGAGGCAAAACTGAGAAGAGGAGGTTTCGATTCCTACCCTAGCCATCCTGGAAGTGGTTTTCCGTAGTTTTCCATTTCTACTCCAGGCAAAATCTGGGATGGTTCCTAACTTAAAGTCATGACCGCCTCCTACCCAATTTCTTCGAATTCTAAATAAATTGTACAAAACTTAGTACGGTATCTTTTGTTTTCTTCGACCCTACTCTTTAAATTACTTAATGCCTAAATATCGTGCCATGACAAACGTTAACATAACAAAGCAATTGTGGTTGGTGTCCATTGAAAAATTGCTAGCTGCGGCCAGCAAGATGAGTGATGCTATCAACTCTCACCAAGAGATGGCACTGTGATCGTTGTCTCCCAGCGAGCGCATTCTTTTACCGCAGTTTCCGCTATTATCTTTATAAGCTATTTGGTAGTACTTAGGGATAAGGTGTTGGCTGCAGGGACATACTAGGAATGGAACCATGCCCACCCCTTCCTCCCCAGAGATTTTTGAAATCTGCACGGTGCTGAAAAAAAACCTTCATTTTTCTAATCTCTCACCCTTCCTTCATGTATTAATACTTTGAGTGTGATTTATATATTGTAGGGATGGAGTACCCCTCACATCAAAGATCAAAGTCCTAGTGTGCCTCCTTCCTCCTGTATAGGATCTTGGAGGAGCACTTGAGTTATTGTGAATATTGCATTGTGCTGTTTTCCACACTTGGCCTATATCCAGGAGCGGATTCACGGGGGCTCACGGGGATCATGACCCCTCCCCCCAAACGGAGACCAATTTTTTTTGCAAACTCAAAGAACGAAAACACAATAACCATACAAATAAAACTTAACAAAATTTAACTGAAAAACAGGGATGTTTTTTTTTCTTTTTTTTTTTTCATTTTATTCAATACTGAAAATATCTTTATTGCAATTATTATGTTCTGTTACAACTGTACATAATTACAACTTCATACCTGTTCCTATATAAAAACGATTATTTATATAACAAATCAACTCGTCTATTTTGTTTAGCAAATCTTGTGATTACCGAATCGATGTTTATAGTGATGTCACGATGAATGTGCAGCAATGCAAGTCCGGTGAATCTGTCTTCTGCCATAGTTTTGAGGCGACGGATAGTTGAAAAACTTCTTTCTGCAGTGGCTACACTCACAGGAAGTGTGATGAGGATACGTAACAGTTTATTAATGGATGGATAAATATCCTCGTCACACTCATCACAAATGACAACAATCGAATCGGGGATCTTGCCGCCGTTTTCAACAATGCGCTCCCATTTTGAGACCCACAATTCGTACTCGGCAACAACTGTTGAAATGGGAGAATCCAAAAGCTTCTCGTAAGTTTCCGCTTCTTGACGTACATCTTCAAAATCCTCCGCTGTATATGAAATACGAGTCAGAACTACTCTCAACCGGAAGAGGTTCAAAATGTCTCGAGAGAGCCTTTCATTGAGGTCGGTAACAATGTTGTCCAATAAAGGAATAAACATTCCTCTCCTGAAATATTCTTCTGGAGTTTGGTTTTGTTGATGATTATCACGATGTATTTGCCGAGAAACAACGCGTGGTACTTTCAACTTCACATCCAATTGTTCAGTGAGGTCTTGCGCTTTAGAAAATATCCGCTGGAAAACAGCATCAGCCTCACGTCGATTTTTCTCCAGAACGGCCAGGGTATTTCTGATCATTTCCGTCGCTTTTTTTTAATCTAATGCCGACGTCCAAACTGCAAGCTTGATTGGCAATTTAAGCTGTGACTTTCTCCCTTTGTTGGTACTGAACCCGTTTAAACCATTTGAGCTGCTTGTCGTATCCGAAGATCAACTGGATTGCAGAATCTCGAGGTCCCCGGCTCATAAACCTGGAAATCCTACCAACAATAGCTAAATGGGGGATGCACACTTCCTAAGATCATGTTTTGGTAAAGCAAGATGGGTGGATTAACTGAATAAACGAAGAGCTCGAGAAACTTACCATTCTCGGTTAAGTGGGCGTAATTAGTGGTTCAATAAAACCTCAAATGCACCAAAACATAATCCTTCTTCATAGCTTAAATAAATCATCAAGACGTGGTTACAAAACTAACGATTTAATTTATTAATAGAATGATAATAATAAAAAATTAAATCAACAAGTAGGCCTATCCCTGAGTATTTACATATGATTCGCAAAGTGATTATGCGTAAATCCAATAATCAGATAATAAAATAAAATCACCGTCCCACTGACGTTAGAATTACTCCACTTCTCATTAAAAAAAACAATTAAGCAAATAATCAACCAGCTGTTAGCACAACAGCGCTTAAATTCGCACTTGTTCTCTAGTAATATCTGAACAAATATTGTTATTAATACAACCTATGTCTTCCTATGACATTCCTTCTTACTGTTACAAAATCATCCATTGGTAAAAATAATGAAAATTATTTAATGCTGATCTTCCATAAGATCACTTCTGTACAACAATGAACAACCTTAATGTAGTCAAAGAACGTCACTCCTATTAATGGTTTAAACGTTTAAAAGATTTATAATAAATTAAACAAAAGTTTAATTGTCAACTAAGATTCTCTAAATTATTTAATTAATAATAATTGAAATTATTATTAAATGTTTAATTAAAAGCTATTAATATTTCCAAAATATTAATTAAGTTTGTAAAATATTTATTATTTAGATGTTTATTAATTATTAGAAATAATTATTAATCGTATTAATTCACGTAATAAACATTATTATTATTATTATTGTTTTAGGATCGGCTGTTTATCAAGAAAGTTATTCAGATAATTTTATTATATCCTTAAATTCTCCTAGCTATTAGTGATATTATGTTTAAATATTATTTACAAATTTGCATATATTAATTACATCACTCGTGATTTTTTTTGTCGTGTAGCCTCCTGAGAGGCCGAGTGCAGGTCTTTCTAGTCGACGCCCGTGGGCGATCTGCGTGTCGGGATGAGAGATGGAATGGATGAAGATGAATGAAACTGGGCAAGGATGTGGAAGGAAGCGGCCGTGGCCTGTCAGAAGGTACTGTCCCAGCATTTGCCTGGTGTTGAAAATGGGGAAACCACGGAAAACCATTTCAAGGACAGCCGACGGTGGGGCTCGAACCCACGCGTCTACCGAGTCAGCAGAGAGCTAACGCAGCGCTTTAGCCCGCGTAGCCACTACTGTCGGTATCACTCGTGATGATTCTCTATCATCCAACCTTCTTTCTCTTGTCAACTCCTGACAATCCTTGCTCTTAAATAAAGTGTCACTATTACAAAATCATATCACATTGTCATCATCATAATATTGTGGTTTCGTTTCATAATTGGGCATACATGCATAGCCGAACGATTAAGTTAAGCTTATATAATTGCCGTCTTATTCTTGATAATATTTTAATAATAATTAACAACATTGTTACTTTCAATCCGTTTCCCAAATATTTTCCGCCAATAGAACTGAGAGTCATTTCACAATAATAATGGACAACAAAGCTCTTTCTTAATTCTTTACTGTAATATAGTTACTTATAATCTCCAAATAAACGCTTACACTGCGTATAATGACCTTCCCTTCTCTGATATACTAAACAAACATCCTCAGAATACTTAAACGACGACTTCTCTCAAAAATACAGGTAAATTCCGTATAACATTTTCCTCAGCTGGCTATCAAACAAATATAGCTGCCATAATTCTTCACTTCGATCTCTTAATACAGTATTCTTGCGTAACAACTTATTTAAATTGCATATAATGCCTTGTTTCATAATATATTCATATATAGTAATTACAGTGTATAACTCTTTCAGATGTTGTAATAATACATAATAGTCGACTCTACTAAACAGCGATGACGTAATGGTTTACTAACATAAGTTACTTTAGATTTAAAATAATTGCTGTTAACATTTAATAAATATAAACATTAGTTACTTCTCTCTGGTCTTTCCAAAATATTGCGTTAATGAAATCAGTAATCAACAACAATCTCTAAGAGTGTTGCAAAAGTTTCGTAGAATACTCAAAGTGTTGATTTGTTTAAGCAGATAAGATCTCTCAAATGGAATAATTTATCCACTGATAAATTATTAATAATAATGAATGGCTAAAGTTGGAATGTCCAACTAATGTTTCATCCTTCAACCAATCCAAAATGTTCGATCAAATAATTATTTGAGTAGCATCAGACTCGAAGTTAGCTATAACAAAATACTATATTTCCAAAATAAAGGATCGCTGCTCCTAAGATTTGCAATAAAATCTTGGAAATGTCCAAAAGAAATAATTCATTTCCAAAGAAATATCCTTTTCCTAGTCTGGATTGCTTGGATAAATTAATATCATATTCCATAATGCTAAATAGAATTCAGTAAAATTCGATAAACTTCAATAAAATTCCCAAAGAATTCATGGTTCGTAATAAATTCGATAAACGAAATTATTTATAAAAATGAGCTTAAATCTCGAAGCCTAAAAGTCAAAAATCCATATGTTAATATCCAAAATCTCACTAAAAGAAATTTAAAATTTAAATATCCAACGTTGAATAATAATTTCTGTGCTTAAAATATATCACCACAATAAAAATGGACTGACGTTGAAATGGTGCCAAGCTCTCTGATATTCTAATCTACAACTAACTACAAAAAGAACCAACAACTACGAACGAAGATTTCTCTCTCTACCTTACGATGACATCTTGTAAAAATAGTGTGGTGGAAATTACTGACGACACCAGTAACTCCACACTCGATAATCTTCCTCCTCTTCCTCCGGAAAACTGCCTCATCACGTCTCGAACCCTGGTCTCCGATCGCTAATCTCCCTGGCTGGTTACGAACGCGGACCTTGCCTCGATCAGCAACGCCGCACGAACCTCCAAGTCTTGAAGTGTGATGAACTACTTCAGTTCGGGTTTGATAGTATCTAGCCATGACGCGACAATCAAGTTTCGTCTCGTTAAGTTGGATTGTAGCTACGCAATAGTTACACCTCAACTTGAAATTTTATGGTTAATATCGGTTGCCTGATATTCTAGATTGACAATGTAACATCACGTTCCCTGCGCATAACTTGTCTTAGTTCATGATCACAAATGCGTTAAACACAATGTTAATTATTCCCCTTAACGCTTGCATATCGAACATCTCGACAAAAAGTTTATCACTGAGCAGAAACTTGCTATAATTGTGCGCCGATGTCCTTCAAATGTACCTGAGCAAACATATAACGGGCCATCCCCTACACTCGCTATTGTTCTCACTGCCGAGCGCTTGCAATGCTGGCCACGCACAGAGTGAAACGTGCTTGAATAACGTGAATGCCTTCAACAAAGAAAACTATCTTATTCTTTCAAATATCTTCCTGAGACGTTTACGAAATATAGGCCTACACACGATGTTTCTCTTTAGTTTAGTCGAACTCTCGATACTGGTTTCACACGAGAACTGATATTATAACGACTTACCGTTTCCCACATCTTCAGCGGACTTCCCATGTTAAATTTTGACCGGCGGAACCGACCTCCTTGCCGTCAAACTTTGTTCGCGTGAGACCCCTATCTTACACACGCTGGTTTCAGGACCCAAAGTCTCGCAGGTCCAGCCTCTACCACTTGTCGTGACCTACCTGGCCTGTGAGACGGTCTGGCAGGTTGACAGCTCCTCCGTCGATTTCCCTACTAGCCGAGCGGTTTTCTAGATAAGGGAACTTTGAGGTTCGAAGACTGGTCCCGGAACTACCGGAATAAAAGATGAAATTCCCTTGGACTACTGCCGATTTATTGAGCCCTTGGCAGTCGAAGTATATATACACTATATACAAATTATGTGAAGTTACTGCTGGAGGTGCACGCAGGTCTGTAATAGCGCTACTAAGTCTTACTGATACTTGACATCTAGTGTCTCCGCGAGGCTGAATTCTGCTCGCGCGCGTTACGACGTTACTCTGGCAAGAACTAAGGCGTGAGAGCTACTGTTACTCTGCCGCTCCACTACTCTGCTGCTCTGCCGCTTGACAACTCGGTTACTCTGTAATAACTCTGTCGCTCGCCATTTTGGATACCCTTATATTCAACTAGAGATGACCCAGAATCCATCTCTCCCTTCCACTGGGGCCTGGTCCATACCACCCTCCAGTGCCTGGCTAGTGCTGCTCCCTAAGGTGGCGGCGACTGCCCATACTTGTGTCTACGTGACATCCAAGGTTCAACTTCTGGCCTGACTTGTGACAATGAATCACTCTCTCTACAATACAAAGTGCTCGACCAACGTACTGTTGTACTATCAATATTTACAGACCTCTTGCACACATCCTGGCTCCAGCAATCCTATCTCCTCCAGAAATACACCTCTGGCTTACAAATGCTCACATCCAACTTAGTAATAATAATAATAACTCTATTGCCCTTATGTATAGTGTTCCTTCGAACCGCAGTCCTGGGTTCTGAATCATGGAGGTTCACAGTCACGACACCTCCCTCCCCAGGGAAGAAATGGGTGCAATCTTCCTTGCATTCATTTCTGTCCCAATATTACACTCGGTTACTGTCGAGTCGTAATGATCTGTGACTTTGCGTTGAGGGTGAAGGCTGTAATGCGATCTGACTCGCACTCATATCTGAATCTACAATAGCCCTAGTAGACGTACTGAAGCGTCCTTCAGCAGGTCTAGAGTCTAATTCCAGGATTTCCTCAGACATCTCCGGGCGTCCCCGAAGTTGCCTGGGACGTTGGAATATCGTAATATCCTCATCTGAAGTCCTAGCCTTACCTTCCCTCGTAATTACTGTTTGCCTTATGCAAATATTCGGGCAATGCGACCTTGCATCATCAAACCATTTTTTGGCTGGAAACTCTAATTTAGGGCAATCACAACAACAATTGCAACAATAGCACCATAAAATTATCCCAATTGTACCTGCTATAGTTAGTACAATATACTTATATACATTGAAATGTTTATACATCATCTGACTTTGTATGTCTTCTTCTTGTTTTCTCACCAAGTCCTCCACCTCTTCTGTTTTGTGCGTGGCCCACTTTAAATCATTCACATGATTTAACAAATTATTCAGTGGCAGTTTATTAACCTCCGGTACCTGCTCTAACTTAATCTCGCTACCAATCTGCTCGCAGCAGTCATAATTAAGTATCAAATCTGGCACTAAGTCCTTACCTCGAGTAGTGTTTATTTTACCTACCCCTTGTACCTTACTATGTGGGCTGTATAACGTACACCCAGGACTTAACACAACAATACCTGTGCCAGTTAGTCCCATATCACTTGTAGTGTCCTTACACATGCAGGTGACTCTTGTCTCACCTGGAGACACATAAATATACCTGTTTTCTCTTATAGGTATCCACAGCAATCGCTGTACTGGTAGTACTCTCTTATCACAATTCTCCGGTACCTGATTAACTCCACTGAGTATCTTCACTGCGCAACTGTCTTGCGAGTGAACCATATTAACAGGGAACTGAGCATGACACAACCTCCACGTGGCAGACACTACCTTACACTGCCTCACCTGTTCCCTATCTAATTGCGCAAATGTCTGCCTTTCCTTGTCCATCAATATATAGTCCTTGGCCTCTTGAATGTACACAAAATGGTGGGGATTACTCTTCATGTAGGTGGGGAATGGGATCATATGATACACACTATAAACCACTCTGTCTGTAAGGGGTGTCCTTATAACATACACAACATAGTTTTCACTTGTAAACACTTCCACTGTGGCCACCTTGTAGACTAGGTAACCGTAAGCTGACCTTAATTCAAATGGCAGAGACAGCCCCTTGGGAAAGTCCTCCTGGGCTTTCTTATAACTTTCTATGATGTCATCCGGTGATATTATCTGTACCTGGATGACTCCTACCTGTGCATTCATGATGCCTGACAGTACCACACTGTACTGCTCATACAGCTGTACAAGTAAGCCTTCTATCTCAATTAAATGTCTGTTTAATGAGATCTCTAACTCTGCTTGCTCAAATGCTTCTGTAATCCGAAGCGTACTATTGGACAAATATGTCCTGATTTCATTTAAACCCTGAGTCAACCTCTGCTCGTTTGCAGTTACATCGTAGATGGTGCTGTTCATTGTTTGTAACGTGGACTTAACCACTAACATCTGTTCTTTAGTGACCTTAATCATTGAGAGTTGCTCTCTCTCTAACTCACTTATTTGTGACTCATACTTATCTGCATCATCCTGGCTTAATGTCCCAAATAATGCTTTGGCTATTGAACCTACAGCATTTATCAATCCCCTTTTCGGTCTGGTATTATCTGTCTCCCCACTTGGTCTAGTGATTTTGGCTATCATTTCTTTAGATTCCTTAATCCGTTGCAAATGATTACTTAACATCTTAACGTCATGCTGACATGTCAAATTTGTTTTCTGCTCTAACAATATACATGCCAATTGTGTCCAGTGTATATGCTCCCTGATATTCGAAAATACATCACTTAGCTGATTCAAATTCACATAGGTAACTAATGTCCATTCCATATTATACAACTGTATCTCACCCTGGTTGTCGAAGTATACTCCAGGTGTATTCTCGTATGGTGTCACTTGTACATCTAGTACTTCTCCGGTTATGCCGTGGGGTGATGACGTCACTATTACCACCGCCACCATGGTGTAGAACCATTCTAGCATTCGTGCCATTGCCTTCTGCCTTACCTGCAAGGTAAAGACAGGTTATTCGTTACCTATTTTACTGATTTTCCACCAAATTTTTATCTACTTCAATAACTAAAGTCTCAAAAGACTTTGCTTCGCATCCTGGCTTAGGCATGCGGCTACAAAACTATCAGCAGTGTCATACACTAAGTTCAAAAACTTGCTCCCTTAACTTCGAGTTCTGTTACATAGAGACTCGGCTTCACATCCCACCTCGGGGATGGCTACACTAATGCCGTTTGCATTTTACTGAATGCTCTCAAAATGTGCCTTACATGGCTCGGTTTCTGTGTCATTTCATCTAAGCTAATTTCCGGTTTTCCCTACCCCTGTCCTAACGGGTGCGTATCCGCGACTACCCTGGGGTGACGAGTCACATATAGGCTACACGCTCGCCATCGTGCAACCCTTTACTTATGAGCACCTCAGTGCCACCCGTCGAACCTCTGTTCGTCTGACTGTTAAAAATTTCTAGTACGACCCGATTTTGTTTTCCGTAGCTTGGCGGGGTATTAAAGAACCCTACCAGCAGCTGTCGCTATGACCTAGTTACCATTGAGACGAAGGGGTGTGTAACTTCGTCGTGGCCGAAATTTGAGGTTCCGACTCTTCGCTTTTTTAAAATGTGCCTCTTAGAGCACTTCTTCTCTACTTACTATACACACGTATGTGTCCCTAAATAATTTGTACCGTTAACTCAGGTGTCTCTAATTCACCCTTATGCCATTGATTGGTTTCCATATATTATTTACGGCAGGCCTTCGCATACTTGGGGCTGCCATTAATAACATATGGCTCAATTACACAGAGCTACTCACCGGGATTCGCGCCTGCCTGACCAGTAGGTAATCGAGGTCATCAGGCGACGCCTCTTTTCTGTCGCCTCTTACGACACAGCAGGCTCACTGTTGGGGGTATTCTAACACCAATGATCACGTGTCTAAACGTTCCAATGGTTCCCGCCACCCACACGGGGGATTTTACTTCCTCAGGATGGCCGCTCCGGGGCCACTATGGACATCCCTGTATTCCGCCTTACGTAACTCATGTCTCCCGGTGCGTTATCTAGGCTGCTCGCCTCTGTTGTCCGCTGTTCAAATATTATTGTGTGCCTACTGATAAACTATATTGACTCCATTCGCACACACTCTCTTACAGCTGTGTTAACCCTTAGCTGTCATTGTAGTCTACTAACCGTATATATACGTCCTTACTCCTTAATCCGTTCTGTGCTGCATCTGCACCCACCCGGGTTCTAAACCCGTTGGAGTCCTTTTACAAGTACATTTTCAACCGATTCTTATGCACCTTAACTCTTCTGCCTTTCTTATTAAGCAGTAGGGTACAATTTACCCCTGAAACGTCCACTACCTCATAAGGTCCTACAAATGGCGGACTCAGCTTTTTAGATCGTCCTCTTCGCAATGCATCATTACGCAAGAGTACCTTGTCACCAATTCGAAATGTGACTTCGTTCTGCTTTTTATCGTAATTAGCCTTTTCCAGTTCTTTACGCTCAACTAGCGTCCTCCTAGCGGCTTCATGATTCCTCCTGAGCTGTGACGTCAGCTCCTCTACCACGTTCTGATGTTCATTATAATCCACCTCAGGTGGCTTTTGCAATACACCTGGTATATTCGCCTTCTTTCCAAAAATAAGCTCGTAGGGTGTGAACCCTGTGCTAGTACTCTTGGTGGTATTATATACAAAACTCGCTGTGGGCAGATACTTGTCCCAGTCATTTTGTCCGCCTGAGCAAACATAATGCCTCAGGTACTCTGCTAGTACCTTGTGAGATCTCTCTACGCTACCGTTGGACTGTGGTCTGAAAGCGCTTGTGTTTGTTTTCTTAGTTCGCAATTTCTTGCAAAGTGCCTTGAAAACTTCGCTCATGAAGTTACTACCCTGGTCAGTGAGAATCTGCCTCGGTATCCCGTAAATGCTTATAACATTATTAATGAGCGTCCGTGCCACTGTTTCAGCCTCCTGATTCGGCATGGCACTAGCTACCAAGTACTTCGACAGTTGGTCCTGGCATGTCAAAATATACTTATTGCCAAGCTCTGTCACCGGAAGTGGACCCACCACATCCAAAGATACCTTCTCAAAGACCGTGCTAGGGGTGTCCGTAATTACCATTGGCGCTCTGACGTCTGGTCTAGTCCCCTTATTCTTTTGGCATGAAGGACACGAGCGTATATAACGCTCAATGTCGCTTTTCATTCCCTTCCACTGTAATCGTTCGCGTACCCTGGCGTACGTGCGGGCTATTCCCTGGTGTCCTCCAACCAAGGAATCATGACACTCCTTCAGGATGGCCAATTTCTCAGCCTCCTGCAACTCGGTTACCTCGGGTAAGCTGTCTTCGGGCGTGGACTCCTCTGCGTTAGCGTCCTCGGAGACCTCACTACCGTCTGCTTCAATTCCCTCTACCGTAGCGTCCTCGGGTTTTGAAGTCGTTGCTACCCTCCTACGAGTTTCCATATGAGTGGCCACGGCCGCCCCCTGCCGTAACTCGTGCCCAGCCGAGTTGATCACTCGCGCTTGACACTGTGCATCAGTGGGATTCCTGCTAAGGGCATCAGCATTGCAGTTCTGCTTGCCCTGCTTATAAATGATTTCTAAATCATACTCTGCCAATTTCAATCGGAACTTTAGCAGGCGTGACGATGGGTCTTGAACATTGAATACCCACTTCAGCGGCTTGTGATCTGTCACCACTGTGAAATGCCGTCCGAACAAATACGGCCTGAAATACTTTACACCCCAAACAATGCCTAATAATTCTTTTTCCGTGACACTATAATTTCTTTCTGCCTTAATAAGCGTCCTGCTTGCATACGCTACGGGAAGATCTTTACCCACGGGCCCTTGTGACAATACGGCCCCCACTGCTTCGTTGCTAGCATCTGTGGTAAGAACGAATGGCTTTTCAAAATCTGGGTATTGTAATATAGGCTCTTCAATGAGTTTTTGCTTTAGCGTTTCGAACGCTTGTTCCTGTGCATCTCCCCACACGAAGGGAACTTCCTTCTTCACTAATTCATATAGTGGCTTCGCGATCTTACTATAATTGGGTATAAATTTCCTATAATACCCACTGAGTCCGCAGAATTGTTTAATCTGGCGGCTCGTGCTAGGCCTCGGAAAATCCTTCACGGCCTGCACCTTTCGTGAGTCTGGTAAGACTCCCTCTTCAGTAATTACATGCCCTAAGAACGTCACTTCAGTCCTCAGGAACTCACACTTATCTGGCTGGAGCTTCAACGTATTTTCTCTCAGCCTTTGGAAAACATCCCTTAACTTAGCATTGTGCTCCTCTATTGTGCTACCATACACTATTATATCATCTAGATAGCACAGACACTGAATACCTGTCAATCCGGTAAGCACTGTATTCATCAGCCTTGTGAATGTGGCTGGCGCATCTTTCAACCCCATGGGCATTTTTGCGAATTCGTACTTACGCCCTAATGCTGAAAAAGCTGTCTTGGGCCTGTCTTCAGGTTTTAATAACACCTGATAATAACCACTACAGAGGTCAAGTGTACTGAAATACCTGGCCTTACCTAGAGCATCTAATAGCTCTGAGATGAGTGGGAGGGGATAACTAACCCCTATCGTTACTTCGTTCAATTTTCGGAAGTCAATCACAACTCTCCACTTTTGCTTACCTGACGCATCCATTTTCTTTGGTACTAACAATAATGGTGCATTCCAAGGGGATGTACTAGGTACAATAATTTCATCACCTAGCATCTTATCTATCTGCGCTTGTATCTCTCCCTTTTGTGCCTCCGGCAGCCTATAAGGCCGCACATTAATCGGGGGTTGATCCCGGGGCGTTGGGATCTCGTGACGTATAACTTCCGTGCATGTGAGCTTATCTCCCTCAAGGTGGAAGATGTCATTGTATTCCGCACAGATGGCGTATATACCTTCCTTATCTACCTGCGTGAGATGGTCTACTCGCAAGCAGTCTATCACTCGGCGTGATCTGGGCTTCTGAGTAGCCGCTTCTCCGGTTACCGCCTTACTGCCTTGCTGTACCTTGCGTACTTCTGCCAGGCAGGTGTCATCCACCTCCTGCATTCGCACTCGAGGGCTGTACAGAGTCACTTCTTCCTCAGTAGTATTCATCATACTGACTACTGCCTCATTGTGCTCTGACCTAGTTAGACACTCTGCGAGGTAAACCCCTGGTGCCACCTCGGCCCTCTCAATAATTCCCACTGGTAGATTCTTATCGACTTCAATAACTACTACCTTCTGAGTTCGAGGCTCGAGGCTGATTATCTTCGCCTCCCTCGCTCCCAGCGGGTATCTTTTACCGTGGATCGTAACATGACCCTCCCGGTAGTCGATCACGCTGTCAGCTAGGATGTCTCTCCCTATTATACCATCCTGGCTTAGTTGGAAATCACTGCCCACCACATGCACTGTGTGTTTAGTACCTCCAATAACAAACTGAACGGTCCCTTGGGTGTAAATCGTTCCCTCGCTTACACCCATTAATTCGATCGTGGTGCCTCTACTGATTGTAACTGTTTTAGGCACTGATTGCCTCTTCACTAGGCTGACATCTGAACCAGTGTCAATTAAAAACCTCAGAGGCCCCCCACAATGCATTAATATAGTGCCCTCCATGTCACGTGCCTGGGGACGCCTTAAATTACGGGATTCCATAGCTGTCCCTGTGTTATGGACCCGCTCCAGTTTGTCGCCCCTGTCTGAGTGATATTTCTCTTACTACCTTTCCCACTCTTGAACCAACAGTCTTTGGTTCCATGTGACCACCGGTCACAAATATCGCACTGTCGTCGGCCTTTCATGGCCTTGCCTCCCGTGCGCCTACTCTGGCCCTGGCCTTTCTTGGCCTCCGGACAATTTCGTTTTACGTGACCCTGCTGGCCACATTTATAACACTTTCGCCGGTCCGCTTCTACTTGTGGTACCCGGACTGTCTGTCGGCAGTTGTTTTGTACGTGCCCTTTCTTCCCACAACGGTAACAGGTTCTATTCCTGTCCGCTTCCGTGTGAGGCTTCTCTCTAATTATGCGCACGGCTTCCGGCGCCACGGCTTCCTTATCTCTTTGCTTCTTTCGGCAATCGCGCTCTATGTGTCCCGGTTTTTTGCAATATCTACATATGATCTTACTTGGTGTGCCCCCTGTCTGTACATTAGGTGTACTACCTAACGCGGTGCGTGCACCTCGGGTTCGTGCCTCCTTGCACTCCCGTGCGATGTGGCCTTCCCTGTTACAGTTGTAACAGACCACCCTAACACTCGCTTGTGTTGGCTTAGTATGCCACCTTAGTGGTGCCTTCCTTTCCTGATCGGGTTTACCTGCTCTTACCCCTGAGCCATGTTTCGTATGCAACCCTTCTCGTGCTTTCTTTGACAGAATTACCGCCTCTTCTTGCCTCGCAGTGGCTACAGCTTTCTCGAAAGTAATGGCCCCGTGGCCCTGGACTCTAGCTTGGATTCGCGGGTTACTTAACCCCTGTATGAAGCTAGCTACGCATATTTTTCTTGTAATTCTTAACTGAGCTTCCCTGTCCTCCCAGCTTTCTCCATCGAGGACTGCTTCCCTGAACGCAGCTGATAGAGTCTCTACTTTGTGTGCCCATATCGCCACTGATTCTCTCGGATCCTGCGCTGTTTGAAACATCTGGCAAATATACAAGTCTAATGTGCCCTGAAATCCGTAGTATTCTTGTAATGCCTGCTTGGCAGCCTCCCAATGATTTATATCTCTTCTGACTAACAACTTGTCTCGGGCCTTGCCCGTGATTTTGGTCAGGATATACTTAAAGAACAGCTCTTGATCATCGTCTTTTACCATGCGAACAGCAGCGTCTACATTGGCCACAAACTCACGTAATCTGTCGGGCTGTGTTCCATCGAACTCCCGACCTATCAGGCGATGTCCTTCGGTTACTGATACAAAAGGCCCACTTGTACTCACCATATCTATGTCTGCTAGCCTCTCCTCTACCTGGACACCGGTAGCTGCACTTGTCTGTCTTGCCATTGTAATAAGGTTAGCTTACCTGGCGGCTACTTCTTCTTCTTTGTTGTCTCTGCTAACTGGATACTGCGGCTGATCGGTCCTCCCTTCTGCTGGTGGCACGGCTCGCTACTGCACCGCTCCTTCTGCTTAGTAGGCTTCTTCTTCTCTCTTCTGCGTTGCGCGGCACTCGGTACGATTTACGCGGATGCGCGGACGGACAATCTTCTGCGTTGTCGCGGTCTTTATCGGACAATCTTCTGCGATGTCGCGATCTCTCTCTCTATTCCGTAGTTGCTCTGTTCAGTGCGTCGAACTCGGGACCCTACACATCTGACACCAAAAGTTAGGTCTGTCGTGACCTACCTGGCCTGTGAGACGGTCTGGCAGGTTGACAGCTCCTCCGTCGATTTCCCTACTAGCCGAGCGGTTTTCTAGATAAGGGAACTTTGAGGTTCGAAGACTGGTCCCGGAACTACCGGAATAAAAGATGAAATTCCCTTGAACTACTGCCGATTTATTGAGCCCTTGGCAGTCGAAGTATATATACACTATATACAAATTATGTGAAGTTACTGCTGGAGGTGCACGCAGGTCTGTAATAGCGCTACTAAGTCTTACTGATACTTGACATCTAGTGTGTCTCCGCGAGGCTGAATTCTGCTCGCGCGCGTTACGACGTTACTCTGGCAAGAACTAAGGCGTGAGAGCTACTGTTACTCTGCCGCTCCACTACTCTGCTGCTCTGCCGCTTGACAACTCGGTTACTCTGTAATAACTTTGTCGCTCGCCATTTTGGATATCCTTATATTCAACTAGAGATGACCCAGAATCCATCTCTCCCTTCCACTGGGGCCTGGTCCATACCACCCTCCAGTGCCTGGCTAGTGCTGCTCCCTAAGGTGGCGGCGACTGCCCATACTTGTGTCTACGTGACATCCAAGGTTCAACTTCTGGCCTGACTTGTGACAATGAATCACTCTCTCTACAATACAAAGTGCTCGACCAACGTACTGTTGTACTATCAATATTTACAGACCTCTTGCACACATCCTGGCTCCAGCAATCCTATCTCCTCCAGAAATACATCTCTGGCTTACAAATGCTCACATCCAACTTAGTAATAATAATAATAACTCTATTGCCCTTATGTATAGTGTTCCTTCGAACCGCAGTCCTGGGTTCTGAATCATGGAGGTTCACAGTCACGACACACTGCTGCTACGCAAAGACCCCGATTTGATGTGCGTCACCACGCTCGTCAAAACCAATCGAATGGCGCCCCATCAGGAATGAGCGGTAAATCATTCGTTACTTATATCTTACTACAGGGATCTCAAACTTCCTTCCCTGAGTGACTAACATAATTCCTTTTAATTTAGATCCTTTCTCAATAGTTTTAAATGTGCGAATTCCCTCTTCTTTAATAAATTGTAGTATATATTATCGATGAAGCTTCTCATTAGGCGCGCTCAAGTTCTCCTTCCTCCGTGTTTCTAGAAATTGGATTAGCCAATCAGCGCATTTCTCTTCCAACTCTGCACGTTGCTATGAGCGGCCAAGCGAAAGTATGACATAGGATTGCCTAACAGCGGCTTCGATCGCCATTTTGCTGTAGTCAAACACAATCTGAAGCTTCCCCTCATAATAAAATTTTAAAAATATCGTAATTCCTCCAAAAATACTGCAATCTCCTCCAAATTTCACCAAAACATCCAAAATAGCATCCTGTCCATCCTGAATCATTTAGAATTCGAGTTCAGTACCAACTCGACTTGCTGAAACTGTTACGTACCTTGATACTTTTCTGGAAGCTCGATGTAAAAGTCGCAAAACACGCCGTTGCACTAAACGCATCAAATGTCTATCCATGTAGCTTGCAAAAAAATTGGTCTAGTTTTGTACGCTTGGTTATTTTGTGATTGCGTTTTTAGTGATACCATTTTTCTTAACAATTTCGATTCTCTGACCCCCTCCAAAGCCAAACTCTAGATCCGCGTCTGCTTATATCCATATATAAGTAGAGCTGAAGGGAGAAGGGATTAGGTTAGGTAGAATATACTTTAAAAAAATAGGCTAACGATTAACTTAATCCGAAGAAAAGTGGGATAATGATTTGGAAGAATGTCAATGGCCTACTGATAGTTCCTTTGTTCTATTGTGCAAACTTGTGACTTGACATGTAGGCCTATGTAAGCATACATTTCTTTCCTGCAACCGTTCTCCTAGGCCTAGAAATTGGCAATCGTAAGGGATTCTGTGGGTGGTTTCACTGGTATGAGCTCTTCATCATTCCAGGTGCAACAGATCCACATAATGCACTCCTTTCTGATCACAGTTCTTAACATGAGAAGTACCTTTAAGGAGAACAATACTAAACTGCAGTCTAAATTATCCTGATCTTAGGTTCATATATTTTCCATGGACCTCTTACCACCTCAGTTACAGGCCGGACGTTTGTTTTAGACGAGTGAAAAATCTTAATGGAAGCCTGGAGGCGAGTTACTGCAGTACCTGTGTTGTTGTCAGCTGCCCCAAGCGGTCCGATGATTGACAATCCTGTCTCACACTATGCTGAAGTACAGTCATTGGCAAATATAATGGCGTTCTGTTCGTAACTACGTAACGTGTACTTCCGTGTCACACAATACTTCGACATGGACTGTACTGTCAGCGGGACGGTGTCACCACGTGCTCAAGTCTGAAATTCCATTACATCAGATCGGTGGTGACAAGTTTGAAGCGATAGGGTGAGAGAGTGACTGTGTACAGGCTCACCCGCTGGCTTCAAGGTCAAGGGCAATCGTCTAAAACAAACGTCCGGCCTGTACTGACTCCCTTACCTGCAGGGCACGCTCTGGTTTCTTATCAAAGGATGGTATTGCGATGGATCATTAAATCACTCTTTGACTTTCTTGGGTGCAGCCAGAGGAACAATGTGGTGTTCTGATTAGAACCGATGAGGGGGAGGGGGAAACCAGCTCAGTGAGACAACATTCCAATTCAGTCAACCGGCACTGCTCCAAGAGGGAATTTGACAGTACTCGCAGTTACAGAACGGAAGACATCCAGCCAGATAAGTAATAGCTTGCACTATACAGTACAGTATATCCACAGTTGACTTTTACCACCATATAGTCACTCCAAACAGGCAAATTCCGGATTTCTATCACCATTTTATCATTCCACCTAACATCATATATACTACAACTAGCATACACTGACAAGTTGCATTACCAATACTGCAACTAAATAATTGTACATATTGTATATATTTTCACATGTATTTTCAATCATTGATTCTACAGCCTAAGTGTAATGGATCTGATGATGATCGCTTGACGATCGAAACTGGTCATCCTAGTGTATTTATTAATCTCTTATAATTTTTTTCAGGATTAGGGCATAACCCAGCTCTTTTGGGTACATGCGTGTTGACCGACTGAAAAGCACCAAACTTTTGTTTACTAAGGCAACACTGAAAAATAGCTTCAAACCCCACAATCTTCAGTTTCGGGTACAGTTCATGTCATAATAAACCAGACAACTCTTTATTTGATTCCTACTAAACTAAAATGAATATTCATTTGGACAGGCAATATATTTTTTTCGAAAGGGAGTTTAGGTGTATAAGGTTGATGTGATCCGCTGAAATATCCGTTGAATAGTATAAATAAAATACTCCGAAATAAGATAAGGTATTAATTAAGGCAATAACTAAAAAAAACTTACTGAAATGGATATGCATGTCATCAGACAGCGTAAATGTTTGCGCAAATGGGGTTAGGTGTATCAGGTTGAAGTGATCCGTATGAATGGTCAATGCATACGATTAATAAAACACCATAATAGGAGACAGTAAGAGTTAAGGCAATACGGAACATAGGAAATGGTTTAAAAAAATTATACAAACTAATTTCGATACAGAATGTTGTGAAAAAAGTTGAAATAATGCACCAATCCATTTACCTACCATCCGGTGGAAGGCTTTCGTGCTATGAGGATGGCTAGAAATCGTGATCGAGAACTCTTAACAAGCGCCATAACAAGGTACCTTACAGAATACCACTTTGAGCCTCGCTAGCCATGGGTTGTTATGCCTATGGTTACGATTCCGTCGTAACCATGTTGGTGGGTTGTTATGGAGTGACGTTACAGAATCGGGCTGCAAGCTCCATACAGAATTCAGATATTTACAATTCGGGAAGATAAGATATGTCTTTCTCGAACGAAATTGTAAACGGCTAATCAGAGCCAGTTGGTGTATTCTTTGGAATACACGGTAAGATAGAGTAAGCTTTTACTTCTCTTTGCTATAGTTCATTCCTTCTTTTTTCTCAAACACCAACAGTGATCTTCTGATTTCTCCTTGTTGGTCATGTCTCTTATGTTACCTGTGAGTCTGTTCTAGAGATATATTTTCCATGACCCACCTAGCGTCATCTAGCAGCGAATCTCTGAAGTTCCTCAATTCTTCCCTGTACAAGAGGACTTCTTTATCAATCTGGCAACCAGATCTCGTCGCCATCGCCAGCTATCATCTCCGTGATCAAGAGAACTTCGTCTACTTTTTCACCCTCCAGGCTGCGCTAGTGTTGCCTGCTATCAACTCTTTGAAGATCATTTCATCAAGAGAAATTAACGTTTCAATGTTGGTTATTCTTATATGTATTCCTTTTGTCTCCTACCCCCACTCTTTTCCCTTCCTTGGTCCCTCCGTGCTTCGCTGAGCGTGTCTCACTTGTACGTCGGAAGTCGACCTAATCAGTTAGAGCTCCACTAAAGCTCGCCTCCTCAACTCGAGAGGCAAACTTTTAAATTCTACGCCATGTTAGAATTTTAGTATCAACCGTCAAAGGGAACATCACCTTCGCCATGAAGCAAAGCTAAGTACTACTTCTACGTTCAACTTATTTTAATTGATTTTAAATAGCTACATGCTTTTTAATGATCATTTTATATGCAGTGTGAGATTTCTATATTTGGGGCAATAATCATCCTTCGAGGGATTTAATATGTTGGGCTTTTGTCTACCTAAGCCAATCTTAACAAGAAGCAGCATTTCTTATGCTTATTAAATGAGAGATTTTCTCACAACGTGGGATACCATTAAATTACCCACTGTCTATAAAACACTTAGCTCGTTCCACCGCTGGACTAACTTTTGCACAATTCTACAGTCATGATTGCTCTGGAACCTTCCAGAATCTGCACTCTATCTACCAGTTATACTGTCATGTATTTTCCGCTCACATATGGGAATACTTTTCAAACTAAGGAATCTTCCTTATGAACTACTAATTAATATCTAATTTTTAGCCTACTTTTCACATTTTGCAAAAATGAGGAAAAAGTAGTCTTATGAGATCGGGCAAATGTGTGTGTGTCTGTCTGTCTGTCCTTCTGTCTGTCTGTCTGTCCTTCTGTCTGTCTGGCTGTGTGTGTGTCCCCCCCCTATCAACTCCTAAACGGCTGGAGCAATCAAAACGAAATTTGGTAGGAGTAAAGGTCTATACCCGAATATCTCACGGCCATATTTGAAAATGATGTCAGTGCTACCAACTGCTAAAAAATCGCAATTAAAATTTGAGCTCCATGTTGGATATCTTGGAAGGTATAAATGGGAGCTATTTCAAAATTGGCATACGTATAGATAATAATATTGCAGTTTAATTTCCAGGAGGCCATACATCGCTGTGTTGCCAAAATAATTATAAGCCTGCTGATTGGTCCAATTTTTAAATGCACATAACTTCTACACTATCAATTGGAATTCAACCAAATTTCGTATGTTGTATGCATACATAACCAGATATGACTGAGCGTAATCTTAAGACCCACCAGGGCTGCCAACTGTTAATAAATGCTCCTAATTTATTTTATCCAAATACCAATATATCAGAAAGTATGCAAGCCAATAGCTCTAAACTTTGCACACGTATAGTACCTGGCATTCTAGATGCATTTGGACTAACTAATATACGTCAGTGCTGCCAACATGATTCTAAGCCTGCTGATAGGTCCAATTTTAAAATGCATGTAACTTCTATACTAACTAATGGATTTCATTCAAAATTGGCACAACAATAGATCATATTATTTCAGATTATTTCTGACCAATACATGCATGACTTTGTTGCCAACATGATTTTACGCACGCTGTTAGATCCAATGTTTAACTGCATGTAACGTCCATGCTATTCATTGGACTTCAACCAAATTTTGTATTCTGTACCTTAAGAGATGGAACTAAGAATATATTCAGTCATCAGGTCTGCCAACTGTAGTGCTCTATTAGGCTACATTATGCAAGGTATACAGCATTTCGAAATAATCAGAAATTTCGATATTAGCAACTTAATTTCTTCATTATTCTAGATAGGTTCATATACTGTAGAATAATCATTGGCATGAAAAGTAGGCTCTTTAGTTCGTCACGGAACTTCTTGTTCTTCCTCCGTTGGGATTTTATCTGGCGCATTCAACTCTAATCTACAACTTTCTCAAGCAATAGACTCTCGTATATCTAGTGTAACTAGTTATTTTCCATCAATGCAATAACTTTCTTTGCCATAAACGTTTTGTGCAACTACAGTGAACGTTTCATCTATTTCAACAGACTATAGTGAAATCAGTGCTTGTTCAACCTTTCATCCGCGTCGCGTTCGTCCGAATACTATAAATACGGCCATGAACTCTTTTCCTCAATCCCATTTGATCTTTCCCAAGCCCCTTACTAACAAACCAAAATAATAAAATTGTTACTTTAGGTCTTTTTCAACGAGGTGTCACTCTCAATAAGTGCCCTCCCTCTCTTGCTTTATGTACCACGAATTAATGTCTGCAAAACTTCGTGTCTAGTACACGCCTTAAATTATATTGTTTCTCCCTTCTTATTACGGAATACAATTCTTTCAACTCATAAGTGAGTTATCTCTAGGTTTCACGAAAGGGAAACTTGTCCCATTCGTCTCGTGATCCCTACTTAAACATAGGAATTCTAGAAACTTCCTTTCGATTGTTCTCTTCAGGTTTCACAATAAGTGACCTGCCCTATTTGTATGATCCTTACAAGTAATTCAGCATCAACACAAGAAGTTATAGAAACTTCTATTTTATTCTTCCTGCTTTTTGTTGTTGTTACTTTCGAAGTTGTTACTCTTTCTAAGATATTTATCCAGAAATTCTTAAAGTACACACCTTGTACTCGATTTATTGTCTAACTTTAATTACGTTAGTTATCTTTAAATTTTTCATTTATTTATCTTCGTCATTTCAAAATCTTACGAAGATTTTAAAGTATATAAAAGGTTTGAAACCAAAAGAATTGTTAATTGCCTGGCGCAAGCTTTAGATATTTTCGGAGGTCTGCGACCCCAATTGTTTATATAAATCAAAATTATATATTTGTTACAAAATTACTACCCAACGTTGTTAAATAAATTCAAAATTTCTTTTTGGCTTTATCATTTCTCTAACATAACGGTTAGGCAAGATCCTGTCTTCCTTGACTCTTCCCACTTAATGCAAATAAATCTATTGATAGGGCTTTCACCACTTGCTGCATTTGAGCAAGAACTCTTTGTTGATAACTTAGTAAAGTCTCTCTTAGCTTTAATAGCTAATTCTAACTGGCCAGTAAGGCAAGCATAGCTCGCTACGCCAGCTTCCTGCTTGTGGAGATTCTCTCCAACACTTATGGTTGGTTTTTCAAAATATAAGTGTTTCTCATTGTCTAAACTTTTAGTCGGCGCCTTGCTGGGTGAAAGCTTAGCCATTTCTAAATGCAACTATTGGTATACTCACCAAAATTATTCCCAAAGGTATAATTGCTTTATCCCTATCCTTCTTGGAAGCATTTGGTCGCTCTTTAGAAATTATACAATTTCAAAAACTAAAAATCTCGAAGCTGATTCAAATTATCAGCATTCTTCAAATTGCTTGTTTAAAAACAAACTTATTTGAACAGATACACAATAAATCTGTTTCTCTTTGTCTTGCCAGACCATCACCCTTCCCCATAGTAGGCATATGTATGCTTGAGAGGGAATACACTAAAGCAGCTTTCTCGAGAACAACCCAAGTTCCAGCTGCGTTTCCCGTTAGCTTTGCCCAGGTCTCTACCCACGTTAGGTATCGGAGAGAGGATTTGCAGCGGCAGCTGCCTTTGAGTACATTTAAAGTTAAACTTATAACTTCATTTGGACTCTCGTCCTATTTCTCCATCCTTTTTCTCCAGTCCGAAACCCACTTCCTTTTCTTTATCATCTTCCCTTGGGGGTTAGGTTATTCCCAAGCCAATAATCTACCTAAAATTTGGTGCCGAAACCCGGGAGAGTCCATTTATCACATTTTCTATTTTGTCAAGGGTTATTTGACAATATTTTGCAAATCATTAATATCTTCTTTGAATTTTTCAGCTATAACTACATCGTGCAAAGCCTGTGAAGTGGAAAGAGGCCGCTCCTGTCTCCTTTGGTGTGTCCCTTTCTTTCAACCTATTTGCTGCTGCCAGCCTGACAGCATTTCCAAGGTTCCACAGTTTCGTAAGTTATACTTTAATTTACCTATTTTGTCATGGCTCCTACAGAAAAGGATAAGGATGAAAAACTTACTTCTAAACGAGCATCCTATAAAGGGCAAATTACCCGATTCAGAAAATACATCTAAGAGCTAGATCCCTCAGAAGCTCAATTAGATTTGTTAAAACATCGTGTAAAGGATTTTGAACGTTCATATGAAAATTATTGTAACATCCAAACTGAAATTGAAACTTGTATGCTCAATCAAACCGAAGATCGAGTCGAAGTAGAAAACCAATATTACGAAGGTATAGGTTCTGCTTTCAAAATAATACGCCAACTCCAAGAAGAACAGAAAAAAGATGGTTCTGTTCTTGGTTCCCTTCACGAACAACAAACCTCTTCTCGCGACGGCACTCACAAACCCAAACCATTTCTACTTAAGATTGATTTACCCCACTTCTCTGGAGACGAATCCACTTGGGATTCTTTCTATGAACTATTTTGTTCTCTTGTTCATGACAATGAAGACATTCAAGTCATCTACAAGTTCCATTATTTGAGATCTATCCTCCGAGGTCAAGCTCTGCAGTTAGTTGAAGCACTCCCATTAAGTGCCGAAAACTACCCCCATCATTGCCTTTAACTTGTTGAAAGAAAGATACGGTAATTCACGGTTACGTACTCAACGCCATATGAACGCTCTATTTAACCTACCCGCGTCACAGCACAATGACGTCACTAGTTTGCGTACTCTCATTGATACTATACAACTTCACGTTAAAGCTTTGTCCCAATTAGATCAACCCACTGAACACTGGAACACTTTCCTAATACATTTAGTGGTTTCTAAAGTCGATGTTGCTACCCTAAAACCTTGGGAGATTGAACTTTCCAAAGACGATTACTCTTACGAGCATTTAGTCACCTTCATAAATGCTAGATGCCAACTCTTAACTGCTTTAGCTAATCAAAGTGAACCCTCATCCCCGAGTTCTAAATACGAATCAATGTCTCTTAAACCTAAAAGCGAACGCTTAGCGTCTAGTATTCAAAAACCTGGGTCCAGCTCATCTAAACTCAAGTCAAACACCACTGGTTACCCAAATAGGTCTAGTGAACGCCGTATTGCTAGTTCTCTCGTTTTAAACACTCAAAGCGAACCCCGCAAGAGTTTAAATGAACCATTAAAGTGCATACTTTGTAAAGATTCCCACGCCTCATATCTATGTAAATCTTTTAAAGAACTGTCAGTCGACGACAGAAGAAAATTAGTTTCCCAGAATAAACATTGCTTCAACTGCCTAGCACCCACGCATTCTGCTTCAAATTGCAAATCCACCAGACTTTCCTTCCATTGTGAAAAAGCTCATCACACTTTACTACATCGTCATGATCAGGCAAGGTCATCGACAGCATCTACTTCTCAGAAAAGTGACAATGCTAACTGTTCCAATGCTTCGTCTCACATCCAAAATGCCAAGTCCATACGTAGTGCCCAAGTACTATTGTCTACTGTCCAAATCGAAGTTCAGGATAACTTTGGCAACTGGGTCCGTGCACGCGGTCTTCTTGATTCAGCGGCAACTCATGATTTTGTGTCTAATTCTTTGATTAGAAAACTAGGCCTACCTGTAAACCCCACTTCTATTAACGTATCGGGCATTAACAGCTCAAAATCGCAAGCTTTACAGTTCTCAAAGCTAACCATAAGAGAAACAACTTTCTCAAACTGAATTGTCTCATTCTCAATAGCAGAGGAGAAGATACTCCAAGTCACTCTGTGGATATTTCAGGGTTAAATATTCCCTCGCATTTAAGGCTAGCCGATCCTCTGTCCAATGTACAAAACCCCATTGACATACTCTTTAGTGCCAATGTTTTCTGGAATTGCCTTCGTACACAGGTTCGCAAGTTATCCCCAAACGTGGTTGCCAGAGACACTAATTTTGGATGGATCCTCACCGGTCAACTTCCCCATTATTCTCCCCAACCCGCATCGCAATGTTATTTCGATAATACTGACTTGGAACAGTTCTGGAGGCTCGAAAGCGTTGATTCTCCTAACGTGACCTCTTCAGAAAACGAATTCTGTGAGCAACTTTTTCTGAACACCACCACTCGCTCTTCTGATGGTCGGTTCATTGTTCAGATGCCAAGATTACATAATCCCCCTAAACTTATTAACTCTCAACCCAAAGCTCGAAAAGCTGTCTTTGCTATCGAGAGCAAATTCAAGAAAGAACCTCTCGTTGAACAGCAGTATACTGATTTTATGGATGAGTATGAAAGCTTAGATCACATGGAAGTGGTTAACAAATCTGATGACGAATTGCACCCCCCAATTGAAACGGTTTTCTTAAATCATCATCCCGTGTGGAAAAACCCTCTTGTAAAGGATAAAATCCGAGTTGTTTTCAATGGTTCATCACCTGACGTTCAACTTTCGATTATTTCCCATAGCTGTTATAGCGGATATAAAACAGATGTACCGTCAAGTTTTAATTCAGCCTGAACAACGAGATCTCCAAAGAATCTTGTGGCGCGACGAAATCAGCAAGCCCATTAAGGTATTTCGCTTAAAAACGGTTACTTATGGCTTGAAAACTTCCGCTTTCCTTGCTATCCGATCCCTACACTTGTTAGCCTCTCAAGATGGTCATTTATTTGATTCTAAAGCTTCCGAAGCACTAACTACATCATTCTATGTTGACGATTACTTGCAGTCCTTCCCCACTCTGGAGGAAGCTTCTTTCGTGTCACTAGAACTTCAGGCATTGCTAAAGAATGGAGGTTTCCCACTTCATAAGTGGAATTCCAACTCCCATGAATTTCTCGCCCAGTTTCCTATTGAAGATGTAGATCCCTCCTCCGTCGAAATTTGTGGAAACTTCGAATCCATAAAAACTCTTGGAGTCCATTGGTGCACTAGCACTGACACTCTCATCTATAAAGTTTCGCTCGCAGAAGAGCTCCCTAACACAAAAAGACAAATTCTCTCTGAAATTGCAAAAATTTTTGATCCGCTTCAATTCCTTGCCCCGGTTATCGTTACAGCCAAACTTTTCATGCAAGAGCTATGGTCGCTCAAATGTGAATGGGACGACACTGTTCCCCTTTCTTTTCTTAACAGATGGCTCTCTTTTCGCAGCAATTTGCTTGATCTTTCCCTTATTGAAATTCCCAGGAATTAAATTAACACTCATCCTAATGCATCTTTTTTCCTTCATGTGTTCGCGGACAGTTCCGAAAAAGCTTACGGTTGCTGTGTATATTTGGTTTATCGCGGTTCCTTAAATGGATCTTCAGTTTCCAACCTTGTTTGTGCCAAATCGAAGGTGGCTCCTCTTAAAACTATCACTTTGCCTAGGCTTGAATTGTGTGCTGCACTCATGGCCGCAGAACTTGCTAAGAAATTACGGGAAGTCTTAAAAGTCGAATTCTCGCAAATCTATCTCTGGAGCGATTCCATGATCACCCTTTCTTGGATCGCCAAAAACCCCTCTCATTGGCAAACTTTTGTTGCAAACAGGGTTTCCAAAATTCAAACTCTTTCTTCGGGATGTCAATGGAGGCATGTGCCCAGCGCTGACAACCCTGCCGACATTATTTCTCGTGGATGTTTACCCTCTCAATTGGCAGCTTCCCAGTTGTACTGGCATGGACCCGCGTGGTTAATCGAAGACTCTTCTTGTTGGCCTTCTAAACCTCCAGCTACAAACTCCAACTTGTCTGACACTAAAGTATCTAAATCTACTGCTTCGTGTCTTGTTTCCAACGTTTCTCATCCCTTATTGTCACGCTATTCTTCCTTTCACAAATTAATTCGAATTGTTGTCCATCTTCTCAGATGGAAATATCTTGTGGTTGACCAACCTCTTCTCCCCAAACCACACCTTACCAATCATGAATTGAATCTCGCTACCATTAAGGTTTTGCAACTAACACAGCAAGAAGCCTTTTCTTCTGAATTGTCTTTACTTTCCTCTAAAAGGGATCTTCCCAAATCCAGTCGTCTTCGTGCCTTAGCCCCGTTCCTTGATGACAATGGGTTACTCAGGGTAGGTGGTAGGCTCTCGCAATCTTTGCTTTCTGAGGACAAAAAGCATCCTGTTATTTTGCCTTCTAAACATCACGTAACTTCCTTAATGATACGTGACTTTCATTATCGCAATCTGCATGTTGGTACACGCACACTGCTTTGCCTCTTAAGGGAAAAGTACTGGATTATAAATGGAATTCACGAAGTTTCCTCTGTAATTCACAAGTGCATTCCTTGCTTCAAAGCGAAACCTAAAGTCAATACTCAATTAATGAGCGATCTGCCCTCCTTTCGCTCTTCTCCTATACGTCCTTTTGCTCTAACTGGTGTGGACTATATGGGTCCGTTCCAATATCAACGCGATTCCCCTGAAGCTAAACGCAAATTGTTTGGTAAGCTCTATGTTTCTCTCATTGTTTGCATGGTTACTGGCGCGATCCATTTGGAACTAGTAACGAATGCCTCTACTTCTTACTTTTTTATCAGCTGTCTCTCGCTTCGCTGCTAGGCGTGGTGTTCCTTCGGAGATGTTCTCTGATAACGCTTCCACTTTTCAAGGCGCAGCTTCCTTGTGGAAGAAAGCTCTCACATCTTCTCCTGCCATGGAACAGATTTCTAATTTTTCCTACTCAAAGGGTTTCAAACGGCGTTTTATACCTCCCTACGCTCCTCATCACGGTGGTAGGTGGGAATCCTGCGTAAAGCTCACTAAACGTCACTTAAGAAAGGTTTTAGGTAATCGTATTCTGACTTAAAAAGGGGAAAATCTATTGCTGCAGGTGATGAACATAGCATGGAAGACGAAAGAAATCCCTAGAGACTGGCAGCTAGCAACAATTATACCTATCTACAAAAAGGGAGATAACCGAATATGCGACAACCACAGAGGAATATCATTGCTAAGTGTACCGGGGAAAATATACTCAAGGATTCTTGAAACAAGACTACGAAACCAAGTAGAGGTACAATTGGAAGAAGAACAATGTGGATTCAGGGCAGGAAGAAGCACTCAGGACTTAATATTCACAATCCGTCAAGTGTGTGAGAAGAACATAGAACGCAACAGAGATACGTATATGTGTTTTCTGGATTTAGTGAAAGCATTTGACAAGCTACCATGGAGAGTCCTGTGGAAAGTCCTAACGCAACGGAACGTGGAATCCTGCCTTATACAAGCAATTAGGAGCTTCTACAAAAGCTGCAGAAATCAAGTAAGGACATCGAACTGAACTTCCACAGAATTCATATCAACAGCAGGAGTGCGACAGGGAGACATTTTGTCACCATATTTGTTCATCATACTTTTGGATGAGGTCATGAAGAGATGTAAGGAACGCAGCAAGAAATTGAAAGTTGGGAACTACAAGTTAAATCCTATTTACATAAGTCATGGCATTTGCAGATGATGTTGTTATATTAGCCAAGTCCCCTCGAGAGCTTTAGTATAATTTGGATATCTGGAACGAAGAACTGAAGAAGGTAGGCATGGTAATCAGTACAGAGAAGTCCAAAGTGATGGCTGTGTCAAGGCAGGGAAGAGTGCTGAACGTGAAGATCGATGGCAAGGAATTGGAACAAGTTCCAACATTTAAGTACTTAGGGGCCATGATATCTGAAGATGGAAAGATGGACGCAGAAATAAATAGCCGCATTGCTTCAACAGGACGACTTTATAACTCACTAAGCCGCAACTTTATTAGCAAAAGAGAAGTGAGCGAGAAGACCAAGCTCGCTGTGTACAAGTCAACATATGTACCAACACTTACATATAGCTCGGAATCATGGACCTTAGGCACTAAACATCAAAGTAGGATACAAGCAATGGAGATGAGATACTTGAGGCGTATAAAACGAAAGACGAGAAGAGACCGCATCAGAAATAACACTATAAGAAATACGCTTGGTGTAAAACCGTTGGGATCAATCATAGAGAAAGCCCAATTGAGGTGGTATGGCCATGTCGCACGTATGCCTGAAACAAGACTACCATACCGGGTATGGCAGGCTAGGAGTGAGGGTCCCAGAACCAGAGGACGTCCACGCACCAAGTGGGAGGACAATATTGCAGCCAGTCTAAGAACAAGAGGCATTCAATGGACAGCAGCTCGAATCAAGGCCCAAGACAGGAAAGGATGGAGATCTCTCTGTGAAACCTCGACACCAACCGGCAGAAGAGGACCGACTAAGTAAGTAAGTAAGTAAGTATTCTGACTTATGAAGAATTTAATTCGCTGTCTGTTCTGATTGAAGGTGGTGTTAATTCTCGCCCTTTAACTCCGCTTTCCAATGACCCTGATGACCTGCTTCCACTTACACCTGGTCACTTCCTTATAGGTACTTCTCTTTCTGCCCCTCCTCCCCTTCCCAACTCTTACAGGGATTCCAATCTACCTATTGTTTGGCGTAAACTTGAAGCCCTCCGCAATTCTTTCTGGAAGAGGTGGAACTTGGAATACTTAACTTCCTTGCAACGGAGACAGAAGTGGTTTCTTTCCAATCTCGACATCAAAGTGGGGGACTTGGTCCTGGTTAGGGATGTTTCTCCTCCCTTGGTCTGGATTTCTGGTAGAGTGACCGAGTATTATCCTGGAAGGGATGGGAGAGTTAGGGTAGCCAAGATCTTGACCACTAACGGTCACATCATAAGACCACTGTCTTTAATTGCTCCATTACCTTTAAAATTTTAATTGTCTGTCTTGTTCTCTGTTGGTGTTTTCCCCTCCCAGCTTGGTGTATTCTTTGGAATACACGGTAAGATAGAGTAAGCTTTTACTTCTCTTTGCTATAGTTCATTCCTTCTTTTTTCTCAAACACCAACAGTGATCTTCTGATTTCTCCTTGTTGGTCATGTCTCTTATGTTACCTGTGAGTCTGTTCTAGAGATATATCTTCCATAATCCACCTAGCGTCATCTAGCAGCGAATCTCTGAAGTTCCTCAATTCTTCCCTGTACAAGAGGACTTCTTTATCAATCTGGCCACCAGATCTCGCCGCCATCGCCAGCTATCATCTCCGTGATCAAGAGAACTTCGTCTACTTTTTCACCCTCCAGGCTGCGCTAGTGTTGCCTGCTATCAACTCTTTGAAGATCATTTCATCAAGAGAAATTAACGTTTCAATGTTGGTTATTCTTATACGTATTCCTTTTGTCTCCTACCCCCACTCTTTTCCCTTCCCTGGTCCCTCCGAGCTTCGCTGAGCGTGTCTCACTTGTACGTCGGAAGTCGACCTAATCAGTTAGAGCTCCACTAAAGCTCGCCTCCTCAACTCGAGAGGCAAACTTTTAAATTCTACGCCATGTTAGAATTTTAGTATCAACCGTCAAAGGGAACATCACCTTCGCCATGAAGCAAAGCTAAGTACTACTTCTACGTTCTTCAACTTATTTTAATTGATTTTAAATAGCTACATGCTTTTTAATGATCATTTTATATGCAGTGTGAGATTTCTATATTTGGGGCAATAATCATCCTTCGAGGTATTTTCTATGTTGGGCTTTTGTCTACCTAAGCCAATCTTAACAAGAAGCAGCATTTCTTATGCTTATTAAATGAGAGATTTCCTCACAACGTGGGATACCATTAAATTACCCACTGTCTATAAAACACTTAGCTCGTTCCACCGTTGGACTAACTTTTGCCCTATTCTTCAGTCATGATTGCTCTGGAACCTTCCAGAATCTGCACTCTATCTACCAGTTATACTGTCATGTATTTTCCGCTCACATATGGGAATACTTTTCAAACTAAGGAATCTTCCTTATGAACTACTAATTAATATCTAATTTTTATTTCTCCGTTGGGATTTTCTCTGGCGCATTCAACTCTAATCTACAACTTTCTCAAGCAATAGACTCTCGTATATCTAGTGTAACTAGTTATTTTCCATCAATGCAATAACTTTCTTTGCCATAAACGTTTTGTGCAACTACAGTGAACGTTTCATCTATTTCAACAGACTATAGTGAAATCAGTGCTTGTTCAACCTTTCATCCGCGTCGCGTTCGTCCGAATACTATACATACGGCCATGAACACTTTTCCTCAATCCCATTTGATCTTTCCCAAGCCCCTTACTAACAAACCAAAATAATAAAATTGTTACTTTAGGTCTTTTTTCAATGAGGTGTCACTCTCAATAAGTGCCCTCCCTCTCTTGCTTTATGTACCTCAAATTAATGTCTGTAAAACTTCGTGTCTAGTACACGCCTTAAATTATATTGTTTCTCCCTTCTTATTACGGAATACAATTCTTTCAACTCATAAGTGAGTTATCTCTAGGTTTCACGAAAGGGAAACTTGTCCCATTCGTCTCGTGATCCCTACTTAAACATAGGAATTCTAGAAACTTCCTTTCGATTGTTCTCTTCAGGTTTCACAATAAGTGACCTGCCCTATTTGTATGATCCTTACAAGTAATTCAGCATCAACACAAGAAGTTATAGAAACTTCTATTTTATTCTTCCTGCTTTTTGTTGTTGTTACTTTCGAAGTTGTTACTCTTTCTAAGATATTTATCCAGAAATTCTTAAAGTACACACCTTGTACTCGATTTATTGTCTAACTTTAATTACGTTAGTTATCTTTAAATTTTTCATTTATTTATCTTCGTCATTTCAAAATCTTACGAAGATTTTAAAGTATATAAAAGGTTTGAAACCAAAAGAATTGTTAATTGCCTGGCGCAAGCTTTAGATATTTTCGGAGGTCTGCGACCCCAATTGTTTATATAAATCATAATTATATTTGTTACAAAATTACTACCCAAAGTTGTTAAATAAATTCAAAATTTCTTTTCGGCTTTATCATTTCTCTAACATAACGGTTAGGCAAGATCCTGTCTTCCTTGACTCTTCCCACTTAATGCAAATAAATCTATTGATAGGGCTTTCACCACTTGTTGCATTTGAGCAAGAACTCTTAGTTGATAACTTAGTAAAGTCTCTCTTAGCTTTAATAGCTAATTCTAACTGGCCAGTAAGGCAAGCATAGCTCACTACGCCAGCTTCCTGCTTGTGGAGATTCTCTCCAACACTTATGGTTGGTTTTTCAAAATATAAGTGTTTCTCATTGTCTAAACTTTTAGTCGGCGCCTTGCTGGGTGAAAGCTTAGCCATTTCTAAATGCAACTATTGGTATACTCACCAAAATTATTCCCAAAGGTATAATTGCTTTATCCCCATCCTTCTTGGAAGCATTTGGTCGCTCTTTAGAAATTATACAATTTCAAAAACTAAAAATCTCGAAGCTGATTCAAATTATCGTCAATCTTCAAATTGCTTGTTTAAAAACAAACTCCTTTGAACAGATACACAATAAATCTGTTTCTCTTTGTCTTGCCAGACCATCACCCTTCCCCATAGTAGGCATATGTATGCTTGAGAGGGAATACACTAAAGCAGCTTTCTCGAGAACAACCCAAGTTCCAGCTGCGTTTCCCGTTAGCTTTGCCCAGGTCCCTACAGACTTTAAGTATCGGAGAGAGGATTTGCAGCGGCAGCTGCCTTTGAGTACATTTAAAGTTAAACTTATAACTTCTTTTGGACTCTCGTCCAATTTCTCCATCCTTTTTCTCCAGTCCGAAACCCACTTCCTTTTCTTTATCATCTTCCCTTGGGGGTTAGGTTATTCCCAAGCCAATAATCTACCCACCAGTTCATAAAGTATCAAGTTGGGCATCGTGTGAACTTAGCCAGATTTTCAGTGCAAATGTTAAGAGGACTAGTTCTATGGAAGATCTACCCAAGAACTAGTAGAATAGTCATCAAATATCATCAAACCGTGACTACCAAAATCTTCAACATCACCAAGCTCCAAGGGAGTGAGTCACTATATTTTGCCATGTACATATGATAGGGAAAGTGTTAGGTAGTCTGTACACGACGAGGATCCTTGATATTGCCATTACTATAGAATATATTAATGTTCTTACCACATATATCAGTTTTTGTTTCAAGAAATTCCATAGTGTAGTTAGGTGTGAATGTATATCCTGTTTATTAGCTTCGTTACGGTGTTTAACTCCCACCACCCCGAATTAAATGTAAATGCAGTAGAGCTCAGTGAAATTGAGAATTTGAAATTGGTCGCCCAGCCTGGAGCGAATAGTTACAATGCATACAATTATACATTGCGAGCAATTATCACGAAACATGGCAACGTGGAACCTTGTATGAGACACACCAGTTGCACAAATAAAAAAGTTGTTAAAGTGAATTGCCATCATGAATATATTATAATATATTGAAAGCAATAAACGAGCATTAAGATAAATACCTACATAAATAAATCAGTATCTTCTTCTTGGTTAAAAGCTCAATAAAGTACAAAGACTTGGATTCCATTGGGATTTCTGACCTTGATGTCCAAGAACACTCCAAATTTTGTGATATGGTTAACTATTGGTCCCCACCATCCAAAGTGCCTTAATGTCAGAAACACCTCTTACAGGAGAGAAAGGAAAAATTATGAGCTGGGCTCAAGGGATATTGGGAACGAAAGAAAGCATCGAAGAAGAACTAGTCATACGCGCTCCTTAGTGGGCTTAAATCAATAACAATAAATCAGTATTACACATAGCTGTCACCTTGAATACATAAAAATATTTAGTCGCATAGTTAATATCTAATAAGCTACAAGTACGAAAACTAGCAATGTAATAGGTTCGTAAAAGAGACTTGGAAAAGGAAAATACTGTGCGCTAATACGAAGAAATACGTTTTTAGTAAATTGGGAGAGGAGAGATGTTTCTGGCAACTGCTAATGAAGAGAAGAGATAGGTTGGTATGACACATACTAAGACACCCAGGAATAGCAAACTTAGTTATGGAAGGAAGGGTCAAGGAAAAAAACAGTAGGGGCGGACCAAGGTTTGAATATATTAAAACAGATTGCCTCGGATGTAGGGTGTGGTAGCTATGTAGAAATGAAACGATGTTGGAACCATGGGAGGAATACTTTAGGAAGTTTGTGATTCAATATCACAACGGCTCCAGTCAACGGATGCTGGACGAACTATTAAGTGTGTCTAACCGTCCTTTTCAGGACTCACTTGGATTCCACTGGGACTTCTGACCTTGATGTCCAAGATCGCTCCAAATTTTTTGCAATGAATATTTGGACAATGCAACACTCTAAAAGTTAGAAAAGTAATACATAGAGTAGAACTCAAAACCTGGCAGGTATGCTTCCTCGGAGTTAACTGGCCCTCACACGAACACCCTTATTATTCTCCACTCTACAAGGCACCCTTTTAACAGTCCTACATGCTCACTGCAGTAAAAATACAGACTGTTATTATAGTAAGGGTTGGTGAAATCGGCATCCGCCGGTATCGACCGCCATCCTGATCGAGAGGCGCGCCAGCGCCCTCAACTAACTTTTCTTCAGTTTGTTTTTGATCTGTTCACGGCAACGACGCTATTAAACAGTTCATGTATTTTGCAATAAATAAATCAGTTGAATTACATTTAGTCGAGCGTTACGTTTCATTGCCGCTTTAAAACCTCTAACAGTAAGTTACGCAATAGAGTAATGGGGTCCAGTAAAAAAAAATGTATATGCCAAGATGAGTATTCAAACCCTGGATCTCATGGTTTATAACCAAGGCTCTTTTCCCTACGCTAACACTAACACGCCTGAAAATACTTTACATCGAGCCCCACTTTACATATTTATTTACCATTCCGACAATTTCTCATCCATTTCATTCTTACTTTTATGTTATTCTGATGTGCAGACAGTTGTGTACAGACCCACTAAAGGGCTGGAGTTCACCAGCTGACTTTAGCGGAGCAGTGCCCTATGTTTCTTTAGAGTCCAGGTCACTGCTACAATGGAGGGAGGACCCCATAGAAACCAGGGACTTAGAGCTGAGGCTTTTTAAGAGGAAGTGGACCCGAGACAAAGAGGGGTGGGTATACTGAGAACTGTATAGAAATAAAAAAACCAAGGGGTCCAACATCGACAAAATTGATACACTTCAAAGCCAACAGGCAACATTACAATTTAATACACAAAAGGGTACACGAACACACTGCCTAACGGGATAAAAACCCTGAGAGGGCAAAATGAACAGGCAAACATTAAAACAGGAAGGTAAATGAAACCCCACAAACATAAAATGAGCACACCGCTGCTAAATAACAACAAGAGAAAACAAACGTTAAAACAAAGAGCCTACACAAAGACTCGGCACACGTGGACCAAATTTACACAAAATACAATGAAATCACAAAACACAAATAAGTTACAAATGAAATAAAATAGTATCTGGATACAACACATATAAAAATCAATCACAAGTCACAATATTAAACAAGTTAAGTTATTAAGAAAGGACGAACGAGCAAACCTAGAGCACGACCACTCACCACAAGGTTCGAACAGGAACTGATACTACAAAAAGGCAGCGCAAAAACATGGAAACAAAGGGCGACCTCCCAGCCCAACATTTAAGAGGAGGGATAATTTTACCCGTCCAAAAATCACATTTAAATAAAGGCATTATTTACATGGAAGATTACAAAGTTAGATGGAGCACAATTTAATAATTTAAATTTACGTTGTCATCCGATGCAGCTGGACTTCTGGAGGAACCTCGTGGTAACGGTCAAACAAAGGAGGACGCACCCAGAAGAATGCCTCCTAAAAAAAACTCAAAACAACAAAATACAGACCCACGGATTTGATTACAAGAACAACAATTACATAATTTACCATGGGGACAGGGAAACAATTACTGACCAGTAACACGAGGCACCCTACAAATCAGTGCACGAGTCCATTGTCCATAATGGATGCCAAATCACATGAAATTTAAAAAAACGTCTCTTCATACGACGTCAAAAGAACAATTTAGGTAAAAAGTTCCTTACGTTTCTTGAGCATCTTAGTAAGTTCAATACACAACACATACCTTTACGAAGTTGTCCGGGTCTGGAGCTAGGTGTTACATACGTTAAAACGTCCAGATAACAAATCTTCGCTTCGCTTCCCTCCGATACCCACACCAAGCACCGACAGGGGAAGGGTAGGGGAAAACAAAAGGTCTCTCACCAGAGAGGCAAGTTGACATAAATAAGTTACCAAACAAAATGGTATAGTTGAAATAGAAATCCAATCTGCAGGGGTTAGCATCCCATGCTTTAAGAGTTTATAACTGGCCAAGGTTGCCATAATAGTCTTTTAGAAACTTCTCGAAGGAAATAATCTACACAGTTACAGAAACAACCACCATTGTCAGATGTGGTTTTACAACTCTCTCGAATGATTGACATTGCGCAGTTCATATATGTTGACACGTGCAGGGCCGCCAAACAGCGCTCCAGGGTCGTCCAAGACATGGCCTCAGGTAGAGGCGATGGACTCCATCAGCCAAGAGTGCCAAGTGGATGTCTCGGGTTCGGGGCCATGGGGACTAAACGAAATATGTGTGACGATGAATCGTCACAAGTTGCATTTTGTAGTTGTAGCTATACCACCCCACCCGAGACGATGATACCTGGACAAGAACTTTGACATTTTTCATGCATCAATTTTTGATTGTTCAGCTGTGCATGTTGATTGATTCTTACATGTAGTTCTATTGTTTGTCTGGTCATTGTACCCCATGTATCTCTATGATTTCATAGAAATCCCAGAAATCATCATCATCAATTTCCGTTTTCCAGCCTAAGCTGGGTCAGAGCAAATATGACACCTCTCCACTTTACTCTGTCTGTCCACCATCCTTCCTCAAACACTGAACTCCACTCCAGGTTTCTTTCTCACACACTGTCGTTCACCAATCCTTCACCGACAGCGGTGGCTACACTCGCTAATAAGCCGCGCTAGGCCATGGGGCCAAGCTCTCTGCTGACTCAGTAGACGCGTGGGTTCGAGCCCCACCATCGGCTGTTCTTGAAATGGTTTTCCATGATTTCCCATTGTCAACACCAAGCAAATGCTGGGACGGTACCTTCTGACAGGCCACGGCCGCTTCCTTCCACATCCTTGCCCAGTTTCATTCATCTTCATCCATTCCATCTCTCATCCCGACGCGCAGGTCGCCCACGGGCGTTGACTAGAAAGACCTGCACTCGGCCTCTCAGGAGGCCACACCAAAAAAAAAACATCCACCGTACTCTAGGTCTTCCTCGTCCTCTCTTACCAGTCATCCGTCTCTCCATCACTTGTTTCGGCATTCTTTCATCATTCATCCTTTTCACATGTCCATACCATCTCAATCTGTTGAACTCCAGCTTATCATTCCATCTTCTGTACCAAATTCCTCAGGAATTTCATTTCGGCTGCTTGTATTCTACTTTCATCTCTCCTCGTCATCGGCCAAGTTTCTGCTCCATACGTCATTATTGGTAAGGAATAGGTCTTGTACATCACTTCTTTAGCCTTCAGTGGTATGTCATTATCCCTAATTAAACTTCGAACCTGATGATAGAAAACACTCCCACATTATATTCTCTTGTTGATCTCCATATCCAATCTTCCACTTTCCAAAAATTTACTTCCTAAATATTCGAAGTGTACTGGTGCTTCCAGATCTACATCTCCAATTTTAATAATCCCTTTTCCTTCTTTCTTTCCTCTTGTTAATACCATTGTCTTACTTTTCTTTACACTGATTTTAATTTCCCATTTCTCAATATTTTCTTTCAGTATATCCAGCTGTTCTTGGACCACATTCTCATTCTCTCCCCAAATCAGAACATCATCAGCAAATAGGATTATGTTCATTCTTGTGCCTGTGTATGCTTCCTTTGTTGCCTTTAGTATCTCATCCATCACCAGTATAAATAGCAATGGTGAGAGTACACTCCTAGAAATATCAAGTAATATTATCACCTAAATTCGTTGACTTAGGACCAAAATAGCGTATCTATATAGGCATTACCATTATAGAAACGCTGACCTAGTCTTAAGCCAGTGATTTAATGACACTGCTGATTTAGATTTAGTCATATATTTTCCCGCTCTATATTTCAGAATCCACTCAATCGCCTGGATCTGGATGTCCATTCTGAAGAGCATAAGGATAAACTGTACTAAAATTATGAAGGTTTGTTTTGTAGTTCCATTAGAATCACACAAGCAGAAGCTCAAACGTCTGGCCTCCCTGGTTGTGGTGCACAAAACCACCGTGTTACAAAACATTCCTTGCATCCCTTCGCTATACTGTTTTTCTACTCCTTTCAAAAATCTCGGAAAACATGCTAAACCAAGTTAACACTTTTAAATATGTAAAATAAAATTACTGCCCTGTTGCCATCTCTTGAATCATTTGTGTGTTGGCACAAAGTGTGGCTTTTCGCAGATTATACTTGTCTCTGGTGCTGAGTAATGGCATTCGGGGCACAGCAAGTGCCTGTGAAAGGTGTTTTCAATATGATCCGTACTGTTGTACTGGCTCAGTGAGGAAAGCAATGGTAACAACCTCCCTACCCACCTTCTTTACTATAGATCAATATAGTGGTCACATATTCAGGATCCAATCAGCCTTCAGGCTGGCACAGTAAATGAGACAGTTAAAGCCCACACACCTCGGAAGAGATAATGCAATAATGGTTTAATACACTGAGCTATCACAGAAACAACAGATCTCCAGAGATGTGCAAGCAGCTGATAAGTTAAAAGGAAAGAACAAACCATATGTGAAAGAATTTTATCACAGTCATAATTGGTAAAATCAAGTTTCAACGATTCAAAGTGATAAGTCCAGCCGGGCCAGGACGCTGTTTCTGCACACCCAGTTGAGGAATGGTTCGCAGAGGTTTGAAGCCAAGGTCTTCCTTGGAAATTCCATATTCTACCAGTTTACCTTCGTATGTATCTATCAAATCGTCGTGAGCTTTGCATACACGAGTTAGCTGATACTTCAGATCCCTGATGGTGGAATTCTTCTTCTCCATAAGTTCCTGTTAAAAATACAGGCCACAATAATGATTTAATTCAATAAAACAATAAACAGAAAATGAAAACAAATTAAGCAAAATAATGGAAGAAAGATATAATAGCTGAGAATATGAAAGGAATTGCAGTGCAAAAGCAATAATGTAGCTGTATGACAGGGTCACTCTATTTAATGCAGCTTCCGCGAGTTAACTGGTATTTGCATAGTGCATTAAAACATCATATTTCCAATCTTCTTTGGTTCACTTAACCAGCTTAGCACAATATATACTGTCATCTATGAAAATTCAGCATTTTTATAAAATGAGTAGGCGCTATGTGGTTTATTCATTTAAATGTTGACTTTCTGTGGATTTATACCCGCATACTTATTTAGGGACGTTCTTAAGTAGGTTATATTGTGTTTAAATTAGAAATGCTCTTCAATTTTGCTAGTAAAATATTAGGGTAACTAGGCCAATGTATTATTTACAGAATAATAATATACATTAAGGAACAGAATTTTCTTTTAGTATTTCGACATCGTTACTCGGGAGAACACAACTTTCACAGAGATAGTTTATCTTAGCATGCTTCTTACAAACGAACTTCCTGCACTGATTACACATGATGGTCGTATTGATATTCTTGGTTCATCCAGATGTTTGACATCTTCCTCTCTATTTCTGGACATATTGCACAGGTTCTTCTGCAACTTCCGAATGGTGCTTGATGAGAAATTTCTGTATATCATCAGGTATGCTTGGCATCAGTGCGTGACCAGTTGAAGAGTTAAAAGATTGAGGAAAACCCTCCTCCTGTCTTTAGGGTTGCCCTCATTGAACTGAAAAACAATTTGAGCATTTATCCCAGCCATATTCATCACAGCATAAGAGACCACCAAAGGCCATCACTTCGTAATCCTAGTCACTCTGTATGATGAACACATCTGATCCACCGCATCTACTCCCATTATAATTATAGTCCAGAATTATGTGAAACATATTTGAGGCTTCATCTATTGTCCCAGTGTCATGCATGATAGAAAGTAAAATAACAACTTTGTTTTATCTTTGGAACTTGAGATACTAGAGTTAAATCTTTTTGATACCCACCTCTCTACCTATTTTTGGTAGGAACTCACCTGGCAGTTCTCTCTTGTTTTTTTCTAAGAGTTCCAACACAAGTAATGTTCTTTTCAAGTAGCTCCCTTGCCAAAGGCACACTTGTATATCAGTTGTCCACGGTCAGGATTCGGTTAGAGCCTTTGATTGGATCCATTAATCTGTGGACATTTGCAGATGGCAAATTTTTTACAGAAAAAGAGCCACCTGGCTGCTTTCCGCCATAAACTTTGATGTTGCCGGTGTAAAATGTTTTAGCATCACAGAGGGCAAAACTTTTTAATCCATATTTTGCCGGTTTATTTGGAATATACTGGATATATATCACCCTCTAGATGGTTTCAATTTCTCACCCACAGTAATGTACTCACTCAACCAGTGGCTTGTTTTACACTTATCAGTAAATCTGTCAAGCACATACCTGACAGGAGCAAGCTTGTCCGTCTTCAACCACTCAACTCTTGTCTCCTTGTCATCAAAGCGCATACAACGCAGAACAAAGAGGAGCCTTTTAGCACGCAAGAAAGCACGGAGAATTTCAAGTCCAGTACCATCTGTGGTCCAGAGTTTGTTGACAGTAGTGTGGCTTAGCTTCTTCATTCCCAGTAAGTACAAGACACCAAAATATTTTTGCGTTTAGTCTCGGATGCAGTTGAGATATCAATTTTCCTCCATTTTGTTTCTTCGTCCTTCGTCCTTCCCCACAAAATATGCACTAGCTACAGGCTCACAACTCTGTTCAGAGCCAGTCTGGTGGTCGCTGAAATTAACTACTTCATTCTCTCACTGTCTTGTTTGCTTTGTTCTTTTGTCCCCCGTCATTTTAAAGTAATGTAACTCAGTGTATTTTATTTTCCTTCTGTCTTTTTCGTTTTCTTCCGACTTTCGCCATATTTCATAACTTTATGTCACATCCCACCCCCTTCCTTTTCTCCCCTTTCTCCGCCTCCTTGCGACCCCCCCCCCTCTTTATTCCCCTTGACTTCCCCCCTCCGGTCTTCCTATTGTGCTGTGAAAACGTCGTGAAAGGCACCACGTCTGGAGAGTTCCATTTTTGTCGCCTTGAGTGTTTGGCGTTTCTCTTTGATGCTCGTTTTATAATATTTTATTTCCGTAACTTATCTTTGAATTTTAATTATTTGTTTTGTGCTGGAGTTCAGTTGTTCTCTCATTAAGTTTCGACTACCTCTTATTTTGGTATTGTTTTTAAGTTGTTGGTTTTTTTGTTTGTTTTTGGGGTTTTTTTAAATACCAAAGGGCCTGTCAGCTAAGCTCCGGATGTACTGCAGCCTTGAGGCTTAGAGTACTGCCCTGTGTACTCAGCACCAGTCCATTATCCCTGTGTCTTGAATAAGATAATACAGTCCCATAATGGACTCTGTTTTAATTTCTTTTGGTTCAATTGTCGATCTCCCAAAAAGATTGAATCTTCTGCGATCTAGAGCTTCGCAAGAACAGATTATGTGATGGGCTGTCTCCGTTTCCTTCCTACAGAGTCTGCAGTCTAGGTTTCCTTTGATTATGCCCATTTTGTTTAGGTCTTTTTCACGGGAGCGTGGCCCGTGAGAAGAGCCACTGTGTACATTACCTGATTTTTTTTTACATTTGAGTAATTTTTCAGCTATTTTCTTACATGGTTCGTTGATGAACATTTTCCCATGTTTTATGCCAGGGTTAGTTTTCCATCTACCCCTATGTTCCTTTTTGATCCAGTCTTTAATAGCTTCTCTTATGGAGCATTTAGATACTCCTAGAGCCGGTTCTGTTCCAGGAAAGATTGTTGCCGATCCCTTTCGGGCAAGTACATCGGCTTTTTCGTTTCCTTCAATGCCCTTGTGTCCTGGGATCCATATCAATTTGACGTTATGTTCCCCCAGTTTAGTTAGGACATTAAGACATTCTTCCACCAGTCTTGAGTTCACTTTAGGTCTTATTTAAGCCTTCAGTGCTGCCTGGCTGTCTGAGTATATAATAATCTTCTTATTGGTATAAGATATTTCTATATTTTCATATAATTGCATTGTAGTATTGCATAAACTTCTGCCTGGAATACCGTGGGATATTTTCCCAGGGGAAAGCTTATGCTTTTTCCTGGTCACATTCCGTATACTCCCGAGCCTACCCCCGAGTCATCTCTTGACCCGTCTGTGAACCAGATCAAAGTTTCCTCAGGATGCTAGGGTTCTGTCTTCCAGGAGTCTGTTTCAATTATTACTTTCAATGTTTTATTGAAGTTATACCGAGTACGAGTGTAGTCTGATCGCATATCAAGTATGGAATCTTCTATAGTTTTTATTATTGATGATATTCCTGATTGTGAGTCAGGAATACTTCCAGCTTTACCCTGTTTCAGCCTATGGAATGCCATCCTTGCTTCCCCTTTGATCAGAATGTCAAGAGGGGCCAGATCTAGTAAGGCCTCCATAGCCGCTGTGGGGGTAGTTTTAAATGCTCCAGTAATTGCTAGGCAGACTTGTCTTTGAATTCTTCCCAGTTGTACCAGAGTTGTTTTATTTTGCACCTTGGTCCACCATACCAGTACACCATATGTTATTGAGGGTCTCAGTATCCTAGTATACAACCAGTCTTAGGTTTTAGTCCCCACGTATTTCCATACATCCTCCTCACAGTCATGAAGGAGGTTACAAATTTATTGTATATTTTGTTCAAATGCTGGTTCCAGGTTAACTTGGAGTCAAGAATTACTCCCAAGTATTTAACCTCTCCCTTCATTTGAATTTCTTCACCTTTTAGAAGCAGGGAGCTTGTTTCCTTCAGGTTTCTTCTTCTGGTGAATGGGACAATGGCTGTTTTATGAGGGCTTATTTAAAGTCCCTCATTTTCTGTCCAATTATATACAACGTTAAGTGCCATTTGCATTCGTTCCTTAACGGTGTTAGAAAATTTTCCTTGGACTATAATGAAGATATCGCCAGCATAGCCAAAGATATTGAAGTCTAGTTGACTTACTTTTTTAAGCAGTTCATCCACAACAAGGTTCCACAGCAGAGGGGATAAGACCCCTCCCTGCGGACATCCCCCCGTAACCCTTGCAGACAGGCTGCTTTCCATACATGTTGTGTGTATCACTCTGCTTTTAAGCATGGCTTCGATCCACCTGCAAGAGGTTTCATCTAGTCCTCGCTCTCGGGCAGCAGTGATCATTGATTTAAAGGAGGTAACGTCTATGGGTTAAACGATGGGTCGCCCATGTAACAAGAAAGATATTTGCACAAATAAAATCTTGGTGAACGAGCTGCAGTGCGAGGACTTGAAAAATCACATTAATATTTAACTACAAGAGTTTAGTGCTTTTCAGTCGGTCAACACGAATGTACACAAAAGAGATGGGTTATGCCCTAATCCTGAAATAAATTACATGAGATTAATAAAACACTAGGATGACCAGTTTCGATCGTCAAGCGATCATCATCAGATCCATTACACTTAGGCTATAAAATCTATGTTTGAAATACAGGTGAAAATATTTACAATATGTACAATTATTTAGTTGCAGAATTGGTACTGCAACTGTCAGTGTATGCTAAATGCAGTATATATGTTAGGTGAAATGCTAAATGGTGATAGCTATCCGGAGTTTGTACTTTAGAGAGATTATATGGTTGTAAACTATGGTTAAACTATAAAATTTTAGGCTAACTACTTATCTGATTGTCTTCCGTACTACAGCTACTCGCAGTTTTCGTGCTCAATGGAACTCACTGTGCGGTCGACTGCGGTGGTTATCTTAACGACTGGTTTTTTCCCTGCCTTCTCCCCCCTACCCCTACGTGCTGTGGGGAGTGATAGCGATGTGTTTATGTGAGGTGTTGCCAACCTAGATAAGATGTATGTTATTGAATGAGGTGGGTCTACAACTATTAAAGACCGTGAATTAGCCCTCGTCACGCGTGGAGCATTACCCATTCGAACTAAGCGTTGACGGTCTTATGAGGACGTCCCGACACCTTTAATACTGCCGCGAATATGGGCCTTGGTTTATTGCAGAAGAAAAGTACATCGTACACCTGATCCAGATAACATTTACCTATTAAAAAACCCCTAATTTCCCCCCTTTTTTATCTAGCTTGGCTGTGTCGCTAAATTGTGTCTTGTTTCCGACAGGGTGTGTTTTTTAGTAGCGTGAAGAGGGGTGAGCTCTCCAGGAACGTGTGTTCATTTAGATTGTTGGGATTGTTTCGTTTGGCTAGGTGTATCTCGATTGCTTCCTTTATGTCAAGAGCTCTGCCTTTCGATTCGTGATGGATTATTTTAAGGTCCGACTCTATGTTGGTAAAGCTGTGCCCCGCGTCACACATATGTTAATAGTTGTAGACCCACCTCATTCAATAACATACATCTTATCTAGGTTGGCAACACCTCACATAAACACATCGCTATCACTCCCCACAGCACGTAGGGGTAGGGGGGAGAAGGCAGGGAAAAAACCAGTCGTTAAGATAACCACCGCAGTCGACCACACAGTGAGTTCCAGTGAGCACGAAAACTGCGAGTAGCTGTAGTACGGAAGACAATCAGGTAAGTAGTTAGCATAAAATTTTATAGTTTAACCATAGTTTACAACCATATAATCTCTCTAAAGTACAAACTCCGGATAGCTATCACCATTTAGCATTTCACCTAACATATATACTGCATTTAGCATACACTGACTGTTGCAGTACCAATACTGCAACTAAATAATTGTACATATTGTAAATATTTTCACCTGTATTTCAAACATAGATTTTATAGCCTAAGTGTAATGGATCTGATGATGATCGCTTGACGATCGAAACTGGTCATCCTAGTGTTTTATTAATCTCATGTAATTTATTTCAGGATTACGGCATAACCCATCTCTTTTGGGTACATTCGTGTTGACCGACTGAAAAGCACTAAACTCTTGTTTATTAAGGCAACACTGAAAATATGGCTTCAAACACCACAATAATATTTAACTATTAATAATTATGATGAAATGAATGATGGTGACGTTCGAAACTACCACTGCCCGAGCAAAGAAAATTGAAACATACAAAGTAAAAAAGTATGCATTATGTGGGATTCGATCCCTGGTCCTCTCGTTCCGAAGTCGAGCGCTCTACTCATTGGGCCAACTAGACACATGCTCACGGCGGTTGGTTACATGTATTACGTACTGGTAAAGATTAAGTGCGTATTTACACTCGCTTGTAATACCATAAGTGAAATTAACGAATTATAATACCAATATTATAACATAAAATACACTACTATTCACGGCTTATTTCAGCCTATTTAACTATTTAATTCCTCTTTATGTCCTGAAATGTGCGCCCTTTAGGTGCAGCGCTTATAGTCTCGACTATTTTACATACACTTTCTATCTGTTATTTAGGTTTTACATTGTACACCATTCATTATGTAACATATTATGTAACATTTCATGCATTTCACACTCTGATGTGAGCATCTATGTTGTGGTAATATTCCAACTGTTATGATCTGCCATTTTGGTTTGAATCTTTTATCAAAGATTGCATCATGCTCATAAATATTATAAAAGAAATTTTATAAAACCACCTTTTATAAAAGACTAGCAGTAGTGCCCGGCTTTGCCCGGTGGATTTATTTGTTTTATGGATGATAATGAATACTACTACAGAAATGGCACATGATACCTAAACTAACAGAAAAAGTATATTTTAAAAATATAACATTTTGTGGTGGTGATAAGTAGTACAGTATAATGGATGTAATATTCAGGTCATTTTCCCATAATGATAATGATAATAATGAATAGGAAACAGCTATTTACTAACTACAGTACTGCCACATGTAATTTACAAACGAATTGAAAAATATGATTAGAAAGAGGCATAAGTGAAATAAAAGACATTGCCAAGGACCTATATCTCATTGGCTGTTAGAAAAGTAGAGAGCGATAGTGTCATCTTTTGTCGCATAGCGCCGTAGGAAAATACGCAGAGCACTTTGGAAAACTTCGGCTGTCCTGAGCTCCTGAGGTAGCAAAAGTGTCATTTATCACCAGATAGCGCTCAAGGATAAGGATCGGTATAAATGAAAGTAAATTTGAAAGCATCAATGCTTATTGCAGCTGATAACCTCAATGTACTGCACCGACACCATGGCACTTAACAGAGGCATAATATTTTCAAGTTGATAACTGCTTTAAGGGCCTAAGAAATCATTTTGCACTAATTAGTCCCCGTGACTGCAATAAGGATCGGTATAAATGAAAGTAAATTTGAAAGCACCAATGCTTATTGCAGCTGATAACCTCAATGTACTGCACCGACACCATGGCACTTATACACAGGCATAATATTTTCAAGCTGATAACTGTTTTAAGGGCCTAAGAAATCATTTTGCACTAATTAGTCCCCGTGACTGCAATTTATAAGCAGTGAAAGATGTAACTATTTTCACAATTCTGCACCAGAACACTGGTAGGGGAGACATGATGCGGCCCGCATTGCCACCAACAATAGACTTTTAAAATATTCTTACAGTTACACTAATATGGACATGAATAGTTCTAGGCCCTTCAAACGCGGTTTTCAAGTTCCATTTGTCTCATATTCTAAATATAGGGAATGGAGACGGTTGTCAAAATATCAAGTGGACAGTGTTACCAGCAGGGTTTCAAAGGGTAAGTATGTAAAATTCGGTGCATTTAGGTGAAACGGTGTAGACTTGTGTTACTCATCGGGTTCTAATTAAGTAAGTATGTAAAATGTGGTTGAGATGGGTGAAAGGGTGTATATTTTGTCAAAGGGTCTAAATGCAGGGAATGGAGTGGTCTGTCCGAAATTTAAAGTGGACAGTGTTACTCGTCGGGTTGCAAAGGGTAAGTTTACAAATTTTGGTTCAGATCGGTGAAACGGTGTAGAATTTTGTCAAAGGGCCTAAATGCAGGGAATGGAGTGGTCTGTCCAAAATTTAAAGTAGACAGGGTATCCCGCAAGGTTCGAAGGGGTAAGTATACAAATTTTGGTTCAGATCGGTGAAACGGTGTGGATTTGTATAAATAACAGACAGACAGACACACATTGAGCTTTATATATAGACTAGCAGTAGTACCCGGCTTGGCCCGGTGGAATGATGATAATGTCTCAAAGTATCCTTAGAAATAGAATGGACTTAAAATCTAGGTCATTTGCCCCCAAAGACAATGAGGGCGTATTATCTAGGTCATTTGCCCTTTTGATAAGTATGATAATGAAAACTGCTGTTGAATTGACATGTCAAACTTACAAACTACCGTAATAGAAATACATATTTCAAAATTCACAGGCGAGGAAGACTTATTGTGCGTGGTGATCAATGGTGTAATGGGCGTAACATCTAGGTCATTTGCCCTTATGATGAGGATGATAAGGGAAACTACTACCTGTATGGAATTGACACTTCAACTTATAATGTACACAATGTACTGTAATGAAAATAAATATTTTAAAAATCACAGTCGAGAAAGACTTTATGCGGTGGTGATTAGTGGTATGATGCGCGTAACATCTAGGTCATTTGCACTTAAGATGATAATAATAAGGTAATGAAAAAATCACTACTAAACGAACATGGTGTAATTTTAAAACTGATATAGGTAATTCAGTTGTCTAGCTTCGATGTCTTCCAAAGTCTCAACCTTATTTTCTGGCTTAGGCCTGTACTCGATGCGTCTAGTGAAAGAGCTTATGGCGTACTGCTCGGCAAAGAATATGGGTCCAAGCTGCATGAACCTGAGATGATCGCAGATGGTGATGAAATATGATGACACACGTTCGGGTTCCCCGCCGTATTTAGATTGGGCCGGGGAATCACTCACTCTTTCGCAACACCACAGTGGCTTGAGCAACGGCCCTGTGCTGGCATCAGCATAGACAGCAGATAACACGGCGGGCACTGGAAAGTCCTCTCATGTCACCTCGCGATGAATCAGCAAGCTACTCTCACAACTGCCCCCCCCCCCCCAAGGGTCTCACAACTTGTGGGACGTGGGTTGGCGACCACGGGACCCCAGCTGAGTCTGGCATCGCTTCTACTTCCTGGTGCTGGGCTCCTTTCAGTTCTCTTTCCTGTAGGCCTCCCTTCGTCAACTCTTGTTCCCTTACGACCACGACTGTATTAAGGTATCCGAGGGCTAGGGAGTCTTTCAATTTCCCGCCTTAATTGGCCGTTGTCTCATCTTTCCTGATGCCCTCATTCTTCGAGGGGTCTGCCTTCTTTTCCTTTCCATACTATATCCTGTCTTCTGCTCAAGGCCCACAAAGAGTCAGGGTGTGTGTAGCCCCACCACTTCTGGTACACCCTCAAGGGCTCATGGCTGGTGAGTTAGGAAGCTGGCAACCCCGAGGGATTCCTGAGCTAAATGCAGGGAATGGAATGGTATGTCAGAAATTTCAAGTGGACAGTGTTACTCATCGGGTACCAAAGAGTAAGTATGTAAAATTTGGTTCCGAACGGTGGAACCGTGTAGATTTGTGCAAAAGGGCCTAAATGCAGGGAATAGATTGGTCTGTCCGAAATTTCATATCGTCAATGCTAATCGTCGGGTTCCAAAGGATAATTATAAACAATTTGGTTCGGATCAGTGAAACGGTGTAGATTTGTCCCAAAAGGCATAAATGCAGGGAAAGGGGTGGTCTGTCCGAAATTTAAAGTGGACAGTGATACTCGTTGGGTTCCAAAGAGTAAGTATACATATTTTGCTCCAGATTGGTGAAACGATGTAGATTTGTGCCAAAGGGTTTAAATACAGGGAATGGAGTGTTCTGTCCGAAAGTTCAAGCAGACAGTGTTACTCGTCGGGTTCCAAAGGGTAAGTAACTTACATAAAGATTGGTTGAGATGGGTGAAAGTATGTTGATTTTTGCCAAAGAGCCTAAATGCAGTAAATGGAATGGTCTATCCTAAATTTCATTTAGCCAGTGTTACACGTCGGGTTCCAAAGTGGAAGCATGTAAAATTTGGTTCAGATCGGTGAAATAGGGTAGATTTTTGCCAAAGGGCCTTAATGCAGGGAATGGAGTGGTCTGACCAAAGTTTTAAGTGGACAGTGTTACTCGTCGGGTTCCAAAGGGTAAGTATACAAATTTAGGTTGAGATCGGTGAAACGACGTAGATAATTTATGTGCCATAGGGCCTAAATGCAGGGAATGGAATGGTCTGTCCGAAATTTCGAGTGGACAGTGTTACTCGTCGAGTTCCAAAGGGTAATAATTTGAGATCGGAAAAACGATGTAGTTTTGTGCCAAGGGGCCAAAAAGTATGGAATAGTGTGGTCTGTCCAAAATTTAAAGTGAACAGTGATACCTGTCGGGTTCCAAAGGGTAAGTATGTCAAATTTGGGTCAGATCGGTGAAACGGTGTAGATCTGTGCCAAACGGCCTAAAAGCAGAGGTTGGAGTGGCCTCGCCGCAATTTCAAGCAGACAATGTTAGTCGCAGTGTTCCAAAGGGTAAATACACGAATTTTGGTTAAGATCGGTGAAACAGTGTTGATTTGGGCCAAAGGGCCTAAATGCAGGGAATGGAGTGGTCTGTCCGCAATTTCAAGCAGACAGTGTTACTCGCAGGGTTCCAAAGGGTAAGTATCCGAAAGTTAGTTCTGATCGGTGAAACGGTGTAGATTTGTGCCAAAGGACCTAAATGCAGGGAATGGGGTGGTCTGTCCGAAATTGTAAGTGGACAGTGTTACTCGCAGGGTTCTAAAGGGTAAGTATACACATTTTGGTCCAGATAGGTGGAACGGTGTAGATTTGTGAAAAAGGGCCTACATGTGGGGAGTGGGGTGGTCTGTCTGAAATTTTAAGTGGACATTGTTACTCGCAAAGTTCCAAAGGGTAAGTATACAAATTTTGGTTCAGATCGGTGAAACGGTGTGGATTTGTATAAATAACAGACAGACAGACACACATTGAGCTTTATATATAGACTAGCAGTAGTACCCGGCTTGGCCCGGTGGAATGATGATAATGTCTCAAAGTATCCTTAGAAATAGAAAGGACTTAAAATCTAGGTCATTTGCCCACAAAGACAATGAGGGCGTATTATCTAGGTCATTTGCCCTTTTCATAAGTATGATAATGAAAACTACTGTTGAATTGACATGTCAAACTTACAAACTACCGTAATAGAAATACATATTTCAAAATTCACAGGCGAGAAAGACTTATTGTGCGTGGTGATCAATGGTGTAATGGGCGTAACATCTAGGTCATTTGCCCTTATGATGAGGATGATAAGGGAAACTACTACCTGTATGGAATTGACACTTCAACTTATAATGTACACAATGTACTGTAATGAAAATAAATATTTTAAAAATCACAGTCGAGAAAGACTTTATGCGGTGGTGATTAGTGGTATGATGCGCGTAACATCTAGGTCATTTGTACTTAAGATGATAATAATAAGGTAATGAAAAAATCACTACTAAACGAACATGGTGTAATTTTAAAACTGATATAGGTAATTCAGTTGTCTAGCTTCGATGTCTTCCAAAGTCTCAACCTTATTTTCTGGGTTAGGCCTGTACTCGATGCGTCTAGTGAAAGAGCTTATGGCGTACTGCTCGGCAAAGAATATGGGTCCAAGCTGCATGAACCTGAGATGATCGCAGATGGTGATGAAATATGATGACACACGTTCGGGTTCCCCGCCGTATTTAGATTGGCCGGGGAATCACTCACTCTTTCGCAACACCACAGTGGCTTGAGCAACGGCCCTGTGCTGGCATCAGCATAGACAGCAGATAACACGGCGGGCACTGGAAAGTCCTCTCATGTCACCTCGCGATGAATCAGCAAGCTATTCTCACAACTACCCCCCCCCCCCCAGGGTCTCACAACTTGTGGGACGTGGGTTGGCGACCACGGGACCCCAGCTGAGTCTGGCATCGCTTCTACTTCCTGGCGCTGGGCTCCTTTCAGTTCTCTTTCCTGTAGGCCTCCCTTTGTCAACTCTTGTTCTCTTACGACCACGACTGTATTAGGGTATCCGAGGGCTAGGGAGTATTTCAATTTCCCGCCTTAATTGGCCATTGTCTCATCTTTCCTGATGCCCTCTTTCTTCGAGGGGTCTGCCTTCTTTTCCTTTTCATACTATATCCTGTCTTCTGCTCAAGGCCCTCAAAGAGTCAGGGTGTGTGTAGCCCCACCACTTCTGGTACACCCTCAAGGGCTCATGGCTGGTGAGTTAGGAAGCTGGCAACCCCGAGGGATTCCTGAGCTAAATGCAGGGAATGGAATGGTATGTCAGAAATTTCAAGTGGACAGTGTTACTCATCGGGTATCAAAGAGTAAGTATGTAAAATTTGGTTCCGAACGGTGAAACCGTGTAGATTTGTGCAAAAGGGCCTAAATGCAGGGAATAGATTGGTCTGTCTGAAATTTCATGTCGACAATGCTAATCGTCGGGTTCCAAAGGATAATTATAAACAATTTGGTTCGGATCAGTGAAACGGTGTAGATTTGTCCCAAAAGGCATAAATGCAGGGAAAGGGGTGGTCTGTCCGAAATTTAAAGTGGACAGTGATACTCGTTGGGTTCCAAAGAGTAAGTATACATATTTTGCTCCACATTGGTGAAACGATGTAGATTTGTGCCAAAGGTTTTAAATACAGGGAATGGAGTGCTCTGTCCGAAAGTTCAAGCAGACAGTGTAACTCGTCGGGTTCCAAAGGGTAAGTAACTTACATAAAGATTGGTTGAGATGGGTGAAAGTATGTTGATTTTTGCCAAAGAGCCTAAATGCAGTAAATGGAATGGTCTATCCGAAATTTCATTTAGCCAGTGTTACACGTCGGGTTCCAAAGTGTAAGCATGTAAAATTTGGTTCAGATCGGTGAAATAGGGTAGATTTTTGCCAAAGGGCCTTAATGCAGGGAATGGAGTGGTCTGACCAAAGTTTTAAGTGGACAGTGTTACTCGTCGGGTTCCGAAGGGTAAGTATACAAATTTAGGTTGAGATCGGTGAAACGATGTAGATAATTTATGTGCCATAGGGCCTAAATGCAGGGAATGGAGTGGTCTGTCCGAAATTTCGAGTGGACAGTGTTACTCGTCGAGTTCCAAAGGGTAATAATTTGAGATCGGTGAAACGGTGTAGTTTTGTGCCAAAGGGCCAAAAAGCATGGAATAGTGTGGTCTGTCCAAAATTTAAAGTGAACAGTGTTACTTGTCGGGTTCCAAAGGGTAAGTATGTCAAATTTGGGTCAGATCGGTGAAACGGTGTAGATTTGTGCCAAACGGCCTAAAAGCAGGGGTTGGAGTGGCCTCTCCGCAATTTCAAACAGACAATGTTAGTCGCAGTGTTCCAAAGGGAAAATACACGAATTTTGGTTAAGATCGGTGAAACGGTGTTGATTTGGGCCAAAGGGCCTAAATGCAGGGAATGGAGTGGTCTGTCCGCAATTTCAAGCAGACAGTGTTACTCGCAGGGTTCCAAAGGGTAAGTATCCGAATGTTAGTTCTGATCGGTGAAACGGTGTAGATTTGTGCCAAAGGACCTAAATGCAGGGAATGGGGTGGTCTGTCCGAAATTGTAAGTGGACAGTGTTACTCGCAGGGTTTCAAAGGGTAAGTATACAAATTTTGGTCCAGATAGGTGGAACGGTGTAGATTTGTGAAAAAGGGCCTACATGCAGGGAGTGGGGTGGTCTGTCTGAAATTTTAAGTGGACATTGTTACTCGCAAAGTTCCAAAGGGTAAGTATACAAATTTTGGTTCAGATCGGTGAAACGGTGTAGATTTGGATCAAAGGGCCTAAATGCAGGGCATGGGGTAGTCTGTCCAAAATTTCAAGTGGACAGGGTTACCCGCTTTGTTCCAAAGGGTAAGTACACACATTTGGGTTCAGATCGGTGAAACGGTGTAGATTTGTGCCAAAGGGCCTAAATGCAGGGAGTGGGGTGGTCTGTCCGAAATTTTAAGTGGACAGGGTTACCCGCTGGGTTCCAGAGGGTAAGTATACAAATTTTGGTTGAGATCGGTAAAGGGCCTAAATGCAGGGAGTGGGGTGGTCAGTCCGAAATTTTAAGTGGACAGTGTTACTCGATGATGATGATAATTGTTGTTTTAAGGGGCCTAACATCTAGGATATCGGCCCCTAGGACAGTGTTACTCGCAGGGTTCCAAAGGGTAAGTATACAAAATTTGATTCTGATCGGTGAAACGCTGTAGATTTGGACCAAAGGGACAAAATGCAGGGAATGGGGTGGTGTCCGAAATTGTAAGTGGACAGTGTTACTCGATGATGATGATGATAATTGTTTTAAGGGGCCTAACATCGAGGTTATCGGCCCCTAGGACAGTGTTACTCGCAGGGTTCCAAAGGGTAAGTATACAAATTTTGGTTATGATCGGTGAAACGGTGTAGATTTGTGAAAAAGGGCCTAAATGCAGGGCATGGGGTAGTCTGTCCAAAATTTCAAGTGGACAGGGTTACCCTCTGGGTTCCAAAGGGTAAGTACACAAATTTTGGTTCAGATCGGTGAAACGGTGTAGATTTGTGCCAAATGGCCTACTATAGGATTTTTTATTATGGATACTCGAGTTTAGGCCTTAATTACAACCAAACCAACAGACCTATTTAAAATCGAGTTATACCAATATTTTCCTTGTTTAATTCTGCGTTAGACTATATAAGCCAATTATTTTCAAGTTAATTAATTATTTATTTATTTGTGGTTGTATGAAAAATTGTCCGTGTTTTTTACGTCTTTTCTTGGAACCGCTCACTTAAAACTATATACATGGAAAACTACTTGTCTGAGGGTAATGAAATTTTTATATGTGATAGGCACAAGTATTGGTAGTGCAAATCTCAAGTTTCATTTTTTTTCAACTACCCGATAAAATGTTCTTATACTTTTTCTGACGTAACGTTTTCTCAGCCCAGGATAAACGTACAGCAGGCAACTTGGTCTCATTTTGAAGCTCTCATTCGTGATTATCGGAAACTACGACCACTGTATACGTACAGTGTGATGACGAATTTATGAAGAGTAATATTAATGGGAGGATTTGTGCGTTCCGGCCCGTGCGAGTAAAAGCGAGCGGACTTGTGAAATCCGGTGCAGCGTTGCCGCGTTAAGTTGCAGTCGTTGCGCCTCGCTACGAACGAACACAGCTTTAAGTTTCCTTTCAACCTTTTATTTTCTTTCCTCGTACAAATTTCATCTTCCATCACCTTTTTCACATAAGGGCTTTAGACCTTCAATGGCAGGTTTAAAAGTGGGTTGTCTTCCTAATTTGGAAATGTCAGACTACACAATTTTTACATGGGCTATCTGCATTATTTACATAATATCTTTACAATATGTAATTCAGTCAGTATTCTTCGTATGAAGAATGGCTCTGTTCCGATTAATCAGAACTGATGGCATTCATGTTAATTATGACCTGCTCGAAAAGAGGGACATTTTCAGACAGGTCTTCAATTGTTTTAGCGTGTTTAATACATTGGTTCCAGAGTTCAGGAGCAACGGTTAGCAAGGCTTCTCGCCATAAAACATTCATTGAGTCCATACTTCTACCATTTTTTAATATGTTAGCGCAAGTTCGCCCTCAGACAATGGTGGTCACTGAGGCATTTGGATGTGATGTGTAAACAGGAAGACTGAAAATAGCCAGGTGACTCGCATTCCATTACACAACTGCCCGGCAACGCTGCACTCGAATTCACCGGCTCACTCGCTTTTACTCGCACGGACCGGAACGCGCAAAACCTACTATTAATATTACTCTTCATAAATTCGTCAACACACTGTACGTTTACAGTGGTCGTAGTTTCCGATAATCACGAATGAGAGCTTCAAAATGAGACCAAGTTTCCTGCGGTACGTTTATCCTGGGCTGAGAAAACGTTACGTCAGAAAAAGTATAAGAACTTTTTATCGGGTAGTTGAAAAAAATTGAAACTTGAGATTTGCAGTACCAATACTTGTGCCTATCACATATAAAAATTTCATTACCCTCAGCGAAGTAGTTTTCCATGTATATAGTTTTAAGTGAGCGGTTCCAAGAAAAGACGTCAAAAACACGGACATTTTTTCATAAAACCACAAATGAATAATTAATTAATAAACTTGAAAATAATTGGCTTATATAGTATAACGCAGAATTAAACAAGGAAAATATTGGTATAACTTGTTTTGCAATAGGTCTGTTGGTTTGGTTGTAATTAAGGCCTAAACTCGAGTATCCATAATAAAAAATCCGATAGTAAATGCAGGGAGTGGGGTGGTCTGTCCGAAATTTTAAGTGGACAGTGTTACTCGCAGGGTTCCAAAGGGTAAATATACAAATTTTGGTTGAGATCGGTGAAACGGTGTAGATTTGGGCCAAAGGGCCTAAATGCAGGGAATGGTGTGGTCTGTCCGCAATTTCAAGCACAGTGTTACTCGCAGGGTTCCAATGGGTACGTATACAAATTTTGGTTCAGACCGGTGAAACGGTGTAGATTTGGACCAATGTTCTACATGCAGGGAATGTGGTGGTCTGTCCGAAATTTTAAGTGAACAGTGTTACCCGCAGGGTTCCAAAGGGTACAGTATGTATACAAAGTTTGGTTCAGATCGGTGAAACGGTGTAGATTTTATCAAAAGGGCCTAAATGCAGGGAATGGGGTGGTCTGTCCGAAATTTTAAGTGGACAGTGTTACTCGCAGGGTTCCAAAGGGCAAATATACAAATTTTGGTTGAGATCGGTGAAACGGTGTAGATTTGGGCCAAAGGGCCTAAATGCAGGGAATGGTGTGGTCTGTCCGCAATTTCAAGCAGACAGTGTTACTCGCAGGGTTCCAAAAGGTACGTATACAAATTTTGGTTCAGATCGGTGAAACGGTGTAGATTTGGACCAAAGGGCCTAAATGCAGGGAATGGGGTGGTCTGTCCGAAATTTTAAGTGAACAGTGTTACCCGCAGGGTTTCAAAGGGTATGTATGCAAATTTTGGTTCAGATCGGTGAAACGGTGTAGATTTTATCATAAGGGCCTAAATGCAGGGAATGGGGTGGTCTGTCCGAAATTTAAAGTTGACAGGGTTACCCGCAAGGTTCCAAAGGGTAAGTATACAAATTTTGGTTCAGATCGGTGAAACGGTGTAGATTTGTATACATAACAGACAAACAGACAGACAAACTTTGTGCTTTATATATATAGATAGATAGATAGATTTCCCCATTAGGCTACACTGTCACATCTTTTACAAAAGATCTTTGACAAATTTCTTTGATAGTGTAATACCGGCCTTAACTCCCTCACCCTTTTGTATTACATAAATAATTTGTACACTAGTTTTATTCCAGGAGTGCCTTCTACATGTATAGGAATTCACATTCCAATAGTTTTGAAGCCAACCCATAACAAACAATTGAGGGTATACAACTCAATCTGGACAAATATGAAGTTTTAACCAAAAATTCACAATGTTCATACAGAAAGCTTACTTTATTTATGTAGATGCAGACTATGTATGACTAGCAAAGAAAAACATTAGTTGAGTAGCTCGGACCTCAGAATCTCCATTTTAACTACCGTTCATTATTCTTGCCTCTTCATTATACAGTACATCCTGCCTTCAACGGAAACAGACGGGACTCTCAAAATTCTCTGTTAATACCAAACCAAACCCCATGACACTACAGCTCATGAAGGGCCTAGGCCTACCAAGTGGCCGCTGTCCAGGCATTTGGCTTGCAGATTATGGGGTGACACGTGGTCAGCGCGTCGGGTCCCCTTTGCCGTTAATCTTGGTCTCCATGACAGGGGCGCTGCCTCAATGTCAGACAGATACTCACGAGGCTGAGTGCACCCCTATCCAGCCCTCACATCAGTTTCTAAATACCCCGATGGAGCCAGGAATCGAACCAGGGGCCTCCGGGTGCGAGGCAGACGCGCTATCCCAACAGCACGGGGCCGGCCTCTGTTAACCCTTTCGCTTTGAAGGTAACGATCCATCGGTACCCACGGGTCCTGCGAAAACTGGCACGATAACGATCTGTCGTTACCCATCTTTATTATTATTAGTTCGTTATTTACGTGTCAGATAGCAGCATTTTTGTATGGAATAAGAAGAGTAAGTTACAGTTTTATTTCACGTTATACTCCGCGGGAAATGACGGCTATCCGTATTTATCGATACTCTAAGAGTCTGAAACATGTGCTCACTGGAGTTTCATGTCTTGTTTACATTGTGATTGGCGGCAAAGTTGCGTTCATTTCTCTCTGTTTTCGTTCATGATTATAAATTAAGCTGTATGGTAGGCAATTTATTTAGTTTACTTGTTGGTTCATTGATTAAATAGTTTTCTTAGGTAATTAGGTGGTTAGTGATTGTGAAGTGATAGATATAGTTCACTTAGGTTAGGCCTAGTTATGTATCGTGTGCGACATGGCGAAGTGAGTTCAAATAGCTGACGATGCTATCACTTAATTTCTTAACAATTATTCAAATGATGATGATATTTCTCTGTCCGAATCGGAAAGTGTAGATGATGATAATTCAGCACCTCCAGACAGTGATGTTGGCGTGGATAGCGATGAGTGTCTTATACAAAAATGGCTGACATTTTTCACTGATAAACATTTTGATCTATCCTTGGATCTAATACACATGGAATCTTGAAATTGACCATGCTAGTAAACAATAACATAGCCTTCCTACTGGCATGAATAACAAACTTGGGCTGTGAATGCCATTTCCTACAATTCCTTGCGAACTTTCAGAATCTGAAACTTGTAACTTTATTTGCACATTTCATTAAACCCTTTTGGTTTAGAGACACGACTTACTTGCAGTGATAATAAGTAATGTATACTCTGTAACGTTTACCAAATTTCATGTTGATAACTTCATTGATGTGCCTTCCATGTAATTTTAAAAGAAGTGTATGCATAGTGTGGTAAATATGGCTGTCAGTTTTCAGACATCCATCAGCTGATAGCATGAAAGCAAAAGGGTTAAATGTAGGTTTCCAATTAACGGTGGTAGTTATATGCTAAACTAATTAAACCATGAACATATGTGTAATGGAATACTGAGAAAAAATAAAATGGTGTACATACTTTATCCAGTGTTGTATTTACATATTTCTGCTACGAATTAATACAGAACTGTACAAGCAAAACTTACAATGAACATAAAGACAGGCATTTGTTGGTTGACAGCTCATTAAAGCAAGCATTGGGAAAGGTTTGGGCAACAGGAAACAGGCACAAATTCATACACTTTGACGTGTAAGTTGGGGAACAATAGGAGAAAGACCTATTTACACATTCCTTGTTAGCTACAGAATGTACTGTTACAGCAGATAAGGTAGACTTTCACAGGGTGCCTAAAAATTTTCGAAACACTGCATTCCGGAACTTGGAAATTTTCTGTTAAAAAGCGTATTTTGATTTCTGTTGTCCGCGTAAAACAGTTTCCATTTAACTAAGGGAACTTAATATGTTTTTCACCCATACGTTCACGGGACTGTCAAATATTTCCATTAAAGACAACTTTCTGTTTAATAAAGGTTCCATACTCCATTACTAGGAATACGGGGAAACTGCAACTGCGATAAATGCGAATTTTACTTTTTTTCTCCTTTATTCAAATATTTGTTAACTTTTATGACTATGTATACCCACAATTTGCGAAACTGAATATGCAACAAAGTGCGATAATTAAGGGTTCTTGCGAATTTACCACATAAATGCGATAAATGCGAAAAGTGTCCAATTTACTGAAAAATATTCAATATCTTTTCTTCTTACAAAATTTTCCCGCCGCACTTTGAAATTTGCGAGTTCCTAGCGATGGAAATGTCTACATAATAATCGATATTTATGAATATTGATTGTCGCGAAAGAAATCGATTAGGTAGTTGAAATCAATTTGAAAATGGCTGTTGTTTTCGTCGCATGTTTACTACTTACAACCAATAAAACGATGTTTTTGGAGAAATTATTCTGTAGTTTCATTTAGTTGTGCTATTAAAAGGAATGTTCTGATCGATTGTATCCATTCTTTTTTTAACAATTAAAGTAATAAGGTTATATTGATTTATATCGCGCCGGCCCTCATTTCTTGTAATTGACCATTATAAATAGGACTAAAAAGTACGTATCGTGACATAAATAGACAATGTTTGTGTTGCGTTCTTCTCTGATTTCTCCTTGTTTTGAGGAATGTTGTTTAATATGATAAAAGTATTCTCTACAATGTGTGAGTTATATGTTATGTTTCATGCAGTCAAGCGATTTCTTTTTGAATTTGGATACTGTTTTACACATTGTCAGTCAACAGTTTCAAAAAGGTATATCAGTTATTGCATGTTTGCATACTGCATTTAACTTCGCAGAAAACACGAAAACATGGCGGTTAACGGTCGAGTTTTTTCTCCGAGCGAAAAATTCGAAAATAACGTGTGTGTGATGTGTAATGGATCTAAAAACGATAGTAGGGCTAGTCTTGAAGTTTGTGAAACATGCGTGTTTAAGAATGCGTTCGCAAGTGAAGTGCCAAATTCGGGAGACGATGAAGTTTCAGATAACCTCACTTTGACCGCATCGCATCTATGGTTCAGAATAAAATCTCTGGAGCTCGAGCTATTCTCAAAAGACGAAATAATCAAGATGATATCAATTGATTTAGAAAATGCTCTCCTGGAACTGATGGGCTTAAAGGAAGGTAGGGCAAATATTAAGATACCGGGAGAACATGGTAGGGATTATACAGAGGTTAAGTCAAAAAATCTTAGGCATACTAGGCCTCATGTAACAGGCAATGGAACTTTACATAAAGGCATCGCAACAGCGAATAGATTTCAGATCTTAGGGTCAGAAGATGACGTAGTAAACACAGAATGCAACCTTCCTATGGTCTTGGAAAGTCAAAGGAAATCCCGTCGGCGATCGAAGCGTAAATTGAAGAAGGAATCACATATTGCTATCTGGGCATGCAAGTGGGACAACTGAGAGCACATGTGAACAATAATAAAGTGAAGGAAACACCCCGAGACATTAATTATCCATATTGGTACAAACGACATTCTAAACTCAACAACACTCAGTGATATAATGGCCGAGGGTGATACTCTTATTGCGACAGTAAAAGTGAAGTTTCCGGAGACAAAGCTTTGTCTCAGTGGAGTGTTATATATGAATGATGTCGACTACCACTATGTGGATGCTGTAAATTCCACACTAGACTGGCTGTGTCGCAATGGAGACGTCCTTTTTGTCGATGCAAATGGATGGCTTAATGACTATGATTTTAGTACAGATGGGTTACACCTCAATAAGAAAGGGACCTCTAAGTTCGGTAAACTGCTGAATAGGATATCTAAGAAAATGCTTTTGGGAAACTAATTCAGAAAATGGGGGGCGTAAATGAGTGCACTGGAAAAGATACAGTAAATCAGTACCACGAAAAACAGGACTCTAGTCAGGGGAGCAAGGGATTACTAATTGCACAACCACAACATCAAAATTTGAAGGGGGAGGGGGGTCTAAGATTGCTCTTGGTAAACTGTCAAAGTGTAGTAAACAAGCAAATAAAACTCAGTACAGCAATGGAAGCATATGAAATTGATTGGCGATAGGAGTGGAATCATGGCTGAGAGAAGGGGTAGGAAATAGAGAAGTATTCCCAGAAGGGTAAGTAGTCTATCGTAGAGACCGAGGAAATAAGAAGGGAGGGGGGGGGTGTTTATACTGGTGAAGGAAACTTACTGCTCACATGAATGGTTTACCGACGAAAAGGACGAAATATTAGGGATAAAATTAGTTTGTGACAATATGAAGGAGGTGGGAATTATAGGAATGTATAGGTCTGGGAGAGAGAAAAGAGGCATGGAAATATTTGAGAAAGTAATAGATTACACTCATAAAAACAATAATGACATGGTAATAATTGGGGGGGATTTAAACTTGCCAGAAGTTGATTGGAATGGAGCTGCAACAGAAGCACATGAACAGAAACTTGCAAATAAATTAGTTTGGGAGGGAGGATTTACACAAGTAGTGCAAGCACCAACTAGGCTCAGCAACTTGCTGGATGTATTCCTGATAAAACCAGGGGAACTTATTGCTACGTGCCACCCCCTAGTGGCACTTTTGTTAACTGGATTACGGTGGGTAGAAAGCACAACACCAATTACTGCTTTAAAAAGAAGTTAGCTTTATTGCTTGCAGGAAGATACACTACTCATCAGCAAATACAAGCAATTGGAACCTTACTCCAGTTTCCTCAAGTCTCTTGCTTATGGAGAGCCCTTGCCCTCTTTCATTCGTCAACAGTTAATCTTCTCGCTAATGAGTCTGGTGGCCTTGACAGAACTACATGCAACTCACCCCTATGTACACAAATTACAGTTACTTACGAAAACACAGGCAGTCCCCTGTATGCTTCTCACTTCCTCGCTGTCAAGAGAAACGGCTTCACTAGGGGTTTCGCAAGTCACCACACTTCTGTCGCTCACGATAAACGCTCGCACTAGCTCGTAAAACACAACAACACTGCTTGACAGGTCGCTCTTATATAGCCGGCCGGTGACTCAATAAATGCTTCTAGACCCATCCAGGGTCCACGGCTTCTCGAGGTTTCCTTCACTGGTTGAGTCACGAATATTCTGGACCATCCCTTTGTCCTAGTAGTCCTGTTGCATAAGGCGTACGCAATACACTGAGGCAGGGCACAGCCCAGCCCTGGGGCAGTTGTGACTCATGCGGCGAGCGATGACACAAACTCACAGCCGTAACACCACCCCCTTCCTAAAAGGCTGATCGTCCCAATCAATCATTGGTCCGTCTGTGTCCCTCCGCAGGCTGCCAGGCGATCTCGATGCACGATCTTCATCTTCGCCCTCGGGCTCCGCTGGATCCTGTAGACGACATCGTTGATCCGTTTCACGACTCGGTACGGGCCCTCCCAGGACTTCTGCAGTTTGGGTGACAGGCCTTTCTTCCGTAATGGGTTGAAGAGCCAGACCAGGTCGTCCTCGTGGAATCCGCCGGCATCCGTCTGTTGGTCGTATCGGGTCTTCATTCGGTCGGACTCGATCCGCAGTTTCCTCCTCGCGAACGCGTGCACGTCCTCCAGTTGGTCGACCAGTTCTTGACAATACTGGCTTACCGGGACCGGATCATCCCCAGGTCGGCCGAAGGCAAGATCGACAGGTAGACGGAGCCTCCCAAACATGGCCCGGGCTGGTGTGCACCCGGTGGCTTCATGCACGGCGGCGCGGTTGTTGTTGTTTGAGTCTTCAGTCTTTTGACTGGTTTGATGCAGCCCTCCATGCCTCCCTGTCCTGAGCTAATAGTTTCATCTCTACATAGCTACCACACCCTACATCCGAGGCAATCTGTTTAACATATTCTAACCTTGGTCTACCCCTACAGTTCTTGTCCTCGACCCTTCCTTCCATAACTAAGCTTGCTATTCCTGGGTGTCTTAGTATGTGTCCTACCAACCTATCTCTTCTCTTCATTAGCAGTCGCCAGAAACATCTCTCCTCTCCCACTCGTCTTAATACCTCTTTGTTTGTAACCCTATCTACCCATCTGATCTTCATCATTCTCCTGTAGCACCACATTTCAAATGCTTAAATTCTCCGCTTTTCTGCTGCACCAATAGTCCAAGTTTCACTTCCATAGAGCGCCACGCTCCAGACAAAGGCTTTCAAAAATGACTTCCTAATACCTAAATCTATATTCGATGTCAGCAGATTCCTTTTTTGTAGAAATGCTTTTCTTGCCTGAGCCAACCTACTTTTTATATCCTCTTTGCTTCGTCCATCACTGGTTATTCTGCTTCCTAAGTAACAGAAATCTCCTACTTCCTTCAGCTTTTCACCTGCCAATTTGATCTCCATAGAGGTTTCTGATTTATTTCGGCTGCATTCCAGTATTTTTGTTTTACATTTATTAATTTTCATCATGAATTCTTTCCGTAAGACGCAGTCCATACCATTCAAAAACTCATTCAAATCCTCAGGCTTGTTGGCCAAGATGACGATGTCATCAGCAAATCTCAGAGTTGAAATTATTTCTCCTTGAATCTTCACTCCCACTTTAAATTTTTCTACAATTTCCTTCATTGCTTGTTCAATGTAAAGATTGAAAAGTATGGGCGCGGTAGGCCAGGAGAAATAGTGGAAGATGTTTGTCCCAATCCCTTTGGTGCTCGCTGACGACTATTCGGAGATGGTTCTCGATGGTGCGATTGAATCGCTCTACCATCCCGTCGGACTGAGGGTGTAGCGGCGTTGTCCTTGTCTTCCGGATTCCCAGCAGCTGGCATAGGTTCTGGAACACCTGCGACTCGAAGTTCCTCCCTTGGTCGGAGTGCAGCTCCAGGGGTACTCCGTACCGGCTGACGAATTCCTTCACCAGGGTCTCTGCAATCGTCGCGGCTTCCTGGTTAGGGAGCGCATACGCCTCCGGCCATTTGGTAAAGTAATCGCTGACGACCAATATGTAGCGGTTCCCTGCCTCGCTTAACGGGAATGGCCCAGCAACATCGATGGCCACTCTCTCCATGGGGCCGCCCACGTTGTAGGTCATCAGTGGACCCCGTCGTCTTCGTCCTGGGCCCTTGCTGGCTGCGCAATCGTGGCACCTCGCGCAGTGGTTCTCCACGTCAGTTTCGCATCCGATCCAGTACAACCGCTCTCTCAGCTTCTCCAGGGTCTTCTTTATCCCTAGGTGTCCACCAGATGATCCTCCATGGACTTCCTTCAAGACTTCCTCCGTCATAGCCTTTGGAACGACGACTTGTTCCCGAGATGTCTTCCCGTCGGTGCTCTCCCAGGCGCGGCAGATGAGGCCATCCCTTACAATCAGCGAGTCCCACTGCGCCCAGTAGGACTTAAACTTTGGGCTGCAGTCACTCACAATGTTCCACCCGGATCTGGGGACACAGGCCCTCTTCCATTCGGCTATCAGTCCCAGGTCATCATCTTCTGCTTGTGCCCGCGTGAAAGATTCGCGGCTCCAGTTCCCTTGAAGTTCCACAGTAGTCCGTCGGCACTGTATCCCGGAGTTCTCCTCCCTCTTAGTACAGAAGGTGCAGTCTTCGGGGCACGGTCTTCGTGACAGGGCGTCGGCATTAGAATGCAGTTGGCCTTTCCTGTGCTGGATCTCGAAGTTGTATTGTTGAAGCCTCTCTAACCACCGCGCGAGTTGACCCTCGAGCTGTTTGAAATTCAGGAGCCACCGCAGGGATGCATGGTCGGTCCTGATGAGAAATTCTTGCCCGTACAGGTACTTGTGGAAGTGTTCGATGGTCTTCACGATGGCGAGCAGTTCCTTCCTGGTGACGCAGTAGTTCCTCTCTGGCTTTGACAAGGCTTTGCTGAAGTAGGCCACTACTCTCTCCTCGCCGTCCACTATTTGCGACAGGATTCCCCCTATACCAAAGTCGCTGGCATCGGTATCGACGATGAACCTTGTTCCAGGTCTGGGGTAGGCCAGAATAGGCGCGGTGCACAGAGCCTGCTTGAGTTGTTCGAAGGCACTGTGGCATTCTGCTGTCCACGTGAAGAGTTGGTCCTTCTCAGTCAGTCGATGCAGTGGTTTGGCGATGTCGGCGAATCCTCTCACGAAGCGACGGTAATAAGTGCAGAGTCCCAGGAAGCTTCGTAGTTGGGACTTGTCTTTCGGAACTGGCCACTCCCTCACAGCTGCGGTCTTCTCTGGGTCGATGCGCACCCCTTCCTCGGAGACGATATGCCCAAGGTACTGGAAGAGCTGGCACTTCTTGGGGCTCAACTTCAGCTGGGCAGCCCGTAGCTTCATCAAGATCTCCTTCAGGTTGCTGTAGTGCTCCTCGAAGCTTTTTCCCAGAACGATGACGTCGTCTAGGTAGACCAGGCAGGTCTTCCAGTGTAGTCCCCTCAGAATGGACTCCATTAGCCTTTCGAAGGTCGCAGGGGCGTTGCACAGACCGAATGGCATGACGGTGAACTGCCAGAGCCCACTGCCCACAGAGAACGCCGTTTTCTCGCGGTCCTTACGGTGGACCGCCACCTGCCAGTAGCCACTCTTCAAATCCAAGGTGGAGAACCATCTTGATCCTGATATGGTGTCCAGCGTGTCGTCGATCCGGGGTAGAGGGTAGCTGTCCATCTTCGTGACGTCGTTCACCCGCCTGTAGTCCACGCAGAACCTGGTGGAACCGTCCTGCTTCTTCACTAGCACGACCGGAGAACTCCAAGGACTATGTGATGGCTCGATCACCCCCTGCTCCTTCATCTCTTCTACCATCCGGTCGACTTCGGCTTGCTTGGCGAGCGGGACACGTCAGAATGGGGCCCTAATCGGTGTGCTGTCTCCAACGTCGATTCTGTGCTGGACCAAGCTTGTCCTACCGAAGTCTTTGCTCCCCACGGAGAAGACATCCTGGAATTCGCGTAGCAGGTCCTGAAGTTGGCGTGATTGCTCCTCGTCTAAATGGTCCTGGGATCCTTGGTACAGCTTCTGTAGTTCTTCTGGCAGGGCGCGTCTTCTTCGGTTGTCCGTCTGCAGATGTACGTCCGTCGTGTTTGTGTTGCGGGCAATCCAGGTAACGGGCTCGCAGACTCCTAGCATTCCTTTTGTCTGGATGTCCTCATATTTTGGCTCGATGACAGCCGCCACTCCCTCAGCAGTTCCGTCGACAATTACGGCGGCGATGACCTCCGTCCTGGCAGGAACGATGACGTCCTCTCTCAGCCTTACTCGTCGTGTGGTAACGGCCTCGTGTGCTGGTTGCAAAGCAAGTTCCTCACCTCCGAAGTGCAGAGTGTTGGTACTCAAGTCCAAGATGATGTTGTTCTGGTCCAGGAAGTCCAGTCCGATGATCACTTCGTTTGATACGTCAGCCACAAGCACTGGATGCTTCACCACCCGTCGACCAATGACGAGCTCCAGTGATGCTTCGCCATGTACCGGTGCGGTCCCTCCGGTCGCGGTTATTAGCTGGAGGTTCCTTTGTGTGGGTTGCACTCTCCACTTCGGGATCAAGGTGGGATTGACAATGTTCCTCGACGCTCCCGTGTCGATCAGCATGGGCCAGCTCACTCCGTTGACGACTCCGTCGACCATCAGGCTGCTATTGTCCCTCCGTAATTTCGTCACACGCACTTGGACTGCCGGGGCTTGACGACTGTCACAAGCCAACCTTTGCCCCCCAAGGCTGGCTAATAATCGTTTCCCTGGGCCGCGCGGTTTTCAGACGACTGATTTCCCGTCGGATACCCTCGACGGCGGCGATCACCGCAGTCCTTGCTCAGGTGGCCTTTCTTACCGCAGGCCCAGCAGGTCGGTAGTCCTCTTCCGGGCCGCCTCTCCGGTTGTCTTCCGGCTGTGTCGTTGCTGGTGGTGCCGCGACTATCGAAGAAACGGCTTAGCGCCTCCATCAATTCTTCGGCCAGAGGCTTGGTCTCGTTGGTTTTTGCTGGTTCGTCGACGTCCACTTGACGCACCCGCGCGTGCATTCTAGATGCCTGTTTTGCCGTCTCGAACTCAAGTGCGTGGCTCAGCGCATCTGCCAGGGTCTTATGGCGCGCGAGTCGCAGCGCCTGTTGAGTGTCCGAGTCCCGTAACCCGTCGGTGAAGGTCTGCGTCGCAATCTGTTCCAGAAAGTCGGCCGGCGCTGTTGGATAGGCGAGCCTTACGAGGCGTGCGATGTCCATCTCGATCTCCTGCAGGGTTTCCGCGTTCTTCTGTACCCGGGTCCGGAGCTGCATCTGGTAGGCCTGCTGAAGATGGCTATCTCCATATCGGGACTCCATATGGGCGATCAGTGAAGCGTAGTCCTGGGATCCAGTCGGGATGGCCTGAAGGACGTTAAGGGCGTCACCTCTCAGCGCTACAATGAGAGCTGTAGCCTTTTCTGTGTTGTTCCAGTTATTTATGGAACAGGCCGCCTCGAACTGACGTAAGTAGGTGCTCCACGGGACCTTTCCGTCGAAGGTTGGGGGCGTCACTCTGCTATGTCCCGTTCCTGATATTCCCGGTGTAACGGTGGGAGGCGTTGGCGCAGCTCGGCAACTTCCTCTTGTAGAGCGTTGAATTTCTCTTCCACCCCCATCAGTGGGCGTTGGCGCAGCTCGGCAACTTCCTTTTGTAAGGCGTTGAATTTCTCCTCCACCCCCAACAGCGGGCGTTGGCGCAGCTCGGCAACTTCCACTTGTATTGCGTCGAACTTCTTTTCCACTGCCGTGACTTCCTCACGCAGACCCAGTTCTAATTTCTTCAGGTCCTGTGTCAACTTATTCTGACCGTCTTCTAGTTTGGCAGTTAGGTCCTCGGCTAACTTCTTCTGGCCGTCTTCTAGTTTGGCAGTTAGGTCCTCGGCTAACTTCTTCTGGCCGTCCTCCATCTTCTTCTGGCCGTCTTCCATCTTGGCTTCCATGCCACTTAACTTTTCTAGCAATGCTGCGAATTGCTCTTCCATTTTAGATGTTTGTCTTGTAAGGGGCATGCGCTCACAGGAAAATTTAAAAAAATGAACTGCTCGGGTTTTGAAACCAGGACCGTCAGGTGTTGTGCTTGTGCTTGAGTTCGTAATCCCACTTCTGACATCAGTTGTTACGTGCCACCCCCTAGTGGCACTTTTGTTAACTGGATTACGGTGGGTAGAAAGCACAACACCAATTACTGCTTTAAAGAGAAGTTAGCTTTATTGCTTGCAGGAAGATACACTACTCATCAGCAAATACAAGCAATTGGAACCTTAGTCCAGTTTCCTCAAGTCTCTTGCTTATGGAGAGCCCTTGCCCTCTTTCATTCGTCAACAGTTAATCTTCTCGCTAATGAGTCTGGTGGCCTTGACAGAACTACATGCAACTCTCCCCTATGTACACAAATTACAGTTACTTACGAAAACACAGGCAGTCCTCTGTATGCTTCTCACTTCCTCGCTGTCAAGAGAAACGGCTTCACTAGGGGTTTCGCAAGTCACCACACTTCTGTCGCTCACGATAAACGCTCGCACTAGCTCGTAAAACACAACAACACTGCTTGACAGGTCGCTCTTATATAGCCGGCCGGTGACTCAATAAATGCTTCTAGACCCATCCAGGGTTCACGGCTTCTCGAGGTTTCCTTCACTGGTTGAGTCACGAATATTCTGGACCATCCCTTTGTCCTAGTAGTCCTGTTGCATAAGGCGTACGCAATACACTGAGGCAGGGCACAGCCCAGCCCTGGGGCAGTTGTGACTCATGCGGCGAGCGATGACACAAACTCACAGCCGTAACACTATTGAAAAAACCTACGTAATAGAAGGAATAGGTGACCATAAGGCTGCAACAATGGACGTTGGTCTGGTACCAAAAAGGCTTAATAGGAGGGTTACACAGGACAAGAAATTATACAGAAAAACTTACCTGAAATCAAAATTTAATTCTTGGATAAGTGAAGGGAGTAATTTGGATACACTCGGGGCAAATTTTAAGGAAATCATTTGGGAGGGTGAGAAGATATTTGTACCTATTGAGAAGGGAAAAACTACCTCAGACCCTGTTTACTGTACAAAGGACATACGAAAATTAAAAAGGAAATGTAGAATGGTAAACAGACAAATCAAAGAGGGCAGGGGAAACAGAGAAACCAGAAAGCAGCTAATAAAGGAGCTCAATAGGTTGAAAAAGGAAGCAAAGGAAAATTACATGAATGGCATACTTCATGAGGGTAAAGACCACATAGGGAAATGGAAAAAGCTGTATTCATATATTAAAAACCAAAAGGGAAACGTAATCCACATTCCCACAATGCAGGGAGAAGGGGGTGAGCATTTATTTGCAGATAATGAGAAAGCAAACCTATTTAGTAGGGAATTCATAGATTCAGTGGACGATTGTCAGGAGTTGGAAACCGTTAATGAGACTGGAGAGGGTGAAACACATAAGGACACAAGATGATGATGATAATTGTTGTTTTAAGGGGCCTAACATCGAGGTTATCGGCCCCAAGGACACAAGAAGCTTCACCTTTACAAATGAGGATATTTTTAGAGAAATCAAACTGCTTCAGCAAGGAAAAGCAGCAGGGTGCGATCAAATTACTGGGGAATTAATAAAGGCAATGGTTGGTACTGCGCCCGAAGAAACCCATCAGTACTTATATCCACAGCACTATAAAGGATTGCAGACATGTAAATTACCCAGCTCACAAACTTACCATGCCTACTAAGTAAAATTGGGAATTTCAGGAACATACAGGATAAATGTTATTCGTAAAGAAAATAGTACTACTAGCCAAGGTACAAATTTCTACTATCATTTACATTTAGAGCAAATCGAGAAACTCCAATCTCGAGGGGTGATAAGGTCTAATCTATAGTGAGCGCCTGTATCTACACCTCGTAGTACTATTTTCGACGATGACGACAATGAAAACGGTATCAGCTTAGATAAAAGTTGACTGAGTCGCTAAGAAGCGCCAGCCGTTTATTAAGCTAAAAAACAAGCATAAAAACTGGCTTCCTCACTGAATATGGTGTCTCCCTGACACTCTAACAAAAGTAACTCCAAAAATAAACTTGCCCGTGGCACTGATATAGTTCGGAAAGTGAAACGGCGTGATACTAAGTATTACCCTACTTTATACAGATCCGCTTCAACTCTGAACCGTAGTTCCATATCTAAGCAAAAATTATTCATGAACTATGTGCATATATACATTCATTTACGGTTCTCACAAATTGTACACTTTATTGTCGAAAAGATTAAATTTTCTATCCTTCAATAAGTCTTTCATCTAATCAACTTTCTTAACAATCAAATAACAAACATACACCGCAACTATCGTGTTGAAAGTAATAAATACTCGTCTTAATCAATTGAACATAAGTGACAAACATTTAAGCTAAGCACTGTTCCTTTTTACCTTTTATTTATTTATCATGAAATACTGAAATAAGTTCTGAAATTCTTTACTGTGTTAATAATTTTCTGATAAACGTGAATACTAGAAGTGCACGGCATTAACCTTCGTTCTCACACTCCTCTTCCATAATTATACAACAATTTCCTTCTCTCTTAAACACCCTGTACAGAATCTTCCTTTAATACACTCACATAACTTCACAATCATTGCGATCAATACTAGAAAAACTTAGAGACTCCTCAGCCTCCCTTCGTAAAAATACGTAACTCATTTACGTTTGTATCTCCTTAATTTGCACGGTAATTCAACTATAAACTTCCACTTCAATACATATACTTCCTAAATTTAACATTCTTCTCTATATCCTGATATAACTTCGCCTCGTGCTCATAATTCCATTTCTGCAATAAATCTCTGTACTTTTCACTTTCTGATCACCCAGTGATTTAACCTTGTTAACTTTCTTTTTCACGTGTTTAAATTCAGCTTTACATTTTATTACAACTTTTCAAGAAATATCAGTAAATATTCATATTCTTAACAAAAGATATAAGTTTGACATCCTTCCATGAATATATTTGTTTAACAAATTCATCTATGCTTTTTTAATGCTCTAAATCTCATTAGACATATGTGTATAAGATTTTCGTAATACTTTCGTTCATAATTAGTTGAAAATAATTTCTGACACTCGAATCAACATCATGAGTTGTCGAAATATTCTTTACACTTCGTGACATAACTTCTTAAATATGCTGTACTTAAATTTGCTCCAATAAACTTCCTTTTTTACTTCATTTACAATTTTTACTCCTTCTTTAGTTCGTTCAACGTTCTACTCCTTTTAAATAGTTCACTCTACATTCTTTTAAATAATTCACTCTACATTCCTTTAAACAATTCATTCTACATTCTCTTGAACAATTCGTTCTACATTCCTCTAAACAATTCATTCTACATTCCATCGCTGCGATAAAACAGATTTAATTAGATTAAATCTAACGCAAATATGAAAAATTCTACGCGGTTTTACTCTGATATGACTTTAGTGTTAATAGCATCATTATGCCAAAATTTCGTCCAAGTGACTGAAATTTTCAAGAACAAGAAAATAACTCCGAAGAAAAATACGAAAAATTACTACTGCACAAAAACTACACACATTTAATTACTTTGACAAAATTATACGGTTGAAATAATGCTGATGAAAAATGCTCTTGAAAATAATGCAGTTAAAAATAGTGCCGTTGAAAATAATGCCGTTGAAAATAATGCAGTTTAAAAATAATGCAGTTGGAAATAATGCAGTTGGTCAATTGGATAATCACAGAACATAACTACAATTCTACATGATAAAAAACAGTTTCTTCACTACCTTGAGTTGACTTCTGGTCTGGAGAATACCTGCGTCTCGCCTGCCAAACCAAACGTGTCGTGGATCTCATCGTATCGCCCACAGCTATGAAGACCGGTTTGTGTCAGAACCAGCTGGCCTCGTCTCCCAGTAGAACAAGGTCGATGATGTCCTCGGTGAATGACCTCGCCGTGAAACAGCTCGCTCTGCCAACACTCCGTCCCCCGTGCACGGCAAGTAGTCCGGCTTCGACTCTCCATCTCTTCAGAATTGGCATCTCGGTTCTTCAGAATTGACATCTCGTTTCTTCAGAATTGACATCTCGTCTCAGGTTGAATATTGTCGTTTATACAAGCGTTTGTGAATATTCAAGATGTGTTAGAACTCTTGTAGAAAAGTATAAGTTTTGTTCGGTGATGTTGCGCGTCACGTAGATATTCTGTTGCGCCTTTCATGATAGTGAATTCTGGAATTCAACTGAACATCTTTGTAGTCTCCACTTCCCTATGCTTTTGCTTAGCACATAGTAATTCTCATTTCTCTGATGATATAATTAAGACTTCCCCGTTGCTGACTTCTAACTTGCATTTTTAATGTATTGTTCAAATATGCGTTCACACGTAGTAATACTGAATATCTTCTTGTCGAAATGTTTCAAGCAATGTGGAACAACTTTGCATTAAGCACTGTAATATTTGGTTATACTGTTCCGTTCTGCTTTATAGATGTAGCTTGCTCCTCAAGTTACAGTGTTACTGTACTGCACTCTTCTTTGCTTTCAACTCTAATGAAACGTAGCACTGTTATAAGAATACTGGTTTCTTCTCGAGGTCTTGACTCGATGAAATCTCAAATTGGAAAGAACTCTCTCGTCCGGTTCTCCACACTCGGCAAGTTCCAGTCTCTCTGCCTCCCCTCTCGTGGTGTGACGTAACTTCTACCACCTCTCCTCGCTTCAGTCCGCAGTTCGACCTTCGTCTCTTCCCCTCTTTCATGACGTAACTCTCGCTTCAAGTGGCGTGATGTCTCTCGCAATATGGACCTCCCACGTTCATATAATAGAATATATGTCCATCTTTAAATCATTCCTTCTTCCTTGCCTTTCATAATTGCATAAGATATATAGTATTTCACTCATTTCCATATAGTTTTTCCCATATTTCTCGAATTTTTTATAAATAAAAATTTTCATCCACTCTTTTATTTTTTCTGGGTCTTGGTTCATATCCAGATTGGTTCTTTGGTAATGACCTTAAATAAATTCTGGCGCAGTACATAGTGCCTTATTTAAAGTTTCTATTTGACTATGTCATGAACAATAGTAGAATACCAAAGGAATGGAAGGAATCTATAATAATACCAATTTATAAAGGAAAGGGAGATAGAAGTAAACCTGAGAACTACAGACCAGTAAGTCTGACCAATGTAGTTTGTAAAATCTTGGAGAGTTTAATAGTAAAATATATTAGAGGGGTATGTGAAGATAAAAATTGGTTCCTGAGGAGCCAGTATGGATTTAGAAAGAAATTTTCTTGTGAGGCACAACTGGTGGGATTTCAGCAGGACATATCAGATCGGTTGGATATAGGGGGACAGTTGGACTGCATAGCTATAGACCTTTCCAAAGCTTTTGACAGAGTGGAACATGGAGTATTATTAAAGAAACTGGAGAGAATGGGATTGGACTCAAGGGTTGTACGTTGGATAGGAACATTTCTAAATTCAAGGGTTCTGAGAGTCAGAGTAGGGACGTATCACAGGAAGAAAAAGTTAAGAAGGGAATTCCACAGGGTAGTAAAATTGGTCGATTGCTTTTCCTAATATACGCAAATGATTTAGGGAACAATATAGCATCAAAAATAAGATTGTATGCAGATGACATTATGGTCTATAGGGAAGTAAATAATATAGAGGATTGTAAAATATTACAAAGGGACCTCGACAGTATCCAACATTGGGTTGAAGAGAACTACATGAAGTGTTAACGGAGGTAAATCAACTGTCACAATATTCACAAACAAGAGACTAAAAACCGAATTTCAATATACATTGGATGGGGTAATCGTACCAAAAGATGACAAGAGCAAATACTTAGGTGTGAGATTTGATAGTAAATTGCACTAGAAGGGTCATGTTGGAGACATTGTTGGGAAAGCATACAGATCGTTGCATGTCATTATGCGACTACTTAAAGGATGCAACAAAGAAATAAAAGAGAAAAGTTACCTAAGTTCGGTTCGTCCAATATTGGAATATGCAAGCAGTGTATGGGATCCGCACCAGGAATACCTAATAAAAGAAATTGAGAGTGTGCATAGGAAAGCAGCAAGATTTGTGATAGGGGATTTTAGGAGAAGAAGCAGCGTATCAGATATGTTAGAGAAGCTTGGGTGGGAAACATTAAGTAAGAGAAGGGAGAAAAACAGACTTGTAGGGTTATATAGAGCGTATACAGGAGAGGAAGGATGAGGGGAAATCCGTGAGAGGCTTCAATTGGAAAGTAATTATATTGGCAGGGCAGACCACAAATTCAAAATTGGACGTCACTTTAGCAGAAGCGATTGGGGTAAATTTTCATTCATTGGGAAGGGTGTGAAGGAATGGAACAGTTTACCAAGGGCGGTGTTTGATCCCTTTCCAAAATCAGTCCAGTTATTCAAGAGCAGAGTAGACAAAACCAGGGAAAAGAATGAAGTGGTATAACTTAGTGCTGTATTCCTAGAAACATTACACGTGCTATGTAATTCCTACAGCAGTTGTGAGAGGGGAGTTCAATCAATGTGTGAATAGTACATTAAGTTCCTGTATTCTTTTATTATTGTGTAGTGTTTGTACATTAAGTTACTGTATTCTTTTAATATTGTGTAGTGTTTGTTACTGTATTCTTTTGGGTGTTTGTTACTGTATTCTTTTAATATTGTGTAGTGTTTGTAAATTATGTACCTCATTTTCCACCGAGGTTGACACCTCATTGCAAATAAAGTGATTTTGATTTTTTGATTTTGAACTTAACTTAAGAAAACCTTTGAGACTGATAGAATATTTATCAGAAAAACCCATGTATCCAATCCTGCGTATGCTTGAATTAGTTTCCGTGCTTATTAAATTTGAGCCTGTGCAATTTTTATCTTACCTGGTGAAGAACTTTTAAATGCTACAAAATGCTAATTTTTAAAATTCAAAATGCTACAAAATGCTATTTTTCAAAATTAAAGTGCTACAAAATCAATTTCAAAATGCTATTTTCTTGTATCTTTATCTATTACTGATACAGCTACCATTAATCAGTTATCTACTACAGTAGAACTTTGTTTGCTTTCCTAGATCCAGTTCTGCAAGTGTGGTCAGATTAGAATTGCTCAATATTCACCATACTGTAGTTCTTTTCAACCATAGTTGGAGAGAACAAGTCGATTGGTAAAGAGTGTTTAAATTACTAAAGAACAAATCCTAGCCCTAGTGACACACACTACTATACTAACACCCCAGACACAAGTCTAATGACCAAGATGCCTCAAGCAACAACAATGTCTAAACAAGTTACTCAACATTTTGAATGTTGAAACATCACTGCAGCACTAAGCAACGAAACATTTACAGACCTAAGCCAGGGTTTGGCTGAAACAGTATCAACATCCAAACAGCTACACTTCACATACCTCAAGTTTTTTATGGAGTTTGGCTGTAGAAATAGGGTCTAAGTTTGCTTCTGTTATAACTTGAGCTATCTGAGCATCTTTAGCCTCTAGAGCCTGGGAAAGAGCCAGAATCTTTCTCTCCAATAGCACAGTCTTTAATCCAATCTTCTCCTGCATGTCAACAAGCGCCTGCTTGAACCGATTTCGCAGTTCATTACGTTCATCCTGGATCTGAAAGAGTTCATGTACAGAATAAATTGTCAACTTAACCCAGAGTAAACAAATCATAACAAGATTATAGCTTCCATGCCTGATTTAGGTGTAATCACATAAGAATCTGGCCCTTACAATGCTGCAAAGTTTGAGTTATGTACAATAAGAATTCAACTAAAATAACCAATATCAGTATTACATTCACTTTCTACTATTGATTATCATAAAGACCTGGTTTCGCTAAGGCAATGATTGCCGAGCGCAAATCTCTGGTGATCTTTGTTGCTTTATCAAGGCATGTAAACAAATGGGACTGATTTCCCTTCAGCAATTTGCGTTGGTGCGCTGGCAATCATCACCAGGATTGATTTAATTTCAATTCGCCAGCAAAGATCGCTGACCATTTCATAAACAAACGATAAAGCAACATGGCAGCAAAACAACATAGGCTATGTTTTCGAATTGTTGAGTTTTGATTATGAGATTTTATTAAATTATGTACCTAACAACCCTTTACATTCATTATAACTAGAATCTCCTGCTCTAGACGGAGTAGTATTATTGTGTTGGAAGCCATTTTGCAGTGTTGCCTAAGTGAACGAAGTTTAAATGCTCTTCAATCGGTCAAAATGATCATACCCAATTGAAATGGGTGTTATTCCCTATCCCGGAATAGATTAAATGGGATTAATAAATTCACTTAGATGACTAGTGTTGATCGCCAAGCGATCATCATCAGATCCCTTGTACTCAAGCTATTAAATCTATGTCCATGATTATGTGGGTGAAGATATTTACAATATATACAATCCAAGTGAATTAAGTACATTCATACATACATTTTCATTTCAGACTGTTTTGCCCTTCAGCATCCATTCTAGTCTCTGTTTGGGAACAAGGAGCCTTCATGATACCCTATTAGCAGTTAGCAATGTGGCCTCTTCTACACGGTGATTCTTTTGCTGGAGCGGGGCCAGCAACCGGCTGCCGGGCGCGTGCGCCTTCCGCCAGCCAACCGAGCACGCACCGCGGATTGCGCGCAGGTGCAAATCGAAACAAAGTACATTAATTAATGGTAAATTCACCAGCAAATCATGATTAAAGAACTTACCTATCCACAGGAGATGCTGAGAGTGTTCTCCTTCAGCTGACAGACAGGCGTTGTACCGTGTAAATAAATTAGCATCTATACGTTGTGATGGGAATCTGCTGCCATATAATGTTCTCCAGCTCCAGTAGAGTATGGGTAATTGATCTGTACACTTTGTATTTTAAATGAACCCACAATTGAACATCAAACGGGCTTAGGTCCGCGCTTCGATTAATTACAATAAACACGCAGGGGGGTGCAGGAGTAGCTATATAATGATGTAACTTCCAAAGTTACTGTCTGTCAGCTGAAGGAGAACATTTTTAGTATTTTCTGTGAAAAGATAAGTTCTAACCTTTAACTGGTGACGTGAGATCATCCAGATACCCAAGAAATAAAAAAACATAATTATGTGCTTCTTAATTAAATCTTGCAGCTGTTGTTTATGTTACCTTCTTATCTGTGCGCTGACACTTCACACCCTCATTGATGAAAGTTTAGTGACTTAATGACTTTAATGACACTGGTTAGCTCGCCTCCTCCTCGCGCAACCCTGCGGCCCAAGCTCGGTTGGCTAGCGGAAGGTGCACATGCCCGGCAGTCAGCCACCGGCCCTGCTCAGCAAAAGAATCTCACTGTACTTCTACACCTCACACTTTGAATCCATTCAACACTGAATCGAACCATCGCCTCCTGGTTCTCTTACCCTCTCCACCAGAACTCGCTAACTTCTTAGGTAATCGGTTCTCTCCCATTCTCTTCACATGACCCCACCGTTTGAGTATGATCATACGAACAGCTTCATCTAGCATGTTTATTTCTAACTTAGCCTGTGTCTCGTCATTGTGAGTACCTTCCTGCCATTGCTCCCATCTATTTGTCCCAGCAATCATTCGTGCTACTCTCTTATCAGTTACCTCTAGCTTATGTATCAGATACCCCGAAACTACCCAGATCTCACTTCCATACAGCAAGGTCGGCCTAAATACTGAGCGATGTAGGGAGAGATTAATCACTAAACTAATACAGGTATCTTTCTTGCAGAATTCTGTAAATCGAAACTGAGAACTCACTGCATTGGCTTTTCTACATCTCGACTTCCTTCATACCATCATCCTGAGAGAATATACAGCCCACGTACTTGAATTGTTCCACCAGCTCTAATTTAATTCCTTGCGTCTCTTCTGTACAGACATAACATTTGTCTTTATTTTATTTTATTAGAGTAAGCAATACATCCAGCAATACACGAAAATGAATACATATATACCGGTAACTTTTCAAGTACTAGGACATATCTTTCCATTGTTCAAGCACATTGCACATGATTTATAGACATTGTCCTTGTCACTAGAACACTGTATAATTCAATTTGATCTATTGATCGCCAGAAGTCCCCTTATATAAAATACGTACATTCTTCATCATAAAGTAACTTAAGTATATTTCTTTTTATTATCTAAGTAAACGTATTAGTATAAAAATGTTCATTCTTAAATCTATGTGATGAATATCAATTTCTGTAGAGTACGGGAAGAATACATGTGAACTAGACCACAGGCTTGTGGGTGGAATATTAGGCCTACTTACATAATTATAATGTTAATTGATCTTGTTAAAAAATTTATTAAAATAAGAATTGTGAAATAGCAAAGTAGAAATAGTGGTAATGGTAATTTATAGATTAAGCTACTTTAATATATCTTGTAGTTTCAGTTATAAGTGTGGGGTTTCCAATGTTTCTTATACATTTGGATAACTCAGTAGTCTTATTTATGAAATACTCAATAAATTTATTTGCAATTTGAGTGACACTCTTGTAGCTTTCGTTCTGGTACCTTATTTCACTAATTTGCTCTTTTTTATTAATTCACTGAGCTACCTGATAAACTATACACCAAATCTTTCTAGGATTTCCTGAACTAGCGTTTACTAAATGTCTGTAGTAATCTGTTTTGCCCGGTTGAATTTGCTTCTGTATTTTTTATATTTCTCTCTTAATTTTTCATTATTTTTATTTGCCATGTAATTGCGATATAATTTATCTCTACTATTTATGGATTCTACCAATGCAAGGGTAATCCACTCTTTTCTTTTAACTCGCTTTGTGTTCGACTGTTTAGTGGATTCATGGATGCAGCTTTGTATTGTGCTAATAAATATATTTAATTTAGTATCCAAATGTCCTTCTCCCAGTTTATTATCCCAGTTGATGTTGTTTAACCTCGTGTTTTGGTTCCACAAAATCTAATTTATTTCTTTTATAATTCCTAATGCTTGGCTTATTTCTCTGACAACTAACTTAATTAAATTTTTTACTAATTACTGTTACATTGTGATCAGTTATTTTGCTTTCTGAGATGATGGAGAGAATATTTTCATTTGCAAGCCTGCTTTTAAGAAAAGTGTGGTCAATGCATGTTTTACTCGTTTCAGGTTCCCTAATTGTGCCATTGATTATAGATCTGAAATCATATTCATTAAGTAGGTTTAAATAATCATTGGAGTCTTGACTTTCGTATGAATTAATATTAATGTCACCAATTATTAATTCATTTTCTAGCTGACAATCTGTTTTAATATAATTATTTAAATCTCCAGAAATAATGTTTTGTTGTAACTTTGTGGTTTGTACACCCCTGTTATTGCTATTTTGTTGTCGTTTTTGTTAACCACTACTTAAATAAATTTAAAATCGTTATATGATACACACTTAATTCATGCTGTAATCCACCTTTTATCATAATGGCTACTCCATCATTCTGATGTATTGCGCTTTCATTATAGTAAGATTTATAGCAGCTATGTTTAGTAACATTTACGTTATTTAATTTCCACGTTTCCGATAAGACCACAACATGAAATATATTTCCATAAGCTTTCAGAGTAACATCTAGGCTATTCTGATGTTTACTTTTAAACTATAGTTATCTTCATATCTATCTAAGAAGTATTTACACTCAGTTATACTCTTCCCCACCTCTGACTGAATTTGTTATTTTACATAATCATCTGCACATGTGTACATACAGTCCAATGAGGAAGAGTATTAAAAGTATTAAGCTTAAAATAAGTCTCACTTAATACTAAAATGTCTATTAACGTCCATGAATTTTCAGATGCTATTAATAGTTGTTCCCAATATTTCTGTATGGATTGTATGTTCATATTCAGAATCACTATATCATTGCATTTCTTTTTAATATTTTCAGCCCATTCGTCACAGTCGTTAAATATTAGGAGATCAGATATGTACATACTGTAAGTATATATTTCAAAACCTACTTAATCTTGTCAACATCACTCACATTCATGACTCTTACTGGTGTTGTCCTTTCATCCTTCCTGGCGAATATCTTCCCCTGTTTAACCTATACATATTTCCAACCCTTAGCAGCTGCGGCATTCCTTGCCTCCCATCGAAGGTTGGCAATGTAGGGAGAAAGATGTTCCTTGACAATAATTCTCCCACCTTCCAGTCCAGTTACCTTGGAGTTCAGCACTGTATCAGTTCTTTTTTTCTCCAGAATTTTGACTCGCATTTTCATGACTCCAGCTGGACCATAATATGATAAGGAACACCTTCCTTCTTGGTTGAGACCCGGTGAGCAGCATCTATATCTCTCGAGGTGACTTTGATGTCCAATTCACAGCTACCTTACAAGTGATGTCCTCAATATTTTCGTCTTCGGCCTCTGTCACCCCATGGAAAACAAGATTTCGGTTTCTAGAGTACTGTTCTAGATCTTGAATCCTGCCTTCCTGCTCCTCAATGACCTTGTGTTTGTTCCATTTTCCTTACATGATCCGCAATGCCCTTTGTGTTCTTTAGTTCTTTGTACTGTTCACTTATAAACTCATCATCATCATCATCATCATCATTTCCCCTTATCCAGCTCCTGCCGGGTCGGGGTATTTATGGCACTTCTCCACTTTCCTCTTTCCTTCCACCATTCTTCTTCCACGATCTTGTCCCAGTCCAGATTTCTTTTTCTTACGCTGTTCTTCACTGAATTCATCCACCTTGTTCTAGGTCTTCCTCTTGCTCTCTTACCCTTGCACTTTGCCTCCAGCATCTGACTTGGTGTTCTATTTTCCTCCATCCTCTTTACATGTCCAAACCACCTTAGTTTATTCTTCTCAATTCTCTCATTTAGTTTTCCCATCCCAACTTCCTTCCTAACATCTTCATTCCTCACTCTGTCTTTCCTTGTCTTTCCTATCATACTTCTTAGGAATTTCATTTCACTGGCTCGGATTCTACTCTCTTGCCTGCTTGTCAGGGTCCAAGTCTCAGCTGCATAAGTTAATATGGGAACATAGTACACTTTATACATTACCTCCTTGCTTTTCCTTGGTACTTCCTTATCCCAAACAAGTTTTCTTACACTTTGATAGAATGCATTGCTCTGCTGTACCCTCCTGCCAATCTCCATGTCCAACCTACCAGCTTGCATCAATTCACTTCCTAGGTATTTGAACGTGTCCACAATTTCCAAACTCAGACTTCCAATTTTCACAGTGCCCTTTCCTTGTCTTTCCTCTCTTGTCATCACCATGGTCTTGCTTTTCTCTATACTGATTTTCAGGCCATACTTCTAAATATTTTCGTACAGTGCATCTAGTTGTTTTTGCACTTCTTCTGTGTTCCTTCCGCAGACCACAATATCATCTGCAAATAACAGTAACTTCATTTCTTTATGTCCGTATGCTTCCTTTGTTTCCTTTACAATTTCATCCATTACCATTATGAACAAAAGAGGTGACAGCACACTCCCCTGTCTTAGTCCAGTCTTGTTCCTAAACCAATCTGTCTTTCCAACTGGGGTCAGTACCCTGCTAACACAGTTGTTGTACATTGCTTGCACCATTTCCAACATTTCTCTTCCCAGTCTCTTCTTAACCATGGTTTCCCATACCTTCTCTCTGGGGACACTATCATATGCCTTTTCTAGATCTATGAAAGTCATGATCAAATCCTCTCCATATTCCCAGTTCTTTTCCATCACCTGCCTCAAGCTAAAGATTGGGTCCACTGTGGATCTTCCACTCCTGAAGCCATACTGTTCCTCTTGCAACTCTCCTTCCACCTTTCTTCTCATTCTTCATTCTAAAATCCTTTCCAGTAATTTTACTATCTGTGATATGAGGGTGATCCCTCTATAGTTATAACACACCTTCTTGTCCCCCTTCTTAAACACTGGTATTATTAGCCCTTTCTTCCAGTCTTCTGGTACACATTTCCATTTCCACACACACTTTAGCAGTCGATACAACCATTGCATACCAACAGGTCCAGCAGCCTTTATCATTTCTACACTGATTTCATCCACCCCTGTTGCTTTTCCCATCTTCATTTTCTGTACTGCTAATTCCACCTCCAGCAATGTTATATCATCTTCTGTTATAGAGTCGTCAGGTTGTGTCACTTCCATCTCACCAGTACAATTGCTCACATTCAATAGCTTATCGAAATACTCCTTCCATCGTCCGTTTATCTCTTCTGGGTGTGTTAACAACTCTCCATCTTCCTTTTTCACTAGTTTTGTAGTAACTCTTTCTTTCCTCTTACTTCTTAGAAGCCCATACAGCATCCTTTTACTGCCACTTACATCTGTTTCCATTCTTCGTGTAAATTCTTCCCAACTTTTCTTCTTTTCTTCTCCTACCACTTTCTTACACCTCCCTTTGCTGTCGTGATACTTCCTTTTGCTTTCTTCGGTTTGATCTCGGTTCCATTCTTTCCATGCAGACTTCTTTTCTTTCACTGCTTTCCTTACTTCCTCATTCCACCATGGTGTCTCCTTCTCTTTCACTCTTGTTGACGTCCTACCACAAGCACTCTCTGCTGCACCAACAAATGCTTTTTTAAAGTGGGACCATTCCTCTTCTTAGTTTTCCACTTCAGTAACTGGGATTTGTTGCTTCAATCTCTCCTGAAAATCTTCCTGTACAGTTTTGTCTTTCAATTTCCATACTTTTATTTTACTTTCTCTGATCTCCTTTAGGTTTTCCAATTTTTCCCATCTAAATTTTGCCACCACAGCTCTATGGTCCCCATCAAATGCTTCTCCTGGTAAAGCTGTCACATCTATCAGCTTTCTGCGATTAGTCCTTTCCACCAGAAAGTAGTCAATTACTGATTTTGTTCTTCTATCACCCCAACCATATCTCGTAATTTTCCTGCTGTTTTTCTTCCGAAACCATGAATTACCCACTATCAGTCCATTCCTTTCACAAAAGTTTACAAGTTCCTCTCCTTCCCGGTTCTTTTTCCCATATCCATATGGTCCAATGACTTCTCCCTTTCCTTGTCTCTCGTTTCCGACTTGTGCATTCATATCTCCCATGATCACCACTTCTACATCTGAAATTACTCTTTCTACATCCTCCAGGAAAACTTCAATATCTTCTTCTCTGTTTCCAGTCTGAGGTGCATACACTTGTATGAAGTCCATCACGTCATTTTTCATCTTCATTCTAATTTTCATTATTCTGTCACTCACACACTCGACCACTTCAACATACTCCTCCAGTTGTTTCGAGGTTATCAGTCCCACGCCATTTTTTGCCTCTTGGCCACCACTCCAGTATAATGTATATCCTTTCCTCAATTTCTTCCTTCCTTTAGCTTTCCATTTCACTTCACTCAGCCCCATCAATCCAACATTCTCCCTCTCCATGAAGTCTACCACCTCCTCCACCTTGCCTGTCAGGGTCATGACATTCATGATTCCCACTTTCATTTCGGTTACTGGTCGCCCATTTCTCACAGTTCCCCCAGTACCAAAAGAACTGCGCGTCGCCTGCAGGGTACGCCCTAACCTTCTCCGAATCATTTGAAGTGCCATTTTCATTTTAGGCTATTATTACGATGGGGTCGCCACTCCCAAAGGCATTTTATGGAGCTACTGCCAGCTATTATACAGGCCGCCCCTAACATTGGAAACAGACGCCCTTGCAGCCGCCCCTAACCTGGGAAACAGACGCTGCCGATTGATGCTGTACTCATACTATTCCCTGAGTACTGGGTTGCCTCTTCCGCAATCTCCACCGTTCCGAAGTCCATCTTCTCCGCTGCAGATTCCGTTGAGGTCTTCGCACATAACCCTGTGCACGGGGCCTATGTTATACCCCATAGGACTGGGTCCTCACCAGAACTTAGCCGGTACTGTAGTTCCATGGTATATTACAGTACCGTTGCCCACCCCCGCGACGTGGACGCGCCTGGCAAGAATTATCCATGTAGCCAATTATAATTGCCTCATGGACCGGGTTAAGGAGCTGCCTAAATCCAGCCTCCAAGGCCTTATAAAACTTATAAACTGTTGGCTCTTAACACTGTCTTTTATTCCTTTACTCATCTCTACTACCATGTCCCGAACATCCATCACCATGTTTAATTTTCTGTGAATTTTGGTTAGTTCGTCCTTGGATTAGTTCTGTTCCGAGTCGTTGCTCCCTCTCTTGCATGTGCCACATCGCCAATTCCTCTTCCAATCTTTGCTCAAGGATTTATAAGAGCTTTCTTTTATTAAGCACGTGCAATGGAAACCTTTGTCACAGCCAAAACGGTCCACAAACCCTCCATCATCAGGCAATGCCCTGTCACACTTTCCGCACAGAAACACATCTGGCCAATAGATGGAGCTGAGATCGCAGTATGCTTATTAGTTCCCTTCAGCAGACACCGAGCGCTACAGGCGCTTCTTCTCGCACCACTAGATAGGAAATTTACTTCCCCCAGTATACACCGACTGCTACAGGTGCTTCCTCTCGAAGCACAAGAGACAGAAAGTAGCACACCTAATCCAAAATGGCAGCCTAGCCAAACATTAACCTAAGCAGTATTCACTTTAAGATTTACTTGTTATATCCAACAGTTATTTGAGGCCAGAATCTGCCTTCACTTACACACAGAGCAGAGCACTTCCCCCTACCTATATATGCAACACTTCTCTGAAAGAACACTCCACAACACCACAAATTACTTGATTAACTGGAGTCACACATCACACTGCCATTTAACTTACAAGATCATGATTATGTTTATTTACATGAAATGCTGATCTTCATACCATACTCCCCACATTTCTGTTTAAGTTCTAACATGTTGGCATGCAAGCTTTCGGCAGAGTCTATCATTACAACCAGGTCATCCGCATAGGCTAGACTCCTTACCTGGTTCCCACCTAATTGAAACCCACACAGAAAATGGTCCATATATAAAATAAACAGTAGTGGTGAGAGGTTACAGCCTTGCCTCACTCCTGAAACAACCTTGAACCAAGAACTCATCCTACCATCGACTTTCACTGCAGCCTGATTATCAACATAAATACATTTGATTGCCTGTAGCAGCCTTTCCTGGATACCATAATCCCTCAGGATGCTCAGCAACTTCTCCCTGGGTACTCTATCGTACACCTTCTCTAGATCTACAAAACACAAACACAAGTATCTATTCCTCTCGTAACATTTCTCATAAAATTGGCGCATACTAAAAATTTGATCTTGACATCCTCGTGGTTAAACCAACATTGGTTTTCATCCATCTTACTGTGGGCCAATGATCGAACTCTCCTTTCTGCGATCCCTGGGTACACTTTGCCCGGGACACTTATCAAGGAAATGCCTCTAAGTATTGCAATCTTTCTCGTTACCTTACTTATAAATTAGGGCGATTACTGCTTTTGTCCAGTCGGAGGGTAGCTTTCCTAAAACCCATGCCAATTCAATTATCCTATGCAGCCGTTTCAGCCATTCTGGCAGAATTTCATCTACCCCAGCCGCTTGGTAACATTGTAGTTTGTATACCACCCTCTCTACTTCCTCAACTGTGATCCTGTTCCTGTCCTCATTCTCATCCTGCATAATCTCAAAATCTGCCAGATAAGTCTCCATTAACATTTAGCAAGTCTTCGAAGTATTCCTGCAATCTTCCCAGTGCTTCCTTAATATCCACAGTGAGTTTCCCTCAATTATCCTGAACACTGCTCATTCCTCTTTCCCCCCCATTTCTAAGATTGTTAATAACACTCCAGAAGGGCTTTCCTGCTGCTGGACCTCATCATCATCATCATCATCATCATCTCGAACAGTTTCCAGCCACTGGCCGGGTCTGATTGGAACATAAGCCTCTCCATCATCTTCTATCTTCCCACCATCTCTCCGTCACCACCTTGGTCCAGTCTTCTCCTTTCCTTCGCACGCAGTCCTCCACACCCTTCAGCCGCTTATCTCTTGGCCTTCCTCTTGGTCTTTTTCCCTCTATTTTCATCTCGTGTATCTTCCTGGGTATCCTCCTACCATCTATTCGCTTAACATACTGAACCCTTGCAAAGAAGCTTATGAGACTCAGTTTCGGGGGGTGTAACAGTCCATATCGTAAGTTGTTGTTAAAGCGCTTCATTAACATGCAGGGTAACACATAACAAAATAACATGCAGGAAAAAGTGAAGCCAGGGTTAAAACAAATGAATTTAATAAACAGATCAGCTATTTACAACAAGAATTAACAAAACAAACTCCCATATGACTCCCACTGAATAAATTAAATATGCCAAAACTAGGCCAAATCTCAGGAGAGATTAATACTCGGACCAAGTGTCCCAAAGAAAAATATCAACAATAGTGACAAATGTATGCGCGCGTGCTGTTCTACATGCTTCACGATGAGTACAATCGAATGCATGATTCATCATCATCCAGAATAAACTTTCAGACGACGAATCCACATTGCTTAGAGCTAGACAGACGCGGGGAACAACTATACAACACTTAAAACTAAACCGACACTTCCTATACTTAAAACAAACAACACAATAATTTCCGCGTCAAATTGGAATCAAAACTGCCGTAGCAAACATTACTGCCTAAAATTAGGACTTCTCACACAAATCAACACAAGTAAGTTAACACGTGACCAATAAAAGAAATACACATATGATCGCCGTCATTTTTACAAGTACACTACCACTACACCACACAGGTGTCACATACTAAATTACATGAATTGAGTCATAGACAAATCACTAGGCTCAAAGCCAACATTTACATTATTAACACAATATCCTATCCATACAACATGCAATAATCCGTCACAAACATGGCGAACTCCCCAATTAATTGTGGTTCCAAAATAACCATCACAAAGAACAGGTTTGCTACTTGAAAGCTTAAAGGGGCCAGTCGGAACATAGGACTGCCTAACAAAAATAAGTCACCAGGCTAGAAGGGCGATTCGTGGAAATCTGCATATCTGTCAATCCACGTGTCAAAATAACCTCGACCTCCCAAGGCACGGGATCCAGTCTCGAAGAAGCGTGCCCCAAAGCACAATAATACGTGTGTGTGTGTGTGTCAGAACAAAATATCCCGGCATATCCCCTAGGAAATCCAAGAATCAGCATATGGACAAGGTACAGCGGTCTCCCTGGAGCACCCTGCCTTTCCATCAAAAATACAACATCAAAATATGAGGGCGGTAGGACCTCTACCCCTCTTCACGTAGAATCAACACACACCTGACACAATAACACACACAGAATCACACGTATGGGTTTGACAGACCCTGAAATAAAACGACATAAATATTTTCCACTTGCTGGCGCCTCCGTACTACGCCGTGACTAATAAACGTGAAAGGGACTCAAAAAAATCTAAAAAATTAGAACTAAGGTGTTCTACAATTACATCTTAAATTGTTGCACTCGGCAACCCTAATATGAATAATAACCTGTTCAGCAAACATCTTACAGTAATTACCTCTCTTTCCTATCACAAATATGAACTTTAATAAAGCACCACTCATCGAATGTAACGGGTTTCGCATTTGCATGGATAAAAATCACGTACACGCGCCGTGTACATTAAATATGACTCCAAAGAAAAATAAATACACAACAAACACTTTGGCCACGTGCCAACGTACATTTAAAACATTTAGTGTCGGTACAAGAAAAACACTCTAAAACAAGAAAAAAGAAAAATGAACTATTTGCAAAGGTTCCCCCGCCAATCTAACTACATAATTGAATAATCAATTGTTGTACAACACCGTCTCAGCTTGTAGAACATATGACCTCCATCTCAGCCCATTTCCCTACGGGAAAATTAGCACTCCATAGTCGTCTTCGTAGAGGCGTCGGACATCACTCCGGCTCCTGACCACATGGCGGACATCTTGGTGTAGTCTCTTTGAAAGAAAAGTTCAATGTTATTATAATTTGACCTGGCTATAATAGCTTGTGAGTTACTAAATTCGTCCACAAATAGTCCTATGCGATTAATCACGAAGACTTTCCCTAATTCTCGCTCACACACGCATAATACACACATGAAAAAATACAATAAGAATTTACATGAAATATACACTTCGAGTCCATCGTCACTGGCTCGACAATACAAGTTTTAAAGTCTGCCTGACTCACGGTCGATATCTCGCTCGGTAATCTCTACTGCTCTGCTTGACCTTCGCTCGGGCTGGAGCGCTAATTAGAATGTTACTCAAGTCTTGCCCCCTAAGAGCTGAAAATAGTTGTCTTTAAGATAATATTCAAGTTTTAAATCACCACGCAAACTGGCGTGAAATTAGCTCACTGAGGTCACAAAGTATTAGACTTCAAATAATATATTAGAGCATAAAACTCGCTACACAAACTGACGTGAAGTTAGCTCATCAGAGCTCACAGATAAATGACTTCAAATAATATTTAGAGCGTTAAAATCATTACACAAACTGGCGTGAAGTTAGCTCACAGAGCTCCAAAACGAAAAGACATCGAACAGCGTCTCGTCGATCAATTTATTAGAAACTGACAGGGGGATGAAGAGTGGGGTGAATTAAGAAAAAATTTCCAGTTTTCATCTCACACACACGGGACTAGTGTCAATCTTCATCAATTAATTCAAACGTCTCAGCGTACTCATGCGGAGATAATTCTGATCGGCGGTTCTTTAGATAATCAATTCCGCGCGCTTTTTATCACTGACATCGTGTGGTCTTGGCTTGGTCTCTCCTGATTGGGTGATTCAATCGTAGGTCGGTTGCAAGAAACTCGTGACCATCCCTTTATGATTCCAATTCTGGTGCAAGTTGTTACACAATTTGGCCTTGAACTCAGATTACCCGGCCGTTTTCAAGAATAGCTACCAAGAGCTACTTCTGTAGCAATCATTGCGACACGCTAACTTGCCTTTATCCTCATCGACTTCCACAAGTACTGCCTGGGCTGCAGTAATAATAATAATAAATCATGAATACTTATTTATCGCAGATTAATAAGGGTTCATTTATCCTCAGCAAGGTTTTGAAATTCGAAGCAAGTGATTGATTTGGATTTCAAAAACAATATCCACAGTAGTAACAAGAACATCTCTTTAGTACCTCGCTCAGCTGCTCGAGTGTACACTCCACTGACCCAATTAGTGTGCGCGCTCCCTCGCCGGAATGTCATTCATACTTCTTCGCTAGACCTCCCCTTCTCCTCACGTGATTGCCACTCCTGTCGTCTCAGCTGTCTCGTTGTTTACAAACAAAGCGCGCTCTCTTCGGCGCTCCACGGCCACGTACATTTGAGTGTTGGCTCTCAAAATAAAATTCTGCAATACTGATTCTGCACACATGATCCTTCTTATTCATCAAATGGTTCTCTTCTGTAATATGGTTTTAAGTTGGCGCTATTAAAAACAGATTTAGCACCAGTGCTCACTTCTTCAAGCCTGTAAGCATTGTTACCCAGATTCTTAATGACACGGAACGGGCCAATAAATTTTGGACAGAATTTTGCAAATACTTTGTTTTTGGGATCAGATATCGGTGGTCTGCGAACCAGCGCTAACTCTTGTTCTTGTAATTCCCGGTGAAACTTCTTTCCTCTGTACCTTCTCAGTCTTCGGTCCGCTTGGTTCCTCATGTGCTCTCTCGTTCGCTGAATTCGCAACTCATGCGCTAATAGTGGATCCCTTGGGCATGGAATAATCTTGTCCCAAGACCTCTCCGGCAACCTGTTGTGGTGTACAATTAGTGGGACTTGACCCGTCGACTCGTGCTTAGTGGTGTTCATGCACATCTCAATATTTCCTACTTTGTCAACCCATTTATTATGATCGTTAGGAATCATTACTCTGTAGTACTTGGCAACACAGCGAATCGTTCTCTCGCTCAGATTCCCACAAGGATGACGAATGCTCGAAAATATATGTTTTATTCCTAGGCTCTCTAGACCTTGCCTAAAAACATTGCTCGTAAAATAAGTACCATGGTCTGATAAAATGAATTCCGGCTTCCCAAGCATCGGAATAACTTTGTTCTGAATTCTACTGAGGACTTGTTTTGATGTCGTCTTCTGGATTGGACATAACACTACCATCTTTGAAAATACATCGACACACACCAGTAGGTGTCGGCATCCACATTTCCCTTTAACCAAAGGGCCAAAACAGTCGATAGCGAGCATCTCGCATGGTTTTTGAGGTAATAGTGGTCTTGGAGGTTGTTTCATAATGAAGTTGTTCGGTTTAGTGCGCTGGCATGCGTCACAAGTTCTTATTACTTCCACAATAGTGAATCGCATCTTAGGCCAAGTAAAAGTCTCCCCTATCGTAGCTTCAGTCTTATCCGTGCCTATATGTGCTAGGCTCTCGTGGACATGCCACGTCAATCCTCTCTGTAGTGATGCTGGAACTAGGATTCGCAGTTTGGTATGATGCTCATCCACGTACTTATGTAACAGGTTATTTAAGTAGTGAAATCTCGCTTCTTTAGCACGGGCTTCTCGGTATTCAGGTGAATCTGGTTGTAATTCCTTCCTGTATAACTTGATCATCATCATCATCCATGGGTCTGCTTCTTGTTCCGTCCGAATTTCTTTTAATTTCTCCAAAAAATCACGAGCCTTAGGTGTTAGTGTTATATGGTGAACTTCCGCTGTTATTTCGTTCTCGTCTTCAGGATTCCTGCTCAAAGCATCTGGTATGATGTTCATCCGTCCAGGGCAATGCTCTATTGTAATGTCAAACTGCTGTATGTAGATGGACCAACGCGTAACTCTCTCACTTGCCATCGTCGTCTTGAATAGAAATGTCAGTGCATGGTGGTCGGTTCTGACAATAATGGAATAGCCGAAGATCATCTTACGCCATTGTTGGAGAGAATATAAAATTGCTAGCAGCTCAAGCTCCGTCACAGTGTAGTTTCTCTCGTGCTTCCTCAATTTACGACTCGTAAATGCCAAATATGATCTCTTCTTGGGTTCTTCAGCGTCCTCTTGGTACAGCATAGCACCGATTCCAATCAATGAAGCATCTGCTTGAATAATAAATCTCTTCTCAAAGTCCGGATATCCAAGCTTCACACAGTTTTCCAGTAAGTCTTTCGTGGCTCTAAAAGACCTGTCGCACTCCTCATCCCACGACCATCTATTTGCCTTCTTTAACATCTCTTGCATAGGTGCTACTGTTTCTGTGTATCCAGGACAATTTTCTTTGAAGAAGCCTGTCACTCCCAAAAACGCTCTTACATGTTTGACTTTAGTTGGTGTGGGAAATTTCTTGATAGCATCAATTTTCGCTGGATTAGGTCTCACGCCCTCAACATCAATTATATGCCCCAAATACAGAATCTCGCTCTGGCAAAAGTGTGATTTCTTTAGATTAATTTTGAAGTTCATGGTTCTCAAGTTATCCAGAAGTTTGTTTAAGTTTATCAGGTGTTCCTCCATTGTTTCAGATGCAATTAATATGTCGTCAACATATCTCGTAGTGAAGCTCTTGACCTCCTCAGTCAGATTCCTATCTAGTGCTCTTATCAGTGCACATCCAGCAGTTTTCACGCCAAAGGGCATTCGAGACCAGATATAACTTTGGTTGTCGAATAAAAATCCCGTCAATAGTTGGGATTTTTCTTCAAGTTCAAGATGGTGGAAACTATTTGTCAAATCGACACTCGAATAAATCTTCTTCCCGCGGAAGCCTTTCAAAACATCCTTGATCCTAGGTGCTTGGTCATGCTCAACTAGCAGTTTACTGTTCAAAACTCGCGCGTCTAGGCATAACCTAATTGATCCATTTGGCTTGGCCACAGCCAATATTGCGTTCAGGTACGGGGTTGCTGCTTTCCTTATCATGCCGGAATCTAATAAATTACTAATGATGTCCTTCACCTGAGCAAAATGTTTCTCTGGGATCGGGTACAATTTACTTTTAAATGGGGTCCAGTCAGTAACTTGCATGGCATATTGAAAATTCAAAACTTTTCCACGGATGGTGTCAAAAGCTCCTTTATGTAATCTCAAAATTTCTTCCAGTTTTCTTCTATCAGGTTCCCCTACTATGGCCTCCTTAAGCCGCTCCTGAAGTAGAATTTCAAATTTAGTTCCGCTAATTTCTTCTTCCGCCAAATGTACCCAAAGTTCCTGCGACATATCTCGGCTGTCAATTTCCACCACTGCTGTCTGGCTTACTTGCTCCTCCGTCAAGTTCTTATCTCTGATCACCTCATTAGTGCATTCTTCAATGACCCAAGTATTCGCCTCTCTCTCTAGTGGACTCTCTTCCATGTTTAAACCCACGTGATTCAACCCTTCAACTTGTTTGAAACTTACAGTGTTGTTATGTAAGTCAATTACAGCATGAAAATCACAGATGAAGTTGGCTCCCAGAATGATGTTATAATTCATCTTCGGTATGACAATGAATGTTTGCGAAAATGTGTGGTTCAATATTTCCAGGTCTAAATATGCTTGTTGTTTACAATTTATGGTCTTGTCGGGAATAACCCCTCTGACTTTCATTAGCGGTACAGGCATAATTGGAACAGTTTGTTTTCTTCCGATTTCTTTTACCAATACTTCAGTGACTAGGCTCACCTGGCTACCTGTGTCAATTAAGCATCTCACCCTCATACCTCCAATATGTGCGTAAATAATTGGCAATTGTCTGATGACATTTTCTCGGTCTTTCACCACTTCCTCCAGGCAATCGTCCGGGAATGCTACCCACTCTTCTATATTAGCCACAATCATCTCTTCTCGCTCCCTGGCGTCCTCCATTTTCAGGCTATCAGGTTTTAGTTCATTTGAAGTTTTTTTTAATCCCGGGACCCATTCGTTGTGTTCCGCCGGTTGTCATCGCGCCTCTCCTGCTGCCGTAATAGACTTTCCGCCCCCTCTCCTTGATGATTGTCTGGGCTCTGTCTATTTGCCATTGCACGCCCCCACTTCTCCTTCTCCGTCTCTACGGCGTTTAATTGATCTAAGTACTTTTGCGACTCGACATACCGCTCATCCCAATTGTTGCGATAATCTCCCCTATTGTCTTGGCGATAGTTCCTCGTGTTGTTCCACCTGCCATCTCCATTTCTTTGGTAAGGTCTACCCTGCCTTTGGTTTCCCCTCCAATTGGTGTATTCCCGCTGGTACGTCCATTGATTTTGCTGGTTTTGATTGTTTTGGTTATATCTATCTCGGTGATTCTGAAAATTTCGATTATTTTGGTTGAATTGGTTCCGGCCATCATAGTCTTGCCTTCTCGGTGTAAACTGAGTTCCTGTGGATTGAGTTTTCGTTTGGTTCCCCTGGCTGTGACTAGTTTGGTGTCCCTGAACCACTTCTGCCGTGTTGACACATTCCATATTTCTCCTTCCCGTCTGTGGACTCACCATACATGTCTCGTCTAGGTGTCGGAGTAATTCTTCGGCCTGCACTGCGGTCTTAATATTTCCGGCTACTAATAGTTGTTGAATGTTCATAGGAAGTTGTTTCCCGTTGGTTAGAACCATATTTTGTTCGCTAGGGGGGTCGTCAAAATCGCGGAATTTCACCAACTGTTGGCTAAAGAATTCTGAAAATCTGGTCGGATGCGTGTTGTGGTATTTTCGAGTATACAGGTCCATTCTTAATCCCTGCTGTAAAGAAGGGCTCCAGAACTTCTTTAAAACGCTTCTCTGAATTGAGCCATGTCGGTGAATGTATATTTAAAGCTCAAAAACCAGGTTAAGCTTGGTCCCTCTAAAAACTTCTCCACGAGTCGCAACTGTTTTTCGGGACCGATATGCTGATCATTAAAATAGTCAGTCAACAGACGTAAAAAGGCTTTGGGAGTGGTTCCTGAGTGCTCCCTGAATTTATCGGGTTTGAAATCATTTCCCCTAATGACTTGAATTACTTGGGAGGGTGCCAAGTTTGGTTGTGGTGTGGAGGTCTCTCCCCTGTACTGTTGGAATGCGTTGCTCGTTAATTTGGGACTTTGACCTTGGCTGTTATCCTCAGCCAACTTCAAGCCCACCGGACTTCCAATGCTTCCCTGCTTGTCTGCCGTATTTTCAGCCAAAAACAATGTAGCGTTCTCTAATGATCTAATTTCATTTTTAATTATTAAATCTGAGTGTTCTTGTAGTTTAGATTTTACGCTTTCCTCCAAAGCCTGTACTCTCGAATTGTATTCCCCTAAGCGTTTTAAAATTGTCAGCCTGTCTTCTTTATTTGCGTTTGCCTGCTGTTCCCAATCTCTTCGGATCTTGCTCTTCATACTGCTAATTTTCTCTTCGTTCCTTTCCTGACTCTTCTCCAGCTGTTCCCCTATTTCTTGTATCTGCTGCTGTGTTTTGCCTAGTTGTTCTCCAACCTCCTCTCTTATAACCTGCTGGGTTTTAATTAATTGGTCTTCCAGATTATCCCAATTTTTAATGAGCTGTTCTCCAACCTCTTCTCTGATTACCTCTTGTGTTTTAACTAATTGTTCTTCTAAGTTTTCACGCAAGTGCATACGTTCTGTTTCGGCCTTGATCTCAAGTTTATCGATTTCCTTGATTAATTCAAGTACGTTGCTGTCGACTGAATTAATTTGTTGCTGTAAATTATCTTGTGTGCTCTTTATTCCCGCTGTGTTGTTGACACATGCTGCCTCGATTTGCTTTAATTTATCGGCCACCATTTCATCAAATTGTATGAGTTTATTGTCAAATTTCGCCTCCAACTTTTTAATTTCACCTAATTGTTTGACGTTATTCTCTGCGACCTCACCTGCCAGTTTCTCTACCTCCCTAACACTTTGATTTATGTCGTTAGTGATCTTCTCTAATTGCTCTGTTTGTGTTACCGCCTGTTCTGATAATTTGTAATTTAATTCGTGGAATTGTTTATCAGTGTCCAATTTCTGGACCTGTAATTGGACCGTAATATTACCGCTCATGTCGAGTAACTGTTTTTCATTGTTCTTTAACTGTTCTTCCGTTTTCGCGGACATCTGCCCTAACTGTTCTTTTAATTGTTTATCATTGTCTTCGCTTATTTCCTCCTTCATGTTCTTTAACTGTTCTTCCGTTTTCGCGGACATCTGCTCTAATTGTTTATCATTATGCTCGCTCTGAATTTTAAACTGTTCTTCCGTTTTCGCGGACATCTGCACTAACTGTTCTTCCGTTTTCGCGGACATTTGGATCGACATTTGTTCCAACAATCCCTTAATTTCCTCAACACTCGCCATTGCACAATACACAAATATAACCAGAGAAAAACAGGGTCATGCACCGAGATTTCAGTCATACTCACGCATACATGTCATAACATTTAAATATTACTGATTCTAATTTAATAAAAATTTCAGTAATCAAAATTTACTGAATAAATTACTCTTATTTCCAAACAACAAAATAACTCCCTAGTGATCTGCTTTTAAATTCCTAACCAATAGAATTTACGAACGACACTCATTAACCAAAGTTAATTAAATGTCAAATATAAGGCAACACCTTCCTGCTTTGACTGAGTTCAATAATATGCAAATTTTCTAATTTTAATGCCGGGCGCCAGAACAAGTTTATAACAAATACAATATCAAATTCTAACCTTGTTCAATATCTCTAACTTTAGGAACTCAGTGATTTTACTAATGCACATGGCGGTACAACATCGCCTCAATTTACTGAATTTACTTTGCCCGCTTGACCTGGCATTATTTCTCAGCGAAATAACTATGAGATCAGCGAAGCAACAACAACAACAGTCCCACTTGGGCAGCCATTTTTGTTTTATGAACCCTTGCAAAGAAGCTTATGAGACTCAGTTTCGGGGGGTGTAACAGTCCATATCGTAAATTGTTGTTAAAGCGCTTCATTAACATGCAGGGTAACACATAACAAAATAACATGCAGGAAAAAGTGAAGCCAGGGTTAAAACAAATGAATTTAATAAACAGATCAGCTATTTACAACAAGAATTAACAAAACAAACTCCCATATGACTCCCACTGAATAAATTAAATATGCCAAAACTAGGCCAAATCTCAGGAGAGATTAATACTCGGACCAAGTGTCCCAAAGAAAAATATCAACAATAGTGACAAATGTATGCGCGCGTGCTGTTCTACATGCTTCACGATGAGTATAATCGAATGCATGATTCGTCATCATCCAGAATAAACTTTCAGACGACGAATCCACATTGCTTAGAGCTAGACAGACGCGGGGAACAACTATACAACACTTAAAACTAAACCGACACTTCCTATACTTAAAACAAACAACACAATAATTTCCGCGTCAAATTGGAATCAAAACTGCCGTAGCAAACATTACTGCCTAAAATTAGGACTTCTCACACAAATCAACACAAGTAAGTTAACACGTGACCAATAAAAGAAATACACATATGACCGCCGTCATTTTTTACAAGTACACTACCACTACACCACACAGGTGTCACATACTAAATTACATGAATTGAGTCATAGACAAATCACTAGGCTCAAAGCCAACATTTACATTATTAACACAATATCCTATCCATACAACATGCAATAATCCGTCACAAACATGGCGAACTCCCCAATTAATTGTGGTTCCAAAATAACCATCACAAAGAACAGGTTTGCTACTTGAAAGCTTAAAGGGGCCAGTCGGAACATAGGACTGCCTAACAAAAATAATTCACCAGGCTAGAAGGGCGATTCGTGGAAATCTGCATATCTGTCAACCCACGTGTCAAAATAACCTCGACCTCCCAAGGCACGGGATCCAGTCTCGAAGAAGCGTGCCCCAAAGCACAATAATACGTGTGTGTGTGTCAGAACAAAATATCCCGGCATTTCCCCTAGGAAATCCAAGAATCAGCATATGGACAAGGTACAGCGGTCTCCCTGGAGCACCCTGCCTTTCCATCAAAAATACAACAACATCAAAATATGAGGGCGGTAGGACCTCTACCCCTCTTCACGTAGAAACAACACACACCTGACACAATAACACACACAGAATCACACGTATGGGTTTGACAGACCCTGAAATAAAACGACATAAATATTTTCCACTTGCTGGCGCCTCCGTTCTACGCCGTGACTAATAAACGTGAAAGGGACTCAAAAAATCTAAAAAATTAGAACTAAGGTGTTCTACAATTACATCTTAAATTGTTGCACTCGGCAACCCTAATATGAATAATAACCTGTTCAGCAAATATCTTACAGTAATTACCTCCCTTTCCTATCACAAATATGAACTTTAATAAAGCACCACTCATCGAATGTAACGGGTTTCGCATTTGCATGGATAAAAATCACGTACACGCGCCGTGTACATTAAATATGACTCCAAAGAAAAATAAATACGCAACAAACACTTTGGCCACGTGCCAACGTACATTTAAAACATTTAGTGTCGGTACAAGAAAAACACTCTAAAACAAGAAAAAAGAAAAAGGTTCCCCCGCCAATCTAACTACATAATTGAATAATCAATTGTTGTACATCACCGTCTCAGCTTGTAGAACATATGACCTCCATCTCAGCCCATTTCCCTACGGGAAAATTAGCACTCCATAGTCGTCTTCGTAGAGGCGTCGGACATCACTCCGGCTCCTGACCACACGTCGGACATCTTGCTGTAGTCTCTTTGGAAGAAAAGTTCAATGTTATTATAATTTGACTTGGCTATAATCGCTTGTGAGTTACTATATTCGCCCACAAATAGTCCTATGCGATTAATCACGAAGACTTTCCCTAATTCTCGCTCACACACGCATAATACACACATGAAAAAATACAATAAGAATTTACATGAAATATACACTTCGAGTCCATCGTCACTGGCTCGACAATACAAGTTTTAAAGTCTGCCTGACTCACGGTCGATATCTCGCTCGGTAATCTCTACTGCTCTGCTTGACCTTCGCTCGGGCTGGAGCGCTAATTACACACATCAAAAAAAGTTTTGCATCACCTCGGTTCCAAGAGTTCCGGAACCGTTAAATACAAAGGGAATAGAGATCAACACAAACAACATTTCAGCTCGTTTTATTGCTCATGAGACCCACACATTGCATGTTGTACCATCATACAGCTAGACTTTCAGCATTTGTGGTCCAGATTGCAGTACACACCACTACCTCTAATACCCAGTAGCACGTCCTCTTGCATTGATGCATGCCTGTATTCGCCGTGGCATACTATCCACAAGTTCATCAAGACACTGTTGGTCCAAATTGTCCCACTCCTCAACGACAATTCGGCGTAAATCTCTCAGAGTGGTTGGTGGGCCAAGACGTCCATAAACAGCCCTTTTCAACATATCCCAGGCATGTTCGATAGGGTTCATGTCTGGCGAACATGCTGGCCACTGTAGTCGAGCGATGTCGTTATCTTGAAGGAACGCATTCACAAGATGTGCACGATGAGGTCGAGAATTGTCGTCCATGAAGACAAATGCCTCTCCAATATTCTGCCGATATGGTTGCACTATGGGTCGGAGGATGTCATTCAGGTATCGTAAAGCCGTTTCGGAGCCTTCCATGACCACCAGTGGCGTACGTCGGCCCCACATAATGCCACCCCAAAACATCAGGGAACCACCACCTTGCTGCACTCGCTGGACAGTGTGTCTAAGACGTTCAGCCTGACCAGGGTGCCTCCAAACACGTCTCCGACGATTGTCTGGTTGAAGGCATATGCGACACTCATCGGTGAAGAGAACGTGATGCCAATTCCGTGGGGTCCATTCAGCATGTTGTTGGGCCCATCTGTACCGCGCTGCATGGTGTCGGGGTTGCAAAGCTGGACCTCGCCATGGACGTCGGGAGTGAAGTTGCGCATCATGCAGCCTATTGCGCACAGTTTGAGTTGAAACACGACGTCCTGTGGCTGAACGAAACGCATTATTCAACATGGTGGCATTGCTGTCAGGGTTCCTCCGAGCGGCAATCCGTAAGTAGCGGTCATCCACTACAGTAGTAGCCCTTGGGCGGCCTGAGCGAGGCCTGTCATCGACAGTTCCTGTATCTCTGTACCTCCTCCATGTCCGAACAACATCGCTTTGGTTCACTCTGAGACGCCTGGAAACTTCCCTTGTTGAGAGCCCTTCTTGACACAAAGTAACAATGCGGACGCGATCGAACTGCGGTATTGACCTTCTAGGCATGGTAGAACTACAGACAACATGAGCAGCGTACCTTCGTCCTGGTGGAATGACTGGAACTGATCGGCTGTCGTACCCCCTCCGTCTAATAGGCCCTGCTCATGCATGGTTGTTTACATCTTTGAGCAGTTTTAGTGACATCTATGAACAGTCAAAGGGACTGTATCTTGGATACAATATACACAGTCAACGTCTATATGCCGGAGATCTGGGAACCGAGGTGATGCAAAACTTTTTTTGATGTGTGTAGAATGTTACTCAAGTCTTGCCCCCTAAGAGCTGAAAATAGTTGTCTTTAAGATAATATTCAAGTTTTAAATCACCACGCAAACTGGCGTGAAATTAGCTCACTGAGCTCACAAAGTATTAGACTTCAAATAATATATTAGAGCATAAAACTCGCTAAACAAACTGACGTGAAGTTAGTTCATCAGAGCTCACAGATAAATGACTTCAAATAATATTTAGAGCGTTAAAATCATTACACAAACTGGCGTGAAGTTAGCTCACAGAGCTCCAAAACGAAAAGACATCGAACAGCGTCTCGTCGATCAATTTATTAGAAACTGACAGGGGGATGAAGAGTGGGGTGAATTAAGAAAAAATTTCCAGAGTTTTCATCTCACACACACGGGACTAGTGTCAATCTTCATCAATTAATTCAAACGTCTCAGCGTACTCATGCGGAGATAATTCTGATCGGCGGTTCTTTAGATAATCAATTCCGCGCGCTTTTTATCACTGACATCGTGTGGTCTTGGCTTGGTCTCTCCTGATTGGGTGATTCAATCGTAGGTCGGTTGCAAGAAACTCGTGACCATCCCTTTATGATTCCAATTCTGGTGCAAGTTGTTACACAATTTGGCCTTGAACTCAGATTACCCGGCCGTTTTCAAGAATAGCTACCAAGAGCTACTTCTGTGGCAATCATTGCGACACGCTAACTTGCCTTTATCCTCATCAACTTCCACAAGTACTGCCTGGGCTGCAGTAATAATAATAAAAAATCATGAATACTTATTTATCGCAGATTAATAAGGGTTCAATACCCATACCATTTAAGCCTTGATTCCTCTATCCTATCCTGTAATGCTCCCTCCTTGACTAATTCTCTGATCTTCTCATTTTCTGACCTGTCCACCTTTGTCACTCCAATACTGTTTCTCAAGAATTTCATCACACTAGCCTGTATTCTGCTTCGCTCCCTTCCTATAATAACCCAGGTCTCTGAGGCATATGTCAGGATTGGAACGTCTTCCATAAGTCCAACCCCAAGTCTACGCCGTGGGAGACGGGCAACGGCACAAAGTAGGAGTTTACCTGTAGGGGCGAAGTACAGTGGGGACTTCGTGTGCCCCGGGACCGTTACGGTAGCTGCGAAGGTCCTACAGGAACCCTGAAAAGTGACGGCTAACGAGGCTCTGGTGAAGCTACGATAGGCCCAGCAAGCTAGTAGTGGATAAGACACTTGCTTTCAAGAAGGGAACGAACCTCGAACAGGACGGATACCATGGACGACGACCTAGCTGTGATCATGGACTATGATTCGGAACGCTGAATGTACAAACATTGGCTGCTGGACCTCACTTTTCTAATTAATCTCCAAATTCCTCTCATGATTTCCTTTTGGCCTCTACTATTACTTGTTTGGTTTTGTTACTTTCCACTACATAGAGCTCTCTGTCTGCCGGATTCCTTGTTTGGAGCCATTTTTTGTAAGTCGTCTTTTTACCTTTACAAGCATTCCACCAGGATGTGCCCTTATTCCTGTCTTTACACACTGTTGTCCCAAGACATGCCTTTGCTACTTCTAGTACTGCATCCCTGTATCTTGACCACTCCGTTTCAATGTCTTATAATTCTTTACTATCTACTCTTTGGAATTTCTCATCAATCATGGCCATGTATTTCTGCCTAAGTTCCTTATCCTGGATATTTTCAACCCTAATCCGTCTACAAACAGCCCTCACTTTCCGCACTTTAGGTCTAACTATGCTTAATTCACAGCAAAACAGTTTGTGGTCTGTTTCATAAGAAATGCCCCTGATTACCAAAAATTCCCGATCAATTTCCTAAATTGAAAGTCAGTTATGATATACAGTATAACCCCACTTTTATGTTCCCGCAATTCACGTTTTCCCGCCATTTACAACATTTTTCCTCAGTCCCTTCAATTTTCCTATGTTTTCAATGCTATCTGGTCCCCACTTTAACGTTAATGATATTTTAAACTTCCCGCAATTTACAGCTAGTAGACCAGCGAACATAAAGAGAAGACAATGATTTTAAATAATAATAATTACTCGATATAACAAAGCGAACAAAATGCCCATGAGACGACCTTAAATGTCGCCAGGCCATCCCTACCCCAAGGGAAACGAATTGTACGGCGTATTGAATGCAGGTGCAGGACAAAGCCATGTGTTATTCTTCATCATGTGACGCCACATGGGAGTGCTACTTTTTCCACTAAAAAGTGACGATCGTCTTAACACATATCGATATTGGTCGCTATCACTGAAGAGACAGTTTCGTTTGAGAACAAGTTTCAGTTAAACTCCAAAGCACTGGACATGCCGCGTACTATGCAACTCCGGTGGCCTTGATCAATCAGCTTCAGCAGATAGGTGCCCAGGGAGCGCGCAAAGCACTGGGAGCAGTGACCGGCACTTTCACCAATAAGTGAAGAGCGAATTTCTCTTGACGAGTTAAGTTATGCAGCTGTTGGTTGGTAATAACTGACTCACTTATATTCTATTTGCTAACTGACACTCGGCAGCATATTCTTTGATGCAAATGGCGGCTTGGTTTCTTTCATCGCATTGCGCTTCAAACTGGTGTTAGCAACTTGATTTTGTGTTTCTTATTAAAATGAGCAGCTTGTCCAGAAATGTACAAACATAGGGGAAGATCATGTTTGTCGATGGAGAAGAAGTTACAAATCGTCAAGCAGGTGGATAATCATCGTGGAACACGTGTTGATCTTGCGAAAACCTTAGGGTTATGTTTTGACGTTGAACACAATCGTCAAAAATAAAGACGTAATAAGGGAATTGGCGAATGAAAGTAGACCAAATTGTAAGAAAAGAAAGTATGCGACGTATAGCAAATATGGAGAGTCGGAGGAAATTATAGAAAACTGGTTTCAGACTACACGTTCTTCGAACATTCCAGTCAGTGGCGTGTTGTGTGAACAAGCGCGCAAAGTGGCCGATAGGCTTGGCATTGAGAACTTCTCAGCGTCAAATGGATGGATCGACAAATTCAAAAAGCGCTACAATGTGGTTTACAAAACTGTGTGCGAGGAGTCCAGTGCTGTTAATGATGATAGTGTCTGTGATTGGCAAGAGGGTATGTTGAAGGAGCTAACAAGACAGCACAAACCTCAGAACATTTTTACCCTCAATAAAACTGGTCTTCTTTTCGATGTCCTTCCAAATAAAACTCTGGCTTTCAAAAGGGGAAAAGTGCCATGGGGGAAAGCGTAGTTAACTTCGCCATACTGTGATGTTAGGTGCTAATGCTGATGGCTCTGAAAAGCATCATCCATTGGTAGGGACCGGAAAAATTAGCATCTATTTGTTTCAAAATTAGCATCTATTTTCTTCAAAATTAGCATCTATTTACAAAGTTAAAAATCATCACATTGTAATATTATTTTAACGACTTCAAGGTTATGAAGTGCAGTTATAGTCCTCAAACGAAAGCATTGTCAGTAGTTCAGCATTGCTTTCTTTCAAATTGCACCGTCTGTCTGTAACCACTGTGTTGTAATGGGACAACACACGCTCGCTATCTACATTGTTCGTTGGGGTCCACAAAACAGTATTTAGCAAATATGCTGAACTCTGTCTGAACTGCAGTTAATGCAAGTATGATATCATATTTTTCACTTTCTTTCATCTGGGTTTGAATTGCATTTAGCCAACCGTGGCCGAAGACGCGGCGAACGATGTACAGCGTGCTAACACTCACGCTGCGCCGTATGCTAGCACGCGGCCGAGTTCTGATGCGACGCAATGCGTAAAGACGAAATCATTGAGATTCGAGAAGACTGAACTGCGTTTCCCTGCGATGTAACAGTAGGCCTACTTGCGCAACTGTTGTGGCGCGCTAATCGCTAATTCGAACGTATCTCAAGGCGGTGAATTTAGCCAAGCGTGGCCGAAGACGCGGCGAACGATGCACAGCGTGCTAACACTCACGCTGTGCCGAATGCTTGCACGCAGCACTGCCTTCGTAATGTAACAGGCCGTACTGTAGGAAGCGCGCGAAGGCAATCAGCTGATCGATTAAGGCGAATGTTACGAGTTGTTTTGTGAGTGTAATGCTAAGTTATTGGAAGCTTTTTGCGAATAATTGGGGTTGTTGAGTCTCAGTTATTTATTTTTAAGTATGTTAAATGCCCTTTTTCTAAATTATCGTAATTTATCACATCATGATGCTCATAAATAACTGTAATTGAAATAGTGAGGCTATGACGTTTAGGTTAGGTATGCTATCTCCACGTGGAGAGTTGAGTTAATACAGAGGATATTATGTCTCCTTGTATATAATAATTGAATATTTACTGTATAGCACTGTTTTGGGTAAATACAATGTGTTGTGTGTAGAAGTGGGTGTGAAAACAAGCAAGTGTCACTATGCCAAGAAGTTGTTGTGTGCCAGGATGCAAATCCAAATACACGGTTACACCAATATTTTCATTTCCTTCCAACGAGGAAAGAGTTAATCTATGGAAGAGGAAAATACCAAGGGAAAATTTATCAGTTACTAGGAATACGGGAGTATGCATCATTCATTTTCCTAAAGATCAAATTGAGAGAGAAATCAGAGCAACCCGTGCTGATTGTGATTCCTGCTTTTGTCTTTCTTGTTGTTGTTGTTATTCAGATTTATAGTAGTGAGTTTTATGTGATACAGAACAAGCTTACAAGTAATTAAAAGGATAGTAACTGAGCCTGAATTTGTAGTGTTCCATGGGTAGGGAATATTGAGAATAAGCTGCTTTTTCCCCCCTGATGCTAAGTAAGATTAAAAGACAGCTGAAAATGTAGAACTAATTTGGGCGAACATATTCCTAAATAACTATAGTAAAATTCAAACAAATGTTTGTGTGGAAGAAAGTGGCTCAAAACGATCTTGAAAGGATAATGCCGGAAGTTCCAAGAAGAAAAACAGGAAAGCTGCCGTATTTATGGACATCTAAATGTATGGAGGTAATGCTTTATATTATTATACATTTTATTTTTTGTACGTTCGTTGTATCCATGCTTTTATTAATTCATAATAAGATTTGTTAGGTGGGCTCACATGTAAGACAATCGTTATCCTTTGACTGTTTTTTTAATCACGTTTTAAACCTACTTCTCCTGAAATTATGTCGGCCTTATTCACTATATTTCGAAAGATCACAGTGTTAAGGTTTTCATTTGTTATATTAATGCAACATTCGTTAATATTTCTTAACTGAAATACAAGTTGTATCGCATAACTACGATGTTAGCTTGCATTGCGCGGGTCTAACTGAGATAGCTGATCGCCTCTTTGGGTGACGTCACCGGAGCTACAATACGGCCTGTACATTACGAAGGCAGTGCACGCAGCCGAGCTCTGATGCGAAGCAATGCGTAAAGACGAAATCATTGAGATTCGAGAAGACTGAACTGCGTTTCTCTGCGATGTAACAGTAGGCCTACTTGCAGAACTGTTGTGGCGTGCTAATCGCTATTTCGAACGTGTCTCAAGGCGGCGAATTTAGCCAATCTTGGCCGGAGACGCGGCGAACGATGTACAGCGTGCTAACACTCACGCTGCGCCGTATGCTTGCATGCGGCGCCTCGATCCCTGATCGGCTCGTATCGAAGTTCGGACCAACTCGTTGTTGCTCGCTCTTTCTGTTAGTATCGCTTCGTGTAAGTTCCTGGACAATGACGACTGTTGTGGCGCGCTAAATCGAACGTGTTTCTACCTGAAGGTTATTACGGTCACTTATATGACGGTGTCAGTAATGAATGCAAGATATATGCGAGTACTTTTCCCCCCTGAAATTTCAATTAAAAACATGGGGTGCGAGATATACGCGAGCAAATACGGTATATCGATCAGAGCGGTTGAAAAATATATGCGTCATATTTGCAGTATTTCTCATGATTTCGCCGAAATATGTGGTTTTCGCTACTAAAATATCACATTTTCGCAGAATTCGCACCAAAATCGCATATTTGTACTAATTTCGCATTTTGGTCAAAATTCGCATTTTGTCGCATTTTGAATTTAGGTACCACAGTGCTTCAGAACACCTTAAAACTATTTAAAAAATGGTTTTAACACATATTACAAAAATTCGCATTTATCGCAAATGCGAATTTTTCCGGACCCTATCCATTGGTCATTGGAAAATCTAAACGGCCACATTGTTTCAAGAATGTGAAGACCCTATCCACTAGCTACGATTCTAATAAAAAGGCAATTGCATGCTCTTGATGCAGAGATGGGAGCGCAGAACAAGAAGATTCCTCTGTTTTTTGACCGCTGTCCTGCACATCCACAGAACTTGCATTTGAGGAATGTGCAGCTTGAATTCTTGCCGGCAAACTGCCCAAGCAAATTGCAGCCTATGGACTTGGGAGTAATCCATGCCTTCAAGTCTTATTATAGAGGGAACATTGTGCATAGGGCATTGAGTTTGATGGAGGCAGAAAAGTTGTCAATCTCCTTCACAATATCTATACTTGATGCCCTACACTTCATTGCAAAGGCATGGATGGAGGTCAAAGCATCCACAATCTCCAACAGTTTCCTGAAAGCTGGCTTCTTCAAGGACAATGAAGAAGGAATGAGGGTGGAAGAAGATGATGATGATGTGGTTACAACAGCATGGATGGAGGTCAAAGCATCCACAATCTCCAACAGTTTCCTGAAAGCTGGCTTCTTCAAGGACAATGAAGAAGGAATGAGGGTGGAAGAAGATGATGATGTGGTTACAACAGCATGGAATGAGCTCCGTACTGATTGCTCGGTGGATGATTTTGAGTGCATTGACAATATAGTTGTCACCACTGCAACAGTGTCTGTGGAAGAAACGGTGGAATCGCATATGTAGGAAGATGTAGGCCAAACTGAAGAAAGTGATAGTGAAGGCGACTGTGAAGATAATAGTGTACCCTTTCATGCAAAACTGCAGCACTAAACACTATCAAAAAATATATTTCAGCTGCAGATGGAAATAGTGATAATTTTGATAATCTGTCGAGGTGATCCATAAAAAAAGTGTGAAGCAAAAAACACTGGTAGTCAGTCTGAAAGACTAGACTTTATATCATTTTAAATGCAACAAATGGTGCGTGAACTCAAAGTCTGTTAGCAAAAAAAGAAAAAGCAAGTGCAAACCAAGGTCAAAGGAGGTAGCTGGCTGGATGATGTCATGCTCACCGGAGCGCGCGGGGAAAGGAAGAAACTCAAGCAGTACTATGACGTCACACACCTTAGTGCATTCTCGGTACATTTCGTCCCGTCACCGTAACTTAACGCCAGATCCCAGCGAAGTCGACATAATCATTTAAAATGATAAAAAAATATTGAACTTCTTTGCCAGAAGGTAGGCACTACAGTGTTTGTGCAATCAAATGTTAAATGAATATTCTAGTAAGCTATTTTGAAATTCCTAAGTGTTATGTCAATAACAAGTTTTGTTTTAAGAGTTCTATACTTTTTTGGCTCAGAGTATGTATAAAAGATGTAACCTAATGATTTCCCACAATTTACATTTTCCCTCAATTTACACTTTTTCAGTCCAGACCCTTGAAAAGTGTAAAAGAGGGGTTATACTGTAGTCCATTATTGACCTGGTTCCTCTACCCTCCGATGTGTATCTGTGAATCTCCTTATGCTTTGAGAATGAGTTTGCAACAGATAACCCCATGCTAGCACAGAAGTCCAGTAACATTTCCCACTGGTGTTCACTTGCCTATCCTAACCCCACAGTTCTATTTCCAATCCTAGCATTGAAATCCCCCCATCAGCACTACACTTTCCTTATTGTTAACCCTCACTACCACATCACTCAGTGCCTCATAAAATCTGTCTACTTCGTCCTGATCCGCCCCTTCACATGGAGCATACACTGAAACAATCCTGACATTTCCAAATCTATCCACTTTTATCATTCAATCACGTACCTCACAGGAACTATTTTACGCTCTAAGGTTCTCTTGACATACAGCCCAACTCCACACTTTGCCCTACCTCGTTTTACACCCGACAGGTATACCTTGTAATCTCCTACTTCCTCCTCTCTATTTCCTTTTATCTGAACTGCACTAATCCTAACTCATCCTACTTGCTGACTCAGTTCTACTTTCTTCCTCCCATATTCTCCCTCAATAATAATAGCACCCCATCAAATATCAGTATGATTGGCTGTTACGTTTGCAAAGGAGTCTCTGATCTGTCAGATGGGAGTAGGACTCCATCTCTCCCATAGGTCCGAGACTTGCTCATGACATTTTTAGCAGGTTGCTAGCCTTACTTACACAGGGCTCCATGAGTTTCACCTAAGGGAACAAACAAACGAGTTGGGTAGCCCTAGCCACCTGAGCACAAGGAGGGCCACGACTCAGAATATGTGCAAGGTGGTCACTCCTATTCCATAGTAACAGTATCCCAACTATCAGGACCACTCAGCCGATGCCTAGAATTCATGAACTAGGACGTGACTACACCATGAGCCATCTGTCATATGAAATTTTTGAATTGAAGCGTTTGCACAAAAAAAACATCTATGTTACATTTTGTTATGAAATGCAGATTAAAGTTGAAGAAACTGAAGAAAAGTCAAAAGCCAAAAGGGTGGGCAATAGACAGACTGAAAGAGAAGGATGCAAACGAAAGATTCAAGAAGAGTATAAAGGAAGGACTAATGAAAACCCCTAAACAAACTTCAATTGCAGACGAATGGGCACTTTTGAAGAATGAAATAACAAATTCCGCAAAAGAAAACATTGGTAGGAAAGAAAGAGTGGGTAGAAAACCGTGGATCACCCAGGATATATTAGAATTGATGGATGAAAGGCGGAAACACAAAAATGTAAGAGATGAAAAGGGGAAAGCAGAATACAGACGTCTGGGAAATGAGATCAACAAGAAGTGCAAGGAAGCGAAAGAAGAATGGCGGAAAGAGAAATGTGCAGACATAGAAAATTGTCTGAAATCAGAAAAAGTAGATACAGCTTATCGAAGGATTAAGAATACTTTTGGGGAAAAGAAGACTACTATAGGATCTTTTATTATGGATACTCGAGTTTAGGCCTTAATTACAACCAAACCAACAGACCTATTTAAAATCGAGTTATACCAATATTTTCCTTGTTTAATTCTGCATTAGACTATATAAGCCAATTATTTTCAAGTTAATTAATTATTTATTTATTTGTGGTTGTATGAAAAATTGTCCGTGTTTTTTACGTCTTTTCTTGGAACCGCTCACTTAAAACTATATACATGGAAAACTACTTGTCTGAGGGTAATGAAATTTTTATATGTGATAGGCACAAGTATTGGTAGTGCAAATCTCAAGTTTCATTTTTTTTCAACTACCCGATAAAATGTTCTTATACTTTTTCTGACGTAACGTTTTCTCAGCCCAGGATAAACGTACAGCAGGCAACTTGGTCTCATTTTGAAGCTCTCATTCGTGATTATCGGAAACTACGACCACTGTATACGTACAGTGTGATGACGAATTTATGAAGAGTAATATTAATGGGAGGATTTGTGCGTTCCGGCCCGTGCGAGTAAAAGCGAGCGGACTTGTGAAATCCGGTGCAGCGTTGCCGCGTTAAGTTGCAGTCGTTGCGCCTCGCTACGAACGAACACAGCTTTAAGTTTCCTTTCAACCTTTTATTTTCTTTCCTCGTACAAATTTCATCTTCCATCACCTTTTTCACATAAGGGCTTTAGACCTTCAATGGCAGGTTTAAAAGTGGGTTGTCTTCCTAATTTGGAAATGTCAGACTACACAATTTTTACATGGGCTATCTGCATTATTTACATAATATCTTTACAATATGTAATTCAGTCAGTATTCTTCGTATGTAGAATGGCTCTGTTCCGATTAATCAGAACTGATGGCATTCATGTTAATTATGACCTGCTCGAAAAGAGGGACATTTTCAGACAGGTCTTCAATTGTTTTAGCGTGTTTAATACATTGGTTCCAGAGTTCAGGAGCAACGGTTAGCAAGGCTTCTCGCCATAAAACATTCATTGAGTCCATACTTCTACCATTTTTTAATATGTTAGCGCAAGTTCGCCCTCAGACAATGGTGGTCACTGAGGCATTTGGATGTGATGTGTAAACAGGAAGACTGAAAATAGCCAGGTGACTCGCATTCCATTACACAACTGCCCGGCAACGCTGCTCTCGAATTCACCGGCTCACTCGCTTTTACTCGCACGGACCGGAACGCGCAAAACCTACTATTAATATTACTCTTCATAAATTCGTCAACACACTGTACGTTTACAGTGGTCGTAGTTTCCGATAATCACGAATGAGAGCTTCAAAATGAGACCAAGTTTCCTGCGGTACGTTTATCCTGGGCTGAGAAAACGTTACGTCAGAAAAAGTATAAGAACTTTTTATCGGGTAGTTGAAAAAAATTGAAACTTGAGATTTGCAGTACCAATACTTGTGCCTATCACATATAAAAATTTCATTACCCTCAGCGAAGTAGTTTTCCATGTATATAGTTTTAAGTGAGCGGTTCCAAGAAAAGACGTCAAAAACACGGACATTTTTTCATAAAACCACAAATGAATAATTAATTAATAAACTTGAAAATAATTGGCTTATATAGTATAACGCAGAATTAAACAAGGAAAATATTGGTATAACTTGTTTTGCAATAGGTCTGTTGGTTTGGTTGTAATTAAGGCCTAAACTCGAGTATCCATAATAAAAAATCCGATAGTAAGTGCTGTAATATTAAGGACACAAATGGAAAGCCTCTAACAGATAGGGAAGAAAAGGTTGAGAGATGGAAAGCTTATATAGAGTAGGAATCTCTGTTTCGCGGGCTTATAGGCCGTGTTCCAAGGAATTTTGTCGTCCTGACGTTTCGCTGAATACTGCGTTCAGCATGTTCATAGGTTACATTAAGCGAGGTAAAACAAGTAAACAGAAGATATATAAATAGTCAACAACCCGCACATAGATGCTACCATAGCAATGGCGTACCACATAAAAGTAATGCATCAAGGGCAGGGCTGCTCGCCTGTTGCATCTTCTCGTCTACGACGGTCAATAAGGGCAGGCTTGAGGGGATTAAGGACTGGAAGCCAAGCTCTGTTCACACGTTCTGCTTCCTCCTTAAGATTGAAGCTGTTAGTATGCTTCAGGATTTCAATGGCCTCCCTTTGTAGCCTGGCATGATAAGACACCGTGGTGGACAGAACTTCGGTGTCTCCATATCTTATATCGTGACCTGCGAGTAGTGAGTGTGCTGCTACAGTGGATTTATCTGTTTGTCCCAACCGGCTGTGTCGTTCGTGCTCCTTGAGGCGAGTGGCAATACTTATTTTCGTTGTTCAAATATATACTTGGCCACAATCACACGGGATTTTATAAACCCCTGCCGCGGTATGAGGATGTCGCTTATCTTTAGCGGACCTAAACATGTCCTTAATTTTTCGTGTAGGCCTGTATATGGTCTTTATATCATGGGACTCCAGTAGCCTCCCTATTCTGTCCGTGACCTTTTTTATATATGGAAGAAAAGCTCTAGCCAGGGGCTGTTTGTTTCCAATTACCCTTGTAGTTGGACGTCTCGAATGGAGTGCTCGCTGGATATCTTTCTGGCTGTACCCATTGGCGCGTAAGGCCTCCTTGAGGTGTAAAAATTTCTTGTTTTAGGCACTGCTTTTCACAAATTCTTTTCGCGCGGTTAGCCAGTGTTTTTATCACTCCGTATTTCTGTCGTGGGTGGGGAAAGTCTAAATTTTTACTTATATAGAGTGTTTGTATAAGGGAAAGGAGATTGAGAATCATGTAATGGAAAGGGAGGAGGAAATTGATGAGGATGCAAAAGGAGATTTAATATTGAGATCAGAATTTGATAGACCATTGGAAGACTTAGGCAGGAACAAAGCACCAGGCGTAGATGATATACCGATTGAGTTGCTATGCTGCATAGGAGATGAAGGTCTGATCAGGTTATTTCACTTGGTGTGTAGGATTTATGAGACAGGTGAGGTACCCTCTGATTTCAAGAAGAATGTTATCATCCCTATACCGAAGAAAGTGGGAGCTGACAGATGTGAAGATTAACGTACAATCAGCTTGATTACTCATGCTTCAAAGAACCTGTCAAGAATAATTTACAAGAGGATGGAAAGCCAGATGGAAACGGAGTTGGGTGAAAACCAGTTTGGTTTCAGGAGAAATGTAGGAAATGTAGCTGTACTAAGTCTTAGGCTGTTTTTGGAAGGTAGAATAAGGAAAGACAAGAGAACGTTCATGGCATTTGTAGACTTAGAAAAGGCATTTGATAACGTTGATTGGACTAAATTGTTCGACATTTTGAAAACGATTGGAATAGAGTACAGGGATAGGAGGGTGATCTACAATCTATACAGAAACCAGACAGCAGTCATTCGAGCTGAAGGACATGAGAGAGAAGCTGGTATTCAGAAAGGTGTAAGGCAAGGCTGCAACTTATCACCCATACTTTTCAATCTTTACATTGAACAAGCAATGAAGGAAATTGGAGAAAAATTTAAAGTGGGAGTGAAGATTCAAGGAGAAATAATTTCAACTCTGAGATTTGCCAATGACATAGTCATCTTGGCCGACACGCCTGAGAATTTGAAAGAGTATTTGAATGGTATGGACTCTGTCTTGAGGAAAGAATTCACGATGAAAATTAATAAATGTAAAACAAAAATATTGGAATGTAGCCGAAAGAAATCAGAAACCTCTATGGACATCAAATTGGCAGGTGAATAGCTGAAGGAAGTAGGAGACTTCTGTTACTTAGGAAGCAAAATAACCAGTGATGCACGAAGCAAGGAGGATATAAAAAGTAGGTTGCCTCAGGCAAGGAAAGCATTTCTACAGAAAAGGAATCTGTTGACATTAAATAGAGATTTAGGTATTGGAAGTCATTTTTGAAAGCCTTTGTCTGGAGCGTGGCACTCTATGGAAGTGAAACTTGGACTATTGGTGCAGCAGAAAAGAAGAAAATTGAGGCGTTTGAAATGTGGTGATATAGGAGAATGATGAAGATCAGATGGGTAGATAGGGTGACAAACGAAGATATATTAAGACGAGTGGGAGAGGAGAGATGTTTCTGGTGACTGCTAATGAAGAGAAGAGATAGGTTGGTAGGACAATTACTAAGCCACCCAGTAATAGCAAGCTTAGATATGGAAGGAAGGGTCGAGGACAAGAACTGTAGGGGTAGACCAAGGTTAGAATATGTTATACAGATTGCCTCGGATGTATGGTGTGGTAACTATGTAGAGATGAAACGATTAGCTCAGGACAGGGAGGCATGGAGTGCTGCATCAAACCAGTCAAAGACTGAAGACTCAAACAACAACATTTTGTGTAATTTGAGATATTCATGGAACATACACCTACGATGTTTTCTGAATACGTATTTGCAAGTAGTTGGAGCATATCTCAACAGATGGCTTTGGTTTTCCGGAAATTGTAAAGCGAAATGCACTTGAAAAATAACGGATCAAAAATGTTACATGTTACATCATGGCAATAATGCTATGTAGTGAATGGAAATAATGAACACATTCTAGTCAAGAGGCTATTCTGGTGTTATCATATGTGTATTACTAAGCTTTTTTGTTGAAACCAAAAGGAAAAGCTCCATAGTTGTACTTTGAAACTTAATAAAAATACCTTGACCATGGAAAAAAAAAGTGTTCATTCGTGTTTTACATTTAAAGGAACATTATTTTCACGGACTAATACATTATAAGTAGGTTCAAACAATAACATTAAACTTAAAATAACGCTATTCTAATCTGTATGCCTCCATTATGTGCGAGTGAGCGAACGCGTGCATTGTAGTGTGTTGGTTTAAGGAACAAAAGTCTATAATACGTCTTACTGCATAGCCCTGTCCCACGGACAAGTCACCTTTATTGCGGCTTTTCTCAATAAGTAAGAAATATAACATAGATGTTTGTTCCCATATTGGCTTCAATTGGAGAAAGATTACAAGTGATATTTTATATTCATAGAACATCTCCTCTCAAAGCAGTAATGCTTGGAAACAAGGTTATCTTCGGGTTTCAAACCAGAATCTCTGCCATTCTCTGAGCCCTTAGGCAGTCACCACTTAAGGGGAAGGGCTGGAGATATCTCAAGTCATGAGAGCTTCTCTTCTCCTGAACAGACACACCCTTTCAAGGGGGTTGCTGTGCCACAATAGTGATGTTCTGCTACTAGCATGGAAAAGCTGTCCATCAACCTATTGCTTAGGAAGTGAGAAAAGAAAAGTACCTTTACTGAACTTCAACTGGAAGGCAAAACTTCATAAATGAGGATCAGAGCATTCTGAATATACAGAAAATTTGCCACCTGCATGGAAAAATAATAGCAAAGAAGTCTCTTTAGTGAAATAGATACCAATACATTTCAGGGCGATTTTTGCAACATGTCAGTGACTCATGATCGTCAGACATATTTATGTTTCTTACTTAAAGGCAAGATGATCATCATGTAAACATTCAGAAGGAAATGACAGCTCAAATTTACATCCTTCCACATGATGTGTGAAAGGTGTGAACCCCCATGTGCAGATACTGTACGGAGATCAAACTGCGTCTACAGTTGTACAGCAAGATAAGGCGAGAGAGGAGTGAAGATCATACCAGATAAGATGGACTTGCTACAACAATAGCCCACCATCAGGCCTGATATTACACTTACCTGTATAGGTAAATACGATCCTGTGAAATGTTGCTGTCTTCTTTGTTCTCACCATTCGATTTCATTTCCTGAAATACCGTAACTCTCCTAAATACATGAGAATTGCAAATCAAGATGACTAATTACCTGAATTAATCGGTTTTCCAAAACTTCATTTTCCCATTTAACGTTGTCAAAATCCTTTTGGACACAATTCAGCCGAATTTTTGTGTTCTGAAATGAAACTTGATATTAGTATGCAGGAAGACTAACTTAGCAAATCACAATACTGGACCCACATAACAACACATTATCACTCACTGTCAATGACATTTTGTCTTTCTGATAATTCTTCATTTTGCGATTCAGTTCAGCAACTTCAGCTTTTGCCTCATTCAATGGTTCCACTAGGACCTTATTTTCTTCCTCTAATTGTCGTATGTACCTCTCCAAGTCCTCTGCTTTCTTCTTCAGGACAACCGTTTGTTCCTAAACAGAAAGAAACACAATCCAACAAGCCATACTGCCTTAAAGGACATGCACACCCACATGGTAAGCAGAACTCAGCGCCAGAATGTGATAACCTGCCATAGCTCGCTGCTATATATGTTAGGGTCTGACTGAATGAAACTTGCACCCACACTTTCACTAGTTTCCTTACCAAACTTAGCATGGATGAGCTTCAAAGAAAAATCAATCAAAAATACTTTTTCTAACTCTACTCTGAGAAGCTCCAAAATTATATGTCACACAATAATGAGCCATGAGAGATTATTTTTGGCCTCTTGGCCCTGGCAAATAAATAGATTTCTGGCTTTGTAATATAATATACTGATATCGCGCCAGGAGATGGCAGTTGGGTTTAAACTGCAGAGGTCTTCCCGCTCACTGCTTATCGCGCATTCCAAAAACATTCAGTTGGTCTACTTGCTTCACTCAGCACATTCCTTCTTTCACTGGCTGCGTGTCGTCTGCTGCAATAATAACCATTGGCATGCGGGAAGCCAATATATTTAAGTTTGGAATAGGCGGACCGCGCATGCGTACTGCAAGACCCCCCGCACCCCGTTGCAGCGTGTTCAACTGCCATCTCCTGCCGCGATGACAGTAGTAAGGCTAGCAACCTGCTTCACATGTACTTTCTAAATCTGCTAACAATGTCTTGAGCAAGCCTTGGACCTATGAGACTGATGGAGTCCCACAGAGGCAATCAAACTGGTATTCAATGGAGAGCTATTATTTATTACAATGGTTAATATTGCATCGAAAGAGAAGCTTTGGACTGGAGACGATCTGTCCACAGTGAGGACCTGGAGCAAAGTAAAGAGGATGGCCGTCGGTAGAATCAGAGGCAGATACAGTATAACCCCGCTTTTACGTTCCCGCAATTCACGTTTTCCCACCATTTACAACATTTTTCCACGGCCCCTTCAATTTCCCTATGTTTTCAATGCAATCTGGTCCCCGCTTTTACGTTAATAAAATTTTTAATTTCCCGCAATTTACACCAGCGAACATAAAGAGAAGACAGTGATTTTAAATAATAATAATAAATACTTGATATAACAAAGCAAACAAAATGCCCATGAGACGACTTTAAATATCACCAGGCCGTGCCAAACGGCTTAAACCCTACCCCAACGGAAACAAATTGTATGGCGTATCGAATGCAGGTGCGGGACAAAGCTATGTGTTATTCTTCATCATGTAAGGCCGCTTGGGAGTGCTACGTTTTCCACTAAAAAGTGGCGATCATCTTAACAGATATCAATATTGGTCGCTGTCACCAAAGAGACACTTTTGTTTGAGAACAAGTCTCAGTTAAACTCCAAAGCAATGGACGTGCCGCATACTATGGAACTCCAGTGGCCTTGACCATTCAGCTTCTGCAGGTAGGCGGCCAGGGAGCGCGCAGATTGCTGGGAGTAGTGCCCGGCACTTTCACCAATAAGTGAAGAGCGAATTACTCTTGACGAGTTAAGTTATGCAGATGTCCGTTGGTAATAACTGACTCACTTATATTCTCTTTGCTAACTGACACATGGCAACATATTCTTTGATGCAAATGGCAGCTTGTTTTTTTTTTTGTTCTTTTTTTTTGCGCATTGCGCTCCAAACTGGGCCCTGTTTCAGCATAAAACTCGACAAGTAGACATATGTCAGATGACATAAAATGGCCGACAATTCGATAGTTCGACAAGTTACTGTTTCTCAAAGCTTGACAGATATGTTGCGACAATTTTGTAAATTGTCGTGACATATTGTCGGAAATCTGTTTCATAAAGTTGTAAAGCTCACAGGTAGAAATCCAACAAATATGTCACATATGTCATCAGTGTTTCTTTATGAAGTAATGAATATGTCAGCCGGTTTTGTACAATATTGTCAAATTGTCATCGAAAACTCGACATAACCTATCTTTTTGTATTGCGGCGCGTTTGGAAGTTTCCCGTTACATTAATAGCGATGTTAGAATTGTTGGAATGGAACAATTAAACAGCAGCAGTAGTAGAGAGTGAATATGATCAGTGGCATATGAAGGATTTCATTTTGTGGGGGTTTCATTCATGTACATTATTAAAATGATATTTCGATTATTATTCATAAAAATTAATAATTCTCTTTGCATGAAAACTATTTTAATTGTATTTTCCAGCACAATATATATATATAATGAGAATATTTTTGCTAATTGTTGACAGATGAGTAAGCCCAAATATTAGATGGATCCATTTGTGGCATTAATAATTCCCCTTAATAACGTGGATTTAAATGAGTTGTATGAAGTCAATAAACTTGAGAACAAACTCACCCAAAGTTGAGACAATTGGAGTGAAGCTAAATACAGTATGGTGCACACCAACTCCAAATGACCACTGCACCGACAAACAACCAACATTCATCACTTTAAAAACAAGGCTTTTCAGTCAGTCAACACATTAATGAGTCCAATTTATCTACTCACATCTGCTAACCTAGAAAAAATGACATGGATTAATTATATATGGGCACATTAACATGATGACCAACGGAAAAGGATTTTTCTTTTAAAATTATGAAGGCAACACTGAAAAATGGCTTCTAAAATTTCAAAACCAACATTCAGCCACTTAAATGCTCAACCAACAAGTAGACAGACATGCACTATTTCAGATCAACCAAGTTTGTATCATCTCTCTCCATCCTATTAAAACAAAAAGTCATGAAAATCAGTTCACAACTTTGGAAGTTAGAAATGTCCACTGAACAATGTAGGGTAAAGTCGGGAAAGATAGTGCACTCCCTGCCGAGACGACTGTAGTGGGGGTAGGTCGTTTGAAGGTTATTGAGTTGAAACGTCACTGAGGGAGAGTTGTACCAGAAGTTTCGTAGCGAATTTTGTTACATGTATTCATTCTGAGATGTGGTTTTCATAAAAGAAAAGAGTTAATAAGTGCAAAAATTTTATGTGTTCTTCGAATAGCACAACGATCACCCTGGTACTTCTTATGCACGTTCATGTAGCCATCTTTAGCATTACATTGGGTAAGTTCTGCCTTCACCAACACAGTTTCGAATGCCGTTAGCTATATTGCGAGGGACTAGTTAGGTGCACCATCTCTCCCACTGGTTGGGGATAGTTGACGTATGGTCAACGCATTGGGTCTCCCTGGCCATTTATCATGTTTTCCATGACGGGGCACTGCCTCACTGTCAGACAGCCACTCGGTTGTCCTCACGAGGCTGAGTGCATCCCGTTCCAGCCCACACGTCAGTCTCTATGATCACTGGCAGAGCCAGGAATCAAACCTGGACCTTTGGAGCAACAACCAAGAATTCCAGTCACTACACCATGTGGTGGTCGAAATGTGTTCATTATATAAGCGAATTCAGAAGAAGAAGGAAAAAACACGCTTTCATCATCATCATCTTGCACAGTTTCCAGCCACTGGCCGGGTCTGTTTGGAACACAAGCCTCTCCAACGTCTTCTGTCTTCCCACCATCTCTCAGCCTCCACCCTTGCCCAGTCTTCTCCTCTCTTCTTCACGCTTTCTTCCACCCCCTTCAGCCACCTGTCTCTCGGTCTTCCTCTCGGTCTCTTTCCTTCCCACTTCATCTCGTGTACCCTCCTGGGTATCCTTTTCTCCTCCATTCGTTTTACATGTCCATACCACCTAAGTCTAGATTTCTCTATACCATCCTGTAATGGTTCCTTTAACCTTTTCCGCTCGTGTGTCGACCTGAGGTCGACGGCCTTCACTTAGCGTTATAGCTCGTGTGTCGATCCTGAGTCGACACAATGTTTGGCCGCTCGTTTCTAGGTTACCTGGCATGCCAGGGCTTTTGTACTTCGTTTGGTAAGTGCTGGCCCCTTCCGGAAACTGGAAGGAACCAAACGGGAGTGTTTTAGCTTCTCTTTGCTCGGAAAAACTGCTCCGCTTCCTTGACATAGAAAGCAGTCGCGGTGAAGCAACATGGCGGCGCGGCACCTCGTTCGTAGGTTACCTGGCATGCCAGGGATTTTGTACTTCGTTTGGTAAGTGTGGTTCCAGAAACCGAAAGAAACCGAACAGGAGTGCTTTAGTTTCTCTTTGCTCGGCAAGACTGCTCCGTTTCCTTGACATTGAAAGCAGTCGCGGTAAAACAACATGGCGTTATAGCTTGTGTGTCGACCCTGAGTCGACACATTGTTTGGCCGCTTGTTTCTAGGTTACCTGGCATGCCAGGTCTTTGTACTTCGTTTGGTAACTGCTAGTCCCGGAAATCGAAAGTAACGAAACACGAGTGTTTTGGTTTCTCTTTGCTCGGGAAAACTGCTCCGTTTCTTTGACGTGAAAAGCAGTCGCGGTGAAGCAACATGGCGGCGCACAGTCTGACCGAAGCTGAGATCCGGGCGTCTATTTCGGCTGATTTTGATGATAGTGACCATAAGAGCGATGCAATTTTTGAATCTGGCAATGAAAATGATATATCCGTGAGTGATTCAAGTGACGATATTGATATCAGCGTCGCAAGAAATCATGGAGGAGGAGATAACATTATGTGAAGCAATCAGGGTCAATCCAGGCATTTGCTTTGAACGCTTCCACACACTCAATACATACCGTAAAGAAAGTTAAAAACATTATTTTGTTTCATGTAAATGCCATACTTTCATTAATTTTGTACTTCCTTCCTGTATATATTGTTACAACCAGTACTTAATACCAGGTTTTAAAATATGAAGAATGCTGACAGAAATAAATACGAGTTGGGAGAAACCGGGACTTACAATAATTCGAGGGGAAAGGGTTAAGTTGGGAAAATAGAGTGTCAGTGAGTGTTTTCACTAATCATTTCTCCCTCACAATTGCGTCATCCAACCCACCCCAGTGGGAGAGATGAAGAAAAAACAATCTTTCTTAAAACATATCTTTTCCTTAGATAATGTACAAAGGTGCACAATACTGTATGTTTCTATTCATAAATAGTGTGTCCACAAAGTTTCCATGAATGTTATCTAATTTTTAAGGTAAGGTATAGTCTCTAGGATAGCTTTAAAAATAAGTGCGCCATCTCTCCCAACTTTACCCTATATACTGTTTGAAAAGCAAAGTGAATTGCTGAATCTTACCTTGAGACTGTTGATGAGAGTCAAGTTAGCCAGTGTTATGTCATTATAATACACCTTCGTTTCATTGAACACTTTATCATGATTCTTTACGAGTGTATTAATATGGTTGTTTTTTCGTTCCTCCACTTCTTTCAGCTCCACACGATGACTAAACTCGAGCTGATCCCGTAGTTCCTTCAGCTCTCGCTCGTACTTGGCTTCCATCTCGCAGAACCTCATCTCGTACTTCTCGTGCACCTTACTGGTCTCCTCACTGTGGCGCTGCAGACAGTAAGAGAACCATCACAATTAGCAAGGACAAAAGACAAAGATAGCTAGAGCTGGTCCCGTAATTCCTTCTGCTCTCGCTCGTATTTGGCTTCTATCTCACAAAACCTGTGAAAGCATAACAGATATATTTTTTATCCATTCAGTTTATTTCTATTATATAAGAGTTTCAAGGTGCATTACCCTAAACTCATAAAAAGTTAAATTAACAGAAGTAAGGGGGAACACCTTCTTTTCCACTCCCTCACTATGGTACTGCAGACAGGAAGAGAACCATCTAATTACACCCCCAGAAACACAGCAAGCAAGAAGGGAGACAAAACAGAAGGAAATTGCTACGCAATTTTATATTTAATTACACTGACATGTCGACTACCTTGTTGTTACATATAAACAGAAGCAATACAGCAACGAATTAAATTGTGACACCTTGGTGAGTGAAGGTTCATTTCATTTTATTCATCCATTGAATCATATGCTGTACATTGTACAATGATATAGGACGTGTCAATTTATAATTTATACTAATACTCCGTGGCTCAGGCGGCAGCACGCTGGCCTCTCACCGCTGGGTCCGTGGTTCAAATCCCGGTCACTCCATGTGAGATCTGTGCTGGACAAAAAGGAGGCAGACAGGTTTCTCTCCGGGTACTCCAGTTTTCCCTGTCAAAATTTCATTCCAGCAACATTCTCCACTATCATTTCATTTCATATGTCATTCATTTAATCATTGCCCCAGAGGAGTGCGTCAGGCCTCGGCAGCCGGCACAGTTCATATCCTCGCCGCTAGATAGGGGCTTCATTCATTCCATTCCTGACCCGGTCGGAGACTGGAAGCAGGCTGTGGATTTTCATTTTTCATTTTTCATTCACTAATACTAATTAATAATATATACACAAAAAATAGTACATTAAGCAACGAGCCTGTAATGGCAAGAGTATGTTTATAAAACGAGCGCAGCTCGTTTTATAATTTCCATACGAGTGTCTTAATTACCATTATAGGCGAGTTTATTTTCGACCATAAATATTCATAAATATCAGTCGAGATTTCACCAGTTTTATGTACAGAACAGAGCGCAAGGGACGCAGAGAATACTTTGTATTTGACCATGGCCTCCTGGAATACATCACTATGACACTCACCATGCAGTGAAATTTAAAATAGGGGGCCATGGAAGTGAACGCAGGTGCGAAGCCATCCTCACCTAATTGGTCACACAACTGTTTCTTGAGCTCTGATTGGTGGGAGAAACTGTATCATAATGAAAACTTGTACTACAATGAGCTTCATTATAGTACAGTTTTCTGACATATAATATTTACATTTTGCCACGGTCGAACATAAATAACATTACATCATTAACATCTAGTCATGTGAATAGCCTACTTATTATGAAACTAACAATACTCTAAAAACTCTTTAACTGAGTAGAAGCAGTGCTCCAGCAAGAACTCTTTAATCATTCTTTTGAAGCTTGGGTAGTTTGCTGTGTTTTTAATGTAATTTGGCAAACGATTATATAACGTTATAGCTGCATGAAATACACCTGTTTTACACAGCATTGTATTAGCAGTGTGTACATGAAGATTCTCATTTCCTAAGCTTTGCTTGAAAAATAAGAGAAGTTCAAAGATGTAAAATTTTAAGTTGTTTAAACAGAGGCTTACATGTAGGCAATCTAGTAGTTCCTTTCATCGTTCTAATTATCCTTTTCTGAATAATAAAGATTTGATGGGCAGCAGGAGAATTTCCACAAAATATGATTCCATATTTCAAAAGTGAATAGCAATAAGCAAAATAAGTACTAGGAACAGTTCTCCAGCTATTTGATTGCCTTAATGCTTTTAATGCATAACAACTTGAGCTTAGTTTCTTGGCAAGATTAGTGATATGAGAGTTCCATTTTAGGTCATCCTGCAACCAAAGAACTAAGAATTTAGTAGAAGAGGCGTTACCAATTTTAAAGTCATTTTAGATTATGGAGGGGATATTAATACTTTTATTCTGAGATATGTGAAGATTAAGAGCCACTGTTTTACTAGTGTTGATAAGGAGTCCATTATTATTGAACCATGAGGACAGCTGACATGTTACTTGCTCCACTGATTTTTGAAGTTCAGTGTCATATTTTTCACCCATCACTAAAACACTTGTATAATCTGCAAATAATACAGTTTTAAATGCAGGTATCTGAGATGGCAAGTCATTTACGTAAAGGAGAAACAGTAGTGGCCCTAGAACGGACCCCTGCGGAATACCATACTTCAAAAACATAGGATCTGAGCACTAATATTTAAGTATATTTGTTGTATTTTCTTAACTGTTTTGTTCGATTATCTGTTGGCGATTATTTAAATATGACTGAAACCACTTACTAGCGATACCCCTGATACCATATTGATGCAGTTATCAATTAGTATCTGATGATTTATCACACCAAAAGCTTTAGACAGGTCCAAAAATAGGTCACATGCTCTCTTCCAATCATCAAGTGACTCAAGAGCAGAATTTAAAAATTCATAAAATGCTGACATTATTGATTTTCCTTTTCTAAAGCCATGTTGAGAGTCTGTTAACAATTTATATTTATTTATGAAGCTAATTAGATGGTTGTACATAATATCCTCTAAATGTTTGGAAAAAATTGACAATAAAGAAATAGGTCTATAATTTGATTACATATTCTCTACCTCCTCCTTTAAATAATGGAATTACTTTTGCAATTTTAAAGATGTCTGGAAATATTCCTGTCTTGAGAGATTGGTTGCAGAGATGTGTTAAGGGGGTAATTATATTCTGGATACATTTTTTAACTAGTATAACCAGAATGTTATCAACTCCTGAGCAATGTTTATACTGTAGGTTTTTTACAATATTGAGGATTTCTGCTTCTGTAACATTTTCAACAAACATTGATTTTCCATTAAATTTTATATTCCCGTATGTTGATTTATGGCTTGCATATTGTTTGCATTTAGTAGTTTTTCAACTATTGTAGAAAAATGCTCATTAAAGATTCTTGAGACACTCTGCAGGGTCATTGAGCTTTTTGGAATCTTCTGATAACGCTATGTTACTTACTGCCGGTTTCGTTTGAATGGTTTCATTTTTTATGATATTCCACATAGCCCTACTTTTATACTTAGATTCCAGGATATAATTATCATTTGACATTCTTTTTGCTAATTTTATAACTTTGTTAAGTATGGTCTTATAGGTCTTGAAATACATGTTAAATTCATTAGAAGTTTCGTGTGTACTTTGAAAATCATGAAGGAAACGCTTTCTTTTGCATGAAGTAATTATTCCAAGGAAGAAAGTTTTAGTCTGACACTCTTCAAAGGAAAAGCAACATCATAATAATACAGATACCTACTTAATGAATTTTTGGAATTTTTTGTTTGTATCTATTGAATTGTACACGCCTTCCCAAGTTGTTAAAATAGATTATATTGTGCTGACTAAAGCTTCGACGTTTATCAAACTGAGCATTGTAAACTGGGTTTGAAATATTTAGAGTTATTATTTGAGCTCGGTGTGCGTCAGGCCTCGGCAGCCGGCACAGTTCATATCCTCGCCGCTAGATAGGGGCTTCATTCATTCCATTCCTGACCCGGTCGGAGACTGGAAGCAGGCTGTGGATTTTCATTTTCATTTGAGCTCGGTAGTCACTGAAACCTGGACTGATTACTTCAACAGAGTTGCAGTTCACATTGTCATTTATTATTATCTGGTCAAGTGTGGTTGCACTAGTTTTTGTTATTCTTGTGAAAACTGTGACTGTGTGAATGATGAGAACTTAACAAATTTAACAATATAACAAGGTATGGGAAACCAACTCCAAATATCAGCTATGAACAGAGATTGGGCCTGCAAGGGGCATGGACACCAGTGAGTTCACACCGAACACTTGACTTCCATATTAATCTTCAACTAAAAATTACCCCAGTCATAAATTTGAAGAATCAGTCAATCTCATTCTAGGTAGAACTTCCTTCATTAGATGAATAGAGTACAGTATCTGCTAAGAACAAGGGTAAATATGGCACAATGATAAAATGTGCCCAAGAAAGGAACTGTAAACTTACCATTCTTCTAGATCGTATTTCTGCTAGGTGACCCAAATGAAGATCTTTAAACTGTCTCTTGAGAACTCGCTTGTCATTGATGTGCTCCAGTTCTTGTGAAAAGTAACCATCCTGAGCGATCCTCAAGGCCACCATGTTCTCAGCCTGCAAACAGACGGTTCTTATTGTTATGTATGTTTGTCTACCAACTATTATTCCCATTTCAACAGGGATGGCAGATGGTTTTTATGGCCAGATTCCCTTCTTGATGCCACCTCATGAGAAGGGAAAATGAGGGATGAAGATGAAGAAATTGAAGGAAGCAAAAAGTACCATCCCAGCATGTGCCTGGAGTTAAAACTGGGAAACCATGGAAAACCATTTCAAGGATGGCCAACAGTGGGGTTCCAACTCAAGTCTACCAAGACGACAGATAGCTCGGTCCATAGCCTAGCACCACATCCTAACAAGTGTAGCAACTGCTGTTAGTAAATAATCAAAATCAATTCATGAGTGATCTTGAGAACAAAGCTCAATGGGAGTTTGATTAGGTAAGAGTAAAACCCCAGTAACACTGCAGCTAGGAGGAACTTGACATGTGGTTTTCTAAAACTGACCACTCAATTGAACAGTCCAAAGGAAAAACCAGCTAACCCTTAAAAATATCAAAAATGGGGATTTCAGCACCCACTGGTAGCCTTTTCGAAGTACAGTATTACAATACAGTATATCCGATAGCAAACATGAAAAACAAACCAATCCACTTGGTTAACGCTGTTTGAAGAAACAATGCTCAATGGAGAAATCAGGTAACCCAAACTTTAAAATGGCTTTAAAATGGGTTAGCTGGTTTTTACTTTGGACTCTTCAATTGCTAAGATTTGGATCGGTATAGTGTTGATTAAGGCTTTGACGACCTCGAGTCAGTGATGTCATGAGCCACCGGTGAAAAAGACCTGCATAATGCAACTTTCCCCTTTCAGCTCACATTCATCTAGATACTCAAGATGACTCAGGGGAGAGGTCTCACAATAACAGATAGCAGCACCGCAAAGCAAAAAGGAGGTGCGGATAGGGCTGGGGTCGCTCGCCTTCAGTCCTGGAGCGCCCTTTGGGTGAGTAACAGTACAACAGGAATAGCCCAATACAGCCATTAATCCTTAACCCGCCTGTTTTAACAAGTGGTTTTCAGAAACTCCCTCCATCAAATGCAATACAGAGTAATAAAGGCCAACCAGGACAAGTTATATCTTGAATTATCTTTTATGTACTTACATAACATATTACTGTATTAACTAAATGGATCTGAAGATATTTGCTTGATGAACGAATCATGTAGTATTTAAGTAGTGAAGTGTAAAACTTATAAGTGTATATTTTATTCCAGGTATAAACATGTTGTCTGACTGAAAAACATATTTACATAGTTTCTAAATGGTGTCTCCCATAAGTCCAACCCCTCGCCCATGTCGTGAGAGACGGGCAATGGCATGAAGTAGGGAACTGCCTGTAGGAGCGAAGTACAATGGAAACTGCATGTGCCTTGGGACCTCTATGGTAGATGTGAAGGTCCTACAAGAACCCTGAAAAGTGACGGCTAACGGGGCTCTGGTGAAGCTATGATAGGCTCAGCAAGCCAGTAGTGGATAACACACTCCGCCTCGGACAGGACGGATATAATAGACAACGACCCAACTGTAAACATGAACTACGATTCGGAATGCTGAACATACAAGCATTGACTGAGAAGGTGGAGGAAATAGTGGATATGATGGAAAGAAGGGAGTTGGATTTGCTGAGGTTGGCAGAAACGGAGTGAAAAGGGGAAGAAAGGAGAGAAAAGGCTGTTGACTATACTGGAGCGGGAATGAGGATGGGAGGAGAAATGGAGTGGGAGTAATAGTGACAGATGGGTTAAAAGAAGAAGTGAAGATAATGATAGGATGATGAAGGTAAAAATATCACTGAAGGGAAAGACTGTAGAGGTAATGCAAGTGTATGCCCCACAAGTAGGCTGCACTGCTGAAGAAAAGAGGAAATGCAGAAGCAAATGGGAGGAAACAATGTAATAGTGGTGGGAGATTTATAGGAGCATGTTGGAAGAGAACGACAAGGCTTGTTGGTTCAAGAAAAGAGAGAGCCACAAAATTACCTGGTACAGTAACGACTTGACTATATCTTCTATGATAGTAAAATAAACAGGAACATCACAGACATTAAGGTACAGTAATACCAACAGAGGCCTTGGATAGCAACCATCGACTGCTGATATTGAACCTGAGAGGGACTAAGGATAAGAAAGGGGCAGAAGAAAAAGGGTATGGATGTGGAGAGAAGAAGAAAGCAGGGTACAATACCTTGGAACAGTGAAGGAAGCATTCCATCAGATGAACCAAAAACTGTAGGAGAGGAATGGGGTGGAATCAATAGGAAGTGTGGTGGAAGTAGTATGTGGGAGGACAAACAACAAAAAGAGATGAAAAGAAACACCATAGTGGAATGATGAAACGAAAGATATACTTCGGAAGAAGTGTGTGGCTCCAGAATAGGACAGGAGAGACAAGAGAAGAGTATCTGATAAGAAAGGAGGTGAAAAGAGTGGTGGCAGAGGAGAGAAGAAAGTGCATGGAAGAGTGGACAAGGATGATGGAGGAGGATAGTGAAGGTACAAAAAAACAAAGATCCTATATGGGACTAATATGACAGACTATGTTCGAATGGTGAACAAAAGTAGCCAAGATGTGGAAAATAAGGATGAACTCAAGATCATGTTGGGGGAATACTTTGAAAATCTCTTGAACTCATATGGAGACCCTGATGAAGAGGAAATCTGCGAACAGAAATGACTCAACATGGAGGGAATTTGAGGATATAACGAGGAAGATGAAAGGAGAGTAGGCAGTCTGCATGAGACAAGTGTAGAGATGGTGAGAGCAGCAGGAGAGGTGGGGATACAGTGGCTATATCAAGTGATGAAAATTGTATGGAAAGAGAGAAGGACCCCAGAAGACTGGAAGAAGGGAATAATTGTCCCGATCTTCAAGAAAGGTAACATAAAGGAGTGCAAAAACTATTGGGGAGTAACATTGATGAACAATTGTGCAAAAAATTTTGAGAAAGTTTTGGAAAGGCGAACTTGGGCAAAAATAGAAGGAGGGATGTGAGAGGAACAACATGGCTTCAGAGTAAGAAGGTCCACAGTAGATCTCATTGTTGCTGAAAGACAGTTAAAGGAACAGCATTATGAATATGGAATATGTCTACTGATGGCCTTCCTGGATATTGAAATAGCTTATCATAGTGTATGTAGAAGTAAGGTATGGAAGGTCTTGGAAAACATAGTAAAGCAGACTATATGGAGGGTAAGGGAAATGTACAATGGAAGTATGAGCTGTGTGAAGTTGGAAGGAGAGAGATCAGATTGGCTGGAACAAAAGAATGGCTTGAGGCAAGAAAGTGCACTTTCACCAATACTCATAATTGTAGTGAGGGATGATATAATAACCAGAGTGGCGCAAGTAATTGGTGAAAGAAAGATAAAAGCAAGTACAGGAGCAGTTGGATGTATGGGAAGGAATAGTACAGTACATGGATATGGGATGAAATTTTGCATAAGAGTGAAATGACGGTCACAACCAGGAAGAACGAGAGAGTCTCAATGGGAATCACCACTGGTGGGGAACAACTGACGAAAGAAGAGAGTTTCAAGTATCTGGGAAGCATGATACAGGAAAATGGAAGAAATGACAGAGAAATAAGTGACAAGACAAGCAGTGTTGGAAGCCTGATATGGAGCAAGGATGTCCCGCAAAACAACAAAAGGGTTATATATCTGACGTAATATGTTCCAATCCTGATGTATGCCTCAGAAACCTGGCTTATGAAAGGGAGAGAGAGAGAAGCAAACTACAGGCTAGTGACATGAAATTCTTGAGAAATAGTATTGGAGTGACAAAGATGGGCAGGTTAAGAAATGAAAAGATCGGAGAATTAGTCAAGGAGGAAGCATTACTGGATAGAATAGAGGAATCAAGGATTAAATTTTATGGACATGTTAAGCGAATGGTGAAGAGGATACTCAGGAGTATACACGAGATGAAATTAAAGGGAGAGAGACCAAGAGACAAGTGGCTGAAAGGTGTGGAGGACGGCGTGCAAAAGAAAGGAGATGGAGAAATGGTGGGAAGAGAGAAGACGATGGAAAGGCTTATGTTCCAAACAGACCCAGCCAGTGGCTGGAAACTGTGCAAGATGATGATGATGATGAATCTAAATGCTAAATGTATCGATCTATATAGTGGACATAGAAACAATTAATGGACAGGAAAATAGCACAGACAGAGGAAAAGAAGACAGGGTGAGTAAAGTAGGAACACATGGAACACAGATGGCAGTAAGTTCAACTTCTGTACTCACACCTGCTACCCTTGAAAAATTACATGGATTAATTAAATACTTTTCTATGTTTATTTTTAAACGTTTATACATGTAATTGAGCACACTAACATGTTGACCAACTGAAATGCAATTTATTGATTAGAATACAAAGGCAACACTGAGAAATGGCTCCTAAAATTTCTATTATCATCTTAAGATGGTTCTTTTCTCCTGCTGTGTTTATCCGTGCATTCCCACTTTACTAGTTCTGTTGTATCCTTTTAATTTTTTATGTTTGATCAGTTCTCACTCCATCCTACACCATCCACTTCAAGAAAGAAGATCTTGCTGAAGAATGTAATATCTTGAGCAACAGAAGAACCTCCTGACGAGACTGGGAGGTCGAAACAAGCTCGTTGGGAACTATAGCATTGAAGAGCTGTTGATTGGATTGATGCTGTGACACACCTTTGAAGATGGTGGTGTGCTCGGCTGTCCAAATTGTCCTTGTCTGTTTTGTGTTTTGCGCTTCATCTCTCCACTGCCTGTCATTGTGCTTGTTTCTATCCCCCTTTTCCTGTCCAATGATTGTTTGTAAAGCCACTTTAAAGCTGAATAACACAATACTACATATTAAGTAAGTAATAATATTATTTTTTAAAGAACAACATTATTTTGCAAACACCTGCACACCTTAAACTACTTCTCCTCATCGCCACCCCCTTTATTAAGGTAACCATAATGGGGCACCAATTTCTGTATGCCTTCATCCTGTCTGTCCTACCTCTTTCAGATCATCGCCATTACAATGCTTGCCACTCCTTCAGATGAAGGAAAAGATGGGAATCACTAGGTGCCAAATCAGTACTGTAGGGAGGGAGGTGCTGTTATTGTTCAAAGCATTCTCCGCCTTTTGTTCTCAACCGCACAAAACAGCTTTTGTCGCACACTAGCCATCTTTGTTGATAGTTGCATTCCGAGTCAAGAATCCAACAAGCAAAATGCCTTGTCTGCCCCAGAAAACCATGCATATGTTCTTCCAGGTACAGAGTGCCTGTTTGAACTTCCCCTTCACTGGTGATATTGAATGCCTCCACTCCATGGATTGCTACTTTGATTCAAGAGTGATGTATGATATACCGTACATGTCTTGTGTCCTGTCACAATGTTGTTTCCATACTACTACAACCATTACAATGACACTCACATACACAGGGCTGTACCAATGTCAACTGGTTTATGTTTTGTACATTCAGGAAACAAATCAAGGACCATATCTCACAAATAGTGGGCTGAGCATTTTAAACCCTCGCTACAACATTGCATGTGGTGTGTCAACAGAAGAAGGAGGCCATTGTGTTTACCTAACATTGCCCGCAATGTTGCGCCGGAAACATATTGAATAGGTACTTACTTAAAAAAAGTGCTTTGTATTTATGATTCTGGTCTTGGGTTCATACGCCCACCATGGACGTGGTCAAATCCCTCTCATAACGCCACTGCTAGGAATAATGCACAGCGCAGTACTTGCACTTGCTGCATGCGGACAATGATAGTAATTGGTAGGACTAGGTTTACATTACGCTACACCAGTGGTTCTCAACCGGTGTGCCGCAGTACAGTACTGTGCCGTGAGATTAGCCAGGTGTGCCGCAGTGCTTATGAGGGGTTTATGATATTGCTAATAAGTACGGTAATTGAAATAATTTGCCTAAATATTCATTTTTATAAAAGAACAACCTAATATGCAATATAGTAATGGTCCAGGACTGAAACTCATTTACAGGATATTTATTGGTTTTACGCCATCCAACAAGTTTGAGTTATCAATGAGACATTTGAGCTAGTCACTTCTTACACAAAAGTTCAATTCGAGGTGGAATTGAAAACAAATACACTCGCATTTCCTGGTCAACTGAGAGAAGTGTCTCACGTTTCTTGTTTTTATGTTGGTTAGTGCCGAAAATCTCAGCTCTCAGAAGTAGGTGGTGGAAATATGCAACAAGGTATAAACTGCTTCCACTGCTATTACTCGGTACTGTTTCTTCGCTAACAACCAAAACTTGGTAAAAGGGAATTCACCATATTTCAGTTGAAGTGTTCGGTCTGTCTGATGTTCTCCGAGCTGCTCTTCTTCCTCCAGAGCAAGGTAGAATGGGTGTCCACAACAACAACTGACCAGTGAAGGTGAACTGTGCGCACACTTGACGGAGGCGCTAAGATCCCTCTCACATTGTTTCCAACATGTACGTTAGTGTGCCGGTGTCACTTGCTTTATAGAATACAGTGCCATGAACTAAAAAGGTTGAGAACCACTGTGCTACACCATATAGCACATGAACATTTCTTGTCTCCCTGTGATAATGTGCCTCTAGACTTGGGTGGGCCTGTTCAGCTGGCACAAATCGCCAAATCCTTCGTCTTAGCAAATTTGTTAGTTAAATTCTAGATGTTTGTTGATACGCCCCATACCAAGGAGGCATTGATAGTTCAATCAAGGTTCTTGAGTGATGATGGCCAGAAGCATGCCAAAGTCTTAAATTTCTGGGGTAAAACATTGAACAGTAAGACAAACAGAAGTATTTTTTCACAGTATTTCATCGGAAGTAAAAAGTAAATGAACTTCTATCCCGCTTGTGTTGCCTTTATTCACATCTACTCAGATTTTATAAAATACCAGCAGTAGTGGCCCGCTTCGCCCGGTGGATTTATTTGTTTTATGGATGATAATGAATACTACTACAGAACTGGAGTGCTCAAGGATAAGGATCGGAATAAATGAAAGTAAATTTGAAAGCACCAACGCTTATTGCAGCAGATAACCTCAGTATACTGCACCAACACCATTGCCCATATACAGAGGCATACTATTGTCATGATGATAACTGTTTTAAGGGGCTTTAGAAATCTTTTTGCACTAATTACTCCCTGTGACTGCAATTTATAAGCAGCTCGCAATTCTGCACCAGAACATTGGTAGGGGCGACGTGATGCAGACCGCATTGCCAGGCAACAATAGACTTAGGTATTATTGAAGCAGTTTGGGAGCGCTTGTTCTTCCGACTTACTGAACAAAAATCAATCTTTAAGGTTACCTGAGAGGTGTAGCCTAATGCTGCATAGCCTAAACTATTCCTCTTGAATCAGGCTATCATATACAAAAAGAATTTTTCGAATCCGACTGGTAGTTCCAGAGATTAGCCCGTTTAAACACACAAACAAACTCTTCAGCTTTATTATATTGGTATAGATTATGACTTAAATTACTGTTAATGTCTATTGCATTTTTATGTTTATTGGCTGCTCATACACTCATGAAAATGCATCATCACGAAAGAATCGGTTGTTTGTTTTCATCTTCGAGATATGGAACGACAACATGTTTGTATGTAAATAAAAACATTTTCAGGCCCATTGAATTGCTTATACAGGTCTCCGTACGTGATTGGTCGCAGAGGGACCACCTCCAGTATATGGACCATAGTGTAGCACAGTTGATTTGTAGTCTGGGCAGTGAGCTGTTCCCCATCAAAGATACCATGATGACAGAAGAGTACGCTAAAATGTCACTGTTTGAGAGAACTTAGACAATTGGTCTGTGTGAGAGTGGTCTAAAGACTGTTAGCTGCCAACAGGCATCTATGGTACAATGAATATGGCAGCAGTGATCAACTGAAGGTATGCAGACTCGTCAACTGTGAGGGACCGAATTGACCCCCATGGAGCAACAGTGCAAATTAGAGCAATTGCGGTAGACCTACCCCACGTTACATAATATACAGTTGGGAATCATCTGCATGCAGGTAGCTTACAAGCCTGTGTTACTGCAGAAGATGTTCCACTGATCCCACAACATCGAGGTGTCCAGGAAGATCAAGATGGGCCGGCGAACAGCATAGTGTGACTTTTAGTGATGAATCACGCTTCTGTCTTCCTATACAGTAAACTGCCGCAATCGTGTGCAGCAACGTACCAGAGAGAGGGGACGCCCAGACCATGGATAGCTATTGGCTTCAACATGAAATCACAATAGTGATTTTTGAGGGCAATTGAATGCTCACCGGCCCTGTGGTGTTTCGGTAGCATGCCTGCCTCGCACTCTGAGGCCCCGGGTTCGATTTCTGGCTCCGTCAGGGATTTTAGAAACTGACATGAGGTATGGAACAGGGTGCACTCAGCTTCATGAGGACAACCGAGTAGCTGTCTGACAGTGTGGCAGCACCCCGGTTCTGGAGACCAAGATTAATGGACGAGGGGGCCCGACTCGCTGATCACGCATCATCCCATAATCTGCAGGCCAAATTTCTGGGCAGCGGTCGCTCGGTAGGCCTAGGCTGTAGTGCCACGGGGCATAATTTTATTATCACTCCTCGCCAGTATGTTGACAGGGTACTCAATCCAGTGGTTGTCCCTATGATGGCAAACATTGTAAAAGCAATGATTTAGTAGGACCATGCCTGTGTTCCTACTGCATGCATCTCCCGGTGGATTGGGAAGGAAGTTAGGCGTTTTAATTTAAGGAGCACAATATCAAAACCAATATCTTAATACTATCTTGAGAGCTTATCTCCCCATGGACTTCCTTGGACACCGGCCACTTCCTTGTCTGACATAGCTGTGACATTCTCATATTCCTCCGACACTGCTGCCACTTCCTTGTCTGACAGGGCTGTGACACTCTCGTATTCCTCCGCCACTGCTGCCACTTCCTTGTCTGACAGGGCTGTGACATTCTCATATTCCTCCGACACTGCTGCCACTTCCTTGTCTGACAGGGCTGTGACACTCTCGTATTCCTCCGCCACTGCTGCCACTTCCTTGTCTGACAGGGCTGTGACACTCTCGTATTCCTCCGACACTGCTGCCACTTCCTTGTCTGACAGGGCTGTGACACTCTCGTATTCCTCCGACATTGCTGCCAATTCCTTGTCTGACAGGGCTGTGACACTCTCGTATTCCTCCACCACTGCTGCCACTTCCTTGTCTGACAGGGCTGTAACACTCTCGTATTCCTCCGACACTGCAGCCACTTCCTTGTCTGACAGGGCTGTGACATTCTCGTATTCCTCCGACAATGCTGCCACTTCCTTGTCTGACAGGGTTGTGACACTCTCGTATTCCTCCGACAGTGCTGCCACTTCCTTGTCTGACAGGGATGTGACACTCTCGTATTCCTCCGACATTGCTGCCAATTCCTTGTCTGACAGGGCTGTGACACTCTCGTATTCCTCCACCACTGCTGCCACTTCCTTGTCTGACAGGGCTGTGACACTCTCGTATTCCTCCGACACTGCTGCCACTTCCTTGTCTGACAGGGCTGTGAAACTCTCGTATTCCTCCGACACTGCTGCCACTTCCTTGTCTGACAGGGCTGTGACACTCTCGTATTCCTCCGACACTGCTGCCACTTCCTTGTCTGACAGGGCTGTGACACTCTCGTATTCCTCCGACACTGCTGCCACTTCCTTGTCTGACAGGGCTGTGATACTCTCGTATTCCTCCGACATTGCTGCCACTTCCTTGTCTGACAGGGCTGTGACACTCTCGTATTCCTCCACCACTGCTGCCACTTCCTTGTCTGACAGGGCTGTGACACTCTTGTATTCCTCCGACACTGCTGCCACTTCCTTGTCTGACAGGGCTGTGACACTCTCGTATTCCTCCGACACTGCTGCCACTTCCTTGTCTGACATGGCTGTGACACTCTCGTATTCCTCCGACACTGCTGCCACTTCCTTGTCTGACAGGGCTGTGACACTCTCGTATTCCTCCGACAATGCTGCCACTTCCTTGTCTGACAGGGCTGTGACACTCTCGTATTCCTCCGACACTGCTGCCACTTCCTTGTCTGACAGGGCTGTGACACTCTCGTATTCCTCCGACAATGCTGCCACTTCCTTGTCTGACAGGGCTGTGACACTCTCGTATTCCTCCGACACTGCTGCCACTTCCTTGTCTGACAGGGCTGTGACACTCTCGTATTCCTCCGACATTGCTGCCACTTCCTTGTCTGACAGGGCTGTGACACTCTCGTATTCCTCCGACACTGCTGCCACTTCCTTGTCTGACAGGGCTGTGACACTCTCGTATTCCTCCGACATTGCTGCCACTTCCTTGTCTGACAGGGCTGTGACACTCTCGTATTTCTCCGACACTGCTGCCACTTCCTTGTCTGACAGGGCTGTGACACTCTCGTATTCCTCCGACACTGCTGCCACTTCCCTGTCTGACAGGGCTGTGACACTCTCGTATTCCTCCGACACTGCTGCCACTACCTTGTCTGACAGGGCTGTGACACTCTCGTATTCCTCCGACACTGCTGCCACTTCCTTGTCTGACAGGGCTGTGACACTCTGGTATTCTTCCAACATTGTTGCCACTTCCTTATCTGACAGGGCTGTGACACTCTCGTATTCCTCCGACACTGCTGCCACTTCCTTGTCTGACAGGGCTGTGACACTCTCGTATTCCTCCGACACTGCTGCCACTTCCTTGTCTGACAGGGCTGTGACACTCTCGTATTCCTCCGACATTGCTGCCACTTCCTTGTCTGACAGGGCTGTGACACTCTCGTATTTCTCCGACACTGCTGCCATTTCCTTGTCTGACAGGGCTGTGACACTCTCGTATTCCTCCGACACTGCTGCCACTTCCCTGTCTGACAGGGCTGTGACACTCTCGTATTCCTCCGACACTGCTGCCACTTCCTTGTCTGACAGGGCTGTGACACTCTCGTATTCCTCCGACACTGCTGCCACTTCCTTGTCTGACAGGGCTGTGACACTCTGGTATTCTTCCAACATTGTTGCCACTTCCTTGTCTGACAGGGCTGTGACACTCTCGTATTCCTCCGACACTGCTGCCACTTCCTTGTCTGACAGGGCTGTGACACTCTCGTATTCCTCCGACACTGCTGCCACTTCCTTGTCTGACAGGGCTGTGACACTCTCGTATTCCTCCGACACTGCTGCCACTTCCTTGTCTGACAGGGCTGTGACACTCTCGTATTCCTCCGACACTGCTGCCACTTCCTTGTCTGACAGGGCTGTGACACTCTCGTATTCCTCCGACACCGCTGCCACTTCCTTGTCTGACAGGGCTGTGATACTCTCGTATTCCTCCGACATTGCTGCCACCTCCTTGTCTGACAGGGCTGTGACACTCTCGTATTCCTCCACCACTGCTGCCACTTCCTTGTCTGACAGGGCTGTGACACTCTTGTATTCCTCCGACACTGCTGCCACTTCCTTGTCTGACAGGGCTGTGACACTCTCGTATTCCTCCGACACTGCTGCCACTTCCTTGTCTGACAGGGCTGTGACACTCTCGTATTCCTCCGACATTGCTGCCACTTCCTTGTCTGACAGGGCTGTGACACTCTCATATTCCTCCGACACTGCTGCCACTTCCTTGTCTGACAGGGCTGTGACACTCTCGTATTCCTCCGACAATGCTGCCACTTCCTTGTCTGACAGGGCTGTGACACTCTCGTATTCCTCCGACACTGCTGCCACTTCCTTGTCTGACAGGGCTGTGACACTCTCGTATTCCTCCGACATTGCTGCCACTTCCTTGTCTGACAGGTCTGTGACACTCTCGTATTCCTCCGACACTGCTGCCACTTCCTTGTCTGACAGGGCTGTGACACTCTCGTATTCCTCCGACATTGCTGCCACTTCCTTGTCTGACAGGGCTGTGACACTCTCGTATTCCTCCGACACTGCTGCCACTTCCTTGTCTGACAGGGCTGTGACACTCTCGTATTCCTCCGACACTGCTGCCACTTCCCTGTCTGACAGGGCTGTGACACTCTCGTATTCCTCCGACACTGCTGCCACTTCCTTGTCTGACAGGGCGGTGACACTCTCGTATTCCTCCGACACTGCTGCCACTTCCTTGTCTGACAGGGCTGTGACACTCTGGTATTCTTCCAACATTGTTGCCACTTCCTTGTCTGACAGGGCTGTGACACTCTCGTATTCCTCCGACACTGCTGCCACTTCCTTGTCTGACAGGGCTGTGACACTCTCGTATTCCTCCGACACTGCTGCCACTTCCTTGTCTGACAGGGCTGTGACACTCTCGTATTCCTCCGACACTGCTGCCACTTCCTTGTCTGACAGGGCTGTGACACTCTCGTATTTCTCCGACACTGCTGCCACTTCCTTGTCTGACAGGGCTGTGACATTCTCGTATTCCTCCGACACTGCTGCCACTTCCTTGTCTGACAGGGCTGTGACACTCTCGTATTCCTCCGACACTGCTGCCACTTCCTTGTCTGACAGGGCTGTGACACTCTCGTATTCCTCCGACACTGCTGCCACTTCCTTGTCTGACAGGGCTGTGACACTCTCGTATTTCTCCGACACTGCTGCCACTTCCTTGTCTGACAGGGCTGTGACACTCTCGTATTCCTCCGCCACTGCTGCCACTTCCTTGTCTGACAGGGCTGTGACACTCTCGTATTCCTCCGACACTGCTGCCACTTCCTTGTCTGACAGGGCTGTGACACTCTCGTATTCCTCCGACATTGCTGCCAATTCCTTGTCTGACAGGGCTGTGACACTCTCGTATTCCTCCACCACTGCTGCCACTTCCTTGTCTGACAGGGCTGTAACACTCTCGTATTCCTCCGACACTGCAGCCACTTCCTTGTCTGACAGGGCTGTGACATTCTCGTATTCCTCCGACAATGCTGCCACTTCCTTGTCTGACAGGGTTGTGACACTCTCGTATTCCTCCGACAGTGCTGCCACTTCCTTGTCTGACAGGGATGTGACACTCTCGTATTCCTCCGACATTGCTGCCAATTCCTTGTCTGACAGGGCTGTGACACTCTCGTATTCCTCCACCACTGCTGCCACTTCCTTGTCTGACAGGGCTGTGACACTCTCGTATTCCTCCGACACTGCTGCCACTTCCTTGTCTGACAGGGCTGTGAAACTCTCGTATTCCTCCGACACTGCTGCCACTTCCTTGTCTGACAGGGCTGTGACATTCTCGTATTCCTCCGACACGGCTGCCACTTCCTTGTCTGACAGGGCTGTGACACTCTCGTATTCCTCCGACACTGCTGCCACTTCCTTGTCTGACAGGGCTGTGATACTCTCGTATTCCTCCGACATTGCTGCCACTTCCTTGTCTGACAGGGCTGTGACACTCTCGTATTCCTCCACCACTGCTGCCACTTCCTTGTCTGACAGGGCTGTGACACTCTTGTATTCCTCCGACACTGCTGCCACTTCCTTGTCTGACAGGGCTGTGACACTCTCGTATTCCTCCGACACTGCTGCCACTTCCTTGTCTGACATGGCTGTGACACTCTCGTATTCCTCCGACACTGCTGCCACTTCCTTGTCTGACAGGGCTGTGACACTCTCGTATTCCTCCGACATTGCTGCCACTTCCTTGTCTGACAGGGCTGTGACACTCTCGTATTCCTCCGACACTGCTGCCACTTCCTTGTCTGACAGGGCTGTGACACTCTCGTATTCCTCCGACAATGCTGCCACTTCCTTGTCTGACAGGGCTGTGACACTCTCGTATTCCTCCGACACTGCTGCCACTTCCTTGTCTGACAGGGCTGTGACACTCTCGTATTCCTCCGACATTGCTGCCACTTCCTTGTCTGACAGGGCTGTGACACTCTCGTATTCCTCCGACACTGCTGCCACTTCCTTGTCTGACAGGGCTGTGACACTCTCGTATTCCTCCGACATTGCTGCCACTTCCTTGTCTGACAGGGCTGTGACACTCTCGTATTTCTCCGACACTGCTGCCACTTCCTTGTCTGACAGGGCTGTGACACTCTCGTATTCCTCCGACACTGCTGCCACTTCCCTGTCTGACAGGGCTGTGACACTCTCGTATTCCTCCGACACTGCTGCCACTACCTTGTCTGACAGGGCTGTGACACTCTCGTATTCCTCCGACACTGCTGCCACTTCCTTGTCTGACAGGGCTGTGACACTCTGGTATTCTTCCAACATTGTTGCCACTTCCTTATCTGACAGGGCTGTGACACTCTCGTATTCCTCCGACACTGCTGCCACTTCCTTGTCTGACAGGGCTGTGACACTCTCGTATTCCTCCGACACTGCTGCCACTTCCTTGTCTGACAGGGCTGTGACACTCTCGTATTCCTCCGACATTGCTGCCACTTCCTTGTCTGACAGGGCTGTGACACTCTCGTATTTCTCCGACACTGCTGCCACTTCCTTGTCTGACAGGGCTGTGACACTCTCGTATTCCTCCGACACTGCTGCCACTTCCCTGTCTGACAGGGCTGTGACACTCTCGTATTCCTCCGACACTGCTGCCACTTCCTTGTCTGACAGGGCTGTGACACTCTCGTATTCCTCCGACACTGCTGCCACTTCCTTGTCTGACAGGGCTGTGACACTCTGGTATTCTTCCAACATTGTTGCCACTTCCTTGTCTGACAGGGCTGTGACACTCTCGTATTCCTCCGACACTGCTGCCACTTCCTTGTCTGACAGGGCTGTGACACTCTCGTATTCCTCCGACACTGCTGCCACTTCCTTGTCTGACAGGGCTGTGACACTCTCGTATTCCTCCGACACTGCTGCCACTTCCTTGTCTGACAGGGCTGTGACACTCTCGTATTCCTCCGACACTGCTGCCACTTCCTTGTCTGACAGGGCTGTGACACTCTCGTATTCCTCCGACACCGCTGCCACTTCCTTGTCTGACAGGGCTGTGATACTCTCGTATTCCTCCGACATTGCTGCCACCTCCTTGTCTGACAGGGCTGTGACACTCTCGTATTCCTCCACCACTGCTGCCACTTCCTTGTCTGACAGGGCTGTGACACTCTTGTATTCCTCCGACACTGCTGCCACTTCCTTGTCTGACAGGGCTGTGACACTCTCGTATTCCTCCGACACTGCTGCCACTTCCTTGTCTGACAGGGCTGTGACACTCTCGTATTCCTCCGACATTGCTGCCACTTCCTTGTCTGACAGGGCTGTGACACTCTCATATTCCTCCGACACTGCTGCCACTTCCTTGTCTGACAGGGCTGTGACACTCTCGTATTCCTCCGACAATGCTGCCACTTCCTTGTCTGACAGGGCTGTGACACTCTCGTATTCCTCCGACACTGCTGCCACTTCCTTGTCTGACAGGGCTGTGACACTCTCGTATTCCTCCGACATTGCTGCCACTTCCTTGTCTGACAGGTCTGTGACACTCTCGTATTCCTCCGACACTGCTGCCACTTCCTTGTCTGACAGGGCTGTGACACTCTCGTATTCCTCCGACATTGCTGCCACTTCCTTGTCTGACAGGGCTGTGACACTCTCGTATTCCTCCGACACTGCTGCCACTTCCTTGTCTGACAGGGCTGTGACACTCTCGTATTCCTCCGACACTGCTGCCACTTCCCTGTCTGACAGGGCTGTGACACTCTCGTATTCCTCCGACACTGCTGCCACTTCCTTGTCTGACAGGGCGGTGACACTCTCGTATTCCTCCGACACTGCTGCCACTTCCTTGTCTGACAGGGCTGTGACACTCTCGTATTCCTCCGACACTGCTGCCACTTCCTTGTCTGACAGGGCTGTGACACTCTCGTATTCCTCCGACACTGCTGCCACTTCCTTGTCTGACAGGGCTGTGACACTCTCGTATTCCTCCGACACTGCTGCCACTTCCTTGTCTGACAGGGCTGTGACACTCTCGTATTTCTCCGACACTGCTGCCACTTCCTTGTCTGACAGGGCTGTGACATTCTCGTATTCCTCCGACACTGCTGCCACTTCCTTGTCTGACAGGGCTGTGACACTCTCGTATTCCTCCGACACTGCTGCCACTTCCTTGTCTGACAGGGCTGTGACACTCTCGTATTCCTCCGACACTGCTGCCACTTCCTTGTCTGACAGGGCTGTGACACTCTCGTATTTCTCCGACACTGCTGCCACTTCCTTGTCTGACAGGGCTGTGACACTCTCGTATTCCTCCGACACTGCTGCCACTTCCTTGTCTGACAGGGCTGTGACACTCTCGTATTCCTCCGACACTGCTGCCACTTCCTTGTCTGACAGGGCTGTGACACTCTCGTATTCCTCCGACACTGCTGCCACTTCCTTGTCTGACAGGGCTGTGACACTCTCGTATTTCTCCGACACTGCTGCCACTTCCTTGTCTGACAGGGCTGTGACACTCTCGTATTCCTCCGACACTGCTGCCACTTCCTTGTCTGACAGGGCTGTGACACTCTCGTATTCTTCCGACACTGCTGCCACTTCCTTGTCTGACAGGGCTGTGACACTCTCGTATTCCTCCGACACTGCTGCCACTTCCTTGTCTGACAGGGCTGTGACACTCTCGTATTTCTCCGACACTGCTGCCACTTCCTTGTCTGACAGGGCTGTGACACTCTCGTATTCCTCCGACACTGCTGCCACTTCCTTGTCTGACAGGGCTGTGACACTCTCGTATTCCTCCGACACTGCTGCCACTTCCTTGTCTGACAGGGCTGTGACACTCTCGTATTCCTCTGACACTGCTGACACTTCCTTGTCTGGCAGGGCTGTGACAACTCTCGTATTCTTCCGACACTGCTGCCACTTCCTTGTCTGACAGGGCTGTGACACTCTCGTATTCTTCCGACACTGCTGCCACTTCCTTGTCTGACAGGGCTGTGACACTCTGGCATTCTTCCGACTTTGCTGCCACTTCCTTGTCTGACAGGGCTGTGACACTCTCGTATTCCTCCGACACTGCTGCCACTTCCTTGTCTGACAGGGCTGTGACACTCTCGTATTCCTCCGACACTGCTGCCACTTCCTTGTCTGACAGGGCTGTGACACTCTCGTATTCCTCCGACACTGCTGCCACTTCCTTGTCTGACAGGGCTGTGACACTCTCGTATTCCTCCGACACTGCTGCCACTTCCTTGTCTGACAGGGCTGTGACACTCTCGTATTCCTCCGACACTGCTGCCACTTCCTTGTCTGACAGGGCTGTGACACTCTCGTATTCCTCCGACACTGCTGCCACTTCCTTGTCTGACAGGGCTGTGACACTCTCGTATTCCTCCGACACCGCTGCCACTTCCTTGTCTGACAGGGCTGTGATACTCTCGTATTCCTCCGACATTGCTGCCACCTCCTTGTCTGACAGGGCTGTGACACTCTCGTATTCCTCCACCACTGCTGCCACTTCCTTGTCTGACAGGGCTGTGACACTCTTGTATTCCTCCGACACTGCTGCCACTTCCTTGTCTGACAGGGCTGTGACACTCTCGTATTCCTCCGACACTGCTGCCACTTCCTTGTCTGACAGGGCTGTGACACTCTCGTATTCCTCCGACATTGCTGCCACTTCCTTGTCTGACAGGGCTGTGACACTCTCATATTCCTCCGACACTGCTGCCACTTCCTTGTCTGACAGGGCTGTGACACTCTCGTATTCCTCCGACAATGCTGCCACTTCCTTGTCTGACAGGGCTGTGACACTCTCGTATTCCTCCGACACTGCTGCCACTTCCTTGTCTGACAGGGCTGTGACACTCTCGTATTCCTCCGACATTGCTGCCACTTCCTTGTCTGACAGGTCTGTGACACTCTCGTATTCCTCCGACACTGCTGCCACTTCCTTGTCTGACAGGGCTGTGACACTCTCGTATTCCTCCGACATTGCTGCCACTTCCTTGTCTGACAGGGCTGTGACACTCTCGTATTCCTCCGACACTGCTGCCACTTCCTTGTCTGACAGGGCTGTGACACTCTCGTATTCCTCCGACACTGCTGCCACTTCCCTGTCTGACAGGGCTGTGACACTCTCGTATTCCTCCGACACTGCTGCCACTTCCTTGTCTGACAGGGCTGTGACACTCTCGTATTCCTCCGACACTGCTGCCACTTCCTTGTCTGACAGGGCTGTGACACTCTCGTATTTCTCCGACACTGCTGCCACTTCCTTGTCTGACAGGGCTGTGACATTCTCGTATTCCTCCGACACTGCTGCCACTTCCTTGTCTGACAGGGCTGTGACACTCTCGTATTCCTCCGACACTGCTGCCACTTCCTTGTCTGACAGGGCTGTGACACTCTCGTATTCCTCCGACACTGCTGCCACTTCCTTGTCTGACAGGGCTGTGACACTCTCGTATTCCTCCGACACTGCTGCCACTTCCTTGTCTGACAGGGCTGTGACACTCTCGTATTTCTCCGACACTGCTGCCACTTCCTTGTCTGACAGGGCTGTGACATTCTCGTATTCCTCCGACACTGCTGCCACTTCCTTGTCTGACAGGGCTGTGACACTCTCGTATTCCTCCGACACTGCTGCCACTTCCTTGTCTGACAGGGCTGTGACACTCTCGTATTCCTCCGACACTGCTGCCACTTCCTTGTCTGACAGGGCTGTGACACTCTCGTATTTCTCCGACACTGCTGCCACTTCCTTGTCTGACAGGGCTGTGACACTCTCGTATTCCTCCGACACTGCTGCCACTTCCTTGTCTGACAGGGCTGTGACACTCTCGTATTCCTCCGACACTGCTGCCACTTCCTTGTCTGACAGGGCTGTGACACTCTCGTATTCCTCCGACACTGCTGCCACTTCCTTGTCTGACAGGGCTGTGACACTCTCGTATTTCTCCGACACTGCTGCCACTTCCTTGTCTGACAGGGCTGTGACACTCTCGTATTCCTCCGACACTGCTGCCACTTCCTTGTCTGACAGGGCTGTGACACTCTCGTATTCTTCCGACACTGCTGCCACTTCCTTGTCTGACAGGGCTGTGACACTCTCGTATTCCTCCGACACTGCTGCCACTTCCTTGTCTGACAGGGCTGTGACACTCTCGTATTTCTCCGACACTGCTGCCACTTCCTTGTCTGACAGGGCTGTGACACTCTCGTATTCCTCCGACACTGCTGCCACTTCCTTGTCTGACAGGGCTGTGACACTCTCGTATTCCTCCGACACTGCTGCCACTTCCTTGTCTGACAGGGCTGTGACACTCTCGTATTCCTCTGACACTGCTGACACTTCCTTGTCTGGCAGGGCTGTGACAACTCTCGTATTCTTCCGACACTGCTGCCACTTCCTTGTCTGACAGGGCTGTGACACTCTCGTATTCTTCCGACACTGCTGCCACTTCCTTGTCTGACAGGGCTGTGACACTCTGGCATTCTTCCGACTTTGCTGCCACTTCCTTGTCTGACAGGGCTGTGACACTCTCGTATTCCTCCGACACTGCTGCCACTTCCTTGTCTGACATGGCTGTGACAGATCTCGTATTCTTCTGACACTGCTGCCACTTTCTTGTCTGACAGGGCTGTGACACTCTTGCATTCTTCCGACATTGTTGCCACTTCCTTGTCTGATAGGGCTGTGACAACTCTTGATTTCATCCAGCTCCTACACTACTAGAACTCATGGCCCTTTTCTTTACCCAATACCTTTATGCTTTGAAGAGACAATTCCTTCCTTCTCCACTAACAGATTTAAATATCAATCAGCCAATCAAATCTTACTGCAATGTGCTCTCAGACAGATATTTGATGCTACAGAAGTTTCGAGGACCACAAGTTTTGATCAAATGACTATTACTGAGGAAGGAATATATCCAACTCATCAAAGAATGAGGGTATCGAAAACAGAAGATAACAAATGCTCACTAAGGAATGTCTCTGAGAAAGTTTGAAATAGAGAAATTTGGCACAACTAATTGGGATCACTTCAAGACTCGGCTGGCAGCCCTGTGATAGCTAGCCATACCCACAAATTGTGAACCTTTGAAAGAGCATTTAGTGCTACAGTAAACAGAGCCTCACTTCATTCTTAGACCATGTGGTAGTAAAGGGTTTGCTGTTCCAGTTAGGAGCTCGGACATAGTGATGTCTGTAGTAGTGTGTACATTTATATTGGCAACGTGGCAGCTATTGCCTTAAGTTAGAAACCATCCTGGCATTTTGCTGGAACAGAAGTGGGAGACCATTGAAAACCAATTCCATGATAGCTGGGAATCAAACTTGCCTAATCTCAGGTTTGCCTCATGAGGCTGAGTGTAACCCATTCCAACCATTCAACGAGCATTAAATATATTGGCATAGCCGGGAATCAAACCTGGGGCCTTCGAGACGGAAGCTTCAATAAATACCCCGAGATTACAGCAGGCGGCTATATAGGGATTTTGCAAGGCCTACTCTCGAGGCACAATGTTCTGAGACTCTTCTCCAAGCAGCTCCCATTATCCAACAGCTTCTACAGGGTACCTGCGAGGTGCTAGGCAGGTTGAGACCATGTCTTCCCCGTCATCAACACCAGGAAACTGAATGTTCTGTATGTGCATTTGCAAGAAGAAAGTGGAATGTGGAACCTCTAGAATGGAAAGTCTTGTTGCATGCACTAAAAGATGAAATGCCTTGTCTGGTACCTTATAGTATTGCCACAAATGGGCATATTGGCATCTAAACAAGCCCAACATCGACTAATGATGCCAAGCAATGCTTACTTCTGGTAGTCTACGTGTCCTATCATTCTGTGATAGAAGTCCCAATGTAGGGGTAAGTGATTTTCATTTAAAGGTGTGTTTTCTTATTGTTGCTTAAGATACAATACCATGTAACAGACACTTGTTCATTAACCGGTCTTGACAATATTGCTAGTGTCAGTCAAGTGGTGCTGTCCCTCAAGGTATGTTGATACAATCTGAGTTCACTAATGATGATAGTATAGGCTATATTAATAACAATAATATCTAAACAAAACTTAATAGAAATACCTTAATACAAAATCAAAAACACATACAATAATTTTTACTTTTTACTTGCACAATCAGTTTGATCACTCATGCTTCAAAAATCCTAAGAAGAATAGTTCACAGGAAGATGGGACGACAAATTGAAGCCAAGTTGGGTGAAGACCAGTTTGGTGAACCCATTAACCTTTTAGGTAAACTCTCCTCCCTCATTCTCATCACATGGCCCCACCATCTGAGTTGGCTCATACGAACAGCACCATCTTGAGTGATGATTAATAACTTAGCCTTTATCTCTTTGTTACAAGTACCTTCCTGCCATTGCTCCCATCTCCTACTCTTTACGACTGCTCACCTAATGAGTGTAATGGAGCAAAATCCCTGTCTAGGCAGGAGGCCATTGCCCTTAGGAGATTAAAGGGCTGTATTTGTTATTATTATTATTTATTATTTGTAATCATTCGTGCTACCCTCATATCAGTTACCTCTAGCTTAAGTATGAGATATTGGTCCACGTTGTTGCGTAGTATCTAGCATTGTTGGCTGTCACTGCGGAGGCCCGGGTTCAATTCCCAGCTCTCCCAAGAAATTTAATTCTGGTCTGAGAGCTGGAACGGGATACACTCAGCCTCATTAGGAGTATTCGACATCATGGTATTAAGAGGTGGGTTCGATTCCCAACTCAGCCATCATGGAAGTGTTTTTCCGTGGTTTACGACTTCTACTCCATGCAAATGCCGAGATGGGTCCTAACCTAAGGCCACAGCCAACTCCTTCCCAATCCTCATTCGCATTACAAATACATACACTAATACAGCCATCACAATAACACAGGTTATAAGACAAAATTTCACACTCACCCAAAAACACAAGGCTAAATGTCTTTGATGTCCAAGACCCTCAAATGAAGCAAAAACAACATAAGTATGAGATATCCTGAATCTGCCCAGCTCCCATTTCCATACAGCAAGGTTGGTCTAAATACTCAGCGATATAGGGAGGGTTTCGTCGCTACACTAACTTGTCGAATACTGTAGATCGCAACTGAGAACTCACTTTTCCACACCTCGACTCTCAAACTTTCCCCATACAACCATCCTGAGAGAATACACAGCCCAAGTACTTAAAATGGTCCACCTGCTACAATTTAGTTCCTCCTACCTGGCATCCTATTTTCTTGAGTTTCATCCCTAACAACATAATCTTCGTGTTTGAAATGCTGATTTTCATACCATACTCCCAACATTTCTGTTCAAGTTCTAACATGTTGGCTTGCAAGCTTTCGGCAGAGTCTATCATTACAACCAGGTCATCAGCATAGACCAGACTTCTTACCCGGTTTCCACCTACAGTAATTGAATCCCACCCAGCAAATGGTCCATATATAAAATAAACAGTAGTGGTGAGAGGTTACAGACTTGCCTCACTCCTGAAACAACCTTGAACCAAGAACTCATCCTACCATCAACTTTCACTGCAGCCTGATTATCAACATAAATACTTTTGATTGCCTGTAGCAGCCTTCCCTGGATACGATAATCCCTCACGATGCTCAGCATCTCCTCCCTGGGTACTCTATCGTACGCCTTCTCTAGATCTACAAAACACAACTGTCATTTCTCCGTAAAATTTCTCAATAACATAGTAATAAATAATAATAATGTGATCTTGACATCCTCGTTGTGGTCGGAAGCCAATGATCGAACTTTCCTTTCTACTACACCTGACTACTCTTCGCCCGAGACAATTATCAAAGAAATGTCTCTACAATTGTTGCAATCTTTTCTGTTACGTTGCTTATAAATTAGGGCGATTACTGCTTTTTTCCAGTCGGAGGGTAGCTTTCCTAAAACCAAAGCCAATTAGATTATCCTTTGCAACTATTTTAGCCTTGCTTTCCCACTATACATTAACATGATTATCGAAACAAAATATCATATAACATTAACAACCCAGACAAGTTACGTCAGTTTACAATAAACTTCTGCATCTAAAATAGTGTACTGTATATATCTTTACCCACATATGCATAGACATAGGTTAATAGCCTGAATGTAAATGATCCAATGATGGTCGCTTGACGATCAAAACTTCTGATCCAAGGGTATTAACTAATATCCTGTAATTTCTTTTCAAATATAGGGAATAACACCCATTACAATTTGGGTACATCATGTTGACCGACTGAAAATCATTTAAATTTCATTTACTGAAAAATGGCTTCCAACACGATAAGAATGATGAACATTAGATGAGGTGGTATTAAGACAAATGGGGCAGGAGAGACGTGTCTGGTGAGCAGTGTTGGATTACCCATTAGGCCCGACTAGGCCCAGGTCTAGGGCCCCCAGTTATCTGGGGCCCCCCAAATTTTATTCCGAAGATTTAGAACATTTTTATCCAGAACTGAGACAGTTTCAGCATTATATTAAATTACAATGTCCTTTAAAAACTGAGTTCACTCATTCTGAACTTTACGAAATTCTTATTCGAGACAAGCTTGAGTCTGTTTTTCTGAACGTAGAAATTGCTTTTCGTATTTTCCTGACCCCCATGATAACGAATTGTTCTGCGGAGCGCTCGTTTTCAAAATTGAAACAGATCAAAAGTGCGCAAAGAAGTATCATGTCACAAGAACGATTAGATATGCTAAGTTTAATGTATATCGAGTCAGATGTTCTGCGGGAAATTGATTTTGATGACATTGGAGAAGATTTCATTAACAAATTCACAAAGAAATTTGATACAATGGTCCGGCTAGCTCAAAACAGTTGCCAGCGTTTCGCCCCAGTGTACCAAAGGGGCTCTTCAGTTGGTTATGGTACACCTCACCAAGACGTGTGGCTAGTACATACTGTGAAGGCCGCTGCAAGGCACAAATGTTGCCTGTTTCCTACGGGAACAGATATTTCCAATATGGATTAGCTAGGTAAGCTAACATTATTTTTGAAAGGAAGTTTTGACTTCCATAGTACATTGGCGCTGCTCGTGGCAACATTTGTGCCTTGTAGTGGCCTTCACAGTATGAACTAGCCACGCGTCTTGGTGAGGTGTACCATAACCAACTGAAGAGCCCATCGGTACACTGGGGCGAAACGCTGGCAACTGTTTTGAGCTAGCCGGACCATTGTAACAAATTTCTTTGTGAATTTGTTAATGTACATAGCTCAATCGGACAATTTTACATCCTGTTTCCTACGGGAACAGATATTTCCAATGAAGATTTCATTGACCGAAAAAACAGAAAAAAAAAGTTGATTACATTTTACAGAAGTAAAAAATAGTATGATTTGTTAAATTGTTCATCAGATCATCTGAAATCTTTTCAAATAACGATGATCGTTTCAATTGAAATGTATGTATATATGATTTAATAAAAAGTGTATTATTCATCTTGAGAAGAAAAACTCTTGTATATACCTTATTAAATGTACAGGTGCTAAAAAATAAAAATTATTTGAAAAGAATAAACGGGCCCCAAAAATCTGAGGGACTTGGGCCTCATTTTACCTTAATCTGGCACTGCTGGTGAGTGCCAATGAAAAGAAGAGAGGCTAGTATGGCACATACTAAGGCACCCAGGAATAGCAAACTTAGCTATGAAAGGAAGGGTCGAGAACAGGAACAGTAGGGTAGACTACTGTCGGGGAAATAAGTATAGATACTCGAGTTTAGAGGTCAATAAAACCTTTACCCTTAGTCTTACATAAGAACGACCTACACCAAAATTTTCCTTGTTTTATTTGTCGTTTAATAATATAGAGTAAATATTTGCATTGTATCTCGTTAAAATTTTATAGCAGATTGAACAAAAAAAGTACAGGTTTTTCTTACCAAGTTCACGGAGCGCTCACTTAGAAGGATCATTACGTTAAAAGTATTGATCGGATCGTAACGAAACTCTAATACATCTTAAAGGAACTTATTGTTAACGCGTATTTGAAGTTTTAATCTGATCTGACGTTTCTTTAAATAGTTGTTGTGAATTTTGTAAAACAACTTTTTCTCGGGCCTGGGTGGTCACAGCAGTATGAAATATGGCTTGTTATGAGGCTCATAGCTATGCAAGGCTTAACGTAAATCTACATTTTATCTACTTTTGATAATTGCTTTTATATCGATTGATATTTAATCAGGTGGTTATGTGAGAAGAATGTATCGTAGCAAGCGACGGGAACAAAGCGCTCGGTCGAGGAAACTCGTGCGACGTTGCCCTGTAATACATAATACGCGCGCGTTCCAAGCCGTAAGGTCTGTGAATTTCTGTTGTTGTTGTTTTGTAATTTGTGTTAGGCCGGTATTACACTACGAAATAAATTTGTCAAATAAATTTTATCAAATATTTCATAAAACTGAACTTTTATCAAAGTTATACAAAGCAATCATCACACCATTACACTACATCAAATGTTTTATCATAGTTCAGCAAAATGGATGAAGGACAGTTCCTTGTTCACTTAACTATATTACGGTAGTTGAAATTCTGTGGTGGCAATACCGATATATAAAAGAAACGGAAAGATAAAGTGAATGTCTATGGGTTAAACCATGGGTCGCTCACGTGACAAGGAAGATATTATTTTATACGAGTAAAATCTTGGTGAAGGAGCTGCAGTACGAGGACTTGAAAAATGACATTAATTAAAATAAATTAAAAACCATAAGTGAAATTGACGAATTATAATACAAATATTATAATATATATTCGCCTCCATGGTGTAGTGGTCAGCGTGCTTAGCTGTCACCTCGGAGGTCCGTGGTTCGATTCCCGGCTCTGCCACGAAATTTGAAAAGTGGTATGAGGATTGGAACGGGGTCTACTAAACCTCGGGTGGTCCAAATGAGTAGAGGAAGGGGGGGGGGGTTCGATTCCCACCTCAGCCGTCCTCGAAATGGTTTTCGTGGTTTCCCACTTCGTCTCCAGGCAAATGCCGGGATGATACCTAACGTAAGGCCACGGCCGCCTCATTCCCTCTTCCTTGCCTATCCCTCCCAATCTTACCTCTGTTCGCTTTGCAGGTGAGGCCACCTGGGCAAGGTGCTGGTCACACCCCGTTGTATCCCCGATCCCGAAGTAAATGTGGGATCCAACGCTGAGTCCAACCCTGGAGGGTAATACGACTAAGAAAAAAATAAATAAAAAATGAAATACACTATCATTCTCGTCTATTTAACTTAACTATTTAATTCTTCTTTATATCCTGAAATATGCGTCCCTTATGTACAGCGCTAATATCCTCTGCCAATTTTACCTACAAGTTAGAGAAACGTGTCTTATTTCATTTTCGCAAGAAGTTAAACTTTTCCCAACACCTTTTTAATGAGGGCTTTGGACCTCCATTGTCAAGTTTAAAAATGGTGTGTCTGCTGAAAAGCTATTATTAGTCTATAAGATTAAATGTTTGAAGTAATTTACACTTTGAGATTATAAGATTATAAAACTGCTCCCTTATTAACCGTCTGAATCAGATGAACTGTCATTTAAGTTTATAACAAGTGGCTCCACAACGGGGACGTCTTCTGTTAGCCCATCCTTTTCCCAGTATTGTTTCACCTCCATTGATCTTCCTCTTTCCGCCTGGTTACTCATATTCACTTTAGCAATTTTATGTTTCACGTAGGACCAAACCAGCTCTACGGGGTTGAGCTCACAATGAGCAACTGGCAGCCAGACGAGTTCGACGTCAGGACGAACATTCTTGATTATTTGTTCCAGCTTCTTTTTAGGTGCCCTGAATTGAGGTTTGGCGTGAACAATTAGCTCTGCTTACGTCATACTTTCATACTTTTGGATTCTGGGAGGAAGAGGAATATATTTCATTGCAGCGGCACATCACTTCACCGTGGCTATCGACCTTCCAATACACTTGGATACTTTTTGCTAAACCCTCTTATCATTATTACTTTCTCTCTCGCTTCTAAAAAAAACATATTGCACTTATAATCATGGCAAATTCTCCCTCCGTTAACTGCGGTTTAGCTGGCATCTTGATCGATGTGCAAACAATAGGTAATATAGACAGTGATAGTTGCTGCTTGTTGCTAATGACTCAACGAAGAACAAAGGTCAGAGTTTGGTGTGCGTAGGAACGAGCGCGCGGCAACTGGCAACATTGCCAGGCTGCTGCGGTACTATCGCCGCCCTCAATGGTCCTATTAAATATCAATCCATATAAAATCGATAGTCACAAGTAGATAAAATGTAGTTTTACGTTAAGCCTTGCATTGCTATGAGCCTCATAACAAGCCATATTTCATACTGCTATGACCACCCAGGCCCGAGAAAAAGATGTTTTACAAAATTCACAACAACTATTTAAAGAAACGTCAGATCAGATTAAAACTTCATATACGCGTTAACAATAAGTTCCTTTAAGACGTATTCAAGTTTCGTTACGATCAGATCGATACTTTTAACGTAATGATCTATCTAAGTGAGCGCTCTGTAAACTTGGTAAGAAAAACCTGTACATTTTTTGTTCAATCTGCTATAAAATATTAACGAGATACAATGCAAATATTTACTCTATATCGTTAAACGACAAATAAAACAAGGAACATTTTGGTGTAGGTTGTTCTTATGTAAGACTAAGGGTAAAGGTTTTATTGACCTCTAAACTCTAGTATCTATACTTATTTCCCCGACAGTAAGATTAGAATATATTTATTTATTTATTTATTTACTTATTTATTTACATAGGTCCCAATGAGCCTGAGCTCGTGTTAGGGACAATCAAGTAACATAGTTACAGCATGGCATATATATAATTTTTGTAACATTATTGTTTAATTTAATAGTAACTTATATTATATTGCTAGTGACTAATTTTACAGAGATAATTCGGTATGATACATTGCATTGCTTAAGGCTATTGTACATGGGCTATTCATTCCTTAATAGGAAGTCTTTTGTTTTCCTCTTAAATGTTTTTATAGAGAAACTTTCCCTTATGCCTAATGGTAGCGAGTTGTATTCTTTTATTATAGAGGACATAATTCCTTTAGTTCCAAATTTAATGGATTGGGAATGGCTGGTGAATATTTGATTTACGCCTCTTGTTGCATAATGATGAATGTCATTTGCATGGGTAAAATGGATGTGTGTGTGTATCAATTTGTTTTCTAATTTGTATACAAATACTGTTGCTGACATAGCTATTTGTTTTTGCAGTGGCATAATTTTAGTTCTTGAGTATAATTCATTTGAGGGTGTGAGCCAAGGAAGTCCAAAGATAGATTTTATAGCACGTTTCTGGAGTATCTCAAGTTCTTTTATCAGCTCCTTCTTACAATATCCCCATATGAAATTCATGTACATTAGATGTGAATGTATCAGAGCAAAGTATATATTTTTCAATTGTTGGCTAGTAAGACAGCTATATCTTAATCTGAAAATAATACCAATTAAAGGGCTGATTTTATGTTTTACATTTTCTACATGATTTTCCCAGGTTAGTGTACTATCTAGTGTGATACCTAAGTATGTTGCCGATTTAACCCTTTCTATTTCTTTGTTGGCTATGTTGACTATGTTTGTGGTCTCAATCTTGTATGATGGTTTATGGAAGAATAAATATTTTGTTTTAGTGATATTGATAACCATTTTGTGTGCTCTCAACCAATCCACCAGCTTATTGAGATCATAATTAATATTTAGCATAATTTCCTGTTCAGATGTTCCCAGATAGAGTATAAAAATATCATCTGCAAATAGTTTAAGCTTGCCTTTCAATTCTAATAATACTATATCATTAATATAGGCCAAGAAAAGAATTGGTCCTAAGACAGAACCTTGAGGTACTCCTGTGTCAATTCTCATTTGAGACCCTTTTACATTATCGATTGCAACATATTGTTTTCTGTTAGTGAGGTAGTTCTTGAACCAATCATGTGCCACTCCTCTGATGCCTGCAAATTCTAGTTTATTAAGGAGAATCTTATGGTTAACCAGATCGAATGCTTTTTGAAGGTCAATTAGTACACCAGCAGCTAGTTTGTTTTCATCTAATGCCTTTTCTACATCAGTTACTACTTCAAATATAGCACTATCAGCTCCTCTATTTGGAATAAGCCCATATTGGCAGTTTGCAAAGTAATCATTTTTCATGAAGAAATTCATAAGTCTTCGTTTAACAACGCTTTCTAGAACCTTGCTGATGGCAGATATAATATTAATGGGTCTGTAATTTGATGGGTGGGTTTTGTCTCCTTTTTTGTAGATCGGGACCACCCTAGAGACTTTACAGGCATCGGGGAATATACCAGTCATCAGTGAAAGATTTATTATTTTGACAAGATATGGTGTAAGGCCCTCAAGACACAATTGTAGCATGACATTAGTAGTGTTGTCCTCACTTATATTGTTTTTGTGTTTTAGGGAGTTTATAATTGATTGTATTTCATTAGCATCAGTAGGTAACATAAAGATTGTCTTAGTGCTAGTAGTATTTTTATAGCTTGCAATGTCCGAGGTAGGACCGTTTCCTTGATTTTCCCATATACTGTTAGCAATATTGACATAATATTTATTAATTTCATCACATATATTTTCCTTTTTTTCGACATTTGTGCCATCGACTATAAGTTTGACAATTTCATTTTTCCCCTTCTTTGGCCTATTTAACATCTCATTAACAACACTCCACACTTCCCTCTGATTATTTGCATTTTGAATTTTTTGGTCAAAGTAGTTTCTTTGTAGGTTTCTCTTAAGTTTTGTAACTTGGTTGCTAATAATTTTATATTCTTCTAAAATTTCTGCAGATGGATTTTTAACTTTGGTTTTTGTATATATCTTATCTTTCCTGTGTATTAGTGCTAAAAGATCTTGTGTGATCCAGGGTTTTATTGGTGGGGCACTTGGCTCCTTATTCGTATATTTCATAGTACAGGCTTCTATTCCTTTATTAATAAAATCACAGAATTTATTGTAGTAGTCATTGATGTTAGTTTCATTGCATACAAATTCTTGAGTTATTAAATATTTATTAAGTTTTTTGTAGTTTATTTTATCCTTTTCTATTGGCCTATCATCACATATTGAGTTCCTGTTTATCTTTTTGTTTCTCATATCACAGATTAGTGAATGGTGATCACTCAAATCATTATCAATATTATAGACATTACATATTTTGTCACAGTCGTTCACCAATACATGATCAATTAGAGTAGAGCTAGTTTGTGTTACACGAGTTGGATATTTTGTATTACATAAGACTAGACCGTATGATTTGACTAGGTTAATATAACTACTAGTATATCTGTCCCCAAATAATAGATCGATATTCATATCACCTAGTATTATAACAGGATTCGTTGAGTAAGAACTAATAATTACTTCGAGATCAGTTAGAAAGTGTGGAATGTTGCTTTTATGAGGGTTATAAGCAGTGATTATATTGTATTCTTGATGGCCTTTTCTCACAGTAATTGCCTAAGATGTAACTTGTGGTGACTATATACAGAGGCAGACATGGAGAGCTTCATAAAGCCCGTCTAAGGACTGAAGACTCAAACAACATCTGCCTCTTTCAATCCTGACATAAGCTATTTATTTCTTTAATGGTCCTTGTTGCTGCAGCAACTCTTACATTGTTATACTGATAGTTCTCCACATACAGCACAACAAAGCATCACACTAACCCCATGCTGCCACTCACGTATTTGCACAAATGAAAACTGGTTGGGTTTCGTTCTACTCGTATGGATCCAGTCCACTTAACCCTGTTTACACTGCACTAGTAGCACACAACTCGCATCGTGTCAACATACCTATAACGACCAAGGTCGGGTAATGAACAAGTTTCTTAAGAGATGCTATGCTATCTTGAATAATGTGCAAAATATAAGTACACTTTCACCTTGTATTCTCCTTCCTTCATCTGGTGTTCATACAACAGGTGCTTTACTCTTTGCTTATACACTTTAAGCTCATCATGATGCCTCATTTTTAACTCCTCAATAGATCGGTCTTTATTCCTGTGTTAGAAAGAAAGAAGTCTGCATGACTGGTGTGTTTAACTACTGCAGAACAAAACTGGACATAAGATTTTAACATGTACAAGCAACACATACCGGAGATCAGCACGGCAGTCATCAAGATGTTTGCGTGTTACAGACCAGAAGGTACGCAACTTATCTCTTTCGAGCATGAAGAAGTTGCGTTCTTCACGTTCCCTCTCCAGCTCTTCTTGAAGGCGAGAGACAAACACCTCCAGTTGCTCTCGGCTCATCTCTGCAATAGGTACGCCATCTAAAATAGACCCACCAGCAGATTTCTTTCCACTTTTGCCACCACTTTTCTTTTTGGGAGGCTGCAACAAGGTTAAAACAAACAGAAATGATTATTGTCAACTAAACTGTATTTACTGACATATGAGAACTTTATACATTTGCAAACATCACATGCAACTTTTCTGTTTAGAACTTGAGTGACAACAGCAGTAAATTCATTTACAATTGGCTAGCACACTTAGTGGTATCATGGGCCCAGACCAGTGTTGCCAATTTGGTGTTTTTAGCACCAGATCTGGTGTTTCTGAAGTTCAACTGGTGCCGGAAATTTTCATATAGCGCCATAGCGAAATACTGGTGTTATTTCAATAAAACCAGTGCCAAACCTGGTGCTTAATGGATTTTTCCATGAAATTGTCTCCTGTGACAAATAAGTAAATCCTGAAAGCCATGTAATAATTTTAATAAAGTTAATCAATAAAGATAGGCAAAGTTCAGCCTTACACGGACCAAGGTCAACACTCCAGCAGGGGAAGTCCCTGAAATTCTCATTCTCGTGCATAAATGCTAAGTAAGCGCAACATGCAAGGCTCAGTCCTAGTGCACTTGTACAAAGAATCCGCCTATCCTCTATTTTCTTCCCGGCCGCCAGGGGATTTCCCAGTTTCATGCGAAGGCTCTTACACAACCACAGTCAGTATTGTAAATCTATCTCAAATTCACGGTCGCTATTTGTATAGTCTACTTACCTTGCGCTGTTTGTTCGTTGCCTAGTAGGCTGTAGTATATAGTGGCCAAAATTGGAAGTATGCAGAGCTACAGCAGTATTACACCTTCCTGCTCTAAAGATGTAATAGAGGTAGCAGGCTCCGAAAATTAAAAGGAAGATTTTTCATGAAAGAAAAGTAAGTTAAAAGAAAATCCGTGTACATGTTTATATTTTTTTGGTGTTTTTCTAGTGTTTTGAATCATAGAGTCAAGCTGGTGCTTTTCTGATGTTTTAAAGTGCAGGGTTTAGTTCTTTCCCTTTTCAAGATTTGGCAACACTGGCCCAGACCCCTTCCTGCTCCCAATTCTAAATGGCAAATGTACTTCATCGGTCGTACCATATCTAGAAGGTGCCAGTGGTAATTTTTTGTGCACTACTTTACTGAGCATGCAATGCATCTGGGAAACTCTAGATCACAGTAACTTCATAGCTGCCAGTGTCTTACTGAACAGTTCAGAAGTTATCATTGTTGATTATATTAGTCTTGGGAAACTGAATATTAGTACTACTGGATGCCATGCGACCTAAACCTTCAGTCTTCATATTAAGTGTGGTAATTGGCAGTTTATCAATACAAACAATCCTAGCAACTGGAAATTAGTGCACAGTTTACTTAATGACGATAATTTTGAGCAACAGACTGAAGTTGATACTGATACTGAAGATCTTCCAGCTGACAGTAGAGAAGACAACTCTGATACTGAGGGATATGCTATTTTATGCAGGGAAAGATGGAAACACAAAATAAGGTAAACACTCTGAACATAATTGTAGGACAAAAACATTCCTCACCAGACTGCCAGGGGTTATTGATGCTGCACGTCATGTCATGTCAAACATGAAAGTGAGTGTCAGCAGATGTTTACAGCTGGTGGAATGTTACATATTGTTGTTTGATATGCTAATCAGTATACAGAATATGTATAAGGAAATTTTAAAAGGGAAACGGATGCAAAAGTGACCAATATTATTGAAATAAAGGATTTCTTGGGACTTTTATAGTTGACTAGTACCATCCATGCAAACAGAACAATGCTGGAGGACTTGTGGGACACAGACAGCTATGGAGTGGAAAATCTCTGTCTCATCATGAATTTGAGATGCTTTAAATATTTTGTCTCATTGCTTTCGTTGTGACAATAGGGTTAAGAGAGAGGATTGCAAGAAGTTAGATGACTTGTCAGCTATCTGGGAAGTATTTCAATTATTAGTTGACAACTGTAAGAAGAATTATTCCCTTGAGCGTTCGTAACATTCGGTTTGACGGACTGATGCATTAAATTTTCTTCTCCGCGTATTGTCTGATTCTAGCAAGATGGAGAAAATAAATGCCGTTCTATTCATTTTGCCTATCCACCCATGAAATCACCTTGCTTATGTGAGTAATCACTTCACAAACATCCAGAATATCTTCTTCCGCCTCCATATCATTTTCACCATCATCTTGCTCTTCATTTTTGATTTTGTTGTGGACAGCATCGATTATATCTTGATCTGATGTGCCCTCTGAAATTGGGTGACTATTGCCAATATCTGCCCAGTCATTGAAATCGTCAATCTTGATTTCACAATGCAGAACACTACCTTCAGACTGGATGTCATTGCTGGTGAATTCCGCAACTGAACAATTTCCACTGGTGACAGTTTCCTCCCTGGAACATTTCTTCGAGCAGTTCTCAATTGTAGCCAGAGTAATGCTTCCCCATGAAAGACTTACTAAATACACAACTGTTTTCAGAATGATGGATTTAAGGAAAATTGACATTTCCTCGTCACTGTCCACCAAAGCACTGAGCAGTGATGGCAGTAATGCACTTCAAGAACCATTATAATACCTTGGTCCTATGGCTGAATCAATGCCATACTGTTTTTAGGGAAGAACATACAGTAACCCAGATATTTCCACCTCATGACTGAAGCATATCTGTAGGTGGATGTACTGGACAGTAGTCAACAATAAGGATAGCTTTCTCTTTATATTAAGTGACCGCAAATATTTCCTCACTGCTGGAACAAATTCCTCGCAGAACCACTTTGCAAAACTTGTACAAGAACGGTAGTGAAGTCATGTTAACATGCTTTACTTTGGACTAGAACCTTTTCCTATGCAGACAGGTGTAAGTTTATGGTTTCCTGATTTATTTACTGCAAAAAGCAGAGTCTCACTGTCGTTGATCATTTTTATTCCTATCTTATTAACAGTGTTTGTTACATCCTGAGTTTTTGAAGGAAGCAATCGATAGTAGAGTGCAGTTTCATCACAGTTGTACACTTGATGGTCATTTAAATTGTTATCAATCATAAATTTGTTTAATTCCTGAGGAAAGCTTCCTGCAGATTCACTGTCACATGACCAAGCCCCCCTCAATGCTGGTTTGACTTATAACATGATGGGATTTCCACCGCGGAAACCAACCATCAGATGCATAAAAATCATCCGTCAAGTGCAAATCTCTATAAAATTCTACAGCTTGAGATCCAACGACCAGTCCAGATAATGGTACCCCCGTCACTTTGTTTTATTAAGAACCATCTGTACAAGCACTCGTCCAGCTTTGCCTAATTTGTTTTGTTTTTTTCTTTGCAGTCTGATTTAACTTTTAACCGTGTCTACAAAATTTTGAAGTTTATCTTGTTTATTTGTAATTGTTCCTTCAGGGATGCCAGACTTAAGGCCAAATGTCCTGATTTTTAGTTTGTAATTCTGACACCATGTAGCAGCACCAAAGTGAGACAATTTCTTTTTTCAGTTTTCTCTTGAACGGAAGCTCGTATTTGCGATCTGAAAACCACTATGTATACTAGAGTGCAATAGAATTGATGTTAATTCGATGCATTTTCCAAAATGTGAAAAAAAAGTTACTAACAGTTTTTTATATTTTTGCTTAAAATATGAAAAAAAAAAAAACAGGTAATACGAAAACGGAGATTTATTTCTTGATTCCAATGCATTTTTCAGAATTAAAATCGGGTGAATGGAATCGTCAGCATTAGTTTGGGAATTGTTTTGAAAAGGGTGATAGGGGTAGCGGCGCCACTTGACAAGATCTCTTGCGCAAGGAAAATGATTGACACGCCGAGTTGCCGGAGGGAGAAGGGAACAAGCTGATGACAGGAAGGAGTTGTCTTCTTCCTCTTGTCATAAATATTATTGTTCGGCAAGTTAAATGTACAAGTGCCTGGGCGTGGAACAATATCTGAGCAATACAAATATAGTAGTGCCACGCTTATGTAACGTTGACACAATGTGTTTGTACAGATACCTTTCTTACTTCCTCAAACATTCTTGTTGTTCTTGTTGATAATAATACAATGTAGGTGCTTGGGACATCTTGGTCATCAGTCCCGTGTAGTTGATTATGTGTGTAACTGCATTAGAGTCAGGGATGGGGCAGGTGCCCTGAGACTTCAAGTAAGGTACTATCTCAGCATTTACCTGGGGGCAGTGGGGAAAAACCAGGGAAAACACACTCAAGATAGATGCTGACAGCGATGGATTCCCATTTATGTAACTGTTTTAGAATTATTTGAAGATAAACTACCGAACAAGAAACATATTGTTCCGACATTAGTGATACTTTGAAGGACATAATTCTTACCACACAGAGCAGCGACTAGTTTCACTCGATGCAAAATTGATACTCTATAGAAAGATATGACAGGTTTGTAGATTAGTTAGCATGTTCTTGATATTTTAGAAAAAAAATGGACAAGATAGGCCTATGTTCGTGTTCAGGTTTATTGCGAATATCTATTCTAAAAACCATCCGATGCGGATGTCCAACTCTGGGTATTGTCTTCTAGACATAACAAACAAGGCCGCAAACCGTTAAAAATTGTGTGACTTAGTGTCAGCTATTATGGATTTATAATAGGCCAAATGCGTGCGCACATAGGTCTACATACATACATGCATTGTGGTGATTCGTATGGGTCTTTGGTTCTTTTGACTCTAATTCCCTTTTTAGCCTACTTTCGATTTTTGCAAAAAATGAATGTAGACTTACGAGATCTACACGGGCCAAAAGTTGTCAGTCTGTCTGAGTGTGGTATGTATATCCACCCCCCCCATCAATTCAAACATGACGAAACCAAATTGAACACAATTTGGTACAGTGGTAGCAGTAGCAAAGGACACCTCAGTTTCACGTTTTATATCGCCGCCATCTTGACGTAAACATAATGGCGGCTACCCAAATGTTCGAAGCCTAAATTAAATTATGACCAACCTAATCAGGCTCTACCAAATTTTTCAAACATGTATATTAATGTGGGAAGTGTCTTTTGCCTAAACTACAAGGTCATCAGCCAAATAGTTTCAATATGACAGACGTATGAATCATGCAAGTATTATAGCCTGACCGTTAAGCAAAGACTTTTGCTCCAATGGAAAATGTATCCTCTCTTTCACAATAGGCAACAACTTTCGAATTATTGGGATAACCTTTTCTCCCTTATAGAATTCTTGTAAAATGTTCCGTATCACACATTTATCAAAATCATCAAAAAACGCCTTTCTGTCACCGAATCTAGTTTTCCTTTTCTTTCCCGGAATAGAAAGATTACCTTCGGAATCGCGTTCCTTGGCATCTAGAGATTCTTTATGAATGTTCTTTATAAAATGTTCTGATTTATTGCAGTAATCTGCTGCTCTTCTAGTGGCCTGTTTTAATGGAAAATGCAACGAGTTTGCTCTAGCTTCATCATCACATTTCTCAACAACTGTACAAATTAATTGCCAGGCTTCGCTATGCACAACAAAACTTTTCCTTTTAGCGGGCCGAGAAATTAATCCCAAAGTTCCTTCAGCCATACCGCTTATTGCTGAATCAACTAATGTAATATAATTATATCTCCAGCATTTAATTTGCCTTCCTGCTTCAGGTGAATTCTGAAACAAAATTTGTGTCCTGAGAACTACGTACACTACACACGAGAATGTCAGAGGAACAACCGTTTGATTACTCACTCACTCATTCACAACGCCACACTGGTTTGAGCAAAGACTCTATGTTAGCAGTATTGGAATAAACGGAAATACCATGTAACACGGCGGGCTGTTGACAAGCTTCTCACTTCTCGCCTGCCCCTTCTCTGCCTCTGCCCTTCACCCCGCAATTTCACAGAGCTTAGACCCGAGCAGTAATGTCATTTAAGCATCGTAAGTTCACTATCTTGTTGACGGATCAGGAATGGTACCATACAGTACCATACCACCTCAGCAACAACAATATTTTTAACAGGTATCGTGTTTGAAGATTTGAACCGTTCCGGGTTGTGAAGAGTGTTCTTATTGTCAAGTAGGCATGCATACATTAATGATAGCATTTTACTTATGTTTTTAATGTGTTGATAGAAAATATTGTGCAGCTGAGGAAAACGTGCTGGTTGCGTCAAAACATGTACTGATCAAAGGACTTTTCAATTAAAATGTAGAGATTAGGCTGATAATACATTTGTTTCTGCTTTCTTTGTAGACTAACAAGATTGTAAGTCAATATGGACGCATAATGATGCGAGTACAACTAATATTTACTTTATGTTTGTTTAGAATTGTAAATGTTTGATGTAGTAATTAGTTAATATTGAACGATAAGTGACCTTAGAGTAAAATTAAGTGGAGTGTAATACAAAAATCAAAAGTAAGAGCTGTTCGGAATCATGAATTAATCAGCCAAATTCGAAAACAAAATACCAGTATTTCTTTATGAAAACCGATTTAAACATTTTGGCACAATCACCTGGTACTTGTAAGCCTCCGTGGCTAAGGTGGCAGCACGCCGGCCTCTCACCGCTGGGTCCGTGGTTCAAATCCCGGTCACTCCATGTGAGATCTGTGCTGGACAAAACGGAGGCAGACAGGTTTTTCTCCGGGTACTCCGGTTTTCCCTGTCAAAATTTCATTCCAGCAACACTCTCCACTATCATTTCATTTCATCTGTCATTCATTTAATCATTGCCCCAGAGGAGTGCGTCAGGCCTCGGCAGCCGGCACAGTTCATATCCTCGCCGCTAGATGGGGGCTTCATTCATTCCATTCCTGACCCGGTCGGAGACTGGAAGCAGGCTGTGGATTTTCATTTTCACCTGGTACTTCAGTGTCCATTGGTGGTAATATTGCTGATTCAGATCATATGGCATAGAAAACCATTCTTCTCCATTTAATGCTAAATTACATTTTATTTACCCCACAAGTTACATGGATTATGCATGATTGTATCATAAACCATGCTGTTGTACACAGTAGTGATCACTTTTCGTGATATTTTCAATGCTTAGCATGGCCCATTTGTCGGTCAAATTTGTTTCTTGTTACCGAGATCCTCGAATGATAATTATTTCTTTGGAAATGTGTTAATTGTTTAATCAATATGCATAACCTTGTTATTAACCACCCATTATAAGATATTAAAGTTACTCACCTAAGTATTTAAGGCTACCGCAACACATCACTGCATTATCTACACTGGGATTGTCTGCTCCGTGCTTGCTGTAGCCTCGAGTTCGTGACGTCACTTTTCTTGGACAGCCAATTAACATCGGTGTTCCTGGTCACCTGTCAACTAGGCGGGTTCCCAGCCCTATATAACCCCGACTCATCTTCTTGGTGATTACATTCTTCATACATTCCTCATACATTCTGCGTCCAGGACATTCTGCGTTCAGTCTGCTGCCACTACAGTACGGGCCACGCTGGGCCTATAATACTCTGAGTATTCTTCGCAGAACAGAATTCTCTTCTTATGGCCGCTCTGCGTCTACACTTCTGCCAAGAATTCAAAGCCACCATTCTGCAGATATCTTGAGGCCACTACTATTTTCTTCCACAAATCACCGCAAGAGACATCGTATTAACCGCAGAAATACTTCGCCGCAGATAAACTTCAAGAAAGGGTATGTCAACAAAGGCTATCACGCACCACTGTCAGTCACCGCATATCTTGTTTATCAACAAGATCCATCTGCTTAAAGTTCAAAGCAAAGTGATTTCACCTTCAAGTGTTGAGTGGGTTGCCTATGGAGGTTGCGCCTTATAACCACATTAATTCGTTTCCACCGCATTCCTTCTTATGAGAAAGGATCCTCTAAGGATATATTTGCAACAGATGTACACCAAAGTTAAGTGTTTTTATTATTTATTTTTTAAGACATTTTAATTACAATTTTAAATCCAAAGTGGATAAGTTTAAAGAACTCTTTTTCTAAAGTGTTTCTGATGGTTATTAATCATTTATTGTTGTTATTCATTCAGATTGTTTATTGCACCATATTGAAATAAAATATATATTGTTACAGAATATGTTCAAGTGTGAAATCCATTCAGCCCTAATATTAATTCAGTCTAATGCTTCCCCACAATGCTATAAAATCCAAGCTAATGCTTGATGCTGTTCTCCCTCTATGAGCGGAAGTTTTTTAGGGCAAACTCCACCAAGTAGTATTGCCAGAATATTTTACCCAGGGAGGCACATGGGATAACAGATAAAATATGAAGTGGGCAGAAATTTAATCTAGAGGGTCCTGTGCCCACCCGTTGGATGTTCATCATCACAATTTATAAAAACTAAACAAGAAATTACGAATCCATAAAATTAGTTTTAACTACACAACTACTTAATGGTGAGAAGGTAAGCCGTATACCGTAAGGTATACCGTATTTCAAAGGAATAGTTTTGGTGTTTTTTCCCCATGTGGGTTATTTTGTGGGATCACATCATTTGCCATTGAAGGCTCAGAGACTGGAAGTATGCACTTTATCGTCGTATTAGTGGTCACAAAATTTCTAGCAGTCACAAATCAAGTCCGATCCAACCAGAGGGTTCTTGGAATGCATGCATTTTCATTTGAGACCATTTTCAAGTCCGATCCAACCAGAGGGTCCTTGGAATGCATGCATTTTCATTTGAGACCATTTTCCATTTCAGTGTTCAGTCTAGTCTGCATGTCTCTGTTTGTAAACAAGTCACCACCATGATTCCCTATTAGCAGTTAGCACTGTGGTCTCATCTGCTTCTACACTTATCATTTAGAAATCGTTCAACACTGAATCTAACCATCACCTCCTAGATCTAACTCAGCTTCTTACAGCCTTACCCTTTACAGCCAAACTCATTAACCAGTTAGGAAATCTCTCCTCCCCATCATCTGAGTCAGCTCATACAAACAGCTTCATCTAGCATGTTCATTTCCAACTTAGCTTTTATATCTTAAATAATTATAATAAATGTTATTGGTTTTATGTCCCTATTAACTACTGTGGGTTTTAGAGATGACAGGGTGCATGAATTTTGCCCAGAAGGGAATCTTTAACATTCCAGTAAATCTACTGACATGGCTCCCTCGAATTTGTGCATACTCTAATGCCAAGTAACTGCGCCAGGATTCCTGCAACCTAGGCCACAGCAGATGAGAATGTTACCACTGAGCCATGCAGCCAGGCTGCTTTTATCTCTTCACAGTGTGTCTACTGTAAGTGGAGTGGGGCAGTGTGGTGCAATAGCACATAGTGTAATGTTATACAGTGTAGGTATTACTACTAGTGGAGTGATACAGTGTGGTGCAATAGCACATAGTGTAATGTTATACATTGGTATTACTACTAGTGGAGTGTGGTGCAATAGCACATAGTGTAATGTTATACAGTGTAGGTATTACTACTAGTGGAGTGATACAGTGTGGTGCAATAGCACATAGTGTAATGTTATACAGTGTAGGTATTACTACTAGTGGAGTGACACAGTGTGGTGCAATAGCACATAGTGTAATGTTATACAGTGTAGGTATTACTACTAGTGGAGTGACACAGTGTGGTGCAATAGCACATAGTGTAATGTTATACAGTGTAGGTATTACTACTAGTGGAGTGACACAGTGTGGTGCAATAGCACATAGTGTAATGTTATACAGTGTAGGTATTACTACTAATGTAGTGACACAGTGTGGTGCAATAGCACATAGTGTAATGTTATACAGTGTAGGTATTACTACTAGTGGAGTGATACAGTGTGGTGCAATAGCACATAGTGTAATGTTATACGTTGGTATTACTACTAGTGGAGTGTGGTGCAATAGCACATAGTGTAATGTTATACAGTGTAGGTATTACTACTAGTGGAGTGACACAGTGTGGTGCAATAGCACATAGTGTAATGTTATACAGTGTAGGTATTACTACTAGTGGAGTGACACAGTGTGGTGCAATAGCACATAGTGTAATGTTATACAGTGTAGGTATTACTACTAGTGGAGTGGGGCAGTGTTGTGCAATAGCACATAGTGTAATATTATACAGTGTAGGTATTACTACTAGTGGAGTGGGGCAGTGTGGTGCAATAGCACATAGTGTAATGTTATACAGTGTAGGTATTACTACTAGTGGAGTGACACAGTGTGGTGCAATAGCACATAGTGTAATGTTATACGTTGGTATTACTACTAGTGGAGTGTGGTGCAATAGCACATAGTGTAATGTTATACAGTGTAGGTATTACTACTAGTGGAGTGACACAGTGTGGTGCAATAGCACATAGTGTAATGTTATACAGTGTTGGTATTACTACTAGTGGAGTGGGGCAGTGTGGTGCAATAGCAGATAGTGTAATGTTATACAGTGTTGGTATTACTACTAGTGGAGTGACACAGTGTGGTGCAATAGCACATAGTGTAATGTTATACAGTACTACTCTACTACAGTACATGGAGCAGTGGTGATATCTTATATGGTATGGGCACTAAAGTGTTACAGTATATATATAGTATGATCAAGTAGGGAGTGATAGAGGAGTAACACCTCTTTAAAAAAACCTGGTCCAGCTGGCCCGGCTGGTAGTACCTTGTTAGGGTCCCTTGCCAGGGTTACGGTGAAGTCCTCAACGGTACCTGCAGTGAAAGAGGTGAACTCGGGCACAGTGTGGTTGGCGGAAGGGGCAGCCTATTGCTCAGGTTTAATAGGGCAAACTATTGTCCATAGTTATGATGGGCAGGTTTTGGCCCAACGGCAAAATGAGCGGAGGAGGAGCCAATCACTCTCATGGCTCCCAACGGTCATAGAGGCGGAAGAGGCCACGCCAGACGGACTGGCTGTAAAGGCGCACCTCAGTAGTACTTGAGTATGCGGCAGTTCGTTGCAGTTTCTGTGTTCGGTCCTGCATGTCTCATTCTTTGTGAGCTACAGGATAAGACTCAGAGATCATAGTGTGTGGGTCTCGTCCTGGCATGCCGAGATCCACCCTAAACAAATTCACGCCAGTGGCACTTCTTCCGAATGTCACTTTTCAAAGTCCAACGGCGATGGGATATGGATGGTGGGGGCAGGTTATGGGTGTAACTGGAAGCCCCTAGTTCGGACCTGCACGTTGGCAGCAGATGTGTGATGGTCGTCTTCCGGAGACTCTGTGACTATTCAGGAATTCGGTCCTGCATCTGTGTTTGGGCAGGCCTATTTAGGATCACTGCTGCCCAACCCCACGTGGGGAAGGCCCTAGAAAAGGTGGGCTAAACATCGGAAGTCACAATCTTGGTCCGGCTGGGCAACCGCACTCAGCAGGTCACCCCTCATGCGGTCGAAACTCAAAAACAGTAAAGAATCACAAATTGATTATTGGATCATGGAACATCAGAACCTTGCTTGATTTGGACAATAACGTTAGACCTGAGAGAAGGTCAGCTCTCGTAACCCACGAGTTATCAAGACTCAACGTTGACATTGCTGCTCTCAGTGAAACTAGGCTGTCTTCTGAAGGCAAGATTACTGAATCTGGAACAGGATATACCATCTTCTGGAAAGGAAAGGAGGAGGGTGAATGTCGTATACATGGTGTGGGCTTCGCTGTGAAGACCAAACTGGTAAATTATCACCAACTTACGCCCATTGCAATCAGCGAAAGGCTCATGACTCTCCGCATACCACTCTCAGGAGGTTCCGTTATGACACTCATCTCTGCCTATGCTTCCTACCTTAGATTCTGATGATGAAGTAAAGGCTCAGTTCTATAATCAGCTAAGTGAAATCATCTCCAAGGTACCATCTGCAGATAAACTCTTGCTCCTCGGTGACTTCAATGCCAGAGTTGGGAAAGATCACAGGCTATGGAATAATGTGATGGGCAAACAGGAACTTGGAAAATGTAATCCCAATGGACTGTTGCTTCCTGGTCTTTGTGCAGAACACGAACTTTACATTACCAACATGCAGTTCCGGCTACCTGACCGCTTCAAAACCACGTGGATGCAACCTCGTTCCAAACATTGGCACATTCTTGATTATATCATTACCCGGCAATGTGATAAGAAGGACACTCTTATTACCAGAACAGCAAGGAATATAGCCGATTGTTGGACAGATCATAAACTTCTTATATGTAAGCTCAGGATATCCATCAGACCTAAACCACCTAGGAACATCAAAAATTTGCCAAGAAAGAAGTTTAATACATCCAAACTTCAGGATGAATCCATGTACAAACATTTTGGAAACAGGATCGTCACCCAGTTATCAGAAAACCCAGTAACAAATGACATTCAGCAAGAATGGGCCACATTACAGAAGATTATCACACAGTCAGCTGAGGAAACCTTTGGTTTTATAGTGCGGAAAAGACAAGACTGGTTTGATGACAACAATGAGGAAATTCTGTCTCTCATCAATGCCAAAAGGAATGCCTATCTTGCCCATCTTCAAGACCCAACTTCCAACACAAAGAGAGATAAACTACTGGAACTCAAGGGTAAATGCCAGACGCAGATAAGGCAGATTAAAAATACTTGGTGGCAACAGAAGGCTCAGGAACTGCAGAGACTATCGGATGCTCGAGACTTAAGGAATTTCTATGCAGTACTCAAGGAAATATATGGACCATCTCGCTCATCATCAGGTACACTGAAAAGCGCTGATAATTCTACTACCTTTACTGATAATCAAGAAATCTTGGAACGCTGGAAGGAGCACTTCTCCAATCTCCTAAATCGTCCATCAGAAGCTGCTGAAGACTTCCTCTGTGATGTGCCGCAACAACCTGAACAACTGTGGTTGGCAGTACCTCCTACTTATCATGAATTCAGTGCAGCTCTCACCTAATTGAAACCCAGAAAAGCACCTGGCCCAGATAACATCCCTCTGGAACTAATTCAAGCCGGAGGTCATTCCCTCAAAACAAGAATTTTCATCCTTATCCTCAGAATATGGGAATCAAGAAAGGTACCTGGAGACCTAAAGAATGCCACTATCGTCACTATCTTTAAAAAGGGTGATCGCAGTGTTTGTGGCAACTACCGTGGTATAACACTGCTATCAATTGTGGGGAAGATTCTTGCAAGAATTCTACTTAACCGCCTCAAGGTTATATATGAGAAGATCCTCCCAGAGTCACAATGTGGATTTAGAGCTTCCAGAAGCACAATTGACTTGATTTTCTGTGTGAGACAGCTACAAGAAAAATGTAGAGAACAACAGAATCCACTCTTCTTAGTCTTTTATGACTTGGAAAAGGAATTTGATTCGGTTCCAAGACCAGCCATGTGGGCGGGTACATTTGGTTTGCCCCACTGCGCTCGTCTGTTTTGGTGCGTGTCAAAACCGTCAAAACATCGTGAAGGGGGATGTATGATCGGTTGCGGTCGTGAATATTCGGGTCGCTTCGTTGGCCCCACTGGGCTGTCTCTAAGCGCTAGTATTATATCACTGTTGCCAACAAATCTGCTACAAAATATACCAGAACTAAAATGGGTGTATACAAAATACACCAGAACTAAAATGGGTGTCTGGACTAAACCATTGGTCGCTACTTGGTTAGAGACTGTCTAGACGAAATTTACTGATAAAAGGAAAGGAAGATTGTAGTTTTACGTGACCGTGAATCTTGTGATTATGAGCCACGGGACCTCCTTTTTACGTGGAATCCGAACCACAGGGCATGGCATTTCACTTCGAAAATCTCACATGCATTGACCGGGAATCGAACCCGGACCGCCTTGGTGAGAGGCATTCAGCTAAACCGCTGAGACGAAATTTACTGATTGCACTACAAGCCCCATGTTAGGTCTGTTTAGTATGTAGAACAGTATTCACCATTATAATGAAAACTGGCACACCTTCACATTAACTTGAAGGCGCTCTTTTGTTTTACTATACCTGATGCGAAATATTACCGAATGGGTGGGGTTGGCAATACTGTACATGTTGCTAAAAATGGCTGAGTCAGCTGGAATTTCATCTATATAAGTTGTGATCATATTTGGGATGGCTGGGTGGGTTAAAGACAGCGGAGGAGTAAATATTTATTATTACATCATCTCCAGATTTCTTTCCCGACTATTAATTTAGGTATTTTGGCTAATTTCAGTACTTTAAGAATTGTTTCCCGTAAAGTAGCTGTCGTCAAGTTTTACCGCATCCGGGTCACTTCGTTAGCCCCGCTGGGCTGTCTCTAAGCGCTAGTACATCAATGTGTGTGTATCAAACATGGCTGCCGTCGTTGAATAAGCAAGAAATAAAAACATTTATTTACGTAATAAAACAAATATTTCCGGTGCTGCAGTGACAATTGACAGTGATTTCAAATTCTAATGAATGCCAGAAATGTATGTGAACCATGAATCATATACAGTATTTTCAATAATCTGCCAAATAAGAGTGTAAAAGCCAAAAGTAGCTACCGTCAAGCTTTAATAAATATGCTAGGTGGTATAGAGTTAACACTTCAATGTGATTTGTTTATCTTCTTTAGTTTACTGTAGTGGCTTGGTTACATGTATTTGCATAATGAAGGTTTAGCTATAGCATATGGGCCTAAATGTAGGTTAAATTTACTTCTTTTAATTGTATCACAATAAATGTGATACCATAGTTCATTCATCTTATAATTTAATAAATTCGCACAAGTGTGCATGAGAAATTCAGAATATACAGGACATTAATCAGGTTCTACACTGACTTAGTTCTTTGCTTACAGCATAACACATGGTATTTGGAACATTGCAATTGACATAGTTTACAGACACAATTGTCGTCTGGGATATGCTACTAGGGACCGGATGTTGATGCCGTAAAAAAGTTTAAAAAATGCACTTAAAATTTTCAAAAATGACTGTAATAAATGACCTAAAAATTCGAAAAATGCACTATAAAATGGAGAAAATGACCTTATAATAATAAACTCACCAATATTTTTTTTAAATCAAAAAATTAACAATAAAATGGAGAAATTGATCTTATAATAATAAACTCGCCAATATTTCAAAAATGAAATCTTAAGCTCAAACTGAAAAGTCAATCAAAATAGATTTCTAGCACTTAACAATAGGTTTATGTTCACTTTAGTCAGAGTTGCACTGCACTACGAATGTCATTCTGATGTTGTCAAAAAATGTAAATGATCTGCGGTTATCAACCAACAAATTTTTATATCTCGAAAAGCTGCGTTCAACATCAACTGATGTGATCGGAGCGTACTTGAAGTGAGGAAGGTCGTTTGCTGCTAAATCCTCCTCAATCCTATCCATGCAATAGTTTTCACCAGAAAGAATGACTTTTCAAGAATGTTTTATCCCAGGTGTTTTTGCCCAGCAATTGTTTCAGTTTTGATGCAATACCCGCAGCAATTTCGCCACGATTGTTGCTAAGACTAGTTTCCACCCGGTTGATTAAGGAAATGGAATCAATATATCAATATTTTAAATTATCTTGTATCAGCTACTAGCTTCTTCTTAACTCTGAGAGACGTAACTCCCTCACATAAAGCTGCGACATGACTAAATTGGGAATATTTGGTGTCATTTTGGTCCGTATTGACAAATTACTATTTGATTTATTGAACAATCTCCGTCAATCAATACAATGATTATGTGCTACAATGCACTAGTTGTGGGACATGTTTCGAACCCTGGAACAGTCCTTCATCAGCCACAAAATTGACGCCGTTAAAACATTATGTATAAAACACTGACATATAATGTTTTAACGGCGTCAATTTTGTGGCTGATGAAGGACCGTTCCAGGGTTCGAAACGTGTCCCACAATTAGTGCGTTGTAGCACATAATCAATGTATTGATTGACGGAGATTGTTCAATAAATCAAATGACTAAATTGGAGAGAAAAAAAACTCAAAAGACAGATTTCTCTAAAATAAGACCAAAAAATCTACCAAACTTAAAAAAATGCTCTAAAAAGGGAAATATAGCCAAAAAAATGCAAAATAAAAATGACATATTTGAAGACGGGGCGGCCCATCCGGAGTTTCTATGTACTTTAGCATTGTTTCCGACAGCTCAGTAAAACGATGACATGTCATCAACATCCGGGCCCTAATAATTAGCCTTGAAACACACTTTATGGTGGAACCCATGCACCACAAGTCTTGTCACAACATGTCTCAGTGTCTGGTTTGGCTTAGTCCAACTCCTGCCAGTCATGGCGATGGTGCAGTAAAATTCTTCTTCGATGTCCTCCGCTTTCTCAAATCGCTCCCGTATAAGGTCCTTATATGCGTCTGTTGCTGGTAGAGAAATCTTCAGTCGTAGGTCTTCTATAAGGATAGGTTCTCTTGCGAGTATATAGACAAGTCTAGAAGGAGTAAACTTTGAGACTCCCATTGCTCTTTTTAAGAATGTGGCTTTAACATTTTCCCAGGTTTTGAGATCCTTTTTCTTTAGGTGGTCCCATAATACATTGATACCGTTGTTAGTATTGGTACTACCTACTACACTGAAGAAAATGGAAATTGCAACACCCAGAAGTAGTGGTGCTACATTGCTGCAATTGAACACGCAGGACGAGTGTTCGGTTGTGATTCGATGATTACGCTTTCAAGTCCCTCTGACCGCAAGTTTGGACAACAATCAATACAGGATGTGCCCACCACGAGCTGCAATACATTGATGAATTCGGCGAGGTATGGAGTCAATAAGGCCCTGGATCGCTTTCTGACGAATTGTGGCCCATGCTTGCTGCACTGCACAGGTCAGTTGTTCCAGAGTTGTGGGTGGCTGAGGACGGTTGGCCAGTTGTCGACCCATCATGTCCCACACATGCTCAATAGGACTGAGGTCCGGGGATCTGGCGGGCCATTCTAAGGTTCTGATGTCGTAGAGAACTTCTCTGGAGATGCGTGCAGCGTGAACCCGGGCATTGCCCTGCTGAAACATCCCATTAGCAATGTTCGCCATCATAGGGACAACCACTGGAATGAGTACCCTATCAACGTACTGTCGAGCAGTCATAGTGCCCTCAACAAGCACTAATTGTGATTTCACATTAAAGCCAATAGCTCCCCAGACCATAATGCTTGGTGTTGGCCCTGTGTGCCTCTCGACAATAAGGTCTGTGTGGCCCCTCTCCCAGGACGTCGGTGCACACGATTCCGGCGATCACTGCGGGCAAGACAGAAGCGCGATTCATCACTAAAGACGACCCTATGCCATTCGTCGACCCACGTCGATCGTTCTCGACACCAGGCCAGCCTTACACGTCGCTGTTCTGGGGTCAATGAAACACCGTCTGCAGGGACACGGGATCGTAAGCCAGCTGCACGCAGGCGATTACCAACTGTTTGTTGTGTAACGTGGGGTGCCACAGCTGCTCGAATTTGCGCTGCTGTTGCATGCGGTTCCATCCGGGCCATCCGAATGATGCGGCGATCCTCTCTCACAGTTGTCTGTCGCGCTGGGCCTGTGCCAGGTCTACGAGTGTGGGTACCTTCATTTGACCACTGCTGCCATACACGTTGTACCGTAGATGACTGTCGGCCAACACGTGCAGCGACAGTCCTTAGCGATAATTCAGCCTCACACTGCCAAATTATCCGAGGCCTCTCAAACGGCGACAGTTGTTGATAGCGTGCTCTTCTCTGTCGTCGAGGCATGTTTGACGGGGAACACTTCACTGCACAGACTGCAAGTCGACTACGCTACACCAGAGTCCGTATACTGGAGTTGATTCCTCCGCGACCAATCACGTGGGGAGACTTGTAGCAACAATCCAATGGGTCTGAAACTTTGATCATTTACATACCTACATGGCATCATTCCATATCTTGAAAATCAACACAAACGACCAATGCCTTCATGGTGTTGCAAATTCCATTTTCTTCAGTGTATTTTGGCTGCAAAGAAGGTTATTGCTGTTTGTAAGGATAACTTTAGCAGATGGCCGATGTCATTGATGGCCCATATTGCAGCTATAGCCCTATCTTTGACATGGATACCAAATGCCCTTCCGGTAGATTGGAACGTCACTCTTAAGGTATTTGAAGTGGTTAACGGTGAGTAGCGTTTATGCTCCATAAACTATGTGGTCTTGTCGTGCCACTCTCCCTCCTTTTCGGAAAACTACTTGCAGCGTTTTGTTCTTGTTTATTTGTGGGCTACTTTCCTTGGCCCAATTCGTTAGTTTAGTGAAGCTTTCCTGTAGGTCATGAGTTGTTCTCGCTGCAATGACCATGTCATCAGCATATCTGTACAGCTTGACATTGCTGTTTTTGATATTGACTAAGTTTTTTTCTATTCATAAATGATTATTGATGCTACCTAACATTACCAATGAAGAGTGGTTTAGACATTATACGGGTAATCTGAAAGACTTGGGGAAAATGAAAGCCATGTTCTTGAAGAAACTACTCTTCCTATCTAAATACAGCCCTTCAAGGCTAGCATATGAACTAGCAGGAGAGCCCTTTTTTTATAGAGGAACTCCAACACACCACCTTAGATTAGTATAAGAGATGGACTAAAATTGTTCCGCCTAGTCAATACTTGTACATGTTTCGGAAGACAACCAATAGATAGCTATGTACCTTCCACTAGACCAGGTGCTCTTTAAATGAAATTTGGTGCTCTCATCATACAAGCAAGAAAGTACTCGCGAGCATAAGCATCCCAGAGATCCTTTGCACGAGCCAAAATAATAGTGTTTTGGCAGTCAGAAATGTTATCCTTTTGTGAAATAGTATTTTAATCTACAGTAAAAATAATTGGACATCCCTGTTTTATGACTAACATGAAAGAAGCTGCTTCGACTCGATTGTCCATACGTAAATGTAGGCTATCTTATCTGCAAGATTCATGCTAACAGTTGCAGCATGCCTGGTGACTATAAATCCCTACCTATTTCAGCACTTCTGAGGGAGAGGGAGATAGGAAAAGAAAGCGAGGCACATGTTTGCTGCATTAGTACTATTATCATGATTTTGTTAAAATAAGTTAATGATAATAATAATATAATAAATATTATTCTCGATTTAAAGGTGCTCGGATACTAGGTATGGCATGAGGGTGGTGCTCACAGTTTCAAAGAGGTTAAGAACGCCAGCACTAGACAGCACACGGAGTTGCTCCAAGAACTCCATTCAAAGAAGAGTTAGATCCCGTTAGATTTCTACTCCATGACGGCATTGATGTTAGCAGAATGGAAAGGCCCTAACTACCAGCTCAGACACACAGTCACCCGTTTCGCAGTGCACAGATTTGCAGAAATGAAACTTTCCATTCACCTTCTTCTGAATTCATTTGTAAACTGTGTGAAATAGAATGTGAAGTTTTGAATCAATTTTTCAATGTTGCCTGTACAAACTATGAATTTATACTTTACAGTCGGCCAACACACTATTTGCCCAATATGATTGGGGGGGGGGGGGGGGAAATTACATGCATTTCTTAATATTCACTTAAATAAGGGTCAATTTAGGATTATGCGTTTTGACCGTCGTGCGGTCATCATTAGATCCTGATCACTAGGGTTGAATTTTAGATTTATATGTAAAATTTAGGGCTCAAATATTTACCATGATAAGTATGTGTCTAGGGGAATATTTTAGTGTAGTTGATGATGTATGGACGTTGATGTTCGTTTGTTTGGTGTTTTGCCTAAAATTGCCTCCATGTTACTATGGTGTATGAGGTTCAGACAGTGTGTCATTATGTGTGTTCAAGAGCAATGTATGATTGTGAGTTACAAATGATTATAAATTACTTTTAGTTGTTCAGTATAATTATTGAAAAGTTGCACTGCACTCTTCTAAAGTCATGGAGAGACCAGGTTATTCGTCGATCTGGAATAAATTATTCGCCGCTACTAGGTTAGACCACTGCTTGTACTGCTGAATGCCCATGTAGGAAGAGAAAGACAAGGGTATGCGAGTGTGCTTGGACCAGAGGGTTGGGGCAGAAGAAATGAAGAAGGAAAGAGACTGTTGGAATTCTGACAAAGGAACAGCCTGCTAGTTGGAAACTCCTGGTTCAAGAAAAGAGAGAGCCACACAATTACATGGTACAGTGATGACTTGACCAGTAAGTCGGTGGTCGACTATATACTGTATGAGAAAGAATTAAATAAGAACATCACGGACATCAAGGTTATACCATTGGAGAACTTGGATAGCGACCATCGATTGCTGGTAATGAACCTGAGAGGGACTAAGGAGAAGAAAGGGACTGAGAACCAGGAAAGACGTATAAGGATATGGAAACTAAAAGAGATAGAAGGGTCGAGTACCTCAAAATGGTAAAGGAAGGAATTCCAACAGATGAAGAAAGAGGGGTGGAAGAGGAAATGGGCTAGACTTAAGAAGACACTAGTAGGTGCAGCAGAAGCAGTATGTGGGAGGACAAGTAGTAAGAAGAGGTGGAAGGAAACACCATGGTGGAATGAGAAGACAAAAGATATAATAAGGGAAAAGAATAGAGCCTTTAGGAGGTGGTATCAAAATAGCACGGTAGAGACAAGGGAAGAGTACCAGGAAAGAAAGAAGGAGGCAAAGAGAGTAGTGGCTGAGGAGAGAAGAAAGTGGATGGAACAGTGGACAAAGATGATAAAGGAGGATAGTGAAGGTACAGAAAAGGTCCTGTATGGGATGGTAAAAAAAATAAGCGGAAGGATCCTACGGATTATGTTAGAATGGTGAACAAAATGGGACAAGAGATAGAAAACTGAAGAAAATGTGGAAAGAATATTGTTACATGCCACCCCCCCTAGTGGCACTTACGTTAACTGGATTACGGTGGGCGGAAAGCACAACACCAATTACTGCTTTAAAGAAATATAATTTTATTGCAGCCCACAAACATACACAGTGCACACACATACACACACACTGAGTCTAATTCAGAAAACACTACTGGTCACTATTAGTTTCCACATTTATGTTCTCTCTGTCTGTGAGGCGTTACAGTGTCCAGCTTACACTCACACGTACAGTCTACACAGGTTCTCTACAGCCTTGCCCTTGCCACTTTACTTACTTGCAGAGTCCACTTGCTGCTCCTTGTGCGCTCTTGCTCGTCCCGTGTCGATCCCACGACCACGTATTCCACGAAGCACCGCGACACCTCCAAGCACTAACAGTCCTGACTCAAAGTTGCACCCTGGCAGACAGGCTTACACTCTGTTACCGTAGACGTCCAGTAATAATCACTGTACTGCTGCGCACTCACTCACTCGGCCACACTTCAATACACCCTAGCACTGACCAATACTGTCCAATGCACACCAATACACTGCAATACACACTGCCTCCTCGTCACGGCTCGCTGGTTTATATGGGATCAGTCCCTGGCCTGGAAAGTTCGAAATGTCACAACGCATTGCCGCATTGAGTCTGTTCTGGTTGGTTCCACATCCAGAATTTTCGCGTATTCTCTGGCCGGCTCGCACCAACTCACAGGTGCTTTGTTAATGTATGGCCGTGGGAGGAACCGAGAGGGTGCGGGCACTCTCTCCCTTCCCCTGCAGGGTTTGTCCAAGACCACTAGACTGTCACTCTGCCCCTCCCCGCGGGAGCCTTCAGCCGGCCCGCGGCAACACGCAACACTGCTCCCCTCCTTAAAGCAACTCGCCTCGAGTAGTTCATCGTAAAGGCTGTCCAAGGTCTGAGGGGGTGGCATTGACGGCGTTGACAAGTCCCTGTTTAGGCTGGCCGTCACACGCTTTTCTAACCGTGAGGCTGTTCCTCGCCGACAGCTACTAATTAGATGGCCTCTTTCACTCCGTAGCCAACAGGTGACTTTCCTGCTGCAACGGCGTCCCAGTGGTCGTTTACGCTGCTTTGGTGGAGGGTAGCCAACCTCCACCGCCTCTTCGTCTCCGGCGGCGTTACTCCTCCTCGGTGGCGTCACCCATGCTGTCCTCTTCGCCGGCGCCATTCCCAACATGATGGTCTTTACCTGCCTTGGGTAGCGCTTTCCACTGAGCATCGAATACTCACGTACCATGGCGTCGCAATGCCCATCCACGAAGATGCACGCCGCTTCTCGGTGCACGTTCTCGGGAGGCGAGCCAGCCAGCGCGAGCTCTTCAATTGACTTACTCGCGCGCCCGTTCCTCCCTTCTAGCCGTAGGTGGTACATGGCAGGTAGCTGGTAGTCCCCACGATGCTCCTCCAGCGTCGCGACGATCCCGTTGTACCCAGTCCCCGTCCGGACGTCGTGTAGCACATCCGCCAGGCGAAGTCCTGTGATGAGCTGAACGGCTCCGTCCTCCAGCGTTCACCTGGCATGGTTCGCCACAGTGTCGAACTCGGTCCCGAAGATCTGCCATGATGAAGCCTCATCGACGTGCGGCGTCCTCACACTCGTGACGCTGTTCCTGTCGTCAGAGCTGCTAAGTCTCGGCCCGATTTCCATGCCCGTGACGCTTCCCAGTGGCTCCTCGCTGAGCATTCCGAACTCCAGACTCCACGAACTGTTTGTCTTGGCCATCAGCGTCCTCTGCCGCGCCACTTTCCATATCACCTCCAAGCTTGTTATACTCCGGTCTTAATTTCAGGTCATATTTCAGCTCGTCCCGACTAGTTCCCTGCTCCATTTTCGTTTCAGAATTTTCGGAATTTTCCCCAATTTTCTTTTCCAAATTTTCCAAATATATCACCATTTTCTTTTCCAGGTTTTCAAAATGTTCCGTCATTTTCTTACCCACTTTTTCTAAATGTTCTGTCAATTTCTTTTCCACGTCCTCTATCTTGGAAGTTAACTTTTCTAGCAGGAGTTGTATTTGCGCATCCATTTTATTTGTCTGACTTGTGACGGGCATGCACTCGCAGGAGAATAATGAACTGTGATACAATGACCTGCACGATTTTGAACCTAGGACCTTCAGGTGTTGTGCTTGCTTGAGTTCGTAAACCGGCTTCTGACACCAGTTGTTACATGCCACCCCCCCCGCCCCTAGTGGCACTTACGTTAACTGGATTACGGTGGGTGGAAAGCACAACACCAATTACTGCTTTAAAGAAATATAATTTTATTGCAGCCCACAAACATACACAGTGCACACACATACACACACACTGAGTCTAATTCAGAAAACACTACTGGTCACTATTAGTTTCCACATTTATGTTCTCTCTGTCTGTGAGGCGTTACAGTGTCCAGCTTACACTCTCACGTACAGTCTACACAGGTTCTCTACAGCCTTGCCCCTGCCACTTTACTTACTTCCAGAGTCCACTTGCTGCTCCTTGTGCGCTCTTGCTCGTCCCGTGTCGATCCCACGACCACGTATTCCACGAAGCACCGCGACACCTCCAAGCACTAACAGTCCTGATCAAAGTTGCACCCTGGCAGACAGGCTTACACTCTGTTACCGTAGACGTCCAGTAATAATCACTGTACTGCTGCGCACTCACTCACTCGGCCACACTTCAATACACCCTAGCACTGACCAATACTGTCCAATGCACACCAATATACTGCAATACACACTGCCTCCTCGCCGCGGCTCGCTGGTTTATATGGGATCAGTCCCTGGCCTGGAAAGTTCGAAATGTCACAACCCATTGCCGCATTGAATCTGTTCTGGTTGGTTCCACATCCAGAATTTTCGCGTATTCTCTGGCCGGCTCACACCGACTCACAGGTGGTTTGTTAATGTATGGCCGTGGGAGGAACCGAGAGGGTGCGGGCACTCTCTCCCTTCCCCTGCGGGGTTTGTCCAAGGCCACTAGACTGTAACTCTGCCCCTCCCCCCGGGAGCCTCCTGCCGGCCCGCGGCAACACGCAACAATATTTTGAAGAACTTCTGAACCCAAATGGAAACCACGGCAAGGAGCAAGAAATCGGGGAAGAGGAAGATGGACTGCAAACAGAAAAGGACTTAACATGGAAAGAAGTGGAAGATGCAGTGAGGAAGATGAAAGGAGGGTAGGCACCGGGTGTGGATGAGTTGAGTGTGGAGATGGTGAGAGCAGCAGGAGAGGTGGGAATACAATGGTTGTACCGAGTGATGAAGACAGCATGGAAGGAAAGGAAGACCCCAGAGGACTGGAAAAAGGAATAATTGTCCCGATCTTCAAGAAAGGTAGTAGAACCGATTGCAGAAACTATCGGGGAATAACACTGATGAGTCAATGTGCAAAGATCTTCGAGAAAGTTTTGGAAAAGAGAATTAGGACAAGGATAGAAGGAGGGATGAGGGAAGAACAACATGGCTTCAGAGCACGAAGGTCCACAGTGGATTTGATTTTTACTGTAAGGCAGTTACAAGAACAGCACTATGAGTATGGAACAGATCTACTGATGGCCTTCCTGGACAGTGAGAAAGCATATGACAGTGTATGCAGAAACAAAGTATGGAAGTCCCTGGAGGATAGAAGAGTAGAAAAATGGACTATAAGGAGGATAAAAGAGATGTACAAGGGAAGCGTGAGCTGTGTGAAAGTGGGAGGAGAGAGATCGGACTGGTTGGAACAGAGAAACGGCCTGAAACAAGGAAGTGCACTGTCGTCACCATTACTTTTCGTTGTGGTGATGGATGACATAATGACCCGAGTGGCACAAGTAATTGGGAAAGGAAAGATGAAAGCAATGGTGTTTGCAGATGATTTGATGATTTGGGGAAACAAGGAGGAGGAGGTACAGGAACAGTTGGACGTGTGGGAAGGAATAATACAAGGATATGGGATGAAATTTAGCATAAATAAGAGTAAGATGATGATCACAACAAGGAAGAAGGAAAGAACCACAACGGGAATAACAATTGGTGGGGAACAGCTGAAGAAAGTGGAGAGTTTCAAGTATCTGGGAAGCCTGATACAAGATGATGGAAGAAACGATAGAGAAATAAATGAGCGGGGGAGACAGGCAGGAGCATTCCGGAGGAGAGTGAGAAGCATGTTATGGAGCAAGAATGTCCCTCAGAACGGCAAACAGATCATATACCGGACGTACTATGTCCCTATCCTGACGTATGCCTCGGAGACCTGGGTTATGAAAGGAAGGGAGAAGAGCAAAATACAGGCCAGTGAGATGAGGTTTTTGAGAAGCAGTATTGGAGCTACAAAGATGGACAGAATAAGAAATGAGAGGACCAGAGAATTAATGAAGGAGGAACCATTACAGGATGGTATAGAGAAATCTCATCATCATCATCGTCTTTAACTCGAATCCGAGTATAAATCTTCTTCCTTCAGTCCAGTTTGTGGATGTGTTTACGGTGACTAAAGAGTCCAACCCTGGCATGGAACAAGCGACCACACAAGTCACATAGTATTGCTGGAGGAGGATGTGGTTGGGCTGCTCGAAGTTTCCTAGCTTGACGCTTGGCCTCTTCATGTGTGCGTCGATCCCTTTCAAACGTCTTAACAGTATCCGAGATGGTACGGCTCCAAGTGGAGCGGTCTTCAGCCAGCATGTCCCAGGTTTGTGAATCAAGACCTGTCAATTTCAGGGTCTGCTTAAATTGGTCCTTGTAGCGCCTCGTAGGACCACCATGAGGCCTGGTGCCATAGCATAACTCACCATATAGCATCTGATGAGGTAATCTCCCATCATCCATCCGATGGACATGACCAATCCATCTAAATTGGTGACCTATTATGGATGATTCTATGCTGTTGATTTGAGCCTTTTCCAGAACAGCAATATTGGTAATGCGGTCTTCCCATTTAATCCTCAGGATTGATCGAAGTTTTTGTAGGTGGAAACGCTCAAGCTTCCTGAGATCACGTCGGTAAAGGGTCCACGTTTCACAGCCATACAACAATGTAGAAATGACTACTGCTTTGTACACCATAAGCTTTGTACTCATGGACAGATCTTTATTCATGAAGACCCGGTGCGCTAATCGTCCATATGCTGCATGGGCTGCACCAATTCTCTTATCCACATCCTGCTCACAGGTACAGCTCACAGAAATGGTACTGCCCAGGTACGAGAAGTGGTCTACCTGTTCTAATGGCAAATTTGAGATGGAGATATTGAACTGAGGAAGAGGTGTGCCTGGTGAAGGTTGTGCCAAGACTTTAGTCTTATTGACATTTATGGTAAGACCAAAGCGATCACATGCACTTTTGTAACAATTAACCGACTCTTGCAGAAATCTAGACCTAGATGGTATGGGTATGTAAAACGAATGGAGGAGAAGAGGATGCCCAGGAGGATACACGAGACGAAGTGGGAAGGAAAGAGGCCGAGAGATAGGTGGCTGAAGGGGGTGGAAGAAAGCGTGAAGAAGAGAGGAGAAGACTGGACAAGGGTGGAGGCTGAGAGATGGTGGGAAGACAGAAGACGTTGGAGAGGCTTGTGTTCCAAACAGACCCGGCCAGTGGCTGGAAACTGTGCTAGATGATGATGATGATGATTACAAGCATGGGAGCTGGGGCATAAGCTCCTAATATGGCTTGCGTTTGTATGTCAAGTCTTATTAACAGAATTTAACAAGTAGGCCTATGCATCGTTTAAACTTTTAGTGTCATCCATGACGTCACAGATGCTGCCATTTTGTGTCTAGGGGAATTTGTTAGTGTAAGGTAACATGATGATGATGATGATAATTGTTGTTTTAAGGGGCCTAACATCTAGGTTATCAGCCCTGTAAGGTAACACAATCTATACTAATCCCAAATTTAAAACACTGTGGTTTTATTACTTGGTACTTTTGTATAAATTGTCTTGTTAATGTTAAGTTAGTATTTATGATTTGCAGTGAATCCCGTTAATAAAAAGGTTAGTCTATACAACAATAGTTTTTCTTATATGTTTGCATCTAGATATGAATATTATACACTTGTAAATAATTAAACGACACAACACAATAAATTAGAGCATGCACACTGATTTCTACTATGATTATTGGTACTTATCCATTAGTAAGTGCCAAGTTAATAACCGTAGAAGAAATCAGTGTGATTTAATTTATTGATTGTGTTTTGTCACTTAGTTATTCATAAGTGCATAATATTCATACATAGACACAAACCTATTAAAAAAGAAACATTATAGAATAGGCTAACTTTTTTTAATAACGAGATTCGCTGAGTCATAAATACTAACATTAAGTTAACAAGACAAATTATACAAAAGTATAATAAAACAACAATTCTAAATTTTGTATATAAATCTAAACTTCAACCCTAGTGATCAGGACCTGATGACTGTGTGCTGGTTGAAACACGCAATCCTAAATTGCCCCTTATTTATGTGAATAATAAGTCATCTTGCACAGTTTCCAGCCACTGGCCGGGTCTGTTTGGAACACAAGCCTCTCCAACGTCTTCTGTCTTCCCACCATCTCTCAGCCTTATCCAGTCTTCCCCTCTCTTCTTCACGCTTTCTTCCACCCCCTTCAGCCACCTGTCTCTCGGTCTTCCTCTCGGTCTCTTTCCTTCCCACTTCGTCTCGTATAACCTCCTGGGCATCCTCTTCTCCTCCATTCATTTTACATGTCCATACCATCTAAGTCTAGATTTCTCTATACCATCCTGTAATGGTTCCTCCTTCATTAATTCTCTGGTCCTCTCATTTCTTATTCTGTCCATCTTTGTAGCTCCAATACTGCTTCACAAGAACCTCATCTCACTGGCCTGTATTTTGCTCTTCTCCCTTCCTTTCATAACCCAGGTCTCCGTGGCATACGTCAGGATAGGGACATAGTACGTCCGATATATGATCTTTTTGCTGTTCTGAGGGACATCTTTGCTCCATATCATGCATCTCACGCTCCTCCGGAATGCTTCTGCCTGTCTCACCCGCTCATTTATTTCTCTATCGTTTCTTCCATTCTCTTGTAACAGGCTTCCCAAATATTTGAAACTCTCCACTTTCTTCAGCTGTTCCCCACCAATCAGGTAAGTACATTTACCACGTCATAGGTGACGTCATTGAGATCACCAAAAGCTCACTAAACCCCGGGACTCGGGATATATACTACAACCCCTTGTTCCCCCAAATCATCTGCAAACACCATTGCTTTCATCTTTCCTTCCCCAATTACCTGTGCCACTCGGGTCATTATGTCATCCATCACCACAATGAAAAGTAACGGTGACAGTGCACTTCCTTGTTTCAGGCCGTTTCTCTGTTCCAACCAGTCCGATCTCTCTCCTCCCACTTTCACACAGCTCACGCTTCCCTTGTCCATCTCCTTTATCCTCCGTATAGTCCATTTTTCTACACCTCTGTCCAAAAGGGACTTCCATACTTTGTTTCTGCATACACTGTCATATGCTTTCCCAATGTCCAAGAAGGGCATCAGTAGATCTGTTCCATACTCATAGTGCTGTGAATAATAGCCTAAGTAACGCATGTAATTTTTTTCAGGACTTGTTACCGTATAGCCTATATAAAAACCCCGCCCAATCACTTTGGGCAAACAGCGTGTTGACCAATTGCAAAGTATAAATTGATAGGGTGTGAAAAGGGATGAGATAAGTACCACGCTCTCATGTGCAATAAGAGATTGTTGACATTAACTGAATTCTGTACCTTATAAAAAAAATAAAAAATAATAACCCTATGCACATTGTGCGCATTTCTCTTTAATAATAACATTAACAATGAAAGGTCAGAAATGTTGAATCTTGTTTAACCTAAATGTTTTCATAATAATTTAAAAGTTAGGATGTAGGCCTAATCGATAGGTATGCTATTGCATTGACGAATTCCTAGGACCACCCAATGGTTACCCTATTGCTTATCCCATGTGTGTTTGGACTTGAATTGTATCAACGGCCACAGACAGGTTTCAAAACTACATACAAATTGTATTAACAAAACCAGCAACCACAGTAAATTAAACATTAATCTTAAATTACCATGTTTGAAATGCAAACCACAAAATTCTTCCAGCGCTACTATTGAAAACTACACAGGCAGAATATGAGTGGGTACAAACACGTTGCCATGGAAACACTGGAGACTATCTTCTACTTGTCAGATTTTTAGGGCACAGCAAAGCACATTACCCAGTCACTAAAACTGCTGATTACCAAAGGAAACACGAACAACTGATCTTTGCACCCCGATTCTGTAACTTCACTCCATAACAACCCACCAACATGGTTGCGATGGAAACGCAACCATAGGCATAACAACCCATGGCTAGCGAGGCCCAAAGTGGTATTCTGTAAGTTACCTTGCTATGATACTTGTTAAGAGTTCAGGATCAGGATTTCATAGCCATCTTCATAGTACGAAAGCCTTCCACTAGATGACGGGTAAATCGATTGGCGCGTGATTTCAACTTATTTCTCACAATTCTGTATCGCAATTACTTTGTATAATTTTATTTTTAACTATTTCCTATGTTCCTTATTGCCTTAACCCATACTTTCGCGTATTTCGTGTTTAATTTATCGTATGCATTGACCATTGACCATTGATACGGATTTCTTCAACCTGATGAACCTAACCCCATTTGCGAAATCATTAACGCTGTCTGTTCACATGAATATCCATTTCAGTTAGGATTTTCTTTACGGTAGCTATTTCGTTAATTAATACCTTATTTTATTTCGGAGTATCTTATTTATAGTATTCAACGGATAGTCTAGCGGATCACGACGTCAACCTTATAGGCCTACACCTAACTGCCTTTCGAAAAAAAATGCATTGCCTGTCCACATGAATATTCATTTTAGTTTAGTAGGAATCAAATAGTGTGTTGTCCTGTTTATTACGATGACATGAACTGTATCAGGAACTTAAGTTAAGATAAATGTTTAATGTGGCCAGTAAGCTATTGGGCAACTTGCCTGCAGGCCTAATTGACTACTGAGAGCAGTTTAACACATGAACGACAATACTGTTAAGAAGAGGTGTATAAATTTAGAATAACGCTCAAAAACCTCAAGGGATGAGGTATCAACTCTTTGGGCAGGAACACAATAGATGATAATGGGGGGGGGGGGGGGGGGATGGTCCAATCTAGTTTGCCCTTTTTTCTTCACGGTAGGCCTAGGCCTACTGTAGTGTTGTAAATATGAAATCGTCGGTTCTAGTCAGAACATCACATTGCTCCTCTGGCTGCAGCCAAGAAAGTCAAAGAGTGATTTAATGATCCATCGTAATACCAGCCTTCGCTAATAATTCAGAGCAAGTGCCCTGCAGGGCGGCTGCGGCTGCGGCTGCGGCTGCGGCAAGATGGCGTTACAGTGAAAGTTTAGTGAAATAGCAGCTAGTGTAAATATTTGATAAAAGTGCTAAAATATTATAACAGAGGTTTAAAATCTATAAAGTTACTTTCCTTAGGTCAAGTGAAATATGGAATATTGATAGTATTTAGAAATTCTTATTGATAATTGAATAAACTTAAACTAAGTTGTGGGAACGTGTATCCGAAGATTCGGTGACTTATTCAACCACTGTTTGAACCAAGTAGAGTAGTGGTGCTTTTACGAGTATTCACCCGATTGGAAGATATACGTATTATACATTCTTCTTTATTGGTAGGTAATTAGATTAATTCATTTAGGTAGTAATAATTAAAATAAATTCAGTGTAATTTGGTGTAAACATCAAGGCTAACTTAGATCTCTAGTATTACGGCAGTAAAAAGTGTTATTGTCTCGTCAGGTAATGTAACCGGTACGGTTTTATGCTCGTCGTGAAAAATAAAAGTAAAAAATGCAAATAAAATCATCACAAGATCTCAGGTAAAATTGAGGGAGGAGAAAAGTGAAACCGATTGTCGTAATGTAGGCCTACCGGTACCGTCATGCGAATGTCATAACCTGAGAAACGAACTGTCCTCAAAAGATGAAATTATAAAGCTGCTAAGTTAATGGAAGAGTTGAATAAATTAAAAGGAAACAGAGAGGAAAGCAAGGAAACTTGGTCGACAGTGGTTGCTGGTAAGGTAAGATTGAATATGCCTAGGCCTATAAATAGAGTACCGGTACATGTAACTGAAATTCCCGTCTCAAATTCATTTGGAGCGCTCGTCGAAGAAAATGATGACTTTCTTCAAGAAGAAAAGAAGAAAGTGATAAAGAGAAAATCCAGGAACATGCGGATATTTGCGGGAAAGTCAGGGCGAGATGTAGAAGCAAGCGAATTGGAGAGAAGCGGAGAAATGGAGGTCACTTCGACAGTAAAGCCAGGAGCACCCATTGCAGCGGTCACGAACGGGATGATAGGAGAGTGTACGTCCCTTACTTCAAAGGACTATGCAGTAATCACCGCTGGAGCAAACGACGTCTATAGAAACGAGAGTAAAAGGTAATCAAAGATTTAAAGGGTGCATTGCCATCCATGCATAACACAAATGTCATCATTGTAAACATTCCGCAGAGATGCGACTTAATTCCCAAATCATGTGCAAATGTAGAAATAGAGGCTACAAATGGAAAAATTCTTAAAATTTGTAAGCGTTTTCCAAATGTCCAAATTATAGATGTAAGTAAATTAGACAGGAAGTTCCACACTCGGCATGGCCTACACTTAAATAGGTTAGGAAAAGAGTATCTTAGTGATGAAATATGCAAAATTGTAAATTCAAATGGTAAGAATAATGGAAGAAGGGAAACTGGTAAAAGAAGCCAAACGTGAGGTTTGGTATTCAGATGAGTATCTTTTGATGCCAAATTTAACTGAGTGCAACAATGGTATTTTGGATTTGTCTAGCATCAATAATAATAACAATTAAGATAGTAATAATGTAAATAAATCACCAACACAAGCTTGAAAAAGTAACAAATTTAAAATTTATCACCAGAATGTTCAGTCTCTCTATAATAAAATTGATTACATCAATCTAATGCTTAAAAATGAACTTAAAGACATCTCAGCACTATGTACTTCAGAACATTGGCTGAAAGAGGAACAACTCGAATTAATTCAATTTCCAGGGTTTATACAAGCTAGTAAATACTCTAGAACTAATATTAGCCATGGTGGTACTTGTATCGTCTTAAGAAATAATTTAGATCATGAACAGTTAACAGCTTATGATTATCTAATTATGGAACAGGATTTTGAATACTCTGCCGTAAAAATACAGCAGTTAAAGTTAATAATTGTATGCGTATACCGTTCTCCGCCAGGAAAGTTTCGTTTATTTATAGATAAATTAGAATTGTTACTCAATAACATGAGCAAGGTAAATTACGATATAATAATTTGTGGGGATGTAAATGTGGATTTCTTAAAATTTGATAGAAACTGTGAATTATTAACACAGTTACTAATTTCCTATGGACTGAAACCTACAGTAAATACCCCAACAAGAATGACAAAATTTAGTAAAACCACTCCTGATCAATTTTTTTTAAATACAGATAAATATCACCATTATATAGAAGTCTATTGTCCGGGTTTTAGTGACCACCATAGACAAATACTGAGTTTTGAAGTACCCGAAACAATCAATAATAATGGTAATGGAGTAAAATCAAAGTTCAGGTCATTCACTGAAACAAATGTTACATATTTCAATGACTTATTAAATAAGGAAACATGGTCAGAAATGTATAAACTAGAAAACGTAAATGATAAATTAAATGCATTTAACAGTACCCTAAAACACTATTTTGAAACAGCATTCCCCTTTAGACAAAGAACTGTTCAAAATAACGAAACTAGCAATTGGATAACAACAGGGATTAGAAATTCATGTCAAAGAAAGAAATTTCTACACAAATTATATAAACAATACCACACAACACCTGAATTCAATTTTACTACAAAAAATACACTAGCATATTAAATAAGGTAATAAGACTACCAAAGAAAAAGCATAATGATAATTTTATTTCCCAATCATCTAATAAAAACAGAGCTATGTGGCCCGTGATAAAGAAAGAAACTGGAAAATCTGCTAAAATACAAAGGAACATTACACTGACCAGAAATAATAAAGTGATTATTAATCCAGAGGAAATAGCAAACACTTTTAATGACTATTTTCTGGAAATTCCACAAAAATTATTAAATAAATCACAGTTAAATACACTAAATTATAATAATAAAATAAATATATGTAGTGATTCTTTATTTATAAATCATGTCACAAGTGAAGAGGTAATAATAGTTATAAAAGAGCTAAAAAATAAATTCTGTGCTGGCATTGATGGCATCCCTAATGCAATTTTAAAGAAATGTGCTGAAAATATAATAAATCGACTTACACACTTAATAAACATAAACATAAAAGTTATCAAAAGTAATTCCAGTGCACGAAAACGGTTCAAAAGAGGAATTAGATAACTATCGTCCTATTACCTAACCAACTGGTATTGCAAAAATTGTGGAAAAAATCATGTATAAGAGACTGATAAGTTTTATAGAAAAAAATAAAATATTATCAAACTCACAACATGGATTCAGAACAGAAAAATCTACACAGACAGCAATTTATGAATGTATTAATAGTATACTGAAATTAATTGACAATAAGGAACATGTAACTGGCCTATTCTTGGATTTATCAAGAGCATTTGATGTTGTTGACCATAAAATCCTACTTACAAAATGAAATCATTTTGGTATTAGAGGTCTAGCTAATAAATGGATCGAGTCTTACTTAACAAGGCGTAAACAAATAGTAAGCTTGAGACACAAGGATGATGGAACCAAATTACTTAATGAAACATTGTCCAATGAGGGAATTATTAAATTTGGAGTACCCCAGGGATCGGTTTTGGGCCCACTACTCTTTCTTCTATATATCAATGATATAACACAGAACGTTCATTCACATAAGGAAATTTTGTTTGCGGACGATACAACACTCGTAATAAAAGGTGAAACTAAACAGGTCATACAGCAGTCTGCTGATTCCGTTACAGGAGAGTTAACCAAATGGTCACAAGATAATCGCCTCATAATAAACTATAAAAAAACCAGTACCGGTATGTTTAAATTTCCACACTATACAGAATATGAATCCTGCGAAGCCCAATATAACATTAAATGGTCATCAAATAGAAAATAAATCAGAAACAAAGTTTTTAGGACTATGGATACAACATGACTTGAAATGGAATAAACATATACAATATCTGAATACTAAACTGAACTCGATGTGCTTTGCGTTACGTATTTTGAAAACCTGCACTAGCATGCACACATTAAGAAATACTTATTTTGCTTATTTCCATTCATACTTAAGATATAAGGTCATATTTTGGGGTATGTCGCCAGATGTACTAAGCACGTTTAGGATACAAAAGAGGTCGATTAGAATTTTGGCAAATGTAAACACTAGAGAATCATGTAGACCTCTGTTTAAAGATTTAAAGATTCTCCCACTGCCCTGCATATATATCTTTGAAAGTATTATGTTTTTAAAAAAGAATTTAATGAATAAGGATGTTTTTCTTAAAAAAAACAATGATGTTCATAGGCATAACACAAGACAAAATCAAAACATTCATATTTCACACACATACACACGCACACGCACAAGCATATATCAAAAAGGAACTTTTCACACAGGAGTTAAATTATACAATAAACTACCCCAGTATATAAAACTTGCCCCAAAAATAAAAACCTTTGATAGAATGTTGAAAACTTATCTGCAGTGCCATTGTTTTTACTCTGTAGTTGAATATCTTAGCGTATAGGAGCGATGAAATCTATAATTATATTTTACTTTTCTATTTTAATTGTAATACCTAGCTGTAAGTTGTTGTATTTATAGAATTAAGTTTTCATATTATGATAATAGAATAAGGTGTGAATAGTTGTCCAATAAGATTGTATCTTTTAAGATCTGTTATTATAATAAGTTATAAATAGTTATAGTATTAGTATTATATACCTATTAGTACTTTTATTTTATAGATGTAAATTCTGACGTGTCCTATATCAGAAATGTATTGTATACATGTAATTGATCAAATGAATTAATAAAAATCTATAATAATGAGGGGGCAAGAGGTCCATGGAAATTGTAGGAACCTAAGATCACGATCATTTATACTGCGGTTTAGTATTGTTCTCCTCAAAGTAGGCCTACTAGAACTGTGAGCCCACATAATCCCTTACACCTGTCAATTTATAAGTCTAGGACTGTTGAGTACATAGGCCTTCATGTTAAGTTATAAGTTTGCAAATTAGTAGAAAGAATCTGTAGGCCATTGATGTGCTTCCAACTCCTTATCCCAGAACAAAACTACATTCTACATTTTAGCAATATTTACCACTTAATGGAATTTATTCCATTTTTTTTTCAGATGAAGTTATTTATTAGCCTTCTTTTGATTAAATATATTCTACCTAGCCTAATCCCTTCTCCCTTCGGCTCTACATGGCCCTAGGCAGAGCAACCACAATAACTCAATGCTCCTCCTAGATTCTAAACAGGAGGGAGGAGGCACACAACTCTGAGTATGCCCTTTCATGGGAAGGGTATACCATCCTCACACTCACACTCAATGTATTAATACAAGAAGGAAAGGGGAGAGAGAAAACAGAGGTTTGTATCAACACAAGGCAGATTAAAAAATCTCTCTGAGGAGTAGGGGGCAGGGGTTGATCCATCCCTAGCACGCAGACCTGGTGAGTTAGGAGTGCCTACTGGTTCTAGTGGGAACAGTTAGTGTTAGGACTAGCAGCAGTTCAGGAAGCAAGGCTCAAATCATACACAATGTTTTCTTTAACAAATTATTATTCAAATAGAACACTTAATTAATGACATAAAATTAAACATTTGAAAATACAAAAGTTTGCAGAGCATTGGTAATGCACCTCTGGAATGTGTCCCATTGTAGAGATAGTAAAATTCAGTTTCTTTCTTAATGTTCCCACTCAGACCAGGGCACTGGAAGGTGTTTCACAGATGTTTTGGCAGAGAATCCTGGATAACTCAGAATCACACACTAAGGAAAGCCAAACCTCATGTCGTGCAAAGTATGAACCGTCTTCAGTTTACAGATTGATAATCTCTTTTATTACCCGGTTAGGCGCGGTGCACACTTGAGAAACCTGTTTCATGCAACTGGTTTCATGAAATGGGTTTCAAGAAACCAGTCGCATTGGAACATGCACACAGAAGCAACGGTTTTCCATCAGTTAGGTGGGTGGGGCCATGATTTTGTCTTGTTGGATTTCATGGCCCCACCTTCCTAACGAGGACCATGCCCGCAAAGAACAATGAACCCGAACGGTAACTAAATACAATTAAAAAACGGTAACCATGCCTGTAGCCTTCAAGGGCAGATGACCTCATTGTTCTACCCTTTAAAACAACAACCTGTAACCTTCGTATTATACTCACGTGATAAACCACTATCGCATCAAAGCAGCATCCCCTACTTGCCAACCCGGTTCAGCTGACGAAAACGAATAGAAAGGACAAGGCCACCCACATAATAAATAATAACCCCTGGCACTAAAGCCCATGAAGGGCCTAGGCCTACCAAGTGACCGCTGCCCATCCATTTGGACGGCAGATATTGGGGTGATGCGTGGTCAGTGCGTCAGGTCCCCTCGGCCGTTAATCTTGGTTTTCGTGGCTGGGCTGCTGTCTCACAGCTACTCAATTTTCCTCACGAGGCTGAGTGCACCCCGTTTCAACCCTCACGTCAGTTTTTAAAATCTCTGATGGAGCCCGGAATCTAACCCGAGGCCTCCGGGTGAGAGGCAGGCGCGCTACCCCAACACCACATAATAATAGCATAATACTAACTTAAATAACTGACCTTGCGGATCACATGAGCAAAGAGGTTGCCTGATTCCCCCACTCCCCTGTTATTACAAGGTACAATTTACATGTTTTGTAAACAACTAGGTTCGTAATGTCCAACCAACAGAAGGCCACGATTTTGATTCCAAAGTCCGCACTTCATCCTTCAATAGCATATGTTTACGTAGAAGAGGGGATACATTGACCGAAGAATGCTATTAAAATTCAAGAACCATGCAACTGACGCGACAAGATACCGTTTTTCCGTGTTTCTCGATACCCGGTTTAACGAAATCAATGCAACTACAGTTTCATAAAACCCAGTGTGCACAGTGTTGGACGAAGAAGAATATCCTGGTTAAAAATATCACAGCCTGGACCTTAAGAACATCTACTGAATTATTCCGAGGTGCAAGTGACAGGAACATCACAGTTAAGATGGTAGCCAACAACCGGAACGGATAGGAACCAGAAGAAGAAGAAGAAGAAGAAGGATGTAAGTACAACTGTATATGTACTGACAATAGAAATAAATAATAGTGAATAGCGGTATACGGACTTTGTGCGCTTACTGTATGATTTTCATACCTTGTTTCATCTTCGGCGGGACATTACCAACTGAAATTACTAACCCTGGACACTACTGCATCGGAAACGTGTGTTAAATTACTTCAATATGTGTTTTATTGCCCATTCAACGATGACAGCCATGTTTGACAGTGCTTAAGGTCTCTTCAACAGTTACTAAGACGCAAACATTGATATCACCACAGTTGCCAACATGTGGGATACAAAATACACCACACAGGTCTGGTCTGGATAAAGATTATTGATGCCTAGTAGGGGGGCTGTGAGAGTTCTAACTCAGGCATTTTTTTTGAACGCCGTTGTACATTCACAGCCAAGTAAGATTTTATATATTTCCCGAACCCATAGTCGGATTTTAACAAATGAGGTGTCGTTGAACTCGAGCTGACGTGGGCTTTGCTATGGACCACTCATTTCAACCCTAAAATAAAACCTATTCCCTAGTGGTGGGTATTCTCTTAGTAAAAGTCGCTTTCCATGTGCTACATATATACAGTTCAATGCTAATAGGAAATAAAACGTTGTTCCACACATGAGACATGTGAACGATGGATAGCCTCTATGAATTAACATTTTTTGTTTTGTTTTTACGCATACGCACTTGGTTTTTTTTAAGAGGGCGGGCTTTTTGAATAATGATTCATAGATAAGGAGTGACGGGAGTCCTAAGACACTTGGCGTGGCTGTACAAAAAAAAACCATGGCAGCCAAGCGAATGTTAAATAATGAATAGCTCGCGAACCCATGGTCGGATTTTGATAAATTAGGTGTCGTAGCACTCGGGCTAAGGCCGTCCATCCTCTTGACAACTTATTTCAACCCTAAAATAAAACATACCCCTACTAGGGGGGAGGGGGGATGAAATAGTATTTTCTTAGTAAATGTGTCTTTCCATACTTGCTGTATAATGCTAATAAGAAATTAAACGTTGTTTCACATGAAAAACATGCATTGTCCTGGATGCCGCTATGATTTAACAAATTTGTTTTTACACATGCGCACTTGCGAATTTTGTAAGAGGGCGGGCTTTTTGAATAATGATTTATAGATAAGTTATTTTTTTAAATTAACCAAAAGATCCAATACTAATAGGTCATTGGCATTTTAATATCTCATGAACTAATAAGGCTAGAGATTTGTATGAGGGGTCGTTGGACTTGGAGTGACTCTGTTTTTTGAATTGATTTTTTAATTTTTGTTAAAAGGGCCTAAGTACACATTTGTTAATATCTCGCGAGTCAATAAGACTAGGGACCTGTATGAGGGTTCGTAGCACTTAAGATGACATATACTTTTTGAATATATTCTTTGAAATTTTGACAAAGGGCTTAACTATACTTTTATTGATATTTCCTGAACCCATGATGGGATTTTGACCTGTGAGGTATTGTTGGACTTGGGCAGACAGTCTCTTTTTGAATGTATTTTTGAAATTTTGAAAAAGGGCCTAACTACACTTTTAGCCATACATTCAGGGGCAAAGTTGATATCTCCCGAACCCATGATCGGAATTTGACGTATGAGGTGTTGTTGAACTCGGTCTTACAGACCCCCTTTCCAATGGACGACTTATTTCCACCCCAAAATAAACCCTACCCCTACTAGGGGTGAAATTGTAATCTTTTTTAGTAAATGTTGCATTCCAAGTGCAACATGTGGGAGTTTGAATGCTACTAGGAAATTAAACGTTGTTTCACATAAACGATATGCTAACGAGTCAACACCATAATGAATTAGCATTTTTGTTTTGTTGTGTTTTGATTTAACGCATGCGCACTTGGTGATTTTGTAAGAGGGCGGGCTTTTTGAAAAAAATATTTATAAGAAGGGGTTTTAGTGGTGAGGAGAGTGCTAGATAGTTGTCTACTTTCCTATGAAGTTTGCTGATATCTCACGAACGCATGGTTGGATTTGGACATGTAACGTGTCAAATCGCTTGTCTTGAAGCCCTTTTGATGTTGTTAATAGGTTAAAGTTTTAGGAATGAAGGAAACAAACTTTAAATGTTCATGATGAGTGGTTGTAGATAGAGAGAAAGGATACCGCTGGGCGTGTGTTTTTAACAAAGCTATTACTGGTTATAATGACCGTGCTTAATAGAAAAATCGACGGGTCGGATTAGGACAGGTCGAGGGTTCGCTTTTGATATTTTGACAGGTCGGGTTATGACAGAGCGTGGGTTCATTTTTTCCGATATTTTACTCTCGAAGGGGATCCTACGATGATGGGTTACATGACAAATGATAATTCTATGATCAGATGATATTTTGATGGGCCGCTTTAGGACAGGCCGAGGATTCGTTTTCCAATATTTTGACGGGTCAGTTTATGACAGAGCGAGGGTTCGTTTCTCAGATATTTTACTCTCAAAGGGAATCTTTGACGTGTAAACGATGATGGGTTACATGACAAATGATAATTCTATGATCAGATGATATTTTGATGGGTCGGTTAAGACAGGCTGAGGATTCGTTTTCCAATATTTCGACGGGTCAGTTTATGATAGAGCGAGGGTTCGTTTTTCTGATATTTTACTCTCGAAGGGGATCCTACGATGATGGGTTACGTGACAAATGATAATTCGATGATCAGATGATATTTTGATGTGTTGGTTTAGGACAGGCCGGGATTCGTTTTCCAATATTTCGATGGGTCAGTTTATGACAGAGCGAGGGTTCGTTTTTCTGATATTTTACTCTCGAAGGGGATCCTACGAAGATGGGTTACATGACAAATAATAATTCGATGATCAGTTGATATTTTGATGGGTCGGTTTAGGACAGGCCGAGTTTTCGTTTTCCTATACTTTGACGTGTCAGTTTATGACAGAGCGAGAGTTCGTTTTTCAGATATTTTATTCTCAAAGGGGATCTTTAACGTGTAAACAATGATGGGTTACATGACAAATGATAATTCTATGATCAGATGAAGAGCAAACAGACCTTGGTTCTAGGTTGGTTGAAGCGGGTAGAGAAAACAAACTTGCTGGAGAGCGGACTAACAGGATGTGGATGTTAATTGAGCTTATTGGAATGTGCTGGCCTGACTCGACTTGACAACAGGTGCAAGATTGTAAATCACTGAGTCGGTAAAATGTATCATGCATGTGTAGGAATGTGCTATTTGATGAATCATAGATTGTAGATGCTTATGCGGTGGCCATGCTTGACAATGTATTCATTGATATTTCATGAATCTTGAATCGCAGAGGCTTATGCAGCGATTCGTTTAAGCTTGGTGAAAGCATGACTGTGATGATTGAAAAAAAAACAATTGCGAGAATGACCGCAGAGTTACAGTAAACAGATAAGCCAATAGAGAAGCTGATATATAAGCCAACACAAAAGCCAATACATAAGCCAATACAAAAGCCAACACAAAAGCCAATACAAAATCCAATACATAAGCCAATACAAAAGCCAACACATGGGGTTAGTTTAGGTTAGGTTCTGATATGTTACATTAAGTTAGGTGAGCTATGTGTGACGTCATAGCCAGTCTTAAAGTGAGTCTAAACTTGTAGAACATGTCACGTGGCAAGTTTAAGTTAGGTTATATTAGATGAGTTGAGGTTAAGTCCTTAAATATTAACAGTCTTTGAGGTACTTTCCAAGACCAATAAAAGAATCTACTAAATACATTGACATAAATAACTTGTCAAATAAGCCGATATAAAAGCCGACATATAAGCCAATACAAAAGCCAATACATAAGACAAAACAAAAGCCTACACAAAAACCAATACAAACGCCAATACATAAGCCAATAAAAAGCCAACACAAAAGCCAATACAAAAGCCAATATATAAGCCAACACAAAAGCCAATACCTAATCCAAAACAAAAGCCAACACAAAAGCCAATACATATGCTAATACAAAAGCAAACACATGGGGTTAGGTTAGTTTCTGATATGCTACATTAAGTTAGGTGAGCTATGTGTGACGTCATAGCCAGTCTTAAAGCAAGTCTTAACTTGTAGAACATATCACGTGACAAGGTTAAGTTAGGTTATGTTAGATTAGTTGAGGTTAAGTCTTTAAATATTCCCAGTCTTTGAAGTACTTTCCAAGACCAATAAAAAAATCTACTAAATACATTGACAAAATAACTTGTCAAATAAGCCGATATAAAAGCCGATACATAAGCCAATACAAAAGCCAATGCATAAGTCAATATAAAAGCCAATATATAAGCCAATACAAAAGCCAATACATAAGCCAATACAAAAGCCAAAACAAAAGCCAATACAAAAGCCAATACAAAAGCCAATATATAAGCCAATACAAAAACATCACATGGGGTAAATTTCGATATAATAATTTGTGGGGATGTAAATGTGGATTTCTTAAAATTTGATAGAAACTGTGAATTATTAACACAGTTACTAATTTCCTATGGACTGAAACCTACAGTAAATACCCCAACAAGAATGACAAAATTTAGTAAAACCACTCCTGATCAAATTTTTTTAAATACAGATAAATATCACCATTATATAGAAGTCTATTGTCCGGGTTTTAGTGACCACCATAGACAAATACTGAGTTTTGAAGTACCCGAAACAATCAATAATAATGATAATGGAGTAAAATCAAAGTTCAGGTCATTCACTGAAACAAATGTTACATTTTTCAATGACTTATTAAATAAGGAAAAATGGTCAGAAATGTATAAACTAGAAAACGTAAATGATAAATTTAATGCATTTAACAGTACCCTAAAACACTATTTTGAAACAGCATTCTCCTTTAGACAAAGAACTGTTCAAAATAACGAAACTAGCAATTGGATAACAACAGGGATTAGAAATTCATGTCAAAGAAAGAAATTTCTACACAAATTATATAAACAATACCACACAACACCTGAATTCAATTTTACTACAAAAAATACACTAGCATATTAAATAAGGTAATAAGACTAGCAAAGAAAATGCATAATGATAATTTTATTTCCCAATCATCTAAAAAAAACAGAGCTATGTGGCCCGTGATAAAGAAAGAAACTGGAAAATCTGCTAAAATACAAAGGAACATTACACTGACCAGAAATAATAAAGTGATTATTAATCCAGAGGAAATAGCAAACACTTTTAATGACTATTTTCTGGAAATTCCACAAAAAGTATTAAATAAATCACAGTTAAATACACTAAAATATAATAATAAAATAAATATATGTAGTGATTCTTTATTTATAAATCATGTCACAAGTGAAGAGGTAATAATAGTTATAAAAGAGCTAAAAGATAAATTCTGTGCTGGCATTGATGGCATCCCTAATGCAATTTTAAAGAAATGTGCAGAAAATATAATAAATCGACTTACACACTTAATAAACAAATCAATTCTCTCAGGAATTTACCCGGATATTTTGAAGTTATCAAAAGTAATTCCAGTGCACGAAAACGGTTCAAAAGAGGAATTAGATAACTATCGTCCTATTACCTAAACAACTGGTATTGCAAAAATTATGGAAAAAATCATGTATAAGAGACTGATAAGTTTTATAGAAAAAAAATATTATCAAACTCACAACATGGATTCAGAACAGAAAAATCTACACAGACAGCAATTTATGAATGTATTAATAGTATACTGAAATTAATTGATAATAAGGAACATGTAACTGGACTATTCTTGGATTTATCAAGAGCATTTGATGTTGCTGACCATAAAATCCTACTTACAAAATTAAATCATTATGGTATTAGAGGTCTAGCTAATAAATGGATCGAGTCTTACTTAACAAGGCGTAAAAAAATAGTAAGCTTGAGACACAAGGATGATGGAACCAAATTACTTAATGAAACATTGTCCAATGAGGGAATTATTAAATTTGGAGTACCCCAGGGATCGGTTTTGGGCCCACTACTCCTTCTTCTATATATCAATGATATAACACAGAACGTTCATTCACATAAGGAAATTTTGTTTGCGGACGATACAACACTCGTAATAAAAGGTGAAAATAAACAGGTCATACAGCAGTCTGCTGATTCCGTTACAGGAGAGTTAACCAAATGGTCACAAGATAATCGCCTCATAATAAACTATAAAAAAAACAGTACCGGTATGTCTAAATTTCCACACTATACAGAATATGAATCCTGCGAAGCCCAATATAACATTAAATGGTCATCAAATAGAAAATAAATCAGAAACAAAGTTTTTAGGACTATGGATACAACGTGACTTGAAATGGAATAAACATATACAATATCTGAATACTAAACTGAACTCGATGTGCTTTGCGTTACGTATTTTGAAAACCTGCACTAGCATGCACACATTAAGAAATACTTATTTTGCTTATTTCCATTCATACTTAAGATATAAGGTCATATTTTGGGGGTATGTCGCCAGATGTACTAAGCACGTTTAGGATACAAAAGAGGTCGATTAGAATTTTGGCAAATGTAAACACTAGAGAATCATGTAGACCTCTGTTTAAAGATTTAAAGATTCTCCCACTGCCCTGCATATATATCTTTGAAAGTATTATGTTTTTAAAAAAGAATTTAATGAATAAGGATGTTTTTCTTAAAAAAACAATGATGTTCATAGGCATAACACAAGACAAAATCAAAACATTCATATTTCACACACATACACACGCACACGCACAAGCATATATCAAAAAGGAACTTTTCACACAGGAGTTAAATTATACAATAAACTACCCCAGTATATAAAACTTGCCCCAAAAATAAAAACCTTTGATAGAATGTTGAAAACTTATCTGCAGTGCCATTGTTTTTACTCTGTAGTTGAATATCTTAGCGTATAGGAGCGATGAAATCTATAATTATATTTTACTTTTCTATTTTAATTGTAATACCTAGCTGTAAGTTGTTGTATTTATAGAATTAAGTTTTCATATTATGATAATAGAATAAGGTGTGAATAGTTGTCCAATAAGATTGTATCTTTTAAGATCTGTTATTATAATAAGTTATAAATAGTTATAGTATTAGTATTATATACCTATTAGTACTTTTATTTTATAGATGTAAATTCTGACGTGTCCTATATCAGAAATGTATTGTATACATGTATTTGATCAAATGAATTAATAAAAATCTATAATAATGAGGGGGCAAGAGGTCCATGGAAATTGTAGGAACCTAAGATCACGATCATTTATACTGCGGTTTAGTATTGTTCTCCTCAAAGTAGGCCTACTAGAACTGTGAGCCCACATAATCCCTTACACCTGTCAATTTATAAGTCTAGGACTGTTGCGTACATAGGCCTTCATGTTAAGTTATAAGTTTGCAAATTAGTAGAAAGAATCTGTAGGCCATTGATGTGCTTCCAACTCCTTATCCCAGAACAAAACTACATTCTACATTTTGTAACTTTTTACCAGCCCTTCTTGGGCGACTGATTTAAAACTTCCCAAAATCATCCTCCTATTTTTGATCGGAAGTACTTCATCATATACCACACAATTGAAATGGCAGGGTCGTGGAGTGTTGGGCACACATTTGGTCAACCTAACTGGTATCATTTGGGCGTTCAACTATTAGGTGTAATTCCCTATAAAGAAAACTAATTATAACCTTCAAAATATGTGTATTAATATCAACTTTAAACATATGGCGGGGACTCTCGTCGAACAGACTATGGTTTACTATCTTCTCTCCTCGGCAATGACGAAAACATGTGACCCAAAATGAATGTTGGAATATAAAGATGTTTGTTACTCACTCATCGACGATCTAGCAGATAATCTACGAGACATGCTCGATAGATCAGTTCTCCCCAGCATTTCTAAGATTTTCCACACGTGGTTTGAGGTTAGAGATGTTTACTGGTTTACATAGCCACATCTCTGCGAGAGAAATGAATGTGCTTCCGTACCCAACTTGAATTGTGCTAACAGAGATAACATCGTTGTGATATGTAGCCGTTTCGAGTACATTCACAAGCCATGCTTTCAACAAAACTGTTTCTCCAAATAGGCCTACGCCAAATTACGAGAACGCGACCTTTCCAATCAGACGCTACAATAGAAGTGAAGCCCCGCTATACACGAAAATCCCACCTCTCATCTTGTAAACACATGTTTTCGTCTTTCTCCGCCAGGGTCATGATACCCTCCAACCCATACAAAATACACCAATAATCTCGAACCTATGTATATTTCTTACAACTCGTGGCGCGAAACTCTTCTCTGACGTCAGAACCTTACACAATTTACACAAAGCTTTCTTCAAGACAAGGGAAGTTATTCTCGGCCCAATCTAAATTTGGCCTAGAGTTTCCTGCTGTTGCAACATCTTGTAGCTTACCTACACAATCCGCTGTCTTGTATACTGACATCTCCCATACAAATTAAATGAAATATTCCTGACTGAGTCCCCGAGATACACAAGATATGTATACACTAAATAAAATGAAATTCTACAACCTAAATGATGATGATGAACAAGAAAAGAAATGGTATGAACAAATTACCCTAACCTGACTTCTCTTGCAGTCAACCAAATAAGGGTTTGGGAACATTGTGACCGGAACAGTCACAATACGCCCCCATGTGATTCACACGGGTGAAACAAGTGTGGATCACAAACACTCAAACAAGCAACGCACTGAAAACACAAAGAATTACACTATTACATAAATAAACCCTGGAAGACATATATACATACACACTTGTCAAATTTTCACACATTCTCACTCTCTCGAATGTCTTATTGTGTCCATTTCCTAGCCTCACTGATTTCTCTCAAGTGTCTTAGGTCTACCACTTCATTTTCTTCGTCTCATCATGAGACCCTATCGCTTCACAAGCCATGGTATTTGCCTGCACAGGCCTTATCATACCATCTATCCATCTAACACTCGATGCCACTTTGCTGGTTAGCATTCTTCGTCACATCTCTTGAGTTTTGTCATGCCATCACGTTATGTTGACTGATTCTCTAAGAGTCCATGCCATATTATTTTACAGAGTGATATCTACGGAGATTCCTAATATTATGTGTACTGACAGACTTACCATCCTGGTCCGTTAAACTATAGGCACACTCACCAATACGTTTAACCACCTTAAAAGGCCCCTGAAATAGATGAAAAAACTTCCCTATCTCCTTATCTACAGCTGAAGACGGATATGGAACCCTCAGAAGCACCTGATCGCCTACTTCAAAAGAATCAAACTTTACCCGCTTCTGCTGGCGCCTACGCTTATTCCCTGCCTTGATTAAGTTGTCCCTAGCCAGCTGGATACAAACATCCTTCCCAATCTCCTCTCCCGTGACCAAACCTAGCATTCTAGCAAGCTCATTGGTAGGCTTCCTACCATACTGAATTTCATAGGGAGTGCATTTTACACTCTCATGGAACGTACTATTGAACCATCGTTCAATATCTCCTAACTTGGAGAACCACGCATTGTGGCGATTGCTCACATAGGTGCGAAATACTCTCCCTAATTCTCTCATAACTCGTTCGGACAAATTCCCTTGAGGATATCGAATAGATGAGAATATGTGCTTGATACCCAATTCACTCAACTTGGTTTTCCAGATCTTTGAGGTGAATTGACTACCGTGGTCTGATAGTATCCTGAGAGGCACCCCAAACTCAGGTACATACTTATCAGTGATCTGTAGGACACAACCCTTCCCGGTCGCTTTTCTCAGGGGATACAGTTTGACGAGTTTACTGAATGCGTCAACAACCACGAAGATATACTGATATCCAAACTGAGCTTTAACCAATGGACCATACAGATCGACACAGAGTAAATCCCTTGGTTTTTCTGTGATCACCATTTGCCGAGGTCCCTCAAGAAACCTCGTTGGGCATTTACACCGTTGACACGAGTCACAACTTGCCAGAACTTTCCTAATCTGCCTTCCCATGTTCTTCCAAATGAAATGCTGCTGAACAGCAAAAAGAACCTTGCTTGATCCAAAATGCCCTAAAGCCTTGTGATGATACCAAATCATCGTTACCTGCAATGAGCTTGGCACACACACTCTCCAGGCACCTTCATGGCACAGCCTAGCCAAGAAACCACACTCCAACTTGTACCAATACTTTCCAACCTTAATTCTACTATCCACATCCATACCTCTCAACTGAGTCAAGATATCACCTAAGACCTCATCCTTCTCCTGCTCTACAAGCAGATTCCTTAAGCAGCGTATCTCATAATCACACTCGCTTACCTTGGTTACGCAGATAACAACACCTTCCTGTACCTCCAGTACCTGATGACCCTCATCACCCCCAATGTTTCTACTCATGAAGTCAGCCACAATGTTCTCAGTACCCTTAATATGCCTTACCTCAAAGTTATATTCACTTATAGCCAATATCCACCTTGACATCCTGTTCGAAGTGAGCTTGCAGGATCCAATAAAAAGTAATGCATGATGGTCAGTCAGTATCTGCAACTTACTGCCCAACACATAACTCCTAAACTTCCCTAGAGAGTATACGATTGCTAACATCTCTATTTCAGTAATTGTATATCTCTTCTCCGCCATGCTTAGCCCTCTGCTTGCTAATGAGACAATCCCTAGATTGCCCTCACTATCCTCCTGACACAAAATGCCTGAGATGCCTTGCATGCTCGCATCAGTCATCAAAATGTAGGGACAATCCAGACGAGGATACCTAAGCATGACAGTCTCTACAAAGCCTCTCTTCAACTCCTTAAAAGCCTCATCGTGCACCTGGGTCCATACCCACTTAGTACCCTGCTTCAGCAATTCCCTAAACGGTTCTACAAGACAGGAATATTTAACTACGAATCTACGAAAATAATTGAAAACCCCTAATATTGACCTCAATTGTTTGGCGTTACGTGGTGTAGCAGTGTTGTGAATCTTGTCTAATCGTGACTGTTCGGGAGACACCCCTTGTGTTGTGATAGTATGCCCTAAAAATGTGATTGATGTTGTGCAAAACAGAGACTTCTTAAGTTTAATTGTAAATCCCCCGTCCCTTAATTTCCCCAAAACAATGTCTAAGTGATCCAGGTGTTCCTTTAATGTGTAAGATGCAACAATTAAATCATCTATGTACATTGTCACAAACTCGTGTGTGTCCCTCCCTAACACTAGATTTAAGGCCCTAATCAACGCTGAACTGCTGGTCTTTGTTCCGAAAGGAACGACCCTGAATTGGTACAAACCACTCTTAAAGCTAAACGCAGTCAACTTCCTGTCCTGTTCTCTCAACGGTACCTGCCAAAATGATGCACTCAGATCCATAGTGGAAAACCATTGCTTGCCATTGAATTTCTGAACCAGTTCCTCAACACATTCTGGCCTCTGTTGGTCCCCAGATATCCTACAATTGAGCTGCCTGGCATCAATACACAACCTGACCGAGCCATCACTCTTCCCAACCACAACTAAGGGATTCAGATATGCACTAGTTGAAGGCTCAATAATACCCTGATTCAGCATAATGCCTATTTCTTTCTCCACAGCATCAGCAAATTTGTGAGGTATCGGGTACTTGGGTCCTGAAAATGGAGAATGATCTACAATTTCGAACTGATGCGTATAGACATGTGTTAGCCCTGGCTTGTCACTGAAAACTTCTTGGTTTAGCTCTAAAACCTCTAACAACTTATCCCTCTCCTCAACACTTAAACCACTCTTATCCACAGCCTGCTGGAGTTGATCACACTTATCACCCTCCACAGCAATGTGACATAAATCCACAACTTCCTCCTCATCGTCAGCCTTACCTTCTGCCATATCCCCTACAGTGACCTCAGTAACACATGCCTTCACTGTCTTATCTACACTCTTGCATTTCATTCTCATCTCCTGGCTTATATTCCCCCTCACAAAGTTGATGACACCCCGGTCAAAATCAATAACAGCACTATGCTCGTTAAGCCAGTCTATCCCCAAAATCATTTCATAAATTAGGTTAGGAATTACCAAGCAAGTCTTGTGGTCAACTTCATTACCAAACCTCATGGGCAACAATACCTGCTTTCCCACTCTTTGGGATTTATTACCAACAGCAGTTACCACATATGTCGACTTAACTGGAATTTCTTCCAACTTACCACCGTCCTTGATTAAAGTATCATAAAATCCCTTACTGATGACACTTCTCTCACTCCCCGAATCCACCAATGCCTGCACTCTCTTACCTAGTATGCTCAACTCAACAGTTGACATAAAAGCCTCCTTCTCCCCGATACATGAGAACTCCTGCTGGTCAGCTAGCAGATCCTCCCGACTCATAGGCATAAAATCCTCCTCACCCACAATAACACACTGCTTGACTTCATTTCTTACGGACTGCCTGACTGACCTCCCTGCACAGCCCGTTCGGAGTTTAAAGCTCCTTGACCACCTTGTTCTTGTCTCCTCTGGTTCACCTGTACTCTTTCGTTACCACCTTCCTGACGCCCCCCACCTCTCTGATAGTTACCTTCCTGTCGCTGTGAATTATCCTGACGCCCCCCACCTCTCTGATAGTTTTCCTGCCTCTGCTGATAATCTCTTTGCTCCTGATTAACTCTACCCCTATTAAACTCCTGATTATTCCCCCTATTGCCCCTAAATTCCTGTTTGACCTCTGGCCTCTCCATGTGCTGCTTGCCTAAAACGTCAAAGCTCGTAAGAAGCTCTTCCAACTCTTCTACCGTCCTTACCTTCTGCATACAAGCTGCCTCCTGAATTCTAGGTGGGAAGTGCTTCAACATGACCCTAACCACATCACTGTCAGAGGTCAGCCCATCCAAATTCTTCCAAATAAGTACATGTGCCAAAAAATATTCTGTCAGGGATACCCCTTCTCTCTCCTTATATTTCCCAAAAGTTAATTTTTCCCTTTCCCTGGACTGTACCCCCTCCCCCCAGAACTTAGCTTTGAATTTATCCCTGAATTCCCTTAAACTATTCATGTTAGGCCTGTATATTTGGAACCATGCTTTCACATCCCCTTGAAATAAGTTAGACAAGATCTCCAACACTGTTTCCCATTCGACAACCCCGTCTTCTAGATCCTTGCTGAATTTCTTCTCAATGGTTTTTAAAAACTCCATAGGGTTGAACTGCCTTGAGTTAAATTGTGGCAGACCAGGGTCCCTGAGTAGCAAACTAGATGGCATCACAACCCTTTGACTCATCGGTCGCTCTTTCAACTCTCTCCTGACCTTTATCAGCTCTTCCTGCAGCTTTTCGTTTTTCTCGGTCAATGCCACCTGCTTCCCTCTCAGACCCTCAATCTCTCCCAACTTATTTTCAACGGCACCTACTCTATCTAAATATTCCCTCTTATTCCCACTTACAGTGTTGCATATCTCATCACACTTTCCCGTTACATTCTGTACTTCTGCCCTTGAACTAGCTATCTCTGACTTAATTTTCGTTATTTCCACATCTTGCTGGTTCTGATGGCCTTCCATTCCTTCTAGCCTACTTGTGATCCCAGCCTGATTCCCCTGCATTTCTGCCCTGATTTCCTCTCCCTGTTTGCTAATTTTCCCACTTAATTCCAGGTTCATACTCTCCATTCTACTATTAAGGACAGACTTATGGTCCCGTATTTCTTTGCTGAGACTCTCTATCCTTGTGTTCGTGGCCCTGTTGCTCTCCTGAATTTCCTTACTTACAAATTCCTTCACTTCTACTATCTGTTTGGTCACTGACTCTACCTTCTCATTTACAGAGCCTACCTGCTCCTTAATTTCCTTACTCATAGATTCTCCTTGCTTCTTAATCTCTTTTATTTCACTCAGTAGCATTTGGATCAAACTATCGTTCATAACCCCCCCATTTACATTTAAGTTACTACCTTCAGCGATCAGCTGCGACTCAGTAGTAACAATGGTAACATATGTTCCCACTGTCTTTTCCACATCTTCCTCACTGCCACTTCCCCCAGTTTCCTGATTACCTGACATTTTACTGTTTGATTTACACACAACCCTTGACCTTAATTCTAAATTGTCTGATGTGGACATACCCCTTAAAACAAAACAAATTACTGTGAACCCTAATACTCCTAAGGTGTCTATCGGCTGTGTGCATATGTGCCCTAATGATACCTGCTAGGTTTCCCTACTCTTGCCCCACGTTGAGGTGCTATGTTGTAACTTTTTACCAGCCCTTCTTGGGCGACTGATTTAAAACTTCCCAAAATCATCCTCCTATTTTTGATCGGAAGTACTTCATCATATACCACACAATTGAAATGGCAGGGTCGTGGAGTGTTGGGCACACATTTGGTCAACCTAACTGGTATCATTTGGGCGTTCAACTATTAGGTGTAATTCCCTATAAAGAAAACTAATTATAACCTTCAAAATATGTGTATTAATATCAACTTTAAACATATGGCGGGGACTCTCGTCGAACAGACTATGGTTTACTATCTTCTCTCCTCGGCAATGACGAAAACATGTGACCCAAAATGAATGTTGGAATATAAAGATGTTTGTTACTCACTCATCGACGATCTAGCAGATAATCTACGAGACATGCTCGATAGATCAGTTCTCCCCAGCATTTCTAAGATTTTCCACACGTGGTTTGAGGTTAGAGATGTTTACTGGTTTACATAGCCACATCTCTGCGAGAGAAATGAATGTGCTTCCGTACCCAACTTGAATTGTGCTAACAGAGATAACATCGTTGTGATATGTAGCCGTTTCGAGTACATTCACAAGCCATGCTTTCAACAAAACTGTTTCTCCAAATAGGCCTACGCCAAATTACGAGAACGCGACCTTTCCAATCAGACGCTACAATAGAAGTGAAGCCCCGCTATACACGAAAATCCCACCTCTCATCTTGTAAACACATGTTTTCGTCTTTCTCCGCCAGGGTCATGATACCCTCCAACCCATACAAAATACACCAATAATCTCGAACCCATGTATATTTCTTACAACTCGTGGCGCGAAACTCTTCTCTGACGTCAGAACCTTACACAATTTACACAAAGCTTTCTTCAAGACAAGGGAAGTTATTCTCGGCCCAATCTAAATTTGGCCTAGAGTTTCCTGCTGTTGCAACATCTTGTAGCTTACCTACACAATCCGCTGTCTTGTATACTGACATCTCCCATACAAATTAAATGAAATATTCCTGACTGAGTCCCCGAGATACACAAGATATATATACACTAAATAAAATGAAATTCTACAACCTAAATGATGATGATGAACAAGAAAAGAAATGGTATGAACAAATTACCCTAACCTGACTTCTCTTGCAGTCAACCAAATAAGGGTTTGGGAACATTGTGACCGGAACAGTCACAATTTTAGCAATATTTACCACTTAATGGAATTTATTCCATTTTTTTTTCAGATGAAGTTATTTATTAGCCTTCTTTTGATTAAATATATTCTACCTAGCCTAATCCCTTCTCCCTTCGGCTCTACATGGCCCTAGGCAGAGCAACCACAATAACTCAATGCTCCTCCTAGATTCTAAACAGGAGGGAGGAGGCACACAACTCTGAGTATGCCCTTTCATGGGAAGGGTATACCATCCTCACACTCACACTCAATGTATTAATACAAGAAGGAAAGGGGAGAGAGAAAACAGAGGTTTGTATCAACACAAGGCAGATTAAAAAATCTCTCTGAGGAGTAGGGGGCAGGGGTTGATCCATCCCTAGCACGCAGACCTGGTGAGTTAGGAGTGCCTACTGGTTCTAGTGGGAACAGTTAGTGTTAGGACTAGCAGCAGTTCAGGAAGCAAGGCTCAAATCATACACAATGTTTTCTTTAACAAATTATTATTCAAATAGAACACTTAATTAATGACATAAAATTAAACATTTGAAAATACAAAAGTTTGCAGAGCATTGGTAATGCACCTCTGGAATGTGTCCCATTGTAGAGATAGTAAAATTCAGTTTCTTTCTTAATGTTCCCACTCAGACCAGGGCACTGGAAGGTGTTTCACAGATGTTTTGGCAGAGAATCCTGGATAACTCAGAATCACACACTAAGGAAAGCCAAACCTCATGTCGTGCAAAGTATGAACCGTCTTCAGTTTACAGATTGATAATCTCTTTTATTACCCGGTTAGGCGCGGTGCACACTTGAGAAACCTGTTTCATGCAACTGGTTTCATGAAATGGGTTTCAAGAAACCAGTCGCATTGGAACATGCACACAGAAGCAACGGTTTTCCATCAGTTAGGTGGGTGGGGCCATGATTTTGTCTTGTTGGATTTCATGGCCCCACCTTCCTAACGAGGACCATGCCCGCAAAGAACAATGAACCCGAACGGTAACTAAATACAATTAAAAAACGGTAACCATGCCTGTAGCCTTCAAGGGCAGATGACCTCATTGTTCTACCCTTTAAAACAACAACCTGTAACCTTCGTATTATACTCACGTGATAAACCACTATCGCATCAAAGCAGCATCCCCTACTTGCCAACCCGGTTCAGCTGACGAAAACGAATAGAAAGGACAAGGCCACCCACATAATAAATAATAACCCCTGGCACTAAAGCCCATGAAGGGCCTAGGCCTACCAAGTGACCGCTGCCCATCCATTTGGACGGCAGATATTGGGGTGATGCGTGGTCAGTGCGTCAGGTCCCCTCGGCCGTTAATCTTGGTTTTCGTGGCTGGGCTGCTGTCTCACAGCTACTCAATTTTCCTCACGAGGCTGAGTGCACCCCGTTTCATCCCTCACGTCAGTTTTTAAAATCTCTGATGGAGCCCGGAATCTAACCCGAGGCCTCCGGGTGAGAGGCAGGTGCGCTACCCCAACACCACATAATAATAGCATAATACTAACTTAAATAACTGACCTTGCGGATCACATGAGCAAAGAGGTTGCCTGATTCCCCCACTCCCCTGTTATTACAAGGTACAATTTACATGTTTTGTAAACAACTAGGTTCGTAATGTCCAACCAACAGAAGGCCACGATTTTGATTCCAAAGTCCGCACTTCATCCTTCAATAGCATATGTTTACGTAGAAGAGGGGAGACATTGACCGAAGAATGCTATTAAAATTCAAGAACCATGCAACTGACGCGACAAGATACCGTTTTTCCGTGTTTATCGATAGCCGGTTTAACGAAATCAATGCAACTACAGTTTCATAAAACCCAGTGTGCACAGTGTTGGACGAAGAAGAATATCCTGGTTAAACAAGATGTTCAGTAAAGAACATATAGCCTACTTTCTCCTAAATGCATGGGTATTGTTATAACTCTTTGTCCTTTTCAAGGAGTATGATTGAATGTTGGTTGTAGTAGCTTGTTGAAGTACAACGTGCTATAGGGATATTAAACATGAATATGAGGTGCCCTTTGCTAGTGCTACCTCTGTACCAAATTTCGTTCCATTCGGTTTCACCGTGTTTGAATTAATAGGGGGAATCGATTCTGACACAAAGAATGCCGCCATCCTCAAACTATTAGGCGAATGACCTATTAGATTGGTCAATGGATGCTCCCTCCATAAAGGTATGTAGTTGCAAAATTTGGTAGAGATCGGATGGTTATGTTAGTCGTAATTTGATTTAAGCTTTAAACATTTGTGTGGCCGCCATTACGTTTCAGTCAATATGGCGGCGATATTAATCATGACACTGAGATGCCCATTGCTAGTGCTATCTCTGTACCAAATTTCGTTCCATTCGGTTTCACCGTGTTTGAATTAATAGGGGGAATCGATTCTGACACAAAGATGGCCGCCATCCGCAAACTATTAGGCGAATGACCTATTAGATTGGTCAAAGGATGCTCCCTCCATAAAGGTATGCAGTTGCAAAATTTGGTAGAGATCGGATGATTAGGTTAATCGTAATTTGATTTAAGCTTTGAACATTCGTGTGGCCGCCATTACGTTTCAGTCAAGATGGCGGCGATATAAAACATGACACTGAGGTGCCCTTTGCTAGTGCTACCTCTGTACCAAATTTCGTTCCATTCGGTTCCACCGTGTTCGAATTAATAGGGGGAATCAATTTTGACATAAAGATGGCCGCCATCCGCAAACTATTAGGCTAATGACCTATTAGATTGGTCAAAGGATGCTCCCTCCATAAAGGTATGTTGTTGCAAAGTTTGGTAGCGATCGGATGGTTATGTTAGTCGTAATTTAACTTAAGCTTTGAACATTTGTGTGGCCGCCATTACGTTTCTGTCAATATGGCGGCGATATAAAACACGACACTGAGATGCCCTTTGCTAGTGCTACCTCTGTACCAAATTTCGTTCCATTCGGTTTCACCGTGTTTGAATTAATAGGCGGAATTGATTTTCACACAAAGATGGCCGCCATCCGCAAACTATTAGGCTAATGACCTATTCATTTGGTCAAAGGATGCTTCCTCTATAAGGGTATGTTGTTGCAAAATTTGGTAGAGATCGGATGATTAGGTTAATCATAATCTGATTTAAGCTATGAACATTTGTGTGCCGCCATTACGTTTCCGTCAAGATGGCGGCGATATAAAACATGACACTGAGGTGCCTTTTGTTAGTACTACCTCTGTACCAAATTTCGTTCCATTCGGTTGTACCGTGTTTGAATTAATAGGGGGAATCGATTCTGACACAAAGATGGCCGCCATCCGCAAACTATTAGGCGAATGACCTATTAGATTGGTCAAAGGATGCTCCCTCCATAAAGGTATGTAGTTGCAAAATTTGGTAGAGATCGGATGATTAGGTTAATCGTAATTTGATTTAAGCTTTGAACATTCGTGTGGCCGCGATTACGTTTCAGTCAAGATGGCGGTGATATAAAACATGACACTGAGATGCCCTTTGCTAGTGCTACCTCTGTACCAAATTTCGTTCCATTCAGTTCCACCGTGTACGAATTAATAGGGGGAATCAATTTTGACATAAAGATGGCCGCCATCCGCAAACTATTAGGCTAATAACCTATTAGATTGGTCAAAGGAGCCCTCCATAAACGTATGTTGTTGCAAAGTTTGGTAGAGATCGGATGGTTATGTTAGTCGTAATTTAACTTGAGCTTTGAACATTTGTGTGGTCGCCACTACGTTTCTGTCAATATGGCGCCGATATAAAATATGGCACTGAGATGCCCTTTGCTAGTGCTACCTCTGTACCAAATTTCGTTCCATTCGGTTTCACCGTGTTTGAATTAATAGGGGGAATTGATTTTCACACAAAGATGGCCGCCTTCCGCAAACTATTAGGCTAATGACCTATTCATTTGGTCAAAGGATGCTTCCTCTATAAGGGTATGTTGTTGCAAAATTTGGTAGAGATCGGATGATTAGGTTAATCGTAATTTGATTTAAGCCATGAACATTTGTGTGGCCGCCATTACGTTTCCGTCAAGATGGCGGCGATATAAAACATGACACTGAGGTGCCTTTTGTTAGTACTACCTCTGTACCAAATTGCGTTCCATTCGGTTGTACCGTGATTGAATTAATAGGGGGAATCGATTCTGACACAAAGATGGCCGCCATCCGCAAACTATTAGGCGAATGACCTATTAGATTGGTCAAAGGATGCTTCCATCATAAAGGTATGTAGTTGCAAAATTTGGTAGAGATCGGATGATAAGGTTAATCGTAATTTGATTTAAGCTTTGAACATTCGTGTGGCCGCGATTACGTTTCAGTCAAGATGGCGGCGATATAAAACATGACACTGAGGTGCCCTTTGCTAGTGCTACCTCTGTACCAAATTTCGTTCCATTCGGTTTCACCGTGTTCGAATTAATAGGGGGAATCAATTTTGACATAAAGATGGCCGCCATCCGCAAACTATTAGGTGAATGACCTATTAGATTGGTCAAAGGATGCTCCCTCCATAAAGGTATGTAGTTGCAAAATTTGGTAGAGATCGGATGATTAGGTTAATCGTAATTTGATTTAAGCTTTGAACATTCGTGTGGCCGCGATTACGTTTCAGTCAAGATGGCGGCGATATAAAACATGACACTGAGGTGCCCTTTGCTAGTGCTAACTCTGTACCAAATTTCGTTCCATTCGGTTCCACCGTGTTCGAATTAATAGGGGGAATCAATTTTGACATAAAGATGGCCGCCATCCGCAAACTATTAGGCTAATAACCTATTAGATTGGTCAAAGGAGTCCTCCATAAACGTATGTTGTTGCAAAGTTTGGTAGAGATCGGATGGTTATGTTAGTCGTAATTTAACTTGAGCTTTGAACATTTGTATGGCCGCCATTACGTTTCTGTCAATATGGCGCCGATATAAAACATGACTCTGAGATGCCCTTTGCTAGTGCTACCTCTGTACCAAATTTCGTTCCATTCGGTTTCACCGTGTTTGAATTAATAGGGGGAATTGATTTTCACACAAAGATGGCCGCCATCCGCAAACTATTAGGCTAATGACCTATTCATTTGGTCAAAGGATGCTTCCTCTATAAGGGTATGTTGTTGCAAAATTTAGTAGAGATCGGATGATTAGGTTAGTCGTAATTTGATTTAAGCTTTGAACATTTGTGTGGCCGCCATTACGTTTCCGTCAAGATGGCGGCGATATAAAACATGACACTGAGGTGCCTTTTGTTAGTACTACCTCTGTACCAATTTTCGTTCCATTCGGTTGCACCGTGTTCGAATTAATAGGGGGAATCGATTTTCACACAAAGATGGCCGCCATCCGCAAACTATTACGTTGATGACCTATTAGTTTGGTCCAAGGATGCTCCCCCCATAAAGGTATGTTGTTGCAAAATTTGGTAGAGATCGGATGATTAAGTTAGTCGTAATTTGATTTAAGCTTTGAACATTTGTGTGGCCGCCATTACGTTTCCGTCAAGATGGCGGCGATATAAAACATGACACCGAGGTGTCCTTTGCTAGTGCTACTTTTGTACCAAATTTCGTTCAATTCGCATTCACCGTGTTCGAATTGATAGGGGGGGACAGACATTCAGAGTACACACACTCACACACAGACACACACACACATACTCACACACACACATACACACACACACACACAGACTCACACACACACATACACACAGACAGACACATTTTTTCGCCCTGTGTTGATCTCATAAGTCTACTTTCATTTTTTGCAAAAATCGAAAGTAGGCTAAAAATCTCACAGCCTGGACCTTAAGAACATCTACTGAATTATTCCGAGGAACAAGTGACAGGAACGTCACAGTTAAGATGGTAGCCAACAACCGGAACGGATAGGAACCAGAAGAAGAAGAAGAAGAAGGATGTAAGTACAACTGTATATGTACTGACAATAGAAATAAATAATAATGAATAGCGGTATACGGACTTTGTGCGCTTACTGTATGATTTTCATACCTTGTTTCATCTTCGGCGGGACATTACCAACTGAAATTACTAACCCTGGACACTACTGCATCGGAAATGTGTGTTAAATTACTTCAATATGTGTTTTATTGCCCATTCAACGATGACAGCCAGTTTGACAGTGCTTAAGGTCTCTTCAACAGTTACTAAGACGCAAACATTGACATCACCACAGTTGCCAACATGTGGGATACAAAATACACCACACAGGTCTGGTCTGGATAAAGATTATTGATGCCTAGTAGGGGGGCTGTGAGAGTTCTAACTCAGGCATTTTTTTTTTTGAACGCCGTTGTACATTCACAGCCAAGTAAGATTTTATATATTTCCCGAACCCATAGTCGGATTTTAACAAATGAGGTGTCGTTGAACTCGAGCTGACGGGGGCTTTGCTATGGACCACTCATTTCAACCCTAAAATAAAACCTATTCCCTAGTGGGGGTATTCTCTTAGTAAAAGTCGCTTTCCATGTGCTACATATATACAGTTCAATGCTAATAGGAAATTAAACGTTGTTCCACACAGGAGACATGTGAACGATGGATAGCCACTATGAATTAACATTTTTTTGTTTTGTTTTTTACGCATACGCACTTGGGTTTTTTTAAGAGGGCGGGCTTTTTGAATAATGATTCATAGATAAGGAGTAACGGGAGTCCTAAGACACTTGGCGTGGCTGTACAAAAAAAAACCATGGCAGCCAAGCGAATGTTAAATAATGAATAGCTCGCGAACCCGTGGTCGGATTTTGATAAATTAGGTGTCGTAGGACTCGGGCTAAGGCCGTCCATCCTCTTGATAACTTATTTCAACCCTAAAATAAAACATACCCCTACTAGGGGGGGGGGGGGTGAAATAGTATTTTCTTAGTAAATGTGTCTTTCCATACATGCGGTATAACGCTAATATGAAATTAAACGTTGTTTCACATGAAAAACATGCATTGTCCTGGATGCCACTATGATTTAACAATTTTGTTTTTACACATGCGCACTTGCGAATTTTGTAAGAGGGCGGGCTTTTTGAATAATGATTCATAGATAAGTTATTTTTTTTAAATTAACCAAAAGATCCAAGACTAATAGGTCATTGGCATTTTAATATCTCATGAACTAATAAGGCTAGAGACTTGTATGAGGGGTCGTTGGACTTGGAGTGGCGCTCTGTTCTTTGGAATTGTTTTTTTATTTTTTTGTTAATAGGGCCTAAGTACACATTTGTTAATATATCGCGAGTCAATAAGACTAGGGACTTGTATGAGGGGTCGTAGCACTTAATATGACATATACTTTTTGAATATATAATTTGAAATTTTGACAATGGGCTTAACTATACTTTTGTTGATATTTCCTGAACCCATGATGGGATTTTGACCTGTGAGGTATTATTGGACTTGGGCAGACAGTCTCTTTTTGAACGTATTTTTGAAATTTTTTACAAAGGCCTAACTATACTTTTAGCCTTACATTCAGGGGTAAAGCTGATATCTCCCGAACCCATGATCGGAATTTGACGTATGAGGTGTCGTTGAACTCGGGTTTACAGTCCCCCTTTCCAATGGACAACCAATTTCCACCCCAAAATAAACCCTACCCCTAGGGTTCACTAGGGGTGAAATTGTTTTTTTTTTTTTTTTTGTAAATGTTGCTTTCCAAGTACAAAGTGTGGGAGTTTGAATGCTAATAGGAAATTAAACGTTGTTTCACATAAACGATATGCCAACGAGTCAACGCCACACTGAATTAGCATTTTTGTTTTGTTTTAACGCATGCGCACTTAGTGATTTTGTAAGAGGGCGGGCTTTTTGAAAAATGATTTATAAGAAGGGGTTATAGTGGTGAGGAGAGAGCTAGATAGTTGTCTACTTTCCTATGAAGTTTGCTGATATCTCACGAACGCATGGTTGGATTTGGACATGTAACGTGTCAAATCGCTTGTCTTGAAGCCCTTTTGATGTTGTTAATAGGTTAAAGTTTTAGGAATGAAGGAAACAAACTTTAAATGTTCATGATGAGTGGTTGTAGATAGAGAGAGAGGATACCGCTGAGCGTGTGTTTTTGACAAAGCTATTACTGGTTATAATGACCGTAATTAATAGAAAAATCGATATTTTCGACGGGTCGGATTAGGACAGGTCGAGGGTTCGTTTTCTGTTATTTCGACAGGTCGGGTTATGACAGGGCGTGGGTTCGTTTTTTCCGATATTTTACTCTCGAAGGGGATCCTACGATGATGAATTACATGACAAATGATAATTCTATGATCAGATGATATTTTGATGGGTCGGTTTAGGACAGGCCGAGGATTCGTTTTCCAATATTTTGACGGGTCAGTTTATGACAGAGCGAGAGTTCGTTTTTCAGATAGTTTACTTCCAAAGGGGATCTTTAACGTGTAAACGATGATGGGTTACATGACAAATGATAATTCTATGATCAGATGATATTTTGATGGGCTGGTTTAGGACAGGCTGAGGATTCGTTTTCCAATATTTCGATGGGTCAGTTTATGACAGAGCGAGGGTTCGTTTTTCTGATATTTAACTCTCGAAGAGGATCCTACGATGATGGGTTACATGACAAATGATAATTCGATGATCAGATGATATTTTGATAGGTCGGTTTAGGACAGGCCGAGGATTCGTATTCCAATATTTCGACGGGTCAGTTTATGACAGAGCGAGGGTTCGTTTTTCTGATATTTTACTCTCGAAGGGATCCTACGATAATGGGTTACATGACAAATGATAATTCGATGATCAGATGATATTTTGATGGGTCGGTTTCGTTCAGACCGAGGATTCGTTTTCCAATATTTCGACGGGTCAGTTTATGACAGAACGAGAGTTCGTTTCTTCTGATATTTTACTCTCGAAGGGGATCCTACGATGATGGGCTACATGACGAATGATAATTGTGTGATCAGATAATATTTTGATGGGTCGGATTAGGACAGGCCGAGGATTCGTTTTCCAATATTTTGACGGGTCAGTTAATGACAGAGCGAGAGTTCGTTTTTCAGATATTTTACTCTCAAAGGGGATCTTTAACGTGTAAACAATGATGGGTTACATGACAAATGATAATTCTATGATCAGATGAAGAGCAAACAGACCTTGGTTCTATGTTGGTTGAAGCGGGTAGAGAAAACAAACTTGCTGGAGAGCGGACTAACAGGATGTGGATGTTATTTGAGCTTATTGGAATGTGCTGACCCGACTCGACTTGACAACAGGTGCAAGATTGTAAATCACTGAGTCGGTAAAAGGTATCATGCATGTGTAGGAATGTGCTATTTGATGAATCATGGATTGTAGAGGCTTATGCGGTGGCCATGCTTGACAATGTATTCATTGATACTTCATGAGTCATGAATCGCAGAGGCTTATGCAGTGATTCGTTTATGCTTGGTGAAAGCATGACTGTGATGATTGAAAAAGAAACAATTGCGTGAATGACCTCAGAATTACAGTAAACAGATAAGCCAATACAGAAGCTGATATATAAGCAAACACAAAAGCCAGTACATAAGGCAATACAAAAGCCAACACAAAAGCCAATACAAAAGTCAATACATAAGCCAATACAAGAGCCAACACATGGGGTTAGGTTAGGTTAGGTTCTGATATGTTACATTAAGTTAGGTGAGCTATGTGCGACGTCATAGCCAGTCTTAAAGCATGTCTAAACTTGTAGAACATGTCACGTGGTAAGGTTAAGTTAGGTTATGTTAGATGAGTTGAGGTTAAGTCTTTAAATATTAACAGTCTTTGAGGTACTTTCCAAGACCAATAAAAATTCTACTAAATACATTGACATAAATAACTTGTCGAATAAGCCAATATAAAAGCCAATATATAAGCCAACACAAAAGCCAATACATAAGACAAAACAAAAGCCTACACAAAAACCAATACAAAAGCCAATACATAAGCCAATACAAAAGCAAACACATGGGGTTAGGTTAGGTTCTGATATGCTACGTTAGGTTAGGTGAGCTATGTGTGACGTCATAGCCAGTCTTAAAGCAAGTCTAAACTTGTAGAATATGTCACGTGACAAGGTTAAGTTAGGTTATGTTAGATGAGTTGAGGTTAAGTCTTTAAATATTCACAGTCTTTGAAGTACTTTCCAAGACCAATAAAAAATCTACTAAATACATTGACAAAATAACTTGTCAAATAAGCCGATATAAAAGCCGATACATAAGCCAATACAAAAGCCAATACATAAGTCAATATAAAAGCCAATATATAAGCCAATACAAAAGCCAATACATAAGCCAATACAAAAGCCAACACAAAAGCCAATATATAAGCCAATACAAAAGCCATCACATGGAGTTAGGTTGGGTTATGATATGTTACATTAGGTTAGGTGAGCTATGTGTGACGTCATAGCCAGTCTTAAAGCAAGTCTAAACTTGTAGAACATGTCACGTGACAAGGTTAAGTTAGGTTATACCTATCACTATTTTTTTAATGAGAAAAATCATTATGCTCTGGGAAACCTTGTTTTTTATTTCATAGCCAATAGCACATTACAAAAAATAGGATACAAAGAAATATCAATTCCTCATTCTTTTTTCAATGTTCATGTCCACACATCATTAATTTTCCTTTCTTAACACACATCACAATCAAGGCTGGCAACCTCCCTCCCACTGAGGCATCACAGGATGTCAAACGTTGTTTAGCTTTTTCAACAACACTTTATCCGCCACATGTCTTAAACCAGGATGACTATGGCGATAAGAAATGTCATGTTCTGTGCATGCTTGATCCAATAGATTAATGGATACATCACCACGTTGCAAACATTCTTCAAGGCGGGTTCCAGGTCCACAAAATCGATAACCAAGAAGATGAATTTCGAAAGGCAAGTATTGAATGACTTTGTTAATGAGTCCATGACCAGTAAAAGTTTGATATATCCTTTTCATTGATGGTGAAAAGGTTTGATCTTCATCCTCCTCTGTAGACGATGTTTGTTGTTGTTGCTGATTTTTCTCGCCATCACACCCATGGAATGAGGAAACAAAGTCTTTACACGGACTTTTACGATTGTGATAGAGTTTGACTAGCTGGCAAGTAGCACACTGTCACATAGAGGGTATTTTTTCATGGCCACTTGCTTATGGTGATTGTAATCCGTACATGGTGTCAGTTCACTTAACACAGGGTCCCGAGTTCATGATTTGTCAAATAAGCCAATATATAAGCCAACACAAAAGCCAATACATAATCCAAAACAAAAGCCGACACAAAAGCCAATACAAAAGCCAATACATAAGCCAATACAATAGCAAAACATGGGGTTAGGTTAGGTTAGGTTCTGATATGCTACATTAGGTTAGGTGAGCTATGTGTGACATCATAGCCAGTCTTAAAGCAAGTCTAAACTTGTAGAACATGTCACGTGACAAGGTTAAGTTAGGTTATGTTAGATGAGTTGAGGTTAAGTCTTTAAATATTCCCAGTCTTTGAGGTACTTTCCAAGATCAATAAAAAAAACACTAAATACATTGACAAAAATAACTTGTCAAGTAAGCCGATATAAAAGCCGATATATAAGCCAATACAAAAGCCAATACATAAGCCAATATAAAAGCCGATATATAAGCCAATATAAAAGCCAATACATAGGCCAATACAAAAGTCAACACAAAAGCCAATACAAAAGCCAATACATAAGCCAATACAAAAGTCAACATAAAAGCCAATACAAAAGCCAATATATAAGCCAATACAAAACCATCACATGGGGTTAGGTTGGGTTATGATATGTTACATTAGGTTAGGTGAGCTATGTGTGACGCCATAGCCAGTCTTAAAGCATGTCTAAACTTGTAGAACATGTCACGTGACAAGATTAAGTTAGGTTATACCTATCACCATTCTTTAGACTTGCTTTAAGACTGGCTATGACGTCACACATAGCTCACCTAACCTAATGTAACATATCATAACCCAACCTAACACCATGTGATGGTTTTGTATTGGCTTATATATTGGCTTTTGTATTGGCTTTTGTGTTGACTTTTGTATTGGCTTATGTATTGGCTATTGTGTTGGCTTATATATTAAATTTTATATTGGCTTCTTTGACAATTTATTTATGTCAGTGTATTTAGTAGATTTGTATTGGTCTGGGAAAGTACCTCAAAGATTGTGAATATTTAAAGAGTTAACCTCAACTCTTCTAACATAACCTAACATAACCTTGTCACGTGACATGTTCTACAAGTTTAGACTTGCTTTAAGACTGGCTATGACGTCACACATAGCTCACCTAACATAATGTAACTTATCATAACCCAACCTAACCCCATGAGATGGTTTTGTATTGGCTTATATATTGGCTTTTGTGTTGGCTTTTGTTTTGGATTAGGTATTGGCTTTTGTGTTGGCTTATATATTGGCTTTTGTATTGGCTTTTGTGTTGGCTTTTTTATTGGCTTATGTATTGGCGTTTGTATTGGTTTTTGTGTAGGCTTTTGTTTTGTCTTATGTATTGGCTTTTGTATTGGCTTATATATCGGCGTTTATATCGGCTTATTTGATTCGTTATTTATGTCAATGTATTTAGTAGATTCGTTTATTGGTCTTGGAAAGTACCTCAAAGACTGTTAATATTTAAGAACTTAACCTCAACTCATCTAATATAACCTAACTTAAACTTGCCACGTGACATGTTCTACAAGTTTAGACTTGCTTTAAGACTGGCTATGACGTCACACATAGCTCACATAACTTAATGTAACATATCAGAACCTAACCTAAACTAACCCCATGTGTTGGCTTTTGTATTGGCTTATGTATTGGATTTTGTATTGGCTTTTGTGTTGGCTTTTGTATTGGCTTATGTATTGGCTTTTGTGTTGGCTTATATATCAGCTTCTCTATTGGCTTATCTGTTTACTGTAACTCTGCGGTCATTCTCGCAATTGTTTTTCTTTCAATCATCACAGACATGCTTTCACCAAGCATAAACGAATCGCTGCATAAGCCTCTGCGATTCAAGATTCATGAAATATCAATGAATACATTGTCAAGCATGGCCACCGCATAAGCCTCTACAATCTATGATTCATCAAATAGCACATTCCTACACATGCATGATACATTTTACCGACTCAGTGATTTACAATCTTGCACCTGTTGTCAAGTCGAGTCAGGCCAGCACATTCCAATAAGCTCAATTAACATCCACATCCTGTTAGTCCGCTCTCCAACAAGTTTGTTTTCTCTACCCGCTTCAACCAACCTAGAACCAAGGTCTGTTTGCTCTTCATCTGATCATAGAATTATCATTTGTCATGTTACCCATCATTGTTTACACGTTAAAGATCCCCTTTGAGAATAAAATATCTGAAAAACGAACTCTCGCTCTGTCATAAACTGATCCGTCAAAGTATTGGAAAACGAATACTCGGCCTGTCCTAAACCGACCCATCAAAATATCAACTGATCATCGAATTATCATTTGTCATGTAACCCATCTTCGTAGGATCCCCTTCGAGAGTAAAATATCAGAAAAACGAACCCTCGCTCTGTCATAAACTGACCCGTCGAAATATTGGAATACGAATCCTCGGCCTGTCCTAAACCAACACATCAAAATATCATCTGATCATCGAATTATCATTTGTCACGTAACCCATCATCGTAGGATCCCCTTCGAGAGTAAAATATCAGAAAAACGAACCCTCGCTCTATCATAAACTGACCCGTCGAAATATTGGAGAACGAATCCTCAGCCTGTCCTAAACCGACCCATCAAAATATCATCTGATCATAGAATTATCATTTGTCATGTAACCCATCATCGTTTACACGTCAAAGATTCCCTTTGAGAGTAAAATATCTGAGAAACGAACCCTCGCTCTGTCATAAACTGACCCGTCAAAATATTGGAAAACGAATCCTCGGCCTGTCCTAAAGCGGCCCATCAAAATATCATCTGATCATAGAATTATCATTTGTCATGTAACCCATCATCGTAGGATCCCCTTCGAGAGTAAAATATCGGAAAAAACGAACCCACGCTCTGTCATAACCCGACCTGTCGAAATATCAGAAAACGAACCCTCGACCTGTCCTAATCCGACCCGTCGAAAATATCGATTTTTCTATTAAGCACGGTCATTATAAACTGTAATAGCTTTGTTAAAAACACACGCCCAGCGGCATCCTCTCTCTCTCTATCTACAACCACTCACAGTGAACAGTTAAAGTTTGTTTCCTTCATTCCTAAAACTTTAACCTATTAACAACATCAAAAGGGCTTCAAGACAAGCGATTTGACACGTTACATGTCCAAATCCAACCATGCGTTCGTGAGATATCAGCAAACTTCATAGGAAAGTAGACAACTATCTAGCTCTCTCCTCACCACTAAAACCCCTTCTTATAAATATTTTTTTCAAAAAGCCCGCCCTCTTACAAAATCACCAAGTGCGCATGCGTTAAAACAAAACAAAACAAAACAAAAATGCTAATTCATTATGGTGTTGACTCGTTAGCATATCGTTTATGTGAAACAACGTTTAATTTCCTAGTAGCATTCAAACTCCCACATGTTGCACTTGGAATGCAACATTTACTAAAAAAGATTACAATTTCACCCCTAGTAGGGGTAGGGTTTATTTTGGGGTGGAAATAAGTCGTCCATTGGAAAGGGGGTCTGTAAGACCGAGTTCAACAACACCTCATACGTCAAATTCCGATCATGGGTTCGGGAGATATCAACTTTGCCCCTGAATGTATGGCTAAAAGTATAGTTAGGCCCTTTTTCAAAATTTCAAAAATACATTCAAAAAGAGACTGTCTGCCCAAGTCCAACAATACCTCACAGGTCAAAATCCCATCATGGGTTCAGGAAATATCAATAAAAGTATAGTTAAGCCCTTTGTCAAAATTTCAAAGAATATATTCAAAAAGTATATGTCATCTTAAGTGCTATGAACCCTCATACAGATCCCTAGCCTTTTTGACTCGCGAGATATTAACAAATGTGTACTTAGGCCTTTTTAACAAAAAATAAAAAATCAATTCAAAAAACAGAGAGTCACTCCAAGTCCAACGACCCCTCATACAAGTCTCTAGCCTTATTAGTTCATGAGATATTAAAATGCCAATGACCTATTAGTATTGGATCTTTTGGTTAATTAAAAAAAAATAACTTATCTATAAATCATTATTCAAAAAGCCCGCCCTCTTACAAAATTCGCAAGTGCGCATGTGTAAAAACAAATTTGTTAAATCATAGCGGCATCTAGGACAATGCATGTTTTTCATGTGAAACAACGTTTAATTTCATATTAGCATTATACAGCATGTATGGAAAGACACATTTACTAAGAAAATACTACTTCATCCCCCCTCCCCCCTAGTAGGGGTATGTTTTATTTTAGGGTTGAAATAAGTTGTCAAGAGGAAGGACGGCGTTAGCCCGAGTCCTACGACACCTAATTTATCAAAATCCGACCATGGGTTCGCGAGCTATTCATTATTTAACATTCGCTTGGCTGCCATGTTTTTTTTTGTACTGCCACGTCAAGTGTCTTAGAACTCCCATCACTCCTTATCTATGAATCATTATTCAAAAAGCCCGCCCTCTTAAAAAAAACTAAGTGCGTATGCGTTAAAACAAAACAAAAAAATGTTAATTCATAGTGGCTATCCATCGTTCACATGTCTCCTGTGTGGAACAACGTTTAATTTCCTATTAGCATTGAACTGTATATATGTAGCACATGGAAAGCGACTTTTACTAAGAGAATACCCCCTACTAGGGGGTAGGTTTTATTTTAGGGTTGAAATGAGTTGTCCATAGCAAAGCCCCCGTCAGCTCGAGTTCAACGACACCTCATTTGTTAAAATCCGACTATGGGTTCGGGAAATATATAAAATCTTACTTGGCTGTGAATGTACAACGGCGTTCAAAAAAAAAAATGCCCGAGTTAGAACTCTCACAGCCCCCCAACTATGCCTCACTGTGTAAGACAGAAACCAGGTGTGTATGTGCAAACTCTGTAACAAACCGTGTGAGACGTATCGCTTCAGTAAATGCGTCAAACGGACAAAGTCGCTCAGCGACACAGCAAAGAATAGAGAAATAATAGTAATACAAATAAAAAATTAACAAAAATATAGGAGTAATCTGTGGGTACTCTGATGCATTCTTGAGGTGTCCTATTATTATTACTGTAATGTGAACATTATGTAGGACAGTGCAAGAACATATTTAAAAATGTTATAATAATTAAGTTATGAATATTGTAAACCTTTTCCTGGCCATTCGGCTGCAATACATGTTCATAAATGTATGGCTAACGGCTTCTAGTAATTATTGGTCTGGGCAAAGCCCGTTGGATTGGATTTAAGAAATTTCACTCTCACAAAAAACATTAATTACAGCAGTGCACTACAAACATTACTGTGCGTGACAAAAAAAAACAGGCTTGCATACGAGTGCATAGCTAACGCAGCCCTCTACCTAATAATTATTGGCCTAGGCAAAAGCCATTGGTCAGTATTTAACAAATTTTACTATTACAAATTCACCACAAAGAACCCGGCGTTTAGCTGTGCACTTCACTTTGAGAGCTCAGCGGTAGGAGAGCGGTGTAGAGAGCTCAGCTGTAGGAGAGCGGTGTAGAAAAGGTATTTTAGCTCATTTCAGACACAAGAATCGCTCAGCGTGGCAAATGATTTACGCTGCAGTAGAATACCGGGGGAGTGGGATGGGGATGTGAAGAGCTAACTGCCGGTACTTGACACTACTTTCTTTACAGTACGACCTATATGCACAGCAATACTGTATTCGTTGTGTTGGCAATACAGTATTTGACAATAATCCACGGGTGTAATGGTGGACACAGCTGGAATTTTACTATATAAGTCATGATCAAAAAGGGCAAGGCAGGAGGGTTGTGGAGATTGTGGTGTTTGAAGCCATATTTTCAGTGTTGCCTTAGTAAACAAGAGTTTAGTGCTTTTCAGTCGGTCAACACGAATGTGTGGAGGGTGGAGGAGTCAACATCTGTTACCACATCATTTTCCGATTTATTTTTCATCATTAGAAAAGGTATTTTAGCTAATTTCAGTAATTTAGAAAATTTTATCTTATAACTAGCTCTCACTCAGCGTTACCACTCCCCCGTGTGGGTGTGGCATAGAATACACCCACGGTATGCCCTGCCTGTTGTAGGAGGCGAATAATATGGCCGACATGGCCGAATAACTTGCCAGTTTTTTGATTTGTTAAGACTCCCTGTGGATGGGGAGGGCAGAATTCATCCACGGTATCCCCTGCCTGTCGTAAAAGGTCGATTTTGGATTTCTGGACCAGTTCTGGTTTGACCCATGGAAATAAACATGCATGCTGTTAGGGGAAGGGCCACCAACTCGGCCATCTGGCCAGAAAGCCTAGACGGTATGCCCCATCCCGTCAGGTGGGTGCGCAATGTACCCTTTCAGTAGTATCCGCCTTACAACGAAGGTCCCTGCATGGCCGAATATTGAAGAGGTGGATAGATCAGTGTGCACGCCAAGGGGTATGTGCCTGTTTGAGTCACTGGGACCCCGGGCAATACCTGCTATGCCAGGTAGGTATTGCCTTGGCTGGGTGGCGCTCACAGTGATGGCCCCCGTTCGGAGTGGGCAGTATTCGGGGAGGATTTTTCCGGGATGCCGAAGCACTCACGGAATTCTCTACGGGGTGGCACAACTTTAAAAGCCGTCTCTTGAATTTGGAAACCATCCCAAAGTATATACACCTTGGGATGAAGCATTTTTGAAAAGGTTCCCGGTTGACAATGCTCCTCGTTATCAGGTAGCTACTAGAACTGACGGGGATACATTTCACATGGTGAAATCTATCGTGTTCTATGAGGAAATCGATGATAAATTCGGTGACCTTGACAGGATCCAAAAGCTACGCAACGGTCAGCTTTTATTGAAGACCCCTGGTGGTGATCAAACCGAAAAATTGCTGAAATGCGACCATTTCATTGAGGTCCCAGTGAAGATTGAAAAGCACTCGACGCTGAACGAGATCCGTGGAGTTATCTTCCAACGCGATCTCGTTCTGAATTCCGATGATGAACTGTTGCGTAACTTGAAGAAAGGTGCTACCAGTGTTAGAAGTTCAGGCACGTGTCTTCCCGCTGCACATCAAATGGTGTGTGCAGGGATTTGCGGGAAGGCTGTTCACGAAGGTGACAAGTGCACACCTCCACCTGTGTGCACTAACTGCTCGAGCTTCCACGCTCCTAAAACGAAGGATTGTCCAGAATTCATCAAGGAATCCAAGATTCAGGAGCTAAAGACACTGGAAGGACTTTCATATCACGATACTAGAAATAAGTTTCGTGAAATGAATGCTCCTCAATTTTCAGCCTCATATGCATCTGTCTCCACTTCAGCGATAAAACCTGGAGTCAACGCACCTCAAGAGATACCTCTCAGAGTAACACCAAATGTCAGTTCGGTAGCACCAGGTAAACCAACCACGACTAAACCTAGCCCGAAGGAGGACCTGGAACCTTCTTCGGCCCTCAATTCTAATGCGCCTGTTAAACCATCCAAACTTCTCCGAAAAGGTCAGCGAAGAAACCTTCTCCGACTCGCCTGGAGAAGAAGCCTAGGCAGACCAGGACTGGAGCATCTACCAGCCCGTCTAAAAGGAAAGAAAAGCCGGCGGAGATGATAGGCAAGGTTATACGCCGTCTTCCCCCCCCCCCTCCGGCAAACAAGGTGGCACAGTCACATGCTGGCCTTCCTGCTCCCACTTCCACCAGTGGAACGGTGCCTGCAAGTGCTGCATTGTTTTTAAGGTCGGAGACGTCAGGGAGGGAAGGGTCCAACTACTTCCCCAAATAGACGTCAACGCAGTGCAAGGAAGGAATAGTCGGGACGTGCCAGGGACGGACTCCCAATCTTCGGACCGGGAAAAGGTCCCTCATCACCGCTCTCGCTCTTTACCAAGAGCAAGACCGGGAATGGCCGACTATAACCTGAATTAATAGTCGGGAAAATATCTGGTGATGATGTGGTAATAGATATTTAATCCTCTGCTGTCTGAGACCCGCCCAGCCATCCCAAATATGAACACAACTTATATAGGCAAAATTCCAGCTGATTCAGCCATTTTGAGCATTTATGTACTGTGCCCGTTTGACGAGGATTTCGGGGAGCCATAGACCTTAAATGACCCTTCCGAAACCCCCTCTCGCAGGAAGACATATACAGTAGGTCGGAAAGGAATGCATTCTTGGACTGGGGTGCATCGGGAAACTTAGCTCGGTGGTGTCGGGTATAATGAGAGGAAACTACCAGTCCAGAGGAATACAAACTCAAAATACAATAAAGAGGCCAGGCTTACATTTAAATCGCACTTAGTTTATTCAAAAAGTGGCAGACCCCTAACTACTTCAGAGAGGTAAAAATGGCTAATCCGTGCTAAACAGTGGTGATAATAACCGAACTCGCCTCCGTATGAAAAATCCTCTCGAAGTCCAAATAAAATTAGAAAGTCAATAAGCAAGCTAAGAGGATGACACGTAATCCTTCCCTATACAATTACTTTGGAGATGCAATAATAATAATAATAATACAAGCATGAATCTACAGCAAAGAATCAACGTGACTAACAATGCAAGGAATTCATTACATTTACGGCTTAATAAGTTTTAAAGCTATGCTATGATGGTGTCACCTCTAACATTTAACGTTACAGTAAGTTAAGATAATAACTATCGTACGTTAACAGTAGCAATGATGTAAACGAGAAGCGTTTCATCCAAAATTTATTCCAAAGCCAAATCTAAGCACATTCTGAACCTAACAGAAAAATATGAAAAAGCTACCCTAATTTACAACACAAATTAATAACATGTAACCCTTTTAATACTGCGCAATGGGCGCCTCTGTTCCTGCTTACACGCACTGCACTGTTTGTGAAAGTGGGTCATGAATGAATGGGAGAGAGAAATTAGGACGGCAACTGCATGAGTAAAACATGTCTAACGTCGCATTATCATGCTGGCCACCGTGTTTAAACACGTGACTAACTGATTGTCGTCTCACAATAGGGAACAGCTATATTTGTATTAAGATGTGTCGAAGAATCAAATCGAAGCACTGGTCATCAAAGTTTCTTTAAGTTTATTGGTTTATTTACGTTTTTAGAAGGTTTCCTAACACATTATTTACGTTCATGTTTAGACAGAAAATCCTGATATTGGATTATTACTTTTCTTGTTTAGAAGATTGTTTTAGTCCTATCAGTTTCGTTGTATTTATTTAGTGTCCATGTTAACCTCGAGCAGTGTAAAAAATTGGTGTAGAAAAAATCCAATATCATACTCCTCATTGGAACAAAAGTCCATTCCAAACTTCATTTAGCACCTCCACGTGCTTAACAAAAACACTGACCCGTCGGTCATCAGCTAGATTAACGAGGCAAAAGTCGTACACGTTATCAGCTCAATTAGTACCAAAACTTGTACTGGGCTACTAAGGGTAATCATATCCTACCTCTACAGTACAATCAAAATATAACAATGGTCTCACTAACTTTATACAGTTCCAGCTTGTGGACAGTATTTTTAATCAGCTGTGCTAACAGCTGTGGATTCTGAACATTGTTCTAAACAAATGAAAGTGTGCAACAGGTGCTCTTATGTCAGACTTCTACAGTCTGGAAAACGTGTATTAATAAATCAGGATCTTTCATTTACAATCCTAAAATGACCCCTCACTTCGAACCCAAGATAGCCTTGCTTGGCTCATCTTATAAAATACAGATTACAGCTTGTATCATAGTCGTCTGAACGTCGAAATGAATAAAGTAACACTCCCGTGTCTTCATGTGGCGTAAAACAGGTTTTATGCGCCGCTGGCTAGCGTTCATATCACTCACCGCCTTTTAAATAATATCACTGGTAAAGAGTGCGCTGTGATCGCGTCTACAAGGTCAATAAAGGAATGTGACATTGGCTTGTTTCATAGCCTTGGCTAACATGTGGGAAACTGGACTTACCATTTCAGTGGAATGCAGTTCAGACAAGATTATATAACGAAAAATTACCAACACATAAAATAGTGTTGGTTCGATGCCTAGTTGAACTATAAGAATGTGTATTTACAATAATGAGGGCAAGAGCGTTTATCCCAAGCACTGGCAAATGATACGAATAATGTGGAGGTTACCTAACAACTAGGAAAACATATTAATTAAGGCCCCACCTAAGAATGTGCAGCGTAAGGTATTATTACAACTAATCCCCTTAACAAGGTCGTACATAAAAAGGTTTTCGACTGCCAGTCGGACTCACATGTTTCCTTCACGGTCCCATTGTGAATTTGCTTGCCTGGTCTCGGTTGCAAAGTGGCATGGTGGTAATGTGCCTTTCCTTCCTGGTAGTTTTCAGCCATCACTAGACCCCTCCATCATGGGGTTTTCCAAACTCCATCATGATAGGAATAGTAGTCATTTCTTCAGAGTGTTGAATGTGCGGGATAAATTCCATAGTAATGCAATATTTGAAAGGTTTTCACTGACTCTAATCGTGTTGGATTATTAGTTGCAATTCTCACTGAATCTACACTAGAATAGCGGGTAAGAGCAAGAAATGGCCATGGGTTATCATCCGCTTACAGATTCTAGTTTAGCGGCTTTTGCCACTAGGTTCACTCAAAACTGGTGCTTTAAATCACACGTAAACCATTTCTTAGCATTATTCACTATACGTTTTCCGGTAGTACTGTAATACTTTATGTGCACTCGGCAAAACACGTGCTGGACGGCGTGTTCGATACCGGCGTGAATGAAAAAATTGATACATTCCCAAATATGAGGAATTTACTTTCACTATTGGTTTCAAACTGATCTAGAAGCTCTGCTGCGTGCTTATGCACATCACTGTTCACTGGATTAAATCTTTTACGTAAGATCTTCGTCAATTTGGACGATGACAAAAATTAGACGTCACAACAGGACCATGCCTGCAGTAAGAGTGGTGGTTAACTAGATGCCGGATGCTCTATCTAGCTGTCAGTTAAAAGTGCGACTGTAAAATGTTCATAGCATTCACTGCGGGGTTTCATCTTTATGTTTCCTTTTCAGCATAAATTAAATATTCTTCCAGTGCATCGAAATATGTACAAACGCAGGTTAACAATACAGTCTCGTAGAAAATAAAAATATTAATTACATTGGCGGCGTGGCAACTCATAATAAATCAAATGAGCGCTACTCATGCTTCCTCCTTGGAAGTCCTCGCTTCGTCCAGAGATGTTATATTCCTCATGAGCCATGGAGGTCACATAGTAGATGTGAATTCGGGCTCATACGCCCTTTCGTTGGTGAAATAAAAATGATGAAAGGCATTTTTATTTACATTACTCCCTCAATCGGTGAAATATCGTCTCAAGTATTGCTGAGTGTTTAAGGTTGTTCACCACGATGAAATCATGTGTATAAGTATGTCCGCCAATCATAACAAAACATAAAACTTGCACTTTACACCTTATAGTGCGGTCCGGAATAATACCTCTTATCTTTATATTAGAGACTGGTAATTCTCTAAGATCGTCATTCAATTTAAGTTGGCTGTACAATTCACCTGAAATCACGCTAATCATAGCTCCAGTATCAATTAAAATATTTACAGTGATATTGTTGATGCTCGCGGCAATGACTGGCAATTGGGTCAGTTGCACGCGGTCAGTAGTCCGTGGTTCGTCGAGTAAATCTCCTGGCGTTGGCTGCCAAAGTAACACATCCGCGATTACTATGGGAGAATTAGTCATTTTAGGCATCATTGCGAATTTGTCGTTTTTTTTTTGTCCTGAGTGGCCTCTGGATGTCCCCGCTCCATCATAATTTTCAGGTACTTCTTCCACATGGTCGTATTCCCGCGATGTTTGAGGTTCATTTTGCTCCTCTCTTCTACCACGAAGTTCGCGTAGATATCTTTGGCTCTTTTCAGCTCTACATTGCCAATCACTGTCTGCTCGGTCGTTTCTACTGTTGTTATTGTTACCCTGATACCTTGGGTCCCTATCTCTACGATAGCCTCCGCTGTATCTCCTATCTCTCCTCGGATTGTTATTGTTATTCCGACATTCATAACGATTGTTGTTGTTGTTGCCTTGGTTTTGACCACGATTCCAACGAGGTCGATCGTTCCTCAAGGACTGGTATCGCCTTTGACAATACTCCTCCGTTTGATTATTCCTTTCATACGGCGTCCTATCTCTCCTCGGATTATTATTGTTCCTGGTTACGAGCTTCTCTGTCTTTGTCTCTGTCAGTACGGTTGGTAGTCTGCACCATCCGATCTACTGATGTTAGATTTACTTCACGCGTCTCACCATGATGTCTTGTCGGAGCAAATTGTTCGTTGCTACAGTCTAATCTGCGCAGAATTTCATCACATTTGACAAACGTATTCGCCCCTGAAGTGATCAGTGATTTTTTGACATCTCCTGGATATTGCCTTATGATAGTTTGCACTAACTCTTGCTCGGATACAGGTGGACGTAGACATTGGAGTCGGGCAAGCTGTTGCGCAAAGTATGACGCGTATTTGGTAGGTAAATTGCTAGCAAAACGTTTGCTGTACATCTCAGCTCTGATACCTTGCTGAATTTCCGTAGACCAAAATGTCCTTAACAAAGCTTCCTTGAATCCTTGGTAGTTTCGAAAAGAATAACTAAAGGCTTTAAACCACACAAGAACTGCGCCATCTAACAAGCGCTCTACTACTCGAAGTTCCCTGTCGGGTGTTACCAACGTTTCACGCATGTAGTTTTCCAGGTTATGAAGGAATTCTACAGGTGTCTGGGATCCTGTTCCTGTGTATTTATGCGGGCGGTCATCATGGCTCCTAAGATCACATTTGAGTTTGGAGTCTGAATGATACACTGTGTCCTATTAAACGTGGGAATGTCGAATTGGACGGTTGTTTCGCCAGTGTCCGGTTGCATTTCCTCTCTCGATGTCGGTGTAGTATCAGCAGGTTACTGCTCGAAATACTTCTTACTTGCTTCGATAGGATTCGATCGTGCTTCCTCCCTCGATGTTTGGGTTATGTTAGCGCCTCTCTGCTCAAAGTAACGCTTTAAGATTGGTGTTTCAGGCCCAGGTGTCACTTGAGTTGGCTTTGTTTCCTGTTTGTCACAGATCGTGTTCATCTGGATTTCCAGCCTTTCGATTTTACCTCTGACGATTCCGTCAAAATCACGGTATTTTTCCTCCATTTCCTCACCAAGTTCCTCAATTGCTTTGCTTACATATTCACGTGTCTTGTCTTTTCAATTAGTGGTTTCAATGGTGAGGTCACCCATCTTCTTCTCCAAGTTGGTAATGTTTATCCGACTCTCGTTCAAATCACCCTTTAGGATGTCGAAATCGACCCTAAATTCGGCTGCTGCAGTGCGTATTTCTTCAAGCTTCTCGTTGTTCTCAGTCTGGTTAGTACGAAGTTCCGTCTTAACCACTTCCAAGATAACGTCAGAATTACGACGATCTGTCTCAATTTCTGCTCTGATATCGTCAGTTGCCTTCGTGATCTTTGTCTTCATTTCCTTCGCGAAATCAGCCCTAAGATTGATAGAAGTGGTTTGAATATCGCCCCTGACTTTGTTTAAATCACCCTGCACGTCGTGTATGTCTGTTCTAAGACCTTCCACATCAGCTCTGACTTCTGTGCGTAAATTATAGATGTTAGTGTTCATGTTATCACCATTGGTCTGCATATCAGTCCCAATTTCGGCCCAGACATTGTTTATACTGTCATTTTAATCAGCCCTTACATTATTTATACTTTCAGTGTTAGCTTGCATGTCCGCCCTAAGGTTATCACTGTTAGTCTGTATTTCGGCCCTAAGGTTATCACTGTTAGTCTGTATTTCGGCTCTAATGTTAGCTCCCATGTCGTTCAAGTTTGCTTGCAAGCCAGCCATGTTCACCTGAACATTGTTTATGGACACTCGCAATGTTCTTAACAACTCTAGCAGAGTTGCAATAATGTCCAGTTCTTCTTCACTCGCCATCACAATAAATTTCAATTTGAGAATTAGGAGGGGAATAGCTCCGCTGAAACTTACTACGGTGAACCTTAAGATCAGGCTTAGGGGAAAGTCTGCACTTTTCATAAACTAAGGGATCGTTGCTGTGCCTCTGTCCTAACGGAAGTTACACACAAAAACAAACAATTACATTTACTTGAGATCAGGTTTGGCTGCAAATAAAAGTACCTCAACTTACAAACATTTAATTAATGCCATCTGACCTCATAGTCCTATCTCAACATGAGTGCCATGCAGCTACTACTCAGCAGTACTGCCCCCGTAAATTGAATTATATTGAGACCACGATGGCTGTATTGGCATATATGAATAAAGTTATGAATGTCATAGTTGTGACGTGGATATTCATGACGTAGGCACGGATGACGTAGAATTCATGCAAGTAGGCTGGTGGAGCTGAGATTCTTGGTGACGTCATGATTTTGTTCGAGAAAGATCTGAGATTTACGACGCAGTCGCAGGAAACAAGGTATCGTGCTAAGGAAGAAGTTACGCTATTGTAGGAGAGACTCGAACCAATGAACGATAGTTTGGAAGGAAGACGGAGATTGCTGAAACTACGATATTTGATTGCTTTTGGCATGCAGATTTGTGGAAAACTATTTTCAGTTATGGCATTGATTTGGAATTTTGAAGAAATTAATTTTGAGTTTTTGAAATTTGAAAATCCGTCAAGTATAGCCAAAGTTAAAACTTCTAGCAATGACGGAGCAACGAACTATGGAAGGGATGGATACGCCCCTTGAGAAGTTGATAAAAGGTCGTGCACAGGATAGAGGAGCTCTCATATCTCTCATACCGCTGATACCGCATATATATTTCAGATGTTATATAGTCATTTTCGAGTGAATAAGTGAAGCAAGATGTCTTTAGCGTGTGGTTAAAGCCCGGCGCATCGAACGAACACGGAGCAGTTCCATTTTACGCTGTTTGAAACTAGGTGAAGTTGTAACGCTCACATTAACGTTTCTACCAGATAAGATATAAAGAGTTAACTTCTGCCTTCATTATAATTCAATTGGGCAGTACAACATTGAGGTGTGTAGAAGATTTGAACAATTACACAGTTATACTTTGAAAGATTTTAAGGCTGCAGACAAAAGTGATTTTCTCGCCACCTGAGAAGCACTTTTAAAATTCTACATTATACACTACGGCTGACACGTGCATCGCAACCGTGATATTGGAGAATACGTTTGGTAATACAACAATACATTCTACTATGGAACATTATAATCTTGCAGTGCTTTCAATGATTATAACAGAAGTTGAGATGGAAGGCTAAGGCTTTAATGCAATTGGGACATATATCGATGGAGTGAAGTAACAGCATGGAACTTCGTTAATCGTCATTCTACAAAAGCGAGCATGTAGTGAACATCCAACTACACTCATGCATCGTGAATCCATCGCTGAATTATATCAAATGACAGTGGAAATATTTTCATACTCCACGATTATGAATATTTCTGCGGAAATAACTGCAATAAACTTCATGGCGAATTACGACTGGAACTTCAGGGAACTTTCAAGAGAGGCCAGGGAGGACCCGGCTCACAAAGAAGAATTTTGCCAGAAGGATGTCTTTCGTATACGCGGAGCAGTGCAATTTCCGGAGAAGGAAGCAGTTCGATTCTCCGAGGACGCTGATTCCAGGTTCGAGGTCGGAGCACATCTTCACGCTGGTGAAATGGAACCAACAGCAGTTTTCTTTGAAAACTTTCCTCTAGAACTTCAATCAACAGATAAGGTAGTCGTGAACGTTTCTTGTATTATTTGAGTCATGTAGCGATATCTGAGCAACCATTTTCCCATATTTTTTGTCCTATCTTTTGCCCCATTTTCTTGATTAACATTTCTGTACTCAGTACACTTCGATGATTTATGCCTTTTTCTTCGATTTGTTGAGACATTGTTATGTCATTGGCATACCTAAATAATTTTGGATCAGTTGAGACTGATAATTTAGATTCTTTCAATAATTTGCATATTTTTGTAGTCACGATTTAACTGTAAAGTTAACGATTTGCTATGGCAGATTTGAATTCAGACAGCGTGTCACTTTATTAAAGTAATTATATTCAGTAAATTACTTTGACCAATTTTCTGTCATCCTCAAGAAAGAAGAATAATTAAATGATTTTAGAGCGTTAAAATCTATTACGTTATCGACGATCTTTGAAATACTAGTCGTCTTATGAACATGATTGCAACATAGACATTTATCATTGCATTATAGACAATTTTATGAAATATGAACTTTGAATACGATTTATTGAATACTCTATAGTAATGAACATTTGATAGGAATTTTTCTCAATTATAGATTGGAACAATAATGTTTGCATTCCACAATCTGATTGTATTCTATTCGACTATTTATGCAGTTTAGATGAACTTTGATTGAAGATAGTATTTTTATACTGCGTTACTTTGATGATATTAATCTCAATTTTGATAGACCAGGGAGGAGTGTCTAATCGTATTTGCTATTAAATTTATTTGTGATTGGCAAATTTTTACTTCATATCGATTCATGAATAGAACCCACGAAGGTTAAATAATAACAGTCATTAATACAATTGATGAATATAAGAATTTTTGAAGAGGAACAATGGATGCATAATCGTTAGTTCAGTGGACCTGTAAAAGTCGCTGATGAGTAATGCCCTTGAATAATGAAGGAGGTTCCCACAGTAATAAATGAAGTTGTTGAATTTATGAGTGGAGGTTTTTGTATGTAATTTGGAAGATTTTGATGCCATATATATGAAGATATATGATGAATTCTGGGCCTATTGTTGAGCAATTTTGTGCGTTTTGAGCGAAGTATTTTTCCGCTGAATGTATTGTCCTGGTTCTTTGAAAGTTATTCATGTGAAGATACTGTTAAAGTTAACAAGAGTGTTAAATAATTTGAGATGAAGATTTTGAATGGAGGTTACCGTCACAAATATTAATAATAATTATTAAACCTTATTAAACCTGAATTTGACAGTTAAATATAACTAACCTTCATTGGTCGATTATATCATCACGATTTGAGTAATTATCAACCGGATAAACGTGTGGTTTAATGTATTTCTTGTATAAATAATATAAACAATATTAATATTGTAAATAATTTTGTAAATATCTTTGATAACAATTTGTAATGAAAGGGATTAATAGAGGCGTGTATAAAATTTTTAATTGTCGTTTGACATTGTTATAAACAATTTATTATTGTTATAAATAATTAATGAATTTGTTATAAACATTTGGAGTTTTGTTATTATCCTCTAAACAACGCTAATTAAGCAAGTGGATTGTACAATTAAACATGATTTGGGATTGTTGGAGTAATCCACTGGTGTTTGAATGGAGCATTTAAAACATTTGCGTGATAATATTTCAGTTGAGATGTGGACATTTAACGTGTTTTGAAAGGAGAGCTAAGCTCTGATGTAACTCGCATATGCTAGGGTTGAACGGAGGGGTGAGTCCACTTTGACGATGCAGGTGCATTGCAGCTGGCCCGGACAACTGTATGATAGAGGCCAAGGACGTTTACATAATAGCCTTGTGGCTATAAATAAAATGTGATGTGTATAAACACGCAAAACAATTGATATATGTGTCTCGTCCCAAATCCCGTTTCCATTCCAACTGCATTATAATTTTTACGTTATTTTGAGCTTGAGAAAGCTGAAACATTGTATGTAGAGTATACAAGTTCTACAGGAGGACATGGTTATGTGGTCGATGGCTTCTGATTGCCACGTGGATTTTGTTGTTTTATTTTTGTTAAATTCATTCTTTATGTGAAATAAATTATTGTGCAGTTTAAAGTTTCTCGTCTTCGTTATGGTTAATTTTTAATATCATGGTGGAGGTTATTGTGAGGGCATACTTTAAGTGATCCAGTTGACAACCCATCCCCGAGATAAATTTAAGAGGTAAGTAAAGGTAAGTATGAACCCCCGTATATTTTGGTGTGTTCCACAATAATTTCTTGTTAACTATTGTGCTCTATTCTCGATAGTATCTGTCAGTGCCATTTTCATTGATGTAGCTGTGCCGGTGCGTTTGATTATTGGCAATCCGATTGAGGGGGCGGATATCTGACAGCCTACTATCCTGATAACGGGGACATCCCAATTCGTCACTGACCTGGCAGATGCTATCATACCCTAAAAAAATGACCTCTCGACCTCTCAAATTCGAGCTTTCACTTTCGTACACCGAACAACTTGACCTCTCAAAATCCAGCCGATCACGTTGCGGCGCCAATTAACTTAACGTTATATGTGCCCGTTTGACGAGGATTTCGGGGAGCCATAGACCTTAAATGACCCTTCCGAAACCCCCCTCTCGCAGGAAGACATATAAGACGGGGAGGAATGCATTCTTGGACTGGGGTGCATCGGGACACTTAACTCTGGGGTGTCGGGTATAATGAGAGGAAACTACCAGTCCAGAGGAATACAAACTTAAAATACAGTAAAGAGGCCAGGCTTACATTTAAATCGCACTCAGTTTATTCAAAAAGTGGCAGACCCCTAAGTACTTCAGAGAGGTAAAAACGGCTAATCCGTGCTAAACAGTGGTGATAATAACCGAACTCGTCTCCGTACGGAAAATCCTAAGACTTAAGCCTCTCGAAGTCCTACTAAAATGAAGAAGTCAATAAGCAAGCTAAGAGGATGACACGTAATCCTTCCCTATACAATTACTTCGGAGATGCAATAATAATATAATCATGAATCTACAGCAAAGAAAGATATTTACTTGTTTACAATGCAAGGAATTCATTACATTTACGGCTTAATAAGTTTTAACGCTATGCTATGATGGTGTCACCTCTAACATTTAACGTTACAGTAAGTTAAGATAATACCTATCGTACGTTAAAAGTAGCAATAATGTAAACGAGAATCGTTTCATCCAAAATTTATTCCAAAGCAAAATCTAAGCACATTCTGAACCTAACAGAAATATATGAAAAAGCTACCCTAATTTGCAACACAAATTAATAACATGTAACCCTTTTAATACTGCACAATGGGCGCCACTGTTCCTGCTTACACGCACTTCACTGGTTGTGAAAGTGGGTCATGAATGAATGGGAGCGAGAAATTAGGTCGGCAACTGCATGAGTAAAACATGTCTAACGTCGCATTATCATGTTGGCCACCGTGTTTAAACACGTGACTAACTGATTGTCGTCTCACAATAGAGAACAGCTATATTTGTATTTAGATGTGTCGAAGAATCAAATCTAAGCACTGGTCATCAAAGTTTCTTTAAGTTTATTGGTTTATTTACGTTTTTAGAAGGTTTCATGGTTTCTATTCCAAGAGGCTGACTTATATTTTATTATGCACTTCATTTTATATACAAAGAAACCCATTTTGGTCTACTATATGTAGGTTATATGCAAGGCAGTGGCTAATGGCATTCAAATGGAATAACTTATCTGTTTTAATTCTATATTTCCAGGGTAGATTTATTTGATTGATTTAATGTGTCTTCTCACAAAAAGGCAGAAAGATGAACCATTTTCCTTACATATGGTACTTTAGTTTCCTTAACATAACAAGTCTGAAAGAAATGAACTTTTTTCTCACATGATGTGACCAGAATTAGCAAATTACATTATCAGGTATATGCACATCCAAATATGTGAGAGTTCTCGCTTGGTCAATTAAGATCAACGAGTTTTAAAAAGGCAATGAAAGAGAAAAAGTTACCATATATGTTAGATTGTCACGCTGAGACCATAATTGCAAAATTTAATTTAAAATATGTTTTGCACAATATGACAGCACTATAGAAAGTAGAGGAAATTACCTGTTTGAGATACCATACTACGTCTGGAGCTGTGGTCACTACATCTATCACGACAAACACAGCCTTACTGCTAAAATTGGCACTCGATCAGGTAATAACCAGACTGCCTTTTAAGCCTACTTTCGATTTTTGCAAAAAATGAAAGTAGACTTAAGAGATCAACACAGGGCGAAAAAAAAGTGTGTCTGTCTGTGTGTGTGTACGTGTGTGTGTGAGTCTGTGTGTGTGTGTGTGTGTGAGTGTGTGTACTCTGAATGTCTGTCCACCCCCACCCCCTATCAATTCGAACACGGTGAACGCGAATTGAACTGTTGTGTATTTACATGAACATTCTAGAAAGTGCTATGTTAACATCAACATTCTAGTCAGTGTTGTGTATTTAGGCTACTTGAGTTAACACGAACATTCTAGTCACTATGCCCAGAACATTCCAATCTGGAACATTCGATTCTGGAACTTTCCAGCTACTATGTATATATGCACCCGCGGACTGTAGACGAGAGTTCCGCTTAAGTTAGTTCACATTGTGTATCGTTGTGTATCGACTAGTGTTTAATAAACCGTTGTGTTATATTGACAAGTGAATGTTATTTATCTTGTATCTCCCACGATATAACAGTGGTGTAAGAAGTGGGATAAGATAAATAACGTTGTGAAACCGAGTGACTTTCTAACCTCAACGCAAGTGTTGCACCGAACGACGTTCATCGCAGTGCGTGTTGGAAACTAAACCGAGTGAACTTTCTAACCTCAACACAAGTGTTTGCACCGACCTAAGTTCATCGCAAGTGCGTGTTAGATATACTGTTCTCCACTCATCTTCACCATGCCGGACTTAACCTCTGAGCAACTCCAACAATTCTCGGCAATCATCGCCGACGCTAACCGACAGACAAGTTCAACAATGTCATCATCACAGCCTCGACCGCCACAATTCACAATGCAACCGTATCATACAACCGACGGGACGACTGTAGCCGACTATTTCACTCGCTTTACCTGGGCGCTCAACTTGAGCAAGGTACCCGTGGATCAGCACGCACATTTTTCACGGGTTTACATGGGATCTGAACTCAATGATGCCCTGAAGATCCTGGTGAGTCCTAATGATACGGAAACTCTGTCATACAACGAGATTCAATCTAAGCTGAAAGGCCACTTTGACGCCACACGCAACAAGTTTTCTGAGAGCATCAAATTTCGCAGTGTAATGCAGAAGCAAGGAGAAACCATCGCTAGCTTCACCTTAAGACTGCGGCAGGCTGTAACGTTTTGTGAGTATGGCAAATTTCTTGATCGCTTGTTAATTGAACAAATGCTCGCAGGTTTGGAATCACGAGAAATGTGGGACGAGATTATTGCAAAACAACCAGAGAACTTCACCGCAGCATATGAAATCGCGCACGCACTCGAAGCTACTCGCATTACCACCGACGAGGTCAAAACAGCTGCCGCTAAGTCTAAATCAACCAATCGGATTGGATACGAGAAGCCTCTGTCCAGGAAGAACATCAACCAGCAGCCGCCACGCAACAAGTCAGCTCATCGAAGTCAAGGGTCTTACAACCTAACCAGACAGCACCAATGGCCACACCAGGCAAACCAGAGTGCATCCCAGGACAACCAATCAACATGTGCAGGGTGCGGTGAAGCTCACCCTCGTAGTCAGTGTAGGTTCCTGAACGCAGAGTGCCTGAAGTGTGGCAAGAAAGGTCACATCAGAAAATTTTGCCGATCGAAATCGAGGAAACATCGAACAACAAACCATGTGACCGAAGAAGAGCTTCCAGAAGAAAACCTCGATGTTGTGAACTACCTCAGCAAAATCGTGGTCATCGGATCGGTCAACGCAGCACCTAAGCCACTGGTTGATGTCAACATAGAGGGAACCACCGTCAAAATGGAACTCGACACCGGCGCCCCCTGCTCAACCATGAGCAAATCAAAGCTAAGTATGATCAAACCAGGTTTTGTGTTGCAGAGAAACGATCGTAACTTCGTCAGTTACACTGGCCATCCGATTAAATGCATGGGCAAAACGTCAGTGTGCACCACCATCGGAACCACAACCAGGAACCTGAATCTCTACGTGGGTGCCCGCAGGAGTACTCGCCAGCGCCAACCACCGTTGAGATTCTCTCCTGATTCCTAAATCATCCATTTAAAAGAGGGAGGAAATGTTGTGTATTTACATGAACATTCTAGAAAGTGCTATGTTAACATGAACATTCTAGTCAGTGTTGTGTATTTAGGCTACTTGAGTTAACACGAACATTCTAGTCACTATGCCCAGACATTCCAATCTGGAACATTCGATTCTGGAACTTTCCAGCTACTATGTATATATGCACCCGCGGACTGTAGACGAGAGTTCCGCTCAATTTAGTTCACATTGTGTATCGTTGTGTATCGACTAGTGTTTAATAAACCGTTGTGTTATATTAACAAGTGTATGTTATTTATCTTGTACCTCCCACGATATAACATGAACGAAATTTGGTACAAAGGTAGCACTAGCAAAGGACACCTCAGTGTCATGTTTTATATCGCCGCCATCTTGACAGAAACGTAATGGCGGCCACTCAAATGTTCAAAGCTTAAATCAAATTACGACTAACCTAATCATCCGATATCTACCAAATTTTGCAACAACATACCTTTATGGGGGAGCATCCTTTGACCAAACTAATAGGTAATCAGTCTAATAGTTTGCGGGTGGCGGCCATCTTTGTGTGAAAATCGATTCCCCCCATGAATTCGAACACGGTGGAACCGAATGTAACGGAATTTGGTACAGAGGTAGTACTAGCAAAGGGCACACGACCACATATGCATTTTACCAAGAATCAGTCAGCACGAGAGTCAAAATATCCCGGAGCGCCAGATGGGTTAAAGCAAATCGCAAAAACGACATCAAATGAAAAAATGCTTTACTGATTTTTGGCTCAATGCAACAATAAGGATAGAAGGAGATTCAATTGGGCGTAACACATCAAGTAAAATTATCTCATTTTATTTTGAATTTAAAATTGACTGCAAAAATGCTCAAAGTAGCATCACTCACGTGTGGCGACCCACACTCCTATTTACACAATGTACAGAAATTTTCCAAACACATTTGACAATTAGCTTTGGAAACACAAGTCTGATTATTAGTCCTGTAGACTGTGTTCCAAAATTATATTCATTTATTTGTGATTAAATCCAGTTCAAATTCTATTGTCTCTACTAGAAATATCGTAGTTCTCTGTTTGAATTTTTACATAAATATGAACACTCGTAGAATAAATGTTCATAGAATTTTTAACTTTCACTTATTTTTCCAGTTTCAAAAAATATTGTCGAAAAATATTATTATCATCATTGAATCAACACAAATTATTTACACATATTAATAACATCTGAAAAGTATTTGACCTTGAGCATAGCATCGAAGAACTGTGCGAAGCACAACAAAAATTAATTGTTCTTCTGACATTAAACATTTCGAGAAGTGACTCGATTATGAACTTCAAGTTCCTAACAAAATATATGATTTCTGAATCATCAACTTGATTAATAAATTGTTGAACCATTCAACTATTCGATTCTCCATTTAGAATCATCATTAAGAAAAATATTTATATTTGTGGCCCTTTTAGTAACTTTCACAACTTGCAATTCTTCAACAGAATGCGGAAATAAGAATTGTAGCTTTATAATAAATTCATTTAGTTCATGGCACTAGGATTGAAAACATCCTTCATTTTTTTTTTAGCGTATGGCTTTTAGTGCCGGGAGTGTCCGAAGACATGTTCGGCTCGCCAGTTTTTGTAGCTGCTTTGAGACGGACACCCAATGGGTGAGCTACAAGTACCGTTGGGGAGGAAATTGGAAGGGAGGGTCGAGGAGTTGGAAGGTAGCGGCTGTGGCCTATAGTTAAGGACCAACCCCGGCATTTGCCTGGAAGGAAGATGGGAAACCACAGAAGACCATCTTCAAGGTTGCCGGCGGGGGGATTCGAACCTCCTCGCCTCCCGGATGTAAGCGACTGCCAACAGTCGTGCCGCAACGACCTCGGCTAACTCACCCGGTATCCTTCAAATTATTCGTGGTTATAGAATTATTTTAATTGGCAGTGGCCCATTCTATTATTTGTGTAAGAACACAATATTACAACAACAGCGGCAAAGGTCTTCCTCTGAAGAAGAATAAACTACTATCATGACAAATCCGGGTTCTAGCAAAATCAAAGTCTAAATGGAATCCGTAAACAAGGTTGAAATAAGAACTGATGGTTTCTAAGAAATAACCTTCGGGTCATTCATACGACGAAATGTGTAGTTCCAATACTCCTTCTATAAACCTGAGCCATCGAACCTGCTATTTGATTGATGCTCGAAAAAATCTCCTCATTCCTGCGACTTAAATATGCGCACCTGGGAATGGCATTTCAACTACTCCACACACATAAATTTTCTTCCCAAAATTTATACAATAAATCAAGCCTCTGCTTGTTATCAACACTGGAAGATAATAAAATTACAAGTTTATTTTATTTTACCATTCAGTTCAACCCGTGAATTTACCATACTTATGAAAATCTTTATTTCACTTTCGAGTGTATTTACGTCATGATTTTATATAAATACAAAAATATCCTATTTGATACAAATATCATTTGCTTCCCGTTTCATGCCTCTCCGTGTTATCTGAAAAATATACTTTGCTCATTGCAAATATCAACTGTTCAACCAGAACTGAAATGTTGGTTGAATGCGGGCTTGCGCTAACCACTCTCCTTCGGAAAATCTCCTGTTCCAAACTAGAAATGATTAAACTACTTCATAAGCTCTCTCTCAATACATATGATTATTAGAAAATATAATATCCAAGAATTATTTAGAAAAATTATGAAAATTATTATTATTATTATTATCAGTGGATTATTATTATTATTATTAGTTATATTATTTTAAATATATTTAATTATTATCTCATTATGTGAGAATCCACATGTTCGAATCTTCGAATATGGAAAAAATATCCATTCCTCAACAAAAATAATTTAACTCAACCTTCACATCGACGGTTTTCCGTGATATCCCTAAAATATGAAATATTCAAATAAATGCTCGAAATGCTCGGTCATCGATCCTAAACTGTCCTGAGTGCTGAAAATACTCAGAATAACTCTAATATGTCTTGCGTAAATCATTGCAAGATTTAAATACGAAGAAAAATAAATGTGTTGGTCATCTGCCGAAAAATAGTTTGTTCCAATTAGCTAGGCATAGTATAATTAAAATGTGGCTTACATTTCTTGATGGTCTTGAAGCGTAGTGAACCTGGTTTGTACCAGATTTATCCATAGACATGCCCTATCGGACAAGCATGTATAATCCTTGTATCTGCCGCCATTATATACCCACAATCCGTCTAGTCAGACATAGTGGTAGTATCTCTTGACGTTTGAATTATCTGTTGTTCCATTTTAATATGGGCTTCTATCAAAGCCATAACAGTTTGTTTAAATGGGGTCAGATCTAAGTGATCTATTCTTAGATATGTCAGTTGTAACATAACTCACGGTAATCTTATCAATACAAGAAGACACTGACAGTCTAACCAATCAACGGCTGTTCTGAAGATCGTTCCCTGGGCATGGCTTCACACCATCTACCATGCGCGAAGCAACATGTAGTTTCCCTGCGTTGGCTAATGAACACCACCGTGATAGACTGATCGAAGTGGTTATTAAGTTACAAATATAAAAACTGACTGAAATGGATTTAAATATCCAAGTATTAGGTTATTACTGGACTGAGACAAAGTACTAATTCTAGACAAAGTCTAGCATATGTCCATGTAGAAATAAAAATATTTCTACCAGTGTCTGTAGAAAAAAATCAATCACATCAGTGATTCTCCTAGCCGGAAACTTACTAAGTTCCACCTCGTAGCGCAGCACTTTTGTGACTATCACAACTTTGAAAATATCTTCTGCATAGATCCGGCAACCATGTGCCTTGGCTCAGCGTAGCAGCAGCTTGCTAGGCAAGTGCTTGTGTTGAAGTGAGCTAACCATGCCTGCGCCAGCCGGCTTTTATTCAAAACAGCCAGGGTCACGCGTCATCACGCTGAAATCTAGAAATCCTCATATCTCTGGTATCCCTGGTCCGATTTACTTGATACTAATTGCATTCTCTTTCATTTGGCCGTGCCAGTAATCTGATCCAAGTCTCAAGTCTCTACTCCAAGGCTAACTATTTAATCAATAAATAGCCTCGACCTCTGCTATTACTCGCTACGTCACTTGACATGCTGTTAGCGGTATATTCTTTCCAATTGCTTCGAGAAGCAATGTAGCGCGATATTCAAATATCTCAACTTTCAAAAGCGGCTGTAGCCTTTCCCTTGATATCTAGGTGTCTGAATCTTGGAATACCCATTCCTAGAGTTGGGCACATCCACCCCACACCTAGCAAAAAATAAAAATTGATTTTTTTTTATTTTTCCTATCTACACATTAAATCATCTGGTTCTTGAATAATAAATCTTCAAATTCGATGCATTAGAAGTTCCCATGATGTTACCAGTTCGTGTATTAGCGACTTCATAGCTTCCATTGTTGTTTACTTCCACAATACGATAGGGTCCAGCGTAGAGGCTTGCAAACTTCGAGTACACTCGATTTTGCACGTCAGAGGGTGTAGGCCTTTTCACTAAAACAAGAGTTCCTACGCGCAAGGGTCTGCGAAAACGCTTTCCTCTCACTCTGCGCTCTCTTTTCTCAGCTTGGCTCCTCAACTTATCTAAAGCTAGAGTTTCCCTCATCTGACGACTTGGTTCAATCTCAGGTGGAATAGAGATGATTCGATCCCATAATCTTGTTGGTTTAATTCCATGATGAAGCAACATGGGAATCTGTCCAGTACTCTCATGAATTGTAGAGTTGATGGATTCGGATGCTAAAGAGAGAACATCCATCCATTTCCAATGCTCATTTGGACAATAGAGGCGGCAAAATTTCGCTATTTCAGCCATCACGCGTTCTGCGGGATTGCTCTCTGGATGACTAATAGAACAAAACAATTGTCTAATCCCAAGATTATTCATGACGGTTCGAAATTCTAAAGATGTAAATTGAGGTCCACGATCTGATAAAAGGAATTCCGGTTTGCCTGCTTCCGGAATTACGTTGTCTCTAATTCTCTTCGCACAATATTTTGCGTTTGACTTCTGAATTGGATGTAACATAGTGTATTTGCTGAATACATCCATGGTCACCAGAATATATCGGTTACCTCTTTTAGACTTTGGGAGAGGACCATATAGATCAGTCGCGAAGATTTCGCAAGGCTTAGAAGGAATAATAGGCCTTGGTAATTCTCTCAGTAATCTAGAATTATGTTTACTCCTTTGGCATAAGTCGCATTGTCGAATAGTGTTCCTGACAGTTTGTCGCATTCGCTCCCACGAAAATTTCTCTTGAATCATGTTGACTGTCTTATCTACTCCAGCATGACCTGCGATTCGATGTGCCATCCAGATAATGGGTTTTTGCATTCGTGGAGGTATCACTACTCTCAGCTTCGTATGGTCAGGATCTGCAAACTTGTAGATTAAACCATCTAACATCATAAAATCTCTTGAAATTCTTTCAGTTTCCACAAAATCATCATCATTTGGATCCATGTCTCCCTGTAGAAAACGAAAAATGTTTCTAAGACGTCGGTCTCTCCTCTGGGATAAATGCAACAATCTTAACCTTCTCAAGGTATCCTCATCCTCCTGCGTCAGGTTAACTTGAAAAACCTTAGATGTAGACTCCACTGCTCTACTCAATTAATCAGCTCCCACGTTCAACTTTCCAGGAGTGTGTTCAATAACTAGGTTGAATTGTTGAATAAAAAGCGACCATCTAGTTATCCTATCACTGGCAAAGTTTGTTCTCAAGATAAACTCCAATGCGTGGTGATCAGTCCTCACAATGACTGAATGTCCAATTAACATTTTCTTCCACGACTCCAACGCGAATATTACAGCAAGTGCTTCTAACTCTGTGGTGTAATAATTCCTTTCTGATGGACGAAGTTTCCTGCTAATGAACGCCAGGTAATGTCTCTTGTGATCTTCATCTTCTTGAAGAAGAATCCCCACGGTGGATGCATCAGATTCTATGATGAAATTCTTGGTAAAGTCAGGATACTCCAATTTCACGCTGTTTACCAATAACCTCTTGGCATCTTGAAATGATTGTTCACAATCTTCATCCCATTTCCATTTGTTTTCTTTCTTTAATAATTCCTGCAATGGCGCTACCGTCTTGGTGAAGTTTGGACAATGCCCTGCAAAGAATTGGCATGTCCCGAGAAAACTGCGGACATTCTTCACTCTAGTAGGTCTAGGGAAATTTGCAATTGCCTGTATCTTCGTCTCATTGGGACGGTATCCTTCTCCATCCAAAATATGACCCAAAAATTTTATTTCCTTCCGAAAGAACTGACATTTTCGAAGGTTTACTTTAAAGTTCGCTTTTCTCAAATCTGCGAATAACATCTGAAGATGTAGCAAATGTTCCTTCTTAGTCTCAGATGCAATTAGGATATCATTAATGTAACGAATTGCTATCTCTTTTACTTCAGGACTCAAATTTTGTTCCAGTGCCCTGATCAATACAGATCCAGATGTTTTGACTCCAAATGGTAGAAGGCGGAATACATATGTCTGCTGGTCAAACATAAATCCTGTAAACTTTTTGGAATCTTCACTAAGCCTAATGTGATGGTAGGACGAAGTGAGATCAATATTAGAGAACCAGACCTTGCCTTGGAATTTCCTTAACAGTTCCCTAATGATTGGTGGTCTGTCATACTCTGGCAGCAATCTTGAATTCAAATTTCGCGCGTCTAAACATAGTCTCAGACTTCCATCTTGCTTAGACACTACTGCTAATGGATTGACATAAGATGTAGTGTACTTTTCAATCACATTGTTACTTTCCATCTCTTTGATAAGCACTTTTACCCTTTCTCGATGCTTTTCCGCTACCGGATACAATTTAGCATGAAAAGGTGCATCATCATTTACACGAATACGATATTCAAAATCTTTAATTTCACCAGGTTTAATATCAAAAATATCGTGATACACTTCCAAAATTTTCCCTAGCTCTGGGGACTCCTCCTCAGTGTAGACTTCTCTTCCTTCACCTTCATGAAAAATCAGAGACCATTGAGCATCTCCCTCGATGTCTTCCTCTTCTTTTCCCTCGAAGATAATCTCTTCGGTATTCTTGAATCTGATCGTCTCTGTCTTCATGTCTATCACTGCTTGATATTTCTGAATGAAATCCGCTCCCAATATCATGTCAAAAGCCATGTCCTTCATTACTACAAACACATGTCGGAAATCATGTCCTCCAATCGTAATACATAAGTATAATTGTGTTTTACACAGAGATATTTTGTTGGGTATTATTCCTTGGATCTTAATTCCTGATACTGGAATCTCCTCTAAATTCTCTTTGAGCTTCCACAGAATATAAAGCTTCTCACTCACAAGACAAAGCATAGCCCCAGTATCAATCAAAGTATCGACAGGCATACCGAATACTTCGCATGATATGATTGGCATTCTAATTCTCGTACCCATTTCTTTCCGTTCGTCATTCTGTTAAATTAAGTCATCATCCTCTGCTTGCCATTTAATAATTCTGGAAGTGAAAGTTTTTAAAATTCTATCTTCTACTGTGAATTCGAAGTTTTTTTTTTCGTTTCCATTCCCCCGGGATTGTTGTGTTCCCGATGGACCTGGTTCATTGGGCCTCTGCTCCAAAAACTGCAAGTTATCTTGGTGTCTTGCTTCTAAGTTCTTCCTCGTCTCCTTATTGAACTCTTCATTGGACTGACGAGTATCCACATTCCCTCTGTTATTGTAGTTGTTTCTACCATAGTACCTTCTTTCCTGGTACCTTCCTTGGTTATCCCTTGGCCTTCTCCATCGAGTATTGTATCGATTTCCACCATCCGGTCTCGCATAAGGCTTGTAACTGTATCTGTTACTGTACTGATTCCATCCTCTTTTATCGGGATCTTCCCTCGGCGTTTTCTCTTCTCGCCCCTCTCGAATCTCTCGAGGTGTTTGAGAATAACTGTCGGCCATAACAGCGTACACAGCGTTGTTATTCTTTCCTCCCTTCTGATGGAAGAATTGAGCGTTCGTATGATCCAGCTTCTGTAATACCTCGTCAAATTGCTCCATGTTATAGATGTCAGCAGCGATCAAAGTCCTCTGGACGTCTGCTGGAAACTGACGTATCAATGCAGTAATTAATTCGTTATCTGGCATCGGCGGATCTAAATGTTGTAGTTTAGAAAGCTGTCCAGAAAAGTACGTAGAGTATCGAGTAGGCTGTGACGTCGAGAATCTCTTCGAATATAATTCTGCTCTGACTTGCTGTTGGGTTTCCGGGGACCAAAACTTTTTCAATAACCCACGAGAAAACTCCTCAAAAGTGGTTAGAGTGGACCTAAATGCACTGAACCAAAGAAGTGCAGGACCTTCCAAAAACTTCCCTATCACTCGGATCTGTCTTTCCTTAGGGATCTTGGAATCTTTCAGGTAATCACCTGCTTCTCTCAAAAATTCCACGGGTGTCACAGAATCTCGCCCTGAAAATTTAGAAGGCTTATCCTCTACATTCTTGAATACAGTTATGGGGTTGGATTGAAATACTGTCCTGACCTCGTCCTGTCTTTGACTATCAGTTTCTCTAGCTGCTCCTAGATTTATCTGTATCTGTTCTTTTCCCCTTACACTTGGCATTTTCAACAGATGGTCAGACTGTTTCTCGTCCTTGATTTCGGTTTTCATAGCCTCAAGTTCCTTATGGTTTTCTTCTGCCATTTTCTTAATTGCTTCAGTTTCTTTACAATTCTCCTTGACATCAGTGGATATCTGGTTCATCACAGTCTCGTGACTTTTCAATGACCCTGACATATCTGATATGTCCTTCTGAGTTGCTTGGATATCTTTGGAAATTACTTGAATATGGGATGACAAAGATTCCCTAATCTCCTGGATTCCTTCTTGGTTCTCCAGCTTGAGTGTGTAATTTCATTGACAACTGTGGTTTTAATTTCAGTTTGCAACTCATTAATCACACCTTCTCTTATTTCTCCCATTACAAGTTCCTTGAATTGTTCTGTCAACCGTTGAACAACTAGAATTCCCATCTCATTACTCTCTTTCTTCACTCTGACTTCTAGGTTGATCATGTCTTCACCAACTTTCCTAAGACCATGTTCTATCCTATCAGCTAAGCTTTGAGATCTAAGATCGGCATCGCGAAATTTATCGTCCATTAAACTTGCGTTAGTAGCTAATGAAGTTTCGAGCTCATGTGTTTTTTCGCATAATTTATTCATTTTACTCTCAAGTGTCATTTTCAAAATTTCGGAATTCTCTTTAAATTTACTTTCCATAGAATTAAATTTACTATTTAAATTTTCTTTCAAGTTACCTTTTAAAGAATCAGAACTTTCTTTAAGTTTTTCATCTAAACTTTCTTTCAAGTTATCTTTTAACCTGATTTCTAAAGAATCAGAATTTTCCTTAAGTTTATTTTCTAAAGAATCATAATTTTCTTTAAGTTTATCGTTTAAACTTTCTTTAAGTTTATCAGAATTTTCTTTAAGTTTCCTTTCTAAAGCCTCAGTATTTTCTTTCATAATGGCTGCTACACGCAGTCCAGCTTCTTTTGAACTCTCCTCCAAACTCCTCATCATCCTCATCATTTCTTCCATAATTTTCAATTATTATTCAAAACTTAGGGGTATACAATATTGGCAAACACAAGTTTATAACTAGAACAAGAAATATGAATAGCTAATTGGAACACTCTAATAAAACGAGATTTGTCCTAATGTCGACGTGATGGAAAAACAAATTTCTCTACTTTTACGAATTACATTTACCACAATATCACAAGAAAAATATGCAAGTTCTCAAATATCCTCCACCTGGATTCTAATAATGTGTATGTCCAGTCATCGAACGTTTACTACTGAATTTACTTGACGCCCTAATGGTTAAGCCATTCTCAAAAATAATCAAACCCATTCTAATTATTAATCCAGTTAAATTTTTAATTTTCCGCCACTAATTGGGTTTCCTACTAATTTATTCATCCAAATCAGACATCTCTCAACTCCAAAATATTTCTATAAAAATTATCACAATTTAAATCGGCATGCGATTGACCATGTCTAAATCGAGACCCACGTTCGAAGCCATTTCTCTCTCTATCTTATTTTATGTGCCTGTTTAGACCGGAGTCCGCACGACCACATATGCATTTTACCAAGAATCAGTCAGCACGAGAGTCAAAATATCCCGGAGCGCCAGATGGGTTAAAGCAAATCGCAAAAACGACATCAAATGAAAAAAATGCTTTACTGATTTTTGGCTCAATGCAACAATAAGGATAGAAGGAGATTCAATTGGGCGTAACACATCAAGTAAAATTATCTCATTTTATTTTGAATTTAAAATTGACTGCAAAAATGCTCAAAGTAGCATCACTCACGTGTGGCGACCCACACTCCTATTTACACAAGGTACAGAATTTTTCCAAACACATTTGACAATTAGCTTTGGAAACACAAGTCTGATTATTAGTCCTGTAGACTGTGTTCCAAAATTATATTCATTTATTTGTGATTAAATCCAGTTCAAATTCAATTGTCTCTACTGGAAATATCGTAGTTCACTGTTTGAATTTTTACATAAACATGAACACTCGTAGAATAAATGTTCATAGAATTTTTAACTTTCACTTATTTTTCCAGTTTCAAAAAATATTGTCGAAAAATATTATTATCATCATTGAATCAACACAAATTATTTACACATATTAATAACATCTGAAAAGTATTTGACCTTGAGCATAGCATCGAAGAACTGTGCGAAGCACAACAAAAATTAATTGTTCTTCTGACATTAAACATTTCGAGAAGTGACTCGATTATGAACTTCAAGTTCCTAACAAAATATATGATTTCTGAATCATCAACTTGATTAATAAATTGTTGAACCATTCAACTATTCGATTCTCCATTTAGAATCATCATTAAGAAAAATATTTGTATTTGTGGCCCTTTTAGTAACTTTCACAACTTGCAATTCTTCAACAGAACGCGGAAATAAGAATTGTAGCTTTATAATAAATTCATTTAGTTCATGGCACTAGGATTGAAAACATCCTTCAAATTATTCGTGGTTATAGAATTATTTTTAATTGGCAGTGGCCCATTCTATTATTTGTGTAAGAACACAATATTACAACAACAGCGGCAAAGGTCTTCCTCTGAAGAAGAATAAACTACTATCATGACAAATCCGGGTTCTAGCAAAATCAAAGTCTAAATGGAATCCGTAAACAAGGTTGAAATAAGAACTGATGGTTTCTAAGAAATAACCTTCGGGTCATTCATACGACGAAATGTGTAGTTCCAATACTCCTTCTATAAACCTGAGCCATCGAACCTGCTATTTGATTGATGCTCGAAAAAATCTCCTCATTCCTGCGACTTAAATATGCGCACCTGGGAATGGCATTTCAACTACTCCACACACATAAATTTTCTTCCCAAAATTTATACAATAAATCAAGCCTCTGCTTGTTATCAACACTGGAAGATTAATAAACTTACAAGTTTATTTTATTTTACCATTCAGTTCAACCCGTGAATTTACCATACTTATGAAAATCTTTATTTCACTTTCGAGTGTATTTACGTCATGATTTTATATAAACACAAAAATATCCTATTTGATACAAATATCATTTGCTTCCCGTTTCATGCCTCTCCGTGTTATCTGAAAAATATACTTTGCTCATTGCAAATATCAACTGTTCAACCAGAACTGAAATGTTGGTTGAATGCGGGCTTGCGCTAACCACTCTCCTTCGGAAAATCTCCTGTTCCAAACTAGAAATGATTAAACTACTTCATAAGCTCTCTCTCAATACATATGATTATTAGAAAATATAATATCCAAGAATTATTTAGAAAAATTATGAAAATTATTATTATTATTATTATCAGTGGATTATTATTATTATTATTAGTTATATTATTTTAAATATATTTAATTATTATCTCATTATGTGAGAATCCACATGTTCGAATCTTCGAATATGGAAAAAATATCCATTCCTCAACAAAAATAATTTAACTCAACCTTCACATCGACGGTTTTCCGTGATGTCCCTAAAATATGAAATATTCAAATAAATGCTCGAAATGCTCGGTCATCGATCCTAAACTGTTCTGAGTGCTGAAAATACTCAGAATAACTCTAATATGTCTTGCGTAAAACATTGCAAGATTTAAATACGAAGAAAAATAAATGAGTTGGTCATCTGCCGAAAAATAGATTGTTCCAATTAGCTAGGCATAGTATAATTAAAATGTGGCTTACATTTCTTGATGGTCTTGAAGCGTAGCGAACCTGGTTTGTACCAGATTTATCCATAGACATGCCCTATCGGACAAGCATGTATAATCCTTGTATCGGCCGCCATTATATACCCACAATCCGATAATAATAATAATGTTATTGGTTTCACGTCCCTTTTAACTACACTGGCTTTTAGAGACGCCGGGGTGCCGGAATTTTGCCCCGAAGGGGATCTTTAACGTGCCAGTAAATCTACGGACACGGCTCCCTCGCATTTGCGCACCCTCAAATGCCAGCTGACTGCGCCAGGATACGAACCTGCAACCTCGGGCCCAGCAAGCGAGAACGTTACCCCTGAGCCACGCAGCCAGCGTACCCACAATCCGTCTAGTCAGACATAGTGGTAGTATCTCTTGACGTTTGAATTAACTGTTGTTCCATTTTAATATGGGCTTCTATCAAAGCCATAACAGTTTGTTTAAATGGGGCCAGATCTAAGTAATCTATTCTTAGATATGTCAGTTGTAACATAACTCACGGTAATCTTATCAATACAAGAAGACACTGACAGTCTAACCAATCAACGGCTGTTCTGAAGATCGTTCCCTGGGCATGGCTTCACACCATCTACCATGCGCGAAGCAACATGTAGTTTCCCTGCGTTGGCTAATGAACACCACCGTGATAGACTGGTCTTCAATGTACTGATAGATTGAAGTGGTTATTAAGTTACAAATATAAAAACTGACTGAAATGGATTTAAATATCCAAGTATTAGGTTATTACTGGACTGAGACAAAGTACTAATTCTAGACAAAGTCTAGCATATGTCCATGTAGAAATAAAAATATTTCTACCAGTGTCTGTAGAAAAAAATCAATCACATCAGTGATTCTCCTAGCCGGAAACTTACTAAGTTCCACCTCGTAGCGCAGCACTTTTGTGACTATCACAACTTTGAAAATAACTTCTGCGTAGATCCGGCAACCATGTGCCTTGGCTCAGCGTAGCAGCAGCTTGCTAGGCAAGTGCTTGTATTGAAGTGAGCTAACCATGCCTGCGCCAGCCGGCTTTTATTCAAAACAGCCAGGGTCACGCGTCATCACGCTGAAATCTAGAAATCCTCATATCTCTGGTATCCCTGGTCCGATTTACTTGATACTAATTGCATTCTCTTTCATTTGGCCGTGCCAGTAATCTGATCCAAGTCTCAAGTCTCTACTCCAAGGCTAACTATTTAATCAATAAATAGCCTCGACCTCTGCTATTACTCGCTACGTCACTTGACATGCTGTTAGCGGTATATTCTTTCCAATTGCTTCGAGAAGCAATGTAGCGCGATATTCAAATATCTCAACTTTCAAAAGCGGCTGTAGCCTTTCCCTTGATATCTAGGTGTCTGAATCTTGGAATACCCATTCCTAGAGTTGGGCACAGTACAAAGGTAGCACTAGCAAAGGGCACCTCAGTGTCATGCTCTATATCACCGCCATCTTGACGGAAACGTAATCGCGGCCACCCAAATGTTAAAAGCTAAAATGTAATTATGACCAACCTAATAATCTAGTCTCTACCAAATTTTGCAACAACATATCTTTATGTGGGAAGCATATTCTGACCAAACTGCAAGATCATCAGCCCAATAGTTTGCAGAAGGTGGCTAAGTATGTGTGCAAATAGATTCCCCCTATCAATTCCAACTCGGTGAAACCGAATTGAACGAAATTTGGTACAGAGGTAGCAATAGCAAAGGGCACCTCAGTGTCATGTTTATATCGCCGCCATCTTGACGGAAATGGAATGACGGCCACCCAAATGTTAAAAGCTTAAATCAAATTACGACCATCCTAATAATTTGATCTCTACCAGATTTTGCAACAACATGCCTTTTTGTGGAAAGCATCTTATGACTGACTACAAGGTCATCAGCCCAATAGTTTGCAAATAGCGGTCATGTATGTGTGCAAATCCATTCCCCATATCAATTCAAACACGGTGAAACTGAATTGAATGAAATTTTTTACAGAGGTAGCACTAGCAAAGGGCACCTCATATTCATGTTTAATATCCCTATAGCACGTTGTATTTCAACAAGCTACTACAACCAACATTCAATTATACTCCTTGAAAAGGACAAAGAGTTATAACAATACTCATGCATTTAGGAGAAAGTAGGCTATATGTTCTTTACTGAACATCTTGTTTACTAGGTTAATACACAACTGAGATATTTTAGATATATTTTAGTTCATTTGGAAATCATGGAACCAATGTTTATTTTGCCACCTTTTGTCCCATTGCGGAGTTTAAAGACTTGCACCGTAATTTGAATCTTTTAAGTTCTGTATGTAATTGTCGCCTAAAATAAATCACCACATTAAAAAAAAAATACAAATGTCAATACATTAAAATCTGATACATAAACTTACCGTAATATCTTTGCATCACATAAGCTCACCAGCAACAGCAGTGATGCACTGTCGTCAGGCAGCCGCTCACATATGAACATAAACTGAACTTCAGTATTCAATCTGTTAATGCTGGTATATATTTTGAACTACTGAATATAAGTTCAATGACTTTAAAATTAATTTCATTAGTGTTCATTTTGCACACTTTCGATAAATTTATTATATCGTTCGCAGAGGTGAATGTTTCGCCGTAGATCTCAGTCACGATATCATCACGAGTTGGAAGTCTGGCTGGTAATTCTATAACATTTGATTACTTATCACCCACAGAGGGGTGGTCATCTTTAACTTATAGCAAAAAATCGGAAAATTACATTTCATCTGGTTTCGATCACGTGGTTTTATGTAAGCCGCATATTTTGAAGAAGGGCCAGACACCTCTAAGGCGGACACCCCTTCATAACAGACGATTTTCTAGGTCCGTGACCAAACCCCTATTAAGTATATTAGTAATTAATCTCTCTTATGCGGCCACTCGCTATTACGGACACGGGCACCCCGGCCGCATTTAAAAAAGTCAACCAAAATTTCTTAGAGGACACTTGTTTTGAAAAGAAATCACATCTCTGTAGGTCTATTAGCCTTGTATGAACACTCTGTTGTTTAATATACCTCCGACACGTCCTGTGCTTCCTGGAAGCTAGTTAGTGCTGACCTTCCCATCCCATATCTTCTGCACTGCATCAAAAATAAACCTAGGCCTAACGGTATCGCTTTCATTGTTCTCTTGAACTTGAAATGGTCGGGGTAAGGGAATTCATACTTTCACTATCTGGTCAGTTTTACCGTGAAACTTCATAAATCTATGTTAGGACCTGTGCGTTACAGTAGCAAGTGATTGCGTTTGAAATCGCTTACTTCACTAAATTCCTGCCGCTCCTTCCGGAGCATAGGGCCTTGGCAAAATTTCTCCACGCAGTACGGTTCCTGGCCATTCTCTTTACTTGACTCCAGTTCTTGTCCATCTCTGCAATTTCATTTTCGATCGTCCTCTTCCAGGTCTTCTTAGGCGCAGTTGAAATGGCTCCTCGTTAAAGTTTAACTTTAAAAGAGAACGTCGACATCATAGATTATCATAAACATGAGAAATGTGGTGTACGGAAACCATGTGAAGTGTTTCAGATTGGAAAGACACAGGTAGCAGAAATTGTGAAAAAACAAGAAGAGATAATTAAGGTATGGCATCTTAATGGTAATGAGCTGCAAATTAGACAGTTTCAAAGTGGTACTGGTGCTGTTATTGATAAAGCAGTGATAGTGTGGTTCAGCAAAATAAGAAGTCAGAACGTCCCTGTGTCCGGACCATTGATACAAGCCAAAGCATGGGATTTCACGGCAGAATTAGGTATCGGAGATTTCGAAGCCTGGAGAATTTCAGAAAGTGCCACGATATAAAATTCGGAGCAATTTGCGGAGAATCCTCCACTGTTGATATGGATGTTTCAAGCTGGGAAGAAAAGTAGTCTTCTATCACTGACGGCTATTCGCCGGAAAACATTATAATGCGGACGAAACTGGACTGTTTTACCGCACGTAATCCTACGTTTTCATGTAAGTACACATACTGCACAAGTTTATGTGCCAAATTGCAATCATTTTCTCTAACCCTCTATAGTGAACACCCCTCTTTACGGTCCCAAAGGTGTCCGTTATACAGAGGTTTCACAGTAGGCTATATATTTATAGGAAATGAAGTTGAAAATTAGCAGACTTGGCTCATTTACCTAGACAGTTTTTAGAAAGTAAAAATAATAAACCAACATTGCTTTATCATCATGTACATGCCACCAGCAGGAGCAGTATGTATTTTAAGCAAGTTGATTATACATCTATACCATTTGCAATTATTACAAGCTGCTTCAACGTGCCACCATATCAAACAAAGCTGTCAAGAGACCAGTGTGCAAGCCCAGCACATATCCTTAACTTTGTCGCATTATTGCAGCCGTCCTTGAGTGTATATAAGGGGAAAAGAGGCAGGGCATCATCATCATCTTGCACAGTTTCCAGCCACTGGCCGGGTCTGTTTGGAACACAAGCCTCTCCAACAACTTCTGTCTTCCCACCATCTCTCAGCCTCCACCCTTGTCCAGTCTTCTCCTCTCTTCTTCACGCTTTCTACCACCCCCTTCAGCCACCTGTCTCTCGGTCTCTTTCCTTTCCACTTCGTCTCGTGTATCCTCCTGGGCATCCTCTTCTCCTCCATTCGTTTTACATGTCCATACCATCTAAGTCTAGATTTCTCTATACCATCCTGTAATGGTTCCTCCTTCATTAATTCTCTGGTCCTCTCATTTCTTATTCTGTCCATCTTTGTAGCTCCAATACTGCTTCTCAAGAACCTCATCTCACTGGCCTGTATTTTGCTCTTCTCCCTTCCTTTCATAACCCAGGTCTCCAGGCATACGTCAGGATAGGGACATAGTACATCCGATATATGATCTTTTTGCTGTTCTGAGGGACATCCTTGCTCCATATCATGCTTCTCACACTCCTCCGGAATGCTTCTGCTTGTCTCCCCTGCTCATTTAATTCTCTATCGTTTCTTCCATTATCTTGTATCAGGCTTCCCAGATACTTGAAACTCTCCACTTTCTTCAGCTGTTCCCCACCAATTGTTATTCCCATTGTGGTTCTTTCCTTCTTCCTTGTTGTGATCACCATCTCACTCTTATTTATGCTAAATTTCATCCCAAAGGCAGGGCTTATATTGCTTTATTTTTTTATATATAGGGTCATGCGCCCCGATAAACACGGCAAGCTAAGCCGGCTTTGACTGGCGCAGATTGCGGGCGTGCATACACAGTTCAGGTGTGTGTTACAAGAGAGGGAGGACTATGAGCACTGTAAGTACACATTATTGAACATGTTTGGTAAAAGTATGCGCGAACTACCGGCTGAACCGTGCACGCGCGCCCGCGATCTGCACCAGTCAAAGCCGGCTTAGCTTGCTGTGTTTATCGGGGAGCACATAGATAACGACCCTGTACTTTCTAGACATGTGTGTTAGCTTCCTTGTTGATTCAGTGGTCAAGTATCCACCTCCTGATCCCAAGATCCCGAGTTTCAATCCTGACTGAGGAAGTCACATTTTTGAAGGGCAGAAAAAATCATCAGCACTCCAAGTTGTATGATGTGGGCTTGAAAAAGACATCTTGAATTACATTCAGTGATTTCAAAACTAAATTAATATCTCAGCCACAGGGCACCCAACAGAGCTCTGGCTTCACTGATAGCAGATCACCTAGATGGCTCTACATCTTGGGTGTTTCTTCAAAGTGAAACTCGATCTGGTGTTGTAGCCTTTCAAGCAGAACATTGAAGTTTTGCTAATACATAGTAGCCAGTAGATTAAAAAAAAAATCAAATCAACTATACAAGATTCATCATCTTCGTGTATACGAATGCCAAGGGACCATGCAACGTTTGAATTATTCATGATCCCAAACTTAATACTTCAAATTAACCAGTTTGACTGTATTAAAATGAGGTACATAAATGTATTCGGGGAATTACACTGATGTGCCACTGTGCTAAGATTTATGAAAAGGTATTGGAGAAACGGATACGTAAGGTAACGGAACAGCAACTGAGGGAGGAGCAATATGCATTCAGGCAGGGGAGGTCCACTACTGACCTCATATTTGGAGTGAGACAGTTACAGGAGCGTCACTACGAGTATGGGGAAGATTTGGTATTGGCCTTTATGGACATTGAGAAGGCATACGACAGTGTCGTAAGAAACAGAGTATGGGAAGCGATGAGAGCCAAAGCAATAACGGAAGAAATATTGATGAGAGTGAAAGATATGTATGAGGGAAGCAGAAGCTGTGTGAAAGTCGGTATGGAAAGAACAGAATGGTTTGAGTTGACTAATGGTCTAAAGCAGGGAAGTGCCCTCTCGGCCTTGCTCTTTGTAATGGTGATGGATGAAGTGATGCAAAAGGTAGCACAGCATATTGGGGAGGACGAAATGAAGGCAATGGTGTTTGCAGATGTCTTGATGATCTGGGGCAACAAGGAAAGGGATGTACAGGAGCAACTAAATGCAAGGGAGGAAGTAGTGTCATCCTATGGAATGAAGTTTTCGACACTAAAGATGATGATGATGATAATTGTTGTTTTAAGGGGCCTAACGTCTAGGTTATCGGCCCCTAATGACACAAAAGAGTGAAGTGGTGATAACAACATGTGAGAAGGACAGAGTATACACTGGGCTAAAGTTAGGTGGAGAGCAGTTGAAGAGAGTGCAGAGCTTCAAGTATCTGGGACGTGTCATTGAAGAAAATGGGGGAAATGCCTTGGAATTAGATGAAAGAGGAAGGTGTGATGATGGATTCATCAAGAGTGTTAGAGGCCTGATATGGAGCAAGGATGTGCCACAGAAATGTAAAGGGATCCTGTACAAGATTTACTTTGTGCCGATCCTAACGTATGGATCAGAAACTTGGGTGATGAGGGGGAGAGATAAAAGCAGAATACAAGCAGTGGAAATGAAGTTTCAGAGGAGTCGTATAGGTGGACAGCGTCAGAAATGATAGAGTCAGAGAAATATTAAAGGAAGAACCCCCACTGGTTAGGATTGAAAAATCAAGGCTACAGTGGTATAGACACGTGAAAAGAATGGGAGAAGAGAGAATGCCACGGAAAATATTGGAAATGGAGTGGAAGAAAACGAGACCTAGAGGAAGACCAAGGGATAGGTGGATAAAGGGGGCGAAGAAAAGTGTCGAGAGAAAAGGAGTTAATTGGACTACAGTGACAGAAGAGAAGTGGTGGATGGACAGAAAACGATGGAGAGGCTTATGCTCCAAGCAGACCCAACCTGCGGTTGGAAACTGCTCTAGTTGATGAAAATTCCATCTTGTTTCACATGAGCTTGGCAATTTGAAATTGAAACCCCTTGCTCTAAGAAGATCGCTTCTTTTACTAGACCGGCTAAAGAAAGTATGGAATCCTGCGAGGTTTGCTACAAAAATCTTAACTTGCGTAATTGTTTTAAAAGCATAAAGCAGAACCAAATTTAATTGATGCGCGTATCAATGGATGAAGAGGGCATGAGGATATTCTTGTTTTACAATACAGTGAACACCAGCATTTTTACCTGCCATTGCACTGCATCCATCGTACGTTTGGGATATTACGGTAATTTCTCTTTCGAGATCTTACAGGTTTTGAGGACGTCAAGCAAAACAGCGGCTATACCTTGAGCACTTCGGTCTTTTGAAACATCATAAAATCCGACGAATCTCTCTTCAATTTCTCCCGATTCGTTGTTGGCATAACGGAAAATAACGCTCATTTGACTTGTAGATGAGACATCCGTGGTTTCATCAGCCTGAATGGAAATAAACGGACTATTTTCAAGTTCACTAAAAATCTGTTCTTTAACTACTTCCGTAATGCATTTGAGCAGTTCGTTTTGTGTGTCAGAGGAAGTGCCTTTATATACCCCATCAGATAATAAATGATCTTTCATATACGGTTCTTCCTCTGCAAAGAAATCCAATAATTCTAAATAATTGACTTTGTTTAAAGATGTCTTAGATTCATCGTGACCTCTGCGAGCTAACTCTTGCCGCGCCAGAAAACAGAGAGTTGAAATCAGTCTTTTCATTATATTCCTATTTCGCTCGACTTTTTCATTGTTTTTCAAAGCTGCAAGACGCATCGCCTCAGAAAGTGCATGGTCAATTCCAGCGGTACCTAAATGATTATATTTAACAGCTGCTGTGATGTGTGAAATTGAACACTCATGTTTTTTTGCCTTAGAAAGAAAATGTTTAAGACTTTCCTCAGCAACCCCTCTTTTGCCCCATTCTAAATCGTCTTTAGCAAAAAGCACACAATAAAAACAAAATAATCTATTTCAGGTAGCACTACCACTCAACCATGGTGTCGACTCGTACCATTGTCTCTGAAACCGTCTTACAAACTTTCCATCGGTTTTCTGAAGTGACAAGCTTGCTTTCACCTGGATTTTTTCCTCCAAAGAGAGTTGAGAATAAAATGTTGGATTTTCAATAAGAAAATTCAATGGATCTTGAGATGTATTGAACGCATCCATTGAAACGCATGTGTCGTGTAGAGTAGCGTACTGATGCCTACTATTTGTTTACAACTACACTGTAACACAAACACACCACACAGTAAGATACAAATAGATTAATAGAAACACACTTCACTGCACTTACATTCCACACTGGCAATAGGCTACACAGATTCGTATCATTCACCGTGTAGCCAGGACTGCCAACATGTCGAAAGAGCACATTAAAAAGAATTATCATTCTGCAGGTTAAGATATGTATTTTAAAGTAACACATAATGAGATTTACCTTAAATTCATTTTTTTTGCATATGTCTGGGTCCTGTTCAGATTTATGTACATGTTCAATAATTTTTCATGTCAGAAAATTATGCTATCTTGCATTTAATATCATTGACAACCCTGTAACCAGTATCATTCATTATACTGTGCTGTCTTAGTTCTGCCAAACACCCCTAGATTGCAGCAGTTACTTAAACCAGCGTTGTGGGCTTGGGCAAGCCTTAACGCACACGTTTAGAAGATACAACCTCCTCTTCACCCCGCCCCACAAGTAGTTGCTACTGCGTCTGAGCGCGTCAGGCTGAGTTGAGGTGAATAGCTATTGGTTGATTTGGTTGTGAGCAGACACAGCGCTAGGCAGCGCGAGTTCAAATATATACTATTAGAAATAACAATCGAAAAACACCAATAACAGCGGAAGAAAACTAATTTACGTTTTTTTACAGATAGGCTGAGCCTCAGCGCCCTAATGGGCACCTCGCCCCTGGTGTGTCCAAACACATGCTACCTAAACTCCCTCTCCCACAATTCTGTTCACAGCTATTTTATGATTATTGCCGTTTCATCCAGACTCCACTGGGTTTGTCTTGACAAAAGCTGTTCTAACATTGATTTCTTGCTATACATTCCAATGTTAGAAGTACTAAAATCTTCAAGGAACATGGTGTTAATTTACTCCACTATTAGTGATTTAGAGGGCATGGCTGTCCTCCATTTTTCTGTCATAAGGCTTTTCCTTCTTTTCTTCAGTGACAGAGATATGATATAGAAGCTGTCCCCATTAACTCTATGAACCTGTCATGATGGGTATTTTTTTTTCCGTGTGACTTCCTGAGAGGCCGAGTGCAGGTCTTTCTAGTCGGCGCCCGTAGGCGACCTGCGCGTCGGGATGAGAGATGGAATTGATGAAAGTGAATGAAACTGGGCAAGGAAGTGGAAGGAATCGGCTGTGGCCTGTCAGAAGGTACCGTCCCAGCATTTGCCTGGTGTTGAAAATGGGAAACCACGGAAAACCATTTCAAGGACGGACGATGGTGGGGCTCGAACCCACGCGTCTACCGAGTCAGCATGTAACGGTTCTCTACGTTGGGATGACAAGTGTAACAGTTTCTTTTGAGAGTGTGGAAAAACCACAACACGTCCCTCGTTTGAGGCGATAAATGTAATGTTTACTCTGACTAAGATACGTTGTATTAATGGGTGCCAAGACTTCAACGCTATGTTGAAATCTAAATTTATATTTAACAACACCTAGCTCAGGCAGAACACCTTTAAGAATCTTCACTCTCAGATCGTGGTATGATTTGATCATTAACCCAACTAACAATTGTATCAGGAGAAGGAATTTGGTCTATATCTAATGCTACCTACTGAAAGCAAAGATTGCATAGTATAAGAAATGAATTTATTAGATAAAAAACAAGTAGAGGCAATTTTAATAATAATAATAATAATACAAATAAATTTAAATTGGAGCGTAACGATTTGAATTTACCACTAGAGAATTATGTGAAAACGGAGTCGGATGAATTACTGATTTTACTATTATTCCCAAGCTAAGAAGTTACTGAAATGCTGAATATGAAACAAAGAAACGAGAGATTATGTAGTTCTGAGTCATTCGCGCTTACCATTGGAAATTGCCGTGGCATTTCCCTCGTACTTGATGCTGAAGAGAGCTTCCCACAGCCTTCTGGACGTCGCCATCTTCTTCGTCAGTTGTGGAGATTGTTGTAGAAATGTAAAGTTATGGTCCGATCACACCGGAACCAACCAAACGAGCAACCACCTCAGTCAAGTTTTACAATGATAATCGTCCTCCCTTCTCGGCGCGCAAACAATATATGCACTCGCCGAACCCCCTCTCCGGACCCGTCTCCCACTCGCCCGGTCTCCAATGATTGGCTGAGACACCACACGATACTCCCGGTACAAGGGTCAATATACTCGGCGCAACGATGTCGATTTCCAGTCCAGGCCATTTCGCCTTTTCTTGTTGCAGCCAGCTGGAAGTGCCCCACGGCTTGCGTCACGCTTCTCGACAAGAATATACCTGTAGTTGAATTCCCAATGACTCATCTCTCTCACAATAAACTCTGACAAAAATCCGTAAAATTCCGTAATCATATCATTTTCCGCGATAATGTTGTACGTAATAATTCGCTTGATAGTGTTTTCTATAACATCGAAAACCTATCTGTATACTTATAATCTTATAAAAAAACGCTCCCAAAAAATACCTTATTAATAACAATAAGTTACATGAAACTTGTCTTGGCAGAACAATTTGCCGCGTAAATAAACATTGAATGGCTTCCTACTAACTTATGTCAGTGGCGTAAAATACCCTCGAAAAACACGTTACAAGCAGAGAGCTTGGCCCCAGGGCCTAACGCTGCGCTTTTAGCGAGCGTAGCCACCACTGTCGGTATGATGGGTAATGAAAGCTAGTGAGTTACTGCCCGTCACCCATCACTACAAACATGGTTGTAGTACTTTTGCACCTGTTTGGTTGCATTCACAGTCACCAACCATGTTTCAAGACCACTTGTTGACACTGAAACCAGCACATGTAATGTAAACTGAAAGTTGGCTGTCTAGTGACATATTCCATCCTCACATAGTTGGCCAACCTGTAATGCAATACTAACTTATTGAAGATCAATACATTTCCACTTTATGTAGACTTCATATTTTATCTACTACATATTATTGTATTGGATTGGCACAGGATTATGACATCTATAATAATCAACCTACTACAGTACCTATGTTTTAGTGCCGTGAAAGTGCAAAAGTGGTTGCAGCATAATCCCAGATGACAAACTTCCTTCAAAGAATACAGTAAATAACTTGCTGACTATAACTGTCAAACACAGGATATGGGATAATCAAAAAGATGAAGTGATTTACTTTTTGAAAACAATTCTTTATTTTATTTTCTGTTTCAATATACAACAAAAAATAATTTAAATTTTATATGAAAGGCTGTAATGTTAAGATTTATTTACACTAAATATTCCTATAGTGTATTTTATATGTACACCCCAAGATAACATAACAAGTTGTCAACAACAACAAAAAAGGAGAGAATTTTTTTATCATCCAACCAGACTGCCGCACAGCACATAGCAGATGATAATAAACTCTCTGATATTCAACAATGTTTAGTTCATATGGTTGAGAGGCAAGGATTCACAACACTACATGCACTGGGAATGTTCTACTAGTGCTCAGCAGTTCTGAAAGAAACATAATATTCAACACTTGGATCTGCATTTTGAAAATACACATTCATGCCCTGTATATAAGATACCTTGTGATCAGAAACTAGAACTGACTCTGTGCATGTAACAATATATGCAAGCAGATACCATGAAATTTACAATAACTCTACTGAAACTCAGAAAAGCAGAAGAACCTTGTCTTCCTAATACAATGCAAGTGTTAGCTTTGTTTTACTGAATACGGGCAGCTGCTATGCATTTTATTTCCATATCACTGTGTAAATTTTAGTTACAAATCCATATTCACAAACCATAATTTCTCATTCTGAAGACAATCTCCTACTTCAAACTACAATGAACATAATACAGTATCATTTCAAGATTAGGGAAAGCTCTTAAGAGCAGTAACTTGATGATAGAAAGCAATCTTAATATGAATTTGCAAGACTCACTACTGTCCTCACCAATTTTCACTTCAGCACCCAGTGTGCAATTTTCACAATCTAGGTGGACAAAAATGCTATTTCAACTTGTTTAGTTGGCCGAAGATAGGTAACACAAATTATTGCCGACTGTACTAGGGATGTCATCAAAGCAATATTGATTATGGTGTTTGAAGTCATTTTTCTGTGTTGCCTTAGTCAACAAAAGTTTGGTGCTTTTCAGTCGGTCAACACGTTTGTACCCAAATGATATGGGTTATTCCCCCATAACCAAACTTTTGTTTTTGAGTAATATTGATGTTGTTTTGACACCTACGTGGTTCTCCCGACGATGCAAAGATAGCACTATCTCCACTCATGCCCGGCTGGTCGGCAGTGGTTTTTGAGTAATATTGATGTTGTTTTGACACCTACGTGGTTCTCCCGACGATGCAAAGATAGCACTATCTCCACTCCTGCCCGGCTGGTCGGCAGTGGTGCTAGTGAAATGAAAATGAAAATCCACAGCCTGCTTCCAGTCTCCGACCGGGTCAGGAATGGAATGAATGAAGCCCCCATCTAGCGGCGAGGATATGAACTGTGCCGGCTGCCGAAGCCTGTCGCACAGTGGTGCTAGTGATTGCTTCTTATTACGAGTGGCAGTAAATGAAACAAGTATTCTGTATCATGGAAAATGTTCATATAGGTATGCTCTTTTGTACAATGTGCTCATTTTCAACAGTCATCGCAGGATAGCTTTGCATTATTGACATAAAATATATATAGTGTCAAAATTATTACATTTTAATCGTTTACTATATTTAAGCAGACTTTTAGTATTCGGAATCACTCGGAATCACCACAATTTTGATATTGTACTAGGGCATTACCGTATTTCTCTATTGAATGTCAATATGGGTAGCTGCGCACACTTGCTCACTTATTCAAAATTAATTGTTTTCAGTAGATCTGCGCATGATAACCTGGCATGAGCTCTTCGATGTCGGGTTGCAATCTAAGATGGAAACCTGGAACGAAGATGGTTTTAACCACGCTGTCAGTGCTTTAGGTCTAGAAAACAAGCCCGAATATTCTAAAATTATATTTTACTTTCTTCAAATAATGGTTACATAGATCACAGCTAAAGCCCTGCGCTGATAAACCTGTGGATATCCGCAAAATGTTTCGCCATGCAGAGTATATTTGTGGATAGTTTTTAGAATAAGTTATAATCCGAATTTGTTTAATATCACTACTAGAACCCATATGTTTATGACATATCATGTTTTTTTCATGACAAATATAAGATGATGATATAAGCTAATCTCATTCAAATTATGTCATAAAGCATACGGTAATTAACACTCCGAACTGAAAAGGGTTACAATTCTGGCTGTATAACATTCATTTTAAACATAGCACATGACATACATAGCCTAGGGGAACGACTTTCTCCTCAAATGTCTAAATGTGTTGCTTTAATACTTAATGCTATCTACATAAAAATACTATTGTAATTCCAGTAGATTCGGATAACAAACTTGCGGATGCGGATAAAATTTTGTTTATCCGCGCAGGGTTCTAGTCATAGCATAAGTATGCAACGAAGCTGTCCTCCAGTTAGCATTCCGAAGAGTCAAGGAGCCAAATCAATAATGATTTTAATATGACTGTTATTTTAAATTCGATTTTACCCTCCAGGTTGGTGGCTCCCACGGACTCAGCGAGGGAACTCACCACTACCGCCTCTACGGGCAGCGTCCAAGAGCTGGGAACATCTGGTCGGAGTGGATACAACTGGGGAGGTGTGATCAGCACCTCACCCAGGCGGCCTCACCTGCAAAGCGAACAGGGTCCTCATGAGGAAAGGGAGGGGAAGATTAGGATGGATAGACAAGGAAGAGGGAAGGAGGCGGCCGTGGCCTTACAGTAGGTACCATCCAGGCATTTGCCCGAAGATTAAGTGGGAAACCATTTCAAGGATGGCCGAGGTGGGAATCGAACCCCCTCTATTCATTTGGACCACCCGAGGCCGAGTAGACCCCGTTCCAGTCCTCATACCACTTTTCAAATGTCATGGCAGAGCCGGAAATCGAACCCAGGACCTCCTGGGCGGCAGCTAACCATGCTGACCGATACGCTACGGAGGCGACTAATATGACTGTGCCTGTCATAAATCTTGTACAGCAATTATATACATTTCCAATGAAACACACACATCCTGCTATTAGAAGCATAGATTTTAAATTTTCAAGATTCAAAACACTCAAACCATTGTGGCTTTAACTAGCCTTTCTATAAAACTTTAAAAATATTTTTTTTGAGTTTGCTCAAAATACTAATAATGTGGAAATGTGTGAGATTCATTTAGTAGCTGTAGGTTTAACACTCACTTTAAAAAAATTAAAGACCTAACATTCCTATAAACAAAAGGGGAAGCCTTTAGTTTGACGTGACCGTTAATCTTGCGATCATGAGCCATGGGGCCTCCTTTTTAAAAATAATGTGGAATCCGAACCACAGGACATGGCATTTCACTTGGAAAATCCCACATGTATTGACCGGGAATCGAACCTGGTCAACCAGGGTGAGAGGCACACAGCTTTACCACTGCGCCACCATGCCCCTTATTCCCATAAACATGGGAGATATGAGGGAAACAGTGGAGATCAGCACAAAGCAAGAACCAAATTTTGAAAAATGGACAAAAAAGTTACGATTTGAATTTTTTAAATTTAAAACTTTGCTTCTACAGTGTGGGTTTCTTTGGAAATGTATATATTTGTTGTACAAGTTCTATGACAGGCACGGCTAAAATATCAAAATAGTTATAGTATTAGCTTTTTAAGTTGTATGTTCCCCCTCTAATGGAACCCTATTACCCCATACCCTAACTCATCGCAAAGTGTTAAAGCAATATGGAAGAAGATACAACTTTTACCTTATTATAAAGTTGTCCACCTAGAATGGCAAAATTGCACACTGTGCAGCAGTGTAACATTTGGCACTGGAAAATAAAAATTTAAAAAATACAAACTGCCAAATAAACATCCAACAAATTTGACAGGATCCTAGTTTCCCACACAACCATGTCCACTCTATTACAGCAGGTTCATCAGGTTAAATATACCACATTTACAAGTTCTTGTTTGTTTTATCAGGCTGAACTTTCTGGAATGTACCAGTGGACATTCCTAAAAGAATTACGGGATGGGGTTGGTCCTCTTAAGCTGTGAGCAAATAGCGATTGACGTCTTTCCCTGTCACTGGTGTAAAACCAGTCCGAGGGTTTGATAACTTCATAACGGACTAATATATGGCCCTACAGCAAACAGCACCAGCAGGCCCTGTGGTGACAGCAGAAAACAACTAACTTTTCTTGCAGTAATATATTTTATTAGGAAGCAGTAAACTAGCAACATGAGAGAAAATAACTGAAATAATGTAGTAATGTATAAGGCAACCAATTCCTTTGCTCTTAAACTTTATCTCTTCCAGCAACTGATGCGTCACAGCAATAGGCAAAGAGTATTTCCAGAACACTTGATAATAATAATAATAATAATAATAATAATAATAATAATAATAATCTGAATCGATTACCTAGTAACATATTCAGGTCTCCAGTTGAAAGAAATAGAACTCACTGGCATATGACTGAAGAAAGGAAACATATGAGGAATAAGACAGCTTTACACGAGATTTAAATCCGAGAAGACAATGGCTTTTATTTACAGATTACTAATCCTAACATCACAGACTGAAATTTGTTACATGGAGTTGATGCTAGTCAATTCCAGATTATACAACTATCATTGGCTAATTAGTGTTATAAAATATAAATATCAAACTAACAGTGTTTTCAGGTTTAAAAAATAATATAATATACTTTGATCTTGGCAACAAAAGCAATACCATTACATGTCATCTGCCCAATAGAGCAGCAGATAGAAAATTACTGGCCTATCCTTCCAACATTTTCTTGGAAAAAATTGAAGTTCCTACCATATAATTTCAATGGGAAATATTCATGATCTGTACCAATTTTAAATGCAGGAAAAAAAATTCTCAATTAAAACTGTGACAGGATCAATTACAAGAATGGAATGCACAGTGCAACCGAGACTCTATGCAGACTGCTTCGTGTTATTGGCTTCACACAGTGCAATGCGCAGTACAACCAAGACTCCACATTGACTGCTTGGCATAAAGCAAATACCAAGTGAGAAAATTATGCAAATGCAGAAAATGGTTAAAGTTAGGATACATCCCATCATGATGTCTGCTACTGGAATTGTTCCATTTGGCAAACAGGTGAACTTTAGAAGCGACCCGGTCTGGCATATTCCATTTCTACTATCATCTAACAGAGAAACCAAGAGATTAATATGCCAACATTTATGACATGATGAATCCTTTATTACTCCCATCCATTAACAACCAGCACCACCACCATACCTTCACCAGTGTGGAGAATCCCTCCTCACCTGAGCTACGTAGGACGCAGATAAAACAATTCCTTAACTGTTTCAACTACCCACAATCATATTTAAGAAATGAGAAACTGGAAAATAAGACGTTGAGGGACCAGTTTTATCATGCAACCTTACAAGACAGAAATTTCACACAATCACAAACAGGAAAAGAAGAACACATCAGGACAGGGCAATGGGACAAGATGGATACAAATAGGTCTTCTATGCTATAGCCCCCAACAAGATCGTTTCGACCTCCTGGTCTCATCAGGAGGGCAGGCAGCAACTAACATGTAGCGGGAGAGGGAAGGTTCCAAGCTGTCTACGAATGGTTATACAGGACAACGCACGACTTAAACTGTGTTATTGCAATGAAAGAACTAACTAAGCATGAAGTAGAAGTGTTCAATCTACCCATTTATTTAAGAATTGAATGTTATATATGGCATGTACAGGAGTTTATGAGTGTATAGCAATACCGTATAAAGTTGTAAATTTGCAAATTATTTACATTTAACATATGCGGATTTTTTTGGCTATATTTAACAAACGGAGATGGAGACACTGCTGTGTACTTTATGTCTCCATCTGCTGTCCATGAATTGTAGATAGAATGTTTGGAAAAATAATCAACAATAATAATAGTTTAACATCTAGACTTACAGGATGGAGTTGCGTCGTATAATAGTTATAGTTAAAGAAAGAGTTATTTCTCTTTAGTTACGCTTATTCGCCACCATTTTCCCTTTCTTGGGTTTTATCATTTGCATTCTCTATATATTTATTTTCTTCTTCAATCTGATTTCAAATGGGAGGGGGGAGGGGGAGCGTGGCGGCGAAGCGGTTAAGCTCTTTGCCTCTCACCAAGGTGGACCGGGTTAGATTCCCCGTCAATGTACAGTATATGAGATTTTCCAAGTGAAATGCCATGTCCTGTGGCTCGGATTCCACGTAAAAAGGAGGTCCTGCGCCTCAAGACCGAGAGACTAACGGTCATGTTAAAACTACAAGCTGCTTCTTCTGATTTCAAATGTTTTCTCAGTCTCCCTAAAATATCAGATTAGTGTACTTCTAATGATGCCATTGTTGATTCTTTTAGGGGTTTTGCAACATCGTGGTAATGTAGCCCCGTGTACTTGGGTGTGTGTAGAATTTGTCTGATAACCCGTGTCACTGTGATGTCTGTACTAGTGTGTGTATTTGTAATTAAGGTAGGATTTGGGTAGGAAGCGGCCGTGGCCTTAAGTTAGGTACCATCCCGGCATTTGTCTGGAGTAGAAATGGGGAAACCATGGAAAACCACTTACACGATGGCTGAGGTAGGAATCGAACCTGCCTCTTCTCAGTTTTGCCTCAAAGGCTGAGTGTACCCCATTCCAGCCCTCAGACCAGAATTAAATTTGTTGACAAGAGCCGGGAATTGAATCTGTGCAAAGGGGCAGATGACCTCGTAGTTCTGCCACTTAAAACCTCAATAACTAACTAACTGAACCCGGGCCTCCGCGACGACATCCAAGAATGAACTTCTAATAATGGCTGTGCAAATTGAACATGGCACAGCTCTGATCAACACTTTGCCAATGAAAGTGTGCAGTTCTATGCTTACAGAACATATTTAAATAGTGATATTCACTAGAAGTACCGTCACTATAAATACTTACAAGGTGACATTACTTGATCATATTATAAACTGCATTTATTTTGTGGCTTGGCAGGTAGCGGGCATGGTTCTGACTGGACTCTTAGGAGTTCGAATCTTCACTGTGATAGTTATTTTTATTTCTTCTTTTATAGAGATATAAACTTGTCCAGCAAGTGTGGTAGCCAAGAGGTCATTTGCAATTAACTGATCCCCAACATAAATTTGTCAAATGAGTAGGATCTTATGTAGTAGCATACAGTAAGTATTGTTGTTTCATTAGTTAATTATTAATTTTATTTTTTGTTTGTTTGTTTGTTTTTGTCCTGAAAAGGGCCTTTTATTTCTTTGAAAATGGGGACATGGTGCACCACCTCTTGCAGGCAATAAGGCATAGATCGGATCAGAGCAAACGCATAGTGATTGTCCGAGGCATCCAATATGACATAGCAGGCAGTGGGTTGGGCCACTTCCCCACCGCATACTTCTTTGTCTCCACATACACATGCTCAACCTGGTCTTGCCCTGCAAATCATTCTTTTAACTAACAGGGACTTCTGGATTGGAGACTGGTCCTACTGGATCCGTTGGGATCAATTGCACGGAAGGACCCATATTATTTTCTAGAATGTGCACATATTGGTTGGGGTGAGACTACATTCAATTGAACTACCGTATTTACTCGCATCTCTCTTTAGTCAGGAAAAATAATAATAATTTTTGCCTCGCATATTGGACCCGTTATTAACGAAATGCAGGCAACTAACAATGCGTCATTACTACAGACTTCCTTTTACTAGGCATTATATGATGGAAAAAGATCAGGTTATTGCTATTTTCGATACGGCATTCCATGGACGTTCCTGTATTGAACATGAGTGTGTACCAATTGCCGTTACGGTACTTTGTAGGTGACAGTACATGAAGCTGCCTTCTTTCCTACCTGCAGAAAGATTGGGGCTAGCTGTTGTAACAAAAATAACTCGCTAACCCCCACACCAAGGCCGCATTCCTAGCCAGTCAGTCTCACTCTGCCATCCCTCTCACTCTTCTGTCTTTGTCAATACATTTACCAGGCAATGGTCGTTCAGTCTATGGTAGCCTGCTGGTACAGTCAGGAAAGTGACAATATCATACGAATTAGTGGTGTAGTACCATGAGTGGTAACGTTAATACCAGTAAGCATAGACGTGTTTCTGCTTGTTTTAAACAAAATGTTCTTATGTTTGCCGATAAGAATGGAGTGCAGGCCGCTGGCCGTGAATTCACTGTTCAACCAAATATGATCAGATATTGGCGAAAGCAACAAGAAAAACTAATGGTCGCAAAAAAAGAATGTTAGATCTTTCCACAGGCTGCAAACAGGTCAATATTCTGAAGTGTATAAGGTTGTGTTGATGTGGGTACAGGAAACCAGGAGCAACGGCAACAGTGTGCTCATGGAATATTACAAATTACGGCATGTGAAATCACAAAGAATAATGGAATCAGTAAAAATAAGTTTAAGGCAAGCAGAGGTTGGACTATGAGTTTCATGCGAAGAAACAACCTGCCTTTACGGATGCGCACGTCATTGTGTCAGCGACTGTCAGAGGAATACATGGATAAAGTATTAGAATTTCATTAGTGTGTGTCTCAGAAGCGGCAAGAACACCAGTTACTCTTATCGCGGATAGGAAATGCGGATCAGACTCCAGTTTATTTCGATATGCCAAGATGCTCAACTATTAATGCCAAAGGAGCTTCAAGCATACTCGTTTAAACCATGGGAGCTCAGAAATTGCACTGTACATTATGGCTGATGGAAGGAAACTTCCTCCGTATGCTATCTTTAAAAGGAAAACTTTCCCAAAGAGATTGTTATCCGCATTCATGAGAAGGGGCAACACATTGTGGCCCACACTAATGTCAACTGCTGTCCTTCACTTTGCTACACCACAGAGGGCAAGCATCAATACTTCTTATACATAACATTCGATTGCTGGGGTAATTATCGGTATGTGGCAATAAACTGAATACACTGGGGACAGAAGCGTGACACGAGCCGAGAAACCACATTGAACATGAAATGAAACACAACACACCCGCATAAATACATATCGGTTACAGTCCAGCCGCTGAGTGTCCGGCTTTGACGTTTGGCGATGGTGGGAGAAGAGGGGTAAAGAGAACAATATAGCCAACCTATGGCAGTGAGAAGCTGTTAATAGAAGCTTGAAACTTTCCATCAGTGTAATTCTTCTCTAGCGTCTTCACTATGTAACATGGAAGTCCCACACCCTATTTGCAATTTTATGCATCATTTTGTTATTTCGACATTTTGCGGTTACAAAACCTAAATTCTTTGATTGCAGTGGAATCCCGCCTATGTTGGCGAAGTCGCTTACTGTCATGAAGAATGTTGTCACCTGTACCAATCAGCGGCTTTCCCGGTAAGCCGGTCTTTAAATTTAGCTCGATGTTGCAAGGGCTCTCTTCAGTTGCTCCTTGTGCTAGTACAGGTTTGTTGTTTTATTGTCTTGTGTGTACACACTTACCGGTTAACTGTGTGTAATTATATTACTTTAGTAATATGGTCAGCGGTTCGTCAGAATTCGTTTAAAAACATGTGAAATATTTTATGTAGTCCACGCTGTTTAATATTTCACGGTACACAACCGGCAACGCTGTGCCCTCCCTCATGAGAAATGTCAGAGCCGGACACTCGACGGCTGTAGTTTAGTGTAGAGTGCTATACTAGAAAAGTACATACAGCTTCTGACGTGGTCTAGTAACAGCTGGGCGTCACTTCCGAAGTACATAAGTTAATTTCTGAAGAATGATATTTAAATATAATATGAATGCATAAAATAGCATGTTGTTGTTAGAACAGAGTCGATGAAGCCCAATACCCTGCTTCTGCATAGGTATTAACAAGAAAACGGACCATGATGATGATGAAGTCGTGATTGTAGGGCCTACAGTTATTCTTACCTTCCTAGTGTATGCTCAAATTCTGAGTCTTCAAGTGTATGAACAAATAGGACAAACTCCTTACGTTATACACAAATAAATACGATAAACAATTACATAAGGGGAAAAGGAGGAAAGTACAAATGCAAGAACACGACTGGTGAGGAAAAACCCAGGAGAGACAACAGCAAAAACATACATTGATTAAAGTAATATTTGTTTAGCAAACTGCCAAACAATCTTTTGTCCCCAATTGAACACAATCCCTGGACGCTGTAGGAAGCCAAATCACATCTGCATTATTTCTAGAACTAAATGACTAAGACATAAATGAAACAGTAGTTTCATCAAGTTTTTGAGTAGCTTTGCATTATGGCATTTTACTTGAAATTAAAATGTTAAAAATTATTAACTTCCTCAACCCACATAATAAACACCAGGAACAATCTCATACAGAAATAATGGAAATACAACCTATCCAATGACTGATCATACATACATTAATGACTACCAGCATATATGAAGAAAAAGTATTAGAAATAGAATTAGACTTCTCTTAAGCACCACAGTTCTGAGTGCAGCAGCTTCACTAAATGTTAAAATCACAGTCAAATGGTAACTAGAAGAGTTCACTCGGTGATGTACACTAAAGTACATTGCAATCAGACTGAATGCAGAACTAATAAAACTACAGTACAGTTGAAACATCACTGTATAAGCTCCATTAATAGTCAAATATAACATAGACAAAACAATAAATAACTGACTAGCATCAATGTAGAAATACCTCCGAGTCAACCCAATTTGCTGCTAGAACCAAGAATATAAACATAACATAATAAAATTAACAGTAACGTAACTATCACTACTAATAGGGTAGAATGTATGTGAACGAATCACAATATGGTAAGTTAATATACCGTACATTTTCAAGGAAAATTAATAAAACAATGAAGAGGAGAAGGATTAGCTGTAACTTCAGCCATGCCCAAGTGCAAGTGGCCTTCAACTGCTGTGGTACTGGAAGGGGTCTTTTAACTCTCTTAATCCCAAGCTGTTTCCTGAAATACTCGCTAAGAATGCCAAGCCATTTTCAATGGACGTGCAGACTATTCCAAAGAAATTCATAAATATTACATTTTCAAAGATAAAGAGTCATTATTTCTGGTTTGTTTTATGAACTTTACTTCATTCTGTTACACAGTATGATCATCAAAGAAAACATATATATAAACTTTTCTAATCAGTGTTAATTTGATAATTGAATGTGTCCCCTCCAGATCGTTGCAAGTGACAAATTTATCGAAAATGAGTTTCAGTGTCAGAACATTTGTTATACCCTACTCCCGTCATCTAGTGGCATCTGCCGGGGAAAATATTAACTTTCCAGGGAGTTATGAGGAATCAAAATTGGCGGTCAGTACCAGAAAGTTGCAGTGAGCAAAAAATGGCGAAGCAAATGCACATGTCACCAGTGGGTTCCGTGTTTATTCATGCAAATAAAGGCAAGAAAAATTGTAATAACTACGAAAGGAGGATATGTGTTACAAAGAAACGATTGAGGAACGGTGGGAGTGCTCATTGGTCAACGGCCGGAAAGCAGGTCAGTGGTAGGAAGTCTCCTAATATGGTATCAGAACATTGCAAATCACTTTTGTTTGTCTTTTGAATTTGAAATGGCGAGTTTCTATACCTCAAAATTAACTTGGATGAATTAACTTATTACCATTTAAAATGTACGGATGCCGAAGCTTTATTACTGAAAACGAGAAGTTTCCGGCAACTTACATTTACTCCCTAAATAAATACATTATTGTTGATCCTCTTACCGCATGTAACTGATCCTCCTACCACATGTAACTGGTGAACCGTAGATAGGCGATTAGGATTAATCCTTTAATACCAGTCACTTTTACTCTCATATTCAAAAAATACCAGACTCATTTTTAATGAAATAGCATTGATTCAAAAAAATCATCATAACTTCTGTATTTCTAAAGATAATAACGGTGAAACATTTATTTGAAGTACGAAATTAGTTGCTATAAACCACTAACCTGTCACTTACTACAAGTATATTACATTTGTACTACAAGACATTTTCTCCTCCACCTCCCTGCGTAGTGACTAGCACTCTTGGTTGCCACCGCGGAGGTCCGAGTTCGATTCCCGGCTCTGCCAAGAAATTTAATTCTGATCTGAGGCAAGGTGGAGGAGGTGTTAGACTTCATGGAGAGGGAGAATGTTGGATTGATGGGGCTGAGTGAAGTGAAATGGAAAGGTAAAGGAAGGAAGAAATTGAGGAAAGGATATACATTATACTGGAGTGGTGGCCAAGAGGCATAAAATGGCATGGGACTAATAACCTCAAAACAACTGGAGGAGTATGTTGAAGTGGTCGAGTGTGTGAGTGACAGAATAATGAAAATTAGAATGAAGATGAAAAATGACGTGATGGACTTCACACAAGTGTATGCACCACAGACTGGAAACAGAGAAGAAGATATTGAAGTATTCCTGGAGGATGTAGAAAGAGTAATTTCAGATGTAGAAGTGGTGATCATGGGAGATATGAATGCACAAGTCGGAAACGAGAGACAAGGAAAGGAAGAAGTCATTGGACCATATGGATATGGGAAAAAGAACCGGGAAGGAGAGGAACTTGTAAACTTTAGTGAAAGGAATGGACTGATAGTGGGTAATTCATGGTTTCGGAAGAAAAACAGCAGGAAATATACGAGATATGGTTGGGGCGATAGAAGAACAAAATCAGTAATTGACTACTTTCTGGTGGAAAGGACTAATCGCAGAAAGCTGATAGATGTGACAGCTTTACCAGGAGAAGCATTTGATGGGGACCATAGAGCTGTGGTGGCAAAATTTAGATGGGAAAAATTGGAAAACCTAAAGGAGATCAGAGAAAGTAAAATAAAAGTATGGAAATTGAAAGACAAAACTGTACAGGAAGATTTTCAGGAGAGATTGAAGCAACAAATCCCAGTTACTGAAGTGGAAAACAGAAGCGGAATGGTCCCACTTTAAAAAAGGCATTTGTTGGTGCAGCAGAGAGTGCTTGTGGTAGGACGTCAACAAGAGTGAAAGAGAAGGAGACACCGTGGTGGAATGAGGAAGTGAGGAAAGCAGTGAAAGAAAAGAAGTCTGCGTGGAAAGAATGGAACCGAGATCAAACGGAAGAAAGCAAAAGGAAGTATCACGACAGCAAACGGAGGTGTAAGAAAGTGGTAGGAGAAGAAAAGAAGAAAAGTTGGGAAGAATTTATACGAAAAATGGGAACAGATGTAAGTGGCAGTAAAAGGATGCTGTATGGGCTTCTAAGTAAGAGGAAAGAAAGAGTTACTACAAAGCTAGTGAAAAAGGAAGAAGGAGAGTTGTTAACACACCCAGAAGAGATCAAGGGATGATGGAAGGAGTATTTCGATAAGCTATTGAATGTGAGCAATTGTACTGGTGAGATGGAAGTGACACAACCTGACGACTCTATAACAGAAGATGATATAACAATGCTGGAGGTGGAATTAGCAGTACAGAAAATGAAGATGGAAAAAGCAACAGGGGTGGATGAAATCAGTGTAGAAATGATAAAGGCTGCTGGACCTGTTGGTATGCAATGGTTGTATTGACTGCTAAAGTGTGTGTGGAAACTGAAATGTATACCAGAAGACTGGGAGAAAGGGCTAATAATACCAGTGTTTAAGAAGGGGGACAAGAAGGTGTGTGATAACTATAGAGGGATCACCCTCATATCACAGATAGTAAAAATACTGGAAAGGATATTAGAAAGAAGAATGAGAAGAAAGGTGGAAGGAGAGTTGCAAGAGGAACAGTATGGCTTCAGGAGTGGAAGATCCACAGTGGACCCAATCTTTAGCTTGAGGCAGGTGATGGAAAAGAACTGGAAATATGGAGAGGAAATGATCATGACTTTCATAGATCTAGAAAAGGCATATGATAGTGTCCCCAGAGAGAAGGTATGGGAAACCATGGTTAAGAAGAGACTGGGAAGAGAAATGCTGGAAATGGTGTAAGCAATGTACAACAACTGTGTTAGCAGGGTACTGACCCCAGTTGGAAAGACAGATTGGTTTAGGAACAAGACTGGACTAAGACAGGGGAGTGTGCTGTCACCTCTCTTGTTCATAATGGTGATGGATGAAATTGTAAAGGAAACAAAGGAAGCATATGGACATAAAGAAATGAAGTTACTGTTATTTGCAGATGATATTGTGGTCTGGGGAAGGAACACCGAAAAAGTGCAAAAACAACTAGATGCACTGAACGAAAATATTCAGAAGTACGGCCTGAAAATCAGTATAGAGAAAAGCAAGACCATGGTGATGACAAGAGGGGAAAGACAAGGAAAGGGCACTGTGAAAATTGGAAGTCAGAGTTTGGAAATTGTGGACACGTTCAAATACCTAGGAAGTGAACTGATGCAAACTGGTAGGTTGGACATGGAGATTGGCAGGAGGGTACAGCAGAGCAATGCATTCTATCAAAGTGTAAGAAAACTTGTTTGGGATAAGGAAGTACCAAGGAAAAGCAAGTAGGTAATGTATAAATTGTACTCATCATCATCATCTTGCACAGTTTCCAGCCACTGGCCGGGTCTGTTTGGAACACAAGCCTCTCCAACGTCTTCTGTCTTCCCACCATCTCTCAGCCTCCACCCTTGTCCAGTCTTCTCCTCTCTTCTTCACGCTTTCTTCCACCCCCTTCAGCCACCTGTCTCTCGGTCTTCCTCTCGGTTTCTTTCCTTCCCACTTCGTCTCGTGTATCCTCCTGGGTATCCTCTTCTCCTCCATTCGTTTTACATGTCCATACCATCTAAGTCTAGATTTCTCTATACCATCCTGTAATGGTTCCTCCTTCATTAATTCCCTGGTCCTCTCATTTCTTATTCTGTCCATCTTTGTAGCTCCAATACTGCTTCTCAAGAACCTCATCTCACTGGCCTGAATTTTTCGCTCTTCTCCCTTCCTTTCATAACCCAGGTCTCCGAGGCATACGTCAGGATAGGGACATAGTACGTCCGATATATGATCTTTTTGCTGTTCTGAGGGACATCCTTGCTCCATAACATGCTTCTCACACTCCTCCGAAATGCTTCTGCCTGCCTCCCCCGCTCATTTATTTCTCTATCGTTTCTTCCATTCTCTTGTATCAGGCTTCCCAGATACTTGAAACTCTCCACTTTCTTCAGCTGTTCCCCACCAATTGTTATTCCCGTTGTGGTTCTTTCCTTCTTCCTTGTTGTGATCACCATCTCACTCTTATTTATGCTAAATTTCATCCCATATCCTTGTATTATTCCTTCCCACACGTCCAACTGTTCCTGTACCTCCTCCTCCTTGTTTCCCCAAATCATCAAATCATCTGCAAACCCCATTGCTTTCATCTTTCCTTCCCCAATTACTTGTGCCACTCGAGTCATTATGTCATCCATCACCACAATGAAAAGTAACGGTGACAGTGCACTTCCTTGTTTCAGGCCGTTTCTCTGTTCCAACCAGTCTGATCTCTCTCCTCCCACTTTCACACAGCTCACGCTTCCCTTGTACATCTCCTTTATCCTCTTCATAATCCATTTCTCTACTCCTCTATCCTCCAGGGACTTCCACACTTTGTTTCTGCATACACTGTCATATGCTTTCTCAATGTCCAGGAAGGCCATCAGTAGATCTGTTCCATACTCATAGTGCTGTTCTTGTAACTGCCTTACAGCAAAAATCAAATCCACTGTGGACCTTCCTGCTCTGAAGCCATGTTGTTCTTCCCTCATCCCTCCTTCTATCCTTGTCCTAATTCTCTTTTCCAAAACTTTCTCGAAGATCTTTGCACAATGACTCATCAGTGTTATTCCCCGATAGTTTCTGCAATCTGTTCTACTACCTTTCTTGAAGATCGGGACAATTATTCCTTTTTTCCAGTCCTCTGGGGTCTTCCTTTCCTTCCATGCTGTCCTCATCACTCGGTACAACCACTGTATCCCCACCTCTCCTGCTGCTCTCACCATCTCCACACTAAACTCATCCACACCCGGTGCCTTCCCTCCTTTCATCTTGTTCACTGCATCTTCCACTTCTTTCCATGTTAAGTCCTTTTCTGTTTGCAGTTCATCTTCCTCTTCCCCGATTTCTTCCTCCTCACCATCTTTTCCATTTGGGTTCAGAAGTTCTTCAAAATATTCTTTCCACATTTTCTTCAGTTCTTCCCTATTTTCTCTCTCTTGTCCCCTTTTGTTCACCATTCTAACATAATCCGTAGGATTCTTCCGCCTCTTATTTTTTACCATCCCATACAGGACCTTTTTTGTACCTTCACTATCCTCCTTCATCATCTTTGTCCACTCTTCCATCCACTTTCTTCTCTCCTCAGCCACTACTCTCTTTGCCTCCTTCTTTCTTTCCTGGTACTCTTCCCTTGTCTCTACCGTCCTATTTTGATACCACCTCCTAAAGGCTCTATTCTTTTCCCTTACTATATCTTTTGTCTTCTCATTCCACCATGGTGTTTCCTTCCACCTCTTCTTACTACTTGTCCTCCCACATATTGCTTCTGCTGCACCTACTAGTGTCTTCTTAAATCTAGCCCATTCCTCTTCCACCCCTCTTTCTTCATCTGTTGGAATTCCTTCCTTTACCATTTTGAGGTACTCGGCCCTTCTATCCCCTTCTTTCAGTTTCCATATCCTTATACGTCTTTCCTGGTTCTCAGTCCCTTTCTTCTCCTTACTCCCTCTCAGGTTCATTACCAGCAATCGATGGTCGCTATCCAGGTTCTCCGATGGTATAACCTTGATGTCCGTGATGTTCTTATTTAGTTCTTTCTCATACAGTATATAGTCGACCACAGACTTCCTGGTCAAGTCATCACTGTACCATGTGATTGTGTGGCTCTCTCTTTTCTTAAACCAGGAGTTCCCAACTAGCAGGCTGTTCCTCTGGCAGAAGTCCAACAGTCTCTTTCCTTCCTCATTTCTTCCGCCCCAACCCTCTGGTCCTAGAACACTCTCATAACCTTGTCTTTCACTTCCTACATGGGCATTGAGATCTCCCATAACAATCATATTTCTTCCGACCAGCTGCTTCTGCAATTCCTCTTCAAACTCCTCCTTCTCTTCAGAGGCGCAGCCTACTTGTGGAGCATACACTTGCACTATTTCTACGGTCTCTCCCCTCAGTGCTACTTTCACTTTCATCATTCTATCACTTATTCTCCTCACTTCTTCTTTTAAACCATCTCGTACTACTACTCCCACTCCATTCCTCTTTCCCTCTTCGTTCCCACTCCAGTACAGTCTATAGCCTTTTCTGAGTTCTCTCCTTCCTTCCCTTTTCCACTTTGTTTCTGCCAATCCCAATAAATCCAACTTCCTTCTTTCCATCATATCCACTATCTCCTCCACCTTCCCCATCAGCGTTCTTAGGTTTAAAGTTCCAAATCTTAGTCCGTGTGTAAAGCCGTGTCGTCGTCTATTAAATCCATCCTGTCCGAGGCTCGTTCCATTTTTGAAAGCATTTGGTTTCATCCACTACTGGCTTGCTGGGCCTATCGTAGCTTCACCAGAGCCCCGTTAGCCGTCACTTTTCAGGGTTCCTGTAGGACCTTCACAGCTACCGTAACGGTCCCGGGGCACACGAAGTCCCCACTGTACTTCGCCCCTACAGGCGATCCCCTACTTTGTGCCATTGCCCGTCTCCCACGACGTGGACGAGGGGTAGGACTTATGGGAGACTATGTTCCCATATTAACTTATGCAGCTGAGACTTGGACCCTGACAAGCAGGCAAGAGAGTAGAATCCAAGCCAGTGAAATGAAATTCCTAAGAAGTATGATAGGAAAGACAAGGAAAGACAGAGTGAGGAATGAAGATGTTAGGAAGGAAGTTGGGATGGCAAAACTAAATGAGAGAATTGAGAAGAATAAACTAAGGTGGTTTGGACATGTAAAGAGGATGGAGGAAAATAGAATACCAAGACAGATGCTGGAGGCGAAGTGCAAGGGTAAGAGAGCAAGAGGAAGACCTAGAACAAGGTGGATTGATTCAGTGAAGAACAGCGTAAGAAAAAGAAATCTGGACTGGGACAAGATCGTGGAAGAAGAATGGTGGAAGGAAAGAGGAAAGTGGAGAAGTGCCATAAATGCCCCGACCCGGCAAGAGCTGGATAAGGGGAAATGATGATGATGATGATGAGGGCTGAGACGGGTTACACTCAGCCTAGTGAGGCAAGAATGACAAAAGGTGGGTTCGATTCCCACCTCAGCCATCCTGGAAGTGGTTTTCCACTTCTACTTCTGGCAAATGACAGGATGGTTCCTAACTTAAGGCCAGGGCCGCCTCCTACCCAGTCCTCATCTGAATTACAAATACACACACCAATACAGCGATTATAATAGCACAGGATTTCACACAAATTTCACACACACAGCCAAGTACACGGGGCTACATGACCACAATGTCGCAAAGCCCCAAAATGAATCAACAACAGCATTTCAAATAAAGATTAATAAAATAAAAAATTAAAACACAAACTTGAAAATTTCACTTGTCTATCCGCAGCAGTTTTTAAATAAAAAGGTGTAGCTCATTAGAGTGTGGGGCATGCTTAGGACCTGGACTGTCGAGACACAGAAGGTAGGGCTCGAACCTAGTGTAATTTCCTACTAATATTTCACTAACACTGCATTATTATTTACAATGCAGTCATTGTTGCCCACACGTTTGTCTTCATTTCCGTCAATCTTCTAGTCGGCAAAACTGTCATTGATAACTACACCACGAGGTTGGTGACCCCGCGAAATGTCATCGTCACTTTCACCTCCCACATTAACATTATTTGAAAACCCATATGTTATCACATCTTCCGACAAGCGAGTTTTTTGCTCTTGTATCATACAGACTCCGTGAATGACCTATGTCTGTCACGCATATGGAAGGGTGACCCTTATTTTTCAAAGTTTTAATTTTGCAATGCATAGGTTATTGTTTTATTCATTTGGGCCTAAAGCACCCGAAAACAATTTTTTTCCTTATTTGGAACAGTGCAACCCGTGCCGACTTGCACGCAAACATGTCAATACAAATTGTGTCACAAGAGTGGCACACTCCACAAGAGTGGCACACTCTCATTGTTATTGTCACTTAGTTTTCACTTTAAGCAGCTATTTTCTAAAACTTTTAGGCCCCGTTGGCACGGGTTAAAATTAATGAAGGAAGTTGAAATTCTGTACTTGGGTAACCAATAGACTAATAAACACAATAACGGGGTATGCGTTTCAATAAAAACAAAACAAAAATTGCCCTTTTAAGGGACACCCTAGCATACGGATCTGGTAATGGATCGATGACCATGTGAACAACTCCAGCTCTTCAGTCTAACCAGCATTCGACTAACTTCGCTATGCCAGGAAGTGCTGAATGGGATGTCAAAATGAAAAATTCCCTTTGGATTTTTCTTTTTTTCTTATTTCGTTGGAAAAGAAAAAAAAAATTATTTCATATGAAAACTTTATGTATGTTTGAACAATAGAGGAAATAAAAACTTTTCTTTACATAATGAGAAAATAAATCCCTTTTGGCAAAACATTGCAAGTACTATAACAGGAGCAGTGGAGTACAATATTAGAACGGTGCATGTACTGCTCATGCAACGTTCTAACTCTGAAAGAAAAATGTTTTGTTCATAACTTGATAGATAATGAGCTTTTAATTTTGAAACTGAAGGGGAGTAGTTAAAATCCCCAATTCAGGTTATATTACCTTAAAAAAATATTTCATTATTCAATAATTTTGAGAAATAAGCATATTTTTCAGTTCCTGTAAAATTTTGTTTCTGGCACTTGCAACGTTCTGGTGGGGACCCATTCAATTGTTTGTTTTTTAATTCTTTTTAAGTTTTAAGCCTAAATTAAAGAAAAGTATGAGTCATATTCCAAGAAACCAAGAATCTTACAGTGATCTTGATTAAATGAAATACACAGGATTACAAATTAAGCAAATAACAATAACATTAAGAAAGTGCACAAGTGTGCAGCAAATAATGATACAGTGTATTAAAAAATAATTTGCGGCTTTTCTTCTTTGAACTTTAATATTCTTCGCATAATCGTCGTATCATGCTTTCCATCCATGAACTTTAGACTAAATATATGCGACGATTATGCGAGGAAATACGGTATTTTACAGTTTGCAAAAATTTCTCGGAAATCAACATCAACATCTGCATAGTTTTCATCTAAATCTCCACTACTGGTATTATTAGTTATTGTTGTTTTACGGGGCGGAACTATGAGTTCATCTGCCCCTAAAACCGGTATTATATCACCAACAGATTCACCAGTCACTTTCTAAATCTTTTTGACCTTGCAGTAATTTTCTTGTCAGTTCCATGGTCTGAGAATTAGTAGGCCTAGTGACCAGTACACCTTATATAGAGTACAGGAACAAGAATAACATTTCCTCATCGGTACAGGTGATAATGGTAGTGTTCCTGGTATCACTTCACTTTCACTCTCAGAATCTAGTTCAGCCACTAAAATATCATCTGCCTCTAAATAAGATGCCAATTTATCATCATTCACGCTGGCTAGAATAACAGCTCTACTGCAGTTGGCTATGTTTGATAGCAACAACCCACAGAGTGTTAACAGCACAGAATATAAATAAAGCCCTGCGCGGATGCGGATATCCGCAAAATTTTTCGCCTTGCGAATATAGTTTGCATGACTGTGCGGATAGCGGATAAGCTGTGGATAATGTTTAGAGTAAATTTGCGGATGGTTTTTTAGAATACAATGTTGGACTGGATTTTCTTTAAAATAATTTTAGTTTTTACAAAATCTGCGCCTTTCACGGAGTCATCTTAATTGTGATGTACTGTATACCAAATTAAAATTTTAAAAAGACTCTCCAATGCTTAAATATACAAAACACAAGGACAGATCTGAAAGGTATACTGCCAGGCATCATTTAGCAAAATGTCCTACAGGTGGCACTGTAGAAGTATTTTCTAATACAATACTAATCTAAATAATATAAATGTACTACATTCCAACAGATGTATTATAAAGCAGAGTGATCAGTCAATGACGCTCTCTGTCGGATCAGAGCAAGCGTACGCGGCAACAGCGCACCAACTTTCCTGCAGATCTTGCATGCCGACAACATCCACCAAATTCACAATAAATAAAAAAGGAAGGAAGATTGTAGTTTTACGTGACCGTGAATCTTGTGATTATGAGCCACGGGACCTCCTTTTTACGTGGAATCCGAACCACAGGACATGGCATTTCACTTCGAAAATCTCACATGCATTGACCGGGAATCGAACCCGGACCGCCTTGGTGAGAGGCACACAGCTAGACCGCTGAGCCACCACGCCCCTCACAATAAATATTAGTCCATATAAAATATACCCATTTATTTACATTACGGATAGTTACATATCGCAAACGCTTAGTATATGTGAATAATAACACACCCAAGAACGAACTTCTGTGGAAGTCCAGTTTCGAAATGTGAGCCTCTCACATTATTGATTGTTTTGTTGTTTGTGTTGGAGATAAAATTTTTAAACTCCACATACACACAAACAACATATCTGACCAACACATATTCAAATTTGGTTACTGTAGCACAACGGTGTTGAGTGAAGCTCTTGAATCGACGTTTCCCACGAAACCCGCCAAAAATCGGCACTTTTTACATTATACCCGCCATAAAAGATATTAAAATATGTTTCTAGAAGTTACCTTTATCATCAATCAATGCAGAAATAAACAAGGAAACTGGTGATGTTACTTGTTTCTCTGTAGGCCATTGGGTTATTTTGCTAATTATCCCCGAACTCGGGTGCACATAATTTCTGCGCCAACAGTAGACACTAATTTCAATACTGTAGCTCTTAAGTGATTAGAGTTGTTTATTTTTATATTTTATAATTTCAAGATGGCAGCTGTGTGCAATATGCACTCTCATATACTCATCGCGTTGGTAACAGATAGTCTTTATAAAAAAAAAACTATCTGAATGCCAAGTACTATGAACATTGATTCCTTGGATCATGAGTTATCGATCATAATTCTTGCACGATTTGCATAGCTGTCATCTAGAAATTATTCATTTGATGACCTTGTAGTTTGGACACAAGACACTTCCCACACAAAGGTATGTTTTTCCAAAATTTGGTAGAGATCCGATGATTAGTTTAGTCGTAATTTGATTTAAGCTTTGAACATTGGGGTGGCCACCATTTTGTTTTCGTGAAGATGGCGGATCCTTATTCCACTGCACAGAACTTAACCCTCTCAGTGCCCCGCGCCGATCTGATCGGCCCTCACTGCTCGCGCCAAAAGTGCCAAAGCCGATTCAATCGGCACGCTGTTTATTTTATATTATGTAGATTTCTGTAGGCATATGTCCGTGATTATTTCATACGGTTGGAAAGGTGAGGTTTCAAGCTTGCCTGTACGGTGTTTACTTTTCTCCTTCGATGTGTGTGACGCGATAGGTTTGAGTTTGTATTCACGCCCTCCCTTTGTGTTCCCCCCAATCACGCGCGTCCCCGCCAAAATTGAGGTGCAGTTGTTTTCTTCTTGTGTTTTTTTTGCCTACAGATGTATCTAAGAACTTTCTACAGCGGGAAAAGTAGTGTTTCTTTGAATATGACTCTTAGGTGTCATTAATTTAGGATCAAAACTCATAAAAAAATAAAATAAAAATAAAAAAATAAATAAAAATTGAACAATTATAAGAAAAACCTCAATTAAAAAGGTTTAGATGACGAATTTACTTTTATGAGCATAATATATGAAAGAATAAGGTACTGGTTATAATGCAAAGCAAAAATAATGATTCTATCGTTGGAAATGTGGTATTTATGATTTTCTTTTCGAATAGTCTGCATGACCATTGAAAATTGCTTGGCATTCTTGGCAAGTATTTCAGGAAATGGCTTGGCACCAAAAGGGTTAATGTACATAATCTTACAATATTTAACTTTCTGGGTTTGCCTTGTGGACAAATCTGTTGAAGCTGAAATATTTACACTTGCAAGCTGGAAAAATATTGATTTCTATGAAGTTTACTAGTATTGACAAGGAAAGGTCATGGTTTGCTGACTAGGGGAACAAAATTAAACTTAGTCCTTACAGAAGACATGCAAATTTATAACTACCATCACATAAGGGAAAGGAAGTTATTAACGTTCAAACACGAAAAAATTGAGTATTTTCAGAGAGGACAATTTTTATTATTAATGTTTCATGGTGTAGTCACACCCTAATTTGTGAACCCTGGGCAACAGCTGAGGTCTAGTAAGTAGTCCTGACAGTTGGGATACCAGTTACTATGGAATAGGAGTGGGCATCTTGGACATATTCTGAGTCTTGGTCCCCCTTGTGCTCAGGCGGCTAGAACTGACCAACTAGCTTGTTTGTTCCCTGAAGTGAAACTCGTGTGGCCCTTTGAGAAACAAATGACAATCTGTACGTTATTATTTGGTTGCTGAAGTGGAAGTGCTTCCATGTTGCCATTGAGGTTGCATTGAGGCAAAATAGCAGCCAACTATGTTGATAATTCTGAAATCGAGCCCTTGATTTTTGATACTTCCTACAGAATGGACAATGACAGTGATTACTGTGTGGAATCACTTGAAAATGAAAATCGTGATAGTAGTGATGATACTGGTAGTTACGGAAATCCCCACTAATGCAAGTAATGTACTCGGAAATATAGATGATTTTATTTTAGAAAAACAAATTTCATTTTTAAAAACCAACAGAAATAATTTAAAATTGGTTCTTGAATAATTAACAAAAACTTTGAACTTCACATGTTTCTGAGACAAATTATATGTGAAAATATGCTTTTCTAGTGTAGAAAAGTCTACATTTTGTATTATAAATTCAAAGTAATGACACCGACTTTCTTCATTTCTATCAAAATAATGTAGATCAGTCTTGCAGCTTTCTATTGATGTATTATAAGGTTAAGTTATGATTACAATGTGCTTACACTATTTTATTTTAGTCTGTACATTATGAAAAATTACTGCAGCATTTGACAGATAAATCTGCAGCAGTTCTACAGTTAAGTATAGTGGGAATGGCTGCCTAGGTTGAGGCACGGGATTTTGGGTACCTCTGACATAACAAATGCAATAATTGCCCCAATTTATAACCAAGGTAACAAGAAAGATTGCAACAACTCTAGAGGTATTTCTTTGATAAGGGGGTGTGGTGGCGCAGCGGTCAAGCTCTTTGCCTCTCACCAAGGTGGACCGGGTTCGATTCCTGGTCAATGCATGCAAGATTTTCGAAGTGAAATGCCATGACCTGTTGTTCAGATTCCACATTAAAAGAAGGTCCCGTGGTCCATTACCGCGAGATTAACAGTCACGTAACACTACAATCTTCTTCCCTTTGTTTGATAAGTGTCCCGGGCAAGTGTTCTCCGGCATTGTAAAATGGAGAGTTAGATTTTTTTCTTTTTTTCGTGTAGCCTCCTGAGAGGCCGAGTGCAGGTCTTTCAAGTCGACGCCCGTGGGCGACCTGCGCGTCGGGATGAGAGATGGAATGGATGAAGATGAATGAAAATGGGCAGGGATGTGGAAGGAAGCGGCCGTGGCCTGTCAGAAGGTACCGTCCCAGCATTTGCCTGGTGTTGAAAATGGGAAACCACGGAAAACCATTTCAAGGACGGCCGACGGTGGGGCTCGAACCCACGCGTCTACCGATTCAGCAGAGAGCTTGGCCCCATGACCTAATGCTGCGCTTTAGCCAGCATAGCCACTGCTGTCGGTGGAGAGTTAGATAATTGGCTGAGAGTATGATGGACGAAAACCAGCGTGGCTTAGACCACAATGGGCATATCAGGATCAAGTTTTCAGTATGTGTCAAGTTTAAATGCTACGACAGGAGTGAATGTTTCCCCGCCCAATTTAATTGGGCACATTAACGCGTTGACCAACTGAAGAGCAATTCTTTTACTAGATTATGAAGGCAACACTGGAAAATTGTTTCTAAAATTTCTAACCTTACAAATGTCACCATAATATTGTAAAGCCTAAAGAAATAAACAACTGCAAGTTGAATTAGTTGATACATTTTCTAGAAATAATTGATGACAGTCTCTAATAGGGTCACGCGCTGGCCATGGTACCTCATGTTTTGTGATTCAATATGTCTTTTGCAGTCTTATAGGAGTTACCCGTGTCGACAAACAGGGTTGGCATGTTTAAAACAACATGTTTTCAACAGCGTGTTTAAAACGGTTTAAAACCATGCACATTGTTTAAAATTAGTTTTAAACTCAATGCTTCAAACAACCGTCTAAAATATGTTTGTTTAGAAGATTTTATTTTATTTTCATATTTTTAATTAATCATTGTGCAATACAGTGGTCTTCTCTGCCTTCTACTGAAGGTTTTATGTAATAATATAAAGTTTATAGAGTGATTTTGCAATGGTTTTGATGTCCTTGTTAAAATTTTTTGCAAGCGAACATCCATCAGAAAATATAGGGATGTATTTAAAATATTATAAATCCAAATGTCACTGCCACTTTGTCTCTATTCAACAGGTTTCTTGTTGAGTTCACGAAAAAAACACTAGTTTGGCAACCTTCTCAGTCCCTAACCTATTCCTGACTTTGCTATGCACAAACCCAAAAGTGGAGAAAAGAAGTTCTATCCCAGCTGATGAAGCAACTGCACTATGCAGCTGATGTGCTAGGCCTGAAGTTGTGTGATGAATGTTGTTCTGCAGTGCTGTAACGTGTTTTTCGTGGGGTTTTTATGCAACTGGCATAAGTCAGTAGGAAGCCATTCTATATTTATTTACGCGGCAAATTGTTCAGCCAAGAGAATTTTTCATGTTAATTTATTATTATTATTAATTTATTATAATTATTATTAAGATATTTTCGGAGCATTTTATAAAAATTATAAGCATACAGATAGGTTTTCTATGTCTTAGAAAACGCTATCAAGCAAATTATTACGAACGACGATATCATAGAAAATTATCTGATTACGGAATTTTACGGAGTTTTGTTAGTTAGGGTATTTGAGAGAGATGAGTCACGGGGAATTCAAATACAAGCTTAATCTTGTCGGAAAGCATGACGCAATCCTGGGTCGCAGCGTCCAGGAAAGGCGAATAGTTGGAACGGAAATCGACTTCATCATCGCCGCGCCATGTGTAACGACCCGGAGGAGGGGAAGTAGCGGGGTGGCAGAGCCAATCAGTGAGGACCACGCAAGCTACAAGTCGGCTGTAGAGTGGGGGAGCCGACAGGTGCATATATCGTTCGACGCGCCGTGGAACCAGGACAATCTGTGAAATACTTGACGAGTATGGGTGCGCGTGCGAGTGGCTCCGATGTTCGGGGGAGTTAGCGACTATCTTTATAGAATTTAACGAGTACGGTTGTACGCGGGAATCGCTCCGATGTTCCGTGGATTGGAGGACTAACTTTTGTAAAACTTAACCAGTGCGGTTGTACGAGTGTTTGGGTCCGAGGTACGGACCATAGAATTATCTAATCTACCAGAATCTCATCAAACATTGACGAAGATGTCGACGTCCAGGAGACTGTGGGAAGCTCACAGCATCATCCAGTACGAGGGAAAGGCTTCGGGCATTTCCAGTGGTAAGCGCTAATGACGCAGAAATACGCAATCTCTCATTTCTCTTGGTTTTATATTTCATATTTCAGTAACTTCATAGCTTGGGAATAAGAGTAAAATCAATAATTTATCAGACTCCGTTTTCACGTAATTTTCTATCGGTAATATTAAAATCGCAACGCTCCAATTTAAATTTTAAACTTATTATTATTATTAATTTTGCTATACTTGTTTTATATAATAAATTCATTTCTTTTACAATGCAATCTTTGCTTTCAGTAGGTAGCATTAGATATAGACCAATTCCTTCTCCTGATACAATTGTTTGTTGGGTTAATGATCAAATCATACCACGATCTGAGTGATTAGATTCTTGAAGGTGTTCTACCAGAGCTAGACGTTGTTAAATACAAATTTAGATTTCAACATTGCGTTGAGGTCTTGGCGCCCATTAAAACAACAGAGCTTAGGCAAAGGTAAACAGTTACATTTCTCACCCAACAGTTAGGGGCTAGCAAGACGTAACAATTGTCGCTACCAACATGGGGCACTAATTAATAGACGTTTCAGTGCCACCCACCATGTCAGGGGTTTAATTTCTTTTAGTATTGCAGGAACAAACAGGTATTCCTTGAAGGGTGAACATTTTGCTTTGTACTTAATTAGGTCAGGCATTGCATTTGGGTGGTAGCTTCAACATACTCCATAGCAGAATGATATTGTTCTTCACTCAGTCTCTGTCCTTGATAGCATGGATTCATGAGATTGGCAAGGAGATGGGTATCAGATACAGCGGTGTTAAATCGTTTCATGAATGTATTTAAGTCAATGGGATTGTTTTCATTTTTGAAAAAATTGAGCAGGTCAAGTCAAACCTCTACTGCTTCCCCAATGGTACAGTCATCTCGCTGCATCTTATCTAATGAGACTGATGCAGTCTTAAGTTTTTTGAGATAGTCTTGAACATTTTGTTTCATATTGATATCATTTACCTTTGCACTTATAATTGGTTCAATGGCACTTCGATTTTTAGTGCAGACTATGACAATAATATGCCAGTTACCCAAATAGGACTCTATAGAGTCAGCTAAAGAATTCCAGCATACATCCGTAGGAAGAGCAAGAGCTGTTCCGCCAGCCTGTTTGTACTTGGCTGCTGCAAAGTGAGTGTTCCAGAAGTACCGGTATTTAATAATTTGTTTAACATGTTCTGTAATGCCAACCACCTCCAAGTCATGTGCTAACAGATTAAGCAGGTGAGCTGAACAACCATAAGTTATCACTTCTTTGATATCTTTTTTTGCCAATTCATCCCTCATTTTCCCCATATTGGCAGCATTGTCAGTGACAAAACTTTGAACATGGCAGCCAAAAATCCCAGCTGGTAACTAAATTTACCTGCTGGCTGAGTTTCAGTTGTAAACATTGGTTTATTACTTACCATACAACTCTGGTCAAGATGATCTTTAAAATATTTATATTTAAGTATTAAAAGTACAGCATTTTATTACACTGTTTAAAACATGTTCAGAATTTAAAAAAAACTGTTTTAAACAAAAACATAAACTGTTTTAATTTAAACAAAAACTGCTATTTTGCCAACCCTGTCAACAAACCAAGATCTCTCTTTGCGAGTATGAAACTAATATTCTGGATTATAATAATAAGCCAACACTGGTAATAGTAAGGGCATGAAACTTGACCGTATCACATTTTGTATTAGAAAAAACAATGTTTAAAAAGAGCAGGACCTATTACAGTCTGGAAAGGATGTAAAAGTTACCAGCAACAAATTGGGTTCAGATAGAGTAAATACATGAAAGCCCACTATGTATTTCTATATGCCAACAGTTCTCTCACTATATAGGGAGAGAGGTACACAGTACTTCTTTATATTTAAGCCATCACATTCTCCTCATCCCCCAGCATTGAGCCTACAGCTAGAGGTAGTTTTGTGATGGCTCCAATTGATGTGGCTCTGTTACCATCTTATCTTTGATCGATATTCCTCCTTAATGCTCATGCGCTTGATGCTCTCGTAACCCAGAATAATTGCAAAGCTAAAGCATGCTGATTGTACCATCCGAGCAGACAAGCCTTTTGTGAAGATCCGGAGGTGTTCTTCAGCCCACAATATTTGGAAAGTTTGCCGAATGGAATCCAGTCTCTGAATCTGAAAATCAATTTTAAAAAACAACTTGTTAAAACTAACTGACACACCAAATGCCAATAAAAGACATAAAAGGCAAAAAAAAAAAAAAAGTAGTGGAAGTTTCAAATGAGTGAAACCATCTTGTAGATCAAAAGTAAAGTTTCACTATCTCATGTGCTAAAAATTAAGAAATTTCATTCCCAAACACCTCTTTAATTCAGTTTTGAATTATGTCAAGCAACAATTGCTTCCTCAGTTTAACACAGTTCTAACTGACATATCCAGTGCATTGAGATACAGTGGAATCTCGTTAGTACGTTTTTCAAGGGACTGAAAAATTTGGACGTCATATGCGGGAAAACGTACTACCGAAAAACGCCATACTGCATTTACAACGTATAAGAAAGAACGCGGCGTATATATGGACATCAAATCGCCGACCTTAGTAAGTGATTGTATGCACTACTACAGTCACGACATAAACATAGGTTATCAGTAACTTACACGGAATAAATAACATAAAAATGAATTACTGTACCTCTACACTACAGTATAATACAGGGTCTTTATTTCTGCTTAGCAAGGACATTCTCGCTCTCGCGCTCCGCCAGTGACGGCTCGGTTACCAGCGACCGCGCACGCATATGTTTGAAGCACGGGCTTGCTTGAACCACTTTAATAAAGCACTTTCTAGTTGAGGAAACTGTCCCTCTCGCACACGTTTCCTTTTGCCGCTCATTCCTTCTTCAAATGCACGTTCGATTTCCTTCCTTTTGCCGAGAATCGTGTTCAGTGTAGACGGAGGAATGTTCCACTTTCGCGCTATATCCACATGCTTCATGTGAGGATTGCAGTCCACGTCTCGAATGTATTTCATCTTCTCATCATTAGTTATCTGCCGTACTTTCTTCTTATCCATTATGAAACACGCAATAAAATAGGTCATAACTGGACGTGAACACTAAGAACTAGAAGACGATAGTGCGGAATACGAAGACAATAATGCGCCTACGTGAGAAATAAACAAAGGGAAAGGGGTGGAGGGCAGCGGGAGAGAGACACGTCACCTGTGTTGCGTCATAGCTATAGCCACTTCTACGCCGTCAAACACAATAAAATCATCTACACTGTCAATAATTATCAGAGAATATGCGGCAATATCGCGTCGTGTTTCCCAGAAGCCGAATTTTTTAATGAAATAAGAATAAAATACGGTTCACTAACAAATAGTTCAACGGAAATTTGATCGTTGTAAGCGGGAATAGAGAACGTGTTAAGGGGATATATCAACATGAATTTAGTAGGATAGGGACTTGAGAAAGTAGGGAAAGGGCAGCAGGAGAGATACACGTCACCTGTGTTGCGTCATAGCTATAGCCGCTTCTACGCCGTCAAACACAATGAAATCATCTACACTGTCAATAACTAGCAGAGAAAATGAGGCAATATCGCGTCGTGTTTTCCAGAAGCCGAATTTTATAATGAAATAAGAATAAAATCAGGTTTGCTTACAAATAGTACAACGGAAATTTGATCGTCGTAAGCGGGAATAGAGAACGTATTAAGGGGATATATCAACATGTATTTTGTAGAATTGGGACTGGGACTTGAGAAAATCATCGCGCTAAACGGGAAAACGTCGTAACCGAGAACGTGCTGACGAGATTTCACTGTATCAAAATTTAATTTGCTAAACATAAAGCTTCCAATGGACGAAATGTTGTATATGTAATAGTTGAGGTATAGTAACTGAGCATTTTTTGTTTTCTCTTACTGTGCAGACAGATCTGTGTAACATATATAATGCCAGAATACTGTTTATTTTGATTAAGTTGTATCTGCGTTTTAAACCACATTTTACCTCTAATATGCATTACTGTCTATACCTCCATCCACAGAGTGTGCGAAGTAGGTTCGTGCATGTCGTCACACGGAGGAAATGTGAGTCTGAATGTGATAGGCAGAGCCAGGCAGCTGAACAACAGAGGGAGTAGGGCGCCTAGCTCTCGCAATGGCTACCATGTAACGCAGATAAATTTGTTACACAAATAACAGAAATAAAATACATCTCAGCTGCGTACTGCTGCATGGCTGAAAGCAACAGCAAACTACAGCCGTAATGTTCTTCCCAGGGATATGCTCCACTCTATGCATAATTACATGTGTTCATGGCCTCCTCTCTTGTAAAATTCCAATCCAGAGGTAAACTAGTCCCGTTGTTGGTGCTCCTCATTACGCTGTTGATTCAGTATCCTCCCAAGCACTATTGATGCGGCGAGCTAACTTGCCTTCTGTCGTTCACATGTCAACCTGCACGCACTCTGTTATCGGACTTATGTAATTGAAGTTTTGACAAGGCTATCGTTGTACTTGAACTATACCGAATGAGGATGGAATGACGCCTGACATCCGCACTCCTTACTACCCCCCTCGTCTCTCCCCGAGCAACCCCTCCCCCCACCCCCCTAACAAGCCAAGCAAGTGTTCCACCTGGAGAGAATCCTGAGGGTGCAGAACAATACCAACTAATACAGTGGAACCTCGTTAGTAAGTTTTTCAAGGGACTGAAAAATTTGAACGTAAAAAGCGGGAAAACGTACTAATGAAAAATGATAATTAAACCTCATTAATAATTTTGTTTCAGTAAGGAAAAAGTAAAAAAACGCGTTAATCGGAAGTACATACTATCGAATATACAATTTTAAACAACCTACAGAATTATTGAATTACAGAACTAATTTACACAGCACAGATAAATGAGAGCAATGAAAACAAGAGAAAATTGTACAATACCGCTACCGTACTCTTAATTCAAACACTGTAGTACGAGTTAAAATATTTACTTTTGTATAATTGATTTCGGCTTAAAGACATGTTCTTCTTGATATTCTGTGGAACAGAAGTGCCGTAGTCTTGGGCGTGAACGATTGGATATAACGGAAGTTTCTTTTTGGGTTAGACATGCTCGCGCGGGTACAAAAAAAAACTTTCATGCGCTTAAGGTGAGGATTTCTGTCTACTTCTTCAAGAATTTTCATTTTCTCATAACTAGTTAATGATTTAACTACTTTCTTAGGCCTATCCATTATTTCAATACGACGCAACAAAATTATCACTAGGATTCACAAGTGTTCAAGAACATGTAAACGCGTATCGTATTGAAAGCGATTCTGTGCGCTCGAGTTACATTTTCAAACTAATTTAGGCCTACTCTCGTCTATCGCCCCACTCTCAAATCGCTTATTTTACTTTCTGCCCATATTCTTCGTTACTGTTTGTGTTCCTGTCGTAGTTGATATGTGTGGTTTGTTTGCACGTGTTTTTAGCGTTAATGTAATTTTGTCTGTTTTACCTTTAATGTCTGGTGTATCCGTACGTAAATTGTGGCACGTTACAGAACTCATTTGGGGCAACATTCCGGCAGCCTGGTGTCTCAAAAAGCTTTAAGCTTCAGTAGTTAAAAGGGACGTAAATAGTAGACTCAGTCATGATTCCGTATTGATTGACAATCAAGTACAGTATAATAAAATTTGGGAAATCCGCCTGATCAATACACAATATTTACATATATAGGGCTATATTAAACCCATTTGGTACATGTTTTGGGGCCTATTATGATGGCCCCTTCATCAGCCAAAAACACACAGATCATCAGTATAATCACAGGATACATCACAAAAGGTAGATCTAACATGAAAAAGAATGGATGATAATGAAACATAATAATCATGAAATTTAATAGAGAGTGAAAAATTGTCTAAAGTTGAAATCGAGGAATTTATGACAATTCTTAATTACGCCTTAAGCAATAATTATTTCACTTTTAATAATGTTATCTATAAACAGGAAGAAGGTTTAGCTATGGGATCCCCGTTATTGGGCATCATTGCCAACATCTACCTAGACCACCTGGAACACACTGAAACAATTAACAAAATTAAGGGAATAGAGTTTTGGGGCAGATATGTTGATATGTTCATTATTGTCAATGACAACATCCAAAGCATCGATAGAATTTTCAACAATTTAAATAGCATAGACCCCAACATCAAGTTCACCTTGTAATCGGCAATTGATAACACTATTAATTTCCTGGATACTACTGTTACTAAAACAAACAACAGGCTGCATTATAAAATTTTTAGAAAACCTACGCAAACACATACCATTATCAGACATGATTCCACCCACCCAGGTTCCCATAAAAAAGCCACCTTTTTTAGCCTCGTTAACAGAGCCCTCAGTTTACCTTGATCTAAACAGGATATCAATATCATCATCATCATCATCATCATTTCCCCCTATCCAGCTCCAGCAGGGTCGGGGTATTTATGGCACTTCTCCACTTTCCTCTTTCCTTCCACAATTCTTCTTCCACGATCTTGTCCCAGTCCAGATTTCTTTTTCTCACGCTGTTCTTCACTGAATCGATCCACCTTGTTCTAGTTCTTCCCCTTGCTCTCTTACCCTTGCACTTGGCCTCCAGCATCTGTCTTGGCATTCTATTTTCCTCCATCCTCTTTACATGTCCAAACCACCTTAGTTTATTCTTCTCAATTCTCTCATTTAGTTTTCCCATCCCAACTTCCTTCCTAACATCTTCATTCCTCACTCTGTCTTTCCTTGTCTTTCCTATCATACTTCTTAGGAATTTCATTTCACTGGCTTGGATTCTACTCTCTTGCCTGCTTGTCAGGGTCCAAGTCTCAGCTGCATAAGTTAATATGGGAACATAGTACACTTTATACATTACCTCCTTGCTTTTCCTTGGTACTTCCTTATCCCAAACAAGTTTTCTTACACTTTGATAGAATGCATTGCTCTGCTGTACCCTCCTGCCAATCTCCATGTCCAACCTACCAGTTTGTGAACGTATCCACAATTTACAAACTCTGACTTCCAGTTTTCACAGTGCCCTTTCCTTGTCTTTCCCCTCTTGTCATCACCATGGTCTTGCTTTTCTCTATACTGATTTTCAGGCCATACTTCTGAATATTTTCGTTCAGTGCATCTAGTTGTTTTTGCACTTCTTCGGTGTTCCTTCCCCAGACCACAATATCGTCTGCAAATAATAGTAACTTCATTTCTTTATGTCCATATGCTTCCTTTGTTTCCTTTACAATTTCATCCATTACCATTATGAATAAAAGAGGTGACAGCACACTCCCCTGTCTTAGTCCAGTCTTGTTCCTAAACCAATCTGTCTTTCCAACTGGGGTCAGTACCCTGCTAACACAGTTGTTATACATTGCTTGCACCATTCCAACATTTCTCTTCCCAGTCTCTTCTTAACCATGGTTTCCCATACCTTCTCTCTGGGTATCCATCAAATAGCCAAAGTTAATGGTTTTAGTCGGAATTATGTGAATAATATTCTCAGGAAAATAAAAAATAAACCAGCCACCCACCTCATACCAGAAAAAAATCGATAAACCAACATATGCGGTTTTTACCTATAACAATAATGCCACATACAGTATCACCAATACTTTCAAGAAATGCAATATGAAATTAGCATATAAAACCAGTCATAACAATAGAAACCTATTTTTTAATTCACACACTTTGAATCCTAAAGATAAGCACAGTACCTCTGGTATCTACAAATTAAATTGTAATGACTGCAAAACCAATTATATTGGACAGACCGGGAGAAGCTTCATTACTAGATTTCCTGAGCATATTAACGCTACTAAATATAGAAAATTTTCAGCCATGGCTTCCCACATGAATGTTATGAACCATAATTTCACAAACATTGGCAATGGCCTTGATATTCTACATCACGTTAACAAAGGTTCTATGAACATCCTGGAGTCCATCGAAATCAACACCGCCCAAAGAATTTTCAACCCCCCTAATCTCAATGAAATATATTTCGGCTCTAATGTTTTGTTCGACATCCTAGCAGATTTCATCATAACAACAAACAAAAATTATAATAAACCGCCTTGAGCTCTCTCCTCAGCTGTTCCGCCCTCCCCTATCACCTTCCCCTTAACCCCTCCCAAACCCAGCCTCTCCATCGCCACAACAGCGCTCCTCCACCTCCCCTCTTTCCTTCCTGCATCTTGCTCTGCTTGCGAGCTCAGCTGTTTGTTATTGCACTTCCTGCTTCGGACACCCGGTGTTCGTTCCGTTATAATGTAAGTTATTTTTTCTTTCTTATCGGCCTAAAGAGCTCTCTATTTTCACTATTTTTGGTCCCAATAAGACAAACATTTTTTCGTTCCCTATACTTTATTGATTTTTCTCTACTAAAATTTTCTTTTCTAAAATTCATTTTTTGTTTCCTCCTCAGGATCTCTCTAAGGCTCATTTGCCGCTTAGAAGATGGAACCTTTTTGGACTAGTCAATATATGTCACCAAGTTTTTAAGGATTTCCCCCGCTTCTATCCTCAAGAGGCTCTGTCTAACTTGGCTTGTTCGATCCTCATCATAGGCGAAGTATTGGTCTCTTAACAAACAGAAATTTTCTCCTTTTAACAGGAGTAACAAACAGTCAGGTCCAATAGAACTGAGTTTTTAACAATATTTTCAACGATTTATTATGGAATGAACTTTTTATTTAGACACGATATCCTGCTGGTATTATTGTTCATAAGGACTCGCAATAGACTTGTTTTGACAAGCACTTAAAGTGCCCCCCTTTTAAAATGTTATTTTAATGTGTTTTTTTTTAATTTGCCGCCTGTAACATTTTTAAGTGTCTCTCTAATTTGTCACATTCAAGTGTTTTATCTCCACATCATCTTTCATGATTATTATGTTTCATTATCATCCATTCTTTTTCAGGTTAGATCTACCTTTTGTGATGTATGGTATTCTGTGACTATACTGATGATCTGTATGTTTTTGGTTGATGAAGGGGCCATCATAACAGGCCCCGAAACATGTACCAAATGGGTTTAATATAGCACTATATATGTAAATATTGTGTATTGATCAGGCGGATCTCCCAAATTTTATTATACTTGAAGGGACATAAAACCAATAACATTTTATCATTATTAAACTGAACATAAACTTGTTAAGAACAAACAACATCAAAATCTTCCGCGCATCCATTTTTCATGTTTACAAGCAACCCGTAAAAGAAAAAACGTCGATGATAATTACGGGTCTTTTATATGTATTACTGTTTAATACAAGTTAGTCAACATAACTGCAGGTTGGCCACCATAAATTATATACCGTATTGAACTCACAAACTGAAACTGCTCATATAAATGGTACCGAAAACAGGATCGTATTCAAAATCGATTTGAGTTCACCATATAAACGTAGTAACTAACTGTCGTAGCCACTGAGAGCAAGCAGCGCGACTGGACAGAACAGATGTGCAACATTGTCGGCGCATGCTACTGCGTAATATGTATGAGTCGCCCCTAGTTAACCAGGAAAGTGAGACAACTATGTCGCAACCCTCGCCCGCTTGTTGTCAAGGAACGTTATCTCAGAGAGGCCGGGCTCATATTCCACTAGGGGTGGACAAAGAATGCTTTCAGTGCTGATGAAAATGCGATCGTACTAAGCGATGCGCGGCAAAATATGAGACGTGATAAATGAGGTACTTTTACGTTATTGTCATCAGATAAGAATCGGGACTTTAAAATTACGATGTGATATGCGATAAAACGTACTAATGAGCAACGTGTTAACGAGGTTCTACTGTGCATGTAATTTTTTCCAGGAGTTTAGTCATATATTTATATCATGTACCCCGCCCATTCATTGGGCTACAAAAAGTCAAGGAACAGTCAATCCAAAGTGAGTAGGAACTATCTCCACCCAAAAAGTCGAGGCCCAGAGTATTGGAAGATATTGATGACAGCGTACTAGAGAACATTTATGAAGACTATTACCATCGTGGCTTCAATTCCTATAGCAAACTAATGAGGCGCTACATGTGCATTAAAAGTAAATCAAATTGCGGATTAATTCTAAATTATGTGTCTAGCAAAAGACGAAGAGGCACTTGTTTCAAAGGAAACAGACTGTTGCAATTACAAGCTATAAAAGAACATGTAATATCGCAATTTGATAGGGCAAAGACGAATGGATCCACAGTTCACTATTGGCAAATGTGGGCACTAGAAAGTCAAAAATGGTTGGCGTGGACAATTTCAAAGCTATGATTTCGTTTATAGACAATCTTAAGGCTGAATATGGCAGTACATCCCGGCATATTACTGCATTTGTCACACATAAGGACATAGAAGACAATAATAGTGTTACGAGCGCTGGGTTGCTTCACTGCCTCGCACATAACTCCAGCTCGCCGCGGGCTACCCCTGGACTCTTGTGTCACCCAGCAGTTCACGCAACGAACAGCGAGGACGAAAGACCCCTGTCTCGAAGGTCGTGGCCCGTCCCGTATCGGAAAGCTCGAGAAGGTGTGAACCCTGGTCTAGTCTAGAAACATCTATTGAGTCTCAGCCCCGCTATATAAGAGCGACCTGGCCAGCGAGGGACGGACTGTGTTTTTGAAGAGTGTGTGTTTTCCAGTGCGACAGAGGTCATTGTGGTGAATTGCGAAACAGTGTGTAGTACGGTATTCAGAAACAGTGAGTGACAGATGTGGCTTGTTTACCAGGGGAAGAGTGCAGTTACTTCTAGTCGAGGACACCAGACTCATTAGTGAGAGGATTAACTGCAAGGCCGAGTGAAAGGGTGAGTCGAGCTCCATAAAGGAGGTAGCTTCTGTAAGACAGCTAATTGTTTCTATCTGCCTATTGTACAGTGTATATTTCTGACCTGCAATAAAACTAACTTCTCTTTAAAGGAACAATTGTGTTGTGCTTTACCCACCGTAATCCAGTTAACGAACTTGCCACTAGGGCAAAAAAATAGTGTACATCAGAAGGCACAACAGTTTGTGGAGGAAGTGAACTTTTGTATGGCACAGCATGGTGTGGAGAAAGGAAATGTTTGGAACAGTGACCAGAGTCAATTCCAGTATGAAATGACTTCATCATCAACACTGTCACACAGAGGTGTGAAAACTACAGCTGGTGTGTTGCAGTCTGTACATAGCTCTACCCACAGCTACACAATTGATGTGGCTTTATCAATGACAGGCAGACTAGCAAACAGGTTGTAAATCTGTTTTCAAGAGACACAAGGCACTTTCGGCCTAAATATTTCTAAGAAACTTGCAACAACCTGTCCACGAGACATACACGTAGAGGCATGCAAAAGTGGAAAAATGACTAAAGAATACATGAAACGTTTTCTAACTTCAGTCCTTGGCGAACATATAACAAGTGTAAAGAGCCTATTGCCGTGTGATTCCTGGTCAGGTCATACAGATCGGACCCTACTAGATGCAAGTTTTCCAAACAAAGCTGTTATGCTGAAGATATTGGCCCCGAAAACAACAAAATATTGCCAACCCCTTGATGTTTACTTCTTTCTGAAATATAAGCTCTTTATCCGAAGGATTGCTGATTTTGTAAGACTACAATGTGCCCAACATGATCGTTATTTCATCATCAAACTTCACTCTGTGATTTACAGTCAATTTTCTGCACCAAAGTATAAGCCTATGTTGCAATATACCTGGCGAAAGGCAGGTTATGACATTGACATACCCATATCATCATTTGAAAATATAATTAGTGTGGCTTTTGATATTGGACTGCTTGAATGCGAAAGTGATTTGGAATGTAAATACGTGGCTTTAGTGAGTTGTGCACATTTTCCCCTTTCACTTTGTTTTAACCCCTTCATCGAAATCCCGCATATGCACTTAGAAGACTAATAAATGCACTCTCAGGCGTGTAGGATATGTGTGGTTTGCGCTATTATAATTACTTTAAACAGAGGGTTTTTGGCACTATTGGTTGCAAATGTAATGATACACTGCCGTCATTGAATTGCGTATACTTTCCCTCCTCTTGTAATGATATCTTCTTACTTTGTTTCTCTCCATTAAAATGTCACTTGTGGTAGAATGAAACGTTTTACATGGAAATGACACAGACCACTGTATTTGTTATGATCGAGTGTTATTCTATGCATGGTTTCATGCAGTTCCGAGCGTTCGAGCTCAAAGGTGTCCTTTGTTAGTCTTCCTTTCCCCAAAAGTACTCTTAATCCTTCGATAAGCTGCATCTACTTTTCCTACTTTCAGACAATTTTCAATACCTGCACATTTCTCTTTCAACCATTCTTCTTTTGCTTCATGAACATATTGATTTAATTTAAATCTAAGAACAGAAAAAAATAATTGTATCGACCAGATGAACTAATAAAATATTAATTGTATTAATTGTATGGACCAATAAAAAAACACTAATTGTGAAAAATTGAACGTAAGTCAATACGGATCAAAGATCCTAGTTTTATATCAATTTAAGGCACAATATTTTCACCACTGCCAAATGATACCCATACTTGCAGGTTCCATCTGCATAAGAATAAATGAAATCATACTAAAAGAACTAAAGAATGCTGAACCTATTAAAACAAAACATCAGTGTCACTTCCTTGGTGTTACCAGTATTTGACTCTGACCACTACTAGTTGATTTACCTGCAGTCGTGCCCTCACAATGTCCAGTGGATTGGTAAGTAAAGTGGTTGTGAATCCTCCCAATGTTCCTGCTATACACTGGATGACCAAATGTGACATCCAAACTGGTAACATGGCATGGAGTTTGTCTGCAACAGAAATTATCCCAGTGTCAATGCTACAACTCACTTTTTCATCGACGTTTAATGAAGCTTAAATATATTATTATTATAAAACAAAGAATGAGCATATCCTTAATAAATGGATAAAGAAGCCTTTATTAACCGTTGTTGACAGGTTCATAAAGGAAGGCTAGGTTACATTGCCGTCACCAAAGAAAAGCCCTATAATACAAAAATGGAGGACAGCCTTGCCCTCTAAATTGCTAATTACACTAATTCCATGTTCCATGAAGAAGGGAGTATTTATTAACATTGGAATCTATAGCAAGGAATCAATATTAGCAGATCCTTTGTCGAGAAAGAACCAGTGCAGTTAGGGTAAAACAGCAATAACATAAAATAGCTGTGAAGAGAATTGATAGCACCCTACACCTAGCAAGAGACAAGAATTTAGGAATCACTCCACAGTCAGTGAGAAGTGACTGATAGATATCTTGCAACTTCTTATATGCCTGATTGGAACACATGCATGTCAGAAGGTGCTTCTCGCCTTATTGCGGGAGTGCTAAATGATTTTCAGCCATCTCCAAGTGTGCTCCAAGCCCACAGCTTCATGTCAAGAGATGGATATGAATTGCACCATTTCCAAACTCCTGGGATTTGAGTTTGTCTCTTAAGCCCCTAACCTCTTTGCATTACATTTGCAGGCCAGTATTATTGCTGAGGTGCTTTCTGCTTTAATAAAAAAATTCCTACTGTTCACTCACTAGTTTTCACGCCAATCCATTAGAAATGACAAACACACAAAAATTAAACTGAGGGTACATTTGGTCATTATTAAGGTTCAGAAGTTACAGAAAAGTAAAATTATTTTCACGGGCTTATTTTGCCCGAAATGTGAGAAACAAGTGCGAATGAAGGGTCCTTGAGCTCGCATAAAGCAATTTTATTTTGGCTATAAATGCATATTTTGGCTAATTTTACGGGTTTTGTCATATTTTGATGATGATGATGATGGTTGTTGTTTTAAGGGGCCTAACATCTGGGTTATCGGCCCCTAATAGTCTGGGTGATAGCAAAATGACCATGAAATCGAAACCATAACGAAAATCAAGCTGGACGGAAAAAACTTACAAAATGGAACTCGGATTGAAATGGCTCATAAAATGAAGAATGGAAATACTTATAAAAGGTAAAGGTAATTTAGAAGGAAAATACTCATAAAAGGAATTTAGATTGAAAAATACACACAAAATGTAGTTTAGGTTCAAATTACTTACTAAATGCAATGTAGATTCGAAATACTCAACAAAATGCAATAGAAATTCAAAATATTTACAAAATGCAAATGAAAGTGAAAATACGTACAAAATGCAATTGAGATTCAAAATACTTACAAAATGCAATTGGAATTGAAAATAAACAATGCAAGTGAGATTGAAAAAGGCCAGTGCATGCGGAAGGAGTAGCCATGTCCCAGCAAATTCTTGAAGAACAAGGATGGCCAACTGCTCACAAGAAGGATTGAAATAATGGAGCGTTGGAAAGAACACTTTTCTGAACTTCTGAATCCCACTCATATAGCAAGCCAGGAAGATTATTGGATCACGGAAGAGGATCAGATTACGAGGGCTGAGCTGACCCTAGCTATTAAGAAGATGAAGTTGGGAAAAGCTCCAGGGCACGACAAGATCACGGCTGAGATGATCCGGTACATGGGAGACCGAGGAGAGGGTTCCGCTTCAAGTCCTTCAGCTTGCTTGGCAGAAAAAGACCATCCCCAAGAACTGGGAAGTGGCTGTAATTGTGCCGATCTTCAAGGAGTATCCAAATGTCAGAAATGGCGTTCAATGATGATGTAATTCTCCTTACCAGGACTGCCTTTCAACTCCAACACAACCTACACTTGTGGAATAGAGAAATGGAGAAAAGAGAAATGACCATCAATGTGGCAAAGACCAAGACCATGGTGTTCTCCAGGAACAACAAGAAGCACAACATCCAACTGAAGGGGCAAAAGCTTGAACAAGTAGGAGACTTCAAGTACCTGGGTGCCACGATCAACGAAGAGGGAAGAATCGGCCCCGAGATCAACCTGAGGCAAGCTGCTGCTGGCGGACTCTTCTTTGCAATCAACCGAGGATTCCTCGGCAAAGCAGAAGTCAACAAAAAGACCAAGATGGCAGTCTATCAATCGACGTACATTCCAACGCTTACCTACAGCAGCGAGCTGTGCGCACTCACCTCCCGACACCAGAGCCAGCTACAAGCAATGGAGATGAGGTACTTGCGGATGATCGAGAAGACGATGAGACGAGACTGGGTACGAATTGCGACCATCAGGCAGAACTTGCAGATCCGACCACTGAGGACTACCATCGAACTGGGGCAGCTACGATGGTTTGGCCATGTCATACGAATGGCTGACACCAGAATGCAGGTGCGGGAGGCACGGGTAGGCAGCAAGAGATCCCGTGGCAGGCCCCGTGTCAAGTGGCGGGATAACATTGAGGAAGCAAAGATGCTGGTTCACACATGGTTTCTCCTACCATTGTTAATTCGCCTGAAAGGCTATATGACTTCCGTTACATTCCGCTAGAGAGGATTACTTTACATCTCGTCAGAGATGGTAACTTAATGTATTTCTGCACTTAGCAGACTTATACACAGTTCCCAAAATATACAGAGATTAGAAGCCTAGTTCACAGTTCGCGATAATACATTTGTATATACAGTACAAGCTAATGCGTAAAACACACACGCGTCTACAGGTTATGATATATACAATACTACATCTCTGCGAGAGCAATTGAATATACATTACCTCTCATTGCGGAGATAATTTAAACCGAACCACATGGTCTCAGTTCCAATTCTCGATGAAGTTCATACACTTACAAAAAGAACATAGTTCTTATTTGTAGCAGTTTCTAGCAAACTCAAACACCATGATGGCGACAAATAATAGTTTATCCTACTAGGCCAAAGCCAAATAGCTAAGACACGACATTCCTGTCCAAACTCTAGAATTCAATTGACGCCTCACTGACTAACGTAAAAGCCTCTTTCCATTTTGCAATCAGATTTTTCCACTGTTTGCCACCAGGTTAAAACATACTCTCGAATCCAGACAATATACAGCAATAATCTCGAACCCATACAATTTACTTACAATTCAAGGTGCGAACCTCTCTCTGATGTCACTAACCTTTCACAACACACACAAGGGTTTACTCCAAACAAGGAAAGTTATTCTCGGTCCAATCTAAATTTGGCCTGGCGACTTCCGTCGTTGCAACATCCACTGAGCTTTGGCTGACACAATCCACTGTCTTATATGCTGAGATTTTACATACAAATTAAATAAAATGACCTAAAATGATGATGATGATGAACATAGAAAAGGAAAGGTGTGAAACAAAGTACCCTAACCTGACTTATCACCAAGTCCGCCAAGTGAGTGTTTGGGAACGTTATTGTGACCTGGACAGCCACAGTATCACGCCTGCTCACCAACTCACAGGTTCCGGGTTCAAAGCAATCCAACGGCGGAAACTTTTACTTCTATTTAGTTATTTTATTATAACCTCCACCTCGTACAACAAGTTTTCAACTTAGTTTTATTCACATGAGCTACGAGGACGATTTAAATAAACATTCATAAGGAAAATTGTTTTCTTCTCTCATATAAATTAGTATTTTCCCCACATCCTGTTCAAAACCATGGTTGGATACTATTCATGACAACTATTAAAATTTCAATAGCTCAGTATCTACCCGAGAATAATAATCATAATAATAATAATAATAACAACATTCTGTATTTATTGTATATAGCAAGGGATTTTCGTACAGACACCGTTTAAAAAATATTATAGCTTCGATCTGATGTATATATTTGTCGGTCTACCCACATAACAAATCAATTTGTTTATGTTGCTGCTAGGATCTCTACTAGAACGAGAAAAGCAATTTGATTGGTTCTTGTACTCAATCTTCCATGCAAACTGCCGGAAAAAGTGGCATCTGTTCAATTACCTGAGTTGTATGGAAGCTATCATGGAAGGCACAAGTCACACGGTAATAGACGCGTCCATACCAGCGTGTATACCCGTACAGGTAGAGATAACATGCGTCATGTGATACAGGCTTTATTGTTAACTCTCACTGCCTCCATGGCTAAGGCGGCAGCACGCCGGCCTCTCACCACTGGGTCCGTGGTTCAAATCCCGGTCACTCCATGTGAGATCTGTGCTGGACAAAACGGAGGCAGACAGGTTTTTCTCCGGGAACTCCGGTTTTCCCTGTCAAAATTTCATTCCAGCAACACTCTCCACTATCATTTCATTTGTCATTCATTTAATCATTGCCCCAGAGGAGTGCGTCAGGCCTCGGCAGCCGGCACAGTTCATATCCTCGCCGCTAGATGGGGGCTTCATTCATTCCATTCCTGACCCGGTCGGAGACTGGAAGCAGGCAGTGGATTTTCATTTTTTCACCACATCACTCAGTGCCTCATAAAATCTGTCTACTTCGTCCTGATCCGCCCCTTCACATGGAGCGTACACTGAAACAATCCTGACATTTCCAAATCTATCCACATTAACCGCTCATTTACACACGGTACCTTGCAGAAACTATTTTACGCTCCAAGGTTCCTTTGACATACAGCCCTACTCCACACTTTGCCCTGCCTAGTTTTACACCCGACATGTATAGGTATACTTTGTAATCTCCTACTTCCCCCTCTCTATCTCTCTTTATATGCACTTCAATAATTCCTAGCATACCCAATCTCATCCTACCTTCTTACTTCCATAACCACCCTCGATATTAATTGCACCCCATCGAATACCAGTTTGATTCCTGTTTTTGTTTCCAAGGAGTCCCTGATCTGTGAGATAGGAGTGGGACTCCATCACTCTCATAGGTCTCAGGCTTGCTCAAGACATTTTTAGCAGGTTTAGGAAGTACAAGTGAAGCAAATTGCCAGCCTTACTTACACAGGGCCCCAAATCAGAATATGTCCAAGATGCCCACTCCTATTCCATAGTGACTGGTATCCCGACTGTCCGGATCACTTCCTTAGCCTCTCAGCCATTGCCCATGATTTACGAACGAGGACGTGACTATACCAGGAACCTTTGCAGCATTAAATGTTAGGGTGCTTTAGTTGGTGCTTAGGATTGAACAACAGGTTTAGTTAACATTCATTCTTGTGTTCCTGACCTTTTAATTTTTCACTTTAATCTCTCTCTTTTCTCTATTCACTTTTAGGTGGAAGGTCATTTTCATATATCTTATAAAAATTTCAAAATTGCCTCTGTAAATTTCCGTCCTTTGGTAAGGCAACAATACAAACACATATTTTTGTCTCTAAAGTGTGTGAAAAGGAAATCGTGTTTCCATGTTGTTTTTTTTTAACCTATTATGGGCATTAATTTTTAATGTTTAAATAACACTTAAAAAACAACTCTTTTTACAGAAATCTGAGCACAGAAAACATTTGGATCAATAGCATGCTTTCTACAAACACCACCTAGTTTCGAAATAGGTGTTCGTCATACTGACTGGCAAATGGCTTACGAAGCGGTGAGGGAAATGCGAGGTTGTTGAATTAGATGCCACCGACACATTCACCAAGAGCTAGGAATTAGTTGTTAAAAACATTATGGTTATTATTTGTACACTCCAATAAAATGTCGCTATCAACAATTGAAGCGTTCGCGGTCGACTGTTTGGCCATCCCTGCCAGAGACTGTTGAGATATTCCTGTTAATTTTCTATATACAGTAATAGATGAGCTAGGAGACTAATGTTTTCAGTTGAAGAGACCTTAAAGGACTTGTTTTTTTTTTTTTTTAACTTCAAAAATGAGAGCCAGATCAAACAAGACCACAATTCAAGCTGCAAATAAGGAATTGAGTGGCTGGCAATAGTTAAGCTAAGCAATTACAAAATAATAAGCCAGGACAACAAAAACTAAAAAAAATGACAGTCTTTCTCCAACAAGTATTATTTATATGAAAGATAGCCAAATAATTGATCATGTAATTCCAGTTTCTCCTACCTTCATAATAAATGAACTGGCTGATAGTAAAAAGATTTAATATCATTTTACACACCAGTACCAACTGCTTCGGGAGGTATGATCAGAAGGTATGTGACTACTACTGGACTAGACTGAACAGTAAAGTACTTACCCTGATAGAGCTGATAAAATGCCCACCACATTGCACTATTGGGAACATAAGTACAGAGTGATGCTATGTATCCTCTGTAAAAGCCACGGATGCCATCGCGCAGATAAATTCGTTTCACTATTTCAACTGTCGTCTGTAGTTTGGTCTGTGCTGGATCAATAGACAGACCTAGAGGGTTCATAAAGAGCTGAAAATATGAGAAATCCAAATCAAGATAAATTTACAAAATTTGTAAAGTGTAGAGTTGATGATCTAAAGAGTGTTCCACCATTGCTCAAAGATTTGAGCCCTACGACACAAAATACCAGGCTCTTCAATTTTACTGCAAAGTATGGAGATTACTCTTCAAAACAGGCTTCAGCAATCAGAATAAGCTTCACTGTGCATTTTGATGGTTTTCATGTTGTGATAACATGTAAAAATGACTCAAAATGTGAAATTATTAGTTTTATGCTAAATAAATGCAATATTTTGGTTTAATGCAAAACTAATTACCTTTCTTAAAATACAATACCGGTATTGTATTTCTTTCATTTTCATTTGAGACTGTTTTGCCTCTCAGTGTCCAGTCTACTATCGGATTTTTTATTATGGATACTCGAGCTTAGGCCTCTAATTACAACCAAACCAACAGACTTATTGAAAAACGAGTTATACCAATATTTTCCTTGTTTAATTCTGCGTTAGACTATATAAGCCAATTATTTTCAAGTTTATTAATTATTTATCTGTGGTTGTATGAAAAATTGTCCGTGTTTTTGACGTCTTTTCTTGGAACCGCTCACTTAAAACTATATAAATGGAAAACTACTTGGCTGAGGGTAATGACATTTTTATATGTGATAGGCACAAGTATTGGTAGTGCAAATTTCAAGTTTCAATTATTTTCAACTACCCAATAAAAAGTTCTTATACTTTTTCTGACGTAACGTTTTCTCAGCCCAGGATAAATGTACAGCAGGAAACTTGGTCTCATTTTGAAGCTCTCATTTGTGATTATCGGAAACTACGACCACTGTAAACGTACAGTGTGATGAAGAATTTATGAAGAGTAATATTAATGGTAGGTTTTGTGTGTTCCGGTCCGTGCGAGTAAAAGCGAGCGAGCCGGTGAATTCGAGTGCAGCGTTGCCGGGCAGTTGTGTAATGGAATGCGACTGACCTGGCTATGTCCACATGCTATTTTCAGTCTTCCTGTTTACTAGTTATATGCCACATCACATCTCATCCAAATGCCTCAGAGACCACCATTGTCTGAGGGCGAACTTGCGCTAACATATTACAAAATGGTAGAAGTATGGAAGCAATGAATGTTTTATGCCGAGAAGCCTTGCTTGCCGTTTCTCCTGAACTCTGGAAACAATGTATTAAACACGCTAAAAGAATTGAAGACCACTACTGGGAGATAGATGGCCTGTCTGAAAATGTCCCTCATTCCAATCAGGTCATAGTTAACATAAATGCCAGCAGTTCTGATTAATCGGAACAGAGCTATTCTTCAGACGAAGAATACTGACTGAATTATATATAGTAAAGATATTATGTAAATAATGCAGATAGCCCATGTAAAAATTGTGTAGTCTGACATTTCCAAATTAGGAAGACAAACCACTTTTAAACCTGCCATTGAAGGTCTAAAGCCCTTATGTGAAAAAGGTGATGGAAAATTAAATTTGTACGAGGAAAGAAAATAAAAGGTTGAAAGGAAACTTAAAGCAGTGTTCGTTCGTAGCGAGCCGCAACGACTGCAACTTTACGCGGCAACGGATTTCACAAGTCCGCTCGCTTTTACTCGCACGGGCCGGAACGCACAAAACCTCCCATTAATATAACTCTTCATAAATTCTTCATCACACTGTACGTTTACAGTGGTCGTAGTTTCCGATAATCACAAATGAGAGCTTCAAAATGAGACCAAGTTGCCTGCTGTACGTTTATCCTGGGCTGAGAAAACGTTATGTCAGAAAAAGTATAAGAACTTTTTAACGGGTAGTTGAAAAAAATTGAAACCTGAGATTTGCACTACCAATACTTGTGCCTATCACACATAAAAATTCTATTACCCTCAGCCAAGCAGTTTTCCATTTATATAGTTTTAAGTGATCAGTTCCAAGAAAAGACGTCAAAAACACGGACAATTTTTCATACAACCACAGATAAATAAAAAATTAATAAACTTGAAAATAATTGGCTTATATAGTCTAACGCAGAATTAAACAAGGAAAATATTGGTATAACTCGTTTTTCAATAGGTCTGTTGGTTTGGTTGTAATTAAGGCGCAAACTCGAGTATCCATAATAAAAAATCCGATAGTAGTCTCCTAGCCTCCATACTCTCCTATTAGCAGTTAGCTCTGTGATATCCTTTGCTTCTATGCCCCTCAACTTCAAATCATTAAACAGTGAATCGAACCAATGCCCTCTTATGCCTACCTCTGCTTCTCTTACCCTCAACAGCATTCATAAACCTCTCAGATAACCTTTTCGGCCCCATTCTAATCAATAACCCCACCATCTGAGTCTGCCAATACGAATAGCTGCATCTATCGTGTTCATTTCTGATTCGGACATTTCTCTCCATTACGAGTACCTTCCTGCCATTGCTCCCATCTCATTGCCCCAGCAACCATTTGTGCCACCCTCATATCAGTTACCTCTAACTTGTATATCGGTCGGTCTAAATACTAAATACCGAGCGATGTAGGGAGTGTTTCGTCGCTACAGTAACTTCTTTCTTGCAGAATACTGTAGATCAAAACTGAGAACTCACTGGATTTGATTTTCTGCAACTTGCCTCTCTCTCTTTTGCCATGCTACCATCCTGAGAGAAAACACAACCCAAGTAGTTGAAGTGGTCCACCTGCTCTGACCTCACATTCTATTTCTATTTTCTTGTTTCTTCCCCCCCATACCGACATTAGCTCTGCTTTTGAAATGTTGTTGATCTTGATGCCATATTCCCTACATTTCTGTTGTATCATTTGAGGGGCTTGGACATTGTGGTCATTTAGCCCTACTCGGGTGTGTGTGTAAATTTGTCTAATAATAATAATAATAATAATAATAATAATATCGTATGGCCTCGGGTGCAAGCTTTGTAATTTGACACCCAGAGGGTAGCTTGCATGTCGGATTTCGTTGTTCCTTGAATCACTATGAAAGTCAAGGAGGTTAGATATCTAAGCTCCTTGAACACTATAGCGCTTTCTAGTAGAAAAATGAGGAACTTTGTGTTGGCGGAAACTCCCGAGATTAATTTTGCCATTATGAACAAGGCCTACTGAATTCAAATGGGTTCTTTGATATGCCAACATCGTAAGACATGCGTGTCGTATTTTTGCCGCCTTTCAAAAATCACTTACCACGGCCAGGAGTTAGTAGACCGACACGCTATCCACTCACCCACCGTGGCAACATGTGTTATTGTGATGGCTGTACTAGTGTGAGTATTTGTAATTCAGGTTAGGATTGTAAAGGAGGCGGCTATGGCTTTAAGTTAGGAACCACCCCGGCCTTTGCCTGGAGTAAAAGTGGGAAAGCATGGAAAACCACTTCTAGGATGACTGAGGTGGGAATCTTAGTTTTGCCTCATGAGGCCGAGCATTCAGACCAGAACGAAATTTCTTGGCAGAGCCACGAATCGAACCTGGAACGACAGCTATGAATGCTAGCTGCTATACCACGAGATGGGGCTGCGTGGTGCAGTCAGTAAAGGCGCTGCTGAGCTTCTAACTGAATGGGACTGAGTTCGATCCCCAACCAGGTAGTGGATTTTAGAAACAAAACTACCACTTTCGGAAACGCAAATAGCCCTGGGATTCACTCAGCTTACACCAGAAATGAGTAGCAGGGCAATTCCTGGGAGTAAAGACGGCCGGGCATGGAGCTGACAACTCCATCCCATTTAGTGCCAATGTCACAAAGGATGGAAGCCACTACCTTCCACTACTCCCAGGGCCTCCATGTCCTGTATGGAATTGGCTCTTTTTTGCTATACCACATTTCTATACTATATTTTTGTTGAAGTTCTAACATGTTGGCAGGGTTGGGGAGTAACGCATTACTTGTAATTCCGTTACTTTTACGGCAACAAGAGGGTAACAACGTTTCTTTTTAAGTTACACCCTACATCCTATTCCAATAACATGTTTCCCTTAAAGTTGCCTCCCTTATCTATAATAAAATAAATAACCCCTGGCACTACAGCCCATGAGGGCCTAAGCCTACCAAGCGACCCCTGCCCAGCCATGTTTGGCCTGCAGATATTGGGGTGACGTGTGATCAGCGCATGGGGTCCCCTCAGCCGTTAATCTTGGTTTTCGTGATCAGGGCGCTGCCTCACTGTCAGACAGCTACTCAATTGTCCTCATGAGGCTGAGTGCACCCCGTTCCAGCCCTCATGTCAGTTTCTAAAATCCCTGACGGAGCCGGGAATCGAACCCGGGGCCTCCCGGTGAAAGGCAGGCACGCTACCCCAACACCACAGGGGCCAGCTGCCTCCCTTATCTAGCCTGGCTAAACCATTCAGTTGTTTCCCAGTTATTACGTGGGTAACTTTCTAGTAGCATAAAGAGAGGTTATTAGGGTTGTTTATTTGACTATGAGTATCTTGGGAGTTACAATTAATTTCCTAGTGCCTGAAAAAATTACAAAAATTATTTGATATTCTTACTCTTCTTCTTATTATTAGTATGACTAGCTTCATTTGTCAAGCAAACATCAGATCCTGCTGACTTAGGCTTAATTAGTTTCAGGGGATATAACACTTATGTAGAACAGTATTTACTAGAGCTGTCGATTTAATCCATTAATCGGACAGATTAAAATAATAGTGGGGTGTAGGAAAAGAAATGTTTTGCACAGCATAAAACCCATTTAAGATTGACAGGTCAGTAAAGTTAGCTGATGCTCATGCCTTTGCTACAGAAAGATAAAAGTGATAATATCTCCTTAATTGTTTTCTTTTAAATTGAGGGATTTGCCCACCACTTTTACAAACAATAGGAAAGGAAATACCGGACAGGCTATTACTGTCGTATTACAAAACATAGTCAAGTGGCAATAATGAGTAGGGGTGAGGAAGGCTCTTTAATGGTCTGTTATTAACAAATTTCCAGGAATATCCAGGCAATGTGCGGAAGGACAGATACCAGTGCTGGATGGACAAAATAGGAAAAGTGACAACTCAAACTTCAGTTCGTGTGTTCGTGTTCAGAAGTCACTCACTCACTTTCAGTGTTTGTGGAATTCAATTACAAATATGGCTTATGAATCGATGCGAGGAAAATTAGGTGCAAGTTTCGGATTTGAACTGAATGACAGTGGTAAGGTGCCAGACAGACAGACAGACCGTGTTTTGTAAGAAATGTGGAAAATCATTCAGTTTTATACTGGAAGCACATGTAGTCTTCAATATCATCTTAAGCATATTCATCCTTTCCAAAGTGTATCTGTGTCTATCAATGACACTACTAGTTCATCTTCTCAGTCAACGTTAGAGCACCTAATATTGAAGCCTGTGTCCTCTATTAAGGAAACTGAAATTACCAATGAACTAGTGAAGTGGATTGTGCAGGATAATAAGCCGGTCAACATTGTCTCTGATCGTGGTCTTGAGGAGGTTTTACAGGAAGCTCTCAATTCTCACACTTACAATCTTCCCTTGAGACACCGTAACAAAAAAAACAAAAAACAAAAAAAAAACAAAAAAAAAAAAAGGAGTATTTGTATGACTGGGGGTTGGAAGAAAACATTATCGCTGTCTGCACCGACAACGCAAGAAATATCGTGTTAGGGGTTGAAAGAGCAAAATACGACAATTTTCGGTGTGCAGCTCACACTCTACAATTAGGTTTAAGTAAAGCAATCAGGGATGCTGGTATCGAGACATTACTTTCCAAGTGCAGGAAAATAGTGGGACATTTTAAACACAGCTCTTATCTAGAAAACCAGCTTGCAATAAAACTCAAAGAACAAGGTCTTGATGCATGTACATTAAAACAGGGCATAGTTACTTGATGGAATAGCACGTATTTCATGTTTCAGAGCCTTATGAAAGCTAAACGGGGTATTATAGGCATCCTAACGACCCACTCTTCTACTTCCTACAACAATTGAATGGGTGATGATGGAGAAAAAGGTTGTGTGTCTTAAGCCATGTTTAGAAATATCAGAACTTCTTGGTGGTAGCAAATATGTGACAGGTAGTGTTGTATTGCCTGCAGTAACCCACTTCATATTATCTTTACGTTGCTCCGAAGTCGATCCTGGATACATTGCTAAGTTTAAAAGGACTCTTGTAGATGATTCAATAACTAGGGTAAATAATTGGTGTAATCTGAAGACATACCAGGAAGCTACTGCTCTCGATCCTAGATTTAAATATCTTAGATGTATTGAAATAAAGGACCAGGAATCCGTGGGGAAGAGAATATGGGAGAGAGAAGTGGAAGGAGTACAAATTCCAGTACAGCCATGCAGCAAGAAGAGGAAACTGAATTTTGAAACTGAGGAAGACGAGAAGGATTCTGGTCATGCCACTCTGGTTTCAAGTCCGGCATCACTTGCGATGGAAACTGAAGTCTACAAGTCGTTGGTGGAACTAGAAGATGACTTCGCTGACCCTCTACAATGGTGGAAAATACATTCAGTCCAACTTCCACATATCGCACGCATAGTGAAAAAATTGCTTTGCATTCTAGCTACTTCAGTTCCGTGTGAGGGAGTGTTCAGAGACGCTGGAAATATTGTTACTAAGAGAAGGGCAGGGTTTCAAACTAGTGGACGATAATGCTCGTGCCCATTGAGCTTGGGTGGTCAATCAGTTCCTTCAGATGCATGGCATACAGAGAATGGAGTGGTCTGCCTATTCTGCGGACATGAACTGTATTGAACATGCATGGAAAAACCTCATTTCGCACTGTTCCAATCTTCCAACAAACAGCAACTGATTGAAGCTGCTGTCCAAGAGTGGGATAATCTGCCCCAAACCACGTTTGCTCAGTATGCCTAATCGTCTGCAAGCATGCCTTAGAGCTCGTGGTGGCCATACATGGTATTGATATGCCCCAACATGAAAAGGATATTTGTGTGCTCAGTCTCACATTATCACTTTTGTTATTCATTGTGTGTTTCTGTCTCTTTTGCACAGATTGTGTGTTGTTTTCCTTTGTATGTATCCTATATTATACATAATGTGATTACATACACATAGCAAAATAAACAAGTCACTACATCGCCCTATGCAAAACTATTTTTGAGTACTGTATATAAGTTTTTAGTTAAACTTTGTAATTAGTACTGATGGTTTAACCAATTGTTCTATATATATATTGACTAGCTGCCGTGGCTCAGCGGCAACGTTCTCGCCTGCTGTGCCCAAGGTTGCAGGTTCCAATCCAGGCACAGTTAGTTGGCAATTGTCGCTTTGAGGCTGAGTGCACCCTGTTCGAGCCCTCGTGTCAGTTTCTAAAATCCCCGATGGAGCAATGAATCGAATCCAGGGCCTCCGGGTGAGAGGCAGGCATGGTACCCCTACGGGTAAAGCAAAAGGAGGGCCAACACAAGCCAGAAAATAAACAAAACCTCCAATACTGTTGGAAGAGACCAAGAGAGGTCGAACAGGGAAAATGAACGATAGGAGCCTGGTATGAGTGAGGGCAAACGCGAACTTAACTTGGGATCTTAAAGTCACCAACCTTACTCCAGAAGTTGTACACTCCTACGGCAAGATCAAAATATCAATTCAGACTTTATCAAGGCCAAACTGGCAAAGAACTATGGTACTTCAAGAGAAGTTACTCTATTTGAATTGTTGTTCGAGTCTTCAGTATTTTGAAAGATTTGATGCAGCTCTCCATGCCCCTGTCCTGAGCTAATCGTTTCATCTCTACATAGCTACCACACCCTACATCCGAGGCAATCTGTGAAATATAAAACTCTAACCTTGATCTACCCTACAAGTTCTTGTCCTCGACACTTCCTTCCATAACTAAGTTTGCTATTCCTGGGTGTCATACTAGGTGTACTACCAACCTATCCCTTCTCTTCATAAGCAGTCGCCAGAAACATCTCCTCTCTCCCACTCGTCTTAATACCTCTTCATTTGTAACCCTATCTACTCATCTGATCTTCATCATTCTCTGTAACACCACATTTCAAACGCTTCAATTCTCCTCTTTTCTGCTGCTCCAACAGCTCAATTTTCACTTCCATAGAGAGCCACACTCCAGACAAAGGCTTTCAAGAACAACTTCCAGATATCTATATTTGATGTCAACAGATTCCTTTTCTATAGAAATGCTTTCCTTGCCTGAGCCAACCTACTTTTTATATCCTCTCTGCATCGTCAATCACTGGTTATTTTGCTTCCTAAATAACAGAAGTCTCCTATTTCCTTCAGCTTTTCACCTGCCAATTTGATGTCCATAGAGGTTTCTGATTTATTTCGGCTATATTACAATATTGTTTTACATTTATTAATTTTCATCATGAATTCTTTCCTCAAGACAGAGTCCATACCATTTAACAACTCATTCAAATCCTCTGGTGTGTCAGCTAAGATGAAGATGTCATCAGCAAATCCCAGAGTTGAAATTATTTCTCCTTGAATTTTTACTCATACTTTGAATTTTTGCTTGTTCAATGTACAGATTGAAAAGCATGGAAGAAAAGTTGGAGCCTTCCCTTACACCGTTCAGAATACCAGCTTCTCTCTCATGTCTTCCAGCTCGAAACACTGCTGTCTGGATTCTGTATAGATTGTAGAGCACCCTCCTATCCCTGTACTTTATTCCAATCGATTTCAAAATGTCAAACAACTTACTCTAATCAACATTATCAAAAGCCTTTTCTAAGTCTACAAATGCCATGGACATTCTCTTATCTTTCCTTATTCTACCTTCCAAAATCAGCCTAAGACTTAGTACAGCTTCCATTGTTCCTACGTTTCTCCTGAAACCAAACTGGTCTTGACCCAACCTTGTTTCTATCTGTCTTTCCATCCTCTTGTAAATTATTCTAGTCAGGATCTTTGAAGCTTGAGTGATCAAGCTGATTGTACGGTAATCTTCACATCTGTCAGCTCTTGCTTTCTTCGGTATAGGGATAACATTCTTCTTGAAATCAGAGGATACCTTACCTGTTTAAAAAATCCTACACACCAAGTGAAATAACCACATCAGATCTTCATCACCTATGAAGCGTAGTAACTCAGTCATTGTATCATCTATGCCAGGTGCTTTGTTTCTGCTTAAGTCTTCCAGTGCTCTATCAATTTCTGATTAGGGGCCGATAACCTCGATGTTAGGCCCCTTAAAACAACAATTATCATCATCATCATCAATTTCTGATCTCAATATTAAATCTTTTTTCTCATCCTGATCAATTTCCTCTTCCCTTTGCATTACATGATTCTCAATCTCTTTACCCTTATACAAATGCTCTATGTAAGATTTCCATCTCTCAACCTTTTCTTCCCAATCTCTTAGAGGTTTTCCACCTGATTCCTTAATATTACAGCAGTCTTCCTTTCCCCTAAAGCACTCTTAATCCTTCGATAAGATTTCAAAGATGGCGGACGTATGTATTGTGTGCTCTGAAAAGTTTAGAGAGAATCTAAGGAAATTAAAGAGTAAGAAGTGTTGTACGTGGTGCCATATGAGTGAAAAATGTTTAAATTTGCAGAAACATGAGATCAAGCATCTGGAGACTGTCCCAAGGAAGGATCGGACATGGGTATGTGAATCATGTGTATTGGTGTCAGTTGATCAAGGCCAAGATGTCAGAAGCCTCAAAACTGATGTTGAGGAATTGAAACAGTATTCGAGAGTGAACAATCTAAAGATTACAGGTGTTCCTTTCACGCAAGATGAAAACTTTGTGAATATCATGGTGAAGATAGGCAATATTCTGGATGTGCCTATTCAGGAACATAACATTGACACCATCCTTAGGGTGCCATCCCACAATAAAAACTATCCAAAGCCCATCATTGTGCGTTTTGTTCAGAGAACGAGGAAGGATGCTCTTTTAGTAGCTGCTAGACACCTCAAGAAATTGAGCACTTGTCTGCTAGGGTTTCGTGGCCCTCAGGTTAATATCTATCTTTGAGGATAATGTATCTTAATGCAAGAAGCTTACTAAATGGGAAATTAGAGACGATTGCTGATCGACTGGATGCTATTCAGAATATAGATTTTGTTATTTCTGAGACATGGCTGTCTGCAGATACGGGTGAATGTATCTTCGATAATATTTAAGGTTATGAGGCCTTTCATTCATTTAGAAATTCTACATCAAAAGATGTAGGTGGCGGAATTGCCATCTATGCAAAAAGTAACTGTTGGCAATGCAAAGTGATATATAATATACAGAAAGATCATAATATCTTAGCATTAGAGATTTCTAGGTCAGGGCTTAGCTACATCATTGTGGCTGTTTTTAATCCTCTTGTGTCTAACTGGTATCATACAAGTGCAGACTTAGAAATGATTCTTGACAACATAAAACACAGGAATGTAATTGTTGCTGGTGATTTAAATATAAATACTCTCTGTCATGATGACTCGACTGATATATAAATGCTTCATACATAGCTATGGTCTTATCTCCTGCAACACTATACTGTATATCCCACCAGAAGTTATAACAGCTCACTGATTGATCATTCCTATTGCTGCACAAAATGAAGTAATTGGAGAGTAGATAACATTATTGACGATATCAGTGATCATAATATATTGCTTTTCTCATTAGCTTCGTCAAAAACAGCAACCAATAATCCAAATGAATTAAAAAATTACAAATACTCACATATTGGTTATACACTTGCCTTAAACTATGTATCATTAACAATCTTAAAATAACCAACATCTCCAATGATGGTAAAACTAGTAAACTACTTAAAACTTGCAACCGTGCACTCTCAGGTCCCATCTCAAAATTTGTCAACTGCTCACTAGTCAACGGTATCGTCCCCGATCCCCTTAAAATTGGTCATGTTGTACCAATATATAAACAGAATGACAGGTCAGGTCCTGGTAATTATAGGCCCATTTCAGTATCTAGAGAAATGCCATTATTTTTCTGAATTTCAGTATGGATTTCGCGATAAGGTTGGGGTTAATTCTGCTATTGTTAATATCATAATTAAACTACAAAACAATATAGATAAAGGGAATAAGTCTGCCGGATTCTTTACTGATTTAAAAAAGGCCTTTGATACTGTTAGTTATCCAATGCTTGTATATAAACTGGAGAAGGCTGGTGTGAGAGGTGTGGCATTGTTGTGGTTTAAACATTACTTGTCAAACAGGCATCAATATGTAAAACTTGGAACTAATAGAAGTAACTTACAAAAGGTATCGTAAGGTGTACCCCAGGGTTCTATTCTAGGGCCGATTCCCTTCCTCGATTATATAAATGACATAACCTTATGCCCTTTTAAGGGTAGATTTTCTCTCTCTTAGCTGACGATACTTCATTGTTTTACTTTGCTAAATCTGATCATCATCATTTCCCCTTATCCAGCTCCTGCCGGGTCGGGGTATTTATGGAACTTCTCCACTTTCCTTCCACAATTCTTGTTCCACGATCTTGTCCCAGTCCAGATTTCTTTTTCTTACGCTGTTCTTCACTGAATCGATCCACCTTGTTCTAGGTCTTCCTCTTGCTCTCTTACCCTTGCACTTTGCCTCCAGCATCTGTCTTGGTATTCTATTTTCCTCCATCCTCTTTACATGTCCAAACCACCTTAGTTTGTTCTTCTCAATTCTCTTATTTAGTTTTCCCATCCCAACTTCCTTCCTAACATCTTCATTCCTCACTCTGTCTTTCCTTGTCTTTCCTATCACACTTCTTAGGAATTTCATTTCACTGGCTTGGATTCTACTCTCTTGTCTGCTTGTCAGGGTCCACGTCTCAGCTGCATAAGTTAATATGGGTACATAGTACACTTTATACATTACCTCTTTGCTTTTCCTTGGTACTTCCTTATACCAAACAAGTTTTCTTACACTTTGATAAAATGCATTGCTCTGCTGTACCCTCCTGCCAATCTCCATGTCCAACCTACCAGTTTGCATCAATTCACTTCCTAGGTATTTGAACGTGTCCACAATTTCCAAACTCTGACTTCCAATTTTCACAGTGCCCTTTCCTTGTCTTTCCCCTCTTGTCATCACCATCTGATATGGAGATTACATGTAGATTATATCTGATATCCAGCATGACTGTTATATCTTGGATGAATGGCTTAGGATGAATCTGTTAACACCTAATAACTCAAAAACTGTCTGCATGACGTTCCATAAATGTGAATATGATTTAAATGCAACAACAAATATCTCATTTGGTATGACCATACTTAAGTGGGTGAAGGAGGTTAAATTCCTTGGCTTGATAATAGACAATACTCTTTCTTAGGCATCACATATAACGAATATAAAAAATAAAATCTCAACTTTAGTTGGAATCTTCGCTAAAATTAAGTGTTATGTACCAACACAGGCATTTGGTGTAATACAGGGTCTTTATATTTGCTTGACATGGACATTCTCACGTACGCACTCTGCCAGTGACGGCTCAGTTGCTGGCTGCCGCGCACGCATATGTACGGCGTAGTACAGTGCTTAAAATCAGTATCATGCATTTTTACTCACTATGTTTAGAGTAGATGCTGAAAATGTTCCCCAACCGATGCCAAACATAATCGGCATCTCCTTATGAAGTTTCCGGTTACTCCGGTAAATTTAGCTTCAGTAAGGAAATAACGACCTTTACGTCCATTTTTATTGTTTACTGAACCTGTACTTTTGAATCTCTTAGCCAGTTGTTTTATTGTCCGATTTATAGGAATGGGTCTCCCTGGAAATTTCACTCGAAACTTTTGTCTTGTTCTAGCGCATGATTTCCTGCACTTTATTCAGGTAATGTGCAGATATATACGTTCACGTAACGACTATTTAACATAAGGCATTACAGCACTATACACAAGCACAATAAACACTATACAATACGATACAGAGTACACCGTAGCTTCATAAAACACCCAATTAGCTCGGAGCTCACACATCTACCGCAAAAAGAATGTGGGAATACGGCCGGTGACCATGCACGCCAACCTGTAACAGCCGGCTATTGTCCGGGGACCGCCGGCCAAGGTCGAGCGGAATCGCCTTGCCAAGCAAAAATAAAGACCCTGTATATTTCTCTAAAATTGGACCATTTCGTGAAAAGTTGAAAAGGTACTATTTGCTGACTCTGAATGTATAATAAATAATTACTTACTCTTGTGATACCACATCCTTGCAAATATTTTTTACGTTTATCATTATTAATTGTATTATATCTTCATAGCATCAGAATGCTTGTTTGCTTATTCTCTCATTTCCTCTAATATTGTACATTGTAACACTCTTTCCTTGTTCATGAATTGTGAAACTATAATGTGTCAACAGCATCGCTTGGAATACACTTCAATTGCATATTTGTACATTGTACTCTAAAATGTATTATAATTTAGCCTATGAATAGTTAGTCCATCATCTGTGTAACCAACTATGTACTGTTCCCCACGACAGAGCTCTGCTCTCGGGAATCTTTTTGTGGACAGATAAATAAAATCAACTTTTTCTAATTTCAGACAATGTCAGTGGTTGAGGAAGGATGGTGGACAGACAGTGGAGTGGTGTCATATTTGCTCCGACCCGGCCCAAGCTGGAAAACGGACATTGATGATGATGACAATGTGAAAACATTAATGAGTGGTTGAATGAATGAAAAGAACATGAATCACATTACTGAATGAAGGATAACTAAAGACTATCTAAAAATTTAGTAGATGTAGGCTATGGCAATAATGTAATTTTAATTCACTTTCCTTTGAAAAATCAGAGGCCATTTTTCAGTGTTACCTAAGTAAAACTCTGGTCCATTACAATGTCTAATTAAAAACTTTTGTAGCTTAATAATTGTAGATACCATTGTACATAAGTGTTATATAGGCCTACATATCCCCTGAACCTAATTAAGTCTAAGCAAGCAGGTAATGGGGAAAGCAGATGGTTCACAACAAAACAAGAGTCCAACAAGGAAGTTCACTGTCTCCATTACTATTCATCACAGTGATGGACATACTCCTGAAGAGAATAAAAGAAGAAAAGGGTAATGAAACAAATGCCCTTGTCTTTGCAGATGATGTCATGATTTGGGGAGGAAGTGCCAGAGAGGTTCAAGGAGTATGGGTTGAAAATAAGCCAAAGTAAGACAGTAGTGATGACAACAGGACTGTCTAATGCAACCATTTACTTGAATAATCAGCCTCTACAAATTGTTGATCAATTTAAATATCATGGTAGCACACTGTGCAAGGATAACAAAAGCAACAGTGAAGTAACAAATAGGACTGGTAATGCAGCCACCTTCTATGCACAAGTTAGAACACTACTGTGGGATAATAAGGTGCCCAGGAAGTGTAAACATATACTGTTTAAGACATACTACATCCCAATTCTAACTTACGGAGTAGGAACATGCACCCCGTCCAGAATAGAAGAAAGTAGGATTCAGGCATCCGAAATGAAGTTTATAAGAACAATGCTTCAAAGGACAAGGAGAGACAAAGTAAGAAACAAAACAAACAGATTAGAGGCTGGCATAGATATCAGTGCTACAAAATATTTGCAGAAGCAACTATTAGGATGGTATGGGCATCTTAATGGGAGATGAGAGGACACCAAAAGCTTATTTCAACAAGATTATCCCAGGAAAAAGACCAGTAGGAAGACCAAAGAAGAAATGGTTGGACCAAATCAAGGATGATCTTGAAGACAAAGGGAGAAGGACCCATGACCCATGAAGACCAACCATTCATGGACAGGAAAAGGTGGCGAGGGCTCGTTAAGAGCACCCGGGCGACTGGAGCTGGAATTTGATGATGATGAAGAAGCAGGATCTTACTATGTTCGCTCGACAAACAAAACTAGGCATCCAATTTAGACCCCCATTTATGTGAGAAGTGTTAAGTGTATAAATAATTCATGTAATTTATTTCAAGCACTAGGAAATTAATTGTAAACCCCACCCATTCTAATTGGGAACACTCGCATTGACCGACTGAAAAGCTTGTACTAAAAGATTACTTTCCTTCAATTACAATTACTTATTGCAGTGCTGCATCTCTTGTTGTCACCGGGACACAGTGTCCAACTGCAATGTATGATGATTAGTGTTCCTGCAATCTACTGTATAATTCAGAGTACCACCCGCCCCTGAATAAGACCAGCACCCTTATTTTGAAGAACAAATTAAAAAAAAAAAAGTTTAATCAAAATTATTTACAATCTTTACTAGGGAATATTACTATTAGAACCCATATTGGTCCGTCTTGATTTGTATTATTTGAAAGAGACTGTTAATGATCCGCCCAATCAATACAAAATATTTAGTAAATCAAATTTTATTCAAGGACATGTTTCGGGATTGTCTTCAATCTTCTTCAGCCTTACATAATAAATACACTCGTACATATTGTCTAACAAGTTAAGCACATGTAAAAACTTTTGACATAATTAAAACATGCAAGTTTGTCCCATGTATACATCATGAGCTTGCTTTCTTCCTTTGATTGGGAGGCATTAACTTCATGTCTTTGGAAAATCAGAATTAAATGGACCGGTAGAAATCTCTTCATGATTCCCGAAAATCACTAGTGGGAAACTTTGGTGCCTTGATGAGAAGTTGCTCCCGTCAAGAGGAAGGAAACGATAAGTGAAAAAATAAATTCTATGAGCAGAGACCCGCTGAAAAATAAAATAAAATAGGGATACCTAACATAGATTACGAGAACAAAAACTTACGTATCATGGCCAAAAACCCCAGGCAACATCCAAAGACTATATACGACGAAACAGATAATAATAAACAGCCTTGTAAGCGAACAGTAGAGAAAAAGGGGAAAGAAATACAGCGTTAATGATATGAGTCGTCTAGTATCAAAACCGGCCAAGTCACAAAATTTACGAAAATGAGTTAAGGTTATCAATTTGAAGTAGAAGTATAGCACTATCAGGCGAAACAAGAATATGCTTCAAAATCGTCCATGTCTTCATGTTACAGAGCACTGAATTCTGGGTCGTGCAACAAAATGGGCCAAGTCATGCAGGCAGTGCTTTCATAACCGGCCATGTCAAAGAACGAGTAGCAATCTTCATGTCGCAGCATTATTGTTCGGAATCTTGCGTTGTTAGATTATGCAAGAATGTGATAATATCAGTAGGCAACATTGTTCCTTATATTGTATACTCTTCGAAGTCATAATAATTTGTATTTTGTTCGTTTGCAACACTGACTTCTGTATTCGCGGGCTTCTTACCGCATTGGCGCGAAAGCAATCTTATATCCTGTGTGTTCGTATTTTGTCATTATTGTGTAGTGTAATGTGTATATTGTTCCTATTTTAATAAGTGACTCATTTCCTTTGACTGTGTTCAAGATCTAAGTGAACTACTAACTCTTAATGATATAATACCTATTTTGTATTCTCCTCAGCTTTCTGATGTTCATCTTCATATATTACTATACAATTTAAGCAGAATGCTTTCGTTTTTATTGCAATAAAGACAGGTAATTACAATGTCAATTTATTTTAATTTAATTACCTTTTTTCACTGGAGTTTGGAATTTAAAAAGAAAAGTTTTACAAAAAAAAGACTAAAATTATACCAAATTGCAACAAAAACGGCCAAGTCAAAATTAATTTTAGCAAAAAAGATGGGTTCATTATGAATCAGATTTCTCAAAATATCAGAACTTAAATATTAAACCATTGCGGATATAACTATGCAATAAAATCTTTTGTGACGACCATTGCTTTGTCTCTAGAGGTTTTTCATCCATACTGAAAAATATGCCTTCAGTGACTTGGCCGGTTTTGATACTAGACGACTCATATGTGTGAATACAACTAAAAAACGCGTGTTTGGGAACGTAAATTTCGCCAAGGCTTAAAAAAGACCCGCGCCCAATTTTAGAAAAAAACGTGCGGGTGGTATTTCAGATTACAGTGGAACCTCGTTAGTATGTTTTTCAAGGGACTGAAAAATTTGAACGTAAAAAGCGGGAAAACGTACTAATGAAAAATGATAATTAAACCTCATTAATTTGTTTCAGGAAGGGAAAAGCAAAAAGCGTGTAAATCGGAAGTACGTACTATCGAATATACAATTTTAAACAACCTACAGAATTATTGTATTACAGAACTAGATTACACAGCACAAAGAAACGAGAGCAATGAAAACAAGAGAAATATGTACAATACCGGTACCGTACTCTAATTCAAGTACTGTAGTACGAGTTGAAATATTTAGTTTTCTATATTATTGATTTTGGCTTAAATACATATGTTTCTTGATATTTTGTGGAAAAGAAGTGCCGTATTCTTTGGCGTGAACGATTGAATATAACCGAAGTATTTTTGTGGTTAGACATGCTCGCGCGTGTACAGAAAAAAAACTTCCAAGCGCTTAAGGTGAGGATTTCTGTCTACTTCTTCAAGAATTTTTATTTTCTCATCACTAGTTAATGAATTAACGACTTTCTTAGGCCTATCCATTGCATCAATTATCACTAATTATCACTAGGTTTCACAACTTCTTCGGTAGTGTATTGCATATTTGCGTGAATCAGATCGTATTAAGTTTCAAGGTCGATACGGTAAAATTGTGGGATTGGATCATATCCAAACTGGTGTTTAGGAACATGTAAACGCGTATCGTATTGAAAGCGATTCTGCGCGTTCGAGTTACATTTTAAAACTAATTTAGGCCTACTCGTCTGTCGCCCAACTCTCTAATCTCTTATTTTACTTTCTGCCCGTATTCTTCGTTATTGTTTGTGTTCCTGTCGTCGTTGATAAGCGTAGTTTGTTCGCACGTGTAATATATTTTTGTCCGTTTTACCTTTAATGTCTGGTGTATCCGTAAGTAAATTGTGGCACGTTATAGATTGCATTCGGGGAACATTCCGGCAGCCTGGCGTCTCCTAAAGCTTTAAGCTTCAGTAGTTAAAAGGGACGTAAAACCAATAACATTTTATCATTATTAAACTGAACATAAACTTGTTAAGAAAAAAAAACATCAAAATCTTCCGCGCATCCATTTCTCATGTTAAAAAACCACCCGTTAAAAAAAAAAAACGTCGGATGATAAGTACGGGCCCTTTATGTTTTACTGTTTAATACATGTTAGCCAACATAACTGCAGTTTGGCCACCATAAATTATATACCGTATTGAAATCTCGAACTGAAACTGCTCAAGTAAATGGGCGTCGAACCGAAAACAGGATCGTATTCAAATCGATTTGAGTTTGCCATGTAAACGCAGTAACTAACTGCCGTAGCCACTGAGAGCAAGCAGCGAGACCGGACAGAACAGATGTGCAACATTGTCGGCGCGTGCTATAATACTGCCGCTAGTTAACCAGGAAAGTGAGACGACTATACCCGTTATGTCACAACCCTCGCCGGCTTGTTGGCAAGGAATGTTATCTCAGAGCGGCCGGGCTCATATTCCACTAGGGGTGGACAAAAAATGCTTTCAGGGCTGACGAAAATGCGATCGAACTAAGCAATGCGCGGCAAAATATGCAAAGTGACCTTCTTTAAAGAAACAAGCCTCTGTCTTGCGTTCTGTGCGTACGGGCTATATAACACACGCTACGCGACAGATGGCGGGCTGGCCGGTAGTCAAGCGCACGCTGCAGCATTCACGGAAGGACGAGACGCTAGTGGTCGGTTGACATACGCACGCTAATCTGTGGTGTATTTCGAAACAAAGAACGTGTTATAGGTAGTGATTTTGTATTCAGCCTGCATGTTCTACGGCGCGAGAAAGACACGTCAGCTATCTTCTTTGTTGCGTCATAGCTCAAGCCACTTCCACAACGTCAGCTCTCTTCTGTGTTGCGTCATACCTCAAGCCACTTCCACAGCGTCGAAACACACAAAAATCATCTACACTGTCAATAACTACCAGAGAATAGGAAGCAATATCACATCGTGTATTCAGATGTCGAATTTTATAATGAAATAAGAATAAAATCCAGTTCCCTAACAAATAGTACAATGGAAATTTCATCGTCGTAAGCGGGAATAGAAACATTTTAAGGGGATATTTCAACATGTATTTAGTAGGAATGGGACTGGGACTTGAGAAATTCATTGCGTTAAACGGGAAAACGTGGTAACCGAGAACGTGCTAATGAGATTTCACTGTATATGGTATGTACACCTTCTTAATGATACATGCTGAAGATCACTTACTTTTCGACTCTCCTTCCTGCCATCGGAATGACCGAGAACCATTAGATGCTGACTTAGAACATCCACGGGAACAATAATGGTTTGCCCAACTACTGATGCACATCCTCCACCAACAAGGGCCTTCAGTCTTGCATCTGCATCATATTGTGTAAGGAGATACCTAATGCCTTCATACGTTGAAATGTAAAATACACCGGAGACAATCTGGAACGAGCTGACCCAGAAGCCTCGGTAGAGTCCAGACATCCCTTCATACCGATAAATAGTCTTATAGGCATCAAAGAGTCCTATATGAACCAATACAGATGTTTCAGTATCAAATCAAATATCACAATAGATAAGAAAATACAAAATACAAATCTACCATTAAATTCTGCATGCTGTGACTGTTGGAATCTACCAAGGGTCTCCTAATTAATTTATTTATTATTAAAAGCAATTTGGTAGTTATTATCATTTTGAACACGATACTTCAAAACATACACATACTCAGGGCTGATTCATAGCAAAAAATGTTATTCCGTCGATCAATACATAGGGTTACATATAATTAAAAGTGGTACATGTTTCGGGCTATCATATAGCCCTTCATCAGCCACATCTTGTCGAATACAAAGAAACAATCAACATAACATCAAAGACATTGTGACCACATTAAAAACATGCATGAAACTTGATAAAAACAGGTCAACAAACTTGGAAATAAGATATAAGTTTGTTGACCTGTTTTTATCAAGTTTCATGCATGTTTTTAATGTGGTCACAATGTCTTTGATGTTATGTTGATTGTTTCTTTGTATTCGACAAGATGTGGCTGATGAAGGGCTATATGATAGCCCGAAACATGTACCACTTTTAATTATATGTAACCCTATGTATTGATTGACGGAATAACATTTTTTGCTATGAATCATCAAAGTCAATACGGACCAAAAATGGAGGAAGTAACTCCCACAATACTCAGGGCTGTTTTTTTCTGGCGGAACGCACCGAAACCTCTTCGTGGATACAAATCTCTAAAAAATATTTAGACTTCAAATATGTTTTTTTTTTTCAGGTTAAGGAATTTTAAAAATATTATTTTTACTGTTCCCACGCTAAATGACCTTAATTGAAAAGGAAATATCGCATATCGCCTTGTTATTTTGAGAATCGAAATCATTCTACCGGTTTGCGGGCAGCATGGATATACGGTATTCGTTCTTGTTCTTTCTTTGCTCACTTTGTAACTGTTTTGTATATTGGTCCCAATTCTAGTTACGTTTCATCTGGATTGCCCTCAATATAGAGTACTGTTGTTCGTTGATGTAGATGAGTGCCTGTGCTTATTGCATTCTCAGCCGTAGTTTGTACTACTTCTTACGTGGCAATAGCCATAACCTAAATCTGTCGACTACAAGGCGAGAATAAAAAGAATTTCAGAATATTTTTCTGTGCCTACCACCAAACACAAAAATTGTCCAAGCGGTTCGTCAGTCCATCAAGCTGGAGTATCATCAAACTCAAGTGTGGAACTTGAGGCAACAGATGTGTTGACGAGTTCCATAACTGTCTGTAAAGTTCAAAATGAATTTCAAAGTCTGTGGCCTAGTTGCTGGACTGTAGAACAAAAGAAAGATTTTGTAAAGAAAAACGATTGGTTGTATTTTCATGACGGCAAGTTAGGTTGCTCAGTGTGCAAAAAAGTTGGAAGTTTAGGTGTACAGAAGAATGTGGGTATGCGACTATCAAAAGAGAGGATAAACTGTAAAATTGTGTCTTATAGAGAACATCGTAAACACAAGCTAACATCTCTCAAGAAAAAGATTTTTGACCACCAAGAAAGTGCTGGACATAAAAGTGCCAATAAAATAACTGAAGAAGGGAAAAAAGAAAAACTTGAGACAGTATATCTAAAGTCATTAGAGAGAGAAAAGGAAATTACTTGTAAAGTATTTCGTACTGCTTATAAGGTATAAGGTGGCAAAAAAGAACGAGTCTTTCTACAATTTTGAAACTGAAATTGATTTACAAGAATTGAACGGGATTGATATGGGGAGAACTTTGCATTTAAGTAATGCCTGTATAAATATAGTAAACCACATAGGCAGTGAAATGAGAACAAGATTGATAAAAAAATGTACTCGATTCAAAGATCAATTTCGCTCTTATTCTTGATGAATCAACTACTGTAAGTCAAAAGTCTGTTCTGATAGTATATGTTCGCACCTACATTGAAGAAATAAAAATGGCAAAACCGGTCAACCTTTTCATTGATTTAATTGAGTTGGATGACTTAACAGCAAATGGAATTTACAAAAGCTTGATGTCTTCTATAGGAGCATTAGGGTTCAAAGAAGATTTTCTAAAGGAAAATTTAGTTTCACTGACGTGATGATGCCGCAGTAATGATCGGAATACATGAAGGAGTTTCAAAACTTTTCAAAGACAGATTTCCTGCCATTGTTTTGTGGCATTGTGCTAGCCATAGACTGGAATTATCAGTACACGATGTTGTGAAGGAAGTATCTGGCATCAATAGATTTAAGAGTTTTATGGACAAATTATATGTTATGTATCATGCTTCTCCAGTCATGTGCAACACTGGAGATGAAGATTTTAAAAATTGGAAGAATTCTGTCTACAAGATGGGTTGCATCCAGCTATAGAACTGTTTTGGCTGTTTGGTAGGATTTTGAAGCACTGGTACTTCATTTTGAAAGAGGTAAATCAGAAGATGGTTGTGACAGAAAGGAAAAATGCACTTATGAAGGTCTTCACAGGAAAATAACATCTGTGGAATTTATTTTGGATCTGGGATTAATTTGCAATGCTTTGCAAGAATTGTCAATGAAGCTTATATCTGCAGGAGAGAAATGCCGATCTTTACAAAGTCCACAGCAAGATTGAGTGCCTTGTTGATATTTGTGAGAAGAGGTGGTCTGTCCCAGGGCCTTACTATCAGAAAGCTCTTGAGGCAGCTGCAAATCTACAGTTTAAGGGTGTTCCATTGCATAAGAAAAACAGAATTTATGATCCACCAATCCCCCCCCCGAATGCTTTCTATGAACAACTTAAAACTTCTCTACAGAAATGATTACTTTCCGAAGAAGACACTGAACGCTCAAGATGTGCAAGAGTTCTGGATTCTGAGAATTGGCCAGCAAACTCAAGAGAAAATATTCTGTATGGAGAACCAGAAATAGGCACACTGGCAAGAAGATTCCAACTGAATGAAAGAGAAGCTATTCGAGCCTTCAGAGATCATCAGAAATTCAGAGAAGAAATGCCCAGGGAACTTTCTCGGGTTCGGAGGACTCTCAACACAATAGCTATATCTTCAAGTGAGTGTGAAAGGGGATTTTCTCAGATGAATTTGATTGTCCAGAAAGACCATCTTTGTCAGTGAAAACCATTACCTCATTACTATTTATAAGAATTGTTGGACCTCCTTTGACGGTATTTGATCCAACGAAGTATGTCAAAACTTGGTTGTTACAACGTCGTCATTCAGCCAGGGATACAAAAAGCAAGACCAGAAAACGAACTGAGGAGGATGATGACATGTCAAAAATTTGGAAATTGTTTTGAATTCAGTGTAAGTAGGATTCGATGAAAATTACATGGTTTCTTAAATGTTCGGTAAATCCCATGTCTTCTTCCTTAATTTCCCACCTGTGAGTTCCGGCACCTCTTTTTCCAGAAAGAAAAAAAAAAGGCCCTGCACATACTGTAGGCTACATATAATATGTAAGAACTTGCATAGTCACCAATATCAGGGGCAGATGACCTTGCTGTTCCACCCCTTAAAACAACGATAACTAACAAACTCAACAATATACTGTAGTTTGATTTAAACATAACCATATTGGTTTGTTGAGTGCTTCTGTATTGATTTACAAAGTTAATTATTTAAATAACAATGAGTCCACCTAGTCAATACATATAAATGAAGGGCCCACGGGAAGAAGGGGGAATGTCACTCAAAATGTTAAGTCTAGATATCAGCGCGATCTGGTAGGTCTCTTTTCGACGTACTGAAGGCACAATTTGGCCTCTTTCCGACATGTTGAAGGCACAATTGTGTCTGGCTAAGAACAATGAGGGTCGTGAGAAAATGACGTTTCAAATTGTCGCGTGCATAGAAGTACATATAAGTAATGAAACATTAAAACTCGAAACTTAAAAGCTCGTTCCCTGAAATTTTACATTATTTGACATTCCCATTTCTTCCCCTGGACCCTTCAAATATTATCATAACATTTTTTCAATCCCATGTACATGTTTCAGGCGACCTCTCCATACCCTTCTTCAGCATTTAGCCGATTTAACACACTTAGAACAACAAACATTTTCCTTCCTCAAAAACATAAGAATATATTATGTCCTACGTCACAGCTCTCCCGCCCAGCCCTACCTCTTCCAACACCGCATTCCGTAACCTACACAACAACAGCCTGTACAAGTTAACATTAGTAGCAGTTCAGCTGGCAGTCAAGGCAAGCCCGTCTCTTGTCTTCCCAAAGGGTAAGTTTGCCACCACATTCAACACTTTTCAATACGTTTATCTGAAATGTTTCTTCCACAAGTTCAACAACACCTAGAAACACCCAGTTACAAAACCAAATTGGATAAGGATCCACTTTTAAAAGAGACCTTGAAATCTATGCAACCTATCAAAATTTTCACCAAGTAATTTTTTTCTCATCAAACAAATATTAGAATTCAGAAAATATATCTTATTTTTTAAAATTACAGTTCAATTTGACCGGCCCTTCAAGTGGTATATGACGACTATCTTTTCAACTACTGTAGGTCCAGCCTACATACAACTATTTAAACTGGTTTTCAAGCAATTTTACTCATTAGACCTCACATCATTGCATTTTAACAAGTGAATTTTAGCTTTCACAGTAAATATTTTATGAAAATCTCTAAGCACGGGATATTACCAAAGATTCCAGAGTGTTATATATTATTTTAAATAGCTTTTAAAAAGATAATTTTCATACCAAAGATTCATATTGTTAAAGTTTTTAAATGTTTTTGAGGAAGAAAAATGTTTGTTGTTCTCAGTGTGTAAATTGATCTTAAATTGACCTAACGCTAAGAACTTGAATGGCCTGAAACGTGTACATGTGACTTAAAATATGTTAGAATAATATTTATATGTATTGACTAGGCAGACGCATTATTGTTTAAAAAATTAACTCACCAATATCAGTGCTTCTATTAGACAAGGCATTTCAAGGTTGATAATTTTTACAAGCTTGAATGAGCTCGATAGAAAGAAAACATTAAACTGGTTCTACAGCAGGGGTTCCCAACCAGTGGTACATTTCAGGTAGTACGCGGAGGAGATAAGACTGTTCACAAATACAGGAGGAGAATTTATCTGCATTTCCTACTCTATCATCATTTTTTGAAGATAATAAAATATCTCCAATGCCAGATGTGGTCGCTGATATCACTGTTCACTTGGAAGCCCTTCAAGAAAGTTTTGGTTGGTTGGGTTGGTTCCTTAGTTTAGGGGCTGCACCAACGCGGTCATGTAGTCCCGTGTACTTTGGATGTGTGTAGAATTTGTCTGATAACCGGTGTTAATTGTGATGGCTGTACTAGTGTGTGTTACCTGTGATTCAGGTAAGGACTGCAGACGATCAATTTTCAAGTACAGTAGAACCCCGGTAATCCGAGCCCCGGTAGTCTGAGGTAGATGACAGTGAGACGCATAGCTTACCCACGGTCTTTGGCAGAGATGCGTGCATGCGTTGAACAATTGTTACATCTCGTTCAGCAGCTTCCTGAGTGTGAGAATGCAGACGAAAATGAAGTGCAAGACTGTTTGTGACAGACAGTGCTATTGTGGAAGCTATTAACAAATAAAGCAGAGAGAGCAGCGATGAAGGGGAAGGAGACGATTTACGCGTGGCCCAAGTGAGTCACACTGAAGGGACGGTGGCACTGGAGTTAGAACTGCGATACGTGGAACAACCGAGTGCAGCGACACCAGCTACCGTCATGCTTCTACGAAGGTGGCGGGATTATGCTGCTAAGAACAGATGTTCTTTTCAGAAATAAAAACCCATTGACTCTTTTTTTTTAGAAAGTAAGGTACAGGAGCCTATTGCGTATTTTCAGTACTGTACATATGTACAGTCTAATAAATATCGTTCTGTACTTGAAGTAAATATGTACATATTTGCATTTCTTTTGTAGAATATTGTTTTATTTCTGAAACAAAGCCTAAATGCAACACATTATACGATAACTGATGAAATAATGCCGTTTACTGTAAGAATATTTTAACACAACGATCTTGTGCATCTAATTTTAAATTAAAGGTCTTTAAATTTCGTAACTTCGTGTAATCCGAGATTTCCCAAATTCGAGCTCCTATTAGCCCCAATTACCTCGGATTACCGAGGTTCTACTGTAGTTACTACTTTTGCTACCAAATGGTACAGTCCATGACACCTAGCTGCGAACTTGGCTACTAGATGCCATCGTAGCCAGCACCTGGTGGCGAACATTGGAACTAATATAGCGATAATCAAATCTAACCTACAAATTTTAGCTTCACACAAGTGTAGTCAGGTAGTTGGCTATTGTTTTAAGGGGTGGAACTACGAGGTCATCTGCCCCTAGGGTAGTAAGTGGAAGGTTCTTTTCCATACCATAAATATATGACATGGGCCCGCCGGCTTTACTTCCCCTCCGAAGGAAGGCATACCGAGGGATTTTTCATGCTCTTAAAAAAATCTGACTTCGGACGGATTTGACCCCGCGATCTTGGGCATAGAAGCTCAGCATCCTACCAACAACGCCACCGAAGCCGCCCAAGAAAGTTTTAATAAATATTTCTCTGAAGATAATTCCAAATTTAACCTTTTGCACTCCTATGTCGTGCGGGGTTCGACATTAAAATATTTAAATTTTCTCCGACGTCGGGTCCCACACGACATGATTAACTGGAGGGTTTTCCATTTTGTAAGGTCCGTATTGACGTGTACAAATTCACTTATAATGGGGTAAGGGGTCTCCACCCAATCAATACTTTTCTTAATAGGCAACTAAAAGTTTATTGCCGTTTTTAAAGGGACATGTTTCGGGTCTTCCTGGACCCTTCTTCAGCCATACAAATTAAAAATATGTTAACATCCATCAAAACATATTGACAACAAAGACATGCACATTTTAGGAGAATATGAAAAATAGCACTCAATACTATATACCCAAACCGTTTAAACTGTATTGCAAGGGATACATGCAGCAATTTAAAGAGCTCTTTTCGAACTCATATGGCCCTCATATTGGATGATTTGGCTTAATACACACTTTAAAAAGACACTTTAAAATTTAAATTAGTAAAAAAAAAATTAAAAACAATTCTTAAAAGTTTTTGGTAAGAAATTTCACTGTTGTGTAGTCAGGTAGTTGGCTATTGTTTTAAGGGGTTCTTGAAGTTGGTGCCTTAGTGTTGTATCAAGTCTGTTCAGCCTGGTTCAAAGAGTATGTTATGAAAAGGTTGCCGGGCACGAGTCCCATCCGACCCTGTTGGTCTTGTTGTTGAGCTGGGCAGAGACTTTGACATTCATTTTGATGCGACGTCATGCGGACTTTTTAGACGAGGCGACCCTGCCAAAAGGTAATTGCGGCCCAAACTATAAAGAGATATTAAGATATCTATAAGTGGGAGTGAATGCCTTAGAGAAAAAGAAAGAAAATATGTTGGGCTTAAGAGTAAACTTACTTTGACCCTTTGGAAGTAGTGAAACTATCGAAAGCACTCCTGCCTGGGAGCTGTAACGAGTGGAAACGACTTGGTTAAAGAATATATATCGCCTAAACAGATAACACGTAAAATCTGCGTTAGCGGATGCAAACTGCTTACCTGTACTGTAGCAGTTGGAGACTAGAAGCAGACTGAAAGTTGGAGCGCGCTGTTGCGTGACCGTGAGCTTGCCCGAACATGTGGTGTGCACGGATGGGATGGAAAGGAGAGGGGGAGGAATAGAGAGGGGGAAGATTGGATCTAGCTTGGTGAGGCATGGAATATGTTCGTAGGTGTGGGGCCTGTTAATGGCGGGGGGGAAATAGTGGTTACATTAGAGGGGGAGAGGGGAGTTTAGAAACAGATGCTGGGTTAGGAATGTGATAATTTGGATCGATTTGTTTTGTTTTTATGGATTTGGGAAAGAATTTGTGAATGTTCTCAAAAAGTATATTTGTATCAAAATTGATTTCGTTTAGATTGTGCATGGGGTTGGTGCGCTGTGCATTATCGATTTCGATCTGCTCAAGTGTGTTCATGATGGTGCCTTTCCTGACGAAGTGGATGATTTCTAAATCTTTCTCTATATTTGTGAACTTGTGATTGGTATCTCTCATATGGTTACCCATGGCCGAAAATTTTCTATATTTTATTGCATTTACATGTTCATGGCATCTCGTAGTGAAGCTACGTCCAGTCTGTCCTAGGTAATCCGAATCGCACTGTTGGCATTTGAGCTTGAAGATGCCTGAAGAATGGTATTTATTAAATTCGTTAATTTTGTTGGAATTGTAGATTATTTTGTGGATGTTGTTGCTAGTTTTAAATGCGATTTTAGTGTAGAATTTTTTTATGGTGTTCACTATGTCGTAAGTGTGTTGGTTTATGTATGTAAAGGCTGCAAAGTGTGTTTTTTCTTTTTTTAAGGGGGTGAGTCGGGTTTGGGGCTTATTGTTAATTTTGGAAATGATCCTTTTAATTTCTGTTCGGGTATACCCGTTGGCTTCGGCTATTTGGAATATTACATTTATTTCGTGCTGATACTCTCTTTCTGTCACAGGGATGCTGATGGCTCTGTTGATATAGCTTACAAAAACTGCCCTTTTGTGGCTTTGAGGATGGTTGGAGTCCTTTTTGATGACTGTATTGGTTTGCGTGGGTTTTCTATAGATGCTATATTGAAACTTCCTGTCTTTGATAGATAGACTAAGATCTAGGTAATTAATCGAGTTGTTACTATGGGTTTCGCCTGTAAATTTTAGGTTGGTGTCAAGGTTGTTCAGCTTGGTGAGGAGCTGGTCAATATTTAGGACGTTTTTGTCGAGAATGAAAAATATGTCATCCACATACCTTCCCCAAAATGCGATGCCCTTTATTTTATTTAAGATTTCACTCGCTTCAAGATGGTCAATATAAATGTTGGCAAGGATGCCAGATGCTGGAGAGCCCATCGCCAGACCTTGGTTCTGTTTGTAAATGTTGTTGTTAAACTTGAAATAATTGTTGTTTAGTGTAAAGCTGAGAATTACGATGAATTAATCGATTTCAATTTCTGAGAGTTTTTCATTGTGTTTAAATTGCTTCTTCATCATCATCATTTCCCCTTATCCAGCTCCTGCCGGGTCGGGGTATTTATGGCACTTCTCCACTTTCCTCTTTCCTTCCACAATTCTTCTTCCACGATCTTGTCCCAGTCCAGATTTCTTTTTCTCACGCTGTTCTTCACTGAATCGATCCACCTTGTTCTAGTTCTTCCCCTTGCTCTCTTACCCTTGCACTTGGCCTCCAGCATCTGTCTTGGCATTCTATTTTCCTCCATCCTCTTTACATGTCCAAACCACCTTAGTTTATTCTTCTCAATTCTCTCATTTAGTTTTCCCATCCCAACTTCCTTCCTAACATCTTCATTCCTCACTCTGTCTTTCCTTGTCTTTCCTATCATACTTCTTAGGAATTTCATTTCACTGGCTTGGATTCTACTCTCTTGCCTGCTTGTCAGGGTCCAAGTCTCAGCTGCATAAGTTAATATGGGAACATAGTACACTTTATACATTACCTCCTTGCTTTTCCTTGGTACTTCCTTATCCCAAACAAGTTTTCTTACACTTTGATAGAATGCATTGCTCTGCTGTACCCTCCTGCCAATCTCCATGTCCAACCTACCAGTTTGTGAACGTATCCACAATTTACATACTCTGACTTCCAGTTTTCACAGTGCCCTTTCCTTGTCTTTCCCCTCTTGTCATCACCATGGTCTTGCTTTTCTCTATACTGATTTTCAGGCCGTACTTCTGAATATTTTCGTTCAGTGCATCTAGTTGTTTTTGCACTTCTTCGGTGTTCCTTCCCCAGACCACAATATCATCTGCAAATAACAGTAACTTCATTTCCTTATGTCCATATGCTTCCTTTGTTTCCTTTACAATTTCATCCATCACCATTATGAACAAGAGAAGTGACAGCACACTCCCCTGTCTTAGTCCTGTCTTGTTCCTAAACCAATCTGTCTTTCCAACTGGGGTCAGTACCCTGCTAACACAGTTGTTGTACATTGCTTGCACCATTTCCAACATTTCTCTTCCCAGTCTCTTCTTAACCATGGTTTCCCATACCTTCTCTCTGGGGACACTATCATATGCCTTTTCTAGATCTATGAAAGTCATGATCAAATCCTCTCCATATTCCCAGTTCTTTTCCATCACCTGCCTCAAGCTAAAGATTGGGTCCACTGTGGATCTTCCACTCCTGAAGCCATACTGTTCCTCTTGCAACTCTCCTTCCACCTTTCTTCTCATTCTTCTTTCTAATATCCTTTCCAGTATTTTTACTATCTGTGATAAGAGGGTGATCCCTCTATAGTTATCACACACCTTCTTGTCCCCCTTCTTAAACACTGGTATTATTAGCCCTTTCTCCCAGTCTTCTGGTACACATTTCCGTTTCCACACACACTTTAGCAGTCGATACAACCATTGCATACCAACAGGTCCAGCAGCCTTTATCATTTCTACACTAATTTCATCCACCCCTGTTGCTTTTCCCATCTTCATTTTCTGTACTGCTAATTCCACCTCCAGCATTGTTATATCATCTTCTGTTATAGAGTCGTCAGGTTGTGTCACTTCCATCTCACCAGTACAATTGCTCACATTCAATAGCTTATCGAAATACTCCTTCCACCGTCCCTTTATCTCTTCTGGGTGTGTTAACAACTCTCCATCTTCCTTTTTCACCAGCTTTGTGGTAACTCTTTCTTTCCTCTTACTTCTTAGAAGCCCATACAGCATCCTTTTACTGCCACTTACATCTGTTTCCATTCTTCGTGTAAATTCTTCCCAACTTTTCTTCTCCTACCACTTTCTTACACCTCCGTTTGCTGTCGTGAAGCTTCCTTTTGCTTTCTTCTGTTTGATCTCGGTTCCATTCTTTCCATGCAGACTTCTTTTCTTTCACTGCTTTCCTCACTTCCTCATTCCACCACGGTGTCTCCTTCTCTTTCACTCTTGTTGACGTCCTACCACAAGCACTCTCTGCTGCACCAACAAATGCCTTTTTAAAGTGGGACCATTCCTCTTCTATGTTTTCCACTTCAGTAACTGGGATTTGTTGCTTCAATCTCTCCTGAAAATCTTCCTGTACCGTTTTGTCTTTCAATTTCCATACTTTTATTTTACTTTCTCTGATCTCCTTTAGGTTTTCCAATTTTTCCCATCTAAATTTTGCCACCACAGCTCTATGGTCCCCATCAAATGCTTCTCCTGGTAAAGCTGTCACATCTATCAGCTTTCTGCGATTAGATTCAATTGGGACATTGGGTACAATAAGAAAAACCCCACCCTACTCATCGCAGAAGCGGATGTAGCAATCAAAAAACTGCCCACCGAGGAGCAAGATGGCGCACGCCATGAAGTTAACAAAAGACTAAACAAAGTGTTGGAACGCAACAAAACCACTAATACCACAAATAACAGGATAGAAATCACACAACTCAATAAAAAGATCAAAGACAACAAACTTATCATTACAAAAGCCGACAAGGGTAATACCACGGTCATCATGAGCAAGGAAGACTACATCACAAAAACAGAAGAATTTTTTAACAACAAGAACTTTTCCAAAACGAATATAGACCCAACCGCAACCACCCAAAAGAAACTTAAACAAAAACTCAAAGACATTGTATTTATCTTGAACGATAAACAAAACAATAACCTAATTAACATGAATCAGAAAAGTCCTACCCTCAGATCACTTCCGAAAATCCACAAAGAAAACATCCCTATTAGACCGATTGTCAATTATAGGAATAGCCCCATCTACAAAACAGCTCAGTTCATACAGAAATTCCTCCAAAACAACTACATATTTAAAGCTAATAAACCCTTTAAAAATTCATTACTGTTTTGCAAAAAAAACAAAAATTTGAATATCACACCCACGCATTCATGTCACACGATAGATATAAAAGATATGTACACAAACATACCAATCCAAAGCACAATAGAAATCATAAGAAACAATCTAAAAAACAATGAAAAACTCTCAGAAATTGAAATTGATGAATTCATCGAAATTCTCAGCTTTACACTAAACAACAATTATTTCAAGTTTAACAACAACATTTACAAACAGAACCAAGGTCTGACGATGGGCTCTCCAGCATCTGGCATCCTTGCCAACATTTATATTGACCATCTTGAAGCGAGTGAATTCTTAAATAAAATAAAGGGCATCGCATTTTGGGGAAGGTATGTGGATGACATATTTGTCATTCTCGACAAAAACATCCTAAATTTTGACCAGCTCCTCATCAAGCTGAACAACCTTGACACCAACCTAAAATTTACAGGCGAAACCCATAATAACAACTCGATTAATTGCCTAGATCTTAGTCTTATCTATCAAAGACGGGAAGTTTCAATATAGCATCTATAGAAAACCCACGCAAACCAATACAGTCATCAAAAAGGACTCCAACCATCCTCAAAGCCACAAAAGGGCAGCTTTTATAAGCTATATCAACAGAGCCATCAGCATCCCTGTGACAGAAAGAGAGTATCCGCACGAAATAAATGTAATATTCCAAATAGCCGAAGCCAACGGGTATACCCGAACAGAAATTAAAAGGATCATTTCCAAAATTAACAATAAGCCCCAAACCCGACTCACCCCCTTAAAAAAAGAAAAAACACACTTTGCAGCCTTTACATACATAAACCAACACACTTACGACATAGTGAACACCATAAAAAAAATTCAACACTAAAATCGCATTTAAAACTAGCAACAACATCCACAAAATAATCTACAATTCCAACAAAATTAACGAATTTAATAAATACCATTCTTCAGGCATCTACAAGCTCAAATGCCAACAGTGCGATTCGGATTACCTAGGACAGACTGGACGTAGCTTCACCACGAGATGCCATGAACATGTAAATGCAATAAAACATAGAAAATTTTCGGCCATGGGTAACCATATGAGAGATACCAATCACAAGTTCACAAATATAGAGAAAGATTTAGAAATCATCCACTTTGTCAGGAAAGGCACCATCATGAACACACTTGAGCAGATCGAAATCGATAATGCACAGTGTACCAACCCCATGCACAATCTAAACGAAATCAATTTTGATACAAATATACCGTATATACCCGAATGTAATACGAGGTTTTTTCCCACTTTTTGTGTTATAAAAATTTGGGGTCGTCTTATATTCAGGGTATTAATTTTTTTTTTTTTTTAATTGTTATTTTTATTTGCAAAGTAGTAGGTGGTGTTGGCATCTTGTAACTCGCAACAAATCAATGCGTTAATGAAGATTAAAATATGGTTTGTTATGTTGAATTACCATGCATATACGAATAGCGTACATTTTGAGGTTAGGATTTACGCATACACGTCATTTTAAGCGGATAAATTATATGTTCGAAAGCATACGGAAATATGTTTTAAAACAATCTTTACAAGAACAACCAGTCAGTTTTACGAGCAGTAATTGAGTGATCAACGTATCTTAATTTAATAACGTCTCCCATTCTTGAACAAAGAAATTATAGAGTATGTCTTGGAAAAGGGGGCAGAGGGATTTCCGATAACACGAGATGTTATAAAAATGAAAGCACGACCTTGAGGGCATATATTGTGCAAGTTATGAGTTAGCGAGTATTTTTTTGAAAAAATCTGTAAGAGGCAGTTGATAACTAGGCCTCGTCTTATATTCGGGGTCGTCTTACATTCGGGTATATACGGTATTTTTTGAGAACATTCACAAATTCTTTCCCAAATCCATAAAAACAAAACAAATCAATCCAAATTATCACATTCCTGACCCGGCATCTGTTTCTAAACTCCCCTCTGCCCCCTAATGTAACCACTATTCCCCCCCACCATTAACAGGCCCCACACCTACAAACATATTCCACGCCTCACCAAGCTAGATCCAATCTTCCCCCTCTCTATTCCTCCCCCTCTCCTTTCCGTCCCATCCGTGCACACCACATGTTCGGGCAAGCTCACGGTCACGCAACAGCGCGCTCCAACTTTCAGTCTGCTTCTAGTCTCCAACTGCTACAGTACAGGTAAGCAGTTTGCATCCGCTAACGCAGATTTTACGTGTTATCTGTTTAGGCGATATATATTCTTTAACCAAGTCGTTTCCACTCGTTACAGCTCCCAGGCAGGAGTGCTTTCGATAGTTTCACTACTTCCAAAGGGTCAAAGTAAGTTTACTCTTAAGCCCAACATATTTTCTTTCTTTTTCTTTCTTTTTCTCTAAGGCATTCACTCCCACTTATAGATATCTTAATATCTCTTTATAGATTGGGCCGCAACGTTACCTATTGGCAGGGTCGCCTCGTCTAAAAAGTCCACATGACGTCACATCAAAATGAATGTCGAAGTCTCTGCCCAGCTCAACAACAAGACCAACAGGGTCAGATGGGACTCGCGCCCGGCAACCTTTTCATAACATACTCTTTGAACCAGGCTGAACAGACTTGATACAACACTAAGGCACCAACTTCAAGAACAGTCCAAATTTCACTGGGGGCACCCCAGTGAAATTTCTTACCAAAAACTTTTAAGAATTGTTTTTAATTTTTTTTTTACTAATTTAAATTTTAAAGTGTCTTTTTAAAGTGTGTATTAAGCCAAATCATCCAATATGAGGGCCATATGAGTTCGATGATGATGATGATAATTGTTGTTTTAAGGGGCCTAACATCGAGGTTATCGGCCCCATATGAGTTCGAAAAGAGCTCTTTAAATTGCTGCATGTATCCCTTGCAATACAGTTTAAACAGTTTGGGTATATAGTATTGAGTGCTATTTTTCATATTCTCCTAAAATGTGCATGTCTTCGTTGTCAATATGTTTTGATGGATGTTAACATATTTTTAATTTGTATGGCTGAAGAAGGGTCCAGGAAGACCCGAAACAAGTCCCTTCAAAAACGGCATTAAACTTTTAGTTGCCTATTAAGAAAAGTATTGATTGGGCGGAGACCCCTTACCCCATTATAAGTGAATTTCCCACACGACATGACGACAGCTTGTACTTACAGTGCTCGTATGACCCCTGTGCTGTATTCCAGTATTGTGGAGCCATCTAGTGGTCTCCGAGAGAACACCTTTTCTTATTTACTATAGTTTGCGGGACTTGTAACATAGTGGCCACTCAAATCGGTCAACGATTTTCCAGGAGTTTTCCCAGGTATTTTCCAGGAGTAATTCTCATTTTTCCAGATTTAAAAATAAGCGTGAGTGCGGGGGGGAAGGGGGGGCTTTATCGGTTGCCTACTTCAAGACCAAAATAAAGCAGTTGTGTTTAGTTTACTTATACAAATGTTGACAAAAATTAGTGGTGATTGCGTTATTGATACGCAATGATTGATACAAATGATTTAATTGCTGTTTTAAAAAAGCCTTTGTGACTCAAATATCTGCTTCAAAAAGTTAGTAAGTTATTGTTGTTTTAAGGGGCAGAACTACGAGGTCATCTGCCCCTCTTTAAAAAGAAAAGAATGCTGCCTGCAATTTTATTGCGATGAAGTTGTCTATACTCAATATGTTTTACAAAAATACTATCGCGTGTTCTCACACACAGAAACAGGTAGCCTGAGGAAATTTCTTTCGTTAGCGATAGAGTGCTAACCCAAAACCACAGCGGGAGTATGATTTAAGATGGAAAGATTTTTATAATTAATTACCAGTGACTATTTTCCAGGAGTTTTCAAATTTGTAGTCATTTTCCAGACCTAATAAAAATCCAGGAGTTTTCTAGGATCTCCAGTTTTTCCAGGAGTAGTGGCCACCATGTGTAATGCATTTTTAACCTTCGTTACTCTCGAATATTTATGACAGTTTTACTCAAACTCATATTGAATGTAAACATGGCGTCTCCTTCATCTTCGCTCACGGAACTGGATATTATAGCACAGTTATTGGACAGTGATAGTGACGATGATGAACCAACAACTGACTTGGAAATATATTTCACATAACATAATTATAATTAGTGTTATATTGTTTGCAGACAAGATGAAAGGAGGAAGGGCACCAGGTGTGGATGAAGTGAGTGTTGAAATGGTGAAGGCAGCAGGGGAGGTTGGGAAACAGTGGCTGTACCGTGTGATGAGGGTGATATGGAAGGAGAAAAAGACCCCAGAAGATTGGAAGAAAGGATTAATTGTCCCAATATTTAAGAAAGGAAGCAGAAAGGAGTGTAGAAATTACAGGGGAGTCACACTCATACCTCACTGTGCCAAGATATATGAAAAGATATTAGAAAGTAGAATACGAGCCAAAGTGGAGAGAAAATTGAGAGAGGAACAGTATGGATTCAGACCTGGGAGATCAACAGTGGATCTCATATTTTCAGTGAGACAGCTCCAGGAACACCACTACGAATTTGGAGAGGATCTGTTGATGGCCTTCCTGGACATCGAAAAGGCCTATGATAGTGTGTGTAGGGAGAAGGTTTGGAAAGCAATGGAAAACATGGGAGTGGAAAAAGAGACTGTAGGCAGAGTGAAGGAGATGTATTGTGGAAGTGTGAGTTGTGTGAAAGTTGGAGGGGAAAGAACAGACTGGTTCAGACAAATGAGTGGCCTGAAACAGGGTAGTGCCCTGTCACCCCTTCTCTTTATTGTGGTTATGGACGAGGTAATGACACGGATAGCAGGAAAGATAGGAGAAGATAAGATGAAGGCAATGGTGTTTGCAGATGATCTCAGGGTCTGGGGAAACAAGGAGGAGGAAATCCAGGAGCAACTGAAGGCTTGGGAAGAAACAGTGGGAGAGTACGGATGGAAGTTCAACATCAGTAAATGTGAGATCCTGTTAACGACCAGGAAAAAGGACAGACCAATGAGTGGGATAACACTTGGAGGTGGACAGCTGAAGAAGGTGGAAAGTCTCAAGTACTTGGGAAGTATAGTGGAGGAAATTGGGAGAAATGACAAAGAGATTACGGAACGTGGCAGACAGGCAGAAGCATTTCTGAGAAGCATTAGGAGCTTAGTGTGGAATAAAGATGTCCCACAAAAAAGCAAGGAAGTGTTATACAGAAGCTACTATATCCCGATACTGACCTATGCTTCAGAAACGTGGACAATGAAGAAAAGAGACATAAGCAGAATACAGGCAGGTGAAATGAAGTTCCTGCGAAGTAGGATCGGAGTAACAAGAAGAGACAGGGTGAGGAATGAAAAGGTCAGGGAAATGGTGAAAGAGGAGCCCTTGCAAGGTAGGATTGAGACATCAAGACTGAGGTGGTATGGACACTTAAAGAGAATGGATGAGAAGAAGATTCCCAAGAGGATACATGAGATGCAGATGCAGAAGAAACGACCAAGGGGAAGACCAAGAGATCGATGGCTGAAAGGAGTGGAGGAATGTGTCAAGAAGAGAGGCGAGGACTGGACCAGAGTGACAGCGGAGAGATGGCGGGAAGAAAGAAATAAGTGGCGAGGCTTATGTTCCAAACAGACCCAGCCTGGGGCTGGAAACTGTACAAGATGATGATGATGATGTTTTGCAGTGTTCACTTTCTACCGCTGTTCATAGTGCAGAAATTAATTAGGAATGGAGCAGGAAGCATACGCTAAGGGTAATGGAGTTCAAAAGGTTAACTGGGTCAGAAATCCTTTTTCGGGAACCTCACCAAATGAGTAAGTTTTATCGATCTAACAGAAGATTGTTACATGAAAGATAGTTTTAAAGAGAAATCTTTAATTAACTGGATCGGATGTAAGAGTACCCAATGATCTTCGGCAGCTCTGCTATTTTTGATGCCATTTGTTACAAGTTACTTGTGTGAGAGTGGATTTTCTGAACTTTAGTACATCAAAAATAAACATAGAAACAGAATAAGTGTTGAAGATGACTTAAGAGTGAAGTTAGGTTCAATTACTCCTGATATTGATATTTTAATCACAGGCAAACCACAAGTACGCACTAAAAGTAGATTTTGGATGATGTTGATGTTTTTTCTTCTTCTTTAGTTTGTACTAATTATATAAAATTGTTTGTTCTTCGATCTATGAGTAATAAATAAAACTGTAATTTGAAATAATCATTTTATCTTTTCCTTTAGTGTAAAAATGTTATTAATATACATATATCTCTATATATTCAGGGTGTCTACTGTAAGAATGAAGTAAAAATTAATTACTTTTTAGCTACCTTTTAGTCACCTCTTAGTTAATTTTAGTTACCTTTGAATTCAAGATACGTCTGCGGTCTGCAAGCAAAGGGGCTCATCACGCGGTGAAGAAAAACAGCAATGAACTGTGTTTAAAGCGGTAAATACAATTCACTTAGGGAAGTATACAAATTTTAAAAATAATAATTAAATACTAGATATTTATTAGCAAATGAGTTGCTTCAGCTAATATGTCGTCTTGTGCACAAGGCGTTTTTAAAATTGTCAAGAGGTTGCTCTGCTCTTGACCGTTTGGCGAGATTTCCTTTGTCCCCACGGTAGATCACGAAGAAATTTATGGGACGTTACGTGATTGTAACCTAATTCTGTCTTCGCAGTCAAGCACGGAGAAATTTCTAGATGTTACATGATACGCGCTGGTCTCACCCGTTTGTCGAGATTCCCGTAGTTTTCGCGATAGAACACGGATAAATATCGCGATTTAGATAAACGGTGTCACTTTTAGTCGTTCGACGAGATTTCCCTTGTCCTTGAGGTCGGGCACGAGAAAATATAGCATTAGTACACAATCTAGGCCACTTGCTGTCCGTTTGACAAGAATCCAGTTGTCGTCATTGAATGCGGAGAAATATGTAGATGTATCGCAATCGCTGCCGCTCTCGGCCGTTTTACGAGATTCACGTTGTCCTCGCGATATTATGCAAACCGCGCCGCACCCGGCCGTTGAACGCTTGTGTATTCGTCCTGACAGAATGGTGGATGCAAGCTCAGGGTTGGGCATGGTTAAAATTCACTAGTAGTTATGGACGAGTTGTATGGCCGGTGCTGTGATTCCCGCTCTCCCTAAGCTGTGGTTGGGAGCTCATCAGTTCAGGGTTGATCACGAGGAGAAATTAGTATCGCGACGCTACGTAGGCTGTCATTTCCAAGTGGGTTGATGCACTTCTCGCTCCCCATACGCTTTTAAGTATTGGGAAAAGTAGCGAGTAGGTTTCGGAATGTTTCGTGATTGGTGCCCAATCATCCTTGACGGGATTCGCGCAATCCTCGTGGTCACAAGTTCACGATAGGGGACGGGTTTTATGATTTTACGCTACTGACGTCGATCTCGGTCCATTCGACGAGATTCCCGCAGGCAAGTCGTGCGGTCAGCCGGCCGTCTTGAGTATGAATGTTGGAAGTAGGTATCAAATATTAAGAATTATTCTGAGAGGATTGCACGAATAATACGACTAGAGGACACGTTTTCTTTCGAATGCGAATCACGAATTATACAAGTTATACAAGTTTTCGAAACAACCAGTTCGATTATAATATATCCGATGGAACCAAAGTTCGAAGGAAAAATCGACATATAATGGAATTTCGAATTAACCATACTGGATGTCGAAAATTTACGAGACAGATTTTTTAAATAAATTATAGCCTACGTATTTCGAAGCTTTTTCAAAATCCTTTTTTGAAACGGTAACATTTCGCAAGATTGCGACATTAAATTATTTCGCGTTATTTCTGGACTTCAATTTGACATAGTCTCCAAATAAATGCGAGAAATGAGAGGTTTCTGATTAATTTCAGAAGTTTTCGCGAATAAACGTCTCGCAAAAAGTCAGGTTTCCTAATAACACAGATAAATTTTCACACAAAACTAAAAAGCCATCTTGATGCAGAAAATATACGCTGAACGATGTATACCACTCAGGGTATCCTCAGTATGCATTTCCTCGAGGTCGGGCACGGGGAAATATAGCTTATGCAATCGGCGCCGCTTGCGTGAAACTCGCTCCATCGCAATCTCTGAGCCTAGAGGCGCGAGTTTAAACGATTCAATCCGCCTTCGGAAAATTTTCGTTACCCATATGTAAAATTCGTTACTTTTTCGTTACCTTCGTTACCCATTTGTAAAATTCGTTACTTTTTCGTTACTTTCGTTACCGGTACACACCCTGATATTTTAAAATAAAAATTAGCAGGAATAAAATATAAATAAATCTACATATATTTATTGTTGTCTTCATAAAGGGTTGAAAACACCGAAATACAAGTGCGTTAATAATTAAATATGACGTTTTCTCAGTAATTTAATAAGACAAGCCATTGGGCACTTTTCCATTAATAAATATAAGTTTCTAAAGAAAATATAGGACTGTTGGTATGCCAAAACTTCTAAAACTTTCAAGTGGTACGCAGTTGCTAAAAGGTTGGGAACCCCTGCTCTACAGGATTACAGTCTGGGCGACTTAAGCATCTGCTGTTGATAAAGTAGTAGGCATCAATACTTCAAGGGCTTTGCCACTGTCACATTGATTGCAAATTCAAACACTGAGCTCAGATTATTTTGGGCAAAGTTTCGATTTCAATCAATTATTTCATACACTATTCACTGCACAAGTTAGTTATTCATTATTCTTGAAATAGCAAACTATAATAAAGAGCCACTATAGATAACCATACTCGTCGATATAAAATTGCCCCACACATTTGAACAGCAATATGGAGATTGTGAATCTTCATCAATAATTTAATACAGGTCATGCAGTAAAGAAGTTAAATGCAATTAGATGATGTAGTTAGGTTCAGTGTTATTACAATGGACCTTCACTAGGTACAGCACAAACCTTTGTACATCTGATCATGCCTCTGCACTTGCAGCCTAGTCTTTATCACAGTTAGAGGATAAAGAAAGCATCGCACGGAGAACGAACTAAGCATACTCAATGGAAAGAATTTCCTTTTGTCCATCATATCCCATTCAATAGTTCTGATAAATTGCTGGTGATCCATTGTATTAATATAAACAGATCTTATAAGCAATGGTTTCATCACTGTCATGAACCAAAACTTGGCAAAACTGCCTTCAAGAATCTTTCCATTGTCTCAGTCACCTTACAAATGGCATATCTCACAATATCTTCTAAAATCCTGAAAGAAAGAGAAAATATAATGTACAAAAATGCCAATGAGAAATGAACAGTTTAGAAAGTATACAACAAACTCAATAAATTCAAATATTTTTGGGTGAAACATTTTTAAAGCTACATAACTATGATTTAAAAAAAATTGGGTTGAAAACCTCTTTCAATTGCCAAGGCTTTATGATGCTGGGATTTTGCCTTGGAGAGGATCTTGGACGTGCCTGTAAATCTACTGAAATAGGTCTCACCTATTAAAGCACTTGTTTAGAAGCCCACAGACGGTGCTGGGATTCAATTCACTTCCACAACCTTAAACACAGTTAGTCAGCACCAGCCACCCACTCAAAGTACGGAACCCTCCCATGAAAATTAAACAAGTGAAACTGAACATTTCAACATAGAACACCAAGATTCTCTCAACCCTTCCAATGATTTCATTGATTAATTTACACCTGACATAAGCGCAATGAACTGACCGGGTAGATCGGTGAGTTAATGTGGAAAGGCCAGGAAGACACAAAAGATGAATGGGTTGGCCGTCCTTGAAATGACTTTCGATCTTCAACTCCAGGCACATGCCAAGGCGGTACATTCTAATAGGCCAAGGATGCTTCCAACTCCTTGCCTAATTGCATTAATTTCATCTTTGATGAGGTTGGCATCAAGCAGGGTATCCCACCAAAAAAACAATCCACTACATGGAAAATTCATCTCACCTCTTCCTTAACCCCTTAATAAAGGAAATAGAAAGGGGCAGAAAAAAAATACATACGAGCAATGACAAATACTGACAACAGAGGATCTAATTATTCATTGTTAGCAGAAGGAATTCCGGAAACTTGAAAAAAATCAGAAGATTATAATTCCAAATTTGCAATTCACCAACAAGGAGATGCCAGAAGATCAATGTTTCAGTTTACAATGAAACTTATACAAGAAGAAAAAATATTGAAAAGAAGGGGGACATGTGTCCTAGCTTTCCTCCTAGAGCAGTGGTTCTTAACCAGTGGTCCGCGAGTGCCTCGGGAGTGGTCCGCGGGAGAGAAGGGTCCACCAGCATGTATAAAAAAAAGTGGCCAATAAATGGGGATTTCGAAAACGATGTGCGTTGAACGAGAATCGTCCGAATGTATTCGCGGTGATGACTATCAGATTTTGAATTGAAATATCTTTAAAATAAGTGTTATTGAGGAAAGGTTACAACTGATTAGGTGTATTGGGCTGGGGGGGAGGGGGGCCCGTACATGATTCAATTTCAGGTTGAGTGGTCCACAGACTTCTTCGGGTTCAGAATCACTGTCCTAGACCAAGCACTACATCTGCATACAAAAGCAATGTTTTGGGTTATTAAGAGGAATTCTTACCCCCTCAGGGCGAAAGTAATTTGAAAGTAAGCCAAAGTGTGTTTGGACTTATTTTCCTAGACTTCCATAATCATTGCTTAATGCCACGATCTGGCATGCAGAACTCCGCCGCAGTTCTATACGAGCTGTCCCTTCCAACCTTGAGGGCCAACATTTACAGTATAAATATATCAGAATTGATCAGCTTATTTATAGACAAGATTGTTCTTGTACTTCTGTGATAAGAAAAAAGTCATCAGTCTGCCAGTATGATTGCATAAACCTTGAAAGCAGTTTCTATCAAACCATTTATTTACATATTATTTCATCACACAAAGTATAGACAGACGTAGCATCTAATAGACTTATGCACTGACAAATGAGAGGTATATTTTCTGCAAACAGTAAATACTGTAACTATATGGTGCCTCGCCCTGCGGTGGGTTCCTCTACAAGATATTTATTGAACATGGGTGTTCATGGGATAGGAACCTGACTGTAGAGTCGTAAGACTTGTTTTCCTCTCTCTTGGAAAGATGAAATTACAAATAAGCCATCAATAGGCAGATAAACTCTAGCTTACATTTCAAAAACCGTTCAGTGCAGGCAGTAGTGAGAGGAGCTGCATGGGACCGGATGACACCCCACTCAAACAGCAAAGTTCACAATCCACTCCAACCTGACCATTTAATAACAATCACATAATCAGACTAAGCAAGCAAACTTGAAGGTCAATCACCACTAGCAGTATATATATATTTAAAAAAAATTACATATAACTAACAAATCTTGATTAGTTGTGCTAGTTTAATAAATATAGCAACTAAATAAGTGCATATATTGTAAATACCATCACCCATACTTGTAGACATAGATTTAACCCTTTCCGACCGGTAAACTGCTGTATAAGTCGGGACGGGCCCGTGCCGCTCAGCCAGTTGATGTCTGTAGCAGTTGTGTCTCGCTTGTCTCTTTACCGTTTCACTACGCTCGACTGCTGTGGAAGTCCGACATTTAAGATATCTGGTAGCTGTCTCGGGAGTCTGTAGTTGCTAATTTATTCATCAGATGGCAGGGGTAATCAGTTCAAAGAGCAGATATTGAGCATCCGTTCCGGTATTCACTTCCCGCCTTATCCGTGTACTATGTGATGTGTCGTGCACCTTACTTTGCTTCGTAGCGCTTAATAGTTTCTAAAACACCGAATATGTCAGTAAAAAAGTTCACTGCGGAGGAAGCTCTTTCTCTCATACTCGGTAGTGACTTTGAAGAAGACGGCCTATAATCTTTAGAGAGCAATACAAAGAAAATTTCTATCCGTATGAAAATTTGTGCATAGACGAAAGCCTTCTGTTATTCAAGGGCAGACTAAAGATTAAGCAGTATATTCCTGCTAAAAGAAGCCACTTTGAAAGAATTTTTAAAAGAGACTAACTATTGAGAAATTGCCTTAATGTTATGTAATGTAAAGTATAATTTACAAAATAATATATGCCTTACTTTAAGGTGACTTAGCTGTATGGAGTCAATCCTTGCTTAGTTTCAAAAAAAATGTGGACAACTAAAATTGATAGTAAAAATATGTTAGGAAGAATAAAAGTTTTAAACTCCACCAGTGCCGTGTCTAAAAAATCCAAGGAAATGTATCTACTCGCACCGGAAGTCCGGGTTCGATTACTGGCTCTGCCAAGAAATTTGATTCTGGTCTGAGGGCTGGAACGGGGTACACCCAGCTTTTTGAGAAAAAACTGAGAGGAAGAAGGTTCCATTCCAATCTCAGCTCACATGGAAGCGGTTTTCTGTGGTTTCCCCACTTCTACTTCAAGCCAATGCTTGGATAGTTCCCAACTTGAGGCCTTGGCCACCTCCTTACCAATCCTTACCTGAATTTAAAAATTCATACTTTATTGTAGCCATCACAATTACCGGTATATAGGCCTTGATACATATTGCAACACACACCCTAGTACATGGAGCTAATCAACCACGAAGTCCAAACCCCTCAAATAAAACAACAACAACAAATAGAACTCCTCACTGAAGATGAAGATGAAAATATACCGGTAAATATTTGCTTGAGTAAGAACTTAAATTATGGACAAGTGGGCAGCAGAAAAGAGAGAGAGTTAAGTTCCATGCAAGCGGGCAGAGAGTGAGAAGTATCCCGTACAGAGCATGCGGCCAGGCAGGCCTGACTCCCGTCCACGAGGTCATGTGGCCACTCTCGCTACGCCGGAGTGAAAGGGTTAATAGCATAAGTGTAAGGGATCTTATGATAATCGCTCGATGATCGAAGTGGGTCATCCAAGTGTATTTATTAATCTCATGTAAATTTGTTTCAGGATTAGGAAAACACCGATTACAATTGAGTATAATCGTGTTGACCGACTATAAATTTTGATTATTACGCAACAGTAAACAATCAACACCTGGGTGAACTGAACTGAACTGAACTGAAGGCAGAGTACTCTGTAGTCAGCACTACCAACTAAGCGAACCCTCATCCTCCTAAGCTCACACAATCTGGCACTCTCATCTTTCTTGCCTGAACCACTTATATTCTTAGCGTTATCTCTCACGACATTCATCCCTTCGGCATTTCTGGAGTAATCTACAATGTTCTGTTGAGGCTGCACTATACAAATTCACCGTAAACTCAATTTTGATAAAAAGTGGACCCTTATCCTGTTCTTGAGGTCTTCAATAGGGTACAATCGTGTTGATCCACTGAAAAACATTACATTTCAATTACTACGGCAACACTGAAAAATGGCGTCCAATATGATAATTACAGAAGTTTATTGTAAACTTGTGCAATTTGTCAAGATTCTTCGTTTTGTGTGATTTTTTGTTATGATGTTGGTGGCTCTTGTCCTATAGATTGGCTTGTAATGGTCAGGTTGGGGCTTGTGATTTGGAATGAATTTAAGACCTTAGCTCGTTGTTAGAGAAATGTGGTATCTGCTCTTATGCAGCTGCTATCACTAACACAGTCCACCACTCTGAGTGTAAGGGATCTGTTGATGATCGCTTGACGATGGAAACTAGTCGTTCTAGTAAATTTATTAATTACATGTAAATGTTTTCAGGGTACAATCGTTTTGACCAACCGAAAAGCCTAAATTTCATCTGAAAGCTATTCTGCTATAGCTATATTACTGACCTGTGCAGGAAGAGGAATTTACAGTGGCAAAGATAGGGATCAGTTATGTCTTGAATAAGATGGGAAAGACCCATAGGAGATTAACTCTGCAAGGTAAGAAACAAGCAAACCCAAGACCTTCAACAAGCTGTACTCCAGAGGTCGTGTTGTCTCAGGCAGCTATCCAGCCACCCAACAGGCAATTGTAAGTAAGTTGGGGACATCTTTAAAAACTTTCACCATCCAGGATTTGAACTTCAGAGAAACATAAAAAGGACAAGGTTCACAAGCTGTTGGATCGTCACATTGCAGAACGGAGCACAAACAATAGAAAAATGGAAATTTGTGGTCACATTAGACGAAGTGCGTGACTAAGTGACTGCAACAAACCCTGTGTGATTTACTGCCGGGAGAAGGGTGGGAAAGGTCATAAAAAATGGAATGCAGAGTGTAAAGAAACATTCTCCAAGTGATTTATGGTTATTGCTGGATACTGTTATAATGGGAAGTTAACTATCAGCCGTGTTGCTAAAAAAGCAAAAGTTGACTCCCTACACTATCAAATTGAAGTCCTGACCCCAATTTACCGCACTGAGATCCTGGCTCTGTATGCTACAGACTCGGAGAAGGTGTGGTTGTATCAAGATAAGGCGTCATGTCATACTCCTGTTTGACCCTTGTATTCTTAGAGAGAATGGAACAAGAAACAGCAATACACGCTATACCCTTCACGGATATTCCAGTGAAATCACCTGATGCTTCTTCCATGAACTTCTGAGAAGGGCATTGCGAAAAGACATCCTCGTACTGCCCCCGTAAATTGAATTATTTAGGGACAAAATGAGAGTATTCTCCGTCCCCATGATAAAATTTAACCAGCAAATATAATTTCTGGAAGTGTGACACAGGAGGGTAGTGTTACAAGCTCGAGGCTGTGGGAGAGCCCGATCACGTGATATATTGCACAAGAGACGCTTCTAGAAGGCTATAATTAGCATAGCAACAGCGAGTCTGGAAATGAATATTATAAATATTGTTATAAATTATGTATGCTATTGGATCCCAGCCCAGAGCCAATGAGAAGAGGTCTTATTGAAGACGGGATCAACTTCAATTACATAATATGATGAAATTATGCATTTAGGCCCTTAGAAGAAGATTTTCTTATTTGGTAATGAAGAGAATATTAAAAGAAATTATGTCTGATACTTTAAAAACCGCAGATCGGTTAATCTAAGCAGTAATAAGCATTAGTAATCTACGTGCTAAAATTATGGTGGGAGTTTGATATGGCCGCCAAAATTTCGACTTGGAGGGGGAGATCCAAGGATCGATGTTCTTATTCCAGCAGTCTTTGAAGAGTGAGGAAGTGTTTATACTGGGTTAACGGAGATCCCAAGGCTTAGTCCGAGTGCGACGACTATCGACTTGTGGAGACGCGAGGATAGCTAGGTGGAACGTAGGAGATCACCGCACTTCCATTCTACGTGAAGTTGTGAGGAACATTGAATTGATTATATCTCTTATATCATTGAGATCTGAATTTAAATAAGCGAATATATATAAAGAACAGGTCGCATACTACACTCTGCGAAAAGTCGAGCGTTTTAAAATTCACCGTTTCGACAATATAAGCCTGTTAAGTCAGATTTTCAAATGTGTTGGAAATAAAGCTGAATATCATTTTAAATTGCAACGTGAAGTTGACGAACGCAGTTCAAGTGAACAGTAGCAGAGAACTTTTAATATTGGCGCAACACATAAACATTAACAGAATGGCTATTATTATTCTTCAAGTGTTTTCATTCAACATAAGTAACATTGTTGATATGATGAACTAAATAGTCATGCGCCAGAGACATATTCGATAGCAGGAGTTAAGATACAACGATGGAGCTTCGTTAGACGACGTATTCTTGAATACAGACGTAGTGTACGGTCAATCTTGTACATTTTCGTCAGTCTACGAACACTAATATAACATCAATTAGCAATGGAAATATTTCATTCACCATTTATATGAATATTTCTATAAATTATTCCAATGATGAGGCTGATACATATTTACGACGGAGAATGAAGATTCTACAGAAGAGATTTGTCAAGATGCTAGGGAGGGTAGCCCAGCAACACAGAAGAATTTGCCAGAAGGATGTCGTTCGAGCCCAGGCGAATGTTGGTGAATTCCAGAGAGGGACGTTTCCTATCTCTGAGGTCGCAAATCCGAGGTTCGAATGCAGATCCATCTCAGTGTCTTGTACTGAGGAAACATCTAAAGTATTGTGGGAATACTAACATAAATCTACAAGTTTTCGTCCAAATAAGGTAGCAGTGTATCTCATTTGTAGTATAGAGCTTGATTAGTGACATCCTGAGCCAACGATCTTATTCCATATTTCTATATTTTCACATTTCATGTATTCCAGTGTTTTTATGTATTTTACTCTTCAGATGTGTGTTGAGATTTTTATGCTTCAAGATTATTTAGGAGATGATTGCCTTTCATCTATTTTTCAATTTTATTCTACAGATCAGTTGTGGAACTGACATTAAAATTTTGTTTGAGGAATCATATTGTCTCATAGAAGACTAGTCGTTTCGACTCTCGAATTTTAATCATTTCATTTAAACCAAGTATTCTGACATTGTGTCATAGCCTCAAATTAAATTCTTATTAAATTTAATTTGAGCACTTGAATGTAACAACATCTAACTCCAAGAACAGAAGAAACATCGAATGATATTGTTATATCATTATTGTACATAAACTGTTGACGATCTAAGAAATACTAGTCGTTTGATAAGACCGAAGTCTTAATCCCTATGAACATTCTTTGTGTAGAGTGGAAAAACATTACGACATTGACAAACCTTTTTATTATTTCAGGGTGTCTACCAACTCATCTTAAAAGAATTCCCTGATTATTCCCTGATTTTTCCAGAATTAATGAGAGAATTCCCTGAGTAAAGAATGCTAAACATTCGCCCGGGAACGGGAAGTGTGATGAAACGCACGCTATTTTTGGTTGGTTTTAAGCGCTCTCCAGGAACAAGAAGCAAAATGTAATCCAGGAAAGCAAAAGGAAAATAGAATTAAGTTTTATGTTTTCTGTTCTCGGAAATTCCAGGATCCAAACAGATGTGAGCAATGGCGGCACAAGGGAAACAGTTGTGAAAATAAATTTATTTCAATAAGTGAACTTGTTGTCCAGTAAAATAAGCAAGGTCTATTAAGTCATGCTGCTTTCACTACAGTAAATGCCTCCAATAAAAGGGACAAAGGAAGGTTGAATACACACATCAAGGTGTCACCATATGAGTGGAATCATCTTAGACCAATATTTAATTTGTAAAACCTTTCATTACCATTGAAATCACTAATCTACGTCGCAGGTATGATATTCGGTAGCATAAGTCTGAATATAAGCCTATACAGCAATTTACACATATCCAAGGGACGAAGGGAGGCATATTCCAAGTTCTCACTCTGAATTAGGTCCACCTCGTCATGACAGATGTAATTGAGTAATCATCATCCAAGTCCCACTCCAGCCACCCGGGTGTGGTTTACAAGCCTCCTCCACTCCTTTCTGTCCCTCCATTTTTCCTGTTCCATCACTTCTGCCACATCCAACCCAGTTCTCCAATGTCCTTCAAAATTTGGTCCAACCACCTTCTTCTCGGTCTTCCAACTGGTCTCTTACCCTTGACTTCTCTTTCTAATTCCCTTTTTGCTACTCTTTCTTTACCCATTCTTTTGAAATGTCCGAACCAACGTAACCTTGCTTTCTGTATCTTCTGATTTGACGGTTCCATATTTAACTCTTCTCTGATTTCAATATTTTGAATTCTATCCCCTGTTGTCTTTTTAGCTGAAGTTCTTAAAAATTTCACTTCTACTGCTCGTATCTTACTATTTTGCCTTTTATTCGTTACCAGTGTTTCCAGTCCATATGTTACAATTGGTATGAAATACTGTTTATATAATATTAATTTCGTCAATTTAGTAATTTATAAATACATTTAAATGAAGGAAATCATTATGAATGATGTTTCGACAGGCCAGAACACACCATTATCAGTCTAAAATAATTTAACCTAGTCTGTATGATAATACAAGGCCGAGTTTGAAAGGTGTTACAAACACATTTCCTAGGCGCAATTAAAACCAAAATAGGACATAAGTTCTAGCCTAGCCAAGGAACGTAGGAGCAATAAATATGCATTTAAGGGCACTAGGCATATCCATCATATTACATAAACATCAAACATTTTCCTTGTTCCCGTTCCAGTCGTTAACCAGAGCCCCCGTTCTCATTCCCGGGCCAATCGTGAACCAGCCTGAACATAACTGGCAGCATCTACAAGGTAAAGATGATCACATTAACAACCTCATAGTGATCATGAGCTTCCGTTAAGCCTTTTGATCACTACAGTATAAAGTACAAATGAAATATTCGTAAGCAGAGCGAGAGGTTATTTGCCTCGACGCACAAGAGTAGACACAGATCGAATAGCACACGATATAATAGGGGGTAGCACAACCACGTGTTTGAACGACTACGTATTTTAGGGGCTAAATCATATATCAACAGCAGCACAAGAACACCCTGGCAATTATTGCACACCATAAGTTTTCACTATAGATTTAGCACACAATGGCACAAATGTTATATTTTTCGTAAACTTCAAACAGCACACTAAAGCATTAACAGTAGAACTACAGCAGACAATAATCAAAGAATACCGGGATGGAAAATCCGCGCAAACAGTATTGTCAAACCAGGTCTAACACATGTTGCCCGGGCGCGCGCTAACACTTGACATGACAATACACACGGTAAAACCTCACTTCCTGTACCGAAAGCACTATCGAGACAATATACCGCAATATATGCGCCTTTGAAGCTTACACTGAGCAAACCGTTAAAAATATCAATATACTATGAGTGTAAGAATTGTTCAGCACGGAAAGTTCTATAAAAAAAAAGTCCGCGAGAGCATATATCTATCTTCAATACATCGCCCACTATAAGTGTTTTTAGATTGGACGGGAGGGGGATTTGAGTTTCATGCACCTCGCCATTCTTAAATTACGTCTGACAAGAATTCGTTGTACATGCTATCTCCATGATAATATAATTAATAGTCCAGTCAGTGATTTCAACCCATCATGCAGAGACATAAAACGGATATAGGCCTAGGTCGTAGTTCATTGACATCGAAAAAAAAAAAGCGCTTGTCACGTAATGCATTCATAACTGTTTCCGGGCGAAGCTAGTATATTATACTCTGTGAGCTGCCAGAATAGGATTGACAGTTCTCGTCTCTCCATGTGGTCTGAGAACGAGATTGCCAAACTGTACAAACCAGAGATAAAGCTGACCAGGCACTGAGGCACGTGGGTGGTAATATTGCAACGCAGAGTATTATGACATCAACTATGCGAACATGGATTGGTCAAGAGGCAGAGCGGTGATGAGTGACGTGGAATTTCCGCTGAAATGTCAATCCTATTCAGGCAGCTCACAGAGTATATTTATAAACAATACTAAATTTAAAAAAAAAATTCGCCAAAGTTGCTATATCTACCGACAAAATCGCTAAATTGGCGATACTGATCGCAACGAACAAAATGCTCAAGGCCCAATAAAATGGCGTAGTTGACTCCTGCGCAGAAAGCGAACGGAAAAGTTGCCACATCATACGTTCAGTTGACCTTGAGAAGGCACTGCTCATTGGCTGAGCACTGACATCCGGGTGTCTACTGTAAGGATGAAGTAAAAATTAGTTACTTTTTAGTTACCTTTTAGTCAATTTTAGTTACCTTTTAATTCAAGATACGTCTGTGGTCTGCAAGCAAAGGGGCTCATCACGCGGTGAAGATAAACAACAATGAACTGTGTTTAAAGCTGTAAATAAAATAAATAATAAAAAAATACTATATATTAATTATCAAATTAGTTGTTTCAGCTAATATGTTGTCTTGTGCACAATACGTTGTTTTAATATCAAGAGGTTGCTCTGGTCTTTATCGTTTGGCGAGATTTCCTTTGTCCCCGCGGTAGATCACGAAGAATTGTATGCGACGTTACGTGATCGTCGCCAAATTCTGACTTTGCAATCAAGTACGGAGAAATATCGAGATGTTACACAATCGGCGCTGGTCTCAGCCGTTTGACGAGATTCCCGCAGTTTTCACGATAGAACACGAATAAAAATCGCGATTTAGATAAACGGTGTCACTTTTGGTCATTCGACGAGATTTCCATTGTCCTTGAGGTCGGGTACGAGAGAATATAGCATTATTACGCAATCGGCGCCACTTGCTGTCCGTTTGACAAGAATCCAGTTGTATTAGTCATTGAAGGCGGAGAAATATCGCGATGTAACGCAATCGCTGCCGCTGTCGCCGTTTTACGAGATTCACGTTGTCCTCGCGATATTATGCAATCGGCGCTGCATCCAGCCGTTCAACGATTGCCTGCCTATCTGCCCTGACAGAATGGTGGAGGCAGGCTCAAGGTTGGGCATGGTTAAAATTCACGAAAAGTAATGGACATGTTGTATGGTCGGCGCCGTGATTCCCGCAGTCCCTATGCTGTGGTTGGGAGTTCATAAGTTCAGGGTGGATCACGAGGGAAAATTAGTATCGCGATGCAGCGTAGGCAGTCATTTCTAAGTGGGTTGATGCACTTCTCGCTCCCCGTACGCTTTTAAGTATACGGTCATGGTAAAAGTGGCGAGTAGGTTTCGGAATGTTTCGTGATGAATGCCCAATCACCTTTGACAGGATTCCCGCAGCCCTCGTGATCACAAGTTCACGATAGGGGACGGGATTTATCATTTTACGCAACTGACGTCGATCTCGGTCCGTTTGACGAGATTCGCGCAGGCAAGTCATGAGGTCAGCCAGTCTTCTTGAGGATGTGATTTTGGAGGATGAACGTTCGAAGTAGGTACCGTATCGAATATTACGAATTATTCTGAGAGGATTGCACGAATAATACGACAAGAGGGCACATTCTCTTTCGAATGCGAATCACGAATTATACAAGTTATCGAAATAACCAGTTAGATTATATATCCGATGGAACCAAAGTTCGAAGGAAAAATCGACATATAACTGAATTTCGAATTAACCATACCGGATGTCGCAAATTTACGAGACAGATTTTTAAAATACCGGTAGGTTATTATGTATTTCGAGGCTATTTCGTATTTTTTGTTTCGAAACGGTAACATTTCGCAAGATAGCAACATTACATTATTTCACGTTATTTTTGGACTTCAATTTGACTCAAAATTTAGAGGTCAATAACTGAAATGAGAGGTTTCTGTTTAGTTTCGGAAGTTTTCGCGAACAAACGTCTCGAGAAAAGTCAGGTTTCCTAATAAAACAGAAAAATATTTCACACAAAACTAGAAAGTATTCTTGATGCCGAAAATGTACATTGAATTGATGTAGCCTATACCACACAAGGTGTCCACAGTATGCATTTCCTCTAGCTCAGGCACGGCGAAGTATAGCTTATGCAATCGGCGCCGCTTGCGTGAAACTCGCTCCATCGCAATCTCTGAGCCTAGAGGCGCGAGTTTAAATGATTCAAGCCGCCTACAGAAAATTTTCGTTACCGTTTGTAAAATTCGTTGCTTTTTCGTCACTTTCGTCACCCGTTTGTAAAATTCGTTACTTTCGTTACCGGTAGACACCCTGGTCATCAGTAACGAGCGATCACTTCCCGCGAAATTCGAAAGTATTGCTTCCACTTTTACGGGATATAGACAAATGGAGAAAAATCCCTGATTAACAAAGAAATTCCCTGATTTTTCCCTGATTATTCCAGAAATTCATAATTCCCTGAGAATTCCCGGTTTTCCCGGGTCGTAGACACCCTGTATTTGTAAAGCTAAGAGCTTTGTTCATTTAATAGGTTAGAGGAAATACGTTTTGATAGAAGATTATTCAAATCTTTGGCTAGGAATTCAAAGCTAGTTTATCCCGGTCAAGATTGAATTCTATCTGACACTATAAATAACATGTGTGTTATTTTATTCTATTTGTGTAACATCACGTCATTTTGTGGACATGATATTACAACGATAAACAATTTAAAGCCTGACAAGTGAGGTGAGACAGAAGTATTATTTTTATTACATATATTTGCGACAGACGAGTTAACAGTTAATTATCTTGTTGTGGAGTAAACTTTAGGAGGTTAATCACGACTGTCTAATATCGTTCATTACAATTGGAAGTTTCGTTTGAAGAACTTAAGCATGTATAATTGTAGTCCAGTAGTCATGTGTAATGATACTGAGGGTCATGCCATTATTTGAGAGAAGTTCCTACATAAGATATGTTAATAACAATTAATCCTTTTTGGTTATTGTTTAACATAGTGGATGATAATTGTTTATGCCATATATACTGTTATATGAGGATTTGTAGAGCTATGAAGAATGCTCGTGCGAGGGAGTTCCGCATTTTAAAGGAAGTCAAAGTATTATTGTTCTTTGATAAGAAGGCATGGATCATGATGAGAGCCGTTGTAAACAAGTAGTCCAGTTCTTGTGAAGTAACGATTTAGCTGTGTTAACAGAATGGTTTTAGCGGAAATGCAACTTGAGAACGATTGTCTACTCATGTCTATAATACAATTATTAAATTTTATTAAACCCAAAGTTATGTAATTACGTACAGTTAACTTTAATTAGTCGACTGTATTATACCGACATTGTAATGAAACCTATATAAGACGATGTGTAAGCAGTATATCAAAACTACGGAACGTTAGAGAAGGGTTATGTGAAAAACCAGTGTATATATTTACTTGAGAATTGTATTGTAACCGAGAAGTCAAAATCTTGAAAGTAACGTGTTAGCAACACTAAATAATGTATATTATTATGAACATATTATATGTAAATATTCTAACTCCACTATACCGGTGGCAAGTCCGGGGCCCTATTCACAAGAAATGGGGAAGGAGGAGTCGGAGGAGTAACACCTCATTAAAAAACCTAGGTCCAGCTGACCCGGCTGGTAGTACCTTGTAAGGGTCCCTTGCCAGGGTTATGGTGAAGTCCTCAACGGCATTATTGGTGGAGCGGTTGAACTGCGGTACAGTAATAATGGCGGAAGGGGCCTCCTTGTGCTCGGGAGATTAGGAGTAAAAGGTATATGGTCCACATATATCAGGGTAGCGTCTGTCTCAGATTGAGCGGCTACAAACAGTGTCTGTTCCAGATTGGGCGGCTGATTTTAATACTGGGAGGCTTACTACCTCATCAGTTATAACCCCGCTATCCTTCGGGATAGCCTTTCTCAATTCTTTTCTTCACTCATGATGGAAACACAAAGTATTGGATTATCTACCCCAGGTGGTAATTACCCAGGTGGTAATAAATCCACCTCCACGTATTGTGGAGTTAGTAGGCCTGCGGAGTCTGGGGAGCCTGCAATGTCATGTAAGAAGAAATATATTATGTACTTAGCAACACTTAACATAAACTCACTCCTTCAGATAGGAAAACTAAAGAGAAAATTGGATGTTCTTGAGAAACATAACATTGTCATCACTGCATTGCAAGAAACACGATTTTGTGATGAAGAAGCTTTTGAGTCTCAAGGATTCAGAATTTATAAAGGAATACCTGGCACAAGAGTTACACAGAACATCCCTCATCTTGGTACAGGTTTTATAGTCCACAAGAAAGCTGTTGAGTCAGTGCTGAATTTTACATCATTCAATGGAAGACTATCCACATTGTTATTTAGATCACTTAATAAAGCCTACACCGTGGTCAATTTTCAGGCACCGACGAACTTGTCAAACAAGAAAGACCGAGAGCAAACTAATATATTATGGGAACAATTAGAAGACGTGATTGACAATATTCCAGCGCATCACACCACCATCCTACTCGGTGATTTTAACGCTCAAGTAGGAAGAGAGAAAAAGTTTAAGAATATAGTTGGAAACTATCCCGCACATAAACGAACAAACAAAAATGGCGAACGGCTAATTGACACCTGCAAAAATAACAACCTAGTTCTGAAATCTACTGCGTTTAAACATCTTCCTCGGAAAGCAAAGACATGGAGACATCCAAATTCACTTATGGGTGAATTTCAACTGGATCATGTTGCAATATCAACAAAATCAGATCGTGAAATCCAAAATGTGAAGGTCCTGCGTAATGCGAATATAGATTCAGACCATTATCTGTCCCTTATTAAAATGAAAGGTATTCCGTTTAAGAACAATAGAGTGAATGTTGAAAAGGGAATGAAAACGCAAAAGTACAACATCGGTGGTCTGAAGTCAAATAACACTTTTGCGGAAACACTCCACAACAAACCAAAAGATGGAACATAGTCTACTTTAAGGAACGCCATTGTTACTGCGGCTTCGGAATCCATTCCTCTTGATAGAATGCGCAAGCACCCTTGGTGGAAAGATCAATGTGATCACGCAATAGAGGAAAGAAGAAAAGCTTGGATCAAGTGGAATAACAAGAAAGACGATGTGAACCTTGAGAACTTTCTCTGCATTAGGAAAGAAACTTGTAGAATTTTAAAATTGGCAAAAAGAAATTTCCACAAATCACAAATTATTCAAATTGAAGGTGATTTTCAAAGACACAAAACAAGGGATTTCTATCAAACTTTTAAGCACCAACTGTCCAAATACGTCGCCCCTACTCTTCACATCCGAGGATCTGATGGTAAACTTAATCTCAATAATAAAGACTGTGCTAAACCCTTTGGAGAATATTTCGAAACCCTTTTGAACACGGACATACCTACTGAACAACTTGCTTTCTATCCTAGCGTTGCATACCACGACAGCTCACCACCCTCTGTCGAAGAAATAACACAAATCATAAAGGGGCTAAAAAATAATAAGGCCTCTGGGGAGGATAGTATTGTGGCTGAATTATGGAAATATGCAGATAATGACTCCATCATTTGTCTCCAGAAAACCATTGAAGAAATATGGCATAGTGAAAAATTGCCGGAGGATTGGACTTCCGCCATCATCCATCCTATACATAAGAAAGGGGATAAATCCGACCCAAATAATTATAGAGGAATTTCACTGGTATCGGTAACGTACAAAATATTTGCAAGGGCTCTTCTGAACAGAGCAGAACCGATATTAGACCGTCAGTTAGGGGAATATCAAGCTGGTTTCAGGAAATCAAGATCCTGTCCTGAACAAATTCATAACATTAAGACCATAATTTCCTACTGTACAGTACGATCAAAACCTTATGTTGTGATTTTTGTGGACTTTCAAAAGGCATTCATAGAGACATAATAATTAACACCTTACGTGAGTTTGGCCTAGACAATAAATCAATTAATTTGTTCAAAACAAGCTCAGAAAACACCATTTCTAAGGTAAAATTTCGTGGTGAATTGTCCGAAGCCTTTGCAATCAAGACTGGCTGTAGACAAGGTGATCTGGGATCACCGATGCTGTTCAACTGTGTCTTGGAAAAAATTATAAGAGAATGGTTAACAATCTTACCAAATAATTATGGTATTCGAATTGGTTATAAAAAAGAAGACCTGAATATAAACTGTCTCGCTTTTGCAGATGACATTGCGTTGTTCGCTAATACAATGGAAGAGGCCACTGACCAACTTAATAAACTACAAACCATAGCTGCTAAAACTGGACTTAAAGTGGCCTTCCATAAAACTAATTTTATCACAAATGTCAAAGATGCCTCAAAATTCATCACGATTGGTCTGCAAAAAAATCAAAAAAGTCCGAAAATTTAAATACCCAGGGGAATGGATTACCCCTAATAATTCAGAAATAGCTGCCATTGAGAGCAGATGTAACAAATTGGAAGGTGCCTTTCAAACCTGCAAAAACATTTACAAAAGTAAAAGCTTGTCCCGGAATGTCAAACTTTGTCATTATAACACAGTAATTAGGCCGTCAGCACTGTATGCCGCAGAATGCTTACAGATGACAAACAAAGGTCCATTCAGAAAATTAGAACTTAAGGATCGGAAAATTCTAAGGAAAATATTAGGACCTGTTAATGACAATGGTACTTACAGAAGAAGACATAACAATGAATTATTTGAACATATAGAAGATTTGGTGAGTGTGATGAGAAAAAGGAGAATGTCTTTCTTTGGACATTTGGAGCGGATGGAGCATCATCGACTTTCATATCGAATCCACTCATCAATATCTAAAAAAAAATCCTATTGTAAATGGTCGATGCAAGTTAAAAAGGACCTAACAGAAGCTCGAATCAATCAAGCTCTGGTTTGGGATAGGAACCTGTTCAGAAAGGCGGTTAAATCAACCAGTAACCTACACCCTTTAACATCTGTGATGCCTCGCCCTCACTGCAAGTGGACGGAAGAAAGGAGAGCAGAAAATTCGTCAAGAATGAAGATCTACTGGCAGACAAAAAAACAAGCATTACAGTGATCATACGAGTGAAGAACATCGTGGTCCATTGATGGCCAAAACGTCTCAAAAAAAAAATGTAAATATTCTTTGAAAATGATTTAATTAGTTAAATAATTTAGTAGGATTTATTAATCAATTGTTTTGAAATAGCGTGTGTTTTATGAGCGGATGTTTTTGGTATGAATGATTGTTCAATGTTAAGAGTAATTGTGGAACTGGATTGGTCATGAACAATTGCAGGATGCGAATGAAAGAGTGTATAAAAATTTTTATAATGATTGTTTAAGAAACAGAGTAGTTATGTGAACTTTTGTAAGATCTAAATGTTATTTTTACGTGTTTTTATAAACGCACACACAAGAGCAGTCTCCATGTGGGCTAGCGAGAATGATTCACCGTTATAGTTGGAGAGCGATGACATAATATAAGCAGGTGGACACTCACCGCCTTGTATAAATTGTATAAACCAGTTCCGAGTGCGGCGTGGTGCTGATATTTCATTGATGAAACAAGGCCACTGCACGTGCGTTTTACAAACGCAAGCTAGTGAATGAAACCATGTGTTAGGAATGCCACGAATGTAAGAGCCTTCATTAAACGGTTTTATTTTTACGCTGTGTAGGCCTAAAACAAGCCAAGATTTTATGCTCATAATTTTTAATACAGCATTGTAGTAAGATGTAGAGTTGAAAGGAAGTGTGAATGATTGCGGGTTTTTATTTTAATTTCTATTGTTAAATTAGTTTATTGTTATTTTGTTTATACTAGATTAGTTTACACTATTATTAATAAATTTTATTCAGTTTGTTATCCGTTGTTGTTGGAGTGTGATTCATTTTAAATATAAGGGGAAGAGTATTGTGGATGTATTGTAGGCGAAGCTGAATTCCCAGTCCCCGGGAAAGTAAGTAAAGGTAAGTGCCCCGTGTAGTTGGTTGTTGATCCACAATATTCTTGTAACTGCTGTATGTAAATCCCTAAAGGCCATGTTGGGAGCGATTTCTAATGTAGTAATTTGCCGGTGCAGTTAGAAATAGGCAATCCAGCTGGGGCAATGGATATTTCAACATGATCCTTTCCGGATTTTCAGGTACAGTACTATGGAAGGCTTATGGAAAGCTTGTGAGGAGAAGTGGAAAAACATGGATATGACTGTGCTTTGTAAATGTCTTCTCAAGTGGAAATTGAGGGGACCCACTAGGCCAACATGTTTGGGAGATATATCCACCTCTAGTACTTAAGGAAGCCTTTGTGAGAGTGGAAATGAATGGGCAGTATCTTGTCAAAAGCATGGTTGAACACTGCCAGGGAAACAATATTCTGGATTAAGCTGCTCCATAGTCATATAACCCAGTGGCAGATCTATGACACGATTCACTCGGCGAGTCACCACTAAATTCACTAAAACATTGCTTACATAACTCTAAAAATAATACGGGTGTGGGAAAGCCACATTAGATCACTACTGATGTGCAGTACACTTCTATAAAATTGGAGCGCATTGCAGTGAGAGCCACACTCGGGTTACAAACGCCGGCTTAACACAAGTTTAGAGTCCAAAATGCTCAGCATTGTTTGGAACTGAAAGGAAAGAGTCGCAAGGTTCTTGGTGGGGATTAGTGCAGCATGGTTCTGGCCTTCACTGATGCAATACAAGATGCTTGATCAACTTGAGACACAGCCTTTGTCCTAATATTCAAGTCTTCTACAGCGAGATAGCAGGCATAATAAATCTCAGGATCTGATGATGATCGCTTAACGAATGAAACTAGTCATCCAATTTAGCCCTCCCATTTATATGAGAAGTGTATAATTCATGTCATTTATTCCAGGCATTAAGAAATTAATTATAACTCCCCGCCCAATCTAATTGGGCACCTTTGAGTTGAATGTTGATAAAGATTCTACTAATAAATCATTCAAATGAAGGAAAAGATGCAGATTCTATGTTTAGCAAGAACTCACCATATTAACAAATAGTTTCAAGAGTTGATAAAAAAAACGATATACTTCTCAAAGAGGATGACCTTGAGTTGCCTTTCTGATATTTCATAGTGCAAGATGGTGTAGATCTCCTTTCATGACAAAACCTCAGAAATCCTCCACTGCCTTCCATCTTCTACATCCATAGGAACTGGAAAGAAAAAGAAAATGTATTTCTCACCAATCTGTTCATAGTTTGTTTCTTCACAAAGGACAAGATAAGCTTTACTTAATTGTCACTTGTGAACATCCACCAAAATTGCCACTTCCTTTATCCGGCGGATACAGAAGAATTTCCAGTCTTGGTCTTGAATGCAGAATGTCCTTGAAGTGGTGGAGAGAGAGCGAATGCACAAGTTCAGTAATATGAAAGCTGCATGAATTCCCTTTTACTTCTTATTAGTTCTGTTGAAGGGGGAGGACAGTGTGTGTGAGCATTTTGCACAATCTGTAGGTTGGTTGGCTTTCTAGAAATGATACTAACATTCAAACAAAATTAGTTGGAAGGTCAGGTTGAGGAGAGTAGTATAGATTAAGACGCATTACACTACAAAATTCCCCTAGACACAAAATGGTGGCATCCATGTTGTTATGCAAGATAATAAAGCCTTAAACAATGTATACAGGTGAAATTCTGTGAAATTACATGCAAAGACAAACCTAACCTGGGATTACGCCCCAGACCCGCTTACATATAGTAAAATCAGTAATTTTCGTCCAGACAGTGGTCTAACTTATTAGCGGCCAATGATTTTGTCTAGACAGTCGTCTAACCTAGTAGCGACCAATGGTTTCGCTGAAACCTCATACAGCTGAGCAATATGGTGGCAATTCAAGCCATAACATTAAATAAATGAACATCAACGTCTACAAGTCATCGACTACACTAAAACATTCCCCTAGACACGTACATACCGCGGTAAATACTTGAAAGAGGTTGAGATTCCACAACCAGATCATACGCTGTTACACATTCCCAGGGACTAAAATTTAGTAATTATGAAAAACAGATCAAAGTTGAAAATCATTAGAGCTTTCTTTGATATAGGAGGCAAATTGAAAGGGTCCACCTAGTCAATAAACAAATTTGATTATTTATATCTAACTTTTGCATGTTTTGGACTTGTACATCCTTCATCAGCAAATCAATCTAAAAGTCTCGCTGTCTTTGTTGATTGAGTCTTCAGTCTTTCGACTGATTTAATGCATCAACCCATGCTTCCCTATCCTGTGCTAATAGTTTCATCACCACATAGCTACCACACCCTACGTCCCAGGCAATCTGTTTAACATATTCTAACCTTGGTCTACCCCTACAGTTCTTATCCTCGATCCTACCTTCTATAACTAAGTTTGCTATTCCTGGGTGCCTTATTGTGTGTCCTACCAACCTATCTATTCTCTTCATTAGCAGTCGCCAGAAACATCTCTCCTCTCCCATTCATCTTTATACTTCTTCATTCGTAACCCTATCTACCCATCTGATCTTCATCATTCTCCTGTACCACCACATTTCAAACGCTTCAATTCTGCTCTTTTATGCTGCTCCAACAAACCCAGTTTCATTTCCATATAGCACCACGCTCCAAACAAAGGCCTTCAAAAATGACTTCCTAATACCTAAACCTATATTCAATGTCAACAGATTCCCTGCCTGTGCTAACCTACTTTTTATATCCTCTTTGCTTCGTCCATAAATGGTTATTTTGCTTCCTAAGTAACAGAGGTCTCCTACTTCCTTCAGCTTTTCACCTGCCAATTCGACATCCCTAGGGGTTTCTGATTTCTTTCGATTGCATTCCAATATTTTTGTTTTACATTTACTAATTTTCATCATGAATTCTTTCCTCAAGACAGAATCCATACCATTTAAAAACTCATTCAAATCCTCTGGTGAATGAGCTAAGATGACGATGTCATTAGCAAATCTCACAGTTGAAATTATTTCTCCTTGAATCTTTACTCCTACTTAGCTACCATCGTAAAATTCATCCGCTACCATGAGCGAGATCGCATCTGGAAGTCCAAGCGCCTCCTAAAGGGAACCAAGATTCTTATTACTGAATCCCTCACAAAAACCTGGAAAACGATCCTAAATGCAGCGAGAGACCACTTCAGACCCACCCGAGTCTGGACCCAGGACGGCCGCCTTTTAATCCACCTCCCTGATGGAACTAAGAAGACCGTCACCACATTTAGGGAGCTGGAAAACGTGCAGCAAATGCGGGATATTAGAGTGAAGTGAAATGAACATGTACGTAATGTTTATATTAAACAAGTTTAGTAATAAGTGTGTGTGAGTGTGTGTGTGCACGCGTCGGTAACGGTCGGCAGTGTCCAGCGGGAGGTCCAGGTAGGGTTCTTCTATTTTAAGATATATCTCCCGTTACCCAGCTGAGCTATTGTATGAATGAGCTAACAGACCTAGGCCAGTCTAGCCCACACCAACCCGCTTCCTCGCCTTACACCACTGGCTTTCTTCTAAAACAGGCACTTTCCTCATCCAAGCATTCATTACAATGTTGCCATATTAATGCTCTGTCACTGGTCGCACATCACGACGAAATACAGACAACAATAAACGAAAACAATATCCATATCCTCTGTATAAGTGCAAGTTGGTTAAAACCTGACATCCCGTCTAGCATGGTACTCGCTGGAACGTCATGACAGAAATGATGGGAGGCGAGAAGGCGGGGTTGCCATGTACTGTAGAAGCGACTTAAAAAGACGGGTACACAACCAGGACCGGAATTCATGTTTGTTGAAGTAATTTTTGGCCAACAAAAGACTCTGGTAGCTGTTGTATATAAGCCGCCAAGAATAACAAACATGAGTGAATTTGAAAACCGCTTGCTCGACTTACTTCCAAGCTACATACACGTAATAACCGTAGGTGACTAAAATACAAATTTACTGACACAGACGTACGAGACCAAACAATTACAAAACCTGTTTTCTTCCTGCGACATGACTATTCTTCCATGGAACCTACAAACCACATTTACTCGGATAAATACGAATCACACACACTCATTGACCATCTTGCGACAAGCAATCTTGACAGAGTTGAAACTTTCAGGCAAATACCCGTACCATCTATCTCCACCCATGACCTAATTTACTATCGTACTCCCTGTGTGTGCCTAAGTAAAGACCTAAATATATAATCACTAGAAACATGAAAAATATTAATATGGATGACTTAAAACACGACGCATACAACCTTCCCTGGAATGACATATTACTCTTAGATAACATTGACGCAAAAGTAAACAAGTTAAATTCTCTTATAATTAGTCTGTATGACAAACATGCCCCTAAACATTCGATCTAAGTTACTCGCCCAGCATGCCCATGGTTAAATGATAACATTAAAAGTATGATGGCACAGCGTGATGCACTGTTCCGGCGTTTTAAACGTACCCGTGACGAAACTGATTTTGAAAATTATCGTGTGCTCAGAAATCGTATTAAGCAGCTCGTAAGAAACGCCAAATTCTCCAACATCCAAAACGTGACAAAGAAAATGAATACAAGGAATGCCTGGAATAATATGCGTTCTCTAGGTATAGGCAAACAGCAGAAACAGACACATGTACCAGACATACCACTTGATGAGTTAAATGAATATTTCACTGAAGAGAGAGTACCAACTAATTCAACACCCCATGACCCTTTTCACCCACTACCTGACCTCCCTCTCGCTCTTTACTTTCCATCGGGTTACGGCAGACAAAGTAAAAAAGGTACTATATTCCATAAAATCAAAAGCGAGAGGAGTTGATGATATTCCCATATCCTTCATACATAATATCATCAGTGCCGTTCTACCAATTATTACTCACATATTCAACCATAGTCTTACAACACTTTTCCCTCCTTATGGAAACAAGCCAATGTCATCCCTATTCCTAAGAAAACAGAACCTTTATTTCCATCTGACTATCGGCCAATATCCATTCTACCTGCACTTTCAAAAGCCCCCAAGCGTCTGGATCATGAGCAGGTACTTGTCCCAGACCGGGCATCATCGGCTAACGACACCCGTCCTACCCTGAAGCGCTTGTGCCACGTCTTGACCCTTGCAAGGGACATGCAGTGTTCGCCGTACACTTGTGACATTCGGCGATGAATGTCCGTTCCCACTATTCCTTCCGCTGTCAGAAAACGAACAACACCTCTTTGCTCTTCGGTTGATGCCTCCATGTCACTGTTTCCAATGCGACTGGCAGCGTTGGATGATTGATGCATGCTGCTGCTCGCTTTGTATCGTCGCGTGACGTGCACGCGTGCCCTCGAGCGACGGGCTGTGACCTTCCACGCTGTGGTCGGAACCACACCTCGTTACACACTCCACGATTAGCCGATGTTGTCACCGGTTTGCGCATCCCAGCCTCCGGCTCGTTACTTTTTGAACGCACCTTATATATAAAGGAGATGTTTGAAGAGATGAAGAAGGAAGAGGAGAAAATGGGTCTAAATGTGAACGCGGCCAAAACAAAGTAGATGCACCTAACATCTGTTGAAAGAAGAAGAAACTATGATAATTTAATAATAGACTCCTGCACATTTGAAAACGTTGTACATTTTGAGTATTTGGGTGTTCGAGTTAATAATAAAAACAAAGTGAGTGAAGAAAAATAAATAGGATTATTAATGGAAACAGAGCCTATTTTGCCAATCTGAAACTCAAAGTTGCAATTGTCGCATAAAACAAAACTCAAAATTTACAAGACCTTGATCAGACCAGTGTTAACTTATGGCTCAGAAACATGGAATATGTCGGTTCAGGATTGCAATAAACTTAGAGTGTTTGAGAGGAAAATAATACGGAGAATTTATGGTGCTGTATTGGATAGAGGAGAATGGAGGATACAAACTAATAGAGACAGAGATAGATGAAATCCCCAAAAGCGAAAACATTGTTCGATATCATCATCATCATCATTTCCCCTTATCCAGCTTCTGCCGGGTCGGGGTATTTATGGCACTTCTCCACTTTCCTCTTTCCTTCCACCATTCTTCCTCCACGATCTTGTCCCAGTCCAGATTTCTTTTTCTCACGCTGTTCTTCACTTCGATATATAAAATCACAAAGACTACGATGGCTGGGCCACATTGAAAGGATGGAAGACAAAAGAACACCAAAGATTATAAAGTCAGAATGGTAGACCAAGGAATCGATGGAAAGATGAAGTGGAGGTGGACTTGCAAAGAATGAAAGTACGACCCTGGAGAACAGCTGTCCAAGATCGAGATCGATAGAAATCAGTGGTTGGGGAGGCCAAAGCTCACACCGGGCTGTAGTGCCAGATAAAGAAGAAGAAGTTATTCAAATAAATAACAGAAAAGGTGTGTCTTTTCATTCGTGTTTTTATAAGAAATAAAGAAATAAATAAGAAAATAAATTACAAAACAAAGTTAATTTTTATAAATTTAGTATTAAATCCATTGGCATTAATTATTTATGAAATGAAAAATTGAAAGAATACTTATTATACCGTATCTGTTAACACGGATAACATAATTTCGCACATATGTCAATAAAACTTTGTATGCCATGTCATATTAAAAATTTTGTCACAATTAAATATTCATGTTATCTATTTTGAATACAGTTTTGCGTATAAAATCGTACGACATAGTAGACTTAAAAATAGTGTACCCTGTTTTGATACAGATCCCAGCAGCTGAAAGCGTATTAAAGTATATTGAAAAGTTAATACGCTTTAACCCCATTTCTTTAAATTTTAAAATTTCGGGTGGTCTCCTCAGAGACCTAATGCAGGTCTTTCTATTCGACGCCCGTGGGCGACCTGCGCGTCGGGATGAGAGATGGAATTGATTAAGGTGACTGAAATTGGAGAAGGATGTGGAAGGAAGCGGCCGTGGCCTGTCAGAAGGTACCGTCCCAGCATTTGCCTGGTGTTGAAAATGGGAAACCACGGAAAACCATTTCAAGGACGGCCGACGGTGGGGCTCGAACCCACGCGTCTACCGAGTCAGCAGAGAGCTTGGCCCCATGACCTAACACTGCGCTTTAGCCACTACTGTCGGTATTTCTTTAAATAACATACTGTATTAAAATTTATTTGATGTCAAACAGCGTTTTCCTTGATTTCGTATTAACTTGAAAATAACATGTATTCGTGTACAAGTAAAAGCAGCTTTGAAGCTAGACAGCTTTGAAACCAATTCAGCACACTGTGTGGCTCTGGCACAGAAGGGCATTAAGGGCGATCTTGCTTACATCCTTACTCATTTCAGCATGATACCACAGGTCATAGGGAAGCTGGAATGCAACAATTTGACACTAATGTCTGCCATTCAGAAAGTGGAAGACCTGAGGAAGGCTGTCCCAGATATTCCTGGACCCAGAGGGAGAATTGTGTCAGAAAAATTTGGATCTGTTCTGGATAAAAATAAGTCTTACCAGGTACTGAATTAAATAAGTCAAGTTATTGAAGATATGACAAACATCATTCTAGCAAACAATGAAAAAGGAAGGAAGCTTGTAGTTTAACGTGACCGTTAATCTCGCGATCATGAGCCACAGGACCTCCTTTTTACGTGGAATCCGAACCACAGGACATGGCATTTCACATGAAAATCTCACATGCATTGACCGGGAATCGAACCCGGTCCGCCTTGGTGAGAGGCATACAGCTTGACCGCTGCGCCACCACGCCCCTAGCAAACAATGCAGTAAATGATGAAGCATGCTACAAATATGCTCCCATATATCATGTGTAGGGCTCGGATTTTTAGGTAAATATATATTTTTTTAAATGTAAATACATATTTTAAACATTTTTTCTATAATTAAATAAATTCCTGCTTTTCACTTATCACATAAAAAGACATAATATTTACATTTTATTTTTAATTAGTGAGCAAGATCTTTCAGTTTATTGCATTTTTGTTCTGTGTTACTTCAACGGGGATGAACCAGTGAGCTACCTAATCTTCATGCAGAGCGTATGTCAGCTTGCAACTATTATTCTTAACGTGTTGCCCCATGCCACTCACTGTGGAAGTCGGGGATTTCCTTGTCCATAGCCGCATTGCACCACGTGCTAGAGCTACCTGGAACCAGTGTCACTCACATGCAGTTCATTTCTGGCACTGTGAAGTGTAAGACAGTTCTAAGATGCCTAAAGTAAAAAAAAATACAAGTTATCGTCTATTGCAGAATTTAAGGATAATTTTACTTCTGATGGGGACGTTCTGTTCTGCCAACCATGTTGGAAAGCAATCAAGGCTGAACAGCGATCTCAAGTTACACAACACCTCGAGGGCAAGAAACATATTGGCGCAGTTTTGCGCCTTCAGAAGAAGTGTTTCGTGATAATCGTCGGTCATTTGTGATGGACAACCTGAAGATGTATCTCGTTGTGTATTGTAATGCTTCAGCAGTCAGTGAGGCATTGCATTCGTGAGCACTGCATATTGTTTATATTCACATTAATAAATTAAATAATAATTAAATATTTTTACTTTTTTGTCACATATTTCAGGTATTTTTAATACATAAAAAATAAATATTTTCCAGATTTTTAGCACCTAAAATCCGAGCCCTAATCATGTGATGTGGGACGAAGCTTCTCATCATACAAAATTCTATTGACAGATAAACATTACAGTTTGCTTCCTCGAAATTTAGAAAAATTGTTAATTGTATATATTGCAACAAAAAGAATATTGTTATTTTATGTATGCAACCTTTGTCCTCTTCAAGGTTTCAGCCTTTGACCAATTCCAAAATTACATATTGATTGCAAATAATTATACATTATAATTTACTTCATTATGTTTTGTAAATTATGGGAACTGATTAAATAGGCTAAGCACAGTCTTAAAAGAAGCTTATTATTTAATAATTTTTAAGTAAAAATTCAATCTAATAATTTTCTATTAAATTTTTGCATGAATTCCTACCAATTAACTTTCAAGTATCCAAATTAAAACCAGCACGAGCAACTTCATATAATTTCATATTTCGTCACTTTAAATTTCATATTTTTCATACATTTTATTTCATATTTTGGTAAAACTTGCTTCATATTTTTACTGGCTCTAGTAATCATCATGTATGGAGACTGTGCCACATATACACAGAGAGTGCAAGAATTGCTTGAAGGCATGGTGACTATCAAATGCGTAATTTGTGTTCGTCCAACGAAGGAGATTGCCAGGATAGTGACGATGATGAAGATGGTAATAACGATGAAGACGGTGATTTACTAGTTAGGAACCAAGGGAATATAAATAGCCGACACTTAAGACTGTAGCAAATCAATGGAAAATGCAAAATAAACTCGCAGTTTGATCGCGAAAGTCCAGAAACTATCTAATCGCCATATTTTATGGAGAACAACTAATCCTGAAGTAGACATGAAAGGGAGTAGCCTAGCACAAATAGGTGGAAGCAAAGGTTGCTCTTGTGCGAAACCTCCATGGGCATAGCCAGGACTCGGTATGCTGCAAACACTGCTGAGTGCCTGAAACCCTAGCTCACGTTCAAAAACCACAATTAAGAAGAGGATTGATGATGATAATTGTTGTTTTAAGGGGCCTAACATCTAGGTTATCAGCTCCTAATGAAATTAAATGACATGAAATAAAAGGATGAAGATAAAATCAGCTCATTGCCATGAATGAAACAAAAATGGTTTATATAAAACAGATAGTGAGCCCCAACAATTATGCCTTAAGGCCGGTTCTACCACATCCGGGCCGATAACTTGCCCGTCGGAATAAGTAAGAATTTCCGTTCGACCATCGCCGGGCAGCACTATCGGCGGCATAAACTTAGCCGATAAAGCATTACCAGCCTGATTTGAGCCGTGTGCCGTAAGTGTTTCTTTGCATCATCTATCCTGTATATAACCTCTTCTTTTTTTAAACACAAATTGTGCTAAATGTTCCGGCATAACTCAACAAAATGACAGTGTTTCGCCCCGGTGTGCAATTGGGCTCTTCAGTTGGTTAATGCACACCTCACCAAGACACTGTCTAGTACACACTGGGAAGGTCATTGCAAGACGTATTTGATACATGTGTATCCACGTCACGAGCAAAGCCAGTGCACTATGGGAGTCGAAACTCCACTCCAAAGCAACTATAACCTTACCTTGGCATTGAATATAAACCTCTTCATAAATTGCTAATCATCATCATCATCATCTTGTACAGTTTCCAGCCCCAGGCTGGGTCTGTTTGGAACATAAGCCTCGCCACTTAGTCCTTTCTTCCCACCACCTCTCCGCTGTCACTCTGGTCCAGTCCTCGCCTCTCTTCTTGACACATTCCTCCACTCCTTTCAGCCATCTATCTCTTGGTCTTCCCCTTGGTCGTTTCTTCTGCATCTGCATCTCATGTATCCTCTTGGGAATCCTCTTCTCATCCATTCTCTTTAAGTGTCCATACCACCTCAGTCTTGACGTCTCAATCCTACCTTGCAAGGGCTCCTCTTTCACCATTTCCCTGACCTTTTCATTCCTCAACCTGTCTCTTCTTGTTACTCCGATCCTACTTCGCAGGAACTTCATTTCACCTGCCTGTATTCTGCTTATGTCTCTTTTCTTCATTGTCCAAGTTTCTGAAGCATAGGTCAGTATCGGGATATAGTAGCTTCTGTATAACACTTCCTTGCTTTTTTGTGGGACATCTTTATTCCACACTAAGCTCCTAATGCTTCTCAGAAATGCTTCTGCCTGTCTGCCACGATCCGTAATCTCTTTGTCATTTCTCCCATTTTCCTCCACTATACTTCCCAAGTACTTGAGACTTTCCACCTTCTTCAGCTGTCCACCTCCAAGTGTTATCCCACTCATTGGTCTGTCCTTTTTCCTGGTCGTTAACAGGATCTCACATTTACTGATGTTGAACTTCCATCCGTACTCTCCCACTGTTTCTTCCCAAGCCTTCAGTTGCTCCTGAATTTCCTCCTCCTTGTTTCCCCAGACCATGAGATCATCTGCAAACACCATTGCTTTCATCTTATCTTCTCCTATCTTTCCTGCAATCCGTGTCATTACCTCGTCCATAACCACAATAAAGAGAAGGGGTGACAGCGCACTACCCTGTTTCAGGCCACTCATTTGTCTGAACCAGTCTGTTCTTTCCCCTCCAACTTTCACACAACTCACGCTTCCACAATACATCTCCTTCACTCTGCCTACAGTCCCTTTTTCCACTCCCATGTTTTCCATTGCTTCCCAAACCTTCTCCCTACACACACTATCATAGGCCTTTTCGATGTCCAGGAAGGCCATCAACAGATCCTCTCCAAATTCATAGTGGTGTTCCTGGAGCTGTCTCACTGAAAATATGAGATCCACTGTTGATCTCCCAGGTCTGAATCCATACTGCTCCTCTCAATTTTCTCTCCACTTTGGCTCGTATTCTACTTTCTAATATCTTTTCATATATCTTGGCACTGTGAGATATGAGTGTGACTCCCCTGTAATTTCTGCACTCCTTTCTGCTTCCTTTCTTAAATATTGGGACAATTAATCCTTTCTTCCAATCTTCTGGGGTCTTTTTCTCCTTCCATATCACCCTCATCACACGGTACAGCCACTGTTTCCCAACCTCCCCTGCTGCCTTCACCATTTCAACACTCACTTCATCCACACCCGGTGCCCTTCCTTTTTTCATCTTGTCTATAGCCATCTCCAGTTCTCTCCAAGTCAGGTCCTTTTCCATTCCTGTGTTGTCTTCTCCATCTTCCAATGCATTGTCTTCCTCCCTATGACCATTTGGATTCAGCAAATCCTCAAAGTACTCTTTCCACACTGCCTTGAGTGTCTCTTTGTTGTGTACCTCATTTCCGTTTTTGTCCATCATTACCACATCCTCTCGCAGACCTCTTCTCTTACTTTTGACCATCCCATAAAGTACTTTCTTATTTCCTCTACTGTCTTCCTCCATCATCTCTGTCCACTTCACCATCCACTTCTTCCTCTCCTCTGCGACAATCTTGTTTGCTTCTTTCTTCTTTATCTTATAATCTTCCCTTGCCAGATCAGTTCTTTCCTGGAACCACACTCTGAAAGCCTTGTTCTTCCTTCCCACAGCTTCTTTTACTCTCTCATTCCACCATGGTGTCTCTTTACACCGCTTTCTGTTGCTTGTTCTTCCACACACTGCCACTGCAGCTTCCACCATTGTGTTTTTGAATTGCTTCCATTCCTCTTCCCCTGTTTTAGGATTGTCTGTTGGCATCCTTTCCCTTATTATCTTCTGGAATTCTTCCTTGACTTCCTTTTCCTTGAGTTTCCATACTTTCATTCTCCTTTCCTGGTACTCTGTCCTCTTGCTATCCTTAACAACTCCCAGGTTCATTACAAGTATTCTGTGGTCGCTATCTAAGGCCTCTGATGGTATTACCTTTATATCTCTGACACTTCTCTTCATTTCCCAGTCGTACAGCATGTAATCTACCAAAGATTTCTTTGTTAAATCACTGCTGTACCACGTTACCTTGTGGCTTTCTTTCTTCCGGAACCAGGAGTTGCCTACCACTAAACCGTTTCTCTTGCAAAAATCCAGCAACTTTCTCCCTTCTTCATTCCTGCTGCCCCATCCTTCTGCTCCCAATACATTTTCATATCCTTGCCTTTCACTTCCTACATGTGCATTCAAATCTCCCATGACAATGATGCTCTGACCATTCAACTGCTGTTGTAGCTCCTCCTCAAGGTCTTCCTTCTCTTGAGCTGTACATCCAACTTGAGGGGCATATACCTGGGCTATCTCCAGGCTTCTTCCCTTTACAGTTACTCTGATCTTCATGATCCTGTCACTTATTCCCTTTACCTCTTCATAAATTGCTAATAATAAAATTAGAATTATTTGGTGATTTTGTTGTCAAATAATGATATAATTACAATTATTTATTAATTTTAAGGGATGTAACAGTTCAGCATCATCTAAACAGTTTCCAGCCATTGGCCGGGTCTATTTGGAACATAAGCCTCTCCATCGTCTTCTGTCTTCCCACCATCTCTTCGTCACCACCTTGGTCCAGTCTTCTCCTTTCCTTCGCACGCAGTTCTCCACACCCTTCAGCCACTTATCTCTTGGTCTTTCATCTCGTGTATCTTCCGGGGTATCCTCCTCACTGAGCATATTACATTTTCAGGTTATGGAAGATCTAATTTACGTTCTGGATAACATTTTTGACGACGGCGAAGAAGAAGATGCTGTCAGACGTCCAAGGCGGATCAGAGATCGGCCAGAACATTTTGAAATGTGGTCGGATGACGAGTTCTTTGTCAGGTTCAGGCTACAAAAGCCTACAGTATTATATTTGCTGCGGTTGATTGAACATAAAATACGACCACCTAGTGAAAGGTATGTTGAATACCGTACCGTACCATCATAGAATTCAAAAGGCATCTCAATTACATAGCCTAGTATATGCTAGACTCAATGTGGGAATATATATATAGAGAGAGAGACGTAATAAATGAAAAGATTGAGCAATGGGGATTGAAGATAAATGTGGAGAAGAGTAAAACAGTGGTGATGAGTAGAGATAGAAAGAAGGAGTAATCAAAGTAGGAGATAAGGAATTGGAAGTGGTGAAACACTTCAAATACTTGGGAAGCGAACTGACTGAAGATGGAAGACTAGATTTGGAAATTAGCAGAAGAATACAACTCGGGAGTGCTTTCTACCAATAGGTACGGGGACTAGTATGGAACAAGGATATACCAATTAAGGCTAAAGAAGTTATGTACAAAGCATATTATGTTCCTATAATGTCATATGCAGCAGAAACTTGGACAATGACTAAGAGGGATGAGAGCAGAGTACAAGCAGCTGAGATGAGATTCCTGAGAAGTATGGTCCAGAAAACGAGGAGGGACAGAGTGAGAAATGAAGATATACGGAAAGAACAGGGAGTACAGAAACTAAATGACAAACTGGAGCAAAACAGATTGAGATGATTTGGACATGTCAAACGGTTGAATGAAGTAAGGCTACCAAGACGAGCACTGGAACGACGGATGACAGGGAAGAGAGGACGAGGAAGACCAAGAATGCGTTGGATGGACTCGGTGGAGAATAGTATTAGAAAACGGAACCTGGATTGGAACACTGTGTCGGAAGAGGAATGGTGGAACGACAGAACAAACTGGAGAGGAACCATATTTGCCCCCACCCAGTGTCAACTGGAAAAGGGGAAATGAAGATGATGATGATGATTTAATAAATTCACACAAGTGTACATGAGAAATATGGAGTGTATAGGATAGTATTCAGGTTCTGTACAATACATTGTCACTGACTTTGTGTTTGGCTTGCAGCATGAGACATTATATTTGGGGCATTGCATTTTACAGAGTTTACAAAAAAGTTGTTGCCTGTAATGTGATTATTTGAGTTGACATACATTTTATGATTGAGCCTCATGCACCACAAGTCTTGTCACAACATGTCTGTAGCTCTTATAGGCCTGTATTCAGATTGTAAAGCATTGCCAGTAACATATTTCACAGGCTATTCCTCCTTGAAAAGCACTGCATGCTTGTCTAGTTTTCGGTTATCGAGGTTAGGTAGGCCTATGGTTTTTCAGTTGCATTCCTCCGAGAACAGGCCATCATGGTTAAAGCACACACATGTACTTAAGTTACAGGGGTTAGGGTTCATGTAAGTGTATATAAATGTATTCCCTTCCATTTATGAAATTCATAAATAAACCTCTTAGGCCTGTATGTAAATTTCAATTTTTTAGGCACAGTAAAATATTCTCTGTGTGGTGGACTACTTTCTACTACAAATATGGTTAGAGTCAGCAATGAGTTATTGGGATGTGCTGGTCAGTTTGTCTTCTCTGTTGTCAACTCACAAGAGTTATTTCTATTTGAAAGGCAGGTGATGTGATAATATTGTAATATGAATATTTGCTAGTTTACTTGCTCATGAATATTTTATAATTATGCCCAATTTCTCTATTTGAAGAAATGATGCAGTGTCCCCAATGAATCGTCTGCTGTTGACACTATGGTTCTATGCCACTGGAACTATAAGGTGCGTTCAAAAAGTAACGAGCTGGAGGCTGTAATTCGCAAACCGGTGACTACATCGGCTAATAGTGGCGTGTGTAACGAGGAGTGGTTCCGACCAGAGCGTGGAAGGTCACAGCCCGTCGCTAGAGGGCACGCGTGCACGTCACGGGACGATACAAAGCGAGCAGCAGCATGCATCAATCGTCCAACGCTGACAGTCGCATTGGAAACAGTGACATGGGGGCGTCAACCGAAGAGCAAAGAGGTGTTGTTCGGTTTCTGACAGCGAAAGGAGTAGGGGGAACGGACATTCATCGCCGAATGTCACAAGTGTACGGCCAACACTGCATGTCCCTTGCAATAGTCAAGGCGTGGCACAAGCGCTTCAGGGAAGGACGGGTGTCGTTAGCCGATGATGCCCGGTCTGGGGCACCCCCCTGCATTACCGATGGCAACGTACAGCTGGTTGATGCACTCATTACCCAGGACCGCCGAGTGACAGTGAACGCCATAGCCACCGTGGTCGGATTTAGCGTCGGAAGTGTGCACACCATCATGAAGGAACGACTGCACTTGCCGAAAGTGTGTGCCCAATGGGCGCCCCACAGTCTTCAACCACACCAGGAAGCATTTCGAATGGCCTACTGTCTTGGTTGGACGATAGATGCATGCTGCTGCTCGCTTTGTATCGTCACGTGACGTGCATGCGTGCCCTCTAGCGACGGGCTGTGACCTTCCACGCTCTGGTCGGAACCACACCTCGTTACACACGCCACGATTAGCCGATGTCGTCACCGGTTTGCGCATTCCAGCCTCCGGCTCGTTACTTTTTGAACGCACCTTATATGTTGATAGCTGCTGGCGATTTCAGTGGTGTTAGCAAATCGTCAGCCTGCACAATAGTGAAGGTGGTAACCTGTGCTATTGCTAGGCTCCGTCCTCGATTTATAGAGATGCCAGACACCGAATAAGAATTGCAGGACATACGGCTGGATTTGTTTAGAGTTGCTCGCTTCCCCCAAAGTTAACAAATTCACAAAGAAATTTGATACAATGGTCCGGTTAGCTCAAAACAGTTGCCAGCGTTTCGCCCCAGTGTACCAATGGGCTCTTCAGTTGGTTATGGTACACCTCACCAAGACGCGTGGCTAGTACATACTGTGAAGGCCGCTGCAAGGCACAAATGTTGCCACGAGCAGCGCCAATGTACTATGGAAGTCAATACTTCCTTTCAAAAATAATGTTAGCTTACCTAGCTAATTTTACATCCTGTTTCCTACGGGAACAGATATTTCCCCCAAAGTTCTCGGAGCATAGGACTGCACGCACATAAAGATCCAGTCACCAGGTGAATAATTACTAAATACTTGTTGCTGTAGGCCTATATGTCTTGTTCATGTTTTGAGGTGCTAAGCTGCATGCCTCTCACCAAGATGGACTGAGATTCTGAATGAAATATCACTTATTTCCTTTTCCACTTTCATTTTGATAATACACAGTACTAAAGAAACAAGTGTTGCATATTGTTTATTTTGCTATCTGTATGTAGTCACATTATACACAATATAGGGTACATACAAAGAAAAACAGCACACAATATGATCTGAAAAAGAGAGAGAAACACACAACGAATAACGAATGTTATAATGTGGGACTGAGCACACAAACGTCCTTTTCATGTTGGGGCATATCAATACTGTGTATGGCCAGTCATGTAACCACCATGAATAGGAATTAGAGGCGTACGTTGACCAAATATGATTCCACCCCAAAGCATGACTGAACCTTCTTGCTGTTGGTTGCGTTCCTGGATGAAGGGCTCGTGAAATCTCTCACCCACTCGTAGCCACACTGGAATGCTCCAGAAAAGGTATTTTGCCAATTTGAATACTTCAGAAATTGTTATCGTATGAGGGACATCTCATTCAGTATTACAGTACCACATCTGGTTAATGCATGTGATATTTTCGGGGTGAAATGACAAGTCTGGTGGTTGAGATTCCACATAAAAGAAGAGTCCTTGGCTTATGATCATGAGATTAGCAGTCATGTAAAACTACAGGCTCCCTTCCTATCATTATTGTTAGGTGGATTGACACCTACGTAGTTATTATATTTACACCGTGCTTCCATAAGTTCTGTCAGTAATATTTAAACGCATTGTAATATGGTAACTGTGAATGAAGAAGTGTGGCAACACACTTTGTCGTCCACAAGGTCACCATGTTGCATTCTGGCCGCCTCTTAATAGCAATTTCTGGCATATATAGGTGAAAACATGGAGGCCATTCTTCCACTGCCCTCTTTTGGTTGTGTTTTTACTGGTATTTGACATTACCTTGATTTTCACATGTCGCCCCAGCATATTTCAACACCTCTCCAATCTTGCAAGTTAAATTTGCGACCGAATTCACATTTGCTAGCTTACGGAGAGGCCTCCAACTTCCTTATGTTCACGGTCTTGGAATAACGGAGCCAATCTACCACGCACATGGCATTTCAATTGAAATTATCTACTAATAGATGGCAGAAAATTAGACTTTATAATTTAATTATCAGCACAATAATCAATTTTTGATTGTTTGCACGTTGATTAGTCTATCAATAGAAGCTTTTCACTCGTATTGACAGACTGAAAAGCTTCTAATATTTCATTGATTAGTGTAAATACAACATGTCAAATGCCAATGAAAAGAACAGATGCGGTAGGGTTTTTTGAAACTTAGGGACCCTGTCCCCCTCCCCTCTCCACAATGTAATTTTCACTCTGTTCATCCCCCTCCAGAAGCAAACATTAGTTACGCCACTGAATAGCATCTATTTCAAGTACCGTGGCACCTACTCCAATCATCGACCCTTATAATTACAGCTACACACATTACTAGTCACCACAGAAATAAATCAGACAAATTCAACACACGTTACCAAAGAGAAAAAATGGGAGAAGTCCGATACAAATTCACAAAAAGAAACAACAGCTGGTGCTATCACCTGCAATATACTTCAAATTGTCACTAATGTGTATGACCTGGCTTGAAACATGATTACTGTATGTTAATTTGATTGTATTTCCATTTTCAAGTGGGAATCATGCAGAATATTACCGAAACAGAAAGGTGTTTTGTTTTTCCACTAAATGTCCAGACCGTGAGTGATGGAAAATTAAAAATAAGGGATATTGTCGCCCGTTGGCCTGGTTCCAGCCACGACCAGGACGTATTCAACAACAGCCTCCTGAAAGCCAGATTGGAGAGGAATGAGTGGAGAGATCGGCTAATATTAGCTGACAGTGGCTACGAAAATCGACCCTATTCGGTCACACCATTTTTAAATCCCGCTACTCCAACCGTGAATCTGTACAACGAAGCCCATATACATTCCAGGAATGTCGTTGAACGGTAGTATGGGGTGTGGAAGTACCGATATCCTGCACTCTCCTTGGGAATGAGGGTATCCCTGGAAAGAGCACAGGCCATTGTTGCAACAGCCATCCTCCACAATATGGCTTGTGACAGAAGGGAAGATGATCCGCCAGTTGATCCTCGGGTCCAAGAGATTCTTCCAGAAGTGCCTCGGCTGGCGAATCTCGAACGAGGCAATGACTTTACCAGGCGAAGGCTGGTAGATGACTAGTTTGCGGCATTAATTAATGACAGATAGAGGAGAAAGTAATAATTAGAGACAGTCACAATTCTTGAATGAAAGAGGCTAAAATTCTCGGTTAATGAGGGTAAAAATCATGAGTGAAACTGAACTGCTTTATTAAATTATTATGTCATTAACCCTAGAATACTAACATTATTCAATAGGGATGTAGCGGGAGAAAGCGCTAGCGCCAGATAGCGCTCGTGTAGTACTGGGTATGCGCAAGGCGATCGTCTTATGTTTCTCCCAGTCAGCTGCGAGGAATGTATAAATTGTGACAGAGTTTTCTAAGCTAAAGTAAATTATATCTTCTCTAATTTTACTCCAAGACCATATTAATTAATTCTATAGGTATATCTCCTAATATATTATGGACGATTTTCAGCGTTTAAGCGTTTAACAGCTGCAAAATGAGCTACGGACTAGAGGCACTAAAACTAGCGGGAGGGAGGAAGAATTAATAGCCTACAGCGGTAATAACAAAATTCTAACACCCTTTATTTTTCAAATAATGAATATGAGTCAGCATGCTTTCTCATAAAGATTACAATTACTAAAGTATTGTAGGCCTAGATTGATAAATATGTCTCCATAAGACTTAAATCATAAATAGAGATTTAAATATTCACTTGCTCCCCCTGCTTACAGACTTCGATTCATGTATTTATTTATTTTTTAGGTTGATAGCTTACACGAAACTGTCGTGTTTTAAGGTAAACATAATCAAAGTAAGTTGATACCGGTAATGTGTACCTCGAAAATGCATCGCAACGCTTGGTTCTTATGTAATTTTGTCAATTTCTCAATAAGAATCGTTCCCTTACCCCTGGGGGTACATTTTTTTTTAAGTTTGAGAATCCCTGCTTTAGGGCCACGAACTGTTTCCATTCATCTCACTATGTCTCAAGAATGTAGAAGTCATTCGCTACCACATTCTCCGTCGGGCGGATGGAAGTTGACGATTAATTCTGATTTCAAGAAACCAACCATAATACGTTTGTGACTGTTAATGTTGCGACATTTATTCTTGAACTATTTGACCGAGTATTGATGTCTTTGAAAATGGGAGTCAGAAATGTTACTTTCTTCGTGTATATTGAAGATTTCTTCCCGTACTTCAATGGAGATGATTTCTGCAGATTCCGATATTGTAGGCTTATTGTACGCTGTGGTTGGACCTTAACTTTATGTGGATGATCTGCCCTGCTCAGGTCAAATATCCTAATTCTTTTGCGGTCGAGCTACTGCCTTTTAATACCCGCATTACAAAATGAAGAGATTTGTACGCTTCGGAGACGACACAACCCACATGAGTACTCCATTTCATATCATTCCTTGCATGTAAGCCCAAGTATTTGCACGAGTCTTCTTCTACAAGTACAGTATTTCCGAGCCGACATTATATTGAAAATCATGAGACTACATTTACTAGTACTTATCTTCATTTTGTCGTCAAAATGAACCAGGTTGAGGTCAGTTCGCAACTGATGTGATGTTTGAATTTTTCGGTATATTATACAATCATCCGCAAACAATCAGCATTTACTTTGAATTCCATTTGGTAGGTCGTTAATAAGTGACAGAAATATCAACATCAAATGCCCCACCTCTTTGTTATTGCCATGGAAAAACCAATATGTTGTTAAATTCAAGGATAGTTTCCAGGCAATTCTTTGCCCCATGATTATGACTCTAGAACTGATTGGCATTAATAACGAAAGCATTGACATCACCACCATAGACCGGTAGAAGCACTGCTGGAAGATGGTAGGGTGGAGACAGATATAGAGGGAATTCTAAGCTGTTAAATTATTCATACACGTAAATTTTACGTATGTTAGTATTGTAGGGTTAATAATTCACACCCCCGCTGGAAGACTGCCACAAGTAAAAAAACATGAATTTTGAAGTATGTGGTACTTATAAATGCCTATGATCATGTCCGTGTCCTGTAAAACTGCCACAACTCAGATCCTATAAATAGCAATTCTACGGCACTGAATAGAAAACTGCCATAACTGAAAATTATTATTATTATTTTTATTAAAACGCATACTTATAATCCATGAAAGAACTTTGTATGTTATTGTATAACTTAGTACTAGACAATGTCAGAAGTTGGTAACACCTTACTCTCACTTTAATTATGTAAATATTTATATTTTCCCATTAGCCAAACATCTTTAAATGCTTCTCCTGAAAATGTGTCCTTCCAGCGGGGGTGCGAATTGTTATTGAGAGTTGGCCGCAGACAACAGTTTCAAGTTGGTCATTGAAGGGTTCGTTCTTCTATTTGTCAGCACACCAAGCATTGTGTAAAAAAAAAAACATAGTCTTTTTCCTCTCCTATAGCATCTGCCAAGTCGTTGATAAACCATTTCAACTCGTACCATCTAGCTACAACATTCCAAACCTTGTGGATTTTTTCAGATATGACAAGGCAGAAAACAATTCAGTTTTGGAACTTTGTCAATAAATATGGACCTTGCCTACGAGTGCTGGTAGCGGACATGTTTATTGTGTTGCTTCGTCAGCCTGCTATCATTGACTCTCCATGGTGACATGCCGTGGGGTAGGTAACTCGTATTATGTAAAAACAATCTAAAATTTTCGAAATTAGTTAAATTTAATCATAAATTCAGTTTTTTTTCCGCCAATAATGACAAAAAAAGACGAAAATTCATGAGTCGTAGATTCTTTTGTGATTTTTCGCGAGGAGAAACGTGTACATACAGTGGACTCTCGTTAGCAAGTTCTCGGTTACGACGTTTTCCCGTTTAGCGCGATGATTTTCTCAAGTCCCAGTCCCAATTCAATACTGACCGGCAAAAAAAGTGGAACACTTCAATTTTTTATGTAATTTCTTAATTTATTCCACTAAAATGTATCGGTTTTCCAATATTTGCATTATTCCAGTAAATGTTAGATGGTTGGCTACAGAAAATACTTAAACATGTTTTACAACACGCTTTAACTCACAAATTTCGTTACATTTCACAAATCTAACAATTTTCTATTTTTTACTAATGTTCTTTTGGGCTGGTTTTTTTTGCCAAACAAAACAGTGTTAATGTTTGCAGTGCATTGCACGGGAACACTGGTCACTAAAACGAGTGTTTCCACCCTTAGCGTCCATGACAGCTTGTTAGGCTCATCGAAGATTGGGGGTAATTGGTGGTAATAAACCACCCTAAGAAATGTCAATTTCTATTCACGGATGTTTCAGATGTGAGTCCTAATGCGTGAAAAGCTTTTAAAATGTGATTACATCTTTTTCATGGCTAATTTTATACTTTTTAAATTACTGTTCCACTTTTTATGCCGGTCAGTGTACAAAATACATGTTGATATATCCCCTTAATACGTTATCTATTCCCGCTTACGACTATCAAATTTCCGTTGTACTATTTATACGCGAACCGGATTTTATTCTTATTTCATTATAAAATTCGGCTTCTGGAAAACACGACGCGATATTGCCTCATATTCTCTGATAGTTATTGACAGTGTAGATGATTTCATTGTGTTTGACGGCGTAGAAGTGGCTATAGCAATGACGCAACACAGGTGACGTGTCTCTCTCCCGCTGCCCTTTCTCTCCTTTCTCAAGTCCCTATCCTACTAAATTCATGTTGATATATCCCCTTAATACGTTCTCTATTCCCGCTTACAACGATCAAATTTCCGTTGAACTATTTGAGAGTGTACCATATTTTATTCTTATTACATTATAAAATTCGGCTTCTGGAAAACACGACGCGATATTGCCTCATATTCTCTGATAGTTATTGACAGTGTAGATGATTTTATTGTGTTTGACGGCGTAGAAGTGGCTACAGCTATGACGCAACACAGGTGACGTGTCTCCCTCCCACTGGCCTTCACCCCCTTCCCTTTGTTTATTTCTCAAGTAGGCACATTATTGTCTTCGTGTTTTGCACTATTGTCTTCTAGTTCTTAGTGTTCACGTCCAGTTATGACCTATTTTATTGCGTGTTTCATAATGGATAAGAAGAAAGTACGCCAGATAACTAATGACGAGAAGATGAAATACATTCAAGACGTGGACTGCAATCCTCACATGAAGCGTGTGGATATAGCGCGAAAGTGGAACATTCCTCTGTCTACACTGAACACGATTCTCGGCAAAAGGAAGGAAATCGAACGTGCATTTGAAGAAGGGGTGAGCGGCAAAAGGAAACTTGTGCGAGAGGGACAGTTTCCTGAACTAGAAAGGGCTTTATTGAAGTGGTTCAAGCAAGCCCGTGCTTCAAACATATGAGTGCGTGGTCGCCGGCCATAGAGCCGTCACTGGCGGAGCGCGAGAGCGAGAATGTCCTTGCTGATCAAATATAAAGAAAGACCCTGTATTACATGTGTTTGGAAGAGGATGGGGAATATTTTCAGCATCTACTGTAAATCATGGCCAGTAAAACTGCATGGTAGGCAACTGATTTTAAGCACCGTATTCTGCCGTAGGCCTACATATGCATGCGTGGTCACCGGCAACTGAGCCGTCACTGGCGGAGCGCGAGAGAAAATATCCTTGCTAAGCAAAAATAAAGACCCTGTATTATACTGTAGTGAAGAGGTACAGTAATTGATTTTCATTTTCATTGCGTGTAAGTTACCGATAACCTATGTTTATGTCGTGACTGTAGTAGTGCATACAATCACTTACTAAGGTCGGCGATTGAACGTCCATATATACACCGCGTTCTTTCTTATACGTTGTAAATGCAGTATGGTGTTTTCGGTAGTACGTTTTCCCGCATATGACATCCAAATTTTTCAGTCCCTTGAAAAACGTACTAACGAGATTCCACTGTATATGATATTTTTTAACGTAAAACATGCTCTTAACCAATGTTTGTTTTAATAGTTTTGTGAATTTTGACTGTCTCTACTAATAATGGACACACTAAATCTTGGTTATTTTGTGATTTTTTATTTTGAATATTTTATGTACATAATAAACTATCTCAATGTATTCTTCCTTTCAATGGCAATGCGCCTGGCCAGTAGGATTCTCATCCTTTCTTTGTGTTTCAGTAACCTTGCCTTGTGCTCCTGCTGAAGCCTCCTGTTCTGCAGGATAAGCATCCTAGCCTGAAGTTCTATTAATTCTTCTATTGTTTCCACTTTTTGTTGTTCACCCTGAGACGCGTTGAAGTCAGCTTCTGACGACGAAAAGCAGGCTCCTCACTGACTGCGCCTACAACACAAAGCGACAAATTTAGAAAAACTGCTTGCTATGACAATTCACTGAATACAGTAAAAGCATGATTCTGTGCCGACAGTATCAGTGGGAAAATACCAAAGAGTGCAGGGTTACTACCAATCTGTGTAATATATTAGTATTTTACAGAATTAGAGAAATTACCTTGCAGGTCCACAGTGGATTTGATTTTTGCTGTAAGACAGTTACAAGAACAGCACTATGAGTATGGAACAGATCTACTGATGGCCTTCTTGGGCATTGAGAAAGCATATGACAGTGTATGCAGAAACAAAGTATGGAAGTCCCTGGAAGACAGAGGAGTAGAAAAATGGACTATACGGAGGATAAAAGAGATGTACAAGGGAAGCGTGAGCTGTGTGAAAGTGGGAGGAGAGAGATTGGACTGGTTGGAACAGAGAAACAGCCTGAAACAAGGAAGTGCACTGTCACCGTTACTTTTCATTGTGGTGATGGATGACATAATGACCCGAGTGGCACAAGTAATTGGGGAAGGAAAGATGAAAGCAATGGTGTTTGCAGATGAGTTGATGATTTGGGGAAACAAGGAGGAGGAAGTACAGGAGCAGTTGGACGTGTGGGAAGGAATAATACAAGGATATGGGATTTAATTTAGCATAAATAAGAGTGAGAAGCCTCCGTGGCTTAGGCGGCAGCACGCCGGCCTCTCACCGCTGGGTCCGTGGTTCAAATCCCGGTCACTCCATGTGAGATCTGTGCTGGACAAAACGGAGGCAGACAGGTTTTTCTCCGGGTACTCCGGTTTTCCCTGTCAAAATTTCATTCCAGCAACACTCTCCACTATCATTTCATTTCATCTGTCATTCATTTAATCATTGCCCCAGAGGAGTGCGTCAGGCCTCGGCAGCCGGCACAGTTCATATCCTCGCCGCTAGATGGGGGCTTCATTCATTCCATTCCTGACCCGGTCGGAGACTGGAAGCAGGCTGTGGATTTTCATTTATTTTCAAATAAGAGTGAGATGGTGATCACAACAAGGAAGAAGGAAAGAACCACAACGGGAATAACAACTGGTGGGGAACAGCTGAAGAAAGTGGAGAGTTCCAAGTATTTGGGAAGCCTGATACAAGATAATGGAAGAAACGATAGAGAAATAAATGAGCAGGCGAGACAGTCAGAAGCATTCCGGAGGAGTGTGAGAAGCATGATATGGAGCAAGGATGTCCCTCAGACCAGCAAAAAGATCATATATCGGACGTACTATGTCCCTATCCTGACGTATGCCTTGGAGACCTGGGTTATGAAAGGAAGGGAGAAGAGCAAAATACAGGCCAGTGAGATGAGGTTCTTGAGAAGCAGTATTGGAGCTACAAAGATGGACGGAATAAGAAATGAGAGGACCAGAGAATTAATGAAGGAGGAACCATTACAGGATGGTATACAGAAATCTAGACTTGGATGGTATGGATATGTAAAACGAATGGAGGAGAAGAGGATGCCCAGGAGGATAAACGAGACGAAGTGGGAAAGAAAGAGACCGAGAGGAAAACCGAGAGACAGGTGGCTGAAGGGGGTGGAAGAAAGCGTGAAGAAGAGAGGAGAAGACTGGACAAGGATGTAGGCTGAGAGATGGTAGGAAGACAGAAGACGTTGGAGAGGCTTATGTTCCAAACAGACTCAGCCAGTGGCTGGAAACTGTGCAAGATGATGATGACCTTGCAATCAATTGCTCTAGGCCTGTGCCAAGTTTATTTTGTACAAGATCATGTTACGATTTGCGGTTATAAGGGGAGAAGCAGCCATGTCTCCTTCCAGCACTTCCAAGGAACATAATCTTGTTGTGGCTTTTCCATCATTTCAACTGCCAGTACTTTTAAAACTCTGTGGCAAAGGATTTTAGGCCTGAAGGGGTTCTTTAACATGTCAGTAAATTCAGACACGGGTTTCCTACGTTTAAGCACCCAAAAAAGGCCTTTAGACTGCATCAGACTTGATCATGCAAATATGCCATAGCAAGAAAGAACCTTACCACTGCACAGCAGTCAGCATTCGAGGAACCAGGTTGTAAATTTATAAGTGGGAGTAGTCCCTTTATGAAGCCCAAGGTGCTTTCACCTAAATTATGATCAGAATGACCTTTTGACATCAATTTTATCACATGTTATGATGATGATAATTATTGTTTTAAGGGGTCTAACATCTAGGTTATTGGCCCCTAATGGTCTGGGTATTAGCGAAAATGTCAATGAAGTGGAAACCAGAACGAAAATTAAGTGAGAAGGAAAATACTTACAAAAAGGAACTCAGATTGAAACTACTCACAAAATGGAGAGTGGTAATACTTACAAAAGGGAATTTAGAACGAAAATACTCACAAAAGGAATAGATTGAAAAATACGCACAAAATGTAGGTCAAGTTCAAAATACGTACAAAATGCAATGTACAGTCGAAATACTTACAAAATGCAAGTGAAATTCAAAATACTTACAAAATGCAAATGAGATTGAAAATACATAGGTACAAAATGCAATTGAGGTTCAAAATACTTACAAAATGTAATTGAATTTGAAAATACACAATGCAATTTAGATTGAAAAATGCGCATTTCAGATTCCAAATAATCACAAAGTGCAACTGATATTCAAAATACTTACAAAATGCAATTGAAATTGAAAATGCTTACAAAATGTATAGACTGGTTCACTTATTACAAAAACGCCTCTTTTCCAATTTGAGCAGCATTTTGGGTAACATTTCGGCAAATGGGTTATTTTTACTAATTCGGACCTGCTGAACACGAACATCGCTGTTGCCTGGCTGATTTCTCCACCGGAAACCCGAAATCCAAGATGACAGCCAAGATGGCGGACTTAGCCCTATATCTGCACTATTTTCATTTCCTCATGTATTTTTATTCCGATAGGGGTAAATTATGTTGTAAAGCATTGTTGAAACAATGGTTTGTCGATTGACTAAGTTTTTAATCACACTGAATAAATTTTTCCCTTTAAAAAATATATACAATATATAAATTTTCTCCTTGTAATATTTTACAAAATTTGTGTTTAGATTGATTTATGTTCGTTATTCTATACGTATAATTACAAATACTACTGATACCATAACTACTATTTCTGTTCAAATTGCCAAAAACCAAGGGAAGGAATGAGCCTGTTTTTAAGAAAGCAGTTAGCACAAATTGGTATCGTCCCAGTGGAGATACAGACTTTGATATCGAGTCCGAAGCTACGGATTTAGCATTTGTTTATTTTCGACAAAAGGAGACTTTGAAATCCAGATGGACTGAGTTTAATCAAGACATTACACACAACACATTGGGCATTTCCCAAGCTGGCTACATGCCCCTAATATTAAATCCTGCCCATGAGTGGGACATGCTCCAGACAGTGCTTGAAAGATCAGTCGTTGTTGCAGATAAGCTGAAGCAGCCTACGTGGTTTTAACTTGTGATCAAGCGCTCTACCGTAAGTTGTTGGAGATCAAATGGGGCTCAGAACTGTTTCAAAATCAGGTTGTTTTGAAGATGCGAGGATTACACCTTGCACTTAACTTTCTGAAAACCATAGGACAGCATATGGCAGGAAGTGGTATTCGTGAGATCTGGGTGGAAAAATGGAGTCTTAGCAGAGGGATCGGCCGCTGGAGTTCTTGATGGAAGGGCATATGGTAACACGAATATGGTAAGCTCATAAACTTATGTTCCAAGCTTTATGGCGCATTTTACTGGATAGGCTGGCTAATGAGAAGAGCTGCGATATTTATGAAAACCTCCCCTATGATGCAGAAACAGCTATCGAGCATTTCCTCGTACAAGAAAACCGGGAAAAAATCATAGACTTTGTTTCCGAGGCATCACGATCGAGTTCAAATTTTGCGTACGGGTGGTCATATTTAGAGATGGTTTCGACATTACTCAAATTTACAAGGGGGATCCGTTCTGGAAATTGGGACATGTATTTGACTGCTCTTAAGGAGATGCTTCCATTTTCTGCACGATACGACCACACCAATTACACTAAGTCATTGGCAGTGTATATAGCTGAAATGCATCAGCTCCCTGAAGAAGTCGAGATGGCATACAGGAAGGGAGACTTTGGGGTCCAACGGAGCAACGGAAAATTTTGTCAAATTGACGCGGATCATGCATAGGAATGGATAGTGGACACTTCTAAGAAAGCCGGTGGATTAGTTGGAATCACGCAGGAAGAGTCTGCTCTGCAACGTTGGGCCTTATCATTTCACTGGAGGAGCAATATTACTAATTCCGCGTTTGAAATGTTCGGGGTAGGAACAGAAGGCTGCTCATATAAAGAACAATCTGTCCACCCTGGTAGGAGACAGCGAGACAACTCGGACGAAGAAAAACTCTTGTCCACTTTGAAAACTTTTAAAGTTTTCTCAGAAGACAATGCTGATCTCTCAAATATTCACAATGTAGCAACTAAGGACATTGCTACTGTCAAGATCCAAGATTCGCTTCTACGCGCACGATAACTGGGGCTTGAACAAGTGAATAAGTTCGTCTCCGAACGCCTTGTGTCATCTCAAGATGCGGGAAAACTGCAAGTGAGCTTCCATTTGCCCATTTCTAAGAATCGCCCTCTCACACTGAACGACTTGCCGAAAGTTTTGACGAAGAAAACGACGCACAAAACAGTGCCGAGTAGTGATAGGAACGTTCTCCAATGGCTTACGATGCCGGGAGGGAAATTGATCTTCAAGAAATTTTAAAACATGAGCTCATGGCCGACCTCCATCCCTGACAAACACAGATGGAGATTTAAGAAGTGGAGATAAGTCTACCCTGATTACAACTCTAACTAAGGACATTGACTGCCCTGATAATACAGTTCTGGAGAGAGAATCTTCACATTTACTCATTGACGGCATGGCAATGATCAATGCACTGCAGAAGCCAGCAAAATGTGTTACGTTTGGAGACTACGCCATGGCAGTGGAAAGACATATCCGTTCCTACACTTCTGTCTATTCAAGAATCGACATTGTCTTCGACCGGTAGGTGTTTTACATCATTATTATTATTATTCAAATTCCATGACTAACTGATTTTCAGTTGTGCTAAAAAAAATGTAATCTTATTGAACAATTATTTCTTAATTTTAGTTGTAAATAGTCATATTTTTTGTCCGAATTATAACCTATTATGTACAAAAAAATGAGCGTTGGTAGTTCTTTGTAACGCATAACTATCATTTATATCGCTTCTCACGACAAATTTATCCCCAAAACCGTTTTCCGAATAAAAAGACAACCTGAGGAAACTAAATTAATGCAAATATAAGGCTAAGGCCGCCATCTTGGATTTCTGGCTTACGGTCGAGAAATCAGCCTGGCAACAGCGATATTCTTGTTCAACAGGTCCGAATTAGTAAATATAAGCCATTTGCTCAAATGTTACCCAAAATGCCGCTCAAATTTAGAATTTGGTAAAATTGAACCAGTCTAGCATGGTAGATTCAAACTACCATACTCAATTGGATGGACAATACTTACAATATGCAATTTAGATTGAAAATACTTACAAAATGTAATTTAGATTCAAAATACCCACAAAATGCAATTGAAAATCAAAATACTTGCAAAATGCACACTCTACAAAATGCAGTTTAGATTGAAAATACTTGGCAAAAGCGGTTTAGGTTGAAAATACAAAATGCAATTGAAATGGGTCCCCTATATTGAAAGACTTACTAAAAAGCAATTTAGATTGTCAATCCTTACAAAATGCAATTAAGGTTGAAAAGACTTACAAAATGCAATGGAGATTGAAAACGCCTACAAAATGGAGTGTAGAAGCAAAAAAATCTCTAAATAGAATTTAGATACACGGAGGGCCAATTACCGGTAACAAAAACAGTGCGGGAATCTTAAAGAGAAAAGGAAATATAATGAAAAGAAAACAAGAGATCTGATCCCTCGAAGAAGGAGGGATCAGGAAAGATGAGACAAGGGCCAATTAAGGCGGAAAAGTGAAAGACTTCCTGGGCCTTGGATACCCTAATACCGTCGGAAAAGAACAAGAGTTGACCAAGGGAGGTCGACAGGAAAGAAGACAGAGAGGAGCCCGGTACAAGTAAGTGGAAGCAATGCCAGACTCAGCTGGGGTCCCATGGTCGCCAACCCACGTCCCACTAGATGGGAACCCCTGGGGAAGTGAAATGTTATAACAAGCAGCTGATCTAGGAATACAATAACTAACATTATGATCTTGCAAGTTTGAAGCTTTTGCAATTTTAATCTATGTGTGGATTTTGCACAAAACAAACTTGGCACAGGCCAATAGATTGCTTACGCAGAATTTTCTGTGAAATTATTGGATACATTTTTGAATTAAAACCCTGGAAACAATATCATGTAATTTCTTAGTTTTTCAATAAAAATGAAATTGAAGCTAAAAACATTTAAATAATTTCATTAATCTTGCTGGTAGATGACGTGTTTATTGTGTTGCTCTGTCAGCCTGCTAGCATTGACTCACGATGGTGACATGCCGAGGGGTAGGTAACTTGTTATAAATATTATGAGTACAAATTTTTTGAATACTCAAAAGCTTCCTAGTGCATGCAGTTTTATTTTCATACTAGGATAAGTACCATTTGCAATGCCATGGTCATAGGATCATGCAAAACTTCTCTATATGACCTCTTCATCTGATCAGAACAAAAAATCCCTGGGAATAATGAAACGTATTGGAAAACCTACCTTCAGCCTGAACATCCTTGGCCTTCAATGCAGAATGAAGAGGCGTTCACAGCATATTCAGCATGAAGGCCGACCAGTCTGGCGTCACCACCTCCTCAACAGGAGCCCTATAAGAAGTGAAAAATATTACACTCAAATTATCCACCCTATTATACATTTTAATAAGCAAGGCAGATATTATTAACAGCTCTCTACTGTACTATCAAGAAACGCTTAGAAATATAAGTTACAGGTAAATAAAACCCGAAATCAACTGATTGTTACAAAAATATACGATCGCAGTGTTTCTTTCCCACACCTCTTTATAAGTTGACATAGGAAAAAAAAGAGTAGGCCTAAATTAAGTTACTTTTATATGCAATGAAAATATTGCCGTTCGATATTCTTGATGTCAGATCATAAGGCTGCCCTCATCACTTGTTTTTATCATTTGGTACCAGTATTACAACAATGATTTCATAGGGTAACAGCACTGAGAACCTGATGTGAAAATTACTCTCAAGGGAAAGTTTTCCCCTACCGTATTTAAAATAGCGTCCACAGAATTCATTTTGAAACGCAGAAATACATAATCACACTGAGATGTAAGCATAAAAAAGACAATCAAGCCTTAAGGAGTTTGAACTCTAGAGCACAGCCGTAACAAGAATTTAAAATTATTTGTCGCCCACAGATTACCCCTCTGGCAGCCGACAAGGGCGCCAGTGCCCGTAACCCCCGTACGTCTCACCCCCTCTCGCCCTGACACATCTCCGGACGGAAAGCTGAGAATCCGTAACTCCATCCTGACCAGTTAAGGGGATCTCGTCGCCTAAAGGGGTCAAATTTGGGATTTTTATTTTATCATTTAGTTTAATTATGCACACTTTTCAGAACAAATCTTAGTTTGTTTCATGAAGATCGGACGGTTAGTTTTTGAAATATAAATTATTTTGTGCCAAAGTGCCATGCCCCTTTTACCGGTATACATGCCGAAACTAAGACATAGATCTCTGTAAAGCAGTGTCACAGAAGCATATCTACTATATAAAGCTCAAATACCACTCACTCATTCATTCATCACGAAATCTCTGAAACCACCAAACGGATTGGAATGAAATTTGGTATCCAGCTTCCTCAAGGGCCGCAAACACCCACTAAGAAAGGATTTTTGGATATTCAGGTTCTAAAGGGGTGTTAAGGGGGTAGACCTGCATTTCATTGAATAGCAATATTTCCCGATTGGTTTCATTGGGGGATGTGATACTCGGCATATAAACTCAGCACAAAAAATAAGAAGACACGTGTCTGAGGGTTTTTCGATGTGGTGTATATTATGAGGTGAAAGGGGTGAAAAGTGGGGGTTGAAGGATTCCTAACGGAGCATGTATCTCTTAACCCTAGAGCGGGCGCGCCTATAAATGTTACATTGCCGGGCGCGTGGTGAATTTCGTTCACCATTCATTTTTCTTAGTCTCAGCAACTGGTTAACAAGTGCTTACTCATACACGATTGATATTGTTACTCCTTATGTGCTTTATAAACCATAAATATAATAATTACAACACTAATTACAAGTGACAGTACATACATATAATAATAAAGGGTCAAAATGTTCATGGGTTGAAGACTGAAAATACAATTGAAACCGATGAATACTTCACTCATGAGAACTTAAAATGAAACACTTCTAACAATCTTCATTAAACATTATCATTATTCTCACAGCTTACACATCTCATGCATCTTCTGGAGTGTGTTTTTTTTTTACACAAAGTTATGACACTCATTACACTTCATTTTGGTGACCTGATTTTGTTTCCGCTCACAATGCATCGTCCTCTCTTCTTTGTCACTTTTATATCTTCTGATGTTTCTTCCTGATGGTATGGGAATAACACTGCTCGGATATCTGGAGGCAGTGTTCCTATCTTAGCTCGTTCAACCAACCACTTATTCGTGAGTTGAAATGAAAGATTCTTCAAAAACACGCGTCTCTTTACTGGTTGGTTCTTCGGATTCCCTTTGTAAAGTACGGTACCTGACTATTTATTCCAGCAATGTTGAGTAGAGCCAAAAAGACACACATTGTCCACCGTGGGGTTTTCCGGGCTACCGAGTACTTGCCTTCCATTTGATCGGAAGTATCGAATCCGCCTTTAGTTAGATTATAATCCAGTATAGCATGGGGCATTGAACTGTTGGGATCCACGGAGGGTTCGTCATGCATAGACGAAAGTAAGATAGCTGCTTTATTCCTTTTAGGAACATGCGAAATGATCATGATTTCATACTGAAACCCAAACGTTGTTGGACCAACTGGCCTATCTTTATGAGGAAGAAACTGCTGTGGAATTTCTCTTTTATTGTTCCTGTCAGTGCCTATACATGTTAATTTATCTTCTAAAAGATCAAGGACTAGGTCATTGCTGGTATACCAGTTGTCGATTGTTAGATTACGATTTTTTCCCTTCACGTGGTCTATTAGACGTTTCACTATATCATATGGTTTATTAGAGAGTTCATAGGGGCCATGAGGTTGCCTGCCACAGTATAACTCCAGGGATGAAGTATGAAAAGTTTTAGCATCATTCAGGTCGTAGAATTTTAATCCATACTTTGCCGGCTTACTTGGCATAAACTGTATAAATGCACATCTCCCTCGAAAAGGCACTAGCTTCTCATCTATTGTTGCGAACTCACTTGGTGTGTAGCTCTTTTTACAGTTCACTACAAAGGAATCCAACTATGTGCGAACTGCTGCTAGTTTATCTATTCGCAGGCGATCGTTACGTGTAGTTTTGTCGTCAAAACGAAGACTCCGTAACAAAAATAGAAAACTCTTTGAAGACATGCAGGCTCTTGCTATTCCCATTCCAGTTCCATCTTTCGCCCAGATTTCTTCCACAGATGTGTACTGTTCACCTTTCAAACCAGTGAGGAACAATAAACCAATCAAAGCAATTATTTCTTCATGGCAAGTAGATTTAGCACCGCGCTCACGACTGTAAGTCACTTCTTCGCAATGCCTTGCAATATAAATGTTAGTATAAGAAACTATTTCATCATTCATTTCAGAATCAATTATCTGTAAGAAAGCATCCATTTCACACGACACTGTTTTCGCATCTCCTTTTGGACAAGGAAATAGTTTTATTATATTTTTTGATTTAATCCTAGAGGCAGCCCTTGAAAAGCTATTGGTGCACCACATTGTTTCGTCTTTCCCGAAGAAAAAACCCCTCTCTAGTTCATCGTGTTCACAGCTATCAACTAGGCCTACATCACCTTCTTGTTCACTCTCACTTGTCATGATTAATGTCTGAATAATTTACCACTTCATCTTCACCATCAGAAAAATCACAAACTTCAGCTCCCTCAGATCCTTTCTCCTCATCAGATAATTCCTGTAACAGCGTTTGTATGTCTTCATCCTTCACAAACTTCGCCCTACAATAAAAATAGATAGTTACTTCTGTATCCCCTATAGTCTGTATTTTAAAATAATGAAACTCCAAGAACGTTTAAGGTACAATTTTACTTACATTTCCGGGCGCGTGGTGAAGAAAGTTCACCAAATGACGGCACTTACGAGTCAAGGTCGAATAGCGTGACACGTACAACTTCCTGAACAGATACCGCTACACTGAGAGTATCGATAAGACTTCGCCGGAAGGTACTAACAGTGCCACGGCTGTAGCTCTTTGGAACTAACAACTACAGATGAAATACGCGGGTTGGTGAACGAAATTCACCAGCGCGCCCGGTTTAGGGTTAAACGACATAGGCGAGGAGTTTGGAACTCAGCCGAAAAAAATCAGCATAAAAAATAACTAAACAGGTGTTTGACCGTTTTTTCATAAATCCAATTTAAGGGGCCCATGGGGAGGGGTGAAATTATGGGGGTGAGGGGGGGGGGGGGGGAACGTAATATGTCTGAGTGTAAAATTATACATGGCCTATGTTGTAGACAATAACACATTACATCTTTTTTGTCTCTTGCTATTTCATCATACGACGAATACTTACGGAGTTATTAATGATTTTGTACTTTTTGGTCGGAATTTTCTAAGTCCCAGGAATTACATAAAAATTGATTCGAATGAAATTTCAAAAAATTGTTTTTTTTAATACTTTTATTATATTTTTCACGTCTTTTAGGGTCCGAAACCAACATGATATTTTGATGTTTTTTTTCGTCCCATGCATTTTTGGTTTCAGGTGATAGAATTATTTTCCACTAGGACCCATGCTTATCTATCTATATAACTAATGTTATAACGGGATTCCAAATGTTATTGCGGGCTAAGCCGCGGGTAACAGCTAGTTTCTCATAAAGGTAATATTTTAATACGTGTATTGCCAGTACTCAATGTTCAGTTCGCTTGTTTATTCTCTGAATAGAGAGTTTGGGCGCGAATACGTGTCAGTTCTCAGCTGGTTTGTCATTTGTGTGCATGTGTTGAATTGTGTTAAAAATATAGATCTTACAATGCCTAGGATAAAAAAGTTTTCCCCCAAAGTTAAATTTAGAGGTAATCAGTACTTCTCTAACATAAGTCAGTGAGTCTAAAGGAACTGTTACTGAAATAAGGAACAGTAAGTGCAAAACCAAATTGAACGAAATTTGGTACAGAGGTAGCACTAGCAAAGGGCACCTGAATGTCATGTTTTATGTCACCGCTATCTTGACGGAAACGTAATGGTGGCAACCGAAATGTTCAAAACTTGAATCAAATTACGACTAACCTAATCATCTGATCTCTACCGAATTTTGCAACAACATACCTTTATGTAGGAAGCATGTTTTGACCAAACTATAAGGTCATCAGCCCAATAATTTGCAGATAGCGGCCATGTATGTGTGCAAATCAATTCCCCTATCAATTCACGGTGAAACCGAATTGAACGAAATTTCGTAAAAGCTGTTAGGTATTGAACCGGGTGTCAACACTCAATCAGCCCTCAATGATACAGACCACCAGCGAGTGATCGAGGCTGAAAAATGAACCAACGTTACTTGGCAAGATGCCAGAAAGCATCAGATGAACACTGAAAGGAAGATGGAAGAAACCAATGATGCAGATGATCCAGATTATAGGGCAGGATTGCTCTAATTATGAAAGTAATACACTATTTTCATGTGTAAAACCTTTAAATTGAAATTACCAGAAAAGTGAATTTTTCAGTTTTAGGTACATATTTCTGGAAAAGTAAGAGAGCTATAACCATGAAACCTACTAAACTTACTTTTTATACAGAAATAATGAAAGTGATACAAATGTAGGTCAATATGTTATGTGGAAGTGTAAATACTTGTGTGAAGAGCATTGAAAATTTTGATTTTTTTTAAATAAATGCATCACGTATTTATTCATTTTATTTCTCAGACCCCATTATTCCAAATGTACTAAATGTGCATGGCTTTGTTTAACATGAGATACCCTACATCCATGAATTTTGTAAAGATAATTGTAATGGTTATTTTGTCTACAGGGTGCACCTAAATATGTCCACTTTTAACATTGAATTAAATGGGACATTCGTTACCTACAACGTCCCCTTAAGTGCGCGCTGAGCGTGATATCACCAAACACAGTTTTCCAGATTGATAGAGCTGCAGTTTTATAATAACATGTAATTTTCTTTGCATTATTAGAGTTCAATTTTTTACTTAAAATATCAAGAGAAAATGAAAATTCCTTTTCTCTACGAAGGACACCGTCCTGGAGTCCTTATGATCCGGCCGCTACTGATCAAGACATATAACTATTATTTACTTAGGGGCAGGTTATACCACCAATTTGATCATACATGACTTTTTGAATAGTATGATGTTAGATTTTTATTAGTCTATTCAACTTACCAATGGGCATGGAGGTGTAGGAGCCGAGTCTACTTCTTCCAACACCATTGTGGGTACCTCCACTTCTTCTATAACTGAGAAAAAAACATGATATAAGTTGACAACACTACTAAAATTGAAGCTAAATTAAAATATTAGAGGCTGCTGTGTATAGGCTATAGATTGAATTTTAACTTACCTCAATTAAGCTCACATCATCTGAATCAAAATGTGGTTCAAGCCCGTTCACACTGAGTGATAGGACCGGTAACAGCTTCCTCTCCCAAAGCTTGAGTACCTTGGATTTTGGAGTAGTGCCGCCAACGGTAATAAAAACTTCAAGCCTGCTCTGCGCGGCATCTCTTCTTAATCTCTTTTTCAGGCACTCTAATTTAGAGCGCAGGTTTATTGCAGTTCGCAAAAATGATCTCATGGTCTGGGGAAACAAGGAGGAGGAAATTCTGGAGCAACTGAAGGCTTGGGAAGAAACAGTGGGAGAGTACGGATGGAAGTTCAACATCAGTAAATGTGAGATCCTGTTAACGACCAGGAAAAAGGACAGACCAATGAGTGGGATAACACTTGGAGGTGGACAGCTGAAGAAGGTGGAAAGTCTCAAGTACTTGGGAAGTATAGTGGAGGAAAATGGGAGAAATGACAAAGAGATTACGGAACGTGGCAGACAGGCAGAAGCATTTCTGAGAAGCATTAGGAGCTTAGTGTGGAATAAAGATGTCCCACAAAAAAGCAAGAAAGTGTTATACAGAAGCTACTATATCCCGATACTGACCTATGCTTCAGAAACGTGGACAATGAAGAAAAGAGACATAAGCAGAATACAGGCAGGTGAAATGAAGTTCCTGCGAAGTAGGATCGGAGTAACAAGAAGAGACAGGGTGAGGAATGAAAAGGTCAGGGAAATGGTGAAAGAGGAGCCCTTGCAAGGTAGGATTGAGACATCAAGACTGAGGTGGTATGGACACTTAAAGAGAATGGATGAGAAGAAGATTCCCAAGAGGATACATGAGATGCAGATTAAACGACCAAGGGGAAGACCAAGAGATAGATGGCTGAAAGGCGTGGAGGAATGTGTCAAGAGGAGAGGCGAGGACTGGACCAGAGTGACAGCGGAGAGGTGGTGGGAAGAAAGGACTAAGTGGCGAGGCTTATGTTCCAAACAGACACAGCCTGGGGCTGGAAACTGTACAAGATGATGATGATGATGATTTATTGCAGTTCGCAAAAATCCGGCAGCCCGAAACTCGCAACCGAGCTTCTCCCACTCCTCATCTTTGGTTTTCCACGTCACGGCGTCTGTTTTTTTACATTCTATTACATCCAAATGTTTCCTTGCAAGGTCCACAAGCAAATAGACTTCCTGCGTGGAAAAGTTAACCCCTCGCTCGTGTTTTGCCATAATAATAAATAGATAAATAACAATGGTTAACTATTATACACTTCTTCAATCAGCTGTTCACACGTCTACGGAAGAGCATGTGATATCAATAAACAACGGACGAAAGCGAAACGAAAAGAAACTTAACACATCTAACAACAGGTGACACACTCATCAATTAATCAAATTTAACAAAAATCAGGCTTGCCAGCATCTGTATTTTGCTATAAGGTTCCGGGCAACTGCCTGGAGCTTGCACGGAAGTGGTAGAATGCTGCCCAAGATGCACAGAGGTTTACACCGGCAGATAGTTCATCACCCGGGTTGCTACCCACAACTTTTACGCGGATGTGGTAGAACCAGCCCTTATTTGAATAAAAATAGTAAAAGGGGGATGGTAAAAACAATAAAACAAATAAAGCATAGTGAACAATAAAATAGATGAACGCAATAAAAAACAAAACAGACGTAACCTTAATTAAAAGTCTTAAACTCACATTAAAACTTAAAAAAGTAACCACTCTCCCTCATGAACCAGATGACAAGGTCTTCTGACAGCCCGTCATCACGGAGAATAAGGGAGAGGGTGTTGGGCAGTTTGAGAGTCCTTCGTAGATCAGCCAGGTCCACACACTCCAAGAGAATGTGTGCCACGGTAAGGTGGGTGCCCCAAGTACACACAGGGGGGTCTTCTCTCTTTAGCAAGTGAGAGTGGGTAGCAATCCCATGGCCGATCTGGAGTCGACAAGAGTACCACAGCTTCCTTCCGGATAGATCGGAATGAGCGTACATCACTAGCAAGCACCCTATACGGTAGTGAGGGCAATGTGACTGCCTCTCTCGCCGCAAGCTCGTTTCCTGCAATATCCATGTGGCTGGGAAGCCACACAAAGGTCACCCCGGTTCCAACACTACACGCACTGACTAGCAGGTCGTGCACACACTGGAACAGCGGGTGCTTCGGGAAACACACATCAATCGCTCGCAGTGCACTAAGAAAGTCAGCACACACAAGAAAGTGCTGGTGATCGTTTGATAACGTGTACCGCAGAGCTTCTAAGATGGCATAGAGCTCCGCTGTGTACACGCTACGGGCCTCGGGAAGTGAAAAGAGAAACCGACGATCCTCAACCACAAATGCACAACCTACTCTTTCGTTTACCCTCGAACCATCCGTGAATAGAAGCCCTGATCCTGGATACCGGCCCATCACGGACTGGAACAGCCTCCGATGGACGGACGAGTCTGTGTCCGACTTGGGGCCGGTGTGCAGATCCAGCATATCAGGGCGAGAGACCATCCACCGAGGGGCCTTGCTAGGTACTCGGACGATACAGGAGACAGAAAGAAATCGGAACTGCCGGTATGAGTCATCCAAGCAAATCCCCGCCGGCCGAGTGGCTCGGGCAAGCGCACCATACAGCCGGCAATTTGGATTGTTAAAAAAACAGGGATAGCTAGGATGAAGGGGCATCTGTCGGATAGTTGCAGCATAGGTCAGCAGTACTTGTTGGCGCCTCAGGTGTAAAGGAGGTACACCAGCCTCAGCGAGCAAGCTGACGACTGGGCTCGTCCGATAGGCACCTGTCGCCAGCCTCACACCGCCGTGGTGGACACTGTCCAGTTTAACAAGCACTGACTTACATTCTGAACTATATGCTACACTGCCATAATGAAGTCGTGACAAAATTAGGGCCCATCACTTCCGAGTGAGGCGCGCCAGGACGCGTGATGGGTTCCAACTCGTAACGCTGTACAGCTTTCTCTGTATCGGCTAGCTGCTAAGCGGTCTCATTTTCCCATACAAATACAAACCGATATAAAATAAGTGAATTAATTTATGTATTTCACAGTCATACAGCATAACCTTTTGATGTATGAGGATTACAACGCGACCAAGAACTACATTTTCCAACCAGCCCGAGCCGAGAAAAAGTTACCTTACAAAAATGATAACTTTGTTTCTTGGACACACAAAATTTTGAAATTAATAAACCAGGTATACAACATTCCAATGTATATTGTGTTAAAACTTGGATTCGATCTGATGATGGGTTTTTGAGATAATAATTCTTAAATGTGACGCATGGTTGAAACACGCTTAAAAACTGGCACTTTTTGTGTTCCAACTGTGATTAAAAAAATATTAAAATATGAATTAAAAATTCCTAACGTACATGAACTAACGTAAAATAGAACGACGAAAATGATGTTATTGGTTTTTATGTAGGCCTATTGGTTACTTCACAAACCACCTTCAAACTCGAGTGCACATAATATTTTGGACGACAGTAGTTACACTACATTGGCTTCCCTCCCCAACTCCTCCTACCACAAGTACCAAGAAATAGCTTGCACTCTACAGTCTGCAACGAGCTACCCGACCAACACTGCACAATGTAGGTAGGTTCCGCTAATGATCACTACCACACTGATTTTCGATAATGTTTATCTCTCACTTTTCTCTGTGCACACACAGTATCAACTACAACATTAGTAGCTTCACTTTTTACGAGACTTAAATCCAATCTCAGGTTAAATTTATTCAGTTTGTGTTGTCTCCTTTTCCGCTCAGAATTATGTTCAAATCTAAGGATCATATCTTTATTGTTTTTCTATTTTCTTTTTCATATAGTTACTTCAATTTGAAGATTAGAAGACTTCATTATTGGTCCCATTTTGGCACAATCACACAAGTGACACAGCATAACAAGCAAGTCAAATGTGGCTCATCCTTACATAAAGTGTAACAAGTGTCAACAAGGTTTATTCAAAGTGTAGCCTATTTTTTATTTATTTTAGAGATACTGACAGTTAGGCAATACCTGGTGGAAACAAGATAGATATCTCAATTGCTCTCCAAAATGACTGTGTTCCCTGAAGACAATATTAATTTTCTTCTGGAAAGCTTTTAAACTGTTAAGAGAAAGGTTCAATGACTTTCTCAGGCAACTCATTCCATATTTCAATACCCCTGTTGATAAAAGAATACTTTAAATTTGTTTTTTGAATTTTGGGCCTAATTTTGTAAGTGTGATCTTTCCTACTCATATAATCTGGCTCATGCATTCTGTTTCGTAATTCATTCCAGGCCATTCCAGGCTTTGTATGCTTTATACATCCCCTGGAGTCTTCTGATGAGAAGGGATTCCCATCCCAATGACTTTAACATGTCAAAGACACTGTCAGAGCGAATTTGCCAAGAACGAATCTCGCAGCTTTCCTTTGCACCATGAAGAAGATTCAATGCAAACCTGAATATATATAACAGACGTTATGTGGCTTAAAGATGAAGAAATATACTGCCGAACAAAAAGAAGTAACACTTAGGAAAATGTAAGTTATCAAAAAGTCCTCCATAATTCATTATAACGGTTTTCTTTGAAGTCTCGGAGCACATTTGGGAACATGAAAAAGTACGGATTCTGTCACCTAGGATTGGATTTGGAATTTTATGACGGGATCTGCATTATCTTTACAGTTTACAGTTCCCCTATTATTGGGATGTGAGAATGGCAGTTTGTTGTGGCATTGTTGGACTCTCATCTACTGACTTGTTATTCAACACTTCCTAGAGCATCGAGAAGTTTAGTTGCAGTATAACGAATAGAATAAAAAGTGTGATCTCTTCTCCCTCAATAGCATGTAATGAATACGGATCGGGTTGGCACTCGCCGCTATGCAGCGCTACAGTCGGCTTGAGATTGTTGATATCCACATACGTTTATGTGCAATATATTAAGTATTTAATCGGTCGGAGTGTTTTGGTGGTGTTCTGTGCAAACGTTTATTGATATAAAAGTGCTTACACTATTACTTCATAGTATTAATACCTGAAATGCTATTGTAGGAAGCATTAACTGAAATGGAATTTAATTTCTTGTCATGTGTTGATGTTATCTTCGTGTGTTAATTTTATTGCTATTTAATTTAAGTAAACAGCAGTTTAGCCCTTACATTTTCATGAGTGCTTAATGTGAGTAGTGAAGATGCCTTGCTGTTTTGTACCAGGATGTAAAGAGGTCAGACAGTTTTTCAACCACCTAAAGATAAGGAACGTTTTATCAAGTCATGACTGTGCCTACATCTGTGATGCTCACTTTTCAGAAGATTTAATTGTTAAATTTGACAAATTTGTGATAGAAGGGAAGGAAGTAGTACTTCTCCCAAGAACCAACTGGCGATTGAAAGACTATTCTGTTCCACATATATTTCCTAATTTGCCTAAGTATTTGTCCAGTATGGTGTAAATAAAAATGCTCTTGATGCCATTAAAGACTACTTCTCTGAAGAAAGGGATGAGAATAAAAAGACAATGAGTTTAAAAACATATATCTACCGTAATGCTGAAGGAGGCGTGATCAGTTTTAGGCAATAGCCTACTCTAAGAGGGGGTCATGACTGGGCCTTCTATGTCTGTTAAATGTTAAGTGCTTCTGAAATGATGGTAGTTTATTGAGTTTGGTGTTTGTGGAGTGAAATTTATGGGTATAATTGATTTTTGTAATATTCTAAGGTAAAGTTGAAGGATAGTTTAATCAGTTGAAACTTTCCGTCAAATCAATACAAATATTTTTTTGCGCTATTGTTGCGCTAAGTTAGGTACATGTTTCGAACCTTGTATACCGGTCCTTCATCAGCCTTTTACACATATGGCCACACATCAAATCAACACTGAACGAAATCCAAAAATGCACACTAATAATACATATTAAAAACATTACATTAAAAATTCTGTACGAAACATATTAAAAACACATGTTAAAAGTTCTAAGAGTCCACTTCACTTATTCATAAGCACATGCATAAGCAGACAACAGAATAGGATAAGATTCCTATCAGAAAGACATGTGCTTATGAACAAGTGAAGTGGACTCTTAGAACTTTTAACATGTGTTTTTAATATGTTTCGTACAGAATGTTTAATGTAATGTTTTTAATATGTATTATTAGTGTGCATTTTTGGATTTCGTTCAGTGTTGATTTGATGTGTGGCCATATGTGTAAAAGGCTGATGAAGGACCGGTATACAAGGTTCGAAACATGTACCTAACTTAGCGCAACAATAGCGCAAAAAAATATTTGTATTGATTTGACGGAAAGTTTCAACTGATTAAACTATTTACATACGTCAATACGGACCAGAAATGGCAACTAGTATTCCCATCAAAGTTGAAGGAGCCGTGATCGGGTTTAGGCAATAGCCTACTCTATGAAGGGGTCATGACTACGCCTTATATGTCTCTTTAATGTTAAGTTCTTCTGAAATGATGGTAGTTTACTGATTTTGGCGTTTGTGGAGTGAAATTTATGGTTATTATTGAATTTTATAGTAATCTGCGGTAAAGTTGAAAGTTGCGTTCGTAGGGCTTTTTTTTTTTTTTGCTGTGTTGCAAGACTGTTAAGGGAATGTAAAATGTGTAACAATGTGAAGAAATCCTTTCTGATAGCGAGGTTAATTTTTCAGTCCTTTTTTTTAAATTTACCGATAGCTGGCAAAACTATTGCATTTTGAACTTGCTCTCTGTCTTCGCTTATTGTCAAAACTGGACTATTACAGGAGACGACTTATTAAATTATAATTGGGCACAGTAAAGTAAGTGGAGATGTCGAACTTATTAGCGCCTATGAGGATATCTTGCGGTGTTTTAACATGTAAAACAGGTCGCAAGAGCATGAACCTTGGACAGATAAATAGTGGGGCCAAGTTCTCTTCACAGACGATAAAGAAAGCTTTCCAATCAGTCAACACAAATTGTGCCCAATTACATTAGGCGGGGAAACAAGTATTTACATGCCCAAACCTATACTTGCTTCCCGCCGAATGTAATTGGGCAAAATTTGTGTTGACCGACGGGAAAGCTTTCTTTAATAGAACTAGGCAACACTGAAAAATGGCTTCTATCACTACAACATTAGAGAAGAATCAAAGTTCCGTCTTGGATCTCCAGATGGGAGTCTCAGAGTTCTGCTTCCACACGCTGTCCCTTCTGCTCCATACATCAGTGAGAACTTCATGCTCATGCATGATAACGCTCGACCTCACATTCCTCGATGTGTTTCGGACTTCTTGGAGGAGGTGGGAATCGCCCGCTTTGAATGGCCTGTTTGGACCCCTGACCTCAATCCCATCGAGCATGTGGGTGTCGTCAAAACGTTGTCCACAACCTGGATGACCTTTAGGCAGCTGTTTTAGAGGAATGGAAAGCAGTTTAGCAAAATGACATTCATACCCTAATTTCAAGCTTGCTCACCAGGATGCGAACTACAATCCGAGCCAAGGATGGTAACATCCTCTATTGAATGAAGACTGAATATGCAAGGATGTGTTGTGATGCTTCATTGCCAGTGATCTTGGTTTAAGCACAAAATATTGGAAATAAAGTAGCAACATCTGTTCATGAAAATTTGCGAAACGTCAATGAACTTCATTTAGCTTCATGTAGGTTTGGTAGTGTTTTGTAGAGCTATTTTGTCGTGTACTTGGATCTGATGATGCCCGCTTGACGAGTGAAACATGCCATCCTGTAGTTTTCTGCCTCTTCTGTAGTCCAAAACAAATATACACATTTTAATCACATGTAATTTTTTTCGGGATATTTTTCATATCTCCCAGTACAGTAAACTCCCGATTATCCGCGGAATTGACTGGCGCAGATATCGCGGATAATCGAATTTTGCGGATAAGCCGCAACATTGCTGGTAATGGTTAAACAAAGGTCGAAGGCTCTAAAAACAACACACAAGGGCTTCAAATACGTTTATTATACAATAAAAGGACGTAAATGATAACAAAACTCAGTCGATGTTATGTGTGTTATTAAAAAGTCTTGTTTACTGTTAAACCAAAAAAATCGGTCATTTGCTTTTGCTTTTTCGTAGTGAAACACTTTTCCTTTATTTGTGATTTGAGTTTTCTCAACACCATCTTGTCACAAAGTGATGCGTCGTCTTGCTCTTCAAGGTACAGTAGAGTCTTGCAAACTCGGCCTAATGTGGACCGAAGGGTGGCCGAGTTTGCGAAAATGCCGGGTTATCGGGAAATGTGTTAAAAATAAGAAACAAGCTGTTTGTTTTGGTTTAAAAGTAATGCAATGCAGTACATTTATTTGTTTTTAACAGATACACAAGTTTTAAAACGATTAAGCCACTACAATTACAGTACTTGAATATATAGTTCAGTCATGACGAATAGAAGGAACTAGTGTGAGGACTCCGCCATTATAGAACTGTAGTTTGTGGTCCCGCCGCTACAAGCACTGCAAGCGATTATGTCCAACACGTGTCCTGTTGTTCCGTCGAACCGGGTCATAGAAAAGTGCGGGATATTTGTGTGAATTAAATTGAATTTTCTTTGCTTTCAGTTCTTAAATTCAGTTCATTGTGTCTTGTGTACATCAGCGTTTTATGTTTTGTGTAGGCCTACTTCAAACACATTTCTTTGTTAATATTACTGTTTTGTGCCATCATCATTCAGAGTCCAGCATCCAAGCAAGCTGCACGCCACTGCTCCAAGCTCCGTCTTCTAACGCCAATCGATGAAATCGATGATCCGCCAGCCTTTATACCAAGCCTAGTCCTCGCTATTGCCGCGTCTTCGATATTTCAAGCCATTCCACTACGTTCCTATAGGCTTAATTTGCACTCCTCCAGTAACAGTGCAGATTAAGTCACTCCTCTACCATTCAAATATCCAACACCATACCCACCCTATAACCATCCTAGACAAGCAACTCCTGTCTCCCTCGAGTTTTAATACGAGTTTAACTCATCCCTCACCCTACCAAGCAGCCAACAATTAATTATTTAATTAATTATTTCAAGTAAATTCAAATTTCATCAGCGCACTCAACGTCACAGCTCCAACTGTATTTAAACTGGATGACTTTGAGTGACTGGTAAGTTTGTTTTTCTCTTTCCTTATTCTCTGGTCGACCAAGGTATTTGACCACTATCTCTCATCACCTCTTACTCATTACACACTCTTATACACTCATGAACACAAACATGTCGCGCACTGACACTAAACCTCGCACATTAACGTACCAGGGAATAAAATTCCTGATAACTCAGGACTCTGATGACCCTAAAAGCCCAAATTATACCCCTGTCAATCCAAAAACACTAATTCCAAATGGGCCTACCCAAAAACAAGATGGTACACTCGTTCCACTTCACCAAAATCAGATTCCTCACTCTCTAGCTCACCTCCTCCCTCACCGGGCCACGTCTCATTCCCGACATTTGATTTCGAGAAAGAGCTGTAGTACGCTTCACCCAATGGCAGTAACCTTCAGACCACGATGGTCCTCATCCACCCACCTATTGGTATTAGCCTTTGTAAATCAGTCAGGCAAGCAGTAATTAACGAGCTCAATCCCATAGCCCAATTTATTTCCCTCATTGAGGAATTAGGTAATCATCACATAGGCATCACTCCCTCTGAGGATAGCCATCTCAACTCTGTCACTAGTGCTCTGAAGAGCCGCTCTGTCATTCCCCCATTTTCATTAATTAGATTCAGACCCACAAATTCACCTTCTTTAGTCTCTCAATCTGAGGAAACTAAATTGCCACAACAAGAAACACCCAAGTACAGTCTGTATAGCCTACTCCAGGAATCTGTGCTTTCCGTAACATGTAATGGAGACCGTAGTACTTATTTCCATGAATTATATTCTCCATTGTGCCCTGCTGTGTTATTTTAATTGTAATCGCTAATTGCTTTTTAAAAGAGTATCAGTTACAAAGCAATTCGTCTCCCTTGGCATTATCCCTAAGACCAGCTGACCGGCAGCATGGAATTTGCCCACTCTAGTGCTGCCAGGTGCGGCGCGCTTGAACTTGAGGAGTCCTCTCACTTTCTCTCTCATTCATTCTATTGTCAACTGTATGTATAGGTTAAGTTTTTTCTTTCTTCATTTATTCTATTGTATTTAACCGCCCTCTGAATGAAGAGAGCTGCATAAAGAGGCTTTGTAGCCTCAGTGGCCTGTATAAGAGAAACAATAAATTCAAATTCAAAAATTCATCATGGTTCAGTACTGTACTACTGTACTGCATAAAAATCAAAGGAAACAATTAAATTACAAGAGAAAACTTAGAAAAACTAGGCCTACAAATTGTTTTTATAATATGTACACTGTACAGGATATGTACAAAACAATTCCTGTACGCAAATAGTTTTTTCACTTAATGAAAATTACCATTTAGGTCTTTGCAAAAAAGTAAGTAATGTTCTTTTGCTTTTCGCTTTGAAACCTGTTTCTTGAAGCCTCGTCACAAAGACGGCGAAGAAACAGAATGTCCATAGTGGAGAAGACGAAAGAAAACACAAAAACAAACAAAAATCATGATTTTTTTTCTCCTGTAAGGGTGGCCGAGAAATCCGGAGTGCCGGGTTACCGAATGCCGAGTTTGCGAGACTCTACTGTATTGATGAATCCTGTCAATGTGTCCTAATGCTGCATCATGAGTAACCGATATACAGTACAGTACTGAACTACTGTACACGTTTTGCACTGTACATTATTAAGTGTACTGTACTGTATTTGCGATTTACGATTTTTATTACGTTTAAGTATTTAGTAACTTTATTTCAATTTTTGAGAAATAATTTTCGGATTCAAAACCTTCTTTTTTTATAAAAATGTTCTCCTACAGGCACCGCGGATAAACCGCCCGCGGATAATCGAGAGTTTACTGTAATTGGGATTACAGTGTGTTGACAGACTGAAACCTTATACAGGGAGATTCTTTTGCTGGAGCGGGGCCGGCGGCCAGCTACCAGGCACGCACGCCTTCCGCCAGCCAACCGAACTCGGACCACAGTTCGACGCAGGTAAAAACCGTAACATAGTATATTACAGTAATTAATGGTAAATTTACCAGCAAATCATGATTAAATAACTTACCTTTCCGCAGAAGATACTGAAAATGTTCTCCTTCAGCTTACAGACAGGCATGCCGTGTAAATAAATTAGCTTTTACACGTTGCAATTCCCTCGTGTTGTGAGGGATATCTGCTGCCGTATATTGTTCTCCAGCTCCACTAGAGTACGAGTAATCGATTTTTACACTTTGTGTTATAAATTTTTCCACAATTTAACATCAAACGGGCTTAGGTCTGTGCTTCGATTAATTACAGTAAACACGCAGGGTGGGACTGGAGTAGCTACATAATGTAACGATGTAACTTTCAAAGATTTAAAATTCAAGTGTTGAGGAATGTTGGCTATTGTCATTCGTCAGCTGATAATATAGGCTTTATTTTTATTTTCTGCATTTCGTATGAGCCCACCCAATTAGTCCGGCTGCTTGGAGTGGCAAGCCAATTTCTTAAGTACAGGCGACGACAGATACAGACCAGTAGGTGTGCGTGCTTGCTGGGTCAATCCAGGCCAAGTGGTCCAGCACTAGTTGCTTGACCATCTCAGAAAAATTTGACACTTGCTGGGTTTGTTCCTCATCAAGTAGTGAGCTTAAAAATATTTTTTTGAATTACCGTTTTTAAATGGCGGCCATTTTGTTATAGGCCGATCGTGTTTTTTTTAATGTGTTTGTAAGCATCTGCGGTTTTTTAAATATCTCGGCAATGGGTTGCTCTAGGCCTGTCAAATAAAAAGCATTGAATTCAGTACACTTTGGCCTACACATTGAACCCATATCACTATGGTTCATGTGTCTTTTTACAGATTTTTAATTAATCAAAGTTTTTGTTTTGAAATTCAAAAATCTGAATTTTCAATCAATAATTTTTCTAAGAAAGGACAGTTTCTCATCCCTAACATTTTTTGTGCTTCTACACTTCATAGTAGTGTAATTGTTTATAAAGTTTCAGTGGTGAGAAGTTACCCCTTAAAAAGTTACAGGCTTTAAAAAAACTGATTTTTGAAAAATGTTCAATTTTTGACCTGCAATATTTTGGTTGGGGGGACCAGATAAAAATCTGAAAATTTCACATTTTAAAGATCTTTATAGTAGTAAACTTCAGTATAAATTTCAAGTTTGAGATTTAATTGGAAGTCAGTTTAAAAAAAGAATTAATATTAGTAAAATGACGTTCGCAATTACTCTACTTTTGAGGCACAAAATGTAGGGTGAATAAAATACACAAGTTGCATAGTAATGAATTTGTATTTAATTGTTAGAACTAATTAAATAAAGAATTTTAAGTAAAAAATTGGCTAGACCATTCTTATTTACAGTTGTGCAATGATGTGTATGTGTAGTTTCAACGAAATAATAAAGTATACAAATTGTGAAATAAAAAGTAATCAAGACTTTGAATGTCAATTCTTAAGTTTAAACCTTTTTAAAAGAAATTTAACAACATTTATAGGTTTATAAATAGCTAAACTGACAGTTATTTTTTATTTACTTAGTAGCTCGTTGAATATCTGGGAGATTTCTTCACACACTTTGGGAGTTAAGTTAAATGTTCGCCCTGTCACAGTAGTAAACTCCAGAGGATACAGCTTCCTTAGTACTTTTTTAACTGGCATCCAAACTTGATCTTTTTCATTTTTTTTGAATGAAGTTCTTGGTCCTGGAGGGTGATAAAATATGACGTGCAAATCTTGGTTTTGGTTATCAACATTGTCAACTTCTGCAATCCAGCACTGACCATCATAGAATTGTCAGTGGCACAGCTTTGCCAGTTTTGTGGAGTACACTGTCCGGAGATGTTATGTTAACTGACACTTCAGCAGGTTGTCTGACTGTGGTATAAAACAATGAAAAGATCGAGTACCTTTTATCTTTTTGCAGGTGTTGAACCTTTCCTCCAAGACGTTAACAAACATTTCTTGGACTTCCTCTGACCTAACAAAAACATAAGTAATACCTTTGATCTTTTCTTTACAGAATTCAAACATTTGTTGAGGAGTCAGAATCTGGTTTTCATATGCTCGCTGAAGACTTGCTTTTGTGACAGCTCGCTTTGTTGTACCACCAACACTGTCACACGCATTCTTTCCATGGCATGATGCAAAAAAATTCCACTCTACATTCATACCCAAGTCTTCTTGGTGGTAGCATATGTTAACAAAGTTTTTGTTTTGTTTTTATACTGACATGAAGCCCAGTCAGAAAAATAAATCAGTTTTATAATGGACGGGTGGTGTTCTTTAATGTATTTAACTAACTGAACTTGGAAGGCATGTACTGTTGAAGTGTTGTGCTCATGGTGGTCACTTATGACACAAACTGTGACTTTTAAGGCAGTCTAGTTCATCTTTGTAATAAAACACAAAGGGATGAACTGTGGCTTGTTTGTTTACCCAGTGGTGTCCTTGCACTTCATCTTGCACAACAAACGAGAAGTTTTCTGAAAAGTCTGCAAGAACTAAGCATTCATGAATTGTCAAAGACTGCTTTTTATCTTTCATATATTTACCAGGAAAGAACTGATCTGACAAGGGAAGATTATAAGATGAAGAAGAAAGAAGCAAACAAGATTGTCGCAGAGGAGAGGAAGAAGTGGATGGTAAAGTGGACAGAGATGATGGAGGAAGAGAGCAGAGGAAATAAGAAAGTACTTTATGGCATGGTCAAAAGTAAGAGAAGAGGTCTGCGAGAGGATGTGGTAATGATGGACAAAAACAGAAATGAGGTACACAACAAAGAGGCACTCAAGACAGTGTGGAAAGAGTACTTTGAGGATTTGCTGAATCCAAATGGTCATAGGGAGGAAGACAATGTATTGGAAGATGGAGAAGACAACACAGGAATGGAAAAGGACCTGACTTGGAGAGAACTGGAAATGGCTATAGACCAGATGAAAGGAGGAAGGGCACCAGGTGTGGATGAAGTGAGTGTTGAAATGGTGAAGGCAGCAGAGGAGGTTGGGAAACAGTGGCTGTACCATGTGATGAGGGTGATATGGAAGGAGAAAAATACCCCAGAAGATTGGAAGAAAGGATTAATTGTCCCAATATTTAAGAGGGGAAGCAGAAAGGAGTGCAGAAATTACAGGGGAGTCACACTCATACCACACTGTGCCAAGATATATGAAAAGATATTAGAAAGTAGAATACGAGCCAAAGTGGAGAGAAAATTGAGAGAGGAGCAGTATGGATTCAGACCTGGGAGATCAACAGTGGATCTCATATTTTCAGTGAGACAGCTCCAGGAACACCATTACGAATTTGGAGAGGATCTGCTGATGGCCTTCCTGGACATCGAAAAGGCCTATGATAGTGTGTGTAGGGAGAAGGTTTGGAAAGCAATGGAAAACATGGGAGTGGAAAAAGAGACTGTAGGCAGAGTGAAGGAGATGTATTGTGGAAGTGTGAGTTGTGTGAAAGTTGGAGGGGAAAGAACAGACTGGTTCAGACAAATGAGTGGCCTGAAACAGGGTAGTGCGCTGTCACCCCTTCTCTTTATTGTGGTTATGGACGAGGTAATGACATGGATAGCAGGAAAGATAGGAGAAGATAAGATGAAAGCAATGGTGTTTGCAGATGATCTCATGGTCTGGGGAAACAAGGAGGAGGAAATTCAGGAGCAACTGAAGGCTTGGGAAGAAACAGTGGGAGAGTACGGATGGAAGTTCAACATCAGTAAATGTGAGATCCTGTTAACGACCAGGAAAAAGGACAGACCAATGAATGGGATATCACTTGGAGGTGGACAGCTGAAGAAGGTGGAAAGTCTCAAGTACTTGGGAAGTATAGTGGAGGAAAATGGGAGAAATGACAAAGAGATTACGGAACGTGGCAGACAGGCAGAAGCATTTCTGAGAAGCATTAGGAGCTTAGTGTGGAATAAAGATGTCCCACAAAAAAGCAAGGAAGTGTTGTACAGAAGCTACTATATCCCAATGCTGACCTATGCTTCAGAAACGTGGACAATGAAGAAAAGAGACATAAGCAGAATACAGGCAGGTGAAATGAAGTTCCTGCGAAGTAGGAGCGGAGTAACAAGAAGAGACAGGGTGAGGAATGAAAAGGTCAGGGAAATGGTGAAAGAGGAGCCCTTGCAAGGTAGGATTGAGACATCAAGACTGAGGTGGTATGGACACTTAAAGAGAATGGATGAGAAGAAGATTCCCAAGAGGATACATGAGATGCAGATGCAGAAGAAACGACCAAGGGGAAGACCAAGAGATAGATGGCTGAAAGGAGTGGAGGAATGTGTCAAGAAGAGAGGCGAGGACTGGACCAGAGTGACAGCGGAGAGGTGGTGGGAAGAAAGAACTAAGTGGCGAGGCTTATGTTCCAAACAGACCCAGCCTGGGGCTGGAAACTGTACAAGATGATGATGATGATATATTTACCTTGAGCTTTTGCAATAAAATGATGCATTTTAAGATTTTCAAGTTTCGCTACAAACACTTCAAAAAATTCTTCTCGTGGTTTTATGATTGTTACCATTTCTGTTCTGTCTTTAGTTACCCATTGTTTATATTCAATATTGTCTGGCATCAAATCTTCCTCCTCTGATTCTTCAAACATGTCAAATAACGCTTGTTTGCCAGGACACTCACGACATTTTCCCATCATACAGTTATAGCTGTCAATACTACAAACTAGAATTTCTAAGAGGTCTTTGTAGTCTACCTTAAGGTTAGCTCCACTAATCATCAATTTTACGTTTTGGTGGTACAAACAAACACATACATTACGAGTGCCAGATCCTCCAGCGATAATACACCATTTTGGTCTCAACTCACAAAACTTTGATCTTCCAATTTTAATTTCAGGATTTTCTTTTTTAAACTCACTGGAAAGCTCATTTAAATTACACAAAAGTAACCTCTTTTGTCTATAAATCTTAGTACCATTTTCTTTCACAGGAACACAATCTCTTTTTCCAGGTATCAAACGGCTATTGTTGTCATCTTCGTAAAACATGGTGACCTTTTTGATTATGCTATCATCTATCAAATTATTTGCATTTTTCTTTTGCAAAACAGGTAAGATTCCCTGTTCTTGTACTAATTGCCTTGTTATTTTAACTAAGCGTTCTGACACTTTTGAATTCATCACTTATTTTTGCCCTACTCCAAGAATTTGGCATTAAACTGATAATCTTAATCTTTTCTTCTTTATTTGAAATCTCACATTTATTATTTAGGTTTTCAATCAAATCTTCATATTCTGCTGGCAAATTTTGTGAACTAGTTCCTGGGTTTAAACTAATTTCCTTTTGAAAGGAGATGTCTAAATTTCTTTTAATTGAAGTTGAAACTTTCTCAATTTTGGCTTTCAAAGCAGATGGCCTCTGCTCTTCATTTAATTTCCTAATTTTACTTGCAGGAGTTACACCAAGGATTTTACAAGCTGAGTCTACTTTCGTTATTGTTTCTTCTAAATTACAAAATTCTTCATCAGAACTATCACTAGCCCTATCTTTGTTAGCCACAAATACCTTTGTATAACAGGTTGGACATATTGATTTCCCTGGTATTAGGTTAATGACAGGATTTTCATTTTTATAGTATTGATCTAAGTTATTTCTCTCAGTCCTTTAGTTATAGGCTTCTTGTGTTTCTTCAATGGGTCCAAGCAAGATTGTCCATAGAGGTGATGAAATTTGTTCAAGTATTTTACTTCATGGTACTTACAGCTTCATTTGACATCTAGGTGAACTCTTAAACGAAACAACACTTTTTCTTCTTCACTGTAATTTTCAATCACTGAAATTTCTTTAGAAAACACTCCATAAACACTTTTGTAACATACTTCATTAGTAAAAATGCCAATTGAACACTGAGGCTCCATTTAACTACAATAATACAACTGCTCACTGTAAAAGCTCATGGACAACTAAGTGGGAGAGAACAGATTGAGTGGAAGGGGAAACAAGATAGCTAGCTCACAGACTTGCAGTGTTTGACTAGGTAACTCACAGACATGTTGAGACTCGTGGTGAATTGTCTGTCAGTGAGCCTGTACAGACTTGCACATGCTGCCAAACAGCCTCTTTCAGTTTTCTATTTAGGAATGTTTAGCAACAAATAAGGCCTAAATATTGTTTAAATAAATTGAATGTATTTAGATCTTAAGTTGAAAATACTTACCCACATTAGACTAGATGTATTGCGAATGATAAAAACCTTCTTTTTATATTTGTGATTTTTTTTAACTAACTTCCAATTAAATCTCAAACTTGAAATTTATAGTGAAGTTTACTACTGTAAAGATCTTTAAAATGTGAAATTTTCAGATTTTTATCTGGTCCCCCAACCAAAATATTGCAGGTCAAATTTGATATTTTTTTCAAAAATCAGTTTTTTAAAAGCCTGTAACTTTTTAAGGGGTAACTTCTCACCACTGAAACTTTATAAACAATTACACTACTATGAAGTGTAGAAGCACAAAAAATATTAGGGATGAGAAACTGTCCTTTCTAAGAAAAATTAATGATTGAAAATTCAGATGTTTGAATTTCAAAACAAAAACTTTGAGTAATTAAAAATATGTAAAAAGACACATGAACCCTAGTGATAATGGGTTCAATGTGTAGGCCAAAGTGTACTGAATTCAATGCTTTTTATTTGATAGGCCTAGAGCAACCCATTGCCGAGATATTTAAAAAAACGCAGATGCTTACAAACACATTTAAAAAAACACGATCGGCCTATAACAAAATGGCCGCCATTTAAAAACGGTAATTCAAAAAAAGTTCAAAAAAATATTTTTAAGCTCACTTCATGATAAGGAACAAACCCAGCAAGTATCAAACTTTTCTGAGATGGTCAAGCAACCATTTATTTTTATATTGGACCACTTGGCCTGGATTGACCCTGCTGTAACAGCTATGAACAGTTGGGAATGGTTAGTTTTTATCCATAGAGGTTCACCACAAAACAAATAATTTTCATTTGCTGTACTTTTATTAAGAATGAGTCTGTTAGTGTTACTGGCAGAACATTTCAACAGGAATTTCCTGGTGTCTAAGGTGCCTTTGGAGACCGCAGTTCGGAAGGTTGTGATGAAGTTCAAGTCCACGGGGTCAGTTTTAAATAAAAAATTAAACGAAGGCGTCACGTTTTAACAGAAAGGAAATTAGAGGACATTACTGCTCGATTATCAAGGTCACCGAGAAAATCTCCGCGAAAACTTTCTCAACAAGCCGGCATGTCATATTCAACGGCTCAGAGGGCCACAAAACTAATTAAGTATCGACCATACAAAACTACTCAGGTTCAAACCTTAAGTCCAAGAGACCCAGTGGCAAGAACCAACTACTGTAATTGTTTTTTCCAGTCCATGCATGACGGAATTTTAGATCCACAGTTAGTGTTTTCAGTGACGAGGCGTGGTTTTATTTACATGGACGTGTGATTTCACGAAAATCGATACTGGTCACCTAAGAACCCAAGACTGATCCACCAAAACCTCCTGCATGACCCAAAAATCGGTGTGTGGTGTGCAGTAACTGCAGAAAGAATTATAGGCCCAATTATTTTCTGATCAATACGTTCAGGTTATTTTGAATAACTTCTTTGTCCAGTTAACAGACAGGGAAAGTTTTTTTTTTTTTTTTTTTTTTTTTTTTTCAAGCAAGACGGTGTAACTGCGCACAAATCATTGGACGCAATAAGTGCTGTGTTTGATGGCAGGGTGATAAGTGCTGGATTGTGGCCACCTCGAAGCCCGGATTTAACACCGTGTGATTTTTATTTGTGGGGTAGCTTAAAAGACAAAGTGTATCGGTCTAACCCCCTACCCTACAGGAGCTGGAGAACAATATACGGCAGCAGATATCTCTCATTACGGAAGGAGAATTACAACGTGTAAACGCTAATTTATTTAAACGATACAACACCTGCCTGTCAGCTGAAGGAGAAAATTTTCAGAATCTTCTGTGAAAAGGTAAGTTCTTTAATCATGATTTGCTGGTAAATTTACCATTAAATAATGTACTATGTTATGGTTTTTACTTGCGCACACTGCGGTCCGAGTTCGGTTGGCTGGCGGAAGACGAGCGCGCCTGGTAGCTGGCCGCTGGCCCCGCTCCAGCAAAACGAATCTCACTGTATTATGAAATGCTGCTAAATGTACACAAGGCAAAAAATACATTTTCAGCACTTAAAAGTAACATTATGGTGTTTGAAGCCATTTTGCAGTGTTGCCTTAATAATCGGAATTTAATGTTTTTCAGGTGTTGACCGACTGAAAAACATTTAATTTAGACTTAAAAGTAAATTAAATGAACATATAATCGTGGTAGGATGACCAGCACATGTACTGCATAATTGTTTGCAACATGGTGCTGATGCACAGCCAGTTGATGTAGAGAGTATAATTTTAAAAAGACTTCAATTTCCATATCTATACAATTCATACAGAAGAACCCAAAGATTTCTGAGAGTTTGTGGAAATAAATTATGATCAGCTTTTGTGTCCCAGCAAAACTCCAGCGATCGAAACTGGTCATCCAAGTGTATTTATTAATCTGTCATTATTTTTAATTTTTTTTATCAGGGTTAGGGAAACACCCATTGCAATTAGGTACAATTCGTGTTGACCGAATGAAAAACATTAAATTTCAATAGCTGATATGTTCCACCAAGTGTATAAAATAGGTATCGCTTATGCACTTTCTCTGACAAATGACAAAGTTATCTTGATTTCCACCCAATCAATACTTTTATATTCTTTGAAATAATTACATCATACTAGGGGTACATGTTTTGGGGGCCTTTATGCTCCTTTCTTCAGCCCTCATTATTCTAGAATAACAAAATTAATATTCTCCTTCTTGCCTTCTACTCTTCTAATGATGTTATCTCTCAAACCAGGGCAGGCATATGACACATCATCTTGTTTATAGTACAGAGAGTTTAGTTTGGATGTATCGGAGACCCTCGCTAGCCCGCTCGCCCGCGGCGCGAGCCTGTATCCCGCCAGGCACTTTGCCGTTATGCGGCGCTCGCGCGGCATTGAGTCATTGGGATAGGAATTTGTACTTAAATTTGTACTTCAATGTGATCCTTGACCAATGTTTTGACGAACTGACTTACGGAGAGCGATTGTCAACTGATTTTCAACAAGATTCTGCCACTACAGTACTCACACTGACGAAGCATCCATGACAGAATTGAGTCGCATTTTTGGTACTAGGATTATAAGTCGGAACGTGTGGCCCCCGCAAAGCCCAGACTTTTATTTGTGGGGGACGCTTAAAAATAGAGTGTATGCGAGAAACCCTCCACTATAAATGAGCTTAAAGACTATATTACAGCTGAAATACAGTCAATCAGTGCTGAGGAACTTCAGAGAGTACATGCCAGTTTCATAAAAAAGGTGCCAGCGATGTGTAGCAGTGAATGGCGAACATTTTCAGCACCAGCTGTGAACTAGTTAAGTACAAATTCCTATACTCAATGACTCAGTGCCACACGGGCGCCGCATAACGGCAAAGTGCGTGGCGGGAGACAGGCTCGCGCCGCGGGCGAGCGAGCTAGCGAGTGTCTCCGATACATCCAAACTAAACTCTCTGTAGTTGTTAACAGCCTTTTAGGGTTCTGGAGTAATTGCTGTAGCTGATCATCTCTTCCTACATTCAGTCTTCAACATTTGGGGTGAGAATTGTTGTTTTTAAATGGTATGGTTTCTGTCTTGAAAGAAATCATGATAAAAATTCAGGCGATAGAAATCAGAAACCCCTATGGACATCGAATTGGCAGGTGAAAAGCCACAGGAAGTAGGAGATTTCTGTTACTTACGAAGCAAAATGACCAGTGATGGACAAAGCAAAGAGTAGGTTAGCACAGGCAAAGAAAGCATTTCTACAGAAAAGAAATCTGTTGATAACGAATATAGATTTAGGTGGGCATTTTTGAAAACCTTTGTCTGGAGCGTTGCACTCTATGGAAGTGAAACTCTTGACTGTTGGAGCAGCAGAAAGAGGAGAATTAAAGCACTTGAAATGTGATGTTACAGGAGAATAATGAAGATCAGATGGTAGATACGGTTACAAATGGAGAGGTATTAAGACGATTGGGAGAGGAGAGATGATTCCGGCGACTGCTAATGAAGTGACGAGATAGGTTGGTAGCAGGGGCGTATATACAATTTTTTTCGGGGGGTGGGGGTGACTATCCTGGAAAATTGTGAGGATTATCAGGGGCTTGTCACCGCAAAATACCCAGAAATATCAACCAGTATCTTAGAGCATATAACTTTGTGTAATTATTTTAGATAAGATTCAAAGTTTATATAGCCTACAATTAATACTGGCAATACAAAAAAGTTGTAAAATACAACACAACACACAAATAAAATTTTATACTTAAAGAATTTTCTAATATGATCTACGGAGTATGAATGGCAAATATCGAAATATTTGTCAATTTACTAAGCAGAAAGGTAAGCAGTTTTTTTTTTTTTTTTTACAAGTTGATAATTTATTTTTCAAAAGTACCATACTGTGGAATTCACAGTTTTGCCTCAAAAGGCTGAGTGTACCCCGTTCCAGCCCTCAGACTAGAATTAAAATTTCTTGGTAGAGCCGGGAATAGAATTCGGACCTCCGGGGCGACAGCCAAGAATGTTAGCCACTACACCACGAGGTAGTCTAATTTCAATCTTAATATTGTTTATAACTTAGCCAATAAGTTAAGATTAGGGTACAACCAAATTTACAATTATTTTATGCTCTTACCAAAGCAACACTTTCTTAATTTTTATTGTTGTTTTTTCGGAGGGGGGCCTGCCCCCTCAGCACCCCTCCTATATATGCCCCTGGTTGGTAGGACACATACTAAGACACCCAGGAATAGCAAACCTAGTTATGAAACGAAAGGTCAAGAATAAGAATTGTAGGGGTAGACCAAGGTTAGAATATGTTAAGGGCCACGTTAGCAAATATAAACACCCCTGGTTTTTGTCACGCACAGTGGGGGTAGTCACGCATCAATAATCTTTATCCAGGACAATGGTTTGGTCTAGACCAATAATTGTTAGGTAGCGCGGCCCGGCTAATACAAACACCCCTGGTTTTTGTTACGCACAGTGGGGATAGTCACGCATCAATAACCTTTATCCAGGCCACTGGTTTTGCCTTTTATTTCTATTATCCCATAAGTCCAACCCCTCGTCCACGTCGTGGGAGACGGGCAACGGCACAAAGTAGGGGATCGCCTGTAGGGGCGAAGTACAGTGGGGACTTCGTGTACCCCGGGACCGTTACGGTAGCTGTGAAGGTCCTACAGGAACCCTGAAAAGTGACGGCTAACGGGGCTCTGGTGAAGCTACGATAGGCCCAGCAAGCCAGTAGTGGATGAAACCAAACACTTTCAAGAATGGAACGAGCCCCAGACATGATGGATATAATAGACGACACGGCTGTACACACGGACTAAGATTTGGAACTTTAAACATAAGAACGCTGACGGGGAAGGTGGAGGAGATAGTGGATATGATGGAAAGAAGGAAGTTGGATTTATTGGGATTGACAGAAACAAAGTGGAAAGGGGAAGGAAGGAGAGAACTGAGAAAAGGCTATAGACTGTACTGGAGTGGGAAAGAAGAGGGAAAGAGGAATGGAGTGGGAGTAGTAGTACGAGATGGTTTAAAAGAAGAAGTGAGGAGAATAAGTGATAAGATGATGAAAGTGAAAGTAGCACTGAGGGGAGAGACCGTAGAAATAGTGCAAGTGTATGCTCCACAAGTAGGCTGCGCCTCTGAAGAGAAGGAGGAGTTTGAAGAGGAATTGCAGAAGCAGCTGGTAGGAAGAAATATGATTGTTATGGGGGATCTCAATGCCCATGTAGGAAGAGAAAGACAAGGTTATGAGAGTGTTCTAGGACCAGAGGGTTGGGGCGGAAGAAATGAGGAAGGAAAGAGACTGTTGGACTTCCGCCAAAGGAACAGCCTGCCAGTTGGGAACTCCTGGTTTAAGAAAAGAGAGAGCCACACAATCACATTGTACTGTGATGACTTGACCAGGAAGTCGGTGGTCGACTATATACTGTATGAGAAAGAACTAAATAAGAACGTCACGGACATCAAGGTTATAGCATCAGAGAACCTGGATAGCGACCATCGATTGCTGGTAATGAACCTGAGAGGGAGTAAGGAGAAGAAAGGGACTGAGAACCAGGAAAGACGTATAAGGATATGGAAACTGAAAGAAGGGGATAGAAGGGTCGAGTACCTCAAAGTGGTAAAGGAAGGAATTCCAACAGATGAAGAAAGAGGGGTGGAAGAGGAATGGACTAGATTTAAGAAGACACTAGTAGGTGCAGCAGCAGCAGTATGTGGGAAGGACAAGTAGTAAGAAGAGGTGGAAGGAAATACCATGGTGGAATGAGAAGACAAAAGATATAGTAAGGGAAAAGAATAGAGCCTTTAGGAGGTGGTATCAAAATAGGACGGTAGAGACAAGGGAAGAGTACCAGGAAAGAAAGAAGGAGGCAAAGAGAGTAGTGGCTGAGGAGAGAAGAAAGTGGATGGAAGAGTGGATAAAGATGATGGAGGATAGTTAAGGTACAAAAAAGGTCCTGTACTGTATGGGATGGTAAAAAATAAGAGGCGGAAGGATCCTACGGATTATGTTAGAATGGTGAACAAAAGGGGACAAGAGATAGAAAATAGGGAAGAACTGAAGAAAATGTGGAGAGAATATTTTGAAGAACTTTTGAACCCAAATGGAAACCATGGTGAGGAGGAAGAAATCGGGGAAGAGGAAGATGAACTACAAACAGAAAAGGACTTAACATGGAATGAAGTGGAAGATGCAGTGAAAAAGATGAAAGGAGGGAAGGCACCGGGTGTGGATGAGGTGAGTGTGGAGATGGTGAGAGCAGCAGGAGAGGTGGGGATACAATGGTTGTACCGAGTGATGAGGACAGCATGGAAGGAAAGGAAGACCCCAGAGGACTGGAAAAAAGGAATAATTGTCCCGATCTTCAAGAAATGTAGTAGAACAGATTGCAGAAACTATCGGGGAATAACACTGATGAGTCATTGTGCAAAGATCTTCGAGAAAATTTTGGAAAGGAGAATTAGGACAAGGATAGGAGGGATGAGGGAAGAACAACATGGCTTCAGAGCAGGAAGGTCCACAGTGGATTTGATTTTTGCTGTAAGGCAGTTACAAGAACAGCACTATGAGTATGGAACAGATCTACTGATGGCCTTCCTGGACATTCAGAAAGCATATGACAGTGTATGCAGAAACAAAGTATGGAAGTCCCTGGAGGAGAGAGGAGTAGAGAAATGGACTATAGAGGATAAAGGAGATGTACAAGGGAAGCGTGAGCTGTGTGAAAGTGGGAGGAGAGAGATCGGACTGGTTGGAACAGAGAAACGGCCTGAAACAAGGAAGTGCACTGTCACCGTTACTTTTCATTGTGGTGATGGATGACATAATGACCCGAGTGGCACAAGTAATTGGGGAAGGAAAGATGAAAGCAATGGTGTTTGCAGATGATTTGATGATTTGGGGAAACAAGGAGGAGGAGGTACAGGAACAGTTGGACGTGTGGGAAGGAATAATAAAAGTTATGTGATGAAATTTAGCTTAAATAAGAGTGAGATGGTGATCACAACAAGGAAGAAGGAAAGAACCACAACGGGAATAACAATTGGTGGGGAACAGCTGAAGAAAGTGGAGAGTTTCAAGTATCTGGGAAGCCTGATACAAGATAACGGAAGAAACGATAGAGAAATAAATGAGCGGGGGAGGCAGGCAGAAGCATTTCGGAGGAGTGTGAGAAGCATGTTATGGAGCAAGGATGTCCCCCAGAACAGCAAATAGATCATATATCGGACGTACTATGTCCCTATCCTGACGTATGACCTGGGTTATGAAAGGAAGGGTGAAGAGCAAAATACAGGCCAGTGAGATGAGGTTCTTGAGAAGCAGTATTGGAGCTACAAAGATGGACAGAATAAGAAATGAGAGGACCAGAGAATTAATGAAGGAGGAACCATTACAGGATGGTATAGAGAAATCTAGACTTAGATGGTATGGACATGTAAAGCGAATGGAGGAGAAGAGGATACCCAGGAGAGTACACGAGACGAAGTGGGAAGGAAAGAGACCGAGAGACAGGTGGCTGAAGGGGGTGGAAGAAAGCGTGAAGAAGAGAGGAGAAGACTAGACAAGGGTGGAAGCTGAGAGATGGTGGGAAGACAGAAGACGTTGGAGAGGCTTGTGTTCCAAACAGACCCGGCCAGTGGCTGGAAACTGTGCAAGATGATGATGATGATGATGATCACATAATTACAAAGTTATGTGTGTCGTGTGGTGTATTTTGTATCGAACATGTAGGCAACAGTGATGAGACATGCTACGACGTCAATGAGTCTGCCACAAACATGTCCGCCATCGTTGAACAAGCTACAAGTAAAAACCTTCATTTAAGCAATATTAGAAATATATCCAGTATTTTCAATGTGCAGCAGTGATATTTGACAGTATTTTCAATTCCTAATGACTCCCAGAAAGGTATGTGAATGATGTATGTTCAATAATCTACCAAGTTCTGGTTTGGTTCCGGTTCTGGTGAAACGGACAATTAATGCTCGATTTACCTCTGTATCTTTGCTGTTCCAAACACCTCTTCTTTCTCTAAGCTTCTCTTTCATCTTTGTTCATGTTTGTTTTTCTTTTATTCCTCCAATTCCTTTGTCTCATATGTTCTTTCTTCCTAAATTCAGTGAAATGTTCTTTTTTTCTGTCCTTCCCGCCCTATGAACTTTCTTTCAGCTGCCGTTTTACCCATTGAGCATAATACACTGCAAGAAATAATAGATATGTCATTGGTTTTATTACCCGTTTAACATTTGATTGCCGCCGATCCTGGCTGCGCCACCATTTGTTGATTATTGTAGCAGGAGCCCCGCAGGGTAAGGAGAAGGACACAGTGATGACACAGTGCAAGTTGCACACAAGTCAAGCAGCACTGCGTGCGCTACCTGTCTTAGAAGCCACGGACAGCTACTGTAGCTGAGTCATATCTTACTCGCGCAACTGTACCTGTCAACGAAGCCGAGTGACGTGTGACACAAGTAAACAGAGAATAGTTACCATCTCGACCGCCGGCAATCAATTCGTGAAAGGGTAATAAGTCCCTCTTTGCTGTGGCTTTTAGACATTGGGGGGCCGGAAATTTGCCCCAAAGGGAATCTTTAACATGCCAGTAAATCTACTGATACGGCTCCCTCGCATTTGCGCATCCTCAAATGCCAACTGACTGCACCACACGATTCAATCATGGAACCTTGTGTACAGCAAGCGAGAAAGTTAATAGCTGAGCCATGCAGCCAGAGAAGAAATAATAGAATTGTATCTCCTACGCGACAATTACTCCGTAAAATTAAACAAGGTTTCGAATTCAACTGAAGTTATGTCAGTGTTGGATGTCAATCCTTCGACTAGCTTAAATAAAATAACTGATTTTATTGTGACCTACACTACACACCGACACATGTTCGTTTTAATTCTTATTCTATAGCTAGACATGAGATTACTTAGTTATATATAGTGATATAAGATTATTTACAGTACCTGTAAAAATATAAAGTCAGTATTGCTCAATTTGGAAAACAAAACTATTCAAAAGTAGAATAAAGCAGCATTGTTTCCTTAACACTTGATAGCCACCATATTGGTTGACTCAGTGCTGACAACCAACAAAACAAAAACAAAAAAATACCATATTCCTAAACTTGAAATGTTAAGGAATTGAATAAGATAATTTAGGCTTCATACTTCACAAAATGGTATCTTGGGATATATTAGCATGCAACTAATTAAAGGACCAAGGAATGTGCCACAGAAGCAGTGCCACAACACCGTTGTGACCTCAACAGGGCACTGATGATCACAAAATGCAGCACAGGTAAGTGGGGTTCAATGGGCCCAGTTTTAAAAAACATTTACGACAAAATAGTTCCCTTACCCAACCCATCAAACCCCTTGAGACATGCCAGGAAGTTGTTTCCTTGCCTACGGCAAGATGGCGTCACAGTGAGAGTGTAGTGAAATAGCAGCTAAGGTAAAGTGGTAAAATATTATAACAGAGGTTAAAATCAATAAAGTTACTCCATGGTTACTTTCCTTAGGTCAAGTGAAATATGGAATATTGATAGTATTTAGAAATTCTTATTGATAATTTAATAAACTAAGTTGTGGGAACGTGTATCCAAAGATTCGGTACTTCTTCAATCACTGTTTGAACCAAGTAGAGCAGTGGTGCTTTTACGAGTTTTCACCCGATTGGAAGATATACTTATGTCACATTCTTCTTTATTGGTAGGTAATTAGATTAATTCATTTAGGTAGTAATAATTAACACAAATTTAGTGTAATTTGGTGTAAATATCAAGGTTAACTTAGATCTCTAGTATGTCGGCAGTAAACAGTGTTAGTGTCTCGTCAGGTAATGTAACCGTTACGGATTTATGCTCGTCGTGCAAAATAAAAGTAAAAAATGCAAATAAAATCATCACAAGATCTCAGGTAAAATTGAGTGAGGAGAAAAGTGAAACCGATTGTCGTAATGTAGGCCTACCGGTACCGTAGTGCGATTGTCTTAACCTGAGAAACAAACTGTCATCAAAAGATGAAATTATAAAGCTGCTAAAGGAAGATATTACTAAGTTAATGGAAAAGTTGAATAAATTTGTTAATATTTGAAAGAAAAATAGCACAGTAGCGCCACCTGGTGAAATAGACATGTACAATAAAGAAGAGAACAAAAGACGCGTCAGTGCAAAGTCTGTGCGTGTTCGCGTGACATTGTAACGTGTTTTTCGAGGGTTTTTTATGCAACTGGCATAAGTCAGTAGGAAGCCATTCTATATTTATTTACGCGGCAAATTGTTCAGCCAAGAGAATTTTTCATGTTAATTTATTATTATTATTAATTTATTATAATTATTATTTAGATATTTTCGGAGCATTTTATAAAAATTATTAGCATTCAGATAGGTTTTCTATGTCTTAGAAAACGCTATCATGCAAATTATTACGAACGACGATATCATAGAAAATTATCTGATTACGGAATTTTACGGAGTTTTTGTCAGTTAGGGTATTTGAGAGAGATGACTCACTGGGAATTCATATACAAGCTGATTCCTGTCGAGAAGAATTACGCAAGCGGGCTCGCATCGTCCAGGAAAGGCGAATTGTTGAAACGGAACCCTCCCGCCGAGTGTAATGACCCAGAGGAGGGGAAGATAGCGCGGCGTGCTCAGCCAATCAATGAGGACTACGTAAGCTAGTAGACGGCTCCGGAGTGGGGAGCCAACGTGTGCATATATCGTTCGACGCGCCGTCGAAGGAGGACAATCTGTGAAATACTTGACGAGTATGTTGTACGCGGGAATCGCTCCGATGTTCCGTGGATTGGAGGACTAACTTTTGTAAAACTTAACCAGTGTGGTTATACGAGTGTTTGGGTCCGATGTACGGACCATAGAATTATCTAATCTACCAGTATGTCATCAAACATCGACGAAGATGACGACATCCAGGAGACTGTGGGAAGCTCACAGCATCATCAAGTACGAGGGAAATGCTTTGGCAATTTCCAGTGGTAAGCGCAAATGACGCAGAAATACGCAATCTCTCATTTTCTTTGTTTTACATTTCATATTTCAGTAACTTCATAGCTTGGAAATAAGAGTAAAATCAATTTATCAGACTCCGTTTTCACGTAATTTTCTATCGGTAATATTCAAATCACAACGCTCCAATTTAAGTTTTATACTTATTATTATTAATTTTGCTATACTTGTTTTATATAATAAATTCATTTCTTTTACAATGCAATCTTTGCTTTCAGTAGGTAGCATTAGATATAGACCAATTCCTTCTCCTGATACAATTGTTTGTTGGGTTAATGATCAAATCATACCACGATCTGAGTGAATAGAGTCTTGAATGTGTTCTGCCAGAGCTAGACGTTGTTAAATACAAATTTAGATTTCAACATTGCATTGAGGTCTTGGCGCCCATTAAAACAACATAGCTTAGGCAAAGGTAAACAGTTACATTTCTCACCCAACAGTTAGGAGCTAGCAAAACGTTACATTTGTACGCTCAACGTGGAGCAAAGTAAATACCGTTTCAACATGTGACAAGCATCTCAAAAGATGATTTGTATTTTGTATTGTATTTCTCACTTGATAAATAAAGGTTTACATTAAAACTAACAGGTTATGGACCCAGGCCACGTGTAAATGGTATTATCTCGTGAGTGGATCCGAAGCTGAGCGCCTGTGGAACACGTGCTGTATTTTTTTTGTGAGTAAGGATAACCTCAAAATGGCAACCGGCAGTGACTACAAAGTTCAAGTGGATAAACTTGAAGGACCTGAAGACTGGGCAAAGTGGAAATGGCATGTGTTGATGGTTTTGCGGTCGTATGAACTGGAAATTATTGTTGATGGTTCGAAAAAGTGTCCTGTGTTGCCGGCAGATGCAACTGCGCAACAAAAAGCGGCATATAAGCAGTGGTTGAAAGAAGACGCGAAAGCGGGCAGTTTGCTAGCAGGTGCGCTAGGAAAATCTGTTGCCGAGCTCGTGTTGACGTGCACCAATGCCAGTGAAATTTGGACAAAATTGAGCGCACGGTTCGAACGAAGCAGTACGCAGCGACTGAACATGTTGATCGAGTCATTCTTCCGAGTGACACGTGACGACAAGGAGGACATCAGCACCCATGTCGCGAAGTTACAGAAGCTTTATCAGGATCTGAACGACGAACTACAAAAGCACAACGAAAACACGTTATCTGAAAGGATTTTGAACGGTCGAATTTTATCCACACTGGGAAAAGAATATGATAATTTCAAGGATGTGTGGGACACGATTCCGACGGAAAATCAAACTGTGAACTTGTTGATTGAAAAATTGTGCGCGATTGAACTGCGTGACCAAGGAAACGTGGAATCGACTGCATTTGTGGTACGTAGTGCTCCCAAGAAGCATTCCCAGTATGGCAGTGGCAAAGGCAGCGCTGATGACAAGTCGAAGAAAAATGTTCAACGAGTAAAGCAGAAGTTTCCATGTTTCAAATGTAAGGAATTGGGCCATTGGGCAAGTGAATGTCCAGTGAAGAAGAAAGAGGGTGACACTAGAAACAAAAATAAGGAGAACAATGCTTCGTTTCTGACACATGCGATGAGTGTGTTAGACGGCGACTTTGTTCAAGCCGACGAGTGGTACTGCGACAGTGGCGCCACAAATCACATCACCGCGAACAAACAGTATTTTACAACATACGTCAAGTTTGCTGCTCCAGAGAAGATTTTGCTAGGAAAACGAGGTGTGAGCATGCTAGCTCACGGCAAAGGAACTGTAAACATTCAAGTGCGGCTGAACAACGCTTGGTTGAGTGCTGAGATGACTGAAGTTTTGTATGTTCCCGATGCAATGGCTCATCTGTTTTCTGTGAAAGCTGCTGCAAGGAAAGGTTTTTGTGCAAGACTTGACGACCTAACTGTTAGAATTGAAGACAAGGTTACTGGAAAGGCGATGATGGCTGGACGTGTGAGTCATGGTCTGTATGTACTTGACATGCGCGTCGTGAAACCGGCGCAACCCATTCAAGTGAATTTAGCTACATCGTCGGACAAACTGCAGATCTACCATGAACGATTTGGTCATCAACACAAAGCGCATGTCAAGAATGTACTGAAGCAGATGAACATCAATGTAGACATGTGTAAAGAGGATTTCTGCGATGGATGTGCAATGGGAAAAATGCATCGACTGTCATTCAAGACACGAATGAATCGACCAACAGCCACCGGTGAACAAATCCACGCCGATGTGAATGGACCAATGTCTACTGAATCTCTTGGAAAGGCACGCTACTACGTATGTTTCAAGGATGATTTCAGCAAGTTTCGACGAGTTTTCTTTTTAAAGCACAAAAGTGAAGTGTACACCGTTCTGGAACAGTTCCTGAATGAAGCCAAAACAAATGGACACGTCGTGAAGCTGTTCAGGTGTGATGGAGGAAAAGAATTTGATAACAAGAAGGTTTCTGAACTACTCGCAAGCAGAGGCATAGAACACAGCATTACTACGCCGTACACACCACAACAAAACGGAGTTGCGGAACGTGAAAATCGGACGATTGTGGAGTGCGCAAAATCTATGCTGAATCCCAGCAAGTTAACGAAACAACTTTGGGCTGAAGCCTGCAACACTGCGGTGTACCTTCTGAATCGCACTGGGAAGTCATCCATTGAAAACAAATCTCCCTATGAATTGTGGTATGGACGACCAGTGGGAAGTCTCAGTCATCTGAAGATCTTCGGAACAGAATGCTACGTGCATATCGACAAGAATTTTCGCTCAAAGTTCGACGACAAAGCTGTTTTTGGACATCTGGTTGGGTACGTGAACGACAGGGATGGATTTAGAGTCTGGATTCCAACTCAGGGAAAGGTTGTTCTAAGCCATGATGTGAAATTCAAACCTGAAGTTGTCTGCAATCTGCGCGCCAACACCGGAAAGGTTGAAGTGACGCTTGAAGAACGTGTGGAGAGGAATCAGTCTAATTCATCGTCTGATGTAGGCCTACAGAGGAGGTCAGAGTCAGATGAGAACTTAAGCGAAATTGAAGATTTTGCTTCGGCATCCAGTTCCGGAGGAAGCGAAGATGAGGAAGAAGGAGAGACTGAAGAAAGAAGGAAAAGCAAACGTGAAAGTAAGAAGCCATCGTGGATGATCAGAGGAAATTACATGTACATGGCTGGACCATCTATCGCTGAAAAGAATCCTGACTCATACTCTGAAGCGCTGCAGTCTAGTGATAAAAATCAGTGGCTGAAAGCAATTAATGAAGAATTGGAGTCCTTAAAGGAAAATGATACCTGGAAATTGGTTGAGCGTCCAAATGGTGCACGGGTCCTGAAAAATCGGTGGGTTCTTCGACAGAAGACAACGGACAGTGGAGAAGTTCGCTTCAAGGCACGATTGGTAGCCAAAGGCTGTTCGCTTTGCGAATGTTTTTTGTTGGCTATGTTTCCCTTACGGTGTGAAACACACGTTCAATTTTTCTGCCCCATTATTTTAATTTCGTGAATTGCAGTCTGAACGCGGTGTTCTGATTTGTTTAATATTGGTGTTTCAATTTAATTGCTTTTCTGTAATATTCATGTCTACTCACCTGTTTTCTGTAGTGTCTTTCTAGACGTACTATACCGTCACATTTTCTCACGAGCACTGAGCTCTCTCCAGCGGTGACGCTCGCATTGTGCATGGGGCTGTGCTGTGATTGGCTGCTCTCTCGCCACACCTTCATGCTAGAAGGTTCCGCGCGCTGACGTCACTACCGCTATATAGCCTGAGGTCTCCCGGCCTACAGTGCCTACTCTTGTCCACTACTCTGCAACTGATCACATCTGCTCTCCAACATCCCTGCTGGGGTTACTGCCCTCTCGGGGTACCTCTGGCTGCCGGAGTCTCTTCTCCGCCGGCATAATCTCTCTGCTGGACTTGGCGGCCTGGCCGGGCAGTCTAAATTCATCAGCCTGCACTTCAACCAAAAATCTTCAACATGGATCTACTCTGCAAATCGTAATTCTGAGAACATTTCACCAGCCGCAGGAGGTATTACCAAGAGCCTCTCTATGCTGGTCGCTATCTTTAGGAGAACCTATCATCATCTACTCTAGTTCCGAACCCGGAACCCTGGAACATGCCAGACTGACCTCGCACCGCCAGAGCGGGCGCACTAAATTGCCGCCAGCTACTGAGGACCTCCGACTGCCGGCCTGATACTTCTTGTATCGTACCTTAGAAGAGGTGGTACCCTTTCACTTCTTTTATTCTGCCCGGATTCTTTCCGTCAGAAGAGTATTTCATTTTAATCCACTTTGGAATGAATTTAAATTATTATGCTTCCCTTTTAGTAATTTTATATTTAATACTTTAAAGTTAGTCACTGCTCTATTTATGTTTCCTGGAGAAACAAGTACCTTTTAATTGTTATTAATTTTTATTGTCAGTTTTTAAAGTAATTTCTTTGAAGCTATCATTCCTGGCGACATATTCGCTTTATATTAAATAAATATCATTTAAATCTAAATCTTAACTTTTTGGTCTTTTCCCGCTCTGTCCTTCATTATCACCTTTTGTGCCCGAAACTTCATTCTGTCTAAATCCCTTAGGATGTACCACATCCACTTGGTACACCCCTTTCCATGGTACCTCAACCCCGGATCAAACCCAGAACCTTCATTCTGAGACCGCAAATTCAATTCAAAAAACTGGTGCAATCTAATATTTGTTCTATACATTTCAGTACATTGTGGCTAGCGCGGGAGATCTGCGGGAAGGCGGAAACAATCCCAGCATATTTGTACAACTGGTTTCTTTCCGGAGAGCAGGTCTGTCTGGTGCCACAAGCAGCTTTGGTGAGTGAGTTGTTCCAACTTTTCCAGCCATGCCACCAATAATTGATGATAAACTGTTAAACTCTCGGGCGGCCTACAAAGGTCAACTCACCCGTTTTCAAAAATATTTAGCTACTCTACCGAAAGAGGAACAAAACCTTGACATTATATCCCAGCGTTTAAAAGCTTTTGAACAGGCGTACGAGAAATATGATCTCGTGCAACTTGAAATTGAAATCAAAAGTCCAGAACATCAATCAGATAGGGAAGAAGTAGAGAGTAATTACTTTGATACACATGCTCAGGCTGTGGCATTAGTTAGAACTTTGACCCTGGCGTTGAAGGTAGAAGAAACTCAAGGAAGAATTAGCGACCATGGGAACGGTATCAAACCATTGCTACCTAAAATTGAAATTCCGCACTTTTCAGGAAAGGAAGAGATGTGGCAATCATTCTTTGAATTGTTCAGTTCATTAGTACATAATAATGCCACACTTCCGGAAATTCAGAAATTTCATTACTTAAAATCCATTTTGCAGGGGCCACCCCTTCAACTTATAAGAGAACTTCCCTTAACAGGAGAAAACTATAACATTGCTATCGAGCTTCTTAAAGGCCGTTATGGCAATGAAAAATTATGTTTACAAAGGCATATTCAAGCCTTATTTAACCTGCCCACCTTGCGAGCTGAAAGCTTGTCAACACTGCGAGCCTTGAGTGACGCGGTCCAACTACATGTCAGAGCATTGGCACGGTTGAACCAACCGGTCGAGCATTGGGATCTATTCTTGATTCACTTGGTTACTTCTAAATTTGATTCATCAACCTTAAAGGCATGGGAGAGGGAACTAACAAATGACACGTCATATACCTATGATTCATTGCTTACGTTTATGAATAATAGATGTCAGGTTTTGTCAGCTGTAGCCTGTCATATGTCAGGAAGTGCAGATAACAAATCTAATGTTGTGAAACCAGTCGGTGCAAAAATAAACAACTCTGCTGTCTTTACTGTTCAGCATAATTCAATGGATTGTATTCTCTGTAAAGCACCTCACAGGTTATATTCCTGCGTTGCCTTTAAAGCCCTTTCTACCGATGAAAGACGCAAATTAATAGCTCAAAAAAGATATTGCTACAACTGTTTGTCAACTAGGCATATGGTGCCTGACTGCTTATCTAAAAATACTTGCTCCCATTGCAAGGCTCAACATCATACCTTGCTTCATAGGTTTGAAAAGCCACGTCAGGCTCCTTCCCCTGGATGTTCTAAAGATGCATCCCCAGGAGCTAATGCGCAATCTTATACTCAGAGCTCTAGCTCAATTCGTAGTTCCCAGGTGCTACTATCAACCGTGTTAATAAAAGTTCAAGACTCTTCTGGTAGATGGCTTGAAGCACGTGCCCTATTGGATAATGCCGCCACCCATGACTTCATAAGTGAGCGTCTCATTAAGAAACTTGGTCTTCCCAAGCAACCTACATTAATTCAGGTTACCGGTATTAACAATAGCAATGTTAAATCTTTGCATTTTGTTCGTGTTCACATCAAAGATGCTGTGAATTGTAACACAACATTGCAGTTGAATTGCCTTGCCATTGATACTATTGGCAGTAACACCCCTAGTAATTCTTTTGAAGTTAGAACGTGGCAATTTCCTCATAACATTCAGTTGGCGGATCCAACATTTAATACGAGCGCTCCGGTAGACATACTTCTCAGTGCCCAAGTATTTTGGCAATGTCTCCTTAGCTCTAAGGTTAAAATATCACCAGGAGTGTTTGTTCATCATACCAAGCTAGGTTGGTTAGTAACGGGTCAAGTCCCTCGTAAGTCATTTCAAAATTTCTCTCAATGTCATTTTGTCAATACAAGTCTCGATTATAACTTAGAAAGATTTTGGAAAATCGAAACTATAGATTCAGTTTCACCTTCCTCGGTTGAAAATGAAATGTGTGAAAAACAGTTTCGCGAAACGACCAAACGCAATTCAGAGGGTAGATTTGTCGTAACAATGCCCCGAGTGGATAATCCACCTCTTTTATTTGAAACACACCCTAGGGCTCTTAGAGCACTCTATGCTGTGGAAAACAAATTTAAACGTGACCCTGTTGTTAAAACTCAATACTCCACGTTTATGGAGGAATATGAGGCACTTGATCACATGGAGGTTGTTACCAAGAAAGATGATGCTTCTTATACCCCATCTGAAGTCATTTACCTCAATCATCATCCAGTTTGGAAGAATGAGATTTTAAAGGAAAACATAAGAGTGGTCTTTAATGGCTCTGCATTGGATGCCAATGGTACTTCTCTGAATGACACATTATTATCAGGCCCTCCTATTCAATCTGATATTTCTTCTGTCTTGATGAATTTTCGCTTGTTCCCTATCGCAGTGATATCTGATATCAAGCAGATGTATAGGCAGATTTTGGTCGATCAACAACAGTGCGACCTTCAGAGAATTCTTTGGCGCGACGAGCCTACTAAACCTGTCAAGATTTTTCGGCTAAAAACCTTAACCTATGGACTAAAGCCCTCTGCTTTTTTAGCCATACGTACGTTGAAATTACTTGCTGAACAGGATGGCCCGTTGTATTCTCCTAAGGCTTCTGAAGTGTTAAAATCATCATTTTACGTTGACGATTTTCTTCATTCATTTGAGTCAGTATCTGAAGCACTACAGGTCTCTAAAGATTTGACAGCTTTGCTTTTGGGAGGCGGATTTTCCTTGTGCAAGTGGAACTCTAATTCGGAAGAATTTCTTTCTAAATTTCCATTAACTTCAGTCTATAACGACTCAGTAGAGCTTCTTCAAGAAAGTAATTCTATCAAAACCCTAGGCATCTATTGGAGTCCTCAAAAGGATTTTTTCTTTTTCCAAATTAATCTCAGTGACATCAAACCGCAAACTAAGCGGCAAATTTTGTCTGAGATTGCAAAGATATTTGATCCTCTCCAATTTTTGGCGCCAATTATTGTCACAGCAAAGCTTTTCATGCAGGACCTTTGGTCCTTGAAAACTGGTTGGGATGAACCAGTTCCTTCAGAGTTGCAAAAAAATTGGATTTCTTATAGAAATAGTTTGGAAGATCTCTCCAATGTCATTATCCCGCGAGTGATTATTCCCTTTCCCTCTTGTGGAGGATATGAACTTCACATTTTTGCCGATAGCTCATTGAAAGCTTATGGGTGTTGTGCATATATTGTTTGCCGCAATTTTGACCAGTCATATTTCTTTTCCAATTTAATTTGCGCTAAGTCAAAGGTAGCCCCTCTTAAATCCTTATCCTTGCCACGACTGGAACTTTGTGCTGCTCTTCTGGCGGTTGAATTATCGGTCAAAATCCGCCAATCTTTGAAAATCCGATTTAGCAAAACTTACTTTTGGAGTGACTCAGCCATCACGTTGGCATGGATTGCCAAACCTTCCTCGCATGGGCAGGTGTTTGTAGCTAATAGAGTGTCCAAAATTCAACAATTGTCTAACTTTGAACAATGGCATCATGTATCTGGCAAGGAGAATCCTGCAGATGTCATTTCTCGGGGATGTTCCCCTCTTATGTTGGCTAACCTGACATTATACTGGCACGGTCCCCCTTGGCTTCTGCAAGAACCTTCCGCTTGGCCAAATTTTCCTCTTCCGGAGTTATCAAACTTGCCGGATGCTGGTAAGATTACTGGATCTTCTCTTCTCGTTTCTGACTCTCCCCTTCTCTTGCAGCGATATTCCTCTTTCCATAAATTGGTGAGGGTTATGGCTTATCTCCTTCGATGGAAATATTTTGTGGTAGAACAACCCCTTTTTCCTAAGCCATATTTAACCCTTTCTGAATTAGGTTTAGCCACTACAAAAATCTTATGGCTTACTCAACAAGAAATATTCTCTGAAGAATGTCAGGTGTTGTCCCAAGGTCAATCCCTTAAGAAATCGAGTAGGCTTTCATCACTCGTCCCTTTTTTGGACACTGATGGTTTACTAAGAGTTGGAGGACGTTTATCTTTGGCTGATCTTTCCGAGGATAAAAAAAACACCCAATTATTCTTCCTTCAAAGCATCATGTCACTTCTCTAATCATTCGTCAGTATCATTACCAGCATCTTCATGCTGGAACTCGTACATTACTTTCTGTCATTCGTGAAAGGTATTGGCCCATAAACGGAGTCCATGAAGTTACCTCTGTTATCCGGAAGTGTATTCCATGTTTTAAATCCAACCCTAAAATTACCACTCAGCTCATGGGTGATCTTCCCAACTTTAGATCTGCGCCTGCTAGACCTTTTGCCTTTACGGGAGTGGATTATTCCGGGCCTTTTGTTTACAGAAAAAATTCTCCTGAGGCCAAAAAATGTATTTTTGGAAAACTCTATATTTCGCTGTTTGTATGTATGGTCACCGGAGCAGTTCACTTAGAACTAGTTACCAACGCCTCTACTGCTTATTTTTTGGCAGCTTTTGCCAGATTTTCTGCTCGCCGAGGGCTTCCTTCAGAAGTATTTTCCGACAATGCTAAAAATTTTATCGGAGCTTCTGAGCAAATTAAGAGAGCTCTTACTCAAAATGCAGCGCTGGAGAGGATCACTGATTATGCTCACCAGAGAAATTTCAAGTGGCACTTCATCCCCCCTTATGCACCCCATCAAGGTGGACGGTGGGAGTCTTGTGTGAAACTCACCAAGAAGCACCTTAGACGTGTTTGTGGCCACACCCCCCTTTCTCATGAAGAGTTTAATTCTTTAATTATTTTTATTGAGGGCATAATTAATTCTCGCCCTTTATCACCCTTATCTAATGACCCTTCAGATCTTCTACCATTAACGCCGGGCCATTTCTTATCGGTGGTCCATTGACTGCCTCCCCACCTTTGTTATATTCTAATTCTCAATCTTCTTTAGCCATTTCTTGGCGCAAAATTGAAGTTTGCGCAACAATTTTTGGCGTCGCTGGAGGTTGGAATACCTCGGTTTGCTTCAGCAGCGTGGCAAATGGCTTTTTTCCTGCTCTAACCTTCAGGTGGGGGACTTGGTGCTTTTGAAAGACCCTAGTCCTCCTCTTGTTTGGAATTTGGGTAGGGTTGTTGAGTGCTTTCCTGGCAGAGATGGTAGGGTTCGCGTGGTAAAACTGCAGACTTCTGCTGGTCATTTTCTTAGGCCAATCACCATGATTGCTCCTTTACCACGCGAGGCCTAACTTCTGCGCTTTCTTACTGCAATTTTTTCTCGCCCCTCCCAGCATGTTCGCTTTGCGAATGTTTTTTGTTGGCTATGTTTCCCTTACGGTGTGAAACACACGTTCAATTTTTCTGCCCCATTATTTTAATTTCGTGAATTGCAGTCTGAACGCGGTGTTCTGATTTGTTTAATATTGGTGTTTCAATTTAATTGCTTTTCTGTAATATTCATGTCTACTCACCTGTTTTCTGTAGTGTCTTTCTAGACGTACTATACCGTCACATTTTCTCACGAGCACTGAGCTCTCTCCAGCGGTGACGCTCGCATTGTGCATGGGGCTGTGCTGTGATTGGCTGCTCTCTCGCCACACCTTCATGCTAGAAGGTTCCGCGCGCTGACGTCACTACCGCTATATAGCCTGAGGTCTCCCGGCCTACAGGGCCTACTCTTGTCCACTACTCTGCAACTGATCACATCTGCTCTCCAACATCCCTGCTGGGGTTACTGCCCTCTCGGGGTACCTCTGGCTGCCGGAGTCTCTTCTCCGCCGGCATAATCTCTCTGCTGGACTTGGCGGCCTGGCCGGGCAGTCTAAATTCATCAGCCTGCACTTCAACCAAAAATCTTCAACATGGATCTACTCTGCAAATCGTAATTCTGAGAACATTTCACCAGCCGCAGGAGGTATTACCAAGAGCCTCTCTATGCTGGTCGCTATCTTTAGGAGAACCTATCATCATCTACTCTAGTTCCGAACCCGGAACCCTGGAACATGCCAGACTGACCTCGCACCGCCAGAGCGGGCGCACTAAATTGCCGCCAGCTACTGAGGACCTCCGACTGCCGGCCTGATACTTCTTGTATCGTACCTTAGAAGAGGTGGTACCCTTTCACTTCTTTTATTCTGCCCGGATTCTTTCCGTCAGAAGAGTATTTCATTTTAATCCACTTTGGAATGAATTTAAATTATTATGCTTCCCTTTTAGTAATTTTATATTTAATACTTTAAAGTTAGTCACTGCTCTATTTATGTTTCCTGGAGAAACAAGTACCTTTTAATTGTTATTAATTTTTATTGTCAGTTTTTAAAGTAATTTCTTTGAAGCTATCATTCCTGGCGACATATTCGCTTTATATTAAATAAATATCATTTAAATCTAAATCTTAACTTTTTGGTCTTTTCCCGCTCTGTCCTTCATTATCACCTTTTGTGCCCGAAACTTCATTCTGTCTAAATCCCTTAGGATGTACCACATCCACTTGGTACACCCCTTTCCAAAGGCTATGTGCAACAGCAAGGAATCGATTATGAAGAAACATTCAGCCCTGTTGCACGGTATGATACGATTCGAGCTCTGTTGGCAGTAGCTGTTGAAAAGGAGATGAAACTTGGTCAATTTGATGTCAAGACGGCCTTCTTGAACGGCGAGCTTGAAGAAGATGTGTTTATGGAACAGCCAGAAGGTCATCAGGACGGTACTGGCCGAGTGTGTCATCTAAAGAGAAGCTTTTATGGTTTAAAACAGGTTCCACGCTGCTGGAACAAGCGTTTCAAGAAATTCATGGAGAAAGCTGGATTCAAAAACAGCAAAGCTGATCCTTGTCTCTTTTACAGCAACAAAAATGGAAAGTGGTTGGCTGTTGTAATCTTTGTGGATGATGGTCTGGTAATTGGCAACGAAGAAGACATCGAGCAGTTCATGGAAAATCTTCAGCAGGAATTTCACACGACCAGAGGATCTCTCAACAATTTCCTGGGCATGAAGATACAACAAAATCATGATGGATCAATTTCAATCAGTCAAGAGGATTATACGAGGAAAATCCTAGAAAAAGTCGGGATGGCCGAGTCAAATGGAGTGTCTACCCCAGTTGGACGCGAAGAAAGTGAAGACGAAGAAAAGGTTTCAGCCAGGGTTCCTTATCGTGAGGCGGTGGGAGCCTTGATATACCTGACTACAGCTACACGTCCAGATATCGCATTCGCGGTCAACAAAGCTGCTCGAGCCATGGAGAATCCTACAGTTCAAGACTGGAGTCAAGTGAGACGGATATTTCGATATTTAAAGAGCACAGTGAACCATGGAATCGTCTATAGGAAAGAGGACGATTTGAAGGTCTACAGTGATGCTGACTACGCCGGTGACAAGAGGACGAGACGTTCAACGACGGGTGTCATTTCGACCTACAATCATGGAGCTGTATCGTGGAGAAGTCAGTTACAGAAGTCTGTGTCAACATCGACAACTGAAGCTGAAATTGTGTCTGCAAGTGAAGGAGCAAAGGAGTTGATTTGGCTGAAAAGACTGTTTTCTGAATTACTGGGAACTGCTGACAAACCTCCTACGCTTTACATCGCACAATGCTGGTGCAGTTAAATTGGCTAAAAATCCGGAGTACCATCAAAAATCCAAGCATATTGAGGTATGTCATTTCTATGTGAGGGAAAGCTTTTTGGACGGAGACCTTGAGCTGGAGCACATCGACGGGACCAATCAATTAGCTGATCTTCTAACTAAACCTCTGGATAGGGTCAGATTCGAGATGCTGCGTGAGAGGATTGGCCTACAGAAGATGACATCCTAGAGGCTGATAAGTGTTCAATAGTTCATCTTGTTTATTTTTTATTTGTATTTGATTTTTCTTTGGAGGAAGTGTTAATAATTGAAAGAAGAATAGCACAGTAGTGCCACCTGGTGAAATAGATATGTACAATAAAGAAGAGAACAAAAGACGCGTCAGTGCAAAGTCTGTGCGTGTTCGCGTGACATGTGACAAGCATCTCAAAAGATGATTTGTATTTTGTATTGTATTTCTCACTTGATAAATAAAGGTTTACATTAAAACTAACAAAATTAAAAGGAAACAGAGAGGAAAGCAAGGAAAATTGGACCAAAGTGGTTGCTGGTAAGGTAAGATTGAATATGCCTAGGCCTATAAATGGAGTACCGGTTACATGTAACTGAAATTCCCGTCTCAAATTCATTTGGAACGCTCGTCGAAGAAAATGATGACTTTCTTCAAGAAGAAAAGAAGAAAGTGATAAAGAGAAAATCCAGGAAGATGCGGATATTTGCGGACAGTCACGGGCGAGATGTAGCAGCAAGCGAATTGGAGAGAAGCGGAGAAATGGAGGTCACTTCGACAGTAAAGCCAGGAGCACCCTTTGCAGCGGTCACGAACGAGATGATAGGAGAGTGTGCAACCCTCACTTCAAATGACTATGCAGTAATCACCGCTGGAGCAAGCGACATCTATAGAAATGAGAGTAAAAAGGTAATCAAAGATTTAAAGGGTTCATTGCCATCCATGCTTAACACAAATGTCATTATTGTAAACATTCCGCAGAGATACGATTTAATTCCCAAATCATGTGTAAATGTAGAAATAGAGGCTACAAATGGTAAAATTCGTAAAATTTGTAAGAGTTTTCCAAATGTCCAAATTATAGATGTAAGTAAATTAGACAGGAAGTTCCACACTCGACATGGCCTACACTTAAATAGGTTAGGAATAGAGTATCTTAGTGATGAAATCTGCAAAATTGTAAATTCAAATGGTAAGAATAGTTCAACAGTAATATCTTTTCAGATCTTTCGATGTCAAATTTAACTGAGTCCAACAATGGTATTTCGGATTTGTCTAGCAACAATAATAATAACAATTATGATAATAATAATAATAATAATAATAATGTAAATAAATCACCAACACAAGCTTGTAAAAGTAACAAATTTAAAATATACTACCAGAAGGTTCAGTCTCTCTATAATAAAATTGATTACATAAATCTAATGCTTAAAAATGAACTTAAGGACATCTCAGCACTATGTATTTCAGAACATTGGCTGAGAGAGGAACAACTCGAATTAATTCAATTCCCAGGGTTTATACAAGCTAGTAAATACTCTAGAACTAATACTAGCCATGGTGGTACTTGTATCTACCTATGAAATAATTTAGATCATGAACAGTTAACAGCTTTTGATTATCTAATTATGGAACAGGATTTTGAATTCTCTGCCGTAAAAATACAGCAGTTTAAGTTAATAATTGTATGCGTATACCGTTCTCCGTCAGGAAGGTTGCATTTATTTATAGATAAATTAGAATTGTTACTCAATAACATGAGCAAAGTAAATTTCGATATAATAATTTGTGGGGATGTAAATGTGGATTTCTTAAAATTTGATAGAAATTGTGAATTATTAACACAGTTACTAATTTCCTATGGACTGAAACCTACAGTAAATACCCCAACAAGAATAACAAAATTTAGTAAAACCACTCCTAATCAAATTTTTATAAATACAGGTAAATATTACCATTTAATAGAAGTCTATTGTCCAGGTTTTAGTGACCACCATGGACAAATACTGATTTTTGAAGTACCCGAAACAATCAATAATAATGATAATGGAGTAAAATCAAAGTGCAGGTCATTCACTGAAACAAATGTTACATATTTCAATGACTTATTAAATAAGGAAACATGGTCAGAAATTTATAAACTAGAAAATGTAAATGATAAATTTAATGCATTTAACAGTACCCTAAAACACTATTTTGAAACAGCATTCCCCTTTAGACAAAGAACTGTTCCAAATAACAAAACTAACAATTGGATAACAACAGGGATTATAAATTCATGTCAAAGAAAGAAATTTCTACACAAATTATATAAACAATACCACACAACACCTGAATTCAATTTATACTACAAAAAATACACTAGCATATTAAATAATGTAATAAGTCTAGCAAAGAAAATGCTAAAATACAAAGGAACATTACACTGACCAGAAATAATAAAGTGATAAATAATCCAGAGGAAATAGCAAACACTTTCAATGACTATTTTCTGGAAATTCCACAAAAATTATTAAATAAATCACAGGTAAATACACTAAATTCTAATAATAAAATAAATATATTGTATGTAGTGATTCTTTATTTATAAATCAGGTCACAAGTGAAGAGGTAAGAGTAGTTTAAAAGAGCTAAAAATAAAATTTGTGCTGGCATTGATGGCATCCCAGATGCAATTTTAAAGAAATGTGCAGAATGTGCAGAAAATATAATAAATCCACTTACGCACTTAATAAACAGTTCAATTCTCTCAGGAACTTACCCGGATATTTTGAAGTTATCAAAAGTAATTCCAGTGAACAAAAACGGTTCAAAAGATGAATTAGATAACTGTCGTCCTATTACCTTACCAACTGGTATCGAACAAATTGTGGAAAAAATTATGTATAGGAGACTGATAAGTTTTATAGAAAAAAATGAAATATTATCAAACTCACAACATGGATTCGGAACGGAAAAATCTACACAGCAATTTATGAATGTATTAATAGTATACTGAAATTAATTGACAATAAAGAACATGTAACTGGCCTATTCTTGGATTTATCGAAAGCATTTGATGTTGTTGACCATAAAATCCTCCTTACAAAACTAAATCAATATGGTATTAGAGGTCTAGCTAATAAATGGTTAGAGTCTTACTTAACAAGGCGTAATCAAGTAATAAGCTTGAGACACAAGGATGATGGAACCAAATTACTTAATGAAACATTGTCCAATGAGGGAATTATTAAATTTGGAGTACCCCAGGGATCGGTTTTGGGCCCACTACTCTTCCTTCTATATATCAATGAATTAACACAGAACGTTCATTCACATAAGGAAATTTTGTTTGCGGACGATACACTAAACAGGTCATACAGCAGTCTGCTGACTCCGTTACAGGAGAGTTAACCAAATGGTCTCAAGATAATCGTCTCATAATCAACTATAAAAAACAGTATGTCTAAATTTCCACACTATACAGAATAGGAATCCTGCGAAGCCCAATATAATATTAAATGGTCATCAAATAGAAAATAATTCAGAAACAAAGTATTTTACGTACGGTATTTTGAAAACCTGCAGTAGCATGCACACATTAAGAAATACTTATTTTGCTTATTTCCATTCATACTTAAGATATGGGGTCATATTTTGGGGTATGTCGCCAGATGTACTAAGCACGTTTAGGATACAAAAGAGGGCGATTAGAATTATGGCAACTGTAAACACTAGAGAATCATGTAGACCTCTGTTTAAAGATTTAAACATTCTCCCACTGCCCTGCATATATATCTTTGAAAGCATTATGTTTTTTTTAAATAATTTAATGAATAACATTCTCCCTCTGCCCTGTATATATATCTTTGAAAGTATTATGTTTTGTAAAAAGAATTTAATGAATAAGGATGTTTTTCTTAAAACAAACAATGATGTTCATAGGCATAACACAAGACAAAATCAAAACATTCATATTTCACACACACAAGCATATATCAACAAGGAACTTTTCACACAGGAGTTAAATTATACAATAAACTACCCCAGGTCCCGACTATATTTCCTATCAAATGCTCAATAGCTTACTCTCTTCCGCTCAACTGGTCCTTCTCGAATACTATAATACCGCATTAAGTACAGGTCATGTTCCTACCTTGTGGAATTGTTTCTTATTAATTCCTATCTTAAACCCCGGCAAAAACCCAGTCCTACCCAGCAGCTGCCGAGAAATTCAGCTCGGGTCCTGTATTCGCAAAACGTTTCAGAGAATACTACTGGCATGACTAATCTGGGTGCTAGAGTATTATGATATGGTTCCAAAAACCCAACTTGCCTTTGTCAAACGCAGGTCGACCACTGACGCCCTAAATATCTTCCTTACAGATCTTCTCTTGTCCAGCTGCCGTAAACATTTTACAGTAGCCGTTTTTCTCGACACTAAAGGCGCATACGATAATGTCAACGTCTCGTTGGTGTTGGATATTCTATATCAATGGAAATTCTCCCCCCCCCCCGTTCTATTCACTTGATTGCAGCTTCTTTACAACTCCGTCATGTCATTCTTTCTACCTTCGCAACCATCCTCAATTTTTATCTTGTCATTCTAACATGTGTTCTATTTCTGATCTGCTGTATGAGCTAGGGTCAATGATCAAGTCTATAGAGGTGTGTGTGCCATCAGACTCATCAAGGCTAAAATCCTCCTTACAAAACTAAATCAATATGGTATTGGTCTAGCTAATAAATGGATAGAATCTTACTTAACAAGGCGAAAACAAATAGTAAGCTTGAGACACAAGGATGATGGAACCAAATTACTTAATGAAACATTGTCCAATGAAAAAATTATTAAATTTGGAGTACCCCAGGGATCGGTTTTGGGCCCACTACTCTTTCTTCTATATTACAATGATGTAACACAGAACGTTCATTCACATAAGGAAATTTTGTTTTCGGACGATACAACACTCGTAATGAAAGGTGAAACTAAACAGGTCTTACAGCAGTCTGCTGACTCCGTTACAGAAGAGTTAACCAAATGGTCACAAGATAATCAACTCATAATAAACTATAAAAACAGTATGCCTAAATTTCCACACTATACAGAATAGGAATCCTGCGAAGCCCAATATAACATTAAATGGTGATCAAATAGAAAATAAATCAGAAACAAAGTTTTTAGGACTATGGATACAACATGACTTGAAATGGAATAAACATATACAATATCTGAATACTAAACTGAACTCGATGTGCTTTGCGTTACGTACTTTGAAAACCTGCACTAGCATGCACACATTAAGAAATACTTATTTTGCTTATTTCCATTCATACTTAAAATATGGGGTCATATTTTGGGGTATGTCGCCAGATGTACTAAGTACGGTTAGGATACAAAAGAGGGCGATTAGAATTATGGTAAATGTAAACACTAAAGAATCATGTAGACCTCTGTTGAAAGATTTAAACATTCTCCCACTGCCCTGCATATATATATCTTTGAAAGCATTATGTTTTTTTTTAATAATTTAATGAATAAAGATGTTTTTCTTAAAACAAACAATGATGATCATAGGCATAACACAAGACAAAATCAAAACATTCATATTTCACACACACACACAAGCATATATCAAAAAGGAACTTTTCACACAGGAGTTAAATTATACAATAAACCTCCTCAGTATATAAAACTAGCCCCAAAAATAAAAACCTTTGATAGAATGTTGAATGCTTATCTGCAGTGCCATTGTTTTTACTCTGTAGTTGAATACCTTAGCGTATAGGAGCGATGAAATCTATAATTATATTTTACTTTTCTATTTTAATTGTAATACCTCACTGTGCCAAAATATATAAAAAGATATTAGAAAGTAGAATACGAGCCAAAATGGAGAGAAAATTGAGAGAGGAGCAGTATGGATTCAGACCTGGGAGATCAACAGTGGATCTCATATTTTCAGTGAGACAGCTCCAGGAACACCACTACGAATTTGGAGAGGATCTATTGATGGCCTTCCTGGACATCGAAAAGGCCTATGATAGTGTGTGTAGGGAGAAGGTTTGGAAAGCAGTGGAAAACATGGGAGTGGAAAAAGGGACTGTAGGCAGAGTGAAGGAGATGTCTTGTGGAAGTGTGAGTTGTGTGAAAGTTGGAGGGGAAAGAACAGACTGGTTCAGACAAATGAGAGGCCTGAAACAGGGTAGTGCGCTGTCACCCCTTCTCTTCATTGTGGTTATGGATGAGGTATTGACACGGGTAGCAGGAAAGATAGGAGAAGATAAGATGAAAGCAATGGTGTTTGCAGATGATCTCATGGTCTGGGGAAACAAGGAGGAGGAAATTCGGGAGCAACTGAAGGCTTGGGAAGAAACAGTGGGAGAGTACGGATGGACGTTCAACATCAGTAAATGTGAGATCCTGTTAACGACCAGGAAAAAGGACAGACCAATGAGTGGGATAACACTTGGAGGTGGACAGCTGAAGAAGGTGGAAAGTCTCAAGTACTTGGGAAGTATAGTGGAGGAAAATGGGAGAAATGACAAAGAGATTACGGAGCGTGGCAGACAGGCAGAAGCATTTCTGAGAAGCATTAGGAGCTTAGTGTGGAATAAAGATGTCCCACAAAAAAGCAAGGAAGTGTTATACAGAAGCTACTATATCCTGATACTGACCTATGCTTCAGAAACATGGACAATGAAGAAAAGAGACATAAGCAGAATACAGGCAAGTGAAATGAAGTTCCTGCGAAGTAGGATCGGAGTAACAAGAAGAGACAGGTTGAGGAATGAAAAGGTCAGGGAAATGGTGAAAGAGGAGCCCTTGCAAGGTAGGATTGAGACATCAAGACTGAGGTGGTATGGACATTTAAAGAGAATGGATGAGAAGAGGATTCCCAAGAGGATACGTGAGATGCAGATGCAGAAGAAACGACCAAGGGGAAGACCAAGAGATAGATGGCTGAAAGGAGTGGAGGAATGTGTCAAGAAGATAGGCGAGGACTGGACCAGAGTGACAGCGGAGAGGTGGTAATAATAATAATAATATCGTATGGCCTCGGGTGCCTGGTGCAAGCTTTGTTAATTGACTCCCAGAGGGTTGCTTGCATGTCGAATTTCGTCGTTCCTTTGAACGCTATGAAAGTCAAGGAGGTTAGATATCTAAACTCCTTGACACTACAGCGCTTTCAAGTAGAGAATGGAGGAACTTTGTGTTGGCGGAAAATCCCGAGATTAATTTTGCCATTGAACACGGCCTACTGAATTCAAATGGGTTCTTTAACATGCCAACAACTTATGACATGAGTGTCGTGATTTTTGTCGCCTTCAAAAATCACTTACCATGGCCAGGGGCGAACCTGCAATCTTGGGGTTGGTAGTCCGACACTATAAGAAAGGACTAAGTGGCGAGGCTTATGTTCCAAACAGACCCAGCCTGGGGCTGGAAACTGTACAAGATGATGATGACCTAGCTGTAAGTTGTTGTATTTATAGAATTAAGTTTTCATATTATGATAATAGAGCAAGGTGTAAATAGTTGTCCAATAAGATTGTATCTCTTAAGATCTCTTATTATAATAAGTTATAAATAGTAATAATAATATATACCTGTTAGTTCTTTTATGGGGGTCTACGTTGCTTCACGTCCGTAGGTTTAACCAGCACTCTGCCCTGCACGTGTCCCCCGGGTGGTGCTAAGAAAGCAACAGTGATAAGATGAGGCCGAACTGTCGGAAACGACCTCTCGGTCGAGAAAAATTGAGGAGAAACACAACCTAGAGGCCCTTCTCAGGGCCCTCAAGTTCGTAACATTGGCCCTTCATTGAAAATGTGCCAGCTTAACGTCGAAGGCATTAGCAGAGCAAAGTGTGAACACCTAGTAAAGGTTCTCAAAGAACATCAGACTCACATCATCCTGCTTCAAGAAACCCACACCGAAAATGATCTCCAACTGCAGTCCAGGAATTAAATTACTGTCCGCAATTAACCATGCGAAGTACGAGATTGCCACCTATGTGAGGAGCGATATCGCACAATATCAAGTCTTGCCATCTTCCTCAGATAATGAAATATTTACTACCTCAATCAAAGTCTGTGATTTGACAGTCGTCAACGTATATCAACCTCCTGGATCTCCCTGGCCATCTCCGCCAATTCCAAATTTGCAAAATCCAAGTATAATTGCAGGGGACTTTAACAGTCATCACACACTATGGGTATACAAGGAGAACGACAGAAATGGGGAAAAGCTTACTGACTGGATGGAAACTGAAAACGTTAAACTTATCTATGATGCCAAGGATAAGGCTTCCTTCTCTTCTGCACGATGGAACAAAGAATACACCCCGGATCTCTGTTTTGTAACGCAGTCACAACACCTACTTAGCAACATACGACGCACAGTGCTCAACAAATTTCCTCACAGTCAGCACAGACCAATAATTCTCCAGTCTGGATTGCTTGTGCCTATTGTTCACTCCTGCCCGAATCAGAGATGGAATTTTAAAAAAGCCAATTGGGATGAATTTTCTAAACAGATTGACTCCAACCTGCGATGGATAAGACCTATCCATAGCAACTACAGCAGATTCATCGGTGTAGTTAAAAGTGCAGCAAAACGATGTATCCCAAGAGGATATCGGAAACAATACATCCCCGGCTGGAACGAGGAGAGTGAAAGGCTCTTCAAAGAATTTGAGGCCAATGGTGATCCAGATACGGCATCTGAACTTTTACAATCCCTAGATGAAAACAGGAAGAGAATTTGGCAAGAAACTGTTGAGTCCCTAGACTTCACTCACTCCAGCAGGGAAGCTTGGAGCCTGATCAGGAAATTGGACACATCAAACAGCAAAATTAGACCAAAAACAAGCATCAGTCTAAATTACATGGCCAAGCATATGATCTCTACCTCAAAGGTTTCAGTTGAAAAGCATCATAGAAGACACGTAAAGCAACTCTTCAAGGAAAAGAAACGTTTGGCTCTGCGATCCTCTGAATTCTCTGTCCCATTTCAACGACCAGAAATTAAGCAGGCCATAGAAAGTTTAAAACCTGGGAAAGCGGCCGGTGCTGATGGTGTATATCCAGAGTTAATTCTACATCTTGGACCAGCTGCTGTAAAATGGCTTACTAACTTCTTCATGCACATCCTAGAGACAGGTCACCTACCTTCACTCTTCAAGAAGACAAAAATAGTAGCTGTATTAAAAACATCTAAGGACCCAACAAAAGTTGAGAGTTACCGGCCAATAGCACTCCTCAGTGTCACAATGAAGCTTCTGGAAAGGCTGATACATAACAGGATCTCTGCGACAATCAATCAGCAAATTCCAGTCGAGCAGGCTGGATTCAGACCTGGACGTGGATGTGATGAACAGGTTTTAGCACTAGTTACCCGTATTGAAAATGGCTTTGAGAACAAAATGGTAAGCACGGGTATTTTCTTAGATCTGACAGCTGCATATGACACCGTGTGGCAAGATAAGCTCCTTCTTAAATTTATCAGTATCATCCCTTGTCTGAAACTCACCACATTACTCAGTAACATGCTGAGTAATAGGTACTTTCAGATATTTTTAGAATACTCCAGGAGTAAAGTACATAGGATAAATGCTGGACTCCCTCAGGGCTCTGTATTGGCCCCTCTACTATTCAACCTGTACTCATATGATCTCCCAGCAACGAAATAAAAAATCGTCAATGCAGATGACATCGCATTGATCGCCCAACACCAACGCTTTGATGAGCCTGAGTCGATGCTTACATCAGACTTAAAGATCCTAGACAGCTACTTTCGTCAGAACAAACTTAGACCAAACCCTCAGAAAACTGTTGTGTCTACCTTCCACTTGCGGAATAGACGTTCTGGGTACAAACCAACCATACCATTCAGAGGAGAGAATCTACAATACTGTAGTAACCCAAAATACCTGGGAGTCACCCTGGACAGGTCGTTGACTTACAAGAATCACCTCTGCAATGTGTCAGCCAAGATCAAGACCAGGAATAACATCCTTCAAAAGCTGGCGGGTACATCCTGGGGTGCTATTGCTCAAGTACTGAGATCCACTGCTCTTGCACTTTCATATTCCGTGGCTGAATATTGTTGCTCAACTTGGCTTAACAGTGCTCACATTTCACTAGTAGACACCCAGCTGAACCAGGCAATGCGTATCATTACAGGGTGCATCCGACCTACTAACACACACTGGCTTCCCACCCTAAGCCACATACCACCTCCATCCCTAAGAAGATCACAGTCACTGCTTAACTTATGGAAGAAAATAGAAAACAATCCTCACCTCCTTATTCATTCTGATAAAGCAGCTTCTCCAAACGAACGACTGAAATCCAGACACCCTTCTTGGCGTACTGCAATGATTCTACGGGACACCTCCTTTAATGTATCAGACGCCTGGAAAGAACAATGGCATCTGCAATCCTCGTTACCAAATCATCACATCATTAAGAACCCCTGCAAGTGCCCTGATGGATTTTCCCTTCCCAGACGACAGTGGAGGACGCTAAACCGTATTAGGACCGGCCAAGGTAGATGTAGAGCCACTCTCTTCAAATGGGGATGGAAGGCATCACCTCAATGTGACTGCGGAGAAGAGGAACAGACAGTGGACCACATTACATTCGAGTGTCCTTTACGTGCTTACAGAGGCTCTATAGAAGACTTACACTGTGTCTCAAGCGAAGCCCTTCTCTGGCTCTCAACTTTAAACATGGAACTTTAGTTATGAACTTGAGATGGTAGTACTGTATATATTGTATATAATATTGTATTCATCATACGCGAAATAAATAAGTTCTTTTATTTTATAGATGTAAATTCTGACGTGTCCTATATCAAAAAAGTATTGTATACATGTAATTGATCAAATGGATTTAATAAAAATCTAAGTAATCTACTCTTATTGTCAACGTAAATTCGAATACATTCTTCCAACCCTTTCAATTCTGATAACAGTTTTCTCAAAATAACGCTTCCTACAACATTCGCTCAAGGCTATATATTCTGCTTCCATGGTTCTTGCTTCTTGCTTTTCCAAGAGACAGTCCAATAAAAATCAAACACATATCCAGAGTAGGATTTCCTATCTGAATCATTACCATAGTCAGCATCAGTAAAGCCCTGGACGATTACAGAGTTCTTCGAGTAAATAATACACAAGCCTTTAGTACCCTTGAGTTATTTTAAGACTCTCTGAGCAGGACTCCTGTGTTGCATAGATGCATTTGAGTTGAATTGGCTTATAGATAGATAGATAGATTTTTATTAATTCCATTTGATCAAATACATGCATTCAATACATTTTTGATATAGGACACGTCAGAATTTACATGCATAAAATAAAAGAACTAACAGGTATATATTACTAAGATTATAACAAGCTTGTTGCAAAAGCTATATCTGGGCGTGATGTTACAGCCAGATAGTTCAAGCAACCCATCAAGTTCCTATAAGGGATTCCATCATGTATTTTATTGGAATCATTGACAGGATCAAATTTAACTCCTGTTTCCAAAGATGTGCTACTGGGTTACAATTTGGCATGTTAAAGTGGTGTAGCACCTTTTCAATGCAGTTTTCCTGATCCATAAATAGCTTCTCACCTTTCTTCCTGATCCTCATTCCAAACAAACTACTAGCTATTCCTAGATCTTTTAATTTGAACTTCTCTCCTAATTTCCTGCTTAGCCTTTTCCTTTCTCTTGAATCATTAGTTACAAGGAGCAGATCATCAACATACAATGCAATTATAGATAAGTAACCATCAGACTTTCTGAAAAACACACATGGTTCTTGTTTGGAAATCTGATAACCAATGTTTAAGAGTTCCTTCCTTATTACAAAATTCCAGCACCTATATGCTTGTTTCAGCCCATAAATAGACTTCTGAAGCATGAAAACTTTATTTTCTTGTCCATTAACATGAAAAGCCTCAGGTTGGGTCATGTAGATCTCCTCCTCAAGTCTACCATTCAGAAAGGAGGTGCAAACATCAAAATTGTTCCAGTTTCAAATTTTCTTTTACTGACAAAACAAATAAGAATCTGATGACTGATCTCCCTATGACAGGAGAAAATGTCTCATAATAGTCAACCCCTGGAGTTTCGGTAAATCCCCTTGCAACTAACCTGGCTTTAAAACTATCCTCGTCAATTTGATTGTCTTTAATTTTAAATACCCATTTGCAGCTAACTGTTTTTATTGGCAGGTAAATCCACCAATTTCCAAGTCTTATTTTCTATTAGAGCATCATACTCTTCCTTCATGGCCCTTTCCCATTTTATCCTATCACTGCTTTTGATAGCTTGAGCTTAGCTCAATGGTTCAAGGTCTCTTTCATCATCAGCAACTGACACAAGATAATTTAGTTCGAAATCCCTGTACTTCTCAGGTAAACGAACCTCTCTCCCACGAGTGCTGCATATTGGTACATCAGCGATCACTATGAGCATCAACATCAATAACATCACTGATAGAGTTATCCTCGGGTTCATTAACATTGTTAGAAATCTGAACACCAGATTGAGTATTTGGTTCACTATATGGCAATACAATGTTTTTAATGGCAGGAACATAACTCTCATAGTAGCTTCTCTTGATAAAATCAACAGAATTATGAACAGAATCCTTACAAAACATCTCATGTTTTAAAAATACAACATCTCTTGCTCTAATAATAACCTTTGTCTTTTTCAGGTCAATCAGTCTATATTGAGAACTATTCTCACAATGATCAACAAACATCAGCTTTCTACTGTTGCTGTCGAACTTCTTTCTTTGGACATCAGGGACATGCGCATATGCAGTACAACCAAAAATCCTCAGGTTTCTAAGGTTAACCTTCTGTTTGGACCATACTTCCTCAGGACTTACACCTACTTAAGCTTTGTGAGGAGTCCTGTTCTTTATGTAAGCTGCAATCAAAACCGCCTCTGCCCACAACCATTTGTCACACATTGCTTCTTTCATCATACATCTGGCCATTTCTACTAGAGATCTATTATTTCGTTCTGAAAGGCCATTCATCTGAGGGTTGTGTGGGACAGTTAGCCGATGTTCAATGCCAACATCAGATAAAAATTCAGAAAACTTATTACTCTCATATTCTCCCCCATTGTAAGTAATTAGACATTTTACCTGTAATCCAGTCTGATTTTCAACAAAATATTTGAAGCTCTTGCATTTATTCAATACTTGATCTTAGCTATGAATGAAATTAACAAAGATTTTTCTGGAATATTCATCAGAAAAGGTTAACAAGTATCTAGCCCCATTATAAGTTTCTACTTCCATTGGACCACACAGATCTGATTGAATAACCTCTAACAAATTCTTGGCTTTCTTCCGGCGAGATTTAAAGGGTCTTTTGCAAATTTCCCTTCAATACAGGGGACACAATAAATTGAAATATCTTTATCAGAAAAATCCAAACCCTCACATACACCATCCCTAGCCAGCTACAAACAAGTTGGGTGAAGATGACACAATCTACTGTGCCATACCTTGTAACTATTTTCTGTATTTGCCAAATGTATTGTCCCAGGTTCTACATCTATATAACACAAATTACCCTGTTTAGAAGCAGTCGTTAAAACTGTCCCTTCCATTTAGAAATCAGCATCACTTATTATTGAACAACTTTCCTTTCCATATACAACACACGTACCCTTATAAATCATTTTACGTACCGATAATAAATTAGCAGTCATTTCTGACACAGACAAAACATCAGTTATCTTGGATACACAATCATCCCCTTTTAGGATCACCTGAATATCACATTTACCTGCTGTGGTAACACTCGTTACACATTCACTTACACATTCACCCTTAAGCCAATTTTCATTGCATGTAAGATGACGTGTTGCACCAGAATCGATTATCCACTTCTCAATTACTACAGCCTTTTCTTGGAGGTTGCGCTTCAAGGCTGTCAAAAATGTTGTTGGACCAGTCATTTTCATTTCTTGATGTTCTTCTCCCCAGAATTGAACCGACTTTCCTTGGCACTTGATTGGCGTTGGTCTTTCTTCTTTGGACAGTCCTTTTTGAAATGAGACGTTGAGCCACATCCATAACATTTGTAAACAGGCTTTTTGTGAAATACGGAATTGGAATGTGAGTAAAATGCCGCATCCCTTGATGAGTGAACCGCCCTTCCTACTTCATACTCCATTAATTTCTTCGCACTCATGTCACCGGTTATGTCAACTCCATAGTTGTCGTATGTTTGTCTCATTGGCTCGTTCAGGTAAACCCGACAGCATCATTGCACCAACAAATCCTTCATCAAGAGGCTTCCCCATTGAACGACGTTGGTCGCTGATGCGCACAAAATCTTGAATGTACTCGCCCATACTTCCAAAATTTTCTAATCGTAATTGTCCAAAGTTGCGAAGTAATTTACACCTCTGGTTGACCCCAGTGTCGTCAAAAGATGTTTGCAATTTTTCCCAGGCCTCCTTAGCTGTATTTTCCTCTCTAATATAGGGATAGCAAATTGGGTCCACCATAAGGTCTATTTTGTTTAGAGCTTTCGCGTCCCTCTTTGCCCTGTTGACTTCTGACGTGGAATCTCCATTCGGATATCCGGCAATACTCTCCCAGACACCCAAGTCTTTCAAATAAAATGTAATTCCCGTTTTCCTGTCCAAATAATTAGATCGCCCTAAAAGCCGAGCGATCGGCGGCAGTGACGCCATACTACTACTTCCACTGTCAGCCATGGTTGCTTGGCAAAATGAATGCACAAAAATATACTCACTGCTTAATGTTCATTATACCGTACTAATCATAGCACATCACGGAATGGTACTTGGCCCATGACATGTTGACAACGGCAGGGAAAAATAAACATGATGTGCACACAGAACTTGTCACTGCTGGACTACTGTACCAGGTTTATTGGTCGGAAGCAATATGACACCAGGAAAACAGAACACAATCTACAGGCCGTAGCCAACCTACACAGTGCCTGCACATTAGTGCCAACCTTCAAATTACAAACACCAACAATTTGGACATTTGGAAAAATCTTACAAATTTTAGTAATTTTCCCATTTGTAGCCTCTATTTCTACATTTACACATGATTCGTGAATTAAGTCATATATCTGCGGGATGTTTACAATAATTATTTTAGTGTTATGCATGGATGGCAATATACCCTTTAAATCTTTGATTACCTGTTTACTCTCGCTTCTGTACACGTCGTTTGCTCGAGCGATGATAACTGCAAAATCCTTTGAAATTAGGGACGCACAATCTTCCACCATCCCGTCCGTGACCGCTGCAATTGGAGCTCCTGGTTTTAAGGTCAAAGTGACCTCCATTTTTCCGCTTCTCTCCAGAACGTTTGCTGCTATATCTCGCCCGTGATTATCCGCAAATATCCGCATCTTCCTTGATTTTCTCTTTATTACTTTCTTCTTTTCTTCTTGAAGAAAGTCATCATTTTCTTCAACGAGCGCCCCAAATGAATTTGAGACGGGAATTTCAGTTACTCCATTTTTAGGCCTAGGCTTATTCGATCTTACACTACCAGCAACCACTGTCGACCAAGTTTCCTTGCTTTCTTCTCTGTTTCCTTTTAATTTATTCAACTCTGCCATTAACTTAGCAATATCTTCCTTTAGAAGTTTATAATTTCATCTTTTGAGGACAGTTCGTTTCTCAGGTTATGACATTCAAATGGCGGTACGGTACCTGTGAATTACGACAATCTGTTTCACTTTTCTCCTCATTCAATTTTACCTGAGATCTTATGATGATTTTATTTGCATTTTTTACTTTTATTTTGCTCGAGGAGCATAAATCCGTAACGGTTACACTACCTGACGAGACATTGACACTGTTTACTGACACCATACTAGGAACCGAGGCAGATTATGAAGACCGACATTTGAGGATGAGTAGAGTATTTTTGGGTTGAAGGAAAACTACTGTATTGTAGAATATTCCTAATAAGGAAGAAGATATATAATCAGGAGAGGATTCAATCAATCAACGTATACTATCTGTAGAACACGTTGTATTTCAACAAGCTATTACATCAAACATTCAATTATAGATAGATAGATTTTATTAATTCCACTTGATCAAATAAATTTATACAATACATTTTTGATATAGGACACGTCAGAATTTACATCTATAAAATAAAAGTACTAACAGGTATATAATACTAATACTATAACTATTTATAACTTAATATAATAACAGATCTTAAGAGATACCATCTTATTGGACAACTATTTACACCTTACACTATTATCATAATATGAAAACTTAATTCTATAAATACAACAACTTACAGCTAGGTATTACAATTAAAATAGAAAAGTAAAATATAATTATAGATTTCATCGCCCCTATACACTAAGATATTCAACTACAGAGTAAAAACAATGGCACTGCAGATACGCTTTCAACATTCTATCAAAGGTTTTTATTTTTGGGGCAAGTTTTATATACTGGGGTAGTTTATTGTATAATTTAACTCCTGTGTGAAAAGCTCCTTTTTGATATATGCTTGTGTGTGTGTGAAATATGAATGTTTTGATTTTGTCTTGTGTTATGCCTATGGACACCATTGTTTGTTTTAAGAAAAACATCCTTATTCATTAAATTCTTTTTAAAAACATAATAGATAGATAGATAGATTTTATTAATTCCATTTGATCAAATACATGTATACAATACATTTTTGATATAGGACACGTCAGAATTTACATCTATAAAATAAAAGTACTAATAGGTATATAATAATAACACTATAACTATTTATAACTTACTATAATAACAGATCTTAAGAGATACAATTTATTGGACAACTACTTACACCTTACTCTATTATCATAATATGAAAATTTAATACTATAAATAAACAACTTACAGATAGGTATTACAATTAAAGTAGAAAAGTAAAATATAATTATAGATTTCATCGCTCCTATACGCTAACATATTCAACTACAGAAAGGAATTTACCTTACAACCGGCCACTTAAATGATATGCCTAGGCCTAACCTACAAATTAGCCTACATGTAATGGAATTTGGTAAATATAGCCTATTCTGACTGCAACATCAATACGTAATGGTCAATAATGTAGTTTAATAGTGCACGAAAGGTTATTGTACTGAATGTATCATCAAATGATGAATAAAACTAGTGGAAACGACAGCCATTCGATTTGCATCCAAAGCTTTCAGTTGATCAGCATGAGTGTTGATATGTAGTTTTCATTTTCACATAGTTTAGATAAACAGTGTCACAAGGCAATTTAAATATAAACGCACACACAATGTTTGATCTATAAATAGCCTACAAGTTGACCATAAAGATTTTTTAAATTTTTAATAGGCACCTGATTATCGGAAAAAGTGAGCTTCACAGATTTGAAGCAGCAATGGGGCAAGTTTTTAAAGAAGACAACTACATGTAGGCCTACGATAAAGCGACCCCTAAAAAGCAATTTTTGTCACATGGGATGAACAGCTGTCAAATCGACCCTGCTAAAAGTCGCCTAGCTTGTAATGCAAGGTAGAATGTAGGGTACTGGTTATTTTAAGAAATTCATTGCCGGTAGTATTTATTAATAAATAATTCTCCTTTGTAAAATGGCAGCCGCATACGATCATATACAGAACTTTGAAATCGGCTTTGCGACACGAAGTAGGCCTAATTTACTCCATTCCGTCTGAAAAGCTTTTTTTTTTTTTTTTTTTGGAAGTAAAGCATTGATATGGCAATTGCTGAATTTGAAGAGCACAGTAGAACTGAGCAATTAAATTACTCATCTCTTTGCCTCAATTATTATAAAAATAACTGAAAATACGAGAGAAGAGCACACCCATCTACTCAAATCACATGTTATAGCATTTGTTTGTTTGTTTATGTTTCCATCGCCCTTACGCTAGTTCCAGATAACGGCAGCACCGTCGCTTGAGTAAGCGAATAGCAAACAAAAGAATACAAGTTGACTAGACACAGTTCAGAAGTCTGAAAAACCATACATGCTGTTCACTGCTTCCTTGATCCTTACAGCAAGTGACATTTAACGCATCGTTTGTTAACCGACTTGTTAAAAAGTTTTGTGGAACAAGTAATCTTGAACAAAATGTTAAAATTATAACGATTTGTTAACTAACGTTTTGTTAGCCAAATTTAACGCAAGGTTGATGGAACCGGCCCTTAGTGATGAAATCTGCAAAATTGTAAGTTCAAATGGTAAGAATAGTTCAACAGTAATATCTTTAGAGTGGAAGCAGGGAAACTGGTAGCAGGAGCCAAACGTGAGGTTTGGCATTCAGATCTTTCGATGTCAAATTTAACTGAGTCCAACAATGGTATTTCGGATTTGTCTAGCAACAATAATAATAATAATAATAACAATTATGATAGTAATAATGTAAATATATCACCATCACAAGCTTGCAAAAGTAACAATTTTAAAATTTACCACCAGAATGTCCAGTCTCTCTATAATAAAATTGATTACATAAATCAACTTTAAGAACTTGAAGATATCTTAGCACTATGTAATTCAGAACATTGGCTGAAAGAGGAACAACTCGAATTAATCAATTCCCAGGGTTTATACAAGCTATTACTGTATTTATGCACAACACATTTGGACAACCTATATCTCTCCAGAAACTTATTTTCAAACAATTGCAACATGTCATTAGACCTTGGCGGTTGCCTCCGTGGCTTAGGCGGCAGCACGCCGGCCTCTCGCCGCTGGGTCCGTGGTTCAAATCCCGGTCACTCCATGTGAGATCTGTGCTGGACAAAACGGAGGCAGACAGGTTTTTCTCCGGGTACTCCGGTTTTCCCTGTCAAAATTTCATTCCAGCATCACTCTCCACTATCATTTCATTTCATCTGTCATTCATTTAATCATTGCCCCAGAGGAGTGCGTCAGGCCTCGGCAGCCGGCACAGTTCATATCCTCGCCGCTAGATAGGGGCTTCATTCATTCCATTCCTGACCCGGTCGGAGACTGGAAGCAGGTTGTGGATTTTCATTTTTTTCATTAGACCTTGGCAAGAATTCTTGTTCTTTAGCATTATTCAAATACGGTAGCGGCTTCGGTGGCGTAGTCGGTAGCATGCTGAACTGCTATGCCCAAGATAGCGGGTTCAAACCCGGCCGAAGTCGTCGGATTTTTTAAGAGCGTTAAAAATCCTTCAGTATGCCTTCCTTCGGAGGGGAAGTAAAGCCGGCGGTCCCATGTCATAGATTTATGGCATGTAAAAGATCCTTTCACAGGCTAAACTTGTGTAAAGAAAAATTTGTTAGGTTAGATTTCGTCAGAACGCTCTATCAAAGTTCCATCGTTCACCACTAGGTATCATTGATATCTGGTGGCGAAAGTTGGAACTACTTGAAATACAACGGAACTTGTAGCTCGCCCTTTAGGGTATCCGCTGGAAGCAGCTACAGACTCAGGCGAGCCGAACATGTCCTCGGACACTCCCGGCACTAAAAGCCATACGATAAATAAATAATTCAAATACGGTAATCAAAAATAAATGATACAATAACTGAGCACGAAAGGCATGCTGTACTTGCTTGTAACCATTCTTAACACTATGTTAAACTACTTAACTGAGCAAGAATGGGATGTTAAACTAACGGATAGTTTAACGATTTGTTAGCAGTAATGTTGGTTGATGGAACACCATTTTGCTAACATTTCCGTTCAATAACCTTAACGTGTCGTTAACATTTTAACGAAGGTTGATGAAACCGGCCCTGAGATACTCTTTTCCTAACCTATTTAATTGCAGGCCATGCCGAGTGAGGAACCTCCTGTCTAATTTAGTCACATCTATAATTTGGACATTTAGAAAACTCTTACAAATTTTATGAATGTTTCCATTTGTAGCCTCTATTTCTACATTTACACATGATTTGGGAAATTAAGTCGTATCTCTGCGGAATGTTTACAATGATGCCTTTTTTGTTATGCATGGATGGCAATGTACCATTTAAATCTTTGATTACCTTTTTACTCTCGTTTCTATAGACGTCGTATGCTCCAGCGATGATTACTGCATAGTCCTTTGAAGTAAGGGACGCACACTCTCCTACCATCCCGTTCGAGACCGCTGCAATTGGTGCTCCTGGCTTTACTGTCGAAGTGACCTCCATTTCTCCGCTTCTCTCCAATACGCTCGCTGCTACATCTCGCCCGTGACTATCCGAAAATATCCGGATCTTCCTGGATTTTCTCTTTATCACTTTCTTCTTTTCTTCTTGAAGAAAGTCATCATTTTCTTCAACGAGCGCTCCAAATGAATTTGGGACGGGAATTTCAGTTACATGAACCGGTACTCCATTTATAGGCCTAGGCATATTCAATCTTACCTTACCAGCAACCACTGTCGACCACGTTTCCTTGCTTTCCTCTCTGTTCCCTTTTAATTTATTCAACTCTTCCATTAACTTAGTAATATCTTCCTTTAGCAGCTTTATAATTTCATCTTTTGAGGACAGTTCGTTTCTCAGGTTATGACGGTACTGGTAGGCCTACATTACGACAATCGGTTTCACTTTTCTCCTCACTCAATTATACCGGAGATCTTGTGGTGATTTTATTTGCATTTTTTACTTTTATTTTGCACGACGAGCATAAATCCGTAACGGTTACATTACCTGACGAGACACTTACACTGTTTACTGTCGATATACTAGAGATCTAGAGCCTCCGTGGCTTAGGCGGCAGCACGCTGGCCTCTCACCGCTGGGTCCGTGGTTCAAATCCCGGTCACTCCATGTGAGATCTGTGCTGGACAAAACGGAGGCAGACAGGTTTTTCTCCGGGTACTCCGGTTTTCCCTGTCAAAATTTCATTCCAGCAACACTCTCCACTATCATTTCATTTGTCATTCATTTAATCATTGCCCCAGAGGAGTGCGTCAGGCCTCGGCAGCCGGCACAATTCATATCCTCGCCGCTAGATGGGGGCTTCATTCATTCCATTCCTGACCCGGTCGGAGACTGGAAACAGGCTGTGGATTTTTCATACTAGAGATCTAAGTTAGCCTTGATGTTTACACCAAATTACACTAAATTTGTGTTAATTATTACTACCTAAATGAATTAATCTAATAACCTACCAATAAAGAAGAATGTGAAATACGTATATCTTCCAATCGGGTGAAAACTCGTAAAAGCACCACTGCTCTACTTGGTTCAAACAGTGATTGAAGAAGTCACCGAATCTTTGGACACACGTTCCCACAACTTAGTTTAAGTTTATTAAATTATCAATAAGAATTTCTAAATACTATCAAATTTCCATATTTCACTTGACCTAAGGAAAGTAACTTTATAGATTTTAAACCTCTGTTATAATATTTTACCACTTTTATCAAATATTTACACTAACTGCTATTTCACTACACTTTCACTGTGACGCCATCTTTCAAAGATATATATGGAGGGCAGTGGGAGAATGTTTATCCACTGCCGGCTGGATCGCAACACTCCTGGTTGCTTTAAACTGCCTGCCCATTCGACGATTACAGCATTGGTTTGAGCGTACAACCTCGTTTCCAAATAAAGGCGCTAGGAAGCAGCACTAAGGCACTGGGGCAGACATAAGTTTTGTATTGATATTAATGGAGCAGTTGTGTTTGGAATGCATTCTGATTGATTTTATAATGCTGTACTACTGCGTGCCCTTTTGTAAATCAGAACAGGGCAAGTCAGAATACCGGGGAATCTCATTTCATGAGATACCATCGCACAATTCACTGCGTGGGATGTGGTTATGTGCAATTTCCAGAGAAGGTGACGCAGGGGAAGCAAATAAATAAATAAATAAATAAATACATACCGGTACATGAATGAATGATTGAGTAAATACGTGAGACAATAAATATGTAAGTAAATAAATATGTAAGTAAGTAAATATAAATAAATAAATAAATAAATAAATAGCCTTACAAATCCCATAAGGGCTATGGCCTCCTGCTTTGCAGGGAATTGCTCAGTTTTAACTCATCAGGTGAGCAAGTCCTGAGGAGCATTCGGGGTTATTCTTTCTGATTGGGCCTTCTATATAGATGTGCAGCTGATTAAAGATTAAGTAAATTATATTACGATGGCATAACATTCGCTACAACAATCTTCATTTCTGAGTCTGGCGATATCAAGGCCTCAAATATCCATTAGTATTACGGAAATCATAATAGCCATCAACCAATATCTGGGAGCTTCCCATTGCCACTAAGCACAAAGCTTACCCTGTCTAAGCACTTGAACAAAGACAGAAACTGCCAAGTCATCACTCTTCAGTAAAATCTACGTATATTGAACCGTTTCAAATAGGTCTTTTTAAAATGCAATACAAAACCTTACCGGTGGAGTTTTAACATCTAGTTTGGATGCAGATACCTATACACGTTCTTTAACATCCCACAAATCATTCACTATGTTGTGCACATGTGGTCCCGGAACGAATTAACAAGTGTTTCGCAAGATAGTTGAACCTTTTGAATTCCTTGTGATGCAGTAAGATTATTTTCCCTAGTGAACACGATGATGCTTCCTCAAATTAGAGTGCGAGACAATGTTCCATTAGTTCTGTCCGCCATGCAGATGACTTCTCACATGTGCTACAAGTGTATTACTTCACTCCAGTATGAACAACAGTGTGCTTCTTGAGGTCACCGCTCTGTGAGAAGCCTTTGTTGCACACCAGAGATATGTACCGTTTTGCAGCATGCCCACTGAACGGTGTCTTTCTAGTTGATGCATTGTTTTATTGGTCGCTGCATGCGAGTCTCCCTAGGTCTTTCCACTCCTGCCTCATCTTCGCTGTTCTTGTCCATTGTTTTCCTCCCCATTTTACGAACCAGTCTGCCCATCTGATTCTTTGTCTCCCAACGTTTCGTCTTCCTGTTCTTGGGTCCCACATCGTCATTTTGTACGTCCATCGGTTAGGATCTAATCTCGCTACATGTCCACCCCATCTCCATTTGAGCTGGTCTGCTGATGTCATAGCGTCTTTCATGCCGGTTCTCCTTCTTAAATCTTCGTTCCGTATTCTATCTCTCAATGAGACATGAAGTATCTTCCTTTCCATTTTCCGTTGACATCTCTGGATCATTTGTCTTTGTTTCGATGTTAATGCCCAAGTTTGGCAACCATATAGTAACACCGGTATAACGCATTTTTCCAGAACTTCAGCCTTTAAAGTGTGTTTTTGGGTCTTGTCAGCCAGTATAAACTTTAGGGACCAAAAGCTCTTCCATGCTTGTCTTATTCTTCGTTTGACCTCTTTCTCTGAACGACTTGAAAATGACATGTTCTGACCGAGATATACATATTCTTCAACATATTCCAGTGTTTCTCCGTTCACATTAATTGGGGCTTCTAACGCATTGGTCATCAGCTTCGTTTTCTTCGGGTTCATTGTAAGGCCCACTTCTTTACTTGTTTTGTCTAATTCTTTTATCATTTGTTCCAGCTCTTTCGCTGATTCAGCCACCAAAACAATGTCGTCTGCGAACCGTAAATGGGTTAGTCTTGTCCCATCGATTCTGATGCCATATTTTTCTTCCCAGTCTAGTTTTCTAAACTGATTTTCCAGCAAACAGGTGAATAATTTTGGTGAGAGGGGGTCTCCCTGTTTTACTCCCCTTTCTATCATGATGTTACATCCTTCTCTTTCTGTCTTTATTCTGGCTTGGTTACCGTCGTAGAGTTTGCCAAGGAGTCTAACGAATTTGTTTGGGATGCCTTGTTTTTCCAGTGCTTCTAAGACGCTTCCCTGTTCTACGGAGTCAAATGCTTTGTTGTAATCCACAAATGCGATATACACCTCTAGATTAAATTCCTGAACTTTCTCCATGAGTTGATTTATTGTTTGCAAGTGGTCTGATGTACTGAAACTCTTTCTGAATCCTGCTTGCTCTATCGGTTGCTGTTCGTCCAGTGCCTTTGTCATTCTATTGGTTAGGATCTTCATAAATAGCTTGTAGAGGTTTACAATTAGATTGATCGGTCTGTAGTTGTTTATGTCGTCCTTGGCTCCCTTTTTGTGTAGAAGTATGATAATGCTTTGTTTCCACTGCATTGGTATGTCTTCTGATGTGAGTATGGAATTAAATAATGTTGTGATGACTGGGATTAGGTCTTCTTCACCCCATTTTAGAAATTCATTGTAAATTCCATCTTCACCTGGGCATTTTTCGGTTTTCGTTTGTCGAATGGCTGCTCTTACTTCACTGGGTAGTATTGGAGGTGTTTCTTCCTCTAGGTTTTCTTCTGATGTATTCTGGTCCTGATGCAAGTTGGATCTTTGAGAGTTACTTGAGTATAGTGTCCTATAGAACTCTGTCGCTTGCGTCATTATCTCTTCTCTTGAGGCTTGTCTTTTTTCGTTGTTGTCTTTTACTCCCAGCATCCAATGTTTGCCTGGAGTTAATTCTTTTCTAATCTTCTTTATTGATTTTGTGGTATCCATGATTTCTTTGACCACTTTAGTGTTGTGTTCTCTGATGTCTCTTCGGATTTCCCTTTTTGATTGTTTATTGACTTCCGCATATTCCAGCTTTTTGTGTTCGTTTTCTATGGCTTGTGATTTTAGGCGTTCTCTTTCTTCGATCAAACATTTGGTGCTATCCTTAAGTTTTATTCTATTTTTCATACTGTTTCCAGGTGTTGACGATTGTTTGGCTGCGCGGGATATGCAATTTACGAGCTCTGTATAGTGTTGTTGGACTTTTTGCTCCGTTTGTTGGTTGAAGTCTCGTAGGTTTTGTTGTAGTGCTTTTACATACTCCGCCCTGTCTATGCATCCTGGATGTGTAGTTTTGTTGTTGAAGTAGTGTCTCCTTTTCTTCTTTATTCTCACTTTCAATCGTACCATTCTGTGATCTGTGTCAAACTTCAGACCATTTATCACTTGCATGTCTTTCACCTCTGTTAGTCTATTGGTTAGGATGAAGTCTATTTCGTTTTTGATTTTCCCATTCGGAGATTTCCATGTCCATTTGCTTTCTGGGTTTTTCTTGTAAAATGTGTTCACAATTTTAAGTCTTTGACCCAGTGCAAACTGTATTAGTCTTTCTCCTCTTTCGTTCCTTGTTCCGTATCCGTGAATGTCCATAGGTTCTTCTTCTTCGTATTCCTTTCTTCCTACCTTGCTGTTGAAGTCTCCAATTATGAATGTTGTGTGTGCTTCGTACTCGGCTAGTGTGTCTTCGAGGAGCATATAGAAGTCTTCAATTTCTTCTTCCGTACTTGCTTCTGTGGGAGCATAGACTTGAATTATTATGAATGTGTTGTCATTTAATTTTAGGGATAATACTATGATTCTTTCTGAGATTCCCTTTATTTCTTTTATATTGTGTTTTAAATGTCTTTTTATCAAAAAACCTACCCCTTTTTGTCCTTTTGTTTCCCCTATGAAGCTAAAGACATCCCCATTTGTTTTCTCTATTATGTCTTCGCCGTATTGCCTCACCTCACTGAGGCCTAATATATCGTACCTTACGTTTTCGAGTTCTATTTCTTTATCTTGGGTTCTTAAGGTTCTAACGTTTAGTGTACCAAGTATGAGTTCTTCTTCCTTGTGTGAACGTTGTTTCATCGTTGTGTTGTGTTGAATTCTTCTTCCCCGTTTTTTGAGGTTAAGTCTTTCCAGTGCACCCACTGGTCATTTAACAGGATTTTCTGGTATCCAACTCTTACACTGTTATTACCCTTTTCCCTTTCTTCCCTGGCTTTCTGTCGGAGTGATGCTTGGATTTCTCTTTCTTTTATTGTGAGGTCATCATCTATGAATATGTCTTGTCCTCTCAGTTTGTGTTTGTTTCGGACTATTTTTAGTTTGTCTGCAAAATTTGTGAAACTGACTTTCATTATACCTCTATTGTTTCTGTCTTTACCGACGTAGGTTGATTTTTCTGCCGTCACTTCTTTTTCTATCGTGTCCAATATCTTCTTGATTTTGTTCTTTAGTTCGCCTTTGTTACTTTCATCATTAGTGAATTCTTTACTTTTTACCACTATGTTGTTCCTCCTTTCTCTTTTCGCCTGTTGTTCTTTTTGTTCTTCTAGTTCACTTATTCTTTTGGATAATGTTTCTATCTTTTCTTGTATTGTGTTGTCTATGTTAGTGATTTTTTGTTCTAATGACTCATTTGCTCTTTCGCAGTATTCATTTCTTTTTATAATTTCCTTTCTCATGGACTGAATTTCCTCTCTTGTTTCTTGTTTAAACTCTTCAGTTTGCTTTTTCAAATCTTTAAGTTCTGATAGTATTTCAGAAAACATACCTTTAATGTCGTCTCTTTGGGGTTTTGCATTGTTTGTGTGTTCTTCTTCTCCCGAGCTTTCTGAGGTTGATATTTTGTTTTTTCTCTCTTTTTGCTTTATGTTTTTAGTTGAGGGCTGTGTTTTGGGTGGCATGTTGTTATATTTGCTAGTTACGTACTGTGATATATTTTACTCCTCTTTTTGGCGCGTGTAGTGTACTAATCTGCTTTGGCTTCATTCACTTCGTTTTTGCAATATAGTTCCTCTCACACTCATTCGCTTCTATTTTAGTGCTAAAATATGTCTATGTATATTGTTAAAAGTCTTCACACCTTAGTAGCAGGTTGCTGGTTTTCTTGTGTGAGCTGATACTATGCCTGTGCTTTGTGCTGTAAGACGTTCGTTATGCGACGAATGTCCTCTTTCATTGTTGACAGGCCAGCGTCTTGTAACCGGTATGTCTCATTCTCCATACAGAGTTTCTTCTGGTCACATGTTATTTTTGTGGTAAGGCATTCAAACGGTTCTTTGTTGCTGTATGCGATTAGTGTTTTGGTGAGCTTGGTGCTATATAACCTCACTAATCTCCTTCTGTTGTGTGATGTAATTAATTTCAGTTATTTACTTATTTACCTCCAATTTGGGTAATTCCTGGTTTTCTTTCATTGCGTACGTCTTCCTCGGGTACTTTTTTTTTCACTTTTAAGCTGCACTGATATCGTTTTACCGTGTAAAGATCCAAAAACCGTGGAGCTCGGAAATGGCGCGTGTTTACTTGACTACTCCCTGCACAATTAGTTAACCAAAGTAAATATGTAAGTAAGTAAATAAATAATTTAAGAAATATGTAAGTAAATAAATAAGTGAATAAATAAGCAAATAAATAAGTAAATAAATAAGTAAACAAATAAATAAGAAAATAAATAATTAAATAAATAAGTAAACAAATAAATAAGAAAATAAATAATTTAATAAATAAATGTGTAAGTAAATAAGTAAATAAATATGTAAATAAATAAGTGAATATATAAGCAAATAAATAATTAAATAAATAAGTAAAATAAATAAGAAAATAAATAATTAAATAAATAAATGTGTAAGTAAATAAGTAAATAAACAAATAAGTAAATAAATAAGCAAATAAATAAGTAAATAAATAAGTAAATCAATAGATAAGTTAATAAATAATTAAATAGATAAATACGTAAGTAAATAAAGAAGTAAATAAAAATAAGTAAATAAATAATTAAATAAATACATACCGTATGTAAGTAAATGAGTAAATAAATATATACGTGAATAAATAAATAAATAAATAAATAAGTAAATAAATAAGTAAACAAATAAATAAGAAAATAAATAATTAAATACATAAATATGTAAGTAAATAAACAAATAAGTAAGTAAATAAATAAGCAAATAAATAAGAAAATACATAATTAAATAAATAAACATGTAAGTAAATAAACAAATAAGTAAGTAAATACGTAAATAACTAAATAAGCAAATACTTAAGTAAATAAATAAGAAAATAAATAAATTTTTAAGTAAATAAATAAGTAAAAAATAAACAATCTGTCCAAAAAATATGTAAAAATGTATAATACAGCCATCCCAATAAGACAGGTTATCAGACAAATTCACCTCACACCCAAGTACATGGGGCTACATGACCACGATGTCGCAAAACCCCAAAATAAATCATCATCCCATTTTTCGTGGGCCAGAGGCATTTCTTTTCCCTGTCTTTTATTGTCCTTATTCTTTTCATCTCGCCAAGTATGTAAGTTAGATTTAAGTCAGTTAGAAGTAGTTATATTTTTACTATCGTCTGCATAATTACGGGAATATGAGCTAGACATTTCGCCCCTTAAAGCAATCGCTTCCACCACATGTATTTTTGCTTTCCTTTATATTGAAAATTTTACCCGTAAGTATGTGTCTGAATACCTTTAGATGTTAGAATAACAAAGGAACTAACTTAGTGTAATGTTTTCACGTCCGTCATTCTCGATATTAAGCCTCCAAACATAACAATACTTCGTTTCAGGTATCTTCCCCTTTAAAAAGCCGCGGCAATCTCAGTGCCTTGGTGCTGCACCTAGCGGTGAATTAATGCATATATCTTGTACGCCTGTGAGTGTCGAATGGGCAGGCAGTTTAAAGCAACCAGGAGTGTTGCGATCCAGCTGGCAGTGGTTTAACCTAACGGTACGCCGTGAAAAGAACGAAGAGTTGTAACTAAACCCATGCATTTAGGAGAAAGTAGGCTGCTTGTTCTTTACTGAACATCTTGTTTTTGATTGGAGGCTAAGCTACAACATACGCGATGTGCAATAGAAATTGGACGGGACCAAACTCTTAAATGAGGGGCACAATCAATCGATTAACACAGCATGGTTTCCTTCATAAGATGTGTAAGAAGATAAATTTGCACGAGCCGGACGACCAGTGTGTTCAACCTCTGTGAAAAGAAATGTGAATGGTACCGCTTCGTAAAATGCCTGAAGAGAACTAAAACGCTAAGTGATTACAGCAAATTATAGATCTTCATTGTTTTCACATCAATGTTTGAATTCTATGGCTTTTTGGCTGAAATATTTATTATTATTATTATTATTATTATTATTATAAGCTACAACATACCAAGTAGGTCTCCGACTTCGTAAAGACTTATTTTAGACAGTATGTTATCACATCCTTTTTAGGTAAATTCCTTATCCCTGTGGTGTAGCGGGCATAATTTGTGGAATTGTTGTAGGTCAGAGGAATAAAACTTAGGAATTATATGACTGGATGAATAGATGAAGGCTGCCTTTTCCCTTATACAAAACTTTAATTGTGGAGTGCCTCCACTTGTCTGGTATATTCGCTTGTATTAAGCACTGATTGAGAAGGGCCAACCAGTCTTCTTTCATTTCTTCAAAACTACCTTTAATGTGTTCATTAAATATCCTATCAGGACCACATGCTTTTTGGTTCTTCAACTGTTGCACAGCTAATTCGACCTCACCACTTAAGGGAACCATTACACTCATCATCATCGGCTTTAACTCGAATCCGAGTATAAATCTTCTTCCTTCAGTCCAGTTTGTGGATGTGTTTACGGTGACTAAAGAGTCCAATCCTGGCATGGAACAAGCGACCACACAAGTCGCATAGTATTGCTGGAGGAGGACGTGGTTGGGCTGCTCGAAGTTTCCTAGCTTGACGCTTGGCCTCTTCATGTATGCGTCGATCCCTTTCAAACGTCTTTACAGTATCCAAGATGGTACGGCGCCAAGTTGAGCGGTCTTCAGCCAGCATGTCCCAGGTTTGTGAATCAAGACCTGTCAATTTCAGGGTCTGCTTAAATTGGTCCTTGTAGCGCCTCTTAGGACCACCATGAGGTCTGGTGCCATAGCATAACTCACCATATAGCATTTGACGAGGTAATCTCACATCATCCATCCGATGGGCATGACCAATCCATCTAAATTGGTGACCTATTATGGATGATTCTATGCTGTTGATTTGAGCCTTTTCCAGAACAGCAATATTGGTAATGCGGTCTTCCCATTTAATCCTCAGGATTGATCGAAGTTTTTGTAGGTGGAAACGCTCAAGCTTCCTAAGATCACGTCGGTAAAGGGTCCACGATTCACAGCCATACAACAATGTAGAAATGACTACTGCTTTGTACACCATAAGCTTTGTACTCATGGACAGATCTTTATTCATGAAGACCCGGTGCGCTAATCGTCCATATGCTGCATGGGCTGCACCAATTCTCTTATCCACATCCTGCTCACAGGTACAGCTCACAGAAATGGTACTGCCCAGGTACGAGAAGTGGTCAACCTGTTCTAATGGCAAATCTGAAATGGAGATATTGAACTGAGGAAGAGGTGTGCCTGGTGAAGGTTGTGCCAAGACTTTAGTCTTATTGACATTTATGGTAAGACCAAAGCGATCACATGCACTTTTGTAACAGTTAACTGACTCTTGCAGCTCTTCTGGTGTGAGAGTTGGTGACGCAGCATCATCTGCATACAACATGTTAGTAACCTTAGTAACCTGAGTTTTCCTCAAGGAGCGGAGACGAGTTAGGTTGAAAAGCCCTCCATCAAAACGGTACTTGATCTCCACACCTGGGATGTTTGTGGGTGAATCATAAAGCATTGCAGCCAAGTACAGCGCAAAAAGCGTTGGAGCCAGTACACATCCTTGTTTCAGTCCATGGGTAATGGGAAATTCATCGGACATCTTATTCTGATGGCAAACCTGACCTGTCATGCCATCATGGAGAGCTTTGATTAGATCTACAAAACGCTGAGGGCAACCAAACCGATTCAGCACTGCCCACATGGCTGGTCTTGGAACCGAATCAAATGCCTTTTCCATAAAAGACTAAGAAGAGTGGATTCTGTTGTTCTATACATTTTTCTTGTAGCTGTCTCACACAGAAAATCAAGTCAATTGTGCTTCTGGAAGTTCTAAATCCGCATTGTGACTCTGGGAGGATCCTCTCAGAGATAACCTTGAGGCGGTTAAGTAGAATTCTTGCAAGAATCTTCCCCACAATTGATAGCAGTGATATACCACGGTAGTTGCCACAAACACTGCGATCACCCTTTTTAAAGATAGTGACGATAGTGGCATTCTTTAGGTCTCCAGGTACCTTTCTTGATTCCCGTATTCTGAGGATAAGGATGAAAATTCTTGTTTTGAGGGAATGACCTCCGGCTTGAATTAGTTCCAGAGGAATGTTATCTGGGCCAGGTGCTTTTCTGGGTTTCAATAGGTTGAGAGCTGCACTGAATTCATGATAAGTAGGAGGTACTGCCAACCACAGTTGTTCAGGTTGTTGCGGCACATCACAGAGGAAGTCTTCAGCAGCTTCTGATGGACGATTTAGGAGATTGGAGAAGTGCTCCTTCCAGCGTTCCAAGATTTCTTGACTATCAGTAAAGGTAGTAGAATTATCAGCGCTTTTCAGTGTACCTGATGATGAGCGAGATGGTCCATATATTTCCTGGAGTACGGCATAGAAGTTCCTCAAGTCTCGAGCATCCGATAGTCTCTGCAGTTCCTGAGCCTTCTGTTGCCACCAAGTATTTGTAATCTGCATTATCTGCGTCTGGCATTTACCCTTGAGTTCCAGTAGTTTATCTCTCTTTGTGTTGGAAGTTGGGTCTTGAAGATGGGCAAGATAGGCATTCCTTTTGGCATTGATGAGAGACAGAATTTCCTCATTGTTGTCATCAAACCAGTCTTGTCTTTTCCGCACTATAAAACCAATGGTTTCCTCAGCTGACTGTGTGATAATCTTCTGTAATGTGGCCCATTCTTGCTGAATATAATTTATTACTGGGTTTTCTGATAACTGGGTGACGATCCTGTTTCCAAAATGTTTGTACATGGATTCATCCTGAAGTTTGGATGTATTAAACTTCTTTCTTGGCAAATTTTTGATGTTCCTAGGTGGTTTAGATCTGATGGATATCCTGAGCTTACATATAAGAAGTTTATGATCTGTCCAACAATCGTCTATATTCCTTGCTGTTCTGGTAATAAGATTGTCCTTCTTATCACATTGCCGGGTAATGATATAATCAAGAATGTGCCAATATTTGGAACGAGGATGCATCCACGTGGTTTTGAAGCGGTCAGGTAGCCGGAACTGCGTGTTGGTGATGAAAAGTTCGTGTTCTGCACAAAGACCAAGAAGCAACAGTCCATTGGGATTACATTTTCCAAGTCCCTGTTTGCCCATCACATTATTCCATAGCCTGTGATCTTTCCCAACTCTGGCATTGAAGTCACCGAGGAGCAAGAGTTTATCTGCAGATGGTACCTTGGAGATGATTTCACTTAGCTGATTATAGAACTGAGCCTTTACTTCATCATCAGAATCTAAGGTAGGAGCATAGGCAGAGATGAGTGTCATAAAGGAACTTCCTGAGAGTGGTGTGCGGAGAGTCATGGGTCTTTCGCTGATTGCAATGGGCGTAAGTCGGTGATAATTTACCAATTTGGTCTTCACAGCGAAGCCCACACCATGAATACGGCATACACCCTCCTCCTTTCCTTTCCAGAAGATGGTATATCCTGTTCCAGATTCAGTAATCTTACCTTCAGCAGACAGCCTAGTTTCCCTGAGAGCAGCAATGTCAACGTTGAGTCTTGATAACTCATGGGTTACGAGAGCTGACCTTCTCTCAGGTCTAATGTTATTGTACAAATCAAGCAAGGTTTTGATGTTCCATGATCCAATAATCAAATTGTGATTCTTTACTGTTTTTGAGTTTCGACCGCATAAGGGGTGACCTGCTGAGTGCGGTTGCCCAGCCGGACCAAGATTGTGACTTCCGATGTTTAGCCCACCTTTTCTAGGGCCTTCCCCATGTGGGGTGGGCAGCGGTGATCCTAAATAGGCCTGCCCAAACACAGATGCAGGACCGAATTCCTGAGTAGTCACAGAGTCTCCGGAAGACGACCATCACACATCTGCTGCCAACGTGCAGGTCCGAACAAGGGGCTTCCAGTTACACCCATAACCTGCCCCCACCGTCCATATCCCATCGCCGTTGGACTTTGAAAAGTGACGTTCGGAAGAAGTGCCACTGGCGTGAATTTGTTTAGGGTGGATCTCAGCTTGCCAGGACGAGACCCACACACTATGATCTCTGAGCCTTATCGTGCGGCTCACAAAGAATGAGACATGCAGGACCGAACACAGAGACTGCAACGAACTGCCGCATACTCAAGTACTACTGAGGTGCGCCTTTACAGCCAGTCCGTCTGGCGTGGTCTCTTCCGCCTCTATGACCGTTGGGAGCCATGCGAGTGATTGGCTCCTCATCCGCTCATTTTGCCGTTGGGCCAAAACCTGCCCATCATAACTATGGACAATAATTTGCCCTATTAAACCTGAGCAATAGCTTGCCCCTTCCGCCAACCACACTATGCCAGAGTTCACCTCTTTCACTGCAGGTACCGTTGAGGACTTCACCGTAACCCTGGCAAGGGACCCTAACAAGGTACTACCAGCCGGGCCAGCTGGACCAAGGTTTTCTAAAGAGGTGTAACTCCTCTATCACTCCCTACTTGATCATACTATATATATATACTGTAACACTTTATAACACTACACTAGGTGCTATTGCACCACACTGTAACACTCCACTAGTAGTAATACCAACACTGTATAACACTACACTAGGTGCTATTGCACCACACTGTGTCACTCCACTAGTAGCAATACCTACACTGTATAACAATACACTATGTGCTATTGCACCACACTGTGTCACTACACTAGTAGCAATACCTATACTGTATAACACTACACTATGTGCTATTGCACCACACTGTGTCACTCCACTAGTAGTAATACCTACACTGTATAACACTACACTAGGTGATATTGCACCACACTGTGTCACTCCACTAGTAGTAATACCTACACTGTATAACACTACACTAGGTACTATTGCACCACACTGTGTCACTCCACTAGTAGTAATACCAACACTGTATAACACTGCACTATGTGCTATTGCACCACACTGTGTCACTCCACTAGTAGCAATACCTACACAGTATAACACTACACTATGTGCTATTGCACCACACTATGTCACTCCACTAGTAGCAATACCTACACTGTATAACACTACACTATGTGCTATTGCACCACACTGTGTCACTCCACTGGTAGTAATACCTACACAGTATAACCCTACACTATGTGCTATTGCACCACACTGTGTGACTCCACTAGTAGCAATACCTACACTGTATAACACTACACTAGGTGCTATTGCACCACACTGTGTCACTCCACTAGTAGCAATACCTACAGAGTATAACACTACACTAGGTGCTATTGCACCACACTGTGTCACTCCACTAGTAGCAATACCTACACTGTATAACAATACACTATGTGCTATTGCACCACACTGTGTCACTCCACTAGCAGCAATACCCACACTGTACAACACCGCACCATGTGCCACTGCACCACACTGTGTCACTCCACTGACAGCAACACCTACACTGTATAACCCCACACTAGGCGCTACTGCACCACACCGTAACACTCCGCCAGTAGCAACACCTACACTGTACAACACCACACTATGCGCCACTGCACCACACCGTGTGACTCCACCAGTAGCAACACCTACACTGTATAACACTACACTATGTGCTATTGCACCACACTGTGTCACTCCACTAGTAGCAATACCTACACTGTATAACACTACACTAGGTGCTATTGCACCACACTGTGTTACTCCACTAGTAGCAATACCTACACTGTATAACACTGCACTAGGTGCTATTGCACCAACCATTACACTACTGCTCTAGTATTCGCCATTGTAAACTGGTCTTGTGTCATTTGCTTGCAACACTCTCGTAAAATGCTTTTCCCAATCCTCCATTGAGAGGTCTCTGGGAAATCGTGGTTGCCGTTCACTCAGAGCCTTGTAGGGCTGTCGTTTTGCTTCTTCCAACATTTTTGCTTCTTCCTTCTTATGGAATGAAATTCTTGCATCTGTCAGAATGACTTTATATACTCTCCTTTTTTCTCCATATTTTAGTAAAGCCTCTTTTGACTGGTTTTGCCTTACTTCATGCAACGCTCTCAGTGCGTCTTTCCGTGCTTTGTAACACTCCACATTAAACCAAGGTTTTGCGCGTCTCTGGGATGGGCAGTACGGTGCTGCTGCTGTTTTGATTATATACTCTATACGCTCTAAAGCCATATTTAAGTCATCATCTTCCTGACAATAGGGTGCTCCTAATGTTTCCACTGCAGCATTGTGAAGTCTTTCTTTGTTTATCTTCCTGATCAGATGATTATGTTTCTTGATGTTCGGCGATTCACCCCAAGCTTCTATTTCAAATTCCGCTTCCACTGGTATGTGCTTCCTTACAACAACGTCATCTCTCACTTTTGTATTAATGACCTTGGCGCGTTTCATGTTTGAAAAGATGAGATCGATGGTGCTACTACCATTGCTTAATATGTAAGTTTTCATATGTGGATCATTGACAAGTGATAGGCCTTCACCCTGTAGAAAATTCAACACAGCTTTCGATTTGTTAGTAACCTGGTCTATCCGACAATTGAAGTCCCCCGCTAAGATGATCATTCCGCTCCTATTTGCTTTCCGCAGCACAAAGTCAAGTTCCTCTATGATTTCTTCTTGTTTATAGTCCGGTTGAAAATACGCACCGATCACTTCTAAAAATTTTGTTTCAATCATTATAACATTTGAGCTGCTATATAACGTTCTCGTTGGTGCAAGTTCTGGGTTTACTATACATGCAGGTAGTCCAGATGCATACCGAGGCATAGCTCTGGAATGCTCAGGATTTAAATTGTTAACAAAACTACTAACATTGAGACTGACAGATCTAACGGAACACCAAATTCCAGATGAACAATTCGGATTTAGGAGAGGCAGGTCAACTACACATGCAATTAAATGTCTTCAAGATGATATTGAGGAAGCCTTACGACACGGAAGAGGCAAGTTGAATGTGGTATTTATCGACTATTCGAAAGCGTTTGATTCAGTAAACAGGAAGAAGATGTTGGAGAAGCTAGATTCACTGATAGGACACCAGCACTATATAACGAGACTGATAAGAAATATCTTAACCAGTAACCAAGTACGAATTGATGACAACAGAATGGAATCGCATTGCATTGAACAGACAATCGGTGTGCTACAGGGGGACCCACTAAGTCCTCTCCTGTTCAATATTGCAACCATGGATGTGACCCAGATTATAGAGGATCAAGATGTCTCCATATACATGTATGCGGATGACATGGTGCTAACATCCACATCACTTGAAAGGTTACAGGAGACTTTCAACAGACTAGTAAACTGGGCGGACGAAAATGAACTTAAATTGAACGAAAACAAGACAATGTTCATGGCCTTTAGAAAAGGAGGTAGACTGTCAGTCAATCATCATTTGGAATATAAAGGCAAAAGATTACAATTAGTGAACAATTTTAAGTACTTAGGAGTAACATTCCAAACACAGGGAGTTGTATTTATGAAGTACATACAAGACAAAGTTGACACAGCAATTGTAGCAATGAATGACATAAGACAACTCGGAAAATTGTCCCGTGATACAGGCATGGCGTTATTTAAGCTCAAAATTACTCCCATAGTTGCATATGCATTGGAAAATATATGGCAATACCTGACAAGGAAAGACCTGAAGAAAATGGAAAGAGTGAAGGCAGTATACTTTAAAAAGTTACTCAATCTTTCAAAATACTCATCCTCTCGCCTTGTATATGTATTGGCCAAAGAGCAATTTTATATCGAAGATTTAAGAAATCAATGGATGCTGCCCGCCACTGGAGCATATGATGCTTTACTGAGTGAACTTCGTGACAAGAGGAGACATATTTGGAGTGACTTCTACTGTACAGATGCCATGACGACTTGTGAGTGGATGTACCCGTATTATGAACTCCGTCATATGATGACACGAATGGCAGTGCACGGTTTTCACCATAAAGTTTGCTCTGAAAAGAAGTATCACCAGCCAAACTTAAACTGCGTGTATTTTATGTAAGAGGCAATGAGAGAGATATCATGTATTAACATGCGGTGAACGTCAGATGTCTATTACAAAATTTTGCACCGAATGAACTTGTATGGTATTGGCAACTCCAGCTATCTGATATGACATCTAGCGGTAAAAATGAGAAACTTACCTAGTAGGGTACATTTGTGACGTGGTGACTGTTGGTATATGGTTTCTTGTATTCGTAAGCAGATCGAGGTAAATTCTTCGTGTCTTTATACATAAGTAATAAGTTTTACTCGTTGATGGAGTGTAAAATTAGTAAAGGCAAAGTATATTGCTCAGTTTACGGCTGTAAGTCGATGCATAAGAGGGCTGCGGATATAAGTTTTCATCACTTTCCAAAAGATGTAAATAGCAATAGCCGAAAGGTGACGATACCAAATAAATACGGGCAACAGGAGCGGGTAGGACCGCTCACCACTACACTCACTGACGACAGGACGGGTTGTTCACTGTTACGCCGAGCCAAGCCGCACCAAGACAGCCAAGCTTCATCAGTCAGGTATCCTTCCCCCTCCCTAGTTCATTTCCAATTACCCTACCAACCGCCATCACCTCGCTCTGCGATATCCGAGCCATTGCACTACGAGTCATATAGGCCTAATTTGACTTCGCAGGGTAAATATCAACTCTGCGAGACACTGCTACCAGTCCGATATTCAACACCAAACCCACCAGCTAACCATCCAAATCAAGCAATTCTTGTGTCCCTCGAGTTTTAATACAAGTGAAACTCATCCCTTCGCCCTACCAAACAGCAAATAATTTCTACAGTCTATGGTACAGTGAGCAAACTGAAATATAGCTTTTAAATGTAACAGCGCCATGACTCGAACTGCTCAAAAACAAATACCAGCAGACAACCGATGCTTGATAATATGCAATTGACACATAAAATCCAGTGGAACACTCAAATTAGATCACGTGTATCGCATAGTTATACATATATACAATCAAAAATAACACTTTCATTATTTTAGGGTCCACATTTACTGATTATAACCGAAAAATATTAAAGTGTTCCATATCAAACGCGTGTTATTGAGTATTTTTATCCTACTTATCCAGACCGACCGCAGCGCCCCTAGTGTTAGTTTGAGTTGCCAATTCCTACTATTATGGCCATTGGCTGAAATAAGTCCAACCCCTCGTCCACGTCGTGGGAGACGGGCAACGGCACAAAGTAGGGGATTGCCTGTAGGGGCGAAGTACAGTGGGGACTTCGTGTGCCCCGGGACCGTTACGGTAACTGTGAAGGTCCTACAGGAACCCTGAAAAGTGACGGCTAACGGGGCTCTGGTGAAGCTACGATAGGCCCAGCAAGCCAGTAGTGGATAAAACCAAATGCTTTCAAAAATGGAACGAGCCTCGGACAGGATGGATTTAATAGACGACGACACGGCTGTACACACGGACTAAGATTTGGAACTTTAAACCTAAGAACGCTGACGGGGAAGGTGGAGGAGATAGTGGATATGATGGAAAGAAGGAAGTTGGATTTATTGGGATTGGCAGAAACAAAGTGGAAAGGGGAAGGAAGGAGAGTACTGAGAAAAGGCTATAGACTGTACTGGAGTGGGAACGAAGAGGGAAAGAGGAATGGAGTGGGAGTAGTAGTACGAGATGGTTTAAAAGAAGAAGTGAGGAGAATAAGTGATAGGATGATGAAAGTGAAAGTAGCACTGAGGGGAGAGACCGTAGAAATAGTGCAAGTGTATGCTCCACAAGTAGGCTGCGCCTCTGAAGAGAAGGAGGAGTTTGAAGAGGAATTGCAGAAGCAGCTGGTAGGAAGAAATATGATTGTTATGGGGGACCTCAATGCCCATGTAGGAAGAGAAAGACAAGGTTATGAGAGTGTTCTAGGACCAGAGGGTTGGGGCGGAAGAAATGAGGAAGGAAAGAGACTGTTGGACTTCTGCCAGAGGAACAGCCTGCTAGTTGGGAACTCCTGGTTTAAGAAAAGAGAGAGCCACACAATCACATGGTACAGTGATGACTTGACCAGGAAGTCGGTGGTCGACTATATACTGTATGAGAAAGAACTAAATAAGAACATCACGGACATCAAGGTTATACCATCGGAGAACCTGGATAGCGACCATCGATTACTGGTAATGAACCTGAGAGGGAGTAAGGAGAAGAAAGGGACTGAGAACCAGGAAAGACGTATAAGGATATGGAAACTGAAAGAAGGGGATAGAAGGGTCGAGTACCTCAAAATGGTAAAGGAAGGAATTCCAACAGATGAAGAAAGAGGGGTGGAAGAGGAATGGGCTAGATTTAAGAAGACACTAGTGGGTGCAGCAGAAGCAGTATGTGGGAGGACAAGTAGTAAGAAGAGGTGGAAGGAAACACCATGGTGGAATGAGAAGACAAAAGATATAGTAAGGGAAAAGAATAGAGCCTTTAGGAGGTGGTATCAAAATAGGACGGTAGAGACAAGGGAAGAGTACCAGGAAAGAAAGAAGGAAGCGAAGAGAGTGGTGGCTGAGGAGAGAAGGAAGTGGATGGAAGAGTGGACAAAGATGATGGAGGAGGATAGTGAAGGTACAAAAAAGGTCCTGTATGGGATGGTAAAAAATAAGAGGCGGAAGGATCCTACGGATTATGTTAGAATGGTGAACAAAAGGGGACAAGAGATAGAAAATAGGGAAGAACTGAAGAAAATGTGGAAAGAATATTTTGAAGAACTTCTGAACCCAAATGGAAAAGATGGTGAGGAGGAAGAAATCGGGGAAGAGGAAGGTGAACTGCAAACAGAAAAGGACTTAACATGGAAAGAAGTGGAAGATGCAGTGAACAAGATGAAAGGAGGGAAGGCACCGGGTGTGGATGAGTTGAGTGTGGAGATGGTGAGAGCAGCAGGAGAGGTGGGGATACAGTGGCTGTACCGAGTGATGAGGACAGCATGGAAGGAAAGGAAGACCCCAGAGGACTGGAAAAAAGGAATCATTGTCCCGATCTTCAAGAAAGGTAGTAGAACAGATTGCAGAAACTATCGGGGAATAACACTGATGAGTCATTGTGCAAAGATCTTCGAGAAAGTTTTGGAAAAGAGAATTAGGACAAGGATAGAAGGAGGGATGAGGGAAGAACAACATGGCTTCAGAGCAGGAAGGTCCACAGTGGATTTGATTTTTGCTGTAAGGCAGTTACAAGAACAGCACTATGAGTATGGAACAGATCTACTGATGGCCTTCCTGGACATTGAGAAAGCATATGACAGTGTATGCAGAAACAAAGTATGGAAGTCCCTGGAGGATAGAGGAGTAGAGAAATGGACTATAAAGAGGATAAAGGAGATGTACAAGGGAAGCGTGAGCTGTGTGAAAGTGGGAGGAGAGAGATCTGACTGGTTGGAACAAAGAAACGGCCTGAAACAAGGAAGTGCACTGTCACCGTTACTTTTCATTGTGGTGATGGATGACATAATGACCCGAGTGGCACAAGTAATTGGGGACGGAAAGATGAAAGCAATGGTGTTTGCAGATGATTTGATGATTTGGGGAAACAAGGAGGAGGAGGTACAGGAACAGTTGGACGTGTGGGAAGGAATAATACAAGGATATGGGATGAAATTTAGCATAAATAAGAGTGAGATGGTGATCACAACAAGGAAGAAGGAAAGAACCACCACGGGAATAACAATTGGTGGGGAACAGCTGAAGAAAGTGGAGAGTTTTAAGTATCTGGGAAGCCTGATACAAGATAATGGAAGAAACGATAGAGAAATAAATGAGCGGGGGAGGCAGGCAGAAGCATTTCGGAGGAGTGTGAGAAGCATGTTATGGAGCAAGGATGTCCCTCAGAACAGCAAAAAGATCATATATCGGACGTACTATGTCCCTATCCTGACGTATGCCTCGGAGACCTGGGTTATGAAAGGAAGGGAGAAGAGCAAAATACAGGCCAGTGAGATGAGGTTCTTGAGAAGCAGTATTGGAGCTACAAAGATGGACAGAATAAGAAATGAGAGGACCAGAGAATTAATGAAGGAGGAACCATTACAGGATGGTATAGAGAAATCTAGACTTAGATGGTATGGACATGTAAAACGAATGGAGGAGAAGAGGATACCCAGGAGAGTACATGAGACGAAGTGGGAAGGAAAGAGACCGAGGGGAAGACCGAGAGACAGGTGGCTGAAGGGGGTGGAAGAAAGCGTGAAGAAGAGAGGAGAAGACTGGACAAGGGTGGAGGCTGAGAGATGGTGGGAAGACAGAAGACGTTGGAGAGGCTTGTGTTCCAAACAGACCCGGCCAGTGGCTGGAAACTGTGCAAGATGATGATGATGGCTGAAATAAAATGTATTATTTTTATAGATGGAGGCTGAGTCCAATAAGGTATCGAAGGGTAGAAGGGTTTATTCTTTTTCCGAGGTTGGCTACTCTGTTACTGAGCTGTGTCTCACGAATCTCTTTTTAGCTCGCCATACTGGACGCTATCTTGTAGTTGGTTTTATCTTTTTCGTGTTTTAATCGTTAATATGACCGGTGGTAAGTTAGTTTTCAGATTTTTTAAGTATATGAGTTATATTGAGCATGTATGATAAATTATGTTTCGATGGCTGGATAGTTTGTTTTATGATTCTCTGCTATGTAATGTGGAGTTAACCGGCGTGTGCTTTATTTTGTCGAATGTTTTGTGGGGTTTATCCGTATTTTCGTTGGGAAAGTTTCATAAATCAAAAGTTGAGACGACCCATTTTTGTCCATTATGATGTTTCTTAGGATGTGTTCAGTTAATTGATCTCGTTCTTCGTAGTTCGTAGGATACTGATGCTTGGCCGGTCCCTACTGACGCTTGGCCGGTCCCGTCAGCGTCGCCAATTTGGGGATATAAATACGGAATCTAAAGTATTTGTAGATCGGTGTGTGGGGATAAAATATAGTATTTGTGATTTTATAGCGACTTGGGAGAAAAATCGTAGTCTTTTGGAAACAATATGGCCTTTTTTTTTTTAAATTACAATTAGCATGGACATGTGTGCAATAGAAAGAGAGAGTGGAGGGAGAATACGAGTGATGTGTTTGTTTAAAGTATGCCTTCCGCCCGAGTATTTTGAATTTGCGGTGTGAACTTTGTATTTACCCGGGGTTAGATGTGTGATAATCAAATATGAGCTCTTTTGTTATTGCGTATCGTTTGCTGTGGAATGGGGTTTAAACTACAGGAATAAATGTCATGAAAATTCGTACTTAAAAAGTAGATGGGATGGCACCGCTGAACGAGAGTCCATTATACTGTAAAATGGTGGTAGCGCTGAATGAAGATAGAACGCGCCACAAAATACTCTACAATACATGAATTAGCCAAAATACCTTATGACACGATGAGAAATAAATCAGGGCGCGATGTTTTAATGGATATTTCCTCCTCCGCTGTCTGTGATCCACCCAGCCATCCCAATCATTAATTCTTTACGAGAGCGTTTCGCGACATGAAATAAAAGGCATAACTATTGGCCTGGATAAAGATTATTGATGCCTGACTTCCCCCACTGTGCGTGACAAAAACCAGGCTGCGCTATCAATTCACCATTGGTCTGGACGAAAATATTGGTCTAGGCAAAACCATTATGAAACCCTCTTGTGAAGTTTTACCATAGTATCAAGACATACATAGCCAAAATTGCTGCTGTGGCCGCGATTAGTCCATATCAATCGTCGGTTGGGGTCGTGATTATTCGGGTCTCTTAGTTAGCCTCTCTGGTCTGTCATCAAAACAATACTGCCAATCTTGCCCTTACGGTACTATGCAAGACATGGAAGCTCCCAGGTCAGTCTCTAGTGCACATCATTCGCGCGCAGCACTCGGTTCACCGCTCTAATTAGGCTAGAGTGTGCAATATTTCGCTCTTAATTTTTTTTTTTTCCATGACTGAAATGAGTGTTTTTTTTTCTTTCATAGTGAAACTTATTTAGCTGTTCTGTGATTAATGGGTGCAATATTTTCCTTTTCTGTGATGAATATGCCTTTTTTTTCATTTATTGTTCACTTCAGACCATCCTCCCTTTTAATCACTTTTAACACCTTAGCTTATTGAAAATATATCATTTATGATATGCATACCTTTCGGGGAGTTGTTGGGAGTCATTTCACAATCTCTTCATACTCAATAGCCACTGCTGCACCACAATAATTATTTCACGGAAAGAATGCCATCTTTGACAGTCATGTGACACCTGAAAGTCGATCATGTGACTACGTTACCAACTTTAATAAAGAAATTCACCACACGCCTTCGCTACTAAGTTAGCACTGTCTTGTAGAAAATTACTGCTGGTACTACAAGCAAGGGGGTCTGGGGCGTAAGCCCTAGGTTAGGTCCGTTTTTGTATGTAAAACATTATAAATACATAAATAAACACTGTAATTGAGTTCACTTAGTGATTTCATACATCACGTGCGAAATAGTACCAAACGCGTGGGGTTGGCAATACTGACTCAGTGAGAAAGATGGGGGTGATAACTTAGATTTCAACTATATGTCGTGTCGCTATTTGGGAGGGATGGTGGGTCTATGACAGCGGAGCAGTGAACATCTAATACTGAATCCTCTCCTGATATCCTCCCGACTATTAAATCAGGTAATTTCAGTTTGTAAAAATATTTATACAAAGGATGGTCTAAAGTGAACCGTTTTTCTTTCCACACATCTGTGGTTTTTGACAATGGTTACAGCCTAAAGCACCCAGATCAATGGTTTTGTGTCGACCGTGCCCCGCTAGCTAAGGCCAAAGGCCGCACCTACCGACCTTCTAACCTTCGTTTTGTCCAATCCATTACTTTTTGACAATGGTTACAGCCCTAACGCGCCCAGATCAATTTTGTGTCAACCCTGCCCCGCTAGCTGCGCGCGGACAAAGGCTGCACATACCCCCGACCTTCTAACCTTCGTTTTGTCCATTCCATTGCTTTTTGACAATGGTTACAGCATAACGCGCACAGATCAAGGGTTTTGTGTCAACCATTCCCCACTAGCTGTACGTGGCCTTCACAAACCCCGATCTTCTAACCTTCGTTTTGTCCAATCCATTGGTTTTTGACAATGGTTACAGCCTAACTCGTCCAAATCAATGGTTTTGTGTTACCGTGCTGTGCGCGGCCATAGGCCGCACCTACCCCCGACCTTCTAACCTTCGTTTTGTCCAATCCATTTCCTTTTGACAATGGTTACAGCCTAACCCGCCCAGACCAATGGTTTGGTGTGAACAGTGCCCCACTAGCTGCCCCACACCTAACCACAAACTTCTAACCTTCGTTGAGTCTTATCCAATGGTTTTGACAATGGTTACAGCCTAACCGCCCAGACCAATGGTTTAGTATGAACAGTGCCCCACTAGCTGCCGCAGACCTAACCACAAACTTCTAACCTTCGTTGCGTCCTATCCAATGGTTTTGGCAATGGTTACAGCCTAACCCGCCCAGACCAATGGTTTGGTGTGAACTGTGCCCCACTAGCTGCCGCACACCTAACCACAAACTTCTAACCTTCGTTGTGTCCTATCCAATGGTTTTGACAATGGTTACAGCCTAACCGCCCAGACCAATGGTTTAGTTATGAACAGTGCCCCACTAGCTGCCGCACACCTAACCACGAACTTCTAACCTTCGTTGCGTCCTATCCAATGGTTACAGCCTAACCCGCCCAGACCAATGGTTTGGTGTGAACAGTGGGTAGGTTTTTGCTAGGAATTAATTCTACCCCCAAGGGAAGATGAAGAGAAAAGGAAAGGGAAGTGGGTTTCGGACTAAGGAACAAGTGTGGATAAATAGGACGATAGTCCAACACCAAACAAAATAAATTTAAATGAGTTAGTGGCGAGTCACCTCAAAGCCCGTGAAACACGTAAAGTGGGTATGGACCTGGACGTAGCTCACGGGAAATGCGGCTGGAGCTTGGGCTATTTGCCAGCAAATGGCATTTGTGCTTTCCCTTCCCAGCCTATATTTGACTACTATGGGGAAGGGTGGAAGTCTGGCAAGACAAAGAATGACAGAATTGTTGTATACCCTTTCAAAGGAATCAGGTTTAATCAACGGTTTTGAAAGGCGCAAATAATTTAAATTCGCCGTGATGTTTTTAGTTCTTGGAATTATATAATTTCCAAGGAGCGACCGAATGCTTCCAGGAAGGGTAGCGATGAAGCAGTTATCGTGCTTTTAAAAACAATTTGATTGTTTTTGAAAATTTTTGGTAAGAACACCAATTGTTGCATTCAAGAAAGGCTAAGCTTCTATCCAGCAAAGTGCCGACTAAAAGTTTAGACAAGAAGAAAAACTTAAATTTGGAAAACCAACCATAAGTTATAGAGAAAGTCTCAACAAGCAGGAAGCTGGCGGAGCTAGCTATACTTGCCTTACTGGCTAGTTAGAATTAGCTATAAAAGCTAAGTGCGACTTTGAAAAAGTTTTTGCGGAGAGTTTTTGTTCAAATGCAACAAATAGTGGAACCTTTTTTACTTAGATGCTAGAGTTTCTTAAAACGAAAATGAGCTTTTGGGTAGAGTTAGGGGAGGTAGGATCCTGCCTAATCGTTATTTTATAGAAAATGAAGCAAAAGGATATAGTTTGATTTATTTAACAATGCGTAAAAATATGATAAATTTAACAACTGTAAAATGTACAATTTAAATTTTAAACCTTTGGGGTCTCAGACCTCTAAATTTGTTGAAGTTTGCACTAGGCGATTAACAAAATTTTGTTTGGAACCTCTTGAAAGCACCAAATCTACTGAAGATTTTAAAATAGTGCTGAGTTTAGCAAATTTAAAGTTTAACAATAAATCAGGTACGATATATATACTTTGAGAATTCCTAATGGAAGTTCTAAAAGTATGAACAAATGTTAAATTTGAAATTATAACAAGAAATACCCCGACCCGGCAGGTGCTGGACAAGGGGAAATGATGATGATGATGAACAAGAAAAGAGAGAATTAAGAAGTTTCTATAACTTCTTGTATTGAAGCAGGGATCACGAGAAAAGTGGGGCCAGTTACCCTTTCTTGATACCTGGAAAAAGGAAAGTTAGAAAACTCACTTGTGAGTAGAAATAATTGAATTCCCTAATGAAAAGTGGAAAAACAATATGATTTGAGGTGTGTACTAGACACCAATGATGCAGAAATTACTTATGAAAAACAGTACAAAGATGGGAGGGCACTTCTATAGAGTGTCACCTCATTGAAAAGAACCTAAATTTTACAATTATTATAATGTGTTGGTGAGGAGTATGAAAGGAGGAAATGGGAGAATCAGGAAAACGTCTATGGCCGTATTTATAGCTTTCGTTCGAACGCGACACGGATGGTTGTTGAATGGGCACGGTTATGCACCGTAGTTCGTTGAAAAATTCACTATTGCAACAAGGAAAGTTTATCAGATGAAAAGTTATTGTAATAGGGATGTAGCGGGAGAAAGTTCGCGCCAGATAGCGCTCGTGTAGTACTGGGTAAGCGCAAGGCGATCGTCTTATGTTTCTCCCAGTCAGCTGTGAGGAATGTATAAACTGTGACCGAATTTTCTAAGCTAAAGTAAATTATATCTTCTCTAATTTTACGCCAAGACTATATTCATTAATTCTATTGGTATATCTCCTAATATATTATGGACGATTTTCAGCGTTTTAAGCTTTAAACAGCTGCAAAATGAGCTACGGACTAGAGGCACTAAAACAAGCGGGTGGATTGAAGAATTAATAGCCTACAGCGGTAATAACAAAATTCTAACACGCTTTATTATACAAATAATGAATATGAGTCAGCATGCTTTCTCTTAAAGATTACAATTACTAGAGTATTGTAGGCCTATATTGATAGATATATCTCCATAAGACTTAAATCATAAATAGAGATTTAAATATTAACTTGCTCCCCCTGCTTACAGACTTCGATTCATGTATTTTTTTAGGTTGATAGCTTACATGATACTGTCGTGTTTTAAGGTAACCATAATCAAAGAAAGTTGATACCGGTAATGTGTACCTCGAAAATGCATCGCAACGTTTGGATTTTATGTAATTTTGTCAATTTCTCAATAAGAACCGTTCCCTTACCCCTGGGAAAGGACTTGGGGGTACAATTTTTTAAAAGTTTGAGAACTGCTTTAGGGCTACGAACTGTTTCCATTCATCTAACTATGTCTCAAGAATGTAGAAGTCAGTCGCTACCACATTCTCCGTCAAGCAGATGGAAGTTGACGATTAATTCTGATTTCAAGAAACCAACCATAATACGTTTGTGACTGTTAATGTTGCGACATTTATTCTTGAAGTATTTGACCGAGTATTGATGTCTTTGAAAATGAGAGTCAGAAATGTTACTTTTATTTCTTTGTGTATATTGACGATTTCTTCCCGTACTTCAATGGAGATGATTTCTGCAGATTCTGATATTGTAGTCTTATCGTGATAATCCAGCAATTTTCTTGTGTATGGCTTCTTCCTAAATAATTATTTTTGGTGTTCCTGGTCCACGGATAAAGCGATGGAACAGCTCCGGTTTTAATCTTGCTCTCTCACCTTCAAATAGGCCACACGACAAAAAAAAAAAACCTTCAAATACTAACGCATAAATTCAGTGGTTATCGAAATGTCTAATCAGTTTATAGGTACAAAATAGGAATTATTTCCCTTTGTAAGCCACACTTATCCAGCACAGTTTTCGTGAAGTCATCTGGTTACAAATGATGGAAACACACTTTAATAATTCGGTCCGATTTTTCTCAACAAAATTTTTCCTTCTAATAGCATGTGACCATTTCTTCCTCATTTCTTTATTTTGTGGAAATTGGTGAAACGAAAACGGGCTTCCCTGATTTTTGCAAAGAGGAACCCTGCAATAGCTCGGCATAGTCACGAAAATAACAATTTAAACTACTTAAATTCGTACATATTGGCGGCATGAGAACACAAGAGACAAATGAAGAGCGCCTTGCGCTTACCCAGTACAACAGCAGTGCGCTCTATCGGTGCTAGTTCTATACATCCCTATTGTAGAGATCACAATTTGAATTTTAGTTTGAGAAAGTTTATTGCGTTGTGACGTTTATAGATGGTAGTTGAATGCAGCGGACAATTTCCAACGAAGGAAGACAAATTATATGCTGATCAGAAGTATTTTCAACATAAATTCCTCAGTGAGGAACAAGCATTCCCATATTTAGGTGGAAGGCACTTGACGGCATTACTTGCAAAAAGATGACTTGCTGTAGAAAATTCTAGAGTTGAGAACAGTAGAATTGAGCAGAATATCCCGCGGAGGTGAAAGCTAAGTTTTTATAGACAGTGGGTTTAATAAGACTCCCGCGGTGTGAGAACTCATTCCCAGATACTCAGTACACAGGGTTGATACGCGACCGGGAAAACCGGGAATACCGGGAAAAGTCAGGGATTTTTGTTGCCGTCAGGGAAAACCGGGAAAAGTCAGGGAATTTTGTAAAAGAAAAGAGAGAAAGAAAGAAGAAAAGAAAAAAAAAAAGAATTGTTAAGCTTTGACAGTAATTTTTGGTTGTTTTACCAGGGTGTCTACCGGTAACGAAAAGTAACGAAAAGGTAGCTAATTTTACAAACGGGTAACGAAAGTAACGAAAATTCTCTGAGGTCGGTTTAAACCATTCAAAACCGCGCCGCTACGCTCACGGATTGGGATGAAGCAAGTTTTACGCAAGCGGCGCCGATTGCGTAGGCTTCCCCGTGCACGAGCTCAAGGATACTCAGGATACCTTCAGTGGTACTTACTGTCTACATCGGTTCAATGTATATTTTCGGCATCAAGAAGAGAGTTTAATTTTGTGTGAAATGTTTTTCTGTATTATTTGAAAACCCGACTTTTCGCGAGATGTTTATTCGTGATAACATCCGAAACTCAACAGAAACTCTCATTTCTGATATTGACCTATAAATTTGGATATCTTTAATTGAAGTACAGAAATAATGCGATATAATTTATAGTGCGATATTGCGAAATGATACAGTTTCGAAAGAAATTCGCAAAAATGCTCCGAAATACATTGACGATGGTGTATTTTAAAAATCTATCAGTCTCGTAAATTTGCGACATCCAGTTCGGTTAATTCGAAACTCCGTTATATGTTTATTTTTCCTTCGAACTTTGGTTCCATTGGATATATAATCTAACCGGTTATCTCGAAAACTTGTATAATTTGAATTCGAAAGAAAATGTGCCTCTTGTCGTATTATTCGTGCTATCCTCTCAGAATAATTCGTAATATCCGATACCTACTTCGAACGTTCATCCTCCAAAATCACATCTTCAAACGGCCGGCTGACCGCACGACTTGCCTGCGGGAATCTCGTCAAACGGATCGGGGTCGATGCCAGTTGCGTAAGTTATAAAACCGTGCCCGGTCGCGAACTTGTGTCTACGAGGACTGCGGGAATCCTGTCAAAAGTGGTTGGGCACCCATCACGAAACATACCGAACCCTACTAGCCACTTTTCCCATTACCGTATACTTAAAAGTGTACAGGGAGCGAAAAGTGCAACAACCCACTTAGGAATAACAGACTACGTAGCATCGTGATACCCATTTCTTCTCGTGATCCACCGTGAACTTCCAACCACATCATACGGACAGCGGGATTCACGGCGCCGACCATGTCCATAACTGCTCGTGAATTTTAACCATGCCCAACCTCGAGCTTGCCTCCGCCATTCTACCAGGACAGATAGACAGGCAGACAGTCGTTGAACGGCCGATTGCATACTCTCGCGTTCTCGGTGTCCAACCGCGAGGACAACGTGAATCTCGTAAAACGACCGAGAGCGGCAGCGATTGCGATACTTCGCGATATTTCTCCGCTTTCGATGACGAGTACAACCGGATTCTTGTCAAACGACAGCAAGCGGTGCCGATTGCGTAATAATACTATATTTTTCCGTGCCCGACCTCAAGGACAATAGAAATCTCGTCGAACGACTAAAAGTGACACCGATTATGTAAATCGCGATTTTTCTCCGGGTTCGTTCTTGAAAACTACAAATCGCGTCAAACGGCTGAGACCAGCGCCGATCGTGTAACGTGTCGATATTTCTCCGTACTTGACTGCGAAGACATGATTCGGTGACAATCAAGTAACGTCGCATATATTTCGTGATCTTCCGTGGGGACAAAGAAAATCTCCCCAAATGGTCAAGATCAGAGCAACTTCTTGGTAATCATAACTTCTTGTACATAAGACGGCATATTAACTGAAACAACTCATTTGATATTAAATATCTTATGTTAGAATAAAATGTATCAGTTGACAGTTTCTAGATACTTTTATTGTGATTGACCAGAAAGTAAGAATTGGTGAATGATTCCTTTCTTCAGTTTTTTTTTAATGGATGTTAGCAAATTAACATTTATTGTAAAAATGTGTTCCGGTTCTTAGATAGATTTCTTCACGTTATTTTTCACGGACGTCATATTGAAAGAGATATTGGATGAGACAAACAGGTATGCTAAACAGAAAATCCAGCAGAACACTCCACTACAGAAGAGAAGTATATCGACCACTTGGAATGATGTAACCATGAATGAGCTCAAAGCATTTCTGGGTGCCATTATAAATATGGGAATGAAGTCTTGAGTCCAGAATACAGGACTATTTCTCCGAGGATTGGCTTGAAAAATATATCCATTTTTCAAGGATATATTTGGCAGAAAACAATTTTTTCAAGTATTTTGTATGTTCCATGTCATCCCCCTAGTACTGGCCCCTCCAGAACAAGAGAGGATAAAATCTGCAATCTAGTTCAGTATTTGGAAAGCAAGTTATGTGAGTTTTACATTCCTAACAGGAAGATATCAGTTGATGAAAGTACTGTTAGTTTCAAGGATAGAGTGATTTTCAAGTGCTACAATCCTCAAAAACCAAATAAATGGGGACTTCGCATATACGTTGTTGCAGATCCTGCTACAGATTATTTGTGCACATTCATCCCATACCATGGTTCTGCAACTATAGATTCTTTGATCCTTCCTACAAAACCCTTGACAAAAAGAATTGTGATGCAGCTTTGCCAACAAGTCATGCAGGACTTGACTGGAACTCCTGGATTTCATATCTTCACTGACAGGTTTTATATGAGCATGGATTTAGCAGAGGAACTGTACAACAATGGTTTTCATTTGACAGGAACAGTACTGATGAAGAGAAGAGGCTACCTATTGAACTGAATGGGAGAAAACTAAAGCAATTGAAGAAACATGAAGTCGTTGCTTACAGAAAAGAAGACAAGGTAATAGTACTAGCAAGGTGTGACGAGAACAGTAACAGCACTTAGTACAAGGCACAACAATGACCGACAATTGTTCACACCTAAGAGGAACAAAAATGTTTATCCCATCCTCAAGCCCACCGTCATCTGCGATTACACACAACACATGGGTGGCGTGGATATTTCGGATCTTTATACACCCTCCTACAATTTTGGGAGGAGATCTGTGAAATGGTGGCACAAGCTCTTTTTCTGGCTCTTCGACGTTGCAATTGTCAACAGTTATTTGCTGTGCAATATGCAGAGAGGGAAGGAACAGAAGAAACCCTTGACACAGAGAACATTTAGAAAACAGCTGGCTGTATAGTTAATTGGAGAGAGGACGTCCCAGCTCCAGTAATGATGAAGAGCGGCTGAATGGAAAGCCACATTTTATCTACCCTCACCCTAAGAAGAATACGAAGGACCGTACTGTGTGTAGTAACAGACAGAAGAAAGGAGGTCGAAGAGAAACCCTGTTCTTCTGCAACACTTGCTCAAGGAAACCAGGCCTTCATCCAGGTGTATGCTTCGAGAAGTACCACACACAGAAAGTCTACAAATGAATACACACAGGAACACTTGGAAATTATGTATATTCAATGTTTGTGTAACAATATTATGTCCTTATATCCAGTTTTGAGTTCTGTTAAATAAATTGTGTCCCCTTAGGAAAGATGGCAGTACAGCCATCCTTATCTTGAAAAATTCGCTAAACAAATTCGAGTGCTAAGGGCTAAATGACTTCTAATTCTCAAAAATAAATCTGGAAATGATGTAGTAATAGATATTTACTCCTCCGCTGTCTATAACCCACCATCCCCATTTTCGATCACACCTGAAATCTTATAAATCTAGCCATGTCCGCCATTCACGAACTCAAGCGACGGTGCTGTCGGTATCTGGAACTAACTTACTGTCGAGATAATAATTCTTAAATGTGACGCATGGTTGAAACACTTTTAGAAACGTGCACTCTTTGTGTTCCAACTGCGATAAAAGATATTAAAATATAAATTAAAAATCCAAACCTACATGAACTAACGTAAAATAGAACGACGAAAATGTTGATGTATTGGATTTTATGTAGGTCTATTGGTTACTTAACGAACAACCTTCAAACTAGAGTACACATAATACTTCGGTCGACAGTAAGGGTGATGGAAACATAAACAAACAAACAGATGCTATAACATTTGATTTGAGTTGATGGGTGTGCACTTCTCTCGTCTCAGTTATTTTCATAATAATTGAGGCTAAAAGATGAGTAATATAATTGCTCAGTTCCGCCGTGCTCTTCAAATTCAACAATTGCCATATCAAAGCATTACTTCCACAAAATGAAGGCTTTTCAGACGGAATGGAGTCTCCTCTCGTTGCTAAGCCGATTTCGAAGTATATGATCGTATACGGGTGGCATTTCACGACGGAGAGTTATCTTCTTTCTATATATAAAGCTCAATGTTTGTCTGTTATTTATACAAATCTACACTGTTTCACCGATCTGAACCAAAATTTGTATACTACACTTTGGAACCCTACGGATAACCCTGTCCATTTTACATTTCGGACAGACCATTCCATTCCCTGCATTTGGCCCTTTGGCACAAATCTACACCGTTTCACCGATCTGAAACATATTTTGTATACTTACCCTCTGGAAGCCTGCTGATTACAATGTGCACTTTAAATTTCGGACAGACAAATCCATTCCCTAAAAACATCATTGTTGTAGGATGCCCATGCCATTTAATTCATCTGGCTGCTGAGAAAGGTGCTGATTCCCTTCCCGTGAAAATTGATGAGCTAATGATTGATATTCATTATTATTTGAATAAAAGCTGCAAGAGGAAAAGATCATCTGAAGTTATATCAAGCTCTGTACCAAACTGATGTTAGGAAAATACTGAATCATGTGTGCACAGGTTGGTTGTCCTTTGGGTAAATGCTTAGAAAGACTGATTTCACAGTAGAAGCCACTGCTGAGTTTTTTTTAAGGATGAAGTGAACCACTGGCACAAACATATCTCTCAAGTATTTCCAAATTCCCAAAGTAAAGACACATGAAGATAAGCCTGCAGAAGTGGCAGTTGGTGTTAGTGTGAACAACAGAGTACAAGATCAAGCACGTGTTATCATTGGCAAAAGGAATTTGGAGAGCAGTTCTTCTCCGTCTGTAAGGAAAAACGTGACGGAACCAAGTCAAACTGTTGGTATTTCAAGACAGGAGAGACTATTTTTTTTTCTGTCATCTAAGTTAAATGAGGCATTTTGCTTGTTTCTGGCATTTACCATCCCTACATTTGAAAAATGTAACAAAGTTCTTCAATCGCAAGCACCTCACATCCATGTCCTAAGATCCATACTAATTGATTTGCTGACAGAAATTCTCTGTAGGTTTGTTAAGCAGTGGCCATAAAGAAATATTGCACAATTTTAGATGTGGTCTATCACATAAGAGATAATCAGAAAGCTGATGATGATTTGGTAATTGGTTCAACAACATCTAGTTGTGTAGAAAATCTGGCTCCTGAGGAGAAGGAGGGCTTTTATTTGCACGTCAGGAAGTACTTCACCGCAGCCTCTGATTATATTTTTCATAAATTTAATTTGGACAGTGAGTTTTCTGTTAATGCTCAAGTGGCACAGATAAGGTCTTTGTCTACTGCTTCCTTTAGTGCCGTGAAGTATTATATCTCTAAGTTTCTAATTATGTTGCCAAAAAAGACTGAAGATGAGCACCACGCAATGGATGCATTACAATACCAGTTTTGTGCTCTCCAAATGGAGGATTTGCCAGCTTGTATTGTGGAAGGAAAAAGAGCAGATTGTTGTTGGTCTGCAATATGGGATATACGAGGTGGAGAGGGTGTCTGAAATATGACTAGGGCCCGGATTTTTTTAAAATTCATATGCATATTTTGACATATTTTGAGGTTTAGTGCATATTCTCGACGTAACAGCATATTCCGGTATATATGTCTGAATTTAAGGACAATTACAAGAACTACTAAAATAAATCTGTTTTGTGCATCCTTAGCTAGTTGCCTATATCTTGTGCATCCCTCACTAATTAGTGTTTTCGACTCTCTGTGTAACGGCACTTTACTTTCACAACTGACAATGGCAACAGATAGCTGAGGTATGGGTAGGCAGGCTGGCTGGACTTCCCGGAATTCCTTTCTCTACCACAGTAGACAATAATCTCAGTGGGTTGGGCAATTGGTCAGGACAGAAGTATCTTCAGTTCACTAGTTACGTTCCAGTTTAATGCCCTGCATCTCAAGTGTTAGTTTCTAAAAAATACCTAAGGAAAAGAGCAGAAGAGATTTACTAAATCAGTGGGTGTCGGGTAATAGGGACTATTCAACAGATGGTGTCATCGTGTACTGTCAAGTTTGCTCAAAGGAAGTGAAATGTGAAAAGAAATTTCAGCTTGAACAGCATTCAAGAACAATTGCACATATTAAAGCAAAGGAGGAGAAGAACAGCACACCACATCAACTACTTCGTACGCAGGTAAAGCCTAAGTCCGGTATTCTTAATACATTTTCAAATGATCTTTGTAGGGCTTTCGTATGCAGCATCATTCCATGGAATAAATTAAACAATCCAGTTCTGCGATCATTTCTTGAGAAATATTGTGTAAATCAAAAAATACCAGATGAATCAACTCTTAGGAAAAATTGCCTACCTCCGCTATATGAATCTACCCTGGAATTAATCCGTTCTGATATCGGAAGGAACTATGTCGGGATATCGGTGGATGAGACAACGGATTCATGTGGCCGTTACATAGCAAATTTCGTGGTTGGTAAATTACATCCAGACGAACCCGGTAAGCAGCATCTTCTTGTTTGTAAAGTACTAGAGAAAACCAACCATAGCACAATAGCAAGATTTGTAAATGATTCTCTGCGACTATTGTGGCCATCTGAAATTGAGGATAATTGTTGTAAAGTGCTTGTACTGCTCACAGATGCAGCTTCGTATATGTTGAAAGCAGCAAAGGCCCTGCAAGTATTTTATCCGAAGCTCATACACGTAACCTGTTTAGCGCACTGATTACACCGCATTGCAGAAGAAATACGCAATCAGTTTCCAGCTGTTAACAATTTAATTGGATGAGGGAAGAAGCTGTTTCTGAAAGCACCAGCTCGTGTCCAGTTCTACATAGATTGTCTACCTGAAGTTCCTTTGCCACCTGAACCTGTCTTGACTAGGTGGGGGACATGGATATCTGCAGGATCATTTTATCAGGAGAATTTTAATGAAGTGAAAGAAGTGGTTACAAAACTTGAAGATGAGCATATTGCGTGTGTCCGTGATGCAAAAGTTGTTTGAAACCGCTACTTTTTATCAAGATGTGAATTTCATTCATGCACATTTTTCTAAACTTCCAAAAGCCATTGAGAGCTTAGAATCTTCTGGTACTCCCCTCCATGAATCACTTGATCTCGTTGAGAAAGCTGCATCTTCATTGAATTCCACTCCAGGCGAAATTGGAGAGAAGATTAAATGCAAGTTAGAAAAAGTGTTTAATTCGAACCCAGGACTGAAGAAGATTAAGTTAGTCAATAATTGAGTGAAACTAGGGTATCCTTGCCAGATGTATGCTCCGAAACTTTTGGTGCCCGTGTATAAGTACTGTCCAATCACGTCAGTTGATGTAGAACGATCATTCTCAGCCTATAAACTCATTTTGATGGATAATAGACATAGTTTGTCTCCAGAAAACATTGAAAGACTACTAGTTACCTATTTTGATGCTTCTTTTTGCAACAAATGATACCTGTAAATAGGTAAGTGAATAAAATTGCATGTTTTAAGTGCATATTTCATTATTTTCCGTGCATATATTCTAACTTTCTAGTGCATATTTGCATGCATATTTTCAGGTTTTTTAGTGCATATAAATCCTGGCCCTAAATATGACTAGTTGGAGTAATGCTGTCAATATTAACAATCCCACACAGCAACGTTGAATATGAGAGATTGTTTAGCTTGGAGAAGAAGACAAGGACAAGCCTAAGTGGAATTTGTTATGAGCAGCAGTATGACGGGGCATTTTTGAAGAGAGCAAAGTCGGCTACAAGGTCTGCATTAAATCAGTAAGCAGTCTCAAGATTACCATCCACATGTATATACATCACCTAATCATAATTAGGTAAAGCCCGACCCAGGAATGTCTACCGCGACGCAGTTACGCACTTTAATTCGTTCACACCTCCTCTGGCACACGTGGCACGTCATGATTCCCCGAGTCCCGATGTGGCAACATTCTCTGCTTGGACTTGGCCTTGATGACATAATGCTACGCAATGTAGACGAGAGCTTCGCTCACCCGCTCGTCATTGTGCAACAACTTGGCAACATTACATTGGCTCCCCAACTCAGCAGCGGCTCGTATCAAAGCATGTTTTAAAATAACATTAAGAGTAAACTACTGGGCGTAGAATTGTGATTCATGTTTCTATATACTCAGTAAAGTGTTGCGTTTCATCCTACTTGTATGTAGAACCCGTATCCTGTCAAACTTGACCCCTCTGTGCGCGTGATATTTCGTTTCGGTGACGCGAGCCGTCTCGCATTTCTTAATAATGGAAATATTTTTCTGCCATGAATGACGTTAATGACAGCGCAGAGCTCCTAAAAATCGCTCGTATACCGCTACGAAGCTTATAACGTTATTGGTGGGTTCGCATTTCTAAATAACATGATTAATTTTTCTGCCCTGAATAACGTTATTTATAGCGTATAACTGGTAAAAATCGCTCGTATACCGTTACTTATACTCTGTATTTCAAAAGAATGAACGTAAAGGAAATGGCGGGAGCTTTGGAACAGCTGAGCTGTGTTGCCAAGTTTTTATTGTTGATGTAGAACACCTGATTCGAATAATACACCGGGCTACTCTTCGGATATTACTTCGGTACTATTATGCGCAATATAATGCAAATGTCGATCCTGAGTCAACGCCGAGGACATTCAAATAGAGAAATACGGTATAAAATGAAGAAAACACACCGAAGCTATGCTACCTTTGTCACCGTTGTTCAATAAATACGAGAAAGAGGCCAAACACTCGACAGCTATACAAATATAATACAAAATACAAACACAAAGTAATATGATGAATATATCAACACTCACCATGCAATGATTATATCCTTCAAGATGAAACAAGAGTTTGGGTGAAGGTCGTTCACAGTTTACAGCAGTTAACACAGAACGCAGAAATAACATCATGACAATACAAAGCACACTCACTCACTGTATCGCAACTCTGTAGGTTAATAATAGCCTCCACATACGTAATGTTAAGGTAAAGTATTTAGCACAAAGCACACAAACAAGCTGTTCTGTGGCGATATTATTTGCAGTGATTTTACATTGTCGATTTGTAGGTTATTGAATGACAAGCGTTAATTTGAACACTACGGTATGCAATGAAACATTACTGGATACGTAAACATTAAGACTAAATGTACATAGCCTATTTTGTACGTCACGCATATATTCGAAATTAATTATATTTAAATTTGAATTGAACGAACAAGGCTAACCATGAAAATAGTTTGTCGAAATGAACGATAGCCGGCCGTTACAGGTTGGGGCACGTGGTCTCCAGCTGTATTTCCAGCATTTTCCCACGTTCTTCCTGTGGTAGGTTTTATTTACAACTTATTGACTCGATGCTTAAAGTATCACGAAACGATGGCAATGAAACAAACTCCGACACAGTTAACAGGCGACTGAATGAATGACAATAAGCTGGCAACATATGGTATTAGTTGTCAAAATCCAGCCAATAGGAGCCCGCGGCGGTACCACTTCCGCATTTACATTTAAATTTACTCCATCTAGCTAAATCCTGAAATTACAGCAAATTACCGTACGTCAAGAAGCGTCCCTAAGCAAACAATTAACACAAATCTAGGATAGCAATCAATCCTAACTGATTAAGAAAACGCTGATATTAACGACACAAATTATACATGATATGGGATCAGTTAGGTGAATCACACAAATCAATAACATCTAACTGCCTTGCTTTCAAAGATATTCCTACCACATTTCATCTGTACAATCTTCTTGGGATTAATATGCGCGTCTTCTCCCGACACAAATAATACTCTAAATTGTCAGCACTTGCACTCCTCCGTGCTGTTCGAAATGATACGTTAATGTACGTGGGTTCGATGTAGGGTCTGATAATCTCTATTATTACACACATTAATTTTTCCTACTCTGAATTCAGTGGCTTCAAGAGTTCCACATAAAAATATGAACAAAATCTCTTCATAAAGGCGGTAGTTATTCCTTAACCTACGAAATGATACGCCCATCAATGTGATGTAACTTAAATTAAGAATTAAAACAGGGTGCTTCCTAAATTAACACTCGGATGATACTCGTCCCATAAATTCTGCATATGCTGACTAGAAAACAGCTCTCAGAGCTAGGACGAGTTAACGGGTACGTTTTAACAATGGTATACAAATAAACGAAGATGCACCGGCGTGATACTCAGCCATAGGGTGTCTTAACAAGTGGTTGGTTGACCAGTCTCAAAGCTAAGTGGAAGGACAAAAATACATGAGAAAATCTACTAAACAATCCTGCCTAAATTGGTTGCCATCAAATACGGTTTTTATGCTAATCCATCAAGACATGGCCCTTTACAACAATAAAGTACGAGACTCACTGTGGATTTCGTCATTCACCACATTTTTCCCTGGAGAAATAATCCACCCTGGGCTTTAGGTCCTGCCCTTTTTCCTCTTATTATTCCTCTCCTTATTGCTCATGTTCATGGTAGTGCTATTCCTTCGACATCCCCCTCATGGGTTGGTTTAAGCCATTACAAACATCTCATGTACGGGTTGGAGCATATCACACACGTGGTTTGGAGTAAGACTCATATTGCGTCGAAAATCACGATGTTGGCACAGAATTTATGGTTATTTTCACTGGTTATAAATTCGACACTTCTTCTACTCACAGGTGCAGACAAATTACAATATAGGCCACTGACGTCTGCCACTGATTCTACGGATACAACAGGTGGTATCCTACACACAGACTTTAATACTTTGCAACACAATCACTTAATATCATCGGAATCATGTGACAAAAATCTCTGCACAAACCTTCCACAGATAAATTATTTAAGACGGCGAATTGTATGCTCGTGGCACAGTACTTACTGATTGCGTTTTGTGAAATTTCCACGCCTCGTGGATCAAAGCTGTCGGCAACGAGGTATCGAAGATAACTGACTGTGAAAAATGACTATAACTTCAAAATATTCTAAGTTCACTTTCCAATTTTTACAGAATGTTATCAAGTCCTCATATCACATGAGTGACATCACAAGGTTACACCGAGATTTAATATGGATTGATATTTAATCGGATCGTGTGCGGTGAGGGTACCATAGCAGGAGGACAATGTTTCCAGTTGTCTGACTCGAACTCGAGGCGCTCACAACTCTGACCCGCTTTTATTGTCCGTTGAGTCATTATTATTAGCAGCAGGCAGCAACTATCTTCACTGTCTGCGTTACCCATTGTTTGCACACAGTTCAAAATACCTGCTAAACCGCAGTTATCGTTGAGAGATTGTCATGGATTTTAGTGCAATATGTTTGTTTCTCTTTAGAAGCGTGAGAGAAAGGGATAATGATTAACAGGTATCTGGGTTATCAGAAAGTGTCCATGTGTATTGGAAGGTCGATAGAGATTGTAGAGAGATGTGCCACTTCAATGAAAGAAAATTAACAATGCTGGATGTGGATCGAGCAAGGTGTATGAGGATTGGATGACCAATATTTGAGATTGATGACTTAGGAGGTGTATACAAGACTTCTATCTTAAAAAGTTGTTCCCTACAATAAAAAGAAATCTCCATTAGAAACTTAAGACCGTGACTGATTTTCCAGGAATGTCAAGAACTCGTTCAAAAATTGTCAACAAGTCGTTAACACTCGAGCTATGGAACAAAATGCATCAGACACAACAATACAATAGAGAAACATTACTGGGAAAAGGGTGGGCTAACTGATGACGGCCCCATTGTTGACCCACTTAATAGAAACTTAAATGTCAGTTCATGCTATTTATCGGACAGTGATTTTTCAGACGGTTGATAAACATGCAGGCTTATAATCTCTGTAAGTGTAAATTTTGTCAAACATTTCATCTTGACCGTATTGTCTTATAATAACAGCTTTTCAGATGGCACAAATTTTTAAACCTGCCATCGCTGGTCCAAAGCTCCCATAAGAAAGAAAATTAAAAAAGACGATGGATGGGAAATGATTCACTTCTTATGAAAATGAAAGAAAACTCGTTTTTCAAATACAAATTGCTAAACAACAAAAATTCACAGACCATATGGAATGAGCCTCATGACAGGCCATATTTCATACTGCTACGACCACCCAGGCCCGAGAATAAGTTGGTTTGCAAAATTAACAACTATTTTCAGAACTGTTAGATCACGTTAAAACTCCATATACACGTTAGCAATAAATTCCTTCAGGAGGTATTAAAGTTTCATTAGGATCTGATTAATACTTATAATGTAATGATCTTCTCAGTGAGCACTCCGTTAGACTTGTTAAAAATACCGGCACTTTTTTTTGTTCAAACCGCTATAAAGTGATAATCGGTTACAATACAAATGTTTACTCTAATTAGCTAAATGCAAAATAAAATAAGGAAAAGTTTGGTGTAGCTTGTTTTTATGTAAGACTACGGGTAACTTTTTTATAGACGTCTAAACTAGAGTTTCTATACTTCTTTCCCCGACAGTAGGCCTAAATCTCACCATCACCCCTGGGCTGCGGAAGTATCTCCAAACATGCAGTTACACTTGCATACCTGCCAACCCTTCCGATTAATTCGGAAACTTTCCGAATTTCCACCTCGTCTTCCGATCTTCTTAATTACTATTATTTCTTCCGAATTTCGGGCCCCAGTGATATATTGTAGCCTAAAAGAAAAAGGTACTGCAAATAATTTCCATTCTCAAGGAGATTCTCTCGTAAGTCGTAATTGCTTTTGTGATTTGCGTAACCTTGTTTTTTGTGTAAGTTTGTGTAAGTTCCTAGCTTGGCAGTGAGCTCCATAGCTGCGATTTCGGAATGGTGAGTCAGCTGATCAGCCTACCGCATACTGATTGGTGGTATTTTACGGACAAACAGGTGTCAAACCTACAATGATTGGTTGAGGCTGGCCACGTGACTGTGCAGGAGGGGATTGAAACCTTGTATGCTACGCACGGCGTTTGTGACTTACTCCGTTTGACGCCATGTTTTTATACTCTCTAGCGTCACGTTTAGTGCATTTAATTGAGGTATTAATGTGTGCATCGGTAGATAAATATTTCAACGAGTCGTGCGGATGATTGTTTCGTGCCGTGTGTCATAAGTTTCTCTCGTCACGGTATGGCGACAAAACCTCAGAAACGTTGTCTCCAAGTGTTCAAAGAAAGCTATAAAACTGAATTTCCATTCATTTTACAATCCAGTAGAGGAAACCATTTTGCTCTTCGTTCCGTGTGCCGTTGCGATATAAATATTTCTCATGGTGGAAAAAACTGGCGTATAACTCACTGCAACACTCTAAAACACAAGGACAGTGCTAGTTGTTTACAGAAGAACAAAAAATTAGCAACTTTTTTATTCACGGGAATGAAGACAATGCTGCCATTCGAGCAGAATGTTTGTTCACGGATTTCATCGTAGAACATAACCTCTCGTTATCATGTTCCGGTCAGGTGGGACATTTGTTTAGAAAAATGTTCCCGGATTTGGAAATTGCGATGAAATATGCATGTGGCAGGACAAAAATATCCGGCATTGTTCATAAAATGGCACGTGCCGCCGATTTAAAAATTATATTTTAAAATATGGGCCTTTCGCGATCTCCACTGATGGTAGCAATGATAGAGATACTAACAAGGGAACGGATCGCGGTGTAAAATTCTGATCTGTTTGAAATTTAGTACATAATAATCCTACAGAGTTGTACAATGACGTAGTGAAAACCGCAAGGGCCGATTTCAATTTTGAGCGCCAATATTGAACGCCGAAAATCTGCCGGACGACGGCATGAGCGAGGAGGTGAGAAGAGGTAAAGCTGACCTTCAAGCCTTGCAGCACGCGCCGGCTCCCGGCCACTAGGCAGCAACCTGCCGTGCGGCGATGCATTCCACACTTTAAACGTTCCCCTCACACTTCTACCCTCTCAAGGTGGACCGGGTTCGATTCCCGGTCAATGCATGTGAGATTTTCGATGTGAAATGCCATGTCCTGTGGTTCGGCTTGCACGTAAAATGGAGGTCCCGTGGCTCCTTCCTCTCGATAAGAGTATAAAATGCAACATATTGTGATGTTTTGCACTTGGCCATACTATAAATAAATAAAACAGCTTTTTTTTTTTTCAGTTTTACTCTTTGTAATCCTTGCAATAGTGAATGCTTACAAAAAATTGGTCAATACAAAGAGATTGCTTGCACCACGCGTACCTTGCAACACTTTCTTTTATACATATATCGCAAGCATTTTGGATAACATCATCCTTGAAACAAAATTGAACGGGGTTCGTAAAGCAAGCGGCTACTTCGTAGTACAATGTTGTACAATTTGCACAATGACGTAGTGAAAACTGCACGGGCCACTTTCAGTTTTGAATGCCAAAAACCTGCCGGGCGGTGGCATGAGCGAGAAGGTGGGGAGAGGTAAAGCTGACCTTCAATCCAAGCAGCACGCGATGGTTCCATGCAGGACATACGGTACATGTAAAGGGAGACAAAAGAATTTTCGCAGAAGTGCAATCGTTGAACTCGTTAACACACAGCTATACAATTCAGTCTGTAATATCTGCCGATGGAGAACTGTTATCTAAACTGTTAGTTGTGTTAAAAGAAAAGGACGGTGAATTTGGCCCTATTGTTAAAAGAACTTTGTTTACAGCAGATGATTTATTTGTATTTTCGTCCCCGTCCGGAAAGTTAACTAAAAAGCTACTCAAAAGTGGTTACAAGATGTTTATTTTCAAACTGTACCAGACGACAGTTTTTTACTCTTGGATTCGTGGACAGCTCAAAGTAAAGTGAAGCAAATATATTAGCGTCAAAACCCGCCAACAAAGCTATCATTGTTAAATCTATTCTCCAGAGAACTACTGGAATGATTCAGCTGTTAGATGTGCTTGGTTTCCGGATATGGAAACTATTTGTTCGTTATTTTTATGACCTAATTATATTATACAATTTCGACATTAACATTCATTTGCGCAATAATATTTTAAAAACCCAATCATTGACCCACTACCAACTATCTTCTCCGCGGTTTCGTAACATGTGGAAATACAGTTGGTACAAATCTGGTTATGTTGAAACACTGCTTGCTTGCTTGCTTTGTGAACCCCGTTCAATTTTGTTGCAAGGATGATGCTATCGAACATGCTTGAGATATGTGTATAAAAGAAAGTGTTGCAAGGTGCGCGTGGTGCAAGCAATCTTTTTTCATTGACCACTTTTTTTTTGTAAGCATTCACTATTGCAAGGATTACAAAGAGTAAAACTGAAAAAAAAAAAAAGCTGTTTTATTTATTTATAGTATGGCCAAGTGCAAAACATCACAATATGTTGCATTTTATACTCTTATCGAGAGGAAGGAGCCACGGGACCTCCATTTTACGTGCAAGCCGAACCACAGGACATGGCATTTCACATCGAAAATCTCACATGCATTGACCGGGAATCGAACCCGGTCCGCCTTGAGAGGGTAGAAGTGTGAGGGGAACGTTTAAAGTGTGGAATGCATCGCAGCACGGCAGGTTGCTGCCTAGTGGCCGGGAGCCGGCGCGTGCTGCAAAGCTTGAAGGTCAGCTTTACCTCTTCTCACCTCCTCGCTCATGCCGTCGTCCGGCAGATTTTCGGCGTTCAATATTGGCGTTCAAAATTGAAATCGGCCCTTGCGGTTTTCACTACGTCATTGTACAACTCTGTAGGATTATTATGTACTAAATTTCAAACAGATCAGAATTTTACACCGCGATCCGTTCCCTTGTAAGCTGTATCCTGTCGTCGTATCATTTTTCAACAAAGAATTGAAGATGATTGAAAATCGTTTGCTATCCATGGAAAATTTGGAAGGTGACTCGACTGGTGCTAACATTGGAAATTTGCTTCTGCGTCTTCTGGAAAGGCATGCCATTCCAGTGGCAAACTGTATAGCTTTCAGTGCAAACAATGCCCCTGTTATGATAGGGAGGAAAAATGGTATTGCCAAGAAAGACTGTGAAGATGAGCACCAAGCAATGGATGCATTACAATGCCAGTTTTGTGCTATCGAAATGGAGGATATGCCATCTTCTATTGTGGAAGGAAAAAGAGCAGATTGTTCTTGGTCGGCAATAGGGGATATACGAGGTGGAGATGGGTGTCTGAAATATGACCGACTAGCTGGAGTATTGCTGTCAATATTAACAATCCCACACAGCAACGTTGAATGTGAGAGATTGTTTAGCCAGGTGAAGAAGACAAGGACACAATTCCGATCTCTGAATGACGAAAACCTCAACAAACTGTTAGTGGTTAAATCAAGCCTAAGTGGAAATTGCTACGAGCAGCAGTATAACAGGGCATTTTTGAAGAGAGCAAAGTTGGCTACAAGGTGTGCATTAAATCAGTAAGCAGTCTCAAGATTACCATCCACATATATATACATCTCCTAATCATAATTAGGTAAGTTGTCCATGGTAATTAACTTAAGTCTGACGAAACGTGAATATGTGGTAGCGAATGCGAAGTGTAATCCATCAGAATGATTGTATGTATTTTCTTTAAACACACAATTGTTCTCTTACGTTTAAATATTGGCCATACGTACTACTCGATGATGGATGATTGTTTACATTTTTGCGAATTTTATGCTGAATTCATACTTTGCCAATAAAGTCACGCAGGTCTTTTGTGTGCCCTATTTCTCCCACGCAATGGTATACTGCGCATGATGAAATCTATAATTTTAAAAAATCTTCCTATTTTTGACTTCGGAAGGTTGGCGGGTATGCACTTGATTTGCGCTTTAAGAATCATATTTCAGCCATTTGGCATGCAAACTCTAGTCTTAGAGAGTTGTGAAATATACTGGAATTTGCTGGAAAATACGGGAATTTAAAAACAGGTCATCGCTTGACACCTTGTGATGGTAAATCCCTCTTGTTAATTGGTGTTCACCCGTTACGTGGTATGAGCTGGCTTGCTTCACCCCACCTCTCATCGATGTGACGCGTGGCTGGCATACTTCCAAGTTGAGGGATGCCTATCTTCTCCTGGCTGGAGTCCTGCCTTACAAGTGTCAGGCGCGCTCTTGGCTCCCCTTCTCGATCAGAACGGGATGATGCCGCTTCGCCTTTCTCGTAACAAATTCTGTGATTGGCTCGCTAAGTCTTGATGCCGAATGGACTGACTGGTTTGTTCGACTTGCACGTGCGTTTCAATATCTAGTTTTAATGCTTGGAAGGCTCTCAATCTGTCCACTGTATCAAATACAAGCCTGATAAAATATTCACATTGCAAATTTTGAGTGCGACTATATTTGCACCAAAGTTCTAGGTAACATTAACTCTAATTTTTCCTCAAGGAGCAGCAGGTATGCTACATTTCACATCTGTAAGTGAATGGAATGTACCGTTACTTCCTCCAACCCTCTTGTAATACACACAGTTTCCTTCTGACAAATGAGAGTAGAAGATAACAGTGAACTTGAGTGATCTTTAAAGATGTTCTTTTTACATTGTGTACTGCATTTTTTTACGTACTGTTATTCCGTGACAGTGACTTTTAAACTACACTGGATAGGAGAACACTAGATAAACAAATGTCCGGCTAAAGAATTAACTGTGTTGTTTAATGTGGGTAAAACTCAAATTATTTCATAGTAATCCTATGTGATAATATAGTATTTCTCTGTAGCGTATTTTGTCTTATTAAAATTCAACTCTTGTAAAATGGGAACTTTTGAAAACTGAAAAATTAATCCGGGATGATTGTGTTCCACTTTAGGCAGGTTTTACTGTACAGTTGAACTGGGTTAATTCAAATGTTTTAATTCAAAATTGTGTGTAATTTGAACATCACATGCGGTCCCATTCTTATTCTTGTACAACACAGTGTTATTGTCTAATTCGTAATCTGGAATATTTTGATTCCTTAAATGTGAATCAACCCAGCTGAACTGAATTAGTATTTTTGTATATAAGTTTGTACTTATTTGTTTTTAATTTGATTTGTTTCTGATTTCAGATCTCAGGACTTCGAGCACTCCACCTGTAAGTTAACATCCATTTTTAATAAAATATTTAGATTGTAGTTTGCTGGGGGGATTAAGTTGATCATGTTGGGGGAGTAGCAAAATATTGATACCTAATTTCTAAAAGGAAATAAATTAACTATAATGTCATAGTACAGGTTGAACATTGCATGCAACAATGTTGTTCCCTTTCAGTCTATCTTCAAGAGAAGGAAATGAATATTAATTAGTTTGTGCTACAGGATGAGGTAGGCTATCCACCTTATATGCCAGAAGAGGTTGCAAAATGCTCAACTCAAGGGTATATAATACCATGGACAGTCCCCTCCTTTTGATATATTAGCACGATTGATTTCCCAACATATTCTCTTAAAACAAGTAAATTGCTTCAGCCGCACTTGGGACATCGGGACAGATCACCTCTTATTTCCACCCCTTATAACAATAATTAACCAAGTATATTTATCATGGACTCTATTCTTGTTTCATAGAGAAGTTATCAAAAAACCACCCTGCACCATTTTCTTGAGTTTTGAAGTGGAGTGAAAGTCTTCAGTGTCCAACTGTCTGAAAATCACTTGCTTTTCACTGTTTTTTGTTGCTCTGCTCTTCCCTGTCCACTGTTGCTTTTTTATACCTCTTTACTCCTCAGAGATCCTACTGTACATGACAGGTACATAAGGTGCTCTTCAAATTCAAGTTTCAGCTACTGTCATCTGTCAGAGCCTGATAAATTTATTATATTTAATTTGAAAGTCCGCAAGGTATGAGAGCAAATAATAAGCGGTGCCAACGATTGTCTAGTTCCAATATTCAAGGGAGGGAAGAGATTGGTAATGGGAGACTATAGGCCTGTTGGCCTCACATCCGTCATATTATGTAAACTGGTGGAGCACCTTATTTCTGATTACTTAAGGAAACAGTGGGGATAGTTATCATGGCTTAATGGGAGGCAACACTGATTTAGACAAGGGTACTCATGTGAGAGCCAAATGTTATCACTCTTCAGGATATTAATGACTCGCTAGACAGGGGGGTGCAAGTTGACGCTGTACTTATAGATTTTGCGAAGTCATTTTATATTGTCCCAAATGACATAGATTTTGCGAAGTCGTTTGATATTGTCCCACATGACATACTGCTCCGTAAATTAGCGGCAACGAAGATTGATAAAAGAGTAATTTTATGGATTCAAGAGTTCTTAACTGGTCGCTTTTAAAAGATTAAAATGGGTAATGTATTCTCGGGGGACATTTTGTTAACATCAGGTGTCCCTCAGGGTAGTGTATTGGGCTCTGTTATTTCTGGCACTTATCAACGACCTACCGAATGGGATTCGAAGTGACTGCTGATTGTTTGCGGATGATTGTGTAATATACCAAAAAGTTAAAACATCACAAGACAACGCTCTGTTGCAAACTGATCTCAACCTGGTTCATGAATGGGCGGTTGACAACAAAGTGAAGATAAATACGAGTAAATGTAGTCTCATGAGAATAGGGAGAGCGCGAAAGAATGATTTTAAATATGTTATCGGCCCGAAACGAAGAGAACATCAATGGAATGGGTGATAGATATTCTCTTCGTTTCATGGGGAAGTGGTGGACCCACGTTTCATCGCCTGTGATGATTCGCCACAGAAACCCGTTGCCGTCTGCGGCATAGCGTTGCAAAAATGCCAGGGAGGATTGGAAACGTTGTCTCTTGTGATCATCGGTGAGAAGACGTGGGACCCATCTTTTGACACAGCTTACGATATCCAAGGTCATCGTGAACAATGGAGAACAAACTGCCATACCACATGTTCAGCCGCTTCGTGATTTCTCTCAGTTGAATGTGCCGGTTCTGTCCATTGATCGCATTCACGCTGTTGACATTTGCACGGGTCCTGGATGTTGCAGGCCTGTCCCGTGATATCCATGCGTCCGGCTTTGAATTGCTGACAGCACTTGACGATCCCTTGCCGGGAAATGGCCCGCTCCCCATACACAGCACTAATTTCACGATGAATATCCGTGCATTTCTTCCTTTAGGACCATAGGAAACGGATTGTCGCACGCCCCATACACAGCACTAATTTCACGATGAATATCCGTGCATTTCTTCCTTTAGGACCATAGGAAACGGATTGTCGCACGCACCTAATATTTGGAGTGAACATCCTGTCGACGCGCCATTGCATTTGGCTGCTGTTCACGCCATACAAGACGAGACACCACAGCGACCTGCTTAACAGACGTGTGGGCAGTGTCTGTCCCTTTCTCCGCTGTGCCCAAGTTTGAGACACACAGCGCACTGCTGCAACGCGTTAGTGCAACTAACTTTTTTGATCCACCTTCGCAGCTGGACATCCCATGTAAAGAATGATATGAAATGGAGTACTTATGTGGGTTGTGTCATCTCCAAAGCATACAAATCACTTAATTTTGTAATGCGGGTATTAAAAGGCAGTAGCTCTGCCGCAGAGAATTAGGATATTTGACCTGGGTGAGGCCAATCTTGGAATACGGCTCAGCGGTTTGGGACCCATCTCAGGTAGGGCTCTTCAATGAGCTGGAGATGGTACAAAGGAAGGCTGCTAGGTTTGTGCTCGACGATTTTAATCCTGAAGTAGTGTAACCTGCTTTTCGAAGGGATTTACGCCACTGACATAAGTCGGAAGGAAATAATTAATGTTTGTTTGAATGCGGCAATTTTTTAGCCAAGTAAATTTAATTTATATTATTATTCTTATTATTAATGTCTTATTTTATTTTGGAGCCTTTAATGTCTCCGACCAACATTATACAACAATCTCAACTGAAACAACTAGTACGTGGGAGAAAGCATCTCCAATGGTGAGCGGAACTGACACATATACGCAATCTCTCTCTTTTCTTTTTGTTCACCGTAAATTCAGTAACTTCAAGCTTGGCAATAATCGTAAATTCAGTAAATTCATCTGACCTTCAATTTCAAATACTTTGCACGTGGTAATGGTAAATTCTTTGAGCTCCATTTTATTATTATTATTATTAAACTTGTTTTTTGAAAATTAAATTAATTTCTTTCAACATGCAATCTTTAATTCCAGTAGGTAGCATTATTTATAAGACAAATTCCTTCTCCCAATACAAATGTTATCAGGGTTGATGATTCAATCATACCACGGTCTGAGTGTGAAGAGTTTTACATGTGTTCTACGCAAGCTAGGGGTTGATAAGAATATAAATTTTAGGAATAAACTTTATGTTGGCTCCTTGGCGCCCAATTATCAAACCAATCTGTCGCATAGAAGGTGATGGTAAGCACCCATCAGGGAAGCAGTAACACGTGTTACCCAAAAGTGGGGTCTCTCGTGAAGACGTTACAGTAGTGCAGCTCGATTGATATATAAACTAGGGAGGGAATCTCTGGAAGATAGGATGAAATCCAGACTGTACTCTACGTTTAACACTTACACTAATTGGCCAGCATGGAGAGAACTAAGTCAACGTCTGGGAAATTCCACCTACCTGTGCAGGGCAGATCATCCACATAAAGTCAAGGTCCGTCCACAGCGTACATATTATGGGAAATATTCTTTCATTAACCATGGCATTGATAAATGGAACTCGCTACCTGCCTCATTCTTAGAGCCTTTCCCCAAACATATTGATGTGTTTAAAAGAAGATTGAATTTTTTTGTAAATACTACGATTTAATTACTATAGTTCCTAAATTGCAAATTGTGTATATTGTGTTTGATGTTATTGTTGGTCATTTTCTGTGTTTGTATAATTTGCCACCGAGGAATTACCCCCATTTGCAAATATTATATACATCATCATCATCTTGCCCAGTTTCCAGCCACTGGCCGGGTCTGTTTGGAACACAAGCCTCTCCAACGTCTTCTGTCTTCCCACCATCTCTCAGCCTCCACCCTTGTCCAGTCTTCTCCTCTCTTCTTCACGCTTTCTTCCACCCCCTTCAGCCACCTGTCTCTCGGTCTTCCCCTCGGTCTCTTTCCTTCCCACTTCGTCTCATGTACTCTCCTGGGTATCCTCTTGCGCCGATAAAGGTCTATTAATAATAATAATAATGCGCGTCAGAGTAGCAGTGGAAGATAAAATCAACAAGGTCGCAAATGGATGGGGAAAAGACGTCTTGCTCGACCCGGTGCTGGGCCCAAGGTTTTCGGAGCGAGCAAAAGATGATTTCCAAAAAACCAAATGCAAACGAATAATTGCTTAATGCAATAATCAAAAGTGCAGAAACGAGATTCCCATAAAATTAATTAAATAAATCCCAGAGCCGTGTTAATCGTGCCTTTGTTACGTCACAAAGACAAGATTGACGAAATCGAGATAAGGATAAGGATAAGGAAGGGGAACTTAAATGTAAGAAATGAAAAGACAAGGGAGCTATATTACTTAAAATATAAAAATGTATTAAGGATAAAAGAAAGAGCGTGTACACGAAATAAACAAATTATTTAAAACAAAGAAAAAAGGCAAGCTAAGACAAGATCAATAATACAAAAGAAACCCAATACCAAGAATAAAGAATTCAAAAACAAAAAAAAAACTAAAAAGCACGACAGAACCTGAGTACCGCTCAACAACATGAATCTAACGAAAAGATACAAACTTGAAAGAAAATAAAACGAAACTTACAAAAGTTAGAGAGAAACGACAAACTTGCAAAAAGTCAAAATTCGAACTGCTAAGACGCGAAGCTTTTCATGATGTTATTGTAAACATACCTGAGGGATGGGGGAGGAGTGAGGGGAGTAAAACAAAGGGAAGAGAGATTTCACGGAGGTAGGAAGAAGGGGAAGAAAACGGGGAATATCATTAAGTTATGTAATACGGCGAAAATCGAAAGATAAAAACAAAACAAAAGGAAAATGAGATATACGGAGATACATTACATTACAATTGACTTGGGACGAAAGAGACCGGTAAAAATCGAAAGCACGCTATAAAAAAAACAGGCTTATACTCCAACATAATGCCGCAACAACACGACATATAAAAAAAAGAATAATATGACATCGGAGCTGGAGAAAATCCCAGTTAACCACCGTCACATATATTCTATAAACAAAGGGGACACGTATTAGTGGGACGTTGGACATAAGTCCCGTTACCTCACACATACTGTCCGCAAACAAAGGTCCAATTGCTACCAATCAAATGAAACATTTGTGGTACAAAAGAGACACCGACGCAAAAGACGAGCACCAAGGCCCGACAGGAAAATATACATAAGCCAAGACGCAGAAACGCAATACTTTCGAATCTTACAGGTATTAACCAAAATAATAAAACTGTGAGGAGGGCACATAACAAAAGCAACAAAAAGAACTCCGCCGTATGACATTACGCAAGGTCCCGGATATCTGGTTCAAGGATTAAAATACTAACAGTAACATCTTGAAAAGGAAAGAGAATTAAGCAAAAGAAGGAACGTTTAACAAAAACAATTACATTGCGTTAGATAGAAATACATTGAGCCGTACTCACATTCCGCTGCGCCATGAGGGTGGGCCTCTGCCCGAATACACACGTTCGCCTTACATCTCGGCGCGTCTAAGACTGACCAAGCTTCTGTCCCCCAGAGGGGAGAGAAGCCTCTCAGAAAAATCAAATGCGTAGTTTGGGAGTGGCCCCAAACTCGCGTCAAATATTGTCAGAGCCAATGGCAGAACGAATTGCACAACAAAATGCAAGGTAGCAACAACACTAGCCAATACGAGAGAACAAGGCAGTATGTAGCCAGGGGTTGCACAACGTTAGACAGAGAGATACATACACACAAACTGCGCACTTTTAAACTCTCGAGGCGTAATATAGAGATGTCACAACACATGACAATAATAATAATAATCATGATGATAATAATAATAATTACAATAAATTCTGAAAAGTGGTTCAAATTCCACCGCTTTCTCCAAAAAAAATTCTTTTACATAACAAAGGCATAAAAGAATTTTTTTCTTTTTCATAACAAAATTATATAAAATAACATTCTTCGATTAGATACATTTGAACAGGGTGAAGGAAAGAAAATTACATCATGTACACTAGATACATACATGAAAATAAAGACATAATAAAATGTTCTCACATTTCTCTTATTCATAAGACGCAGCTTAATTAAAAGTTCTTTGAACGTCATAACTTCCATAAAAGGCTTGACGAAACGCAAGTCTCTTTTCTCAAACACACATATATTTTCATACACACGTATTCACGAAGATGTTCACTGGTGAGGAAAATTTTTTCTTTTTTTTTTTTTTGGTACGAAAGAAAAAAAAGACTTTAAAATGAAATTAAAACAACAAAAATTGAAATTATATAAAGGATCAGTACAGCCGTGAAATAAAGGCGGATCCTACCTCTACTGCACGTCAATACGTCACACATATTGAAAATGGATGTACCAAAAAGAAAATAATGATAATAAAACGGTCAATCTTGAGCTAGACTCTGCCAGATGACGTGGAGAAAGCGAAGTCTTCTTAATGGCGACCTTCTGGAAATCAGCCAATTTTCTAATAATAAAAGAAAGAAAAAGGTTAAATCATGATCACAAAAAAATATAAAGGGGAGCACCCTGTATACAAAATAAGGCTTGCGTCGGGGAAATATTTGGGGTTACATAAGCTCCGTAAGAGGGAAAGTGGATTCATTCTGCCAGCTGGAAAGTAAAAGTATGAATAGGCAGGGTCGTCAGACCAAATGAAAGAAGAGAAAACGAGCCGTGAACGGGGTCTAAAGGATACACCGGCCACTTCTCAGGTACTTGGAGACTAGCTATCGCTACCGGAAACACTCTCCAAATATATGACAGATACAGGAAAATAATACACATTATCTTAGAGAAAACATTAGATTGAAATGATTTATAAAAACATGATATCACAAAAACGTAAAACAGAAGTTACGATAAATAGTAAACAACTATATCAATAAACAAATCCCTGTCACTACAAGAAAAGAATGTAAGTCAACAGACCATCTCAGGCGCTGTCGAACAATAGCAAGTCGTGTCTGCAGCTCGGACAATGGGTCGGGCCGGCTCCTTACAACAAAAGCAGGCAGGTACTGGAAATTGCCTTAGGTAGAAGTATAGTTCAACACATCTTTCGAAATCCTCCGTGTAACTCAGGCGGCCACGGGTGTCTCCTGCCTAACTAGATACATAGCAGGAGTAAAGGGGAAAAATGTACTAATAACCTTCGTCAAATGACATTAGGTACTAACAAATAAAAAGGAATAATAACTCAAAGAAGCTGTCAAAATAAAAAATGCCATCCCGGACAGAGAACGAAAATCCAAATAATTACGTTACAAAATACCTTCCAAATAAAAGGAACAGACTGGAACCTCGCATAAAACCAATCAAGACCAGACATACAATCAATCAAACTCGAAACCCAATAATAAATATTACCAACCCACAAAAATAAAATGGTTACAGCGTCAATATACGGGCCGTAGACCTCAGAGGTACCGCATTAAAAAAAAAAAAGACACAGAGGGTATGGCCTATCCCATACAAATATAAGAAAATTGGGTAATGCACGCCAGAGTAGTTCACACGAACATCAATGTCCCATAACACGGAAGCCGTAGACCTAAAATGGTTGGTATCTCTGAGTAATACTTATCGTATATTTGGTTTGCCAATAAAAACGAATAAATAGTTCGTACGTAATATATATATATATAGTTTAAATTGAATAGGGTATAAAATCAAAATTGAACTAAATTTGAAACCACCCACAAATAACTGTTGATAAAAATTCATTAAACTCATTGACACACACATTCATCTCAAAATACAACCAACAACAACAACACTACATACATACTCCTTCCCATAAACAAATCAAAATTTCCCCATTACATCAGAATGCTAATATGAGTCGTTGGAACACCATGGAAACTCAAATAACGGACTACAGGTCATCGTGACAAACTTCATCCCATACTAAAGATTGACGAATCGTGTAGAATCTATGTACATCCTAAGTGGGCGTCGAAGCCGTGGGACAGGTCCCATACCCTAATCCCGACGAAGACCTCACCTAGCAGGTTTCCCAACGAAATACACACTACCATACTGAACATATAGTAACATCAAGCTTACCGTATATAAACAATTTTAAATGAAAACCTACATTGAAATCCCCTGACAAAAATAAAACAATCACCCTCCCTAATTATGAAACAAACTTAACTCCCAATCATAACACACATAATAGCTCAACAGACCATTCATTCATAACTGAAACAACAAACACTATACTAACATCAAACGTTAGTATAATTACGCGAGGCTCAAGGTGGGTCGGGGCGACCGTAGGATTTAAAGAGACGGTTCCCATAAGTGGGCCCACCTTCATTGGGGAAAACTTCGGAGAAAGAGGGGCGGGGGGTTTTAGGCTGTACGGTAATGACAAGGAACCTGTCAGCTGCTGTTCCAGACTGAGACGTATGAAGGGGTGAGGCGAGTTCTGAGAAATATCACAGTTAACAAAGCGACTATTTACAACAAAGGTAAGGACTCAAACCCTTGAGAGAAATGCATTTTCTACTTCACAGAAAGTAAAATAAAAACGTCCACAACACTGACGAAATGAAAAGGAAGAGAAAGCAAACAAAATTTCCTGTCGCCTTAAAATCACCGTTAACTAAACAAATGTCTACTAGAGGAAGCAAATACATAAAAGTAGGTTACAATACCGTGACGTGTCGTGTTCCAGCGATGCGATGTACTCACTGATATGTTGCCACTGTTCACCTCGAAGCTGGGTCTTTTGGATGTCTTGTTTACTTGAGGGACTAAACCACCTTTCCTTGGAGATGGGTTTCCTGGATGCCCGTAGTTCACACAGAAAGTAACTTCACCCTTTCTTCAGGGGTGGGGAAAAACAATTCACTGAATTCCTTAAACTCAAAGAAAAACAAATTTTAATACAATGTAAATGAAGAGAAAAATAATAAAAGGTTAATAACTTGAGAGAGGTGAGGAGGGAACGATTTCGCACGCAACCATGCGATCTGCTACCATTGCGCCGATAAAGGTCTATTAATAATAATAATAATGCGCGTCAGAGTAGCAGTGGAAGATAAAATCAACAAGGTCGCAAATGGATGGGGAAAAGACGTCTTGCTCGACCCGGTGCTGGGCCCAAGGTTTTCGGAGCGAGCAAAAGATGATTTCCAAAAAACCAAATGCAAACGAATAATTGCTTAATGCAATAATCAAAAGTGCAGAAACGAGATTCCCATAAAATTAATTAAATAAATCCCAGAGCCGTGTTAATCGTGCCTTTGTTACGTCACAAAGACAAGATTGACGAAATCGAGATAAGGATAAGGATAAGGAAGGGGAACTTAAATGTAAGAAATGAAAAGACAAGGGAGCTATATTACTTAAAATATAAAAATGTATTAAGGATAAAAGAAAGAGCGTGTACACGAAATAAACAAATTATTTAAAACAAAGAAAAAAGGCAAGCTAAGACAAGATCAATAATACAAAAGAAACCCAATACCAAGAATAAAGAATTCAAAAACAAAAAAAAAACTAAAAAGCACGACAGAACCTGAGTACCGCTCAACAACATGAATCTAACGAAAAGATACAAACTTGAAAGAAAATAAAACGAAACTTACAAAAGTTAGAGAGAAACGACAAACTTGCAAAAAGTCAAAATTCGAACTGCTAAGACGCGAAGCTTTTCATGATGTTATTGTAAACATACCTGAGGGATGGGGGAGGAGTGAGGGGAGTAAAACAAAGGGAAGAGAGATTTCACGGAGGTAGGAAGAAGGGGAAGAAAACGGGGAATATCATTAAGTTATGTAATACGGCGAAAATCGAAAGATAAAAACAAAACAAAAGGAAAATGAGATATACGGAGATACATTACATTACAATTGACTTGGGACGAAAGAGACCGGTAAAAATCGAAAGCACGCTATAAAAAAAACAGGCTTATACTCCAACATAATGCCGCAACAACACGACATATAAAAAAAAGAATAATATGACATCGGAGCTGGAGAAAATCCCAGTTAACCACCGTCACATATATTCTATAAACAAAGGGGACACGTATTAGTGGGACGTTGGACATAAGTCCCGTTACCTCACACATACTGTCCGCAAACAAAGGTCCAATTGCTACCAATCAAATGAAACATTTGTGGTACAAAAGAGACACCGACGCAAAAGACGAGCACCAAGGCCCGACAGGAAAATATACATAAGCCAAGACGCAGAAACGCAATACTTTCGAATCTCACAGGTATTAACCAAAATAATAAAACTGTGAGGAGGGCACATAACAAAAGCAACAAAAAGAACTCCGCCGTATGACATTACGCAAGGTCCCGGATATCTGGTTCAAGGATTAAAATACTAACAGTAACATCTTGAAAAGGAAAGAGAATTAAGCAAAAGAAGGAACGTTTAACAAAAACAATTACATTGCGTTAGATAGAAATACATTGAGCCGTACTCACATTCCGCTGCGCCATGAGGGTGGGCCTCTGCCCGAATACACACGTTCGCCTTACATCTCGGCGCGTCTAAGACTGACCAAGCTTCTGTCCCCCAGAGGGGAGAGAAGCCTCTCAGAAAAATCAAATGCGTAGTTTGGGAGTGGCCCCAAACTCGCGTCAAATATTGTCAGAGCCAATGGCAGAACGAATTGCACAACAAAATGCAAGGTAGCAACAACACTAGCCAATACGAGAGAACAAGGCAGTATGTAGCCAGGGGTTGCACAACGTTAGACAGAGAGATACATACACACAAACTGCGCACTTTTAAACTCTCGAGGCGTAATATAGAGATGTCACAACACATGACAATAATAATAATAATCATGATGATAATAATAATAATTACAATAAATTCTGAAAAGTGGTTCACTCTTCTCCTCCATTCGTTTTACATGTCCATACCATCTAAGTCTTGATTTCTCTATACCATCCTGTAATGGTTCCTCCTTCATTAATTCTCTGGTCCTCTCATTTCTTATTCTGTCCATCTTTGTAGCTCCAATACTGCTCCTCAAGAACCTCATCTCACTGGCCTGTATTTTGCTCCTCTCCCTTCCTTTCATAACCCAGGTCTCCGAGGCATACGTCAGGATAGGGACATAGTACGTCCGATATATGATCTTTTTGCTGTTCTGAGGGACATCCTTGCTCCATAACATGCTTCTCACACTCCTCCGAAATGCTTCTGCCTGCCTCCCCCGCTCATTTATTTCTCTATCGTTTCTTCCATTATCTTGTATCAGGCTTCCCAGATACTTAAAACTCTCCACTTTCTTCAGCTGTTCCCCACCAATTGTTATTCCCGTTGTGGTTCTTTCCTTCTTCCTTGTTGTGATCACCATCTCACTCTTATTTATGCTAAATTTCATCCCATATCCTTGTATTACTCCTTCCCACACGTCCAACTGTTCCTGTACCTCCTCCTCCTTGTTTCCCCAAATCATCAAATCATCTGCAAACACCATTGCTTTCATCTTTCCGTCCCCAATTACTTGTGCCACTCGGGTCATTATGTCATCCATCACCACAATGAAAAGTAACGGTGACAGTGCACTTCCTTGTTTCAGGCCGTTTCTTTGTTCCAACCAGTCAGATCTCTCTCCTCCCACTTTCACACAGCTCACGCTTCCCTTGTACATCTCCTTTATCCTCTTTATAGTCCATTTCTCTACTCCTCTATCCTCCAGGGACTTCCATACTTTGTTTCTGCATACACTGTCATATGCTTTCTCAATGTCCAGGAAGGCCATCAGTAGATCTGTTCCATATTCATAGTGCTGTTCTTGTAACTGCCTTACAGCAAAAATCAAATCCACTGTGGACCTTCCTGCTCTGAAGCCATGTTGTTCTTCCCTCATCCCTCCTTCTATCCTTGTCCTAATTCTCTTTTCCAAAACTTTCTCGAAGATCTTTGCACAATGACTCATCAGTGTTATTCCCCGATAGTTTCTGCAATCTGTTCTACTACCTTTCTTGAAGATCGGGACAATTATTCCTTTTTTCCAGTCCTCTGGGGTCTTCCTTTCCTTCCATGCTGTCCTCATCACTCGGTACAGCCACTGTATCCCCACCTCTCCTGCTGCTCTCACCATCTCCACACTCAACTCATCCACACCCGGTGCCTTCCCTCCTTTCATCTTGTTCACTGCATCTTCCACTTCTTTCCATGTTAAGTCCTTTTCTGTTTGCAGTTCATTTTCCTCTTCCCCGATTTCTTCCTCCTCACCATCTTTTCCATTTGGGTTCAGAAGTTCTTCAAAATATTCTTTCCACATTTTCTTCAGTTCTTCCCTATTTTCTATCTCTTGTCCCCTTTTGTTCACCATTCTAACATAATCCGTAGGATCCTTCCGCCTCTTATCTTTCACCATCCCATACAGGACCTTTTTTGTACCTTCACTATCCTCCTCCATCATCTTTGTCCACTCTTCCATCCACTTCCTTCTCTCCTCAGCCACCACTCTCTTCGCCTCCTTCTTTCTTTCCTGGTACTCTTCCCTTGTCTCTACCGTCCTATTTTGATACCACCTCCTAAAGGCTCTATTCTTTTCCCTTACTATATCTTTTGTCTTCTCATTCCACCATGGTGTTTCCTTCCACCTCTTCTTACTACTTGTCCTCCCACATACTGCTTCTGCTGCACCCACTAGTGTCTTCTTAAATCTAGCCCATTCCTCTTCCACCCCTCTTTCTTCATCTGTTGGAATTCCTTCCTTTACCATTTTGAGGTACTCGACCCTTCTATCCCCTTCTTTCAGTTTCCATATCCTTATACGTCTTTCCTGGTTCTCAGTCCCTTTCTTCTCCTTACTCCCTCTCAGGTTCATTACCAGTAATCGATGGTCGCTATCCAGGTTCTCCGATGGTATAACCTTGATGTCCGTGATGTTCTTATTTAGTTCTTTCTCATACAGTATATAGTCGACCACCGACTTCCTGGTCAAGTCATCACTGTACCATGTGATTGTGTGGCTCTCTCTTTTCTTAAACCAGGAGTTCCCAACTAGCAGGCTGTTCCTCTGGCAGAAGTCCAACAGTCTCTTTCCTTCCTCATTTCTTCCACCCCAACCCTCTGGTCCTAGAACACTCTCATAACCTTGTCTTTCTCTTCCTACATGGGCATTGAGATCCCCCATAACAATCATATTTCTTCCTACCAGCTGCTTCTGCAATTCCTCTTCAAACTCCTCCTTCTCTTCAGAAGCGCAGCCTACTTGTGGAGCATATACTTGCACTATTTCTACGGTCTCTCCCCTCAGTGCTACTTTCACTTTCATCATCCAATCACTTATTCTCCTCACTTCTTCTTTCAAACCATCTCGTACTACTACTCCCACTCCATTCCTCTTTCCCTCTTCGTTCCCACTCCAGTACAGTATTATATACAATAATAATAAATATTATTATGGATTTCTCTTCACAATAAAAGCAAAGAAAAAATCAGGCCCTTGTTTCAATACTGCTCAACCCTTCTTGTTAAGGCTACAGCTGCCTCCTTCCCTATCCTACCCCCAATTTCCAAATTGCCATCACAATAATACAGGTTGTCACAAAATATACACACGCACTAAAATACACGGGCTATATGAAAACGACGTCGCAGCGTCTAAAATAAGCAACAACATACAACCTCTCTGTAATGTTGTTAAAGTACTTCTGCACATTGGATCTCTACTTCTTGAGCTCACTTATGCAAATCCTACGACTTGTTTCCTACTTCTCCTTCCAATACAATCACATTCTGCAGTGCGTCTCTACCTTAAAAGACAGTACGCATTAAATGGGGTGCGCTGATGCCAGATCTACTGCTTGTACAAAGTTCTGCAAGAGCGGGCACATGATGTAATATAACTCGTATACAGGCGTGATTTTACGCAAAACTCTGGAAATTTCCAAAATATTTGTTGTATATAACTGTAGCTCATACCTTGCAGCGAACAACACTACAATATTTAGATATGATACGCCGAGCCTCAGTGCGCGATTTTAATGCACACATAACAATTTATATTTTTCAATTATTCATGAATATGATATTATAATATGTTATAATTTATAATATTACATTTTTTCAAATATGATAGGTTAAAATAAATTATAATATGACATTTTTCATGAATATTATATATACCTGTGGCAGGTATATTGTGGTCCATGTAATTTACCCAATTTTGTGTGGTCAAGTGGTGGTATGCAGCCGAAATTAAATTCTTCATTTCTTGTTTCCTGAATGAGACGTTCAATTTTATATAGTTCTTCACTTGCGCCCATACCATTTCGATGGGATTAAGTTCACTATGGTATGGTGGCAAGCGAAGAACAAATTTTTTCTGCTGATTTAGCCATCTCGTCAATGATGTATTTATCATATCTGACTCTGTTTTGAGTCACAATAAAATGAAGCTTCAGTTTTAACATATCATTTCGAAAAGGGACCCCTTTTGAGTGAGCCAATCTATAATCCGGTGTTTTCTCCGTTATAGGTAAAAGTTCGATTTTCCGACTGTGGTAGCCTACATTGTCTATTACTAGGATAGATCCTTCGGGAACATTGGGCAACAATTGCTTGGCGAACCACTTTTCTTACACTTCACCTGTCATTTCGTCGTGGATGTCTGCCGTGTCCTTTTGGCACAGAAACGTTAACTCTGCACCACTAACGAACCCTTGTTCATTCCCGGGATGAACAAAGGCAAACCACGGAAACCACTTAGAGGATGGCTGAGGTAGGAATCGAACCCGCCTCTTCTCAGTTTAGTTTCATGAAGTTGAGTACACCCCGTTCCAGCCCTCAGACCAGAATTAAATTTCTTGGCAGAGCCGGGATTCAAACCTGGGCCTCTACGGTGACAGCCAGGAATGCTAGCCACTAGGCAACGAGGCGGACAATTTATAAAGAACACACGCACCACTTCATTTCACAGTTTAACTTCACACCATCACACATCAGTCGGGGAGATACTGGCGCCTGAGTAAACAAACTTACGCAGCGTCAGCGCTGAGCGCGAGGAATAAGTGCGATAACTTATGAATGCTATCTGATATCGAGCTCTGGTTTGTTTTAAAAACTTTCTCACATATTAATGAACATTTCGTCTCGCTTAGTCACCAACGTAAAGTTGATAGCAAAAAAGTTTGTCGCTACATAACTTTCCTGCGATACCATCCCAGATTTTTCAAGTAACATTTAAGAAAAAAAATCATAACTTTCTTACTATGATAATAATTACTGCCCTGAGAAATGGAGTATCTTCTACCAACATCAGGCAATCTAAAATTAAATTCTTGATCTGTTGCGATCATTAGTTCATTATCTATGGAGTGATAAGTTATATATCTGCAAAAATTTAGATTCTCGCTAAAATATCGTAATTGTGAAAATTGGGCCATATGCTCATTATTTATGGCTTTTATCTTTACATCACCATTAAGAGCGGAAAATTCTCTGTAAGACCACGCAAACAAAATTATTGGGAAATGGCAACATCGCCGGGGTGGAAGAGGACGAAGCTAATTGCATGACATAGGAGTGCGAGTGAGAGGCAAATACTACATTTAATTCCATACTGTCTTTTAAGGTTGAGATGCTCTATAGACGATGACTTCTATTTATCACTCCAAATCACGCAAAATAATCGGTCTACTCTCGCTACAACTCACTTCTTTGATTATGTTTGGCGGGATAGTGGAGAGACATCATAGTGTTCTGTGCGTCACCTTCCCAGCTGGTGTACTCTGTTGAGATAATTCACAAAATAACCATAATTAAGATAATTGTAGTGAAATCTGACCTTGGCAAATGTTTTATTCATAGGAATACTGCCCATATTTTTTTCTGGTCCTGTGAATTGTGGGTTAATATTCATGGTCACCTGAAATGGAAGGAAAATAAACTATTACCGTATATGAAAGAAAAGTGAATTTAATGTCAAGCATTATGTAGTGAAAGTGTATTTCTCATGTTTTGGACATGCGTTGCCACCAGAAGTTTGTCGGCCAACACTGTGTGAAAACTTTAAGGTTTTCCAGAAGTGTTCCTCCTTATTTGACATAGTTATTTAGTAAAGGCATACCTGCCAACTTTTATGATTTTCCCATGAAATTTACGGATGAACTATTTTACTTACCAAGATCTATTCATTATTCACGGCAGGACTAGCTTCCGCAGGCCACCAATAGATGGTGTGTCACCAGGGAATACTTGATACATTGCATACATTGCTGTGGTTTGTATTTTTCCGAGTGGTCCTCGATCATAATTATGTCGATAATTCCTTTTTGAGTTTAAGGAGGTATCAATATTATTTTTTTGTGAATGAAAGGCTGATTTGTTCAATTACATTTTTCATTCATTTGTTCATTTCTTATATCTTTCCTTTCGTTGACACTATTTTGCAGGGATCAGTCAATGCAAGACTTCCTTTATCGGAGAGAATTTGAAGTAAACCCTCAAGTTTAAGCTTGAAAATTAAAAGGAAACGAATTAGTGGTAGGTTAGGTAGACAGGAAGAACAAGTTGCTTACGTTCTTTAAATTTATTAACCAGCAATAGCATATAAACAGTAGCTTTCATAATTGTTCCTTAATATCATTGAGATGAGTAACAAAAGGATGTGCGGTCAAGCTTTAAATAATTTTTAAGGTGAAACATATTATCTACAGCCTTCATAGCAAGGAAATCTTATTCCCAATAATAAAGAATAACAAAAGGGTTTAACTGGTAATAGCACAATTTTGAAATAGAAAAGAATCTCATAGCAATTCATAAACTAAGCCCTAAGTGGGATGACAAGCAACCACAAACAGCAACAATTCGTAGCAATAAACAAATTATAAGTGTTTGGGGGAGTGATTTCCATATACACAAGAGGGGGGGGGGGGAGATATTCCCAATAAATATTTACAATTGATTAAATTGAAAAGGGAGCAGAGTCCAATAAATATAGAAAAATGTACAATTAGTGGGGAAGCAGGTCCCATTTAATGTAAGACAATGTATAATTAGTAGGGAGACAGGTCCCATTGATTGTTATAAATTTATAAATATTGAAGAACAAGCTCGAATCAAAGAGCTAGGAAGAATTTCTAATAAGTATAGAAATTGAAACAGCACTACTGAGGCTAAAGAATCATTAACCCATTTGAGTGGTCAATACTTGAGCGCAGAAAGAAACTATGGCACGCTAGTTTTAGGTTAAGGGATGAATTCTGACACTGGAAAGTTAAGAGTAATGTACTTATCTCAAGTTGTAGATGTCACACACACACGTTTGTAGCACTTTCGTCTCTCCAGGAGAATGAAATATGAACCATAATTGGCTAAAGTATGTTTCAATGGCGAAACATGAAAGGTCTGACGAAGATCACATTTGTAAAAGTAGTAAGTTAACACAACATGATTGTTGTTTGAAACCAGTGGAAAAGGTCCAGTTGACGAAAAAGGCTGGTTTGCATTTTGTTGAATACAAAGTTTAATTATTTGCACAGCGTTGAATGCATGGTGTCCACAGGCAGGAATAGTCAGTAAAAGTCAGGAATTTTGTTTTTGGTCAGGAAAAGTTGGGGAAAAAGTGTGAAAAAATGGTGTGAGTCAGGAAAAAATGGCGAAAAGTATTAGAAAGTCAGGAATTTTATATTAACCATACAGTATTTTGTGTTTTACAGCAATATTTTGATGTTACTAGTAAAATTAATCTCGGAAGATAAAAAGCAATGACTCACTGGACATTGTGGTAAGTTTCCATTTTTACAGTACAACATAGCAAAAACCTATTTTACCTATTTTTTGAACGCTTTATTGGCGTTGGGATGTGGCAACCCCATCACTATAGTTGAGGTTATTAAGTACTTTGATTTATGTATTATTGCATTATAATAAACTTTATTTTATATTTTAAATGAATCAAGAGGCGAGCGTTGGGCAGCTATGGGGATGGTGGAGGCTGCAAATAAGATACGGTATATATAAATTTGCTCAATAAACCTTTTTTCCGATGTTACAATGACTTCGCGAGTCAGGAATTTTGTTGAAAAATTGTCAGGAAAATTGTCATAGAAAATTCTGTGGACACCATGGAATGACCATGGTTGGTCAACTGTCTGGTATAGATTCAATCTTGCAGACGTCGATCGAGAAAGCGAAGCAAGTCGATCCAATCCAAGAGTGTCGCAGAGAAGAGATGAGCAGAGCTGTGGCTAATAGTGCTGAAGGTAGCCAAGAAATTCTCGGCTTATATATGTTTGGGTGAGCAGATGTCATGAAGCACCAAGGTGATAGGTTGCAGGAAGCAAGCAGCCAATCAGCGCGAAGAAGCTGGCATGGAAGGCTCCAGACAGCAAAATGTCTGTCATTTGAGTTTGCAGTGCATAGTATACAGACGTAGAATCACTGTAACAGTTCTAAGTAACATACTTCAAAATCAGTCCAGCTTCAGAAAGAAGGTCTAAGACCTTTACTAAACATGGACACATGGTCTACTCAAATTTTAGGTTAAAGTAGAAAAGAAAAAAAGATTGAATTTTCTCACTCTGACAAGTAAAACGTGGTAAAAAATTACAGTCTTTGTGCCTTTCGCAAAAGCGAACACTATTGTTTGAATGTAACCTTGGATACGGCATTTCATTCTTCTAAAATCTGGAAATTTTTCATGATACATGCTTTTATGTAGGCTACTTATATTCAAGAAACTCTGGTTATTTAAACAATTCACTAAAACCTACACCAAAACTGGTTATCTGAGCAGCTTGTAGACATTCCACAACTTCAGATAAGTATCAACAGTAGAAGATATTTGAACACATTATTAGTAGACAAACAATATTTTATGTTGTAGTTTTAGCTTTCAATCATCACGACAGAGGATGTGTAGTTCATTTCCGCATACTGTATTAGTTTACAATTCTACTGTATTTTTTTTTGCCGGTCCCGTGGTGTTGGGGTAGCGCGTCCTCGGGTTCGATTCCCGGCTCCGTCAGGGATTTTAGAAACTGATGTGAGGGCTGGAACGGGGTGCACTCAGCCTCGTGAGGACAATTGAGTAGCTGTCTGACAGTGAGGCAGTGCCCCGATCACGAAAACCAAGATTAACGGCCGAGGGGATCCGATGCGCTGATCATGCTTCACCCCAATATCTGTAGGCCAAATGGCTGGGCAGCAGTCGCTTGGTAGGCCTAGGCCTTCGCGGCCTGTAGTGCCAGGGGTTATTATTACTGTAGTTGTAGGGCTTCCTGTTTGAATGTATCACGGCTATAGTAGCTACATCTTCATAGATTAGTTTGGGGGAGGGATAGTCATTGATGGGATCGTTATTTCTAAGTTTTGCAGCATTAAAATGAATAGTTCTTTCTTAGGTGCTTAATGCCCTAATATTTATTGGTAATAAGTACAACACTTACTATGTTTTCTGACGGATTTTCTTGTATTTTGTTTTTGAAGGGCAGAGATTGTCTGGGCGTCACTGTTAGGTGTGGTAGTGTTTTGTAGAGCTATTTTTCTTGCATATTTGGATCTGATAATGCTCGCTTGACGAGCAAAACATGTTGTGCCCAATCGGACAAGAATGTCGGGGAACCGCAGACCACCAACGGCATTCTCGACGTCCCAATCTGTCAAGCCCACACACTCGAGGATGGAATATGTTCTCAGACTAGCCCGCACGTGACTGCTACACAAAGGTAGTGTCGGGTTGGGTTAGAGGTTAGTGGTTATAAAAATCCAGCCCAAAGAGAACCTATGCCCAAAAATTTAAAGCTAGCAATAATAAGTCCAGTATTATGTAAAAGATCATAAAATTTATTCATCAAAAACAAATCCCTAACCTACTTCGGAGGGTAGTTCGCAAATCTAAAATAAAAAATAAACAATTAAATAAATCCCTCAACTTAATTAAAGTTAAACCCCCTCGAAGACCTTTCACAAAATAATTAAATTGTCATCAAGCTAGGAATGTGATACGTAAACAATTCCCTACGCACTACAAAGGTTCATGAAAAATAACAATAATCACACCCTAAATCTACAGCAAAGCAAATGAATTTAATTGTCGACAGTAGCAAAGTGTTCAATTGCATTTAATATCACCAATAAAAATATTTAAGCTAACCTATGACGGTATCACTTCCAACTTTTAACGTTATTTTAATTTGATTGGCTAAATCCTATTTTAACCCTATCCCGCCCGAAAGTACCCGTCTCTTCACTTACCCTTCCGGTCTTCAGCGCGCGAAAATGCCCGATCACATTATCTGCACGCGTCTGCCATCTATGCGTCAGGTTTGTAGTTTTCTCAGCTGTAAAATGTTTATATAGCATTTACGAACGCGCAGTACAATCCACAAGGCAGTGAAAACAAAATAATGGTCTAAATCTCTCTCGAACTTCCGTGCACACTGATCAGGTGTTTCTTTCGTAAACATGGCGGGATTGAGTAATGCAGATATTGAAGCCGAGCTCAATACAGGCGAAGAATGTAACGCAGAATCGTTTAGTAGTGGTGAAAGTGAGTTTTAGTCTGTGAAGAACATATCAACGATGATAATTTCAATGATAATAGTGATGTAAGTGAAAACGGAGACCGAGAAATCGGACCTTATGGCGATGTTCCGGCATTTCAGGTAACACTAACATTTCGTTTCGTTACTCCGAATGAGTTGGTTGATGATGTTGGACCTGTCCATAACTTCCATAATTTGAAAAGTGGATCGCGAGAAATAGGTGATTTTGTGCATATGCATATGACATTGCTAAGAACACAAATATCAATGCAGCATTCAAGCAGGCACATTCTGGTAAAATAGATACGAATGGGAAGACACTTGCTTACAGGAAATAAAAGCTTACATCGGAGTACTTATATACATCAGAATATTTCCACAGAAACAAGCGATTGGTTAAAAAGCAGAATACAACAGTCTGAGAAATGAGGTTAACAAGAAGTGCAAGAAACCAAAGGAGAATGTTTGAAGGAGAAATGTGCAGGTATAGAAAATTTTCTGAAATTGGGAAAGGTAGATTCAGCTTATCGAAGGATTAAAAGTACTTTCGGGGAAAGGAAGCCTAAGTGCCGTTATATTAAGGACTCGGATGGAAAACCCTTAACAGATAGGGAAGAAAGTGTGGAGAGATGGAAAGATTACATAGAGTGTTTATATAAGGGAAAGGTTATTGAGAATCGTGTAATGGAAAGGGGAGAGGAAATTGATGAGAATGAGAAAGGAGATTTAATATTCAGATAAGAATTTAACAGAGCATTGCACTGTGGGTCAAAATCGAAATCTAGGAGGACAAAATTTATTTTCATAATTTAAAAATCAAAATTTATTACTTCTACAGCATTCTCATATAATTAACGCTCACTATTCTGGGATATAAACTCATCTTAGTGTAAATCTGTCACCACTGTTCGATCAGTCTGAATTGGAGGGTGAATGTAAGTGGCTGAGGTTTGGTTGTCTTTGTGGTTAGTGTGATGCTTTAGGATGGAACATACAGCTGAAGGTATGATCTTTGTAACGTGTTTCAGTTATTAATGGGCGTAATTGTTACGTAATTTAGGCTATAGTTGCATTATATAATATTTAACTATTATTTTTAAAATGATATCTTTACTTAGATTTTTAGTATGTCGTGTCGCTCTGCGTCACTTTCCACTTAATGTTAAAATGTAGATAGAGCCTTGTAGTTTACGCCTGTTATAATATTTTTTGCAGCTTAGTTATTTTACGTTTTAGAAGATGCCGCGCGACCAGTTCTCACACGTTTACAACTGTTTCAAACACTGGGTTCGACGATTATGTCAAAAGTGGAACTTTATGACTGTTAAAAGTAAATTAGGGGTAGAAAATATTATCTGAAGAGATAACTGAATGCTCTATCCATCTCCTCGTCATAGACAATTTCTTGCATGTGGAGACGTAGCTTAAAAAGGTCTTAGGTGGTCTTATTCACTAAGAATACTTTTCTTAATGATTAATCTCTAGCTATGTCAAATTTTTCTGTTGTTTTATCGTGATTTTGAAGTTCATTTTACACAAATTTTATGTTAATTGTTTATAAAAAAAATATTTGTTGCTATTTACACTGGGGTACTTAGTCTTCTATCTCCCACATTTTTTTTTACCAAAATTCATGAACCTTGAACAAAAACAATCTAACTTACATGGGGAATGTTCCCTACTACTTTTGTTTGAATTAGTCACAAGTAAGGGTTTTAAAATTATATTACAATTTAAGCTTCTTGAAATTTTGTTTAACAAAATAGTTTAAAATATTGTTAAAATCAAATTTTTATGAATATCATTTTCTCAGTGCTGGGGAACATAGACACATGTATTAGCTTTAATGTGAAATAAAAGTCAAGCAGATACCATTTCTGTGACAAAAGTTAAAGCACATTGAATGACTTCAATCGCATTTAAAGTTTACTTAGTATGTCTTCACTCATATTCTGTTTTGATCACATCAGAAACCTCCTGGGACATACACAGGTCATTCCTTGGAAGCTGTATGCTCTTCCTTCATCTTGTTATTTGAGATTAATTTTGCCTATGGAATTCAAATGGGTTCATTAACATGCCAACAACGAATGACATGAGTGCCGTGATTTTTTCACCTATCAAAATTCACTTACCACGGCCAGGAGTGAAACCAGAGGGATAGAGAAAGTGAAAGTCAATTTTGCTACGTTGAACACGGCCTACTGAATTCAAATGGGTTCATTAACATGCCAACAAAGAATGGCATGTGTGGCATGATTTTTTCGCCTATCAAAAATCACTTACCACGGCCAGGAGCGAAACCAGTGGGATAGATGAAGAGAAAGTCAATTTAGGCTCGAAATGAATTTTATAGAGCTGCTGATACTCCCGACATGACAGCTGTCAGTCAGAACGGTTGCTCCCTCTTACAGTAAATAATTTATTTCGACATGAAAGATTAATGGTATATTTATGAACCATACATTTTCTAAAACTAGGAAGAAATTTCCTACATAATGTGTTTTTTTTTTAGTGAAATTTCAGAAATATAGTGTATATGGCCACCTTAACTGATGTTTATTATGAAGTAAACAAATTATATACTTTGCTTTCACTCTAAATTCATGATTAAAACGTAAAAATAATTTTGTCCCCCTAGATTTAGATTCTGACCCACTGTGCATTGGTAGACTCAAGCAGGAACGAAGCACCAGGCATAGATGATATACAGATTGACTTGCTAAGCTGCATAGGTGATGGTCTGACAAGGTTATTTCACATGGTGTGTAGGGTTTATGAAACAGGTGATGTACCGTCTAATTTCAAGAAGACTATTATCATCAGAAACAAATCCCTAACCTACTTCGGAGGGTACAAATCAGCTAGTACGCCCCTCCCCCCCCAAAAAAAACAATTAATTAAATCCCTCAACTTGATTCAAGTTAACCCCCTCGAACACCATTCACATAATAATTAAGTTGCAATCGAGCTAGGAATGTGATACGTAAACAATTCCCTATGCACTACAAATGTTCACGTAAAATAACAATTATCACAGCATGAATCTACAGCAAAGCAAATTAATTTCATCATCGACAATAGCAAAGTATTCAATTACATTTACCAGCATTTAACGTTATTTTAATTTGATTAGCTAAATCCTATTTTAAGTTAAACTGTAGGCGAGATGCGCTTACATCAAAGAAAACCAAAGCTAACACGACTTTAGTCCTATAAAAAAAAACATCTAAGTAATACATACAGGGTACATGATATGGGTACACAACAATAAATTAAAATAACACTCTTAATATTCAAGCTTTTCTTCATACCTGCCTACCCAAATTTAATGTTGTTTACATTACATCGTCATCTGCACATGTTCATTAGGGGGGCGAATGCGTAGTGACAACTACGACTCACATCGCATGATTTCTAATCGCCTGTGCCTTCAGGTTCTCACAGCGATCAGTCGTCTCAAAATAGTCCTATTGTGTCTAAATACCTATCAATTGGTCGAAGAAAGTAGCTGAAAAGCAATGTCAATAAATCAAATATCAGATAAACAATCGAAGATTAATTAAGTTCAGTATTAGGTCAAATTTTAGTCAAAGAATTATGCTCCTTGATAGCTTCAATATTAGGTCAAATATTATTCCCTCATCGTGTATTTAAATAAATGTAAAACTCCACAACATGTGTTGACTAGTAGTAAAAACACTCCAGTCTTACCATCAAAAGTTGAGCAAATAGCTCTCAATTCGTACACGTAGGCGATCCACAAAACACATAATCCTAATGACATCACATGGCTCTAACAGCTCATTATCAATTCTGTTGACTGGGCAAAATGGCCTCATGTCACCTTAGTCCAATAACACAACCTCGCTCTAATAGCGGAAAACCTCGTAGGAATAGAGCATCTACGGTAAAAAATAGACAAAATTAAGTCGCCCTACATGATAACATCTTAGGTCATTTACATTTGAAATGGAGTCTATCTGTTATTTTATTCGTCAAAATTAAATAATGGTCCAAATTCTCTGCTGAAACATTGTTATCGTAGTTGAATTTATCATTGGTTATTCTGATACAATAGAAATATACAGCATCAAGTCGGCTATGATTTCAAACGTTCCCCAAACTCAGGACATGGCATAAGTCGAGGCAAGGCCTCCTAGTATTCATTTAGTCATCTCACAAAATTGTAATTGTTTTAAAACTGTGCCTGGCTTTGTCCTAGTGAACACAGATGTGCAGAATGAAACAGGTTTCTGCTAGGTAAGATAGTGTCCACTGCCTTGTAAATATCACAGGAATAAAATCTAGTTAGCTGTGACAAACACACTCTCATAATGGAACATTCTCATTCTTACCAGCTGACACGAAGGATGGCGATCAATACTTCACATAGAATTCATGTGGGCTATTCCATAGCCTTTGCAAACTTTACCAAGATTCCAAACGACCGTAACTTAAAGATAAAAACAGTGTGCTACTCCTCAACACTTTAAAATGTTAACGTCAAAATCTATATTTCATACATGGCTTAGCTCAAGCCTTTACAAACATCATAAGCGTCCAAAGCTTTGTCCCATTCACACATTATGGAATTGAATAATAAAATGTTTCGTTGAACTAAAAATGTGGAGCTTGCTGCATATGCTTCCATGAGAAAATAAAACAATAGAACTGCAAACAGTCGGAAATGAAAGATATTCCAGTCTTAATTCATGAAATAAAATGTGTAGCCTCCTTAGACCTCTCCAAGATCGTTTGATGGCTAATAATATGCCAGGGTTAGCGGTGAATTGAACAGCATGACCTGTGCAGTTGTCAAAGCTGTTGGATAGGAATGAGTTTAAACTAGATTACAAACTGCCTACCTATGAAATCTTGTGTAAATGTGATCTTCTAAGACTAATGTACAAGCATCTATTCTACAGAAATTGGATTTGCAACTCACGGACTCCATGGACTAATCTGAGCATTTTATTATAGCTGTGGCCATTGGTTTCGGCGACCTCGTGCTCCCCTCGCCTGAGCTTAACCGTTTCTGCATTCTGCGTCTCACAATTTATCCAATATTGGTGTTTCCCCAAGGCATATTTCTCCTATTCAATCATCATGGTTTCCACATGTGAATAATTAACCATTCCTTCAACGTGGCGACGCTGAAATTATGGACGTTATACTTTTATAAAATACCGTATTTACTCGAATACGACCCGCCCTCGAATAAGACCCGCACCCTGATTTTGAAGAACAAAATTAAAAAAAAAAAAAAAAAAACTCAAAATTATGTACAATCGTAACTAAATAAACAGAATAGCATTTATCCAAAATAGTTTCCAACAGTTTTGAAGTCGTCCTAAAATAACACACATCAAACGATTAAAAATACAAATAAAAGTACACAAACACTTCATTCATCGTCATCAGAAGTACCAACTTCGGAACTTTTATCACCATCCCACTAAATGTCGTCATCACTGACATCCATAGCATTCGAAATACTACATTTCTTGAAGCTCTTCCGTATGAGATCTCCCGAGATACGATTCCATGCCGTCAAAATGCACGAACATAGCAGCTGAACTTCCGGGCGCTGAATACGACCAGTTGGAGTCAGTGTGTGCTTATCGGCCGCCATCTGCTCCGTATACAGCTGTTTCAAGGCTGCTTTGAACGGGCGGTTCACGCAGACATCCAGTGGTTGTAGCATAGACGTCATCCCGCTCAATCACGAATACATGACTCGTCAATATCATACAGTGCACTCTCGTTAATTCGCGGTAATTAATGCACGAACTTCCGCGAATTATCCGCAGTTATTTTTGTTAAGCCTAGGAAAAACAAAACTATTGGTTAAAATATTGAAATAGGCTTGAACACGCGAAATAATAATTTTAACTCCTGATTGTAGTGTCTTATACGACATGCTAGGCTACTGGTAGGCCTATGTGGATTATGCCTACATTAATATATTTAAAAAAAAGCCGTCATTACTTTTTGTTTCTTAGATCGTTTATTCTATTTTTCGATTGCACATTTCCAAAGAAAATATTATATGAAAACGAAAATTCATCTCGTTTTTCTATATAAAAGATAAGTGTGACTAGAGACACTAGCTTGACTGTGGGAAAATTTCGGGATTTCCGTTGCATCACTCCCGCACTCGAAATCTACTGGATTTCCGTTTTCCTCACCAACAGTCAAATGCCATGCTATTTCTTCTTTGCTTTTCTGTAGTAAATCATAATCGTCTTTATCGACGTCTAACTTGCCCGTTCGAAATATCGTCGTTACAAAAGTCGGCAAGCGCTTGCTTTTGTACGAGCGGAGTAGCGGTACTTTCCTCCCGACTAGTTGACTGCATGAAGAGCATCGAACAAACACGCTCTCGATGTCGTGCGCGTTTGCGCCATTACGCAATAATCGCTGTTTACAATACGCTGTCCGCACATCCACCCTTCACAACTCACAGATCAGCGACCTTGGAGCGTGGCTGTTGGGAAAGGGAGGGTAGGTTCCTAGTGAAAGTGCATTCCTCTTGTATTGTTTGGGCTTCAAAGACAAAGGAAATCTGTGCTATACCACTCGCGGCAACATGCGCGTAAGTTTCGAAGATTGCGCAATTAGGCCTACTGTTGCATCGCAGAGAAATGCAGTTCAGTCTTCCCTAGTCTCAATGATTTCGTCTTTACGCATTGCGTCGCATCAAAATTCTTTTAAACGACAGAGATTGCTTAACTTAGCGTGATGATTAGTTGCTGTGAGAATTCCCAATTTAAAAAATACTCATGGAGACCCGCGAATTAACCGCAAAACGAATTATCCACACGCGAATTATCGGGAGTGCACTGTATTTCCTGCCGGGCACGATTTCCAATAACTTCAGCTCCCCTCACAACTTTCAGCTTCTCACTCACATTAAACGACCGCAAACTCTTCGTACAACTCATGTTTACACTCGGAAAACGTGCGCGACACGTGCGCGAGGAAGTATGACGCCGCCTGCTTACGGTAAAACAAAGTGATAGCCGGAAGAAGGCTAGCACCATCTAGCGGATACTCGCAACACCCGATATCGCGCGTGGCGGGCAATTTAAATCTTTAAAATCAGGATGACTCAAATAAGACCCGCACCCCAAATTTTCACGTCCGATTTTGTTTAAAAATGTGCGGGTGGTATTCGAGTATATACGGTACACTGGCTGTACACTTATTTTTGCAGACAAAATAAAAACTGCTCATGGTCTGCCACAGAATTTAAACACTGTTTTTTCAGTGTTATTTCACCGATTCTATTACCTTTTCAAAGACATTGTAAGTTCGTCTAATAATCACGGTACCGCTATGGGGTAGCCCCGTGGTAAAGTTCACAGTTCAACTTTGCACAAAAAATGCAGAAAAATTTTATTCGCTCCAAATACTGTTCTTGTTCAACCAAACAATTTTTTCTACTTTTCCTTGTGCACACAGTACGCAATAAATTCAATATTATGAATTATACTCTTCGATTATAAAGTCACGTTTTTTTCACTCATAGAAAATTACATCCGCGCCATGCGGGAACACGATTAGAGCTGTTCCTTCTGGATCTGACTGCTTGAGTCAAGCAGTAACTCTCCCACGTTGTGCAACTGAATTTTGCTTAATCACATTTGCAGCATGAAAATAATACTCTTCACATGAAGAAAAATCTTGAAATAAGTCTGCCTCCACATTTAGGAATTCCAGACTTTTACATTTCTATTGCAGATCGTGAAAATTAATTTCTGGCGATCGAGTCCCAAGAGTAAAATATCTCCACTACACAAGTCAAAATCTTTTTCAACAGCTTCCTTGGTGCTTCCATTTATGATCCAAAAATAATATAGTCTCAGATTAGCTCTTCTGGCTCAATATCATCCCTTGGTTTTTGTCTCTCAATAGTCTGTAACGATGTGTGTTGTGCCCGTTTGACGAGGATTTCGGGGAGCCATAGATCTTAAATGACCCTTCCGAAACCCCCCTCTAACAGGAGGACATATAGGACGGGGTGGAATGCATTCTTGGACTGGGAAAGCACAGGGAAATTTAACTCGGGGGTGTCGGGTATAATGAGAGAACAAACTACCAGTCCAGAGGAATACAAACTCAAAATACAATAAAGAGGCCAGGCTTACATTTAAATCACACTCAATTATTAAAAAAAGTGGCAGACCCCTAACTACTTCAGAGAGGTTAAAACGGCTAGTCCGTGCTAAACAATAGAGATAATAACTTGACTCGTCTCCGTACGAAAAATCCTATAACTTAAGCCTCTCAAAGTCCTTCTAAAAATGAAGAAGTCAATAAGCAAAGCTAAGAGAATGACACATAATCCATCCCTATACAATTACTGCGGAGATGCAAAAATAATAATAATAATAATACAAGCATGAATCTACAGCAAAGAAAGGTATTTACTTGTTTACAATGCAAGTTATTCGTTACATTTACTGCACAATAAGTTTAAAGCTACGCTATGATGGTGTCACCTCTAACATTTAACGTTACAGTAATTTAAGCTAATACGTATCGTACGTTAATGGTAGCAATGATGTAAACGAGAAGCATTTCATCCAAAATTTATCCCAAAGCAAAATCTAAGCACATTCTGAATCTAACAGATAAGAAGAAAAAGCTATCCTAAATTACAACACAAATGAATAACATGTAACCCTTTAATAATGCGCAATTGGCGCCACTGTCCTGCCTTTGCGCAGCTTCACTGTTTGTGAAGTTGGGTCATGAATGTGTGGGAGAGAAAATTAGGTCGGCGACTGCATGAGCAATTCATGTCTTAAAGTCGCATTATCAGGTTGGCTACCGTGTTTAAACACGTAACTAACTGATTGTCGTCTCTCGGTAGGGAAAAGCTATAATTGTATTTAGATGTGTCGAAGAATCAAATCTAAGCACTGGTCATCAAGGTTTCATTAAGTTTAGTGGTTTATTTATGTGTTAGAAGATTTCCTAACACTTTATTTAGGTTCCAGTTTAGATAAAAAATCCTGACATTTGATTATAACATTGTTATATATCAAATTATCTTTTAGTTCTATCAGTTTCTTTGTATTGGTTTAGTGACCATGTTAACCTCAAAAAGTGTGAAAAATTGGTGTAAAACAATCCAATATCAGACTCATTGGAAGGAAAACGTCATTCCAAACTTTCATTCGCTCCTCTAAGTGCTTAACAATAACACTGACCCGTCGGTCATCAGCTCAGTTAACGAGACAAAAGTCGTACACGTTACTAGCTCAAATAGTACCAAAACTTGTACTTTGCAACTAAGGGTAATCAGATCCTACCTCTGTAGTGCATTCAAAAACATAACAATGGTTTTCACTAGCCTTATACATTTCCAGCTTGTGGACAAGATCATACAAACAGCTGTAGATTCTGAATATCATTCTAAACGTATTTAAAGTGTGCATCAATTGCTTTTATAGCAGACTTCTACAGTCAAGAAACATGTATAAACAGTCCTAAAATGACCCCTCGCTTCGAACCCAAGATAGCCTGCTTGGCTCATCTTATAAATTACAGATTACAGCTTGTATCACAATCGTCAGATTGTCAAAAATAAACAAAAGAAACACACCTATCTGTCCATGTGGCGTGAAACAGGTTATGCTGTGTGGGCTAGCCTTCATTTCACTCACTGCCTTCTATATAATATCACTGTATTGAAGAGCGCGCTGTGATCGCGGCTACAAGGTCAACAAAAAAAATGACATTGGCTTTGCTATGGCCTTGGCCAACATGTGGTTACTGGATTTACTGTTCCAATGGAATGCCGTTCTGACATGATTATATAAAGAAAATACCTCCACGCAAATGAGTGTTGGCTCGATGCACAGTTGAACTATAAAAATGTGTGTTTACAAGAATAAGGGCAAGAGAGTTTGTCCCAAGCTCTGGCAAATGATACGAAATAATGTGGTGGTAAACTACCACTAGAAAAACATAGCGATGAATCCTTCCTAGGAATGTGCTGAGTAAGGTCTACTATCACCAATCCCCTCGACCATGACCGTACATAAAAGGTATTCGACTGCTAGTCGGACTCACGTGTTTCCTTCATGTCTCCAGTGTGAATTCGTCTGGTCTCGGTGGCAATGTGGCATGATGGTAATTAGCCAAGGAACACCGTCCTTCGGGAAATTTCAGCCATCACTAGACCCCTCCATTATTGGGGTTTCTATTCTATTCCAAACTCCATTATAATGGGAATAGCAATTGTGTCTTCAGCATGATGAATAAATGGAGTAAATTCTATGGTAATGAAGTATTCGTAGATTTTTACTGGATATAAGTGTGCTAAATTATCAATTACAATTCTCACTGAATTTACACTTGAGTAGCGGGTTAGTGCAATAAATGGCCAAGAGTTCATCCGCTCACAGATTTTAATTAGTAGGTTGTGCCACTAGGTTCACTAAAAACTGGTGCATTAAATTACACGCAAACTTTTGCTTAGCATAATTCACTGTACGTTTTATCTGGCAATGCCTTAACACTTGGAACAAAATTATATGCACTTGGCAAACACGTGCTTGACAGCGTGTTCGATTCCGGTGTGGTTGAAAATTATTAATTCCACAAATATTAGGAATTCGCTTTCACTGACAGTTTTAAACAGATTTAGCAGCTTTACTGCATGCATGTGCAAATCACAATTCACTTGATTAAACCTTTTGCACTAGATATTCGTCGATTTAGAAGACTACCAAAATTAACGTCTCAACAGGACCATGCCTGCGGTAGAAGTGGTGCTTATCAAAGTGCCGGATGCTCGATCCTGCTATCAGTCAAAAGTACGACTAAATGTTCATTGCATACTCTGCGGGGTTTCATCTATATTTCTTCTCATCAACAAAAGTCAAATGCTCTTCCAGTGCATCGAAATATGTACAAATAATTAATAACAATTCAGTCTCACAGAAAAATAAAATATAATTTACATTGGCGGCGCGGCAACTCGTGATTAATCAAATGAGAGTTACACATACTTTCTCCTTGGAAGTCCTCGGTTCATTCAGAGATGTTACATTCCTCATGAGCCATGGCAGTCACGTCGCAGATGTGAAGACGGGTTCAGTATAAATCTTAATCACATGTAATTTACCGGTATTTTAGGTTATTTTTTCACATATTCCAGTAATTGGAAAGATTTTTGTATTCACTGAAAGCTACAATATTAATAGCTAAGGAGAGACGAAACGATTAGCTCAGGACAGGGAGGCATGCAGGCGACGATAACATTCAAATGTGTTGAAGGAAGTGTAGGAAGTCGTATGTAATTAATTTTAAACGCTGTGATGGAGTACAATATTTGAAGAAGAAAAAAAAATTGTTAAAACAAGTGTGAAAATCTTTTTGTAGTCGTACCAACAGCAAATTTACACTCTCGAACAAGAAAATGGATGATTATTTAGGATTCCTGGTCTTAGTAATACTAAGGCTGTGTCCCAAAGTTCAAGTTGATAATTATTCACTAGCTGCTAGTAACTACTCACTAGGTTCTATGCGCTACAGAGCTTTGGAATATATTTGCTTGAAGCATGGCCTCCTTCATAAGCTTTTGTTCTGAAACACGCTGGGTTTACATGGCGGTGCCAAACTAAAGCGCAAGAAGGCAGTGTTCTGCACCATCTTTGTGTTTCAAGGCATTAACTCTTCTTGATGAGGTATCCTTTTTTTCCTTGAGTAAAAGTCAGACAAAATATTAGCTTCATCTATAAATTCTTTGTACATGTCGACAATCAAGCAAGCACTTTCGTTCACTATCTACTACAGACTTGATTGCTATGTGCTAAGCAGCTTTGGATTATGACTTGTGACATCATATCTGGAACATTAGTCAACTATCTAGTACACTACCGCTGAAAATGTAGCTTTGGGACGCAGCCTAAGTATATCGTATATGAATGTTGGGCCAACTGTGTGGCTCAGGTTTGAATTTGATTAAGAGTTTATTGTTCCTGTTTTAGAGGCAGCTGAGGTTACAAAGTCTTTATCTTCTTTCAGAGGGCAGTTAAATAAAACAACTTGAACAGTGAAATTTATTTCCTGCTTAAGTCGATTGCGATTCAAGTGTGTTGAAAAATGTGAGATAACCTTGCCAGATTTACTGGCTTGTTGTAAATTCCCATCCAGGACTAAATTCTTGCACATCCAGCAACTCTAAAACCATAGCAATAATCATACGTGTAGTATTCTACCATTTTTCAACATGTACAGTATGTTAAAATATTTATGAGAACTGTAAATTTTGATATTTAAGAATTAATGATGCACGATTTCTTTTTCTTCACAGAAAACAAAGATATTTGTTGGTCGTTTGCCAGAGGATGCAGAAGCTCAAGATTTGCGGATATTATTCGAACAGTTTGGAGTTGTTACAGAGTGTGACATCTTGAACCGATATGGATTTGTCCACATGAAAACTGAGGAGATGGCTGAACGAGCCATCAAGGAACTGAATAATGCAGACTTTATGGGTGTACAGATAAGTGTTGAGGTATGTCATTGTTCTTCCTACGATGAATGGTACTTTGTCAAGAACATTTTCAGAGATTAGGATGTGCTGAACAATTTTCTTTCTCTTCCCTTCAGCAATCCACAGGAAAGAAAAGTGGGCGTGGAGGTGGTGGGAGAGGTGGTTTTGGGCCTATGCGTGGACGTGGGGGGATGCGAGGCATGGGACGAGGCCCACCGTATATGAGAGATGATTTTGACCGAAGACCTGCTTTGCCACCTCCTCCTTCCATGAGGAATGGTTATTATGACAGCTACGATCGGGGTTATGACAATTACTATCCATCCCGTGGACTACCACCAGTCATGCCTTCTAGGGACAGGTAATTTTGTCTCTCCGTACTGTGTATATTTATTTATTGCATGGAAAATAATTGATTAAGGGCATGCGATATTGTAGTGTGATCAAACAAGGGTTGCTCGGTAAGTTGGTTGGAATTTTATTGACTGAGATATAGGGAAATATTTGTTATGTTAAATTAGCACATTTTATTTGCATGTGGATTACCATGGAGAGTATTTGATCTATATTCAGGGTGTGTGACAACAGCATGTCAAGCATTTGAGTTTTTATGTACTGTGCCTGATATTCCGACCTTAGATCGGGTGGCCTTGCTCATCACCGCAATCCTCAGCAAGAGCTCGGTACAACACGAAATAGAATCCTTCAACGGTCAAAATAAGTTTGGTGTCGAAGATAATAACTAAACCAGAAGGACGAGATCCTAATAATCATAGGGCGTGAATGGGAACTGGGTTCAATGGTTAAAAGCTTCGAAGTTATTTCGATAATCGTTTAAGTGTAAAAAGAAATTGCAAAAATATACAGAGAGACATTTATTTTCGCCTGGCAAGGACATTCTCGCTCCGCCAGTGACAGCTCAGTTCCTGGCTGCCGTGCGCGCTCGTCTAGGCGGCAGAATACGGTGCTGAAAATCAGTATCATGCATGTTGACTCACCATGTCTACAGTAGATGCTGAAAATGTTCCCCATCCGCTGCCAAACATTACCGGCATCACCTTATGAAGTTTCCGGTTACTCTGGTTAATTTAGCTTCAGTAAGGAAATGGCATTTACGTCTACTTTTATTGTTGACTGAACCTGTTCATTTGAATCTCATAGCCAGTTGTCTTATTGTCCGATTTATAGGAATGGGTCCCCCTGGAAATCTCACTCGATACTTTTGTCTTGTTCTAGCGCACGATTTCCTGCACTTTATGTACGTATTGTGCAGATATACATGTTCACGTAATTAATATTTTACATAAGAGCATTACAGCACTACACACAATCACAATAAAACACTACACAATACGATATACAGTACCGGTACACAGTAGCTTCATAAAACACTGAAAGACTGAAACACCCAATTAGCTCGGACTCGGCAAAAGAGCGAGTGAATTCGGCTGGTGACCACGCGCCAACCTGGCCCGGAACCGGCGGCCAAGGTCGAGCGAAGGTTTGCACCCACCGCTTCTCAGTTTTGCCTCACGAGGCTTGGTGTAGCCTACTCCATCCGGCTCTCAGACCACGCTATGAGAGAGGTGGCCGGTCATCCTTGCCGCATTCATGTAAGGGCGAGACGCTAGTGGCCAGCAGACATACACACTTTGTTTATTTTGATTAAATATATCATACCATATTGCATCAAAAAAAAAAAGAGCTAATTTTTACTCTCTCCCTTTTTCTAAAATAATGGGTTTTAGCAAAGTTCGCGTCTTATAGTGCCCCCCGCCCAATGGGCGACTAGACCAGTACCGCCCTCTGACGCCACCATATCACGTGACTTTGTTTACAGCCCGATCTTGTGGGCAGCCATGAGTATCTTGTATGAGTGGTAGTTACGAATTATGCTTAAATATTCGTTGTTTTATACATTACTAGCTGTTACCCACGGCTTCGCCCGCAATAACATTTGGAATCCCGTTATAACATTAGTTAAATAGATAGATAAGCATCGGTCCTAGTGGAAAATAATTCTATCACCTGAAACCAAAAATGCATGGGATCAAAACATCAAAATATCATGTAGGTTTCGGACCCTAAAAGACGTGAAAAATATAATAAAAGTATTTAAAAAAACTATTTTTCGAAATTTCATTCGAATCAATTTTTATGTAATTCCTGGGACTTGGTAAATTCCGGCCAAAAAGTACAAAATCATTAATAATTCCCTAAGTATTCGTCGTATGATGAAATAGCAAGAGACAAAAAGGATCATCATCAAGGTAGTTAGAGTATATTAGGTAGGTCATTCCCGCCTGCTGCGCTCTCATTGGCTCACAGCGCGTGACGCGGACTGGAGGGCTCCTCGGGCTAGCGGCAGCTAGGTGCCTGCAGTTCAACAGTAGCCCCAAGGATGGTACACTCAATAATTCACAATACCTCAATAAATTATAGGTCCAATGATAGTAAACTATAATTGCAACTGTACATGTAATAAATTATAAATACAGTAAGGTAGAGTATTAAGAGGAAAAACAACCAGGTATATTATTAGAATTAACTACTGCGTACATATTAACACTAGAACAGCTGTTAGTATAAGTGTGTCTAAAACTCACATTTTGCCGACTTATTACTTGTTTAAGGAGGCCGAAGCTATTCACATTCGTCGCTTCATCAACGAATACTTTTCCATGGCCGTTATTTCGCGTCTCTTGTTGAGGTGACGTATTTGTATTAAATTCCGTGTCCTGACGTAGGTCTTATATCGTCTTCTTCTGAAGTTCTGAGTTATCGTGTAACACGAAACTTGCATCTTGACAGTGATTTCTTAACAATTTCAACAGATGGGGTACATCACAGAAAACCCACACATTTCTGTTACTGTCCACTGGATTGCTGAGAAAACTTTTATTACTGTTTACATGTAGTTTCTTCCAGACTTTGGAGTTTTTCTCTCCCATATCACTAGCGGTAGTTACTGCGATAATACGAATACCACAACCCTCAAGCTGGCTAATAATTTTTTGTAACAACTCTGAAATCACTGTCACGTCGAAGTTATAAAAAGTGGGCTGCTTCCATTTAGCACACAGCCCTCGGACCATAGCTACCGGGACGTTACTGTGGGGCCCATAATATGCGATCGTCTGATGAATCGTAGGATATTCAGCCGTCAATATTCATTTCTGCAATTTTTTCTAAGTCCTTGTTATTTGCGCTCTGGCTTTCAACAGACAAAGCACCTCTCTCAGAATGTCATGTCTGCACTTAAATTGCCGAATCAATTTCTGTAGAGTTGAACAGCAAGGTAGCGGATTGTTGCGTTTTCTCCAATATTCGTATGCTTTCTTGGAAAGTGATCCTTCTAAGAGTACCCATATGTACTTTCATTGATACAATATATCTTTGGGTTTTGAGCTTTCTTAGAGCCGCTTCCCTTCGTCTTAACCCCCCAGGGGCTCACATCTAGTGGAACGTGGGTTGGCGACCACGGGGCCCCAGCTGAGTCCGACATTGCTTCCACTTAGCCTACTTGTGGCGGGCTCCTCTCCGTCTTCATTCCTGTCGACCCCACTTGGTCAACTCTTGTTCTCTTCCGACCTCGACGGTATTAGGGAATCCGAGGCCTAGGGAGTCTCTTCCTTTCCCACCTTAATTGGTCCTGATACTCCTTCTGCGAGGGGTCAGCCTTCTTTTTCTTTTCATGTTATCTCCTGCCTTCTGCTCGAGGCCCTCAAGGAGGCAGGGTGTATGTAGCCCCACCACTTCCGGTGCACCCTAGATATTGCTACACCCTCAGGGGCTCACGGCTGGTGAGTTCGGGAGTTGGCGATCCTGAGTGTTTCCTGAGCTGGGTCCAGTTTCCCCCCTTTCATCCATTACCTCTGGGGCGGACCCTCTCCTCTTTCACTTTCCTATCTGCCTTTCATGGCTCTACTTCCCTCCAAATCCCTCAATTCGCATTCTTCGAGGGTTGAGGACATTTCTTTTCCTCCTGTCCTTTATTTGCCTTATTCTCCTTTTGTTTTCCATTTCTTCTTCTAGTATATAAGTTAGTAGTTAGTTTTAGTTATAGTTTATATTTCATGATCATCTTCACGATCACCCAAACCATTAGGGGCCGATAACCTAGATGTTAGTCCCCTTAAAACAACAATTATCATCATTATCATCCTTCGTCTTAAATCCACGTCTATATTTTTCAAAACCTCAACCCTGTTTTCGGAGTTGTATAATTTCATCATTTTGCAGTGATTCAGTGTTAGTTCCTTAATCAAGTTTCCGTTTTTTTTTTTTTTTTTTGTGACGAAGTCTCCAAAGTCGATAGTGGCCGTTTACTCATGCTCCTAGCTTCATGACGCTTTTCTCTGCCACTGGCGACCTGTAGAGTTTAAATAAGAGTTGTATTTCATGATATTTACGCAACGTACGAGAATAAAATCTAAATAGTTAAATAACAAATACTAAGACTACCGTAATTACATTGAATTCTAGAGAATCGCACCACTTTATTTTGCATCAACTCTAGGCTGACAAATAAGTACTGTAGCTTCCTTTGAGATAGTAGATTCTTCCAAATACCGATAAAAATATTTATTTAACCAAATAAAATTACTCGTACACTCAATAATTAAACAAATACCCGTTCTGCAATTTAGTCTGCGAAGGTGCTTGGGCTGTTGCTGGATAATGATGAAGATAGTATATTTTAAGGGGCCTAACATCTGGGTTATCGCCCCACTGTTGCTTGAGCCGGGAACTTTAATAGACGGAACAGCATCCGCACGCAATATTTTTCTCTGTGGTAATCCCAAATGTTCATTTTTCAAATCTCGTTCATAGTGTTCTGGACACAAATGTATAGAACACACTCTAGCATTATTGGGGTTGAATTTGTCACTTCGCTTACAGCTCAGAGCACAATTAACTTTGTATTTACTACTATTACTCATGGTTAACCACAAGGCATGATAAAACAAATCAAGTATGCAACGGTATTCTAGCTAGACGCATGATTTTCAGCAAGTATGCATTCTACTATTGCAAGCCAACTATCTTACGGTGACGGCATGTTACCTCCGTGTGACGTCACCAGTAAGCAAGATGTCACGTGATGAGAAGTGCGGGAGACGGGAGTAAGCCCCCCTGGATCATCATCTTGCACAGTTTCCAGCCACTGGTCGGGTCTGTTTGGAACACAAGCCTCTCCGTCTTCTGTCTTCCCACCATCTCTCAGCCTCCACCCTTGTCCAGTCTTCTCCTCTCTTCCTCACGCGGGGCGTGGTGGCTCAGCGGTCTAGCTGAATGCCTCTCACCAAGGCGGTCCGGGTTCGATTCCCGGTCAATGCATGTGAGATTTTCGATGTGAAATGCCATGTCCTGTGGTTCGGATTCCACGTAAAAAGGAGGTCCCGTGGCTCATGATCTCGAGATTAACGGTCACGTTAAACTACAAGCTTCCTTCCTTCCTTTTTCTTCCTCACGCTTTCTTCCACCCCCTTCAGCCACCTGTCTCTCGGTCTCTTTCCTTCCCACTTCGTCTCGTGTACTCTCCTGGGTATCCTCTTCTCCTCCATTCGCTTTACATGTCCATACCATCTAAGTCTAGATTTCTCTATACCATCCTGTAATGGTTCCTCCTTCATTAATTCTCTGGTCCTCTCATTTCTTATTGTGTCCATCTTTGTAGCTCCAATACTGCTTCTCAAGAACCTCATCTCACAAGCCTGTATATTGCTCTTCTCCCTTCCTTTCATAACCCAGGTCTCCGAGGCATACGTCAGGATAGGGACATAGTACGTCCGATATATGATCTTTTTGCTGTTCTTAGGGACATCCTTGCTCCATAACATGCTTCTCACACTCCTCCGAAATGCTTCTGCCTGCCTCCCCCGCTCATTTATTTCTCTATCGTTTCTTCCATTCTCTTGTATCCGGCTTCCCAGATACTTGAAACTCTCCACTTTCTTCAGCTGTTCCCCATCAATTGTTATTCCCGTTGCGGTTCTTTCCTTCTTCCTTGTTGTGATCACCATCCCATATCCTTGTATTATTCCTTCCCACACGTCCAACTGTTCCTGTACCTCCTCCTCCTCCTCCTCGTTTCCCCAAATCATCAAATCATCTGTAAACACCATTGCTTTCATTTTTCCTTCCCCAATTACTTGTGCCACTTGGGTCATTATGTCATCCATCACCACAATGAAAAGTAATGGTGACAGTGCACTTCCTTGTTTCAGGCCGTTTCTCTGTTCCAACCAGTCTGATCTCTCTCCTCCCACTTTCACACAGCTCACGCTTCCCTTGTACATCTCCTTTATCCTCTTTATAGCCCATCTCTCTACTCCTCTATCCTCCAGTGACTTCCATACTTTGTTTCTGCATACACTATGCTTTCTCAATGTCCAGGAAGGCCATCAGTAGATCTGTTCCATACTCATAGTGCTGTTCTTGTAACTGCCTTATAGCAAAAATCAAATCCACTGTGGACCTTCCTGCTCTGAAGCCATGTTGTTGTTCCCTCATCCCTCCTTCTATCCTTGCCCTAGTTCTCTTTTCCAAAACTTTCTCGAAGATCTTTGCACAATGACTCATCAGTGTTATTCCCCGATAGTTTCTGCAATCTGTTCTGCTACCTTTCTTGAAGATCGGGACAATATTCCTTTTTTCCAGTCCTCTGGGGACTTCCTTTCCTTCCATGCTGTCCTCATCACTCGGTACAACCACTGTATCCCCACCTCTCCTGCTGCTCTCACCATCTCCACACTCAACTCATCCACACCCGGTGCCTTCCCTCCTTTAATCTTGTTCACTGCATCTTCTACTTCATTCCATGTCAAGTCCTTTTCTGTTTGCAGTTCATCTTCCTCTTCCTCGATTTCTTCCTCCTCGCCTTCTTTTCCATTTGGGTTCAGAAGTTCTTCAAAATATTCTTTCCACATTTTCTTCAGTTCTTCCCTATTTACTATCTCTTGTCCCCTTTTGTTCACCATTCTAACATAATCTGTAGGATCCTTCCGCCTCTTATTTTTTACCATCCCATACAGGACCTTTTTTTTTGTACCTTCACTATCCTCCTTCATCATCTTTGTCCACTCTTCCATCCACTTTCTTCTCTCAGCCACTACTCTCTTCGCCTCCTTCTTTCTTTCCTGGTACTCTTCCCTTGTCTCTACCGTCCTATTTTGATACCACCTCCTAAAGGCTCATTGTCTACAACATAGGCCATGTATGATTTTACAATCAGACATATTATGTGTTTTCCCCCCCAATAATTTCACCCCTCCCAATGGGCCCCTTATATTGGATTTATGAAAAAACTGTCAAACACCTATTTACTTATTTTTTTATGCTGATTTTTTTCCCGCCGAGTTTCAAACTCCTCGCCTATGTCGTTTACGAGATACACGCTCCGTTAGGAATCCTTCAACCCCCACTTTTCACCCCTTTCACCTCATTATATACACCACATCGGAAAATCCTCAGACACATGTCTTCTTATTTTTAATGATGAGTTTATATGCCGAGTATCACATCCCCCAAGGAAACCAATCTGGAGATATTGCTATTCAGTGAAATGCAGGTCTACCCCCTTAACACCCCCTTAGAACCTGAATATCCCAAAATCCTTTCTTAGTGGGCGTTTGCAGCCCTTGAGGAAGCTGCATACCAAATTTCATTCCAATCCGTTCGGTGGTTTCTGAGATTTCGTGATGAATGAATCGGTCAGTGAGTGAGTGGTATTTGAGCTTTATATAGTAGATAGAATAATGGTTCAATATTGTGCAGTTCCCCAGTGCAAAAACAGATGTGGCAACTACAAAGTAACATTTACTTCCTTGTCATTGGTCGTATTTTGAGGAAATAGTGAGATGGTGATCACAACAAGGAAGAAGGAAAGAACCACAACGGGGATAACAATTGGTGGGGAACAGCTGAAGAAAGTGGAGAGTTTCAAGTATCTGGGAAGCCTGATACAAGATAATGGAAGAAACGATGGAGAAATAATTGAGCGGGGGAGACAGGCAGAAGCATTCCGGAGGAGTGTGAGAAGCATGATATGGAGCAAGGATGTCCCTCAGAACAGCAAAAATATCATATATCGGATGTACTATGTCCCTTTCCTGATGTATGCCTCGGAGACCTGGGTTATGAAAGGAAGGGAGAAGAGCAAAATACAGGCCAGTAAGATGAGGTTCTTAAGCCTCCGTGGCTTAGGCGGCAGCACGCCGGCCTCTCTCCGCTGAGTCCGTGGTTCAAATCCCGGTCACTCCATGTGAGATCTGTGCTGGACAAAACGGAGGCAGACAGGTTTTTCTCCGGGTACTCCGGTTTTCCCTGACAAAATTTCATTCCAGCAACACTCTCCACTATCATTTCATTTCATCTGTCATTCATTTACTCATTGCCCCAGAGGAGTGCGTCAGGCCTCGGCAGCCGGCATAGTTTTTATCCTTGCCGCTAGATGGGGGCTTCATTCATTCCAATCCTGAGCCGGTCGGAGACTGGAAGCAGGCTGTGGATTTTCATTTTCAAGATGAGGTTCTTGATAAGCAGTATTGGAGCTACAAAGATGGACAGAAGAAATGAGAGGACCAGAGAATTAATGAAGGAGGAACCATTACAGGATGGATGGTATGGAGAAATCTAGACTTAGATGGTGTGGACATGTAAAACAAATGGAGGAGAAGAGGATACCCAGGAGGATACAAGAGACAAAGTGGGAAGGCAAGAGACAAACAGGAAGACCGAGAGACAGATGGCTGAAGGGGGTGGGAGAAAGTGTGAAGAAGAGAGGAGAAGACTGGACAAGGATGGAGGCTGAGAGATGGTTGGAAGACAGAAGATGTTGGAGAGGCTTGTGTTCCAAACAGACCCGGCCAGTGGCTGGAAGCTGTGCAAGATGATGATGAGTGAGTGACTTTTCAAAATTTGTCGTGCTGAAAGGAAATCACACATATCAGCCCACACGAGTATGTTTAGCCCATTTCTTACCTTTAGATTACAAGCCAGTATTGCCTGGAAGGAAATTTTTAAGTGATGATGCTGTGCCAAATGTATTTCCCGCTTTATTTCTACAATAAAATTGAAGCCGTCGCGTCCTAAGCTGGCATATAAATTAGGCCTACGCCTAGATGTAAGACGGTATTATTCACACTCTTTGTTAAACGCTTGGTATGGTATGTTAAAATAATAGGCTAGTATAGAAATAGAATAACTAGATTAATTTATGATTTTAACTAATTATCATCCTAGTGGTGAATGTGGTGTCAGTGCAGTGCCTACAACAAGCCATAATTCAGAGTAAAAGAATTGCAATTTGCTGCTGTAGGCATAGCCTAAGATAATATTTCTAGTTATTCTAACACATTGCAAACTCGTTTTGAGAGTTCAGAACACGTTGTTATTCGATTTTGAGTCTATGGACAGGATCATGCGCCGTTTAGTTAAATTTTTGTATTTTTCATCGAGTCATCAGATCTTAGTTTTTTTTGAGAAATGGATATATTTTTTTCTCCATTCAGGAATTCGAGCTTGAGTATTTCAAGTAGTTGTCATCCACAATTTACATTTTTAGGAAATCTGATGATATTATAAATAATTTTCATAATAATAATAATAATAATGTTCTCCGATTTATAATGATAATAATATCTTGTGATGTTTTGTGACAGTTTAAATAATGATTTGGAACAGGTTAGTTCATTTTTGCGATTTTATTTTCCGATTGTAAATGAATGAAGTAAGGCTACCAAGACGAGCACTGGAACGACGGATGACAGGGAAGAGAGGACGAGGAAGACCAAGAATGCGTTGGATGGACTTGGTGGAGAATAGTATTAGAAAACGGAACCTGGATTAGAACACTTGTGTCGGACGAGGAATGGTGGAACGACAGAACAAAGTGGAGAGGAACCATATTTGCCCCCACCCAGTGTCAACTGGAAAAGGGGAAATGAAGATGATGTAAATGGTTTAATGCACACCCATATCTAACATAGATATCATGAATTTTACTAGCATTACGCATTTGCATTAAATAATTAGTGTCTTTTATGACACGGAAGGCCATCGGAAGACCAAGGAAAGCCTGTATCAAATAGGGTTTTCTCTAGTTTATATAAGTAATAATAATATGGTAATGTCACTATATGACGATTTCGAACAGAGGTAGACACGATTTAAGGATAATGTAAGTTTCTGTGAGGATTAAATTGGTACAAATTTATTGGAGGAGCAAGTAAGCTTCGTAATGAACGAGCATGTGGCTTGATAAAAAAAAATGATAAAAAATATTTGTTGAAGGTAGAAGTAAATCTTGTCATTCAGTAGCGAGACTAAATCACACGAATGAATATGGTATAATGGTTAGCGTCAGCCATATGGATGGTTCGACGGCTTATATATATATATATATATATATTTAAAGAAATATATGTTGCAGAAATATATATATATATATAATTACGGGTTAACAATCTGTTGAAGTGAAAAACCCAATGGTTATTATCTACAATCATCACTTGTACATTTTTATAATTTTTAACGTGTCATATTTCAACTACCCACTTATTTGTCAATACGATTTTGTCTAAGACAGACCCCAGATTTGACGATGCCTTGTTTATCTAAACTATGTAAAAATGAAAACTACATATCACCACTCATGCTGATCAACTGAAAGCTTCTACTACTATGGATGCAAATCAAATGGCTGTTGTTTCTACTTGTTTTATTCATCATTTCTTAATACATATTCTGTACAATATCCTTTTGTGCACTATAAAACTACATTATTGACCATTACGTATTGATGTTGCTGTCTGAATAGGCTATGTTGTAGGTTAGGCCTACGATTTGGTCAACCCCGGTCTCTCCAGAAACTTCTTTTCAGACAGTTGCAACATGTCATTAGGCCTTGGCAAGAATTCTTGTTCTGTAGAATTATTCAAATAGTAAAAATAAATTTAAAAAATACATAAACTAAGCACGAAACGCATACTGTATTTGCTTGCAACCATTTTTAACACCATGTTAAACTCCTGAGCAAGAATGGGATGTTAAAATAACAGATAGGTTAACGATTTGTTAACAGTAATGTTGATTGATGGAACACCATTTCGCTAACATTTACGTTAAATTACTTTAACGTGTCATTAAAATTTTAACGAAGGTTGATGGAACTGGCCCTCACTGTTGTATTCCTCGGCCCTCTAGAAAACTGTTGTGACTAGTTTTCAGAATTTTTATACTTAAATGCTGGATGTTTGCCGATAAAGTTTTATCAGTCACGAACTCGTACTGCTGTATCTATGACCTCAAGGCCATTTGAAGTAATCGATAGCAGATATCGATTTTCGTCGATAGTCTTAGAGATCGCAGGACTGAATACACATACTTCCGGCTTTCTGGGCATTTGTGTAGAGAATATGCAGCACTATCAATCAAATGAGAAGGAAACCACGACTGTCAATTCCTCAAAAGCATTTAAACGTTTTTTTTAGAGAGCTTTTTCGATATTATTTAGCATTTTTCTTGCCATGTGGAGTATATTTCCGTGATTATTTCCGCAATTTGCGCAATAAATCAGATTTCGAGAGTTCATTTTCCTAAAATATGGTCCTTTAAGTACCTAGAAGGTCATATATAGGCAAGAAAGAAGATATGCAAAAGGTTTGTGCGCATCGCTATTGCCGAAAAGTACGGCCCATTAATGTGAGTTTTATTACTACTAGAGAGGTCTATTATACATACACATTTGGTCTGTGTGATGTGCCCAAATCCAGTTGCCTAGATTGAAGGGTACAAGTCGTGAGCCTAGATTTGAGGGAACAGGCCACGATGATAAGTCCAGATTGGGATGTTTGAATAGCTCGCGCCGAACCTTCTTAGAAGCTTTTCGAAGGTTTTGACAGCCAAGAAGTGGGTAAGTGACGTAGGACGAGAGCATCATAGCCGAGGCTAAATGTCGCTAAATATTTTCCGATGAGATGGAAACATGAAACCTATATCAGATTACTGGCACGGACAAGGGAAGAAGAATGAGCTTTGTTTCGAAGAAATTGATCGAGCGGAAGCAGAGTTCTGAGCTGTTTTAGTTTCAGCATTTTCTCCGCATTGACCTCGAACCGGTCAGCCGAGGAGTATATAAGGCGTGTCTCCCAGGCACATGTATGTTCACTTCGTCATCAGCACTCCAGGATCCAGGTTTATCTGTAGATTTATTTCCAACTTGTCACTGAAGCACGTTGGCTGTGATATTGCAACATCAACTATGACATCATCTATGCGAACATGGATGGGTCCAGAAGCAGAAGGATGATGACTGACTTGGAATTTCCGGCCAAATGTCATTTCCTTTCTCCAAGCGTAAAATGAAGTTCACGTAGTGAATGTTACCGCGCCCGTAAATGAACATCATTTCACCAACATGGATAAACTATCTATTAAAATAATTCAATAGCGCGTGAAACAAAGCTCAAGTCAATGATATGGCAGACATTTGGTTACCTTTTCAATGTAAACGAAAAGGTGAACGATATAGGGATGTTTTACCTGTAAAAAAGTGTATTCATACTCAGGATACAAATCGGGCACATCAAACTTACTGAGCCACAAGTGCAAAAGTCGCCAGAAAAGTATAGCCAATTTTTTGTCTAAAGCGGAGGTCAAGTAACCAGAAGTTTCATCCAACTTGAAGTCCCTTGGAATGCCAACTTGAATTTCCTTTCAATGAAGCGAATTGTCAGGAACGACTTTCTCCTCAAATGTCTAAATGTGTTGGTTTAACACGTTATGCTTGATCTAATAAATCAAACATAATATTGGAATATCAGCGGATCTGGATAAAAGTCATGCGGATGTGGGGCGGATGCGAATAAAAAAGATGCGGGGCGGATGCGGATAACAGTCGTGCGGATGCGGATAACGTTTTGTTTATCCGCGCAGGGCTCTACTTATACCTGGATTTTTTATATCCAACAGTCTAGGGACAAGTTATAGTCTTGTTCGTTGGACCAGCCAAGATAAGTCAGTAATCTTAATACCATTCTTGCATATTACAATTCAAAAGCCGATAATGGGAATACAGGTTTGCCTTGTGTGACCTGAAGAGTGAGAAGCTCCCCAACCAACTCGATAGAATTCGTAATTGTGCTGAATAAGATTGTGAGCGTACTAGAATACTGATTATATCACAATTGGGTCATGGCAATTATTTTCAACATGGATCGTTTAGATCAGACCCCTGTCAACTTCACTTCAGCTTTTGAAGTTCCAACATTTTTCTGCAAGATATTATGAATGCCACTATGTTTGTGTAGACAGCTTGTTGGTATAAAATGGAAGCCGATACGAGATTATAAGTATGTATCCTACTGGGACAGACAACAGGAAGACTGAATAATCTGGTTCAGTCCAGATTTCTAAATCAAGACCTACAAGAATGTAACCTGCAATTTACATTATTTCTATGCGTAGTTAGTTGGATTTTCTCATATTTTCTACAGTCTTGCCAACACATATTTTTTCTCTAGTCATCGATATGTTGATTTGCTGTTGCAAATATTTTCTTTCGAAATTTGAGCTTGGACCCGAGTCGTTTTTACTCAGACTTCAATGATTCGACATTTATGGACGAGCAGAATGAGCATTTATTTTATTTTGATATTTTTTCTTATTGCTGTCATTAGCCGCTGTAATTTGAGATTTAAGAATTAATCTAAGGTGAGGAATGGATAGTTATCCATTATTTGGAAGTCGAGGGTGATATTCCCCGAACAGTTTAAAAATGAAAATCCACAGCCTGCTTCCAGTCTCCGACCGGGTCAGGAATGGAATGAATGAAGCCCCCCATCTAGCGGCCCATTTTTGTTGAGAATATAATAATAATAATAATGTGATTTAATAATAATTATTATTTTTTCTGAAATAATAATAATAATAAACATTGGTGATTTTTAATAATCATTTTCTGGTTGTATGATTAATGCAGTTGACATTTGAAGTCATTTTCTAAATCGGATATTTGTTAATTCCAAAGGTTAGTGGTTAACGCATGCCCACACATAAATTACAGATTAATTCAGTGGAATTATGCCACGTTTGCATTACATTCTAAAGCTTTGAGAAGACACGGAAAGAAGTGAAACGGGAAGCTAAGCATGTATAAAGCAGGGTTTTTGCTAGAGTTTATATAAAATAAAATCATTATGGAGCAACGTCTTTCAAAACGTTTTGCTAATATTAACACAGTGTGGATGTTTTTCAAACTGATGGTAAAATTATTGTTAATATTGTCGTAAACTCATTGGTGAGGTTTACTGATTTCTGAATCTTCCATTTGTCGTAACAAGCAAAGACTTGATTATTTTGTATAATTTGGGAAGATGTCATTGTGTGTGTGCAAAAAGTTATATGCCATTCTCAGTGCGCAATTTAAGTCTCAGGAATGAGGTGGTTGTAAAATGGAGCACCAATTTTATTGTAGGTTGGGTGTCTTTGATGTAGTAGAGGAGTCGTTTTAGCCACACTTTCGTCATAATATAACCGCAGGTTATTTTGTTGAACCATCATTATTAATTTACAGTTGATCCACGTGTTTAAAAAATACTTCTAGTAATTGCTTACCCGAAAATTGTTATTGTTCTACTAGTTCCTTTCATTCAGGAAAACTTTACCGTTGTCTAAATGCTGATTATAATTCTGTGATGTTTATCACGTGTGAATCGTATGGGCGATGCTGTTATTTGAAATTGTTACTTATTAACAACCACTATAAACTGAAAGGATTTTCAGATCCTATAAAAATAAATACACATTTTTGCAAATAAGTTGATGCTTAACATGTTTGACATTTTGTCAATTATTTTTGATAATAATAATAAATTGTTTCATTATAAAATATTCTGAATGATATTTCAAATTTCCTAATTAATATTTTCAAGGGATAATTAATTGATTTATTGATTGAATCCATGTGGAATGGAATTTATATTTTTGATTGAGTCAAATTTTTGAATAGACTTTGGATTGAGATCCTTGATTAAATAGATATTTTCTGTTCTTTCGAATCCAAAAATGCTCAAAGTCCATGTAAATTATATTGTATTCTATTTATTATGAACAACTTTGTATTTAAACCAACCCTGATATTACTGCATCCTGAAGGTGTTCGTCAAAAAAAAAAAAAAAAAAAAAAAAAAAATGCTACTATATTTTTGAGAAAAAAAAACTGTGAAAGTGATAAATTTTTCAACAAGTGATAATTTTTCTTATTGATCTTCAACGTGTGAATGCTAAATGATTTAGGGATCAGTATAGACGATTGACTTTGCGCTGATAAAACCCTTCCCCTGTATGAACGAAGTCAACAGGACTGATATTTTGACCTCTCGTCTCAACTATTTTAGTGTTCATGTGTTGGCGACATTGTATTTTGTGTATATAAACTATGCTTCTCCAGTCATCTTTTGTGCCATTTTGGGCATATTTTTCCTGTCATTTAATTTTTTAAAATAAAATGAGATAATTTCATGGTATGCAAACCCGTTTCATAAATCTCCTATCCTTATTGTTGCATCAAGCCGAAAATCAGTTAAGCATTTTTTTTGTTGGGTCTTTGTATTCGACTTTATCCCATCTGTCGCCCCGGGATATTTTGATTCTCGTGCTGACTGATTTTTGGTGAAATGCATATGTGGTCATCCGAACTTCGGTCTAAACGGGCACAGTATATCTCATTAAAAAAAATTAGGGGGTGATAACAATTGTGGACGCCGCGTGGAAAGAGGCCCAAATCTTCGCAACCAGACACTGGCCCGACAGCTGAAGGAGGGATTGCCTATTCCATCCTTAAACGTCAACATGCGTTGGGGGCACTGATCTCTATACATGGATGGCTGGTAGCTAAGGCAGCAGTAAGCCGAATAGACGAAGAGGTATAGTAAGATGGCAGCGAGCGCATGGTGCAATATTGCGAATCCTGCTCTGTGATTGGTTACTGGTAGTTTGGTGTTATACATGTATTTATACTGGCAGTAAATATTTTGTGTTTCTTGTATTTGTAAAATGGGCTGAATTTGGTTATGTAAAGCATAAAATCTTAGTTTTAATTACCGGTTTGGTGACCCATCATCCCAGGCAAGCCTGTAATACCTTTACTTCTCAGGCAGATAGGTCACTTAGCCGTAATTTTGAAGTTATTGTGAAGTTAAGTATACATATGCGGTGGTGCTGAACCAGACGTGATCGGGCTAGGCTATTGCGAGTTTAAATTTGATCCCATTTCAGAGTTTTTCGGTTCTGGGTGTGAATAGTTCGCTTAATAGTTGTAAAACGGTGGGGAGAGTATATTTTGAGTAGGTTTTTAGTTGTGTTAAGTTTTATGTGGAGCTGAGGAGTGAAATTGGTTAGGCTTAAAGTGCATTTTTGGCTTTGATCTACTTCCCGTTATTATTAAGTTTGTGCTGCTAGCGTGATTAAAAGCTGTAGTATTTGATGTAGAGTGCTGGGATTACTTGGGGGAAGTGTTGGTTATTTCAAGGAAACAGGAATTCATTACCAAGGACCGATTACGATATGTCGAATCTAGGCCTGTATAGTGAGCTACGTTTATAGGTACGTAATTTGAAGAAAGCATAATTTTGTGGCATATATACATGTATACCGTATATACAATTTAAAAGAATGCTTCGAGAAATTGTTTTTCACTAGTTACTAATCACTTATTGCGTGTACCGGTACTCAGCACCTAAGTTGATATTTGTCAGCCGTTATTATACATTCATTTTTATTGATATTCCGGAGATTTACTGACCTCGGAATGACGTGTCAGTGATCCCAATGCCCTTATGCTATGAGTGAACCTATCTCTATATTTTTATTTGTTCCAAAGCACCATTAATTACTATTTAAAATTGACTAGATTATCATTGCTTCCCCATAAGAAGAGCTTGAGAATGGGTACACCAACATGGCGGACCACGCGCTCAACCTGGCGTACTTTCTCGTGCTGCGGAGAGCTGCCATCAGCGATCCATGTATAGACATCAGTGGTTGGGGGTCAACATATGGCATGCCCCAGGCGACGGGAGCGATTGTTTTTTTAAATATTTTGATAATTATTTTGATTTAAGTTACTTCCATTTTATGTTGAGTAAGAATAAATGTTGACCCGTAAGATGATGTAAATGATGACGTGAGATCACCTCTGCATACTCGAGTTTTACATGTAGAGTAAGCCTAACCTTTAAATTCAGGATGGGAGCAAAGGTCATCGGCACCCATCAGTTGTTTGTGAAGGTAGTTTCAAGTCGTGGAAGGAGTGTTGTATTCATTGTAGAAGTTTTAATGGAACCGGTGTGCTTTACTAGGTCAATTTAACATTGAAGATGGTGGTCATCAGTACCCATCACTTGAACATGTGTAAGATATATTTTGAAAGATAATATTTTATGGCTGTGTGTCCGCAAGTTGGTGGATTGATTGAGGCATACTGTGATTTTGAGTGTTTATTGGAGTTCGTGAGCTCAACTAAGAATACTGAATGCTGATTTTTGGAAGGACCCATTGGGATAATTGGATTTAGTCCATTCCTGAATGTGATATGTGTGTAATGTGGAGGCTTTGATTCCTACAGGTGTCGTCTGAGGATATTTGGTAACCCCAATTGTGATATTGTTTTTGTCAGCCGGGATATACTTGCAAAGGCAATCCCGAACGTGACGTGTTTACAGTAATGTATCGGAGGATCCCTGTTTATTTTTTACGAATCTTAGAGGAAGGCTTTCAGTAGGTCTCTCGCAAGGAATGGTAATATTGAATCAGCTGTGGTATGTGAAGCGTTAATTGCTCAGTTTTATAGTAGAGTGTCTGCGTGTGAAATCACTGTTGGCCGAGATTTATAAAGGATTTGATAATAACGTAACTATTTGCTGAGGTTGATCAGCTGGATTTTTATATTAATGTTTACATTTTTTTTTAATGCAGTCATCGTCTTACCCCATTACACATCTTCAACAACATTGAAATATCACTTATATTTATTAAAGAGCAGTCTTTAATAATTTTAATTTGATGTGCTTATTTTAAAGTGAAAATGTTTTAGCGAGTGTGGATAAATGGGTTGAATGAAATCGTGTATTGACTGAAACTCAAAATAAAATAGCAGCTTAGGCCTTCATGGCCGGCGTTCATAATTAAGTACAAGTTTTTCGGGCTTGTCTGGACCACGGCCTACAAGCCCGAAAAACTTGTACTTAATTATCAAAATAAAATATTGACAAGGTGGAAAAATTACATTATTTTGCTCTTTGTGAATAAATTAACATTGCATTAGTTTTAGTCTTTGAAACTGAAGTTTTATTTATATTTTATTGTGCAGGGAACCAGAGAGGCGTTCATACCCTGAAATAATGCGATCACCGTATGAGCGTCGCTCATTTGGTGACTTGGGACGTGGCCCCTATGAAAGACCAGGATTGCCTCCAGTTGCGTCGTTTGAGCGCCGCCTGTCTTCAGATATTTATCGCCGCAGAACGCCACCCCCATCTTCTAGTTATGGTGAATCTGGGTATGTAAAGCTATTTAAATAGCCATCGTTGTGCATGTCCTTACTACTTCTGTCAGTACAGTACACTTGACTGCTAGTTTCTCCCTCCACATTTGTTAGCCTATTTTCATTTATGAAAAAAATAGGCTTATGAGATCACCTTTTGTACGTGTGTGTATGCGCATGAGTGTGTAGTCCCCCCCCCCCAATAAAATCTAAACTTCTGGAGCTATTCCAATGAAACTCGGTAAGGACATAGTACTACTTCGTCCGACCCTGATTGTGTCCTTCAAATTTTATTTTGTCTCACCAATCCAACATGGCGGTTGAGCGAAATATTTCACTGGCATTCTATATCTCCGAAACTATTACTGATATCACCCTGAACTTTTGTACGGTGATCAACAGTTCTACCAGAAGTTCATCGATGTGACATTCAGAAACTTGTACAAAACGAACATGGCGGCAAAGCTAAGTTGAAACATTTAAATAGACTTTTCTCGCGATTTAACCATCCGTATGCAGTGAAACATGGTACAGTAAATGTTTATACATATTGTAATGCACTGACATTTAATTTAATTCAATAGTTTACATAACATCAAGAGGGTGGTTGTGCGAAATTTTAAAATTAAGTTTTTATTTTTTGTGTTCTAATCATGCGATCACACTCAATGTTTGAAAAATGAACCTATGCAATAATCTTAATCTACTAATACATAACTCTATGGTGTATAGAGCGTCTCGACCTTAAAAGACAGTACGCATTAAGGGAGGATGACCTCGTAGTTCACCCCTTAAAACAACGAACAGTACGCATTAAATGGAGCGCGCTTGATGCCAGATCTACTGCATATACAAAGTTCTGCTAGGTCGGGCACATGATGTAAGAACTCCTATACAGGCGTGCTTTTATGCAAAACTCTGGAAATTTCCAAAATATTTACTTGTTGTATAACTGTACCTCATACATGGCAGAGAATGACAGTACAATATTTATATGTGATTACACCGAATCTGAGTGAGATTTTAACGCACACATTATAATAATTGTATTAGCAAATGGAACCTGGATTGGAACACTGTGTCGGAAGAGGAATGGTGGAATGACGGAACAAAGTGGAGAGGAACCATATTTGCCCCCACCCAGTGTCAACTGGAGAAGGGGAAATGAAGATGATGCTGATGATCATGAATATGTTAATATTATAATATGTTGTAATATTACATTTTTTCGAATATCATAGGTTATAAAATAAATTATAATAAGTCGTTTTTGAGGAATATATATATAACGTGGTCCACGTAATTTACCCAATCTTATGTGGTCAAATGCTGGTATGCAGCCGATATTAAGTTCATTTCTTCTTTCAAGAAGAGAAGTCTTTCAATTTTATATAGTTCTTTGCTTGTGCCCATACCATTTCGATGGGATTAAGTTCATTGTGGTATGGTGGCAAGCGAAGAACACCTTTCTGCTGTTAGCCATCTCGACTTTTATCATATCTGTCTCTGTTTTGCGTCACAATAAAAAGAAGGTCCCGTTTTAACATATCATTTCGAAAAGGGACCCCTTTTGAGTGAGCAAATCTATAATCCGGTCTATTCTCCAAGAAGTTGTAGGTAAACGTTCGCTTTTCCGACTGATAGCCTACATTGTCTTACTAGGATAGATCATTCGGGAACATTGGGCATCAATTGCTCGGCGAACCACTTTTCAGGCACTTCACCTGTCATTTCGTCGTGGGTGTCTGCCATGTTCTTTCAGCACAGAAACGTTGACTCTGCACCTTTAACCAACCCTTGTTCATTCCCGAGATGAACGAAGGCAAACCACGGAAATCACTTTGAGGATGACTGAGGTAGGAATTGAACCCGCCTCTTCAGTTTTGTCTCATGAAGTTGAGTAAACCCGTATCCAGCCCTCGGACGAGAATTAAATTTCTTGGCAGAGCCGGGATTCAAACCCGGGCCTCCACGGTGGCAGCCAAGAATGCTAGCCACTACGCAACGAGGCGGACAATTCATAAAGATGATGATAATTGTTGTTTTAAGGGGCCTAACATCTAGGTTATCGGCCCCAAAATTCTGGGTGGGAGGAGTAAGCGAAGTGCAATAACCTATGAATGCTATCTGATATCGAGCTCTGGTTTGTCTTTAAAACTATTTCAGACATTAATGAACATTCCTTCTCGCTTAGTCACCAACGTAAAGTCAACAGCAAAAAGTTTCTCGCTATTTAACTTTTCTGTGATACCATCCCAGATTTTTCAAGTAACATTTAAGAAAAGAAATCATACCTTTTTTTGTTACAAAAATAATTACTGGCCTGAGAATTAGGGTATCTTCCACCAACATCAGCCAATCTAAAAATAAATTCTTGATCTGTTGCGATCATTAGTTCATTATCTATGGCATGATAAGTTTTATATCGGCAAAAATATAGATTCGTGCTAAAATATTGTTATGTGCCACCCCCTAGTGGCACCTTTGTTAACTGGATTAAGGTGGGTATAAAGCACAAGACCAATTACTGCTTAAAGAAATAATTAATTTTATTGCAGCCAGAAAAATACACTACTCAACAGCAATTATTACCTTACTCCAGTTTCCTCACGTCGAGAATACTTTCCCCTTCACTTGTCAACAGACCACAGTTAATCCTCTTCGCTAATGAGTCCGGTCCCGTACGCTAGCTGGAAATAGCTGCACTAGGTCTGTCACTGTACTATACACTGTTTCACAAGCACCACAATCACTTCCTTGCTGTCAAGAGAATCAGCTGCACTAGGGGTTTCGCAAGTCACCACACTTCTGTCGCTCAGGATAATCGCTCACACTAGCTCGTAAAACACAACAACCACTGCTTGACAGGTCGCACTTATATAGCAGGCCGGTGACTCAATAAATGCTTCTAGATCCATCCAGGGTTCACGGCTTCTCGAGGTTTCCATCGCTGGTCCAGTCACGAATATTCTGGACTATCCCTTTGTCCTAGTAGCCCTGTTGCGTAAGGCGCACGCAATACAGGAGGCAGGCCACAGCCCAGCCCTGGGGCAGTTGTGACTCATGCGGCGAGCAATGACACAAACTCACAGCCGTAACAATATCATAATTGTGAAAATTGGCTATGTGTTAATCATTCATTGTTCTTATTTTTAAGTCATCATAAGGAGTGGAAAATTGTCTATAAGACCACGCAAATATTTTCTTATATTTGTCACTTTCAATAATTGGGAAATGGCAACGTCGCTGGGATAGAAGAGGATGAAGCTAATTGCAGGACATAGGAGTGTGAGTAAGGGGTAAATACTACATTTAATTCCATACCGTCTTTTAAGGTAGAGACGCTCTCTTTATATATAAATCCAACATGGCGACCATCTGAAATACACAGTTCGAAAAAATTAGGGGAACATGTTTTGTAAAGTCTGGTATGTGAACGTTAATTTTGTAGATCGGGTTCCAATGGTCGTACAGCATGCCTTGAGACCTTAGCTACTCCTGGTAAGTCAAATCGAAGTTAATACTCCCTCTGTAGGCGTAGCCATGCATTAAAATGCCAGGTGACCAGGGCTTCCAGCCAAGTTTTCTCACTATTATTCACTATTTTCAAAGCAGCCTCACTTTTCTCACTATTTGATAAAATTACTCACTATTCTCACTTTTTTTCAAAACTGGTCACATTCTGCGTTAAAAATGGTCTCGTGCACAATCAGATTGTTAGAAACGTCCCAAAATATACCCATGAATGAGTAGTTCGCTTTTCTGCCACCGCTGCCGGCAGCGAGCCAGGCGACCAGAAAGCATAAAAAGCTTCCATGGTGCATTACCACAGCCGGTACCGTGCAGTGATCGACGAAAAAATCACAGACAGTACTCAGAGATATTATTAACATAGGCGCAATTTGGTTGACATTTATGGGGGGCTAATTTGTTTTTCAGATACACATTCTTAAAAATGTTGTCTATTTCAATACAGTTTTGTCACATTTTTGGGGGCTATGGTTTTGTTTTGGTGAGCTTAGTCACCCAAGACTCCCTCCCCTCCCTAATTGCCCCTGCAGATATCAACAAAAGTTAAAATTATGAACCAGATATAGGCCAATGGCCATAAATGCGAATAATGCTATAAATTTACTCACATTTTCATATAAAAACTCACCTTTTTTTTCACTTTTTTGAAATAAAACAACTCACTATTTCATTATTTTTGGACGAGTGAGTGGATGGAAGCCGTGCAGGTGACCCCTCAAAACAAAGTGAATAGCGGTGCATCCGTGTGTTGTTGTGAGGTACACAGACTACTGCGGTCATTTGAGCACGTACATAAACCAGCACAGCATGAGACATCTTAACGAGGTTCAAGTCACAAGGGCTGTCACTTTGCTCCAAAAAGGATGATTATTCGTCATGTTGTTGTGGATCTCAATGTCTCTCCGTAAGTTATTCAACGCTTGTGGAATCGCTACAATGAGACAGGCCAGTTCACAAGGAGGTTTGGACAAGGTCGTGGACGCGTGACCACCCCACAAGATCGATTTTTGACCATCTGTGCGTTGCAGCGTTGTTCAGAAACTGCCAGAGAACTGCAAAAAGAACTCAGGAGGGTTACTGTAATCATGGTGTCCGACCAGACAGTAAGGAACAGTTTAAGAGAAGTGTCCTTACGACCCAGACATCCTGTTTGAGTGCCTCGTTTAACGCAGCAACATCACGCAGCTTGCCTTCTGTTTGCCCGTACTCATGTCAACTGCCAACTTCGCCAATGGAGACCTGTGTTGTTAACAGACGAGTCCAGATTTCCCCCTCACACAGCGTGATGGACGTCTACGTGTATGGAGACGCTGTGGTGAGCAGTACATGCCAAATGTTGTCTAGGAAGTGGACCGATTCGGACAAGGTTCTGTGATGGTGTTGGGTGGTATCAGTATTGATGGCCGTCGTCGTCCATGGTAATCTTACTGCTGCAGGGTACATCGAGCAGATACTGCTACAGCATGTGTTGGATGCTGCATACAGTACTGGCCCTGAATTCGTACTCATGCACGGCGATGCCAGGGTTCATGTAGCGTGCATCTAGAGATGTCTTGTGAGAACTGGACATTGAAGAGATGGAATGGCCAGCAGTGAGTCCCAACCTTAATCACATCGAGTATGTGTGGGATAGGCTTGACAGAAGTGTTAGTGGGCGTCCTGTTCCACCACAAACGCTCCAAGACCTCGAAGGGCTCTCATTGAAAAATGGGACCTGATACCGCAATGTGACCTCCGTCGACTTATACGCAGCATGCCACGTAAGTGCCAAGCTGTGATATATGCTCGTGGAGGACATACACCATACTGAAGCTCTCCAACTGTGATAAAATCCACCCTGGAGTACTGTTTTCACTTTGTATTCGCCACTATTTGGACATTTCTGTTTGTGTTCTGAAAATAAACGAGAATCCATCGATATTCTATTGTATACGTCAACTGTAAAGAATAAAGGCTTAGTTGGTAATATACCTGGGTGTGAGGTATTGTTTTGTGAAGCAGGGCATCCGTTCAAAAACATATACCGTATATACTCGAATACCACCCGCACATTTTTAAACAAAATCGGACGTGAAAAATTGGGGTGCGGGTCTTATTTGAGTCATCCTGATTTTAAAGATTTAAATTGCCCGCCACGTGCGATATCGGGTGTTGCGAGTATCCGCTAGATGGTGCTAGCCTTCTTCCGGCTATCACTTTGTTTTACCGTAAGCAGGCGGCGTCATACGGTCTCGCGCACATTTTCCGAGTGTAAACATGAGTTGTACGAAGTGTTTGCGGTCGTTCAATGTGAGTGAGAAGCTGGAAGCTGAAGTTATTGGAAATCGTGCCTGGTAGGAAATATGATATTGACGAGTCATGTATTCGTGATTGAGCGGGATGACGTCTATTCTACAACCACTGGATGTCTGCGTGAACCGCCCGTTCAAAGCAGCCTTGAATCAGCTGTATACGGAGCAGATGGCGGCCGATAAGCACACACTGACTCCAACTGGTTGTATTCAGCGCCCGGAAGTTCAGCTGCTATGTTCGTGGATTTTGACGGCATGGAATCGTATCTCCGGAGATCTCATACGGAAGAGCTTCAAGAAATGTAGTATTTCGAATGCTATGGATGTCAGTGATGACGACATTTAGTGGGATGGTGATAAAAGTTCCGAAGTTGGTACTTCTGATGACGATGAATGAAGTGTTAGTGTACTTTTATTTGTATTTTTAATCGTTTGATGTGTGTTATTTTAGGACGACTTCAATACTATTGAATGCTATTCTGTTTATTTAGTTAAGATTGTACATAATTTTGAGTATTTTTTTTTTTTAATTTTGTTCTTCAAAATCAGGTTGCGGGTCTTATTCGGGGGCGGGTCGTATTCGAGTAAATACGGTACTCCTAATATTTTTGAACTGTGTATTTAGACGGTTCTCTATGTCTACTGATCTATGACAGCAATCAAACTGACATTTTGTAAGTTGATAAAGGTTATTAACATAGTTCACCTATGGGACTTTCAATAAGCTGGTGGGCACAAATCCTACATGTCGGCAATGAGAAATTTAAATATTTAAATGGGAGTTTCTCGCGATTTAACCATCCGAGCGCAGTGAAACTTGGTACGGTAAATGCTTATACAAATTTTAATCCACTGACCTCTAATTTATTTCAATTATTTTCATAACTTATAGATGGCGGACGTGCAAAATTTTATAACCTCTTTTTTATTTCTTGTGTCCTAATCATGCGATTGAAGTTTGAATAATAAATCCATACCTGCCAACTCGCCCGATTTAGGCGGGAGACTCCCGATTTTACACTATTTCTCCCGCCCTCCTGCTTAACGCATTAAATCTTCCGATTTTTCAAAAGATCTCGCGTAATTTCGGTCTAAAAGTGCGAGATGACAAACTCCAGTCATCCATCAAACAGGTCAATTTTACGTGAGTTGAAGTGTGTTTCGATACCGCAGTTTCGCTTCGTATCGATAATTTATAGATAATTCTCCATAACTACGCCAAGACAGACAACAATATTCGGCCTTGACTACGCATGCCGCTTAGTTGGATTTGAATATCTCTGTGTTTTTTTTTTTTGTCGTGTAGCCTCCTGAGAGGCCGAGTGCAGGTCTTTCTAGTCGACGCCCGTGGGCGACCTGCGCGTCGGGATGAGAGATGGAATGGATGAAGATGAATGAAACTGGGCAAGGATGTGGAAGGAAGCGGCCGTGGCCTGTCAGAAGGTACTGACCCAGCATTTACCTGGTGTTGAAAATGGGAAACCATGGAAAACCATTTCAAGGACAGCCGACGTTGGGGTTCGAACCCACGTGTGTCAGCAGAGAGCTTGACCTAACGCAGGGCTTTAGCCCGCGTAGCCACTACTGTCGGTATCTCTGTGTTTGAAATAGTCGATGTTTAATTCAGCGCGTGTTCCTACAGTAGAAGTTTTCATAATAGCCTGAGGGTGAGAGGAATATATTGTATCTGTTTAACACCTGAAATTATTTGTGTATTACTTAGATGTTGTTGGCATTAATATGCCGGTAGGCTATTGTGATTTTTTGATCTGAGGGATTTTGTCGGTTCCTCGGTAATAGACTATGGCGAAGAAATATGATTTTGACATTGTTTGTCTTCAAAATCTCCCGATTTTTCAGTTTTAAAGGTTGGCAGGTATGTAAACCTATTAGTCTTCAACTAATAGTACATGGCCTACATATATAAAAATCCAACATGGCGACCATTCAAAATATTTAGACAGTTCTCAATATCTACGAATATATTACAGCAATCAAACTGAAATTTTGTATGTTGATAGAGGCAATTAATATAAGTAGGATATATGAAAATAGGCTGTTGAGTTCTTCATGAAACTAATTTTTTAGGGTTACTTTCTCTTGCAACCTTCAGTACCCTCTCAGTACTATACGAAGATCAATCCCTTTGCCTCAGAAATATTCTTCTGGTCATGGCATCCAAATACTTTTTCTTGAGAAAAGGCTGTCTTCTCTCCCTTCCTTATTTCCATGGTCTTCTGCCCAAATCCACTACTCTAAACCAGACTCAAATAACGTGCAATTGGTTATCACGGCAGCTCCATTCCGTTGAATTTACGGTACTAGCAACTGGCGATCAATCCCATAACAGTGAAATCGTGATTTTTTCAAAATATTGTTACCCCACAATTGATGTTCATTTTCATTGGTTCTGGCTACTATGCCCTAATATCTATTACGAGGGAAGGAACTGGTAATAAAAGGACTCAAAACACAGTAAATACATCAAGTCCCAACTAATTATTTTGGACATGCTGGTGAATCAAACACCTAATATTTCAAGAAATAGTTACAGTGCAATGTTTTTAAATATTTAAAACTATAAATATTCTAGAAATGTGTTATGAGAGAAGGTTTCTAAGTGACTTTCAGACTTATTTAAATTTATAGAAGTCCTTAGGAGTTTATACAAAGAGTTTTTAAATGTTTAAATAATATGTTGCTGAAGATGAGCTAAAAATAAAGCTCAAAACATGTCCAAATAGAAAGGTATTGTAAATACAGATAGTAAAAATACTGGAAAGGATATTAGAAAGAAGAATGAGAAGAAAGGTGGAAGGAGAGTTGCAAGAGGAACAGTATGGCTTCAGGAGTGGAAGATCCACAGTGGACCCAATCTTTAGCTTGAGGCAGGTGATGGAAAAGAACTGGGAATATGGAGAGGATTTGATCATGACTTTCATAGATCTAGAAAAGGCATATGATAGTGTCCCCAGAGAGAAGGTATGGGAAACCATGGTTAAGAAGAGACTGGGAAGAGAAATGTTGGAAATGGTGCAAGCAATGTACAACAACTGTGTTAGCAGGGTACTGACCCCAGTTGGAAAGACAGATTGGTTTACGAACAAGACTGGACTAAGACAGGGGAGTGTGCTGTCACCTCTCTTGTTCATAATGGTGATGGATGAAATAGTAAAGGAAACAAAGGAAGCATATCAACATAAAGAAATGAAGTTACTGTTATTTGCAGATGATATTGTGGTCTGGGGAAGGAACACCGAAGAAGTGCAAAAACAACTAGATGCACTGAACGAAAATATTCTGAAGTATGGCCTGAAAATCAGTATAGAGAAAAGCAAGACCATGGTGATGACAAGAGGGGAAAGACAAGGAAAGGGCACTGTGAAAATTGGAAGTCAGAGTTTGGAAATTGTGGACACGTTCAAATACCTAGGAAGTGAATTGATGCAAACTGGTAGGTTGGACATGGAGATTGGCAGGAGGGTACAGCAGAGCAATGCATTCTATCAAAGTGTAAGAAAACTTGTTTGGGATAAGGAAGTACCAAGGAAAAGCAAGGAGGTAATGTATAAAGTGTATTATGTACCCATATTAACTTATGCAGCTGAGACTTGGACCCTGACAAGCAGGCAAGAGAGTAGAATCCAAGCCAGTGAAATGAAATTCCTAAGAAGTATGATAGGAAAGACAAGGAAAGACAGAGTGAGGAATGAAGATGTTAGGAAGGAAGTTGGGATGGGAAAACTAAATGAGAGAATTGAGAAGAATAAACTAAGGTGGTTTGGACATGTAAAGAGGATGGAGGAAAATAGAATACCAAGACAGATGCTGGAGGCGAAGTGCAAGGGTAAGAGACCAAGAGGAAGACCTAGAACAAGGTGGATGGATTCAGTGAAGAACGGCGTAAGAAAAAGAAATCTGGACTGGGACAAGATCGTGGAAGAAGAATGGTGGAAGGAAAGAGGAAAGTGGAGAAGTGCCATAAATACCCCGACCCGGCAGGAGCTGGATAAGGGGAAATGATGATGATGATGTAAATAGGTATTAAATATTTCCTTGGTGGTTACAGTAGAATTCCGCTGTAACGAACACCGGCATAACTACATTTTTTTGGGTCCCTTACCTTTTCCCTATTTGTTGTGTGTTAAAATATTTCATTTTAACGAATTTCGTAGTTTCTGTTTAACAGATTAAAATTGAGCTGCTTTTTTTTTCTGTTCTCAGTTTGATCATATTTTCTCAAATTAAAACTAAAATTTATCCTGATTTATGACTCACACTTTTCTTGTTTCATTATTTCGTTATTCAGACGATATGATAGCCATTTTCCATATATGCACCGTACGCATCCAATTTAAGACGTCACTCTCTGGGTAGGAGCGCCAAAGTTTGCAATCAACCAATGAACGCTAGGGTTTCGTAGCTTTGTGTAACCAAGAGGCTTCGCCCATCAATGTAAGACTTCACACTATTGACTTTCACTATACTATTTCCATCTTTTCAATACAATTTATTTTATTTTAAAATTGGGACATGTTTCGAACAGTCAACTCCGTTCTTCTTCAGCTAATATACAAACAAATAAAACATGGATAAAACACTTGTAAATACACAGTCCATTAGACTTAAATATAATATTGTCACGAACTTAATTATTATTAAAATTGACAGTGTTGAAAATAACTTGCTAAATATTAAAATATGCTCTTTAAATCATGTTGAAAACTTGGATCCATTTGTCCATTGATTCATATCTGATGATCTACTGTGTCCTAAGGCACCTCTTACTTGTTAATTTAAAAACTTAAAATTTGCGAATATTCCTTTCTATTGTTATTTTGATGAGACAAACTGTAATTAGTAGTGTGCAGAATTCATGTTATTAAAATTAATATTGTTAAAATAAACTTGCTAAATATTAAAATATACACTTAAAAACATGTAAAAAACTCTGATCCATTTGTCTATTGATTCATGTCTGTTGATATGCTATGCCCTAAGACATCTCCTTCTTGTTGATTTAAAAAGTTAACATTTGCGAATATCCCTTTTTTTTGCTGTTTTGATAAGACTGAAACTGTAATTAGTGGTGTCCTGAATTCTTCTTTAATAAAACTGCTTTATAGTTGGAAACATCTAAAATGAAAAATAAGGTTTGTATTATAAAATGAACCCAAAACCAATTTGAATATGTAGCGATGATATCTGTTCCTGCAAAACATCTTACGGTACTTTATTAAAAACTGATGATCAATGCCTCCCTGTTTGGTATTTCATCATTTGAACAGCATGCATTTCTAAGGAAATACAAAATTATTAATTTTGCTATATTTATTGATCCTAAAACTTGATATGAAACATTGACTTCTTAAGTCTTCGCGCTTACCTCAAGTGTGAGTTGGTTGAGATGCATGCGACATGTGAACACACCACAGCCTTGAGCTGTACTGTCTGCTCGTTGAGCGGGCGTATGCTATGCCGACTGAGCAGCAGGGAGGTCGAGGGGAAGGCTGGGGTTGGGGGCAGCTGTCATGTTTACTGGTGATGCAACTCTCCCGGTAGGCACGCAGAAATACATGCTAGCCTCTAGTGTTCAACTACTAATAACTTGAATCATAATATTGTGTTTATCGTAATATAGAAAGTCCAACCGTTATCTTTAATTATCCCCCAGGGGCTCACATCTAATGGGATGTGGGTTGGCGACCACGGGCCCCCAGCTGAGTCCGGCATTGCTTCCACTTACTTGTGCCGGGCTAATCTCCGCCTTCTTTCCTGTCGACCTCACTTGGTCAACTCGGTTCTCTTCTGAGCCCGACGGTATTAGGGTATCCGAGGCCTAGGGAGTCTCTTCCTTTCCCGCCTTAATTGGCCCTTTTCTCATCTTTTCTGATACCCTCCTGCGAGGGGTCAGCCTTCTTTTTCTTTTCCTTTTACCTCCTGCCTTGTGCTCAAGGAGACAAGAGTGTATGTAGCCCCACCACTTCTGGCGCACTCTAGATATTGCTACACCCTCAGGGGCTCATGGCTGGTGAGTTCGGGATTTGGTGACCCCGAGGGATTCCTGAGCTGGGTCCGGTTTTCCCCCTTTTATCCTTTACCTGTGGGGCGGGCTCTCCTCTTTCACTTTCCTATCTGCCTTTTATGGCTGTCTTTCCTTCCAAGTCCCTCAATCCGCATTCTTCGAGGGTTGAGGGTTTTTCTTTTCCTCCTGTCCTTTATTTGCCTTATTCTCCTTTTGTTTTCCTTTTTCTACTTCTAGTATGTAAGTTACTAGTTAGTTATTTTTCATTATATTTCCTTTTCCCGTTAAGATTCCCGTACTGTTATTTTTTGCATCTCCACTCCATTTTGTGGGCGTTTTCAATCTCCATTGCTTTTTGTAAGTCTTTTCGATCTACGTTGCATTTTGTGAGTGTTTTTCAACCTCGATTGCATTTTGTAAGGATTGACAATCTAAATTGCTTTTTAGTAAGTCTTTCAATATAGGAAGCGGACCTTTTGTGGGTCTTTTGAATTTCTATTGCATTTTGTATTTTCAACCTAAACCACTTTTTTGCAAGTAGTTAATTCTCAATTGCATTTTTGTGGGTATTTTGAATCTAAATTACATTTTGTATGTATTTTCAATCTCATTTGCATTTTGTAAGTATTTTGATTTCACTTACATTTTGTAAGTATTTAGACTATATGTTGCATTTTGTACGTATTTTGAACTTAACCTACATTTTGTGCATATTTTTCACTCTATTCCTTATGTGAGTATTTTCGTTCGAAATTCCCTTTTGTAAGTATTAGCGCTCTCCATTTTGTGAGTAGTTTCAATCTAAGTTCCTTTTTGTAAGTATTTTCCTGCTCACTTAATTTTCGTTCTGGTTTCCACTTCGTTGTCATTTTCGCTTTTACACAGACCATTAGGGGCCGATAACCTGGATGTTAGGCCCCTTAAAACAATTATCATCATAATCTTCAATTAATTTTCCTTATTATATCAATTAAGGTGTCAAATAGGATGTTTGTTTCAAAATTAATTTCATTGAGATTAAGGGCCGGATTGATTCTTAGAGCAGTGTTTATTTCCAATTGTTCCAGAATGTTCATAATGTACATTATGAGAATAAAGGATCCATTATGAACATTCGGGAACAATTGGAAATAAACACGACTCAAAGAATCAATCCGGCTCATAATCTCAATGAAATTAATTTCGAAACAAATATCTTATTTGACACCTTAATAACTTGGCCACATTTCCTGGGATCCTGCTCGTGTCCATTTTTCGTCCGTTTCGACCGTATAATATCAATAACCAGACATCCTACCACATCGAGAAGAATACAAACTCTTTCAAGCCATATTTACATCAGCTCAAACAGACAGTGACTGGCTGTCATTACATAGTGTCATGAATATTCCACGTGAACTTTACTCACGCTACCTCCATGAACTCGTGGAACAATTGGAAATAAACACGACTCAGAGAATCAATGTTTTAACGACGTGTGCATGCATTTTATTCTGTGTTTTGACCTGTTTTTAACTAAGTTTTTATAAATGTATTTTAAGGTTTTCATAGTGTCTTTGATGTGTGTGAGATTGTTCTATAAATTCATTAAGTTGTGGCTGATGATGGGTTATGTAGTGGCCCGAAACATGTACCACTGTTAAATATATGTGTTTTAATGTATTGATCGACGGACTAATATATTTGTAATAAACGATATGCTGACGACAGGAGACAAAATAAAGAAGGCCGTCAGTTGAAGTCTTGCGTGATTGCGTAGGGATAGGAATTGTTTGGGTGATTTCAGAGTGAAGAAAGCGGTATTTTAAAGTGGCAAATTCGGTGGTTTCAAGTACACTTTTCGGTACTTTCAAAATGTTAAATTTTAGGCGGGATTTTTTTAATATCGTGGATAACATAGCACATTTCAGTCATCCTTCAAAGTATACTTCAGTGAAGAGATCCAAATTCTCTTGTGACAAATATCACTTAACGTGCTAGTGTAAGCTGAAAAACACAAGTTCACAGTTAGTGTTTGAACAGGATATCAAAATGGTTTTCAACACAGATTCTGAGAACTTTGGAAATACAAATGTCATTCCTTGCAAAACTCGAACAATGTCTTGGTCCTATCGTGCATGTGCTTCTTGATTAAAGTTTGCAGTTCGTTGATTCCTCTTATGACTTAACTTTCTTCCAGTTTTCCTTCTTTGCAAGGACCTCATAGATGTTCATTGGCACTATTTCTGCTGGATCAAACGGACACATTTGTAAATCTTGTTCCCAAGGTCAACGGATCTCAAGCTCATTAATATTCTAAGAGCATGGGACCCAGCGTTTACTAAAACTGAATGTATTTTCTCTCTTTTTAACACATTTCCACAACCCTCCAACAGCTTCTTAATGTTGGTACCATAATTTCCAGAAACAGCAAGTTTAAGGGCTTGCTGAATTCTCCGTAGATATCCATCTAGAAGGTGAACAGCCGGATAAGACTGGCCTTCTGATAAAGGGATGAGTTCAGTGTTGTCTGTGCCAAATTCTTTGAATCTCAAGTATTTCGTCATGTGAAACATTGCTCAGGAAATCAACACCTGAGTTATCAGTCCCTACTACTTCATTCAAAAATTGCACAATATCTTCCAAGTACTCTGACAGGTACACTACAGAATGAAGCCAAGAAGACCACCTGGTTAAGACTGGTTCAGGAAACAGTGGCATATTTTGATATGGATACTTGCCATCTAGATATTCATGTCTGAAAGAAGCACTATTTTGACGCCACACGTCGAGTAGTTACTAGGATGAAGGGGCAGGTGACCTTGCTGTTCTGGCCCTTAAAACCTCAATAACTTAGAAACTTACTAGGATGACCGCCCAGATTGATAATGATCGCTGTATGCAGGAAGCAAGGTCCGCTATCTACCGTTAAGTTGCCGATCATTCCGTATTTGTTGGATGCACTCCATGCAGTCAAGTCATGAGAGAAAATTACCGCTACTACACTCGCACAAAAACAAGCCTTTGTCAGCTTCTGTGACGACCATATTTCAAACGGGCAAGGTGGTCTCACTACGATGACATTAGGGCAAAACCTGGATGAATATCAAGATGCAGAACAAAGTGACATTCAGTAGTTAGACTTCGATAAAGACGATCATGGTTTCAGACATGAAAGCAATGAGGATATTGTACGGAATTTGACTGTCGGTGAGGTAAACTGAGATCAGTACATGTCGAGTGAAGGAGTGATGCAACGGATATCCCAGAAGTTCCCACAGTCTATAGTCACACTTATCTCTTATATAGAAAATCGACATGAATTTTCGTTCTCATATATTGTTTACTTCAGAATTGTACAAACTAAAATTAGAAAAAATAAACTATCTGAGAAACAAAAAGTGATGACAGTCATTTCTCTTAGTTTTTAATATTGGTATAATCCACATAGTGTGTCTTACAATACTATGTTATCAAGTATTATAATTATTTTTTTCTGTGTGTTCTTAAAATACATTACAATATTTTAACCAATAGTTTTCTTTTTGCTAGGCTTAAAAACATTACTGTAGGTAATTCGTGGGTTTCAAAAATTCGCGGAAATTCGTGCATTAATTGCCGCGAATTATCGGAAGTGCACTATAAAGAAAAACATCAAAAAGAGCTAAATTTTGCGTTTTCATGCGAAATTAGCGTTTTTTGCGAAGTTCGCGAGCTCAAAAACAATTTTTTTTTTTCGGCATTTTTAGGGTTATTATAACATATTATCACCTGTGTATTACTTCTTTTAAAAATTCGCCATCGCGAATTTTTCCCATCCCTACGGCTGATTGGATTATACGGGTATGGGTTATGGTTTTGACAGACATTGAAGATGGGCATCGTGAATGCATTGAACGGAAGTTAGGATGATGCACTCTAGAGTAGCTCGGAGATTGGTAACCGTGACGGCAGTTGACAATTCCAGTTGTCTTGTTTCAATAATGCAAATGTTACGTTTTTTCGGGAATACAGTATTTCGCTGAAATCTCCATATATATCTCGCACCAAAAAATTTCACACTTATTTTCGGTCAAAGAAGTGTGAGTTATATGTGTGCAAATATGTTCTTCGTTATTTCAATACGACGCAACAAAATTAACACTCGGTTTAACAACTTCTTCGGTAGTGTAATGCGATTTGCGTAAATACAGTACTGGTACTCACTCGGATATACATTCGGTATAGTTAGCTCGATACGTAATGCTACTTCCTACTGACACCTAGCCTTCTCAGAAAACTAAACTTGCTGTAATCCAGAAATAGGCACAATGGGTTAGGGTATTTACAAGCTTGACAAGCGAAGTTGCACTATCATACCTGTTATGTTGCAACCCTCGCCTGCCTGTTGAACGGAATGTTATCACTGAGCAGATGGGCTCACATTCCTTCAGGGGTGAACAAAGAATGCTCTCAGGGCTGCCGAAAATGTGACCGTACTAAGCGATAAGTGCAGAATATTCAACTTGATAAATGAGGTACTTATACTTTTTTTCATTATATAAGAATCGGGACTTGAAAATTATGACGTGATATGCAATAAAACGTACTAACGAGGAACGTTTTTAACGAGGTTCTACTGTATATATTTTGTGGAAGAAAGATCGATTCATTCGATTGTATTTTTTGTTCATATGTCCTTCACTACGAGTTGAGACAGTTGTGAAGCTGAGGTCATGCGTATATGTGAATTGCATTGTGTGCAGATCGAGGTGAAATGGTTTGTATGTTGGAATGTTGTCAGTTTCATGTAGACTTTTATCTGAAATCATGAAAATAAAAAACATTTTGTAATATTTCAGGGTATTTTGGTGCATGCAATTTTCCACCATATTGTCACTTGGGTTTTTTACTGATAGGTAAGGGCCTTATTTTTTGGTGAAATAAAACTGTTGATTTCGCTGTTAAAACTGACTCTATTTTGGTGGGTATTTCGCGAAATAAATTGTCATAATGATCGATGTGTCATCTGAAATCTTCCTTGTAGTATGGGGTAAATCTGTCAAATTATGTGATAAGGGGGTTCTTCAACTTCTTTGCGTTGTGTAGGGTATCGCTGAATGTTATTTGCCGCTTAGAATTATGTTCATTTCCTTCTTTCTTCCGCTTTTTATGCGTTTCTATATCCCTGCAGTGTATATCGCACGTGTCTTTTCGTTCTCATGGAATAAGAACATTGGAGTATTTACACATTAGAATCTTTCTTGCAGCGTCATAACCCTTCACTGTTGTATTCCTCGACCCTCGAGAAAACTGTTGTGACTTTAGTTTTCGGCATTTTGTACTTGAATACTGGATGTTTGCCAATAAAGTTTTATCAGTCACGAATTCGCACTGCTGTATCTACGACCACAACGCCATTTGATGCAATCGATAGCAGATATTGATTTTTTTCGATAGCTTGAGAGATCGCAGAACTGGATACACATACTTCCGGCACATCACTATCAATCATCAATCAAATGACAAGGAAACCACGACGGTATTTCCTCTGAAGCATTTAAACGTGTTTTAGAGAGCTTTTCCGATAACATTTAACATTTTCGCACCAAGTGAAGTATATTTCGTGATTATTTGTGCAATTTGCGCAATAACTCAGATTTCGTGAGTTCATTTTGCTAAAATGCGCTACTTTAAGCACCTAGAAGGCCATATATATGCAAGAAAGGAGATATTAAAAAAGTTCGCGTATCGCTATTACCAAAAAATACGGCCCCTACTGATAGGCCATTTGGAAAGATAGCAGTCGTGTCCTTGTCTGTTATTTTAGAAACGGGCAATAAATTAGTGACCAAAGGTGGAACATTAGATCACAATATGTTTTAACATTTCATACAACAGATTTGTAGAGGTGCAATACCACTTTACCAATGCCTTCATACTTAACTTCATTGTTATCAGCCACATTATCCCACGACTTGTAGAATGTTGGCCCCCACCCCACCGTAAGTCGGTGACCCACTCAGAAATCACATTTTAGTAAGCATTGCCATAGACAAGAGCATCCTCATCAATGAATTTGAAGTCTCATTTCTCTCTTCAGTTTGTGACGGACTGACCTCTTATGATCTGGGGGCGTGGTGGTGCTTCGGTCAAGCTGTTGGCCTCTCACCAAGGTGGACTGGGTTCGATTCTCGGTCAATGCATGTGAGCTTTTCAAAGTGAAATGCCATGTCCTGTTTCGGATTCCACGTTTAAAAAAAAGGTCCCGTGGCTCATAATCACAAGATTCAAGGTCACATAAAAAAATACAAGCTTCCTTTTTTCCTATCGTCTGGATCACCGCTATGATTACACATGATTCTTCCCTTACTTCCCATCAAAAGCAAAACAGTTGTGGGTGACGTTTCACTCTTAACCCTTCTTCTCTCACTCTTGCCCAGAAGAGCCACCTTCACATTAGATAATGCAACTTTAACATGTTTTTGTTTTTTCATTTCATTTTGTTCTTCCTTTTATTGCACTGGTGCTGATCGCCTGTTGATTCGGGGAAGACACACATTGCTCATAATCTGATGAAACATAATGGTCCATAGCTTGACTAGTCTCTGTGTCAGTAATATATTCTCTTATTGAAGAATACGAGCTGTGGCGGGTGCTGAATTTTTTTTGTGTAAGCTCTGAAGTAGTTGCTTAATTGTGCCCACCGAAAGCATAGAGATTGCCCCATTTTACTCTTGCTGCAGCCTCACTTCAAACACGAATGTAGCCGTCAGGCTTTAGGGACAAACTTTTCCTTTTCTATAGCAGAGGTTGGCATCACTAGCAGTAGTAACCTGTCCCATGTGGCCGTAAGTCACTATGAGCATAAGGCTCATCCGCGAGGCGAACTTCCAACTACAGTACTATAATTTACCTGGCCTGTTACTTCCTTAATTCCTGGCACTGATGATGGAACTGAAGACAGAACTGCACTATTGTTTGTGGAAGTGGCTGTTGCTGTAGCGACGCTAAGGCAGGTAAACTTGCATGACAGTGCACGGAAAAATTATTCATTGCCAAAGAATAGGTCTCAACTCTGGCAAAGTACTTGTAGGCCCTTAACCCATTGAACAGTGGTTAAACAAAACACCGATTGCATGTTAATGCACCGATTTATTCTGAACAGCAGTAAGCAGGTAGTGCCAACTTACAATATGGATTGTACATCCAGTTACCAGATTATAATACATTGGTGGGTATACAAATTAACATGGTTTCTGCCTAAAGACCTTTAAAATACACTGGGGTCCAAAATTAAAGCAACACACTGCTATTTCTCTCTCCTGTGGCTAATTCGCGATACAATCAGCCGACAAACTGTCAACAAATGTCCGTATAATCGTGTTCTACACGGAAGATGGCATTTCTGTCATCATACAACTATGCCAACGATGACGTCAGCACACCTGTCAAAGAGGGTGGTGTTTGCTGGGTAGTTCCACATCAACACTCGCTGTATACACGTGCACAGAAGGTGCAGTATGGCACAGAGAATACGCTTAGAAGACCCTCTGCAGTTGAGGGCCATAGGAAGAATGGAAGCAGGACAGTCTCAATACTATGTGGCCCGATGGCTCACTGTTGTTTCTCGGATATGGTGACAGTTCATAGAGACCGAAAATGCATCCCGAAGACCAGGGCCAACCACGTGTGACATCAGAACATGAGGACTGTTGTTTGGCCGTAAGGGCACAACTGTACCGCCGTAGTACTGCACGGCAACTGGCATCTGACCTTGCAGCATCCACTGGAACAGTTGTATCGAGGCAAGTGGTATACAGAAAACTTTGGCAGAGGGGCCTTTATTGTCGGAGACCCTTGACGCGTTTGCTCAGAAGGGAAAGTCTGTAGTGGAATCCTCAACATGCCAACTGGACTGTCGAACAGGAGCCAATGTTCTTTTCACAGATGAGTACCAATTTGGTCTGGTGAGTGATTCTTGATGAAATCGCATCTGGAGAGAACCTGGAACACTATTTCGGGAGCCAAACATTGTGGAAAGAGGCTGATATGGAGGAGGATCCCTGATGGTGTGGGCAGGGATTATGTTGTCTACTCAAACACCTCTTCAGGAAATTGCACAGGTAAATCGGCAAGGTTTAACTGCTGCCAGGTATCGTGACAAGATCTTGGGACCTCATGTTCGCTTGTTGCGAGGTACTGTGGGCCCAGACTTCATAGTGATGGATGATAATGCCCGACCTCATAGAGCACAGGTGGTTAATGTTCTCTTGGAAACTGAAGATATTGCACGCATGGTGTGGCCTGCTCACTCTCCCGATTTGAATCCCATGGAGCATGTCTAGGACACACTAGGGAGACAAGTTTCATCACGTCAGCATCCACCAACCACTCTCCAAGATTTGCGAGCTGCTCTGCAGGAAGAATGGGAAGAATCTCAACATGAGATTGATGACCTCATTCGCAGTATGACCTGCCGTTGTCAGGCCTGTATTGCTGCCAGAGGTGGTCACACCGTATACTGAGCACATTAACTAGTTTTTGGAAAGCGTGTGCAAATCCATGAATTTGGAAAAATACTAAGAGCATTTTCGTCTATTAATTATGCATGTTGCAGTGGTTTACTTTCCTTATGGTGTTTGAAGCCATTTTCAGTGATGCCTCAGTAAACGAAAGTTTGGTGCTTTTGAGTCGGTCAACACGATTTTACCCAAATGAGATGGGTTATTCCTTAATCTTGAAAAAAAAAAAATGTATGAGAGATTAATAAATACTTTCATTATTCTTTACATTGTTGCTAATTTCCTATCATCTGTTTATACTGTTTTATGGCAAGTAAACTCAACCTTCCGACATTTACGTTTCTTGCCTTAATTTTGGACACCATTGTATTTATGATAATTCAATTATAGTACAGTACATGTTGTGGGAGATAATAATTAATGCTCCCTTCATCAGCCATCATGCTGATATAATTACTAGCACATTCATCATAGGCATTTAAATATTCCTCAAAAATAATTTCTAAAATCTATTAAAAATTCTATAACACGTGTATTATTAAAAAAAACAGTGATAACAAAATAGTGGTCATAAAATGATACATGTATAAAAGATTCGATATCTCTGTAAATGATTGAAACAGATATTAGTTCTTTTTGGTTCAGTGGCCTTTTTCATGATGAACGATCCTTAAGTTTAGTTATACTGTTTGCTCCATGTATTCATATTGGAGTTGTGGGCTGATTTTAAAATGCATAACATTATTGAATTTGGTGTATCATTGTAAATAACCAGTAAATTAAAAGTAACAAATAATTTATCATATTAGAAAAATGTCTACATAGGAATTTTTGGTTTTTAATTTTATGGCTGCTGGTAACTGGTCAAGTATGTATAGTCCTTCTATTTATTATCTTCCATCTCATATCATTAGTGAAGATGAGTGTTGATTGGTCCCATTTTTACTAGCGGTTAGATGTTTCCAGAATGAATCTTCTTAAAATTTACGTGAATATAGTGGAGAATCTTATTTGCCCATTTTAGATAACATAAGTGTTGTATGTTCTGGATGTTATGTCCTGTTACATTGCTGAAAGCAATGGTTGCATGAAAAAAGACCTGTGCTTGCTGTCGACTTTTGAAGCTGACATGATACAATGTGTGTCCCAATGGGGTATTGCATTCTCTAGTTCCTTGTTTAAACCGGATTTGTTTACCATCATAAAAGCAAATAAGCCAAAATTTTTAAAACAGGTGCTATATTAGGTGAAGCAGGTCATTCCACTCTCCGTTTAGCCCGCTATCATCCCGACTTGAATCCTATCGAACTGGAGTGGAGTTTGTTAAAAGAGACGGTTGCAAAAACAAATGTTTCTTTTGCAATAGAAGTTATGATTAAAACATGGATGAAATATATGCCTTGCAATAACACAAGAGGACTGGCTATCTCATGTTAACCACAACAATAAGGCCTCTATGGAATTAGAACCTGCCATTGACAACACAAGTGAATAAGGCAAAGATTCCGACAGTGACAGTCATGTTTACAGCAATAGTAATAGTGACAGAGACATCAGGGGAATTGAAGCTTGATAAAGCTGTTACTACCTGAATGAAAAAATCCACAGCCTGCTTCCAGTCTCCGACCGGGTCAGGAATGGAATGAATGAAGCCCCCATCTAGCGGCGAGGATATGAACGTGCCGGCTGCCGAGGCCTGACGCACTCCTCTGGGGCAATGATTAAATGCATGGCAAATGAAATGATAGTGGAGAGTGTTGCTGGAATGAAATTGTGACAGGGAAAACCGGAGTACCCGGAGAAAAACCTGTCTGCCTCCGTTTTGTCCAGCACAGATCTCACATGGAGTGACTGGGATTTGAACCACGGACCCAGCGGTGAGAGGCCGGCGTGCTGCCGCCTAAGCCACGGAGGCTCTGTTACTACCTGAATCAGTGTGTAAATATGTATTTCCTATTTGTACTAACAGTATCTAGGTATTCCTTGCATTTTATTTTATGTATATTATATGAATTATAAATGGGTTACGGCACAAGACATTATGCAACGATTTCCTTCCGAAATGCATTGTCCATGCGCCTCGTGTAGCTGCTTCTCCTACCTCTCCTACCATATGGGTTACCTACCGTCCTGTGCATTGAGACAGAGCTCATGCTAGAATGGCTAATGTGTAATTCCGTGTCTCCATTGGTTTCACAGTGTACATTTTTTTGGTGTTTTTTTAGGGGGTAGTTGCTGGGGATTTTTTTTTAGGGGGTAGTTTGCTGTTGATTTAAAGTCCATTCACTTTGTATTATAGTACTAACTTTGTCCTTGCCAGTGAATGAACAAAGAACAAAATAGAAACTATGTTAACAGATTACTTGACAGTGTGCCGCATTGGAAGATAATGTTGTATACCGTAGAAGATTACAGAATTTGAGTCATTGGTGGAAATTTGTGATTTTCTCTCAAAGACACAATATTTTGTGATATTCTTGAAAAGGCCCTAAATTCTCTTGTAGCATGTACTAGTTTCTTGCATGCCTGTTAAAAGGGAGGTTAAAGTGAAAATGGTAGCATACATGTTACCATGGACTAACGTGTTTTGGCCAAATACAATGCATAGAATGCCTATCACCAAAATTAATTGAAATGTTATCAATAGGGGTAAAAGCGATACGCGCGAACTTTTTTCATATCTTCTTTCCTGAATATATATGGCCGTCTAGGTACTTAAAGTAGCGTATTTTAGCAAAATGACCTTGCGAAATATCACGGAATCTGATTTATTGCGCGAATTGCACAAATAACCACGTAATATACTTCACTTGGTACGAATATGCTAAATATTATCGAAAAAGCTCTCCAAAACACGTTTAAATGCTTCTGAGGAATTGACAGTCGTGGTTTCCTTCTCATTTGATTGATAGTGCTGCACCGGAAGTATGTGTATTCAGTTCCACGATCTCTAAGGCTATCGATAAAAATTGATATCTGCTATCGATAGCATCAAATAGCGTTGTGGTCGTAGATACAGCAGTACGAGTTGGCGATGAAACTTTATTGGCAAACATCCAGCATTTAAGTATAAAAATGCCGAAAACTAAAGTCACAACCGTTTTCTCGAGGACCGAGGAATACAACAGTGAGGGGTTTTATGTATTTGACGCTGCAAGAAAGATTCTAATGTGTAAATACTCCAATGTTTGTATTCAGTGGGAACGAAAAGACACGTCCGATAAACACTGCAGGGATTCAGAATCGCATAAAAAGCGGAAGAAAGAAGGAAATGAACATAATTCTAAGTGGCAAATAACATTCGGCGATACTCTACTCATCCCAAAGATGTTGAAGAACCCCCTTATCACATAATTTCTTAGATTTACCCCAGACTATAAGGAAGAGTTCAGAAGAAACATCCATCATTAATACAATTTATTTCGCGAAATACCCACTGAAATAGCGTCAGTTTTAACACCGAAATCAACAGTTTTATTTCACCAAAAAATATGGCCCTTAGTTATCAAGCTAGGAAGAGAAAAATACAGAAGTATGTTTACTGGGGTCTGGGTGTAGTAAGCTACTCCTCCCTATATTTCCCTTTCTTGCTTAATGTTCCTTGTTTTTTATCTTTATTTTTACAATTTTACCATAACTGAATACCCAACTGGGTTTTTAAAATTAATACTTGTGTCTAAGTCGTGTTTTCTGTATTTCAGGTTTGACCGTGAGGCTCTGGACCCTTATGGACCTCCATCTAGACGGTAAGGTGTCTTTAATCTTTTCTTAACAGTAGGCGGGATATATTAACAGGGTAGGACGATATGGTCAGTTTGAACTTGGCTAAGCATCCTGAGGGATTATGGTATCCAAGGAAGGCTGCTACAGGCAATCCAATGGATATATGTTGATAATCAGGCTGCAGTGAGAGTTGATGGTAGAATTAATTCTTGGTTGATGGTTGTTACAGGAGTGAGGCAAGGCTGTAACCTCTCACCACTACTGTTCATTTTATATATGGACCATTTGCTGAAGGGCATTAACTGGCTGGGTGGGTTTCAATTAGGTGGAAATCAGGTAACAGTCTGGCCTATGCTGATGACCTGGTAGTAATGACGGACTCTTCGAAAGCTTGCGAGCCAACATTGTTAGAACTTGAACAGAAATGTAGGGAGTATGGTGTGAAGATCAGCATTTCAAAGACGAAGGTTATGCCAGTCGGAAAGAAACACAAGAAAATGGAATAAATTGGAGCAGGTGGAACATTTTAAATACATGGGCTGTGTTTTCGCTCGGGATGGTAGCATGAGGAAGGAAATCGAGTCGAGATATAGAAAAGCCAATACAGTGAGTTCTCAGTTGCGATGTACAGTATTCCGCAAGAAGGAAGTTAGTGTAGCGACGAAACTCTCCCTACATCGCTCAGTATTTAGACGGGCCTTGCTCTATGGAATTGAGAGCTGGGTAGATTCAGGATATATGATGCATAAGCTAGAGGTAACTGATATGATATTAGCCCAAATGGTTGCTGGGACAAATAGATGGGAGAAATGGCAGGAAGGTACTCGTAATGAAGACATGAAGGCAAAGTTGGAAATGAACATATTAGATGCTGTTTGTATGAGCTTACTCAGATGGTGGGGTCATGTGAAGAGAATGAGAGAGGAGGGATTACCTAAGAGTTTAATGAGTTCGGCTGTAGAGGGTAAGAGAAGTAATAGTAGTCCTAGGAGGTCATGGTTAGATTCACTGTTATTTTAAGCTGAGAGGTGTAGAAGCACAGGAGCCCGCAATGCTAATTGCTAATAGGGCATCATAGTGGCAACTAGTTAGCAAACAGAGGCTTGCAGACTAGACTGGACGCTTAAAGGCAAAACAGTCTCAAATGAAAATGTAAGTACAATCTTATACAGGGTAATCTTCGGTTAAGCCTGAAAGTGGCCTTGAAGACAGGCGCAGTGTAAAATCTGGTTTTTAAGGCTTGGGAGCGTTTTCGTTCAATGCACTCGACACGCATACTAGAGAACGAAATCCTTGAAAACAAATGTGTTAACATAAACCGAATTCATGATCACAATAAACTGAAGATTTTCAATGTTTCAGTATTTGTGTGTACGGGACTTCATAAAAGTGAAGTACATGAGTTGGTTGTTTGGTTTTGGCTCCTTAGTTATAACTGGATTAATAACTCGCTTAGATGGTTCCAAGTTTCACAGGCCCTCGATGTAGTCCCCAGCGATGCGGAAGGCGTTGGATCCCGTTGGCACTGTCCAATGCATTGATGGTACGAAGAGAGCCCTCGGCAGCCTACTTAATGTCTTCAATGGTACGGAAGCGCTCCCCGCGCATTGTCATCTTCATCTTCAGGATGAGATCATAGTTGCAGGGACTGATGTCGGGAGAATATGGGGGGTGATAGAGGACCTCCCAGCCCCAGTGATCCAACAATGCCGACACAACGCTTGCTGTGTGTGCCCTAGCATTGTCATGCAGAACGATGGGCGGTGTAACCATGTGGTGGCGCCGTTTCCTTCTCAGAGCTCCTCGGAGATGGTCTTGCAGAAACGAACAATAGTACGCCGCATTAATGGTTTGTCCTCAGGGAACAGTATGGTGAGTGATCACACCATCCCAATCATCGGCAAGAATCAACATTACCTTCACATTGGTGGGGGTTGGTCAAACGTTTGTTTCCGTGGTGCCGCCACTCATTCGATTGGCGTTTTAACTGTAGCTCATAAGATCTGGCCCACGTCTCGTCAATGGTTATGATACGCCGTAAGAAGGCCTCTCCTTCGCGCTCATAACGCTGCAAGTGCATACGACAAGCATCATTTCGCAACCATTTGTGCATGTCGGTTAAGTCATGCGGAACCCATTTGGACGTAATCTTCCTCATTTTCAGTAAGTCCTTCAGGATGTTTAGGACAGTTGAATGCGCCAGTCCGGTATCTTGCTCTAATTGACGAATCGTTACGTTCCGATCCATCTCTACTAACGGGGACACCATCTGTACATTGTCATCACTTACTGGTGGGTGACCAGATCGAGGCATGTGCTCCACACGTTCGCGCCCATCTCGAAAGGCTGCAACCCATCTTGCTACCGTTCTGAACAGTAACGCAGCTGCACCGCACGTTTCCTGCAATCCTCGGTGACACTGTTTAGCACTGCGACCCCTAGCACACTGAATTTTATCCGCGTTTTCTGCTCCTGCTTGGAAAACATTGCGACTGTCTTTCGCGAGCGCTGGTCTCACACTACTCATCTAACAGGCGCGACTGCGCACGAGCGGTAGTGAGTACGGGCGAGGTCATGTGCTCTGAGGGAGGGGATGCAGGGCAGCAACCGTCGGTAAAAGTGGCAGCGCCCAACATTGTTGCAACTTGGCACTGAAGCATTGGTGCCAACTAAAAAACCAACCCATGTATTTTAGGTCCTCATATTAATGCACAGGTTCTGATGGTAAGTCTGGAATGGGCAATATAAGGCTTGTAGAAGTCCTCTATTGGTATTGCCATGTACTTGTGATATTGTATTATATTGTATGTGTACTTCCTTGTGCTGTGTGATTGTTTCGTGGTATATAAGTAGGGAAAATGACTTCATGGAAATCTCTGATTTCTTGTAGTGTTCCGTTGACTCACTACCTCTCACCCCCTGCTTGACATACTGGCTACGTCACAGACAACAGCCAATTGCCATGCACATCCCGACTTGGCCCAACTTCAGTATTTGAAGAACCTTGTATCAGACTGTGGTATTGCCATCAATCTAGACACCGTGGAGTTGGGGATAGAGAAGATCCCCTCTATAGTGTATGGTCAAACACAGGATTCTCTGTGCCTTGAGAATGGACTTCTAGTGAAGTTTTAAGATTTTCTCTGGCATCTTAGGTTTAGATAATGTTGAAATCTGTGTAAGTTTAAGTGGTGAACACCATAATTTTTTATTTTTTCAGATATGAACGTGATAGCTTGGAGCCTTATGGACAGCCCCGACGGTAAGGATATAATTGAAACTACTAGTAGTGCATTCTCATTCTTGGGTTAGTGTTAAAAGTTGAGTGCGTTAGGTTTTTGAACTCCGTGGATTTCAAAGCTATTTGAAATTGCCTTGTTGTTAATTAGCAAAGTAGGAAATGTACTACAATTTCATAGTGTTAAAAAAGGCAAATATTGGGGAATCATGGCAATTTCTATGCCGTCACACCCAAAATCCACCTCTCTCTTGGCCTTCCTCTGGGTCTCTCGCGCTCCATTTCCATCTCGTGCATCCTCCTTGGTATCCTGCTATCCTGCATTCTCCTAACATGTCAGTACCAACTCATTTTTGACTTCTCTATGATCTCTTGTAAGGGTTTCTCTTCCACAATCTCTCTCACTCGCTCATTTCTTACACTGTCCCTTCTTGTTATTCCTAATCTGCTTCCTTGAAATGCCATTTTGCAAGCCTGGATCCTGCTCACCTGTCACATTTTAACCCACGTTTCTGAGGTGTAGGTGAGTATTGGGACATATACGTTCGATACAGTACCCGTTTGCTCTTCTGGGTTACGTCCCTGCTCCATACCAGACATCTCACGCTCTGCAGGAATCTATGGGCTTGCCTTCCACTCTCACTGATCTTGTCATTTAGAGATATGAGATTTTAATCCTGTACCTGACGTTCTGACTGATGTTTGCTAGGATGGTGTCTTATTTTAAGACCTGGGGATGGAGTAATGGTATCTGTGAACATTCATCTGAAGGAGTGGCTAAATAATTTTGCCATGAACTGCGAGATTCTCAATTTCCTATATATTAAAATATACACAAACAATGAAATTGGGAAGACTAAAGATAGCAGAAAGAAGGAAGGCAAAAATACACAATATAGGATGGGAATTGTAGTTTTAGCTTTCATTTGGTAGTTATGTGCTCTTTCCTCCATCCCTTTTTTTGGAAATTGGCTGCATCTAACCAGTGTTTTGTGTTCCTTCTTAGGTGCCAGGTGAGCCATTTTATATTGGGTATCAATCTGGAGGGTTCCCTCATGCAGATAGTGTAGTACGTTGATCAGCTTAGTTTATTGTTCATTGTGACCTTCCTGGGGTGGTTTTATACATGCAATGCTACCTTAGCATCCAAAATTTGTTGCGCTGAGTGGCCGCCTGTTAAACGCTGGGCTTCAAAATCCAAGGTAACATGTTTGATCCCTTCTCAATCTGATGTTATTTGAGGGTGTTTGAATGTGACAATACCAAGTCAGTAGATTTATCAGCTCGATGACATTCTCTAGGGCAAATTAAATTCTTCTGCCACCCCGGTGTCCTTAAAGCCATGGCAGTTAGGGATGTTAAATCCACAATATTATTACTGTATTGTTATTCAAAATTTGACTATTTGTACAGAATATCCAATACTGTGTTGGTGTGAATCCATTAAAAAGGAGCATGTGAAATTGCATCCAGATTTATTGGGGCCAGCTTACCTTGCTGATACTCATTTTAGTAGAGTTGTAATTTATTCTCGAGTTTAGATCTTGCCCCCCTATTACAGAGGAATGGAGATTTTTGATAAATAGGATAAAATAGAGTATTTCACACATAGTACAGTACATTTGTTGACACCTTTTCATTTCTTCCTCTTTTCCTCGCAATATAAATTTTCTGGACTAGGACTATCCTCTGTTTTAAAATTAACATGAAGTTATCTTCCCTGTGGGACCATATGTCCAGAAGTTTATTCTTTCAGTATGGTGTGTAACATATGATTTTTTGTTAAGCGGAAAAGAAGCAAAATATACAGAATACTTACCCAGGTTTTTCAAAAATGTTCTTGCTGAGTCAGTTTTGTTACACAGGATCAGGCATAAGCATACAGTAAAATTCCGCTGTAACGAACACCAGTAGAACGAAATTTTCAGAATAACGTTTTTTTTTGTCCCTTCTCTTTTCCATATTTGTTGTGTGTTAAAATATTTTAATTTCACGAATTTTGTAGTTTGTTTTTCCTGTAATGTTTCAGTTTAACGAATTAAAATTGAACTTTCTTTTTTTAACCAATTTGACCATATTTTCTCAAATTAAAACTAAAATTTATCCTGTTTTATAACTTAACACTTTTCTTGTTACATTATTTTATTATTCAGACGATATAATCGCCATTTTCTATATATGCACCGTACGCGATCGAGAAGGCAATCGCTTTTGTGTAACCAATATGCTTCCCCCGTCATCCAATGTAAAGACATCACTCTATTCGCCAAGTTTGCAATCCACCAATGAACGCTACTCTTTGTGTAAGACGTCACTATTGGCTGAGTAGGAGTGCCAAGTTTGCAATCGACCAATGAACACTAGGGTTTCGTAGCTTTATGTAACCAATAGGCTTCGCCCATCAACCAATGTAGGACGTCACACTATTGGCCGAGTAGAATCTCCAAGTTTAAAATCCGCCAATGAAAGTTATGGTTTCATATCTTGTCTAAGCGATTTTTTGAAATGCCCGTAATAAGCACAACTGTACTGTGTTTCATGTTTTCCTCCACAATATGCACATTTCTATGATTTTCATAAATACATCCTCCAGACTGTGGAGGTTTGAAGAAACATTACTCTAGCTTACAATATGAAAACTGTCTCAGGATGGTAAGTAGGGATTAAATATATGAACCAGTGTTAAGATACTAGGCATATGATTGGTAGGTAGCCTGACTTCTGGACACTGTGCCCAGCTTTACTCCACTGCTAAGAATCGAGACATAAGTTATCAGCATTCCCGTTGACCAGTCTTCGGATAAGCCATCTGATTTGTGTTCAGGTAAAAGCACATTTGCTACTTGAAGTGTGGTATTACCTACAAAATGCACAATAAGCACAAACCTGAAGGGCTTCTCTTATGATTGTTTGTATGGTGTGGTGCACAGTGATGATGCACTTTAGACACAGTTTGTAAGTGTCTGATAAGAGGTGCATGAAATAGTGGCCTATTTATGTGTCAAGATCATTCATAGAGTGTCATTACACTAGTCATGACTGTTATATTTAAGGAAAGAGTGTGAGTTATTATTCTTTAAAATGATTTAATTAGAATTCATTTTTGGTTTGTAATGTTGAGCCGAAATTTCCATAAGATGAAACCATGTGTGGCACTGGTGTAGATGGATAAGTAATGAGTTGAAGCGAGGAATGTACACCTGACCAGGTTATGTCCAGGGGGAAAGGGAGGTCCTTTGATAAACAATGAATAGCAAATTTGTACTTCCTGGCAGAAAGGAATTGATTTATAACTGGTCTGTTAACCGAAAATACATTACAGCAGTCTGTACATTATGCTCAGTAAAGATTGCATTAGTGCCATGAGCTGTATTCACCTCCCATAATCACAATCCAGTGCAGGACAAATTATTTGAACCCTGTAAAAAAGTCAAGCACGAAAAGCATAATGGTTTATCGTATGGTGCATTAAGGTGATGAGGTGGTTTCCAAAAATAGAGCAACATTAATCACTATGAATAGAAGGCCAAATACAGTATCACATTTGCTAAATAGATGAGCAACAAAATAACAGGTCAGGATGTTCTTAGCATTCAGTTTAACTACAGGAAGTCCTCGCTTAACATTGGTTAGGTTGTTGAAATGCAGGGGTGAACTACATCTTGTGCAAGGCCATTAATTCCGTAAGAAATTATAGTGTTAAGTGCCACCCCTAGTGGCACTTTTGTTAACTGGATTACGGAGGGTAGTAAACACAACACCAATTACTGCTTTAAAGAGAAGTTAGCTTTATTGCTTGCAGGAAGTGGTACATTACTCATCAGCAAATACAAGCAATTGGAACCTTACTCCAGTTTCCTCAAGTCTCTTCCTTGAGCGCTCTTGGCCCTTTCACTTGTCAACAAACCACAGAAGTTAAACCGTCTTAATGAGTACGGTGGCCTTGACAGAAACTACCGGCTCCTCTCCCTTATGTACACCAACTCCAGTTACTTACGATAATCCGCTACCCGCTGTTTCGCTGTCCACAAGCTGGGGAAACAATGTCACTGGATTTCGTAACTCGCACGGCACTTCGTCACCACACTTCTGTCGCACTCGCTCAAAAACACACACCCACAGAAAAACTCAGTCCCCTCACTTTGAGGCCGCTTATATAGCAGGCTGGTGACTCAATTAATTCTAGAATTGTCCAGGACACACGGCTTCTAGAGATTTCCTTCACTGGCTGGGTCACGAATATTCTGGACCATCCCTTTGTCCTAGTAGCCCTGTTGCATAAGGCGCACGCAATACAAGAGGCAGGGCACAGCCCAGCCCTGGGGCAGTTGTGACTCATGCGGCGAGCGATGACACAAACTCACAGCCGTAACAATAGCATAGCTAGAAGTTCTACAACTTTTTATATACCAAATTTCCTCGGCTATAGGACCCCCTTTAATTTTCGAGAGCCAAAATACAAAATTCTTGGAAATTGCTTATGGTACCTCTCCTTGATTATTGCAAGTCAAAATACAACCTTCTTGAAAATTGACCAATTCTTAAAAAATAACTGTAATTCATCCTCTTTTATGACGAAAGTATTTTTCTTGTTACATTATTTAGTTATTCAGACGATATGACCGCCATTTTACATACATATACCGCGTATGCGATTGGGCAGGATATCAAATTGTGTAGCCAATAGGCTTCACCCAATATCCAATAGAAGATGTCACATTATTGTCCGAGTAGAAGCACCAAGTTTTGAAATCCGCCAATGAAAGTTATGGTTTCATATCTTGCCTGGATTCATTTGTTTTGTATACAAAGAGGTATTGCTCTTCGTAGTCGTGTTCGCGGCAGCTTTCTTCTCAGTTTTATTTTATTAAACACATTTCATTTGTTGCAAGAACCGTCGGCGTTTGTGCGACACGTTATTGGTATATTAATGTGAAACGTGTGAATAATACGTACTCGGTTGTGTTTACAAATGTTAGTGAGATGAGATCGTTCAACATCATAACTCATTCCCTAATTGATGCATTCTCCCTCCCTATGTTCAATTAAAAATAAAGTTTGCATTTCCATGTTTGATACTTTGTCCATTCTATTTCTTTGTTACTAAGATTTTTGCTTAGCAAGGGATAGTAGTGAGTCATTGGGGGATAGCCGGGAATAGTGGTGGATAAGTGAGGCTATGGCAGTCTCATAATGGGCTGATTAAAGATGTAAACTTCGTTTATTTTGATAAAATACAGTAGAACCTCGATGCTTAGTTCCCGGACTGTCGTTTTCCCGTATGCATCGTTCAATTTATTTAATTCCGAAAATTTTCCACATAAACTAATGCTAAATTTGCCCGCATCTATCGTTCCTCGAACTATTTTTTTTTCGCATGGATCGTCATAAAATCACTAGTCTTGGCCTCAATTTTCCCGCATTGATCGTTTATGAGAAAAATATATGCAAACGTTCTTTTGAATTTGAAGCGGCATAGAATAGCGGCAACCTGTTACACGAGAATGTACGAGGTACGGTATCATTATTTGCTGCACGCTTGTGTGCTTTCTTAATATTATTATTACTTGTTTATTATGGAATTCCGTGTATTTCACTGTCATCGAGATCACCGTATAATTCTTGCATTTTCTCATTGTGGACAACACGTGCGTAAGATCACGCACGGGTTTCTCTTGCGATGTTTTCACTGAAGTGGCTGATGAGAGACTGGCACGGGATGTCCCTTGCATAAGATTCCGCTAATAGCAGTTGGGCCTGTTTCCACGTCAGCAAACTGGAGCTAGCAGCTCTTCGTACGGCGGCTCATTGAATCTTGTCATTCCGAGGCCATCTCACGAAAGCGACGGGTCCACTCAAGTTTCACTCCCCTGGAGTGGCGCTGAGCGTGATTGGTGTTTAGCGTGCCGTAGGCAGACTGTTCGCGTAGCGAGGGTCTAATCTGTGGCGTGAGTCATAGCCTGCAGTCAGAGAGACAGGCTCCTTTCTTCTGACAAGGTCACGTCAGATTTATCATCTCCCAGAATGTGCTAATTGACGATGCTGGCCGCTCAAGTCGCGTTTCATAGCCCACAGACATGAAGACGAGATTACTTTCTTCTGACAAGGTCACGCCTGTTCTTTTAAAGCCCCAAGTCGTCCCGCGTTTCGCCGAAGTGCATGCCGCCTTAGCGAAGGTGAAATCCTTCATGTACTCGCATATCAGTGATCGTGAGAGAACATTATGCAAGTAGAGAAGGCTTTGTTTTGTCCGAAACGCAAAGCTTCGACGAAACAAAAAACAATGCCCTTTTTTTTTTTACTAAAAAGAGCAACTGATAAAATGACACAACATGAAATCATATCGTGGTTGCAATATTTTGATGCCTCTATGAAGTTTACATAAATATGTCCAAGTACAGTAACCATACTTATTTTTTTTTTACTCAATTTTTTTATGTTACCTGCATTTATCGTTTTCCCACATCCATCGTCATTTTCCTCCTCCCCCTTGAAAAACGATGCATCGAGGTTCTACTGTATATCGTACTATGTAGCATCAAAACAAAATAGCTTATTTTTACTCTCTCTCTCTCTTTCCCAAATTAATGGATTTTTGCGAAGTTCTCTTCTATAGAAACCCCCCTCAACTTCGGAACTATAGATTTAGAAGAAAAAAAAGGGGGTCTTATAGGCGAGTAAATACGGTATATTTTAAAAAGCGACGACGGTACCATTTAGATACAGTGGAACCCCTCATATCCGAACCCCGGAAATCCGAAATCCCGGGTAATCCGAACGAGGATCTTTCGACAATTTGAAGTTTGAAAAAATACACGCAAAGAAGAGAAACTTATTTATTTAGTCATAAAACAATCATATACTCTACATTATAACCGCATTTTACATAATTAGTTGAAAAATTAACAAGAAATTATTATTCCGTTGATAATCACTTTGCTAAAACAATAGAAACACACAAAATATCACAATCTTTCACTTGAAATCAGTTATCTTCAATATTGCCGAAGTGACGAAAACCTTCCCGCGGATGCAATTGCGCGCCAGCGTCGCACTAAGATGACATCGTTTGGCGTGGCTGCTGCGTGTTGTTCTACGAAGCGCAATGCGATGTCAACAGCAGATGCAGCTTCAGTATATGTCACATTGTCTGCCGAAGTTTCTTCTTCCTCACTGTCATTAGCTACATTGCCGTCATGTTGACTTTGGACCAGAAGTGACGAAAACCTTCCCGCGGATGCAATTGCGCGCCAGCGTCGCACTAAGATGACATCGTTTGGCGTGGCTGCTGCGTGTTCTACGAAGCGCAATGCGATGTCAACAGCAGATGCAGCTTCAGTATATGTCACATTGTCTGCCGAAGTTTCTTCTTCCTCACTGTCATTAGCTACATTGCCGTCATGTTGACTTTGGACCAGACTCACTATTTCATGTTCGCTGTTTGCGCCAAACCAGCCTGCCTCGCTCAATGTAAGCTACAGTCCTATATCGTATCGAGGGCTGGTCATTATGTTATGGTTATCTTTCGGCTAATCCGAACAAATTGAAATCCGAACAGGCTACAGCCCCAATTAGTTCGGATATGAGGGGTTATACTGTATGTGTAAAAGTATTTGTAAGTGACAATACTGTACAGTACAGTAATAATTATTAATGAATTCTGACATACCTTACACATTTTTGTCCACTAGGCCCTGGCTTCGCAACTTCTACGAAGTAGACTTAGAAGACGAAGGATGTTTTGTAGACTTAGAAGACGGACGTTTTGTAGACTTAGAAGAGGAAAGGATGTTTTGAAGTCATACTACTAAGGTACACTCTGAATAACATTAAGCTAAATTAGCTGGGGGTGTGATTTCAGTGTTAATATTTTCCTGCCTTTTTGCTGCTTATTTTGGACTTATTTGGTGAACGTGGGTAAATCAATTAGCTAATTTTTCGTACTTTACATTGACTGTCCTTTGGCACACACGTTATAAACTGCCCGCAATATCCCTTTTATTTTTCCAGCTAAAACTCTTGACAAATTGTTCATTAATGCAAAAGTTTTATAGTATTAATTGCGTTTTTTTTTTTAAGTGTGACGTTAACCAATATCTGCATCAAATATGGCTGTGGGTAATTTCTACCCTCTTCCACAATGTGCTCGATCTTGTTAATTTTTGCAGCCTTGGGCAATTCAGTTAATACATAGTTACTGCAAGAAAATTTTGGAAGCTATGGCCATTTCTGTTCAAAGACATCAACTTGTGATCATCAATCACACCTGTCCAAACACTGTACGCAGACATTTTTCAATGTTTCGTCTTGTTTCATATGAGAATAAATCAAGAAATGTGCTCTCGTGTTGATTTTGCATTAATGGAATGATTTCCTAGAAGCCTTGATTTTGTGGCATGATGTCTTATCAATTTTGTGGCCGTCTTAGCCAACGTCACTCTTTCTGTTGATAGTTTTCTAAAAAAAAAATATGCATATTATTAGTACTAAACTATCACACCCCTGACTAAAATGTTTGCTGTAGCCTGCGGAACATTAAAGACTGAAGTACAGTAACTTGGATGCACTGAATCACTTCTACATGACAAGACAACATACAAAGCAGGGCGGTAAGACACTGATATTCCTGTGAGAAGTGGTGTAGCATATAGATGTTTACTAATGACAGGGAGCTCAATTCGCGACGACAATGACATGTTGGACAAGTATTGAAAGGTTGATCACCCGAGTGTTGAACATCAGCGATGTCACAGTGAAACCACGGCAGCCTTAAAATTGAGACTGGTGCATGTATATCCATAATGCAATACTGAAGCAATGTTAAGGGAGGACTTCCTGTCCTAACGGTTAATGATATTGGTTTGCCCACTTAAAATTTTCATTTCAACCCTACAACGAGCGCGCCAATTGGAGTCTCACTACCGGGTGTGTGGTTGACTTTGTCAATCAGTTTTGTTTTTGGTCATTTACAGGCTTCTAATCACATAAACATTGTATTTAAAGGGGTTTTATTATAACACTATCCTATAAATGAAATTTTAAAAATGTCATTACCAGTTACTATAAATGCACCGGTACTCCAAATGAATGAATGAATGAGCGTGAATAAGTGACCAAAAATGGACATTGATACTTCGTCTACCTTCAACGAGTAAAACAATAGGTACTAGATTAGTCTTAAAATAATTAATGTTTATATTTGAATATTCACACTACTTTAGAATGAAATTATAAGATATAATAGAAAAAAAGTACCGGATGAAAAATAAACTTAATTGACATGGCCTAAAAATCTTTTTGCTTTATCCCCTCATGATGAGTCCTCATTGGAAATGTCCATACTTTCATTGTCGCAGCTAATACATTCTATAGAGTTCTTTGAATGTTCCTTGCATGCAAAATTGTTACAAAAATCACACTCAATATTGTAACACGATTACCCTGCTGACCACATGGAACACATCGTCCCTTTCTGCCACATCACTTTAGTCTTGCAGGCTCTTTGCAGTCATCCTTATTACTACATTTCTTCAGAAATTTACGGATGTCTATTGGCAATTTAGAGTATTTGAAGAATGCTCAAGAAACCATGCGTGCTTTAGTTGATCAGTCAGGTTCTTGAGAAAGCGCCTTCTTGTTACTCGAGATTGTGCAATGTTATTGAAAGTGTGAATGACATAGCCATTTATTCCAGCGATGTTCAGCGGCATATAAAACACACACAATGTCCACCTATTTAATTTACAGGCAGCGGAGTACTTTGCTTCCATTTGATCTGAAGTGTCCACGCCACCTTTTGTCACATTGTAATCTAATACTGCATGAGGTTTCTGTGTACAGTCGTCTACGGAAGCAGAATCTTGTATACAGGAAATTATAACTGCTTTGTTTTCCTTTGGCACATGCGACAGTATCACTATCTTAAACTGAAACCCGAAAATACTTGAGCCTACTGCACGGTCCTTATGAGGCAGAAATTGAGCCGGAATTTCTTTTTTTTCTTCCTCAGTGTGCCTAGAGTAGTTATTTTATCTTCTAACAGCCTTAGCACATGATTATATGATGTGTACCAATTGTCAACATGAAGGTTTCGATGTTTTCCTTTTAGATGTTCCACTAAAGGATGAACTATGTGAAGGTTATTTATCCAGGTATTTAAAACATTCTCTTGGTATATCTCACTTTTATTCAGAACCACAATGTACCGAGCCTACACATGCACACACAATGATTCGTAGGAGAGAAAAAAAAACGAAGCCTACCAACAAGGCCGCAGATGTGCTCCACCGTCGCACCACCTTAGTCAAAAGAAGGTATACTTAATAATTTCCATGATGTCTTACTTAATTAGAAACAAAATAACTAACACTTCCCCTTAAGTCACAGAAAAAATATTAACATAAACATAAATCAATCTAAATATTCAAATAAACTAACCTCTTAATAATGTTTGTTTATACCCAGCGTACTGCAAAGGTAATTGGTACGAGAACCATTCAATAGTTTTGTGAACAGGTCAGCAAGGTTTTCTTTACCTGGTATATGCTGTAATTTGACTGTCCCTTTTTCAATCATGCACTTAACAAGATAGTATTTAAATCTAAATATTTAATCCTTTTGGATTCTTCCCATGTCTTGCACATGGCAATCGCTGTTTGACTATCAGAATAAATCAGACCTGGAGAAGTAATAAACTCGTCACATCTTAATTCATTGAGAATAATAGTTAACCATCTGGCTTTTTCGACAGTCTCATGAATAGCATAATATTCTGCAATAGCTGTTGAATCTGCCACACAGTTTTGTTTCTTAGATGACCAATGTATTGGCCTACCTCCCATAGTAGCTACAAATCCAGTTATTGACTTTGTCATTCCTATCATTACCTAAGTCTGAATCACAGAATAATACAATGGCTGTTTAACATATTTAAGTTTAAAATCCTCAGTGTATTATAAATATTGAAAAACATGTACTATATCTTTCCAATCACGAACAGTGGGGTTTTGACATTTTTTACTTACTCTCCAAACGGCAAGACTAATATCTGGCCTAGTGGATTGGGATAAACTCTCAACTGCTTTATGGTATACATGACTGTCAAAACTTTCAGCATCTGTATTACATTGTTTGTTAGCTTCTATTGGGAATGACTTGCCCTTCGTATCAGTGAACTTGAACTCTTATAACAATTGCTCAATATAATGACTGATCAACAATGAGTTAACATTAGACACAATGTTCATTGATAAGATATTTGTCATCCTCCCCATCTCCCTAATCTCAAAAACATTTGACAACTGTTCATTTCCTCAACTTTTTCTCCTACACCAAAGATCCCCAAGTCATCCACATACACAAAGACCACTAGTTCTTTTGACTTATCTAGGTAAACTCAAGGGTCTTTCTTTAATCTTGTCAAACCAAAATCGTGTAATATCTGATCTAATGTGTAATGCCATTCTTTTCCACTCTGTTTAAGGCCATATAAACTCTTTAACAATCTGCATACTTTATCACTTCCACCTGGCTGTTCCATATATACTTCCTCCTGTAGGTTCGCATTGAGATAAGCTGCCATCACATCAACATATTCCCTGACCCATCTCTTTTGCACTGATAAGGCTAACAACAATCCAATAGTCTTTTTCTTATCTACAGGTAAGTAGGTGTCATTAATAGCTATTCCATGAATTTGGTTAAACTCTCGTGCCACCAGTCGTGGCTTGTACCTTGGTGCTCTTCCATCATAACTAGGCTTTACAGTCAATACCCACTTACAAGTCAGTACATTTTTACCTTTTGGTCTATCTACAATTTCGTAGGTATTCTTACTCGTTAAATTCTTAATTTCATTATCCATTGCTCCTTTCCAACACACAGCATCATCCCCCTGAAGAGCGTCTCTTAACATTGTTTGGTACATGATAACATCCAGTATCTGATGAACTAATGTAGCCGTAATAACAACCGAGTCTATTTCTTTCTTTCTCAGCTAATCTAGTTGATCTTCTAACCTCAGGTATTGGGGGTACATCAAATCCTAAGAAGGGTTCATTACTTGGTTAATCATCCGTCTCGCTATGTCTCCTGCTCTATGCCTACGCCTCCTTCACGTACTACAGCTTGATTACATACATGTTCATCTATTCTAATTTAGTGTATTTATTTTAGTAGAAGTTAATAGAAGAATTTAACTTCTGTCTTATGTTATCGTCAACTTCGAATGTCTCAGCATTCTTGCTATCTTCTATCTCTACACTTTGCGCTATATCTTGGAGATACATGACAGGCCTGGAGCTAATGTCCTCAGTCTTCGTAATCTTGTATGGGAATAAGTCTTCTTCACAGGGTCCTGGAATTGTGCCTTTCATATCTAAAGTAGGAATCTTTTGCAGAGCTTGTTCGTCCCAAAGCTGACTGTTCATGTGATTGAGGGCAAAATTGATGTGCTTTTTCTTTTCTTTTTTCCTTTCTTTCAAAATATGTCAACTATAGATGCTCTTTCATCATGATGATACTGTTTGAAAAGATCTCAACATCTTGAGAAACCTTTCATGAACAGGTGTTGTTGCCAGAGGACCAGGCTATTTCCAGAAAATATGTTAAGAGACTTAGTTTGTGGGATAGCGTTTATTGAATTGGTAAGTTGGAGCTTGTGTGCAGGATTGTAGGAATGGTGCCAGTAGCAAGAATAGAGCAGTCAGTGTTTTTTAAATGATTGGGCTTCTAAAACATTTGGAAACTTTTATGGTTTTCCTTTCAATTATTGACTAAACAAAAAATATTCAGCAGTAGGTCTAGTCAATTTAGAAATTTCACATATCATTACTAAAATGCAGTTTTTTTTTTTTTTTTTTTTGGTCATACCCTTATTCATACGATACTCAAAATAGTTAAGTACTGGTCTTCTGAAAATGGTGTTCCAGCAGATTTTGTTCTCTACTGGAAGTAGAAACTGAAGTATGCTGTACAAAGAGGTTGATAAAGTGCTGGTTTAAACTTTGGGTGCATTTTGCTATGCCATTGATGATGCATGCCCTGTTTTCAGTTTGAAATGTGCAGTGCTCTGAAGGAGCCTAGGAAGGGCTGCAAATGAGCTATTAAGTAAGCTGTGTAAAATGGGTAATTTTTGTGTGCATGTGTGTATCTGGTATTTTTATGATTTCATGTGCAGTGGTACTCAACTGGATTGGTAGTTACATTGCTTCTCCTAAAACTAGAGACATTCTAGAAGCTGTCATTCAGTGTTGCCTTTGTAATCTAGTTAGAGAATTGCTTTTCAGTCTGTGTACACAATAATGTGCCCAATTAGATTGGGCGGTGAATAACACTTCAACCTGGGAAAAATTTACGGGGTGTACTTTCTACACTGCCAAAAAAAGGTGGGGGTGGGGGGGACTTCATTTGTTCATAAGGTGAACATCAGATCCTGTTCACTGAAGACTTTTCTTTGAAAGTTATAACTTTTATGTACAACAATATACTGTATGTATACAATTATTAAGTTTTAAAAACTTTTGTAATTCATCAAATTTCTCCTAGTACTCCTGTAAATGCTGTGTTTGTGTTGTTAGTACTAGTTGTGTAGTTGAAGACTTGTAGACTCCTTGATAATGTAATCAGATAGTGAAGTGAGCCTCTAATCTGAAAACAGGAAAAACCCTTTTGTTAGTGCCCTTACCACACCAATGCTCCTGTCTAGCTGATTTGATATAAATACTGTTAGTTATGTTATTAAGACATGCAAACGCCTTGTTGCAATTAACAGAATGTTGAACATTTCTCTTTATGTGTAACACTGGATGCTGGAACAACCTGTTGCCCACATCCACTGTTCAGATAAGTGTTACATTCAATATTCTATTAATTGTACCAATGTGTTTGCATGTCTTCATAATGTAACAGTATTTATAAAAGCCCATCAGGTGGACGGGCATTGTTGTGGCAAAGGCACTAACAAAAATATTTTTCCTGTATTCAGATTAGAGGCTCAGTTCAGTATCATATAACAGTAATACACAAGTAGAAATTGGACACATTGGAAAGTTTTTATAACTTAATAATTGTATATATTGTTTTACATAAGTGTTATATAATTCCCGGGTCCGTCAGGGATTTTAGAAACTGATGTGAGGGTTGGAATGGGGTGCTCTCAGCCTCGTGAGGACAATTGAGTTACTGCTGACAGTGAGGCAGCGCCCCGGTGCGCTAACCACGCGTCACCCCATTATCTGCAGGCCAAATGGCTGGACAGTGGTCGCTTGGTAGGCCTAGGCCCTTCATGGGCTGTAGTGCCATGGGGTTTGGAGGGGTTATATAACTAATGAACAGAATCTGACGATTTTCGCCTGATGAACGAAGCACGTCGTCCAATTAAGACCCTTTTTTTCCTTCTTAGAAGTCTAATCATCATAACCTAAAGGCAAGGCCTTGTCATTGGAACCACATTTGTCTCTCCTCTGCTGAATGTTTCAAATCAGCAGAAGTCTAATAAAAGTATATAATTAATTATTTTAATTTTTTTCCAGGTTATTAGATGTGATGCAGTAAGTGTTACTCCCTGCCTAATTTAATTGGCCACATTATCGTGTTGACCAACTAAGCAATTATTTTACTAATCTCCTATAAAGCCCTAATCTGCAATTTTATTAGACTGTAAGAGTGGAGCAATTTTCATTGTTCTATGTTACAGTGAAAAATTTTCAGCACATTAAATCTTCGCTTTTGGCTTGAATAGCATTGATCTATGAGTAGATACAAATAAACAATATTCCCCTCCCCCCTGTCAATACAATATGTTATGTTTCATGTCATCTAGCGATTTTGCCTTGAATAATAATTGTGATACTGTTTTATAGATTGTCAGATCGCTTAGTACGATCGCATTTTCGTCAGCTCTGAAAGCATTCTTTGTCCACCCCTAGTGGAATGTGAGACAGACTGCTCTGAGATAACATTCCTTGCCAACAAGCAGGCGAGGGTTGCGACATAACAGGTATAGGCGACTCTTAAAAGTGAGACAGTAGCAGGCAGCGCGCATCACTTAGTACGATCACATTTTCGTCAGCCCTGAAAGCATTCTTTGTCCACCCCTAGTGGAATGTGAGACTGACCGCTCTGAGATAACATTCCTTGCCAACAAGCGGGCGAGGGTTACGACATAACAGGTATAGTACCTACTTCTGAATAAAGCGTTTTTTACATTTCCCTTACTGAAACAAATTAATGAGGTTTAATTATCATTTTCCATTAGTACGTTTTCCCGCTTTTTACGTTCAAATTTTTCAGTCCCTTGAAAAACTTACTAACGAGGTTCCTCTGTACTAGGAAATTGTTACTCCCTGCCCAATGTAATTGGGTACACTTGTGTTAAATGCACGTTTCCCTTGGTGGCAAGGTTTGTGGTTTAGGTGGGGGTAGTCAACAGTTGATTGGCAATATGTACTTAGGCCCATATCACATGACACTCGTTGGCAAGGATGGCTGGTACAAAATACTAAGTAATTCTGTTCATCCTTGTCAGTACACCTGCTTTTATGATCGAAGTATATCACACGCTAGCATATCGTGCCCCAAGTTGTAAGAAATAAATCATGGAGGACAGTTGTCGTTTGAGGGTAATATTTGCAGTTTATTCGTAATATTATCGTAAAGCGGTCGTGAAACTTGTTTTAAGTAAATTTGAAACCGTGCCAGGTACTGAATGAATGCATTCCAATCAGTATTTAAGATCTAAATGCAATAATTTTATACCGTATATACTCGAATACCACCCGCACATTTTTAAACAAATTCGGACGTGAAAAATTGGGGTGCGGGTCATATTTGAGTCATCCAAATTTGAAAGATCTAAATTGCCCGCCACGCACGATATCGGGTGTTGCGAGTATCCGCTAGATGGTGCTAGCCTTCTTCCGGCTATAACTTTGTTTTACCGTAAGCACGCGGCGTCATACAGTCACGCGCACGTTCTCCGAGTGTAAACATGAATGCTACGAAACGTTTGCGGTCATTTACTGTGAGTGAGAAATTGAAAGTTGTGAGGGAAGCTGAAGTTATTGGAAATCTTGCCCGGTAGGAAATATGATATTGACGAGTCATGTATTCGTGATTGAGCGGGATGACGTCTATGCTACAACCACGGGATGTCTGCGTGAACCGCCCGTTCAAAGCAGCCTTGAAACAGCTGTATACGGAGCGGATGGCGGCCGATAAGCACACACTGACTCCAACTGGTCGTATTCAGCGCCCGGAAGTTCAGCTGCTGTGTTCGTGGATTTTGACGGCATGGAATCGTATCTCTGGAGATCTCATACGGAAGAGCTTCAAGAAATGTAGTATTTCGAATGCTATGGATGTCAGTGATGACGACATTTAGTGGGAAAGTGATGGTGATAAAAGTTCCGAAGTTGGTACTTCTGATGACGATGGTGTACTTTAATTTGTATTTTTAATCGTTTGATGTGTGTTATTTTACGACGACTTCAAAACTGTTGGAAACTATTTTGGATAAATGCTATTCTGTTTATTTAGTTAAGATTGTAAATAATTTTGAGTAAAAAATTATTTGTTTTAAATTTTGTTCTTCAAAATCAGGTTGCGGGTCTTATTCGGGGGCGGGTCGTATTCGAGTAAATACGGTATTTAATCATCCGCATTAATAAGAAGCATAACAAACAGCTACAGACTCGATTGGAAGCGTGTGCAAGAGGTATCACGTCTGCTCACTGTTTCGAAGATCCCGGGTTCAAGGCTATCCAACGGCGGAAAATTTTACTTCTGTTTAATTATTTTATTATATCCTCCTTACCTCGTACAGCAAGATTTCAACTTAGTTTTATTCACATAATCTATGAGGATGATGGGGATAATTGTTTTGTCATTCAAATTTCTATTTTCCCTGCATACTGTTCAAAACCATAGATGGTTAATATTTGTTATAACTGTTGGAATTTTAATAATTCAGTTCTTATCACAGAATAACAATAATGACACGTTCTGTATTTACTGTATATGCAAGCTCTTTTTGCACAGACACCGTTTGAGGAAATATCTTTTTGTTCTGATGTATTTATTCGAGGGCCTACAAATAAAGTATTTGTTTATGTTGTCGGGTTCAAGGCTATCCAACGGCGGAAAATTTTACTTCTTTTTAATTATTTTATTATATCCTCCTTACCTTGTACAGCCAGATTTCAACTTGGTTTTATTCACATAATCTATGAGGACGGCGGGGAAAATTGTTCTGTCATTCAAATTTCTATTTTCCCTGCATACTGTTCAAAACCTGGCTACTAGAACGAGAAAAGCAATCCGATTGGTTGTTGTACTCAAACTTCCATGCAAACTGCCGGGAAAAGTAGCACCTGTTCAATTTCGTGAGTTGTATGGAAGCTATCATGGAAGGCAGAACGTAGTGTGGAAGGTACAAATAACATGGTAATAGATGCGTCTATACCAGCGTGTATACCCGTACTTGTAAAAGCTTCCATGCTAACGAGTGTCATGTCTAGAAGCCCTCTTTTTCCGACCCATTATAGAGGCTTCACTGTACGCCTTCATTAAGCATAGCTTTTAGGTTTAATAAAAAATATTCTGTTTCACTGAACTAAAGAAAATATTTGAGATTGACAAAATTTGCATTAGGCCATAATACCACCCAGCATATAGGAATTCAATTACCAAAATTGACATGAAAAATGCATAACATTATAACCAAAAACAAAGGCATCAACCTGGCTACTTGGCGGTTGGTTGGTTGGTTGCGTGATGTGAGATGAGGGCACCTGAGCTATGCTGAAAAGATTCAAAGGTCATTTTCTGAGTACGCAATCAACAGTATTAGGTCTAGTGCAGCATCTCGAATTACCTTGAGCTGCTGGTGCTACCGGTATGGAGCTAGCTCCACGAGCGAGATAGAGAGAACATGGAGAGCTGGTGGTGAGTTGCATTAGTTCCCTGATATCAAAGTGCCAATTGTTAGAATAAAGCTAGCTGTGGTCAGGTTACAGTGCTTGCCTATTAAGCTATTATTGGAATTACAATGATGCCAGGCTGCCCTGGACTCTTTAGACAAGATGGTTAAAAGTCCGCCAGATGTCCATGGTTTCCCATTTTCAAGGCCATGGCTGCTTCCTTCCAACTCCTTGTCAAGGTCTGTTCATTTCTTCTCTATATAACTCAACTGATGAGATTGGAGTCGAGAAGTGCATTAGGCCATAATACCACCCAGCATATAGGAATTCATTGCACCTCATCCCTGACCCTGTTGAAATGAGAAAAATAAGGGATAGACATACATTTAAATATTCAGTTAATGACCCATTGTATTGTATTACCATAAATTAAGTAAGAAGTATGCATCACATTCATTTTAGAGCATATGCTGTTTATCAGAACCACTCATATATCCAATCCTGAGCATGTTTCAATTAGTTTCAGTGTTTATTAATTTTGAACCTATTTAATTTTTATCATGCCTGGCTACTAACCCTTAAATGCTACAAACTATTACAGTTTTAAATTCAATAAGCTACACAATGTTATTTTTCAAAATTGAAGTGCTACAAAATCGATTTCAATATGTTATTTTTTCTTTATGAGTCAAGCAGAATAGTCTCTAGATATGTTCAAAGGAAACCAGTTTTTGTTCTTGTCTTTGCCCTGGAGAACAACAATCAGGGGCTCCAAATCCTCTTTGAGTTCAAGGCCCAATCCCTCACCCGGAACCAACAAGCCACATTTTTACAGGCTCTGGCCTGAATGTCCTTAAATATATCGCATGATGATACATTTTAGCTCAGCCTGGCTGACCATCCTCCGTAATAAGTTCACTGGGAATAAAATATAGGATGGAAAGTGGATACTCAGTCGTTTGGGAAATGTAATGGCCACCAGTGATCCTGTATATCTAAAAGTAGCTGGAAAACAAGATGGGGTACTGAAATTATGGCCTTCCCCCCTACAAACTCCATGAGAAAGAAAATGTTTCCTGTATAATGTACAAATATATGGCACAACAAATTTAATAGAATATCTAGGTCTGCGAAATATCTTTGTATATATACTGTACCGCAATAGAGTATCGGTGGAATTAGAAATTCTAAAAATCTTGTGATGAATGCAGCCATTTGGGTACCTTTATTTAGTCTACACACTGTACATGTGATTTTAGTAGGGTTTTCAGTATTTGTCACTGCTTCTTCCACAATCCGGTACTATGATGGTGGGTGAAGAAAACTTGCCCATAAAATCACAGAACTTTGTAATCCAAAATGTGTATAAATCAGCTGTGTTGTTCTACTGTTTAGTATACAAATCACATTTTTTTCATATGTGGTATGATTCTAATGTATTGAGTTCTTCAGTTAAGTAGTCTTTAGTTTTCCCATATAAAATAGAAGGAAATCTTGAGTGTTTGCAACTCAACCTACTCACAGGACATGAGAAATGCTCCAGCTTCACCTTGAGATTGTAGTGTAAATTGCAGCTGATCTGTCAACCGGTTGAGTACTGGGCTTGTAAACTTTTTTAGCATGTTGGAACAGGCTTTTGTAAGGTGTTTGCATTTAGTTCCACTTTCTTTTTATTGTTGAAGATTTTTCAGTATGTTTGGTGTATTAAGTGATGCTAATTTTTTTTAAATTGTGAATCATCTGTGTGCTTTTGTATACTGTTGGTTTTTACTTCTTAATGCAGCATTCTTGCTGCATTTAGCTTAAACGTCATATAAGGTTTGGTGAAATCACTTGCGTCTTCTTGTGCCGTAGCTACCCTGCACCATCACCCCTCGATCGTGACTTGTCGCTGCCTCGCCGATACTAGGCGTACCGGAAAGTCGGATGATCATGTGCGTCGTGTCGCTGTAATCATTAACCTACGAGAAGTGCGGACAACGCTCTGATGGTGGCAGCGGTACAAACTTGCGGAGACGTCTTTCAATCACTACATTTTTTACCTCGTTTAACAGTAAACAGTATTTTAGTGTAGCATCCCTGCAACGTAGAGTGAATGAAAGCCATGGATTGAATCATATGATTTAACGTTCTTGGGCACATCATATATTTTGTTTTGTGCCGTAATTTAGGTGTGATCTATACGTAGAATTAATGATAAGTGAAGCTATCGTCTCAGTTCCTCAGTATTACATCCAGAATAAACTTATTTATGGTTACTGAGGATAAGTGATCCTTTATTTCGAGTAGGTCGTATTTTGTATGCCATTGCCCTTATGTATGATAGTTTGACAACGATGCAGGTTTTAAACATGGGGTCGGTTTTGTAGTTTGTTTAGTTTTTATTGAGAATCATCTGTAGACTTTTAGTCTTCCATTGTTGTACGTTAACTCGACCCGTCATTTGTCACAAATTAAAGCTTAGTTCTTTTTACGATATGCATTTAAGTTTTAAATATTGCTTTGATTATGCTCTCTGTAACACGATCATATGCTGCGTGGCAGTGTAGTTGCGCCTTGATACTGGAAACGACTTCGTAAGATGATCCATGATCTGTAATGGAGGCTGTGACCTGAAGAAACTGTGAGACCGGAATAGATCTCACAGGTAAGGTAAAGTAAAAACTTAATGGTATATTGTGCGTTAATAAAATGAAGGCTGAAACGAACCACTTCACAGGAAACATACAATCTAGTGTTCTTATGTACTATTAATTCCAAAGGCGTAAAATTTTTGCGTCGATATATTTGTGAAGATAACAAATAAATGGAACGAAGCTTCAAAAATAAAAGATTTTTATTTCGACATATACCCTGTGCTTCTTTTTCCCGATAGGTCCTGTTTGCATTTATGGCTGCAAGTTTTATTACAGACTATATACTTGGACATTGCACATGTACTCTGGAAATGCTACCAGTGTTGGCATTATCCATTAGCCAGAAGTTTAACTTCTGAATCAACCTGAGTCCCGGATTGTGGAGCATCATGACCCGATAGCTTCTGTGGAAAATGTGGTAAATTTGATGGTAATGTTGGTCTGCTCCTGGATAACCATGGTATTTTTGCATTCTGTGAATCATTTGATCACTTATTTGTGCATTTATATTTTGTGAGCAGCTGGTTATCAGTTAATTTATTTTTGGATTTGTTTCAATGGTTACTACTGTAAGCTTGTGTTCTCCATAATTATAGTAGCCAGAGGAGCATCTTAGTATGTTATATGTTAATGTTGGCATGGCCTTGTTGCACTTTCTGATCCCCTCATTCCAGTGTTTTAAGTTTTTTTGGGAATATTTTTCATGGTTATGTTGGCAGTGTTGTTCTGTTTGATGTAGCGAGAAATAATAGGACACCCCTCTCCTGCTTTACTTTTCCTTCGTGCCATTCACATCAGAAATCATTGCAGAGCTTCTAATGTACATTTTTGATATGGGTGAAATTGCGAAAGAGGACTTTCTGAGTTCCAAGAAAATGTTCAGTCCCCAGCATTTTTAGTTTAGAAGTAAGTCATTGGTGGACGAGTAGATTTGTCCTAGTCTTTTGGTTTTTGGTAAAGAACTCCTACACAAATTTTGGGAATTGCTTTTTCAAATTTCCTTCTGTTATTTGTACTAAAAGCAACAGTGAGCACCAGACAAGAGTTTATGGCTTATTAACAATACATGCAACTAGCTCGCTGGTGGGAGCCTCGGCCTTCTTCATGCAATGACAGACAGTGCCCTTCATCAGTGAAGGGAATGTGAGAATGACTTACAAAACAATATTAATAATGAAAGAAATAGATTAGGCAATAACATGGATATGTCTTTGGGCTAGGGGTCTATGTGAGATTAAGGTGGACAGTTGTGGGTTGACAAATTTCCGACACCTAGTTACCACGGCAACAAGTTCACTTAGTTTCTACTTGTTGAAGTGTGCACGATCACCATACACAAGTTGAGGATGGTACTTGCATTTAACACATAAAGTATGTTTTCTGCATCAGCAAGAGTTCTTTTGAAAACATTTGATTATACTCAATGCCAAAGCAAGGTTTATTGTTTTGGAGTGGAGTTTTTGGCTCCCGTGGTACACTGGCATGCCCGTAACGTGGCTGCATACGTAGCAAAGCGTCTTGCATGGCCTTCTCAGTGTGTGCCTGTTACGCGTCTTGGTAGGTGTGCCTTTACCAACTGAAGAGCCCAATTGGCACACTGGGGCGAAACGCTAGCAATTTGTTGAGTTATGCAGGACATTTTTATCAGTTTGTGTTAATTATAATGGCTCAACAGACAATATTCATTTTGATTCTCTTTGGTACTTACCTACCATAAAATTTATGGAATTACAGTGTCATACCTGTCTGGTGAAGCTACGATAGGCCCAGCAAGCCAGTAGTGGATAAAACCAAATGCTTTCAAAAATGGAACGAGCCTCGGACAGGATGGATTTAATAGACGACGACACGGCTGTACACACGGACTAAGATTTGGAACTTTAAACCTAAGAACGCTGACGGGAAAGGTGGAGGAGATAGTGGATATGATGGAAAGAAGGAAGTTGGATTTATTGGGATTGGCAGAAACAAAGTGGAAAGGGGAAGGAAGGAGAGTACTGAGAAAAGGCTATAGGCTGTACTGGAGTGGGAACGAAGAGGGAAAGAGGAATGGAGTGGGAGTAGTAGTACGAGATGGTTTAAAAGAAGAAGTGAGGAGAATAAGTGATAGGATGATGAAAGTGAAAGTAGCACTGAGGGGAGAGACCGTAGAAATAGTGCAAGTATATGCTCCACAAGTAGGCTGCGCTTCTGAAGAGAAGGAGGAGTTTGAAGAGGAATTGCAGAAGCAGCTGGTAGGAAGAAATATGATTGTTATGGGGGACCTCAATGCCCATGTAGGAAGAGAAAGACAAGGTTATGAGAGTGTTCTAGGACCAGAGGGTTGGGGTGGAAGAAATGAGGAAGGAAAGAGACTGTTGGACTTCTGCCAGAGGAACAGCCTGCTAGTTGGGAACTCCTGGTTTAAGAAAAGAGAGAGCCACACAATCACATGGTACAGTGATGACTTGACCAGGAAGTCGGTGGTCGACTATATACTGTATGAGAAAGAACTAAATAAGAACATCACGGACATCAAGGTTATACCATCGGAGAACCTGGATAGCGACCATCGATTGCTGGTAATGAACCTGAGAGGGAGTAAGGAGAAGAAAGGGACTGAGAACCAGGAAAGACGTATAAGGATATGGAAACTGAAAGAAGGGGATAGAAGGGTCGAGTACCTCAAAATGGTAAAGGAAGGAATTCCAACAGATGAAGAAAGAGGGGTGGAAGAGGAATGGGCTAGATTTAAGAAGACACTAGTGGGTGCAGCAGAAGCAGTATGTGGGAGGACAAGTAGTAAGAAGAGGTGGAAGGAAACACCATGGTGGAATGAGAAGACAAAAGATATAGTAAGGGAAAAGAATAGAGCCTTTAGGAGGTGGTATCAAAATAGGACGGTAGAGACAAGGGAAGAGTACCAGGAAAGAAAGGAGGCGAAGAGAGTGGTGGCTGAGGAGAGAAGGAAGTGGATGGAAGAGTGGACAAAGATGATGGAGGAGGATAGTGAAGGTACAAAAAAGGTCCTGTATGGGATGGTAAAAAATAAGAGGCGGAAGGATCCTACGGATTATGTTAGAATGGTGAACAAAAGGGGACAAGAGATAGAAAATAGGGAAGAACTGAAGAAAATGTGGAAAGAATATTTTGAAGAACTTCTGAACCCAAATGGAAAAGATGGTGAGGAGGAAGAAATCGGGGAAGAGGAAGATGAACTGCAAACAGAAAAGGACTTAACATGGAAAGAAGTGGAAGATGCAGTGAACAAGATGAAAGGAGGGAAGGCACCGGGTGTGGATGAGTTGAGTGTGGAGATGGTGAGAGCAGCAGGAGAGGTGGGGATACAGTGGCTGTACCGAGTGATGAGGACAGCATGGAAGGAAAGGAAGACCCCAGAGGACTGGAAAAAAGGAATCATTGTCCCGATCTTCAAGAAAGGTAGTAGAACAGATGAAACGTTTTGGCTGCCCCTACTGTTGGGTGAGAAATGTAACTGTTTACCTTTGCCTAAGCTATGTTGTTTTAATGGGCGCCAAGACCTCAATGCAATGTTGAAATCTAAATTTGTATTTAACAACGTCTAGCTCTGGCAGAACACATTCAAGACTCTATTCACTCAGATCGTGGTATGATTTGATCATTAACCCAACAAACAATTGTATCAGGAGAAGGAATTGGTCTATATCTAATGCTACCTACTGAAAGCAAAGATTGCATTGTAAAAGAAATGAATTTATTATATAAAACAATTATAGCAAAATTAATAATAATAATAACTACAAAATTTAAATTGGAGCGTTGTGATTTGAATATTACCGATAGAAAATTACGTGAAAACGGAGTCTGATAAATTGATTTTACTCTTATTTCCAAGCTATGAAGTTACTGAAATATGAAATTTAAAACAAAGAAAATGAGAGATTGCGTATTTCTGCGTGATTGGCGCTTACCACTGGAAATTGCCAAAGCATTTTCCCTCGTTCTTGCTGATGCTGTGTGCTTCCCACAGTCTCCTGGACGTCGTCATCTCCGTCGGAATATGATGATATGCTGGTAGATTAGATAATTCTATGGTCCGTACCTCGGACCCAAACACTCGTACAACCAAGTTTTACAAAAGTTCGTCGCTAACTCCACTGAACATCGGAGCGACTCGCACACGTATCCATACTCCTCAAGTATTTCACAGATAGACCTCGTTTCACGGCGCGTCGAACGATATATCCACACGCCGGCTCCCCTACCATGGTACCGACATCTAGCTTACGTCGTCCTCCTTGATTGGCTGCACCCTCCGCGCTAGATCCCCACTCCTTCCTCATTACACTCCGCGGGAGGGAGAAGTCGATTTCCGTTTAAACAATTCGCCTTTTCTAGACCTTGCGACCCAGCCTTGCGCAATACTTCTCGACAGGAATCAGCTTGTACTTGAAATCCCAGTGAGTCATGTCTCTCAAATACCCTAACTGACAAAACTCCGTAAAATTCCGTAATCAGATAATTTTCTATGATATCGTCGTTCGTAATAATTTGCTGGATAGCGTTTTCTAAGACATAGAAAACCTATCTGAATGCTAATAATTTTTATAAAATGCTCCGAAAATACCTTAATAATAATTATAATAGATTAATAATAATAATAAATTACCATGAAAAATTCTCTTGGCTGAACAATTTGCCGCGTAAATAAATATAGAATGGCTTCCTACTGACTTATGCCAGTTGCATAAAACCCCTCGAAAAACACGTTACACAGATTGCAGAAACTATCGGGGAATAACACTGATGAGTCATTGTGCAAAGATCTTCGAGAAAGTTTTGGAAAAGAGAATTAGGACAAGGATAGAAGGAGGGATGAGGGAAGAACAACATGGCTTCAGAGCAGGAAGGTCCACAGTGGATTTGATTTTTGCTGTAAGGCAGTTACAAGAACAGCACTATGAGTATGGAACAGATCTACTGATGGCCTTCCTGGACATTGAGAAAGCATATGACAGTGTATGCAGAAACAAAGTATGGAAGTCCCTGGAGGATAGAGGAGTAGAGAAATGGACTATAAAGAGGATAAAGGAGATGTACAAGGGAAGCGTGAGCTGTGTGAAAGTGGGAGGAGAGAGATCTGACTGGTTGGAACAAAGAAACGGCCTGAAACAAGGAAGTGCACTGTCACCGTTACTTTTCATTGTGGTGATGGATGACATAATGACCCGAGTGGCACAAGTAATTGGGGACTGAAAGATGAAAGCAATGGTGTTTGCTGATGATTTGGGGAAACAAGGAGGAGGAGGTACAGGAACAGTTGGACGTGTGGGAAGGAATAATACAAGGATATGGGATGAAATTTAGCATAAATAAGAGTGAGATGGTGATCACAACAAGGAAGAAGGAAAGAACCACAACGGGAATAACAATTGGTGGGGAACAGCTGAAGAAAGTGGAGAGTTTTAAGTATCTGGGAAGCCTGATACAAGATAATGGAAGAAATGATAGAGAAATAAATGAGCGGGGGAGGCAGGCAGAAGCATTTCGGAGGAGTGTGAGAAGCATGTTATGGAGCAAGGATGTCCCTCAGAACAGCAAAAAGATCATATATCGGACGTACTATGTCCCTATCCTGACGTATGCCTCGGAGACCTGGGTTATGAAAGGAAGGGAGAAGAGCAAAATACAGGCCAGTGAGATGAGGTTCTTGAGAAGCAGTATTGGAGCTACAAAGATGGACAGAATAAGAAATGAGAGGACCAGAGAATTAATGAAGGAGGAACCATTACAGGATGGTATAGAGAAATCTAGACTTAGATGGTATGGATATGTAAAACGAATGGAGGAGAAGAGGATACCCAGGAGAGTACATGAGACGAAGTGGGAAGGAAAGAGACCGAGGGGAAGACCCAGAGACAGGTGGCTGAAGGGGGTGGAAGAAAGCGTGAAGAAGAGAGGAGAAGACTGGACAAGGGTGGAGGCTGAGAGATGGTGGGAAGACAGAAGACGTTGGAGAGGCTTGTGTTCCAAACAGACCCGGCCAGTGGCTGGAAACTGTGCAAGATGATGATGATGATGATGACCTGCCAACTTTACGGATTTTCCATAAAATTTATGGAAAGGCAGTGTGTTTTACGGATCAACTAAAATATTTTATGGATTTACGTAAAATTCGCGCTAGAAGAAGGTTTTGCATGCCGCCGATACATGCTGTGTGACCAGCGCACATTCGATGCATCTCTCTGAACTATATTCACCAGATCGTTACAATCTTCGACTGGGAATACGAGATGCGTCCCGATTTGCTTGAGCCCAAATCGATCGTTATCGATTTGTGTTGGATGAAAGTTCTGGTATAACAGTTTGCTTGTTCTTTAATGTGTTGATTAGTTTGATAACCTTTACTGTTCTGTATAAAAGATGGTCCTTTTCTTCTTCACTGCGAATTACAAAGCGTAGGTCGCGTTATAGTTACGGAATAACATGTGAATTATCAGGGTGTCGACCGGTAACGAAAAGTAGCTAATTTTTGTCTGGATATTTGGAGGTAACGAAAATTCACTGAGGTCTGTTTAAATCATTTAAACTCTCGCCGCCAGGCTCACAGATTGCGATGGAGCAAGTTTCATGCAAGCGGCGTAAGCTATATTTCCCCGTGCCCGCCCTCAGGGAAATGCATATTGAGGGTACCTTGAGTGGTATACATCGGTTCAATGTATGTTTTCTGCATCAACAAGAGTTCTTCGTTTAGTATGAAATATTCTTCTATATTATTAGGGAACCTGACTTTCCGCGACACGTTTATTCACGAAAACTTTCGAAACTCAACAGAAACTTCTCAATTCTGTTATTGACCTCTGAATTTGGAGACTATCTCAAATATAAGTCCAGAAATAACTTGAAATAATTAATGTCGCAATCTTGCGAAATGGTATCTTATTGAAAAAAATGTTGCAAAAAAGCTTTGAAATACATTTATTTTAAAAATCTATTGGTTTTGTAAATTTGTGACATACAGTATGGTTAATTTTAAATTCCCTTATATGTCGATTTTTCCTTCGAACTTTGGTTCCATGCGACATATAATCTAACCGGTTATCTCGAAAACTTGTGTAATTTGTGATTCAAATTCTAAAGAAATTGTGCCTTCTTGTATTATTCGTGCAGCCCTCTAAGAATAATTCGTAAAATTCGATACCTGCTTCGAACTTTCATCCTCCAGAATCACATCCTCAAGACGGCCGGCTGACCACAGGACTTGCTTGCGGGAATCTCGTCAAACGAACCGAGATCGACGCCAGTTGCGTAAACTCATAAAACCTGTGACCGATCACGAACTTGTGATCACGAGGGCTGCGGGAATCCTGTCAAAGGTGATTGGGCACCCATCACGAAACATTCCGAAATCTACTCGCCACTTTTCCCATAACCATATACTTAAAAGCTTAATGGGAGTGTGAAGTGCATTAATCCACTTTACTACGTAGCATCGCGATACTCATTTCTCCTCGTGATCAAGCGTGAACTCCCAACTACAGCATAGAGACAGCGGGAATCACGGTGCCGACCATACAACATGTCCGTAGCTGCTCGTGAATTTTAACCATGCCCATCCTCGAGCTTGCCTCCACCATTCTGCCAGGACAGATAGACAGGCAGGCAATCATTCAACAGCCGGGTGCGGCGTCAATTGCTTATTATCGCGTTCTCAGTGTCCAACCGCGAGGACAACATGAATCTCGTAAAGTTCGAGAGCGGCAGCGATTGCGATACGTCGCGATATTTCTCTGCATTCCATGACTAAGACAACTGGATTCTCATCTAACGGACAGCAAGCGGCGCCGATTACGTAATATTGCTACATTTTCCCGTGCCCGATCTCAAGGACAATGGAAATCTCGTCGAACGACTAAAAGTGACACCAACTACTGGAATCTCATCAAACGGCTGTGACCAGCGCCGATCGTGTAACATCTCGATATTTCTCCGTACTTGACTGCGAAGACAGAATGTGAATAAATTTTTAGCCTGATTAAGAACAACAGGACACAGTTCAGGTCATCGATGTCCAATGGAACTCTGAAAGCCATTTCTATTTTGAAGACCAGAAGTTCTGAAGCATGTTATACAAACGCACATTCTATTGATGGTCTGAAGATTGCAAAGCAAGCCGCAAGCTCTTAAATCAGACCCTTAATATGTCATCGGTTACTGTACTGTTTTATATTAATGCTGTTGGATTCGTAATTTTCTGAAGTGAAGAAAATCCATGAATTTTGACATGTCAAATGAATCTCTGGGTTCTATTTCTATTTTGAAGACCAGGAGTTCTGGTCCCTGTTATGCCAGCACCTTTTCTCCAGACTTTTTGCAGGAAGCTAAAAAAGCCACATTTATGAATTTAAAAGTGCAAGTAATTTCCAGAGAGTGAGAAGTGTATTAGAGCCGGGCAAATTTGCTCTAGTTCCGATCGGGATCGTAAGTTTCCGCATGGCTAGTATCGCCCCCCACCAAGCGCACTCAAGGCCAGGTCTCTCCGCTGAACGAGAATCTTCAGTTTCGATAATACCGGTACTGAGTGGGAGTCTCGATAATACCGGAACTCCTTTTTTCTCGGCGTTATCGACAGTATCTATTTAAAGGAAAAAGCAGACTCACTCACGCCGCTGCACGTGTCACTCAAGCCACTGCACGTGTAAAGTCAAAGCCTTCTGTAATAACTCCGGAGTGTAAACCATTCCTCGTTCTTACATTTGACATATTTAAAAGCAGTATGAAGTGATACACCCCAGGAAGATCACATTGAATTGAGTTCGCATCTGCCACCTCCCTACCACTCCTACCCTCAGTTACAAATATACACACACTACTGCAGACACCATAATAACACAGGTTAATAGACAAAGTTGACACACAAGAACACAAAAATGATCACGATGTTGTAGCCCCTAAAGTAAAATAAACTCAAATAATTGGCGTAGCAGAGAAGAGCTACAAGAAAGTCTCTCGTGTATGACTCATGAATTTTTAGCCCTACTGACTAGCAATTTGCTTTAAAGAATACTTTCAATCTTCTTCTCCACCTTGTAACTGGTTGTTATTAGAGGCAACTATAGTGCAAAAATTGGCTGCGATGGTGAAAATACACTTGGAAAATATTACGCTGAAAAGTTTCAACTAATTTCATCTACTAAAAACTCTGATTTTTTGCTTGAAAACAATACCAGTTTGTGGCATGCGGTGTATTAATCATGTCAGTGCAAACACTTCACTGATTTGTCCATAAATGCCAATGATATGACAGTTTGAGTGAGAATAGTGCGACGGGAGTTGCACTGAGAACAATTCATTACCGCGGGAATGGCACTTCGTCCGATACTCCAAAGTCTCGTTCGATCACAAGGTAATATCTTTGCTCTCTCTACCCATGATGCAACGTGTGAGCACGTGCGTAGGAACGCGATTGCAATGGCTGTGGTTTATGCATATGGCAAAGCCATTATGACGAAAGATAAAATCAATCTTATTCTTGAAAGTGAACATTATTTTTTCGTATGCCCCACGACTAGAGAATATTATTCAAACTGGTAGGAGCATTTGAGATAAAGAGAGTCAGGTATCCAACGCAAAAGTTTTCACTGTGTATGTTTGTACCATTTTCCCTCAGTCTATAACAGTCTCAGTGGCTGAATTGGTTGCGCGCTGGACTCATGAATAGAAGGGTCAGGGTTCGATACTCGGTAGGGGCAGTAATTTTAATTTTTGTTTCGTTACGTTTTATTGTTTATGACGACCACTTTACCAGTATCTTACTACAAAAATCATACGACAGAACACAGTTGCATCACAGGGGCTTTAGTAATATAGGGAGTGCATGAATTTTCAGGTTTTATTACGAGAAAGTTTCATACGGTAGTGCTTGAATGTGGCACTACACGAAAAGATCTGTAGCCTACACGTCAAATAGAATTTTCTTTTGCTGAAATTTAATGACCAAAAAATGCCGACTGACGATCAAAATCTCCTTCCATATGTTATTAGGATGATATGCTCAATATACCTTGGGTAGTCTGTTAATATGATATCGTTGAAGTTGAGTGGATTCTTTCAATTCACAGACTCCAGTCAACGGAATGAACAATCTCCATTGAATCCTTACACAAACAAGCCTCAGTGCCTTCAGGCAGCGCCATATTGCCCATGCGAGAACGAGCGATAATGTCGAGAATAATCGTTATCGAGCCCACATTATCGGTAATACCAGTTCCGGAACCATCATTTCCGTTTTTTATTCTCGTCCAACGAGACCGATCGGAACTCGAGCTTTTTGCCCGGCTCTAAAGTGTATTGCCTACTGTCGACCAAAATATTATGTGCACTCGAGTTTGAAGGTTGTTTGTGAAGTAACCAATAGACCTACATAAAATCCAATAACATCATCATTTTCGTCGTTCTATTTTACGTTAGTTCATGTTGGTTTGGAATTTTTAATTCATATTTTAATATATTTTTTATCGCTGTTGAAACACAAAAAGTGCCCGTTTTTAAGCCTGTTTCAACCATGCGTCACATTTAAGAATTATCTCACAAACCCGTCATCAGATCGAATCCAAATTTGAACACAATATACATTGGAATGTTGTATAACTGGTTTATTAATTACGAGCATGTAATTTTCTTTTAAATTTGCGCTGGAACGAGCTTCCGCTGGCTGCCAATTGATGGTGTAACTGGCAAATATTTGTTACATTCCTCTGATTTGTATTTTGCCAAACGGTCTTCGATCGGGAATTGCTTCTGAATCCTAGTCGCTTATTATCAATATTTATGTGTACATGCTTATGAGAAGGGACCATATGTCGGGTATTGAGATAAAAGTACCGTCGTGTTCCATAATATGTGACTAACGCCATTTTATTTAATTGAATGCCTCAGAAAGAAATTAAGGCCTTTATTTAGCACGTAATGTTACAACATAAGATTTCATAACTTTTCAGTAGAGCTGTCTAAAGGTTTGGTTACTTTATGACAAAAAACTACTGAACTATTGGAAGTTACCCTGGTGTTAACATTTTCATGTTCACCGGTATTCTGATGTAGATGTAGATTTCTTAGCCAGCCCATTTTCACTTATGAAAATATAGGCTTATAAAATAACCTTTTACCCCTGTGTATTGTGTCCCCCCGCCCCCCCTAATAAAATCTAAACAGCTGGAGTAATTTAATGAAACTCTGTAAGGTCATAGTACTACATTGTTTGACCCCGACTGTGCCCTTCAAAGTTTATTGTGTCTCGCCATTACAACATGGTGGCTGTGCAAAATATTTCACCAGCATTCTATATCTCCGAAACTATTACTGATATTAACCTGAAATTTTGTATGGTGATAAAGGGCACTACTAGAACAAGCCAAGTTGAAACATTTAACTAGACGTTTCTCGCGATTTAACCATCCGAGCTCAGTGAAACATGGCACAGCAAATGTTGTTACACATTGTAATGCACTGACATCTAATTTAGTTAAATTATTTACATAACCTCAAGATGGTGGCTGTGCGAAATTTTAAAACTATGTTTTAATTTCTTGTGTCCTAATCATGCGATCAAAGTCAATGTTTGAATATTGAACCTAAGCAATAATTGTCATCTAATAGTACATAACTCTAAGGCCTACTTATATAAGAATCAAACATGGCGACCATCCAAAATATTTAGAAGGTTCTTAATATCTACTAATCTATGACAGCAATCAAACTGAAATTTTGTATGTTGATAAAGGCTATTAACATCAGTTCACCTATGGGACTTTCAATAACTTGATGACCAGAATTCTAATATGGGGGCAATGCAAAATTACATTAAAATTTTGAATTAAACACATATCTCTCTTAATCCCAGACACAATATCAAATCAACTTAAAATGGCCAATATTCTTCTAAAAATTACTAAAATGAATTTCTTGATCTTTGCAGTGATTCCACACTCATCGGTAAGTTCACAATGAGTACGGCTGTTTTTTGACTTCGACAGAGAGGAGTATCCTAACCTAACGAAGAAAGCAATTAACGCACTTTGCCCTTTTCAACATATCTATGCGAGCAAGCCTTCTCTGCTATGGTGGCAATGAAATCCAAAGCAAAAAATATACACGGCAAAACCTTGGAAGGTGTTTTTTTTTTTGGTCGTGTGGTCTCCTCGGAGGCAGCGTGCAGGTCTTCCTATTCGACGCCCGTGGGCGACCTGCGCGTCGGGATGAGAGATGAATGAAAGTGGGCAAGGATGTGGAAGGATTCGGCCGTGGCCTATCAGAAGGTACCGTCCCAGAATTTGCCTGGTGATGAAAATGGGAAACCACGGAAAACCATTTCAAGGACGGCCGACGGTGGGGCTCGAACCCACACGTCTACTGAGTCAGCAGAGAGCTTGGTCCCATGACCTAACGCTGTGCTTTAGCCAGCTGAGCCACTGCTGTCGGTACCTTGAAGATGATTTGAGTGTTTCAATGTAAACTGTAAGGCCGGATACAATGTACTCGTATCTGTGCTCTAAGCATCAATCACAAGTTTCACATTAATGGTGAATGGAACCAAACTCTATTGGTGTATTTTTATTCAGTGATTGTAGGGTACTTATATCATCCTTCAATAAAAGAACATTTTACTTATGTATTTTTTTAATTCAAGGAAGGGTGCCCCTAGTCTTAATGTTATTCCCAAGGGTGCCACAAACTTCTAAAGCTTGGGAAACACTGTTCTGTAGAGTCAAGCACCTAAGGTAGGTTTGCAGCAGATGTGTTGGCAGTGGGGAGGGCCCATTTATTAGGCTGTACCTACGTCTATGTCTCAAGCAAAATTATTCGAATAAACTTTTAAAAGCCTAGCTTTTGAATCTAAATTTTACACATTATTGTTTAAATCGTGCGTCCTAATTTTTAATATTATATAACTATCCTAACAGGTCAACTGTGACTAACCTTGTTAATTTTATGCAATTTGTATTCATGGAATTACAGTAGATCACAAAGGCCAAGTAGATGTACCGATTTTCAAAATCCATTTGACAAAGTGGATCATTAGTTACTCATCACTGGACAGCGGAAATTCAGGCTCTTTAAAGGTAATGTTTTAGGCTCCTGTTATATTTAGGCACTAAAATGAATAACAGGCAGATATATATATATAGTGCCCGTCAGAGGAGGTTATCTGGTCACCACTGACCGTGCATGGCCTCCCAGATGACCCCTTCCTCAGAACACATTGGCCGAAGAGGATCGGGATACACTCCTTGTGGGGCTATCCGGCACAAGACTCCTCGTCTCAAAAGGTATCAGGTTCCCATCATAGCAAAAGGTCAAAGACACCCACAGGAGTACTCCCAAAAGAAACAAACTACTAAATAATTAAAATCCAGTCTTAAGTAAACTTTGTGGAATGATTTATTAAAATTCCAAGCCCCTATCCTACCATCGAAGGGTTATAATCGGCTAATCCGCTAATTAAATTATAAAAAAAAAGAAACAACCCATAACTTGAATGAATTAACCCCTCGACTGGTCCTAAATACATGAGCAATAACTAAAGCAAGGCTTGGGAAGTGGTACAAAACAACCCTAATTTACAATACAATGGAATAAGTATGATGTTTCGAAGTGAAAACATCAGGTAAACGGTCAAATCAAGACAGAAAAATCTAAAACAAACTGGGACCACTCCGTATTTATATTTTAAATTTACATAATCTAAGCTAATTCTGATTTTAACTGACCTACGGCGAGAAGCGTCCGTGATAAACAAAAAACTAAGCAAAGTTCTAATTTTGATTTACAGTCATCAGATACAACACAAATATTTACAACAATTGTACAGAAAGATCTACAAAGTAGAATAAAGATGGCTAACAATTGGGTTCGCATAAAACATTAATAAATAAATATTACACTCACAATAGCATTGTTATTATTCCTGCCTACAACACAATGGTTACTCTTTGTTCCATTGGTCATCTGAATGTGTATGCAGAAACTGGAAAGAACTGTTCAACAACGGTTAGTCTCGTCAGGAGTCACGGCCCACGAGTTGAAAACTCTGGGTTACCAGTGATCTCTGTCCGTCGATAATGTCAGCTGCTAAATATTCCGTCAAGGAATAAACCTCTCAAGCACGGTGCAATGGTCAGCAAGATTGTAATCCTAGATCAAAGTTTAACAGTCGATTAACCATTAACGAGTATTTTAACAGTCGGTTTAAATAATTGAGATTTCATGATTTAATTCTTTATTATTTACAATCGTTGGTTTAGGAGTTCATTAATTATGACGAAAGACCATCTCGCAAGGCTTGCTAATAAGTGGGCTACCCACTGGTGCACACTACAACAAAGTACACGGGAACAGCACTTCTCCGAGCTATCAAATGCTCTGTTTACCATACATAAGTGATCTGCGTGGCTCAAGGCTCATGCAGAAAATCCTCGGCTAGACTTGCAACACAACAGAGGTCTACCGGCCTTCACTAACACGGGTACCACCCCTAATATCGTGTACCGAAACACTGCAACAAAATCATTCACATAATGTGAGAAAAATATAGCCTTAATAAACAGTCAATTGCGTCTAATGACAACTCCGATTGTTTAAACAGAATATAATAATAGCATTCTTCGCTTACAACATTTGCGAGTATAATATAAATGACTTGTGACTTGGCTGTCACACTGTAACATAGCATTCCAATGAACTGCTGTTACTCTGACCTAGTTACAATACGAGCTTACAAAACTGGCTAGTTACAATACGAGCTTACAAAACTGGCTCGTTTAGAAAAATCCTTTATAAAAAATAGTAACAATGAACGTGTCAAGGTCTCGTCTGAGATACTGGTTTGGCGCGTTATTTAACTGTGAATTCAGTGAATGACGAATTATTTAACTGTGGCGCGACCTTGGGTAAACCTGTCCCACTAGTCCAATCGCAGTCACACTAGCCTCGCTGAATGAGTAGTAATAGAACATGAAAAGATATTAACACTGATGGGCTTGCTTTAGCAAAGCAAATAAGATAAAACCGGAGATATTCCTACTCTAATAATGTCTTTGGAAAGATATGCCATCCATTGCGGGTTGCAATATTACAATCACATGCACTCAAAGCACGTTAAATGATTCTTTAAATATTTTTTCACCACCTAAAACTATGGTGTTAACTTGAAATGATACCAAGTTAGTGTGAATCGGGGCCATGAGTAGTATTTCAAAGATACGATTCAGCTCGAATCAAGTGGTGAAATGAAAATCCACAGCCTGCTTCCAGTCTCCGATCGGGTCCGGAATGGAATGAAGCCCCCATCTAGCGGCGAGGATATGAACTGTGCCGGCTGCCGATGCCTGACGCACTCCTCGGGGGCAATGATTAAATAAATGACAATGAAATGATAGTGGAGAGTGTTGCTGGAGTGAAATGTTGACAGGAAAAACCGGAGTACCCGGAGAAAAACCTGTCTGCCTCCGTTTTGTCCAGCACAGATCTCACATGGACTTACCGGGATTTGAACCACGGACCCATCGGTGAGAGGCCGGCGTGCTGCCGCCTAAGCCATGGAGGCTCTCACCACCACCACCACAGAAGGTATTTACAATAATGAATAATTTGAATGGATAAGCTCTTTCATTAAACTATACGCCCGCATACTGGCGTTCTGGCTTAGTACAAAATTCGGAGCTTCAAAAATATGAAAATATCAGCTAAAGCTGATCCAAAGGAAATTAATTTATATATTTTGTGCCCGATTGGACCGAGATCCAATGACCACATTTTGTAAAATACAGACATCAGATTAGCACGAGAAAATATATCTCAGGGTCTAGGTGAATACTTGGGTCTAATCTGGCATCCCTGATCTCGGTAATTCACAAGTAAGGTAAGGTGAGAAATTATTTTTGAACTAGCCGATTCCTTAAAAATCTCAATTTATTTATAGATAAAAATATGATTCGAATGGCAAAAACCTCAACAAAGATAAAACAAATCACACATGAGAAATCAACAGTCCCTAAAATATTACTAGAATGTCGCAGATATGATAATCAGAAAATAATTAGTCCATTCTGATATCCAAAAAAATCAAAAAGAATATTTACACTGCTAATCACTGTTCAATAAAGAGTTCTGAGTGATCCCTAATATTTACATGTTCGTAGTTCACTTTTCGAAAGATTGCATTTGATTTTTCAAATATTCGTAGCAAAACATTCCCCCCCCCCCCCAAAAAAAAAGTCACTTGATTCATTCGGTGTTATTCCAAAATTTGACTTATTTGGAAAAATTATCATATCACTGATTCGTTGTTTCATAACAATATCAATACTCGACTGGCATAAAGTCGAATGTTAATTGTTCATAAAGATTTTCAATTTCCAAAAAACTAAATTTGTTCAAATTTTTTCATAATATTTTGAAAATTTAACTTTCTTCTTTCCTCACTTTCATTTGTTTAAATGTCACAAAAATTTTAAGTTATTTTCATATGTTATTAACATTACACAAAAATTGTTGTAGACAATATAAATTATTTCTATCCACCATCAGCGGATTAAATCATTTAACTCTTCACCAAAATTTTATGTTATCAAAATTTTCATTTAATCTCACAAAAAAATTTAATAAAAAAATTATTATAAATTAATTAATTTCAAAATTTCCCTTCACTTTATAACAAGTTTTCTCAACCTCTCACATGATGAATATTTTATTTGCTCATTTCCACTGTTATTATTATTATTCCAAAATAAAAATTCATTATTTATTTTAATTCATTTGCACTTTTCATCTTTTTTTCTGGTCAGGTTCAACAAATCTAAATTCATCAATTATTTATTTAGGCATACCATCGGAACCTCGAGTTGATCCAGAAAAAAAAATTATTTAATATTTGGATTAATAGAATAGTGAAATCTGACAAGAATATGGGGCGGTCCTCATTGCCTAACCCTTCTATTACAAACCTAGCCCACACGCTCTTTCAAACATACGCACATCCTTATGTGCCCACAACTACGGGAACAAAACCCACTTGGCTGACCCCCAAGGTCTCCACAACTTTAAGTGTCGCCAAACGCACACTAAAATCATCACCAGAATATTCTGCACACATCATCATTTTTTTAAATCACATATATATATATATTTTATATTCTGTCAATTGCTAGACTGTGTTCTTCAGTGTTATTTTACCAATTAAATAAATTCTGGTCAATATCTCTTTGCCTCCCATTTACATAAATTCTCCCTAACTTGATACATTAAATACCTGCCGTTCCTTTCTTTTCATCTGAATATATTTTTTTAAGTGCTTTTGGAAAAAATAATTCTGAGCTCAAAAATCTTACTACTTCATTCTCTTCATCCATAAACTCATTTAAATTTATTTAAACTTCCAAACTTTTATTCAAAAATTAACAAAGTCATTTAATTTAAGTCCTTCCAACTAATTAAATTCATCCACAAATTATTATCACAAAAAAATAGGCATCATCTATGTCATAAATGATTATTATCGCCCTATTCCTTTAATAAATAAATATTTAAATCTCATCTGTAAATAATTATTATTAACATCTATCATTTTTATATAATGCATTAATTATTTAATCACAATTAATTTAATTTATTTCCTAATGTTCGATATTATCACTCCCTAATTATTTATAACTTTAAATAGCATCGTTATTATTTATAATATTAACTTATTCACTTCACACTTGATTATTATTATTATGTAAATCAAATTATTTAAATAATCCAAGTCGCAATTACTTCTGCTCTCATAATAAGAATTAAAGAAAAATACTTCTATCCCTTGGAATAATCGATATATTTCATGTCTGAACATGAACTAATGCCTGTCCTGACAAAAATCGTAGATCGAAAAATAAATTGTCAGACAGCAGTTCCATTTGTCATCCAGACAAATACAATCGAAAATCTAGCTACGGTGAAAAAACATGTGTTGATTTCTGATCGTGACTGTTCAAAAATATGGAATTCTCTAATACTACAGGTTAGTGGATAGTGCATTCTTGATGTAGAGGAAGGGCGTGTCCTGCGGTGGACACTATTCCAACAGTGTCTTCCCATGGCCATCTGCCGTATGCGTATACCTCGTTCGTCTCCATGTCCTACCAATCCTACGAGTAGTTTTAGCGGCGCATATTGATATTCGTAGTCACTCGTTCGAAATAACTCCCGCTATCACCAGTACCGTGTAACATGACGAAAAGTTGCTCAGTCATAGACTGGTACAGTACTCGTGTAGATTTGAGAATAAATCTCATATTCAAGTAATGCGGTTTCGTTTGCACGCTAAGATAGGAACACCTATTAGCTGCATAAACGAACTGATGAAATAAAACTTCTCCTGATGAAATTCGAAGTGCCTGATGTATAGTCAGCACAAGAAATACATCGTTCTGTAGGCTAACTTCTGTGAATGGTTTCGACACTACCATCACCTGACTGTAGAATATGTGACCTGAAAGTCAGTGGATATTCTAAGTCCATTCGCTGCCGAAAGTTAAGTTTGTTCACTCGAACAAAAACTAAGTCGTGCTGACCACTGGTACGGCGACTAAGTCCTCCTACCGTCAGAATCTCGGCGTGTATACTGTCACTTTACGTTACGTAGTTCCGCACATGAGCAAATGCTCCATTGTAATGATATGTTCAGAATCGTGGCCTTTATTTAGTCCAGCGAGAAATTGTTCCAGAACATTCCATCTCGTATCTCGGCTTCTACTGGACCGATTTTAACGCTTGATAGCTCAAATTCCTTCTCTTGTAATTGCCAGTAATGTGTGCTAATTTCCTAGCGTCCATCTCTTCTCCTAAGAGTAATTCCAGAAAAATATTTCTCGTGACATATGCGGGCTCTACGTCATAATCTCACGTCACTCGCCCCTGCGATGCATGCTTCCCTCAGCACTCTTGAGTCTCCTCCGCGCGTTATTCAAACCATCCATTCCCTCAATCTCTTCAACTAATAACTCTTCTTTCCAAAATAATAATGTCAACAATGTCACGGACGTGTGAACGATCCGGGTAAAACACACTATTTTGGTGGCTAGCTCTGAGCTTAGGGAACGAAATATGTAGATGCTCGTGAAAAGTGAAATCACCACAGACGGTGTCTAAAGAAGAAGAAACTTAAATACCCTACCTAGATGACTGAAAATCAGAGTTAAGGTCGCTAGGCTAATCCACCAAGGACCATCACCTTACAAATGGACATTAGATCATGACTCACGGCGTGTGTTCACCTCATTCACAAAGGAATTAAATTGAGGGGTAATTTCCTTCCAAAAGTGTTTAGCGAAAACCTCCGTCGCTCGTCCTCAGACATAATTATCCATTCTTCGGCCTCCATTTTATAGCGCAGCTTCGTTGTTCAGCATCTCTCCCAAAGAAATGGCTTACGTCATAATAGACTGCATGATGTTGAAGTTCTCAGCACGTGGCGATGCTCTGACATAGTGTAGGTTATTAAATTTCGATGGTGAAACACTGCTTTTATCGTTATTTTCACTAGCAACACTGCTGCTATACTTATGATTTGCAGACTATTTTCAAGAATGGCCTTGTCTGCGGCACTGAATTTACAAGACACAGCACGTGTCTGCTCACAAAGACAATCACTTTTAGTGGAAATGGTTATCGCACTAATTCGGTGAAATCTTGTGCTCAAAAATCTCGGCTTTTACACAGCACGGATATTTATAATATTATTAGCACTGCTGTTATATAAATCACTTCTTAACTTTGAAGATTCACTGTATTGATAATTGGTAAGTTACACAATAGTCGGCCATGCGGTCTTGAAAAACTGGACCATGTGCAAGGTCGATAAATGATAATTTTCAACTGGCAAATTAAGCAGAAATACTGTAGATATATTCAAAGGTGCTCATTAAAGAACGAGTTCTTTAATCGTGAGAAATAAATATTGGCAGCTTCTTGACAAAGTCTAAAGCTTCCTAGATGCGTTCAAAAATTCCTGGACATAGAAATTCCAGTGTTAGCATAAAAATTATCACCAGCATGAGCGAATTCGGGCTCAATATATAACTGAGCAGATATCTAGAAAACAGGGACGTAAATGACCTAACTCAATTTAATTTGCAATATCTGTATTGAAAGAAACCAAATACATATCACAATTGGCTCTTACAGTATATTTCACAATTACAGACTGAGGTTAAACATAATGTCCGTAGTTGACTTCATACTAAATAACAAAGCAGTTACTCTAAATCGTCCACGGAAAAGTTATGGCGTTTGTCACTAAGTATTAATTTGAGTGCGGAGAAAGAGCGTCAACTGAAGACACACGGCAATTAAATTTTTTATAAGATGAACCAGGATTTCATCTTCATCGACATTCTTTCCCGTTAAAATGTTGGCGGCAACGAACAAACTCTTCAAAAAATAATCTTCCCATCTATCGAGTAATCTGGGATTAGCCTATATCCTCCACATTCCATAATCCTAAGATCCTTCCAAAATCTCACATCATCCCTGTACAATAGCATAACAAGGAAACGCGAGCTGGACTTATCCACAAACAGGAGGATGTTTATGAAGAAGGTGAACGAGAACCTAAATTGTATTAGAACTGTCATCTTTGCCATTGACGACATGGCTACGAACAAGGACATTCTACCGGTTCTTGATCTGGACTTGTTTTGTTAGATTTGTTAAATTTATTTTATATTTTACTTTTATTTGGTTGTTATTTGTACAAGCGTGAAGGGCTCGCATAGCTGTAGTTTGTGCTTTGATTAATAAAAATAAAAAAACAAGGAGCCACTGTCAAATTAATGATACTTTAAGACGATTTTATTTTCTGCTTAACGTTTTCTTCAGATGAACACGTCGAGCTCTAAAGACCTACAGTACACAAGTACCGGTACTGAATGTGCAGCTGTTCTAGTGAAAGGTGAAATTCCAAGATTTGACAAGGTTATATTTATAAAGGTAAATAGATTGGGACGTTCGCATTGTGTCTAATTGCTGGGTTTTCCAAAGCTGGGAAGGCTATCTGTCCATGCAGTGTTTTAACGGTACAGGTTCATAAGAACCATAGTTGACCTTTTAAGTTACATTCTCTTTAAAACCAATGGTACAGTAGACCATTGTTATGAACAGTGTAAAATATCAAAATTAAAACAGAAATTCAAATATAACGAAGGAAAAACTTGTCGAACTGGAAACGTGGCACTAAACATAGACTTAGATTGGAAAATATGCGATAACGTCAAAATAGACCTAAAAGTTCATGAAACTTGTGAATTTAAAAGGTGAGTCATGTATATGTTGAGGAAAAGAATAGGCATTTGCTTTTCAGTACAATTTTTCTGTACCACTTTCGTCGGCTGTTTTTGTACCTTAATAAACAGAACATTTTTTAAATACGGTATAAAACTCAGGAGTTCCTCAAGGATGTACCTTAGGACCATTACTATTATTATTATTGTTATTATTATTTACTACATCTCAGATCAACGCTAAGAAATGTTATTATTCGCCGATATAAAATTATTTAAATCAATACGCCACCCATATGATTATTTCAAAATGATTTAAATGAACTAATTATATGGATGTTACTGTCATTTAACATCAGTAAATGCAAGCAAATTAATTTTACTAGGCGGAGAAATCACATCCAATTTCACTATTGGCATTGACGGGGAGTTATTATTCTAAATTCGTGAATTTAGGATCTGGGAATTATATTTACCAATGATCTGAAATTTCAGAGACTGATAATAAATGAATGGAATTTGTAATTAGAAATTCATTAAATTTATCTTACGGGATATTGCAATTGCTCTTTGATGCCATCATCAACTAGAATATGCTTCAGTTGTATGGAATCGATATACGGTGAAACATGGTAAGCTTATCAGTGGCGGCCGAAAAACTTTTGGAGGGCAGTCACAGTATTTTTCCCGCACCTCTTATAACTTGACATAGGAAAAAGAAATCGAGTTACTTATATATGCAATGTAAATATTACGTTATTACTCAATATTCTTGATGTCGGATCATAAGGCTGCCCTCATCACTGGTTTTTATCATTTGGTAATAAGTTACAACACTGAGAACCTGATGTGAAAATTACGTATAGACGATAACGCAAAACGTGAATCACAGGGAGCTTGTGTTCGGGTATTTTTTTAATATCTAGACTATATATCATTACATTGTCCTTGTGAGCTCAATACTTGACAAATCCCTGCTTGCACAAAGACAACATCTCCATCTGAAAATAGTAATAATAAACCCCCCTGTCTTCGAGTGCATGTTTTCGTTATGCCAGGAAGGTTGCATTAGCTTCGGGCAGCAAATACCGTAGAGGCCAGCGTGGACTATTGTCGCCTAACCCTCGCAAGGCAATCGGGCCTACCTCCTCTGCTTTGTTTAAAACACTGATAGTCAGTCTGAAAGTCTAGACTTTATATAATTTTAAATGCTACAAATGCTGCGTGAACTCAAAGTCCGTTAGAAAAGGAAAAAAAAAACAAGTGCAAACCAAGGTCAAAGGAGGTAGCTGGCTGGATGACGTCACGCTCACCGAAGCGCACGGGGAAAGGGGGAAGCTCAAGCAGTACTATGATGTCGCACACCTCAGTGTATTCTCTGTACATTTCATCCCGTCACCTTAACGTAACGCCTGACCACAGCGAAGTCGACATAATCATTAAAATGAGACTGACGGGATATAACCACATCGACAGTCCTTCAACACGATCAGATTGTTCACTCCCGAAGAGTATTTGAGGGAAGCTGTACTCCACTTAGCTTGTAACAATCCTACATGATGATTAACCGAAGTCGATGGATGCCTAGCCTACAATTCATTGGAATAATGTTAATAACAGTACTTTAAAGATATGCGGGGACGAATTAAACATAGAATTATTATTTAATAACTCAAGTCTAAAGCGTTGACTGTTAAAATGTGGACTTTGGATTATCACTTGAATTCGGCATAGAGCATTAGTTTTTTTCTTTAATATACAAATGACGAAATATACAAGTGCCAGTAACAAGCCATGTCGGTGTTCGAGCCAACCGATTAATTTTAGGAAAATGTACCTCCCGAGTCACATTTGTTTCATTTTCATTAAATTGCTTTTTAATATGATACATTACTTAAATTACTAGCAGAGTGAATTTAACTGCAAATTAAAAACTGGTATAATAGGATTAAGCGTAACATTTATTACTAATGGACAGAGTTTGAGAATTCTTGCCCAACTCTTTACTCTTACAGTTTTTAGTTTGAATACGGTTATGAATGCAATGGCGTAACATATACTGGTAATGTCAGGAAATAAACGAAAAATTTGCAACAATGTTTTTCGGTAGAATATATCATTGTCGGCAATACACGAACCATGAACGATAAAAAAATTTCCAAGACACGAGAATGACTCCTGGCACTACAGCCCATAAAGGGCCTAGGCACAAGCAACCGCTGCCCAGCCATTTGGCCTGCCGAGATTGGAGTGACGCGTGGTCAGCGCATCGGGACCCCTTGGCCGTTGATCTTGGTTTTCGTAACCGGGCGACTGCCTTACTGTCAGGCAGCTACTCAATTACCCTCACGAGGCTGAGTGCACCCCATCCCAGCCCTCACGTCAGTTTCTAAAATTCCTGACGGCGCCGGGAATCGAACCTGGGGCCTCCGGATGAGTGGCAGGTGCGCTACTCCAACACCACAGGCCTGACTGTTCAAGTAAGTAGACCTAACTTAATTGACTCCCTTGTAGGTGAAGTATGCTCAACAAAGTGGTTTATGACGAGCTCATTGAAGTCATTTGTGGCCTACAGTTCTTCTCAGAGCACATAACCAAAGCGCACAGACGATCTTTCATTGCATTCCCACTAAATGTTTTTATTCTTTTCAAAGTTGAAAAGCACATTTCACTCTGATGTCATGGGAATTGTGCATATAATTCACTAAAGCTTTACTGACTCAGGTATATCGTGACCCGATTATTCGGGCGTGACAATGTTGTATAAGGTGCGTTCAAAAAGTAACGAGCCGGAGGCTGGAATGTGCAAACCGGTGACGACATCGGCTAATCGTGGCGTGTGTAACGAGGTGTGGTTCCGACCAGAGCGTGGAAGGTCACAGCCCGTCGCTAGAGGGCACGCGTTCAAGTCACGTGACGATACAAAGCGAGCAGCAGCATGCATCAATCGTCCAACGCTGCCAGTCGCATTGCAAACAGTGACATGGAGGCGTCAAACGAAGAGCAAAGAGGTGTTGTTCGGTTTCTGACAGCGGAAGGAGTAGGGGGAACGGACATTCATCGCCGAATGTCACAAATGTACGGCCAACACTGCATGTCCCTTGCAAGGGTCAAGGCGTGGCACAAGCGCTTCAGGGAAGGACGGGTGTCGTTAGCCGATGATGCCCGGTCTGGGGCGCCCCCTGCATTACCTATGACAACGTCCAGCTAGTTGATGCACTCATTACCCAGGACCGCCGAGTGACAGTGAACGCCATAGCCGCCGGTGTCGGATTGAGCGTCCGAAGTGTGCACACCATCATGAAGGAACGACTGAACTTGCGCAAAGTGTGTGCCCAATGGGTCCCCACAGTCTTCAACCACACCAGGAAGCATGTCGAATGGCCCACTGTCTTGGACATCTCCAGCGCTATGCGAGTTAAGGGAATGGATTCCTGGCACGAGTGGTGGCTGGAGATGAGTCATGGTGTCATCACTTCGAACCAGAATCCAAACGACAAAGCCTCCAGTGGAAGCATCCAGGGTCACCACCACCCAAAAAAAAAATAATAAAAAAAAAAAAAATAGGCAAGGCCATCCACACGAGTACAGGAAAGGTAATGCTGACGTTCTTCTTTGACCAAGATGGCCCCCTTCTGATACACTTCATGCCGCACTGGACAACAGTGAATGCCCATCGTTACTCGCAAACCTTGACCACCCTTCGCCAAGCGATCAAAATAAAACGTCCAGGCAATCTCACCCGTGGGATCATTCTGCTCCACGACAATGCACGATCTCGTACGGCCAACACAGTCGCGGTACTCCTTCAGAAATTCAAATGGGAGGTTCTCGGTCACCCTCCATACAGTCCTGACCTCTCTCCCTGTGATTACGCCATGTTTGGTTCCCTGAAAAGGGCTCTGCGGGGCCGACGATTCACCTCGGACGTCGACGTCCAGCTGTACGTGCGAAACTGGTTCACATCGCAGCACAGGGAATTTTATGAGACAGCCATTCACCGCCTCGTGTCACAGTGGGACAAGTGCCTCAACAGCCAGGACCAATACTTTTAACATACAGGTACTGGTTTCTGTAATTATGCCTCCGGCTCGTTACTTTAGAGGAAATAAGAGAATTGTAGTTCGGCTAACTTCATTTTTCACTTCGCGACGCGACATGGAAAGTCAGTTAACGAACACTGTATGTAGCACGTAAGTTTTGGTGAGAATATCATCTGTTGATTGTCACTGTTTATAAAGTTAATAGTTCATTGGAGAGAGTTTTACGATGATAGTTGAAGCAGTGTACAGTTTTTAGTAATATTTATTGTAAGCAAAGTTGCTCGGTTAGACGGTTGCTCGTGACGTCATATAGTTCAAACAGTAGGGGATGTTACTAGATCCTCGTGTATGGAGTTTTTCAAGTCTGCTGTAACTCAGTTCATACTTCACATTAGCCGGGCTATTCAATTACAGTTGACACAAGCAAGATTCCCTCGAGGCCCAATTTCAATGGGTTAATAGAGCATATGGGGTGATCCCATGAAGTTTACTGGGTTTGCAGTTAGAAAGATTACATGAAATTCCACGATGGCCGAAACATAGTATTTAGCAGTGAAATTCCCTCGATGAAAATGATCTCAAGACAAGTACGGCATTATCAGTAAAAATTGCTTCTTCTAAAATTGGTAACTTGTCTGATAAGTAAAATACGATGAAGATTAAAACAGCATCAAACTGATAAAGAGATGTCAATTATTTATCTTTTATTTTGAGTTGCAGCAGCGGAGTGCGAAAAGGTCCATTTGAACAATATGTCGGACGAAATCACATTCCTCTGTGATAGAGGTCTTAAAAGAGTGTGTTGTCTCTGTTGACACTGGCAGACGAGTAGCGTATCACACGGAGAGCGCGATCGGCGAGGCAGGGTAGGAGAGGGGAGCGGAAGGGGGAATGACGTGTGAAAATACCAACTTCAGAAAAATCACAGAATGTATATAATTCAAATCTTAGAAAGAGCCCAAGAAAGAGGTGTAGTTTTTAAGGAAGAAGTAAAGAGCGAGACTGATGCCCTCTGCTTGAGTTGTGTTGAACAAACTCTTGGGACGAGAGGAATCCAATAGCTTCCGCGACCTGCTGCAAGACGCACTGCAGAAAGATGTTATGCAAAGAGAAAACGTAAGTGTGTTAGTGGTTTGCATGGAAAGAACGAAAAACAAAGAGAACCCAGAATGGGTGAAATTACTAAACCAGTGAACGTATATTCAGAAGGAATATACCAACACCCCCGTTCTTGTCTTAGACATGTGCGTTGCTCGCTTATAACATTCGAACCATCAGGTTCACCGAGAGGATTTAAGGGCCCCTATGCAATTTTCTTCTCAGGCCCCTCTTTAAATACGTATAATTATAGCTATTCCGGAAACACAATATCATTTTGAGAAAAGCATCTGATGCAGTCAACATACAAATCTAATTTCATAGAAAACATTTTAGTTTTTAATTTATGAAATATATTTTGCAAACTGCACAAAGCAATTTTTTTAAATACAGTTAACTTGCATAGGGAAATATTTTGCAATTCTGTAAGTTTCCACTTTAATTTCCAGTGCGTAATTAAAGAGAGGAGCATTTTAAAACTCCGCATTAATCTGATAGCAGATTCACTAAATTGTTGATAATTCCTAAACATTTATAACTCAGTCATATAGAAATTAATACTCTTACTTTCTTTTTGTAATTTTCAGAATCGGAAGAACTTATCTTACCGAATGAATGGTTTCTGCCAATACTTACGCACTGTCAAATTTCCCTCTCAAGTGTTTTTCTGCCTCATTTCTCTTGACAGTTAAAAGATGGAAGCATGAGATATCTTCTGCAGAGCAAAGCCCTGGACAGTTAGTAAGTTATAGACAACATTTTACATAGCCTAATACTAAAGTAGCTACAACAAACTGAATCTAACGGGCCCCTATGCATTTGCCCCCCTTGTCCCCTCTTTTCGGCGGCCCTGAGAACCATCATAACTCTGAGCTATTACGGTACTTGTTAGGGGACGTTTTTACCGTCAATTTCTCTAGTTCGCCAATAAAGCTTGACTAATTGCATCTGCAGTATGAGCTAACAAACCTTTCGTTAATTTTGCCCTTCAGTTCATAACGCACAATATAAAAAGCTGGGACAATGTGGCATAGTCAGTGGTTTCGTCAGCCTCAATCGCCAAGTAATCTGTCCGAGATTTACGTCACTGACCAACTGAAGGCACACGGAATAGATTTAATCGAGAAGCTCGTTCTGTATAGTTTTAGACAGTCTCAGAAAGGCACGACTCTTTTTTTTAATGTGCTCTTTCAGGGTAGTGTCTAACTCGGCCATTAAACTAACCAACCCCAGAAAAATTCCTGGATTGTCGGATGAATCGGTTTCATCGTGTCCTCAGAGTGCGAGCTCTAATTTACCACAAAACTTAATGCAGTCGATCAGTTTACTGAGTATGTAACGGTTTTTAGATACATCCTCATTGAACTGCTAAATTTTCAGTCTATACGCACTGTCTGACATCTGATGTCTACCTTACCAAGCATCGCAAACTCTTTATGCTATTGTTTAGATGTTTTTCACTAGATTTATGTTATTTTACTTGATCATTCAAATGTTTCAAGTCCGTAACATCAGCCGTTCACTCGGGATCGTCGGAATTCATAATCAAACATGGTAAGCAAATGAACGCATTTCTTACCGCACTTTCACAGAGCCAGTCTGCACTATTGTACAGCGTGTTCCAATTCAACACGGAACTGTAAAATGGGTTGCCTACTCACCCACAATTGGCTTGAAATCTGCTCGCAGCCCGCTAGCGACGGGGCTGAGTTCGATTTCACTGATTGCCGTCTTCTTAAGCAGCATTGCAAAGTATTTTGCTCTTTCAAAATATATTTACACAGGCTTCACAATAAGTTTGAACGATTTCTGTTTCAGAACTTGTTATTTTACGCTTGTGTTATGGCTTTTGCAGAGCATTTCTATTGTGGTTTTTTTTTTTTTTTTTTTTTTTTTTTTTTTTTTTTTTTTTTTCGAAACATCGAATACATCTGATAGAGGTATTCTCGACACCAGAAGCCATCTCAAAGGTTGAAAAACTGAATGCTCTAAAATCTGTAGTTTTGCAGTAGTATTTGAAATCCATTAATGAGTGACCAACTTCATTGTAGATATTCTTATCTTTATTCTATGTTTATTATAGCTAAAATTTTGAGATTCATTGTAATTCTTTGATACGTCTTCGTATGTCGTTTAAGACTTTATTTCATGCATTTTTGACTTAGATATTTCGTTTTATATATTTTTGAAGGAATCGTTTTAACATACTCACTTTCGAGCGAAACTCGTTTTATAAGGGAATGCTTCGATAGTACCGTATTTCGAAGAGATTACTTCGATAATGACATATTTCATTGAAAATACTTTCCAATTGTAAGAACATTTGAACATTAAGATTGTTATTAACAGTTACAAATGCGTAACAGCGACAGAATACATTTGTATATTTATATTGCATTTTTATAAAGGAGAGCATTATTGTAAAATGCTGTAACATTGTTTATCAGACATTATTATGTCAGAATACAACTGAAACATTTATTTATAACAATATGGATGTTGTGAAGTTCCAATAGCGGAATGCAATGTATTTGACAACGATATAGTCTTGGACTATTGTTATTACGAAAGTACACTATAAAATAGGATCATGTAAGTGACATTGAGGTCAAATGATGCCTATATTTATTAACAATTAAATTGGAAACATTGAGTTTAGTGCTTTTCAGTCGGTCAACACGAATGTACCCAAAAGAGATGGGTTATGCCCTAATCCTGAAATAAATTACATGAGATTAATAAAACACTAGGATGACCAGTTTCGATCGTCAAGCGATCATCATCAGATCCATTACACTTAGGCTACAAAATCTATGTTTGAAATACAGGTGAAAATATTTACAATATGTACAATTATTTAGTTGCAGTATTGGTACTGCAACTGTCAGTGTATGCTAAATGCAGTGTATATGTTAGGTGAAATGCTAAATGGTGATAGCTATCCGGAGATTGTACTTTAGAGAGATTATATGGTTGTAAACTATGGTTAAACTATAAAATTTTTGGCTAACTACTTATCTGATTGTCTTCCGTATTACAGCTGCTCACTGGAACTCGCTATGCGGTCGACTGCGGTGGTTATCTTAACGACTGGTTTTTCCCCTGCCTTCTTCCCCCTGTCCCTACGTGCTGTGGGGAGTGATAGCGATGTGTTTATGTGAGGTGTTGCCAACCTAGATAAGATGTATGTTATTGAATGAGGTGGGTCTACAACTATTAAAGACCGTGGATTAGCCCTCGCCACGCGTGGAGCATAACCCATTCGAACTAAGCGTTGACGGTCTTATGAGGACGTCCCGGCACCTTTAATACTGCCGCGAATATGGGCCTTGGTTTATTGCAGAAGAAAAGTACATCGTACACCTGATCCAGATAACATTTACCTATTAAAAAACCCCTAATTTCCCCCCTTTGACCCTTTCCCCCTTTGACCGACTGAAAAGCACTAAACTCTTGTTTACTAAGGCAACACTGAAAATATGGCTTCAAACACCACAATGTTGGAAACATTGTTAAACGGAAATAATAGACCAGGGGATGTGTTAGTCTACCTGAGGTCTACTATGCTTTTAAAACCAGCTTAAATATGAATAATTCATATATTTAAATGTACACCAGATGCGTGAGGATATGTATTTATTGTTATTAACTACTAAAGACGAGCGAACTACGAGTTAGTATTGTTAACATTTGGTAACGTGGAAAAACAATCTATTATGGAATTATGTGAACGAAAAGCGCTAATGAAAGAAATAAGAAATACTGTGTCAGGTGAATTGTTGTGAACGAATATGTAATTGTTGTTATAGATGCACGAGGTTTAATAATTTAGAGGAGAGTTGGAGTTAGGAGTGCATTCTGAACGGTAATATACAATTGCGTATTTACCTAGTAAAGTCACTAATTCTTCTACAAGTCTGTAGCAAGATGGGTTTTTATTGAAGTAATGCCGTGCGGAGTATTGAAGATTGTTGGTAGTAATGAGAAGTTGGAATTATGTTATGTTTGGAGCGTAGCAAACGCTATTTGTGAGTATTGTTCTCCGTAATGCGAGAGAAGGAAATGTATTGCCATGTGGAGCAACGAATTGTTACAGTTTGTGTAAAAAGCGCTAACATAAAGGTTAATATTTGTATTGTTCATGTCAGAGAGTATCAGTATATGATCCACGAAGTGTTTAGAGATTCTTAAGTAGTTTCGCATCGCTCTTTATTTTATTGTTTTTATTCATTGACACGACATATTCTAAGCTATATTTAACTTCAGTGTTTGATATACAAGCTTTATTTATTTTGACTAATTACCAGAGATACCTGAGGATTTATTGTTGTGTGAAACATTGTTCAGAGAACTGTTATTTAACAGATACTATAAGACTGTCAGATCGCGAATGAGCAAATAGTATTTTTAATGCCGTGTTAAACATGGAAAATTGTATATAATGTATATATTTCAACCATATTTAATTTATATTATTATTATTATTATTACCAGAGATATTCACGTTTTACACACGCATGTGTATATTGTAGGGTTTTCGCAGTGTTAACTTAATTTTTGATGATTGAACAGCTGATGTTGATCAGACTGCTTCAGTGACAGAGTCACAGGGTGATTATTAATTGCGAAAACATTTTAATAATTTCTAATATAATTACATTGTTGTAATGATACGGTTTATGAACATTCATTCTACAGATAGTAGGACTATCTGACGTGTGAGATATTTAATTTTAACTTGCATAGATATTATTATTGGTGATAGGGAATATTTTCTTGTTTGTGATTTTTGGTAATAAATCCCAGGCACTATTTTTGGTTTGCCTGTTCGTTTTTTTTATAAATCTGATCGTCTTTTCATTTTGCAATTGACATGCGATAATACTGCGAATTAGTTACTAGAATTCACGTAGTCTCAACTTTCATCGTTCACGCTCGAGATCCGAGATTCTCATCCTACCATCATGTTATGGGTATTTTATTTCTAGTAAATGTGTAACTAATCGGTAGTGTTGGTTAATCTGGCTGGGTATCGACCTCTCTACAATCCTTTTCCATCTCAGCGGATATAGGCTATGACTATGCGGAATTTGGGTGCAGTACCAAGCGAAAAGAAACTTAAGCATCCTGAGGGATTATGGTATCCAGAGAAAGCTACTACAGGCAATCAAAAGTATTTATGATTATAATGAAGCTGCGGTGAGAGTTGATAGTAGGATGAGTTCTTGGTTTAACGTTATTACAGGAATAGGTTGTAATCTTTCACCACTACTGTTTTTTTTAATATAGGCTGTACATGTATATGGACTGTGGTCCATTTGCTGAAGGGCACGGATAAGGACAGACTCCGTAGAAGGCTTACAAGCTAACATGTTGGAGCTTGAACAGAAATGAAAGGTATATGTTATGAAAATTATCATTTCATAAACAAAGTTGATGTCGTTAGGGATGGAACGTAAGAAAATAGAATGCCCCAAGAAAGCGATAGGAGGAACTAAATAGGAGTAGGTGAACCATTTTAAGTACTCAGGACGGTAGGATGTGTATTCTCTCAAGATAGTAGTTGTGGTTGTGGTACAGAAGAGCAAATGCAGTGAGTTCTCAGTCCCGATCTACAGTATTCTGCAAAGAAGAAGTAAATGTATCGACGATACTCCCCCTACATCGCTCAGTATTTAGACCAACCTTGCTGTATGGAAGTGGAATCTGAGTAGTCACAGAATATCCGATACATTAACTTTAGGTAACTGATATTATGAAGGTAGTACGAATTATTACTGGGGCAAATAGATGGGAACAATGGCTGGAAGGTATTCGTAATGAAGAGAGGACATCTCAATTATGAGCCGACGCGGATGGTGGGGTCATGTGAAAAGAATGGGGGAGGGTAGATTACCTCAGAGGTTAATGAGTTCGGCTGTAGAGAGTAAGAGAAGCAGAGACAAAACTTGGAGGCGATGGTTAGATTCAGTGTTCAATGATTTCAACGTGAGACATGATGAAGCAGAGGAGGCCACAGTGCTAACTGCTAATAGGGGATCATGAAAGAGACTTGTTTGCAAACAGCGGCTTTAAGACTAGACTGGACGCTGATAGGAAAGCCAGTCTCAAATGAAAATGTAGCCAATGAATGTTCTTTACTAGCTGTGCGACATTTTTGTAAGCGAGTGTTTGGATTTATATATCATGTTCATTAGTGTAATGCTTAAACTGTATTTGTCTGTCCTTTTATCTTTTTTTTTTTCTTCGAATCTTTGATATCAAAGCAGTGTTGGCCTGAGTTAAGAAACTGTGCATTCCCTCATGTTGAAATACCCTGCATTCCTAAACACAAGTCATAACAGTTGTAGAGCTGTAGTGCTAAGTGATCTAAGTGCCAAAAAGTAGTTTTTGAGTAAAAGGATAAAAACAGTATAATAGTGAAGGAAATTGCATTTTAAAATTTATTTAGCAGTGATAGCATTGTAAAACATGTGCATCAATATTATCCAAAGCATTATAAGCACAATTCAATAAACTAAAGAGAAACAGGCATTCCAAAAACGAAAAAATGGAAATGATCTAAGTCCGTCCAGTTATTTCCTGCTAACTGAACTAAGGGCAGGGGGCGCTGAACATTAAACACTCAAAATGTCATTGTAAAAAACCCTATTTTCTTCATCGATGAACTCAAGCATACTGCGAATGTCTTTCTTTTTGTTTTCAGGCAATGGTTGCACTTTAGGTAAGGAGGTTAGTTGAGCTGACGGAATATCATTTGCAGTAATTCCTCTTCTTATCACACAGCATTTCTCCCATTCCACTAAGTCAGTGAAGGTGTTCTTCTTGTACATAACAAAGCCAGGATTATCTTTGGTCACTCGCAGGCAGGACATTTGAGTAATACCTAACTTTGCTGTGTCAATATACATAGTTGATGCTTTGATGAAATCTAAAAAAAAATCACTCATATCTAATACCCGATATGGTCTGGTAGGTCTTGCTGTAGTTATCACCTTCTTAACATCATTAAGTGTCTGCATTTTTGAACGTTTTGCACGTTTTTCAATGGGAGCGAAATGTCTGTCTGACGACGAAAAGCTGTGGCAAGACAAGAGGAATTTGTGTTCAACTGTGTCAAAAATCCCTGAAGCTACCAGAAAAATGTAAAAAAATAGTAGCATCCTATTTTTTTTACCTGTCCTGCACAGTTGTCACTCCATACACACAAATTCCTTTTGTAAATTGTGAGTAGTCCCAAGTTTATGGCTTGAAACAGACACGAACCAATCTGATTTCCTCCACGGCCGGACTGTCCCTCATGCCACACGCACATAATTCCATCCGAAGTATCGGCAATGTGAATTCCAAAGTTGTAGCACGATAATTGGCGACTGTAATACATGCTACTGTGTGTTAGTGTAGGGAGTGAGAAAACCTGCAAATCCATTGCAATGGTGCATGTGTTCCTATCTGGTAGTGTGCTGAGTGTGGCGGCAATGTAACTCGCTACTGTCACGCCACGCACTTCGATCAAGTAGCACAGCAGGAGCTCTGGACATACAGATTCGGCCATCTGTTGACGCGTATTACAACTATCAGGACAAGAATTGGAACTTAGATCATATAGCACTGCATTGGCGTTGCCACGTAGATCACTTTAAGGAGAAAAACTAAAAATCCTACATTGTGGCACTTAGATCACTTAGCACTACAGTTCACTACATGAATAGTGTTGAGATCAAGATTCGAATTATAATAGGCAATCAGTCGTATGAGCGAAACTCGCAAAATTTCACCACCATACTATCTTGTTCATTTATAGTGCTGTGATAATTGTGGGAAACTGATTTTAGAGTTTTCTAAATGTGAATTTATGGCTTCTAGACATTTTGTGGTTGTTGATGAGGAAGAGACTGGACATAATTTAGGAAGTGTTGTTTGTCAATGTTGGCAGCAGTAACAAAACAAAGTTTGTGAAAGAAGCCATCCTGGCGACGGATTTGACGTTGAGATGTTAAATTATTCCAATCGTTTTATGTATTGTTATTGTAATGCAATTGAAGTGGAATAAACATAGTGATAGCATCCGGTAGAATCAGTGTACACCTTATTGAAGTTCTCAACGCTACCAGACGATCTCTTAAGTTATTTTGTACAGAGACAATACGAAAGGAGGAGCGAAAGCCTCTCAGTGCTGATAATAATATGCCATAGCTGATCGTTGAAGTTAATCCTTTGTGATGAGAAATGTAGAAATATCAAAAGACGTATACTACATCTTTATAGGTCGTTGCGATAATATCTTCCCACCATGTATTGATAGAACGATGTTGGGGAGAGAATCTTCCCACCCCTTTCATTTCAAGCAGTTCCACATGCATCCACAAGCTACCTGCACAGAAATATTGAAAACCCATTAATTTGATGTATACTGTCATCAGAAACCAAAGGTGGGAAGCATATATCCCAGTGGTCTCCTCAGTGCACGTGATCGCCAGTTCGGTTGTGTTGAGTGAATGCAATGCATTGTTTTACAGAAGAAAGTGTCTTGATTGACGATAGGAGATTTGTAAAAGTAGGTACGGTATATAATATTAATAATGGTTCTGGTCACTTGAGTAAATATACTTCAGCTAGAAAGGAAATAATTACCATACCTGCCAACTCTCCCGATTTAGGCGGGAGACTCCCGATTTCAGACCATTTCTCCCGCTTAACGTATTAAATCTCCCGATTTTTCAAAAATCCCACGCATAATTTCGGATTGAATGTGCGAGATGACACTCCAGTCGTCTATCGAACGGATAGACTTTACGTGTTTTGAAGTTATATCTCGATACCGCAGTATCGCTCTGTATCGATACCGGTAATCGACAACTGCGTACAAACTCCCGCGTCCCGCGTTGCGTCGTGCTGTTATAAAAAGTTCTTTGAAGTTGGCTTCGAATACGTCCTTGTTTGAAATCGTCGATGGTTAATTCAGGGCTTGGTCCTAGATGTTTGGCATAATCACATGTGGGTGAGAGTTATTGTACGCTACGGAATATTGTATCTGTTTCACACGTGAAATTATATGATTTGCGTATAACTTTGTTAGATGTTGTTGGCGTTAATATGCCTGTAGGCTATTGTGGTTTTTCGATCTGAGTGATTGCATCGGTTCCTCGGTAATATGGCGAAGAAATATGATGTGACATTTAAAAGTTTATATAAAGATGACTTTCCGCATATAACTGAGTCAAGAAGAGGCGCAACATTTGCATTTTGTAGTGTATGTGTGATTTCAGCATCTCGCATGGTGGAAAGGGGGACTTTTCAAAACATGTGCTCTCAGAGAAACATAAAGACAATGTACAGTGTGTTGGGAAAAACCAGAAACTTGATTATTTCAAGTGTAAGGAGGAAGACACTGACAGTATAACACGTGCAGAAGTATTGTTCACATCGTTTATTTTTGAACATAAACTCCCTGTCAATTGTTCCGATCACGCTGGTCCTTTATTTAGGAAGATGTTCCCAGACTCAAAAATTGCCGGGAGATATGGCTCAGCCAGAACTAAAACGTCGGCCATCCTTGCAGAAATGTGCATTCCCAATTCTGTAACTTCCAACTTAAAGATGTGACATCTCTTGAGGAAGAAGAGAGAATTGATGTGAAGTGGGCACTGGTAGGCCAAATGAAATGTAGTGGTGGGGTACTCAAGTATGACAAATTGTCTAAAGTTATGCTTTCTATTCTGACCATTCCGCATAGATATGCAGAGTGTGAGAGAATGTTCAGTCTTGTCAGAAAAACAAGAACTCCGTTCAGGTCGTCTCTCTCCGACAAGACTTTGGACAAACTTATAACTCTGAAGTCGATTCATAAAGGGAAGTGTTTCGAGCAAGAATATAGCAAGACCTTTTTGAAGAGGGCAAAATCAGCCACAATCACCTGCAACAACGACCAATTATATGATCTTCGATTCGTCACTACTTTTGTATGCCTGAGTGTGGTCGAAAGAAAGGTATGCTTGTTTGATAGACTACTTACAATTTAAAATTACTTAAGTACATTTGTAAACTGGGATGTCATATCAAATTAGTCATGTACAGGTTAATAGTGTAACTTATATATTTGCTGTAATGTCTTAGCCTGTGTATGTATTATGTTGCGTTGCTCCCCCCCCCCCCCCCTCGATCTCCCGATTTTTCATTTTGAGAGGCTGGCAGGTATGAATTACCCTATTTAGGGTGTTTGCCATAGAATAGAAGATTTTTTAAAATTAATTTCCTGTGTTATTGGTAAATACTATTTTCAAATTATTGAATTATATTCGAGTATACTAACTCTTAACATTCCACAATCACTTTTATATTTTTTTGCAGTTTTCGGCAAAGGGTATATGTCACTGAACGTGTATTGCGTGGGAGTTACGCTTTTTTTAAATTATAGAGCGTGATGTGTGTTTTGTATATGCTATATCATGTTAAATAAACCTAATTATCGAGTGATAAACACAGTATCATCATAATTTGGTGGTGGGAAATTATTACCCCGTTGCTCATTTAAGAAAACGTTCTGTACTGTCAGGTATGGGCAGTGGGATAATAATTTCCCACCCCATATTTCATAAAATAGAATCCACACCCTTACAATTGTTGCATATTCCTACTCACCTATCACCCCCAATTACATATGTGCAAAAGAAATTTATTATTTTTAACACCCAGTTGTTGCACTTTAAAGAGTTAGAATAAAAGAAAAAAAACAAGTAGTTCCGTGACGAACTAAAGAGCCCACGTTTCTTAAAATTTAAGATTCATGCCACTGATTAATCTATATAGACCCAGGCGCGGATTCAAGTGGGAGTCACGGGGGTCATGACCCCCTCCCCTCCCAAACGGAGACTAAATTTTTTTGCAAACTAAAAAAAAAAAAAAAAAACTGAAACACAATAAGCAGACAAATAAAACTTAACGAGTTTTAACTGAAAAACCTTTTATTTTTGATTTTATTCAATACTGAAAATATATTTATTGCAATTATTATGTTCTGAGCTTTGAGGCGACGGAGGGTTGAAAAACTTCTTTCTGCAGTGGCTACACTCACAGGAAGTGTGATGAGGATACGTAACAGTTTATTGAAGGATGGATAAATATCCTCGTCACACTCATCACAAATGACAAGAATCGAATTGGGGATCTTGCCGCCGTTTTCAACAATGCGCTCCCTTTTAGCGACCCACAATTCGTACTCGGCAACAACTGTTGAAATGGGAGAATCTAAAAGCTTCTGGTAAGGTTTCGCTACTTGACGTACATCTTCAATGTCTTCCGCTGTATATTGTACCCTTAGAAAGAAGCGCTACACAAGACTCATATTCGGGGTCATGATCGGTTCTTGTAAAAAGTGGTTTTGAGGAGAATCGTGCTTCTATAAATTTCCAGGATTTATAGGGGAACTTAATATGATGAATAACTTAAATAACACAGGTTAAAACAATAACAATTTAATACTGAATCAAGTAACTACAATTAAATGAAAAACCACCCTGATGCGCGTCATTGTATCCCTTGCATGCCATAAATGACACACAAGCAACACAATAGCCCACATGCGGCGTCGTAGTAGCCCCACGGTACTACGTTATCCGGAGAAAAGGCAAACTTGACTGAATAAAATATCAGTCCAAAAATATTAAATCACAAACTCAGCTTAGACAGCTGTAAGAAACAGGGTGAACCAAAATGTCACCTAAAGAAATATTAACATGAATCAAAAGTATTCCAAGAATACAAAAAATATATTAAAAAAACATGTTAATGTGTTGTGTGCGCGGTCAGAAAACTAAAGATAATGTGTACGTTGACGAGAATTCATTCCCGTTCGAACAATCTAATAAGTTATGAATCCCCGTTCTGCAGGTTGGAATCACGACAATATGGGAATACACAATGAAATGGCTAACACTTAAATAAAATAGCTGACATAGTCTAACCCTTCTACAAATGAGCAATAATACACGAATTGTATTTTGCAATAAATAGCAGCCGAACGAGCGGCCTTATGCTCACAAATCATCATGAAATCACGTGACATACAAAAGCACAGGTTAGCCGATTGCTACCCTAACATGACATAAAATCTCGGCGAAACAAGCCAAGCAACAACAACAAAATATTACCAGGCCTCAACAGGCGTAAAAACAATTAAATAACAGTACGATAAATATGGCCGGAAAAGCATTAGATAAGTGGCGTGAATAACTCCCATAAATTAAATCAACTCATTATAATCCTTCAGGCTGGACATTTAAATATTAACCTGCTCGAAGATTGCGTAGCGCAGGGCAGCTACGGCATATCAACATTCTCAATCTCTGTATGGCTGTCAATCAAGCGCTCCCCTAATGTGCCTGGTGTGTGCCTCACAAATAACCCAAGCCTACACGGCCTTGAGTGTTGAAGAACAGCCTGAAATCGCGACATTTATCATATTCAACACACTAATGTTTTCTTGAAAAATCCACACCATAGGATATCATGAATTCAGTCATCAGCAATTATGCCCCTCGGGTAACATAAGCCGGAATAAGTGGCAAACAGCGGAACACCGTGTACCTACCTGACCACTGTACGGAGATTCACACATATGGCACACACACCTGTAGAACCTTGACCATTGACCCTCGCTCATACATCAGACCATGAATAGAATAACATGTCAGAAATGACAAGTTCACAACTAGGCTAAATGACATTACATACGATAAGGCGGAGGGCCTTCTGTGTCACAACAATAGTTGCACAAAGCAAAACAAAATAGCTCAGCCTGATAAATTATAAGCATTACAAACGGGAACTTTCCCCCCATGTCTACTATTACTTCCTATCAAAAGATTCACTTATCACCAGGTTCTAATCTTTCCGCCATAAAATATCTCACGGTACTATGATTTCATGTACGCAGGGCGACATAAAAACAAGTACGCTAATCAAACAAGAAAAAGGCAAAAGCCACAAGAAAAGAATCACACACAAATAAAATATGTACAAAAATTGTCACGCGATGCCAAGAAAACAAGTATGTCAGCACAAACAAAGAATCTACATTTAAAAACAGCAAAGCAATTATTTACAACAAATTCCCAATATTGCGCGTAACCCGCCCCGACAAAATTAATAAATGAATTTGGTACTCATCACTTCAGTCTGCCTGGTGCCATGATGACGCCCGGTCATCGTCCCATCCTATGGACCTAGCCCATCATAGTCTTCATCGTGCCTGATGAACCATGTATCTTCATCTCTTCACGTTCGTTGGCGTACATCTTGCTGCAGAAAAATTATTATTATCAAAATTCAGTCACCTTACTAGACTGCATTATCAGCTACTTGATTCACCGACAAAAGTCATGTGCAGTATCGCAAACTTGCCCTAATTATTGTGGAGATGTATCCACCTAACATACATTGAAATTAACAACACATGTTGCTTCGCACACAGCACAAAATTATATTCCAAAACCTTTGCTAAAAAGTTAAAATATCAGAGTGCTATGCACACGCGCAGAGTTTCACCCTCAAACGTCTTCAGATTCAATGTCAGAAATCAAAAATGGAATGAATAACTTCACATCACGTCGTCGTATTTTTATGATATGGCACAAATGTTAGTGGAAGAGGAATGGAGCTCCTCAATAGATCTTGAAAATTGTCCTACAGACTTCGAAAACATCTCAATGAACTCATAAAAATCAGCACATCACAATGGTATTCGCGTGCGCAAAGTTCGATCGTAGGGTCACACACTTCTTGATTTCGCGGGCAAAATAAATTCCCGCTCAAAGATGCGTCATTTTTCTTATTGGCTGTTCATTCAAATTATTGAAAGCATCACTTTGCAGAACTCCTACTCTGTGACGTAGAACACTATCTCCTTCCTTTTTCTGGCGACACTTCGCTCTTCGTCTTTCTTCTCCAGAACAAGGGAAAATTACTGACCTCAGCTTCGAGACAAAGTAACGAACTTCCAGGTCACACCTGCCATCAGAATCATTTAAATATAGCTCGGCCCATTGTTCCAACTGGCGACAGCAGCAATCCACTCTGTCCTTCCAGACTACTTGCTCTTGCGAAATATGATATGAACTTTCCTCAACTGCGCTGGTTCCGAGCCGTAGATATGAATTATTTGAAGACTTAAATATGCCTTAATATTTAAGGGTTCAATACGAATATCTTAGAATATATTTTTATATGTGGTTATTTTGTGTTATTTTTTTACTTCCAAGTTAAACATAGATTAAACACATTTATTCATACCTAATCAAAACTTGGCAAACAATAAAAAATTTATTAAATTGTATAAATATTTACCATGTTGTATATTTCACATTGAATCTCCTATTTTCTCTCGTTGCCATTCACATGCTGCAGATTCCGATAAGAACGAAACTAAATACACTACACCGCCTTCAAGGTTCACTACAGATTGATTATAGATCACTCTCGTTGAAGTTACTTATTTATGTAACCCTTTGATCTAGAGTGCTGTGGTTTTCACTAATCTGTTCCAGAATTATGTGTGAAGAAGTTACCAGCACTGTCATAACAAACACTGCACATAATTTAGATTGACTGGCGTTATATTTTGCGATTTTTTTAGTGGTGAACATCAGTGTATGTTCATCATCTATTGAAAATATAGCTGCTATATTTCAATTTCCACCATGACTAAGCCAAAAGGCGTGTTTAAAAAGCGTACGTTTCACAGGAATAGGTACAAACGACACAAGATGCTGCTTCATGTGCTGATGTATTGAACTGTGTAAATATTGAACTTAGCAATGTACCTGCAGTGAAAAATGTCACCAGTGCATCTAAGAGAAAACTTGAACATTCTGAGGTAGAATTTATTGAGAAAGAATCTAGTGTAAATAATGTAGGCTATGTTTTGGTGGACTTGGACATGTTATCTACAGCAATAATAATATTACGCAACAATCAACTATAAATTTACTAAACGAAATAGATGGGTTTTCTTACACAACTAATGTTTATATACTTAGCACAACAATTGAGGCGATGAGTGCAATAACAACTTAAGTCTGAAAACACTGTTTTGAGAGAATCGCTCCTAAAATTTTGAAACACTGTAAATGTCTTGAGTTTTTCATTTATGGTTACATTGATTTATACACACCATTTAAAGATAGTCCTTAACAATATATCAATGTCACTGTGAATTTAAACTTTACCAGTTCTTAAATATTTTAATTTAAATATGGATAGACTTAAGTTGTTATTGCAGAGACTGACAATCAGCATCTTAAATTACCATTTATGGATAGTAGATTCGTTCAAATTAATTTAATTCGAAAAAATAGCTACCGTGTACTGTACAATAAGTATATTTTTATAATAAAATTATAATATATATATATATAAAATTAACACCAAAAACGTAATTTTGAAACTATTCTTTTAATAAGGCACTTTTGAAAGTTTCACTGCAATTATTTTACCTAAAAAAGAAATAAAAAGGTGTCCAAACACAGCCATTTTTTATAATCCTGTGTAATTAGTACATTTAAATGCAAACGGATATGCAGATAAGGCTTAGAATGGTTACATTCATGCATGAACTCTGGTTCTGTTTACCCAATTTCAATCGGAAAATAATGATTAAATGAATAGATATACACCGGCATTGCCTTGATTGGATAGACTAAGTGAAGTAAAACTTTATTTAAATAATAATAATAATAAAACAGTTTATGGACATTCAATGGTTTCCTCGGCCTCACTGATTTCACTTTGCAGTTCACTTTCTTCCACAGCAATCTCTTTCTCTAATATGTGCTTAAGTGCATCTGCATTCTCCGTTGATTTTCTTTGGGGGAAAATGAGTGGCAGTTTCTCTTGCTACAATTTTCAGTGTAACTAAATACTTTCTTGGAAACCTTCTTGCCACTAGAACTCACATAGCTATCACCACGATTCCTCTTGGCTTCGTTCTGCACGCGTTTCCAAGAGTCTCGCTAAAGTAATCTCTTCTTTCCTTTATTCTGCATTTCCAAATCCGATCCTTCATTTAACTTATCACGTTTACTATCATCTGACTGATCACACATTTTTACAGAATAACAATAACAAAACCACACGCAATAGTCACAAATCAACACTCACTGATTCCCGCGCGTGTGCGATACCGGCGCTCGAAGCGCCCAAGTCGGCCCAGCTGTTCGCCGGAAGAACGACTTGCTACACAGCTGTATATAATGCAAGCTCCTGCCATCTAGACTTGACAGAACGAAATAATATTTGGAGGATATATGAACACATTGGGGATTACAAAACTGCATTCGCCGGAAAAACGACTTAAGTGGGCCACTTGACCATTAAAATGCATTGAAAAGTGGCCCGCTAATTGTTGTGCCGAGTATATATTGGTTTATAAAAAAATACAGTTTTTTGTTTGTCATATATATACACGGATAGGAATTCGGGGATTCTTTCGCACCAAAAAAATTTACCGACGTGCAAACTGCAAGCTTGGTTGGCAATTTAAGCTGTGACTTTCTCCCTTTGTCGGTACCAACTCGACTTGATACTTTTCTCGAAGCTCGATGTAAAAATCGAAAAACACGCCTTTGCAATTTGTACGAATATTTTTGGTGCGCTAAACGCATCAAATTTCTATCCATGTAGCTTGCCAAAAAATTGGTCTGGTTTTGTACGTTTGGTTATTTTGTGATTGCGTTTTTAGTGATACCATTTTTCTTAACAACTTCGATTCTCTGACCCCTCCTAAGCCAAACTCTAGATCCGCGCCTGTATAGACCTATCTATAACAATGACGAAATTATGCTGGTAATACTGATATTTCTAATTTGTTCGAAATATATCTAAACTAGCCTAATAGAGCACTACAGTTGGCAACCCTTGTGTCTCTGAATATATTGTTAGTTCCATCTCTTAAGGTACAGAATGCACATACAAAATCTGCTTGAAGTCCAATGGATAGTATGGACGTTACATGCAGGTAGACATTGGATCTATCAGCGTGCGTAAAATATGTTGGCAACACTGTCATGTATGTGATGCTCATAATTAATCTGAATTATTGTACCAATTTTGAATGAAATCCATTTGATAGTATAGAAGTTAAATGCATTAAAAAGTGGACCTATAAGCAGGCTTATCATGCTGGCAGCACTGACGTATATTTGTTATTCGAAATTAATCTAAAATGTCTGGTACTATACGTGTGCAAAGTTTAGAGCTCTTGACTGGTATACTATCTGATATATTGGTGTTAGGATAAAAACATGGAGATATTATTTATTAACAGTTGGCAGGCCTGGTAGTTCTTAAGAATAAGCATAGTCATATTTATAATGGTATACATAGTACATACGAAATTTGGTTGAAATCCAATTGATAGTATTGAAGTTACATGCATTTAAATATTAGACCTATCAGCAGGTTTAGATTCATGTTGGCAACATTGTCATTTATGGGCTCCTGAAAAGTAATCTGAAATGTAATTATTTATGTGTGTGCCAAGTTTGGTACAGTTCGCATGCATAACTTCTGAAGTATCCAACATAGAACTCAAATTTCAATTGTGATTTTTCAGCAGTTGGTAGTACTGATATCATTTTCAAATATGGCCGTGTAATATTCAGGTGCATACCAAATATACCAAATTTAGTTTCGATAGCTGCAGCCGATTAGTAATTGATTGGGAGCGGACACGCACACAGACAAAAGGGCAGACATACGCACATCTGTATTTTTGCAGAATGTGAAAAGTAGGCTAATAACTTCAGTCATGGTTACAACAACATGTAAATATCATTCTAGCAAATCGACAGCAGTTTTCCTCCATAATACTGTACTAGGGAGTAGGGTTTCTTACGTACCTTTTCGATGTTATTGTAGATACGATCAGTTATATGAATAAATATTCAAACAAAATTTGTTGAAAATTTACTTTTCAACGTTTTTCAGGAATTAGTATAGTCCGAACGATTCTTAATCACAATTAGCTTAATGTTGGTATGAAGATGTTCATGAAAGTAAATAATTAAATATACACAATCTAATGGAGCATAAGCAGCAACTACGACGGAGTAAAACCTTATTGTATAAGGAGCGTTCAAAAAGTAACGAGCCGGAGGCTGGAATGCGCAAACCGGTGACTACATCGGCTAATCGTGGCGTGTGTAACGAGATGTGGTTCTGACCGGAGCGTGGAAGGTCACAGCCCGTCGCTAGAGGGCACGCGTGCACGTCACGTGACGATACAAAGCGAGCAGCAGCATGCATCAATCGTCCAACGCTACCAGTCGCATTGCAAACAGTGACATTGAGGTGTCAATCGAAGAGCAAAGATTTGTTGTTCGGTTTCTGACAGCGGAAGGAGTAGGGGGGACGGACATTCATCGCCGAATGTCACAAGTATACGGCGAACACTGCATGTCCCTTGCAAGGGTCAAGGTGTGGCACAAGTGCTTCAGGGAAGGACGGGTGTCGTTAGCCGATGATGCCCGGTCTGGGGCACCCCCCTACATTACCGATGACAACGTCCAGCTGGGTGATGCACTCATTACCCAGGTCCGCCGAGTGACAGTGAACGCCATAGCCGCCGTGGTCGCTCCACGACAATACACGACCTCATACGGCCAACACAGTCGCGGCACTCCTTCAGAAATTTAAATGGAAGGTTCTCGGCTACCCTCCATACAGTCCAGACCTCTCTCCCTGTGATTACGCCATTTTTGGTCCCCTGAAAAGGGCTCTGCGGGGCCAACGATTCATCTCGGACGCCGTCGTCCAGCTGTACGTGCGGAACTGGTTCACATCACAGTACAGGGAATTTTATGAGACAGCCATTCACCGCCTCGTGTCACAGTGGGACAAGTGCCTCAACAGCCAGGGCCAATATTTCTAACATACAGGTACTGGTTTCTGTAATTATGCCTCCGGCTCGTTACTTTTTGAACGCACCTTATATTACCGTTTCGATCTTCGCAATATAGGCAGTTTTATGTCAGGAAGAACTCTGGGTTAGGTAAGACAATGGCAGAGCTTGGATAATATAATTTTAATTTCTTTCTGCGTTATCACATTAAGCATAGCATACTGTTTTGAAGACCACCTCGTGGTGTAGCGCCTAGCATTCTTGGCTGTCTCCTCTGAGACAGGGCCATGGAGAGTGGTGATGGTGATGCTGGAGTCTCCTGGCCCCCACCCCCTCCCGTCTATTGCCAAATTATGTAATATTAATTTATAATCCTCCTAAATTTGCACAAACTGATATTGCACCATTTTTACAAAGAAACACGAAATCAATTACAAGAAAATGAAATACCAGCAAGCAATAATAATATTTACATTTCCTATTCCACTAAATTCAGGCTATATTTACTATAATAAGCAGAGCATGCATTACTATCTATATAAATAAATTAATGCTGGTATGTAAAATTTACAACAATTTGACTGGAGGAATGCAAGCAGAATTATTTGCAAATTCAATGTTTATATCTGGCAAGCGTGTGCCACTGTAATATTTTCAATTAAAAATATAAAGCCATCGAAAATTAGGAAATAGTTTACATTAAGTCCACTAGACTGTTAAGTTTTTGCGTTTGAGAGATCTAAGTTTATTTCGATGAGGCAACACTCTAAACAGGCATAGTGTTCAGATTTGAAATTCTGCCGATCCTCTTTGATGTCAATAATTTCATAACTTCAGTGCTAAAACAATATGCTCGTTTGACGTATGCAAATGTTTAAAAACGCTTTACATTTACATTACCGGTAATTTCGTCGCATTTACAGTATTTGACTTCGAAAAAAAAAATCATATTAAAAGAAAAACAAAGCTATCCATGTGTCCTGGAAACAGGTGGGTTCGAATTCCACCGTCTGTCATACTAAGCTTATTTTCCATGGTTCATCGCTTAAAATTCTTTAACTGCATATTAAAAAAAAAAAGCATTTTGTGCTTATCTGTTTCAGGATGGTATTTTGAGGAGTGGAACGCCGAGATGATCTGCCCCTGTTTAGTTGCGTTTATATTATTATGCTACAGAATCCTTAGCCTACTTATTCTACATTAGTCATTTAAATCTACTATGACCGATACCCTACGCACTATCGTTCTTTGAAATAATATTAATAATCATAATAATATTAATAATCATAATAATAATAATAGTAATAAAAGCCGTCGGTGGTCAGGGCCGGCGAGAGGCCGGTGTAGGGGGTGCTACAGCACCAGGGCCCCGAAGGGGCCCGACCCGGGCCCAATGATGTAATGTAAATTTTTGTGGTTGGTACAGAATTCTAGGCCTACCTCATCCAGTTCCATCTGGGAAACTGGAAATGTGTGTGGCTGTTAAATTAACTTGATTTTTTATTTATACCATACAAATCACAAAACAAACTTAAGTTGCAAGCTTACTGTTTTGAAAAATTGTTGTTGGCAATGCTGCACAACAATCTATGAAGTGCGTGTGCGAGGATTCCCGCACCAAGGATGGGTTTCCCCCGCTGTCCCCGCACTGGCCGCTCTATGCTGCGTAAATAATGCTTTGTCATCCACTGTCAGTCAATTGTCTAATCCAATAGTAATACGTTCTGTTAGTGATTCGCCACTGTGTGATTTGTATACGTCAGTTTTAATGGTGTCGGTGTGTAATATTGTTTGATTACGGATTACAATTTAGAATGCGTATAGTGTGTTTTTAGTGTAACCTACTATGAGTTGCATTTACAAACACAATTCAGGTGCTCAAATAAGGGAGGAAAGAGAAGACAGGGAGTTGAAGGAAAGAGCATCGAGGAAAGGACGGTTGACCAGTTTTTAAAATTCCCTCCATCATCGTCAGTTATAGAAAAATGTAACATTACTAATAGGTCCCCCCCCCCTGTGGGTGGGGGGTTTAGAATACACCCACGGTATCCCCTGCCTGTCGTAAGGGGCGACCTTGGCTATACTTGAAGGACTCCGCGTTGTTTTGTAAATTGGACCCCCAGTGGGTGGGAGGAAGCGAATACATCCACGGTAATCCCTGCCAGTCTTAAAAGGCGACTAAAAGGGCTTCTCGGAACGGTCCCCTTTCGAGGGTTTGACAGTCAGCTCTAAAAGACATACACCCGTGCGGTATAACTCTCATTAGGTTATATCGCACTTCTTTCCGTTACTGCTTTCAGGGTCTGGCAACCAAAATTTCTATATGTGCGTGCTGTTAGGGGATGGGCCACTTACGCTTGCGACTACGCTCGAAAGCCTGTTCCGGTCTTGGCCGCGCCGACAGGTGGGTGTGCCATGTACCCGTGCAGTAGTATCCGCCTGACTACGCAGGTCCCCGCACAGCCGAATGTCTGAGCTGTAAAATCCAGTTTATGCCAAGGGGTACATGCCGATACGGCATTGTAAAACATCGGACCCCCGGGCAATGCCTTCCAAGCTAGGCGGGCCTTGCCCTGGGTGGGTAGCGCCTACTGTGACGGCCCGTGATCGGATGTCGGTGGCATTCGGGGAGGATGATCTGGCCATGGGTTCAAAATGAAAAATCCCCAAACAGGGTGGTCCTACACCCAAGTCTTAACATTTGATTCCCTACGGGGATCAACCCCCTGGGAACAATCTATGCGTGAAAATCTGGGTGCTAACACCCCCAAGTTTCTGGTAGTTACCAGAACAGATGGGGGTGATTTCAAGCTGGTAAAGAGTATTTTGTTTTCTCGCCGCATAGAAGGTGTCTATGGTGAGCTTGAGAAAGTACAAAAGATGAGGAACGGTAGCTTGTTGCTCAAGACTAGGACTGGTGAGTAAGTTGAACAACTTTTGCAATGTGACCACTTTAACGAAATTCCCGTCAAAGTGGAAAAGCACACGTCCCTGAATCTGGTCCGAGGAGTTATTTTCCACCGGGACCTGATTCTGAACACTGACGAGGAGCTCAAGGAGGATATGCAGCACCGTCACGTGACTGATGTCCGGCGCATTACGCGCAAGGTCAATGGTCAAATCGTGGATACTGGTGCTTTCATTATTTCCTTTGAGCTTTCGGTGCTCCCGGAGAAAGTCAAGGTTACAAGTGACCGTTGTGACGTACGGCCTTATATCCCTCCACCAATGAGGTGTTATAAGTGCCAGAAGTTCGGGCACATGTTATCCCGATGCTCGGGCCCCGAAATCGGCGGAACATGCGGTAGGGTACCACACGAAGCGGAAGAGTGCACAACACCTTATCAGTGCACTAATTGCCCTGGATTTCATTCTCCTCGGGACAGGAACTGCCCTGTCTTCCTGAGTGAGAAGAAAATCCAGGAGATTAAAACCCTGGATGGTCTCACCTACCAGGAGGCCCGCAAGAAGTACCATACCACGATTTCGCCTTCTCCAACGATTGATTATAGAGCCATAATACCAAATTTGGTCCCGTCTACCTCATATTTTGTACCAGCTGTGAAACCTGCAACTGAGTTTCCTGTTCCGAAACCAGCACCATTGATTATAACGGAAAGCCCGAAGGTGACTTCAACTCCACCTTCGGCCAGCACGAAGGCTGTACGAGCGAAGGCTGCTCCGCCCGCACAGCAGGGGAGGAAGTTGAAGACTTACTCCCCACTTCGACTTCCTCCCCACCCAAACGGTCGGCGAAAGCCGCGCCGAAGCCGGCGGAGGCGGCATCGTCGACCAGGGTCAGGAATACGGCTCCTGACCCGTCTATATATCTTAAAGAGGCGGGTAAGAAGGGACCCCGCACTACGCATTCCCTTTCTCCAAAAAAGGGGAAGCCATCCGCCCAACCACCTGCGGATGCTTCTGCGCCTGGGGACGTTTCGGTCCCCAGATCTGCGCGCTCCCCACGGAGATCCCCCCCGCCGCCGAACTGCGTCTAGGAAATCTTCCACCGAGTCGATTCACTCCATGACCTCGCCTGAGGACATGGAGATTATAGTCGACGTAGTGACTGATGTTCCTCCAGAGGCTAAGTTGTAGCTTGCTGCTCCAACTTATTCCCTAGTCTATAAGTTCACACAATGGCACTGTTTCAGTGGAATTGTAACAGTTATGACAGGCATTTGACAGAGCTCCGTCAGCTTATTGCCCAATACGCAGCGAGTATAGTCTGCCTACAGGAAACAAACCTCAGACCTGATCACGAGACTGTTCTGAGAGGTTTCCGACTATACTCTAAAGAGCGACAAGACGCCGCCCGGGCTTCCGGGGGCGTTTGTACCTTCGTTCGCTCTGACTGCTATAGTGAGGAGTTTCCACTCGCCACTCCTCTGGAAGCTATTGCAGTTCGCGTGTCCTTGCCTGCTATGACAACTGTTTGTAACGTGTACCTTCCACCGAACCAGCCCCTTGATATTAATGACGTCTTTGATCTTGTTGATCAACTTCCAGTCCCTTTCCTACTCGTGGGTGATTTTAACTCTCATCACCCCCAAGGGGATCACCATCTTCCTGCCCCAGAGGAAGGGACGTGGAGGGTTAATTCAAGGGTTGGATTTATCTCTATTAAATACAGGGGAAGCTAGACATTTTAGCTTAGCGCACGGCACGTTCTCACACATTGACTTGAGTGTGTGTAGCCGTGCGCTGGTCCCCCTATTTGGTTGGTATGTACACGACGACCTCTGTGACAGTGACCATTTCCCGATCGTTCTTACCCTTCTGAACCAGACGCCCGTGGAGTTCCCCAGTCGTTGGGTTCTTAAGCGGGCAAATTGGCCCTCGTTTCAAGAACGAGCTGTGTTCGTTGATCTTGGTTGCCGGAGTGTCGATGACAAGGTACGGCACATCACCGATGTGCTTCTTGCTGCCGCCGAAGAGTCCATTCCATCCTTTTCTGGGACTCCTCGTCGCAAACTCGTCCCTTGGTGGACAGAGGATATTGCAGCGGCAATAAGAGACCGTCGTCGAGCTCATAAGCACTACCGTTGGCGTCCAACCATGGCCAATTTGGTGGCGTTTAAGAAATTTCGTGCCAAGGCACGGATTCTTATTCGCCAGAGTAAGAAACAATCCTGGGAACGGTATGTGTCTTCTATTACGGCACATACCCCCTCCTCTCAAGTGTGGACTAAACTACGACGCATTTCGGGAATTCAGACATCTTCTACTGTACCGGGAATTTCCATTGATAATGAACTGGTTACAGATCCTTATCGCGTTGCAAACCATCTCGCCTCGTATTTTGCGGATATATCCGGTTCCGATAACTATGACCCTGCCTTCGTGGCCCTGAAGCGCGAAGCGGAACGTTTCCAGCTTAGTTTTGCTTCCCGCGCTTCTGAGGAGTACAACGTTCCCTTTACGGAGTGGGAACTCCGCGGAGCGCTGGCGCTCTGCAGGGACACGTCTCCCGGCCCGGATAATATTCACATCCAGATGCTTAAGCACCTTAACGATGAGAGCATTCGTTATTTGCTCAGGGTGTTTAACCGAATCTGGTTGGAAGGTGTGTTTCCAGCGCAATGGCAGGAAGGTATCATTATACCTATCCTGAAGCCCGATAAGGATCCCAATTTGACAGGGATTTACAGACCTATTTGTCTCACTAACGGTCTGTGCAAGCTCTTTGAGAGGATGGTCAATCGGCGCCTGGTGTGGGTCCTGGAGAAACGGGGACTCCTGTCTGAATACCAGTGTGGTTTCAGGGCGTCTCGGTGTACCAACGACCATCTGGTACGCCTGGAGACCGGCACACAGGACGCTTTTCTCCGGAGACAGCACCTAGTCGCTGTTTTCTTTGACCTCGAGAAGGCCTATGACACCACTTGGCGTTTCGGCATCCTCTCTACCCTGCATCAATGGAAATTCCGAGGTAACTTGCCGGTTTTTATTGCGAATTTTCTGTCCCTTCGCCTGTTCCGTGTCCGAATAGGGGGGGACATATTCGCAATATCATATACAGGAAAACGGAGTCCCACAGGGATCGGTGCTTAGCGTAACATTATTTGCGATTGCCATAAACGGTATAGTCGCTGCTGCTGGTCCAGCAGTGGTACCGTCGCTATATGTAGACGACTTCGCTCTACATTATAGTGCGCAAAATATGGCGGTCGCTGAACGACAGCTACAACAAGCTATTCGGAAAGTGGAACGCTGGACACTAGAGCATGGCTTTCGATTCTCAACCGCTAAGTCCTCGGTTGTCCATTTCTGCCGAAAGCGCACTCTCCATCCTGATCCTGAGCTTTATCTGGGCAATGTAGCTTTGCCTGTTGTTGCTGCGTACCGGTTCCTTGGGATCCTTTTCGATCAGAAATTGACGTGGGAGCCACACGTGCGGTGTTTGAAAACTGCCTGTGCTAAGAAACTCAACATGTTGCGGTATCTTAGCGGCACATCATGGGGGGAGGACCGCGCGGTGCTCCTACGCTTTTATAAGGCTCTGATTTTATCTCGATTAGATTATGGCAGTGTAGCATATGGTTCGGCCCGTAAGTCAGTGCTTGTTAAACTGGACAGTGTCCACCACGGCGGTGTGAGGCTGGCGACGGGTGCCTTTCGGACGAGCCCAGTCGTCAGCTTGCTCGCCGAGGCTGGCGTACCTCCTTTACACCTGAGGCGCCAACAAGTACTGCTGACCTATGCTGCAACTATTCGACAGATGCCCCTTCATCCAAGCTATCCATGTTTGTTTTCCAATCCGAATCGCCGGCTGTATGATGCGCTCGCCCGAGCCACTCGGCCGGCGGGGATTCGCTTGGATGACATACCGTCAGTTCCGATTTCCTTCTGTCTCCTGTATCGCCCGAGTACCTAGCAAGGCCCCTCCGTGGATGGTCTCTCGCCCTGATATCATCCTGGATCTGCACACCGGCCCCAAGTCGGACACTGACTCCTCCGTCCATCGGAGGCTGTTCCAGTCCGTGGTGAGCCGGTATCCGGGATCAGGGCTTCTATTCACGGACGGTTCGAGGGTAAACGAGAAAGTAGGCTGTGCATTTGTGGTTGAGGATCGTCGGTTTCTCTTTTCACTTCCCGATGCCTGTGGCGTGTACACAGTGGAGCTCTATGCCATCTTGGAGGCTCTGCGGTACACGTTATCAGACGATCACCAGCACTTTTGTGTACTGACTCTCTGAGTGCGCTGCAAGCGATCGATGTGTGTTTCCCGAAGCACCCGTTGGTCCAGCGTGTGCACGACCTGCTCGTCAGTTCGCGTACCGCTGGGGCCGGGGAGTCCTTTGTGTGGCTTCCTAGCCACATGGGTATTGCGGGAAACGAGCTTGCTGATCAGGCGGCGAGAGAGGCAGTCGCACTGCCCTCGCTACCGTATAAGGTGCCTGCTAGTGATGTGCGCTCTCAGTTGCGGCATTCGATCCTGTCGCATTGGGAGGAAGCATGGCGTGCCACGCCTCCACCCAACAAACTGAGAGGCATCAAGGAGACAACGAAGGTGTGGAAATCTTCCTTCCGATCTCTCCGGAAGGAAGCTGTGGTACTCTGTCGACTCCGGATCGGCCATGGGATTGCTACGCACTCCCACTTGCTGAAGAGAGAAGATCCCCCTGTGTGTCCTTGCGGCGCCCACCTAACCGTGGCACACCTTCTCTTGGAGTGTGTGGATCCGGCCGATCTGCGCAGGACTCTTAAACTGCCTAATACCCTCTCCCTTATTCTCCGTGATGACGGGCCGTCAGCTGACCTCGTCATCCGGTTCATGAGGGGAGTGGTTACTTTTTTAAGTTTTAATGTGTAGTTACGACTTTTAATTCAGTTTAAATCTGTTTTATGTTTTTTATTGTGTTCATCTATTTTATTGTTCACTATGTCTTATTTGTTTTATCCTTTTTTACCATCCGCCTTTTATTCTTTTTATTCAAATAAGGCGTAATTTTTGGGGCTCACTGTCTGTTTTATAAACACCATTTTCGTTTCATCCATGGCAGTGAGTTTTTTTTATCTACATCCTTTCATTTCATGCCATTTCATTTCATTTCATTAGGGGCCGATAACCTCGATGTTAGGCCCCTTAAAACAACAATTATCATCATCATCATACTAATAGGTCCACCGATAGTAATAGTTATAAAGTAGATGTTTTACCTGCAAATGAACAACAAAATGAAATCGAATCAAACAAGGAAGAACCAGTTCCCATCACTGAAACAGGGACTCCTAGTCCTATTCAGTCTTTGTCGCCTACGAATATTGAATCTATCAATGGCCACAAACCGCCTTTACCTTTACCAGACAAATAATTATGTTGATGTAGGTGACCCTGCTTTTGATAGCAGCTGAGACTTATAATACTCTCATGTTCCTTTGCCTGAACAATTTCATGTGGATTCGGTTGGCTAGTCCGTTCCCGTGTCGGTCTTCCAAAAGAAACTTACAAATGGTGAACTGATTACTCGTGATTGGCTTGTTTGGAGCAAGGTTAAGAAAGCGTTTTACTGTTTACCTTGCAGAATATTCAGTACGTTGCCCCAGCCAAACCGATCTTCGTTCGCTCTTTCTGAAGGATATTCTGCGGGAAAAGGGTGGAAAAAATCTTCAATAAAGTGCCAGAACATGCGAGTAGTTCAAGTCATAAAAGCTACCATGTTAAGTGGAAGTCAGAGGTGATGAAATCAAAAAATTATAAATCGCTAACGGACTTAATCTTTCACTACATTCAACAAAAACAAAAAAAGACAAGTGGCGTGATCTATTAAAGAGCCTTCTTAATGTCACTTTATTCCTAGCTGAAAGAGGACTTGCTTTTCGGGGTAGTATTGATAAAATCGGGAACCCATCAAATGGCACTTTTTTGAGAATTTTATAACTGCTCGCCAATGGTGATGCAGTTTTGAATGAACATTTAAATAGAGTCCGCTCGTTTCAAGAAAAGGGAGAAAGAATGCAAGTGAATTATCTGTCTCAAGATATTTAAAATGAGTTTATTACTCTTTGCGCTGCCCAAGTTACGAAAAATATTGTAGAAGAAAGAGAAATGGCAAAATACTATGCCATAATAGTTGATGCAAGACCAGATTCTGCACATGTTGAACAGACTGTGTTTCTTTTGAGATACGTTTATTTGACTGAAAATGAAACTCAGCCTTACCAAGTCGAAGAAAGGCTACTTTGCTTTACCGACTGTACCAAAAAGAGTGAAGAAGCCATTGCAGAGCATACTTAGATAAACTAAAGGAGTTTGACATCCCATTAAAAGACTGTAGGGGTCAATGCTACGACAATGTGAGTAACATGAAAGGAGCTCAGGCAAGAATTCTGTCTGCTCACAGTGAAGCAGTTTACTCTGCTTGCACTTGTCATTCCTTGAATCTGTGTGGAGAACAAGCAGCGGAGAGCTGTGTGGCTGCAGTAACATTCTTTGGAGCTGTTCATAAGTTGTTTAACATATTTTGCTCCAGGCCCCAAGGATGGGAAATTTTGAAAGGAAAGATACTAAGCTCCCTTCACTCGATGTCAAAGACTCCCTGGTGGATAATATTAGCACTGGAGGCATTGACTGAACTGAGCCTAACTTCTGAATGTCGTCGAGACCTTGAGGGATTGACAAAATGTTTCAAAATCTTCAACTGCCTTCTTCTTGCGTCTATTTGTTTCACGGTAAGAATACATCATATATATATATATATATATATATATTTATTATTCATTATATACCATATATTCGTTTAGAAAAGAGGCGAGTAGGTAAGGCAGTCAAAAATACCTACGGGATGAATGGTCTTAACTTCCAAAGAATATATTGTTTTTTTTCCTGGTAAAATAGTATTTCTATGACCTACAAAGATATTTCAAGCCACATAAAAAAATCATCATAAGGAAGCACCTGTCACAAAAACACTAACTACATTAGAACCTCGTTAAGTCGGCTCTCCTTAACGCACCCGTCTGCGTAACCTGGACTGGGTTTAGTTGTTTTTATATTTTGTTGTAATATTTACTACTCGGTTAATGTCCCTTGAATCGGTAAACAGGCAGTGCGAGTGGACCAGTTTTATTTGACGGTGCTGTACTGTACACACTAACGTGACTGCGTAGACGATGAGTTATCACCCATCCACTCACCCCCGCGCCAATGGAGTAAACCTGTTGTATTCAATCACACCGCATCAACATTGGACCAGCTGATGAGTGAGAGCGCGCAGTGCTACTACTCTGCTAACTACCACGCACCCTAATAAGATGAAGTCTGTCGGTAATCAGTTGACACGTTTATTAGGTTTTAAAAGTGAATTGCACAAAAGGCAATTTAGTAGTTCATAAACTTTAATAAATAATCTATATGTAGAATAATAAAGACAAACATTTTTGAATTATTCTCAATAATTGTTTTCAAGCCATGAGGGGGGAGGAGGGCTTAAGCCCCCTAAGCCTCCCCGTGGGTGCGCCACAGATTAGTCACAATAAATGACTTTTCCAAATCAATTCATATCCTGTTTTAAATATTTTTGTTATTTAAAATTATAGCGATACTGGTTTCATTTAAAAGAACATTGTCAGTTGTTTACAAATAATACGCGTTAGCGAAGGTCTCTTTTTTGTTACAGTTAAGTGCAATCATCTTCCGTGCAGTTGCAGTATAATTATGGCAATTTAAATATTACTGATGCCATGTTTTTAAAATAAGGAAACAAACGAATTCTTTCTTTCTTTCTTTCTTTCTTTCTTTCTTTCTTTCTTTCTTTCAGGTTTTAAAATCAATAGACATTTTCAACACCGAAGTGAATCTATGGATGTAGCGGCGAAGAACTTAGGTTCTCTGATATAAGACTTGAAAACTAGAGGTTGTGAAGGGTGGGACCGTATATATAGTGAAGCTGAAGTAGTGGCTAAAATATAGGATGGCCCCAACAACTTGAAGAGGAAGAAAAGAGACGAAAGAAAAGAATGAGGCAAGCTGATGAAGATGATGACAGTCATGAAGACAGTAATGATGCAAATACTAATTTCAGAAACGATGTGTTCAATGTAATTCTGGACAGTATCATAGGGGATGTGACGGTGCGGTTTCGATCAGTAGAATTTCTTCGTAGCGGGTTTACTGTTTTGTGGCAATGCAATGAAATGGCAGATGAATTAATTTCGGAAAAATCAGCTAGGCTTGTAAGGCGCCATTCTAATGACATAGGAAACGTCCTTTCTGATGAATTACAATACTTGAAATTAAAATACCAAGCTAATTTGGGTAGCAAAACTCTTACGCCCTTTGACCTTCTCAATAAAATTAAAACTTTAAATTTGGAAAACCTACTTCCTAATCTTAATGTAGCATTGAGAATATTTGTTACCATCCCCTCAACAGTTGCGAGCGCGGAGCGCTCTTTCTCGGTTCTCAATCGCGTAAAAAACGTTTCCGCTCGACAATGCACCAAAATAGACTTTCAAGCTTGGGTGTTTTGGCTGTTGAAATGGAAGTTGTTAAGTCTACCAATTTGGACAATAGCATAGATGATTTTTCCCAGAAAAAGGACAGAAAGGGGGTCTTAGCCTAAGTTAATATAACTGTTTGTATTGTAGGTTTGATTAGTACATCTACATACTGTATACTGTGAGCCATTCAAGTTGTAAGTTTATGGTGAATTTAGTGTTAAAAATTTTTATTTCTAAAGTTTCAGTTCAGTTTACAAATACGTTAAGACTTTAACAATCGATTTAAAAATAAATGGATTGGATTTTTAAGTTAAAAAATGTACTTCTTTGAACAGCATTGCTTTTATAGTGAATGGGTTACTGTTTATTTGGGAGTGAGAATTATTAAAATGATTTGGAGTGCTTACATGACTTGACATTCAAACTTTACAAAAATGTGGTTTAAAATCGGTAACGCATTTTATGGAGAGTTATAAATATATGTGTATGTATAATACACTAAATACATGGCTGTGATTAGTGAATTTGGGTTGAACAAAAATGCATAAATGGCAGGGGCCCGAAATACCCCCAGCACCGGGGCCCGCGGCCGCTCTCTCCGGCCCTGTCGGTGGTAGAGGGTTGAACAGGCGGCCACACCGGGCAAGATCCCAATAATAATAATATTAATTATACTTTTTAAATTTTATTTTTGATCTATTTAAAATCGGTTTTCCTCCAAGGTCGGATTCACCCCCAGACTCTGAGAGAGATCATTCTTCTACTGTCGCAAGGACAGTGTCTTGGGGCTGAACAACTGGGGATGGTGACAAGTGACCGCTAATTTGGGTCTAATGGAGGAAAGGTCAGGGAAGGGAGTGGGAAAAATGTCAGCCGTGGACATTTTGAAAGGAACCGTCCCGGTATTTGCCTAGGGGTGAAAATGAGAAACAACAGAAAACTATTTTCAGGATGGCTGAGAAGGGATTCAAACCCACGCTCTCCCGATACTAGTGAGGCACGAGGTAGCGCGTTAGTGCTCTCGTCCACCGCGGCCGGTAAATTATAATAATAAGAGCCACCGGTGGCGAGGGCTGAACAGACGGGTCCACACTGGACAAGATCCTGATTATAATAATAATAAAGGCTTACCAAGATTGTTTTTCTTCTATTAACGCAACCAATGGCTATTCAATTTCTTTTCAGGACGGATCAGGGAAGGGATTTTGGAGGAAAATTGGCCGTGGACCTGTTGAAAGGAACCGTCCCGGCATTTGCCTGGTGGTGAAAATGGAAAACCACGAAAACCATTTTCATGACAGCCGAGGCCCTGGCTCCCGATGCCAGCGAGGCACGAACGCTCTCGACCCCCGCGGCTGACAAGATAATATACAATATACATAATAATGGAGTTGGACATTGAAAACAACGACTCACCTTGGGGTTCGAACCCACTTGTTTACCGATTTCGGAGATAGCTTGGTCCCATGGTCTTGTGCTGTACCTTAACTAGCGTAGCTACTGCGGTCGGTCACTGCGCATCCTTTTAACTGCCTGTAAAGCACGTTTCTCCGTGCGACGTCTAGTTCCCGTATTTTTTTTAAAGCTCCCTTAGCTTATTTCGAAGCTGTTGTTGATTGATTTAGGAACTTTGTGACATTGTGGTCATCTAGCTCCGTGCACTTGGGTGTGTGTTGAATTTGTCTAATTACCCTTCTTATTGTGATGGCTATATTAGTGTATATTTGATTCAGATGAGGATTGTGAAGGAGTCGGCTAGCATTTGGCTGGAGTAGAAGTGAGAAACCACGGAGAATCGCTTCCAAGATGGCTGAGATGGGAATCTAACCACCACTTCTCTGTTTTGCCTCACGGGGATGAGTGTACCCCACTTCAGCCCTCAGACCAGAATGAATCAAATTCCTTGGCAGTGCCGGGAATCGAACCCGAACCTCCGCCGACAACCAGGAATTCTAGCCAGTACATCTCGAGGAGGACTAAGCAAATTTCAATCAGTTGTGAATTCCATAGTTGAACTATTAGCTTATCTTTAGCAAAATATTTCGGCAATTTAATTGAAAATACGGACTATCACTTCGAACTTCCTGGTCGCGATATTCTTGAGACACACTGGTGTGAGACAGCGTCCGGACTTCAGAACAGTTTTCTCGTACGCGCGACCTTGAACCACCCTCAGCCCTCACCAGGCCCTCACTGTAGGTTTTTGTTGTTGTTTTTTTTTTCGGGGGGTGGGGGGCGAAAAGAGTACCCGCACCCCCCGCGTGGCACCCGACCTTACTACTGGTGCCTCCGACATGCAATTAGTCTACGATAGTAGAAGAGAAAGCATAGGGGATTGGATAAAAGGATTGTCTTTTAGGACTTAGTGCCTGTCCCATCGCGGTCGCGATCTACCAGGCATAATTATTAGATATTAACATAGGTATATATTATATATGAGCACATATAAATATGTACTCATATATAAGGGTAAGATTGTAGGGCCAGGGAAAACCGCATAGGCAGAAAGGAAAGATTGCCTACTCGTAAAACCTGGCGGCTTGGTTATTGCCACATGCAAGGATAATGTGGGTATGGAAATGAGTAGGTATGTTAGTTGGGAGAAGGTATCATGCACCAGATCCATGTCCGTCTTCTCGCCAGTTCGTCTCCAGGGAATCCGATAGAACTCGGCACTGCTGGGATCAGCGCGGGCCTTGCCGGCTACCGAGCAATGGTACAAGTATCCGAAGAACCTGCGCCAGTACCCGATCTCCATGGGGTCCCTGGTACCGAGCTTCCGTCACCGGAGAGTGGAGGGGGGGCCTCGCCTGCCGAAGCAGGGGCCTAGTGGGCGGTCCATGGGAACGAGCCACCTTCCTCTCTGCCCTTGCCATGGACCTGTAGACAGGGCAACTGCGATGGGATGACAGATGGTCACCCATGCAGTTGGCGCACACCGGCGCGTCCCGTGGCACCGTGCAGCCGGTGTGGTGGTGGCCACCTGAGCACCGGTTACAACGGACTGGAGAGCCGCAGGATCCCTGGGAGTGGCCCCATCTCAGACAGCGGAAACACTGTAAAAGCTGGCCTGAGCGGGGCTTCATACGACCTGATTGTAGCGGCTGTTCCTGGCTGCGGCTGGTGGCCTCGCGGCGTCCTGGCTCCCCTCCTGGGGGCGCTGCGGGCGACGGTCCTCTGGGCTGCTGCGCTTCGTCTTCTTCCGCTGCTTTGGGGCCGTCCTGGTGGCCCCGGCCGTCTCTGGAGTCCCCTGCCTGGCGGTGGTGGCGGGCGCGAGTTGCCCCGCTAAAGGCCCCACCTGGGGCTCCGGTTGCTGTACCTCCTGGATGGCGGGCGCGGGTTGCCCCGCTAATGGCACCGCCTGAGGTGCTGGAAGAGGCGCCTGCGTCGTCTTGGAGAAGGTCAGGGGGCCCACCTGGGTCCCAACCTCTGCATGCGCCGTGGTGGCCCACCTCTCTCCAAAGTCTGGGCGAGTCTCCCCGCATGACGGAGGATGTGCGGAGAGGCACCTGGCTTACAGCCTGGTACCGCCGCGACCTGCCAGATCTTGGAGATTGCTGCCAGGTAGATGATAACCACGTCCGGGTGTGGCCTGATCAGCACTCCAGTGGGGAGGTAGGCTTCGATGTCCGGGCGGACACGTTCAGCTCCTCCCGTCGTGACTTCATGTGCCTGGTCCATGTAGGCCCTGATGACGTACTGTTCTTCTTCCTGGTTGACGCCGGGCCTGTAATAGACAAACAGAGCCAGGAGGCTGGGGTCGTAGCCACTTGCTTGCTCGGAGCCTGGGGAAGTGGCCCCAGGGTGCCCATGCACGGTGTCCGAGCTCACATCGCTCGCCCAGCTGAACCTGGCGTCCGGGCTGCTGCTGCTCTCCTGTCGTGGGGAGCTAGCCTGTCCTGGCGTCCGACTCTTCTCGGACTCAGCTAGCTCAGAGGGCCCTGGGGAGGCGTCGGTTGGCTCGGACCGCAGGGACACCTGCGATATGTCCGGGCTAACTGTGCTCCCCGGGCCGGGAGCTACTCCAGCGTTGAGTGCGCCAGCCGGGCTGTGAGGCACCCGCACCTCTTCAACGGCTGGCGGCTTCTGCGCTGCTGGCTTCTTCTCACCAAGGGCCTGCTGGCGTGCCCGCGTGACCGGAGGAGAGGGCCCTGTGGAGGTTAACTCCCCACCCAAGGAGCCTCCCGATCGTGGCCCTCTACCTCTCCGGGCGCGGCTGCGCCCGCCCTGACCCTTGGCTGGCTCGCCGGTCCTCTGCTTCACTTGACGTTACAGTTAGGAACGGGACTCCGAGTGAAAGCCGAAGTTAAACGATTGACTTCGCTTCACACATGGTAGCTTTACGATTGGTTACAAAGTGAGAAGCTTATTATCCTCTCTGTTTCAAAATAAATCATGCGATTGTGCCAGAACTTATCTATATTTACGACACTTTACTAAATGGAAAATACTGTAGTGTAATATTCAACATATCATATTCTCAGAATACATTACATTGAAGTACCTCCATTTTCTGCACAATGCACATGCTCTGTTGGTCTAGGGGTATGATTCCTGCTTAGAGTGCGAGAGGTCCCGGGTTCAAACCCCGGAAGATCCTAGCATTTTTATTACTTTTGTTTTTATCTCTTGAAAAGATTCAAAAAGTATGTAAAAGAACCTTAGGAACGTTCTTTTTTTCGGGCGAGACTTCCGGTAATTTAAATACATAGGTTGAGGCAAACGCTTCTTTTTTCCCCGTCGGTTTACCCTCCAGGTTGGCTTTTCCCTCGGACTTTAGTTGGTTGGTTGGTTGCTTCCTCAGTTTAGGGGCTGTGACAACGCGGTCATGTAGCCCCGTGTACTTTGGGTGGGTGTAGAATCTGTCTGATAACCGGTGTTAATTGTGATGGCTGTATACGTGTGTGTTATCTGTTTTTAATTCAAGTAAGGACTTCAGACATTAATTTTTTGAAGTAGTTCCTACTTTTGCCGCCAAACGCCACCATCAACAACTACTAGTTCAGAACTTGGTTACTAGACGCCACCGCAGTCGGCTCCTGGCAACGAACGTTCTTCGTTAAAGAACGAAGGTTCTTTAACATGCCATAAATCTATGACATGGGACTGCCGGCTTTACTTCCCCTCCGAAGAAAGGCATACTGAGGGATTTTTAACGACGGCTTCGGCCGGGTTTGAACCCGCGATCTTGGGCATAGAGATAATTTATTTTCCGGTCTATTTCGGATTCCTTAGTGAATTTGATAGAGTGGTGAAGGCTATTAATGGATTGGAGAATTGTTTCTTCGCTTCCGAAATAGACCGGAAAACAAATTATCTCGGTATAACTATTGAACGTAAAGACAACGACCTTTCATATTCCATATTCCGGAAAGCAACACAAACCTCGCATGCAATCGACAATCAGTCTAATCACCCCAGTACGCACAAACTAGCGGGTTTCAATTCAATGGTGCACAGAGCTTTAAACATACCCATGTCAAAAGACAACTATAATAAGGTAATAAGAACTATTATGCAAATAGCAAAGGAAAACAACTTCTCGCCAAGCAAAATAAATCAAATTATAGCCAAAAATAAAGATAAAACGATTCCCAAACCGGACAATAATGAGAAAAAATTTGCGCGTGTCAACTATGTGAAGGCGAATACATATAAAATCACTAACCTATTCAAAAAGCAAGGCATAAAGATAGCTTTCACGACGAAAAACACAACCGCTAGGCACCTCCTAAATAGTAATCTAAATAAACGTGACCCATATTCAAGGTCAGGGGTATATTCTATAACGTGCCAAGACACCGATTGTCAAGCTAATTACATCGGGCAGAGTGGAAGGCGAGTAGACACACGTTATAATGAACATAGGAATGCGATAAGATACGGAACACATTCAGCCGTGTGCGAACATATGTGTGACGCAGGGCACAGCTTTACCAACATAGAGTCGGACCTTAAAATAATCCATCACGAATCGAAAGGCAGAGCTCTTGACATAAAGGAAGCAATCGAGATACACCTAGCCAAACGAAACAATCCCAACAATCTAAATGAACACACGTTCATGGAGAGCTCACCCCTCTTCACGCTACTAAAAACACACCCTGTCGGAAACAAAACACAATTTAGCGACACAGCCAAGCTAGATAAAAAGGGGGGAAATTAGGGGGTTATTAATAGGTAAATGTTATCTGGATCAGGTGTACGATGTACTTTTCTTCTGCAATAAACCAAGGCCCATATTCGTGGCAGTATTAAAGGTGCCGGGACGTCCTCATAAGACCGTCAACGCTTAGTTCGAATGGGTTATGCTCCACGCGTGGCGAGGGCTAATCCACGGTCTTTAATAATTGTAGACCCACCTCATTCAATAACATACATCTTATCTAGGTTGGCAACACCTCACATAAACACATCGCTATCACTCCCCACAGCACGTAGGAGCAGGGGGGAGAAAGCAGGGAAAAAACAGTCGTTAAGATAACCACCGCAGTCTACCGCATAGTGAGTTCCAGTGAGCACGAAAACTGCGAGTAGCTGTTATACGGAAGACAATCAGATAAGTAGTTAGCCTAAAATTGTATAGTTTAACCATAGTTTACAACCATATAATCTCTCTAAAGTACAATCTCCGGATAGCTATCACCATTTAGCATTTCACCTAACATATATACTGCATTTAGCATACACTGACAGTTGCAGTACCAATACTGCAACTAAATAATTGCACATATTGTAAATATTTTCACCTGTATTTCAAACATAGATTTTGTAGCCTAAGTGTAATGGATCTGATGATGATCGCTTGACGATCGAAACTGGTCATCCTAGTGTTTTATTAATCTCATGTAATTTATTTCAGGATTAGGGCATAACCCATCTCTTTTGGGTACATTCGTGTTGACCGACTGAAAAGCACTAAACTCTTGTTTACTAAGGCAACACTGAAAATATGGCTTCAAACACCACAAAGTATTTTACATTTAGTAAAGTGTCGTAAATATAGATAAGTTCTGGCACAATCACATGATTTATTTTGAAACAGAGAGGATAATAAGCTTCTCACTTTGTAACCAATCGTAAAGCTACCATGTGGTGACGCGAAGTCAATCGTTTAGCTTCGGCTTTCACTCGAAGCCCCGTTCCTAACTGTCTGTAACGTCAAGTCTCTGCTTCCTCCACTCAATGGTCCCGCTGCTCGTAGTCTCCATCCTGGTGAGCTGATACAACAACTTAAGCTCTACCCACAGTGCGCTGTCGGCAGACGGTAGTGGGCAGACGGCAGACTGTAGTTGAACGCTGACCCGTGCTCTCTTATGGCGTCATTCACAATGTGAAGTTGCTTGTCGGTAGTAGATAGTTGACAATCGACAGCGTGTAGTCGGCTGTCGCCAATTTTATCTTTGACAGCCAACTGCATATTTGGGAGCCAATGAGAAAAGATCACAAGATGGCGTCACTTTGTCATCAGCTGTGTTGTTGACTAGTTGTATTCGCGGTATATTCTTCGCATAATTACAGAATATAAAAATATGACGACTGGGATAGAAGATATATTAATTGATCTTGTGAGGGAACACCGTTGGATGTATGACATGAGTGAGCCCAAGTATCTAAAAGGAAACTGTTCATTGATTATAATGTTTTCCTTTGTAGCAAATGTAATGCAGCGCAGTGGCGGCCGGTAATAAGGTTGCAGTGTTGCGCAACGACCAGATTAATTCATGAAAAACAATACCGCAATAATATTTTTAGTGATAAAAGCTGTATATTTCCTTTTATATGTATAGGAATTCATAATTCTGTTCTTTAATAATTCGGGAAATCTTACAGTGTGGTAAGTAACTGTGAACTGACTGAGAAACCGATGCGCGCCAACCATATAGGAGCGCTCGTCCGTTTGGTCGTTGCCAGGCCCAAGCACCGACCAGATCTCAATAGTGGAAGGTGTGGCAGAGATGCTAGACCGGGTAAGCCCTATCCCAACAGTTAACGCGCCTAGTCGTTGCCCGCTGACTGCAACAAGGAAGCCGAGGCGCGGACGGAGACATCCGATATGCTCCGAACTGCTGAAACCATGTCTTGCAATGTTGCGCGTACTTGTGAGACTCGCAGTTCTCGCCCTCTTTATAACTTACGTTGTTTCGTTCTCGTGAGGGTTTCCATGTAGACTAACTTATATTCCATTCAAGCTGATGACAATGGGATGTTCTCTGAACTGCGGCATTCGTTATGAATGAGGTACATCCGTTTTACCGCGCAATTGAATACAGTTTTCTCCGACATCAAGCAGTTTTTTACCCTATCACTGCCCGCCCCCCTGAAATCCCAAGAATATTTCGATTGTTCTTAGTCTCACCAGTTAATTTCATAAATTGAAGTTACTGATGGTTAACTGATTTACATCTAGGGATAATTCCACAGTTGTATTAACTTACTGTCGACCAAAATATTATGTGCACTCGAGTTTGAAGGTTGTTTGTGAAGTAACCAATAGACCTACATAAAATCCAATAACATCATCATTTTCATCGTTCTATTTTACGTTAGTTCATGTAGGTTTGGAATTTTTAATTTATATTTTAATATATTTTGTCGCATTTTAAACACAAAAAGTGCCCGTTTTGAAGCGTGTTTCAACAATTTAAGAATTATTATCTCAAAAACCCGCCATCAGATAGAATCCAAATTTTAACACAATATACATTTGAATGTTGTATAACTGGTTTATTAATTTAAACATTTTGTGTGTTCAAAAACGAAAGTTGTTATCATTTTTGTAAGGTAACTTTTTCTCAGCTCGGGATCGTTGGAAAATAGTACTTGGTTGCGTTGTAATCCTTATACATCAAAAGGTTATGCTGTATGACTGTGAAATACGTAAATTAATTAACTTATTTTATATCGGTTTGTATTTGTACGGGGAATTAAGACATGGTTCACCAGCTAGTCGCTCCGGGAAATGCTGTACAGCGTTGCTGATATGCAGCCCATCACTTCCGAGCGAGGAGCGCCATGATGCGTGAAGGAGCCCATCTTGGCAACGTTGTACAGCTTTCACCGGAGCGGCTAACAGGTGAACCATGTCTTAATTCCCCGTACAAATACAAACCGATATAAAATAAGTGAAATAATTTACGTATTTCACAATCATACAGCATACCTTTTTGATGTATAAGGATTACAACGCAACCAAGTACTATTTTCCAACGATCCCGAGCTGAGAAATAGTTACCTTACAAAAATGATAACAACTTTAATTCCTGAACACACAAAATGTTTAAATTAATAGACCAGTTATACAACATTCCAATGTATATTGTGTTAAAATTTGGATTCGATCTGATTACGGGTTTGTGAGATTATAATTCTTAAATATGACGCATGGTTGAACCCCGCTTAAAAACGGGCACTTTTTGTGTTCCAACTGGGAAAAAAATTAAAATATAATTTACAAATTACAAACCTACATGAACTGATTTAAAATAGAACGACGAAAGTTATGATGTTATTGGATTTTATGTAGGTCTATTGGTTACTTCACAAACAACCTTCAAACTCGAGTACACATACTATTTTGGTCGACAGTAGTAATTTGGGATTATTTGAGAATATCTTCAGTTATTTAAAAAATCGGCGAACTGGATTAACATTACCATTTTAATGAACTGCTTGATTTGTATTTTTGTCGATAGGACTACATGGTGATAAAACTACTTTTTGCCTGTAAAAAAAAATGAACATTTTGACGATGATTCGCAAAGAAAAGCGAACTCCCATGGAAAAAATTCTGAACTAAAGAAAAATCCTCCCATTCATGCCATAAAGATCATGCACCCAACGGTTTAAGAGCAGCCAAATAATGAATGTCACGAAGCAAGTAAGAAGTGAAACGAAAATTGCGGTGGAAGGGAGGGGTGTGTGTGTACGTCTTAATAACACCTAGTGACATGTAGGTAATGAAATGAAATATATGACTTGCATCCCCCCTAGAAAAAATCTTGCAGGTGCCCATGTACCACTTAAAGAAAATAGTGCAACACCCAGAACAATTAACCGCCAGCCGCCACTGATGCAGCGGAAGGTAACGCTGAATGTGAGCTCATCGTACGAAAACATTTTCTAAAGTAGGGCCTACCGGTACTGAAATTAGCCAAAATACATTTTGTAATGACGAAAAATAAATTAGCAAATTATGTAGTAATAGATTGAACGTGCTGGGAGCCCTCGGGCGTTCAATCAAAAATGACCAGCTACACAAAAACAATTCTGTTCAAAAAACAGTAGGCCTAATTCAGAGTTGGATTTGTTATTAATTATTTACAAGAGGGGATACTGGATGTACGAGTATTTTTCCTCAATTTAAACAATGCTGTACCAGTTAGCAGCAATAAAAATAAACCGTACCGCTCCAAGTCATGCATCCTTGCAAATTTTAGGTTAGGTAATAATAATATAATATCGTATGGCCTCGGGTGCTGGTGCAAGCTTTGTTAATTGACGCCCAGAGGGTAGCTTGCATGTCGAATTTCGTCGTTCCTTTGAACGCTATGAAAGTCAAGGAGGCTAGATATCTAAACTCCTTGACACTACAGCGCTTTAAAGTAGAGAATGGATGAACTTGGTGTTGGCGGAAAATCCCGAGATTAATTTTGCCATTGAACACGGCCTACTGAATTCAAATGGGTTCTTTAACATGCCAACAACGTATGACATGAGTGTCGTGATTTTTGTCGCCTTCAAAAATCACTTACCATGGCCAGGGGCGAACCTGCAATCTTGGGTGGTAGTCAGACACTATAACCACTCACCCACCGTGGCAAGCTTAGGTTAGGTTGTCGACAATGACAACCTTCTCAAGGAATAAATGAAAGTCAAGTAATTATTTACTCCTAGTATTTTAACGACTGCGCATTGTGTGTGGCTATGTTGTGAACTACCGACTTCTGACTTCATCTACCGTCTGCCCACTACCATCTACCGACAGCGCATTGTGGGTAGACCTTTAGGCTGGTCTGCTGCTGCCACTGGCAAGGTGTCCTTCCTCTAACGATTCAGAGACAACCTCCGTCCACTGTAGGGGGTATTCCGTGCTGATACCTATATACGCGCCGTGTAACTACTAGGCGACAGCGACTACAATGAAACTAGTGGCAACGTTTTGAAATAAAAGGACCTGACTCCCTAGTGGGCACAGATTACCTTACTACAGATGGCCGACAGCCATGTTAATTCTTGGCACCTAAGACTTCAGCGCTGTCTTGTGTATGACCGCCGTACTAGTAGACTTGTAGCACGGCCGTTCGTGTAGCCTACCCCACCCCTTCCCCTAGTTCCCCTAAATATTATCGTCCTAAATTCTCTCCCCACTTCAATGTTCCGAAAATCACAATCTTCCCAATATTTATAGCACGATTTTAGGTGTGGAGATAGTAATATGATCTACCGATACAAGAAATAAATCACATTCAAAATACCAATAACAGAATTTTTTAAAAAAATAATACCAAAGTGGGAAATTGTGAATTCCAGAACTCTGAAGTGAACAATCACAGCATTTAGGACATAATCTCATCAATAATTTACATGTTTACATTTCTTTCAGTTGCAATTGGAGCATATTGCATTGGTGACAAGGATTAGGCTACTACAAGGCCTGCAGCATATTATTACTCAGCTTTAAAAAATGGTCCCTTCCAATTAACCACAATAGGCCCAATTATAACCAATTAGTTTCGAGAATAAACTTGAAAGGAAAAGTACTGAGAAGGGAGAATATTCATATCTTAAAATGCTTGACGCTGTTAGCAATCACAGTAAAATTTTAAGAGAGAATACTAGGGAAACAGGTGGTGTAACCGGATCCTCATCACAGTAAAATTGTTAGTGTAATTAGTCCCAAATTCATTAGGAGACCGAAATTTCAGAAAAATAATTGGATATCACAAAATTTCTATACTGTAGTTCATTTCAAATTCCCTTTAAAATATATCCAGTTCACCAATTTTGAAGGGTGAAATACAGTAAGTACATCAATAAATATCATGGCACACTAATACAGTAAATTCTATGACATGCTGTGTAGGGGAAAGGAGAAATAGGACTTTCAATGAAAAACAAGCAACACGCTCAATACTGCTAGAAATCATCATGTTTTATTTAAAAAGTTGGCAACGAAGAAAAAATAACAAGGAGAGACAAAAATCAAACTTCGAACATAATCTGTGTTATTGTGATATCTGTAGTAGTGTGTATACTTTCTGTAATTCAGATGAGGACTGCAAAGGAGGCAGTTGTAGTCTTAAGTTAGGAACCATCCCAGCTTTAGCCTGGAGTGGAGGGGGGAAACCTTGGAAAACCACTTCTTGGATGGCTGAGGTGAGAATCGAACCTACCTCTTCTCGGTTCTGCCTCACAAAGCTGAGTGTGCGCCGTTCCAACCCTCAGACCAGAATTAAATTACTTGAATGAGCTTGGAAACTAGCCCAAGACCTCAGGAGTGGCAGCCACCACACCACAAGGTGGTCTTATTACAGAATCAATTGATGAAAAAATGCCTCCATGAAATCTTAGACCAGGCGCGGCTGGTGATAAAAGGCTCAGGCGACGCCTCTCTTGAAAGATTCTATAAATATATCTCTTTAATAAAGGTATTTATACTTTAAATTAATTAGAAGCATTTATAAATTTCACTCAGTTAATTCAGCCGCAAGAGTCAATATATTTGGAACTGTTGATAGAAATATGTTCTTCAGATGGGTAGTAGCGCTGTTAAGCTGCGCCTCACATTTCTCATTACTTCCTATGTACCGGGGTTGGGAGGTGTGGCTATGGAAACTCCATTCATTTCCATTGTAACAGTGAAGGCTCAGGCGACCAACACAGACAGGATTTTTATATTTAGTAGAATACATTCAAAGTTGTTCAAGAAAACTTTATCCTCCCTCATGAAGCTTTCTCTTTTCCCTCTTTCACTCTCCGAAATACCAATTGACAAGTTACCAGAGACACTCTTAGAAGACAAATAAATGATAAAAGATAATCTTTTCGATTTTCCACCTAGTCAAAATTGAAAAGATTATCTTTTATAATACTGTCAATACGAAGCTTGAAAATGAATGTTATTTCTAATAAACAAATCAGTGATATTCATTTCTGACACTCAAATGGTATCCCTTGAAGTATAATTACAACATTTCCGCCAGAGAGCACCATAATGTTGCAGGGGTAGCAGTGCCATCTACCGAGACTTAAGGGAAGTATGCAGTTTAAAATCCAGTCATGCTTGGTGTGTTTGTTTCCATATATCCCTCAAGTACAGTTTCACTCTCGGATCGTGTTGCAGATCAAATCTCGAGCTGGTAGGGTTTAGGAGGTAAATTGGGGTTGTATTTTAGGGCACAGTCGCGAATCAGGCCTCCTCTGATTGGGTCTCATAAGCATAATAGGACCATTCAATTTAACAACAAAAAATATATTCCGGACTCTCGCCCATCACCCTGAAATATGTTCCCCGTAATATCCTGCAAACGCATAGGCCTATGCGTGTCAGATAAGAAATGCATCCAACCAACATTTGCCACTACGCGTTGAGCTAAGCTGGTCAGTTACTTCCTAGCTATAAATAATTACACCACCACGAAGCTCGAAACTACCTTCACGTTTTAGCTCATTCGCAGCCTTCCCCAACTCCAACAGCACGAGCTGTGACTGGCGTAGACATTGGCATCCTACGTGTTGAAATATTTAGTAAGTAACTTGTGGGAATTAGATACTACGTATATCAACCATTACATTGGCTTACAATAAATCAATTATATTTGTGTTGTATCTATCTCGCCGTTACAGAAAATCATCGACAGAACCTAACACTTATTACCAAGAGTATAAAATAAAAATTGGCAGATAAGGGTGGGGTTCTCGGGCCTTTGGTACCATGGTTTTATAGGTAGGCTACATCACGAGTTTCAAAGCAGAGAGAAATGGGTCACTATTACAGTAACTTATTCTGAATAAATGAAATAACACAAGTAACTAACAGAATACAAGACTTTAGCCCTATTTCTGGGATGGACGAAGTGAATTAGAAAGGCAATACATAAACAAGGTGAAGAGTCCTTTAAAACAAATCGTTTACTGTGATACTGAAAAAAAAAACAATACAACACTGTGTGGAAATAGTTCTAGCCTGCACCTATTTGTTAATAAAATTTTATTTGATTTCACTCAGATCTCTGTTGCAGTGGCTTATTATATGTGGACCTTCTAACTTAAACATATTAACCAATATTCTTTGCACTGTTTTATGACTTATTAACACCCATTCAAAACTGATGAGTATTTATTTTTGTAAGACACAGAAGCTTATTTATTAATGTAATGGACATCTATGATTGATTGCAACCCATAAGATTGCCTCTCTCACCTTTCAGTAAATAACTAAAATTTTAATTCTGCGATTAATGTAACTAATCCACATGTGAGTCCACTTGGTACCACCACATGGATCACCAATACCCACAATCTTTCCAAATTGCTTGATATTTGGCAAGGGGGTGGAGGTGGGAGGTATCCCTCCCCCAACAGAAAAGAAAAGATGGAACCACATATTAGGCCTATACACATTATCCAATGAAATTCATTAATTCAAGGTTTTGGAGCAAGAGATCTTACAAGATTTATAATTAGGGAATATTAACAATTCAGGGAAACTACCGCATATCTTCTAGATTTTGATGCGTCTGGTGAGTGGTTTTGTTACTGGTTCTGCAGGTATCATCCTTTTGAAAGATGTATCATCATTTCTAATTCTATTCTTACTCTTCTGCCAGTGAGAAACAGTTTTGCAACTCATGAATACAGTGCTGTAGCTGCTGAATTTTCTAAAAACAATTATGGAATGATGGGAAGAAAAATAAATATATTCTAAAATTACAACATACGCATCAAATGAAACCATTCTGATGAACTTAATAATCTTCAAATTAAAAGTACAAATGCGTTTACCATTTGGGGCTTCGTTCATTTGCATATTTTTACCAAAATTTAGACTTATGAAATACATTTTAATGTTGGACTTGGCTCCACAGAACAAGAGCACACTGCTTCACACAGCCACCCACAAGACCAGTGTGTGTTAGGATTTTAGAACCTGTTACAGTTCTACATAAGTAATGGCATTACTACCTATTCAAGCAACTGAAAACTTGCCACAGCACCAGTAACTAACATGCGCAAGAACTTATCTTTTTATCATTTCAAATGATCTTGTCGACTTCGTCGTTATGCTTTGGGTCTGACGTTACGCGGGACGGAGACGGTTGCGTTACGGAGACGGAGACTGTGACGTCATGCAGCCGCGCGGGAAGCCTAAGTTAATGGGTAAAGGACGGAGAGTGCGTGACGTCATGCAGCCACGCGGGAAGCCTAGGTCAATGGAGTCTGTTGAAAGAGTCCTGGGGCGTCGGGCGACCTGGGGCTTCGAGCGAAGCGAAAAGAATACAGGGTGACTCCTAAAGAGGTGTACAAGATGCCAGATAAGAATACAGGGTGACTCCTGAAGAGTTATAAATACGCCAGATAAGAATACGAGGTGGCTCTTAAAGAGCTGTACAAGATGGCAGAGAAGAATACAGGGTGACTCCTAAAGAGGTGTACAAGATGTCACACAAGAATACAGGGTGACTTCTAAAGAGATATACGCTAGGTAAGAATACAGGGTGCCTCCTAAAGAGGTGTGCAGGATGTCAGAGCAAAATACTGTACAATATGCCAGATAAGAATACAGGGTGACTCCTAAAGAGGTATACAAGATGCCAGATAAGAATACAAGGTGACTCTTTAAGAGGTGTACAAGATGGCAGAGAAAAATACAGGGTCACTCCTAAAGAGGTGCACAAGATGTCAGACAAGAATACAGGGTGACTCCTAAAGAGGTGTACAAGATGTCACAAAGGAATACAGGGTGACTTCTAAAGAGATATGCAAGATGCCACATAAGAATACAGGGTGCCTCCTAAAGAGGTGTGCAGGATGTCAGAGCAAAATACAGGGTGACACTTACCGAGGTGTACAGTATGTTAGATTCAATCAAATACAGGGTGACCCTTAAAGAGGTTTGCGAGATATCAGATTCAAATAATGAGTGACCCTTAAAGAGTTGTAAAAGATGTCAGACTCAAATACAGGGAGACCCTTAAAGAGGTGCCCGCGCGGGAAGCCCAAGTTAATGGGTATTGGAATCTGTTGAAAGAGTCCTGGGGCTTCGAGCGAAGCGAGAAGCCCTTCTGAGCCTTTCTAACATGCGTCATTTGAAATGATATAACGTCTAGTCTTTCAGACTGACTGTATTTTTTTGAATACGGTACCAATAATTTGAAATTCAAGGAAGGGGAAAAAATTAAAGCTTAGACACGTTGTCATGAATCATGACATGTTTAATCTACCGTAATGTAAAATGAATTATTAACACTCCTCAAGAACTTGAGTACACATATGCAATAGGCTCATGGTACTGTACATATCTCTGCAAGATGTAAACTAATCAAGTTGTTGCAATGGTTACTGGAACCCAATCTTGTACACTATCGGAGGCCTACATTAGACCTATTAAAATATTTCCATAACGAGACTCCACAGTAGTTCCACTACCCACTACATTCTTAACTGCCTAGCTCCATAGCAAAAACATTACGCTAACATAGACTTCTTACCTGGTCATTTCTCAGGAGAGTAATTGCCACATTCCTCTGCTATTTCGAGAACAGCAATTTACGATTTGTTTGTTCACAGAATTTGGTAGGCCTACCTATGGGATAAATAATAGTGAAAGTTAATTGATATGTCAAGTAGAATGTCACCTGTACACTGCGTCTAATATCAATTTAAAACTATATTTTTCACACGCACTACAGAAACTCGTTTTAACTTAAATTCTTTAAGCGTACTTACTTAGCGTAGCAGAAGAAGAACTGTTCACTTCTCATTACCACGAAGACGATTTGGTGTAAGAAAGATGAGAAAGAAGACAACATACGCTTATTTATATACGGCCAATATTGTTTACAACATGCAACACATAAACAGAGCGGCCATGGTCAATGCCGCCAACCCAGTAGACATAATGTTTATTTAATGATAAGTGCCGTAATTATCGTCTGTGAGCAAGATAATTGCAAGGAAATGTCAATTAGGAATTATGTGTATATTTATTGACTAAATATAGGGATATGTTTGCAATTTAATTACAACGTGTATCATGCATATGTTGGCAAGACGATATACAGCGCTCTATACGGCTGGCCACCCTACTACACCGATGGTGCCAAATAAATCCAATCTGGTTGACACCTCCTGCTAGTAGGGTAATCTGTGCTGAGACCGGCCGCCTCTTAATGGAGTGGACTAGAATGTATGATAAAATGTGTGTTCAGCTTGCATAATTTGAGTTCATTATCACAATACACCATCTTAGAGATTCACTTCATTGGAAAAGTACATAGTTTCTTTAAGGTAGAGTATTCCTGTACCGTTATTTAGTCCCAGTGGTATTTTGTGCCCGTTTGCTCCGGGACTACGGAGTGGTTTACCAGGCAAGTGCACATCTGAACTAGCCCTGGGTCCGAAACAATATCAACAGGGTTTTGGGTCGGAATGTTGTTACGACACTATTCCAGAATACATGCCTCCGAAAGCTTTATATCTAAATACTCTAGCTAAATATACCCTCCTGAAAAGAAACCCTTGAATTTTGGAGGCATATAAAGTCCGTCAGAGGAGTCCTAGAAACAAAAGGAAGCAGCACTAGGTAGATGATGGAAGAAGGAAAAAACGGTTGATTAACGATATTATTGACATGGCATCTACGTTGGTCCAAACAGTCGAACAAATATGACAGGGCACAATAATGACGAAAAAAATCCCTAAGTACTGTACCCGTTCGTCCTGGGGATGCGATGACCCGTCTGCTATTACATCGCATTCCTGGAGTTCCAGGACAGAGCGGAGTTAAATGAACCTCAAGTCAAATAAGGAATGTGTCGGAAATTCAGCTGAGTTATCGAAAAAGCAGTGGGTAACACGAGACAAAGTATCTCTAGGGTCGTTACGGGCTTAAGTTTAATAAAAAAAATGCAAATATAAATGGGCGCCATCAACTGAATTCCTAGCAAACCACCTCCTTTCCTGGTTAAGCCTTACTCAAGACAAGGAAAGAAAAAGGAAAATCACACCATCATCAGATCACAACTAAGATAAAAACAAATTTATTTCACTTTGATAGTCAGACAGACATTTTAAATATTCCTCCTACCTGAGAGTATGGTCGAATGCCAACGTTAAATTGTCATTGTCCAAAAATCGAACCATCTCTTTTCTAATCAAAAATATTTCATCCACATAGAACAGAAAAATCTCTTAAAGTTCTCTTGGGTTCTCGGGATCACTGTAGCACTATGTCTTTCGTCACTGACATCTGTGATACCTGAGACCTAATTTCTCTTTAATTTAACATCATAAATGTGGATTTGAAAAAGTTATTAATCTGTCTAAACATACACATATTATAATCGCATATTTTAAACATCACGTAATTTTATGGCTTGCATGGCATAATTTAAATGTTAAACATGTTATTAAAATGCTCCTAAACATCGAATAATTAATTTACACTATTTACATTGTCATTAATACTTTCTTGTTTGTGAATTACAGAAAATTCACGGCTCATTGGTCATCATTATCATCATCATCAAAATTAAATATTTCTCACATTAATTCTCATTTCAAAATTCAACATATTCCTGTCAGAATCATTAACTCATCACCATTAAATCATTTAAATGAAAATTATTATCATCACTTCATTATGTTTTCTAATTATTCACACACTCTTATTTTATCATCTACTTCAGATTAAATCATCTTAAATCGTCAATACAAATTGTCTAATTCCTCAACTCAAGTTGCAATTCCTCAAATTATATCTCAATTAAATTTATTTTAATTCCATATAAATTCATTAATCATCAGCTTCTTTAATTAATTATCACCTTCTAATTCAGTTATTCATCATCTATCCAATCATCTATTAATTTATTTAAATCAGTTTATTTATCCAATCTTTAATTCATCCATTTATTTAATTCATTGATTTATTCCAAAATTTAATTTATCAACTTATTTAAATTTTACTCTTCTGGTTATTTAGATTTTCATTATTTCATCTAGTCATTCTGATTTTTATTTCATTAGGTCAGATCATTAATATGCTTAATTTTCAGATTATTATTTCATTAATTATTATTCTCAGAAAATCTTGTATTATCAACTTTATTTATTTGTTTAATTTCCTAACAAATTGTTTAATATGGTTTATAGAACGTTGTCTTACAGTTTTATCACTTCCAAGTTATATTTCGTATTTAATTTTCATGCCAAAAAATATTATTGCCTTCACGACATCACGTTGGATCTGACTATCCACAACTACATTATATATCCTCAATTCTTCAAATATCACATTTGAATACAATTATTCCACAAAACTCCATAAATATTCAGCACATACAGCATGAATCTCAACAATTACGCTAGACTGGGTTCGACAACCTCATGTCTGCTTCAAAATGCATTAGCAACATTGCAACTATCACTTGGCAACTTCCACAAAATGCCTATCACAAACTTCACTTAACCATGTTGCATGATCTACAAAAAATATATAACTGGCTTCAAATTATCAACGCACACAATCTCCAATAACTGTAATTAATCTGATCACATCTAGACAACTTCTTAAACAATTGGAAAAAAATATTACCTTAGTAATTCAAGATCTGCTTTCAAATAGCATAAATTCTCTTACAATTCTCATAATTCACATCACAGAAAAACACCAATGTGCTATAATCTCTCATATCAAAATCTGCAATACTGATCTGCCTTAAAATAAATCTGACCATTAATGATTCATCTTACAAGATTCAATTACTTTAAATCCTTCTCAAAGGTATCAAACACAATTATAAAAATCATCAAAAGCATCAGCTGTACCAGCTGTTAAACTGAAAGTACTCTCAAAAGAGTAAAGCAACAAAATATTGGATTGGCAAGCAAGAATTACAAATGTAACCCTGATGACATTTATCTTTACTTTATTTAACAAAATTTCGACTGATATGCGACTAGTAGTTCCTTGTTTGAGTCACTTACAATCTCATGTACACTCGGATGATAAAAATGAGTCCCTCAATGGCAAGTAAGATGAGTAACCACCGTACAATCGTATAAATACGAAAGACCTCGCCCCGTCGACTAAAATGATAGTGCCCTGAACGATGGGTAAGATGAGTAACCACCATACAATCGTATAAATACGAAAGACCCCATCTCGAAGACTATATGAGTGAATGTACCAGATAGGAATCAACAAGTCTCTAGTTGTCATATAAAAGCGATATTCATTCACTAAAGTGAGTAACATCTTAATATCTCCAAACAATCCAATGGAAAAAATCCCTACTGATGAATAATACACACTCGCTAGTATGCAATGAACTGACGAAGTAATTTTAGATAATCAATTGCAGATCACGAGTTCGAAATACTCGTCGCACAAAAAAAACTATTCATGAAAAATATCCTTACTGGAAAAATGTCTAAAAGACCTAACATCTGCTTAATAAAGCCAACCAATGGTGAGAATTTCGTATAATGATGCCTGCCATATCATATGGTCACGCCATATTCTAGCAAAATTTCGAAGCATATAAAGTCAAAGCCATGTCTAAATAATCGTATCACTCCTATTAGAAAAATATACATGTGTGCCCAGTATTCATGAAAATAATCGTATCAGGAAGTTATAACTCTTACAGTACCTTCTCATAATCAGCTGTTATTAAATTTCAAAGATCGTCGATTTTCCCTATGTAATGAATTCTCGAAAGATCGGCGTGAATATCATTCCATCCATGCAATGACGATTGCCTTCGAATCCCAAGAGAATCAGCTGGTGGACCTCCTTCTCGTCAGGAATCGAATCCATCGCTCTGTGGTACCATCCCGTCTCTGTCTGCGTTTACTCCGACATGATGAACTTCTGGTTATCCATAGCGGATATTGTCCAAATCCTCACGAAAAAGTTCATAGAAACAGCGGACCCCCTATTCCTCTTCTACGTTACGCCACTGTTCTATACAATGTTCAGTTTAAGTGTTGAAAGTTCAATTTCCACAGCGGTTTTGTTTTACTTGTAGAAAATAAAATTGTTTTATCAGAGTGTCTAAGTTTATGAAACACCCTGTAGCTGTGTTCGTACTCGGTAATTCATAACACTTCATAAGACTGACTTGCATTAATGCACGAGCTAATGTTCCTAAGTGCATTTGCTTACAACATTCCGTTTGCTTAGAATTGTTAATGTTACTTGGAATGCGTTATGAAATGCATAGTCGTAATGTCATTAAGAAAAACTACGTTCATTCGAAGTTCAAAGTTGCAGTATCTCGTAACTATCTGCTTTTATAATTCAAATGCTGAATAAACGTTCCAACTCAATGTAGTAATGAAGTTCAGCTTCTGTCATAATGCTTGCGTATAATGTTGGAATTAACCCGCTCGGTTTTACTGCAATGCTATAATCATCTCCGCCTAAAGCTGGCCTCGCCATGTCGCTCTACTATGCCGTTCTGCGTTGAAATGCAGCTTGGAATAAAGTTCTCCAACTACTCGCAATGCTGTTTTAAAAACCCCGGCCTCCTATGCTTGTTTGCTGCGGATGTCCGACCGGCTCACTGACCTACTTGTCGTTCGCTGCTCGGAGAAGCTGAAACTGTCGCTTTCACTTTCCGTGACAGTTTCTGTTCGCTGCGCGACCTTGTACCAAGCTTGGCGTGTGCTACTCAGCTCGACTCTCTTGCTTGGCTCACAGAGCTAGACTGACAGTGTCTGCACTGCCTCGACCCTTACCTGCCTGGTGCTGTCACGTGACGTCCTCCCCACCACCGTGGTCTTGCGTCACAAATATAATCTCGAACCCCCATCATCTCGGCTATTAAGTTATAAAATAACTTAAGGATTATCTGACTTCCTTCAAATTATTACCACATATAATGCATGTTATATCTCCTCTTCTAAGATGTTTAAATACCATGTTCCATATAGATCTTAATAAAGCTTCATAATTCCATCCATAAATCCATCTGCTTGACTGCGGTCAGCGCCTTCTAGATCCTAGACCTTCTACGTCATCCTGACATTCCTCTTGACTCGATCTGAGCGCTATCTTTTCTTAACTCTTCCCAAAACCTCAACTACGGCTTAATGTCTGCTGGCGTAGCCGATAGCCTCAACTAGGTGTCGGGTACAGTACGTTGGTATAACCGCCATCCCCACATTTACATTCACGAAGCTAGGTAACAGCCTAACTGTACAAAAACTATGTCTTATGAGGCAATAAATCATCGTAACACACATACATTTCAGTCTCCTGACCTCAGAATAGTCCTCGCTCAATTGCAATACTGTCACCATTACATCAATATCGATAGTGTAGCACATTTTGTCTCCTGAAGATAATCAAGAATCATTAAATCAATATTTATGAAGTCGTTAGTTCCACAGATTGTTATTATTATAGATGTTTTAAGTCATACTCTGTAAATTCTCGACATGGCATTATTTACTGTAATTTACAATTATTGCATGTTCATTTAATCCTCGTATCATTATTATTAAATGTCGTTTTACAGTATATCTTATTTAGTCCCATAGTTTGCACTTAAGCTTGTGATTATTAAACTTACTATACTCATAACATATGTCTAATGTGCTCACCTTACCACATTTCTTCAATAATTCATTACACTCTCAAATTTCGTTGAAGCTTCGTTTATTACTTTCCGTTACCACCTGTCATGGAATTCCTCCTCATGACCTAAATTATCTCACAAGCACAGAATTCACTCATAAACACATAATATACACCATAAGACCTCAAAATTTACCAGTAATTTCCGTAGGATTTCATCTTGTAACGTATGCACGTACACACGCCCCACGGGTCTTCACGCACTCTAATTGCTTTACTTATCACAAATAACCCACAGAAAATATATCGTTACACGACCTGATTTATTTAGCTTATTCTTTAAAAACTCCAAAAACTGCGCCAAAATACGTTACATATAGAAACATGAAAAGATTTAACCTTCAAGAATTAACACAAGACTCAATTCTCTGTCCATGGAACGATATACTACACTTGACTGGCGTTGATGAAAAGGTGAGCAGATTTGAACACAATACTGCTGGAACCATATCACAAACATGCACCTAAACGAACAGCCAAGTTCACTCGCAAAGCTGCTCCCAAGCTATCGAGCGACATTAAATCCGCAATGGCCGAACGTGACGCATTACACAGACGTTATAAGCAGACCTTATCAATTGACGATTTTGAAAAAAATACCCTGTGCTTAGAAATAGAGTTAAACAAATGATTCGAAATAAAAAAGTGTGCCTACTTCCAACAGCTAGCCGGTAACTTGAATGCTAGGAACAGCAGCAATTCAGGTCGATAGGTATTGGGAGGCGCACTACAAACTCCAATACGCATGATATTAATCCCAATGAATTAAATGCTAGTACGTATCGAGCGAGAGTCATAGCTGGCACAGGGGCTTGTGGGCATGATGGCCGCCGCGCGCAACCGAACTCTTGAATAGCGGGCTTTCCAAATGATTATTTATTGATTATTCACTCTTGATTTAACCAAAAGACCCAACTAAAGCACTCGCTACTCGGATTTATCGATATCTTGCGAGCCAATCATTGAAGAGGGTCACTGTAGTACTCTCAAGAGGTGTCACAGAGTGTTCAAGGTGACGGTCAGAGACGATGTAGAGCATTTAAGATAGCGGGAGGGTAGCTGAGTGGAAGTATCGTTAGTCGGTCAACCAAAGATGGTGGTGACTAGCGGGGAACGGTGAGGGTAGTATTATTTATTTTATTAGTTATTATGTATTTGTCAGGGTAGCCGAGCAGGGAGTATCATTAATCGGTCGAGCAAAGGTGGCTAGAGAAGGGTGGTGGAGGGTAGCCGAGCAGACTATCTTTAATTGATCGGTCAAAGAGGGTAGCCGAAAAAATTAAGATGGCGGCCATAGCTTAACTTAACCTAACATGACATTACCTAACTTAGCTCACCTAGCCTAACTTTACTTCATCTAATCGCAACTCACCTAACCTAACCTAACCTGACTACACTTGGCCTGTCTTTACTAAACCTTTTCTAATCTAATCCCAGCTAACCTCACTTGACCTTACCTGTTTGTAAGCAGGCAACAACAACACACCAACATTCCCAAAAATCTAGTTTACTCATTAAACTCATACTAAAAAACTAGGGAGCAGATGACCCGCTGTTCCTCCCCTTGAAACAATATAATATACTAGTCAAAAACATATTTTTTAAATCTTTACAAAAAATATTCGGAAAATAGGCTGTTGGTTTAAACTAAAAATCATATAAAGTCTTATGCTAACCCTTACGCTTACCTCTATCCAACGCGCAGTCAAAATCATTATATATATAAAAAAAAAAAAATAGAATGTAGGCTATATTTTCAAAAATAAAAATCTTAGAAATTCATATATCGGCTTAAACGAAAGGTCTCTATACCCTTTATCTGTACAACAAATAATGGTATTTTTAAATTTGTTTTCCAAAAACATTCAATTTGGAAAGTAGGCTATATTTCCGAAACTAAAAATCCTAAAAAGTCATATATCGGCTTAAACGAAAGGTCTCTATACCCTATACCCTTGATCTATACAACAAATCAAAGTTTTTTTTTCTCAAAAAGTTCAATATTTTCAAAACTATAAAACTATAAACTTTAAATCCTAGAAAGTTGTATGTTAGACTTAAAGCAAAGGTCATTTCCCCCTCTACCCCCAAAACAAGTTTTATAACCCTAGGACAAAAAAAAAACCAGTAGGGATATAGTGAGAGGTCTTCCCCACGAGGAGTGATCAAAAAGTACCCACGCGGGTGCTTGTCGATATTTCGTGAACCAGTGATCGGATTTGGACATATGAGGTGCCATAAGCCTCCGGGCGACGTCCCAATTCGTATGGTTCGTGGATTTAACCAAAGAACCCTAAACTAAAAGGTCATCGGCTTTTTAATATCTCGCTAACCAATGATCAGATGTGTACATATGAGGTGTCCTAGGACACGGGGTGATGCCCCCTCTTTTCCTATACCCCCCCCCCCCTAATTTAACCAAAGAACCCAAAACTAAAAGATCATCGGGTTTTTAATATCTCGCTAACCAATGGTGAGATTCCGACATATGAGGAGTCAAATTAATCGGGATGACCCACTCTCTTTTCCAATGGTTCATTTATTTACCAAAAATACCTAAAATTAAAGGGCATAATTGTAAAAACCTGATGTAGGATTTAACTTAATGCATGTAAGATTCCTAGATTTTCGGTGGCTTTTTTTTAGATTTAAGATTTTTGATTTTATGTTTTAGATTTTGCAAAATGACCAAACCGTAATGTTATGACTTGAAATTTTTGGTAACTAATTATTAAAGAAAGACATATAAGGATTTGTATTACTTGGAATTACATTCACTTTACTATGATTTTTTATATTTTACATTTAGCCAAAAGACCAAACTGTAAAGTCATTGACTCGAAATTTTAGATGACTAATTATTAAAGAAAAACATGTAAGGAATTATTGTTGTTGTTGTTGTTGTTTGAGTCTTAAGTCTTTTGACTGGTTTGATGCAGCTAAACCAGCTCAAAATTAAAAAGAATGTCAATCCTGAAAATCACAATTCAAAATTTGATCTGTTCCGATTAAGTGACGCCTCCGAAAAATCATATGCAGCCTTTATATACGCAGTTAACATAAATCAGGATGGAGTATTCACATCTACTCTAATCAGCGCAAAATCTTAAGCCGCTCCTGTACAAAACATATCCATGCCAAGACTAGAATTAGAAGCAGCACTTTTACTCACACGTTTAGTGCGAGAAATGAAGTCTGCTGCAGCAGACAAGATCAGAAATGTTTTTCTTTGGAGTGACAGCACCATTGTTTTAGGATGGATAAACACAGAACCTCGATCACTGAAAACATTTGTGGCTAACAGAGTCACAAAAATAAAAGAAGCAACTGAGAATGCAAAGTGGGGCCACGTATCCTGTCAGGAAAACCCTGCTGACCTCATATCGCGAGGGATTCCACATCATAATCACTGAAATATTCATATTTCCTTCGAACAAGTTTCTCAACTGGCGTTACATCATACGCATAAATTCCACTATTAAAATCTCTCCACATTTCATTTCATTATTGTACGGAATTTCAGTAATTCTACTCATCATACACGAATGCATAACATAATCTTCAAATTACAATAATCCACTATCGATTATACATTTCCTTACATTCCTTTGTGCATGTAATATTTTTAACTTGTTCCATTTCCAACGTTCATAATCTCTCTAAAGCATTTCACCTTAATACACTCTTTAGCGATTTATTTGCGACGTTACCATTTCATCGTTTACTTTATAAAACCACGTTACGCTACGGCAATGAAGTATAATATTGGTTCCAAATGGAGAGCTTATCTGTGGTAACAGGCTGGTCCCAGTTGAACCCGTCCGTCCTTAGTTGTTCCATTATGATATTTCCTCTTATCAAAACAGGACTCGCCAGCCCAAGAGGATCAAAGACTTGCTAGACTTTTGATAAAATCTCGCACTTTATATGCACTACTTCTGATGAGAGATTAACCAGATACTGCAATGTATCTCTTGTCGAATCCCAAACAATTCTTAACGTCTTACTGGCTTCTTTGTCTATGACCATCGAGTCGTGTGCATTCCATTGGATATTCAAGTGTTTTATGGTTTCCTTAAGGTTGGACCTCCACGTGCGTAACAACATTTGCCCCTTTTGCAATAGTTCCATAAGCTGACGATGAAGGTGTATTACTTCATCTATAGTATCGCCGCTGGTGATACAATCATCCGTATATAGGTCTTGTCTCACAATTTTGGCTGCAACTGGAAATTGATGGTCATGGATATTATAAAGTTATGGAAGACATCGTCGCGTGGTATGGTGCTGACGCTGTTCCGTAAGTGACGGTTGATATGTTTTTATTGGTAACAGTGTGTCCCGTCTCCATAAAATTTGTTGCAATGGTCGATCTTCATGGTGTATCATTATCTGCCTATACATTTTCTCAATGTCGGCCGTTGTTACATACTGGTGCATGCGGAATCTGCGAATGATGTGAAATAAATCTGCTTGTAAATTGGGACTTTGAAACAATTTGTCATTTAGTGGTGTTCCTCGTGTAGTTTTGGCGGATGCATCAAACACCACTCTCAATTTCGTGCTTGTGATCTCTGGACGTAAAACCGCATGATGTGATATAAAGTAACCATTGTCTGTGTCGTCCTCAGCTGTATCTTCAATGAGTGACACATGGCTAAGCGCTTCATACTCTTCCATAAAATCGCAATATGCCTGCTTCAAATTTTGTTGTTTGTTGAATTTTCTTTCCAAAGAGGCAGGTCTTCTCTTCGCTTGTTGTTTGAACTTCCCGAGAGTAATTTCAGATCGTATTGGCAATGTAACCACAAATCTTCCAGACGAGTCTCGCGTGGTTGATTCAGCGAATAGTTCTTCGCATAATTGATCTTCTTTTGTATAATGCTGCGCTTCTAGGATATGTTCTTGTAGCCAGAACCTTTCGAGCTGTCCTGATAATGTAACATTAGTCATTGTGAGACACGTAGCCCTTCCTTCAGCTTTATTTTCATGTATTTCTCCACCGAGAATCCAGCCCAATTTTGTGTCCTGCAAAACAGGTTGACCAGCTATGTTGTTTTTTGGCCTTCCAACGACGATTTTCCAGTAAATGCTTGCTCCAAGCAGCAGATCAACATCTCCTGGCTCGTTGAATGTAGGGTCTGCAAGTTGAATATGTGTTGGCATGACTATCTCATTGATGTTGACCTTAAATTGAGGTAGTCGTCCTGTGATGGAAGGAACAACGCAGCATTCCATATTTATGCTGTATTGACTATAACGTTGTATATGATTGATTCCCTTTGCTTCAACCTGGGCACCACTAACACCGCTCAATTGTTGATTCTGGCGAAAAGATTGCAAATTAAGCCGTTTGCTAAATTTATTGTCATCAAATTTAACTGTGCACCAGGGTCTAATAATGCTCGGCAGGTGATTCTACTGCCTTTATTGTCCACTACATTCACAAGCGCAGTTGACAGAAGAAATTGTGATGTTCGATTTCTTGTTAAATTAACGCTTGGCCCTTGGCCTACAGTCGATTCTTGCAACTGAATTCTTCGATTTGCTTCTGAAGTTGTGGCTTTATCTTGGCTTTCTGAACTGGCACTGTCTTTGTGCAGTAATATTTTATGCAGTGAGTTGCATTTCTTGCATCTTATTCCGCGGTAATCTCTTGCTAGATGTCCAAATTTTAGACAATGTTTCTTTTTAATGAATAACTGTCTTCTCTCATCAGGCGTTTGCTTCAACAATGTTTCACACTGAAGAATGAAGTGGTTTCCTTCACATATGTTGCATTTGAATGAAGGTGTGTTCACCATTAAAACCTTCTTATCCTGTGTATTTTTCCTTTGAATATACCGTTTCCCGGACTCAATTTGTTTACTGATTTTGGTATGAGAGTATGTTTCAACAACTTCAGTGATTGGTATCACTCGGCTAAAAACTTGGTGAAATCTTGTAGAGTTGGCATATTTTCTGTGTACGATTCTTGATTCTTTCTTGCCAGTCACGCTGTTCTATATAATCTAGTTTCTGCTTGACTAAATGGATTATTAAGGTATCCCAATGATCTACAGGCTGATAAAGTGATTTTAGCGCTGATTTATTCATTTGGATGTGCCAATTCAATTTTCGCATCGAGTCTGCTTCGTTCTCCTTCTCGATTTCTGGAAATTTGAAAAGCTCATCCAGGTGGGTTTGAATAATCATCATTTGGTTGACGTATGTAGCATTTAAAAGATCCCAAGCGTTGGTATAGCTCTCTTCGCCCATGGTAATCCTTCGATGACAGTTTGAGCCTCACCCTTCAGTACGGTACTCGCGACAAGATACTGGTGCCTCTGTATATTTGATAGGTTTGTATTGTTGTGAATTGTGGATTCAAAGCTATTTTTTGAAAAATCGCCACTTTTTGTAATCGCCATCGAATCCTGGGAGTTTTATTTCTGGCAATTTTGACACATTTGTATGAATTGTTTGAGGACGTGCTGGTAATTGAAGGTTTTTGGGTATTTAGGGTTCTTTGTTGTTGTGCTGTCTCGATGATAGACTGAAGTTGAGTGACTGTGTTGAAATATAGTTTTTCAAATACAGCGCGTTCACCCTCACATTCCGCCAGAAAAATGTCCGCTTCCGTTTCTTCCTCTGATATGTGGTCTTCGATAGCCTGTTGAATGTCGTCAAATTCTTTCCAAAATGCCCTCTATTTTTTATAATTTTACCGTTGCTTCGATTGGTGTGGTGTGTTATGAGATCGAGTTGGCTATTCTAATCACAAATCCTTTTACTCGTGTGCGACTTTGTTTTAGCTTTGTGAATTGGGACATCTTGAATTGCGATTAATAATATTAAATTGCGTAGGTCTGTGTAGTGACTAAAGCAATAACCTATTTTACTTCAATGAATTATATGAATTTGTACAATAGGATTTGAATGACGGTAGCTCAAAGTTTCGGGAGTCGATATTAATTATTTTTTGAAATATGGAAGAAGGTGAAGTGAGTAGTAAAGACATTTGTCTAGAATGGGTCAGTGTGATATTACTTGTTTTGGTAGTATGTCTCTTGAATTTTATATGACGCTGCTTGTAGTGGCGTTTACGTTTCAGTTGTCGATTGCGACGTATTTCTGTAATCTATGAATGTCTCTCCAATTATGATTTATTTAATGCTCACAGGTGTCGCGAGTTCCGCTGTTGGGCGCCAATGTTAATGAGTTGGGTTTGCTTTTCTGTTTGTTTGGTGGTGTGTTGAATATTTGTCCTCTTTAATAAAATGACTTATTGCTTGCTTATATATTCCTTTGTATCGTATTATCAATTCCATGGTTTTGTGTCAGTTGACTGCCGACAGCGCAGCGTTATGAACTCTCTAAAACCAAGGAGCTTAGAAAAGTTGTCCATATATAGAGTGCGCTAATAGCTGCACATTAGCAGCTGCTGAAATGAAAGACCAAAATAGATTGATCCAATAATCTCCCTAACATGTTTCTTTGTAACCTGGAACTCTGTTCTCTGGGCCACTTTTATTTGCCCCACCCTGTAAAAAACAAAGACTAGCGACATCTCTTTTGGTTCTTCCGGCTATCAGCCTTCTTCTTTCCTTTTACCTCTGTGCCTTTCGCAAACGATCCTGGACTTGATTTATAAAGTGTTTTGTGAAGCTTTTAATGGGCCATACCAGAGTTGTGCTGAACAACAGCAGCAGAACAGCGCCCCTGCTATGACCCGGTTGATGCATAAAATGTATTACTTTCCCGCCAATGCTCAACATAGTTGCTATTTATATAGGTGAGCAAGCTGCGGCTGTGACGGCTAATATCCCTGAAAACATCCAAAATTTAAGCGTACAGACCAACTGAAGCGAGGCGAGGCACATGGCTAGAATCTACTGGAGCAGTTTTTGTGTCCAGCTCACAGAAGTAGCCCCGCTCTGAACACCCCCTGTGTTCAGCAAACACTTGGCTAGGAATATTCAGTATGTATTTCCTCTGGTTTCATTTTCTTCATTTATGGGCCGGTCTTCTCTTTTTCTGTGGTCAGTGGCTTTTGTCACTGCAACCCTGCAGCGTAATAAATTGATACCAATCTCATTACGACGCATGACTGAAGGTTTCTCAGTTTTGGAATTGGTAATATTCTTCAAAGCCGGCCCCGTGGTGTTGGGGTAGCGCACCTGCCTCTCACCCGGAGGCCCCGAGTTCGATTCCCGGCTCCGTCAGGGATTTTGGACACTGACGTGAGGGCTGGAACGGGGTGCACTCAACCTCGTGAGGACAATTGAGTAGCTGTCTGACAGTGAGGCAGCGCCCCGATCACGAAAACCAAGATTAACGTCCGAGGCGACCCGATGCGCTGATCACGCGTCACCCCAATATCTGCAGGCCAACTGGCTGGGCAGCGGTCGCTAGGTAGGCCTAGGCCCTTCACTGGCTGTAGTGCCAGGGGTTATTTTATTATTATATAATATTCTTCAAACGAGTGCACATTTCTCAGTAATTGGTTCTTACACTCTACCTTTTCTACAGTTAAACATTTATCTCTAAAATTCTCCTGTACGCGCTGCGATCAGCTTAGCATACCTAATGTTATACATTTCCTCACTTCTCTGGAAGCCCTCGCAAATATCGCAGCTTCCATACTTGTTGAGCAAGTGTGTGTCTTTGCTGGCTTTCCTTTTGTCTCGGCGTGGGCACAAGTTGTACAATACTTGCTATTTACGCCGATGAGGAGCACCTTCCTAGTGCGGTAACCGACGATAGCTGCCTACAAAAGCACAAATTAATATGACCTATATAGTTATTATGTTATGATACACAGTAAGTTAATATTTTAAATTGGGTAGAAATGAAATAAAATAAGGATTATTTCAGTCCAACTTAGATCAAAATCATCTAAAACTATTTTTGTGAATTTAATGTTATTTGGGCAGAAAAATACCCTAAATCTAAGACGGGAAAAGTTCCGGAGATACAGTTGGACGCTTTTTGGACATACTTGCCGAATTTCGTCATAATCGTTCCTCTCATTTAGCCGCTAACCCGTTGTACAGTCACTCTAAAATTCTTATTTTTACTTATTTCAAAATTTGAGCTTTAAACCGTAATTTTTGTAAAATCGTATACGAACACTAATGAAAAGTAAGAACTTAACTTTAAATTATAAATGTCATATGATTTTGGGGAATCCAGCTCGTACTTTGGTGAATCTTAGCTGTGAAACTCCCTGACGAAGTTTGGAGTTACGTTCTGGCAAGGTGAGGCTACTCTAGAATTTGACGTGCTAAGAAATTCTGCTATGAAGCTCTACTGTTCACCGAAATACTACTTTTATCATAAAGTGAATAGAGCAAACTATGTAGCGCCACTGAGATGCTTCAGTTCTGGACTTAGCCTACGTGTTTTGCCAGGTACAGTACGGTAACTAATAACACACTTACCACGCCAGATAAGGATAAGTAGTCTCATGTCTATATTTCCACTCCATCCTGCTTCAATCTCCTCTCTATTTCTCTCGTCTTTGTTTAAGATTTCTGAAAAATATTATTGCCATTGATACCAATCTCATCTGGTCCCCTTGGGCAAACAGCATCTGTCCTATTTTACTTCTTACTGGTTTGCTTCTCCTAAAACCCCTTCTTGAGAGTTTCCTTGTTATATTGTACAATTCCTTCATATCACCCTTTTTCAGGTAATGTAGACTATCAAATATAGTTTATCATATCCAAATACAATGCTAAAGCTGCAAGAGGAAACTGAATAATTTTGGATCTTAATGTAACTCTTTAGGGCTATCTCAATGTGTGGCATGTTTAAATTTTCAGGTGCCCACCTGTTGGCGCATTTTTTTAGTTTATAGTTGGATTTGTCTTAGGTGAATTATCTACAAACAACTAGGTAACCAACAAAACGTTCTTGTTTGGAATTATATCTGACGTGCCAATGCTGTAAGAGGAAACTGATTACTCTAGGATCTTTAATGTAGTTGTTTGAGGTTATCGCCAGTTTACAGTTTACGTTTACAGTTGCCAATCATTTGACGTATTGTATACTTGGATTAATCTTTGGTATAATGTCTTTAAGTAATGGAAATGAGCCACAAGCGTTTCGTATATGGATTGTATCATATTATGTAATAAGTTGGTACTTATTCCTTTGAAATGTTGTCAAGAAATGTTGTTGCTTTTCGATGTCTGTCTATCTTTATTATCATACCTTCGTCAGAATTAACACTTTATTTAACGTAAATCTTGGCAAGTGTTTCAAGTTCAATGATATTTAAAAATTATGCACATTGTACTCCATAGGTAACCGTTAAAAAGACCAAATAAATCAAATTGTAGCCAGGCGTTGAAAAAAAAAACTGAAAAGCCGGACATTAACGAGAACAAATTCGCGCGGTTCAACTACGTAAATGCGAATACATACAAAATCATCAATTTATTCGAGAAACACGGCATCAAGATAGCATTGATAACAAACAACAAAACCGGCAAGCATCTGCACAACAGTAATTTAAATAAACAAGACCCGTACTCAAAGTCAGGGGTATGTTCAATAACGTGCCAAGACACAGGGTGTCAAGCAAATTACATTGGCCAACGAGGTAAAAGAATAGATACGCGTTGCAAAGAACACAAATGCGATAAAATGCGGGACACACTCCGCTGTATGGGAACACATGTACGACGCCGGACACAAGATTCACTAACATTGAAACAGACTTAAAAATCATACATCACGGATCGAAAGGAAGAGCCCTCGACGTAAAGGAAGCAATCGAGATATACTTAGCTAAAATAAACAACCCTAATAGTCTTAACGAACACACATTCACGGAGAATACACCCCTCTTTACACTACTAGAAAACATCCCCCGTATGAAACGAGAAACAACATAACGTTGCAGCCAGGCTAGATGAGGGAGCAACAGGGGAAAGATGTTATTGGATGTACTTTGTACCATATCTTCAATAAACCAAGGCTGGCATTAACGGCAGTATTATAGACCCTAAGACATTCTCAATAGACCAGGTGCTCTTAAAGAAGGCTGTTTAGCTTACGTGTGGCCTTTAATAGTTGAAGATTTCCAGAATACAGTAACATGCACCATATTACGATGATTAGACTTGGGCAGCACAACATATGTGTCATTGCCGGACGAGAATAGATAGTTGGGAATGGCCAAGGAGGATAAGAGATAACGTGACGGCACAGGAAATTCCTTCCAGTTCAATGCAGGCAGTGGTGTTAGCAACTGCACGGGATCTGACCACACATCGTTCCAACAATCAGCTAAGTTCACAGTCCACTCCAACCCGACCATGTATTAACAATCACAGATATCACACTATGTCACCTCTAACAATAGCTTAACGACAATTCACATTAACTAACAAATCTTGACAATTTGCGCTAGTTTAATAACTACTGGTGCTAAATAAGTGTACATATTGTAAATACCAACATCCATAGATTTTTTTTATTTCATTAGCGGCAACGAAGATTGATAAAAGAGTAATTTTATGGATTCAAGAGTTCTTGACTGGTCGCTCGCAAAAGGTTAAAATGGGTAATGTATTCTCGGAGGACATTTCAATAACGTCAGGTGTCCCTCAGGGTAGTGTGATTGGGCCCCTGTTATTTCTGGCACTTATTAACGACCTACCGAATGGGATTCGAAGTGACTGCCCATTGTTTGCGGATGATTGTGTAATATACCGAAAAATTCAAACATCACAAGACAACGCTCAGTTACAAATTCACCTCAATCTGGTTCATAAATGGGCGATTGACAACAAAATGAAGATAAATACGAGTAAATGTAGTCTCATGAGAATAGGGAGAGGGCGAAGGCATGATTTTCAATATAATATTGGCTCGGAAATACTTGTAGAAGAAGACTCGTGAAATACTAGGGCATCCATGTAAAGAATGGTATGAAATGGAGTAGTCATATAGGTTGTGTCGTCTCCAAAGCGTACAAATCACTTCATTTTGTAATGCGGGTATTAAAAGGCAGTAGCTCTACCGCAACAAATTAGGATTTTTGACCGTGGTGAGGCCAATCTTGGAATACGACTCAGCGGTTTGGGACCCATATCAGGTGGTAGGGCTTATCAATGAGCTGGAGATGGTACAAAGGAAGGCTGCTAAGTTTGTGCTCACCGATTTTAATCCTAGAAGTAGTGTAAATCGAATGATAGAAACACTAGGGTGGGAATATCTGGAAGATAAATGGACGAAATCCAGACTACGCGCTATGTTTAACACTTACACTAATCGGCCAGCATGGGGAGAACTAAGCAAACGTCTAGAAAATCCCGCCTACCAGAGCAGGGCAGATCATCCACATAAAATCAAGGTTTGACCACAGCGTACAAATTATGGGAAATATTCTTTCATTAACCGTGGTATTGATAATTGGAACTTATTACCTGCCTCAGTTTTAGAGTCTTTCCCCAAACATATTGTGTTTTAAGAGAAGATTGAAATGTTGTGTAAATACTACGATGTAATTACTATAGTTCCTAAATTGCGAATTGTGTACATTGTGTTTGATGTTATTGTTGGTAATTTTCTGTATTTGTACAATTTGCCACCGGGGAATTACCCCCATTTGCAAATATTATATATAATAATAATAATAATAATGGCCTAAGTGTAAATGATCTGATGATGATCGCTTGACGAAACTGGTCATCCAAGTGTATTTATTAATCTCATGTAATTTTATTTTCAGGATTAAGGACACACCAATTACAATCGGGTACAACCGTGTTGACCGACTGAAAAATATTAAATTTCGATTACTAAGGCAGCACTTCAATTGCCTTCCAACACGATAACATTTTCACAAACATAGAATCCCATCTTAATTTCCCTTTACATCAATCACTCTCAATTGTTAAAATCTTTACATTAATTTGCACCATACGCTTTCAATGATGCAGTGGCATGTTCTCATAATACTAGCACAATCGTATTAATATTGTTCAATCCCGGTGTTAGGGGATGGTATGAACAGGGGTGTGTGGATGTACAATTTAGGGGTGGTTTCCGAAAGGGTGCAAGTTTCCCGTAGTTGGGGGAAACTGCAGGTGTAGGTGTCTGTTAGAGGATGTAATGTAATGGGAGTATAATCTATAGGGGCGCGATTACTTGTCAAGGGATGTGCGACTATGAGGGAGCTATTAGTTAAGAGTAGCAATTAAATGTGAGCGAGTAGGAGTGAGCCTACTTGCAGAGTCGGCAGCTTGGCCGCTGTCTGGCTTAACACTAAGTGAGCACAATGGAGTACCTGACGCTGCACTTCCTAGCATTCACGGTCAGGGGCAATTAGGAAGGAACAGGTTGGGCGTACAGGTGTAAAGTCGGTATAAAATGATGTACAAAGTGTAGGTTACTGATCAAGTATTTATTTGATCAGTTGTGGTTAATGTAGTGTCCCTCTTAGTGAAGGATAAATGTATACGAGAGTTTAAATGTATTACAAATTATAAGTGTAGGTGTGCAGGGAGGAATACAAGTATGTAAGGATATCTGAGCACCTCTCTCACCTGGCGATGACGACGCGTTGGAGCTGGATCTAGATGCACAGAGCCGTGGGCCGCGACAGTTATTGGGTCTCCGTCGGGCCTTCCTTTTAAGAGTTCCCGAGCTGCTGACTTGGTGTATCGTCATTGTTGGTGCTCCAGATAGTCCTGAGTGTAAATGTTTATGTGGATGTCGTAAGCTTGGCTAACAGCGATGTTACTGCGCCTGCTTGTGTAAAGGAAATGTATTCGTTGAGGCGCATGACTTAGCCTTTAAGGGTAGTTTTTGTAGGGTGAAATGGTGTGTTGGTATTTGGATAGAAGTAGATGGTGAAGATGTGTGGGTGGCTGTGCAGCCGTCTGTAGATTCAGGGGCGTATGTTTATAGTCCCCTCTGGGTGCGTGGATGTCTCAGGTCCTAGGGTCGTGTCGACCCTGGGGCTGAACAAGACCTCGTCGGCCTTTAGATCGAGTCCTCGCGATCTGGATTGAGAATTAGGGGTGTTTTACCCTCGTCGTCCTTCTTCTTCATCCTTCCGGGTCCTCCTTCTTCTCCTTGTCCTTCCCTGGCGTAGTGTAGATGTCGGTGTCGTGTGTAGAGTGTGCTCATAGGGTTTGGGTTTAGGGTATGGATCATAGTTTTACATATTTTTTTATAATCTTGCTGTTTACATGTTGCAAAAAATGACGTGTACATATATTTATTTATTTATTTATTTGCGCACAACAGGATTTTCATCCCAATTACAGTGGCATTAAGATTACACAGTATGTTATTTAAAACTTATACTAACTTAAACTAAACAGTAATTATAATTATAAAACAGTAATTAAAATTACACAGTGTGTTATCTTAAGATGTATACTAACTTAAACTAACAGTAACTAAATAAAACTAATTAAAATAACTAGGTGTACAATTAAAACATTTTCATTTCAGGTGTACAATTAAAACAGTATAGTACAAATAATACATGTGTAATACAAGGTTGGCTATGTAGAATGACACGGTGGTAAGAATTCATGATTTACAATTTGCAAGGTTTGTGACATTATTTCTGGAGAGTGGTTAGGAATTCCATCAAAAATACTGTCAAGGAAGTATTAAAATCTAAGGCATTATTTCTTTGAGCAACATTGTTAAAAATATTACATATTCTGTTCAGCGGTGAATTTTTGTGGGCTGATGTCCTGGTTCTTTTAATTTCAAATGTGATATTGTTCCTAGAATTGATGCGTGGTACATCGAAATTTAAGAGAGAAAGGAATTCGGAATCATCAACTGAATTGTTTATAATTTTGAAAAGGAATTTCATAGCATCTATTTTTCTTCGTATTTCTAAACTGTCTACATCAAAATTTATTAGCAGTTCCTGGTATGGTATCAAGTGAGGATAGTTGGCTGTTCTTTTAAAATGTAGATATTTTAGGAATTTCTTTTGTGTTTTTTCTACCATTGAGGTATATGTCTTGCATCTAGGACTCCATATAATGCTGGCATATTCTAGTTTCGGTCTGACTAGTGTGTTGTACAGGTGTATACACGTGCTTATGTTTTTGAATGGTTTTGTATTCCTGATAACAAATCCAATTGTTTTGAGTCAGCTATCATTTTCAGTATATGGGGATGGGGGGGGGGGGGTAAACGTTAGTTCTCGATCTAGCAACACACCGAGATCTTTGTTTTCATGAACGGAATTCAAGACACTGCAAGCTAACTTGTAATTTAAAACGATAGGGTTTATATTCCGGGTGAACGTCATTGAGATACATTTTTCTACGTTTAATCCTAATAAATTTTCTGTAGTCCATTCCATAATACTGTTCAGGTCATTTTGAAGCAAGTCGCAGTCGGTAGATACAGATATGTTTCTATATACCTTGAAGTCATCAGCATACAATAGACAATTAGAATGCTTTATTCTTTGAGGTAGATCGTTTATGAAGATGAGAAAAACTAAAGGTCCAAGGTTCGATCCCTGACCTATTCCCGAATTAGCTTCAAATTCTCGAGAGTTCTTTCTATGAAATGACTAGGGCCCGGATTTATATGCACTAAAAAAAACCTGAAAATATGCATGCAAATTTGCACTAACAAGTTAGAATATATGCACGGAAAATAATGAAATATGCACTTAAAACATGCAATTTTATTCACTTACCTATTTACAGGTATCATTTGTTGCAAAAAGAAGCATCACAATAGGTAACTAGTAGTCTTTCAATGTTTTCTGGAGACAAACTATGTCTCTTGTCCGTCAAAATGAGTTTATAGGCTGAGAATGATCGTTCTACATCAACTGACGTGATTGGACAGTACTTATACACGGGCACCAAAGTTTCGGAGCATACATCTGGCAAGGACACCCCAGTTCCACTCAAGTATTGACTAATTAACACAATCTTCTTCAGTCCTGGGTTCGAATTCAACACCTTTTCTAACTTGCATTTAATCTTCTCTCCAATTTCGCCTGGAGCGGAATTCAATGAAGATGCAGCTTTCTCAACGAGATCAAGTGATTCATGGAGGGGAGTACCAGAAGATTCTAAGCTCTCAATGGCTTTTGGAAGTATAGAAAAATGTGCATAAATGAAATTCACATCTTAATAAACAGTAGCGGTTTCAAACACAACTTTTGCATCACGGACACACGCAATATGCTCATCTTCAAGTTTTGTAACCACTTCTTTCACTTCATTAACATTCTCCTGATAAAATGATACTGCAGATAACCATGTCCCCCACCTTGTCAGGACAGGTTCAGGTGGCAAAGGAACTTCAGGTAGACAATATTTCCAGGGTAGATTCATATAGCGGAGGTAGGTAATTTTTCCTAAGAGTTGATTCATCTGGTATTTTTTGATTTACACAATATTTCTCAAGAAATTATCGCAGAACTGGATTGTTTAATTTATTCCATGGAATGTTGCTGCATACGAAAGCCCTACAAAGATCATTTGAAAATGTATTAAGAATACCGGACTTAGATTTTACCTGCGTAAGAAGTAGCTGTTGTGGTGTGCTGTTCTTCTCCTCCTTTGCTTTAATATGTGCAGTTGTTTTTGAATGCTGTTTAAGCTGAAATTTCTTTTCACATTTTACTTCCTTTGAGCAAACTTGACAGTACACGATGACACCATCTGTTGAATAGTCCCTATTACCCGACACCCACTGATTTAGTAAATCTCTTCTCCTGCTCTTTTCCTTAGGCATTTTCAGAAACTAACGTAACGTAACTAGTGAACTGAACATACTTCTGTCCTGACCAATTGCCCAACCCCCTGAGATTATTATCTACGGTGGTAGAGAAAGGAGTTCCGGGAAGTCCAGCCAGCCTGCCTACCCATACCTAAGCTATCTGTTGCCATTGTCAGTTGTGAAAGTAAAGTGCCGTTACACAGAGAGTCGAAAACACCAATTAGTGAGGGATGCACATAATATAGGCAACTAGCTAGGGATGCACAAAACAGATTTATTTTAGTAGTTCTTGTAACTGTCCTTAAATTCAGACATATATACCGGAATATGCTGTTACGTCTAGAATATGCACTAAACCCCAAAATATGTCAAAATATGCATATGCATATGCGCATATGCATTTTTTTTAAATCCGGGCCCTAGAAATGACACATATTGCTTCCTGCCTTTGAGGTAAGAGCTGAAGAGGCTTATAAGTAAATCAGAAAATCCTAAGATTTTGAGTTTTTCAGGAGGACATCGTGGTTAATTTTGTCGAAATCCTACTGAAAGTCTGTGAATACAACATCCATTTGTCCTCCTGCGTCTAATGTTCTGGACACTGATTCAGTAAAGTTGACCATATTTGAGATAGTCGAACGTCGGGCGAGGAAACCATGCTGCTTTTCGGATATTAATGGTCTGGCATAAATGGAAATTCTTTGGTACAAAATGAATTCAAAAATCTTTGCTACCGCTGACAATATACATATCGGACGATAGTTACTAATTATCATTGGATTTCCAGATCTTAAGATTGGACATACTCGGCTTATTTTCCAATTAGATGGAAATGTGGCGGTTTTAATAATTAAGTTATATATATGAAAAGGAGAGGGGTGCTTGAGAACATCTGCACAGCCCTTAATTACATATGGCGGGATATGATCTGGTCCAGCTGAGGATTTAGGCTTCAGTTTTCTTATAGCTACTTCTACCTCATGTAAGGTGACTTTGTCAATCTGCAGAGTGTCGGTAGTGATAGATGTATCGCTAGGCATGCAGTATTGGGCTGTATTAGGTGAGTAAACCGATTTGAAATACGACGCAAAAACTTCAGCTACGTCTTGATCATTATCGTATGTTTTACTGTCGTGGCAAAATGTATCACACCTATTATTATTCTTCCTTTTATTTTTGACATACGCCCTGAAGGTTTTTGTATTATCGGTGATATTCTGTTCAATAGATTCAATGTGCCTTTGATATGCTGATTTAATTGCTGTTTTTATTTCGGATCGCATTGTTTTAAACTGACTGTTGAAGTAGTCCGACAATCTTCTTCGTTTCCAATAAAATTCCTTCTCATGTAATTTTTTTAATTATGACATCTGTAAACCATATAGGATATTTTCTTTTGTTGTGCGATTTTATTTGAGGGACCGATTCGTTAATTACCCCGTATAGGTTCGAGTAAAAGCAGTCTACTGCAATATCGACATTAGTGCATTTGTATAAGCAGTCCCAGTTCGAGTCCTTTAGACCCGTGAATAGATTTTCAAAGTTTGCGTTTTTAAAACTGTATGATGTTTGGTAATCAATTTTGCATTTTTTATTTGTAGAAGTGGCCTGCATTTCTATATTCTGAGCGGGGTGGTGGACATCCTCAGGCAGTAGGGGTTCAGTGTTTCGTGTACGTTATACATTAGTTATATTCTGAGTGGCTAAAACTAAGTCTAACGTTTTACCGTTGCTGTTTTGGACTGAATTATATGAGATCATATTAAATAGATTTATAAAAAGATTTAGTTGTCGACTTTGCTGAGTTGTGTTAAAATCGTTATTGTTATCGGTTATTGTTGGTATATTGAAATCCCCAACAATTAGTACATGATTGTCATGAACCTCGTAGTGTGATTCTAGCCATTGGAATACTTCTGAATACACTTCCAGCTTTGAGGACGGAGGTATATACAAGTTAACAATAAACCACGTCTTTCCTTGAAAGTTTAATTTTAGAAGTAAGCCTTCGTAACTGCTAGAAATTGGCTCTACCTGAAGTACCGATACATCTTCTCTGACAGCTGTTAGCACACCTCCGCCCCTCCCAGTGTTACCCCTAGCAGGTCCTCGGTCCGCACGGTAAAATCTGTACTTCTCATTACAGACTTCGGCACCATAAACACTCGAATCTAGCAATGTTTCACTAAGAGCTATAACTAGGAAGTCATTGACTAAAATGTTTGTGTTCAGTTTGTCCAATTTGGTGTTCAGACCACGCACATTCTGATAGTAAATAGGAAATATAGAAGTAGACATCATATTTACAGTTTAGCTAAGTCTTCTACACTATTAATAATTATTGCATCAGAACCTTGATTCTTACGCATTTTAATTATGGTATTTCTTACCCAAATGAATGCGTAGCCCTTTTTCATTGCGTGTGTTTCGTGCCTGGGCCAGGAGCTTCCTTCTCTGGGGGGACAAGCTCTCGTTTATGTAGACTGTCTTGTCACCAGGAAGATTTGCATGTCTAGTAGAGAGGTTCCTCTTGATTCTCCGTCGCTCCATGAAGTGTTCCTTGTCGGTTCTCCTCACAAATTTCTCTATGATTCCCCTGTGCGTTTGGTTCGGGGATTTTGGAAGGCGGTGACAGGCATCTATCATTTCTGGACTTACTTGTAAATCCAGAGCCTGTCCGATTTTCTTCACAGTGTCCTGGACGGATTCATTTGGAATATCTGGAACACCATGTATTTCGATGGTATTCCTTCGTGAATATTGCTCCACATCTCCAACTCGGTTTTCTAACATCTTGACTTTTTCTTTTAGACTGTAATTTTCTTGTCTTAATTTGTCGATTTGATTGGTACATTTAATTAATTCTTTCTGCTGGTTTGCAATTAATTGTGCTGTGTCGTCCAATTTTTTGTGACAGAGTTCAAGAGAATTCCCTAAATCAGTTTCTCGCACTTTCTGTTCTTCCTTCTTTCTTCGCACTTCCTCTGTCAATTCCTGTAGTAGAGAGAATATGCTGTCCAGTGATGGGGTGGTTTTATTAATAGGGCCTGATTTCCGTGTACTTTTGGTATTCACACACTTTTGGCAGTTCCACTCTGTAAACCTATTAAAATTGGTAGCACATTTCTTGTGGTACCATTTTTCTCAAGTTATACACTGTACCTTGAAAGCCTTCCCTAGCACTTCCCTGCATTCTTCGCAAGCGCTCATAGTAAAGCTTGGTGACGCACTCCTTCGTTTTCAATAAAAACGGGATTACTCGTTATGGAAGTAGTTGTCACTAGTACCAGTTACTAAAGAGTTTTACACTTGACAATCGCACACTAGATACACATGGATATCCCACTAGAAACACTCGTAATTACACAAATTAATGGAGCTGGTCACGTCTGCACTATTCACTCAGTCGCCATACTTGGACCTCTTGGTGTGCCATACAGGAAGGGAAAAAACCATGGTTCGGCGGGTTGTTGTGCCGTCCTTGCTCTGTCTGAAAAAAATGTTCCCTGTATGTACATCGTGTTTACAAAGTGTAATGTGTAAAAGATGGAAGAAAATAGAAAAATAGGTGCCTCGGGTGTAAGTTAGGGGATTATATCAAATAATAGTTTTATTGTCTGGGGTTAAATGAGACACCTGTACAAATTTTAATGTTAGTAGAAAGAAAGGAAAGAAAAGCAGTATAATCAGTGTTGAATGGTGTGACATATGCGTAGGTATACACTTGTGTGTTAATATTGTTGTGTGTACCTTGGATTTACAATATTTCTACAATTATGATACAATATAAAGTACTTATTACTATACCGTTCTGCTCATGAGTCTGGTACCTTTTTTTTTTTACTCTCTACGCCTTCTTTTAGCGCTCTTGTTTTGCTACTCCTTCTCCGTTCATTTGTAGCCGCTGTTTAGAGGTCATGCCGCTAATTCATCTATTTACCTAACGTGAATCTTTCCTCGTGGGTAGAAAAAATTCACCTTAGTAGCGAGGGTGGGCGCTTACAACCTCTGCGTTGTCCCAGGCTACCGTGCGTCGCTCATTAATGAAGCGTTTCTATATGTGTGGTTGCGTCAGCATCGCTCGGTGCCCCACGGTCACTTGACGTTGCTGATCGCGGCGCCGTCGCCTTATTTGCGCGACTAAAATCGCTGCAGTGTGTACGTGTTTATGCTAGAGAAAGTGTATTACATTTGTGTGTGTGAAAGATATATTTACAAAAGGTATGTGCACTTCGTCGTGGACCTGTGGACAAAATATATTAATGAATGTCCAGACGGGGTTGCGGGCATTATATTGCCGCTCGGGTGATCTGTAATAGAGCATAACGATATTATGTCAGTCAAATATACCATTTATCGGTGCATGCCGATATCGCTTGTCCTTGGCACCTTATATTATTTTACCTTAACCTAAGCCGGCTAGAATCTTATCTTAGCCTACTTATTCTACCCTTTTGTGTACATGTGTAATAGTATGTCTCCTCAGTGTACTTCAATTGTGTGTAGTGTGTGTGACGTCGGTGGTCCACCTTACCTTTACCTTTTGTCATGACTTTTGGGTTTCCCTCGTTGCTGCAGTGATGGGGCCCTTTCTCTGAAAACAATACATAGTGATTAATTACCTTTGGCCATATGTCCTACTCGTTGTGTTCATTGTGCAGCACTGTAGTCGGTAAGCTTCGGTTGCTGTACCGGCGATATCGCTTCGGACGTCTCGCGTATATATGTCGCGTTGAGCCTGTTTACTCTACGGGTCGCTACCCGCTATTTATGATAGGCTGTGTGCTGTTCAACTGGTCTTAGTGCCAGGAGTGTATATAGGTCATCGCTCGCGGAATGTGACGTCGCGGAATACGCTTTTGTGTAGCCTTTACTCAACGACCGAGTGTCGAACATTTAATTCTCTAGGGATCGCTATCCCTATTAAATTTTAGGCTAAAATATTACCGAAGTTTTGTCTTTTTCTGACGTTCTCCCCTGTTCGGGCTTACACGCCACCTAGTGGGTGTGCGACGCCGAATGCTATGGAGCGTTCGCATTGCGATTGCTCCGTGTAATTTAGCGTGTTATCGGCCTTACCCTAAATGGTGCCGATTTATTATTATATATTTGAAAGTGTACTTAACCTAGGTTTCTACTAATTAATGCTACAAAAAAAATCCGAAATGGTCCTTAATCTAGTGCCGAAATGCGTTGTAGCTACTGTTTTGCAACAGTGCTTATTAAATTTGCTTAAGTCTAAGTTGCCTTCCAAATGCAACTGCCTTACGTACTAGAATTTTGATCGGAACGATCGCCTGGGGTAGTTTCCTCCCCAGGGCACCACACGTGTGTATTTTGGAAACACCGGTTGTTTCCAAAACCACCAGGCCAAAAGGGCCTTTTGCATTCCGTTCCCTTAAGTCTAACTGTCGACTTCCCCCCTTAATAACTAATGTGTTCGTGTATGAAGGCCTGTGTAATTGTGTTGCTAAAAGTAGCAAACACCTCCGCGCGGATATCCATTGTCGCCCGCAGGTACCGGAATAGTTCACTCATATATGGCTTATAGCCGCCTTATTCACCATTCATATTTATTAATGGGTTGCCCAGGCCCCTCTGGGGGCTCGCTGCACTCCCCATTTACATCTCCGGGTGCTCGCTGCTATCCCATTTAAGCTCTGGGGGCTCGCTGCCCTCCATGTACTTAGTTCGAATGGGTTATGCTCCACGCGTGGCGAGGGCTAATCCACGGTCTTTAATAATTGTAGACCCACCTCATTCAATAACATACATCTTATCTAGGTTGGCAACACCTCACATAAACACATCGCTATCACTCCCCACAGCACGTAGGAGCAGGGGGGAGAAAGCAGGGGAAAACCAGTCGTTAAGATAACCACCGCAGTCTACCGCACAGTGAGTTCCAGTGAGCACGAAAACTGCGAGTAGCTGTTGTACGGAAGACAATCAGATAGGTAGTTAGCCTAAAATTTTATAGTTTAACCATAGTTTACAACCATATAATCTCTCTAAAGTACAATCTACGGATAGCTATCACCATTTAGCATTTCAACTAACATATATACTGCATTTAGCATACACTGACAGTTGCAGTACCAATACTGCAACTAAATAATTGTACATATTGTAAATATTTTCACCTGTATTTCAAACATAGATTTTGTAGCCTAAGTGTAATGGATCTGATGATGATCGCTTGACGATCGAAACTGGTCATCCTAGTGTTTTATTAATCTCATGTAATTTATTTCAGGATTAGGGCATAACCCATCTCTTTTGGGTACATTCGTGTTGACCGACTGAAAAGCACTAAACTCTTGTTTACTAAGGCAACACTGAAAATATGGCTTCAAACACCACAATGTTATCTATGTCGCGTGGGCTGCTTTGCCACACGCCGTCCGTGTCCACTATCACAGTTGTATGTCTGTTCAAAATTTATCACCTGTCGGCTTGAAATAATGTAGCCTCAATAATTAAGTTTGGCCTTCCAAACATGTGTAATATTTTAGGGAAAACCTAATGTAGTACTGTCCTCTCTTCCTGTGTAAACATCCAGTGTTGCAAGTGTATGGCTTCCTGCTATTGTTTCCGCTATTGTCAGCATGTTTATGTTGTGTCGTCCTAGTTCGCTGTTGCAAAATTTATTCCGCATATACTAAGTATCGTCACGGAGGAATGTGCTGCGTGTTCCGCGCGCGATTTCCGGTGTTCCTGGTTTCTTCAGCCTCGTGTGGAAATGACAACAGAACGTGCTGTTGACCCACTGTCCGTGTGTCGCCATATGTTTGTGTAGAAGACCAATGTGTTAATATGTGGAATTTCTGTAACTAGGCCTGTTTTGGAATCTGCCTTCCGTAACTTCTCTGCTCTAGTGCGATTATCTATTATCTACTTCTAGGTAGCTTACTTGGCCTGTGTCCGGGGTAATTTTACTCCCCTTTACTGAATATCCCTAATTTTATGCCTGTGAAATGTGGTCTTACCACGCTTTGTGTTAGTGTATGTCTCTTCCCTAATATCCCCCGTGTTCGTGGAATACGTCTGCACAGGTGTATTTTTTCTGTGATAAGTGTGTTTTACCCCAAAATGCCTATTTCTGGGCTGTTTTTCGGAATCTGTCCTTACTAATCTGTTTGCCCTGTAACTATTTGCCTATCGTCTCCTTCTTCGGAGCCTATCTCGTCCGATTTCTGGTGTATTTTTGATTGTCCCGCATTAATTCTTCGTGGAGTGGAGTGTTGAAATGTGGTATCCCCACCTTTTGTGTTAATGCATGCTGGGTTCGTTCATTGTCCGAGTGTTTCTAAAATGTGTCCTGTACCTATCCATCATTGTGTCGGCTGTTGGTGTGAATGTATGCTTTCGCTGTCCTGTGACCTATATATCTGACTTGGTTTATCTTCGGTCGGTCAACCTCTCTTCCTGTTATCTGTTAGGCCGCCCGTCCTTAGCCTTAATGCGGACCCTAGATTATGTATACTTGCTGTCTGTCACTGTGTGGCCTCTGGTAGCGTAGTTCGCCCCTAGCTGTCATTGGCTAACTTTTTACTAGTTACGCTTACTCTATCAGAGGTTGTAGATTATCTGCTATGTTTGCGTTATGTACCTGTGTATTTCCTAGACATGTGGCCTTGACTCGACCCGCCAATATGTGGTACGGATCTCTATGCGTTCGCTAATGCCCTCTTTCGGCTATCCTAGTGATTATTGTGAAACAGGCATGTGTATGTAAAAATATGCCCTGTGTACAGTGTTTGTGAGCATTTTGGCTATCACTGATTTTGATTTGTGGGCGTATCGCGGTGTGGAATCCGTCATAATGAGTTTGTGTCGACCGTAATGTTATTATGCTTGAGCTACGGTCCTCGCCGCCTGGTACAGCGCGCGTTTGTGCTGACCTCGCAATAGTATCGTGTTGCTTGTGCGATAACACCTACTGGATAGCAGACAGCTTCCTGCCCGTCTGTTGACACTTCAAATGTAAAATACTCTTGTTGTAATCTTGCGTGAATTGCTTTATTAGTCGTCCGACCTTTATTGTAATACGTTTTTGCCCCGTGTACTTGTGTTTACGTGCCATTCTTTGTCGTGTCTACGTGATGGGGCTACGTCCACGGTGAGAGTTGTGTACTTTGTTCCAACCAATCTCCCGAACGCCTTGGAAAAGATCCTACGTCTACTTACAATTACCGCGCTCCCAAATTTTCTGTGTCCTACTGTGTTTGATAAGTGTCTGCGCTTTCCTTATGATGTCTGTGTCTGTGGAACTCATGCATCTCTGTGTGTGTGTGTACTTTATGGCCTCTAGTCGCATGTCTGGCAACTAGGTGTAGGTGGCGGCTTTGTTGTTTTGTGCTATGTATTTGGGTGAGGTCCTCGCGGTCCGAGTCCTACCTTTTGGCTTTCTCTCTGTATGTTACCGTGTCGCCTTATGTAATTTCTGTATGTAAAAGAACCACCCCGTGTATATGTTTGTGCTCTGAGTGACATTAAGTGTATATTATATGCAAACCCTTGTGTCCATGTAAGACACGTATATGATCACCTGTAAATACACATTCGGAACATAAAATCTTTGGTACATACATAATCGTAAAGCATATGGGACACAGTTCGTGACCAGTGTGTGGGTAGAAATGGATGTTGTGGTCTGCTTTTTCCGGCTCTTCGTCCAAAGGCCTTTTTGTTTATGGGAGCCTATGGGTTTTATGTGAGTGTGTGGTTTGATGTTGTCTATGTGGTGTCATCCGTGTAATTGTCTATCACTGCGTCTACGGCCATGGCTTCAATTTTATTATGCCATGTGAGTTGCCTATTTCCTAGGCCGCTTTTCGTTATTGGAAGAGTGGATTTTCCATGGTGAATGTTGTTATCCTCGTCCGAGCGCCCTGTCACGAAGGCATAGGCCTCTGGCTCCCATTGGGGTGCCTCTTTACCATTTTCTGGGGTGTTTTGAGTAAAGTAAGCCTAGGCCTACGTTCACCATGGTGCCTCGTTATAGGCCTGGGTGCGCTTGTGCCTGAGGGGCTGGATTCGCCTTGCGCTACCCTATCAGTGTTTGTGGGAGTCTGTACCCTCCTGTCTACATGGCCTTGTGGGGTGGGTAATAAAACCTTCCTTATGCCCCGTGTATTGTGTGTTTGTGGCTGGTCAGTGTTCAGGGGTGTGCGTTTTTCACCCTGGGGCGTCGTAATTAACACCCTTCTGTTTATCTGTGCTGGGGATGCACATGTCAGTGTCCGCCTCCATTCTGGCGAAATCGCCCTCTGAACTGGCGGTAGGGGTCGTGTAACTGTCTGTGAGTGTGTTGTATTGGAGATCGGCGTGGCATGCTCCTGTCTACGAGCCATGCCCTTCTCCTCCCCCTCTGTGTTGTGTGCTAAGGGGTTTGGTGTTATTTGACGCCTCTGTTCTGGCCTAATGGCCTTCTGAACCGGTGCTGTGAATTGTGTTGATGTATTCGAGTGCCCCTTAAGTGTGCTGGAGCCTAACCGGGCCGTTTTCTGAACTGTGGCCATAGGGACCTCCTCCTGTGTTTTATCAGGTGTATGTATGGATATAGGCGTAGTTCGCTGTGTCGGGTCCTCTATGTCGTCTGCCCATAGTATGGGTTCCTCTAGGTCCCTTTTTGTGTGATGTTGTGTGTCTTGAGTAATTGGAAGCAACATCCCTTTGTATATCTGTTCTGAGGGGGTTGATGTCATTTTCGGTCTCCGTTCTGGCATAATTGCCCTCCGAACTGGCCCTGCGGAACGTATGACTGTGTGAATGTCCCTGCAGTGTTATGGAGTTTAATCTGGCCGGTTTCTGAGTTGTAGCCACGGTAGACTCCTTCCCCTGTGTTTTGTCGGGTGTAGAGATTGACATCTGTGCGAGTTGTTGTGTCAATGTATCAATTTCTATGTTCTCACTTTGTTTTCCTGGTGGTCCTGCTGCGAACTCAAATATGGTGTTATTGCCCTGGAGTTCACGGTATTCATCCCCAATTTGGGCATACTCTTTATTAAGCCTAATTGCTTGTTCGGCTACTCTAGTGTCGGATGTACCCACGTGTAGGTGTTCCTCCCTGAGCTGTTTGTACTGCTCGAACATAAATTCGTGTAGTGAATGCAACCGCCAGTGTGACCTGTTGAACTGAATCCTGATTGTGGGGATCTTAGCCCTCATCTTTCTATTGTTGGCGCTACTGCGTGGTCTAATAAGTGCCCTCAGGATTCTCATATATTGAGAGTGCAGGAGCATTTGGTATCTCCTGATGTAATCCTATCTTTTGGCAAACACTTTATGCCATGAAATTAAATCCTGGTATTCCCCAATATTCCTTAGCATGGTCAAACGGTATAGGGGAGCCATTTTTCGTTATGTGTGGTAGTAAGTGTATGTGGCCGTTAGTGTATGAAATATGCGTATTCTATCTAGGGAGGGTGGGCGGGTCCAAAAATTCCCCCTTATGTTCAAAGAGAGAAAAAAAATAGCGTACTCTAAAAAAAATTCTACTTTTTCCTACTTCTGCTTGGCTGCTCTAGGTACTTCTACCGATCTATCACGAGGGCTCGTTGTATGAGTCCCTACCCTTAATTGCGTGGTACCCGGCCTCCACCAATTTGTTCAATCCCAGTGTTAAGGGATGGTATGAACAGGGGTGTGTGGATGTACAATTTAGGGGTGGTTTCCGAAAGGGTGCAAGTTTCCCGTAGTTGGGGGAAACTGCAGGTGTAGGTGTCTGTTAGAGGATGTAATGTAATGGGGGTATAATCTATAGGGGCGCGATTACTTGTCAAGGGATGTGCGACTATGAGGGAGCTATTAGTTAAGAGTAGCAATTAAATGTGAGCGAGTAGGAGTGAGCCTACTTGCAGAGTCGGCAGCTTGGCCGCTGTCTGGCTTAACACTAAGTGAGCACAATGGAGTACCTGACGCTGCACTTCCTAGCATTCACGGTCAGGGGCAATTAGGAAGGAACAGGTTGGGCGTACAGGTGTAAAGTCCGTATAAAATGATGTACATAGTGTAGGTTACTGATCAAGTATTTATTTGATCAGTTGTGGTTAATGTAGTGTCCCTCTTAGTGAAGGATAAATGTATTACAAATTATAAGTGTAGGTGTGAAGGGAGGAATACAAGTATGTAAGGAAATCTGTGCACCTCTCTCACCTGGCGATGACGATGCGTTGGAGCTGGATCTAGATGCACAGAGCCGTGGGCCGCGACAGATATTGGGTCTCCGTCAGGCCTTCCTTTTAAGAGTTCCCGAGCTGCTGACTCGGCGTGTCGTCATTGTTGGTGCTCCAGATAGTCCTGAGTGTAAATGTTTATGTGGATGTCGTAAGCTTGGCTAACAGCGATGTTACTGCGCCTGCTTGTGTGAAGGAAATGTATTCGTTGAGGCTCATGACTTAGCCTTTAGGGGTAGTTTTTTGAGGGTGAAATGGTGTGTTGGTATTTGGATAGAAGTAGATGGTGAAGATGTGTGGGTGGCTGTGCAGCCGTCTGTAGATTCAGGGGCGTATGTTTATAGTCCCCTCTGGGTGCGTGGATGTCTCAGGTCCTAGGGTCGTATCGACACTGGGGCTGAACAATATTGTAGAATTGATAGACTTCCTCATTGAAGCTTGAACCTAGGGGACAAGGACCAAATCCCAGTCCTAATGACAAAAGGAGATGCTCGTTTGTAAGATATTTAGCCAACTGTATGATAATAGATCTTGCTAGTGAATTTTGAGGGTTACATCTCGGTGGCTTGAGTGAATGACTTAATTTTGGCATACTGTATTAAGTAGAATTTTTGAGGATAATCTAGTTTATCAGTGTATTTACAGTAGAAAGCAAATGTATAACGGACATTACTTTCTGAAGTAGACCCTAAACTGGGATGAAACCTGTGAGTAATTTTATAATTTCTTTTTAAATTAAAATAAAATTAACAATCATTTTTAGGACCTTTTCAGTTAAGGACGTTAGTTGTTAATATGGTAAAAAAATGAACTTCTATGTGGATACTTTGGCACTGATGGATTCTGAAATGATGTGTATTTAATCATAGCAATACAGTTATTCAATTCAATTATTCAAATTGAATATGAATATTTATTTATTTACAGCCAGGAGGGCGTGATCTAGCTGGACACTTATATTTTATATTTCTTTTCTTACAGATATGACCTATGGCTTCTGTGGCAGTTGACATCATCAAGAGGGTCGCATCGATACATTGTATCTCTGCACATCAGTGGTGGTGAATTCAAACTCATGGCACAGCAAGAACACAAACGAGGAGCCGTATCCACCTACTATGAACCGCCCCTTCTCTCTCAATTTCGTGCTGGCGGTCTTAAAATAGCAATCGCCTCCAGCTTGAGCCCCAATTCTCAGCCGTCTTCTCCACCTCTTCCCTCTCTTCTCGTCACTCGTGCGTTATCCCTCTTAGACATTTTAATGCCCAGCACCGCTCCTGCATACGTCTATGATGACTTTAAACCGATTGATAAAATTATCTATTCTTCCAAATATGTTGCATGGCTAGCCACAAATTTTCTGGGCCCACTCCTAAGAATTCTTCTCGGGTCTCCGGTTCCTAATGATGTGGGTATAATTCTTAAAGTAATTTGCCAATTGAGGTGGATTCCAAAACACACCAAAATACACACACTAATACAGCCATCACAATTAACACCGGTTATCAGATTCTACACACACCCAAAGTACACGGGGCTACATGACCACGTTGTTGCAGCCCCTAAACTGGGGAACCAACCAAACTTTTTTTTTCTTTTCATATTTCGAGCTAATGCTAAATATAGTGAACGCCCATGATGGCACGAATTTTATCGAGTAGTCCTATGCATCACTACATTCTGCCAAGAAGGTTTCTCAACAAGGAAATTTTCTCGACGTGTGCGCTATAAAGAGAGTGATGTAATTTGAACATGGTTCCGAACGAGGTAACATTTGGTTGTTTCCAAAATTATTTATACCAGTCCAGGAAAAAAATACATGTTACATACGTAACTACATGGGATGTAGGCTTTGTCAGCAGTGCTCTGGCCATATTATTTGCAACCCAAAAATCTTCCATTGTACAGGGGTCAACGTGTCCCTTGGGCTGGCAGTAAGTGAGTCGATGACGTCACTGGCACATTGGCTCCCGACTCATGATGCAAGCTATGGAGCATTAGCCGATGATGCTGATCTCGTCATCCTCTTTATAAGTGAGAGTGGGTTAGGGCCAGCAATCTACATTTTCCAGTGAACATTGACTCAACGACCCCAACTAACGGCATACCTACCAACTGTACGATTTGCAAATTTCAAAAGTCAATCTGTTTAAATCTCATCGGCCATAAAGGGGTTAAGTTGGTGTCAATTAATATGTGAGAACATTATAAGCAGTTGCTACCTGGTATATATAATATATGTACTAAAATTTTACAGAAATTAAAATCTTGCATATTGTGTTATTCTTATTATTTAATTATGTTACCTCTACTTAATATTGAATCTGATTGCTGGAAATACCTTGCGTTGCTTCCGCTAGTCACCATTCTCATTCATTCTGGTCACGGCGCTCCTAGCTCTATCTGATCTTGCTTTTTTTGGAACTAGTATAAGTTCTAATATCCTAAGCGGTCTGCAGATCGACTAACTTTTACGAGAGATATTGATATCTAATAGTTGATAAGGTCCAAGGCCCATTATCATACGGTGCCCGTGTATAGACATCGAATTGGAAGGCCCAGCTATAAAACATCTCAAACCATACTGAAAACCAAGAACACCAATAGATCTGATTTGAGGACAAGATTCAGTTTGGATTTAAAAAAAAAAACACAACGTATAGCCGGCAGGGTGAGATTCAACATAATCTCAGGGGTGTGAACTGGAGAAAGACTTGGTAAGATTTGTCCTCAAATTAAATCACCAAAAAATCCAAACATGTCAAATGAATCACTACTCAGGAATGCCTACAATATAATAACAGTCGCTCATTTAAAAAAATTCACCCATTTACTTCCATAAATTCTGACAAGAAATAAGAAGAAAAAATATATGTATGCATGTCCAACTTCCTAGGTTTTTCTACTTTTAAGTCTTGATGCGGGTAGAAATTTAAATTCTTCTCTGAAATTTAAGATAATTCGGACCATAAACCTCTTCAGTCCTATCTTGGGATACAATAAACGTACTGGAGATTTTTGTCCAATTCTAAATAAAATTAAGATTGATAAGCTTTCATCTAAATTAAACAAACACCATAAAATGCCCTCCAAGTGGTGTTCCATTTATAGTATTTACACTATTTTCAAAATGTCATATTTCATTCATGACCCTATTTTATCCTTGAGATTGTGTCCATATGCACCCTTTACTTGTCAAAATGGCTGATCTATTTCTTCTCTTCCAATGTTAATCACAGTAGTACGTATAATAAACTGCTTCTACGAGTGCAATATATTTCCTCACAACTTAATTATATTCTTGAGGTATATTGAGAAATTGTGAGTGGTGATCTCACTAAATAACACCTAATCAATTGCATATGACATTGTCTACTCATCAGTGGATTACTGTACCTTTCCTTCTCTTCAATATATTCACACATTGAATCACACTATTTCAACCCTTATTATTTTATTTTCAATCCACAGCATATATGGATTCGCTAATTATTCTCCCCATATATTTCGATTATCACCATTAAAACGATCATGATTAACTTCACTATTTAATCATACTTGCTGCACAGCAATTCTGTATTTCTATCACTTAAAAATATTCATAAATACTGTAATGTCACAGGTGTCACAAACTTTTAGTCTCAAACCATCAATGTGTACAACTCGTTATTTGGATTACCTGCTAATGTGTTTCATTATATCACATGATATTGTTATGGTTTGAAAAGGACTTTAACAATGTGTTGTGGTTTGAGTGACTGTGACAGTGTTAGTTGTGAGTTTACCCTAACTGTGTGAGTCTGTAGTGTTAGGTGCAAGAGAGAGCTGAGTACAGATGAGTACAGAGAAGGCAGACAGGCTACTGCTAGCGAGTGTGCGAGCTTAGCGCTAACGAGTGTTTATAACACTGGGGAACAATGACCGTACTTTAAGCGGTCAGCAAGGCGTAGTGGTTTGGGATTTATAGGCGGAAGGCTAGCGTTTACACAAGGTTGAAAGAAATGCAATGAAATAACCTGAAAGAATGTGAAATGCTTTTAATTTATTATTAGTCAGACAGACTCGCTATTTGGATAGTAGCGGAGTAAAATTATAATAATGGATGTGGCGATTACAAGTTTTGCGGGTTTGGATTAGAAAGGAGATGTTTTGGGAAACCCAAAAAGTACACATACCAACTCTGCTGGCGAAACGGCGTGACGGTGTTGAGACAAGTGACGAGACAGTGACAGGGGGGGCGACCACTGGGGTGGCGGGCTATTTATTGGGCATGTTGGTGCAGCGTCAGGAATCGGCACATACCTTAGGGGTTATGGGCCTGTATGAGTAAGTAGGAAGTGCTGTCCAGGCCTAGAGAGTAATGGCCTGGTGTTAGATGGTGTAGTTGTTGTTGATTCCTGTATAGTCTTGGACGTGAAGTACTGATATCGCGCCAGGAGTTGGCAGTTGGGTTTGAACTGCAGATGTGTTCCCGCTCACTGCTTATCGCGCATTCCAAAAGCATTAAGGCCGCGTTTTTTTTTTTTTTTAAGCGAGAAATTGCAGCGCTGCATCCAAGCGAAGTAAATTGCTACATCACAAACTACCTGTAGAGTAGAGTGGGGCAAGAGTCCTATATTTAAATTTCAGAAAGATATCACAGAAGTTGGCAAGACTGTTACTGCCATTTTGTGTATCCTGTTGTGCTAGTAGCCTGTAGAAGACGTTGCTGGAGTGTGCTGAATTATACTGGAAATATGAGGTAAGTTTCCATTTTCGTCTCTTTGATATCATATTTGCGTCTCAGCAATTAAGGATTTTGTGATAGAGATCATTAGTTTGAGGTAATCGCACTTCTATATACCTACAGCTTATTTCCTTGTTGACATGTTCAAGTATAAAGAGTTCCTTGTTTCTTCACGAGATAGCAGCACTAGTCTCGTTTGTGTCTCATAACCAATATGGGGCAAAAGTCCGCATTTAACTGGGGGCAAGAGTCCGCATGCGTACTCTTGCCCCATTCATATTTTTGGTATGTGTAATGCATTGCTACTGCTAAATGATTGTAGCCACAAGCATTTAGGGTACAAAATTGAAAAATACGGATAGTTAAGAATATTGATTAACTTAGGTATACCTTTGAGAGCGTTATTATTGAATATCTACATTTGTTTTAGGGAATATAAGCAAAAGACTAAGAGGAACGTCTGCACTCCTGAGATGCTGGCAGCTGCAAAATCAAAACTGGCAGCGGGAATTTCAAAACGACAGGTAACTAAGGATTTAGGAATAAACGAATCTACACTTCGCAAACGTCTGAAGAGCGGTCACGGCGTTTCATCACTGGGTTGGTTCCAGTCTGTTTTTAATGAAGTAATGGAAACAGAATTAGGGCAGCACTGCAGAGACTTAGATGGAATGTTCTATGGTTTAACAATGAAGTCTTTGCGGAGACTTGCATACGATTTTGCTTCAGCCAACAACATTCCTCATCCATTCGATGCCAGTACAAAAATGGCTGGCAAAGACTGGGCATATAAATTCATAAAAACCCATAAACTGTCACTGAGGATTCCACAACAGACCAGCATTGCAAGAATGATGGGCTGTAATAAAGTTCAAATCAATAGATTCTTTGATAACCTGTCGATCTTGTATAGCAAGCACCATTTTCCAGCAAGTTGTATTTTTAATATGGATGAAAGTGGAATATCTACTGTTCCTAACAGAGTGCCTAAGGTGCTCAGTACTAAAGGTAAGAAACTTGTAGGGAAAGCAGCTTCTGCGGAACGTGGCCAGTTAGTAACCGTTGTCTGTGCTCTCAGTGCTACCGGAAACTATGTGCCACCTGCAATAATATTCCCCAGGAAAAGAATGAAAGCAGAGTTACTGGATGGTGCACCCCCTGAATCCACTGGAATGTGTTCTGATTCTGGGTACATAAACTCAGAACTTTTTATCGAATGGCTGCATCATTTTCAAGAACATATCAGAGCTACTCCAGAAAACCCCGCCCTACTTATTCTTGACAATCATTCATCACATGTTACTTTGGAAGCTGTTACATTTTGTCGATCCAAAAATCTTCACCTTCTCACAATACCACCGCACAGCAGCCACAAAGTTCAGCCACTGGACAGATGTTACTTCAAGTCATTGAAGGACTTTTACTCTGATGAGTGTGACTAATGGATGCTTACCAACCCAGGCAGGCAAATTACACACTACCAGGTTGCATCGCTCTTTGGAAAAGCATATGAACGTTGCTCCACTATTGGGAGGGCTATTAAAGCATTCAAAGCTTGCGGCATATGGCCAATTGACCGTGATGTAATTACGGAAGAGGATTTCCTGCCATCAAAGGTGACCGACATCCCTGAATATGAAGTAAATCAGGAATCGGTGAAAGACATCAGTTTAACGACTAGCGTAGAGTCTGAACAACCATGTTGCACGAAGAACTTAAGCCCTATTCGTGATTCCACAACTGAACCCATGAATAGTGGAAATGATCAACAGCCGTGTTGCTCCAAGGATTTAAACCCTGTGAGTGAACTCTGCAGTCGACCAATATCTCTTCAAAAGTCGCCCACTTCCCCACGGGAAATTCTTCCTCTTCCAAGGAGATCAGAGAAACAAAAGAGAATGTCTAAAGGGAAAAAATCTGAAATTTTATCTGGTTCACCATATAAAGATAGATTACAAAAGGAGAAAGACGAAAAGGAAATCAAGCCACTCCGTCAAAAGACTGCAAAACGTGATCTAACCCAAGGAAAAAATCTACAGAAGAATTAAAAAATAAGCAAGTCTCTAGATGTCGCGTGTTCAGGTTGTCAGGAACAGTATGAGGATCCTCCATGCGAAGATTGGATTCAGTGCGAGAAGTGTAAGGAATGGTGGCATGAAGCATGCACGGCGTATGAAGACGAAGGTCGATTTGTATGTGACCTGTGCTAAGTGCGGACTTTTACCCCAACACAAAAGGACTTTTGTCCCGCATGTGGGGTAAGAATCCCTTTTTACAACATTGACATTTTACTGTTGTCATAATCCAGGAATTCATTTTTTTCTCTTTATGTAGTATTATTAATAAAGTCGCATAGTTAGCTCTCTCTTAAGAATTTTGTGACTGATCATATGAACACCCCCAACCAGTTGCAAGTCCTTGATCCTTAAGTGCGTACACTTGCCCCACTCTACTCTAAATAAAAACGGTAAAGATGGCGCGAATTTGCGGTCGTTTAAAACGTGTTTCAGTCATTATTTCGAAATAAATGTAATGTAATATAATGATGCGTCCACTAGGAGACGAAAGTTATGATGAATGCATAGTTATATCGCTCAATAAACAATTTTGTCAATTACCGTACACAAGGATTTCACCTTGCCTGTAATTTTTTGGTTAGGCCTAGCCCATGTCATTCGAGTTTCCTTCCACGATGTAATGCCCTTGGCTTAGCCATTAAAGTCGCATTAATAATGATCGTTTTACGAATGAAGTAGCATATAGATAAAAATTTCAGAACTTAAGGTTACCATATCTATAATAATCAGCATAACTTTTATGTGGCAAGGTAACTTGGATTTAAAAATTGCAAAATGGGACGACAAAGCTCTTGACTTCTTTGCCTTCTTACAAATATTTCCTAACTAACCAACTGATATGCTGCTAATGGAAATGTAGGCCCATTATTGTGCAGTATCATATCGTACACTAATAGCCTGTGCATGTCGCTAATGATATCCCCAGGATAGTCACTTGTGGGGCAGAGTATAGCCTCTTCTGAATTATGCAGTATGGTACGTCGACTTACTTGTGCCAGGCTCCTCTTTCATCTTCCTGTCGATCTCCTTTGGTCAATGGGGCAGAAGACCTCACTGTCCCACCCCTTTAAACAATAACAACAACTCGCTTGGTCATCTCTCGTTTTCTTCAGACCTTTCAATAGGATTCAAGTCAGGATGGTACGGTGGTATACGCAAGATTGTGTGTCCATAGGTAGCAAGCAGTGTATCGGTTTGATATGTCTTATAGCGTGGTTTATGGGATTTAATCAAAGCGTACAGTTGAGGTTTTATCATCTCTGTAGAAAATGGAATACCCTTATCGGTCAACCAATCCTGCACCGGTTTTCGGGAAGATGATATGCGTACGCGCTCACATTGGACATTATGGTACGAGGCATTGTCAATCACGACTACAGAATCTGTTGGCAAATTGGGAATTAATTTCTCTGTCAGATATTTTTCGTAATTTCTATAGTTCATCTCATCGTGATAGTCCCCTGTTGTTTTGTTGGATTTGAAAACCAACAAAGCATTTGGAACGAAACCGCATAGGCGACTTCAGTCCATGAAGAGAACCGTCACTCCAAGCACTTGGCTTAGTGTGCAAACTATGCAAATATGTCTCATCAGTGTAAACAATAGGCCTACCCTGTTGTCGGTACCGCCTTATGGTCTGTAAGTACTGCATACGTAGGAGCCTTATGTCAGGCTTCTCCATAAGTATTCTACACATGTCTTCTGTCTTCCTCCATCTAAAGCCTAGGCCTCGAACTATCTTGCTTAATGTTCGTACACCACCTTTAAAATTTATAACCTCAACCAATTTCCTACGGATCTTTTCCAGCGTTGGCCTCTTGCCTTTGCTATAGTGAAAACTATGAATCGTACACCTTACCACGCATTTATCAAAATCATCTAACTTACACATCTTGACAGATTTTGGTCTTCTCTTTCCAGGCGTTGAAAATGAATCTACCTCACCACTTTCAATTCTTTTGGTGCCTTGTATTATATTCCGCACCGACCTTTCCGACACACCTGTTGCTTCAGCCACTTTATTTTGAGTTGCGCATATGTTCCCAGCGAGATGTGTTTCGTTTTTCATGAATTTATATACATTATAAATAACTTCCCTAGTTTGACTGTGTAAAGTTTTGGCACTCCCTAATTTAGAGCGAAACGGTGGCATTGCTAAGTACACTGAATATTTTACACAATTTTCAAGGCTTTAGGTATTCAACAAACGCACTTTCAGCTACGTAATATACATAAAATAGTAATAATACACACGTGTGATGCCTTCTGCACTCTACGCTTTACAGCTGTAGACCGCGTCTTGGATCGAGCCGCATTGTTGAAGAATGGAGTGAGCCCAGTAATATCAGCATTCGGGGGGGACACAGGAGCTCCGCAATGAGCATTGAAATACGCCGATTGATATTGGTCTCTGTGCATCGTTGAGTTTCGGCAAGCTCTTCTTGCGTCTGCTCTACTATTGTCATCGCGCCAGGAGATGGAAGTTCAACACACTGTGGCGGGGTGCGGGGGTCTTGCAGTACGTATGCGCGGCCCGCCCATTCCAAACCTAAATATATCGGCTTCCCGCATGCCAATGGTTATCGCAGCCAGTGAGAAAGGAATGTGCTAAGTGAGTGAAGCAAGTAGTGACCAACTTAATGTTTTTGGAATGCGCGATACTCAGTGAGCGGGAAGACATCTGCAGTTCAAACCCAACTGCCATCTCCTGGCACAATATCAATACCTTTCGCCTTGCGGATAGAGTTGGCATGACTGTGCGGATAGCAGATAAGCTGTGGATAATATTTACAGTAAATTTGTGGATAGATTTTAGAATACAATAGTTAGTTAGTTATTGTTGTTTTATAAGGGGCGGAACTACGAGGTCATCTGCTCCCCTTAACACAGATTAAAGAATACAAATTTGAAATGAATTTAAAATTTTGAGGTGGACACCTAAATTTGAAAAGACCTAAAATTAATGAAACAAAAAATTAAATAAAAATAATTATAAAAATAAACAAATATTACGGAAAAACAAAAAATTATCATTCAAAAACGAACCAAGTCGCTGAGTTAATGTACACTGGAAAATTTAGATTGCTGGCCCTAACCCACTCTCACTTATAAAGCAGATAACGCGATCAGCAACCATCATGTCATCGGCTAATATAAGTTTGAGTGTCATCTGCAAATCAAAGTTTCTTCGTAAGTCAGCAAGATCCACCCACTGGGTTAAAATGTGGGCCACGGTGAAAACGGCTCCACAGGTACAAAGGGGGTTTTTCCCTTCTCATTAGGTCCGAGTGGGTGGATCTTGCATGACCTGTCCTTAGCCTACACAAAATGACGGACTCTCTCCGTGACTGGAAAGAGCTCCGCCACACGCGAGTACTTCCCTAGATCGCTCTCAGTTTACTGGGCAGTGGGTCAGCTAGCCACTGACTCTCCCAAAATGCCAGAATTAGTAGGCGTAACTGAGAGCTAATATCTCTAGCGGGTACCTCCATTGGTCGAGGTGGTAGTGATACCGCCTCTTTTGCAGCTTGATGCGCTAACTCATTTCCCACAATTCCCATGTGGCTTGGAAGCCTCAGAAAGGTGATTCGAGTGTCAGCATGGCACAGCCCGGCAAATAGGTCGTGGATACCCTGCACTAGGGAGTGTTGCGGGAAACATGTAGCAAGTGACTGCAACAAACTCAAAGAGTCGGTACACACGAGAAAGTGGATTCGTGCATCCTGTATTGCAAACTGCAGAGCTTCATAGATGGCAACGAGCTCCGCAGTAAACATACTACAGGCCTCAGGCAAAGAGATCTTGGTATTTGCACCATCAATAACGTAAGCACAACCCACTTTCTCGTCTATCTCGAACCATCCTTGTAGAGAATGCCAGTGTCTGGAAATTGGTGAACTATGCTGTGGAACTGCAAAGTTGAACAGGATTTTATTTAAATAATTTTAGTTTTTACTAAGATCTGCGTCTTTCACGTTTCTTGTTATTTCCCTATTTGCTTTTGGTTGGGTTGTACGAGAATGAGAAGTGAGAGAAGCCAGTCATGGAAATACCTTCACTGAATTTTACTCTCAACTTTAGTGACTTCGGTCCAGTTGACCGGCCTTAAATAATTCCATACTTTTCATTATTTTGAAAGTATATTTTTAAGGAAGGGTATAATACATAAGTATTTTATCATCTTAACCTTTATTTAAAATTCACTTAAGTAATCTATAAGCAATAATGAGAAATTATAAATGAGTTATAAAAACTAACATTAGCGAAATATCCAATGATAAACTCTGTTGAAAAGAAAACAATCAATCATGATTGAGATCTAAAGTTTTTAAATTTGCATCAGTACACTATTAACCTTCAAGACAGTCATGGCATACAACATTTGCGTTATCATGGCACAAATACTTATGACACTTGGACCGAATACGCTCTTAGTGACCTCGGTGTGTGAGACCGAAAAGACTTCCACTGACCTGTACGGTTATCGTTCGAACTTGTGCAGTGGTGAGTATACTCGAGAATGAAATTGATGAAGGTAACCTGATGCACAACTAGCTCACTCCAAAGGACAAAGAAGGAGGCGCAATCGTTTATGATGTTGGTCTGTGACACCGTACGTCACTAACTTACATTAATATTATAGCATTCAGTTGGACAATACAAAAATCATTCCAATTAATGGAATACGGGAAAAATAACCTGGTGAAATTTCACTTGTGACGGGCATTGTGGGCGTGATTTATAGGATAAATAACATGTTGCCAACCCCACGCATACGGTACCGTGTGGTGTTTGTTTTATGCTATGCTTGCTCCACTCAATCTGTTTGCTTTGTTGTTTCTATGTTAAGAAGGCTTTCTACACAAAAACAAACCTAACCTGGGACAAACACCCCAGACCCCCTTGCTTGTAGTACAAGCAGTAATTTTCGGCCAGACAGAAGTCAAAAGGTTTTCGCTGAGCTCATTATGCATGACCTGTGTTGTATATAATGTGTACCATACATTGGTAACAGATGCCTCTTTCAGTAGCAGTTGAGCAATGACAAGCCAAGACAGTTGCCGTCGTTGGATAAATAATAAATAATGATCACAGTCACATATTTACGTAACTTAGCACACATTTCCTGAGCAGTAGTAATACTGTACTGGACAGTGATTTCAATTGGTAATGACTCCCGGAATATCAAATAAGGTATGAAAATCATGAAAATGACATATAATTAGGTAAGTGAAAGTGTGGGATCCTGGTTCATCACTCCCGGAAAATTACCGTTGAGACTAGAGGTGAAGTACTGTAGCCTGTTGCGTATCCCGTGAACATGGTGGTGGCGCTCCAGAGTAGTTGAACCTTTCTATAAAAAAAATTTAACTACTGAAATTAGCCAAAATACCTGTATTAATGGTATCTGGAGATGATATAGTAATAGATGTTTACTCCTCCGCTGTCATAGACGCACCCAGCCAACCCAAATAGGATCACGACTTATATAGTTTGAAATTACAGCTCTGACGGCCATCTTTCGCACTGAGTCAATAATGCCAACCCCAAGCATTTGGTACTATTTCGCCCAGACCAATGGTTTTGTGTGAACCGTGCCCCGCTAGACCTACCCCCCACCTTCTAACCTTCGTTTTGTCCAATGCAAGGGTTCATGACAATGGTTACAACCTAACCCACCCAGACCAATGGTTTTGACAATGGTTACAACCTAACCCGCCCAGACCAATGGTTACTAACTAACCCGTTCAGACCAATGGTTTTGTGTGAACCGTGCCCTGCTAGCTGCCCTGAATTTCGTATCGGACATGTTGGCAACTTGTCACATATAAGTCTTTTGGGTGTCACATGGGGTAACTTATTACGTACTGTCCAACATGGCGTCCCGAGTGAAATTAACACGATCAAAAATGCTTTATTTACGTAAAAAAAAAAAAAAAAAAAAAATCCTGAGCAGCAGTGGCAATTGAAATTGAAATCAACTTATAACGACTCCCAGAAAGGTATGTAAATTTATTTATTTATTTACATTGTTTAGACCCAAAGGATCACATTAAGCAAATTATGTTCTGGTGCTGTTCTTCTTGTTCTTCCAGAACTCCTTCATCATCTCACTGTGTCGGACTCGACGTTCCTCCGTCCATCCTTTCCCTGGTCTCCTTGGTCGATCTTCATGTGTGACTTCCCAACTGTGGATCTTATGTCGGAATGTCATTCGATCGTCTATGTCTATTGGTATGATGTTGGCACTTTCGAGATCAATTTGGACTTGGGTAACCCAGACTGTTGTCACTATAAGTTTTCGTAAGTAAGTCAATATTCTCTTTGTTAGCCGGTCGTCATTCGGTCTCATAATGTGGCCGTAGAATCTCAGTCGTCGCTTGCGGAAATCTGACTCGATGTTAGAGTATCTCTCTGTGATTGTGTGTGATTGCAGACGATATCCATCATCTGTGAGTTTAGGGCCCAATATTTTACGGATGATTTTTCTCTCAGCCTTCTTGATGTTCTCAAGATCCCCCTTGTAGTTGAGGTTTAGTGTCTCGCTGGCGTAAAGTGTCTCAGGTTTGATGACAGTCGTGTAGTGTTGAATTTTGGTGTTGATGCTCATGCATTTCTTGTAGTAAATATTTGCGATTTTTCCGTATGCTTTCCGCAATTTAAGTTCACGAGATTTTTGCGCCACTCTTTCCATACCTGTGGGTTCAATAATTTCACCCAAATACTTGAATTGATTAACCCTATTTATCATACCGTACTCTGTGAGTAAATTTTGTGTTTGAATGTGTTTTGTCGATATAAACTCGGTCTTTGTGAAGGAAATTTGTAGTCCGACCTTTTCAGCACACTCTTTTAAGACCTCAATCTGAAGAATTGCCGTTCGTTCATCAGCGGAGAGGATTGCAAGATCATCCGCGAAAGCGAAGCATGTCACGTCGATATTATCCGTTTGCCTTCCTAGCATGACGGGCTTCCAGGTATTCCGACTCCTCAGTTCATTTCTCCATTCTTTGATGACCTTCTCTAGGACGATATTAAAGAGTAGAGGGGAGAGCCCATCACCCTGCCGTACACCTGTCCCGATGAGGAAAGGTTCAGATACTTCACCAAGGAACTTGACTTTGGAAGTTGTTTCAGATAGGGTCTGTTGGATGAGGCGTCGTGTTTTCGGGTCGAGCGTGTATTCTTCGAGTATATTAAAGAGGGATAGGCGGTCGACAGAGTCTTAAGCTTTCTGAAAATCGACGAATACGCAGATGGTTGGGAGATTTCGTAAAGCTCGAAGTTTCAGTGTGGACTTGAGGTTGAAAATTTGTTCAGTACTTGATCTGTTTGGTCTGAACCCTGCCTGGTATTCACCAATGAGAGGCTCGAGCTGTTCTTGTGTGCGTTGTAGGAGGCAAGCAGAGAAGACTTTGTAAGGTACAGAAAGGAGGGATATCCCTCTATAGTTATTCACATCCAATATGTTTCCTTTTTTGTAGAGTGGGTGAATGAGTGCGCATTTCCAATCATCTGGGAGTTTTTCACTTCGCCAGACTTCTTGGATGATCTGTGTAATTTCCTGCAGTGATCGTGGTCCAAGATTTTTCAGCAGTTCCGCGACAATTCCGTCTTCTCCTGCTGTCTTTCCATTCTTGAGTTTTTTGATATGGCGAGTGATTTCTTCTTGTGTTGGTGGATCAGCGTCTGGCTTGACGTGTTCTGGGGTCGTATGCAAGAAACGTACAGTTGGTTCGGGACAGTTAAGGAGCCCAGAAAAGTAGCGCGCAAGTTCATCGCAATTTTCACGATTAGTAAGTGCCAGTTTTCCATCCTGTTTCCTAAAGGTTAAATTTGGCGGTGCATAACCCTTAATATTATTCGCGAAGGTCCTGTAGAAATTCCGACTATCGGAGTTTCTGAAATCATTCTCCATGGACTTAAGTTGCTCAGTGATATAATCACGCTTGACTTTCCTGATAGTCTTGTTTGTCTGTTTGCGGATGTCGAGGAAGTGTCCCAGGGTTCCTGGTGATCTACTACTGTTGTATTTTTGGAATGCGACTCGGCGATTGGCAATGGCTTGATCACACTCAGAATTCCACCATGGATGTTTTGTCTTTCTTTTTAGCGGGATCAGTGCTTTAGCTTGTCCGATAATTTTGCTACGAAAGTCGTTCCAGTTATTCGCCGGTTCCTTTTCCCATTCCTCTACAATATTTGTTTCTTGAATCATAGCTAAATCGAATTTCGGGATATGTGGTTTGCGACGGTGAACTCTCTTTGGGGTGAACTTTACTTCGATTCTTGTAAGGTAGTGATCCGAGTCGATATTCGCGTCTCGTCGGACTTGAACTTCGTGAATGGTTCTGTAGTGGGCGTAGGAAATGGCGACGTGATCAATCTGATACTCACCGAGATGTTGGATCGGAGATCGCCATGTTTTCTGTTTATGCGGTGATTTTCTAAAGTGCGTGGACACAATTTTAAGGTTGAATTGGTGACAGATGTCAAACAGATGCGTGCCGTTAGTGTTCGTGTTTTGGTGTGCGGAATATTTACCGACGATTTTTCGATAGATTTTCTCTTAACCAAGTTGAGCATTGACATCTCCCATGAGGATTTTAACGTCGTCGCGGGAAATCTTGCTCATGATGTTCTCAAGTTTGTTCCAGAATTTTTCAACCGTTTCAGGGTTCTTCTTATTGTCAACATTGGTGGGGGCATGCGCATTGATGAGTGTGAAATTTTTGTTGGCGCATTTTGATGCGCATGGTCATGAGCCGACTATTGACGGGTGTGATTTCCCTGACGGAGGTGATAATAGATCTGTGTACAAGAAACGCCATACCGAAAATTGGTGCGCCCCTTGCGACTCTTTGTTGTGTTCTGCTTTTAAAGATGCGGTAGTTTCCGTAGTCCATAGTGTCGTCTGTCATTCGTGTTTCTTGAAGAGCAAGGATGAGAATTTTTTGTCGGTCAATTTCCTGTGTGAGGTCATGTAATTTACCTGTTTGGATCAATGTATTAATGTTTATCGTTCCAAGGAATGATTTCTGGTTGTAGGGAAGTTTACCAGAGATCTCCGATACTCTCTGCTGCGCACGTCTGAACTCCCCAGAATCCGAAAGTTCAGTGGCCGTCTGTAGACGGGTGGATTGTGTACCACCTGGGGTAAGATTGTATTTACTTGCACATTCCATATTTGCTTGTACTCAGTACTTGGCCTAGCAGATACCAGGACCATATAGGACCAGAGGTTGTTGAGGCCTTTGGAACTTAGATTTTCAGCCGAGCTCACTGAGCTAACAGACGCTGACCACTCGCCGCTGGATACCAGTACAGACGCTCATGGATTTAAGTAAAGCTGACATCTAACCAAATACTAGTATAGATGCCTTTTATCCTATTAATCCCGGATACAAGGCCGCCTCGTCCGCCATTAACACTGTTCTATAGATCATCTATACCACCATCAATGCCGTTGAGGACTTCACCGTAACCCTGGCAAGGGACCCTTACAAGGTACTACCAGCCGGGTCAGCTGGACCTCGGTTTTTTAAAGAGGTGTTACTCCTCTATCACTCACCGCTTTGTCCTGGCTTGTGACAGGCAGAGCCTGGCTTCCCAAACATTGGGCCCAGGTTGGTATGTAAATTATAATTGATATATTTTCAATAATCTACTTTGTGGAAAGTTACGAAAAGGGAGGATGCACTACTCTGGATCTTTAATAACATGGTTAGGTATAGAACAAAACATGAAAGTTTCCTAGTGAAAACTCATCTTCTCAAGAAGTAGCCTTCCAGTAAATGTGTTCGTACGTTTCAGCGCCATGCGATTGTTGCGTGTGGAGAATCTCAAACAAAAGGTATACAGAAACAATTCGCGAACTCTCGAGAATGAAATAACTACAGTCATATCGTTGTTTGAGTCTTCAGTCTTTTGACTGGTTTGATGCAGCGCTCCATGCCTCCCTGTCCTGAGCTGTCCTTCTGTTTGCATTTCTTGCCATCGTTGTTGTTTAGAAGTATGTATTGAGATTGTTTGCAGTCATATCAGTGAGGATGAATTACAGCAAGTGTACCGAAACTTCCTACGTTGGTGCAATGTGTGTTTAGGAAATGAAGGACAGAATTTCCATCACTACTCTGAAATTCATATAATTATGTAATGATGATTATTAAATACGTTCAAAAGTTGAAATGTGTTGAACTAGTTGGGCGCTATGCTGCCAGTGCCTTGCTCAACTGGTGGCTACACGCAGAACTCCTGCAGTCACTCAGCGACTTCGAGGCCCTGGTCTATAGTGAAGGCTCTCACTGTAGTTCATGTACAGTACTTTGTAGCAGAAAAAGGCTCGTAGAGGGCTTTCAGATATTGTTGCTATTCTCGGAAATTTTGCATCTGTGACGCACGCGCAGTTGAGTATTCCATAACCCAGGCCTCGCCAACTCAGGTGCTTCGCGAGCACTGGCACTGCCATCGTAATGTACATAACGATGGCAGTGGCACTGGGCGGCACCTGGAAAAGCACCGTGCTCTGCTGTAGGAGAGGAACGTGTAATGCCAGCGCTTAGCGAGGCGAGAGTCATACTGTTGTTTATTTGTGAATTGGGCTGGGCAAATCGGCGCGCGTCAGGCAGCGTACCGATATGAAAACGAATAATAATAATAATGCTAATTTTGTGTAGACAGAAATAATAGTCTTATTGCACTCCTGATTTTGGACTAATTTTCAACATTCTTTCTTTATCTTTGGCATCGCTTTGAAGCCACTAATTTCTCCGATATTTGGAACAATCGTTTTGGCATTTGCAATCCGAAGTATAGCTTCCAAGGAAGCATCAGACAAACTTGACTTTGTTTTGTTAATATTCATAATTGAAAATATTTGTTCACAAACAGAAGTTGTCCTGAACATAGCAACAAATTTCAGGGCAAGGGCATGGATCCTCGGGAATTCTTTTTCCACAACGCCTTTATAAAATGAAATCAAATCACCATTATAATGTTAATAGCGGTCTTTCAAAATTGAATCTGCTCAACTTGGAGACTTGATGGGTCATCCTATGGGCGTACCAAAAGAGGTGTCATAAAAACTTGAGTGCCGGTTTTACTTGTTTTATCTCTTCGAACCTATCTTCAAATTCATTATGCAATGACTGTAACGCTTTTGTGTACTCACTGATTGAAGCATTTTAGGGAGGGAGAATTGTCCCAATTTCCTTCTTGAAGCCGAGTTTTAAAAAGCACAAGCTGGAATTTGAAACTTTCAATACGGTCACACATAGTACTGATTAATTTATTTTGCTTTGCAACGAGTTATTTAAGTCATTTAAATACCCCGTGATGTATTTCATGAAAGCGAGGTCAGCGATCCCTTGCTCATCATCCAAGTCTGACTGTGGAGAAAGAGGGGTGGGAGGGGAAAAGCACCAGGCGCGCAAGCACTAAGTGCTCGGGTTGGCGTGGCCTGCCATAACCTGTGCGCATGCACATTCGAGTATTTTACAGACTTATAATACATTGGTTGTGTGTCGGCTCTGCGAACAGTGAACCCGCTGAGCTATGGTTCATGTGATATTTTTTATGACAGAACATTTATGATGGGATGTTGTACCTTTGAACACACCCAGGAAGCCACGTGGAGCTGAGAGCTCACGCAATACTCTTTGAAGTAGCGTTGGATCGCGCTTTTGACTTTGGTGAAAACTGCTAATTATTTATCTGAGATCTTATTAATTAATTTTATGCTTTCTCAAGACTCAGAATATTCCATTTCGTCATGCTGCATTATTAAAACATTTTTGAGAATGTTATTTTAGCTTAAGGTAAGGTAATACCCTTGCAGATACGCAAATAGGAACGTAAGTAGTCGCTCAACGACTTCGGTTTGACGACCTACTTCCTTGAGACACCCAGTGCCTTGCACTACGTCTGGAGAATCCGCCCAGTATAGGCGTGTAATTGCATTTGTCCTGCAAGACATAGAAGAATATCCGCTTGTTAGCGTTGAATTGGTTATCAGGTGCCATCGTGCACTGGCATATTGTGAAATACTGGTATTTATGCACAGTGAGCCACAGAAACATATTGAAGATAATTATTGGCAAGTATTAGTGAATTATATAATTTTACCAGAACACCACATTTTAGTACCCACGTGTTTGTGGAGGGCCAAATGCCTTGTGGAAAATATACAGGTAAATGTGTTGCAATTACTTCAAATAAGGGTGATTATGATAGTGTAACATATTTGGATTGCCAGAGTGAAGTTTTTATTTCCAAAACGACGTACATTTTACCGATGCTACATGATAGAAAAGTAGCGTCATTAGCACGTGCAGAATTATAGAGCAGTGCTAGCTCACGTATCTATTCACATCCACGAAATTAAGGCTGTGTTGTCAATTACTATCAAAGCCTACAATACTTACGACGAACATTATATCTTTGGAAAGTGAAAGAATGAACTTCATAATTTATTTCACCGTCAACGTGACCAGACTATTCCACACCACGTTTGAATCAGTCATCATGGGCTAATACCATCCTGGTATGAGGGTGATATCTCTACGAGAACTAGCATGATGGTGAAGCTTGCAGAACCGAGGACGAGAAGGAAGGAATCCAAGATGCCATTTCCAGGCATATCCAGCATATTCACGGAGTTGTCGACAGGGACGAATCGAACCCTGGTCATTGGAGGAGTCCAGATGGGAATCCTGATGAGGATAATACCGTTCCAGAGATCCAGAGAGGAATTTGTACAACCCTGGTTATTGAATAGAGGGCTGAGTGATAGCTTCTCCATGTCGTGAGTTTTGAACACCCCTTCTCTTGTTCTAGTTCTGGTGGTATATTAGATTTAATGTAGTTTGTGAATCAACCACACTCTGTGTCAGCCATTTTTCTAGGTAGGGATTGTATCTAGTTTAATTTAATGTCATTTATTTCAGTATAGTGAGACACCCTTGGGTCTGACATTTTGGTTAACCCTGGTGCAGCTTGATGAACGTCGTAGAACGTCAAAGCCTGTCTTTTGCTAGATGTGACCGTAGTCATTCGAGGCCATTTTGTACAACCCTGTTTGGGGTGATTTTTCAAGTCTTTGCTGACCTTAGTTATGACAATCAGATGTCATGGTTATTTCTGTAACTGCATTCTTTGCAGCCAGTTTTGATACAGCCCTGACTTTCGTTAGAACAGTCGTATCAGTTAGGCAATCGACTGTAATTGCCAGTTTTGTAAATTCATTATATTTTCATTTTGAATAAGCTCAGAAGCTATTCTTGGTCAAGTTTGAACCTAACAATTAGAAGGAATGTTTCGTTGCCTAGCATCGAACTCAGTTCCCAACGTATCATTAAGCCGATCCTTGTATGGAGTCTGCGCCACAATTATCATTTTTGCTTGTGTCATGTAAGACACGTTTTTATTTGATGTTGTACTAGCAACTAGTGAATTGTATTTTTAGAGCAAAGAGCTCCAGTAATTGTAAGATTATTATCATTTAGACGTCTTTGGTAGAAAGACGGAATTATATTATTCTATTCAGATTTATTGCGTGTTTTTTATACACGGATTCTTTAGAGGTTCATAACCTATGGTAAAGTTTTTTATGAACAGGCCAGATGTATAGTTTTATATTGATTAAATCGCTGGCCTTGAATAATGTGTGTTTTGTGTCGACCGAACGCAGGAATGTGGTAGCCTGCTGGTGACATAAACTGGTTTTGTAATCCAGTGCCCTTGAGAGCACGCTTCATTTGTTTGTGAGACAGAGGACTTTAACAAGAGACAGAATGCTTGTTGTATTCGCTCCTTTCATTGCAACATAGCTTATGTAACCCAGTTTTCAACTCTGTCTCAGATCACATGTTTTTATAGATTGCTTTTTGTTAGTTGAGCGCACTTCTTGCGTGTACCGTCTTGACGTGTACAATTAGGTCAGGTTTTCTATAGTGAGTTGCAGGCGACCCTGTTAAATGCAGGAATTTATTGTATGAAGGTACTTGTGATTACCTTGTCCGGGAGGGTTCCCGTTGACTAGATGTTATTGGAAGGTAACTGTTGTGGACAGGCCTATCCCAGAGTTATTGAATGCGAGCTTTGCGCCGCTGGTAACCCGTGTTATTGTGTGTCCGAGTTGTTATTGCTCGTTGATCTTGTTCCGACTGTTGAGTCGAGGCTTTTTGGTGGAGAATGATCTCAGTGTAGACACTCCGTGCCCGAGCTGTTGTCAGTATTATTCGCCATAAACCAACGATAAACCTAAACCACCATTTAATAATAAAACGCATAACTTTGGTAAAACAAAAGCTAACTAATGAATTATTTCTATCTAACTTTGTTCTGTTGCATTTTGGAACTGTTGACAGAGCCGTGCAGTTGAAGGTAATTTCCTTGTGTGGAAATGACTAGGACAGTTGACACTTTTGTAGCGACCTGAAGCATGCGCGAACCTAGAGTTCGTAGCTTGTGGAGCTCAGGCCATGCGATGTCAGACGTGGTCTCAACTACGCATTCGTCACCGTAATTACACACATTAGATGACTATGGCTTACAAAGAGTAAACCAAGGTGTAGGCAGGAATTTAATAAAAATTTGTGTCTATTTCATTACTTATTTATGATGTACAAGTGTGTAAATCCTACATGTTACCTTATTGTGTGCTGATAGCACGTAGTTATTAAGAATAGTTAAATGTTTTTCATGGCTGTACACTTAGATTTGTTGTAATTGTTTTCTGTTACGGATGTCATCGCCGTAAATTTTGTTATTAACTGTTAGGACTTAGCTAGATGATTACCGTTAAATGTAAATGTGGAAATGGTATCATCCTAACTTAGATTTGTTTTGCTACCCTGTTAAATGTAAATTCTGATATTAGCTTAATCTTGTAACTTGAACTAGGGACTTGCGTCGTACCATTTTCCTAGTGTTGCTGTTGTTGCTTTATTATTGTGAGTTAGATCTTTCGCGAGGGTTTTTCAGTAACTTCTCAGGTAGGGACCTGCTCTTTATTTTCTTTTGTTTATTAGTTTGCGGACTAGCCGATTATAACCCTCCGAACTAGGCTAGGGGCTTGTGAATTTTAATAAATTTTCACGGTGTTTTACTTAAGTCTGGATGTTTAATTTCTCAGTCTAGTTTTGAGGTGAACCTTTCCTTAGGCAGTCTATGACCATCGTCACCATGTACCACGATCCCCGTGGACTACAGTGTCTCGTGCCGCTTAGCCTATTAGGAAGTTCACCTGATTTTCACGGTAATTTTATTCGACTTATGGGATGTTAGGAAAGTCATCGTGGTTGTTGACTCGACTAACGGTCTCACTACAAACTAAGTAGGCCTACTCCGATAGTGACCTGACAGCATAATTATACTGTATGATTTGTTTTTATCATTCTCACAAACATTTACACTCCACGCATGAATGAAATGTACAAAGTAGTCAGGCATCCATGTTGATATCACATAATACCATAATTACAAGAACTTCAGCACATAACAGCAAGGGCCAAAATAAATATGTATAATTGGAGTGAATGAGGAATGGAAGACAGATGAAACAATTTGTATACCTAGTTTAAATGCACGCATGCGCGGATTTTCAAGGATGCAAATGATACACTTGGAAATTTTGCTGACATATTATTACATACAGAATGAAAACATGTCATGCAGTAAAGATATTGTTATACCCTGAGGTCCCCACAGGGTATACCTACCTACAACTACCCCATCAGTCCCATCTCAACACCTTTCACCCCTTAGTGTCATCGCGGCAGGAGATGGCAGTTGAACACGCTGCGACGGGGTGCGGGGTGTCTCGCAGTACGCATGCGCGGTCCACCTATTCCAGATCTAAATATATCGGCTCCCTGCATGCCAATCGTTGTCATCGCAGCACACAACACGCAGCCAGAGAGAGAAGGAATGTGCTGAGTGAGTGAAGCAAGTAATGACTAACTTAGGGTCTGTTTTTTTAAGCAGAACGCGCAGCGATTCAGCAGTTCCGAACGCAGCGCGTTCTTTTATTCCTGCTGCACTCTCTGCTGTTGCCAGCGATTTACCCCCACTCTGAGCCCTCGTGCAGCGTAGTTTTACTTTGCTGCGTTGCTTCAATAATCAAAATGGCTCCAATTGAATACGTGTTTATCCTACAAGATTTTCTGGAAAGTGTGATTTTCGTTAAAGTGTTGCTGTACATGTGTGTACGACTGAATATCAAGTTTGATAAAGTAGAATCAAGCCTGGGAAGAAAGTTATAATCAAACGAGTATTCAATTGATGATTAAATTTATTTGGTTATGTTCTGTGTTATGTGAAATGTACAAAGTAGTCAGGCATCCACGTTGATATCACATAATACCATAATTACAAGAACTTCAGCACATAACAGCCAGGGCCAAAATAAATATGTATAATTGGAGTGAATGAGGAATGGAAGACAGATGAAACAATTTGTATACCTAGTTAAAATGCACCTTAGAGAAAGAAAATAGGTTAGTGTCCATATTATTTTTCATGAGAAACCTAATAGAATTTTTCACCACCCAGACAAGTACAGATATTTGTTACCATACTGAGGTAGGGCCTATGTACACCAACAAAAAAAATGTTTGTAGACCGAAGACATAAAATGTAGTATTTTTTCGTAACGAAGTACTGTAAGTAAGATACATTCACAAATCTGCGACTTCTTATGGAGAATGGGAGTATGGGTTTTCCTCCATAGCACATAACACAGAACATAACCAAATAAATTTAATCATCAATTGAATTACACGGACATCTATCACATAATGCACTGCTCAAAATATGACTGAAACACCAATCCTCCTCACTGCCCTGTTTCAAACGACTTTCTCATGCGTATTATGTTTCCTGTCTTCCAGGTGACTTGACGTGACAATCAGCAGATGGTGCAGTGTCACCCTCTGTTTGATATGGAAATGTAGTTTTCCATTCACAATAGTATCATAAAAATTTCTTCTCTTCACTCTGTGGTGTTCCAATCTGGTACTACTGACTGTTCTCAATATATCCCAAGGTGCTCGCTCGCCAACCAGATCACCTCGTCTTGTCCTAGCTTCACTCGCCGCGATGTCAAATCTCCCATGCTTTGCGATGTTGCCAAACCCTCCTAGACACATGCCTATGTTGGCACATATTCCTCTGGCCACGAGAAATAAGCGGAACATCGTGTAGTTATATATAAACAGTATATACGTATATTGCACACGTCTGTCGATTTCTTTTTCAAATTATTATTAAATTGTCTCAGTGGATCTCCGGAGAGTGATCGGTACATGGTTTGGATCATGTTGTATAGCATATAAGGAAATCATGGAGATTCAATCACCGAAATAAATTTGCGGATACTCAGGTGTAATTTAACTATAACACTGGTTTATCCAGAAGGGAATGCATCTATCACAAAACAAATATAAATAAACAAATGAGGAACAAGGCATAAAACTAGCTAAAATCCTAATCTGGATCGAACCCCGATCCTCTAGCTATAGAGCCCGTAATCTCACGTATCAACCACGTGATCTAATGAGATGCAAGGTGGTTAGGATCGGTCAATGTGAGACCTTTTTCAGAGAGCACTAGAAGTGAAGCCTCTCGTTTAATAAATAAATGAGCTTTACTAGATCGGAAAATATATTTATTAATAAATAGTCATTAATAGAAACAATTTGCCGGTAACAGTCGTATTTATTCCTTAACCTTCTAATGAATAACAACAATAAACTTCCTAATATATAAACATACTATAGAAACTAGAACCCTGCATATGTTGTTAACCAACAATAAGTGAACAAGATTGAAATTCCATTTAAATGCCAATACCAACCGAATATAAATTGACAATAGCCATATAAGAACATAGCAACAACTTCTTCGTGGTTGAAGGTGGCCAGGTAACCTAATCCTAACACACTTTCAAAAATGAAAAAGACAAATTATAAATGCAGGGCTTAATTTAACAGCGAATGATAACTGCATTGCGCATTAATAGCTTAAAAGCTTGACTAGAAACGTTCCTTAGATAAACGAAATGTTTGTTCTGAAAAGGATATTATACACTGCTAGTGTGCTTAATTTAATTGCAGCAATAACGCAAGAGGGTAGAGGAAAATTAACTTGGACAAGCATACTGGGAGTATATCCCGCAAGTCGCACAATCAATGTAAAGCAAGATTGCTTTTGCATTGATAGATTCTTTTTTTTAGCGTATGGATTTTAGTGCCGGGAGTGTCCGAGGACATGTTCGGCTCGCCAGTTTTTGTAGCTGCTTCGAGGCGGACACCCAGTGGGTGAGCTACAAGTACCGTCGCGTGTGGAGTGTTGTCTGGGGAGGAAAGTGTTAATGTAAGGACGAGGAGTTGGAAGGTAGCGGCTATGGCCTATAGTTAGAGACCAACCCCAGCATTTGCCTGGGAGGAAGATGGGAAACCACAGAAGACAAGGTTGCCGGCGGGGAGATTTGAACCTCCTCGCCTTCCGGATGTGAGCGACTGCCAGCAGTCATGCCGTAACGACCACGGGTAACTCACCCGGTATTGATGGATTAAAGAACAAGAGAGAAATCTCCGTTTCGCCTTGTCATAAATACGCACTGGTGTCCATTCCAATGACGTAAGTAACGACAAGAATAAAGAACAAGAAGGTATGTCTTACAATATCACAGACATGCGAGAGAGAGAGAGAGAACATTTGTTTCAACATACAGGTAGAAAGCAGAATACTTGCTTCAAAAAATCATCAATAGAAAGAAACATGTTAGGTTAGACATAGCTTAATAGGTTAAATATCATAACAAGAAAAAAGCCGGAAAAGATACACTTTGAAATAGAGTACTAGTGTTTATAAATATTTTAGGTTAGATTGACACTTAACTTGCTTCTTGGTGGTTTCGATGAATTTGCACATTGTCAAAATAGTGGTAACACTTTTAATCACGTTTATCGTCTTGAGAAACAAATTCGATGAAGAAATGTTTAAGAATTTAGTGTCCAAAACTGAATCAGATTATATAACACATGAGCTAGGTGATGGCCTGGATAGCCGATTGCAGTATTAACGATATTATATCGATTAATTAAGATTCGCTAGCGATGGGTTAAAATGAACCTGAAAGATGCAATTTACCAGCACTAGGTAAAGAGGTACACTCGTTGAGTTGTAGAGTGACAGTATGCATGTCTTTTTATAGAAGCTTTGAAGAATTTTAAACACGTTGAAGAAAGTGAAGAATGCTGAATTGTTCCTTAACCAGCATGATCAAGCGCTGCTCGAAGTTCACACGTAGAGTGGAAACGAATGAAGACGAATGACGAAGAACGTAGGCAACGTTCAGGTATTTAAACAGGTGATCATGGTAGGCTACGTAATGATGAAGGCAGGCTATTGGAGACTGTGACGGCAGCTAATCGGAGAGCGTAGAAACGTCCGGACTGATTGTAGTAGTGGCCAATCACAAGCGAAGAGTCATATAGAACGATACTCGTGACCAAAAATTACTTCCGGAAAAATGTCAGTAACTTGAAGCACGTGGTAACTAGTGCAAACCGACTAATGGATTGACAGATAACAAAGGTAAGAAATGAAGGAGTTCTAAATACAAATAAAAACGGTTGCTCAAAGGGTTATGTTATACAACCAAATAAGTTTTGATTATTTCTCTTCATGAACATGAAGGAGAAAAAGAAAAAAAAAACTTTGTACCATTCACTGAAAAGTGAACACTAGGTTCTCGAAATCAGCAATCAACGTTGCTGAACTATCTCACATCAACAAACAACAACCAAAGGTTACGTTAATTCTAATCAAATTAATTCACAATTGAGCTGGTGTGTCAACTGCACCACTTACATCACGTTACATTGCTCTTGCCCACTCGTATTGTGCCCGTCGGGCAAGACCTTCAGGGTACCATCAACCGCAGATGGCATTCCAGACGCCCCCAGCCTCCAAACACACACTGAGGGGATCAGATGTGTTCCTCAGGCCAGCTCCGACACGAGACTGATGACCTGGGCGAATTAGGTATAGTAGTGGGGGGGGGGGGGGAGTCATAGAAATGCCCAAGGTAACACACCCCAAAAACAAAAGCTAGCAAAAAGGAGATCCAGGCTTAGGTAAAATTCGTCAATATTGATTCAGTAAAGCACAAATCCCTATCCTGCTTCGGAGGGTTAAAAATTGGCTAATCCGCAAACCTAATAGGAATATAAAAATAAATAGTTCTGCCCTAAACTGAACTTATGATAAACCCTCTCGAAAGTCCTTCTTACAAAAAACAAACAGTAAGCTCGGAATATGGCACGAGAATAAGATCACTACGCAAATACAATAAGTCGTTAAGAATACGAATATTCGCATCATCAAATTTACAGCAACACAAGAATACAAATCTTCCACACGCCACATGAATACATTTACATTTAATGCACCAATAGATGGTAGGCTACGTTACGAATGTACCACTCCTGACATTTATCTTTACGTTAATCAGTTAGCTAAGCCCTAACTTACGTTAAACACGGTTGAGAAGCATCCGTGGCAAGGAAAAGAAACAAATCGAGTATAGCAACCATGCCCTAACATGAAAAAGACGACAATGGTGTACGAATACACACAAAATACAGGAAATTATCAAATACTCTAATGAAGAAGAATGCATTCTTAATTGCTAAGTAATCCTGCCTACGTTGATTAGAATACTGTCTGCATCCAATCGGCATCTGTGTGTATATGGTTACGTAGGCAAACGCACGGAGAAAGCTGCGCCTGATATTGCATTAGTCACTGGCGCCAACAAGTTACGAACAATAGTGGCATTAGTGACCTCGTCGTAGTGATCGCATGACGCTTGGACTAGCGAGAATCGGTTCTTGCGGTTCCGACTCCGTAGCGATACCGAGTGCGAGGAATCGACTCCCGGCTGACGTCACAACAGGCGCGTATTCTGACAGTATATAAACACGATAACGTGTGTCATTCGCTGAATGTGGCGAGGAGGATGGCATCGCGCAAGCGATCTAAATTGTGGGACCATTTCGACACAGCAGAATATGCTGCAGATAAAATAATATGCAACCCATGTGCAGCGCAATTGAAGTTTAACAAAAGTACGTCCATGATGTGGAAGTATTTGTGAACGAAGCATCAGATGGCCATTCTGATGATACCCAATGCTCCAGTTGGGAAGGTGCAAGTGGCAGCAGTACCGGTGCATATCCAGGTACCGTAGTAGGTTTCATAACCGTATGCAGTAGTTAGTATGATACATACGCCCACTCTCTCACGTACACACACGTCGCGGTTGTGATAACGAACGATACATCTACATCGTATTTCAGAAGGGAGCACAAGACAAGACAGCATAGATGCGGCTGTAGTAGAAATGATCGTCAAAGATTTTCAACCACTGAGTATAGTTGAGGATGCAGGGTTTCGGAAACTAATTCAGACTTTAGATCCGAGATACAATCTTCCTACACGCAAACGGTTACGACAGATGATTGAAAATAAATACCAGACACACGTTACTGCCGTGAAAGAACAATTATCCGAAGCGGAACATGTAAGCTTAACACTGACCGGTGGACATCCATGTCCACAGAATCGTACATGGCCGTCACATGTCATTACATCACTGAAAATGTTCTGTTAAAAACATTCGCCCTGCAGACCGCTAGGTTTCTTGGCAACCACACCGCCGGCAATATTGCTGCAGACCTGGTGCGCATCTATGGTGAATGGAGCTTAACGGGAAAAGTAGTATACCTAACGGCTGATAATGCTGCTAACATGAAATCTGCGACAGATATCCTAAGCCCAAAGATCGCGTATATGCCTTGTTTTGCGCACACTGTGAACCTGATTGTAAAGAGGGGGCTTGACAGAGCGTCGGATGTACGAGGACAATGCCGCAGAATCGTAGGGTTCTTTAAATCATAGTGTGCAGGAAAAGAAAAACTGGAATATATGCAACACTCATTAGGTAAACATGTTCACAAGTTAGTGCAGGAGGTTGACACACGGTGAAATAGTAATATGCCATGTTCGCACGACTTAGCGAACGAAAGGAGTGTGTAGGAGCCACGTTGGCTTTGCTGGCGTCTGCACCCGAAAACCTAACAGGGTCACAATGGATCACTGTTCAGCACTTGCTTCCCTCCCTGAAGCCTTTCGATATGGTGACTACAGAACTATCATCCGAGAGTCATGTGTCTGTGTAAAAAAAAAAATCCGCACACAACTCCAGCACGTGCTCCAACAACAAGGTATGAACGAGGAAGATGACCTGACGAAACACGTCTTGACTGACATATCGGCGGCACTAGAGAAGAAATTCGCAAACGTGGAAGGTGTCCTGCCACTGGCATTGGCAAAGATCCTAGCGTCTAGGCTACATTCCAAGAGCGTGGCACCGCAACGCCGCGAAACATCGAATCATCAGGTACCACCCGTACTGCCTTCTGGGTATCTTATGACTAGGGCCCGGATTTTTTTAAAATGCATATGCGCATATGCATATGCATATTTTGACATATTTTGAGGTTTGGTGCATATTCTAGACGTAACAGCATATTCCGGTATATATGTCTGAATTTAAGGACAATTTCAAGAACTACTAAAGTAAATCTTTTTTGTGCATCCCTAGCTAGTTGCTTATATTATGTGCATCCCTCACTAATTGGTGTTTTCGACTCTCTGTGTAAAGGCACTTTACTTTCACAACTGACAATGGCAACAGATAGCTTAGGTATGGGGAGGCAGGCTGGCTGGACTTCCCGGAATTCATTTCTCTACCACAGTAGATAATAATCTCAGGGAGTTGGGCAATTGGTCAGGACAGAAGTATCTTCAGTTCACTAGTTACGTTCCAGTTTAATGCCCTGCATCTCAAGTGTTAGTTTCTAAAAATGCCTAAGGAAAAGAGCAGGAGAAGAGATTTACTAAATCAGTGGGTGTCGGGTAATAGGGACTATTCAACAGATGGTGTCATCGTGTACTGTCAAGTTTGCTCATAGGAAGTAAAATGTGAAAAGAAATTTCAGCTTGAACAGCATTCAAAATCAACTGCACATATTAAAGCAAAGGAGGAGAAGTACAGCACACCACAACAACTACTTCTTACGCAGGTAAAGCCTAAGTCCGGTATTCTTCTTTGTAGGGCTTTCGTATGCAGCAACATTCCATGGAATAAATTAAACAATCCAGTTCTGCGATCATTTCTTGAGAAATATTGTGTAAATCAAAAAATACCAGATGAATCAACTCTTAGGAAAAATTACCTACCTCCGCTATATGAATCTACCCTGGAATTGATCCGTTCTGATATCGGAAGGAACTATGTCTGGATATCGGTGGATGAGACAACGGATTCATGTGGCCGTTACATAGCAAATTTCGTGGTTGGTAAATTACATCCAGACGAACCCGGTAAGCCGCATCTTCTTGCTTGTAAAGTACTAGAGAAAACCAACCATAGCACAATAGCAAGATTTGTAAATGATTCTCTGCGACTATTGTGGCCATCTGAAATTGAGGATAATTGTTGTAAAGTGCTTGTACTGCTCACAGATGCAGCTTCGTATATGTTGAAAGCAGCAAAGGCCCTCCAAGTATTTTATCCGAAACTCATACACGTAACCTGTTTAGCGCACGGATTACACCGCATTGCTGAAGAAATACGCACACAGTTTCCAGCTGTTAACAATTTAATTGGATGTGGGAAGAAGCTGTTTCTGAAAGCACCAGCTCGTGTCCAGTTCTACAAAGATTGTCTACCTGAAGTTCCTTTGCCACCTGAACCTGTCCTGACAAGGTGGGGGACATGGTTATCTGCAGTATCATTTTATCAGGAGAAGTTTAATGAAGTGAAAGAAGTGGTTACAAAACTTGAAGATGAGCATATTGCGTGTGTCCGTGATGCAAAAGTTGTGTTTGAAACCGCTACTGTTTATCAAGATGTGAATTTCATTCATGCACATTTTTCTAAACTTCCAAAAGCCATTGAGAGCTTAGAATCTTCTGGTACTCCCCTCCATGAATCACTTGATCTCGTTGAGAAAGCTGCATCTTCATTGAATTCCGCTCCAGGCGAAATTGGAGAGAAGATTAAATGCAAGTTAGAAAAGGTGTTTGTTGTGTTGGCAGCAAGCACAAGAGTGTAGTGCAGTATCTTTGACATAGTCTTTGATATCAGTGAAGTTCAGTGTCAAAACCAATATGGTGTGTATCGTGTGAATTGTGAACCTTTCCACAACAAATAATAAAAATATGCATTCTAGAGGAGTCTATGTGATTTATTAAGAAGTGAACCTAACATTTTATGGCGACCGTGACAGGATTCATTCATAGTAAAAGGCTCCCGTGAAGAAAGAAGATGGAAAGACTCGCTAAAGAAAGAACCGTAAAGCGGCGGTTATTTACGCGCTCACACAATCAACTAATGGCGTTGTTAGAAGATGATCAAACTGAAACGGAAAAAGTGCAAGTGCAACTTGAAATCCTTCAAGAAAAGTATGATGATATCTCTAATTTAGATGGATTAATATTTCAACAGATGATAGACGACGAGTGTGAGGATGACGAAATAGAAACGGAATGTGAATCAGCTGATGATTACAAACACAAATTCCTTAGCTGTAGAACAAAAGCAACACGTTTTATGAATCCCGTTGTTTCCATTACCCCTCCACAAAGTGTAATGAATTACAATGTGTGTGATAAAAAGTAATATAGACTTCCAAGAATAGAATTTAAGAAATTTTCTGGTGAAATAATTGATTGGTTATATTTTTGGAGCCAGTTCCGTAAAATTCACGAGGATGAGGACATTGGGAAGGAAGATAAATTCCAATATTTAATTCAGGCTATGACAGAAGGTTCCAGAGCATATGAATTAGTTACTAGTTTTCCACCCACTGCCGAGAATTATGACAAAGCTATAGAGAGTCTTCAAGCTCGATTTGGTAGAGAGGACTTGCAGGTGGAAGTTTATGTTCGTGAATTGCTCAAACTTGTGTTGACGAATGCAGTCAATTCCAAAGAAAGGCCAACACTGAGTAGCTTGTATGATAAATTAGAGTCACATCTCAGATCGCTGGAAAGTTTAGGCGTTACTACAGAAAAATGTACTGCAATTCTGTATCCCCTAATTGAATCATCTTTGCCAGAAGACCTATTAAGAGCATGGCAGAGGAATACTTCCTTCAGGTGTGATTCCATATCCAAAGATCGTTTGCAGCAGCTCATGGCTTTTCTTCAAAATGAAGTAGTAAGTGAAGAAAGAATTTCATTGGCTATGAAAGGGTTTAGTATTAGCACATCCCAAGGATCTAAGATTAAGGGAGACAAGAAACCAAGGGATGTCATTGAACCAAATATACCTACTGCTTCTGCTTTGTTTGCTGATGTTTCTAAGAGACAGGAGTGTTTTTTTTGTCTTAAACCTCATTCGAGCCCAGAGTGCATTAAAGCTCAAAAAATGACTGTAGGGGAGAAAAGGAAAATCTTAACTGATAAACACAGTTGCTTCAATTGTTTAAAGAAGGGCCATGCAAGTAGAGCTTGTAAATCGATTGTCAGGTGCATTGTTTGTGGTGGTAAACATGTGGTATTAATGTGTTATAAGCTCCGTGACAAAGAGAAAATGAAAGTGTGTCCAAACAGAATTACGAGGGAGACAGGAATTTGGTTCTCCAGGATGGCAATAATGTGGATAAGGCTTTAGCTAATGTGTCTTGTTCTCCTGAGGTGTACTTGCAAACCCTGGCAGTTGTCGTTAAAGGAAAGGGTAAACAAAAAACTGTACGAGCTGTCATTGATACTGGGTCTACTAAATCCTACATTGCACGTGACCTAGCCGAAGAAATGGGGTATCAGTCAATCAGGAAGGAAACGTTAATACATTCCTTGTTTGGTGGAGTACGTTCTCGAGAAGCAAAACACGACTGTTACAGAATAAGTTTAAAGCGATTGGAGGGAAACTATTCCAAGGAGCTGGAAGTTTTAAGCCAAGAGATAATTTGTGAAAATGTCCCATATATTAAGAATGGTTCTTGGAGTGAGGAGATAAGGGATCTGAAAATATGTTTAACTGATGTACGAGAGAGAGGGCCTGTGCAGATTCTGATTGGGGCCGATAAGGCGGGTGAACTGCTCACTGGGAGGAAACATCAACTAAAATGTGGCCTAGTTTTGGTGGAGACTTCCCTAGGGTGGACACTAATGGGGAAAAGTCATAGGTAACAAGGCCCAAAGGGATTCGGCATCATTATTAGTGTCATCATTGTTTTCCCAACATACAAGAATTTCTGATCTCTGGGACTTAGAAATTCTTGGAATTACTGACCCTGTTGTGAAAGAATCTATCGTCGAGAGGAATGAGCGTGTTAGAAATAACTTCCTTGAGACTGCACGACTGAATGAAGATAACAGATATGAAGTGTGTCTGCCTTGGAGTGAACAACATCCACCTCTCCCTGACAACAAAGAAATTGCTCAGCACAGATTAGAAATCACTACAATGAAACTACAAGCTGAACAACATTATCAGGAGTACGATAATGTCTTACGAAGTTGGTTGGAGCAAGGAATCATCGAGAGGGTACCTGAAGAAGAACTGAAGAATTGTGGACACTATCTACCTCACCGACCTGTCTTCAAAGAAAACAGCACCACCAAGATCAGGCCTGTTTTTGATGCCTCGGCGAAGCAGAGAAACGCTCCATCTCTGAACGAATGTATTGAGAAAGGGCCTAACTTCATAGAGTTGATCCCTAGTTCGCTACTGAAGTTCAGAAAAAATGAGATCGGTGTGACGGCCGATGTAGAAAAAGCATTTCTTCAAATAAGTGTCAATCCTAGAGACCGTGATTTTCTGAGATTCCTTTGGTGGGAGGAGGAAAGTACAGGGAAGGTAGAAGTGTTCCGTCACAATAGAGTTGTCTTTGGACTTGCATGTTCTCCGTTCCTGTTGTCGGCAACCATCAAACTCCACTTGAACGAGTTGAAGAGACAAACAGTCGATAATAGTTCCTACTCAACTTCAACAATAGAAAGATTGGAAGAATGTTTTTATGTGGATAACTGTGCTATTGGTGTTAACAACAGAAATGACCTTCATTCATTCATGCGAGAGGCAAGCATAATAATGGATAAGGCATCTTTCAATCTCCGAGGGTGGGAGTATTCTCAGGATGGTACAGCTGAAAATCTTACTCATGTGCTAGGGCTCATTTGGAATAAAGGAGAAGATACCATTGAACTGAATCTAACTCATGTTAACGATTTCAAATATGATGTAATCACTAAAAGATCTATACTAGGAGCTGCACATAAGGTGTTTGACCCTATTGGCTTCGCATGTCCGGTATTTCTCTGTACAAAATTAATCTTGCAAGAACTATGGGCCACTGACTTGGGTTGGGACACAAGAGTAGACGAAACAACAAAGAGAAGATTCATGAAGTGGTTGGCAGAACTACCTCAGCTGTCTGAGATTAAGATTCCTAGATGTTTGAGCGGTAGTGTCCAGTCGGTTGAAGATATATCTCTTCACGTGTTCTGCGACGCCAGTCAAACTGCGTATGCTGCAGTTATATTCTTGCGAATACAGAGGGTTGACAATATAGAGCTACGATTTGTACAAGCCAAGACAAGAGTGGCACCCAAGAAGAGTATCACCATACCACGCCTGGAATTATTAGCAGCTACAATAGGGGTTCGACTAGTGACGTCAGTACTGCCAACATTTACTGCAAAAGAAATCGTTACTTATTATTGGAGTGACTCGTCGACTGTGTTGTCCTGGATCAAGTTAGACGAACCTTGGGGGACCTTCGTGTGGAACAGAGTGCAAGAAATTCGAAGACTGTCCAGAATAGAACAGTGGCGGCATGTTCCAGGAACCATGAATCCGGCTGACCTGGCATCAAGGGGATGTAGCACAAAACAGTTACTTCAACAGAGATGGTGGGAAGGGCCAAAATGGCTAAAACAATCCACTACACAATGGCCTAGCCCCGAAATTTCAACAAACGATGATGAAGTCTTCCAAGAAAGAAAAAAGAAAGTCAACACTATGACGGTGTTAGAAGACAAGTCCAATACCCAAGAATGGCACCTTGACTATTTCTCAAGTTTCCGTAGAACAGTTCGTATGATAGGATGGATCTTGAGGTTTCTGTATAATTGTCGACAGAAAAATAATAGAAAAACTACCGAACTATCCATTGAAGAAACCACAGAAGCAGAAAAAGTCGTGATGAAGTTCATACAAAAGGAGTGTTTTGTTGGTGAAAAGGATGAAAGATTCAACTCACTATGTGTTTTCATGGATGATGAGGGAGTGATGAGACTGAAAACAAAAATTATATCGCGCAAAGATGATTATGCTTTCCGTTGTCCTGCTATCCTTCCTGCGAAGCATACAGCAGTTCACGCTCTCATTAGGGAGAAGCACAAAGACTTATGTCATGCTGGAACCCAGATTCTGCTCAGTGGGCTCAGACAGAAATATTGGATCCTTGGAGGAAGGAGAACGGTGAAGGGTGCAATTAAAACATGTGTTGTCTGCAGGAGGTACCATGGAAAACATCTTGAAGCAGAACAAACTCATCTCCCCATAGACAGAGTAAGAGAAGCCTCAATTTTTGAAATAACAGGGGTCGTCTTTGCCGGGCCTCTGATTTTGAAAGGTGGAGAGAAAGCCTGGGTCTGTCTGTTCACGTGTGCGATTTTTTCGTGCAGTACACCTGGAGCTAGTAACATCTTTGGCTACTGCAACATTCCTCGAAGCTTTTCGGCGCTTCGTGTCCAGACGTGGAAGGCCAATGATTGTCTATAGTGACAATGGGACAAACTTTCAAGGCACCTGCAATATGTTGGAGACAATTCAGTGGGATAAAATTGCTGAATATAGTTCTGTACACCAAATACAATGGAAATTCAATCCTCCCACTGCAGCATGGTGGGGAGGATGGTGGGAGAGGCTGATTGGTGTCCTCAAACAAATGCTCAGGAAAGTTCTGGGAAAGTCATGTCTGTCGTACCAAGAAATGATGACTGTTCTGTGTGACATTGAAGATGTCATGAATTCACGACCACTTACTTACCTGTCCAATGATGGAGAAGACTTGATGGCTATCACCCCTGCAATGTTCCTACAGGAAGTCAAGGAGATTGGAATGCCCGATATCGACATGATAGAGGACATAAAACTTGACAGAAGATTCAGGTACAGACAGAAAGTAAAGGAAACATTAAGGGTAAGATTCAGGAATGAATACCTTGGACAGCTAATACAGAAGAACCACATTAGGAAAAGTCATCGCAAACCCTGCGTAGGTGAAGTAGTACTGGTAGCCAGTGACAACACGAAGAGACTAGACTGGCCGCTGGCAATAGTAACAGAGGTCATCCCTGGCAAAGGTGGTGTCGTGAGAGTTGTTCGCTTGGCGACGACAAAAGGAGAGCTACTGAGGCCAGTACAGAGGGTGTATCCACTTGAAGTGACATCTGGAGAAGATCATGCTTTAAGACTGCAAGTTGAACGGAATGAAAATGAGAAGAAGGAGAAAAATCCAAAGACGGTTAAACCATCTACTAATACTTCTGATCTCATCAAAACCAGTAGTGGGAGAGTGGTGGTTAAACCAAAGAGATATTTTGAGTGACTTATTTATTTCTGTGTTCATTTATTTTGTGAAAATATATGTGTTATGTTATTTTATTGTTTTGTTGAGTTGTTTCCACAACTCAAGGTGGGAGAATGTTGTGTTGGCAGCAAGCACAAGAGTGTAGTGCAGTATCTTTGACATAGTCTTTGATATCAGTGAAGTTCAGTGTCAAAAACAATATGGTGTGTATCGTGTGAATTGTGAACCTTTCCACAACAAATAATAAAAATATGCATTCTAGAGGAGTCTATGTGATTTATTAAGAAGTGAACCTAACATTTTTGAATTCGAACCCAGGACTGAAGAATATTAAGTTAATTAGTCAATACTTGAGTGGAACTAGGGTATCCTTGCCAGATGTATGCTCCGAAACTTTGGTGCCCGTGTATAAGTACTGTCCAATCACGTCAGTTGATGTAGAACGATCATTCTCAGCCTATAAACTCATTTTGACGGACAATAGACATAGTTTGTCTCCAGAAAACATTGAAAGACTACTAGTTACCTATTGTGATGCTTCTTTTTGCAACAAATGATACCTGTAAATAGGTAAGTGAATAAAATTGCATGTTTTAAGTGCATATTTCATTATTTTCCGTGCATATATTCTAACTTTTTAGTGCAAATTTTCATGCATATTTTCAGGTTTTTTAGTGCATATAAATCCGGGCCCTACTTATGACGCTCAGGTCGCAGCGGAAATCAACACCCATAACGTCCGAGCGGATGCTACGGTCGAAGTGCAGAGATATTTGCGAGAACGTTATGAACCACGCTCGCAAAATCCCCTGGAGTACTGGAGGGACCACGCTGCAATATTTCCCGCGCTCGCCGCACTGGCAAGGAGATATCTGTGTTCCCCAGCAACATCCGTTCCCTGTGAACGGCTGTTCTCGAAATCAGGGAATGTGCTCTCGGCAAGGAGGAGTCGTTTGAAGGGCGACATGGTCAATATGATAGTATTTTTGAACAAAAATGGGGGGGTGAAGGAATCATGGCAGGTAATATGGTGACGAACCCATTGCAGTGAGATGCCATACGTAATGTATATATCCTGTTGTGTATTGTACAATAATTATTAATTAGTAGCATGTAATTGGGCACGTTTTATGTTATACATACAATAAATAATAGTATGAGCAACGGTTGCATTTCTTATGCCGCCCGGGAGGTCCGGGTGTGATTCCCAGCTATAGGCTATCAAGAAAATAAATTCAGGCTCTGACCGTGTGGTTCGACAAGCGCATCATAGACAGCGCGATGCGTACTCTGGAATCGATTCTGAAGTCGGGTACCCGATTCCTGCAGTATTCGGAGTCGATTCGTCGCGATTCCAGTCGCCACCCGTCCCTACCTCGTCGTCTCAAAAATAGAGTCAGTTTGTCCTAATAGATGTCAGTTCCACAAGAAAACGTCGGCTCAATGTGTCGGTGAACGACATAAATAGTAGCTCAAATTCTAGAGAAAATTCACATATTAATTATCGGCTGTTTTAAATCGTCGGTTTAAAATAATTAGGTTTCATGATTTAGTTGTTAATTTATTTCGATGTTTTAATCCCTCGCAGTGTAGTTTAGATTCATAGTGACCATCAAGACACATGCCGAAAAAACAGTGGCTCACACTTCTAAAGTGTTGACTGTAGCATAATACAACTACCTTATCACGGGTAGCACAATAACACAAGCTATATAAAGCACTATACTCGCAGCTCTCAGGCTCGCTAAACCTCGGCTAATGTGATTAAGAAGCCAATCATCATTACCGGCAAACACCAATATTAACTGTGGGTGAGCAGCGTCAATCCCATCATAGACCTCCAATAGGCACAATAATGACATTTGCTATTAATCTTATATATTGTCTGGTCCTTTCTCAAACACAGGGATAACGTCCTCATATAGATCGTAAACTCATGAAAACAACTTCAATTAACTGTCGTATGCATAGACGACATTCCAAACTCTGACGTAACAGTCTTAGAAGAAATTCCAGCAATCAGCTGTGACTTCAATTTGTATCAAAACTTAACATTGAAACAAGAATTCATTGGAACATTCAGTCTTGTGTATAAAACTGTAGTAGTCTCACTGAGAGAATCACTAAGCATGCTGGGTACCAGTAGCTCGTAATGCGCGGCCAGACCTTGAGTCAACTTGCCATAATTTCCACTAGAATGATTGTTCACGGCGAGAGATCGCCTTCACAAACAGACTGCATTTATATTTTGAGCTTTCAAATTAACAGTCTTATCTGTGGCTCGTATGAATTTTAGGACACACTTATTACAACACAATTAACACTAGAGATACTTCCAGACACAGCTAATCAGAAATGAAGATCCACAGCCTGCTTCCAGTCGACCGACCGGGTCAGGGAATGAATGAAGCCCCCATCTAGTGGCGAGGATATGAACTGTGCCGGCTGCCGATGCCTGTCGCACTCCCCTGGAGCAATGATTAAATAAATTATAGTGGAGAGTGTTGCTGAAATGAAGTTTGCGACAGGGAAACCTGGAGTACCCGGAGAAAAACCTGTCTGCCTCCGCTTTGCCCAGCACAAATCTCACGTGGAGTGGCCGGGATTTGAACCACGGACCCAGCGGTGAGAGGCCGACGTGCTGCCGCCTAAGCCACGGAGGCTGCCTCATCAGAAATCTGAAGTTTAAATCAAAGAACACAAAATGACAGATATTTCAGTGCACTCCAAGTGCTTTGGAATATGTAACGTAATGCCAACACACTCGTGCATCGTTCCCAAGGCCTCACATGCCTTCTTTATTGGCATTACAACTCATAGTATAGCCTATTTAGAAAATGTTCCGTGTCGTCCTCGACACAAGAATAAATATAACCAAACAACACCTACACTTAGCGTGTTGAAAAACGATACGCTTTTGTAGCGAATACGTATATACGGCTTCTGACGCCTAATGCATGAATCCTGCTGATCCCAAACAACTGGAAATAATGTGGCGTCAGAGTTCACAATAAAAATCAACCATTCAATAAAGCGACAGGAAAACCCTCACCTCTGTCAAACGATACGATGACACAAACTTATATTCATAAGTGGACAAATGCCTCTGCATTCCACAACACAAATACTCATGTCAGGGCGTCTGACTATCATACTGTCCACACAGTAGACTCAAAATATAGCTCACTATGGCTGTAGGAGTTCATGGGTGCCTCCTAAATTATCATCATTACACTATCATTGGCACGTGGCATCATCACGCCACCGCGTGTCACAAAAATTAGTGATCGGACCAGGGCTATTCCAAAAATCTAAAATAAATAAATATCAGAACTAATCTAAAACATGTCCTACCTAATGGTTGCTATAGAGAGCGGTTCAACGACTAGTCAACTGAATCAGAAACCTTAACAAGCTCATATTGTTAACTCAAATTGTCGGCGAGCTTGATCACCTTGGAATTTGGATTATCGCCAATTCCTGCCTTCGATCCTTGGCTTCCTTCGGATCCACCGCTCCCTTTTCCCCCTCATAATGCGGATTTAAATTTTGGCATCCCCTTCACAGGGTAGTTTACTCCATCTTGACCATCATCGTAAGGTCAGTAATAGGTGGGTTCACGTGGTTGTCGAATAGTTCCAATTGAGAGTTAAAAACCAATGTTATTATGGTGTCTGCCGTAGTGGAACTTAACCTCACTGCAGGTCAGCCATTCACCATGGCCATTAGCCCTGTGGTGCAGCTGTGCTTCCCCTCTCAAAATATCAAATAAAAATCAAAATGTGGTTAATTTAGATATCCAAAAATATCAAATTTGACAGCATTCTATTTCAAAAATATCAAAATGTAAACGTAAATAGCCATTGCTATCGAAATGTTGGAGATGAAAAGGAATAAAACCTTGTTGGAGATGTCTCAACATTTAAAGAAGAAGAGGAGAATGGAGAGGAGGAGAAGGTGAAGAACGTGGATAAGAGTGGTTTCGTGTTCTCGATCTGTGGCAACCTCTCCCATGAGGGGTGGACATTCACGACTATTTATCATTTCTTGATTCAAGAACCGATATCGATCGTGTGTATGGTGTTAAACGAATAGATGGCAAATATAATCTTGGAAACAAAAAAGTTAAGTTTAATGACAATAATGTTATTATTGATGGTGTGTCCTATCCAGGCGGCGTTGGATTGTACGATCTACTTAAAAAAAAATACCGCAATCATCATGGGTTCATCAACTTGATGTTAATACACATAGACATACATAGTGGTCAACCAGCCCCTTATTATTTAGTTTTATGAAACCCAACTAACATTACATTTTACCCGATGGTCGATATTCCTCTGCGCTCTGCCTGTGTGACAGCAATGTAATTGAGCCATGGGTCTAGAAAGGAAACGACGACCCTAAAGATTTTCGCGCCAAATACTAAGGACCATTCTTCTAACATGTGATTTATTGCTCCTTGAAAGAACACACATACACGTAATACGATCGAATTAATAGTTACGCTACGTGATCTGTAACAGTAGAAAGTTAAATTAACACCATAAACCATGATTGAAGACTTTTACGTGGATAATAACGTTTGAGATGGGATGGCCACTGTAACTAGTACATGTGCAGCACGCACTATCCACGTTGTAGTAGTGGCTGAATCGGTCAAGTTCCGACTGGACATGGTGGGTGAGAACGGGCAGAATGGTGCTTCGAATCCAGCCTTAGGCATAAATTTTTGACAGCCCGTGCTCTATTTTGGCGGGTAAGTAACATTAAGCCACACGTACAAAGTCACATTGCCACATTTATTAACTTACGATGTATTCCTGTGAAGAGTACATTGAATTTTGCTGATTTATAAAGAGAATGCGATCGAATCAGCAGGTTGTGCCACGTGACCTGTAATGGCAGAAAGTTGAAAAATCTGACATGGAATATTAACATAACATATCGAAGTGTTGCTCCAGAGGTCCGGGTACGATTCCCGGCTCTGCCAAGAAAAGTAATGCTGCTCTGGGGCTGGAACGGGGTACACTAAGCCTCGTGGGGCAAAACTGAGAAGAGGTGGGTTCGATTCCCACCTTAGCCACCCTGGAAGTGATTCTCTGTAGTTTCCCACTTCTACTCCAGGCTAATGCCGGGACGTTTTCTAACTTAAGGCCACGGCCGCCTCCTTCCCAATCCTCACCTTAATTGCTAATACACACATTAATAGACACTACTATAGCACAGGTTATCAGAGAACTTCTCTCTCTCTCTCTCTCTCTCTCTCTCTCTCTATATATATATATATATATATATATATATACACCCAAGTACACGGGTCTAAATAACTGCGATGTTCTAGCCCCTCAAATGAAACAACAACTACATATCGAAGGAGATTCTGATCGCCAGTGATCGCATCGAAGCATACATATACCTGAGAAATTCTCTGGGTATTATTTTGTTATTAAATTCTAACGAAAAGAAGACAATTCTATTTGAGGTGTACATATTAAGATGTTTTGTGTAATACCGCATTCGAACACTATGTAATGTTCATGGAATCCAACGTGAAATTGCATCTGCTCGCTATATTACTGTAATAGTGCCCCATCCTCAATAATTACGGTAATTGTGACTGTGACCTCTTGTATCATTTATGACGTAAGACATTGGTAAAGTGGTCGACACAGATGATAAAACGTAACGAAAACACATTTAAAACTCTCCCCGTAACAAGTATCGAACCCCAAATCTTTCAATCCGCAGTCCAGCGCGTTACCATTTCAGCCACGGTCGCTTACACACCACTTCCAGTATCTCAACAAAACATCACATAGCTCACAACTAACAAATATTGAAGAGTTGAATTATCTCAACTAATACTGCAACTAAACAAGTTCAGTGGCGTTTTCTCCAATACCACGGGGTAAGCACCGCTTACCTAGCATATTCTCATAAGAATAAAGTATATAATATCACTTTCTAACGCGCAAGCAACTGCAAAAACACCGCTTTGAATGACGTTCCTCGTTCTCTACCGCAGTTCTCCACGATCAGCCAGTACTACTTTGGAGAGAAAGAAGAAAGAGTGCGGCTGGTCGCTATGACAACGGCTTGTTTACCTCCAGGAGCCTTCTGGCCCGGAACACTGCTATGGCCGATGGAGTGGTACACCAAGAACGCCAGGTCGTCCTTGATTGGCTAAGACAGGGGATGTGGCGTTCCATAGCCACAGGGCTGTCGTCGAGACAAGTCAAAGCGGGTAGCAAGGTCTGCTTCGGTTAGGGCGGCTTACCCTAGCGAGCCTGGACACCAGCACTGCTTAAAATTATTTGGCACGCCTCTCCAGTCCCCACCCTCCATCTGACCATCAGACCCGACCTTTGCTGGGCGCGGTAGTTAAAATTCTTCTTCGTCCGGTTAACTCACAACTCTATGTTTTTGAGTGCAATTAGCAAAATTTAGTATACCGTAACTACTGTTGATATTATTGTGTTGGGAGTGAACAGTGCGTTGGAATCTTCAGAGTGACCCCGAAAAGTTCCTCTGATTATCATTCAAATTATATTCAAAGACTAGGTGTAAAGGATACATAATTTTAAATGTATGTACATCCGTATAATTTGAATAATATTTTAAAGACCTATCACATTATTTTCAAAAATATTTGGTAATTACGGTAGGTAGGGTCTATCAAATTCTCATTTGTACAAAATTAATTAATGCCACTATTTACTGTACCTTGGCGGATCATTTGTAGCGAAGTTCAATTCTTCTCTCCCTCTTAGCGAATTCATCAATTACATGGTCGTGAAAATCAGTGTTCCCCTGAAGGCTGCACAATAACACCCTTTCAATGGAAAGAAGCGCGAGATGTGAAAGTCCTTCTTGATGCATTGAGTTTCGGGTGAAGGTTTTTATACGTTTCATGGTAGAAAACATTCTTTCCACTGATGCACTAGACGCCGGAATTGTCAGTACTAGTTTAAAAAAAGAAGGAAGCTTTTAGTTTTACGTGACCATTAATCATGCGATCATGAGCCACGGGACCTCCTTTTTACGTGGAATCCGAACCACAGGACATGGAATTTCACTTTGAAATCTCACATGCATTGACTGGGAATCGAACCCGGTCCACCTTGGTGAGAGGCCAACTGCTTGACCGCTACGCCACCACGCCCCCCTTAGTACTAGTTTGCATAGGTTATAGGCCTACGCCCCAATTAAGTCATTCAAACTAATGAAGCCGTGAAAGCCTACATCAGTACAATTTGAGTGATATTAACTGAACATGCAATAAGTTACAATGACATAAGAATATCTATTAGTCTACTAATAGCATATTTATTATTTTAATGTTCACTTAGGTCTCATAATAGAAAATAATAATAATGTTATTGGTTTTACGTCCCTGTTAACTACTGAGGCTTTTAGAGACGCCGGGGTGCCGGAATTTTGACCCGAAGGGAATCTTTAACGTGCCAGTAAATACACTGACACGGCTCCCTCGCATTTGCGCACCCTCAAATGCCGACTGGCTGCGACGGCATTCGATCCCGCTATCTTAAGCTCAGCAAGCTAGAACGTTACCGCTGAGCCACGCACAATAGAAAATTTATGGGTAATAACCTAAAAGTTTAGCTCCTTAGGCCAAGAAATGCGAACAACAAAAACACAAATTGCCACACTGTTCAATCGTCAAATGATACACGATAAGAGAAGCTCGCCAACTCTATTGTTGAATAATTTTCTCCGCACTTATTGTACATGGATTGGCATGCCTAAAGTTGAAAAGGGAAAAATGAGCTGTGCTGTATTACAATTCTTTCTATTTTTATTTTTTAAATGTGAAATACTAATAATTATGTGTGTAGAGTAATTGTTGCTACTTCAGATATCAACCTCAACATTGACAAGGGCATAGCTGGAACCGGGTGCTGAAGTTGCTTTATGGTGTAAGCCTATATTTTGAGTCTTCTTCACAGCTTACCCTCGAAAAAATTCCACGCCACGCCACTGAACAAGTTTATATATTGTAAATATTTTCACCCGTATTTTCAGACATAGATTTTATAGCTTAAGTGTAATGGATCTGATGATGATCGCTAACGATCGAAACTGGTCATCCAGGTGTGTTGATTAATCCCATGTTTTTTTTTTCATGATTAGGGAATAACCCATCTCATTTGGGTACAGTCGTGTTGACCGACTGAAATGCATCAAAGTTTTGTTTACTAAGGCTGGCTGGTGAACGACTGTGACAAAATATGTAATGTCTATAATATTGATAATGATTTGAGTGATCACCATTTACTCATCTGTGAAATTAGAAACAAAAAGATAAACAGGAACTCAATATGTGATGATAGGCCAATAGAAAAGGATAAAATAAACTACAAAAAACTTAATAAATATTTAATAACTCAAGAATTTGTATGCAATGAAACTAACATCAATGACTACTACAATAAATTCTGTGATTTTATTAATAAAGGAATAGAAGCCTGTACTATGAAATATACGAATAAGGAGCCAAGTGCTCCACCAATAAAACCCTGGATCACACAAGATCTTTTAGCACTAATACACAGGAAAGATAAGATATATACAAAAACCAAAGTTAAAAATCCATCTGCAGAAATTTTAGAAGAATATAAAATTATTAGCAACCAAGTTACAAAACTTAAGAGAAACCTACAAAGAAACTACTTTGACCAAAAAATTCAAAATGCAAATAATCAGAGGGAAGTGTGGAGTGTTGTTAATGAGATGTTAAATAGACCAAAGAAGGGGAAAAATGAAATTGTCAAACTTATAGTCGACGGCACAAATGTCGAAAAAAAGGAAAATATATGTGATGAAATTAATAAATATTATGTCAATATTGCTAACAGTATATGGGAAAATCAAGGAAACGGTTCTACCTCGGACATTACAAGCTATAAAAATACTACTAGCACTAAGACAATCTTTATGTTACCTACTGATGCTAATGAAATACAATCAATTATAAACTCCCTAAAACACAAAAACAATATAAGTGAGGACAACACTACTGTCATGCTACAATTGTGTCTTGAGGGCCTTACACCATATCTTGTCAAAATAATAAATCTTTCACTGATGACTGGTATATTCCCCGATGCCTGTAAAGTCTCTAGGGTGGTCCCGATCTACAAAAAAGGGGACAAAACCCACCCATCAAATTACAGACCCATTAATATTATATCTGCCATCAGCAAGGTTCTAGAAAGCGTTGTTAAACGAAGACTTATGAATTTCTTCATGAAAAATGATTACTTTGCAAACTGCCAATATGGATTTATTCCAAATAGAGGAGCTGATAGTGCTATATTTGAAGTAGTAACTGATGTAGAAAAGGCATTAGATGAAAACAAACTAGCTGCTGGTGTACTAATTGACCTTCAAAAAGCCTTCGATCTGGTTAACCATAAGATTCTCCTTAATAAACTAGAATTTGCAGGCATCAGAGGAGTGGCACATGATTGGTTCAAGAACTACCTCACTAACAGAAAACAATATGTTGCAATCGATAATGTAAAAGGATCTCAAATGAGAATTGACACAGGAGTACCTCAAGGTTCTGTCTTAGGACCAATTCTTTTCTTGGCCTATATTAATGATATAGTATTATTAGAATTGAAAGGCAAGCTTAAACTATTTGCAGATGATATTTTTATACTCTATCTGGGAACATCTGAACAGGAAATTATGCTAAATATTAATTATGATCTCAATAAGCTGGTGGATTGGTTGAGAGCACACAAAATGGTTATCAATATCACTAAAACAAAATATTTATTCTTCCATAAACCATCATACAAGATTGAGACCACAAACATAGTCAACATAGCCAACAAAGAAATAGAAAGGGTTAAATCGGCAACATACTTAGGTATCACACTAGATAGTACACTAACCTGGGAAAATCATGTAGAAAATGTAAAACATAAAATCAGCCCTTTAATTGGTATTATTTTCAGATTAAGATATAGCTGTCTTACTAGCCAACAATTGAAAAATATATACTTTGCTCTGATACATTCACATCTAATGTACATGAATTTCATATGGGGATATTGTAAGAAGGAGCTGATAAAAGAACTTGAGATACTCCAGAAACGTGCTATAAAATCTATCTTTGGATTACCTTGGCTCACACCCTCAAATGAATTGTACTCAAGAACTAAAATTATGCCACTGCAAAAACAAATAGCTATGTCAGCAACAGTATTTGTATACAAATTAGAAAACAAATTGATACACACACACATCCATTTTACCCATGCAAATGACATTCATCATTATGCAACAAGAGGAGTAAATCAAATATTCACCAGCCATTCCCAATCCATTAAATTTGGAACTAAAGGAATTATGTCCTCTATAATAAAAGAATACAACTCGCTACCATTAGGCATAAGGGAAAGTTTCTCTATAAAAACATTTAAGAGGAAAACAAAAGACTTCCTATTAAGGAATGAATAGCCAATGTACAATAGCCTTAAGCAATGCAATGTATCATACCGTATTATCTCTGTAAAGTTAGTCACTAGCAATCTAAGTTACTATTAAACTAAACAATAATGTTACAAAAATTATATAATATATGCCATGCTGTAACTATGTTACTTGATTGTCCCTAACACGAGCTCAGGCTCATTGGGACCTATGTAAATAAATAAATAAATAAATAAATAAATAAATAAATAAAAATAAGGCAACACTGAAAAAAAAAAAGCTTCAAACACCATAAAGCTTGGGTATTTGGTCAAGCTTGATCGCCAAAGCTATATTTTTCAAGTTTAGAACTCGCGCGTAATGTGGATAGGATGTTCCTCTTTTAGCATTGGCGGTTGCTGGATACAACGCACTAACCACAGCCCAAGCAAAACATGCGTTATCCTTGGTTGGGTCATTTAAAACACCACCTGTATTGGCAATCATTTTTGGAAGTTCCACTATATTTATTTGTATTGATCTTCAGACTTTGCAAAGCATGCAAACTCCATCCTGAATCCCTTTCTTGAAACTCGGAGAGTTTGACCATCAGAGGTTCGAACACGTGTTTTGTATACCACGCAGACAGATCTGTTGTGGCGGTAATGTTTTTTTTTGTGTGTGTTGAAATGAAATGTTCTAATTTCTCCTGTACAGTAGAAGGCAATATAAACACAGGGTGCAAAGACATGTTTACTTTAAGTGCATGTTGTTCAAGCGTTTCCGTAGTATGTTTTTCAAAAATGGGGAAGCATGCCTCCAGAAACAGTTTGGGGTCATTATAATACCCGTTTGAATTAAGAATAAGCCGTGTAGTTATACGTTGTCTTAAAACACGTGTCTAGCAGCAACCACGATAAACGTGGTGATTGTGCCCAAAGCGTATACCCTGTATCATCTTGCCTTGGTGTGCTGCGCAATATGTCGAAATACATGTTTAATTCATTAACAGTTTCAATGAAAACAGGTCTGCCTTGATTAACCAAAACATTAATACCATCACATTGTTCCAGCCTAGCTGTAAGACATTGTTTTGTTACACAAATAAATTGGTGGTGATAGGCACCCCTTACAAAGTTAAAGCACTGTTTGGCACACAAGATTGTATTCCTTGGGGTAGCTCTCAACACTAAAACTATAGAGCTCTGATCTCACCAACTTACTTTTTATTGGTATATTGGCTTTCACGGCCCGTGAATTAAAACTCAGCAATATTTGTAGGTTTATGCCGTGGCTTGTTTGGGGTTTCACCCTGGAACACCAAGCTGGCTCATCAGCGGGCTCTTGATGTTCCGCACCCGGACCCCCACAGGAGTAGCGAACTGTCTATGTCTGGGTTATATCAATTCCTGCTTCCTGCCGTCGGTTAAACTAGTAGCCCTTAAGCCATAGTACCCGGGGCGACGTCCAATTAGTCCCCCGTTTATTGGTTTCAAAATACTGTATAAATACATACATATACATATTTACAACAATTAAGTGGGCAATATATAAACAGGGCATATAACACAAGGAGAACGTGTATAGATAGTTCGTTTGGAATAGAGAAGTACATCTGCCCTAACAGTAGTCTCCTTAATTATTTGAAAACAGATACTGTATATACTGTATATTGAATAACACACGAATTGTCACTTGAGACACAGGATAAACTTCATTGTTTGTTTATCTATTTATATAATAGTAGTTTATTTCCACTGTTCGCTGGGGATGGAGCACTAAGCTTGGTTGTTGCACGGTTTGAAGTGGGCTTAAAAAGAATGAACACAGAAAAAGAGGAAAACAGATGTGTGGTACCGCAGTTGTAGAAAATAAATTTATACAGACTGCATGTCAATGGCTCACTGAGCTTCTAGAGGGCCAGGAAAAAAAAGATAAGGAGTCATTATTGATAGATGGAGGGACGGGGCAACGTATGGTGTAGCGTATGGTAGAGGAAGTTAAGTGATTGGTGGTGGGAAAAGGTGGGAATTGGATGGGGTGCGATTATCATGAAGGATGGCTTGGGCAAGGGGGGAGATCGTGAAGGTTTCTGAGAAAGAAGGAAAATCATCGTTACTGACTGTCGTTAGGTATTTGAGACGGAGTTTATGGATAGATGTAAGGATAGAGGGAAATGTGTACAGGGTTGTAAAATCGGCTGAGGGGGTATCATAGGGTAGGGCATGTCTATCTAACTTGCAAAGGTTAAAATAAAGAGGGCGTCAGCGGTAAACCAGGATATTGAGACATATACAAGGACGGGGCGGATAAGGTCTGGTAAATCTGAAGGATTTGGGGGGCTTTTAGGCCCCAGGTGTGACCTATGAGTTTGCGGGTAGCTGCTAGTCGATGGTAGGCTCGGCGGTAGACGATTTGGAGATGATGATTCCATTTGAAATTGTTTTGAAATGTGATGCCTAGGTAAGTTATAATGTTAGTTTCGATGAGGGGGTGGGAATGAAGGGTGAGTTGGATCTTGTTGCGTGGTCGGCATCAGAGGCGGCTCCAGTCCCGCACAAGGGGTAGTGCCAAGTAAAAAATATGAATATTGGTACCGGTATTTTCATAACATTATATCAGAGCAGGGTTCGATTTCCGATGTATACATAGGGCCTACACTAATCTTGAGAGTCAACATTTCACATCGGGACTCACCGAATATAATATATACGATAAGACAATATATTAAAATACCGGTTATTCACTTTACCAAATAAGGAATTAATAAATACATAGGCCTACATATTATTTTCACTATTTATTACGGTAAGTTTAAATTTCACTGTTGGACGCAGAGTCCCCATTTAGAGAAATCTAGAATTAATGCTCTTTGTGTGAGAGCGATTGGTTATCAATTTGTGTCAACCATCGCCCCACCCCGCCAATAACCAATGAGTCAAATTACTTCCAGCCAATCAGGCCATTGGCCCACACCCTCTTCCCTTCCTCCCTTTGTGACAGCTTGTGACAGGCATGTCGCTGGCCCAGTACCTCGTATTGACCAATAGATAGCATTGCACTTCACTTTCAGTACCTCTTTGAGCCAAACTCGATTCGGCACGGAGACCAGCATATTTCCTCATAGCGAGTGACGAGAGAGGCTACGGAAAAGGTCGTAAATTGGACTGCGCATGCGTCAACCGTGCCGTATAGACCGCGGCTCAAGATATCACTGGGGCGAAGATGGAATCAATGATCATACTTTACAGACGGAATATTTTAACTACAAAGTAATTTGAAACTAATTAGATATCGGTATTAAACGTAGGCGTTCGAAATTATTCTTTCAGGACTATGAATAATTTATTCTCTCTTAGAGGGTAGTGCCATGGCACGGTGGCACTACGCCTAGAACCGCCCCTGGTCGGCATACGCGGGATTTGGGGCGGAAAACTATGAATTGGATTTTACGGGGGTTTACAGTGATGTGGGAGGAGTTGGACCAGTCTTGGAGTGTATTTAAGTAAGTTTGTAGGAGTCGAGTGAGGAGAGGAGCTGTTCGGGCAAGGCCGAGTATGGCTAAATCATCGGCAAATTGATATTATCGTAGGTGAGGAGGAGGGTGATGTATGTCGTGTGTAAAAAGGAGATAGAGGAGAGGTGAGAGGGGCGATCCCTGGGGGACGTTTGCTCTATGGGGAAAAGGCAGCGCGCAGGCAATATTGATAGCTATATGAGAGGTATGACTATTAATAGCTATCTATGTGGGAGGCATGAGTATTGATTACTATATGAGAGGTATGAGTATTAATAGCTATCTATGTGGGAGGTATGAATATTAAAATTAAATTATGAATATTAATAGTGGGAGGTACTACCCTACCAGCGAATTGTTACCGATGGCGGAAATCGGAACTAATGCGCTCCGCCCAGCCACACGCCTGCGATAGACGTGCAGTTGTCGCCAGCGAAACCTCATCGCTTATCATTTGTGTGCATGATTCGTGCTGGGTCGTGCGCTGGGCGATGTGTTCTCATTGCATGCCTGTACATGCGTTCCCCGTCTTGCCTCGCAACCGCTCGCTGCAGCCATAACGAGGCGAGATGACGTAATGTATACAGAACAGCCCCGCTCCACGTCTAGCAAACAATTCCCTGGTAGGGTAGTATGAGTGCATGTGATGAAATCCTCGGCTACAAACACCACACCCCCAAACCCATCTTGAGTTTGATGTCTGTGTTCTGCACATTCACTAAAACAATAGGGCCGACAACCTAGATGTTAGGCCCCTTAATACAAGAATTATCATCATCATCATCATCATCATCATCTAAAACAACAACACAGGTTATCACCAACACACCCACCTCGACCTTTACAAAAATCAACAACACAGGTTATCACTAGCACTTCTGTCTTGCATCTGTATTCACTTCTCGAAACCTCGAGTCACTAGCACACATGTTGCAATTCTTTGTCTCACAACAACCACAATAACATGGGTTGTCGCAATAACACAGGTTGATGCTATTCCTTTTCAATTTCTAGACGCCACTGTCAAACCCTAGATCCATTTAATCCACACACAAGTATAATGAATGCTGGTTAACAACAATCCTACAATAACACAGGTTGATGATAACTCTTCTCAATTTCTAAATAGGTACCTGTCTCAAATCCTAGAACCATTTAACCCCCTCACACAGGTATAATAACATGGGTTAACAAAACACGCTAAGCTATAATTTTAAATTCAATTTACAATCACAATAACATGGGTTGTCAACAAGAGATGGGTTAACAAATCATGCGTAAACCAACAACAACAAAAAATTTTGCTTGGTTCGACTTTGCAACTCACAAGCAAACATCAAATCTTAACCCTCGTTGGAAATGTATGCACTTGGATTCGAGTCATAGACTTACAAACAAAACATTGTATATTTAGTTTTCATCTTGTATGGGGAGGACCATGCACATGTTCTTTGATCGTGTGAGAGCGCCACTGCAGACTCTTTAATTTTCTAATTATACATGGGTTGGTTTTTTAGTTTTGGCACCTTAGTTATAACTGGATTAATAACTCACTTAGATGGTTCCAAGTTTCACAGGCCCTCGATGTAGTCCCCACCGTTGCGTACAACGTGTTCCCAGCGATGCAGAAGTCGTTGTATCCCGTTGGCACTGCCCAATTTATTAATGGTACGAAGAGAGCGCTCGGCAGCCTGCTTAACGTCATTGTCATCTTCATCTTCGGGATGAGATCATAGTCGCAGGGACTGATGTCGGGAGAATATGGGGGGTGATAGAGGACCTCCCAGCCCCAGCGATCCAACAATGCCGACACAACGCCTGCTGTGTGTGCCCTAGCATTGCCATGCAGAGCGATGGGCGGTGTAACCATGTGGTGGCGCCGTTTCCTTCTCAGAGCTCCTCGGAGATGGTCTTGCAGAAACGAACAATAGTACGCCGCATTAACGGTTTGCCCTTGGGGAACCGTATGGCAGCGCTTCCGTACCATTGAAGACGTTAAGCAGGCTGCCGAGCGCTCTCTTCGTACCATCAATAGATTGGGCAGTGCCAACGGGATCCAACGACTTCCGCATCGCTGGGAACACGTTGTACGCAACGGTGGGGACTACATCGAGGGCCTGTGAAACTTGGAACCATCTAAGTGAGTTATTAATCCAGTTATAACTAAGGTGCCAAAACAAAAATACCAACCCATGTATTTTTCTTCCTAATAACTTATGGAGTGTTAAACTTGCTGACGCATGAAATCGCATTGTCTCAAAATACTTTTCCCAACTAGGTTTGAGTGTCAAAAGCATTGGAAAACCTGAGAGACCTACCTCACACACACACACACACACACACACATGTTCTTAATTTATATCACCACATGTGGTGTGGAAAGATACACACATCAAAAAAAGTTTTGCATCACCTCGGTTCCCAGATCTCCGGCATATAGACGTTGACTGTGTATATTGTATCAAAGATACAGTCCCTTTGACTGTTCATAGATGTCACTAAAACTGCTCAAAGATGTAAACAACCATGCATGAGCAGGGCCTATTAGACGGAGGGGGTACGACAGCCGATCAGTTCCAGTCATTCCACCAGGACGAAGGTACGCTGCTCATGTTGTCTGTAGTTCTACCATGCCTAGAAGGTCAATACCGCAGTTCGATCGCGTCCGCATTGTTACTTTGTGTCAAGAAGGGCTCTCAACAAGGGAAGTTTCCAGGCGTCTCAGAGTGAACCAAAGCGATGTTGTTCGGACATGGAGGAGGTACAGAGATACAGGAACTGTCGATGACAGGCCTCGCTCAGGCCGCCCAAGGGCTACTACTGTAGTGGATGACCGCTACTTACGGATTGCCGCTCGGAGGAACCCTGACAGCAATGCCTCCATGTTGAATAATGCGTTTCGTTCAGCCACAGGACGTCGTGTTTCAACTCAAACTGTGCGCAATAGGCTGCATGATGCGCAACTTCACTCCCGACGTCCATGGCGAGGTCCAGCTTTGCAACCCCGACACCATGCAGCGCGGTACAGATGGGCCCAACAACATGCTGAATGGACCCCACAGAATTGGCATCACGTTCTCTTCACCGATGAGTGTCGCATATGCCTTCAACCAGACAATCGTCGGAGACGTGTTTGGAGGCACCCTGGTCAGGCTGAACGTCTTAGACACACTGTCCAGCGAGTGCAGCAAGGTGGTGGTTCCCTGATGTTTTGGGGTGGCATTATGTGGGGCCGACGTACGCCACTGGTGGTCATGGAAGGCTCCGAAACGGCTTTACGATACCTGAATGACATCCTCCGACCCATAGTGCACCCATATCGGCAGAATATTGGAGAGGCATTTGTCTTCATGGACGACAATTCTCGACCTCATCGTGCACATCTTGTGAATGCGTTCCTTCAAGATAACGACATCGCTCGACTACAGTGGCCAGCATGTTCGCCAGACATGAACCCTATCGAACATGCCTGGGATATGTTGAAAAGGGCTGTTTATGGACGTCTTGACCCACCAACCACTCTGAGAGATTTACGCCGAATTGTCGTTGAGGAGTGGGACAATTTGGACCAACAGTGTCTTGATGAACTTGTGGATAGTATGCCACGACGAATACAGGCATGCATCAATGCAAGAGGACGTGCTACTGGGTATTAGAGGTAGTGGTGTGTACTGCAATCTGGACCACAAATGCTGAAAGTCTAGCTGTATGATGGTACAACATGCAATGTGTGGGTCTCATGAGCAATAAAACGAGCTGAAATGTTGTTTGTGTTGATCTCTATTCCCTTTGTATTTAAAGGTTCCGGAACTCTTGGAACCGAGGTGATGCAAAACTTTTTTTGATGTGTGTATAAAATAAGGGGTTTACCTCCTATTTCTCTTCGGTCTCCAACATGCCAACATTCAGTTTAGAAGCAGTCCGCAGGACATTGGAACATGCAATAAGCTGGTTGTCGCATGAGGCAATACATGGCTTATTTGCAACTCTAGATTGGTTCAATGAAAAATTGGCTCGTTTTTTTCAAGAGATGGATAACGAGTGCCATCAGCTCTTCAATCACCTTGTATTCAACATGGCCGCTACAAACCAGCACCGGAGACTTTCACTTTGGATGGTATTTGGGTTGCCGGCAATTACTCTGGCCCAAATGCAATCCTTCTTGGAGAAGCAATGTCGAGTTGGTGTTGGTTTGCAATTAAATCATTGCTGCCAGTGTCCGTCCCTGCTTCACACTACGATGGGTTTGTCACAAGAAGAAGAGGAGGAGGAAGAACTTCGTAGTGGTGTGTAGAACTTCATGTCCGCATGCTGCAGTATCGGCAACGAAGACAACACCAGTGAGGGGTATACCAATATGGAGGCCCCTCAAGATTCGTTGCAAGAAAATAAAGAAGAAAAAACACATGAAACTATTAAAAACATTCCATAGTGTGTGTTTTTTTTATACAGGGAGCGGCAAAAAGATCTGACGGTTTTTAAATCACAACAACACAAACATTTTAAATGATACTAACTCTTTTATTACTTATAACAGCAAGGTGTACATGTCAATTAATGGAAAACATGAAAGAACAAAAGATTTTAACTTTTAAGATTTGAAGATAACGTCTTTCAAATTATGACCATCTTTTGCCATGCATTCTTGCAGTCTTGCACTGAAGCTTTGCTTAGTCATTAGGCTTCAACTGCTGGACAATAACCATTTTATACGGAAGAAAATGCAAATCGAAACGCAATATTCGTCTCACTGTCCGATCAGACATTTGCAAAGCAGCAGCTTGTTAATGAGCCGGCCGCCGTGGACTGGTTTCCACAGCTTGTCTCACTCGCTCTGATCGAACAGTGAGACGAATATTGCGTTTCGATTTGCATTTTCATCCGTATAAAATGGTTATTGTCCAGCAGTTGAAGCCTAATGACTATGCAAAACTTCAGTGCAAGACTGGAAGAATGCATGGCAAAATATGGGCATCATTTGAATGACGTTATCTTCAAATCTTAAAAGTTAAAATCTATTGTTCTTTCATGTTTTCCATTAATTGACATGTACACCTTGCTGTTATAAGTAATAAAAGAGTTTGTATCATTTAAAATGTTTGTGTTGTTGTGATTTGAAAACCGTCAGATCTTTTTTGCCACTCCCTGTATTTCTTTTTGTGTTTTTCAGCGTTTTTTTTTTGTAAAAAATAAATTATTATTATTATTATTTAAGTAAAAATACATGATTTTTATATATGTGTGAAGCAACACCAATTGGAATTAAACAACACCATTTGTTCTAATCGTTCTATGTTTCACACACATCTACTTAATAGTTTTCTGTGTGTGCAGAAGACTTGAGGTAAGTATGTTTTACATTATCTTCTGAGTGTAAAACCAATAAGGTAAGTATGAATTTATTTTTTCCCCCAAAACTCAAGAATTAACTCATCATTTTCATCCAACACATGCAGATTTAAAAATTTGATTACGTTTGTTGTAAAAATAGAGTTTTTGACATGTATGATTGTGAACAACTAGAAATGTTTGAAACTTATCATACAGGATGACTAAGGATAATAAGTTGATTGAAATTACTCGATGTGTTCTTCAAGATCGGAGATTCTTGTAGATTTCCAAGGTGCAGCGTAGTCGATGGAAGAACCAAAGGAATGGGCTATCCCAAGGTAGTGTTCTGTCTCCAATATTGTTCAATGTGTACATGAATGACCAACCCTTCCCACATGGAACCTGAAGTTTCATATATGTAGATGACCGTGCTATTGTCACCCAGGGGAGTCGGTTTGAGGCTGTAGAAACGAGACTTACTGATGCCTTAGCTGTTTTAAGTCCTATAAGGTTCTTTCAAAAAGTAACGAGCTAGAGGCTGTAATGCGCAAACCGGTGACGACATCGGCTAATAGTGGCGTGTGTAACGAGGTGTGCTTCCGACCAGAGCGTGGAAAGTCACAGCCCGTCGCTAGAGGGCATGCATGCACGTCACGTGACGATACAAAGCGAGCAGCAGCATGCATCAATCGTCCAACAAAGACCAAGACAGTAGGCCATTCGACATGCTTCCTGGTGTGGTTGAAGACTGTGGGGCACCCATTGGGCACACACTTTGCACAAGTGCAGTCGTTCCTTCATGATGGTGTGTACACTTCCGACGCTCAATCCGACCACAGCGGCTAAGGCGTTCACTGTCACTCGGCGGTCCTGGGTATTGAGTGCATCAACCAGCTGGACGTTGTCATCGGTAATGCATGGGGGTGCCCCAGACCAGGCATCATCGGCTAACGACACGCGTCCTTCCCTGAAGCGCTTGTACCACGCCTTGACCCTTGCAAGGGACATGCAGTGTTCGCCGTACACTTGTGACATTCGGCGATGAATGTCCTTTGACCCTACTCCTTCCGCTCTCAGAAACCGAACAACACCTCTTTGTTCTACGGTTGACGCCTCCATGTCACTGTTTGCAATGCGACTGGCAGCGTTGGACGATTGATGCATGCTGCTGCTCGCTTTGTATCGTCACGTGACGTGCCCTCTAGCGTCGGGCTGTGACCTTCCACGCTCTGTTCGGAACCACACCTCGTTACACACGCCACGATTAGCCGATGTCGTCACCGGTTTACGCATTCCAGCCTCCGGCTCGTTACTTTTTGAACGCACCTTATATATAGCACACCAATTGAAACCTAATCCCTCAAAAACACAAGTCTGCGCTTTCCACCTGAGGAATAAGCAGGCAACAAGAAAAATGCTAGTTTCTTGGGAGGGTGTTCTCTTGGATCACTTCTCAACTTCTAAATATCTAGGAGTGACTCTGGACCGAGCACTCATATACGATAAACATTTTTTAACACAAAACACAAGGTATCTACACGGAATTCCATTCTGCGTAAATTGTCTGGTACTAACTGGAGGACGCAAGCTCATACTATAAGAACTACTGCTTTAGCATTGAGTTTATCGGCGGCAGATTATGCATGCCCCGTTTGGTATAGATCTTGCCACGCCAAAGAAGTAGATATTGCCTTAAATTAAACATTCTGGTTTATAACTAGTTGCCTGAAACTTACACCATGTGATAAACTTAATCGCATAGCAGGCATTGCACTCTCAGGTATCAGACGTGAAATGGCAGCCAGATATGAAATATCTAAAGTAGATATATCTGAAGCACACCCATTGCATGATTATCAATCTGCTCATCGGCGATTGAAGTCTAGGAGTAGTTTCCTACACACGACTGAATGGCTGAAGAATCTCAAACATCAAGAGATATACTGGGTCTTTCATATAAAGTAAGAGCGGTGAGCGGCGACTTTGTTATCCGCTGCTGCTGTGGCCTTGGCCGAGCTTGTGGCGTGCCACGGCCCCCTGTTGAGGTATTGAAAGCGCACGCATACTATATACTGTACTCGACCTTGCAATAAACGTGCATGTGTTCAGTCGCCAGATGAACCTCAGATGTTAACTTGATACAGTTATCATTACAACATCGTATTTTTGTATGTACAACTTATTTTCGTACGAGTTGGCTCGGCGGGTACGTGATGCATTTGTTCAGCAATTTCCTGATGAAGTGCCACCTTCACTAGAACAGATTCACGTAATTGTAAATAAGTTTGACACTACTGACTCAGTGCTCAATAAAAAGCATAAAATTGAAAATCAGAAACATTACAGTGGCAGAACTCACTCGCGTCAGCCAGAATGTGGTTACCAGATACAACGCCTGTATAACCCAGGAAGGACGCCACTTCCAGCATCTTTTATAAGGTAATATTTCATACAGGATTGTACACACGCTTTAAGCAGGGGGCCACGGTGCGCCACAAGCTCGGCCAAGGCCGTCGTAGCAGCGGATAACAAAACTGCCGCTTGCCGTTCTTACTTTGTTATGAAAGACCCTGTAGAAGCCTTCATCTTGATGGGTGGGTAGACCCACCTGAAAGTCTTCCAGCAGGGCACGAAGATACATGGACTATATGGAAGAGTCTCAATAGGTTATGGTCTGGGAGTGGTAGATCCGGGACCAACATTAAGAAGTGGGGACTACCTTGTGAGTCGACCTGCTGTGATTGTGGTGAAGAACAAACCATGGCCCACCTCCTCAACTGCAGCGTCTGCCCTCTCCTGTGCTCCATGGATGCTAGTGAAGGCTACACCCAACTACCGGGACATTGCAAAATATTGGTCCAACGTTGTTTAGTGAATTTTTTGTCTTTTTGATAGTATCTTTTTTTTTAAATTTATTGATTTGTATATGTTTCCTGACACGAATAAATAAATAAATCTGACTTGGAGATAAGATTCAGGTTGGATAAAGAAACAAGTAGTTCCGTGAAGAACTAAATAGCATATTTTCATATATCCTACTTCTATTAATTGCCTCTATCAACATACAAATTTTCAGTTTGATTGCTGTAATTGATTCGTAGATATTGAGAACCGTATAACTTAAATATTTCGGATGGTCACCATGTTGGATTTTTATTTAGTATATAGGCCTTAGAGTTATGTACTATTACATGAAGATTATTGTGTAGGTGTTTTATTCAAACTTCAATCGCATGATTAGGACACAAGAAATAAAAACGAGATTTTAAAATTTCGCTCAGCCGCCATCTTGTGGTTATGAAAATAATTTTATATTCGACGATGTCGAAATGTAAACTTTATGTGTCAGAAAACTGTATCATAATGATGGTCATTATAACACTGTTTTTCATTACGATACAGTTTTTCCAGCCAATCAGAGCTCATTCATTGACCAATTAGGTAAGGATACCTTCGCGCATGCGCTCAAAATCCAACATGTTGGATATAAACACAACATCTTTCTATATAAATTACCGCCATGGAATACGCACCGTCCATCGTCGATTGAGTCTTCAGTCTTTTGACTGGTTTGATGCAGCTCTCCATGCCTCCCTGTCCTGAGCTAATCGTTTCATCTCTACATAGCTACCACACCCTACATCCGAGGCAATCTGTTTAACATATTCTAACCTTGGTCTACCCCTACAGTTCTTGTCCTCGACCCTTCCCTCCATAACTAAGCTTGCTATTCCTGGGTGTCTTAGTACGTGTCCTACCAACCTATCTCTTCTCTTCATTAGCAGTCGCCAGAAACATCTCTCCTCTCTCACTCGTCTTAATACCTCTTTGTTTGTAACCCTATCTACCCATCTGATCTTCATCATTCTCCTGTAACACCACATTTCAAATGCTTCAATTCTCCTCTTTTCTGCTGCACCAATAGTCCAAGTTTCACTACCATAGAGCGCCACGCTCCAGACAAAGGCTTTCAAAAATGACTTCCTAATACCTAAATCTATATTCGATGTCAGCAGATTCCTTTTTTGTAGAAATGCTTTCTTTGCCTGAGCCAACCTACTTTTTATATCCTCTTTGCTTCGTCCATCACTGGTTATTCTGCTTCCTAAGTAACAGAAGTGCCCTACTTTCTTCAGCTTTTCACCTGCCAATTTGATCTCCATAGAGGTTTCTGATTTATTTCGGCTGCTTTCCAGTATTTTTGTTTTACATTTATTAATTTTCATCATGAATTCTTTCCGTAAGACGGAGTCCATACCATTCAAAAACTCATTCAAATCCTCAGGCTTGTCGGCCAAGATGACGATGTCATCAGCATATCGCAGAGTTGAAATTATTTCTCCTTGAATCTTCACTCCCACTTTAATTTTTTTCTCTAATTTCCTTCATTGCTTGTTCAATGTAAAGATTGAAAAGTATGGGTGATAAGTTGCCGCCTTGCCTTACACCTTTCTGAATACCAGCTTCTCTCTCATGTCCTTCAACTCGAATGACTGCTGTCTGGTTTCTGTATATGTCCATATGTTCGCGTAAATAATCTGGCGAATACGAGACAAGAAGTAGCACTGTACCTTAATATCACCAACTCTAATTTCTACAAAGCGCATTGCCTTCAAACGACTCCGGTGACAATATTATTGAGGGACGGCATATGTAAACATATGGCCTGCATAATTATGGCATTGCAAGCACACACAGCGCATACATCGGTTGGTCAGAGAGCTTGAAAGACAGAGATATCATACCCATCGCTCGCACCCCGATCACAAAATTCAAGTGGCTGACTCTCAACAGATATTTATGAATATTTATGTTTAAACATATAATTAAGTTATAATTATCGTCGAACATAAACAGTCGTATGCCACTCGCCTATAATGGTAATTAAGACACTCGTATGGAAATTATAAAACTTGCTTACGCTCGTTTTATAAACATGCTCGTGTCTTAATTATTGCCATTACAGGCTCGTTGCATAATGTACTATAAATGAATTAGATGCCAGTGGATTAAAATGTATACAAGCATATACCGTAGGCCTACCAAGTTACACTGCGCTCGGATGGTTAAATCACGAGAAACGTCTATTTGAATATTTAAATTTCACGTCCCCGCTATGTTGGATTTGTGCTCACCAGGTTATTGAACGTCCCAGAGGTGAACTTATGTTTATAGCCTCTATACACATACAAAATTTCAGTTTGATTGCTGTCATAGATAAATAGATATTAAGAACCGTCTAAATATTTCGGATGGTCGCCATATTGGATTTTAATATATGTAGGCCATAGAGTTATGTAGTATTAGATGAGGATTATTGTGTAGGTTCATTATTCAAACGTTGATTTCGATCGCATGATTAGAACACAAGAAATAAAAACTTAATTTTAAAATTTCGAACAGCCACCATTTTGAGGTGATGTAAACAATTGAACTAAATTAGATATCAGTGCATTGCAATTTGTATAGTCATTTGCTCTACCAAGTTTCACTGTTTTCGGATGGTAAAATCGCGAGAAAAGTCTATTTAAATGTTTCAACTTCGCTTGAATACAATGAGAGGATTAATATTGGAGAAAGTTATATGAACATTCAATTTTCTGTTTTATGCATATTTTGCATTTTAGGGAGAGAAGTTACTTGGAACTATTATAACTTGAACCATTATCGAATTACATTGTTGAAAATACATTTTAATGGAGTAATTGAGCAAGCAAAGATAGTTGAGATCTGCGTGAACACTTTTATGTATTGGAAGCTGAAGTTTGAAGAAAGACACTGTTCATTTGTGAAGAGCAGGAACACGTATGAATTTGATGTGTGTTATTTGAGCTGATGATGTAGTATTTCGGTTTATTGAGTCAGAGATATGCATAGTAAGATGATCCTGGCAATGTGCATGTCGGCATTGTTTCACTCAAGGTTGAAATGTGTTAGTAAAATGATATTCTCAGTTTACTAGGGGATGCGTTTGTGACGAGGAGTCCCAGCAAAGGATGGAATGGACTCCTTGGCAGCAGCAAGAGGCACATCAGTGATTTGCTGTACCTCGTCATCGATGCTTCGGCATCCCAGATCATCAAATACAGCTCATTCTGTAAATGATGGTCAATTTGCCCGTTTAAGTACCCAACGACTGGGGAACGTCACGGGCTTCTGACTAAGAAGAGTAACAACGAACGGGAAATGGTAAATGTCATTGAGATCATCGTGTACGTACCAACCAAATAGGGGAACTAGCGCACTGCTACACACACGCAAGTCAATGTGCGAGTACGTGTCGTGCGTTAAGCTAAAATGAGTGGCTTCCCCCGTATTGAACGATGATAAATCCAGTCCTTGAATTAAGCCTTCCACGTCCCTTCCTCTGGGGCATGAAGATGGTGATCCCCATTGTGGGTGATGGGCGTTGATATCACCCACAAGTAGGAAGGGGGCTGGAAGTTGATCTACAAGATCAAAGACATCGTTAATGTTTGATCGCGAATAGAGTGCGTGCTCACGACCGAACCTTACCTCTGGTGGTCGCATATAAACATCACGTTTATTAAAAGTAATTTGCAGAGGACCACTTAAATGTTAAGAAAATAATGAACTGTAATATATTCGAAATCAAATAAGTTAAAGCACACCGCTCATTGGTTTATTGCACACTTAGTTGCCACACTGCAACATACATATCATGGAAGAATAATACTACTGTCGATCCCATACATCTTGTTGATCCCCATGGTAACTGACTCCAAAGAAACACTAAACTAGACTATTTTCTCCTTTCACATTGCAGGGCTCCATGACTAATATATCTCTGCATCCGACCTCTCAACAACCATTGATCAAAAATAAAAGAAATAAAACTGTTAATGCTGTGTGTGCATTAACATACCGGCCCACTTAAAATGTGCTCGCATATTTTACTAAGAAATACAATTAAACATTGAAAAATAAGTCCCCTGAAAATAAAGATCACTAGTATCGAGTTCCCTCTTAAAACATAATTATACAAATACACAAAAATACATTGACGAAGCATACACTGAAGTCACTGGTCAATTGGGAGTGGGCACAACTTGTGCACAGGTCTCCTACAAACTCTCGAAGGCGTGCGGACATCAACGACTCTCACCAAGCCGTCCTTGCCTGGGAATGTTTGCTGAACGACGCCCAATCTCCAGTCCAATGGTGGAATATGGTCATCTTTAATAAGGACCACCGTTCCTGTAGGCACACTGAGCTGTGCCGACCTCCACTTCATGCGCTCCTGCAAGCTGCCCAGATAGTCAGATGACCACCTATTCCAAAAATGTCGCTTCATTTTTTGAAGATGGTGCCACCTGGAAAGCCTGGAAGTGGTTGACAAGGTTAAATCTGGTTCTGGAATCGCCATCATGGGTTCTCCTATCAGGAAGTGTCCTGGTGACAGATAGGAGGTGTCATTCGGGTCATTGTTCAGGAGAGTGATTGGTCGTGAATTTAAAATGGCTTCTATCTGACAGAGGAGAGTAGTCATGTCTTCAAATGCCAAGTGAGCGTGCACGGTAACTCTAGTAAGATGAAATTTCATAGATTTTACCCCAGTTTCCCAAAGCCCTCCAAAATGTGGTGCTCGTGGAGGAATGAATATCCAGGTAAATCCGTCTTGAATTCCAACCCTTTCAATGTGTCGTTGGTGTTGCTCTTACTGGAACAACTCGTGAAGTTCTCGAAGTTGATTTCTAGCTCCGATGAATGACGAACCGCTGTCACTGTGAATTTGAAATACTTTCCCTCTCCGGGCTATCATTCTTCTTAAAGCAGCAATGAAGGCTCCGGTAGTTAGATTGCTTACAAGTTCCAGATGAATGGCCTTGGTGGCTAAGCAGACAAAAAGTGCAACGTAACACTAAATTTTCGTGTTACTCCGTGGAGAACCTTGTTTTATAAAGAATGGCCCCGCGAAATCCACTCCAGTATATAGGAAAGGACGAGTAGGCTTAACTCTTTCAGTAGGCAGCTGACCTATTAATTGCGATGAGCTATTAGCCTTGAACCTGTAGCATGTCACGCATTTGCGAATGACACCTTTGACAGTTGTCCTAGCGTGAGGAATCCAATATTTCATTCTTAATGAAGTAACCAGCAGCTGTGTGCTAGCATGTAGTAGTCTTAAGTGTTCGTCACGGATAATTAATTTCGTAACATGGTGATATAAACTGACGTTTCTGGTCGTATGCTGCGTCTGCATAGTGTAATCGCCCGTCCACTCTGAGACATCTGTCTTTATCGAGAAATGGAGTGAGTGATTTTAACTGACTTCTCTTGTCAACTTCCTTCTTCAATAGGGATGAATAGAACTAGCACCGGTAGAGCGCACTGCTGTTGTACTGGGTAAGCGCAAGGCGCTCTTCATTTGTCTCCTGTGTTCTCATGTCACTAATATCCACGAATTTAAGTTGTTTAAATTGCTATTTTCGTGACTATGCCGAGCTATTGCAGCGTTCCTCTTTGCAAAAATCAGGGAAGCCCGTTTTCTTGTCACCAATTTTCACAAAATAAAGAAATGAGGAAGAAATGGTTACATGTTATTAGAAGGAAACATTTCGGTAAAGAAAATCTGACCGAAAATATTAAATTGTGTTCCCATCATTTTCAACTCGATGACTTCACGAAAACTGTATTGGGCAAGTGTGATTTACAAAGGGAAATAATTCCTTCCTATAAACTGATTAGACATTTCGATAACAACCACTGAATTTATGCGTTTGTATTTGAAGGTGAGAGAGCAAGATTAAAACCGGGCACTGTTCCATCGCGTTTTCCGTGGACCACGAACACAACCAAAATAAGGAAGAGGCCATACACAAGAAAATTGCCGGTTTACCACGATAAGCCTACAATATCGGAATCTGCAAAAATTATCTCCATTGAAGTACGGGAAGAAATCGTCAATGTACAGGAAGAAGTGAATGTAACATTTATGACTCCCATTTTCAAAGGCATCAATACTCGGACAAATACTTCAAGAATAAATGTCGCAACATTACCAGTCACAAACGTACTACGGTTGGTTTCTTGAAATCAGAATTAATCGTCAACTTCCATCTGCCCGACGGAGAATGTGGTACCGGTAGCGACTGACTTCTACATTCTTGAGACATAAGTTAGCCAGATGAATGGAAACAGTTCGTGGCCTTAAAGCAGGGGTTCTCAAACTTTGTAAATACTGTACCCCTAAGTCGTTTCCAAGAGGTACGGAAACGATTCGTATTAAGAAATTGACAAAATTACATAGGAACCAAACGTTGCGATGCATTTTGAGGTATGCAATTCCGGTAACAACTTTCTTTGATTATGTTTACCTTAAAACATGACAGTTTCATGTAAGCTATCAACCAAAAAAGACATGAATCGAAGTCTATAAGCAAGGGGAGCAAGTGAATATTTAAATATCTATTTATAAAAGGAAGATTGTAGTTTTACGTGACCGTTAATCTAGAGATCATGAGCCACAGGACCTCCCCTTTACGTGGAATCCGAACATGGCATTTCACTTTGAAAATCTCACATGTATTGACCGGGAAATCTCTATTTAAGATTTAAGTCTTATGGAGATATATTTGTCAATATAGGCCTATAATACTCAAGCATTCTGACTACCCTATTCATTATTTGAATTATAAAGCGGGTTAGAATTTTGTTATTACCGCTGTAGCCTATTAATTCTTCCTTCCTCCCGCTAGTTTTAGCACCTTTAGTCCGTAGCTCATTTGGCAGCTGTTTAACGCTTAAACGCTGAAAATCGTTCATATTATATTAGAGGATATAGCTATAGAATTAATTAATATAGTCTTGGAGTAAAATTAGAGAAGATATAATTTACTTTAGCTTAGAAAACTCGGTCACAATCTATACATTTCTCGTAGCTGACTGGAGGAAACATAGGACGATCGCCTTGCGCTTACCCAGTACTACACGAGCGCTATCGGGCGCGAACTTTCTCAGGCTACATCCCTATTGGAGATCTTTAATTTCCCTTTGAAATTCCTGGTGTTGAATACATCGTACACAGCAAAGTAGTGCATTGTTGAATTCTACAGTACTTAATTCTCCTGTAATCTTCGTATGAGGGTGCTGTAGATTGTAGATAAATCGCTTACAGTAAGCAAAGACACGTTTAATTTTTAATAATGAGGAAAACCTTGAAGTGATATCTTCATTGTTGCAGCTGGTGACTGCACATGCTGTGGGTTTAGCTTCGAGTGCTTCTGAGGTACATTCCACGGTAGTAATTGGCCATGATTCTTCAGGCTGGCCTAACCAGGACGCCCCGTACCACCAGAGATCGTTTAATTTTAATGCTTTGGGTCCGCTTCCTCGTGACAATACGTCAGGTGGATTCTGTTGTGTAGATACATGATGCCATGTACATGTCTCTGCCGTGTCCTGGATTTCAGAGACCCGATTGGCGACAAATGTTTTCCACTTTGACGACGGTGAAGAAATCCATTGTAAGACAATCGTTGAGTCCGTCCACGCATGAATAGAACTAATATCCAAAGTGAGACTCTTGAATGTTCGCTTCAGTAACCTTGCTAATAGGAGAGCGCCGCACAATTCTAAACGTGAAATTGACAATTGTTTAAGTGACGCGACTCTTGATTTAGAACACATTAAATTGCATGTAATAGTCCCTTGTTCATCTGTAGTACGAATGTATACGCAAGCTCCGTAAGCACATTCAGAGGCATCACAAAAACCATGTAATTGAAAATTTATATCTTGTTCTCACTTAAAATGTACCAGTCAATTTCAATATCGTTAAGTTCTGGCAGTTGCGAGCAAATTGCATTCCAATTTTTAAGAAGCTGACTTGGAAGTTCTTGGTCCCATTGTAATTGAAGAGACCAGAGTTGTTGTATAAAGACCTTACAAGAGAGGATAACTGGACCCAATAAACCCAAAGGGTCAAAAATTGCAGCAAAAGACGAGAGTACACTTCTCTTGGTTACGTGAACAAACTTTTTGACAGTTATGTCGAATTGGAATTGGTCTGTTGATGGGTGCCAGATTATTCCCAATGTCCTTATCGTGTCTGCACTATCGAGTTGAAGTGGCGATTTGGTTTCTTATTTCCTTCTGGTATTGTTGACATGACCTTACTGCTGTTAGAACACCATTTCTTAAGTTCAAATCCTCCTCTTAACAGTAGTGCATCTAATTCTTGCTGAAAGTGAATAGCTTCTAATTCAGTATTAGCTCCGCTTAGAAGGTCATAAAAATCCTTTCTGAGGACTGCTGCTGATTGTGGAAATTCCTTCGTCTCTTCATCAGCTAACTGTTGTAAGCATCTCGTAGCTAGAAACGGAGCGCTTGCCTTTCCATAAGTCACTGTCGTGAGTTCATAACACTGCAGTGGTTCTGCACTATTGTTCCTCCATAGTATTCGTTGTAGCTTCGTGTCTTTGACAACTTTAATCTGGCGGTACATTTTTGTAATATCTGCGACAAGAGCAACCTTGTGTGTCCTGAAACGTAGTACAATAGCTTGCAGGTCGTCTTGTATTGTAGGGCCTATGAGTAAATTACCATTTAAAGATACGCCACTGTCAGTTTTTGTGGACGCATCAAAGACAACACGAGTTTTACTGCTGGTACTTGTCGGTTTGAATACTGCATGGTGTGGCATTAAGTATCCTTCGGTGCACGTGGGTACTGGTTTCATGTGACGAAGTTGTAAATACTCATTCATGAATGTTGAATATTCTTGCTTTAACTTAGGATCACGATTAAGTTTTTTCTCAATGGCGTGGAATCTCACTACTGCCTGTGGATATGAATTCCCTAGCTGCGATGAAGTTTGTTTAAGGGGTAGTCGAACTCGGAACCTTCCCGTAGCATCACGCCTTGTATTCTTCGTCAAGTGCTCTTCGCAATCTCTTTCTTCCTTAGTGACTTGTGACGTATGCAATTCTTCAATTTCCCAGAACCTTTTAAGCTGTTTGTCTAGTTGGTCTATTTGAATGAATAGCGACGTTGCACTTTCCCCTTGTTGTTGTTGCAGGGGTGCCTGACCAGCTACTACCCATCCCAGTTGCGTATTCTGCAAGGATGGATACCCTTCACGAGTTTTCTTACCTTCTATTATGACCTTAAATAATATGTCTGCACAGAGTAGCAAATCGATCTTGCCTGGAATGTTGAAATTTCTGTCAGCAGATTGTATATTGGCGGATAAATTCCTTCTTGAAATGTCAATTTTTCTACTTGGCAGGTTGTTGGTGATCTTCGATAGCACTAGGCATGTAGCATCTATATTGAACGAGCTGACCGCAGACTGTAAATTAATTGTAACGCAATGTGAGGTTTGAACACCTGCTACGTTTATTCCAGTTACTGGTGTAATGTGTTTTTTGTTTTGTAAGATGTAATAATTGAGCTAATTCTTCGCTCACGAAATTAGTTTGAGAACCTGAGTCCAGCAAACATCTGGCCTCATGCATATTACCATGACTGTCTGACTTTTACTATTGCTGTTGATAACACGACTGTTGACAGATTGGATTCCTTTACAGCGCAGTGAGTGACATCTATTGGACGCACTGTGTGGTGATTAGCTGTATGGCGAGAGACGTGTTCGCTCTCATTCCCACGTGACCTTGCCATTGGCCTGGTGCGATCACGTCTCATCTCATCGTGCAGAAGTGTATTGTGATATTTACCACAGATCTTGCACGAGCTGGATTGGCACTGATCGACATTATGGGCGCGTTCAGCGGGCTCAGCAAACTGCTAACCTGCTAGGTACCTGCTGACTTGTTGCTAGGCTAGCAAGCGTGAGCCCGCCTGAACGCTTTGCTACAAGCTGACGCGGGAACTTGGAGCAATGCCCAGAGTTCCTTTGAAGCTACCATACTAATTGGTCTATGGTCTATGATAAATACATAGAAAATAATAACTTTTATGCGACAGAGCTGTAGACAGCCCTGTTAATGCGCGGCGCTAGGCCGTGGAGCCAAGCTATCTGAGGACTCGGGAGACGTGAGTTCAAATCCCACCGTCGGCCGTCATGTAAATGGTTTTCAGTGGTTTCCAATATTCAGGTCCAGGCAAATACCGGGACAGTAAGTTACCTTCTAATAGGTCACGACCTCTATCTTCCATCTCCTGGTTAAGTTTCATTAATTTCAGTTCTCATGAGGTTGGCGTCAGGAAGTCCATCCGGTGGTATAAACCAACCGCCACATAGACTTTCATCGTATCTCATCCGCGACCCTGTTGAAAACGGGAATAATAAGGGGGTAGACATCCTGACGATAAGAATAACTCTTCTTTTTAAATTCAATTTTATTGTAGGCTAGTCCACTCCTTTAATTAGGGTGATTTCTTATTTAAACATCCGTCGAAATTTGTAAAGAAATATTGAATTAGCCCTTCAGTTATTTAATTCTCCTACCTGTTACGCGGGGTAGATGACCTCGCTGTTCCACCCTTTAAAACAATTATCATAAAATACCCTACTATCAAACAAGCCAATTATTTGGGGCAACATAACCCACAAAATTAACATGTATTAATTCCATAAAATCCTATCAAAGAAGTTTTTTTCATATTACTGCTGCCCATAGTGGTAAAACACAGCATTGTATGTAAATAATTGTAGTGCTAGGCTATTGGCAAGCTATTTTTGCTTTAGCTTAAAATTAATAAAATGAGCGATATCACTTTGTTGCCCCAAGCCGTTCAGTTATTTAATTCCCCCATATATTTCAATAAGTTAGCATATCAGATGCGATTAAAAATTTATATACAAAAAATTTTCCTACAAAAATGTGTCGAGTAATAAATAACTTAATTCTTGTAATATTTCTTTAAGGGGGCAGATGACCTCATAGTTCCGCCTCTTAAAACAACAATAACTATTTCTTTAAGGTTTGGGTGATAAAATATTAATTGTTGCTCCTCTCCCAAACTAATTGGACAGAATCATGTTGACTGACTGAAAAGAATTCTTTATATGAAAATTTAATAGGAAGTTTTCACAGCTAGGGGAGACGTTCTCTATTCAGTCAACTAAGACTTGACCAAGTTTTAGAAAAAAAATCCTGAGTGACGCCTTTGTTATCTAAGAAAGAATCAATTTTCAGTTGCTAAACACAGTATGTGCCCGAATAATTTGTCACACTAACTGGAAAGGATTTAATTGACCACATTGCTGTGTTGACTGTCTGAAAATAGATTCTTTTAATATTATAAAACTTGAGGGTAAGTCGTACTCACCATAGAATACTGTAATATTGGAATGCAAGAGAAATATACATGTCCTTAATGATATGGATTCAAAATAAGGTTGAATATTTGGAATGGTTTCCCTATGTTGGCTGACAGACAGAAAATATTTACTACAGTAATATTCAATGCCAGCTATTTGTATTGAATTGTGCTCTTACCTGGGAATCTACCCATTCGTTTATCCACATTTTGTAATAAGGGTATAAGATAGGGAGACCAGCAAAATAATTGAAGTGAACATATTTTTTAAACCATTTATTAACTTAATTCATATTAATTTATTCCAAATGCATTGCTATTTTTTCTCTTTTTAGACTTTGGTTCCATCCTACCACCATTTTATAGACATTTAATGCAACAGACATTAAACACCACAATTAGAAGAAGAAAAAGTTTTATAATTTTAAATATAAATGAGACAGTATGAAATTCACGGGTACTCACACATCCCAAGAGAAAAGATGCGAGTTCCAACACAATTATCATCTTGGCTCTATCATACAACTTCAACAACACTGAAATAGAATTTAAGGAACCTAATAGGTTCATTCGCCGAACGTGCAGAACTTGATCAATTTGATTCCCGCCATGCGCCGCAAGTCAGCAGAAACAAGCTAGCAAGCCAGCAGAGAAAAAGTTTGCTGGCTCTGCTGAGCCCTTGCTACCTACGTCACATCCGCTAGCAAGCCCGCTAGCTAGCCCGCTGAACGGCAAACTCAGAATCTGCTGACCGTTTGCTGGCCAGCAATGAGCCCGCTGAACGCTCTCTATGACTGTTGGCCAAACAATTAAAACATGCTCCAACATGGCGCCTGGTGAAAGCTGTGCAAATAGTGCTGTAGTAAATAAGATTAAAATTACTGGTAAATTGTTGTGTTCGAAGTGTAAAAATATAGGAACGGACTCCAATTTGAGTTCATCTTGCGCGATAAAGGTAAAAAAACGCGAATGTAGTGGTGACTAGGGCCAAAGCAAAGCTAGTTGAGGAAGCCGCGTGTGAAAGCATCACAACTTGTGAACATGACTGTGATTATCAGGAGCTTAAAAATGAATTAGCGTCTAAGGATGAAATAATCAGGTTACTGAAGGAGGACGTGAGAAGACTTGTTGAAGAGAATGAACGTTTAAGTATAGACCAGGGCGAAAGAAGTGAAAAGTGGACTCATGTTGTGAAACGTGGTACTGGACCAACTAGGCCAAATTTTAGGCCTAAGATCGTGAACAATAGTGTGTGTGTGTGCCGCTTAAGAACTCATTTGGGGGACTCCAAGAAGTAAGGGACGATAACACATTAGTGAAAAAAGTGTGCCTAAGTCTACGAAACAACAGAAGAAAGTAAGTAAAGTGTTGATTTATTCGGACAATCACGGACGCGTAGCAGCAGCGAATATCTTGGCGAGTTGTGGTAACATAGCAGTCACTTCAATAGTGAAACCCGCGGCATCATTTACTGCAGTTGTGAGTGGATCAAAAAGTGGAACAGCTTCGTTATCTTCGTGTGATTTTGTGGTGATCGTTGGCGGTTCTAATGATGTTTCGAGAAATGAAGGTAAAAATGTGATCAGCTCCCTGAAAGGAACTCTATCTTCGCTCACCCACACTAACGTCGTAGTTGTGAACCTTCCCCACAGGTATGATCTAATCCTGTGTAAATGAAGCTGTAAAAGACACGAATGTAGGGATTGCGAAGGTATGTAAGCATTTTCGCAATGTTCATATGCTAGATGTTAGTAGGTTGGATAGAGCTATGCACACTAGACACGGTCAACATTTGAATAAGCTAGGTAAGGAAGTCTTAAGTTGCGAAATAAGTAAAATTATTAACATGAAGTTAAAGGAAAAGGTAGACACCATTACATTACAGTGGGCACTTGGGTATCAGAACCAGGGAAACTGTTAGAAGAAGCTGGATCTGAAAAACAGATTCAGCAGGTGTATTCAGAAACCACTAATAGTAAATTAAAAGGGTTCAATATTGATTATAATATGCATATCTACCATCAGAATGTTCAACATCTAAGTAATAAAGTAGATCATTTAAATAACCTCATAAATTCAAAAAACTACAGTGTTGCTGTGTTCACTGAACATTGGTGTGAGAGGGAGGAAATAAAAACCATGCATCTAGATAATTATATTCTAGCCAGTAGTTACTGTCGAGAAGAAATGAAGGAGGGGTGTGAGTCTGTACTATAAAATAAATGTTAGATACCAGGAATTGGGGTGGATTAATGACTTGGATGTTGCAGGTATTTTAATTCAGCTGAATTATGATTTTGAAATATTTATAGCAGGAGTATTTAGAGCCCCAAGTGGAAATATGGAAATATTCCTAAGACAGTTTGATTTACTTCTGAATAAAGTAGCCAAAAATATAGGAACATAATAGTAGTCGGTGATTTCAATATGGACTGGTTTGCACATGACAGGTCCCTCGAGACATTCAAAGACATTGTATTGTCATTTGGCCTTAATAATCTTATCAAGGAGCCAACTAGGGTAACTAAACATTCTGAAACATTAATCGATTACATTATTACTAACATGCCAGACGAATTAAGTAATTGCACTGTTGTGGAAAATTTTGTATCTGACCATCGTAGCCAGGAATTAAAAATTGCATTTCCTCATGAATCTCAATTAAATCAGTCTACATGGAAGTACACTCGAAATGTATCTAATAATAATGTAATGAAACTCACAGAAGAACTTGGTAATGTTGATTGGGGGGAAGTGAGGAACATTAGGGATGTAAATGCTGCCTGGAAAAAATTCTGTTGTATTCTTAAAGTGTGTCTTAATTTATCCTGCCCATTAGTTAAAAGAATAAATAGGAATCACCAGAGCACTAAAACAACAAATCTGTCTGATCTGTGCCATAGGAAAAAACAAAACATGATTGATGCTTTCGATAGCTATAAGCAAACAGGATAGAAGCTTTATAAAAATAACTATAAAAAATACGTAGAATATTATGAAGAAATAAAAAAATTAAAGCACAAGAATATGAAAATAGAATAACAAATTCTAACAACTTTGCCAAAGAAGTATGGCAAATAGCTAAAGATATTTCAGGTCTTAATAAAAGCAACACATGGGAAAATATTTCGATAAATATCAATAACAATGTTGTTAATGCTCCTTTACAAGTAGTAACAGCATTCAATGATTATTTCATTCAGCCACCCGTTAGGAACACCGTGAATGTAAACAGTAATAGAGCAAAATGTAATGATCGTAATGTTGTAGGAAATACATGTGGTAACAGCAGTATAAAGCAAATCGCATGTAATAAGTCAATCTTCCTGAAACCAACTACCAAAGATGAAATAAGTACGATAGAAAATTAAAAAATAAACATAGTCATGGTTGTTGAAACAGTGCTATGGTCCAATCCTAGACATTCTTACTGAACTGATAAATATGTGTCTCTTAAAGGGCATCTTCCCAGATATACTGAAGCTATCCGTTGTTAAACCAATTTTTAAAAAGGGTTACAGACATCAACTAAGTAAATACAGACCGATCACCCTTATCTCTACATTTTGTAAAATTTTAGAGTATGTGATTTACCATAGAATAATTGAGTTTATTGATAAGAATGATTTAATAAATAAGAATCAGTTTGGTTTCAGGAAGGGCTTATCAACTATAAATACCATTGCAGAATTTTATGAAACTCTGCTTGCTTCTCTTGATGATAATAAATGTACTGTTGGGGTTTTTCGTAGATTTGACAAAAGCATTTGATACAGTAGATCATCAATTATTATTGGATAAGGTAGAGGCTTATGGTATAAGGGGAATAGCATTGGAACTGTTAAAAACATATTTGAATAATAGATGGCAATTTACAGAAATTCCTTTTAAGAATGGTGAAAATATATCCAAGTTCCAATCCACTCCAGGTTTCGTTAAAAAAAAGGTGTACGTCAAGGTTCAATCCTTGGTCCCCTCCTGTTTATTTTCTATGTAAATGATGTACTACAGTCAAAAAATAGTTTGATTGTTTCGTATGCAGACGATACCTCAATTTTGAACTGGAACTGTAATAAAACAATTACTCTTCAGGAAACTCAAAATAGTATTGATCTTGTCACTCAATATTTTAATGAGATAATGTTAAGTGTAAACCCTTCAAAAATCAACTTTGTAATATTTAACAAGCATACGGGAACTAATTTAGAAGTAGATCGAAATCTTTACTGTGGATCTGATGATATTCAACAGGTAGCCTCAGCAAAATTTTTGGGTATTACAATAGATCATAAATTATCATGGGAAGAGCATATAAATGAAATCTGTAAAAAAATTAACAAAAACTCCTTCGTTTTATAGAGAATTTCAATATACTTAAGCAGCGAATACCAATTAACCGTCTACTATGGATTAATACATTCACAGATAGCATACGGTATTGAGATATGGGGTGGGGCAGCAAATAGGAATATGGAGAGAATATTTAAACTGCAGAAACGAGTAATACGATACTTGTTTGGGTTGAAACCAAGAGAATCATACAGAGTTGCATTTAAGAAGCATAATATTTTAACAATATTTTCATTGTATATTTTCAAAGTTATCTTGCTTGTAAGGGAAAATCAACATAAAGTTGTCACAATCAACAATGTCTACAATCATGAAACCAGAGGGCAGAATGACTATTTTCAAAAGAGGGTAAATAAACAATATGCAGAATAGGATCCTTTCAAAAAAAGGAGCTATATACCACAATAAGCTTCCAAACCACTTAAAATCTTTGACTGGAACTGGGTTCAGAAAGTCTCTCAAGATATACCTAGCTCAGAAAGTGTTGTATTCTTTAAGTGAATTTTAAAGAAACATGTAACTGTTTAATTATGTAAAAAAAAGTTGTAAATATGTAAATTTAACTGTGAGTATGTTGTGTGACGTATCCAATTCTGTATGATGCAGGTTCTGGAAATAAAGAGTTTTGTATTTTATTGTATTGCATTATAGTTTATTCTCTCTTACAACATTGTGTCGGTCATGGACAGTAAGTTTTTTGAAGGAATCACATTTATATATGTAATGTGAGCCCTTACAAAATACACATTGGTAATCAACACTTGCATGCACTTTGCTAACACTATGTTTGGGTGTAATTCTACTCGGCGGTTTACTCTGTTGAAAACCTTGAACTTGTGTACCTGGCTTGATTGCCTCAAGTGCTAAACATCTCTTCTCTAAAAAGGTCCATAGAGCCTCCAGGGATTCTAACTGAGAACCTGAAGTATGTATTTCCCATGCCTTCCTAGTTGCTTGATCTAATTTGTTGATTAACAATTGTGACAATAACAAATCTTCAATTGAAACATTTAATTCAAGGGCCTGTGATGCCTTCACATTGGCCTGACTAGTGTTTATAGCCTCTCTGAGAGAATTGGCATTCTCCTTCTGGTTTGAGTCTTGCTGTAATAACCGATTGATGTGAATTGAAGAAATTAATTTGTTGTTTTGGAATCTGTCTATTAACCTCTGCCAAACTATGCTGTAGTTTTCAGAGAATAGTGGAAGAGACTGTGCAATTGAAAGAGGTTCGTTTCTTAAACTGGTAATTAAGTAGTGGAATTTCTGAATGACATGCAAATCTTGATTGTTATGGATCATAGATACAAAGGAATCATGAAATCCTCTCCAGTTTTCATATTCGCCTCCAAATGGTTTCAGTGTAATGGTAAGTAATTTGATGTGGGCCCCAATGTAGTTACTCCTAACTGAGATATCCCCTTGACTGGAGAGTCTTGAAAGATTTGGTATTTCATGCTGGGTGATTATTCTGTCTATGTCGACCATTATTTGATGATATGTGTCTTCAAACAATTCCCTATCAGCTTCGTACGTTTCACCCTCCTTACTGATTTCTAATTGACATTGAACCTCCTCATATTGTTGTTTCAGTTCCTCTAAACTTTCTCTACGTGATGTGATAGCAGTAATTCCTTGCTCACTGTTAAATCCATCTATAAAGTTTTTAATACGTGTCACGCTGCCCTTTATTATACCTCGTTTGCGTATTAATATTTTAATACTCTCCTCTGCCATAGTGAAAGGATAGAAATTAAAATAAGAATAAATTGGATCTGACCTTGTAAGGTGTGGGAAGAATTTGTTGTCATCAAAGATCCATCTGATTCAATGACTCAGGGTTGCCATTGAAAAATGTCCACAGGTTGTACGTTCTATAGCGCGGTAGTCATGACCAGCGCGGTTGGTAGGCCCGAATTGGCGTCGCAAGATCGTAGTAATATTGTCATAACACTGTGGTTATTATAAATGTACTGTATATACTGTCACTGTAAAAAAGTAAATAATCCGGCCCGGAGGACCAAAATGTTTGATCGCAAATTGAGTGCGTGCTCACGAGCGAACCTTACCTCTGGTGGTCGCATATAAACATCACGTTTATTGAAAGTAATTTTCGGAGGACCACTTAAATGTTATTAAGAAAATAATGAAATATAATATATTCGAAATCAAATAAGTTAAAGCACACTGCTCATATGTTTATTGCACACCTAGTTGCCATACTGCAACATACATATCATGGAAGAATAATACTACTGTCGAGCCCATACATCTTGTTGATCCCCATGGTAACTGACTCCAAAGAAGCAATAAACTAGACTATTTTCTCCTTTCACATTGCAGGACTTCATGACTAATATATATCTGCATCCGACCTCTCAACAACCATTGATCAAAAATAAAAGAAATAAAACTGTTAATGCTGTATGTGCATTAACAGTTAACAGGAGCTGGCTTGGTGGAAGGTACACGTTACAAATACAAGCAATGACACGCGAACTGCAATAGCTTCCAGAGGAGTGGTGAGTGGAAACTCTGTACTATAGCAGTCTGAGCGAACTAAAGTGCAGACGCCCCCGGAGGCCCGGGCGACGTCTGTTCGCTCTTTAGAGTATATTCGGAAACCTCTCAGGACCGTCTGATGGTCAGACCTAAGATTAGTTTCCTGAAAACAGACTATACTCGCTGCGTATTGGGCTATGAGCTGACGTAGCTCATTTAAATGCCTGTCATAACTGTCGCAATTCCACTGTAACAGTGCCATAGTGTGTACTTTGAAACTAAGGAAAAGAAGCACCAAGCTACAACTTATCCATTATCGGATCATCACCTACTACGTCGACCACAAGCTCCATGTCCTCGTTCGAGGCCGTGGAGTGGGTCGACCCAACGGATGATTTCCGTGACGCACGTCGGTGGCGGGGGGACCTCCGTGGGGAGCGCGCAGACATGGGGATCGCAACGTCCGCAGGCGTAGAAGCATCCGCAGTTAGTGGGGCAGATGGCTTCCCCTTTTTAGGAATAAGGGAGCGCGCACCCGCCTTAGTGGCTTCAAACACCATAATGCTCAAGGCTAATCAGGCAAATCGTGAAGCCAAGAGGTTCAAATCACTCAGACTCATGGATCTGATGATGATCGCTTGACGATTGAAACTGGTCATCCAAGTGTATTTATTAATCTCATGTAATTGTTTTCAGGATTAGGGGATAACTCATCTCATTTGGGCACAATCGTGTTGACCGACTGAAAAGCATCAAACTTTTGTTTACTAAGGTAACACTGAAAAATGGATTCAAACACCATAATATACACCATTATGATCGGACTATAATTAATCCAGACGACTTACTTGCTGGCTACTTAACAACTGTTTTAGCTCGATTGAACATTTATATTTTAATCTGTGTTTGTCATGCCTCGACTGACGGGTATAGTATTTACGTCAATGCCTAGTTAGAGGGAGTGTAGGGAACTGGCCCTGCTAATTAAGCCAGCTCTGAGACGAGCTAAGAACGAAAACAAGCATACTCGCGTAAGGAGCCAGCATTCATTCCTGCAGTTGTCCTGGAACTATAGTGGGGTGAGTTAGCTGAAAAAAGTTTCACATCTGGCAACCAATGCGCCCTTTTGGATTCAGATAGCACATGGGTAGACGAGTCTGAAAAGTCCGGGACACACATTTTTCTGGCCCTCTAGCGGTGTTGGTGACGTAATCAATATGGCCGCCAACATTTTGAGACACGCTTCTACATTCCCCGTTATAACTCAGTTTTCCTTTTCGATATTAACATAATAGTTAGTGAATATGAATCAGGAGAAAACGCGCTTTCCAACGGTGTATTTGATTTCATTGTTTAAGTTCACAATATCCAAAGAAAAAAATTGAAATTTTATAATTTATATTTATTTTGTTTTTTTCTACGCACTTTGCTAAATAACTTGAAATCCGTTACATGTAGCTGAAAATGTGTCCTATACTTTTTGTTCGTCAAGGAATTACCTTTCCAACGGTATATATTACTACTGTTTTATCGTAAACAGTTGCTAAAAATCTGCCAAAACAATGTAGCGTTGTACGAGTCGTTATCGTAACTCTGCAATTTATATAGGCCCCGAAAAGTAATAGAGCGTCTAAATAACTATTTAACTAGTAGCAAATGTAATTACTGTATTTTAATGTATATGTAAAATAATAATAATAATAATAATAATAATAAAAATAAAATGCCTTCTAAAAACGTGAAAAATGTAATAATACATAAGATTTCATTCAGTAATACTAAATGTGTATTTCTTTTTCAGGCAGACGTTGTGTGAAGTTCAACATGTAAAGAAGTTATTGCTTTCGTGTTGGTAATAAAAATTACTCAATCATGTCAAGGAAGAGGAAACATGAATAGGTTGATGCTACAACTGACCCAGTGGTGGCTCGGTTTGTATGGGACTTGTATTTCTTATGCCAGAAGATTTCAAAAGAACGCTTAATCATCCCAAAATATGAAGGGTAGGCCTATATATCATTGGCGAAGAATCTTGAAATTTTTGCTGAATATGGTCAGAAGTTTGGACCAGTTGAACGATGGACGTGGTCTTTCACAGACATTAGTAGCCCATGGAGCAAAATATCATAAATCTTTCAAAAATAAATACGATAGTCAAAAAGCGGAAAGACTATCTGCTGAAAAAATACAGAATGGACGTCCTCATTGCTCAGATCAAACTCCATCTACATCAAAGTTAATAACAAGATCAGCATTATTTTGTTCAGATGTAAAAAAGTTTGTCTGTTTTGTGATGAAGGAGAAGGTAGAGAGAAACTTGTGACTGCATCCACGCTGGGTATTGGGCCTACAATAAATTCATAGTCATGCTCTACAATTACAAGACGAAAAACTGTTCAAGAAGTTATCGTCAACAGATTTGCTAGCATTAGAAGCCAAATACCACAAAGTATGCTATACTCGCTTTCTAACACGTTCAAGAGCTGCTGAACGTTCTCGAAGAGAAGATTACCATAATCCTTAAGCAGTTGTTTACGGTACAGTTATAGCGGAATTGGTTCAATACATGCAGGATTTGTACTCATCTAGCAGTACTTCACCTGTGTTCAAACTTTCTTATCTTACAAAGTTAATGTCTCAGCGCCGACAGTAGTGGCAACGCTGGGTAAAAGCCCTGCGTTAGGTCTTGGGGCCAAGCTCTCTGCTGACTCGGGAGACGCGTGGGTTCGAGCCCCACCGTCGGCTGCCCTTGAAAATGGTTTTCCGTGGTTTCCCATTTTCAACACCAGGCAAATGCTGGGACAGTACCTTATGACAGGCCAAGGCCACTTACTTTCACATCCTTGCCCAGTTTCATTCATCTTCATCCATTCTATCTCTCATCCCGACGCGCTGGTCGCCCACGGGCGTCGACTAGAAAGACCTGCACTCGGCCTCTCAGGAGGCTACACGACAAAAAAAAATATGTCTTAGCGCATGATTCAGATGGGAATACAAACTGACGAAAAAAATATCTATATAACACGTCTCAAGGAACAATTATTAGCATTTGTACTTGGTCTGAAAGCAGATAAATCAGGACGCGAAATTATGTTCAGTTTCGAAGGGGATGTTGGCGATGCTATACGCGACGACTGTGCATTTAACGACTTTAGTGATGGTATGTGCCTAGGACGGCAGTGGGTATATTACGAAGACAACTCTTTCAAGATTTTCCTAAATTTGATGGATTCTTTAAGAATATATCCACTGCTTCCACATCTGTACCTGATGTTCTTTTGCATTTTGTACGTATGTTATTAGAGGGTCCCAATATCGACTCGGATGTCTCAACAGAAATACCTGGACATAATGCAGGATTGTCAATTGGCCAACTTATTAGATACAACAGCACTAAGCATAACAGAAAAGAACATGTTCAGAGTATTCGTCATTCTCTGGAGAGCATGACGATGAATTGTAGGCCCAATACCCAGGGTGGATGCTGTCACAAGTTTCTCTCTACCTTCTCCTTCATCACAAAACAGACAAACTTTTTTTTACATCTGAACAAAATAATGATGCTCTTATTGTTAACTTTGATGTAGATGGAGTTTGATCTGAGCAATCAGGATGCCCTTTCTGTTTTTCTTCAGCAGATAGTCTTTCCGCTTCTTGACTATCGTATTTATTTTTGAAAGATTTATGATTTTTTGCTCCATGGGCTACTAATGTCTGTGAAAGACCACGTCCATTGTTCAACTGGTCCAAACTTCTGACCATGTTCAGCAAAAATTTCAAGATTCTTCGCCGATGATATATACCCTTTATATTTTGGGATGATTAAGTGTTCTTTTGAAATCTTCTGGCATAACAAACCCAGGTACCATACAAACGGAGCCACCACTGGGTCAGTTGTAGCATTAACCAATTCATGTTTCCTCTTCCTTGAGATGATTGAGTAATTTCTATTACATACACGAAAGCAATAACTTCTTTACATTTTGAACTTCCTAACACAACGTCTGCCTGAAAAAGAAACACACATTTAGTATTACTGAATGAAGTCTTATGTATTATTAAATTTTTCACGTTTTAGAAGGTATTATTTTATTATTATTGTAATTGTTATTATTTTACATATACATTAAAATACAGTAATTATATTTGCCACTAGTTAAGTAGTTATTAAGACGCTTTATTACTTTTCGGGGCCTATATAAATTGCATAGTTACGATAACGACTGGTGCAACGCTACATTGTTTTTCAGATTTTTAGCAACTGTTGACGATAAAACAGAGGTAATATATACAGTTGGAAGGGTAATTCCTTGATGAACAAAAAGTATCGGAAACGTTTTCAGCTACATGTAACGGATTTCATGTTATTTAGCAAAATGCGTTGAAAAAATCAACATAAAAATAAATTATAAAATTTCAAATATTTATTTATTTATATTGTGAACCTAAACAATGAAATCAAAACTACCGTTGGAAAGCGAATTTTCTGCTGATTCATAATCACTAACTACATATGTTGATATCGAAAAGGAAAACTGAGTTATAACGAGGAAGATAGAAGCGTGTCTCAAAATGTTGGCGGCCATATTGATTACATCAGCAACACCGCTAGAGGGCAAGAAAAATTTGTGTCCTGAGCTTTTTAGACTTGTCTATCCATGTTCTATCTGAATCCAAATGGGCGCATTGGTTGCCAGATGTGAAATATGTTGGCATCATTTTAAGCTTACTCACCCCACCACTATGTCATCTTGAAGGAATACTTAACCAAATAGGCTACTTCATTTAATGTTCAGTCTATGTGTCACTTACAATACTCTTACCATACTCTTCAAGATAAATCACATTACGCCTGTGCCACACACTGATTAGATGCATGGGATAGCTTCATAGTTGCTCTAAGGTGAACTGCTTAGACTTGGAGTCGCACGAACATTTCTGTTTTGTGCTGCACAAACAACTCGTTTTAAGTTTTCACATTTAATCAACATTCATTTAATTCGGGTACAATATTCTGCAGTAGTGAATTCATTGGAGAAACTACCAGGTGATTTTTCCATCGCGGGACCGCTCCAGGCGCGCAGCTGGACGACCCGTGCAATTCTCTCTCCTACAATGGGATGGAAGCAGGCGGAGTTGTACACCCGCCGGGGCACGAGTTTCACTATGGGAACGTATGCACGTACTCTAATGAAGTGTCCATTAGGTGACCGTGTATTAAGTAATAATAAGTTAATCGACAATCGCAGCTGCGAACTCTCTCGATTCCCTGTCACAGCGGTTTTCAGCTTGAAAAAAACGGATCGGACTCTACGCGAGGAGCAGTCAAGCGAAGGAAAAATCGCCCTGTATTACCTCATTTCAAAAATAGGTTAAAATGTGTGTTTAAAAAGCTCTTAATATTTAGTCAATAATAAATAAATGGCTAAATATTAAATTAATTTACATACACCTGTAAGTCTACAATGAGCTGACGTAATTTTCGTTACTTATAAAATAGACTTACTAATGTGTTTTTGAAATACTATTTATTAGATAAAAGCATAGTAAATAACAGGCTACTTGACAATACGTTACTCAAGGATTCTTGAACTGTCCAGGGAAATAAGTGTCTTGAAGAAAATATGTTTTCAAAAGGTAACATAATGAGCCAAATTTTCCTTAACACCCAAACAAAGCATGCACTTTGTTTTCTAAATAATCTGATTGAATTAATGAGTCTAAAAGGCACGTTTCTCGAACGAGAAATCTCTTCTCTTCCTGCTGTTTGCTTGTGAACGCCAGCCTCGCAATGTTCGAACACAAGCGCACGGTTTGTATTATTCACGAGTTTAAATGGAAGCACGCAAAAAATAGCTCTGTGTATACCACTACAATGCTTATTGCAGACACTTCCTAACTGTCCAATGGACGCAAAAGATCTCCATGCAGAGTGATAGACCAGTCATTGAAGGCTAAAGGAGATCCGTTTAACTGTTCTGAGTATTTGGCCCGAGACAAGACTGATTTTGCAACGTGTAGTCCTTATTCTACAGTAGATACGAGATAAAGTCACTCTTTTCGTAACACTTATTTGAACATTGTCGTAACATGTTGATGCTTTCTACAGCAATGCTGTGTTGAGTTTCAGTCTTCCTGCATTTTCTTTTCTTCATTGAACTGAGATTAAACTGAAAATATTTCATGTTAATACTGTATATCTAAACTTGTGAAATTTCTACTTCAAAAGAGCTCACACCCTTCATTTTAAAACTGATTCATGGTAATGGACACTATTTGTTTCCCGCAAACGCTTTAGTGTTCTGTGAGCGTGTAACGAAATTACATTGTGCCAATGTCCCACCTCGATTCTTTTTAACGTAGGAACAATCATGGGCATTAACTGTTCATCAAATCGTTCTATTGTCCGGAATACGAAGCCATCGTGTAAAACCTTCATAGCTTCATCTGCAACGATGAAATGGTCACTTAATAGAATTTTAGTGAGGTGTTGGTAAAACGGCACCATGATTCTAGGAAACTCTACTGCTCCCACCGTGGATGCAAACTCCTTCATCTGCTTCAGGAATATTATCTCCTTCTTGCTGTCGCACTTGGGCCAGGAGGAGATCATCCCATCCAAGATCACCTTCCCAAAGTCGCTGTCTATTTGAATATATTCGGCAAAACAACAATACAGCTCCTTTCGGAAGACCGGAAAGGATTTTGTGACTTGGAGGGGTATCAAAATTTTCTCAAGGAATAGCCTGTGTTCATCATCTAAGGGGATGGTAAACATTCTTGCAATATCTTCGTATAAAAGTAGCAGTTCACGAATTCCAGAAACATTCTCTTTTTCATATGTAAAAGAGAGCAAGATACTGCCAATTGCCTTTCGGATAAAACTTTGTAACCCTTCGAATGTGCGGTATATACTGAATGCAATCACTTTCAGATAATTGCGCTCATCTGGACAATCGCTATGGAACTGATTTAGTATCTTGAGCACTAGCTTTTTGTCGAAGACGTCATCCAAACCAGAATGGTTACAAAATAATATCTTCATACAATGGATCATTAATGTGTAGAGCGAGCTTATTTCCGGGAATAAGGACATAACAGTTTGACCCTCTTCTCGGTTATTCTCCGGGTCAAGAAGTGGAGGGTCTCCGGGAGGGTCTATCCACGTCAAATGTGCTGTGAACATTGCTATTACCTCAGGAGCCACGACAGTTGGGTTCAATGTTATGCCATTAGTTTTAACGAAGTCCTCCAGCTCCACCAGGATCCTCACCTTGACAATCAGGGCATGGCCTCTGACAATGTTGCTGCACTGCTGCAGCTTAGAGATGAACAAACTCTGTTGCTCGTCCGGAGCAGCATCTATGAGGTAAGGGAAGGGACTCAACTCAACATTCGAATATCGGTGGTACCTAGCTGACAGCAATGTATCCTTTGTCCTCTTCCATCGGAATGGTTTCACAAGGGCATCGATTCCTTCCATATTTGCCTCTTCCAATCGAACACTATCAAACACCTTCTACAAGGACAATGGGTGCCTGAACTGCGCAGCTGGTGGTGTTGTTGGTGTCGTCGTCAGTTTATGCCATCTTTGTGACTCCTTGGAAGACGATTCACTGCAAAACAAAACACAGATTTGTTTCAATCGGATATCATTGATTGAGAGAATTTTTCCTAGACTGGGAGGAATCGCAAGTAAGGGAACAAGAACGGGAGTTGCGGTTGTAATTACAGCACGTTGCGGTTGTAATTACAGCACGTTGCGGTTGCTACTTCTTGTACACTCAGGAATCAGATACTCCCCCACTAACATCCTTAAGATGGAACATTATGTAGGTGGTGAAGTAAACTATGGGACACACAAACCCCTGTATGTCTTCAACAGAAGAACTGCAAAAGGTTGGGTGTACTGGGATATAATTCTCAAAGCTACGTCCGCCTTTTCAAGAATGCAAAATTTCTACTAATGCACGCCCACACTGAGCTGCTATCATGGATGAGTACCATGAAACAGAAAACGTCAGGTGAATGGAGTGGCCTGCCTGTTTATACGAACTAAACCATGTCGAGCACGTCTGCGATGCTTTTGGTCGGCTTATCGGTACATATCTTCCATCACCTAAGACTCTTTCAGGTGCTCCGATGGGTACTGGTGCAAGAATACGAGTCTATATACCAACAGCTGCTAGGTAACATGAACCAGGGTAATCCACTCCGTGGTACTGCATGTGTCATCACATACCTTATTGAAACCTGTGTAACAGCAACGTACAATCTCCCTGTCGTTATATCACATATGTGCTTTTGGTTTTCCCGCAATAAACGGGACATATATGCGTGTTTCACCACAGGAGACTACAACATTCAAAATATTCATAAGAATGATAATAAATAGGAAATAAAGTGGGGAAATTAGTTTGATCAATGTGTTTGAAGAATGAATTCGCGGTCCGGATTAGCTTTTACTGCGTTATTGAAATAGCTTTTCGGATTATCTTTCGTTAGCTATATAACGCAACACCCAATACTGCATGCAGACTACAAATTCTGTCTACTTTTATGATCATGCCATCTAGTGACCTCTTTATGTTATTGAGTGAAGGTGTGTGACATAATCCCGTTATTTAGTTAGTTAGTTATTGTTGTTTTAAGGGGTGGAACTACGAGGTCATCTGCCCCTGACATAATTCCGGCAGATAAATAAATTACTTAAGTATTTAAAAGTTACAATGACGTCACCGATCACTGCTTTTTGGCTCTAATGTCCCCTCCCCGTAAAGCCCATCTAGACTATCATTTGTATTTCAAGATAGTGAGCTGAATCTACAGTATATCTGGCATTGCATTTTAGGAGCTTGAATATTGTGGTCATCAGCGTTTGGAATTTGACTAATAGCCTGTGTGATTGTGTGTAATTGAGTAAAGGTCATGGCCTAAATTATGAATCCTCCTGGTGTAAAAGTGGAAAACTACGGAAAACCTCTTCTAGACTGGCGGGCAGAGTAGACCTCCTCGCAGCCCTCCGATCAGAATTAGACTTCTTGAAAGAGGCGGATAAATTATTAGATCCCACTAACGTCAACCGACAAGGTATAAAGCTTATTTCATCCGTTCATTTGCCGTGTGAAGTGTCACTTTCGTTGTAGTATGAATAAGCAAATTCTGGTTCCGTATTCTACGTTACGAAGGCCATGGAGTTTACTCTAACTATCCTTTTAAGGAATTTGCTATTGAGAAAGAGAAAATGCACTTCGTAAGAATGAAATGTTGCGCAGTTTTGTGGTGCGGAACATTCGTTGTCTGCAAATGTTACACATTTTACAAGTTTGCTGAAAATTATGTTTGTGAATTGCCTAGGGTGGTGAGAAAGTGCTTTTGCATTTAATGTGTGTTAAAATTCACGCACGTCAATATAATCCTGACTGTGCTAGTTTCTCTGCAGTGAGGCGGTTTAATTCTGCAGTAGGTCTATCCTCACAGAGGGTGAAAATTTAAATTAGCAATTATTTTTGGCGCTATCTCTAGGCCTATGAACTATTAATACAAATAATTAAGGTTTTGTAACGTTCAGCTCGATCATTTCCACCCACCAAATAGGCATTCTAGAAGTACTTTATGACCACTGTTTGTTTCTATTCCCATTAGCCTAATCCCTGCCTGAGTGCAATTGGATGATGGTAACTATCTAGTGATGGTGCTGTATGGAAGTGAGAGCCGGGTAGACACCCTGATAGAAAATCTAAAGTAACTGATATGAGGGTAGCACGAGTGATTGCTGGGGCAAATCGACGGGAGCCATGGCAGAAAGGTACTCATAATGAAGAGAGAGAAATGAACAAGCTAGATTAAACTGTTCGTGTGAACAGACTCAAATGGTAGAGTCAGGTGATGAGAATGGTGAAAGAGAGGTTACTTAAGAGGTGAATGAACTCTGCTATAGAGGGTAAAGGAAGGCGAGGTAGACCTAGGAGGCGATGCTTAGATTCAGTGTTCAACGATTTCGAGGTGCCAACTGCTAGGCTAATAGGTGAGGCGACTCATTCGCAAACAGAGGTTTGTAAACTGAACTGTCGCTGAAAGGCAAAACAGTCTCAAATGAAAATAAATACAATAATAACATTTAATTTATTATTCTCTTAGTACTGAACCCGCCTGTAAGACAGGACTCTTTCTTGGGGTCGCGTTCAGTCCTCAACTTGCCCTGGGTGGGAATCAACACGAGATCATATGGATGACTATATATCAACATACTGTACTCGAATTTGCTATTTATTCTGTATTAATATTGACTGCATTGGAAGAGACAGCATTATATTTTATCGAATCTGGAAACCACTTTAGGACGCACGTGCAGTGTCTAGCACAACAAAACAGGGAAGATTTTGTCAAACGATTCTCCGAACCAATGAGAAAATTGTATTGATAAAATTAATGTTGTCATGAGGCGGCAGAACAGGTTTTCATTTGATGGCAAAGCAGTGACAGCCAGTGCTCAGGCAAGCTAAGGAGCAGAGTAGGCAATTAGCAAGTCTTGCTATAAAAAAGTTGGACTGAAGCAAGCCAAGCCACGTTCCAGTTTTCGTCGACCCCGTAGTTATGGATTTTGCGAAGGCATTTGATGTCGTGCCGCATGACATGCTACTCCATAAATTAGCTTCAACGAAGATTGATAGAAGAGTAATTTTATGGATCCAAGAATTTTTGACGTGTCGTTCCCAGAAAGTGAAAGTCGAAGGTCTATTTTCGGATGAAATTACTGTAACGTCGGGTATCCCTCAGGGCAGCGTAATCGGAACTTTGTTATTTATGGCGTTTATAAATGACTTACCAAATGGGATTCGCAGTGACTGTCGATTGTTTGCGGATGATTGTGTAATATATCGAAAGATACATGACTCACAAGAGAACGCAGTACTTCAAGATAACCTGAACCTGGTCTATAAGTGGGCGATTGGAAATTTAAAAAAATATATAGTCTCATAAAAATAGAGAAAGGGCGAAGACAATACTTGTAGAAGAATATGCTTGAAAATATTTGGGCGTTCACGTAAAGAGTGATATGAAATGGAGTAGTCATTTAGGATGTGTAGTTTCTAAAGTTTACAAATCTCTGCACTTTGTAATGAGAGAAAGAAAGGAAGTAGTACCTCTGCTAAAGAATTAGGATATTTGTCACTTGTGAGACCTATTCTGGAATACGCCTCGGCGGTTTGGGATCCGTATCAAGTAGGGCTCAACAATGAGTTGGAAATGGTACAACGAAAGGCCGCTAGATTTGTGCTCAGTGACTTTAATCCCAGGAGCAGTGTGGCACGTATGTTGAAGAAACTTGGGTGGGAATCACTTGAGTCTAGGAGGATGAAATCTAGACACTGCGCTATGTACAACACGTATACAAATCAGCCAGCATGGCGTGAGCTCAGCAAACGTATGGGAAAGCCCACTTACATGAGTAGGAGTGATCATTCTTTCTAAGTGAAGGCCCGACCACAGCGTACAAATTATGGCAAATATTCTTTCGTCAACCCTGCCATTTATAACTGGAATTCACTATATTCCGCAGTCTTAGAGCCTTTCCCTAAACTTATAGGTGTGTTAAAGAAAAGACTGACGATTTGTGTAAACACTACAGTTTAATTGTTATTGAATTTTTATGTATAATTGTTTATTTGTTATGTATACCCAATTTGTCACCGGGGGACACAGCACCCAATTGCAAATAAATGAATGAATGAATGAATGAATGAATGAATGAATGAATGAATTAGGCCAATATTTTAAATAGGAACGATTGATTTAGAACAATAATAACGAAATAGTGCAGACAACTTCACTACTGAAATTATTCATAATAGTTCAATAGACAACAGGATGCATACTTAATCCACATTAATAATAATAACAATAATAATAACACAACAACCATAGAAGTAAGTGTATTATACTGTCTGTAAATAGTTGACACGTTACACAAGCTTTTTACAAACTTATGTAATATAAATATTGTATATATTTATTTGTGTTCAAGTGTGATTCATAAACATCGTACACTAGTTAAGCCTAAGTGAACAGGATCTGAGGATGAACGTGTGACGTTTGGAACATGTCATCCAATTAAGTAGGTATGTGTACATAAAAGCGTGTTAGTTTGTAGGGTATGTAAATACATCTTTTCCGCATAAAGTAACTGGGCATAATTCGTTATGACTGACTGAAAAGCTTTCTTTATTAGAATTATTATTCACCAGGGCGATGTAAAGTAGTATTCCAGATTTTCCTACGATTTTATGTAATGAGATAGAAGACTCGTAAAGGCGGAAAATGGATAATTAGTGTCCGCCAAGTCCACACCCCTTTTCATTTATTGACGCTAAATTTCAGTTGAAGGAGAGGGATTGCAGAGGAGACTCGAGGCTTCTCATAATCTGACGACCGGTGAGGTCGGACGTGCTATTCCGCGATCTAGAAAGTGCCACCGGAATACGAAAATTGTTATCGAGAAGTAAGGCAACACAACGGGCGAGGTGAATGCATGTGTTCGCGCTAGTGTGAGATACATTGTGTAAGGACTTGCGATATTTTCAAGTTACGATAGCAAAGAAGGACTTAGTAAAATTTTGAGAAGTAGTTACATAGTGAATAAACTGAACATTGTGGAGAAAACTATAGAAGTGATAGACAAATACTACAAGGAACATATTTCGAGAATATTCTGTACAAATATTCAACGAGGAATTTTCTTAAAGAAATTTCACATTTCTTTCGAAATAAATGACGACGCTTATTGGAAATTCACGGAAATACGCAAAGTTGTGTTATCATATTGAACATTATAGAAAGTGAATATTACGGGGAAGATTTTACAAACATTTATCTTCAAAAATTTGTAATGGTTTTGGTTGAACAAGTGAAATAGAGAGGGACATTTTCGAACTTTATGGAAGCTATGATTATGATGTGCTAAGCATGCAATTGGAAACATAACCTACAGAAACAATGAGAATATCGGGAGTAACATAGAAGGATCTGGAAGAGACCACCTTCGACGATATTGTCTAAATTTGAAAAATAAACCAGAGACCACTTAAATGATTATTATCATGGAATTCTACGCGGAGGAACTATCAAGAACAGAAGATGATGTCGGTAGAAGAAGAAAAAGAATGGAAGACTGGAGGTCGGGGTCGAACGACGACGCAGACGGAAGACGAGGGGATGCTGTTCCGCTAGGCGAAACTCCTTGGAGTACAACAGTAGCAAACAAAATGGAGGAGTACCCTAACACCGTACAACAGTAGCACACTACATGGCGGAGTACCCTAACACTGTACAACAGTAGCACACTACATGGCGGAGTATTCTAACACTGTACCTAGCACATTATATTGAGTTCACCTCGCGGTATGACTGTGGTGGGGAGTTGATACATTTCTGGTTAATGGAGAATGGTATCTCGGCACGGACCATCGCTATCCGCAATCAAATGCTGGATAGTGCAACTTCCCAAACCTGCCCCCTACGATAGCTACACAGACACACACAAAACTTCAGTCATCACAGATCAATGGTGATCAGACAATTGTTACACGCAGGGCTGATATTTAGGTTTTCTCAAGTACCTAAACTGTTTAACAAACTCTGTATCTTCGAGTTCCTTCAGGATCTACATAACCAATAAATCATGTGCTCTACAGTAGTTTGCCCAATAGTATGGCAAACCTGTGACCTGTAATTTAATGCTTTCAGAACGCCTCCGTCTTCGTCTGAGGTATCGGGGAAAGGTTGGTGTGACAATGTTGGCATAGGTGTGGTAGGGTCTGGATGTCCCTCAAAAATATGCAGATATGAGCAATGATGAATCTCTCCTCGCAAATACTGTATGGTTAAAATTGTTATGTTAACAGATCACTGCATAGTGAACTGAGGTCCGGGTTCGATTCCCGGCTCTGGTAAGGAATTCAATTTTAGTCTGAGGTCTAAGGCAGTGGTTCCCAACCTTTGTCAGCTGAGCCCCCCCCCCCCCTTTTCAGATACGGGAGTTCATCGCCCCCCCTTCCCCCTCCACTCATCGCTTCTATAACCTCTTCGATCAACGTGGAGGATATAGTGAACCCTTATCATTGTGTCCAATAATAATGTTTCATATTTATTAAAAACGTTGGAAATACTAAATACATGATATGCTGGATATTTGAGTAAAATTGATGTAGCAAGCAAACTGGACTTGGCAAGATGGGCTAAGTGCTGGGTGGAAGCTACCGACAGTTTCACAACCAATGCTATTCTTATTCTTCTGAGAAAATCAGGTATGACGCTGAGGCGTACGTGACTCTCGACAGGCCACGATGCTTGGTCCAAGGCAAGGAGTGAGAGAGAGGAGAAGTGTCGTGACGTCAAAATAAGGGCGGGATTTGTAAGGTCAGAACCCCGACGCCAACTTAACTGACGAATGGGAGAATAGGACGCCAGAACATAGCAGCAGTGTGATTTTGCGCGCCAATTGGTTATAAAAAGATCTAGTGATCGGTTTGCGTGTTCGGCGGCAGATTCGCGACCTGTGAGAAATTACAAGATTTTTGAGAGGTCACACATAATTATAGGCCCATTATTTAAAATATTGAGGAGCTATTTCTCCCTCCATGGGAACTTTTAGGATTTCTGTATATAAACAAATGTCTGAGATGAACCGGGGCACTCCTAATTATTCTTCGACAGTCAATTTAAGACGTCCTTATGACGGCCTATGTTTTAAAATTCTAGTTGTGTGTCGATAACTAAGTTATAATTTCATAATTTGTGAGATGGCAATTAGCCATAAAATAGGGAAAGTCTACGATTCTGCATAGGACTATATGAGGAAATAAAATACTCATAAAGCAGATAGAACAGTTTTAAAACTTTAATTTAATTGTGTTTTAACAGCGGCAAGATGACGACCATGGAAAGAAGACAACAAGTTTCATCCTCCATTACCATCAGTGTTATGGGCTAAAGGCCTAATGGTGAGAGATGACGAGGCGGGAGGCCTCTGGAAAGCGGTTTAAGTGATGAGTATTAAACAATTGATTTATTGATTTTGGACGAGGGGAATCGCGAGAGATGTGTGGAACTTTGTACAGATTTTATTTGTGTGGTTTAATTTAAATTTAGGGTTTGATTTCTTAACTGACATGCGTGTAGTAATTTTTGGCATTGCGTGACAATTATGTTGTACAATAATTTTTGTAACTTAAATGTTGTCCTTATGTATACGCTAAATTATAGCGATATGGCCGCATATGATTAACGTATCAATAAAAATTGTAGCCATGAATGAGAACCTAGGAACGACAATGATAAATGGACTGGATTAATGATAATGTAAAACAAAACTAGACGTGGGGGAAAATTAGTATTTTATTTGCTTTTATAACTCGGGCTAATTCTGATTCCAGTAATAAATTCTTTATTGTCATTTGGACAAGTTGTGTGTCATTTATCTGAAGGGTGTGCTGGTTCATATGCTGCGACGAGATCTTCGAGAGTGTGCCACGTGTTCTTGGGCGTAAGTGTGATGGTGAGGAAAGGTAAAGCCTGTCATTGACTGCGAAAGCATTCCGGCAAATTAGTTACCCTTGGGGCTAAGTTTGACCTGGAGATGTGTTCTTGAAAATCCCTGAGAGGATGTTTTGAGATATCTTAGCTGTTTGCCTCTCACCAAGGCGGTCCGGGTTCGATTCCCGGTCAATGCATGTGAGATTTTCGAAGTGAAATGCCATGTCCTGTGGTTCGGATTCCACGTAAAAAGGAGGTCCCGTGGCTCATGATCTCAAGATTAACGGTCACGTTAAACTACAAGCTTCCTTTTCTTGTTTTGAGATAATGTGATATTTTGTATTTACGCGTTTAACAGGTGACGATAGGCGAAGGTCGCTGGACGCTGGCTATGGGCCAGAATCTATATTTAGCGTGGCACACATTACTACGTTGGGGGAAGGAATCAGCCACTTACTCAGATATGCGATAACAGACCCGGCTGTCTCCAGCTCTGTTATGACACGTAAATGTTTGCTTTGAAGCCTGATGAGTTAAGGTTATTTTATTTGGTTTAATTTGGGGAGTTGCCATGATTAAAACTACAGAACAGGAGACCAAGCCGTCGTAACTTTCAACAAGGTATATTACTGAAAATATAGTATTTATGATTGACAAACCTTTCTCGGAGATGTTGGGAGTCGTTTTACTTTCTCAATTGCCACTGCTGCACCGGAATAATTCCTTTTAATTGATTATTTACGAAAATAATGCTTTTAGCATTGTCTTCATTTCACTATGGACGCTATCTTGGACACTACGTCATACGTCATGTGACACCCGAAAAACGAACATCTGAGTACGTTACCAACATGTCCAATACAAAATTCACCATATGACACGTAAAGTTCGAAATTGTTACAAATGTCCACTAAGTTAAGCACTGTCTTGCGGAAAATTACTGCTAGTACCCCAAGCAAGGGGGTCTGGGGCGTAAGCCCCAGGTTAGGTTTGTTTTGGTACGTAAAACATTAATAAGATAGAATTTATGTCCGCTACTAGGTTAGGTACTGCCTGGTCGAAAATTACTGCTAGTACTACAAGCAAGGGGGTCTGGGGCCTAAGCCCCAGGTTAGGTTTGTTTTTGTATGTAAAACATTAATAAGATAGAATTTATGTCCGCTACAAGGTTAGGTACTGCCTGGTCGAAAATTACTGCTTGTACCACAAGCAAGGGGGTCTGGGGCGTAAGCCCCAGGTTAGACCTGTTTTTGTATGTAAAACATTATAAATACATAAATAAACACTGACAATTGGCGCAATTTTTCATTACATTACTTTATCGACGCTCTTTTGTTAACTCGTTCTATACCCGATGTGAAATAGTACCAAATGCGTGGGGTTGGCATTCCTGACTTAGTAAGCAAGATGGCTCCAAAAGACTTCATTAATTTCTGCTATATAATTCGTGTATCTATTTGGGATGACTGGGTGGGTTTATGGCAGCGGACGAGTCAACATCTATTATTTTAACAGCTCCGGATACCATTACTAAAGGTACTTTGGCAAATTTCATTACCTAAATTGTTTTATACCTTTGTTCTCCCGTTCTGTAGCGCTACCTATTGTCGATCCGAGGGTTTTTATCATGACTACGACTTATTTGTTCATTGTTTAAACGCCAAATTTTCCGGCGTGAATTTAAAAAAAATGTATTTGTTGTTGTTGGCTCTTATTTCCAAGGCCATTGTATTCATTATAAATATAATTTGGCAACCGGCCAAACTTGTTCATGTCGTGTTATGTTTCCTAGTGTTTGAGGTATAAGACGGTAATTCCGCAGCCCTTATTTTAAATAATACACACGTGTATTTGGTTGTGGTAATCTAAGGTTAGAGCATGTCAGTAGTGTATTTAAATATGTAATTGTTGTTCCCACATTTCCGTAATTCGTCTTCGCAGTACGGAGTTCGTTCCCGAACCGACTGTTTTGGTCGGAAACGAGCGCCCGTCAAAGTGCTCATTACTTGAACTAGTCTTAAAACACGTGTCGCTCATAAATATTAAATTCTTGTACTATTTTATTTGTTTGTTATTTTTGGATCTTGTGATCCGTTTTCCTTTGTAACTTTGAATTAAGTGACATTACAGTCACAACGCTTGTTTGACAGCTGTCATGCCGTTTTATCATGGTACGTCAGGCTGGTAAGTGTCAGATCTGTTCACGTGCGAGTGAACTATATAAGGGTGGTTTATTGTTAAGTGTTTTTATGATTGATTGAGTTATTAAAATTTTATTTGTTAGTAGATCCTGTTGTTTTCTTGGCTTTGTAAATATTAGTTAACCTTATGAACCCTGGAAGTTATTTTGATAGCATAAAATCTCTAAATCACATTCACAAGAATCCATTACGACCCCAAAATTTCGAATCTTGTCTACATGCTATTATCCAAGGGTACAATAGACCTAACCTAATAACACTACATAATGGAATAGGCCTATCTATTACATACTAACTTCATTTTAGCACAATACAAGGAACACACTTTTACAACAAATCCTTAAATTAGTCAACAAATGTCAGTGAGAGGGTTGACACTGTTTTCTCTTGGTAAGATTCGGTATGTTTGGTTTGATATTTGACAGAGCACAGCGGAGATCACTTGCAACTTCAAGCCGACAGCGCTGCTTTGTTTCTTTGACACTCAGCGTTGAAAATCCTGACTCGCATAAATATGTCTTGGAAAATGGGACAATGACACGCAATGAAAATTTGGCTATTGCAGGATACACTGCAAGACAGTTTACCCAAAAGTCACCCAGTACTAATATTTAAGAATCATCTTTTAGCTTTGATTCACACTTCAAATCTATGGCTTTTTCTTGAAGCTGTGCTGGCAGTGCTTCAATGTTAATGGCAAACTAATTTCTTGTTTACATCCAGGACCATTCTTCCGACGAGATATCAGGAAAGTACAAGTTGAATTCTTGTGGCAGGGAATCCAAATGTGACTGAATTTGCACCTAAGTTTATTACGATCACGTTCATTTTCCTGCAAAATTTCATTAAGGCGGTGAAAGGATGAGAAGTTGTTCAATTGAAGCAGGCGTTTCTATAACCGTTTTTTTTTCGGGAATGCATAATATTGGAGATTTTGCCTTGGAGCTTTAAGTTCAAACTGTTCAAAGCTTCAAAGAAATCACAAAGATATGGCAATGAGACGATAATATTGGCATGATTTTGCTCCTTACAACACAGCAAATTCCTTATTTCACCTCCAACCTCGCGGCTCTGCAGAGGTTTGTGCCGACCGTTGGCAATTACCAGTGCTTTTGAACGATTGACTTGGTGCGACAATCGCTTATGGAGATTCAAAAAATGTTTATTTTACAAAATTGTAATATTTGAGTTAAAAAAACTTAATTCGGAAATCACTTCGCGCCCCCCTTGATAAAGCCCCGCGCCCCCCAGGTTGGGAACCCCTGGTCTAGAGCGAGGTAACTCAGCCTCGTGAGGCAGAACTGAGAAGATTTGGGTTCGGTACCCGTCTCAGCCATACTCTAAGTGGTTTTCCGTGGTTTCCCGCTTCTACTGCACGGCCACGGCCGCCTCATTCTCAACCCTACCCCTTAATACAATAGCACATGTTATTAGACATTTACACACATCCCGGGGTTAGGTGACCACGGTGTTGCAATGCTCCTAAATGGACCAAGCTGCTTAGACTGAGGCTAAGACGATCATTCTCTCAATTCCAAATATAATAATAATAATAATAATAATAATAATAATAATAATAATAATCTCTGGCACTACAGCCCATTAAGGGCCTAGGCCTACCAAGCGACCGCTGCTCAGCCATTGCGCCTGGAGATATTGGGGTGACGCGTGGTCAGCGTATCGGGTCCCCTCGGCCGTTGATCATGATTTTCGTGACCGGGGTGCTGCCTCACTGTCAGACAGCTACTCAGTTGTCCTCACGAGGCTGAGTGCACCCCGTTCCAGCCCTCACGTCAGTTTCTAATATCCCTGGCGGAGCCGGGAATCGAACCCGTGGCCTTTGAGTTAGAGGCAGGCGCGCTGCCCCAACACCACAGGGCTGTCCATTTCCAAATAACCACAATAGAATGGCACCTGCTGTTCTGCACATTGGATAGCAATACCCCCGTCCCAACCCTCAGATCAGTAATTAGTCTACAGCTGGTAGTTGAATCCAGACAAGGTATCCAAGAATGCCTACACTGAATGAGGCATCGTCGTAGGATAACATTTTCTTTTTTATATTTTATTTAGTAGATTTACCCTGGAGCCTCCGTGGCTTATGCGGCAGCACGCCGGCCTCTCACCGCTGGGTCCGTGGTTCAAATCCCGGTCACTCCATGTGAAATTTGTGCTGGACAAAGCGGAGGCAGACAGGTTTTTCTCCAGGTACTCCGGTTTTCCCTGTCACAATTTCATTCCAGCACCAGTCTCCACTATCGTTTCATTTCATCTGTCATTCATTTAATCATTGCCCCCAGGGGAGTGCGACAGGCTTCAGCAGCCAGCACAGTTCCTATCCTCGCCGCTAGATGAGGGCTTCATTCATTCCATTCCCTGACCCGGTCGGTCGACTGGAAGCAGGCTGTGGATTTAGTCGATTTACCCTCTAGGTTGGTGGCTCCCACGGACTCAGCGAGGGAACTCACCACTACCCCCTCTCTACGGGCAGTGTCCTGGGGCTTGGAACATCTGGTCGGGGTTGATACAAATGGGGAGATGTGATCAGCACTTCGCCCAGGCGGCCTCACCTGCAACGCGAACAGGGGCCTCATGAGGGATGGGGAGGGATGAGAAGGGAGGGGGAAGATTTGGTTGGATAGGCAAGGAAGAGAGAATGAGGCGGCCGTGGCCTTACAGTAGGTACTGCCCCCGTAAAATGAATTATAAGGGATGAAAATGGGAATAATACGTTTTTTTTTTCGAAGCCCATGATAAAATTTTACCAAGGAATATGATGGCTGGAACTTGGCAGAATCCAGTCGTGAGGCGACGTTGAGCTAGGGGGGAAATTCCGTCACGTGATTGTATTGCGCAATGGAAGTTTCTAGAAGCTTGGAATCGACCTAGCAACAGCGAATATTCCCAGGATTTGTTTAAGTATTGTTATAAATTATCCCATTGGATATGAGCTTACAGCCAGTAAGAAGAAATTTTAGAGAAGACGGGAGTTCCAGCAACTAAATTTTTATGGATATTTAATTCATTTAAGCCCTTAGAGAATGAATTTATATATTGGAAAAGAGAAGAATATGATAATAAAATATTGGACATATTTTATAAGTCAATAGCAGGTCGCTATTGGAAGAAATAAGCGATTTGCTAGAGCCCGCGCGAATTCAAGAGGGAACTCAAGAAGGCGGCTAGAATCGGTAGACTTGGAGGGGAGACGCCAAGCACCGAGGCTCTGGTGTATCTGAACGTCGAAGAGGTCAGACGTGTGCGATTGGAAGAGAAAGGAGTTCCGAGTGTTTCACCGAGCTAGTAGAAGGTGACTCGTGGAGACAATGCTTAAGCAAGGGCGGAATTAGGAGACGACCGCGCCTTGAATCTAGGTGAAGTTGCGAGGGACATATATACCTCAATCACTTCGGTCTGATCGGCTTCAGAGACTATATTTCAACTACATATTGTAGCTGACTAGCAGATATTGTATATTACGAACTTTTAGAAGTTTGAGAGAAGTATTTCAGCAATTATAAGCAGTTCTGTAAAGCGCGAGAAAAGTGTTTCTTTCCAGCGCAGTAAGACACTTTTGTCCGAGCGACTGCAGCTCAGGCAACAGCCACGAGTGAGTACGAGTGTGTATTAATAGTGCTTGTGTGGAACTGTATTACAACACTTAGGATGGAGATGTATTCCATAGTGAAGAACAATATTCAGTCTAGTATTATGAAGATTGTTATGGACTAAATTATTATGTGCGCCAGGAGTATAAGCAGAAGCAATATAGTCAACGATGGAGCTTCGTTAGAGGAGACTGTTCGTGAATGTCTACTTAGTGAGCCATCATGAGACTTGATGCACAACTCTATTCTAGTGCATTCTTGTCAACCATGAGCTCAACATTAACATCAGCGACTACAGAACGATGTTCAGATTCCATCTACATGAATGTTCGTTATGCGAGTGAGGTCCAAGACTTTATCTTCAAATGCCTTTTGAAGTGGAAAGCAGAACTTTCGACGCTACTCACTGTTATGATGAGACTGTGCCGTGACGGAGATAGAAGAAACATCAAGATTATCAAGAGGTCAAGGGTTATCCCGGTCACAAGGAAGATGATGATTGGAGGCCCGCAGTTCGATTCCGGTCGGAGCTTGCTGTTTCCAGTGGGGGAATTCGTTTCTTTCCTGAGGTCACGAGTTCGTGGAGACGAGCTAGGATCCAGCCCAGATCTTTGGGAGATGTAACATCCGAGTATTTTGTTATACTCTATCTTGATCTTCTAGACTTCGAGACCAGGTAGCAGTGTTCACTAACCTTGTAGTTAGAGCTTGTAGTGACATTTTCTGAGCAAATCCTTTATCCATTTTTCGACACTGTATTTATGTACTCCATGTATAGCATTTTTATTCTTCGAAATTTATTCTAGTGATCGTCTTGCGACGCTATTAACTTCGTTTGTTAGGAATCCAGTTTCTGAACTGAGATTATTTTACTTGTTCGAGGAACAAGCTTTTGTCATTTCCTTCAAGGAACAGTAATTTGTTTTCGACGTTTTGTATTCATTCTGAATGCAGGTGATAGACATTTTCGTCTATGTTACCCATTAAATTAATTTTTATTAGTTTAATTTGGGCATTTTATCCGTCGAGAAGAAACGTCAAGAAAGAAGATCTTGGTAGTGATATATTGTGAAATATCATGTCACATTGTGTAAAAGAAACATTTAACGTGGACACGATTATTATCGTCAGAACTCATAGACATTCGTTCTGAATGAAGATAATACGAATATGACTAACTGTATGTTTTTATTGAAGAAAGTTTTGAACTTTCAGTCATTTAATTTATTGGAAGCTAGAATCTTCTTGGAAGATTAATTATCATCCGACGTTAGGGTAATTATCGTTCGATATCCTCGTCGTGATAGATTCTTGTTGGACAAACACATAGATGTGATGTTGTGATTAAATATTTACGAGGAGTAATATCATGTCACGTTGTAGACATAATATTCCTTCCTCGATTAAAGTCGAACCCAGATGTGTGAAGATGAGATGTAGTATTTTTATTAAATGTATGCACGACAGTTTATACTTATCAGAGTATCGTTTCAAGAGTATTAAGTGAGGAGGTCAGTATCGTAAATTCCAAAGGTCGTTAAGATGTATAAATTAATAATTTAACAATTGTTGTTATTGTTCATGAGACCAGCGATTGTGGTGACAACGCTGAGAGATTATGCCCTTTTGTAGGAATGCCAGGTTGAAAGAAGTGGAGTTGATAACCCTTTGATAGTGTTTTTTTTATGTATTTCCGTATGTAGTTGGCATACGAGGTTATTGCGAAGGTGTGTTCCGCATTTTATAGTACAGTCATTGCGTGGACATGACTAGTTTTGGGCATGGCATTAAAAGTGCGAGTAGAGAGTACTCCTTATTTTGTTATACACGACCTGGGATTTAGAGAGGACAGGAAGGATCACGGTTGAAATTTGAACGGGAAATTGATGATGACAGCTGTTATGCTATACTCTTATCGAGAATATTAAGCCCAAATATGTAACGGCATATGTTTCTCCTTAAGTCGTCGAATGTATTTAAACTATTTTGACACCAGATCAGAGAGGAGAGACTGGTGGTTGTTATTTATGGTGATGTAGAAGATTTTAAGGATCACAGTTCACTGTATTTGACATAACTGCTAGATCAGAGCACAGGCTCGAGTGTATTTAGACGCTATTACTTTGAAAGGACTATAGCTGATGCTATAAGCGTCATTATAAATTCATTTAGTGTTAACCTTTATTATTTGCCAATCGAGTGTATAACATGTTAGGCATAGGAAGTTTATAATTTGTTTAACGTAGAGGTTAGAGTATGAATGAGTATGTGACTTTATGTGGTTTGTTTCTTGTTCAGTGTGAATGAAATGAACTCCATTGGGACGTCACAATGCGAGAGTATGAATGTTAGTGTGTATAGAAGTTTTATGCCAGTAGCATGTAGGATTTGCGTGCAGTTCACGTATTTGTCTGACGTGAATCTGCATCATTTTAACACAGTTTTTATTGTTATGGAGAGCACATGTGTGGACCAGGCAGGAATAGCGAGGACTTCTTTAAAACTCGTTTGTAGCCAAGGCCATAGCTCGGCCAGGCCGCACAAATGGGGAGAGATATTGAGAACCGCACGGCTCGCGCTTTTTCTTTTTTAAACCAGCCAGACTGGGAATGCAGCGGTAAATGTTATATCATCGGACACGTGGCGAGGGTCGCGTGCGCCGAGCGCCCAGATGTGCTTGGGAGCGTGCCAGAAGAATGTAAATACACAGAGGTGTGTAACCATTGTACAGCTTGATGTATGGACCCAAGCTATACCAAATTTTGTCGTAATGTTCATAGAACGCAGTTCTTTCAGTGGCGTGAGTGTAGAGATGAGCGAATGGGAGTGTGTTATTTTATTTTGTTGTGTGAATGTTTAGCCCTAGTTTACATTTTGTTATTAAATCGTTTAGTTTTATTAGAAGCCGTGTCGTCATGATTAATTTTAGATATAAGGAGATGCAACTGTGAAACCCATTATAGGTCCAGAGAGGTTGACCACGAGATCCCCGTGAATAAGGTAGGTGTTTTACCGCGAGCTAAGTGTATTTTTCATGTAATTCACAGTTATATTGTAATTTCCGCCACGTATATTCGCGAGGGTCTAGTTGGACGTAGACCCTTGACTAGTATTTTGCGCCGGAGCATTCAGGGTCTACGAATCCAGCTGTTGCTTCGGATATCCAACAGACCGCCTCTAGAATATACGGGGACAGTACCATCCCGGCATTTGCCCGAAGACGAAGTGGGAAACCACGGAAATCCACTTCGAGGATGGCTGAGGTGCGAATCAAATCCCCTCTACTTATTTGGACCACCCGAGGCTGAGTAGACCCCGTTCCAGTCGTCATACCACTTTTCAAATTTCGTGGCAGCGCCGGGAATCGAACCCAGGACCTCCGGGCGGCAGCTAACCATGCTGACCGCTACGCTACGGAGGCGACTAACATTTTTTTAGTACTAAAATTAGCCAAAATACCTTTCCAAATGATGAAGAAATCAGGAAACGATGTAGCAGATGTTTAGGCCTATTCCTCTGCTGACCATAACCCGCCCACCATCCCATTTTAAATACTTGACTTAAACAGGGTGAGTCTCTTGCCCCTTATTTTTCTAGTTTTCGGCCACACTTCCAACGTCTGATGGCAGCATGATTGACAGTTCCCCTTCTATAGCCAAACAACAATGACCCTAAACAACTTTACACGATTTATGACGACATGGAAGCAAATCCTTTACAAAAACATGTGGGACGAGTGATTATACAATGCATCAAATTGTCATACGGGCATGTACAAAGTACATGCTGATTATAAGGTGTCAGTTGGATACAAAATTAACACTGGGTACGGTGGCTTACTGATTAAAAAAATAAATGAATGAACCCTCGAAGCGGAAAGCAGTATCACATCTCATACACTTTCAGACAAGGCAAAGCGAGGAGTAGCCGTGGAGCAATGGTCCAAGTGCGCAGCCGGTATTGGACCTGTGTTTAGGAGGTGGGTTGGAATCCCACGTTTTAAGCTTTGGGGATCAAATTTGGGCTGGTACTCTTAATCGATTATTTTCATATATCGACTAATCAAAACTAAATAATCGATTAATTGTCACAAATAACGATTAATTGATTAATTGGTTTTTTGATTTGTTTTGTCGATTAATCAATGTGTTTCGCACATTTAACTACGCTCTCACAGAATCTACAAACTATGACAACTTGGTTTCTTAATGCAATCACTCGACATGGTTACCCGGGCCAGTCCAATGATGGGTGATGTTTTTGATTCCTTTAGAGTCTTTGCAACATCGTGGTCACGTAGCCCTGTGCACTGGAGTGTGTTTAAGACGTGTCTGATAACATATGTCACTGCGATGTCTATACCAGTGTGTGTATTTGTAATTCAGGTGCAATTTGGTTAGGAACTTACCGTGGCCTTAAATTAGGTACCATCCCGGCATTTGCCTGGAGTAGAAGTGAGAAACCACGGGAAACCACTTCCAGGATGGCTGAGGAAGGAATCAATTCCGCCTCATCAGTCTTGCCTCACAAGGCTGAGTGTACCCTGTTCCAGCCCTCACACCAGTATTCAATTTCTTGACAGAGCCGGGAATCGAACCCATGCCTCTGTTGTGACAGCCAAGAATGCTAGCCACTGCGCAATGCCCGCTTTGAGGTTTCATTATCTTCACTCCACGGATTATCGTGTTAGAAGCCCGTTTCAGGCTTGCCTTAGTAATCGAAATTTTATGTTTTTCAGTCGGTCAACACGAGTGCACACACTTGTAATGGGTGATTCCCTAATCCTGCATGGTATTTGTAAATACACTTTTTTTTAGCGTATGGCTTTTTGTGCCGAGAGTGTCCGAGGACATGTTCGGCTCGCCAGTTTTGTAGCTGCTTTCGAGACGGACACCCAATGGGTGAGCTACAAGTACCGTTGGGGAGGAAAGTTGGAATGTAAGGACGAGGAGTTGGAAGGTAGCGGCTGTGGCCTATAGTAGTAGTGGGAATGAGCCGGTTCTACAGCCTCCACCTCCACACCCTCCACACAAGATGGCGGCAGCCCGATAACTCCCGAACCCGTGGTCGGATTTTGACGAATGAGGTGTCATTGAACTCGGGCTGATACCCCCTTTTAAATGGACAGCATATTTCAACCCCAAAATAAAACCTACCCCTACTAGGGGGGTGAAATTGTATTTTTTTAGAGAATCTCTCTTTCCAATTGCAACATGTGAGAGTTTGAATGCCAATATGGAATGAAACGTTGTTCTACACAAGAGCCATGTATACGGTGGCAAGCCACTATGAATTAACATGCTTGTTTTCTGTTTTTACGCATGCCCACTCATGGCTTTTGTAAGAGGGTGGGGGAGCGGATCCCTATGGATGGGTTATAGTTGACGAGTCATTGTTGGCGGGGGTCATTGTTGTCGGATCATTGTGGACAAGTCCTTGCGGACAAGTCCTTGTTGACAGGTCCTTTTGGACAAGTCCTTGTGGACAGGTCCTTGTTGACAGGTCCTTGTTGACAGGTCCTTGTGGACGAGTCCTTGTCCCTTTGGACTGATCCCTTTGGACGGGTCCCTTTGGCCTGGTTCCTACGGACTAGCCCATGAATTTATTTAAATTATGTCAAAGGGCCTAACTACATTTGTGTGTGTTGAATTGACGTTGTTCACAAATCCCCCACTACTATAATGGGATAACGATATGAAAGGAAAGTGACGAAATAAATGTGAACATACAAGGGATCTAACTTGGTGGATGGATGTGTTCTAACGAGTCATTTGTAGTTGAAAGAGAATAATACATGTTCTTAAGATGTTAAAACTGAGGAGATGACACGTGTAGTAAGACGTCTTGTTACTTCCTGTGTCATATTACAGACATGACAGAGAGCGCGCAGATCTGTTGCTATGACTAACACTGCAGTAATTTGAAACCGCAAGTGTTCATTAAGACAATGGATGATGATCATGCAAAGTTAGCAGTTATTGGATATTACACAGGTGTTCCTTCCGGTGTCATGTTGCTGACATACCAGAGAGCGCACACTGCTGTTGCTATGACTGACGCTGCAGTAATTTGAAACCCCATATGTTGATTAAGACAATGGGTGATCATGCAAAGTCAGCAGTCATTGGATACCACACAGGTGTTCCTAGTGTACTTTGGACTCTCAACTGTATTGGGAAAGGAATTGCAATGATCTGCAAAAAACTGCTGACACGAGCGATGAGAGTTTATATAAGAGGGGTGTCATATATCTCCCTACTGTCAGTCTTTATTACTCGCTTTGAGTGAACAGTGCTCTATTACTGCTCAAGAGTTGTAAAAAAAGCCGTTTTGGTAGAAAATCATTAAATTATTTTGCAAGGTAAGTACTTATTATTAATGGATTGTAGTCGTTTATTACTAATTGATGTTGAAGTTATTGATTGGAATGTATTTATTTATTGATTGATTGATTGATTTGTTTACAGATAATTGGGTAACTGTAGGTTACCAGATTCCTACAATCTGTTCATTCAGTGACAGCAGTTGATAAATTATAAAAAGGTAAGTGCCCCCTCTAATAACTTTTAAACAGTTAGAGTGATATTTTCCAATGTTCACCCCTACATGTTAGTAAAAATGGTATATTTGGCAGTCAAAAGATGGAACTACTTGACCATGGTGTGTAAAGCTAATTTTGTAGGTTAGATTTTGATTACCGCTCTATTAAGTCTGAATGTTCATTGCTAGGTGTCAGTGTTAGAGGGAATATTTAAAGACTTAACCTCAGTTCACCTAACATAACCTAACTTTACCTAACTTAACCTTATCATGTGACATGTTTTACATGTTTAAACTTGTTTTAAGACTGGCTATGACGTCACACTTAGCTCACTTCACTGGCGATCGCTGGTTTCTATCACGTGACATGTTCTACAAGTTTAGACTTGTTTTAAGACTGGCTATGACGTCACACTTAGCTCACTTAACTGGTGATCGCTGGTTTCTATCACGTGACATGTTCTACAAGTTTAGACTTGTTTTAAGGCTGGCTATGACGTCACACTTAGCTCTCTTAACTGGCGACCGCTGGTTTCTACCACTCTATCAAGTTATAATGTTCACCGCTAGGTGTCAGTGACAGTGGTATATAGTTACCACCAGTTAGAACTACATGAAGTTAGACTTGCTAGGAGTTCACAGATGATTGATTTAAATACCCTGCTATAACCATTGACTGGAATATAATTAAACTATCTATATTGTACTTTGTTTTATCATTTATTAACATTTATGATTTCTTTCTTTTATAGGTAATTTCGAAAGTGATCATAATGTTCAAGTGTGGTGACTGTAAGAAACAGTTCTCAAGACCTGACAACCTTCAACGACATGCAAATGCTAAACATGACATTAAAATGTTTGTGTGCAGTCATTGTGCTACCACATTTAACAGACAGGATATTCTTGGACGGCATGTAAATTTAAAGCATGTCAGTTCAGCACCTTTTTCATGTTCAGTTTGTGATCTTGGTTTTTCTGCTGTAAAGCGATATCAATCCCACATGGTTGAAGTGCATGGGGAACAACAGGAATTAAAAACTGTAAAACCATCAACTAGCACGGAACCTTTAAATGAATGTGATGCTCAAAAGCGTAAACGTTCTCAAGATTGTGAAAATAGTTGTGCAACAAAAAGAAAGAAGAATGGTGAACCTTCAATAACACATTGTGATGTATGTAATATTGATATACCTTCTTCAATCATTCATGGACATTTACGCAGTATTCAACATAAAAATAACGCTTGCCATGAAAGAAATTCTGGAAATATTCAACAAATTGGTAGTGCATTTAAAAGTCGAATTGCTAGTTATAGACTTTATAGTAAAGAAAAAACTCAAAGTATTGAATCATTTTTAAAAAATGTTCAACCTACTGTGTTTGGCTTGTTAGGTAATGTTTTATTAGAGCATAAAACAATTAAAATGAATTTTGAACTTTTTGGACTCTATGTAAAAACTGAGAGCGAAGGTGAAATTACGGATATCAAATCTTTTAATACAAAAAACATAATTGTTAGCGAATCAACTAATATTAGTGATATATATCAAAATATTTCAAGTGCTATCATTGTGAAGAGTGAAGAGTTCCAGGAAAGGGAGTCAGGCTGGGCGTTGGTTGAAGTACTTTATTTAGAAACCAACATTAATAAATACAACCCCCTTCGAGCATCATCATACATTGATTTGCCAGGATGGATTAAACGAAAGAAAGCTGTTATGAACGTTTTGAATAATGATGATGCATGTTTTGCGTGGGCTGTAACCTCAGCTCTCCATCCAGCAGTGATGAATGAGAATAGAACGTCATCTTATCCTCACTATTCTTCAGTGTTAGATTTAAAAGAAATAGAATTTCCTATGGCGATAAAAGACATTCAACGTTTTGAAGAGCTGAACAATGTAAGTATTAATGTTTATGGAATTGAAAATAAGAGTATAGTTGGTCCTCTATATTATACTCAGGAAAAAAAGGATGCTCATGTAAATTTACTTTACATAACCGAAGGTGAAAATGCTCACTATTGCTGGATAAAACATTTAAGTAGACTTGTCGGTAGTCAGCTATCAAAAAGAGAACATAAAAAGTGGTTGTGTGAAGGCTGTTTGCTCTATTTTACAAAAGAGGATCAACTAACTCAACATCAAAAATGGGGGTGTAATCATGTTCGTACGGTATTACAGACTCCTAAAAATAACATTCTAAAATTTAAGGATTATGAGAAACAGCTTCGAGTACCATTTGTTATATATGCTGACTTCGAGGCTTTGCTAAAACCATTTAATACATGTTCATCGAATCCAGCCCAATCTTTTACCAACACTACTCACATTCATGAACCTTTTAGCTTTGCATATTATATTAAATGTAGTTATGATGACTCTTTAAATACGTTTGAGCTCTATAGAGGACCTCATGCACCTAAAGTTTTTATGGAAAGGCTTGAGAAAGATGCCATCCGTATATCCTCTATTTTAAATACGATCATTCCAATGGAACCACTAACTTTATTAGAGCAAATGAATTTTGAAACTGAAACTAATTGTTTTATATGTGGTGAATGTTTATATACAGACAGGGTTCGCGATCATGACCATTTAACAGGACAATATCGTGGTGCTGTTCACCAAGAATGTAATTTAAATTATAGAGTAAGTAAATTCATAAATGTTAATAAATGATAAAACAAAGTACAATATATATAGTTTAATTATATTCCAGTCAATGGTTATAGCAGGGTATTTAAATCAATCATCTGTGAACTCCTAGCAAGTCTAACTTCATGTAGTTCTAACTGGTGGTAACTATATACCACTGTCACTGACACCTAGCGGTGAACATTAGAACTTGATAGAGTGGTAGAAACCAGCGGTTGCCAGTTAAGAGAGCTAAGTGTGACGTCATAGCCAGCCTTAAAACAAGTCTAAACTTGTAGAACATGTCACGTGATAGAAACCAGCGATCACCAGTTAAGTGAGCTAAGTGTGACGTCATAGCCAGTCTTAAAACAAGTCTAAACTTGTAGAACATGTCACGTGATAGAAACCAGCGATCGCCAGTGAAGTGAGCTAAGTGTGACGTCATAGCCAGTCTTAAAACAAGTTTAAACATGTAAAACATGTCACATGATAAGGTTAAGTTAGGTAAAGTTAGGTTATGTTAGGTGAACTGAGGTTAAGTCTTTAAATATTCCCTCTAACACTGACACCTAGCAATGAACATTCAGACTTAATAGAGCGGTAATCAAAATCTAACCTACAAAATTAGCTTTACACACCATGGTCAAGTAGTTCCATCTTTTGACTGCCAAATATACCATTTTCACTAACATGTAGGGGTGAACATTGGAAAATATCACTCTAACTGTTTAAAAGTTATTAGAGGGGGCACTTACCTTTTTATAATTTATCAACTGCTGTCACTGAATGAACAGATTGTAGGAATCTGGTAACCTACAGGTACCCAATTATCTGTAAACAAATCAATCAATCAATAAATAAATACATTCCAATCAATAACTTCAACATCAATTAGTAATAAACGACTACAATCCATTAATAATAAGTACTTACCTTGCAAAATAATTTAATGATTTTCAACCAAAACGGCTTTTTTTTTACAACTCTTGAGCAGTAATAGAGCACTGTTCACTCAAACCGAGTTATAAAGACTGACAGTAGGGAGATATATGACACCCCTCTTATATAAACTCTCATCGCTCGTGTCAGCAGTTTTTTGCAGATCATTGCAATTCCTTTCCCAATACAGTTGAGAGTCCAAAGTACACTAGGTACACCTGTGTGGTATCCAATGACTGCTGACTTTGCATGATCACCCATTGTCTTAATCAACATATGGGGTTTCAAATTACTGCAGCGTCAGTCATAGCAACAGCAGTGTGCGCTCTCTGGTATGTCAGCAACATGACACCGGAAGGAACACCTGTGTAATATCCAATAACTGCTAACTTTGCATGATCATCATCCATTTTCTTAATGAACACTTGCGGTTTCAAATTACTGCAGTGTTAGTCATAGCAACAGATCTGCGCGCTCTCTGTCATGTCTGTAATATGACACAGGAAGTAACAAGACGTCTTACTACACGTGCCATCTCCTCAGTTTTAACATCTTAAGAACATGTATTATTCTCTTTCAACTACAAATGACTCGTTAGAACACATCCATCCACCAAGTTAGATCCCTTGTATGTTCACATGTATTTCGTCACTTTCCTTTCATATCGTTATCCCATTATAGTAGTGGGGGATTAGTGAACAACGTCAATTCAACACACACAAATGTAGTTAGGCCCTTTGACATAATTTAAATAAATTCATGGGCTAGTCCGTAGGAACCAGGCCAAAGGGACCCGTCCAAAGGGATCAGTCCAAAGGGACAAGGACTCATCCACAAGAACTTGTCCACAAGGACCTGTCCACAAGGACCTGTCCACAAGGACCTGTCATCAAGGACTTGTCCACAAGGACTCGTCCACAATGACCCGACAACAATGACCCCCGCCAACAATGACTCGTCAACTATAACCCATCCATAGGGATCCGCTCCCCCACCCTCTTACAAAAGCCATGAGTGGGCATGCGTAAAAACAGAAAACAAGCATGTTAATTCATAGTGGCTTGCCACCGTATACATGGCTTTTGTGTAGAACAACGTTTCATTCCATATTGGCATTCAAACTCTCACATGTTGCAATTGGAAAGAGAGATTCTCTAAAAAATACAATTTCACCCCCCTAGTAGGGGTAGGTTTTATTTTGGGGTTGAAATATGCTGTCCATTGGAAAGGGGGTATCAGCCCGAGTTCAATGACACCTCATTCGTCAAAATCCGTCCACGGGTTCGGGAGTTATCGGGCTGCCGCCATCTTGTGTGGAGGGTGTGGAGGTGGAGGCTGTAGAACCGGCTCATTCCCACTACTTATAGTTAGGGACCAACCCCGGCATTTGCCTGGAAGGAAGAGGGAAACCACAGAAGACCATCTTCAAGGTTGCCGGCGGGGGGATTCGAACCTCCTCGTCTCCCGGATGTGAGCGGCTGCCAGCAGTCATGCCGTAACGACCACGGCTAACTCACCCGGTAGTAAATACACTTGGATGACCAGTTTCGATCGTCAAGTGATCATCATCAGATCCTTGACACTTAGGCTATTAAATCTACTGTATGCGGAGAAGTAGAGGTAATGATATTTACAACATGTTTACTTATTTAGTTGCAGTAGCAATTAATCTTGCACAACTAGTCAAGATATGTGCTAGTTGTTGAGATGCTGATAGTGGTAATTGACCCGCAGGTTAGCTTGCTTAGTGTGATAGTGTGATTGTTATTAAATGGTCAGAATACTGTGGATGGTGCACTTAGCAGTTTGAGCGATGTGTGGTCCGTTTTTGTGCACAACGTGTGGGCGATTTTGCTGACCCAATAACCTGACTATTTAATAACATTCACATAATGATACTAAGCAAGCAAACTAGAGGTCAATCACCACTATCAGTATCTCAACAAAAAATAACATATCTTGACTATTTGTGCTAGATTAATTACTACTGCAACGAAATATATGGTCTTTCATATAAATTAAGAACGGCAAACGGCAGTTTTGTTATTCGCTGCTACGGTGACCTTGGCCGAGCTTGTGGCACGCCATGCCCCCCCTGCTGTACTATTGAAAGCGCGCGCATACCTTCAATTCTCGAAAGATGTGAAAATCATTCATTGCCGGTTTGGACTAAACGGCAGATGGTCCAAATCTTCACACCTGAATTCTTTGTAAAAGTATATCGTAACATTGGTACAGTGTGGTCGTGAATAATTTTCACCTTTATCGAGAATTTAAGGTATGGTTGGGCGGCAACGCCTCGCCAAAAAGGAAAACTTCAGGAGGCTGTCCAGACGTATCCACCGCAGTGGCGGCAGAATATTTTGCTGAGGGCATTGGAAAGCTGTTGTAACGATACGACAAATGTTTCAATCGTTTTAGCGATTATGCTGAGACATAAGAATAAAACAAGCAAACATTTCGCAGTAAAATCAGTTTGGTATGTCAATCTGTTATTTTTATACAGTTCATCGGAATTTGAAAAATAAAAACAGCCCTCGTATACTATGCGCGCGCTTTCAATAGTACAGCAGGGGGCCATGGCGCGCCACAAGCCCGGCCAAGGTCACCTCAGCAGCGAATAACAAATCTGCCGCTTGCCGTTCTTACGTTATATGAAAGACCCTGTAAGTGTAGGCCTATATATTGTAAATAGCATAACCCATACTTGTAGACATAGATTAATAGCCCAAGTGTAAAGGAGCTGATGATCGCTTGACGATCGAAACTGGTCATCCAAGCGTATTTACAGTATGCTTTCCTTCGGAGGGGAAGTAAAGCCGGCGGTCTCATGTCATAGATTTATGGCATGAAAAAGAACCTCCCACTAACTACACTTGTGGAGGCTAAAATTTGTAGGTTAATTTGATAACGCTACATTAGTTCCAACGTTCGCCGCCAGGTGTCAACTGCGATGCTATTTAGTAGCCACGTCCACAGCTAGGTGTCGTGGACGGTAGCAAAAGTAGGAACTACTTGAAAAAAATTATCGTCTGCAGTCCTTCTACCTGAATCACAGAAAACACACTAATGCAGCCATCACAATTAACACCGGTTGTCAGACAATTTCTACACACACCCTAAGTACACGGGGCCACATGACCGCGTTGTCACAGCCCCTAAACTAAGGAACCAACCAACCAACCAAGTGTATTTATTTATCTCATGTGAAAAATCATTTTCACGATTAGGGAATCACCCATTAGACAATTGGATACAATCGTGTTGACCGTCCGAAAAAACAATAAATTTCGACTCCAAATATAAAAATGTGACGTCTTACGTACTAAGATATGACTGAAGTAAACTTTTAAGCATGCTCGATAAATACCCAATGTTCTCATGACAGTGCAGTTATAAAAAGCGCGGCAAAAATAGGAAATCTGGTAGATGTAGGACTAGAGTAAATACTGTAAAAATAAGGGGCAAGAGACTCACCCGGTATAGTAAAATTCCAGCTGGGTCCGCCATTACACACGTAATTTATCGTCAAATGACAGTATTGCCAACCCTGCGCTTACGTTGCTACTGTAAATTTTGTTAAATCCAGACCAATGTGTTTAGCCTAGACCATTGCTTTCGTCGCGCACAGTGAGGTAGTTACGCACCAATAATATTTCATTAGTTCGAGGTATTTAGTATCCCACATGTTGGCAACAATGTGTGCGCCTTATTGACAGTTGAACGAGACCTCATGCGCTGGCTGTGTTAAGTGAACAATAAATAAAAACATATATTTACGTAATTTAGCAGATGTTTCCAGTGCGGTAGTGACATAATGTCCCCCAGAAGATGAAACGAGGTACCGTATGTAAAAGCCACGATGATTTCTCATTCAGAATTAATCGACAGTCTACCTTTGTCAGCTTAGGAGGCTTTGTTTCGTTTGAGGGTCTTGGCAATAGTAGTCATTTAACCCCGTGTATTTGGGGGTGTGTGTGTAGTATTTGTCTGATTACCTGTGTTATTGTGGTGTCTGTAGTTGTATTTTCAATTAAACAGAGAATTGAGGAGGTGGCGGCCGTGACCTTGAGTTAGGAAGCATCCCGGCATTTGCCTGGAGTAGAAGTGGGAAACCACGGGAAACCACTTTAAATATGGCTGAGGTGGGAATCTAACCCACCTCATCTCAGTTTTGCCTCACGAGGCTGAGTGTACCCCATTCCATTCCTCAGACCAGAATTGAATTGAATTTCTTGGCCAGGAATCGAACCCGGGCCTGAGGGAGGACGCTAGCAGCTACACGACGAGGTGGACTGTACGCAGTCCTCTCTGTCCCCCTCCCCCTCCCCCTCCCCATCACAGAATGTTAAAAGAGAAACATGCAGTAAGTGGTCTTCTATAAGCGGCTCAGATATTTTCAAATGGAGACCATTTGTATGCTCTGTATTCAATCTTTTAGCAATTCCGATGTTTTAGGCGTATTTATGACAAATAAACCTGAACATACCTTGATAACTAATAATTCGTTCAGTATTACCATTTCAAATAATAATAATAATAATAATAATAATAATAATAATAATAATAATAATAATAATAATAATAATAATAATAATAATAATGAAAATGAAAATCCACAGCCTGCTTCCAATCTCCGACCGGGTCAGGAAATGGAATGAATGAGGCCCCCATCTAGCGGCGAGGCTATGAACTGTGCCGGTGCCGAAGCCTGTCGCACACGTCTGGGGCAATGATTAAATGAATGACAGATGAAATGAAATGATAGTGGAGAGTGTTGCTGGAATGAAATGTTGACAGGGAAAACCGGAGTGCCCGGAGAAAAACCTATCTGCCTCCATTTTGTCCAGCACAGATCTCACATGGGGGGACCGGGATTTGAACCACGGACCCAGCGGTGAGAGGCCGGCGTGCTGCCGCCTAAGCCACGGAGGCTCAATAATAATAATAATAATAATAATATTAATAATAATTATTATTATTATTATTTTAGGTAAAAACAAGATGTTCAGTAAAGAACATATAGCCTACTTTCTCCTAAATGCATGGGTATTGTTATAACTCTTTTTCCTTTTCAATGAGTATGATTGAATGTTGGTTGTAGTAGCTTGTTGAAATACAACGTGCTATAGGGATATTAAACATGAATATGAGGTGTCCTTTGATAGTGCTACCTCTGTACCAAATTTCGTTCAATTCGGTTTCACCGTGTTTGAATTGATAGGGGGAATCGATTTGCACACATACTTGGCCACCATCTGCAAACAATTGGGCTGATGTTCTTGCAGTTTGGTCAGAATATGTTTCCCACATAAAGATATGGTGTTGCAAAATTTGGTAGAGACTAGATTATTAGGTTGGTCGTAATTACATTTTAGCTTTTAACATTTGGGTGGCCGCGATTACGTTTCCGTCAAGATAGCGGTGATATAAAACATGACACTGAGGTGCCCTTTGCTAGTGCTACCTCTGTACCAAATTTCGTTCATTAGGTTCCACCGTATTCGAATTAATAGGGGTAATCGATTTTGACATAAAGATGGCCACCATCCGCAAACTATTAGGCTAATAACCTATTAGATTGGTCAAAGGATGCTCCCTCCATAAAGGTATGTTGTTGCAAAGTTTGGTAGAGATCGGATGGTTATGATAGTCGTAATATAACATAAGCTTTGAACATTTGTGTGGCCGCCATTACGTTTCTGTCAATATGGCGGTGATATAAAACATGACACTGAGATGCCCTTTGCTAGTGCTACCTCTGTACCAAATGTCGTTCCATTCGGTTTCACCGTGTTTGAATTAATAGGGGGAATTGATTTTCACACAAAGATGGCCGCCATCCGCAAACTATTAGGCTAATGACCTATTCATTTGGTCAAAGGATGCTTCCTCTATAAGGGTATGTTTTTGCAAAATTTAGTAGATATCGGATGATTAGGTTAATCGTAATTTGATTTAAGCTTTGAACATTTGTGTGGCCGCCATTACGTTTCCGTAAAGACGGCGGCGATATAAAACATGACACTGAGGTGCGTTTTGTTAGTACTACCTCTGTACCAAATTTCGTTCCATTCGGTTGCACCGTGTTCGAATTAATAGGGGGAATCGATTTTCACACAAAGATGGCCGCCATCCGCAAACTATTACGCTGATGACCTATTAGTTTGGTCAAAGGATGCTCCCCCCATAAAGGTATGTTGTTGCAAAATTTGGTAGAGATCGGATGATTAGGTTAGCCTTAATTTGATTTAAGCTTTGAACATTTGTGTGGCCGCCATTACATTTCCGTCAAGATGGCGTCGATATAAAACATGACACTGAGGTGCCTTTTGTTAGTACTACCTCTGTACCAAATTTCGTTCCATTCGGTTGCACCATGTTCGAATTAATAGGGGGAATCGATTTTCACACAAAGATGGCCGCCATCCGCAAACTATTACGCTGATGACCTATTGGTTTGGTCAAAGGATGCTCCCGCCCATAAAGGTAAGTTGTTGCAAAATTTGGTAGAGATCGGATGATTAGGTTAGTCGTAATTTGATTTAAGCTTCGAACATTTGTGTGGCCGCCATTACGTTTCCGTCAAGACGGCGGCGATATAAAACATGACACTGAGGTGTCCTTTGCTAGTGCTACCTTTGTACCAAATTTCGTTCAATTCGCATTCACCGTTTTCGAATTGATAGGGGGGACACACATTCAGAGTACACACAATCACTCACACACAGACACACACACAGACACACACACAGACACACACACAGTCTCACACACACACATACACACACACACACACACAGACTCACACACACATACACACACACACACACACACACAGACACGCTTTTTTCGCTCTGTGTTGATCTCATAAGTCTACTTTCATTTTTTGCAAAAATCGAAAGTAGGCTAAACAAGATGTTCAGTAAGGAACATATAGCCTACTTTCTCCTAAATGCATGGGTATTGTTATAACTCTTTGTCCTTTTCAAGGAGTATGATTGAATGTTGGTTGTAGTAGCTCTTTGAAATGCAACGAGCTATAGGGATATTAAACATGAATATGAGGTGCCCTTTGCTAGTGCTACCTCTGTACCAAATTTCGTTCAATTCGGTTTCACCGTGTTTGAATTGATAGGGGGAATCGATTTTCACACATACTTGGCCACCATCTGCAAACTATTGGGCTGCTGTTCTTGCAGTTTGGTCAGAATATGTTTCCCACATAAAGATATGGTGTTGCAAAATTTGGTAGAGACTAGATTATTAGGTTGGTCGTAATTACATTTTAGCTTTTAACATTTGGGTGGCCGAGATTACGTTTCCGTCAAGATAGCGGTGATATAAAACATGACACTGATGTGCCCTTTGCTAGTGCTACCTCTGTGCCAAATTTCGTTCATTCGGTTCCACCGTGTTCGAATTAATAGGGGGAATCAATTTTGACATAAAGATGGCCGCCATCCGCAAACTATTAATCTAATGACCTATTAGATTGGTCAAAGGATGCTCCCTCCATAAAGGTATGTTGTTGCAAAGTTTGGTAGAGATCGGATGGTTATGTTAGTCGTAATTTGATTTAAGCTTTAAACATTTATGTGGCCGCCATTACGTTTCTGTCAATATGGCGGCGATATTAATCATGACACTGAGATGCCCTTTGCAAGTGCTACCTCTGTATAAAATTTCGTTCCATTCGGTTGAACCGTGTTTGAATTAATAGGGGGAATCAATTTTGACATAAAGATGGCCGCCATCCGCAAACTATTAGGCGAATGACCTACTAGATTGGTCAAAGGATGCTCCCTCCATAAAGGTATGTAGTTGCAAAATTTGGTAGAGATCGGATGATTAGGTTAACCGTAATTTGATTTAAGCTTTGAACATTCGTGTGGCCGCCATTACAATTCAGTCAAGATGGCGGCGATATAAAAGATGACACTGAGGTTTCCTTTGCTAGTGCTACCTCTGTACCAAATTTCGTTGCATTCTGTTCCACCGTGTTCGAATTAATATGGGGAATCAATTTTGACATAAAGATGGCCGCCATCCGCAAACTATTAGGCTAATAACCTATTAGATTGGTCAAAGGATGCTCCCTCCATAAAGGTATGTTGTTGCAAAGTTTGGTAGAGATCGGATGGTTATGTTAGTCGTAATTTAACTTAAGCTTTGAACATTTGTGTGGCCGCCTTTACGTTTCTGTCAATATGGCGGCGATATAAAACATGACACTGAGATGCCCTTTGCTAGTGCTACCTCTGTACCAAATTTCGTTCCATTCGGTTTCACCGTGTTTGAATTAATAGGGGGAATTGATTTTCACACAAAGATGGCCGCCATCCGCTAACTATCAGGCTAATGACCTATTCATTTGGTCAAAAAATGCTTCCTCTATAAGGGTATGTTGTTGCAAAATTTGGTAGAGATCGGATGATTAGGTTAATCGTAATTTCATTTAAGCTTTGAACATTTTTGTGGCCGCCATTACGTTTCCGTCAAGATGGCGGCGATATAAAACATGACACGGAGGTGCCTTTTGTTAGTACTACCTCTGTACCAAATTTCGTTCCATTCGGTTGCACCGTGTTCCAATTAATAGGGGGAATCGATTTTCACACAAAGATGGCCGCCATCCGCAAACTATTACGGTGATGACCTATTAGTTTGGTCAAGGGATGCTCCCCCCATAAAGGTATGTTGTTGAAAAATTTGGTAGAGATCGGATGATTAGGTTAATCGTAATTTCATTTAAGCTTTGAACATTTTTGTGGCCGCCATTACGTTTCCGTCAAGATGGCGGCGATATAAAACATGACACTGAGGTGCCTTTCGTTAGTACTACCTCTGTACCAAATTTCGTTCCATTTGGTTGCACCGTGTTCCAATTAATAGGGGGAATCGATTTTCACACAAAGATGGCCGCCATCCGCAAACTATTACGGTGATGACCTATTAGTTTGGTCAAAGGATGCTCCCCCCATAAAGGTATGTCGTTGCGAAATTTGGTAGAGATCGGATGATTAGGATAGTCGTAATTTGATTTAAGCTTTGAACATTTGTGTGGCCGCCATTACGTTTCCCTCAAGATGGCGGCGATATAAAACATGACACTGAGGTGCTTTTTGTTAGTACTACCTCTGTACCAAATTTCGTTCCATTCATTTGCACCATGTTCGAATTAATAGGGGGAATCGATTTTCACACAAAGATGGCCGCCATCCGCAAACTATTACGCTGATGACCCATTGGATTGGTCAAAGGATGCTCCCCCCATAAAGGTATGTTGTTGAAAAATTTGGTAGAGATCGGATGATTGGGTTAGTCGTAATTGGATTTAATCTTTGAACATTTGTGTGGCCGCCATTACGTTTCCGTCAAGATGGCGGCGATATAAAACATGACACTGAGGTGTCCTTTGCTAGTGCTACCTTTGTACCAAATTTCGTTCAATTCGCATTCACCGTGTTCGAATTGATAGGGGGGGACACACATTCAGAGTACACACACTCACACACACACACACACACAGACACACACACAGACTCACAAACACACACACACACATACACACACACACACACAGACTCACACACACTCATACACACACACAGACAGACACACTTTTTTTCGCCCTGTGTTGATCTCATAAGTCTACTTTCATTTTTTGCAAAAATCGAAAGTAGGCTAAACAAGATGTTCAGTAAAGAACATATAGCCTACTTTCACCTAAATGCATGGGTATTGTTATAACTCTTTTTCCTTTTCAAGGAGTATGATGAATGTTGGTTGTAGTAGCTTGTTGAAATGCAACGAGCTATAGGGATATTAAACATGAATATGAGGTGCCCTTTGCTAGTGCAGCCTCTGTACCAAATTTCGTTCAATTCTGTTTCACCGTGTTTGAATTGATAGGGGGAATCGATTTGCACACATACTTGGCCACCATCTGCAAACTATTGGGCTGCTGTTCTTGCAGTTTGGTCAGAATATGTTTCCCACATAAAGATATGGTGTTGCAAAATTTCGTAGAGACTAGATTATTAGGTTGGTCGTAATTACATTTTAGCTTTTAACATTTGGGTGGCCGCAATTACGTTTCCGTCAAGATAGCGGTGAAATAAAACATGACACTGAGGTGCCCTTTGCTAGTGCTACCTCTGTACCAAATTTCGTTCATTCGGTTCCACCGTGTTCGAATTAATAGGGGGAATCGATTCTGACACAACGATGGCCGCCATCCGGAAACTATTAGGCGAATGACCTATTAGATTGGTCAAAGGATGCTCCCTCCATAAAGGTATGTAGTTGCAAAATTTGGTAGAGATCGGATGATTAGGTTAATCGTAATTTGATTTAAGCTTTGAAAATTCGTGTGGCCGCCATTCGTTTCAGACACGATGGCGGCGATATGAAACATGACACTGAGGTGCCCTTTTCTAGTGCTACCTCTGTACCAAATTTCGTTCCATTCGGTTACACCGTGTTCAAATTAATAGGGGGAATCAATTTTGACATAAAGATGGCCGCCATCTGCAAACTATTAGGCGAATGACCTATTAGATTGGTCAAAGGATGCTCCCTCCATAAAGGTATGTTGTTGCAAAGTTTGGTAGAAATCGGATGGTTATGTTAGTCTTAATTTAACTTAAGCTTTGAACATTTGTGTGGCCGCCATTACGTTTCCGTCAAGATGGCGGCGATATAAAACATGACACTGAGGTGCCTTTTGTTAGTATTACCTCTGTACCAAATTTCGTTCCATTCGGTTGCACCGTGTTCGAATTAATAGGGGGAAACGATTTTCACACAAAGATGGCCGCCATTCGCAAACTATTCCGCTGATGACCTATTAGTTTGGTCAAAGGATGCTCCCCCCATAAAGGTATGTTGTTGCTAAATTTGGTAGAGATCGGATGATTAGTTTAGTCGTAATTTGATTTAAGCTTTGAACATTTGTGAGGCCGCAATTACGTTTCCGTCAAGATGGTGGCGATATAAAACATGACACTGAGGTGCCTTTTGTTAGTACTACCTCTGTACCAAATTTCGTTCCATTCGGTTGCACCGTGTTCGAATTAGAAGGAAGGAAGGAAGATTGTAGTTTTACGTGACCGTGAATCTTGTGATTATGAGCCAAGGGAATTCCTTTTTACGTGGAATCCGAACCACAGGACATGGCATTTCACTTCGAAAATCTCACATGCATTGACCGGAAATCGAACCCGAAGTGTTCGAATTAATAGGGGGAATCGATTTTCACACAAAGTTGGCCGCCATCCGCAAACTATTAGGCTAATAACCTATTAGATTGGTCAAAGGATGCTCCCTCCATAAAGGTATGTTGTTGCAAAGATTGGTAGAGATCGGATGGTTATGTTAGTCGTTATTTAACTTAAGCATTGAGCATTTGTGTGGCCGCCATTACGTTTTTGTCAATATGGCGGCGATATATAACATGACACTGAGATTCCCTTTGCTAGTGCTACCTCTGTACCAAATTTCGTTCCATTCGGTTTCACCGTGTTTGAATTAATAGGGGGAAATGATTTTCACACAAAGATGGCCGCCATCCGCAAACTATTAGGCTAAAGACCTATTCATTTGGTCAAAGGATGCATCCTCTATAAGGGTATGTTGTTGCAAAATTTGGTAGAGATCGGATGATTAGGTTAATCGTAATTGGATTTAAGCTTTGAACATTTGTGTGGCCGCCATTACGTTTCCGACAAGATGGCGGCGATATAAGACATGACGATGAGGTGCCTTTTGTTAGTACTACCTCTGTACCAAATTTCGTTCCATTCGGTTGCACCGTGTTCGAATTAATAGGGGGAATCGATTTTCACACAAAGATGGCCGCCATCCGCAAACTATTACGCTGATGACCTATTAGTTTGGTCAAAGGATGTTCCCCCCATAAAGGTATGTTGTTGCAAAATTTGGTAGAGATCGGATGATTAGGTTAGTCGTAATTTGATATAATCTTTGAACATTTGTGTGGCCGCCATTACGTTTCCCTCAAGATGGCGGCGATATCAAACATGACACTGAGGTGCCTTTTGTTAGTACTACCTCTGTACCAAATATCGTTCCATTCGGTTGCACCGTGTTCGAATTAATAGGGGGAATCGATTTTCACACAAAGATGGCCGCCATCCGCAAACTATTACGCTGATGACCTATTGGTTTGGTTAAAGGATGCTCCCCTCATAAATGTATGTTGTTGCAAAATGTAGTAGAGATCGGATGATTAGGTTAGTCGTAATTTGATTTAAGCTTTGAACATTTGTGTGGCCGCCATTACGTTTCCGTCAATATGTCGGCGATATAAAACATGACACTGAGGTGTCCTTTGCTAGTGCTACCTTTGTACCAAATTTCGTTCAATTCGCATTCACCGTGTTCGAATTGATAGGGGGGGACAGACATTCAGAGTACACACACTCACACACACACACACACACACACACACACACACACACACAGACACACACACAGACTCACACACACACATACACACACACACACACACAGACTCACACACACACATACACACACACACACACAAACACAGACAGACACACTTTTTTCGCCCTGTGTTGATCTCATAAGTCTACTTTCATTTTTTGCAAAAATCGAAAGTAGGCTAAACAAGATGTTCAGTAAGGAACATATAGCCTACTTTCTCCTAAATGCATGGGTATTGTTATAACTCTTTGTCCTTTTCAAGGAGTATGATTGAATGATGGTTGTAGTAGCCTGTTGAAATGCAACGAGCTATAGGGATATTAAACATGAATATGAGGTGCCCTTTGCTAGTGCAACCTCTGTACCAAATTTCGTTCAATTCTGTTTCACTTGGCCACCATCTGCAAACTATTGGGCTGCTGTTCTTGCAGTTTGGTCAGAATATGTTTCCCACATAGAGATATGGTGTTGCAAAATTGGGTAGAGACTAGATTATTAGGTTGGTCGTAATTACAATTTAGCTTTTAACATTTGGGTGGCCGCGATTACGTTTCCGTCAAGATAGCGGTGATATAAAACATGACACTGAGGTGCCCTTTGCTGGTGCTACCTCTGTACCAAATTTCGTTCCATTCGGTTACACCGTGTTCGAATTAGTAGGGGGAATCAATTTTGACATAAAGATGGCCGCCATCCGCAAACTATTAGGCGAATGACCTATTAGATTGGTCAAAGGATGCTCCCTCCATAAAGGTATGCTGTTGCAAATTTTGGTAGAGATCGGATGGTTATGTTAGTCTTAATTTAACTTAAGCTTTGAACATTTGTGTGGCCGCCATTACGTTTCTGTCAATATGGCGGTGATATAAAACATGACACTGAGATGCCCTTTGCTAGTGCTACCTCTGTACCAAATTTCGTCCCATGCGGTTTCTCCGTGTTTGAATTAATAGGGGGAATTGATTTTCACACAAAGATGGCCGCCATCCGCAAACTATTAGGCTAATGACCTATTCATTTGGTCAAAGGATGCTTCCTCTATAAGTGTATGTTGTTGCAAAATTTGGTAGAGATCGGGTAATTAGGTTAATCGTAATTTGATTTAAGCTTTGAACATTTGTGTGGCCACCATTACGTTTCCGTCAAGATGGCGCCGATATAAAACATGACACTGAGGTGCCTTTTGTTAGTATTACCTCTGTACCAAATTTCGTTCCATTCGGTTGCACCGTGTTCGATTTAATAGGGGGAATCGATTTTCACACAAAGATGGCCGCCATCCGCAAACTATTCTGCTGATGACCTATTAGTTTGGTCAAAGGATGCTCCCCCCATAAAGGTATGTTGTTGCTAAATTTGGTAGAGATCGGATGATTAGGTTAGTCGTAATTTGATTTACGCTTTGAACATTTGTGAGGCCGCAATTACGTTTCCGTCAAGATGGTGGCGATATAAAACATGACACTGAGGTACCTTTTGTTAGTACTACCTCTGTACCAAATTTCGTTCCATTCGGTTGCACCGTGTTCGAATTAGAAGGAAGGAAGGAAGGAAGGAAGGAAGGAAGATTGTAGTTTTACGTGACCGTGAATCTTGTGATTATGAGCCAAGGGACCTCCTTTTTACGTGGAATCCGAACCACAGGACATGGCATTTCACTTCGAAAATCTCACATGCATTGACCGGGAATCGAACATGATGTGTTCGAATTAATAGGGGGAATCGATTTTCACTCAAAGATGGCCGCCAACCGCAAACTATTACGCTCATGACCTATTAGATTGGTCAAAGGATGCTACCTCCATAAAGGTATGTCGTTGCAGGTTGGTAGAGATCGGATGATTAGCTTAATCGTAATTTGATTTAAGCTTTGAACATTCGTGTGGCCGCCATTACGTTTCAGTCAAGATGGCGGCGATATAAATCATAACACTGAGATGCCCTTTGCTAGTGCTGCCTCTGTACCAAATTTCGTTCCATTCGGTTCCACCGTGTTCGAATTAATAGGGGGAATCAATTTTGACATAAAGATGGCCGCCATCCGCAAACTATTAGGCTAATAACCTATTAGATTGGTCAAAGGATGCTCCCTCCATAAAGGTATGTTGTTGCAAAGTTTGGTAGAGATCGGATGGTTATGTTAGTCGTAATTTAACTTAAGCGTTGAACATTTGTGTGGCCGCCATTACGTTTCTGTCAATATGGCGGCGATATAAAACATGACACTGAGATGCCCTTTGCTAGTGCTACCTCTTTACCAAATTTCGTTCCATTCGGTTTCTCCGTGTTTGAATTAATATGGGGGAATTGATTTTCACACAAAGATGGCCGCCATCCGCAAACTATTAGGCTAATGACCTATTCATTTGGTCAAAGGATGCTTCCGCTATAAGGGTATGTTGTTGGAAAATTTGGTAGAGATCGGATGATTAGGTTAATCGTAATTTGATTTAAGCTTTGAACATTTGTGTGGCCGCCATTACGTTTCCGTCAAGATGGCGGCGATATAAAACATGACACTGAGGTGCCTTTTGTTAGTATTACCACTGTACCAAATTTCGTTCCATTCGGTTGCACCGTGTTCGAATTGATAGGGGGAAACTATTTTCACACAAAGATGGCCGCCATCCGCAAACTATTCCGCTGATGACCTATTAGTTTGGTCAAAGGATGCTCCCCCCATAATGGTATGTTGTTGCTAAATTTGGTAGAGATCGGATGATTAGGTTAGTCGTAATTTGATTTAAGCTTTGAACATTTGTGAGGCCGCAATTACGTTTCCGTCAAGATGGTGGCGATATAAAACATGACACTGAGGTGCCTTTAGTTAGTACTACCTCTGTACCAAATTTCGTTCCATTCGGTTGCACCGTGTTCGAATTAGAAGGAAGGAAGGAAGATTGTAGTTTTACGTGACCGTGAATCTTGTGATTATGAGCCAAGGGACCTCCTTTTTACGTGGAATCCGAACCACAGGACATGGCATTTCACTTCGAAAATCTCACATGCATTGACCGGGAATCGAACCCGATGTGTTCGAATTAATAGTTGGAATCGATTTTCACTCAAAGATAGCCGCCATCCGCAAACTATTAGGCTAATAACCTATTAGATTGGTCAAAGGATGCTCCCTCCATAAAGGTATGTTGTTGCAAAGTTTGGTAGAGATCGGATGGTTATGTTAGTCGTTATTTAACTTAAGCATTGAACATTTGTGTGGCCGCCATTACGTTTTTGTCAATATGGCGGCGATATAAATCATGACACTGAGGTGCGATATGCTAGTGCTACCTCTGTACCAAATTTCGTTCCATTCGGTTTCACCGTGTTTGAATTAATAGGGGGAAATGATTTTCACACAAAGATGGCCGCCATCCGCAAACTATTAGGCTAAAGACCTATTCATTTGGTCAAAGGATGCTTCCTCTATAAGGGTATGTTGTTGCAAAATTTGGTAGAGATCGGATGATTAGGTTAATCGTAATTGGATTTAAGCTTTGAACATTTGTGTGGCCGCCATTACGTATCCGACAAGATGGCGGCGATATAAGACATGACACTGAGGTGCCTTTTGTTAGTACTACCTCTGTACCAAATTTCGTTCCATTCGGTTGCACCGTGTTCGAATTAATAGGGGGAATCGATTTTCACACAAAGATGGCCGCCATCCGCAAACTATTAGGCTGATGACCTATTAGTTTGGTCAAAAGATGCTCCCCCGATAAAGGTATGTTGTTGCAAAATTTGGTAGAGATCGGATGATTAGGTTAGTCGTAATTTGATTTAAGCTTTGAACATTTGTGTGGCCGCCATTACGTTTCCGTCAATATGTCGGCGATATAAAACATGACACTGAGGTGTCCTTTGCTAGTGCTACCTTTGTACCAAATTTCGTTCAATTCGCATTCACCGTGTTCGAATTGATAGGGGGGGGGGACAGACATTCAGAGTACACACACTCACACACACACACACACAGACACACACACAGACTCACACACACACATACACACACACACACAGACAGACTCACACACACACATGCACACACACACAGACAGACACACTTTTTTCGCCCTGTGTTGATCTCATAAGTCTACTTTCATTTTTGGCAAAAATCGAAAGTAGGCTAAACAAGATGTTCAGTAAGGAACATATAGCCTACTTTCTCCTAAATGCATGGGTATTGTTATAACTCTTTGTCCTTTTCAAGGAGTATGATTGAATGTTGGTTGTAGTAGCCTGTTGAAATGCAACGAGCTATAGGGATATTAAACATGAATATGAGGTGCCCTTTGCTAGTGCAACCTCTGTACCAAATTTCGTTCAATTCTGTTTCACCGTGTTTGAATTGATAGGGGGAATCGATTTGCACACATACTTGGCCACCATCTGCAAACTATTGTGCTGCTGTTCTTGCAGTTTGGTCAGAATATGTTTCCCACATAAAGATATGGTGTTGCAAAATTTGGTAGAGACTAGATTATTAGGTTGGTCGTAATTACAATTTAGCTTTTAACATTTGGGTGGCCGCGATTACGTTTCCGTCAAGATAGCGGTGATATAAAACATGACACTGAGGTGCCCTTTGCTAGTGCTACCTCTGTACCAAATTTCGTTCATTCAGTTCCACCGTGTTCGAATTAATAGGGGGAATCAATTTTACCATAAAGATGGCCGCCATCCGCAAACTATTAGGCTAATGACCTATTAGATTGATCAAAGGATGCTCCCTCCATAAAGGTATGTTGTTGCAAAGTTTGTTAGAGATCGGATGGTTATGTTAGTCGTAATTTGATTTAAGCTTTAAATATTTGTGTGGCGCCATTACGTTTCTGTCAATATGGCGGCGATATAAAACATGACACTGAGGTGCCCTTTGCTAGTAGTACCTCTGTACCAAATTTCGTTCCATTCGGTTACACCGTGTTCGAATTAATAGGGGGAATCAATTTTGACATAAAGATGGCCGCCATCCGCAAACTATTAGGCGAATGACCTATTTGATTGGTCAAAGGATGCTCCCTCCATAAAGGTATGTTGTTGCAAAGTCTGGTAGAGATCGGATGGTTATGTTAGTCTTAATTTAACTTAAGCTTTGAACATTTGTGTGGCCGCCATTACGTTTCTGTCAATATGGCGGCGATATATAACATGACACTGAGATGCCCTTTGCTAGTGCTACCTCTGTACCAAATTTCGTTCCATGCGGTTTCTCCGTGTTTGTATTAATAGGGGGAATTGATTTTCACACAAAGATGGCCGCCATCCGCAAACTATTAGGCTAATGACCTATTCATTTGGTCAAAGGATGCTTCCTCTATAAGGGTATGTTGTTGCAACATTTGGTAGAGATCGGATGATTAGGTTAATCGTAATTTGATTTAAGCTTTGAACATTTGTGTGGCCACCATTACGTTCCCGTCAAGACGGCGATATAAAACATGACACTGAGGTGCCTTTTGTTGGTATTACCTCTGTACCAAATTTCGTTCCATTCGGTTGCACCGTGTTCGAATTAATAGGGGGAATCGATTTTCACACAAAGAAGGCCGCCATCCGCAAACTATTCTGCTGATGACCTATTAGTTTGGTCAAAGGATGCTCCCCCCATAAAGGTATGTTGTTGCTAAATTTGGTAGAGATCGGATGATTAGTTTAGTCGTAATTTGATTTAAGCTTTGAACATTTGTGAGGCCGCAATTACGTTTCCGTCAAGATGGTGGCGATATTAAACATGACACTGAGGTGCCCTTTGTTAGTACTACCTCTGTACCAAATTTCGTTCCATTCGGTTGCACCGTGTTCGAATTAATAGGGGGAATCGATTTTCACACAAAGATGGCCGCCATCCGCAAACTATTACGCTGATGACCTATTGGTTTGGTTAAAGGATGCTCCCCTCATAAATGTATGTTGTTGCAAAATGTGGTAGAGATCGGGTGATTAGGTTAGTCGTAATTTGATTTAAGCTTTGAACATTTGTGTGGCCGCCATTACGTTTCCGTCAATATGTCGGCGATATAAAACATGACACTGAGGCGTCCTTTGCTAGTGCTACCTTTGTACCAAATTTCGTTCAATTCGCATTCACCGTGTTCGAATTGATAGGGGGGGACAGACATTCAGAGTACACACACTCACACACACACACACACACACACACACACACAGACACACACACACACACAGACTCACACACACACATACACACACACACACACACACACAGACTCACACACACACATACAAACACACACACAGACAGACACACTTTTTTCGCCCTGTGTTGATCTCATAAGTCTACTTTCATTTTTTGCAAAAATCGAAAGTAGGCTAAACAAGATGTTCAGTAAGGAACATATAGCCTACTTTCTCCTAAATGCATGGGTATTGTTATAACTCTTTGTCCTTTTCAAGGAGTATGATTGAATGATGGTTGTAGTAGCCTGTTGAAATGCAACGAGCTATAGGGATATTAAACATGAATATGAGGTGCCCTTTGCTAGTGCAACCTCTGTACCAAATTTCGTTCAATTCTGTTTCACTTGGCCACCATCTGCAAACTATTGGGCTGCTGTTCTTGCAGTTTGGTCAGAATATGTTTCCCACATAGAGATATGGTGTTGCAAAATTAGGTAGAGACTAGATTATTAGGTTGGTCGTAATTACAATTTAGCTTTTAACATTTGGGTGGCCGCGATTACGTTTCCGTCAAGATAGCGGTGATATAAAACATGACACTGAGGTGCCATTTGCTAGTGCTACCTCTGTACCAAATTTCGTTCATTCGGTTCCACCGTGTTCGAATTAATAAGGGGAATCAATTTTGACATAAAGATGGCCGCCATCCGCAAACTATTAGGCTAATGACCTATTAGATTGATCAAAGGATGCTCCCTCCATAAAGGTATGTTGTTGCAAAGTTTGTTAGAGATCGGATGGTTATGTTAGTCGTAATTTGATTTAAGCTTTAAACATTTGTGTGGCGCCATTACGTTTCTGTCAATATGGCGGCGATATAAAACATGACACTGAGGTGCCCTTTGCTAGTGCTACCTCTGTACCAAATTTCGTTCCATTCGGTTACACCGTGTTCGAATTAATAGGGGGAATCAATTTTGACATAAAGATGGCCGCCATCCGCAAACTATTAGGCGAATGACCTATTAGATTGGTCAAAGGATGCTCCCTCCATAAAGGTATGTTGTTGCAAAGTTTGGTAGAGATCGGATGGTTATGTTAGTCTTAATTTAACTTAAGCTTTGAACATTTGTGTGGCCGCCATTACGTTTCTGTCAATATGGCGGTGATATAAAACATGACACTGAGATGCCCTTTGCTAGTGCTACCTCTGTACCAAATTTCGTTCCATGCGGTTTCTCCGTGTTTGAATTAATAGGGGGAATTGATTTTCACACAAAGATGGCCGCCATCCGCAAACTATTAGGCTAATGACCTATTCATTTGGTCAAAGGATGCTTCCTCTATAAGGGTATGTTGTTGCAAAATTTGGTAGAGATCGGATGATTAGGTTAATCGTAATTTGATTTAAGCTTTGATGATGATGATGATAATTGTTGTTTTAAGGGGCCTAACATCGAGGTTATCGGCCCCAATTTAAGCTTTGAACATTTGTGTGGCCGCCATCACGTTTCCGTCAAGATGGCGGCGATATAAAACATGACACTGAGGTGCCTTTTGTTAGTATTACCACTGTACCAAATTTCGTTCCATTCGGTTGCACCGTGTTCGAATTAATAGGGGGAAACGATTTTCACACAAAGATGGCCGCCATCCGCAAACTATTCCGCTGATGACCTATTAGTTTGGTCAAAGGATGCTCCCCCCATAAAGGTATGTTGTTGCTAAATTTGGTAGAGATCGGATGATTAGGTTAGTCGTAATTTGATTTAAGCTTTGAACATTTGTGAGGCCGCAATTACGTTTCCGTCAAGATGGTGGCGATATAAAACATGACACTGAGGTGCCTTTAATTAGTACTACCTCTGTACCAAATTTCGTTCCATTCGGTTGCACCGTGTTCGAATTAGAAGGAAGGAAGGAAGATTGTAGTTTTACGTGACCGTGAATCATGTGATTATGAGCCAAGGGACCTCCTTTTTACGTGGAATCCGAACCACAGGACATGGCATTTCACTTCGAAAATCTCACATGCATTGACCGGGAATCGAACCCGATGTGTTCGAATTAATAGTTGGAATCGATTTTCTTTCAAAGATGGCCGCCATCCGCAAACTATTAGGCTAATAACCTATTACATTGGTCAAAGGATGCTCCCTCCATAAAGGTATGTTGTTGCAAAGTTTGGTAGAGATCGGATGGTTATGTTAGTCGTTATTTAACTTAAGCATTGAACATTTGTGTGGCCGCCATTATGTTTTTGTCAATATGGCGGCGATATATAACATGACACTGAGATGCCCTTTACTAGTGCTACCTCTGTACCAAATTTCGTTCCATTCGGTTTCACCGTGTTTGAATTAATAGGGGGAAATGATTTTCACACAAAGATGGCCGCCATCCGCAAACTATTAGGCGAATGACCTATTTGATTGGTCAAAGGAAGCTCCCTCCATAAAGGTATGTTGTTGCAAAGTTTGGTAGAGATCGGATGGTTATGTTAGTCTTAATTTAACTTAAGCTTTGAACATTTGTGTGGCCGCCATTACGTTTCTGTCAATATGGCGGCGATATATAACATGACACTGAGATGCCCTTTGCTAGTGCTATCTCTGTACCAAATTTCGTTCCATGCGGTTTCTCCGTGTTTGTATTAATAGGGGGAATTGATTTTCACACAAAGATGGCCGCCATCCGCAAACTATTAGGCTAATGACCTATTCATTTGGTCAAAGGATGCTTCCTCTATAAGGGTATGTTGTTGCAAAATTTGGTAGAGATCGGATGATTAGGTTAATCGTAATTTGATTTAAGCTATGAACATTTGTGGGGCCACCATTACGTTTCCGTCAAGATGGCGGCGATATAAAACATGACACTGAGGTGCCTTTTGTTGGTATTACCTCTGTACCAAATTTCGTTCCATTCGGTTGCACCGTGTTCGAATTAATAGGGGGAATCGATTTTCACACAAAGAAGGCCGCCATCCGCAAACTATTCTGCTGATGACCTATTAGTTTGGTCAAAGGATGCTCCCCCCATAAAGGTATGTTGTTGCTAAATTTGGTAGAGATCGGATGATTAGTTTAGTCGTAATTTGATTTAAGCTTTGAACATTTGTGAGGCCGCAATTACGTTTCCGTCAAGATGGTGGCGATATAAAACATGACACTGAGGTGCCTTTTGTTAGTACTACCTCTGTACCAAATTTCGTTCCATTCGGTTGCACCGTGTTCGAATTAATAGGGGGAATCGATTTTCACACAAAGATGGCCGCCATCCGCAAACTATTACGCTGATGACCTATTGGTTTGGTTAAAGGATGCTCCCCTCATAAATGTATGTTGTTGCAAAATGTGGTAGAGATCGGGTGATTAGGTTAGTCGTAATTTGATTTAAGCTTTGAACATTTGTGTGGCCGCCATTACGTTTCCGTCAATATGTCGGCGATATAAAACATGACACTGAGGTGTCCTTTGCTAGTGCTACCTTTGTACCAAATTTCGTTCAATTCGCATTCACCGTGTTCGAATTGATAGGGGGGGACAGACATTCAGAGTACACACACTCACACACACAGACACACACACACACACAGACACACACACACACACACAGACTCACACACAAACATACACACACACACACACAGACTCACACACACACATACACACACACACACAGACAGACACACTTTTTTCGCCCTGTGTTGATCTCATAAGTCTACTTTCATTTTTTGCAAAAATCGAAAGTAGGCTAAACAAGATGTTCAGTAAGGAACATATAGCCTACTTTCTCCTAAATGCATGGGTATTGTTATAACTCTTTGTCCTTTTCAAGGAGTATGATTGAATGATGGTTGTAGTAGCCTGTTGAAATGCAACGAGCTATAGGGATTTTAAACATGAATATGAGGTGCCCTTTGCTAGAGCAACCTCTGTACCAAATTTCGTTCAATTCTGTTTCACTTGGCCACCATCTGCAAACTATTGGGCTGCTGTTCTTGCAGTTTGGTCAGAATATGTTTCCCACATAGAGATATGGTGTTGCAAAATTAGGTAGAGACTAGATTATTAGGTTGGTCGTAATTACAATTTAGCTTTTAACATTTGGGTGGCCGCGATTACGTTTCCGTCAAGATAGCGGTGATATAAAACATGACACTGAGGTGCCATTTGCTAGTGCTACCTCTGTACCAAATTTCGTTCATTCGGTTCCACCGTGTTCGAATTAATAAGGGGAATCAATTTTGACATAAAGATGGCCGCCATCCGCAAACTATTAGGCTAATGACTTATTAGATTGATCAAAGGATGCTCCCTCCATAAAAGTATGTCGTTGCAAAGTTTGTTAGAGATCGGATGGTTATGTTAGTCGTAATTTGATTTAAGCTTTAAACATTTGTGTGGCGCCATTACGTTTCTGTCAATATGGCGGCGATATAAAACATGACACTGAGGTGCCCTTTGCTAGTGCTACCTCTGTACCAAATTTCGTTCCATTCGGTTACACCGTGTTCGAATTAATAGGGGGAATCAATTTTGACATAAAGATGGCCGCCATCCGCAAACTATTAGGCGAATGACCTATTAGATTGGTCAAAGGATGCTCCCTCCATAAAGGTATGCTGTTGCAAATTTTGGTAGAGATCGGATGGTTATGTTACTCTTAATTTAACTTAAGCTTTGAACATTTGTGTGGCCGCCATTACGTTTCTGTCAATATGGCGGTGATATAAAACATGACACTGAGATGCCCTTTGCTAGTGCTACCTCTGTACCAAATTTCGTTCCATGCGGTTTCTCCGTGTTTGAATTAATAGGGGGAATTGATTTTCACACAAAGATGGCCGCCATCCGCAAACTATTAGGCTAATGACCTATTCATTTGGTCAAAGGATGCTTCCTCTATAAGGGTATGTTGTTGCAAAATTTGGTAGAGATCGGATGATTAGGTTAATCGTAATTTGATTTAAGCTTTGAACATTTGTGTGGCCACCATTACGTTTCCGTCAAGATGGCGCCGATATAAAACATGACACTGAGGTGCCTTTTGTTAGTATTACCTCTGTACCAAATTTCGTTCCATTCGGTTGCACCGTGTTCGAATTAATAGGGGGAATCGATTTTCACACAAAGATGGCCGCCATCCGCAAACTATTCTGCTGATGACCTATTAGTTTGGTCAAAGGATGCTCCCCCCATAAAGGTATGTTGTTGCTAAATTTGGTAGAGATCGGATGATTAGGTTAGTCGTAATTTGATTTACGCTTTGAACATTTGTGAGGCCGCAAATACGTTTCCGTCAAGATGGTGGCGATATAAAACATGACACTGAGGTGCCTTTTGTTAGTACTACCTCTGTACGAAATTTCGTTCCATTCGGTTGCACCGTGTTCGAATTAGAAGGAAGGAAGGAAGTAAGGAAGATTGTAGTTTTACGTGACCGTGAATCTTGTGATTATGAGCCAAGGGACCTCCTTTTTACGTGGAATCCGAACCACAGGACATGGCATTTCACTTCGAAAATCTCACATGCATTGACCGGGAATCGAACCTGATGTGTTCGAATTAATAGGGGGAATCGATTTTCACTCAAAGATGGCCGCCATCCGCAAACTATTACGCTGATGACCTATTAGATTGGTCAAAGGATGCTACCTCCATAAAGGTATGTCGTTGCAGGTTGGTAGAGATCGGATGATTAGGTCAATCGTAATTTGATTTAAGCTTTGAACATTCGTGTGGCCGCCATTACGTTTCAGTCAAGATGGCGGCGATATAAATCATAACACTGAGATGCCCTTTGCTAGTGCTGCCTCTGTACCAAATTTCGTTCCATTCGGTTCCACCGTGTTCGAATTAATAGGGGGAATCAATTTTGACATAAAGATGGCCGCCATCCGCAAACTATTAGGCTAATAACCTATTAGATTGGTCAAAGGATGCTCCCTCCATAAAGGTATGTTGTTGCAAAGTTTGGTAGAGATCGGATGGTTATGTTAGTCGTAATTTAACTTAAGCGTTGAACATTTGTGTGGCCGCCATTACGTTTCTGTCAATATGGCGGCGATATAAAACATGACACTGAGATGCCATTTGCTATTGCTACCTCTTTACCAAATTTCGTTCCATTCGGTTTATCCGTGTTTGAATTAATATGTGGGAATTGATTTTCACACAAAGATGGCCGCCATCCGCAAACTATTAGGCTAATGACCTATTCATTTGGTCAAAGGATGCTTCCTCTATAAGGGTATGTTGTTGCAAAATTTGGTAGAGATCGGATGATTAGGTTAATCGTAATTTGATTTAAGCTTTGAACATTTGTGTGGCCGCCATTACGTTTCCGTCAAGATGGCGGCGATATAAAACATGACACTGAGGTGCCTTTTGTTAGTATTACCACTGTACCAAATTTCGTTCCATTCGGTTGCACCGTGTTCGAATTAATAGGGGGAAACGATTTTCACACAAAGATGGCCGCCATCCGCAAACTATTCCGCTGATGACCTATTAGTTTGGTCAAAGGATGCTCCCCCCATAAAGGTATGTTGTTGCTAAATTTGGTAGAGATCGGATGATTAGGTTAGTCGTAATTAGATTTAAGCTTTGAACATTTGTGAGGCCGCAATTACGTTTCCGTCAAGATGGTGGCGATATAAAACATGACACTGAGGTGCCTTTAATTAGTACTACCTCTGTACCAAATTTCGTTCCATTCGGTTGCACCGTGTTCGAATTAGAAGGAAGGAAGGAAGGAAGATTGTAGTTTTACGTGACCGTGAATCTTGTGATTATGAGCCAAGAGACCTCCTTTTTACGTGGAATCCGAACCACAGGACATGGCATTTCACTTCGAAAATCTCACATGCATTGACCGGGAATCGAACCCGATGTGTTCGAATTAATAGTTGGAATCGATTTTCTTTCAAAGATGGCCGCCATCCGCAAACTATTAGGCTAATAACCTATTACATTGGTCAAAGGATGCTCCCTCCATAAAGGTATGTTGTTGCAAAGTTTGGTAGAGATCGGATGGTTATGTTAGTCGTTATTTAACTTAAGCATTGAACATTTGTGTGGCCGCCATTATGTTTTTGTCAATATGGCGGCGATATATAACATGACACTGAGATGCCCTTTACTAGTGCTACCTCTGTACCAAATTTCGTTCCATTCGGTTTCACCGTGTTTGAATTAATAGGGGGAAATGATTTTCACACAAAGAAGCCGCCATCCGCAAACTATTAGGCTAAAGACCTATTCATTTGGTCAAAGGATGCTTCCTCTATAAGGGTATGTTGTTGCAAAATTTGGTAGAGATCGGATGATTAGGTTAATCGTAATTGGATTTAAGCTTTGAACATTTGTGTGGCCGCCATTACGTTTCCGACAAGATGGCGGCGATATAAGACATGACACTGAGGTGCCTTTTGTTAGTACTACCTCTGTACCAAATTTCGTTCCATTCGGTTGCACCGTGTTCGAATTAATAGGGGGAATTGATTTTCACACAAAGATGGCCGCCATCCGCAAACTATTACGCTGATGACCTATTAGTTTGGTCAAAGGATGCTCCCCCCATAAAGGAATGTTGTTGAAAAATTTGGTAGAGATCGGATGATTAGGTTAGTCGTAATTTGATTTAAGCTTTGAACATTTGTGTGGCCGCCATTACGTTTCCGTCAATATGTCGGCGATATAAAACATGACACTGAGGTGTCCTTTGCTAGTGCTACCTTTGTACCAAATTTCGTTCAATTCGCATTCACCGTGTTCGAATTGATAGGGGGGGACAGACATTCAGAGTACACACACACACACACACACACAGACACACACACAGACTCACACACACATACACACACACACACACAGACAGACTCACACATACACATACACACACACACAGACAGACACACTTTTTTCGCCCTGTGTTGATCTCATAAGTCTACTTTCCTTTTTTGCAAAAATCGAAAGTAGGCTAAACAAGATGTTCAGTAAGGAACATATAGCCTACTTTCTCCTAAATGCATGGATATTGTTATAACTCTTTGTCCTTTTCAAGGAGTATGATTGAATGTTGGTTGTAGTAGCCTGTTGAAATGCAACGAGCTATAGGGATATTAAACATGAATATGAGGTGCCCTTTGCTAGTGCAACCTCTGTACCAAATTTCGTTCAATTCTGTTTCACCGTGTTTGAATTGATAGGGGGAATCGATTTGCACACATACTTGGCCACCATCTGCAAATTATTGGGCTGCTGTTCTTGCAGTTTGGTCAGAATATGTTTCCCACATAAAGATATGGTGTTGCAAAATTTGGTAGAGACTAGATTATTAGGTTGGTCGTAATTACAATTTAGATTTTAACATTTGGGTGGCCGCGATTACGTTTCCGTCAAGATAGCGGTGATATAAAACATGACACTGAGGTGCCCTTTGCTAGTGCTACCTCTGTACCAAATTTCGTTCATTCGGTTCCACCGTGTTCGAATTAATAGGGGGAATCAATTTTGACATAAAGATGGCCGCCATCCGCAAACTATTAGGCTAATGACCTATTAGATTGATCAAAGGATGCTCCCTCCATAAAGGTATGTTGTTGCAAAGTTTGTTAGAGATCGGATGGTTATGTTAGTCGTAATTTGATTTAAGCTTTAAACATTTGTGTGGCGCCATTACGTTTCTGTCAATATGGCGGCGATATAAAACATGACACTGAGGTGCCCTTTGCTAGTGCTACCTCTGTACCAAATTTCGTTCCATTCGGTTACACCGTGTTCGAATTAATAGGGGGAATCAATTTTGACATAAAGATGGCCGCCATCCGCAAACTATTAGGCGAATGACCTATTAGATTGGTCAAAGGATGCTCCCTCCATAAAGGTATGTTGTTGCAAAGTTTGGTAGAGATCGGATGGTTATGTTAGTCTTAATTTAACTTAAGCTTTGAACATTTGTGTGGCCGCCATTACGTTTCTGTCAATATGGCGGCGATATAAAACATGACACTGAGATGCCCTTTGCTAGTGCTACCTCTGTACCAAATTTCGTTCCATGCGGTTTCTCCGTGTTTGAATTAATAGGGGGAATTGATTTTCACACAAAGATGGCCACCATCCGCAAACTATTACGCTGATGACCTATTAGTTTGGTCAAAGGATGCTACCCCCATAAAGGTATGTTGTTGCAAAATTTGGTAGAGATCGGATGATTAGGTTAGTCGTAATTTGATATAAGCTTTGAACATTTTTGTGGCCGCCATTACGTTTCCCTCAAGATGGCGGCGATATAAACATGGCACTGAGGTGCCTTTTGTTAGTACTACCTCTGTACCAAATTTCGTTCCATTCGGTTGCACCGTGTTCGAATTAATAGGGGGAATCGATTTTCACACAGAGATGGCCGCCATCCGCAAACTATTCTGCTGATGACCTATTAGTTTGGTCAAATGATGCTCCCCCCATAAAGGTATGTTGTTGCTAAATTTGGTAGAGATCGGATGATTAGGTTAGTCGTAATTTGATTTAAGCTTTGAACATTTGTGAGGCCGCAATTACGTTTCCGTCAAGATGGTGGCGATATAAAACATGACACTGAGGTGCCTTTTGTTAGTACTACCTCTGTACCAAATTTCGTTCCATTCAGTTGCACCGTGTTCGAATTAGAAGGAAGGAAGGAAGGAAGATTGTAGTTTTACGTGACCGTGAATTTTGTGATTATGAGCCAAGGGACCTCCTTTTTACGTGGAATCCGAACCACAGGACATGGCATTTCACTTCGAAAATCTCACATGCATTGACCGGGAATCGAACCCGATGTGTTCGAATTAATAGGGGGAATCGATTTTCACTCAAAGATGGCCGCCATCCGCAAACTATTACGCTGATGACCTATTAGATTGGTCAAAGGATGCTACCTCCATAAAGGTATGTCGTTGCAGGTTGGTAGAGATCGGATGATTAGGTTAATCGTAATTTGATTTAAGCTTTGAACATTCGTGTGGCCGCCATTACGTTTCAGTCAAGATGGCGGCGATATAAATCATAACACTGAGATGCCCTTTGCTAGTGCTGCCTCTGTACCAAATTTCGTTCCATTCGGTTCCACCGTGTTCGAATTAATAGGGGGAATCAATTTTGACATAAAGATGGCCGCCATCCGCAAACTATTAGGCTAATAACCTATTAGATTGGTCAAAGGATGCTCCCTCCATAAAGGTATGTTGTTGCAAAGTTTGGTAGAGATCGGATGGTTATGTTAGTCGTAATTTAACTTAAGCGTTGAACATTTGTGTGGCCGCCATTACGTTTCTGTCAATATGGCGGCGATATAAAACATGACACTGAGATGCCCTTTGCTAGTGCTACCTCTGTACCAAATTTCGTTCCATTCGGTTTCTCCGTGTTTGAATTAATATGGGGGAATTGATTTTCACACAAAGATGGCAGCCATCCGCAAACTATTAGGCTAATGACCTATTCATTTGGTCAAAGGATGCTTCCTCTATAAGGGTATGTTGTTGCAAAATTTGGTAGAGATCGGATGATTAGGTTAATCGTAATTTGATTTAAGCTTTGAACATTTGTGTGGCCGCCATTACGTTTCCGTCAAATGGCGGCGATATAAAACATGACACTGAGGTGCCTTTTGTTAGTTTTACCACTGTACCAAATTTCATTCCATTCGGTTGCACCGTGTTCGAATTAATAGGGGGAAACGATTTTCACACAAAGATGGCCGCCATCCGCAAACTATTCCGCTGATGACCTATTACTTTGGTCAAAGGATGCTCCCCCCATAAAGGTATGTTGTTGCTAAATTTGGTAGAGATCGGATGATTAGGTTAGTCGTAATTTGATTTAAGCTTTGAACATTTGTGAGGCCGCAATTACGTTTCCGTCAAGATGGTGGCGATATAAAACATGACACTGAGGTGCCTTTAGTTAGTACTACCTCTGTACCAAATTTCGTTCCATTCGGTTGCACCGTGTTCGAATTAGAAGGAAGGAAGGAAGGAAGGAAGATTGTAGTTTTACGTGACCGTGAATCTTGTGATTATGAGCCAAGGGACCTCCTTTTTACGTGGAATCCGAACCACAGGACATGGCATTTCACTTCGAAAATCTCACATGCATTGACTGGGAATCGAACCCGATGTGTTCGAATTAATATGGGGCATCGATTTTCACTCAAAGATGGCCGCCATCCGCAAACTCTTAGGCTAATAACCTATTAGATTAGTCAAAGGATGCTCCCTCCATAAAGGTATGTTGTTGCAAAGTTTGATAGAGATCGGATGGTTATGTTAGTCGTTATTTAACTTAAGCATTGAACATTTGTGTGGCCGCCATTACGTTTTTGTCAATATGGCGGCGATATATAACATGACACTGAGATGCCCTTTGCTAGTGCTACCTCTGTACCAAATTTCGTTCCATTCAGTTTCACCGTGTTTGAATTAATAGGGGGAAATGATTTTCACAGAAAGATGGCCGCCATCCGCAAACTATTAGGCTAAAGACCTATTCATTTGGTCAAAGGATGCTTCCTCTATAAGGGTATGGTTTTGCAAAATTTGGTAGAGATCGGATGATTAGGTTAATCGTAATTGGATTTAAGCTTTCAACATTTGTGTGGCCGCCATTACGTTTACGACAAGATGGCGGCGATATAAGACATGACACTGAGGTGCCTTTTGTTAGTACTACCTCTGTACCAAATTTCGTTCCATTCGGTTGCACCGTGTTCGAATTAATAGGGGGAATCGATTTTCACACAAAGATGGCCGCCATCCGCAAACTATTACGCTGATGACCTATTAGTTTGGTCAAAGGATGCTCCCCCCATAAAGGTATGTTGTTGCAAAATTTGGTAGAGATCGGATGATTAGGTTAGTCGTAATTTGATATAAGCTTTGAACATTTTTGTGGCCGCCATTACGTTTCCCTCAAGATGGCGGCGATATAAACATGGCACTGAGGTGCCTTTTGTTAGTACTACCTCTGTACCAAATTTCGTTCCATTCGGTTGCACCGTGTTCGAATTAATAGGGGGAAACGATTTTCACACAAAGATGGCCGCCTTCCGCAAACTATTACGCTGATGACCTATTAGTTTGGTCAAAGGATGCTCCCCCCATAAAGGTATGTTGTTGCAAAATGTGGTAGAGATCGGATGATTAGGTTAGTCGTAATATGATTTAAGCTTTGAACATTTGTGTGGCCGCCATTACGTTTCCGTCAATATGTCGGCGATATAAAACATGACACTGAGGTGTCCTTTCCTAGTGCTACCTTTGTACCAAATTTCGTTCAATTCGCATTCACCGTGTTCGAATTGATAGGGGGGGGGGACAGACATTCAGAGTACACACACTCACACACACACACACACACACACACACACACACACACAGACACACACACGGACCCACACACGCACATACACACACACACACACAGACTCACACACACACAGACAGACACACTTTTTTCGCCCTGTGTTGATCTCATAAGTCTACTTTCATTTTTTGCAAAAATCGAAAGTAGGCTAAACAGATGTTCAGTAAGGAACATATAGCCTACTTTCTACTAAATGCATGGGTATTGTTATAACTCTTTGTCCTTTTCAAGGACTATGATTGAATGTTGGTTGTAGTAGCGTGTTGAAATGCAACGAGCTATAGGGATATTAAACATGAATATGAGGTGCCCTTTGCTAGTGCAACCTCTGTACCAAATTTCGTTCAATTCTGTTTCACCGTGTTTGAATTGATAGGGGGAATCGATTTGCACACATACTTGGCCACCATCTGCAAACTATTGGGCTGCTGTTCTTGCAGTTTGGTCAGAATATGTTTCCCACATAAAGATATGGTGTTGCAAAATTTGGTAGAGACTAGATTATTAGGTTGGTCGTAATTACAATTTAGCTTTTAACATTTGGGTGGCCGCGATTACGTTTCCGTCAAGATAGCGGTGATATAAAACATGACACTGAGGTGCCCTTTGCTAGTGCTACCTCTGTACCAAATTTCGTTCCATTCGGTTCCACCGTGTTCGAATTAATAGGGGGAATCAATTTTGACATACAGATGGCCGCTATCCGCAAACTATTAGGCTAATAACCTATTAGATTGGTCAAAGGATGCTCCCCCCATAAAGGTATGTTGTTGCTAAATTTGGTAGAAATCGGATGATTAGGTTAGTCGTAATTTGATTTCAGCTTTAAACATTTGTGTGGCGCCATTACGTTTCTGTCAATATGGCGGCGATATTTATCATGACACTGAGATGCCCTTTACTAGTGCTATCTCTGTACCAAATTTCGTTCCATTCGGTTTCACCGTGTTTGAATTAACAGGGGGAATCGATTCTGGCACAACGATGGCCGCCATCCGCAAACTATTAGGCGAATGACCTATTAGAATGGTCAAAGGATGCTCCCTCTATAAAGGTATGTAGTTGCAAAATTTGGTAGAGATCGGATGATTAGGTTAATCGTAATTTGATTTAAGCTTTGAACATTTGTGTGGCCGCCATTACGTTTCCGTCAAGATGGTGGCGATATAAAACATGACACTGAGGTGCCTTTAGTTAGTATTACCTCTGTACCAAATTTCGTTCCATTTGGTTGCACCGTGTTCGAATTAATAGGGGGAAACGATTTTCACACAAAGATGGCCGCCATCCGCAAACTATTCCGTTGATGACCTATTAGTTTGGTCAAAGGATGCTCCCCCCATAAAGGTATGTTGTTGTTAAATTTGGTAGAGATCGGATGATTAGGTTAGTCGTAATTTGATTTAAGCTTTGAACATTTGTGAGGCCGCAATTACGTTTCCGTCAAGATGGTGGCGATATAAAACATGACACTGAAGTGCCTTTTGTTAGTACTACCTCTGTACCAAATTTCGTTCCATTCGGTTGCACCGTGTTCGAATTAGAAGGAAGGAAGGAAGATTGTAGTTTTACGTGACCGTGAATCTTGTGATTATGAGCCAAGGGACCTCCTTTTTACGTGGAATCCGAACCACAGGACATGGCATTTCACTTCGAAAATCTCACATGCATTGACCGGGAATCGAACCCGATGTGTTCGAATTAATAGGGGGAATCGATTTTCACTCAAAGATGGCCGCCATCCGCAAACTATTACGCTGATGACCTATTAGATTGGTCAAAGGATGCTACCTCCATAAAGGTATGTCGTTGCAGGTTGGTAGAGATCGGATGATTAGGTTAATCGTAATTTGATTTAAGCTTTGAACATTCGTGTGGCCGCCATTACGTTTCAGTCAAGATGGCGGCGATATAAATCATAACACTGAGATGCCCTTTGCTAGTGCTGCCTCTGTACCAAATTTCGTTCCATTCGGTTCCACCGTGTTCGAATTAATAGGGGGAATCAATTTTGACATAAAGATGGCCGCCATCCGCAAACTATTAGGCTAATAACCTATTAGATTGGTCAAAGGATGCTCCCTCCATAAAGGTATGTTGTTGCAAAGTTTGGTAGAGATCGGATGGTTATGTTAGTCGTAATTTAACTTAAGCGTTGAACATTTGTGTGGCCGCCATTACGTTTCTGTCAATATGGCGGCGATATAAAACATGACACTGAGATGCCCTTTGCTAGTGCTACCTCTGTACCAAATTTCGTTCCATTCGGTTTCTCCGTGTTTGAATTAATATGGGGGAATTGATTTTCACACAAAGATGGCCGCCATCCGCAAACTATTAGGCTAATGACCTATTCATTTGGTCAAAGGATGCTTCCTCTATAAGGGTATGTTGTTGCAAAATTTGGTAGAGATCGGATGATTAGGTTAATCGTAATTTGATTTAAGCTTTGAACATTTGTGTGGCCGCCATTACGTTTCCGTCAAGATGGTGGCGATATAAAACATGACACTGAGGTGCCTTTTGTTAGTATTACCTCTGTACCAAATTTCGTTCCATTCGGTTGCACCGTGTTCGAATTAATAGGGGGAAACGATTTTCACACAAAGATGGCCGCCATCCGCAAACTATTCCGCTGATGACCTATTAGTTTGGTCAATGGATGCTCCCCCCATAAAGGTATGTTGTTGCTAAATTTGGTAGAGATCGGATGATTAGGTTAGTCGTAATTTGATTTAAGCTTTGAACATTTGTGAGGCCGCAATTAAGTTTCCGTCAAGATGGTGGCGATATAAAACATGACACTGAGGTGCCTTTTGTTATTACTACCTCTGTACCAAATTTCGTTCCATTCGGTTGCACCGTGTTCGAATTAGAAGGAAGGAAGGAAGTAAGGAAGATTGTAGTTTTACGTGACCGTGAATCTTGTGATTATGAGCCAAGGGACCTCCTTTTTACGTGGAATCCGAACCACAGGACATGGCATTTCACTTCGAAAATCTCACATGCATTGACCGGGAATCGAACCCGATGTGTTCGAATTAATAGGGGGAATCGATTTTCACTCAAAGATGGCCGCCATCCGCAAACTATTACGCTGATGACCTATTAGATTGGTCAAAGGATGCTACCTCCATAAAGGTATGTCGTTGCAGGTTGGTAGAGATCGGATGATTAGGTTAATCGTAATTTGATTTAAGCTTTGAACATTCGTGTGGCCGCCATTACGTTTCAGTCAAGATGGCGGCGATATAAATCATAACACTGAGATGCCCTTTGCTAGTGCTGCCTCTGTACCAAATTTCGTTCCATTCGGTTCCACCGTGTTCGAATTAATAGGGGCAATCAATTTTGACATAAAGATGGCCGCCATCCGCAAACTATTAGGCTAATAACCTATTAGATTGGTCAAAGGATGCTCCCTCCATAAAGGTATGTTGTTGCAAAGTTTGGTAGAGATCGGATGGTTATGTTAGTCGTAATTTAACTTAAGCGTTGAACATTTGTGTGGCCGCCATTACGTTTCTGTCAATATGGCGGCGATATAAAACATGACACTGAGATGCCCTTTGCTAGTGCTACCTCTGTACCAAATTTCGTTCCATTCGGTTTCTCCGTGTTTGAATTAATATGGGGGAATTGATTTTCACACAAAGATGGCCGCCATCCGCAAACTATTAGGCTAATGACCTATTCATTTGGTCAAAGGATGCTTCCTCTATAACGGTATGTTGTTGCAAAATTTGGTAGAGATCGGATGATTAGGTTAATCGTAATTTGATTTAAGCTTTGAACATTTGTGTGGCCGCCATTACGTTTCCGTCAAGATGGTGGCGATATAAAACATGACACTGAGGCGCCTTTTGTTAGTATTACCTCTGTACCAAATTTCGTTCCATTCGGTTGCACCGTGTTCGAATTAATAGGGGGAAACGATTTTCACACAAAGATGGCCGCCATCCGCAAACTATTCCGTTGATGACCTATTAGTTTGGTCAAAGGATGCTCCCCCCATAAAGGTATGTTGTTGTTAAATTTGGTAGAGATCGGATGATTAGGTTAGTCGTAATTTGATTTAAGCTTTGAACATTTGTGAGGCCGCAATTACGTTTCCGTCAAGATGGTGGCGATATAAAACATGACACTGAGGTGCCTTTTGTTAGTACTACCTCTGTACCAAATTTCGTTCCATTCGGTTGCACCGTGTTCGAATTAGAAGGAAGGAAGGAAGATTGTAGTTTTACGTGATCGTGAATCTTGTGATTATGAGCCAAGGGACCTCCTTTTTACGTGGAATCCGAACCACAGGACATGGCATTTCACTTCGAAAATCTCACATGCATTGACCGGGAATCGAACCCGATGTGTTCGAATTAATAGGGGGAATCGATTTTCACTCAAAGATGGCCGCCATCCGCAAACTATTACGCTGATGACCTATTAGATTGGTCAAAGGATGCTACCTCCATAAAGGTATGTCGTTGCAGGTTGGTAGAGATCGGATGATTAGGTTAATCGTAATTTGATTTAAGCTTTGAACATTCGTGTGGCCGCCATTACGTTTGAGTCAAGATGGCGGCGATATAAATCATAACACTGAGATGCCCTTTGCTAGTGCTGCCTCTGTACCAAATTTCCTTCCATTCGGTTCCACCGTGTTCGAATTAATAGGGGGAATCAATTTTGACATAAAGATGGCCGCCATCCGCAAACTATTAGGCTAATAACCTATTAGATTGGTCAAAGGATGCTCCCTCCATAAAGGTATGTTGTTGCATAGTTTGGCAGAGATCGGATGGTTATGTTAGTCGTAATTTAACTTAAGCGTTGAAAATTTGTGTGGCCGCCATTACGTTTCTGTCAATATGGCGGCGATATAAAACATGACACTGAGATGCCCTTTGCTAGTGCTACCTCTGTACCAAATTTCGTTCCATTCGGTTTCTCCGTGTTTGAATTAATATGGGGGAATTGATTTTCACACAAAGATGGCCGCCATCCGCAAACTATTAGGCTAATGACCTATTCATTTGGTCAAAGGATGCTTCCTCTATAAGGGTATGTTGTTGCAAAATTTGGTAGAGATCGGATGATTAGGTTAATCGTAATTTGATTTAAGCTTTGAACATTCGTGTGGCCGCCATTACGTTTCAGTCAAGATGGCGGCGATATAAATCATAACACTGAGATGCCCTTTGCTAGTGCTGCCTCTGTACCAAATTTCGTTCCATTCGGTTCCACCGTGTTCGAATTAATAGGGGGAATCAATTTTGACATAAAGATGGCCGCCATCCGCAAACTATTAGGCTAATAACCTATTAGATTGGTCAAAGGATGCTCCCTCCATAAAGGTATGTTGTTGAAAAGTTTGGTAGAGATCGGATGGTTATGTTAGTCGTAATTTAACTTAAGCGTTGAACATTTGTGTGGCCGCCATTACGTTTCTGTCAATATGGCGGCGATATAAAACATGACATTGAGATGCCCTTTGCTAGTGCTACCTCTGTACCAAATTTCGGTCCATTCGGTTTCTCCGTGTTTGAATTAATATGGGGGAATTGATTTTCACACAAAGATGGCCGCCATCCGCAAACTATTAGGCTAATGACCTATTCATTTGGTCAAAGGATGCTTCCTCTATAAGGGTATGTTGTTGCAAAATTTGGTAGAGATCGGATGATTAGGTTAATCGTAATTTGATTTAAGCTTTGAACATTTGTGTGGCCGCCATTACGTTTCCGTCAAGATGGTGGCGATATAAAACATGACACTGAGGTGCCTTTTGTTAGTATTACCTCTGTACCAAATTTCGTTCCATTCGGTTGCACCGTGTTCGAATTAATAGGGGGAAACGATTTTCACACAAAGATGGCCGCCATCCGCAAACTATTCCGCTGATGACCTATTAGTTTGGTCAAAGGATGCTCCCCCCATAAAGGTATGTTGTTGCTAAATTTGGTAGAGATCGGATGATTAGGTTAGTCGTAATTTGATTTAAGCTTTGAACATTTGTGAGGCCGCAATTAAGTTTCCGTCAAGATGGTGGCGATATAAAACATGACACTGAGGTGCCTTTTGTTATTACTACCTCTGTACCAAATTTCGTTCCATTCGGTTGCACCGTGTTCGAATTAGAAGGAAGGAAGGAAGATTGTAGTTTTACGTGACCGTGAATCTTGTGATTATGAGCCAAGGGACCTCCTTTTTACGTGGAATCCGAACCACAGGACATGGCATTTCACTTCGAAAATCTCACATGCATTGACCGGGAATCGAACCCGATGTGTTCGAATTAATAGGGGGAATCGATTTTCACTCAAAGATGGCCGCCATCCGCAAACTATTACGCTGATGACCTATTAGATTGGTCAAAGGATGCTACCTCCATAAAGGTATGTCGTTGCAGGTTGGTAGAGATCGGATGATTAGGTTAATCGTAATTTGATTTAAGCTTTGAACATTCGTGTGGCCGCCATTACGTTTCAGTCAAGATGGCGGCGATATAAATCATAACACTGAGATGCCCTTTGCTAGTGCTGCCTCTGTACCAAATTTCGTTCCATTCGGTTCCACCGTGTTCGAATTAATAGGGGCAATCAATTTTGACATAAAGATGGCCGCCATCCGCAAACTATTAGGCTAATAACCTATTAGATTGGTCAAAGGATGCTCCCTCCATAAAGGTATGTTGTTGCAAAGTTTGGTAGAGATCGGATGGTTATGTTAGTCGTAATTTAACTTAAGCGTTGAACATTTGTGTGGCCGCCATTACGTTTCTGTCAATATGGCGGCGATATAAAACATGACACTGAGATGCCCTTTGCTAGTGCTACCTCTGTACCAAATTTCGTTCCATTCGGTTTCTCCGTGTTTGAATTAATATGGGGGAATTGATTTTCACACAAAGATGGCCGCCATCCGCAAACTATTAGGCTAATGACCTATTCATTTGGTCAAAGGATGCTTCCTCTATAAGGGTATGTTGTTGCAAAATTTGGTAGAGATCGGATGATTAGGTTAATCGTAATTTGATTTAAGCTTTGAACATTTGTGTGGCCGCCATTACGTTTCCGTCAAGATGGTGGCGATATAAAACATGACACTGAGGCGCCTTTTGTTAGTATTACCTCTGTACCAAATTTCGTTCCATTCGGTTGCACCGTGTTCGAATTAATAGGGGGAAACGATTTTCACACAAAGATGGCCGCCATCCGCAAACTATTCCGTTGATGACCCATTAGTTTGGTCAAAGGATGCTCCCCCCATAAAGGTATGTTGTTGTTAAATTTGGTAGAGATCGGATGATTAGGTTAGTCGTAATTTGATTTAAGCTTTGAACATTTGTGAGGCCGCAATTACGTTTCCGTCAAGATGGTGGCGATATAAAACATGACACTGAGGTGCCTTTTGTTAGTACTACCTCTGTACCAAATTTCGTTCCATTCGGTTGCACCGTGTTCGAATTAGAAGGAAGGAAGGAAGATTGTAGTTTTACGTGACCGTGAATCTTGTGATTATGAGCCAAGGGACCTCCTTTTTACGTGGAATCCGAACCACAGGACATGGCATTTCACTTCGAAAATCTCACATGCATTGACCGGGAATCGAACCCGATGTGTTCGAATTAATAGGGGGAATCGATTTTCACTCAAAGATGGCCGCCATCCGCAAACTATTACGCTGATGACCTATTAGATTGGTCAAAGGATGCTACCTCCATAAAGGTATGTCGTTGCAGGTTGGTAGAGATCGGATGATTAGGTTAATCGTAATTTGATTTAAGCTTTGAACATTCGTGTGGCCGCCATTACGTTTCAGACAAGATGGCGGCGATATAAATCATAACACTGAGATGCCCTTTGCTAGTGCTGCCTCTGTACCAAATTTTGTTCCATTCGGTTCCACCGTGTTCGAATTAATAGGGGGAATCAATTTTGACATAAAGATGGCCGCCATCCGCAAACTATTAGGCTAATAACCTATTAGATTGGTCAAAGGATGCTCCCTCCATAAAGGTATGTTGTTGCATAGTTTGGCAGAGATCGGATGGTTATGTTAGTCGTAATTTAACTTAAGCGTTGAAAATTTGTGTGGCCGCCATTACGTTTCTGTCAATATGGCGGCGATATAAAACATGACACTGAGATGCCCTTTGCTAGTGCTACCTCTGTACCAAATTTCGTTCCATTCGGTTTCTCCGTGTTTGAATTAATATGGGGGAATTGATTTTCACACAAAGATGGCCGCCATCCGCAAACTATTAGGCTAATGACCTATTCATATGGTCAAAGGATGCTTCCTCTATAAGGGTATGTTGTTGCAAAATTTGGTAGAGATCGGATGATTAGGTTAATCGTAATTTGATTTAAGCTTTGAACATTTGTGTGGCCGCCATTACGTTTCCGTCAAGATGGTGGCGATATAAAACATGACACTGAGGTGCCTTTAGTTATTCTTACCTCTGTACCAAATTTCGTTCCATTCGGTTGCACCGTGTTCGAATTAATAGGGGGAAACGATTTTCACACAAAGATGGCCGCCATCCGCAAACTATTCCGTTGATGACCTATTAGTTTGGTCAAAGGATGCTCCCCCCATAAAGGTATGTTGTTGTTAAATTTGGTAGAGATCGGATGATTAGGTTAGTCGTAATTTGATTTAAGCTTTGAACATTTGTGAGGCCGCAATTACGTTTCCGTCAAGATGGTGGCGATATAAAACATGACACTGAGGTGCCTTTTGTTAGTACTACCTCTGTACCAAATTTCGTTCCATTCGGTTGCACCGTGTTCGAATTAGAAGGAAGGAAGGAAGATTGTAGTTTTACGTGATCGTGAATCTTGTGATTATGAGCCAAGGGACCTCCTTTTTACGTGGAATCCGAACCACAGGACATGGCATTTCACTTCGAAAATCTCACATGCATTGACCGGGAATCGAACCCGATGTGTTCGAATTAATAGGGGGAATCGATTTTCACTCAAAGATGGCCGCCATCCGCAAACTATTACGCTGATGACCTATTAGATTGGTCAAAGGATGCTACCTCCATAAAGGTATGTCGTTGCAGGTTGGTAGAGATCGGATGATTAGGTTAATCGTAATTTGATTTAAGCTTTGAACATTCGTGTGGCCGCCATTACGTTTGAGTCAAGATGGCGGCGATATAAATCATAACACTGAGATGCCCTTTGCTAGTGCTGCCTCTGTACCAAATTTCCTTCCATTCGGTTCCACCGTGTTCGAATTAATAGGGGGAATCAATTTTGACATAAAGATGGCCGCCATCCGCAAACTATTAGGCTAATAACCTATTAGATTGGTCAAAGGATGCTCCCTCCATAAAGGTATGTTGTTGCATAGTTTGGCAGAGATCGGATGGTTATGTTAGTCGTAATTTAACTTAAGCGTTGAAAATTTGTGTGGCCGCCATTACGTTTCTGTCAATATGGCGGCGATATAAAACATGACACTGAGATGCCCTTTGCTAGTGCTACCTCTGTACCAAATTTCGTTCCATTCGGTTTCTCCGTGTTTGAATTAATATGGGGGAATTGATTTTCACACAAAGATGGCCGCCATCCGCAAACTATTAGGCTAATGACCTATTCATTTGGTCAAAGGATGCTTCCTCTATAAGGGTATGTTGTTGCAAAATTTGGTAGAGATCGGATGATTAGGTTAATCGTAATTTGATTTAAGCTTTGAACATTCGTGTGGCCGCCATTACGTTTCAGTCAAGATGGCGGCGATATAAATCATAACACTGAGATGCCCTTTGCTAGTGCTGCCTCTGTACCAAATTTCGTTCCATTCGGTTCCACCGTGTTCGAATTAATAGGGGGAATCAATTTTGACATAAAGATGGCCGCCATCCGCAAACTATTAGGCTAATAACCTATTAGATTGGTCAAAGGATGCTCCCTCCATAAAGGTATGTTGTTGAAAAGTTTGGTAGAGATCGGATGGTTATGTTAGTCGTAATTTAACTTAAGCGTTGAACATTTGTGTGGCCGCCATTACGTTTCTGTCAATATGGCGGCGATATAAAACATGACATTGAGATGCCCTTTGCTAGTGCTACCTCTGTACCAAATTTCGGTCCATTCGGTTTCTCCGTGTTTGAATTAATATGGGGGAATTGATTTTCACACAAAGATGGCCGCCATCCGCAAACTATTAGGCTAATGACCTATTCATTTGGTCAAAGGATGCTTCCTCTATAAGGGTATGTTGTTGCAAAATTTGGTAGAGATCGGATGATTAGGTTAATCGTAATTTGATTTAAGCTTTGAACATTTGTGTGGCCGCCATTACGTTTCCGTCAAGATGGTGGCGATATAAAACATGACACTGAGGTGCCTTTTGTTAGTATTACCTCTGTACCAAATTTCGTTCCATTCGGTTGCACCGTGTTCGAATTAATAGGGGGAAACGATTTTCACACAAAGATGGCCGCCATCCGCAAACTATTCCGCTGATGACCTATTAGTTTGGTCAAAGGATGCTCCCCCCATAAAGGTATGTTGTTGCTAAATTTGGTAGAGATCGGATGATTAGGTTAGTCGTAATTTGATTTAAGCTTTGAACATTTGTGAGGCCGCAATTAAGTTTCCGTCAAGATGGTGGCGATATAAAACATGACACTGAGGTGCCTTTTGTTATTACTACCTCTGTACCAAATTTCGTTCCATTCGGTTGCACCGTGTTCGAATTAGAAGGAAGGAAGGAAGATTGTAGTTTTACGTGACCGTGAATCTTGTGATTATGAGCCAAGGGACCTCCTTTTTACGTGGAATCCGAACCACAGGACATGGCATTTCACTTCGAAAATCTCACATGCATTGACCGGGAATCGAACCCGATGTGTTCGAATTAATAGGGGGAATCGATTTTCACTCAAAGATGGCCGCCATCCGCAAACTATTACGCTGATGACCTATTAGATTGGTCAAAGGATGCTACCTCCATAAAGGTATGTCGTTGCAGGTTGGTAGAGATCGGATGATTAGGTTAATCGTAATTTGATTTAAGCTTTGAACATTCGTGTGGCCGCCATTACGTTTCAGTCAAGATGGCGGCGATATAAATCATAACACTGAGATGCCCTTTGCTAGTGCTGCCTCTGTACCAAATTTCGTTCCATTCGGTTCCACCGTGTTCGAATTAATAGGGGCAATCAATTTTGACATAAAGATGGCCGCCATCCGCAAACTATTAGGCTAATAACCTATTAGATTGGTCAAAGGATGCTCCCTCCATAAAGGTATGTTGTTGCAAAGTTTGGTAGAGATCGGATGGTTATGTTAGTCGTAATTTAACTTAAGCGTTGAACATTTGTGTGGCCGCCATTACGTTTCTGTCAATATGGCGGCGATATAAAACATGACACTGAGATGCCCTTTGCTAGTGCTACCTCTGTACCAAATTTCGTTCCATTCGGTTTCTCCGTGTTTGAATTAATATGGGGGAATTGATTTTCACACAAAGATGGCCGCCATCCGCAAACTATTAGGCTAATGACCTATTCATTTGGTCAAAGGATGCTTCCTCTATAAGGGTATGTTGTTGCAAAATTTGGTAGAGATCGGATGATTAGGTTAATCGTAATTTGATTTAAGCTTTGAACATTTGTGTGGCCGCCATTACGTTTCCGTCAAGATGGTGGCGATATAAAACATGACACTGAGGCGCCTTTTGTTAGTATTACCTCTGTACCAAATTTCGTTCCATTCGGTTGCACCGTGTTCGAATTAATAGGGGGAAACGATTTTCACACAAAGATGGCCGCCATCCGCAAACTATTCCGTTGATGACCCATTAGTTTGGTCAAAGGATGCTCCCCCCATAAAGGTATGTTGTTGTTAAATTTGGTAGAGATCGGATGATTAGGTTAGTCGTAATTTGATTTAAGCTTTGAACATTTGTGAGGCCGCAATTACGTTTCCGTCAAGATGGTGGCGATATAAAACATGACACTGAGGTGCCTTTTGTTAGTACTACCTCTGTACCAAATTTCGTTCCATTCGGTTGCACCGTGTTCGAATTAGAAGGAAGGAAGGAAGATTGTAGTTTTACGTGACCGTGAATCTTGTGATTATGAGCCAAGGGACCTCCTTTTTACGTGGAATCCGAACCACAGGACATGGCATTTCACTTCGAAAATCTCACATGCATTGACCGGGAATCGAACCCGATGTGTTCGAATTAATAGGGGGAATCGATTTTCACTCAAAGATGGCCGCCATCCGCAAACTATTACGCTGATGACCTATTAGATTGGTCAAAGGATGCTACCTCCATAAAGGTATGTCGTTGCAGGTTGGTAGAGATCGGATGATTAGGTTAATCGTAATTTGATTTAAGCTTTGAACATTCGTGTGGCCGCCATTACGTTTCAGACAAGATGGCGGCGATATAAATCATAACACTGAGATGCCCTTTGCTAGTGCTGCCTCTGTACCAAATTTTGTTCCATTCGGTTCCACCGTGTTCGAATTAATAGGGGGAATCAATTTTGACATAAAGATGGCCGCCATCCGCAAACTATTAGGCTAATAACCTATTAGATTGGTCAAAGGATGCTCCCTCCATAAAGGTATGTTGTTGCATAGTTTGGCAGAGATCGGATGGTTATGTTAGTCGTAATTTAACTTAAGCGTTGAAAATTTGTGTGGCCGCCATTACGTTTCTGTCAATATGGCGGCGATATAAAACATGACACTGAGATGCCCTTTGCTAGTGCTACCTCTGTACCAAATTTCGTTCCATTCGGTTTCTCCGTGTTTGAATTAATATGGGGGAATTGATTTTCACACAAAGATGGCCGCCATCCGCAAACTATTAGGCTAATGACCTATTCATATGGTCAAAGGATGCTTCCTCTATAAGGGTATGTTGTTGCAAAATTTGGTAGAGATCGGATGATTAGGTTAATCGTAATTTGATTTAAGCTTTGAACATTTGTGTGGCCGCCATTACGTTTCCGTCAAGATGGTGGCGATATAAAACATGACACTGAGGTGCCTTTAGTTATTCTTACCTCTGTACCAAATTTCGTTCCATTCGGTTGCACCGTGTTCGAATTAATAGGGGGAAACGATTTTCACACAAAGATGGCCGCCATCCGCAAACTATTCCGTTGATGACCTATTAGTTTGGTCAAAGGATGCTCCCCCCATAAAGGTATGTTGTTGTTAAATTTGGTAGAGATCGGATGATTAGGTTAGTCGTAATTTGATTTAAGCTTTGAACATTTGTGAGGCCGCAATTACGTTTCCGTCAAGATGGTGGCGATATAAAACATGACACTGAGGTGCCTTTTGTTAGTACTACCTCTGTACCAAATTTCGTTCCATTCGGTTGCACCGTGTTCGAATTAGAAGGAAGGAAGGAAGATTGTAGTTTTACGTGACCGTGAATCTTGTGATTATGGGCCAAGGGACCTCCTTTTTACGTGGAATCCGAACCACAGGACATGGCATTTCACTTCGAAAATCTCACATGCATTGACCGGGAATCGAACCCGATGTGTTCGAATTAATAGGGGGAATCGATTTTCACTGAAAGATGGCCGCCATCCGCAAACTATTACGCTGATGACCTATTAGATTGGTCAAAGGATGCTACCTCCATAAAGGTATGTCGTTGCAGGTTGGTAGAGATCGGATGATTAGGTTAATCGTAATTTGATTTAAGCTTTGAACATTCGTGTGGCCGCCATTACGTTTCAGTCAAGATGGCGGCGATATAAATCATAACACTGAGATGCCCTTTGCTAGTGCTGCCTCTGTACCAAATTTCGTTCCATTCGGTTCCACCGTGTTCGAATTAATAGGGGGAATCAATTTTGACATAAAGATGGCCGCCATCCGCAAACTATTAGGCTAATAACCTATTAGATTGGTCAAAGGATGCTCCCTCCATAAAGGTATGTTGTTGCATAGTTTGGCAGAGATCGGATGGTTATGTTAGTCGTAATTTAACTTAAGCGTTGAAAATTTGTGTGGCCGCCATTACGTTTCTGTCAATATGGCGGCGATATAAAACATGACACTGAGATGCCCTTTGCTAGTGCTACCTCTGTACCAAATTTCGTTCCATTCGGTTTCTCCGTGTTTGAATTAATATGGGGGAATTGATTTTCACACAAAGATGGCCGCCATCCGCAAACTATTAGGCTAATGACCTATTCATTTGGTCAAAGGATGCTTCCTCTATAAGGGTATGTTGTTGCAAAATTTGGTAGAGATCGGATGATTAGGTTAATCGTAATTTGATTTAAGCTTTGAACATTTGTGTGGCCGCCATTACGTTTCCGTCAAGATGGTGGCGATATAAAACATGACACTGAGGTGCCTTTAGTTAGTATTACCTCTGTACCAAATTTCGTTCCATTCGGTTGCACCGTGTTCGAATTAATAGGGGGAAACGATTTTCACACAAAGATGGCCGCCATCCGCAAACTATTCCGTTGATGACCCATTAGTTTGGTCAAAGGATGCTCCCCCCATAAAGGTATGTTGTTGTTAAATTTGGTAGAGATCGGATGATTAGGTTAGTCGTAATTTGATTTAAGCTTTGAACATTTGTGAGGCCGCAATTACGTTTCCGTCAAGATGGTGGCGATATAAAACATGACACTGAGGTGCCTTTTGTTAGTACTACCTCTGTACCAAATTTCGTTCCATTCGGTTGCACCGTGTTCGAATTAGAAGGAAGGAAGGAAGATTGTAGTTTTACGTGACCGTGAATCTTGTGATTATGAGCCAAGGGACCTCCTTTTTACGTGGAATCCGAACCACAGGACATGGCATTTCACTTCGAAAATCTCACATGCATTGACCGGGAATCGAACCCGATGTGTTCGAATTAATAGGGGGAATCGATTTTCACTCAAAGATGGCCGCCATCCGCAAACTATTACGCTGATGACCTATTAGATTGGTCAAAGGATGCTACCTCCATAAAGGTATGTCGTTGCAGGTTGGTAGAGATCGGATGATTAGGTTAATCGTAATTTGATTTAAGCTTTGAACATTCGTGTGGCCGCCATTACGTTTCAGTCAAGATGGCGGCGATATAAATCATAACACTGAGATGCCCTTTGCTAGTGCTGCCTCTGTACCAAATTTCGTTCCATTCGGTTCCACCGTGTTCGAATTAATAGGGGGAATCAATTTTGACATAAAGATGGCCGCCATCCGCAAACTATTAGGCTAATAACCTATTAGATTGGTCAAAGGATGCTCCCTCCATAATGGTATGTTGTTGCAAAGTTTGGTAGAGATCGGATGGTTATGTTAGTCGTAATTTAACTTAAGCGTTGAACATTTGTGTGGCCGCCATTACGTTTCTGTCAATATGGCGGCGATATAAAACATGACACTGAGATGCCCTTTGCTAGTGCTACCTCTGTACCAAATTTCGTTCCATTCGGTTTCTCCGTGTTTGAATTAATATGGGGGAATTGATTTTCACACAAAGATGGCCGCCATCCGCAAACTATTAGGCTAATGACCTATTCATTTGGTCAAAGGATGCTTCCTCTATAAGGGTATGTTGTTGCAAAATTTGGTAGAGATCGGATGATTAGGTTAATCGTAATTGGATTTAAGCTTTGAACATTTGTGTGGCCGCCATTACGTTTCCGACAAGATGGCGGCGATATAAGACATGACACTGAGGTGCCTTTTGTTAGTACTACCTCTGTACCAAATTTCGTTCCATTCGGTTGCACCGTGTTCGAATTAATAGGGGGAATCGATTTTCACACAAAGATGGCCGCCATCCACAAACTATTACGCTGATGACCTACTAGTTTGGTCAAAGGATGCTCCCCCCATAAAGGTATGTTGTTGCAAAATTTGGTAGAGATCGGATGATTAGGTTAGTCGTAATTTGATTTAAGCTTTGAACATTTGTGTGGCCGCCATTACGTTTCCGTCAATATGTCGGCGATATAAAACATGACACTGAGGTGTCCTTTGCTAGTCCTACCTTTGTACCAAATTTCGTTCAATTCGCATTCACCGTGTTCGAATTGATAGGGGGGGGACAGACATTCAGAGTACACACACTCACACACACACACACACACACAGACACACACACAGACACACACACAGACTCTCACACACACATACACACAGACACAGACTCACACACACACATATACACACACACACACACACACACACAGACAGACACACTTTTTTCACCCTGTGTTGATCTCATAAGTCTACTTTCATTTTTTGCAAAAATCGAAAGTAGGCTAAACAAGATGTTCAGTAAGGAACATATAGCCTACTTTCTCCTAAATGCATGGGTATTGTTATAACTCTTTGTCCTTTTCAAGGAGTATGATTGAATGTTGGTTGTAGTAGCCTGTTGAAATGCAACGAGCTATAGGGATATTAAACATGAATATGAGGTGCCCTTTGCTAGTGCAACCTCTGTACCAAATTTCGTTCAATTCTGTTTCACCGTGTTTGAATTGATAGGGGGAATCGATTTGCACACATACTTGGCCACCATCTGCAAACTATTGGGCTGCTGTTCTTGCAGTTTGGTCAAAATATGTTTCCCACATAAAGATATGGTGTTGCAAAATTTGGTAGAGACTAGCTTAATAGGTTGGTCGTAATTACAATTTAGCTTTTAACATTTGGGTGGCCGCGATTACGTTTCCGTCAAGATAGCGGTGATATAAAACATGACACTGAGGTGCCCTTTGCTAGTGCTACCTCTGTACCAATTTTCGTTCATTCGGTTCCACCGTGTTCGAATTAATAGGGGGAATCAATTTTGACATAAAGATGGCCGCCATCCGCAAACTATTAGGCTAATGACCTATTAGATTGATCAAAGGCTGCTCCCTCCATAAAGGTATGTTTTTGCAAAGTTTAGTAGAGATCGGATGGTTATGTTAGTCGTAATTTGATTTAAGCTTTAAACATTTGTGTGGCGCCATTACGTTTCTGTCAATATGGCGGCGATATTTATCATGACACTGAGATGCCCTTTACTAGTGCTATCTCTGTACCAAATTTCGTTCCATTCGGTTTCACCGTGTTTGAATTAACAGGGGGAATCGATTCTGGCACAACGATGGCCACCATCCGCAAACTATTAGGCGAATGACCTATTAGAATGGTCAAAGGATGCTCCCTCCATAAAGGTATGTAGTTGCAAAATTTGGTAGAGATCGGATGATTAGGTTAATCGTAATTTGATTTAAGCTTTGAAAATTCGTGTGGCCGCCATTACGTTTCAGACAAGATGGCGGTGATATAAAACATGACACTGAGGTGCCCTTTTCTAGTGCTACCTCTGTACCAAATTTCGTTCCATTCGGTTCCACCGTGTTCGAATTAATAGGGGGAATCAATTTTGACATAAAGATGGCCGCCATCCGCAGACTATTAGGCGAATGACCTATTAGATCTGTCAAAGGATGCTCCCTCCATAAAGGGATGCAGTTGCAAAATTTGGTAGAGATCGGATGATTAGGTTAATCGTAATTTGATTTAAGCTTTGAACATTCGTGTGGCCGCCATTACGTTTCAGTCGAGATGGCGGTGATATAAAACATGACACTGAGGTGCCCTTTGCTAGTGCTACCTCTGTACCAAATTTCGTTCCATTCGGTTCCACCGAGTTCGAATTAATAGGGGGAATCAATTTTGACATAAAGATGGCCGCTATCCGCAAACTATTAGGCTAATAACCTATTAGATTGGTCAAAGGATGCTCCCTCCATAAAGGTATGTTGCTGCAAAGTTTGGTAGAGATCGGATGGTTATGTTAGTCGTAATTTAACTTAAGCTTTGGACATTTGTGTGGCCGCCATTACGTTTCTGTCAATATGGCGGCGATATAAAACATGACACTGAGGTGCCTTTTGTTAGTACTACCTCTGTACCAAATTTCGTTCCATTCGGTTGCACCGTGTTCGAATTAATAGGGGGAATCGATTTTCACACAAAGATGGCCGCCATCCGCAAACTATTACGCTGATGACCTATTAGTTTGGTCAAAGGATGCTCCCCCCATAAAGGTATGTTTTTGCAAAATTTGGTAGAGATCGGATGATTAGGTTAGTCGTAATTTGATTTAAGCTTTGAACATTTGTGTGGCCGCCATTACGTTTCCGTCAAGATGGTGGCGATATAAAACATGACACTGAGGTGCCTTTTGTTTGTACTACCTCTGTACCAAATTTCGTTCCATTCGGTTGCACCGTGTTCGAATTAGAAGGAAGGAAGGAAGATTGTAGTTTTACGTGACCGTGAATCTTGTGATTATGAGCCAAGGGACCTCCTTTTTACGTGGAATCCGAACCAGAGGACATGGCTTTTCACTTCGAAAATCTCACATGCATTGACCGGGAATCGAACCCGATGTGTTCGAATTAATAGTGGGAATCGATTTTCACTCAAAGATGGCCGCCATCCGCAAACTATTATGCTGATGACCTATTAGATTGGTCAAAGGATGCTACCTCCATAAAGGTATGTAGTTGCAAAATTTTGTAGAGATCGGATGATTAGGTTAATCGTAATTTGATTTAAGCATTGAACATTCGTGTGGCCGCCATTACGTTTCAGTCAAGATGGCGGCGATATAAATCATGACACTGAGGTGCGCTATGCTAGTGCTACCTCTGTACCAAATTTCGTTCCATTCGGTTCCACCGTGTTCGAATTAATAGGGGGAATCAATTTTGACATACAGATGGCCGCTATCCGCAAACTATTAGGCTAATAACCTATTAGATTGGTCAAAGGATGCTCCCCCCATAAAGGTATGTTGTTGCTAAATTTGGTAGAAATCGGATGATTAGGTTAGTCGTAATTTGATTTAAGCTTTGAACATTTGTGTGTCCGCCATTACGTTTCCGGCAAGATGGCGGCGATATAAAACATGACACTGAGGTGCCTATAGTTAGTATTACCTCTGTACCAAATTTCGTTCCATTCGGTTGCACCGTGTTCGAATTAATAGGGGGAAACGATTTTCACACAAAGATGGCCGCCATCCGCAAACTATTCCGCTGATGACCTATTAGTTTGGTCAAAGGATGCTCCCCCCATAAAGGTATGTTGTTGCTAAATTTGGTAGAGATCGGATGATTAGGTTAGTCGTAATTTGATTTAAGCTTTGAACATTTGTGAGGCCGCCATTACGTTTCCGACAAGATGGCGGCGATATAAGACATGACACTGAGGTGCCTTTTGTTAGTACTACCTCTGTACCAAATTTCGTTCCATTCGGTTGCACCGTGTTCGAATTAATAGGGGGAATCGATTTTCACACAAAGATGGCCGCCATCCGCAAACTATTACGCTGATGACCTACTAGTTTGGTCAAAGGATGCTCCCCCCATAAAGGTATGTTGTTGCAAAGTTTAGTAGAGATCGGATGGTTATGTTAGTCGTAATTTGATTTAAGCTTTAAACATTTGTGTGGCGCCATTACGTTTCTGTCAATATGGCGGCGATATTTATCATGACACTGAGATGCCCTTTACTAGTGCTATCTCTGTACCAAATTTCGTTCCATTCGGTTTCACCGTGTTTGAATTAACAGGGGGAATCGATTCTGGCACAACGATGGCCGCCATCCGCAAACTATTAGGCGAATGACCTATTAGAATGGTCAAAGGATGCTCCCTCCATAAAGGTATGTAGTTGCAAAATTTGGTAGAGATCGGATGATTAGGTTAATCGTAATTTGATTTAAGCTTTGAACATTTGTGTGGCCGCCATTACGTTTCCGTCAAGATGGTGGCGATATAAAACATGACACTGAGGTGCCTTTAGTTAGTATTACCTCTGTACCAAATTTCGTTCCATTTGGTTGCACCGTGTTCGAATTAATAGGGGGAAACGATTTTCACACAAAGATGGCCGCCATACGCAAACTATTCCGTTGATGACCTATTAGTTTGGTCAAAGGATGCTCCCCCCATAAAGGTATGTTGTTGTTAAATTTGGTAGAGATCGGATGATTAGGTTAGTCGTAATTTGATTTAAGCTTTGAACATTTGTGAGGCCGCAATTACGTTTCCGTCAAGATGGTGGCGATATAAAACATGACACTGAGGTGCCTTTTGTTAGTACTACCTCTGTACCAAATTTCGTTCCATTCGGTTGCACCGTGTTCGAATTAGAAGGAAGGAAGGAAGATTGTAGTTTTACGTGACCGTGAATCTTGTGATTATGAGCCAAGGGACCTCCTTTTTACGTGGAATCCGAACCACAGGACATGGCATTTCACTTCGAAAATCTCACATGCATTGACCGGGAATCGAACCCGATGTGTTCGAATTAATAGGGGGAATCGATTTTCACTCAAAGATGGCCGCCATCCGCAAACTATTACGCTGATGACCTATTAGATTGGTCAAAGGATGCTACCTCCATAAAGGTATGTCGTTGCAGGTTGGTAGAGATCGGATGATTAGGTTAATCGTAATTTGATTTAAGCTTTGAACATTCGTGTGGCCGCCATTACGTTTCAGTCAAGATGGCGGCGATATAAATCATAACACTGAGATGCCCTTTGCTAGTGCTGCCTCTGTACCAAATTTCGTTCCATTCGGTTCCACCGTGTTCGAATTAATAGGGGGAATCAATTTTGACATAAAGATGGCCGCCATCCGCAAACTATTAGGCTAATAACCTATTAGATTGGTCAAAGGATGCTCCCTCCATAAAGGTATGTTGTTGCAAAGTTTGGTAGAGATCGGATGGTTATGTTAGTCGTAATTTAACTTAAGCGTTGAACATTTGTGTGGCCGCCATTACGTTTCTGTCAATATGGCGGCGATATAAAACATGACACTGAGATGCCCTTTGCTAGTGCTACCTCTGTACCAAATTTCGTTCCATTCGGTTTCTCCGTGTTTGAATTAATATGGGGGAATTGATTTTCACACAAAGATGGCCGCCATCCGCAAACTATTAGGCTAATGACCTATTCATTTGGTCAAAGGATGCTTCCTCTATAAGGGTATGTTGTTGCAAAATTTGGTAGAGATCGGATGATTAGGTTAATCGTAATTTGATTTAAGCTTTGAACATTTGTGTGGCCGCCATTACGTTTCCGTCAAGATGGTGGCGATATAAAACATGACACTGAGGTGCCTTTTGTTAGTATTACCTCTGTACCAAATTTTGTTCCATTCGGTTGCACCGTGTTCGAATTAATAGGGGGAAACGATTTTCACACAAAGATGGCCGCCATCCGCAAACTATTCCGCTGATGACCTATTAGATTGGTCAAAGGATGCTCCCTCCATAAATGTATGTTGTTGCTAAATTTGGTAGAGATCGGATGATTAGGTTAGTCGTAATTTGATTTAAGATTTGAACATTTGTGTGGCCGCAATTAAGTTTCCGTCAAGATGGTGGCGATATAAAACATGACACTGAGGTGCCTTTTGTTATTACTACCTCTGTACCAAATTTCGTTCCATTCGGTTGCACCGTGTTCGAATTAGAAGGAAGGAAGGAAGATTGTAGTTTTACGTGACCGTGAATCTTGTGATTATGAGCCAAAGGACCTCCTTTTTACGTGGAATCCGAACCACAGGACATGGCATTTCATTTCGAAAATCTCACATGCATTGACCGGGAATCGAACCCGATGTGTTCGAATTAATAGGGGGAATCGATTTTCACACAAAGATGGCCGCCATCCGCAAACTATTAGGCTAGTAACCGATTAGATTGGTCAAAGGATGCTCCCTCCATAAAGGTATGTTGTTGCAAAGTTTGGTAGAGATCGGATGGTTATGTTAATCGTTATTTAATTTAAGCATTGAACATTTGTGTGGCCCCCATTACGTTTTTGTCAATATGGCGGCGATATATAACATGACACTGAGATGCCCTTTGCTAGTGCTACCTTTGTACCAAATTTCGTTCCATTCGGTATCACCGTGTTTGAATTAATAGGGGGAAATGATTTTCACACAAAGATGGCCGCCATCCGCAAACTATTTGGCTAATGACCTATTCATTTGGTCAAAGGATGCTTCCTCTATAAGGGTATGTTGTTGCAAAATTTGGTAGAGATCGGATGATTAGGTTAATCGTAATTGGATTTAAGCTTTGAACATTTGTGTGGCCGCCATTACGTTTCCGACAAGATGGCGGCGATATAAGACATGACACTGAGGTGCCTTTTGTTAGTACTACCTCTGTACCAAATTTCGTTCCATTCGGTTGCACCGTGTTCGAATTAATAGGGGGAATCGATTTTCACACAAAGATGGCCGCCACCCGCAAACTATTACGCTGATGACCTACTAGTTTGGTCAAAGGATGCTCCCCCCACAAAGGTATGTTGTTGCAAAATTTGGTAGAGATCGGATGATTAGGTTAGTCGTAATTTGATATAAGCTTTGAACATTTGTGTGGCCGCCATTACGTTTCCCTCAAGATGGCGGCGATATAAAACATGACACTGAGGTGCCTTTTGTTAGTACTACCTCTGTACCAAATTTCGTTCCATTCGGTTGCACCGTGTTCGAATTAATAGGGGGAATCGATTTTCACACAAAGATGGCCGCCATCCGCAAACTATTACGCTGATGACCTATTGGTTTGGTTAAAGGATGCTCCCCTCATAAATGTATGTTGTTGCAAAATTTGGTAGAGATCGGATGATTAGGTTAGTCGTAATTTGATTTAAGCTTTGAACATTTGTGTGGCCGCCATTACGTTTCCGTCAATATGTCGGCGATATAAAACATGACACTGAGGTGTCCTTTGCTAGTCCTACCTTTGTACCAAATTTCGTTCAATTCGCATTCACCGTGTTCGAATTGATAGGGGGGGACAGACATTCAGAGTACACACACTCACACACACACACACACACAGACACACACACAGACACACACACAGACTCTCACACACACATACACACACACACACAGACTCACACACACACATATACACACACACACACACACACACAGACAGACACACTTTTTTCACCCTGTGTTGATCTCATAAGTCTACTTTCATTTTTTGCAAAAATCGAAAGTAGGCTAAACAAGATGTTCAGTAAGGAACATATAGGCTACTTTCTCCTAAATGCATGGGTATTGTTATAACTCTTTGTCCTTTTCAAGGAGTATGATTGAATGTTGGTTGTAGTAGCCTGTTGAAATGCAACGAGCTATAGGGATATTAAACATGAATATGAGGTGCCCTTTGCTAGTGCAACCTCTGTACCAAATTTCGTTCAATTCTGTTTCACCGTGTTTGAATTGATAGGGGGAATCGATTTGCACACATACTTGGCCACCATCTGCAAACTATTGGGCTGCTGTTCTTGCAGTTTGGTCAAAATATGTTTCCCACATAAAGATATGGTGTTGCAAAATTTGGTAGAGACTAGCTTAATAGGTTGGTCGTAATTACAATTTAGCTTTTAACATTTGGGTGGCCGCGATTACGTTTCCGTCAAGATAGCGGTGATATAAAACATGACACTGAGGTGCCCTTTGCTAGTGCTACCTCTGTACCAATTTTCGTTCATTCGGTTCCACCGTGTTCGAATTAATAGGGGGAATCAATTTTGACATAAAGATGGCCGCCATCCGCAAACTATTAGGCTAATGACCTATTAGATTGATCAAAGGCTGCTCCCTCCATAAAGGTATGTTTTTGCAAAGTTTAGTAGAGATCGGATAGTTATGTTAGTCGTAATTTGATTTAAGCTTTAAACATTTGTGTGGCGCCATTACGTTTCTGTCAATATGGCGGCGATATTTATCATGACACTGAGATGCCCTTTACTAGTGCTATCTCTGTACCAAATTTCGTTCCATTCGGTTTCACCGTGTTTGAATTAACAGGGGGAATCGATTCTGGCACAACGATGGCCGCCATCCGCAAACTATTAGGCGAATGACCTATTAGAATGGTCAAAGGATGCTCCCTCCATAAAGGTATGTAGTTGCAAAATTTGGTAGAGATCGGATGATTAGGTTAATCGTAATTTGATTTAAGCTTTGACAATTCGTGTGGCCGCCATTACGTTTCAGACAAGATGGCGGTGATATAAAACATGACACTGAGGTGCCCTTTTCTAGTGCTACCTCTGTACCAAATTTCGTTCCATTCGGTTCCACCGTGTTCCAATTAATAGGGGGAATCAATTTTGACATAAAGATGGCCGCCATCCGCAGACTATTAGGCGAATGACCTATTAGATCTGTCAAAGGATGCTCCCTCCATAAAGGGATGCAGTTGCAAAATTTGGTAGAGATCGGATGATTAGGTTAATCGTAATTTGATTTAAGCTTTGAACATTCGTGTGGCCGCCATTACGTTTCAGTCGAGATGGCGGTGATATAAAACATGACACTGAGGTGCCTTTTGTTAGTACTACCTCTGTACCAAATTTCGTTCCATTCGGTTCCACCGTGTTCGAATTAATAGGGGGAATCAATTTTGACATAAAGATGGCCGCTATCCGCAAACTATTAGGCTAATAACCTATTAGATTGATCAAAGGATGCTCCCTCCATAAAGGTATGTTGCTGCAAAGTTTGGTAGAGATCGGATGGTTATGTTAGTCGTAATTTAACTTAAGCTTTGGACATTTGTGTGGCCGCCATTACGTTTCTGTCAATATGGCGGCGATATAAAACATGACACTGAGGTGCCTTTTGTTAGTACTACCTCTGTACCAAATTTCGTTCCATTCGGTTGCACCGTGTTCGAATTAATAGGGGGAATCGATTTTCACACAAAGATGGCCGCCATCCGCAAACTATTACGCTGATGACCTATTAGTTTGGTCAAAGGATGCTCCCCCCATAAAGGTATGTTTTTGCAAAATTTGGTAGAGATCGGATGATTAGGTTAGTCGTAATTTGATTTAAGCTTTGAACATTTGTGTGGCCGCCATTACGTTTCCGTCAAGATGGCGGCGATATAAAACATGACACTGAGGTGCCTTTTGTTAGTACTACCTCTGTACCAAATTTCGTTCCATTCGGTTGCACCGTGTTCGAATTAGAAGGAAGGAAGGAAGATTGTAGTTTTACGTGACCGTGAATCTTGTGATTATGAGCCAAGGGACCTCCTTTTTACGTGGAATCCGAACCACAGGACATGGCTTTTCACTTCGAAAATCTCACATGCATTGACCGGGAATCGAACCCGATGTGTTCGAATTAATAGTGGGAATCGATTTTCACTCAAAGATGGCCGCCATCCGCAAACTATTATGCTGATGACCTATTAGATTGGTCAAAGGATGCTACCTCCATAAAGGTATGTAGTTGCAAAATTTTGTAGAGATCGGATGATTAGGTTAATCGTAATTTGATTTAAGCATTGAACATTCGTGTGGCCGCCATTACGTTTCAGTCAAGATGGCGGCGATATAAATCATGACACTGAGGTGCGATATGCTAGTGCTACCTCTGTACCAAATTTCGTTCCATTCGGTTCCACCGTGTTCGAATTAATAGGGGGAATCAATTTTGACATACAGATGGCCGCTATCCGCAAACTATTAGGCTAATAACCTATTAGATTGGTCAAAGGATGCTCCCCCCATAAAGGTATGTTGTTGCTAAATTTGGTAGAAATCGGATGATTAGGTTAGTCGTAATTTGATTTAAGCTTTGAACATTTGTGTGTCCGCCATTACGTTTCCGGCAAGATGGTGGCGATATAAAACATGACACTGAGGTGCCTTTTGTTAGTATTACCTCTGTACCAAATTTCGTTCCATTCGGTTGCACCGTGTTCGAATTAATAGGGGGAATCGATTTTCACACAAAGATGGCCGCCATCCGCAAACTATTCCGCTGATGACCTATTAGTTTGGTCAAAGGATGCTCCCCCATAAAGGTATGTTGTTGCTAAATTTGGTAGAAATCGGATGATTAGGTTAGTCGTAATTTGATTTAAGCTTTGAACATTTGTGAGGCCGCAATTCCGTTTCCGTCAAGATGGCGGCGATATAAAACATGACACTGAGGTGCCTTTTGTTAGTGCTACCTTTGTACCAAATTTCGTTCCATTCGGTTGCACCGTGTTCGAATTAGAAGGAAGGAAGGAAGATTGTAGTTTTACGTGACCGTGAATCTTTTGATTATGAGCCAAGGGACCTCCTTTTTACGTGGAATCCGAACCACGGGACATGGCATTTCACTTCGAAAATCTCACATGCATTGACCGGGAATTGAACCCGATGTGTTCGAATTAATAGGGGGAATCGATTTTCACACAAAGATGGCCGCCATCCGCAAACTATTACGCTGATGACCTATTAGATTGGTCAAAGGATGCTCCCTCCATAAATGTATGTAGTTGCAAAATTTGGTAGAGATCGGATGATTAGGTTAATCGTAATTTGATTTAAGCTTTGAACATTCGTGTGGCCGCCATTACGTTTCAGTCAAGATGGCGGCGATATAAAACATGACACTGAGGTGCCTTTGCTTTTGCTACCCCTGTACCAAATTTCGTTCCATTCGGTTCCACCGTGTTCGAATTAATAGGCGGAATCAATTTTGACATAAAGGTGTCTGCCATCCGCAAACTATAAGGCTAATAACCTATTAGATTGGTCAAAGGATGCTCCCTCCATAAAGGTATGTTGTTGCAAAGTTTGGTAGAGATCGGATGGTTATGTTAGTCGTAATTTAACTTAAGCTTTGAACATTTGTGTGGCCGCCATTACGTTTCCCTCAAGATGGCGGCGATATAAAACATGACACTGAGATGCCCTTTGCTAGTGCTACCTCTGTACCAAATTTCGTTCCATTCGGTTTGACCGTGTTTGAATTAATAGGGGAAATTGATGTTCACACAAAGATGGCCGCCATCCGCAAACTATTAGGCTAATGACCTATTCATTTGGTCAAAGGATGCTTCCTCTATAAGGGTATGTTGTTGCAAAATTTGGTAGAGATCGGATGATTAGGTTAATCGTAATTTGATTTAAGCTTTGAACATTTGTGTTGCTGCCATTACGTTTCCGTCAAGATGGCGCCGATATAAAACATGACACTGAGGTGCCTTTTGGTAGTATTACCTCTGTACCAAATTTCGTTCCTTTCGGTTGCACCGTGTTCGAATTAATAGGGGGAATCGATTTTCACACAAAGATGGCCGCCATCCGCAAACTATTACGCTGATGACCTATTAGTTTGGTCAAAGGATGCTCCCCCCATAAAGGTATGTTGTTGCAAAATTTGGTAGAGATCGGATGATTAGGTTAGTCGTAATTTGATATAAGCTTTGAACATTTGTGTGGCCGCCATTACGTTTCCCTCAAGATGGCGGCGATATAAAACATGACACTGAGGTGCCTTTTGTTAGTACTACCTCTGTACCAAATTTCGTTCCATTCGGTTGCACCGTGTTCGAATTAATAGGGGGAATCTATTTTCACACAAAGATGGCCGCCATCCGCAAACTATTACGCTGATGACCTATTGGTTCGGTAAAAGGATGCTCCCCCCATAAAGGTATGTTGTTGCAAAATTTGGTAGAGATCGGATGATTAGGTTAGTCGTAATTTGATTTAAGCTTTGAACATTTGTGTGGCCGCCATTACGTTTTCGTCAAGATGGCGGCGATATAAAACATGACACTGAGGTGTCCTTTGCAAGTGCTACCTTTGTACCAAATTTCGTTCAATTCGCACTCACCGTGTTCGAATTGATAGGGGGGTCCGACATTCAGAGTACACACACTCACACACACACACACAGACACACACACAGACTCACACACACACATACACACACACAGACAGACACACTTTTTTCGCCCTGTGTTGATCTCATAAGTCTACTTTCATTTTTTGCAAAAATCGAAAGTAGGCTAAAAATAGGGAAAACAAGTCAAACAGTTAATAATAATGTATACACAAATATTCGTTGATATACGTTTCAAAACAGAGTTAATCCAGGTTAAGAAATGTACCCTCATTGTGATGTAAAGTAGGCCTACTAACTTACAGTACATACTGCAGAATCTAACAAGGCATCGCTGGGGAGGATCACGAACCTTCAGCTTATTCAATGGCGTTATCAACTACGGGGGGATTGATTTACTATTGCAAATTAATAGTAAAATGATTAAGTTGATCTTTTTTAGATATTTTAAAATGCAGAACCTCCGCCAATCTCACCTCCCTGGCTTGGCCCATGTTGATCTATTGCACCACATTACATACTGTACGGTACGTTACCTGATCCCCCTATGGTTGCCGGTCTTGCATGAAATTAGTTCAGTTCGATATGTTTTTCTTATTCCGTACAAATCATAATACCCCGCCGCCCGCGATACATTATAACAACCAATCCCTCCTCCACAAACTCTGAGCTTCTAATTACAAAGCAACGTTACAATAGGAGTATTAATATTAGGAAAGAATGGCAAGCGGTCGAACGGTTATGGCAATAATTACACCAAAACTTCATTAAAACCACGTAACGTATTTCAAAGAAGTAGCATACGCGACAATCAAGTTATTGTATTAATCCAGAAAATGTGACTTTACCTTCTCACATACCGGTACCCTGCAGTCCGCCAGCGAGTTATCTGCCATATTGAATGACTGTGTCAAATGACGGAGCGATTGCGCTGGGTAGTAGCGAAGCGGAATTCTCCAGCACTACCGGCCGAGGCGTAGGAGGGTGGTTCGCAAATACACAGTATAGACATATTGTATACCGTACATTCATTCGAAACGTTACCACCTAACTAGAATATTTAAGAAAATATTACTGACTATACCTAGGAGCAAAATTATAGCAAAACTCCACAATATGAGTATATGGTTACCTGAACTCCGTAGCTAAATGGTTAGCGCGCTAGGCTTTGGTCCTTAGTGCCCCGGGTTCGATTCCCGGCCTAGCCATCAGGGATTTTAATCTTCTGGGGTTAATTCCCGTGGTTCGGGGACTGGGTATACGTGACGTCTTCATTCTCACTTCATCCTCATTACGACACCCACGGGCGTCAACCAGAAAGACCTGCACTCGGCCTCTCCGAAGGCCACACGCTCATTATAACATGAGGCTTCAATTCAAATGTCAATAACAATGCAATTTGAGACTAAACCATCGCTTTACTCATTCATTCTGCAACTCTGTGTGTGAATAAGTCGCCTCCATGATCCCCTATTAGCAATTAGCACTGCGGCCTCCACTACCTCTCACCTTGAAATTCAACACCTAATCTAACCATCGCTTCGTAGGTCTACCTCTAATTCTCTTACCTTCCACATCCCAGGGGCTCACATCTAGTGGGACGTGGGTTGGCGACCACGGGACTCCAGCTGAGTCCGGCATTGCTTACCACTTACTTGTGCCGGGCTCCTCTCTGTTATATTTCCTGTCGACCTCGACGGTATTAGGGTATCCGAAGCCTAGGGAGTCTCTTCCTTTCCCGCTTTAATTGTCCCTTCACTCATCTTTCCTGATCCCTCATTCTTCGAGAGGTCAGACCTCTTGTTTTTATTTGATTGTATCTCCTGGCTTCTGCTCAAGGCCTTCAAGGAGGCAGGGTGTGTAGCCCCACCACTTATGGTGCACCCTGGATAGTGCTACATCCTCAAGGGCTCACGTCTGGTGAGTTCGGGAGTTGGCGACCCCGAGGGCTTCCTGAGCTGGGTCCAGTTTTTCTCCTTCTTCCATTGCCTTTGGGGCGGGCCCTCTCCTATTTAACTTTCCTGTCTGCCTTTCCTGGCTCTCCTTTCTTCCAAGTCCCTTAATTCTCATTCTTCGAGGGTTGAGGCCATTTCCTTTCCTCCTGGCTTTTGTTTCCCTTATTCTTGTTTTTGTTTTCCATTTCCTCTTATAAGCCTCCATGGCTTAGGCGGCAGCACGCCGGCCTCTCACCGCTGGGTCCGTGGTTCAAATCCCGGTGACTCCATGTGTGATTTGTGCTGGACAAAGCGGAGGCAGACAGGGTTTTCTCCGGGTACTCCTTTCCCCCCCCCCCCCCCTCCAGGTTGGTGGCTCCCCCGGACTCAGCGAGGGAACTCATCTCTACCGCCTTTCCAGGCAGTGTCCTAGAGCTGGGAACATCCGGTCGGAGGGGATACAACTGGTGAGGCGTGATCAGCACCTCGCCCAGGCGGCCTCACCTGCAAAGCGAACAGGGGCCTCATGAGGGAAGGGTGAAGAGGAAGATTAGGAGGGATATGCAAGGAAGGGGAAAGGAGGCGGCCGTGGCCTTACGGTAGGAACAATCCCGGCATTTGCCCGAAGACGAAGAGGGAAACCACGGAAAACCACTTCGAGGATCGCTGAGGTGGGAATCGAACCCTCTATACTCACTTGGGCCACCCGAGCCAGTCCTCATACCACTTTTCAAATTTCGGGACAGAGCCGGGAATCAAACCCAGGACCTCCGGGGCGGCAGCTAACCATGCTGACCACTACGCTACGGAGGCGACCCGGTTTTCCCTGTCACAATTTCATTCCAGCAACACTCTCCACTATCATTTCATTTCATCTGTCATTCATTTAATCATTGCCCCAGGAGAGTGCGACAGGCTTCAGCAGCCGGCACAGATCATATCCTCGACGCTAAATGGAGGCTTCATTCATTCCATCCCTGACCCGGTCAGTCGACTGGAAGCAAGCTTTAGATTTTCATTTTCATTTCCTCTTCTAGTCTGTAAGCATAAGGTGCGTTCAAAAAGTAACGAGCCGGAGGATACCTTTCCTGCACCCGTGTGGATGGCCTTGCCTTTTTTGGGTGGTGGTGGCCCTGGATGCTTCCACTGGAGGCTTTGTCGTTTGGATTCTGGTTCGAAGTGATGACACCATGACTCATCTCCAGCCACCACTCGTGCCAGGAATCCATTCCCTTAACTCGCATAGCGCTGGAGATGTCCAAGACAGTGGGCCATTCGACATGCTTCCTGGTGTGGTTGAAGACTGTGGGGACCCATTGGGCACACACTTTTCGCAAGTTCAGTCGTTCCTTCATGATGGTGTGCACACTTCCGACGCTCAATCCGACCACGGCGGCTATGGCGTTCACTGTCACTCGGCGGTCCTGGGTAATGAGTGCATCAACCAGCTGGACGTTGTCATAGGTAATGCAGGGGGCGCCCCAGACCAGGCATCATCGGCTAACGACACCCGTCCTTCCCTGAAGCGCTTGTGCCACGCCTTGACCCTTGCAAGGGACATGCAGTGTTGGCCGTACACTTGTGACATTCGGCGATGAATGTCCGTTCCCCCTACTCCTTCCGCTGTCAGAAACCGAACAACACCTCTTTGCTCCTCGTTTGACGCCTCCATGTCACTGTTTGCAATGCGACTGGCAGCGTTGGACGATTGATGCATGCTGCTGCTCGCTTTGTATCGTCACGTGACTTGAACGCGTGCCCTCTAGCGACGGGCTGTGACCTTCCACGCTCTGGTCGGAACCACACCTCGTTACACACGCCACGATTAGCCAATGTCGTCACCGGTTTGCGCATTCCAGCCTCCGGCTCGTTACTTTTGAACGCACCTTATACATGTATGTAGTTAGTATTAGTTGTAGTTTTCATCCTCATCTCATCTTTCATCTTTCACCCCAACCATTAGGGGCCGATAACCCAGATGTTAGGCCCCTTAAAACAACAATTATCATCATCATCATCTTACCTTCTACAGCCAAACTCGTTAACCTCTCAAATGTGTGTAGTGTTATTGCCCCGAGGGGGATCTTAAACGTGTCAGTAATCTACTGTCACGGCTGCCTCGCATTTCATCACCCTCAAATGCCAACTGACTGCGCCAGGATTCCATCTTGCAACAGTGGCACAGAAGGCGAGAACGTTACCGCTGTGCCACGCAACCAGTCAACCTATTCTCTTCACATGACCCCACCATCTGAGTCGGCTCATACGAACAATTTCAATTAACGTGTTCATTTCTAACTTAACCATTACCTCTTCATCACTAGTACCCTCCTGCCATTGCTCCCATCTATTTATCCCAACAAACATTCGTGCTACCCACATATCAGTTACCTCTAACTTATGTGTGAGATATCCTGATTCTACCCAGCTCTCACTTCCATACAGCAAGGTAGGTCTAAATACTTTTTTTTGTCGTGTGGCCTCCTGAGAGGTCGAGTGCTGGTCTTTCTAGTCGACGTCCGTGGGCGACCTGCGCGTCGGGATGAGAGATGGAATGGATGAAGATGAATGCAACTGAGCAAGGATGTGGAAGGAAGCGGCCGTGGCCTGTCAGAAGGTACCGTCCCAGCATTTGCCTGGTGTTGAAAATGGAGAAACCACGGAAAGCTATTTCAAGGACGGCCGAGTCAGCAGAGAGCTTGGTCCCATGACCTAACGCTGCGCTTTAGCCAGCGTAGCCACTGCTGTCGGTGGTCTAAATACTGAGCGATGTAGGGAGAGTTTCGTCGCTATAATGACCTCCTTCTTGCAGATTACTGTAGATCGCAACTGAGAACTCACTGCATTGGTTTTTCTGCACCTTAACTCTCCCTCTCTCACTATAGGCTACCACCATCCCCTGCCCCTATCACAAAATGTAGGGGGAAAACTGGTTTTCAGAAAGGTGTAAGGCAAGGCTGCAACTTATCACCCATACTTTTCAATCTTTACATTGAACAAGCAATGAAAGAAATTGTAGACAAATTTAAAGTGGGAGTGAAGATTCAAGGAGAAATAATTTCAACTCTGAGATTTGCTGATGACATCGTCATCTTGGCCGAAACGCCTGAGGATTTGAATGAGTTTTTGAATGGTATGGACTCCGTCTTACGGAATGAATACATGATGAAAATTAATAAATGTAAAACAAAAATACTGGAATGCAGCTGAAATAAATCAGAAACCTCTAGGGACATCAAATTGGCAGGTGGAAAGCTGAAGGAAGTACAGTAGGAGACTTCTGTTACTTACGAAGCAAAATAACCAGTGGTGGACGAAGCAAAGAGGATATAAAAAGTAGGTTGGCTCAGGCAAGGAAAGCCTTTCTACAAAAAAGGAATCTGTTGACATCGAATATAGATTTAGGTATTAGGAAGTCATTTTTGAAAGCCTTTGTCTGGAGCGTGGCGCTCTATGGAAGTGAAACTTGGACTATTGGTGCAGCAGAAAAGAGGAGAATTGAAGCATTTGAAATGTGGTGTTACACGAGAATGATGTAGATCAGATGGGTATATAGGGTGACAAACGAAGAGGTATTAAGACGAGTGGGAGAGGAGAGATGTTTCTGGCGACTGCTAATGAAGAGAAGAGATAGGTTAGTAGGACACATACTAAGACACCCAGGAATAGCAAGCTTAGTTATGGAAGGAAGGGTTGAGGACAAGAACTGTAGGGGTAGACCAAGGTGAGAATATGTTAAACAGATTGCTTCGGATGTAGGGTGTGGTAGCTATGTAGAGATGAAACGATTAGCTCAAGACAGGGAGGCAAGGAGGGCTGCATCAAACCAGTCAAAAGACTGAAGACTCAAACACAACAGAATAAGTTGGGCTGTCGATGAACATGCTTAGGGCATGACCACTCTTCGAGAAGAATGAAGCCACCATTTTCTTGCCAACACTTCGGGGGCGCTTCACTTTTGTCGGTGTCTTGTCATTAGGAAAGATCCACACTGCTGATTGCCGCTTGGTCGCCGGATCAAATTGATAAATCCAGTTTTCGTCACCCGTGACGATGTCAGAAACCCGTCTCGAGCCCCCTCCTTTGAATCTAGTCAGCATTTCCTCACATCATTCAACATGGGCGTGTTTTTGTTCTTCTGTCAAATTGTGAGGCACCCATCGGGATGAGACCTTCCTCACACGAAGGGATTCATGCAGGATTTTCAAAACTGCTGGCGAACCAATCTGCAATGCTGCCTCAATTTCTTTAAATGTTAGACGATTATTTTCGCGAAGCATTTTCTCCACGGTAGTGATGTTTTCCTCAGTCACCGCCGTTGCCAGACGCCCGCTTCTCTCCTCATCTTTCAAAAATTTTCGGCCCCTTTTAAATTCCCGAAACCACCGGAAAACTGTGGCACGGGAAGAAGCTATCTCCCCAAAATCCTGTTGCAAACGCTCAAAACATTGAGACTGGTTTAACCCACTTTTAAAATAGTAGAAACTCATTCCACAAAAATGCTCTCTTTCCAGCTCCATTGCAGCAACTGACTACCTGCGCGCTGCGGCTTGTTCGACCTTGCACTGCGGGACTTCCCGGAGCGGGAGAGGCTCTTTCACCTGACGTTACAGACAGCTAGGCACAGGGCTGCGAGTATTGTAGAAATCCGAAGTTATACGATTGACTTCGCGTCACCACTTGGTAGCTTTACGATTGCTTACGAAATGAGAAGCTTATATCCTCTCTGTTTCAAAATAAATCATGTGATTGTGCCAGAGCTTATCTATATTTACGACACTTTACTAAATGTAAAATACTGTAGTGTAATATTCAACATATCATATTCTCAGAATACATTACATTGAAGTATCTCCATTTTCTGTTCATATCCCGTCGGCCTGTTGGTCTAGGGGTACGATTCCTGCTTCATGTGCGAGAGGTGCCGGGTTCATACCCCGGAAATGCACAGAATTTCAATTTTGTTTTATCTTTAGAAAAGTTTCAAAAGGTGTATAAAAGAACCTTAGGAACGTTCTTATTTTCGTGCTAGACTTGTACATATACCGGTAATATAAATACATAGTTTGAGGTCAAACGCTTCTTTTTTTCCGTCGTTTTACCCTCCTGGTTGGCTTTTACCTCGGACTTAGGTTGGTTGGTTGGTTCACCAGTTTAGGGGCTGTGACAACGCGGTCATGTAGCCCCGTGTACTTTGGGTGGGTGTAGAATCTGTCTGATAACCGGTGTCAATTGTGATGGCTGTATTAGATGCAGACATTATGTCCTTACTTGAATTAAAAACAGATAACACACACTAATACAGCCATCAAAATTGACACCGGTTATCAGACAGATTCTACACCCACCCAAAGTACACGGGGCTACATGACCGCGTTGTCACAGCCCCTAAACTGATGAACCAACCAACCCACCAACCAACCTAAGTCCAAGGTAAAAGCCAACCAGGAGGGTAAACCGACGGGAAAAAAAGAAGCGTTTGACCTCAAACTATGTATTTATATTACCCAGGGCCGGCGAGAGGCCGGTGTAGGGGGTGCTACACTGGGGCCCGGAGCCCCGAAGGGGCCCGACCCGGGCCCAAAGATGTAATGTAAATTTTTCTGGTTGGTACAGAATTCTAGACCTACCTCATCCAGTTCTATCCGGAAAACTGGAAATGTATGTGGCTATTAAATTAGCTAGATATTTTATTTATACCATACAAATCACAAAACAAACTTAAGTTGATGTTGGCAATGTTGCACACAATCTATGAAGCGCGTGCGCAAGGATTCCCGCACCGAGGAAGGGTTTTCCCCGCTGTCCACGCACTGGCAGCAATGTGCTGCGTAAATAATGCTTTGTCACCCACTGTCATTCGATTGTCTAATCCAATAGGAATACGTGGTATTAGTGATTCGCCACGGTGTGTGATTTGTATACGTCAGTTTGAATGGTGCCGGTGTGTAATATTGTTTGATTACGGATAGCAATTTAGAATGCGTATAGTGTGTTTTAGTGAAACTTACTATGAGTTGCAATTACAAACACAAATCAGGTGCTCAAAAAAGGAAGGCAAGAGAAGACAGGGAGTTGAAGGAAAGAGCATCGAAGGAAAGCCAGCTATCGCTTGGACAGTTTTTAAAATATTCACCTTCATCATCGCCAGTTATAGAAAAAGGTAACATTACTAATAGGCCCACCGGTAGTAATATTTATAAAGTAGATGTTTTACCTACAAATGAACAACAAAATGAAATCGAATCAAACAAGGAAGAACGAGTTCCCATCACTGAAACAGGGACTCCTAGTGCTATTCAGTCTGTGTCGCCTACGAATATTGAATCTATCAAAGGCCACAAACCACCTTTACCTTTCCCAGACAAATATGTTGATGTAGGTGTCCCTGCTTTCGATAGCAGCCGAGACTTAAACCACCCCCATGTTCCTTTGCCTGAACCATTTCCTGTGGATTCGGCAGGCTATTCCGTTCCCGTGTCGGTCTTCCAAAATGGTGAACTAATTACTCGTGATTGGCTTGTTTGGATCAAGGTTAAGAAAGCGTTTTACTGTGTACTTTGCAGAATATTCAGTACGTTGCCCCCAGCCAAAACGATCTTCGTTCACTCTTTCTGAAGGATATTCTGCGGAAAAAAGCTGGAAAAACTCTTCAATAAAGTGCCAGAACATGAGAGTAGTTCCAGTCATAAAAGCTGCTACGTTGAGTGGAAGTCAGAGGTGATCAAATCAAAAAATAATAAATCGCTAATGGACTTAATCTTTCACTCCATTCAACAAGAAAAGGACATGTGGCGTGATCGTTTAAAGCGACTTCTTAATGTCACTTTATTCCTAGCTGAAATAGGACTTGCTTTTCGGGGTAGTATTGATAAAATCGGGAACCACTCAAATGGCATTTTTTTTTGAATTTTAGACCTGCTGGCCAATTATGATCAAGTTTTGAATGAACATTTAAATAGAGTCCGCTCGTTTCAAGAAAAGGGAGAAAGAATGCAAGTGAATTATCTGTCTCATGATATTCAAAATTAGTTTATTACTCTTTGCGCTGCCCAAGTTACGAAGAAAATTTTAGAAGAAAGAGAAATGGCAAAATACTATGTCATAATATTTGATGCAACACCAGATTCTGCACATGTTGAACAGACGGCGTTTCTTTTGAGATACGTTTATTTGACTGAAAATGAAACTCAGCCTTACCAAGTCGAAGAAAGGCTACTTTGCTTTATCGACTGTACCAAAAAGAGTGGAGACGTAATTCCAGAGTTTATTTTAGATAAGCTAAAGGAGTTTGACATCCCATTAAAAAAATGTAGGAGTCAATGTTACCACAATGGGAGTAATATGAAAGGAGCTCAGGCAAGAATTCTGTCTGCTAACAGTGAAGCAGTTTACTCTGCTTGCACGTGTAATTCCTTGAATCTGTGTGGAGAACAAGCAGTGGAGAGCTGTGTGGCTGCAGTAACATTCTTTGGAGCTGTTCAAAAGTTATTTAACGTATTTAGCTCCAGCCCCCAAAGATGGGAAATTTTGAAAGGAAAGATACCAAGCTCCCTTCACTCGATGTCGAAGACTCGCTGGTCTCTTAGAGTAGACAGCGCTAAACCAGTCGCAGCTCACCTTCCAGGGATAATAGAAGCATTCGAGGCATTGACTGAACTGAGCATAACTTCTAAATGTCGTCGAGAACTTGAGGCATTGAAAAAATATTTCAAAACCTTCAACTGCCTTCTTCTTGCGTCTATTTGGTTCAAGGTAAGAATGCATCATATACAGTATATTATATAGCCTATATTTATTATTCAATTATACCATATATTCGTTTAGAAAGAGGCGTGTAGCTACGGTAGTCAAAAATACCTGCGGGATAAATGGTCTTAACTACCAAAGAAAATATTATTTATTTTCCTGGTAAAATAGTATTTCTTTGACCTACAAAGATATTTCAAGCCACATAAAAATCATAAAAACTAACACTTGTCACAAAAATACTAACTACAGTAGAGCCTCGTTAAGTCGGCACTCTTTAACGCGCCCGTCTGCGTAACAAGGACTGGGTTTAATTGTTTTTATATTTTGTTGTTGTTTTGTTGTTTATTTTCCTGGTAAAATAGTATTTCTTTGACCTACAAAGATATTTCAAGCCACACAAAAATCATAAAAAACTAACACTTGTCATAAAAATACTAACTACAGTAGAGCCTCGTTAAGTCGGCACTCTTTAACGCGCCCGTCTGCGTAACCAAGACTGGGTTTAATTGTTTTTATATTTTGTTGTTGTATAACATTTACTACTCAGTTAATGTCCCTTGAATCAGTAAACTGGCAGTGCGAGTGGACCTGTTTTGCTTGACGGGACTGTACTGTACTCAGTATCGTGACTGCGTAGACGATGAGTCATCCCCCATCCCCTCACCCCCGCGCCAATGGAGTAAACCTGTTGTACTCAACAGTGGATGTGGGTTGCACAAAAATGCATAAATGGCAGGGGCCCGAAATACCCCCCAGCACTGGGACACGCGGCCGCTCTCTCCGGCCCTGATATTACCGGTATATGTACAAGTGACGCACGAAAGAAAGAACGTTCCTAAGGTTCTTTTATACACTTTGAATCTTTTCAAGAGATAAAACAAAAGTAAAATGCTGGGCATTTCCGGGATATGAACCCGGCACCTCTCGCACACGATGCAGGAATCGTACCCCTAAACCAACAGGCCGACGTGCAAAGAACAGAAAATTGAGATACTTCAATGTAATGTATTTTGAGAATATGATATGTTGAATATTACACTACAGTATTTTACATTTAGTAAAGAGTCGAAAATATAGATAAGCTCTGGCACAATCACATGATTTATTTTTGAAACAGAGAGGATATAAGCTTCTCATTTCGTAAGCAATCGTAAAGCTACCATGTTGTGACGCGAAGTCAATCGCATAACTTCGGCTTTCTACGCTACTCGCAGCCCTGTGCCTAGCTGTCTGTAACGTCAAGTATTGACAGTGCTTCGTTCATAATTCAAAGATCTGACTGAAATAAATTGAAGGTATTGACCAATATATTTCTCATACTCTCAATATTGCTAAGGCTGAAAGATGCAACCCACACAAAACATACATATACATATTTTAATGCTAGTCCTCATAACGATGGATGATACTAAGACAAAAGAAAGATGTTCTGTTAATAATTAAACAGCCTACTTTCATTTAGTGCAGGCAGCGGAGGTGGCAGCTGGGCGGAAATGGACCACACATAGCTCAAACAGCTAAGCTCACAATCCACAATAACCTGACCATTTATTAACAATCACATAATCATACTTTGAATATTAGACCATGGGGTGGAGCATTATTCAGTAATATTCATATGAGGACTTATGACTATGCTTATGCTTCATTGGTGGAACTTAAGTATTTTTTCGTTAGTAGAATTTTGGTATTTAATTGTTAGTAGACGATTAGTATTTTTGTTGGTAGAATTGCTCTATTACTTATTCTGAAAGGGAGTAGCAGCCTTTCAGAATGAATCAATTCTTTACTTGTCTTATAGACGGTTAAGATTTTGATAATATACGCCAACTAATGGCTACACTGCGTTCTGCTGCACGGCTGAAAGCAACGGGAAACTACAGCCGTAATGCTCTTCCCGGGGTTATGATGGCCTCCTCCCTTGTAAAATTCCAATCCGGAGGTAAACTAGTCCCCCGTTTGGATCTCCGGGTGGGGACTACTCGAGAGGAGGTTAACATCACAGAAGAGACAAAGAGGAAATCTGAAATTCTATGGATCGGAGCGTGGAATGTTAGAAGTCTACTGGGAAGTGGAAGGTTAGAAAACTTTGAAAGGGAAATGGATAGGTTGAGGTTGGATTTGGTTGGGATTAGTGAAATGCGCTGGCAGGAAGAACAGGACTTTTGGTCAGGAGACTATAGGGTCATTAGCACTAAATCAAACAATGGGCAAGCAGGGGTTGGTCTCATATTGAGTAGGAAACTTGGACAACGGGTGGAATATTATGAGCAATATAGTGAACAGATTATTGTAGCAAAAATCAATACAAAACCTACGTGCACCACAGTGGTACAAGTCTATATGCTTACCAGTCAAGCTGATGATGAAGATGTTGAAAAGGTCTACGAAGAAATAGATGAAATTCTGAGGTATATCAAGGGTGATGAAAATGTTATAGTAGTGGGAGTTTGGAATGCTATGGTAGGAAAAGGAAGAGAAGGGAAGATAGTAGGAGATTTCAGATTAGGTGAAAGGAACGATCGAGGAAGCAGACTGATGGAATTCTGCACCAGCATGAGTTGGTCATAGCTAACACCTTATTCAATAACCACAATAGAAGAATATACACATGGATGAGACCAGGAGATACAGGGCGTTACCAAATCGACTTCATTATGGTCAAGCAGAGGTTTCGAAACCACATTTTGGATTGTAAAACATATCCCTGTGCTGACATAAACTCTGACCACAATCTGGTTGTTATGAAATGCAGATTAAAGTTGAAGAAACTGAAGAAAAGTCAAAAGCCAAAAAGGTGGGCAATAGGCAGACTGAAAGTAAAGGATGTAAACGAAAGATTCAAGAAGAGTATAAAGGAAGGACTAATGAAAACCCCTAAACAAACTTCAATTGCAGACGAATGGGCACTTTTGAAGAATGAAATAACAAAATCCGCCGAAGAAAACATTCGTAGGAAAGAAAGAATGGGTAGAAAACCGTGGATCACTCAGGATATACTAGAATTGATGGATGAAAGGCGGAAACACAAGAATGTAAGAGATGAAAAGGGGAAAGCAGAATACAGACGTCTGAGAAATGAGATTAACAAGAAGTGCAAGGAAGCGAAAGAAGAATGGTTGAAATAGAAATGTGCAGGTATAGAAAATTGTATGAAATTAGGAAAAGTAGACACAGCTTAAGAATACTTTTGGGGATAAGAAGACCAAGTGCTGTAATATTAAGGACACAAATGGAAAGCCTCTAACAGATAGGAAAGAAAAGGTTGAGAGATGGAAAGCTTACATAGTGTGTTTGTATAAGGGAAAGGCGGTAATGTAATGGAAAGGAAGGAGGAAATTGATGAGGATGCAAAAGGAGATTTAATATTGATATCAGAATTTGACAGAGCATTGGAAGACTTAAGCAGGAACAAAGCACCAGGCATAGATGATATACCAATTGAGTTGCTACGCTGCATAGGAGATGAAGGTCTGATTAGGTTATTTCACTTGGTGTGTAGGATTTATGAGACAGGTGAGGTACCCTCTGATTTCAAGAAGAATGTTATCATCCCTATACCGAAGAAAGTGGGAGCTGACAGATGTGAAGATTACCGTACAATCAGCTTGATTAGTCATGCTTCAAAGATACTGTCAAGAATAATTTACAAGAGGATGGAAAACCAGATAGAAACGGAGTTGGGTGAAGACCATTGGTTTCAGAAGAAATGTAGGAACAAGGGAAGCTGTACTAAGTCTTAGGCTGATTTTGGAAGGTTGAGTGAGGAAAGATAAGAGAACGTTCATGGCATTTGTAGACTTAGAAAAGGCTTTTGGTAACGTTGATTGGACTAAATTATTTGACATTTTGAAAACGATTGGAATAAAGTTCAGGGATAGGAGGGTTATCTATAATCTATACAGAAACCAGACAGCAGTCATTTGAGCTAAAGGACATGAGAGAGAAGTTGGTATTCAGAAAGGTGTAAGGCAAGGTTGCAACTTATCACCCATACTTTTCAGTCTTTACATTGAACAAGCAATGAAGGAAATTGGAGAAAAATTTAAAGTGGGAGTGAAGATTGAAGGAGAAATAATTTCAACTGTGAGATTTGCCGATGACATAGTCATGGGCATATCTAGCCTGAGGATTTGAATGAGTTTTTGAATGGTATGGACTCCGTCTTGAGGCAAGAATTCATGATGAAAATGAATAAATGTAAAACAAATATATTGGAATGCAGCCGAAATAAATCAGAATCCTCTATGGACATCAAATTGGCAGGTGAAGAACTAAAGGAAGTAGGAGACTTCTGTTACTTAGGAAGTAAAATAACCAGTGACGGACAATTCAAAGAGGATATAAAATGTAGGTTAGCTCAGGCAAGGAAAGCATTTCTACAGAAAAGGAATCTGTTGACATCGAATATAGATTTAGGTGTTAGGAAGTCATTTTTGAAGGCCTTTGTCTGGAGCGTGGCACTCTATGGAAGTGGAACTTGGACTATTGGTGCAGCAGAAAAGAGAAGAATTGAAGGGTTTGATATGTGGTGTTACAGGAGAATGATGAAGATCAGGTGGGTAGATAGGGTTACAAACGAAGAGGTATTAAGACTAGTGGGAGTGGAGAGATGTTTCTGGCGACTGCTAATGAAGAGAAAGAGAGGTTGGTAGGACACATACTAAGACACCCAGTAATAGCAAGCTTAGTTATGGAAGGAAGGGTCGAGGACAAGGACTGTAGGGGTAGACCAAGGTTTGAATATGTTGCACAGATTGCCTCGGACGTAGGGTGTGGTAGCTATGTAGAGATGAAACGATTAGCTCACCACAGGGAGGCATGGAAAGCTGCATCAAACCAGTCAAAAGACTGAAGACTCCAACAACAAACAATCATATTAAGCAGGCAAACTTGAAGGTCAATCACCACTATCGGTATCTCAACAAAAAATCACATATCTTGACTACTTGTGCTGGTTCAAATACTAATGCAGCTAAATAAGTGTATACAGTATATTGTAAATATCATAACCTACACTTGCAAACGTAGATTTAATAGCCTAAGTGTTATGGATCTAATGATTAGGGCTCGGATTTTTAGGTAAATAAATATTTTTTATGTAAATACATATTTTAAGCATTTTTCCTATAAATACACTGCTTTTCACTTATTAGCACATAAAAAGTCATAATATTTACATTTTTTAAAATCAGTATGCTAGATCTTTCAGTTTATTGCATTTTTGTTCTGTGATACTTCAACGGAGAAGAACCTGTGAGCTATCTAATCTTCATGCAGAGCGTATATCAGCTTGCAACTGTGTTATTCTTAACGTGTTGCTCCGTGCCACTCACTGTAGAAGCCGGGGATTTCCTTGTCCATAGCCATATTCCATCACGTGCTATAACTCCCCCTCCCTCAACTACCTGGAACCAGTGTCACTCATATACAGTTCATTTCTGGCACTGTGAAATGTAAGGCAGTTCTACGATGCCTAAATTAAAAACATCTACAAGTTATCGTCTGTTTGAAGAATTTAAAGGTAATTTTACTTCTGATGGGCGCCTTCTATTCTGCCAAGCATGTGGGAAAGCAATCATGGCTGAACAGCGGTCTCAAGTTACATAACAGCTCAAGGGCAAGAAACATATTCTTGCAGTTTCGCACCTTTAGAATAGCCTAAGTGTTTCGGGATAATCGTCGGGCATTTGTGATGGACAACCTGAAGATGTATCTCGTTGTGTATTGTAATGCTTCAGCTGTCAGTGAGACATAGATTAAATTGCATTCGTGAGTACTGCATATTGTTTATATCCACATTAATAAAAAGTAGGGGAGAGCTAGGAGTTCTGCCCCCCCCCCCCCCCCCAGCACCACTACTCCCAATGCGAGCCGATAACTCCCGAACCCGTGGTCGGAGATTCACGAATGAGGTGTCGTTGGACTAGAGCTGACGGGGGCTTTGCTATGGACCACTCGTTATATTTTTGAATTTTTTTTTGAAAATTTTTGTTTTCGAAAGTAGGTGATTGTTTGAAAACCAAACATGATAGAATGTTGTGCCATGGCTCAAACGAACGGTCTCTATGTCCTTTATTTTTTACAATAAAACGTTTTTATTTTTTAAGTTTTTTTGAAAAAGTTCAATATTGAAATTTTTATATTTTGGAAACTAAAGAGTTTACAAACAATTTGTTTGACATAAATGAATGGCCCTGACCCCCTCTACCCCCAAAATAAATTTCAAGTCTGTAGGACTAAAACTGTGCTGTAGTGTGGGTTCTACTCACCCCCCTACTTTCATAAAAACTTTGGGCTATATCTCCCGAACGCCTGGTCGGATTTTAACGAACGAGGTATTGTTGGCGTTGGGATGACGTTCTCTTGGCTAAGCATGTGTGTTGGTATTTAAAAAAATGAAAATGTTTGTTTTTTGGATTGGTGCTATTTTGGAAACGGTGAATTGGAAAAAAAAAGTTTGTTTCATGTTAATGAAAGGTGGGTATGTCCTCTAGGCGGACAGCAAGTTTCAAGGGTGTAGGAGGAAAAAAATGATAGCCTACTTTCTCGCGAACATTGGTGATCATTGGCGAACGGATGGTCGGATTTTAACAAATGAGGTGTCGTTGGACTCGAGCTGACGTCCTCTTTCCTATAGACCACTCGTTATTTTTTCAAAAAAAAAATTTGTTTTCAAAAGTAGCCGATAGTTTGAAAACCAAACATGATAGAACGTTGTTCAATAGTTCAAACCAATGGTCTCTATGACCTTTATTTTTTATATTTATACTTTTCTTATTTTTGAGATTTTTGAAAACCCTTAAATTTTGAATTTTTACTATTTTGGAAACTAACATGTGACAAATAAGTTTGTTTGACATAAATGAAAGATCCCTACCCCGTCTACCATGAAAATAAATGTCAAGTCTCTAGGACAAGAACTATGCATTTTTTTAATCAAAGTGCGTTTGTAGACAGAGAGCCGGTAGCGCTTGACGTATGTTCCAACGAGGCTATGACTGAGCATGGTGGATACGGGAAATGGCTATTTCGACGGGGCGATGTATGGCAAAACGAGGGGTGGCTTTTCACTATTTTTTCCTATGACAGATGAATGAAGGCGAATATTTTGAAATGTGACAAGCATGCTAAGATTTTTTACCCCTGAAGGGGATCTTTAACGTTTTAGTTAACAGTGATGAGCGAGATTGCTCTCTGGCACAACAGACGGTTGTAGGATATGACCAAGTGATTCTTAGACGTTGGCGATCTCGGTGACCGTGCCCGGAAGAAATGAATTGCTATTTTGGTGGGATGGCGGGGAAGCTTATGACGGTTGTTTTTGTGATATTTCCTATGATGGATAGAGGTGAATATTTGAAATGTGTTAAGTGTGCTAGGATTTTTTTACCCCTGAAGGGGATCTTAAACATGCTAGTAAACGGTAATAAGCGAGACTGCTGTCTGGCACAGTAAATGGTTTTAGAATATGGAAACCTATAACATTTGCTCGACCAAGTCATGTGCATGTATGCAAAGATCCAAAACGGTAAGGTCATTGGCCTGAAATGTTATAAACTAAATATTGAACTGGGTAAAGTCATGTGTTTTAGGGTGAAAGTATGTGGTTAACATGATCATGTATTGAGGATGGCCGCTTGCTAGTAATTGTTATTATTACAATAAAATGTTTAATAATAATAATAATAATAATAATAATAATAAGCCACACATGCTTTCAATGCTAACACACACACACATACAGTCCTGCTCACTGGTGACTGAATATTGTACCTAGCCAGAGGACTCGTGAGAGAGACTGCTGATAAGACAAAAAATGTCTACGTCAGCAGGAAGTGTGATATCAGCTTACTTGCCTCGTGGTGGCTAGCAGGTGTGCTGTTTAAGCAGAGACCGCCATTTTAGTTCTGAGACAGTAGGACTACCGATGTATAAGAGGCAGCCATTTTGGTTCCTTATTAAAAACATGAAACTAGTATAAGGTACACGAATCCTATTCAGATTGAGGAATGTGAAGAGGCGTGGGAACACGTGTGAAAGAGACAACATTTTAGGCCAAAACGCTGAGAAAATGCAACTCTCTTTGTTGCTAGGCTAACTGATAACGATTGCGTTAGTCATGCACTTGCCATTTTAGCACACGGACGTATACAGTAGAGCTCTGAACTGAACTTTGGAAGAAAAATCCTTTTATTTTTTTGGTAAGTACCTATGAATGATTATTTTAATAATGTCATGCTAATGAACCTTAAATTTGTAATTATTGATTAGGTAATTAATGATTTTTATTTATTTATTTATTTATTTGTTTGCAGATAACCGGTATACCTTACATGTCAGAGATACAAGAAACCATTGCGCTTTTGGGCCCACTAGAAGGAAACAGTAACAAGCCACTGCAAGTGAAGGTGAGATTATTTTTTTAAACTAACTTGTTTCATTTTTTTGTTTGATAATATTTTATTTTATGAAATGCATGTATTAACCTGAATTTAGGTATTTATAGCGGTTTATTTTATTTATTTTTAGAAACTTGGAAAGAAAAGCCTTACCACCGTAGCAGTTGCTGATAACCCAAGACGCAGTTGAGTGCAGCCATTGTTTCCAGGCAGTGAACTATTGAAAACTCAGGTAAGTCTAACTTAAAAATGCTATGCCATTTTACCACTAATGAAAAACCCAAAGACAAAAAAATATTCATTACCTGTACATGACTGGTACAATGATTGTTTTCTTGAATAATGGCCATGTATTGACAAACGGTACAAGACTATATTGGTTGTTGACTGGGGAAAGTACAAGGCCATATTGGATTTTCTACAAACAAACAAAATTAATTTAATTTATGGGTGGTTCCCTATGGACTCAACAAATATCCACAGGTTTGAACAAGATAATCTGAACAAACTGACATGACATTCATTTTTGTTTATATATTGGTTAAAGGGGGATGTAAATAACTAAAGCTTTATAAAAAGAAAATAAGTGCATGGGTTACTGTTAGTGCCAACATACAGTTTATTTTTGATGGTGTTTTGATATATTAATGTCAATTAAGGTTAAAGTTTAATTACAAGTATTGATTGATTGATTGAGTGATGGGTTATTTTGTTTGTTTTTAGGTGTGGTCATGCGCCATTAACGCAATGAACAGACAGTGAAAAAGCATACATTATGCTTTAAAGTACTCTGTGCTCTAGTGCAACGTTAATAACTTGCAATTAAAAAAGTTTTATTATATCACATGGCGTTAGTACCAAATACAACAAGTGAGCAAGTTGGTTTACCACGTGGGTTAAATTTAAAATCAGAACATGATCGTTGGTTAACATTTGAATCCTGGCCTGTAGGCTTTTTGTCGACACATGAACTTGCAAAAGCCGTTTTTTCTACTTGAACCGAGAAGATGTGGTGCGCTGTGTGTTTTGTCGTATTGAACTTTCACACTGGGAAGAAGGGGATGATCCCTTTAGTGACCATTTGCGATGGTCTCCTTGTTGTCCTTACATGCTTGGAAAACAAGTGGGTAACATACCCGTGTATCCATTTTACCGAACCACAAGACCATTGGCCGCTACTTACGTTGCTGAATCACAAATAAATAATAATAATAATGATGTATTACCAGCCAACAACGGTAGTGTCGATATATGTGGTCCATATGCCATAGACAGTGTTGAATTGGCATGTGCTTTTGAAAAATTGTGAGTTTGCAAGACTAAAGCACTAGCACACCCAGAGTACAGCTCTGTTGAAAAACGTTTAGAATCTTATAAAAATGTTTGGCCATTAATATTAAAACACCTTACCAAACAGCTAAGTGAAGCTGGATTTATTTATACTGGTGAAGGGGATAAAACAATATATTTTTATTTTGGATTTGCTTTAAAGGATTGGCAAATGACTGATGACCCTTTTACGCAACACGCTCGTGGGTTACCTAATTGTAAATACATGGTGTTGCATTAAGGTCAGGTATTTGTGAACACTATTCGTAAAGAAAACGTGATTGCAGCACGAGACATAAAAGTGCCTTTAGAGTTAGAACACGCTGAGCAAATACATGAGGCTGAAAAAAAATAGACTTGTCTCACGAACAGATACAAAAGTGTGACCAACAATTATGTAAAATTTGTTATCAAGATGAACTAGGTGTTGTATTTTTGCCTTGTGGACACACGATAGCCTGTGTCAAGTGTGCATTAGAACTCAACACTTGTGCTATATGCAGAAAAGCAGTATCTGCTACAGTTAGGGCATTTCTTGCATAAATAGTATAATTTATTAGCAATGCATTGTGCAAAATCCCTAATTGCACAATATTATTAAAGCTGTTTTAGAGTGTAATAGATATGCTTTTCTTTTGTTTATAGACTACTACAATGAATGTTTTGAATGCTGTGGGTCAAGCATGTGGCTTAGAGACAAAGAAGCTCAGCGAATTGCCAACGCATATTCCATTCCGCATTATCAAGATTCGGAAATTGAAAACAGCATATGGTGATCGTGTACTTTGTATATGTGAAAACTTTGAGACATTTCTGCCTACACGGTTTAATGATATGTCGGAGAGTGTTTTTGATGAAGTCAATAATGCTGTGCAACCTGTACACTTAATTTATGAAGGTTTTAAAAACAATAGGTGCTTGGTCCGTTTTAATTAATTGAAAAAAAAATGTGAAATAATAATGGAAAATATAAGTAATGACAACGGACTGAAAGAATAAAATGTGTATAGAATAATAATGTTTTAGTTTTTAGTATTGTCTTAAAAAGTATTATCATGAAACAAAAAATGTATATAAAGTTAGTAAATAAATGCAAAATGATGTTACAATGTTGTTTTATTTTATACAAAGTTAGAATATTTAACATTGCAGAGTATACATGATTATGACAATAGATGCACACTTAATACAAGTCTTTCTCTCTTTACAATAGTCTGCTATAGTTTTTAAACACAAGGCTTGTTGTAGTTCTTTTTATAGCAATGTCCATTCACTGTTGTTTACAAAAACTGGGGAAGCCGCAATGGTTTTATAGGCATAAAAACCTTATTGTTATTACTATTTAGTCATGTTGATCCTCTTGCAATACTACGGTACCTTTTTTCATATCAAGAGCAGATGACCTAGTTGTTCCACTCCTTAAAACGACGACGACAACAACAACACTACCTCTTGCATAGTTTGTGATGTTGATGGCTCTTGCGATGTGGAAGACGGATTAAACATAACTTTTAGAACAGGGGTTAAACGTTGCTCATTAAACAATCCACTATTTTGAGTAGCAATATGGTTTTCTTGATTTTTTGTCGACGGCAACTGTGTTTCATGCAGTACAATACATTGATGATCACTGACACTTAAAACCTCACTATTTTTACTTTTTAGGTCACCACGACAATGCTTGGAACGTTGTTTTGAACAGCGCCAAATAACAGTTCTGTTTTTATTGGTTCGTTTCACAATATATGAATATCCTTTATAGTATGCATAAGGCTTACCATACCTAGTCACTGATATTTCCATGTCAACTATCCAGCATAGACTAAGCTCTAGTAAAGTCAACTTGGTAATAAGCATAATAGTTTAATGTGAGAGCAAATATGGATCTAAAGAGCTCAGGTAAAAGTGAAAGCAGATAAGCAAATATAAAAACCAAGAATGGGGGGTAAAAGTGGTCGCAAAGTGGTAGACCCATTACACAATAATTTTAGCACGACGTAGCTCTTGTTCAATTTCTTTGATTTCCCAATCGTGACCGGTATGCCCAGTTTGTTGTAAAGCATGCAAGTGTCCAAGCCGTTGAATTAGCTTACTGGGTTTGTTCCAGTATACAAATTTAACAAATGAATTTTTAGGTGTAAACAAAGCATTACCATTATCATTATCATCCTCATCACCATCATCATCATCATCATTATCATCATGATCATCTTTATCATCATGACCATTATCACTATTACTATATAGTCCTTTTTGATCCTCTTGGAATACCACTTCATTTATAGTCTGCGTTGATTTTGATAGTGTTAAAGGTTTCTTGGACATTGACAACTGTCTTAACATGACTTTTTGAGGACATGATAAGTCCTTTTGAACATTCACTACACTATTTTTAGCCGCAATATCGTTTTCTTGAACTTGCTTCTTAGCATTTTGATAATTGTTTGTAAACAGCAACCGTGGTTCGTTTGGAGCACTACATTGATGAACACTCACACTTAAAACCTTTCCATTTTTACTTTTCAGATTGCCTCGACATTTTGTTGACCTCTCTTTTGAGCATCGCCAGAATATTATTCCTTTCGCATTCTGACGATTATAGTTATAAGAGTAGCCCTGATAGAGTGCACGTTGCCTACCTTTGTTGGTTGTAGTAAGTTCCATAGTAGTAACTGACCTGTCAGTACGATGTTCACACTACAAAGGTTACAACTTTTTTGCTGATGGAGTGACCTACCATAAGCTTATATGTTGGCTTATGTGTTGGCTTTTTGTGTTGGCTTTTTGTGTTGGCTTTTGTGTTGGCTTTTTGTGTTGGCTTTTGTATTGGCTTTTGTATTGGCTTATTTGACAAGTTATTTTTGTCAATGTGTTAAGTGGATTTTTTCTTGGTGTTGGAAAGTATTTGAAAGAGAGGGAATATTTAAAGACTTAACCTCAGCTCAATAACCTAACCTAACTTAACTTCACCTAACCTAACGTAACCCAACATTACCTAACCCAACTTCACCTAACCTAACCTAACCTAACTTTACATAACCTAACCTTTCAACTCTCAGATGATAATTAAATTCTGGGCATAGTCGATTTGGAACCCAAAACCTCAAGGGTAAAAACCAATTATTTTTGGTAGCTTATTTTGGTAGCTTATTTTCATGGCTAACCTAACTTTACCTAACCTAACCTCAGCTCACTTTGGATATCACTAGTAAGTGTCCATATCCTCTGCTAGGTGGCATGCTAGTTGTTCAGGTAGTGCTTATATTTACCGCTAGGTAGCTGAAACATACGTTGCGTGTTTCATGTGACTCTTGTGAAGTTTGACCGCGTGCAAGACGTGCTTGTATATGCTCTGTAAATAAACTCAATATACAATTAACCATTAAATGTTCAGAACTAACATATATAGCCATGTTTAGGGTATATAGGAGACCCTTAGCAAGAAAGGCTGTCCAACCCACTAGTATACAGCCTTGACATACGCAGTAAGCACCTGTTGACAGTAAATCCTATACCACGTTGTTCATTACATGACACTTAAACAGGCTCTAGATCATGGACTAAAATTCATTAAAAAAAAACAATCAACGTATGCTGGGCTATATTTCCAAATATAGGATTTCTACAAAAAAGTTTGTTTGACATAAATCATTGGTGTTTACCCCCTCTACCTGTAAACCAAGTCTTAGGTCTCTAGAACAACAAAAATAAAATTTTGAAAATTGCAATATTTTCAAAATTAGGAATTCTACTAAAAAGTTTGTTTGATATAAATGAATGGCCCTGACCCCCTCTATTCCCATACCAAATTTCTAGCCTCTAGGACAAAACAAAATTAATTTTGAAAATAGGCTATATTTCCAAAATTAGGAATGTTACAAAAAGTTTGTTTGATATAAATCAATTGTCTTTACCTCCTCTAGCTCCTCACCAAATTTCAAGTTTCTAGGACAAAAGAAAATTATTTTGAAAAATGGTCACTATTTTGGAAACTAGCAATTCTACAAAAAAGTTTGTTTCACATAAATGAAAGGTCTCTATCCCCTCTACCTGTAAACCAAGTTTCAGGTCTGTATGACAAAAATGAAAAAGTTCAATTGGGAAAGTAGGCGATTTTTCATAAAACCAAACATTTTAAAAAGTGTTCTATGGGCTTAAACAAATGGACTCTATGTCCTTTATTTTTCATAATAAAACGTTTTAATGTTTTACATTTTTTTGAAAAAGTTCAATTTTGAAATTTTTATATTTTGGAAACTAGAGTTGACAAAACATTTTGTTTGACATAAATGAATGGCCCTGACCCCCTCTACCACCAAAATAAATTTCAAGTCGCTTTGACAAAAAATATCAGTAGGGGGTACGACGGGCTTTAAGCGAAGTGTCAGCCGCGCGGAATTGAAAAACTGCTGACACTAGGGCTTTAAGCCCGTCGTACCCCCCTACTGTTATTTATTGTCCTAGCGACTTGAAATTTGATATGCAAAAGGTACCGTAGTATTGCAAGAGGATCAACATGACTAAATAGTAATAACAATAAGGTTTTTATGCCTATAAAACCATTGCGGCTTCCCCAGTTTTCGAAAACAACAGTGAATGGACATTGCTATAAAAAGATCTACAACAAGCCTTATGTTTAAAAACTATAACAGACTATTGTAAAGAGAGAAAGAATTGTATTAAGTGTGCATCTATTGTCATAATCATCTATACTCTGCAATGTTAAATATTCTAACTTTGTATAAAATAAAACAACATTGTAACATCATTTTGCATTTATTTACTAACTTTATATACATTTTTTTGTTTCATGATAATATTTTTAAGACAATACTAAAAACTAAAACATTATTATTCTATACATATTTTTTTTCTTTCAGTCCATTGTCATTACTTATATTTTCCATTATTATTTCACATTTTTTTTTCAATTAATTAAAACGGACCATGCACCTATTGTTTTTAAAACCTTCATAAATTAAGTGTACAGGTTGCACAGCATTATTGACTTCATCAAAAACACTCTCCGACATATCATTAAACCGTGTAGGCAGAAATGTCTCAAAGTTTTCACATACACAAAGTACACGATCACCATATGCTGTTTTCAATTTCCGAATCTTGATAATGCGGAATGGAATATGCGTTGGCAATTCGCTGAGCTTCTTTGTCTCTATGCCACATGCTTGACCCACAGCATTCAAAACATTCATTGTAGTAGTCTATAAACAAAAGAAAAGCATATCTATTACACTCTAAAACAGCTTTAATAATATTGTGCAATTAGCGATTTTGCACTATGCATTGCTAATAAATTATACTATTTATGCAAGAAATGCCCTAACTGTAGCAGATACTGCTTTTCTGCATATAGCACAAGTGTTGAGTTCTAATGCACACTTGACACAGGCTATCGTGTGTCCACAAGGCAAAAATACAACACCTAGTTCATCTTGATAACAAATTTTACATAATTGTTGGTCACACTTTTGTATCTGTTCGTGAGACAAGTCTTTTTTTTCAGCCTCATGTATTTGCTCCGCGTGTTCTAACTCTAAAGGCACTTTTATGTCTCGTGCTGCAATCACGTTTTCTTTACGTATAGTGTTCACAAATACCTGACCTTAATGCAACACCATGTATTTACAATTAGGTAACCCACGAGCGTGTTGCGTAAAAGGGTCATCAGTCATTTGCCAATCCTTTAAAGCAAATCCAAAATAAAAAATATATTGTTTTATCCCCTTCACCAGTATAAATAAATCCAGCTTCACTTAGCTGTTTGGTAAGGTGTTTTAATATTAATGGCCAAACATTTTTATAAGATTCTAAACGTTTTTCAACAGAGCTGTACTCTGGGTGTGCTAGTGCTGTAGTCTTGCAAACTCACAATTTTTCAAAAGCACATGCAAATTCAACACTGTCTATGGCATATGGACCACATATATCGACACTACCGTTGTTGGCTGGTAATACATCATCATTATTATTATTTATTTGTGATTCAGCAACGTAAGTAGCGGCCAATGGTCTTGTGGTTCGGTAAAATGGATACACGGGTATGTTACCCACTTGTTTTCCAAGCATGTAAGGACAACAAGGAGACCATCGCAAATGGTCACTAAAGGGATCATCCCCTTCTTCCCAGTGTGAAAGTTCAATACGACAAAACACACAGCGCACCACATCTTCTCGGTTCAAGTAGAAAAAACGGCTTTTGCAAGTTCATGTGTCCGCAAAAAGCCTACAGGCCAGGATTCAAATGTTATCCAACGATCATGTTCTGATTTTAAATTAAACCCACGTGGTAAACCAACTTGCTCACTTGTTGTATTTGGTACCAACGCCATGTGTTATATTAAAACTTTTTTATTGCAAGTTATTAACGTTGCACTAGAGCACAGAGTACTTTAAAGCATAATGTATGCTTTTTCACTGTCTGATCATTACGTTAATGGCGCATGACCACACCTAAAAACAAACAAAATAACCCATCACTCAATCAATCAATCAATACTTGTAATTAAACTTAAACGTTAATAAATTGACATTAATATATCAAAACACCATTAAAAATAAACTGTATGTTTAAACACAAATAGTGCTAAATGTTCGGGCATAACACAACAAGATGACAGTGTTTCGCCCCGGTGTGCTATTGGGCTCCTCAGTTGGTTAAATCACACCTCACCAAGACACTGTCTAGTGCACACTGGGAAGGCCATTGCAGGACGTATTTGATACATGTGTATCCGCGTCACGAGCAAGCCAGTGCACTATGGAAGTCGAAACTCCATTCCAAAGCAATTATAACCAAATACGTCTTGCAATGGCCTTCCCAGTGTGCACTAGACAGTGTCTTGGTGAGGTGTGCTTTAACCAACTGAAGAGCCCAATAGCACACCGGGGCGAAACACTGTCATCTTGTTGAGTTATGCCGGAACATTTAGCACTATTTGTGTTTAAATATATTATGGCTCAACGGACAATGCATATTTTTCTTATGAAAATTGTATAAACTGTATGTTGGCACTAACAGTAACCCATGCACTTATTTTCTTTTTATAAAGCTTTAGTCATTTACATCCCCCTTTAACCAATATATAAACAAAAATGAATGTCTTGTCAGTTTGTTCAGATTATCTTGTTCAAACCTGTGGATATTTGTTGAGTCCATAGGGAACCACCCATAAATTAAATTAATTTTGTTTGTTTGTAGAAAATCCAATATGGCCTTGTACTTTCCCCAGTCAACAACCAATATAGTCTTGTACCGTTTGTCAATACATGGCCATTATTCAAGAAAACAATCATTGTACCAGTCATGTACAGGTAATGAATATTTTTTTGTCTTTGGGTTTTTCATTAGTGGTAAAATGGCATAGCATTTTTAAGTTAGACTTACCTGAGTTTTCAATAGTTCACTGCCTGGAAACAATGGCTGCACTCAACTGCGTCTTGGGTTATCAGCAACTGCTACGGTGGTAAGGCTTTTCTTTCCAAGTTTCTAAAAATAAATAAAATAAACCGCTATAAATACCTAAATTCAGGTTAATACATGCATTTCATAAAATAAAATATTATCAAACAAAAAAATGAAACAAGTTAGTTTAAAAAAATAATCTCACCTTCACTTGCAGTGGCTTGTTACTGTTTCCTTCTAGTGGGCCCAAAAGCGCAATGGTTTCTTGTATCTCTGACATGTAAGGTATACCGGTTATCTGCAAACAAATAAATAAATAAATAAAAATCATTAATTACCTAATCAATAATTACAAATTTAAGGTTCATTAGCATGACATTATTAAAATAATCATTCATAGGTACTTACCAAAAAAATAAAAGGATTTTTCTTCCAAAGTTCAGCTCAGAGCTCTACTGTATACGTCCGTGTGCTAAAATGGCAAGTGCATGACTAACGCAATCGCTATCAGTTAGCCTAGCAACAGAGAGAGTTGCATTTTCTCAGCGTTTTGGCCTTGAAATGTCGTCTCTTTCACACGTGTTCCCACGCCTCTTCACATTCCTCAATCTGAATAAGATTCGTGTACCTTATACTAGTTTCGTGTTTTTAATAAGGAACCAAAATGGCTGCCTCTGCTTAAACAGCACACCTGCTAGCCACCACGAAGCAAGTAAGCTGATATCACACTTCCTGCTGACGTAGACATTTTTTGTCTTATCAGCAGTCTTTCTCACGAGTCCTCTGGCTAGGTACAATATTCAGTCACCAGTGAGCAGGACTGTATGTGTGTGTGTGTTAGCATTGAATGCATGTGTGGCTTATTATTATTATTATTATTATTATTATTATTATTATTATTATTATTATTATTATTAAACATTTTATTGTAATAATAATAATTACTAGCAAGCGGCCATCCTCAATACATGATCATGTTAACCACATACTTTCACCCTAAAACACATGACTTTACCCAGTTCAATATTTAGTTTATAACATTTCAGGCCAATGACCTTACCGTTTTGGCTCTTTGCATACATGCACATGACTTGGTCGAGCAAATGTTATAGGTTTCCATATTCTAAAACCATTTACTGTGCCAGACAGCAGTCTCGCTTATTACCGTTTACTAGCATGATAAAGATCCCCTTCAGGGGTAAAAAAAATCCTAGCACACTTAACACATTTCAAATATTCACCTCTATCCATCATAGGAAATATCACAAAACCAACCGTCATAATCTGCCCCGCCATCCCACCAAAATAGCAATTCATTTCTTCCGGGCACGGTCACCGAGATCGCCAACGTCTAAGAATCACTTGGTCATATCCTACAACCGTCTGTTGTGCCAGAGAGCAATCTCGCTCATCACTGTTAACTAAAACGTTAAAGATCCCCTTCTGGGGTAAAAAATCTTAGCATGCTTGCCACATTTCAAAATATTCGCCTTCATTCATCTGTCATAGGAAAAAATAGTGAAAAGCCACCCCTCGTTTTGCCATACATCGCCCCGTCGAAATAGCCATTTCCCGTATCCACCATGCTCAGTCATAGCCTCGTTGGAACATACGTCAAGCGCTACCGGCTCTCTGTCTACAAACGCACTTTGATTTAAAAAAATGCATAGTTCTTGTCCTAGAGACTTGACATTTATTTTCATGGTAGACGGGGTAGGGATCTTTCATTTATGTCAAACAAACTTATTTGTCAACATGTTAGTTTCCAAAATAGTAAAAATTCAAAATTTAAGGGTTTTCAAAAATCTCAAAAATAAGAAAAGTATAAATATAAAAAATAAAGGTCATAGAGACCATTGGTTTGAACTATTGAACAACGTTCTATCATGTTTGGTTTTCAAACTATCGGCTACTTTTGAAAACAAATTTTTTTTTGAAAAAATAACGAGTGGTCTATAGGAAAGAGGACGTCAGCTCGAGTCCAACGACACCTCATTTGTTAAAATCCGACCATCCGTTCGCCAATGATCACCAATGTTCGCGAGAAAGTAGGCTATCATTTTTTTCCTCCTACACCCTTGAAACTTGCTGTCCGCCTAGAGGACATACCCACCTTTCATTAACATCAAACAAACTTTTTTTTCCAATTCACCGTTTCCAAAATAGCACCAATCCAAAAAACAAACATTTTCATTTTTTTAAATACCAACACACATGCTTAGCTAAGAGAACGTCATCACTACGCCAACAATACCTCGTTCGTTAAAATCCGACCACGCGTTCGGGAGATATCGCCCAAAGTTTATATGAAAGTAGGGGATGAGTAGAACCCTCCTTACCACACTACTGCACAGTTTTAGTCCTACAGGCTTGAGATTTATTTTCGGGGTAGAGGGGGTCAGGGCCATTCATTTATGTCAAACAATTTTTTTTGTAAACTCTTTATTTTCCAAAATATAAAAATTTCAAAATTGAACTTTTTTCAAAAAAATGTAAAAAATAAAAACGTTTTATTATAAAAAATAAAGGACATAGAGACCGTTCGTTTGAGCCATGGCACAACATTCTGTCATGTTTGGTTTTCAAACTATCACCTACTGTACTTTCGAAAACAACAATTTTCAAAAAAAAAAACATAATAATACGTGTGGTCCATAGCAATGCCCCCGTCAGCTCGAGTCCAACGACACCTCATTCGTGAATCTCCGACCACGGGTTCGGGAGTTATCGCATTGGGAGTAGTGGTGGCGGGGGGGGGGGGGGGGAGGGGGCAGAACTCCTAGCTCTCCCCTACTAATAAACTAAATAATAATAAAATATTTTTACTTTTTTGTCACATATTTTAGGTTTTTTAATACATAAAAAAATAAATATTTTCCCGATTTTCAGCATCTAAAAATCCGTGCCCTACTGATAATGATCGCTTGACAATAGAAACTGATAATTATTAATCTCATACAAATCTTTCTCAGGATTAGGGAACCACCCATTGAAATTCGGTACAATCACGTTGACCGACTGAAAAACATTAAATTTCGACTATTTTCACACATGTGTAAGGAGTTGACGATGGCTGGCCTTAATGTTGGTACCAACTAGGCCTGTCACGTATGGGTTGCAGTAATGAGAACAGTTAAAACCATCAGTTATGTGTTGCTGGTTATTTCTTTGTTCCTTAAGTTTTGTTGACATTAGATAAGTTCATTACAGTATGTATTTTTCACAGGCAACTTTGATGTTCAGTACTATCAATAATAGGCAATGGGAAGGTACGTTATATAAATTATGTCAGAAGTCATACTTGGAACAGTCTTTTGTGAGTTTTACAAGTTTAACTGTTAGGTTGGTTTTGCAGTTGGCGCTGCTTTATTAACAGTTGGTAGCAATGGAATCACTTAAAAATTATATGAGTCATGTGTTGGAAGTAAACAGCTATCAAAAATAAAAGTGGCTGTACTCTTGAACACTGAATATTCTAAGTTTCACTTTGGATCAAAGCAGCCTCAACCTCCCTATGAAAGCTTCCAAAAAGATGGTATATTGGCTTTCACGGCCAGGGAGGTTGAGGCTGCTTGGGCTTTTAGTTCTCGCAGTCAAGAGGTGCAGTTGCACCTTATATAAAGGGAGGTGGCGCGCAGTTCGCTACTCCAGTGGGGGTCCGGGCGGGGACACCAAGAGCCCGCCGATGAGCCAGCTTGGTGTCCTAGGCGAAACCCCACACAAGACACGGCACAAACCTAGAAGAATTGCTGAGTTTTACCAAGCATGTTCATTTCTATCTTGGCCTTTATCTCTTCATTATAAGAACCTTCCTGCCATTGCTCCCATCTGTTTGTCCCAGCAATCATTCCTGCTACCATCATATCAGTTACCGGTACCTCTAGTTTATGTATCAGATATCCTGAATCTACCTAGCACTCACTTCCATACAGCAAGGTGGGTCTAAATACTGAGCGATGTAGGAAGAGTTTCGTCGCTACACTAACTTCTTTCTTGCAGAATACTGTAGATCACAACTGAGAACTCACTGCATTGGCTTTTCTGCACCTCAACTCTATTTCGTTCCCCATACTACCATCCTGAGTGAAACCACAGCCAAGTACCGTAGAGGGGGGTGGCTTTGTGACTAACAGGGTGACTTTGTGACACATGGTTATTTTTTTAAATTTTGAATATCGCGCCGTAATTGTCATGGAAACATTTCAAAGAGTAACTGCAGAGGGCGGCCGCATATGCAGAGCTATCAATTAGCAGACTCTCGAATCTGCTGCAATTCATTTGTTTCCAAAAACAATTTTCAAATTCAAACCGTTCGTCACGTTGATTCTGGAAAGTCTGTGTACTTTGTTTTTGGAGGGCGGTGCGTTTTGCAGACAGAGCATGACAGGACATAATTCTTGAAGATAAATATGTTCGCTACAGTATAATAAAATATTAAGTGTGTATGACGCTTATTGTTGAAGTTTTTCGTGAGTTTGTAAAAGGTTGACGGTTTGCTGGGCGACTTTGTGACAGTCCGTTCAGATTAAATATTGTATTCAAGGGACGAGGTCCTCCTCAAAATAGATCCACCCAAGCAAATTAGCAAACGCGGAATGTACCAAGTTCGAGAATTTAATAATTTTGCATTATCTGATTAGAATTTGATTTAATTTGATTAGAATACCTATTGATTAAAAATTGTAAAATTACTGTTTATTTATCTAAAATATTGTATAAATATGTAATTACTATTATTAAATTATGTTCTAATATGTTAAATAAACATTTAATGGGGTGACTTTGTGACACTGTGTTTTCCACATACGTTATAAGCCAAAAAATAGCGGGGGCGTGGTGGCTCAGCGGTCTAGCTGTATGCCTCTCACCAAGGTGGTCCGGGTTCGATTCCCGGTCAATGCATGTGAGATTTTCGAAGTGAAATGCCATGTCCTGTGGCTCGGATTCCACGTAAAAAGGAGGTTCCGTGGCTCATAATCACAAGATTCACGGTCACGTAAAACTACAATCTTCCTTCCTTCCTTCCTTCCTTCCTTCCAAAAAATAGCCTGTCACTAAGTCGTGCATGCTGGGGTGACATTGTGATAAATGTTAATGAAAATTTCTCTGTGGTTATGTAAGATTGAGACTCAGACAATATACTAGCAGGTAACAGAAGGATGGAGCAACCAAATTCAGTAGTTAGTTTTGGGTTCAGTTGAAAAATGGTGTACTGGAAACACAAAAACCTCAAAATCTGTCACAAAGTAACCCCCCTCTATAGTACTTAAAACAGTCCACCTCCTACCTTTCATCTCTTTCTTACTGACATAATCTTAGTTTTTGAAATGCTGATTTTCATACCATATTCCCTGCATTTCTGTTCAAGTTCTAACATAGAGATGACTTAGGAAAATGACTAATGGTCATGACTGCTCAGTAGGAATTAAAAAAGTGAATGCAGACTGTTGATGTTATCCAATAACTTTCTTCTTCTGTAACATTTCATGTTACAATGTTGGTGTTCTGTGTTACTCGTTTGTCTTTGGTGTTCAAAATAGTGTCCGTTAGTAATGGCTACATAATGTAGGCTATATTGCAGTTTGTTCATAAACAACTTATTATTCAGAGTATTCCAAGTGTTTATTCACCGAATCGTCAAAGCAGCTATCCCAGCCAGTATGTTCAGCCAAGCAGAAGATGAAAAAGAAGATAATATGCCACTACTGCAAGAAACCCAATCATACTGTCAAAATGTGTAGAAAATGGGCAGCCGATGGAAAACCTCCGAAACCAAGTTGCGCAGATACTAAGGATACGAACATGACACATGTTGCTGTTACCTCGGCAGTAATGAATGCTGAATGTAGGCCTAATGACTGGTACGTAGATAATGGTGCGACAAGTCACATTACGAACGACAGAAATTCATTAAAGAATTTTCAGCCATTTTCAACGAAGCATTCAGTGACTACAGCTAGTGGTGACAAGATTGAGGCGATCGGAAAAGGTTCAGTAGACATTGAAGCAGCAGTTGGAGGAAAGTGGCATGCAATTACTCTGGCAGATGTTTGGTATGTACCAAAGATTCAGAAGAATCTATTCTCTGTTCTAGCAGCACAAGATAAGCATCCAAAAAGTGAATTCATATCAACTGCAGAAATTTGTAACTTCAAAGTTAACCAAGATGTCAAACTGGTAGGCATACGTGATCAATTTGGAGGACTTTTTAAATTGGCAGTGAGAAATATAAGACCCATTTCTCACAATGAAGTTAATGTCACAGGCAAAGATAACCTGCTACAGCTGTATCATGAAAGATATGGACATCAAAACAAGCGCCATGTGAAGTCGATTCTCATCAAGGACCTAAACATCAAAGTGGAAATGGACAGTGAACTGTGTGAAGGCTGTATTTATGGCAAGGCTCATCGTCTACCGTTTGGCACCAGAAAGAAGACAACGGAACCAGGAGAGCTTATCCACACAGATGTGTGCGGACCATTCCAAAAATCAGTGTCGGGATATCGATATTTTGTTCTTTTTAAAGATGACTACACAAAATTTAGGACAATCTACTTCATCAAAGAAAAAAGTGAGGTTGTGAAAAAGTTGAGTCAGTTTATAGCTGAAGCAAAGACAGCTGGACATGTTATTAAAGAACTTCTGAGTGACAATGGAAGAGAGTTTGACAATGAAGAAGTCAAGAAAATTCTTCAAAAGGAAGGAATCACACAGCGTCTCACAATGCCGTACACTCCTGAGCAGAATGGATGTAGTGAGAGAGAAAATCGAACAGTCGTGGAAACAGCAAGAACCATTATGCATGCTCATGGAAATATTCCACAAAGACTTTGGGCTGAAATGATAAATTCAGCTTCGTACATCCTGAATCGGACAGGACCTTCCAATGTTTCTGGGGTATCTCCATATGAGATGTGGTATGGCAAGAAACCTGGAACGAAGCATTTGCGAATAATAGGATCCACTTGCTATGTTCATGTTCCAAAACAACGACGAAAGAAAATGGATCGTAAAGCTGTGAAAGGGATTTTGATTGGCTATGATCACGATGAAGGGTATCGAATTTGGTGCAAAGAAGAAAACAGGCTAATCAGATCACGAGATGTAATTTTTGAGGAGAAGACTTTAATCGAGAGGAAAAGAATGCTTATTCCAATAAATGTCGACCTACCTAACCAAGTATTTCTAGAATCAGGTACTCAGACAGAGGATCAGCCTGATGTTAAACCTCAGAGTGATGAAGAAGAGGATTTCTTGGGTTTCGACGACCTTTTCCCAGATGAAGATGATCACCAAAACAATGAGATGACTGGACGACAGCTGCGAGATCGGTCTACACTTAAACGTCCAAATATTCCTCAAGACTATCCGTTTCAACAACTTTTAAAGAACCAGATGGCTATGCTGAAGCTTTGAAATCGGATGAACGGGATGACTGGAACGAAGCCATGGATCGAGAAATGAGAGCACATCAAGAAAATGCGACTTGGGTCATGGAGGATTTACCGCCTGGGAAAAGATCCATTCCCTGCAAATGGGTTTATAAAGTAAAAAAAAAAAATGCAGATAGCTCGGTGGATAAATTTAAAGCCAGGTTGGTGATCAAAGGTTTTTCACAGCAGAAAGGTGTCGATTATGACCAGACGTTCAGTCCTGTGGCAAGAACATATACTATTCGAACACTACTCGCTGTTGCTGCCAATAATAACATGATGCTAGCTCAAGTAGATGCGTCAACAGAATTTCTCTATGGTAATTTAGAGGAGACCATATTCATGAAGCAGCCTGTAGGGTACAATGATGGTTCCAGTAGAGTATGTCGTCTGAAGAAGAGCTTGTATGGGCTGAAACAAGCCCCTCGCTGTTGGAACAAGGAGTTCAGTGACTACATAATAAAATTAGGATTTCGAAGGAGTGAATCTGATCCTTGTCTCTTCGTTAGGCAGAGAGGTTGCAGCAAAATTTTCTTCGTCTTCTGTGTCGATGATGGCTTGATATCAGCTGATAATGAGCATGAACTTCAGCAGTTTATTGACTATCTCAAGAAGGAATTCAAAATGACTTCGAAACCATTGTTTGCAACTCGACTCCAACAATTGTGTGACAGCATGGGGTTCTGCAAGTTATTGAATAAGGGAGAGTGTTGATGTTATCCAATAACTTTCTTCTTCTGTAACATTTCATGTTACAATGCTGGTGTTCTGTGTTACTCGTGTGCCTTTGGTGTTCAAAATAGTGACCGTTAGTAATGGCTACCTAATATAGGCTATATTGCAGTTTGTTCATAAACAACTTATTATTCAGAGTATTCCAAGTGTTATCTGGTGATTTAACTAAAGACATCAATACAGTCATGATCCGAAACCTCATCTCCTATGTTTTTATTGGGTCCATTCAACTAGGGCATATAGTCAGTCAAGTAAACTATTTTATTGATTCTGTAGCCATAATCCAGCAGTTTCTGATGCATCATACAGGCCTAAGCTTATAAACACTAGACGTTCCAGAGCTCTGAAGTGCCAGGGGTTCTGGGTACTACTGAACAACCCTGGTGCTGACATCTGGGAAATCTCTCCTAGGAAATTATGACATTTCATTGCTATGAAACTTCACAATAATAGCAGCAAGATGGATCATAATTTTATGAAAGTAGGAGATTGAACATTGAATTGAATGCTTCCACAGTTATCGTATTCTATCTTCAACTTAGACGGCCATATCCATAGACCTATATCAATTTCTAGCGGACAACCAACCCTATGGTAGTTATTAGCTAGCTCATTCAGAACCTTCCAGAGGCTCACATACCGCAGGAAGTCCAGTTGAGTCCGGTATTGCTTCCACTTACTTGCGCTGGGCTACTCTCTTTCATATTTCCTGTTGACACCATTCGGGTACCTGTATCCGAGGTCTAGGGTGTCTTTCATTTACCTGCCTTATTTGGCCCTCGTCTTTTTTCTTTTGATACCATCACCCTCATTTTTGGAGAGGTCATACCTGTTCCTCTTCTGCCTACTGAGGGATGCGTGTAGCCCCACCATATATGGTGCACCTAGGGTAGTGCTCATGGCTGGTGAGCTCAGAAGTTGGAGACCCCGAGGGAGATCCTCTCCCCTTTCCCTTTCGTATCTGCCTTTCATTGCTCTACTTCTTTCCTAGTCATTCGTTCTTCATTCTGCGAGGGTTGAGAGCATTTCTTTCCCCTGTCTTCCGTTCCCCTTATTCCCCTCTTTTTTTTTATCCATTTCTCCTACTATGTAGGCTAAATGAAATTTAAGTCATAGTGTAGCATTCGTTTTCAATATCATTCATATTATTAGAGGATAATCACCAACTCAGTCATTGCAAAAATTTTCCTTTCGTGATCTTAGACATACATACGTATGCCCGTTGCGGTCAGACCTTTTAGCTACCGGTACTTCAAAATACAAGTAAGGTTATCACAATTCACTAAGGCTGGCTCCAGCCAAAGAGCCACCACCCAGTTTAGTGCCCAAAAATGGACAAACGGTGACTGGCAAGACGTCTCGCATTAGCCTACTCCTGGGAACTGAAAATTGAATGATTATGAATAGGCCTACTACATGAAACGTTATTGGAGCCCTAAGTCACAAGGGGAAATCAAAGATTCATAGAGAAATCTGTCCCACGTCCACTTATCCATCGGAAAATAACTTAGGTTCATATTTTTCTGTGTAGAATCGAATTTTGCCATAGGCTTAAACAAGAGGTCTTGACGAAATTGTTAGCCCAAAGATTATCCGCAATAGTTGACGAATACATTCCTGAAGAGCAGTTCGGGTTCCGGAGGAACCGGTCAACATTACAAGCTGTGGATTGTTTACAAAGATAAATAATTGAGACACTGGGACACCCAAAAAGGAAGCTTCATATTGTGTTCGTAGACTACACCAAAGCGTTCGACACAGTGAATAGAATAAAACTAATAAATAAACTAGAGCATATAATGGGAGAGGAAACCCCTATAGTGGAACTCATAAAAGACATTTTGTTAAGCAACAGCATAGAAATTGATGACACGATCGCTGTTTCAGATCCGATCGACCAAACGACGGGCGTCTTACAAGGGGACCCTCTCAGTACCATCTTATTCAACATCGCTACATACGACGTGGAAAGAACAATTAAAGAAGATGATGTCATGATTTACATCCATGCTGATGACATGGCTTTGACTTCGGTGTCGAGAACTTCCCTACAAACAGCTGTTGACAAGTTGACGTCATGGGCCAAAAAACAGACCTAACTATAAACAGGAATAAGACGGTAAAAATGACGTTCAGAAGACGAGGCAGAATAGCGATGGATGATGTAATCATCTTAGATCACCAATCACTTAACAATGTGAATAAATTCAAATACTTGGGCGTTATACTGCAAACGGCGCATGTGAAGGACAAAAGGCATAACAGCTGTGCTGGTCATGAACGACATTCAACCCCTCTCCAAGATTTCAATCCAAACTGCGATGAAGCTTTCTAATTCCAAAATTGTACGAATAATCACTTATGGTATATAAGTGCTTTGGCAGTACCGGTACCGGTACCTTACAAGAAATAATTTAAAAGACATTGAGAAAATTAAAGCGACGTTCCTGAAGCGAGCACTTTACTTTTCTAAATTTACGCCATCCAGACTGGTTTACGATATGACGACTGAAACAATGTTCCTTGAAGGTCTACGATTGAAAATGCTGCTACCATCCACGCTAGCTTATGAAGAAGTAGTACTGCCCCCGTAAATTGAATTATACTGAGACCACGGTAGCTGTATTGGCATATGTGAATAAAGTTATGGCCGTCATAGTTGTGACGTGTATATTCATGACGTAGGCACGGATGACGCAGACTTCATGCAAGTAGGCTGGATGAGCTGAGATTCTTGGTGACGTCATGATTTTGTTCGAGAAGGATCTGAGATTTACGACGCAGTCGCAGGGAAGCAAGGAATTGTGCTGAGGAAGAAGTTACGCTATTGGAGGAGAGGCTCGAACCAATGAATGATAGCTTGGAGGGAGACGGAGATTACTGAAATTACCATATTTAATTACTTTTGGCATGCAGAATTGTGGAAATCTATTTTCAGTTATGGCATTGATTTGGAATTATGAAGAAATTAATTATGAGTTTTTGAAATTTGAAAATCCGTCAAGTATAGCCAAAGTTAGAACTTCTAGCAATGACGGAGGAACAAGATATGGTAGGGATGGATACGCCCCTTAAGAAGTTGATAAAAGGCCTTGCACAGCAGAGAGGAAGTTCTCATGTCTCATGTCTCAGGCCTGATGGCTCATTTTCTCATTCTCAGATTGTCAGACTTCGAGTTCTTAATTCCGATAGAACAAGTATATATTATTCAGTGAAGCAAGTCGTCATTAGCAAGTGTGGTAGAGCCCACAGCATCGAACAAGCATTGAGAGTGCAGCAGTGCAATTTTACGGTTACTAAAACTAGGCGAAGTTGGAGCGCACACATAAACGAGTCTACAAGATTATCTATCAAGAGTTAGCTACTGCATTTATGCTAATTCAATTGTGCATTACAATATTGAGGCGTGTGCGAAAGTTGAACATTTTCACTATTATACTTTGGAAGATATTCGCATTTTAAGACTGCAGACAAAAGTGATTTTCTCGACACCTGAGAAGCACTTTTATAATACCACATTCTACGCTACGGCTGACACATGTATTGCAACCGTGATACTGAAGATTACATTTGGTGATACAACGCTACATTCTACTATGGAACTATATAATCTGGCAGTACTTTCGACTATTATTATAACGGAAGTGGAGATGGAAGACTAAAACTTTAATGCAATTGGGACATATATCAATGGAGTGAAATAGCAGCATGGAGCTTCGTTAATCGTCATTCTACAAAAGCGAGCATGTAGTGAACATCCAACTACACTCATGCATCGTAATCCATCGCTGAATTACATTAAATGGCAGTGGAAATATCTTCATACTCCACAATTATGAACATTTCTGCGGAAATAATTGCAATAAACTTCATGGCGAATTTCTACCAGAACTTCAGGGAACTTTCAAGAGAGGCCAGGGTGGACCCGGCTCACACAGATGAGTTTTGCCAGAAGGATGTCTATCGTCTACACGGAGCAGTGCGATTTCCGGAGGAAACTATTCTATTCTCCGAGGGCGCAGGTTCCAGGTTCGAGGTCGGAGCACATCTTTACGGTGGTGAAATGGAACCAACAGCAGTCTTCTTTGGAAATTTTCCTCTAGAACTTCAATCAACAGATAAGGTAGTCGTGAACGTTTCTTGATTTATTTGAGCCATTTAGCGATATCTGAGCAACCATTTTTCCCATATTTTCTGTCTCATATATTTTGCCCCATATTCTTGCTTGATATTTCTGTACTCTGTACACTTTGCTGATTTATGCCTTTTTCTACGATTTATTGAGACATTATTATGTCATTGGCATATTTATATAATTTTGGATCAGTTGAGACTGATATTATATATTCTTTCAGTAATTTGCATATTTTTGTAGTCACGATTTGACTGTAAAGTTAACGATTTTCTATGGCAAATTTGAATTCAGACAGCGTGTCATTTTATTAAAGTAATTCTATTCAGTAAATTACTTTGACCAATTTTCTGTCATCCTCAAGAAAGAAGAATGATTAAAAGATTTTAGAGCGTTAAAATCTACTACTTTATCGACGATCTTAGAAATACTAGTCTTTTTATGAACATGATTGCAACATAGACATTTATCGTCAATTCTGAAATACCATTGCATTATAGACAATTTTATGAAATATGAACTTTGATTACGATTTATTGAGTACACTATAGTAATGAACATTTGATAGGAGTTTTTCTCAATTCTAGATTGGAACAATAATGTTTGCAGTCCACAGTCTAATTGTATTCTATTCGACTATGTATGCAGTTTAGATGAACTTTGATTGAAGATAGTATTTTTATACTGCGATACTTTGATGATATTAATCTCAATTTTGATAGACCAGGGAGGCGTGTCTAATCGTATTTGCTATTAAATTTATTTGTGACTGGCAAATTTTTACTTCATATCGCTTCATGAATGAAACCCACGAAGGTTAAATATAATAACAGTTTTTGATACAATTGATGAATATAAGAATTTTTAAAGAGGAACTATGGATGTATAATCGTTAGTTCAGTGGACGTGTAAAAGTCGCTGATGAATAATGCCCTTTAATAAGTGAAGGAGGTTCCCACAGTAATATTGATGATGATGATGAATTTATAAGTGGAGGTTTTTTTGTGTGTATTGTGGAAGATTTTGATGCCATATATAATGAGATATATGATGAATTATGGGCCAATTTTGATGCAATTTTGTGCGTTTTGAGCGAGGTATTTTTCCGCTGAGTGTATTGTTCAGGTCCATTGAAAATTATTCATGTGAAGTGACTGTTAAAATTAACAAGAGTGTTTAAATAATTTGAGATAACGATTTTGAATGGAGGTTACTGTCACAAATAATAATTATTAAATCTTATTAAACCTGAATCTAAAATTTAAATATAACTAACCTTCATTGGTCGATTATATCACCACGATTTAAGTAATTATCAACCGGATAAACGTGTGGTTTAATGTATTTCTAATATAAATAATATAAATAATGTAAATAACTATGTAAATATCTTTTATAATAATTTGAAACGAACGGGATTAATAGAGGCGTGTATAAATTTTTCAATTGTCGTTTGACAATGTTATAAACAATTTAAAATGTTATAAATAATTAATGAACATTTTGTTATAAACATTAAGCGTTTTCGTTATTATACTCTAAATAACGCTAGTTCAACAATTGGAATATACAATTAAACAAGATTTGGGATTATTAGAGTAATCCATTGATATTTGAACGGAGCATTTAAAAGATTTGCGTGATAATATTTGAGTTGAGATGTGAACATTTAAAGTGTTTTGAAAAGGAGCTAGGCTCTGAGGTAACTAGCATATGCTAACATTGCTTGGACAGGTGCGTCCATTTGACGAAGCAAGCATGCGACACGGTGCAGGGTGTATTGCAGGTGGCCAGATAACTGAATGGTAGAGGCCAAGGTCATCTACATAGCAGCCTTGCGGTTATAAATAAAATGTGAAGTTCATGAATAAGGAAACAAATGCTTTATGTCTCGTCCCAGCTCCCTTATCCATTCCAATGTGCATTGTTGTTATTATTACGTTCTTTTGAGCTAGAGAAAGCTGAATTTTTGTATGTGAAGTATACAAGTCCTACAGGAGGACATGGTTGCATTGACAATGGCTTCTGATTGCCACGTATATTTTGTTGTTAAATTTTGTTATATTTTTCTTTATGTGAAATAAATTATTGTGCAGTTTAAATTTTCTTGTTTCGACTTGGTTCATTTTAAATATCGTGGTGGAGGTTATTGTGAGGGCATACTATTAAGTGATCCAGTTGAAAACCCAGACCCGAGATTAAATTGAATAGGTAAGTAAAAGGTAAGTATGAACCCCCGTATATTTTGGTGTGTTCCACAATAATTTTCATGTTAACTACTGTGCTCTAATCTCGGTAGTATCTGTCAGTGCCATTTTCATTGATGTAGCTGTGCCGGTGCGATTGATTATTGGCAATCCGATTGAGGGGGCGGATATCTGACAGCCTACTATCCGGATTATCGGGGACAGTACTTGGACACCAAAAGAAAAAAAACGAGAAATCTGGGCCGATTTCTTCAGTACAAATGCTATGACTAGTGGGGTTTGAAGCCATTTTATCAGTGTTGCCTTAGTAAACAAGAGGGGTGCAAGGGGTAGATTCTCTCTATCCAAACGTCATCCTCACCTGCACGTGGTACACCCTGCTCCATACTGACGAGGCTCTGACCGAATAACTCCCGGGATAAGGAGTTCCCCTCTCCCCTCTCTCCTGCCAACAGCTTATGTAAGGCGGATGAGCAGATTGAGGTTAGGGCACTCTCTTGCCCTTGAGATGGGAAACTATCTCTTAAGGCATAGAAGACCTCAACGGTGGACCAAGCGCATGAGCAACTAGTATTGCCCGAACGGTTGGGAACAGGCTGCAACAGTCCAGGACCACCAGTCGTCATAGCTTCTATGCCACTGGATAAAGGCCCTGTATCTGTCAAGTACTGTGTGTCTGTTGATGTGCAACAACATGCCCACATTAAAAGATGTCACGCACAGGCGTGTTCTAAACAACGAAGGAAGGATACAAAATCTATTCGCCAATTAATCACAAGTCCTGCGGCGATCGGGGAGTTGTGACGGGAGCAGGATTGTGTTGTCTGGGAGCTCCTAGTGATGAACCGGCACGTAGGCGACGAATGTGTGATCTTCGCTTTGCTTGAGGATGGGCTGTAGAGCAATTCGTATGCTGCATTCGTGACTAAGCAGGCCTGTTTAGGATCCACTCTGCTTACCCTGAATGGGGAGGGGGCTAAAAAAGGTGCCCTAAAAATAGTCAGCCTAATATCACCCGACTGGATAACCGCGTTCAGAGGGTACACCACAAGCGGTCGAACCACAATGAAAATTAATTTTGCTACATGGAATGTCCGTACTTTGATGGGCAATGACACACATAATCGACCACAAAGGCGAACGGCAATTGTTGCCCGTGAGCTGAAAAGATTCAACATTCATATTGCCGCACTCAGCGAAACAAGGTTAGCCAATGAAGGACAACTGAAGGAACATGGAGGTGGCTACACTTTCTTCTGGAAAGGGAAAGACACTGAAGATCAACGTATTCATGGAGTTGGCTTTGCCATTAAGAACGAGCTTGTCAACCTTCTCGATGAACTTCCGCATGGTATAAATGAAAGGCTTATGACGACGAGGGACTGTAATTAGTGCATATGCTCCAACTCTCACCTCTGATGATGAACAGAAGGAAGTATTTTACTCTCAACTTGATGTAATATTGAAGGATATACCGCAATCTGATAAAATCCTCCTCCTAGGAGACTTCAATGCTCGCGTTGGAAGAGACGCAGCATTATGGGCTGATGTTATTGGAAAATATGGTGTTGGGAAATGCAATTCTAATGGGACACTCCTTTTATCCAAGTGTTCTGAACATAGCCTCGTAATCACAAACTCACTATTCCGACAGAAGGACAAATTTAAGACTTCATGGCAGCATCCTAGATCAAAACACTGGCACCTACTTGATTACGTGATTGTGCGAGCAAGAGACAAGCGTGACGTACTACTCACAAGGGCTCTGACAAGTGCTGATGACTGCTGGACGGATCATCGATTAATAAGATCTGTAATGACTCTACAAATTCTCCAAAAGCGCAGAAAACAGAGAAAGCACATCAGGCGCAGGGTGAACACCGAACGTTTACAAAACGTTACCGCTAAAAGGAAGTTTCATGAACTTCTGAATGAAAAGTTACCAGATAATTACCCTGAAAAGGTTGAGGAACATTGGCAAACAGTCAAGTCTGCTATACTCTCAGCGTGTGAAGAATCGATTGGTTTCGTCAAGATGAGGCATGCTGACTGGTTTGATGAGAATGATGCAGAAATCCAGAATCTTATTGATAAGAAGAGGAAAGCATCCCATGCATGGCAAGCCAATCCAACTTCTATCTCCAAACAGCAACTGTATAAAGATGCAAAGTCTGAAGTGCAAAGGAAAACTCGGGTCTTGAAAAATCAATGGTGGATCTCCAAATCCCGTGAAATGCAGCATCTAGCCGAAACGAATAATACTCATGCTTTCTTCAAAGCAACAAGAACTATATATGGGCCACATTATCATGGTTTGAATCCTCTGCAGTCTAAAGATGGCACGGAACTTCTTAGAGACACAAACTCCATTAATTCCCGTTGGAAAGAACATTTTGAAGAGCTACTCAACAGGGACACACAGGTTGATAATAACATTTTCACCCGACTTCATCAGAGACCTCCTAAAGACCACCTTGATGATCCTCCGCCTCTATCAGAAATTGAATCTGCCATCAATCAGCTCAAAAACAATAAAGCATCAGGCATGGATGGGATTCCTGCTGAGCTCTTTAAAGTAGGGAATACTACTCTAGTTCATCACATACACCAACTCATACTTAAAATATGGACTACCATTACCATACCTAAAGACCTAAGGGATGCCTTGATAATAACCATCTTTAAGAAAGGTGATAGGGCACAATGTGGTAATTATCGAGGTATATCGTTGCTTTCTGTTGCTGGTAAAATCCTGGCCAACGTCTTATCCAACCGTTTGAAGCCTTTGGCCGAAGAAATACTGCCTGAAACTCAGTGTGGCTTTCGACCTAATCGAAGCACAACTGATATGATCTTCTGTGCTAGGCAGATGCAGGAGAAATCCAGAGAACAAGGACGCCCTCTATATATGGCTTTCATAGATATTGTTAAAGCATTTGATTCGGTCAATCGAGAAATGCTATGGAGGATTCTTGCCACACTTGGCTGCCCCCCAAATTTCATTCAAATTATTCGATTACTACATGATGATATGAATGGCACGGTCCTTAACAGCAATGGCCCTGGAGAGCCATTTAAGATTACAACGGGTGTCAAACAGGGATGTGTGATTGCCCCCACACTCTTTTCAATATATGTTAGTGTTGTACTAAATTTGGTCCAAGAAAAGATTCCAAAGGGTGTAGAAATTATATCCAGGACAGATGGAGGTTTATTCAATCTCAACAGATTACGTGCAAAAACTAAAGTGTCAGCTACATCCGTTCTTGATCTCCAGTATGCTGATGACAATGTCATCTTAGCAAATTCAGATGAAGATCTTCAAACCACCCTGAATGTGTTCAATGAGGCATACAGAGGCATTGGTCTGGACATAAACACCAATAAAACACAGGTTCTCCATCAGCCTACATCACATGACAGGGCTACTGCTCCTGCTATCATGATTGATGGACATAAACTAAAGAATATAGATCATTTTCCCTATTTGGGTAGTCACCTATCAACAAATGCGAACATTGACGCTGAGATTCAACACCGCCTCCAATGTGCCAGTGCAGCCTTTGGTCGTTTGCTCGTTCGCGTGTTTGACAACCACGACATTAGCATTCTAACAAAATTATACGTTTATCAAGCTGTTGTAGTTCCCACTCTACTTTATGGCTGCGAAACCTGGGTTACTTACAGAAGGCACCTCGTATCTTTAGAAAAATACCATCAACGATGCCTTAGGAGAATTCTTGGTATTAAATGGCAAGACCGGCGCACTAACACAAGTGTTTTAGAGGAAGCTAGCACTATTAGTATAGAGGCTCTCATTATAAAACACCAACTTCGATGGACAGGACATGTAGTTCGCATGCCTGAGTCCCGCCTCCCAAAACAAATCGTATATTGCCAGCTGAATGTCGGTCAGAGAAAGCAGGGTGGGCAACAAAAACGCTACAAAGATGTTCTGAAGACCAACTTGAAGAAATGTCAAATTGATACAGGTAACTGGGAGGCTGTCGCATCCGACCGATCAGAGTGGCGCCACAACGTCCATCAAGGCCACTTGTACTTCGAACAAGAGAGAAGAAGGCTTCTGGCTGAAAAAAGAAATGCCAGGAAAGAGCGCATGATTCGCAGAATGATCAACCCCCAAGATCCATTGGCTGCTCAAGACCTTGTGTGCCAATATTGTGGAAGAGTCTGTGGTTCTCGGATCGGACTGTACAGTCACCAAAGAACTCACGTGATATGATTAGGCCTAATGTTGGATTACAGCGAAGATTTACATAAATGTAACTTGGAAGACAATCATACTCGTATCACGAGTGATAGCCTAAATAATAATAATAAGTAAACAAGAGTTTAGTGTTTTTCAGTCGGTCAACACGAATGTACCCAAAAGAGCAGGGTTATGCCCTAATCCTGAAATATATTATTAATCTCATGTAATTTATTTCAGGATAAGGGCATAACCCAGCTATTTTGGGTACATTCGTGTTGACCGACTGAAAAACACTAAACTCTTGTCTTGGCCTGCGGCAAGATGGTGTCACAGCGAAAGTGTAGTGAAATAGCAGCTAGTGTAAATATTTGATAAAAGTGGTAAAATATTATAACAGAGGTATAAAATTTATAAAGTTACTTTCCTTAGGTCAAGTGAAATATGGAATATTGAAAGTATTTAGAAATTCTTATTGATAATTTAATAAACCTAAACTAAGTTGTGGGAACGTGAATCCAAAGATTCGGTGACTTCTTCAATCACTGTTTGAATCAAGTAGAGCAGTGTTGCTTTTAAGAGATTTCACCCGATTGGAAGATATACGTATTTCACATTCTTCTTTATTGGTAGGTAATTAGATTAACTCATTTAGGTAGTAATAATTAAAATAAATTTAGTATAATTTGGTATAAACATCTAGGCTAACTTAGATCTCTAGCATGTCGTCAGTTAACAGTGTTAGTGTCTCGTCAGGTAGTGTAACCGTTACGGATTTATGCTCGTCGTGCAAAATAAAAGTAAAAAATGCAAATAAAATAATCACAAGATCTCAGGTAAAATTGAGTGAGGAGAAAAGTGAAACCGATTGTCGTAATATAGGCCTGCCGGTACCGTCATGCGAATGTCATAACCTGAGAAACGAACTGTCTTCAAAAGATGAAATTATAAAGCTGCTAAAGGAAGATATTGCTAAGTTAATGGAAGAGTTGAATAAATTAAAGGGAAACAGAGAGGAAAGCAAGGAAACTTGGTCGAGAGTGGTTGCTGGTAGTGTAAGATTGAATAAGCTTAGATAGATAGATAGATAGATAGATAGATAGATAGATTTTTATTAATTCCATTTGATCAAATACATGCATTCAATACATTTTTGATATAGGACACGTCAGAATTTACATGCATAAAATAAAAGAACTAACAGGTATATATTACTAAGATTATAACTATTTATAACTTATTATAATAGCAAATCTTAATAGATACAATCTTATTGCACAACTATTTACACCTCACTCTATTATCATAATATGAAAACTTAATTCTATAAATACAACAACATACAGCTAGGTATTAAAATTAAATTATAAAAGTAAAATATAGTTATAGATTCCATCACTCCTATACGCTAAAATATTCAACTACTGAGTAAAAACAATGGCACTGCAGATAAGCTTTCAACATTCTATCAAAGGTTTTTATTTTTGGGGCCAGTTTTATATACTGGGGTAGTTTATTGTATAATTTAACTCCAGTGTGAAAAGTTCCTTTTTGATATATGCTTGTGTGTGTGTGTGAAATATGAATGTTTTGATTTTGTCTTGTGTTATGTCTATGAACATCATTGTTTGTTTTAAGAAAAACAATTCATTAAATTCTTTTAAAAAAACATAATACTTTCAAAGATATATATGCAGGGCAGTGGGAGAATGTTTAAATCTTTAAACAGAGGTCTACATGATTCTCTAGAGTTTACATTTGCCATAATTCTAATCGCCCTCTTTTGTATCCTAAACGTGCTTAGTACATCTGGCGACATACCCCAAAATATGATCCCATATCTTAAGTATGAATGGAAATAAGCAAAATAAGTATTTCTTAATGTGTGCATGCTAGTGCAGGTTTTCAAAATACGTAACGCAAAGCACATCGAGTTCAGTATAGTATTCAGATATTGTATATGTTTATTCCATTTCAAGTCTTGTTGTATCCATAGTCCTAAAAACTTTGTTTCTGATTTATTCTCTATTTGATGACCATTTAATGTTATATTGGGCATCGCAGGATTCCTATTCTGTATAGTGTGGAAATTTAGACATACTGTCTTTTTATAGTTTATTATGAGGCGATTATCTTGTGGCCATTTGGTTAACTCTCCTGTAACGGAGTCAGCAGACTGCTGTATGACCTGTTTAGTTTCACCTTTTATTACGAGTGTTGTATCGTCCGCAAACAAAATTTCCTTATGTGAATGAACGTTCTGTGTTATATCATTGATATATAGAAGAAAGAGTAGTGGGCCCAAAACCGATCCCTGGGGTACTCCAAATTCAATAATTCCCTCATTGGACAATGTTTCATTAAGTAATTTGGTTCCATCATCCTTGTGTCTCAAGCTTACTATTTGTTTACGCCTTGTTAAGTAAGACTCTATCCATTTATTAGCTAGACCTCTAACACCATATTGATTTAGTTTGGTAAGGAGGATTTTATGGTCAACAACATCAAATGCTTTCGATAAATCCAAGAATAGGCCAGTTACATGTTCCTTATTGTCAATTAATTTCAGTATACTATTACTACATTCGTAAATTGCTGTCTGTGTAGATTTTTCCGTTCTAAATCCATGTTGTGAGTTTGATAATATTTTATTTTTTTCTATGAAACTTATCAGTCTCTTATACATAATTTTTTCCACAATTTTTGCAATACCAGTTGGTAAGGTAATAGGACGATAGTTATCTAATTCATCTTTTGAACCGTTTTTGTGCACTGGAATTACTTTTGATAACTTCAAAATATCCGGGTAAGTTCCTGAGAGAATTGAACTGTTTATTAAGTGCGTAAGTGGATTTATTATATTTTCTGCACATTTCTTTAAAATTACATCAGGGATGCCATCAATGCCAGCACAGAATTTATTTTTTAGCTCTTTTATAACTATTCTTACCTCTTCACTTGTGACATGATTTATAAATAAAGAATCACTGCACATATTTATTTTATTATTAGAATTTAGTGTATTTACCTGTGATTTATTTATTAATTTTTGTGGAATTTCCAGAAAATAGTCATTAAAAGTGTTTGCTATTTCCTCTGGATTATTAATCACTTTATTATTTCTGGTCAGTGTAATGTTCCTTTGTATTTTAGCAGATTTTCCAGTTTCTTTATCACGGACCACATAGCCCTGTTTTTATTAGATGATTGGGAAATAACATTATCATTATGCATTTTCTTTGCTAGTCTTATTACCTTATTTAATATGCTAGTGTATTTTTTGTAGTATAAATTGAATTCAGGTGTTGTGTGGTATTGTTTATATAATTTGTGTAGAAATTTCTTTCTTTGACATGAATTTATAATCCCTGTTGTTATCCAATTTGGTAGTTTTGTTATTTTGAACAGTTCTTCGTTTAAAGGGGAATGCTATTTCAAATTAGTGTTTTAGGGTACTGTTAAATGCATTAAATTTATCATTTACATTTTCTAGTTCATAAATTTCTGACCATGTTTCCTTATTTAATAAGTCATTGAAATATGTAACATTTGATTCAGTGAATGACCTGCACTTTGATTTTACTCCATTATCATTATTATTGATTACTTCGGATACTTCAAAACTCAGTATTTGTCCATGGTGGTCACTAAAACCCGGACAATAGACTTCTATTGAATGGTGATATTTATCTGTATTTATAAAAATTTGATCAGGAGTGGTTTTACTAAATTTTGTTATTCTTGTTGGTGTATTTACTGTAGGTTTCAGTCCATAGGAAATTAGTAACTGTGTTAATAATTCACAATTTCTATCAAGTTTTGAGAAATCCACATTTACATCCCCACAAATTATTATATATTAGGCCAGTACATGTAACTGAAATTGCCGTCTCAAATTCATTTGGAGCGCTCGTCGAAGAAAATGATGACTTTCAAGAAGAAAAGAAGAAAGTGATAAAGAAAAAATCCAGGAAGATGCGGATATTTGCGGATAGTCACGGGCGAGATGTAGCAGCAACCGTATTGGAGAGAAGCGGAGAAATGGAGGTCACTTCGACAGTAAAGCCAGGACCACAAATTGCATAGGTCACGAACGGAATCGTAAGAGAGTGTGCGACCCTCACTTCAAAGGACTATGAAGTAATCATCGCTGGAGCAAACGACGTCTATAGAAATGAGAGTAAAAAGGTAATCAAAGATTTAAAGGGTAGCCTACATTGCCATCCATGCATAACACAAATGTCATTATTGTAAACATTCCGCAGAGATACGATTTAATTCCCAAATCATGTGTAAATGTAGAAATAGAGGCTACAAATGGAAACATTCGTAAAATTTGTAAGAGTTTTCCAAATGTCCAAATTATAGATGTAAGTAAATTAGACAGGAAGTTCCACACTCGACATGGCCGACACTTAAATAGGTTAGGGAAAAGAATATCTTAGTGATGAAATCTCCAAAATTGTAAATTCAAATGGTAAGAATAGTTCAACAGTAATATCTTTAGAGTGGAAGCAGAGAAACTTGTAAAAGAAGCCAAACGTGAGGTTTGGCATTCAGATCTTTCGATGTCAAATTTAACTGAGTCCAACAATGGTATTTCGGATTTGTCTAGCAACAATAATAATAACAATTATGATAATAATAATAATAATAATAATAATAATAATAATGTAAATAAATCACCAACACAAGCTTGCAAAAGTAACAAATTTCAATATACTACCAGAAGGTTCAGTCTCTCTATAATAAAATTGATTACATAAATCTAATGCTTAAAAATGAACTTAAAGACATCTCAGCACTATGTATTTCAGAACATTGGCTGAAAGAGGAACAACTCGAATTAATTCAATTCCCAGGGCTTATACAAGCTTGTAAATACTCTAGATCTAATATTAGCCATGGTGGTACTTGTATCTTCTTAAGAAATAATTTAGATCATGAAAGGTTAACAGCTTATGATTATCTAATTATGGAACAGGATTTTGAATTCTCTGCAGTAAAAATACAACAGTTTAAGTTAATAATTGTATGCGTATACCGTTCTCCGTCAGGAAAGTTTCCTTTATTTATAGATAAATTAGAATTGTTACTCAATAACATGAGCAAAGTAAATTTCGATATATTAATTTGTGGGGATGTAAATGTGGATTTCTTAAAATTTGATAGAAATTGTGAAATACTAACACAGTTACTAATTTTCTATGGACTGAAACCTACAGTAAATACCCCAACAAGAATAACAAAATTTAGTAAAACCACTCCTGATCAATTTTTTTAAAATACAGATAAATATCACCATTCAATAGAGGTCTATTGTCCGGGTTTTAGTGACCACCATGGAAAAATACTGAGTTTTGAAGTACCCAAAACAATCAATAATAATGATAATGGAGTAAAATCAAAGTGTAGATCATTCACTGAAACAAATGTTACATATTTCAATGACTTATTAAAAAAGGAAACATGGTCAGAAATGTATAAACTAGAAAATGTAAATGAAAAATTTAATGCATTTAACAGTACCCTAAAACACTATTTTGAAACAGCATTCCCCTTTAGACAAAGAGCTGTTCAAAATAGAAAAACTAGCAATTGGATAACAACAGGGATTATAAATTCATGTCAAAGGAAGGAATTTCTACACAAATTATATAAACAATACCACACAACACCTGAATTCAATTTATACTACAAAAAATACACTAGCATATTAAATAAGGTAATAGGACTAGGAAAGAAAATGCATAATGATAATTTTATATCCCAATCATCTAATAAAAACAGGGCTATGTGGTCCGTGATAAAGAAAGAAACTGGAAATTCTGCTAAAGTACAAAGGAACATTACACTGACCAGAAATAATAAAGTGATTAATAGTCCAGAGGAAATAGCAAACACTTTTAATGACTATTTTCTGGAAATTCCACAAAAATTATTAAATAAATCACAGGTAAGTACACTAAATTCTAATAATAAAATAAATATATGTAGTGATTCTTTAATTATAAATCATGTCACAAGTGAAGAGGTAAGAATAGTTATAAAAGAGCTAAAAAATAAATTCTGTGCTGGCATTGATGGCATCCCTGATGCAATTTTAAAGAAATGTGCAGAAAATATAATAAATCCACTTACACACTTAATGAAATGAAAATCCACAGCCTGCTTCCAGTCTCCGACCGGGTAAGGAATGGAATGAATGAAGCCCCCATCTAGCGGCGAGGATATGAACTGTGCCGGCTGCCGAGGCCTGACGCACTCCTCTGGGGCAATGATTAAATGAATGACAGATGAAATGAAATGATAGTGGAGAGTGTTGCTGGAATGAAATTTTAACAGGGAAAACCGGAGTACCCGGAGAAAAACCTGTCTGCCTCCGTTTTGTCCAGCACAGATCTCACATGGAGTGACCGGGATTTGAACCACGGACCCAGCGGTGAGAGGCCGGCGTGCTGCCGCCTAAGCCACGGAGGCTCTCCTACACACTTAATAAACAGTTCAATTCTCTCAGGAACTTACCCGGATATTTTGAAGTTATCAAAAGTAATTCCAGTGCACAAAAACGGTTCAAAAGATGAATTTGATAACTATCATCCTATTACCTTACCAACTGGTATTGCAAAAATTGTGGAAAAAATCATGTATAAGAGACTGATAAGTATTATAGAAAAAAATAACATATTATCAAACTCACAACATGGATTCAGAACGGAAAAATCTACACAGATAGCAATTTATGAATGTATTAATAGTATACTGAAATTAATTGACAATAAGGAACATGTAACTGGCCTATTCTTGGATTTATCGAAAGCATTTGATGTTGTTGACCATAAAATCCTCCTTACAAAACTAAATCAATATGGTATTAGAGGTCTAGCTAATAAATGGATAGAGTCTTACTTAACAAGGCATAAACAAATAGTAAGCTTGAGACACAAGGATGATGGAACCAAATTACTTAATGAAACATTGTCCAATGAGGGAATTATTAAATTTGGAGTACCCCAGGTATCGGTTTTGGGCCCACTACTCTTTCTTCTATATATCAATGACATAACACAGAACGTTCATTCACATAAGGAAATTACCCTTTGTAGATGGAGTAAAGTAATCAAAATGGTTTGTCTCTCAATTCAGATTTCCAAAAGTATGGCCCTCCACTAGTGAAGGAATTGATAGCGGTTCTATTCCTCAATTAAGAGCAACATTTTGATATAGCTCGAACCCAAAAGTTTCTGTCCTCCCTCATTGCTTCAATATTTAAAAGAAGATGACTACTTCAATATTAGCTGCCTATTTATCATTACTATGTGGCTAGTATGTCCTGCTTCACACTTCGGTTCTTTGAGGGTTCATAGCGTGACACTTAGTAACAACAATTTTTAAATGAGCAAATATAAATAATTTTATTAATGCAGCCAATGCCCATGTACTGGGGCCGTGCAATGGGCAAGTTGAAGCAGTGCTAGCGAGAAACTTACTCGTGCCGGCAAAGCGCAGCCCTACCCTGCCCTTTTCTGAGCAGTGCAGCACGACAGCACACTAGCACTGCAGCGCTTAGACGCACAAGCTTTGTCCATTTGACCGGGTACTGCAGTACGTTTAGTACTGAGCGCGGAGCCTGGACACTAGGCGCACTAGAGCCCACATTACGTCATATGCGTGTGATCAGCCATGCTCATAACCTCTTTTGTGCATGGGGAGGACAAAAATAGCATAGTGGGAGAGTCACACATTAATGAAACAAACCGAAGATGTACAAAACATGATATTTGGACTTACATGGACCAGATCTGCAGCAAGGATACAGGAATTTGCATACTTTTTGGGTAATGCAGCAGGTCCAGCGATATATAATAATCCTACAAATGGAATGAAGCATATTGGTAATCATGCATGTGACAGTAACAGGGGCCGGTATGGAATCAGGAGAGTTAAAATACATTTTTTAATTTGTTGACATAATGTCACAAACCAGCCGAGGTAGTTACACACATTAACGTGCATGGTTAGACTACTCCGAACTCGAAAGACAACACACAGCCACTTACCTCATTCATTTTATATGTCATTAACTCCTCTCATGAGATTAGCGTCATGAAGGGCATCTATCCGTAAAATCATTCCCACAAGGAAACTATCTCTCCACATCCCCTATCTCATAGCAACTGGAATAATTATGGGTAGAACCAAAAAAACAATATCTCATGGAATTTACCTACACATAAGATATACGGCAAACTAAGCAAGATGACACGAAATCCTTCTAACTTCTGAAGTTTTAGAACAATTTTCATTATTTCAACAGTATGGAGACCAAGAGTGCCATTCATTGTAAAACAATTTTGCTCTGAAAATTACAAAATATGTTGTCTGACTTTCTACCAGTTTCTTTCTGTGGAGTGCCTAAAACTGTTTTGTTTGTTAGTTCTTGGAACTATTCGACTTCAGGGTTATGGAATGCGAACTGTCTTCCTAACGTACCAGGGGCTATGTAATGCCAAAAATACAAAGAAATGTGTACTACTAAAGTTCGTGCAGTGTAGAAATTACATGGTATCATGCAATTGATTGCACTGACAATGAAAGAGACCACCTTGTGGTGTAGCTGCTAACATACTTGGCTGTCACCCCCGGTTGTCCGGGTTTGATTCCCTACCTTGCCAAGAAATTAAATTTCGGTTTGGGGTACTGAAATGGTATTGATGATACGTAAGTCATCCAAGCGGTGTTCATTTCGAAGACTTACGCCAGGTCAGTGGGCACGAGTTTTCTTTCTTCTACATTGTTATTCTGCAATTCGAACACTGATATGGGAACTCTGAGAGCAAATCACTCTGTAGAGTTGTTAGAATAGCTTCCTTAAAATATTCTGAAAGGCCTATGCTACAAGTAGCCTTCATGAGTTAATCCAATTGCATATGTATATGTTTGTGTTTGTACAACGAAGGAGGTTGACAGGATGGTGATGATGATGAAGATGGTGATAACAATGAAGACAGTAATTTACTAGTTAGGAACGAAAGAAATATAAATAGCCGGCACCTAAGACTGCAGCCGATCTTTGAAAAACACAAAATGAACTTGCAGGTTGATTGCGAAAGTACCAAAACTATATAATCACCATATTTTATGGAGATCGACTAATCCAGAAGTAGACATGAAAGGGAGTAGCCTAGCACAAATAGGTGGAAACAAAGTTTGCTCTTGTGTGAGACCTCCATGGGCATAGCGAGGACTCTGTATGCTCCAATCATTGCGGAGTGCCTGATACCCTAGCTCACGTTCAAAAAGCAGAATTCAGAAGGGGATTCACTCCAAACGTTAGGAACCACCGAAATAGAAATGTTATGCGATGGATGTTTTCGTGTCTTCTTCGTGTTAGAAGCAAAAATGCAATGGGCATAATAATTGTTATTGGCCATAAGACGAATACAAGATTTATGCTGGACTCCACCATCAGATGTGAAGCAACTGTCATCATAACAAGACAGGTCATTTAGAGCAAACGATAGGCTTCAAAGAGAAGTGAAAACTTGCGGTACATTTCAAATAAACGAGAGGAACATCATCAACATTTTTTAATCACTTATCAAGTTTGGGTATGCCTAAATAAAAATGACCTAATTTTGCTATCATTGAATCCATTCAATAATAGAGAATTCATCTTCAATGTACTCAGGAACATTATGAGATGTAGTCTATTGGTACCCAATAACATGTTATTGCTAATAATAATAATAAGAAGAAGAAGAATATGAAGAGAAGAGAAGAACGGTTTTAAGAAACCCTGCTGGGACAGGCTGGCCGCGCGCACTCGAACTGACGAGTTCCAGCATAGACAGGGCTGACAGTGTGAGGCTGGGTCATACGTCCCTAAAAGCACTTGCCTGGCTTGCAGGATACCACACCATACTATACACAGTTCGCTTGCACACGTAGATAGCAGCAGGTGGGGAGAGCCAAGGACATGACGCCATGCACTTGTGGCTTAATTCTTAGACTCCCCGAAAGGGTGCAGCAGGATAGAAAATACTACAGTCACTAGCTACGCAGGGCCCTGCCATTTACTTTTCTCTTCAGGATGGGATATTGGTAGGAAATCGGCCGTTGACCTATTGAAAGTAACTGTCCTGGCATTTGCCTGGTGGTGAAAATGGGAAACCATTTTTAGGACGGCCGAGGTGGGATTAGAACCCACGCTCTCCTGATGCCAGCGAGATACAAATTAGCGCTCTCGGTCACTGTGACCGGTTTAGTAAATATAAATGTGATGATGTTTCAACTCTTGATAGATCAGTTTGCAGTTCATTAACATCAATTTGTTTAACAGTTGTCTAGAAGCCAAGTTATTGTCATCATTTGTTAAGTATTTTAACAAAATGTTGGTGAAGAATATACTGTATATCAGATATTATTTTTATTGACCTTTAACCAAACTTCACATTTTTATTTCAATCTGTTAATTTTTTATTTTATCTGTAAATTATGTTTCAACATATATTTGAATTAGTCATGTTAAATCACAATACTCAACTCTAGTTAAATTGATATATTCAACCTTACCTTCTAGTCCAGTCAAAATATACATCCGACCTTGCAAAAGGTCATGTAGTTCTAATTTCTTTATATGTTGTTTGGACCTCTGCCAATAGTAAAAAATCAAATTTTCAACTTCGAAAGTCCTGTGCTAGCTGTGTAATAGCCAATCAACAGCCAGATATTTGCACTATTTCCGGTTTTAGCTCAATATCATCTAAACTATGCGTCTCAGGGAAAACATTGTGAAAACCTGTTTACAATTATATTAAATTATGTACAATTTGAGTCCCAAGCGAGCTCTGTACCTTTAGTAATTCCCGAGATATAGATATTCAAAGATTGGATGTTTTTTTTTTTTCAAAAAAGTAAAAATTGTTGGTTTTGGTCTCCAAATTTGACAAATATTGTCAAAAATACTCATTCTATGAGGAATGTCATTGATAATGAACTTGAAGTTTAATTGTTTACCTTTAATTTGAGCTTTGACGGGTACCTGTAGGCCTAGCGCTTCTCTCAAATGTGGCATGTAAATTAAAACCTTGAAAAATTGAATTTGCAAAAAATGAAAGAAGAGAGTTCACATAGGTACTATTTTGTTTTATTACAAAAGAAAAACGTTACATCTAAAATTATTTTACAATTATGAAGCTACAGGTATCATCGTAATTTCACTTGTTGTGATGGCCCGGGTCTCGAAAAATCCTTCTCTGACAATGGTGCAGGTTTATTGGAGGAATTTTTTAACTGAACAGCAGGCGCAGGCTCGTTTTGCAGTTCCAGCAATGTAGGGGTGGGGATGTTTCCCTCATCGTCAGAATCCTCTAGCTGAAGCGATTGCACGTTTTGACATATTTTGCCACCACAAAATCGACAAAGGGCTGAGTATTTCAGCCCAGCTTTGCGGCAACTGCAACCGCCGCTGCAACATTTTCTGCAATTACAGGAAATCATGTGCAGTACGAGCTGAGGTGCAGGATCCATAGTTGAAGTGATAGGGGTAAACCCTTGATCATCAAGCTTCCATCCCCAATCCGTAGGAATTTTGTTGACCCCCAACCACTTTTGAACTTGGTGGTAAGTTCTGTAAGCATGGTGGCGTGCTGCATCCTTTGTTGAGGGCAAGCGAGCAAGATTCATTTTGATGTTGGTAACAAACAGTTGGTAGCGGAGGCTATTCAGGGAGTCTGTTAGGAAATCAGCCCCGCACAAACACACAAAGCACTTCTCCCCAGCTTTTACTTTGGTTTCGTTACTGGAGTCTGTCAGCACTAAAAGTTCTGCCAGTTCTACAAGTTGGGGATTTTTGTATATATTAGCTAACTTGGTTTTACCATGCCCATAAGGGGCTGAAGAGGTGTCACAGCCCGCTGAACGCATGGATAAAAAACACTGTACCTGGTGAGTGCTGAGCAGGTCTATGGGTAAAAGAGGAGCTTTGGTAATGGATACAGCCGGCTTCACCTTTGCTACTCTTCTGAAGGTAGATGTTAGTTGCACCTGAGCCTAAACCATTGAGGTGGACCTACTACGATCACACGGTCGGATGTAGGACTTTTGGATAGTGCCATGGCAGTGATGTCCCGATCAGTATCTTCTTCGGCCACTTTTACTTGTATGCTATGCTGCTCGAATGAATCGCAAAGAAGTGGGATGAGGCACCTCTTGTTATTCTCATTGGCCAATACTTTTTCCTGAGATAGTTGGATGATGGTGGATTCTTCAAAAATGATGTCATTGAAGAAGTGAGTAGCACAGCGTTGGAGTCGTTCAGCACTTTTTGTGTTTTTGTTAGTGGCCTCTTCAGGATAACCGTCAAAAACAAACGAGACATTGCTAACAAAGTGGTTTTCAATGTGGCTGATGTAACCTGAAACAATGGCTGTCACAGACATTTTGCACTGCCAGATAACCTTGTGTAAAAGGTAGCCCCCATCTAAAACAACATAAGTATTGGAGTCAGCTGGTGTGTGGTTGGATAGTGGAGTGAAAGCAGAGAAGTGACTGGACTTGATCCACTTTCGCATCCCCTGTTCATTAAGCAAAGACATTGGGAATAGGGCTAATTCATATTTAGAATGTTCTTTCAGTTCTTCATCCAATTTTTGGTTATGCACACTTTTGGAAAATAGTAAGTGGATTGACAACTACTATCTTGTGCCCCATTTTAACAGAGGTTGTGATGGATGACAATGTGGCTACTTTGTCCTTACGTTCAAAGGTTACTTTATCAAATGTATTCCCAATGATTTTTTTAACACCTTCCGTTTCCAGTTGTTGGGCCAATTGGCAATTTAAGTTGGGGCCACCAACTATTCCACTACTGATGGATACCAATTTATCAGTGATGGGAAATGGAGGGTGGAGAGCAAGCCAGTTTCTTATTTTTTCTGCATCACCATTACCTCGAATGATTCCAGAAGGCCTCATATGATGTTCCCAGTAGGATAGGAGATGTGGTAGAAACGTTCCAGTTCCTCGCATATGTTTGCCATGAACACCATTCCTACGCCACAGGACTAGCACACTGCTGGAGATTCAAAGCCCCTGTGTCAATCCACCATAGCTTTTCATAGACCACATCAGGTTTTGCTCAATTGCTAAGTCTGACCACAGGCCAGACCAAAACTTTTCAGATCGGCGAATAGTAAAACCTCCTTCTGTAAACATATTAAACTCGGTAGGATCCATCCGATCTTCTAGAGTCATCATATATTGCAGATACAGGTGGGCACTCTTAGCATAGAAATAGTGACCAGCAGAATGAGAAAAAGGTAGCATTTTATGGACAGCATACAGGTGAAGGTTCCAATCACCAGCACGCTCTGCCTGAATGAATATTTTAAGAGAGTAAGTACACATGCGAAAATATTGGACCCACAGCTTATACAATGCAGTTTTGAATTTGAAGGTTTGGTAAGTCTCGTTTTCCTTTACACACATGATGAGAGACCGCTCACTTTCACGTAGCATCATTTCAGTTGCAGTTCTTTCCTCCTCAGTCATTTCTACCTCATCCATAATAATGCCAGAGTTGAAGTATATCGACGCTATGATCACACAAAAATATTCAGACTAACACAGCAAATGATCACAAATAACTACAATCCATTATAAGTAATATTATACGTATTGGTATCTAACACATCATTTCAGTAAGTAATTAATAATTAACACAAAATCATTCCCATAATTATGAAACCATTGCTACGTATACATATCATAATATTAACTCTGATTTAATTAGTACAGGCCCTGTACGTGATGTCTGATATGCTCAAAACTTGTTTTAATTGATTTCACCCGATTTCTATTTTTCAAGGTTTTCTGTTATATGCCACGTTTGGGAGAAGCACTAGGCCTACATGTAGGCCTACCGGTCAAAGCTCAAATTAAGGGTAAACAAATAAACTTCAAGTTCATTATCAATGACATTTCTCATAGGGAGAGAATTTATGACAATATTCGTCAAATTAGGAGACCAAAACCAACAATTTTTGCTTTTTTGAAAAAAAAAAACATCCAATTGTTACATAACTGTATCTCGGGGAACTATTAAAGGTGCAGAGCTCGCTTAGGACTAAAATTATAGACAATTTAATATAATTGAGTCGTCTAGTATCAAAACCGGCCAAGTCACAAAATTTACGAAAAGGAGTTAAGGTTACCAATTTGATGTAGAAGTATAGCACTATCAGGCGAAACAAGAATATGCTTCAAAATCGTCCATGTCTTCATGTTACAGAGCACTGAATTCTTGGCCGTGCAACAAAATGGGCCAAGTCATGCAGGCAGTGCTTTCATAACCGGCCATGTCAAAGAACCAGTAGCAATCTTCATGTCGCAGCATTACTGTTTGGAATCTTGCGTTGTTAGATTACGCAAGAATGTGATAATATCAGTAGGCAACATTGTTCCTTAAATTGTATACTCTTCCAAGACATAATAATTTGTATTTTGTTCGTTTGCAACACTGACTTCCGTATTCGCGGGCATTTTACCGCATCGGCGCGAAAGCAATCGTATATACTGTGTGTTCGTATTTTCTCATTATTGTGTAGTGAAACGTGTATATTGTTCCTATTTTAATAAGTAACTCATTTTCTTTTACTGTGTTCAAGATCTAAGTGAACTACTAACTTTTAATGATATGATACCTATTTTGTATACTTCTCAGCTTTCTGATGTTCATCTTCATATATTACTATCCAATTTAAGCAGAATGCTTTCGTTTTTATTGCAATAAAGACAGGTAATTACAATGTCAATTTATTTTAATTTAAATGCCTTTTTTCACTGGAGTTTGGAATTTCAAAGAAAAGATTTACAAAAAAAGACTAAAATTATACCAAATTGCAACAAAAACGGCCAAGTCAAAATTAATATTAGCAAAAAAGATGGGTTCATTAAGAATCAGATTTCTCAAAATAGCAGAACTTAAATATTAAACCATTACGGATATAACTACGCAATAAAATCTTTTGTGACCACCATTGCTAGGTCTCTAGAGGTTTTTCATCCATACTGAAAAATATGGCTTCAGTGACTTGGCCGGTTTTGATACTAGACGACTCAATTGTAAACAGGTATCCATAATGTTTTCTCTAACACGTATAGTTTAGACTATATTGAGCAAAACCAGAAAAAAGTGCTGTTTTTTGGCTATTACACAGCTAGCACAGGACTTTCGAAGTTGCAAATCTGTTTTTTTTACTATTGGCAGAGGTCCAAACAACATATAAAAAAATTATAACTACATGACCTTTTGCAAGGTCGGGCCACTTTTTATGTCTAATTTGACTGGACTATTCACTCCAATTAGAAATTAGTTTTTTTACCAGCCTTAATGGCAGTGCTCGTAGCTTGTGATTCTAAATCAAGGTTCAAATAGAGGGAGTAGATCTGTTTGTCACTTGTGCAAACTAACACTGGCCTTGGTTCATAGGGATAGAAAGTGGGATAGGTTAGATAAGTACGGTAGTTGATGGGGAAGAGACTGTTTCCTGCGAGAAATAGACAATTATTTGTAAATGTTACACGGGTAAATCCCACTTGTGACTTTAATTAAAGTAAATGTTCATTATTAACTTAGAGCTGAAACAGGAAAGGCACAGACAACCATTTCAAGGATGGTTAAGTTTAAAATTTAAGCCCACCTGTCTTCCAAATGCAGACATCACCAGCACTGAGCTACGCTTTAAAAGTTAAAATGTTATAATTTTCACATATTCTAAACAAGGGGTTAAATCTGAGCAGCTGGTATGCCATGGTAAGGCTTGTGTTCAATAAGAGCCCATTTGATGCCCTGTTCCAGGTACCCTAGGACGGGGTGAAGTCGATCAGGTGTGGTAAAATCGATCATTGTGAGGTCGCTGTATAATTTCAGTACTAACATCTGGTGGAGAAGTAACGATTTAACCTCCATTGGAATGTTGATGCTCCGTGCTATTTATATGATAGTATTTGTATGTTATAACCATAACACGTAAAGTGTGGTTAAGTTTTCAATCACTGTCCATTTTTTATATTTTTCAAAACCTTGATCAACAACCAGTCTTCCACTTGTTTCTATTGGTACACCGACTTTTTCACTGATTTCATTTGATAAGTTGATGTGTTGGGCTCTTGTGGTGCCCTTTAGATCACACTTACTTTATGCCACATGCAAGCAATAATGTATTATAACAAATGTTTAGATTTTGTAGGGTGAAGTCGAACATGGTACGAATATACAGCATTAGATGAAGCCAGGCTCTGCGGGGAAACGAAATTATAATGTTGAGTATTTGAACAATGCTGTGCAAGGAGTAAAAAGGGGGGAAAATAAGCATTAGAAAAGCATCTGAATGATATACTACCATAAATGATTGGGTCAAAGGCAAACACACTAAAATGTTTGGAGGACAACCTGCATTGAATACCACTGATGAAAATTGTTTGGTGGAAGGTTTAGTTACGTGTTCAGAGTGAGGGAAAGTAGTCTATTATTGGAGACAATTTGACAAGCCATTTGTCTCAGAATGTAATTCGTTTGTGCAAAGAAAATTGTAATGAAATTGCTCTCAAAGAGTTTAAAAAGGGAATGCATAGTCTCTTCCATAAATGAACATAACATTAATTGATATTAAGTGATAAGGAATTGTTATTTTGCGAATTATATTGTATGCTTTAGTGAGTAAGCCTGCTAGCGTTAAATATTAGTAAAATGTAATAATTTTGCCACTTCTACATGTTAAATCACAATTAAAATATTTTTAAAACTAAAATGATGATCGATTTCACCCCATATGATGTGTTAAGTCTTTTCTAGGCTGAAATAAACCTGTGATCAACTGCCGATTACATTTCAAACAGTAATAATATCATAATTTATGGAAGTTGTCATGCTGTTATGCAAGCTTTAGATAGATGAGGCTGTATTACATACGGTACTGTACATGTATGTGTTTTTCAAAATTTCATTCCATTATTTTCATACTGTAATATGTCAAAAATATTTATTTTTGATCGACTTCACCCCATTCTACGGTAATGATAATTCTTTCATTACTGTTGGAAGCAACTCCAACATTGACAATCTGGTTTATTGCACACTTGTGTTAGAGCATATTTCAGAGACATAAAGTCTTTATGCCATTAAAATAATTGTGCTGTAAATCCCTTATAATAATTATATCATATTTACACTAGGAATATAATTATGTAAAATCAGAACACAAAATGACTATTTTTCAGACCCATTTACACAGGGGCGGATCTAGGGGAGGGCGAGGACGGCCGCCATGTTTCTTTTTAAATTTAATTAAATAATTATACTTTTCAAACTAATTTATAATTTATATTATTATATTATTATTATTTTATTTTGGAGGCTGGATTTAGACAGCTCCTTAACCCGGTCCATGAGTCAATCCTAATTGGCTACATGAATAATTCTTGCCAGGCGCGTCCACGTCGCGGGAGTGGGCAACGGTACTGTAATATACCATGGAACTACAGTACCGGCTAAGTTCTGGTGAGGACCCAGTCCTATGGGGTATAACATAGGCCCCGTGCACAGGGTTACGTGCGAAGACCTCAACGGAATCTACAGCGGAGAAGATGGACTTCAGAACGGTGGAGATTGCGGAAGAGGCAACCCAGTACTCGGGGAATAGTATGAGTACAGCATAAATCGGCAGCGTCTGTTTCCCATGTTAGGGGCGGCTGCAAGGGCGTCTGTTCTCCATGTTAGGGGCGGCCTGAATAATAGCTGGCAGTAAAAATGCCTTTGGGAGTGGCGACCCCATCGTAATAATAGCCTAAAATGGAAATGGCACTTCCAATGATTCGGAAAAGGTTAGGGCGTACCCTGCAGGCGACGCGCAGTTCCTTTGGTACTGGGGGAACTGTGAGAAATGGGCGACCAGTAACCGAAATGAAAGTGGGAATCATGAATGTCATGAGAAAAAGGAATCTGGACTGGGACAAGATCGTGGAAGAAGAATTGTGGAAGGAAAGAGGAAAGTGGAGAAGTGCCATAAATACCCCGACCCGGCAGGAGCTGGATAAGGGGAAATGATGATGATGATGATGATTATTTTATTGTATTTTTTTCAGTGCAGCTATGACCTCTGTTGACCGTTGAGCAAGTTTAGATTTCGGTGAAATAATAGAAGACTTCAGCCGGAAAAAAGTGGCAAAGTAATATTTTATTGTTTACATAATCTTCTTCAATGGGACTTAAAGGTGTCTTTCATATTATCAAAAAAATGTACTGTAGTGTACTCAAAATATTGTAACTATTCTTTATTTTATTATTTTTACGAAACTACTTTCCATTTGATTTCATATTTTTTTTATTTCCTATTGTTGTGGGCCCCGCCTTATCATATCGCCCGGGCCCCGCAAGGCCTGGATCCACCACTGCATTTATATGAACAAGGTGTAACATGCAAACCAGTTTCATCCCACAAGGTTGTATTCAATTCATAGCTCTATGGAGTTGGCTCTCTCTTTATTATTACCAGAATGGCCTAGCTTCACAACTCTTTGAATGTTATCCTTTCATTTCCAATTGGCTCATTGCATGTGTTTCCCCCTTCCTTTTGTATTATGCTCAACTTTTGTCTTGATTATTTCTTATTAGTTTCGACTTCCTCCACTTGTCCAATTAACATTTCAGCTAAATAGAAAATAGTTTTTCCAAGTCATCGAGGGACGTATTTTAATGACTTCTTCTCCCAGTTCTGCTGTAAATTACTTGTTTTGCAATAGAGTTTTTTAGAATGAAGTTAATAAGTGTTCTGGATAAACAATGTTGCCACCTCGAGAACAAACCTTGCTAACACCACTTCTGGTCCAGATAACCAGGCTCGAGTGGATATTGTCTTCTAGAAAGATTGGGTGTCCATAGCATAATCAGCACGGATATATTGCATAAACACCAACACCTGGTCAACAAGATTGTCTAGATAAAATGCTGGATCAGGTTTACAGACACATAAATGAGTAGGCTCAAGCTGTAGTGTAACACAATAGCAAAACACCCCACACCATCACAGGCCCACCTCCCACATAAACCACACCCTCCGACAAACTGTAGATGAAAAGAGCTCTGGGTCGCTAGTGTACTCTACAACTGGAGTCAATGAAAAGAAGAAAGAACTTGTGACTCGTCAGACTACATTCCAGTCTTGTATGGTCTAGTGTCAGTGTTTCAAGCCCATTGAATACCGGACTAATTTATGCATTGCTGTAAGCTGTGACTTCGTGCAATGTACTTGATTTGAAATGTCATATAAATGTTGGACTTCAAATGCTAAGGTAACAGATTTGATCCTGACCCAGTTCAATGGCATTTAAGGGTGTCTAAATGTTACAACTACAAGTGCGTAGAACAGGCCATGTTGAATATCACTTGGGGGGCGAATTTCAGACACCCCAGCATCTCTAGTGCAGTTAAAAGGGATGTTAAAACCATAGCATTAGGCCTATTTACACTATTATAAGTTGTTGTTGTTGTCTTCAGTCTTTTGACTGGTTCGATGCAGCCTTCCATGCCTCCCTGTCTTGAGCTAATCGTTTCATCTCTACATAGCTACCACACCCTACATCCGAAGCAATCTGTTTAAGATATTCTAACCTTGGTCTACCCCTACAGTTCTTGTCCTCAACCCTTCCTTCCTTAACTAAGCTTGCTATTCCTGGGTGTCTTAGTATGTATCCTACCAACCTATCACTTCTCTTCATTAGCAGTCGCCAGAAACATCTCTCCTCTTCCACTCGTCTTAATATCTCTTCGTTTGTCACCCTATCTACCCATCCGATCTTCATCATTCTCCTGTAACACCACATTTCAAATGCCTCAATTCTCCTCTTTTCTGCTGCACCAATAGTCGAAGTTTAACTTCCATAGAGCGCCATGCTCCAGACAAAGGCTTTCAAAAATGACTTCCTAATACCTAAATCTATATTCGATGTCAACAGATTCCTTTTTTGTAGAAAGCCTTTCCTTGCCTGAGCCAACATACTTTTTATATCCTCTTTGCTTCGTCCAGCACTGGTTATTTTGCTTCCTAAGTAACAGAAGTCTCCTACTTCCTTCAGCTTTTCAGGTTTCTGATTTATTTCGGCTGTATTCCAGTATTTTTGTTTTACATTTATTAATTTTCATCATGTATTCATTCCGTAAGACGGAGTCCATACCATTCAAAAACTCATTCAAATCCTCAGCCGTGTTGGCCAAGATGACTATGTCATCGGCAAATCTCAGAGTTGAAATTATTTCTCCTTGAATCTTCACTCCCACTTTAAATTTTTCTCTAATTTCCTTCATTGCTTGTTCAATGTAAAGATTGAAAAGTTGCAACCTTGCCTTACACCTTTCTGAATACCAGCTTCTCTCTCATGTCCTTCAGCTCGAATGACTGCTGTCTGGTTTCTGTATAGATTGTAGATCACCCTCCTATCCCTGTACTTTATTCCAATAGATTTCAAAATGTCAAAGAATTTAGTCCAATCAACGTTATCAAAAGCCTGTTCTAAGTCTACAAATGCCACATTCTCTTATTTTTCCTTATTCTACCTTCCAAAATCAGCCTAAGACTTAGTACAGCTTCCCTTGTTCCTACATTTCTGCAGAAGCCAAATTGGTCTTCACCCAACTCCGTTTCTATCTGGCTTTCCATCCTCTTGTAAATTATTCTACACAGGATTTTTGAAGCATGAGTAACCAAGCTGATTGTACGGTAATCTTCACATCTGTCAGCTCCCACTTTCTTTGGTATAGGGATAATAACATTCTTCTTGAAATCAGGGGGTACCTCACCTGTCTCATAAATCCTACACACCAAGTGAAAAAACCTGATCAGACCTTCATCTCCTATGCAGCGTAGCAACTCAATCGGTATATCATCTATGCCTGGTGCTTTGTTCCTGCTTAAGTCTTCCAATGCTCTGTCAAATTCTGATCTCAATATTAAATCTCCTTTTGCATCCTGATCAATTTCCTCCTCCCTTTCCATTACATGATTCTAGTGGCGGATCCAGAGGGGGGCACCAGAGGCAAGTGCCCCCCTCCCCCTCCCCGAAAAACCAGTTGTCTGCTACATTGATATAGCCGATAAAAATTATTGTTTCTGTAAACTGCACTGCAAGTAAAATCTTTGCTCTATTGCCTGCATTCATGAATGTGGTCAAGGTTTGTTATCATATAGTATGTAATGGCAACACTGTTAATATAATCACTACATCGACAGTGTTGCAAGTGCAGAGAGATCTTTCAGCAGCCTGCAACTTGTCAAATCATGGCTACGAACGCGAATGACAGAGGAAAAGCCGAATGGCTTGTGTCTGTTATTTGTTCACCGTAATATAAATGTTGAAGTTGAAAAAGTTGTAGAACGTTTCTCTAAGGGGGGTAAACGAAGGATCGCCCTGGATCTTATTTTGTAATAGGCATGTATTTTGCCTAGGATAGTCACCAAATAGAATCCCAATCAGTATTCAATACAATTGTTTCTTGTATTTATATTTATGTCACTAGTAGTCGCTCAGTGACTGACAATGTTGGTACTATGTACATATTTTGTAACATTTGTGTAGTAGACTTGTATATTATCTTCAGATAGTCACTATGATTGCAAATGATTTAATACATATTAGACTGTGTAATGTGCATTAAAATGTGGAAATGTACATATACTGTAGAATTAAAAAGATTTTTTTTTTACATAATGACAATGACTTGTGTTATTGAAACTGAAACCAATAAACCATTTTAATATAATGAATTTCTTCTAGAATTATAAAAACTGGTGGTTGGATGTTATGTGTAGTGTGAGTAGATTAAATACAAATTTAGTAATTTTATTACATATTTTCTCTAGCTACTCTGAAATCCTCGAGTGCCCCCTCCGAGGTGAACCTCTGGATCCGCCACTGCATGATTCTCAATCTCCTTTCCCTTATACAAACAATCTATGTAAGCTTTCCATCTCTCAATCTTTTCTTCCCTATCTGTTAGAGGCTTTCCATTTGTGTCCTTAATATTACAGCACTTAGTCTTCTTTTCCCCAAAAGTATTCTTAATCCTTCGATAAGCTGTGTCTACTTTTCCTAATTTCATACAATTTTCTATACCTGCACATTTCTCTTTCAACCATTCTTCTTTCGCTTCCTTGCACTTCTTGTTAACCTCATTTCTCACACGTCTGAATTCTGCTTTCCCCTTTTCATCTCTTACATTCTTGTGTTTCAGCCTTTCATCCATCAATTCTAGTATATCCTGAGTGATCCACGTTTTTTTACCTATTCTTTCTTTCCTACCAATGTTTTCGTCTGTGGATTTTGTTATTTCATTCTTCAAAAGTGCCCATTCGTCTGCAATTGAAGTTGGTTTAGTGTCTTTCATTAGTCCTTCCTTTATACTCTTCTTGAATCTTTCGTTTACATCCTTCACTTTCAGTCTGTCTATTGCCCACCTTTTTGGCTTTTGTCTTTTCTTCAGTTTCTTCAACTTTAATCTGCATTTCATAACAACCAGATTGTGGTCAGAGTTTATGTCAGCACTAGGATATGTTTTGCAATCCAAAATCTGGTTTCGAAACCTCTGCTTGACCATAATGAAGTCGATTTGGTAACGCCCTGTATCTCCTGGTCTCATCCATGTGTATATTCTTCTATTGTGGTTATTGAATAAGGTGTTAGCTATGACCAACTCATGCTCGGTGCAGAATTCCATCAGCCTGCTTCCTCGATCATTCCTTTCACCTAATCCGAAATCTCCTACTATCTTCCCTTGTCTCCCTTTTCCTACCACAGCATTCCAATCTCCCATTACTATACCATTTTCATCACCCTTGATATACCTCAGAATTTCATCTATTTCTTCGTAGACCTTTTCAACATCTTCATCATCAGCTTGACTGGTTGGCATATAGACTTGTACCACTGTGGTGCACGTAGGTTTGGTATTGATTTTTGCTACAATAATCCGTTCACTATATTGCTCACAATATTCCACCCGCTGTCCAAGTTTTCTACTCAATATGAGACCAACCTCTGCTTGGCCATTGTTTGATTTAGTGCTAATGACCCTATATTCACCTGACCAAAAGTCCTGATCTTCCTGCCAGCGCATTTCACTAATCCCAACCAAATCCAACCTCAACTTATCCATTTCCCTTTCTATGTTTTCTAACCTTCCATCTCCTAGCAGACTTCTAACATTCCACGCTCCGATCCGTAGAATATCAGATTTCCTCTTTGCCACTTCTGTGATGTTAACCCCCTGTCGAGTAGTCCCCACCCGGAGATCCGAACGGGGGACTAGTTTACCTCCGGATTGAAATTTTACAAGGGAGGAGGCCATCATCACATGTAATTATGCATAGAGAGGTGCATATCCTCGGGAATAGCATTTTATAAGTTACAGTAACTGTATTCAGTTCTTTTTGTAGCGTTCATTCAGAAATTAGTTAGGAATGACCTGCACTCAAAGACAGCAGCAATTTCAGTTGAGCATGAAACCATTTTCATGGACAAGGCCTAACACTCATCTCCAGTCCCTCTGAGTTACAATGGATTTGTGATCACAGATCTGACCTGTGTTTTGGGCATGCATATGATACACAATCCTTTCTAGAAACACTGGGCAGTCAGAGAAGGTGTGCCAACAATTTCGGTGTAGGCCTACTCATGGCCATAACTTACCGGTACTTAAACATAATCATTGTCTTTGGCCAGTGTGTTATATCCTTGCTGTCATTTATCTAGCGACTCGATTTACTTGGCTCGTTATGCTCAGCTTCTTAAGTAACTTGTATTTAAAGTTCTGCATGAGGGGACATCTGCTAGTGTCAGCTCTACACAGTATTGATCAGCCCGTGAACAGGTTCAGTGAAAGTCGGATGTCTGTCAGCCCACCCCCCACCCTACCTATCCCTCTCGTCCTGCATTCCATACACACGACTCACTGCTCTGCGCTCTGTCTAGTTAGTGTTTACTCTAGCAAAGTTTGATGAACTGTATGCGCTTATTGTTGAACTGTATTCTCTAATAGCCTTGAATTAACCTCCTTGTACAGTATAACGATACAGCGGCTTTGGTAGCATGCTGAGCTTCTATGCCCAAGGTCGCGGGTTCAAACCTGGCCGAAGTCGTTGGACTTTTTAAGAGCGTTAAAAGTCCCTCAGTATGCCTTCCTTCGGAGGGGAAGTAAAGCCTGCGGTCCCATGTCATAGATTTATGGCATGAAAAAGAACCTTCCACTAACTACACTTGTGGCAGCAAAAATTTGTAGGTTAGTTTGATAACGTTATATTAGTTCCAACGTTCGCTGTCAGGTGCTGACTGCGAGGACATTTAGTAGCAATGTCCGCAGCTAGGTTTCGTGGACAGTAGCATTTAGTAGCAAAAGTAGGAACTACTTAAAAATAATTAATCGTCTGCAGTCCCTCTACCTGAATCACAGATAACACACACCAATACAGCCATCACAATTACACCGGTTATCAGACAAATTCTACATACACCCACAGTACACGAGGCTACATGACCGCGTTGTCGTAGCCCCTAAACTAGGGAACCAACCAGTATAACAATACATGTACGTCTTAACACGAAAAAAACTAACGTCTTCTTGATTTCTCCTGTTTTTAAGTAGGAAAGAAAAAACAAAAAGGGGCGATGGGTATTTTTTTGAACTCTGTTCCGAATAGAGGGACTCTACCTTAATTCTGAATCAGATTTCATGGTGGCTTTTACATGTAACATCTTCTGTGGGACATTACCAATTGAACTACTGCACCGGAACTATGTGTTTTTATTTATTGCTCATTTACCGACGGCAGCCATGTTCGACAGCGCCTGTTGTCTCTTCAACTGTTAACAAGGCGCTCACACCAAGGAACACACATGGACGTCACTCCAGTTGCCACATGTGGGATACAAAATACACTGCACAGGTCTGGTTTGGGTAAAGATTAATGATCCGTGAGTACCTCACTGTGCATGACAAAAACCAGGAGTGTATAAGCTGCACTATCCAACAATTATTGGTCCGGATTCAACAAATTTTACTAATACAAAAAAATCCCTCTCGGCATGCTGGAAGGCGGAGGTAGATTTCACCGAGCAAATAAAAATAATTTGGAATTCACTCATCATCATCTTCATTTCCCCTTTTCCAGCTGACAGTGGGTGGGGGCGAATATGGTTCCTCTCCACTTTGTTCTGTCGTTCCACCATTCCTCTTCCGACACGGTGTTCCAATTCATGTTCCGTTTTCTCATGCTATACTTCACCGAGTCCATCCAACGCAATCCTGGTCTTCCTGGTCCTCTCTTTCCTGTCATCCGTCGTGCCAGTGCTCGTCTTGGTAGTCTTTCTACATTCATCCGTTTGAAATATCCAAACCATCTCAATCTGTTTTGCTCCAGTTTGTCATTTAGTTTCGGTACTCCCAGTTCTTTCAGTATATCTTCATTTCTCACTCTATCTCTCCTCGTTTTCTGGACCATACTTCTCAGGAATCTCATCTCAGCTGCCTGTAGTCTGCTCTCACCTCTCTTAGTCATTGTCCAAGTTTCTGCTGCATATGTCATTATAGAAACATAATATGCTTTGTACATAACTTCTTTAGCCTTAATCGCTATATCCTTGTTTCATACTAGTCCCCGTACCTGTTGGTAGAAAACACTCCCGAGTTGTATTCTTCTGCTAATTTAAAAATCTAGTCTTCCACTGCACTTCCCAAGTATTTGAAGTGTTTCACCACTTCCAATTCCTTATCTCCGACTTTGATTACTCCTTTTCCTTCTTTATTAGCTCTACTCATCACCACTGTTTTACTCTTCTCCACATTTATCTTCAATGCCCATTGCTCAATCTTTTCATTTATTACGTCTAACTGTTCTTGTACCTCCATCTCGTCCTCGCCCCAGATCACAACATCGTCTACAAAATTTGCCAATTGTTATATACCTATAAACGTTGTACATGTTTAGCATACGGTTCGAGAAACCCCAGCCTGATCGGAAGAGTATTCAGTCATTTTTCTCTACGATTCAGGAGACAGTTATAACGTCATTGACAGAATAGAGCTTAACAAACACACTGTATTAGTCATCTATGTTGTGAAGCAACTATTCACGTTACATTTTTGTTAGCGGAATATCAATTTTAATTTAATAAACATATATTTGAAATCAATTTTGCAAACGTGACTTAATGCCTTTCAGCTCCGTGGTCAGTTTAGTGCGGCATAAAGCCATCCAGAATGAATATTTCACATTGTATTTTATTTTAAAATGGATTTGTAACATAACAACCACCTAAACCCTGTAGAAATGTAATTTACAATAGCACTGTAACACGCGGGAATCTTGCAGTGCAATGATCATTAAGTACGGAATATAGTGCTGAAAGGCCACAAGTCATTGACTTAATGCTTTTCTCCTCTGATCGCTCTGCATGTAGCAGTGGTTTCTGGCTTAAACGGTACTTATTTCACAATAAACTTCCGAAATGTGACACTGATTTATGAATAACCCGGTATATTACACCCCTGTAGCCCACAAGGCATTTATTTATTTATTTATTTATTTATGCTGGTTTACAACAGGGTCTTTAACCCCAATAACAGTAAACCTACAAAATTTTAACAGTAATTCTAATTTTTTTATAACTTAAATCTAATCTTAAATCTAATATTAGCATCTAAATTAATTACATAATAATATTATTTATAGCTTAACCTTAATGCTGTTACATATTCTACCTCTTTATTAATTAATTACACTCATGGCAATGTGGTCATAAATACCTTTACTAATTTTTGGAGACTAAGATCGAAGTCTAGACTTTTATTACACACTACAGCTTTATTGTAATTACTGCAGAGTCTATAAAGCGGTGAATGTTTGTGTGACGTGGTGCATGTTTTCTTATTCCTAAAAGTTGTCCATGTTCTTGAAGATAGACGTGGAACATTGAAATTCAGCAACGATAAAAAATAAGAGTTATCTACCGCAGAATTTACAATCTTGTGTAAGATCTTGGAATCATTTATTTTCCTACGATCTTCCAAAGCAATAATTTTTAGATTATTCGATAAAATTTTATATGGGACCATATATGGGTAATTTCCGCTCATTTTATAATGTATAAATCTGGCGAATCGCTTCTGTACTCCTTCTAGTAATCTTATGTATTTTTTACGCCACGGATTCCACACTACGCTTGCATATTCTAATTTCGCCCTTACGTAAGCATTAAAGAGTGTAATGGCCGTTTTCACTTCCCGAAAAGGTCTTACATTTCTAATGACGAAGCCTAGTGCTCGGTACGCCTCACTTGTTACCTTGTTGATGTGAGAAGCGAAAGTCAAACCTTTATCCAGTTCCACACCAAGGTCACTAACACCATTAACCTCCCGCAGCGTATTCAACCCCAGCTTATACTGGAAACAAACTTTATTCTTCCTTCGGGTAAATGACACTGTGACACATTTCGTTAGATTAAAATTAAGTTTATTTTTCCTACTCCATTCAAAGATGTTGTCCAAGTCATTTTGTAGAAGATAGCAGTCATGAGCAGAGGATATAGGACGGAATATCTTAAAATCATCAGCGTATAGAAGACATTTAGAGTGCTTAATACATTCAGAAATGTCATTGATTGCAATCAGAAACATAATTGGTCCAAGGTTCGATCCCTGGGGAATTCCGGAATTTACGGTATATTCCATTGATGAATTTCCGAGAAAGTATACATATTGCTGTCTACCAGACAGATACGAGCTAAAAAATCGTAAATTTGCTTGTGAAAAACCGAAATTGTTTAATTTTGTCAAAAGAATATCATGATCTATACTATCGAATGCCTTTTCAAAATCCGTGAAAATAGCATCCATCTGTCCTCCGATATCCAACTCAGATGAAACATCGTGGGAGAAATTCATCAGATTTGTGACTGTAGATCTCCGTTGCATGAATCCATGTTGTTGTTCAGATATGGCTGGCGCTACATGAGTAACAATTCTGTCTTGTAAGATAAATTCAAATATCTTTGCAACAGCTGATACTATACTCACGGGTCGATAGTTCTTTATTAATGTTTGGTTACCTGATTTTAAAATAGGACAGACGCGAGTTTTTTTCCAAATATCTGGGAATGTATTTGTACTAATTGCTAGGTTATAAAGAAAATGAAGGGGATCTTTTAAAATCTGTGAGCAACCCTTAATTACGTAAGGGGGTATTTGGTCCGGGCCCGCTGATGTTTTTGGTCTCAGTTTTTTAAACGCTCTATCAATTTCCGCCATTGTTACTTCGCTTATGTGCAGGGTTACTGGCGTATTTGCCTCATCTTGCGATATTCTGTAGGAAGAAGGGTGTTGTGAATACACCGACTGGAAGTATTTTGCAAAACCCTGAACAACCGCTTCCCCGCTTTTTAGCTCTTCCTCATTGTATTGCATTATAGTGCATGTACCATTGGCCCTTCTCCTGCTTTTCACGTACGTCCAAAAATTTTTACAATCACTATTAATGTTATTTTCAACTGTTGTTATATATCCTTTATGAGCTAGTTTGATGTCTGTTTTGGTCTTGTTTCTTAATTGTTTGTATCTCAATTTGCTATATTCAGAATAGTCTTTTCTTTTTCTGTGGAAGTCTTTATCTTTCAAATCATTAATTATTTGTTTTGTAAACCAAACGGGGTATTTACTGGTTTTAAAAGGCATTAATACCGGGACGGTATTTTGGAAAACTTCGTAAACTTTATCATAAAAAAATTAACTGCTGAATTTATTTCCATAATTTTGTAGAGATCGTCCCAATTTGTGTCTCTTAAACCGAGGTACAGTTCATCAAATTTAGCTTTTTTAAAATTAAATTTAGTTTGCTCTTTAATTCTGAAGGTGTTTTTGGCTCCATTGAGAGGTACAGTTAAATCCAGTGCGGGATGGTGGGCATCTTTGGGTAAAAGAGGAGTATTATGTCTTACAAGATTTAGGTTTGTGTAGTTAGTGAGTATTAGGTCAAGAGTTCTTCCATTCGAATTCTGAATGTTGTTGTAAGACTTAAGTTGAAGTAGGTTCATGAAGTTATACAGTAACTGTGAATGGCTATTTTTATCTACATCATTAATTTCTGTACACGTTATTGTAGGAATGTTAAAATCTCCCGCTATAATGATGTTATTATTGTACATTTCATAATGCCTCTCTATCCACCCCAGCATTTCACGGTAAGACTCAAGGTCCGAGCTAGGAGGAATGTACAGGGAACAGACATACCAGACTCTTCCTTTTGTTTCCAACTTTAACAGCAAGACTTCTGAGTTCTGAGACCTTCCTTCAGCCTTGAGAACGGTAATGCCCTCTTTTACCGCTATTAGCACCCCACCACCAGTCCTGCTTGAACCTCTCTCTTGCCTGTATACTCTGTATCCAGTGTTAATGACCTCAGTGTCATAAACACTGGAGTCTAACCAAGTTTCTGTTAAAATACATATATCTATATCATTACACAATAGGTTCTTGTTAAACACATACAATTTAGATTTCATACCACGTACATTCTGATAGTAAATTGACAATTTATCTATTTTAAATTCCGTTCAGATCGTCCATACAATTAACTACTATGATACGGGAACCCTCATTTTTCTTCATTTTTATGACTCCGTTTCTTACCCATAGATACGCAAACTCCTTTTGTCTCCGCTTCTGACGAGCCGCTGCCAGTAGTCTCCTCTTTTCCGGGGCGAGACTCTCGTTCACATACACCATGCTGTCCCCAGGGAGTCCCATATGTCATCATCATCATCATCATCTTGAGCAGTTTCCAACCGCTGGTCGGGTCTGCTTGGAACATAAGCCTCTCCATCGTTTCCTGTCCATCCACCATCTCTCGTCATTTACTGTGTCCCAGCACACTCCTCTTTCCTCCACACTCTTCTTAACTCCTTTTGTCCATCTGTCCCTTGGTCTTCCCCTTGGCCTCCTTCCCGTCATTTCCATTCCAAACACCTTCTTCGGTATCCTCTCCTCTTGCATCCTCCTCACATGTCCATACCATTGTAGCCTAGATCGCTCTATTCTATTTTGCAATGGTTCCTCTCTTACCATCTCCCTGACTCTCTCATTCCTTACTCTGTCCCTTCTTGTCACTCCTACCCTACTCCTCTGGAACTTCATCTCCACTGCTCGTATTTTATTCTTGTCCCTTTCCTTCATCACCCATGTTTCTGAACCATATGTCAAAATTGGCACAAAGTAGGTCTTGTAGATGATTCCTTTACATTTTTGTGGTACATCTTTATTCCATATCATCCCCCTAACACTCTTAAAAAATCCATCTGCGCACCTTCCCCGCTCATTTATTTCCATCCTATTGCCTCCCTTTTCTTCAATTATGCTTCCCAAGTACTTGAAGCATCCTACTTTCTGCAACTGCTGTCCTCCAAGTGTTATGCCCATATCCAGTCTGTTCTTCTTCCTCGTTGTGATGACCACTTCACTCTTTTGTGCTGAGAACTTCATCCCATATGATAACACTACCTTCTCCCACTCATCTAATTGCTCTTGTACTTCTTCCTCATCCTCTCCCCATACCAGAAGGTCATCAGCAAACAACATTGCCTTCATTTTCCTTTCCTCAATGCTATTTACCACTTTTCGTATGATTTCATCCATCACCACTATAAATAACAGGGGTGAGAGGGCACTTCCCTGTTTCAGACCACTCTCCAGTTGAAACCATTCCGTTCTCTCTCTTCCCACCTTTACACAGCTTTTGCTTCCCTCGTACATTGCTTTCACTCTTGCCACTGTCTCCTTGTTCACTGCTTTTGCTCTCATTGCTTCCCATACCTTGTTTCTATTAATACTATCATATGCTTTCTCAATATCCAAGAAGGTCTTCACCAGATCTTTCCCATATTCATAATGGTGTTCTTGTAGCTGTCTTACTGCAAAGATGAGGTCAACTGTTGACCTTCCTGGCCTGAATCCATACTGTTCTTCACTCAGCCCATCTTCAACTTCTGTCCGAATTCTTCTCTCCAGTACCTTCTCAAATATTTTGGCGCAGTGGCACATGAGTGTAATTCCCCTGTAGTTCTTGCATTCCTTCCTACTTCCCTTTTTAAATATGGGTATTATTATCCCTCTTTTCCAGTCCTCTGGTATTTTCTTCTCCCTCCATATCACTTTCATTACTCGAAAGAGCCACTGTGTTCCTATCACCCCTGCTGCTCTCACCATCTCCACACTTACTTCGTCTATTCCCGGTGCCTTTCCCCCTTTCATCTTCTTTAATGCTTCCTCCACTTCTTTCCATGTCAATTCCTTCTCTGAAATGTCTTGGTCACTGTCTGTTTCTTCCTCCACAATGTCCACTACGCTGGTTTTAGTTGGATTTAGGAGTTCCTTGAAGTATTCTCTCCAGATAACCTTTACTTCTTCCATATTTTCGACCTCCTTTCCATTCCTGTCCACCATTCTGACATTTTCCCCTGTATCTCTTCTCTTTGCCTTTATCATTCCATACAACACTTTCTTACTGCCATCACAGTCCTCCTCCATCATTTCTGTCCATTTCTCCAGCCATTTCTTTTTCTCTTCCTTCACTACTTCTCCTGCTTCTTTCTTCCGCTCTTGGTATTCTTCTCTTGTACTGTCTGTCCTCTGTTGGAACCATTTCCTGAATGCTTCATTTTTCTTTTTCCCTGCTTCCTTAGTTCTGGGGTTCCACCATGGTGTTTCCTTCCACCTTTTCTTTCCACTAGTTCTGCCACACACGACTTCCGCTGCTTCTACCAACACGTCCTTGAACCTATTCCATTCTTCTTCACCTGTTTTCGGATCATCCTTCGGTAATTTGTTCCTCACTAATATCTGGAACTTCTCCTTATTTCCATCCTCCTTCAGCTTCCATGTCCTTATTCTTCTTTCTTGGTTTTCAGTTCTCCTCTTTTCCTTCAGTCCTCTCACCTTGGCGACCAGCAGACGGTGGTCACTGTCCAGGGCTTCTGAAGGTATTACCCTTATATCCGTGATACTCTTCTTTGTCTCCTTCCCGCATAGAATATAGTCCACCACTGATTTCCTAGTCAAATCCCTGCTGTACCAAGTAATTTTATGGCTCTCTCTCTTCTTGTACCATGTGTTTCCAACCATTAGCCCATTTATCTTGCACAGTTCCAACAATCTCTCTCCTTCCTTATTCCTGTTTCCCCATCCTTCACCACCAATCACTTCCTCAAAACCTCTTCTATCAGTTCCGACATGGGCATTTAGGTCTCCCATGACTATCAGGTCTCTCCCCACTAACTGCTTCTGCAACTCCTCTTCAAACTCGTCCTTCTCGCCTTCTGTGCATCCCACCTGTGGTGCATAGACTTGCAGAATGTCCAGGTTTCTACCTTTCACAGTGATTCTGGCTCTAATTATTCTATCACTTACCCTCTTTACTTCCTCCCTCAGCCCTTCTCTCACCACCATTCCCACTCCATTTCTCTTCCCCTCCTCATTTCCTATCCAGTATAGCTGCAAGCCATTTCTCAGTTCTTTTCTTCCTTCCCCTCTCCATCTGGTCTCTGCCAGTCCGAGTACATCCAGTTTTCTCCTCTCCATCATATCCACAACCTCCTCCACTCTTCCCGTCAATGTCGTTATATTCAAAGTTCCGATTCGTAGTCCATTTCCATAGCCAGGTCTGCTTCCTTTAGATCTGTCCTTTCCGAGGCCCGTTCCCGTTTTAAAAGCAGTTTCATATCCACTACTGGCTTGCTAGGCCTAACGTAGCTTCACCATAACCCTGGCAAGGGGCCTGTTTTTGGTCCGCGAGAGGTATTTTATTTCCCTCAAACCCTCCGGACAAGTCCGGCGAGCCCCCCTATCCGCCACCTGGGACGCGCCCGATAGAGGAACAGGCAAACCCCCCCATATGTCTAGTAGATAAATTCCTCTTTACACGGCGCCGTTCCATGAAGATTTCTTTGTCGAACCGCCTCACAAATTTAACGACAATGCCACTGCATTGTTGGCTTGGTTGTTTTGGAAGACGATGGCAAGCGTCCACCATTTCATCAGTCACATTTACGTCCAAGGCTTGTCCAACTAGTTTGACAGTGTTAAGAACGTTCTCATTCTTTATTTCGGGAACACCTTGTATCTCAATTGTATTGCGCCTGGAATACTGTTCAGATTCTAACACACGATTTTCCAATGCTTTCACTTGAGTGCGTAGATCAGAGTTTTCCTGCTTCAGGGATTCTATTTGTGCTAAGCACTGAGCTATGTCTGCCTGCTGTGATTTTAGCAGTAGCATATTATCATCTAATTTATTGTGACACATGTCCAGTGACTTACCCAGATCTGTCTCCCTCTGAAGTTGCTCGCTTTTCATGGAACGAAATTCCTCTCGTAGTTCGTTCAATAACACCATCACATCTCCTAATGATGGAGATGTGTCTTTAGTGGAACAAAATTCACATAGCCATTCACCAGCTTTTCCATTTATCTGAACACACTTTCCATGGAACCAGTTTTTATACGCACCACACTGTACTTTCACTGCTGCCTTTCCCACTTCCTTCTTGCACACCGCGCACGAGCTCATGACGGCAAAGTGAAGTGAATGCTCCCTAACACAAAAAACCGGAATTTCACGTTGTTTTACACAGCTGCCTATGAGATATTACTTTAAATTAATCTAACGTTCATATGTTGTTCCTGTGCCAACTTTTACTGTGATAATTCCTGTATTACACACTTGAAATACACATTCACACGGAGCTCAACTTCCACCTGTAATCACTCCGTCGCCATCTTGGCATTGTGACATTGTAATCTCTAGTAAACCCATCTACAATGTCCCAAGATGCAGTGAAAACTGGTTGGTTGCTCAGTTTACGGGCTGCGATAACGCGGTCATGTAGCCCCGTGTACGTTGGGTGTTGTAGAAACTGTCTGATAACCAGTGTTAATTGTGATGGCTGTATTAGTGTGCCATTATCATCATCTTATCTGTAATTCATGTAAGGACTGCAGACGATCAATTTGAAGTAGTTCCTACTTTTGCTACCAAACGCCACCGTCAACAACCAATTAGTTCAAAACTTGGTTAATAGATGCCACCGCAGTCGGTTCCTGGAGACGAACGTTGGAATCTAAGAGTGTCAGTCAAATATAACCTATAATTTAGCTCAGTCAAGTGTAATTAGTGGAAGGTTCCTTATCATGCCATAAATCTATGACATGGGACCGCCGGCTTTACTTCCCCTCCGAAGGAAGGCATACTGAGGGAGTTTTAACCCGCGACCGTGGACATAGAAGCTCAGCATGCTACCAACTCATTAATGTAATGGGAGCCCGCACACTGACACGACTGGTGAATAGGAAACAAATCTGTTTGCGGGGAGAATAGATTCCCACCACATATTTTGTTTGCGGGGTGACCGCTTTCTGAAAAACTCAGGGAACACACTGAAAACACAGGGAATTTAAACTGCATAGAATAAACAGGGAAAAATTTGGCATGATGAAAAAATGTCTTGACGTATGATTGGGCTTAATAATAATGCATCGTTGGCGGTATGAATTAATCTTGCATACAAGATTAATTACCGTTACGATTAAAGATTAAGTACCATAATATGACCATTCTGCCATTTATTCTTTTCGGATGTTCGCCTTTCAGGGTGTCCAAAGTCAAAAAATTAGCTTTACGAGAAAAAAAATGGCTCGTGTGTTTATACCTTACTCCATATAAGTTGTGAGTAGTTACAGCACGCTGGAGCCGCGAAGAAGAGCTCTTGCCTATACGAGTACACTTCTTTCGATTGAAATATTACAGGCACCGTATCAATTGTAAACTGGCTTTAACTTCACGTCAGTAAGAGGTAAGAGCTCTTCTCCGCGGCTCTGGCGTGTTGTCATTTGACTCTCAACTTATATGGAATAAGGTACAGTTTTGGTGTAACATGATTCACTGCGCAGATTTGAGTTTACTTATGTCTCAGGCATCCTTCCTGTACTGTCGACTTGTGTATGAAAATGATTTGCAGACTGTCAAAGTGTTTTTTTTTTAATAAGAAGCGATGAGCGAAGAGACATACAGGTAAATGGAATTTCTTTGTCTATAATGAGTAACAGAACGAATACTATAACGACAATGGTTTACATAACCTGAAATCCACTCATCAACAATTAACACTTTTGTATTTAGTATTTTTTGAAGATCGTGGAGGGGTCATTGATATTCAATCCAGGATAGCTGCAACCGTCCAAGTTGCCTACCCTGATTTTCAGTCTTGGTTAGAAGACGTTCCCAAGAATGCAAAACATGCTTTTTGTAACGTGTGCAAAAAAAAACAGATTGCTTTGAGCAACATGGGCTTGATATCTATCGCTAGCCACATGACATGAAAAATTGACAAAGCAAGGATCACCAGCCAGCATGTGGCTGCTCTTTTGTCAGAATGAGCCATACCTCAGTTCGGTCGTTTTATATCCCGTGTCAACAAGACTGAGCTTGAACAATTTGATAGGGTTAAATCTCACCTGGAGCATCTTTATACTAAACAATTCAAGGGCTTGGAAGAATATAAAGATGTGTGGCAGATCATAAAAAACATCCTCACATTTTCTCATGGTAACACATTTGTGCAGGATTTTTTTTTCCATTATCAAAGAAATGTTAGTGGAAAACATTCACGAGGAAGCTCTCATAGCGATGAGAAGGATGCAAGTGGAGTAGATGCCATAAACATTGATGTTAAAATGGTTCCTTACGCTTGTGGGACTAAGGCTATGGAAAAAATCGCTATTGAAGAACGAAAACGACGGGAAACAGAAAAAGTGCAGTTGTCGGCTCAGGAGAGAGAAGAAGAAGAGAAAGGATGAAGTGTTAATGGCATTAAATAAAGAAAAGGAAGAATTTTGCACAAAGCACATGAGCTGGAAATGAAAATAAAAACATTGAAGAAATAAGAACTTCAAATGTATTCAAAGTCACCTTAATATCTGTGATAAAATATTATACCTAAATAATTGCGATTAATGAAACATGTAAGTTATTTTATTTGTGAAAGATATACATTGTCGTAAGGGACTAACGGTCTATAATAAATTAAAAAAGTATTTACCGTACATAAATGTTGTAATTTTTTGAAAACGAACATACATAGTATCCTTATGTATATGTGTTAATAAAAGGTTAAGTTTAACACAGGGGAAAATTATAATAACACAGGGAAAATAATTTTAGGAAAACCAGCGGTCACCCCGAGTCTGGCCTTGGTTCATAAGGATAGAAAGTGGGATAGGTTAGATAAGTACGGTAGTTGATAGGGAAGAGACTGTTTCCTGTGAGAAATAGACAATTATTTGTAAACGTTTCGTGGGTAAATCCCACTTGTGACTTTAATTAAAGTAAATCTTCATTATTAACTTAGAGCTGAAACAGGAAAGGCACAGACAACCATTTCAAGGATGGTTAAGTTTAAAATTTAAGCCCACCTGTCTTCCAAATGCAGACATCACCAGCACTGAGCTACTCTTTAAAAGTTAAAATGTTATAATTTTCACATATTCTAAACAAGGGGTTAAATCTGAGCAGCTGTTATGCCATGGCAAGGCTTGTGTTCAATAAGAGCCTATTTGATGCCCTATTCCAGGTACCATAGAACGGGGTGAAGTCGATCAGGTGAAATCGATCATTGTGAGGTCTCTGTATAATTTCAGTACTAACACCTGGAGGAGAAGGAACGATTTAAACTCCATTGGAATGTTGATGCTCCGTGCTAAGTGTTAAGTTTTCAATCACTGTCCATTTTTATTATTTTTCAAAACCTTGGTCAACAACCAGTCATCCACCGGTTTCAATTGGTACACCGACTTCTTCACCGACTTCATTTGATAAGTTGATGTGTTGGGCTCTTGTGCTCTCTTTAGATCACACCTACTTTATGCCACATGCAAGCAATAGTGTATTATACCGAATGTTTAGATTTTGTAGGGTGAAGTCGAACATGGTACGAATATATTAGAAGAAACCAGGATCCGCGGGGAAACGAAATTATAATGTTCAGTATTTGAACAATGCTGTGCAAGGAGTAAAAGGGGGGAAAATAAGCATCAGAAAAGCATCTGAATGATATACTACCCTAAATGATTGGGTCAAAGGTAAACACACTAAAATGTTTGGAGGACAACCTGTATTGAATACCACTGATGGAAATTGTTTCGTGGAAGATTTAGTTACGTGTTCAGAGTGAGGGATTCCTCTGAAGCATACTGATGTATGAAATGTAGAGGGAAAGTAGGCTATTATTGGAGACAATTTGCCAAGCCATTTGTCTCTGAATGTAATTCGTTGGTGCAAAGAAAATTATAATGAAATTGCTCTCAAAGAGTTTAAAAAGGGAACTCATAGTCTCTTCCATAAACTATCTCAGAAATGAACATAACGTAAATCGATATTAAGTGATAAGGAATTTTTATTTTGCGAATTATATTGTATGCTTTAGTGAGTAAGCCTGCTAGCGTTAAATATTAGTAAAATGTAATAATTTTGTCATTTCTACATGTAAAATCACGATTAAAATATTTTCAAAACGAAAATGATGTTCGATTTCACCCTATATTATTGTAAAGTCGTTTCTAGGCTGAAATAAACCTATGATTGACTTCAACCCAACAGGTGGGGTGAAGTCGATCACATTTCAAACAGTAATAATTTCGTAATTTATGGAAGTTGTCATGATGTTATGCAAGCTTTACATACATGAGACTTTATAACATACTTGTATGTGTTTTTCAAAATGTCATTCCGTTATTTTCTTACTGTAATATGCCAAAAATACCTATGTTTTATCAACTTCACCCCATTCTATGGTAATGATCAATTCTTTCATTACTGTTGGAAGCAACTCCAACATTGACAATGTGGTTTATTGCAGGCTTATGTTAGAGCATATTTCAGAGACACAAAGTCTTTATGCCATTAAAATAATAGTGGTGTAAATCCCTTATGATAATTATCATATTTACACTAGGAATATATGTAAAATCAGAACACAAAATGACTATTTTTCAGACCCATTTAGATGAACAAGGTGTAAGATGCAAACCAGTTTCATCCCACAAGGTTGTATTCAATTCATAGCTCCATGGAGCTGGCTCTCTCTTTATTAGTACTAGAATGTCCTAGCTTCACAGCTCTTTGAATGTTATCCTTTCATTTTCAATTGGCTCATTGCAATGTGTTTCCCCCTTCCTTTTGTATTATGCTCAACTTTTGTCTTGATTATTTCTTATTAGTTTCGACTTCCTTCACTTGTCCAATTAACATTTCAGTTTAAAAAAATAGAAAATAGTTTTTCCAAGTCATTTTAATGACTTCTTCTCCCAGTTCTGCTGTAAGTTACTTGTTTTGCAATAGAGTTTCTTAGAATGAAGTTGATAAGTGTTCTGGATAAGCAATGTTGCCACCTCGAGAACAAACCTTGCCAACACCACTTCTGGCCCAGATAACCAGGCTTTAGCATAATCAGTATGGATATTCTATATATATAAAGCTCAAAGTTTGTCTGTCTGTTTGTCTGTCTGTTATGTATAGAAATCTACACCGTTTCACTGATCTGAACCAAAATTTGTATACTTAACCTTTGGAACCTTGCGGGTAACCCTGTCCACTTGAAATTTCGGACAGACCACCCCATTCCCTCCATTTAGGCCCTTTGTCACAAATCTACAACGATTCACCAATCTGAACCAAAATTTGTATACTTACACTTTGGAACCCTCCGAGTAACACTGTCTGCTTAAAATTTCAGACAGACCACCCCATTCCCTGCATTTAGGCCCTTTGGCACAAATCTACACCGTTTCACCGATCAGAACCAACATTCGTATACTTACCCTTTGGTACTCTGCGAGTAACACTGTCTGCTTGAAATTGCGGACAGACTACTCCATTTCCTGCATTTAGACCCTTTGGCCCGAATCTATACCGTTTCACCGATCTCAACCAAAATTGGTATATTTACCCTTTGGAACCCTGCGACTAAGCTTGTCTGCTTGAAATTGCGGACAGACCACTCCATTCCCTGCATTTTACACCGATCTGAAACAAAGTTTGTATACTTACCCTTTGGAACCCTGCGAGTAACACTGTCTGCATGAAATTATGGACAGACCACTCCGTTCCCTGTATTTAGGCCCTTTGGCACAAATATACACCGTTTCACCGATCTGAACCAAATTTTACATACTTACCCTTTGGAACCCGACGAGTAACACTGTCTGTTTGAAATTTTGGACAGACCATTCCATTCCCTGTATTTAGGCCCTTTGGCACAAATCTACACGGTTTCACCGATATGAACCAAATTTGACATACTTACGCTTTGGAACCCGATGAGTAACACTGTCCACTTGAAATTTTGGACATACCACTCCATTCCATGCATTTACACCCTTTGGCACAAATCTACACCGTTTCACCCATCTGAAACTTACCCTTTAGAACCCGAAGAGTATCACTGTCTGCTTGAAATTTCGGACAGACCATTCCATTCCCTGTATTTAGGCCCTTTGGCACAATTCTACATCGTTTCACCGATCTGAACCAAAATTAGTGTACTAACTCTTTGGAACCCAACGAGTATCACTGTCCACTTTAAATTTTGGACAGACCACTCCATTCCCTGCATTTAGGCCCTTTGGGACAAATCTACACCGTTTCACTGATCTGAGCCAAATTGTTTATACTTACCATTTGGAACCCGACGAGTAGCACTGTCGACATGACATTTCGGACAGACCAATCCATTCCCTACATTTAGGCCCTTTGGCACAAATCTAAACGGTTTCACCGATATGAACCAAATTTTACATACTTACCCTTTGGAACCCGATGAGTAACACTGTCCAGTTGAAATTTTGGACATACCACTCCATTCCATGCATTTACACCCTTTGGCACAAATCTGCACCGTTTCACCCATCTAAAACTTACCCTTTAGAACATGAAGAGTAACACTGTCTGCTTGAAATTCCGGTCGGACCATTCCATTCCCTGTATTTAGGCCCTTTGGCACAAACCTACACCGTTTGACCGATCTGAACCAAATTTTAAGTACTTACCCTTTTTATCCCGACGAGTAACACTGTCTGCTTGAAATTTTAGACAGACCACTCCATTCCCCGCATTTAAGCCCTTTGGTACAAATCTACTTTGTTTCAACGATCTGAACCAAATTTTACATACTTACCCTTTGGAACCCGACGAGTAACACTGTCTACATGAAATTTTGGACAGACCACTCTATTCCTTGCATTTAGGCCCTTTAGCACAAATTTACACCGTCTCACCTAATTGCACCGAATCATACGTAGGCCTACTTACCTTTTGAAACCCTGCTGGTAACACTGTCAACTTGATATTATGGACAACCCTCTTCATTCCTTATATTTAGAATAACTGACAAATGGAACTTAAAAGCCATGTTTTAAGGCGCTAGAACTATTCATGTCCATACTAGTGTAACTGTAAGAATATTTTAAAAGGTCTATTATTGGCTGGCAATGCGGGCTGCAACACGTCACCCTTACCAGTGTTCTGGTTCAGAATTGTGAAAATACTTACATCTTGCGCTTCTTATAAATGGCAGCCACAGGGACTAATAAGTGTAAAATATTTCTTAGGCCCTGAGAACAACAGTTATCGTCTTGAAAATATTATGCCTCTGTATAAGTGCCATGGTGTTGGTGCAGTACATTGAGGTAATCAGCTGCAATAAGCATTGGTGCTTTCAAATTTACTTTCATTTATTCCGAACCTTATCGTTGAGTGCTATGTGACAATAAATGACACTTTTGCTACCTCAGGAGCTCGGGACAGCCGAAGTTTTCAAAAGTGCTATGCATATTTTCCTACGTCTCTATGCGACAAAAGACAACACTATTGGTGTCTATTTTTCTAACAACCAATGAGATATAGGCCCTAGGCAGTGTCTTTTAGTTCACTGGCTCCTCTTTCTAATCATATTTTTCAATTTGATTGTAAATTACATGTGTCCGTACTGTAGTTAGTAAATAGCCGTTTCCATATACATTATTATCATTATCAATACGTAAAAATGACCTGAATGTTACATCAATTATACTGTAGACTACAACTTATCACCCCCACTACCACCACCACCACAAAAAGTTAAATATTTCTTTTTCTGTTAGTTTTAATATCATGTGCCAGTTCTGTAGTAGTATTCATTATCATCCATAAAACAAATAAATCCACTGGGCGAAGCCGGGCACTACTGCTAGTATTGGATAAACACCAACACCTGGTCAACACGATTGTCTAGATAAAATGCTGGATCAGGTTCACAGACACATAAATGAGTAGGCTCAAGCTGTAGTGTAACACAATAGCAAAACACCCCACACCATCACAGGCCCACCTTCCACATAGACCACACCCTCCGACAAACTGTAGATGAAACAAGCTCTGGGTCGCTGGTGTGTACTATACAACTGGAATCAATGAAAAGAAGAAAGAACTTGTGACTCGTCAGACCACATTCCAGTCTCGTATGGTCTAGTGTCAGTGTTTCAAGACCATTGAATACCGTACTAATTTATGCATTGCTGTAAGCTGTGACTTCGTGCAATGTACTTGATTTGAAATGTCATATAAATGTTGGACTTCAAAAGCTAAGGTAACGGATTCGATCCTGACTCAGTCAAATGGCATTTAAGGGTGGTTAAATGTTACAACTACAAGTGCGTAGAACAGGCCATGTTGAATATTACTTGGAGGGTGAATTTTAGACACCCCAGCATCCCTAGAGCAGTTAAAAGGGATGTTAAAACCATAGCATTAGGCCTATTTACACTGTTATAAGTTACAGTAACTCTATTCAGTTCTTTTTGTAGCGTTCATTCAGAAATTAGTTAGGAATGACCTGCACTCAAAGACAGCAGCAATTTCAGTTGATCATGAAACCATTTTCATGGACAAGGCCTAACACTCATCTCCAGTCCCTCTGAGTTACAATGGATTTGTGATCACAGATCTGACCTGTGTTTTGGGCATGCATATGATACACAATCCTTTCTAGAAACACTGGGCAGTCAGAGAAGGTGTGCCAACAATTTTGGTGTAGGCCTACTCATGGCCATAACTTACCGGTACTTAAACATAATCATTGTCTTTGGCCAGTGTGTTATATCCTTGCTGTCATTTATCTAGCGACTCGATTTACTTGGCTCGTTATGCTCAGCTTCTTAAGTAACTTGTATTTAAAGTTCTGCATGAGGGGACATCTGCTAGTGTCAGCTCTACACAGTATTGATCAGCCCGTGAACAGGTTCAGTGAAAGTCGGATGTCTGTCAGCCCACCCCCCACCCTACCTATCCCTCTCGTCCTGCATTCCATACACACGACTCACTGCTCTGCGCTCTGTCTAGTTAGTGTTTACTCTAGCAAAGTTTGATGAACTGTATGCGCTTATTGTTGAACTGTATTCTCTAATAGCCTTGAATTAACCTCCTTGTACAGTATAACGATACAGCGGCTTTGGTAGCATGCTGAGCTTCTATGCCCAAGGTCGCGGGTTCAAACCTGGCCGAAGTCGTTGGACTTTTTAAGAGCGTTAAAAGTCCCTCAGTATGCCTTCCTTCGGAGGGGAAGTAAAGCCTGAGGTCCCATGTCATAGATTTATGGCATGAAAAAGAACCTTCCACTAACTACACTTGTGGCAGCAAAAATTTGTAGGTTAGTTTGATAACACTATATTAGTTCCAACGTTCGCTGCCAGGTGTTGACTGCGATGACATTTAGTAGCCATGTCCGCAACTAGGTTTCGTGGACAGTAGCATTTGGTAGCAAAAGTAGGAACTCCTTGAAAAAATTAATCGTCTGCAGTCCTTCTACCTGAATCACAGATAACACACACCAATACAGCCATCACAATTACACCGGTTATCAGACAAATTCTACATACACCCACAGTACACGAGGCTACATGACCGCGTCGTCGCAGCCCCTAAACAAGGGAACCAACCAGTATAACAATACATGTACTTCTTAACACGAAAAAAACTAACGTCTTCTTGATTTCTCCTGTTTTTAAGTAGGAAATAAAAAGTAAAAAGGGGCGATCAGTATTTTTCTGAACTCTGTTCCGAATAGAGGGACTTAACCTTAATTCTGAATCAGATGTCATGGTGGCTTTTACATGTAACATCTTCTGGGGGACATTACCAATTGAACTACTGCACTACTGCACCAGAACTATGTGTTTTTATTTATTGTTCATTTACCGACGGCAGCCATGTTCGACAGCGCCTGTTGTCTCTTCAACTGTTAACAAGGCGATCACACCAAGGAACACACATTGACGACACTCCAGTTGCCAACTTGTGGGATACAAAATACATTGCACAGGTCTGGTCTGGGTAAAGATTAATGATCCGTGAGTACCTCACTGTGCATGACAAAAACCAGGAGTGTATGAGCTGCGCTATCCAACAATTATTGGTCCGGATTCAACAAATTTTACTAATACAAAAAAATCCCTCTCGGCATGCTGGAACGCGGAGGTAGATTTCACCGAGCAAATAAAAATATTTTGAACTCACTCATCATCATCTTCATTTCCCCTTTTCCAGCTGACAGTGGGTGGGGACAGATATGGTTCCTCTCCACTTTGTTCTGTCGTTCCACCATTCCTCTTCCGACACGGTGTTCCAATTCATGTTCCGTTTTCTAATGCTATACTTCACCCAGTCCATCCAACGTATTCCTGGTCTTCCTCGTCCTCTCTTCCCTGTCATCCGTCGTTCCAGTGCTCGTCTTGGTAGTCTTTCTTCATTCATCAGTTTGACATGTCCATACCATCTCAATCTGTTTTGCACCAGTTTGTCATTTAGTTTCTGTACTCCCAGTTCTTTCAGTATATCTTAATTTCTCACTCTGTCTCTCCTCGTTTTCTGGACCATACTTCTCAGGAATCTCATCTCAGCTGTCTGTACTCTGCTCTCACCTCTCATAATCATTGTCCAAGTTTCTGCTGCATATGTCATTATAGGAACATAATATGCTTTGTACATAACTTCTTTAGCCTGAATTGGTATATCCTTGCTCCATACTAGTCCCGGTTCTGTAACGTGTTTTTCGAGAGGTTTTTATGCCACTGGCATAAGTCAGTAGGAAGCCATTCTATATTTATTTACGCGGCAAATTGTTCAGCCAAGAGGAGCTTTCATGTTAATTTATTATTATTATTAACTTATTATTATTATTATTATTAAGGTATTTTTTGGAGCATTTTTATAAAATTATAAGCATACAGATAGGTTTTCTATGTCTTAGAAAACACTATCAAGCAAATTATTACGAACGACATTATCATAGAAAATTATATGATTACGGAATTTTACGGAGTTTTGTCAGTTAGCGTATTATGAGAAAGATGACTCAGTGGGAATTCGGATACAGGCTTATTCTTGTCAAGAAGTATGTCGCAAGCCTGGGTTGCAGCGTCAAGAAAAGGCGAAATAGTCTGGAACGGCAAACGACATCATCCGCGCGCCGTGTGTATTGAGCCGGAGGAGGGGAGTATAGCGGGGTGCTCAGCCAATCAGTGGAGACCACGTAAGGTGGAAGTCGGCACCGGAGTGGGGAGCCGACGAGTGCATATATCGTTTGGCGTGCCGTGGAGTAGGGACTTTTCTGTGTAAGACTTGACCAGTATGGTTGCACGTGTGAATGGCTCCGATGTTCCGTGGAATAGAGGACTATCTTTGTAAAACTTAACCAGTGTGGTTGTACGAGTGTTTGGCTCCGAAGTTCGGACCATAAAGTTATCAAATCTACCAGGATATCATCAACTAACGAAGAAGATGACGACGTCCAGGAGACAGTGGGAAGCTCTCTTCATCATCCAGTACGAGGGAAATGCTTCGGCAATTTCCAGTGGTAAGCGCGAATGACGCAGAGCTACGCAATCTCTCGTTTCTCTTTGTTTTATATTCAGTATTCAGTAACTTCATAGCTTGGGAATAAGAGTAAAATCAGTAATTTATCCGAATCCGTTTTCACATAATTTTCTAGCGGTAATATTCAAATCGTAAAGCTCCAATTTAAATTTTAAACTTATTCTTATTATTAATTTTGCAATACTTGTTTTATATAATAAATTCATTTCCTTTAACCATGCAATCTTTGCTTTCAGTAGGTAGCATTAGATATAGACCAATTCCTTCTCCTGATACAATTGTTTGTTGGGTTAATGATCAAATCATACCACGATCTGAGTGAATAGATTCTTGAAGGTGTTTTACCAGAGCTAGGTGTTGTTAAATACAAATTTAGATTTCAACATTGCGTTGAGGTCTTGGCGCCCATAAAAACAACATATCTTAGGCAGAGTAAATATTTCAAAGGGCAAGTAAGGACCAGTCAAAACGTTTCATTTAAACGCACAACGAGGAGCAAAGTAAATAATGTTACATTTGTCGCCGACAACTTGGGGCTGAAAACCTAATAACATTTGTGGATGGAGAAGGATATATATTTCTGTGCCTGTATTTTGGGGGTTTTTCATTTATCGGTGTATATCATTATGGGGGATGAGAAAGAAAAACAGATGAGGTTACGTAGTGGTCATCAACTGGAGAGTGATGATACGAGCAGTATGTCGAGTGATGGTAGTACCGGGGTAGCGGAGGTAAATCCCGATACTGAAACAGGGAGTGTAGGCGGCCAACCAGAATTAAAAACTTTACTTCTCGAGTTCATATTTCAGAACAAAGTTAGTAGTGATGCCTTAAATGCAAAATTAGAACAAAACAGTAGGGAAAATAAAGAAAGTACAGATGCCTTAAACGCCAAATTAGAACAAAACAGTAGGGAAAATAAAGAAAGTACAGACGCTTTAAATGCTAAACTTGAACAAAACAACGCTAAACTAGAACAAAACAGTAGGGAAAATAGAGAGAGTACTGAAACTTTAAATGCTAAATTAGAACAAAACAGTAAACAAATGAGCAATAAATTAAATGAGAAATTTGAAGAGAACAATCTAAAACTAGATAAGAAATTAGAGCAGATTAGAGGAGAAATCAGAGGGGTGATGGAAGAGAAGGCTAAAGAGATTATTGCAGATGTAGACAGAAAATTAGGAAAAGTACAGGAGGAGTTAGAAATTAGAATCAGTACACAGGCTGAAAATTTTAAAGAACTAGTGCAACTGGAAACACAGCAAGTCAAAAAACAATTGGGGGGAGAAATTGACAAAATTCAGGTAGCAACTAAAGAGATTAAAGAACAGCTGGGGGGAAGAATTGAGAAAGTCCACTCGCAAATAGTTGCAGAATTAAATGATTTAAGAGAGAGTAATAGAGAGAGCATTAGCAAGATTGAGGAGAAAAACAAAGCTATATGATAAAGTAGAAGAATCAGAAGGAAACATTAAATTAACAGTAAACAGTATTGAGAGGAAGGCTGAGGAGAAAATCGCAGAATTAGAATTAAAATTAAAAGCTAGGATCAGGCAAGAAAATAGTCAGAATAGGCCAGTTTTTGTGAATAGCACACACAGGGAGGTAGAACTGGGTAAGTTCAGCAATCGACAGGGGTGCCCAATGGAGTTCATGAATACTATAGAAAATAAATTCGGGGAGAGGTTGGAAAATGGTAGTATTGAGTGGTGCCAGGTAGTTGAAATTTTAGAACAAGTGTTTGTGGGGGAAACGAGGAATTGGTTTGCTGTCTACAGAGACAAGTTTACTGATATTAATGATTTTAAAATGAAATTCTGTGAAAAGTTCTGGAATGAGGTTATTCAGTCGCAGCATCGTGAGGGAGTAGTGTGTGGTAAATATAACCCTAAAGGAAGCTCCACCATGACCGAATACTATTTAGGGCAGGTATTAGTGTGTAAATATCTTGATGGCTTGAAGGAGGAAAGTGATGTGGTGAGGTTGCTACTTAGGCACTTTCCCTATAGGATCAAGGAGGCTGCTTGTATCCAGAATGTAAAGACAATATCACAAGTAGAAAATTTGTTAAGCACATTTGATGCACTAGGGAGAGCGGGTTATGAGGACAATTTCAATAGGAACCAGGGTAATAATAATAATAGGCCTAATAAAGCCAGGCATCAGGAAGTTCAAGGGAACGGTGGCGAAGGGGCCAACGCTCAAAATAGAAATAATAATAATCAGCTAAATCAGAACAGAGGAAATGGCTATGGTAATCAGTGTCAAGGGAGGAACAATGATTTCAGGGGAAATCAAGGGAGAAATAATGATTTCAGGGGAAATCAAGGGAGAAATAATGATTTCAGGGGAAATCAAGGGAGAAATTATAATGACAATAATTACAACCAGAATAGGGGTCAAGGAAGAGGACAGCCTAGTGGTAGTAATATACAGCCAGACAATGACAACACAGCCCAGAACAACCAGACCAGTGCAGTAGTTAGTAGTACTACAGCCAGCTGTAGCGGTTCTTTAAACGCGAACCAGGCTGCGAAGTAAGGTCAGAATCTCAGTCTGTAGCATGCCCTGTCCATACACTTATACAGGAACACTATGACCTAAATGTAAGAAATGAATTATTACATGAACTAAATGATGGAGGTATTATTCAGGAAGTGGTTAGTAAGAGCCCCTTAGTTAAATTTAACGTGTCCGAGGCGTACACAGATGTTTTAATTGATAGTGGTTGTATGAAGAGTTGCATAAGTAGTGCATTTTATGATAAAATGAAAGGAACTGGAGTAAATTTTGAGGAGATACCAATTAAAAGCACTTTTGTTAACACAGCTGTTGGGAAGAGGTCTAAAGTAATTTCTAAGCAAGTTTTAGTAGACATTAAAATTAATAATCATGTAGAGAAGCAGATTTGCCTTGTAATTCCAAATTTAGTATTCAGTGTTATCTTGGGTTCAGAGTGGCTAAGTAGGCTGTCTGGTAACTTATGTTATGATGTAGGGAGTTTGAAATTTAAATGGGGAGATTCTGAAGTAGAAGTAGCGTTCAATGACCATATTCAGAGAAGTAGTATTGTAGGTGTGATTTGTACTTTAAATGAGATATCGCCAGCCGTAGAGCGGGGTTCTCCATGTTTTGTGGGCAGTGTGATTACGAACGGAATTCTAGATGACTCGTTACGTGATGCTGCATTTCAGGGAAATATAGAGGTGGAACAATGTGTTCAGCTCTATGATGTGTTATTGTGTAATAAGAGAGTTTTTGAGGATCGCATTGGTATGGCCAATTGCTATACACATTCATTGAACGTTATTGATAGGTCAGTATTCACAGGACATAGATATCCTGTACCTTTCGCTTATCAGAGTGCAGTTGAGGCACAAATTAACCAGATGCTTGAAGATGGGATTATTGAGCACTCTAACAGTCCGTATGTTAATTCTTTGATCACGGTACCCAAGACCGACGGCACGGTTCGTATTTTTTTAGACGCTCGTTTGGTTAACAGTAGAATTAGTTCAGATCAGCTGAAATCTATGTCAATAGAGGAATTAATGCAAACATTTGAGGGGAAGAAGTATTTCACTTGTGTAGATTTGAGTTCCAGTTTTTGGCAAGTGCCACTTATGTACGAAGACAGACCATTTACAGCTTTTAGTAATAAATATAACCTTTATCAGTTTTGCAGGGTACCTTATGGGTTAAAGAGTAGTTCAGCAGCTTTAATTAGGGCTTTAAACATCGCATTAGGGGATGACACAGGAGAGTTTGTAACCATTTACATTGATGATATGGTAATTAGTTCACGCAGTTTTGAGGAGCATCTACGTCATTTAGATATAGTTTCTCAGAAGTTAGATCAGGCAGGGTTCACTTTGAAGCTGTCTAAGTCGTCATTCTGTCAGTCAGAAGTGACATTTTTAGGTCATAGAGTGTCGAGTAGAGGTGTGACACCAGAAGGAAGTAGGGTTAGCATGTGTGGACAGTAGCAACAGGGCATCGTTACAGACACTGAGAAATATGCTAGTGGAGCAACGTGAGGACGTTAAGTTAAGGGAGCCACTGGCTAGGTTGGAAATAGGTGAAGAAGAGTATGTGAAAGTAGGACGGTTCACGTACAAGATGCAGGATGGGCTTCTTGCAAGGAATTGTATGAATAATCGGTGGGCAATATGTGTTCCTGCCACTTTGTGGGAGGAGCTAATTTGGTTCACTCATAGGGAATTAGGACACTTTGGTGCTGCCAAGGTCTTCTATGAAATTGGTCGGGACTTCATTTGGAGTAAAATGGGAAGGGATGTTAGGAGGATTTTAGCTACGTGTGACACCTGTCAAAGGAGTAAATATCCAGTTAAATATTTAGTGGGGGAGAGATCTGCAGTTCTCACCAGTAGTCCCGGCGAACTACTGTGTGTGGATTTATTTGGCCCGATCGTTAAAGGACAGTACGGTTACGAGTACATTTTTATAGTTATTGACGCTTTTAGTAAGTATGTCAAGCTATATCCGCTAAGGAAAGCCACGGGACTAGCGTGTAGCCGTCTGATCATTAATAAGTATGTACCTGAGTTTGGCCTTCCTCTCAGGATACTATCTGACAGTGGACCACAGTTTACTGCAAAGAAATGGAGAACCAGTATGCAGGAAGCTGGTATAACACACGTTCATACCTCTGTAAGGTACCCTCAGGGTAATTCTGCAGAGCGTCCATTAAGGGAAGTGGCTCGTCTTTTTCGGACTCTAGTGCATGACAAGCATGCGGCCTGGGTTGGACATCTTCCCAAGGTCGAGACTAGGCTGAATTCTGTCCAGCATGAGAGCACGAAATTGACGCCATACGAAGTTCACTTCGGAAAGAGACCACAAAATGAGCTAGCGAGGGTGTTGGGTTTAAATGAGGGTAAGCAACCGGGGATGGATTACATTGTCCAGTTGGCGAAACAGAATTTATCTAAGTCAGCACAAATGAGAATTCGCCAACAAAAAGAAACTAAATTTGACCTATTCGAGCCGGGAGACAGAGTCTTACTTAGAGTGCCGAAACAGTCAAATAAGCTAGAGAAAGTCATGTCCAAGTTCTTTTATCTCTACGAGGGCCCATTTATGGTTTCCAAACGTATTGGCAAAACAGCATATGTGCTGGAGGATAGTGAGGGAAACAGATTATACGGGACGTATAATATACATAGTCTACGAAAGTATGTGTCATAAAGTAAGTGTGTTTAGCTGGCGAGCCAGCCTATCAAATAAGTAAGTGTGGTATTTGGTGCGTGGGAGATATGGTCTTCTAGGCAGGCGTATCAGATGTCACACAGGGGGGGGGGGGGGTAGTATGTAAGTAATTGAGAGTTTTTAAGGTACAGGGAAATATGACGGGATTGTCGGATGCTCTTGAGCACTAAAATGTCTCGATACACCAAGGCCAGAATTTGGTAGCGCTGATGAATTCCCATTTGTCTCCTAGAGATGGGTGAGCGCTTGGACAGGGTATTTTTGCTTAAGGCGTCCACGAGACAAAAGATGGGCCATCAGTTTTTTTTCAGAAGTCAACATTAATTTCGTCCGTTATAAAGAGAGATTAAGTATTATGGTCACGATGCGCTGCCACAATAGTGTGATCGTGTGCTCAGTGATAAGTGGGATTACATTTCACAATAAGGAAGGAACCTCCAGTGAAATTAGGAAGTTCTAGGGAGATATACATATATCAGAACACCTTGATGCGTGTGATGTGACATCTTATATACATAGTGCTCACACAGTAATTATGTCTATTCTTCCAACATAGAGAAATTTGAGAGGCGGAAATATCCGTGGAACATTATTCTATATGAAAAATATTGGACTGGTTGCAAAGTGCAATCCATAGTGACAACAAACTTTGACGCAAAGTGCGTAAAGAAAAATTATGAGTGTATATAGGGTGATTTCATTTATGTAATATGTATTTTGGATGGGGATTATTAACGTGTCTGGGATAATCGGATAATGGACCGTCGTCACGGTAAATCATCCGATGATCCGAGGCGAATATGTAACGTGTTTTTCGAGTGTTTTTTATGCCACTGGCATAAGTCAGTAGGAAGCCATTCTATATTTATTTACGCGGCAAATTGTTCAGCCAAGAGAAGCTTTCATGTTAATTTATTATTATTATTATTTACTTATTATTATTATTATTAAGGCATTTTTGGAGCATTTTTATAAAATTATAAGCATACAGATAGGTTTTCTATGTCTTAGAAAACACTATCAAGCAAATTATTACGAACGACATTATCACAGAAAATTATATGATTACGGAATTTTACGGAGTTTTGTCAGTTAGCGTATTATGAGAAAGATGACTCAGTGGGAATTCGGATACAGGCTTATTCTTGTCAAGAAGTATGTCGCAAGCCTGGGTTGCAGCGTCAAGAAAAGGCGAAATAGTCTGGAACGGCAAACGACATCATCCGCGCGCCGTGTGTATTGAGCCGGAGGAGGGGAGTATAGCGGGGTGCTCAGCCAATCAGTGGAGACCACGTAAGGTGGAAGTCGGCACCGGAGTGGGGAGCCGACGAGTGCATATATCGTTTGGCGTGCCGTGGAGTAGGGACTTTTCTGTGTAAGACTTGACCAGTATGGTTGCACGTGTGAGTGGCTCCGATGTTCCGTGGAGTAGAGGACTATCTTTGTAAAACTTAACCAGTGTGGTTGTACGAGTGTTTGGCTCCGATGTTTGGACCATACAGTTATCAAATCTACCAGGATATCATCAACTAACGAAGAAGATGACGACGTCCAGGAGACAGTGGGAAGCTCTCTTCATCTTCCAGTACGAGGGAAATGCTTCGGCAATTTCCAGTGGTAAGTGCGAATGCGCAGAACTACGCAATCTCTCGTTTCTCTTTGTTTTATATTCAGTATTCAGTAACTTCATAGCTTGGGAATAAGAGTAAAATCAGTAATTTATCCGAATCCGTTTTCACGTAATTTTCTAGCGGTAATATTCAAATCGCAAAGCTCCAATTTAAATTTTAAACTTATTCTTATTATTAATTTTGCAATACTTGTTTTATATAATAAATTCATTTCATTTAACCATGCAATCTTTGCTTTCAGTAGGTAGCATTAGATATAGACCAATTCCTTCTCCTGATACAATTGTTTGTTGGGTTAATGATCAAATCATACCACGATCTGAGTGAATAGATTCTTGAAGGTGTTTTACCAGAGTTAGGTGTTGTTAAATACAAATTTAGATTTCAACATTGCGTTGAGGTCTTGGCGCCCATTAAAACAACATATCTTAGGCAGAGTAAATATTTCAAAGGGCAAGTAAGGACCAGTCAAAACGTTTCATTTGTACGCTCAACGTAGAGCAAAGCAAGACCGTTTCAGTACCTGTTGGTAGAAAACACTCCCGAGTTGTATTCTTCTGCTAATTTACAAATCTAGTCTTCCATCTGCACTTCCCAAGTATTTGAAGTGTTTCTCCACTTCCAATTCCTTATCTCCGACTTTGATTACTCCTTTTCCTTCTTTATTAGCTCTACTCACCACTGTTTTACTCTTCTCCACATTTATCTTCAATGCCCATTGCTCAATCTTTTCATTTATTACGTCTAACTGTTCTTGTACCTCCATCTCGTCCTCGCCCCAGATCACAACATCGTCTGCAAAATTTGCCAATTGTTATATACCTATAAACGTTGTACATGTTTAGCATACGGTTCGAGAAGCCCCAGCCTGATCGGAAGAGTATTCAGTCATTTTTCTCTACGATTCAGGAGACAGTTATAACGTCATTGACAGAAGAGAGCTTAACAAACACACTGTATTAGTCATCTATGTTGTGAAGCAACTATTCACGTTACATTTTTGTTAGCGGAATATCAATTTTAATTTAATAAACATATATTTGAAATCAATTTTGCAAACGTGACTTAATGCCTTTCAGCTCCGTGGTCAGTTTTGTGCGGCATAAAGCCATCCAGAATGAATAGCCTATTTCACATTGTATTTTATTTTAAAATGGATTTGTAACATAACAACCACCTAAAGCCTGTAGAGATGTAATTTATAATAGCACTGTAACACGCGGGAATCTTGCAGTGTGGCCATCATTTAAGTACGGAATATAGCGCTGAAAGGCCACAAGCCATTGACTTAATGCTTTTCTCCTCTGATCGCACTGCATGTAGCAGTAGTTTGTGACTTAAACGGTACTTATTTCACAATAAACTTCCGAAATGTGACACTGATTTATGAATAATCCTGTATAATTCAAGTTAATGGGATAGGGAATCTACGCCCAATCAATAACTTTTGTTAAAAAACTAGAAGTTTATTGTTATTGGGTCATGTTTCGAGTAGTGACTACTCTTCTTCAGCCATAGACATTAGATCTTTAACACTTATCTAAAACATTTTCATCAAATGAGAAGCATGCACACTAAAAGAATAACACTGTAAATACACATCTAAAAGTACATTAAAAAACTTAAGTTGAAAAAACAATAAGACAAATTGGAACATTTCCATTTTATGTTTTATGCCTAGGGCCCGGATAGTTATGTGCTTACCATTTCAGAAATATGTATTTATTTATGTGCTTAAAAGTGGGAAAATATGTGACTAAGTTTCCAAAATATGTTCTTAAATTTGTACCATATTTATGTCCCCCAGTTACTCTAAAAATAGTTGTACATATTTCACCAACTATGATATTGGCTACGTAACGGCCAGTATCGTCGGTCGTCTCGTCTATTGTAATCCACACAGCTTTGTCGCCAATTTCACTACGAATTCTGTGCACAGCCTCAGAGTAAAGTTTAGGTAAATAGTTCTTACGCAGTGTTGACTCGTCAGGGAGAGGAATTTTGACGTACTTTTCTAACGTGCCACGTAGCACTGGATTCTGCAGTTTGTTCAGTGGTATATCAGCGGCAAGAAATGCATGACAAATGTCTTGTGAGAACTGGCAGTTTGCTGGACCAGATCTCACATCCTGCATTTCGTGAAGCAAACTTGTCGACTTCTTTAAAGATGTACATTTGACGTGTTTCGCTATCGCAACATGTTGCGTAACTTGTGAACGCATGTCTGCCGCTATGGGTTTCTCACAAATGTTGCAAAATAAAACTGTTCCATCAGTTCTAAAAACGTCTCCGAACTCTCGCACTAAACGATTCAAATTAACACATTTCGCACTTTTGGGACTCATCGTATTCGTTGAAACGAGAACGCCACTGTCAGTATACTCCCAATTTCGCAGACCACTGTGATTAAAGCTAAAATTTTCCGTCTAGGTAAGGACTAGTGGAGGCTTAATGAGCCTGTTAACTCCAGCCCCCCTGCTGTACTTTTGACCGGGAAATCCCTGTCTTGAAAAACTACTACAGTATGGAGACAATGGAGCACTGACGAAATAGAGAAGCCAATTACTGGATTTTCAAAGGGTGGAAAATGTGGGCAGCAGTCATCCAAGAAGTACAACATACGACCAAATATAGGAAATATGTGCTTATGAATAAACACGCCAAAATATGTATTTATTTATAAAAACTGTAAAAATATGTAAATAAATAGAAAATATTTAATTAAATAAAAAATATTTAAACACATAACCATCCGGGCCTTATTTATGCCAGTCTGATTGGCCTAGCCTTGAAGGCTTATTTAGATAAGTGTTAAAGATCTAATGTCTATGGCTGAAGAAGAGTAGTCACTACTCGAAACATGTCCCAATAACAATAAACTTCTAGTTTTTTAACAAAAGGTATTGATTGGGCGGAGATTCCCTATCCCATTAACTTGAATTTTAAACGTCAATACGAACCTAAAGAATGGAAAACCTGCCAGATAATCTTAATCCTGTATATTACACCCCTATAGCCCACAAGGCATTTTGATATTATAATCTCTAGTAAACCCGTCTACAATGCCCCAGGATACAGTGAAAACTGGTTGGTTCCTCAGTTTAGGGGCTGCGACAAAGCAATCATGTAGCCCCGTGTACTTTGGGTGTTGTAGAATCTGTCTGATAAACAGTGTTAATTGTGATGGCTGTATTAGTGTGTCATTATCATCATCGTATCAGTAATTCATGTAAGGACTGCAGACGATCAATTTGAAGTAGTTCCTACTTTTGCTACCAAACGCCACCATCAACGACCAACTAGTTCTAAACCTGGTTACTAGATGCCACCACAGTCGGCTCCTGGCGACGAACGTTGGAACCTAAGAGTGTCAGTCAAATATAACCTATAATTTAGCTTCACACAAGTGTAATTAGTGGAAGTTTCTTTATCATTACATAAATCTATGACATGGGACCGCAAGCTTTACTTCCCCTCCGAATATTCGAAGAAGAATCCATTGCAGGTTCCGTGTTGACGTTAAGAATTGAGTATAACAAATTTCAAAGTTGATTAGGCGGAAACCTTGGGCATAGAAGCTCAGCATGCTACCATGCATGGGAGCGCTCACTGAGAGATACGACAGGTGAATAGGAAACAAATCTGTTTGCAGGGAGAATAGATTCCCACCACATATTTTGTTTGCAGACTGTCTGATTGCAGGGTAACTGCTTTCTGGAAAACTCAGGGAACACAGAGAATTTAAACTGCATAGAATAAACAGGCAACAATTTGGCACGATGAAAATGTCTTGACGTATGATTGGGCTTAATAATAATGCATCGTTGGTGGTATGAATTAATTTTGCATACAAGATTAATTACCATTACGATTAAAGATTAAGGGCCTACCGTAATTTGACCGTTCTGCCATTTCTTCTTTTCGGATGTTCGCCTTTCAGGGTGTCCAAAGTCAGAAAAATTAGCTTCGCAAGAAGGGGAAAAAAAAGACTCGGGTGTTTATACCTTACTCCATATAAGTTGAGAGTAGTTACAACACGCTGGAGCCGCGAAGAAGAGCTCTTGCCTATATGAGTACACTACCTTCGATTGAAATATTACAGGCACCGTATCAATTGTAAACTGGCCTTAACTTCACGTCAGTAAGAGGTAAGAGCTCTTCTCCGCGGCTCTGGCGTGTTGTCATTTGACTCTCAACTTATATGGAATAAGGTACAGTTTTGGTGTAACATGATTCGCTGCGCAGATGGTGCAAAATCTGATTTGAGTTTACTTATGTCGCAGGTATCCTTCCTGTACTGTCGACTTGTGTATGTAAATGATTTGTAGACTGTCAAAGCGTCTTTTTAATAAGAAGCGATGAGCGAAGAGACATAAAGGTGAATGGAATTTCTTAGGCTATAATGAGTAATAAAACAAATACTACAACGACAATGGTTTACATTAACCCAAAATCCACTCATCAACAATTAACACTTTTGTATTTAGTATTTTTTGAAGATCATGGAGGGGTCATTGATATTCAATCCAGGATAGCTGCAACCGTCCAAGTAGCCTACCCAGATTTTCAGTCTTGGTTAGAAGAAGTTCCCAAGAATGCAAAACATGCTTTTTGTAACGTGTGCAAAAAAAAACATGGGCTTGATATCTATCGCTAGCCACATGACAGGAAAAATTGACAAAGCAAGGATCACCAGCCAGCATGTGACTGCTCTTTTGTCAGATCGAGCCATACTTCAGTTCGGTCGTTTTATATCCCGTGTCAACTAGACTGAGCTTGAACAATTTGATAGGAGTAAATCTCGCCTGGATCATTTTTATACTAAACAGTTCAAGGGCTTGGAAGAATATAAAGATGTGTTGTTGATGTTTCCTATGGCTAGCCCGGATTCCAATCCATCAGCTTTCTTGCGATCCAATAGAGTTGTGTGAGGTTTCCAGAAGTTCTAGCAGTCACATCAAGTTTCTTGCAATGTAGCAGGTGCCCATTATCCATTTTACTTCCAGGTTCGTGACAAAGTGTGCATTCTTCAGATCTCAGGAAGTTGATTCGTTTCAGATGAGCTGCAAGGCAGTCGTGGCCAGTGTTAAGTCTGAAGAAGGCTACAGCTTCTCTTCTTGGTGTTAATTTATATTGATCCCATTTAGCATCAATGTCTTTCCATAATTTGGTTTCTGCTGTTTTCTTTGCCATTTCTTCATACCTGTTTTTGATAGTATTTTTCAAGATCCTTTTTGCTGACATAAAATCAGTCTGACTGACAGGTTGTTGTAGTGTGGTACCTTTTTTTGCTAATCTGTCTGCCTCTTCATTTCCTGCTATTCCAACATGAGAAGGGATCCACTGAAATGAGATCTGTTTGTGGAGTCTTTGAAGGGTTTTTATCATACAAAAAATTTCTTTCAGTTCTTTATTTTGGGGCTTATAATTTGACGAGATGGCTTGGATGGCTGCTTTTGAATCTGTAATGATAACGCATTTTTGATAATCAATGTTTCTGCCTAATAACTGATGGAGTGCATGTGAATTTGCTCTTATCTCAGCATCAAAGTTTGTTTTGTTTTGGCCTACTGGGAAGTAGAGTGAGAAGAGAAATGAATGTATTCCTGCTCCAGTTTTATTTTCTTTGTCTTGTGAGCCATCTGTAAATATTTTTAGCCATTGATTAGATGGATATCTTTCTTCTATTGTACAGAGGGCCAGTTGTTTTAGATCTTGTGGTGAAGAGTCTTTCTTGCAGACCTCTTCTAACAAAGTAAGATCTGTAGTCACTTGTATATATTCAATGGGGTTGACTGGCATACAGAGTGGTTGAAGTTTTATTTGCAGATTGCTCTTATTGATGTATTCTTTGGCGAGACTTAAGGGATCTTTTTGTGTTTTAAGATTGGGGCTAGAAATTGGTTTTTTGATCCATGTCATTTGAGGTAGTCTTTGTATACTGAGATATGCATTGGCTGTTTGATGTTTCATCTCTTCTTCTATTGGTAAGTTGTGGGTATATAATTGCAAGGTGTGGTTTATATTGCACCTGTTATGATTCGTAGGGCATTATTCTGACACCTCTCGAGGCAATCAATGTTTGACTGGGGTGCTGTAGAGAGTACTTCACTGCCATATTTTATGATAGGTTTGATGTAAATATTGTTGGTTTTGTTGAGTGTGTCTTGAGTACTCCCCCAAGTAGCTCCTGCTAGTCTCTTCAGTAATTTCATCCGTTTGCTTACCTTATCCTCCACATGTTTTATGTGTTTGGTCCAGTTCAGCTTCTTATCCATGATGATACCTAGGTACTTTGTACTTTCACTTTTTGGAAGGTCTTGATTAATAAATTTGAGACTAAAAGTTGAATTGTGGGGTCTCAGGGAGAAAAACTGGTATACTGTTTTGGAAGTATTGATTTCCATATTATTGTTTTCAGTCCATATTTTGAGTTTTATAAGTGCCTGGTTCATTCTGTGTTCAAGAAGCATTTGCTGATTTGGGCTCTTACGTGCTGTGGTCCAAATGATAACATCGTCTGCAAACATGCTGATATTCACATTACCTACTTTCTTTATTGTTTTTGGAAGATCGTTGATGTACACATTGAATAAAGTTGTGCTTGATACAGCTCCTTGTGGGAGGCCTAGTTTTGATTGCTTGCAACCTGAAGTTTTGTTGTTGTAACGAACATTGATCATTCTTTGTGAAAGGAATCTTGAAAACCAGTTTAACATACATCCATTTACTTTGAAGTTGATAAGTTTCTTTAGCAGCATGTTTCGCCATACAGTATCATAGGCTCCTTTAAAATCGATGAAAACTGCAAGAACACTTTCCCTTCAGTTAAAGGCTTCTTTAACAGCTTGTGTAAATCTCATTATTTGGTGGGAGGAGGACCTGTTTTGTCTAAACCCTGCTTGTTCTTCTGATAGAAGAGATTTTGTTTCCAAGTACCAATTGAGTCTATTTGTAATCATCCTTTCTAGAATTTTTACCAGAATGGAGGTAAGTGCTATAGGTCGGTACGAGGGGACTTGGTTTTTTGGCTTGCCTGGTTTTAAGATTGGAATGATGGTTGCTTTAGTCAAGTCTTTAGGTAGGTTATCATTTGATGTCCAAAATTTGTTGAATATGTATAGCAGGATGTTTAGAGCAGATGGACCTAGATTTTTTATGAATTCTGGGAATATCTCATCTGGTCCTGGTTGTTTTCTGACTTGTGTGTTCTTTATTGCTAACATTAACTCTTCCATTGAAAATTTATTGTTAAAGATATCATCTGCATATTATTCATGAATTTTTTGACTATTTTTTTGAGAGTCTTGTCTTCTTTCTTTTTCTGTTTTGATAGTCTAATTGAAGTGAAATGTTTACAGAAGTGGTTTGCTATTTTATGACAGTCTATAATTTCCTTATCAGTTATCATAATAGGATTCAAAGGAGTGACTACATGTTTGTTGTTTAGAGAATTGATAAGTTTGTGAGCTTTATTGCTGTCTGTCTGTTGTTAAAAATGTGTTCCAAGATTCTCTTTTTGATATTGTTATTGCTTGTTTAAATTTTGCTGTTGCTTGTCGCCATTTCCGTACATCATTTTGATCCTGAGTACGTTCAGCTGTTCTTCTTGCTTTGTCTCTGGCGGACTTAAGATTGTTCAATTCATCTGACCAGAAAGGTTTATATTTTGTTTGGGCACCTCTGGGTATGCACAGTTTGGCTATGTCTTTTATGGCTGTAGTGAATTTATTCAGGATGATGTTAGGAGGTGCATCAAGATCAATTTCCGACATTTTTGTTTCAAGTTTGTTTCTGAAATTTTCCCAGTCTGCCTTTTTGAAGTTCCACCGAATCTTCTGGTCTGCGCTTTGTGCAGATTCACTGTATGATGTAATAGTAAGAAGGGACATTCTATGTCCACTGCCTGGATCTTTGAGTACTGATCGATGACTTACTCACGTCCGCAGCATACCTTAAGCTGTACGTGTCCCCTGGGTGGTGCTAAACGAGTAACAATTTTGGCAAAAACGTTCCAGAATAGAGAAACATATAAAGATGTGTGGCCGATCATAAAACTCATCCTTATATTTTCTCATGGTAACACCTTTGTGGAAGATTTTTTTTTCCCATTATCAAAGAAATGTTAGTGGAAAACATTCACGAGGAAACTCTCATAGCGATGTCCGATAGGCAACAATGGGTAGTGCTTCCAGGGTCTGTATCGTCCTGGCTCCCAGTGTTAGCCGGAGTAACTCAGGGCAGTATCCTGGGACCCCTTCTTTTCGTGCTGTATTGGCAACTCAAACTAACACTTGGGGCGCTGCGGTCGGTCTGGATAAGTAGGGTTTAAAATACTCAATAACACGCGTTTGATATGGAACACTTTTTATTTTTCGGTTATAATCAGTAAATGTGGTCTCTAAAGTAATGACAGTGTTATTTTTAATTGTATATATGTATAACTGTGCGATACACGTGATCTAATTTGTGTGTTCCACTGGATTTTTTGGTGTCATTTGCATATTATCAAGCATCAGTTTTTATGGTTGATGTAGATCAGCTGATTCAAATTTACACAGGGCTACACTTCGGACATTATTTCGGTACTATTATGCGCAATATAATGTAAATGTCGATCCTGAGTCAACGCCGAGGACATTCAAATAGAGAAATACGGTACATAAACAAATAAATAACACACCGAAGCTGTGCTACTTTTATCATTCCGAGACTAGCATCCACGCAAACCAGACGCCACTGTTCCAAGCTCCGACTTATATCGTGAATTGATGTCAAACTGATGATCCGCCAGCCTTTCCGCCAAGCCTATACCTCGTAATCGCTAAGTTCTTCGATATTCGAGCTATTCCACTACGAGTCATATAGGCCTAATTTGCCTCCCCGTGGGCACTGTAGAATGAGTGATTCCGCTACCATTCAAATATTCAACACCAAACCCACCTTTTAACCATCCAAATCAAGCAATTCCTGTCGCCCCACGAGTTTTAATACAAGTTAAACTCATCCCTTCTCCCTACCAAGCAGCCAATAATTAATTATTTAATTAATTATTCAAGTAACTTCAATCTTACCAGCGCGCCCATCGTAACAGCTGTTTTTAAACTGAATAACCTTCGCTGGCTTTACGTCGCAGGTCTTCTGTCTGTCTACCTCGACAAGTGTTAGATCCTTCCCGGGGTGGAAAGGTATTATTATTAGGTATTATTAGGTATCATCACATTTCGGCTATTGCTATTTGCATCTTTTGGAAAGTGATGAAAACGTATATCCGCAGCCCTCTTATACATCGACTTACAGCCGTAAACTGAGCAATACACTTAGCTTTTACTCATTTTTCACTCTATCAACGAGTAAAACTTATTACTTATGTATAAAGACACGAACAATTTACCACGATCTGTTTACCAATACAAGAAACCATATACAAACAGTCACCACGTGACAAATGTACCCTACTTGGTAAGTTTCTCATTTTTACCGCTAGATGTCATATCAGATAGCTGGAGTTGCCAATATGGACGATATAAACACATGTGTGCAAAATTCTCCGTGTTCCCTTCTTCTGTACACTGATGACCTCAAGATATTCAGAAAAATTTCCAGTTCTGACGACCGCGCTGAGCTCCAAGAAGCAGTGAATATATGTACTGATTGGTTCAACAAATGGAGGTTATCTCCAAATCCCAAAAAGTGCTTCAATGTGTCTTTCTCATTACTGAACTCTGGAAATCAGGCGGACTATGAAATATGAGGAAATAAATTGGATAAGGCTTCTCAGGTAAGAGATTTAGGTATTATTCACGATGATAAACTGACATTCTCTCCCCACATTGACCATATCAAATCTCGCGGAATGTGCAGTCTCGGCATTCTATACAGATTCACAGAAATTAAAGACCTCACTGCACTTAAATTATACTTCACCACATATGTTCTCCCTATCCTAGATTTCTCTTCTCCAATTTGGTCTACTTTGGCTATAACCAATATTTCTCAATTGAACAGTGTCTTTAATTTCTTCATATCAATAATCAAAGCTAGCAATCCTTCACTAAGACACTTTGCCAAATCCGACATTTGTTATTATTATTACTACAGCTCCAAGATGGCGTCACAGTGAAAGTGTAGTGAAATAGCAGCTAGTGTAAATATTTGATAAAAGTTGTAAAATATTATAACAGAGGCTTAAAATCTATAAAGTTACTTTCCTTAGATCAAGTGTAATACGGAATATTGATAGTATTTAGAAATTCTTGTTGATAATTTAATAAACTTAAACTAAGTTGTGGGAACGTGTATCCAAAGATTCGGTGACTTTTTCAATCACTGTTTGAACCAAGTAGAGCAGTGGTGCTTTTACGAGACTTCACCCGATTGGAAGATATACGTATTTTACATTCTTCTTTATTGGTAGGTAATTAGATTAACTCATTTAGGTAGTAATAATTAAAATAAATTTAGTATAATTTGGTATAAACATCTAGGCTAACTTAGATCTCTAGCATGTCGTCAGTTAACAGTGTTAGTGTCTCGTCAGGTAGTGTAACCGTTACGGATTTATGCTCGTCGTGCAAAATAAAAGTAAAAAATGCAAATAAAATCATCACAAGATCTCAGGTAAAATTGAATGAGGAGAAAAGTGAAACCGATTGTCGTAATGTAGGCCTACCGCTACCGTCATGCGAATGTCATAACCTGAGAAACGAACTGTCCTCAAAAGACGAAATTATAAAGCTGCTAAAGGAAGATATTGCTAAGTTAATGGAAGAGTTGAATAAATTAAAAGGAAACAGAGAGGAAAGCAAGGAAACTTGGTCGACAGTGATTGCTGGTAAGGTAAGATTGAATAAGCCTAGGCCTATAAATGGAGTACATGTAACTGAAATTCCCGTCTCAAATTCATTTGGAGTGCTTGTCGAAGAAAATGATGACTTTCCTCAAGAAGAAAAGAAGAAAGTGATAAAGAGAAAATCCAGGAAGATGCGGATATTTGCGGATAGCCACGGGCGAGATGTAGCAGCAAGCGTATTGGAGAGAAGCCGAGAAATGGAGGTCACTTCGACAGTGAAGCCAGGAGCTCAAATTGCAGAAGTCACGAACGGGATGATAGGAGAGTGTGCGTCCCTTACTGCAAAGGACTACGCAGTGATCATCGCTGGAGCAAACGACGTCTATAGAAATGAGAGTAAAAAGGTAATCAAAGATTTAAAGGGTACATTGCCATCCATGCAAAAAACAAATGTCATTATTGTAAACATTCCGCAGAGATACGATTTAATTCCCAAATCATGTGTAAATGTAGAAATAGAGGCTACAAATGGAAAAATTCATAAAATTTGTAAGAGTTTTCCAAATGTCCAAATTGTAGATGTAAGTAAATTAGACAGGAAGTTCCACACTCGGCATGGCCTACACTTAAATAGATTAGGAAAAGATTATCTTAGTGTTGAAATCTGCAAAATTGTAAATTCAAATGGTAAGAATAATTCAACAGTAATATCATTAGAGTGGAAGCAGGGAAACTGGTAGAAGAAGCCAAACGTGAGGTTTGGCATACACATCTTTTGAAGTCAAATTTAACGGAGTGCAACAATGGTATTTCGGATTTGTCTAGCAACAATAATAATAACAATTATGATAATCTATATTATTAAAAATATTGATGAAAACTTATCCGAGTCCGTCCGGCCATACTATCCGGCCGATTTTCTTCATCCTTTTTTTAAATGAAAGGTATTCATGCACAAATTTGTCATCAAGTATTACAAATCACTTAAATTACGCCTTTCTCAAATTATTTGATTTTTTCAACTTTTTCCAACATTGAAGTAATCATATATTCGGTTCTAATTGAGTTATGAAGATCGTTTTAGTCTAAGAACACTCAGAGAATCAAGCGCTATCATTTGAGCTCTTAACCATTCAAATCGGCTGATTCTGAGGAAAGTTATGAGTGGACATACGATATTACATCTCATTTTTTCAACAGTTTTTCTCATTGTAGCAATCATATCTTTGGTTTTAATTGAGTTACACCGTTCGTTTTGGTCTAAGAGCACTCAGTTGATCAAGCTCTATCTTTTGAGGTATTAAATATTTACATTGTTTTATTGTGAGGAATGTTATGAGTGCCGAAGCGAATATTAGAAATAATTATGAAAACTTAACCGAGTCCATCCGGCCATTCTATCCGGTCGATTTCCTTCATACCACTATTAAATAAAAGTTATTCATGTACGAATTTAATATCAAGTATTAAAAATCACTTAACTTCTGCCTTCCTCAAATTATTTGATTTCTTGCACCTTTTTACTTTTTTTTCACATTGAAGTTATCTATATTATTAAAAATATTGATGAAAATTTATCCGAGTCCGTCCGGCCATACTATCCGGCCGATTTTCTTCATGCTTTTTTAAATGAAAGGTATTCATGCACAGATTTGTCATCAAGTATTACAAATCACTTAAATTACGCCTTTCTCAAATTATTTGATTTTTTCAACTTTTTGTAACTTTGAAGTAATCATATCTTCGGTTCTAATTGAGTTAGGAAGGTCGTCTTTGTCTAAGAACACTCGGTGAATTAAGCGCTATCATTTGAGGTATTAGATGTTTACATTGGTTGAATCTGAGGAATCCATCCTCCATCCTTTTTTAAAATGAAAGGTATTCATGCACAGATTTGAATAGATTTGTTATCAAGTATTACAAATCACTTCACTTCCGCCTTCCTCAAATTATTTGATATTTTCAACGTTTTCTATCTTTTTCAACTTTGAAGCAATCATATCTTTGGTTCTGATTTAGGTACTCAAGTCGTTTTAGTCTATGAACACTCAGTGACTGAAGCCCTTTCATTTGAGCTGTTAACTATTCAAATCGGCTGATCCTTCAGAATGTTATGATTGAACATTCAATATTATATCTCATTTTTTCAATATTTTTTCTCATTGTAGCAATCATATCTTTGGTTCTAATGACGGAAATTTCGTATTACACTAGCGTTTTGTATTACAATCAACAAAGTGCAGGGTCAAACGCTCCAGCGAGTTGGAATCTACTTGCCTGATCCTGTTTTAGGCCATGGAATGTTCTATGTTGCCTTATCCCGAGGAAAATCATTTAAAACTAAGAGACGACGCACAGCTGTAGTGACTGTGAAGCTCCATGGTTCAGAACCCAGGACTGCGGTTCGAAGGAACATTATACATAAGGGCAATAGAGTTATTATTATTATTACTAAGTTGGATGTGAGCTTTTGTAAGCCAGAAATGTATTTCTCAGGGAAATAAGACTGCTGGAGCCAGGATGTGAACCGAGGTCTGTAAATATTGATGGTACAAGAGTACGTTTGGTCGAGCACTTTGTATTGTAGAGAGAGTGATTCATAGTCACAAGCCAGGCCAGAAATTGAACCTTGGATGTCACGTAGACACGAGTACGGACAGGCACCGCTAGCTTAGGGAGCAGCACTTGCTAGGCACTGGGAGTGGAATGGACCACAGGTCCCAGTGGAAGGGAGAGATGGACTCGAGGTCATCTCTAGTTGAATATAATGGTATCCAAAATGGCGAGCGAAGTAGTTGTCACAGAGTGATTGCAGAGTTGTTACAGAGTAGTGGAGCGGCAGAGTAACAGTAGTTCTCACGCCTCAGTTCTTGCCAGAGTAACGTCGTAACACGCGCGAGCAGAATTCAGCCTCGCGGAGACATGCTAGATGTCAAGTATCAGTAAGACTTAGTAGCGCTATTACAGACCTGCGTGCACTTCCAGCAGTAACTTCACATAATTTGTATATAGTGTATATATACTTCGACTGCCAAGGGCTTAATAAATCGGCAGTAGTCCAAGGGAATATCATCTTTTATTCCGGTAGTTCCGGGACTAGTCTATGAAACCTCAAGTTCCCTTATCTAGTAAACCGCTCGGCTAGTAGGGAAAATCGTCGGAGGAGCTGTCAACCTGCCAGAACGTCTCACAGGCCAGGTAGGTCACGACAGACCTAAAATTTTGGTGTCAGAAGTGTAGGGTCCCGAGTTCGACGCACTGAACAGAGCAACTACGGAATAAAGAGAGAGATCGCGACATCGCAGAAGATTGTCCGATAAAGACCGCGACAACGCAGAAGATTGTCCGTCCGCGCATCCGCGTAAATCGTACCGAGTGCCGCGCAACGCAGAAGAGAGAAGAAGAAGCCTACTAAGCAGAAGGAGCCGTGCAGTAGCGAGCCGTGCCGCCAGCAGAGGGGAGAACCGATAAGCCGCAGTATCCAGTTAGCAGAGACAACAAAGTAGAAGAAGAAGCCGCCAGGTAAGCTAACCTTATTACAATGGCAAGACAGACAAGTGCAGCTACCGGTGTCCAGGTAGAGGAGAGGTTAGCAGACGTAGATACGGTAAGTACAAGTGGGCCTTTTGTATCAGTAACCGAAGGACATCGCCTGATAGGTCGGGAGTTCGATGGAACACAGCCCGACAGATTACGTGAGTTTGTGGCTAATGTAGACGCTGCTGTTCGCATGATAAAAGATGATGATCAAGAGTTATTTTTTTAGTATATCCTGACCAAAATTACGGGCAAGGCCCGAGATAAGTTGTTAGTCAGAAGAGACATAAATCATTGGGAGGCTGCCAAGCAGGCATTAGGAGAATACTACGGTTTTCAGGGCACATTAGACTTATATATTTGCCAGATGTTTCAAACAGCGCAGGATCCGAGGGAAACAGTGGCGACATGGGCGCATAAAGTAGAGACTCTATCAGCTGCATTCAGGGAAGCAGTCCTCGATGGAGAAAGCTGGGAGGACAGGGAAGCTCAGTTAAGAATCACAAGAAAAATACGCGTAGCTAGCTTCATACAGGGGTTAAGTAACCCACGAATCCAAGCTAGGGTCCAGGGCCACGGGGCCATTACTTTCGAGAAAGCGGTAGCCACTGCAAGGCAAGAAGAGGCGGTAATACTCTCAAAGAAGGCACGAGAAGGGTTGCACACGAAACATAGCTCAGGGGTAAGAGCAGGTAAACCCGATCAGGAAAGGAAGGCACCACTAAGGTGGCATACTAAGCCAACACAAGCAAGTGTTAGGGTGGTCTGTTACAACTGTAACAGGGAAGGCCACATCGCACGGGAGTGCAAGGAGGCACGAACCCGAGGTGCACGCACCGCGTTAGGTAGTACACCCAAAGTACAGACAGGGGGCACCCCAGGTAAGATCATGTGTAGATATTGCAAAAAACCGGGACACATAGAGCGCGATTGCCGAAAGAAGCAGAGAGATAAGGAAGCCGTGGCGCAGGAAGCCGTGCGCATGGTTAGGGGGAAGCCTCACATGGAATCGGACAGGAGTAGAACCTGTTACCGTTGTGGGAAGAAAGGGCACGTACAAAACAACTGCCGACAGACAGCCCGGGTACCACAAGTAGAAGTGGACCGGCAGAAGTGTTATAAATGTGGCCAGCAGGGTCACCTAAAACGAAATTGTCCGGAGGCCAAGAAAGGCCAGGGCCAGAGTAGGCGCACGGGAGGCAAGGCCATGAAAGGCCGACGACAGTGTGATAGTTGTGACCGATGGTCACATGGAACCAAGGACTGTTGGTTCAAGAGTGGGAAAGGTAGTAAGAGAAATATCACTCAGACAGGGGCGACAAACTGGAACGGGTCCATAACACAGGGACAGCTATGGAATCCCGTAATTTAAGAAGTCCCAAGGCACGTGACATGGAGGGCACTATATTAATGCATTGTGGGGGGCCTCTGAGGTTTTTAATTGACACTGGCTCCGATGTCAGCCTAGTGAAGAGGCAATCAGTGCCTAAAAGAGTTACAATCAGTAGAGGCACCACGATCGAATTAACGGGTGTAAGCGAGGGAACGATTTACACCCAAGGGACCGTTCAGTTTGTTATTGGAGGTGCTAAACACACAGTTCATGTGGTGGGCAGTGATTTCCAACTGAGCCAGGATGGTATAATAGGGAGAGACATCCTAGCTGACAGCGTGATCGACTACCGGGAGGGTCATGTTACGATCCACGGTAAAAGATACCCGCTGGGAGCGAGGGAGGCGAAGATAATCAGCCTCGGGCCTCGAACCCAGAAGGTAGTTGTTATTGAAGTCGGTAAGAATCTACCAGTGGGAATTATTGAGAGGGCCGAGGTGGAACCAGGGGTTTACCTCGCAGAGTGTCTAACAAGGTCAGAGCACAACGAGGCAGTAGTCAGCATGATGAACACTACTGAGGAGGAAGTGACTCTGTACAGCCCTCGAGTGCGAATGCAGGAGGTGGATAACACCTGCCTGGCAGAAGTACGCAAGGTACAGCAAGGCAGTAAGGCTGTAACCGGAGAACCGGCTACTCAGAAGCCCAGATCATGCCGAGTGATAGACTGCTTGCGAGTAGACCATCTCACGCAGGTAGATAAGGAGGGTATATACGCCATCTGTGCGGAATACAATGACATCTTCCACCTTGAGGGAGATAAGCTCACATGCACGGAAGTTATACGTCACGAGATCCCAACGCCCCGGGATCAACCCCCGATTAATGTGCGGCCGTATAGGCTGCCGGAGGCACAAAAGGGAGAAATACAAGCGCAGATAGATAAGATGCTAGGTGATGAAATTATTGTACCTAGTACCTCCCCTTGGAATGCACCATTATTGTTAGTACCGAAGAAAATGGATGCATCAGGTAAACAAAAGTGGAGAGTTGTGATTGACTTCCGAAAATTGAACGAAGTAACAATAGGGGTTAGTTATCCCCTCCCACTCATCTCAGAGCTATTAGATGCTCTAGGTAAGGCCAGGTATTTCAGTACACTTGACCTTTGCAGCGGTTATTATCAGGTGTTATTAAAACCTGAAGACAGGCCCAAGACAGGTTTTTCAGCATTAGGGCGCAAGTACGAATTTGCAAAGATGCCCATGGGGTTGAAGGATGCGCCAGCCACATTCACAAGGCTGATGAATACAGTGCTTACCGGATTGACAGGTATTCAGTGTCTGTGCTATCTAGATGATATAATAGTGTATGGTAGCTCAATAGAGGAGCACAATGCTAAGTTACGAGATGTTTTTCAAAGGCTGAGAGAAAATACGTTGAAGCTCCAGCCAGATAAGTGTGAGTTCCTGAGGACTGAAGTGACATTCTTAGGGCATGTAATTACTGAAGCGGGAGTCTTACCAGACTCACGAAAGGTGCAGGCCGTGAAGGATTTTCCGAGGCCTACCACGAGCCGCCAGATTAAACAATTCTGTGGACTCAGTGGGTATTATAGGAGATTTATACCCAATTATAGTAAGATCGCGAAGCCACTATATGAATTAGTGAAGAAGGACGTTCCCTTCGTGTGGGGGGATGCACAGGAACAAGCGTTCGAAGCGCTAAAGCAAAAACTCATTGAAGAGCCTATTCTGCAGTACCCAGATTTTGAAAAGCCATTCGTTCTTACCACAGATGCTAGCAACGAAGCAGTGGGGGCCGTATTGTCACAAGGGCCCGTGGGTAAAGATCTCCCCGTAGCGTATGCAAGCAGGACGCTTAATAAGGCAGAAATAAATTATAGTGTCACAGAAAAAGAATTATTAGGCATTGTTTGGGGTGTAAAGTATTTCAGGCCGTATTTATTCGGACGGCATTTCACAGTGGTGACAGATCACAAGCTGCTGAAGTGGGTGTTCAATGTTCAAGACCCATCGTCACGCCTGCTAAAGTTCCGATTGAAATTGGCAGAGTATGATTTTGAAATCATTTACAAGCAGGGCAAGCAGAACTGCAATGCTGATGCACTTAGCAGGAATCCCACTGATGCACAGTGTCAAGCGCGAGTGATCAACTCGGCTGGGCACGAGTTACGGCAGGGGGCGGCCGTGGCCACTCATATGGAAACTCGTAGGAGGGTAGCAACGACTTCAAAACCCGAGGACGCTACGGTAGAGAGAATTGAAGCAGACGGTAGTGAGGTCTCCGAGGACGCTAACGCAGAGGAGTCCACGCCCGAAGACAGCTTACCCGAGGTAACCGAGTTGCAGAAGGCTGAGAAATTGGCCATCCTGAAGGAGTGTCATGATTCCTTGGTTGGAGGACACCAGGGAATAGCCCGCACGTACGCCAGGGTACGCGAACGATTACAGTGGAAGGGAATGAAAGGAGACATTGAGCGTTATATACGCTCATGTCCTTCATGCCAAAAGAATAAGGGGACTAGACCAGACGTCAGAGCGCCAATGGTAATTACGGACACCCCTAGCACGGTCTTTGAGAAGGTATCTCTGGACGTGGTGGGTCCACTTCCGGTGACAGAGCTTGGCAATAAGTATATTTTGACATGCCAGGACCAACTGTCGAAGTACTTGGTAGCTAGTGCCATGCCGAATCAGGAGGCTGAAACAGTGGCACGGACGGTAATTAATAATGTTATAAGCATTTACGGGATACCGGGGCAGATTCTCACTGACCAGGGTAGTAACTTCATGAGCGAAGTTTTCAAGGCACTTTGCAAGAAACTGCGAATTAGGAAAACAAACACAAGCGCTTTCAGACCACAGTCCAACGGTAACGTAGAGAGATCTCACAAGGTACTAGCAGAGTACCTGAGGCATTATGTTTGCTCAGGCGGGCAAAATGACTGGGATAAGTATCTGCCCACAGCGAGCTTTGTATATAATACCACCAAGAGTACTAGTACAGGGTTCACGCCCTATGAACTTATTTTTGGAAAGAAGGCAAATATACCAGGTGTATTGCAAAAGCCACCTGAGGTGGATTATTACGAACATAAGAATGTGGTAGAGGAGCTGACGTCACAGCTCAGGAGGAATCATGAAGCCGCTAGGAGGACGCTAGTTGAGCGTAAAGAACTGGAAAAGGCTAATTACGATAAAAAGCAGAACGAAGTCACATTTCGAATTGGTGACAAGGTACTCTTGCGTAATGATGCATTGCGAAGAGGACGATCTAAAAAGCTGAGTCCGCCATTTGTAGGGCCTTATGAGGTCGTCGATGTTTCAGGGGTAAATTGTACCCTACTGCTTAGTAAGAAAAGCAGAAGAGTCAAGGTGCATAAGAATCGGTTGAAAATGTACTTGTAAAAGGACTCCAACGGGTTTAGAACCCGGCTGGGTGCAGAAGCAGCACAGAACGGATTAAGGGGTAAAGATGTATAACGGTTAGCAGATACAGCGACAGCTAAGGGTAACAGAGCTGTAAGAGATTGTGTGCGCATGGAGTCAATGTAGTTTATCAGTAGGCACACAATAATATTTGAACAGCGGACAACTGAGGCGAGCAGCCTAGATAATGCACCGGGTGACAGGAGTTATGTAAGGCGAAATACAGGGATGTCCATAGTGGCCCCGGAGCGGCCATCCTGAGGAAGTTAAACCCCCGTGTGGGTGGCGGGAACCATTGGTACGTGTAGACACGTGATCATTGGTGTTAGAATACCCCCAACAGTGAGCCTGCTGCGTCGTAAGAGGCGACAGAAAAGAGGCGTAGCCTGATGACCTCGATGACCTACTGGTCAGGCAGGCGCGAATCCCGGTGAGTAGCTCTGTGTAATTGAGCCATATGTTATTAATGGCAGCCCCAGGTATGCGAAGGCCTGCCTTTGGTAATATATGTAAACCAAGCAATGGCATAAGGGTGAATCAGAGACACCTGTGTTATAGGTACAAATTATTTAGGGACACATACGTGTGTATAGCAAGTAGAGAAGAAGTGCTCTAAGAGGCACATTTGAGAAAAGCGAAGAGTCGGAACCTCAAATTTCGGCCACGACGAAGTTACACACCCCTTCGTCTCAATGGCAACTAGGTCATAGCGACAGCTGCTGGTAGGGTTCTTTAATACCCCGCCAAGCTACGGAAAACAAAATTGGGTCGTATTAGAAATTTTGACAGTCAGACGAACAGAGGTTCGACGGGTGGCACTGAGGTGCTCGTAAGTAAAGGGTTGCACGATGGCGAGCGTGTAGCCTATATGTGACTCGTCACCCCTAGGGTAGTCGCGGATACGCACCCGTTAGGACAGGGGTAGGGAAAACCGGAAATTAGCTTAGATGAAATGAAACAGAAACCGAGCCATGAAGGGCACATTTTGAGAGCATTCAGTAAAATGCAAACGGCATTGGTGTAGCCATCCCCGAGGTGGGATGTGAAGCCGAGTCTCTATGTAACAGAACTCGAAGTTAAGGGAGCAAGTTTTTGAACTTAGTGTATGACACTGCTGATAGTTTTGTAGCCGCATGCCTAGGCCAGGATGCGAAGCAAAGTCTTTTGAGACTTTAGTTATTGAAGTAGATAAAATTTTGGTGGAAAATCAGTAAAATAGGTAACGAATAACCTGTCTTTACCTTGCAGGTAAGGCAGAAGGCAATGGCACGAATGATAGGATGGTTCTACACCATGGTGGCGGTGGTAACAGTGACGTCATCACCCCACGGCATAACCGGAGAAGTACTAGACGTACAAGTGACACCATACGAGAATACACCTGGAGTATACTTCGACAACCAGGGTGAGATACAGTTGTATAACGTGGAATGGACATTAGTTACCTATGTGAATTTGAATCAGCTGAGTGATGTATTTTCAAATATCAGGGAGCATATACACTGGACACAATTGGCATGTATATTGTTAGAGCAGAAAACAAATTTGACATGTCAGCATGACGTTAAGATGTTAAGTAATCATTTGCAACGGATTAAGGAATCTAAAGAAACGATAGCCAAAATCACTAGACCAAGTGGGGAGAAGGATAATACCAGACCGAAAAGGGGACTGATAAATGCTGTAGGTTCAATAGCCAAAGCGTTATTTGGAACATTAAGTCAGGATGATGCAGATAAGTATGAGTCACAAATAAGTGAGTTAGAAAGAGAGCAACTCTCAATGATTAAGGTCACTAAAGAACAGATGTTAGTGGTTAAGTCCACGTTACAAACAATGAACAGCACCATCTACGATGTAACTGCAAACGAGCAGAGGTTGACTCAGGGTTTAAATGAAATCAGGACATATTTGTCCAATAGTACGCTTCGGATTACAGAAGCATTTGAGCACGCAGAGCTAGAAATCTCTTTAAACAGGCATTTAATTGAAATAGAAGGCTTACTTGTACAGCTGTATGAGCAGTACAGTGTGGTACTGTCAGGCATCATGAATGCACAGGTAGGAGTCATCCAGGTACAGATAATATCACCGGATGACATCATAGAAAGTTATAAGAAGCCCAGGAGGATTTTCCAAAGGGGTTATCCTTGCCATTTGAATTAAGGTCAGCTTACGGTTACCTAGTCTACAAGGTGGCTACAGTGGAAGTGTTTACAAGTGAAAATTATCTTGTTTATGTTATAAGGACACCCCTTACAGACAGAGTGGTTTATAGTGTGTATCACATGATCCCATTCCCCACCTACATGAAGAGTAATCCCCACCATTTTGTGTACATTCTAGAGGCCAAGGACTATATATTGATGGACAAAGAAAAGCAGACATTTGCGCAATTAGATAGGGAACAGGTGAGGCAGTGTAAGGTAGTGTCTGCCACGTGGAGGTTGTGTCATGCTCAGTTTCCTGTTAATATGGTTCACTCGCAAGACAGTTGCGCAGTGAAGATACTCAGTGGAGTTAGCCAGGTACCGGAAAATTGTGATAAGAGAGTACTACCAGTACAGCGATTGCTGTGGATACCTATAAGGGAAAACAGGTATATTTATGTGTCTCCAGGCGAGACAAGGGTCACCTGCATGTGTAAGGACACTACAAGTGATATTGGATTAACTGGCACAGGTATTGTTGTGTTAAGTCCAGGGTGTACGTTGTACAGCCCACATAGTAAGGTACAAGGGGTAGGTAAAATAAACACTACTCGAGGTAAGGACTTAGTGCCAGATTTGATACTTAATTATGACTGCTGCGAGCAGATTGGTAGTGAGATTAAGTTAAAGCAGGTACCGGAGGTTAATAAACTGCCACTGAATAATTTGTTAAATCATGTGAATGATTTAAAGTAGGCCACGCACAAAACAGAAGAGGTGGAGGACTTGGTAAGAAAACAAGAAGAAGACATACAAAGTCAGATGATGTATAAACATTTCAATGTATATAAGTATATTGTACTAACTATAGCAGGTACAATTGGGATAATTTTATGGTGCTATTGTTGCAATTGTTGTTGTGATTGCCCTAAATTAGGGTTTCCAGCCAAAAAATGGTTTGATGATGCAAGGTCACATTGCCCAAATATTTGCATAAGGCAAACAGTAATTACGAGGGAAGGTAAGACTAAGACTTCAGATGAGGATATTACGATATCCCAATGTCCCAGGCAACTTCGGGGACGCCCGGAGATGTCTGAGGAAATCCTGGAATTACACTCTAGGCCTGCTGAAGGACGCTTCAGTACGCCTACGAGGGCTATTGTAGATTCAGATATGAGTGCGAGTCAGGTCGCATTACAGCCTTCACCCTCAACGCAAAGTCGCAGATCATTACGACTCGACAGTAACCGAGTGTAATATTGGGACAGAAATGAATGCAAGGAGGATTGCACCCATTTCTTCCCTGGGGAGGGAGGTGTCGTGACTGTGAACCTCCATGGTTCAGAACCCAGGACTGCGGTTCGAAGGAACATTATACATAAGGGCAATAGAGTTATTATTATTATTACTAAGTTGGATGTGAGCTTTTGTAAGCCAGAAATGTATTTCTCAGGGAAATAAGACTGCTGGAGCCAGGATGTGAACCGAGGTCTGTAAATATTGATGGTACAAGAGTACGTTTGGTCGAGCACTTTGTATTGTAGAGAGAGTGATTCATAGTCACAAGTAAGGCCAGAAATTGAACCTTGGATGTCACGTAGACACGAGTACGGACAGGCACCGCTAGCTTAGGGAGCAGCACTTGCTAGGCACTGGGAGTGGAATGGACCACAGGTCCCAGTGGAAGGGAGAGATGGACTCGAGGTCATCTCTAGTTGAATATAATGGTATCCAAAATGGCGAGCGAAGTAGTTGTCACAGAGTGATTGCAGAGTTGTTACAGAGTAGTGGAGCGGCAGAGTAACAGTAGTTCTCACGCCTCAGTTCTTGCCAGAGTAACGTCGTAACGCGCGCGAGCCAAATTCAGCCTCGCGGAGACATGCTAGATGTCAAGTATCAGTAAGACTTAGTAGCGCTATTACAGACCTGCGTGCACTTCCAGCAGTAACTTCACATAATTTGTATATAGTGTATATATACTTCGACTGCCAAGGGCTTAATAAATCGGCAGTAGTCCAAGGGAATATCATCTTTTATTCCGGTAGTTCCGGGACTAGTCTATGAAACCTCAAGTTCCCTTATCTAGTAAACCGCTCGGCTAGTAGGGAAAATCGTCGGAGGAGCTGTCAACCTGCCAGAACGTCTCACAGGCCAGGTAGGTCACGACACAGCGAACATTGTCTGGAAGGAAGTACTGTGTAATAAAGGTTATGAACTATTACTTAATGTCGTATTTCTGTAAATCCAATACTGAAAAATTATGCTGCGGAGCAGTACGGGCGCCCTAGTAATAATGTAAATAAATCACCAACACAAGCTTGCAAAAGTAACAAATTTAAAATTTACCACCAGAATGTCCAGTCTCTTTATAATAAAATTGATTACATAAATCTAATGCTTAAAAATGAACTTAAAGACATCTCAGCACTATGTATTTCAGAACATTGGCTGAAAGAGGAACAACTTGAATTAATTCAATTCCCAGGGTTTATACAAGCTAGTAAATACTCTAGATCTAATATTAGCCATGGTGGTACTTGCATCTTCTTAAGAAATAATTTAGATCATGAACAGATAACAGCTTATGATTATCTAATTATGGAACAGGATTTTGAATTCTCTGCCATAAAAATTCAGCAGTTTAAGTTAATAATTGTATGCGTATACCGTTCTCCGTCAGGAAAGTTTCCTCTATTTATAGATAAATTAGAATTGTTACTCAATAACATGAGCAAAGTAAATTTCGATATAATAATTTGTGGGGATGTAAATGTGGATTTCTTAAAACTTGATAGAAATTGTGAATTATTAACACAGTTACTAATTTCCTATGGACTGAAACCTACAGTAAATACACCAACAAGAATAACAAAATTTAGTAAAACCACTCCTGATCAAATTTTTATAAATACAAATAAATATCACCATTCAATAGAAGTCTATTGTCCGGGTTTTAGTGACCACCATGGACAAATACTGAGTTTTGAAGTATCCGAAGTAATCAATAATAATGATAATGGAGTAAAATCAAAGTGCAGGTCATTCACTGAATCAAATGTTACATATTTCAATGACTTATTAAATAAGGAAACATGGTCAGAAATTTATGAACTAGAAAATGTAAATGATAAATTTAATGCATTTAACAGTACCCTAAAACACTATTTTGAAATAGCATTCCCCTTTAAACGAAGAACTGTTCAAAATAACAAAACTAGCAATTGGATAACAACAGGGATTATAAATTCATGTCAAAGAAAGAAATTTCTACACAAATTACATAAACAATACCACACAACACCTGAATTCAATTTATACTACAAAAAATACACTAGTATATTAAATAAGGTAATAAGACTAGCAAAGAAAATGCATAATAATAATTTTATTTCCCAATCATCTAATAAAAACAGGGCTATGTGGTCCGTGATAAAGAAAGAAACTGGAAAACCTGCTAAAATACAAAGGAACATTACACTGACCAGAAATAATAAAGTGATTAATAATCCAGAGGAAATAGCAAACACTTTTAATGACTATTTTCTGGAAATTCCACAAAAATTAATAAATAAATCACAGGTAAATACACTAAATTCTAATAATAAAATAAATATATGCAGTGATTCTTTATTTATAAATCATGTCACAAGTGAAGAGGTAAGAATAGTTATAAAAGAGCTAAAAAATAAATTCTGTGCTGGCATTGATGGCATCCCTGATGCAATTTTAAAGAAATGTGCAGAAAATATAATAAATCCACTTACGCACTTAATAAACAGTTCAATTCTCTCAGGAACTTACCCGGATATTTTGAAGTTATCAAAAGTAATTCCAGTGCACAAAAACGGTTCAAAAGATGAATTAGATAACTATCGTCCTATTACCTTACCAACTGGTATTGCAAAAATTGTGGAAAAAATTATGTATAAGAGACTGATAAGTTTCATAGAAAAAAATAAAATATTATCAAACTCACAACATGGATTTAGATCGGAAAAATCTACACAGACAGCAATTTACGAATGTAGTAATTGTATACTGAAATTAATTGACAATAAGGAACATGTAACTGGCCTATTCTTGGATTTATCGAAAGCATTTGATGTTGTTGACCATAAAATCCTCCTTACCAAACTAAATCAATATGGTGTTAGAGGTCTAGCTAATAAATGGATAGAGTCTTACTTAACAAGGCGTAAACAAATAGTAAGCTTGAGACACAAGGATGATGGAACCAAATTACTTAATGAAACATTGTCCAATGAGGGAATTATTGAATTTGGAGTACCCCAGGTATCGGTTTTGGGCCCACTACTCTTTCTTCTATATATCAATGATATAACACAGAACGTTCATTCACATAAGGAAATTTTGTTTGCGGACGATACAACACTCGTAATAAAAGGTGAAACTAAACAGGTCATACAGCAGTCTGCTGACTCCGTTACAGGAGAGTTAACCAAATGGTCACAAGATAATCGCCTCATAATAAACTATAAAAAGACAGTATGTCTAAATTTCCACACTATACAGAATAGGAATCCTGCGATGCCCAATATAACATTAAATGGTCATCAAATAGAAAATAAATCAGAAACAAAGTTTTTAGGACTATGGATACAACAAGACTTGAAATGGAATAAACATATACAATATCTGAATACTAAACTGAACTCGATGTGCTTTGCGTTACGTATTTTGAAAACCTGCACTAGCATGCACACATTAAGAAATACTTATTTTGCTTATTTCCATTCATACTTAAGATATGGGATCATATTTTGGGGTATGTCGCCAGATGTACTAAGCACGTTTAGGATACAAAAGAGGGCGATTAGAATTATGGCAAATGTAAACTCTAGAGAATCATGTAGACCTCTGTTTAAAGATTTAAACATTCTCCCACTGCCCTGCATATATATCTTTGAAAGTATTATGTTTTTTAAAAAGAATTTAATGAATAAAGATGTTTTTCTTAAAACAAACAATGATGTTCATAGGCATAACACAAGACAAAATCAAAACATTCATATTTCACACACACACACACACAAGCATATATCAAAAAGGAACTTTTCACACTGGAGTTAAATTATACAATAAACTACCCCAGTATATAAAACTGGCCCCAAAAATAAAAACCTTTGATAGAATGTTGAAAGCTTATCTGCAGTGCCATTGTTTTTACTCAGTAGTTGAACAAGAGTTTAGTGCTTTTCAGTCGGTCAACACGAATGTACCCAAAAGAGATGGGTTATGCCCTAATCCTGAAATAAATTACATGAGATTAATAAAACACTAGGATGACCAGTTTTGATCGTCAAGCGATCATCATCAGATCCAATACACTTAGGCTACAAAATCTATGTTTGAAATACAGGTGAAAATATTTACAATATGTACAATTATTTAGTTGCAGTATTGGTACTGCAACTGTCAGTGTATGCTAAATGCAGTATATATGTTAGGTGAAATGCTAAATGGTGATAGCTATCCGTAGATTATACTTTAGAGAGATTATATGGTTGTAAACTATGGTTAAACTATAAAATTTTAGGCTAACTACTTATCTCATTGTCTTCCGTACAAAAGCTACTCGCAGTTTTCGTGCTCACTGGAACGCACTGTGCGGTCGACTGCGGTGGTTATCTTAACGACTGTTTTTTCCCTGCTTTCTCCCCCCTGCTCCTACGTGCTGTGGGGAGTGATAGCGATGTGTTTATGTGAGGTGTTGCCAACCTAGATAAGATGTATGTTATTGAATGAGGTGGGTCTACAACTATTAAAGACCGTGGATTAGCCCTCGCCACGCGTGGAGCATAACCCATTCGAACTAAGCGTTGACGGTCTTATGAGGACGTCCCGGCACCTTTAATACTGCCGCGAGTATGGGCCTTGGTTTATTGCAGAAGAAAAGTACATCGTACACCTGATCCAGATAACATTTACCTATTAATAACCCCCTAATTTCCCCCCTTTTTTTATCTAGCTTGGCTGTGTCGCTAAATTGTGTTTTGTTTCCGACAGGGTGTGTTTTTTAGTAACGTGAAGAGGGGTGAGCTCTCCATGAACGTGTGTTCATTTAGATTGTTGGGATTGTTTCTTTTGGCTAGGTGTATCTCGATTGCTTCCTTTATGTCAAGAGCTCTGCCTTTCGATTCGTGATGGATTATTTTAAGGTCCGACTCTATGTTGGTAAAGCTGTGCCCTGCGTCACACATATGTTCGCACACGGCTGAATGTGTTCCGTATCTTATCGCATTCCTATGTTCATTATAACGTGTGTCTACTCGCCTTCCACTCTGCCCGATGTAATTAGCTTGACAATCGGTGTCTTGGCACGTTATAGAATATACCCCTGACCTTGAATACAGGTCACGTTTATTTAGATTACTATTTGGGAGGTGCCTAGCGGTAGTGCTTTTCGTCGTGAAAGCTATATTTATGCCTTGCTTTTTGAATAGGTTAGTGATTTTATATGTATTCGCATTCACATAGTTGAAACGCGCAAATTTTTTCTCATTACTGTCCGGTTTGGGAATCGTTTTATCTTTATTTTTATGTTTGGCTATAATTTGATTTATTTTGCTTGGCGAGAAGTTGTTTTCCTTTGCTATTTGCATAATAGTTCTTATTTCCTTATTATAGTTGTCTTTTGACATGGGTATGTTTAAAGACTACGACCTTTCATATTCCATATTCCGGAAAGCAACACAAACCTCGCATGCAATCGACAATCAGTCTAATCACCCCAGTACGCACAAACTAGCGGGTTTCAATTCAATGGTGCAAAGAACTTTAAACATACCCATGTCAAAAGACAACTATAATAAGGAAATAAGAACTATTATGCAAATAGTAAAGGAAAACAACTTCTCGCCAAGCAAAATAAATCAAATTATAGCCAAACATAAAAATAAAGATAAAACTATTCCCAAACCGGACAGTAATGAGAAAAAATTTGCGCGTTTCAACTATGTGAATGCGAATACATATAAAATCACTAACCTATTCAAAAAGCAAGGCATAAATATAGCTTTCACGACGAAAAGCACTACCGCTAGGCACCTCCTAAATAGTAATCTAAATAAACGTGACCTGTATTCAAGGTCAGGGGTATATTCTATAACGTGCCAAGACACCGATTGTCAAGCTAATTACATCGGGCAGAGTGGAAGGCGAGTAGACACACGTTATAATGAACATAGGAATGCGATAAGATACGGAACACATTCAGCCGTGTGCGAACATATGTGTGACGCAGGGCACAGCTTTACCAACATAGAGTCGGACCTTAAAATAATCCGTCACGAATCGAAAGGCAGAGCTCTTGACATAAAGGAAGCAATCGAGATACACCTAGCCAAAAGAAACAATCCCAACAATCTAAATGAACACACGTTCATGGAGAGCTCACCCCTCTTCACGTTACTAAAAAACACACCCTGTCGGAAACAAAACACAATTTAGCGACACAGCCAAGCTAGATAAAAAAAGGGCAAATTAGGGGGTTATTAATAGGTAAATGTTATCTGGATCAGGTGTACGATGTACTTTTCTTCTGCAATAAACCAAGGCCCATACTCGCGGCAGTATTAAAGGTGCCGGGACGTCCTCATAAGACTGTCAACGCTTAGTTCGAATGGGTTATGCTCCACGCGTGGCGAGGGCTAATCCACGGTCTTTAATAGTTGTAGACCCACCTCATTCAATAACATACATCTTATCTAGGTTGGCAACACCTCACATAAACACATCGCTATCACTCCCCACAGCACGTAGGAGCAGGGGGGAGAAAGCAGGGAAAAAACAGTCGTTAAGATAACCACCGCAGTCGACCGCACAGTGCGTTCCAGTGAGCACGAAAACTGCGAGTAGCTTTTGTACGGAAGACAATGAGATAAGTAGTTAGCCTAAAATTTTATAGTTTAACCATAGTTTACAACCATATAATCTCTCTAAAGTACAATCTACGGATAGCTATCACCATTTAGCATTTCACCTAACATATATACTGCATTTAGCATACACTGACAGTTGCAGTACCAATACTGCAACTAAATAATTGTACATATTGTAAATATTTTCACCTGTATTTCAAACATAGATTTTGTAGCCTAAGTGTATTGGATCTGATGATGATCGCTTGACGATCGAAACTGGTCATCCTAGTGTTTTATTAATCTCATGTAATTTATTTCAGGATTAGGGCATAACCCATCTCTTTTGGGTACATTCGTGTTGACCGACTGAAAAGCACTAAACTCTTGTTTACTAAGGCAACACTGAAAATATGGCTTCAAACACCACAATGTCAGTAGTTGAATATTTTAGCGTATAGGAGTGATGGAATCTATAACTATATTTTACTTTTTTAATTTAATTTTAATACCTAGCTGTATGTTGTTGTATTTATAGAATTAAGATTTCATATTATGATAATAGAGTGAGGTGTAAATAGTTGTGCAATAAGATTGTATCTATTAAGATTTGCTATTATAATAAGTTATAAATAGTTATAATCTTAGTAATATATACCTGTTAGTTCTTTTATTTTATGCATGTAAATTCTTACGTGTCCTATATCAAAAATGTATTGAATGCATGTATTTGATCAAATGGAATTAATAAAAATCTATCTATCTATCTATCTATCATTCTCAATCAGCTCAATGTACTCGACCTGAGAAGCCGTCTACAATTTACTGACCTGCGTTTCTTACATAAAATGATGAATGGTTACACAAAATGTAACATGCTCTTAAGCTACTTCCCACTCCCAGGGCCGCCTATAGGCTAAAGTCCATTTGCCTCATATTTGCTTATGTTGTATACAACAAAGGGATAGAGTTCATTGGCGTTTTCAACTTTTTTAAACATAAAGTTCATTTAGTTTATATAAAACTACAATTATTTTAATGCTTTACATAGTAAATTATATAATGAAATTAGTTATCTACTTGTTTTTTTACTTACTTCTTTTAAGGTTCGTTAAAAATGAAATGGGTTCCGAACTTCATTAATTAATTTGTTCTTGGAGATCAGTGATCACTATTTTACACAAATTCTTATATTTTAATGCTAATGACTATCTTTTGCGTAATTAATTGATGATGATGATGATGATGATGATAATTGTTGTTTTAAGGGGCCTAACATCTAGGTCATCGGCTCCGGTGAAATGAAATTACACAAAATATACTAACTTAATTACTGGTTTATTTGTTGAAAAATATACAAACTTCTCTAAAACAACTCAACCACGTAATCTTGATTTTCAAATTTACATTGCTTTCTTATTAGATTTCTTAATGGCAAACTCATTAATAATGTCTTCATATGAAAGTGTTTTTGTTGTATTTGTGAATTTGTATTATGTTATAGTTTTAGAAAGTAGGCTATGTAGAAGGACTAAAACATATTTAAGTAACATATTCTTAAATTCGTACGGAAAATATTATTAACATCTGAAATACTTCATTTCAACTTTTGAATAAATTGCCAAACTGCCGCCCCTGAAAATCTGCCGCTCTAGGCTGCAACCTACTTAGCCTATTTAGAAATACGGCCCTGCCCACTCCATGTTCCCTCCTGTTCAACACGTCAGAACCATTTATACCACATACCTCGCCCACGTCTTGAAGTACAGAAGCACTCTACTTTCCACTGTCTATCTACACTTAGCAACTCCCTTCCAAATATTGACATATTCTCTCCCTATAGAACATTCAAACATTACATTAAAAGATCCCTTTCAACCTCAATTCCTACCCCCTCACCCTCCTAATCACCCACTACACCAATCATTCCCTGCGTCTTTCCCAAGATTTATCCCTTGCTGCCATCACTGCCATTTGTTACCTGTTATTATTGTTGTTTCTGTTAATATTATTTGAAATTGTTAAAATATTAGTGTAAAATGACCTTTTCATGGTTGTATCTAATAATTATTAAAAAAAAAAAAAGAGAAGAGCATGGGATGGATTTCAGGACGCAGGTGGAGAAGATGCCATAAACATTGATGATGAAATGGTTCGTTACGCTTGTGGGACTAGGGCTAAGGAAAAAATCGCTATCGAAGAACGAAAACGACTTGAAACGGAAATAGAGCAGTTCAGTCAGCTCAGGAGAGAGACGAAGAAGAGAAAGGATGAAGTATTAATGGCATTATATTAAGAAAAGGAAGAATTTTGCACAAAGCACACGAGCTGGAAATGAAAATAAAAACATTGAAGAAATAAGAACTTCAAACTTATTCAAAGTCACCTTAATATCTGTGATTAAATCATCATCATCATTTCCCCTTATCCAGCTCCTGCCGGGTCGGGGTATTTATGGCACTTCTCCACTTTCCTCTTTCCTTCCACAATTCTTCTTCCACGATCTTGTCCCAGTCCAGATTTCTTTTTCTTACGCTGTTCTTCACTGAATCGATCCACCTTGTTCTAGGTCTTCCTCTTAATCTCTTACCCTTGCACTTTGCCTCCAGCATCTGTCTTGGTATTCTATTTTCCTCCATCCTCTTTACATGTCCAAACCTCCGTAGTTTATTCTTCTCAATTCTCTCATTTAGTTTTCCCATCCCAACTTCCTTCCTAACATCTTCATTCCTCACTCTGTCTTTCCTTGTCTTTCCTATCATACTTCTTAGGAATTTCATTTCACTGGCTTGGATTCTACTCTCTTGCCTGCTTGTCAGGGTCCAAGTCTCAGCTGCATAAGTTAATATGGGTACATAGTACACTTTATACATTACCTCCTTGCTTTTCCTTGGTACTTCCTTATCCCAAACAAGTTTTCTTACACTTTGATATAATGCATTGCTCTGCTGTACCCTCCTGCCAATCTCCATGTCCAACCTACCAGTTTGCATCAATTCACTTCCTAGGTATTTGAACGTGTCCACAATTTCCAAACTCTGACTTCCAATTTTCACAGTGCCCTTTCCTTGTCTTTCCCCTCTTGTCATCACCATGGTCTTGATTTCCTCTATACTGTTTTTCAGGCCGTACTTCTGAATATTTTCGTTCAGTGCATCTAGTTGTTTTTGCACTTCTTCGGTGTTCCTTCCCCAGACCACAATATCATCTGCAAATAACAGTAACTTCATTTCTTTATGTCCATATGCTTCCTTTGTTTCCTTTACAATTTCATCCATTACCATTATGAACAAAAGAGGTGACAGCACACTCCCCTGTCTTAGTCCAGTCTTGTTCCTAAACCAATCTGTCTTTCCAACTGGGGTCAGTACCCTGCTAACACAGTTGTTGTACATTTCTTGCACCATTTCCAACATTTCTCTTCCCAGTCCCTTCTTAACCATGGTTTCCCATACCTACTCTCTGGGGACACTATCATATGCCTTTTCTAGATCTATGAAAGTCATTATCAAATCCTCTCCATATTCCCAGTTCTTTTCCATCACCTGCCTCAAGCTAAAGATTGGGTCCACTGTGGATCTTCCACTCCTGAAGCCATACTGTTCCTCTTGCAACTCTCCTCCCACCTTTCTTCTCATTCTTCTTTCTAATATCCTTTCCAGTATTTTTACTATCTGTGATATGAGGGTGATCCCTCTATAGTTATCACACACCTTCTTGATCCCCTTCTTAAACACTGGTATTATTAGCCCTTTCTCCCAGTCTTCTGGTATACATTTCAGTTTCCACACACACTTTAGCAGTCAATACAACCATTGCATACCAACAGGCCCAGCAGCCTTTATCATTTCTACACTGATTTCATCCACCCCTGTTGCTTTTCCCATCTTCATTTTCTGTACTGCTAATTCCACCTCCAGCATTGTTATATCATCTTCTGTTGTAGAGTCATCAGGCTGTGTCACTTCCTTCTCACCTGTACAATTGTTCACATTCAATAGCTTATCGAAATACTCCTTCCATCGTCCGTTTATCTCTTCTAGGTGTGTTAACAACTCTCCATCTTCCTTTTTCACCAGCTTTGTAGTAACTCTTTTTTTCCTCTTACTTCTTAGAAGTCCATACAGCATCCTTTTACTGCCACTTACATCTGTTTCCATTCTTCGTGTAAATTCTTCCCAACTTTTCTTCTTTTCTTCTCCTACCACTTTCTTACACCTCCGTTTGCTGTTGTGATACTTCCTTTTGCTTTCTTCTGTTTGATCTCGATTCCATTCTTTCCACGCAGACTTCTTTTCTTTCACTGCTTTCCTCACTTCCTCATTCCACCACGGTGTCTCCTTCTCTTTCATTCTTGTTGACATCCTACCACAAGCACTCTCTGCTGCACCAGCGAATGCCTTTTTAAAGTGGGACCATTCCTCTTCTACGTTTTCCACTTCAGTAACTGGGATTTGTTGCTTCACTCTCTCCTGAAAATCTTCCTGTACAGTTTTGTCTTTCAATTTCCATACTTTTATTTTACTTTCTCTGATCTCCTTAAGGTTTTCCAATTTTTCCCATCTAAATTTTGCCACCACAGCTCTATGGTCCCCATCAAATGCTTCTCCTGGTAAAGCTGTCACATCTATCAGCTTTCTGCGATTAGTCCTTTCCACCAGAAAGTAGTCAGTTACTGATTTTGTTCTTCTATCGCCCCAACCATATCTCGTAATTTTCCTGCTGCTTTTCTTCCGAAACCATGAATCACCCACTATCAGTCCATTCCTTTCACAAAAGTTTACAAGTTCCTCTCCTTCCTGGTTCTTTTTCCCTTATCCATATGGTCCAATGACTTCTTCCTTTCCTTGTCTCTCGTCTCCGACTTGTGCATTCATATCTCCCATGATCACCACTTCTACATCTGAAATTACTCTTTCTACATCCTCCAGGTATACTTCAATACCTTCTTCTCTGTTTCCAGTCTGTGGGGCATACACTTGTACGAAGTCCACCACGTCATTTTTCATCTTCATTCTAATTTTCATTATTCTGTCACTCACACACTCTACCACTTCAACATACTCCTCCAGTTGTTTCGAGGTTATCAGTCCCACGCCATTTTTTGCCTCTAGGCCACCACTCCAGTATAATGTATATCCTTTCCTCAATTTCTTCCTTCTTTTACCTTTCCATTTCACTTCACTCAGCCCCATCATTCCAACATTCTCCCTCTCCATGAAGTATACCACCTCCTCCACCTTGCCTGTCAGGGTCATGACATTCATGATTCCCACTTTCATTTCGGTTACTGGTCGCCCATTTCTCACAGTTCCCCCAGTACCAAAATAACTGCGCGTCGCCTGCAGGGTACGCCCTAACCTTCTCCGAATCATTGGAAGTGCCATTTCCAATTTAGGCTATTATTACGATGGGGTCACCACTCCAAAAGGCATTTTATGAAGCTACTGCCAGCCATTATTCAGGCCGCCCCTAACATGGGAAACAGACGCCCTTGCAGCCGCCCCTAACCTGGGAAACAGACGCTGCCAATTGATGCTGTACTCATACTATTCCCTGAGTACTGGGTTGCCTCTTCCGCAATCTCCACCGTTCCAAAGTCCATCTTCTCCGCTGTAGATTCCGTTGAGGTCTTCGCACGTAACCCTGTTTACGGGGCCTATGTTATACCCCATAGGACTGGGTCCTCACCAGAACTTAGCCGGTACTGTAGTTCCATGTTATATTACAGTAACGTTGCCCACCCCCGGGACATGGACATACCGGGCAAGAATTATCCATGTAGCCAATTATAATTGACTCATGGACCGGGTTAAGGAGCTGTCTAAATCCAGCCTCCAAGGCCGTGATTAAATATTATACATAAATAATTGTGATTATTTTGAAATGTGATTAATGAAACATGTAAGTTATTTTATTTGTGAAAGATATATGTTGCCATAAGAGAATATATGTGTTATGTATCATACGTTCTATAATAAATAAATAAAGTATTTACCGTACATAAATTTTGTTATTTTTTGAAAATAAACATAAATCGTATCCTTATGTATATGTGTTAATAAAAGATTAAGTTTAACACAGGGGAAAATTATAATAACACTGGGAAAACGCAGGGAAAACACAGGGAAAATAATTTTAGGAAAACCAGCGGTCACCCTGAGTCTGGCCTTGGTTCATAAGGATAGAAAGTGGGATAGGTTAGATAAGTACGGTAGTTGATAGAGAAGCGACTGTTTCCTGCGAGAAAGAGAAAATTATTTGTAAACGTTACACAGGTAAATCCCACTTGAGACTTTAAAGAAAAAAGGTTCATTATTAACTTAGAGCTGAAACAGGAAAGTTACAGACAACCATTTCAAGGATGGTTAAGTTTAAAATTTAAGCCCACCTGTCTTCCAAATCCAGACATCACCAGCGGCAGTGCTGAGCTACACTTTAAAAGTTAAAATGTTATCATTTTCACATATTCTAAACAAGGGGTTAAATCTGAGCAGCTGTTATGCCATGGCAAGGCTTGTGTTCAATAAGAGCCCATTTGATGCCCTATTCCAGGTACCGTAATGAAAATTCTTTCATTACTGTCGGAGCAACTCTAACATTGGCAATGTGGTTTATTGCATGCATGTGTTAAAGCATATTTCAGGGACTCAAAGTCTTTATGCCATTAAAATAATAGTGGTGTAAATACCTTATGATAATTATATCATATTTACTCTAGGAATATATGTAAAATCAGAACACAAAATGACTATCTTTCAGACCCATTTACATGAACAAGGTGTAAGATGCAAACCAGTTTCATCCCACAAGGTTGTATTCGATTCATAGTTCCATGGAGTTGGCTCTCTCTTTATTAGTACCAGAATGTCCTAGCTTCACAGCTCTTTGAATGTTATCCTTTCATTTTCAATTGGCTCATTGCAATGTGTTTCCCCCTTCCTTTTGTACAGGGAGCGGAAAAAAGATCTGAAAAAATCCACAGCCTGCTTCCAGTCTTCGACCGGGTCAGGAATGGAATGAATGGAGCCCCTATCTAGCGGCGAGGATATGAACTGTGCCGGCTGCCGAGGCCTGACGCACTCCTCTGGGGCAATGATTAAATGAATGACAGATGAAATGAAATGTTAGTGGAGAGTGTTGCTGGAATGAAATTTTGACAGGGACAACCGGAGTACCCGGAGAAAAACCTGTCTGCCTCCGTTTTGTCCAGCACAGATCTCACATGGAGTGGCCGGGATTTGAACCACGGACCCAGTGGTGAGAGGCCGACGTGCTGCCGCCTAAGCCACGGAGGCTTCGGAAAAAAGATCTGACGGTTTTTAAATCACAAAAACACAAACATTTTAAATGATACAGACTCTTTTATTACTTATAACAGCAAGGTGTGCATGTCAATTAATGGAAAACATGAAAGAACAATAGATTTTAACTTTTAAGATTTGAAGATAACGTCTTTCAAATGATACCCATCTTTTGCCATGCATTCTTCCAGTCTTGCACTGAAGCTTTGCAAAGTCATTATGCTTCAACTGCTGCACAATAACCATTTTATACGGATGAAAATGCAAATCGAAATGCAATATTTGTCTCACTGTTCGATCAGACTTTTGCAAAGCAGCAGCTTGTTTAAGAGCCGGCCGCCGTGGACTGGTTTCCACAGCTTGTCTCACTCGCTCAACATTTTCGCTCAACCTTGGACGGCCTGTCGACGTACGTTTTAAGGCTGAACCTGTAGCTCTAAAATTACTCACCCATAACAAAATTGTGTTATGAGATGGAACGCGTCCTCTTCGACTCGCTCAGCCGTACAACGACATAAACCATCAGATCTGGCAAAAGATGGGCATCATTTGAAAGGCGTTATCTTGAAATCTTAAAAGTGAAAATCTATTGTTCTTTCATGTTTTCCATTAATTGACATGTACACCTTGCTGTTATAAGTAATAAGTGTTTGTATCATTTAAAATGTTTGTGTTGTTGTGATTTAAAAACCGTCAGATCTTTTTGCCGCTCCCTGTATTATGCTCAACTTTTGTCTTGATTATTTCTTATTAGTTTTGACTTCCTTCACTTGTCCAATTAACATTTCAGCTAAAAAATAGAAAATAGTTTTTCCAAGTCATCCAGGGATGTATTTTAGTGACTTCTTCTTCCAGTTCTGCTGTAAATTACTTGTTTTGCAATAGAGTTTGAATGAATGATATTTATTCAATTAATTCCAAAGAGCCATAGGCTCGTACAGAGGAATTGTACAGTAATATGTGTGTTTACACACCAGGAAGAAAATTCTGAAGGTAACACAAATTGATGAATAAGGGCATAGGCCTATTAGTAAAGTTGATACTATATCTAAGATTGTTTAGACCAAGGTCTCTTAAAATGATAAGCACAGGATTTTTGAGCTTATTTGATGTATTACGATGCATCGAATTTTTCCCACAATACTTTCGTAGTTTTCCTCTTAAATACTGACAAAGTTGGTGCACTTTTTACTTCATCGGGAAGTTTATTATATAACTGTGATGCAGAGAACTTGAAACTATTTCTACCGTATTTAGAAGAGTGAATGATATATAAGGCTACGTCCTTCGCATGCCTAGTTCCATAAGAATGATTGTCCGAGTTCAAGATGTAGGGAGAGCTATAGAGTATTGTGTTGTGTTTAATTTTGTAGAATAAAGTTGATAAGTGTTCTGGATAAACAATGTTGCCACCTCGAGAAAAAACCTTGCTAACACCACTTCTGGCTCAGATAACCAAGCTCGAGTAGACGTTGTCATCTAGAAAGATTGGGTGTCCATAGCATAATCAGCATGGATATATTGGATAAACACCAACACCTGGTCAACAAGATTGTCTAGATAAAATGCTGGATCAGGTTTACAGACACATAAATGAGTAGGCTCAAGCTGTAGTGTAACACAATAGCAAAACACCCCACACCATCACAGGCCCACCTCCCACATAAACCACACCCTCCGACAAGCTGGGTCGCTAGTGTACTCTACAACTGGAGTCAATGAAAAGAAGAAAGAACTTGTGACTCGTCAGACCACATTCCAGTCTCGTATGGTCTAGTGTCAGTGTTTCAAGCCCATTGAATACCGTACTAATTTATGCATTGCTGTAAGCTGTGACTTCGTGCAATGTACTTGATTTGAAATGTCATATAAATGTTGGACTTCTAAAGCTAAGGTAACGGATTTGATCCTGACTCAGTTCAATGGCATTTAAGGGTGTCTAATTGTTACAACTACAAGTGCGTAGAACAGGCCATGTTGAATATCACTTGGAGGGCGAATTTCAGACACCCCAGCATCTCTAGTGCAGTTAAAAGGGATGTTAAAACCATAGCAACAGGCCTATTTACACTATTATAAGTTACAGTAACTGTATTCAGTTCTTTTTGTAGTGTTCATTCAGATATTAGTTAGGAATGACCTTCACTCAATCACAGGAGCAATTTCAGTTGAGCATGAAACCAATGTTCATGGACAAGGTCTAACACTCATCTCCAGTCCCTCTGGGTTAGAATAGTTTTGTGATCACAGCTCTGACCTGTGTTTTGGGCATGCATATGATATACAATCCTTTCTAGAGACACTGGACAGTCAGAGAAGGTGTGCCAATAATTTGAGCAACTTCATGTACGGTACGGTACGGTACGGTACGGTACGGTAATTTGTAGTCCTACTCATGGTCATAACTTACCAGTATTTAAACATAATCATTGTCTTTTGCCAGTGTGTTACATCCTTGCTGTCATCCATCTAGCGACTCGATTTACTTACAACCAACCGGCACATATATTCTATGTTAATGCCATGATCAGATGACCATGGTGAGGGGTTATGCGGTCATTGGAAATTATATTAATGCAGACAATATCATAAATCACTACAAGCATTTTATGCCAATTGAAGGATCAGAGAACTGATAGAATTCTGTGATTTCCACTACGGTACAGAATAAACCTTTGGTCACTGGATGTTTTTGTCATCTTTCAGTTATTATCTCTTTTATTTACACTTTGCACGTATGCAATCCAACAATGCAGTGGAAACAAAGGAACAGTTTTGAAGTACGGTACTGCAAGCGAATACCGTAAATCTTGAAACTACGGTACCGGTAGACTCTTTTATATTGATTGCTCGGTTGGTAGGGTAATATGTGCTCTAAGCAAAATTTAACCTCACATCAAAGAAGAAATTTCGTGAGGATAGCTATCCTTGATTTTTTTTGTGGTTTTCTACTTCTACTCCAGATAAATGCCTAACTTTCTGCGTTCTTAACCCAAGTACAGACACTGCAATAACACAGGCTATCAGTGAGATTTGAAACACACCCAGATGCATGGGGCTGATGACCACGATATTACAAGCCCCTAAATGTAGCAACGACTTCTAGTCTTTATAAAAAGGACAAAGAACAGAAAATATGTAGCACATTAGCACCACACAGACCGAATTTATTTGTAGGCCAACGGTATGAGATATTTTGTTAAATTGAGGTTGATGCACCCCTATCATCCTCATTTGAACGGGGTCGGTCATAGGGTGCGATTAATTTTTATATGATGGGTGGTTTTGCGACTGAACGTCCTTCCCTGAGAGATAAAATGAACGAAATCGGGCTAGGGTTTGGATCAGAGTTCGCGTGGACGGATATAGGCCTAAGGTACCTTACCATCTCGGCATTTGCCTATACTGTAGTTGGAAATGGTGAAACCAAGGAAAAGCATTTCAAGCATGACCTACGGTGAGATTCAAACCCACTCATCTAGCGAATCAGAGGTGGCTTGGCCCCAATGCGTTGCGTCTTAGTGAGAATAACTACCGCGGTTAGGCTAGTTATAGTACGCCTATATCTTCACATGTAGCGTAAATTTACAGAATTTAACGATACCGGTACAAAGAGGAATTGAAACATATGGAAAAACACGGAATCTACAGCAAAACCTGAGTATTACGCTATCATAACATTTTGACGGCACAATATTTCGTCTGCTTAGTTCAGTGACCTTCCTCCCTGAGGTGATGGAGCATAATACTGTTCATTAGAAACGTCATTGACGAGAATAACGTAGGCTATAATATTGCCTGATTTGAAGTGTACCGGTACTTTTGTGAAGTCATTATGCTGCAAGGTATATTGAGCCTTAATCCTATGTATGCACTATGGTTGGCACCACCTCCTCAGCCAATTCCATAACAAGTAAGAATTCAAATATCTGACAGAATAGCCAACTTGAAAGAAACCAACTTTGTATGATTTAAACTTTCGGTACCGTACGTCATCTGATTAATCAAGTCGTAGCCTCGTACAACCGCTCACCTCTGCTCTTAGGAAAAATTCTCTTTGCAATATGAAGTTGTTCCGTTCGCTAGGAAATAGCCTAAATGTCTGAAATCTGTCAACCTTGCTCATTGTCGAAGTTTTGTTGCAACAGCGCAGACCATTATTGCCTACCAGATAAGCGATATTGACCGTCATTTCTGCAAGCGTCTTCGCCTAAGATACCGGTAGGCTAAAATAATCTCTATATATTTATATATCTAACTCTTTATTTGATGCTACTATATCGCTGTGTTAATACGTCTTTTTCCTTCTCTGTTGAGGATAAGTTACTTTATTTAATATTGACTTCGCAATACTTGTAGGCTACGTTACACACGAACCTTATTATTTTCTATCTTCCGACCGATGACTTCAGGAAAAAGAAATTGCTCGTGATATACTACCGGTACTTTAGTAGGTCTACGATACTGGTAAATAACTTATTCGCTGCATCGTTATCAATGTCTTGCCGCTGTTGTGTCACTTACGCTCGGGATATCGTTATAGTACCGTGTTTTTGATACCGTATGTGTGGAATCAGTCGAATGTCATAACCCTTGAAAATGAAAATCCACAGCCTGCTTCCAGTCTCCGACCGGGTCAGGAATGGAATGAATGAAGCCCCCATCTAGCGGCGAGGTTATGGACTGTGCCGGCTGCCGAGGCCTGACGCACTCCTCTGGGGCAATGATTAAATGAATGACAGAGGAAATGAAATGATAGTGGAGGGTGTTGCTGGAATGAAATTTTGACAGGGAAAACCGGAGTACCCGGAGAAAAACCTGTCTGCCTCCGTTTTGTCCAGCACAGATCTCACATGGAGTGACCGGGATTTGAACCACGGACCCAGCGGTGAGAGGCCGGCGTGCTGCCGCCTAAGCCACAGAGGGTCATAACCCTTATTGTTGTTCATTTAATTAGGGGCTTTGTGACATCGTGGTCAAGTAGCCTACTTGGGTGCGTGTGGAATTTGTCTGATAACCTGTCTTATTGTGATGGCTGTATTAGTGTGTGTACTTGTATCTTAGGTGAGGGTTGGGAAGGAGATGGCCGTGGCCTTAAGTTAGGAACCATCCCGGCATTTGCCTTGAGTAGAGGTGGGAAACCACGGAAATGGGAATGGAATCCACCTCTTCTCAGTTTTGCCTGATGAGACTAAGTGTACCCCGTTCCAACCCTCAGACCAGAATTACATTTCTTGGCAGAGCCGGGAATTGAACTCGAACCTCCAGGGCGACAGCCAAGCATGCTAGCCATTACACCTCAAGGTGTTTATAACCCTTGCTATTTTGTGTCTGTATTAATGTGTGGACACAGACTAATTGAAATATGGGCTATATTTGAGAAGAAGGGATTCATGCCCTTAAATTAGGTTCATTCCTCATATTTCAGTGCAGTTGGTGTAAGATTCTGCTAAAAATATCCTCTGGATTGGCAATGACTTTTTGTAGCTTTTCAGTCGGTCAACATGATTCTCTCCTGGAAAAATTACATATATTAGTTAATATTCACAATATGAAATGAAAATCCACAGCCTGCTTCCAGTCTCCCACCGGGTCAGGAATGGAATGAATGAAGCCCCCATCTAGCGGCGAGGATATGAACTGTGCCGGCTGCCGAAGCCTGACGCACTCCTCTGGGGCAAAGTTAATATTCACAATAAAACAATTTAGGATTATGCGTTTCGACCCTCAAGTGTCCATCATCAGATCCTGATCACTGTGTTCAAATTTTCAATAATGTAAATTCACAATAGGTGAAATTATAATACGATTCGCTTGAATCCTGTCTTACCTTAGTTTTCTTGTGAATTACATGAGTAACGGTGTATACAATTTAGATTAATACACTGTAACAATAATGGACTAATTAACATGTTTTGGTATGCACTATGTTCACTTATCCTGGTGTTGGTGATGTTGACAGTGTCCTCCAGACTGCTACTGACGCGGGAGCTAATATGCCTCCTGTCGTTCACATGTCAGCCTGTGCGCTATCTGTTATTGGAATTATGTAATTGAGGTTTTGAAAAGGCTATCGTTGTACCTGAACTAAACTGAATGAGGTTGGAGTGACTTATGAACGTGTATCTGTACGTGTAGAATTCAATCCCTCCAATTCTTGAATAGTCCTTATGAGGATGAGTAGGCCCAATTCCAGCCCTTTGGCTCTGGGGAGACCCTTCAATTTGGTGGTGGCTTAGTACTTCATTAAGATCATACTAAATTGAGCCATCTCTCAAGCAGCCATGGCCATGGTATTCTCAAAGGCAGAGCCATGAATCAAACTCAGGCTACGATACTTTCTCTTATACCTTTACAGTTGTCTGCATTAGGAATTTGAATAATTTAGAGGAATTCGAAGTATCGTAGCCATTAGTTCTTTGAGCTACCATACTTCAGATGCTTCGATGGCGTAGGCCTATTACCTAGGATACAATTGAACTCAGATTTGGAGGGTGGGTGAAGCAAAGTTAAACCATGGTTATACTCGGGGTTGATTTCAAAGTGAGAAGTGGACAAGCAGATGAAGGTGTAAGGCTTACTGCAAATAGAAGATCATGACAGCACCTTGTTTGCTTGTTTATTATTATTATATCATCAGGATGGCCACCCTCTCTGAATTATCTATGCGGTTCATCAACTTGCTTTCCTCCTCGGATTATGAGTACGACTAGTCGTACAGCATCTCATGCTCGTAGTGTTGTGGACAACATTTTCTTCCATTGCCAGTGATATATCATTTAAGATAAGCTAGTATACCACGGTGAATTTCATTTAGCAATAGTTAAGTGAGAGAGGAACTTGTTAAGATTTTATGAATGTACCATTCGGTGGAAGTGATGACACTTTCCCCTCGGTGTGCACACTTACATATTGTAGAGTCCACTTATTAGAATAACTAGGGGATGACATGGTCGTTCATCATGCAAGGATTATATATGGTACACAAGATGATTGGATAGTTGTCAGTATTAATTATATTCAATATTACTCGCAAACAGCTTTTGCCTGCTGTAACTAGTCTGCGAATGTGTAGATTTTATTACTGTGAGGTGTTTTACTGATAAGCATCCTAAATTACATGTGTGGACACAAACAAGTGATAGTTGTTTATGAACACTATGTACAAATGCTGTAATTCATAAACATAAGCCCACTGGCTGATAAATGTGTGCTTGTGTTGCTGATCTTCAAATAAGTTTTGAGGCTCATTATGTGTACCATATTCTGATGTCTAGATGAAAACCAATAGTACATTTTAAAGATGTGCCTAGTTGCACTTTAAACAAAGAGTGGTTCCAATTAGTATTGAAGAATGGGGTACAGTAGTTCTAAGAACAACTGGTCTACTAAGAACATCACAGAATCAGTTAAGAGTTTAAGTTCCATTCAAATCAAACCTAACATGAAAATATCTTTCGACATAACAAATATGTTTATATACACGGTAAAACAAACAACAACTCCGACACTCGTGTCGGGCATAGAAGAGCCAGCGAAGGAGACACCAGACCACAAAGTGGAAATAAAACGCCAGAAAAAGAAGTACAGATGTCCGAAACCTTATGAACTGAGGTCGTGAAAAAGAAAAAAAAATAGACAGCTAAATTTCACAGTTACAAAAACTGAAGAAAACAATGAGAACATTCTAAAAGCTGGGGAACACACCGCCTGGTTATATGTAGGGTGACTGAACTCCTCTACAACAATGGAGGGCATCAAATACTGTTTGAGAACCATACCTGGAAAGATAGAATGCGAACAACTACAAATAAAGCATATAAAGTGGGGATTCCTTTCGAAGAATTAGAGAAGGTAGGACAACCAGAGTTTTGGCCAAAATGGGTGCTAGTAAGGCAATTTCTTTTTCGAAGCCACCGAACCGGGACAAGACTTGAATAAAGAGACCTCAATAAACATGATGATCCTCCTCTGGATCACCGAAGGATGAAAAACGCCTTAGACTTTTCCCCAAAAAACATAATGGAGAATCTTGACTGCCACCGAAACTTTCCTCTGGGAAAAGATAGTCTTGCAGGGTTTCTACATACACCATCTATTTGCTGTACCAACAGCAGGAAGACCAGCTGGGGGACTATCCTGTTTCCTCAAGGCAACAACAGGACATATGAAGAGAGTGCCATTGTCGTAAAAACGCCCTATATCACTGTTATAGGAATTTACATGTCTCCTGATAAATCACAGAAGATGTGACAGAAGCGATTCTAAGTGCGATAGAAGAGACATCAGAAGAAGAAAATTTATTAATCGCTGGCGATCTCAACTGTAGGCAATCAAATGTTCTCAAAAGAGAATCAAAATGAGTATTGACCGTTGAGCCATTATACACTGATACATTCCATAGCCTTTGTACTTTCTATTCTGTTACTATCTTACCAATATAACTTTTTTCCTTTCTGCATTATCTGGAAAGGAAAGTTGTTCACTTCCAAATTCTTTGTGTGAGAGTGTGAGCGATTAGTTGTCAGTTTGTATGAACGACTTGAAAGACGTAAACCCACCAATAAGCAATGAGTGTCAAATCATTTCAAGCCAATCAGATTATTGGTGCACTCCCTCTTCTTTTCCACGCTTTGTGAAGTTCCACATCACTGGCCCAGTACCTCACAGTGACCGATAGATGGCATTGCACTTTACTTCCTGTACTGCCTTGAGCCACACTGTCTCTGGCACAGAGTGCGGCTTATTTCTGCATTGCCAGTGACGCGCGAGCCTGCAATGAACATTGTGAAAAGGACTCTGCGCATGCGTCATCCTTGTCGGATAGACCCAGAGCATAAGACAATGGACTGGAATGGATTCTCTACGGTTGGAATGTTTAAACTAATTAGTAATTTTAAATGAATTAGATATTAAGCTGTAGGCGTTCGACAATTATTTATTCAGGATTATGAATAATTTCCTTTTCTCTTAGTGGGTAGTGCAATGGCACGGCAGCAATACCCCTAGAACCGCCCCTGGATACAGTCATAGCAAAGAGAAAATCTGCTCAAATGGGACTGCGGAGTGAGTATGAAAAGAAGGAAGAGGCGAAAGAAGGAGGTGTGTGGGTAAGGAGGACTAAGGAAGGGGGATAGTTGGTAGAACAGGTAGACAGAAGAAGGGGATGAAAGTAGAAAAAAAAAACGGGGAATTGAGTGCATAGCAGAAGGTCTGCAGAAGGAGGGGGAAAAGGAGCGCGGTCAAGCTGCTGTAATTACCACGATATCATGATACGTAGATCATGAGCACGTGTGAATATGTGAGTGATACATCAGTCCAAGCGTCACTGAGATTTATAAGTGTTGAAAAACACAGCAATGAGTGCAGTTCACAAGAAAACACATATGCATATTATTATTATTATTATTATTATCTTGATTGGTCACATTGGACCACTTGAGTCGTTCCACAATCACTTCTTCTTTGAAGGTAGTACTGCTTGGTTCTTGCGCTCTTTCCAGTACTTTTTCATTCTTTCAGATCGGGATTTTCTCAACTCATCTGAAATCTCCATAGGCTTTCTATGTGTCATTTCTGCAGAAAATTTGTGAGTTTTAAGAATGGTGTTAATTTTATTTTTCTCCTCGGCATCTGTTATCTTAAGTCCAACTGCTTTGAGATCTTGTTGGATTTCTTGGATCCATTTTCCTCCAGTTTTCTTTCCTAGATTTCTCATCACCAGTTGGCGTACAATTCTGTTTTCTGGAAGCCGTAAGATGTGAAAAAAATATGAAATTCTTTTCTTCTTCATTGTGCTGGTGATGGGATCAATCTCACGATAGACAGTTTCATTTGGGAGAATCCTCCAGACTCCCTCAACCTGATACTTTTTATTTATGCACGTTCTAATGATTCTTCTTTCCGTTTTGAGGAGCTGATCAGTTCTTTGTTCATTTTTAATTTGGAACAGTGTTTCACAAGCATAAGTGGCTTCTGGGAGAGTTACAGTTTTATAATATTGGATCTTAGTAGCTATTGATAGGCATTTTTTATTATATGTTGACCAGGTTAGAGATTGTGCCTTTTTCATTTTATTTGTTCTATTTATCCAAGTTACTTTTTCGTTTAAGTTATGTGTTATAATTTCTCCAAGATACTTAAATTGAGGAACTAGGTTAATTTTATGATCATTTATATAGACTTCATTTATATCTAAGGGTTTCATAGGCATGATCTCAGTTTTTTCAAAGGATATCTGTAATCCTATCCCTTGAGCAATTTCTTGGAGACTAGTGATCTGAGTACAAACCTCTTCCTTGTCTAGTGCTAAAAGAGCCAAATCATCTGCAAATCCTAAGCAGTTTATTTTTATTGATGGTTTTGTTCCAATTTTGATGTTAGGAGGGTTTTCCTTTTGCCAAACCTTCATGATATAATCAAGAGCCACATTGAAAAGCAGAGGGGATAATCCATCACCTTGTCTGAGACCAGTTTTTACTGAGAAAGCTGCTGATATTTCTCCCCTAAATTTAACTTTCGAATTTGTGTTTGTTAATGTTAATTGAATGATTTTTATCAATTTAGGATGGAGACCATATGATCTGAGGATTTTTAGCAGTGTCAGTCTATGAATACTATCATAGGCTTTTTTGAAATCTATAAAAGAGATAAAGAGTTGCTTATTTCTGTTTTTGTAATATTCCATTATTAATTTCAGGCTAAGGATTTGGTCTGGACAACTTCTGTAAGGGCGAAATCCTCCTTGATATTCTCCAAGTTGTGGTTCCAGAATGTTTTTGATCCTGTTGTAAATTATGCGAGAGAAAATTTTATATGTGCAGTCCAGAAGGGTAATTCCTCTGTAGTTATCTGGGTTCGTTTTGTCTCCTTTCTTAAATAATGGATGGATTATTCCTGTGGTCCAGTGTGCAGGAATTTCTTCAGTAATCCACATTTTAACTAGATGTTGATGAAGATTTATAATCGCAGGTTTACCAGCATTTTTCCAGATTTCAGCAAAGACTAAGTCTTCGCCACAAGTTTTGTAATTTTTTTGTTCTTTAATTGCGAGTTCTACTTCATTAATGTTTGGAGGATTTATTAAATCAGGTGAAGTTAAAATAGGTGTATCAGTGTTTACTTGCAGGGTTTCCAGTGGATCATCACAATTTAACAGTTTCTCGAATGCTTCTGCAAGGATCTCTGTATTTTCTTGGTTAGAATGTGCTAACTTCCCCGTTTGATTTTTCAACATTAATGTTGGAGCTTCAAATTTTTTTAGATATTTACCAAATGTTTTGTAATAATCTCGAGATTGCTTTTTCCTGAAATCGTCTTCTATCTTTTCCAGTGTATTCTTAAGATGATTACGTTTCGTTTGTCTGATGATTTTATGGGTTAATTTTCTTTGTATAGTTAGTTCTAAATTTGATTCTTCTGACTTTAGAGCTTGATGTTTTATCCATGCTTGGTGTCTTTTCTCTATTGCTTGATCACAGTCTACATTCCACCATTCATGTTTTTTCCTTGGATTTATTGGTGCTAGCTCCTCTGCTATTGATTTTAATTTAGTGATTAATTCGTCCAATGTTTTAGTGTTGAGAGATTCTTCTCCTGTTCTTTCACAGTACTCTATATTTTTTATTAAGGTAGATGGATCAAATTTCCTCCTATTGCTATTATTAGGTTTTTTCTTGGCCATTGGAGTTAATTATCTTTACCACATAGTGGTCTGATCCTGAGTCAACTCCCCTTAGAACCTTGACATTGTGAATTTCGCGATGGTGAAATTTATCCATGCAGACATGATCCAACTGCCATTCACCCCTTCTGAAGTCAGGATGTTTCCAAGTTTTCAATTTATGGGGCTGTCTTTTAAAACATGTTGATTTAGAGATTAATTTGTGGTTTCTACAAATTTCGACTAATCTTTGTCCATTTTTATTGGTTCGTTTATGTGCTGTCCATTTTCCAATGATATCTCTATATCTTCTTTCTTGTCCGAGTTGCGCATTGAAATCACCAAGGAGAATTTTGATGTTTGATGAAGGGATGTTTATTAAAGTTTGATCCAAAAGATCCCAGAATTTTTGTACTTCTTCTCTGTCCTTAATGGTGTTGTTTTTTTGATTAGTAGGAGCATGTGCATTAATAATTGTATATGTTTTATTTGCCGATTTCAAAGTTAGGGTCGTAAGTCTGGAGGATTGAGATTTAAATTCTGTTATCGAGTCAATGATTCTGTGATCTATTAAGAATCCGTTACCAAATTGTGGACAATTTTTCATAACTCGTTTTCCTGGAATTCCTTTATATAGTCTGTATCCTTGTGATTCCAGATGGTCTTGATCACTATTTCTAATTTCCTGAAGGGCCATAATTAGAATTTTATGACTTCTCATGATATCCGTGATGATCTTCAATTTTCCAGTTTGAACCAGAGAGTTAACATTATGTGTAGAAAAGAATGAGACTTGTTTAGGTTTGATTTTCCGTAGTATTTGTTTGTTTGCTACTTGATGAGTTTTCAGACGCTCCGATTCGTCATTATCTTCCGCATGACAGCCCACCGTATCCGAATGCTGTCTTTTCTGTAATCTATCATTACAGACGGCGGAATTATTCTTCAAATGACTTTTCATGGTCGAATATCTAAGGTTACACCTTGAGGGGAGGATAAATCCTCGAATTACAATCCTGAATGTTATTCAGAAAGGTGAAAGAACTGAGAAAATAATTCTCAGTCCCCCCCCAACACTAGTCTGTTCACTGACCCAGTTTCCCGCTGGGATTGATTACCCAACCTTCCACTGGGTTGCTCAGCTTAGCAGGGGACACCACGTGCAGGTCAGTGTTGGGAGTTGGAGTGGAGAGGTTATGAGGATTCTCTTCTGCTGAATCCTTGTATTACTGATTTTGTTGGTTAGTATCATCACATCACACTCCCTTTGTCCAGGTCTACATATTTATAGACCTCCCCACATATGCATATACTGTGATATGGAATAGAGAAATCAATTAAGAAAACACTGTAAATAGTACTGTGAAGGCCACCGCAAGCCTGCTGTGAACCACGTGGTATTGAAGCTATGAGACAGTATACCATAATGAAGTAGTAAAATAGATTTAATTACCACAATGTGTGTGTTATCACATTCATGATGCCAGTGTCGGTTGGTAACAAGGTTGCAGTGTTGCACATTGACCAGATTAATCCAAGAAAATCAATTAATACCGTAATAATATTTTTAGTAATAAAAGCTGTACGTTTCCTTTTATATGTATAGGAATTCATAATTTTGTTCTTTAATAATTAAGAAAATCTTATAGTAAGTTAATGTGAACTGTCTGAGAAAGCGAAGCGCGCCAACTGTCTAGGAGCGCTTGTCCGTTTGGTCGTTGCCAGGCCCAAGCACCAACCAGATCTCAATAGTGAAGGGTATGGCAGAGATGCTAGACCGAGTAAGCCCTATCCCAACAGTTAACTCGCCTGGTTGTTGCCCGCTGATTGCAACAAGGGAGCCGAGGCGCAGATGTAGCCTATCGTCAACTGCCGATACTATGTCTTGCAATGTAATTTGCACATACTTGTGGTTCTTTCTTGCCCTCTTATATAACGTACGGCTGGCTGCATGGCTCAGCGGTAACATTCATGCTTACTGTGCACAAGGTTGCAGGATCAAATCCTTGCGCAATCAGCTGGCATTTGAGGGTGCGCATATCCGAGGGAGCCGTGACAATAGATTTACTGGCATGATAAAGATCCCCTCCTGGACAAAATTCTGGCACCCCGGCATCTCTAAAAGGCGCAGTAGTTAAAAGGGACGTATAACCAATAGCATTATATATCTTACGTTGTTTAGTTCTCGTGAAGGTTTTCATGTAGACTAGCTTATAATCCATTTAATCCGATGGCAATGTGATGTTCTCTGAACTGTGGCATTCGTGGTGAATGAGGTACATTCGTTTTACCGCGCAATTGAATACAGTTTCCTCTGATATCAATCAGTCTTTTATCCCCTTAATGAAAGTAGTGCACCACCCAGAACAATTACCTGCCAGCCGCCACTGCGTGGTGCATATATGCCCCTTATATTCCTCAGTAATTTCCAATATTCACAGGTGAAAATGTTGTCAACTCGACACATTAGACACTCACACAGTATTTATTTGCTTAATAACAATAATAATAACCCCTGACACTACAGCCCATGAAGGGCCTAGGCCTACCAAGCGACTGCTGCCCGCCCACTTAGCCTGCAGATATTAGGGTGACGCGTGATCAGCACATCGGGTCCCCTCGGCCGTTAATCTTGGTTTTCGTGATTGGGGCGCTGCCTCACTGTCAGACAGCTACTCAATTGTCCTCATGAGGCTGAGTGCACCTCGTTCCAGGCCTCACGTCAGTTTCTAAAATCCCTGACGGAGCCGAGAATCGAACCCGGGGCCTCCGGGTGAGAGGCAGGCGTGCTATTCCAACACCACGAGGCAGGCATTTATTTGCTTACTATGGCAATATGATGTTGACTAAAATAGTTTCAGACAGGCCTGTCTTCTAACCATCCTTATATAGAAAGGCGATACATCCTATTAATTATATCGTCCTGGGCGAAAATGTGTACAAATGTTTTATTCACCACCAATAGATAATTTATTAAGATTCAGGGCATTCAAGTATTGCCAACCATTATTTTTAGGTCATACTAAACTTGCAATTACTCTTCAAAATCTTGCAAAACCACAATCCAATTTGGATTGTGTACACCACCAAAACACATTTTGTTGTGTTTTATGTGGTTCTGATGTTGCCAAATATTGGTAGTATGTGGTAACAACCTTACAATTACCTTGGAGAAATTAATGCACTTGTAGCCCCATTTTGACTACCATTTGCATATACGAGAGTTGAACTTCGTTATAACGACATCGGTCTCAGCGACTACTCGGCTATAACATCATGTTCTCTGCAGCACACAAGTATTCTTCATAAGGATTATGTTTCTCTGCCTTGCTTAATATGACAAACGTTTATGGCTGTACATCCCATATAACATATTTTTCAACCTTATTGTAATAAGATTTTCCGAGAACCAGCATGCAAGGAAATCTGTTTGTTGAAATCTGTCAACCTGACAAATTCATTTCCCGACCCTTCGGTAAATAGTATATTCTGCTTCCTCCTCTGATCACAACCTGCAAGGCTCCATTGGTCAATGCCAATTACTGTAGATTGTCCACTTCAAAGCAACCCTTGCATATTCCACAGAACTCATTAACACTATGTACCTGAAGTCAGCTTCCATAAATGTTTTTCACGAAATGCAAGCAATTTAGTGCAGCATGGCCAGTAAAAGAAAAGTTATGACGTTGGAAGATAAAGTCAAAGTGATTCATTAAATCGAGACTGGTATGATAAAGCTGGCGTGTGTCATCGATTTGGCCCAGTCAATTACTCAGACCAAATGATTTGATTCTGAATTTGAACATAATGGATTGAAAATTTAGAGGTTATGAAAACCCGAATGGAGCGACGTGGATGAAGCACCGCCTAAATGGTTTAAGCAACAGAGAAGCTACAATGTACCCATTAGTGGACCTCTCCTTATGCTGAAAGCTGGAGAATTTGCCAAGAAATTAAAAGATGAAGAATTTGTGTGCAGCAGTGTTTTGAATGACAGATTAACATATCACATAATTACTTTCGGCTAAGTGAGCAGCAAATTTTGGTGAGTTCTCGACACACTGTTTTACTTTTAGTGTATGTTCATGTAGGGGTAAAAGTGAGTATATAAAATAAAATAAAATAAAATAAGGTTAAATAAGTTTGTTCTCTTTCATTTTCCACCGAATTAAATTGAAAATATGAATCTCGGTTACAACGACACTCATCTATAACAACATAATGTTTTAGGTCACTTGGATGTCGTTATAACAAAGTTCAAATATTATTATAATGCACACACAACCAATACACAAATTATAAAAGTTTAGGACATTCCTGTGCTGCCAACTGGTAGTAATAGTTGGTACCAACCTTACAGTTAGGGTACCCCTAAACAACTAGTAAAATTATATGGGCTAAACTTTGTACATGCAATCTTTACACCCATGAGCCTAAGTTCCCTTTGAGTGCCTACACTACTACAGGCAATGTTAGATGTTGTACCACAATCAGTTGTGGCCTTATATCTATAGGCAGAATGGATCAGTTCTGCATTCAACTACTGTAACGTAGCAGTAGCATTGTAGACTGGAAGTCATAATATTGTATGTTTGAACATAATGAAGTGCCTATTAATTCGTTTTTAAGGCCAATTAATATAAAATTGCTCTTATCTCTCTCATGGTTCTTTTAGCAATTAACTCTTGAGTTCATGAATTTCCTATTCCTTTACTTTATTATTGTCTATTCTCTCATTATGGCTGCAAGTAAAAAAGAATGAAAGACCATTCTCTGAACAAAAATATATTTAACAAACCCTCTCTAATATCTGCCTTAAAATACTCCAACAATAAATGTAAAAAGTTAAGCCACCATTTAATATTTAGTCTATCTCCCATCTAACTTGATCACATCTTGCAGTCGAGTGGATTTGGAATCAACTACACATCTCAAATATGGACTGTTTATAGCCATGCAATCTCATGCATCCTCGACAAGCTTCTACAAATCATCAGGATTGGGCAAAAATTTTCTCATGCTTCTTTGCTCATACCCATATATATTTAATTAGGTGCAAGTCTCGAACCATCTGAGACTGGATGTGAACTGGATGATTGTCCTTAAAAGGAAGAATTCCATCAGGATACAACAACCTAGCTTAAAAAAATATACAGCACTCCAGCGACCATTGGTATATCTAGGGATTAAATACTCGGTAAATGCAATTGCAGGTTGAAATATCCACTGCCAACATGTCACAGACATTATACCACTGGGCACGAATGGTGGCATACCTGTGTTCTAATTGGGTGCCCATACAAAAGTCAGTCCTTTCTTTGTAGCAGAATAGGTGACTTGGTCAGAAAGGATTCCTTTACTATTTTCCAATCCTGATCGTCATTTTCCAACCCAAAGATAAAATGCTATTGTATAAGCTCCTTTATTCAAAAGTACGAATAGGGGTTCAGTGTCAGATTATAAATCAGTTACATAGCATATGTTCTACAGTTTCCCACAAATTGATTACAGTAACATGATTTTTGGGAGAACCATTCGCCACACCCAGGTCAACCCTGGGTCACATTTCTTCATTCTGTTATGCTGCACAATGTAGTATAAGCACAAAGTCTATAGAGCGAATGATTAGCCTGCTTAACATATTTAAATACTGGGAAAAAAAACATTTTTTTGCCCTCTAAACTACGCACATTTTACCATTATGACTTTCGGCACTTCTTTGACTGTACTGATTCTCTGAGTGTGCTGCAAGCGATCGATGTGTGTTTCCCGAAGCATCCGTTGGTCCAGCGTGTGCACGACATCCTCGTCAGTGCATGTAACGCTGGAACCGGGGTGACTTTTGTGTGGCTTCCTAGCCACATGGGTATTGTGGGAAACGAGCTTGCTGATCAGGCGGCGAGAGAGGCAGTCGTACTGCCCTCGCTACCATATAAGGTGCCTGCTAGTGATGTGCGCTCTCAGTTGCGGCATTCGCTCCTGTCGCATTGGGAGAATGCGTGACGCGCCACGCATCCACCCAACAAACTGAGAGGCATCAAGGAGACAACAATGGTGTGGAAATCTTCCTTCCGATCTCTCCGGAAGGAAGCTGTGGTACTCTGTCGACTCCGGATCGGCCATGAGATTGCTACGCACTCCCACTTACTAAAGAGAGAAGACCCCCCTGTGTGTACTTGCGGTGCCCATCTAACTGTGTCACACATTCTCTTGGAGTGTGTGGATCTGGCCGATCTGCGAAGGACTCTTAAACTGCCTAATACCCTCTCCCTTATTCTCCGTGATGACGGGCCGTCAGTAGACCTCGTCATCCGGTTCATGAGGGAGAGTGGTTACTTTTTTAGGTTTTAATGTAAGTTAAGACTTTTAATTCAGGTTAAGTCTGTTTTATGTTTTTTATTGTGTTCATCTATTTTAATATTCACTATGCCTTATTTGTTTTATTGTGTTTTACCATCCACATTTTATCCTTTTTTATTCAAATAAGGCATAATTGTTGGGGCTCACTGTCTATTTTATATAAACCATTTTCCTTTCATTCATAGCAGTGAGCTGTTTTTATCTTCATCCTTTCATTTCACGCCATTTCATTTCATCAGGGGCCGATAACCTCGATGTTAGGCCCCTTAAAACAACAATTATCATCATCATCATCCCTTCCTTGACTGGGGAATTGCAGGTTTTCGGCTGCTTAGTTTTACCCCACCAAACCTGGATCAATATTCAGACAACGTCATAAACACTCTTAATTAAAGAGAACCTATAACAGGCATATTTCTAGACTTATCAAAAGCATTTGATATTAGAGATACTAAACAAAAAGAAATAAATATGGTATTCGTGGCAGTGCAAGGAATGCGGTAGATCAACTGTAGAAAGTTGCTTTCAAGTTACTGAAATTCATTCCAAATGTATTGATAAAAACATGATTACCTACATTCAATGGAATCTCAGACCAGTTAAATGTGGTGTGCCACAGGGTTTTTATTAGGACCTTTGCTCCATAAAAGACTACTTTTTGCTGACAATACCTGTATTTCAATTAAAAAGCTCAATGAAGCACAACAATACATAATTATTGACATAAAAAAGACAGTATGATTGAATTTCCACATGACTCAAAACAGGCATTTTAGGAACTTACATATTACACTAAATCAAGTCAGTACTAAATTTACTTTTACCCCTGGCACTACAGCCCATGAAGGGCCTAGGCCTACCAAGTGACCGCTGCCCAGCCATTTGGCCTGCAGATATTGGGGTGACGCGTGGTCAGCGCGTCGGATCCCCTCGGTCATTGTTCTTGGTTTTCGTGACCGGGGCACTGCCTCACTGTCAGTCAACTACTCAATTATCCTCACGAGGCTGCTTGCACCCCATTCCAGCCCTCACGTCAGTTTCGGAAATCCCTGAAGGAGCCGGGAATCGAATCCGGGGCCACCGTGAGAGAGGCAGGCGCGCTACCGCACTACCACGAGGCTGGCCACTAAAATTTACTAAAACCACTAATTTTCTTGGTTTACACATTCTGAGTGATTTAAATTGGGACTGCAATATTGACCACAAAACTAAGTTCAGCATGCTAAACAAATAACAAATAAACATATTCTATTAAATGTCTATTTCCATTCTATCCTGAAATGCAGAATAATTGTTTGGGAATAGCTCAACTTCTAGCATAAGAGCCTTCAGAATGCAGAAAAAGGTGGACCTAGCCACAAAAGAAGTGTATGAAACGGAATCTTGTAAACCTGTTTTCGAATATTTTACAATTCTACCTCTGCTATGCATTTACAGTGACTTAGCAAATGTCATGAGATAGTCACCTAATAGCGTGTACGACGGTGGCTCCCATACCTCATGGAACCCATGTTCATACGGATTGTCCACTGGGAGATGTGTCTAGCACGGCCAGTGTTGAATTGAGCCGTGATTTGTTACACTGTTGCCCTTCTGTCACTATTGACAATCCATCTCAGATGTCACCGGTGACGGTCATCAAGTGTGGCTGGACGGCCGATCGTTCGTCTGTTTTGGTGATACCTGCATTCAACCATTCACTATAGACCCTGGACACGATTGACCGCATGGAGCCGAATTCCCGCACCACTGCTGAAATAGCACTTCCCATTCGTCGAGCACCAACCACTATACCCCGTTCCAACGGTGTTGGCTCTTGACGAGGCTGCATGTCACACCTGTCACATGCACAACAACTTGTCACAAGGTCTCCTATAAAACCGTCGCTGGCACAGGAGGCGTGTGGTGCGCAGACAACAGTGCTCCACTACCCCATGACATTTGTTCAGTCAGTGTATATATAAGAGATGATATCATTTGCGAAGAGAAACATGGAAATAAACAATTCCAGCAAAATATTAATATCCAAGAGCATAAATCTAAAGAAAAATATCCTTATATGCCAGTAGCAAAATGTAATTAGAAAGAAAATTTCCCCTTGGGAATAAAATTGTACAATAAACTTCCCTTAACTTTGACATCCATTTGTGGTTTAAAAATTCCAAGTCAAAATTATAGGCTTTTTTAATGGCACATTGATTCTACTCTATTGAAGAGTATCTATCAGAAAGTCATTCTTACTAAAACTATAAGTATGCACTCTAGGATGATTTGTTATATATATGCAGTTCTGTATCCATACTGGTGTGTAATCTTATGGTATACAGTAATGTATATGTAGGCGTACCCAGACTAATTTATGTATACATATTTTTACATTCTTCATTTATATGATATAACAGGGTGAAATAAATTTAAAGAAACTAATAAGATATTAGAAATAAAAGATTTGTCGCTCTCGAATACCGATATTTTTAAATAAATTGATAAAAAAAATATTCAAACAATTATCTATCAGTGTGAAAGTTCTCTGGATTTGATTTTTGCTGTAAGGCAGTTACAAGAACAGCACTATGAGTATGGAACAGATCTACTGATGGCCTTCCTGGACATTGAGAAAGCATATGACAGTGTATGCAGAAACAAAGTATGGAAGTCCCTGGAGGATAGAGGAGTAGAGAAATGGACTATAAAGAGGATAAAGGAGATGTACAAGGGAAGCGTGAGCTGTGTGAAAGTGGGAGGAGAGAGATCTGACTGGTTGGAACAAAGAAACGGCCTGAAACAAGGAAGTGCACTGTCACCGTTACTTTTCATTGTGGTGATGGATGACATAATGACCCGAGTGGCACAAGTAATTGGGGACGGAAAGATGAAAGCAATGGTGTTTGCAGATGATTTGATGATTTGGGGAAACAAGGAGGAGGAGGTACAGGAACAGTTGGACGTGTGGGAAGGAGTAATACAAGGATATGGGATGAAATTTAGCATAAATAAGAGTGAGATGGTGATCACAACAAGGAAGAAGGAAAGAACCACAACGGGAATAACAATTGGTGGGGAACAGCTGAAGAAAGTGGAGAGTTTTAAGTATCTGGGAAGCCTGATACAAGATAATGGAAGAAACGATAGAGAAATAAATGAGCGGGGGAGGCAGGCAGAAGCATTTCGGAGGAGTGTGAGAAGCATGTTATGGAGCAAGGATGTCCCTCAGAACAGCAAAAAGATCATATATCGGACGTACTATGTCCCTATCCTGACGTATGCCTCGGAGACCTGGGTTATGAAAGGAAGGGAGAGGAGCAAAATACAGGCCAGTGAGATGAGGTTCTTGAGAAGCAGTATTGGAGCTACAAAGATGGACAGAATAAGAAATGAGAGGACCAGAGAATTAATGAAGGAGGAACCATTACAGGATGGTATAGAGAAATCTAGACTTAGATGGTATGGACATGTAAAACGAATGGAGGAGAAGAGGATACCCAGGAGAGTACATGAGACGAAGTGGGAAGGAAAGAGACCGAGGGGAAGACCGAGAGACAGGTGGCTGAAGGGGGTGGAAGAAAGCGTGAAGAAGAGAGGAGAAGACTGGACAAGGGTGGAGGCTGAGAGATGGTGGGAAGACAGAAGACGTTGGAGAGGCTTGTGTTCCAAACAGACCCGGCCGGTGGCTGGAAACTGTGCAAGATGATGATGATGATGATGAATACCCTTTTCAAATACCTTGATTTCAAACTTTCAATGTCTTTTAATTGTCTGATTGATAGATAAGTCCATATGACCTCTAGTCCGTACATGAGTGATGGGAGTACTTTGACTCTGAAAAGTTCCATAGCTGAATTTACTGACATTCTTTGTAAATGTCTGATGTCGCTTATATTTCTAAGTGCTGCTGCAAATCTCTCCTTTATATGAACCATAAAGGAAGTCCCTGTGACTTGCATAGTAATTCCAAGGTACTTAAATTGTTTTTTCGGTGTTAGTATGTGTTCCCCGCAAACAATGTAGTCATCCTTCCTCAGCCTTCCTCCATTTCTGAATATCATTAATTCAGTCCTCCGAGCATTCATCCTTAGTTCATTCTCCTCCGCCCATTTCTCAACAAGATCTATTCCCTTCTGTAGTTCCTCTATATTATCGGAGGCCAGGGCCATGTCATCTGCATAAATATATATATTTACTTTCTGTGTTCCCTCCTTTAATTTGAAGACAACATCGTGGGTCATGATATTGAAGAGTAACGGACTTAGCGGGTCTCCTTGCAGTCCAGTCCGAGTGTGCGATACCATCATGGATCTGAACTTGATTGTCCGCCAGAATGTTCGATATCAGTCTTGTCATGTCAGAACGTCCTAGTAAGTTTTCTAATTTTATGACAAGTTTCCTTCTATTGACTGTGTCGAAGGCTTTGGTGTAGTCGATAAAAATTACATATTTCTTCCCCTGAGCTTCAAGCGTGTCCTGTATGTCCTTTAAGAGACATTCTGCAGCCAATAGAGTAGATCTGCCCTTCCGAAATCCAAATTGTTCTTCTGGAAGCAGGTGGTCTACCCATGCATCTATTCTCCGAGTCAGAAGCTTGGTAAGCAATTTGCATGCAACCGATTCCAATGCCACACCCCTATATGATTCAGGTTTACTGACATCGCCTATACCCTTGTATAGCAGTTTGATGATGGACTTACGCCAAGTACTGGGGATGGTTCCAATCTCTAAGCACTTATTCACTAACTCTGCCCATACGTTTTCCAGGAAGTGTAGCGAAATCTTCAAATGTTCATTACCGAGTCCATCTACACCCGAAGCTCTGTTATCCTTGCTTTTCATGATGATCTGCCTAACTTCTTCTATAGTGAAGTACGTAGTATGCTCTACCTCTGTGGACTTGTCCAACTCCGGTCTGGTCTCATTGGATACTAGAACCCCCCTCATGTGTTCCTCCCATGTTTCCATCCTGATGTCCGCTGGGAAGCTTGGTTGTCTTGGCCTGAGTGCTTTATACGGATCTTTCTCAATGTCATGTATGAGCATTTTGTCTTCTTTCTCTCTAAACTCTCTCTTCTTTGACTTTATGAGCTCTTTATATTTCCTCCTTGCTGTCTGGTAGGGTTCCAGATCACCTTTATCCCTAGTTCTCTTTGCGATGTGTAGCTTCTGTAATGTAGTTTGTCTCTCCTTGAAGCACTCTCTATCAAACCATTTCTGCGCTTGACGAGTAAACTCTATAGTTGAAGTTCCTTCTTCTATAAATTCCATTATTCCCACCATAGCCACATCTAAATTACCCTCACTAATTGATGGCATGATAGTTGGTATTTTGTCTGTATTTGCCTCTAACAGGCTCTGGTCTAGTGTTCTTCTCGTTCTTTGCCTCTTTGCTGGAAGTCTTAAGGGGTGTGTAACAGTCAATATGGTAAATATTGGGATATGCTTCCTAATTACAGCTGCATCACACTTTGTCATAAGTCTATGATCATGAATAGCGAGACCTCGTAAAAACATGAGGTCTATGGTGCTTCCTCCATTATAACAAATATACGTAAGTGCCTTCTTGCCATTCACGAGCCTTAGCCCTTCCTCCTCCAGGTAATTGAGGACCAGTTCCGATTTCCTATTGAGTTCGTCCACTGGACAATTCAAATCACCCCCAAGTATAATGCTATCAGTAGCTTGTGTAACATCAATTGCTCTTTGAATATTGTCTATTATATCAATTGCACTGTAGACCGGTCTATAATAAACACAGATTTTAGTTCGTACCACTAGCTGTTCCTCTTCGCTCATAAGTATGTCGAAAGGCTTTAACTTCGGGTTAATTAAGCATGTAACTCCCCCGGACGGCCTCCCTCTTTCCTCTTTTGTTGCCTTTGCATGTATGTTGTAGAAGCCCTTCACTTCAAACCTTGACTCCTCAGTGATGAAAGTCTCCGTTAGGATGCAAGCATCGAAATCGCTGAAAAAGTCTTTCGAGAGGCCACTCATAACCCCTTTTAGACCTTCCACATTCCAGTTGAGGACTTTTACTTCTTTACAATCCTCATAACTGTCTTCCTTTGTTTCTCCACGGCGCTCGAAAGGGCCGACATATAACATTCTCTGGCCATAAAGATTCCTCATAAACTTTGTTGAGCTCAATGAAAGGAAAACCTATTTTGAAAGCTCTCGAGGTGTCGGTATTGCTGACCAGTTTGCAGGTAATAGTGCCACCCACCCCATTTTCTTTTAGATATCCAACTATGTCCTCCTCTGTTGTTTCTGGGTTCAGTCGACCAATGTACAACCAAGCATATTTATCCGCCGCCTTCAATCTGCTGTCTCCTTTAGTTCCTTTTATTCCTCTAGACCCAATTTCTATCTCTCTAGCTGGTACTCTCCCAGATACAGTTTGTCTTCTCACCACTGGCAGCCTTTCTTCATTAGGTGTTGTGGCGTTCTCGTCTCCTCCGATCACCGCCGAAAAGTTTTCTGCATCGTGATCTGCTTTAGATGTCGCTTGTACACTAATCCTCGTCTTATTCTTTTCCTCTTCTTGGGATAAGACCTGTCGCTCTCTACGCCCTCTTCCCTGAAATCTAATATCATCTACGTCCCCTTTATAGGAGCGATTCGACCTCATAGGTATGTCTGTGTTCGTTACGTACGTAACAGTATTGTAAATCTCATTACCTGCGTTTTTCTCCGTAGTGTAGCAACTTACGTTTAATGTTCCAATGTCTAGAATGCTGCTGTTATTGTGGTTTAATGCATCTTGATACTTTTTCGAGGGCCTCTGGCATAGCGAAGTTCGTTGCGCCTTGTATTTTAATTCTTCTTTAACTATCATCTTAGCAGTCTCTAATAGATTTTCCCTCATTAAATTCATCTGCCTGTTTACCTTATCTATGATCCTCTCCTCCAAACTCTTGTCCATGCCTGGAATAGTGTCATTTGCCATCTTGTCGTTATTCTCTTCTGGACGACTAAATATATGGTTATAGTCAATAGAGAACAGTTTGTCTTTATTCTCCACTAGTCGACGAGATGTCATCATTCTCTGGCTTCTGCGGCCTCTTTGTTCCCCTGGTTCAAGATCATTGATTTCAACCAGCCCTGTCCCGCTAATGGGTTTTTCAAAATTGGTATTTCGTTTGATTTCTCGTACGTGGGCCGATCTCAATTGTGTTTCTCTCTGACCGTTATAGTTATTTTTCTCCCCGTTGGTTGCGTTGTGTGTCTTGTCGACATTTGGCGTTGTATCTATTTGGGACATCATGTTTCGTTTTAAACTTTCATTAACTTTCTCTTCTTTTACTACACCTAATTTGTTTGATAAAAAGTCCATAACATTTTGCAAGCTTCTCTTTATGTCCGCTATGTCGTCTGTTTCAATAGTTTCGACTACTATGTTTTGGTGTTGCGTAGACAACGTCAACGGTATTGAGTCAGATGACTTAAGCGCCTGAGGCATTTGGCCAACAGATGTCATTGGTTGTTGACTGACTCCAGGGCCTACTATAGAATTCCTACTGTCACTAATAAGCTTCTGTGTGAAGTTGACAGAGGGCTCCACTTATCCTGTAGCAGAACTTTCTTCTCCTTGCATGTCTATTGTTTGGATTTCCCTAACCTCGTTTTGAAAACTTACAATTTTATTATGCATATCGCAGAAAACACTTGTCATGTCCACAAAACAACTCCTGATGGTACTTACTGCATGTTGTATGTCTTCCTTCATCTCCTTCTTGAGATAACCTCCTACCTCAGCGATAATCTCTAAAATATTCAGAGCACTTTCAACTCGTACATTAATCTCCTCCGCCATCTTCACTTAGATTTTTAGTATGTCACGTCACTCTGCATCACTTTCTACTTAATGTTAAAATGTAGATAAAGTCTTGTAGTTTACGCCTGTTATAAGATTTTTTGCATCTTTTTGCAACTTACTTAGTTATTTTACGTATTAGAAGATGCTGCGCAACCAGTTCTCACACGTTTACAACTGTTTGAAGCACTGGATTCGATGATTATGCCAAAAGTGGAACTTTGTGACTTTGTTAAAAGTAAATTAGGGGTAGAAAATTGTTCTGAAGAGATAACTGAATGCTCTATCCAACTCCTAGTCATAGACAATTTCTTGCATGTGTAGACGTAGCTTAAAGAAGGTCTTAACTGATGTTTATTATGAAGTAAACAAATTATATACGTTGCTTTCACTCTAAATTCATGATTGAAACGTAAAAATAATTTTGTCCCCCTAGATTTCAATTTTGACCCACTGTGCAGTGGTGGCTTTAGAGGTGGTGACATGGTGACTTGTCACTCCCCTGTGGCATGAAAATAAACTGAGAATAATTTATTCTTAAAATTTCCATAACAATGTTAAAAAAAAGTAAAAGATTGGAGTAAATACCACCTTCACCCTCTCAAACATAACACCTTTCTCTTGTGTGACATTCACAGAGCTGTGGATAAAGCAGTAGCATTGGGTTCAATTGGGAGTTCATCCCATATCCTTGCACGATTACCCAGGCCAGGCGTGTCACCCAGCGCGACTTTACAGGCGCAGAATGATACAGCCGACAATGCAATACATTCAGTCAAATATTCTTACAGTTACACTCTCAATTTCCAGCATTTTTGGACCACGACTACAACACTCTGCCCTTTACACACTCGATTTCACAAAATCTCGACTAATTGCACACACACATAACATGAGGCCTTTCATATTCCAACTTAACCAGCGACCAACGCCAAACCTATTATAGGTCTTTCTCCTATAGTTTCAACTCCTACCATATCAAATAACCCATTATGGGTCTCTCTATTTCATATTTCACTTCAATTACTATGTTGCTGCTGAAACTTTCAATTAAATTTTATCTCACATTTAAGCAACATTGGGTGCGGTCCCTGTGAAATGGGTGACCATGTCATATACCATTCAAGCATTGATTAAAATTTACAATTAATGTTAATGGTCATGACAGATATAGCTGTTTGGAACTGTGTAGCCTACCTAAAGAAATATCTAACTGTCAAAAATACAGTAATAGTACATTATGCAACGAGCCTATAATGGCTATAATTAAGACACGAGTATTTTTATAAAACGAGCGTATGCGAGTTTTATAATTTCCATACGAGTGTCTTAATTACCATTATAGGCGAGTTGCATACGACTGTTTATGTTCGACGATAATTATAACTTTATTATATGTTTTAACATAAATATTCATAAATATCTGTTCAGTCACTACAGTAGAATGTTGTGATCGGGTGCTGCGGTGGGTAGTATATCTCTCTTGTCCAAGCTCTCTGGACAACCGACGCATGCGCTCTGTGTGCTTCAATACCATATGTTCAGATTGCGCACCAATATTCAGTAAAACTGTCACTGAAGTCGTGTCAAAACCATGCGCTGTGTAGAAATTGGTTTTGGGGAAATTAAGGTACCGGTACAGTGCTATTTCTTGTCTCATATTCGCCAGTTTATTTACGCGAACATATGGAACAAATTCCATGTCGGTAATTTATTATAGTTCGAATTTGTGTTTATGTCCGACATGTTGGATTTTGAGTGCATGCGCGAAGGTATCGTTACCTAATTGGTCAATGAACGAGCTCTGATTGGCTGGAGAAACTGTATCATAATGAAAAACGGTGTTATAATGACCATCATTATGATACAGTTTTCTAACACATAATAATGAGGGTCGAACATAAATAAAATTATAAACTCGTTAACATGAAACCACCAGCCGATCGCCGATGTATAAGTGCAAACTCTTAACTAAATAGATTTGGTAGTCTTTGTATTGTGCCCGTTTAGACCGGAGTCCGCACGACCACATATGCATTTTACCAATAATCAGTCAGCACGAGAGTCAAAATATCCCGGAGCGCCAGATGGGTTAAAGCAAATCGCAAAAACGACATCAAATTAAAAAAAAAATGCTTTACTGATTCTTGGCTCAATGCAACAATAAGGATAGAAGGAGATTTAATTGGGAGTAACACATCCTGTAAAATTATCTCAGTTTATTTTGAAGTTAAAATTGACTGCAAAGATGCTCAAAGCAGCATCATCCACGTGTGGCGATCCACACTCTTATTTACACACAATATACAGAAATTTTCCAAACACATTTGACAATCTTTTTGGAAACACAAGTCCGATTAATAGTCCTGTGGACTGTGTTCCAAAATTATTAATATTTAATTCCAGCTCAAAGTTAATTGTCTATACTGGAAATATCGTAGATCACTGTTTGAATATTTACATGATATTAACACTCGTAGAATAAATGTTCATAGAATTTTAAACTTTCACTTATTTTTCCAGTTTCAAAAATACATCGTCGAAAAATATCATCATCATCGAAGCAACACAAATCATTTACATATATTAATAACATCTGAAAAGTATTTGACCTTGAGCATAGCATCGAAGAACTGTGCGAAGCACAACAACAATTAATTGTTCTTCTGACATTAAACATTCGAGAAGTGACTAGATTATGAACTTCAAGTTCCTAACAAAATATATGATTTCTGAATCATCAACTTGATCAATAAATGGTTGAACCATTCAACTATTCAATTTTCCACTTGGAATCATTATTATAAAAATATTTATATTCATGGCCATTTTTACCAACTTTTACAACTTGCAATTCTTCGACAGAATGCGGAAATTAGAATTGTAGTTTTATAATGAATTCATTTAGTTCATGGCACTAGGATTGAAAACATCCTTCAAATTATTCGTGGTTAAAGAATTATTTTTAATTGGCAGTGGCCCATTCTATTATTTGTGTAAGAACACAATATTACAACAACAACAACAACAACGGCAAAGGTCTTCCTCTGAAGAAGAATAAACTACTATCATGACAAATCCGGGTTCTAGCAAAATCAAAGTCTAAATGGAATTCGTAAACAAGGTTGAAATAAGAACTGATGGTTTCAAGAAATAACCTTCGGGTTATTCATACGACGAAATGTGTAGTTCCAATACTCCTACTATAAACCTGAGCCATCGAACCTGCTATTTGATTGATGCTCGAAAAAACCTCTTCATTCCTGCGACTTAACATGCGCACCTGGGAATGGCATTTCAACTACTCCACACATATAAATTTTTCTTCCCAAAATGTATACAATAAATCAAGCCTCTGCTTGTTATCAACACTGGAAGATTAATAAACTTACAAGTTTATTTTATTTTACCATTCAGTTCAACCCGTGAATTTACCATACTTATGAAAATCTTTATTTCACTTTCGAGTGTATTTACGTCATGATTTTATATAAATACAAAAATATCCTATTTGATACAATTATCAATTGCTTCCCGTTTCATGCCTCTCCGTGTTATCTGAGAAATATACTTTGCTCAATGCAAATATCAACTGTTCAACCAGAACTGACATGTTGGTTGAATGCGGGCTTGCGCTAACCACTTTCCTTCGGAAAATCTCCTGTTCCAAACTAGAAATGATTAAACTACTTCACAGGCTCTTTCTCAATACATATGATTATTAGAAAATATAATATCCAAGAATTATTTAGAAAAATTATAAAAATTATTATTATTATTATTATTAGTGGATTATTATTATTATTATTTATATTATTTCAAATATGTTTAATTATCATCTCATTATGTGAGAATCCACATGTTCGAATCTTCGAATATGGAAAAAATATCCATTCCTCAACAAAAATAAATTTAACTTTTACAGTTACATCGGTTGATCTCCGTGGTTTCCCAAAAATATGAAATATTCAAATAAATGCTCGAAATGCTCGGTCATCGATCCTAAACTGTTCTGAGGGTTGAAAATACTCAGAATAACTCTAATAAGTCTTGCGTAAATCATTGCAAGCTTTAAATACGAAGAAAAAATGTGTTGGTCATCTGCAGAAAAATAGTTTGTTCCAATTAGCTAGGCATAATATAATTCAAATGTGGCTTACATTTCTTGATGGTCTTGAAGCGTAGTAAACCTGGTCTGCACCAGATTTATCCATAGACATGCCCTATCGGACAAGCACGTATAATCCTTGTATCCGCCGCCATCATATACCCACAATTCGTCTAGTCAGACATAGTGGTAGTATCTTTCGACGATTGAATAAACTGTGGTTCCATTTTAATATGGGCTTCTATCAAAGCCATAACAGTTTGTTTAAATAGGGTCAGATCTAAGTGATCTCTTCTTAGATATGTCAGTTGTAACATAACTCACTGTAATCTTATCAGTACAAGAAAAACACTGACAGTCTAAGCAATTAACGGCTGTTCTGAAGATCGTTCCCTGGGCATGGTTTGTTATATCACCATCTGCCATGCGCTAAGCAACTTGCAGTTTCCCTTGCGTAGACTAATGGACGCCACCGTTATAGACTAGTCTTCAGTGTACTGACAGATCGAAGTGGTTAACTAGTTACAAAAATGAAAACTGACTTGAAATGGATTTAAACATCCAAATATTAAGTTATTACTGGACTGTGACAAAGTACTAATTTCTAGACAAAGTCTAGCATATGTCCTTGTAGAAATATAAATATTTCCACCAATGTCTGTAGAAATATCAATCACCTCAGTGATTCTCCTCACCAGAAACTTACTAAGTTCCAACTCGTAGCGCAGCACTTTTCGTGACTATCACGACTTTGAAAAGAACTTCTGCGTAGATCCGGCATCCATGTGCCTTGGCTCAGCGTAGATGCAACTTGCTCGCCAAGTGCTTGTGTTAGAATGAGCTGAAGTTGCTTCGGCCAGCTGGCTTTTATTTAAAACTGCCAGGGTCACGCGTCATCACGTTGTAATCTAGAAATCCTCATATCTCTTGAATCCCTGGTCCGATTTACTTGATACTAATTGCATTCTCTTTCATTTGGCCGTGCCAGTAATCTGATCCCAGTCTCAAGTCTCTACTCCATGGTTAACTATTTAATCAATAAATAGCCTCGACCTCTGCTATTACTCGCTACGTCACTTGACATCCAACTATCGGTAAATTCCTTCCAAATGCTTCGAGAAGCAATGTAGCGCGATATTCAAATATCTCAACTTTCAAAAGCGGCTACAGCCTTTCCCTCGATATCTAGGTGTCTGAAACTTGGAATACCCATTCCTAGAGTTGGGCACATCCACCCCACACCTAGCAAAAAATAAAAATTGAAAAATTTTTATTTTTCCTATCTACACATTAAATCATCTGGTTCTTGAATAATATATCTTCAAATTCGACGCATTATAAGTTCCCACGATGTTACCAGTTCGTGTATTAGCGATTTCATAGGTTCCATTATTGTTTACTTCCACAATATGATAGGGTCCAGCGTAAAGGCTTGCAAATTTCGAGTACACTCGATTTTGCACGTCAGAGGGTGTAGGTCTTTTCACTAAAACAAGAGTTCCTACGCGCAAGGGTCTGCGAAAACGCTTTCCTCTCACTCTGCGCTCTCTCTTCTCAGCTTGACTCCTTAACTTGTCTAAAGCTAGAGTTTCCCTCATCTGACGACTTGGTTCAATCTCAGGTGGAATAGAGATGATTCGATCCCATAATCGTGTTGGTTTAATTCCATGATGAAGCAACATGGGAATCTGTCCAGTACTCTCATGAATCGTAGAGTTGATGGATTCGGATGCTAAAGAAAGAACATCCATCCATTTCCAATGCTCATTTGGACAATAGAGGCGGCAAAATTTTGCTATTTCAGCCATCACGCGTTCCGCTGGATTGCTCTCTGGATGTCTAATAGAACAAAACAATTGTCTAATCCCAAGATTATTCATGATGGTTCGAAACTCGAAAGATGTAAATTGAGGTCCACGATCTGATAAAAGGAATTCCGGTTTGCCTGCTTCCGGAATTACGCTGTCTCTAATTCTCTTCGCACAATACTTTGCGTTTGCCTTCTGAATTGGATGTAACATGGTGTATTTGCTGAAAACATCCATGGTCACCAAAATATATCGGTTACCTCTTTTAGACTTTGGGAGAGGACCATATAAATCAGTCGCGAAGATTTCGCAAGGCTTAGAAGGAATAATAGGCCTTGGTAATTCTCTCAGTAATCTAGAATTATGCTTACTCCTTTGGCATAAGTCGCATTCTCGAATAGTGTTTCTGACAGTTTGTCGCATTCGCTCCCACGAAAATTTCTCTTGAATCATGTTGACTGTCTTATCTACTCCAGCATGACCTGCGATTCTATGTGCCATCCAAATAATGGGTTTTTGCAATCGTGGAGGTATCACTACTCTTAGCTTCGTATGGTCGGGATCTGCAAACTTGTAGATTAAACCATCTAACATCATAAAATCTCTGGAAATTCTTTCAGTTTCCACAAAATCATCATCATTTGGATCCATGTTTCCCTGTAGAAAACGAAAAATGTTCCTAAGACGTCGGTCTCTCCTCTGGGATAAATGCAATAACCTTAACCTTCTCAAGGTATCTTCATCCTCCTGCGTCAGGTTAACTTGAAAAATCTTAGATGTAGACTCCACTGCTCTACTCAATAAATCAGCTCCCACGTTCAACTTTCCAGGAGTGTGTTCAATAACTAGGTTGAATTGCTGAATAAAAAGTGACCATCTAGTTATTCTATCGCTGGCAAAGTTTGTTCTCAAAATGAACTCCAATGCGTGGTGATCAGTCCTCACAATGACTGAATGTCCAATTAACATTTTCTTCCATGACTCCAACGCGAATATTACAGCTAGTGCTTCTAACTCTGTGGTGTAATAATTCCTCTCTGATGGACGAAGTTTCCTGCTAATGAACGCCAGGTAATGTCTCTTGTGGTCTTCATCTTCTTGAAGTAGAATAGCTCCAATCCCTACGGTGGATGCATCAGATTCTATGATGAAATTCTTGGTAAAGTCAGGATACTCCAATTTCACACTGTTTACCAATAACCTCTTGGCATCTTGAAATGATTGTTCACAATCTTCATCCCATTTCCATTTGTTTCCTTTCTTTAACAATTCCTGCAATGGCGCAACTGTCTTGGTGAAGTTTGGACAATGCCCTGCAAAGAATTGGCATGTCCCGAGAAAACTGCGGACATTCTTCACTCTAGTAGGTCTAGGGAAATTTGCAATTGCTTGTATCTTCGTCTCATTGGGACGGTATCCTTCTCCATCCAAAATATGACCCAAAAATTTTATTTTCTTTCGAAAGAACTGACATTTTCGAAGGTTTACTTTGAAGTTCGCTTTTCTTAAATCTGCGAATAACATTTGAAGATGTAACAAATGTTCCTCCTTAGTCTCGGATGCAATTACGATATCATCAATATAACGAATTGCTATCTCTTTTACTTCAGGACTCAAATTTTGTTCCAGTGCTCTGATCAAAACGGATCCAGATGTTTTGACTCCAAATGGTAAACGGCGGAATACATATGTCTGCTGGTCAAACATAAATCCTGTAAACTTCTTAGAATCTTCACTAAGCCTAATATGGTGGTAGGACGAAGTGAGATCAATATTAGAGAACCAGACCTTGCCTTGGAATTTCCTTAACAGTTCCCTAATGATTGGTGGTCTGTCATACTCTGGCAGTAATCTTGAATTCAAATTTCGCGCGTCTAAACATAGTCTCAGACTTCCATCTTGTTTAGACACTACTGCTAATGGATTGACATAAGATGTAGTATACTTTTCAATCACATTGTTGCTTTCCATTTCCTTGATAAGCACTTTTACCCTTTCTCGGTGCTTTTCTGCTACTGGATACAATTTAGCATGAAAAGGTGCATCATCATTTACACGAATATGATATTCAAAATCTTTAATTTCACCAGGTTTAATATCAAAAATATCGTGATACTCTTCCAAAATTTTCCCTAGCTCTGGGGACTCCTTCTCAGTGTAGACTTCTCTTCCTTCAGCTTCATGAAAAATCAGAGACCATTGAGCATCTCCCTCGATGTCTTCCTCTTCTTTTCCCTCGAAGTTAATCTCTTCGGTATTCTTGAATCTGATCGTCTCTGTCTTCATATCTATCACTGCTTGATATTTCTGAATGAAATCTGCTCCCAATATCATGTCAAAAGCCATGTCCTTCATTACAACAAACACATGTCGGAAATCATGTCCTCCAATCGTAATACATAAGTATAATTGTGTTTTACACAGAGATATTTTATTGGGTATTATTCTTTGGTTCTTAATTCCTGATACTGGAATTTCCTCTAAATTCTCTTTGAGCTTCCACAGAATATAAAGCTTCTCACTCACCAGACAAAGCATAGCCCCAGTATCGATCAAAGTATCGACAGGCATACCAAATACTTCGCATGATATGATTGGCATTCTAATTCTCGTACCCATTTCTTTTCGTTCGTCATTCTGTTGAATTAAGTCATCATCCTCTGCTTGCCATTTAATAATTCTGGAAGTGAAAGTGTTCAAAATTCTATCTTCTACTGTGAATTCGAAGTTTTTTTTATTACCATTCCCCCGGGATTGTTGTGTTCCCGATGGACCTGGATCATTGGGCCTCTGCTCCAAAAATTGCAAGTTATCTTGGTGTCTTGCTTCCAAATTTTTCCTCGTCTCCTTGTTGAACTCTTCATTGGACTGACGAGTATCCACATTCCCTCTGTTATTGTAGTTGTTTCGACCATAATATCTTCTTTCCTGGTACCTTCCTTGAGTATCTCGTGGTCTTCTCCATCGAGTATTGTATCGATTACCACCATCCGGTCTCGCATAAGGCTTGTAACTGTATCTGTTACAGTATTGGTTCCATCCTCTCTTATTTGGATCTTCCCTCGGCGTTTTCTCTTCTCGCTCCTCTCGAATCTCTCGAGGTGTCTGAGAATAACTATCAGCCATAACCGTATACACAGCGTTGTTATTCTTTCCTCCCTTCTGATGGAAGAATTGAGCGTTTGTATGATCCAGCTTCTGTAATACTTCATCAAATTGTTCCATATTATAGATATCAGCAGCGATCAAAGTCCTCTGGACGTCTGCTGGAAATTGACGTATCAATGCAGTAATCAACTCGTTATCTGGCATCGGCGGATCTAAATGTTGGAGTTTAGACAGCTGTCCAGAAAAGTACGTAGAGTATCGAGTAGGTTGTGACGTCGAGAATCTCTTCGAATATAACTCTGCTCTGACTTGCTGTTGGGTTTCCGGGGACCAAAACTTCTTCAATAGCCCACGAGAAAACTCCTCAAAAGTGGTTAGAGTGGATCTAAAAGCTCTAAACCAAAGAAGTGCAGGACCTTCCAAAAACTTCCCTATCACTCGGATCTGTCTTTCTTTAGGGATCTTAGAATCTTTCAGGTAATCCCCTGCTTCTCTCAAAAATTCCACGGGTGTCACAGAATCTCGCCCTGAAAATTTAGAAGGCTTATCCTCTATATTCTTAAATACAGTTATGGGGTTGGATTGAAATACTGTCCTGACCTCATCCTGTCTTTGACTATCCGTGTCTCTAGCTCCTCCTAGATTTATCTGTATCTGTTCCTTTCCCCTTACATTTGGCATTTTTAACAGATGATCAGACTGTTTCTCATCCTTGATTTGAGTTTTCATAGCCTCAAGTTCCTTCTGGTTTTCTTCTGCCATTTTCTTAATTGCTTCAGTTTCTTTACAATTCTCCTTAACATCAATGGTTATCTGATTCATAAGTCTCATGACTTTTCAATGACCCTGTCATATCTGATATGTCCTTCTGAGTTGCTTGGATATCTTTGGCAATTACTTCAATATGGGATGACAAAGATTCCCTAATCTCCTTGATTCCCTCTTGATTCTCCAGCTTGAGTGTGTCTTTAATTTCATTGACAACTGTGGTCTTGATTTCAGTTTGCAACTCACTAATCACACCTTCTCTTATTTCTCCCATGACAAGTTCCTTGAATTGTTCCGTTAAACGTTGAACAACTAGAATTCCCATCTCGTTACTCTCCTTCTTCACTCTGACTTCCAGGTTGACCATGTCTTCACCAACTTTCCTAAGACCATGTTCTATCCTATCAGCTAAGCTTTGGGATCGAAGATTGGCATCGCGAAATTTTTCGTCCATTAAACTTGCGTTAGTAGCTAATGAAGTTTCGAGCTCATGTGTTTTTTCGCATAATTTATTCATTTTACTCTCAAGTGTCATTTTCAAAATTTCGGAATTCTCTTTAAATTTACTTTCCATTGAATTAAATTTACTATTTAAATTTTCTTTCAAATTACCCTTTAATGAATCAGAACTTTCTTTAAGTTTATCATTCAAATTTTCTCTAAGTTTATTTTCTAAAGAATCAGAATTTTCTTTAAGTTTATTTTCTAAAGAATCAGAATTTTCTTTAAGTTTTTCATCTAAAATTTCTTTCAAGTTATCTTTTAACCTGCTTTCTAAAGAATCAGAATTTTCTTTACGTTTATTTTCTAAAGAATCAGAATTTTCTTTAAGTTTACTTTCTAAAGAATCAGAATTTTCTTTAAGTTTCCTTTCCAAAGCCTCAGTATTTTCTTTCATAATGGCGGCTACACGCCGTCCAGCCTCTTTTGAACTCTCCTCCAAACTCCTCATCATCCTCATAATTTCTTCCATAATTTTCAATTATTATTCAAAACTTAGGGGTATACAACAGTGGCAAACACAAGCTTATAACTAGAACAAGAAATATGAATAGCTAATTGGAACACTATAATAAAATGAGATTTGTCCTAATATCGACGTGATGGAAAAACAAAATTCTCTACTTTTACGAATTACATTTACCACAATATCACAAGAAAAATATGCAAGTTCTCAAATATCCTCCACCTGGATTCTAATAATGTGTATGTCCAGTCATCGAACGTTTACTACTGAATTTACTTGACGCCCTAATGGTTAAGCCATTGTCAAAATTATCAAACCCATTCTAATTATTAATCCAGTTAAATTTTTAATTTTCCCCACTAATTGGGTTTCCTACTAATTTATTCATCCAAACCAGACATCTCTCAACTCCCAAAATATTTCTATAAAAATTATCACAATTTCAAATCGGCATGCGATTGACCATGTCTAAATCGGGCCCCACGTTGGGCGCCATTTCTCTCTCTATCTTATTTTATGTGCCCGTTTAGACCGGAGTCCGCACGACCACATATGCATTTTACCAATAATCAGTCAGCACGAGAGTCAAAATATCCCGGAGCGCCAGATGGGTTAAAGCAAATCGCAAAAACGACATCAAATTAAAAAAAATGCTTTACTGATTCTTGGCTCAATGCAACAATAAGGATAGAAGGAGATTTAATTGGGAGTAACACATCCTGTAAAATTATCTCAGTTTATTTTGAAGTTAAAATTGACTGCAAAGATGCTCAAAGCAGCATCATCCACATGTGGCGATCCACACTCTTATTTACACACAATATACAGAAATTTTCCAAACACATTTGACAATCTTTTTGGAAACACAAGTCCGATTAATAGTCCTGTGGACTGTGTTCCAAAATTATTAATATTTAATTCCAGCTCAAAGTTAATTGTCTATACTGGAAATATCGTAGATCACTGTTTGAATATTTACATGATATTAACACTCGTAGAATAAATGTTCATAGAATTTTAAACTTTCACTTATTTTTCCAGTTTCAAAAATACATCGTCGAAAAATATCATCATCGAAGCAACACAAATCATTTACATATATTAATAACATCTGAAAAGTATTTGACCTTGAGCATAGCATCGAAGAACTGTGCGAAGCACAACAACAATTAATTGTTCTTCTGACATTAAACATTCGAGAAGTGACTCGATTATGAACTTCAAGTTCCTAACAAAATATATGATTTCTGAATCATCAACTTGATCAATAAATGGTTGAACCATTCAACTATTCAATTTTCCACTTGGAATCATTATTATAAAAATATTTATATTCATGGCCATTTTTACCAACTTTTACAACTTGCAATTCTTCGACAGAATGCGGAAATTAGAATTGTAGTTTTATAATGAATTCATTTAGTTCATGGCACTAGGATTGAAAACATCCTTCAAATTATTCGTGGTTAAAGAATTATTTTTAATTGGCAGTGGCCCATTCTATTATTTGTGTAAGAACACAATATTACAACAACAACAACAACAACGGCAAAGGTCTTCCTCTGAAGAAGAATAAACTACTATCATGACAAATCCGGGTTCTAGCAAAATCAAAGTCTAAATGGAATTCGTAAACAAGGTTGAAATAAGAACTGATGGTTTCAAGAAATAACCTTCGGGTTATTCATACGACGAAATGTGTAGTTCCAATACTCCTACTATAAACCTGAGCCATCGAACCTGCTATTTGATTGATGCTCGAAAAAACCTCTTCATTCCTGCGACTTAACATGCGCACCTGGGAATGGCATTTCAACTACTCCACACATATAAATTTTTCTTCCCAAAATTTATACAATAAATCAAGCCTCTGCTTGTTATCAACACTGGAAGATTAATAAACTTACAAGTTTATTTTATTTTACCATTCAGTTCAACCCGTGAATTTACCATACTTATGAAAATCTTTATTTCACTTTCGAGTGTATTTACGTCATGATTTTATATAAATACAAAAATATCCTATTTGATACAATTATCAATTGCTTCCCGTTTCATGCCTCTCCGTGTTATCTGAGAAATATACTTTGCTCAATGCAAATATCAACTGTTCAACCAGAACTGACATGTTGGTTGAATGCGGGCTTGCGCTAACCACTTTCCTTCGGAAAATCTCCCGTTCCAAACTAGAAATGATTAAACTACTTCACAGGCTCTTTCTCAATACATATGATTATTAGAAAATATAATATCCAAGAATTATTTAGAAAAATTATAAAAATTAGTATTATTATTATTAGTGGATTATTATTATTATTATTTATATTATTTCAAATATGTTTAATTATCATCTCATTATGTGAGAATCCACATGTTCGAATCTTCGAATATGGAAAAAATATCCATTCCTCAACAAAAATAAATTTAACTTTTACAGTTACATCGGTTGATCTCCGTGGTTTCCCAAAAATATGAAATATTCAAATAAATGCTCGAAATGCTCGGTCATCGATCCTAAACTGTTCTGAGGGTTGAAAATACTCAGAATAACTCTAATAAGTCTTGCGTAAATCATTGCAAGCTTTAAATACGAAGAAAAAATGTGTTGGTCATCTGCAGAAAAATAGTTTGTTCCAATTAGCTAGGCATAATATAATTCAAATGTGGCTTACATTTCTTGATGGTCATGAAGCGTAGTAAACCTGGTCTGCACCAGATTTATCCATAGACATGCCCTATCGGACAAGCACGTATAATCCTTGTATCCGCCGCCATCATATACCCACAATTCGTCTAGTCAGACATAGTCGTAGTATCTTTCGACGTTTGAATAAACTGTGGTTCCATTTTAATATGGGCTTCTATCAAAGCCATAACAGTTTGTTTAAATAGGGTCAGAACTAAGTGATCTCTTCTTAGATATGTCAGTTGTAACATAACTCACTGTAATCTTATCAGTACAAGAAAAACACTGACAGTCTAAGCAATTAACGGCTGTTCTGAAGATCGTTCCCTGGGCATGGTTTGTTATATCACCATCTGCCATGCGCTAAGCAACTTGCAGTTTCCCTTGCGTAGACTAATGAACGCCACCGTTATAGACTAGTCTTCAGTGTACTGACAGATCGAAGTGGTTAACTAGTTACAAAAATGAAAACTGACTTGAAATGGATTTAAACATCCAAGTATTAAGTTATTACTGGACTGTGACAAAGTACTAATTTCTAGACAAAGTCTAGCATATGTCCTTGTAGAAATATAAATATTTCCACCAATGTCTGTAGAAATATCAATCACCTCAGTGATTCTCCTCACCAGAAACTTACTAAGTTCCAACTCGTAGCGCAGCACTTTTCGTGACTATCACGACTTTGAAAAGAACTTCTGCGTAGATCCGGCATCCATGTGCCTTGGCTCAGCGTAGATGCAACTTGCTCGCCAAGTGCTTGTGTTAGAATGAGCTGAAGTTGCTCCGGCCAGCTGGCTTTTATTTAACCCTATCAAACCCCACGTCCATTGCAATGGACATGAAGATTAATATAGGATTGGAGCATCCATTGGTACTCTATGACCTTTGTGACTGTTTGTTCATGTCAGTGGACATCTGTAGTAATGCTCCGTGCACTGCTGCCACCTAGTGTTGAAGTTAACATTTATTTCAAAACACACAAAGACGAAAGATGTCAGCTGGAAGGAAGCATGCTAAAGGTAGGCTTAAATTCTTGCTATTTTGATGTTTTTATGTTTGAAATACGACATTTTCTGCATGGTTTATAGTTACAGGATAGTTTGAAGTATATTTTGATGTAAAAAGATATTAATTATCTCATATATGTTCCGTTCACTACGTGATTTTAATCGATGTACATCACAATGGTCATCGGGCCTCAGCGGTCACTGCTTCCGCAATGAAAACATAACCTCCTGGCCAAACAGCAGCTGCTGTAGCTAGGTATAATAAACCTATTTATTCTTCTTAGTAGTTAAAAATGCAGTAAATAACAATTTTCATACTAGTGGCATAACGAATAGTATATTACTTTATATTGTACAGGCTATTAGATTATCGATTACACTGCATGGAATAGTGTGTGAATTACGTTATTACCCCTATATTTTCTATTTCCTTTTAGAATTTCTCCATGCTGAAAAGGATGCGGACACAATATTTGATATTCTGATGTCAGGAGATCTTTCTGATATCGAATATTTTGTCAGCGATGAAGATGAAATTGTTGTTGATGCACCCCCACCAAGACCTGTTAGAATTGGTAAGTTCTGGTTGGTAGTTAAATTATTTGCTATTCTCAACTCATAATTTATATATTTATAACAGTTTATGTATGTAGGCCTATGTATGTAAGTACAGTATATAAGTACAGCAGATGTAGGCTATTAGAATCTCTAAGGAGAGCAACAAACTAATAAAAATTATATTATTTTCATTAAATTGGTCATTTAATTGCTTTTTTAGGGGCTGAAAATATTTCAAAGAATGGGGAAATAGAAGAAGGTGAAGAAATAGAAGAAGAAGCAGCTGCTGCAGACGTGGACGATGAAGTAGATGTGCCAGCTATCAGTCAAGATGGGATTCCACCGGACTGGATATTCACAGAAAGAAATGACATCAGGTGGAGAAGGAAAACAATTGTTCCAATAGATTTGAACTTTAGACATGAATTTGAAGATTTGTCTGAAGTAATGCATGCTGAGTTGTTGCCAATCAGGTATTTCTCAAATTATATAACTGATTCTTGCATTGATAACATGGCAGAGAAGACAAATTTGTATGCAATACAACAAGGAAAGACATTCAAACCAACTAATGCCACATAAATTAGATCCTTCTTAGGACTTCATATAATGATAGGTTGTCTCAAATATCCTCGGGTGAGAATGTATTGGGATACAGCTCTGCACTTAGATTTATTTGTTGATGCCATGTCACGAGTTTGGTTTATGCCACTTAGGACAAATTTTCATGTTGTAAATAACTTGGATAGGCCTGATAATTGTAATGATAAATTCTACAAAGTTAGGCCCATCCATGATTGTGTAAGAAACAGATGTTTTTGGCACTCCAGTTAGAGAAAGAGCTTTGTGTTGATGAACAAATAGTGCCCTTCAAGGGTCATTTAGCTATGAAACAGTATTGTAAAGGGAAGCCCAACCCTTGTGGGATAAAGCTGTTTTTACTATGTGGTAGAAGTGGAATTTGCTAAGATTTTATTTTATATCAAGGCGGAACTCCTGAGATTCAAAAGGATGTGGTAAAGAAGTTTGGCTTGGGTGCATCCGTTGTTCCAAAACTCACTGAGCGAATAGATGGGGAAAATTATCATCTTTTCTTTGATAATTATTTCAGTACTTTTAATTTACTAGAGATACTGAGATTGAAGAAAATTTATGGTGGTGGCACAGTTCGGATTTCTCGATTCCCAAGGGTTCCGTTTACTTCCGACAAAGATATCAAGAAAAATGATCGAGGTTATTCTGAGGAGGTGATAAGTATGAATGAGAATGTAATCATGTGCAAATGGTATAATAATAGACCTGCAGTTCTAGCATCAAATTTTGTTGGCTGTGGCACTCAGGATGAAGTTCAAAGATGGAATAAAGAAACAAGAAAGTATATTTCTGTGAAACGGCCAGAGCTTTTTCGACGATACAATCATGCTTTGGGTGGAGTAGACAAAATAGATATGTTAATTAGTTTGTACAGGATATTTTTGAAATCAAGGAAGTGGACGTTGCGTATGTTATTTCATGCCATTGATTTGGCCTGTGTAAATAGCTGGCTTGAGTACATGAAAGATGCAACAAACTTGGGGAAAAGAGGCCACGAGATTTGCTCTATTTCAAACTCAGGTTAGGAGAAGCACATATAATGATGGGCACTTCAAATAAAAGAAAACGTGGTAGACCAAGTAATGAAGATGATGCACAACAAACCAAGAGGATGAAAACAGAAATCCGACCTGCACCAGAGATCAAAAAGGAACTTTGGGATCATTTTTCAGAAGCCTCAAGGTTTAAAATGTATGGATGTATGAAGAAAACTCACATTTACTGTGAAAAATGTAAAGTTCACCTGTGTAATGTTAAAGGACGCAACTGCTTCAAGCACTTCCATAAGAAGTAGTGTAGTATTAAGTGATGAACATTGAGACTGTTTGTCCATTCCAATGTACATGCTCTAAAATCTTATTAAACTGCTGAATTTACCCAAATGTGGTATTTTTGTGTTATTTACACCTAATTTAGATCCATGAAATCCTCAAATATTTTTTTCATTTCTATCCAAAAAATTGGGTCTGAAAGGGTTAAAACTGCCAGGGTCACGCGTCATCACGTTGTAATCTAGAAATCCTCATATCTCTTGAATCCCTGGTCCGATTTACTTGATACTAATTGCATTCTCTTTCATTTGGCCGTGCCAGTAATCTGATCCCAGTCTCAAGTCTCTACTCCATGGTTAACTATTTAATCAATAAATAGCCTCGACCTCTGCTATTACTCGCTACGTCACTTGACATCCAACTATCGGTAAATTCCTTCCAAATGCTTCGAGAAGCAATGTAGCGCGATATTCAAATATCTCAACTTTCAAAAGCGGCTACAGCCTTTCCCTCGATATCTAGGTGTCTGAAACTTGGAATACCCATTCCTAGAGTTGGGCACATCCACCCCACACCTAGCAAAAAATAAAAATTGAAAAATTTTTATTTTTCCTATCTACACATTAAATCATCTGGTTCTTGAATAATATATCTTCAAATTCGACGCATTATAAGTTCCCACGATGTTACCAGTTCGTGTATTAGCGATTTCATAGGTTCCATTATTGTTTACTTCCACAATATGATAGGGTCCAGCGTAAAGGCTTGCAAATTTCGAGTACACTCGATTTTGCACGTCAGAGGGTGTAGGTCTTTTCACTAAAACAAGAGTTCCTACGCGCAAGGGTCTGCGAAAACGCTTTCCTCTCACTCTGCGCTCTCTCTTCTCAGCTTGACTCCTTAACTTGTCTAAAGCTAGAGTTTCCCTCATCTGACGACTTGGTTCAATCTCAGGTGGAATAGAGATGATTCGATCCCATAATCGTGTTGGTTTAATTCCATGATGAAGCAACATGGGAATCTGTCCAGTACTCTCATGAATCGTAGAGTTGATGGATTCGGATGCTAAAGAAAGAACATCCATCCATTTCCAATGCTCATTTGGACAATAGAGGCGGCAAAATTTTGCTATTTCAGCCATCACGCGTTCCGCTGGATTGCTCTCTGGATGTCTAATAGAACAAAACAATTGTCTAATCCCAAGATTAGTCATGATGGTTCGAAACTCGAAAGATGTAAATTGAGGTCCACGATCTGATAAAAGGAATTCCGGTTTGCCTGCTTCCGGAATTACGCTGTCTCTAATTCTCTTCGCACAATACTTTGCGTTTGCCTTCTGAATTGGATGTAACATGGTGTATTTGCTGAAAACATCCATGGTCACCAAAATATATCGGTTACCTCTTTTAGACTTTGGGAGAGGACCATATAAATCAGTCGCGAAGATTTCGCAAGGCTTAGAAGGAATAATAGGCCTTGGTAATTCTCTCAGTAATCTAGAATTATGCTTACTCCTTTGGCATAAGTCGCATTCTCGAATAGTGTTTCTGACAGTTTGTCGCATTCGCTCCCACGAAAATTTCTCTTGAATCATGTTGACTGTCTTATCTACTCCAGCATGACCTGCGATTCTATGTGCCATCCAAATAATGGGTTTTTGCAATCGTGGAGGTATCACTACTCTTAGCTTCGTATGGTCGGGATCTGCAAACTTGTAGATTAAACCATCTAACATCATAAAATCTCTGGAAATTCTTTCAGTTTCCACAAAATCGTCATCATTTGGATCCATGTTTCCCTGTAGAAAACGAAAAATGTTCCTAAGACGTCGGTCTCTCCTCTGGGATAAATGCAATAACCTTAACCTTCTCAAGGTATCTTCATCCTCCTGCGTCAGGTTAACTTGAAAAATCTTAGATGTAGACTCCACTGCTCTACTCAATAAATCAGCTCCCACGTTCAACTTTCCAGGAGTGTGTTCAATAACTAGGTTGAATTGCTGAATAAAAAGTGACCATCTAGTTATTCTATCGCTGGCAAAGTTTGTTCTCAAAATGAACTCCAATGCGTGGTGATCAGTCCTCACAATGACTGAATGTCCAATTAACATTTTCTTCCATGACTCCAACGCGAATATTACAGCTAGTGCTTCTAACTCTGTGGTGTAATAATTCCTCTCTGATGGACGAAGTTTCCTGCTAATGAACGCCAGGTAATGTCTCTTGTGGTCTTCATCTTCTTGAAGTAGAATAGCTCCAATCCCTACGGTGGATGCATCAGATTCTATGATGAAATTCTTGGTAAAGTCAGGATACTCCAATTTCACACTGTTTACCAATAACCTCTTGGCATCTTGAAATGATTGTTCACAATCTTCATCCCATTTCCATTTGTTTCCTTTCTTTAACAATTCCTGCAATGGCGCAACTGTCTTGGTGAAGTTTGGACAATGCCCTGCAAAGAATTGGCATGTCCCGAGAAAACTGCGGACATTCTTCACTCTAGTAGGTCTAGGGAAATTTGCAATTGCTTGTATCTTCGTCTCATTGGGACGGTATCCTTCTCCATCCAAAATATGACCCAAAAATTTTATTTCCTTTCGAAAGAACTGACATTTTCGAAGGTTTACTTTGAAGTTCGCTTTTCTTAAATCTGCGAATAACATTTGAAGATGTAACAAATGTTCCTCCTTAGTCTCGGATGCAATTAAGATATCATCAATATAACGAATTGCTATCTCTTTTACTTCAGGACTCAAATTTTGTTCCAGTGCTCTGATCAAAACGGATCCAGATGTTTTGACTCCAAATGGTAAACGGCGGAATACATATGTCTGCTGGTCAAACATAAATCCTGTAAACTTCTTAGAATCTTCACTAAGCCTAATATGGTGGTAGGACGAAGTGAGATCAATATTAGAGAACCAGACCTTGCCTTGGAATTTCCTTAACAGTTCCCTAATGATTGGTGGTCTGTCATACTCTGGCAGTAATCTTGAATTCAAATTTCGCGCGTCTAAACATAGTCTCAGACTTCCATCTTGTTTAGACACTACTGCTAATGGATTGACATAAGATGTAGTATACTTTTCAATCACATTGTTGCTTTCCATTTCCTTGATAAGCACTTTTACCCTTTCTCGGTGCTTTTCTGCTACTGGATACAATTTAGCATGAAAAGGTGCATCATCATTTACACGAATATGATATTCAAAATCTTTAATTTCACCAGGTTTAATATCAAAAATATCGTGATACTCTTCCAAAATTTTCCCTAGCTCTGGGGACTCCTTCTCAGTGTAGACTTCTCTTCCTTCAGCTTCATGAAAAATCAGAGACCATTGAGCATCTCCCTCGATGTCTTCCTCTTCTTTTCCCTCGAAGTTAATCTCTTCGGTATTCTTGAATCTGATCGTCTCTGTCTTCATATCTATCACTGCTTGATATTTCTGAATGAAATCTGCTCCCAATATCATGTCAAAAGCCATGTCCTTCATTACAACAAACACATGTCGGAAATCATGTCCTCCAATCGTAATACATAAGTATAATTGTGTTTTACACAGAGATATTTTATTGGGTATTATTCCTTGGATCTTAATTCCTGATACTGGAATTTCCTCTAAATTCTCTTTGAGCTTCCACAGAATATAAAGCTTCTCACTCACCAGACAAAGCATAGCCCCAGTATCGATCAAAGTATCGACAGGCATACCAAATACTTCGCATGATATGATTGGCATTCTAATTCTCGTACCCATTTCTTTTCGTTCGTCATTCTGTTGAATTAAGTCATCATCCTCTGCTTGCCATTTAATAATTCTGGAAGTGAAAGTGTTCAAAATTCTATCTTCTACTGTGAATTCGAAGTTTTTTTTTATTACCATTCCCCCGGGATTGTTGTGTTCCCGATGGACCTGGATCATTGGGCCTCTGCTCCAAAAATTGCAAGTTATCTTGGTGTCTTGCTTCCAAATTTTTCCTCGTCTCCTTGTTGAACTCTTCATTGGACTGACGAGTATCCACATTCCCTCTGTTATTGTAGTTGTTTCGACCATAATATCTTCTTTCCTGGTACCTTCCTTGAGTATCTCGTGGTCTTCTCCATCGAGTATTGTATCGATTACCACCATCCGGTCTCGCATAAGGCTTGTAACTGTGTCTGTTACGGTATTGGTTCCATCCTCTCTTATTTGGATCTTCCCTCGGCGTATTCTCTTCTCGCTCCTCTCGAATCTCTCGAGGTGTCTGAGAATAACTATCAGCCATAACCGCATACACAGCGTTGTTATTCTTTCCTCCCTTCTGATGGAAGAATTGAGCGTTTGTATGATCCAGCTTCTGTAATACTTCATCAAATTGTTCCATATTATAGATATCAGCAGCGATCAAAGTCCTCTGGACGTCTGCTGGAAATTGACGTATCAATGCAGTAATCAACTCGTTATCTGGCATCGGCGGATCTAAATGTTGGAGTTTAGACAGCTGTCCAGAAAAGTACGTAGAGTATCGAGTAGGTTGTGACGTCGAGAATCTCTTCGAATATAACTCTGCTCTGACTTGCTGTTGGGTTTCCGGGGACCAAAACTTCTTCAATAGCCCACGAGAAAACTCCTCAAAAGTGGTTAGAGTGGATCTAAAAGCTCTAAACCAAAGAAGTGCAGGACCTTCCAAAAACTTCCCTATCACTCGGATCTGTCTTTCTTTAGGGATCTTAGAATCTTTCAGGTAATTCCCTGCTTCTCTCAAAAATTCCACGGGTGTCACAGAATCTCGCCCTGAAAATTTAGAAGGCTTATCCTCTATATTCTTAAATACAGTTATGGGGTTGGATTGAAATACTGTCCTGACCTCATCCTGTCTTTGACTATCCGTGTCTCTAGCTCCTCCTAGATTTATCTGTATCTGTTCCTTTCCCCTTACATTTGGCATTTTTAACAGATGATCAGACTGTTTCTCATCCTTGATTTGAGTTTTCATAGCCTCAAGTTCCTTCTGGTTTTCTTCTGCCATTTTCTTAATTGCTTCAGTTTCTTTACAATTCTCCTTAACATCAATGGATATCTGATTCATAACAGTCTCATGACTTTTCAATGACCTTGTCATATCTGATATGTCCTTCTGAGTTGCTTGGATATCTTTGGCAATTACTTCAATATGGGATGACAAAGATTCCCTAATCTCCTTGATTCCCTCTTGATTCTCCAGCTTGAGTGTGTCTTTAATTTCATTGACAACTGTGGTCTTGATTTCAGTTTGCAACTCACTAATCACACCTTCTCTTATTTCTCCCATGACAAGTTCCTTGAATTGTTCCGTTAAACGTTGAACAACTAGAATTCCCATCTCGTTACTCTCCTTCTTCACTCTGACTTCCAGGTTGACCATGTCTTCACCAACTTTCCTAAGACCATGTTCTATCCTATCAGCTAAGCTTTGGGATCGAAGATTGGCATCGCGAAATTTTTCGTCCATTAAACTTGCGTTAGTAGCTAATGAAGTTTCGAGCTCATGTGTTTTTTCGCATAATTTATTCATTTTACTCTCAAGTGTCATTTTCAAAATTTCGGAATTCTCTTTAAATTTACTTTCCATTGAATTAAATTTACTATTTAAATTTTCTTTCAAATTACCCTTTAATGAATCAGAACTTTCTTTAAGTTTATCATTCAAATTTTCTCTAAGTTTATTTTCTAAAGAATCAGAATTTTCTTTAAGTTTATTTTCTAAAGAATCAGAATTTTCTTTAAGTTTATTTTCTAAAGAATCAGAATTTTCTTTAAGTTTTTCATCTAAAATTTCTTTCAAGTTATCTTTTAACCTGCTTTCTAAAGAATCAGAATTTTCTTTAAGTTTATTTTCTAAAGAATCAGAATTTTCTTTAAGTTTACTTTCTAAAGAATCAGAATTTTCTTTAAGTTTCCTTTCCAAAGCCTCAGTATTTTCTTTCATAATGGCGGCTACACGCCGTCCAGCCTCTTTTGAACTCTCCTCCAAACTCCTCATCATCCTCATCATTTCTTTCATAATTTTCAATTATTATTCAAAACTTAGGGGTATACAACAGTGGCAAACACAAGCTTATAACTAGAACAAGAAATATGTATAGCTAATTGGAACACTATAATAAAATGAGATTTGTCCTAATATCGACGTGATGGAAAAACAAAATTCTCTACTTTTACGAATTACATTTACCACAATATCACAAGAAAAATATGCAAGTTCTCAAATATCCTCCACCTGGATTCTAATAATGTGTATGTCCAGTCATCGAACGTTTACTACTGAATTTACTTGACGCCCTAATGGTTAAGCCATTGTCAAAATTATCAAACCCATTCTAATTATTAATCCAGTTAAATTTTTAATTTTCCCCACTAATTGGGTTTCCTACTAATTTATTCATCCAAACCAGACATCTCTCAACTCCCAAAATATTTCTATAAAAATTATCACAATTTCAAATCGGCATGCGATTGACCATGTCTAAATCGGGCCCCACGTTGGGCGCCATTTCTCTCTCTATCTTATTTTATGTGCCCGTTTAGACCGGAGTCCGCACGACCACATATGCATTTTACCAATAATCAGTCAGCACGAGAGTCAAAATATCCCGGAGCGCCAGATGGGTTAAAGCAAATCGCAAAGACGACATCAAATTTAAAAAAATGCTTTACTGATTCTTGGCTCAATGCAACAATAAGGATAGAAGGAGATTTAATTGGGAGTAACACATCCTGTAAAATTATCTCAGTTTATTTTGAAGTTAAAATTGACTGCAAAGATGCTCAAAGCAGCATCATCCACGTGTGGCGATCCACACTCTTATTTACACACAATATACAGAAATTTTCCAAACACATTTGACAATCTTTTTGGAAACACAAGTCCGATTAATAGTCCTGTGGACTGTGTTCCAAAATTATTAATATTTAATTCCAGCTCAAAGTTAATTGTCTATACTGGAAATATCGTAGATCACTGTTTGAATATTTACATGATATTAACACTCGTAGAATAAATGTTCATAGAATTTTAAACTTTCACTTATTTTTCCAGTTTCAAAAATACATCGTCGAAAAATATCATCTTCATCGAAGCAACACAAATCATTTACATATTGTGCCCTTTTAGCAAGAAATATGCCAATCACAGTATACCAGCGTAGCTCAATTCGGAATTTTCGGGGCAGCGGTAAGTTCCCCCACTCTGTGACTCACATATTTTGGATTAATTAGAGGATACACTTGCAAAAATAACAACAAAATCAACTCCTATTTTAACACGTTTAATTAATAAAATTAATGGCGCTACAAACACTTTAACAATTTAATTACTGACCCATAATCATCTACTTGTTCCAAATGAACAAGGAATCACAAATATAATAAAACAAATATTGTGTTTAAACATATGGTTTCCACATAAACGAACAATTCCTACTTAGTCTTACTTCCATAAAGCATCAACTGTAAGTTTTATATAACTCCGAGCTCTTTTGGCTCCATGCTTTACATAATAATGGTGTCACTCTTGTACACCTCAAATACTATCTTTTATATTTTCTTAATCCTCCAAACAAATGTATAATTACATTTAAAATCTTATGTTAATTATCTAACTCAATATTTTGGGCATGTTCACACATTCAGCTGTTATCATCTCTCTTTATTTTCACAAATATATTAAGGTAATCAGGAAATCACTTGTGTACTCCAGAGCGTGAAGATACTTGACACAGTCAAAAAACTATAGTTACTCCCGAAACTTAGTCGCCTTCAATTAACTCGTGGAATCCTACTTCCGTACATCATTACAATAGGGATTGTTATTTATCTCTTATGTCTTCTAAGACCATTATCACATAAGAAACTACGATCTGAACAGGCAAACGAAAATATCAATCTACAAGGACCTCGGTTCGACGCCCGGGTCGTTAACAACTTTAAACACTCACGGTGTCTTTACTACATCTTACGAGACGGTTCGGCCCACCCTTACTCTAAGAGAGCCAGGCCATTAACTCGGGCGCGATTTATGACACGGAGGGTGACGGGCGACTCTCTGTCTAACCCACGTTAGCAGCTCCTTTCCAAGGCTTTCAAAACAAACCTTCACATTATACTCAGTCCTGGGGAGAGACCGGGCTTTTACTGTACTGTATCCATTCAAACAAATATTCTTTGGTTCATAGACCACTTTCGTAACCTTGGCATTTATTAATTATGAGAGGGTCCTCATTGATTGGGGAAGATTAATACACATTCGACGACGAAGAATTAAGGGGCTTTTATCATAAGAGGATTCTGAGTTCGAATCTCTTCACATGCCTCGGGAACCATTCCCTTAAAGAGGACTTATACAAGACGCGATTTAAAGTCGGCCGTGGCCTACATGACATACGCTCAATAATACCATACATTAGCTCCCTTTTAATACATACACAATGCCTCGTGATACTACGTCACAAATAGAGGACTTATACAATTATCAATTCACTACAATCAACTACCCTCCATAAGTAATTTGCCAAGTATTTTAACTTCTACGCTTTCCTAGCGTGACATTTTAATATTATTTGCGCTCCTTTGCGCTATGCATTATTTTAAGCCGAAATGTCTTCCCAAGAACTGATAAATCTCATTAGTAACAATTCATATTATTTTTAATTCTTATATTAATCTTTCCGTTGCCGATAAATCGCTCCCATTATAACATTCCCTTGAACATCATATCTTACACATACATTAAGGCTTTAACGCTCTTATGTTCACATCAATTTTATTTGATCTTTATTTAATATTTCCATACTTAGTTATTAGTATTATCTTTATTCTTTGCATAAGCTCAAAAGCTATTTCTTTCATATCTCAACTTTACTTTATTTAAATATCTTTCATGATAATTACTGATATTTCGCTTGCTCTTATGACATTCGTTAAATACATTAACATTTTATTCACATATTTCCTCTACGGGATTTATTCTTTACATAATTATTTATAATTTCTCAAATTTTTATTATTGTTCAGACCGCGTTCTTGTTTATTCAGTATTTATTTCTTAAAACACATCCCTTTTACTCAAAAACTCCGGTGGATTTGTACACAACCAATTCCTGACACCAAAATAGAATGAAATTCAGTACTCACATGTTTTTAAGATCGTCCCATGATCTTTATTCTTGTGCGGTGTTTCATTTTGGGCCCACTTTGAACTTTTACTCCATATTAAAGGAATTCATCTTATGTACAAACACTTCTTGACATATATTTAAGACACTTAACATTGACGACATTTTTATACACTGATGTGTCCCTTTAGAACACATAATAAACACTAAAAAATATTAATCTAACACACAATCTTGATAAATTTACACTTCACAATTCTTGATCACTAGGCCGTATTTCTGAGCCTATCACACGTGACCTCTTAATTTCCCGTTTCCAAGGGTGAAATTTATTCAATGTCGGCTTCCTATCCTGCAGAATACGAAAGTCTCGAAACATCTACTGTTCCCTGGAATCCAAATTCTTCTACTCCTATCCTGGATGACCGGCTATTTATCTAGCTTGAACGGCTTCTTTGTAGATCTGGTTTTTCGATCCTAGCGAAAGTCTATTCGGATCGAGGTCTCCTCAATAACCTCTCGATGACCTATGGATTTAGTTTATAGCAGCTAGTACTTCTCGAGTCTAGTACTTTTAAAATAGTTCGCCTGCTTTCTGGAGATAATGTTTATAGTCTCCGTGCTTCTTTATTTGATCGGTTCTAGCACTCCTACGTTTCTGAAATACGTTCCGAACCTTATTCTGTTCTTCCCTTTTTGGGTTCTTTAATTTAGATAACAGTTTATCTTTCTGGTACGGTACTTCCGTACGTTATGATATATTCGTTCGTCTATTTAACGACCTATCGCCTTAAATCCGACGTTCGCAGCCTGCTCTGACTATATCTTACGAACTTTCACTATAACTTGTATACTGTCGGGACTAAATCCTGTAACTAGGATTTTCCTAATCTTTCAATACGGCGATACTTTAAATTTCTTCTTTACCACTCCTTATGGAGGCAAGCAAGTTGTTAATACTGCGACGCCTATGGCTATCGGATATTACTTCCGCGGTGTAACACAGCGTTTCTCCCCTCAAGGAGTACTAGTAACTTTCTTCGATGTGACGCAGAGTGACGCCCCACACGGCTGTCTGGATACTGATGTGCTGTGATGTAGTCTTACGCCCCTCACGGACTGTCGGAATGACTGCATGCGTAGTAACACCCTCACGGGTTGTCAGAATAACTGCATTCGGTGTTTGATGTAGCACAGCGACGTGCCCTCAGGCCGTTTGAAACTGCATTTACTGTTGATGCTCCAGCGTCACGTCCCCCTGGACGGACTTGTACTGCGTGATGCGTGATTACGCCCCTCACGGGCTATCGGAACTGCATGATTGGCTTGGTGAGGCCAGTAGTTTTATACCTTTTCGCTACAAAAAGATAAGACTCTAGTCCTTTCTGTGGCCAATTTCTAAAATAATGGTGGCACAAATATAAAAATTATACCTTCCGAAAGCTCGTCTTCTCAATGTCAAATAATCTCATTGCACCTAAGAATCGATCGTGCAATTCGGAGATATTAATTAATTTCTCGTCCTCAATTGTGTGGGTGTTGCATTTCTTTTGCTTTCTCCCCTCCACACAGGCCTTGGTAATTCCCCGATGACGTCGTCTTGCGTTTGCAGTTTTCTCCTGCGCAATTATTAAATGGTTTCTCTTTACTAAAAAATCTCTCATTCGAAATGATTCACTGTACTGTACTTGTTTACTCATTATTATACTTGTAAACGGGTTAAATTTAATTATTCCTCTTCTGGCGCATAAGCGGTGTTGTCAATTTCCAGCAACGTAAGGTCGATTTCCGAGTCAGGCTTCCTTGTTTAATCCTGGGAAATTTCCACTCGGTTATTAATACTCATGACTCGCTCCCTTCTGAATGTCAAGAGGGATGATCTCATCTCACGAACACCTGGTCCTCGCCTCTTGCACCATATTAGGCTAGCATCTTAGCTGGATCTTTCTTTAAGTTACATTAGAAACTATACGTTTCTTTCATTTCTTCCCCAAATGCATGGATTCGCCCTCATTGGACCCTATGACACATGGGTTCAATATATTAATAACATCTGAAAAGTATTTGACCTTGAGCATAGCATCGAAGAACTGTGCGAAGCACAACAACAATTAATTGTTCTTCTGACATTAAACATTCGAGAAGTGACTCGATTATGAACTTCAAGTTCCTAACAAAATATATGATTTCTGAATCATCAACTTGATCAATAAATGGTTGAACCATTCAACTATTCAATTTTCCACTTGGAATCATTATTATAAAAATATTTATATTCATGGCCATTTTTACCAACTTTTACAACTTGCAATTCTTCGACAGAATGCGGAAATTAGAATTGTAGTTTTATAATGAATTCATTTAGTTCATGGCACTAGGATTGAAAACATCCTTCAAATTATTCGTGGTTAAAGAATTATTTTTAATTGGCAGTGGCCCATTCTATTATTTGTGTAAGAACACAATATTACAACAACAACAACAACAACGGCAAAGGTCTTCCTCTGAAGAAGAATAAACTACTATCATGACAAATCCGGGTTCTAGCAAAATCAAAGTCTAAATGGAATTCGTAAACAAGGTTGAAATAAGAACTGATGGTTTCAAGAAATAACCTTCGGGTTATTCATACGACGAAATGTGTAGTTCCAATACTCCTACTATAAACCTGAGCCATCGAACCTGCTATTTGATTGATGCTCGAAAAAACCTCTTCATTCCTGCGACTTAACATGCGCACCTGGGAATGGCATTTCAACTACTCCACACATATAAATTTTTCTTCCCAAAATGTATACAATAAATCAAGCCTCTGCTTGTTATCAACACTGGAAGATTAATAAACTTACAAGTTTATTTTATTTTACCATTCAGTTCAACCCGTGAATTTACCATACTTATGAAAATCTTTATTTCACTTTCGAGTGTATTTACGTCATGATTTTATATAAATACAAAAATATCCTATTTGATACAATTATCAATTGCTTCCCGTTTCATGCCTCTCCGTGTTATCTGAGAAATATACTTTGCTCAATGCAAATATCAACTGTTCAACCAGAACTGACATGTTGGTTGAATGCGGGCTTGCGCTAACCACTTTCCTTCGGAAAATCTCCCGTTCCAAACTAGAAATGATTAAACTACTTCACAGGCTCTTTCTCAATACATATGATTATTAGAAAATATAATATCCAAGAATTATTTAGAAAAATTATAAAAATTAGTATTATTATTATTAGTGGATTATTATTATTATTATTTATATTATTTCAAATATGTTTAATTATCATCTCATTATGTGAGAATCCACATGTTCGAATCTTCGAATATGGAAAAAATATCCATTCCTCAACAAAAATAAATTTAACTTTTACAGTTACATCGGTTGATCTCCGTGGTTTCCCAAAAATATGAAATATTCAAATAAATGCTCGAAATGCTCGGTCATCGATCCTAAACTGTTCTGAGGGTTGAAAATACTCAGAATAACTCTAATAAGTCTTGCGTAAATCATTGCAAGCTTTAAATACGAAGAAAAAATGTGTTGGTCATCTGCAGAAAAATAGTTTGTTCCAATTAGCTAGGCATAATATAATTCAAATGTGGCTTACATTTCTTGATGGTCTTGAAGCGTAGTAAACCTGGTCTGCACCAGATTTATCCATAGACATGCCCTATCGGACAAGCACGTATAATCCTTGTATCCGCCGCCATCATATACCCACAATTCGTCTAGTCAGACATAGTGGTAGTATCTTTCGACGTTTGAATAAACTGTGGTTCCATTTTAATATGGGCTTCTATCAAAGCCATAACAGTTTGTTTAAATAGGGTCAGATCTAAGTGATCTCTTCTTAGATATGTCAGTTGTAACGTAACTCACTGTAATCTTATCAGTACAAGAAAAACACTGACAGTCTAAGCAATTAACGGCTGTTCTGAAGATCGTTCCCTGGGCATGGTTTGTTATATCACCATCTGCCATGCGCTAAGCAACTTGCAGTTTCCCTTGCGTAGACTAATGAACGCCACCGTTATAGACTAGTCTTCAGTGTACTGACAGATCGAAGTGGTTAACTAGTTACAAAAATGAAAACTGACTTGAAATGGATTTAAACATCCAAGTATTAAGTTATTACTGGACTGTGACAAAGTACTAATTTCTAGACAAAGTCTAGCATATGTCCTTGTAGAAATATAAATATTTCCACCAATGTCTGTAGAAATATCAATCACCTCAGTGATTCTCCTCACCAGAAACTTACTAAGTTCCAACTCGTAGCGCAGCACTTTTCGTGACTATCACGACTTTGAAAAGAACTTCTGCGTAGATCCGGCATCCATGTGCCTTGGCTCAGCGTAGATGCAACTTGCTCGCCAAGTGCTTGTGTTAGAATGAGCTGAAGTTGCTTCGGCCAGCTGGCTTTTATTTAAAACTGCCAGGGTCACGCGTCATCACGTTGTACTCTAGAAATCCTCATATCTCTTGAATCCCTGGTCCGATTTACTTGATACTAATTGCATTCTCTTTCATTTGGCCGTGCCAGTAATCTGATCCCAGTCTCAAGTCTCTACTCCATGGTTAACTATTTAATCAATAAATAGCCTCGACCTCTGCTATTACTCGCTACGTCACTTGACATCCAACTATCGGTAAATTCCTTCCAAATGCTTCGAGAAGCAATGTAGCGCGATATTCAAATATCTCAACTTTCAAAAGCGGCTACAGCCTTTCCCTCGATATCTAGGTGTCTGAAACTTGGAATAGGCTACCCATTCCTAGAGTTGGGCACAGTATGACCACCACCATTTTTAATTTTCATAGAGAGGATGTCCTAGAGGGCAAGGACCTATAGTAGGACTATACATTGTTATATAATAAGGAATATTAAATATTATTTAACATACAAAAACAAAGTTACAAAGTATTTTTACAATGACAGAAAATTACTATTCAAAGTTTTATTAAGTTTATAAATTAGGAAGTATCAGAGTGTAAGTTAGTTGTGAAGAATTGTTTGCAGGCTTTTTTAAATTTTAAGACAGGATTTATTGACTTTATATGTGCTGGGAGAGTATTATAATCCTTTATAGCCTGGTTAAATATGGGGCACTCCTGCAGAAATTCAAATGGGAGGTTCTCGGCCACCCTCCATACAGTCAAGACCTCTCTCACTGTGATTATGCCATGTTTGGTCCCCTGAAAAGGGCTCTGCGGGGCCAACGATTCACCTCGGACGCCGACGTACAGCTGTACGTGCGAAACTGGTTCACATCGCAGCCCAGGGAATTTTATGAGACAGCTATTCACCGCCTCGAGTCACAGTGGGACAAGTGCCTCAACAGCCAGGGCCAATACTTTTAAAATGCAGGTAGGCCTACTGGTTTCTGTAATTATGCCTCCGGCTCGTTACTTTTTGAACGCACCTTATATATTCCATTTAACGGTGCTCGGGTACTTGGTATCGCATAAGGGGGGTGCGCACAGTCTCACTTGCTCTAGGGATTCTTGTTGACCCTATGGTATGTTGTAAGCTCTGGGGACTACCTGGAGGAAGAAAGCATGGGCTGGGATTGCGTTATACCTAGGTACACCAGTTGTCATTAAAATGTAAATATTCAATCCTCATAACCTTAAATCATTGTGACGTGCTGTAGCACACCAGACAAGCAGCTTTAAGGAGGGAGCAGTATGAGATTGGTTCAGCAGAAAAGAGGAGACTTGAAGCGTTTGAAATGTGGTGTTACAGGAGAATGATGAAGATCAGATGGGTAGATAGGGTTACAAACGAAGAGGTATTAGGACGTGTGGGAGAGGAGTGATATTCCTGGCGACTGCTAATGAAGAAAAGAGAGGTTGGTAGGACACACACTAAGACACCCAGGAATAGCGAGCTTAGTTATGGAAGGATGGGTTGAGGACAAGAACTCGAGGGGTAGACCAAGGTTAGAATATGTTAAATAGTTTGCCTCGGATGTAGGGCGTGGTACCTGTGTAGAGATGAAACGATTAGCTCAGGACAGGGAAGCATGGAGGGCTGCATCAACCCAGTCAAAAGTTTGAAGACTCAAACAACAACAGTATAAGATGTCGCTATGCCTCAGAATCTGAAAAGTCTTCAATATCTAACTGCTTTAATCATAGCTCCTAAAATTAAGAGTTGGTGATTTGTGGGCCTTTCCTTATACAGAGTGTCTTAACATCAGTGCAGTTTGTAGACATTCCACAATTTTCAGATAAGTCTCCATATCAGATCTTTCAACACATTATTAGTAGACAGACACTGTTTTTGAATGGTGCAGTTCTAGCTTTTTACCATCATCTCAGCAGAGTACTCATAGGTCATTTCTACAAGTCTACAGTAGTTACGGGCTTATTGCTTAAGTAGAACACTATCAGTAAATATGATAAAATTGGTTCGGCTAGATCAAACATAAAAATGCGAAACGCTGGCATTTTTATGTTTGATCTAGCCGGACCAATTTTATCATATTAATTGATAATTTATCTGATCAAATGGAAATAACATCATATTCCCATTTGGGAATGTTCATAACCTATTAAGTAGAACACAGCTACTCCTGCATAGATTACTTGGTGGAGGGAGACTGTTTATTTATGGGATCATCATTTCAAATCTTATAGTATAGTACATACAGTATATAATTAGTTATTTTTTCAGATGTTTAACGCTTTCGTATTTATCAGTAATAGTTGCCACACGTTCTAAGTTTTCGACTGGATTCAATTTCTGGAGGGAAAAGACCGTTAGTGGGTGTCATTGTAGGTTTGGCAGTGTTTTGTAGAGCTATTTTGTCTTGTATAGTTGGATCTGATGATGATCGCTTGTTGAGCCAAACATGTCATCCCTTAGTTAATTTTTTCTAAGTCCATAACATTATATACAGGGTGATTCTTATTAACGTTTAAAGCTCTCTGTATCGAAGTAGATGGCATTGAGACAAGTAATTTGATATAGGACACTTAGGGCCGCAAGTGTCCGGAAATTCCTTAAAAGTGAACCACAACTGTTAAACATATGACGTCATCAGGTGACGGCTCAGCTCGAGCAGTCAGCTTGAGCGGTCAGGCGTGAATCTATAGAATGAAGCTGTCCAATTCTCAGCTTTATTCGACTCCATAATGGAATCCATTAGGTCCGTATTGAAAAAGAAACTGTTATGCCACAATTTGAGGAAAACTCAAATTGTGGCATAACAGCTCTCCAGTTCGTAATTCATAGTTTTTATTTTAAAAATAGTTAGCTTTCTAATGAAATCTACCTAAAACAACAACTGATGAGTTATTTTGCTGTTTTTCGGTAACAGAACAGCGTTAGACTGTGCACGATTACAATTCCGTTGTATGGCACAAAACGCACATTTTCCTTATTTAATTTTCTTCTTGTCTCTTCATATTTTACTATGAAATAAGATGACGGAAAAGAGTCGTTATTGCTGAACATTGTGTACATCTGCTTAACAGCACGGTGGCAAAAGTGACGATACGTGATAAGGACAACACGTGTTTTCCTTTTTCTGCCCACAGCCGTTTGTGGGTTGTAATGTTTAACTGCAAGAACGTTGGGCGATACATGCACAAAAATAAAAGCGTTGCTTCCACTTGAAAGGCGAAGAGAGAGAACAAAAAAAGATGATGGATATGCCCCTGATTCGAACCCCGAATCCCACGCGCACAAGTCGCACACGCAGACACGGAACCAGAGTGATATGACATTCAAAGTTTGCTTTGGACGGTTTGGTGTGCGTATGAATGCACGGGCCTGACCGCTCGATCTGAGCCTCACCTGATGACGTCATATGTTTAACAGTTGTGGTTCACTTTTAAGGAATTTCCGGACACTTGCGACCCTAAGTGTCCTATATCAAATTACTTGTCTCAATGCCATCTACGTCGCTACAGAGAGTTTTAAACATTAATAAGAATCACCCTGTATATTTTAATCACATGCCATTTTCCTCAGGTTATTTTCCACATGTCCCAGTAATTGGAATGCCATTGAGTTGACCGATTGAAAAGTTGTAATACCATGACAATATTAAATTTACCCAAGTCAATGATTTCTTTTCGACTATCCACTAATTTTATTATTCTATGTATGACCTTCCATCATATTCCTCAGATAATCAGGAGTCTCCTTTTGCAATCATTTATTATATGGATTATAAGCATTGTGCTCAATACCTCACAAATAATATATTGTGACAGATAATTTCAATATCTGCAAGTGTCATTCCATCCCTAGTTAGGAAAATCTCTTAGAAAAATCACCACTACCTCGGTCTTTTAAGGGGTGATCTCTGGGGGTGTTGTTGCATGAAGAATGAAATAAAAAAGAGATATCTCCTACCGGTATTTGAAGAGTCCCATGTTTCTATTTTCACTTGCTAAGGATGATCCTAAAAGTCACAAAGAAAAAAAGGGAGTACAAATATTGTCCAAAGGTCATTTTCAGCAGAATTCAATACGGTATAGTCTCTTTGTGGTAAAAATAATATTTTACCAATAGCTCTTAGTAGGCTATATCATACCTTCTTTTTTTTTAGGAATATTAAAATTTTAAAGGATAATTTTTAGTTCTTGAAAAATGAAGTTATCTGTTCAGAATATGACTTAACAAAATTATATTTTTAATGTTTCCTATTCATCAGGAATAATTTATTTTGAACTTCAAATTCTGTACAAAGAGTAATGACAGATGCATCACACTAATCTGCATCAAAAATGTTGAATTACTTTTCCCAACAACCAGTTAGTGTTTTCGAGAAATTATGTTTTACCATTAGCATGCATTTGACTCTTAGTCAAATATACATTAGTAATAAAGGTTTTTCTCACCCTTTCAACAATTGCTAAATTTTAGATTTTAGAAATACAGTATGTGTTTTTTTATATTTTATTTTTAAAGTGTTAATTATTTTATAGATTAATATTTTAACAATGTTGTGTCAAGTCTGGAGAAGAGAGATTGATAGTAGCCCCCGAAACATGTACCACAATATGAAAAAATAAATGTCATAGTATGAAAAGGTATTGACTAGGCGATACCATGTTATCACTCTAATATATCATACCTTCTGTAGACACTAAATTTCCCTTAGTTCCAACAAGGAATTTCAGGCCTTATGCCAATGACATTTGACCAACTGATTAGTGCTGATACCTTTTTCAAAACCCCCTTTATAATTTAGCTTACTATTCAGCTTGCAAGGCTATTGTGCTAGAGCATATAATACTGATCCACTGTCATAGTATTCTTTTCTAATTTCAGAGTCTCTTGATTGGAGAATATAACAGATAAAATGGCAGCGAATAAGGGAGCAATACCCAAAAGACACAACGTGGGTTGTTGTAAAGTAACCGAGACGTTCAGTGGTCTAGACGGCCATATTAAGATGTGTGAATCTCATAAACCTGGAATTGTCCAATTTAAGCTCAAAGATGAGATGGTAGAGGCCACATTCGAGACGACAGATGGGCTTTCTGATAAGGATAAGAAGCACCTGAAAGAGTGCATAGTACCTGGAACAGCTGTGCTCGTAGATGTTGAGCTAACATCGTGTACTTATCAAGTAAAGCCTGGTGTAGTAGTGACTCAATTGTGGCTAAAGGGGGAAGAAAATAAAATGGCCACAAAAGATAATAGTAGAACCCTTCAAATGAAAAATTATAAGGCACAGACAGATATCCTCACCGGTGTTATACATTCGGTGGTCGATAATTATGCGTTGATCAGCTGGCAACCAGACACGAGTAGATGTGTCATTATGGCCCAGGAATCATTCCGCTTGTTCGGTGTGCCATGTAGGCACATTCAACTTGAGCATCTGAAGTTGGAAGGTAAGGTGATTTCCTATTTACTTGGCTGTAAGAAGGGAGTAACTCTATTATTAATGGTTTTATCATATGTTTATGAGAACTCATTATAATACTAATCACTTGGGAGACTCAACATATCTTCAACTGTGTTTTATTTGTATAGACAGCAAGCATCACATGGACAGTGTACTGTATCCTTCTTCCTGGAGATGATCCACCAATATCCACAGATGGAGAAGGATCGCAGCATCTTGTAGTCCCCGGCTAGAAAAGCTGCTAAGAGCTACTGGCGAATACACTCGGGATATGGTCAGAGGAACTTAAAAGTGCTATAGAATACTAACTACTTAGGTTATGGGTTCTAAAAATACACGGGAGAACGAGAATCAAAACAATCTCAGGCGCGATGGGATAAGAATCAGGTTGATGACGTCGCCACCTCCTCTAATATACTACAAAAGATAATGCAAATTTCTATAAAAGGTATCAGGAATACACAAGACACGTGCCTGCCTATTTATTCCTTAAAAACACGTTACAAAAATAACAGAAATCGCACTAACTCTGCAGTATATCCTAAAAGGACTTCACTGCTCTTGCACGACTAAATAAAATAAAAATGAACACAAATTGGCAACAAACTGCTGTGCCCTAGGTAACAGGAATTGACAACAAAAATGATATAATTACGTTACCTAATTCAAAATAAAAAGAAAGTTACTCATAGCCAGGGACCGGACATTTATGCACTGAAAACAATTACAATATGCATGCAATTTTTGCACTAAAAATGTAGAAATATGCACATAACAATTTGCCAATCTTATTCACTGTTCGTTCCCTCCTTTTCCCTAATATGTGCAGTCGTTTTTGCATGTTGTTCAAGTTGAAATGTCTTTTCACATTTCACTTCCTTCGAGCATACATCACAATAGATGACAATGCCATCAGTTGAATAATCACTATTACCTATTACTTTCTGCTGCTATTCTCTTTAGGCATGTTTTGGCAGCATGCTTGCATAAAATACTGTTATAAGTTCTTTGGAAAGTTGCTTACAAGGGATACTACCCAGATGGTGAAAGGAATGTCCCACCTCATCTATTTCTTGAAATGCCAGGCATAAAATACTGTTATCTCGTTATCTGTTGCTTAGAAAGTTGCTTACAAGGGATGACCAACACGCAAGCGAAACCAATTTTGTTCCAGATGTTTAAAATTACACTTAATTTCAAATATATATGCTAAAATATGCTGTTCAGAATATGCAATAAATCCAATAAACCCACAATATATGCATTTACATATGTGCATATGCATTTTCAATAAATCTGGTCCCTATTTATAGCGTAGGCCTCTGCCATTACAATTACTATTTGCTACTTTATACAATCTCGAACTCCTGTCTCCTACACTACCTCTGATCTAAATTACGTTCAAGTAAAATAAATTCTATGCAAAACTTATACACACCTTTTCTATATCTGTCTTCAAAATCCAGCTATTTACAACACTTAATAATGAATGAATTCTATTTACAACACTTAATAATGAATGAATTCTATTTACAATAAACTCTCTTTAACAGCTCGACTACTCCCTCCATTCTACGATCTCCACTAGACTTGGTTTCAAATTCAATAGTACTTGTCAATTCTGGAATCGATAGTCCATACAATAATGTAGAGACATAGTTAATAACTTCTCTCTGGTCATTCCACAATAATACAGATAATAATAATAATAATAATAACTTCCAACAAAATAATTATTACCAGTGTGACCTATTCTCTTTAACACAGAACCATATAAATTAAATGCAACCTCAGCTATTCTATCGATCAGCTGTTCCTAACTGTTTCGACGTGGTTGAAATATCCATCAAAACGTATGTCATGTCCTTCAGACTGACTTCGTTACAACACAACAATCTTCTCTCTAACAATATCAACAGTATTGTTACACAAATATCCACTTTACAATATCTATGAAGTCATAGATATTCATCAACAGTATTCCTTCTTCTCATATACAACTTAATAACTTTGACTATCTGTAAACACAGATATCAACAACATTCCAATCTCAATGTAACGATGCCATACAGCCCATTGCCAGTATCACAAAACCCAACATTACTTTCCTCCGTCTATCGGGAATACTACATCAACCTTTCTCAAAATAATATATCGTCGCAGCTTCATTCTTAACAATGTGTTCACGTCTGTATCTTAATTAACTTCTGACATATCAACTCCAAACTGCCTTCCTCACTGGTTGCAAATAAATCCACAATAATATTACAATAAATTAATGGTTCTCTAGTTGTCCTGATATTTACAGGTAATATAATAACCTTAATAAATTCAATAGCTCTGATACATCATCTATTCGTTGTCTCATGACAATCTTAAATGTCAACAAAGTATACACCTCATGAGTATTCATCGATACCACAATTGTTACACAACATGACATTAATAACTTTCCTTCAATATGTCTAATAACATTACACTGTTCACCAATCTATTCCTTCCTTCTATCTTATTACATCATTCACATATCCTGTGAGAAATATTCGTTATCTGATCTGACAATAAGTCGTTAATGATTTAACCCCATTTTTATCTGGAATAAAGTGTTAGCAACATGGTCCGCTCAAGCGGTTTGGGAAAGGCTGTCCGCGCCTCAAGCGAGCATTGGTTCGAAAACCAAATATCGTCTGTCTCCAAGACCAGAAAGCCTTGGATAATATTGATACAGTATAATTATATATATACAGTTCTGTTATCTCGGATGTGTGCCGCTACTTGAGTGAGTAACATGTTTCAAGATGGCGGCCTCCATGCCAGTCGCCATGTTATTTTTTCCAAGATGGTGGTCCCACACGACCATGGTCCCGGGTTCGATTCTTGTTGCTTTTGTACTTTTTTAAAATGTATTTTTAATTATTTTTTTGTTTCATAGGGACTTGTGTTTTTTGTTACAAGCTGTGCAACTTGGTTGAGAGGTCCAGGGTTCGATTCTTGTTTCTTTTGTAACTTATTTTATTTTTTTAAAAATTGTTTTCGTTACATTTCTCAGGTTCTACGTTACATTTTTTTTTGCAGATCACACGTTACATTTCTGCAGGTTACACGTTACATTTTGCAGGTTACATGCGTCATTTTGCAGGTTAAACGTTACATTTTTTTCCTGGTTCTACGTTACATTTTCCAGGTATCACGTGATGACATTTCTACAAGATGACGACGTCTAACTTCTTTTATTATTGTTTTACATTTTGATTTAAAGATGTTCCATTTATAGACATGTTTTTATTAACCCTCTTAGTGCCAAGCCATTTCCTGAATTACTTGCCAAGAATGCCAAGCCATTTTTAATGGTCATGCAGACTGTAAAAAAAAAATCATAAATACCACATTTCCTACGATAGAATCATTATTTTTGCTTTGCATTATAACCAATACCCCATTATTTCATACATTGTGTTCATAAAAGTAAATACGGCATCTAAATCTTTTTAATAGAGGTTATTCTGATAATTGTTCAATTTTTCTTTCTTTTTTTTTTGTAAAAAATCATTTTTGAGCCTAAATTAAGGACACCTAAGAGTCATATTCGAAGAAACACTACGTTTCCAGCTGTAGAAAGTACATAGATACATCTGCAGGCAGACAACTTCAACAAGAAGAAAACAACTGCACCGCAATTTTGGCGGGAACGCGCGTCATTGGGGAAGCGCAAAGAGAGGGCGTTAATACAAACTCAAACCTATCGCGTAACGGACTTCGAAGGAAAAAAGAAAACACCGCACAGGCAAGCTTGAAACCTCACCTTTCCAGCAGTATGAAATAATCGCGAACATATGCCTACAGAAATCTTCAATAATAAGATAAACAGCGCGCCGATTGAAGTGCTAATTCACATGGTATTTTTTTTTGTAACATAGGGACTTGTGTTTTTAGTTACAAGCTGTGCGACTTGGTTGAGAGGTCCCGGGTTCAATCTTGTTGCGTTTGTACTTTTTTTTTGGTATCACAGGGACTTGTGTCTTTTGCAGCAATGCAAAATAATCTAAGTTCTTTTTATTAATGATTTACAAGGACTAATTCACATGGACATATTATTGTGACTCTATGTAAGCATGCTTGGGATATGTATAGAAACGTATAGAAAGTACAATTTGTCTATTAAAATAAATTGATTTACTGAAAATAAGCCAATCTACTAAGGGGGCCAGTAACTATGGACCCCTTGTGAGTTTGCCTAAAAACTAGCAATTTAATGCATTGTTTGTGGAATTAAGCCAAGATGTGAGTTACAGACATGTTTTTTACTTGGTTTTTTTTACTATGCCCAGTGATGGCAAAACATCCAAAAGTTGAAAGTTGATTAAAACTCAGCAATTCTTCTAGGTTTGTGCCTAGCTTGGTGTCCTAGGCGAAACCCCACACAAGACACGGCACAAACCTAGAAGAATTGCTGAGTTTTAATTCACCGGCCGTGAAAGCCAATACACCATCTTTTTGAAAGTTGATATTTATATACAACAAGCGGTCTTGTACTCACTGTTTATGTGCTCATTTTGTCTTAAGTTTTGGTTTACAAGTAACAAAAAGTCGAAAGTTAGTACGTATACAGAACAAGCGGTCTCGTACTCGCTGCTATGTGTTAATTTTTTCTAAGTTTTGCTGTGCTAGTAACAAAAAGTTGAAAGTTAATAATTATACAGAACAAGCTGTCTTGTAGTTGCTTGGTATAGAGAGAGAGTTTTTTGCATTATGTCTAACATATCATCCTCACTCTGTGAAAAATGTGGAGCAGCGTTTAGTCGAGAATCCAATAGGACACGCCACATGCATTCATGTGGAACCTTATAATCGGACATCCAATTCTTCGCTTCCAATACCGCCTTCCTGATCAATTTCATGGTCAGCATCCGAGTCTTCAGATCTTGTTTCAACTTTGTCTTGAGTATCAGAGTCACCAATTTCTTTAAAATTATCGACTAGCGATTCGGTATCTTTCAACAGAAGGCGACATATTTCATCTACATCCTTAGGTTTTTGTAAGTCGTACATCTCTTTATTTACATGCAATAAGGCATCATACCAAACCAAATAATCGCTCTAACAGCACACCTGCAACTAAATGACAACTCACTGACAGAATGCTACATCATTGGTCACACTGGGGCTAGCAGTCCCACATGACGCAGCAGTTGACAAATGTTACAAGTGTGGAGTTATTTTTTGGCTTGCCATTTCATAACTCCAGGAATATCCTTACTAAGGTATGGTGTAAGATGTCCCAAGACAATAAAATCATAACTTGAATTGTTGGCTTGATATTAAAACTAAAACGAACCATGAAGCTGTCAGACCCATGCATGACTAACGGAGGGTTTTAAAAAAATGTGAGCACGGTATTATAATATACAAGGAGCAAGTCTTCAAAATGTAATGCTTTTCAGTCGGTCAACTTGATTGTACCCAATTTTAACGAGTGTTTCTCTAATCGTGAAAAAAAAAAAAAAAAAAGATACGAGCCTTACAGTAGTCGCATATGATGTGTAACATCTGACATGTTATCCTACTCGTATACTACACAGCTTGGACATTCTTAAAATGTTAATTTACACTCCATTTTCATACTGGTACTATGATGAATATATATATTGAATTGGAGATATGCTACTGTCACATTTGTGGCGCAGCTGTCAAGCTGTTAGTCTCTCACCAAGGTAGACCGGGTTTGATTCCCGGTCAATACATGTGAGATTTTCGAATTGAAATGCCATGTCCTGTGGTTCGCATTCCACGTAAAAGGGAGGTACTGTGGATCATGATCGTGAGATTAACGGACACGCAAAACTACAAGCTTCCTTCCTTCCTTTTACATTAATAATTCATAATAACAAAGTGACACACAACGTCGACAGTACTCTCAAATACTGTGAGCACATTCCTCAGTAACTATAACATTCATTATTCTCAAGGCTCTCATACAGTTCGTCGTAAACAATCAAAACATGGCTTCCTACAATCATGAAATGACCTAGTCTCACATATGATGAAAATACAGCTTTTATTGCACTCATATAACAACATTCTGTTATGCATTTAATATTTAACCACTCACCCACAGCTTGACAACAATGCCGCTTACTTAAATGTCATTTGTCGTCTTTGTCCTACCCCATGTGATATTCAACCTTGAACGTGAAGCTTCATAAACTGCTTAATGACAAATGAAAGTCGGTGAAACATTTGCCACTGTGCTCGTCAAACCAGTGCCTGCTAAATGCACTGTATACTGTATTGCCGTAACATTCTCGCGCTACAGAGCACACACTGCCTTGTTTTCAATACACACGTTTTCACTTGTACATCCAGCTGGCAGTGCGTCTTCATTTCCGTCCGATCCACTTCTGTTCGATCCACTTCCACCCGATTCACTTCCGTCCCATTTTTCTGGCAGTGCGTCTTCACTTCCGTCCGATCCACTTCCGTTCGATCCACTTCCGTTCGATCCACTTCCGCCCGATTCAATTCCGTCCCCAATTTTCAAAATCACTCCCACAAAACTATCCAGCAACCGAGCGGAAAGATGTTACACATCAATAATTACATGAGATTAATAAATACACTTGGATGGCCAGTTTCGATCGTCAAGCGATCATCAACAGATCCTTTACACTTAGGCTGTTAAATCTATATCTACGAGTATGTGGTTGATGGTATTTACAAGTACTTTAATTTAGTTACAGCAGTTATCATAAACTAGCGCAACGCTGCAAAATTTGTTAGTTATATATGATCTATTGTTGTTAAAATATTGTTAGTGGCCATTGACCTTCAAATTCGCTTGCTTAGTGCAATATCTGAGATTGTTATTAAATGGTCAGGTTAGAGTGGATTGTGAACTTGGCTAGTTGTTGGAGCGATGTGCGGTCCATTCTCGTGCAGCAGCTACCCACCACTCATATCTTGGTAAGTTGCACTAGTTTCCAATAATAGACCAGGCATATTAAGTTTTTACCTAAAAAAAATAATAATGTAAAGCTGAAATTTGGCATAGATGTTCCCTAGTACCCTAGAAACAAATCCTGAAAAGTCCCCATCTCTGCGGTGTCCGCGTCATAGTTTTTGGAGGGTTCAAAAGGGCTTAAATGGGGCCTAAGTGCCAAAAACAGCATTTTTGCTTCCTGCGTTCAAAATATTGATCCAAAATCAGTTCTAATGACCTTTGATAGTAATAAGAGAAGGACTGATTTAAATATAATACTCTTATTGGTCGTAATTATTGCCGTACATTTAAACAGATGGGTAATAAAACATTTTTAGCTCAACTTTTCTCACGAAAATTTAGCTAATTTGTCATTAGCCGGGACTTATCGTGTAAACAGCTGCTGATAGCGACTAAAGACCCGAAGTAAAAGTTGTAAAGCACACTTGTAGCTTTAAAACGATACATTGCCCATGTTCATCCGACAAACAGCAGCAGAGATACAGTTACAAATATAAGAGTGCAAGTGTGGCAGTCGCTTTCCGAACGAACGCCCATTTAAGCTGGTGGGCTCCATCTATTCACCTTTGCTGACACCATTTTGTATCTTTGATCAAGAGATTTTAGGATGGTATTCCTTTGAATCTAGGTAAACTAGCAGAAACAGTTTGCATAGAACAAAACGAGTTTAATGCAGTTAGTAGTTAAACGTACATTCATAATATGCATAATGCTAATAATAACAAAACAAATCTTAAAAAGCTTTCTTTAGACAAAGAACACTTGCAAAACAAAGCTTACATCGGACTCAATCGTTCTCCTCATCGTCTGAGCCATCAAATGTGACGTTGCCACACGCTTTTCCACTGCAGTGTCCACACATTAAGGAGCATTCTAAACCGGAACGTACACACTCACACCGGCTGCCACAAGAGATCTTGCAGTTGCAGGACACCAAATTGAGGAGATGATCTGGAGCAGCTGGAAGATGAGTTGTCACTGGTACTAAATCTAAGTGTTGGATTTTTCATCCCCATTGGGTCGGGTCCAAAGAAAATCCTAACCTTTCCTGAACTTGCAAATATACCCGCAGTGAATGTTGTTTGCATGCCGCCGAAGTCGGCGGAAGTGAAGTCAGCTGAAATGATGCAGTGACCGGCTGTTTGGCAATTTTTTGGCTGTATTTCACTACCCGAAGTTCGTCGAGGCTTTTGCACTCCAATTTGGCACTATCGTGGAGACAAATGGCGAACTTCTCTCCAGCTGATATTATGGCCTTTTCATCTGGAGCCGTAGAGACGAATACCTTCATTTCCTCGCATAAAGATGCGGAATCCTTCGTTATTTTCCAGGCTTGCTGTTTGAAGTACTACTCTACCCACAGCTTTCCTGTGCGAGATTTCTGGGTCATTGAAGAAAATGTGTCATGAAGCGACTCTTTGAGACGTTGAAGGCAAGGATATGATAGCAAGTCGTTGGTGGTGCCTTCTTGGAATGCGGTAAAAAGCGCCTGTTTTTCGTCCTTGTCATCCTTCAGCCCGTCGTTCATTGAGTAACATTGTCCCGACAGCCTGTTTTGTCAGAAAATGCGCTCTGTGGGCCCCAGAACATGCACAGTTTCGCGTTATTGATACATTTGAAATTGAAGGCATAACGTAATCATTAACAGAGAGCTAATTGCAAGCCTGCGTGGCCTGACATCATGTGAGTCACTGACGATTTAGCGTATATTTCCACCCAGAGCTCCTCCAAACCGCTTCCATTCATCACATAGCCGATTACCCCAAGAAACGACATCAGAAGGTGAAATCCGCCTAGATGAACAACCACGTTTTTGAGTTCCTCTGAAGTGTCCGATGCGACTATCTCTGCAACTTTCGCGTATAGGGGCTGGTCAAAGGTTACGAAACAAGCGCTTTCTTTCACTTCCGCGCACTCTCTTGCGGCAAACTTCAACGCGGTATATATAGTTGATAGATAGCTTGGTTCCAAGTTAATGAACGGCAGGGCATCAATTGACGTTGTCTGGGAAGCTGGTTGAGCATGAGCAGACAGTGACGTCTTCATAAAGCCGTTCCACGAAGCGGGTAAATTAATACCTGACCACCGTCCAGATAACCACAAGGAGTCCATCATCGACGCAATAGCCACAGAGTTTGGGGCTTCCACAGTTAACTCCTTAATCTTGACGTCCTTTGAACCAGGAGAAGAGGGTTTCCGATACCACGAAATGTTGAACTTTCCCATCGCCGCAATCACACCAGCATTAGGAACTTGTCGTGTACGTGGGAGTGGAGATATTTCACTGTCAGGCGCTCGACCTGTGCACTTGATGCCTTCCCTGCAGTGAAATGTGCTTCACCCGTCCAATGTCCATATGTTATAGTCAACGTTGTCAAAGCAAAACTGGGTGAACGCTCCAGCATTCGGGATTGGACGTTCTTCACGAAGCGCTGAAACTTCGTACCGGTAGACTTCCGCCACATTTACTAAAAATCCAAGACTGTTTAGAAGTTGAATTAATTGTTTCGAGTTTTGTTGGCCTGCTCCGATAGGCCGAGCGCTGTTGCCTAGAAACGCGATCGGGTGACTTTTCAACAGCGGTTATGCTTTGGGACCGTAACTCGGTAACCGTTTCTCGCGTAGACATGGGTAATGTACCAATGCAAAGGTAAAAGTATGCTTTATAACTTTCATTCTGTGTCTTTAGTCAATATCAGCAGTTGTTTAAAAAATAATGACCTGATAATGACAAATTAACCAAATTTTCGTGTAAAAATTGTGCTAAAAATGTTAAATTAGTAGGTTTTTTTCCTTCATCAATAGCAATAATTAGGCCTGATAAGTCCGTTATCCTACTGGTTCATTTTTATTAATTGCTAAAGCTCGCGAGAACTAAATTTGGATCAATATTTTGAACGCAGGAAGCAAAAATGCTGTTTTTGGCACTTAGGCCCCATTTAAGCCCTTTTGAACCCTTCAAAAACTATGACGCGGACACCGCAGGGATGGGGACTTTTCAGGATTTGTTTCTAGGGTACTAGGGAACATCTATGCCAAATTTTAGCTTTACATTATTTTTTTTGAGGTTGGCCGTGTTTTTTGCATATAATGCCTGGGCTATAATTGCTGCAACTGAATAAGTGTATTTATTAATCTCAGGTATATTTTTCCAGGATTAGGGGAACACACATTACAATTGGATTCAATCATATTGACCGACTGAAAAGCATTAAATTTCGATTACTAAGGCAACACTGAAAACAGGATCCAACACGATAATGAGCAATCTTGTCAAAGAGGTGTTTTGGGAAAAGAAGATACTAAAGCATCAAAAATTAACCTTCCATATCAGCAACTAGGAGCCTCCATGGCTTAGGCGGCTGCACGCCGGCCTCTCACCGCTGGGTCCATGGTTCAAATCCCGGTCACTCCATGTGAGATCTGTGCTGGACAAGACGGAGGCAGACAGGATTTTCTCCGGGTACTCCGGTTTTCCCTGTCAAACTTTCATTCCAGCAACACTCTCCACTATCATTGTATTTCATCTGCCATTCATTTAATCATTGCCTCAGATGAGTGCGATAGGTTTCGGCAGCCTGCACAGTTCATATCCTCGCCGCTAGATGGGGGCTTCATTCATTCCATCCCTGACCCGGTCGGTCGACTGGAAGCAGGCTGTGGATTTTCATCGGCAACTACAGGGTCTTTCACTCAAAGTGGGGCCGGCCGCACAGCGCATGGAGGGTCGGACGAGCACATGGCAACTCACTGAGCTTGGGGTCGAGAGAGCGCCCGTACGAATCGCATGTAAATAACAAGCACACATAATGAAAATGAAAATCCACAGCCTGCTTTCAGTCGACCGACCAGGTCAGGGAATGGAATGAATGAAGCCAGCATCTAGCGGCTATGAACTGTGCCGGCTGCCGAAGCCTGTCGCACTCTCATGGAGCAATGATTAAATGCATGATAGATGAAATGAAATTATAGTGGAGAGTGTTGCTGGAATGAAATTGTGACAGGGAAAACCGGAGTACCCGGAGAGAAACCTGTCTGCCTCTGTTTTGTCCAGCACAAATCTCACATGGAGTGACCGGGATTTGAACCACGGACCCAGCGGTGAGAGGCCAGCGTGCTGCCGCCTAAGCCACGGAGGCTTTATAATAACACATAATCAAAGTAAAATCATTGTCACAGATGATGTTGGAAAATGTCTTCCACCTGCATCTAGACATTTCTGGCATCTTCTAAGGAAATGTTCATTCACACGCATTAGTTCATCTACCGAGATAGCCTCAATTTCTCTCCTGATATTCAGTTTGAGTTCATCTAGTGTGTTGTTACATAAACCGTATTTTTAAATTATTGTCCCCATAAATAAAAGTTGAAGCAATAGTGTTTATCACTCAGCAATACTACGTTATAAAATGTTGAAACGCAACAACAATTAAACAATAACGACGTACACACGTTATAAACTTATAACACGTATAACTTAAAAGAGGCTATAAACAAAATAAGGAAGTAAACTTTACTCGTCAAATCCTGCGTCGCAACTGTCTGAGCTCCGTGTTGCGATGAGCTCGTCTGAGCTTTGGCTCGACCTTCTGCCTGCAGTGCTGCGTTAGTCATGCGGCCGGCCCCACTTTGAGTGAAAGACGCTGTAGATTGAGTTCAGGTAGAGTATACTGCAAAGAACCCTGGTAAAGTAACAGTACCGTACTACCTTTTCTCATTAGCACTTATGGCAATGCAAGTACTGGATTTATAAATGTTATTGAAGTGTAACATCCTTCCGCTCGGTTGCTGGGTAGTTTTGTCGGAGTGATTTTGAAAATTGGGGACGGAAGTGGATCGGAACGATCGAGCTGGCAGAGGTGGATCGAACGGAAGTATGCACTGCCCGCTCGATCGATCGAACGGAAGTGTACTAGCTGGCAGTGGTGGAAAACGGAAGTATGCACTGCCCACTCGATCAATCGAACGGAAGTGTACTAGCTGGCAGTGGTGGAAAACGGAAGTATACACTGCCCGCTCGATCGATCAAACGGAAGTGTACTAGTTGGCAGTGGTGGAAAACAGAAGTATGCACTGCCCGCTCGATCGATCGATCCAGCGAGCAGTGGTAAGACCCAGCTGGCAGTGGTACGAGAAACAATGAGCACGCAGTGTCAGAAATTGATACCATGACGTACTCTCGGCAATGTGGAATGTATATGACATACTGAACGGAAAACGCTCATGCGAACTTTGGTGTCAAGGGATTGAAACAAATGACATGGTACATGTTCGAATTCTTCGTATCAGTATTTAAATGGTAAAATGCCTTAATATCAAACATTGTAAGTAGTCGGCATTGCCGGTATTATGTTTCTGCACAATGGCTATTCAAATATTAACCCACATAACGGTAATGCAGTCATCAATATAATATAATCGTTGTGGTTATACGAGAATTGAGCAAGCCTTCATGAACTATTACTGAATACATTCTCTTTACACACAAGAGGGCGTATTCATAAGGCATTTTAAACTCAATTTCACTCAGGAACATTATCGAAACAAGCAAAACATAAATGAAACTTAATTCCGTAATGCAGTATTATTGGAACGTGGATATAAGTGACCATCTTGTGCACAACATTTGCGCAGTCGAAATAGCCGTGGGGTTAGTGCTTATGACTGTGAATCTAGAGATCCTGGGTTTGAATCCCGTACGGGGTAGATATTTTTGTTACCAGATTATCATTTTAAACGATATTTATCATATCAATATGACTCATTTTAACAGAATCCATATGAAATTACGTGTTGGTCTGTGAATGAAGAGGACCTGTTAATAAGGAATTTAAGGTTTGAGCGGTGTCGCGTCTATTAATCTAGTTGATCCATATCGTATTCTTTATCTTGGCTAGTGCTGGTGGAAGCTAAAATTCATCTAATAAAATGAATTCCGTATTATAAACTACAATATCTGTAAAACACCCCCTTTTACAATAGATTAATATTTGTGCCAATAATAGTATAAAATTCCGGTCTATCAACAATTTCACGTGAGGTTTCTTCTATGTCAGATGTTACACATCATATGCGACTACTGTAAGGCTCGTAATTTTTTTCTTTTCCTGCATATTCGAACAAAATTGCAACCAATCATTAAGTGACCTAAGGAAGCTGATTGACTACATACTGGCAGAAGAAAAAAAATATTGGTCTCAAATCATAAATTGGCCATCCAGTAGACAAGGTGAATCACCAGAGGAAAATTCCTAGCTATAAATAGAGTACCGTACAGTGAAAATGGACATCTTAGTGATTATACTCGTACGCAATGTATTTCTTTTCATTTTCTCAGTGTTTATCCATTTTTAAAATAGTTTTGACGATAGTGCTGTCAGATTAATCTGTAAGAGTACTGTTACACAAAAATTGTATATTATTTTAAGCACATAAATACAACCCAAGATCGCGAGTTCAAACCCGGACGAAGTCATCGGATTTTTAAGAGCGTCAAAATCCTTCAGTATGCATTCGTTAGGGGAGGAAGTAAAGCAGGCAAGCCCATGTCATAGTACAGAATCACCATATCCCACGAAACATATTAAGGATAGAGTAGCTGCAGCATTTGTAGCAATGAATGACATTTTGTTGCTCCGTCAGCTAGGCTATCGATTGACATAGCAATTAGGTTGTTTCATGTGAAAATATCACCGATAATCACGTATGGATTAGAAATGATATGGGAACATCTCACCAAAAGAAACCTTCAAGACATTTAAAATGTTAAAGCAATTTAAATGAAAAAACTACTATGTTTGTCCAAATTTACCCCGTCATGACTGTGTTATGATTTAACAAGAGAAATTTTCTACATAGAAGAACTCTGATATCACCTGATCTTACTATCTACAGCTGCATTTGATCAACTGAAAACAGAGCATGCTGAACTGCTATGCCCAAGATCGCAGGTTCAAACCCGGACAAAGTCATTGGATTTTTAAGAGCGTTAAAATCCTTCAGTATGCCTTCGTTAGGAGAGGAAGTAAAGCGGGCAGGCCCATGTCATAGATTTATGGCATGTAAAAGAACCTACCACTACAATTGGTAGTGTGTAGCTAAATATGTAAGTAATTTGGTTAGAAACGCTCTATCAAGTTCCAATGTTCGCTGCTAGGTGTCAGTGACAGTGGCATCTCTGGTAGTCAAAGTTGGAACTACTTGAAATTGAACTTGATGGGGAGCCTACGGATGTTCAATTTAAATACCCCCATCTGGCCATTGGATGCAATTAAATTATAATTAATAACAAAAAAAGAGAAATATGGGAAAACTTCTACACCTCGGAGGCTATGACTAACACGGATTGGAGAATGGCAGATTATAAACTCAGACACATAGTAACTAGATTGGCAACATATGGGTTTCATCACCGAGTGTGTACCAACAAAGTGTGTCACGCCGACCACAAAATGTATTTGTGTACAGTAGAGTCTCGCAAACTCGGCCTAATGTGGACCGAAGGTTGGCCGAGTTCGCGAAAATGCCGGGTTATCGGGAATTGTGTTGAAAAGAAGAAATAAGCTCTTTGTTTTGGTTTAAAAGTAATGCGATGCAGTACATTTATTTATTTTTAACAGAAACACAAGTTTTAAAATGATTAAGCCACTACAATTACAGTACTTGAATATATAGGCTAGTTCAGTACTGTACTGCATAACAATCAAGAAAACTTATAAAAACTAGGCGTACGAATTATTTTTATAATATGTACACTGTACAGTATACGTACAAAACAGTTCCTGTAGGCAAATAGTTTTTTATGAAAAGTAAGTTCTCTTCTTCGGCGGGAGCGTGATGGCGCAGTGGCTTAGCTGCTCGTCTTTCACCCGGACGGCCGGGGTTCGAATCCCGGTGACAGCGGGGTGGAATTTTCACCTGAAAAATCACGTGGCGTCAGGAAGGGCATCCGGCCTTAAATCCCCGGCCAAAACCAAAATGAGCCTGGTTGGCTCCGGCGACCCCAATTAATTGGGAAAAGCCGAAGAGGAAGAAGAAGTTCTCTTCTTCACGCCGCGCGGTCACTATACACAACTGGCCCGCTTCCCCTTCCAACGTCCAACTCCTCAGTCTCCCGCCTTGCCTGATGACCAATCACCGTGCGTCTTCATGGGTATGGGCCGCCCTCCTCTTGATTGGCTGAGACACCCCACGCGCTTCTTCCCGCCTTTAAAGTTCATTGCTCTTGCCATGACGCTGTGATGTACATTTTCCGTTTCAATATACATATCGCCTTTTTAAGGTTGAAGAAGTTGCCTTGGTTGCTACATCAAGTTGTTGTTCTAAAAATAAGTAATGTTCTTTTGCTTTTCGCTTTGAAACCTGTTTCTTGAAGCCTCGTCACGAAGACGACGAAGAAACAGAATGTCCATAGCGGACGCACCTTGTTGTTCAAAGTACCGAGGAGTAGTTTCAGTGGCATTTAGTCCCTCGGTATGAGTGATTTTTGGTTCCACTACTCCGCAATCTTCAACTTCATCATGATCGTCGATTTCATAATTTCTTGTGACAGCCGCTACAATATCTGCATCCAACATAATGTCTTGCTGCGTATCACAGAGAATGCGCAATCAAATAAATACAACGCTCTGCGCGAGGACCGTTTGTTTACTTCTTACTGCCAACAGTTCGTGCATTTACAGTACTGTTCTGTACAACTACCTGTATTTATCAGGTCGTCCTTACTCTTCTTACTATGTACTGCAGGCCAACTTGTTTCACGTCGTATTTAACTGTCGATAATTCCATTGACGGGGAAGACGAAAGAAAACATAATAACGCTCTGTGCGGAAACACAAAAACAAACAAAAATCACGATTTTTTTCTCCTGTCAGGGTGGCTGAGAAATCCGGAGTGCCGGGTTACAGAGTGCCGAGTTTGCGAGACTCTACTGTATTGTGCAAGAAGACTTGTGACAGGTATCATGTGATAACCAGTGCTAAGAGACAGAAGGGACTGACGAAATTCTGTTTAACCTAATCTTAGCATATATATTATTTCAGTAGTATAGATCCCTCCTGCGGCGCTCATAAGCGACCGATCGTGAAAAATGAGCATTCAAATGAAAGAGAATATACATTACCAGTGACGCATTGCACTCTAATTTCATAAATATCTATAATTTAAAAAAATGACTTAAAAAAACTGTACGAAGGGTGCGATTTGCAGATACTGTTGCTGCAGGAAGATACGCTCCATAATTGCTGTCCACGTCACATTTTGGCCGCTGTGACGCCTGTTTCATGTCATTTTAACATTCTGAGGTCTTTTCTTTAGCATTTTGCATGGATTTCAGAAATAGTAATTTAAAGGAATGAGTACTCTAATCGTATAATTTCTTAAATATCGAATAACCGGTGTGTGTTTTGGCTAAGCTGTCAATCAATGGACTCAGCACACAAATGACATTAGCAGTGACGAATTGCATTCTAATTTCATAAATATCACATTCTGAGGTCTTTTCTTTAGCATTTTGCATGGATTTCAGAAATAGTAATTTAAAGGAATGAGTACTCTAATCGTATAATTTCTTAAATATCGAATAACCGGTGTGTGTTTTGGCTAAGCTGTCAATCAATGGACTCAGCACACAAATGACATTAGCAGTGACGAATTGCATTCTAATTTCATAAATATCAATATTTGTAAGAAGTGTGTGATTTGAAAATACTGTTGCTGTAGGAAAATATGCGACATCATTGCTGTTCAGTTCGCCATTTTGGCCTTAGGGACACCTTAAACGTAAATAGTGTTCTATAATCGTTTGGTTCAAATAAAATCGTAACAACCTTTCTCCTTAAGTCTTTTATTATAAACCTATTGGGGAAAGTGTGGTTTATGAACATGCGAGATTTCTCGCACGGGCCCGCTAGTATTACTGTATTAGTGGTCATTAGCTGCAATAAATTCTTATTATCACCATATCCCATCATTTAAATTATGACTGTAAAATTGGAAAGATGGTTATATTTAATGGAATAATTAGTTATTTTATACCTCCTATATAAAAAAATCGGATGTGTTACTCTATTGAAATAAGTACTGGTAATTCAATTAGCCTACAATTGAAAGTTTAAATCATCCATTGAATATTACTGTTATCTGCATATATTTTGTTTCTGGCAATGGAAAACCTTGAAACTGATTAGAATAATGATTACAGAGCTAATAAATATAGATAGCCAAGTAAAAATGCTAATTTAATTTTCAGGGAAGCATGTCCAATTCATATTGAAGAAACTCCCAAAAGGGAAGGTCGTAGACGTGTACGAAGTGGAGAGGGCTTGGTTAGGGTCATCTGGAATCGAGCACCCCAGTGGCCAGTCGTATGCCAGTGAGTGTCTGACGGAGCTGATGGCATACTGTAAAAGCAATCAGATCAGCAGCCAGGTTATGGTGACTGGTAAGTTCCTTCTAAATTTAAACCTTCAGTTATTATGTTTTATTTTTATTTTTTATCAAAGATAGTTTAATAATTAAAGTACTTGATTCGTACCGGGTGAGTTAGCCGTGGTCGTTATGGTGCGGGCTGTCTGCAGGCAGTCACTCACATCCGGGAGGCGGGGAGGTTCGAATATCCTCACCGCTGGCAACCTGTGGTTTCCCATCTTCCTTCCAGGCAAATGCCGGGGTTGGTCCCTAACTATAGGCCACAGCCACTACCTTCCAATTCCTCACATTCACACTTTCCTCCCTAGACAAGACTCCACACGCAGCGGTACTTGTAGCTCACCCCATGGGTGTCTGCATAGAAGCAGCTACAAACTCCGGCGAGCCAAACATGTCCTCGGACACTCCCGGCACTAAAAGCCATACGCTTTAAAAATACATATATATATATATATATATATATATATATTCCAGTATAATAAAGTGGTGAATTAATGAAAGGCCACATTATGTGAAAACAGGTACCTTACATGCATATTACTAAAACAAACAGACTAGAATTCCTCTGTGCTTCCTTGAAGATGTTGAGATATTGGTAGAAAGCACATTAAAGAACATCTTCTTTCTTTCTTTCTTTCTTTCTTTCTTTCTTTCTTTCCTTCTTTCTTCCAACACTGAAATTAAATCCATGATCTACAGAGGTTGTTTTATGGTGTAGATACCTCATTAAATGCTATGCCACCACTACTGGTTATGTTCTCTCACACGGCCAGCACTGTGGACAATCACCCTAGATCGTAGTTTCCATTGTAGCAAACTATAGTGGAGAATCCCTAGCCCACTCCTCTCCTCTGCAAGCTTTCCTATGACCAGGGAGAGTCCACAGATGGCAATATTTCAAGTGTTGCATCAAGTGTTCAATTACAGAAACTCACTGGCATCAGGGCTTTTTTATTGAAATGTCCTGAAATGGGATATTGATCACCCAATCTCTCAAAGCATAAGCAGTGATAATTCCATTAGTACAATTGTCAAATTTATTCACAGCATATAAGAGCCTCCGTGGCTTAGGAAGTAGCACGCCGGCCTCTCACCACTGGGTCCGTGGTTCAAATCCCGGTCACTGCATGTGAGATCTGTACTGGACAAAACGGAGGCAGACAGGCTTTTCTCCGGGTACTCCGGTTTTCCCTGTCACAATTTCATTCCAGCAACACTCTCCACTATCATTTCACATCATCTGTCATTCATTTAATCATTGCCCCAAGGGAGTGCGACAGGCTTCGGCAGCCGGCACAGTTCATATCCTCACCGCTAGATGGGGGCTTCATTCATTCCATTCCTGACCCGGTCGGTTGACTGGAAGCAGGCTGTGGATTTTCATTTCATTCACAGCGTATAATATTGCTTCTCTAACTTGTCAATACAATAAAGATAAAACATGAGGACTCAAATAGAGCCCAGTCCTTCTTCAGTCGAATGGTTTTCACTACCGAATTCATTAAAACACTTTCACTTTAAAAGAACACCAAAATAAGATGATTCAAAAATCTTCTTTTCTAAATTTTTTCTTTCTCCTCTTCTTAACTAAAATCTTCTTTAGTGCTGCTGTCGAAAAATTGCATGTAATGGGGCTGGAGATCATGTCTTTCTTAGGACGCCTGGTTAATTTAATTGTGAGTTTCACATTGTTGATTTTTTTGAAAACACTTCTCTTTGATTGACTATTTCATTAAAAATTGATTTTGTTGCATTGAAAAGTCCATGAAACGGCTAGGATAGAGCCAAAATTTACAAAAAGAAAATAAAGAAATTAAATATTGCTTTTAAGTGAATTTATGGCAAATTAAGTATGGGGAAAAAGAAATCAATATGGACCTAAGAGAAAGAAGAAATCATGGTTTTTATCACTCCCATTGGTGTCCACTTTTGTGAAATGTGTAAACGTTGATATATTGCCAAAGATAAGGAGCCGTTTTATGAAATGAATTGTGATTCAGAACTAACGCAAACTTTTTCAAAAATGTCTCTTGTGAACTTTTGGGTTGTGAGGCGTGCAGACTATGCACACATAGCTGACAAAGCAGTTAGATATTTACTAACTTTTACTACTTCGTACTTGTGTGAGACTGCATTTTCTTCACTTGTTTATTTCAATAATAAATACCGGAATAGGCTGCTTACAGTGGAAAACACTCTTCATTTGAGACTCAGCAATCTTAAACCAGACATTCCTAAGTTGGTTTCTAATCTTCAAGCTCATCACCCGTCACATTGAAGTTGTTAGTTGAACTTCGGTTTTTATGTTTAATTATTCAGATCTTTTTAATTAATATTATTTGTACAGTGTCATTTCTGAATGTTTAAATTGAATACTTATTGTAATAAATAATAAAACAACTGGACACACTTTTTATTATTTGAACTTAAACTCTAACAAACACAATTTACAATCCATCTTTTGGTCTGCTACGTAGTGGTGGTGGGGTTTATAGTTACTATATCTCCCAACCATTAGGTGGTACGCGAGAGATTCTCATCTCTTAAAGTGGTACACAAACAAAAAAGTTTGGGAAACGCTGCCTTAGAGGACTGCTTCAAAACCTATAATGTGCTTCGATTATAATGAATGGGACATCACTGCTATAGGATGCAGTTTCCAGTTATATCACAATCCTTCAGTATGGGTTAATATTATAGTTAATTGGATGTAATGTAACTATAAATCAACCTTAATGGATAGTCTGTATCACATTGATGTCGTCTAACCTTTAAAAAAATTCAGGACTTGGTCCAAGAAAACTACAACATGTACGGTTTTATCTTTATAACTTTTGCTCCCACCCGGCATCTTAGACCGTTCTTTCAATCCCTTCTTCTATTCACTGCAGTACTGCAGCCCCCCGGTTCTTCACACGTACGTAATTTACACGAAGCAACATTAGCCTACATATTCAATTGGGGAATATTGCCAATCCGTTCTGCGAGTTTCTTTAACACTTGATTTTCAACTCCGGAATAGCGCAATAATTGAATGCTTCTCTTCACATGATAATGTCGTATGATTCCACTTCCCTCTCTTGGGACTGCCAGGACATGGCACTGTTATCTGGCCATAAGGCTTTGAATCCGCTTCCCCCTCCGTGTGCGCTATAAGGCGCCCGCCAACCCCACTCTAGCGGTCTGCATGCATTGCAGACCAGTGTGTCTTATTTGTTGTCCACCGATCGCGATAGTTGCCTTGTAACAACAACATGAATATTGTTAACTCAGTGCAGTTTTTAAAGCTATCAAACTTAACAGTTTAACCCTAAATGAAAAGTGTGATATTAAAGCTCGAGGAAGACCTACCTCAGAATTGAAAATCTCCCAGACTGGTAAGAGCCGTGACAAAGAGTACACAAGAATTTTCAATCCAGATGTATATAGTAAACATGAATTGAATGGTTGTGTGGGTGCGAAGTTCAAAATGCACTTTTTTGTTTCCCATGCCTTATTTTTGGAAATGCCAGTGAAGGAGCAAACAGTGCGTGGGTTGATACAGGAGTTCGTGATCTGAAGAGACTTAGTGATAAAATAAAGAAACATGAAAAATTAGAAAAACATGCGAACAGTGTGCTAGACTTACAGTAGCTCTTCTAGGTTCCGAGGATGTGCGCCAGGGTTTAAGTAAGGCCCGTGAAGAAGCTGTACAGCGTCATAACAATGAAGTAACCAAAGTCGGCAAGTACTATCCAGAATAATAAACTGTATTCAGTTTTGTGGGTCAAACGAACTGGCGATGAGAGGACATGACGAGAGGCGAGACTCCGAGAATCCTGGTATATTTCTGAATTTAATTAAATACACGAGTGAACTAGACTCCGTTTTTATGTCACATCTACAGAGTGCTTCGTGTTTCAAAGGAACATCGAAAATGATCCTGGAAGAATTGTTGCAGTATATGCTGGAGGTATGCACAGAGGCTATTTTGGAAGAGGTATGCAAGTCTGAATTTGTAGCAATCATGGCTGACGAGACGACGGATGTGTTGGATGGATTTCAGCTTGTTCTCGTGCTAAGATACTGTGATTCGCAAGGTAATGCTGCAGAACGGTTTTGGGGATTTTTTAATCCTTCTGGTCAAAATGCAGACGCTATTTCAGAATGTATTCTTTCCCAGCTTGGCGTTATTCTGAAAGATAAGAAGAATAAACTCATTGGCTAGACGTACGATGGCGCGTCTGTTATGAGTGGTGCAGTCAGTGGCGTGCAGACGAGAGTTAAGGAAGTGTACCCGAACGCCCATTTTATACATTGCTTTTCACACCAACTTAATTTGATAATGAAGAGAGCTGCTATGCAAAACACGAAAGCAAGGATATTTTTTACAAATTTGCCTTCAATACCGGCATTCTTATCCCAATCACCCCAGAGTGTCTGTTTTAGATTCTTGTGTGGCTAAACGGATACCTGCTGCTGGAGCCACAAGATGGAGTTTTAAATCGAGATTAGTCAATACTGTATTCGAGATAAAAGATGCTTTAATAGATAGCTTTGAACTACTGACGGAATCTGAGTCTTCAAGTGACATCACAATCAGAGAAGCATTGGCTTTGTACAAGTACCTTCAGGATGAAGAGTTCAACTTCTGGCTGAAATTCTTTCATTTTATACAATCAACTTCAAAATCGGCAGACAGATGTATCAAAAATGCGTTGCCATGTTTCAAACTTTTTTAAAACTGTTGATGATGTGAGAAATACAATACTGGACTCCAACGGAAATTCTGAAACCGGAAATGTAAACAAACGACGCCATGTTCAGGAAACTGCGACAGGAGTGTCTGCGGCCAAGGAAGTGTGTGATGTCATCATAACCCAAGCAAATAGCCGGTTTCAATTTACAAATCATCTCTAAGTGTCAACTCTGGTGATACCATCAAATTTTTCTTCCTTCAAATCAGATTTTCCTGAGAAAGAGCTAAATGACTGTGTACGACTTTTTTCTACTTTTGGCAAAGAAAAACTGCAAACTGAACCATCTGTTTTATACTCCAGAGAAGAATTCAGATCACTGTCTGATGCTATCCAGCTGCTTCAGTTCATAATCTCGAAAAATCTTCACTCATCACTTTCAGAAGTAGTGAAACTTCGCATTGCAGCAACTCTGTCAACTACCACGAGTGAACCAGAAAGGTGTTTCTCAGCCATGAAGAGGATAAGAACGTACCTCCGCAGCATTATGGGCGAAGAAAGACTGACAGCTCTGGCAATGCTGTCAATGGAAACTTCTTTGAAGAGAAATATACCAAATTTCAATGAGAAGGTTATCAACAAATGTTCAACCTACAAGTGTCGCCGAATGCAGCTCATCTATAAATAAGGTAAAATTCAGTAATTATACATGCAAACTCGCCTAGTGTTAAATGCACGAGCCGCCACTGCTTGGCATACTCGTTATTGTCACAATATATTACATTTACATGTTCCGATTAGTTGCCCACTGTTTCATGAATGTTGATTGATTTATTCTCCAAGTATCCATACATTTTATTTTGGCTTGGCAATATCCAAATTGTTTCATACGATTTATACATATAAAACACATGGTCAGTTCGGTTAAGATTTCCGTATATACTGCATTACCAAATTAAACAGCTAATTTCAACAGAACTATCCAACTGGTAGGAATCTTCTCGTTTATTTCAAGGTTAGATAATTTTATACCATCAACATTTTATGTCATTCACCAATTTATTAACAACATCGTATAACTGACAAGTACATCTTTGAATATCGATGACTTTTGTCATTATTCTAGATTTTCCCGTATTGATTATGATATATTACACCAATATCCACTTTACAATACAAAAATGTATTGTAAAGTGGATATTGGTGTAATATACGAAGTACGTCCAGAAAGTAAGTTCCGTTTGGTAATAACATTAAATTGTGTACAGATACAGAAAAATTATTTTATTCACAAAATTCTACAACCCTTAAACTACTTTTCCACATAACTGCCGAAATGTTGCAGGCATTTGTCGTAGCGTGGCACGAGTTTTTGTATACCTTCTTCATTGACGTGTGCCGCCTGTGTCTTCAACCAGTTGTACGTTCTGCTGCAGCGCAGTTCTGCATATGCGCGGTAGACGCTCTGTATCAAGGAGAAGAAACGTGCGCCATTTGGAGAGCGCTGTCAGCCACGTACGCGTTGTTGTGCATGTTTACTCGTACATTGTCGGTGTTGATTGAAAATCCCGCCGCTTGTGAAATCAGATCTGTGATTCGTTTCCTGAATGCTAAGAAAGTGAAACCAATTGAAATTTATCGGCAAATTTGTGAAGTGTATGGACAAAATGCGATGAATGATTCAATGGTGAGAAGATGGGTCCGACAGTTTAATGAAGGACTTAGTGAAGAGCACGACGAAGAACGAAGTGGGCGTCCATCTATGGTTACAGAAGAACTGGTTCACGCGATTTATGACAAGATCCGAGAAAACCGCAGGTTTACAATTAGTGCTCTCGCTATGGAATTTCCCCAAAACTCACGATCACTAATTCATGAAATTGTTATCGAAAAACTGAACTTTCGTAAACTTTGCCGACGTTGGGTACCAAAGATTCTTACGGAGCAACACAAAACAAAACGGATGGGTAGTGCACTTCAGTTTTTGACCCGTTACAATGAAGGCGGCGAAGAATTTCTGACACAGATAGTCACAGGAGATGAAACATGGGTTTCTTACGACAACCCTGAAAGTAAGCGGCAATCAATGGAATGGAGGCACACTTCATCCCCAGCAAAGGTTAAGCCGAAACAAATCTTGACACCTCGGAAAATGATGTGCACAGTGTTCTGGGACTGGAAAGGCATCTTACTCATTGATTTCTTACCGCGTGGTCAAACAATCAACGCAGATGCTTACTGCGAGACACTTGGGAAATTGCGCCGCGCAATACAGAATAAGCGCCGAGGGTTGCTGTCAAAAGGTGTTGCTTTTCTTCACGACAACGAACGACCACACACTGCAAATGTGACGAAAAGCCTCCTGCAGGGATTCGGCTGGGACGTGTTTGACCACCCTCCGTACAGCCCTGACCTCGCTCCTAGCGTCTTTCATCTGTTCACACATCTCAAGTCTTTCCTTGGCGGTCAACACTTCAACAATGACGACGAGCTGAAAGAAGATGTTTCCAACTGGTTGAAGACACAGGCGGCAAACTTCTATGAAGAAGGTATCCAAAAACTTGTGCCACGCTATGTCAAATGCCTGTAGAAGTTCGGCAGTTATGTGGAAAAGTAGTTTAAGGGTTGTAGAATTTTGTGAAATAAATAATTTTTCTGTATCTGTACACAATTTAATTTTATTACCGAACGGAACTTACTTTCTGGACGTGCCTCGTAAGTACAACTTTCACCAATCTGTTATCACCATCATAACTGGTGGTTGCAGTATGTTTCATCTGAATTTTTTTTAAAGGTTAGACCACATCAATGTGATACAGACTATCCATTAAAATTGATTTATAGTTACACTAGCAACCCGACCCGGCTTCGCCCGAGAACAGTTTTGAATGCATTACATGATAAGCGGTTTTTTTTCCAATGTCAATGAACAACGACCAATATACGAATGACGTCTCGGCATGATGGGTTAAAATCACTGACTGGACTATTAATTATATTATCATGGAGATGTATGTGCAACAAATTCTTGTCAGACGTAATTTAAGAATGGCGAGGTGCATGAAACACAAATCCCCCTTCCGTCCAATCTTAACTTGACTATGAATTTTGCGGAACGAAAAGTTCACAGGCGAAATGAAGAAAAGCCGAGATGCACTTCCAGGGAAACTCCAAACACAACCACTCTTCTCTAAAGTTTTTAACTCAACACGACTCGACAGTTTGCTGCTGGCTGTATCTGGGGCAATAAGCTCGTCCGCTAGCTAAGCTGTAACTGGGGTGATAGACTCGCCCCTAGCTAGCTCGTAAACTGTCACCTCAGTAACTGAATGGAGATTGTTGGAAGAAATGAAAGCGTAAAAACACTTATAGTAGGAGATGTCTTGAAGATAGAATATGCTCTCCCGGGCTTTTTGTAGAACTTTTCATGAAGAACAATTCTTACACTTATAGTATATAGATATTTTTAACGGTTTGCCCAACGTAAGCTTAAAAAGCGCACGGACGCCAGTTTTTATTCGACCTTTTCACTGAAATCGTTGGTGCTTAACTTCCTTTGGTCATAAGTAAATTATTTTCTACAGAAACCTTCCTCGAGATATCCTTTACAGAATGGTGAAAACTGCATCAAAATCCATTCAGTGGTTCTCGAGATTACCCGTGACATCCAAGAATCGGAGACTTTGTTTTATACTAAGTAGAGATTATACGCCAATCAGCATAATTTAATGTAATATAATCCCCCTTCCGCCCAGTCTTAAATTGACTGTGAATTTTGCGGAACGAAATGTTCACAGGCGAAATGAGAGTTGCACTTCCAGGGAATGGCGAGGTGAATGAAACTGAAATCCCCCTTCCGTCCAATCTTAACTTGACTGTGTTTCACAGGCGAAATGAAGAAAACCCGAGTTGCACTTCCAGGGAAACTCCAAACACAACCACCTTTCTCAGAAGTCTTAACTCAACACGACTCAGCGGTTTGCTGCTGGCTGTATCTGGGGCAATAGGTTCGCCCGCTTGCTGGGCTGTAACAGGGATGATAGACTCACCCTTAGCTAGCTCGTAAACTGTCGCCTCAGTAGTTGAATGGACATGGTTGGAAGAAATTAAAACGTAAAAACACTTACAGTGCGCGATGTATTGAGGATAGACATATGCTTTCAGGAACGTTTTTGTAGAACTTTTCATGCTGAACAATTCTTACACTCATAGTATTTAGATATTTTTAACGGTTTGCCCAGCGTAAGCTTACAAAGCACTCGGACGCCAGTCTTTGTTTCGACTTTTCCACTGAAATCGTTACTGCTCGGCTTCCTTTGATCATAAATAAATTATTTTCTACAGAAATCATCCTCGAGATATCCTTTACAGAATGGTGAAAACCGCATCAAAATCCATCCAATGGTTCTCGAGTTTACCCGTAACATCCAACATCGGGGACTTTGTTTTATACTAAGTAGAGATTACATCCAATTAACTATAATATTAAACCATACTGAAGGATTGTGATATAACTGGAAGATACATCCTAAAGCAGCGACGTCCGGTTCACAATAATCAAACGATATTATAGATTTACAAGCAGTCCTGTAAGGTACATTTATATTCATTCTATTCTTATTTATTCATGAGTTTTTCTAATTCTTTTTGTGAGCTTTCTTTTTATTTCAATTTCTAATAACACTGTTAGAAATTTAAATAAGTATATCCATTTTCTCTTTTGTCATTGTAAACTTAGTTTAAGATTATTTTAATACTCAATCTATGCTGACGTGGGTGTCATTGAACACCGAACCATGTACGTATCAGCAGTAATTACACTACATTCTATAATGTATGACAAGGTGGTTTTGAATTATATAGTCCTCTTTCGTGCTCAAATGTTTGGTAGCGTGCAGCAGGACACACTGTTTTTCCGACAGTCAAATCATTCCCTCAACACTGTTTTACTTCTTGGTCATACAAGTAATGTGTATAGAAGAAATGGTTCTCTACTCTAGCACCTGCAAGTGATAAACACAACTAATAGCAACAGCTGCACCACCCCTCTTTCTCAATTTCACAGATGGTAGTCAGGGGCGGATCTAGGATTGGGTAAGGGGGGGGGGGGGGGGCTAATACCTTGTAATTCGGGGAGGGGGATTACGGGGGGTCTGGAATACCCCCCAGCATAAGGGGGGTCCGGGGGCTCTCCCCGGATTTTTTTTAAAAACCTAGGTGTTAAATGGTGGGTTTTCAGGTTCTCGGGGACCCTCTCACTCTCATTCCAATATATAAAAATAAACAGGTACCAGGGTGATGCAAATAAAGGCTTTATGAAAAAAACTTTTGTTTATTACAAAAATACAAACTAAATCTTATACAGTAGCTACATCATGTTTCTTTAATCTTCTTCACTCCAGTTGGCCATGGCCATTCTTCTTTGCTTTTTAATTGAAAAACTGTTGATAATTTCATCCACGTTGATTTTTCTGTCCTTGTGGATGTTTGCTAAAGCCAATACGTTTAGCCTAGGCTCTGCCATTGTGGTTCTTAAGTAGGATTTAAGCCTCCTTAGGGTCGAGAAGCTTCGTTCTGCAGTACTTGTTGTAACTGGTACTGTCCCAAATATTTGCAGTAACACTGAAATATTAGGATAGAACATCTTTTCACATTCTTTTAAAGCCTCTGTAGCTGTCTGAGACATCTTAGTCTCATTATTCCATTTTGTGTTCCATAGGTGTATCTCAGCTTTAAGCTGGAGCAAAGAACCTGATAAAAACTGTTCATACTTCTCAGCAGCTTTTAGAATCTCACTCTGGCTGTACATTGATTTCATTGCAGGTATCAGACCTTCAAGTGGTAAAATTCCATCAAAGTCACGATTAAATCTTGATTCAAGTTCTGATATGAAGTGGTCTACGAGAGGCAAAAAGGTTACTCGCCTATGATATTCCTCAGGATTACTGGCAGGAATATTGGCCCTTGCTGTTTGTTTACTACAAGTCCTTGGAATAACTATCTCACATCCAATATCTTCTGCAATTTTTGAAGAGTCTTAAAAAATGCTCCAAAATTCTAGTTCAGCTTCTCTTCTGAGGTTTCGAAAAACTTCCAGAACGTCTCTAATGTTTCTCATTGATGATGACAAGTCTTGGTTAGGGGACTGCAAACTTTCACTAAGGTTATGCGTTATTGATAGGCAGTAAGCTGTTGCTTCCAGTGCTACAATAAAATCCCCCTTCCTCATTGCAGCGCTATACATACATGCCTTTGTTGAAGCATCAGAGTCGTATTCAGCACTAGTTGCCATGTCATCTAAAAGTGTCACGATAGGCAGGTACAACTCTTTAAAGGTTAGGAGTGTATCATGTCTTTCCACCCATCTTGTAGGGCACATAGCCTTCAATTTTTTTTTTGTCTCTGAGAAGTTACAGTTTGAGATCACAATCTTAAGAGCATTTGCTCTGTTGGCCGACGCTGACAAAAAACACAAACTGTGGCAACAGTACCCATGATGTTTCTGACATGAGGTTGCTCACACGTTTTTGAAATGCATAAATTTAGCGAATGGCTAAAACAATGCGTATACATCGCCAATGGTTGTTCAGCTAGTATGAGGGCTTGAACACCTTTGAACTTTCCGGACATATTTGAACCCCCGTCATAGCCTTGTCCGCAGAGAAATTCAAATGTTAAACCAAGGCTTTTCATCTCATTTTCAATTGCTTTCTTGATTGAACTTCCCGTTGCTGATTTAAGTTCTGAGAAACCAACAAATTCCTCTTTTATATGATACGTCTTGGTATTAACATACCTAATAGAAAATGACATGAGCTCTCTTGTACTTTCATCAGTTGTCTCGTCACATAAGATTGCAAAAAATTTAGTGTTTTTGACATCGAAGGCTATTTTTTCCCTTATGTTATCCCCAATGCATTCTATTATCTAATTTTGTATAGTTTTACTAATCATAGTATTATTACGTCCGCAAGTGCTCAAGTGATGTTTTAAATCCTCATCACCAGCATCAATTCTGAATGCTAAAAGACTGTTAAAAACTCCATGTTTCCCAGATTCAACATCTTCTCTTGTCAATTCTCTAAAACCGTCATCACGATGACCCCTAAGCGGAATGTTATTTCTTGCACAAAATATAACGGGTTTTACTATGGGCCCAAGTCGTTTTCGATTGCTTTCAATTATTGATGACTTTTTTGTATCAAGAACCTAAGCAATGGACTTTCTATCCACGGACTCCATGGTTTTTTTGAACTCCACAGCTTTCTCCACAGCAAATTTATGGTAGTGTGTACTTTCGTTTTGGCGGAGGTCTTCAGTGGCCTTTTTAAATTTTGAGAGTGGCTCTTTCACCAGCGTCCTCAAAGCCTGGCTCCCACTCCCAGCTCCAATTGGTGCAAACAAAACACACATCTTACAAAAACCTCCATTTAACTTTTTGCTGTACGATAGCCAGTTATACTGATTTAGCCATTCTCGGTTGAATTTTCTTTGTTGATTGCCTTCTTTTTGCAGTGGAAATTTAAACTCATTTGAAGGCTTCCACGTATCATGAAGGAAAATTAATTTCTTTTCATCATTTAAAGTATTTGTAACTGCTAGCCTAATGTCATTTTGTGTGCACACTTCAGAAACTTCTGAATCAGGAACAGCCTGAAAAAGAACAACTAAATTAGTAAAGTAAAGGTTAGGTAAGTTTTATATTACTAACAGAGATTTGAGCTACTACTGTATAACCTCTGATGACAAACATAGACATTGGAAAAAAGCTTGAAATCTGCTGCTTACGGCAATATCTATTTTGACTAGGTTTCGATCCAATTAGAATGAACAATAAGTGATTCCGAAACGCCGCAATACCGTCGATAAATTGACGGTTAACTCTCGGGGGCCGGTAGTGAGCGTCGATTAGTCGACGGATAACGCTTAAAGGGTAAATTACATATGTCAGTTAATTAATAATTTGCTCCCCAATAGAGAATATGCTAACACATTATTTTTTACACAAAAATATTTCCTCCTGCTTCACACAACTTGTTCACTAAACTAATACTATTATTTTAGTGGTAGTACTTAGGCCTATTGGTCTATAAAACCTACTTAACAATTTTTTCATTTGTTGTTATAGGTAGTGTTCTTAATTAGAACAAAACTTTCGGGATTCGTTCACAGAGGAGACGGCTGAGGCCAATATATTACAAGTCCGTAAGATACTCCGGAAGTACAGGAATCACAGTCAATAGCAACACAATCTCTACGCACTCTCTTAGCTCTGAGGAACAGCAGTCATCTGTTACTTTCTTTGAAGGCAAAGAATATAGCGAGAAAGAAGAACACAGAGACCTACTGTTTTGGCGCATCGAATCCCGAACTTCAAGGGCGCTACGGGTGACTTTTCCCATATCCGATGCAAGAAACGTCTTAATACTAATTAAATCAGCTTCCCCGCCCATATACTAAGTGGAATAATGGAATTTGCGATGTATGGCCCCGATTGGTACGGCGTTGTGTTGATTTAATTAGTATTAAGACGTTTCATTCATTGGATATGCGTAAGGTCACCCGTAGCACCCTTGAAGTTCGGGATTCGATGTCCCACACATGTAGTATGTGGAATAATCGAATTTGCGATGTATGGCCCCGATTGGTACGATGTTCTGTTGATTTAATTAGTATTAAGACGTTTCTTGCATCGGATGTGCGAAAAGTCACCCGTAGCGCCCTTGAAGGTCGGGATTCGATGCGCCAATACAGTAGGTCTCTGTGTTCTTCTTTCTCGCTATATTCTTTGCCTTCAAATAAACTAACAAATGACTGCAGTTCCTCATTGCCAAGAGAGTGCGTAGAGATTGTGTTGCTAATGCTGTAAATCGTGTACTTCCGGTACTTCATTTGTTCGCAGGCGCGGGCGCGGTGGGCCTGCGCCTGCGCATTGGAGTATTTTACAGACTTGTAATATGTTGGCCTCAGCCGTCACCACTACGAACAGCCAACAATTAGTAATGGAATTACAGATTTAAAATATTCTGGCGTTGAAGCGTATTACGTCATTGTACAACTTAACTTTATTACGTTAAAAAATCCTTACTACAATAGTAGTAGTAATCATTAAATAAGACAGTAATGGATGGTCAACCACATTTGTTTTGTATTTTCACAGATACTGATTAGTTTTAATACTTACCGGTTGTATCGAAGAAGAACAAGGTAAGTCTACATCTATGGGCGTAGGCGTCCGTATCTCACTTGCAGCTGTTTTTGTTTCATCATCTTTCTTCACTTTTGTGAAAAACGAAAGCAATGTTTTATCGCCTGATCGTTTCATTGTTCTTCATGAAATAATGTTCATATCATTCTAGTATTTGACTTCCACAAAACACTCACTAACACAATTAAGTTATACATCAGTTTCAGTTGTGATTATTGGTAACGGTGATCAAAATAGTTATTAGCCACTAACGTGAACATCAACTTCAGCTTACTCTGGTGAATCAGAACTCAGAAGCAACGAAGCAACAAGCGAGGCCAAGACGCCAAGAAGAAGAAGGAATGCTCATTAAACAACTGCGCAGCAAACTCGCATGACTGCCAATCGGCAACACAAAATAACGGCATGGTTCGCGGTCTACTACGTATGCTCACGACGATAGCAGTTCAAAACCAAACCGAGTGTGTTACAGTGGTTTTATAATAAGGTTATAATTAGGAATGAGTGCCTTAAGTGCCTTCTGTTCGAGATGTAATTATATCAGCAAATAAAAAAATATTAACAATATTAATTCAGTTGAATTCGGTTTGTTCATCATACTTTAAATAGTTTGGTAAACCTAGGTCGAAGGGGGAGGGGGGGGGCTTGATCCCCCCTAGCCCCCCCCCCCTAGATCCGCCACTGATGGTAGTAGCATTGCGAAGTTACTCAGGTATATCTTGACCAACCATCCGTAGACAAATGGCATAAATATCTTACAGTATTTTGGGCAAGTTGGGAGTGTTGAATTATTAGGCAATCAGGCAATTGGAATGGAGAACACACGTTTACTAAACTTTACTTTTACTAAACTGAAACACAAGTGATACAGCATTCTTTGTACAATGTTAACCACAGAAAAAACAGAAAGAGAAACATATCTCTACTGAACAGCTTTATTCTAAAACAGTGTGACCACCACAATCCCTGGTCACATATGCATACATATTTCAACACACCTCCTTAAACCTGTGGGAGTAGAGGACATGATTCAAGACCCAAGTCTTTACAAAATAGATGTGCTTAGGCTTAGGAAGAGGCTTTGTTACGATGTCTGCAGTCATTTTCTAGGTCTCTTCGTATTAGATGTATATGACTTTAGAATCCAAAGCATCTCTAACATGGTGATATTAAGTGTCAATATTGTTTGTTACTATTATGGTGGACTGGATTTTTTGACAGTTTTTGAGCTGATTGACTATCACTCAATAACATGATGGGTGACTTGAGATCTACAAATTTAGACAAAACATGTTTCAACCAAACAGCTTCTCTTACACCTTCACTCAGTGCAACATATTCTGCTTCGGTAGTTGATAAGGAAATGCATTTTTGCTTTTGAGCCCCCCATCATACAGCACCAGCAGCCATTTTGAACACAAAACTGCTGTATGATTTTTGGTCAGTGCTATCATTAGCCCAGTCAGCATCAACAAATCTCATGAATTGACCGCCATTCCTTACATACTGAAGTGACAAGTCCTTTGTGCAATTTAAATAAAGCAACACTCACTTTGAAGCAGACCAGTGAGATTCATTGAAACAATGATTAAATTGATTGAGATATGATATCGCATAGCTTATATCTGGACGCGTGCAAACACTTTCATACATGAGTTCTCTATAAGGAACATTACTAGTTTTTGTGGGAGTCACACTCATACCACACTGTGCCAAGATACATGAAAAGATATTAGAAAGTAGAATACGAGCCAAAGTGGAGAGAGAATTGAGATAGGAGCAGTACGGATTCAGACCTGGGAGATCAACAGTGGATCTCATATTTTCAGTGAGACAGCTCCAGGAACACCACTACGAATTTGGAGAGGATCTGTTGATGGCCTTCCTGGACATCGAAAAGGCCTATGATAGTGTGTGTAGGGAGAAGGTTTGGGAAGCAATGGAAAACATGGGAGTGGAAAAAGGGACTGTAGGCAGAGTGAAGGAGATGCATTGTGGAAGTGTGAGTTGTGTGAAAGTTGGAGGGGAAAGAACAGACTGCTTCAGACAAATGAGTGGCCTGTAACAGGGTAGTGCACTGTCACCCCTTCTCTTTATTGTGGTTATGGACGAGGTAATGACATGGGTAGCAGGAAAGATAGGAGAAGATAAGATGAAAGCAATGGTGTTTGCAGATGATCTCATGGTCTGGGGAAACAAGGAGGAGAAAATTCAGGAGCAACTGAAGGCTTGGGAAGAAACAGTGGGAGAGTATGGATGGAAGTTCAACATCAGTAAATGTGAGATCCTGTTAACGACCAGGAAAAAGGACAGATCAATGAGTAGGATAACACTTGGAGGTGGACAGCTGAAGAAGGTGGAAAGTCTCAAGTACTTGGGAAGTATAGTGGAGGAAAATGGGAGAAATGACAAAGAGATTACAGAAGTGGCAGACGGGAAGAAGCATTTCTGAGAAGCATTAGGAGCTTAGTGTGGAATAAAGATGTCCCACAAAAAAGCAAGGAAGTGTTATACAGAAGCTACTATATCCCGATACTGACCTATGCTTCAGAAATGCGGATAATGAAGAAAAGAGACATAAGCAGAATACAGGCAAGTGAAATGAAGTTCCTGCGAAGTAGGATCGAAGTAACAAGAAGAGACAGGGTGAGGAATGAAAAGGTCAGGGAAATAGTGAAAGAGGAGCCCTTGCAAGGTAGGATTGAGACATCAACACTGAGATGGTATGGACACTTAAAGAGAATGGAAGAGAAGAAGATTCCCAAGAGGATACATGAGATGCAGATGCAGAAGAAACGACCAAGGGGAAGACCAAGAGATAAATGGACGAAAGGAGTGGAGGAATGTGTCAAGAAGAGAGGCGAGGACTGGACCAGAGTGACAGCGGAGAGGTGGTGGGAAGAAAGGACTAAGTGGCGAGGCTTATGTTCCAAACAGACCCAGCCTGGGGCTGGAAACTGTACAAGATGATGATGATGACTAGTTTTTGTGTAAGAAATGTCATGATTTAGTTTATAGTGTCCAAAGGAGTACCAATGGGATGCACATCGTGCATGCCATATTTCTTTGCAATATCACTGAGGTTCTGCTCTTGGCGAAGATACATTGTACCATTCTTCTTATCTTCCCCTACCTTAACACCTAAAATATAAGAAATAGGTCCAAGATCTCGTACCCTAAATTCCTTATCAATAAAGATCTTCAATGACTTGATCTCATACTCATAATTATAAGCCACAATGAAATCATCAGCGCACAATGCACTAATTACCATACCTTGGGCTTGTTTCTTAAAGTAAACACAGGGTTCATCAGCACAATTTTTGTAAACCAATTTGTCAAGGACAGTGAGCTCTTTCAATCCACAAATGAGAAGATTGTTTTTAAGCCATAAATAGATTTCTTTAACTTGCAAACTTTATGCCCTGAACCTTTCTTGACAAAACTTTTTGTCTGACACATGTAGATCTCTTCATCTAACTTTCCATTGAGGAAAACAGATTCAGCATCCCAACGTACCACCTTCAGATTTGTTTGGAAAGCCAAGGCAAGCAGCATCCTTAACGCGCTGTGTCGAACAACAGGAGGGTAAGTTTATGTAAAATCTACTCTGTACCTTTGGATGGAGCACCTGGCCACAGGTGTGGCTTTATACCCTTGAATGTTACATTAGGGTCTCTCTTTACTTTAAAAATCCACTTACTACTGCTAAAATTTTTGCCCTGGGATTTATCAACTAGATCCCAAGTGTGATTTAGCTTAAGTATCTCCATTTCCCTTTTCATAGCCTGCTCCCACTTAACCCTATCAGGCATGACAGTTCCTCCATAACTGTAGTCTACTACAGTAGATTCAGAGTCATCAGTGAGAGTCAAGTATGTCACATAGACTGACATGTTTACAGGCTTTTGTTGGCGCCTGGATACCTTTATCTTTGGTATCCCCCCTCCATTGGCTCGTTGACGATGGTGGCACAGCCTTCAGAATCACTGCAGGCTGAATCTGTTCCACTAGGGGCATAGTTTAAATCAGCTGAGTCAACAGTATCAGTCACACCAGCACTGCTTTCAGATTCCAAAATGCTATCTGCCTCATCCTCTGAGTTGTCGAGTTCTGCCTCACTGTCGGTGGGAACTGAGATCTGCAACATTGCAGGTTCATTAATCTGCAAGGATGGGGCAACATTACCTGGAGACACATCAGACACCTACTGGAACACATCTTCAAGGAACTGTACATCCCTAGACTTAACAAGTTTATGAGTAACAGGATGCATGAATCTATAGGCTTTTCTGTCCTCATAATAACCACAGAAAATGTGTTTTTCACTTTTAGGATCCAACTTGTTTCTCCTTTGATCTGGGACATGAACTTGAGCTACACAACCAAAAATTCTTAGATGCTCTTTATCGACCTTTTTACCAGTCCAGATCTCCTCTGGAACTTTACCTGGAATTTTTCTGGTTGGGGACTTGTTTGCAAGATAGGCTGCTGTATTTATTGTTTCAGCCCTCATGCTACTTTAGACTCACTCATCATGGTTCTACATTTATCAAGTAACGTTCTATTCATGCGTTCAGGTACACCATACTGCTGTGGAGAATAGCTAGTTGTAGTTTGATGCTGAATGTCTTCTAATTTAAGTAGGCTCTCAAAAGCTTTGAGACAAAATTCACCACTATTATCAGTGCGTAGGACCTTGATAGATCTTTCACACTGATTCTCGAACTGTGCCGTGAAATCAATAAAGCAATCCAAAACATCGCCTTTCTTAGCAAGGAAATACACAAAAACCTTTCTTGAATGACCGTCAATGAAGGTCAAGAAATAGCGAGCATTGCCCCAAGATGAAACTGCCATTGGCCCACATAAGTCATAATGAATAAGATCTAGCTTATTATTACATACAGTTTTACTTTTACTTGACTTAAATAATTGTCTAGCTTGTTTACCTTCAGCACAGGAAAATCAGTTTTTAAAGCCATTATCTGGGAAATTAATTCCATGAGTGAGACCATCTCCTAAGAACTTCATGCTGTGGTTGTTAAGATAGCCCAGTCGTTTAGGCCATAAATGTTCTGAGTCCTCTGTACAAATATTAGCTTGAGCACTCAGAGCATTTACTTGGTAAACACCCCTCCACATTACTCGCAGCCAGTGCTACATTACCTGTAGCAGCAAAGTTTTCTCAATAATAAACTTCACAAGTATTGTCGGTGAAAATCACAACATAACCCTTTTGAGTAGCAGCAGACACAGATTAGCAGTGAGACCTGGAACATATTCTACATTGGACAAGGTTTTTGAATTACCATTTTCTAATTGAACGGTTGGGCCTACATTACCAGATCCTTGGCCATACAACTTTTGATTGTTTGCTGTACTGATCTCCAGATTAGGACCAGCAGTGAAGTTCGCCATTACAGCCTTGCTTGAACTCATATGCTTGGTAGCACCAGAGTCAACAAACCAGGCCCCTGTAGAGGCTCTTGCACTTAATGCCTGTCCATCGGTCGCCAGCATCATCTTGTCTTTCTTCGACTTCTCTTGAGTTGAGCTCTCCATTTACTCTTTCCTGTAATCCCGCTTCCAGTGCCCTGGCTTCTTGCATTTCCAGCAGAAATTTCCAGCATTTCATCTTCGTTGTCTTGTATTCTCAAGAAAACAAAACAGAATCCTTGGATGTCTTGGAAGTACTTTTACCACTCCAAATAGTAACCTGTAGCAACTTGGTTCGGACTCTGTCTCCATCCACTTTTGATTCCGACATGGTCCGTATTGACAAAAGATTATAACACAATATGGTAAAATGTATTCCCATCAAACAATACATACCGTAATCTCTAACTTGCAGGATATCATAGACAATAAGATGACAGCGAGTGGCCTTTTCATAGACCTGAGAAAAGCGTTTGATACCGTTGACCATGAAATTCTTTTAGGGAAACTTGATAAAGCAGGCATCCGAGGAGTAGCTTGAACATGGTTTAAACATTACCTATCTAATCGTAAGCAGTATGTTGAAATAAATGGCTACAGAAGTGAGGAAGTAAATATTACCCACGGTGTGCCCCAAGGATCAATACTGGATCCTTCCCTCTTCTTAGTATATATTAATGACATAGCTACCCTCAGGTTTCATGGTAATATAACGTTGTTTGCAGATGACTTAAGCATCTTTTACAATGCAAGCACCACCCACACGCTGATTACACACATGCAGTAGGACATGAATACAATCCTTGGCTGGACCCAGTCAAATAAATTAACAATAAATGAAGATAAAACAAATTATTTAATAATATCTAAGTGTAGAACAAAGTTAGACATCACTCAGAATATAATGCTGAATGGAAAGGCAGTTAAAAGGGTCTCATCTGTCAAATACCTAGGCCTAATAATATATGAAAATCTCTCCTGGCAAAAGCACATTGAAGCATTAGTTTAAAAAATATCACCTGCCGCTGGGAAGATAAAAAAAATTGAGCTACTATATCCCAAAATCTCTACTCAGGAAAGTGTATTTCTCCTTAATCCATAGCCACTTACAATATTTAAATACAATTTGGATAAAATGCTCAAATTAGTTATAAAAGGAAATTGAGGTAATTCAGAATAGAGCCATAAGAAATATTTATAACTACCCTTTTTTAACACCAACCAAACACCTTTATATTACGAGTAAAATTCAACCAGTAGCCCTAAATGCAGAAATCAAATCAAATGTCCTGATGTACCAAATCCTACACAAAGGTATCCACACAAATTTAAACTTCACTAAACAATCTGATTTACATGCTTACAAAACTAGACATGATGATGACATATCACTTTCCATATCAATTCCAAACAATATGGCAGTAATAGCATTAAGTATAGTGCCATTGTAAAGTTCAATAGACTACCAGAAAATATAAAAATTGCACCTAGCCTACCAATCTTTAAAAGGAGGCTAAAACAGTCTATGTGGAATGATTATAAAATGTCAGTTTGAAGAAATTCCAAAATCTGAGAAGACAAAAGAAGACTAGATTGTGTACAAAATCTTATGAAAGCTACAAAATGTTGTATATATTTTCATACTGAAAACTTTGTAAACTAAACATTGAATTGTATTTTTTCGCCAACAATATAAAACTGTACGATTCCTTTGTATATGAGTCCTTGACTCGTCAAGGGATTAATAAAATGCATTATTATTATTATAAATTAAAACTCACATTCGTGGGACATGTTTCGGGGCAATGTTGCTCCCTTCTTCAGCCACTTATTCTCCTCAATGGTATCGTCCATTCTCAAAGATACCTCTTATCAAAGTATCACACGTAAGCAGGATCGTAATCTCGTCCCACATATGCTCACATAAACAAACATTTAAAAAACAGTAAAACAAATTAAAAAACACTATTCTAAAAATATACATGCATGAAATCTATATAAAACTAGTTCAAAAACATCTATAAATGCCTGTCATAATGTCCATATAAAATATTAGTTCATCTTCTATGTTGAAGTTGTTCATTCGACCGATGTGGTCTTTGATATCACTCACTGTACATATGATGTGTCAAGTCCTTCAAGCTATAATGCTCAATATGAAAATGGAAACATGAATAGGTCAATGTGGTATTTACGGACCATGATGGATGTAGTAATCTATTAGTCATGTAGATAACACTGGAAAATTCAATTCAAAGGTTATGTGTAATCATTCAGATCAGAAGTATCATCTTAACTAGAAAGTGAAAGTTGAAATCTCTTGTCCTGTACAGTATGTCGAAAGCACCTGGACTGCTCTCAAGTCGGGCAGCGTGTCGTTTTAATATAGTTTAATGTAATTTTATGTATTGATCGACGGGAATACATTTTACCATATCGGACTCTGTCTAAGGTAAGGTCTGTACCTGAGCTTTCCAGAGCCATAATCATGGACTGAAACTCATCTGGTAGACCTTTCAGCATAAGAGCTGCCACAAATTCATCGTCCGGTGCCTTATTCATAGAGGCAAGTTGCTGAGCAAGTCCCATAACCTCACTAACAAACTCTTCCATCGTCTTGAAGTGCTTTAATTTAACTTTGCACAGTTTCTTCAAGATGCCGATCCGCCGATTCACTTCTTTATCTGAATAGGCCTATTTAAGAGCTTCCCAGACTTCCTTTTCGGTCTTACAAGGCATGACGATTGGGAAAATTGATTTCTCCACCATGAGGTTAAGTCTGGTTCTTTTCTGACTCTCGTCTTTCACTTTCTTCGCAGCTGTTCTAGTATCTCCATCGGGGTAGCCAACTATACAGCTCCACAGATCTTCAAGTCTTAGGACGTTTTCCATCTCGAATCGCCAATCCACATAGTTTAGACTACCTCACAGCTTATCTATAGCCGGTAACGAGGTGCTGGTTGCAGACATGTTGATTTCGATATATAAAGAAATTCACAGTTTATAATATAATGAACAGTCTATCATACGCACTTTACATTCGCACGGTGGATTCGTTCCTGGGCCCATAGCCTGTTGAATCATGAGGCAATTGAATTGGAGAACTGTTCTGGATTTGATATTTTAGTAAACTGATTCAGTCTGCTTTCTCTAATTTATAGTATTTTAGGTTTCACTACACTCAATGATTCACACACCATTTTCACTTGCAAGGCAGAGCAGTGTACTACTCTTTTATTTTTCTTGAAAACAAAATAACATACTTAATAAGTACCAACATAACAGAAAACATTTGGTTATAACCCTTGCCAACCTAACCTGTTTTAACACACTCCCTCAAGGGTGTAATCAAATAGTTTTTTTGGTCTTTTTTTAGTTTTTTTTGTGTTCCACTTACATAATGGAATGCACTGATAAAATAAACTCTAAAAAATCACACTTAAAATATAATTCGATTTTTGAAATTTGCAAATTTACCAGGAAGCAGAGGTTTAGTTAAAATGTCTGCAACATTTTGAACACTAGGACAATACAGGATCTTGAACCATTCTTTCTTGTATTCATCTTTAACCAGATGATATTTAACATCAATATAGATACACTTTCTGGTCAACTGGTTGGCTTGAATCATTTTTATGCAACTGGTATTGTCCACATGCAAGTTTACGTTGATAGTTTCTTCCAGTAGCTCCTCAAGTACAGATTTCACATATTTCATTTCCTTGCAGCATTGGGCGGCTGAAATGTACTCAGCTTCAGTTGATGATTGAGCTACAATAGACTGTTTACGAGAGCACTAAGCAATTGGACCATTAGCATAGTGCATTATGTAATCTGATGTACTCGTGCATCCCTTTCTGTCCCCTGCATGATCAGTGTTGCAGAATACTTCTAGAGTATGTACATTCTTGACATTGTTTGAGTAGTGAATACCTTGTTCAATGTATCCTTTTAGGTATCTTAGTGTCCTTTTGATGTTGACAACGTTTTGCTTCGTAGGATTTCTTGTGTATCTGCTGGCATAGTTGACAGCATAGCTGATATCTGGTCTTGTCTTGCAGGATAGGTACAGCAGGCTTCCCACTGCTTCTTGATATGGAAAGCTGGTTAGGGAAGTTTTGGCATCATCATGAGAATTATCTTGATGTGAGATTGGAGTACTTGTTGGTTTTGATGTTTTCATGTTGTATTTTTCAATGACATGTTGAGCATATCTTTCTTGACTTCTTGTTTTGAGAAATTTGCATTCCCAGGTAGGTCTTGGGTTCGAGATTTATGGAAGTCTCGAATTGCTTCTTCATTTTCGTCATTAGTTCTATAATTTGTTGCTCATCTTCTCCTATCACCATCCCATCATCCACATGGATAGCAACAAATAATTTCTTTCCTGAAGTGGACTTGAACACACATTGGTCTGTTTGAGTTTGTTTCAAACCTTCGCTTTTGAGATAGTCTGTCAGACGTTTGAACCATTGTTCTGCTTGAGACCATATAGTGCTTTTCTTAGTTAACATATTTTTTCTGAGACATTAAAATCTTCTGGAAGGCGCATGTATATCTCAGTTTGTAAGTCACCGTACAAGAAAGCAGATTTGATGTCAAAGGTTGATATCTTAAAACCTTCTGAAGCTGCAATAGCCAATATCATTCTCAGAGTGTTTGATTGTACTACTGAGCTGAAAATGTCCTCATAGTTTAAGCCCTTTTTCTGTTGGAAGCCTCTGGCAACCAATCTTGCCCTATAGCGACCGTCTTCTTTAACCTTGAACAACCAGCGACTAGCAACGATTTCTTTACCTTTGGCACATTCTTCGTTGACTAAATCTCAAATTTCATTTTTCTTGAGGCAGTCCTTTTCCTCTTGTATGACCTTCTTCCATTTTTCTCTATCTTGACTCTGCATGCAGTCTTCATATGTAAGAGGTGAGTCATATGTAAGCAATGCATAATCTTCATATTTCTTTGGCATTTTTATGTCTCTTTGTGGTCTTTGGTTTGGTTTTGGATTTATTGGTGCATCATCTTCATCTTTTGCTTCCTCACTATCTGTTTCATCTTGACTTTCATGGTTTATTTCATTTTCCTGGTTGTCTTCATTTTCAAGTAAACTTTCAATGGTGATACTTTGGTTTTGCAATGCAGGCTTCTTGTCATTTTCTGTGTCAAAGAACTTCACATCTCTGGATACATAGATCACCCGATCTTCCTTGTCCCAGATTCTGTATCCATTATTGGAGTAGCCGACAAAATAATCTTTCTTACCTCTAGGATCTAGTTTCTTCAGATGCCCGAGACATTGGTGTAGACCACAGAACCATACTGTTGAAGGCGGGAGAGATCTGGTTTTCTGTGGTACCATTTTTCGGCAGGAGTGGTGTCAACTGTTACCGTTGGACTCCTGTTTTGAAGATAGGCGGCAGTTTCCACTGCAGTTCCCCACATTTCATTGGGAAAATTTGCATCATACAGTAGCGCACTCATTTTGTTTCCTAGAGTCAGATTCATCCTTTTAGCAGTGCCGTTCAAGTGAGGTGTATGAGGTATGGTATGGTCTAATTTGATACCTTTACCCTTACACCAGTTCTTGAAGTCATTAGATATTCTCTACCGTTATCAACTCTTATTTTAGACACTTTTAGGTTATGATGGTTTTCTGCTTCAGCAATATAGTCCTTTAAAAAACATTCAGCTTCGTCTTTGGTTTCTAGCAAATACACTTGTACAAAATGGGTGAAATCATCTATACATAACATAAAATAGTTCTTGTTGTCAAAAGTTGGTGGATCAATTTGACCACACAAGTCTGTATGTATAATTTCCAAAGGTCTCTCTGCCCTTTGTCGCACTGTGTTAAAGGGATTTCTGTTGAGTTTTGCTATAGCACATATTTCACATCTAGGATTAACTTTAGACTTACTTAGAGAAAATGGCACTCCCTGACATAGGTTAGGAAGTTTCTGTAGATTTCCAAAGCTAATACGGCCTAATGTCTTGTGCCATACCATGTGTTCTTCTTCAGTTTGGATTAGGAGTGTTTCTTCTTTATGTTGAGCGATTAAGTCCACAATAAACAATCCACCTGGAGTTTTCTTTCCTGTAAGCACAACGTTATCATCCTTCAAAAACAAAACTTCTTTATTTTTGAATCTTACCTCTCCATTGTTTTCAGTGATGGCATTGACAGAGAGTAAGTTTCTGGTAAGTTGTGGCACATAAGACACATCTTTAAACAACACCTTGTCAGTTTCAATGTCTCTTGACAACACAGCATTCATTGTTTCACCTCTCTTTGCACTGTATATTTTAGCTTCTGATGACTCAGTATTTTATAAGATATCACGCATATTTTTCAGATGTGATGTAGAACCACTGTCTACCACAAACATATTTTCATTTAGTTTTTCACAGAATTGCACTTCACCATACTGTTCAGATTCTGCAAAGAAGGATACGGTACTTTGACTTTCTTCTTTTCATGTTCTTCTTTGAAACAGGAGTTGTCAGACACATGATTAGATTTCTTACAGTAAATGCATTTCTTACTGTCAAGCACATTGTTTCTTTTCTTGAAGCACCCACAGGATTTTTTTCTTGGGGGGATGCAGGTAATATTTTTCATTTCATTACCTACATGTCACTAGGTGTTATTAAGACGTACACCCTCGCCGCAATTTTTGTTTCACTTCCTCCTTGCTTCGTGATTTGGCTGCTCATAGACCGTTGGGTACACGATCTTTATGGCATGAATGGGAGTATTTTTTTAGTTCAGAGCTTTTGTCCATGGGAGTTCGTTTTTCTTTGTGAATTATCGTCACAATGTTCATTTTTTAAATCAGGTTTCGACAAAAATAAAAATCAAACAGTTCATTAAAATATTAATGTTAATCTAGTTCGCCGATTTTTAAAATAACTGAAGATATTCTCAAATAATCCCAAATTACTAAGTTAAATACAACTGTGGAATTATCCCTACATGTAAATCAGTTAACCATCAGTAACTTCAATTTATGAAATAAACTGGGGAGACAATGAACAATCGAAATATTCTCGGGATTTCAGGGGGGCGGGCACGTCCCCTCCTTGCCCCCCTCCTCTCCCCCTCCTGCCCATGAGGTGGTAGGATACAAGACTGCTTGATATCGGAGAAAACTGTATTCAATTGCTCGGTAAAACGGATGTACCTCATTCATAACGAATGTCGCAGTTCCAAGAACATCACATTTTCATCGGATTAAATGGAATATAAGTTAGTCTGCGTTAAAACCCTCACGAGAACAAAACAACGTAAGTTATATACGAGGGCGAGAATTGCGAGTGTCACAAGTACGTGCAATATTGCACGTCATAGCATCGGCAGTTGACGGAGAATCTCGGATGTCTCCGTCCGCGCCTCAGCTTCCTGGTTGCAGTTAGCGGGCAACGACCAGCCGAGTTAACTGTTGGGATAGGGCTTACCCAGTAGCATCTCGGCCATACCCTTGGGCCTGGCAACGACCAAAGGGACGAGCGCTCTTAGACGGCTGGCGCGCTTCGCTTTCTCAGACAGTTCACAGTAACTTACTATAAGATTTCCTGAATTATTAATGAACAGAATTATGACTTCCTATACATATAATAGTAAACATACAACTTTTATTACTAAAAATATTATTATGGTATTAATTATTGATTTTCATGAATTAATCTGGTCATTGTGCAACAATGCAACCTAATTACCGGCCGCCACTGGTCAAAATAAGATTTTGCACCACCTTGTCAATTGTTCTCAGAATATAATACTGAGCTTTAGCATCTTTGGCCAACCATGCCTTCCTTCTTTGAGCTGCATCTTGTGGTAATTCAGTGAGAGGTTCTTGTCCATTAACAACATTCCATACTTGCTTGGCTTTAAATAAAATTTGAATTTCAAAATCCCACAGTTGAAATGTGTCAGGGCTGCTGAGTTTTTGTATGCTGTGTAGTTCACTATCTTCTGATGCCATTGTCTTAGTCTTTTGTTTTCCTCCAATACGCTGCACAGTTCTTGATTATTTATCTTGTTTCACAGTTTCCCCATTGCATTTGGTGCATCTGGGCCCATAACCTGTTCTGGATTTGATATTTTAGTAAACTGATTCAGTCTGCTTTCTCTAATTTATAGTATTTTAGGTTTCACTACACTCAATGATTCACAGACCATTTTCACTTGCAAGGCAGAGCAGTGTACTACTCTTTTATTTTTCTTGGAAACAAAATAACGTACTTAATAAGTACCAACATAACAGAAAACATTTGGTTGTAACCCTTGCCAACCTAACATGTTTTAACAAGAACACACGTTTACTGAACTTGACTTTACTAAACTGCACCACAAGTAATACAGTATTCTTTGTACAATGTTAACCAAAGAAAAAACAAAAAAGAAACATTTATCTGCTGAACAGGTTTATACTTAAACAGTTTGACCACCACAATCCCTGGTTAAATTACATATTTCAACAGGGAGATCATTCTTCAACTTATAAACGTCTGGAAACCAGTACTTTAAAATAAGAAGGAATTGGAAAAGCTAACTCAGCACGAGTAAATTTAATGTGGACTCTGTAATCAAGAACATCCAAAACAGCAACGTCCCTCGTCTTACAGCATCCACTTTAATGTATTTTGTTCAATCGCTCAAGAAAGAATGAACTCAGTCACAGGTACATCTGTGCATGTGCGAGTCCATTGAGCCTGGTTTACATGCTCCTAAAATGGTAATTTTGAAAAGTGGTCTATGCGACCAACACTGCTCTCAAAAACTTTCTTTCTTTTTGTACTGTTAAGTGCCATCCCCTAGTGGCACTTTTGTTAACTGGATTACGGTGCGTAGAAAGCACAACACAGGATGTTCCTTTAAAGAAATAATTAATTTTATTGCGGCCAGAAAGATACACTACTCATCAGCAAATACAAGCAATTGGAACCTTACTCCAGTTTCCTCAAGTCTCTTGCTTATGGAGAGCTCTTGCCCTCTTTCACTTGTCAACAGTTAACCTTCTCGCTAATGAGTCTGGTTGCCTTGACAGAACTACATGCAACTCTCCCCTATGTACACAAATTACAGTTACTTACGAAAACCTGCTACACGCTGCTTCGCTGTTCACAAGCTGGGAAAAAATGTCACTGGGTTTCGTAACTCGCGCGGCACTTCACCACAATATCTCTGACGCTCAGTGAAATCACACTCACTCAAAACACAGGCAGTACCCTGTATGCTTCTCACTTCCTCGCTGTCAAGAGAAACGGCTTCACTAGGGGTTTCGCAAGTCACCACACTTCTGTCGCTCAGGATAAACGCTCGTACTAGCTCGTAAAACACAACAACACTGCTTGACAGGTCGCTCTTATATAGCAGGCCGGTGACTCAATAAATGCTTCTAGACCCATCCAGGGTTCACGGATTCTCGAGGTTTCCTTCACTGGTTGAGTCACGAATATTCTGGACCATCCCTTTGTCCTAGTAGTCCTGTTGCATAAGGCGTACGCAATACACTGAGGCAGGGCACAGTCCAGCCCTGGGGCAGTTGTGACTCATGCGGCGAGCGATGACACAAACTCACAGCCGTAACACCACCCCCTTCCTAAAAGGCTGATCGTCCCGATCAATCATTGGTCCGTCTGTGTCCCTCCGTAGGCTGCCAGGCGATCTCGATGCACGATCTTCATCTTCGCCCTCGGGCTCCGCTGGATCCTGTAGACGACATCGTTGATCCGTTTCACGACTCGGTACGGGCCCTCCCAGGACTTCTGCAGTTTGGGTGACAGGCCTTTCTTCCGTAATGGGTTGAAGAGCCAGACCAGGTCGTCCTCGTGGAATCCGCCGGCATCCGTCTGCTGGTCGTATCGGGTCTTCATTCGGTCGGTCTCGATCCGCAGTTTCCTCCTCGCGAACGCGTGCACATCCTCCAGTTGGTCGACCAGTTCTTGACAATACTGGCTTACCGGGACAGGATCATTCCCAGGTCGGCCGAAGGCAAGATCGACAGGTAGACGGAGCTCCCTCCCAAACATGGCCCGGGCTGGTGTGCACCCGGTGGCTTCATGCACGGCGGCGCGGTAGGCCAGGAGAAATAGTGGAAGATTCTTGTCCCAATCCCTCTGGTGCTCACTGACGACTATTCGGAGATGGTTTTCGATGGTGCGATTGAATCGCTCTACCATCCCGTCGGACTGAGGGTGAAGCGGCGTTGTCCTTGTTTTCCGGATTCCCAGCAGCTGGCATAGGTTCTGGAACACCTGCGACTCGAAGTTCCTCCCTTGGTCGGAGTGCAGCTCCAGGGGTACTCCGTACCGGCTGACGAATTCCTTCACCAGGGTCTCTGCAATCGTCGCGGCTTCCTGGTTAGGGAGCGCATACGCCTCCGGCCATTTGGTAAAGTAGTCGCTAATGACCAATATGTATCGGTTCCCTGCCTCGCTCAACGGGAATGGCCCAGCAACATCGACGGCCACTCTCTCCATGGGGCCGCCCACGTTGTAGGTCTTCAGTGGACCCCGTCGTCTTCGTCCTGGGCCCTTGCTGGCTGCGCAATCGTGGCACCTCGCGCAGTGGTTCTCCACGTCGGTTCGGCATCCGATCCAGTAGAACCGCTCTCTCAGCTTCTCCAGGGTCTTCTTTATCCCTAGGTGTCCACCAGATGATCCTCCATGGACTTCCTTCAGGACTTCCTCCGTCATAGCCTTTGGAACAACGACTTGTTCCCGAGATGTCTTCCCGTCGGTGCTCTCCCAGGCGAGGCAGATGAGGCCATCCCTTACAATCAGCGAGTCCCACTGCGCCCAGTAGGACTTAAACTTTGGGCTGCAGTCACTCACAATGTTCCACCCGGGTCTGGGGACACAGGCCCTCTTCCATTCGGCTATCACTCCCAGGTCATCATCTTCTGCTTGTGCGCGCGTGAAAGATTCGCGGCTCCAGCTCCCTTGAAGTTCCACGGTAGTCCTTCGGCACTGTATCCCGGTGTTCTCCTCCCTTCGGGCACAGAAGGTGCAGTCCTCGTGGCACGGTCTTCGTGACAGGGCGTCGGCGTTAGAATGCAGTTGGCCTTTCCTGTGCTGAATCTCAAAGTTGTACTGTTGAAGCCTCTCTAACCACCGCGCGAGTTGACCCTCGGGATGCTTGAAGTTCAGGAGCCACCGCAGGGAGGCATGGTCGGTCCTGATGAGAAATTCTTGCCCGTACAGGTACTTGTGGAAGTGTTCAATGGTCTTCACGATGGCGAGCAGCTCCTTCCTGGTGACGCAGTAGTGCCTTTCGGGCTTTGACAAGGCCTTGCTGAAGTAGGCCACTACTCTCTCCTCGCCGTCCACTACTTGCGACAGGATCCCCCCTATGCCAAAGTCGCTGGCATCGGTATCGACGATGAACCTTGTTCCAGGTCTGGGGTAGACCAGAATAGGCGCGGTGCACAGAGCCTGCTTGAGTTGTTCGAAGGCACTTTGGCATTCTGCTGTCCACGTGAAGAGTTGGTCCTTCTCAGTCAGTCGATTCAGTGGTTTGGCGATGTCGGCAGTTCCTCTCACGAAGCGACGGAAATAGGTGTAGAGTCCCAGGAAGTTTCGTAGTTGGGACTTGTCCTTCGGAACTGGCCACTCCCTCACAGCTGCGGTCTTCTCTGGGTCGGTGCGCACCCCTTCATCGGAGACGATATGCCCAAGGTACTGGACCTGCTTCTGGAAGAGCTGACACTTCTTGGGGCTCAACTTCAGCTGGGCAGCCCTTAGCTTCATCAAGATCTCCTTCAGGTTGCTGTAGTGCTCCTCGAAGCTTCTTCCCAGAACGATGACGTCGTCTAGGTAGACCAGGCAGGTCTTCCAGTGTAGTCCTCTCAGAATGGACTCCATTAGCCTTTCGAAGGTCGCAGGGGCATTGCACAGACCGAATGGCATGACGGTGAACTGCCAGAGCCCGCTGCCCACAGAGAACGCCGTTTTCTCGCGGTCCTTAGGGTGGACTTCCACCTGCCAGTAGCCACTCTTCAAATCCAAGGTGGAGAACCATCTTAATCCTGATATGGTGTCCAGCGTGTCGTCGATCCGGGGTAGAGGGTAGCTGTCCTTCTTCGTGACGTCGTTCACCCGCCTGTAGTCCACGCAGAACCTGGTGGAACTGTCCTTCTTCTTCACAAGCACGACCGGAGAACTCCAAGGACTATGTGATGGCTCGATCACCCCTTGCTCCCTCATCTCTTCTACCATCCGGTCGACTTCGGCTTGCTTGGTGAGCGGGACACGTCGGAATGGAGCCCTAATCGGTGCGCTGTCCTCAACGTCGATTCTGTGTTGGACCAAGCTTGTCCTGCCGAAGTCTTTGCTACCCACGGAGAAGACATCCTGGAATTCGTGTAGCAGGTCCCGAAGTTGGCGTGATTGCTCCTCGTCTAAATGGTCCTGGGATCCTTGGTACAGCTTCTGTAGTTCTTCTGGCAGGGCGCGTCTTCTTCGGTTGTCCGTCTGCAGGTGTCCGTCCGTCGTGTCTGTGATGCGGGCAATCCAGGTAACGGGCTCGCAGACTCCTAGGTTGGTGTCCCGGTGAACCGTAATATCGTAGTCGTTCAGGTTGGACTGGCGGACGTACGGCCGAGGCGTCGTGTTGATGAGGGTCTTGGCAACTAGCAATCCTTTTGTCTGGATGTCCTCATATTTTGGCTCGATGACAGCCGCCACTCCCTCAGCAGTTCCGTCGACAATTACGGCGGCGCTGTCCTCCGTCCTGGCAGGAACAATGACGTCCTCTCTCAGCCTCACTCGTCGTGCGGTAACGGCCTCGTGTGCTGGTTGCAAAGCAAGTTCCTCACCTCCGAAGTGCAGAGTGTTGGTACTCAAGTCCAAGATGATATTGTTCTGGTCCAGGAAGTCCAGTCCGATGATCACTTCGTTTGACACGTCAGCCACAAGCACTGGATGCTTCACCACCCGTCGACCAATGACGAGCTCCAGTGATGCTTCGCCATGTACCGGTGCGGTCTCTCCGGTCGCGGTTATTAGCTGGAGGTTCCTTTGTGTGGATTGCACACTCCACTTCGGGATCACGGTGGGATTGACGATGGTCCTCGACGCTCCCGTGTCGATCAGCATGGGCCAGCTCACTCCGTTGACGACTGCGTCGACCATCAGGCTGCTATTGTCCCTCCGTAACTTCGTCACACGCACTTGGACTGCCGGGGCTTGACGACTGTCACAAGCCAACCTTTGCCCCCCAAGGCTGGCTAATACTCGTTTCCCTGGGCCGCGCGGTTTTCAGACGACTGATTTCCCGTCGGATACCCTCGGCGGCGGCGATCACCGCAGTCCTTGCTCAGGTGGCCTTTCTTACCGCAGGCCCAGCAGGTCGGTAGTCCTCTTCCGGGCCGCCTCTCCGGTTGTATTCCGGCTGTGTCGTTGCTGGTGGTGCCGCGACTATCGAAGAAACGGCTTAGCGCCTCCATCAATTCGTCGGCCAGGGCCTTGGTCTCGTTGGTTTTTGCTGGTTCGTCGACGTCCACTTGACGCACCCGCGCGTGCATTCTAGATGCCTGTTTTGCCGTCTCGAACTCAAGTGCGTGGCTCAGCGCATCTGCCAGGGTCTTAATTCGCGCGAGTCGCAGCGCCTGTTGAGTGTCTGAGTCCCGTAGCCCGTCGGTGAAGGTCTGCGTCGCAATCTGTTCCAGAAAGTCGGCCGGCGCTGTTGGATAGGCGAGCCTTACGAGGCGTGCGATGTCCATCTCGAATTCCTGCAGGGTTTCCGCGTTCTTCTGTACCCGGGTCCCGAGCTGCATCTGGTAGGCCTGCTGAAGATGGCTATCTCCATATCGGGACTCCATATGGGCGATCAGTGAAGCGTAGTCCTGGGATCCAGTCGGGATGGCCTGAAGGACGTTAAGGGCGTCACCTCTCAGCGCTACAATGAGAGCTGTAGCCTTTTCTGTGTTGTTCCAGTTATTTATGGAACAGGCCGCCTCGAACTGACGTAAGTAGGTGCTCCACGGGACCTTTCCGTCGAAGGTTGGGGGCGTCACTCTGCTATGTCCCGTTCCTGATATTCCCGGTGTAACGGTGGGCGGGCGTTGGCGCAGCTCGGCAACTTCCTCTTGTAGAGCGTTGAATCTCGCTTCCATCCCCGTCGGCGGGCGTTGGCTCAGCTCAGCAATTTCCTTCTTTAAAGCGTTGAATTTCTCTTCCACCCCCGTCAGCGGGCGTTGGCGCAGCTCGGCAACTTCCTTTTGTAAGGCGTTGAATTTCTCCTCCACCCCCATCAGTGGGCGTAGGCGCAGCTCGGCAACTTCCACTTGTAAGGCGTCGAACTTCTTTTCCACTGCCGTGACTTCCTCACGGAGACCCAGTTCTAATTTCTTCAGGTCCTGTGTCAACTTATTCTGACCGTCTTCCATCTTCTTCTGGCTGTCCTCTATCCTCTTCAGGTCCTCCACTAGCTTATTTTGACCGTCTTCCATCTTCTTCTGGCCGTCTTCTAGTTTGGCAGTTAGGTCCTCGGCTAACTTATTTTGACCGTCTTCTTCTGGCCGTCTTCCATCTTCTTCTGGCCGTCTTCTAATTTGGCAGTTAGGTCCTTGGTTAATTTCTTCTGGCTGTCTTCCATCTTCTTCTGGCCGTCTTCCATCTTGGTTTCCATGCCACTTAACTTTTCTAGCAATGCTGCCAATTGCGCCTCCATTTTAGTTGTTTGTCTTGTAAAGGGCATGCACTCACAGGAAAATTAGAGAAAATGACCTGCTCGGGTTTTGAAACCAGGACCGTCAGGTGTTGTGCTTGAGTTCGTAATCCCACTTCTGACACCAGTTGTTACGTGCCACCCCCTAGTGGCACTTTTGTTAACTGGATTACGGTGGGTAGAAAGCATAACACAGGATGTTCCTTTAAAGAAATAATTAATTTTATTGCGGCCAGAAAGATACACTACTCATCAGCAAATACAAGCAATTGGAACCTTACTCCAGTTTCCTCAAGTCTCTTGCTTATGGAGAGCTCTTGCCCTCTTTCACTTGTCAACAGTTAACCTTCTCGCTAAGGAGTCTGGTGGCCTTGACAGAACTACATGCAACTCTCCCCTATGTACACAAATTACAGTTACTTACGAAAACCTGCTACACGCTGCTTCGCTGTTCACGAGCTGGGAAACAATGTTACTGGGTTTCGTAACTCGCGCGACACTTCACCACAATATCTCTGACGCTCAGTGAAATCACACTCACTCAAAACACAGGCAGTCCCCAGTATGCTTCTCACTTCCTCGCTGTCAAGAGAAACGGCTTCATTAGGGGTTTCGCAAGTCACCACACTCCTGTCGCTCAGGATAAACGCTCGCACTAGCTCGTAAAACACAACAACACTGCTTGACAGGTCGCTCTTATATAGCAGGCCGGTGACTCAATAAATGCTTCTAGACCCATCCAGGGTACACGGCTTCTCGAGGTTTCCTTCACTGGTTGAGTCACGAATATTCTGGACCACCCCTTTGTCCTAGTAGTCCTGTTGCATAAGGCGTACGCAATACACTGGGGCAGGGCACAGTCCAGCCCTGGGGCAGTTGTGACTCATGCGGCGAGCGATGACACAAACTCACAGCCGTAACAGTACCTTATCTGCTCAGTGAATGTTCGCGATCACAGTTTTGTTGATAATAATAATAATATCGTATGGCCTCGGATGCCTGGTGCAAGCTTTGTTAATTGACACCCTGAGGGTAGCTTGCATGTCGAATTTCGTCGTTCCTTTGAACGCTATGAAAGTCAAGGAGGTTAGATATCTAAACTCCTTGACACTACAGCGCTTTCAAGTAGAGAATGGAGGAACTTTGTGTTGGCGGAAAATCCCGAGATTAATTTTGCCATTGAACACGGCCTACTGAATTCAAATGGGTTCTTTAACATGCCAACAACGTATGACATGTGTATCGTGATTTTTGTCGCCTTCAAAAATCACTTACCATGGTCAGGGGCGAACCTGCAATCTTGGGGTTGGTAGTCCGACACTATAACCACTCACCCACCGTTGATGAAAACTGTGAACAGGCATTAGCTTCTCATTCCATACCTCTGCCTCAGATTTATCAACCAGGATATTAGTGGTCTCCCGGGATCACTTTTTCCAGCAATTTTCCCTTGTTAGAAGAGATGTCTCATCATGTGACCAAAATATGTGAGTTTCTAGATGTTTACCTTCTTCACAATTTCTCTATTCTTTCCCAACCATTGAAGCACCACCATTGCAAACCTCCTCAATCCAGCCAATCTGGGGAATTCTTCGATATGCCTACAATTTGAGATTTTTAATGGATGTCTCAGTGAAAGTCCAGGCTTCTACACTATAGAAGAAGACTGTCAACATATATCAGAGGACCATTCATATCTGCAGTGACAAGGCAAAGTCATGACTGAATGGCACCTGTCTCATGGAATAACAGGTTGTTTTAGCTTGTTCAATTCTGCACCTGATTTCGACAGTAAGGCTTCCGGTCTCATCTATTGTACAGCCCATATAATTTAACTTCATGGTGCATTCCAGTGGCTCTCCATTGACTCAAATCCCTGTGTTAGTTAATTAAAATGGAATGTTGGAGTGTACATAAGCAATATTACAAGCAGAAAGACTGGCCACAAGATGTTACGAGTAGGTACTGTATGTGGTAAGTTGCTGCTTGCAGTTAGATTTCAACTTATAGGTATCGCTAATAGGTTGGTGCAAGATAATTTTGGGAAAGCTGTCATTAATTAGGTATATTTTATAACATAAGGTCATTTATTAAAGAATAAGACCATAACCAGATTTTATGATAAAGTCTCAATTTGTTGATAGGCTACCTGTTAAATATTAACTAATTCAAATTTATTTATGACCATTTCAACTACCGTATTGCACCAATGATTAATCAAGTGATCATATCCTCTCAGTTAATATTCTAGGAATCGGTGGTATTACAAGGGGGGTTGGACCAGAGTATCTGCACCTGTGGGCAAGGAGGTGAAGCAGTTGAGATAGAGGAAGACCACCATGGTAGGGTTATGAACCAAAGATTGGAATGATAGGTCTTATAATGTTGTTTACCTTTATCATTCATTGATCATTTAGAAATGTGAGTGCATCATGTAGGTTCCTTGCGCCAGCGATTCACGACACCACTGCCCTTTGGGGCATCTTGAATCTGAATGGATACATTGTTGAAATTCCTCAACAGATGATTATATTTCCTACTGTGATATTTTCAAATATATACACTTTACCAGCGATAAGGAAGTGTTGACATGCTGGAGTCTCTCAGCTACCAGTCCTAGATCGTCCATTGAGCAAGTAACAGTGTGAGAGGAATATCCAGCTACGTCTTATGGAGCAGATATGTGTTGTATACCGCATTTTATAACATACTGTTCGTTTTGGATTCTTAGTCCTTCTGTCTAAAACAAGTTTGTATTAGGAAACTAATCATTATAAAACCTTGCCCATCAATCACAGTGCAGATTAACAACAGCCAACCAGGACAGTCAAACTTCTATACCACAAATTTTTGATATCTCGAAGCAATTTTAATTTCCCGGTGAAGCTCTACACAATTTATATTTCATGTTTTTTCTATAACTTGAAGTTCTAATAGTTGAATATTTCGATAACTCGAATTATATTTTGTTCCCCAGACATAAGGTATGTGTCTTTATTCCATAGTTGTGGTGAAAATGCAGTTGAATTACAATCTTTAGGTGTAACATGCGAATTACAATATAGATTCAGTTGTGTAGGGTAGGCTACCTGGACTGTGCATTTCTGCCAGTCGCTTATAATGCTATTTAAGGCTGGAAGACAGGTTGAGGTCAATATGCAACTCAGACTGTGGGAGTAAGTGGGTAGAGCCGGCTAACAACAGTAGGAACAGTTGACTATTTATGTATTTTTTAATATACCGTACCTACGAGGGCATATCAAAAAATAAGTTCCACTTCCCAGTTATGGCCATTTATTACACCACCTATACAACAGCAACACGCCTATAACGACATGCAATGTAACGTCACTTTTCCACATAGTTTCCAAGAGACTCCAAACATTTCTGCGAATGCTCAACCAACTTGTCGATGCCGGATGCATAGAAAGTTCCTCCAGCGTTCTGCAACCACACGGAGACAGCGGTCTTCACCTCCTCGTCGGTCTGAGAATGTCGACCACCGTTCTGTCTAATGATCGCATTCACACTGTTGACATTTGCACGGGTCCTGGAGGTTGCGGGCCTGCCCTCGCGATATTCGTCCGTGATATCCGTGCGTCCGGCTTCAAATTGCTGACACCACTTTACGATCCCTTGCCGGGAAATGGCCCGCTCCCCATACACAGCACTAATTTCACGATGAATGTCCGTGCAATTCTTTCTTTTGGCCCATGGGAATCGGATTGTCGCACGCACCTCATATTTGGAGTGAACGTCCAGTCGGCGCGCCATTGCTTTTGGCCGCTATTCACACCACACAAAACGAGACACCACAGCGATCTGCCTAACAGATATGTGGGCAGTGTCTGTCCCTTTCTCCGCTGTTCCATGTTTGCGACACACAGTGCGCTGCTGCAGCGCGTTAGTGCAACTAACTTTTTGATCCACCTTCGTATTTCTGTATCTAGGATTTTCAATAACTCGAAGTAATTTCTATCTCCGAAAACACATCGAGATATCGAACTTCGACTGTATGATCTTGATGAGTTATATCATTATTATCTTTAATTATCTTGTACACACTTAGTGAGTTAACTAAATGAATCTGGACAAAACATATCATCCCACTAATTATTATTTATGTAGTGAAGTGTATATATAATTATTTTTGTGTTTTATTTGAGGTGTTTGTGTAGAATATATGAACATTTACTGCCCAGGATGATTGGGCTTCCCTATAAATGTTGACTCCGGTACTGAAGAATATCTTTATATAGAATCTCTGAAAAATCATAATGAAGAAACTTAATGAATCACCACAATGATGGAGAGAACAAATCTCTCCCTAAGTGACCACTTCTCTCCTACTTATGCAGATTTCAACATATGGAAAGGAATGTCAATATATTTAATGACTAAAAATATTAATTCATATTGACCTAAATCACTAATCACCCACGCATGTTCTGACAATGCCCAATGTTGCTTAACTTTGAAGATCTTATAGGATCCAGTGTTTCAACATGGGTAAGCCAATGGCTGTTGTAATACCGATAATATGCAATAACAAATTTCCATGTGTGTGATAGAATCATAGAAGAAGCTAGGAATCGATTCCATTACGGTAATTGGACTATCTAAAAGCAGCAAAGCTTTTAAATTATTGCTTACCTAAATTTACAAAGAATTTTCCTGAAAAGAAACTCAAGACTGATTTCCAAAATCACAAGATGCTGAAAAAAAAACAGGCTAAAAACAGAGTTTGGTGTTCTATACGAAAGGTGCACGTACAGGAAAACTTTACTTCAGCTTATCCTGAATAATAATCTGGAAGATAACTTGTGCAAGCTAATAAAGCTTCTAAGAATCATTGTCTCAATGCCAATGACAACTGTGGAGCTGGGATAATGCTTTTCATCTTTGAAAAGGATAGAAACACTACAGTCCCTGGCAGTGGCGGATCCAGAGGTTCACCTCGGAGGGGGCACTCTAGAATTTCGGAGTAGCAACAGAAAATATGTAATAAAATTACTAAATTTGTATTTAATCTACACACACTACACATAACATCCAACCACCAGATTTTATAATTCTTCAAGAAATTCATTATATTAAAATGGTTTATTGGTTTCAGTTTCAAGTCATTGTCATTATGTGAAAAAGAAACCTTTTTAATTCTACAGAATATGTATATTGCCACATTTTAATGCACATCACACAGTCAAATATGTATTAAGAACATTTGCAATCATAGTGACTATCTGAAGACAATATACAAGTCTACTACACAAATGTTACAAGATAAGTACATAGTACCAACATTGTCAGTCACTTTTTTTTTTTTTTTTTTTTTGCGTATGGCTTTTTAGTGCCGGGAGTGTCCGAGGACATGTTCGGCTCGCCAATTTTTGTAGCTGCTTTGATACGGACACCCAATGGGTGAGCTACAAGTACCGTTGGGGAGGGAAGGAGGGAAGTTGGAATGTAAGGACGAGGAGTTGGAAGGTAGCGGCTGTGGCCTATAGTTAGGGACCAACCCCGGCATTTGCCTGGAAGGAAGATGGGAAACCACAGAAGACCATCTTCGAGGTTGCCGGCGGGGGGATTCGAACCTCCTCGCCTCCCGGATGTGAGCGACTGCCATCAGTCATGCCGTAACCACCACGGCTAACTCACCCGGTTGTCAGTCACTGAATCACTACTAGTCACATAAATATAAATACAAAAAACAATTTATTGAATACTGATTGGTATTCTATTTGGTGACTATCCTAGGCAAAACACATGCCTATTACAAAATAAAATCCAGGCGGTTTACCCCCTTTAGAGAAACGTTCTAGAACTTTTTCTATTCAACATTTATATCACGGCGAACAAATAACAGACACGAGCCATTCAAACTTTCCTATGTCGTTCGCATTCGTAGCCATGATTTACCAAGTTGCAGGCTGCTAAAAGATCTCTCTGCATTTGCAACACTGTCGATGTAGCGATAATATTAACAGTGTTGCCATTACATACTCTATGATAGCAAACATTGATCACATTCATGAATGCAGGCAATACAGCAAAGATTTTACTTGCAGTGCAGTTTGGAGAGACAATCATTTTTATCGGCAATATCAATGTAGCAGACAACTGGTTTTTCGGAGGGGGCACTAGCCCCTGGTGCCCCCCTCTGGATCCGCCACTGGTCCCTGGTCATATTATTAAATGAGTTCTTACAATATTGTCATCCAAAGACTAGGGTATTTTTGTTATACAGCTTAGTTATCATTCTTACATTTGACTGAATAGTGTTAAGAGAGGTATTGAACCCATGTGCCATAGGGTCCAATGAGGGCGAATCCATGCATTTGGGGAAGAAATAAAAGAAACGTATAGTTTCTAATGTAACTTAAAGAAAGATCCAGCTAAGATGCTAGCCTAATATGGTGCAAGAGGCGAGGACCAGGTGTTCGTGAGATGAGATCATCCCTCTTGACATTCAGAAGGGAGCGAGTCATGAGTATTAATAACCGAGTGGAAATTTCCCAGGATTAAACAAGGAAGCCTGACTCGGAAATCGACCTTACGTTGCTGGAAATTGACAACACCGCTTATGCGCCAGAAGAGGAATAATTAAATTTAACCCGTTTACAAGTATAATAATGAGTAAACAAGTACAGTACAGTGAATCTTTTTGAATGAGAGATTTTTTAGTAAAGAGAAACCATTTAATAATTGCGCAGGAGAAAACTGCAAACGCAAGACGACGTCATCGGGGAATTACCAAGGCCTGTGTGGAGGGGAGAAAGCAAAAGAAATGCAACACCCACACAATTGAGGACGAGAAATTAATTAATATCTCCGAATTGCACGATCGATTCTTAGGGGCAATGAGATTATTTGACATTGAGAAGACGAGCTTTCGGAAGGTATAATTTTTATATTTGTGCCACCATTATTTTAGAAATTGGTCACAGAAAGGACTAGAGTCTTATTTTTTGTAGTGAAATAGTATAAAGCTTCGGGCTTCACCAAGCCAATCATGCAGTTATTCTGACAACCCGTGAGGGTGTTACTACGCATGCAGTCATTCCGACAGTCCGTGAGGGGCGTAAGACTACATCACAGCACATCAGTATCCAGACAGTCCGTGAGGGGCGTAACTCTGCGTCACATCGAAGACAGTTACTAGTACTCCTTGAGGGAGAAACGCTGTGTTACACCGCAGAAGTAATATCCGATAGCCATAGGCGTCGCAGTATTAACAACTTGCTTGCCTCCATAAGGAGTGGTAAAGAAGAAATTTAAAGTATCGCCGTATTGGAATATTAGGAAAATCCTAGTTACAGGATTTAGGCCCGACTGTATACAAGTTATAGTGAAAGTTCGTAAGATAAAGTCAGAGCAGGCTGCGAACGTCGGACTTAAAGGCGATAGGTCGTTAAATAGACGAACGAATATACCATAACGTACGGAAGTACCGTACCAGAAAGATAAACTGTTATCTAAATTAAAGAACCCAAAAAGGGAAGAACAGAATAAGGTTCGGAACGTATATCAGAAACGTAGGAGTGCTAGAACCGATCAAATAAAGAAGCACGGAGACTATAAACATTATCTCCAGAAAGCAGGCGAACTATTCTAAAAGTACTAGACTTGAGAAGTACTAGCTGCTATAAACTAAATCTATAGGTCATCGAGAGGTTATTGAGGAGACCTCGATCCGAATAGACTTTCGCTAGGATCGATAAGCCAGATCTACAAAGAAGCCGTTCAAGCTAGATAAATAGCCGGTCATCCAGGATAGGAGTAGAAGAATTTGGATTCCAGGGAACAGTAGATGTTTCGAGACTTTCGTATTCTGCAGGATAGGAAGCCGACATTGAATAAATTTCACCCTTGGAAACGGGAAATTAAGAAGGTCACGTGTGATAGGCTCAGAAATACGGCCTAGTGATCAAGAATTGTGAAGTGTAAATTTATCAAGATTGTGTGTTAGATTAATATTTTTAGTGTTTATTATGTGTTCAAAAGGGACACATCAGTGTATCAAAATGTCGTCAATGTTAAGTGTCTTAAATGTATGTCAAGAAGTGTTTGTACATAAGATGAATTCCTTTAATATGGAGTAAAAGTTCAAAGTGGGCCCAAAATGAAACACCGCACAAGAATAAAGATCATGGGACGATCTTAAAAACATGTGAGTACTGAATTTCATTCTATTTTGGTGTCAGGAATTGGTTGTGTACAAATCCACCGGAGTTTTTGAGTAAAAGGGATGTGTTTTAAGAAATAAATACTGAATAAACAAGAACGCGGTCTGAACAATAATAGAAATTTGAGAAATTATAAATAATTATGTAAAGAATAAATCCCGTAGAGGAAATATGTGAATAAAATGTTAATGTATTTAACGAATGTCATAAGAGCAAGGAAAATATCAGTAATTATTATGAAAGATATTTAAATAAAGTAAAGTTGAGATATGAAAAAAAAATAGCTTTTGAGCTTGTGTAAAGAATAAAGATAATACTAATAACTAAGTATGGAAATATTAAATAAAGATCAAATAAATTGATGTGAACATAAGAGCGTTAAAGCCTTAATGTATGTGTAAGATATGATGTTCAAGGGAATGTTTTAAAAGGGAGCGATTTATCGGCAACGGAAAAGATTAATATAAGAATTAAAAATGATATGAATTGTTACTAATGAGATTTATCAGTTCTTGGGAAGACATTTCGGCTTAAAATTATGCATAGCGCAACGGAGCGCAAATAATATTAAAATGTCACGCTAGGAAAGCGTAGAAGTTAAAATACTTGGTAAATTACTTATGGAGGGTAGTTGATTGTAGTGAATTGATAATTGTATAAGTCCTCTATTTGTGACGTAGTATCACGAGGCATTGTGTATGTATTAAAAGGGAGCTAATGTATGGTATTATTGAGCGTATGTCATGTAGGCCACGGCCGACTTTAAATCGCGTCTTGTATAAGTCCTTTATAAGGGAATGGTTCCCGAGGCATGTGAAGAGATTCGAACTCAGAATCCTCTTATGATAAAAGCCCCTTAATTCTTCGTTGTCGAATGTGTATTAATCTTCCCCAATCAATGAGGACCCTCTCATAATTAATAAATGCCAAGGTTACGAAAGTGGTCTATGAACCAAAGAATATTTGTTTGAATGGATACAGAACAGTAAAAGCCCGGTCTCTCCCCAGGACTGAGTATAATGTGAAGGTTTGTTTTGAAAGCCTTGGAAAGGAGTTGCTAACGTGGGTTAGACAGAGAGTCGCCCGTCACCCTCCGTGTCATAAATCGCGCCCGAGTATAATGGCCTGGCTCTCTTAGATTAAGGGTGGGCCGGAACCGTCTCGTAAGATGTAGTAAAGACACCGTGAGTGTTTAAAGTTGTTAACGACCCGGGAGTCGAACCGAGGTCCTTGTAGACTGATATTTTCGTTTGCCTGTTCAGATCGTAGTTTCTTATGTGATAATGGTCTTATAAGACATAAGAGATAAATAATAATCCCTATTGTAATGATGTATGGAAGTAGGATTCCACGAGTTAATTGAAGGCAACTAAGTTTCGGGAGTAACTATAGTTTTTTGACTGTGTCAAGTATCTTCACGCTCTGGAGTACACAAGTGATTTCCTGATTACCTTAATATATTTGTGAAAATAAAGAGAGATGATAACAGCTGAATGTGTGAACATGCCCAAAAATATTGAGTTAGATAATTAACATAAGATTTTAAATGTAATTATACATTTGTTTGGAGGATTAAGAAAATATAAAAGATAGTATTTGAGGTGTACAAGAGTGACACCATTATTATGTAAAGCATGGAGCCAAAAGAGCTCGGAGTTATATAAGACTTACAGTTGATGCTTTATGGAAGTAAGACTAAGTAGGAATTGTTGGTTTATGTGGAAACCATATGTTTAAATACAATATTTGTCTTATTATATTTGTGATTCCTTGTTCATTTGGAACAAGTAGATGATTATGGGTCAGTAATTAAATGGTTAAAGTGTTTGTAGCGCCATTAATTTTATTAATTAAATGTGTTAAAATAGGAGTTGATTTTGTTGTTATTCTTGCAAGTGTATCCTCTAATTGATCCAAAATATGTGAGTCACAGAGTGGGGGGAACTTACCGCTGCCCCGAAAATTCCGAATTGAGCTACGCTGGTATACTGTGATTGGCATATTTCTTGCTAAAAGGGCACAGTATTATTATTTAAACATACTGGCAATACATTTGTTGTGGGAGCTATTTGCTTATGAACAAATGCCAGTTCCAGTATTAGGAATAAAAAGAGTAGATGCATTTCAAGTGTGTGTAATTAAAATGTAGTCTTTTGGTATCCTGATTTTGGGTTATTGATCATTCAATTCTTAATTGGCATACTTGATATATGTTTTGACTACTAACAATGAACATTTATGGAATAAAATGGGAGATTTGACATTTCGCAAGATAAAAGCATTGATTTTTACCGAAATGTATTCAAATTGGGAGATTTCTAGAAGATTGGATGAATCTGAATCGTGTGTGAGGTGAACCAAGGATATATTGATTTTGGTGAGGAAGTACAAGGGAATAACAGATGTGACCGACCACCAAGGCCCAAACACATTTAGAATATTGGCAAACAAATCTCATTTTGCGCAAAGGCGTCCTGGTGAAAGAACCTAACCAATAGTGTTGTAAAAACTGTGAAACATCCCACCAAAGTCATGATTCAGTCAGTGATTAGTGAGGAAGACACTAGACGTCTGTGTGTAGTCGTGGGATCAACGCGGCAGGACCAGTACAAGGAGATGCTGAGGAAGAGGCTATTGCCTCAAGTCAGAGAATGGATTCCAAATGAAGAATCCTTGTTTTTTTGTGTCTAATAATATGGCCAGAAATGATTTACAGCCCTTGCAATATTGTAAGTAGGGAAGAAAATGGTTGCAGAGATTAAAGGATTCAACTCAAAGGTCATTAATATCTTGAGCAGCAAAAAGGAACTCACTTCTTTGCACCATTAAGTAAGTAAACTAAGCCTACATCATATTCTATTTTATTTGTTTTAAATTGTAGCAGACCCTTATTTTAAGGCCTGAGCCACCACTGTTGTGTTGTATGATTACACTATGTGAGTTTGTAGTTCATGGTATATTCAACAAACTGCACCACTTTCAGGGAAATATATTGATTGAATGATTGATTTGAGGACAGATTGATTGATCGAATGATTGAGTGATTGATCGAATGATTTAATGGTTGATCGAATGACTGATTTATTGGTTGATCGATCGATTATCGATTGATTGGTTTATTGAGTAACTTTTTTGAAGGCAAGTCATGCTCCTTATTGTCACATAGCAGCTCCTCTGTGCACTTTTGTAAATTAAGCCGGTTTGCTTTTTTGAGGTTTCTAATAACTAACCTTCTACAAATAGTTTTCAAAGAAGCTATCTGGTGTCCCCCGATAGGCCAAGAACATCTCATACTAACTGATATGCAATACTGTTCGAGTGCAGCTTGTAATAAACAGTAGGAGGTTCAAGCGTGTTGATGAAAGAAACCTTTAAGCTGGAATGAATCCTCAGACTTTCTATCTGATCAGAAATGTATTGGGCAAGTGTATAGTGTATATTGCTAGGTCTCAAATGTTGTGTTGTTTGTTGCAGGCTTAGAGGATTGGTGTCCAATACCCCAAAGCAAAGACTACAACTGGAGAGCCCAGTCAGGCCGTAACAAAGAACCTTGCAAGGGTAGGTATCTTTTGAAGTTGGTGTTCAATACATTTTTAAACAGACATCATTCAAATTGAACTATGACAATGCATCAGACTAAATTACACCAGCTATTTTGCTCACAAGGAGACCACACAAGATCAATGTGTAACCATGCAATGAAATACGGATACACTTGAGAAAACCGTATATGAAATATAATGGGAGAAATGTCTGTTCATTTTTCGATACACACTAGGCTTCAAGACAGCTGGATATGCATGCAGGTCCTGTTAGTTAGGGGTTTGCTACCCCCTATGCTCGCAGTGTAAGGATTCCATCTGCCATATATGAAGTGGGGGTCATTAATACCCCCTTTTGAGAAAAGTGTTTCTAAAGTATTAAGAAACATTCTGATCATCATTATCATAATGAACCTTTAGATTAAATTTCTGGGTTTTAGTTATTTACTGTTACGCAGTGGCATGCAGTGCCGCACAAGACTAGTGAGACACTGTATTGAAGAAATGAGTAACAAATTGGATATCCACTATAACGATAATGATATCATCATGGTCAATGTAAAATAGATATTTGGAAGTCATCTTTATACAGTACAATTCAGTACTGCACATAATAATTATTACAACAACAATTGTAATTAATTTTAATATAATAAAAAAAATCTTTTGAAGGCACGTCCATGCAGTGCAATGGCACAATTTTAGGATATATATGTTTAAAATATAATGGAAAAAAAAGTTAAAACCTAAACTGCCTACTTAAAATACCGGGTAAATTATTTAACAGCTCTTGCTTATAAATCCTTCAACTGGGATGGTAGCATGGCCTTTGCACTGACAGAAAACTACCGTGGGTGTGGATTATGCTGTTTCCTGTTGATATCCAATATATAGATGACATTTTGTCATAATATGTTCACCTCTATGCTGACCGGAGTGGTGTAATCGTGTGGTTCGTAAATCCTCCAGAGTGCGTTTAGTACATTTTGGAAACAAGCTTCTCAATTGTCAATGCTGTGTACGAGAATAAAGAAAGCCTGACTTAGCTTTTCTTGGATTTACAACAAGCTTCTTATCTTCAAATGTACACTGAATAAAATGGAAATTGCAACACCCAGAAGGAGTGGTGCTACATTGCTGCAATTGAACATGCAGGGCGAGTGTTCGGTCATTCGATGATTACACTTTCAGGTCCCTCTGACCGCAAGTTTGGACAACAATCAATACAGGATGTGCCCACCACGAGCTGCAATACATTGATGAATTCGTCGAGGCATGGAGTCAATAAGGCCCTGGATCGCTTCCTGAGGAATTGTGGCCCATGCTTGCTGCACTGCATGGGTCAGTTGTTCCAGAGTTGTGGGTGGCTCAGGACGGTTGGCCAGTTGTCGACCCATCATGTCCCACACGTGCTCAATAGGACTGAGGTCCGGGGATCTGGCGGGCCATTCTAAGGTTGTGATGTCGTGGAGAGCTTCTCTGGATATGCGTGCAGTGTGAACCCGGGCATTATCCTGCTGAAACAACCCATTAGCAATGTTCGCCATCATAGGGACAACCACTGGATTGAGTACCCTATCAACGTACTGTCGAGCAGTCATAGTGCCCTCAACAAGCACTAATTGTTATTTCAAATTAAAGCCAATAGCTCCCTAGACCATAATGCTTGGTGTTGGCCCTGTGTGCCTCTCGACAATAGGGTCTGGGCGGGCCCTCTCCCCGATACGTCGGTGCACACGATTCGGCCATCACTGCGGGCAAGATAGAAGCGCGATTCATCACGAAAGACGGCCCTATGGCATTCCTCGACATACGTCGATCGTTCTCGACACCAGACCAGCCTTACACGTTGCTGTTGTGGGGTCAATGGAACACCTTCTGCAGGGACACGGGATCGTAAGCCAGCTGCATGCAGGCGATTACCAACTGTTTGTTGTGTAACGGGGGGGGGGGGGGGGGGGGGGGGGGTGCCACAGCTGCTCGAATTTGCGCTGCAGTTGCATGGGGTTCCATCCGGACCATCCGAATGATGCGGCGATCCTCTCTCACAGCTGTCTGTCGCGCTGGGCCTGTGCAAGGTCTACGAGTGTGGGTACCTTCATTTGACCACTGCTGCCATACACGTTGCACCGTAGATGCCTGTCGGCCAACACGTGCAGCGACAGTCCTTAGCGATAATCCAGCCTCATACAGCCCAATTATCCCAGCCCACTCAAACGGCGACAGTTGTTGATAGCGTGCTCTTCTCTGTCGTCGAGGCATGTTTGACGGGGAACACTTCACTGCACAGACTGCAAGTCAACTACGCTACACCAGAGTCCGTATACTGGAGTTGATTCCTCCGCGATCAATCACGTGGGGAGACCTGTAGCAACAATCCAATGGGTCTGAAACTTTGATTGTTTACATACCTACATGGCATCGTTCCATATCTTGAAAATCAACACAAACGACCAATGCCTTCATGGTGTTGCAATTTCCAATTACTTCAGTGTATTTGTAAGATAAAGAATTCCTGTTTTGGCTAATATTTATTCACAGTGTTATGTGCTGTACTATGTATACGTGCTGCAGGCCAGAACTACTGATACTATGAAAGTAAAGAAATGCCACAAAAGATTTTATACAAGCAATAAGCAGGATAGAGGTCACAACTCACCAGTTTCTGACTGCTTAGCGAAGGAAGCATTCATGCCGAAGTGTCAAAGCCAAGAAGGAGTGGTGTGACAGATTCGTGGAAGTAGCTAGGCATCGATTTCAATACCGTAATTGGATTATCTAGCAGCAAGAAAGTTTTTAAATTTCTTGAATTCCTGAATTTGCAAAGAATTTTCCATTACTCCAGCGTATCCTGAAGAATAAACTGGAACAAACCAATGCAAGCTAACAAAGCTTCTATGAATCATTGCAACAACGCCAATGACAACTGCAGAACTGGGAAAAATCATTCCATCTTTAAAGATGATACAAACATTTTTACGGAACTCCATGTGTCAGGAATGACCTAAAGCCCTTGTAATATTGTAAATAGGGGTATAATGATTGCAGAGAATGAGGGATTCTACTCATAGGTCATTGATAACTTCAGCAGCGAGAAGGAGTGCACTTCACTTTGCACCAATAAGTAAGTGAAAGTAGCCTATGCGTTATTCTAATTTTTTAATGTTAATTTGTAGTACACCCTAATTTTAAGATCCGAGCCACCACTGTTTTGTTATATGAATACTGTATGTGTGTCTGTAGTTGATGGTACAGTACATCCAACAAACTGCTTCACGTGCAGGGACATATGTATTGATTGAATGATTGATTTAAAACTCATTGATTGATTGATTAGTCGATCAATTATTCATTGATTGGTTTATTGAGTATCTCTCTTGATGGCAAGTAATGCTCCTCATTTTCTTATAAAAACTCCTCTATGCACTTTTTGAAATTTAGCCGAATTTCTTTTTTGAGGTTTCTAATAACTACCTATTTGCAAATAATTTCTGAAGAAGCTATTTGGTATCCCCCGATAAGCCAAGAACATCTTATACTGACTGGTATGTAATACTGTTCGAGTGCAGTATAGCCTGTAATAAGCAGTAGGAGGTTCAAGTGTGTTGATGGAAAAGCCTTCAAGCTGTAATGAATTCTCAGACTTGCTATCAGATCAGATATTCATTGGCAATATTACAGTGCATATTTCTAGGTCAAAATGTTGTGTTGTTTGTTGCAGGCTGAGATGCTTGGTGGCCAATGCCCCAAAGCAAAGACTACAGCTGGCGAGCCCAGTCAGGCCGTAACAAAGAGCCTTGTAAAGGTAGGTCTCTCTTGAAGTTGGTGTTCAATACATTTTTAAACAGACATCATTCAAATTGAACTATGACAATGTACCAGACTAAATTACATCAGCTATTTTGCTCACAAGGAGACCACACAAGATCAATGTGTAACCATGCAATGAAATATGGATACACTTGAGAAAACCGTTCATGAAATATAACGGGAGAAATGTCTGTTCATTTTTCCATACACAGTAGGCTTCAAAACAGCTGGATATGCATGCAGGTCTGTTAGGGGTTTGTCAGCCATCCGGTTTGCTACCCCCTATGCTCGCAGTGTAAGGATTCCACCTGCCATAGGTGAAGAGGGGGTCATTAATAACCCCTTTTGAGAAAAGTGTTTCTAAAGTATTAAACAACATTCTGATCATCATTATCATAATGACCTTTTAGATTAAAACAAGTTAGTGCCAATTTCTGGGTTTTAGTAATTTACTGTTATGCAGTGTCGCACAAGACTAGTGAAGCACTGTATTGAAGAAATGAGTAACAATCAATAATGATATCATCATGGTCAATGCAAAATAGATATTTGGAAGTCATCTTTATACAGTACAATTCAGTACTGCACACAAGAATTATTATAACAACAAGTGTAATTCATTTTAATATAATAAAACCAAATCTTTTGAAGGCACGTCCATGCAGTCCAATGGCACAATTTTAGGATATCATCATCATCATCTTGTACAGTTTCCAGCCCCAGGCTGGGTCTGTTTGGAACATACGCCTCGCCACTTAGTTCTTTCTTCCCACCACCTCTCCGCTGTCACTCTGGTCCAGTCTTCGCCTCTCTTCTTGACACATTCCTCCACTCCTTTCAGCCATCTATCTCTTGGTCTTCCCCTTGGTCGTTTCTTCTGTGTCTGCATCTCATGTATCCTCTTGGGAATCTTCTTCTCATCCATTCTCTTTAAGTGTCCATACCACCTCAGTCTTGATGTCTCAATCCTACCTTGCAAGGGCTCCTCTTTCACCATTTCCCTGACCTTTTCATTCCTCACCCTGTCTCTTCTTGTTACTCCGATCCTATTTCGCAGGAACTTCATTTCACCTGCCTGTATTCTGCTTATGTCTCTTTTCTTCATTGTCCACGTTTCTGAAGCATAGGTCAGTATCGGGATATAGTAGCTTCTGTATAACACTTCCTTGCTTTTTTGTGGGACATCTTTATTCCACACTAAGCTCCTAATGCTTCTCAGAAATGCTTCTGCCTGTCTGCCACGTTCCGTAATCTCTTTGTCATTTCTCCCATTTTCCTCCACTATACTTCCCAAGTACTTGAGACTTTCCACCTTCTTCAGCTGTCCACCTCCAAGTGTTATCCCACTCATTGGTCTGTCCTTTTTCCTGGTCGTTAACAGGATCTCACATTTACTGATGTTGAACTTCCATCCGTACTCTCCCACTGTTTCTTCCCAAGCCTTCAGTTGCTCCTGAATTTCCTCCTCCTTGTTTCCCCAGACCATGAGATCATCTGCAAACACCATTGCTTTCATCTTATCTTCTCCTATCTTTCCTGCTATCCGTGTCATTACCTCGTCCATAACCACAATAAAGAGAAGGGGTGACAGTGCACTACCCTGTTTCAGGCCACTCATTTGTCTGAACCAGTCTGTTCTTTCCCCTCCAACTTTCACACAACTCACACTTCCACAATACATCTCCTTCACTCTGCCAACAGTCTCTTTTTCCACTCCAATGTTTTCCATTGCTTTCCAAACCTTCTCCCTACACACACTATAATAGGCCTTTTCGATGTCCAGGAAGGCCATCAGCAGATCCTCTCCAAATTCGTAGTGGTGTTCCTGGAGCTGTCTCACTGAAAATATGAGATCCACTGTTGATCTCCCAGGTCTGAATCCATTTTAGGATATATCTGTTTAAAATATAATGGAAAAAAAGTTAAAACCTAAACTGCCTACTTAAAATACCGGGTAATTTATATTGAACAGCACTTGCTTATAAATCCTTCAACTGGGATGGTAGCATGGCCTTTGCACTGTCAGAAAACTACCGTGGGTGTGGATTATGCTGTCTCCTGTTGATATCCAATATATAGATGACATTTTGTCATAGTATGTTCACCTCTATGCTGACCGGAGTGGTGTACTCGTGTGGTTCGTAAATCCTCCAGAGTGCGTTTAGTACATTTTGGAAACAAGCTTCTCAATTGTCAATGCTGTGTACGAGAATAAAGAAAGCCTGATTTAGCTTTCCTTGGATTTACAACAAGTTTCTTATCTTCAAATGCATTTGTAAGATAAAGGATTCCTGTTTTGGCTAACTTTTATTCACAGTGTTATGTGCTGTACTATGTATACGTGCTGCAGGCCAGAACTACTGATACAATAAAAGTAAAGAAATGCCACAAAACATTTTATACGAGCAATAAGTAGGATAGAGGGCATTACTCACCAGTTTCTGACTGCTTAGCGAAGGAAGCATTCATGCCGAAGTGTCAATGCCAAGGAAGTGTGTGACAGATTCGTGGAAGTAGCTAGGCATCGATTTCAATAATTGGATTAGCTAGAAGCAAGAAAGTTTTTAAATTTCTTGAATTCCTGAATTTGGAAAGAATTTTCCATTACTCCAGCTTATCCTGAAGAATAAACTGGAACAAACCAATGCAAGCTAACAAAGTTTCTAAGAATCATTGCAACAACGCCAATGACAACTGCAGAGCTGGGGAAAATCTTTCCATCTTTAAAGATGATACAAACCTATTTACGGAACTCTATGTGTCAGGAATGACCTAAAGCCCTTGTAATATTGTAAATAGGGGTAAAATGATTGCAGAGAATGAGGGATTCTACTCATAGGTCATTGATAACTTCAGCAGCGAGAAGGAGTACACTTCACTTTGCACCAATAAATAAGTAAAAGAAGCCTATGCGGTATTCTAATTTTTTAATTTTAATTTGTAGTACACCCTAATTTTAAGATCCGAGCCACCACTGTTGTGTTATATGAATACTGTATGTGTGTCTGTAGTTGATGTTACAGTACATCCAACAAACTGCTTCACTTGCAGGGACATATGTATTGATTGAATGATTGTTTTAAAACTGATTGATTGATTAGTCGATCAATTATTCATTGATTGGTTTATTGAGTATCTATTTTGATGGCAAGTTATGCTCCTCATTTTCTCATTAAAACTCCTCTATGCACTATTTGAAATTTTGCCGAATTTCTTTTTTGAGGTTTCTTACCTTTTTGCAAATTTTTGCAAATAATTTCTGAAGAAGATACCGGTATTTGGTATCCCCCGATAGGCCAAGAACATCTTATACTGACTGGTATGCAATACTGTTCGAGTGCAGTATAGCCTGTAATAAGCAGTAGGAGGTCCAAGTGTGTTGATGGAAAAACCTTCAAGCTGTAATGAATTCTCAGACTTGCTATCGGATCAGATATTCCTTGGCAATATTACAGTGTATATTGCTAGGTCACGAATGTTGTGTTGTTTGTCGTAGGCTGAGAGGGTCAATGCCCCACAGCAAAAACTACTGCGCATGATCTGCCATGCTCAGGAAGGTGTTATTTCGCAGACGTTTGATGAGTTATCCCCATGCTGGCCGATTAGTGCAAATGTTAAACATAGCATAGGCCTATATGCCCTCGCCATCCTTCGATCTTCCAGAGATTCCTACTCTAGTTTTCTGTCATTCGAGTAACACTACTTCTAGGATTAAAATGGTTGATTACAAACCTAGCAGTCTTCCTTTGTACAACTCCAGTTCATTGATAAGCCCTACTTGATATGGGTTTCAAACCGATGATCCTCATTTCAAGATCGGCCTCAACAGGGTAAATTATCCCAATTCTTTTGCGGTGCAACTACTGCCTTTTAGTACTCTCATTACAAAATGAAGTGATTTGTATGCTTTGGAGACAACACAAACCACATGGGTTCTCCATTTCATATCATTCAAGTATTTGAACGAGTCTTCTTATACAATTATTTACGAGCCTATATTATAATGAAAATTATGCCCTCGCCCTATCCCTTTCTCATGGGACTACATTTACTCATATTTATCTTCATTTTGTTGTCAACCTCCCATTAATGGACCAGGCTGAAGTGAGTTTGCAACTGAGCGTTGTCTTGTGAGCTATGGATTTTTCGGTACGGTATATTACACAATCATCCGCAAACCATCGGTAAGTGCCAGAAATAACAGGGGCTCAATCACACTACCCTGAGGGACACCTGACATTATCAAAATGAACTCCGAGAATACATTATCTATTTTAACCTATTGCAAGCCACCAGTCAAGAACCCTTGAGTCGATAAAATTACTCTTTCGTCAATCTTCGTTGCCGCTAATTTACGAAGTAGTATATCACGTGGGGCGTGATCAAATGCCTTCTCAAAATCTATCATTAAGGCATCAACTAGCACTCCCCTGTCTAGCGAGTCATTAATATTCTCCAATAGTGATAGCATTTGGCTATTGGATAAGTACCCTTGTCTAAATCCATATTGTTTCGCATTAGGCCATGATAACTTTTCCGACTGTTTCCGCAAGTAATCAGAAATAAGGTGCTCAACAGTTTTCATATGATGGATGTGAAGCTAACAGGCCTATAGTTTCCATTTCCAATCTTTTCCCTTTCTTGAATATTGGAACTGTTGTAGTTCATTTCCAGTCTTCGGGAATTTGCATGTTATTAATTGATATTTTAACAGCACCCCGAGGTATTGCCCAATGGCTATACCTCGCAATTTTAGCACATCCCCACAAATATTGCCTTGGTCTTTCGATATAGTTCTACGTAGCTTTTTAATTCTTGCTAGAATTGACGATTGGTTTATTCGGAAAAGTGGGCGATCAGAATCATCATTAAGTTCCAACACACAGCTATTAAATTTATTAAACACACTACCATACCATGTATTGAATTTATTAGCAATTGCCTGTTTCTCAGTAATTAATTCACATCTCCGGAGACAAATCATTGGAATTTCCCTTCCGCCTTCAAACATACCTATTAAAAAAAATTACACCCATCACCCCCATGTAATTACCATGAGCAGCCTTCGTTTTGAGGCCTAGCTCTTTTGATAATAATTTAAGCTTTTGCATATGCTCGTAACTATCGTGTCGTTTGTAATATATAAGCTTTCCTTAATATAATTTTGTGTCCCCTGATTTCCCTTGTGTAATATTCCAGATCCAGGTTTTGCTTCAGAAATTTAAAAGGCACAAATTTCTATTTATTTGCGATATTTAGAACAATTTTTCATAATATATTTATATGACACCCCTCCGGCGCCCATCCTACAAATGACTCATTCATGTAATCCTGATGTTTGCTCTGATCTGATCTGCTGTACTGTATTGGAGTGTCACTGTATCTAATATTTAGTTCAACACCTGAGTGGTCACTAATTCCATGAACATTCATACAGCTAATATTCAGCGTCATAGGCCGTACTAAATAAACATCTACAGTATTATTCCCTCTCGTGGGGAAACACTACCTGGGAGAAACCCCCCTCCCTAACTAGCTTGTTTGCTGTAAGTTGAACTTGGGTACCCACTAGTTAACTCACTAGGCCAGTTCACGCTTGGAAGATTTAAATCCCCGGCAACTATAACATTCTTCTCCATAGCTTTACCCCTATAGGTGATATAAAGAGTACCCAGTAGTATTACAGTGTATATTGCTAGGTCACGAATGTTGTGTTGTTTGTTGCAGGCTGAGAGGGCTGGTGGCCAATGCCCCACAGCAAAAACTACCAGTGGAGAGCCCAGTCGGGCCCTAAGAACTGACTCTGAATTGGTAGGTCTCATTTGAAGACAAGTGTTCAATACATTTTTAAACAGACATCATTCAAATTGAACTATGACAATGTACCAGACTAAATTACATCAGCTATTTTGCTCGCAAGGAGACCACACAAGATCAATGTGTAACCATACAATGAAATACGAAAACACTTGTGATATCAGTACAAGAAATATAAAAGGAGAAATGTCCAGGCTTTTATTCATTCATTCATTTACTATATTTGCAAATGGGGGTAATTGCCCGGTGGCAAATTGTACAATTACAGAAAATTACCAACAATCTTATGAAGCACACTTAATGCACACAAGTCGCAATTTGGAAACTATAGTGATTACATCGGAGTATTTACACAACATTTCTTCTCTCAAACACATGAATATGTTTAGGGAAAGGTTATAAGACTGTGGCAGGTAATGAGTTCCATTTATCAATACCACGATTAATGAGAAAGAATTTTGATAATGTATACTGTGATCGGCCCTAAATTTTGTCCTTCGGTGCTTGATGCCCCCCTACCACCTGAAGAGAGTTTAACCCTTCTTCATCCAAGATTTCTACATATAACAACTCATTATCCACATCGGCCCATTTTATGCAACTAACGATGTCCCTACGAACACAAATAAATGTATGACCACCTCTCTTGCCGTGGTCTGTTTTGAAACAACTAACATTTGAGATGGTGATATTATTTCGTCTTCATCATCGCTGCCAGATGATAAATGAGGTTCAAAATCATTTGGATCAACAGTTGGATCATGATCATGATAATTAATCATCATCATCTCTTACATCAAAATCACTAAACTCATCTTTACTGCCTGATAATATATAATAATATATAAATAAAATTAGCTTATTGACATCCCGGAAGAGCAAAGGCCTCCTGTTTGCACAGGGACGTGCTCATGATTAGACTCTGAAGGTGAGCAATCCTTGGGAGCTTTTGTCTTGTTGCACTCACTGTCATTGTATTTCTGTCCTGATTGGTGCTTGTTGATTCCTGTTTGACTCCAGCTGTCTCCATGCTTCTCTGTCTCTTGCCACTTTCCACGTTCACTTCTCGAAGCAAGAGCCTACTCCTCGTACTTTCCTTATCAATTTCTTGAAATATTTTCCACTGTGTTTCACCACTTTCATGTATACATGTATACTCACACACTTGCTGACACTAGCAAATGTGTTTCTGTGGTACATTGCGACACTTAACCATTTAAACATTTATTTAACAATTTATTTCCGCTGTTTTATTAAAAGCACGCACTTAGAGACTGTGGTTCGACAGATACGTCATCAATCACGTCTTCGGAACAAGAAGCCGCGAGTACCTCGCTCGATTCCCCTTCTCCACTCAAATTTCGACGTCATGATGAAAATCCGCGCGTGTCTTAGGCGGGATTCTTTATTATCCACTTTCTGCCTTGATGAAACTTAGTTCTCAAAAATGCTATCCCCGATAAATCTTCAAATATTATAATACAAATTCTCAATACATGAATTACCTTAAAAATGACTTGCAATTAGGTAATGAGAGGCTTTGCTAAGTACTACAATCGAATTTTCCCATTGACTTCGGGCTGTCACGTGATACTTCTGGCGCACTTCTGGCTCGCGTCGAGGTAACGTGTCGCATGTCATCAACTCACCCTTCTTTTCCTTCTTATTTGCAGTGCGGGTTGCCTGCTCACTCCTTCCACTAGTCTTACCTGCGTTGTCGGGTCGGGCGATGCATCAATCAAGACTACTGTAGTTTACGCCGCCTAAAATATCATTTCATGTAGTAATTTTCTGATAGATTCGGCATTTTAAAAAGACATCGTCCCCTCGCTGCTTCGTGCTAGACTCTGCTCGACTGCCAATTTCCAGCTACAATAAATCTACAAAACTCTTGCTTTCTTCATGGGCTATAATAATTTCACTCAAATCACAAATTCGAGTACAGTAGCTTATCTGACACTTCTTTGTTACTAAGTTTTGTTTTAATTGCCCAATTACATTCCGAATTATTCGTTGTTACGTTTTAATACTTTGCCCAGCCTCCATCTTAAAAATTCAAATTCTATGTTAATATGCTTTGGGCATACCATATACTAAATATAGGTTTCTACCTTATCACTAATTTGTGTTATTGTAGTTTTAAAAGCATAGAAAGTAATTTATTTTTAATTACTAAATTTCTGGATGGCTGTTGCGTTCCATTTTCAGTGTGATAAACGTATCTCTAATGCATCTGACGCCTATTTTTACCAAGTTTCACCCTAATTGTGCAATGATATCCTAAGTTACAAATTTGTGAACTTTAATAGTAGGCTACAAAGCCTCCGTGGCTTAGGCGGCAGCACGCCGGCCTCTCACCGCTGGGTCCTTGGTTCAAATCCCGGTCACTCCATGTGAGATCTGTGCTGGACAAAATGGAGGCAGACAGGTTTTTCTCCGGGTACTCCGGTTTTCCCTGTCAAAATTTCATTCCAGCAACACTCTCCACTATCATTTCATTTCATCTGTCATTCATTTAATCATTGCCCCAGAGGAATGCGTCAGGCCTCGGTATCCGGCACAGTTCATATCCTCGCCGCTAGATGGGGGCTTCATTCATTCCATTCCTGACCCGGTTGGAGACTGGAAGCAGGCTGTGGATTTTTTCAATAGTAGGCTACACCTTGCCGCCATCTTGAACCTACGGAGTCGCTGTTCATTTGCTTTGGGCATACAAAGCTACTTATAAGGGAAATAGAAAAATAACACCATAAGTCAATAAATTGTAATTCCTGAGTACATTATAACCTCTTTCAGCAAAAAGTAGTTGATACAAATGAAGTTGCAAGATTGACACAACATTTTTATAAAAAGGCTGATTTCAAAACTATTTCCAAAATACTATCTGTCTAAAATGAATACAAGTAGCCTACTCTATAAGACCAAAAATCAGATCTGTTACAATTTTTAGATTAACAATGAAAGATAAATCTCTTGAAAAACCGCTCGAAGTGGAAATGTCAATGATGTGGAACTGATGTAAAGGTTCATTGAACATTTTTGAGGTTGGGTTGAATTTGTAATTGTGATCATAGGTTTACGTTGAAATGAAAAGCTTTATGATATGTTACTGTGAAAATAATTAGTCCAATGAAATAGAATAATGTTTGATCAACTACTGTTTGCTAAAGAAGGTTATAACGTGACTGTAACCGGTACTTTGTACTCAAGAATTACGGTACAATTTATTGACTTATGGTAATATGTTTCTATTTCATTAAACTTTGTCAATAAGGATTTTGGGCAGACATGGTCCTTTTCATGACTTTTCCTTCTTATAAGGTTCTATTTCATTTTTAAATTTCGTTATTATAGCTCTTGAATACCGGAATTAATTTATTTCAAAATTTCAATATGGCCGCTGTTTGCTGTCTTCATTGCGATAAATGTCTGACTAATGCAAGTGAGAGCTCTAATATGATACTAATTTTTTGGTAAGATATGTCTAAATTACTAGATTTCATTGTGGGTTGTCGATTTTAATGTTCTAATAGTTTGCATCTTGAGTGTACTCTATAGACTGTGTTCTTTTACCTTGGCCCTGAAAGACTACGTACAGTATATGATCTTTGCCAATAATTTTCTTTACGCTCTTAAGTGTTGAGAGTTACCGGCCGCGGTGGTCAAGGGCGCTAACGCGCTACCTCGTGTCTCGCCGGCATCGGGAGAGCATGGGTTCGTATCCCAACTGGGCCGTCCTGAAAAATGTTTTCGTGGTTTCCCATTTTCACCACCAGGCAACCGCCGGGACGGTTCCTTTCAATTGGTCCACGGCCGATTTCCTTCCAATATCCTTCACTGACCCGTCCTGAAAAGAAAAGTACATGGCCATTGGCTGCATTAATTTAAAAAAAGAAAATTATAAGTAAGTGTTGAGAGTTACTTAATTATATATTTGATTTTTTCAAGATGGCGGCTGCACGCAATATGCACTCTCATATGATCATCACGTTGGTAACAAATAATCCTCAAATAAAATTTTTGTGAACTTTGATGTATTGGATCATGAGTTATGGATTATAATACTTGCATGATTCGCATGGCCGCAATCTTCAAATTGCTTGCCTGATGACCTTGTTGTTTGGGCACAAGACGCTTTGCACATGAAGGTATGTTTTTTACAAAATTTGGTAGAGATCTGATGGTTAATTTAAGTCATAATTTGAGCTTTGAACATCTGGGTGGCAGTCATTTTGTTTTGGTTAAGATGGCGGCCAGATAAATCATGACACTGAGGTGCCTTTTGCTAGTGCTACTTCTGTACCAAATTTGGTTCTATTTGGTTTCATCGTGTTTGAATTGATATGGGGGTGGGGGTGGGGGGTGGACTGATATATAGGTACCGTACTCACATAATCACAGGCAGACACACGAACATTTGGCCCGTGTAGATCATAGCACCGGCCATTCAACCCCATAATGTGTAGGCTATGAGCTGGGTGTAAGTGATCCTTGAGTATGCCTAATCTTCTGTACTCTACTGTGGGTTAGTTTAGTTCTTCAACAGTATCAGATTAGTACAGACGGTATGACAGGTGGAAACCTATCTTGCAACTTTGTGGACGCAATCGTTGTGCTATAAGAGGACAATGTGCGGAAAATCAGCCGCAAGATTGAACTGTAAGGATCTGAAATCATGTGGCGAATCTCTCATATAAATCAATGGGTGGTTCTTTCATGAATTCTTTCTATTTTAATTTGTTTTATTAATGTTTATTAATTTCGGGAAGTGTATCTTGTATGGTTTTAGTAAAGTTATGTGTAAGTATGTACAGCTCGCCTAACTGGTGTAGGAGCCAACCCTATCTCGTCCTGTCTTTTAATTTATTTATTAAAGCTCACAATGTGCATTAATACAGATTATGTAATATCTGGCCCGCATCCGCATGACTGTTATCCGCATCCGGCCCTCATCTCCATGACTGTTATCCGCATCCGGCCAGCATCCGCATGACTGTTATCCGCATCCGGCCCTCATCTGCATGACTGTTATCCGCATCCGGCCCTCATCTCCATGACTGTTATCCGCATCCGGCCCTCATCTGCATGACTGTTATCTGCATCCAGTCCGCATCCGCACGATAGTTATCCTCACCCGCCCGATTTTTATCCGCATCCACACGTTTGTTAACCGAATGCGCTGACATTACACTAATATTTTTAATTTATTAGAGGGCGCTAGTAATTTAATATAGCGAGCACGGAGTTGGTGACCCCGAGGGTTTCTTGAGCTGGGTCCGGCCAATCTCCTTCTTCCATTGCCTTTTGGGCGATCCCTCTCCTCTTTACATATCCTTTCTGCCTTTCCAGGCTTTCCTTTCTTCTGGGTTCCTTAATTCTCGTTCTTTGAGGGTTGAGGGCATTTCCTTTCCCCCTGTCTTTTGTTTCCCTTACTCTTATTTCTGTTTTCCATTTCCTCTTCTAGAATGTGAGTGTGTGGTTGGTTTTAGTTGTAAGTACGGTATGTAGTTAGTTTGTTTATTAGATATAGTTCATTGTTCCATTAGACTGGTGTGTGAGTGTCTGGTGGCAGTTGCGTTGTTTATTAGATATAGTTCATTGTTTCATTAGACTGTGATGTGTGAGGGTGCATGTGAGTGTGCCTGGTGACAGACTGTTTTAATGGTAGTATTTTGTTGTTGGTGGAACTTAAGTATTTTTTCGTTAGTAGACTTTTGGTATTTTATTTGTTAGCAAAAGTTTAGTATTTATGATAACAGAATTGCTCTATTACTTATTCTGAAAGGGAGTAGCAGCCTTTCAAAAAAAAACAATTCTTTGATTGTATTATAGACGGTTAAGATATTGATAATATAAGCCAACTAATGGCTACACTGCGTTCTGCTGCACGGCTGAAAGCAATGGGAAACTACAGCCGTAATGCTCTTCCAGAGATATGCACCTCTCTATGCATAATTACATGTGATGATGGCCTCCTTCCTTGTAAAATTTTAAAAGTCCGCCGTTCGGATCTCCGGGTGGGGACTACTCGAGAGGGGGTTAACATCACAGAATTGACAAAGAGGAAATCTGAGATTCTACGGATCGGAACGTGGAATGTTAGACGTCTCCTGGGAAATGGAAGGTTAGAAAACTTAGAAAGGGAAATGGATAGGTTGAGGTAGGATTTGGTTGGGATTAGTGAAATGCGCTGGCAGGAAGAACAGGACTTTTGGTCAAGAGACTATTAGCAGTAAATCAAACAATGGCCAAGCAGGGCTTGGGCTCATATTGAGTAGGAAACTAGGACAGCGGGTGGAATATTATGAGCAATATAGTGAAAGTATTATTGTAACAAAAATAAAAAAGACCTTCGTGCACCACAGTGGTACAAGTCTATATGCCTACCAGTCAAGCTGATGATGAAGATGTTGTAAAGGTCTACGAAGAAATAGATGAAATTCTGAGGTATGTAAAGGGTGATGAAAATGATATAGTAATGGGAGATTGGAAAGCTGTGGTAGGAAAAGGTAGAGAAGGGAAGATAGTATGAGATTTCGGATTAGGTGAAAGGAATGATCGAGGAAGCAGGCTGATGGAATTCTGCACCGAGCATGATTTGGACATAGCTAACACCTTATTCAATAACCACAATAGAAGAATATACACTTGGATGAGACCAGAAGATACAGGGCGTTACCAAATCGAATTCATTATGGTCAAGCAGAGGTTTCGAAATCAGATTTTGGATTGTAAAACACATCCCGGTGCTGACATAAACTCTGACCATGATCTGGTTGTTATGAAATGCAGATTAAAGTTGAAGAAACTGAAGAAAAGTCAAAAGCCAAAAAGGTGGGCAATAGACAGACTGAAAGAGAAGGATGTAAACGAAAGATTCAAGAAGAGTATAAAGGAAGGACTAATGAAAAACCCTAATCAAACTTCAATTGCAGACGAATGGGCACTTTTGTAGAAAGAAATAACAAAATCTGCAGAAGAAAACATTGGTAGGAAAGAAAGAATTGGTAGAAAACTGTGGATCATTCAGGATATACTAGAATTATTGATGGATGAAGGGTGGAAACATAAGAATGTAAGAGATGTAAAGGGGAAAGCAGAATACAGACATCTGAGAAATGAGGTTAACAAGAAGTGCAAGGAAGCAAAAGAAGAATGGTTGAAAGAGAAATGTGCAGGTATAGACAATTTTGTCTGAAATTAGAAAAAGTAGACACAGCTTATCGAAAGATTAAGAATACTTTTGGGGAAGAGAAGACTACGTGCTGTAATATTAAGGACACAAACGGAAAGCCTCTAACAGATTGGGAAGAATAGGTTGAGATGGAATGCTTACATAGAGTGTTTGTGTAAGGGAAAGGAGATTGAGAATCATGTAATGGAAAGGGAGGAGGAAATTGATGAGGAAGCAAAAGGAGATTTAATATTGAGATCAGAATTTGACATAACATTGGAATACTTAAGTAGAAACAAAGCACCAGGCATAGATAATATACCGATTGAGTTGCTACGCTGTATAGGAGATGAAGGTCTGATCAGGTTATATCACTTGGTGTGTAGTATTTATGAGACAGGTGAGGTACCCTCTGATTTCAAGAAGAATGTTATCATCCCTATACCGAAGAAAGTGGGAGCTGACAGATGTGAAGATTACCGTACAATCAGCTTGATAACTCATGCTTCAAAGAACCTGTTTAGAATAATTTACAAGAGGATGGAATGCCAGATAGAAACGGAGTTGGGTGAAGACCAGTTTGGTTTCAGGAGAAATGTAGGAACAAGGGAAGCTGTACTAAGTCTTAGGCTGATTTTGGAAGGTGGAATAAGGAATGATAAGAGAACGTTCTTGGCATTTGCAGACTTAGAAAAAGGCTTTTGATGACGTTGATTGGACTAAATTGTTTGACATTTAGAAAACGATTGGAATAAAGACCAGGGTGATCTACAATCTATACAGAAACCAGACAGCAGTCATTTGAGCTGAAGCACATGATAGAGTAGCTGGTATTCAGAAAGGAGTAAGGCAAGGTTGCAACTTATCACACCCCTACTTTTCAATCTTTACGTTGAACAAGCAATGAAGGAAATGGAGAAAAATTTAAAGTGGGAGTGAAGATTCAAGGAGAAATAATTTCAACTCTGAGATTTTCCGATGACGCCTGAGGATTTGAATGAGTTTTTGAATGGTATGGACTCCGTCTTGAGGAAAGAATTCATGATGAAAATTATTAAATGTAAATCAAAAATATTGGAATGCAGCCGAAATAAATCAGAAACGTCTATGGACATCAAATTGGCAGGTGAAAAACTAAAGGAAGTAGGAGACTTCTGTTACTTAGGAAGCAAAATAACCAGTGATGGTTGAAGCAAAGAGTATATAAAAAGTAGGTTAGCTCAGGGAAGAATGGCATTTCTACAGAAAAGGAATCTGTTGACATTGAATATAGATTTAGATATTAGGAAGTCATTTTTGAAGGAGCGTGGCACTCAATGGAAGTGAAACTTGGACTATTGGTACAGCAGAAAAGAGGAGAATTGAAGCGTTTGAAATGTGGTGTTACAGGAGAATGATGAAGATCAGATGAGTAGATAGGGTTACAAACGAAGAGGTATTAAGACGAGTGGGAGAGGAGGGATGTTTCTGGCGACTGCTAAAGAAGAGAAGAGACAGGTTGGTTGGATACATACTAAGACGCGCAGGAATAGCAAGCTTAGTTATCGAAGGAAGGGTCGAGGACAAGAACTGTAGGGGTAGGCCAAGGTTTGAATATGTTATAATAATTATGTTATTGGTTTTACGTCCCTTTTAACTACACTGGCTTTTAGAGACGGACTGCCTCGGTTGTAGGGTGTGGTAGCTATGTAGAGATGAAACGATTAGCTCAGGACAGGGAGACATGTAGGGCTGCATCAAACCAGTCAAAATACTGAAGACTCAAACAACAACACAGAAGGTGTTCATCAGTTTCAAATTATTATTTACCTTTGGTCTATCCAAAAATACCTGGGCGTTTAATCCTGTCTACTCCCTTGTAGGCAGCTTTATACTCCTCCTACTGGAATAAATACATTATTGATGCTAATGGAAATTAAATTAGCACTCCTAACGTCACAGAGTTAATTCGTCCAATGCAGAGTGAAAGCCTAAACTGGAAGAAATCTTAATTTTCTTAGCATGATTTATTATCACACAAATTTATCTTTCTGCGCCTATTACCTCATCGATAATAATGGCTCCAAGTTTGAAATGTGTTGGTTTATGTTGCAGGTTCAGAAGATGGAAAAGCTGTCCATTTCGGAAGGGGCTTCTGCTGGTTCCTTACCATCAGAATTCATTTGATTAACCCAAGCAAATTGTGGATACGAGCCTGGAGATAATTATTAGGGACTTTGATGATATAATTGGACTGCCCGAAATAAAGTATGAAATTGGGCAAGTGGTCAAGGATGAATTTTATGATCTAGTAACAGATAACTTTCTCGAGGAGCTATTGGAAATTCCACCTATGGGAACACGAAAAGAAGAAAGCAAGTCCAATGTTAATGAAAGAACTCAAACCGAATCAACAGGACAATTTTTGTTCTGGAATGTGTCTCATGAAATGTAGCAATAGCTATTTAGCACATAGTATTTCGTGGCTTATAAATGCAGGTGATTTATTTTTATGTTAAATGTACATGTAGTTTTTGCTCTTCCTAATTTTTATTAGATAGTAATGAAAATCAATCACTTTATCACCAAAGGATTTTGGCATTCTTTAGCAAAGGGATGCTTACGATGTCACTTCACACGCATCAAAGGTGTTAGGTTTTATACCACCACAGAACTACCTCATTTTAAGTGGTTGACAATTTCTTGTTGGGTAAAATTTCACACGGTTCACACGAGCACACGATCACACTATCGTGGTTGCGCTTCGCGACCATAACACGCATTCTCTTTGTAGATTACATAAAATTTATATTGAGTTCTGAAAAAAGCAAGCTCGCATTACATATAACACACAAGATTTCTGTGACGTAAATGTCACCATCTCACTGAGTTACCATAGACCTACTTCTACCTAACACCAGTACTCCATCTCTCATATCTCGTTCAGTCAGCAGTGTACAACCGAGATCTGTCACCTCCTCGCGATCCTGACCTAGTTTACACCACTCTTAAATGATACTTATGTACTAATAACCTTGAGGTCACCTACCTCATGCACAAAATAGCTCAAATTCACACTCATCGATCTTACATGGCGAGGTCGCAAACAGAAGTCACGTGTGCTGCAGTGTATGAATTTCATGAAGGACAGTCTCGCCTTCTGATGACCCATCTTTTGCCTCGTGGATGCCTAAGCAAACATGCCCTGTACAAGCGCTGCCCCATCTCTTGGAAACAAATGGGACCCCACCAGCGCTGCCAAACTTTGGCCTTGGTGTATCGAGTTTCTTTAGCACTCAACAGCATCCTCCAATCCCGACATATTTCCCTGTCCCCCAATGTGACTCCTGATACGCCTGCCTGAAAGACCAGAACTCCCACACTCCAAATACCACACTTACTCAATTGATAGGCAGGCTCGCCAGCTACACTCTCTTACTTCATGAAACATACTTCCGAAGACTATTGATATTATACGTCCCGTATAATCGGTTTGCCTTACCATCCTCCAGCACATATGTTGTTTTGCCAATACGTTTGGAAACTATAAAGTTTCTGTGTCACCTGCTTCCAATCTTGCAAGTGGCTCCCTTAAATTAACGTCATCACGTTGCTCTACTAACATATTTCTCAGTGTCTGTAACGAAGCCCTGTTGCTACTGTCCACACACGCACATAGTAAAATACATTCCTCTGCTTTAACAACAGGATAATCCCTACATACATTAGCGTCCCTTGATAGCATATCTTCAAGAATATTATCTTTGCCTTTAATATATTTAACTGTGAATTCGTATTCCTGCCGTGCAAGAATCCACTTACTAACTCTGTTAGAACTGAGTTTACAAGTTCTCATATACAGTAATGCATGGTGATCAGTATGGATCTCAAATTTCCCCCCTACTTAGTACATTCTAAATTTCCCTAAACTGAAAACAATACCTAGAAGCTCTAACTCAGTAATAGTGTATCTCTTCTCTGCTGCTGTAAGTCCTCGCGAGGCTAAAGATACAATGCGCAGGTTACCCTCTTCATCTTTCTGACACAATACTCCAGCAATACCTATGTGCGAAGCATCAGTCATAACCACATATTCCTTATCTTTCAAAGGATATTTCAGCACTACAGCCTTCTCGAAACCTTCCTTCAGCGCTTGAAAAGCCTCATCATGCTTGGGCTCCCATCTCCACCGATTACCATTTTTAATCAAATCCCTGAATGGTTCTACTAACCCTGAGTATTTAAGAACGAATCTGCGAAAAAATTACAGATTCCAAGATATGTTTTCAACTGTTTAACATTCTGTGGCACCTCTGCGTTAAGTATTTTATTAACCCTACTTTCATCTGGCATCACACCTCTACTAGACACTCTATGGCCTAAAAATGTCACTTCTGACTGACAGAATGACGACTTATGCAGTTTCAAAGTGAACCCTGCCTGATCTAACTTCTGAAATACAATATCTAAATGACGTGGATGCTCCTCAAAACTGCGTGAACTAATTACCATATCATCAATGTAAATGGTTACAAACTCTCCAGTGTCATCACCTAATGCGATGTTTAATGCTCTGATTAAAGCAGCTGAACTACTCTTTAAACCATAAGGTGTTCTACAAAATTGATAGAGGTTATAGTTATGACTAAATGCCGTAAACGGTCTGTCCTCATATTGAAGTGGCACTTGCCAGAAACAGGAACTCAAATCTACACAAGTGAAATACTTCTTACCCTCAAATATTTGCATCAATTCCTCTATTGACATGGACTTCAGCTGGTCTGAACTGATTCTAGTGTTAACTGAGCGAGCATCTAAACTAATACGGACCTCACCATCAGCCTTAGGTACCGTGATCAAAGAATTAACATATGGACTGTTGGAGTGCTCAATAATGCCATCTTCAAGCATCTGGTTAATTTGTGCCTCAACTGCACTCTGATAAGCGAAAGGCACAGCAAATCTGTGTCCTGTGAAAACTGATCTATCAATAACGTTCAAGGAGTGAGTATAGCAATTTGCCATACCTATGCGATCCTCTAAAACTCTCTTATTATTCAATAACACTTCATAGAGCAGAACACACTGTTCTTCCTCTATGTTTCCCTGAAATGCAGCGTCACGTAACGAGTCTTCTAGACTACCGTTCGTGATCAAACTGCCCATAAAATTACAAGATTCTCGCTCTACGGCCTGAGATACCTCATTCAAAGTACAAATCACACCTACAACACTAATTCTCTGACCTTGGTCGTTGAACGCTACTTTTACTTCAGAATGTATGTCTACCCCTTATTATTCCCGTTTTTCCAACGGGGTCGGGGATGAGATGCGATGGAATTCTTAGTGGCGATGGTTTTTACGGCCGGATGCCCTTCCTGACGCCAACCTCATGATAGGAGTTAATGAGAGATGAAATGAATGAAGGCCAATGAAACTGGGCAAGGATGTGGAAGGAAGCGGCCGTGGCCTGTCAGAAGGTACCGTCCCAGCATTTGCCTGGTGCTGAAAATGGGAAACCACGGAAAACCATTTCAAGGACGGCCGACGGTGGGGCTCGAACCCACGCGTCTACCGAGTCAGCAGAGAGCTTGGCCGCATGACCTAACGCTGCGCTATAGCCAGCGTAGCCACTACTGTCGGTACATCTACTTCAGAATCATCCCATCTAAATTTCAAACTTCCTTCCTCATAACATATGTTACCAGACGCTCTACTTAGCCAATCTGAACCGAAAATTACATTGAATACTAAATTTGGAATTACAAGACAAATTTGCTTTTCTACATGATTATTAATTTTAATGTCCACTAAAACTTGCTTAGATATTACTTTAGACCTCTTCCCCACAGCTGTATTAACAAAAGTGGTTTTAATTGGCATTTCCTCAAAATTTGCTCTATTTCCTTTCATTTCATCGTAAAATGCACTACTTATGCAACTCTTCATGCAACCACTATCAATTAAAATATCCGTGTACGCCTCGGACACGTTAACTTTAATAACGGGGCTCCTACTAGCCACATCCTGAATAATACCTTCATCATTTAAATTCACGTAATAATTCACCTCTTACATTTAGGTCATAGGGTTCCTGTATAAGAGTATGGACAGGGCATGTTACAGACTGAGATTCTGACCTTACTTCGCAGTCTGGTTCGCGTTCAAAGCACCGCTAATGCTTGGTGTAGTGCTACTCACTACGGCACTGGTCTGGTTGTTCTGGGTTGTGTTGTCGTTGTTACGCTGTCCATTACTACCACTAGGCTGTCCTCTTCCTTGACCCCTGTTCTGGTTGTAATTACCATTATTTCCATAATTCCTCCCTTGATTTCCCCTGAAATCGTTGTTCCTATCTTGATTTCCCCTGAAATCGTTGTTCATACATTGATTTCACCTGAAATCGTTGTTCCTACCCTGGTACTGCGTACCGTAGCCATTTCCTCTATTCTGATTTTGATGTTTATTATTATCATCATTATTCCCCCTATTTTGGACATTATGCCCCTCGCCACTGTTCCCTTGAACCTCCTGATTGCTTTCTTCATTAGGCCTATTATTATTATTATTGTTATTCTGGTTCCTATTGAAATTCTCCTCGTATCCACCTCTGCCTAGTGCATCGAATGTGCTTAATAAGTTCTCAACTTGAGAAATAGATTTTACATTTTGAATACATGCTGCCTCCTTGATCCTATATGGAAAGTGCCTTAGTAAACGCCTGACCACATCACTCTCCTGTTTCAAACCATCCAGATATTTACACGTCAACCCCCGCCCTAAAAAGTACTCTGTCATAGTGTAATTACCTCTCGGGTTATATTTCCCATAAACAACTCCCTCACGATGCTGCGACTGTATTACCTCATTCCAGAATTTCTCACAGAATTTAACATTAGAAATGTCTTCAAACTTATCCGTATATACAGCAAACCAGTTTCTTGTCTCTCCTACAAATGCTTGCTCTAAAATCTCAACTACTTCACACCATTCAATACTTCCGTCTTCCAACCTCTCCTAAAATTTGTTTTCTATAGAATTCATAAATTCCATGGGACAACCCTGTCGATTGCTAAACTTTCCCAATTCTATTTCACGGTGTGCGCTATTAACATATACTGGCCTATTCTGACTAGTTTCCTGCCTAATCCTAGATTTCAACTTTTGTTCTAATTCTGCAATTTTCTCCTCAGCTTTTCTCTCAATACTAGTTACAGTCAATCTAATACTCCCTTCTGATGCTTCAACTTTATCACTAAACTTAGCTTGTTTCTCCTGAATTTTACTAATGCTTTCTTTATTCTTCTGCCTTAAATCATTTACTTCCGTAACTATTTCTGCATTAACTTTCTCAATTCTTCTTCCCAACTGTTCTTTAACCTCTCTAGTTGCTATCTGAATTTTATCAATTTCTCCCCCTGATTGCTTTTTAACCTGCTTTGTTTCTAGTTGAAATAATTCTTTTAAATTCTCAGCCTGTGTACTAATTCTACTCTCCAGCTCATTCTGCACTTTTCCTAATTTTCTGTCTACATCTGCTATAATTTCTTTAGCCTTCTCTTCCATCACCCCTTTGATCTCGCCTCTAATTTGCTCAAATTTCTTATATAATTTCTTATCTAGTTTTTCGCTCAACGCTTCCGTATTCTCTTTACTTTCCCTACTGTTTTGCTCCAATTTAGCATTTTAAAGCATCTGTACTCTCTTTACTTTCCCTACTATTCTGTTCCAATTTAGCAATTAAACTATCTGTACTCTCCTTATTTTCCCTACTGTTCTGTTCTAATTTAGCATTGTTCTGTTCTAGCTTAGCATTTAAAGCATCTGTACATATTTTATTTTGTTGCATAAACTGGAGAAGCAAACTTTCCAAACCCACTTGACTGTTTTCATTCCCCCCCCCCTCAGTATCGAGATTTACCTCCGACATCCCTATGCTGCTCTCATTTTCAAGACTAGACATACTACTCGCTTCCTCACTTTCCAACTGGTGACCACTACGCAACTTCCTATCTTTATCGTCTCGTGCTGATACACACTGATATATAAAAGACCCCCAAAATACTGGCACAGAAATATATATCCCTCTCCTTCCACAAGTGTTACAAGGTTTTCGGCTCCACGTTGTAGGAGACAAGTGTAACGCTTTCCTGACGGGTGCTTATGTTTAACTTCTACGTATGAAATTGATTTGATAATTGGGCGCCAAGGAGCCAACATCAAGTTGAATCCTAAACATTATATTCATATCAACCCCTAGTTTGCGTAGAACACATGAGATACTCTTCGAAATCAGACCGTGGTATGATTGAATCATTAACCCTGATAACATTTGCATTGGGAGAAGGTTTTGTCTTATATATAAAGCTACCTACCGGAATTAAAGATTGTCCGTTGAATAAAATTAGTTTAACAATCAAAAAACAAGACTGTGGTAAATTTAATAATAATAATAATAATAAAAGGAGCTTAAAAGATTTTACCATTACCACATGAAAATTACGTCAAATTGGAGGTCGGATGAATTTACTGAATTTATGATTATTACCAAGCTATGAAGTTACTGAATTTACGACGAAAACTATTGAAAAAGAGAGAGATTGCGTAGATATGCGTCAGTTCAACTTAACATTGGATATACTTTCTCCCTCGTACTTGTTGCTTCAACAGAGATTGCTGTAGACTCTCGGTCGGCGTCATCTTCTTCGTTTCTTGATGGAGTAGCAAATTAATACGAAAGTTCGGATAATGTTAGTGGTGGTTCTAAGTCCCAAGCCACTTATACGGTCTGCCTAATCACAACAGCTCGTATGATACCCATGACGAATCGGTCAGTGGAGTATACCAGTAAGATGTAGTTCACCATGGAACACAAGTAATAAGTGCGGAGACTAATGCGAAGATGATAATGTTCTCTGAATCAAAGTAACGATCCGTCCATTACGGAACAAAAGTAATAAGTAAGTCCACTCTGAACAAAAGTTATCTAGTCAGTCCTCTTCTTCACACCGCGCGGTCACTATATACAACTGGCCCGCTTCCCCTTCCAACGTCCAACTCCTCAGTCTCCCGCCTCGCATGATGACCAATCACCGTGCGTCTTCATGGATCTCAACACAGCCGGGTATGGGCCACCGTCCTCTTGATTGGCTGGGACACCCCACGCGCTTCTTCCCGCCTTGAAAGTTAATTGCTCTTGTCATGACGTTGTGATGTACATTTTCCGTTTCTATAAACATATCGCCTTTTCATGGTAGAAGAAGTTGCCTCGTTTGCGACATCTAGTTGTTGTTCTCCACGGCTATTCCTGGATCCGTACTTCCCGATGACGCAAAACTCTCAACTAGCCCTAACTGAATATAAAATCCGTACTGTCCGAAATCAAATAATTTACTTGTAAAATGTATATCGGAATAATCCGATTGATAGTGTTTTCTATTAAGATAGAAAACCTATCTGTATTAGTTATAAAATTTAAATGCTCCAAAATAAAATATGACATTAATAATAATAATTCTAAATTAAATTCCCTTGGCAGAATAATTTGCCGCGTTCCATCAAACATTAATTAGGTTCCATTTGACTTATGTCAGTGGCGTAAATACCCTCCGAAAAAAAGGTTACAATATCAGCCTATCACAAGAAAATTGCCATATCTTCAATTTCTTCAATAGGATACGAGAAATTTGGAAAACTAAAGGTTTGAAATTTTGAACTGATGCTATCTTGAATTTTTTAAAATGAAATGTAGGATGTCTCTATACAAAGCTCTGAATCAAGATTCGCTATTCTAAGTGTCATTGCTCACGGCTGATTGAATCACCAGATAGTTATTTGAAAATCAGCTACATTTATATTGCTCGATTAGGACACGAGAAATAAAAACGTGTTTTTAAAATTTTTGCACAGCTGCCATTTTGGTTCTTGTTATTTCAGTCTTCAGTCTTTCCAACATACAGTAGCTATCCCACCCTACATCCGAGGGAATCAGTTTAACATATTCTAACCTTGATCTACCCTACAGTTCTAATCCTTGACCCTTCCTTCTATAACTAAGTTTGCTATTCCTGGGTGTCTTAGTATGTGTCCTACCAACCTATCTCTTCTCTTCATTAGGAGTTACCAGAAACACCTCTCCTCTCCCACTCGTCTTAACACCTCTTCATTCGTAATCCTATCTACACATCTGATCTTCATCGTTCTCCAGTAACACCACATTTCAAATGCTTCAATTCTCCTCTTTTCTGCTGCTGCAACATCCCAAGCTTCAGTTCCATCGAGTGCCACGCTCCAGAAAAAACCTTCAAAAATGACATCCTAATACCTAAATCTAAGTTCGCATAAAATTGTATTAAATAAGATGTCAATAAGTTGAGCCTTGTATGAAGATATACCGTGTCAAGTTTCACATTACTCGGATGATTAAGTCGCAAGAAAAATCCAATTAAATACAGTATATAAATTTTGCGTTGTCGCCATGTTGGATTTGTGCTCCTCCGGTTATTGTAAGTCCTATAGGTGAACTCTATTAACTTACAACATATCAGTTTGATTGCTGCAATAGATTTTTACTTTCAGATGGTCAACACAAAATAATTCCAATTAATGGATTTATGACAATTTAAGCATGAGCTATGCTTTATTGAACGGCCATGACTATCACAATTGAGACAAGTACACGCAAGATAATTCAAGTTGGTGGTTTTCAATTTTCATAAGTTCCTTTTTCAATAAATTTAAAGACGAGTTATGGTAGTGGAAACTCGCATATGGACAATGTTACGATGTAGATGTTATACGAGTGTTGTAGATAAGATTTAAATAGTTCATGTATATTGGAAATGGTAACAGCTGACTAGTGTCTAATCTACCTTAGAGTAATGTTTATAGAGATAGGGCGGAGTTTTCATGTTGTATAGAGTAAACATAAGTATTTGTATTTAGCTTTGATGAATCGAATTTGTGGTTTTAATTTAATTTAGGGTTTTTACTTTATTTGCAAACTCCGATAAATTTTGAAAATGGATTCTTAATTTATTTCATTTTGAGAATGAGGTTTTAGTTTATCTGTATTTAATTTTAACGTTGTATGTGGACGGGAGAGTCCATATTTAAATTAACATTTGTATTGTGATGCGTTAATAAACCGTAGGACACGAGGTTTCCTTTTTCCATCGTTTTTATAGAAACCAAGCACTATTGATGTCTAATAATTAACTTGAGATTATGCTATGCAATAAAGGATAGGTGCCCAATGTAATAATTCTTTTTATCCCATTTTCCCCGAGAAGCACAAGTTTCTCACTCTACTAATGTTGGATTAAGTCATAATTCCGTAGTGTAAAGTCATTGTAGGAAAATTCTTATGTCTCCCGACTTATCCCATGTGCCAGTTATTTCTTTCATTGGTTTATCTAGCTGGGGCCACAAAGAAGGCGATCCGTCCATCAGGATACTGGTAGGTGGTTTTGAAATGGCACATGCTGTAAGTTTTTAATGGCGCTATAACGTGTAGGCTACGATATTTTGGCGTGTCATAAGTTTTAATACCGTTTCAACGTGTGGTAGATCATGCCTGGGCTTAAACACTACCGGAGGGAAGATGATGTGAGAAAAGGAAAAGGTTTGGGAGTGGAGACGAACTCTGGGCAGAAATGAACGAATCCAAGCCAAGAAGGAATAATATAGTTTAGATAATGAAAAAATAACCGGGTTTTGATTAAGGCTTGTGAGTGCAAGGCGAGAAAGCAAATACTAACCTCGAAAGTTTGAGTTATTAATAGGGCACTTTTCGAAGATTGATTAATAAGGGAAAAACTACTAATAACTTGATGAATGAAACCACTAGAGAAAACACAGTCTTGCTTACGAATCGAGCAACCAAGAGTGTGTACTACCCAGTACTCATAATCAAATATGATGGTGCGAGCAACGCTAGCTGAGGTTGCCGGCAAGTAGGCTCTAAGTGCACTTTCCTTCTCGAGCCGGAATTCGGGTATTATGTGGGAACGCAGTTCACTGGCGAACAAGTGTAAACAAGAGGAAAGGGAATTATTTATTTTCCTCACAAAAAGTGAATATTTTAAGAAGCATTCTGTTAATGCTGGAGAGGTTTGAATTAATTGGGATAATTTTATTCCCCTCTGAGGATGGATCCCTAAGAGGGAGTCCAATTACCCTCAATGCAGACAGAGCTAGAAAGCCCTTTAAGTTTTTGATGAGAATGTTGTAACTAGTAGAAGTTACTTGAAATAAACAATTGTTGCGTTCAAGTTTTGCTAAACTTTTACCCAGCAGGGTGCCGACTAAAAGTTTAGACAGGGTGAGAAAAACGACCTAACTTTAGGCAAAACTATAACTCGAAGGTAAATTATAGGACTAGGCAAATTCGCCTCAACTAGGAAGCTGGCTGAGCAAGCTATACTTATAATTTACAGGAGATAACTAAAGTAAACGTTATGCGCAGTGTTAGCAAGAGTTTTGCCATAAACGAAACAAATAATGAACCTGATATTCAGTACTCGAGCAATTTGTACAATTCGAAGGTCTGAGACTTATAGCATAAATAATAGGAACCCTCACAAGGGTTTTCGAACAATTTGTACAATTTGAAGGTCTGGGACCTATAATAAGAATAAGAAGAAACTTTACAATATATATATATATATATATATATATAGCTATTTCGTTAGGTTATTTAAGTAGGGTACCAATGGCTTATTACAATGCTTTTGTAGTAAAGCAAAAGGAGCTTTAAACAAAAAAAATTAAATTCCTGGCCACAGCAGGAGAAGAAGAAAAAGGGATTAAAATGTGGATTTATAACCACTTAGATTATTAAAGCAGCAATTACGAAATGTTAAGTACAATACGGAGAGGTCGCTTCAGTGAAACCTCGATTACATAAGAAAAAATATAAACGTTTAAACAATTGGGAAATAACGAATTCAAAATTCCTGAACGCAGCAGGAAAATGAAAGTGCAGATTAAAATATGGATTTATAACCACATGGAGTATTTATACAGTAATTACGAGATGAAATACATGAACAAATGGGAGGGAGCCTATTAATAGACAAAGCCTCATGGGGGAATTGAAAGAAAATATTTTAAATTAAACCAAATTGTTAGTAATAGGAAAATGGGGGATGGAGGAAATGGGAATTAGAGTCTGGCCGATTTTACTGTTTCGAGCGGAACGCGGCGCGGAAGATAGCCACACGATCACGTAGCACTGACTGTTTGGTTGAACATGGATAAAATGTCACTATTGCAGTTAATATAGTTTGTACTGGGTTGAAAGTTAGCAGTAATTTGTCGTTATAGAGTTCTGAGGAGTTAGCTGGTATAGTTTATCACTGGGCAGAGTCTATTGCATATTTTGGAATTTCACAAGTTGAAGGAAAAAATAAAATGGGGCAGAGCAAATTCCACGATGAAATTGAAGAATAACTTTGTACAGTTTCAAGATTTAGTAGAGCAATCCCACGAAGAAGAAAGCATGATTCTCAAGCTATAAGTTTAGCAAAATTTCCCCGCTGGAGGGAAGTATCGCTCTATTTCGTACAAGAAGTACCAGGTTTTTGCATGACTTTCAATGGTAAGCTTAGTTCAGCTTAAGAAGACAAAGACATTTCCCTCGTAGGGCAGTTAGGAGATTGTACAATAATGTGAAAGTTTAAATACTGCCGAAAGTATTCATTAAAAGACTTCAGAGTAGTTTAAAACCTTTAAAAGTGTGGTTTACAAGCACTTTAGATGGTTAATCATTGCAGCGTAGATTATGGTTCCAGCCAGCCGTTACACAAAACTTAAGGCGTCTATTTAAAAGTTCAACACATGGTTGAAAAAGGTAAGCTTCTGCTGAGAAGAGAGCTGAATTGTCACACTATAGCCCCAGAGTAGGAATGAACGAGAGATCCAGACACTGAGAGAGTCAGAGCGGCGAGGGGAAGGGCGGAGGAAACAAAGTAACAGATACAAAATAGGTAACATACATAAAGAGAAAATTTTACATAATACAATTTCGATACAGAGAATAGACGTCTTCATGGAGATTGTAGATAACGTCGAGGATGCCATCTATTTCAAAGTTGTAGAACATGCAGTCTTAGTTCTTGAAATGACTGGAATCAAGGGGTTCAACGAATTGTCGCAAGGAAAGCTGTGGAGAGGCTTACAAGGAAAATGCACATCTGAAACAAACTTTCAAACAGGATAAGCATATACACAGAGAACAGAAAAGAGAGCGTCTCCGTTGGCGTTTACAAAAAAAGGGAAGCTAAAGAAGAAACGAAAAATAAAGGAAGAAAAATCAAAGAGTAAACTAGTATTAATGCTGGAATTACATGTGTATTCCAAAGAATGTACCAACGTGTTGGCTACGATATTTTGGTGTACCACCAGATTTTATGGTTGTCCAATGTGTTGACATTCTTTCGTGACTGCCAATTTGGAAGGGCACGATAAATGTTTCTTGACGCCAGTTATTGTATTTCAATATATGTTGTGTGATTTTGAAATGACTAGGACGTATAACCTGAGAGAGGTTGATTGAGTTAAAAATATAGAAAAGAAACTCATGGACTAGATCATGTTAGGATTTGACCAGCTGGTGACTATTTTCAGGTCAAGTCATGTTAAAATTAAAATAAAATTAAATTCAGTGTTGTTGTTTAAGATAAAGTTAGAATAATTATTATGGATCATAATGACTTAGATAAATTACAAATAGGTTAGTAGGTGCGGTTAATTAATATTTAGAGCGGTTATTTAGTACGCAAATGTCCAAATCTAATTGAAAAGGCTACTCATGGTCTTTCTGATAGTCTTCTTGTTTGTGTTCCCTAGCATCTCATAAGTGCATTTGTGTAATGGCGACGATGACCGTGGAGGCCATCCAGAAGATGTTTCAGAATATCCAGGAAGCTCGGACAAATATAACCAAGGATTTAGATGGGTTGCACAAGTATACACACGATAATTTTAAGTTGATGGAAACAGAGGGGAAAAGGAACGCTGAAATGGTAAAGGAAACTCTCAAATTTGAAATGAATCAAATGCAAGAGGTAAATGATATAAGTATTAAGGCTGTACAAACTTCACTCACACAAATACAAGGGAGCACTACACTGTTACAAAGTAGTAACGCAAAGTTAGAAGCTAGCAATGTCAAGATAGAAGCTAAGACGGAAGAACACACTAAACAGTTAGAAGAAAGTAATGCCAAGTTACAGGAGAGTATGGATCAGTTGTCAGTGGACGCTGAAAAATTAAAAGATGACACAGGACAGATTAATGCTAGAATGATGAAATTGCAAAGTGATTCATCACGAGTACAGGGTACTGTAGATAAATTAGAGAAGGATGTTACTCAGTTGCAATCTTATGTTAAGCTCATCTTAGAACAACTTCAGAAATAAACAAGAGATAACATAATACAACTGCAGCAGGAGGTAAAACAAACATTAGAGGAATCGAAAGATGAAAGTAAAAATAGTTCAGAGGCATTAAGACAGGAGGTGAATGAACTGAAGTCTACAGGAGACTCACTACATGTAGAAGTCCATTCAAATACCACTATGTTAAATAAGGAAATTGAAACGCATATTAAATATTAGATTAGATTAGATGTGTTGAAGGTTAATTTAATTAAGGTTAATGAAGAAAATGACCTGGTATTGCAAGCTCAGGTGGATAAAAATATGAAAACTATGGAAATTAGATTAAACCAAGATATTTCTAGTGTAAGGGAGGATTTATGTAAACGCATTTCTCATATACTACAAGCCAGTATAGATGATATGTCACTATTTAAAGAAAAGTCTGAAACAGAGGTTTTAACTATTTCCGTGAAAATATACCAGGTGCGACTTGAAATGCATGCGGATATGGAAAAGAGAGGATTGGAATTAGAGAATGCTATATCAAAATTAACTAATTTAAATTTAGGAGACGCTCCTAATATTGATAATTTGAAGGTGGATTTAAGGAAAGAAATTAGGGGTGATGTCAGAGAAATTCTATGCAGGTTAGACGACAGAAGGAAAGGAAGGGAGGAATTGCAGCAAGCAAGAGTTGCGAGGTTGGAAGAAGAATTTAGGGAGGCGAGAAGCAACACTGTGCCCACGGAACAGTTAGTTCAGCTAAGGGATGACGTGCGAGCAGCAGGACAATCAGGTAAAGCGCAAACTGGAACACAGTTCACAGAAAGTGAATTAAGAGGTAGATATCCTCTGTTTTCGACCGAAAACCAAGGAACGTTACCATTATAAGAAATTTAGAGACGACACCACGTAAATTCAATGGTCAAAGCGGGGTCACTCCAATTGACTTCATACGTGATCTCCACGATTATTTCATTGAAAATCACGTAGCAAGGGAAAGAGAGATGCGTTTAGTGGAACGTCATTTATCCGGACCAGTCCTCCAATGGTTCAAGGCGTTTAGGTACTCATTTCCTAATTTTGAGGAGTCCGCGGACGCTCTAATTAAGCGATTTTGCAGTATCGAGGATCTACAGAATTTGAGAGCCGAGGTTTATAGCAACAAGTACGCAAGTTCACAACCCACGAAATATGCGAATTGTTTACATCTCAATTGGCAAAACGCTAATACCTAGAGCCACCACTATCCCAGCAAGAATTGGTAGAAGTAATTTCTAGGCAATTCCCAGCGGAAGTAAGGAGATATATCATTGCAGCAGGAGTTGACAATTTGGCAATGATGGACGAATTATTGAGACGACTCGACCACACGAGCGCGATGTCAAATATAATGTCCAATGTTAGAAGTCCCAGGCAAGAACATTGGGAAATTCAGACGATTGCAGTAGATCAAATCCAAAAGACTGAAAATCAACCGGAAATACAGCAGAGTAGAATGGGACCTATGAGGAATAATTCGCACCCTTGCAAGAAGACTGCCACCAGTCAAACATTGTCGATTTTGAGTTATATATGACTTGGAATAGCCTACTGTGTCCTTTTCCGGTTCCAAGACTGCCACAAGTCTAAATTTATTATTTGACTATTATTTGACATTGTAAGGCAGGATACACACTGCCCATAAAATGCAGCTCTCTGTTTCTAAACTGCCACAATTTGTGTTGTGGCAGTATTTAGATGAGCAGTTGCATTGTTAGTAAGTCACATGTGTTATTGTTACATGAGAAATAGTGCCACAAGTCAAAATGTGGCTGTTAAAGAAGAAATGGAAGATTTTAGATCGACTTTCACACAACCAAGCATGTCTTATGATGCTAGATAAGGCTACGGCTACATTTGCTTCGTGAAAGGTACGCCATGATCAGTTTTCTCTAGCCTCAAAGAGTGAATCCCACCAACTTTAAACGAGGATGATCAACATTTGCATCACAATCAGAGTTCTTCTCTAAGCTATTTCTGAATTTAAGATAGGGAATCTCATGTCTCTCTGCCGGGTTCGATTCCCGAATCTGCATGAAATTGTATACTTTCTCTCTTTAGGTATTATTTCCACAGTCCTAACCATCTAATCCTATTGATCCTCAAGACAATAGCTTCTATCACAGTGATACCGGGTGAGTTAGCCGTGGTCGTTACGGCATGACTAATAGCAGTCGCTCACATCCGGGAGGCGAGGAGGTTCGAATCCCCCCGCCGGCAACCTTGAATATGGTCTTCTGTGGTTTCCCATCTTCCTTCCAGGCAAATGCCGGGGTTGGTCCCTAACTATAGGCCACAGCCGCTACCTTCCAACTCCTCGCCCTTCCCTTCCAACTTTCCTCCCCAACGGTACTTGTAGCTCACCCATTGGGTGTCCGTCTCGAAGCAGCTACAAAACTGGCGAGCCGAACATGTCCTCGGACACTCCCGGCACTAAAAGCCATACGCTAAAAAAAAGAAAAATCACAGTGATAATAATGGCTTGGCTCCAAAGTCAGGAAATATGGATGTCATAACTGTTAGAAATCAGTAAGTTAATGTCTGATTTGAGCGTCTTATAGGGACAATGGCTGTGAATATTGTCGGTGCAGATTATGACAAACTTGTGGGTGATCCAATATTCCCAATACTATTAGGCCTACGATGTTATCAATTAAATACATAACTTAACCAACGCCACCAAAATAAATGTTATTAAGAAAGGCAACATAGTCATAGCGTTTCGTAACTTTGAAGAAGAGGAAAGAGAACCAAATTAGTCTTTGAACATCGGTTAGTTTGATTCCTTGTCATTACCATTCCTACTACCAAGGACTAAAAAGTTCTGTATTGGAGAAAAAATTGAGTGCAACCTGTAGAAAATGTGAAAGAAGGTATAGTAAATTAATTGAATTTGATCTTGCCTTGAACGTGAAGATCTGGAAAATGGCACTCCAGTAATTAATGCAATGTTCCTTTCCTTCAAATAGTAATTTCGTGAACACTCGATAGTGTAGGTTAAGATATACATCAGGAACCCACAAAATGAATTTTTAAGAATGCAACTTCATATTTCTATAACGAGTTAGTTGTAAACATGCTCTCACATCAAGAAAAATATTCACAGATGACATTGTATTTGTAAACCAATTCCTTCTGTAATTTGCATAATAATTGCTTGTAAAACATGCTGCATAGCCTAGTAAAAGAGTGCCACAACTACAGTACAGTATGTAACAGACCACAAAACTTGCGTTAGATCATGGCGAAAGAGTGCCACAACTCAATAAATATGCATCATAGGCAACTTCTTCCTAATTTAGCTGGATATTGGTATGCTTAAACTAAAATCCAATAAATGAGGGCAAATTCTCCGAAATGTTGAAAAAATAGCAATTCATTTGAATTAATTACATAATTTAAATCTTTGAAGCTCATTATCTCAAAACTGTGTTTTTTGACTTGTGTTAGTCTTCTTGCAGGGGTGAGAATAATTCGCAAGAAGGAAGAATAGAGCCCGGATATAGAGAGAATAGAGGGGGTAGACCTTACCAAAATGTTCTAAGAAATGGTAGACAAAATACTAGGAGAACAGGATATTGTTCCCAACATATTACCCCAATATAAGCACGGAGTGGCAACCCCGCGAGAAATCCTAGCCCAAACCACCGCATGTTAACGCTGTGTGCGTGACCCCAAGGTTGAGTGACGTCACGCGTACCTGAATACTATCTCCGCCAGAGCTTGCTGCCTCTGACCACGTGCTCAGTCCTTATTTTCGGCAACTTGTCACATCGAGGCGACAGACACATGCCTTTATATGCGCGTACGGGACAGTGCTCCATCGTACGGAATGTGTGTGTTTTAACATTCGATCGTGATCGTGGAGGACGGTGTGTGCTGTGTCACCACAGGTCTAAGTGTCGCCGTGTATCGGGCGTGAGTTTATCGGAGTCTCAAGAGACCATATAATTACGAGTCACCGATGTTATACCGGGCGCGATTACTGTATCAGACGGCCGAATCTAACGTGTATAATAGTGCTAACGCATATTGGCTTGATAACGAAAGAACTAGCCCATCGCAACTAGTCTTACATGTGAGCTACAATATGGAATATTTTGTGCAGAAAACATTTGAGAATGGGCGAGGCCCTTATCATCGAAGGAGGACTTGTAGATGCAATTGATATTTCGATAATACACACGCAGTTTATGAACAGCTGTGAATGCTATTAAATTACTGCTTACATAAAGCCGGTGGCAATTTGCTGAGAGGAAGAATTGTGTCTACATTGTTCGTGGAGCAGGAACTTATGATTTCCAGAATGGAACGAGGACATTTTCTAACCTTTGCTGTTGATGTGTCGGTGAAGAATTTTGAAATGGAACTATTATGTGAAAATATGAGGCACTAAGCTCATACGTGAGGGGACTGGACGGAGAGACATCTACGTCAAGATGAGGCCATGATGTTGGCATGACATAACCACACCGTGGGAGTCGGAGCACGATGCCATCGTGAAACGGGAAGGTCTCAGTTTCAATTCCTGGAGGAGGCGAGGAAGAAGATGGAGGAAGATGGAATCCTGCCGGCTCTCGAATGGGAAGATGGTCCTGGATGAAGATGGAGGAGACTTCATTGGTTCCAGAGGTTCTACATTCTATGAGCATGCTAGGCTTGTACCATATTTTTATTTCTGCCAGTTGGTGAGCTAAAACATTACTTCAATTTGTAGTTGTGAGTGGTTTGACTACTCAGTAGTACTAGATGCCATGGAGTTGAACTAATTATTGGCTGATTAATTATTTTTATGATTATTTTTATTAATAGCCACATTTCTTTTTCGTCTATGAGGAAATTATGTGATGAAGTGATTCACATTATACGGTTATCACACGTGGCAAGGAATAATCCACCATGCTTGGCACCATGAACCAGTTAATATTTTCTTTTGGGAATTTTTGTGAATCCATCACTACTTCGAATGATAATATTTTTTTCTACGACGTGGAAACTCAACTGAATTTATGATGGAATAAATGAATGTGGTAGACTAGATGTCGAGAGCTAGGGTGGAGTTCATGTTTTGAATTTCGTTTTTCGATTTTGACTTCAGCGTTGGTGAATCTAATTATGTGAACTCTAAAAGATTATAACTTTAAATATTCCCATTTTTCCTCTCCCACATTCATTGATATAGAGACTTTGATTATTATGAACATGCTCGTCATTATGCTTAGACACTTAACCATTTGACATTGCTACATGTCAGGCCTGCATTATATATTAATTTGTGCACACTAGTTATGTGATTAAAAGAAAAGTCATGATAATTAAAAGATAATAATGAGTTTATCTACACAAAAAAGGAGATTGGCTGGTGTAGCTGTGTATAATAAAAGGAGAATTGGATGGAATGTAATCAAAATAAATTTACGATGATAGTTCACGGAAGCCTCCGTGGCTTAGGCGGCAGCACGCCGGCCTCTCACCGCTGAATCCGTGGTTCAAATCCCGGCCACTCCATGTGAGATCTGTGCTGGACAAAACGGAGGCAGACAGGTTTTTCTCCGGGTACTCCGGTTTTCCCTGTCAACATTTCATTCCAGCAACACTCTCCACTATCATTTCATTTCATCTGTCATTCATTTAATCATTGCCCCAGAGGAGTGCGTCAGGCCTCGGCAGCCGGCACAGTCCATATCCTCGCCGCTAGATGGGGGCTTCATTCATTCCATTCCTGACCCGGTCGGAGACTGGAAGCAGGCTGTGGATTTTCATTTTCATGATAGTTCACATATTCTGTGAACGTCATATGGCAATATTCTGAGAATTAATCATGATGAAACCCTTTGTGAATATATATTGAAAAAAAAAAATGTAATAATAATTAGTAGTATAATATCATTCTAAATAAGCATGACTATGCAAACTGCAGTCAGATGATGGTGAATTAAGTATTCACAGAAGTACGCAGGCAATAATCTAATCACTATGTAATTGATGGAGTGAAATACACTGCAAACATACCATCGAATTGGGAAAGATGGGAACTCTTAGTTGTGATATAATGATCAGCCATGACTTTGACTTTTGCATAAATGGAAGATAATGGGTGCACGTTTGTTTGAAATATTTTGAGTAATGAGACTCAGAAATAACCTGTAGAAGCTATTTTATAATTTTGATAACTGAGATATAGGCTCAGGATGAGTGATTGGTAGATTGGAAAAACATAGACATTCAAGTGATGGAAATTATTTCTATATTTAAAGGAATATGTTTGTTGCACGTTGTACGATAAATATAAATACTGACTTCAACATTAATCTAGTGGTCAAGTAGGACCTATATTGCTACAGAAATAATTGTAATTAATAATTGGTGGATAAAATATATTTGATTTTTTTCTCATTAGTTAGAACGGAGATCAATACTATTATTTTTAGGCAAGCTATTTATTCAACTTTTCTTTCATTATAAACCCAAGTGAGTGAATATATTACTGATCTAGGACACTACCTGACAGACAGTTAGCGTGTTTAATTGATTTTGATAGTCAAATGTGACTAAATCTAACCTGTTTTTATTTTATTTAATTTTCTTCGATTATCTCGTAATTTTATTTATATCAAAGGATAGGACTAAGGAGATTCGTTGACCCTTTAAAACTTAATTTTTATTTATACTCTAAATATATTTCTTTTTCATCGGTCCACATCAAGCTTTCATTTAGATCGAATCTCCGAGGCAAGATAGGCTTTTTGGGATTTTTCTATATTTGTGTTGGCCGATGAGTTGCCAATAAATGGATGCCTATTTTATCTTTTTAATTGTGCTTATCTTCTGATTTCTGTTGTGCTATTGCTTTGATTTAGGTTTGGGAGTGTGTTGATTTAAACTGTTACACCTCTATCCTGTTAACCACCCCTGAGACTACTTGAGTTCACGTACCCACCGGAATGTTGTTTTTATATTCGAACCCAGACCTCAATATTTTTGTTCTTTATCTGATATATGACTTTGGATATCGCCACGAATTGCGATGTTTTCGCCGGGTCATCCTATTCACTGCCGGTTAACGGGGAAAATATCATCACAGTAATGCTTATCGACGTAGCAACTATTACGACCGAAATAATAGGAAATATGGTCATGGATTTAACAGATACAACAATTGGAATGATGATGTTTTTACGGGGCGGCAATAAGAGAATAGATATCAGGAAGGTAGAGAGTGTTTGAGGAATAGAAGGCAGGACAATAGACCGAACGATTCCCAAAGAAATCGAGAACCGATTCCAGGAACGATTAGTCTGGGAAGGAACGCAGAACCTCCCGCTGTACAAAAAGCGCCAATTGTAAATCGGAACTAGGGGATGAAGACGATCTGCCAACTTTAAACATCTCAATAAATGAGATTTACCAAGCGACTGACGTGGATATAGTGTTCGAGGAAGAAAAGGAGAAGTAAGGAAGACTTGATGAATTGCCAGTAATAAATATTCAAGTAGTAGAGCTGTTTTGTGTTTGAGTCTTCAGTCTTTTGACTGTTTTGATGCAGCTGTCCATTCCTCCCTGTCCTGAGCTAGTCGTTTAATCTCTACATAGCTATCACACCCTACAACCGAGGCAATCTGTTTAACATATTCTAACCTTGGTCTACCCCTACAGTTCTTGTCCTCGAGCCTTCCTTCCATAACTAAGCTTGCTATTCCTGGGTGTCTTAGTGTGTGTCCTACCAACCTCTCTCTTCTATTCATTAGCAGTCACCAAAACATCTCTCCTCTCCCACTCGTCTTAATACCTCTTCGTTTGTAACCTTATCTACCCATCTGATCTTCATCATTCTCCTGTAACACCACATTTCAAACGCTTGAATTCTCCTCTTTGCTACTGCTCCAACAGTCCATGTTACACTCCCAAAGAGTGCCGCGCTCCAGACAAAGGCTTTCAAAAATGACTTCCTAATACCTAAATCTATATTTGATTTCAACAGTTTCCTTTTCTGTAGAAATGCTTTCCATGCCTGAGACAACCTACTTTGTATATCCTCTTTGCTTCATTCATCACTGGTTAATTTGCTTCCTAAGTAACTGATGTCTCATACTGTCTTTAGGTTTTCACCTGTCAATTTCATGTCCATAGAGGATTCTAATTTATTGCGGCTCATCCAATATTTTTGTTTTACATTTATTGATTTTCATCATGAATTCTTTCCTCAAGACGGAGTCCATACCCTTCAAAATCTCAATCAAATCCTCAGGCGTGTCAGCTAAGATGACGATGTCATCAGCAAATCTCAGAGTTGAAATTATTTCTCCTTGAATCTTCACTCCAACTTAAATTTTTTCTCCAATTTCCTTCATTGCTTGTTCAATGTAAAGATTGAAAAGTATGGGTGATAAGTTGCGGCCTTGCCTTACACCTTTCCAAATACCAGCTTCTCTCTCATGTCCTTCAGCTCGAATGACTGCTGTCTGGTTTCTGTATAGATTATAGATCACCCAGGACTTTATTCCAATCGTTTTCAAAATGTCAAACAATTTAGCCCAATCAAAGTTATCAAAAGCTTTTTCTAAGTCTACAAATGCCATGAACGTTGTCTTATTTTTCCTTATTCTACCTTCCAAAATCAGCCTAAGACTTGGTACAGCTTCCCTTGTTCCTACATTTCTCCTGAAACCAAACTGGTCTTCACCCAACTCCGTTTCTATCTGGCTCTCCATCCTCTTGTAAATTATTCTAGACAGGATCTTTGAAGCATGAGTACTGAAGCTGATTGTACGATAATTTTCACATCTGTCTGCTCCTGCTTTCTTTGGTATAGGGTTGATGACATCTTTCTTGAAATCATAGGGCACCTCACATGTCACATAAATCCTACACATCAAGTGAAATAACCCAATCAGACCATCATCAGCTATGCGGCGTAGCAAATCGATCGGTATATCATCTATGCCTGGTGCTTTGTTCCTGCTTAAGTCTTCCAATGCTCTGTCAAATTCTGATCTCAATATTAAATCTCCTTTCGTATCCTCATCAATTTCCTCTTCCCTTTCCATTACATGATTCTCAATCTCATTTCCCTTATACAAACACTCTATGTAAGCTTTAGATCTCTCAACCTTTTCTTCCCTATCGGTTAGAGGCTTTCCATCTGTGTCTTTAATATTACAGCACTTAGTCTTCTTTTCCCCAAAAGTATTCTTAATCATTCGATAAGCTGTGTCTACTTTTCCTAATTTCAGACAATTTTCTATACCTGCACATTTCTCTTTCAACCATTCTTCTTTCGCTTCCTTGCACTTGTTGTTATCCTCATTTCTCAGACGTCTGTATTCTGCTTTCCCCTTTTCATCTCTTACATTCTTGTGTTTCCACCTTTCATCCATCAATTCTAGTATATCCTGAGTGATCCACGGTTTTCTACCTATTCTTTCTTTCCTAGCAATGTTTTTCTCTGCGGATTTTATTATTTCATTCTTCAAAAGTGCCCATTCATCTGAAATTGAAGTTTGTTTAGGGTTTTCATTAGTCATTCTTTTATACTCTTCTTGAGTCTTTCGTTTACATCCTTCTCTTTCAGTCTGTCTATTGCTCACGTTTTTTGTTTTTGACTTTTCTTCAGTTTCTTTAACTTTAATCTGCATTTCATAACCAGATTGTGGTCAGAGTTTATGTCAGCAACAGGATATGTTTTACAATCCAAAATCTGGTTTCGAAACCTCTGCTTGACCATAATGAAGTCGATTTGGTAACGCCCTGTATCTCCTCGTCACATCCATGTGTATATTCTTTTAATGCGGTTATTGCATAAGGTGATAGCTATTACCAACTCAAGCTCGGTGCAGAATTCCATCAGCCTGCTTCCTTGATCATTCCTTTCACCTAATCCGAAATCTCCTAATATCTTCCCTCCTCTTCCTTTTCCTACCTCATCATTCCAATCTCCCATTACTATAACATTTTCATCACCATTCACATACCTCAGAATTTCATCTATTTCTTCGTAGACCTTTTTAACATCTTCATCATCAGCTTGACTGGGGGGCATATAGACTTGTACCACTGTGCTGCACGTAGGTTTTGTATTGATTTTTGCTACAATAAGCTGTTCATTATATTGCTCATAATATTCCACCCGCTGTCCATGTTTCCCACTCAATATGAGACCAACCCCCGCATAGCCGTTGTTTGATGTAGTGCTAATGATCCTATAGTCTCCTGACCAGAGGGGCCGATAACCTCGATGTTAGGCCCCTTAAAACAACAATTATCATCATCATCATCATCTCCTGACCAAATCTCCTGTTCTTCCTGCCAGCGCATTTCGCTAATCCCTACCATATCCAACCTCAACCAATCCATTTCCCCCTCTAAGTTTTCTAACCTTCCACTGCCTAGCAGTCTTCGAACATTCCACGCTCCGATCCGTAGAATGTCAGATTTCCTCTTTGTAACTCTGTGATGTTAACCCCCTCTCGAGTAGTCCCCACCCGGAGATCCGAACCGGGGTCTAGTTTACCTCCGGATTGGAATTTTACAAGGGAGGAGGCCATCATCACATGTAATTATGCATAGAGAGGTGAATATCCTCGGGAATAGCATTACGGCTGTAGTCTTCCGTTGCTTTCAGCCGTACAGCCGAACGCCGTGTGGCCATTAGTTGGCTAATGGTATCAATATCTTAACCGTCTATAAGACAAGTAAAGAATTGATTAATTCTGAAAGAATGTTACTCCCTTTCTGAATAAATTAATAGAGAAATTCTACTAACAAAATACTAACCTTCTACTAACAACTAACTACTAAAAATTATACTAACGAAAAAATACTCAAGTTCTGCCAACAACAAACTACTACCACTAAAACAGTACCAGACACACACACATGGGCCCTTACACACCACAGGATAATGAAACAATGGAGTAGCAGTAATAAACAATGTAACTGTCACCAGGCACACACAGGGGCTGATGACCTCGCTGTTCCGCCCCTTTAAACAACTATAACTAACTAACCAACCAACCAGACACACTTCAATGGACCCTCACATACCACAGGCTAACGAAACAATGAACTAGCAGTAATAAACAATTGCTTCATCATACACTTTCAATTTATAGGAGACAAATTGAAGTTCATCCAAAGGCCATAATTATTTCTGTGCAACAATCAAATACAGTTCTCCCACTTTCCTCGTTAACAAGCGGTGACTCAAACGTAAGGCAGAAGCACGCGCCGACATTAACCATTGTTCGTTACTGACCAATATCAGACGGTTCGTGGCTATAGCATGCTCCTTCTATCTCTTCAAGTGGACTCCAAAGTCCGGTCATGGCGGCCAGTTCGCGTGTCAGGCAGGTGTCCAGTGTTGAACAATTGCTCGTAGTTCTATCCAGTCTCGCTTCTTGCCCTCAGTCGGTACGGTGGAAATTTGACAGCACTGTGCCTCGCGCTGGGAAAACCTCGGCTCCCCGCACACATGGAATGTAAACATATCCGCCCAGCAGGATTTCAAGGGTGTGGAAAGTGAGAGAACTGTAACTTGCATATGTGGAGCAATGAAGATAATAGATGAAACCAAAATAGTCCTCCAAACTTGGATAACGGAACACTTTTCGTTGCTCTGACGTTGCAGTGAAACTACAGTCGATTTGAAGCTTACTATAGTAGGCCTGCTTTCACAAAACACGCAAGTATATAATCAGTTTAACTTTTATGCATATTTGAAATTCCTGGCATTGTTTCGCCAGATTTACGACCCCGAGTCTCGTAGGGTATCGTGATAGAGTGAAACTCAAGAGTACGGAGGTAACTCAATTCATTACAGCCACGGCACGCAGCCATTAGCAGAGGAAGTAATTAAATCTGCCCGGGATATCACGGGGTACTTCATGCAACCTGAGAATAGGCTGATAAAATGCCAAATGTTTTATCGAGATGCAGTAGGGAGGAAAATTCATTAGCCCAGCAATTGACTTCAGAATTACCCCACAGCCAAACCGCACAGGGATAGAGAAATATCAAATTTAGGGTTTACGCCATTACAGTCGAACTCCGATATCTCGAATTGCTTTCGAATATAGAAATTACTTCCGAGTTATCAAAAATTCGAGATATATAAATACTGTACATAAAAAGTTTCTATTATCTCAAATACATTAAATACAGCGTCAACGATCATATGGTTGCGTGCCACCCCCTAGTGGCACTTTTGTTAACTGGATTACGGTGGGTTGAAGCACAGCACAGATTGTTCCTTTAAATAAATATAATTAGCTTTATTGCGGCCAGAAAGATACACCACTCAACAGCAAATACAAGCAATTAGAACCTTACTCCAGTTTCCTCACGGAGAGAACACTTCCCCTTCACTTGTCAGTGAGCCGCAGAAGTTAATCCCTCGTAATAGGTGGCCCCGTGCGCTGGCTGGAAATATCTGCACTCAGCCCGTCACCGTACTACACACTGTTTCACAATTCACCACAATCACCTCTGTCGCACTGGGAAAAACACACTCGTTGAAGACACAGTTCCTCTGTAGGCTTCTCACTTCCTCGCTGTTAAGAGAATCAGCTTCACTAGGGGTTTGGCAAGTCACGTCGCCAACAACAGTCGCTCAAGGTAAACGCTCGCAATAGCTCGAAAAACACACTCTGACCGCTTGACAGGTCGCTCTTATATACAGGCCGGTGACTCAATAAATGCTTCTAGACCCATCCAGGGTTCACGGCTTCTCGAGGTTTCCATCACTGGCTGGGTCACGAATATTCTGGACCATTCCTTTGTCCTAGTAGTCCTGTTGCGTAAGGCACACGCAATACAGTGAGGCAGAGCACAGCCCAGCACGGGGGCAGTTGTGACTCATGCGGCTAGCGATGAAACAAACTCACAGCCGTAACACCATTCCCTTCCTAAAAGGCTGATCGTCCCGATCAATCATTGGTCCGTCTGTGTCCCTCCATAGGCTGCCAGGCGATCTCGATGCACGATCTTCATCGTCGCCCTCGGGCTCCGCTGGATCCTGTAGACGACATCGTTGATCCGTTTAACGACTCGGTACGGGCCCTCCCAGGACTTCTGCAGTTTGGGTGACAGGCCTTTCTTCCGTAATGGGTTGAAGAGCCAGATCAGGTCGTCCTCGTGTAATCCGCCGGCATCCGTCTGTTGGTCGTATCGGGTCTTCATTCGGTCGGTCTCGATCCGCAGTTTCCTCCTCACGAACGCGTGCACGCCTCCAGTTGGTCGACCAGTTCTTGACAATACTGGCTTACCGAGACCGGATCATTCCCAGGTCGGCCGAAGGCAAGATCGACAGGTAGACGGAGCCCCCTCCCAAACATGGCCTGGGCTGATGTGCACCCGGTGGATTCATGCACGGCGGCGCGGTAGGCCAGGAGAAATAGTGGAAGATGTTTGTCCCAATCCCTCTGGTGCTCGCTGACGACTTTTCGGAGATGTTCTCGATGGTGCGATTGAATCGCTCTACCATCCCGTCGGACTGAGGGTGTAGCGGCGTTGTCCTTGTCTTCCAGATTCCCAGCAGCTGGCATAGGTTCTGGAACACCTGCGACTCGAAGTTCCACCCTTGGTCGGAGTGCAGCTCCAGGGTTACTCCGTACCGGATGACGAATTCCATCACCAGGGTCTCTGCGATCGTCGCGGTTTCTTGGTTAGGGAGCGCATACGCCTCCGGCCATTTGGTGAAGTAGTCGCTGACGACCAATATGTAGCGGTTCCCTGCCTCGCTTAACGGGAATGGCCCAGCAACATCGATGGCCACTCTCTCCATGGGGCCGCTCACGTTGTAGTTCTTCAGTGGAACCCGTCGTCTTCGTCCCGGGCCCTTGCTGGCTGCGCAATCGTGGCACCTCGCGCAGTGGTTTTCCACGTCAGTTCGGTATCCGATCCAGTAGAACCGCTCTCTTAGCTTCTCCAGGGTCTTCTTTATCCCTAGGTGTCCACCAGATGATCCTCCATGGACTTCCTTCAGGACTTCCTCCGTCATCGCCTTTGGAACGACGACTTGTTCCCGAGATGTCTTCCCGTCGGTGCTCTCCCAGGTACGGCTGATGAGGTCATCCCTTACAACCATCGAGTCCCACTGCGCCCAGTAGGACTTAAACCTTGGGCTTCAGTCACTCACAATATTCCACCCGCGTCTGGGGACACAGGCCCTCTTCCATTCGGCTAGCAGTCCCAGGTCAACATCTTCCGCTTGCGCCCGCGTGAAAGATTCGCGGCTCCAGCTCCCTTGAATTTCCACGGTAGTCCTTCGGCACTGTATCCCGGTGCTCTCCTCCCTTCGGACACAGAAGGTGCAGTCTTCGGGGCACGCTCTTCGTGATAGGGCGTCGGCGTTAGAATGCAGTTGGCCTTTCCTGTGCTGGATCTCAAAGTTGTACTGTTGAAGCCCCTCTAACCACCGCGCGAATTGACCCTCGGGGTGCTTAAAGTTCAAGAGCCACCACAGGGATGCATGGTCGGTCCTGATAAGAAATTCTTGCCCGTACAGGTATTTGTGGAAGTGTTCAATGGTCTTCACGATGGCGAGCAGCTCCTTCCTGGTGACGCAGTAGTTCCTCTCTGGCTTTGACAAGGCTTTCCTGAAGTAGGCCACTACTCTCTAATCGCCGTCCACTATTTGCGACAGGATTCCCCCTATACCAAAGTCGCTGGCATCGGTATCGACGATGAACCTTGTTCCTGGTCTGGGGTAGGCCAGAATAGGCGCGGTGCACAGAGCCTGCTTGAGTTGTTCGAAGGCACTGTGGCATTCTGCTGTCCACGTGAAGAGTTGGTCCTTCTCAGTCAGTCGATGCAGTGGTTTGGCGATGTCGGCGAATCCTCTCACGAAGCGACGGTAATAAGTGCAGAGTCCCAGGAAGTTTCGTAGTTGGGACTTGTCCTTCGGAACTGGCCACTCCCTCACAGCTGCGGTCTTCTCTGGGTCGGTGCGCACCCCTTCCTCGGAGACGATATGCCCAAGGTACTGGGAATGCTTCTGGAAGAGCTGACACTTCTTGGGGCTCAACTTCAGCTGGGCAGCCCGTAGCTTCATCAGGATCTCCTTCAGGTTGCTGTAGTGCTCCTCGAAGCTTCTCCCCAGAACGATGACGTCGTCTAGGTAGACCAGGCAGGTCTTCCAGTGTAGTCCCCTCAGAATGGACTCCATTAGCCTTTCGAAGGTCACAGGGGCGTTGCACAGACCGAATGGCATGACGGTGAACTGCCAGAGCCCGCTGCCCACAGAGAACGCATTTTTCTCGCGGTCCTTAGGGTGGACCTCCGCCTGTCAGCAGCCACTCTTCAAATCCAAGGTGGAGAACCATCTTGACCCTGATATGGTGTCCAGGGTGTCGTCGATCCGGGGTAGAGGGATGCTGTCCTTCTTCGTGACGTCATTCACCCGCCTGTAATCCACGCAGAACCTGGTGGAACCGTCCTTCTTCTTCACTAGCACGACCGGAGAACTCCAAGGACTATATGATGGCTCGATCACTCCTTGCTCCTTCATCTCTTCTACCATCCGGTCGACTTCGTCTTGCTTGGCGAGCGGGACACGTCGGAACGGGGCCCTAATCGGTGCGCTGTCCACAACGTCGATTCTGTGCTGGACCAAGCTTGTCCTGCCGAAGTCTTTTCTCCCCACGGAGAAGAAATCCTGGAATTCGTGTAGCAGGTCCCGAAGTTGGCGTGATTGTTCCTCGTCTAAATGGTCCTGGGATCCTTGGTACAGCTTCTGTAGTTCTTCTGGCAGGGCGCGTCTCCTTCGGTTGTCCGTCTGCAGGTGTCCGTCCGTCGTGTCTGTGATGCGGGCAATCCAGGTAACGGGCTCGCAGACTCCTAGGTTGGTGTCCCGGTGAACCGTAATATCGCAGTCCTTCAGGTTGGACAGGCGAACGTACGGCCGAAACGTCGTGTTGATGAGAGTCTTGGCAACTAGCAATCCTTTTGTCTGGATGTCCTCATATTTTGGTTCGATGACAGTTGCCACTCCCTCAGCTGTTTCATCGACAATTACGGCAGCGCTGACTTCCGTCCTGGCGGGAACGATGACGTCCTCTTTCAGCCTTACTCGTCGTGCGGTGACGGCCTCGTGTGCTGGTTGCAAAGCAAGTTCCTCACCTCCGAGGTGCAGAGTGTTAGTACTCAGATCCAAGATGATGTTGTTCTGGTCCAGGAAGTCCAGTCCGATGATCACTTCATTTGATACGTCAGCCACGAGCACTGTATGCTTTGTCGCCCGTCGACCAATGACGAACTCCAGTGATGCTTCGCCATGTACCGGTGCGGTCTCTCCGGTCGCGGTTATTAGCTGGAGGTTCCTTTGTGTGGGTTGCACTCTCCACTTCGGGATCACGGTGGGACTGACGATGGTCCTCGATGCTCCCGTGTCGATTTGCATGGGCCGGCTCTCTCCGTCGTCCATCAGGCTGCTATTATCCCTCCGTAACTGCGTCACACGAATTTGGACTGCCGGGGCTTGACGACTGTCACAAGCCAACCTTTGCCCCCAAGGCTGGCTGATACTTGCTTTCCTGGGCCGCGCGGTTTCCCTACGACTGACTGTCCCGACGGAAACCCTTGGCGGCGGCGATCACCGCAGTCCTTGCTCAGGTGGCCTCTCCTACGGCAGGTCCAGCAGGTCGGTAGTCCTCTTCCGGGCCGCCTCTCTGGATGTCCTTCGGCTACGTTTTTGTTGGTGGTACTGCGACTCTTGAAGAACCGGCCTATCGCCTCCATCAGTTCATCGGCCAGGGGCTTGGTCTTGTCGGCTTTGGCTGGTTCGTCGACGTCCACCTGACGCTCCCGCGCGTGCATTCTAGATGCCTGTTTTGCCGTCTCGAACTCAAGTGCGTGGCTCAGCGCATCTGCCAGGGTCTTATTGCGCGCGAGTCGCAGCGCCTGTTGAGTGTCCGAGTCCCGTAGCCCGTCGATGAAGGTCTGCGTCGCTATCTGTTCCAGAAAGTCGGCCGACGCTGTTGGATAGGCAAGCCTTACGAATCGTGCGATGTCCATCTCGAACTCCTGCAGGGTTTCCGCGTTCTTTTGTACCCGGGTCCGGAGCTGCATCTGGTAGGCCTGCTGAAGATGGCTATCTCCATATCGGGACTCCATTTGGGCGATTAGTGAAGCGTGGTCCTGGGATCCAGTCGGGATGGCCTGAAGGACGTTAAGGGCGTCACCTCTCAGCGCTACAATGAGAGCTGTAGCCTTTTCTGTGTCGTTCCAGTTATTTATGGAACAGGCCGCCTCGGACTGACGTAAGTAGGTGCTCCACGGGACCTTTCCGTCGAAGGTTGGGGGCGTCACTCTGCTATGTCCCGTTCCTGATATTCCCGGTGTAACGGTAGGCGGGCGTTGGCGCAGCTCGGCAACTTCCTCTTGTAGGGCGTTGAATCTCGCTTCCATCCCCGTCGGCGGGTGTTGGCTCAGCTCAGCAATTTCCTTTTGTAACGCGTTGAATTTCTCTTCCACCCCCGTCAGTGGGCGATGGCGCAATCCGGCAACTTCCTCTTGTAAGGCGTCGAACATCTTTTCCACTGCCGTGACTTCCTCACGTAGGCCCTGTTCCAATTCCCTTTGACTTTCCTGTAGTTTCGTCAGCAGACACTCTTCCAGATTTTTCTGGCCATCCAGAAATTTGGCGGTTAGGTCCTCTGCTAGCTTATTCTGACCGTCTTCCATCTTTTTCAGGTCCTCTGCTAACCTCTTCTGGCCGTCCTCCATCTTCTTCTGGCCGTCTTCCATCTTCTTCAGGTCATCCTTCAGGTCCTTGGCTAATTTCTTCCGGCCGTCCTCCATCTTCTTCTGGCCGTCTTCCATCTTGGCTTCCATGCCACTTAACTTTTCTAGCAATGCTGCAAATTGCGCTTCCATTTTAGGTGTTTGTCTTGTAAAGGGCATGCCTTCCCAGGAAAATTAGAGAATTGACCTGCTCGGGTTTTGAAACCAGGACCGTCAGGTGTTGTGCTTGTGTTTGAGTTCGTAATCCCACCTCTGACACCAGTTGTTGCGTGCCACCCCCTACTGGCACTTTTGTTAACTGGATTACGGTGGGTTGAAGCACAACACAGATTGTTCCTTTAAAGAAATATAATTAGCTTTATTGCGGCCAAAAAGATACACCACTCAACAGCAAATACAAGCAATTAGAACCTTACTCCAGTTTCCTCACGGAGAGAACACTTCCCTTTCACTTGTCAGTAAGCCGCAGAAGTTAATCCCACATAATTAGGTGGCCCCGTGCGCTGGCTGGATATATCTGCACTTAGCCCGTCACCGTACTACACACTGTTTCACAATTCACCACAATCACCTCTGTCGCACTGGGAAAAACACACTCGTTCAAGACACAGTTCCTCTGTAGGCTTCTCACTCCCTCGCTGTCAAGAGAATCAGCTTCACTAGGGGTTTCGCAAGTCACGTCGCCAACAACTGTCGCTCAAGGTAAATGCTCGCACTAGCTCGAAAAACACACTCTGACTGCTGGACAGATCGCTCTGTATAGCAGGCCGGTGACTCAATAAATGCTTCTAGACCCATCCAGGGTTCACGGCTTCTCAAGGTTTCCATCACTGGCTGGGTCACGAATATTCTGGACCATCCCTTTGTCCTAGTAGTCCTGTTGCGTAAGGCGCACGCAATACACTGAGTCAGAGCACAGCCCAGCCCGGGGGCAGTTGTGACTCATGCGGCGAGCGATGAAACAAACTTACAGCCGTAACAATATTAATGCGATTTTAATGGCTTAACCAAGGGCTTTACTTCGTAGAAGGCAACTCGAATGACATGGCCTAGGCCATCGCCGTCTATAATTCTCAAGCCGTGCTGTTGCTAGAATTGGCAACACTGAGTGGAGTCCTTAAGTTCTATAAACACGTAAGACCACATACTTACTTACTTAGTTGGCCACACAAATCGAAGTCGGGTCATTGCCTCACTCTTTGGCCTCTTCCATTGCTTTCTGTCTCCGGCCATATTCTCGTTGGCTCCCCGCGCCTCCAGGTCTTTGCTGTCTCCATCCTGCCATCTCAACTTTGGTCTACCGAGGGGTCTTTTTCCTAGTGGTTTTCCTTCTAGCACTCTTTTTACCATCCCTTCTTCCCTTCTCAGTACATTTCCCAGCCATTCTATTGTTCTGCTCCTTATTACTGCTATCACATCCGGTTCGTTATGCAGTGTGTGAATTTCTTTGTTGTTTCTTCTTCTGAAGTTTCCCTGCTCTAATACCCACCCGAAGAATTTTCTTAACACTTTGTTTTCAAAGGTCAATATTCTGCTATCCCTCTTCTTGCTCAGCGTCCATGTCTCTGCCCCATATATTGACACTGGTCGTACAATTGTCTTATAAACACGGAGTTTTGATGTCCTTGATAACAGTTTACTGTCGAATAGTTTATACATCGCAAACATGCACATCTCTGCAGATTTTATACGGTTCATTATCTCTTCCTCCATGTTGTTATTCCAATTTACGATGGTTCCTAGATAGTTGAAGGATCCAGTCTTCTTAAACAGCAAGCTTCCTATCTCTAGTGCCTCCATCGCTTCTTCATTATTCTCCCTTGTAACTACCATACACTCCGTTTTCTCTTGATTGATCCTCAGACCCACTTTTTGTGCCTCCTCTATTAACACATTAGCTGTCCTTTTTAGTTCCCCTTCATTCTCTTTAAAACAACAATATCGTCGGCAAATGCTAGCAGTTTGACCTCACCACCTATGTTCACACCTCTTCCCATCGATGACACCTTTAGTGCCTTTTGCAATACCAGATTAAACAGGCTGGGGGAGATGCTGTCTCCCTGCTTTAATCCTGTCCCCGAATTAAAACTATCAGATTCCCAGCCCTCAACCCACACTTTAGAGTTAGTTTTCTCCATGCACATTCTAGTCAATTTAATCAGTTTCGAGGGTATTCCTGATTCTTCCATTGTCCTCCATATGCTCTCTCTGTTGACACTGTCATAAGCTTCCTTGAAGTCTATAACCAGGCAGTAAAGCTTCTTGTCAAATTCCCACATCTTTTCGATTACTTGCCTGAGTATGAATATTTGGTCTGTCGTTGACATGGTTTTTCGAAATCCGGCCTGGTGCTGTTCAAGGTTTTCCTCCGCATACGGTTGTAGCTTTTGTAATAGGATTCGCGCAAATATCTTGTTTGCGCTACATAATAATGATACCCCCCTGTAGTTCTCACATTTGGATCTCTTCCCTTTCTTGTGTATTGGACATATTATTGCTTATTGCCATTCTTCAGGCATCTTTTCTTTAAGTTTGCAGAATTAATCCGTACAGTGGTTTTCTGCACGCTTCTCCCCCTTGCTTCATTAGTTCCATTGCCATGCCATCAATTCCTGGTGCCTTGTTTTTCTTCATTTGCCGTAGCACTGCATCTACTTCTCTCATTGTAGGCTCCTCTACATTTGGTTGGAGTCCTTCGTAGATTCTAGTTTCCTCTGTCCCCTCTTCCTCTGTAGGGACATTAAGTAAATCTTCGAAATACTCCTTCCATAAGTTCATGCCTTCTTCTTGTCCAGCCACCATGCCACCTTTATTATTTTCCATCATTGCGATTCGTGGTCTGTACCCTGTCTTGAAAAACCGTGTGCATCTGTAGAATTATCTGTTATTGTTCTTACTTCTGTCTTCCTCAGCCTTTTCTAGCTGCTTGTTGATGAATTGCCTCTTTTCTCTTCTTATTATCTGGATTGTTTCCCGTGCTGCTTTTGCGTTTTCTTCTCTGTGTTGTTGGCTGTTGGTGTCTAACATCCTCCGTTTGCATTACTTTCTTTTCTTTATTGCTGCTTCACATTCTTCATTGAACCATACTTTATCCCTCCCTTGCCTTTCTTTCTTTTTAAGTGTTCATTTTCAGTCTCAATTACTATTGATTTGAAGATTTCTCATCGGTTTTCATTTCCTTCTCCCTTTTCTTCCTCTAGTTCCCCTAGATTTTGAAAAAGGTTTTGTAGTTTTAGTTGATACTCACTTTTTATATTTTAACTTCCCAGCAGATTTACATCTATTTTTCATGTTTTTCGCTGTTGCAAACTTTTCTTTTGATATCCTTTGCTTTACCTTAATTAGAACCAGGTAGTGATCACTTCCCACTTCTGCCCCTCTAACTGCTTTGACGTCCTCGATACCACTTACATGTCTCGAGTCCACCAATACGTGATCTATCTGGTTAGTATATCTACCACCTGGGGCATTCCATGTTCCTAGATGTATTTTCTTATGTGGGAACATTGTACTGACGATCTTCATGTTTTTCGCTGTTGCAAACGTTTTGAGTCTTACCCCATTGTCATTAGACTCTTCATGTAAGGTGTACAGTCCACCTACTGCTCTGTTTGCAGGTTCTTTGCCAACTTTCGCATTTGCATCTCCTATTACCATCTTCATGTCGTACTGTGGCATGCTGTCATAAACTTGTTCAACCATTTCATAAAAGCAATCCTTTTCTTCGTCCTCCCTCTCTTCCGTAGGCGCATGCACAGCAAGGATGGAAATGTTCTAAAACCGCCCTTTGATTCTAAGGTAACAGAGCCTTTCACTGATTGCTTCATACTGATCTACAGCATGCACTATTTTATTGTTGACTGCTATCCCTGTTCCCAGTTGTCCTTTCCTTTTTCCTGTCCCACTGTGAAAGATGGTGTATTTCTTTCTTTTTGTATGCCTTCCTCCTTCCATCTTATCTCCTTTAAGGCGACCACGTCCATACTGTATTTCCATAATTCGTCATGCAGTGCCTTCGCTGCTCCTGGAGCATTCAAAGTTTGAACGTTCCATGTACCCATCCGCAAGTGTTTGTCTCGCAATCCTTGTCCTTTGCCATGTCCGTCAACATATGAATCCACTTCCGAGGCTTGTTTCGAGTATTTCGTAAAATGCTCTTTTTACAGGGTGGGTTGTTGGCCCAACGCCCAACCGCCAACCTGGAGAACCGGGATTTGTGTAGGGTTTACTCCCATAGAGAGACTGGTTTCACTTCACCTTGCAGAGCTCCCTCCACCCGTGGTTTTCTGTTGGGGTTTACCTTCCCATAGCCTTTCGGATTAACCCCTACCCGTAAGGCAGCGGTGGCAGCACTTATTTTCTGGCGCAGGACTGGCATTGAGCTCATGTGGTATTTATTGAGTGTATCCCTGCCACGGAATACCCTCCCACGCTCCCTAGTCCTGCCGCCTCTGTCCGGGACTGCTTATTTGGGTTTCCCCTTATTCGCAGCTAACACCCATATCTGAGGGCCGTTCGCTATTCGCCACCTGCGACCCGCCTACAGTAGTAGCTGAGGCTCGCCCTAGGGTAAGACCACAGGCTAAGTTTTATTCAAAATATCGTTTTTTTTGATATGTCAGCATCTAGAAGCAATTCATACTAACTATGACAACACCCGTGAAATTCCTCGTGGTAAATCAGACCTGCTGAAAGATGTAGAAGTGAGTATTTCCCGTATTAAGTTGCATGTGTAACATATACCTACTAATGAATTTAACCAACACATTCTTCACTAATATTTCATTAAACTATTTCTAATGCCTGGGAAGTGTTGTATGCCTGGCTGAAAGTCAAATTAAGGCACCGCTATTAAAATAACTGGTTTTATCACTACGCTTTGATCACTACAGCGAGGTGGACTTTCAGTGCCTAGTACTTCAGTTTTGGTATATATCTTCACGTGGCCTCTATATTCCAGTACATTATGAACTGTACTCAGTTGGCAAGTGCCTCTGAGTAGATTTCATTAGCAAGCTACCTATTTTTAAATTAAGTGACTAGTGGAGCATTTATGTTAGACTGTCAAAATTTAGCATGGGGCCTACTGTGAATATCTGTGGACAAAAATTGAAGAATTTATTATCAAAGACTGTCTCTAAGTTCGTGAGAATAGTCTTAAATATTTTTTCAGTGCGCGTCAATGACGACAGTGAGCATAAAAGCAACGAAAGGAAATTTCAGACATTGGGCCATTGAGGTACAGTACAACCTTTTATTATTACCTTATCGGGAATCAACAGTACATAGCATGATAATATGTATCCTTTATTTGTGATATGTGTGTGTAGATTTAGCGGACGTTATGTTCTGTTGTTTTTCGGAAACATTTGGCGTCAAAATCTATGTGATTTCGCTGTTGCGCTAGGACTCCCAGATGATAGATGGGCGGTGTTGCCGAACCTTATGACACGGCTTGAGAATTGTAGATTGCAAATACACACTATATATGCTTAACATTATAACGTGCGAGTAGTTATAAATCAATAAATACAAAAAGAAAACGAAGTAAAACTATTTGAGCCTGCTAGGATTTGATTCACGAACCTCCAGACTATGAGTATTTGTCGCTACCACTACGCTACAGATGCCACTTGGTAAACTACTGGTTTACTATAATTCCATGAAATTATGCCTTGCAATCAACGATTTTATTAGCGTTTTCTGCCGTTTCTTTAAACCGTTTGATACTAAATATGTATTAGTTGTTCAGTACATTTCTGAAAGCATATACATTTACGAAGTTACGAAAATATATGGATTTACGATTAATTAGCGGCCATTTTCACCCAACAGGACGGCACGGTATGGCACGGTCTGCCTGAACTGTTAGTCACTACTGCGGTTACATTCTATTTTAAAATGCTAATATCCTACCAGTCACCTCCTTGAGGACAGTTTAAACCTCCCTATGTACGATGAGCGTATTTGGTAACGCCAGGCATTATTGAACCGTAAGTTACGATTAGGCTATAATAATTGCATGATTCATACATCCGCCAACAGGAAACTATTTGGCCCATAACCTTGTAGTTTGGACAAAAGACGCTTCCCACATGAAGGTATGTTGTCGCAAAATTTGGTAGAGATCAGATGATTAGGTCAGTCGTAAATTGATTGAAGCTTTGAACATTCGTTTCCATCAAGATGGCGGCGATATAAAATATCACACTGAGGTGCCCTTTGCTACTGATACCTCTATAGCAAATTTCGTTCAATTCGGTTTCACCGTATGTGAATTGAAGGGGGGGGGGGGGCTTACCAAATCACACATACTGTGCCCGTTTCCCCGACGTCACATTGGCCCGGCGATTTCAACGTGAAACCGAAGGAAGGACACAGGCGATAAACAAAAATTTAAGTCCCAGAAACATTTGTCCCACAAAAAAATCAGAATAAATAGCTCGGGAGGCAAGAGATCGATTATCTTGGGTCGGTTAAATGGATAGGCACGTAAAGTTTAACAGGACAAATATTTCGCAAAATAAAAATAGGAAAATATCATTGATTCGGGAGAAGTTCAAATAACTACAGGAATAATAGGAGAGCTTTAAAATAAATGTCCTTAATTTATTGTAGAGAAGACGGACAAAAAAGAACACTCCTATAACTCAATGCAATTCATTAGGTTGGGATTCTAAAATCCGTTTTGTCCACATGATATGCCATTAAGCTACCCTATTTGAATTATTTGGATACTCGCAAAAGTAAATAATAGGAGTTCGAGTGTTCGATGATAAGCTGAATTCTTTAATAATAATTTAAAAAACACTTCACTTTTACTTTCAGCTTCATAAAAAAGTATTAAATAAAATATTCATTTTTCCTTCCCATCAATACTAACTGAATAAGAATAATTTACACACAAATTTCACACCTTTCTATTATTTACAGCCATTGGATTACCAACAATTACCGTCAATCATCAGATTTGACTTAAATGACTTATGAAAAGTTATTATTATTATTATAAACAAAATTATTTAATGTTTCCTTATGGAAATAATATCAACTATAAATAGCAATGCCCTGTTATAGCAAATCATTAACTGGGGTTTCTATATCCTTATGGGATCAATTAAATTATTCAGATTCCGATTGTAAAATTTTTAGCATATTTTAAATTAGAATACTAATAAGTCACTTGTGATCTGCAGGAATTATTAATCTTAAATCAACCAGCTTATGTAAATCTGACAACATTGCATTTATCATGACGATTAATTGGTCAGTAATTAAGTAACTGCCATTGCACTATTTTTCACCATCGTAAAATCTTAAAATAATCACAAATATAAAGCACATTCTAATTCTTTTGAACCTAGGACTGCGTAAGCCCCTACACATCCTGGCATAATCATAATGATCAACTATATCCTCGATGAAATTTATTAATTGATTTATTAATCGTATTAATAAGTTGGAATGGTATTTCTCATGTCCAACAGTTGCTACCATAAGACCACTCTAAAGTGTCTACAACTGATAAGTCATTGTGCTTATATTCAAAGTGCAGTTCAAAATCCTTTGACATAATGCCAAATAATCCTCAAATTATTGTACACGTTATTAATCTGCATTCTTAAAACTGGTCAACAGTTCCTAATGTGAATGATCATCATTGGCTGACTGTATTCTTGTGCAATCTGAATTAAATTGCTGTAGCATCTAGGATCATGAAACAAAATTATAGTAATTACAGTGCCATTAAATTAATTAACTAACTTCAATCATTCGCGCTGCAAAAAGTCAATATTGTTCCATTCGCAATCACATTCATGGTAAATTCGCAAAGGGGAAAAAATCCTAAGTTTAGATTAATTAAATTAGAATTCAACCGTTATAAAAAAATATTATTATTAAATATATCGTAATTTATGTGTGTGAAATAATCTCAATATCTTATAAATAGTTTGCTCTCATAGTTTGGAAATTCATTCGAAATATATTTTAGCCATGTGGAATGAAGAACATTATAAATTCATGGTGATGGTTTGCCATAAGTATTCAGACGGGTGTTGTCTGAATTCATGCCCCTGGTTGACGATGAATGTGTCTCCCATGTGTTCCCACGGCGGATAAATCTTGATTCTGTTCTTTAATTTGCAAGATCGTCGCATTAGGAAATTGTGTAACGCCATCCTCATCGTGATGCCTGGTCTATGGTGTATTAAGCCACCCCGATTCCTGGATTCATTCTCACCATCAATTTTCCCTATAAAATGCTTAAGCCATCATCTTGAAGTGTATGAAAAGCTACCATATTCCCATATTCCTATTCTTGAGTGAAAGTTGCATAGAATAGAATTGGGTGTTCGCCACTGACGAAGAAATGTTCCATGTATTTCACTGATTTGGAATGTGTGGCTTTATTACGATTCTGTTGATTATTTATTAATGCTCTAGTTAGCAATTCAGTTAATTGTTGACTGTAGCTTGTTGAATGTGATGAAATTACAACGGTGGAAATGTTCAGCAATGACTAACTGGATGTCTGGTTTCAGAGCATGACGAAGTCTGCCATTTTAACGCGTGTTGTAACTTGTTGCATTGTGTCCCCTATACTGGCATTCCACCGTGAACTTGTCAAGTCCAATATGTTGTGGCATTAGTGTGTTCACTGATAATAGTCCAATCCTTACTTACATCAGCAACTTCTAGAAATCGCTGACTTTAACTTTACCTGTCACTCAAAAATTATAACAAGTATATCACAAGCGAATTGTAATGTTAATTTCACATGGTCCGAACACATGCTTCTGGAACTCTCGCGCACACCCGTATTCTACAAGCTATCTGCCGTCATCTGAATGTGTTCCACACTGCATTAGCTGCCCTGGTCACATGGTCAGTAGAGGGTTGAGAGGAGAAATTGCCATCCCTAATTCGTTGCGTCACGGACACGGTCAAGAGGTTGGTAATGCCTTCCCTTCAAAGATGTTCGACTCTCCTCTGCAATATATACTATATCGTTTGTCAAATGATAATTTCTGTCATCTTAGCTTGAGTAAATACGAAGAATATTTCCATAACTCGGGGTCTTTCACAAAATATGCTTGCTAGATTGCGTCTCAATAGAGTTGCTTAAATCAGGTCGCTCTGAGGTTAATATAAGACTGCTGGCTCGCGAATCTCGGCAACTAAATCATCCACAACCGGCTTAGCCGAACAACATGGTGGATTTCGGTCACATGTTCCCCTCTCCTAGTTTTTATAAGTTTTGTTAATCGGACTTATAAAACATCATCATGTTAAGATTATGTGAAGAAATCAAACATGTTTCTCAAGTCTCATTTCTCTGGTTTGAAATATTTTCTGAGATTTCCTGCGTTGTAATTTCCAATCACTCGGTCGGAGTGTATCTCTGCCAGACGATATCTGTTATTGCCGAACACTCTCACAATCTTGTCTGGACCATAATAAAGCTTAGCAAATTTATTATAGATCCGCATTGGTAAGTTAGAGCAGGGGTTCTCAAAGTGGGGGCCCCCTCTCCCCCAGGGGGGCGCAGAGAGTGATAAAGGGGGCACTGGCTTTGATTGAAATATTTATATTTCATGTTCTGTAACAAATATTACTATCCTCATATTCATGAACCTCTCATAGGCAGGTAGCTCCCAAGACCATTCAAGAATAATAAACTCGTACCATTGCTGTATTATGTCAAAAGAACTGACCAGTAGATCCTGTCAGCAGGAATTCCGAGGAAAGGTGGCGAGTAACATTTCCCACGCAGCGTTCTTTCATTCGCCACCCGCAGTGACATCTCCTTTCCAAACACTTAATGACAATAAGCCGCTTGACAATGTGACCGCTACTTCCTTTCAAGAATGTATTCCAAAACTAGATTCTTTTATTTCTGCCGTTGCCGATTCGAATTCAGCTAGGCCTTTCCAGTCAGTTCAAAGCAGAGGCAGCTCGTGTGCTTTGATAAGGGCGGGGTGCGGCAGGTATCAATTTTGCTAAAACACATGACCATAATTCTTGATGTTAGTTATTGTTGTTTTAAGGGGGCGGAACTACGAAGTCATCTGCCCTTAATCCTCGATGTTGACCCGTGTCATGAGTGAACTATGAAATCACTGTTGAGTGATTTGATTGTGAGCGTCATCCTTCCTTTCCCAACTGTAGGCACAGATAATTAAGTACAAACCCGGGCAAATAAACAGAAAATAACGCAGGTTACTAAGTAATTAGCACACACAATGAGTAGGCTAGGTTACACGGGATTGATTACCTCGAAATAAAAATAGGTACAAAATCAGAGTTATGCCAAGTAAAAAAAAGCATACCTTATCGTTCACTTCTTGTAGAATAGTTCGATCCTTCTATTTTTAGCAGCAGCAAACTTCTTTATCACGCGTGTGTTGGAATCTGGGATACTGTTTATCATCCTCTTCTCTATCGACAACATTGCAAGTGCAGACAGTCTATCAGCCCCAATAGAATTTCTCAGGAAAGTTCTTATCCTCTTCAAAGTAGAGAATGATCTTTCGGTCTCTACAGTCGTCATTGGGATAGTGACAATGATTTTCAAAAGTATCACACACACTGAAAATGTGCGCAACATATTATTGTTATAAAAGAACTGCAGAAGTGGTGCCGCACCGGAGGCATTACGTAAATCTTCACTACTCCGTTCTCAGTTTCGGACCATTTATTGCACGGAACAATGAAACGGCTGTCTGGATATCCCTCTCTGGAAATTCAATGGAATAGTACGGAAACTTTTCAACTAGAAATAATTTTGAAGCACACAAGTGATCCGAAAACTGAAACCTATCATTAATGACACTAACAATAGTATCACACACTTCTATTATGGCCAGACGATTACTCGTACTACTTCCATGTTCAACACAAAGTCTTTTGCTCGCGGGCTCACTGAAGGACACGTCACTTTCCGCATATTCTTCGCGAACTTTGGTCACCGCTTTGGAGAACTGCTTTATAAAGTCACTGACTTTAACAACATCAATACCACTTTGCTGAATACTATCAAAGAAAATAGCTACGTGTGGCATAACTTTATGAAAGAAAGTCAGTCAGTATATAAACTGGGGATCTTTCAATGTACGCACAAATCCTGCAGCTTGATCTGAGGCATTCCTGTCATTAATTTCTTAGTCTCTAATGTGCTCAAAACATTTCAATAGATTTTCTTTGTTTTCGAACACAGTGTTAACAGTTCTATGTTGAAAGCACCATCTTGTCGGAGGGGCGTAACCTATTTTCTTTTGAACCACTTCAGTCAAACAGTCCATTCTCTTCGGTGATCTTGAAAAATTTGGCCCTCTCCGTTGCAAATCTTGAAAAAATATTCTGCTTTGGGAGCAAGATGAAGTGACGTGTTGGAGAATCAAATTGCCTTGATGATCGTAACAATGAATGTAATTCGCGTTTGGATATTTCTCCTTAATTAACGACTGCACTCCACCCCTATGCTCACTCATCACAGAAGCTACGTCATAGGTTTGACAAATAAGTTTCTCAGGGGATTTTTCTACTTTAATTTGGTTTAACTGTCCCAATATTGTTGCAGCCAGACCGTGCGCGCTCCTGTCAGTGACTTCAAAGAAACCCCAAAATCGCTCAACAATTCTATCTGCTATTGATACCTAAAAATTAGGGACATTTGCGTTTTGCATGAAGCGTCCGTTGTTTTGTCAGCCTGAAGCGAGAGGAAGTCTTCCGAACTGATTTCGTCGACAACATTCTTCCGACAAACGGACAGAATCGTGTCTAAAATTTAATTTTGGATGACCTTCGATGTCCCTTTAAATTTTTTCAAGTGATCATTCAAAACATTGTCAAGCTCCGCAGTGTAATTGATGAGACCCTTAAAAACACCTGGATTAATTGATTCGTCGGTTTCGTCATGTCCACGCAAGGCCAATTCAAATTCCCCGCACAAATTAATAGCATCAATAATGTGAGACATATTATATCTAATCTTGTCCACAAGTTCGTTGTGTTTACGAACAGAAATCCTGTAGCCATCATCCGGTTGCTGCGCTATGCTTATATCCCCTAACACTGCTAAACTAATTTCATTGTTCATATGGCATTTTGACAAACAATGTTTCTTTCCTTTTTCAGGTAAATGTTTTAAATCATTAATGCCAGTCTTGTTCCATGTGCCATCGCCACCAAATAACAGGCACGAAAACAAAAGAATGAATTTACTACCGGACATCCACATAACCAATCCCATTTTTTATACACAGATGTATTGAAAGTCCTGTGATATGTTCTGTTTTTATCTTTAGAGACTTGATTAATGCACATATCTAGTTTCAGAGGGCCTAATTCCTTTGCTAACAGTCTGTCCTCATAATTTAAGGACTTATTTTGTAAGTATTTTACCTCGTTCATTTCACGGTTTCGTTAACCACATGCACACCTTCAATGCCTGAAAACACAGTGAAACTTATTATGTAATTCGTCGCAGCATTACGTTACGGTCTAAAAATAAAATGACACATAATACGTAGTTGACAAGTAGGAATTAACCACTTACCTCGTACGACGAAATACTCGTTCAGTGTTTAATAACACTGGTTCGCGTTATTCCCACCTCACAAAACAAGCTTCCAATAACAAATATTAGCTTATTTAAGATTAATATTACTGAACACTGCAAAAGACCACCGCACTCATACACAATTATACGGTAACCCAATATCGTAGGCGCCAACACTTTCGAAGCCAAGTATTGAGGCAGTGCTGTCGTCACGCATTTGTGTATTCCCCCAGATAATGAAAATTCTCAGACTTGACGTTATAACATACCGTAATACAAATTCGCTTACGGAACATACACTTCGTTGATAATGTTACATTTATGTCTCAATGCATTTTATACATGTTGATATATCTCCGTACATTATTTTGGTGGAAAATTGCTGAGGGTTGGTAAATATGCTATCTATGAACTTGTCTGCCTGCTAACGGCACACTTTAACCCCCCCCCCCGTACCACCGGCTCGTCACAGCGGCCTTGTGCCCCAAATCTAGGAAACTCGCATAGCCCCTATGTCACTTCACCCCGCTGTAAGGGTTGAGGTTAAAGAGCCAGGAAGAGCAAGCATGTGGCTACACTGTGTTGGTCACATCAGACATGTGCCCAGCACCTCGTGACAGGCTCCTACTGTTGGGGAAAATGAACAGCAAGCCGATTGAACTGCTTGGTCGCGATTTAAGTGCCATTACCACGGAAGGACTATTAGACGACTACCACCCAACGAGAATGATTATTAATGGTGGGGCACGTGACCGTGTGCCCCTGTTCTAAAACCGCAACTGGTTCAAAGAGGTGAATGAACAGGTGAATTCTAGTGCGTGGTTAGCCAACTTTACAATAAACTAATACGAGTGACGCCATTACCCATGGATAAGTGGCTTATTAGAAGTGGTAAAAAGAGACCCCATGAAAGTGATAGTGAACTCTTCTGAAAAAGAACAAGGTTCGAATTTAAAAAAAAGTCCATTGTCCATTAGTAGGTAATATAAGGCGGTTCTGGCGCAGGGGCTAATGCGCAAGAAGGCCGCCGCGCGCAACCAGCCCTATGTTATTCTTATGGAGGGGACAGACATAGCTGGCGCAAGGGCTAACGCAAGATGGCTGCCACGCCCTGAGACTGTCAATGTCGTCCCAGGGAGAGGTCAAGTGCGTAGCGTTGCTAAATGGAATATTTATTATTTATTATTTATTATTTATTATTTATTATTTATTATTTATTATTTATTATTTATTATTTATTATTTATTATTTATTATTTATTATTTATTATTTATTATTTATTATTTATTATTTATTATTTATTATTTAATATTTATTATTTATTATTTATTATTTATTATTTATTATTTATTATTTATTATTTATTATTTATTATTTATTATTTATTATTTATTATTTATTATTTATTATTTATTATTTATTATTTATTATTTATTATTTATTATTTATTATTTATTATTTATTATTTATTATTTATTATTTATTATTTATTATTTATTATTTATTATTTATTTATTATTTATTATTATTTTATTAATTTATTATTTATATAATTTTTAATTATTTTTTTATTTTCTTTGCATTAATATTTAATTTTTATTTTCTTATTTTTTATTTATTGTGCCAAAGCACTAAACTTCAAGGTCATTAACCCAAAAATTCTCTAACCCAAAGAAACCTAATTTAAATATTTAAATTAAATGCATGTACGATTTTCTTTTTTTTTACATTTTAGATTTTTAATTTTAGATTTTAATTTTAACATTTTTGTATACTTTACATTTTGAGATTTTAGGTTTAGATTTTTCATTTTACATTGAAGATTTTGAAAAAACGACTACACTACAAGGTCATAGACCTAACATTTGTTTTTATTTTTTTACTTATAAATTTGTATTTATTTAATAGTTAATTTATTTTTTAGCACATGACTAATGCGCAAAATGGTCACTGCACGCAACCACTTGCACATATGGCATGCGAACCTAACCTAGCCTAACTTTACCTAACCTAATCTAACCTAACCAAACCTAACCTAGCCTAACTTTACCTAAGCTAACCTAACCCAACTTTACATAACCTAACCTAACCTCACCTAACCTAACCTAACCCACACAAACCTCATTTAAATATTTAAATTAAAGCATGTAACATTTTCTATTTTTACATTTTATATTTTACATTTTAAATTTTATATTTTTCAAAAACAGTAAACTACAAGGTCACATACCTAACCTAACCTAACCTTTAAAGCTAAGCGAAAGGCTAATCAACACACCCTAAGTATGTAAGGCTATCTTTATGCTAATCTTATAGAGAGTAAGGTAAAGCTAACACCTGCACTGTGGCTACTGTGCAAAATGTTCGCTACGCACAACCAGTTTAAGATTACAAAGTCAGTTAAGTTTTAAAAGTAAAAGCTTTTATTCATTTTTTCTTTTCATTTTCATATTTCACACATTTGTCAATTTACCAATTTCCCATTTACAGTTTTTAAAATGTCAGTTCTTAGTTTTTTGTATTTTGTCAATATGGAAACATGGATTTTTCAATTTTGTTGTTTACATGTTTTTGATTTAGTCCATGTACAAAGTTCATATTTGCCAAACACGATTTTTCATTACATATAACAAGGCTGTATACTGTGACCGTTTAGTCGAGTCAACAACCACGATGACTTTCCTAACGTCCCATAAGTCGAATAAAATTACCGAGAGGATCAGGTGACCTTCCATAAAGGCTAAAGCGGCACGAGAGTCCGTAGTCCACAGGGATCGTGGTACATGGTGACGATGGTCATAGACCGCCTAAGGAAAGGTTCACCTTAAAACTAGACTGAGAAAATAAACATCCAGACTTATGTAAAACACCGTGAAAATTTATTTATAAAATTCACAAACCCCTAGCCTAGTTCGGAGGGTTATAATCGGCTAGTCCGCAAACTAATAAATAAACAAAAATAAAGAGCAGGTCCCTACCTGAGAAGTCACGGAAAACCCTCGCGAAAGATCTAACTCACAATAATAAAGCAACAACAGCAACGCTAGGAAAATGGTACAACGCAAGTCCCTAGTTCAAGTTACAAGATCAAGCTAATATCAGAATTTACATTTAACAGGGTAGCAAACAAATCTAAGTTAGGATGGTACCATTTCGACATTTACATTTAACGTTAATTCATCTAGCTAAGTCCTATCAATTAACAAAATTTACGGCGATGACGTCCGTAAAAGAAAACAATTACATCCAAAAGCTAAGTGTACAGCCATGAAAAACAAACAATTTAATTATGCTTAATAACTATGTGCTAACAGCACACAATAAGGTAACATGTAGGATTTATACACTTGACATCATAAATAAGTAATGAAATAAACACAGTAGTTTTATTAAAAATTCCTGCCTGCACCTTGGTTTACTCTTTGTAAACCATAGTCATCTAATGTGTATAATTACGGTGACGAATGCGTAGTTGAGACCACGTCTGACATCGCATGGCCTGAGCTCCGCAAGCTACGAACTCTAGGTTCACGCATGCTTCAGGTCGCTACAAAAATGTCAACTGTCCTAGTCATTTCCTCACAAGGAAATTATCTTCAACTGCACGGCTATGTCAACAGTTCCAGAATGCAAAGAACAAAGTTAGATAGAAAGAATCGTTAGTTAGCCTTGTTTTACAAAAATTATGCGTCTCATTATTAAAATGTCGGTTTATAGGTTTATCGTAGGTTTATGGCGAATAACATTGACCTGGGCACGGAGTGTCTCCACTGAGATCCTTCTCCACCAAAAAGCCTCGACTCAACAGTCGGAATATAATCAACGAGTACAACAACTCGGACACACAATAACACGGGTTACCAGCGGAGCTAAGCTCGCGTTCAATAACTCTGGGATAGGAATGTACACAACAGTTACCTTCCAATAACATCTAGTCAACGGGATCAGTCCCGGACAAGGCATACTCAAAATACCTTCATACAATAACATCCTGCTATAACAGGGTAGCCTTCACCATACTATAGAAAACCTGACATAACTGTACCTGTCAAACGACAGTACACGCAACAGAGCGTTTAACTAACAAAAAGCGATCTATAAAATATGTGATCAAATACAAGAGTGGAAACTGATTTCCATAAGCAAAATAGCAATAAAAGGAAGATCGAATACAAATCGTACTCTGTCCTTGTCAATAGTAGTTTTGTCTCACAATGAAGCAGGCGTGCTTTCAGGGCACTGGGTTAGATAACCAGTTTATATCACCAACAGGTTATTACATTCCTGTGTTGGTCGACACAAAGCACACATTATTCAAGGCCGGCGATTTAATCAATATAAACCTACACCTGGCCAGTTCATAAAAAAAACTTTACCATAGGTTACGGACCTCTAAAGAGTCCGTGTATAAAACACACTCAATAAATCTGAATATAATAATATAATTCCGTCTTTCTACCAAAGACGTCTAAATGAAAGTAATCTTACAATAACTAGAGCTCTTTGCTTTAAAAATACAATTCAATAGTTGCTAGTACATCAAATAAAAACGTGTCTTACATGACACAAGCAAAAATGATAATTGTGGCGCAGATTCACACACTAGATCTGCTTAATGATACGTTGGGAACCGAGTTCGATGCTAGGCAACGAAACATTCCTTCTAGTTGTTAGGTTCAAACATGACCAAGAATAGCTATCTGAGCTTATTCAAAATGAAATATAATGCATTTACAAAACTGGTAGTTACAGTCGACTACCTAAATGATACGACCGTTCTAACGACAGTCAGGGGTATAACAAAGGATGGCTGCAAAGAATGCAGTTAATTAATAACCATGGCATCTGATTGCCATAACTAAAGTCAGCAAAGACTTGAAAATTACCCCAAGTAGGGTTGAACAAAATAGCCTCAAAATGACTACAATCAGGTTCAGCAAAAGGTAGGCATTGACGTTCTACGACGTTCATCAAGCTGCACCAGGGCTGACCAAAATGTCTGACCCAAGGGTGTCTCACTCTAAACTGAAATAAATGGCATCTAACTAATCTAGTTACATCCCTACCTAGAAAAATGGCTGACACTGAGTGTGGTTGGTTCACAAACTACATTAAATCTACTATACCACCAGAAACTAGAACAAGGAAGGGGTGTGACAAAAACTCACGAAATGGAGGAGCTCTCACTCAGCTCTCTATTCCACAACAAGGGTTGTTCAAAATCCTCTCTGGCTCTCTGGTACGGTATCCTCCTCATCAGGATTCCCATCTGGACTCCTCCAAAGACCAGGGTTCGATTTGTCCCTGTCGACAACTTCGTGGATATGCCTGGAAATGGCATTTTTGGCTCCTTCCTTCTCGTTCGTTGTCCTGGAAGTTCCACCATCATGCTGGTTCCTGTAGAAACATCACCCTCATACTGGGATGGTATTAGCCCATGGTGACTGCTTCAATCATGGTGAAGAAAAGTCCAATCACGTGGGTAGTGAAATAAGTTGCGTAATAATTCATCCTCTCACTTTCAAAATTATAATGTTCGTCGTGAATGTTATAGGCTTCAATTGTAAAATACGACACAGCCTTAATCTCGTAGATGTGGATTAGCATGTGAGCTAACACTGTTTTATAATTATGCACGTGCTAGTGACGCTACTTTTGTATCACGCAGCATCCGTGAATTATACGTCGTTTTTAAAATGAAATTTTCACTTTGGCAATTTAAATATCTCATACAATTATAATCACACTTATTCAGGATAATTGTAACACTATTACCTGTATATTTCCACTAGGCATCTGCCCTCCACATACGCGTGGGTAAAATGTGGTGTTACAGCAATGTTGTGCAATACACTATACTTGCCAATTATTATTTCCCAAGCTTCTTCTTTAGTTCACTGGGCTTCAACAACAGTGAATAATAGTATTAGCGGGCTCGATGGCACCTTATAATCACTTTCAACGCTCAACAGCGGATATTCTTCTACGTCTCGTAGGACAAATGCAATTCCACGCCTACACAAGGCGGATTCTCCAGACGCAGTGCAAGGTACTGGGTGTCTCTAGAAAGTAGGTCGTCAAAACGAAATCTTTGAGCGACTACTTACGTTCCTTTTTGCGTATCTGCAAGGGTATTACCTTACCTAAAGTAAAAATAAACATTCTCCAAAATGTTTTAATAATGCAGCTTGACGAAATGGAATATTCTGAGTCTTGTGGAAAGATAAAAATTAATTAATAAGTCCCCAGATAAATAATTAGCAGTTTTCACCAAAGTCAAAAGTGCGATTCACCGCTACTTCAAAAAGTATCGCGTGATCTCTCAGCTCCACGTGGCTTCCTGGGTGTGTTCAAAAGTACAACATCCCATCATAAATGCTCTGTCATAAAAAATATCACATGAACCATAGCTCAGCGGGTTCAATACCTTATCCAAAAGTATATAGGTAATACATGGCTTTTACTATACTTTTGACTACCTAGTTTTAGCTAACTAAAGCAATTTCCCAAAATTACTAGAGGTTAACAGTTTGGATTAGGAGTGGGAGGTGGGTAGTAATTAAAAATGTTCAAGCAGCGTTCATACAATATTTTTATTCATTTTAAATTTATTTACACTATTTACACATAATATATTTGTTATAAATAGTACAGTTGTTTTTATTTTGTTTTCTATTTCTATTTATTTTTGAGTATGAATACCATTCTTTTCTTTTTCTGTTTTTCTATTTTTGTAGATTTATTGTTTTATTTCCTAAATTGTTTTGTTTTATATATTTGCTGGATGCAGGCAGAGGATTTTGATATTCATAATTTAATTCGTTAAGCATGGTCAATGATTAATGACCATAGGCATGTGTAGCTATACCATTCGAATCAATCACTCTTTTATCAACACTAGGACACAAAGCAATTTGGTTTAGTCTTATAGATGATATGTCATGTTGTTTAGAAGCAATAATGTTCATTGGTATTCTTTTTACCTCGTTTTTTCATAATACATTCCTTATAATCTTGAAAGCTTATACAATTTTTGACAACACCTCTGCTAATACCTTTAATCTTTTTGATTTCTTTACCATTTATGTCTATAGCATACATTTTAGCTCCAAGTCCAACAAATGCTTTAATAATTTGTCCACAAGCCTCGTCTTTAAATTTTCCCAACGTTTTCTTGTTTGATGTAGAGTAACATATGTGATTAGTAGGATAATCTGATGTGTCCAGGTGTTCTAGGAAATCCAACTTGTCTTGATATACATCTTGGGTGTTAACCAAGTAAATGAACGAGTCCGTATCCATATACATTAGTTTAAGATTGTCCATTCCTGAAGAAATTTTGATAATAAATGTGAAGAATATACTTTGGTGGACTGTAATTTATAGTGCTGGGATTTAAAATCACTGGAGTTCTGTGGAACATTTAACTAATTATATTATATTATATTATATTACACAGTTATATACAAGACATGATGATACAATTAATACACTGTCACTCGTTCGATATAATGGTCCTAGACTGCATGTCAGCAGTTCTGCTTCGCTCTCACCCCGTGGTGACTTGTCCAGTTGAGCACAATAGTGACACTAGCGAAAGAATGTACCGTACTTGGGTGCGGGGAGGGGTAGGGTAGCAGCCCCCGCGCGGCCAGGGAATAACGGGACTCGCCACAAAGGCGACTAGAGGCCTGGCGAACAGTTTCACACTTGTTCCTAAACATGCCGCCCGCCAAAAAAGAGTTTAACACTTTTTTCCAACAAACAGTCACCTGAAATTTAACACCAACAAACCAACGAACACAAAGCACTGAACATAGTTAGTTAGTCAAAACACCACCTTCACAAATGCCTCTGTCTGGCATCGGAAATGGGCAAAATTTCGTAATGGGTCTCTTGAATGCACCAGACGAGATACGTGTAGTGGCAACACGTACGAGTCCATCAGCTCCAGGGTGGACCTGATCAACCACTGCAAGCTTCCAGCTCAGTGGGGAAATTTGTCTTCTTTCACGAAAAATTGCCTGGACTTTGCGCCCTTCCTTTTTCCAATTTCCTCTCTGTTGTAGATGAGACAAATAGTCGGTTGAACACGCCTTCCAGAATCCTTGGAACTGTCTTTGGATTTGCTGCCATCTGGAAAGCAAGCTTACACGCACATTACTCAGCTCTGGTTGGGGTAGTGCAGTGATTGGTCGGCCAATGAGAAAGTGACTAGGGGTAAGGACAACTAGGTCGTCGGGATCATCGGATGCCGGGACTAGAGGCCTCGAATTGAGACATCCTTCGATCTGGGTTGTGAGTGTTGACAATTCCTCGAAGGTAAGGTATGCGGTGCCCATCACTCGCAGAAGATGGTGTTTAAATGATTTGACACCTGCCTCCCATATTCCTCCAAAGTGCGGAGCTTGAGGAGGAATAAAATGCCACTGAATTCGCTCACTGCTTGCAAAGGTAGACAGATCATGATGATGCTGTCCCTCGTTGAATAATCTTCTTATCTCCTCCAGTTCTCTATTGGCTCCAACGAAATTTCTGCCATTATCAGAAAACACATGGGCTGGCCTGCCTCTACGGGATATGAAACGCCTTAGAGAAGCAATGAAGGCCTGGGTAGTCATACTGCTCACAATCTCTAGATGCACTGCCCTAGTAGAAAGGCATACGAAGAGTGCTACATAACACTAGATTTTGGATCTGGTTTTGCGAGAGCCTGCCTTTATGTAGAGTGGTCCCGCGTAGTCGATTCCGCAGTGGATAAATGGTTTGACTGGAGTTACTCTGTAATTCGGCAGTTGACCCATTAGTTTTTCAGCGTTTTTTGCCTGAAGTTTGTGGCAGATAATGCAAAAATGAATAATGTGACGAATCGTACTCTTGCCATTAGGTATCCAGTACTGCTCACGTAGCGAAGACAGTAGTTGACATCCAGCATGAAGCAGGCTTAGATGTTCATTTTCAATGATCAGTTTAGTTAGGTGATGCCTTGGCGGTAAAATGATCTGATGTCTCTGGTTAAACGGAAGATCAGATTGTTGTAGTTGACCACCTACTCGAAGGAGTGTTTGGTTACAGAGGAAAGGATTGGGAGGTATTAACTTGCTTCCTTTATTAATGGCCCTTGTCATCCGAAGATCGTGAATTTCTGGACCATATTTTGAAGCTTGGGCTATTTTCATGCATACATGTAATGCAACACGCAGTTCTTCGAACTCCAATTCACCCGTTTTTCTTTGATTGCGAGGACGTCTGGCATTTGCGGAAAATCTGTTACAATATGCCGTTACTCTCGTAAGACGCGTTAACTTGGAGAATCGCTTCATGAAATCATTGCCGAATGCTTCATAAGCCACGATGGTCCGTTCCACCACACGGCGTTAGAAATGAGAGTTTCTGGAGTGACCCCCCGAGAAATCATGTCAGCAGGGTTATCAGCTGAGACAACGTGTTTGCAGTCCCTAATCCATGTGTTTTGCTGAATTTCCGCAACTCGATTGGCAATTCCAGCAGTTGGGAGACGCTGCAATCCAGGCAAGAACTATTGTCGAATCTGTCCAGAGATGAACGCTAGTGACATTCAGGTTTAGGATTGAGTTGACCTTCTTAATCAGCCGAGATAAAAGTAGGGCTCCACACAACTCTAGACGAGGTAGAGAAACCCGCTTCTATGGTGCAACTCTGGGTGTAACACTCAACAGTTTCGTAACCCAGTCTCCATCTTGAGTTTCAGATCTAAGATAAATGCAACAACCATATGCCTTCACAGTTGCATCCGAAAAACCATGCAGTTGTATGTTCAACGGAGTTCTCTTTGCCAATACAAGTCTGTCGATCCGAATTTGGTTGAGAAGTGGAAGTTTGCCGCACAACTTCTGCCAACGATGAAGTAGCTCTGGTGGTAATATTTCATCCCACCCTAGACGTAGCTGCCACAGTTGCTGTAAGAAGAACTTGCAGAGATCATGATTGGACTCACTAGCCCAAGTGGGTCGTAGATTGAAGCTATGATTGATAGTACCTTCCGTTTTGTTACTCGGTTGCGTAGTTGAAAGTTGCCGTTTACGATTTGCAGTTGGTCACTAGCAGGATGCCAAAGCAAGCCTAATATCTTAATGTTTTCCCCATTATCTAGTTGAAGTGGGAGCTGGGTTTCTCGCCACTCCGAAGCAACTGCTTCAAGTAGTCGGGGGTGATTCGAACACCATTTTCGAAGCTGGAACCCTCCAGTTTGTAGAAGGTTGATGAGTTGATTTTGAGTGTATAACGCGTCCTCGACGGTCGCACTTCCAGACATACAGTCATCAATGTAGAAGTCTCTTTGTAAAATCTTCGCTGCCTCAGGAAAGCTGTCCGATTCTTCCATAGCGAGCTGTTGGAGGCATCTAGTGGCGAGGGAGGGTGATGACGCTGTGCCGTAGGTGACGGTGTTGAGCTGGTAATTTTTTACAGGATCTTCTGGGGATGATCGCCACACGAATCTCTGAAGTCTGCGGTCATGACTATCAACCCTTATCTGCCGGTACATCTGTCGAATGTCTGCCGTAAAGCATATTTGGTGGTGGAGTATGCCCTAAAAACTCCAACTTATGGAGGGAGAACTGCATCAAGCATTAGCTTGGAATGTATAGCATTGTGGGGAAGCATTAGACTGAATTAATATTAGGGCTGAATGGATTTCACACTTAAACATATTCTGTAACGATATATATAATTAATTTCAACATGGTGCAACAATTTGAATGAATAACAACAATAAATAATTAATAACCATCAGAAACACTTCAGAAAAGAGTTCTTTGAACTTATCCACTTTGGATTTAAAATTGTGATTAAAATGTCTTAAAAGATAAGTAATAAAACGTTTAAACTTAGCTTTGGTATATTTGTTGAAAGTATGTTCGTAGAGGATCCTTCCTCATAAGAAGGAATGCGGTGGAAACGAAGTGATGTGGTTATGAGTCGCAACCTCCCTAGGCAACCCGCTCAACACTTGAAGTTGAAATCACTTTGCTTTGAACTTTGAGCAGATGGATCTTGTTGGTAAACAAGATATGCTGTGACTGACAGCTGTGCAGGGTAGTCCTTGTTGACATACCTTCTCTTAAAGCTTATCTGCGGCGATGTATTTCTGCGGTTAATTTTGCTAATCACACTTGATGGTATGTACGATGTTTCAAGCTGTGATTTGTAGCAAAGGTTGAAGAGTAGTGGCCTCAGAATATCTTCAGAGCGGTGATTCTGACATCTTGGCAGAAGTGTAGACGCAGACCGGCCATGAGAAGAGAAACCTGCTCTTCGAAGAATACTCAAAGTATTATATGCCCAGCATGGCCCGTATGGTGGAGGGAGCAGACTGTGCGAAGAATGCACGCAGACGAAGAATGGACTGGAATGGACATCACCAATAAGATGAGTCGAGGTTATATAGGGCTGGGAGCCCGCCGAGTCACAGGTGACAGGAACACCGCTGCTAATTGGCTGTCCAGGAAAAATGACGTCACGAACTCGAGGCAACAGCGATCACGGAACAGACAAGCTCAGTGAAGATAATGCAGTGATGTGTTGTGGCAGCCTTAAACACTTAGGTGAGTAACTTAATATCTTATAAATGGATGGTTAATAACAAGATTATGCATATTGATTAAGCAATTAATACATTTCCACAGAAATAATTATCATTCGAGGATCTCGGTAACAAGAAACAAATTTTACCGACAAATGGGCCATGCTAAACATTGAAAATATCTCGAAAAGTGATCATGCTCCGAGAACTCCGAATGAAAACAAACAAAGAATCAGTCAAAATAAGCATAGACAACAGACGAGGAGTATACTAAGACTCGAAAGGCAAAACAGAGATAGAAGAAATAGGTCTGGTGTAAAGACCTTTATTAGTTAAAACATCAACAACTCTGACGTGTTTTTCACGGCCACAGTGGCAGTGAATAACTCTGCCTAGGTTCCACACGAGAGGCGGAGATGGGTCTCGAAGAAGAACCATGTCCCCTACTCGTACATCTGGTTGAGGAAGCCGCCACTTCTCACGCCTATTTAGCAAGCTGAGATACTCTAGTTTCCATCGGCGCCAAAAAGAACAGCGCAAAGATTCTACTTTTCTCCAAAAAATAGGTAAGCTAGGATCACAGCATCGAACCAGCAAAGGCGGAGTAGCAGCTAATGAACAGCCAATCAAAAAGTGACTGGGTGTTAAAGGTAAAAGATCCTTATGTTCATTAAAAAGAGGAGTCAGAGGTCTTGAATTTACGATACCTTCGATTTGAATAATTAAAGAATTAAATTCCTCATATGAAAGTATGGTAGGACAAGGAGTTATATTGAGCTGTCTCTTGGAAAGTTTTATGCAAGACTCCCATCGCCCCCCATGATGTGGAGCGTAAGGCGGGGTAAAATGCAATTTGAATCCTTTAGAATAGGAAAAGTGGGAATTCTTTTCTTTAGCAGAAGGGGAGCCTAGCACCTTTATCCAGAGATCAGAAGCACTTACAAAAATGTTTGCATTATCTGAAAAGACTTCAGACGGAACACCCCTTCTAGCAGCAAATCTAGAAAATGCGGCCAAAAAATAAGATACAGAAGCATTTGTAACCAACTCGAGGTGGATTGCTCACGTCACCATACATACGAATAACGAGATGTAAAGTTTACCTAAGATTTTGCGCTTAGATGAAGAGGGATTGGTCTGATATACGTAAGGACCAGCGTAATCAATCCCCGTAAGAGCGAAGGGCCTACTAGGTTCTGAACGAAATGTAGGTAAATTACCCATAATCTGCGTAGCGGGCGTGGTTTAACCTTAAAACAAGGTATACACTTTTTGACAACAGAGGAAACCTCATGAACGCCATTAATGACCCAATAGAGTGCACGAATTAGACAGAGCAAGGTACGAGTGCCCGCATGAAGGTGTTGATAATGAAACTTTTTTATTATAAGGGTAGTGATAGGATTCCTTGAAGGAAGGATGATGGGATGTTTTTTCCCATCTTCACAACTAGACATAGCTAATCTTCCTCCCACACGTATTATACCATCCTGGTCTAGAAAAGGAGTGAGTGGTGAAAGCCTGCTAGGCTTGGGTAAATCCTTACCACTTATAAGAGCTTGCTTTTCAGGAGCATATACTTCCTGTTGTACGAGCAACAAAATCTTGCGAGTAGCAAATTCTAACTCTACTCTGGTGAGAAAGGGTTGAGGCTTCAAAGGTTGATCAATTACCAAATACGTACTTCCACCGAAATATATAAGACACTACACGAATCAATTTATCAAATGAAGGGTACCTCTGAAAAAGACTAGAAGAAGTAGAAATAAGATGCAATGTGACACGGTCAGCGCGGGCATCAGGTACTTCTTCTGCAAATTGATTAGCTAAGCGAGGCCAGCAAGATGGTTCCTGACTAAGCCAAGGAGGACCATTCCAGTACAGGTCTGACGAAATCAATTTTTTAGGCGTGCAACCACGTGATATTATGTCCGCGGGGTTTTTAAGGCTAGGAACATGTCTCCATTGTTCAGAATGGGAAACCTCTTGAATCTTAGAAACGCGATTTGCCACAAAGGTATTCCAATGAGAAGAAGGCTTGGAAATGCAAGCTAGTACAATAGAAGAATCGTTCCAAAAAATATGCGGGAAAATTTAATTTTAACTGACATTAAGTTTAATAACTAATTCTGTAGCCATTAAAGCAGCGCATAATTCTAATCTAGGCAACGATACAGTTTTAAGTCGAGCAACTTTTGATTTTACGCACACTAAATTAGAAAATCCAGGAAAAGTAGCTGAGGAACGTCCTACTATGTATGCACAGCAGCCATAAGCACGTTCTGAACTATCAGAAAATACTTGCAGGCCATACTGCTGGCATAAGGGATTAGAAATTAAAAGGCGGGGTATATAAACTTTGGAGAGATCCAACAAGTTACTGCGATACTCTATCCATTCTTCTAGAAGAGGGAAGGGGAGCTTTTCATCCCAGTCAGCTTTTAATGACCAAAGCTTTTGCAGGAAAATTTTTGCCACAATAACTATAGGAACAATATATTGCAAAGGGTCAAAGATTTTTGCGATTTCTGAAAAAACTTGTGTCTTAGTTGCAGGGGGAGATTCTGACAAATATACCCGATAAGAGAAGGTATCAGAAGAAGGGCACCAAAAACACCCAATGCTTTTACGGCTGCTTCCTCAGTAGGAATAGCAACAAATCTATTAACTGGGACCTCTGAAGAAAATGTTGATTATAAATTCAGTTGAATTTGAAGTCCATTTATGGAGCGGGAAACCACCTCCTAGGAGTAAGGATTTCAAATCTACGCACACAAGGAGTGCTTCAGAAAAATTAGGGAAAGAATACAAGAAATCGTCAACACAAAATGCTCAGAATTTACGAGAATCTGCCGGTACATCTGCTTAATATCGGTGATTACAGCAATAGGAAACCGTCGAAAATTAAGCAAGACAGAGGTGAGATCTGTTTGAATAGCGGGACCACATTGCAAGGTATCATTTAAAGAGACTCCATTGGAATCTGGTGATGAGCCATTAAAAATTACTCTTGTATTGTCTTGTGTTAAAGAATTTTTCCATACCGGGTGATGATTTAGATAAACGATTTCCTTAAAGGCATGGTCAATTTCTTCTGATTTAGAAATTACCTCCATGGGATTAGATGATTCGTATTCCTCCATAAAGGAAGCATACTGAGTTTTAACAGAAGCATCTTGTTTGAACCGATTTTCAATAGCAAATAGCGCCCTGAGTGCTCTGGAATGCGAGCCCGTAATGGCGGGGGATCAGGAATACGTGGAAGAGTTACTATAAATCTGCCTTTAGCAGTTCGAACAGTGGTTTCCTTGTATAACTTTTCACAAATTTCGTTAGAAGAAGAAGAGAAAGAAGTAGCCTGAACATTCTCAAGATCCCAGAACTTGGTCAGCTCTTGACTTAAATCGGCACCAACAAAATAACAATTTGATACAGTTTGAATAGGATTACGATATATTTGACCAGTAGCGATCCAACTAAAATCAGTTTCGCGGAAGAAAACATTAGGAGCAATTTTTACTTATTGGAATGAAGACATTGCCAAAACACGCTTGAGTTGAAAAGAAGCTCTACGGGCGAAGCTCTGTTGAAATGAGGGTCAGTGAGCTGCACAAAATTCGGGATATTCCAACTTTGAATAGGATAAGAAGTGCCGGGAATGTTGTTGCCTATATACTTGATAATCAAACAATCTAATTGCAACTGCGTACCAAGATTATTAGAGTCCTTCAGATCTACTTTAGCAAAGCTTAAGGATTGAGATTTAGAGCAGTTTATTCCTGTAACCTCTATTGAGGTAGGATGTTTTGGGAGACCTAACTTTTGTACCAAAGATTCACTAATAAAATTGTTGTTAGCGGCATTGTCTAATAATCCTCTGACAGGTATCCATTTTCCGTAAGCGTTTTTCAATAGAGCCTGCACGGTAGATAATAACACCTGAATTTTGCCAAGCGAGGTAGAACTTTGAGGATACGACTGCGCACTATTTTCAGAAGTCTGAGAATTAGACTTGGTATTGGAACTGCTTGGTCCTGATAACCGTGATTTTTCATGTCTGTGCAAAAGGGAGTGATATCTAGCCTTTCAATGAAAGTATAAACGTTGTGAACGGCAATTGTTTAACATATGCGTTCCTGACAAACAGTTAAAATAATGGTTTTTATTCGTAATTAACTTTCGTCTTTCATCTACTGATAAAGATTTAAATTCATCACAATTGTATAAATTATGCGTTTGCAGACACAGACCGCACGTTTGCATTAGGTTTGGTGACCGAGCGTGAACAGGAAGCGCATGTGATCTTAAAATTCTTTGATTAGAACTGTTAACCTTGTCTTTTGAGAAGGCTTTTGAATCTGAAATACTAGTTTTTTGATTAGCTATGGCGGAAAAGACTTGGCTTCTAGCCATCAAAAAGTTAATAATTGCCTCATAAGAGGATTTCAAATGCTGGGAAAGTTCTGTTTCCCAAGCCTTTAGTGTACTTGCATCTAATCCTACAAAAATAAGGTGAACTAGAAATGAACCCCAGTGATTTACAGGTTGGTTTAAATTGGACAATGCTCTGACGTGTAATTCTGCAGTGTCAATCAACTTACGGAGTGATAAGCTGTTGTCTGCTTGCACATTAGGTAACTCGAATAAGTTTTGTATATGGCGTTGAATGGATAAACGAATGTTCCCATATCTATCCTTAAGAAGATTCAGAGCGACTTCATAATTGTCACTGGTTAAAGAAAGCGTTTGAATCAGGTCAAGTGCGTAGCCTTGAACTGCCAGACGCAAGTAATGAAGTTTTTGAATTACCGGGATAGAAGTATTCTCATGTACCAAAGAATTAAATAATTCAAAAAATGGCTCCCATTCTATGTCCTTGCCAGTGAATTTGGGTATTTCTAATTTGGGTAATATGATGCGTGAGGAAGATGTCGAAGATTCTACAGAAGTTTGATCTTCTTGTTTCTCTTTTAAAGTTAAGGCCCTAATAAGCTGTTTAGCTTCAGCAAATCCCTGACAGTATAATTTTTCAACTTCCAACCTATTACTTTGCTGGTCTGGGTGCTGAGTTTCTATGCTGCGTTGTATCTCATCATATTTCTCAAAGGCTTGTTCATAATTCTTAATTCTCGAAGTGAAATGACATGTCCTGTGGTTCGGATTCAACGTAAAAAGGAGGTCCCGTGGCTCATGATCTCGAGATTAACGGTCACGTTAAACTACAAGCTTCCTTCCTTTTTCATAATTCTTAAGCCTCTGCGAACTTATGTCAAGATTACGCTCTTGGGGTTCAAGCTCCGTTAAAATGTACGAAACCGTGTGAGCTTACCCTTACAAGGCGATCTGGCGTTGCTGAGTTTCTCATCGAGGTTAGGCATATTAAAAGTTGTTTGTTACTCACGTCAATATTGTGACTTCGAGTACTGGAAGCCAGAGGTTGACAGCTTCCTAGGTAGTAAGGTTCAGTCTGATGCGGAAGAAACCGGCTTTGCTTACGTTTCTCTCCTCCCCCGTTGACCATGCACGCTTCAGGCTGAAACTTACAATCAGAATTAGTTTTGAAATACAATAAACAAAATTGTTAATGTTTAATGTGAAATCCAAGATATGAAACTTGTGACATTCCCAGGGGTGAGGCACCAAAAAGCATAGTAGAGTATGCCCTAAAAAACTACAACTCATAGAGGGAGAACCGCATCAAGCATTAGCTTGGAATGTATAGCATTGTGGGGAAGCATTAGACTGAATTAATATTAGGGCTGAATGGATTTCACACTCAAACATATTCTGTAACGATGTATATAATTTATTTCATCATGGTGCAACAATTTGAATGAATAACAACAATAAATAATTAATAACCATCAGAAACACTTCAGAAAATAGTTCTTTGAACTTATCCACTTTGGATTTAAAATTGTGATTAAAATGTCTTAAAAGATAAGTAATAAAACGTTTAAACTTAGCTTTGGTATATTTGTTGAAAGTATGTTCGTAGAGGATCCTTCCTCATAAGAAGGAATGCGGTGGAAACGAAGTGATGTGGTTATGAGTCGCAACCTCCCTAAGCAACCCGCTCAACACTTGAATTTGAAATCACTTTGCTTTGAACTTTGAACAGATGGATCTTGTTGGTCTCTTCTTTTCGTGTGGCCTCCTGAGAGGCCTAGTGCAGGTCTTTCTAATCGACGCCCGTGGGCGACCTGCGCGTCGGGATGAGAGATGGAATGGATGAAGATGAATTAAACTGGGCAAGGATGTGGAAGGAGGCGGCCGTGGCCTGTTAGAAGGTACCGTCCCAGCATTTGCTTGGTGTTGAAAATGGGAAACCACGGAAAACCATTTCAAGGACGGCCGACGGTGGGGCTCGAACCCATGCGTCTACCGAGTCAGCAGATAGCTTGGCCCCATGACCTAACGCTGCGCTTTTAGCGAGCGTAGCCACTTCTGTCGGTAAGATCTTGTTGGTAAACAAGATATGCTGTGACAGACAGCTGTGCAGGGTAGTCCTTGTTGACATACCTTCTCTTAAAGCTTATCTGCGGCGATGTATTTCAGCGGTTAATTTTGCTAATCACACTTGATGGTATGTACGATGTTTCATGCTGTGATTTGTAGCAAAGGTTGAAGAGTAGTGGCCTCAGAATATCTGCAGAGCGGTGATTCTGACATCTTGGCAGAAGTGTAGACGCAGATCGGCCATGAGAAGAGAAACCTGCTCTTCGAAGAATACTCAAAGTATTATATGCCCAGCATGGCCCGTATGGTGGAGGGAGCAGACTGTGCGAAGAATGCACGCAGACGAAGAATGGACTGGAATGGACATCACCAATAAGATGAGCCGAGGATATATAGGGCCGGGAACCCGCCGAGTCACAGGTGACAGGAACACCGCTGCTAATTGGCTGTCCAGGAAAAATGACGTCACGAACTCGAGGCAACAGCGATCACGGAACAGACAAGCCCAGTGTAGATAATGCAGTGATGTGTTGCGGTAGCCTCAAACACTTAGGTGAGTAACTTAATATCTTATAAATGGATGGTTAATAACAAGATTATGCATATTGATTAAGCAATTAATACGTTTCCCAAGAAATAATTATCATTCGAGGATCTCGGTAACAAGAAACAAATTTTACCGACAAATGGGCCATGCTAAACATTGAAAATATCACGAAAAGTGATCATTTGGTGAGTGCGAAATCTGGTGATAATGGACCAGATATCTTGATGGATTGTCGGCCCAACCCTGAGGATGTCATTGAGTGACCGTCCGGTGGTAGTACTGACGGATGCATCGAATACAACCCTGGTTTTTGTAGTTGAACTTTACTCCTTGAACAATGGATGATGGCGCATGAAGTAGCTCTGTACCTCCTTATCAGACGCCGTGGTTATAAGCTCCATATGCCCTAGAGTCTCGTACTCTTCTAAAAAGCTGACGTAATCCCCCGTCAACTGAGGGTTTCTTTCAAGGTGTCTCTCGAGAATGTGAAACCGTGACGTAGCCATTGTTAGTGAGTTTCCAAGTTCTGATGGTTTTCCACAGAGTGGGAGTCGTACCGTGAATCGACCTTCTGCATCCCGTCTGACTGTGTCAACAAAATGCTTTTCACACTCGATTTCATCATTCGATCTGATTGGTTGAGTGATCTCTTCTAATTCCCAGAATCGTTGAAGTTGCTGGTCGAGTGAATGGTCATTCATAGTGAAGAATGACTGCACAGGTGGTGAACCCGTACCGCTCGCCCAATCCATTTGAATCTGTCCCGCTACAATCCAACCGAATTCCGTGTTTTGAAGAACTGGATAGGGTCCACTCCTCGTGCGTCTTTCAGGCCTAAGAAGATCAAAAAATATCTCTGCCCCGATTAACATATCAATCTGACCTGGTTGGTTGAAGCTGGGGTCAGCTAAGGTCAGTTCTTCGGGAATTTGCCAGTCTTGATAGTTAATGTATGATCTTGGCAATTCAGCTGAAATTCGTGACAATACAGCACAATTAATAACTACTTGATAGTTGCTAGTAGTGGAATGCATCTCTATGTGTGCACTATGATGTGACTCTGCGTCGATACTACTTATTCCTTGGATTGGAATTCTATTCCGTACCTTCTTTAAGTTCAGTCGTTGTGTGCAGGCCGTCGTGATGAAGTGTGCTTGACTGTCCGAGTCTAGCAGGGCTCGGCAAGACTGAAGTTGGCCCTCCCCATCACGCACCTTTACCAATGCAGTCGAGAGCAATATGTGAGTATGCGGTTTAATTTTCAGTGAGCAACAGGAAGCTGTGCCGGCACATTGATGCGTAACATTAGAGTTGTTGGGTCTTGCCTGTTGCCTATCATGCGTGTTATCAGGCGGCCTTGGGGTAGGAGAACGACCAGTTCCTCGGTTGCGGTGAAATAGTGTGTGATGCTTCAAACCACAAGAATAGCAAGAACCTGAAGAACAATCACCAACAATGTGACCATGTCTCAAACAATTGGCACACAATTTATGCTGTTTGGCATTTCTGTTCGTTGCGCAAAACTAAAACTGGAAAAACCTTGACATTTATAAAGAGGGTGCACGCCAGTACAAAATAACAATTATTGTTACTTGAAACATACACTTGTCTGACTTGGTTCGTGAACTTCTTTCTAGTGATGTTTTGAGTGGTAGAATTGACCACTGGGGTAGAAATTCGGTTACCATTGATTAATTCTAGGGCTTGACATCTGTCCTCTAAAAATTTACTAAGCACTTCCAGTCTTGGGAATTGTGAATTTGATGACGTCAGATCCCACTGTTTTCTGCTTACGTCATCAGTCCTTTCAAGAATTAATTGCGCTAGAAGGATTTCGTGAAGAGGGATTTAAAGTTCAAGTGCTTCAAGTGCATTTAAGTTACTTGATACTTGATTTAGAGGTGCTCGTAACTCTGTGGGTGATTCCTCATGTACACGTGGAAGGTTCAGCAAGTTGTCGATGTGTGCTGTGGCAATTAATCTAGGATTATTGTATCTCAGACAGACAGTTTACCAAGCAATTTTAAAATTCGGACCTGTTATGGGAAGGTTCTTAATTTGGCCATGTGCTTCGCCCGTTAGTGAAGCTAAAAAACGTGGTATCGTTGAATATCGTCAATAGCTTGATTGTTTATTACCAGGCTCGTAAATGTCTCACAAAAATGACGCAATTCAGTGACCTATCCTCCGAAGGAAGGCAATTTAATTGTAGGAAAAGTCAGCTCCCTCTTGCCGGAACTAGACTTACCATCACTTTTAGTACTCGAAGGATTGTTCTCATTTGATCGTAACTCTACGATCTTCAATCAACGTGGTCATTTTATCTACGAGATCATAATACATAGTCTCAAAAGTATTCCTACCTTCAGTGTGGTCCTCGGATTCGTCTTCTAATTCTAATCTCTCCTGCGCGTCTTCATACTTGTCTTCTGCCTTAATTTTGGTAGATCGTCTAACCTTGCTATTATTGCGTTAATACTTGACCCTGGTCGGAAGCTCTTGACGAAGTTATGCAAACGAGTAATATTCGCCTTTGCGAGGCCCCTAGTCTTTACGAGAAGTGCTTTCAATTTAGGATCCATAATGGGAATAACATACAGGGATACAGGTAACCAGAACTGAGTATGTACTTACCAAAGCTGCTTAAAGTTGAATTCCTTCCATGTGTAATGTCTCGAGGTTCAATCTGCGCCACTGCGCCATTGCCCGCTGTAGTTAATACGAATCATCGAAGAAGCTTGCATTCAAGGAGAAACACACGATTACCGCTCATACTTCGCGTTGAGGCTACCTTAACAATGTACAATGCGAGGCGTCAATATGAAATGATGCACGAACTCAGTACACACGTCCGTTGTTCCACAGAAATCCGGCCGGTAGGACCATGAAGAAAGTTTGATAATAAATGTGAAGAATATACTTTGGTGGACTGTAATTTATAGTGCTGGGATTTCAAATCACTGGACTTCTGTGGAACATTTAAATAATTATATTAATGTGGTGATTGAAGCCATATTTTCAGTGTTGCCTTAGTAAACAAGGGTTTAGTGTTTTTCAGTCGGTCAACACGAATGTACCCAAAAGAGATGGGTTATGCCCTAATCCTGAAATAAATTACATGAGATTAATAAATACACTAGGATGAACAGTTTCGATCGTCAAGCGATCATCATCAGATCCATTACACTTAGGCTATAAAATCTATGTTTGAAATACAGGTGAAAATATTTACAATATGTACAATTATTTAGTTGCAGTATTGGTACTGCAACTGTCGGTGTATGCTAAATGCAGTATATATGATATTAGGTGAGATGCTAAATGGTGACATATCCGGAGTTCGTAATTTGGAGTGATTATATGGTTGTAAAAATCAACTATGGTTAAACTATAATAATATAGGCTAACTACTTATCTGATTGTCTTCCTTACTAGAGCTACGCGCAGTTATCGTGTTCACTGTAACTCACGGTGCGGTCGACTGCGGTAGGTTGTTATCTTAACGACTGGTTTTTCCTGCTTTCTCCCATATGTCCATATGTGCTGTGCGGAGTCATTGCGATGTGTTTATGTGAGGTGTTGCCAACCTAGATAAGAAGTATGTTATTGAATGAGGTGGGTCTACAACTATTAAAGACCGTGGATTAGCCCTCGCCACGCGTGGACCATAAGCCATTCAACTAAGCGCTGCTCGGTCTTATGAGGACGTCCCGGCCCCTTTAATACTGCCGCGAATATGGGCCTTGGTTTATTGCAGAAGAAAATTACATCGTACACCTGATCCAGATAACATTTACCTATTAAAAACCCGTAATTTTTTATCTAGCTTGGCTGTGTCGCTAAATTGTGTCTTGTTTCCGACAGGTTGTGTTTTTTAGTAGCGTGAAGAGGGGTGAGCTCTCCATGAACGTGTGTTCATTTAGATTGCTGGGATTGTTTCGTTTGGCTAGGTGTATCTCGATTGCTTCCTTTATGTCAAGAGCTCTGCCTTTCGATTCGTGATGGACTATTTTAAGGTCCGTCTCTATGTTGGTAAAGCTGTGCCCCGCGTCACACATATGTTCACACACGGTTGAATGTGTTCCGTATCTTATCGCATTCCTATGTTCATTATAACGTGTGTCTACTCGTCTTCCACTCTGTCCGATGTAATTAGCTTGACAACCGGTGTCTTGGCACGTTATAGAATATACCCCTGACCTTGAATACGGGTCATGTTTATTTAGATTACTATTTAGGAGGTGCCTACCGGTTGTGTTTTTCGTTGTGAAAGCTATCTTTATGCCTTGCTTTTTGAATAGGTTAGTGATTTTATATGTATTCGCATTCACATAGTTGAAACGCGCAAATGTTTTCTCTTTACTGTCCGGTTTGGGAATCGTTTTATCTTTATTTTTATGTTTGGCTATAATTTGGTTTATTTTTCTTGGCGGGAAATTGTTTTCCTTTGCTATTTGCTTAATGATTCTTATTTCCTTATTATAGTTGTCTTTTGATATGGGTATGTTTAAAGCCCTGTGCACCATTGAATTGAAACCCGCTAGTTTGTGCGTACTAGGGTGATTAGACTGATTGTCGATTGCATGCGAGGTTTGTGTTGCGTTCCGGAATATGGAATATGAAAGCTCGTTGTCTTTACGTTCAATAGTTATATCGAGATAATTTATTTTTCGGTCTATTTCGGATTCCTTAGTGAATTTGATTGAGTGGTGTAGGCTATTAATGGATTGAAGAATTGTTTCTTCGCTTGTTAGTTCAGTATCGTAGATGCAAATTACATCATCTACGTATCTTTTCCATATTACTATTCCCTTTGTTGAAGTCTTTTCTAAGAACGCATTTTCTAGTGCATTGATGAAGATGTCAGCGATTATCCCGCTTAGTGGCGATCCCATCGCTAGGCCTTCTCTCTGTGTGTACATTTTATTGTCGAATTGAAACACGTTTTGGCAGAGAACGACCCTCAGTAATCTCACAATCTCTTCAGTTTCTTTTTCCGAATTGTTGGATTTTAAGTTGTATTCGATAGTGTTGATTGCTTCAATAATCGGAATATAGGTGTACATGTTAGTTACATCAAAGGATACTAGCCTGAAGCTAGGTTTCATCTGTAGGGTGTTCAATGCTGTTACTAGTTCTGTTGTGTTCTTTACCGAGTTGTTTTTGTCCTTGGAAAGATGGCATTTTAAGATTTTAGTAACTCTTTTCTGATTTTGTAATTAGGGGCATTCCTACAATTGACTATTGGTCTCATTGGGCATTCCTTTTTGTGTATTTTTGGTTGTCCCCACAATGATGGTTTCTTCGGGTTCATGTTTAAAAGTTTTGATTTTTCGGCTTTGTTCAGTATGCATTATGTTTCTTTTAGCGCACTTTTTATTTGTTTTTGGAATTTGTTGGTGTTTTTTTTGTTAATTCCTTTATTTCTTTGTTGTTTAGGAATTCGACTGTTTTTTCAATGTATTCTGTTTTGTTCAAAATTATTGTAGTGTTTCCCTTATCTCCTTATGCGATGATTAAGTCATGTTCTTTTATCTTTTGTTTCAGTGACTTTATTTCTTTGAGTTGTTTGTTGTTTTGAATGTTATTGCTTTCGCCCTCTCGTTTGAGGATTTTTTTGGCTTCGTTGGTGGCAAGATTTTTGGTTAATTCCCTGTCTTCTGCTGGGAGCTTGTGACTGGCTATCTCAATATCTGTGATTAACTGTTTTTTATTGTGCTTCGTGTGTGCGTCTGTGCAGTTGTATTTCAAACCTTTGCCTAGCATATTCATTTCACCATGAGAAAAGGTTACGTTCGTTCTGTTGTTTACTCAGCTGTGGAAATTGAATTCATTGTTATTCGTGTGTTGTTCATTAGATTGATTGTTCTGTGTTTCTCCTAGTTTTCTTAATTTATTTTCTAGCGTTTCATGCTTCCTCGTTGCTCCGATTTTGATGGTGTCATGTAGGTGCTCGGTGAAGCTGTCCCATTGGACTGCTTGCCAGAAATTACTTAGTTGCAATTGAATGTCGTATAATTTTTGGTTAATTTTTTGCTTTCTTATGTATGCAAATCTTAATTAGTTTTTTTTATCCAAATCGCTTTGGCTTGTTTAGTTGAAACGATCGAGGCTGGTGTGTTCGGTACGGTTTTAATTGGTACGTATTTAGGGGAGAGATTTAGATCTATACATTTTTTGTTGAACCAAACTGACTTGTCTAAATTCATGATTTTAAGCCTGAGTGATTTGAATCTCTTGGCTTCACGATTTGCCTGACTAGCCGTGAACATTGTGAAGATTTGCATCGTGGTTATTCTCTTGTATTTCATTAAAATTTGTGCGGGACAGTTGATTAAATTGTACTCGTGTGCACCGAGTGCGTCTTTTTGACAGATACAGCAAATGAGCGGACTGTATCGCTGATGACAAGTGAAGCTTTGGTTAGGTAACGTAATTACAGTGTAGGGGGAAAATATGATATTTTGTGTGAGACACTTCGGATTACACAGGCTGTAAAATTTTATGCGATATTGCATATTTTCTTAGCAAGAAGCTTTCAGCTTCTGTGGAAATCATTCTTTTGTATTTGTGCACGTAGTAACTTGTTGTGTGTTGGAGCACTTTTTTTTAGGTTTATCTGTGATCTGGAGCAAATTGAGGGTGATGGTGTGTTGTACCAAGGCATGGGTCTATTATTATTATTATTTATCCTGCGCGGGGTCTGGCCGAGGTCAGTTGCCTGTCAGCTGAATGGCGTCAAAGACAGGACTCATAAGGATGATGTCACTGTTAAGTATTCTACAGATCCCGAATTGCATGGTGCAGTTTTGAGGACAGATCTACGAGTTGATATGTGTTTTATTTCAGAGTGTGATGGTTAAATTTTCTTCGGATCTCTAGCGTGTGGCTGAGAGACAATTTGAGACCTGTCTGGTGTTGACACAATGAGCTGGATATTCCAGACTGCGAAGGCTGAAATCTCAGATAAGGACAGAGGGGCCATTAGGGGCGAGGTGCGTGCTCCCGTGATAACGATCAGTTAAAGCCTGTATAATTGGAAGCGAATTTGATTAATATTTGGTGCAAGTTCTTCACATCAGAAATGAAGTTCATGATTATGCTGATTTGTATTTTGTTGTCATGTTAGCTACTGTATCGTAATTATTGTAAATATTTTATCGCATTTTTTTGATGCACTTCTGTAACTTTTTGTGTTCGGGAAACGATCGGTTTATCCATGAGTTAGTTACGGATGACCACGATTGTATTTTCACCTTGTTTCTGTAAGACCTATTTAGGCAGCTTGATTTTGTGTGCTTGTGGCACTGATATAAATGCTTTTCGCGGAAGTAATGTGTATTTTTAGTAAAGGGTAGTGTGGTCGATTGTCATTTCATTTTGTGTTAGCCATTAAGTGTGGATCCCGATGCCAAGGCGTGGTGAAAAATGTTCATGGACATAGTCTTGCCAGTAAAACCGTCAACCACAATACACGCAACAATAAGAGGAGTAAGGAGGAGGTCCATGATTTGGTTAATTTGCTGCTGTAATGTTGATTCAGAGTAATTTATTATTTGATTGTTTGATGTTGAGTTGATAAATAAGGGTGTCATTTGGGATTTTGTGTCATTGTTGTGTCATTCTTATCGGGATATTAAAATATTTGTTTTGTTTGAAGTTGAGTCATCTTGTTGCTAATTATATTCTCCTTATGTCACCTTGAAATTATGGAAGCAAAGTACAAAAATATCCAACTTCACGACGATGAACTGTACACCCCCGAATAAAGTCTCGTGTACGCTTTCTCAAGGGGACATAGGAAGAATGGCGCAAGCCAACGATGGGGCTATTTCGTGTTAGGTTGGTTGGCATTTGTGAGAAACGTGGTATTAGAAATTTGTTATACAAGTTTTGCCACTGTCTCAGGTTTTGTTAAATTCAGTTAGTAGGCGAAGTTTTTCCGCCAGATGTGTGAAATAAAGTAGAATCTTGGAGTTTGTCAGTAAATATTAAATACGGGCACATTACTTGATTTGATATTGATGATTTTGAGATAATGAGAGTATCCGGGCGTCCAACTATAAATTAATTAAAAATGTGTAGTGATGGCAAACTCAAAAAATGTAGTAGGAGGGTGTTAACCCTTGAAAGATTAATTATATTTGATAATTAAGCCATGGTGGTAACGTAAAGCCAATTAAATTAGGGATTAATAACCGATCGTAAGGGTTGACACTTAGTAAATTAAAGTAAAGATATACTCAAGTATGATTGCATTGCGGGAGGTTAAAATAAAATAAATGAATTGAGTATGATTAAAATATTTAAATGCTTTGTTTTGTGTGTGCGTGGCGGAAGTTGATGTTTCTATGTGCATGGCTCCTATATTCTCAAATGAATTTTATTTGTTGTCATGGCGACAGTCGAGGAAATCAAGCAGTTTGTGGAGCTTGCCACGGCAAGGAACATTGAAAATTTAGAGAAGATGAGAGCTGAACTGAAAGAACAGAGTAGGGTACAAGTTGAGGAAATAAACAATCGTATGTCACAGCAATCCGCGGAAATAAACAATCGTATTTCACAACAGTCCGAGGAAATAAATAAGCGTATCGCGGAACAGTCGGTTATCCAAAGCGAGAAAAACCAGGAGCAATTTAGTCAGCTATCGGATAAGATCAAACAAAATACTCAGGAGCAGATGGACCAGTTAGCCAGTGAAGCAAGCAAAAACAACGGCAGACAACTAGGTCGTATGAAAGAGATGGAGGAGAGCTTCGACAGAAAACTTGGAATTCTTGATGAGACCGTAAACGCTAAGCTGAAACAAATGGAACATGCATGTAGCTATAATTCGGATGAAATGAAAGAAACACACGAAAAATTGAAAGAACGGTTTGATAAGGTGAAAGCGAACACTCAGGGTATGCAGCAACAAATCGAAGCAGTAGACAATAACTTGCTAGGCATAGTTAAAGAGATGGAGCGGGCCGAAATGAAAGCGACGGAGCGTTTGAAATGGATAGAGAACGAGCAAGGCGAATTAAAGGCGTCCTTTGATGCAAATAATAGTCAAATGGAAATACGGCTAGATAGGATGGAAATAAATCAGGAGGAAAACGCAGAGAAACTTGAGGCGAAATTCGAAGAATTGAAGATTAAAATACGCAAAGATTTGAGCAGAGAAAGGGAAAATAGTAATGAAGAACGCCTATCCATAATAAAGAAATTAGGGGATAATCTCGCCAGGTTGCAACTAATAGAAAAAATGTGCATTCGAAACTGCAGGAACAGGATGATAAATTGGTTAAAGCAGAACTCAAGTCACAAGAGCTGGACACGTTGTTGACATCCGTGAAAGACACAGAGGGCTTGGAGAACAATAATAGCTTGGAGAACGTAAATAGCTTGGGGGCGAGTAACGGAACCGAAGGAGGGCTGAGTAATACGCTGCCGAAGTGACGCGCCTAGCAACCACATGGGCGCAGCCACATTGGACCCAAACGACTGGTTGCTAGGTTTTTTATACATAGGAAGCTGCATTAACTCTGCGCAGCGTCTTGAATTTTATGGATAACAATGTGTAATACACGTAAAATAAGGCAAACGCCTCCCGTGAAGATCATCTACAGTGTTGGAGCTACAAAATAGAAGTGAAATGTTATGGATAAAGTACGAGAATTTTGCGAGATAGTATGAATAAAGTTGACCTCACCCCTGAGTCAAGAATTGCATGGCGGGTACTGCAAATTATAAATATTTATCATCTGGTGGATAGAGTATATCTAATATAGAGAGATATTTAGGACATATATGTCGCATAAAGGGGTTTTTGGTTCATGTGGGGAGTGTAGTTGTAATTAAATATGGTTTGTACTATAAGTATTATAAACGACAACCTACATAACCTTACAGCTGATTCACTAACACCAATACATTTTATCCTACAACTTTTCTGAGTGGTGAATTTTCACTTAATTTATTTAAGCAGTGAATTGTGTTTCCAAATAACAATTAGGCCTATCCCAGACTGAAAATTTCTGCCTAAATATTTTATTTTTTGCACTTTCAGAAAACAACTATCATGTAGGCCTACACCCTGCAACAAAGTTACAGTACCGTATAGTGACATTATTCAAGCCAATGAATACTGCTTATTTCTGATGTGATGGAGTGGCAAGTCTTGTTGTGATTGTTTTTATTATATTTAGAGCTAGGATACGAAAAGTGCCCCATTGTTTAGAATGAGGTAGGACGATTGGCCTTAATTGTAGACTTATCTAACCTGTTAGTGAGCACACAGGTTAGGCTTTGTTAACTTGATTCGTTTTCAGACAAACGCGGCTTTGTGGTAATCACACAAATTGTATTGAAATGCAGTCTTTGTTTCTTCTATAGCTGTTGATGAGATTTGGCCTAAACTCTCATCCAAATATTTTAAACTGTTCCCTTATTCATTGATAGACCTTAAGTTCATTTTATTTGTCACTTACTGGTAGGGCCTACGGTACTTTATTTTCCATAGTATTGGTCGTTCATACGGGACGTGATTCAAAATATCCAGAAATGTTATATTTTCTTGTTTTCACATAATTTAAGGTAAATATCGTAGGCCACATCTCTACGACTGATGTTCTAAGACTTAATGTGCATATCGTACGCAATATTTTACAACTTTACTTGACAAATATGTTAAATTACTGTGGAGAATATACTTTTCTATGCTTTCTTTCCTCTGGACATCCATGCATGTACAGTTTATACGATACAAATAGGAAATAATGACGGCTCAAAGACTGAAGCAAGCTACAAGGGAGCCATGTTTTATTGCTCCAGTTGCTTAACAACGGAGCGGAAGTGACGTTGACTTCGGCAGCGTATAAGCAGAGCCCACTGACCGGTTGCAACACAAGAGTATTTGAGAAGTTTAGGGGCCAGACGTCGACACCAGAGCAAACCGCATTACCATCACAAACTATACAAGTGATCAGGGGCAATGAGTACAAACCAAATCGATACACAGATGGAACAGGGCCCACGCCTAAACAATTCTTGCGGGAAATAGATGATTTCTTTACAGATCAGGGGGTACCGGAAAGTAAGAAATTACGAATGGTAGAGAAGTTTTTGAATTGGAGCAGCTTGATTTGGTATCAGATCTTCAAATATACTTTTGAGAGCATGCAGTACTTCGAGGATGCATTCTTGAAAAAATATTGGTCTACGGCCCTGCAACAAAGTCTAAGAATGGACTTGTATACGCTCGCAAGTATCATTCTACCTACCCGACGACATTTGCCGATTTCTTTACCCAACAGCTATTAAAACTGAAAGATTTAGATGACCCACCGTCCGAAAAAGACTTGGTAATGACAATAGGAAAATAGCTTCCCATGAACGTGCAGCAGTTCCTGGTAACGGCAAATATAACTACAGCAGTCGGAGCGGAAGAGATGCTCAGGAAGCTAGATGAGACAAGCCTACAGCTACCGCCTCGGGGCGCGTGACACAGCGAGCAAATAAATACTGCTGAGGTTGTGAGTGAGAGCGCTAATAATAACACTAGCACAAGGTCACAAGCAACAAATACTGGAACAGATCAGCGCCGGCAAGAAAATAATAACGGACAGAACGGTAGGTACGAAAACAGAGGAAATTACAGGAACAACAGAAATAATTACAGACCGTACCAAAGAGGATATCAGGAAGGCGTAAATGATAGAAGGCAGGAATTTCCGTACCGAAGGAATGGTGACACGAAAAATGACCGTCAGTGGCGCAACGACAGACAGCAGACAAGGGGGTACCAAAGAGGGCACCACAACAACTGGAACGAGAGATATCACGAATCACAGAGGTACCTGCAGGAGTTACATGCTACGGAGAATAATGAACCAGATAGATGGGAAAGAGCCATGAAAAACCACCAGAACCCGGACACATTCGAGGACCAGGGAGCTGAAAGTTTAGAAATGCAGCAGAAATCACGCAACCAGGGGGCGATACCGAGGAACTCTCGGGATGAAAAAAACAATAATTTCAGTTAAAGGAGATAGCCTGGCAAAACAGCATGGGGATGATGACCGTGATGGTAGAATTGTTGCACAAATAGCAGAGTGGGTTGCAAGACCGGAAGATTGCCTGGAGGAGGTTACTAATCCACAGACAAATAACATCAAGAAACTACCAGTAATTTATGCACGGATTGGGGGATTGAATGTAAGATGCCTTTTAGATACCGGGGCGCAAGTGAATCTTATATCAGAGACATTGTTGAAGGAACTGGCACGTAATCAACATGTACCATTGATTCCTGTACCTCAGTTGAAAGTAAGGGGCGTAATTCCTGAGCGATCTATAGTATGCAAGCACCAAGCGTATATAGAACTGGATATTTTAGGCCACACCTTCTCACAGACTTGCATTGTTATGGCAAGAATGAATTTTATGTCATATTAGGGGCGAACTTTATTTATGATTACCAAGCAATTATTGACCTGCACAACAATACTGTGAACTTTCGACAGATTGAAGGACTAAGGGAAGTTGCCTTACACATGGACGACGGACCTAATGATCAGGAAGTAGACACCTGGATGCTGGAAACAATTAACGAGGAAACTATTGAGGAACTATGTGATGAAGCGGAGGACGAGTGTGACATTGCTGTCGTGGAACTTGGAGAGCAGGACTGCTCACAGGAAATATGGACCTTATTAGCGGATGAAGAAAAGGACGGATCCGATTTTGAATGTCTACTACAGGAGCGGCTTCGAGAAGTAAATTTGGGGGAAGCAGATAAGAAGAAATTTGAAAATATTTTACGCAAGCACAAGGAAGTTTTCGATACTGTCCCAGGGAAGATTTTAAACTTCACTTATGCCATACAAGTGGATAATTGGGCCCCATTTAAGAGTAAATTATATCCGATACCAGAGAAGCACTACTCTCAGGTCAAGAATATCATAAACGGAATGCTAGCGTCTGGCGTAATAAACAAATCACCGACACCATATCTCAACGCAATATTGTCTGTTGCAAAACCAAATGGATCGATCAGGCTGTGTCTCGATGCACGAAATTTGAACTTCAAGGTCATACCTGAATATGACAAAGCGCCGATAATCCGTGATGTACTAAAGGGATTCAAAGGAAAGCATATATATTCTTCCGCCGATCTCACTAGTTCGTTCCACCATATTGAACTAGAGGAAAAGTCTAAGCTACTGACAGACTTTCCCTTCGATAACCAGACTTTTATTTGGAATCGACTCCCGTTTGGCATTAAAACAACTGGATCTGCACTTATCAGAGCTTTGGAGAGGAATTTAACGGATGGTCAAGAGCATGACAGTAAGATATATCGATGATATTCTATTGGCATACGAAGGTATTAATGAACACATGTGTAACCTGGACAAACTGTTGGAAAATTTAAGGATCACAAATTTTAAAATAAATTTGAAGAAATCTCACTTCTTCAAGAATGAAATTCTATACCTGGGGCACATCATTGATCGAGAAGGCGTGAGGCCAAATCCAGCGAAAATCGAGGCGATAAAGAGATTTCCAACTCCCACTAGGGTGAAACAAGTGAGAGCTTTTCTTGGAGTGACTGGTTTCTTCAAAGAAAACTGTCCTGGATATACGGAGACTGTAGCTCCAATGCAGGAAATGCTAAAGAAAGCTAACAGATGGAAATGGGACGACGCCTGCGAACAGTCATTTCAAGCAACTAAGGAACTTTTGGCCAACTGCATTAAATTGGGTTATCCAGACTTTGAGAAGAAATTTATCATACAAGCAGATACTTCCTTTATTGGAGTAGGAGCAATGCTCTACCAAGAAAATTCTAATAATTCACAGGACCGATCATATTTGGCATTTGTGAGCCGCAAACTGCGCGAACACGAGAAAAATTATACCGTGACTGAACTGGAACTGCTAGCGATACTTCACGCATTAGAGCAATGGCGGAAGATCGTGTTCGGTTATCAAATTGTGGTGAGGACAGACCACAAGGCATTGACGTTTATGTTCAAAACGGCAATGATGAGTGAGAGAGTCACGCGTTGGTCACTATACATTCAACAATTCAACATAGAAATAGAACACTGCCCTTGAAAAATGAACGTGATACCTGATGCCCTAAGCAGAAATCCAGACCCGGAGGACGAGATAACAATAGATGTCCGACACATTGAGTTGACCACCAAGGACAGGGAATTCCTATATGAACTGAAGAACATAGCTCAGGAACAAGAAAAGGAACCGTGGATGATGATGATGAGGAAATATTTCAGAAGAGAACTACAGCCCGGAACACCGGCATATCAAGAAGCAAGGTCAAAGGAAGCCAAGTATATCCTTATAAACGGATTGCTGCATAAATTTATAGACGAAGACCACACCAAGTATAGGATATTAGTACCAGCAATACTGCAGAGAGGATTGACATGGCATGTACACAACAGTTTAGGCCATGTCGGTACAGACAAGGTAGAAGCGACGATCGGTGAATCATTCACTTGGCCTAGGATGAGGACGGAGATCTGTGACGTAATTAAATCCTGCGACGCATGCCAGCGAACTAAGCCAATCAACTACTTAATGAGGCAGATCCCAAAGCCTTTACTACCTGAGAAACCGTGTGAGCTAGTGGCTGTGGACACATTTGGGCCGATTCCTAAGGGAAGGCGAGGATGTAAACACCTACTTGTATGCATTGATGTGTTTTCGAAGTTTGTTGTTCTATGTCCTATTCAGAAGACAACTTCAAAACAAGTGCTGAGCAGAATAAAGAATAAGGTGATACCAATGCTAGGTAAACCTGAATTCTTACTCTCTGATCACGGCAGGTATTTCACAAGCGCCGAATTTAAAAAGGGAAATCGCTGATCTGGGAATCAAACACATACTATCTTCTATAAGACACCCAAGGTCAAATCCAGCTGAGAGAGCGATCAGGGATATTATCTAATTTTACCGTATTTTCATTCCAAACGCACACTACAAATTGGTAGAGAGAGTGGGTGATGTTGAGACGTGTATGAACTCTACCAAGCATGAATCAACTGGTCAGATACCATTGGTACTCCACCACAACAGACTTCCGGTGAGATCATGGGACAATGTTCTCAACTGTCCTAGAGATCCAATGCTAGCATCTGACATCAGAATCAGAAACACTGTGGAGTATATGAATAGCCAAGCAGACAGACGTCTGAGGAGGATGAGAGGAAAGAAGTTCCACAGGGAATTGGTCGTAGGGGAATTGGTCTTAGTGAAAAAGCCCCTTATATCTGATCCAGCAAGCAAAGTACTGGCCAAGTTCAGCCAGCGATATATTGGACCTTCCTCATTGTTAGAAATCTGGGCAACAATGCATACAGGATTCAGGAAATCAGCACGGGAACGATGTCAGTCTTTAACATTGAAAACCTTAAGGTGTATCTAAGGACGGAGCCGTTTGAGAACGAAGAAGACGTCGCTGAGGCAAATGTGATACATTACCAATAAACCACAACATACAGCACGGGGAGATTGGAGCAAGCAGCTGGAGGAAGAAACGAGTAATGGTTTGTTTACAAATAGTGCAGTCAGCCGAGGTCAGACTCACTTAGAGTGAGAGCGGAGATGAATGGGAGCAAGACAGGTAGCGAAAGGACAGCAGGCGGTGTCGAAATGAGTCAGCAATGGGGAAACTCATTAGTAATGAGAGGAGGACACCACACAGCCAGAATGAAATTTGAAATTTTGAGTACTAGACCGCATGAAGGCACATTAAAAAATTCGAATCCATGTATCGCTTCGATTTTTCCTAAGAAAAGGACGAATGAACCCTTAATATGATTGCCACATATTAATGTTTCATATTTCTGGTCTGTGTGTGGAAGAAAGATGACATTTGAAGGAGGCTTGCTAGTATGTTGAAATTTAGAAGCTACCTGGCAAGAAGAAGGGAGCCTGACATCCTGTTCGAACAACGAGGCTGGGGGGAGTTTGGAATGCAACCCAGACTGAAGAAAGTGACACAACCCGTTAGCTGGAGTTCAAGAACCTAGTTGGCGAGCAGGACAAAATGAGTCACCCCTAAGCGTCTGTTCTTTGTGAGACAAGGGAAAAGACGGAGAAGCAGAAGAAATTGCGAGGGAAACGACTGTGCGTCAACGCCTACGTGGGCGGGGTCCGCATTTTACCGCGAGTTCAGAAACAGCACCCCAACCTATGAGAAATGAGGACGCGGGGCCTTTCGCGCTATTTCGAAGGTACGCCATCAGAAGAAATTAAGGAGGGAAATAGATTACGATTAATTGCACGATCAAAATAAAACCCGCATGCCATAGATGTTCGATTCACATCAAGACAAGATCCCTGATATGTGCTGTGTGTCTGTAGGACTACTGGTTGAATAATTAGATATTTTATTCAGTCCCGCCCCCACTTTTCGGACTAAAATGTATAAATACAGAGTGGAGTGTTCACTGCGAAACATTATTATTTCATTCGTTGACAGATTGTAAAGGCTGACTACGCTCGTTCTACATTACTATTTTTGGGAAATGACAATGTCTGTTAATATGCAAGTCAGTGGACTTAGCAAGTTTCGAGCCAGTAAATGAGAGGAACTTAAACTTTGATAAAATCATTGCTCTTAGGAGATTAAATTCTACCGCATCTCAAGTGTATAAATTAATGTGTTTTGCGTGTGAAACGTTTCTAGGTAGCACCTTGCTATAAGTGAGGGACAGTCATGGTTAAATATTGCTGTCAGGACTTGTGGGTGGATATAGCAATCCACGCTAGCAATCTATTAGGGATATTGTGTGAGGCACTATTTTAAAACGAACTGACATTCTATTTGAAGCAGCCAGCCAGAAATGGAGACCGTGGTATCAGCAGCTGAAGGAAGAATGGTGCTACTGAAATCGAACACGGGAATGATTGGGTGCTAAGCGCATATGGTTGGGGTCATGCCAAGAAACATCAACGATGGAGGGGACTGGAAAGGATGAGTACAGAATGATTTATTTCATTATGTAGCCTAGTTTTGGTAATCGGGGAATCCTTGTATGTATTGTGTAGTTATGTTTTCTTTTGTGTGATTAGAGTGTTTGTTTTTGTTGTCACCAACCACTATTTTAATTTGTGATGAGCATCGTGGTTATTCTTTTTTATTTCATTAAAATTTGTGCGGGACAGTAGATTAAATTGTACTCGTGTGCACTGAGTGTGTTTTTTTTGACAGATACAGCATCTGAGCGGACTGTATCGCTGATGACAAGTGAAGCTTTGGTTAGGAAACGTAATTACAATGTAGGGGGGAAAATATGATATTTTGTGTGAGAAACTTCGGATTACACAGGCTGTAAATTTTATGCGATATTGCATATTTTCTTAGCAAGAAGCATTCAGCTTCTGTGGAAATCATTCTTTTGTATTTCAGCACGTAGTAACTTGTGTGTTGGAGAACTTTTTTTTAGGTTTATCTGTCATCTGAAGCAAATTGAGGGTGAAGGTGTGTTGTACCAAGGCATTATTATTATTTATCCTGTGCGGGGTCTGGCCGAGGTCAGTTACCTGTCAGCTGCATGGCGCCGAAGACAGGACTCGTAAGGATGATGTCACTGTTAAGTATTCTACAGATCCCGAATTGCATGGTGCAGTTTTGAGGACAGATCTACGAGTTGATATGTGTTTTATTTCAGAGTGTGATTGTTAAATTTTCTTTGGATCTCTAGCGTGTGGCTGAGAGACAATTTGAGACCTGCCTGGTGTTGACACAATGAGCTGGATATTCCAGACTGCGAAGGCTCAGATCTCAGATAAGGACAGAGGGGCCATTAGGGGCGAGGTGCGTTCTCCCGTGATAACGATCAGTTAAAGCCTGTATAATTGGAAGCGAATTTGATTAATATTTGGTGCAAGTTCTTCACATCAGAAATGAAGTTCATGATTATGCTGATTTGTATTTTGTTGTCATGTTAGCTACTGTCTCGTAATTATTGTAAATATTTTATCGCATTTTTTTGATGCACTTCTGTAACTTTTTGTGTTCGGGAAACGGTCGGTTTATCCATGAGTTAGTTACGGATGACCACGATTGTATTTTCACCTTGTTTCTGTAAGACCTATTTAGGCAGCTTGATTTTGTGTGCTTGTGGCACTGATATAAATGCTTTTCGCGGAAGTAATGTGTATTTTTAGTAAAGGGTAGTGTGGTCGATTGTCATTTCATTTTGTGTTAGCCATTAAGTGTGGATCCCGATGCCAAGGCGTGGTGAAAAATGTTCATGGACATAGTCTTGCCAGTAAAACCGTCAACCACAATACACGCAACAATAAGAGGAGTAAGGAGGAGGTCCATGATTTGGTTAATTTGCTGCTGTAATGTTGATTCAGAGTAATTTATTATTTGATTGTTTGATGTTGAGTTGATAAATATGGGTGTCATTTGGGATTTTGTGTAATTGTTGTGTCATTCTTATCGGGATATTAAAATATTTGTTTTGTTTGAAGTTGAGTCATCTTTTTGCTAATTATATTCTCCTTATGTCACCTTGAAATTATGGAAGCAAAGTACAAAAATATTCAACTTTACGACGATGAACTGTACACCCCCGAATAAAGTCTCGTGTACGATTTCTCAAAGGGACACTATGTAGTATAATACAAATAACCATCTTAAATTAAATCACTGGGCTTTAAACAACGGTCCAACCCTTGTTTGGACAATCATTATATCCCGGGCCGAGTGTTTGGTGATGACATCCTTCTGCTCACTCTAACGCCTCCTAATATAATTGTGTTAGAGCAGCCAATGGCCATACAGAGAACATAAGAGAAAACTTTACATCAATAACATACACTACATGGTTCCTTAAACAAACTACACGTCTATGCAAAACTTCGTAATAGATATTCCTCTGTTAGGACACCTAATTACAGGGTATCAGTCGCATAGGCGCTCACACCGTTCACATACACAGTCATGGCTGGGGTCATGGTCGGTCTTTGTCTTGCAGATTTTAAAATGGAAGCCATGCACGGGCTTTCTTGTTACCATTAGTCGAAATTCGTAGTTGGCCCTCATCCATTCTTTGGTCATCACGGCATCTGTCGGGAAGAAATCTGTCCATATTGAGCCCGTATTCGCTCATGCTGGTGATTATTTTTATGCAAGAGTTGGTAACATGAGTGAAAGAATCTCTGAATGCATCCAAGAAGAAGCAGTTGTACTTTTGACTTCATTGGATGATCGTCAATATTTGTTTTACCATGATTAAAGAAGGTATTCTTTAATGTGCACATTTGAAGTTACCACATCCAGTATTTCTGCATAATTTGCCAATGAGAAATGGCCTGATATTAATTTTGTACTTGAGACTATGGTTTAACACTGCGGAAAAGCAGGAGGAACGTCAAGAGTTGCTCAACGATTTGACTAGTCTCGAAGCCAGTCCATCCGCTTCCGCGAAGAAAGCATTCTACTGTACTTCCAAGTCTAGCACCGCACGTGTGTAACACGCGGCTGCACCAGTCCGGTCGAGTGACCGAGGAAAATTTATACAAGTGATAGAATCAATCCGTTTGGAAACGTAATCCAGTCTATCATATCGTACGATGTGTGCATAGTGAAAATCGAGTGAGATTATTGCTAAGTGAGCATTCGAAATCTGTGGAAAACTACAATAATTCAACCAGACGCATGGGCAATGTTCATAAGACCAAGCATGGTCGATTTTTGTGCCATCCACAAATTCCAGTGAGTGTGATTTAAATATTGCAAGTGTTATATTTCACATCTGTGAAAATTACTTATAATAATCCACGCTGTGTGAAGTCACGATTTTCTTGAGCGACAGATGTCGACGATTTAAGCTGATACAATTTTTCACAACGAGTGACAGTGAAAGTGAGCAGACATGTGCTTGTTTCCAGTTGGGTCTGTGAAGCAGACATGGCCATTTGTTAAAATAACGTCTGCAAATTATCAAGAGTAGCAGCTGGGTTTGTCTGTGAAACTACGCTAGAAGCAGTGCTTTTCTTGTGGAAATTAATAACGCCTACACGATGTATGAGATCCACCAAGAGAGAAGAATTTCATCACCGTTCACCATGTTGGTGATAATGGCTTAAACACCTGATGAGAGAGAGACCTAGCAGCACAATATGATGGAAGCCGAAGAACGCAGTATAATGTCTCCGGACGAGCGCTGGAGGTCTTGCCCACGCTCAAAATGGAAAGGATTTACTGTACCCGTTCGTCCTGGGGATGCGATGACCCATCTGCTATAACATCGCATTCCTGGAGTTCCGGGACAGAGCGGAGTTAAATGAACCTCTAGTCAAATAAGGAATGTGTCGGAAATTCAGCTGAGTTATCGAAAAAGCAGTGGGTATCACGAGACAAAGTATCTCTAGGGTCGTTACGGGCTTAAGTTTAATAAAAATAAGAGTTTAGTGCTTTTCAGTCGGTCAACACGAATGTACCCAAAAGAGATGGGTTATGCCCTAATCCTGAAATAAATTACATGAGATTAATAAAACACTAGGATGACCAGTTTCGATCGTCAAGCGATCATCATCAGATCCAATACACTTAGGCTATAAAATCTATGTTTGAAATACAGGTGAAAATATTTACAATATGTACAATTATTTAGTTGCAGTATTGGTACTGCAACTGTCAGTGTATGCTAAATGCAGTATATATGTTAGGTGAAATGCTAAATGGTGATAGCTATCCGGAGATTGTACTTTAGAGAGATTATATGGTTGTAAACTATGGTTAAACTATAAAATTTTAGGCTAACTACTTATCTGATTGTCTTCCGTACTACAGCTATTCGCAGTTTTCGTGCTCACTTGAACTCGCTGTGCGGTCGACTGCGGTGGTTATCTTAACGACTGGTTTTTCCCTGCCTTCCCCCCTGTCCCTACGTGCTGTGGGGAGTGATCGCGATGTGTTTATGTGAGGTGTTGCCAACCTAGATAAGATGTATGTTATTGAATGAGGTGGATCTACAACTATTAAAGACCGTGGATTAGTCCTCGCCACGCGTGGAGCATAACCCATTCGAACTAAGCGTTGACGGTCTTATGAGGACGTCCCGGCACCTTTAATACTGCCTCTAATATGGGCCTTGGTTTATTGCAGAAGAAAAGTACATCGTACACCTGATCCAGATAACATTTACCTATTAAAAAACCCCTAATTTCCCCCCTTTTTTATCTAGCTTGGCTGTGTCGCAGCACGTAGGGACAGGGGGGGAAGGCAGGGAAAAACCAGTCGTTAAGATAACCACCGCAGTCGACCGCACAGCGAGTTCAAGTGAGCACGAAAACTGCGAATAGCTGTAGTACGGAAGACAATCAGATAAGTAGTTAGCCTAAAATTTTTTAGTGTAACCATAGTTTACAACCATATAATCTCTCTAAAGTACAATCTCCGGATAGCTATCACCATTTAGCATTTCACCTAACATATATACTGCATTTAGCATACACTGACAGTTGCAGTACCAATACTGCAACTAAATAATTGTACATATTGTAAATATTTTCACCTGTATTTCAAACATAGATTTTATAGCCTAAGTGTATTGGATCTGATGATGATCGCTTGACGATCGAAACTGGTCATCCTAGTGTTTTATTAATCTCATGTAATTTATTTCAGGATTAGGGCATAACCCATCTCTTTTGGGTACATTCGTGTTGACCGACTGAAAAGCACTAAACTCTTGTTTACTAAGGCAACACTGAAAATATGGCTTCAAACACCACAATGTTTAATAAAAATAATGCAAATATAAATGGGCGCCATCAACTGAATTCCTAGCAAACCACTTCCTTTCCGGATAAGCCTTACTCAAGACAAGGAAAGAAAAAGGAACATCACACCATCATCAGATCACAACTAAGATAAAAACAAATTTATTTTACTTTGATAGTCAGACAGACATTTTAAATATAACTCCTACCTAAGAGTATGGTCGAATGCCAACGTTAAATTGTCATTGTCCAAAATCGAACCATCTCTTTTCTAATCCAAAAATATTTCATCCACATAACAAGAAAAATCTCTAAAGTTCTCTTGGGTTCTCAGGATCACTGTAGCACTATGTCTTTCGTCACTGACATTTGTGAAACCTGAGACCTAATTTCTCTTTAATTTAACATCATCAATGTGGATTTGAAAAAGTTATTAATCTGTCTAAACATACACATATTATAATCACATATATTAAACATCACGTAATTTATGGCTTGCATGGCATAATTTAAATGTTGAACATGTTAGTCAAAGGCTCCTAAACATCGAATAATTAATTTACACTATTTACATTGTCATTCACAATTACTTATCTGTGAATTACAGAAAAATCATGGCTGATTGGTCATCGTTATCGTCATCATCAAAATTAAACATTTCTCACATTAATTCTCACTTCAAAATTCTACATATTCCTGTCAGAATCCTTAATTCATCACCATGACATCATTTAAATTCTCAACTCAAGTTGCAATTCCTTCAAATTATATCTTAATTAAATTTATTTAATTCCATATAAATTCATTAATCATCAGCTTCTTTAATTAATTATCACCTTCTAATTCAGTTATTCATCATCATTACAATCGTCTATTAATTTATTTCAATCAGTTTAATTTATCCAATCTTTAATTCATCCATTTATTTAATTCATTGATTCATTTCAAAATTTAATTTATCAAATTATTTAAATTTCAATCTTCTGGTTATTTAGATTTTCATTATTTCATCTAGTCATTCTGATTTTTATTTCATTAGGTCAGATCGTTAATATGCTTAAATCTCAGATTATTATTTCATTAATTATTATTCGCAGAAAATCTTGTATTATCAACTTCATTTATTTGTTTAATTTCCTAACAAATTGTTTAATATGGTTTATAGAACGTTGTCTTACAGTTTTATCACTTCCAAGTTATATCTCGTATTTAATTTTCATGCCAAAAAATATTATTGCCTCCACGACATCACGTTGGATCTAACTATCCACAACGACATTACATTTCCTCAATACTTCAAATATCACATTTGAATACAACAATTATTCCACAAAACTCCATAAATATTCAGCCCATACAGCATGAATCTCAACAATTACGCTAGACTGGGTACGACGACCTCATGTCTGCCTCAAAATACATTATCAACGTTGCTACTATCACTTGGCAACTTCCACAAAATGCCTACCACAAACTCCACTTAACCATGTTGCATGATCTACAAAAAATATATAACTGGCTTCAAATTATCAACGCACACAATCTCCAATAACTGTAATTACTCTGATCACATCTAGACAACTTCTTAAACAATTGGAAAAAAAATATTACCTCAGTAATTTAAGATCTGCTTTCAAATAGCATAAATTCTCTTACAATTTTCATAACTCACATCACAGAAAAACACCAATGTGCTATAATCTCTCATATCAAAATCTGCAATACTGATCTGCCTTAAAATAAATCTGACCATTAATGATTCATCTTACTAGATTCAATTACTTTAAATCCTTCTCAAAGGTATCAAACACAATTATAAACTCATCAAAAGCATCAGCTGTAACAACTGTTAAACTGAAATTACTCTCAAAAGAGTATAGCAACAAAATATTGGATTGGCAAACAAGAATTACTAAACGTAATCCTGCTGACATTTATCGTTATTGTATTTAACAAAATTTCGACTGATATGTGACTAGTAGTTCCTTGTTTGATTCACTTACAATCTCGTGTACACTCGGATGATAAAAATGAGTCCCTCAATGGCGAGTAAGATGTGTAACCACCGTACAGTCGTATAAATACGAAAGACCTCGCCCCGTCGACTTAGATGATAGTGCCCTGAACGATGGGTAAGATGAGTAGCCACCATACAATCGTATAAATACGAAAGACCCCATCTCGTAGACTATATGAGTGAATGTACCAGATAGGAATCAACAAGTTTCTAGTTGTCATATAAAAGCGATGTTCATTCACTAAAGTGAATAACTTCTTAATATCTCCAAACAATCCAATGGAAAAAATCCCTACTGATGAATAATACACACTCGCTAGTATGCAATGAACTGACGAAGTAATTTTAGATAATCAATTGCAGATCACGAGTTCGAAATACTCGTTACACAAAAAAACTATTCATGAAAAATATCCTAGCTGGAAAAATGTCTAAAAGACCAAACATCTGCTTAATAAAGCCAACCAATGGTGAGAATTTCATATAATGATGCCTGCCATATCATATGGTCACTCCATATTCTAGCAAATTCGAAGTATATAAAGTCAAACCATGTCTAAATAATCGTATCACTCCTATTAGAAAAATATACATGTGTGCCCAGTATTCATGAAAATAATCGTATCAGGTAGTTATAACTCTTACAGTACCTTTTCAAAATCAGCTGTTATTAAATTTCCAAGATCGTCGATTTTCCCTACATAATGAATTTCTCGAAAGATCGGCGTGAATATCATTCCATCCATGAAATGACGATTGCATTCGAAATCCCAAGTGAATCAGCTGGTGGACCTCCTCTCGTCAGGAATCGAATCCATCGCTCTGCGGTGCCATCTTGTCTCTATCTGCGTCTACTCTGACATGTTGAACTTCGGATTACCCATAGCGGATATTGTCCAACTCCTCTCGAAAATGTTCATGGAAACAGCGGACCCCCTATTCCTCTTCTAAGTTACGCCACTGTCCCATTAAATGTTCAGTTTGAGTATTGAAAGATCAATCTCTAATAACTGCTAAGTCTCACTTTCGTAAAAATAAAATTTTACATGAGAGTGTCCAAGTTTACGAAACACCCTGTAGTTGTCTGTATTTGGTAATTCATGAAACTGCATAAGAAATAAATTTCATTAATGCACGATCTAATGTTCATCCGTGCCTATGCTAACGACATTCCGCTTGCTTGAAATTGTTAAAGTAACTTTGAATGCGTTAAGCAAAGCATAGTCATAAAGTTGTTCAGAAGAACTGTGTTCAAACTGCGTTGAAATGTAGCTTGTAATAAAGTCTCCAACTACTTGCAGTGCTGTTCTAACATATCCCGGCCGTCTGTGATTGCTTGCTCGGCAAGTCCCCCTGGATCAATGACCTGCTTGTCGTTCGCTGCTCGGCGATGCTGAAACTGTCGCCTACACTCTGCCGTGACAGTTTCGGTATGCTACGCGACCTTCACCGTGCGTCTGGCTTGCGCTACAGAGCTCGACCCTACTTGCTCGACTGACAGAGCTCCACTGAATGTGCTGGCACTGTCTTCTCACTTATCTGCCTGGCGCAGACACGTGGTGTTGTCCCCCACCACTGTGCTCTCGCGTCACGATCATAGTCTCGAACCCACATCATCTCGGCTGTTCCGTTATAAAATAACTTAAGGGTTATTTGACTTCCTTACAATTATTTCCACATATAATGCATGTTATATCTTCTCTTCTAAGATGTTTAATTACCATATTCCACACATATCTTAATAAAACTTCACATCTCTATCCATAATTCCATCTTCTTACAGATGTCAGTGCCTCCTTGATCCTAGACCTCCTACGTCATCTTGACATTCTTCTTGACTCGATCGGTGGGCTATCTTCTCCTAACTCTTCCCAAAACCTCAACTACGGCTTAATGTCAGCTGGCGTAGCCGATAGCCTAAACTAGGTATCGGGTACATCTCTCCCGTACATCTCCTTTTTTTAATCAGGATTGAGAAAAAATACACTCTCAGGCATTTTTATATATAATACATGTACACGATAGCTCTACAATTCCCTTACTCAGCATGATGGTACTTCCTAATGCTAGCTGCATTAAAAGTTCCTACAACTTCATCAGTATCCATTCTGACAATCTTGTAGCTATTATTCTGGTATGTTTGTTCAATACGGAACGGACCAGCGTACAATGGAGCAAATTTATGGTAGATCTTCAGCTGAAGGTTCGAAGTGACTGGCTTCATAATCAGCACCTCATCATTTTCTTGAAATGTCTCGTGGAACCTCCTTCCTGCCTGTCTCCTGGCTCTCTTTTCCGCCTGTCTTCTGAGCCTCTCTCCTGCCATCTCGACTCTTCTTTCTTGTGTGGGTTGAGGATCTACTGGTGCCCTCACGACTCGGTCCCATGGTCTATCCGGTTTCAATCCATGATGAAGCATGGACGGAATCTGTCCTGTGCTTTCATGTACTGTGGAATTCAAGCATTGGCTAATGATGGGTATCACTTCCATCCATCTATGGTGTTGCCTTGACACATATAAGCGACACATCTTACTGATCTCCGGCATAATTCTTTCGGCTGGATTTCCCTCTGGATACCGTACAGAATTAAACACATGCCTTATTCCTAAACGTTCCATAGCAGTAGAAAATTCCATACTAGTAAATTGCGATCCATGGTCACTCAACAAAACTTCAGGTTTCCCCATGCTCGGAATAACTGTTTTCTCAAGTCTGTTTATCACGAACTTGGATGTAGCTTTCTGTATAGGGCATAGAGATACGTATTTCGAAAATACGTCAACTGTTACCAAAACGAACTGATTTCCCTTCATCGAACGAGGAATCGGACCGAAAATGTCCGTCGCGAAAAGTTCTCTTGGCTTGCTGGGTAATATTGATCTAGGAACTTCTTTCATTAACTTAGATGAGTATTTACTTCGCTGACAACTGTCACAGGTCTTTATGACGTCGCGAATCGTTTGTCCCATTTGTCTCCAAACGAAAGTTTCTTGAGCGAGAGCCAAAGTCTTGTCTACACCTACATGAGCTGCAGTTCGGTGTATCATCCAAATAACTGGTTTGTCAAGCTTGGGTGGGATCACTACTCTAAGTTTAGTATGAACCTGGTCGATATATTGGCATATAACACCTCCCATAATATGATATTTTCTAGCCTCTATCTCAGTTCTTTGAAAATCCGGATCAGCGTTGTCCATTCTGCGTGTCAAAAAACGGTAAATTCTTCGCAAAGGTGCATATCTCTTCTGAGTTTGCGCTAACAACTTCAACTTTTCTAGAGTACCATTATCCTCTTGAATCAAATTTATATGGTTGATAATTACTTCCTCACAAGGGTTTCTGCTCAACACATCTGCTAACAGATTTAATTTCCCAGGTCTATGTACAACAGTTGGGTTAAATTGCTGTAAGAACTGAGCCCATCTGGTGATGCGGTCACTCGCTAAGTCTGTCTTCATAATAAATTGGAGGGCTTTATGATCTGTGATCACTGTTATGTCATGTCCAAACAACACCTTCTTCCACGTTTTAAGAGCATGAACCACTGCTAATGCCTCTAACTCAGTTGCATAGTAATTCTTCTCAAAATTCCTAAGCTTGCGACTGGTGAAAGCTAAATACCTATGTTTCTTGTCATCATCCAACTGATATAGGATCCCACTGATACCTATTTTGGATGCGTCTGTCTCTACAAAAAATCTTCTTGTAAAATCAGGGTACTCAAGCTTGATATTTTGGATCAGCATTTTCTTGGCCGCTAAAACACTTGATTGCATCTATCATCCCATTTCCATCGATTTCCCTTTCTTAGTAAATCCTGCAGAGGTGCCATCGTCTCAGTATATTCAGGACAATGTGTTGAAAAGAACTGACACATGCCTAAAAACTGCCGTACCTCCTTAATCTTTCGTGGGGTTGGAAACTCCGAAATTGCCATGATCTTCTTTGGATTGGGCCTATAACCATCTCCAGCGATTCTATGTTCAAGAAATTCAATTTCTTCATGAAAGAACTGACATTTATTGAAATTCACCTTGAAGTTCGTCCTCCTAAGATCTTCAAAAAGCATTTGAAGGTGCTTGATATGTTCTTCCGCTGTCTCAGATGCTATAATCAGGTCATCAATATAGCTTACCACATGCTCCTTAACTGCATCTGACAAATTTTCATCTAGTGCTCGGATCATCACCGGACCACTATTTTTCACTCCAAAAGGTAACCTATTGAATACATATGTTTTATGGTCAAACAAGAACCCTGTGTATTGTTTGCAGTCTTCTGCTAGCTCAACATGATAATAAGAACTAGTCAGATCGATTGTCGAAAAGAAACTCTTTCCTCTGAATCTGCGTAACAATTCACGAATAACAGGTGGTCTGTCATGTTCAGGAAGAACTCTTTCATTAAGTGCTCTGGCATCTAGACATATCCTCAGCTTACCATTAGGTTTCTTGACAACAGCTAAAGGATTCAAATAAGCAGTTGGCATTTTCTTAATTATTCCATCTTTCTCCATATCGCTTATCATTATGCTAACTTCCTCCTTCCATTTATCCGGAATGGGATATAAATTTTTATGGTACGGTTTGTCATCCATCAACTTGATGCTGTAGGTAAAATTTTCTATGAGACCTGGTTTGTCATTGAATATGTCCTCATATTCTGAAATTACTTGATCAAACTGCCCCTTAATTTCTGGATTTATTTTACTTGTCATGCCAGTTTTATCTTCTATAGACCTTTCAACGCTGCATACAATCTCATCCAATATATCCTCTCTAAAGAATGTCATCTCCGATTCCTGATTTTCCATGACCCCTTCTTGAAAGTACATGCGCCTACTCTGCATATCTATGATCAGACCACTCTCACTTAAGAAATCCACTCCTAGGATCATGTCAAAATGTAGTTGACCCACTACTAGGAACATCTGTTCAAAACTTCTGGTTCCAATCCCAACATCTAAAAGTACCTGACTTTTACATTTCATACTCCTGTCTGGGATCACCCCTTGAATTTTGCTAACAACAGTTGGCAACATTGTAATTTCTCCTAATAATTTCAATTCATCCAGGCAACCTATGGATATCAAGCTCACCATAGCCCCCGTGTCTACAAGTGTCTTTATTTCTTTTCCCATGACTTCTACACTAATAACTGGCAATTCATGTCTATTTTCCCGATGTACTATGTCTTCCTCCTCGATTAAATCCTCGTCCTTGACCTGATACGTTTCCACAATGATGATCGATTCCCAATGATTAGCATTTTTCTCTCGAGTTAATTTGACGTTTTTTTTTCTTCGCCACTCGTGCTTGCTCGATTGACATCTCTCACTGTCTCCTCGAGTGGTGCACTAGGCTGTCTATCTTCTTGCCTCGACCTCTCATATCCACGATTATCTCGTCTGTCGTTAGGATCGTTTCTTCGGCCATCCTGCCTGTCGTTCCCATTATACTGTTGACCTTGGCTCCAGTTATTTCTGCCCCGATATCTATTGTTATATCGATTCCTGTCTTGATATTCTGGTTATAATTTCTATATCGGCTATCTCTTGCTTCTTGATCGTATGGCCTCTCATATGGTCCTCTATATCGATCATTTCCTCGAGCGTTACGGATGTTTCCTCGATTCCCTTCGTTCCGTCGGTTTTCCCAGGAATCTCTTCTGTCCGTTTGAGCTGCATTGTCTACGACTACCGCATTCACCTCTTGCGTGTTTCTATTGTCGTTTCTGGTGTTTCTAGGCGTAACTTGTGCGCTTGTATAGTCCAATCGCCGTAAAATGTCGTCATAATGCTCAAGTGTATTGGCTCCCGACGCTATTAGTGATCGCTGTACCTCAATCGGTAACTGTCTCGCTATAGCTAGCAAAAGCTCTTCTTCTGGCAATGGAGGAATCAGAAACTGTAATTTAGCCAGCTGTGACGTGAAATAATTGGCATAATGCGTCGGATGTGACGTAGAATAGCGCTTTGAGTACATTTCCGCTCTTACGTTAAGTTGATCCTCGGCACTCCAAAATCTCCTCAAGAAAGCTATTGCAAATTGCTCCATGTTCGCAAAATTGCTTCTGAACGCTCTAAACCAAGTAAGCGCAGACCCATCTAAGGCGCGTTCGACTATCCTTAGCTCTCTTTCTTTGGCTACCCTATGTTCCGCCATGTAGTCTCGAATATCTCGCAGAAATTCGACTGGTGTGACTCCTGTATTTCCCGAAAACTTCCTCGGCTTGTCATCCAGATTCCTAATAATGGTGACTGGACCTGAGTATCGTTCGCTTGGACCCAACGTACTCCTATTCGAACTTGGATTATCCTGAGGGGTTGAACTGGCCCTTTCGAATGTCACATTCGGTTGCATTTGACGGTCTTCTCCCATGCTAGCTTCTTGATTACTCATACTGCGGTCTATCGCTGTCTGATTTATCAATGTTTCCCCTGATGTTATATTCTGACCGGTGAAACTGTTAAACATGGATTCTAGTCTAGTTATCCTGTCTTCTGCTAATTTCTTGACCTGCGTCTTCCACTCATCTAACGATGTAACATCCTGCGTTTTGTTACTCTCGTCTAAGTCGTTTTTCAACTTGTCAATTTTGCCTTCGCACGTATTCTTTACTAACGCGACTTGTTCCTTTAACAGATCAACATCTGTTCTAAATAGAGTTGAATCTATCTTCATCGCTTCCTTGTTCTCCGTAAACCTCGCTTCTAAGTTTGCCATACCTGCGATTAATTTTTCATCTAACCCTTCACGTTTCTCTTTTGCTTCGGCATCGACCTCACTATACCGTTCTTCCACGATTGCACCGACTCTATTTTTGAATAAAGCTAAGTTTTCATTAACCTTTTGCTCTATATCGTCGTCCATCTTCCTAATATCTTTCTGCAATTGATTTTCTAATGATTTTAAATTAGAATTAACCTCTCCTAAGACTTCCTCTTTAATGGTCCCAATTACTGTCTTTAAATCTTTTATCTCATTACCTAGATTCGTTTCTAGACCTTTGATTTTAGTCTCGAAAGATACTTCGGTAGACCACTCTTGAATTTTGCCTACATCTGTCACCAAACCATCGATGTCGAATCTCAATTTCGATACATCTGATTTAATGTCTTTCTGTATGGACATAACGTCAGTTCTTAAAGTAAAAATATTTTCTTCTCCTCTACTTTCTAATTCAATAATATTTTTTCTTAACATTTGAACATTTTCCTCTCCTTTCATGTTTACTGCAATTATGTCTAATTGTAAAGTCTTCAGCATTTCATTATTCTTTAAAGTTAAGCTATTCTCTAATCTAGTTAACTTGTTTTCTAATTCAGTGTTAGTTTCTTCACTACGAGCTTGTAATTTCTCTTCCAACGATTTGAAATTATCCTCACTATTTGATTGTAATTTTTCTTCTAATGACTTAAAATTGTCTTCACTATTTGACTGTAGCCTAGTCTCTAATGACTTTAAATTATCTTCACTAGTTGACTGCAATAATTTTACATTAGCTTCGTTACTAGTTTGTAATGCTTGCACATTTTCTTTACATTTAGCTTCTAATCTAGCTTCTGAATTATTAATTTGTTCTTTAACTTCCGTTTCCATCTTAGAAATAGTTTCTGCAATACCAGACATACCCGTCTGTAACTCTCCTAACACCTTAGCTAAATTTTCCGGCAACATAATTATATTTTCAATATACGTTTTATACAGAGACGTTAGACAACAACACATCACAATGTCTCAATTCCTGCATTCACTTGGGTATAGGAAAAATGTCTTATAATTAACATGATATTACTAATACGATTAACATGAACACTGGAATGGGCACACAAGTACATTGTCTGACTAAGTTTAATAAATTTTGTAACATACTTAAATGAACTTGAGATCAATCTCTCAGTAATCTAAATCTGATGTGATTCCATAGAATAAACAAAATCGAAGCCCCACTAGTTGGATAAAGCCAATTCTCCCTCTCTCTCTGTACCCGTTCGTCCTGGGGATGCGATGACCCATCTGCTATAACATCACATTCCTGCAGTTCCGGGACAGAGCGGAGTTAAATGAACCTCTAGTCAAATAAGGAATGTGTCGGAAATTCAGCTGAGTTATCGAAAAAGCAGTGGGTATCACGAGACAAAGTATCTCTAGGGTCGTTACGGGCTTAAGTTTAATAAAAAATAATGCAAATATAAATGGGCGCCATCAACTGAATTCCTAGCAAACCACTTCCTTTCCGGATAAGCCTTACTCAAGACAAGGAAAGAAAAAGGAACATCACACCATCATCAGATCACAACTAAGATAAAAACAAATTTATTTTACTTTGATAGTCAGACAGACATTTTAAATATAACTCCTACCTAAGAGTATGGTCGAATGCCAACGTTAAATTGTCATTGTCCAAAATCGAACCATCTCTTTTCTAATCCAAAAATATTTCATCCACATAACAAGAAAAATCTCTAAAGTTCTCTTGGGTTCTCAGGATCACTGTAGCACTATGTCTTTCGTCACTGACATTTGTGAAACCTGAGACCTAATTTCTCTTTAATTTAACATCATCAATGTGGATTTGAAAAAGTTATTAATCTGTCTAAACATACACATATTATAATCACATATATTAAACATCACGTAATTTATGGCTTGCATGGCATAATTTAAATGTTGAACATGTTAGTCAAATGCTCCTAAACATCGAATAATTAATTTACACTATTTACATTGTCATTCACAATTACTTATCTGTGAATTACAGATAAATCATGGCTCATTGGTCATCGTTATCGTCATCATCAAAATTAAACATTTCTCACATTAATTCTCACTTCAAAATTCTACATATTCCTATCAGAATCCTTAATTCATCACCATGACATCATTTAAATTCTCAACTCAAGTTGCAATTCCTTCAAATTATATCTTAATTAAATTTATTTAATTCCATATAAATTCATTAATCATCAGCTTCTTTAATTAATTATCACCTTCTAATTCAGTTATTCATCATCACTACAATCGTCTATTAATTTATTTCAATCAGTTTAATTTATCCAATCTTTAATTCATCCATTTATTTAATTCATTGATTCATTTCAAAATTTAATTTATCAAATTATTTAAATTTCAATCTTCTGGTTATTTAGATTTTCATTATTTCATCTAGTCATTCTGATTTTTATTTCATTAGGTCAGATCGTTAATATGCTTAAATCTCAGATTATTATTTCATTAATTATTATCCGCAGAAAATCTTGTATTATCAACTTCATTTATTTGTTTAATTTCCTAACAAATTGTTTAATATGGTTTATAGAACGTTGTCTTACAGTTTTATCATTTCCAAGTTATATCTCGTATTTAATTTGCATGCCAAAAAATATTATTGCCTCCACGACATCACGTTGGATCTAACTATCCACAACGACATTACATTTCCTCAATACTTCAAATATCACATTTGAATACAACAATTATTCCACAAAACTCCATAAATATTCAGCCCATACAGCATGAATCTCAACAATTACGCTAGACTGGGTACGACGACCTCATGTCTGCCTCAAAATACATTATCAACGTTGCTACTATCACTTGGCAACTTCCACAAAATGCCTACCACAAACTCCACTTAACCATGTTGCATGATCTACAAAAAATATATAACTGGCTTCAAATTATCAACGCACACAATCTCCAATAACTGTAATTACTCTGATCACATCTAGACAACTTCTTAAACAATTGGAAAAAAAATATTACCTCAGTAATTTAAGATCTGCTTTCAAATAGCATAAATTCTCTTACAATTTTCATAACTCACATCACAGAAAAACACCAATGTGCTATAATCTCTCATATCAAAATCTGCAATACTGATCTGCCTTAAAATAAATCTGACCATTAATGATTCATCTTACTAGATTCAATTACTTTAAATCCTTCTCAAAGGTATCAAACACAATTATAAACTCATCAAAAGCATCAGCTGTAACAACTGTTAAACTGAAATTACTCTCAAAAGAGTATAGCAACAAAATATTGGATTGGCAAACAAGAATTACTAAACGTAATCCTGCTGACATTTATCGTTATTGTATTTAACAAAATTTCGACTGATATGTGACTAGTAGTTCCTTGTTTGATTCACTTACAATCTCGTGTACACTCGGATGATAAAAATGAGTCCCTCAATGGCGAGTAAGATGTGTAACCACCGTACAGTCGTATAAATACGAAAGACCTCGCCCCGTCGACTCAGATGATAGTGCCCTGAACGATGGGTAAGATGAGTAGCCACCATACAATCGTATAAATACGAAAGACCCCATCTCGTAGACTATATGAGTGAATGTACCAGATAGGAATCAACAAGTTTCTAGTTGTCATATAAAAGCGATGTTCATTCACTAAAGTGAATAACTTCTTAATATCTCCAAACAATCCAATGGAAAAAATCCCTACTGATGAATAATACACACTCGCTAGTATGCAATGAACTGACGAAGTAATTTTAGATAATCAATTGCAGATCACGAGTTCGAAATACTCGTTACACAAAAAAACTATTCATGAAAAATATCCTAGCTGGAAAAATGTCTAAAAGACCAAACATCTGCTTAATAAAGCCAACCAATGGTGAGAATTTCATATAATGATGCCTGCCATATCATATGGTCACTCCATATTCTAGCAAATTCGAAGTATATAAAGTCAAACCATGTCTAAATAATCGTATCACTCCTATTAGAAAAATATACATGTGTGCCCAGTATTCATGAAAATAATCGTATCAGGTAGTTATAACTCTTACAGTACCTTTTCAAAATCAGCTGTTATTAAATTTCCAAGATCGTCGATTTTCCCTACATAATGAATTTCTCGAAAGATCGGCGTGAATATCATTCCATCCATGAAATGACGATTGCATTCGAAATCCCAAGTGAATCAGCTGGTGGACCTCCTCTCGTCAGGAATCGAATCCATCGCTCTGCGGTGCCATCTTGTCTCTATCTGCGTCTACTCTGACATGTTGAACTTCGGATTACCCATAGCGGATATTGTCCAACTCCTCTCGAAAATGTTCATGGAAACAGCGGACCCCCTATTCCTCTTCTAAGTTACGCTACTGCCCCATTAAATTTTCAGTTTGAGTATTGAAAGATCAATCTCTAATAACTGCTAAGTCTCACTTTCGTAAAAATAAAATTTTACATGAGAGTGTCCAAGTTTACGAAACACCCTGTAGTTGTCTGTATTTGGTAATTCATGAAACTGCATAAGAAATAAATTTCATTAATGCACGATCTAATGTTCATCCGTGCCTATGCTAACGACATTCCGCTTGCTTGAAATTGTTAAAGTAACTTTGAATGCGTTAAGCAAAGCATAGTCATAAAGTTGTTCAGAAGAACTGTGTTCAAACTGCGTTGAAATGTAGCTTGTAATAAAGTCTCCAACTACTTGCAGTGCTGTTCTAACATATCCCGGCCGTCTGTGATTGCTTGCTCGGCAAGTCCCCCTGGATCAATGACCTGCTTGTCGTTCTCTGCTCGGCGATGCTGAAACTGTCGCCTACACTCTGCCGTGACAGTTTCGGTATGCTACGCGACCTTCACCGTGCGTCTGGCTTGCGCTACAGAGCTCGACCCTACTTGCTCGACTGACAGAGCTCCACTGAATGTGCTGGCACTGTCTTCTCACTTATGTGCCTGGCGCAGACACGTGGTGTTGTCCCCCACCACTGTGCTCTCGCGTCACGATCATAGTCTCGAACCCACATCATCTCGGCTGTTCCGTTATAAAATAACTTAAGGGTTATTTGACTTCCTTACAATTATTTCCACATATAATGCATGTTATATCTTCTCTTCTAAGATGTTTAATTACCATATTCCACACATATCTTAATAAAACTTCACATCTCTATCAATAATTCCATCTTCTTACAGATGTCAGTGCCTCCTTGATCCTAGACCTCCTACGTCATCTTGACATTCTTCTTGACTCGATCGGTGCGCTATCTTTTCCTAACTCTTCCCAAAACCTCAACTACGGCTTAATGTCAGCTGGCGTAGCCGATAGCCTAAACTAGGTATCGGGTACATTACATCTCAATTATTCCTGTTGGAATGAGGTGAGCTACCATTTTCTTCGCCGTGAGTCATGATTAATATCATTTTGTAGGGTGATGGTCTTTGGTGGAGTAGTTTTAACGACCGTACTTCGATTCACAGTCATCTAGGTAGGATTTATTTAGTTTTGTTTCTTTTAGTTTACCGTCTATGATAATTTTTCACTTTTCCATGCACATCGCAGCGTACGTTTCCAATACATTTCCCATTTATGAATTAGTCACCTGAATAATGTGTGTTTTTCTCACACGGTGCACTAAAGGTCACTTCGAATTTCACTTTGAACAAACCAATTGTGTCAATAATTCAACGGAGCAGTAAATATTGTTAATTAATTAACTGTTGTGAGCTCCTTATTTTAGCTCCTCTTTAGTAACATGTGAAGCATGCCACTGAGAGGGCGTCTCATTTAATGGGAGAGTTTACCCATTTACCTATCTTTGTGTAATACATTTTTTTTTTTCGAGTGGAAAGTCTACCAGTAGATTCAATGTGAAGGAGTGTAATATCTTTCGGTTAGTACTTCTAATCCAGATTCACGCTAGTAACGGATCATTTACAATTAACGCCACTGTATTATATGGTTTGAATGTTTATCTAATACATTTGAAGTACCTAGAATGCACATGTATAATTTTTGACAAACCCGCCGTGAGCGTGATATCTTCCAAACATCTTAGTACGAGTGGAATATCTCTCGTCTTGTATTGTTTGCTTTGCCCATGCAAGCATACCATTCTTCATAATTTTTTGACTACTATTTCTACATCATGAACATTACAGTGAGTGTTATATTATGAACTGCAAGTGTAGGATCATTATTTGAACATTTTTGTGGATCCAATATGCTAATGAAACGAACACTTTAGATTTTACTGTTTGCCAAAGCAACTCGTAACAGTTTGAGAATGAACAAATGTATTTTACTTGAGAGGACAAGTGTCATCAAGGTCACGCGCAGTGATGCCAACCAAGAATCTCAAATGAGACAAGACTTTTGACAAATGCCATGCTAATGCTTTTGATGAATGATTTATACTGAATAAGCCAGGTTTTATAAGCTTCTTAAAACTAGGTCAAGTTGACCGCTATTTCTTTGGAATGCAATGCTACAATGTGACAGCAGGTCACCAATTCTATTAACGATATTCGACTGTGTTGTGAGCGAAGGATATTTGGATAAGATTTTGTTGTTTAAGATATTAGAGTTGTCTTGTGACACTGATTGACATATTTTTAAGGCTATGATCATTTTTCTCACCTGTTGTGAATGTTCTTGCCGTGTTTTCATACACGATGAATGGGGTGGTTGCCCATATTTTTTTGTTCAGGTTGCCGGCCTTGTTTCAAAGCTGAGCGCTTGACAGACCGAGGTTCCTGATGTGATCCAGGCGGACACACCGTGTTACTTTAATATGGTTTTTGAGGTTTTTGATAGCTCGGAGTAGGCATGTTCGCGTGTATTTGGGTGTACACAAGTGGTCTTATCCACTAGTTAGGATGCCTTGCACATGGTCAATCGGCATAATTAAGGAATCTTAAACCAACGACAACTAATAATCATAAATTAAATGAGAAGATGTAATGAACTTAAACGAATGTTATAATTCTCGTTAATCACTAAACATGAGAATGTAATGTAAACTGTATCTAAAACTAATTACACACTTCCATACTCGAAGAAGAAATGGAAAACAAAAGGACAATAAGGCAAATAAAGGACAGGAGGAAAAGAAATGCCCTCAACCCTCGAAGAGCGAGGATTAAGGCACTTGGAACGAAGGAGAGCCATGAAAGGCAGTTACGAAAGCAATAGAAGGGAGGGTACACCTCAGAAGCAATGGAAAAAGGGGAGAAATCGGACCAAGCTCAGGAATCCCTCGTTGTCGCCAACTCCCGAACTCACCAGCCGTGAGCCCTAGAGGGTGTATCACTATTGAGGGTGCACCAGACGTGGTGTGAATACACACAATCTGCCCTTTAAGGGACTTGAGGAGAAGGCAGGAGATATGAAGAGAACAGAAGAGGTCCGAGAATGAGGAATCAGAGAAGATGAGACAAGGGCCTATTAAGGCGGAAAAGAGAAAAACTCCCCAGGCCTCGGATACCCTAATACCGACGAGGTCGGAAAATAATAAGGCAGGTTGATAGGGAAGATGACAGAGAAGCCCGGCACAAGTAAGTGGAAGTAATGCCGAACTCAGCTTGATCCCCGTGGTCGCCAACTCACGTCCCACTAGTCGTGAGCCCCTGGGGCATCTAGGTTATTAGCTCAGATTGCTATCATACTGTACTTTTAACAGTGCCCAACATCTAGGTTATTCGCTCAGATAGTTACGATACTGTCTTTTCAGAGAGCACAACATCTAGGTTATTAGCTCAGACAGTTATGATATCAGTGTTTTAAGAGAGCCCAACCTCTGATACTGTTGTTTAAATGATGATGATGATGTATGCTGTTCTTAGGAGCCAAACATCTAGGTTATCGCCCCCTTAAGTTTTCGTTGATATTGAAACATGAGAATGTATTAAAAACCCTCGAAGATTGAGGATTGAGGGTAGAGTTGTTTTAAGAGAGCCCCACGTTTAAGTTATTAGCTCTGATAGCTGTGATGCGTTGTTTTAAGGGTGTCCCAACATCCAGTTGTTAGCTCTGATAGCCATCATACTGTAATTTTAAAGATCCCAACATCTTAGTTATTATGATAATTAGGGCTCGGATTTTTAGGTAAATAAATATATTTTTACGTAAATACATATTTTAAGCATTTTTCTATAAATACATAAATTCCTGCTTTTCACACATGAAAAACGTATTATTTACATTTATTTTAAAATCAGTATGCTAGATCTTTCAGTTTATTGCATTTCTGTTCTGTGTTACTTCAACGGGGAAGAACCTGTGAGCTATCTAATCTTCATGCAGAGCATATGTGAACTTGCAAATGTGTTATTCTTAAATTGTCGCCCGGTACCACTCACTGTGAAAGCCAGGAATTTCCTTGTCCATAGCCATATTGCACCACGTGCTAGACCTCCCCCTCCCCCAGCTACCTGGAACCAGTGTCACTCACATGCAGTTCATTTCTGGCACTGTGAAGTGTAAGACAGTTCTACGATGCCTAAAGTAAAAACAAGTACATGTTATCGTCTGTTGCAGAATTTAAAGATAATTTTACTTCTGATGGGGGCGTTCTGTTCTGCCAACCATGTGGGAAAGCAATCAAGGCTGAACAGCGATCTCAAGTTACCCAACACCTCAAGGGCAAGCAACATATTGCCGCAGTTTCGCACCTTCAGAAGAAGTGTTTCGCGATAATCGTCGGTCATTTGTGATGGACAACCTGAATATGTATCTCGTTGTGTATTGTAATGCTTCAGCAGTCAGTGAAACATAGAATAAATAGCATTCGTGAGTACTGCATATTGTTTATATTCACAGTAATAAACTAAATTATAATTAAATATTTTTACTTTTTTGTCACATATTTCATTTATTTTAATACATAAAAAATAAATATTTTTCAGATTTTTAGCACCTAAAAATCCGACCCCTAATGATAATAATGATGATAATGATAATTGCTGTTTTGTGGGGCTTAACATCTGGGTTATCGGCCCTAATGCTTTGGGTGATAGTGAAACATGAGAATGTAATATAAACTATATCTAAAACTAATAACACACTTCCATACTAGAAGATGAAATGGAAAACAAAAGGAGAGTAAGGCAAATAAAGGACAGGAGGAAACGAAATGCTCTCAACCTTCGAAGAGCGAGGGTTAAGGGACCTCGAACGAAGGAGAGCCATGAAAGGCAGTTAGGAAAGCTAAAAAGGAGAGGGTCCACCCCAGAGGCAATGGAAAAGGGGGAAGACATGACCCAGCTTAGGAATCCCTCGTTGTAGCCAACTCCCGAACTCACCAGCAGTGAGCCCTAGAGGGTGTAGCACTATCGAGGTTACACCAGACGTGGTGGGGCTACACACACCCTGCCTCCTTAAGGGAATTGACCAGAAGGCAGGAGATATGAAGAGAACAGAAGAGGTCTGACCCCTCGAAGAATGAGAAATCAGAGAACGGCCTATTAAGGCGAGAAAGTGAAAGGCTCCCTAGGGCTCGGATACCCTAATACCGTCGGGGTCGAAAAAGAACAAGAGTTGACCAAGGGAGGTCGATACTGAAAGATGAGGGAGGAGCCCAGCACACGTGGAAGTAATGCCGAACTCAGCTGGATCCCTGTGGTCGCCAACTCACGTCCCACTAGTCATGATCCCCTGGGGCATCTACGTTATTAGCTCAGATAACTATCATACTGTACTTTTAACTGTGTCCAACATCTAGGTTATTCGCTCTGATAGTTACGATACTGTCCTTTCAGAGAGCCCAACATCTAGGTTATTAGCTCAGACAGTTATGATACCATTGTTTTAAGAGAGACGAACATCTAGGTTATTAGCTCTGATATTGTTGTTTTGAAGATGATGATGATGATGATGATGTATGCCGTTCTAAGGAGCCATACATCTAAGCTATCGGCCCCTTAAGGTTTGGTTAATAATGCAAGATGAGAATGTATTGAAAACCTATATCTAATACAAACTACAGAGTTACATACCAAAAGAAGAAATGGTAAACAAAGAACAAATAAGGCAAATCAAGGACAGGAAGAAAAGAAATGCTCTGAACCCTCGAAGAATGAGGATATAGGGTACAGTTGTTTTAAGAGAGCCTAACTGCTAGGTACTTAGCCCAGATAGTTATGCTACCGTTGTTTCAAGAGAGCCCAACATCTAAGTTATTAGCTCCGATAGCTGTGATGCGTTGTTTTAAGACTGCCCAAACACCTAGTTATTAGCTCTGATAGCCATCATACTGTAATTTTAAAGAGCCCAACTTCTTGGTTATTATGATAATAATGATGGTGATGATGATGATGATGATGATAATTGCTGCTTTAAAGGGCCTAACACACAGGTTATCGGCCCTAATTGTTTGGGTGATAGTGAAACTTGAGAATGTATTGTAAACTAGATCTAAAATTAACTACACACTTACATCCTAGAAGAAGAAATGGAAAACGAAAGGAGAATAATACAAACAAAGGACAGGAGCAAACGAAATGCCCTCAACCCTCGAAAAGTGAGGATTGAGGGACTAGGAACGAAGGAGAGGAAAGTCAGTTAGGAAAGCTAAAGAGGAGAGGGTCCTTCCCAGAGGCAATGGAAAAGTGGGAAAACCGAACCAAACTCAGGAAGCGTTCGTTGCCGCCAACTCCTTAACTCACCAGCCGTGAGCCTTAGAGGGTGTAGTACTATCGAGGGTGCACCAGACGTGGTGGAACTACACACAACCTGCCTTCTTAGGGGCCTTGAGCAGAAGGCAGGAGATACTGTTTGATGAAAACAGAAGAGGTCTGACCCCTCGAAGAATGAGGAATCAGAGAAGGGCCTATTAAGTCGGGAAAGTGGGAGACTCTCTTGGGCTCGGATATCCTAAGACCGACGGGGTCAGAAAAGAACGAGAATTGACCAAGAGAGGTCAATACGAAAAATGACAGAGGACCCTGGCACAAGTAAGTGGAAGTAATGCCAAACTCAGCTGGGGGCCCGTGGTCACCAACTCACCTCCCACTAGTCGTTAGCCCCTGGGGCATCTAGGTTATTAGATCTGATAGTTACAATACTGCTGTTTTCAGAGAGCCCTACATCTAAGTTAAAGGTATTAGCTCAGACAGTTATGATAACATTGTTTTAAGAGAGCCCAACATCTATGTTATTAGCTCTGATACTGTTGTTTTGATGATGATGATGATGATGATGATGATGATGATGATGTATGTTGTATTAAGGAGCCTAACATATAGGTTATCGGCCCCTTATGGTTTAGGTGGTAATGGAAGATGAGAATCTATTGAAAACCTATATCTAATAATAACTACAGACTTACATACTAGAAGGAGAAATTGTATACAAAGAACAAATAAGGCAAATCAATGACAGGAAGAAAAGAAATGCCCTTAACCCTCGAAGAATGAGGATTGAAGGTACAGTTGCTTTAAGAGAGCCCAAACATCCAGTTATTGCTCTGATAGCTATCATACTGTAATTCTAAAGAGCCCAACATCTTGTTTATTATGATGATAACGATTATGATAATGATAATTGATGTTTTAAGGGGCTTAACATCTAGGTTATCGGCCCTAATGGTTTGAGTGATATTGAAACATGAGAATGTAATTTAAACTGTATCTAAAACTAATTACACACTTTCATACTAGAGGAAGAAATGGAAAACAAAAGGAGAATAAGGCATACTAGCAGTAGTGCCCGGCTTCGCCCGGTGGATTTATTTACTTTATAGATGATTATGAATACTACTACAGAACTGGCACATGATACTTAAACTACCAGAAAAAAAATTGAATATAACTTTTTGTGGTGGTGGTGGTGGTGGTGGTGGTGGTTGTAGTGGGGGTGATAAGCAGTACAGTATAATGGACGTAACATATAGATCATTTTCTCCTAATGATAATAATGATAACAATGAATAGGGAAACGGCTATTTACTAACTACAGCACTGACACGTGTAATTTACAAACAAATTTGTAATAATGATTAGAAAGAGGAGTAAGTGAAATAAAAGACACTGCCTAGGGCCTATATCTCATTGTCTGTTAGAAATTTAGAGACCAATAGTGTCGTCTTTTGTCGCATAGCGTTGTAGGAAAATAATCAGAACACTTTAGAAAACTTCGGCTGTCCCGAGCTCCTGAGGTAGCAATAGTATCATTTATGGCCACATAGCGCTCAACGATAATTTTCGGAATAAATTACGGTAAATTTGAAAGCACCAACGCTTATTGCAGCTGATAACCTCAATGTATTGCACCAACACCATTGCACTTATACAGATGCATAATATGTTCATGACGATAACTGTTTTAAGGGGCAAAAGAAATCATTTTGCACTAATTACTCCCCGTGACTGCAATTTATAAGCAGCGCAAGATTTGACTATTTTCGCAATTCTGCACCAGAACACTGGTAGGGGCGACGTGATGCAGCCCGAATTGCCAGTCAACAATAGACTTATTAAAATACTCTTGCAGTTACACTACTACGGACATGAATGATTCTAGGGCGTTAATACATGGTTTTCAAGTTCAGTTTGCTTGTTATTCTAAATGTAGGGAATGGAGAGCGTTGTCCAAAATATCAAGTGGACTGTGTTACCAGCAAGGCTTCAAAGTGTATTTATAATTTGGTGCAATTAGGAGGAACGGTGTAGATTTGTGATAAAGGGCCTAAATGAAGGAAATGGAGTGGTCTGTCCGAAATTTTAAAGTGGACAGTGTCACCCGCAGGGTTCCAAAGGGTAAGTGTACAAAATGTGATTCAGATCGGTGAAACGGTGTAGATTTGTGCCAATGGACCTAAATGCAGGCAATGGAGTGGTCTGTCCGAAATTTCAAGCAGACAGTGTTACTTGTCGGGTTCCAAGGTGCAAGTATGTGAAATTTGGTTCAGATCGGTGAAACGGTGTAGATTTGTACTGCACCCGAATTCTCCAATCAACACCTATATCCGCAGAGATGAAAAAGGATTGCAGACTCACAAATACCCAGCTCAACATATCTTACCGTGGCCTGCTAAGTAAGAATTGGGAATTCTAGGATTACATAGTGCATACTTAAATACTACCGCCTGAACAGCTACATACTTCTACTATTATTTACATTTAATAGTGAATTCGAGAAACTCCAATCTCGAGGGGTGTTCAAGGTCTAACTATAGTGGGTGCCTGTAGCTAACCAGTCGTGCCATTTACGAAGTCTATAGAATGAGTAAGCGATCAGTTAAAATAAAATTGACTGAGTCACTAAAAAGTGCCAGCCGATTTATTCACTAAGGAACGATACAGGAAATGTCCCTATCGAAAACAATCTGACCTAGTGTCCCACTTGACACTACCAAATTTAACACACAAAAAATTAAACTGACAATAACTGTGTCCTGAAAAAGAAATACATTTGGAGAATTCGGCACTCTATTTGAGCCCTATTCCTCCCTCGAATAAATCTCGTGCATAAATGTGCACCTCAATAAACATGGAAAATGATTTACATAATCTCGAACCCTTGTGAAATTCATCAGAACTTTCACAAAGAAAATTATGAAACGACGTTAGCATTAGACATTACCCTAGTTGATACAGTTGCTTTTCATTTTCTGGGACAGTAGTTCCAAATCTAAAATTGTAATGGTAAAAAAAAAATAACTATTAAGTATTAATTATGAAGCTTTTGTGCAAATATACAACGATTTGTGATCAGCACAAATTATGATTTCTTACATGAAATTAATTTAATGTTCCTTCTATCACGATTTCTAATAAATCTACATGATTTTTCTTTACAATCACCACGCCTTCCTATGTTAAAGTATTAAGCCGTGGCAAAATTGAGCATTCGTGCCAAATGGTAAAGTTTAGCACTGCTCTGATCTCCTAACTGGTGATAATCCCGATAATATAATTCATTGCAAGACAATCAGTTACGTAAGAATAGTGGATTCTAAAAGTGCTTGGTATTATTTTCATTCAACACTTCCCTTTCAAAAATTACACACATAATTGCTCTACTTTTCTAACATACTGTACAGACACTTGCCTCGATGCAATATAATATTTTCACACTACCTGTGAACAAACTGGGAAAACATTTACACTATGCCTCCTAATTCAGTAAAACGTAATTTCATCTACGTTCATCACCTTGCACGGAATTCAACTATAACATCCCTTTCGATTGCATTTTATCAATAATGCACAACTCTTACAAAACTTCTACTATCCAGATACATTTATTCCTCGTGATACAAAATTTCAAATTTCAATTACGTCTCTACAGCCTTTTTAAATATCTTGTAAGAAGATTTTATTTATCTTAATCCACGCATAAATTTCGTTGTGATAATACCGTAACTAACTATTTGACAAGTCTGCAAGAATTCAAAGAAATAAAAATACAAACATATCCTCTCCTTCTGGTATTTCAAAACTCTGAATATAATTCCGTTAATTCTATATTGGCTTATTTTACAGACACTGGTCGACTTATAAAATGTCGCCTGTCATTTCCTTTCTCCTTCATTCACCAACGTGAATGTTCTCTTGACATTTCTTAATTGGAAATATAGTTTAATCCATTGTTTTATTAACAGTATAGTTTCAAATCTATCTGCCTTGTCTACTACAAATGACATTTGTTGTAAATTGATGTATTTATTTAAAGTCTATCATTTATTAACAATTAATTGTCGTGTAATTAGGCATTAATTGCACGCTGTAAGTTTGTAATTGGGATTGAAACTTGAATCAACATAGCAAGTTTCGATTATCCTCGTATTTTCCTTGAATATACCGACTTTCTTATCCTACAGTGCTGTATCTAGATTTATAAATGCGTTTTCCATCTCACTTATAAAATACAGATATAGATAACGTTGCGCATTTATAAAGCTTATTTAATGAATTTACGATCTACTATCTGGAATGAGAAAAAGGATTATTCGCTCAAAACCCGTCAAAGTGACTTAAATCTGTATGAAAAAGTGGCAATAAAATGAATTTAACGGATTTTATTAATCTACAAAAATTGATAATAATAATAATAACATGTTGGTCAATCACAGGATGAAACACAGAAAAGAAACTACTACTACAAACATGGATTATGTAATCTGACAGCTTCAGCTACCTTATGATGAACGGCGAGATTCTTGGAGTAGTTGCTATAAGCAAGCAAAGTTCTACTCGAGACCTTCAAAATCAGCTGTGGCCCCACCTGTGGTTGGACCGTGACGTAGCCAGCGAAACTGAGTCAGTGGACAGCGTGATGACCTCGCCTCGCTCCCCTGGTCCCTTCCTGGTTCGTTGGCCGTCCTTCGGCTTATCGTGATGAATTTTGATGTTTCTTCTCAATGCTGCTTGACCAGCGCATTTGGTTTGCCCCGAATCTCGTTCCATTTTAGTTTGCAAGAGTATTTCAAGATGTGAGTGAAATCTCTTGTCGTATAGTAGTTCCATTCATAGTTTCAGAGTCTTGCGTGGCTTGGATTACCGCGATCTCCATCTATGTCGAAATATCCTGGACTTCATTGTAGATACTGCCTTTCTGTTTCCCTACATTAATGCAATTAGCAGTACATCAGTATTTGGTTAAAGAGTGAACCAATGATATCTCCCCTTTGCCTGACTGTAACTTGAATTTTTGATACTGGTATTTGTAGTGTAATACCACCGTCGAATACTGCCTTAAATATAGAGTATAGGCTGCAGTAAGATTATTTTTGTGTAGAAATGTCAGCCTTAAACTGTGGCTGCACGATATACTTCCATCCTCCTGTAGTAAACTGAGCCGTATGAATGAACTGCTTGCATGCTGTGTGTGTGGTGCACAGCTGCAAGTCCGCCTAGCAATGTTAGCTTGCACGCTAAAGAGTTCTGCTTTCACGCCGATTTCACTGCCTTCTGAAGCCTCGCGCTTCACTTGATATACGTTGCACCGTTATATGAAGTTTTGTTCCCAGACTAGGTCTTTCCTCGACGTGGTCAATGTATAGAGTGAATACGAGCGATTCCCTGCTTGTCTCAGAACCTCTCAGTAGTGGAGTGATGCCGATTCTAACTCCCCCCACCACCACTCCCTCTGACGTCACATACTAACCCGCAATACATTCAGGGGCAAAGTCAATATCTCTCAAACGCATGGTCCGATTTTGACAAATGAGGTGTCGTTGGACTCGGGTTGACGCCCTCTTTCCAATGGACCATTCCTTTCAACCCCTAAATAAAACCTACCCCTACTAGGGGGTGAAATTTTAATTTTTTAGTGAAAGTCTCTTTTCAAATACGACATGTATAAGGTGCGCTGCTAAAATGAACTTAAATGTTGTTGCTCATATCGCGCATGCGTTTTACGAGATGCCGCTATGGATGAACATTTTTGTTTTTGTTTTATACGCATGCGCACTTGGGATTTTTGTAAGAGGGCAAGCTCTGTGAAAAAAATGATTGATAAGAAGGGGTTTTGGTGGTGAGGAGAGAACTAGATAGTCGCCTACTTTCCTACGAAGTTTCCCGATATTTCTCAAACGCAAGGTCGGATTTGGACGTGTGACGTGTCAAATTGCTTGTCTCGAAGCTCTATATATGCTATTAATAGGTTAAAGTTTTGAGAATGAGGGAAACAGGCTTTTTGGGGGTAAAACCATGATTTTAGACTTTTTCCGATATCTCACGAATGCATGGTCGGATTTGGTCCTATGACATGTCAAATGGCTTGTCTCGAAACCCTCTTTATTTTGGTAATAGGTTAAAGTTTCTGAAAATGAGGGAAACAGAATTTTTTGTTGTAAAACCGTGATTTTAGTCTTTCTGTTATATCTCACAAACCAATAACGCCAGAGACGTATACGAGGGGTCGTAGGACTCGGGGTGACGCCCCTTTCCTCTCTCCTTTCGAATATAGTATTTATGTTTTAAAAAATGTGAAAGGGCCTAACGACACTTATGTTGAAAACATTTCAGTTTTTAAAACTTTTCTTAAATTTGTCTAAAATGTTCATGACGAGTGGTTGTAGATAGAAAGAGACGATACCACTGGGCACGTGTTTCAACGAAGCTATTACTGGCCACGGTGGTGATATACCAATACAGTATTCGCTATTTTGATGAGACCGCGGGTCGAGTGTTCGTTTTCTGATTTTTCCTATGATGGAATTCCTAATTCCTAAACCCCCTGAAGGGGGTCTTTAACGTGTAAACGATTATGAGTGACATGGCAAATGATAATTCCTTGATCCGATGAAGTTGGCTTTAGATAGAACAAACAGAACTTGGTTATATGGTGCTTGAAATGAGTATAGAAAACAAACTTGCTGGGGCAGACTGACAGGATGTGAATGTTATTTGATCTTATTGGAATGCATTGACTTGACAGGACAATGAAAAAAATGCACAGAGATGCTGAGGACACTTGAAGGTCAAACGATATGGCAACCATGGTGGGAGGGGGAAGCTAGGATGATGTCGCCGATCATGTTCAATGTTCAATGGATGAATTTATATTTTGCGAAGCATTGTTTGGAGAGGGTCATGGGACGACTTGTTTTAAGGGTATTTATTTTTTCGATGTTTCCTATGGTGGACTCATTGATTGAAATCATTCAAAACTGCTAGGGCATGGCCTTGAGATTTTATAAACCGATAATGGGATTTTGACATACAAGATCCACTCAGAACTTGACATGATGTCATTCTTTTATGGCTTATGAATTTCCCCAAAAAAGACCCATAACAACAAGATCATGGACTTTTGATTTTCATAATATATTGCAAACCCATAATGTAAGATGTTTACTGTGGATGACGAAATCTAGCTAGGTAAAGAAAGAATTATTGTAGGATATATGTATGGTGACTGACACGTCTTTGACCATTGGAACTTGTTTTCAGATCTGACTGTAGTACATAGGGAGTATAGGTTGTAGGCATGGATTGACAAACGATGCACACAAAATTCAATTTATCGATTCGAGAATTAAGAGTAGACTATCATTAATTAATTGGTTAAAGAGTGTAGCTAAAAATAAAAAAATGGTGACTACATTAAACTAAACTGAACCAAGTCGAATCAAACCCAACTGAACCAAACCAAGCCTAAAGCAAACCAAACCTAATCAAGAACAAGCCAAGGGCTTAAGTGTAAAACTTGTGGGGGAATGCAGTCATTGGCAATGTCCAAAGGAAGGGATAACGCTCTACCTTTAGAGGGTGAGGTAAAGCTAGCGCATGGTGCTAATGCATATTCCCAAGTACATGAACCACACACACACACAACTATCCTATGCTGTTTTTATGAGTTGACTGTTAAAACTTACTCAGTGGTTACTGAGCAAGATGGTCGCTACACACAACAAGCTTTAAATACTTGAGGCTAATAATCTATACACACACACGCACTCGCTTGTTCTAAACTAAACTGTCTCGCTGGCAGTGCTCACACAGTAGGCAAATGACAGAAATGCTTGGCTAACCGAAATACAATCATTTTCGGTTGTCTAATGATACCAGCTAGCCATTACATGCTATAGTGGTGAGCACATGTGCCTCTTGCACTGGAGATCGTAACTCGATTTCTAGCTCTAAGGCCTAGAACGAATCAAACTAAGAAAGAATGGTATGGTGACGCAGTAGTTAAACTGTTAGCCTTTCAATAAGGTAGACTAGGGTTTGATTTTGGGTTAATATACATGTCATAAACAAACAAACAAAAAAAGCGGAGATAATGATTAAAACTGATTACACTTGTCTCTTTTCAAATTATTACTTAGATTACAAATACAAAGGTGGACTGGATTTGATATACAGTTAATGCTGCCTATCGCATACTAGCCTGTAAGAAAGCCAAACAAGCAAAAGGCGTAGGTAGAGCAGTGGTAAAATCACTATGTGTAGAGAACTACCTAACGGTTTTATGAACTGGCAATGCTATGTCGCATAAACAGTGCAGGATACAATCCGGCAACCATAATTTTTATCTTGTGGAACAGAGAAAATGCAATTTTACCTTGATGGATAGCAAATGAGTGCAGATGAATGACCTATGCATTAGCCTACCATAGGGTTATAACCACGAGGTGGAGGTGTGACTTTTATATTTTATTGTTTAGAGACATGGCTTTTTTTTGTAACCAGTAGATTTAGTATTTTGTAAATATTCATTTTTGTAATTGTAAATAGTGGAAACATTTTTTTGTAATAGTAAATGTTAAATGTATAACTAAAAGTTATTTGGGATAAGTGTGCATGTCAAGGATAAATAGCGTGGTTGTATTTGTTTTCAAAGACAGGTATGGTTGTGTGAATGTATGACTATAGATAGAATGATAGAGAGAGAGAGAGAAAGCTTGTGTGTGTGTGTGTGTGTGTGTGTGGGTAGCATTGATTTTTCAACCAAAGCAAACACGGCAAGGTAGGATGGTGGGGTAATTAATGTATATAGCAAATGGTAAATAGTATACTATATTTTTTTAACACTTGTGTTTTTTTAATGCAGTAGTAGATAGGTGTTATTTTGTAAAACAGTCTTACCTACAGTAGTAGTAGTAGTAGTAGTAGGCCTATATGTTTTTGGAAACAAACAGAAAGAGAATGCACTATTGCCATGGCCAAGCACTTCCATTAAAGTGATTTCAAGAAAATTTAAATCAGCAAATGTGTGTTTTACAAAACTAAACATTCAGCATGGACTAAATCATAAACGTGTCTTCTGTGATATGGAAAAAATAGGAAATCCATGTTTCCATATCAACACAATTTAAAAACTTAAAACTGACATTTAAAAAATGTAAATGGGAAATTGGCAAATGTGTAAACAACAAAATGGAAAATTCTTGTTTCCATATCATGAAATCCAAAAACTTTAAACTGACATTTTCAAATCGTGTACATGGAAAATTGACAAATGGCAATGTGTGAAATGTGAAAATGAAAAAATATGAACAAATGGCTATCATTATTTAAAAAAAATAAAAAACCGTCGTGTTCTATCGTTAAAGTGTGAATCAAACCACATATACTTATTTGGATCACCCGAGACTGAGTAGACCTGTTTTAGTCCTAATATACTTTTAAAATTTTATGTTAAAGCTCAATTTGAACTCAAGAGCTTTAGAGTGCCAGCTAACTATTATAACCGTTACGTCACAAAGACAACTTTACACTACTCTTAATAAACAATAATAAGAAAAAGAATAATAAATGTTGAATTTTTTTTAAGGATGAACATGGTGACACTGTTTCTGTTGCACAGTCTGCTAGCTACTAGCCAGCAGCTGGGGTCTTAGAAAACGATACAGTTGACATTTTGTAATGAGATGTGACATGTTTCAAAGTACAGTATTATGGGTTGCTGTTGAGTAAAAACTAATCCTGTACAAGGAAGCAAGGGTTCGAACCCCTTACCTAACATTACTATTGCCTGAACATGGCTTGACGACACTGTATTATTATGATACTCGGTACACAAACCATAGATAGAGTGTATTGTTTAAGATCACTTTTTTTCTGAACATAGGTGGAGACTGTTGATGGTTAACAATGGCATTAATATAGTAGGACGTGGGTATAGCAATTAAGAAAAAACAGACAATACCCATACAATATTTTTATTTATTTAATATAAGTACTTGTACAATAGTTACATTCAAAATACATTTCTTTTTTCTCTATTACTATTTAGTCCTTTTTGATTCTCTTGCATATGAAGGGTAGATAACCTTGTAGTTCACCCCCTTAAAACAACAACAACACAACCTTTTGCATAGTCTGTGATGTTGACGACTCTTGAGATGTGGAAGATGGATTAAACATAACTTTTACAGCAGGGGTTAAATGTTGCTCAATAAACACTGCACTATTTTGAGTAGCAACATTTTTTTCTTGTACTAGCTTTTTAGCATTGTCATGATTATTTGTTGACACCAACAGTGTTTCATCTGGTACACCACATTGATGATCACTCACACTTAAAACCTTACCATTTCTACTTTTTAGATTGCCTCGACATTTTTTTGACCTCTCTTTTGAGCATCGCCAAAATATTATTCCTTTTACATTTTGACGATTATAGTTATAAGAGTAGCCTTTATAGAGTACACGTTGTTTACCTTTGTTAGTTGTAGTAAGTTCCATAGTAGCAACTAACCTGTTAGTATGATTTGCTCACTACAAAGGTTATAACTGTTCTGATAATAAAATCATTTAGCGTTGGCTTTTATATTTAATATGTACAGTTTGAAGTGATAGCAAAAGTGAGAGCAAAATGGTAGCAGAGTGGTAGAAAATATAACATGTATTGTTAAGAAATAGTTTAAGCTGTTATGTGGATCCATTACATAATAATTTTAGCACGACGAAGCTCATTTTCTATATCCAATAGTTCTTCCTCATATTCAGTATAACCAGCCTGTTTATAGACATGCAGTTGCTGAAGCCGCCGGATTAGCTTACTTGGATTGTTCCAGTAGACAAATTTAACAAATGATTTTTTAGTTGTAAACAAAGCATTACCATTATCATTATTATCTTCATCATCAACATCATCATCATCATAACCATTATCATTATCATCATCATCATGATCATTATAAACCTCATCACTATTACTATATAGTCCTTTTTGATCCTTTTGCAATACCACATTTTGCACAGTCTGTGTTGCCCTTGATAATGTTGGGAGTTTTTCAGACATTGACAACTGTCCTAACACGACTTTCTGAGGAGATGATACATGCTTCTTAACAAACAATGCACTATCTTGAGCTGCAATATCTTTTTCTGGGACAAGTGTTTTAGCATTTTGAAGAGTTTTTTTAAACAGCAACGATGTTTTATCTGGTACACTACATTGATGATCACTCATACTTAAGACATTACTATTTTTACTTTTCAGCTCACCTCGACACTGTTTTGAACGATGTTTTGAACAACGCCAAATAACAGTTCCATTTTTATTGGTTCGTTTTACAATATATTTATATCCTTTATAGAATGCGTATGGCATACCATTGCTATTTGTTGATACTTTCAAGTCAATTGTCAAGCATGAACTAATCTCTAGCAAAGTTCACTCGATAATATAAATAATTTCTAAACCCCAGTAGTGAATAGTCAGTTGTTTTTGATCTATGCAAGCGTAAACATGTCACATACACTGGTGATGGATACTCAAGGCTTTAAGGTCAATGAAAACAAGTACAGTATATATTTAAATAGGTGGCTATCATTGATTGCACAACACGCGGGTCACTATATCTTTTTTTTCTTTCGGACTAGTGTTTTAACATTTGAAGAGTGTTTTAAACAGCAACGATGTCTTATCAGTCACACTACATTGATGATCACTCACACTTAAGACCTCGCTATTTTTACTTTTTAACTCACTTTGACACTGTTTTGAACGATGTTTTGAACAACGCCAAATAACAGTTCCATTTTTATTGGTTCGTTTTACAATATACGTATAACCTTTATAGTATGCATATGGCTTACCATAACTATTCGTTGATACTTTCATATCAATTTTCAAGCATGAAATAATCTCTAATAAATTTCGCTCGATAATAGAAATAATAGTTTAAAGTGGGTGCGAAGGTGGGTGCAAAAGTGGGTGCAAAAGTGAGTGTAAAAGTGGGTGTAAAAGTGGGTGCAAAAGTGGGTGCAAAAGTGAGTGCAAAAGTGGGTGCGAAAGTGGGTGCGAAAGTGGGTGCAGTTTATAGTAGGCACCATTTTTACTAGAATGTGATTTGAGTAAATGTAATTTCTAAACCCAAGTAGTGAATAGTCAGTTGGTTTTGATTTATGCAAGCGTAAACATGTCTCATACACTGATGATGGATACTCAAGGCTTTTTGGTCAACAAAAACAAGTATATAGTTAAAGAGGTAGCTATTATTGATTGCACAACACTGAATCTATTTTTGAAATTTTGACAAAGGGTCTAAGTGCACTTTTGTTAATATCTCGCGAACCAATAAGACTACGGCATTGTATGAGGTATTGTTGGACTTTTTGCCGAAGACTGCTGGTAAACACTTATGTTCCCACGACCTTTTTAAAGATGGCGGCTGACCCACGAGGGGTGATTAAAACGTATTCCAAGCGACGCTTGTCGATAAGCAAACCAATAATCAAAGGGGGGTGTGACAGAGCTTGAGGCGATAACCCCTTTTGATTGATCCCTGTTGATTTGCCCCTTTGGACTGGTCCCCGTTGACAAGTCCCTCTGAACGGGTCCTTTTTGAAGGGAGTCATTTATGACGGGCCCCTGCTGACGGGTCACTGTGGACGGATCCCTGTGGACAGGTCCCTGTTGACAGGTCCTTTTGACTAATCCCTTTGGAACACGACCTATAAGCCCGCGAAACGGAGATTCCTATTTCAAGTATTTAAAGCTTGTTGTGTGTAGCGACCATCTTGCTCAGTAACCACTGAGTAAGTTTTAACAGTCAACTCATAAAAACAGCATAGGATAGTTGTGTGTGTGTGTGGTTCATGTACTTGGGAATATGCATTAGCACCATGCGCTAGCTTTACCTCACCCTCTAAAGGTAGAGCGTTATCCCTTCCTTTGGACATTGCCAATGACTGCATTCCCCCACAAGTTTTACACTTAAGCCCTTGGCTTGTTCTTGATTAGGTTTGGTTTGCTTTAGGCTTGGTTTGGTTCAGTTGGGTTTGATTCGACTTGGTTCAGTTTAGTTTAATGTAGTCACCATTTTTTTATTTTTAGCTACACTCTTTAACCAATTAATTAATGATAGTCTACTCTTAATTCTCGAATCGATAAATTGAATTTTGTGTGCATCGTTTGTCAATCCATGCCTACAACCTATACTCCCTATGTACTACAGTCAGATCTGAAAACAAATTCCAATGGTCAAAGACGTGTCAGTCACCATACATATATCCTACAATAATTCTTTCTTTACCTAGCTAGATTTCGTCATCCACAGTAAACATCTTACATTATGGGTTTGCAATATATTATGAAAAGCAAAAGTCCATGATCTTGTTGTTATGGGTCTTTTTTGGGGAAATTCATAAGCCATAAAAGAATGACATCATGTCAAGTTCTGAGTGGATCTTGTATGTCAAAATCCCATTATCGGTTTATAAAATCTCAAGGCCATGCCCTAGCAGTTTTGAATGATTTCAATCAATGAGTCCACCATAGGAAACATCGAAAAAATAAATACCCTTAAAACAAGTCGTCCCATGACCCTCTCCAAACAATGCTTCGCAAAATATAAATTCATCCATTGAACATTGAACATGATCGGCGACATCATCCTAGCTTCCCCCTCCCACCATGGTTGCCATATCGTTTGACCTTCAAGTGTCCTCAGCATCTCTGTGCTTTTTTTTCATTGTCCTGTCAAGTCAATGCATTCCAATAAGATCAAATAACATTCACATCCTGTCAGTCTGCCCCAGCAAGTTTGTTTTCTATACTCATTTCAAGCACCATATAACCAAGTTCTGTTTGTTCTATCTAAAGCCAACTTCATCGGATCAAGGAATTATCATTTGCCATGTCACTCATAATCGTTTACACGTTAAAGACCCCCTTCAGGGGGTTTAGGAATTAGGAATTCCATCATAGGAAAAATCAGAAAACGAACACTCGACCCGCGGTCTCATCAAAATAGCGAATACTGTATTGGTATATCACCACCGTGGCCAGTAATAGCTTCGTTGAAACACGTGCCCAGTGGTATCGTCTCTTTCTATCTACAACCACTCGTCATGAACATTTTAGACAAATTTAAGAAAAGTTTTAAAAACTGAAATGTTTTCAACATAAGTGTCGTTAGGCCCTTTCACATTTTTTAAAACATAAATACTATATTCGAAAGGAGAGAGGAAAGGGGCGTCACCCCGAGTCCTACGACCCCTCGTATACGTCTCTGGCGTTAATGGTTTGTGAGATATAACAGAAAGACTAAAATCACGGTTTTACAACAAAAAATTCTGTTTCCCTCATTTTCAGAAACTTTAACCTATTACCAAAATAAAGAGGGTTTCGAGACAAGCCATTTGACATGACATAGGACCAAATCCGACCATGCATTCGTGAGATATCGGAAAAAGTCTAAAATCATGGTTTTACCCCCAAAAAGCCTGTTTCCCTCATTCTCAAAACTTTAACCTATTAATAGCATATATAGAGCTTCGAGACAAGCAATTTGACACGTCACACGTCCAAATCCGACCTTGCGTTTGAGAAATATCGGGAAACTTCGTAGGAAAGTAGGCGACTATCTAGTTCTCTCCTCACCACCAAAACCCCTTCTTATCAATCATTTTTTTCACAGAGCTTGCCCTCTTACAAAAATCCCAAGTGCGCATGCGTATAAAACAAAAACAAAAATGTTCATCCATAGCGGCATCTCGTAAAACGCATGCGCGATATGAGCAACAACATTTAAGTTCATTTTAGCAGCGCACCTTATACATGTCGTATTTGAAAAGAGACTTTCACTAAAAAATTAAAATTTCACCCCCTAGTAGGGGTAGGTTTTATTTAGGGGTTGAAAGGAATGGTCCATTGGAAAGAGGGCGTCAACCCGAGTCCAACGACACCTCATTTGTCAAAATCGGACCATGCGTTTGAGAGATATTGACTTTGCCCCTGAATGTATTGCGGGTTAGTATGTGACGTCAGAGGGAGTGGTGGTGGGGGGAGTTAGAATCGGCATCACTCCACTACTCCTCTCTTCTAGTCTCGCCCACTCTTCTCCTTCTGTGACGCGACTGCTGACCTCCCCACGCTGTTGTCACATGTTGTTACCTCTCTTTCCTTGTGACGACACACTACTGTCTCCAGACGTGCGATCCGTGCTTCAAGCGATGTCGGCCTGTCCATCCCTATAATTCACCTTTTTATTGTTTAAATAATTTCTAAATTTCCATCCTCTCTTCCGGCCTTTTATAAATGTTACTAGTACTTGCATGACATAATACAATACTCATTCTGAGTATAAAATCTTCAGGTCTTCGATCGTATTTATTCTGGATCATTTTATTCCGTCATTTCTCAAATTTTTGCGGGTCTTGGTTCTCATCTCGACTGAGTTATGGTCTTAGCCATAAATAAATTCGGGCGCAGTACCAAAGGGCCTAAATGCAGGGAACGGAGTGGTCTGTCCGAAATGTCATGCTGACAGTGTTACTCGCAGGGTTCCAAAGGGTAAGTATACAAATTTTGGTCCAGATCGGTGAAACGGTGTAGATTTTGCCAAAGGGCCTAGATGCAGGGAATGGAGTGGTCTGTCCGTAATTCCATGCAGACAGTGTTCCTCGAAGGGTTCCAAAGGGTAAGTTTACAAATTTTGGTTCAGATTGGTGAAACGGTGTAGATTTGTGACGAAGGGCCTAAATTCAGGGAATGGAGTGGTCTGTCCGGAATTTCATGTAAACAGTGTTACCGTACTCGCAGGGTTCCAAAGGGTAAGTATACACATTTTGGTTCAGATCGGTGAAACGGTGTGGATTTGTGTCAAAGGACCTAAATGCAGGGAATTGAGTGGTCTGTCTGAAATTTCATGTAGACTGTGTTACTTGCAGGGTTCCAAAGGGTAAATATACACATTTTGGTTCAGATCGGTGAAACGGTGTAGATTTGTGCCAAAGGGCCTAAATGCAGGGACTGGACCGGTCTGTCATAAATTTCATGCAGACAGTGTTACTCGCAGGGTTCCAAAGGGTATGTATACAAATTTTGGTACTGATTGGTGAAACGGTGTAGATTTGTGCCAAAGGGCCTAAATGCAGGGAATGGAGTGGTCTGTCCGAAATTTAACATAGCCTAAATTATTCGTCTTGAATCTGGCTATCATATAAAAAAAGAATTTTTCGAATCCGACTGGTATTTCCAGATATTGGCGCGTTTAAACACACAAACAAACACACAAACTCTTCAGTTTTATTATATGATATTATATTATATTATATTATATTATATTATATTATATTATATTATATTATATTATATTATATTATATTATATTATATTATATTATATTATATTATATTAGCTATCATACAGAAGGAAAAGAAATGTCCTCAATCCCCGAAGAGCGACGATTGAGGGACTGGGAACAAAATAGAGCCATGAAAGGCAGTTAGGAAAGCTAAAGAGGAGAGGGTCCACCCCAGAGGCAATGGAAAAGCGGGAAATCCAGACCCTGTTCAGGATCCCTCGTTGTTGCCAACTCCCGAACTCACCAGCCGTGAGCCTTTGAGGGTGTAGCACTATCGAGGGTGCACCAGAAGTGGTGTGACTACTCACAACCTGCCTCCTTAAGGGCCTTGAGCAGTAGGCAGTAGATATGAAGTGAACAGAAGAGGTCTGACCCCTCGAAGAATGAGAAATCAGAGAAGATGAGACAAGGGCCTATTAAGGCGGGAGAGTGAAACACTCCCTAGGCCTCGGATACTCTTATACCGTCGGAGTCGGAAAAGAACAAGATCTGACCAAGAGAGGTCGATAGGAAAGATGACAGAGGAGCCCGGAACAAGGAAGTGGAAGTAATGCAGAACTCAGCAGGATCCCCGTGGTCGCCAACTTACGTCCCACTAGTCGTGAGTTCCTGGGGCATCTAGGTTATTAGCTCAGATAGCTATCATACTCTACTTTTAACGGTGCCCAACATCTAGGTTATTCGCTCTTATAGTTACGATACTGCTGTTTTCGGAGAGCCCAGTGTCTAGGTTATTAGCTCAGACAGTTATGATACCATTTCTTTAAAAGAGCCCAACTTCTAGGTTATTAGCTCTGATACTGTTGTTTTGATGATGATGATGATGATGATGATGATGTTTTAAGGAGCCTAACATCTAGGTTATTGGCCTCTTATGGTTTGGGTGATAATGAAAGATGAGAATGTATTGGAAACCTTTATCTAATACTAACTACAGACTTACAAACTACAAGAAGAAGTGGTAAACAAAGAACAAATAAGGCAAATCAAGGACAGGAAGAAAAGAATTGCCCTCAACCCTCGAACAGTGAGAATTGAGGGACTTGTAAAAGGAGAGCAATGATAGGCAGTTAGGAAATCTAAAGAGGAGAGGGTCCACCGTAACCCTGGCAAGGGACCCTTACAAGGTTCTACCAGCCGGGTATGGTTTTTAAAGAAGTGTTACTCCTCTATCACTCACCGCTTTGTCCTGGCTTGTGACAGGCTGAGCCTGGCCTCTCATACATTGGGCCCAGGTTGGCGGGGTTACACAATATATATATATATATATATATTTATATGAGGTTTTGAAACATTGGGATTGTATATTTGCATTAATTTATAATGTCTCATTTTGTCCGAGCCCTCACGCCCTCCGCAATGTAATTGTATCTCAGCTCATCGCTTTCCAGAAGCAAACCCTAGTTACCTCACTGCTACAACTACTTCTAACTTAAATCTAACTTACATTTCTGGAAGAAGACACTGACAAAAGAAAAGCGATATCGGAAATAACGATGATGCTGATGATAATTGTTGTTTAAAGGGGCCTAGCATCTAGGTTATCGGCCCCTAATTGTTTGGGTGATAGTGAAAATGAAAGATGATCAAATGAAACTTGCAACTAAAACTAACAACTCACTTACAAACTAGAAAAGAAAATAGGAGTTATCCCGATTTTTAAGAAAGGTGACAAAAAGGAATGCAATAACTACAGAGGGATCACTCTTATCGCTCATGTAGCTAAGATCTTTGAGAGAGTTCTGGAAGGCAGACTGAGGAGGAAGATAGAAGGAGAGATGGAAGAAGAACAGTATGGTTTTAGGAAAGACAGATCAACATTTGACCTAATCTTTGCATTAAGGCAAATGATGGAGAAAAGATGGGAATTTGGAAAAGACATGGTGATGACATTTATTGATATTGAGAAAGCGTACGACAGTGTGCCTCGACAGGTGGTTTGGAATGTATTAAGGAAAAGGAGAGTTAACTGAGCTGATGTCCAAATGTTAAAAGCTATGTACAAATATTGTGTGAGTAGCGTGAAGACCAGTATAGGAGAAACAGAATGGTTTAAAGTGGAAACAGGTCTCCGACAGGGAAGTGTATTGTCCCCCTTACTATTCATCATAGTCATGGATGAAATTCACAAGAATGTTAAACAGAGATTGGGACAAGAGGCAACAAAGGCCATGCTGTTTGCAGATGATATAGTGATATGGGGCGATGATGAAAAGGAAGTACAAAAACAACTAGATGTATGGAATCAAGAAATAGAGAAATATGGGATGAAAGTAAGCACAGAGAAGAGCAAGACAATGGTAATGTCAAGAGGAAGGAAGGAAGGAAGGAAGAGGAAAGATAGAATTGAATGGGAAAATTCTAGAAGTGGTTAAAAGTTTCAAGTACTTGGGAAGTGTGATCACAGAAGATGGAAGGATAACTGAGGAAATTGGAAAGAGAATACAACAAGCGAACAGTTTTTACCAGAGCATAAGGGGTATTCTGTGGAACCGAGATGTCCCAAAGAAATGTAAAAATATATTATATTCAACCTACTACAGACCCATACTAACATATGCAGCTGGAGCGTGGACTACTACAAAAAGAGAGGAGAGTAGAATACAAGCCGCGGAGAAGAAATTCCTAAGAGGTATAGAGGGCAAGACCAGAAGAGATAGAGTTAGAAACGAAGAGATTAGAAAAAGGACAGGAATCTTGAAGCTGCAGGACAGGATAGAAACAACAAAGTTAAAGTGGTATGGACATATGATGAGAATGGGAGAGGAGAGAGTACCAAAGAAAACTTTCTGTGAAAAGATGACAGGGAAGAGACCACGAGGAAGGCCCCGAAAGAGATGGGCAGATACAGTGTGGGAGTGTGTAGAGAAGAGAGGAGGAAAACCTGAAGAAGTACTAAAAACAGGAGAGGAGTGGTGGAGAGACAGGAAACGTTGGAGGTCCTTAATTCACAACCCGACCCAGGAAGCTGGAAACGGGAAATGAAGATGATGATGAAGGAAAAGAATGTACATAAGAGACAGGGGGAAGGGAAATGCCCTCAACCCTCGAATAATGAGAATTGATGGACATGGAGTGCAGGAGAGCCAAGAAAGGCAGCGAGGAAAGGGAGAGAGGAGAGGGCCCGCCCCAAAGGTAATGGAAAATGGGGAAAAACTAAATCCAGCTCAGGAATCCCTCAGGGTCGCCAAATCCCGAACTCACCAGCCGTGAGCCCTTGAGGATGAAGCACTATCCAGGGTGCACCAGATGTGGTGACGCTACACACACCCTGCCTCCTAGAGGGCCTTGAGCAGAAGGCAGGAGATATCAAGAAAAGAAAAAGAAGGCTGACCCCTCGAAGAATGAGGGTATCAGGAAATATGAGAAAAGGGCCAATTAAGGAAACTGAAAAAAAAACTAGGCCTCGGGTACCCTAATACCGTCGGAGTCAGAAAAGAACAAGAGTTGACCAAGGGAGGTCGATAGGGAAGATGACAGAGAGGAGCCCGGCACAAGTAAGTGGAAGTAATGCCGTACTCAGCTGGGGCCCCGTGGTCGTCAACCCACGTCTCACTAGTCGTGAGTCCCTGAGGGGAGGGGGGAATAAAGACAGGGAAAAGAAACGTCCTCAATTCGCGAAGAATGAGGATTGAGGGATATGGGAGGAAGTAGAGCCACGAAAGGCATAGAAAAGCGAAATAATGTGTCCGCTATAAAGTCATTGAAAAAAGGGGAAAACGGGACGCAGATCAGGAATTCCTCGGAGTCAGCAACTTCCGAACTCTAGAACCGTGAACCCTTGAGGATGTAGAAATATCCAGCATACACCATGCATAGTGGGGGACACACACCCTGCCTCCTTTAGGGCCTCTAGGGCCCGAACCCACTCTCACTTATAAAGCGGATGATGAGATCAGCAGCAGCCACCACGTCGTCGGCTAATATAAGATCGAGTGTATTCTGCAAATCAAGGTTTCTTCGTAAATCAGCAAGATCCACACACTCGATTAAAATGTGGGCATGACGAATAAGGCTCCACAGATTCAATGTGGGGGTTCTTTCGTTCCCATCATGTACGGGAGGGTGGATCTGGCATGACCTATCCTTAGTAAACACAAAATGATTGACTGAGCTGGTAGTGAAACCTTTGAAGCTTGAAGCGCTAACTCATTTCTCTCAATTCCCATGGAAGCCACAGAAAGGAGATTCGAATGTCAGAGCTACACAAACCGGCTATTAGGTCACGGATTCCCTACACTAAGGGGTGTTGCGGGAAACCTGTCAGGCATGCAGCTGACTCAAAGAGTCGGGACATACTACAAGAAAGCGGATCCATGCATCCTGTGATACAAACTGCTGAGGTTTATAAATTGCGACGAGCTCAGTAAACACACTACAGGACAGGTCTGTAGCAAAGAGATCTTGGTATTTGCACCATCCATGACGTAAGCACACCCAGTTTCTCGTTCACCATCTGTGTAGAAAATTGCAGCGTTCGGAAATACGTGAACTATGCTGTTGAACTGCTTTCGATAAACGGACTCATCCATGTTCACCTTAGGAGCTAAATAATTCCCACCCAGCCAGTTTATGCCCTCCAGCAATTGGTCCATATATAAAATAAACAGTAGTGGTGAGAGGTTACAACCTTGCATCACTCCTGTAACCACCTTGAACCAAGAACTCATATACTTTGCCCGGGATGCTTGTCTAAGAAATGCTTCTATATTGTTGCAATCTTTCCTGTTACCTTGCTTATAATAATGCAATGCCACAATAATGCACACAGCTGAAAAATAATGACAATTGAGTCCCACAGTATAAGCAACAAGTAAAAGAGCAACCAAAAATAGAAAGTTAAAATTCTCCTCATTGCTAGTGATAATCGTACCAAAATTACCGCGTGCCATATATGGCACGCTAGGCCGAAACGGGTTAAAGCATCACTCCCTGATTTATTTCTCATCGTTTCATAAGGTATTTTGGCTAATTCGTGTATTGTAGAGAATTTTATCGCGCGTTCTATCTTCATTCAGCGCTACTTTATACAGTATTTTGGGAGACATAAGTTACTTCATCCACGGTATCTTGGACCACGGAGTATCGGATTTCTACTGTACGGTACTATTAAAAATTTACACAACTACGTATACCTTTCTTCTTTGGGGTACCATTACTTTTGCAATGAAAACTATCCACACTTTCTTCACCACACATTTTCGAAGCTGTTGAAAATAACAATACGGTAATAATAATGATGATAATTGTTATTTTAAGGGGCGTAACATCCAGGTTATCGGCCCCTAATGGTTTGGGTGATCGTGAAGTTAAAAATGAAAATGTAAACTATAACTAAAACTAACTACTAACTTATATACTAGAAGAAGAAATGGCAAACAAAAAGAGAATAAGGCACATAAAGGACAGGAGGAAAAGAAATGCCCTCAACCTTCGAAGAATGCGGATTGAGGGACTTGGAAGGAAGGAGAGCCATGAAAGGCACATAGGAAAGTGAATGAGGAGAGGGTCCGCCCCAGAGGTAATGGGTAAAAGGGGGAAAACCGGACCCAGCTCAGGAATCCTTCGGGGTCGCCAACTCCCGAACTCACCAGCCGTGAGCCCCTGAGTGTGTAGCAATATCCATGGTGCACCAGAAGTGGTGGGGCTACAGACACCCTACCTCCTTTAGGGCCTTTGGCGGAAGGCAGGAGATAACATGAAAAGAAAACGAAGGCTGACCCCTCGCAGAAGGAAGGTATCATAAAAGATGAGACAAGGGCCAATTAAGGCGGGAAATGAAGAGACTCCCTAGGCCTCGGATACCCTAATACCGTCGGGGTTGAAGGAGAACAAGAGTTGACCAAGTGAGGTCGACAGGAGAAAAGACAGAGAGGAGCCCGGCACAAGTAAGTGGAAGCAATGCCAGACTCAGCTGGGGCCCCGTGGTCGCCAACCCACGTCCCACTAGATGTGAGTCCCTGGGGGGGTTTGAAAATAACAAATAGTAGCATTAACACTGACACGACCACGTCCAAGAGAGAACTGAACGACTAAACCCAATATCCTGTGTATGCTGTGCACTTTGTATATTAACAGCTTGTTACGTGTTTGCGAAAGAAGCCGATATAATTAAATTCAGGAACGCCATATAAATTACACTGACGGTAAGGAAATACAGAGGTACAATAATACCGCTTAGCCTATTATTGGCGGCATTGTTTCATCATTGTTGTTGAAGGGAAGCCACGTGCGAGGTCCCCGCCGACTACAATTCTCAAGCCGTGTCATAAGGTTTGGCAACATCGCCCATCTGTCATCTGGGAGTCCTAGCGCAAGCACATGGTAATTGCTAACTCTGCGTAAACACATAGATTTTGACGCCAAATGTTTCCGAAAATACAACAGAACATAACGTCCGTCCAATCTACACATAAATAAAGGATACATATTGTTACGGCTGAGAGTTTGTGTCATGAGTCACAATTGCCCCAGGGCTGGGCTGTGCCCAGCCTCGTGTATTGCGTGTGCCTTATGCAACAGGGCTACTAGGACAAAGGGATGGTCCAGAATATTCGTGACCCAGCCAGTGAAGGAAATCTCTAGAAGCCGTGTGTCCTGGACGATTCTAGAATTCATTGAGTCACCAGCCTGCTATATAAGCGGCCTCAAAGGGAGGGGACTGAGCTTTCTGTGGGTGGGTGTTTCTGAGCTAGTGCGTGTTTTCCTGAGCGACAGAAGTGTGGTGACGAAGTGCCGTGCGAGTTACGAAATCCAGTGACATTGTTTCTCCCAGCTTGTGAACAGCCTGCAGCAAGTGATCGTAAGTAAGTGTAGTCGGTGTACATAAGGGAGAGGAGCAGGTAGTTTCTGTCAAGGCCACCGTACTCATTAGGACGGATTAACTTCTGTGGTCTGTTGACAAGTGAAAGGGCCAAGAGCGCCCAAGGAAGAGACTTGAGGAAACTGGAGTAAGGTTCCAATTGCTTGTATTTGCATATGAGAGTAGTGGAGTAAGGCAGTTTCTAACGAGTGGCATGGCCGCCGCGTGAGTCCAAGCCAATATCTCGTGAACCCATGGTCGGATTTTAACAAATGACGTGTCATTGGACTCGGGCTGACGTCCTCTTTGCTATGGACTACTCGTTATATTTTAGAATTTTTGTTTGAAAATTTTTGTTTTCGAAAGTTGGTGATAGATTGAAAACCAAAAATGATAGAACGTTGTGCCATGGCCCAAACGAATGGTCTTTATGACATTAATTTTCTATAATGAAACTTTTTTACTTTTTATGTTTTTTTGAAAAAACTCGAATTTTGAAAATCCTACATTTTGGAAACTAGGAACTCTACAAAAACGTTTATTTGAAATAAATGGAAGGTCCCTATGCCCTCTACCCCCAAAATAAATGTAAAGTCTCTAGAGCAACAATTTGTGTTTTGTAAGTAGTGGGGTAACACGGGAGCTGTCCACTAACTTATTGAGCCCTCCTCGTATTTGCCCCGAAGCTGATATCTCGCTAACCAATGGTCGGATTTGAACATACAGGGTGTCCTAGCACTCGTAGTGATGCCCCTACCTTCATATAGGCTCTTTATTTAATTAAAAGACCAAAACTAAAAGGTCATCCGTTTTTAATATCTCGCGAACCAATCATGCTAGAGGCATGAACGAGGGGTCCAAGGACTCGGGCTGACGTCCTCTTTTCTATGGACCACTCGTTATATTTAAAAAAAATTGAAAACTCGATTTTGGGGTAAACACCTGTTTTTTGTGATTTTGCCGATATCTCACGAACTAATAACGCTAGAGACGTGTACGAGGTGTCCTAGGACTCGGGCTAACGCCCCCTTTCAAATGTGGTAGATATTTTTTCCAAAAATATAATCACAAAGGGCCTAACGCCATACATGTTGAAAAAACTTTTTCTTTTTCTTTACCTGTTTATAATGTCCATGAAGCGTGGTGGTTGAGAGAGACGATACTGCTGTGTGTGTGTTTCAACGAACCTGTCGCTAACCACAAGGACCATGCTTAATAGAACAATCGCTATTTCGGCGGGTCGGTGTATGACAGAGCGAGCGTGCGTTTTCCTGATATTTTACCTTTGACGTGTAAACGGTAATGAGAACTTGGTTCTATGTTGGTCGAAGCGAGTACAGAAACCAAACTTGCCGAGGAGCAAGAGGTGAATGCCATTTGAGCTTATTGGAAGGCGTTGATCTGACTTGACAACAGGTGCGGTGGAAAAATGACCATGACGCTTCAAGATGAAATAATCTGACCATTGTGGTGGCAGGGAAGAGCGAAAGGCATGTGAACACATGCGTGAAACCACAGACACGCTAAACAAGTTACATCCTGTCTTGCTTCGTACGTGACAAAATGCAAGTCCATGTGAAATTTGATCTTCCACAGGTGTTCACCTTGGACGTTATCTGTCCACGTGCGCGATAACTGTTAACAAGTCACATCCTGTTTTGCTTCGTACGTGACAAAATGCAAGTTGACGTGAAATTTGATCTGCCACAGGTGTTCACGTTGGACGTTAGCTGTCCACGTGCCTGATAACAGAATGTTCAAAGCGTGGGAATCGCTGAATCAGTAAAAAGTATGATGCAACTTGTGGGAATGATGTCGCAACCAATAGATAGGCAAGAGCTGCAAACACCAGTGGTGGGAGGTGAAGGGAGGGAGAGGGGGAGGGGTAATGTATGAGAGAACACAGGTGGAAAGAGAAAGAAATATGTGGAGCTGAGGACTGTACACACAGAGCTATAGGGGGTGTACAACATGTGTGAATAAATTAAAAATTGCACAGGTTCACACAACATGTAATTTATTGATCCAAGAATTAAACGTAGAGTTAAACCCTAACCATTTGACATAGAGTTTATTTCCTTTTTGTTTCAACACTTTTTCCACAAGATAATGCTGAGGAAATGCTGTTTTCTGAAGTTCATGGAGATAAAATCTACCTTCTATGGGTTGACGGTTGAGGTCCTCGAGTAAATAGGTGACTGGACTGTCCAAGTTGACTCGACGAATTCGAAATAGTTCAGTCCCCCACTGTGGCGTGTAGCCCTTATTGAAGGCAGACTTAAATTTGCTCACACGAACAAAATCCCCAATGTTCAGTCGGTGACGTTTAGGATCGGCTGTTTTTATTGTACCCATGTGAGTAATCTCGATGGTAAATATGCATCTGCCTCCAGCTAGCATCAGGTCTCAGGCGCGTGCCGTTCCCCCAAATGAGCAGTGCATAATTTGGATTTGAGGCTATAAGGTATCAACTCTACAATGATAAGGCACAACTCTATTCTAAAACTTTAATTCAGTAAATAAAATCATGGCTTCAAACACAAAAACAATCCCAAAACCATAAAAAAACAAAGCAAACAAAAATTTACTTCCACAATCCACAAATAAACAAAAATGAAATCATAATAAAGTCATATTAAACTACAAAGCTGTACCCTTATGTGAACTTCATAAAGATATTCTGGTGCGCTGATGCACCTACGACTTCAAAACCAACTGTACATTGATATAACAGTCATACAATGTGACTTCTTTAATATCACAAATTAATTATTCCTTAAACCTCTTTAGTTTTAACAATTATGTGTGCCGTGCGTGTTTTGATTTTTCTCTTCTCACCAAACAAATGCTTGACATGCATTAACCTATTCGGACGTTGCACCGCAATCAACGTGCAACTCCATAATTATGTAAGCTACCCCTCCACTTCCTCTATTTATATGGTTCCACTGCATGCTGTATGTGATTCCTACATATAACGTTACGTTATAGCTTGTGTCGGATGGTACAATTAGACTACCTTGCGCTCGTCGCCTTTGGCATCTAGTAACCAACTTCATAACTTGGTTTCAGTGACAGTACAAATACATCGTCTAACTATTCGTCAGATAGCTAAAATAATGAACCATCAGGATGATCTATAATTATCCATGTGTTCCTAAACCACATGGCTACATTACTCAACACAACAATCTTTCATTATATGTCATTTACCAGGGTCTAAAATCTTTTCCTTTCAACTTGCCTTGACGGTTCGAGTGCCCGCCTGCAGACCCTCGGCTAGAGGAGTCGGCATACAATAGAATGTGGGATGGGTGTTCCACCAATTACCTCGACCCTCCTTAAAGGTTTGAATGCTTTCCTTTCTAAGCAGTAAAGATTTACAAGCCAAATACTGTCGTCTGAACGACACACGTATCCCAAAGGATCTTAATTGACTATTATGCAAACAGGTATTGAATGAGCTTTTATAATTACTCCTACACAGAGGATATAATAATTACTGGCCTCACACGGGTCCATTCAACATGAAGGTTCGGGGTTCGTAATGCATTAGTCTGACGGGTGACCGATGTCTCAAGTAAAATATAGGCGCTCACTGCAGATGTCGCCATGAGTTTCGCTACCACGAGCGGAATAACTCATCAATAAGTTCTCGGGAGACCATAGAGTTTCGAGGTGTCCTCGTTTTCCTCGTCTCTATCATAGGATTCCAACCCGGAACACTTTCATATCCTTCCTCAGAGCTAGGGTGCACACTACAACTCTGGCATAAATTATATCTCCACTTATGCCCATGACATAGGAGATTTCATACGTAGAATAGACCATCTGGCCCCTTACTCAATGCTACGACCTCCGACCTATATTATTAAGAGAAATCTATCAATTACTCTATGAGCTTCTCATATAAGCTGCAAATTCAATTCACTAAAAGCTCTTTCATTACTGGCATCATTATTGAATATATGCAATATTCTGATATAAAACTTCTTTCCTTAATTACTGTAATGTAATCTTACTGTATCATCTTACTGCTTAGATTGATAAGTCTTGCAATTAGCGTAACTAATTCTCGCTTACAACATTTATTTGTTTCCTGATGTGTTCATTCATACTTTTAATATTCATTATTATTATTACCGTTAATCTCACTGACATAAATGACCAAAATCATTACTTTATTATTCTTATTAATCTCACTGACATAAATGACCAAAATCATTCTTTATTATTATTCTCACATAAATTACCAAAAATCCGACATAGCTAAACGTCTTAAAATCCGAACAATCGCGTTCGTCACATTTACATAACTGATTGCCATTCTTAATTCATAGTGGGAATAATTACTCCACTTAATGATGCAAATTAACATCTCAACTCTATAAAATCAACACAATAATGATTAAACATGGAGGATCTGCCTCCTAAACTGATCTTTACTGGCATCTTTACGGAATCACAACATGCAGTGGCCCATATTTCTACATAATCATAACTTGTGGGGTACTTACATTTCTATAGGCGTCTTATGGTGGCTCCGACCAATCATATTTCTCCATTTCGCCCGCCATTAGCAGGTTTAACGCGACATATTCATCTTGAATACACACATTTTATAACACATAATTTTCATCAACAACACGACACGTTGCATAACTCTCAGGAAGCTATCGCTCCCACACATATGAAACACGTATCTAATCACTACTTTAAAGGATATTTTACATATGCTGTACACTTAACACACGTCACTTTATACACTTTTCAATGCTGAAATTCCCTAGCAAAGATCGAAATTGCAGGTGTCGACGGCATCTCCCGTGCTCCTATCAACTCCTGATTGAAAGTCTGGTTTACTTGCTCTCGGAATTCACCAACAGTTTTTATTATTCTCCTACAGTAAGCGTCCTGCGTTGCATAAATATGCTAGCTCCCGTCCTGAGTGTTATCATCTGGTACTCTCATGACATTACCAAACGCTTCGTAGAGCTTCATTAGCGCATTCCATCGTAATTCCACATATACGATCAGTCAATACTTTACACATTGCGCTTAACACTGTCCAATACTTTACACAAATAATTATTTACAATAGTTCTGCCATTAGTCTTATACGGTGCTTCGTAACTGAACACGCCATAGTTCGTACTGCTGATTATGCCTATAGCACGACTATTATTCATACAAGCTTATTAAATGCTTCATTAACATGTACCAGTCTTTGTTCGGCGTCTTTATGAGTGTGACCGCCATGCGTTCCGCCTTGACGAACTTGCTTCAAACTGGCTGTAACTGACTGAAGATTCACTTGAAGATTGCCCGTAACTTACTTGAAGACTGCTGTAGACTGCTTACATACTGTCTCGTACTGCTGCATACTGATTGCAACTTACTGCAACTGAGCTACAACTGGGTAACTTCTAACGTCGTGAAGACTGCGTAAGACTGCAACTTGAACTGTAACTGGCTGTAACTGGGTGCAAACTGCACGTGAACTGCGCGTAGACTGAGCTTGAACTGAGATGAGACTGAGCTTGACTGAGCGCTCCTCCAAGGGTCTACTCCCTTATATCGGATTCCCACGGAAAGTAAGGCGAAATCTTCCCGCGTAATCTTGGCTCCTCTCCCAGCATGATTCTGGTCTCCAAACCATGATCATTGGGTTCCTCTTTCTCCACAGATCCCAAAACTATCTGCGTGCAAAGGAATCGCTCGTCCAATTAATTAATATTAATTCCTTTCTCCATAGCGTGGGACGCTATCTTACGGGTACTCCCCGGCAACATTCTCAAATCTATCCGCGAACAATGGCAGTTTTACAGTCCTTCCGCACTTCCTTAAATATGCCCCAATTTCGCAGGTAAAAGGCTCTAAAATTAGCCTCCTGCCAAAAGATTCACCTGTGGGCAACTCTCAACTCAATTCGTTACTCCAATCGCGAGTAATCAATGATTTTCCTAGGCATCTCTCCTCCCCCTCCTCAAATCTGTTCTCCGTCGGGGAATAACTGGGTCATTTTTGAGGCCTCCACCCTGCTCCAGACGACAGAATGGGGTCACAGAGATGGACATGGCTCCACTGGGGCCCTCCCACAATCCTGGGCTAATTTGTAAAATGTCAACTCTGCCCTCTCCGTGCTTCAAGCCTCGTATAGCCTACACCAAGTAGTCTAATAATGCTGTAATCTGCTCATTTTTCCCTGCATTATTTTAATAAATAATGTCATTGCACCAAAATCACACCAGTGATTAAATATACACTTCTTTCGAGGGGTTTTTACCATGAAACTGCCTCTACAGATCTCTGGTTCGTTCCCTGGTGGAACCTTTATACTGAGATCACAGTCTCTGAGAACCACGTTCGATTCCAGTCAGCATAACCTCCTCGGGTTCATATTCCCCTTGCGAAACTTATAATAGTCAATTGCAAGTGGCTTATATAAGTAACCAGCTGACTGTCTACCACTGTCTGTGTTTACATCTGGGGTCCTTCACCTCGTCTGGCTGCGAGTAGGTTAGTACTGTTCCCCCTTCCACACTCGGCCTTCTTCCTAAGCTGTTCATTCTCCATGCGGAGGGTCGCGTTTTTTGCCTCAACCTCTCTCGCCACTCTGACCATTTCTTCATAGAATTCTCGCAGACACTGGCATTCTTTCTTCTCTTCGCTTACACTGGGTAAACTGTCTGCTTCTCGTCCCGTCTTGCCGTTCCAACTTTCAGGTCTGACTGCTTGGCTGACTTCGCTCTCCCCGTTGAGTTGGGTGTGCGTTACCAATACTTCTTCTTGTTCGTCGAATTCTTCTGGCGAGTAATAAACTTTTAAGTTGGCTACGTTCATAACGACCTCGTTTCCATTTTCTAGATGCCTTAACCTGTATGCATTGTTCTGGAGGTCTCTTATCACCTCGAACGGGCCGTGGTAAGCAAAATTGAACTTTTTATACTTGTGTGCCTCTGGATCTGAACTGGCGGGTTTCTTAATTAAAACTTTCTCTCCCACGAGAAGCGGTCTATGATACCTCTTCGCACGATTTCTTCTCTGACGTCTCTCCGCCTGTGCTTTGAGATATTCAAAGGTTCGTTGGATCCTCAATTCTCTACCGGGCTGTGCGTCTACTGGCAATGGAATAACACCAGTCCACGGTCTCTCCGGTCTTTGATCCAGATGTAGAGTCACGGGAACCTGACCTGTCGCCTCATGTACAGTATTATTTATACAGTATTCAATGACTTCTAGAAATTCTATCCAACGCCAATTCTCCTCAGAGCAGTAGATCTTCATGTATTTCTGGATCTCTCTCATTACTCTTTCAACTGGACTTGCCTCAGGATGGCGAATGGTAGATAAAATCTGCCTAATTCCTAGAGTTTCCAGTTCTCGACGAAATTCTGCAATTGTAAAGCAACTTCCGTGGTCCGAGAGGGCTTCCCAAGAATCGGAATAACTCTCTCTTTCAGGCGCTTCAAGACCTGTTTTGAACTTTTTTTTTATGGGGCATAACACCACCATTTTCGAAAATACATCCATGGCTACAAAAATGTGTCTATTGCCTCTACGTGCTCTAGGCAATGGTCCAAAGTTGTCTATACTCAATAGCTGCCTTGGCTTCTCCGGTAACAACGGGATAGGTCGTTGCCTCATTAAAAAGGGATTTGGCTTTACCCTCTGGCATAGATCACATGTCCTAATAGCATCTCTCACCGTTTCTCTCAATTTTGGCCAAGTAAATGCTTCCTTCAACAGAGCACAAATTTTATCTATACCGAGATGTCCAAATGCTCTGTGGGCTAGCCATACCAATCTTCTCTGCAAAGATGCAGGAATTATAATCCTTTGACGTGTATGATCTACATCGTCCCACTTGTGTAATATCTGATTATACCATACATAATCTATTGCCAATGCCTCCGCCTCTCTGTATACCGCAGTTCCCCTTGCTAAGCGTCCCTCAAAGTAATCGATCATCATCTTCAACCATGGGTCTTCGCGTTGTAGGTTGGTAAGATTCCTTAAGTCATCCAACGTCTTCTGATCTCGATTCTCAATCTGGACCGCTAGCGCTTCCTCTTCTCTAGGGTAACGACTTGATATGTCCGGTATTACATTCTCTTTCCCTGGACAGTATTCTATTTCCACATTAAATTGCTGGATATACAGGGACCATCTTGTCAATCTCTGGCTAGACAAGTCTGTCTTTAACAAAAATGTTAAAGCTTTATGGTCTGTTCTGAGGACTATTCGGAAGCCATACACGAGTTTATGCCATGATTGCAACGCGTACAAAATCGCGAGCAACTCTATCTCTGTGATCGTGTAGTTTTTCTCATGGGCTTTCAGTCTCCTGCTTATAAAGGCGATAAAAACTTTCTTCTCAGGCTGGTCAACATTTTCCTGGAATAGCATCGCTCCAATCCCAACAAGTGATGCATCCGTCTGTATGATGAACTTCTGGGTATAATCCGGGTATCCCAGCTTTACATATTCCAAAAGCATTTGTTTTGACCTCACGAATGCTTCCTGACATTGCTCCGTCCAATTCCATCTGCCGCCTTTCTTCAATAGGTCCTGCAGGGGTGCTACTGTCGCAGTATAGTTTGGGCAGTGGTTCGAAAAGAATCCAATTACTCCCAAATACTGTCGGACGTGCTTTACCTTCGTGGGTCGAGGGAAATTTCGAATTACTTCCAATTTATCTGGGTTAGGCTTCACTCCATTTGCATCAATAACATGCCCTAGGAATTTAACTTCCCTCTGACAGAAGTGCGATTTCTTGATATTAACCTTAAAGTTAGCTTCTCGAAGGTCATCTAGCAACTTCTTCAGGTCTCTCATGTGCTCCTCCAGAGATTCTGATGTGAGTAGAATGTCGTCTACATATCTGATGGTACTCTCTTTAACCTCATCTGATAGATTGCGATCTAACGCTCTTATCAGGGCTGAACCAGCTGTTTTCAACCCAAAAGGTAGCCTTAAAAATGTAAATGTATGTTGATCAAACATAAATCCTGTCAACAGACTAGTTTTCTTCTCTAATTCAAGATGATGGAAACTGGATGTGATATCCAAATTTGTGAATATAGTTTTCCCTTTAAACTTCCTGAGGATCTCTTTAATAGGTGGCACTTGGTCAAATTCCGGAATAACTCTCAAATTTAAGCGTCTCAGGTCCAGGCAGACTCTGACAGATCCGTCTGTCTTTGGTACAATTACCAATGGACTTACATAAGGCGTAGGTGTCTTCTCAATAACACCGGCCTCCAACATCTCCTGAATTGCCTCTTTCACTTTAGCATAATGCTTTTCAGCTATAGGGTAGGGTTTCTGCCTAAATGGTGTCCAATCACTGACTTGAAAAGCATAAGTGAAGTTCTTTATCCGACCAGGTCTCGAATCAAAGACTTCCTTCTGTACCAGTAATAACTGCTTTAAATTTTCCTTCTCTTTTAGCCCAATTTTCGCTTCTTCTAGCTTTTCCGAAATATATTCTTCCAATTTGGGTTCCAGATCTTTTTCCAAGTCTGTGGCTAGTGTTTTAAGCTCCTCTTCTAACTGCTCAATAGCTAACACTCCTTCCTCAGCCACATCTCTGTATGCATGCCATACTTGTTCACTTGATCCTGGTTCAATCTCATTGAGTGCGACCTCTAAGCCTTCAGCTTCTTCATTCACATGGAACATAACCCTGTCCTGTGCTAGGTCGATTATCACTCTGTATTCCCTTATAAACTCTGCCCCAATAAGTAGGTTATAAGGCAGTTTGTTTACTAACAGAAAACTCTGTGAGAAAATAGAGCCTCCTATCTGTAAATCTAGGAATACCTGGTATTTACATATCATTGTTCGGTCTGGAATTACCCCTTTTATTTTGACACTAGAGATCGGTATTTTCAAAATGTTCTCTCTCCGGGCTATTTCATTATATAGAGCTTGTGTCATGAGGCTCACTGTTGACCCTGTGTCTAGCAGACTTCTGATTTTTAATCCTGCCACTCTTACAATTATAATAGGCAATTCTCTCTTGACCATGACCTGTGGTCCTCCTGTATCCTCAATCAGCTCTTCTGGTTTGGCTATCCAATTGATGATGTTAATAGACTTCCATCCATCAGTCTCAAACTCTTCTAATTTTGGCGTTTTTTTTTCTTCAGCGCCCGCCCCCTTGGAGTTTCTTCTCTCCTGTTCGCTGCGCTGTAGTTCCAAACTCTTAGCTCCATATCCATATCTGTCTGGCGATGTCCTGTTCTGCATGACTTCTTGCCATCGGACTTGTTGTTTCTGGGGCACATCTCCCCTTTCTTCGAGGTATCGCAAAGAAGCATGATATCGTTCTTCTACCTCGTCATCGAAGTTACTTCTTCTTTCTTGGGGTCTCCAATTTCTATTGTTGCCTTCTTGGCCATTGTTACCTCCATTGTTATGGTACGGTTTACCCCTGTTATTCTGCTTATTCCACGAACTTCGACCTCTTCCTCCTTTATTAGCATTTCCTTTGTACTTTGACTGCCATCTTCTGGGTTCCTGTTCCCATTGCCATCCATAGGAATCTAAGGTGTCTCTGCTCGTAGCTTTGTTGTTCCTTGGAGCTTGCTGTTGGTCAGTCTGTGTGTTGGTCACGTGTACTTGTTCCCCGGTTTGACTCTGACGCATTGTATTTGCTGTGGTGAGGTCCAGTTGCCTTAGAACTGTCTCGCTTGGCGTTCGAGATTCGCCTCATTTTGGATTTGAATATCCTTAATGTCGTTAGACAACGCATCTAATCTACTGTTGGTTTCCTCCTGAGCATGCTTACACGCTTGTAAATTACCCTCAAGTTTGGCTTCTATAGCCTCGAAACGTTTATCAGTTTTAATCTGCATTTCCGATACAATGCTTACAACAGTATCTGTTACTTCGGTCTTAATTACCTCTTGCATTTGACCTAACTTATTGTTTAATTCAACTTTATTATCATCTAACCGATTGTTTAATTCAATCTGGTTATTATTCATTGCAACCTGATTTGCATTAATTGCCTCCTGATTGGCATCTAAACGAGTGTTTATGCTATCCTGGAAAGCCTTGGCTTCCAGTTTATTCTGCTCGTTAGCAGCATCAAAATGCTGTTTCAATCCTGCAATAACCTGCAAGATCTCCTGCGTACCTGACATTTTACAATAACACACTTAAATATGCAGGCAGGCTTCCTGGAAAAATATGTGGATACGTTTCGAAGAGAAACATCAAACACTGCACACATATTGTGAAGTCGTACAAAACCTGATAATATTATGGTAGATTGTGGATCGGGTGTGTAGCGCTCGTACCCTTGGGCAATTCTCTTCTCAATAGAGAGATTCTGCGTTACATAAAAAGCCTACTGAATTCAAAAATCACTCAAACACAGTTTGAGGCAAAACAATTACTATGGTTTTCCCCATGAAATACCATAAAAAATCTATGGGTTTTCCCTAAATCCCAAAAGCTTCACGTACCTGGGCGCCATGATAAATTATATCATAATCGTCATGTATGCCATGCATGTGCAATGCCAAGATCGCTCATATTGCACTGACGCAGGCGGTTCCATAATGAAATAATACCGCTCCACGTTGCTTGGGCCATGATAAATTATATGATAATTACAAAGGAGTATAGGAGTATTACTATCAAAATTTATATGTACGTATCGGAACTTATCTAGGGATAGGAGCGGTCATTCCCTACTTCGTTAATTCTTACTTTAATAGAGTTGTGTGCACTAGATCTGACCGACTTTAGTCGTACCTATAGCTCAAATCACAGTATAGGACATCAAATCCCATGTACCCATGTGAGTAATCTCGATGGTAAATATGCATCTGCCTCCAGCTAGCATCAGGTCTCAGGCGCGTGCCGTTCCCCCAAATGAGCAGTGCATAATTTGGATTTGAGGCTATAAGGTATCAACTCTACAATGATAAGGCACAACTCTATTCTAAAACTTTAATTCAGTAAATAAAATCATGGCTTCAAACACAAAAACAATCCCAAAACCATAAAAAAACAAAGCAAACAAAAATTTACTTCCACAATCCACAAATAAACAAAAATGAAATCATAATAAAGTCATATTAAACTACAAAGCTGTACCCTTATGTGAACTTCATAAAGATATTCTGGTGCGCTGATGCACCTACGACTTCAAAACCAACTGTACATTGATATAACAGTCATACAATGTGACTTCTTTAATATCACAAATTAATTATTCCTTAAACCTCTTTAGTTTTAACAATTATGTGTGCCGTGCGTGTTTTGATTTTTCTCTTCTCACCAAACAAATGCTTGACATGCATTAACCTATTCGGACGTTGCACCGCAATCAACGTGCAACTCAGTAATTATGTAAGCTACCCCTCCACTTCCTCTATTTATATGGTTCCACTGCATGCTGTATGTGATTCCTACATAAAACGTTACGTTATAGCTTGTGTCGGATGGTACAATTAGACTACCTTGCGCTCGTCACCTTTGGCATCTAGTAACCAACTTCATAACTTGGTTTCAGTGACAGTACAAATACATCGTCTAACTATTCGTCAGATAGCTAAAATAATGAACCATCAGGATGATCTATAATTATCCATGTGTTCCTAAACCACATGGCTACATTACTCAACACAACAATCTTTCATTATATGTCATTTACCAGGGTCTAAAATCTTTTCCTTTCAACTTGCCTTGACGGTTCGAGTGCCCGCCTGCAGACCCTCGGCTAGAGGAGTCGGCATACAATAGAATGTGGGATGGGTGTTCCACCAATTACCTCGACCCTCCTTAAAGGTTTGAATGCTTTCCTTTCTAAGCAGTAAAGATTTACAAGCCAAATACTGTCGTCTGAACGACACACGTATCCCAAAGGATCTTAATTGACTATTATGCAAACAGGTATTGAATGAGCTTTTATAATTACTCCTACACAGAGGATATAATAATTACTGGCCTCACACGGGTCCATTCAACATGAAGGTTCGGGGTTCGTAATGCATTAGTCTGACGGGTGACCGATGTCTCAAGTAAAATATAGGCGCTCACTGCAGATGTCGCCATGAGTTTCGCTACCACGAGCGGAATAACTCATCAATAAGTTCTCGGGAGACCATAGAGTTTCGAGGTGTCCTCGTTTTCCTCGTCTCTATCATAGGATTCCAACCCGGAACACTTTCATATCCTTCCTCAGAGCTAGGGTGCACACTACAACTCTGGCATAAATTATATCTCCACTTATGCCCATGACATAGGAGATTTCATACGTAGAATAGACCATCTGGCCCCTTACTCAATGCTACGACCTCCGACCTATATTATTAAGAGAAATCTATCAATTACTCTATGAGCTTCTCATATAAGCTGCAAATTCAATTCACTAAAAGCTCTTTCATTACTGGCATCATTATTGAATATATGCAATATTCTGATATAAAACTTCTTTCCTTAATTACTGTAATGTAATCTTACTGTATCATCTTACTGCTTAGATTGATAAGTCTTGCAATTAGCGTAACTAATTCTCGCTTACAACATTTATTTGTTTCCTGATGTGTTCATTCATACTTTTAATATTCATTATTATTATTACCGTTAATCTCACTGACATAAATGACCAAAATCATTACTTTATTATTCTTATTAATCTCACTGACATAAATGACCAAAATCATTCTTTATTATTATTCTCACATAAATTACCAAAAATCCGACATAGCTAAACGTCTTAAAATCCGAACAATCGCGTTCGTCACATTTACATAACTGATTGCCATTCTTAATTCATAGTGGGAATAATTACTCCACTTAATGATGCAAATTAACATCTCAACTCTATAAAAATCAACACAATAATGATTAAACATGGAGGATCTGCCTCCTAAACTGATCTTTACTGGCATCTTTACGGAATCACAACATGCAGTGGCCCATATTTCTACATAATCATAACTTGTGGGGTACTTACATTTCTATAGGCGTCTTATGGTGGCTCCGACCAATCATATTTCTCCATTTCGCCCGCCATTAGCAGGTTTAACGCGACATATTCATCTTGAATACACACATTTTATAACACATAATTTCATCAACAACACGGCACGTTGCATAACTCTCAGGAAGCTATCGCTCCCACACATATGAAACACTTATCTAATCACTACTTTAAAGGATATTTTACATATGCTGTACACTTAACACACGTCACTTTATACACTTTTCAATGCTGAAATTCCCTAGCAAAGATCGAAATTGCAGGTGTCGACGGCATCTCCCGTGCTCCTATCAACTCCTGATTGAAAGTCTGGTTTACTTGCTCTCGGAATTCACCAACAGTTTTTATTATTCTCCTACAGTAAGCGTCCTGCGTTGCATAAATATGCTAGCTCCCGTCCTGAGTGTTATCATCTGGTACTCTCATGACATTACCAAACGCTTCGTAGAGCTTCATTAGCGCATTCCATCGTAATTCCACATATACGATCAGTCAATACTTTACACATTGCGCTTAACACTGTCCAATACTTTACACAAATAATTATTTACAATAGTTCTGCCATTAGTCTTATACGTTAAAAATCCCTCAGTATGCCTTCCTTCGGAGGGGAAGTAAAGCCGGCGGTCCCATGTCATAGATTTATGGCATGTTAAAGATCCTTCCACTAATTGCACCTGTGTGAAGCTAAATTTGATAGGTTATTGTAAACAACGCTCTTAGGTTTCTAAGTTCGTTGCCAAGAGCCGACTGCGGTGGCGTCTAGCAGCTGAGTTGTGAACTTAGCCTAGTAGTCGTTGACGGTGGCGCTTGGCGGCAAAAGTAGGAACTATTTGAAAAATTCTAAGTTGCAGTACTTAAATTGAAATGACAGATAACACACACTAATACAGTCATCACAATTAACACCGGTTATCAGACAGATTCTACACACACCCAAAGTACACGGGGCTACATGACCGCGTTGTCGCAGCCCCTAAACTTAAGAACCAACCAACCAACCAACCAACCAGTCTTATACGGTGCTTCGTAACTGAACACGCCATAGTTCGTACTGCTGATTATGCCTATAGCACGACTATTATTCATACAAGCTTATTAAATGCTTCATTAACATGTACCAGTCTTTGTTCGGCGTCTTTATGAGTGTGACCGCCATGCGTTCCGCCTTGACGAACTTGCTTCAAACTGGCTGTAACTGACTGAAGATTCACTTGAAGATTGCCCGTAACTTACTTGAAGACTGCTGTAGACTGCTTACATACTGTCTCGTACTGCTGCATACTGATTGCAACTTACTGCAACTGAGCTACAACTGGGTAACTTCTAACGTCGTGAAGACTGCGTAAGACTGCAACTTGAACTGTAACTGGCTGTAACTGGGTGCAAACTGCACGTGAACTGCGCGTAGACTGAGCTTGAACTGAGATGAGACTGAGCTTGACTGAGCGCTCCTCCAAGGGTCTACTCCCTTATATCGGATTCCCACGGAAAGTAGGGCGAAATCTTCCCGCGTAATCTTGGCTCCTCTCCCAGCATGATTCTGGTCTCCAAACCATGATCATTGGGTTCCTCTTTCTCCACAGATCCCAAAACTATCTGCGTGCAAAGGAATCGCTCGTCCAATTAATTAATATTAATTCCTTTCTCCATAGCGTGGGACGCTATCTTACGGGTACTCCCCGGCAACATTCTCAAATCTATCCGCGAACAATGGCAGTTTTACAGTCCTTCCGCACTTCCTTAAATATGCCCCAATTTCGCAGGTAAAAGGCTCTAAAATTAGCCTCCTGCCAAAAGATTCACCTGTGGGCAACTCTCAACTCAATTCGTTACTCCAATCGCGAGTAATCAATGATTTTCCTAGGCATCTCTCCTCCCCCTCCTCAAATCTATTCTCCGTCGGGGAATAACTGGGTCATTATTCAGGCCTCCACCCTGCTCCAGACGACAGAATGGGGTCACAGAGATGGACATGGCTTCACTGGGGCCCTCCCACAATCCTGGGCTAATTTGTAAAATGTCAACTCTGCCCTCTCCGTGCTTCAAGCCTCGTATAGCCTACACCAAGTAGTCTAATAATGCTGTAATCTGCTCATTTTTCCCTGCATTATTTTAATAAATAATGTCATTGCACCAAAATCACACCAGTGATTAAATATACACTTCTTTCGAGGGGTTTTGACCATGAAACTGCCTCTACAGATCTCTGGTTCGTTCCCTGGTGGAACCTTTATACTGAGATCACAGTCTCTGAGAACCACGTTCGATTCCAGTCAGCATAACCTCCTCGGGTTCATTATGGGGTTAAACAGTTTATCCAATCGCTGAATATGTTTGGTCACGAGGCGTGGCTTGGTCCCAATCGTTCTATGTTTGGTGTCATTGTAACGTGATACTAGCTCTGGCAACATGTCCAACCAGCGATACGTGCCCTGAGCGGTAAACGCTTTCCACATATGGGTTTTCAATGTTCGGTTGAACCGCTCGACCACACTGGCTTTGAGGTTGCTGTACGTAGTGTAATGGTGAATATCCTTAGATTTGAGAAAACTGGAGAAATCTTTGTTGAAAAATTCTTTCCCCTGGTCGGTTTGTAGCAGTTGAGGTTGACGTTTGGAGTGTTGAATAATATGTTGAAAGGCCTTGGTAACTAGTGGGCCAGACTTGCGACGCACAGGTTCAACAAAGGCCATTTTGGAATAGACATCAATGACGGTCAACATATAGCGTACACCGTCGTTAACGCCAGCATAGGGTATCATTTCAACCAAGTCAGCCTGCCAAAGTTCATCCACACCTCGTGAAATCACCTTGAATCGTGGATAGTGACGCCTAGCTGGGCGATGCAACTCGTGAGCAATACCCATTTTAATGGGTGAGGGCTTAAACAATAATTTTGGCATTTCGAAGTTCTTGTTCAATTTCTTGAATTTCCCAATCGTGACCGGTATGGCCAGCTTGACGTGAGGCATGCAACAACTGTAGCCGCTGGACGAGCTTATTGGGATTGTGCCAGTAGGTAACATCCACAAGGGATTTTAATGGTTTAAATGTCACTCCCGAAGGGACGCTTTACGACGAGTACTTTGACTGGTGGGAAACATTTTTGCAATGATGGTTTTATATTTTTGAGATATATTGGCATTCACTTGTTGAGCGGGATCATACTGTCTTTTGTGGGCATGGGTATCCAATAAAATGGATTTATATTTGTCAAGATCCTCTGACGTATAATCATGGGGAGAGGGGGTTCGAGAAAAGAGCAGCTTTAACAGTCCTGGCGTTAATTTATAGTTGATGTTTTTAATGACAGCTTTAGTACGAGCAAATTTAATGGATGAATCGCCAATTTTAAAAATATCATCCTCATAGCGAACACCATACGTGGTATCTGTGTTTCCAATAAATAGATCGGTGAAATAGGGTTCCAATGTTGATCCATAATATTTTATTAAAATGGTTTTCAGTTGAGCTTTATGTTGAGGGGTGGCCAAGAGTTGTGAAAACGGAGACGCTCTGGAAGGGCAAGGTGTTTCGACCATGGCCAAGGATTTCTTTTTTCTCAAAAACTCTGCAAGGGGTGCGGCCTTTTTTTGAGGCGTAAACACATGCTCCTCCTCATCCTCAACTTCGCTAACACTAGTCAAATCTTCCTGTTCCTCTTCCTCTTCCTCAGGGTCCTCGTGCAGCGTCAGCGTGGCTTGTGAAACGGTGGGTAGCGTTTCAGATGGCTTGAAAGAGGGTTTCAACATGGCTTTTAGTGGAGGTGCTAAATGTTGCTGAATAAACAAAGCATGATTTGCACGTGATTGTTTCAATTGACGAAACTTTTGGCGAATAGTATTTTTTGCTCTAATAATGTGCTTTTTCAATTGACTCTCTGCTAACGCCATGGTGTCTTGACAAATGACTTGCCGGGGAATGAGACAGGGCCTTAAATAGCAATAAAATGATCAAACCCTAAGCGATACCGTCCTTGGTTGAGTTCACTTTGTTTGTCAATCACTAAACAGGCATGACGTTGAGTGTTCCAGCACTTGGCACACAATTCTGTAAACATTTGAAAGGTCATATCCAGATTCACATGTTCATTATAAATGTGACGACTGTTCCTGTCGTCCTGACGAAATAAAACAATGACATTGGCATTGTCACGAATCAACTGTTTGGACATTTTAGAATACGTTTGCCCAAGATAGAAACAATCGATATGTTTGTGTCGACCCATGCTGAAATAGCTTTGAATGATGCCTTGACGTTCAGTGGATACATCATCGAAAATCAGGAGTGAATCAGGCTTTACTTCATCCGGTGAAATCACATTTTCTTGCATGGAAAATGTAAAAAACCCATATTCTCTTTTTGTAATCCAGACATGACTTGATCAAGAAACACGTAGAGGGGTTGGTGGAGAGATTTTGCAAAAATATAAATATTTTGAAAACGCAGACCATTGGGCGCTGTAATGAGCGTTAGCAAAAGATTAGTCTTTCCACAGCCGGAAGGCCCCACAATGATGCAGCGAATGGAAGATGGAAACAGTGAACCATGGCGTTGTTCACGTGATGTGGGACAGAGATGGGAAACCATGTCCCCCACGGGGAATGACTCTTGCTGCTTAATAATCTTCATTTCAACTAAGGCTTAGACAGGCTAGCAGGCTGTCTATATACAGGACACCGAGCCTTGTCATAGAAACAGTAGACTGGTACTACAGGTTGACGTTGGATGTCTTTGGACGTGCGTTGATGGCCAAAGCTAGGCCTGTCCCCATACATGATCCTAAACAAGAAACAGATCCTGCTAATAAACACTATGTGGATAGGTCAGTAGTGCCACGCACAAAACAGGGAGATTATGACTTTAAGGGAAAGCGGTTAACCCATGTAAAACATCCTCAAGTGTCTACAGACGTTACTACGAAAAAGTATGTGGATAACAAAGTGTATGAGTTTTATGACAAAGTGCCACAGCTTATGGTGAATGGCTATAGCGCTAATCACCATCGGATTATTCACGTGGAAGACCCACAAGACGAAGACGATGTTTGTACCAAGCGTTACGTGACCCATGAAATGAAAAGGCTTTATAAATTTATTCCATCTGTATTTTTAGTGTATCTGACAAATGAAAAACCTGTGAATGAGAGAAACCATTTACCGCTAGTCCATGATCAGCACTTGACCTATGCGCTTGCTTCGGGTTTAAGCCACTATCGATTACACTATGATGGAACCATTCACATCAAATATGCCATACCTGATGAGAACCATTTACAAATAAAGATAAATGGTCATAGGATGTTGATCCATAACCATGAAATGGTCAATGCAGGTGACGAATTATCCCTTCATCTCATGTTGACATGGGATGTAAAGCAAGCGGGAAAAACCATAAACGATTTCCCACTTTATGTGGAATTGGAATATACAGCCATGAAATAACCATCTAACGTTAGTTGTGATTTAAACTTTCTTGTGAAAGGTTGTTGGTCATTATCATCATGGTGAAACAAAGGTATGCAGTGAGAAAGACTAAAAAAAAGGACTTTGTCCTTGGCAAAGCCTGGGCTTACGACATTCGTGGACAAGCCCTTGCGAAAGAAAAAAAGAAAAAATAATGTATTGACCATAAGGAAAGCCTTTCGAGCAGCACAGAGACATGTTATTCCAAAACGTCGGCGACAGGTTTCAAACCAAGGGCGAGTGATTCCCGTCCCCAAACGAGCGGGATTTTTACCTGCATTATTTGCCGGTTTGGCTGCTCTGGGTTCACTTTTGGGCGGTGCCAGTGCAGTGGCGAAAACCATTAAAGCCGCGCAGCAGGGCAAGCAACAACTCAAAGAAAGTCAGCGACACAATGAAACGATGGAAGCGATTGCCATGGGGGCTAGAAATGCCAATTTAAAGCCGGCCTTTTATCAACAAGGATTTGGGATTTCACCATTTCGAAATATAAAAAAAAAAATTAACCTCAGCCATAGCAAGACATGCCCTGACGCATCAACAAGTGGAAAGCTATGCTAAACAACTAAAGCTTTCTCATTTTCGAGGTGTGTTTATGCGAAACCAATTACCCCCACGACCCTGGAAACAGGAATGTGCTGTTGTCAATTTGGATGATCACCGAGGACCAGGGACGCATTATGTAGCTTATGTCAAAGAGGGATCCATGGTATGGTACTTTGACAGTTTTGGGAATTTGCCCCCGCCCATGGAACTAGTGACCTATTTTGGAAACAGGATCAAAATATATTATAATGTGAAACGTGAGCAAACGTTTAACAGCCAACAGTGTGGACGTTTGTGTTTAATTTTTTTATATAAGACGCAGCATAAGCTAAAACGCCACCAGTATGTCAGCAGAAAGTAAAACGTTTACACTGCATGGACGTGGACCTGAAGTCAGCCTAGACTTTTACCCGCCTATCGAATTGAGTGAAAAACCCTATGGTTTAGGACTTGTTTCTCTTGAAACGTACAATCGAATATACAACATACGTGAAAATGTGAACAACAAGTTTTAATATGATGATTCTGTGCTCACCCTGAACTCTGGTGGATACACGATCGATGACATTTATGAACACATTTATGTGGTGTTGATCAACAATATGGTTTAAAGTCATTTCTCGATGGAACGCACAAGTTTGAACTTGTAGGAAATACTAACACTCATCGCTGCAGTATTTTCTCTACCTTTAACATTGACTTTAAAACTCACCCCGATTCCATTGGCCCTTTACTAGGATTTAAACCACGTGTGTTGGAGCCCAACAAAAACATGAATCAGACCATGAAGTGAAATTCATTGAGAACCATCATGTGTCGGTGACGTGTAATATTATTAGCCAAGTGTACACCAATCAAGAACCATCGCATTCGCTTTATGACTTTATTGTGACATCGCCCAATGGGTATATTATTCGTGAAAACCCTCCAGTGGTGCTTTTTCATTCTGTGGCTGTCGATAGTATTAGTAATATAACATTAAGACTGATCAATAGAGAGCAACAACTCATTGATCTAGATTCTACCACACCAGTGACTTACAAGTTGGTGCTAAAGCCACTATGAAATTTGTGTATAAAGCAACAACACCGTCTAGGAATAGTGTTAGTTGTTTGCCACGTAAATACACGTTAACATCTCAAGGCAAGCAGATTTTACAGCATTTGGGTTACCACGTCAACCCTCATAATGAATTCTATCCTAGAGATAGCGAACCACATCGAGGAGCAACCAGGAGTGGTAAGAATTGATCTCCATTCCTATCAAGCTCAAACACCTGGACTCAATAACAATGATGAAATTCAATTTGTTATCAACAACCAAGATATTTACACCCTACCGCATGAAAGTGTCATTCAGATTGAAGGTCGGCTCACCAAAGCCGATGGCTCTACACCCACCACATCCAAGTTGGCCAACCATGGTTTGGCCTTTCTGTTTTCTGAAGTGCGGTATGTCATTAACGATATCATGGTGGATAGCACTCGAAATGTGGGCATTTCCAGTGTCATGAAACTATACCCCTCTTATAGTGAGGAAGAAGGTAAAACACTTTGCATGGCAGGTTGGTGTCCTGACTCGACCAATGACTGGATGGTACACACCGATGGGACCTTTACTGGATATTTACCTCTTAAACTGATTTTAGGCTTTGCCGAAGATCACCAACGCATTGTGGTCAACGCAAGGCAAGTGCTTTACCTAGTGAGAGACAGGAGTGATAATAATGCACTCAAGGGAGCCGACAATACCCCCATCGATTCAAAAATTCAACTACAACGCTTGCTATGGAAAGTGCCTCATGTGACCCTTAACGATAGCAAAAAACTGGACATACTCAAAATGGTAAAGAGAGATATGCCTCTACCCATGGAATTTAGAAGCTGGTCACTCCATGAGTATCCGCTATTGCCCACCACCAACACACACAGTTGGTCAGTAAAAACAGCTCGCTATACAGAGAGACCTCTCTACCTGATCGTGGGTTTTCAAACGAATCGCAAGTATCAACAAACCAAAGATGCCACGCAATTTGATCACCTGCAATTGAGAAATGCACGTCTTTTCCTCAATGGAGCCGTGTTTCCCTATGAAGGACTGGATTTGGATTTTTCAAAAAATAAGTTTGGCCCCCTGTACGACTTGTTTTCTAAATTTCGATGGTCGTATTATCAAAAAGAGAACGGCCCCATGCTACTACCCCAAGCGTTTAAGGCAAGAGCACCACTGATTGTTTTTGACTGTTCTTACCTGGAAGAGTCTGTCAAGCCATCCAATATCGACATTCGACTAGATTTTGAAACGCATGACAATGTACCAGCCAATACGACGGCCTACTGTTTGATTATTCATCACAAACAAGTCAACTATTATCCACTGTCCAACCAAGTGACGAGTGTATAAATAACAGCTCAACCCATGTCAAGCCGCTCAGTCATGTCTTGCTTTAAAGCCTCAAGAGACGTTACATCCATGAATTTAAACTCTGAGGAACAACGTTTCAAGACTTTTGCCACATGGTCAGTGCCTTTCATAAACCCTCAAGCCTTAGCGGCCGCTGGATTCTACTATTTAAAAACAAGAGATGAAGTGAAATGTGCCTTTTGCCCCATCATCATAGACCAATGGCAGGAGGGCGATGAACCCATGCAGGAACATCAGCGCTGGTCACCCACCTGCCCCTACCTGTGTAGAATGGAAGTGGGAAATATATCCTGTCATTCAAGCTATCCCTCACTTGTGTCTCTGGGTGATGAAAAGAAAACAAGTTACGATACGTGTGGACCGTATGGTGTCCATGGTGCTTCGGTGAGCAGCTCACCATCAAAAACGCCTAGTTTAGAGACATTGGGACATCATCGGTGTTATGGACGTTACAAACACAAGAGACTATATTGTTGTATCAGTTGCTATCGTCCTTATCCCAAAATGAGAAAAGCCTGTAAGACGTGTTATGATAATAAAATGATGTAATTCTTAAATTCTTATTTTTGCATGTCCCTCTGTCCTACCCTAACCTCAATTTGAAACTAGCATGGAAGGTAAGCCCATGCCATGATCACACGTGATCGTCAGTCAGTCGTCAGTTGAACTTGGTCCAGGCAAGCGTCAACATGTTGCGCACACCCATTGTGGATTGCCAAGGGTTTAAAATTGGTGACAACAAATTTATATTTAAACAAGTGGCCATGATCGATTGTGCCACGTTTTGGATATCTCAAGCTACGCATTTGCTATTTAAACCACCCCATGCTTTTGATTTGTTGTGTGAAAAAGACCGTAAACAAACCCAGTGGATTGAAAATCATAGGCAACTAGACTGGAATCAGGGAACCATTTCCTATAAATATTTGGACGTGGTCATGAAAGCACACTTGTCCTCGGCCAATGTGGTATTTGTGAAAGGTAATGAAAAACGTCAATGGTTGCAACCATTTTTGACGTCTTACTGCCAATGTATCGACCTCATGGAGTTGGGCTGCCCCTCCCTGCAAACGCTCATGGATACTTGTTCCTGTGGCAACATTACCCATACAGCCCTATCGCATGCGTGGCATCTCTTTCATTGGTTAACCACTCACGCCTGCTGGGAGTTGTTGAACAAAATTATAACTCAAGATTTACCTGTGAATGACGTCAGTGAGATTTCTACAAGCGACGTGTAAACATCTACAGCACGTGATACCATGGAGAAAGGCAATGCTACGGACAAAGCCATCGGCAAGTTCTTTGTGTGCAAAAAGAAACTAGACAGTTTTACCAAAGAGGAACTCCTGGCGCTGCCCAAGTCGTTCATTTATTATGTGGCCGCCAACGCAGTGAAAGAAATCTGGCAACATGTACCAAAATCATGGACTCAAGACCCTGTGTTGAGTGAATTGCAACCCTGTACGGATTACGATCACCATAAGCAAGTGGCCATGGCAAAAATACCGTCTATGCGTCAGTGTGCGACTTGCCAGCTAGTGAAACTGTATCACGGTCATAAAAGTCCGTCTAAAGACTTTGTTGAATCATTCCACGAGTGTCATGGCGAGAAAAAGCAACAACAACAACAACAAACACAAACATCGTCCACAGAGGAGGAGGAAGACCAAACCTTTTTACCATCGATGGAAAAGGATATGCCAGACCTGTACTGGCAATGGCGTCATTGACAAAGTGATTCAATACTTACCTTTCGAAATCCATCTTCCAGGTTATCGTTTTTGCGGCCCTGGAACTCGTCTCGAAAAACGTTTACAACGTGGTGATGTACCCATTAATCTTTTGGATCAAGCATGCAAGGAACATGACCTTTCTTATCGCCATAGTCATCCTGGTTTAAGAAATGTGGCAGATAAATTGTTATTGAAGAAAGCTAAACAACGTTTCACATCCAGTGATGCCTCAGTGGGTGAAAGGATGGCAGCCCTAATTGTCATGAGTGCTATGAAAGGAAAGTTGATGATGCATGGACATAAACATTGAGGAGTGAGGAATTGGGATTTGTTTGTATTCTATTTTTCTTTTGTCAATTCACTATGACTATGAAATAAAAACAAAGGTTTACCAGAGCACGATGATTTGTGTTTTTATTATTTTTAAAAATCATGATGTTGATGGCTGATTTCTCATTTTACACATTTCACACATGATGAATTCACACACTGCCATTTGTCATTTTGCAATTTACAGATTTTAAAAATGTTCGTTTCAAGTTTTGCGTTTTTTGATGATATGGATTTTTCCAGTTTGTTGATGACACATTTTAAACAATGTCCGTTTGAAGTTTTTGAATTTTCAAATTTCACACATGGCCATTTCCAGTTTTTAAAAATGTCCGTTTTAAGTTTTGCGTTTTTGGTGATATGGAAACATGGATTTTCCATTTTACTGTTTTCACATTTTTCCATTTGGTGTATGTCGAAAGTTGAGATTTGATAATGATGTTGATGCAAGTGCATGACCATGGCGATGCTGCAGTGAGTTTATGGGTGTTTGGAGAAACGTCGAGGTCTACGACTACTGCAGGTAAGACTGTTTTTTACAAAAAATAATGTCTATTGTCTGCCACATTTCAATGAAAAAACGAAACTATTTAAAACAAAATGAGTATATAAGTGACCATTTACCCCCTCCCCACCCACCCACCCTACCTCACCGTGTTTGCTCTGGTCAATCATACACACCAGTTTTCTCTCTCCACTCATACATTCACACCTGTCTTTGGGAACAAACACAACCACTTTATTTATTCCCAAAAGCACATTCTCGACATGCACACTCATCCCAAAAGAACTTTTTAGTTTATCATTTACATTATGAAAAATAATTAAATACTAGTTATTAAAGTTACTAAAAATCTTACTTATTTCATATTTACCAAAAAAAACTGAACTTTGTACAGCGTTAAAAGTATCAAACTATTTATCAATCAAAAAATTTTAAAAAATAAGATTGCATAGAACTGTTTTAAAGAGCAAAAGGTCCATGTGGATTGCCACTATTTACAAAATCTACTATTTACAATGGCAGGAACCAATATTTACAAAATACTAAATCTACAAGTTACATAAAGCTAAGTCCCATAAACGATTAAACAGTGAAATCACACCTCCTCTTCCTTGCGATCATAACCCCAGGGCAGGCTGGTGAGCAGATCATCAGCCCACACACGCTTGTTATCCATGGAGGCGAGGGTGCGTTTTCTCTGTTCCACAAGATACAAATGATGGTTGCTGGATTGTATCCTGCACTGTGTATGAGACATAGCTTTGTCAGAGCGTAAAACCGCTAGATAGTCATCAACACGTAGCGATTTTACCACTGCCCTACCTACACCTTTTGCTCTTTTGGCTTCCTTACAGTCGAGTGTGCGATAAGCATACATTTTTGAGGCCAAACCTACGAATTCCGTCATAATGGAATCACCGCATTCATCTTTTAAAACGCCCATTTCCTTTTTGTTCGTTATGGGCAGCTGAAACACGTTGTCAGCGCTATAGCAAGAGGTGTCGAACCAGTCACTATGTTGCCTCATGACGTCATAGGGGTTGCAGTGGCGAATGTGGTAAATGAATGAGTCCATATCCATATACAAAAGAGAGACGTTCTCAAAATGGCGTTTGGCAAACTCATAGTGGAATCGATACATGACCGATTTAGAAAAGTCTAAAATGACTTGACCCAAGTAAATGGGTTTATCCATGGTCACGCTGGTCCTACTCATTTCAATAGTAGCCAAATCCTCATCGATAATTTTGATCGATTTGAAATTTGGCTTGGCAATGTACCGCCGGGCACCCCACCGCCCCTCCCAGACATTCACCAACTTAATGTCACGGTATTTGCGGACATTCTCCATAGACTTGCCATAAATGCAGTTGTTCATTAATTTAAAAAAATTAATTTCAAACTGCTGTGTTGCCATTTGTCGGTGCTCTGTGTTGAGTCGCATGTATGGCTCAAGCCATGCTTTTTGAGCAAAAGAAATACCCCTGTGAATTTTCTTCAACACCAAGCCTTGGGCGAGGCATTGCACCAACATTTGGATATGTAGCACATACCTTTTTTTTTGTTGTAAAGTGTGCCCATGAGTTTTTCAATTTTCACTTTACTGTCAGGGGGAACCATTTGCTCAAGGCAGAATGGGAAATCGGCATGTTCATCATACAAGGATGAGGGATATTCAATATCCACTTCTAGCACATATCCACGGCCTGTTTCTTGGCTAGCCATGTTCACATCAAATTCTGACACTTGTTTGTCTGTCAGCCAAGCAAACTTCCCATAGGGCAAAGGCTGACTCATGGCGTAACCGTACAAATTATTCACGTCATAGTACATTAAGTACGATTCTGGTTTGTCTGGTGAATAATCAGGCATGTAGACATTGTTCGCTTCGGCATGGCGCTGGTTAAGTGACACAAAGCCGCCACGAATACCCTTTTCAAAAAATAGAACCATGTCTACGGCAGCGAGTAAATCCAATTCCACTTGAGTGTGTTTCAAAGCGGCATCGAACGAGAGCCCAGGACTCGTATAATAGTGAGCCGGGTCAAGACCGTAAATGTGTTGACACAAGTTACGGAATTTTTCAAACACATCAGTGAGCAGCAATACAACCAGTTTTAGGTAATGCATAGCGTATTCACTTAGCGTGTTCATGCCAAACACTCGCCAAACTTGACATGCATGTGCATAGTCTTCATCGGAAACAGTACTGCGTGTTAGTTTTGAGTAAAATTTCTCTTGTGGTGGGAGTTTTCTTTGCTTTAACACGTCCCAGCTGTTGCAGAAATCATACGGGAGTATACTTTTCCGAATGCACAACTGAAATTGCTCAGGATCATTAAAATGCATTCTAGTATTTTTTAATTCCTCCACATTCAAGCCATTTACAAGGCTGTCTAGCGAGGATGTCATAAACTTAAAGGAATCCAAAAATCGAATGCTAAAGTCGCCCAACCACCATGTCAGGGCTGTAAAACGCTCATGGTTTTGGGGAATAATGGTAAACGAGCCCTTGTTGACATGGCCCAATTCACGAATCAAAAACTGAATGTCATAATTCGTCAGATTGTGGAAAATGACACTGATGAAACGAGGAGCTGGAAAGTTTAAATTGCATTTGCTGTGCGCAGCTCCACGAAACTCCCCTGTAAAATGCGAGTGGTCTCTGACTTTTTCCTCTCCACTTAAAATAGGCTTTTCACAAATATGGCATGTCGTGGCATGCTCATACCGCTGCTGCTGTTCTGGAGATAGGCTCATGGGTACTGGGTGGTCCAGTAATTCCTGTACATCATGAGCCAACTTGACTAGTTCATCCAAGAACCATTTGGCACAATCTGGCCCCTCGCGGTATTTGTAAACGGATTGTGTGGGGTCATAGGCACACACCACATTAAATCCTATGGCAAAGGGTTCATGTTTTTGAATGGGTGTGGTTGAGCTGATGGTGGGATCTGGTTCACATCCCGCCATGGGTGTAGTGAGAGCTTCGAAATCTGCATATACCACATACAGAACAGTGTCACGCTTATGAATGTCCTTAAACTTTAACACAGTCTTGTCCCCTTGTGGCAATATCAATCTTACCGCTTCCTGAGTAACACAATCTACCCTATGACGTTCCAAAAGCGTGGGGTTTTTAAAGTATTGCAAGCAACGATCACAAATATGTTTTGGACGCTTGTCCTTTGACATTTGACTGCTTAGCAATCTACTTAAGCTTTTAATGAGGCAATAGTGATTCACCTCTCCTACAGATAAATATAAAAGATGAATGTGGTGTCGTTTCGGTTCTTTTGTGGCATAAAGAGGACCCACAATCTCATCACCATTAAGGCCATACACCATGAACGAAAAGTCCTGGTTATCTTGTTCAAACCTATGGATCTCGGTTAAGTCCATAGGGAACGACACTCGAGTTAAATTTAAAGTTTGTTTCAATTCATTAAACTTGGCCTTGTACTTTCCCGGCCAACAACCATCATGTTGTACCGGCTGCAAATACGCAGTCACAGCCCACAGAAAGCAATCATTGTCACGATTCTTAATATTCACCACAGCCTTTTTCGAAGCTATTGCTGGTGGTGTTTTAATATAGCTAGACCCAGCATTCAACGGGTTGAATTGACAAATGTTGATTTGTAAATGATGAATTTTGTCTAAGGCAAGGCCACTCGGTCCTTGTTGCAGTTTATCAAATTTTGATAGCAAGGCATTCACCACGTGGGTTTCATACCACTGTTCCAAATTATGGGCTATGAATAGCTCTTGCATTTTACTGCAAATATAAAATGTCTCTTTATGCTCCACGTCCTTCTTTTTATATATGAAATCGCACACCAGTTCTGTATTCACCTTTAAAGCTGTATGCAACCTTTGTGCTGTACAAATTTCAATTTTAAAAATTTCAAAACAAGATTCTAAAAATGCTTTGGGAATCAAACTTTTTCTAACATTGACCACGCAGCCAGAGCACACACGCGATTTAAAACAACTGTTTATGGGTTCCCAAGTTAACGTATCCTCAGCAGTAAAAGACATTATTTTGAAAGAACACTCTCACCTGAGTTTTCAGCTGTAGACTGCTTGACAATGGTTCCACTCTAAAGCCACTTGGTTTTCAACTGTATTTGCTATAGCAGTGAACTCTTTTTTTTTTCCAAATATCTAAAAAGAAATAAAATAAACCATCATAAGTATATCCATTCCATATAGTTTATGCATTTCATAAACAAAACAAAATCAAACAGGTTATATATTAATAAAACAAATCTCACCTTGACGTGTAATGCTTTGCTATATTCCCGTCTCGTGGGCTAGTGTGGAAATGGTTTCCGTCTCTAGTTGTCCGTTTTTCTCTCTTTTCCAATCTCTTTCCCACAGACACACAATAGGTAGGCTATACACGTTATCTACAAACAAATAAATAAAATCGTTAATTACCTAATCAATAAATAATTGCATGTAAATATATATATAAATCAATAAATATATAAATGAATAAATATATACCTACCCCACAACAAGGTTAAGTATTTTCCACCAACACCAAAACTGTTAAACAAGACCAGGGGTTTCATGCAATGCAGTGTGTTCAACGGTAGTTACCTAAGTGAGAGTGGAAATGATAACGACATGTCTTTATATATGTTACGTTGCATGTATAATCTTTTTTTTCCCACGCTTTGAACATTCTGTTATCAGGCACGTGGACAGCTAACGTCCAACGTGAACACCTGTGGCAGATCAAATTTCACGTCAACTTGCATTTTGTCACGTACGAAGCAAAACAGGATGTGACTTGTTAACAGTTATCGCGCACGTGGACAGATAACGTCCAAGGTGAACACCTGTGGAAGATCAAATTTCACATGGACTTGCATTTTGTCACGTACGAAGCAAGACAGGATGTAACTTGTTTAGCGTGCCTGTGGTTTCACACATGTGTTCACATGCCTTTCGCTCTTCCCTGCCACCACAATGGTCAGATTATTTCATCTTGAAGCGTCATGGTCATTTTTCCATTGCACCTGTTGTCAAGTCAGATCAACGCCTTCCAATAAGCTCAAATGACATTCACCTCTTGCTCCTCGGCAAGTTTGGTTTCTGTACTCGCTTCGACCAACATAGAACCAAGTTCTCATTACCGTTTACACGTCAAAGGTAAAATATCAGGAAAACGCACGCTCGCTCTGTCATACACCGACCCGCCGAAATAGCGATTGTTCTATTAAGCATGGTCCTTGTGGTTAGCGACAGGTTCGTTGAAACACACACACAGCAGTATCGTCTCTCTCAACCACCACGCTTCATGGACATTATAAACAGGTAAAGAAAAAGAAAAAGTTTTTTCAACATGTATGGCGTTAGGCCCTTTGTGAATTATCTTTTTGGAAAAAATATCTACCACATTTGAAAGGGGGCGTTAGCCCAAGTCCTAGGACACCTCGTACACGTCTCTAGCGTTATTAGTTCGTGAGATATCGGCAAAATCACAAAAAACAGGTGTTTACCCCAAAATCGAGTTTTCATTTTTTTAAAATATAACGAGTGGTCCATAGCAAAGAGGACGTCAGCCCGAGTCCTTGGACCCCTCGTTCATGCCTCTAGCATGATTGGTTTGCGAGATATTAAAAGCGGATGACCTTTTAGTTTTGGTCTTTTAATTAAATAAAGAGCCTATAGGAAAGTAGGGGGCATCACTACGAGTGCTAGGACACCCTGTATGTTCAAATCCGACCATTGGTTAGCGAGATATCAGCTTCGGGGCAAATACGAGGAGGTCTCAATAAGTTAGTGGACAGCTCCCGTGTTACCCCACTACTTACTAAACACAAATTGTTTCTCTAGAGACTTGACATTTATTTTGGGGGTAGAGGGAATAGGGACCTTTCATTTATGTCAAATAAACGTTTTTGTAGAGTTCCTAGTTTCCAAAATATAGGATTTTCAAAATTCGAGTTTTTTCAAAAAAACATAAAAAGTAAAAAAGTTTCATTATAGAAAATTAATGTCATAAAGACCATTCGTTTGGGCCATGGCACAACGTTCTATCATTTTTGGTTTTCAAACTATCACCAACTTTCGAAAACAAAAATTTTCAAAACAAAATTCAAAAATATAACGAGTAGTCCATAGCAAAGAGGACGTCAGCCCGAGTCCAATGACACGTCATTTGTTAAAATCCGACCATGGGTTCACGAGATATTGGCTTGGACTCACGCGGCGGCCATGACATTCGTTAGAGGCCGCCTTACTCCACTACTGATGAGTAGTGTAATTTTCTGACCGCAATAAAGTTAATTATTTCTTTAAAGAAACAATCTGGGTTGTGCTTCAACCCACCGTAATCCAGTTAACAAAAGTGCCACTGGGGGGGGGGGGGTGGCACGTAACAATATTATCATGCTATGTACTGTCGATTCCCGATAAGGTAACAATAAAAGGCTATACTGTACCTCAATGTCCCAATGTCCAATGTCTGAAGTTTCCTTTTCTTGCTGCTAAGCTCACTGCCGTCATTGACGCGCTCAGAAAAAATATTTAAGACTATTCTTACGAACTTAGGGACTGCCTTTGAGAAAAAATTCTTCACTTATTGTCCACACATCATAGTCACAATAGGCCTCCAAGCTTAATGCTGACAGTCTAGCAGCTTAATTTAAAAATAGGTAGCTTTCTAATGAAAGTCTACAATGTACTGGAATATAGAGGCCACATGCAGATATATAACCCCCGGCACTACAGCCCAGGAAGGGCCTAGGCCTACCAAGCGACCGCTGCCCAGCCATTTGGCCTGCAGATATTGAGGTGACGCGTGATCAGCGCATCGTGTCCCCTCGGCCGTTAATCTTGGTTTTCGTGATCGGGGCGCTGCCTCACTGTCAGACAGCTACTCAATTGTCCTCACGAGGTGAAGTGCACCCCGTTCCAACCCTTACGTCAGTTTCTAAAAACCCTGATGGAGCCGGGAATCGAACCCGTGGACTCCGGGTGAGAGGCAGGCGTGCTACCCCCAACACCAAGGGGCCGGCTACATGAAGATATATACCAAAACTTAATTACTAGGCACTGAAAGTCCACCTCGCTGTAGTGATCAAAACGTAGTGATATAACCAGTTAACTTAATAGTGCTGCCATAATTTGACTTACAGTCAGGCACATAACTCTTCCTAGGCATCTGAAATAGTTTAATGAAATATTAGTGAAGAATTTGTTGGTTAAATTCATTTGTAGGTATTAGTTACACATTCAAGTTAATACGGAAAATACTCACTTCTACAACTTTCAGCAGCTCTGATTTACCACAAGCTATTTCACGGGTGTTGAAATAGTTAGTACAAACAGCTTTTAGATGCTATCATCTGAGTGTGAGTGTCAATTTGGAAAGTGAATACCGGTAGTATTGTGTTAAACTTTAGTAGGAAACATTAGTTTATCAATAGTATTTATACAATGTGGGGAAATAGAAAGGGTCAGATGATTACGGGAAGAAAACCGGACATTATAATTTAATACCAACAAGACTGTTAATTTTCTATCATTCGTACATTGACAAGTGCAAATACAACATATCAAATGCTAATGAAATAAAACATTGAAAAAGTGCAGGTAGGAGGATTAGAAATTACAGGATCATATACTTGCTTTCAATGTGTCCGAGTTCTTACCCCTCAATGTAATTTTGACTCAGCTCATCCCCCTCCAGAAGCAAACACTAGTTACGCCACTGCTGACAGACCTCGTCAATATTTAATAATTTCGATCGATCATGACCTACGATAGCTACTTTTCTCATATGTACGTTAGCAATTAAGCAGTGTAAGTAAAACAGATATACACAAATCATTGATATGGGCATACTAATCAGTCAGTAAAAATAGATAGTGACTTATTGCAAGAGGAAGTGTTTTTTGACAGTTATGCGTCACGTCGCTGAAGATACTGCTCGAGTCTAAGCTGCGTGAACCTGAGAGGAATGTGCATCGCGGACTATTAGTAGTGGTGTTGACGAGTGATAAGGTTTCTCGGTCCGTGCATAGTACAGAACCAAATACATTGGTCGGTGACTCACTCAGTCATTCCTAACACCACAGTAGTTTGAGCAACGGCCGAATGTTAGCAGTATTGGAATAGAGAGGAATACCATATATAACGGTGGGCTGTTGACAGATCCTTGTCTTCACGCCTGACCCTTCCCTGATCTTTCTCCTCATCCCGCAAGTTCATAGAGCTTTGACTCGAGCAGTACGTGTACTGCTCGAGTCTAAGCTGCGTGAACCTGAGAGGAATGTGCATCGCGGACTATGAGGAATGGCGTTGACGAGTGATGAGGTTTCTCGATCCGTGCATAGTACCGAACCATATACATTGGTCGGTGACTCACTGGCATATTCGTAACACCACACTGGTTTCAGAAAAGACCCTATGTTAGCAGTATTGGAATAGACGAGAATGTCAGGTAACACGGCGGGCTGTCGACAGGCTTCTCAATTCTCGCCTGCTCCTACTCTGCCTCTGCCCTTCATCCCGCAATTTAACCGAGCTTGGAATCAAGCAGTATCTGTGGCAATAATATTGCAATCGCATCAAGCATTCTTTTCGGCAATTACTCTAAAATGATGAGTCTAGGGCCCGGATTATTCGGATTTTACCTATTTTTTTCCCTGGATATGTAATTCACAAATTTCAACATATATGTTCGTTTCACACTTGAGCAGATAATGTGAATTTCATTTCACCTAAAAAAACTAAATAAGGGGCTGCCATCTAAAATAACCTAAATAGCTGTTTTGCCTTTTTCAAATAAAGAATGTTATTTCCCCATTGAAATGAATCGTAAAATTATTTCCACCGCAATTACAAGCAGAAGGATGGAGAGAGTTCAGGTTACTACCGTTAATTGCAGTACGATGATGATGATAATTGTTGTTTTAAGGAGCCTAACATCTAGGTTATCGGCCCCTAATGGTTCGGGTGATAGTGAAAGATGAGATGAGAATGAAAACTATAACTAATACTAACTACAGACTTACATACTAGAAGAAGAAATGGTAAACAAATAAAGGATAAGGTAAATACAGGACAAGAAGAAAACAAATGCCCGCAACCCTCAAAGAATGAGGATTGAGGGACTTGCAAGGAAGGAGAGCCATGAAAGGCAGATGGGAAAGGGAAATAGGAGAGGGCCCGCAACAAAGTGAGTGGAAAAGGGGAAAAAAACGGGCCCATCTCAGGAATCCCCTGGGATCGCCAACTCCCGAACTCACCAGCCGTGATCCCCTGAGGGTGTAGAAATATCCAGGGTGCACCAGAAGTGGTGGGGCTACATACACCCTGCCTATTTGAGGGCCTTGGGCAGAAGGCAGGAGATAACATGAAAAGAAAAAGAAGGCTGACCCCCCGCAGAAGGAGGGAATCAGGAAAGATGAGACAAGGGCCAATTTAGGCGGGAAAGGAAGAGATTCCCTAGGCCTCGGGTACCCTTATACCATTGGGGTCGGAAGAGAACAAGAGTTGACCAAGAGAGGCCGACAGGAAAGAAGACGGAGAGGAGCCCGGCACAAGTAAGTGACAATGTAAACTTTTGTGAAATACGTTCAAAAATAAATTTCACAGAAATAAGAAAAACAGAAAATTATTGCTGCCTGTATTGATCCTGGAAGAAAAACCTAAAATAACCTATTTTTAGAATACAAGAAACCTAAAGTGAAGGCTTAAGCCACCTAAATATCCGGGCCCTATTCATATGTTAGCCTGGAGGGTGACATTTTTGAGATTCCCAAAGTTCTTTTCAAGAATCCCGCCTTGACATTTTCTACAGATCTGAGGTCGGATAGAGTTAGGTATTTCCATAACTTAGGGCTGGGGAAAAACTTTTAAGAGTCCCCAAACATCCAAAAGTGATCTTATAGTTATCATAAATACATATTCATGAATTGCTTGTGGAATTATTGATACAAGTTATCTGGCCGTAGGCCTAAGAGTTCTGACCGGAAAAGGATAGAGCCCTTTGAATTATGAGTGCAGTAACACTGCACCAGTCAAGCTGTCCCAAATGGTGATGATGAAGATGATGATAATTGTTGTTTTAAGGGGCATAACATCAAGGTTATCGGCCCCTAATAGTTTGGGTGATCGTGAAGATGATAATGAAAATATGTAAACTAGAACTAAAACCAACTACTAACTTATATACTACAGTAGAAGAAGGAATGGAAAACAAAAGGAGAATAAGGCAAATAAAGGACAGGAGGAAAAGAAATGCCCTCAAACCTCGAAGAATGCGGATTGAGGGACTTGGAAGGAAGGAGAGCCATGAAAGGCAGATAGGAAAGTGAAAGAGGAGAGGGTCCGCCTCAAAGGTAATGGATAAAAGGGGGAAAACCGGACCCAGCTCAGGAATCCCTCGGGGTCGCCAACTCACAAACTCACCAGCCGTGAGCAGATCTGATCTTTTTGTGGCAGATTTCAATATAAACCCTGGACGCGCCAGGAAATTCATTCAGTCTATAGCGGACCTCGGGGAGAGGCCGTGCTGGATCAACAATCATTCAGTCTTCAACGTCCTAGAGGGGCGTGGTACTGTTTCGCAGCAACAATTCAGTCTCAGTGAGCGCATAGGCGCTGCACGCTGGATCGACAACAATGCAGTATTCAGTACTCACTAGACCGTGATAGGTCGTGTTACTCTGTATCGCAGACGAGCACCCCGTATGGGAGTCGCGGTCTAGTATCGTCAATAGTATCGCCGTGCGAAGACACATCAAAATCCTTGTTATAGGAAATATATCACCAAGCTTCTGACTTTATAAATTTCACCAGTACAGTCAAAGTTTTAGACTGTGGACTTAAGAAATTACCGGCGATAGGTACTCAAGTTTAAATAGTTTCAGTTAAAGAACCGACGCATCATAGGATTTCGAAGTACCCAAGGACAGTGAACTATACAATTCTATCTACGTTAAATAACCAGATCAGAGTAGAATGTGATAGTAACGCCTAGTGTTCCTGAACTGAAGAGACTAGAGCGGAGTGTGATAGAATTTAGGAATCGAGATTCCAGGCTTTGTCTAGGTGTAGACAAATGAACAGTCAGACATTGGGGATTACTCCAATATGTCAAGAATCACAGTAACAGAAAGTAAAATCAACGTGTGGATTATTGGACAAGGAAATTACTAGGTCGCCGTTATACTAGTTCGAGCGATCATAAAATTAAAACATCAGTGACAGACTCCTATTAGACGAACAAGTTAGCGTCTAGCAAGATACGATATCGTGCAGTAAAATTATTAAGCCGATAGTCGAACCCAGAATAAGAGGATCAACCGTTCCAGTGAGGGTAGTTCGATCGAGACTTTCAATCATCTCATCAGATTAGGAAGCCGACGTACATAAAGTGCAACCCTTGGAAACGGGGAAGAATAAGGAAATCACGTGTGTTAAGGCAAATAATTAATGCCAGAGTGATAAAATTTTATGTAATTCAAGTTTAGTGAAATTTTTGAGTGTAATATATTTTAGTGAAATTGTATTTGTGTTTAAGTGAAAATGAATCCAAAAATGGTATTCTTTAGATTAAAAGTGATCAGTGTGTATGTTTTATGTGATGTTGAAAAAGTGTTATCAAGTGTAGATATGATCATGAATATGGCTTAAGAAGCAATTAGTGGGTGAAATGTTCCATCGATGGAGAACTCGGTCGCTGACCGTAATATCATGTTAGTACTAATTTCATTATTATGTGTTTTTGGGAAGATTTGCGTATAATCCTCAGGAGTGGAAGTAGGGATGTTTGAAAACATGTGAAATATAGGTTGCGCGATCTGAACAATTAATTTTTATTGATATATAATTAATGTGAAGTATTAATGAATCCCTTGTGGAAAATATTCAGAGGAATATCAGTATAATGGTAAATAATATAACTATGGTAAATCAAGCGCGATAATAATAAAAATAATTAAATAAATTATTTATGTGATGAATTTTATATTGAATAAGTGGTAGCTGCAAGAGCCCCTTTGATGAATTGTTAATATGTTGTGAATGAATATGTTCTTAATGTTATAAATAATTATTGTTAATGGAGGCTAAGGCTGAATATATTATTTTTGAGACGAAGATCAAATTTTGATTTGAATTTATTTCTTTCTTTGAAAGGCAACTTGGCTATTTTATGTATGAGCGCCATATTGCGAAATTGAAATAATTTTTCACGCTAGGAACGCGTTGAAATGCTCGGTAATAATAATTGTGAGGGACAGTTAGTAGCGGTAATGAATCATATTGAATTGTGGTACTGTGCAATACTGGAAAAGGGTGCAATTTATGTTGTATTATGAGCGCTGGTTGCGTGCTATGCCTTCCTTAAGTCGCTAATGTTGTAAGTCCTCAAAGTTGGGATACTGCTCCCGAGGCATTTTAAAGGATTGAACTCAGAGTCGTCCGCGTCGAAGCCCCTTATATGGATTTTCTTACCCGCTAATGAGGACACTTCATAATTATACTTTACCAAAGCTAAAAGAATAGGTCTGTAGAACCTAATATTGTCTTGTTGTTAATTTGTATTATGATCCTGGCCTTTCAAAGAAACGCATTTGAAGCAGCTGGCAGTAGCGCTGTATAGCCGTCTCTTGAGGAAGCGAGACTGTTGGTCCCTCTCCCTCCATAGCCATAAATCAGCCAAGTATTTGAGACAGACCCTTACACACTCTCTTATAAATAAAGGTCAAGAACGTGCTGTCTGATTCACGGAACACGGAAATGTTTAAGATTGTTTTAACGATCCAGTATTTGAACTGAGGTCCTTTTACGTTCATTATTATCGCTTGCAGAGTTCAGATCGTTGCTTCCTTAAGATATAATTATCTTTGAAGACAATATAATAAAATCCCTAACGTTATTATTAAATGATAGAGTTGATTCACGAGTTATTATGAAGATGTTAAGATTTTGGGAGTAATCTTAAGTTGACTTGGTCAGTAGTTTTCTATAACTCGGGGATACGCAAATTTTTCCAATCACGGTAGTGAGTTGGTGGCTTGAGAAGAGAGATGGTAACAGATGAACATTGTGGGAGCCCAAAATTAATTAATGAGTAGCCATACTATGATATGGTGTTTAAAGCCAGATATACTCATGTAAAAATTAAATGGTGTGTGTTTAATCGTTAACACAATGTATGTAAACTTTACCGAGCCATTTGGAGCTCGTTTTTAAATAATTAGGATTGATGCTATATGGGAGTGAAACTCAGATGGAGTTTTTGTTTGGTTTTTGGATAACCAGTAATTATTATTTTGTGAATATTTAATTTTAATTCCTTGTTCATCTTTGGACAAGTGTGAAGTGTAGCGTCAGTATTTTTATGTTTATTTTTGTAGTGCAAAATATTTTGAATAATTAAATGTTTTGATAGTAGGATTTTGATTTTGTTTATTTTTTGGAAGTGTATCCTATGCTTAGTCCAAAGCGTGTTAGTCAGAGAGTGGGAGAACATACCATGAACCCCGATACTCCCGATTGAGCATTGCTGGCGAACTGTGATTTGCATATTTCATTGTTGAAATGGGCGCAGTATATATCCTATTATAATAAAACAAGGAGATATATTTATTTCCACATTTCATATATGGGTCTCAAATCCCTATCATTAGCTAATTTTTATTTGAATAGGTTTTTGGCATTGGCAACGGACAACCACTTTGACTCTTGACGGACTGTTATACGATGCCAGGTCTAGTACTGTACAATAGATTGAAGTGAAAAAGTTTGTTTCGAAGTTGAGCGTTTAAAGTTCTTTCAAACAGTAGTCAACGTGTGAGGTAAGAAATCACAAGGGGTAACTCTAATAAATGAAATGGTATAGCTTAGGCTATGTGCAAGTGGCAACTTTCAGATAGTTGACATAGTTGTACTGGGTTACACAGTATAGGCCAAGGTTTAAACGTAGCTCATCTAAGATAAGAGAGACATAATATTCATTACATAAAATTTTTAAGTGTGTTTCTGTTTTAAGTAGCCTAATTGTTTGCTGTTGTAACTTGTCTGGCTAAGAGAGAGGATGTCCCAAGAGAGAAGAAGATTTCCGTGGAGGCTTGGCATGCTAGGGTCATTACGTTCCAAGTGAGGTTTGTGGCCGAACCGACCGCAAAGAATATAGGAGACCGCACCTACAGAAGGGGAAACGTGGCGTATTCTACAGTGAGGTAAGGTAAATGTACCAATAGTCGTCATGTTAAGACTGATTTAGTCTTTTGGTAATTTAAATCAACAAGACCAATGTACCTAACCTCAAACTATACTCAAACACTAGGAAACTCTCAATGCCGAAAGTAGCCTATTAGTTTTAGGAAAAATTATGTATTTTTTCATGTGTTTTTGCGCTAGTAATCGTCACGATATAATTAGATTTTTCCAATATTCGTCACCCGTTTGCACCAATTGTCGTCACATTGTTCGTTGTCCTTATCTGCTGTTTATAATGCATTTCTGTCAATATTGTTGTATAAAGCACCGATTTATTAACATGGAGGCTAACATTTACGAATAATGCAAAACCAGTAATTATTTAAAAAAGGAAAAGACGAAAAATCGGCATCGGCAATGGCGGGTAGATATACGGGCATGAACAGATCGTAATTCTGCTCTAAACACAATTATTATAAGTTATTTATGTATTTCTTAAAGTGCATTAGAAATACAACAATGATAATAATATTAATAATAATAATTGAAATTCGAACAATATAACCACAAGAACGTGTAATGATGTAGGCTTCCCCGACCGGTGTTCAAGAGCGAATGGTCATTTTCCGGGCTGTTATGCCATGTTTTTTTTTTACTTTTTCCGGGGGGATGGGAGACGTAGTCACATAAAAGGTGAGACCAGATCATGGCATAACGTAACGTCTGCGTTGAACAATCGCCGAGGGTTTGACAATATACTGTAAGTCGTTTTCCACCAAATAACTGTAGGTTTTAATTTGATGTTCTGTAATTGCAGCACGGTTTACTGTCAAATTTTGATGGTTTCGTAAAGACAGGCTTGGTTTTCTTTTTAGGAAAGATTCACACCATTTCCTCCCTGGCCGCCCATCCCTGAAAGGAGAGTCGCTCTTCAATTCTTTAGAGAGGCACTGGACGCTAATTTGCAAATCATCCTTTGTTACCGGCAACCCCGCTTTTCCTAGTGAGATTACCCTTTGATTACCCCCTTTATAAAAAGGAACTTGGCCCCATCTTCCTCTGTAGTTTTTCCTTCAATTTTGTCCGAGAGGGCGTTTCTCGGGGCACCATTCCTCTCCGCGACCGTTGTAATACTCATGCCGTCCTCAACGACCTTAATAAACTTCCATTTGCTGAATATCGTAGGCTAATTGAGAAATGTGCGTTTCGACATATTGCTGGAAAGCAAATATTTGTTCTTAGAATATATTTTTTATCTCAATTTAGAAAGAATCCTCTTTAGCACACCTAAAAACTCTAGGCCTAGACCTACTGATAATAATAATGTTATTTGTTTTACGTCCCTTTTAACTACTGCGACTTTTAGAGGCACCGGGGTGCCGGAATTTTGCCCCGAAGGGGATCTTTAATGTGCAAGTAAATCTACTGACACGGCTCCCTTGCATTTGCGCACCCACACATTCCAGATGACTGCGCCAGGATTCGATCCTGCAGCAGCAAGCGAGAACGTTACCGCTGAGCCTCGCAGCAGCCAGCCCAGACCTACGGCCGTCAAAAAGACAGATGTACATAATAACAGCACACTGTAAATGTTTATTGGTTCTGAAACATTAACGCAAACTTGAACATTATCATGCAAGAGTGTTCGTCACGCATGTGCCCTAAAGATCGTCAGCTATGACGACTTTTGGACACGATGATCAAACAACAATTTAATTAATGCAGGGTGCTTCAGAACTGCATTATAAGTATATTGCCACGGTTAGTTAGGTCTTACAAGGAGAAATGACAGTGTTCGTCACCAGCATTTCTAACCAAACTAGGAACGTGAGCACGAAATAGCAAATCACATATGTTACAGAAACAATTACCAACTATATCACACACTTGTAACATTTAAAAATGTCGGAACATAACACGTATGCACATAATTAACTCGCGTGTTTGCTTAGCACATGCAAGAAGCAATACACCAAGTTAAGACAGCTCAACTCACAGGAGATGTTTAACGCTGGGAATCACCTATTACATCGCACGCATGATTTCGCAAAGTTGCTCCTTATTGGCAACGAAAGTATGACGAATCTTGTAAGACATTGTGCGTTGAGAAAGACCCGTTGACATCCTTATTGATGTGTAACATCTTTCCACTCGGTATCTGGATATTTTTGTGGCACTCGGTAGCTGGACATTTTTGTGGGAGTGATTTTGGAAAAGAGACGGAAGTGGATGGGACGGAAGTGCATGGGACGGAAACAATGAGCGTGCGCGGTTGCTGAGGTCGGTACAACGACGTACTGTAAGCCATGTGACTATGTGGAATGTAAATCGCATACGGTCTATCTCAAGGTTTGGAGGCCCCATTAAAGTAATTGCTTCAATAAATCATCTTTTAATTGTCGTTCTTTGGTGTGAAAATATTCATTATATCATATTTGCTGAAAACAAATACGATTTATTAAATCTTCATACTTTTGCTGTATTCTTATTTAATGTAAGCACTCGATACGTCGAGTGCTATATCGCATCAACCAACACTCCAAACAACGTAGGAATTCAGTATATTAACACCAACTACTAACAATTATTGAAACTTCGTTGGTCCAAATAGCTTAAGGGACACTAGGGCTGAGTTTTTAGGCAAAAATGACAAAATAACTGCATTTTTTTATATATACATCTTATGGACCCCTGTGGATCATTTCAGTAAAAACGTTTTCATGCACTACCATTTTTAAAGGCTCAGCGACATTTTTAAAGATCCTCTGCGTAAAATGAAGATGGAAGGCAAATCATAGAAAGAAGGCTATTCTGTTAAAACTAGAAATTCTAGAAAGTCGTAGGTTAACTCAAACGAAAAGTCTCTATGCTCTTTATCTCTACAACAAGACATTGCATTTTTCAGATTTTTCAAAAAAAGTTTCATTGGGTGAGCCAAACTGGTTAATATACTGTAGCATGCAGTTTTATAAAAATTCTTTTATCTCCAAACAACATTTTTAGGTAATCAAAATGCTCCATGTGCATGAGATATTCACCAATTTTACAACAAAAAACACTGGATATTCAGAAACACGTGTGTTGTAAGATAAAATTGCGATATCTCCAGTCACTTTGTAAATTACACACCCAAAAAATAAAATACTATGAAAAATTATCAAAAATCATAAAACATGATGGCACATCAAGAAAAAAATAATCTGACAGCATACATGTATCACTTTCCTGAAATGTCTCAATGTTATAATATTTAGAATAGTTTTATGTATATGTTATGAAAATATCAAGCGTTTTACACAATTTCTAATGCGCATGGAGCATTTTGATTACACGGTATATTTTAATAATATAATTAGTAAAAAATCAATTACAGTTCATCCAATTATTTTCAAATGTAGTATGTGACTTAGTGATACTATTCTAAGAATGCTGTTTAAATTTCAATTCATTCTGATAAAAGATGTGGAAGTTGAAAAACTCAGCCCTAGTGTCCCTTAAACACTTAATCACTTTGTATTTTGTAATGAAAACACCCATACATAGCCCAAAAGTTACACTTCTATCATGTGCAGATAAACTTGCCAGCTGATTGAAATCGAGTTCGTAGTTGTCTGCGCGAACCGCTAGATGGCATGCATAATCGGTGTCACCAGTTTCTCGTGGGAGTTCCCACTATTATCATATTAAGCTATTTGGTTGGTCTAAACGTATCACTGGGAGAAATGCCTTTAATATACCTACTGCACACCTAATTTTTAATCGCGCCTATACTTGGCAGTGCGCTATATCGGCAATAAGAGGCCATTTTCAATAACACCGCTGGCATGGGTTCACTAACTGGCCGGTATAAAGCGCAGCTCGCATCAAGTAGGCAGTGGATTGCTCCCGCATACAGTTGCAGTAATATGTCACTACTGCAGATGCATTGGAGAATCCTTTCATGTTTGGTGCCACAAGGTAGCACTATGAGTTCATTCTTTAAAAAATGCAAGTAAGTAATATGGCCTTATTCGAATAACATGTCAGATGTTACACATCATATGCGACTATTGGCTCAGTGACGAAAACCGGTCCAGTTACCTTACTTCTCTTTAAAACGGAACCTGCCGTTGTCCTTTTGGTCATGTGTATTTGTGTATATTATCAGTTTTTGATACTCGTGAGCTTAATTGTTTAATTCTGGTGCAATATTTTCAATTCAATATAATATTGGTAGCAGTGCCTGACGTATGACTTCGTCATAACTTTTCTAAAGTAGAAAAACTAACCAAAATACCTTTAGTAATGGTCAGGAAAATATCTGGAGAAAATGTAGTAATAGATGTTTACTCCTCCGTCGTCTGTGACCCACCCAGCCATCCCAAATAGCATCACAACATATATAGCCAAAATTACAGCTGTGGCCGGCATTAGTCCAAATCAATCATCATCAGCCCACTATTCCTGAAAAAAAAAATGGAAATCCTGGAAATTTATTAGGTCTGGAAAACTCCTGGAAAATGACTAAAAATTTGAAAACTCCTGGAAAATAGTCACTGTTAAGTCATTATAAAAATCTTTCCATCTTAAATCATACTCCCGCTTTGGGTGTACACTCGATCGTTAACGAAAGAAATTTCCTCAGGCTACCTGTTTCTGTGTGTGAGAACACGCGATAGTGTTTTTGTAAAACATATTGAGTGTAGACAATTTCACCGCAATAAAATTGCAGGCAGCATTCTTTTCTCTTTTCTTTTATAAGATGGGCAGATGAACTCGTAGTTCCGCCCCTTAAAACAACAATAACTAACTTTTTAAAGCAGATATTTGAGTCACAAAGGCTTTTTTAAAACAACAATTAAATCATTTGTGTGTAGGCTTGCGTATCAATAACGCAATCACCACTAATTTTTGTCAACATCTGTATAAGTAAACCAAACACAACTGTTTTATTTTGGTCTTGAAGTAGGCAACTGATAAAGCCCCCTCCCCCCCCACTCGCGCTTATTTTTAAATCTGGAAAATTGAGAATTACTCCTGGAAAATCGTTGACCGATTTGAGTTGCCACCATGTCAGTTGCGGTAGTGAGTATTCGGGTCTCTTCGTTTGGTCCGCTACTGTGTCATCTAAACAGTACTGCCAACCTCGCCCTTACGGCACTATATAAAAAAAAGAAGCGCTCGGTTCATTCTCTAGTGCGCATATTCGTGTGCAGCACTCAGTTCATTTGATAGTGTGCCAATTGAATCCTTTATTCACCATGGATTGTAACAATCAGTAACTTCAATCTCCGGTTCTATGATCAACATGAGAAGTTGCTGAAGCTATTGCAACACCACATTTTAGTACCAAAAACATTACCGTGCCCGAAATGCCATCGTGAAGCGGAAGTTAGGAGAATAAAACATAACCTATTTGTAACCTGCAACAAGAGGGAAGTCAAGGCTGCACCCACACTCGACCATTCTAACCTTCGTTTTGTCCAATCCAATGTTTTTGACAAAGGTTACAGCCTAACTCACCCAGTTCAATGGTTTTGTGTCAACCGTGGCCCGCTGGCTGTGCGTGGCCACCGTCGCACCTTCACCCGACCATTTGGCACTTATGGAGTTTTAAGTGGTACGGATAGGTGGTACCGATTTTTTTACATCACTTATGGGTAAATCGAGGTTGCTGATCACGAATATACTATTAGTTTTGCACCCACACCTAACGCCCTTGAGGGAAGAGGGTTCAATTCCCCTCCCAGGTATTTAGTCATACATTCGAATTTGCAATGAATGACCCGGAATGGTATGGTATTGCGTTGATATAAATTGTATGAAAACTTTCCTTACATCGAATATGCGAAAAGTCATCCGTAGCGCCCTTGAGGGTCGAGAGTCTCAAAATCTCTCAGGGTGTCAGGATAGGGCATGCAAATCCCTGATGATAAATCACCCCAACGCAGAAAATACCTTGGATTAATATCCATTCTAGTTCACCAATTTATAGATGCAGAAATTCTGTACATATGGTTAAAGGTGAAGGTGCCTACATCATCGTTGATGCTGATACGAAGTCCTTTTTGGCACAGACCTGTACTGCGAAGCTCGTCATAAGATCTACGATTTCCACGACTCCACTAATATGTAGGCTACAGACTTTCGAGTTCATTGTAGTCGATCGCTTCAACGCCTCTTAGTGCAGTGGGTTGTGCAGCATGACTTTTTTCTAGTACAAAAATTAACCAAAATACCTGCAGTAACGGTCAGGGAAAAATCTGGAGATGATGTAGTAATAATGTTGACTCCTCCGCTGTCTATATTACACCCACCTTCCAAAATAAGATCACGACTTACATACATTTATTATGCACTAGTACAGCATTGCCAACCCCATACTTACGGTACTACTTTGTATATGCACGGTACCATGAAACAAAACAGCGTTGTGTTCACTTGACAGTGCACCGAGTTTGAACCAGTTCGCAATGAATTGTGCAAGCTGCCTCATTACTATTTTCCCCACAACCAATGTGTGTCTTTTGTTCTTGTTTTTTTCCACTTTAATAGTGTTCTTTCAATAATAATTTTCATCTAAACAAATACTGCCCTACATACTGAACCCGATGGGGTTATGCTGACTGGAATCGAACATGGTTCTCAGAGACTGTGATCTCAGTATAAAGGTTCCACCAGGAAGCGAACCAGAGATCTGTACAGGGAGTTTCTTGGTAAAAACCCCTCGAAAGAAATGTATATTTAATCACTGGTGTGATTTTTGATGAAATGGCATTATTTATTAAAATAATGTAGGAAATAATGAGCAGATTATATCATTATAAGACGATTTGGTGTAAGCTATTGGAGGCTTGAAGCACGGAGAAGGGCAGAGCTGACATTTACTAATTGGCCCAGAATTGTGGGTTGGTCCCAGTGGAGCCACGTCCATCTCTGCGACCCCATTATGTCGTCTGGATCAGGGGTGAGGCCTGAATAATGACATAGTTATTCCCCGACGGAGAATGGATTTGGAGTAGGGGCGGAGAAATGCCCAGAAAAATCATTGATTACTCGTGATTGGAGTAACGAATCGAGATGAGAGTTGCACACAGGTGAATATCTTGGCAAGAAGATAATTTTAGAGTCTTTTACCTGCGAAATTGGTGCATATTTAATGATGTGCGTAAGGACTGTAAAACGACCATTGTTCGCGGATGGATGTGAAGATGTTGCCGGGGGTTTCCCGTTAGGTAGCGTCCCACGCCATGGAGAAAGGAATTAATATTAATTAATTGAACGAGCGATTCCTTTGCACACAGATAGTTTTGGGACCTGTGAAGCGAGAGGAACACAATGATCATGGTTTGAAGACCTGAATCATGCTGTGAGAGGAGCCAAGATTACGCGGGAAGATGTTGCTCTACTTTCTGTGGAAATCCGATATAAGGGAGTAGACCCCAGGAGGAGCTCTCAGTCTTACTCAGTCTTACTCAGTCTAACTCAGTTGTCACGCAGCCTACATGCCGCCAAGCGCAGTTACAGCCAGTTACAGTCTTACCCAATTGTCAATTGTAGCACAATGGCAATAAGTTGCAATCAGTATGCAGCAAATATGCAGCAGTACGAGACAGCGTGTAAGCCGCATACAGAAGTCTTCAAATAAGTTACGTGCAGTCTTCGAGTGAAACTTCAGTCAGCTACAGTCAGGTTGAAGCAAGTTCGTTAAGGCAAAACGCATGACGATTCTATTCATCAAGACGCCGAACAAAGACTGGTATGTGTAAAAGAAACAGTAAATATGCTTGTATGAATAATAGTCGTGATACAGGCATAATCAGCAGCACGAACTATGACGTGTTCAGTTACGAAGCACCGTATAGACTAACGGTAGAACTATTGTATATAATTATTTGTGAAAGTGTTGAACTGTATTAAGCGCAATGTGTATAGTATTAACTAATCGTATATGTGTAACTACGATAGAATGCGCTAAAGAAACTCTACTAAGTGTTTGGTATTGCCATGAGAGTACCAGATGTTAACGCTCATGTTTGGGAGCCAGCGTATTGATGTAACGCAGGACGCTTACTGTAGGAGTAATGATATTCATAAAAACTGTTGGAGAGTTCCGAGAGCAGATAACCAGACTTTCAATCAGGAGTTGGTAACGTAAGATGCCGTCGACACCTGCAATTACGATCTCTGCTAGGGAATTTCAGCATTGAAGTGTGTATAAAGTGACGAGTGTTCAGTGTAATGCATATGTAAAAATATCATTTAAAGTAGTGTTTGATGAAGTGTTTCACATGTTTGGGGAGTGATAACTTCCTGAAAGGTATGCAACGTGTCGTGTTGGTGATAAAAATTATGTGTAATCAAATGTGTGTAAACAAGAGAAATATGTCGCGTTAAACCCATTATGGCGGGCGACATGGAAGAATATGATTGGTCGGAGCCACCTTAGATGCCTATAGAGATGTAAGTACCCCACAAATTATGGTTATGATTATGTAGAAGTTTGGACCGCTGCATGTCTGTGATTCCGTAAAGATATTGCGAATTCCTTATAGATGCCAGTAAAAATCAGTTAGGAGGCTGATCCTCCATGTTTAATCAGTATTGAGTTGATCTTGATAGAGTTGAGATGTTAATTTGCATCATTAAGTGGAGTAATTATTCCCACTATGAATTAAGAATGGCAATCAGTTATGTAAATGCAACGAACGCGATTGTTCGAGTTTAAAACGTTTAGCTATGTCGGAAATGTTGGTAATTTATATGAGAATAATAATAAATAATGATTTTGGTCATTTAGGTCAGTGAGAAATGATGATAATAATAATAATGGTTATTAAGAGTATGAATGAACACATCAGGAAACAAATAAATGTTGTAAGCGAGAATTATTAACGCTAAGTGCAAGACTTATCAATCTAAGCAGGAAGATGTTACAATGAGATTACATTACAGTAATTATGGAAAGAAGTTTTATATCAGAATATTGCATATATTCAGTAATGATACCAGTAATGAAAGAGCTTTTAGTGAATTGAATTTGCAGCTTAATTGAAAAGCTTATAGAGTAAATGTTAGATTTCTCTTAATATTATAGGTCGGAGTGTCGTAGCATGGAGCATTAGGGGCCAGATAGTCTATTCTACGTATGAATTCTCCTATGTCGTGGACATTGTTGGAGATATTATTTATTCCAGAGTTCTAGTGAATGGACCCTAACTCTGAAGAAAGGATTGAAATGTGTTCCGGATTGGGATCTTGATAGGGTCGAGGAAACAAGGACACCTCGCAGCTCTATGATTTCCCGAGAACTTATTGATGAGTTATTTACGCTCGTTGGCAGCGAAAACTCATGGCGACAGTGGTTTTGTGCGCCCATATTATGCTTGAGACATCGGTCAACCGCCAGGCTCATGCATTGCGAACCCCGAACCTTCATGTTGAATGGACCCATGTGAGGCCATTAATTAATCGTTATCCTCGACGTAGGAATAATTACAAAAGCTCATTCAATACCTGTTGGCATAATAGTCAATTAAGATCCTTTGGGAACATGTGTGTCGGTCGGGACACAGGATTTGTCTTGTAAATCTCCACTGCTTAGAGAGGGAGGCTTTCAAACTTTTAGAAAGGTCGAGATAATTGGTGAAACGACCCATTCCACTTTCTATTGTGTAGCGACTTCCTTAGCCGAGGGTCGGTGCTAGCCACCCGGGCCGCTCAGGCAAGTTATAAAGGGAAGAGTCTAGACCTTGTTGGAATGATATATAATGCAAGATTGTTATGTTGAGTATTATGGCCATGTGGTTTGTGAACACATGGATAATTATAGTTCATCCTGATGGTTCATTATTTTAGCTATCTGACGAATAGTTACATGATATATTTGTACTGTCACTGGAGCCAAGTCATGTAGTTGGTGACTAGATGCCAATCGCCATGAGCGCGAGGTAGTCTATCGTACAATCCGACATAAGCTATAACGTAATGTTTTATCTAGGAATCACAGACAGCATGCGGTGAAACCATATAATTGGAGGATGTGTAGGGGGTAGCTTACATAATTATGGAGTTGCACGTTGATTTTGGTGCAACGTCCAAATAGGTAAATGCATGCAAAGCATTTCATTGGTGAGAAGAAAAATATTAAAACACGCACGGCACACATAATTGTTTAACATAAAGAGGTTTAAGGAATAATCCTTGTATTAATATTAAAGAAGTCACATTGTATGACTGTTATGTTAATGTACAGTTTGTTTTGAAGTCGTAGGTGCCTCAGCGCACTAGTATATCCTTGTGAAGTTCACAGAAGGGTAAAGCCTTATGGCTAGGTATGACTTTGTTGTGATTTTATATTTGTTTACTTATGGATTGTGGAAGTAAAAATTTTGTTTGCTTTATTTTATGCTTTTTGGGTATTGTTTTGTGTTTGAAGCCATGATTTATTTTATTGAATTAAAGTTTTAGAATAGAGTTGTGCCTTATCATTGTAGAGTTGATACCTTTTAGTCTCAAATCCAAAATATGCACTGCGCAATTGGGGTTACCGTACACGCCTGAGAGCTGATGCTAGCTGGAGGCAGATGCATATTATCCAACGAGATTACTCACATGGGTACATGGAAATTGATGTCCTATACTGTGATTTGAGCTAAAGGTACGACTAAAGTCGGTCAGATTTAATGCACACAACTCTATTAAAGTAAGAATTAACGAAGTAGGGTGTGACCGCTCCTAATCCATAGCTAAGTTCCGATACGTATATATAAATTTTGATAGATACCTATAGATATTACATCACTTCTATTAATTTATCATGGCGTGGCCTAAGTGGGGCTTTCGGCAGTAAAAACCACTCCCTGAACAGTTTTTATAGTAAATTAGAATATGGCCGATGTCCTACTAATACCACCCTATGATCTCATTTATCATGGCGCCCAGAATACGTGGAGCTTATGGGATTTAGGGAAAACCCATAGATTTTTTATGGTATTTCATGGGGAAAACCATAGTAATTGTTTTGCCTCAAACTGTGTTTGAGTGATTTTTGAATTCAGTAGGCTTTTGAGGTAACGCAGAATCTCTCTATTGAGAAGAGAATGGCCTAAGGGTACTAGCGTTACATACCCAATCCACAATCTACCATAATATTATCAGGTTTTGTACGACTTCACAATATGTGTGCAGTGTTTGATGTTTCTCTTCGAAACGTATCCACATATTTTTCCAGGAAGCCTGCCTGCATATTTAAGTGTGTTATTGGAAAATGTCAGGTACGCAGGAGATCTTGCAAGTTATTGCAGGACTGAAACAGCATTTCGATGCTGCTCACGAGCAGAATAAACTGGAAACCAAGGCGTTCCAGGATAGTATAAACACTCGGTTAGATGAGAACCAGAGAGAATTAAACAACCGTTTAGATGCAAATAAAACTGAAATAAACAGTCGGTTAGATGCCAATCAGGAGGCAATTAATGCAAATCAGGTTGCAATGGATAATAACCAGATTGAATTAAACAATAAGTTAGGTCAAATGCAAGAGGTTATTAAGACCGAAGTAACAGATACTGTTGTAAGCATTGTATCGGAAATGCAGGTAAATACTGACAAACGTTTCGAGGCTATAGAAGCCAAACTTGAGGGTAATTTGCAAGCGTGTAGGCATGCTCAGGAGCAAACCAACAGTAAATTAGAGGCGTTGTCTAACGATATTAAGGATATTCAGATCCAAAATGAGGCGAATCTCGAACGCCAAGCGAAACAGTTCGCAGAGTTTACGAAAACAGTAGACCAGAGATTAGAGGAGAACGACTCCAAATGGGACCAGAAATTGAAAAGCTACGCTAGAGCAATTAACGGTGACCTCAAGAAACAGGACCAGAATATATTAGGTCAATGCCAGGAAATAGGCGAAATTAAGGCTATCGCTCATGAAAGTAAGGAGCTGGTAGGCAACGTGAAAGGTCAGATGGGTCAAGTTCATAAAGAACTGGACCAAGTGCAAAGCGATATTGTCATAGTCAATAAAAGGCAAGAGGAAAATAGAGGCGAGATCACCAAGGTCCGGAATGAATTGTCTAAAGTCAATGGACACATTCAAGATGAAATTAAAGGTCTGAGAGAAGAACTCGAAATAAGAGAAGGCCAGAAAACAGAGGCAAGCGACAAGACCCTTGCTCAAATTAAAGAGGACGTAGAGGATGAAATATCCCATATCAAACAAAGTCTGAAAGAAGACAAGGTGAAAATTTTTCAAGTAGCCGAGGAAAACCGAGATAGGCTTACAAGAATAGAAAAAGAAGTCATTACTCGCCTAGAAAGAACAGAAATGCGCCATAACCAAATGGAGACTAGGATAATAGCACAGGAGGAGACACTTCTGAAAGATCCTAAGTCAAGTGAAGGCAGCATAGAGGATATGAGAAAAACAAGGTGGGCAGACCTAGAAACCCAACCTATAAGCAGGAATGCTGCAGGCGCAGGAGAAAGTCCTTACATGACGCCAGGTGTACCAATTGCGGCATCGACGCCACATGAAAACGCGATGCACACCCAGGTGATAAACGTCATTAGGGCAAGCGAAGAAAAACCTAGGAAATTTTCAGGTAGTCACTGTAGTATGACACCAAAATATTGGTTAAAGGAAGTGACTGAATATCTCAATGATGCACGAATACCGCAGGAGCGTAGGCTACGTGCTATAGAGAAGTTAACAGAGGGGGAGTGCGCATTATGGTTTCGCAGCTTCCGTTACACTTTTGATACTGTTGAGGAATTCCGCGAGGCATTCTTGAAGAGATATTGGGACGCCGCGACTCAGCAGAATTTACGGCTGGATTTGTATGCCAAAAAGTACAGCACGAACAACCCGACGAAGTACGCAGAATTCTTCATATCGCAGATGTGTCGTTTTAAAGAGCTGGATCAAAAACCTAGTGAACTGGAGCTATGCATTGCTATCGCCAAACAGCTTCCATACGAGATCCAAAGGCTACTAATCTCGGCTAATGCGAAAACTGCTATGGAAATGGAGACAGTTCTAAGGCAACTGGACCTCACCACAGCAAATACTATGCGTCAGAGTCGAACCGTGGAACAAGTCCACGTGACCAACACACAGACTGACCAACAGCAAGCTCCAAGGAACAACAAAGCCACGAGCACAGAAACTTTAGATTCCTATGGACGGCAATGGGAACAGGAACCCAGAAAATGGCAGTCAAGGTACAAAGGAAATGCTAATAAAGCAGGAAGAGGTCGAAGTTCGTGGAATAAACACAATAACAGGGGCAAACCGTACCATAACAATGGAGGTAATAATGGCCAGGAAGGCAATAATAGAAATTGGAGACCCCAAGAGAGAAGAAGTAACTTCGATGACGAGGCAGAAGAGCGATATCATGCTTCTTTGCGATACCTCGAAGAAAGGGGAGATGAGCCCCAGAAACCACAAGTCCGCTGGCAAGAAGTCATGCAGAACAGGACATCGCCAGACAGATATGGAGATGGAGCTAAGAGTTTGGAACTACAGCGCAGCGAACAGGAGAGAAGGAACTCCAAAGGGGCGGGCGCTGAAGAAAAAAAAACGCCAAAATTAGAAGAGCTCGAGACTGATGGATGGAAGTCTATTAACATCATCAATTGGATAGCCAAACCAGAAGAATTGATTGAGGATACAGGAGGACCACAGGTCATGGTCAAGAGAGAATTGCCTATTATAATTGTGAGAGTGGCAGGATTAAAAGTCAGAAGTCTGTTAGATACGGGATCAACAGTAAGCCTGATGACACAAGCTCTATATAATGAAATAGCCCGGAGAGAGAACATTTTGAAGATACCGATCTCCAGTGTAAAAATTAAAGGGGTAATTCCAGACAGAACAATGATATGTAAATACCAGGTATTCCTAGATTTACAGATAGGAGGCTCTATTTTCTCACAGAGTTTTCTGTTAGTAAACAAACTACCTTATAACCTACTTATTGGGGCAGAGTTTATAAGGGAATACAGAGTGATAATTGACCTAGCACAGGACAGGGTTATGTTCCATGTGAATGAAGAAGCTGAAGGCTTAGAGGTCGCACTCAATGAAATTGAACCAGGATCCAGTGAACAAGTATGGCATACATACAGAGATGTGGCTGATGAAGAAGTGTTAGCTATTGAACAGTTAGAAGCGGAGCTCAAAACACTAGCCACAGACTTGGAAAAGGATCTGGAACCCAAATTGGAAGAATACATTTCGGAGAAGCTAGAAGAAGCGAAAATTGGGCTAAAAGAGAAGGAAAATTTAAAGCAGTTATTGCTGGAACAGAAGGAAGTCTTTGATTCGAGACCTGGTCGGATAAAGAACTTCACTTATGCTTTTCAAGTCAGTGATTGGACACCATTTAGGCAGAAACCCTACCCTATAGCTGAAAAGCATTATGCTAAAGTGAAAGAGGCAATTCAGGAGATGTTGGAGGCCGGCGTTATTGAGAAAACACCTACGCCTTATGTAAGTCCATTGGTAATTGTACCAAAGTCAGACGGATCTGTCAGAGTCTGCTTGGACCTGAGACGCTTAAATTTGAGAGTTATTCCGGAATTTGACCAAGTGCCACCTATTAAAGAGATCCTCAGGAAGTTTAGAGGGAAAACTATATTCTCAAATTTGGATATCACATCCAGTTTCCACCATCTGGAATTAGAGAAAAAAACTAGTCTGTTGACAGGATTTATGTTTGATCAACATACATTCACATTTTTAAGGCTACCTTTTGGGTTGAAAACAGCTGGTTCAGCCCTGATAAGAGCGTTAGATCGCAATCTATCAGATGAGGTTAAAGAGAGTACCATCAGATATGTAGACGACATTCTACTCACATCAGAATCTCTGGAGGAGCACATGAGAGACCTGAAGAAGTTGCTAGATGACCTTCGAGAAGCGAACTTTAAGGTCAATATCAAGAAATCGCACTTCTGTCAGAGGGAAGTTAAATTCCTAGGGCATGTTATTGATGCAAATGGAGTGAAGCCTAATCCAGATAAATTGGAGGTAATTCGAAATTTCCCTCGACCCACGAAAGTAAAGCACGTCCGACAGTATTTGGGAGTAATTGGATTCTTTTCGAACCACTGCCCAAACTATACTGCGACAGTAGCACCACTGCAGGACCTATTGAAGAAAGGCGGCTGATGGAATTGGACGGAGCAATGTCAGGAAGCATTCGTGAGGTCAAAACAAATGCTTTTGGAATATGTGAAACTGGGATACCCAGATTATACCCAGAAGTTCATCATACAGACGGATGCATCACTTATTGGGATTGGAGCGATGCTATTCCAGGAAAATGTTGACCAGCCCGAGAAGAAAGTTTTTATCGCCTTTATAAGCAGAAGACTGAAAGCCCATGAGAAAAACTACACGATCACAGAGATAGAATTGCTCGCAATTTTGTACGCGTTGCAATCGTGGCACAAACTCGTGTACGGCTTCCGAATAGTTCTGAGAACAGACCATAAAGCTTTAACATTCTTGTTAAAGACAGATTTGTCTAGTCAGAGATTGACAAGATGGTCCCTGTATATCCAGCAATTTAATGTGGAAATAGAATACTGTCCAGGGAAAGAGAATGTAATACCGGACATATTAAGTCGTTACCCTAGAGAAGAAGAAGTACTAGCGGTCCAGATTGAGAATCGAGATCAAAAGACGTTGGATGACTTAAGGAACATTACCAACCTACAACGCGAAGACCCATGGTTGAAGATGATAATCGATTACTTCGAGGGACGCTTAGCAAGGGGAACTGCGATATACAGAGAGGCGGAGGCATTGGCAACAGAGTATGTATGGTATAATCAGATATTACACAAGTGGGACGATGTGGATCACACACGTCAAAGGATTGTAATTCCTGCATCTTTGCAGAGGAGATTAGTATGGCTAGCCCACAGAGCATTTGGACATCCTGGAATAGATAAAATTTGTGCTCTGTTGAAGGAAGCATTTACTTGGCCAAAATTGAGAGAAACGGTGAGAAATGCTATTAGAACATGTGATCTTTGCCAAAGGGTAAAGCCGAATCCCTTTTTAATGAGGCAACGACCTATCCCGTTATTACCAGAGAAGCCAAGGCAGCTATTGAGTATCGACAACTTTGGACCATTGCCTAGAGCACGTAGAGGCAATAGACACATTTTTGTAGCCATGGATGTATTTTCGAAAATGGTGGTGTTGTGCCCCATTCAAAAGACAAGTTCAAAACAGGTCTTGAAGCGCCTGAAAGAGAGAGTTATTCCGATTCTTGGGAAGCCGGATAACATTCTCTCGGACCACGGAAGTTGCTTTACTAGTGCAGAATTTCGTCGAGAACTGGAAACTCTAGGAATTAGGCAGATTTTATCTACCATTCGCCATCCTGAGGCAAGTCCCGTTGAAAGAGTAATGAGAGAGGTCCAGAAATACATGAAGATCTACTGTTCTGAAGCGAATTGGCGTTGGATTGAATTTCTAGAAGTAATTGAATACTGTATAAATAATACTGTACATGAGGCGACAGGTCAGGTTCCCGTTACTCTACATCTGAATCAGAGACCAGAGAGACCGTGGAATGGTGTTATTCCATTACCTGTAGACGCACAGCCCGGTAGAGAATTGAGGATCCAACGAACCTTTGAATATCTCAAAGCACAGGCGGAGAGACGTCAGAGAAGGAATCGTGCGAAGAGGTATCATAAACCGCTTCTCGTGGGACAGAAAGTTTTAATTAAGAAACCCGCCAGTTCAGATCCAGAGGCACGGAAGTATAAAAAGTTTATTTTTGCTTACCACGGCCCGTTCGAGGTGATAAGAGACCTCCAGAACAATGCATACAGGTTAAGGCATTTAGAGAATGGAAACGAGGTCGTTATGAACATAGCCAACTTAAAAGTTTATTACTCGCCAGAAGAATTCGATGAACCAGAAGAAGAATTAGTAACGCACACCCAACTCAACGTGGAGAGCGGAGGCAGCCAAGCAGGCAGACCTGAATGTTGGAACGGCGAGACGGGACGAGAAGCAGACAGTTTACCCAGTGTAAGCGGAGAGCAGAAAGAATGCCAGTGTTTGCGAGAATTCTATGAAGAAATGGTCAGAGTGGCCAGAGAGGTTGAGGCTGTAAACGCGACCCTTCGCAGGGAGAATAGACAGCTCAGAAACAAGGCCGAGTGTGGAAGGGGGAACACTACTAACCCACTCGCAGCCAGACAAGGTGAAGGACCCCAGACGTAAACACAGACGGTGGTCGACAGTCAGCTGGTTACTTATATAAGCCACTTGCATTGGACTTTTATAAGTTTTGCAAGGGGAACATGAACCCGATGGGGTTATGCTGACTGGAATCGAACATGGTTCTCAGAGACTGTGATCTCAGTATAAAGGTTCCACCAGGAAGCGAACCAGAGATCTGTACAGGGAGTTTCTTGGTAAAAACCCCTCGAAAGAAATGTATATTTAATCACTGGTGTGATTTTTGATGAAATGGCATTATTTATTAAAATAATGTAGGAAATAATGAGCAGATTATATCATTATAAGACGATTTGGTGTAAGCTATTGGAGGCTTGAAGCACGGAGAAGGGCAGAGCTGACATTTACTAATTGGCCCAGAATTGTGGGTTGGTCCCAGTGGAGCCACGTCCATCTCTGCGACCCCATTATGTCGTCTGGAGCAGGGGTGAGGCCTGAATAATGACATAGTTATTCCCCGACGGAGAATGGATTTGGAGTAGGGGCGGAGAAATGCCCAGAAAAATCATTGATTACTCGTGATTGGAGTAACGAATCGAGATGAGAGTTGCACACAGGTGAATATCTTGGCAAGAAGATAATTTTAGAGTCTTTTACCTGCGAAATTGGTGCATATTTAATGATGTGCGTAAGGACTGTAAAACGACCATTGTTCGCGGATGGATGTGAAGATGTTGCCGGGGGTTTCCCGTTAGGTAGCGTCCCACGCCATGGAGAAAGGAATTAATATTAATTAATTGAACGAGCGATTCCTTTGCACACAGATAGTTTTGGGACCTGTGAAGCGAGAGGAACACAATGATCATGGTTTGAAGACCTGAATCATGCTGTGAGAGGAGCCAAGATTACGCGGGAAGATGTTGCTCTACTTTCTGTGGAAATCCGATATAAGGGAGTAGACCCCAGGAGGAGCTCTCAGTCTTACTCAGTCTTACTCAGTCTAACTCAGTTGTCACGCAGCCTACATGCCGCCAAGCGCAGTTACAGCCAGTTACAGTCTTACCCAATTGTCAATTGTAGCACAATGGCAATAAGTTGCAATCAGTATGCAGCAAATATGCAGCAGTACGAGACAGCGTGTAAGCCGCATACAGAAGTCTTCAAATAAGTTACGTGCAGTCTTCGAGTGAAACTTCAGTCAGCTACAGTCAGGTTGAAGCAAGTTCGTTAAGGCAAAACGCATGACGATTCTATTCATCAAGACGCCGAACAAAGACTGGTATGTGTAAAAGAAACAGTAAATATGCTTGTATGAATAATAGTCGTGATACAGGCATAATCAGCAGCACGAACTATGACGTGTTCAGTTACGAAGCACCGTATAGACTAACGGTAGAACTATTGTATATAATTATTTGTGAAAGTGTTGAACTGTATTAAGCGCAATGTGTATAGTATTAACTAATCGTATATGTGTAACTACGATAGAATGCGCTAAAGAAACTCTACTAAGTGTTTGGTATTGCCATGAGAGTACCAGATGTTAACGCTCATGTTTGGGAGCCAGCGTATTGATGTAACGCAGGACGCTTACTGTAGGAGTAATGATATTCATAAAAACTGTTGGAGAGTTCCGAGAGCAGATAACCAGACTTTCAATCAGGAGTTGGTAACGTAAGATGCCGTCGACACCTGCAATTTCGATCTCTGCTAGGGAATTTCAGCATTGAAGTGTGTATAAAGTGACGAGTGTTCAGTGTAATGCATATGTAAAAATATCATTTAAAGTAGTGTTTGATGAAGTGTTTCACATGTTTGGGGAGTGATAACTTCCTGAAAGGTATGCAACGTGTCGTGTTGGTGATAAAAATTATGTGTAATCAAATGTGTGTAAACAAGAGAAATATGTCGCGTTAAACCCATTATGGCGGGCGACATGGAAGAATATGATTGGTCGGAGCCACCTTAGATGCCTATAGAGATGTAAGTACCCCACAAATTATGGTTATGATTATGTAGAAGTTTGGACCGCTGCATGTCTGTGATTCCGTAAAGATATTGCGAATTCCTTATAGATGCCAGTAAAAATCAGTTAGGAGGCTGATCCTCCATGTTTAATCAGTATTGAGTTGATCTTGATAGAGTTGAGATGTTAATTTGCATCATTAAGTGGAGTAATTATTCCCACTATGAATTAAGAATGGCAATCAGTTATGTAAATGCAACGAACGCGATTGTTCGAGTTTAAAACGTTTAGCTATGTCGGAAATGTTGGTAATTTATATGAGAATAATAATAAATAATGATTTTGGTCATTTAGGTCAGTGAGAAATGATGATAATAATAATAATGGTTATTAAGAGTATGAATGAACACATCAGGAAACAAATAAATGTTGTAAGCGAGAATTATTAACGCTAAGTGCAAGACTTATCAATCTAAGCAGGAAGATGTTACAATGAGATTACATTACAGTAATTATGGAAAGAAGTTTTATATCAGAATATTGCATATATTCAGTAATGATACCAGTAATGAAAGAGCTTTTAGTGAATTGAATTTGCAGCTTAATTGAAAAGCTTATAGAGTAAATGTTAGATTTCTCTTAATATTATAGGTCGGAGTGTCGTAGCATGGAGCATTAGGGGCCAGATAGTCTATTCTACGTATGAATTCTCCTATGTCGTGGACATTGTTGGAGATATTATTTATTCCAGAGTTCTAGTGAATGGACCCTAACTCTGAAGAAAGGATTGAAATGTGTTCCTGATTGGGATCTTGATAGGGTCGAGGAAACAAGGACACCTCGCAGCTCTATGATTTCCCGAGAACTTATTGATGAGTTATTTACGCTCGTTGGCAGCGAAAACTCATGGCGACAGTGGTTTTGTGCGCCCATATTATGCTTGAGACATCGGTCAACCGCCAGGCTCATGCATTGCGAACCCCGAACCTTCATGTTGAATGGACCCATGTGAGGCCATTAATTAATCGTTATCCTCGACGTAGGAATAATTACAAAAGCTCATTCAATACCTGTTAGCATAATAGTCAATTAAGATCCTTTGGGAACATGTGTTTCGGTCGGGACACAGGATTTGTCTTGTAAATCTCCACTGCTTAGAGAGGGAGGCTTTCAAACTTTTAGAAAGGTCGAGATAATTGGTGAAACGACCCATTCCACTTTCTATTGTGTAGCGACTTCCTTAGCCGAGGGTCGGTGCTAGCCACCCGGGCCGCTCAGGCAAGTTATAAAGGGAAGAGTCTAGACCTTGTTGGAATGATATATAATGCAAGATTGTTATGTTGAGTATTATGGCCATGTGGTTTGTGAACACATGGATAATTATAGTTCATCCTGATGGTTCATTATTTTAGCTATCTGACGAATAGTTACATGATATATTTGTACTGTCACTGGAGCCAAGTCATGTAGTTGGTGACTAGATGCCAATCGCCATGAGCGCGAGGTAGTCTATCGTACAATCCGACATAAGCTATAACGTAATGTTTTATCTAGGAATCACAGACAGCATGCGGTGAAACCATATAATTGGAGGATGTGTAGGGGGTAGCTTACATAATTATGGAGTTGCACGTTGATTTTGGTGCAACGTCCAAATAGGTAAATGCATGCAAAGCATTTCATTGGTGAGAAGAAAAATATTAAAACACGCACGGCACACATAATTGTTTAACATAAAGAGGTTTAAGGAATAATCCTTGTATTAATATTAAAGAAGTCACATTGTATGACTGTTATGTTAATGTACAGTTTGTTTTGAAGTCGTAGGTGCCTCAGCGCACTAGTATATCCTTGTGAAGTTCACAGAAGGGTAAAGCCTTATGGCTAGGTATGACTTTGTTGTGATTTTATATTTGTTTACTTATGGATTGTGGAAGTAAAAATTTTGTTTGCTTTATTTTATGCTTTTTGGGTATTGTTTTGTGTTTGAAGCCATGATTTATTTTATTGAATTAAAGTTTTAGAATAGAGTTGTGCCTTATCATTGTAGAGTTGATACCTTTTAGTCTCAAATCCAAAATATGCACTGCGCAATTGGGGTTACCGTACACGCCTGAGAGCTGATGCTAGCTGGAGGCAGATGCATATTATCCAACGAGATTACTCACATGGGTACAATACAAAACAAACTTAACCTGGGGCTTACGCCTCAGACCCCCTTGCTTGTAGTGTAGTCAGTAGTTTTCGTCCAGACAGTCTAACTAAGTGGCGACCAATGGTTTCGTTCCGACAGTCGTCTAACCAAGTAGCGACCAATGTTTTTTTTTAAATATACCAAGGGCCCGTCAGCTAAGCTCCGGATGTACTGCAGCCTAAAGGCTTATTGTACTGCCCTGTGTACTCAGCACCAGTCCATTATCCCTGTGTCTTTGATAAGATGGTACAGTCCCATGATGGACTATGTTTTGATTTCTTTTGGTTCAATTGTCGGTCTCCCAAAAAGATTGAATCTTCTGCGATCTAGAGCTTCGCAAGAGCAGATTATGTGATGGGCTGTCTCCGTTTCCTTCCCACAAAGTCTGCAGTCTAGGTTTCCTTTGATTATGCCCATTTTGTTTAGGTGCTTTTTCACGGGAGCGTGGCCCGTGAGAAGAGCCACTATGTATTGTACCCTTGCACAAGGCCTTCAGAACAGGACTCTGTCGTCGGGGCATGAACGGTACACTAGCTTGAATATGAAACTGTTCTGGATATCATAGGAAGATCACTAGGGCTGAATAAAATTCATCACACACAGATTCTGAATGAGAATAAACAAATTTAATGCACCAACACCAGTACAGCAAAAACAAATAAATGAAATAAAACCAAAATAGTAGAAATGAAATTTAAAATAATAATAATAATAATAACTCAAAGGTAAAATAAATCAAATACGGAATCAATAAAATTAAGTCGAAATCAAAAATATAAACAATGGACGAATTAATGTCCAAAAACCACCAATTAAATGCTAATCAGCATCAATTAATACTTATCATAGTAGTTATGATGTATGATTACAATCAAATTTATTGACAAATAAAAACCAATCATATGGCAAAAAAAAAAGAAAATGAATCAAAAATGAAATCTGGTTAACACCAATTCGCATTAATTGCCATAATCAAATTTATTAATTACGATGATAAGATATCATCAGAAAGTTAAGTTATTAAGAGATGATGGATCAAGAGGGTCCGGTCAACTGTAACAACAGTATGGATTAAGAAAAAGAAATCCATTTATACGAAATTAATCAATCATTAATCTGAGTAAACATAATAATCATTGAGTCTAATATCATCCAATTACATTTCAGATACATGGTATGTTCAAATATCAGAGACATCCATGGCCATTCCGAAGTATACATTATAGCCTAGCCATTGGCTTATTTAATTATTAATGGCGTTTAATTAACATTTACTAGAATCCCTCCGTTAAATAAAAGTTTACCCTCATATCAAATCTTAACCTTCATGGCATTAATTATGTATTTCTATCTGCGAACATGAATATGATTTATGCATCTTATTTACATACTCTTGTAAATTAATTATGGAAGCCTTTCCGTACGGAATCTTAATGTTCAATCCCGACGTTACTTTGGACGTCTTAGCTTTAAAACAAATTAGCTGAATCAATGAAGCCATTGAATTTACTTAGCCTTGAAACACACTTACAAATTGTCACATATTACATTAACATATTAGCGATATGATAAGCCTGGCTTCGGCCCTTGCGTTCGACGTGATACATTCTCGAACCAAGCACCCGATGCCTTGTCAAATAATTCATGGATATTTAATAAACAAACTAGGAAAAATGCCTTAAAAAAAACAAACAAAATAGCATCATAAAAATGATGACTAATCATTTGCCTTTCAAACTTGGGTTGGATAGACATGAAAAAGAATGAATAATTCCAACCAAACATTATTAAAGTAATCGTATCGTGTCAGAGTCACGTTAAGCAACGGTGAATGTATTTGAAGCCGCGACCCCTGAAAAAGATAGACATGGCACAGAAGAAATACCTTGTATCAGTGTTATGTTAAACAACGGTGAATGTATTTGAAGCCGCGACCCCTGAAAAAGATAGACATGGCACAGAAGAAATACCTTGTATCAGTGTTATGTTAAACAACGGTGAATGTATTTGAAGCCGCGACCCCTGAAAAAGATAGACATGGCACAAACATGTTCTTAGCGGCTTATTCAATAGGGTCAATATGTATTTAGGGGTATTCGCTACCTACACATTTCTTACCTTGAATGCCTTATCTCGCAGAACGAGGTTACAATAGAACAAAGCATGGTCCGTTCAACAATTATCGAGAAAAAGAAATCTCAAGATAATTTTGAACCAATATTAACTATAAAAAAAAACTAATAATAATTATTTTCCAGGACCGAAAATAATTATTCATGAACACAGGACTCTAAGGTCACTGTCTAGCTAGTACCCATTTAAAAAGACTGATCGACCAGGTATGAATAAAAGGATTTCGAACACGGGACCGCAAGGTTATTGCCTATCTAGTACCCGTTTAAAAATAGCGTCTGGACCAGGCACAACAAAAGGATATCGAACCCGGGACTGTATGGTCAACAGACAAAACCGTCCCTTATATCAAAATGACCAGTAAAAGAAACGCTATCGATTGGAGGCATCAGGGTAGTGACCTAACATACCCTTACGTGAATATTAAACTTGGGACCAAACATAAGAAAAATTTAAATGAATCGCTGCGGCAAACACCCGAGTCCAGAGTGGACCCCTCCTTCTCTTTGTGGCAAGTGACAATGGACTGGCCTCGCCTGCTGGCTGACCTTGACCGTGAAAGGTAGAAATGCAAGTCTTCACCCCTTCCCCCGGGCTAATATTTGACTGTATTCTCACCAGCTGATCGGACTGGATCTTAGTATTTTAAATGTGGAGCGGGACGCTCTCATTTGGATATAGATTAATTATAGCATTATTTTATCTGCGCTTGATGGCCACTACCTTACACATACAACTTATCATACTTTCATCCGACATCTTCCCTCAGATTTCATCGTAGATTCCTCCTTACAACATCTTACCTGTATGGCCTTAAATATCACACGCGTTCAATAAAAACTAATATAACAATTAGTGAGGCTGGGTCAGCCGTCACTCATATCATTGTAAACTTATCATACTACCTCTCATCTGACATAATTCACGCCTTTGTAAACTGTCCTATAAACTTTACTCATTGCTACACCATAATACTCCATATCATCCATCACAATACACCATGGTCCTTTAAATATCGTCCCAAAAAAAATCATCGGCTATTAATTCATCCGGTATGTAAATACATAAATTACTATCTCTGGTCAATTACACGAAATAATGAGATTTTGCCTGGAAAGGGCACCTATCGAAATACCATGCTTCGTTCGTTCTATTTGGGTGGAAAACACAGGGGATATTTCTAACACACATCTATAAATAAAATAGGGAATTCTACCATGTGTTTTATGTACGGATACGATTACCTAGCAACATCCTTACGTTAAGTTAGGCACTTTTAATTCATTAAAATAATTATTCTGATCCTTAATCCTTATGAGCGTACCCAGCTCCTTCAGATGCACAACTATGGTCGCCATTGACACGGTCATTGTACACACAAGATAAAACAAATCAAAAGAAAACAAATAACATGCTAACATTATGGCGATAAAATCCATGAATTATTTGACGCTTTAAAATATAATCAAAAGGTACTTATCATATTGAAGACTTCCTTCATCATTTGCAAGAGTTGGACCAGAGGCCCGCAACAGTATAACTTAACACATGACCTCCATGGCCGGTTCGAATCCCATCACGATGATGTAGAACCACTCGATAATATCACTGCAACCCTCCATTATCACTAGGTCGCTATAAGCCAGCACCCTTTTAAAATGCACACACACACATATTTGATTAAATTTATGCACCACTAAAAAAAAGATTACACATTAGTGGGCTACACACTCATGGCGGATACATTTTTCTGTTATATATTTTCACTCGAATTATATATGATTTCACATCTTTCCTTTCTGTTATACATATTCACAACTTAGTATTCATTTTTAATATTATTTCGCATCAGCCGAACAATGGACTATGCGTCTCGTACATTAATGCCTGGCGTGGTGCTACATATGGCCCGCATCCACTAACGTTGGCTGAAAGATGAACAATGTCCCTGTCACAGACTTCACCCACATATATGACAAAATGGTTGCCAATTCACAGTTTTGCACATACGACACCAAATGCTCCCTTCACAATCATAGGCTACAGTAATCAGGTACCTTAATTCATACATAAAAATATGGCCTTGCTAATCATATGATTCACGACGGAACTCGATCATAGGCTAAATTTATATCATCAGCGCTTGGGTAGAACTAATTTCTTGCTGAAGGACGCTATGTTCTCTCTCTCACACACTCGACGTTGTCAAATTTCCTTGCGCGGGGACTACTTCTATTCGATGAACACAGAGATATTTAATCCGTTACCGCATTCCCAAAATTCTTAATAATAATTAGATTCATCATGGGCGTTTTAGATCATTCATGTAATGTCTTGATCTCTTGTAACCAACCGAGGCGTACTCTCTGAGGGCGGAGTCAAGCATCTACTGCGTGCTAACTTGAGATAGTTACTGCGTTTTGGCAAGATTCTCAGAATTCGCTGGAGTGCTCCTGCTCTGAAACTTGCAGGCAAGCGACTTGTGACGAACCTGCTCTGCCCATTGTGTGAAAACCATAAATTTCTCCCTGTCAGAACTGCCAAGCCACATACAGTTTATGTGATCTCAACACGGCAGGAAGATCCTAGTTATTATTATAATCATTACATAATGATGATTTCATTCTCATTAACATCATGACATTGCCCTATATAATTACTCCAATGACATAATGTGTCCTTGGCCTAAGACGTAGGTCAAGGGCACAGTATCTTACCTGAATTTTTTTACATTTGAGTAATTTTCCAGCTGTTTTCTTACATGGTTCATTGATGAACATTTTCCCATGTTTCATACCAGGGTTAGTTTTCCATCTATCCCTATGTTCTTTTTTGATCCAGTCTTTAATAGCTTCTCTTATGGAGCATTTAGGTACTCCTAGAGCCGGCTCTGGTCCATAAAAGATTGTTGCCGCTCCCTTCCGGGCGAGTTCATCGGCTTTTTCGTTTCCTTCAATGCCCTTGTGTCCTGGGACCCATATCAGTTTGACGCTGTTATGTTCCCCCAGTTTTGTTAGGGCATTAAGACATTCTTCCACCAGTCTTGAGTTCACATTAGGGCTTTTTAAAGCCTTCAGTGCTGCCTAGCTGTCTGAGTATATAATAATCTTCTTATTTGTATAAGATCTTTTCGTATTTTCATATATGCATTGTAGTATTGCATAAACTTCTGCCTGGAATACCGTGGGATATTTTCCCAGGGGAAAGCTAATGCTTTTTCCTGGTCTCATTCCATATACTACCGAGCCTGCCCCTGAGTCGTCTCTTGACCCGTCTGTGAACCAGATCAAAGTTTCCTCAGGATGCTCGGATTTTGTTTTCCAAGAGTCTGTTTCAATTATTACTTCAAATGTTTTATTGAAGTTGTATTGTGTAGGAGTGTAGTCTGATCGCATTTCAAGTATGGAATCTTCTACAATTTTTGTTATTGATGATATTCCTGATTGTGAATCAGGAATATTTCCAGCTTTACCCTGTTTCAGCCTATGTAATGCCATCCTAGCTTCCCCTTTGATCAGAATGTCAAGAGGGGCCAGGTCTAGTAAGGCCTCCATAGCCGCTGTGGGGGTAGTTTTAAATGCTCCGGTAATTGCTAGGCAGACTTGTCTTTGAATTCTTCCCAGCTGTACCAGAGTTGTTTTATTTTGCACCTTGGTCCACCATACCAGTGCACCATATGTTATCGAGGGTCTCAGTACCCTAGTATACAACCAGTGTATCATCTTAGGTTTTAGTCCCCACGTATTTTCATACATCCTCCTCACAGTCATGAAGGAGGTTACAAATTTATTGTATATTTTGTTCAAATGCTGGTTCCAGGTCAACTTGGAGTCAAGAATTACTCCTAAGTATTTAACCTCTCCCTTCATTTTAATTTCTTCACCTTTTAGAAGCAGGGAGTTAGTTTCCTTCGGATTTCTTCTTCTGGTGAATGGGACAATGGCTGTTTTGTGAGGGCTTATTATTAAGTCCCTCATTTTCTGTCCAATTATATACAACGTTAAGTGCCATTTGCATTCGTTCCTTAACGGTGTTAGCAAATTTTCCTTGAACTATAATGACGATGTCGTCAGCATAGCCAAAGATATTAAAGTCTAGCTGACTTACCTTTTTAAGCAGTCCATCCACAACGAGGTTCCACAGCAGAGGGGATAAGACCCCTCCCTGAGGACATCCCCCCGTAACCTTTGCGGACAGACTGCTTTCCATACATGTTGTGTGTATCACTCTGCTTTTAAGCATGGCTTCGATCCACCTGCAAGAGGTTTCATCTAGTCCTCGCTCTCGGGCAGCAGTGATCATTGATTTAAAGGAGGTATTGTCGAAGGCTCCTTCTATGTCCAGAAAAGCTCCCAACGCTACCTCCTTTTGTTCCAGAGTTTTTTCCAGTCTTTGTACTACTTGCAAAAGAGCTGTCTCTGTTGACATACCGGCTTGATAAGCATACTGGTTCCGGTGCAGAGGTCTCTCAGCCAATGCATCATCCCTGATGTGTCGGTCAAGCATTTTTTCTAGAGTTTTTAGAATAAAAGACATGAGTGTGAGAGGTCTGTAGGACTTAGCCCGGTCTATAACTTTCCCAGGTTTAGGTATGAATACCGCCCTACAGTGTCTCCACCCCATTGGTATATAACCTAGGGCTAAACTAGCTCTAAGTATTTTAATCATAATCCTTGCAAGCATTTGGAAGCCTTCTTGGAGCATGATGGGCATTATTCCATCACTTCCTGGGGATTTATACGGTTTAAATGAGAAGATTGCCCATTTTAGAGTTTCATAGTTAACCACCTTCCTAACTGTTTCCCAGTCTCTCCTGTCAGTTTTCCAAGATGGAAACTCCAGTTCCAGGCTGCCCCAGCCTCCGGGAGGTTCTTCTATGATTTCCGACCCTGGGAAGTGTACATGAAATAGTTCTTTCATGGTCTCTTCCGCAGTTCGGGTGTATTCTCCATTATCTCTTTGGAGTGAGTTTATGCTGCTTCGGCTTTCTTTAGAGAGAATTCTTTGAAGTCTGGCACATTCCGGAGTCTCATCTATCTCCGTGCAGTACCTTCTCCAAGACTCTCTCTTTGCCAATCTTAAGGCTTTGTTGTAATCAGTAAGGGATCTCCTATATTCCTCCCATTTTCCTGATTTTTTTTGCTGCATTGAACAGTCTTCTTACCTGTTTTCTCTGGTCTGCTAGGTCTTTACTCCACCAGGGGATATTCCTGTTGGACTGCCTGGCTACCAGAGGGCAGGTTTCTTTGTAGGCTGAAATTATTGCTTCCTGTAATTGTTCTGCAACAATTTCGACTTCTTCTGTACTTTTGAAGTTTTTATTTATACCCCTGAGATTCTCTTTTGAAGCTGCCCCAGTCAGTTCTCCGGGGATTTCTGTAATATTCTGTTTGTCGTTCTAATCCCGCCATGTCGAATATTATATATCTGTGGTCTGAACAACTTACTTCCTCAGATACATGCCATTCACTTACTCTACTCCCTATATAGGGGGTAGAGAAAGTTATGTCGATAACCTCCTTTCTGTTTTTAATAACAAAGGTTGGTTTATTTCCTTTATTCATTAAGTTCAAATTACGTTCCAGAATGAATTCTAACAAGGACTCACCTCTGGGGTTGTTGTTGGTGCTACCCCAGGCCAGGTTGTGTGAGTTGGCGTCGCATCCTATGATTAGGTGTTCACCTTCTTTTTCACACCTTGCTACCAAGTCCATTACTTCCTTGGTAGGTGGTAACTGCTCATCGTCATAGGGAAGGTATGCGGATCCAAGGATGATTTTCCTTGACCCTTCCTTTGAAGATGTCTGGATAGCTACTGTCGTGAAGTCTCTGGAACAGAAATCCATCAGCGGCAGTATCTTGATTCCTTTTTTGGCAAGTATACAGGTTCTGGGAGTCTGGTTTGTCCGACTGAATATCAGTTCGCCTCCAACTCCTCCCAGTCCCTTTATTTTGCCTTTTACAGGCCAGGGTTCCTGAATAAGAGCCAGGTCACAGTCTCTCATCATCACACACAGTGCTGCCGAGGCAGCCCTGCTATGCTGAAGATTTATCTGGACCACTCTCATTCGCGCCCTTGGGTCTGGGTTTACCTTTTAGTGGTTTAAAGGTTACCTGACTTAGGCCGCAGAAGACCTTAAATTGTTTGGATTCTAGCTTTTCATACGAGTCGAGGTCCACCGAGAATGCCAAAGTTTGGCCTTTCTCGGTCACCTTTCGGCTCATAAGATGCCATTCACCTACCTCAAGTCCTGAATTCTGTGCCTTCAGTCTCTTTTTAATGGTTTCCACATCATTTGTTACTGGTACCCAGACTAGGACCCTTGGCCTCCTTGGAAGGTCTTTGGAGTCTACAACTTGTAACTCCAATCCCTCCCAAGGGCTGCCAAGTCTGCCTATAGCTCCGGATAACCAGTGTTTTGTTTGTTCATTCTCACAGGTCATCCAAAGGATACCCTGTGAGAATTTGTTATCTAGAAATTGTGGTGACACCTGTTCAGGGTTGTCATCCAACATTTCCAGAATTTTCCTTTTCACCAGTTCTGCTTTCTCCTGGTTAAGTTGTTGGTTTTTTGCCATTACGGCTACCTTGATACCTTTAGCAGCGTCCCTGTAGCTCAAAGGTTGAGATAGTTCATTCCTTCGATGCTTAGGTTCTCGCTGCTTTGGGGTGCTTGATTCAGAGCGTGGTCTTTTTTGAGTTGAGGTTGAGGTCTCTTTGCTCCTGAACGGTTTGTTCCCCGTCCAGGTCCCTTCTTTCATCTTCCTTTCCCTCATTAGTTTCTTCCGTTGTGCTCCAGAGAGTTTCTTAGGTTTGATCCCAGTTCCTGACGTACCTGGTACTGCCACCTCTCCTGGAGTTGTTTCAGTCACCTCCATTGTGGAGTCTTCTGATGTTGACAAGTCTATGGACGAGTCCATTCCTTGTAATGTCTTGGTTGAGCTTTCGCTTGAGGTTGTTTCTTGGTTCTCCATTTGGGTCCCACGAGTATCGGAGAAATAAATAGTCCACTCAGACAGAGCTCCGGTTGTCCGACCAAGGCTGCTTTCTCAGGGAGGTCGCCCAGTTTCCCTGAGGCTCCGTTAAGGACACATCACCCATGTGCCATGCACCCCTTCGGCACGGATTAAGGCAAGCCACACTTAACACCTTGGGGTTGGGGAGGTGGTCCGCGATCTCTTATTCAATATATTCAGAGAAACACCTGTCCGGCTCGTCAGTGGTCAACTGTCGCTACCAGACAGGTGTCGGCTATCCGCCACCTGCCGACGCGTCACGATACCCGCTCAAGGTCCAGCGTTAGGGTTTGCAGGATGTTACTCCTTGCCAGGGACCCCCCCGCTGAGGAGACCAATGGTTTAGTCCGGACATCCATTTTAGTTCATCAGTATTTTTCGTCCAGACAGTAGTCGCCATACCTCGCTTCAGGGAATTGCGGTAAAGTGACAAGCATTATTTACAAATAGTACACACAAGCCCAATTATTTCTTTTCTCACATAATTACAACGTTACGTGTGTCGTCTGATGTATTTTGTTTCGGACATGTTGGCAACTACTCACATCAATGTGTGCGCCTCGTTGCGAGCGCTCACTGTGGCAGTTTCACATACTAAATACGCTGGCGATCATTGCTCCGGTTGTTAAATAAACAATAAATAAAAACACATATTTACGTGATTTAGCACAGAAGTGATCAAGGTTAAGAGTAAGTATGTTGATAATGTCCCCCCATAAGATGAAATAAGGTACGAAAATTATATATTGCGAAAATGAAAGCGAAAGAATAAGTGATACGTCATTCACAATTAATCAACCACCTTCCTGTAGTTGCCAAACCACATGGGAACTGCGGGAAGCGAGCTAGCGGATCAAGCTGCAAAAGAGGCGGTATCACTACCACCTCAACCAATGGACTACCAGCTCAAGATATTTGCTCTCATTAATGCAACCAAGTACTGGCATTTTGGAATAGTCGGTGGCTAGCTGATCTGAAACGCAGTGAGCTGAGAGCATTAAAGTGCGTCTTGCCATTGTATGCAAGATCCACCCCTTCACACTTGATGAGCCACATTCACCAATTTAATCAAGTGTGTGGATCTTGCTGATCTACATGGAAACCATGGTCTGCAGAATACACTCGGATCTTATATTAGCAAACGATGTGATGGCAGTTGATCGTGCCATCTGCTTTATAGGACAGAGTGGGTCAGGGCCAGCAAATTTCAATTTACAAATAGGTCTGTTGTGCGACCCAAAGGTTGCTTACGGCATTTCTTGTGATTCAGAACTAATGATACTTCATGCTATACGTTCCTATACCAATGTTAAAAAACTCACTTCTGGTGGTGGTGTTTCAAACAAACACTTAAATATCAACGGCGTGTTTCTCAGAAGTTATTTTTTTATGTTTGGTAATATTAAAATAATACTCCCGCATACCAATTACCTGCTGATGGCAACATCTCTTTTTCACTGATGGTGGACCCTAATCTTTTTTCCTCTCTACTCTTCATATATTGGGGCCGATAACCTAGATGTTAGGCCCCTTAAAACAACAATTATCATCATCATCATCTTCATATATTTTTATATATAACCAAAATGTGTGTTTTAACTGTATGAGGGACCGATGACCTTGCTGTTCTGCTCCTTTAAACAACAATCATCATCAATACTCTGATAATCGTGTGGAATACTTGGTGTAAGTAGTAAATTAATTGCTCGAAATACATGATGTTCAGAACTCTTCATTAGCAGATGTCCGCAGCATGACATCTGTGCGAAAGTTCCAAAACTTGTCCATTGATGCCCAAACTACTATAGATGTCTCATATATGTTATCTCCTTATGATTTCAGATTATGAGCCAAGAAATTGACTGTTCTGGCTCATTTTCATTTTCTCCGGGGAATTTGAGACGTCCTCTGCATGTAGCACCACGTAGCCCGACCGAGACTTCACTCGGTGCTTCGAGTGTCACCCAATCGCAGACCCAGTCTGTCACCGAAGAAATACCTGCCCATCCTGGTTGTTCTCCTGAAAATATGCCAGGTACAGTATTTACATCTGTTCAATTACATGCTCTGTATCATTGCTTGTACCCACGTTTTGAAATGGAAAAACTCTTGGTAACGCTGAATAACGTATCACTAGTTCATAACTTTTCTAAAGTACAAAAAATTCCCAAAATACCGGTAGTAATGGCCAGGAAAAAATCTGGAGATGAAGTAGTAATAGCTGTTTACTCATCCGCCGTCTATAAACCACGTGCCATCCCAAATAGGATCACGACTTATATAGATGTAATTCCTGCTGAATCCGCCATTTTCACCGTTAATTATGCACAAGTAAAGTATTGCCAACCCTGTACTCACAGTACTACGTTGTATATGCAATATTGGTTGGCGCTGGTTTTGCCGCTTAGTTCGAAACTGGAATTTTTGCGATCAGCATTCATAACAGTGGTGAATACTGTTCTACATATAAAACAAACCTAACCTGGGGCATGTGCCCCAGACTCCCTTGCTTGTAGTGCAGTCAGTAATTTTCGTCCAGACAGTCATCTAACCAGGTAGCGACCAATGATTTCGTCCAGACACCCATTTAACTTCATCTGTATTTTTTGTCCAGACTGTCGCCAAACCTTGCTACAGGTGATATCCAATTTGTGTTTTAACTGTAGTGAAGTGAAGTTGGCACCCATGTGTGCGCCTCGGTCCAATTTTGAACTACAGTGTTCAAGTGCGATAGACCACACGAAGCAGGTATTGCCACCAGCAGCATAGCCACCCCTTGTGTGATTACCAGTCTAGTGCCTGTTGAGTTCATTCGTGATCTATTCCATTATGATGGAATATTTGGATACCAAGTGTCCCGAGATTGAATTTTAGCCCCATAACAATGTGCAATGCTTGACGGGTGTTCCTGTATGTAGTATGTCTAGTGCTTTTGATTAAGCATCGACTGTGGTAAAAATGAACATTAAATAACATTACATTGTCTTTGATCTGAAACCACGCAACAGCACTATTTCTTCAAGCTGTGGCTTAGAGGTTTTTCTGCAGTGAATTTCCCAGCTTGTATCAGACACAAGTGTTGCAATAGCCTGACCAAACTAATCGGGCAAACACCCTGTGAACATTAATAGACTTTTGGTAGATATGATAATCTTATTTCCTTAATAGGCCTACTAAGGAAGTAAATCCTGTCTTGTGTTTATCCTTTATCCGGGGCTCTATTCTCATTTTTGTGCGCAATGATGGAGTATAAATTATTATTCTGTAATGCCTCTTAGTAATTTTATTCACACTATGTTAAATATATCCCTCGCCTTCCGAAAGGTGTTAGAACCGAGTATTTAATTATTAGTTATTGTTGCTGATCAGTGAGGTCATCTGCCCCTAATTTAATTATTGTCATGTTCTATGAAAGTACCGTACTGTGCTTCTGATTATGCATCGACTGTGGTTAAAATTAACATTAAATAACATTACAATGATATCAAACCACTTAAAAGACTTTTTTTTTAGCAAAGTACTGTATTGTGTATTTACATTTTTTTCTTTCTTATTTACAGTTCCAATTGTAACACCAAGGCGATTGAAGAGGCAACGCCATCCGACCCAGGACACCAAAGAAGTTCAGCGGTTATTAGAGGCAAAAAAGAGGGCTAGTGGAACTTCAGATTAAAGTTACCCGGCAAGAGAGGGCAGAAAAAAGAAAGAGGAATGCAGAAGAAACTGAAGAAAATAAGAGACACCTTGAATGGAAGAGAAAGGTGGCGGAAGAAGAGTGGGAAGACAGAATAAGGAAGAGGGCAAGTGATGAAGAGGAACATCAGCTAAGAATAGATTTTGGAGCTGGAAAAAGCAAGTTTGAATGCTCAATTGGAAAATTAAGTTATGCTTATGTCATGATTGAAATGAATAAATAAATTATTAATTAAACTGTTATAAATATCTCTTTTACACAGGGTTATTAAAAAAATTGTTGAACATTTAAGAGCGTGCTCGGCTGTCGCAGTCACAGAGGATAATACATTGCTGTAGTTTGAAGTTGTGTTGATATCCTCATATCGCACTTTTCTTTACTGTTGTTGTTGTTTCTTATGGCTGGCCCGGATTCCAATCCATCAGCTTTCTTGCGTTCCAATAGAGACTTTTTTTTTACTGTTTCGACCTGCATTAAGATGAAAGTGAAAACAAGATGCATTATTGCAGCTTCATGCACTATTTCATGTTTGGGCTATGATGTCAACAAAAACTCGCACCATAAACTTTTCATGCTAAATTTCAATTTTTTGAGATACTACCAAAACCGTGATAAGCGTATTAATGCAACAACTTAGCGCAGAGAACAATGTACTACCTGTTTCTGATTACCAAGCACACTTTTCAGTTTGTCAGTTGAATATGTGAAATCCTGTATGTTGCCCTGTACGGTATTCCTGAAACTAGACACACCAGCTCAGCAACATATTATGGTGTAGTGGTTAGCATTCTTAGCAGTTCGATTCCTGACTTTCATATATTTAATTCTGGGAAAGGGTTTACTCAGCTTCACGAGACAAAACTGAGAAGAGGCGAGCTCAATTCCCACCTCAGCCTTCTTGGAAGTGGTATTCTGCAGCTTCCCACTTCTACATCAGGATGATCCCAAACTTACAGCCATGGCTGCCTCCTTCCCAATCCTAGTTGCACAACTATCATTAAATATGGTTTATGCAAGTAAATTTTTAAATTTGTTTTTAGATCTGTAAGATCGTCAAATCTATTTGGTGTTTTGCCTAAATAAACAGCATTTTCCAAAATGACACAGACAAACGATGAAAACACTTTTCTACTGAAAATACCTTATTTTTATGTCTTTTGGGGTGCTGAATCCAAATATGATACTGAAAAAGCTGTGTCACCCAACATTTCTTTACACTTTACCGTTCAATTTCATAAATTAAGTGATTTCTAAAGAATTCAACAACTATTATTATATAGTTCATATATTTAGAAAAGTAGCTGTTTATAGGCTGTTTTATTTACACACTCGTAACATGTATGCATCCTTACTCGTTGGCCATTCTGTATATAAGAAAGAGACAAATGAAAACCTAGAAATAGTGTTAAATAAAATAGGCTATTCAGATCATGGATGGATGATTTGTGGTGCTTTAAAAGTATTATGCATGCTTCTTGGTCAGCAAGGTGGTTTGACAAAATTTCCATGTTTCTTGTGTGAATGGGACAGTAGGGCTAGGGATCAACATTGGTGCAGAAGGAACTGGCCTGTGAGGACATCTTTAAAACCTGGCGAGAAGAACATTCTGCGCAAAAACCTTGTAAATCCAAAAAACGTGCTCCTACTACTTCTACATATAAAGTTAGGCATCATGAAACAGTTTGTAATGGCCTTGCCTAAAGATGGACCGTGTTTCAACTATCTCTACAAACAATTTCCTTACCTTTCAGAAGCTAAACTAAAAGAAGGTGTATTTGTCGCACCTGACATTAGAAAAATGATTGACGTAAACTTTGAATCCAGAATGACCTTAAATGAGAAACATGGGTATCATTCAAGCAAGTCGTTACAAAGTTCTTGGGAAATTAAAAAGATCCAGGATATGTTTCAATTGTAGCTAGCATGTTAAAGAAGTTTGAAAATTTAGGATGTTTGGTAAGCCTGAAAGTTCACTTTTTGAATAGCCACCTTGATTAGTTCCCGGGCTGTTTGGGAGATGTTAGTGAGGAGCAAGGTGAGCGTCTTCACCAGGACATTAAAGTTATGGGAAAACGCTACCAGGCCGCTGGAACGAAAACATGTTGGGGGACTTCTACTGGTCACTTGACCGAGAGATTCAGCAAGCGACTCATCGTAGAAAAAACTACACAAGAAGCTTCAAAGAAAACAGAGAAAGAAAGTATAAAGCAATTCCAGTTGACAATTAAAACCTGTATAAACACATTATATAACTTTGTTAAGTAGCCCACTGTTAATTGAAAACATGTTTATGTTGTAACATAGTGTTTCATTAATTTGCCCATGTGCCGTATAGGGGTTTTATGATATATAATAGAATGCAGATTGCTCAAAAAACTAAGGGTGATACGAAAAAACTAAGGCTAGCTTGGGATTCAGCTCATAAAACTCTATAAAGATCAGCTATTCAAGTTAAAAAAGTTTTTCAAAACTTTTTTTTTGTTGGCCCCTGTAATTTGTCGGCTTGAGTCGGATATCAAATGCTTAATTTCATTTTCTGTGACATGGCAACTTCTAAGATATGACATCATATTTGAGTGAAATACATGCACTACTACAGACACCGTAACACAGGTTAACAGACAATATACGGGGTTGAATGACCACATGTAACCTAAAATGAAACAATATCCTGTCCAGTTGAGCCTCTGTGGCTAAGGCGGCAGCACGCCAGCCTCTCACCGCTGGGTCCGTGGTTCAAATCCCGGTTACTCCATGTGAGATTTGTGCTGGACAAAGCGGAGGCAGACAGGTTTTACTCCTGTTTTCCCTGTCACAATTTCATTCCAGCAACACACTCCACTATCATTTCATTTGTCATTCATTTAATTATTGCCCCAGGGGAATGCGACAGGCTTCGGAAGCCGGCACAGTTCATATCCTCGCCGCTAGATGGGGGCTTCATTAATTACATTCCCTGACCCGGTCGGTCGACTGGAAGCATGCTGTGGACTTTCATCCTGTCCAGTTACATAATATCATTGAACCTGAACAAAGGCTATACAATACATTTACTTTGATATGGACATGGCTGTCTGTCAAGTTCCGATAGCGAAAACTATCCCTGGGTGTACATTGAATACTTGAATTTTTGTTCAGGTAACTAGTTAAAGCCAACAGGTATGGAATTGGCAAAAATCAACACTATATATTTTCTACATCAAGAGTGTGGCTAAATAATAACAATAATTACAACCCCTGGCACTACAGCCCATGAAGGGCCTAGGCACACTGCCCAGCCATTTGGCCTGCAGATATTGGGGTGACGCATGGTCAACGCATCGGGTCCCCTTGGCAGTTAATTCTGGTTTTCGTGACCAGGGCGCTGCCTCACTGCCAGACAGTGCTCAATTGTCCTCACGAGGCTGAGTGCACCCCGTTCCAGCCATCACAAAAGTTTTTGAAATACCTGACGGAATCGAACCCGGACCTTCCGGGCGAGAGGCAGGCGCATTACCCCCAACACCACGAGGCCGGTACAGTGTGGCAGAAGGTTATCAATAAAGAGTAATGAATAAAACCATTTCGGTGGATCTGCAAATAAGGTTCAATGTAAAACTCAGCAATTTTTCTAGGTTTGTGCCGTGCCTTGTGTGGGCTTTCGCCTAGATTTTCGCTTTTAGTTCTCGCAGTAAAGAGGCGCAGGTGTGCTTCATAAAAAGGGAGGTAGCGTGTAGTTCGCTACTCCGGTGGGTGTCCGGGCGGGGACACCAAGAGCCCGCTGATGAGCCAGCTTGGTGTCCTAGAGAAAACCCCACACAAGACATGGCACAAATCTAGAAAAATTGCTGAGTTATAATTATCCTCATTTTATATGCCCACAAATTCTTAATCTTTTTCATTTCTTGGCAAATCCTTCTGCTTTCCCCATAAGGGGAATGGATACATTGTAGCGTCTTTGTTGCTTAGACCACTTATGCACCACTTCATCCACGTCGCTCCGTTCAGTATCGTAGCCCCTTATTTACAAGGGTTGCATTGAGGCAGGAAGTCAACACTATTGACCTTGGTCTTGAAACAGGCCTCGTGCCTTGCAGACTGTGTTCTCAGGAGGAAACTGTATACTCTTTAAGAAGGGAATACAATTTGCCAGGTTGCCAGATTTCCTTCTTCGTTGCAAAATCTTATTGCTACCAATGCCGAATATGAATTTCTATGCAAGGTACATGCTTAGAGTTTGTTGTAATAAGCAAGGCTGAGAAACATTTTCCTTACTAGCCTAGTAATGATAAGAATATTCCTAAAACAACCTAACAAGGTCAATACTGTAGATTTCCCGCCTCAATGCAATCACATGGAGTTGAACAAACGAATCTGCGACATCCAACTCCTCTGAACCTACCGTATACATTGGACATGCTAATGCATAGCCCAATGACACAAATGCATCCTTGACGTGAGAATTAAAGGTGCCTCCACATAAGCTCAGTGCTTGCCACGGTGAGTGAGTGGTTTACCAACCCCAAGCTTGCAGGTTCGCCCCTGGCCTTGGTAAGTGATTTTTGAAAGGCGATAAAAATCACGACATGGATGTCATACGTTGTTGGCATGTTAAAGAACCCATTTGAATTCAGTAGGCTGTGTTCAATGGCAAAATTAATCTCGGGATTTTACGCCAACACAAATTTCCTCCATTCTCTACTAGAAAGCGCTGTAGTGTCAAGGAGCTTAGATATCTAGCCTCCTTGACTTCCATAGCGTTCAAAGGAACGACGAAATTCGACATGCAAGCTGCCCTCTGGGTGTCAATTAACAAAGCTTGCACCCGGCACCGAGGCCATACGATATTATTATTATAAGCTCAGTCATTGTGGAGGTCCGGGTACGATTCCCGGCTCTGCCAAGAAATTTAATTCTGGTCAGAGGGCTGGTACACTCAGCCTCGTGAGGCAAAACCGAGAAGGGGTGGATTCGATTCCTACCTCAGCCTTCCCGGAAATGGTTTTCCACTTCTACTCCAGGAAAATACCAGGATGGTACCTAACATAAGGCCACGGCCGATCCTATCCACATCCTACCTTGATTACAAGTACAGTACACAATACTACAGACATGACAGTGACTCAGGTTAGCAGACAACTTGTACACACACGCAAGTATACGTGGATACATGACCACGCTGTCGCAGAGCACCTAAAGAACCAACATCATAAGCTCAGAGGTAGAGTAACTGAAGCCAAAGCTGCAGGTCCCAAGTTAGTGATCTATATGAGTCCAATATTTTAATTTTCTACCGTCCATGGTTTGTACACTTGTAAAATCCTTGACCTAAATGCCGTAATCCTTTATGGCCATTAACAGTTTATTTTCTTGGGAGGAGTTGAACTGCTACCACATCCAGCATACAGCCCTGATCTTGTGCCTTCAGATTACCATCTTTTGCGATCCATGGTCTATTTATTGCATGGGAAAAATGGCAAAAACATTGAAGCTGTGGAAGTGGGATCCTCAGAATTCTTCGCATCAGAACTCAGAGACGGGTATCGTCTCGGGATAAGAAACCTCCCTGAAAGATGGCTCAAGACCATAGAATAGTTTAATTTCATGTCAGAAAACTCTCCAAATAAAATTTTCTTAAAAAAGACGGCATTACTTATGAGACATCTCCTGTATAATGGATATGGCGTTTAACCGGTTTCTATGCAGGTGCATGCCTCCTCCGGAGAAAACATGGTTCTCTCCATATTACAACCAACCTGCAAGTTACAATAAGTTGAAGATTATAACATTATGGAAAGAGGGAGAAATATTAAATTTAAATAAGTTATGAGGTAATAATTGCATAATGTGTACTTTACTAAAATATTTACAGAGATGATAAAGACTGGTTGACATTACAGCGAATAGAAGACTAAATTACAATGTTCATTCTTAAAATTAATCTCTTCAGTTATCTTGATGTTCCGAAGAGCTCAGCAGAAGAACAATCATAGGTCGCATCCATTCACATAAAATACCTGCAAAGAGAACAAAATTTGTAAATACCATATAAAAGCAATAAAATTATTGAGGAGCATATAAAACGCATGCTCATCCTCATCTGGATATCCTTCCAGCGAGCTGGGTAGGAACATTGTGAACGATATACCTCCATTTAGGAACAGTGTTGGGATATGGATCTTTTAGAGACGTGAGCATACCGATATATCACCGTAAATAGTAATAAGATTCAGGTGACCTTAGGGCTTTTAATGATAAGGTATAATTATCGGTCGACTATCAAATCTCACAAAGAGTGAGTCAATCCTGACCTATAAAAATAGCAAAGCCGTGTTCAATCCCAGCTGCAGCTGAGCCAATCAAGCTGCCCTACACTGCAATAAACAGAACATTGTTAGTGTTCTACTCATTTATCTCTGCTATAATACAGTACATCTCAATGCAGAAACAACAGATTGGGATGACAGTTTATAGAAATTCCACTTTGGGGAGTACCAAGATAATTATGTGTATGGGTAGTGTTTGTCGAATAGCATATGTTATTCTTATAAAGTTTTGTGGTGTGAGTGTATTTGTAACTAAGGCTTAGGAGTTAGGAATCATTCCGGCATTTCCATGGAGTAGAAGTGGGGAAACCACGGAAAATCACTTCTAGGATAGCTGAGATGGGAATGGAACCAACCTCCACCCGTAGCGTCCTTGAAGGTTGAGGGTTCGATATCCCTCCTAGGAGCTCAGCGGAAAATTTGAATTTGCTATGTATGACCCGGAATTGTACGGTATTTTGTTCATAAAAATACTATGAAGTCGTATGCTACATCGGATATACGAAAATACCCACATAGCGCCTTTGAAGGTTGAGGGTTCGATATCCCCCCCCCCCCGCCCCATACAGAAAACAAAAATTAAATTTTCAAAAAAGGACAATGTCTCTCGAGTAAATATTCACGTACTCTCACTTATAAAGCGGATGATTAGATCAGCAGCCACCACGACATCAGCTAATATAGGTTCGAGTGTCATCTGCAAACCAAGGTTTCTTCGTAAGTCAGCAAGATTCAAATGTGAATACGCCTCCATGAGTACAAACTGGGGGGGGGGGTCTTCCCTTCTCATTAGATACGAGTGGTTGGATCTTGCATGACCTAAACCTAGCCTACACAAAGTGAAGGAAACCCTCCGTGACTGGAAGGAGCTCTGCAACACGCAAGTAGTTCCCTTGATCGATCTCAGTCTACCAGGCATTGGGTCGGCTAGCCACTGACTCTCTTGTAGGCGTAACTTAAGAGTGAACATCTCTAGCGGGTACCTGCATTGGTTGAGGTGGTAGTTATACCACCTGTTTTGCAGCTTGGTCTGCTAGCTCATTTCCCGCAATTCCCACGTGGCTTGGAAGACACAAAAAGGCGATTCGAGTGTCAGCGCGCGGCACAACACGGCTAGTAGGTCGTGGATTCTGTGCACTAGCTGTTGTGGGAAACATGTTGGCATGTAAGAGAAAGTAGATTCATGCATCCTGTAGTGCAAACTGCAGAGCTTCATGGCAACGAGATCCGCAGTAAACACACTACAGGCCTCAGGCCAAGAGATCTTTGTATTTGCACCATCAATTACGTAAGCACAACCCACTTTCTCGTTTACCTTCGAATCATCCGTGTAGAGAAATCCAGAAATTGGTGAACTATGCTGAGGAAATGACTCCGATAGACGGAGGCATCCGCATTCACCTTAGGACCACGATGTGGATCTAACCGATTTTCGGACGAGAGACTTGCCACGGAGGCACCTCGCTAGATGTCCGAAGTATACAGGGACCTACAGCCACTCTTAATTCAGTACACGAGCTACCCAGTTCCATTGTAATAGTGCCATAGTGTGGACTTCCGCTTGACCGTTTGCCACCCATCCCCATCTCTAGGTGGAGATTTGTACGTACATCTCCATCCGAAGATGAAGGAGGGAGTGCTTTCTTATATGGTACGCGGTCCTCGTCGGACTTAACCTGTCTCACTCTCGGAGAAGAGCGAGAGTGGCGTCGAGGGACCTTCTCCCTGTCCGAAGACAGTGTCCGTCTCAGACACGTCGTTTCTCTCTTCTCCGCCGGTGATGTCTTCTTAGTATAGGGAAGTTCCTCCACAGTACGGGGTTTGGCTACTGCCGACTTCGCTTGATGGTCGTGGGAGCGGAAGGGCCAGCAGATGCAGTAGCCACCCAATTAGCTGGTGGATGAGAGAAATAGCATTTCACCGTCTCCCTCTTCTCCACTATCTTGATCATATCAGGTGGGCTGGATGAAGGACCAGCCCTGGTCGGTGAAATGTTCGCCATTCACTGATACACATCGCTGTCACATTTTCAACACCAGCTGTGAACTAGGAAAGTACAAATTCCTCTACTCAATGACTCAGTGCCGGGAGAGCGCCGCATTACGGCAAAGTGCTTGGCGGGAGACAAGCTCTCAACGAGGGCGATCGAAAATCCCAGTCACAAATAAAATGAAGTCCCTGTATATTATTTTCACCCTAAAATGCTAAATGCCAACGATATGCTGATAATAAGATATTTTTTAAAAATATTTACTATAAATTCAATTGAAATAGTCTCTTCATAGAAAATAAACCTTAAAAATATAAATGTTCATAAGATGTGGGATAACGAAGTCCCTTCTCAGACTTGATTGGTCGAAGTCCTGAAAACATGGAAACAATGCTCTGCATAATTTTGGGGACAACATACGTTTCACGAGTTAGTGAGAAAAAGACTATGGTAGTCATGGGGAAGTAAATGTTAGGTTAGGTATTGAACACAAATTCATTTGAGTTTAAGTTCTTTTGAAAAAGAACTAGAATAAATTGTTTGTTACTCCTCCAAATGTTTGTGTAGTGTTCATTATTTAACCAAATCCGTGCACCGTACACATGGTTACTAAGCACACTCACATCTCGCTTTTGTTATTTCACCACTTTGAACAATTCATTTCACCGCTTTGAAGCCTCTTATATTACCATAAATCAGGGTCCCTAATCAAAACGCATCAATAATTTTCATACAAATCGATGGTTTCTGCCTAGCCCAAAATTTTCATCCAGACCAATGGTCTTTGCCTAGACCAACAATTGTTATGTAGCGCGACCCTAAACAATATAAACTCCCCTGCATTTTGTCATGCACAGTGGGGGGTAGTCGAGGCTTAATTACATGTCTGTCTCTTCTGCCTTTACATAGCCCTGGTTTATTGAACGGGGCTAAACCGGTACATAGAATGGAAGTTAACTTATTAAGCCTGTTCCATAATAATATGAGAAACGCGCACAATATACATAGATACAATTACAGACGAGTACAGAAATTTAATACCGTAACGATTCAAGTCATTCAGGGCAAGTTAGTACGTGATATCTCTCACACCTTTCTTTACACAATTCACACTCAGCATATGAAATGCCTTAAATTACCAGTGCATGAAACAGGAAACTGACTTTTACAGTTTCACTTAGATGGTGAATGATAATATATGATTTTCATACCTTTTCAGGGGTTCCAGGGCACAATACCTATTGAAATTCTGGTTCATTATGACCAATATACTGGAAATATATGCTAAATTACGTAATTATGTGTGTTTCTTTCTTTTTTAATTTGAACTATGACGGCCATGTTTGCTCACTCCAGCTGGGCGAGGCATGATGAAAAATTGCTGTCACGGCAGTGTGCCCAACGTATAAAATACACCAGTACTAGGAGAATCTGTAGGCGTTAGGCTGTAACCATTGTCAAAAACCATTGGATTGGACAAAACGAAGGTTAGAATGATCGGGTGTAGGTGCAGCCTTTAGCCGCGGGAAGCTAGCGGGGCACCATTGATCTGGACGAGTTAGGTTTTAACCATTGACAAAACCATTGATCTAGTTGCGTTAGGTTGTAACCATTGATCTGCCCGCGTTAGGCTGTAACCATTGTCAAAAACCATTGGATGAGAAGAAACGAAGTTTAGAATGGTCGGGTGTGGGTGCGGCCTTTTGTCGCGGGAGCTTACCGGGGCACTGTTGACCGCAAAACCATTGGATTGAATGTGTTGAGATTGGCGTTTTTTCTGTTTTACGAAACCGCCTATATCAGTACCGTATGCGTGGGGTTGGCAATACTGTTCTAACGCTGAAAATGGCCGACACAGCATGAATTTTTTACTGATATATGTCGTGTTATAATTTGGGTTGGTTATAGACAGCCGATGAGTGAACTACATCATTCCCAGATCGATCCTGATCTAGCCTACGTATATACAAAAAACTAGTGAAAAATTAATAGATTAAAGTTTCATCAATAAGTTACCTTTGTCTGATTCCACTGCTCGGACAAGAGTTCAGACAATTCCAGCCTGTAGGCTTTCTGATCCTACTACTGGACAACTGTGGCATATAATCTGCTACCTTCCTGAAGTGGGTCATGCCCTGAAAAATGAAATGAAATACAATGAGATCAACAGTTTACTTACACTCTACGTACTGGTATAGCCCCGTTCCAATAAATCAGGGATATGTAAAGGCAGACATGTAGCCTCATTAAGCCTGTCTCATTCATATAGGTTCAGTTGGGCTCTCACAGTGGACCAACCTCCTCTGATAGCCTACATAATCTAGCTAAAAATTATATTGAATTGAGAATATAGCACCAGAATTAAACAATAAAGGTCACCACGAGTATCAAAAACACATGGCCAGAAGCCACATTCAATACATATTGTGCGAAATACTATTAAAGTATTATTATAGGTTATAATTGTCCACCAGGGGCTTTGTTAAATTGTTCTCAATAAAGAAATTATCTTAAAACATGCACTGTCATTTCAAGAACTACAGTTTTAATTAACACATTCTTCAACGTTTTAAAATTATTTTTCACACCACAATTCCTCCCTACCTTGTGTAACACTCCTGTATGTGGGCTGTAAACAACAAACCTCCTGCTCGTGACCTGCTACCAAAGAATATAGGATACTACAACCAGGGTACTATACCGCGTGATTAACGATTGTAGTTTTGAACGATCATATTTTTCATACAATTCATTTGGTCAAAATATCCGCCAATCACATGCCTTCAAATAAGAGCCATGTTGTAGTCCAGGAGGAAAATGGAATACGCGATCGGGAACCCAGCAGTCTGTCATCATATATCGTCATCGTCCGCGATCCACATCCCTCTCAGGTTCACGGAGCTTGGACCCAAGCAGTAGCTGTGGCGTTTCTGAGTACAAAAACGATGGCAGTAGAAACTCTTTTCTTAACGATAAGGAAGTTCAAAAGCAGTGGATTTTAAAATGCAGACGAAAGAATTGCGTTAAGGCTAGAACTGCCTAGTTTGTTTGCACATTTTTCTACCAGAGGACTACGAATCTTATGTATTTGCACTTGGATTGTCGAAGCTTGAGTAAGCCGTGACGAGAGTGGGCTGATGTACTGTAAATATGTGTAGGCCTATTTCAAGACATATCACAGACTAACATCCTAGCTCACAAGGAGTCACGACGGACTGCACAACTTCGTGATGAGACGGTGGTGCGACATGCCTATAATGCGTGTAAATGGTTGACACTTATTGTTTAAGGTGCCATTGGCATTCGTTTTGACGTATTGAAGCAGCAGTAAGGTAATTGCACAATCTGTAGGCTACTGCTCAGGTCCAAGCTCTGTAAAATTGCGGGGTGAAGGGAAGGGGCAGGCGAGAAGAGAAGGGTCTGTCAACAGCCCACTGTGTTATCTGCTACTCCTGTCTGTTCCAATACTGCTAACATAGGACTGTTGCTCAAACCACTGTGGTGTTGCGAATGAGTGAGTGAGTCACCGACCAATGTATTTGGTTCTGTTACTACTCAAGGACCGGGAAACCTCATCACTCGTCACCATCACTTCTCATAGTCTGCGATCCACATTCCTCTCAGGTTCACGTAGCTTAGACCCGAGCAGAATTCTTCCCTTGACAGGGTAAAAAACCAGGTGTAAGAGGGTTTGATGACTCACTTGCTAATCTGAGAATATCACGGGGAGACATGCCCTGGCATGAATGTCGCAACACAGCTCTAATGCATGTTTCTCGATGAAGCCTTTCGCAAGATACCGGTATCTATCAATCACTTCACACCGATCGTGGAGTGTTGAAATTTGTGAACATTTCCAGCTAATAACATTTATAATGGAACGAACCCTTACCAGGTAAATGCGATATTAGTATATTTTTACTAATATTAGTATTAGCATAATTAATTTATTATCATCATAATGTTTTTTGTATTTTCGAAATTGTCATAAGCTATGTACTGGTACCATATTTCGTGGTTAAGTGTAAGAGAGGGCCATGAGCCCTAACTTCGCCACTACCGAAGAATTAAAATAATATAAATAAAATAAAATATTCTGTCCAGGAAAGTAAGACATTTGTTCAAATCTGTAATCACTTCCTGTCCTCACAGACCAACTGGCTTCGACTCTCGCCGTCAGCCCTAAGTAGTCTTCCTTTCAGTACGGTACCTAATTCTAAGCAGAACACTGCACTGGGTCAAAATTGCGAAATTACACGTGTGTTGGCTTAACAAGGTCCGACATTTATAGGCATGCCACCAGTCACCCGAAGGCAATTTTTAGCCTACTTTTCACATTTTGCAAAAATGAGGAAAAAGTAGACTTACGAGATCGGCAAATGTGTGTCTGTATGTCTGTCTGTCCTTCTGTCTGTCTGGCTGTGTGTGTGTCCCCCCCCCCCTATCAACTCCTAAACGGCTGCAGCAATCGAAACAAAATTTGGTAGGAGTAAAGATCTATACCTGAATATCTCACGGCCTTATTTGAAAATGATTTCAATGCTGCCAACTGCTGAAAAATCGCAATTGAAATTTGAGCTCCTTGTTGGATATCTTGGAAGGTATGAATTGGAGCTATTTCAAAATTGGCACACATATAGATAATAATATTGCAGTTTAATTTCCAGGAGGCCATACATGGCAGTGTTGCCAAAATGATTATAAGCCTGCTGATAGGTTCAAATTTTAAATGCATATAACTTCTACACTATCAATTGGATTTCAACCAAATTTCGTATGTGCTATGTGTACATAAACAGATATGACTGAGCGTATTCTTAAGAGCCACCAGGGCTGCCAACTGTTAATAAATGCTCTCAATTTTTTTGAATCCAAATACCATATATCAGAGAGTATGCAAGCCGACAGCTTTAAACTATGCACACGTATACTACCTGACATTCTATATTAATTTCGAGTAACTTATATACGTCAGTGCTACCAACTTGATTCTAAGCCTGCTGAGAGTTCCAAATTTAAATATATGTAACTTCTATACTAACTAATGGATTTCATTCAAAATTGGCACAACAATAGATCATATTATATCAGATTATTTCTGACCAATACATGCACGGCATTGTTGCCAACATGATTTTACGCGCGCTGTTAGATCCAATGTTTAACTGCATGTAGCGTCCATGCTATCCATTGGACTTCAACCAAATTATGTATTCCGTACCCTAAGAAATGGATCTAAGAATATATTCAATCACCAGGGCTGCCAACTGTAGTGCTTTATTAGGCTACATTATGCCAGGTATACAGTACTTCGAACTAATTAGAAATTTCGATATTACCAACTTAATTTCGTCATTATTCTAGATAGATCCATATAGATTAATCATTGGCATCAATCTTAAATTTTAAGAAAAGTAGGCTCTTTAGTTCGTCACGGAACTTCTTGTTGATGTGTAACATCTTTCCGCTCGGTTGCTGGATAGCTTTGTGGGAGTGATTTTGAAAATTGGGGACGGAAGTGGATCGGAACGATCGAGCTGGCAATGGTGGATCGAAAGGAAGTATGCACTGCCCACTCGATCGATCGGAAGTGTACTAGCTGGCAGTGTTGGGAAACGGAAGTATGCACTGCCCGCTCGATCAATCGAACGGAAGTGTACTAGCTGGCAGTGGTGGAAAACGGAAGTATGCACTGCCCGCTCGATCGATCGAACGGAAGTGTACTAGCTGGCAGTGGTGGAAAACGGAAGTATGCACTGCCCGCTCGATCAATCGATCCAGCGAGCAGTGGTAAGACCCAGCTGGCAGTGGTACGAGAAACAATGTGGAATGTATATGACATACTGAACGGAAAACGCTCATGCGAACTCTGGTGTCAAGTGATTGATACAAATGACATGGTACATGTTCGAAGTCTTCGTATCAGTATTTAAATGGTAAAATGCCTTAATATCAAACAGTGTAAGTAGTCGGCATTGCCGGTATTATGTTTCTGCACAATGGCTATTCATATATTAACCCACATAACGGTAATGCAGTCATCAATATAATATAAACGTTGTGGTTATACGAGAATTGAGCAAGCCTTCATGAACTATTACTGAATACATTCTCTTTACTCACAATAGGGCCTATTCATAAAGCATTTTAAACTCAATTTCACGCATGAACATTATCGAAACAAGCAAAATATATATGAAACTTAATTCCGTAATGCAGTATTATTGGAACGTGGAAATAAGTGACCATCTTGTGCACACTATTTGCGTAGTCGAAATAGCCGTGGGGTTAGTGCTTATTATTGTGAATCTAGAGATCTTGGGTTCGAATCCCGGACGGGGTAGATATTTTTTCTACCAGATTTTTTGCTAAACGATATTTATCATATCAATATGACTCATTTAAACAGAATCCATATGAAATTACGTGTTGGTCTGTGAATGAAGAGGGCCTGTTTATAAGGAATTTAAGGTTATGAGCGGTGTCGCGTCTATTCATTTAGTTGATCCATATCGTATTCTTTATTTAGGCTAGTGCTGGTGGACGCTACAAATCATGTAATAAAATGAGTTCCGTATTATAAACTACAATATCTGTAAAACACTCCCTTTTACAATAGATTAATATTTGTGCCAATAATAGTATAAAATACCGGTGTATCAACAATTTCACGTGAGGTTTCTTCTATGTCAGATGTTACACATCATATGCGACTACATTAAGGTATGTTTAAACGTTGAGAAATAAAATCTACACTTGTTAACCAACTCGTTTGAGATTTTTACCCCAAAGCACACACCATTGGACTAAGATAATCATATATTGAAACTAGCAGAAGTACCCATTCTTCGAACGGTCTTCGGTATTAATAACCGGACGTAATCAATTGAGCTACTGTTGCAATGGTTAGAAACTCGGAACCTGTTTCTCGACAAAGAAAAGTGATTAGTTAAAATATGCTCTGAAACTAAATTTACCTAACGTGTACTTCCGGACGTGAAAAAAAAATGAAAACCTCGTAGACGAAACGCAATACACGTCAAATAAAACTGACCTTCACTGTTGTGTCAAGTCCCCATCCAGAGGAAGACCCCTTTAATAATTTATAAAGGCTTGTGGTACATGAAAATTCAGGTTTTTTAGACTCCAATGGCCCAAATTCCTAAAAGAAAAAAGAAAAAAAACTACTGTATTTCAATTCAGGAATTTTTGAAAATAATGTTTCTGTTTGGAGAAATAATAGACCTTCTGTACGACATAACGCACATTTAAGTCGTGTGAAAAAAATCTAGGGTACCCCTTGACCCCCTTAAACGCAGTGATGAATTTTACAGTTTTAGTTGATTCCGTAATAACCTTATAGCCATTTGCAAACATTCACAGAAATTTAATAAATGGAGTGGATTTACTTCTTGCAGAAATAGATGGAAAGTTGGATGTCACCTTTTCAGATATTGTTGTCATGGTTACTGGCTTGCATTCCTTCATTAGTTTATTAAATGAAATTAGTTTTCTGGGAATATCTCAGAAACTGTTGGTTTTAGAGCCTTAAAATGTATTTTTCGGGGACCCTTTACTGCTATTTAGGGGCACCTAGTTTTGTTTCTGACACAAAGGGGCTGAAAATAAGCTTTGTCTCGTCGTTGTAGGTCGTAGTATAATAATAATAATTATAATAATAATAGTCGCCTCCGTAGCGTAGCGGTCAGCATGGTTAGCTGCCGCCCCGGAGGTCCTGGGTTCGATTCCCGGCTCTGCCACGAAATTTGAAAAGTGGTACGAGGACTGGAACGGTGTCTACTCAGCCTCGGGTGGTCCAAATGAGTAGAGGGGGTTCGATTCCCACCTCAGCCATCCTCGAAGTGGTTTTCCGTGGTTTCCCACTTCGTCTTCGGGCAAATGCCGGTATGGTACCTTCTTCAAGGCCACGGCCGCCTGCTTCCCTCTTCCTTGCCTATCCATCCTGACCATCCATTACCTTCCCTCGTGAGGCCCCTGTTCGCTTTGCAGGTGAGGCCGCCTGGGCGAGGTGCCAATCGCACCTCACCAGTTGTATCCACTCCGATTTGATGTTCCCAGCTCTAGGACACTGCCCGTAGAGGCGGTAGTGGTGAGTTCCCTCGCTGAGTCCGTGGGTTCCACCAACCTGGAGGGTAAACGACTAAGAAAAGAAGAAAGAATAATAATAATATGAAAATATATGGATAGGGATATAATAGACCTTCCGTACCACATCCGCACGTGTAAATCACGTGAAAAAAATCTAGAGTACACCTTGACCCCCTTAAGCGCATTATATGACATTGATGAATTTTACAGCTTAATTTAGTTCCGTTATAACCTTATAGCCGTTTGCAAACTGTCTCAGTAATGTAATAAATGGAATTGTATTTCGTCTTACAGCAATAGATGGACCTGTGAGATTCCGTTGCCATGGTAACCGGCTTGCATTCTTTCGTTATTGTATTAAATAAAATTAGTTTTCTGGAAATATCTCAAAAACTGTTGGTTTTAGGGCCTTAAAATGTGGTTTTCGGGGCCCCTTTAGGGCCCTCGAGTTTCGTTTCTCACATTGAGGGGCTGAAAATGAGCTTTGTCTCGCCCGTCTACGCCTATTTCAGCAAGTGTTTAAAGGGGGTAGGCCCCCTTTTATTGGAGCTACAGAGAAGAGTTACATCAATGATTAGTGTCGTGCTTCTGAAGGATATCTGTACCAAATTTTACGTTGATCCACCCAGCCGTTCTCGAGTTATAAAGGAACATACTTGTCCACAGACAAACAGACAGACATACAGACAGACAGACAACATTTTTATTTTCGCGCGCATCCGTCATATAACAGTCTGAAACGCGTAAATAACGCAAATTTCCTTAGAAATTCAGAAAAAACAGACAAACTTGCATTCTTATATATATATAGAGATCAGTATTTTCTGGTTTAACTTAACCATTAAAAAAAGTTTAATAAAAAACAAGACAATTTTCAAAAAGTGATAAAATTTCCAAAAATTGTATTGCCCGGATTTTTACTTCACTAAGTTGAAGTGCAGCCTTAATAGAATGTCGTGAACTAGGATCTTCAAATTATCATTAATAGATACGGAGCTAGACAATAAATTTTAAAAAACGTTTAAAATTAATTAATTATAATAACTAAAATAATTATATAAACAGTATCCTTCACAATATGACAAAAGTTCTAGTTAACAACATTTCCACATTCATTAGCTTTAATTTGATGTATTAAAGAATTCCTTACCTCAACTGTAAGGTTATTTATGTTTATTTGAAGTATACGAAGTGTGCAAGAATTTAATTTCAAGAAAAACATCACTGAAGTTTTAGAACCAGGTTGTGAACATGACACACACACTTGGGCTTCTTGAACCTCGCCTGCTCCATAGGCTGGTCCCTCTAGATCAATGATGATATTGTAATTGTCACTATAACACTATTCGGCTCAATATTTACAGAAGACAATTTGGATTGTGAAGCACCAGCCTTTACATTAGGCCTACCTTCTGATCACTATTTACATTGACAGCACTATTAACACTGACAAGTCATCCTACTGTGTCTGTTCCCTTGATATTTCCGCTTCTTCTTCGCACCAGATTGGCTTTTAGAACCCATATAATACGTACTCACAAAGAGAAAAAGCTCACAAGTCACAATGAGAAAGATCACACGGACACAAGGAAGCTGACACATTTGTTTATGTCTGTTGCTTAGTTATGGAATCCAAAACCAAAGAGGTTATTTCAACACTGAAGTCTTTGGAATATAGAAGTAATGACATATATTGTTCACAACCAAAACTACGAACTATACACCCAGGAAGAATGCAGAGAAAATCTGACAATATAGCCTATTCACTGTAGGATGTAGGCAGGACAATGCAGCCACGCCCCATGACGCGTGCGCATGAGGCTATTTAAATCTCATTTTCATGCACTTACAGTTGGAATATATGTATGAATTATATCTCATTTTGAAGAATAAATTTTTCGGCGAAAAATAACATTTTCAACGTTAATACTGAACCCGCTGAGCTATGGTTCATGTGATATTTTTTTATGACAGAGCATTTATGATGGGATGTTGTACTTTTGAACACACCCAGGAAGCCACGTGAAGCTGAGAGATCACGCGATACTTTGAAGTAGCGGTGAATCGCACTTTTGACTTTGGTGTAAACTGCTAATTATTATCTGAGGTCTTATTAATTATTTTTATCTTTCCTACGAGACTCAGAATATTCCATTTCGTCATGCTGCATTATTAAAACATTTTGGAGAATGTTTATTTTTACTTTAGGTAAGGTAATACCCTTGCAGATACGCAAAAAGGAACGTAAGTAGTCGCTCAACGTTTTCGTTTTGACGACCTACTTTCTAGAGACACCCAGTACCGGAGCACTGCGTCTTGAGAATCCGCCTTGTGTAGGCGTGGAATTACATTTGTCCTACGAGACGTAGAAGAATATCCGCTGTTTAGCGTTAAAAGTGATTATAAGGTGCCATCGGGTAAGCAAATACTAATATTCACTGTCGATGAAGTCCAGTGAATTAAATAAGAAGCTTGGGAAATAATTATTGGCAAGTATAGTGTATTGCACAACATTGCTGTGACATCACATATTACCCACGCGTATGTGGAGGGCAGATGCCTAGTGGAAATATACAGGTAATAGTGTTACAATTATCCTGAATAAGTGTGATTATAATAGTATGAGATATTTAAATTGCCAAAGTGGAAATTTCATCTTTGAAACGTCGTATAATTCACGGATGCTGCGTGATACAAAAGTAGCGTCACTAGCACGTGTAGCATTATAAAATAGTATTAGCTCACATGCTAATCCACATCTGCAAGATTAAGGCTGTGTCGTATTTTATAATTGAAGCCTATAATAGTCACGACGGACATTATAATTTTGGAAGTGAGAGGATGAATAATCACGCAACTTATTTCGCTACCCACGTGATTGGACTTTTATTCACCATGGTTGAAGCAGTCACCATGGGCTAATACCATCCCAGTATGGGGGGGTGACGTTTCTACAGGAACCAGCATGATGGTGGAACTTCCAGATCGATGAACGAGAGGGAAGGAGCCAAAATGCCATTTCCAGGCATATCCACGAAGATGTCGACAGGGACAAATCGAACCCTGGTCTTTGGGGGAGTCCAGATGGGAATCCTGATGAGGAGGATACCGATCCAGAGAGCCAGAGAGGTTTATGTACAACCCTTGTCGTGGAATAGAGAGCTGAGTGAGAGCTCCTCCATTTCGTGAGTTTTTGTCACACCCCTTCTTTGTTCTAGTTTCTGGTGGTATAGTAGTTTTAATGTAGTTTGTGAATCAACCACACTCAGTGTCAGCCATTTTTCTAGGTAGGGATGTAACTAGATTAGTTAGATGTCATTTATTTCAGTTTAGAGTGAGACACCCTTGGGGTCAGACATTTTGGTCAGCCCTGGTGCAGCTTGGTGAACGTCGTGGAACGTCAATGCCTACCTTTTTGCTGAACCTGATCGTAGTCATTTTGAGGCTATTTTGTTCAACCCTACTTGGGGTAATTTTCAAGTCTTTGCTGACTGTAGTTATGGCAATCAGATGCCTTGGTTATTAATTGACTGCATTCTTCGCAGCCATCCTTTGTTACACCCCTGACTGTCGTTAGAACGGTCGTATCATTTAGGTAGTCGACAGTAACTACCAGTTTGTAAATGCATTATATTTCATTTTGAATAAGCTCAGAAGCTATTCTTGGTCATGTTTGAACCTAACAACTAGAAGGAATGTTTCGTTGCCTAGCATCGAACGCGGTTCCCAACGTATCATTAAGCAGATCTAGTGTGTGAATCTGTGCCACATTTATCATATTTTTCTTGTGTCGTGTGAGACACGTTTTTATTTGATGTTCTAGCAACTACTGAGTTGCATTTTTTAAAGCAAAGAGCTTCAGTTATTGTAAGTTTACTTTCATTTAGACGTCTTTGGTAGAAAGACGGAAGTGTATTACTATACTCAGATTTATAGCGTGCATTTGATACACGGACTCTGTAGAGATCCGTAACACATGGTAAAGTTTTTTATGAACCGGCCAAGTGCAGGTTTTGTATTGATTAAATCGCCGGCCTTGAATAAACTGGTTATGTAACCCAGTGACCTAGAGCACGCCTGCTTCATTGTGAGACAAAACTACTATAGACGAGGACAGAGTACAATTTGTATTCGCTTTTCCTTTCATTGCTATTTTGCTTATGGAAATCAGTTTCCACTCTTGTATTTGATCACTTGTTTTATGGATCGTTTTTTGTTAGTTTAGCGCTCTGTTGCGTGTATTGTCGTATGACAGGTACAGTTATGTAAGGTTTTCTATAGGATGGTGAAGTCTACCCTGTTATAGCAGGATGTTATTGTATGCTTTGTCCGGGGATGATCCCGTTGACCAGATGTTGCTGGAAGGTAACTGTTGTACAGGCCTATCCCAGAGTTATTGAACGCGAGCTTAGCGCCGCTGGTAACCCGTGTTATTGTGTGTCCGAGTTGTTATACTCGTTGATTATATTCCGACTGTTGAGTCGAGGCTTTTTGGTGGAGAATGATCTCAGTTGGAGACACTCCGTGCCCAGGCTATTGTCAATGTTATTCGCCATAAACCTACGATAAACCTATAAACCGACATTCTAATAATAAAATGCATAATTGTTGTAAAACAAGCCTAACTAACGATTCTCTCTATCTAACTTTGTTCTTTGCATTCTGGAACTGTTGACATAGCCGTGCAGTTGAAGATAATTTCCTTGTGAGGAAATGACTAGGACAGTTGACATTTTTGTAGCGACCTGAAGCATGTGCGAACCTAGAGTTCGTAGCTTGTGGAGCTCAGGCCATGCGATGTCAGACGTGGTCTCAACTGCGCATTCGTCACCGTAACTATACACATTAGATGACTATGGTTTACAAAGAGTAAACCAAGGTGTAGGCAGGAATTTTTAATAAAACTACTGTGCCTATTTCGTTATTAATTTATGATGTCAAGTGTATTAAACCCTACATGTTACTTTATTGTGTGCTGTTAGCACATAGTTATTAAGCATAATTAAATTGTTTGTTTTTCATGGCTGTACACTTAGCTTTTGGATGTAATTGTTTTCTTTTACGGACGTCATCGCCGTAAATTTTGTTAATTGATAGGACTTAGCTAGTTGAATTAATGTTAAATTTAAATGTTGAAATGGTACCATCCTAACCTAGATTTGTTTTGCTACCCTGTTAAATGTAAATTCAGATATTAGCTTGATCTTGTAACTTGAACTAGGGACTTGCGTCGTGCCATATTCCTAGCGTTGCTGTTGTTGCTTTATCATTGTGAGTTAGATCTTTCGCGAGGGTTTTCAGTAACTTCTCAGGTAGGGGACCTGTTCTTTATCTTAGTTTATTTATTAATTTGCGGACTAGCCGATTATAATCCTCCGAACTAGGCTAGGGGCTTGTGAATTTTAATACATTTTCACGGTGTTTTACATGAGTCTGGATGTTTATTTTCTCAGTCTAGCTTTAAGGTGAACCTTTCCTTAGGCGGTCTATGACCATCGTCACCATGTACCACGATCCCTGTGGACTACGGACTCTCGTGCCGCTTTAGCCTTTTTGGAAGGTCACCTGATCCTCACGGTACTTTTTTATTCGATTTATGTGTCGTTAGTTGAGTCATCGTGGTTGTTGACATCAACTAAACGGTCTCATAAAATGGCGCACAACGTTGTGGGCGGACTTGGGCTTCATAAAATGGCGCCCAACTCATGTGCCGACGTTAACGTGGTGACCCTCAGTACCATGTTATTTTTTTGAGGATCCCAATGTTGATTAATGGTAAATTGACAGGACTGGGACGAACTTAGAAAGTCGTACTGCAGATCAATTGACCGCATGGCATTCATGTTTGATAGAAGTCCATGGGGTGAGGCTTTAGTGTTGAATAAATGAAGGATAGGATTTTCTTTGATGATGCCTCATCCTAAGTAAATGTAATACTTTGCTTTGCTCACCGTTGTCTTTGTAAATGTAGAAGCACTTAGTTTGCATACTCCAGCTGTACTCGTGATATTTATATAAATGAAGCAAGCTTTATACCACCAAGTAACTAATCATAGCTGTAAGTTCCAGTAGAAATTGATCCCTCACTTTCTCATATATTTCTTATCTATGGATGAGGAAACTATTCGTCGTGTGTTTGGAGAGATGATGGCAGGTGTGAATGCCAATCTTCAACAGATTACTGCTGACTTAAGTCAGAATACTCAGGCTGTAAATACTGTCAGTGGTCATGTGGACCAGGTTAGACAGGAAGTCAACAATGTCAGTGGTCATGTGGACCAGGTTAGACAGGAAGTCAACAATGTAAGACAGGACTTAGAGATTAACACTCAGTCTATAAACAATGTAAGACAGGACTTAGAGATTAACACTCACTCTATAAATTATGTTAGGGCTGATTTAACTCAAGTCAGGGCAGACATGGACACATATAGGATCGAAGCGAGAAATGATCTGACGACAGGTTTAGCAGCTGTTAGGGTTGATGTCATACGACACCATCAGGAGGCTAACCAGCGCGTAGATTGCTTAACCGACCAGATGAATAGAGCTAGGGAGGAGGTGCAAAACCGATTGGAGGAGCACACAGCTCAAATTCAGACAACCTTGAATAAAGTCCAGATAGACATGAGAGCAGATCTGGAACATACCAGGGAAGAATTCGGGACTCGACTAGATCACGTCGAGGGATTTATCGGAAATGTGAAGAAGGACATGGCAACCATGAACGTTGGTTTAATCTTGATGAGAGGAGCTGCCAATGCCGTTAATAACAACGTGAAGACTATCGTTGATGGCATGATGGAGATTAAAGAGGAACTTAACACCAACAGGAGAAACATTTCTGAATTGACGGAAACCGTAGCCAGTCTACGTGAGACAGTTGATGTTCATCATGAGGAACACAAAATTGACCTCATGTTATTGAGAGGTGACCTCAACGAACACGAAGCTACAGTCGAGGCTAAGGTAGCCGAGGTTAGAGACGATGTGGGTAAAATCCAAGAAAATATGTCCAGAGTTGAAGGAGATATCGATTCCTTACAAAAGAGATTTGAGGAAGTCGCGGTGACCGAGAGGTTAGACCTCAGTTATAACCTTAGGACGGCCATACGCGAGGTAGACACAAACCTCAAGGGAAAGGTTGACAGGATCGAGCTGCAATTGAACGACTTAGGCAACAAAGTCGCAGCCAGAACCATCCCAGGTCTTGAAGTAATAGAAAGACGCCTGGACAGACTCGAGACGACTCCAAGAGAGAGACACGTACACCCACAGATGGGAGAATCTCAGGAAACGCCTATATCTCAATCAGGAGGAATGATGCCTACCCATTTCCAACCCAGCGCGCCTATGGAACCGCAACCGTCACAATTCACTAATTAAGCGCAAGGTCAGACCTTGAACTTTAACGCTCACCCGTTTCAACCAGCATCTAATCGAATTAGTCATGAGACTAACACTCCTACGCAGAGTTACATGCAAAATACTTTCAGACCCGCGAATACGCAGGGAAATGTCACCATAATTCGTTCAAGAGAGGAGCAACCAGCTCGCTTCTCGGGAACTGGGAGCGGTGTTACTCCAGTGGAATTCCTAGCAAATGTCGAAAGCTACTTACGTGATACTATGGTAACTCCAGAGAGGGAACTAAGAGTTATAGAGCGACTGCTTGAGGGACAAGCCGGTACCTGGTTCAGAGCATTCCGATACTCATTCACGGGCTACCAAGACTTTAAGGAAGCGTTATTAAGAACATATTGGTCGAGCGACATCCAGCAGAGCATCCGAGCTGAGATGTACACTCGAAGGTACAGTTCCAATACACCTACTCGTTATGCGAATTACTTCGCAATACAGCTCGCGAAGCTCCGTTGTCTTCAGCCTCCATTGTCCGAACAAGATTTGGTGAACACAATTGTTTGGCAGTACCCTGCGGATGTACAACGTGTGTTAATCGCTGCAGGGGCATCCACTTTCCAGCAGTGTGACCAGATACTGCGAAGGTTGGACGCTAACACAGAACAGTTTCCTACACACCGTCAGCAGAAGGCTGAAAGGCGCGAGGATAGACATATGAATCTGACGACTGTTGATAAAGTGAGCCAGACGCCACAACAAACACAAACCACAGAGGATTCTGGGCGACGTGATAACAATTACAGTTATAACAGGAGAGAATGGAATAACACTCCGTATACTCGAAATCAACATGATGACCGGCGAAGTCATTGGGACCGGCGATTCGACCGAAGGACGGACGACAACCGACGTCATGAAAACAACCGCCGAGGGAATGAAGGAAGAAATCAGCAACACGGACGTATCCGTAGAGACTATCGATATAGTGGGGGTTACGACAGAAATCGAGACCCTAGATACCAGCCAGACAGGGATTGGAAAGGAAGAGCGCGGGAGAGCCGTGAGTACCTCCAACAATTGAGAGAATTGCAGATCCAAGAAGAGGGAGAACGGAACCCTACTTCGAGGGAAAATAGACATTCGGCGCAGGAGACGGAGCAGAACCAGCCCAGTACTTCTCGCCATGACAGAAAAAAAACTCCGAAAAATCAATAGATTCTTGTTTGGTTGAGCACCGAGTAACTGCCTCTATATTACTCTGGGAGCCAATCCAAGAAGACTTGTTGGACGAACGACGAACGACGAACCACAATTATGAATTAACACGTCTACCCAAGATTGTAGCCACCTTGAATGAAGTCAGTGTAGTCATACTCATCGATACTGGAGCGATGATTAGTGTAATTTCCGCCGATTGCCATGCCAGACTTAGAGCAAACTCTGAGGTGACGGAGTTGCCCATTTCAGCTATAAGAGTCAGAGGTGTCATACCTGACCGCGTTGTAACGTGCAAAATCCAGATTTTGTGTACTGTGAAGATTTCGAGCCACGTGTACTTGCACGAATTTCTCGTAATGAAGGGCCTGCATCATGATGCCATTTTAGGCGCAGACTTCATTAGAAAATATGATGGAATCATTGACATGGGACGGAATACGGTAGAGTTTAAGCCGAACGAACCCATTCAGATGAGCCTAATTGAAGAAGAACCGGAATTCCTATCCGAAGTAGACGTAGTCGAAGCATTAAAGGGCAAGGAAATTGAGGCGACACTAGATGCCGACGAAGAGGCAGAATCGTTATCAGCACCCACACATGAGGATCTTGAGGCAATACTGAACGAATACAGAGATATATTCGACACCACACCTGGTGAGATATTAGACTACGAGTATGATCTTGTATTACTGGACGATTCCCCATTCCAGAAAAGGATCTATCCGATTGCCGAGAAACATCTCGAAGAAGCTGCTAAGAAGATCCATGAGATGGAAGCAGCAGGTACAATCAAGAAATCACCGACTCCTTTCTTGAATCCCATAATACCTGTGGTTAAGGTAGATGGAAGCTTGAGACTTTGTCTTGATGCCAGAGCCTTGAATGAACGCCTAGCTCCTGAGCACGACAGACCGCCCAAGATTAGGGACATTCTCAGGAAGTTCAAAGGAAAAAGGATATTTTCATCATTAGACTTGGTTCAGTCTTATTACCATATCAGATTATCTGAGCATACTCAGAAATATACTGGATTCTTGTTTGATCAGACTACTTACGTATTCCAAAAACTACCATTTGGATTGAAAAATGCCGCAGCCGCATTAATCAGAGCACTTGATGCCAAGCTGACTCATGAAGTGAAGCAGAAAGTAATATGTTATGTGGATGACATAATCATAGCTTCGAGAACAGAAGAAGAGCATTTAAATACATTGCGCCTTGTTTTTGAGAATCTCCGACAGGCAAATTTTAAGGTCAAGTTTGACAAGTGTCGATTTTTTCAGGAAGAAGTGAAATTCGTAGGACACATAATCAATGGAGGAGGATATAGACCGAATCCGGCAAAGATTAGAACTGTTGCTGCATTTCCAACACCAACCCGTGTGAAACACGTGAGACAATTCTTAGGAATTCTCCAATTCTTTGCTGCTCATTGTGAGAAGTATTCCGAAACTGTTGCACCACTGCAAGGATTATTGAAAAAGAACTGCAGGTGGAACTGGAATGATGAATGCGAGATAGCTTTCAGGAGAGCTAAACAGATGCTTGTGGACTCAATTCAGTTAGAATATCCAGATTACTCTCGGAACTTTATTCTAGAAACTGATGCATCTGCCATTGGTATAGGAGCCATTTTACTGCAGGAAGATGATGAGAAGAAACGTCATTACATCGCTTTCTTAAGCCGACGTTTAAGACCACATGAATCTCACTACTTCACGACCGAGATAGAAGCACTTGCAATTGTTTACGCACTTGAATACTGGCAGAAACTTCTGTTAGGTCAGAGGATTATTGTGAGAACCGATCATCATGCGTTGACCTTCATCTTGAGAACAAGACTGGCAAGCGACAGGATCACACGTTGGACGCTGTTTCTCCAACAGTTCGATTTGGAAATAGTTTATCGACCAGGCAGAGAGAATGTGTTGGCCGACATCCTCAGCCGGAATCCTGAAGCTACTGTTAATGCCATAGACATCGAGGGAGAATGCGAGGAACAGCTTCGCCGATTTCGTCATTTACCTGAAGGACAGCGACGTGAGGAGGAACTCAGACATATTATCCGTTTCCTAGAACGAAGAATGGATCCACAGGATGATCATTATGCAAGGATTGCTGCTGTTGCAGATGATTATTTGATTTATCATCGTGTCTTATACAAGTTTGTAGACGAGGACCACACTCAACTGCGTGCAGTTATTCCTAGGAGATACCAAGAATCTGTTATTCTTATGGTACATTTATCCATTGGACATGGTGGAACAGACAAAACCATTGCAACTATCAAGGAGTCTTTCACATGGAAAGGGTTAGGAGCCACCGTTAGACAGTGTTTACGTGCTTGCGACGCATGCCAGCGGAACAAATACACGTCACACTTGCTGAAGGAACAACCTAGACCAATACTACCAACTCAACCTAGAGAGTTGTATGCACAGGACCTGTATGGCCCAATACCTAAGGCTCGTCGTGGGAATCGATACATCGTTGTAACGGTGGATGTGTTCACGAAATATACGATGCTTCATCCAATTCAAAAAGCTACTGCACATCAGATTATTCAGAGGATTAGACGTCAAGTGATACCGGAGGCAGGAAAGCCACAATTCTTGTTGACTGATCACGGATCACAGTACACCTCAGCAGAATTTGCCAATGCCATGAATGAGCTTGAAATAGGTCATGTTTTATCATCTATTCGACATCCAGAGAGCAACCCAGCAGAATGCGTGATGTCTATTATCGCAAAATTCTGTCGATTATATTGTCAAGAAGAACACTGGCGATGGACTGAAGTCCTTGTTAATATGGCAAAATGTATTAATTCAACAGTACATGAAAGCACTGGTCAAATACCTATGGTCTTGCATTTGAACCAGATGCCGCTGAGAATATGGGATCGTGTGATTGTAAATCCACCTTGTTTACAACCATCACATGCCAGCAGACTTTTAGCTGCAAGAGAGACTATGGACAGACAAGCTGCCAAGCGCTTGAGAAGAACTAGACGCCAGAGGTTTAGAGAACCACTAGTAGAAGGAGACCTTATCCTTATAAGGAGACCCGGAATTTCTAGTCCTATAGACCGCATATATGGGAAATTTCTATCCTTGTATTATGGCCCTAGTCGTATCCGACAGCCTTTAAACAATGGAAGTTATGTGATAGAAGACATTAGGACAGGAGAACGCATTGGAACCTTTAATGCAGCCAATCTAAAAAAATATCACTCTTGAATGAATTTCAAAGCAAATAAAAATGTTATCCCAACATTTTATTTGAAACGACAGAGAGGCAGATGAACCCGCTGAGCTATGGTTCATGTGATATTTTTTTTATGACAGAGCATTTATGATGGGATGTTGTACTTTTGAACACACCCAGGAAGCCACGTGAAGCTGAGAGATCACGCGATACTTTGAAGTAGCGGTGAATCGCACTTTTGACTTTGGTGTAAACTGCTAATTATTATCTGAGGTCTTATTAATTATTTTTATCTTTCCTACGAGACTCAGAATATTCCATTTCGTCATGCTGCATTATTAAAACATTTTGGAGAATGTTTATTTTTACTTTAGGTAAGGTAATACCCTTGCAGATACGCAAAAAGGAACGTAAGTAGTCGCTCAACGTTTTCGTTTTGACGACCTACTTTCTAGAGACACCCAGTACCGGAGCACTGCGTCTTGAGAATCCGCCTTGTGTAGGCGTGGAATTACATTTGTCCTACGAGACGTAGAAGAATATCCGCTGTTTAGCGTTAAAAGTGATTATAAGGTGCCATCGGGTAAGCAAATACTAATATTCACTGTCGATGAAGTCCAGTGAATTAAATAAGAAGCTTGGGAAATAATTATTGGCAAGTATAGTGTATTGCACAACATTGCTGTGACATCACATATTACCCACGCGTATGTGGAGGGCAGATGCCTAGTGGAAATATACAGGTAATAGTGTTACAATTATCCTGAATAAGTGTGATTATAATAGTATGAGATATTTAAATTGCCAAAGTGGAAATTTCATCTTTGAAACGTCGTATAATTCACGGATGCTGCGTGATACAAAAGTAGCGTCACTAGCACGTGCAGCATTATAAAATAGTATTAGCTCACATGCTAATCCACATCTGCAAGATTAAGGCTGTGTCGTATTTTATAATTGAAGCCTATAATAGTCACGACGGACATTATAATTTTGGAAGTGAGAGGATGAATAATCACGCAACTTATTTCGCTACCCACGTGATTGGACTTTTATTCACCATGGTTGAAGCAGTCACCATGGGCTAATACCATCCCAGTATGGGGGGGTGACGTTTCTACAGGAACCAGCATGATGGTGGAACTTCCAGATCGATGAACGAGAGGGAAGGAGCCAAAATGCCATTTCCAGGCATATCCACGAAGATGTCGACAGGGACAAATCGAACCCTGGTCTTTGGGGGAGTCCAGATGGGAATCCTGATGAGGAGGATACCGATCCAGAGAGCCAGAGAGGTTTATGTACAACCCTTGTCGTGGAATAGAGAGCTGAGTGAGAGCTCCTCCATTTCGTGAGTTTTTGTCACACCCCTTCTTTGTTCTAGTTTCTGGTGGTATAGTAGTTTTAATGTAGTTTGTGAATCAACCACACTCAGTGTCAGCCATTTTTCTAGGTAGGGATGTAACTAGATTAGTTAGATGTCATTTATTTCAGTTTAGAGTGAGACACCCTTGGGGTCAGACATTTTGGTCAGCCCTGGTGCAGCTTGGTGAACGTCGTGGAACGTCAATGCCTACCTTTTTGCTGAACCTGATCGTAGTCATTTTGAGGCTATTTTGTTCAACCCTACTTGGGGTAATTTTCAAGTCTTTGCTGACTGTAGTTATGGCAATCAGATGCCTTGGTTATTAATTGACTGCATTCTTCGCAGCCATCCTTTGTTACACCCCTGACTGTCGTTAGAACGGTCGTATCATTTAGGTAGTCGACAGTAACTACCAGTTTGTAAATGCATTATATTTCATTTTGAATAAGCTCAGAAGCTATTCATGGTCATGTTTGAACCTAACAACTAGAAGGAATGTTTCGTTGCCTAGCATCGAACGCGGTTCCCAACGTATCATTAAGCAGATCTAGTGTGTGAATCTGTGCCACATTTATCATATTTTTCTTGTGTCGTGTGAGACACGTTTTTATTTGATGTTCTAGCAACTACTGAGTTGCATTTTTTAAAGCAAAGAGCTTCAGTTATTGTAAGTTTACTTTCATTTAGACGTCTTTGGTAGAAAGACGGAAGTGTATTACTATACTCAGATTTATAGCGTGCATTTGATACATGGACTCTGTAGAGATCCGTAACACATGGTAAAGTTTTTTATGAACCGGCCAAGTGCAGGTTTTGTATTGATTAAATCGCCGGCCTTGAATAAACTGGTTATGTAACCCAGTGACCTAGAGCACGCCTGCTTCATTGTGAGACAAAACTACTATAGACGAGGACAGAGTACAATTTGTATTCGCTTTTCCTTTCATTGCTATTTTGCTTATGGAAATCAGTTTCCACTCTTGTATTTGATCACTTGTTTTATGGATCGTTTTTTGTTAGTTTAGCGCTCTGTTGCGTGTATTGTCGTATGACAGGTACAGTTATGTAAGGTTTTCTATAGGATGGTGAAGTCTACCCTGTTATAGCAGGATGTTATTGTATGCTTTGTCCGGGGATGATCCCGTTGACCAGATGTTGCTGGAAGGTAACTGTTGTACAGGCCTATCCCAGAGTTATTGAACGCGAGCTTAGCGCCGCTGGTAACCCGTGCTATTGTGTGTCCGAGTTGTTATACTCGTTGATTATATTCCGACTGTTGAGTCGAGACTTTTTGGTGGAGAATGATCTCAGTTGGAGACACTCCGTGCCCAGGCTATTGTCAATGTTATTCGCCATAAACCTACGATAAACCTATAAACCGACATTCTAATAATAAAATGCATAATTGTTGTAAAACAAGCCTAACTAACGATTCTCTCTATCTAACTTTGTTCTTTGCATTCTGGAACTGTTGACATAGCCGTGCAGTTGAAGATAATTTCCTTGTGAGGAAATGACTAGGACAGTTGACATTTTTGTAGCGACCTGAAGCATGTGCGAACCTAGAATTCGTAGCTTGTGGAGCTCAGGCCATGCGATGTCAGACGTGGTCTCAACTGCGCATTCGTCACCGTAACTATACACATTAGATGACTATGGTTTACAAAGAGTAAACCAAGGTGTAGGCAGGATTTTTTAATAAAACTACTGTGTCTATTTCGTTATTAATTTATGATGTCAAGTGTATTAAACCCTACATGTTACTTTATTGTGTGCTGTTAGCACATAGTTATTAAGCATAATTAAATTGTTTGTTTTTCATGGCTGTACACTTAGCTTTTGGATGTAATTGTTTTCTTTTACGGACGTCATCGCCGTAAATTTTGTTAATTGATAGGACTTAGCTAGTTGAATTAATGTTAAATTTAAATGTTGAAATGGTACCATCCTAACCTAGATTTGTTTTGCTACCCTGTTAAATGTAAATTCAGATATTAGCTTGATCTTGTAACTTGAACTAGGGACTTGCGTCGTGCCATATTCCTAGCGTTGCTGTTGTTGCTTTATCATTGTGAGTTAGATCTTTCGCGAGGGTTTTCAGTAACTTCTCAGGTAGGGGACCTGTTCTTTATCTTAGTTTATTTATTAATTTGCGGACTAGCCGATTATAACCCTCCGAACTAGGCTAGGGGCTTGTGAATTTTAATAAATTTTCACGGTGTTTTACATGAGTCTGGATGTTTATTTTCTCAGTCTAGCTTTAAGGTGAACCTTTCCTAAGGCGGTCTATGACCATCGTCACCATGTACCACGATCCCTGTGGACTACGGACTCTCGTGCCGCTTTAGCCTTTTTGGAAGGTCACCTGATCCTCACGGTACTTTTTTATTCGATTTATGTGTCGTTAGTTGAGTCATCGTGGTTGTTGACATCAACTAAACGGTCTCAATACATACTTTAAGGCTCGTATTTTGATGTGTAACATCATTCCACTAGGTATCTCGGTAGTTGGACATTTTTGTGGGAGTGATTTTGGAAAAGAGACGGAAGTGGATGGGACGGAAGTGCATGGGACGGAAACAATGAGCGCGCGTGGTGGCGGAGATCGGTACAACGACGTACTGTAAGCCATGTGACTATGTGGAATGTAAATCGCATACGGTTTACCTCAAGGTTTGGAGGCCCCATTAAAGACATTCTTACAATAAATCATCTTCAAGTTGTTGTTCTTTGGTGTGAAAATATTCATTATATCATATTTGCTGAAAACAATTACGATTTATTAAATCTTCATACTTTTGCTCTATTCTTATTTAATGTAAGCACTCGATACCTCGAGTGCTATATCGCATCAACCAACACTCCAAACAACGTAGGAATTCAGTATATTAACACCGACTACTAAGAATAATTGAAACTTCTTTGGTCCAAATAGCTTAATATGATAATAGTGGAAACTACCACAAGAAACTGGCGACACCGATTATGAGTGCCATCTAGAGGTTCGCGCTGACAACTACGAATTCGATTTCAATCAGCTGGCAACGTAGGTTATCTGTGGCTGGCAAGTTTATCTGCACATGTTAGAAGCATTGAACTGTAGGTACTACCTAGAGTTCAATGGTTAGAAGTGTAACTTTTGGGCTATCATGCGAACTCTGGTGTCAAGTGATTGAAACAAATGACAAGGTACATGTTCGAAGTCTTCGTATCAGTTTTTGTTTTACCGTCCAGGTTGGTGGAATCCACGAACTCAGCGAGGGAACTCACCACTACCGCCTCTACGGGCAGTGTCCTAGAGCTGGGAACATCGAATCGGAAGGGATACAACTGGTGAGGTGGGATTGGCACCTCGCCCAGGCGGCCTCACCTGCAAAGCGAACAGGGGCCTCATGAGGGAAGGTAAGGGATGGTTAGGATGGATAGGCAAGGAAGAGGGAAGGAGGCGGCCGTGGCCTTGAAGAGGGTACCATACCGTCATTTGCCCGAAGACGAAGTGGGAAACCACGGAAAACCACTTCGAGGATGGCTGAGGGGGAATCGAACCCCCTCTACTCATTTGGGCCACCCGAGGCTGAGTAGACCCCGTTCCAGTCCTCGTACCACTTTTCAGATTTCGTGGCAGAGCCGGGAATCGAACCCAGGACCTCCGGGGCGGCAGCTAACCATGCTGACCGCTACGCTACGGAGGCGACTCGTATCAGTATTTAAATGGTAAAATGCCTTAATATCAAACATTGTAAGTAGTCGGCATTGCCGGTATCATGTTTTTGCACAATGGCTATTCAAATATTAACCCACATAACGGTAATGCAGTCAGCAATATAATATAATCGTTGTGGTTAGACGAGAATTGAGCAAGCCTTCATGGACTATTACTCAATACATTCTCTTTACTCACAAGAGGGCCTATTCATAAGGCATTTTAAACTCAATTTCACTCAGGAACATTATCGAAACAAGCAAAATATAAATGAAACTTAATTCCGTAATGCAGTATTCTTGGAACGTGGAAACAAGTCACCATCTTGTGCACAAAATATGCGTAGTCGAAATAGCCGTGCTTATGGACTGTGAATCTAGAGATCTCCGGTTCGAACCCCGGACAGGATAGATATTTTTGCTACCAGATTATCATTTTAAACGATATTTATCATAACAATATGACTCATTTTAACAGAATCCATATGAAATTACGTGTTGGTCTGTGAATGAAGAGGACCTGTTTATAAGGAATTTAAGGTCTATTAATCTAGTTGATCCATATCGTATTCTTTATTTAGTCTAGTGCTGGTGGAAGCTACAAATCATCTAATAAAATGAGTTCCGTATTATAAACTACAATATCTGTAAAACACTCCCTTTTACAATAGATTAATATTTGTGCCAATAATAGTATAAAATACCGGAGTATCAACAATTTCACGTGAGGTTTCTTCTGTGTTAGATGTTACACTCATATGCGACTACTGTAAGGCTCGTAATTTTTTTTGGTTACCCTTGCAACGCAACTCCGTCAACGAAAAGTTAAGAAAAGCTATTGATCAAATAAACATAACAAAATACCTACTTTTATACCCGGGCATACAGCCTAAAATTCCGGCTTGTTGCGTAGTGGCTATCACCGCGGAGGCCCGGATACGATTCCCGGCTCTGCCAAGATATAGGCTACAATTCTGGTCTGAGGGCTGGAACGGGGTACACTCAACCTCGTGAGGCATAACTGAGAAGAGGCGGGTTCGATTCCCACCTGTCATCCTGGATGTGGTTTTCCGTGATTTCCCACTTCTACTTCAGGTGAATACTGGAATGGCTCCTAAATTAAGGCCACGGCCACCTCCTCCCCAATCCTCATATGAATTACAAATACACACATTAATACAGGCATCACAATAACACACGCTATCAGACAAATTCCACACACACACACACACACAAGTACATAGAGCTACACGACCACGATGTCTTAAAGGCCCTAAAAAAATCAACAACAACCTAAAGTGAGTACCGCACGTTAGTGCATCACTTCTACAAGACCACATTAATAGCAAAAAAAAAAAAAAAAGCAGCACAGTACCGGTATCTAAAAAGCTGGGAGATTATTGCCATCCTATTCCACAAACAATTTTATAACATTACAATTGTACGAATCATCTCAATTCAGCGATACTCTGTTCAGCAGGGGTAGGGGTGGGGGAGTGGCAGTCTACCAATATAAATAGAATTATCTGAAAAGAAAAAAACCTAGGATTATTGTCTTGTTCCACCCACCCTTAAGTCTTTATATAGGGCTGATTACCTTGATGTTCCTATCTCTTTAATTGTATTGCAATATAATAAAATGGAATACTTCCTTTAGGTCAACAGAAATTGGCCTCCGAAGTTCTAAAGTCTGTAGCTGTCATCGGGGACATGTGGATTTGCATTCCATCGTTTGACGGACTCCCATTTCAACTCCACGTAAATGCCAGGGATGTACCTACCTCACAGATCATGACCGCTTTCTTGTGAATTCCTACCACAACCAGAAGCGTAGCCAGGATCGGCCGAGGGGGGGGGGGGGGTTATAGATACTCGAAGCCAAATTCTACAAGCATTTCGTCCCGCAGCGTAGCCGCGCTCGTCAAACGTGCACCATGGCAGCGAAGGCAGCTGCAGTAAGTACGGATATCGTAAGGTCGAATCCCGGTGCTGACAGTGGTTATACTGAGTTTGTTTTTCACCCGGGTTTTGCCACACTCCCTACAGGAAATTGCCGGGATTGTGTCTTACTTCAAGTCCCGGAGCGTCTACTGGGTAGACTCTACCCCATCCATGTCCCTGATACATTTACACACATTACTACAATCGTAGCAGCAATACAGGTGGCCAGAAAACATCAACACACACCCAAATATACCGGGCTGATGACCAAGATGTCTCAAACCCCTCAAATAAATTAACAACAACTCCGCAAATATTTCCATTTCTCAATGAGATATTATTACACAAGGAGAGTTTCATATATTATACTCCATACGTTTTCTAGTAATACAATATGCAAAAAAGACAACAACAACCAAAAAACAGTTCTGTAAAAAATGAAGTTAATTTTTGACTGAATTGGTAAATCTAGAACATTCCTGTCCCCTGACAGGAACAAAATAAACTCGAATCTATCTGTGCTACCAACATGAAGACTGCGTGTCTCTCAACTAAAGAAAACATTTACAGAAGTCTCAGCAAATGTGGGCATGTCCTCTCACGGTTATCATGTTGATTTATGAGTTATACAATAGGCTACTCCTTTGTATGTTTATTCAGTTTTTTCAACAAGATCCTGTGCTTTATGTTGCAATTGGCCCTGAACGCCTAAAATATCATTTTCGAAGATTTTTGTCACTTACTAAGTCCTTTTTACCTTAAAAATGCTACTTGCAGCCGGTAAACAGGTTCACTTGCTTACACTACACATGCGACAAATTTCACTCATTCCTAACCGGGAGATAACCGTAATTCGGGGAATTGTTGGACATAAAGTATACTGTGTTAACGTTATATGAAGCAACTTTGCTGACGGCGTTCACATGCTCAAAAAGACTATCCCACAAATAGTGTTATTGTAAACTACCCATAGAATTTTCTAAGTCCTTATTAAAACGCGTTATTTTTAATAAAAACTAGATTAATTTACATATAACTTATCTCCCGCCAAGAAAAGAAAAAAATAGCTAATATTGTCCCGCTATGTGGGATTCAAAATTATTTGGCGCTAGACTCAGTTTGAAATAAGCTATATTTCGCGGGGGGAAAGTTAGATTGGCAAACCTGGGAGGCTGGAGTTGTACTACCACAGTCTAAAATACACAGTCACGAAGCTCGCTGCGTTACGAAATTGCATCCGTTTGGTAGATGGAGCGACACTAGCGCTCGTGGTGGCCAGCAAGCTGGCAATTGCCTTGAGCGCGTTATTCGCGGAACTGATGGTTTCACTTTTGTAGGGGTTTAATAAATTTCAACTCACCTGAGTGATGATTTCCATTGTAAAAATAAGTCATGTCAAATCACAATATTGATATACTGTACACTTTTAATTCATGGGAACATAAAAAAGCTCTGTTATTATTAGTTCAGTCCTCTACAAGTATCCCTAGGTACAGTTGTATGACGTATTTAATCTTACGTAGAATGAATAGCCCATACTAGTTATAAATTCATGTATTTGTTTCAATGATAGTCGCGGGCATCTCGACATACTGTAGTATAAGACCGAGTCCCCGATTCTTGGATGTAACGCGTAATCTCGAGAACCACTGGATGGATTTTGATGCGGTTTTCACCATTCTGTAAAGGGTTTCTCGTGGAAGGTTTCCGTAGAACATCCTCCATTTCTGACCACAGGAGGCCGAGCAGTAACTATTTCAGTGAATCGATTCGAAGAAAAACCTGCCGTCCGTGGCCCATTTCAGCTTACTCTGGATAAACCGTTAAAATATCTATACAGGCCTACTATGAGCTTAAGAATTTGTTTTTTACTTATTTCCTCTCGCTCCGTGCGGAGCATAGGGCATCCAAGAATGATTTCCATCGGGCTCTGTGTGTTGCCAAGTTCTTCACTTCCATCCAAGTCTTTCCCGCTTTTCTGGCCTCCTCTTCAATGGTGCGTTTCCAGGTGTTCCTTGGTCTTCCCCGTCTCCGAGCCCCTTGAGGATTCCAGTCCAGAGCTCTCCTTTCTACTGCATCATTCTGTTTCCGCAGAGTATGCCCAATCCAGCCCCATTTCCTCCGTTTAATTTGGACTTCTATAGGTTGTTGGTTAGCCCTTTGCCACAGCTCTTCGTTTGGGATTATATCTGGCCATCGTATACCCAGAATTCGACGCAGACAACGATTGATGAATACTTGAAGTTGGTGGCTGATAGGATTGGTAACTTTCCATGTTTCACATGCATACAATAGGACAGCTTTCACATTGGTATTAAAAAGTCTGATTTTCGTCTTCCTGGATATGTTACGGTTTCTCCATACTGGATAGAGCTGCACAAAAGCCCCATTTGCCTTTCTTATTCTGCTCTTGACATCCTCCTCAGCCCCTCCACTTCTCGTTACCACGCTTCCCAAGTAAACAAATGTATCCACCTGTTCTACATCTACACCTCCCACAGTGAGACCAGCCTGTACTGTGGAGTTCACTCTCAGCTCCTTTGTCTTCTTTGGGTTTATCTTAAGTCCAACCTTAGCAGCTTCAAGTTCTAAGTTTGCCAGTTTTCCCTCTATGTCTCTAAAGCGCTGTGCTAGCATACAGATGTCATCAGCAAAATCAAGATCCTCCAACCTGTCTCGAAGTCCCCACTGTATCCCTCTCTTCCTTCCTATCCCCACCTTCCTAAGAGTATTATCAAGAACAATCAGGAACAAAGTGGGAGAAAGTATACATCCTTGTCGTACTCCAGTCTGGATGGCCAATGGCTGGGATAGCTGACCCTCATGCAGGACTTGACATTCATAACCAGAATACATCTCTCGTATAATGTTAACTATTTTACTTGGTATACCATATTCCTTTAAGGTCTCCCACATGACCTTCCTATTAATGGAATCAAAGGCCTTCTCAAAATCTATAAATGTGATGTACAGTGCTGCTTGCCATTCGTTACTCTGCTCCACAATAATCCGTAAAGTGTTAATTAAGTCCACACAACTACGGTGTTCCCTAAATCCAGCTTGTTCTTTCCTCAACTTCGACTCGATAGACTTCTTAACGCGATTCAAGATTATCCTGAGAAATACTTTGCTTGGTACTGATAGTAAGGTAATACCTCTCCAGTTGTTACAATTCGTCAAGTCACCCTTCTTTGGGATTTTAACAATCACACCTTTCTTCCATTCCGCAGGCAGCTTCTCTTCAAACCAGATCTTTTCCATCAATGGCTTCACGATATTAGCTGTGGTGTCCATGTCTATCTTGAGGACATCTGGCGAAATGTTGTCGACACCGGGGGCTTTTCCATTCTTCAGTTGTAGCAAGGCTTCTTTGATTTCAGCACAAGTTGGACTGTGCAAAATAATATTTGGATCAGAATTATCAGGTTCATCATTCCTCTCTTCGTGGTGTTCATTAATCCCTCGATCAACATTAAAAATTTCGGTGAAGTATTCCCTCCACCGTTCTTGTTGTTCTTCTTGAGTTGTGAGTAAATTTCCCTGTTTGTCTTTTATGGGCCGGTTCTTTCGGAAACTTTTCTTGGACAGCACTTTTGTGATGCGGTACATTTCTTTGCTGTCACCTTTTGATGCAGCATCTTCTGCCTTCTTCGCCATCTCATCGATCCAATTACTCTTAGCCTATCTCTTTTCACACTCTTTTTGACTTCTTTGTCAACGACCGTGTATTCTGCTTGCACTTTTGCTTTCTGATGTCGAGTCTTACACATATTCAACCTCTCCTTAATCATTTTCCTATGACTTATTGCCTCCCAAGTTTGTTCTGACATCCAATCCTTCTTGAGAGGATTGCTCTTTCCCAGGACTATTTCACTTGTATCAAGGATGATGTTCTTTACATTACTCCAGGAAGATTCAATATCAGTTTCTGCTGTATCAGATTGGAGTACCTGAAAACGATTTCTTAGCTCCAATTTAAATTCATCTCTGACCTTCTCCTCCTTCAACTTCCTCACATCAAATCTCTTGCTCTGTTTTTCAAACCTCTTCTTTGCCACCATGATCTTCATCTTGAACTCAGCCAGCATAAGGTGGTAATCACTGCTAGCATCAGCTCCTCTCTTATTCCGAACATCGGTGAGCGATCTTCTGAAGAATTGGTCAGCATGAAAAGTTCTACAAAAGGGTCCATGACAGCATATCTCTATCTTTAATACACCCACTATAAGTGATTTTACGTTTTCATTTCTGCCAACAATCTCCAGTGGGAATATAAATTACTAGCGTTGGAGCGAGTTTACGAGGTAGGGATCGAGTCTATCACCCCAGCTTCGGCCAGCATCAAATTTCGAGTCGTGTCGAGTTAAGGGGATAGTCGGGAAATAAAATATTGAATTTTTGTGTTTTTCTTTTTTTGCCTAAATATGTTCATTCATATAAGTGCTTTCATAGTACAAAAGGATTTTGTGAAATTCCAAAGAGAAATGTAGAAAAAATATAATTAAATACTAGCCTGCAGCTGAGGAGTGGGCGTGGCATCATATGAAAGCTGTCAAAATGTTTACTTGTTTGCTCTGAAATAATGATATGAATGTAAGGAGCGAATCTGGACTTAGGTGCCATCTCTTGAGCATTCCAGGTATTCCAGTGTTCTTTGAGTTGCAGGTATTTATTTATGCTCTGAGTCAATAAGGCCTTTGAAGTCGTTTGTAAACAAATGAGTGTCTACATAGTATAATCTGGTCAAAGTGCCCAAAGGATGTATTTGTATCCAAGAAAAATGTAGAACTAGCTGTGACAGAAGCTGTTTCACAGTTTAATCAAGGATGCTATATGACAGAAGCAACAAGAACAACAGAGACCAGTCCACTGTCAGCAATAAGGAAGCGACTGAGCAAAGTTAGAGACGAGCGACGAAGGAAACAAAAGGCAAAACAGTGCTTAGAATTCGAAAATCGAAGACGACATGCATCAAGATTGACGGCCATACACACTGAGGAAGCTCGAAAGAGAAAATAGGGAACAACATACAGCCCAGGTGGATTTTAGAGCAAGGATCGGCGGACGATTGTGTTGTGTAACTTTGGCTGCGTTTATCTTTAATTAGTGAAATTGAACATTTAAAAAAAAACTTTTTCCTAGTAAATATTTTCTGAATTTTATGAAATTTTTGGAGATAACCCCTACTAACAGTGCTAACAGTTTTGAGTATCATTTCTTTAAAAAAGTATTTAGAAACTAAAATATTGGTAAGTATATGTTTTAAATATTCCGATAAGAAGATTCAAAATTTTTAAAATTAATTTAAAGGTCACCACACAAGATACCCAAAAAATCTTACACAAAACTGTTTGGCTATATTATGAGATACATTCTTCAAATTTTCAAGCACATTAAAGTAAATTTACTATAAAAAGATAATTTTCGAAAAACCCTTAAAAATAAAATAAAAAATATTTTTCTCAAAAACGGTTCGATCAATTGAGCTGTAAGTTTGTAATTGTATTTAATACTACTCACAAATTATATGTTTGAAATTTGAGACCAATTGATAAAATAGGGAAGAAGTTTCATTTTTTACCAGACTATCCCCTTAAGACTTCAGAGAAGAGTATATGTGTTTGGAGTTTCGCTGTTCACCTCGGCTTTTCTGAATTTCGTCTGGGACCTGCCGTCCGTACGCCTTTCAAGCTAACGCTGGGTAAACCATTAAAGATGCCGGGCGAAGCCGGCGTGGGTTACTAGTATTGGACTAATTGTAAATAGCTATGCTATATTAAATTCTTAACCATCAAAAGCTAGTTCTTCCGTGAAATTGAGTAACATTATAATTAATTTAAAAAATATCCGTGTGATTTGTGAAACGAAATGTATAAAAAGATCTTAAGGTCTTAAATGGCTCAATTGTAAGTAGGTCTACTTCGTATTTTTTCTGTGATTTTGAAAACTTTCATTTCTGAATTTGAGAATATAATACAATGTCAATTTTACAAATAATTTCAGCAATAACAATATTGTGTACCGTACCTTCACAGCAGTCATGTGGGAGACCAGGTATTTCATAAGAGAATTAACAAACAGTGTACCACATCTAAGTTTGTGCGCATTATCCTGACGTCATAAATTGGCTTACTTCAAAACGATTCGAGAAAAAGTTTATATTATTGTATAAAATAGTCTACATTTTTATTTATTTATTAAATCAACTCTCTGACTATTTGAAAGCCATTTTCTACACCTGAAAATTAACATATCGGCACGTGTTTGAGATGACATCATTTACGTTTAATTTTCGTAATTTTCAAAATGCATTGATATTATTTATATTTGAATTGCAACCAATGGCCATAGTAGGGCATTTCAATTGAACGCCCAGAGGCTCTCCAATTTCAATTAGTTCCAACTTTGGCTACTAGACGCCACTGTCACTGAACCCCCAGTGGCGAACGTTGGAACTTGATAGAGCGTTTCTGACCAAATAACCTACAAATTTTGGGTACGCACTACCATTGGTAGTGGTAGGTTCTTTTACATGCCATAAACCTATGACCTGGGCCCGCCGGCTTCACTTCTCCTACAAAGGAAGGCATAGGCTACTGAAGGATTTTAACGCTCTTAAAAATACGACGACTTCGGCCGGGTTTGAACCCGCGATCTTGGGCATAGCAGTTCAGCATGCTACCGACTACGAAGCCATGCATAGATACCCTACCGAGACATACTTCTGATTTAAAACCGAATGGCTGCGTGGCTCAACGGTAACGTTCTCGCCTGCTGTGCCCAAGGTTGCAAGATCTAATCCTGGCGCAGTCAGCTGGCATTTGAGGGCGCGTAAATGCAATGGAGCCGTGTCTGTAGATTTATTGGCACGTTAAAGATCCCCTTCGGGGCAAAATTCTGGCACCCCGGCGTCTCTAAAGCCCGCAGTAATTAAAAGGGACGTAAAACCAATAACATTATTATTGATTTATAATCAGTTAAAGACCTAGTTGAAGCCTCCGTGGCTTAGGCGGCAGCACGCCGGCCTCTCACCACTGGGTCCGTGGTTCAAATCCCGGTCACTCCATGTGAGATCTGTGCTGGACAAAACGGAGGCAGACAGGTTTTTCTCCGGGTACTCCGGTTTTCCCTGTCAAAAATTTCATTCCAGCAACACTCTCCACTATCATTTCATTTCATCTGTCATTCATTTAATCATTGCCCCAGAGGAGTGCGTCAGGCCTCGGCAGCCGGCACAGTTCATATCCTCGCCGCTAGATGGGGGCTTCATTCATTCCATTCCTGACCCGGTCGGAGACTGGAAGCAGGCTGTGGATTTTCATTTTCATAAAGACCTAGTTCCGTTATAATACTAGCCTAAAATCCATAGCTCAAGTCTTATCTTTTAGGGTCCTTTTGAAACTGGGGTGTCTTCTTATTGTTATTTGAACAGTCTATATTAATAGAATGGCTTCCCAGTTGGTCAACACGAATACACCCAATTAGATTGGGCGAGGAGTAACAATTATTTTCCCTGTGTAACTCATAATACAATAATTATGTATACACTTAATATAACGTTTCTCACGCAACCCCCCCCCCCCATCCCTTTATGCGAGAAATGTTTTAATAAGTGTATAAGCAATTCATGCATTTTCATTTCAGGCACTAGGAGATAAATTGTCACTCCCCGCCTAATCTAATTGGGTACCGTACACTCGCGTTGACCGACTGAAAAGCGATCCTATAGGTTACTTAGCAACACTTTATTTTACTTAGCGTATGGCTTTTAGTGCCGGGGCTGTCCGAGGACATGTTCGACTTGCCAGAGGCTGTAGCTGCTTCAAGCGGACACCCATGGGGTGAGCTACAAGTTCCATTCAATTTCAAGTAGTTCGAACTTTCGCTACCAGATGTCACTAACACCTAGTGGTGAACGTTGGAACTTTGATAGAGCATTTTAACGAAATCGAACCTAGAAATTTAGCTTCACACAAGTTTAGTTAGTAGAAGGTCCTTTCACATGCCATAAATCTATGACATATGATCGCCGGCTTACTTCCCCTCCAAAGGAAGGCATACTTAAGGATTTTAACGCTCTTAAATAATCCGACGACTTCGGCCGGGTTTGAACCCGCGATCTTGGGCACAGCAGTTCAGCATGCTACCAACTTTGCCACCGAAGCCACTACTTATTAACACTGAAATATGGCTTTTAATATTTGATCTGTTGATTGCATTGCACATCTCCTCTTGTAAAACACATGATTAAAGATATAACTGTTACACACTGCTAACATGCAGTAAATCCAGTAGCAATAACATTCACCAACACAGCGCAGTCGGCACATGATTGCTGGAACGCGCGCCGGTAGAAAATATGAGCCAAGCTTCGCGACTGTGTAGATATACTGTGGTTATATCTTGTCATGAAGACGTGTCTAGCCTCAAATGTGGAGTCGGGCCGAAAGACGACAACTGTATATCACCAAGTAGCCGGCCAACACCACCTAGATAACAGGCCTTTGCATTCAAACAAGATGGCGGGCACTGTAGGCAGAGCTGCTGGAGCTCGCCGCAGGCCATGACCCATATGATCGGTTCCTTCCAACTGATACATCGTAGTCGGCAACATTTTTAGGCTATTATGATGACTTCATCCTTCTTACCTTTACTTACGTAACAAATATACTAGGCCTACTGAATAAGCTTCTTCTCATCCTTCACCTGAAAATGAAACCTCACGGGAAACTAGGTACCGTACCGTAGGAAAGAATGAAACATACACTATTTTAATGTTTCTGGATCAATTTTATGTCAACAGTTCACTGGCCACAAAACATAGCGCTAAATTAACAGCAGTAAAATATACGCATTTGATACAGTTATGTTCAATATTTACATAAGATCAGGTTTTTAGCTAGATATCTGGACTTGACATATAAACAACTGTGTCTTCTTCACGAAAACTTCCGGGTACACATTTCATCATTTAAATTATAGATTTACTATTATGATGATGCCATCAGCCAGTGTCAGGGGCGTATATACAATTTTATTTCGGGGGGGGGACTGGCTATCCTGGAAAATTGTGTGTATTTTCAGGGGATTGTCACCGCAAAATCCCAGAAATATCAACCAATAACTTAGAGCATATAACGTTGTGTAATTATTTTAGATAAGATTCAAAGTTTATATAGCCTACAATTACTAGCAATACAAAAAAAAGTAAAATACAACACAACCCACAAATAAAATTTTATACTTAACGAATTTTCCATTATGATCTATGGAGTATGAATGGCAAATGTCTAAATATTTGTCAATTTACTAAGCAGAAAGGTAAACAGTGTTTTTTTTTTACAAGTTGATAATTTATTTCTCAAATGTACCCTACTGTGGAATTCACAGTTTTGCCTCACAAGTCTGAGAGTACCCCGTTCCAGCCCTCGGACTAGAATTAAAATTTCTTGGGGGAGCCGGGAATCGAATTTGGACATCCGGGGCGGCAGCCAAGAATGCTAGCTACTACACCACGAGTTAATCTAATTTCAATCTTAATATTGTTTATAACAGCCAATAAGTTAAGATTAGAGTACAACCGAAATTACAATTACTTTATGCTCTTACCAAAGCAACAGTTTCTTAATTTGATTGGCTTTTTTCTAGTAATTTATTGCACATCATACCTGTCACCTACAAATATGAGGTGTATATTTTATTATTATCATTTATATCCAGAGCATCCTAAATATTTACATACACTGTGAGTGGAAGCAAAGTTGAGCATAAAATACCCTTAACACAGCAATGTCTCTGCTAGTTTAAAATATATAGTAGGCTATTCACATAAACACACAATGTCACATCAGATCCTTTTCACTCAGGCTATTAATCTATGTCAAAACTAGTCATCTAAGTGTATTTATTACTCTCATGTAAATTTCTTTCAAGAGTAGAGAAACACCCATTACAATTGGATACAATCATGTTGACCGACTGAAAAGCATTAAATTTTGATCCAATAGCTGTTGAAGCACAATGACTACACTACTAAACGAAATATTTTTATATGTGAGGTATGACTTTCTAAACCATAACAAAAGGCACTCATTTGAGCTTGAAGATATTTGAAATGTCATTGGACACATGGGGGGAGAGGCCGACAATCCTGTTTAAGTTTTAGAGACAATGAAACTTTAACACAGTGGATGGCTTTCTAATATATTGAGGCTGTAAGGCTACAAAGGGCGGAGAAATGCAACAGACAGGGTGAGAGGAGGAGAGACTGTTCATAATAGGCTATTTCAAGACTTTCAGGATAACATTCTAATATTTGGTGCCACAAAAATGGTGTCCATACAACTTGAACTTTTCGAAGTCATTTTTCAATGTTGCGCTCATAATCTAATGAATTAATTGCATTTTAGTTGCTCCACATGTTAATTGGCCCAATTAAATTGGTCGGGGAGTAAAACGTAGGACTATCGACTCACAACTTTCTGTCAATGTGGAAAAATTATTTGGATTAATTATACACTTAAGTGCTTAATTAATCCAAGTATTTTTAGAGGTCCTGTACGCAAGTGTGAATTGAAAAGTTTTACTCCTCGCCCAATTTAAATGGGTACAGAGGGACACTGGGACTGAGTTTTTGTCAGAAATTGCAAAAATATTGATTTTTTTATTCTTTGATATAATTATGCCCCTGACTCCAGCGGACAATTTAGTGAAAGTCTTTTCCAAATTCCGCCATATTTAAAGGCCCAGCGAATTCTTGAAATGTCTAGTGCATGGTATCTAAACGCCTCCTATTCATGGACTTTCATTAAGGCGAGTATTTCTGTACTTAATTTCCTAATAAGGAGCTCAGAAAAGCAAGAAAGAGGGTGTTGACATATGGTGCTGGGCAGTTTTAGCTGACAAGGTAAGCTGATAACTAAAAAAATATGCATGGGTTTATAAAAGTGCATTTTTCTGAGCTTCCCATTTTTTGGAACAAAATTCGCCCCATATGCATCAGACTTGTGGCTATAATGTAGCAAATTTTTATATATCTACTAGCAGTAGTACCCGGCTTCGCCCGGTGGAATGATGATAATGTTTTAAGGTCTCCTTAGAAATATAATGGACTTAAAATCTAAGTCATTTGCCCCCAAAGACAATGAGGGAGTAATATCTAGGTCATTTGCCCTTTTGATAAGGATGATAATAAAAACTACTGTTGAATTGACACGTCAAACTTACAAACTACCGTAATAGAAATACATATTTCAAAATTCACAGGCGAGGAAGACTTATTGTGTGTGGTGATTAATGGTGTAATGGGCGTAACATCTACTGTAGGTCATTTGCTCTTATGATGAGGATGATAAGGGAAACTACTACCGGTATTGAATTGACACTTCAACGTATAATGTACACAATGTACTGTAATAAAAATAACTATATGGCGGCTTCGGTGGTGTATTTGGTAGCATGCTGAGCTTCTATGCCCAAGATAGCGGGTTCAAACCCGGCCGAAGCCGTCGGATATTTTAAGAGCGTTAAAAATTCGTCAGTATGCCTTTCTTCGGAGGGGAAGTAAAGCCGGCGGTCCCATGTCAGATTTATGGCATGTTATTGAACCTTCCACTAATTACACCTGTGTGAAGCTAAATTGGATAGGTAAACAACGCTCATAGATGTCTACGTCCGTTGCCAAGAGCCGACTGCAGTGGCGTCTAGTAGCTAAGTTACGTACTTGGCTTAGTAGTCGTTGACGGTGGCGCTTGGCGGCAAAAGTACGAACTATTTGAAGAATTCTAAGTTGCAGTTTGTACTTTAATTAAAAAACAGATAACACACACTAATACAGTCATCACAATTAACACCGGTTATCAGACAGATTCTACACACACCCAAAGTACACGGGGCTACATGACCGCGTTGTCGCAGCCCCTAAACTTAAGAACCAACCAACCAAAAATAAATATTTTAAAAATCACAGTCGAGAAAGACTTTATGCGGCGGTGATTATTGGTATGATGCGCGTAACATCTAGGTCATTTGCACTTATGATGATAATAATAAGGTAATGAAAAAATGACTACTAAACGAACATGGTGTTATTTTAAAACTGATATAGGTAATTCAGGTGTCTAGCTTCGATGTCTTCCAAAGTATCAACCTTATTTTCTGGCTTAGGCCTGTACTGGATGCGTCTAGTGAAAGAGCGTACTGCTCGGCAAAGACAAAGAATATAGGTCCAAGCTGCACGAACCTGAGATGATCGCAGATGATGACGAAATATGATGACACACGTTCGGGGTTCCCCGTCCTATACAGATTGACCGGGAATCACTCACAGTTTCGCAACGACCCTGTGCTGGCATCAGCATAGACATCAGGAGATAACACGGCGGGCTCTGGAAAGTACTCTCAAGTCACCTCACGATGAATCAGCAAGCTATTCTCACAACTGACCCCCCTCCCCAGGGTCTCACAACTTGTGTGACGTGGGTTGGCGACCACGGAACCCCAGCTGAGTCTGGCATCGCTTCTACTTCCTGGTGCCGGGCTCATTTCAGTTCTCTTTCCTGTCGGCCTCCCTTGGTCAACTCTTGTTCTCTTCCGACCTAGACTGTATTAGGGTATCCGAGGGCTAGGGATTCTTTCAATTTCCCGCCTTAATTGGCTTTGTCTCATCTTTCCTGATACCCTCATTCTTCGAGGGGTCTGCCTTCTTTTCCTTTTCATAATATCTCCTGTCTTCTGCTCAAGGCCCTCAAAGAGGCAGGGTGTGTGTAGACCCACCACTTCTGGTACACCCTCAAGGGCTCATGACTGGTGAGTTAGGAAGCTGGCAACCCCGAGGAATTCCTGAGCTACATGCAGGGAATGGAGTGGTATGTCAGAAATTTCAAGTGGACAGTGTTACGCATCGGGTTCCAAAGGGTAAGTATACACACTTTGTTTTCGATCGGTGAACGATGTAGATTTGTACCAAAGGGCCTTAATGCGGGAAATGGAGTGGTCTGTCCGAAATTTCGAGTGGACAGTGTTACTCGTCGAGTTCCAAACGGTAATTATGTAAAATCTGGTTGAGATTGGTGAAACGGTGTAGTTTTGTGCCAAGGGCCAAAATGCAGGGAATGGAGTGGCCTGTCCAAATTTTAAAGTGGACAGTGTTACTCATCGGGTTCCAAAGGGTAAGTATACACATTTTGTTTTCGATCGGTGAACGATGTAGATTTGTGCCAAAGGGCCTAAATGCGTGGAATGGAGTGGTCTGTCCGAAATTTCGAGTGGACAGTGTTACTCGTCGAGTTCCAAAGGGTAATTATGTAAAATCTGGTTGAGATCGGTGAAACGGTGTAGTTTTCTGCCAAAGGGCCCAAAAGCAGGGAATAGTGTGGTCTGTCCGAAATTTAAAGTGAACAGTGTTACTTGTCGGGTTCTACGGGTAAGTATATAAAATTGGGGTCAGATCGGTGAAACAGTTAGATTTGTGCCAAACAGCCTAAATGCAAGGGATGGAGTGGCCTCGCCGCAATTTCAAGCAGACAGTGTTAGTCGCAGTGTTCCAAAGGGTAAATATACAAATTTTGGTTGAGATCGGTGAAACGGTGTAGATTTGGGACAAAGGGCCGAAATGCAGGGAATGGAGTGGTCTGTCCTCAATTTTAAGCAGACAGTGTTACTCGTTGGGTACCAAAGGGTAAGTTTACGAATATTGGTTCTGATCGGTGAAACGGTGTAGATTTGTGCCAAAGTGCCTAAATGCAGGGAATGGGGTGGTCTGTCCGAAATTTTAAGTGGACAGTGTTACTCGCAGGGTTCCAAAGGGTAAGTATACAAAGTTTGGTTCAGATCGGTGAAACGGTGAAGATTTGTGCCAAAGGGCCTAAATGCATGGGATGGAGTAGCCTCTCCGCAATTTCAAGCAGACAGTGTTAGTCGTAGTGTTCCAAAGGGTAAATATACAAATTTTGGTTGAGATCGGTGGAACGGTGTAGATTTGGGCCAAAGGGCCTAAATGCAGGGAATGGAGTGGTCTGTCCGCAATTTCAAGCAGACAGTGTTACTCGCAGGGTTCCAAAGGGTAAGTATACACATTTTGGTTCAGATCGGTGAAACGGTGTAGATTTGTGCAAAAAGGGCCTAAATGCAGGGAATGGCGTGGTCTGTCCGAAATTTCAAGCAGACAGTGTTAGTCGTTTTTACATAGGGTAAATATACAAATTTTGGTTGAGATCGGTGAAACGGTATAGATTTGGGCCAAAGGGCCTAAATGCAGGGAATGGAGTGGTCTGTCCCCAATTTCAAGCAGACAGTGTTACTCGCAGGGCACCAAAGGGTAAGAATACGAATTTTGGTTCTGATCGGTGAAACGGTGTAGATTTGGACCGAAGGGCCTAAATGCAGGGAATGGGGTGGTCTGTCCGAAATTTTAAGTGGCCAGTGGTACTCGCAGGGTTCCAAAGGGTAAATATACAAATTTTGGTTGAGATCGGTGAAACGGTGTGGATTTGGACCAAAGGGCCTAAATGCAGGGAATGGGGTGGTCTGTCCGAAATTTCAAGTGGACAGTGTTACTCGCAGGGTTCCAAAGGTTAAATATACAACTTTTGGTTCAGATCGGTGAAACGGTGTAGATTTGTGCAAAAGGGCCTAAATGCAGGGCATGGGGTGGTCTGTCCGAAATTTAATGTTGACGGGGTTACCCGCTGGGTTCCAAAGGGTAAGTATACAAATTTTGGTTCAGATCGGTGAAACGGTGTAGATTTGTATACATAACAGACAGACAGACAGACAGACAGACAAACTTTGTGCTTTATATATATAGAAAGCACAAAGTTTGTCTGTCTGTCTGTCTGTCTGTCTGTTATGTATACAAATCTACACCGTTTCACCGATCTGAACCAAAATTTGTATACTTACCCTTTGGAACCCTGCGGGAAACCCCGTCAACATTAAATTTCGGACAGTCCACCCCATGCCCTGCATTTAGGCCCTTTTGCACAAATCTACACCGTTTCACCGATCAGAACCAAAAGTTGTATATTTAACCTTTGGAACCCTGCGAGTAACACTGTCCACTTGATATTTCGGACAGACCACCCCATTCCCTGCATTTAGGCCCTTTGGTCCAAATCCACACCGTTTCACCGATCTCAACCAAAATTTGTTTATTTACCCTTTGGAACCCTGCGAGTACCACTGACCACTTAAAATTTCGGACAGACCACCCCATTCCCTGCATTTAGGTCCTCTGGTCCAAATCTACACCGTTTCACCGATCAGAACCAAAATTCGTATTCTTACCCTTTGGTGCCCTGCGAGTAACACTGTCTGCTTGAAATTGCGGACAGACCACTCCATTCCCTGCATTTAGGCCCTTTGGCCCAAATCTATACCGTTTCACCGATCTCAACCAAAATTTGTATATTTACCCTATGGAACACTGCGACCAACACTGTCTGCTTGAAATTTCGGACAGACCACGCCATTCCCTGCATTTAGGCCCTTTTTGCACAAATCTACACCGTTTCACCGATCTGAACCAAAATGTGTATACTTACCCTTTGGAACCCTGCGAGTAACACTGTCTGCTTGAAATTGCGGACAGACCACTCCATTCCCTGCATTTAGGCCCTTTGGCCCAAATCTACACCGTTCCACCGATCTCAACCAAAATTTGTATATTTACCCTTTGGAACACTGCGACTAACACTGTCTGCTTGAAATTGCGGAGAGGCTACTCCATCCCATGCATTTAGGCCCTTTGGCACAAATCTACACCGTTTCACCGATCTGAACCAAACTTTGTATACTTACCCTTTGGAACCCTGCGAGTAACACTGTCCACTTAAAATTTCGGACAGACCACCCCATTCCCTGCATTTAGGCACTTTGGCACTAATCTACACCGTTTCACCGATCAGAACCAATATTCGTAAACTTACCCTTTGGTATCCAGCGAGTAACACTGTCTGCTTGAAATTGCGGACAGACCACTCCATTCCCTGCATTTAGGCCCTTTGTCCCAAATCTACACCGTTTCACCGATCTCAACCAAAATTTGTATATTTACCCTTTGGAACACTGCGACTAACACTGTCTGCTTGCAATTGCGGCGAGGCCACTCCATCCCTTGCATTTAGGCTGTTTGGCACAAATCTACACCGTTTCACCGATCTGACCCCAATTTTATATACTTACCCGTAGAACCCGACAAGTAACACTGTTCACTTTAAATTTCGGACAGACCACACTATTCCCTGCTTTTGGGCCCTTTGGCAGAAAACTACACCGTTTCACCGATCTCAACCAGATTTTACATAATTACCCTTTGGAACTCGACGAGTAACACTGTCCACTCGAAATTTCGGACAGACCACTCCATTCCACGCATTTAGGCCCTTTGGCACAAATCTACATCGTTCACCGATCGAAAACAAAATGTGTATACTTACCCTTTGGAACCCGATGAGTAACACTGTCCACTTTAAAATTTGGACAGGCCACTCCATTCCCTGCATTTTGGCCCTTGGCAGAAAACTACACCGTTTCACCGATCTCAACCAGATTTTACATAATTACCGTTTGGAACTCGACGAGTAACACTGTCCACTCGAAATTTCTGACATACCACTCCATTCCCTGCATGTAGCTCAGGAATTCCTCGGGGTTGCCAGCTTCCTAACTCACCAGTCATGAGCCCTTGAGGGTGTACCAGAAGTGGTGGGTCTACACACACCCTGCCTCTTTGAGGGCCTTGAGCAGAAGACAGGAGATATTATGAAAAGGAAAAGAAGGCAGACCCCTCGAAGAATGAGGGTATCAGGAAAGATGAGACAAAGCCAATTAAGGCGGGAAATTGAAAGACTCCCTAGCCCTCGGATACCCTAATACAGTCTGGGTCGGAAGAGAACAAGAGTTGACCAAGGGAGGCCGTCAGGAAAGAGAACTGAAATGAGCCCGGCACCAGGAAGTAGAAGCGATGCCAGACTCAGCAGGGATTCCGTGGTCGCCAACCCACGTCCCACAAGTTGTGAGACCCTGGGGGGGATCAGTTGTGAGAATAGCTTGCTGATTCATCGTGAGGTGACTTGAGAGTACTTTCCAGAGCCCGCCGTGTTATCTCCTGCTGTCTATGCTGATGCCAGCACAGGGTCGTTGCGAAACAGTGAGTGATTCCCGGTCAATCTGTATAGGACGGGGAACCCCGAACGTGTGTCATCATATTTCGTCATCATCTGCGATCATCTCAGGTTCGTGCAGCTTGGACCTATATTCTTTGTCTTTGCCGAGCAGTACGCTCTTTCACTAGACGCATCCAGTACAGGCCTAAGCCAGAAAATAAGGTTGAGACTTTGGAAGACATCGAAGCTAGACACCTGAATTACCTATATCAGTTTTAAAATGACACCATGTTCGTTTAGTAGTCTTTTTTTCATTACCTTATTATTATCATCATAAGTGCAAATGACCTAGATGTTACGCGCATCATACCAATAATCACCGCCGCATAAAGTCTTTCTCGACTGTGATTTTTAAAATATTTATTTTTGGTTGGTTGGTTCTTAAGTTTAGGGGCTGCGACAACGCGGTCATGTAGCCCCGTGTACTTTGGGTGTGTGTAGAATCTGTCTGATAACCGGTGTTAGTTGTGATGACTGTATTAGTGTGTGTTATCTTTTTATTAATTTAAGTACAAACTGCAACTTAGAATTCTTCAAATAGTTCGTACTTTTGCCGCCAAGCGCCACCGTCAACGACTACTAGGCCAAGTTCGGAACTTAGCTACCAGACGCCACTGCAGTCGGCTCTTGGCAACGGACGTAGACATCTATGAGCGTTGTTTACCTATCCAATTTAGCTTCACACAGGTGTAATTAGTGGAAGGTTCAATAACATGCCATAAATCTGACATGGGACCGCCGGCTTTACTTCCCCTCCGAAGAAAGGCATACTGACGGATTTTTAACGCTCTTAAAATATCCGACGGCTTCGGCCGGGTTTGAACCCGCTATTTTGGGCATAGAAGCTCAGCATGCTACCAAATACGCCACCGAAGCCGCCATATAGTTATTTTTATTACAGTACATTGTGTACATTATACGTTGAAGTGTCAATTCAATACCGGTAGTAGTTTCCCTTATCATCCTCATCATAAGAGCAAATGACCTACAGTAGATGTTACGCCCATTACACCATTAATCACCACACACAATAAGTCTTCCTCGCCTGTGAATTTTGAAATATGTATTTCTATTACGGTAGTTTGTAAGTTTGACGTGTCAATTCAACAGTAGTTTTTATTATCATCCTTATCAAAAGGGCAAATGACCTAGATATTACTCCCTCATTGTCTTTGGGGGCAAATGACTTAGATTTTAAGTCCATTATATTTCTAAGGAGACCTTAAAACATTATCATCATTCCACCGGGCGAAGCCGGGTACTACTGCTAGTAGTCTATATTAATGCATCCATAAGCACAGTGATTAGTTTTACTGTAGTATTCATAGTTTTGCCATTAAAAATATTTTAATTTTCAATTAATGGGAAAAATAAATTGTGAAATACTGTATGTTAATTTATATCTCAACAAATATTCATATGAACTTAAAACCAATCACTAGGATTGCTTCCATACTAAATATCTATATGGGAAAGTCATGATAAATGACCTACCTCTATCTGTTTAACGCAAGGACTATTTTCAAAATTTGCATATTTTTCATATTAAAATAATCATATCTCCTAAATGGTTAGAGATAGAAAAGTGTAAATCAGTAGTCTAGTGTATATTACTATTAGAGTGCTGTATGGAACATTAAAACCATATCCATTGATAATTACCTAAAATTGAAAGCCTATCACCAAAGAATATGCATGTTTTTATAAAAGTCCATTTATCGCGGCTTCCCATTTTTTGATACAACATTTGGTCCTTGCGCATTAGATTTGCTGCTATAATAATGCAAATTTGTATTCATCTATATATATAAAGCACAAAGTTTGTCTGTCTGTCTGTCTGTCTGTCTGTCTGTCTGTTATGTATACAAATCTACACCGTTTCACCGATCTGAACCAAAATTTGTATACTTACCCTTTGGAACCCTGCGGGTAACCCCGTCAACATTAAATTTCGGACAGTCCACCCCATGCCCTGCATTTAGGCCCTTTTGCACAAATCTACACCGTTTCACCGATCAGAACCAAAAGTTGTATATTTAACCTTTGGAACCCTGCGAGTAACACTGTCCACTTGAAATTTCGGACAGACCACCCCATTCCCGGCATTTAGGCCCTTTGGTCCAAATCCACACCGTTTCATCGATCTCAACCAAAATTTGTATATTTACCCTTTGGAACCCTGCGAGTACCACTGACCACTTAAAATTTCGGACAGACCACCCCATTCCCTGCATTTAGGCCCTTTGGTCCAAATCTACACCGTTTCACCGATCAGAACCAAAATTCGTATTCTTACCCTTTGGTGCCCTGCGAGTAACACTGTCTGCTTGAAATTGCGGACAGACCACTCCATTCCCTGCATTTAGGCCCTTTGGCCCAAATCTATACCGTTTCACCGATCTCAACCAAAATTTGTATATTTACCCTATGGAACACTGAGACCAACACTGGCTGCTTGAAATTTCGGACAGACCACGCCATTCCCTGCATTTAGGCCCTTTTTGCACAAATCTACACCGTTTCACCGATCTGAACCAAAATGTGTATACTTACCCTTTGGAACCCTGCGAGTAACACTGTCTGCTTGAAATTGCGGACAGACCACTCCATTCCCTGCATTTAGGCCCTTTGGCCCAAATCTACACCGTTCCACCGATCTCAACCAAAATTTGTATATTTACCCTTTGGAACACTGCGACTAACACTGTCTGCTTGAAATTGCGGAGAGGCTACTCCATCCCATGCATTTAGGCCCTTTGGCACAAATCTACACCGTTTCACCGATCTGAACCAAACTTTGTATACTTACCCTTTGGAACCCTGCGAGTAACACTGTCCACTTAAAATTTCGGACAGACCACCCCATTCCCTGCATTTAGGCACTTTGGCACTAATCTACACCATTTCACCGATCAGAACCAATATTCGTAAACTTACCCTTTGGTATCCAGCGAGTAACACTGTCTGCTTGAAATTGCGGACAGACCACTCCATTCCCTGCATTTAGGCCCTTTGTCCCAAATCTACACCGTTTCACCGATCTCAACCAAAATTTGTATATTTACCCTTTGGAACACTGCGACTAACACTGTCTGCTTGAAATTGCGGCGAGGCCACTCCATCCCTTGCATTTAGGCTGTTTGGCACAAATCTACACCGTTTCACCGATCTGACCCCAATTTTATATACTTACCCGTAGAACCCGACAAGTAACACTGTTCACTTTAAATTTCGGACAGACCACACTATTCCCTGCTTTTGGGCCCTTTGGCAGAAAACTACACCGTTTCACCGATCTCAACCAGATTTGACATAATTACCCTTTGGAACTCGACGAGTAACACTGTCCACTCGAAATTTCGGACAGACCACTCCATTCCACGCATTTAGGCCCTTTGGCACAAATCTACATCGTTCACCGATCGAAAACAAAATGTGTATACTTACCCTTTGGAACCCGATGAGTAACACTGTCCACTTTAAAATTTGGACAGGCCACTCCATTCCCTGCATTTTGGCCCTTGGCAGAAAACTACACCGTTTCACCGATCTCAACCAGATTTTACATAATTACCGTTTGGAACTCGACGAGTAACACTGTCCACTCGAAATTTCTGACATACCACTCCATTCCCTGCATGTAGCTCAGGAATTCCTCGGGGTTGCCAGCTTCCTAACTCACCAGTCATGAGCCCTTGAGGGTGTACCAGAAGTGGTGGGTCTACACACACCCTGCCTCTTTGAGGGCCTTGAGCAGAAGACAGGAGATATTATGAAAAGGAAAAGAAGGCAGACCCCTCGAAGAATGAGGGTATCAGGAAAGATGAGACAAAGCCAATTAAGGCGGGAAATTGAAAGACTCCCTAGCCCTCGGATACCCTAATACAGTCTGGGTCGGAAGAGAACAAGAGTTGACCAAGGGAGGCCGACAGGAAAGAGAACTGAAATGAGCCCGGCACCAGGAAGTAGAAGCGATGCCAGACTCAGCTGGGGTTCCGTGGTCGCCAACCCACGTCACACAAGTTGTGAGACCCTGGGGGGGTCAGTTGTGAGGATAGCTTGCTGATTCATCGTGAGGTGACTTGAGAGTACTTTCCAGAGCCCGCCGTGTTATCTCCTGCTGTCTATGCTGATGCCAGCACAGGGTCGTTGCGAAACAGTGAGTGATTCCCGGTCAATCTGTATAGGACGGGGAACCCCGAACGTGTGTCATCATATTTCGTCATCATCTGCGATCATCTCAGGTTCGTGCAGCTTGGACCTATATTCTTTGTCTTTGCCGAGCAGTACGCTCCTTCACTAGACGCATCCAGTACAGGCCTAAGCCAGAAAATAAGGTTGAGACTTTGGAAGACATCGAAGCTAGACACCTGAATTACCTATATCAGTTTTAAAATAACACCATGTTCGTTTAGTAGTCTTTTTTTCATTACCTTATTATTATCATCATAAGTGCAAATGACCTAGATCTTACGCGCATCATACCAATAATCACCGCCGCATAAAGTCTTTCTCGACTGTGATTTTTAAAATATTTATTTTTGGTTGGTTGGTTCTTAAGTTTAGGGGCTGCGACAACGCGGTCATGTAGCCCCGTGTACTTTGGGTGTGTGTAGAATCTGTCTGATAACCGGTGTTAGTTGTGATGACTGTATTAGTGTGTGTTATCTGTTTTTTAATTTAAGTACAAACTGCAACTTAGAATTCTTCAAATAGTTCGTACTTTTGCCGCCAAGCGCCACCGTCAACGACTACTAGGCCAAGTTCGGAACTTAGCTACCAGACGCCACTGCAGTCGGCTCTTGGCAACGGACGTAGACATCTATGAGCGTTGTTTACCTATCCAATTTAGCTTCACACAGGTGTAATTAGTGGAAGGTTCAATAACATGCCATAAATCTGACATGGGACCGCCGGCTTTACTTCCCCTCCGAAGAAAGGCATACTGACGGATTTTTAACGCTCTTAAAATATCCGACGGCTTCGGCCGGGTTTGAACCCGCTATTTTGGGCATAGAAGCTCAGCATGCTACCAAATACGCCACCGAAGCCGCCATATAGTTATTTTTATTACAGTACATTGTGTACATTATACGTTGAAGTGTCAATTCAATACCGGTAGTAGTTTCCCTTATCATCCTCATCATAAGAGCAAATAACCTACAGTAGATGTTACGCCCATTACACCATTAATCACCACACACAATAAGTCTTCCTCGCCTGTGAATTTTGAAATATGTATTTCTATTACGGTAGTTTGTAAGTTTGACGTGTCAATTCAACAGTAGTTTTTAATATCATCCTTATCAAAAGGGCAAATGACCTAGATATTACTCCCTCATTGTCTTTGGGGGCAAATGACTTAGATTTTAAGTCCATTATATTTCTAAGGAGACCTTAAAACATTATCATCATTCCACCGGGCGAAGCCGGGTACTACTGCTAGTATTCTATATTAATGCATCCATAAGTTCAGTGATTAGTTTTACTGTAGTATTCATAGTTTTGCCATTAAACATATTTTAATTTTCAAATAATAGGCAATTAATGGGATAAATAAATTGAGAAATTTGTTAATTTATATCTCAACACATATTCATATGAACTCAAAACCAATAACTAGGATTGCTTTCATACTAAATATCTATATGGGAAAGTCATGATAAATGAGCTACCTCTATCTGTTTAACGCAAGGACCATTTTCAAAATTTGCATAATTTCTATATAAAAATAATCATATCTCCTAAACGGTTAGAGATCGAAAAGTGTAAATCGGTAGCATAGTGTATATTAGTATTTGAGTGATGTGTGTAATCTATATATATAAAGCACAAAGTTTGTCTGTCTGTCTGTCTTTCTGTCTGTCTGTCTGTTATGTATACAAATCTACACCGTTTCACCGATCTGAACCAAAATTTGTATACTTACCCTTTGGAACCCTGCGGGTAACCCCGTCAACATTAAATTTCGGACAGTCCACCCCATGCCCTGCATTTAGGCCCTTTTGCACAAATCTACACCGTTTCACCGATCAGAACCAAAAGTTGTATATTTAACCTTTGGAACCCTGCGAGTAACACTGTCCACTTGAAATTTCGGACAGACCACCCCATTCCCTGCATTTAGGCCCTTTGGTCCAAATCCACACCGTTTCACCGATCTCAACCAAAATTTGTATATTTACCCTTTGGAACCCTGCGAGTACCACTGACCACTTAAAATTTCGGACAGACCACCCCATTCCCTGCATTTAGGCCCTTTGGTCCAAATCTACACCGTTTCACCGATCAGAACCAAAATTCGTATTCTTACCCTTTGGTGCCCTGCGAGTAACACTGTCTGCTTGAAATTGCGGACAGACCACTCCATTCCCTGCATTTAGGCCCTTTGGCCCAAATCTATACCGTTTCACCGATCTCAACCAAAATTTGTATATTTACCCTATGGAACACTGCGACCAACACTGTCTGCTTGAAATTTCGGACAGACCACGCCATTCCCTGCATTTAGGCCCTTTTTGCACAAATCTACACCGTTTCACCGATCTGAACCAAAATGTGTATACTTACCCTTTGGAACCCTGCGAGTAACACTGTCTGCTTGAAATTGCGGACAGACCACTCCATTCCCTGCATTTAGGCCCTTTGGCCCAAATCTACACCGTTCCACCGATCTCAACCAAAATTTGTATATTTACCCTTTGGAACACTGCGACTAACACTGTCTGCTTGAAATTGCGGAGAGGCTACTCCATCCCATGCATTTAGGCCCTTTGGCACAAATCTACACCGTTTCACCGATCTGAACCAAACTTTGTATACTTACCCTTTGGAACCCTGCGAGTAACACTGTCCACTTAAAATTTCGGACAGACCACTCCATTCCCTGCATTTAGGCACTTTGGCACTAATCTACACCGTTTCACCGATCAGAACCAATATTCGTAAACTTACCCTTTGGTATCCAGCGAGTAACACTGTCTGCTTGAAATTGCGGACAGACCACTCCATTCCCTGCATTTAGGCCCTTTGTCCCAAATCTACACCGTTTCACCGATCTCAACCAAAATTTGTATATTTACCCTTTGGAACACTGCGACTAACACTGTCTGCTTGAAATTGCGGCGAGGCCACTCCATCCCTTGCATTTAGGCTGTTTGGCACAAATCTACACCGTTTCACCGATCTGACCCCAATTTTATATACTTACCCGTAGAACCCGACAAGTAACACTGTTCACTTTAAATTTCGGACAGACCACACTATTCCCTGCTTTTGGGCCCTTTGGCAGAAAACTACACCGTTTCACCGATCTCAACCAGATTTGACATAATTACCCTTTGGAACTCGACGAGTAACACTGTCCACTCGAAATTTCGGACAGACCACTCCATTCCACGCATTTAGGCCCTTTGGCACAAATCTACATCGTTCACCGATCGAAAACAAAATGTGTATACTTACCCTTTGGAACCCGATGAGTAACACTGTCCACTTTAAAATTTGGACAGGCCACTCCATTCCCTGCATTTTGGCCCTTGGCAGAAAACTACACCGTTTCACCGATCTCAACCAGATTTTACATAATTACCGTTTGGAACTCGACGAGTAACACTGTCCACTCGAAATTTCTGACATACCACTCCATTCCCTGCATGTAGCTCAGGAATTCCTCGGGGTTGCCAGCTTCCTAACTCACCAGTCATGAGCCCTTGAGGGTGTACCAGAAGTGGTGGGTCTACACACACCCTGCCTCTTTGAGGGCCTTGAGCAGAAGACAGGAGATATTATGAAAAGGAAAAGAAGGCAGACCCCTCGAAGAATGAGGGTATCAGGAAAGATGAGACAAAGCCAATTAAGGCGGGAAATTGAAAGACTCCCTAGTCCTCGGATACCCTAATACAGTCTGGGTCGGAAGAGAACAAGAGTTGACCAAGGGAGGCCGACAGGAAAGAGAACTGAAATGAAAAAAGCTTGTAGTTTAACGTGACCGTTAATCTTGAGATCATGAGCCACGGGACCTCCTTTTTACGTGGAATCCGAACCACAGGACATGGCATTTCACTTCGAAAATCTCACATGCATTGACCGGGAATCGAACCCGGACCGCCTTGGTGAGAGGCATACAGCTAGACCGCTGAGCCACCACGCCCCCGAACTGAAATGAGCCCGGCACCAGGAAGTAGAAGCGATGCCAGACTCAGCTGGGGTTCCGTGGTCGCCAACCCACGTCACACAAGTTGTGAGACCCTGGGGGGGTCAGTTGTGAGAATAGCTTGCTGATTCATCGTGAGGTGACTTGAGAGTACTTTCCAGAGCCCACCGTGTTATCTCCTGCTGTCTATGCTGATGCCAGCACAGGGTCGTTGCGAAACAGTGAGTGATTCCCGGTCAATCTGTATAGGACGGGGAACCCCGAACGTGTGTCATCATATTTCGTCATCATCTGCGATCATCTCAGGTTCGTGCAGCTTGGACCTATATTCCTTGTCTTTGCCGAGCAGTACGCTCCTTCACTAGACGCATCCAGTACAGGCCTAAGCCAGAAAATAAGGTTGAGACTTTGGAAGACATCGAAGCTAGACACCTGAATTACCTATATCAGTTTTAAAATAACACCATGTTCGTTTAGTAGTCTTTTTTTCATTACCTTATTATTATCATCATAAGTGCAAATGACCTAGATGTTACGCGCATCATACCAATAATCTCCGCCGCATAAAGTCTTTCTCGACTGTGATTTTTAAAATATTTATTTTTGGTTGGTTGGTTCTTAAGTTTAGGGGCTGCGACAACGCGGTCATGTAGCCCCGTGTACTTTGGGTGTGTGTAGAATCTGTCTGATAACCGGTGTTAGTTGTGATGACTGTATTAGTGTGTGTTATCTGTTTTTTAATTTAAGTACAAACTGCAACTTAGAATTCTTCAAATAGTTCGTACTTTTGCCGCCAAGCGCCACCGTCAACGACTACTAGGCCAAGTTCGGAACTTAGCTACCAGACGCCACTGCAGTCGGCTCTTGGCAACGGACGTAGACATCTATGAGCGTTGTTTACCTATCCAATTTAGCTTCACACAGGTGTAATTAGTGGAAGGTTCAATAACATGCCATAAATCTGACATGGGACCGCCGGCTTTACTTCCCCTCCGAAGAAAGGCATACTGACGGATTTTTAACGCTCTTAAAATATCCGACGGCTTCGGCCGGGTTTGAACCCGCTATTTTGGGCATAGAAGCTCAGCATGCTACCAAATACGCCACCGAAGCCGCCATATAGTTATTTTTATTACAGTACATTGTGTACATTATACGTTGAAGTGTCAATTCAATACCGGTAGTAGTTTCCCTTATCATCCTCATCATAAGAGCAAATAACCTACAGTAGATGTTACGCCCATTACACCATTAATCACCACACACAATAAGTCTTCCTCGCCTGTGAATTTTGAAATATGTATTTCTATTACGGTAGTTTGTAAGTTTGACGTGTCAATTCAACAGTAGTTTTTAATATCATCCTTATCAAAAGGGCAAATGACCTAGATATTACTCCCTCATTGTCTTTGGGGGCAAATGACTTAGATTTTAAGTCCATTATATTTCTAAGGAGACCTTAAAACATTATCATCATTCCACCGGGCGAAGCCGGGTACTACTGCTAGTATTCTATATTAATGCATCCATAAGTTCAGTGATTAGTTTTACTGTAGTATTCATAGTTTTGCCATTAAACATATTTTAATTTTCAAATAATAGGCAATTAATGGGATAAATAAATTGAGAAATTTGTTAATTTATATCTCAACACATATTCATATGAACTCAAAACCAATAACTAGGATTGCTTTCATACTAAATATCTATATGGGAAAGTCATGATAAATGAGCTACCTCTATCTGTTTAACGCAAGGACCATTTTCAAAATTTGCATAATTTCTATATAAAAATAATCATATCTCCTAAACGGTTAGAGATCGAAAAGTGTAAATCGGTAGCATAGTGTATATTAGTATTTGAGTGATGTGTGTAAAATTAGAATAATATCCATTGATAATTACAGAAATATGAAAACTCAGTCCCAGTGTCCCTTAACATGAAGACCGACTGAAACTAAATTCACTTATTAGACTAAAAAACAATAAAATTGATTTCAAATTTCATAAGCTGTCAAGATTGTCTGTTGACATACTTGCTGAATGGATATATTTATGTTGTGAATAGAGGAGTAGCTGAATCTAATAAGAGTATATAATTAAACAGTTGCATCTTCTCATCGGAAATAAGTATGACAACCTGAAATTCGACAAACATGATCCAAATATTTACTTGTGCCATCTCTTGATGATTGTAGTGTTTTTGTGTCTGTCGCACAGGCTTGAGCAAAATGTGGCTTTTCACTAATGTCTCATCTCATTCATGATTGCGATTATGTGGAAGCTACCAAGGTATGGCTGGTGCCATGTACTGAGTCAGTACATCAGTACTGACACAGTACATCAGTACTGACACTAACTGTACTCAAGTTGTACAGAGGAACCTTGCCTAGTATGTCTCATCGTGGTGCTGCTTTGTGGGTTTCTATTAGCATAACTTACAGTGGTGCTTGTTGAGGATCCAACCAGCCTTTGGGCTGACTATTAACAGAGAGATCAAAATATACATCTGCCATAAAATCAGATTTAACACATAAATGGCTGGTATTCAAAAGCCATTTTCAAGTTGGGTTTTGTATTACTGCCAGAAACAATGTGGCATATAGAAATATTCTAAAAGCCTAGCGGGTGGATCACAGTTATGTAGCTGGAGGGTCTATCTATTTTTGGTACGGTGATTTTGGAAAAACAGGCGCTCCAGTTTTATTGGGCGATTGTTAATTTCAGGCACAGTAGTAAAAAGTGAAAAACAAAGTACCTTGGAAGACAGATACGGTAGTTGGGGAACCACAATGTGCTATATTGGATTCATTTAAAGGCCAACTGCAATGATCACATTTAAAATACTGGAGTAGAGGAATATTGAAAACGATTTTGAACACAACAGAGGGACTGAAGTGGGGTACTGATTCTTGTTGACAATGCATATTATAAAATTAGGCTAACTTTTGTAAAAATGTGATTTGTAATTATAACAGTGACAGGATGCACCTTTTGTCATTAAATATAATATAACATATTTTATAATTAGGCTACTAGGCAGGCATGAATTCACTCCTCAGATCAAACATGACAACTGAAAAACTCTGGATGAAATAGGTATTATACTAGAAAATATTTACAAATATCACAGGAGAAGATTGAATTTTAGGTACGGTAGTTATTGTTGTTTTAAGGGGCAGAATTACGAGGTCGTTGCATTTTATTTGAATGTCTTTTCGATCATACATCCAATAGATGGCTGATGACATCACATTGTTGACAGCAACATCTCGATCAGCTGACTGCAGGGAACTGCGGTGGTTTGGAACACTGAAATACTACACGTGATGATAGAATTGGGCTATTTAAAGTGAGTTCTATTCATTACTAACAAAGGGAGGATACGATGCATGGGTCACTGATTCAATTTGGTAGACGAGATGGAACAGCACCAGGTTTAAGTCTTGGCACTTTTGATGGGAGTGTAATCTCTTGGCCATCTTCACAATTGAATACAGTATTCTGTCGAATGTCTTGAGCATTAAAATGCAGTTCACAAACCTGCAATTTGCAAAAGAATCATACTGAGTAACATTCATTGAAGTAAAGTGTATAGGCCTACCGATAATTAATCTTACATTCTGAGCTACATCGCCACATTGGGCTCTTTGGGTCCTAGTGAGATAACTGCTGCACTTTCCAAGTGATCTAGGAATGTATTTATTATTACTCAATGAATTGTGAAATATCTTAGTGATATGGTTCATGATAACTGACAAAATTTCTTAAAATTCAGCAGATAATTCCATAAAAGGTTGTATATTGGACAAGAAAATGTTATGAATATGCAAAGAATACAGCTTATCATCGAAGTAACCTACACACCTGGGTATATTTAGGGAAATAGTAGTGATTTCTGGCATGTACAGAGTAGCCTATATTTAAAAATATCAATTACCAACCAAGGTATAAATACGGTAATGTAAATCATTGAGTACCATAGGCTAAATTTTTTTCTAGGCCTACTCTTTCGTCTCGAGTACCGTACTATAAGGTACCGGTATCAGAAGATTAGTTTTAGAACAAACTATTGAGCTACAGGTCTACTTATATTTTATATCTTGCTTTTAAACAATTACCTTCACTGGGGAATTTCCTATTAAAACATCTCCGCTGGGAGCAATAAAGGGGTTAGGTACCTACTTAATCAGGAATCTGAGCAATTTGTGGTGTATATTAAATGACTTTCCAGTGAGGCCAGACTCAATTATATAAATCATTAGCTTTGAACACCGATTCTCAATATGCATGCATTAAAAATGAATCTATAATTATCACACTAAAGCATTTTCAGTATTTGATCACAACATGTTTAATTCACCCATGCACAACAAACTTGCCTCGCATGTTGGGAGATTCGTTTATTAGTTATTTAATGAGGAAACACCGTTCATTATTATTATTTGAAACTTAGCCTAAATGCAAAGTATTGCTCCAACTCTAACCTTAAAATGACTAGACTTGGTCACTTACGTGTTGCTTGCAAGGCAATGAAATAGTTCTTAGAACTATTTATAGCAGCCTAGGTAATTCTTTACATTATTAAGATTACCGGTATATCGGCTATTTATGTGGTACGGTAGGCTAACACTGCTTAGATAATTAAAATACGTGTACCGTATTGGTAGCCTACTTACCACACAATGTTTCGTTAATAGCTGATATCCAAAGTTTCTTCAAATTCTCTTCTTCGGGGAACTTAAACACTCGAACTTTATTCTCATGATCATAATTCCCCCTGCACTTCAGAACACAACACTTGTAAACCATATTTTACAGCAAAAAACTGAAAAAATCGCACAAAAACAACAACAAATGTATGATCACAAACGTCTGCCTTCGGTATCCGCCATCTTGCTTATTTTCAATTCAGTGCAAAGGCCTGTATATAGGTGGTGTTGAGCCGGCGCGGTGGTGAAACAGACACAAATCACAACCACGCCAATTTTCCAACCCCCAGTAACCCCTTCCCCCTTTGGCTACGCCACTGACCACAGCCTATTCTCTGGAACCGTAGACCTAACAATATAGGTCCTAACAGGTACAGTATATAAATAAATCAAGATGGGCGTCTCATGCTTCGACAGTAACATATTAATAATTAGGGCCCGGATAGTTATGTGCTTAACTTTTCAGAAATATGTATTTATTTATGTGCTTAAAAGTGGGAAAATATGTGATTAAGTTTCCAAAATATGTTCTTAAATTTGTACCATATTTATGTCCCCCGGTTACTCTAAAAATAGTTGAAACGTCCACAGTACAAATATTCCCGCTTAACAGATCGTGTCTTGCCTCAATTTCCGAATCCTACAATACCGGTACTTCCTACAGATGCGTGATACCAAATCATATATGAGCTGTTATCGAATTTCATTCTAAAGAATGGAAGAAAAAGTCACTTAAGAAACTTTCTTAGCACTGATTGTACTGTCTTATACTAATACTTGAGTGCGTAAATTTGCTCGATTGACGTGAAAAGTAAATTAAATGTCGCCCCCGGCACAGCTATACACATGCGCAGTTAGACAGTTAAACACAGCAACACCATTAACAATAGCCCTCAGATGAACTAAAATTCACTATTTGGTTTCCATCAGCAAGTACAACAGTATTTTAATGTGCAAGACACTTAAACATATACACACAATAATAAACAGAATTTTATAATTTCCAAGTTGTAACATATACCGGTACGTAAAGAACTTTCCAGTTATTCCGCCGGCTGACTGTCAATGTCTAGAACAAAATAATATAGAAGAAAATCACTCGACTTATGCCACTAGAAGCCATGGGCTATACGAAACTACTTTATTGGAACGTAACATACACATACACACAGAAAGAACAAATTGATTTGATTTTACTAATTTCTAAGTACAGTAGAAGAAAACACTACACGGGTCGAAGCTTCGTACTAGGCTTTAGCATTGCAATGCACAACAAGCAGCATTTTCAAGTTTTCAAAAAGGAAGCTCTGCCTATTTGTAGCTAATGCACTCTTGTATCGCGAAAAGCTTCTTTCCATATCGCACGAGGTTACTGGTGCATATTTAAAACATGCAATATCTGACACTGAAAATTCTTCTTCGGTGGGCTCCAGATCTCCATTGCCACGAAGGACACGACTTATTTGCACAAGTTTACCCCGGATTCTTTGATAAGACGTTCCTTAATTTGCCCATAACTTGTTTTCCGGGCTTCCCGGGAGAATTCTCAAGCGTTTCACAGACTTGAAGAATGTCCTTCAGATTTGACGAAAGTGGTACGTCTTTCTTCTCAAGTTTCAAGATTGTGGAACTTAAAAAAGCAAAGTTAGATTTAATGTACACCAAGTCACCTTGAACTCCCTTTGCACACATAGCTTCTAAAGACTCACTGATGCATGCAGCATCATCATTGTTTAGTTTTTCGAGGACTGATTTTGTAACCCCAAAATTGTCCGCATAATAACACGCCGCTTCCAGCCAAGTACCCCATCTGGTGCAAACTGGTTGTGGAGGTAGCTGTAAATCAGGGGCACATTGTTTGAATAAACTCACTCGACTGGGTGCTTTAATCAACACTTTCTTCACGGATGCTATTACTCTGTTCACATTTGGAAAAATACTCCTTACTGTTTCAGCAACACGGTGCATGCCGTGCGCTAAACATGTTAAATGAATCATCTTGCTGTACAGAATTTTCAACCCCTGGGATGCTTTAACCATGTAAGGTGCAGCGTCTGTAATTAATAGAAGCACTTTAGCATATCGGATGCCATCAGGCCACAGAAGCACCATAGCATCATTGAAAGCTTTAGCTATTGTGTAACTGTTGGTTTTCTCAAGATGAACAGCTGTCAGTAAAAAATACTGTGATGGATCGCATTTTAACGCACCAACTATGATGTTGGCTACGTAACAGCCAGCATCGTCGGTCGTCTCGTCCATTGTAATCCACACAGCGTTGTCGCCAATTTCACTACGAATTCTGTGCATTGCATCAGAGTATAGTTTAGGTAAATAGTTCTTACGCAGTGTTGACTCGTCATGGAGAGGAATTTTGAAGTACTTTTCCAACCTGCCACGTAGCACTGGATTCTGCAGTTAGTTCAGTGGTATTCAGCCGCAAGAAATGCATGACAAATGTCTTGTGAGAACTGGCAGTTTGATGGACCAGATCTCACATCCTGCATTTCGGGAAGCAAACGTTGTGTCGACTTCTTTAAAGATGCACATTTCACGTGTTTCGCCTTCGCAATATGTTGCGTAACTTGTGAACGCATGTCTGCCGCTATGGGTTTCTCACAAATGTTGCAAAATAAAACATTTCCATCAGTTCAAAAAACGTCTCCGAACTCCAGCATTAAACGATTCAAATTAACACATTTCGCACTTTTGGGACGCATCGTATTTGTTGAAACGAGAACGCCACTGTCAATATACTCACAAGCTTCGCAGACCACTGTGATTCCAACTAAAATTTCCCGTCTAGGTAAGGACTAGTGTAGGCTTAATGAGCCTGATAACTCCAGCCCCCCTGCTGCACATAATGACCGGGACATCCCTGTCTTGAAATACTACTACAGTAAGAAGACAATGGAGCACTGACGAAATAGAGAAGCCAATTACTGGAATTTCAAGGAGTCGAAAACGTGGGCAGCAGTCATCCAAGAAGTACAAGATACGACCAAATATGTGCTTATGAATAAACACGCCAGAATATGTATTTATTTATAAAAACCGTAAAAATATGCAAATAAATAGAAAATATTTAATTAAATAAAAATATTTAAACACATAACTATCCGGGCCTTATTAATAATAATAGTAATAATACAAGTAGAGTAGGCTATTTAATTATAGGTCAATCATAAACGGGAGATGCGCCAGCAGAAGAGAACTGTGCTTAAGAGAGCAATGTCAACGATGGAAGCGTTGTCACCCAAGAAAAAACCAAAGCTGGATGAAAGTATCTCCAATTAGTCAACTTCTGGGGAAGTAGTACCTCCAGACACGAAAATCAAGACACACAATTGAGTACGGCCTCCCACCCGAAACCTAACCCCAATTACATATAAACACATTAGTACAGCCATCATAATGACACAGGTTATCAGACAGATTAAGCACATGGGGATACTTGTTCATTCAATGAAAATGGTGAAAAGTTCACTGTTCCCCTTAAAATACCTCGACCTGCAAAGGAACCTTTCCTGGATGCCCATCATACTTTACTGGGGTACCGTATGCCCAAAGGACATGCCATTGCAGCAAGCAGGGATTCATACTGTACCGTATATTGACTATGAATCCTTAAGTAAGTTTACTACTCTTCAGAAGCTCATAGGCTAGTTAGTTAATTAATAAAACATATAAGCCTTCACCTTTTAACATGGGTATGTTTTGGGGCGGGGGGATCATACTGTTAGTTACCATGCGAATAAGAATTCGTTCTAGACCTCCTATACGGTTACCTAGGCAACAAATATACATCATCCAGACCTAAAAACATCATGTTTATCAGTGAAGCAGAGGAACTTCATCTGTATTAGACCTATTATTTGGAATGTAATTGCAAGAGAAAATTCTGTTTATTAAAACTGTTTGAGACGAGAACCTTCCTTTGACCCTCACAACTTGTTTAATAGGGATGCACGACTCAGTTTGCGTGACAAAATCCAGGGGTGCATATATGGCTAACACCCTGCTTATTAATTAATTATTGGTCTAGAGGAAGATTATTGATGTGCGACTATTCGCACGGTGCGTAATAAAAACTTGGGCTGCATAGGCTGCGCTAGCTAGTAATATTTGGTCGAGGCAATTAGTACCGTATACGTGGGGTTGGCAATACTGTATGTATTTATTTGACGAACATCTGCCTTGACTGTACTAAAATGAAATATTTATTGAATGACGTAGGCTTCACGTTTCTGTATTATATTGATGCTGGTCAGCGTCAGCGTAATTGGATTATAAACTAGGTTAACAATAATTGTTCTTAAGAGAAATGGATATCCTTACAATAATAAATGTAATTACAAGTTCCTTACTGGTTCGTATTTTGGGCCTTCGCAAATCCTTCCAAGAGCTGGATCAACGATATAGTATTCGACTGCATCAGAGTTGAAAAATGAAATTGTTCCACCTGTTGCTGGTGGTATTACAATGTATAACGTGCTTGTGAGACCATTATCTAGTAACTTATCATGTTATGTGTACTACTTACAAATGTACATGTTGGTTGTAGCATATGGACATTGTACTGTGATCAGAACGTTGTGAAATTGAATTACGAGTATCTCAAAAATAAAGCACTCAAACTATTTCTAGTTATAACTCAATGCTACAACCAATATGTGCATTTGTAAGTGCACATAACATGATAAGTTCATAGATAATGGTCTCGCAACCACGTTATACATTGTAATACCAGCAAAAGGTGGTCCAGACACAATTAACATTGGAACAATTTCATTTTCAACTCCAATCAAGATGAAACCTGCTGGACACGAGAGCATAGCATTAATACGATTGAAACTTTTATACAAGGAATCGTTCATATAACTACTAGGAATGATAAATACATTAAGACCTTTGTGAAGTATATAATTTCTTTTGAAGCTATTTGAACAACTACAAAGAGAATAAGCCAGCAAATAATGGTTTGGCAATGGCAGATATCGAACGTAGAAATCTCAATCCCTCTATTGATATTAACAATTTCACTACAGTCCATCTCAGCTTCAACGACACAGTCTAAATGCAACAACTTCTAAGCATTGGACACTCAAATACTAATGTATATCGCTGATCCAGCACTTGAATAATTTGCGGTAGCGCCGAATGAACAAAGAACGAGTGATAATATTCTCTATAATACATAAATTAGCCAAAATACCTTATGAAACGATGAGAAATAAATAGGGAGCGATGTTTTAAAAGATGTTTCCTCCTCCGCAGTCTGTGACCCACCCAGCCATCCAAAATAGTATCACTACTTATGTAGCGAAAATTTCAGCTGTGAGCGCCATTGTTCAAATCAATCATCATCAAAACAGTACCATAACAGTACTGCCAACCTCGCCCTTACGGTACTATGACAAACAAAGAAGCGCCCAGTTCAGTCTCTGGTGCGCATCATTCATGCACATCACTCAGTTCACTGCTCTAATTAGGATAGTGTGTGCAATTTTACGCTTCTCTGTAATGATATTTTTTTCCCCACTGCTGAAAAGAGTGCTCTTTGTTATCTGCTCTGCAATTACTATGCAGTATATCGCTTCTCTGTAAAAAATATGTGTATTTTTTCCGCACAACTTTTGTTTTGACAATGGTTACAGCCTAACGCATTCAGATCAATGGTTTTGTGTTAACCGTGCCCCGCGAGCTGCGCGCGGCCAAGGCCGCACCTACCTTCTAAACTTCGTTTTGTCCAATCCAATGGTTTTTGGCAAAGGTTACAGCCTAACGCATCCAGATCAATGGTTTTGTGTTAACCGTGCCCTGCTAGCTGCGCGCGGCCAAGCCCACACCTACACCCCACCTTCTAACCTTCGTTTCGTCCAATCCAATGGTTTTTGACAATGGTTACAGCCCAACGCATCCAGATCAATGATTTTGTGTTAACCGTGCCCTGCTAGCTGTGCGCGGCCAAGCCCGCACCTACACCCCAACTTCTAACCTTCGTTTTGTCCAATCCAATGGTTTAACGCACCCAGATCAATGGTTTTAACCTTCTTTTGTCCAATCCAATGGTTTTTGACAATGGTTACAGCCTAACGCACCCAGATCAATGGTTTTCTGTCAACCGTGGCTCGCTAGCTTCGCGTCACCAAGGCGGCACCTTCACCCGACCTTCTAACCTTCGTTTTGTCCAATCCAATGGTTTTTGACAATGGTTACAGCCTAACGCGCCCAGATCAATGAGTTTTGACAATTTTTACAGCCTAACGCGTGCCGATGAATTTTTTGTTTGATCAACAATGATTTTGTATCCCACTTCTTTTTATCAACAGTGATTTTGTATCTCACATGTTGGCAACAAAGTGTGCGCCTCGGTGCGTGCTGCTTGAGTGCGCCTTGCTGACAGCTGAACGAGATGCAAGCGCTGTCGAAACAAGCAGCCGTTTTTAAGATAACAATAAATAAAAACATATATTTACGTACTTGAGCACATATGAGGTTCACTAGTGATCGGGGTTCCTAATTTCAACACGTAATATCGCCCAGAAGATGAAACAAGGACACAAAGTATGTAAAAGTCACATTCATGTCTGCTCCAAGTGTAATCAGCATTCCACTTACATTCAGATTTAATTAATTTGTTAATAACCAAAATATGAACCAATAAGGAACTTTTAATTGAATTATTTTAAGGATATCCATTTCTCTAAACACTTGGTAACCTAGTTTATAATCCATTTACGCTGATGCTGAAGAAGGTACATTAACGGTATCTATGTAATACCAAAACATGTAGCCTACATCGTTTAATAAATATTACATTTTAGTATTGACAAGGCGGAGGTTCATCAAATAAATAGATATATCACTAGCCTGTATGGTCAAATATTATCACAATAAAATGGTAAATATATACGCATTCTAATACTGTATTTGTCCAAAATTCACGGGTAGGCTATAATGGTGGGCACAGCTGGAATTTTACTATATAAGTCGCGATCTAAGAAAAGGTACAGCGGGTGGGTTATATATAGGGGAGGAGTCATCATCATCATCATCTTGCACAGTTTCCAGCCACTGGCCGGGTTGGTTTGGAACACAAGCCTCTCCAACGTCTTCTGTCTTCCCACCATATCTCAGCCTCCACCCTTGCCCAGTCATCTCCTCTCTTCTTCACGCTTTCTTCCACCCCCTTCAGCCACCTGTCTCTCGGTCTCCCTCTTGGTCTCTTTCCTTCCCACTTCGTCTCGTGTATCCTCCTGGGTATCCTCTTCTCCTCCATTCGTTTTACATGTCCATACCATCTAAGTCCAGATTTTTCTATACCATCCTGTAATGGTTCCTCGTTCATTAATTCTCTGGTCCTCTCATTTCTTATTCTGTCCCTCTTTGTAGCCCCAATACTGCTCCTCAAGAACCTCATCTCACTGGCCTGTATTTTGCTCTTCTCCCTTCCTTTCATAACCCAGGTCTCCGAGGCATACGTCAGGATAGGGACATAGTACGTCCGATATATGATCTTTTTGCTGTTCTGAGGGACATCCTTGCTCCATAACATGCTTCTCACACTCCTCCGGAATGCTTCTGCCTGTCTCCCCCGCTCATTTATTTCTCTATCGTTTCTTCCATTATCTTGTATCAGGCTTCCCAGATACTTGAAACTCTCCACTTTCTTCAGCTGTTCCCCACCAATTGTTATTCCTGTTGTGGTTCTGTCCTTCTTCCTTGTTGTGATCACCATCTCACTCTTATTTATGCTAAATTTCATCCCATATCCTTGTATTATTCCTTCCCACACGTCCAACTGTTCCTGTACCTCCTCCTCCTTGTTTCCCCAAATCATCAAATCATCTGCAAACACCATTGCTTTCATCTTTCCTTCCCCGATTACTTGTGCCACCCGGATCATTATGCCATCCATCACCACAATGAAAAGTAACGGTGACAGTGCACTACCTTGTTTCAGGCCGTTTCTCTGTTCCAACCAGTCCGATCTCTCTCCTCCCACTTTCACACAGCTCACGCTTCCCTTGTACATCTCCTTTATCCTCCTTATAGTCCATTTTTCTACTCCTCTATCCTCCAGGGACTTCCATACTTTGTTTATGCATACACTGTCATATGTTTTCTCAGTGTCCAGGAAGGCCATGAGTAGATCTGTTCCATACTCATAGTGCTGTTCTTGTAACTGCCTTACAGCAAAAATCAAATCCACTGTGGACGTTCCTGCTCTGAAGCCATGTTGTTCTTCCCTCATCCCTCCTTCTATCCTTGTCCTAATTCTCCTTTCCAAAACTTTCTCAAACATCTTTGCACAATGACTCATCAGTGTTATTCCCCGATAGTTTCTGCATTCTATTCTACTACCTTTCTTGAAGATCGGGACAATTATTCCCTTTTTCCAGTCCTCTGGGGTCTTCCTTTCCTTCCATGCTGTCTTCATCACTCGGTACAACCATTGTATCCCCCACCTCTCCTGCTGCTCTCACCATCTCCACACTCAACTCATCCGCACCAGGTGCCTTCCCTCCTTTCATCTTCCTCACTGCATCTTCCACTTCTTTCCATGTTAAGTACTTTTCTGTTTGCAGTTCATCTTCCTCTTCCCCGATTTATTCCTCCTCGCCGTGGTTTTCATTTGGGTTCAGGAGTTCTTCAAAATATTCTTTCCACATTTTCTTTAGAACACATTATTCCCAGATTCAATTTGTATCATTACAGAAAGTATTATGGCAAATTTGCTCTGCAGTCGATAACCCACCCTTCTCTTTTTAGATCACGACTTAGCCCATATAGTAAAATTCCAGCTGTGTCGGCCATTACCCGCATGAATTACGCACAAGTACAGTGTTGCCAACCCCACGCTAATTGTATGTCTAGACCAGGTGTGTCCAACCCTTGGCCCGCAGTGATATTTGCTCTATCACATCACGTTCGGCCCGCAGTGATATTTGTAAGTTATAATATTATTTATGAAATAAGTAATTCTATTTGGAATAAGATAAACTTGAAAGAGCAAGACTTTTTCGGTTCACAATACATGTGTTTGTGAAAGTTCATCTTACTCAAAACATGGAGATATACATCCGTTTATATCTTATATATAAAAGTGAAAGTCTGTATGTGGGTATGTGGGTATGTGGGTATGTGGGTATGTGGGTCTGTTCCGTATACAAATCCACACCGTTCCACCAATCTCAACCAAATTTTGCATACACGTAGTTTAGGACCCAGAAGGAACCGCTGGCTACATGAATTTTCGATAGTCTTTCTCATTCTTCTGATTTCGGCCATTTTGCACTCGAGCAAAGGCTAATAAATTCATAAAATATACTCATGAAGGAATGGCAAGGCAGATCGTTTCCATGGCAACATAGCTCAAGTCGAGACACGGCCGACTGGATGCCAGTTGCGCTCTGCACTACCGGTATAGAAAATGAGGTAATTTACATCAAATCCCGTTAGATACTCAAATGCTCACACAGCACTGTCAACTGAGTTTAGCATAACAAAGACTTGACACTATCTACTATATATTTGAAAAATTCCCCTCACTCACTCACTCAAACATTTATCACCAAATCTCAGAAACCACCAAACGGATTGGAATGAAATTTGGTATGCAGCTTCCTCAAGGACCGCAAATGCCCACTAAGAGAGGATTTTTGGATATTCAGGTTCTAAAGGGGTCTTAAGGGGGTAGATCTGCATTTCATTAAATAGCAATATTTCCCGTTTGGTTTCATTGGGGGATGTGATACTCGGCATATAAACTCATCATTAGAAATAAGAGGACACGTGTCTGAGGGTTTTTTCGATGTGGTGTATATTATGAGGTGAAAGGGGTGAAAAGTGGGGATTGAAAGATTCCTAACGGAGCGTGTATCTCCGAGGAGATAGGCGAGGAGTTTGAAACTCAGCGGAAACAAATCAGCATAAAAAGAAGTAAATATGTTTTTGACCGTTTTTTAATAAATCCAATTTAAGGGGCCCATGGGGAGGGGTGAAATTATGGGGGGGAACAGGAAAGAATGTGTCCTAACTGATTGACTGACTGACTCACTCATCAAACTCAGGGGGGAAAAACTGCTTTAAAGTAAATAAATAGCTTTTCGACAGTTTTTTGATCAATCAATTTGAAGGGGTTCATCGGGAGGGGTGAAATTCTGAAGAAGAAGAAGAAGAAGAAGAAAATTGAAAGAAAATGTCCTGACTCATTCACTCACTGATCATCGCCCAGCCAAAAATATTGAAGTTGGAAACATGGCATTTTGGGGATATGTTCGTTGTATTTCGAAACCGTACACTAAGGGAGGATTTTTGGATATTCAGGTTCTATAGGGGTCTTAAGGGGGTTAAACCTGCATTTCATTGAATAACAATATCTCACGAGTGGTTTCATTTGTGGATATGATACTCGGCATATAAACTAACCATTAAAAATAAGCAGACATGTGTCTAAGGGTTTTTGGAGGTGGTGTATTATTATGAGGTGAAAGGGGTGAAAAGTGGGGGTTGAAGGATTCCTAACGGAGCGTGTAGGCCTATCTCTTAAACGACATAGGCGAGAAATTTGAAACTCAGCGAAAAAAATCAGCTTAAAAAGTAAGTAAATCGGTGTTCGACCGTTTTTTTCATAAATTAATTTAAGGGGCCAATGGGGCGGGGTGAAATTCTGGGAGAAAAAAGGAGAGAAAGTGTCCTCACTGACTGACTAACTCACTCACTCATCAAACTCAGGGGAAAAAGACAGCTTAAAAATAAGTTAATAGGTGTTCAAGCGTTTTTTCATCAATCCAATTTAAGGGGCCCATGGGGAGGGGTGAAATTCTGGTAAAAATAATTGAAAGAAAATGTCCTGTCTGACTCACTCACTCATCACGCCCAGCGAAAACTTTTAAAGTTGGAAACATGAAATTTTGGGAATATGTTCGCTGTATGTCGAAAAGGTCAACTAAGGAATGGTTTTTGTTTATTCGGGTTTTAAAGAGGTGTTAAGGGGTAAACGTGCATTTCATTGAATAACGATATCTCATGAGTTTTTTCTTTGGGGATGTGACATTCGGTATATATACTTATCATTAAAAATAATCAGACATATGTCTAAGGGTTTATTGACGTGGTGTATATTATGGGGTGAAAGGGGAAAATATTTTGGGTTGAGGGATTCTTAACGGAGCGTGTATTTCTGAAACGACATAGGCGAGAAGTTTGAAATTCGGCGAAAAAAAACAGCTTAAAATACAAGTAAATAGGTGTTCGACCGTTTTTTCATAAATCCAATTTAAGGAGCCCTTGGAGAGGGGTGAAATTCTGGGGAAAAAAAACAGAAAGAAAGTGTCCTAAGTGATTGACTCACTTACTCATCAAACTCAGGAGGAAAACAGCTTTAAATAAGTAAATAGGTGTTCGACCGTTTGTTTCATAAATCCAATTTAAGGGGTTAATGGTGAGGGGAGAAATTATCAAAAATAAATGAAAGAAAATGTCCTGACTGACTCACTCACTCATCATCGTCCAGCCAAAATTATTGAAGTTAGAAACATGAAATTTTGGGGATATGTTCGTTGTATGTCGAAAACGTCCACTAAGGAAAGAGCTTTGGATATTCAGGTTCTAAAGATGTGTTAAGGGGGTAAGCGAGCATTTCATTGAATAACAATATCTCACAAGTGGTTTCATTTGGGGATGTGATACTTGGCATATATACTAATCATTAAAATTAAGCTGACACATGCCTAATGGTTTTTCGTTGTAGTGTTTATTATGAGGTGAAAGGGATGAAAAGTGGGGGTTGAAAGATTCCTAACGGATCGTGTAGCTCTTAAACGACATAGGCGAGCAGTTTGAAACTCGGAGGTAATCAATCAGCTTAAAAATAAATAAATAAATAAATAAATAAATAAATAAATAAATAAATAAATAAATAAATAAATAAATAAATAAATAAAATAAAATAAAATAAATAGGTTTTCGACAGTATTTTCATAAATCCAATTTATGGGGCCTATGGGAAGGGGTGAAATTCTGGAAGAAAAACGTCCACTAAGGAAGGAATTTTGGATGTTCCCTCACATCGACCAACCAAAACTATTCAAGTTAGGAGAATGATATTTTGGGGATATGTTTGTTGTATGTCAAAAACGTCTAATAAGGAGGGATTTTTGTATATTCAGGTTCTAAAGGGGTGTTAACGGGGTTAAATCTGCATTTCATTGAATAGCAATATGACACGACTATGACGCGAGCGAAGCGAGGCTAAAAATGAGATGGTGTGTGTCTGTGTATTACTCAATCACGCAAGTACCACTGGTCCGATTTACATGAATTTTACATGGAAGTAGCTGATTTACCTGGTTAACATATAGGCTACTTTTGAGTCCAATACTTTGCACTATTTAAAGATGGCGACCATTTTAGTGATGTCACTACACCCTTTGGTTTCAAACTTTCAAATTTCCATTTCAAATAAAAAGAGAACGCTAAGAAATAGCAAACTTTTGATGGCATATACGAGGTTTAAAATTACATTTTCTATCCGAAAGGTATCTCCAACGGTTAGCGAGTAAAACCAAAATTTGTGCTATAGAACACGGTCAACGCCGAGCGGTGTAGTTGGACAAAATGTTCCATCCTTAATCTTCCTCTGCGCAGCACCTCGCCTATCCCCTGTTTTAACTGTCACCTTCACATTTTAATTTATTTATGACGCGTAGCGAAGCACGGGTACTTCAGCTAGTAGATTTATATTTATGATCCTACCTACCGCGCATCGCTTTGAAGTCTCCGTGCATTGTTGACCGTGCGGTAACGTTACTACGTTCAAAGGCGAGTGTGTGCCTGATGTTTTATTGTTTTATTGTCGTTACATTGTAGAACTCTCAAGTTAGTTTACTGTTTGGAGTTGTTCGCTCACATTGTATTGTCAGTGCTAGTGAGAGGTTTGAAGACTATAATTAATTCTGTGATTTTTATGTGCTAGTGAGAGGTTTGAAGAATATAATTAATTCTGTGATTTTTTATTTTTATAAGTGATAATTATGGATTCTAAGTGTAGTGGCAAGAAAATAAAAATTTCCGACGAAGGTAGATCATTTCAAATAAAGTGGGCAAATCAGTACTTTTTTACTGAAGTAAACAAGAAGGCAGTGTGTTTAATTTGCAGTGAAACAGTTTCAGTGTTTAAGGAGTATAACATAAAGCGATATTACGACACCAAACATGCGTCTTCATATGATAAATTTGAGGTGCAATTTCATAAAGACAAGGTACCTGAAATTAAAATTAAACTTTCGGGGCAGCAGTTATTCTTTAATAATAATGTGTCACTTCAAAAAATTATTGCAAAAAAATCTAAACCATTTTCAGATGGCGAGTTTGTTAAAGAATGCATTGAGACTGTTGCTGATATTATATGTCCTGACAAGAATGCGCAGTTTGCAAAATTAATCTTGTCGTGACAGACTGTAGCATCTAATATAGAGAGAACTTTAAAATACTGAGCCGCAAATTTCCAGTTCTATTCTCTGGCAATTGACGAGAGTAGTGATGCTAGCGATACTGTCCAATCAGCAATTTTCTTAAGGGCAGTTGATCAAGATGTCATTATTACAGAAGAATTAGCTGCTCTTGTCCCTCTTAAAGGCACCACTAAAGCCAATGATTTAATGGGGGGGATGTCACTGAAACTTTGAACCGGCTTGGCTTGAATTACACAAATCTATCTGGTGTAACAGCAGACGGAGCTCCTGCATTTGCAGGAAAACAAGAAGGGTTAGTTAAATTACTGCAAGCAGAGGCAGCTAACGTAGGTAATATTTCTGTAATGCAATATCACTTCTTAATACACCAAGAAAACCTTTGTGCTAAATCCCTAAATTCAGATAGTTTTTGAAAGTTGTTGTAAAAGTAGTGAATTTCATTCGTTCACATAGTTTGCGACATAGAGAATTTCAAAATTTCTTACAAAATATCGATTCAGAATTTGAAGATATTGTTTATTATACTGAAATGAGATGGCTGAGCCGTGGCAAAATGTTGAAGCGAGTGTTTGATCTAAAAACCGAAATACAAACATTTATGGAGGAGAAGGGCAAACCTATCGTTGAATTGAAGACTCAGAATGGATGTGTGATTTTGCCTTTCTGGTAGATATAACAACACAACTGAACGAACTAAATTCACATCTCCAAGGTAAAGACCAATTGATCACTACTATGTTTGATCACGTGAAAGATTTTGAAACAAAATTGCGACTTTGGAAATCACAAATAAAAAAACAACTTTGTGCATTTCCCAGCTGTACAAAACTGTAATAATCAAAATTCTCAAAAGTACGCAGAAATATCAGAAATTAGAACCGATTTCTGTGTTAGATTTCAAGACTTCAAGGAGAATGTTTTAAGTTTCAACAATATGTTTTCTTCCCCTTTCTCCATTAACATAGACGAGGTCCCTGAGGATCTGCAAATGGAGTGCGTTGATTTTCAATGTGCGTCAGACCTAAAGAATAGGTTAAACAATGTCCTTTACTACAATGCTATCGCGACTACTTTCCCAAAGAAAAATATCCTGGCACTTCGTTTTGCATTACTTTTCGGTAGCACATACATATGCGAACAAGTGTTCTCCAGGATGGAACACGTGAAATGCGCAACGAGAACGAGATCACCGACAATAATCTGGAGAGTTCACCTCGAGTTGCTACATCAATCCAACCAGATATTGGATGCCTTGTTCGTGAGAAGCAGTGCCAGGTGTAGCATTGCCAGGTATACTGTATATAATTTAATTTTAAAAATAACTTTACTAATATATGATTAATATTTTAATATAAATAACTTATCAATATATTGGCTATTCTTTAAATTAATTGGTTTATCTTAGAATTTAGATCCTATTTAATATGGTAGAAAAATCGAATCATGTGGTCCGCAAACCAATTCACCTTCCAAAAATGGTTGGACATGCCTGGTCTAGACCAAAAATTACTAGGTAGCGTGGGCCGCGTTAGCCATATGTGCTCCAGAGGCGTATATTGCGGGTGTTCAAGGTGTCCACTGGACACACTATAAATTTGTGTTTTGTCTTTTTTTTTCACTCTCCCTCATTAGAAGTTAACTGTATAGATTCAAGAATATATTTAATTTATTACTATTTAAATCTCAAATGCCTGCTGGCTGGATGAGTACACAATTGCCATAATGACGAGGAAGCTAGTCAATTGGCTGCTGCGGCCACCTGCTCGGCCTGTGTTCTGCATGGCTTTGGTGGGCTGTGCTGTTCCTGCCTCCGGACATCTTAGCTCCAAAATACCGCTGTTCTTGCCTGCGCGCGCAACTGGTGGGGAGGGGGAACTCGAGCTTCACAAGCGGCCAGGTCGTGCGGCAAGCCAGCAGCTCAGCTCTTGCTTGTATAACATAAGTACGGTCCTGTGTTTAGGTTTGATTGGAGTTTTTAGTTGTGTTTCAGTGCAAGTCATGCCTAGTGTGGATCTTCCGTGTTGACACCTGTGCTTGGAAATGTATACTGTTGTAGATCTCTTGCAAAAACCATTTTCTCTTCGTACATTAGAAGATAAATTAGATATTGTGAGTAAGGGTAGGCCTATCCCGCCACTTCCGAATTTAGTGCAACAATATAAAACAACAAGTGAACAATACATTAGACATTTTTCTATTTCACAGTATGAAAATGTAGACTGGTTAGCGGGTTGTGAAATTTCTAACAGATTATTTTGTTGGCCATGCTTAATGTTTTCTAACAAAAATGATGTTTGGAGTAAGCATGGGTTTGCTGACTTAAATCACTTGTCTAGTGCACAACAGAAACATTCAAAATCTCAAACCCATGTCCAATGTTTTCTGAAATCAAGACTTTTCGGCAGACAGCGAATTGATACTGTACCCGTTCGTCCTGGGGATGCGATGACCCATCTGCTATAACATCGCATTCCTGGAGTTCCAGGACAGAGCGGAGTTAAATGAACCTCTAGTCAAATAAGGAATGTGTCGGAAATTCAGCTGAGTTATCGAAAAAGCAGTGGGTATCACGAGACAAAGTATCTCTAGGGTCGTTACGGGCTTAAGTTTAATAGAAATAATGCAAATATAAATGGGCGCCATCAACTGAATTCCTAGCAAACCACTTCCTTTCCGGATAAGCCTTACTCAAGACAAGGAAAGAAAAAGGAACATCACACCATCATCAGATCACAACTAAGATAAAAACAAATTTATTTTACTTTGATAGTCAGACAGACATTTTAAATATAACTCCTACCTAAGAGTATGGTCGAATGCCAAAGTTAAATTGTCATTGTCCAAAAATCGAACCATCTCCTTTCTAATCCAAAATTAATTTTATCCACATAACAAGAAAAATTCATAAAGTTCTCTTGGGTTCTCAGGATCACTGTAGCACTATGTCTTTCGTCACTGACATTTGTGAAACCTGAGACCTAATTTCTCTTTAATTTAACATCAATGTGGATTTAAAATAAGTTATTAATCTGTCTAAAACATACACATATAATAATCACACATATTAAATATCACGTAAATTTATGGTTTGCATGGCATAATTTGAACGTTGAACATGTTAATTAAATGCTCCTAAACATCGAATAATTAATTCACACTATTTACATCGTCATTAACAATCACTTATCTGTGAATTACAGAAAATTCATAGCTTATTGGTCATCATTGTCGTCATTATCAAAATTAAATATTTCTCACATTAATTCTCACTTCAAAATTCTACATATTTCTGTCAGAATCGTTAATTCATCACCATTACATCATTTAAATTCTCAACTCAAGTTGCAATTCCTTCAAATTATCTCTCAATTAAATTTATTTAATTCCATGTAAATTCATTAATCATCAGCTTCTTTAATTAATTATCACCTTCTAATTCAGTTATTCATCATCATTACAATCGTCTATTAATTTATTTCAATCAGTTTATTTTATCCAATCTTTAATTCATCCATCTATTTAATTCATCGATTTATTTCAAAATTTAATTTATCGAATTATTTAAATTTCAATCATCTGGTTATTTAGTTTTTCATTATTTCATCTAGTCATTCTGATTCTTATTTCATTAGGTCAGATCGTTAATATGCTTAAATCTCAGATTATTATTTCGTTAATTATTATTTTCAGAAAATCTTGTATTATCAACTCCATTTATTTGTTTAATTTCCTAACAAATTGTTTAATATGGTTTATAGAACGTTGTCTTACAGTATTATTACTTCCAAGTTATATCTCGTATTTAATTATCATGCCAAAAAATATTATTGTCTCCACGACATCACGTTGGATCAAACTATCCACAACGACATTACATTTCTTCAATACTTCAAATATCACATTTGAATACGATAATTATTCCACAAAACTCCATAAATATTCAGCACATACAGCATGAATCTCAACAATTGCGCTAGACTGGGTACGACGACCTCATGTCTGCTTCAAAATACATTATCAACGTTGCAAATATCACATGGCAACTTCCACAAAATGCCTACCACAAACTCCACTTAACCATGTTGCATGATCTACAAAAAATATATAACTGGCTTCAAATTATCAACGCACACAATCTCCAATAACTGTAATTACTCTGATCACATCTAGACAACTTCTTAAACAATTGGAAAAATATTACTTCAGTAATTTAAGATCTGCTTTCAAATAGCATAAATTCTCTTACAATTCTTATAATTCACATCGCAGAAAAACACCAATGTGCTATAATCTCTCATATCAAAATCTGCAATACTGATCTGCCTTAAAATAAATCTGACCATTAATGATTAATCTTTCAAGATTCAATTACTTTAAATCCTTCTCAAAAGGTATCAAACACAATTATAAAAATCATCAAAAGCATCAGCTGTAACAACTGTTAAACTGAAATTACTCTCAAAAGAGTATAGCAACAAAATATTGGATTGGCAAACAAGAATTACTAAATGCAATCCTGTTGACATTTATCGTTACTTTATTTAACAAAATTTCGACTGATATGTGACTAGTAGTTCCTTGTTTGATTCACTTACATCTCGTGTACACTCGGATGATAAAAATGAGTCCCTCAATGGCGAGTAAGATGTGTAACCCACGTACAGTCGTATAAATACGAAAGACCTCGCCCCGTCGGCTTGGATGATAGTTCCCTAAACGATGGGTAAGGTGAGTAGCCACCATACAATCGTATAAATACGAAGGACCCCACCTCGTAGACTATATGAGTGAATGTATCAGATAGGAATCAACAAGTTTCTAGTTGTCATATAAAAGCAATGTTCATTCACCAAAGTGAATAACTTCTTAATATCTCCAAACAATCCAATGAAAAAAAATCCCTACTGATGAATAATACACACTCGCTAGTATGCAATGAACTGACGAAGTAATCTCTGATAATCAATTGCAGATCACGAGTTCGAAATACTCGTTACACAAAAAAAACTATTCATGAAAAATATCCTAGCTGGAAAAATGTCTAAAAGACCAAACATCTGCTTAATAAAGTCAATCAATGGTGAGAATTTCGAATAATGATGCCTGCCATATCATATGGTCACTCCATATTCTAGCAAATTCGAAGTATAAAAAGTCAAACCATGTCTTAATAATCATATCACTCCTATTAGAAAAATATACATGTGTGCCTAGTATTCATGAAAATAATCGTATCAGGTAGTTATGACTCTTACAGTACCTTTCATAATAAGCTGTAATTCAATTTCCAAGATCGTCGATTTTCCCTACATAAAGAATTTCTCGAAAGATCGGCGTGCATATCATTTCATCCATGAAATGACGATTGCCTTCGAAATCCCAAGTGAATCAGCTGGTGGACTCCTCTCGTCAGGAATCGAATCCATCGCTCTGCGGTGCCATCTTGTCTCTATCAGTGTCTACTCGGACATGTTGAACTTCGGATTACCCATAGCGGATATTGTCCAACTCCTTCTCGAAAAAGTTCATGGAAACAGCGGACCCCCTACTCCTCTTCTAAGATACGCCACTGTTCCGTTAAATGTTCAGTTTGAGTATTGCAAGTTCAATCTCAAATGACTGCTATGTTCCACTTCCGTAAAATAAAATTTTACTTGAGAGTGTTCAAGATTACGAAACACCCTGTATTTGTCTGTATTAGGTAATTCATGAAAACTGCATAAGATAAAAATCTTATTAATGCACGATATAATGTTCATCTGTGCCTATGCTAACAACATTCCGTATAATTGAAATAGTTAAAGTCGCTTTGAATGTGTTATAGAACAGCATAGTTATAAGGTTATTCGTAAAAGCAATGTTCAAACTGTGTCGAAATGAAGCTTATAATAAAGTATTCAACTGCTTGCAGTTCGGTTCTGACATATCCCGGCCGTCTGTAATTGCTTCCTCGGCCAGCCCGCCTGGATCAATGACCCGCCTGGCCTTCGCTGCTCGGCGATGCAGGCACTGTCGCCTACCCTCTTGCCGTGACAGTTTCTGTATGTTGCGTAACCTTCACGGTGCGCCTTGCTTGCGCTATAGAGCTGCTCTTACCTGCTCGTCTGATTGAGCTCAACTGAACTTGCTAGCACTGTCTTCATGCTTATGGGCTCGGCGCAGGCACGTGGCATAATCCCCCACCACAGTGCTCTTACGTCATGATCATAGTCTCGAACCCGTATCATCTCGGCTATTCCGTTATAAAATAACTTACTTCCATAAAATTATTTCCACATATAATGCATGTTATATATCCTCTTCTAAGATGATTAATTGCTATAATCCCATAAATATCTCAATAAAGCTTCACATCTCTATCCATAATTCCATCTTCTCACAGATATCAATGCCTCCTTGATCCTTGACCTCCTACGTCATCTTGGCATTCTTCTTGACGCGATCGGTGCGCTATCTTTTCTTAATTCTTTCTAAAACCTCAACTACAGCTTAATGTCTGCTGGCGTAGCCGATAGCCTAAACTAGGTATCGGGTACATCTCTCCCGTACATCTCCTTTTTTTTAATCAGGATTGAGGAAAAAAAATACACTCTCAGGCATTCTATACATAATACATGTACACGATAGCTCTACAATTTCCTTACTCAGCATGATGGTTCTTTCTGACTCTCAATAATGATGATTGACTTCCAATGATTAGCATCTTGATTCCGTGTTATTCTGACGTTTATTTCTTCTTTCTTCACTCGTGCTTGCTCGACTGACATCTCTCACTGTCTCTTCGAGTGGTGCACTAGGCTGTCTATCTTCTTGTCTCGACCTCTCATGTCCACGATTATCCCGTCTGTCGTTAGGATCGTTTCTTCGGCCATCCTGCCTGTCGTTCCCATTATACTGTTGACCATGGCTCCAGTTATTTCTGCCCCGATATCTATTGTTATATCGATTCCTGTCTTGATATCTGGAATTCTGGTTATAATTCCTATATCGGCTATCTCTCGCTTCTTGATCGTATGGCCTTTCATATGGTCCTCTATATCGATCATTTCCTCGAGCGTTACGGATGTTTCCTCGATTCCCTTCGTTCCGTCGGTTTTCCCAGGAATCCCTTCTGTCCGTTTGAGCTGCATTGTCTACGACTACCGCATTCACTTCTTGCGTGTTTCTGTTGTCGTTTCTGTTACTTCTAGGCGTAACCTGTGCGCTTGTATAGTCCAATCGCCGCAAAATGTCGTCATAGTGCTCCAGTGTATTGGCTCCCGACGCTATCAGTGATCGCTGTACCTCAATCGGTAACTGTCTCGCTATAGCTTGCAAAAGCTCTTCTTCTGGCAAAGGAGGAATAAGGAACTGTAATTTAGCCAGCTGTGACGTGAAATAGTTGGCATAATGCGTCGGATGTGACGTAGAATAGCGTTTTGAGTACATCTCCGCTCTTACGTTAAGTTGATCCTCGGCACTCCAGAATCTCCTCAAGAAAGCCATGGCAAATTGCTCCATGTTCGCAAAATTGCTTCTGAACGCTCGAAACCACGTAAGTGCAGATCCATCTAAGGCGCGTTCGACTATCCTTAGCTCTCTTTCTTTGGCTACCCTGTGTTCCGCCATGTAGTCTCGAATATCCCGCAGAAATTCGACTGGTGTGACTCCTGTATTTCCCGAAAACTTTCTCGGTTTGTCATCCAGGTTCCTAATAATGGTGACTGGACCTGAGTATCGTTCGCTTGGACCCAATGTACTCCTGTTCGAACTTGGATTATCCTGAGGGGTTGAACTAGCCCTTTCGAATGTCACATTCGGTTGCATTTGACGGTCTTCTCCCATGCTTGCTTCTTGATTCGTCATACTGCGGTCTATCGCTGTCTGATTTATCAATGTTTCCCCTGATGTGATATTCTGACTGGTGAAACTGTTAAACATGGATTCTAGTTTAGTTATCCTGTCTTCTGCTAATTTCTGGACCTGCGTCTTCAATTCATCTAACGATGTAACATCCTGCGTCTTGTTACTCTCGTCTAAGTCGTTTCTTAACTTGTCAATTTTTCCTTCGCACGTGTTCTTTACTGACGCGACTTGTTCTTTTAACAGATCAACATCTGTTCTAAATAGAGTTGAATCTATCTTCATCGCTTCCTTGTTTTCCGTAAACCTCGCTTCTAAGTTGGCCATACCTGCGATTAATTTTTCATCTAACCCTTCACGTTTCTCTTTTGCTTCGGCATCGACCTCACTATACCGTTCTTCCACGATTGCACCGACTCTATTTTTAAATAAAGCTAAGTTTTCATTAACCTTTTGCTCTATATCGTCGTCTATCTTCCTAATATCTTTCTGCAATTGATTTTCTAATGATTTTAAATTAGAATTAACCTCTCCTAAGACTTCCTCTTTAATGGTCCCAATTACTGTCTTTAAATCTTTAATCTCGTTACCTAGATTCGTTTCTAGACCTTTAATTTTAGTCTCGAAAGATACTTCAGTAGACCAATCTTGAATTTTGCCTACATCTGCCACTAAACCATCGATGTCGAATCTCAACTTCGATACATCTGATTTAATGTCTTTCTGTATGGACATAACGTCTGTTCTTAAAGTAAAAATATTTTCTTCTCCTCTACTTTCTAAGTCAATAATATTTTTCCTTAATATTTGAACATTTTCCTCTCCTTTCATGTTTACTGCAATTATGTCTAATTGTAAAGTCTTTAGCATCTCATTATTCTTTAAAGTTAAACTATTCTCTAATCTAGTTAACTTGTTTTCTAATTCAGTGTTAGTTTCTTCACTACGAGACTGTAATTTCTCTTCTAATGACTTAAAATTATCTTTCAAGTTAGCTTCACTAGCTTTTAAATGACTTTCAGTATTAGTCTGTAATCTAGTTTCTAATGACTTCAACTCATCTTTACTATTTGACTGTAGCCTAGTCTCTAATAACATCAACTCATCTTTGCTATTTGACTGCAACCTAGTCTCTAATTATTTTAAATTATCTTCATTAGTTGACTGCAATAATTTTAAATTTTCTTCCGTACTAGTCTGTAGCCTAGTCTCTAATGACTTTAAACTGTCGTTCAGATTGCCTTCGTTACTAGCCTGTAATGACTTTAAATTTTCTTCAGTACTAGTTTGCAATGCTTGTACATTCTCTTTACATTTAGCTTCTAATCTAGCTTCTGAATTATTAATTTGTTCTTTAACTTCCGTTTCCATCTTAGAAATAGTTTCTGCAATACCAGACATACCCGTCTGTAACTCTCCTAACACCTTCGCTAAATCTTCCGGCAACATAATTATATTTTCAATATAGGTTTAATATAGAGACGTTAGACAACAACACATCACAATGTCTCAATTCCTGCATTCACTTGGGTATAGGAAAAATATCTTATAACTAACATGATATTACTAATACGATTAACATGAACACTGGATTGGGCACACAAGTACATTGTCTGACTAAGTTTAATAAATTTTGTAACACGCTTAAATGAACTTGAGATCAATCTCTCAGTAATCTAAATCTGATGTGATTCCATAGAATAAACAAAATCGAAAAGCCCCACTAGTTGGATAAAGCCAATTCTCCCTCTCTCTCTGTACCCGTTCGTCCTGGGGATGCGATGACCCATCTGCTATAACATCGCATTCCTGGAGTTCCAGGACAGAGCGAAGTTAAATGAACCTCTAGTCAAATAAGGAATGTGTCGGAAATTCAGCTGAGTTATCGAAAAAGCAGTGGGTATCACGAGACAAAGTATCTCTAGGGTCGTTACGGGCTTAAGTTTAATAGAAATAATTCAAATATAAATGGGCGCCATCAACTGAATTCCTAGCAAACCACTTCCTTTCCGGATAAGCCTTACTCAAGACAAGGAAAGAAAAAGGAACATCACACCATCATCAGATCACAACTAAGATAAAAACAAATTTATTTTACTTTGATAGTCAGACAGACATTTTAAATATAACTCCTACCTAAGAGTATGGTCGAATGCCAAAGTTAAATTGTCATTGTCCAAAAATCGAACCATCTCCTTTCTAATCCAAAATTAATTTTATCCACATAACAAGAAAAATTCATAAAGTTCTCTTGGGTTCTCAGGATCACTGTAGCACTATGTCTTTCGTCACTGACATTTGTGAAACCTGAGACCTAATTTCTCTTTAATTTAACATCAATGTGGATTTAAAATAAGTTATTAATCTGTCTAAAACATACACATATAATAATCACACATATTAAATATCACGTAAATTTATGGTTTGCATGGCATAATTTGAACGTTGATCATGTTAATTAAATGCTCCTAAACATCGAATAATTAATTCACACTATTTACATCGTCATTAACAATCACTTATCTGTGAATTACAGAAAATTCATAGCTTATTGGTCATCATTGTCGTCATTATCAAAATTAAATATTTCTCACATTAATTCTCACTTCAAAATTCTACATATTTCTGTCAGAATCGTTAATTCATCACCATTACATCATTTAAATTCTCAACTCAAGTTGCAATTCCTTCAAATTATCTCTCAATTAAATTTATTTAATTCCATGTAAATTCATTAATCATCAGCTTCTTTAATTAATTATCACCTTCTAATTCAGTTATTCATCATCATTACAATCGTCTATTAATTTATTTCAATCAGTTTATTTTATCCAATCTTTAATTCATCCATCTATTTAATTCATCGATTTATTTCAAAATTTAATTTATCGAATTATTTAAATTTCAATCATCTGGTTATTTAGTTTTTCATTATTTCATCTAGTCATTCTGATTTTTATTTCATTAGGTCAGATCGTTAATATGCTTAAATCTCAGATTATTATTTCGTTAATTATTATTTTCAGAAAATCTTGTATTATCAACTCCATTTATTTGTTTAATTTCCTAACAAATTGTTTAATATGGTTTATAGAACGTTGTCTTACAGTATTATTACTTCCAAGTTATATCTCGTATTTAATTATCATGCCAAAAATATTATTGTCTCCACGACATCACGTTGGATCAAACTATCCACAACGACATTACATTTCTTCAATACTTCAAATATCACATTTGAATACGATAATTATTCCACAAAACTCCATAAATATTCAGCACATACAGCATGAATCTCAACAATTGCGCTAGACTGGGTACGACGACCTCATGTCTGCTTCAAAATACAATATCAACGTTGCAACTATCACATGGCAACTTCCACAAAATGCCTACCACAAACTCCACTTAACCATGTTGCATGATCTACAAAAAATATATAACTGGCTTCAAATTATCAACGCACACAATCTCCAATAACTGTAATTACTCTGATCACATCTAGACAACTTCTTAAACAATTGGAAAAATATTACTTCAGTAATTTAAGATCTGCTTTCAAATAGCATAAATTCTCTTACAATTCTTATAATTCACATCGCAGAAAAACACCAATGTGCTATAATCTCTCATATCAAAATCTGCAATACTGATCTGCCTTAAAATAAATCTGACCATTAATGATTAATCTTTCAAGATTCAATTACTTTAAATCCTTCTCAAAAGGTATCAAACACAATTATAAAAATCATCAAAAGCATCAGCTGTAACAACTGTTAAACTGAAATTACTCTCAAAAGAGTATAGCAACAAAATATTGGATTGGCAAACAAGAATTACTAAATGCAATCCTGTTGACATTTATCGTTACTTTATTTAACAAAATTTCGACTGATATGTGACTAGTAGTTCCTTGTTTGATTCACTTACATCTCGTGTACACTCGGATGATAAAAATGAGTCCCTCAATGGCGAGTAAGATGTGTAACCACCGTACAGTCGTATAAATACGAAAGACCTCGCCCCGTCGGCTTGGATGATAGTTCCCTAAACGATGGGTAAGGTGAGTAGTGTACCCGTAATCCACGTGGTCTTACCTGTTGCAATCCGATGGAAGGCTGGATCGTAGATTCTAGAAGTTCCCGGCTCAAATAACCTCTGAAAAACCTACCAACTAGGATCAACCAGGGATCAGGATACGTCGATATAAAAGAATGCGGTACGAAGATGCCAGTGGTGTATAAAATTACGATGAAACAAAGCTCAAAGGAACTCGAACAAGAGACTATAAAATAAAATAAAAATATCTCGGGCGTTAAGTTTAAGCAAACTCAAAAGAAAACCACCCACTGGTCCTCCTAACGCACTCCCCTTTTCTGATACAAAACACTAGTCGTTCTAATATTCTTTAAAATTAAATTCAATTTATTGACTAATCAATAATGACTGTCCGTCAATTAGACACGAAGTTAAAGCAAAACTTCTTTAAATCAAGTAATGAAAAATATGGTTTTATATAAATGCCTACAATAAGGCCCCATCCCATTGTTCATATCAATCGCTGAACAAATAACAAGAAAAATATAATATTGTTACATTATATACTGATGTTATACCCTTAAAGATTTATACAAATTTTACACTTTATATACAAGTTTCATCCTCAAATAGGATTTTGTTTTCAACGCTGCCTATCTTCATTTAATTTTACAAGTATGTTTCATGGTTATTAGTTCCTTAATTCGATGAATTCAACAATCAATTAAGATAATCAAATCGTATTACATTTTGTGAAAATAGTTCACTAACTATTTATAAGTTTCAAAGAATGCAGTATATTTTTACAAAAATTACTGAAATATTACATGTGTTATGTTGCATGAATTAGTTAAGTTGTTTAATAAGTATCTGTGTTACTTGAATATGGGTGTCATGATATAGACAATTAATCTCCGGCAAATCCTACTAGGCAAGAATAAAACGTAGGGTTACTTGCATAAAACAAGCATATGAAAAACATTCGTGATTCCAAATCACGAGAACTACAACATCAAATCCAAAAAGGTGATAGCTCAAAAGCTAATTTCACTCTTACTAAAACGCAATAACTACGTTAACGTCTTCTCAAAAGACTACAAGAACAATATCCAGCATTAATATTGACCATCCAATGATGTCAAATATTAGCTGCACTAACACAATAAAACGAATGCACAAAATTGCAATACCTCATTTAAGCTTTCCAAAGCTGTCAAGAATTAAACCCAAACGTTATTAAACTTGAAACCTTTCAGAAATTGCTCTGAAAATATCATGCCCCCATCATGAACGAATATAGAAATGCCACATATTACTTCTTTTCTAACTTCATTAAACAAGAAGCAACAATTTGTTAGATAAATTGCATTATTCATTTCCACAATAATCGTCTTTAAAGTCTACGATAAATTTCTGTTATAACAATGTGAACAGTTAAATTTGATTCACAATTCCAATATATTTATATATATATTTATAATGACTTATATGTGATAGAAAAATTGTAAATAGACACTATCAAAATAGTCGTTTCAGTTTCACTATCCAAATCCGAAAAATGGCTCAACTACTCAAAAGAAAACACGTGAGACTTACATCATGGAAAGGAGTCTATTATCAGATCAATAGATACACGCAAACCATTAAATCAAACGATGATCTATCCAAGAGTCTTCCCAAAAACGAATTGAAATAATACAAGCAAAAACTGAACAAAAATATTTAAAGAAAAATCTTTAATCAAAAATATATGAAAGTAGGCTGCAAATGCCTTGGCAATCAATTCACAATTGTTTTCGCCGGACGATTTCCATAAATCCATAAGCATGGAAAATAACGATGAGAATGCACTATCATTTCTAAAAGAAAGAATTCCTACTAGAATGGCAAAAGTTCAATCGAATAGTATCACTCAAATATTTTTGAAAAGTTCAAGTGCACGAGTATGTTGCCATCTTCTTCCTAATTACTATTCTTATACAAAGATATCGTCGTCTTGTTCCTAATTATGCTGCAAATATCTTCCCAACAAAATTGAATGCTTGGTTTTATTTCCAAAATTTGAAAAATAAAAGCAACAAAGTAATGCTCTAAATAGCATCACGTTTACAGTTAACTACACAAAAAATTACATTCTCCGACAGAAATGGTAAAAGAGAACCAGATCTAGCCTTTGAATGAAATTTATACTAATTAATGAAATATTGGTGAAAAGTATCAAACTAAAAGTGACAAGTTCTACTGTCTACAAGAGAAGAAAAGATTTCCAGCTACCTTGGGCGAAGTTCTAGTTGAAATTGAAGAATATGTATAGGAATATACATTCCTGTCAGGAATCGAACCATCGTCCCTGAGAAGCTCGTGGCTGGATCCGCAAGTTGTCGAACCAACTTCCTCCTAACCCGAAAACTACTGTCCACGAAACGGAGTTCCTGCATAATGCTTGCACAAGGCTCCCTCGACGTTAACAGTAAAGTAGCTTCCTTTCCTCGGAGAAGTTTCTTCATTCTTGGCTACTTTAAAGTCACTGGATTAGAACTAATGTTCTCAACATTTTCTTTCTCTTCATTGTAGAGTTCAAAAGGATGTCATTCCAAATGATCAACTCTGCTATTGCATTACATTCCTGAACGATATATTTAGCACATCATTACTCCAATAGTTTGTTTCTCACAAGAATATCCAGTCATAATGTTGTCGATAATAATGCTTTCTTGCATTTCAAACCAATACGTAGCAGATTTCCTCATTGAATTCTGTATTAACAAAGTCCATGTGTTGGCTAAGCTCACTCGTTCGAATCGCGGTGCGTGTAGAAAGCACTCGTATAACGCGTGATACACGGAACTTCCTTATACGAACGATAACATGTTCACTGCATAAAAAGCTGTACTCAAGTGTGTGTTGTCTCAAAGCTGCTGATCCAAGACACAGCTGGTAGTCTCCCAAGATGCATCACACCTGTATCGAGGTGGACAATCGAACACAATCGATTATCATTTCATATTTCCTTCCACTAGTTGCAATGTCAAGTCCATAAGCATGTGCTGTGCACGTGATCAGGAGTGTGGCGGGGTAGTCTAACCATCTCCTTAGAGCATATGAAACGAACTGTGCCTCACAGTCCACAGTCAAATTAATGTCAAGCAATAACTTCCAAATACGTCTCGCTGTCATATCAGGGTTCCAATAAATAGCAAAATACTGTCTCAGTAGCCACCATACAATCGTATAAATACGAAGGACCCCACCTCGTAGACTATATGAGTGAATGTATCAGATAGGAATCAACAAGTTTCTAGTTGTCATATAAAAGCGATGTTCATTCACCAAAGTGAATAACTTCTTAATATCTCCAAACAATCCAATGAAAAAAAATCCCTACTGATGAATAATACACACTCGCTAGTATGCAATGAACTGACGAAGTAATCTCTGATAATCAATTGCAGATCACGAGTTCGAAATACTCGTTACACAAAAAAAACTATTCATGAAAAATATCCTAGCTGGAAAAATGTCTAAAAGACCAAACATCTGCTTAATAAAGTCAATCAATGGTGAGAATTTCGAATAATGATGCCTGCCATATCATATGGTCACTCCATATTCTAGCAAATTCGAAGTATAAAAAGTCAAACCATGTCTTAATAATCATATCACTCCTATTAGAAAAATATACATGTGTGCCCAGTATTCATGAAAATAATCGTATCAGGTAGTTATGACTCTTACAGTACCTTTCATAATCAGCTGTAATTCAATTTCCAAGATCGTCGATTTTCCCTACATAAAGAATTTCTCGAAAGATCGGCGTGCATATCATTTCATCCATGAAATGACGATTGCCTTCGAAATCCCAAGTGAATCAGCTGGTGGACTCCTCTCGTCAGGAATCGAATCCATCGCTCTGCGGTGCCATCTTGTCTCTATCAGTGTCTACTCGGACATGTTGAACTTCGGATTACCCATAGCGGATATTGTCCAACTCCTTCTCGAAAAAGTTCATGGAAACAGCGGACCCCCTACTCCTCTTCTAAGATACGCCACTGTTCCGTTAAATGTTCAGTTTGAGTATTGCAAGTTCAATCTCAAATGACTGCTATGTTCCACTTCCGTAAAATAAAATTTTACTTGAGAGTGTTCAAGATTACGAAACACCCTGTATTTGTCTGTATTAGGTAATTCATGAAAACTGCATAAGATAAAAAGCTTATTAATGCACGATATAATGTTCATCTGTGCCTATGCTAACAACATTCCGTATAATTGAAATAGTTAAAGTCGCTTTGAATGTGTTATAGAACAGCATAGTTATAAGGTTATTCGTAAAAGCAATGTTCAAACTGTGTCGAAATGAAGCTTATAATAAAGTATTCAACTGCTTGCAGTTCGGTTCTGACATATCCCGGCCGTCTGTAATTGCTTCCTCGGCCAGGCCGCCTGGATCAATGACCCGCCTGGCCTTCGCTGCTCGGCGATGCAGGCACTGTCGCCTACCCTCTTGCCGTGACAGTTTCTGTATGTTGCGTAACCTTCACGGTGCGCCTTGCTTGCGCTATAGAGCTGCTCTTACCTGCTCGTCTGATTGAGCTCAACTGAACTTGCTAGCACTGTCTTCATGCTTATGGGCTCGGCGCAGGCACGTGGCGTAATCCCCCACCACAGTGCTCTTACGTCATGATCATAGTCTCGAACCCGTATCATCTCGGCTATTCCGTTATAAAATAACTTACTTCCATAAAATTATTTCCACATATAATGCATGTTATATATCCTCTTCTAAGATGATTAATTGCTATAATCCCATAAATATCTCAATAAAGCTTCACATCTCTATCCATAATTCCATCTTCTCACAGATATCAATGCCTCCTTGATCCTTGACCTCCTACGTCATCTTGGCATTCTTCTTGACGCGATCGGTGCGCTATCTTTTCTTAATTCTTTCTAAAACCTCAACTACAGCTTAATGTCTGCTGGCGTAGCCGATAGCCTAAACTAGGTATCGGGTACAATACTTTACTTGATGATCAGCGTAGAATTGATACCAGTAAACATAACGAAGAGGTAAAGAAAAATAGAGCCATATTGATACGAATTATTGATGCTATTTGCCTCCTAGCTAACCAGGATCTACCTCTACGGGGACATGACGAATCAGATGGCTCTTTCTACAAAGGCAATATTTTAGAATTTTTGAATCTTAAAAGAAAATATGATTCACTTTTAGAAAGTCATCTAAATTCTTCCACAGTATTTCAAGGAACTTCTCCCGCGATTCAAAATGATATCATAAGAGCTATTTCTGACGTAGTAAAAGAAGAAATAAAAAATGAAATTAACTCCGTTTCATTTGTAGCTATAATGCTGGATGAAACGTCAGATATTGAGAATAAATCTCAACTATCTACAGTTATCCGCTAAGTAAAGGGCAGCACTATCTATCAAAGATTCTTGGGCTTCGTAGATGTTAGTGCTGATAGAACAGCAAATGGTTTATTTGCTCATGTGGAACAAGTAGTAAGTGAATTTACAATTTCCATTAAACTAGTGGTTCAGACGTACGATGGGGCTTCTGTAATGAGCGGTCATGTGAATGGCTTACAATCTAAAGTCTTATCGGCCTATCCAAACGCAATATTCACCCACTGTTATGCCCATGTTCTAAATCTTGTTCTCCAGCAGAGTGTATCGGTGATTAAAGAATGCAGAATATTTTTCCAAACATTGACTGGACTCTCTGCTTTCTTTTCTAAATCATCTAAAAGGACACATGCGTTGCAAGAATTTGTGCAAAAGAAATTTCCGTAAGTAGCACCAACCAGGTGGAATTTTACATCACGACTTTGCCACACTGCAAAAGAATACAGATCCGAACTTTATGAGTTCTTCGAAAATATCATAGAACATTCTGGTGACTGGGGTAGTGAGACAGTCATAAAATCGCAAGGTTTTTTGGCTTTTCTTCAAGATGTTGAAACTATATTTCTATTGGAAGTATTTTCTATGTTGCTTGCTTACACAGACATATTGTACAATCTTCTACAAACAAAGGATTTCGATATTCTTTACTGCAGCAAGAAGGTAAATGACATCAAAGATCAACTTCAGTATGATAGAGAACATTCTTATTCATTAGTTTGGAACAATGCAATTTCAAAGAAGGATGAACAAACTCTGATCAAACCAAAGCGACACTGTCTAGATAACAATGAACAAGAACATCGTTATCGCCGCCTATACGTTGAAATTGTCGATTGTTTAATTCATCAGATTGAATGTAGGTTCTCTCAACTTGAGAAATTGGAATATTTTCATTTGCTACATCAACATAGGTATATGGAATATAAGAAAACATTTCCCGAATCACTGCTACAAAAACTTTTGGCTCAATACGGAAATTTATTTGACCGCATTGGATTGAAGAATGAATTAAGTGTTCTCTACACATCAGTTGAATTTCATGGGAAAGATGTTCACGAACTTGTTAGATTTATGCATGAAAATAACCTCGCTTCTGGATTTGGTGAAGTTTATAAACTTGCTAAATTAATACTGACAATTCCTTGTACTACAAGCTCTGTGGAACGTTCGTTTTGTGCATTAAGAAGAATCAAGACTTACCTACGAAGTGCTCAAACACAAGAAAGACTGAGTAACTTAAGTTTGTTATCAATCGAAAAGGAGTTAGTACACAAAATGAAGGACAAAGACTCATTTTATAATGCTGTGATTGAGAAGTTCTCTTCTCAAGAACGAAGAATACAGTTGATGTTTAAATGAAAGAGTTAGGCCTACGTGGTTTTAATTACTCATCATTATCATCTTGTACCGTTTCCAGCCCCAGGCTGGGTCTGTTTGGAACATAAGCCTCGCCACTTAGTCCTTTCTTCCCACCAACTCTCCGCTGTCACTCTGGTCCAGTCCTCGCCTCTCTTCTTGACACATTCCTCCACTCCTTTCAGCCATCTATCTCTTGGTCTTCCCCTTGGTCGTTTCTTCTGCATATGCATCTCATGCATCCTCCTGGGAATCCTCTTCTCATCCATTCTCTTTAAGTGTCCATACCACCTCAGTCTTGATGTCTCAATCCTACCTTGCAAGGGCTCCTCCTTCACCATCTCCCTGACCTCTTCATTCCTCACCCTGTCTCTTCTTGTTACTCCGATCCTACTTCGCAGGAACTTCATTTCACCTGCCTGTATTCTGCTTATGTCTCTTTTCTTCATTGTCCACGTTTCTGAAGCATAGGTCAGTATCGGGATATAGTAGCTTCTGTATAACACTTCCTTGCTTTTTTGTGGGACATCTTAATTCCACACTAAGCTCCTAATGCTTCTCAGAAATGCTTCTGCCTGTCTGCCACGTTCCGTAATCTCTTTGTCATTTCTCCCATTTTCCTCCACTATACCTCCCAAGTACTTGAGACTTTCCACCTTCTTCAGCTGTCCACCTCCAAGTGTTATCCCACTCATTGGTCTGTCCCTTTTCCTGGTCGTTAACAGGATCTCACATTCACAGATGTTGAACTTCCATCCGTACTCTCCCACTGTTTCTTCCCAAGCCTTCAGTTGCTCCTGAATTTCCTCCTCCTTGTTTCCCCAGACCATGAGATCATCTGCAAACACCATTGCTTTCATCTTATCTTCTCCTATTTTACCTGCTATCCGTGTCATTACCTCGTCCATAACCACAATAAAGAGAAGGGGTGACAGCGCACTACCCTGTTGCAGGCCACTCATTTGTCTGAACCAGTCTGTTCTTTCCCCTCCAACTTTCACACAACTCACACTTCCACAATACATCTCCTTCACTCTGCCTACAGTCCCTTTTTCCACTCCCATGTTTTCCATTGCTTTCCAAACCTTCTCCCTACACACACTATCATAGGCCTTTTCGATGTCCAGGAAGGCCATCAACAGATCCGCTCCAAATTCGTAGTGATGTTCCTGGAGCTGTCTCACTGAAAATATGAGATCCACTGTTGATCTCCCAGGTCTGAATCCGTACTGCTCCTCTCTCAATTTTCTCTCCACTTTGGCTCGTATTCTACTTTCTAATAAGAGGTATGAGTGTGACTCCCCTGTAATTTCTGCACTCCTTTCTGCTTCCTTTCTTAAATATTGGGACAATTAATCCTTTCTTCCAATCTTCTGGGGTCTTTTTCTCCTTCCATATCACCCTCATCACACGGTACAGCCACTGTTTCCCAACCTCCCCTGCTGCCTTCACCATTTCAACACTCACTTCATCCACACCCGGTGCCCTTCCTCCTTTCATCTTGTCTAAAGCCATCTCCAGTTCTCTCCAAGTCAAGTCCTTTTCCATTCCTGTGTTGTCTTCTCCATCTTCCAATACATTGCCTTCCTCCCTATGACCATTTGGATTCAGCAAATCCTCAAAGTACTCTTTCCACACTGTCTTGAGTGTCTCTTTGTTGTGTACCTCATTTCCGTTTTTGTCCATCATTACCACATCCTCTCGCAGACCTCTTCTCTTACTTTTGACCATCCCATAAAGTACTTTCTTATTTCCTCTGCTGTCTTCCTCCATCATCTCTGTCCACTTTACCATCCACTTCTTCCTTTCCTCTGCGACAATCTTGTTTGCTTCTTTCTTCTTTATCTTATAATCTTCCCTTGCCAGATCAGTTCTTTCCTGGAACCACACTCTGAAAGCCTTGTTCTTCCTTCCCACAGCTTCTTTTACTCTCTCATTCCACCATGGTGTCTCTTTACACCGCTTTCTGTTGCTTGTTCTTCCACATACTGCCACTGCAGCTTCCACCATTGTGTTTTTGAATTGCTTCCATTCCTCTTCCCCTGTTTTAGGATTGTCTGTTGGCATCCTTTCCCTTATTATCTTCTGGAATTCTTCCTTGACTTCCATTTCCTTGTGTTTCCATACTTTGATTCTCCTTTCCTGGTACTCTGTCCTCTTGCTATCGTAAACAACTCCCAGGTTCATTACAAGTATTCTGTGGTCGCTATCTAAGGCCTCTGATGGTATTACCTTTATATCTCTGACACTTCTCTTCATTTCCCAGTTGTACAGCATGTAATCTACCAAAGATTTCATTGTTAAATCACTGCTGTACCACGTTACCTTGTGGCTTTCTTTCTTCCGGAACCAGGAGTTGCCTACCACTAAACCGTTTCTCTTGCAAAAATCCAGCAACTTTCTCCCTTCTTCATTCCTGCTACCCCATCCTTCTGCTCCCAATACATTTTCATATCATTGTCTTTCACTTCCTACATGTGCATTCAAATCTCCCATGACAATGATGCTCTGACCATTCAACTGCTGTTGTAGCTCCTCCTCAAAGTCTTCCTTCTCTTGAGCTGTACATCCAACTTGAGGGGCATATACCTGGACTATCTCCAGGCTTCTTCCCTTTACAGTTACTCTGATCTTCATGATCCTGTCACTTATTCCCTTTACCTCTTCCCTCATTCCATCTCTCACAACTACTCCTACTCCGCTGCTCCTTCCTTCACTGTTCCCACTCCAGTACAACCGGTACCCTTTCCTCAGTTCTCTGCGACCTTCTCCTTTCCATCTTGTTTCTGCCAAGCCCAGTACATCCAGTTTTCTTCTCTCCATCACATCTACAATCTCCTCCACCTTTCCTGTCAGTGTCTGTATGTTTAATGTCCCAACTCGTAGTCCATTAGCATATCCGGGTCGTCGTCGTTTGCATCCGTCCTTTCCGAGGCCTGTTCCTGTTTTGAAAGCAAATATGATATCCACTACTGGCTTGCTAGGCCTATCGTAGCTTCACCAGAGCCCCGTCAGCCGTCATTTTTCAGGGTTCCCATAGAGCCTTCACAGCTACCGCAGCGGTCCCGGGGCACACAAAGTCCCCGCTGTACTTCTCCCCTACAGGCAATCCCCTACTTCATGCCGTTGCCCGTCTCCCACCACGTGGTCAATGAGTCACGCATAATCTTTCCTAGACCAATAATTACTAGGTAGCATGGCCTGCGTCAGCCATATAAGCACCTCTGGTTTTTGTTACGCATAATCCTTTCTCTAAGGGTTGCAAAACCTTGACGTGGTGAGAGTGTTTGCGAGATCTAATGATCCTTTGGGCTATGCCGGCAGTAGCATTGCTACCTCAGGGCCTCCCTTGCCGGACAGGCTAAATGTGAAGATCCAGGCTAAGAAGCCACGCAAGAAGATGTGGGAGACGGTTTTAATTACTAAATTTATGAAATATAACCTATATGTCACTTGTAAGAGTTCTGTGAGCCCATAGATCAACTGTATATATGTTTTAACACCACACCCATACTTTTGGTCCAGCATACGCCACTGATGTGCTCCCCTGGTGTTTGTCACGCAGAGTGGAAATAGTCACGCATAATCTTTCCTAGACCAATAATTACTAGGTAGCATGGCCTGCGTCAGCCATATAAGCACCCCTGGTTTTTGTCACGCATAATCCTTTCTCTAAGGGTTGCAAGACCTTGACGTGGTGAGAGTGCTTGCGAGATCTAATGATCCTTTGGGCTATGCCGGCAGTAGCATTGCTACCTCAGGGCCTCCCTTGCCGGACAGGCTAAAGGTGAAGATCCAGGCTAAGAAGCCACGCATGAAGATGTCCAACGACTCCAAATGCGGAAGAGGAATGAGAGTCCCAACGCAGGAGGAGGCAGAAGAGACACTTCAGGATAGGGAGGGGCAGACATGCTTCCAAAGCCATGGTGAAGGCAGCTTGTCTAGAGGTTGGATGCCTCGAGAACAATATCCCCATCCTCTGCTAGAGGTTAGGCGTGAGGTTAACAGCCTTACCCTATAAAAATATCTTGTTGAGAAGAACCAAACACAGAATAATCAGGACGGATCTTTTGAACGACGACCAAAGCAAGTTAAAAGGACACGCATAAGGAAAATGGACATAAAAATGGCTATTTGGAATTTAATAATGATGTTACAACCAGGGAGGATGCAAGAAATTGGGAGAGAGATTTATAAATTTGGATTGGATTTAGGGGCACTACAAAAAATAAGATGGAATGGAAGAGGAAGAATTGATAAGAAAGATTTTATTTTATTTTATAGTGGACCAGAAAGAACATGATTATTTGGTCAAGGATTTATTGTAAATCAGAAAATAAGGAAAAGTGTTGTAGGGTTGGAACCTATATCTGATAGATTATATAAGCTAAGATTGAAAGGGTGCTATAGAGCATGACAATGATCTTAGCACATGCACCAACAGTGGGTGCAGAAGAGGATTGTAAAGATTAGTTTTATGACGAACTAGCGAAAGTAATGACCAGATATGACCTGTTGCTTACTCTTGGTGACTTCAATGCAAAGATTGGACGTGAAGACTTTATGAACCAGGTGGCAGGACGATATTAATTCCATGATGAGACAAGTGGAAATGGTATATTGCTCGGCCAGTTGGCTGCAGCAAATAATTTGGTTCTTAGGAGCACCTACTAGGTATTTCAATCATAAGAACAACCATAAGGGCACGTGGCAGCTACCCGGAAGTGACCAAGTGAACCAAATAGACCTTGTCTTGGTGGGAACAAGATACACTTCGTCCGTTATTGATATGCGTTCCTGCAGAGGACCCAATTGTGATTCGGACCATTTCTTGGTCAAAGTTGTAATAAGGCAAAAACTATCTAATGCACAGATGAGACAACCATCAGAAAGAAAGAAGTGGAACCAAGAAGCTCTGAACGACCCAAGAAAAGTAAACAATTTTAACGAGGAGATTAAAAGGCAACTGCAGACAACAAATACTATGGATATCGAAGAGAAATGGGAAGATATTAAGTCAGCAATTCAAGAAAGTGCCCAGGAAGTATTAGGAACTGAAGAGAGAGTAAGGAATGAATGGTTCGATACAGAATGTGAAGAAGCAATGGACAAGAAAAATAAAGCAAGGAAGTTAATGTTACAAAGTGATAGAAGGCAAAGTAGAGAAAGATACAAGGCACATAGGAGAAAAGCAACAAAATTATGTAAAAAGAAAAAGAAGGAAATGTTAATGAGAAAGTTAGATGGAATAGAAGAGAGAAGACAACAAAACAAAGTGAGGAAATTTTATGCAGAAGTTAACTGGTTCAGGAAAGGGTGTCAACCTAGGCTTACCGGATGTAGAGACAAACAGGGGAAAATATTAGACAACGAGGATGATATTATCAATAGATGGAAGGAACATTTTGAGGAGCAATTAAAAGTAAGGACTGAAGAAGAATGTGATACACATCCTAAGATAATGAATGTAGAACCACATATAGAAACACCAACCATTCATGAAGTGCAGCAAGACATTGAAAGACTAAGGAACAATAAAGCCCCGGGGGAGGATGGCATTACGAGCGAGATGTTTAAAAACTCGGGACAAGGAATAATATCTGAAATATATGATCTTATCGTCAAGATATGGGAAGAAGAGAATATGTTATCACAGTGGAACATTGGAATAATTTTTCCCATATATAAGATAAGTATAATTTGCAAATTACCGAGGAATTACATTACTGAATATCGTCTATAAAGTGTTTTCCAATGTTCTATTAAAAAAGTTGCAAATCTACCATGAGGAAATAGTAGGGGAGTATCAATGTGGGTTCTGCAAGAATAGAAGTACCATTGATCAAATCTTCATTGTTAGACAAGCGATGAAAAAATGTTATGAACACAGTGTAAATCTTCATATGTTGTTTGTAGACTACAGACAAGCCTTTGATAGTACTGACAGGGAAGGATTGTACCATGGCTTCCTATAACCAGGCCTTGCCCCTAGCAGAGCGGCAATACCGCACTCACGTCTGTGTGTGGCGAGCAGTAAGCATGGTGATGAATGGTGCTGAACGTGTGAGTCCGTATAAAATTGGATATATTCTTTTATCGCTCGCTGTTTTTTCAATAGTGTTTAAGGTAGACCCGAGAGCGAAGGCTAATAATCTGGGAAACGTAAGTGCAGCACCTAACACAACGTCGTTATTCTACACACATCAAAAAAAGTTTTGCATCACCTCGGTTCCCAGATCTCCGGCATATAGACGTTGACTGTGTATATTGTATCCAAGATACAGTCCCTTTGACTGTTCATAGATGTCACTAAAACTGCTCAAAGATGTAAACAACCATGCATGAGCAGGGCCTATTAGACGGAGGGGGTACGACAGCCGATCAGTTCCAGTCATTCCACCAGGACGAAGGTACGCTGCTCATGTTGTCTGTAGTTCTACCATGCCTAGAAGGTCAATACCGCAGTTCGATCGCGTCCGCATTGTTACTTTGTGTCAAGAAGGGCTCTCAACAAGGGAAGTTTCCAGGCGTCTCAGAGTGAACCAAAGCGATGTTGTTCGGACATGGAGGAGGTACAGAGATACAGGAACTGTCGATGACAGGCCTCGCTCAGGCCGCCCAAGGGCTACTACTGTAGTGGATGACCGCTACTTACGGATTGCCGCTCGGAGGAACCCTGACAGCAATGCCACCATGTTGAATAATGCGTTTCGTTCAGCCACAGGACGTCGTGTTTCAACTCAAACTGTGCGCAATAGGCTGCATGATGCGCAACTTCACTCCCGACGTCCATGGCGAGGTCCAGCTTTGCAACCCCGACACCATGCAGCGCGATACAGATGGGCCCAACAACATGCTGAATGGACCCCACGGAATTGGCATCACGTTCTCTTCACCGATAAGTGTCGCATATGCCTTCAACCAGACAATCGTCGGAGACGTGTTTGGAGGCACCCTGGTCAGGCTGAACGTCTTAGACACACTGTCCAGCGAGTGCAGCAAGGTGGTGGTTCCCTGATGTTTTGGGGTGGCATTATGTGGGGCCGACGTACGCCACTGGTGGTCATGGAAGGCTCCGAAACGGCTTTACGATACCTGAATGACATCCTCCGACCCATAGTGCAACCATATCGGCAGAATATTGGAGAGGCATTTGTCTTCATGGACGACAATTCTCGACCTCATCGTGCACATCTTGTGAATGCGTTCCTTCAAGATAACGACATCGCTCGACTACAGTGGCCAGCATGTTCGCCAGACATGAACCCTATCGAACATGCCTGGGATATGTTGAAAAGGGCTGTTTATGGACGTCTTGACCCACCAACTACTCTGAGAGATTTACGCCGAATTGTCGTTGAGGAGTGGGACAATTTGGACCAACAGTGTCTTGATGAACTTGTGGATAGTATGCCACGGCGAATACAGGCATGCATCAATGCAAGAGGACGTGCTACTGGGTATTAGAGGTAGTGGTGTGTACTGCAATCTGGACCACAAATGCTGAAAGTCTAGCTGTATGATGGTACAACATGCAATGTGTGGGTCTCATGAGCAATAAAACGAGCTGAAATGTTGTTTGTGTTGATCTCTATTCCCTTTGTATTTAACGGTTCCGGAACTCTTGGAACCGAGGTGATGCAAAACTTTTTTTGATGTGTGTATAATAATAAATGATAGTAAGCTCTCGAATTCTATCACACGTGGTTGCTCTTCTGTATTGTTTCAAAGCTTCATAAATTTTGATCTTTAAGCTTCATACACTCGTAAAAATTTTAATGTGTTGAAACAACAATCGTGCGTTGATAGTAGCGGAGTCTATTCTCGTCAATAATCAGTAGGCCTACATTCGATCGACCATGACCTAGGATAGTTACTTTTCTCATGTCTTCGTTGGTATTTAAGCAGTGTAAAAAAACAGATACACATAAATCATTGATATGGGCGTACTAATTCGTTACTACCGGGTGAGTTAGCCGTGGTGGTTACGGCATGACTGATGGCAGTCGCTCACATCCGGGAGGCGAGGAGGTTCGAATCCCCCCACCGGCAACCTTGAAGATGGTCTTCTGTGGTTTCCCATCTTCCTTCCAGGCAAATGCCGGGGTTGGTCCCTAACTATAGGCCACAGCCGCTACCTTCCAAATCCTCGTCCTTACATTCCAACTCCCCTCCTTCCCTCCCCAACGGTACTTGTAGCTCACCCATTGGGTGTCCGTCTCGAAGCAGCTACAAAACTGGCGAGCCGAACATGTCCTCGGACACTCCCGGCACTAAAAGCCATACGCTAAAAAAAAAAAAATAAAAAAAAAAAAAATCGTTACTAAAACATAGATAGCGATTTATTGCACGAGGAAGTTACCTTCGTCTATTTCTGTTTCGTATGATGTCAGAATAAGAATGCCTGCTGGAAATGACAGATATGAATGATGGAGTTACCTACTGTAATTAGCAGAGGCAAGAGATGTCTCGAGAAGTCTAATGATGTTTTAAAATCATCATCATCATTTTCAAACCATATTATTGCCGTTTCTACGGGGTTGGGGTTGCACTAAGATGATTTTTTAAAATGTGGCGATTGAATTTTACGGCCGGGTGCCCTTCCAGACGCCGGCCTCACCAAAATAGTTAATGAGAGATACAATGACTGAAACTGGGCAAAGAATTGGATGGAAGCGTCAGTGGCCGGCATTTTCCTGGAGCTAAAAATTGGAAACCACGGAAAACCATTTCAAGAACGGTTGATGATGGGGTTGGAACCCACTGGTCTTCCGAGTCCAGAGATAGTCTGATCCCAGGGCCTTGCACCTCAATGTGAGTAGCTATCCCGGTCGATATTATCATCATTATTATTATTAGTAGTAGTAGTACAGATAATCTGTACTGGGTTTGCCGTCAGACTCGTGAGACATATCACATTAACGTAATATCAATAGTATTTAATAAATAAAACAAAATTATTATTATTATTATTATTATTATTATTATTATTATTATTATTATTATTATTATTATTATTATTATTATTATTATTATAGACAGATGCATTGAATGGCCTACTTCAAGTGAAATCAGGAAACTAAAATTGTTAACACTTATCTGTTGTATTTATTTGATTCTTGTCATGTTTTAGTATAAGTTAAATTTATGTGAAGTAATTTTATCAGGTTTATCATTTAATGGACTAATTATCAAATAACTTACATCAGAATCTTCTTTTGGCATAAACAGTATACGCACCTTCCCCCCGTCCATACATATTAGTAAAATTCTTTCCAATAACCCGATTTCAAATTAGAATATTGAGAGACAGCAATGTCTACTCTGCCCTAGGCACACTGCCGAACCCGGATGTATGACGCTAGCGAAGTGGTGTTGCAATTCGGTGTGGCCAAGGCCTGTTTAAAGGTAGCTATGATTGTACAGATAGATGGAACAGAAAGGAATTTCCGGAAAGCTAATAAGATTAGTGAGAATACCTGCAGAAAATGCTAAAGCCAAAGTAATGGTGGAGGGTAAACTTGGTGCTGAATTTTCCTTGGAAAGAGGTGTACCAGAGAGTAATGCCATGTCCGCTTTGCTATTCAACTTTGCTTTAAATAAAATATTGGAGAAATTGGAAGGAGCAAATAATATAGTATATAAATCAACCCAAATGTGTGCCTATGCTGATGATGTAGTATTGATAGCAAGAAGACTAGACTATTTTAAGGAGATGTTTGAAGAGATGAAGAAGGAAGGGGAAAAAATGGGTCTAAATGTGAACGTGGCCAAAACAAAGTACAGTACATGCCCCTAACATCTGTTGAAAGAAGAAGAAACTGTGATAATTTAATAATAGACTCCTGCACATTTGAAAATGTTGTAAAATTTGAGTATTTGGGTGTTCTAGTTAATAATAAAAACGAAGTGAGTGAAGAAAAATATAGAAGGATTATTATTGGAAACAGAGCACCGATAGTAGTGGCTACGCTGGCTAAAGCCCAGCATTAGGTCATGGGGCCAAGCTCTCTGCTGACTCGGTAGACGTGTGGGTTCGATCCCCACCGTCGGCCGTCCTTGAAATGGTTTTCCGTGGTTTCCCATTTTCCACACCAGGCAAATGCTGGGACGGTACCTTCTGACAGGCCACGGCCGCTTCCTTCCACATCCTTGCCCAGTTTCATTCACCATCATTCATTTCATCTCTCATTAACTCCTCTCATGAGGTTGGCGTCAGGAAGGGCATCCGGCCGTAAAAACCATCGCCACAAAGACTTCCATCGCATCTCATCCCCGACCCCGTAGGAAAACGGGAATAATAAGGGGTAGACATACAATTAATGGAAACAGAGCCTAGTTAGGCAATTTGATACTCATTAAGTCGCAATTGTTGTCGCATAAAACAAAACTCAAAATTTACAAGACCTTGATCAGACCAGCGTTAACTTATGGCTCAGAAACATGGAATATGTCGGTTCAGGATAGCAATAAACTTAGGGTGTTTGAGAGGAAAATAATACGGAGAATTTATGATGCTGTATTGGATAGAGGAGACTGGAGGATACGGACTAATAAGGAAATAGATGAAATCCTAAAAAACGAAGACATTGTTCGATGTATAATATCACAAAGACTACGATGGCTGGGCCACATTGAAAGGATGGAAGACAAAAGAATACCAAGGATTACATATAAAGCCAAAATGGAAAGAAGACGACACCCTGGTAGACCTAGGAATCGATGGAAAGATGAAGTGGAGGTGGACTTGCAAACAATGAACGTACGACCCTGTACGACAGCTATCCAAAATCGAGATGGATGGAAATCTGTGGTAGGGGAGGCGAAGGCTCACACTGGGCTGTAGAGCCAGATAAAGAAGAAGAATCCTTTCTAGACCAATGGGTTTGGCCTAGACTGATAATTACTAGGTAGCGAGGGTCGAGTTACCCATATATGCACCCCTGGTTTTTGTCATGCACCGTGGAATTAGTCACTCATATGACCGACCACATGACAGGTTTATTTTGTATCTTACATGTTGGCAACACGAACGTAACGTCAATGTATGCGCCTAGGCAACAGTTGAAGAGACCTCATGCGCTTGAGGAACATGGCTGCCATCGTTCAATGGGCAAGAAACAAAGAAGATGATGATAATTGTTGTTTTATGGGGCCTAACATCTAGGTTATTGGCTCCTAATGGTGTGGCTGATCGTGAAGATGAAAATGAAACGTAAACTATAACTAAAACTAACTTATATACTAGAAGAAGAAATAGAAAACCAAAGGTGAATAAGGCAAAGGACAGGAGGAAAAGAAATGCCCTCAACCCTCAAAAAATGCGGACTGAGGGACTTGGAAGGAAGGAGAGCCATGAAAGGCAGATAAGAAAGTGAAAGAGGAGAGGGTCCGCCCCAGAGGGAATGGATAAAATGGGGAAAACCGGACCCAGCTCAGGAATCCCTCGGAGTCGCCAACTCCCGAACTCACCAGCCGTGAGCCCCTGAGGGTGTAGCAAAATCCAGGGTACACCAGAAGTGGTGGGGCTACACACACCATGCCTCCTTGAGGGCCTGGAGCAGAAGGCAGGAGATAACATGAAAAGGAAAAGAAGGCTAACCCCTCACAGAAGGAGGGTATCAGAAAAGATGAGACAAGGGCCAATTAAGGCGGGAAAGGAAGAGACTCTCTAGGCCTCGGATACCCTAATACCGTCGGGGTCGGAAAAGAACAAGAGTTGACCAAGGGAGGTTGAAACGAAAGAAGACGGAGAGGAGCCCGGCACAAGTAAGGGGAAGCAATGCCTGACTCAGCTGGGGACCCGTGGTCGACAAACCTTGTCCCACTAGTTGTGAGCCCCTGGGGGGAATAAACAAAAACACATATTTCCTGTGCACTGGTGATAAAGGTCAGCAATTCCAATTGGTATTGTCCCCTAGATTATGAATATAAGGTATGAAAATCATGTATTATCCGTATTAGTGAAGTTGTGTCATAGAGGCAGGTTCCTGTCTCATTCACTATTAATATAATTACTAGTTATGGCGGCGATGGAGAGGCTTGTGTTCCAAACAGACCCGGCCAGTGGCTGGAAACTGTGCAAGATGATGATGATGGATGGCCGCGCTAGCTCCCCTGGTTCTTGTCACGCACAGTGGGAATAGTCACACAGGTAAGGACAATTTGCAAATTAAGAGTTTAAAAAATATGTTATCGTAGTGTTATATATTTGCACACGATATTGCAATTACTTCACTTATAATGTTGCCTGAAGGACGACCTATGTTATCGGTCAAGGTTTACATTTTCTGGATCCGGGTGTGTCTGTGTCCTGTAGCTGGCTTTAACAGTAGGCCTATTTGGGTGGTGGATTCATCTTTTGACAGGAACTGTAGAATTTGTCACAATTTGAAAAGCCACACTGAAGGATGCATGCAGATGATATACAGGGAAAGTAGCAAACACATAAGCGTAAAATGCTTGTCGATAATACATTCAATGGTACACTGGCATTCATAAGTCCATGGCTTTTGGCAACTAGTGCTAAATTTCAGCATTCCACAGAGCATACCTACAGCTATTGCGAATCACCAGTTCGTCATGTTTCTCCACTTTGTTATAAATTCAATTTTTAAAAATAATATATGTATATACTGTATATACCGTACATAGGCCTATAGGGCTACTGTAATATATTTTATGTTTGACCCTGACTATTATGTGTCAGAAAACTGTATCATAATGATGGTCAATATAACACTATTTTTCATTATGAAACAGTTTCTCCCAGCAATCACAGCTCAAGAAACAGTTGTTTGACCAATTAGATAAGGATAACATCGCACCTGCACTGAGTTCCAAGGCCTTCTAATTCAAATTTCACTGCGTTGCCTAGTGTCATAGTGGGGTAATCAAAGAGGCCATGGTCAAATACAAGGCATTCCCTGCGTCCCATGCGCTCTGTTCAGTACATAAAACTGGCGAAATCTCGACAGATATTTATGAATATTTATGTTCGAACATAAAATAGTTATAATAATAATCGTCGAACATAAACAGTCGTATGCAACTCGCCTATAATGGTAATTAAGACACTCGTATGGAAATTATAAAACTCGCGTACGCTCGTTTTATAAACATACTAGTGTCTTAAAAATTGCCATTATAGGCTCGTTGCATAATGTACTATTGCGCACTCCTTGTTTAACTTTTTTCCTAGGAAAAAATGCAAGCAGTTTACCTTGTTTCATGTGACTGCGTTCAAGAGACGAGGACATTAGGTTTTTAAATCAATAACATCAAGAAAAACAAGGCATGCAACACTGATTAAATGCAAGTTATTGGGTAAAATGGTACAGGCTAGCTCAAATTATCTTGTTTTGCCATGTTCCATACTCAACAGCAGTGAGTTCCTGTGTTCTTAGCCTCATGTAAAATCTACACATATGTTGCAAATTACCATCTGCCGTAGGAGTTATTGCACTTGAATTAGATAGGCTATACTGGTCAGGGTCTGCATCCTGGAGAGACCAGCATCCTCCCCCATATGATTGGAGAAAGAAATCAGTGATAGAAATAAAAGGATAAAGAAGGTTGAAAATTGGCATTTATCACCGATAGAACCGTCCTCCTAGTGCCTGAGGACTACAAGATGTGACTTTCAATGGTTGAAGAGAACATTAACTGTCATGTAGTCATAGATTTCAGTGGCATTCATTTGATTTATTTGTGGACAGTGCAATGACTATACTTTATGACGTATATGTGTATAGCAAGTGTCTTTCTCATCTTATGGTAAGAGAATAACACATTTTTTATGCGACATCTTATGCAAAAAGAACTGGAACGTTGTAGGTCATCTCATGGAACGAGATCTTACCCCATAAATTTTATAAGACATATTCATTTTTCTACCTTGATGTAATTCAGTCATATACAGTAGTAACAGACATTGAAACATTGCTAGCCTGTTGCGGTGGACAGATTTCATATTATGATTTCATTCTCTTTAGGAAATGTAGTAGTACCTTATGTACCGTAGTTCTCAAATCATGTTACTAATGATTAATGTTATCCGCTTTTCTTGTTCATCTTTCACTCAATGTAAATAGTTTCTAAAGTATGATTGTGTAATGAATGTGTTGTGACTGGACTCCTTGTTTATGTACATATGTATATTTTACTGTGTTAATTATCCCTCCCAGTGTGCACTCAGAGTATTCAGTTGCTATGGGTTGGCTGCTCTGTTAAGACCAACACAGTCAGACAGCGACAATGAATGTGGATGGCTATTGTCGACACACTCAGTACACATGGAATATGGACATGCCGGCTAGTCATTAGCATCCAGATTCTCATGAACAGACTGTTCCCAGGGAGTTGATGATGCCCGTAGGGAATCAAAATGTAAAGACTTGGGAGTTTGACCACCCTGATTTGGATCTCTTCGTTTACCCATGACCAGGTCCTCCTTCCCAAATAACACCGACTTCTGATCACAGGCTGTCACAATAGGTGCTACCCAGCCAAGGCAAGGCCCCCCTAGATTGGAAGGCATTGCCCGGGGGTCCGATGACTTACGATGCCTTATCAGCATGTACCCCTCGGCTTGTACTGAAGATATTCAGTTCTGACATTCGGCTGGGCGGGGAAATGCGTGGTCAGGCGGATACTACTGTACAGGTACAAGGTGTACCCACCTATCGGCTTGGCCAAGAGCGAACAGGCTTTTCAGCTTAGTCGCACACATAAGCTCCATCCCCTAACAGCAAGCACATATAGAAATTTTGAGTACCAGACCCTGAAAGCATTAACGGAAAGAAGTGCGATATAAACTAATGAGAGTTACATCTCAGGGATGAAAGTCTTTTAGAGCTGACGGTCAAACCCTTGAAAGGGGACCGGACCGAGAAACCCTTTTAGTCGCCTTTTATGACTAGCATGGATTAACTTGGGTGTACTCGCTCCCTCCCACCCACGGGGGATCCAATTCACAAACCAACTCGGAAGCCTGAAAGAATTACCTAGGTCCCCGCTTTTAGTCGCCTCTTACTACAGGCAGGGGATACCGTGGATGTATTCTAAACCACCCACCCACAGGGGGGCCTGCCATTAGGAACGCTTCCCAAATGATAGAAGTTCAGGCTGAGGATCGTGACCATCTTTGTTTCCTATGGTGGGAAGACTACTCTACCAGAAAATTGAAGATGTACAGACATTCCCGAGTTGTTTTCGGAACAACATGTAGTCCTTTTATTTTGGGAACAGTGTTGTAACATGTAACCTTTTGAAGGTTCCTATAGGAGATGTATCGACTGCTAACAAAATGGTGAAATCGATGTATGTTGACAATTGTGTAACGTCTTTTGATCCTGTGGAAGAATATGAAATGTTCCGCTTAGGTTCCACAAGAATATTTACAGGTGCAAAGGTGGAACTTAGATGGTGGGAAACCACAATGAGTGATCTTGCCTTATACACTAAGACAGAGGTGGTTTGTGAGAGTAAAGCTAAATGTCACTGTATCACAAAAGTTCTAGGTCTGAAATGGAACAGAAAACGGGATACACTAGCCGTTGAAATCGAGACAGAACCACTACTCTTACAAGATGTTCTCACAAATAGAATGTTATTGTCCGTAATACAGAAAGTCTATGACATCATTGGATATCTCACCCCTGCGATAATCCCATTCAAGTTCCTGTTACAGGAAATGTGGAAAACTAAGGAGACAGAAATCAGATAAAAACCCAGATCAAAAGTACTGGGACTCCCCGCTTCCTGTACTTATGCTAATGAGTTCATGCAACGTTACAGTGAAAACACTCAGCTAAAAACAATGAAAGTACCAAGGCTGTTGTGTTCCTGAGAATTGAGAATCCAGATGGAGTTTCTGTGCAGTTCATGTTGGCAAAAGCACGATTAGCACCCCTCAAAACTCTCACCATACCAAGACTAGAATTGCTGGGTTGTTTGATTGGCAGTCGTCTTGCATCATTAATTAGATTTTCACTCTCTCATGAAAATGTTAAAGAGTATTTTTGGACTGATTCTTCAACGGGTCTAGCTTGGATAACTAGAAATGAAACATGGGCTACTTTCTTTTGGCAACCGAGTGAAAGAAATAAGAAAGCTGACGAATTCACAAGACATGTGTCAGGTGTTCATTACCCTGTAAACATTCTGTCACGAGGATGCTATCCGACAGAGTTAAATAAGCCAAAGTGGTGGGAAAGACCACACTGGTTGTGTTGTCCTGAGGAAGATTGGCCCATCCATCATACAGCTGAAAAGGGAGACGGAGATACTTTCCTGTCGGAGGGAAGGAAAATTACAGTTGTCACTACAACATCGATGAGTTTGGAAATGACAAGGAATCTCACCTATTTGCAAAGAACAAGAGTTGTGGCATGGGTATTGAGTTTCTAAAATAATTCCAAAGGGATTGTATTGGAAGTCTGTTGTGGTCCTTTAACCTTGTCAGAGATAAGAGAGGCAGAATTGACAATGATCAAGAACGTGACACAATCAGTGGAATAAAGATAGTTCAAGACGAAAAGGGACTAATAAGAGTAAAAACCAAAATTGTTTTGGGAAATGACCAATTAAACTTCAGATACCCAATGTTGATGCAGAGGAAGCACGAAGTGGTGGAAGCCCTGATCATAGAACAACACCAAGTGCATTGCCATGCTGGAATTCAGTTCCTAGTTACCTTCCTCTGAAAGAAATTTTGGATTATACAAAGCAGAAGGGCTATTAGAGGGATCATATCACGGTGCCTGCAATGCAAACAGCATAAAGTTACGAATGTTGAGTCGAAACCTGCTCCATTAGCCAAAGATCGTGTCAAGGATGCGACCGTGTTTGAAATAGTTGGAATGGATTTAGCCGGCCCATTGTTCCTGAAAAACAACTCGAAGGAGTGGATTGCCCCATATATCTGTGCGGTTTACAGAGCTGTTCATCTGGAACTGGTTTCTTCACTGAGTATGGAGGCATTTCTTCTATCTTTGAGAAGATTTATAGCCAGGAGAGGTCGCCCCTCTGTCATCTATTGCGACAATGGGACCAACTTTGTTGGAGCTGCCAAGGCACTTAAGGGATCGGATGTGTAGATGTTGAAAAGTCAAGCTCAGTTCCAAGAGATTGAGTGGAAATTCAGTCCCCCTACAGCGCACTGGTGGGGTGGCTAGTGGGAACGTCTCATACACTCCGGGGGCGTGGTGGCTCAGCGGTCTAGCTGTATGCCTCTCACCAAGGCGGTCCGGGTTCGATTCCCGGTCAATGCATGTGAGATTTTCGAAGTGAAATGCCATGTCCTGTGGTTCGGATTCCACGTAAAAAGGAGGTCCCGTGGCTCATAATCACAAGATTCACGGTCACGTAAAACTACAATCTTCCTTTCATACACTCCGATAGAGATTTACTGAAGAGGATGTTGGGAAAGTGTGCTCTGACTTTTGAGGAACTCCTCACATCACTGTGTGACGTGGAGGCTAAGATCAATGGACGACCAGAAAACCCGGATGACTTGATCCCACTAAAGCCAGCTATGTTCCTACATGAATCTGGTACTGACCATATGGTGGATTTGGATACAGTTGAAAAGAAGAAATTCCGGTCTCGTCTACATTACAGGTACCATCTAATGGAAGAACTGAAAGGACGCTTCAGAAGGGAATATCTCTCGCAGCTAAAAAGAAGAAGGGATATGCCCATAAAGAAGGTGATGTGGCACTACTTGGATCAGAGAAACATAAGTGTGTGGAATGGCCATGAGCCAGAATTGTGAATCTATTTCCCTGCAGGGATGGCAAGTTTTGGATGGCTAAAGTGAAAACTCAAAATAGTGTTTGGATACGTCCAATTGAACGACTGTATCCCTTGGAAATTGATGATGGTGAAGTGGACAATGTAAAGAAACAATGTTTAATTAAACCTAAAGTTTCAAATACATATGTAACTCGAAGTGGTCATGTCGTGACACGAAACTGGAAATATCAGATTTAAAGATGTGGACTGTAATCACCCACCACAAGACACGGTAATTGAAATACTGTAGTTCTCCCCATTTCAAGGTGGGAGGATGTTGGAAAATCAAACTTATGGTTGTATTCTCTCCCATGTCACTTCTTTGGACTTTTTAAGTTAGTTGACTTGAAGTGACATGTCTTTACTGCTGCTATGTTTTGGACCCTATCTTTCTTGTTGTCACGTACATTCTTTTGTTCTTGTTCAAGTGAAACAAAAAGCATGATAATCGTTTAACAGGGTCCTATTTAAACGTTACAAGCCAAATATATATTGGAGTCAGATATGTAAACCTGCATTATTCATTATATTTTAACAGGCTCTGTGCATTGTACCCAAGGAATGGGAATGAATTGTTAGTTAGTACTTAAAGTACACATAGTGTTCAAAAATATTTTAGAAATTGTATTATGTTTATGTAGGGTACTGTATGATTGAAGTCGGGTTGACAAATGTCTTTACATTCCAGATCAGCTATTGGTTTAAGCAAGTGTATTAGAAATACGTAACCCAAAAACTGATCTTTGGTTTGAATTAAGCGCCAAGAAGCACGCCACCCTTGGTGGCGGATTTAGTAACTACCGTATAATGTTCTTGTTGATTCTATTGCCTTCCATTCTATATTATGGCTGTATGTGACCAAGTAGGTTGGTTTGTATAGCAGGGAGCATGCGCCATAGACGTTCGTTATTCCTCGTCTTACGCATGACATCACTGCAGGAACACGCAGCGCGACACACAGTTTGTTTATGCTTGTATTCAGATGCTCACCGCATGTGTATTCAATCTATACTAATATAATAAATCTGAAGAGTTTGTGTTTTTTTGTGTTTAAACGCGCTAATCTCTGGAACTACCAGTCAGATTCGAATTTTTTAATTTTGTTTATATGATAGCCAGATTCAAGAGGAATAGTTTAGGCTATGTTAAATTTTGGACAGACCCCTCCATTCCCTGCATTTAGGCCCTTTGGCACAAATCTACACCTTTTCACCGATCTGAACCAAAATGTGTATACTTAGCCATTGGAACCCTGCGATTAACACTGTTTACATGAAATTTCGGACAGACCACTCCATTCCCTGCATTTATGCCTTTTGGCACAAATCTACACCGTTTCACCGATCTAAATCAAAATTTGTTTACACATCCTTTGGAACACTGCGGGTGACACTGTCCACTTTAAATTTCGGACAGACCACTCCATTCCCTGCATTTAGGCCCTTTGACACAAATCTACACCGTTTCACCGATCTGAACCAAAATGTGTTTACTTACCCTTTGGAACCCTGCGAGTAACACTGTTTACATGAAATTCCAGATAGACCACTCAATTCCCTGCATTTATGCCCTTCGGCAAAAATCTACACCGTTTCACCGATCTGGACCAAAATTTGTATACTTACCCTTTGGAACCCTGCGAGTAACACTATCAGCTTGAAATTTCGGACAGACGACTCCATTCCCTGCATTTAGGTCCATTGGCACAAATCTACCCCGTTTCACCGATCTGAACCAAATTTTGTACACTTACCCTTTGGAACCCTGCGGGTGACACTGTCCACTTTAAATTTTGGACAGACCACTCCATTTCCTGCATTTAGGCCCTTTATCACAAATCTACACTGTTCCTCCTAATTGCACCAAATTATACATATATTTTGAAACCCTGCTGGTAACACTGTCCACTTGATATTTTGGACAATGCTCTCCATTCCCTATGTTTAGAATAACAAACAAACTGAACTTGAAAACCATGTATTAAGGCCCTAGAATCATTCATGTCCGTAGTAGTATAACTGAAAGAGTATTTTAATAAGTCTATTGTTTACTGGCAATTCGGGCTGCATCACATCTCCCCTACCAGTGTTCTGGTGCAGAATTGCGAAAATAGTTAAATCTTGAGCTGCTTATAAATTGCAGTCACGGGGAGTAATTAGTTCAAAAACATTTATTTTGCCCCTTAAAACAGTTTTCGTCATGAACATATTATGCCTCTGTATCAGTGCAATGGTGTAGGTGCAGTACATTGAGGTTATCACCTGCAATAAGCGTTGGTGCTTTCAAATTTACCTTAATTTATTCCGAAACTTATCATTGAGCACTATGTGGCCAGTTTTCCAAAGTGTTCTGATTATTTTCCTACGGCACTATGCGACAAAAGACGACACTATTGGTCTCTACATTTCTAACAGACAATGAGATATAAGCCCTAGGCAGTGTCTTTTATTTCACTTACTCCTCTTTCTAATCATTTTTAATAATTTGTTTGTAAATTACATGTGTCAGTGCTGTAGTTAGTAAATAGCTGTTTCCCTATTCATTATTATCATTAGGGGAAAATGACCTAAAGTTACGTCCATTATACTGTACTGCTTATCCATGGTATCCACAGAATGTTCAATGTCAATTTTCCTGACTTTTCCTGACCATTTTTCAACAAAATTCCTGACTCGTGAAGTCATCGTTACAACGGAGAAAAGGTTTATTGAGCAAACAAATATATATTATTTTTTAAAATTTGCAGCCTCCACCATCCCTCTATCTGGCCAACGCTCGCCTCCTTATTCATTCAACATACAAAATAAAGTAAATTATAATGCAATAATACATAAATCAAAGTACTTAATAAACTAAACTATAGTGAATTCACACAACATAATATTTATATTTATGGAAACATGTAACATGTTTAAAACTTAAATAAACAATTAATTTTATATTACAGGAAGATCAAATTTTTACTTTGGTACTAAGATAACCGTAATACTATAAAATCAGTTGTTTTACAGTAAAAAAAAACACAAAATACTGTATGGTTAATGTAAAATTCCTGACTTTCTAATACTTTTCGCCTTTTTTTTCCTGACTTGCGCCATTTTTTCACACTTTTTCCTGACTTTTCCTGACCAAAAACAAAATTCCTGACATTTCCTGCCCGTGGACACCATGTTATCACCCTCACTACAACCACCACCACCACAAAAAGTTATATTTAATTATTTTTTTCTTGTAGTTTAAGTATCATGTGCCGGTTCTGTAGTAGTATTCATTACCAACCATAAAACAAATAAATCCACCGGGCAAAGCTGGGCACTACTGCTAGTTTTTAATAAGAGTATTAATAAGTGTTAGAAATGCCAGAGTATTTGTCATACAGTAATAAGGCAAAAGGTACAGATATAGTATATCATTCATTTCCGAAAGATCCACAGCTACAAAAGGTCCGGGTACTAAAGTGCAGAAGGAAAGATCCTTTTAATGTTAAGACTTCTACCACGTGTTCGCGGCGTTTTACGGGTGGAAAATTAAATTTGGGACCTGAAAGCTGAATTATTGAATTTACCTAAAAAATTGACGCTAAAAGAAGATGCAGTACTAACAGTGAACCTAACTGGGAGCAATGGCAATGGTAATAGAATACCGGGGACAAGTTCTGAAAGTGTAGGCCTACCACTATTTACAGACCATGTGTCAGACGGACAGTCTTCGGGAGAACATGCAGAAATAAATAGAACTGAGAGGCTGTATTCCAGGGAAGTTCGGAAGATCTCAATGGAGTCTCTTGCTAATGTGTCGCCGAAGAAAAGGAAGATTGATCAGTCTACCTCCACTGAGGATACTACCTCTGGTGAAGTACAGTAGCTATTGAAGCAAATAAAAGTTCTGGAAGAGAAGAACAAAAGATTGGTCTAGATGCCTTCCAAACTTCAAATAAGAAACAAGCACCTTAACGAAGAACTGAAGACCAAGAGGCGAAAACTGAGACTTAGTTCCAACCTACGAGTTAAACATGTGGAGACTGAGTGCATAATATTCTTGGAAAACTACATTTTCAAACAACCAGATTAAGTGTTTGATAAAAAATAATAGGCAGGCTAAATGGAATAGGGAAGACGTCTGCAAAACAGTAGCACTACGTGCAGTTTCCAGAAAGTGTTACATTTTAAGAAATAAAGGATTTCCATTGCCCAGAATATCAACTTTAAAGAGATGGGTGAAGTGTTCCTTCTGTTGTCGAGCAGGAATTCAACTGATGAAACAGGGTGACCGCTGGTTACCTAAATTTATTTTCCCTGTGTTGTTATAATTTTTCCCTATGCTAAATTGAACCTTTTATCAACATATATACTTTTATAAGGATACTATTTATGTTTACTTTCAAAAAATAAAACAAAGTTTATGTACGGTAAATACTTCTTTTTATTTATTATAGAACGTAAAATAAATAACACATAGTCTCTTACGACAATGTATATCTTTCACAAAATAATCACAATTATTTATGCATAACATTTAATCACAATTAACATTACGCTGGAACGAGTAATACGAAAGATAGAAATCAATCCAGATGGAACACTGTTTAACAGAACAATGCAATATCTTGCATATGCTGACGATGTAGATATTTTGAGCAGAAATGAGAGGAGGCTTATGGAAGTGTTGAGAGAATTAGAAGATGAATCATTGAAAGCAGGGTTGTGCATTAATGAGGACAAAACAAAGTATATGGTAATGAATAGAACACAAAGAAATACAGGAGGAGATCAGGTAAAAATAGGAAGGTATAGTTTTGAAAGGGTTGCATCCTTTAAGTATTTAGGGTCAGTCTTGACAGAGAAAAACGAGACTCATTTAAAAATAAAATAAAGAATTAAGGCAGGCAACAAGGTTTATTACAGCTTGCAGAATCTTCTGAAATCTCGGCTGATCAGCAGAAGGCGCAAGAAACGCATATATAGGACGGTGTTACAACCCATTGTAATATACGCATCTGAGACATGGGCAATGACAAGACGTGATGAGATCCTTCTAGACACCTGGGAGAGGAAAATATTACGTCGTGTATATGGTCCTGTGCAGGAAGAAGATGAATGGCGTATTATGATGAAAACCGAGGTATACGAGATGTATGAAGAGCCTAGTGTTGTGACGGAGATCAAGAGAGCAAGACTTAGATGGCTGGGACACATCGAACGTATGCCAGCTGAAAGAACTGTAAAGAAACCAAAGGGACGTCGCCTGCCTGGATGTCCAAGGAAAAGATGGCTTGACGACGTGGAGGAAGATCTCCGGCAGATGGGTGTGAGAGGCGGCGCGCACAGTGTGTCGAATCCCATATCTAGGTGGAAAAAATTAACTGCCGCAAATGAAAGCGAAAACTGGCCCATTCGATAGTGAACAAACCAGATGGTGACCTTCGGTTTTCCTTTTCGCCCTCTGGTGCGTATGAGGGAGGTTATAGGTGCTATAACGTCTTCCTGACAGTTATCAGGCATTTGATAAGAGGTGTCGGAGTGAATCGAACGTTGTGATTCTTGTGAGTTCTACGAGGTGTTGTCTTCTGCGACTCATGGAATAGTGAAAAGAGGTTTGTGTTCTCACTTTTATGCGTAATACTAGCTTTTGCACTAAATAAATTATTTACTTTATGAGTGCCTCATAGTGCCACTTTACTTTAAACGTCATTCGATAGGAAATTTAATGTAGATTCGGGATCTGTAGTGGTTTGGTTGCGCACGAATGTGCATGATGGTTTATTTTCTTATTTTCAGTGACTATGTGGGCATTACCGCGAGAAGAATTTTTCAACGTTAGGCGGTCGTGTCATAAAGAGGGGCGTTCAGACATCATATTTCAATATGTTATGAATAAATGTGATCCTACAACTCTTACAGACACTGAGGTTCAGGAGCTAAGGAACAAAATTAAGTTCATATCTCATAATACAAACAAAAATGGGAGAGTGCAGGAAGAACAATGCCACGTAAAACTCCTGGTAATCTACCTGTGGAAGCTATAGCGTTACTTAATGACTCCCAAGGAACTTTGATATCAAATGGAGAAGACCAGTATAGCAATGACTTTGATGCTCTGGACTCTACAGAAGAGTAGGGTGACGAATGAACATTAGACATTTTGTTATTATTAACGGGAATGAGATTAATGAGAACATTACTTGAAGCTAAGGAAGCTTTTAGTTATTCGTGGCCGTTAATCATGCGATCATGAGCCACGGGACCTCCTTTTTACGTGTAATCCGAACCACAGGACATGGCATTTCACTTCGAAAATCTCACATGTATTGACCGGGAATCGAACCCGGTCCACCTTGGTGAGAGGCCAACAGCTTGACCGCTGCGCCACCACGCCCCCAACATTACTTGACGAATGGACGTTTTATTTTTATTTGCAATGGGAGAAATAGGCCTAATATTCAATATATGTTGTCTATATTTCCATGCTTTTCTAGAGAAATAATATTGTTTTCGTGTGTGAAGTATGTTTACTAAAACTACGTCATTAACAGGACTGTAAAATGACATTTTGTTATAAAGAAATTGTTTGTATAATTTTGACGAATATTTATTTTTTATTTTTAGAAAATAAATGTTATTTTTTGTGCTATTTCGTTGTTCTATGTTTAATAACAATTTAATATACGTTTCTAATCTGGATGTTTTTTACATAAAGTGACTTGGTCTATTGCCTCAAATAAGGTGTAACAAGAATACTTGACTGAAAGTCTCATTGATATTCATATTTTATCCAGTTTTAAATAGTATGTTAACCACTGTCATAAACTGTAATGTACTCATCCAAATCGTGATTTTTACTACCGAAAATGGATGATTCTTTTGTTGCTTTCGGTCATTTATTACACCTCCCCTTACCCCTCACCCCTATATATTTACCACCGAAGATCGTACCCTTAAGACGATGCCAGAAATGAATTCAGCGACCTCGAAAACGGTATATTGCCAACTTTTAATAGAACTCCAGCACTATTAACGAAGTTATTAATTTTTTCCACCTAGAATTGGGATTCGACACACTGTGCGCCGTCGTGCCCGGGACCGGAACGAGTGGAAGAGGATCGTTGAGGCGGCCAAGGCTCTACATGGGCCGTAGTGCCAATGGGTAAGGAGAGGTATTTAATCACAGACATTTAGGTGACTTTGAATATGCACTCACCGGCAAAGAAAGCGAAACACTACGAATTTCAGACTAAACTCGATGTTGGACCATTTCAAACCTTATATTAATCAAAACTATGGCATTACAACAATATGGCAATGCATCATAAGTTAATTACCCTAATTAGCACAATAATTGATAAACATTATTCACCAAGACAATCACAACAGTGCACAAACACGAATTTGGACATGTCGAAACCTGAAATTCATCGTAGGCTTGTTCGCCGACCTATTGCACTGTATGATCACGAATGTTGTAGACCAACCGTAATGTTCACATAAACACGTAACGCGAGAATTCACAGCAATAAACCTTGGTTATTGTTGTCCAAAGGCGGGAAGCGGTAACATTGGTGTTGTGAAGATCACGATCAACAATTTTTATCAATTTTTGCGCTGAAACTTCTCAAATGAGCTAATTAAATCACGGCACATTTCCATATCGCTTCAAAGTCACATCATTCAATTTATACCAGGTATGAAACGGGCAAATGTTGAGTTTTGTCTGATATTCGTAGTGTTTCGCTTTCTATGCCGGTGAGTGTATTTGAAGTTCTTATTTCTTCAATATTTTTATTTTCATTTCCAGCTCATGTTGTTTTGTGCACAATTCTTCCTTTTCTTTATTTAATACCTTTAACTCCTCATCCTTTCTCTTCTTCTTCTCGTACTGACTCAACTGCTCTATTTCCGTTTCTCGTTGTTTTCATTCTTCGATAGCGATTTTGTCCTTAGCCCTACCTCCACAACCGTAACGAACCAATTCATCATCAATGTTTTTAGCATCTTTTCCACCTACATCCTGAATTTCATCCCTTGCTCTTCTTATTGCTATAAGAGTTTCCTCGTGAATGTTTTCCACTAACATTCCTTTGTCAATGAAAAAAAAAAAGAAAAACCTACACAAAGGTGTTAACCTGAGAAAATATCAGGATAATTTTTATGATCTGCCACACATCATAATATTCTTCCAAGCCCTTGAACTGTTAAGTATAAAAATGATCCAGGCAAGATTTACTCGTATCAAATTGTTCAAGCTCAGTCTTGTTGACACGAGATATAAAACGACCGAACTGAAGTACGGCTCGATCTGACAAAAGCGCAGTCTCATGTTGGCTGACGATCCTTGCTTTGTGAATTTTTCCTGTCATGTGGCTAGTGATAGCAATCTAGCCCATGTTGCTCAAAGCAATCTGCTTTTTGCACACGTTACAAAAAGCATGTTTGGCATTCTTGGTAACTTCTCTTAACCAAGGCTGATAATCAGGGTACTTTGACGGTTGCAGCTATTCTGAATTGAATTTCGATGATCCCTCCATGATCTTCAAAAAATACTAAATACAAAAGTGTTAGTTGTTGATGAGTGACGTTTAGGTTATGTAAACCATTGTCGTTGCAGTATTAGTTTTATTACTCATTGTAGTCAAAGAAATTCCATTTAACTGTATGTCTCTTCGCTCGTCATTACTTATTAGAATAAAAAACGCTTTGAGAGTCTGCAAATCATTTACATACACAAGTCGACAATACAGGAAGGATGCCTGGGACATAAGCAAACTCAATTCAGATTTTGTGCCATCTGTTCACTGAATCACGTTGCACCACAACTATACCCTATTCCATATAAGTTGAGAGTCAAATGTCAACACGCCAGAGCCGCGGAGAAGAGCTCTTACCTCTTACTAACATGAAGTTAAAGCCAGTTTTCAATTAACCTTTTAAGTGCTGAGATTTTTCATTCGCATATAATATAACTTGTAGAAGCCGTAACTTGTAACTTATCAGCAGGGCGTTATTCTGAAATTGTCTTCAAGTTTTGGGTCTTCAACAATCTAAATGTAAAATCAAAATCCTTCGTATATGTTAAGTTTTATTTTAAGACAAATCAAAATTAATTTTTATGTGCCACACTTCCATTACCTCCATATCAAGTAAAGGTCCCAAAATGAAATTATTTCCTAAAATCAGGGGGAAACTAATACATGATGTTCCTTACTAGTGATTAATAACTGAAGGATTCTTTAATCTGAAATAACAACACGGCGAGAAGAACTTGCTTGTTGTTCCGTCATGCTTATTCACAACACAGATGAACTCTAACTGTAGACGGCGCACGTCTACAAAATGCTCGGTTAGTTACTTCTGGAAGCAAAAGTAGAAATCTCAAATAGTACTACATGATGTCCAACAGATAGCAGAGCATGCCAGAGATCGACTCGGCACTAGATCGCAAATGGTAAATATGTAAATAATGGACGTTCTCTTGCACCGTCTATAGCCGGCATAGCAGCCAACGGGTAAATACGGTGTCTGTAATATGTCAATAGAAGGTAGTGTGCTCGTCTAGGTAAGAGCACTTCTTCGAGGCTCTGGCGTTTTCTCACGAAGCTAATTTTTTTGACTTAGGATATCCTGAAAGGCAAACATCCGAAAAGAAAAAATGGCAGAACAGTCAAATTACGGTACTTAAATTTTAGTCTTATGCGAAATTAATTAATACCGCCATCGATGCATTATTATTAAGCCCAATCATAGGTCAAGACATTTTCTTTTCATCGTGCCAAATTTTTTCCCTGTAGTTTCCCTGTTTATTCTATGCAATTTAAATTCCCTGTGTTCCCTGCGTTTTCCAGAAAGCGGTCACCCTGTGAAAGCGCAAGCAGAGCGGTTCACCAGCTTGGAGCGTGTGTGTTTTATCACTTGATGAAATGAACGTTGACAATAGGATATGTTACGATCAAGATAAAGATCACATTATTGGACCTCACAGTAATACACAAGTAGTCATGGTTCGAGTACTATTTGATAGGTGGAAACAGTCGATATTTTTACGATTTTGGTTTGCAAATGACGGCAGTTTTGCTGAAAGAAGTAATAACCTCTCTAGAAGATGTTGGGTAGTGTTGTTGACGTTATTTCTGTTTTCAATGTGCTTAGTCTGAAGTAGTAGTTTACACTCTTTCCACCTCATAGCGTAATCCTCCAAATCATCTTTGTCGTTTGAGCACTTTGCTCTGAGCAACGATTGTAGTGTAATTTTCCAAGTAATGTACTGTGTGGAATGAACTTTAATGTTACACACACCAACACATGTTTCCCGAATCCAGGAGTCCCAGAGAAAAGAATATGGGTATTTATAGATGTCCCACACCTTTATAAATTGATGAGAAACCATTTCATTGATGATGGATATGCCTAGGATTTTCCTCTCCATTCTTCTCTGGCACACGTCTAATGCTCTCTTTTGCTAGGCCTATAAGTACCAAGTCTGACAGGCGTAAGTCAAAACTGGATTGATGCATGTGTGGAGAGCCTCTAATCTGAGTTTCCTAGTTTCGAAGTAGGTTAGGTCGTATATACGCCCAGTCGTCATTCTCCTGCCATTTACTCCAACAGGTTATAATAATTTAATAAGATGTGCTCGAAAGAGCATTACTTAACCTACATAATACACGAAAATATCATTCTAAATACAATTTGATCTTGCAATGCTATTTAGTTTTCACTGTAGTCTCTGATGGATTTAGTTCTTTTTGCACACTTAGTTAAGTGATAACGGTCACACCTCTTGTTACACAACGAACACACACAATCATCACCTGGCTGGTGAAAACCTTGAGTTAAGCAAACCTTATGGTGAAAACCATGAGTTGCAAGTCTCGTTATCACATGTCTTAGATCCTGTCCTGCCTCAGTCCATTGTCGATTCATCATTATGCTAGTGCTATAAATATAAGGGTAGATGTCATTTCTCTTCCTTCGCCACAGTTCGGGATGCGCTTGGTAAAGGCCGGTAGATGGCAGCAGGAATTGCAATCTCAGGTCTTCTAAGAAGCTTGCTAATTCGTATACAATCCTTGAGGGTGCATACATCCCAACTCCCATAGCACTCTTCAGATATCGTGCTTTAACACTTTCTAATCGTTTGAAATCGCTACTCGAAAGCTTATCCCATATGAGGCAATTGGAGTTATTACTGTTTTGAATAATGACATTGCAGTGGGCAAAGAAAGTTTTCGGATAATTTTTATTCGATGAGTGGCTTTCGTAGCTGCTAAAGCCCTTTCCTGAGTGTGTATCCTGTAGAAGGCAATGTCGGTAGTAGATATACTCCTAAATACCGGAAATTATTCACTACTGTTAGCATATCTCCTTGCAGAATTAAATGATAATCGAACGCCAGTTTGCCTCCTTTTCTAAAAGTCAAGTGCACTGTTTTTCCTTTGTTGATCATTAAACTGTTTTCGTCTGCCCATAATTCTAGCTTCTGAAGAGCGGCATGCAAGTCACTTATGCAATGAGATCCTAGGGCCATGTCATCGGCGTACATGATAAGTACATGTTGGGTAGTCTTGGATGGTGTTCATAATGTCAGCTGTCAAGATGTTAAAGAGTAGGGGACTCATAGGATCGCCCTGAAGTACGCCATTTGTCTGACGGACCTCTTCAGATTGAACTACACCGTCATTTAAAATGATATAGTTGTATGCTAGGATTACCTCAACTATTCTTGCTAGGGGGTTAGAGTTTCCTAGCATCCCTTTAAGTTTATTTATGAGGATATTCCTGTCTATTAAGTCAAAAGATTTACGATAGTCTATCAAGACCACGTGAAATTTCCCTTTCTTGTGCCCCAGAGCCTGTTCCACTTCTTTTTTTTTTGCAGTAATGCCACTGCTTGTAGAGTACGCCGTCTTTCTCGAAAGCCGAATTGGCAATCTGGTATGCACATATCCACCTCCTTGGCTAGTCTTTTTTATTAAAATTTTAGAGAAAATCTTGAATATCGTGGACTCTAGTAATATTCCTCTGTAAGAGTTGGGATCTTCAGTGTTTCCTTTCCCCTTGCACAGCCCTCGAAGAATGAGGATTGAGGGACTTGGAAGGAAGGAGAGCCATGAAAGGAAGATAGGAAAGGGAAAGAGGAGAGGGTCTGCCCCATAGGCAATGGAAAAAGGGGGAAACACAGGACCCAGCTCAGGAATCCCTCGGGGCGTCTATTCCCGAACCCACCAGCCGTAAGCCCTCGAGGGTGTAGCACTATCGATGATGCACCCGAAGTGGTGGGGCTACACACACCATGCCTCCTTAAGGGCCTTGAGCAGAAGACAGGAGATATCAAGAGGACAGAAGAGGTCTGACCCCTCAAAGAATGAGGGATCAGAAAAGATGAGACAAGGGCCCATTAAGGTGGGAAAGTGAAAGACTCCCGACGCCTCGGATACTTAAATACTGTCGGGGTCGGAAAAGAACAAGAGTTGACCAAGAGAGGTCGATAAAATAGATTACAGAGAGGAGCCCGGCACAAGTAAGTGGAAGTAATGCCGAACTCAGCTGGGGCCCCGTGGTCGCCATTGCACATCGCACTAGTCGTGAGCCCCTGGGGGAGAGGACAAACGCAGCTCCAGCAATGAAACAGCACTCTACACTAACATGAGTGGATTCAAGAATAATAAACCTAAGAAACCATTCTGTTGGATCTGCCGCAAACCTGGCCACTGGAAACAAGATCAAGCATATGCCAAGCCACTAGAGAAGAAAGAACAAAAGATCACTTGGAGATGATACCCACTCAGCATACAGCTGGTACAATGACTCCGCAGCCTCCAAGCACATGACTGGTAGAGTAGATTAGATGTCAGAGTTTGATGATAAAAGGGAGGTTGGATATGAAGTCACTGTAGCAAATGATTGTAAACTGCATAGTGGCGGCGTAGGTGATGTTTCAGTACAAGCAAATTTTTTTACAAAGGTGAGTGATGTTATGTATGTACCTAACCTTGCAGCAAACATGCTCTCTGTGAACAGTATTGTTAAAAGGGGTTGTTAGAAGGTTGTAAAGTGTTTCAAGACTATGACTGTCAAGTTACAGGTGATATGCAATTATTGATTGAAGAGTCAAATGGACTTTATGTCTTAAATAACACAGGTTCTTTAAGTGCAAATTCATCAGCTGTGTCTTGATTTAAGTGCGGCTAAAAATGTTTGTTCAGGGAAAAGGATGCCGGGATTGCACTTTTTTTTTCAAATCCAGGGGCGCCTTCCCTATCCCTGTCCCTAATACAGTAACCACTCTACTACAGTCATCACAGGAATACAGGTTATCAGACAAGTTCAACACACATCCAACTACACAGGGCTGATGACCAACATGTCCCAATCCCATCAAATGAATTAACAACATCTTTTGTTCCTCGCACCGAACTTGTGACGGTAAGAACTTGGTAGAGAGGCGGCCTCGGTCTTTAGTTATGAACCATTCCGGTATTTTGCTGGAGTTGGCGTGCGAAACCATGGAAAACAACTTCCAAGATGGCTATGCGAGAATCAAACCCAACTTGTCTCAGTTTTGCCTCACGAGACTGAGTGTTCCAACCCTCAGACGAGAACTAAATGTTTTGGCAGAGCCAGAAATCGAACCCCACGAGATGGTCTTAACATATTCTAACCTTGGCATACCCCTATAGTTCTTATCTTGGACCCTTACTTTGCTGTTCCCAGATGCCATATGTAGTAACGAGGCTACCCTATCAACCTAACTCTTCACTTCATTAGTACTCGCCAGAAACACCTCTCCTCACCCACTCGTCTTAGTACATTAATTTTCATCTTCTTATGACATACCACATTTCAAACGCTTCTATTCTCCTTTTCCTGCTGCACCAACAATAACACAGATTAACACGCATACATACACACCCTAGTACACAGGGCTAACTGGCAACGATGTCCCACCCCTTCAAATGAAACAACAACAACATTTGAATGAAGCTGTCGGGATTCAGCATTTTACTGTACAGTATAGGCCTATATAGCTAATAACTCATGTTGTTGTTGTTATTATGCTTTCTTTAGAAGTATATAGGCCTACTGAACACCAGCTCGTGGTTTAGCGGCCAGCGTCACAGAGAAAAGGAGAGGAAGATTGCAGTTTTACGTGACTGTTAATCTTGAGATCGTAAGCCACGGGACCTCCTTTTTACGTGGAATCCGAAACACAGGACATGGCATTTCACTTGGAAAGTCTCACATGCATTGACCGGGAACCGAACCCGGTCCGGCGTAGTGAGAGGCCAACAGCTTGACCACTGCGCCACCACACCCCACGCGTCACAGAGAACCTGGGTTGATTATCACCTAGGCCATCCTAGAAGTGGTTTTCCGTGGTTTCCCATTTCTACTCCAGGCAAATGAAGCATGAATGAATAAATGAATTGAATGAATAAATAAACAGATAATTGATGATGATGATGATGATGATGATGACGATGATAATTGTTGTTTTAAGGGGCCTAACAGCTAGGTTATCGGCCCGTAATGATTTTTGTGATAGTGAAAAATGAAAGATGATCAAATGAATCTAACCACTGACTTGCAAACTAGCAGAGGAAATGGGAAAAAAATAAGGAGAATAAAGTAAATAAAAGACAGGAGGAAGGGAAATGCCCTCAACCCTCGATGAATGAGAATTGAAGAACTTGGTAAGAAGGGGAGCCAAGAAGGGCAGATAGGAAAGGTAAAGAGGAGTGGGACCGCTCCAATGGCAATGGAAGAAGGAGAAAAACCGGACCCAGCTCAGGAAGCACTCGGGGTCGCCAGTGACGAACTCACAAGACGCGAGCCCTTGAGGGTGTAGCACAATCCAGGGGGCACGGTAAATGGTGCGGCTACAAACACCCTACCTCCTTGAGGGCCTTGTGCATAAGGCAGGAGATAGAATGAAAACAAGAGGTCTGACACCTCGAAGAATGAGGGGTCAGGAAAGATGAGACAAGGGCCAATTAAGGTGCGAAGGTGAAAGACTCCCTAGGCCTCGGATACCCTAATACCGTCGGGGTCGGAAATGAAGCTGTCGGGTGACAGCATTTTATTGTACAGTATAGGCCTATATAGCTAATAACTCCTGTTGTTGTTGTTGTTATTATGCTCTCATTAGAAGAATGGGCTATACTGAACACCAGCTCGTGGTTTAGCAGCCAGCGTCACAGAGAACCTGGATTGATTATCACCTAGGCCATCCTGGAAGTGGTTTTCCGTGGTTTCCCATTTCTACTCCAGGCAAATGGAGAATGAATGAATAAATGAATTGAATGAATAAATAAACAGATTAATGATGATGATGATGATTGTTGTTGTTTTATGGGGACTAACATCTAGGTTATCAGCCCCTAATGGTTTAGGTGATAGTGAAAGATGAGATTAGAATGAAAACTATAACAATTACTAACTTAACTACAGACTTGCATAGCCTACTAGAAAGAGAAATGGTAAACTAAGAAAGGATAAGGCAAATAAATGACAGGAAGAAAATAAATGCCCTCAACCCTCGAAGAATGAGGATTGAGGGACTGGAAGGTAGGAGAGCCATGAAAGGCAGTTAGGAGAGGGCACGCCCCAAAGTCAGTGGAAAAGGGGAAAAAAACGGACCCAGCTCAGGAATCCCTCGGGTTCGCCAACTCCCGAACTCACCAGCCTTGAGCCCCTGAGGGTGTAGCAATATCCAGGGTGCACCCGAAGTGGTGGGGCTACATACACCCTGCCTCCTTGAGGGCCTTGAGCAGGAGACCGGAGATAACATGAAAAGAAAAAGAAGGCTGACCCCTCGCAGAAGGAGGGTATCAGGGAATATGAGACGAGGGCCAATTAAGGTGGGAAAGGAAGAGACTCCCTAGGCCTCGGATACCTTAAAGGTCCGAACATACCAGGCCGGGCACGGCCACGGCTATGGCTGCGGCCAGTGCGAAGTCAATTTCCAATGTTTACAATCTGGGGGGGGGGGGGGGGGGTGACCACGGCCACGGTCGGGGATGTCAGCTGTGTGTCTCAGTTTGCTGTTGTAGACCGCACGCAATAGGATGGATGATATCGAAGAGGAAGCTTTGCTCTTGGCAGCACTAATAGAAGATGACGAGCGAGTGAGGTAACCCCTGAGGCCCGGGTTCGATTCCCGGCTCTGTCAAGAAATTTAATTCCTGGCTGAGGGCTGGTAGAACTGAGAAGATATTGGTTCGATTCCCACCTCAGCCATTCTAGAAATGCTTTTACGTGGTTTTCCACTTCTATTCCAGGCAAATGTCAGAATGGTTATCATGTAAGGTCCTAAGCACAAACAAGTACACAGACCTAAATGACCACGATGTTGCATGCTCCTAAATGAACCAACAACATTAATTTCATTTTGCATCCCCCTTATAGCCTACTTCACGATCAAAGGTACCACACATATTTCTTAAAGTTAAAACAAGAAAAGATGATTGGATCTTTGTTAAAAAGAAATACTGTATATATATAATAATATCGAGGATATTGTTGTTACCAAAACATTGGTCAAAAATAGAAACAACTGTGACGCGAGACAATAGGCATGAAAATATATGTATAAGAACATCACACCATGCAAATGCAAATGAAAACTAATTATTTATAAGGCAGAAATGGCTGGCTTGCTGTGTGGCTAAGATAGGCATTCTCCGACTATGCAGGATCTAATCCCGGCACAGTCAATTGGTATTTAATGACGGTTAAGTGTAAGGGACTATTTCGTTAGAATTCTCAGTACAATATTCTAGTACCTCTATCCGTAAGGGATGATCTTTATTTTAGGGTCTGCGACATCGTGGTCATATAACACCGTACATTTTGGGTGAGAGTGTAAGTTGTGTGATAGCTTGTGTTATTGCTATAGCTGTACTAGTGTGTGTATTCGTAAATTGGGGCTAGGATTGGTAAGGAGGCTGCCATGGTCCAAGTTAGGAACCATCCCAGCATTTGCCTAGAGTAGAAGTTGGGGAAAACCAGGATGGCTGAGGTGGGAATCGAACCCTCCTTTACTCAGTTCTGTCTCACGAGGCTGAGTGTAGGGATACCCCATTCCAGCCCTAACACCAGAATTAAGTTAAAACATTATTATTATTAATATTTATTACCATAGTTGCGCGATTATCAGCCAGAAATATGGTGATAGGACCGTTGTATTCAACGAAGTTATACCATGAGTCTTTTTTAAATTTATTTCAGAGCATTTCATCCAGGCATCCAAGGACAAAACAGTAAAACTTTTAAGTGATTTTTACGTCACCAAACTCCACCTGCTAGGCCTACTTATAGTCTCAACAACCCGCCTCAGTAGATAAGCTCATTATGTCACGAAAGGATTGTATCTTGCTATTGAGACTTGTTTCCCCCCTCTCCCTGAGATTAATTACAATACCCACTTTAACAATACACACTCCATATTATTAATACAGGATACTGGCAACTTTCATACACACCAAGATCATGGAGTTGATGATCAAGTTGTCTTTAGTTGCGAAGTGAACAACAATAATACACTCAACCATCTCTGCAAGAAACTGAGAGCCTATGTGAAGTGAGAGCGTATTATAACAATATTTATTAGAAAATGTTATTTAATAGTAACAATTCATTTTACTGTAAATTAAAGCAGATAACCCTAAGTAGGAAAAAAATATTTTGTACATGTGTATGTGATTCCGTTTGTTAAATAAATACTGAAGTTCATGCAAATAATCCAACAATCTTCCAATTTCATCCCAGGTCGAGGACAAGAACTGTAGGGGTAGACCAAGGTTAGAATATGTTAAACAGATTGCCTCGGATGTAGGGTGTAGTAACTATGTAGAGATGAAACGATTAGCTCAGGACAGGGAGGTATGGAGCGTTGCATCAAACCAGTCAAAAGACTGCAGACTCAAACAACAACATCCTTCTCCCGTATATTCTTATACTCAGGATGACTTAAATCGTACAACACTCCATACAACTTCACGGTTTCAATTAATTTCTCTGTAATGTTGGCCATTTCTGAATGAAACACTCGGAACAAAAAAACCTGTGGGCTGCGGCCGAACCTGACAAACAGTATATGGCCGTGAGAGGCACGGACGATCGCTGCAGGAGGTCAAGGGAGCTGCGTTCAGGTCGGTGCGGTATGTTCATCCCCATTGAAAAGCACGTGCTACGTCTGGTCGCCAGACGCAAGTAACTGTGGCCACAGCCGTGCCCGCTCTGGTACGTTCGGACCTTAATACCCTCGGGTCGGAAAAGAACAAGTCGAGGTCGACAGGAAAGACGACGGATGATAATGATGATAATTGTTGTATTAAGGGGCCTAACATCTAGGTTATCGGCCCCTAATGGGTTGGGTGATAGTGAAAGATTAGATGAGAATGAAAACTATGACTAATACTAACTACAGACTTACATACTAGAATAGGAAATGATGAACAAATGAAGGATAAGACAAATAAAGGAGAGGAAGAAAAGAAATGACCTCAAACTTCAAATAATGAGGATTTAGGGACTTGGACGGAAGGGGAGCAATGAAAGGCAGATAGCAAAGGGAAAGACGGGAGGGCTCGTACCAATGTCAGAGGAAAAAGGGGACGAAATGAACCCAGCTCAGGAATCCCTCGGGAACGCCAACTCCCGAACTCACCAGCCGTGAGCCCCTGAGGGAGTAGCAATATCCAGGGTGCACCAGAAGTGGTGGGGCTACATACACCCTGCCTCCTTGAGGGCCTTGAGCGGAAGACAGGAGATAACATGAAAAAAAAAAGTATATACTAAACACCAGCTCGTGGTTTTGCCGCGAGCGTCACAGTGAACCTGTATTGATTACCACCTAAGCCACCCAGAAATTGGTTCTCCGAGGTTTCCCATTTCTACTCCAGGCAAATGAAGCATGAATGAATAAATGAATTGAATGAATAAATAAACATATGAATGATGATGATGATTGTTGTTTTAAGGGGCCTAACAGCTAGGTTATCGGACCCTAATGGTTTGGGTGATAGTGAAAAAAGAAAGATGATCAAATGAAACCTACGACTAAATCTAACCACTGACTTGCAAACTAGAAGAGGAAATGGGAAACAAAAAGGAGAAGAAAGTAAATAAAAGACAGGAGGAAGGGAAATGCCCTCAACCCTCGATGAATGAGAATTGAAGAACTTGGTAAGAAGGAGAGCCAAGAAAGGCAGATAGGAAAGGTAAAGAGGAGTGGGACCGCTCCAAAGGCAATGGAAGAAGGAGAAAATCCGGACCCAGCTCAGGAAGCACTCGGGGTTGCCAATGGCGAACTCACAAGACGTGAGCCCTTGAGGTTGTAGCACAATCCAGGGTGCACCGTATATGGTGGCGCTAAAAACACCCTATCTCCATGAGGGCCTTGTGCATAAGGCAGGAGATAGAATGAAAACAAGAGGTCTGACACCTCGAAGAATGAGGGGTCAGGAAAGATGAGACAAGGGCCAATTAAGGTGCGAAGGTGAAAGACTCCCTAGGCCTCGGATACCCTAATACCGTCGGGGTCGGAAATGAAGCTGTCGGGTGACAGCATTTTATTGTACAGTATAGGCCTATATAGCTAATAACTCCTGTTGTTGTTGTTGTTATTATGCTCTCATTAGAAGAATGGGCTATACTGAACACCAGCTCGTGGTTTAGCAGCCAGCGTCACAGAGAACCTGGGTTGATTATCACCTAGGCCATCCTGGAAGTGGTTTTCCGTGGTTTCCCATTTCTACTCCAGGCAAATGGAGAATGAATGAATAAATGAATTGAATGAATAAATAAACAGATTAATGATGATGTTGATGATGATGATGATGATTGTTGTTGTTTTATGGGGACTAACATCTAGGTTATCAGCCCCTAATGGTTTAGGTGATAGTGAAAGATGAGATTAGAATGAAAACTATAACAATTACTAACTTAACTACAGACTTGCATAGCCTACTAGAAAGAGAAATGGTAAACTAAGAAAGGATAAGGCAAATAAATGACAAGAAGAAAATAAATGCCCTCAACCCTCGAAGAATTAGGATTTAGGGATTTGGAAGGAAGGAGAGGGCATGCCCCAAACTGAGTGGAAAAGGGGAAAAAACGGACCCAGCTCAGGAATCCCTCGGGATCACCAACTTCCGAACTCACCAGCCTTGAACCCCTGAGGGTGTAGCAATATCCAGGGTGCACCGTAAATGATGGGGCTATAAACATCCTATCACCTTGAGGGCCTTGTGCATAAGGCAGGAGATAGAATGAAAACAAGAATGAGGGATCAGGAAGAATGGGACAAGGGCCAATTAAGGCTCAAAAGTGAAAGACTCCCTAGGCCTCGGATACCCTAATACCGTCGGGGTCGGAAATGAGCAAGTGTTTACCATGAGAGGTCGAGAGGAAAGATAACAGAAAGGAGCCCGGCACAAGTACGAGGAAGCAATGCCGGGCTCAGACGGGGTACCGTTGTCACCAACCCACGCGCCACAAGTTGTCAGCCCCTGGGGTGTTGTTGGAAATGAAACAGGTGATCTTCAGTCTGATAGGAACCCCCATGTAGGCTCCGCAGATAAGCTAGTCAGATAAAAAGTCTAAACTTTTTAAAACCTGTTTTAAACTTAAATGAAGCGTGGTTGTAGATAGAGAGACGGTACCGCTGGGCGTGTGTTTCAACGAGCCTGTCGCCAGCCACGGTGGCCGTGCTCAATAGAACAATTGATATTTTTGCGGGGTGGCCTACAACAGTGTGAGGGTTCGTTTTTCAGATTTTTCCTATAGTGGGTGGATGGAGGGTAATATTCCAAAATGTGTGAAGCGTGCTAAGATTTTTACCCCTGAAGGGGGTCTTTAATGTGCAAACAGTTATAAGTGACATGACAAATGATTATTCCATGATCAGTTGAAGCTGGCTTTATATAGGACAAACATAACTTAGTTATATGTTGCTTGAAGCGAGTACAGAAAACAAACTTGCTGGGGGCAGACAGGCAGGATGTGAATGTTATTGAGCTTATGGAATGAGCTGACCTGACTTGACAACAGGGCAATGGAAAAGTACAGAGACACAGAGGACACTTAAAGGTCAAACTCTAAGAATAGAGCTGGCAACAGTGGCGCCAAACCCAACCAAACCAAACCAAACCGACTCAAACTAAACTAAACTGAACTAAACCGAAACAAACCAAATCGAGAACAAGGCAAGGGTTTAAGTGTAAAACTTGTGGGTGAATGCTGTCATTGGCGATGTCCAAAAGGAAAGGGATAACGCTCTACCTGTAGAGAGTAAGGTAAAGATAGCGATTGTTGCTAATGCACACCCCCAAGTACATGGAACACACACATCTATCCTATGATGTTTTTATGGGTTGACTGTTAAAACTTGCTCTGTGGTTACTGAGCAAGATGGTCGCTACGCATAACAAGCTTTAATTACTTGAGGCTAATAATCTATACACACACTTGCTTGTTCTGAACTAAACTGTCTTGCTGGCAGTGCTCAGACAGTAGGCAATGACAGACATGCTTGGCTAACAGAAATACAACCATTTCCGGTTGTCTAATGTTACCAGCTAACCATTTTGTGCAGCAGTGGCGAGCACTCGCACTTCTTACATTGGAGATCTTAACTCGATTTCCAGCTTTGAGGCTTAGAACGAATCAAATTAAGAAAGAAGAACATGGTGGCGCAGTGGTTAAGCCATTAGTCTTTTCACTAAGATACACTAGGGTTTGATTTCAGGTTAGTATGCATGTCATAAACATATAAAAAAGTAGAGATAATGTTTAAAACCGATTACACTTGCCTCTTTTCAAATTATTACTTGGATTACAAATGCAAAGGTGGACTGGGTTTGATATACAGTTAATGGTGCCTATCGCACACTAGACTGTAAGGAAGCCAAAAGAGCAAAAGGCGTATGTAGAGCAGTTGTAAAATCGCTATGTGTAGACAACTACCTATCGGATTTATGAACTAGCAAAGCTATGCCGCATAAACAGTGCAGTATACAATCCAGCAACCATAATTTGTATCTTGTGGAACAGAGAAAACGCACTCTTGCCTCGATGAATAACAAACGTGTGTAAACGAATGACTTATGCATTAACCTACCATGGGGTTATGACCATGAGGAGGCGGTGTGATTTCAGTTTTTTATTGTTTAGAAACATGGCTTTTTGTAACTAGTAGATTTTGTATTTTGTAAATAATTGTTTTTGTAATTGTAAATAGTGGATTATGTAAATAGTAAATTATGTAAATAAATTAGGCCCTTTTCTTTATGAAGCCCTATGCAACCTTTTTTAAATTTATTTTTATTTTATTTGCCTGAGTTCGGAAATTGAAAATGGTTAATATTTGTTTTTAAGGCTGTACAAAGGTGGCATTTGCTTTGTTTTGTAACTTAAATGATTAATATTAATTTTTTTGTAATGGTAAATGATAAATTTTTAACTAGACGTTCTTTGGGGTGAGTGTGCATGTCAAGGATGTTATTTGGAAATAAATAGAGTGGTTGTATTTGTTTCCAAACACAGGCATGGTTGTGTGAATGTATGACTATAGAGAGAAAGACAGAGAGAGAAATCTTGTGAGTGTGTGTGTGTGGGTAGCATTGATTGTTTGACCAAAGCAAATATGGTGAGGTAGGATTGGGAGGGGGAAAATTAACACTTAAATATGAATGGTAAATAGTAATTTTGATTTTTCAATAGTTTTTTGCAAATGCAGTGGTAGATAGGTGATATTTTGTAAAACAGTCTTATTTGCAGTAGTAATAAGCCTCTATGTTTCTGCAAACACATAGACAGACTGCACTATCGTTATGGTCAAGCACTCGCATTAAGATCATTTACAAAAACTTAAAATTAAAAAATCATGTTTTGCAAATATGAACTTTTAACATACACAAAATGAAACAAGAAGTTCCGTGACGAACTAAAGAGCCTACTTTTCTTAAAATTAAGTTTCATGCCAATGCGTAATCTACAGTATATGAACCTGTCTAGAATAATGACGAAATTAAGTTGGTAATATCGAAATGTCTAATTAGTTCGAAATATACCTGGTAAAATGTAGCCTAATGGAGCACTACAGTTGGCAGCCCTGGTGACTGAATATATTCTTAGTTCCATCTCTTAAGGTACAGAATACAAAATTTGGTGGAAGTCCAATGGACGTTACATGCAGCTAGACATTGAATCTATCAGCACGCGTAAAAGCATGTTCGCAACAATGTAATGCGTGTGCTGGTCAGAAATAATCTGAAATATTATGATATCTTTTGTGCCAATTTTGGATGAAATCCATTTGTTAGTATAGAAATTACATGTATTTTAAAATTGCACCTATCAGCAGGCATAGAATCATGTTGGCAGCACTGACTTATATTAATTACTCCAAATTAATCTAGAATGTCAGGTGATATACGCGTGCAAAGTATAGAGCTGTTGGCTTGCATACTTTCTGATATATTGATATTAGGGTAAGAAAATAGAGACAGCATTCATTAACAGTTGGCAGCCCTGATTGCTCTTAACAATACTTATAGTCATATCTGTAAAGTTATACATAGCACATACGAAATTTGGTTGAAATCCAACTGATAGTATAGAAGTTACATGTATTTAAAAATTGGTACTATCAGCAAGCTTATAATCATGTTGGTAGAACTGACGTTATGTTACTCCAAATTAATCTAAAATGTCGGGTACTATACGTGTGCATAGTTTAAAAGCTGTCGGCTTGCATACTTTCTGATATATTGGTATTTGGATAAAAAAATAGAGGGAGCAATTATTAACAGTTGGCAGCCCTGGTGGCTCTTAAGAACACGCTCAGTCATATCTGTTTATGTGCATATATTACATACAAAATTTGGTTGAAATCTAATTGATAGTGTAGAAGTTATATGCATTTAAAAATTGGACCTATCAGAAGGCTTAAAATTATTTTGGCAACACTGTCATGTGTGGCCTCCTGGAAATTAAACTGAAATAGTGTTTTCTACATGTGTGCCAATTTTGGAATAACTCCCATGCACACCTTCCAAGATATCCAACATGGAGCTCAAATTTCTAGTGCATCTTTTCAGCAGTTGGTAGCACTGACATCATTTTCAAATATGGACGTGAGATATTCCGGTATACATCTTTACTCATACTAAATTTGGTTTCGATTGCTGCAGCCGTTTAGGAGTTGATAGGGGGGACACACACACACAGCCAGACAGACAGACACACATTTTCCCGGATCGATCTCATAAGTCTACTTTTTCCTCATTTTTGCAAAATGTGAAAAGTAGGCTAAAAATGTGTAAACAGCAAAATGGAAAATCCATGTTTCCATATCGACAAAATTTAAAAACTTTAAAGTGTCATATAAAACAAAAATGGGAAATTGACAAATGTGTAAACAACAAAATGGAAAATCCATGTTTCCGTATCATGAAATTCATAACTTCAAACTGACATTTTAAAAAAATGCAAATGGAAAATTGGCAAATGGCAATGTGTGAAATGCAAAAATGAAAAAAATGAACAAATGACTATCATCATTTTTAAAAATTAAAACATATCGTGCTCTATGGTTGAGGTGTGTATCAAACCCACTCTACTTATTTGGACCACCCGAGACTGAGTAGACCTGTTTTAGTCCTCTTACCACTTTTAAAATTTTGCGTCAAACCTCGGAATTGAACTCAAGAGCTACGCTACAAAGACAACTTTACACCATTCTTAATGAACAATAATAAGAAAAAGAATAATAACTGTTGGATTTTTTTAAGGATGAACTTGGTGACACTGTTTCAGTTCCACAGTCTGCTAGCCACTAGCCAGCAGCTGGGGTCTCGGAGCACGATACAGTTGATATCTTGTAATGAGACATGACATGTTTCAAAGTATTATGGGTTGCTGCTAAGTGAAAACTGTTCCTGTACAAGGAAGGAAGAGTTCAAACCCCTTACCTGGCATAACTATTGCTTTAACATGGCTTGGCGATACTGTATTATTATGATACTCCATACACAAACCATAGATAGAGTGTATTGTTTAAGCCCACTCTCTCTTTCTAAACATAGCTAGAGACTGTTGAGGGCTAACAATTCCATTAAGAGTGGGGGGAAATGTAGTGATAGTAATTAAGAAAAACAGACAATAACCATAAAATATGTTTATTAATTTCATTATATAATAGATACACACTGAATACAACTCTCTATCTTTTTACCATTGTTTGATATAGATTTTTTAACACAACGCTTGTAGATCCTTTTTTAACGTTCTGCATTTACTCTTGTTCTTAAAAACTGGGGAAGCCGCAATGGTTTTATAGACGTAAAACCCACATCCTCTTCATTTTCATCATCATCATCATGATTATGAATATTATAATCATAATTATTATAGTCATTGTCACCATCATTATCATCATCATCATCATCATCCTCAACATCACTAGAACTATCCAATTCCTCTTGTTCCGTTTCCACAGGGACCTCTTGTAGAGTCTGCGTTGCTTTTGATAGTGTTAAGGTTTTTTTGAACGTTGACAACTGTCCTAACATAACAATTTGAGGAGATGATAAATGCTTTTCAACAAACAATGCACTATCTTGAGCAGCAATATATTTTTCTTGAACTTGCTTTTCTTTACCTTGGTTCGAGTATTTTGTGCATTTAAATGTGTATTAATTTGAGATTCACAATGATGTTCATTTGAAGTAAGTACGTAGGAGTCTTTTGTTTTAATAAGTTTTAATTAGCGTCCACTTCTCGTATGAATTTTACTTTCTCATGTAGTGTATAACTTTTCCTTTTCGTGCTCTCCATGGCTAATCGAAAGCAACTGAATGATAAAACTACTGTTCAACAGTACACACCAGATACCGGCACCGATAACATTTTACTTGTCCATTGTTCCCACGAAAGACATTCTCATATCAATCAAAACACCAAGTTTTGCAGAGTGACATTGTTTCCCCCCCCCAAAGGCCAACCGAGCGAGTTCCCTTCGCTCTCTATCCTGCTCCTCCTCTAGCTGCGTCGTTTTTGACCTTCACAATGCCGCTAAAGATTAATTTACCAGCCAAGTCGGCGGTTTCATCGCGGAAACAAAAGAAAATTGTTTTCGTGTGCAAAATCTAGAGCATATCCCACATGAGACAGAAACTGTGTTATGATTCAGCACCGAAAACCGACCGCTCTGTCTACGCCGACAAAGAGGAAACTACATAAATACAGTTGTAGTTTATTTTATACCGTAACAACACGTGCTCATTAAATTACAATCAGGCTACGCAAAACTCAGATGTATTTCACTGACACTTCATACGTATAACAGCGAATAACGTATAAATGGATTACGTATAAATAAGGTTAAATTAACACGCTTTTAAATTACATTTTGCCGGGACCTAAAAGAAATTACTTACTGTCCCCGTTTACCCGGATAGTAGGCTGTCAGATATCCGCCCCCTCAATCGGATTGCCAACAATCAATCGCACCGACTCAGCTACATCAATGAAAATGGCACTGACAGATACTATCGAGATAAGAGCACAGAAGTTCACAGGAAATCATTGTGGAACACACCAAAATAGACGGGGGTTCATACTTACCGTTACTTACCTCTTAATTATCTCGGGGTTTGAGTTGACAACAGGATCACTAAAGTCTGTTCACACAATAACCTCCACCATGACATTTAAAAATGAACCAAAACGAAGACGAGAACTTTGAACTGTACAAAAGCTTTATTTCTAATAAAGGGTATGATTTTAATAACACAACAAAATACACGTGGCTATCAGTAGCCCACGTCAATCTGACTACGTCCTCCTGTAGGACTTGCAAAGTTATCATACAACATGATATAAAACATATTAGCTCCCACGAGCTCCAAATAACGTAATATTCATAACACAATTGGATTGGAAAGGAAGTGAGGACGAGACATATATAGAGCATTTGGTTTCCTTTTAATAAACATGACAATTGTATTTATAGTCGCAAGGCCAGAGTGTGGACGACCTCACCCGCTGATAACCAGTTGTTGGGACAGCTGCAAGCTACCCTCCAACCTGTCGCATACTTTGTCAAATGGACTCCCTTCTCACATGCTACGTTACGTAAGAATACAGCTCTCTCTCAGGCTTTAAATGTCCGCAAGACATCTCAAATATATATTTACGCAATCCTTTCAAATACTTTACTCACATCCTACTGGATTATTATGATAATTCCTGAACTTGTTAAGTTCTCATCCAAATTTTTAATTAGCTCTTAAATGTTTATAACAAAATCACATAAATTATTTATAACAATTAGAAATTGTTTATAATATTTGTCAAAGACAATAAAAAAATTTAAACACGCCTTTAACATCACTTTCGTTCCACATTATTGTCAAAATATTTACAGCAATTATTTACAATATTAACATTTAAATTGTTTAAATTATTAATTTTAAGAAATACATTAACCACAGGTTCATCCGGTTGGTAATTTCATAATCGTGTTTAATATAATCGACCAATGAAGGTTAGTTATACATATTAATGTCACAATCTGGTTTAATAAAGGTTTTAATAATTATTTGTGACGGTAATCTTCATTCAATATCTTATCTCAAATTCTTTCAAAACTCTTGTTAATTATAACAGTAAATTCACTTGATTAATTTTCAACGAACTATGACAATTCACTCCAGCGGAAAATACTTCGCTAACACAATAATGCACAAACTGCATTATAATTAAGCCCAAAATTCATCATATATTAATCTATATGGCATTAAAACTTCCACCGAACTTACAAAAACTTCCACAAATAATTCTTTAACATTAATTCCTGTGGGAACCTCCTTCATATTCAAGGGCATTATATATCAGCGACTTTCAACACGTGCGCTGTACTAGCGATTATACATTCATAGTTCCACTTAAAAATTCTTATAATCATTAATTGTTTCAAAACTGTTTTCATTTAACCTTCGTGGATTTCATTCATGAATCGAACTGAAGTCAAAATTTGCCAATCACAAACAAATTTAATAGTGAATACGCTTATATACGCCTGTCTGGTCTATCAAAATTTAAGATTGACATCTTAAAAGAATTGTAGTATATAAATACTATCATCAAATAAAGTGCGACTAAAACTGCAAAGTAGTCGAATAGAATCCAATTAGACTGGGGAATGCAAACATCGTTATAAAATCTCTAATTGAGAAAAACTCCTAACAAAAGTTCTTGACTTTAATGCATTCAATAATTCATTATTAAAGTTCATCTTTCACAAAAATGTCTATGATGCAATGATCGTTCATAACGGACGATAAATGTCTGTGTTGCAATCAATTCAAATAACGACTAGTATTTCCAAGATCGTCGACAACGCAAGAGATTTTAACGCTCTAAAATCCTTTAAATGTTCTTCCTTCTTGATGATGACAGAAAATTGGTCAAAGTAATTAAACTGGGGTAGAATTACTTTAATAAAGTGACACGCTGTCTGAATTTAAATCTGCCATAAAAATCATTAACTTACAGTCAAATCGTGACTACAAAAATATTAATTACTGAAAAATCTAAATATCAGTCTCAACTGATCCAAAATCGTTTAACTATGCCCATGACATAACAATGTCTTAATAAAATCGTTGAAAAAGGCATAACTCATCAAAGTGTACTGAGAATAGGAATCTCAAACAAGAAAATAGGGCAAAATACATGAGGACAAAAATATGGGAAAAATAGTTGCTCAAACATTGCTAAGAAACTCAAATACAATAAACGTTCACGACTACCTTATCTGCCGATTGACGTTCCAGAGGAAAATTCCCCAAAGAAGACTGCTGATGGATCCATTTCACCAAGTTACAGCTGAGCTCCATCCTCGAAATAGGAAACAGCACCCTCGGAGAATCGAACTGCTTCCTTCTCCGGAAATCGCTCTGCTCCTCGAAGACGAATAGACATCCTTCCGGCAATAATCTTCTTTGTGCGTCGGGATAACCCTGACCTCTCTTGAAAAATTCCCTGAAGTTCCAGTAGACAATCGCCATGAAGTTTTTGTAGAAATTTCCGAAGAAATATTCATATTCAATGAGTATGTAATAGATTTCATTGCTGTTCGATAGTATTCAGCTTTTAATCACGAAACATGGGTGTAGATGGTATTCACCACATGTTCGCTTGTGTGGAATAGCAATTAGCGAAGTTCCATGTTGCTATCTTACTCCGTTGAAATATGTCCCAATCGCATTAAGTCCATTAGCCTTCCATTTTCTCCTCGGTTGTAGTATTAGAAGAACAAACTGCCTTATTAAATTGCTCCATTATACTGTAGTGTCGTGTAACAAAAGCAATCTGGAGTCTCCCTATTTCACTAGCAGCGTCAGCCGTGGCGTAAATTCTGGCGATACAATAGTGCTTCTCTTGTGGCGAGATAATCACTTTTGTCAGTCGTCGAAACTTGCTAATATCTTTCAAACTAATCGCTCGAAATTGTTCAGCTTTTCTATATTACTTCATGTAGCACTGCACAATCGAATTAGCGTATAAACGACCGCTAACTGTTCAAAGCTAATCTTGTAGCTGCATTCTAAGGTCCGTTTTAACTTCACCTAGTTTGACTTGGATCTCGTTAATGCAGTGGCTTCACCACGCGTTTATAAAGACGACTCTTTTCACACTTTTCAGTATATAGGACTATATAAGAAAGAACTTTCACAATTAGACTTCGATGATCTGAGAATGAGATCTGAGAATGATCGGAGAATGAGACTCCTCTCTTCTGCGCAAGCCCTTTTATTAACTTCACGAGGGGCGTTTCCATCCCTTCCATAGCGTGATACTGCGTCATCGCTAAAAGTTCCAACTTCGTTAATACATGACGGATTTTCAAAATTCAAAACCTGAAAATAAATTTCACCAAAATTCCAAATCAATGCCTCTACTGCAAATGGATTTCCACAATTCTGCATTCCAAAAGTAATAAAAATACCATAGTTTCAGCAATCTCCGTCTTTCTTAAAACTATCGTTCATTGGTTCAAGCCTCCCCTCCAATAGCATAGTTTCTTCCTCAGCAGAATTCCTCGTTTCCTGCGACTGCGTCGTAAATCTTGGAACATTCTCGACTAAATGCTGACGTCACTGAGAATCTCAGCTCAAGTAGCTTGCTGGCATCACGTTTACGTCATCCGTGCTTACGTCATGACTACCCACGTCATAACTATGACAGCCATAACTTTCCTTATAATTTCCATATAGCCACCGTGGTCTCTATATAATTCAATTACGGGGGCAGTACCAATACGAAATACGCAGAACAGAGTTACGTATGAAGCAGGTTCAAGGGTATAAGTGTTCATTTTCCCCCTCCCCACCCTACCTCACCATATTTGCTTTGGTCAAACAATCAATGCTACCCACACACACACACACACACACACAGGATTTCTCTCTCTCTCTCTCTCTCTAGTCAAACATTCACGCAACCATGCCTGTGTTTGGAAACAAATACAACCGCTCTATTTATTTCCAAAGAACATCCTTGACACGCACACTCACCCCAAAGAACTTTTAGTTAAAAATTTATCATTTACCATTACAAAAAATCATTTAAGTTACAAAAAAAAGCAAATAGCACCTTTGTACAGCCTTAAAAACCAATATTTACCATTTTCAAATTCCCAACTCAATCAAATAAAAAAAATAGAAAAATAAGGTTGCATAGGGCTTTAAAAAGCAAAGGGCCTAAGTGACTTACTTGACTTAGTTCCTATTGTCCCTCGTGGAACATAGGGCATCAATGAAGCATCTCCATCTGGTCCTGTTTGCTGACAACCTCTTCACCTCACTCCAGGTCTTTCCCTCCTCTATAGCCTCCAAGTGGACAGATCTGCGCCACGTTTGCTTGGGTCTCCCTCTCCTCCTCGTACCCTGTGGGTCCCAGTCCAGTGCCTCTCTCTCAATGGCTTCATTTCCTTTCCTCAGGGTATGTCCGAGCCATTTCCATTTCCGTTGCTTAATTTGTACGGCCATCTCCGTTTCACCCATCCTTCTCCAAAGTTCTTGGTTGGAGATTACTTCCGGCCAGTAGATGTTTAAGATCTTTCTTAAGCAGCGGTTGAGAAAGGTCTGCAGCCTGGAGGTGATTCCCTTAGTTACCTTCCAAGTCTCAGACCCATATATCAGAACGGACCTGACATTACTCCGCAAGATACGAAGTTTGGTCTTCATGGATATTTTGCTGTTCTTCCACACCGGATAGAGCCGCACAAAGGCGCGGTTTGCTTTTTGAATACGTTGGGAGAGATCCCTTGCCGCTCCTCCATCTTTGGTCAACACACTGCCCAAGTAAGTAAAGCTATCGACATCCTCTATAGGTTCATCCTCGAAGACAAATGGGTCAATTTTGTTGGTGTTAGTTCTTAGGGCCTTGGTCTCTTTTGAGTGTATCGTTAGCCCCACCTTTTACTCTTCTACAACCAGGTCTTCAAGCTTTGCTTGCATTTCACCGTGTGCCTCAGACAGGAGAGACAAATCGTCAGCAAAATCCAGATCTTCCAATCTATTGGTGAATCCCCATTGGATACCAAGTTTCGCATTTCTAGTCACATTTCGCATCACCGCATCGATCACAATCAAGAATATGGTTGGCGACAGGACGCAACCTTGGCGTACTCCTGAACATACAGATATAGGCTCGGATACACGGCCCTCATGAATGACTCTGCATGTGTACTCCCGGTATATTTCTTGAATGAGACTAATAATCTGTGATGGCACTCCATAGCGCTTCACTTCCTTCCACATGGCTTCTCTATTGATCGAATCGAAGGCTTTCTCAAAGTCAACAAACACTGCATAGAGGCGAGAAGACCATTCCGCACACTGCTCCAGAATTATCCTCAAGGTGTTTATTTGGTCGACACACGAACAATTTTGACGAAAACCTGTCTGTTCTCGTCGGAGCCTTCGGTCAACATATTCTTTGATTCTGTTTAGCAAAACCCTCGTAAAGACTTTGCTAGGTATTGAGGGAAGTGTAATACCTCTCCAATTATTACAGTTTGACGTATCTCCCTTCTTTGGCAACTTCACCAGCAACCCACATTTCCAGTCCGCCGGCATTTCTCCATTTGTCTATACCTTCTCCATATCAACCTTCATGACTTCTGCTGGAATATTGTCAACTCCTGCTGCCTTACCAATATGCAACTCTCTCAATGCTCGTTTGATATCCTCCACTGTGGGTATGCAGGTTTTAATCTTTGGATCATGCTGGATCTCTTCTTCATCTCCTCCTTCTCCCTCTTTTAGTTGATCTTAAAGGAAGCGGTTTACACTGCACAAAAATATTCCTGCCATCGTTTCAGTTGATCCTTAGGGTTTGTTAAAAGGGTACCATCTTTGTTCCTGACTGGCCGGTTTCTCTGCATCTGCTTTCTTGCCAGTACTCGGGTGATTGTATATAGTTCTTTAAGATTTCCCTTCTTGGCTGCCTCCTTCTGCCTGTTTAGATAGGTCATCTATCCAATTTCTTTGATCTCTTCTTGCACTTCTCTTAACTTCCTTGTCCTTTGCAGCATATTTTGCTTGTAATTCCGCCTTTTTTGCTCGTGTCCTACATGTGTTCATTTCCTCCTTTATCTGTTTCCTTTCGCTGATGATATCTCATGACTGTCCAGTCATCCACTCTTTCTTCCGCCTATCTTTGAAATCCAGGATGTTTTCACATGCCTTGGTAAAGACAGATCTAATCTTCATCCAATTTTCCTCAACAGTTACATCCTCCAACTGAGCAAGTGCTTGGAATCGATTCTTTAACTCTATCCTAAAGGCCTCCTTCACCTTTATGTCGTCCTTCAGCTTTCCCACATCATACCGGTTCCTTTCCTGGTTCATCCTCCTTTTCTGTGCCTGAATCTTCATTTTGAAAGTAGCCACAACAAGGTGGTGATCACTGCCGATGTCCGCACCTCTCTTATTTCTCACATCCAACAAAGAACGTCTCCATCTCCTTTCAATCGCTACATGATCTATCTGGTTTTCTGTCTTATGATCTGGTGATACCCAGGTCACTTTATGGCAATTTTATGCGGAAATACAGTTCCACCAATAATCAAATCATGATTGGCACAGAAGTCCACAAAGAGTTGTCCATTTTCATTTCGAACTCCTAAACCATGCCTTCCCATAATATGCTCAAGTCCTTCATTATCCTGGCCCACTTTTGCATTCAAGTCTCCTGCAACTATAATGATATCATTCCTCTTCTGTTTCTTAATTGTACTATTTAGATGTCCATAAAAAGCCTGCTTATCTTCTTCCTGCGCTGCCTCCGTGGGTGCATAGCAAACAATAATCACAATGTTCCTAATATTGGACTTAAAACGTGCCACAATTAGCCTTCCCAACACTGGATACCACTCTATAAGGCTCCTTTTGGACTCCTTATCCATCATTATACCTACAGCTTCACAACTTGCTCCATCACCTTCGGGCCTTCCAGAGTATATAAATGTAACTTCATCATAGGTGGCCAGCTCCCCAAAATCTCTCCATCTTACTTCACTCAGACCCAGGATGTTCAGACCGTAATTCTTCATACATGCCACTGCTTGCCGTAGTCTTCCGCTTTGCCGCAGATTTCTCACATTCCATAATCCAATTTTCGTCAATCTTTTCAAGCCAAAAGTCGTCGTCTTAGGATCAGTCCTGTTTCTCTTCATTGTTGTTTCTTTAATAAGTTGTTTTAAGGTGTGCGAGTTATTAGCCCATAGCACCCAATCTTGGTGGTGGGGCTACCACCTGCGCCCCCAAGCTTGCGGTTTTCTGTTGGGGTTTTCTCCCTAAGCCTTTGAAGATCCCTCTTCACCACAAGGCAGTGGTTTTCCTCCTTGTTTACCCCAAGAGGGAGAGTTGCCTTCTCCGCCAACTTCGCCTGCGGCAGCTAGTGTAAATATTTGATAAAAGTGGTAAAATATTATAACAGAGGTTTAAACTCTATAAAGTTACTTTCCTTACGTCAAGTGAAATGCGGAATATTGATAGTATTTAGAAATTCTTATTGATACCGTAATTTAATAAACTTAAACTAAGTCGTGGGAACGTGTATCCAAAGATTCGGTGACTTCTTCAATCACTGTTTGAACCAAGTAGAGCAGTGGTGCTTTCACGAGATTTCACCCGATTGGAAGATATACGTATTTCACATTCTTCTTTATTGGTAGGTAATTAGATTAATTCATTTAGGTAGTAATAATTAAAATAAATTTAGTGTAATTTGGTGTAAACATCTAGGTTAACATAGATCTCAAGTATGACGACAGTAAACAGTGTTAGTGTCTCGTCAGGTAGTGTAACCGTTACGGATATATGCTCGTCGTGCAAAATAAAAGTAAAAAATGCAAATAAAATCATCACAAGATCTCAGGTAAAATTGAGTGAGGAGAAAAGTGAAACCGATTGTCGTAATGTAGGCCTACCGGTACCGTCATGCGAATGTCATAACCTGAGAAACGAACTGTCTTCAAAAGATGAAATTATAAAGCTGCTAAAGGAAGATATTGCTAAGTTAATGGAAGAGTTGAATAAATTAAAAGGAAACAGAGAGGAAAGCAAGGATACTTGGTCCAAAGTGGTTGCTGGTAAGGTAAGATTCAATAAGCCTAGGCCTATCAATGGAGTACATGTAACTGAACTTCCCGTCTGAAATTCATTTGGAGCGCTCGTCGAAGAAAATGATGATTTTACTCAAGAAGAAAAGAAGGAAGTATTAAAGAGAAAATCCAGGAAGATGCGGATATTTGCGGATAGCCTAGTCACGGGCGAGATGTAGCAGCAAGCGTATTGGAGAGAAGTGGAGAAATAGAGGTCACTTCGACAGTAAAGCCAGGAGCACCCATTGCAGCGGTCACGAACGGGATGGTAGGAGAGTGTGCGCCTCTTACTTCAAAGGACTATGCAGTAATCATCGCTGGAGCAAACGACGTCTATAGAAACGAGAGTAAAAAGGTAATCAAAGATTTAAAGGGTACATTGCCATCCATGCATAACACAAATGTCATTATTGTAAACATTCCGCAGAGATACGATTTAATTCCCAAATCATGTGTAAATGAAGAAATAGAGGCTACAAATGGAAAAATTCATAAAATTTGTAAGAGTTTTCCAAATGTCCAAATTATAGATGTAAGTAAATTAGACAGGAAGTTCCACACTCGGCATGGCCTACACTTAAATAGGTTAGGAAAAGAGTATCTTATTGATGAAATCTGCAAAATTGTAAATTCAAATGGTAAGAATAGTTCAACAGTAATATCATTAGAGTGGAAGCAGGGAAACTGGTAAAAGAAGCCAAACGTGAGGTTTGGCATTCAGATCTTTTGAAGTCAGATTTAACGGAGTGCAACAATGGTATTTCGCATTTGTCTAGCAACAGAATAACAATTATGATAATAATAATATAAATAAATCACCAACACAAGCTTGCAAAAGTAACAAATTTAAAATTTACCACCAGAAAGTTCAGTCTCTTTATAATAAAATAGATTACATAAATCTAATGCTTAAAAATGAAATTAAAAACATCTCAGCACTGTGTATTTCAGAACATTGGCTGAAAGAGAAACACCTCGAATTAATTCAATTCCCAGGGTTTATAGGGTACTACCTAGTAAATACTCTAGATCTAATATTGGCCATGGTGGTACTTGTATCTTCTTAAGAAATAATTTAGATCATGAACAGGCTTATGATTATCTAATTATGGAACAGGATTTTGAATTCTCTGCCGTAAAAATACAGCAGTTTAAGTTAATAATTGTATGCGTATACCGTTCTCCGTCAGGAATGTTTCCTTTCTTTATAGATAAATTAGAATTGTTACTCAATAACATGAGCAAAGCAAATTTCGATATAATAATTTGTGGGGATGTAAATGTGGATTTCTTAAAATTTGATAAAAATTGTGAATTATTAACACAGTTACTAATTTCCTATGGACTGAAACCTACAGTAAATACCCCAACAAGAATAACAAAATTTAGTAAAACCACTCCTGATCAAATTGTTATAAATACAGATAAATATCACCACTCAATAGAATTCTATTTTCCGTGTTTTAGTGACCACCATGGACAAATACTGAGTTTTGAAGTACCCGAAACAATCAATAATAATGATAATGGAGTAAAATCAAAGTGCAGGTCATTCACTGAAACAAATGTTACATATTTCAATGACTTATTAAATAAGGAACCATGGTCAGAAATTTATAAACTAGAAAATGTAAATGATAAATTTAATGCATTTAACAGTACCCTAAAACACTATTTTGAAATAGCATTCTCCTATAAACAAAGAACTGTTCAAAATAACAAAACTAGCAATTGGATAACAACAGGGATTATAAATTCATGTCAAAGAAAGAAATTTCTACACAAATTATATAAACAATACCACACAACACCTGAATTCAATTTATACTACAAAAAATACACTAGCATATTAAATAAGGTAATAAGACTAGCAAAGAAAAAGCATAATGATAATTTTATTTCCCAATCATCTAATAAAAACAAGGCTATGTGGTCCGAGATAAAGAGAGAAACTGGAAAATCTGCTAAAATACAAAGGAACATTACACTGACCAGAAATAATAAAGTGATTAATAATCCAGAGGAAATAGCAAACACTTTTAATGACTATTTTCATGAAATTACACAAAAATTTATTAAATAAATCACAGGTAAATACACTAAATTCTAATAATAAAATAAATACAAGCAGTGATTCTTTATTTATAAATCATGTCACTAATGAAGAGGTAAGAATAGTTATAAAAGAGCTAAAAAATAAATTCTGTGTTGGAATTGATGGCATCCCTGATGCAATTTTAAAGAAATGTGCAGAAAATATAATAAATACACTTACGCACTTAATAAACAGTTCAATTCTCTCAGGATCTTAACCGGGTATTTTAAAGTTATCAAAAGTAATTTCAGTGCACAAAAACGGTTCAAAACATGAATTAGATAACTATCGCCCTATTACCTTACCAACTGGTATTGCAAAAATTGTGGAAAAAAATCATGTATAAGAGACTGATAAGTTTTATAGAAAAAAAATTAAATACTATCAAACTCACAACATGGATTCAGAACGGAAAAATCTACACAGACAGCAATTTGCGAATGTAGTAATAGTATACTGAAATTAATTGACAATAAGGAACATGTAACTGGCCTATTCTTGGATTTATCGAAAGCATTTGATGTTGTTGACCATAAAATCCTCCTTACAAAACTAAATCAATATGGTATTAGAGGTCTAGCTAATAAATGGATAGAGCCTTACTTAACAAGGCGTAAACAAATAGTAAGCTTGAGACACAAGGATGATGGAACCACATTACTTAATGAAACATTGTCCAATGAGGGAATTATTAAATTTGGAGTACCCCAGTGATCGGTTTTGGGCCCACTACTCTTTCTTCTGTATATCAATGGTATAACACGGAACGTTCATTCACATAAGGACATTTTGTTTGCAGACGATACAACACTCGTAATAAAAGGTGAAACTAAACAGGTCATACAGCAGTCTGCCTACTCCGTTACAGAAGAGTTAACCGAATGGTCACAAGATAATCGTCTCATAGTAAACTCTAGAAAACAGTATGTCTAAATCTCCAGACTACACAGAATAGGAATCCTGCGAAGCCCAATATAACATTAAATGGTCATCAAATAGAAAATAAATCAGAAATAAAGTTTTTAGGACTATGGATACAACAAGACTTGAAATGGAATAAACATACACAATATCTGAATACTAAACTGAACTCGATATGCTTTGCGTTACGTATTTTGAAAACCTGCACTAGCATGCACACATTAAGAAATACTTATTTTGCTTATTTCCATTCATACTTAAAGTATGGGGTCTTATTTTGGGGTATGTCGCCAGATGTACTATGCACGTTTAGGATACAAAAGAGGGCAATTAGAATTGTGGCAAATGTAAACACTAGAGAATCATGTAGACCTCTGTTTAAAGATTTAAACATTCTCCCACATGCCCTGCATATATATCTTTGAAAGTATTATGTTTTTTAAAAAGAATTTAATGAATAAGGATGTTTTTCTTAAAACAAACAATGATGTTCATAGGCATAACACAAGACAAAATCAAAACATTCATATTTTACACACATACACACACAAGCATATATCAAAAAGGAACTTTTCACACTGGAGTTAAATTACACAATAAACTACCCCAGTATATATAACTGGCCCCAAAAATAAAAACCTGTGATAGAATGTTGAAAGTTTTCCTGCAGTGCCGTTGTTTTTACTCTGTAGTTGAATATCTTAGCGTATAGGAGTGATGAAATCTATAATTATATTTTACTTTTATATTTTCATTGTAATACCTAGCTGTATGTTGTAGTATTTATAGAATTAAGTTTTCATAAAAGGAAGGAAGCTTGTAGTTTAACGTGACCGTTAATCTCGCGATCATAAGCCACGGGAATACGAACCACAGGACATGGCATTTCACATCGAAAATCTCACATCCAGTGACCGGGAATCGAACCCGGTCCGCCTTGGTGAGAGGCATACAGCTTGACCTCTGCGCCACCACGCCCCTCCCCAATTATGTTTTCATATTAGGATAATAGAGTAAGGTGTAAATAGTTGTGCAATAAGATTGTATCTATTAAGATCTGTTATTATAATAAGTTATAAATAGTTATAATATTGGTAATATATACCTGTTAGTTCTTTTATTTTATAGATGTAAATTCTGACGTGTCCTATGTCAAAAATGTATTGTATACATGTATTTGATCAAATGGAATTAATAAAAATCTATCTATCTATCCAAAGGTCTCCTTCTCTGCCTCCGTTGCCGTTAAGGATTTCACCAGAGCCCCGTTAGCCATTACTTTTCAGGGTTCCTGTAAGGCCTTCACAGTTACCGTAGCGGTCCTGGAGGCACAAGGTCCCCACTGTACTTCACCCTTACAGGCTATCCCCTACTTCATAATATTGCCTGTCCCCCACGACGTAGACGAGGGGTTGGACTTCTAGGGGACAAAGGTCTTAAGTGGTTTCCACTATTTTCAATTACAAAAACAAATATTTACAAAATACAAAATCTACTAGTTACAAAAAGCCATGTTTCTAAACAATAAAACACTGAAATCACACCTCCTCTTCATGGTCATAACCCCATGGTAGGTTAATGCGTAGGTCATTCGTCTACAAACATTTGTTATCCATCGAGGCAAGAGTGCGTTTTCTCTGTTCCACAAGCAACAATTATGTTTGCTGGATTGTATTCTGCATTGTTTATGCGACATAGCTTTGCTAGTTCGTAAAACCGCTAGGTAGTTGTCTACACATAACGATTTTACAACTGCTCTGCCTAGGCCTTTTGCTCTTTTGGCTTCCTTACAGTCTAGTGTGCGATAGGCACCATTAACTGTATATCAAACCCAGTCCACCTTTGTATTTGTAATCCAAGTAATAATTTGAAAAGAGACAAGTGTAATCGGTTTTAAACATTATCTCTACATTTTTATATGTTTATGACATGCATATTAACCTGAAATCAAACCCTAGTGTATCTTAGTGAAAAGGCTAACAGCTTAACCACTGCGCCACCATGTCCTTCTCTCTTAATTTGATTCGTTCTAGGCCTTAAAGCTGGAAATCGAGTTAAGATCACCAATGTAAGAAGTGGGAGTGCTCGCCACTGCAGCACAAAATGGTTAGCTGGTTATATTAGACAACCGGAAATGGTTGTATTTCTGTTAGCCAAGCATTTATGTCATCTGCCTACTGTCTGACCACTGCCAGCAAGACAGATTAGTTTAGAACAAGCAAGTGTGTGTATAGATTATTGGCCTCAAGTAATTAAAGCTTGTTGTGCGTAGCGACCATCTTGCTCAGTAACCACTGAGCAAGTTTTAACAGTCATCCAATAAAAACAGCATAGGATAGCTGTGTGTGCTCCATGTACTTGGGTGTGTGCATTAGCACCATGCGCTATCTTTACCTTACTTTTTAAAGGTAGAGCGTTATCCCTTTCCTTTTTGACATCGCCAATGACAGCATTCACCCACAAGTTTTACACTTAAACCCTTGCCTTGTTCTCGATTAGGTTTGTTTCGGTTTAGTTCAGTTTAGTTTAGTTTGAGTCGGTTTGGTTTGGTTTGGTTGGGTTTGGCGCCACTGTTGCCAGCTCGATTCTTAGAGTTTGACCTTTAAGTGTCCTCTGTGTCTCTGTACATTTCCATTGCCCTGTTGTCAAGTCAGGTCAGCTCATTCCATAAGCTCAATAACATTCACATCCTGCCAGTCTGCCCCCAGCAAGTTTGTTTTCTGTACTCGCTTCAAGCAACATATAACCAAGTTCTGTTTGTCCTTTATAAAGCCAGCTTCATCTGATCATGGAATTATCATTTGTCATGTCACTTATAACTGTTTACACATTAAAGACCCCCTTGCGGTGTAAAAAAAAACTTAGCACGCTTCACACATTTTGGAATATTACCCTCCATCCATCCATCCACTACAGGAAAAATCAGAAAAAAGAACCCTCACCCTGTTGTAGATCACCCCGCCAAAAATATCAATTGTTCTATTGAGCACGGCCACCATGGCCGGTGATAGGCTCGCTGAAACACACGCCCAGCGGTACCGTCTCTCTATCTACAACCGCGCTTCATTAAACTTTAAAAGGTAAAAAACAGTTAATTTTTTTTTCAACATGTATAGTTCTAGGCCCTTTGTGATTTAAATTTTTCAAAAAAAATACTATATTCAAAAGAGGGTGTCACTCCAAGTCCTACGACCCCTCATACAAGTCCGTAACCTTATTGGTTCACAAGATATTAAAAAGCACCTGACCTGTTAGTTGTGGATCTTTTGGTTACTTTTTTAATAACTCATGCATAAATAATTATTTAAAAGGCCCGCCCTCTTGCAAAAACCCCAAGTGCGCATGTATATAAAACAAAAACAAAAATGTTAATTCATAATGCCGTCCAGCTCTATGCATGTCTTTCATGTAGAACAACATTTAATTTCATCATAGCATTGAACCTCATGTCTGTCGTACATGTAAAACAACGTTTACTAAAAAATTACTATTTCACCCCCTAGTAGGGGTAGGTTTTATTTTGGGGTGGAAATAAGATGTCCATAGGAAAGGGCCCGTCAGTCCAACTGAAATTCCTGTCTCAAATTAATTTGGAGCGCTCGTCGAAGAAAATGATGACTTTCTTCAAGAAAAAGAAAAGGAAGATTGTAGTTTTACGTGACCGTGAATCTTATGATTATGAGCCACGGGCTTCTTCAAGAAGAAAAGAAGAAAGTGATAAAGAGAAAGTCCAGGAAGATGCGGATATTTGCGGACAGTCACGGGCGAGATGTAGCAGCAAGCGTATTGGAGAGAAGCGGAGAAATGGAGGTCACTTCGACAGGTAAAGCCAGGAGCACCCATTGCAGCGGTCACGAACGAGATGATAGGAGGGTGTGCTACCCTCACTTCAAAGGACTATGCAGTAATCAGAGCAGGAGCAAACGAAATCTATAGAAATGAGAGTAAAAAGGTAATCAAAGATTTAAAGGGTACATTGCCATCCATGCTTAATACAAATGTCATTATTGTAAACATTCCGCAGAGATACGATTTAATTCCCAAATCATGTGTAATTGTAGAAATAGAGGCTACAAATGGTAAAATTCGTAAAATTTGTAAGAGTTTTCCAAATGTCAAAATTATAGATGTAAGTAAATTAGACAGGAAGTTCCACACTCGACATGGCCTACACTTAGATAGGTTAGGAAAAGAGTATCTTAGTGATGAAATCTGCAAAATTGTAAATTCAAATGGTAAGAATAGTTCAACAGTAATATCTTTAGAGTGGAAGCAGGGAAACTTGTAAAAGAAGCCAAACGTGAGTTTTGGCATTCAGATCTTTCGATGTCAAATTTAACTGAGTGGAACAATGGTATTTCGGATTTGTCTAGCAACAATAATAATGACAATTATGATAATAATAATGTAAATAAATCACCAACACAAGCTTGCAAAATTAATAAAATTAAACTTTACCACCAGAATGTTCAGTCTCTCTATAATAAAATTGATTACATAAATCTAATGCTTAAAAATGAAATTAAAGACATCTCAGCACTATGTATTTCAGAACATTGGCTGAAAGAGGAACACCTCGAATTAATTCAATTCCCAGGGTTTATACAAGGTAGTAAATAGTCTAGAACTAATATTAGCCATGGTGGTACTTGTATCTACCTAAGAAATAATTTAGATCGTGAACAGTTAACAGCTTATGATTATCTAATTATGGAACAGGATTTTGAATTCTCTGCCGTAAAAATACAGCAGTTTAAGTTAATAATTGTATGCGTATACCGTTCTCCGTCAGGAAAGTTTCCTTTATTTATAGATAAATTAGAATTGTTACTCAATAACATGAGCAAAGTAAATTTTGATATAATAATTTGTGGGGATGTAAATGTGGATTTCTTAAAATTTGATAGAAATTGTGAATTATTAACACAGTTACTAATTTCCTATGGACTGAAACCTACAGTAAAAACCCCAACAGGAATAACAAAATTTAGTAAAACCACTCCCGATCAATTTTTTTTAAATACAGATAAATATCACCATTCAATAGAAGTCTATTGTCTGGGTTTTAGTGACCACCATGGACAAATACTGAGTTTTGAACTACCCGAAACAATCAATAATAATGACAATGGAATAAAATCAAAGTGCAGGTCCTTCATTGAAACAAATGTTACATATTTCAATGACTTATTAAATTAGGAAACATGGTCAGAAATTTATAAACTAGAAAATGTAAATGATAAATTTAATGCATTTAACAGTACCCTAAAACACTATTTTGAAACAGCATTCCCCTTTAGACAAAGAACTGTTCAAAATAACAAAACTAACAATTGGATAACAACAGGGATTATAAATTCATGTCAAAGAAAGAAATTTCTACACAAATTATATAAACAATACCACACAACACCTGAATTCAATTTATACTACAAAAAATACACTAGCATATTAAATAAGGTAATAAGCCTAACAAAGAAAATGCATAATGATAATTTTATTTCCCAATGATCTAACAAAAACAGGGCTATGTGTTCCGTGATAGAGAAAGAAACTGGAAAATCTGCTAAAATACAAAGGAACATTACACTGACCAGAAATAATAAAGTGATAAATAATCCAGAGGAAATAGCAAACACTTTCAATGACTATTTTCTGGAAATTCCTCAAAACTTATTAAATAAATCACAGGTAAATACACTAAATTCTAATAATAAAATAAATATATGTAGTGATTCTTTATTTATAAATCATGTCACAAGTGAAGAGGTAAGAATAGTTATAAAAGAGCTAAAAAATAAATTTTGTGCTGGCATTGATGGCATCCCTGATGCAATTTTAAAGAAATGTGCAGAAAATATAATAAATCCACTTACACACTTGATAAACAGTTCAATTCTCTCAGGAACTTACCCGGATATTTTGAAGTTATCAAATGTAATTCCAGTGCATAAAAACGGTTCAAAACATGAATTAGATAACTTTCTTTCTTTATTCGTGTAAGAAGTATCGACTTTACACATAGATATTTTAAAATACACGATATATACATTGCTACTATACAAATATACAGATATACACATATAAACAATCCTACTGAGCAACAAAATCGGAAGTTAGATAATTCTTGCCCAGTATTGGGCGACGTCAATAGCATTAGAGGAAGCTGCAACCAAGTCTATCATAGTGCACTTTGAGGGACATAAGACACACTGACATAAATGTTGGATCGTTTGATGCTTTCCACAATCACAGAGTGATGAGTCGCTTGAGAAACCCCACTTCCGAAGATTTACTTTTGTTCTGCCGACTTCTGTACGGAGTCTGTTAAGGGATTTCCAGGTTGTCCACTTCTCCTGGTGTCCACATGGAAGACTTTCCTTCGGCTCCATCCAGTTGGAGAGATGGCTGGTTCTTTCTTTCCACATCTTGATCCTAGCATTCTCCGCTTTCCCCTCAAGATTAACTGATGTGCGGAGAAAACTTTTTCTGGATTTCAGCCTCCGGGTGGCTGGGTGGTATCCATAGAGGGGATGTGCTTCTGAAGTAGATGATTGGAGCTTTTCTTTGTTAGCTGCTACCTCCCTACGAATCTCACCAGGAGCAATACCAGCTAGAAGTTGGATCTTCTCAATGGGTGTAGGTTTCAGGCATCCAGTAATGATCCTGCAACTTTCGTTGAGAGCGATGTCGACTTGCTTTGCATGGGCTGACCTGTACCAAACCGGGGAGGCATATTCACCTGCAGAGTAGCATAAAGCTAGGGCTGATGTTCTGATTGTTTGTGGTTGTGTTCCCCAACTGGTTCCTGACAATTTGCGTAGAATGTTGTTTCTAGCAGCTATCTTTTGTTTTACGTTATGGCAATGTTTCTTGTATGTTAGTGTGCGATCCAGCATAACTCCAAAATACTTTGGTGTAAAGCAATGTTCCAGTAAGTTCCCTTTCCAGATAACTTTGAGTTTCTGAGATGCCTGTGCATGCCGCAGATGGAACGCGCAAATTTGGGTCTTAGCTGGATTTGGTTTCAGTTGGTTTTTCTCATAATAGGTACCTAGCTCTTCTAATGCAACAGTTAAAGAGGTCTCTGCTTCATCAAAGGTATTAGTCTGAGTAGTAAGTGCTAGGTCATCGGCATAGATAAAGCTTTTAGTACCTTCTGGCAATGGCTGGTCATTTGTGTAGATGTTGAAAAGAATAGGAGCCAGTACACTGCCTTTAGGGAGTCCATTCCTTTGATTTCTCCATCTACTTCGGCGTCCTTGGAATTCAACAAAAAAGCGACGATTTTCCAGGAGAGTAGCTATCATCTTGGTTACTTTGATGTCTGTAATCATTCTGTAGAGCTTGTGTAATAATATCCTGTGATTTACCGTATCGTAGGCGGCGGAGAGATCCACAAAAGCCACACCAGTGATCTTCTTCTTCTCAAATCCATCCTCAATGTGTTGAGTTAGATGTAGAACCTGTGCTGCGCAGCTCTTTCCTGGGCGGAAGCCACACTGCTGAGGTATTAGAGCGTGGTCTACTACTCCAATTAGGCGGTTTAACAGCATCCTTTCCATTATTTTGTACAGATGGCAGAGTAAGGAGATTGGTCTGAAATTTTTTGGGTCCGAAGGATCCTTTCCAGGTTTCAGAAATGCAATCACTTTGGATTTTCTCCATATTTTAGGAATTTTCAGAGAAGTAAAACAATTGTTGAAGAAGTTCAGAAGCCATCCCTGTGTGGTTGAACTGAAGTGTTTTATTTGCTCTATTGTGATGTCGTCTAATCCTGCCGCTTTTCCATGTTTGGCACATTAAATAGCTTTCTGTAATTCCTTTATTTCAAATGGCCGGGAAAGGTTACTGGACTTCATTTCTCCATTTTCCAGGATATTGTGTTCCATTTTCCTTATTGGGCGATTGGTTTTCCCATTGGTGACAAGCTGATTTGCGATTTGGTTTGCCGTAACATTTGCATGGACTGGTACCTTGGTTGGATCATTGCTAAGTCGTTTTAGAAGCTTCCAAGCCTTTCTGCTGTCCCTTGACATATCTGTTTCCTCCATGAGTTTGATCCAAGCATCTTTCTTTGCCTCTGCAATTAAGGAAAGCAGTTTCCTTCCAGCTGACACAGTGTCTTCACTTAGTGGATCTTCCTGAAACAGTGAAATATATGTGTTCATTTGAGCAGCCATGTCTGAAGTTAGGCCTTGTATATAATTAACTCTGCAGCCTCGTGGTATGGAATCGCGGGAAGCTTCCTTCACTGCTTCAACAAACTGATCATACACCTCTGGTGTTGGCTGGATATCTGATATTATTGTATCTAGAGTTGAGCTGAACTTCTGCCAGTCTGCTTTTTTGAAATTATACCTCCTTTGAAATGGAACCTCTATTGGCCGAATTGCTGAGAAGAGTTGACACATTATGGGTCGGTGTTGGGTATTAGGAATAGGATTACACATTGATTTCACGCATTGTTGTGCCACGTGTTCGCTAGCAAATATGAGGTCTGGGTTGAAGCCTCGTCGCCATCTACTGCTGTTAAAGGATGGAGGTAGTTTGGGGTCATGAACAAGTTGTAATTGGAAATCATCAGCCCATTCTAACACTGCCTCTCCATTAGATAACTATCGTCCTATTTCCTTACCAACTGGTATCGCAAAAATTGTGGAAAAAATCATGTATAGGAGACTGATAGGTTTTATAGAAAAAATAAAATATTATCAAACTCACAACATGGATTCAGAACGGAAAAATCTACACAGACAGCAATTTGCGAATGTAGTAATAGTATACTGAAATTAATTGACAATAAGGAACATGTAACTGGCCTATTCTTGGATTTATCGAAAGCATTTGATGTTGTTGACCATAAAATCCTCCTTACAAAACTAAATCAATATGGTATTAGAGGTCTAGCTAATAAATGGATAGAGCCTTACTTAACAAGGCGTAAACAAATAGTAAGCTTGAGACACAAGGATGATGGAACCACATTACTTAATGAAACATTGTCCAATGAGGGAATTATTAAATTTGGAGTACCCCAGTGATCGGTTTTGGGCCCACTACTCTTTCTTCTGTATATCAATGGTATAACACAGAACGTTCATTCACATAAGGACATTTTGTTTGCAGACGATACAACACTCGTAATAAAAGGTGAAACTAAACAGGTCATACAGCAGTCTGCCTACTCCGTTACAGAAGAGTTAACCGAATGGTCACAAGATAATCGTCTCATAGTAAACTCTAAAAAACAGTATGTCTAAATCTCCAGACTACAAAGAATAGGAATCCTGCGAAGCCCAATATAACATTAAATGGTCATCAAGTAGAAAATAAATCAGATGCGAAGTTTTTAGTTCTATGGATACAACAAGACTTGAAATGGAATACACATATACAATATCTGAGTACTAAACTGAACTCGATATGCTTTGCGTTACGTATTTTGAAAACCTGCACTAACATGCACACATTAAGAAATACTTATTTTGCTTATTTCCATTCACACTTAAGATATGGCGTCATATTTTGGGGTATGTAGCCAGATGTACTAAGCACGTTTGGGATACAAAAGAGGGCGATTAGAATTATGGCAAATGTAAACACTAGAGAATCATGTAGACCTCTGTTTAAAGATTTAAACATTCTCCCTCTGCCCTGTATATATATCTTTGAAAGTATTATGTTTTGTAAAAAGAATTTAATGAATAAGGATGTTTTTCTTAAAACAAACAATGATGTTCATAGGCATAACACAAGACAAAATCAAAACATTCATATTTCACACACACACACACACACACACACACACACACACACAAGCATATATCAAAAAGGAACTTATCACACAGGAGTTAAATTATACAATAAACTTCCCCAGTATATAAAACTTACCCCAAAAATAAAAACCTTTGATAGAATGTTGAAAGCTTATCTGCAGTGCCATTGTTTTTACTCTCTAGTTGAATATCTTAGTGTATAGAAACGATGAAATCTATAATTATATTTTACTTTTCTATTTTAATTGTAATACCTAGCTGTAAGTTGTAGTATTTATAGAAATAAGTTTTCATATTATGATAATAGAATAAGGCGTAAATAGTTGTCCAATAAGATTGTATCTTTTAAGATCTGTTATTATAATAAGTTAAAATAGTTATAGCATCAGTATTACTGTATATACTCTTGGTGAGATCGGCACTTGCCGGTATCGACCTCCATTCTGATCGATAGGCGCAACTAGCGCCCTCAACTAACTTTTAAACACTTCGTTTTATGATCTATTCATGGCACAACGCATTTAAACAGTTCATGTATTTTGAGTTAAATTATTCAGTTGAGTTACATTTAAACGAGCGTTACATTTCATTGCCGCTTTAAAACCTCTAATAGGTTATGGACCCAGAACGATTGGCTCAGATTTAAATTAACTGAAAACTGGAAACAGCGGGATCAAGCGGACACACAAAGAGAAGAACGCGTCGAATCGGCAGACATCTTACTCTCTCGAGAAACTTCTGGACATCGACAAAGCGAGAAGGAACAAACACCGTCTTCTCGAATATTGTGTGCTTGATCTTGAGTGAACAGTGGAAAAGCCAATCGCGAAAGTTTGGACAATAACACGCGACGCGAATTTTGGCTTATTGCGAGTGTTTTGGACTATAACACGTGGCGCAAGAAAACGTGCTTAACGTGCTAGTTGTGTACAAACGCGCACGACACGAAATTCCGTAGGCCTATTTGCGAGTGTTCCGGACAATAGCACGCGACGCAAAGTGTTTGGCCGGTTGTGAGTGTTTAAAACAATAACACGCGGCACAGTAAATTTTTTGGGAACAATCGTGAGTGTTCCGGACATTAACACGTGGCACGATTGAAGTGAGACAATGAATTCAAACGGTGTAGTGCGCATCGGGGCCGTAGGGCGCGATAATTACGACACCTGGTAAATGCAAATGCGCGCCATTCTGATAAAGAATGACGCGTGGGGTTATGTCAACCTCCAGATCGTCAAACCCGAGCCGGGTGAGGACAATGCAGCCCAAGTGACCGAGTGGAAGACTAGGGATGAAAAGGCCATGTCAGACCTAATCCTATCCATCGGACCAAGCCAGCTCAAGTTGGTGAAGAACTGCAGGTCATCAAGCGAGATATGGCAGAAACTTGAGGATACGTTTCAGTCGAAGGGGCCGGCTCGCAAGGGCACGTTGTTGAAGAGTATAACCTTGCAAAAGATGACTGAAGGTGGCGACATCCGTGAGCACCTCAACAACTACTTTGACTGTGTCGACAAGTTGGCTGACATGGACGTAGTTATTAACCCAGACCAACTGACCATCATGATGCTGTACAGTTTGCCGGCAAGTTTTGAAAATTTCAGAATTGCCATCGAGAGCCGGGACGATCTACCGAAGCCTGAGAATCTACGTACGAAGATAATCGAAGAACACGATGCCAGAGTTGCCTCGTCAACAACGATGGAAAATCAAGGCGCCATGTACGTGAAGAAGAAAGGTCCTTCAAGGAAACCACAGTCGAAGTCTCAAAACAAAAACCACGGCTACTCCAGTGGTAAGAGTGACAAGGAGAAATCGTTTCCGTTCAAATGCTCGAAGTGCGCAATTAAGGGACATAAGGCAGTGGATTGCAATGTCAAGGTCAACAAAAATCAGCTGTCGGACGCGTCACTCTTATCAGTTGAGGAACCTGATACGTGCCAGATCGCGACGAGCAGCGTCGAAAACCTGTGGTGTCTCGACAGTGGGTGCACGTCTCATCTGTGCGGTGATGCGACTGTGTTTACAGAGATGGACAAGGGCGAGACTGGCAAGCTGAAGTTAGCGAGCAGCGCAACCGCAGAGATAAAGGCCCGAGGAACTGCAAAAATTGCAACAAGTGTAGACGGTAAAACTTGCAACGTTATTCTCAATGAGATTTTGCACGTTCCTGAGATCCGCACTAATCTCTTATCAGTCTCGAAGATGACAGACCGTGGTTTCTCGGTTGTTTTTGGCAAAGAGAAGGCGGAAGTTTTCGACCAGAATGGACTGACGAGGTTAGTTGCAAAGCGCAAGGACAATCTGTACTACGTACAGGGCACCACACTGGAAAAATGTCGAAACGCAGTGTCAGAAGACAAGCGCGACGAGAATGTGGCGCAGCTACGGCATCGAAGGATGGGTCACGTCAACTTTCGTGATCTCGATACGGCAGTGAAGAGCGGATCCATTCGAGGTGTGCAACTAAAAGGGAGATGTGGAGATCTAACGTGTGACATTTGCACGAAATGCAAAATGACTCGAATACCTTTCCCGAAAGAGTCAAATCGTGTGACCGGTAAGCTCGATATTATTCACACAGACGTTTGTGGCCCTGTGGGTGTTGTGTCGAACGGTGGATCCAAGTACATGATCACTTTTACGGACGACTACTCGAGATGGACAGAGGTACGGTTTATGAAGACGAAGTGCGAGGCGTTGCAAATGTTCCGAGAGTACAAGGCTTTCGTCGAGAAGCACCACGGTCTGAAAATAAAGTGCGTACAGTCCGATAATGGACGAGAATATGTCAACAGGGAATTTGACGAGCTCTTGAAATCTGAGGGGATCGAGCGCCGTCTCACAACACCATATACGCCTGAACAAAATGGTGTGGCCGAGAGGAAAAATCGGACCCTTGAAGAGGCAGCACGATGTTTACTCCTGCAATCTGGCCTACCGATGACATTCTGAGCGGAGGCGATCAACACCGCAAATTATCTGAGGAACCGATGTCCAACCAAAAAGCTAAACGGGAAGACTCCATTTGAGCGCTGATTCGACAGAACTCCGACTGCACACTATTTCAAGGACTTTGGGAGCAAGGTGTTCTGCCTGGACAAGACCCCAAACAAGGGGAAGTTTAGCCCTCGCTCAAAAGAGGGAATTTTTGTTGGATATTCGGAGCAGTCGAAGGCTTACCGTATCTGGATTCCTGAAACGAAGAAGATCGAGATCACGAGAGACGTTGTTTTTCGTGAGGAGATGACCGCGCCTAAGAAATAAGTCGATGATCTGTTCCCGCGTGACTCTCCGGACAAAGTACGCATTGAACCAGAGGATCCGATCCATGAACTGGAGTTCGAGCTGGTATCGAGGGACGAAGTTCTGGCAGAAAACCAACCTGATGTTGCTGAATGGGAATTCCCCGATGGTTTCATAGGCTTTCCTGCCGACGATTACTTTGTTGAACCGGAGATCCAATCCGATGAGCAACAAGCGGCATCATCTAGGAGAAGAGGCGGACGACCTTGTTTGATTAGAACTGGAAAATCTGGGCAACCCCGCAAGGACTACGGTGATCGACCAGGGGAAGCGGCTAACGTCGCTGAAATCCCAGTGACCCAGGCTATCTCCGGAGATGACTCACCTGCGTGGATCGAAGCAATGTCAGAAGGAGCAGTTTCACTGATTCGGAACAATACGTGGAAGCTGGTCGACCGTCCCAAGGGGCAACGTGTGATAGGAAGCAGATTCGTTCTCCGGAATAAGTTTAACCCTGACGGCACTATCAGCAAGCGGAAGGCGCGCGGGGTAGCGAGGGGTTTCACGCAGAGACCAGGAATAGAGTTTCTCGAAACGTTCGCTCCAGTCGCAAGGCTGAGCACAATAAGGACTGCGGTGGCGTTAGCTGTACAAGATAATCTAAAGATCCGACAGCTAGACGTCAAGACGGCGTACTTGAACGGAGAAGTCGAGGAGCAAATCTTCATGGAGGCCCCGGACCACTTCGAGGACGTTCTTGCCCATACCGTTCAAGACGAGTCGGTTGACGAGACTGTGCGAAAGACCGCAGATGAGATGCTGGAGAAGTTGACCAATCGTGACATTGTGTGCTCACTAAACAAAGCGTTGTACGGACTGCGACAGGCAGGACGCGCTTGGTATCACCGTCTCGAGGAAGAGATGAAAAATCTCAGGGCGACTCGCTCGGATGCAGATCCATGCATGTACCACATCGGACCGGTCGGAGATAGGATTTATATAATCATCTATGTCGACGACATGATGATCATGGCTCGAGACGACAAGAAGATCGACGTGGTGAGAGACTTTCTGAATACCAAGTTCGAGATCAAGGACTTGGGGGACGTGCGGTATTGTCTGGGGCTGGAGTTCGAGAGGAGCGTCAACCAGATGAAACTCAGCCAGAAAGGATACATAGACGAGGTCCTGGAGAGATTCGGAATGGCAGAGTGCAGGCCTGGGAGCTCTCCCATTGATCCAGGTACGAAGCTGCAGAAGGAAGACGTGAACCCTGGCGAACAAGCGGAGAGCGTCCCCTACCGACAGTTGATAGGAGCTCTAATGTACCTGTCAGTGGGAACGAGGCCGGACATATCCCATGCAGTCAGTTCTCTTTCTCAGTTCAACGACTGTCACGGACAGCAGCACTGGAAGGCTGCAAAACGTGTCTTGCGATACCTCGCTAACACACGTGATCTCGGCATCATGTACTCCAAATCCAGCGGTCCAGCGGTGATGTACGTGGACGCTGACTGGGGAAGCTGCCTGGTGGATCGAAAATCGTACACCGGATACGCGTTCACACTAGGCGGCGCTGCAGTGAGTTGGGAGTCCAGGAAGCAGCCTACTGTGGCCCTGTCGTCGACGGAGGCCGAATACATGGCCTTGACAGAAGCAACCAAGGAAGCTCTACACATGAGGAAACTCCTGAAAGACTTCGGAAAACCGATAGATATTGTCCCAGTGAAGAACGACAATGTAGGTGCGCAGAAGCTGACGTCAAATCCTATGTTTCATTCACATACGAAGCACATCGACATCAGGCACCATTTCGTCCGAGATGCCGTGGCCAAAAAGGTGGTTTCGGTGGAGTACGCTCCAACGAATGAGATGCCTGCCGACATATTGACAAAAGGATTGTCAAGGCCCAAGCACGAGAAATGTGCTCAAAGCCTTGGCTTGAGACCACATGCACCAGGATAACTCCGGCTGTTGGTCGAGGGGAAGTGTTGGTGAGATCGGCACCTGCCGGTATCGACCTCCATCCTGATCGATAGGCGCAACTAGCACCCTCAACTAACTTTTAAACAGTTCGTTTTATGATCTCTTCACGGCACAACGCATTTAAACAGTTCATGTATTTTGAGTTATATAAATCAGTTGAGTTACATTTAAACGAGCGTTACATTTCATTGCCGCTTTAAAACCTCTAATATATACCTATTAGTACTTTTATTTTATAGATGTAAATTCCGACGTGTCCTATATCAAAAATGTATTGTATACATGTATTTGATCAAATGGAATTAAAAAAAACTATCTATCTATCTATCTACAACACCTCATTTGTCAAAATCCAACCATGGGTTCGCGAGATATCCATTTATTTAACATGAATGCCGCCATCTTGTAGGAGGAGAGCCGTAGGAGGGTATAGAACCCCCCCCCCCCCCGCAAAAAAAAACCACTACTTCCATGATATAAGTACAAATGGACTTGGCTCTTTCCACCCTCCTCTACAAACCACAGAAATTCTTTGTGACATTGTGACAATAGAGTCAATGTATTGGAATGGTGGTCAGAAATATGGCAAACTAGTGCTACTCAAGAGCAACTCAAAATGCCTCCTTCAGGCCACTAGGTTTTGAAGTTCACCGCAAGATCTGATCCGTTGTTAATAGAGTGAGGACAAACTGTGGAAGGTGCACAAATTCCTGCAAATTGGGCAGGGTATCCTCACCCAGTTGTGATTGTGGTGCTGAACAACAGACGGTTCAGCTTGCCCAGAGCGTTTCCTGGTGACCTGGAAGAGTTCCTGTTGGTGACAGAGAAATCAATAGAATATATCCGCTATTTAGATAAGGAAGGAAGCTTGTAGTTTTACGTGACTGTTAATCTTGCAATCATAAACCACAGGGACCTCCTTTTAATGTGGAATCCAAATCATTGAATGTGACATTTCACCTCAAAAATCTCACATGCCTTAATCAGGAATTGAACCTGGTCTGCGTTGGTGGCAGACAAACAGGCTATGTTGATATTTCTTTATAACTTGTACATAGTAGACATACGGTAGTTGTAAGTTATTTGAATGATTTGTAGAATGTGATGAGAGCCTTATGCTAAATAATAAGAATTAAAAAATGAACTCCAAATCATTTATACTGTATAACTGACCAAAAAAACAACTATGATGAATATTCACTTGGGCTAGTTACTAGGAACTTCGTTTTCTCGCAGCGATTTGAGTCTTAGAAAGTTTATCTTGGTGTTCGTTGCATTTATAGTTTTAATCCCCCTGTTGGATTATATTTGAATATAACCATATTAATAATGTAGAGAGTAAGTTGGTTAATTTAGAAACTTGGGACATTGTATCATCAGCCCCGTGTAAACGACACCCAAGCACAGAATTATAATTCAGTTGTAAGTATGAAGTTAATTTGTTTATTAGATATATGTCATTGTTCTATTAGACTGTGGTGTGTGAGTGTGTCTGGTGAGGGTGCATGTGAGTGGACCTGGTGACAGACTGTTTTAGTAGTAGTATTTGTTGTATTTTTTTCGTTAGTAGAATTTTGGTATTTAATTGTTAGTAGAAGGTTAGTATTTTGTAGTAGAATTGCTCTTTACTTATTCTGAAAGGGAGTAGCAGCCTTTCAGAATAAATCAATTCTTTACTAGTCTAATAGACGGTTAAGATATTGATAATATAAGCCAACTAATGGCTACACTGCGTTCTGCTGCACGGCTGAAAACAACGGGAAACTACAGCCGTAATGCTATTCCCGAGGATATGCACCTCTCTATGACTAAATACATGTGATGATGGCCTCCTCCCTTGTAAAATTTCAATCCGGAGGTAAACTAGTCCCCCGTTCGGATCTCCGGGTGGGGACTACTCGAGAGGGGGTTAACATCACAGAAGTGACAAAGAGGAAATCTGACATTCTACGGATCGGAGCGTGGAATGTTAGAAGTCTGCTAGGAAGTGGAAAGTTAGAAAACTTAGAAAGGGAAATGGATAGGTTGAGGTTGGATTTGGTTGGAATTAGTGAAATGCGTAGGCAGGAAGAACAAGACTTTTGGTCAGGAGACTATAGGGTCATTAGCACTAAATCAAACAATGGCCAAGCAGGAGTAGGTCTCATATTGAGTAGGAAACTTGGACAGCGGGTAGAATATTACGAGCAATACAGTGAACGGATTATTGTAGCAAAAATCAATACTAAACCTACGTGCACCACAGTGGTACAAGTCTATATGCCTGCCAGTCAAGCTGATGATGAGGATGTTGAAAAGGTCTACGAAGAAATAGATGACATTCTGAGGTATATCAAAGGTGATGAAAATGTTATAGTAATGGGAGATTGGAATGCTGTGGTAGGAAAAGCGAGAGAAGGGAAGATAGTAGGAGATTTCGGATTAGGTGAAAGGAATGATCAAGGAAGCAGGCTGATGGAATTCTGCACCGAACACGAGTTGGTCATAGCTAACACCTTATTCAATAACCACAATAGAATAATATACACATGGATGAGACCAGGAGATACAGGGCGTTACCAAATCGACTTCATTATGGTCAAGCAGAGGTTTCGAAACCAGATTTTGGATTGTAAAACATATCCTGGTGCTGACATAAACTCTGACCACAATCTGGTTGTAATGAAATGCAGATTAAAGTTGAAGAAACTGAAGAAAAGTCAAAAGCCAAAAAGGTGGGCAATAGACAGACTGAAAGTAAAGGATGTAAACGAAAGATTCAAGAAGAGTATAAAGGAAGGACTAATCAAAACCCCTAAACAAACTTCAATTGCAGACGAATGGGCACTTTTGAAGAATGAAATAACAAAATCCGCAGAAGAAAACATTGGTAGGAAAGAAAGAATAGGTAGAAAACCGTGGATCACTCAGGATATACTAGAATTGATGGATGAAAGGCGGAAACACAAGAATCTAAGAGATGAAGAGGGGAAAGCAGAATACAGACGTCTGAGAAATGAGGTTAACAAGAAGTGCAAGGAAGCGAAAGAAGAATGGTTGAAAGAGAAATGTGCAGGTATATAAAAGTGTCTGAAATTAGGAAAAGTAGACACAGCTTATCGAAGGATTAAGAATACTTTTGGGGAAAAGAAGACTAAGTGCTGTAATATTAGGGACACAAATGGAAAGCCTCTAACAGATAGGGAAAAAAAGCTTGAGAGATGGAAAGCTTACATAGAGTGCTTGTATAAGGGAAAGGAGATTGAGAATCATGTAATGGAAAGGGAGGAGGAAATTGATGAGGATGCAAAAGGAGATTTAATATTGAGATCAGAATTTGACAGAGCATTAGAGGACTTAGGCAGGAACAAAGCACCAGGCATAGATGATATACCGATTGAGTTGCTACGCTGCATAGGATATGAAGGTCTGATCAGGTTATTTCACTTGGTGTGTAGGATTTATGAGACAGGTGAGGTACCCCCTGATTTCAAGAAGAATGTTATCATCCCTATACCAAAGAAAGTGGGAGCTGACAGATGTGAAGATTACCGTACAATCAGCTTGATTACTCATGCTTCAAAGATCCTGTCTAGAATAATTTACAAGAGGATTGAAAGCCAGATCGAAACGGAGTTGGGTGAAGACCAGTTTGGTTTCAGGAGAAATGTAGGAACAAGGGAAGCTGTACTAAGTCTTAGGCTGATTTTGGAAGGTAGAATAAGGAAAGATAAGAGAACGTTCATGGCATTTGTAGACTTAGAAAAGGCTTTTGATAACGTTGATTGGACTAAATTGTTTGACATTTTGAAATCAATTGGAATAAAGTACAGGGATAGGAGGGTGATATACAATCTATACAGAAACCAGACAGCAGTCATTCGAGCTGAAGGATATGAGAGAGAAGCTGGTATTCAGAAAGGTGTAAGGCAAGGCTGCAACTTATCACCCATACTTTTCAATCTTTACATTGAACAAGCAATGAAGGAAATTGGAGAAAAATTTAAAGTGGGAGTGAAGATTCAAGGAGAAATAATTTCAACTCTGAGATTTGCTGATGACATCGTCATCTTGGCCGACCAGCCTGAGGATTTGAATGAGTTTTTGAATGGTATGGATTCCGTCTTACGGAAGGACTTCATGATGAAAATTAATAAATGTAAAACAAAAATACTGGAATGCAGCCGAAATAAATCAGAAACCTCTATGGAGATCAAATTGGCAGGTGAAAAGCTGAAGGAAGTAGGAGACTTCTGTTACTTAGGAAGCAGAATAACCAGTGATGGACGAAGCAAAGAGGATATAAAAAGTAGGTTGGCTCAGGCAAGGAAAGCCTTTCTACAAAAAAGGAATCTGTTGACATCGAATATAGATTTAGGTATTAGGAAGTCACTTTTGAAAGCCTTTGTCTGGAGCGTGGCGCTCTATGGAAGTGAAACTTGGACTATTGGTGCAGCAGAAAAGAGGAGAATTGAGGCATTTGAAATGTGGTGTTACAGGAGAATGATGAAGATCAGATGGGTAGATAGGGTTACAAACGAAGAGGTATTAAGGTGAGTGGGAGAGGATAGATGTTTCTGGCGACTGCTAATGAAGAGAAGAGATAGGTTGGTAGGACACATACTAAGACACCCAGGAATAGCAAGCTTAGTTATGGAAGGAAGGGTCGAGGACAAGAACTGTAGAGGTAGACCAAGGTTAGAATATGTTAAACAGATTGCCTCGGATGTAGGGTGTGGTAGCTATGTAGAGATGAAACGATTAGCTCAGGACAGGGACGCATGGAGAGCTGCATCAAACCAGTCAAAAGACTGAAGACTCAAATAACAACAGTTACTCAAATTCAAGGAATAATTGTGCCTCAATATTGGGCTTAAAATTACCGGTACCTCACCAGTTACACAGTAGTGATATCAAACAAAATCTGAAAACAATTTCTGATATGCGAAATGTAAAAGTAAGTACAGTGCACAATTATAAACATTTTAATTAAATTTATTGTATGAATAGGATACAATGTATACAGTACATTCAGTCTATTACATATATGTATATAAAATTCAGTTAATCAATATCACTTAAAAATCTATAACTCTACATAAAGTAAAACTAGAATCTTTCAGAAATGATTGTACCAAGCAGAAAACTCATATCAATAAATAAATGATATCAGGTAAAAAGCACAATCCATGTCGCCATTGAATCCCATGGAATGGACACTCTTCAAACTCACAAGGAAATTAGAGAACACTCATAAACTTTAGTGTAACTTATGCAGGATGATTATTGCTTTAATACGGCTATTATACTGGGGAACACTTGCTCCTACGGAAACCGGGTGTGCTGATTTCAAATCTAAAATTAGTTTCTCTATAAGCTATGGTTTTGTTTTGAGGGGGTTCTCATCTTAATGTACATTTTTCAACATTTGCAACATGTAGTTCATCATATTAAAGTTAAGATGCGATCTTGAATATCATCTTATTGCGAATATTTTGATTTATACACTAAAACATGCAGTTGCAGCATATATATAATACTTACTGTACTATATATAAAATGCAATTAAATATAAACATAGGCTACTTTTCTGTAAAATTGCACATATACTCGTAGATGGAAGAGAATGCAAATTTGATGGGTGCCTTTAATTGCAACATAAAGCATTCAAATTCAAATCCAACTTGTTTGAAATCTAGAGAATATACAAGAAAACCGATTTCATATTTGGAATCAGCAATGCAAGAGCTGTAAAATCTCATGCAATTGGAAATGAAGAAAAATAATTTAATAATGCTCCCCAGTGCAGATTTATTGTATCCATATGGCAAATACATATTTAACATTTAATATTTCCTTTCATACAGCATATTCCTATAAGTGCAAATTAGGCAACATGAACTCGAGGTAATGAATCATTTTATTCCCAATTATGAATCTGGAATTACTTTGTTGTCAGGGGTCAAGTGATTTTCTGGTTGCCTAGATTAGTGGGGTTATTTAAGTTATTGTTGTCAATTCATTTTTGAGGTTTGGGACATCCTGGTCATCAGCCCCATGTACTTCTTTCTGTAGGAGACTCGCAGTATCCTTATGGCATGTTCTGCTCGGAGCTTAGCCATGTGAGACTTGATTCAATTCAGCAGGTATAAAGTATTCAGAATTTTCACCAAGAGATAGCTCTGTGGTCGCTTATCTCTGGGAGAAGAAGTTAAATATTTCTACTGAATTAGATTCATTGTTAGCAAATCTAATGCTACCGGTATTTATAATTTATGGAAAGCCCCATGATTTTGTACAGAATATTGGAAAAAGTTTTAAGACCGCTAGTTCCTGCTACAAGTGGAGGGACTGCAGAAAATGCAGGTGCTCGGGGAAAAGTTCATTCTGAAGCTCATATTTCAGAAGATCATAGTTTTGTAAGACTATATAGGAATGACAACAATGTTGACTATTTCAATATGAAAAATTATAACTAACTCTGGTTCAGTGTTTACATTATTTGATAATTTTTCTTAATGATAAGATGCATTACATTTGTTGATTTTTCTAATTTGAGTTATATTTTTAGTATAGATATTTTACCATATGGTTTGATTTTATTGAGAATTTGAATTTGGTCTTTAATAATTACTGCTATTGAATGTGTATATAATTGTAGATATTTTAATTCATTCTTTTTTTCTTCTAGTGATATACCAGTAGTGTTTTTATTTTTAATGTGTTGTACCAGAAATTTAAAAAAAAATACTGACCAAAAGACAATCCCTAAATACTATACTGTATGGTGAAGAAATTTCAGAAATTGACAATATACGAATTTACATTTTAATCCATTGTATAAATAGTAATTAATTGACTTGTATTTCTCTTTTTATTTTATCTGTTGCATATGCAAAATTGTGAATTTGATTTTTGAGGTGTAATCTATCACATTGATTACATGAAGGAACATCATTAGACATCGATAAAATAGATGCTTTAGCCCTCCCTTGCAATGATTTTAGTGGTTTGTTCATACTGTGAGGTTACATGTATGCAATTTCATAATATTGCCACTCTTTACTATTATTCTGAAAATTACTTCACTACTTGCACCTGTTAATCAATGTAAATTATCTATCATACAATCGCCCTATTGTATATTATAATACTTAATGGATTAATGTTATCTTATTAAATTGTTTGACACCTGTTAATACGGTACATGTTTTCTATTTTATTGAAACATATTTTCGGTCCTTCAGAGGGACCTTCTTGTTTGCTTACGCTGCATATGTATTTTATGAAAAAATAAACAAACATGACAATTTAAATAAGCACTGGACGTCCTTACATTATTAATTATGAAAAACATTACTGGTATTCAAATCAGAAAGCAAAAGTCTTAGGTTATAATTCAATATATATATATATATATATATATGAATAAATTTCGTGTCTGGATTCCTTGAACTATCAAACAAAATGGGTCTTGTGGAGGTCATGTTTAATGTCTTTTGGATCTGTTATTATGGAAGTCAGTGGAAGAAACTTTTTAGGTTAATGTTGTTTGAATAGCATTACTGTCTGTCTATTTTTGTTAAATGTTCTATTGTACATACCTTATTCGATTTGAAGTCACTATTTATTTCATTATCGTCTTTATAATCCTGGATAAAAAATTTAATTGGTTCTGTTATGAAATCCTTGTACTGTTGAACGTCTGTGATGAACAATCAAAGTATAAATCGATTTGGAAATGCATGTCAATTGAAAGATTATAAAAAAGAAAAAAAAACTATATTTCTACATACCTTCTATTAACTTTATTGTTAGATTGATTTACCAAATAGTTTGAAATTGTCTTAATGTAATTAATGTAAGAATGAAGACTCCTAACTGACCATATTATTACCATCCCAACAGATTAGATGATTACATAAGTTGCAGATACTGATGTCTCAAATTTGTGAGTTGATTGCAATTTACACAAGTGTAGAATTCTAAAGTATATGTTTAAGATTTAACAACCAACAACTCACAGTTTGTTATGAAAGCAGGATTTCATACAACTGTCAACCAACAAGTGCCAGGCTATGTCTGGATGCTGTCCAAATCTAATCTCAAGAGATGATAACTGCCTATGGGTGAATTACGTTACAAGTTCTATTCAAGTGTTTTTGTCTTTGAATAACGATCCACTTTTTACTGTAGTATCCCTGAACTTTGAATAAACCTGGCACCATAATCTTTCATTATACCCACAGCCCCCACAGGTCATAAAAATATAATATCAAGAATAGGGCATGCATAACTCAAGCCATGCAATCACTCCTAATTCCAGTCTCCAGTAATTAACTAAATATAACACATAAGTTAGTTATTTAAATAAAAAAGGAAAAATATGTCAAAAACTGGCGACTGATGTAAAATGCAATGCAACATTAATCATACTATAGTTATAAATGCATTGCTCTTTCTGTGAGTGGAATGTATTAGGTGAGTGTAAGTGATTCGCTTCATGCTGAAAGGGGACCAACCATGGAAAAACAAAAATTGACTTAACAATGGTTTCAGACACTTGGAGATTGGTTACATAGGTTGAAGCTGAAAGGGGATCAGTCCGGTGCTTGGTTTATATAGAAATCTGCAGTGAGTATACTGCAATTCATTCCAGAAGATGTTGCATCACTGGCTAAGTCTCTTTTTGCATAAATTTTGCATCAGCTGGCTGCAGGCAAATGAACATGACACTGCATGGCAGTATTACAGACCATCACAAACCTGGGTGTGGTTAACCACTTGTGCCGGTTGACACATAGTGATATATTGAGCATTTTAAGCAAAGCATGGAAGAGGAACCGTAAGAAAATAATAGGGCAGTTGAGAAAGTAGGAAGAAGAGAAAGGCAGTTAGGAGTTTATACAGGGTGGGGCAAATAAAAGTGGCCTAGGGAACTGAGTTCTAGGTTACAAAGAATCACACCAAAGGAATGGAGACGTTTCAATAACCTGTTTATAGCAGATGTTGAAAATGACCACCATTCATCTCTTGGCATCTTTCAGCACTGGTCAACAAGCTGCGGAAGGCAGATCGCAGCTGGGCCACTGGAATTGCTGCAATCTCATCAGAAATGTTCTGAGGCAGTTCTTGAAGGCTATGCGGGTTGCTGCGATACACCTTAGCCTTGAGGGTTCCCCACAAAAAGTAATCGCACACGGACAGATTAGGTGACCTGGGTGGTCAGCTAGGGCCGAAATTAGACTGACCTCGGCTAACAACTCAGTAACAGTAAGATCTTACTGTTTAACCTACTGTTACTTCCAACAGGATGGTGCAACTGCCCATACATCCCGCCGAACCATGGATCACATTCACACAATCTTCACTCATCTCCAGAAGAGGAATACAGTAAAAGTGGCCAACATTAGGGGACAAGAATTTGCTAATAAAAATAAATAAAAAACAATAACACAGTACCAGAAAAGACAACAGGACAGTCCTGCAGCCGCAGGTATTATTGTAGTACTTCTTAGATATTGTTATAATATTTATCACACAGTAGGCCTAACAAGTGGCGTGAGGTGGTTACTACAGTTGCCTCAGCTGTAAGACAAACTTTTGAAACCACTTCTTAATATGCTGTATAGGCCTAACTCCAACTTCTACCCACTCATTGGCATATCACTATGAACTTACTAGGCCAGTGATGACACTTGTCATCAATGTACAGAACTGAAACTCAACTTATTAAAAATTGCATTCATGTATTGCAACTTAATGTTTCAGAAAGAAGGAATATCGTTTACAACAATCTCGTCAACAGTCTGTAAGACTTGCAATTCGTGCACTGCTGTGCTCTTTCTCTTTACAGCATAGCCAACATAGATTCGTTATTTACTGGAAATGTCTGTATAGTGTGCATGTAGACAGTCTCTAAATGTTGACCCAAATATGTCTATATGGTTTTAAATTAGTTATTATAATGGGTATCCTTGATTAAATTCACTAACACATTTTGACACAAAAGCGTGTTAATGTTGGCAAGACTGTAGCATACTTTTAATTTCCTGACTAGGTTCTTTACAGTGGTGCCAAGTGTTCGTAGCGTTAGCTAGTAGAACTTCAACATTTGGGTCGTCACCCATTCCCTGCTAGCCGATTCAGTCATAACACCCCTCCGTCTCATACCCCAGTAACGGTCTAAAAGAGTGCAATGCACATGCGTTGTACTCCAAGCTCTGAAAGGTAGCATACTGGGAGAGCAGCGCTCGCTGGCTCCAAACAGTTTCCTGCGATAAATTAAGATCGTCCGTGTGAGGGATTTTGAATATCTTTACAGGGTTAACACAAGAAATAACTTGAAATATTAGTTATAGATATAAATACAAAATACTTTCCCCTGCACTGCTGGAATAGATGTGATTGAATGCCAAACATTTCCTCAGACAGATTGGGGGGGGGGGGGGTCGTCTTATTTTGTCACCAGTCTAGGGCATTAATTCAGTAGAAGACTATAATGTAAAACAACAAATCTATTGCTTTAGTATCCACTATCAATAGCAGAAGACCTCTGTAGCAATGTTCTCACACAGAATGAGCATTCAAAATAACAGCCTGCTGGCCACGGACCAGGTTCAATTCCCCATTCTGGTAAGAATGTATTATTTTTGGCATAGTTTTGTACAGGGTTATCCAGCCTAGTGAGGTCAAAAATGTAGAACTGATGTTGAGGCAGATAGAAGAGCAGAAACGAACTTGCTGCCTCACTGCAACCTATATTAACTTTAAGTTCTCTAAGACAGTTAATCCATGTGTCCGTACTATAGTCTCCGATAATTTTCTGCACTTTCCATGATGAACAAAATATATTTTGGCACGTAGGCATACCTCATCTCAAACAGTAACAATGACTGATGAAAGTATTAATGCAGGTCCTGGTGAAATTTGGCACAGCATTGGTAATTTTAACAAAAACAAGAACAGTCAGTCACAGAATTACCACTCAAACATAATACACTGCATAATCTGGCAGTTCTGGAGAATGGCACCATAACAGAGTAAACAAATGTAGACTTATCAACTATAAAATCTAGCTTCATTGACGTAATCAATTTCCAGCAGCAGTCAGTAGACACAGTCCTCCTTGAATATGTACAATAAGAACTATATCAATGTGCAGGCACAACAACATTTATCAGGATAATCGGGAGCATAAACTTTATTTTCGTTTCCAAAAACGAAGAACTCTCCGGAATGTGACTTCCAATCATACTGCACAGTTGACACAGGGATGATCCGAACTTGCTGGCGCTGTGGAAGAGAAAACACACAAATTATTTGTACAATGTCTAACAAATATTACGAAAGCCCTTCACATATTATCATTATCATATGCATTAACCTTGACAAATCTTTTTGTCAGAGGGAGCAACAATATGCACTTCGACTGAGCACCAAGGGAAAAATAGCCAGTATTGAACCAAATGTAACCATTCGCTATCTTGGCATCAGATTCTACGAGAAACTGTTTTTGACACTCAACAAATTATGAATAATCTTGAGACAAAACTAGATCTTCTAACATCTCTCTTCAGAAGCCACATCTAAAATTTACTGTGATATCTTCATTAATTTTTCTGATAGGGGCTTGGGACATCTTTGTCATCAGCCAGGTATAGTTGGGTGTTGTTTTCTGATGACTTGTGTTTCTGTGATAACTGTAGTAGTTTGTGTAACTAATTTTACAGTCGGGAACGGGGTAGGTCCCCGGCTAGAAAAACCTGGAAATCCTACCGACAAGAGCTGCATGGGGATACACCAGTCCTACGATTGTGTTATGGAATAATAAAAACTGGGTAAAACACTCAAGTCATTGGGGAATACGAGAAACTTACGGTTCTCGGGGCAAAAGGGGCATATCAAAGGAATATTCTAAATCTGAATCCATTCCACAACACAATCTCCTTCGATAATTTAAATAAATCACTTAAGCCTGTTTATAAAAATGAACGATAACATTTATTCAGAATAAACAATAACAATATAACAAGTTAATAAAATAAACTTCCAATCCTAAATTAAATTAAATAATATGATAATAAACACACTTGTTAAACAAGAAAGTAAAATATTCACTAGTGTTTATCTGACGTTTGTAATCTACTGCTGTTTCAAAATTAAAAACTGATCAGCTGTTTCTAAAAGTAAACACTGATCATCCGATGCAGAGTTTGAAAAATAAAATTTCCATTTATAACATTCTGAAATATTATATAGTTTAACATTCACCTCCTTTAATCTATACATTAACCTCTGAATGTAAAACTCGACTGCAAACTACAGCTTATATTGACATCACTTGTCAACCGAACAGCTGTTTCTGACATCTCAACTAACCTCTCATACACCACTCTCTTCAAAATAAAAACATCACTGGTTTTAATAAACGTGTCACGTCAACATTCTTTTCCTTCTTCTGTTCACATTAAACTCCACAAAACTATTTACATTAATTATACAAACTTTCAAGGAATTGGCCGGTCATACGACTTCCTACGTTAACATTGCCAAACATCGATAATATAAACAATTACCAAGTCGTAATGTTTATCCAACATCCTCACTCCAAATTATCAACATTTGAAATATTTAAATCCTCACTTCAAATTGTTTATTATTGTTTATACACGTCGCTAATAATTTTAGGAATTATTATTAATAATTGTTTATGTAATCAAAATATTTATCAATATTAATGTTAATTAATATTTATACAATCACATTAGTCTCCCATAAGTCCAACCCCTCGTCCACGTCGCGTCGTGGGAGACGGGCAACGGCACAAAGTAGGGGATTGCCTGTAGGGGCGAAGTACAGTGGGGACTTCGTGTACCCCGGGACCGTTACGATAGCTGTGAAGGTCCTACAGGAACCCTGAAAAGTGACGGCTAACGGGGCTCTGGTGAAGCTACGATAGGCCCAGCAAGCCAGTAGTGGATGAAACCAAATGCTTTCAAGAATGGAACGAGCGTCGGACATGATGGATATAATAGACGACTACACGGCTGTAAACACGGACTAAGATTTGGAACTTTAAACATAAGAATGCTGACGGGGAAGGTGGAGGAGATAGTGGATATGACGGAAAGAAGGAAGTTGAATTTATTGGGATTAGCAGAAACAAAGTGGAAAGGGGAAGGAAGGAGAGAACTGAGAAAAGGCTATAGACTGTACTGGAGTGGGAATGAAGAGGGAAAGAGGAATGAAGTGGGAGTAGTAGTACGAGATGGTTTAAAAGAAGAAGTGAAGAGAATAAGTGATAGGATGATGAAAGTGAAAGTAGTACTGAGGGGAGAGACCGTAGAAATAGTGCAAGTGTATGCTCCACAAGTAGGCTGCGCCTCTGAAGAGAAGGAGGAGTTTGAAGAGGAATTGCAGAAGCAGCTGGTAGGAAGAAATATGATTGTTATGGGGGATCTCAATGCCCATGTAGGAAGAGAAAGACATGGGTATGAGAGTGTGCTGGGACCAGAGGGTTGGGGCGGAAGAAATGAGGAAGGAAAGAGACTGTTGGGACTTCTGCCAAAGGAACAGCCTGCTAGTTGGGAACTCCTGGTTCAAGAAAAGAGAAAGCCACACAATCACATGGTACAGTGATGACTTGACCAGGAAGTCGGTGGTCGACTATATACTGTATGAGAAAGAATTAAATAAGAACATCACGGACATCAAGGTTATACCATCGGAGAACCTGGACAGCGACCATCGATTACTGGTAATGAACCTGAGAGGAACTAAAGAGAAGAAGGGGACTGAGAACCAGGAAAGACGTATATGGATATGGAAACTGAAAAAAGGAGATAGAAGGGTCGAGTACCTCAAAATGGTAAAGGAAGGAATTCCAACATATGAAGAAAGAGGGGTGGAAGAGGAATGGGCTAGATTTAAGAAGACACTAGTAGATGCAGCAGAAGCAGTATGTGGGATGACAAGTAGTAAGAAGAAGTGGAAGGAAACACCATGGTGGAATGAGAAGACAAAAGAAATAGTAAGGGAAAAGAATAGAGCCTTTAGGAGGTGGTATCAAAATAGGATGGTAGAGACAAGGGAAGAGTACCAGGAAAGAAAGAAGGAGGCAAAGAGAGTAGTGGCTGAGGAGAGAAGAAAGTGGATGGAAGAGTGGACAAAGATGATGAAGGAGGATAGTGAAGGTACAAAAAGGTCCTGTATGGGATGGTAAAAAATAAGAGGCGGAAGGATCCTACGGATTATGTTAGAATGGTGAACAAAAGGGAACAAGAGATAGAAAATAGGGAAGAACTGAAGAAAATGTGGAAAGAATATTTTGAAGAACTCCTGAACCCAAATGGAAACCACGGCGAGGAGGAAGAAATCGGGGAAGAGGAAGATGAACTGCAAACAGAAAAGGACTTAACATGGAAAGAAGTAGAAGATGCAATGAGGAAGATGAAAGGAGGGAAGGCACCCGGTGTGGATGAGTTGAGTGTGGAGATGGTGGGAGCAGCAGGAGAGGTGGGGATACAATGGTTGTACCGAGTGATGAAGACAGCATGGAAGGAAAGGAAGATGATGATGATGATAATTGTTATTTTAAGGGGCCTAACATCTAGGTTATCGGCCCAGGAAAGGAAGACCCCAGAGGACTGGAAAAAGGGAAAAATTGTTCCGATCTTCAAGAAAGGTAGTAGAACAGAATGCAGAAACTATCGGGGAATAACACTGATGAGTCACTGTTCAAAGATGTTTGAGAAAGTTTTGGAAAGGAGAATTAGGACAAGGATAGAAGGAGGGATGAGGGAAGAACAACATGGCTTCAGAGCAGGAACGTCCACAGTGGATTTGATTTTTGCTGTAAGGCAGTTACAAGAACAGCAATATGAGTATGGAACAGATCTACTGATGACCTTCCTGGACATTGAGAATGTATATGACAGTGTATGCAGAAACAAAGTATGGAAGTCCCTGGAGGATAGAGGAGTAGAAAAATGGACTATAAGGAGGATAAAGGAGATGTACAAGGGAAGCGTGAGCTGTGTGAAAGTGGGAGGAGAGAGATCGGACTGGTTGGAACAGAGAAACGGCCTGAAACAAGGAAGTGCACTGTCACCGTTACTTTTAATTGTGGTGATGGGTGACATAATGACCCGGGTGGCACAAGTAATTGGGGAAGGAAAGATGAAAGCAATGGTGTTTGCAGATGATTTGATGATTTGGGGAAACAAGGAGGAGGAGGTACAGGAACAGTTGGACGTGTGGGAAGGAATAATACAAGGGTATGGGATGAAATTTAGCATAAATAAGAGTGAGATGGTGATCACAACAAGGAAGAAGGAAAGAACCACAACAGGAATAACAATTGGTGGGGAACAGCTGAAGAAAGTGGAGAGTTTCAAGTATCTGGGAAGCCTGATACAAGATAATGGAAGAAACGATAGAGAAATAAATGACCGGGGGAGACAGGCAGAATCATTCCGGAGGAGTGTGAGAAGCATGTTATGGAGCAAGGATGTCCCTCAGAACATCAAAAAGATCATATATCGGACGTACTATGTCCCTATCCTGACGTATGCCTCGGAGACCTGGGTTATGAAAGGAATGGAGAAGAACAAAATACAGGCCAGTGAGATGAGGTTCTTGAGAAGCAGTATTGGAGCTACAAAGAGGGACAGAATAAGAAATGTGAGGACCAGAGAATTAAGGAAGGAGGAACCATTACAGGATGAGATAGAGAAATCTAGGCTTAGATGGTATGGACATGTAAAACGAATGGAGGAGAAGAGGATACCCAGGAGGATATACGAGACGAAGTGGGAAGGAAAGAGACCAAGAGAGAGACCGAGAGACAGGTGGCTGAAGGGGGTGGAAGAAAGCGTGAAGAAGAGAGGAGAAGACTGGACAAGGGTGGAGGCTGAGAGATGGTGGGAAGACAGAAGACGTTGGAGAGGCTTGTGTTCCAAACAGACCAGGCCAGTGGCTGGAAACTGTGCAAGATGATGATGATGATGACAATCACATTAATTGTTTATCATAGAATATTAATATTTATAATTATAAATATTTTATTCATCCATGCTATTTGCATTATTGAAAATCCACAGCCTGCTTCCAGTCTCCGACCGGGTCAGGAATGGAATGAATGAAGCCCCCATCTAGCGGCGAGGATAAGAACTGTGCCGGCTGCCGAGGCCTGATGCACTCCTCTGGGGCAATGATTAAATGAATGACAGATGAAATGAAATGATAGTGGAGAGTGTTGCTGGAATGAAATTTTGACAGGGAATACTGGAGTACCCGGAGAAAAACCTGTCTGACTCCGTTTTGTCCAGCACAGAGTGACCGGGATTTGAACCACGGACCCAGCAGTGAGAGGCCGGCGTGCTGCCGCCTAAGCCACGGAGGCTTTATTTGCATTAATATTTATGTTTATTTCTTTACATTATATCAGCTGTTTAACAAGCCTCCGTGGCTTAGGCGGCAGCACGCCGGCCTCTCACCACTGGGTCCGTGGTTCAAATCCCGGTCACTCCATGTGAGATCTGTGCTGGACAAAACGGAGGCAGACAGGTTTTTCTCCGGGTACTCCGGTTTTCCCTGTCAAAATTTCATTCCAGCAACACTCTCCACTATCATTTCATCTGTCATTCATTTAATCATAGCCCCAGAGGAGTGTGTCAGGCCTCGGCAGCCGGCACATTCCAAATCCTCGCCGCTAGGTGGGGGCTTCATTAATTCCATTCCTGACCCGGTCGGAGACTGGAAGCAGGCTGTGGATTTTCACTTTCATATCAGCTGTTTATTTGTTTAATAGCTTTATTCACTTCAATAGTTTTATTACTGCTCATTAGCATTTATTACTCTCATTACTCTCATTACCAAAAATTAAGTTTCATTACTTTCATTACCATCGTTACTATTTATTTGGGTTTATGTCACTTCCAGTCTAATATGGCCGAATAATTAAGCTAAGCTCATACGTATAATTTCAAACCATGATAAAAATATTAATAAAGTTATCCAACCAATATTTATGATCTTTTCACAAGACATTTTTCGCCAAATTCCCCTCTGTCATTTCGACTGTAGGTCAATTAAAATAAATTGTGATCTTCAACACTCTGTCGTGCAGTGGCTCAACTGGCTAAAGCGCAGCATTAGGTCATGGGACCAAGCTCTCTGCCGACAGTAGACGCGTGGGTTCGAGCCCCACCGTCGGCCGTCCTTGAAATGGTTTTCCGTGGTTTCCCATTTTCAACACCAGGCAAATGCTGGGACGGTACCTTCTGATAGGCCACGGCCGATTCCTTCCACATCCTTGCCCAGTTTCATTCATCTTCATCCATTCCATCCCTCATTCCGGCACGCAGGTCGCCCACGGGCGTCGAATAGAAAGACCTGCACTCGGCCTCTCAGGAGGCCACACGATTAAAAATAAAAAACACTCTGTCGCATCTCAAACACTGTATTATACTGCAATATTATTCTCAATAATACGATTACACTACTTATTAGAGCTTCCACATAAAACCTTTGCTCTGAAAAGCATTACCTCTTCATTCAATAAACATCTCCCAGCTCAATAATACACTTTAAATATGTATTAGAGCTTATCAACACAGCTATCTCTCTTCCAGAGCAATAAAAATCCTCACTTCAAATATCATACATACTTGTCATTACCACCTGACCTTAGAACTGTCACACTAGTTCATTACAACAATATTTCATTACGATGTTCACAGTATATTAATCCTCTAGTTACCTAAATATTTTCATTTATCTTGACCTTTACTTACAGTACATGAACTTCTTCGGTTTACTTGACTGCTACTCCAATCAAAAACAATGGTCGTTAATATTTAATAATTATACAACGCCGTAACACCTCACTGATCTTTACTGATTGCCATAATGCAATACTATGGTAAATGTCAACAACAATTATGTTAATAGTGCATTATTTATGTTGCAAAAGGTTTTAAAAGATTCCTCAATTGTCGACATATCACGATTTATTACAAGAAAATCTTCTCTATCTGATATTTAAAATTTCGATAAATAATAATAATAATAATAATCATTATCAATGCTCAAATAGTCTAGTAAAAGAAACACAATCATTGAAAGACATTCAATAGTCCGAATAAATATATATTCAATATATTTCAAGTCCTATTCATGTTATACGAGGCACGTCCAGAAAGTAAGTTCCGGTTGGTAATAAAATTAAATTGTGTACAAATACAGAAACATTATTTATTGCACAACATTCTACACCTCTTAAACTACTTTTCCACATAACTGCCGAACTTGTGCAGGCATTTGTCATAGCGTGGCACAAGTTTTTGGATACCTTCTTCATAGAAGTTTGCCGCCTGTGTCTTCAACCAGTTGGAAACATCTTCTTTCAGCTCGTCGTCATTGTTGAAGTGTTGACCGCCAAGGAAAGACTTGAGATGTGTGGACAGATGAAAGTCGCTAGGAGCGAGGTCAGGGCTGTACGGAGGGTGGTCAAACACGTCCCAGCCAAATCTCTGTAGGAGGTTTTTCGTCACATTTGCAGTGTGTGGTCGTGCGTTGTTGTAAAGAAAACAACACCTCTTGACAGCAACCCTCGGCGCTTATTCTGTATTGCGCGGCGCAATTTCCTAAGTGTCTCGCAGTAAGCATCTGCGTTGATTGTTTGACCACGCGGTAAGAAATCAATGAGTAAGATGCCTTTCCAGTCCCAGAACACTGTGCACATCATTTTTCGAGGTGTCAAGATTTGTTTCGGCTTAACCTTTGCTGGGGATGATGTGTACCTCCATTCCATTGATTGCCGCTTACGTTCAGGGGTGTCGCAAGAAACCCACGTTTCATCTACTGTAACTATCTGTGTCAGAAATTCTTCGCCGCCTTCATTGTAACGGGTCAAAAACTGAAGTGCACTACCCATCCGTTTTGTTTTGCGTTGCTCCGTAAGAATCTTTGGTACTCAACGTCGGCAAAGTTTACGAAAGTTCAGTTTTTCGGTAACAATTTCATGAATTAGTGATCGTGAGATTTGGGGAAATTCCATAGCGAGAGCACTAATTGTAAACCTGCGGTTTTCCCGGATCTTGTCATCAATCGCGTGAACCAGTTCTTATGTAAACAAAGATGGACGCCCACTTCGTTCTTTATCGTGCACTTCACTACGTCCTTCATTGAATTGTCGGACCCATCTTCTCACCATTGAATCACTCATCGCATTTTGTCCATACACTTCGCAAATTTGCCTATATTTTTCAATTGGTTTCACTTTCCTAGCATTCAGAAAACGAATCACAGATCTGACTTCACAAGCGGCGGGATTTTCAATCAACACCGACATTGTACGTGTAAACATGCACAACAACGCGTACGAGGCTGACAGCGCTCTCCAAATGGCGCACGTTTCTTCTCCTTGATACAGAGCGTCTACCGCGCATATGCGGAACTGCGCTGCAGCGGAACGTCTAGTTGAAGACACAGGCGGCACACGTCTATGAAGCAGGTGTACAAAAACTCGACAAATGCATGCAACATTTCGGCAGTTATGTGGAAAAGTAGTTTATGGGTTGTAGAATTTTGTGCAATAAATAATTTTTCTGTATCTGTACACAATTTAATGTTATTACCAAACGGAACTTACTTTCTGGACGTACTTCATATCATGAATAACTTTGGCTTCAGATGATGCCAATATGGTATATTGGCTTTCACGGCTAGTGAATTAAAACTCATCAATTCTTCTAAGTTTATGCCGTGTCTTGTGGGGGGGGTTTCGCCTAGGACACCAAGCGTGCTCATCAGCGGGCTCTTGGTGTCCCCGTCCGGACCCCCACAGGAGTAGCGAACTATGCGCTACCTCCCCTTATACAGGGTGTATTTGATATGATGGAAGTCCGTTACACTGGTGATAGAAGAGACTATTCTAAGCTTCCTAGGTAAAAAAATTGTCACCTATCTTGCAATTGAAATTGATAATTGATAATTGATAATTGATAATTGACAATTAATAATTAATCATTAAAAAGTCAATGTTTTTAGTTATTTGAGAAACTAATCAGGCAGAAAGTGGTGCGGCAGGCTGGGGGAAACGAGGCGGAGCCAGGTGTGACGACGCGCGAAGGGGAAGTTGTTACGTAATCGGAGCATTGATCTTACCGGTTGACTTGAGGGGTGGTAGGCTATGAGCTATGAGCGCTACCGTCTCGTAAGAAAATGTGCATTGCCGTTGTTGTTGTTGTTGTTGTTGTTGTTGACAACGCACGCAATGGCCTACTTTGTAAGTGTGGAATTCATTGATTGATTGATTGATGTTCATGTATAAAATAATTTCGATACTCAGCCCTGGTGTATCATTGGCGTCCGTGTCGGACCTTCAGTTGACTAGTTTCTGAAAATGCTAAAAACATTCACATAATGAAATGCAGTGTGACAAAATTCCGACATCCCGTAGTCTGTTCAGAACTAGGCATTTAAGACGGAAGTAAAATACTTGATGTTTTTTTGAGAGGCTTGGCGATTTTGGTCATTTAGCCCCATGTAGCTGGGTGTGGGTAGAATTTGTGTGATAACCTGTGTTTTTGTGGTTTCTGTAGTAGTGTGGGTATTTGTAATTCAGGTGAGAATTCGGAAGAAGGCGCCGGCCCTGTGGTGTTGGGGCAGTGCAACTGCCTCTCACCCGGAGGCCCTGGGTTCGATTCCAGGCTCCATCAGGGATATTAGAAACTGACGTGAGGGCTGGAACGTGGTGCACTAAGCCTCGTCAGGGCAATTGAGTAGCTGTCTGACAGTGAGGCAGTGCCCGAGTCAGGAAAATCAAGATTAATGGCCGAGGGGATCCGATGCACTGACCACGCGTCACCCTAATATCTGCAGGCCAAATGGCTGGACAGCGGTCGCTTGGTAGGCCTAGGCCCTTCATGGGCTGCACTGCCAGCGTTATGGTTATTGAGAAGAAGGCGGCCGTGGCTTTATGTTAGGAACAATCCCGGCATTTGCCTGGGGTAGAAGTGGGAACCCATGGAAATCTACTTCCAAGATTTAATACTAGTTCGGTACCACATGTTCATATTGTAAATTTTCACATCCCATCTCCAGCCCTAGGGTGGCCATAAACTGGAGAGGGGAGGTGTTGATTTATTAGTCAATCAACAATGTTCATACATATGAAAATACACGAAAATGAAAATAAAATACAAATACATTGTTATAATACAGTGTTATAATAATAATAATAATAATAATAATAATAATAATAGTCTAATAATAATAATATTAATAAGAGTCAGCATGTGTAGTTCTGGTGGTAGAGTGCTAACCTTCCCGAGGGTGCGATCTACGTTCAGTCATGTAGTAAATGAATGGGATCTAATACGATCATGTCCATGGATTTCATGGCACATACAAGAAATCCTACGTACATTAAAGTCTGGCAACTCGACATACCAAAAAGAAACATAAAAGAAGTTAGTGTGTCTAAAAGCCTATTATTACTATTATTAGTATTATTAATATTCTTATTACAGTTGTTGCACTATCTTCACACAAAGATAGACCAACAGTTCCTTAAATTAATTACCCAAATTTTTAGGATTTCTATTTTCTATGCATAGTCCATGAGGCTGGCAAAATCCTAAACAGATCCACCATCACTAGTCATGTAGCCACTCCCCATGAAGGTGTGAATCAGCTGTTCATAGGCTCGGTTTGTCTATTTCAATGCCATTGGCAGACAGACGAGGAGGTCACTCGACTTCAGACTCTTGTCAACATTCCTCAGAGTAGGAGGGGAGGGCGACGGGGAGAAGTCAGCTGTGCTGCTGAGGGGAAGGCAGCCTAAGACTTTTCCAAGACAATGACCGACGATTTTTGTGATTTAATTCCACCTATACTAATTAAGATACGACTAAATTTAATGAAGATATGTGCTTAGAATAGTCGCTTCTATCACAAGTGTAATGGGCTTCCATCATATCAAATACGCCCTGTATAAAGTGCAACTGCACCTGTTTACTGCGAGAACTAAAACCTCATGCAGCCTTAACCTCCCTATGAAGGCTTCCTAAAAGATGGTATATTTGCTTTCACGGCCAGTGAATTAAAACTCAGCAATTCTTCTAGGATTGTGCCGTGTCTTGTGTGGGGTTTCGCCTACGACAGCAAGCTGGCTCATCAGCGAGCTTTTGGTGTCCCCGTCCGGACTTCCATAGGAGAAGCGAACTGCGCGCTAACACCCTTGATATAAAGTGTAACTGCACCTGTTTACTGCGAGAACTAAAACTCAAGCAGCCTTAACCTCCCTATGAAGGCTTCCAAAAAGATGGTACATTGGATTTCATGGCCAATGAATTGAAACTCAGCAATTCTTCTAGGGTTGTGTCGTGTCTTGTGAGGGGTTTCGAGTAGGACATCAAGCTGGCACATCAGCGGGCTTTTGGTGTCCCCGCCCGGACCCCCACAGGAGTAGCGAACTGCGCGCTACCTCCCTTTGTTTAAAGGGCGGGTGTCCCGCGCGGGGACACCATGAGCCCGCTGATGAGCCAGCTTGGTGTCCTAGGTGAAACCCCTCTCAAGACACGGCACAAACCTAGACGAATTGCTGACTTTAATTCACTGGCCGTGAAAGCCAATATACCATCTTTTTTGGAAGCCTTCATAGGGAGGTTAAGGCTGCTTGAGCTTTTAGTTCTCGCAGTAAACAGGTGCAGTTGCACATTATATAAAGGGAGGTAGCGCGCAGTTCGCTACTCCTGTGGGGGTCCGGACGGGGACACCAAGAGCCCGCTGATGAGCCAGCTCGGTGTCCTAGGCGAAACCCACACAAGACACGGCACGTACCTAGAAGAATTGCTGAGTTTTAATTCACTGGCCGTGAAAGCCAATATACCATCTTTTTTGGAAGCCTTCATAGGGAGGTTAAGGCTGCTTGAGCTTTTAGTTCTCGTAGTAAACAGGTGCAGTTGCACTTTATATCAAGGGAGGTAGCGCGCAGTTCGCTTCTCCTATGGGGGTCCGAACGGGGACACGAAGAGCCCGCTGATGAGCCAGCTTGGTGTCCTAGGCGAAACCCCACACAAGACACGGCACAAACCTAGAAGAATTGCTGAATTTTAATTCTCTGTCCGTGAAAGTCATTATACCATCTTTTTGGAAGCCTTCATAGGGAGGTTAAGACTGCTTGAGCTTTTAGTTCTCGCAGTAAACAGGTGCAGCTGCACTTTATATCAAGGGAGGTAGCGCGCAGTTCACTTCTCCTATGGAGGCCCGGACGGGGACACGAAGAGCCCGCTGATGAGCCAGCTTGGTGTCCTAGGCGAAACCCCACACAATACACGGCACAAACCTAGAAGAATTGCTGATTTTTAATTCTCTGGCCGTGAAAGTCAATATACCATCTTTTTGTAAGCCTTCATAGGTCTGCTTGAGCTTTTAGTTCTCGCAGTAAGCAGGTGCAGTTGCACTTTATATAAAGGGAGTAGCGCGCAGTTCGCTTCTCCTGTGGGGGTCCGAGCGGGGACACCAAGAGCCCGCTGATGAGCCAACTTGGTGTCCTAGGCGAAACCCCACACAAGACACGTCACAAACTTAGAAGAATTTCTGAGTTTTAATTCACTGGCCATGAAAGTTAATATACTATCTCTTTGGAAGCCTTCATAGGGAGGTTAAGGCTGCTGGAGCTTTTAGTTATCGCAGTAAACAGGCGCAGTTGCACTTTATATAAAGGGAGTAGCGCGCAGTTCGCTTCTCCTGTGGGGGTCCGAGCGGGGACACCAAGAGCCCGATGATGAGCCAGCTTTGTGTCCCAGGCGAAACCCCACAAAAGACTCGGCACAAACCTAGATGAATTGCTGAGTTTTGATGCCAATATGCTTCTTTATGTCGTCTGTTTTAGATCCCTTGTTTGGGGGTAGTTAGATCTAAATCGTATGTGTTAATGTACCAATTTATAAGGTGATGCCTAGGAGGGGGTAGCTTCCCGTAGCTGGGTAAGCTGACCAGTGTAGAGTGTTGTTTAGTGTTAGGATGCTAGGGGATGCTCCTATGAAGACGTGAGTGTAACTCGGGGGATGAACCTCTGTGTACAGGTTAATGTACTAGCCTCCCAGCTGGCTGGAGAGAGTTATATAACCGACGTGCGTGCGTCAGCTATCTTGGCGGCTCGCTGCTCAGGCAGTCGGGCCGTTGCGGGAAGTACAATGAAGCTTGAGCTAGCAACTATTTGGCTACCATTGTCACGGTTAGTCGTGACGGGAATCAGGAAGGGCGTTAGGACGTAAAGAGGCGTGTAATTAGTAAGACAATTGTAGTGTACTGACCAAGTATTTTTTGGTCAGTGAATATGGAATTGTGAGTCCCTTTTAGGGGAATGTAATAAATGTTATAAGTTTAAGTGTACAAGTTTGTGGAGTAGGTTACAAAATATAGGATCTGTGAACACTTCACTGATTCTCACCTGGTGATAGCAGCTTGCAGTATAGCCTTCGGCGACACACGGTATTACAGATAATAGAGAGAGAGCTGTCCTCCTTAAGGCCTTCCTCTTATAGGCTTTGGTGTTGTTCTGTCAGCATTCCATTGGCATAGCTGCCCCAATTAGTTATGTGTAGATGTTTATGAGTGTGATGCAAGTGTTTGGCAAGCCTTCCAAGCTGGTCGGCTGCCCTTGCTGTGTGAAAGATGTTGTTCTGGGCTTATGAGATTTGCCAGTTAGGGGTGGTTTTAATAGATGATGGAGGGTGGCTTCCAGGGGGTGCAGACCCCTGGGGGCCTGTTCAGGCCTCTTCCTCTGTTTAGTTCGCGTCCCCGCGAACGGGAACGGAACGTGGAGTTGGGGTGTCGATGTAGTAGGTCGTAGTGGAATCTTCCTTGTATCTGATCTTCGTTTCTTCTGTTCCGTGTAAAGGTAGTGATGGCGTGTTGATGTAGGGATGTCGTGTAGATGTGAGATCAGTTCGTGTTCAGAGGGGTGGGTTTTGGGATATACATATATCTTTGACATTTTAAAGCAGTGCATTAGAAAAAAAATTGACATTGAAATATTGAAAAGTTCCACAAAAAATACATGGTTTTGATAATATATTGTTGTTGTGCAGGGAGGAAAAAACCCAGGGCTGGACGGGTGATTGTGCCGTCCGGCTCTGTCTTGGGGAAAAAAATTGCTCCTTGCAATGAGAAAGATAGAAGAAGTAGCAAAATAGATGTTCCAAGGTATACGTTAGGGGAAATATTTAAAATATGTTTATTGTTTTGGGATAAAACGGAACATTTTCACAAATTGGGACGTTAGAAGAAAGAAAATGAAAGAAACAAATCATAATCATGGTGTACATGTGTGTGTGACAAGAATATGTGTGTTCACAGTGTGTGGCATCATAATTTTGTGTGTAGTGCCTTTGAACAATATTACCGTATTTTGTATTACATTATGTTACATTATATACTTATATCTATCTATGTTAATTATTAATTATGCTATATCTAGACGGCCGTGTCTATTGTAACTTGCGTGCACGCGACCCATGGTATTTCTGTGCCGTCCCACGGCTAATCCTATCCGGCCGTTTCCCGGTGTAGTTCAGTGGTCGTGCCGCTGATGTGTACCCTTACTTTGTGAACCATTCTCTGTGGGCGAATGCCTTCACACTTGACAGTGAGAGTCGCCACCACAGATCGGTTGCGCCCTCATTGCCGTATGTTGCGTCGCATCTTTGACGCTTATGTTCTTTATGTCGATCTGTCAGCAAGCCTGATACCCCACAGGTATCAACCCTGCTGTTCAGATTTCTGGAGTGTAGCTGTAAAAAAAAATGGAGGTGTATGTGTTGGGTTATGTGAGGATGAATACGAATTGCAAATACAAATTAGTGCGTAAAGGTGGTACACAATAATATCATGGCACAAATAACATGCTGCTGCTGTATGGCAGTGAAATGATAGTCACCAGTGCCATATTCCTGGTGACGACGCCTGAAAAATGGAGAGGTTAAAAAAAACATATGAATATTACATATTCCTGTGTCAGTGTGTTCACTGGCTGAAGCTCTTTTTCCCCTGAAAAAAAAAGCATGATTAGTGTTAACCTGTGGCCATTATTAATGTCATGTTCTCTTTACACATGATTGTTTTACTTGATGCATGAACGGGCTTACCCTACACGGTGCCGTAATGTTTTTTCTTACTCTCGAAGTGTTTATATTAGTCTTAGTTAACCTAGTTAATCTAACTTAATGTATTATCGGGCTTACCCTGATGACGGGTTTGTCATCATCAGGTGCCGAGATATTCTACCTTAGTCTATTGTTAACCTATGTGTTATCGGGCTTACCCTGATGACGGGTTTGTCGGTCATCAGGTGCCGAGATATTCTACCTTAATTATGGTAAGTAAAAATGTTTGCTATTTATAAGTCGAATGGGTGGCCTTACTTTATTGCCGAAATATGCTGTGCTATTATTTAGCAACAGCGCTTATAAAATTTGCTTAATTCTAAGTTGCGTACCAAAATGCAACTGTCTTACATGCTAAAATTTTGACCAGAGCGATCGCCCGGGGCAGTTTTACCTCCCCAGATCACCACCCGCACGTATCCTAGAAACACCGGTTGTCTCTAGAATCGCCGGATTCCGCTCCCTTAATACTAGTTGTCGACATTTATGCTAATGATTATTAACTAGTATTAATATAGTCGCAGGCGCCTTACGGTGCCATAAAGCAAACCGTCTCGCCCGCTGTATTTGCCTGCTCTTTGCCGTTGCCTTTGCATATGTTGTCGTTGTTGGATCTGCCCACTTTGACCCCTTTGAGGGCTCGCCATGCTCCTCATTTAATGCCCTTGGCTGCCCGCTGCGTCACCATTTATGTGGGCATTGGACATCGTCCAGTGGCATAATATCATCTTCGCCCTTATTGGCAGTAATAGTATCCTCTTCGCCCTTATTGGCAGCAATAGTATCCTCTTCGCCCTTATTGGCATTGTTGGGTTGGCCCACATGAACCCCTTTGAGTTGCTCGCGATGCTACTCATTTAATAACTCTGGTGACCCGTTGTCAGCCATTTACGTGGGCACGGGACCGAATGGCCGCTGTCATTCCATATTATTATTGTTAATTCATTCTTAATTTGTTCATTTGGTTGTCTTCACCTGTGCCGCGCGGGGCAAGGACTTGTCGGATCTAGGGTTGATCCCGCTGAACCCTAGGATCCTGCTTCACTCCTGACGAATAGGAGTCTTGCTTCTCGCTCTAGAAGCTCTACTTACTTATATTTAACTAAAAGTCCAGTCCTAGTTTGGTCGTCCCTAGGGTCAACTCCTGAGTCCGGCGTGGAGCTGGCTATTTCTCCCACCATCCTCAGAAAGTCTCCCCTGCAGGTATTGGCTTCGATGACCGTGGCACATAGTGGGTGTAACATCTCTTCGTCCTAGGGGCAGGCTAGGCACACCTAGGATTCCGAAGTTTGCCCGTGCCGGGCCATGAATGCCTCAACCTTACGTAGTTCGTCTTTTTGGTCTAGTCGTTAAGTTAACTAGGGTAATTGAGCTGTTGAGCCAACTGGGGTAAGGGTCATCATCACCTTCCCCAGTTCTGCTCCAGTGTGGTGCCTCTGGCCTTCTGCTTATGTCGTTATCACCAATCAGCGTGTTATCAGATTCCTTTTTATGTAAAAAATATAAGTGTACTGTGTAAATAATTTATTTTGTATAAAATGTAAAATTTTTCAAGTGTTTTGGGGTTGTAGCAACTTCTAAGTGCATAGACTACTTCAGGTCTACTTTGATATGTCGGATTTCCAGCTGTAATGCTCTGTTAACTTTTATCGAGGCGTTAGTAGTGTTTATAGCGTTAGGTTCCCTGTTATTAGGATCCGGGGGTATTATTCGTTGAATAGGCTTGAAGCAAGGTAGGAGGGGGTTGCGCATCTTTGGGCTTCATGTAAATGGTGGCCTAGAGCCGGTGACGCTACCAGGATGCTTCTACAATGAGTGGACGGGGGTAGGTATTTCCCGGGATTGCAAAAAATGTTTCCAAAGTGTCATGCAGGTTTAATAATAATAACCCTTGGTATTTGGACGGGATATTCCATGCATGTGTCCGGATATGAGGCGTACCCGCACTCATGTAAGGATAGGTATGGGGTGAGGCGTAATAATATTATGTCCCTTTCATGCGGGATTATTTAATTAAAAAAAGTTGTTAATATATAACTTTGGCCTCATCTCTTACTTGGAGATGCGCATTACGCTTAATTGTCGTTTTCCGATACACCCCTAATATTCAGGTGTTAGCATTGAGATCCAGGGCGTAGTAAGCCCTCTCTTTAAACGCATGAAGTCTATCAACCCCGATGTATATTTTTTCATGTAGTGTAGCTGTTTTTATCGTGTTCGTGTGTCTGTGTTGGTTAATGTTGTAATTGGGAAGGTTATGGAAGGATGAAGGTGGTACTATTGTAGCCTGTAGGTGGTATATTGGCTCTCTGGTGGGCCCTATCCACCTGTGCTCCTGCCATCCTCATCTGGTCAATCTGTTCCCTATCCGCTCCTTGGGATAGTAAAGTGTGGTGACGCTGTGACGTCACGGCCTAATCTGGTCTCCCATTTGTAGTGTTAATGTAGCAAGTGATCGTAGTGTGCTTGGCCATGTCCTGATTGCCTGTAATGATTTTTTTTAGAAATAAAGTCGAGAAAAGAAGTTATTAGGGGGAGGTCTTGTTCCCTCAGGGCCCCTGTCTGTATTCGCCCCAGATTAGTGAGCGCGTGTGTGTGGGACTATGTTCCGCTACGCCATGCGGGCGGGAGGCCTGTTATCGGCTAAGTCCTATCGTGTATCGCGTGTCTGAGTGTCAGATGGCGCGTGCAACTTGTCAACATCTTTGTAGATATGTCCCTGTGGCCCTAAGATAAGTCCGGCTTATTATGTCTGTACATTGCTAAATGTCACAACTGTTGTTGCAGTGCTGAAAAATGTATGGCCTGATAATTGGTTTGTGTTTGTGATTTCATGGTCACTTCCGATATAACAATAGTGTCTGTCGTCGGCAGTGTTGCAATGCGGCGGAATCTGCAAGTCAGTATTTCGTCATGTTATGCTTTCATTTGTTTGTGTACATGAAGTCTCTGACATTGCGTATGTCGCTTGTCGGAACGTGACTTTTTCCCAGTATGTGAGTGTTGTCACTGGTTGGGATTCCGGGCGGGCCAGTGTGTCAATTCGTCCTATTTTTGCTAGTACTGTTGTGTGGACACTATTCCACTATTCCATAAGACTTTTTGCCTTATGAAATTTCTATACCTGTGTCTGGGAAATCTATTTCCTATGTCTGGTGTAATTGTAATTTTTTCATGGTGTTTGGCCGGAGGAAATGTGGTATTACCTGTTTATGTACTTGTATGGGCCAATTTCGGTCTAGTCGGGAGTCTGTATAGTTGTTTTCCACGGTGTCCGATTTTTATTGGGCATTTGGACCCGCAATTTCGTGTAATTCTCTGTGTTCTATGTCTGCGCTGTCTGTTGGTTTTGAGCGCCCCTTGTCTGTATTTTGATTGTGTTTTTCGTACCAAAAATACCATTGGTTAGTTAGTTTTTGGCACGAGTGTGTTGTGTGGTTATGAGTTCGGACCCGGCTTGCTGTAAGGACCTGGTATTACGATATCTGTGCCGTATGTACTATGGCACACGCATCGTGTATTTAAGGCATGCAGATAAAAATACGCCTTGGCGTGAGAAGTTTGGACCTTTTTGAATTCTCCTCGTAGTGTAATTTTGGAAGTTATGGGGTTATGGACTTGGCATGAATGAAGGTGTATGTCCCAGTTCAGCCTGGAGTGCTCTCAGTCTGTGTGTGCCAGCAAAGGTCGCCCACGCGGAGTGTGTTATCGCTGAGTGCTACAGTATTGAATTACAATGGCGTGTGCACTCACTTGCTACTTGTCTGGCTCTGTTCATGTTTCCAGCACGTGTATGTATGTGAATTTGTTTGCCCGTTCTCTTGTTGTGATCATGGCTTTCCGCCATGTAAAAGAACCTTTCACTGAATACATTCGTGTCCCCAAGTTTTGTGTTGATGTAGCGTGGGTCGAATATATCCCTATTAATGGTACTAAATGTCGTTATGAACGCGTGTCTCCGGGCCGCTAGTCGCGTGTTTGGTGACTAGGTGTCGGAGGTGATTTGATTGTTTTCCGCGTGTCAATATCTGTTAGTGTAACTGTCCCTTCCTTTCTTATCCTGCAACTGGATAGCTACCCGACCTTACCTTCCTGGTATTCAGGAGGTTACGGGTTCGAGACCGTCTTTGACCTGGCTAATTATTCCTGTTGCCATTCAGGCTTGTGTCTTCTGGACAGTTCTGTCAAGTATTAGGGTCGTATCCCGGTGCGGTCAGCGAGGTCCGAAGGCTATTCCTTGGCCTTCTTTCCACGTCTGCCAGTGGGATCACTTCCCTTTCTTTTGATAGTGTTCCCGCCTGTACGTGTAGGTGTTGTTTGGCGGGTGTGATATGCCTTCATCCGGCGGGCGTGTATGGTGTCTTTGATGAGTTTTCTCCCATGGCGCACGCTGACTATGTAATTTAGGTCAGATAACTTCCTGCAGACTTTGAAGGGACCCGACCAACGTGGCAGGAGGAACTCTGACACATTTTTCTTACGGGCAGAATTGGAGACCATGACCAATTGCCCGGGTGTGTATTCCACGGTCTTCCTATGCCGATCGTACCGTTCTTTTTGTTTCTTCTGCGCCGCGGCTATGTTCCTTCTAGCGTTCATGCGAGCTATCTGTAAGTGCTCTAGCCGGGCGGCATTGTCCGTGTAAGTGTCCTGTGGGATGCATATATTGTCTATGGGACTTCTGGGCGTGTATCCGTGCAGTAGGAAGTGTGGAGAGTGTTTTGTAGCCGTGGATATGGAAGTGTTATAACTAAAAGTGATGGGCTGCAGATAATCATCCCAGTCTGTCCCTGCGTCCCCTGTGAATTTAGCCAGCGCTATTCCAAGTATTTTGTTCATACTCTCCGTGAGTCCGTTGGTTTGCGGGGAAAAACTCGTGGTAGTGTATGCCTTAATCCTGAGTATCTCCAAAAACTGTTGGAGCACTCTCGAGGTGAAAATAGTACCTCTGTCGGATAGTAAGGTTTGGAATAGGCCATATCGTGTAACTATGTCAAATAAGAATTCGGCTATGCTGTTCGTGTCTGCTTTGGGAACAGCCTTCGTAATCATGTATCGGGTGAGATACTCGGTGGTAACCAGTATATATTTATTGCCTCTCAGAAATGTCGTAATAGGGCCTTTAACATCTATCCCGACTCTGTGAAATAGCTCTCCTACGGGAATTGGGTTGAGTAATCCATGAGGCTTGCCAGGCCTTGTTTTGAATCGCTGGCAAGTGTGACATGTCTTTACGAAGGTGTCTATGTCGGCCTTTATGTTTACCCAGTAATACTTGTCACGGATTCTAAGGTATGTTTTGTGCGTACCCAAATGTGCCCCTGCCATTGGGCTATTGTGGTGTCCGATCATGATATTCTCTTTCAATGACTCCGGAACAGCTATGGGTGCGTTATCGTGCATGGCTGTGGGCTTAAATTTCAGTACCCCGTCTTTGTCTAGGAAAAATCACCTAGACAGCCGTGCTGTCTTGGAGTCCACGTTATCCAAGTTTTCTAGTGCCATTAGAATCTATTTCAAGTACGGATCACGTTCTTGCTCCTGCTTGATGTTAATCACCGTCAGGGCAAAAGTGGGCATGTAATCCCATTCGTGGTCCTTACTGTCATCCGGGGGATCGGCTACTGGCAGCCTAGACAACCCATCTGCGTCTAGGTGTGTAGCGCCTTTCTTGTGTTTGACCACGAAGTTATATCCATACAGGCGGAATATAAACCTGTTGAGCCGCGAATTTGGGTTTTTAAATTTGTCCCAAAAAAGCAAGCTCGCGTGGTCAGTCACTACCGTGAACTGGATACCATAGAGGTATACCCTAAAATAGTTCACTCCCCACGAAAATGCCAGCATTTCCCGCTCTGTGGCAGAGTATCTAGTCTCAACGGCCGTCAGTTTCCTGCTAGCGAAAGACGGGCCGTATGCGCCCTTCTGCGTCTTCCTGCAATAGGGCCGCCCCCAGTCCGTACTGGCTGGCATCCACGTGTAAAAATATGGGCCTATCACTATGGAAGTGTTGCAGTAATGGTGGTGAGGTCAATAGTTGCTTCAGTGTGTTGAAGGCATCTATGTGTTCCTGTTTAATGCTGAAGGGCGTCTTTTCACGTGTGAGTTCGGTTAAGGGGTGGGCGATGTGCGCAAACCTGTGGATATACTTGCGATAATACGAGGCCAGCCCAATAAAACTGCGCAATTGTTTCAAATTTGTGGGCATTGGGATGCCCGTTATTGCGTCAGTTTTCGCTGGGTCGGGAATAATGCCCTCTCTGTTTACAATGTGGCCCAATATGTTAATCTGCTGTCTGGCAAACTGACATTTCGCAGGTTTAAGCCTTAACTTGGCCTCTCTGATCCTTGCGAAAGCCTCCTCCAAATGTACTATATGTTCGTCAAAGGTATGGGAGGAGACCGTTATGTCGTCTACGTAGACTAATACAGAACGCCATTTTAGACCTGAAAATGTCTTATCCACTAGCTTTTGGAAGGTTTGGCTGGCGTTACGGAGGCCCATTGGTAACCTTGTGTAGGTATATAGACCGTTCTCTGTAACGAACGCCAGCTTGTGCCTATCTGGTTCATAGACGGGGATTGAATAGAATCCACTATAACAATCCATCGAACTGAACCAGCTAGCTCCGCCAAGGGCATCCAAATAGGTGTCTGCCTTTGGTAGTGGATAACTATCATTTTCGACTAACTTATTGAGCCTACGGTAATCAGTACAAAATCTGTGGGATCCGTCCCGTTTTTTGGTCAGCAAAACTGGAGCGCTGTAACTTGAAATAACGGGAACAATGACCCCTGCTTCGAGCATCTCCGTGATCTGAGCGTCGATGGCGAGTCTCTCCTTCTGGCTCACCCTGAAGGGAGGCTGGTGTACTGGCCGGTCACTAGTGAGTGTGACGTGGTGTTCAATGAGGTCTGTCACAGCGAGATCCTTCATTGAATGGGCAAAAATATCCCTGTTGGTCTCCAGGAGCTCCGTGAGCTTACTATTTTGCTCCGGAGTCAGGTCCTGTCTGTGGGGGTGTTTGGCCGCCTTATCTGTGTGTGTGTCTGTGTGTTGGCTGATAGTGTGCAGTGCAGAGGCCTGGTGCTCGCGATTATCTCGCTCGGCTCGAATCTCATCTGTGTTCCTGGTGTATATCATGGGATGTGTGGTGAGCCTCTGGTCGTGCTTTAAAAGCATCTGACCGCTAGCGAAATGTATGCTAGCCTCATACTTAGCGAGGCTAAGTATGGCTGACGCAGAAAGATGTTCTATAACGAACATGGGGTGTGTTGTGGAAAAATGGTCTATCCTAAGATGTATGTTTGCCACCCCCGCGTTTTCTAGCGTCTGAGCATTGGCCGCTACCAGCCGGATGTCACCCGTGACATCGTGTATTTGGGCTTCGGTAACGTGTCTTCTATTTACACAACTTACCGCTGCCCCAGTGTCAATTAGGGCCTGCACTCTGTGGCCATTTATGTTGGCGTGTATCGTGAGGGCCGATACCTGAAATCCATTGCCCTGCACCGATGTGTCGTGTAGGGTATATGTTGTTGTTGTTGCTACCGGCGTAACATCTGTACTGGGAAGGCATGGAGCGGGCCGCTTATCGTACCTGGCACGCTTGGCCTCTAGGCTTGCTTCCTGTCCCGAGTGCTTTGCCTCGGTCAGCAAAGTGCGCTCACCAAGTACATTGCCAGCTCTCTTAATCGCCCGCGCTGTGAAAATAGAAGTCTGCTGGCGAACGTTTAATGCATTGACCGTTCCCAGCTTTTGTGTAGGTGTGCTGTTGTTTTCTTCCTCTCGGGAAGGTGTGTCTGCAAATGTGACCCTGAGCTTGCCCTTGTTACCCCGTTTTTTGTTCCAGGCGGTCGCGAGTTCGACTCCTGTTGCTGGCTTCCCAATGCCGAGCGAGCTCGCGTCCTGCGCCTGTGTGTGGTCACTTCCCACCCTGCATTGTGGTGTAGGGGGTATGGTTTTCTGTTTGGAGGGTGTGGGCGTGTTCTCAGTCTGTTTGTGCGTTATTATGAGGGGCGTATAATGTCCCGCCTTAGGGTTCCCTGTAAAGAGTACGTGTAGGTCCCTGTCAAATCCCGCAGTTGAAAATAGCGGGGGCGAGTGCACGTCAGTGTATACGTGGATGTTTGCTTTAAGCACCTTGCCTAGAGCGGTCACCTCTACGGCGCTGGCATAGGTGCCGTCCCTACCCATGTATTTCTTGTAATCCGCCCCGGTCTGGAATGGGTTTTCCCGCTCGTCCGACACAAAGTCTCGGTACTCTTTCCAGTTGGCCAGGATGTGTTTGACCGTTTCCTGCCTGTATTCCTTATGATGGTCCTCGTTATGCCGAACCAGGAAGCTAATAGTCCTAAACAGGCAGTTGCCGTCTCCTTGTACGGGGTGTGTCTGGAAACGGCCCGGGGGCGGATCGTCAGCCTTGGCTTTAGCTGGCTGCTTTTTCCCTTTACTCTTACGATTTTGTTTGGGGGAAGGGCCTCTCTGGTGTTGTGTTGGGGGAGGAACCTCAGCCGCTTCATCATCTGGACGAACCTCCCCGTCTAGGCGTTTTTTTGGAACGTAGGTGTGCGCCTCCCTGTACTGTGTGTGCGACCCCCTCGGGGTGGCTGCGCCATCTCCCCGCCTGCGGTGTGTGGCTAGGCGTGGGGAGTATTCCCCCCTGTCTGTCCGGCGGGGTGCCTCATCCCTGAACTCCCTCGGGTATTCGTCGGGGAGGGGGTAGTGTTCCGGGCCCTTTGAGTATGTATCTGTATTGTCTCGTCCTCTTGTGGGCTTTCTTGCCTGTCGGTTATTGCCCGGTGGTCCGTTTTCCTGTCTCCGCCAGGGTGGGGTGTATGTCTGCTGCTGCGGGGGCGGGTTTTCCCGTCGATTCCCCTTTTCCCTGTACCGGGAGGCTGCATACCCCTGTCTGGTCGGGGGTGGGTTTCCTCGACGGTCCCCGCTTCCCCTGTACTGTGGGGGTGCATAGCTTTGCCTGCGTGGGGGCGGGTTCTCCCGATATTCCCCATTTCCCCTGTACTGCGGGGCTGCATAGTCTTGCCTGCTTGGGGGTGAGTTTTCCCGGTACTCCCTGTCTGCCATGTATTGTGGGGCAGCGTAGGACTGTCTACTTGGTGGCGGGCTGTTTCGTCGGCGGATGGTGTGCTCGTACTCCTCAGGGTAGTACTCCTGTGTGTACGGGGATGGTGGTCGCCGTGAGGGGTATGTCGGCTCTGTGTCCGTGTACGATACCGGTGAATACCGAGGAGGGTAGTGTGGCCTATCCTGTGCGTGAGGTGTTGTTGGCCGCTGTGGAGGGTAGTAATTTTCCTCCCTCCCGTAGCGTCTCCTCTCTGTGTACCCCCTGTCCCTCTCAGGATAATAGCGCTCTTGTGTGACTACGTGTTCATCCCTTAGCGGTCTCCCGCCTGCTTGGATGGCAGCTATGGTTAACTTCTCCATCCTGTCCACTAATTCGTCCATTTTATGATTAGTGTCGTCCTTTTGTGTCTGAAAGTGCTGATCCACGGCTTTCTCCGTAGCTTTTGCCGTGATCTTTTTCCCTTCCTCTATGGTCTTTATGTTGTTCAACATGTGCTGGACCGTGGGGTTGTTCATAATACACAACTTGTCCACTATAGATGATCTGAGGCCCTGCATTAACAGCTTGACTTTCTGCTTGTTCGTCATAGCTGCGTTATATTTATCGCACATTATCAACTTTACGTTGATGTATGCTTGGGCGCTTTCCTTAGGTCCCTGTGACCTCTGTCTAATACGGTCGTACAGGTCGTCATCATCTGGTATGAGCTGGAATTCACTTTTCAACAATAAAGTGATTTCCTCCCATGTGGCATCTTCTAGTGTGTCCTCATGGAGCTCATATCATGTCATGGCCGCCTTTGTGAGGTATGCCGGAAGGAGCCGTTTTCTAACTTCCTCGCTCCAACCATTGATCCGAGCCGTTCTATTGAAGGCCTTGAGGTATTCCTCGGGATCCTGGCCTTCCCCCGTGAACTTTGTGGGGTGGATCATGGGGTACTCAGTGTGTCTGTTCATTTCGTGTTCGGCTGTATCTCGTTGGCTGTGTAGTGATTCTGGTCTGTCTATGCTGTTCGCACCGCTATCGTGTGCCGAGGTGTTTGGGCTATTTAGTGGGGAATTAGCCTCGCTTCCCGTGTACGACACTTGTGTTACGTTACCAGGTGGCTCGTCACCTGATATGTCGGTACTGACTGATGGTGTGTTGTCGTACTGTGTGGATTTGACTACGTGTACGGTCCTGTCTAAATCCTGTTTCACAGTTTCCAGAATAGTGTGGATGTCTAGAACTGCCTCTGTCGTGTGACTGTCTGCTTTAACAGTGTCTGTCTCTAGTAACTGTGTAATGCGCTCGAGCAGATTATTAGTCTTCTGCTCTGTGATTTGCAGTTGCTGCAACAATAGGGGGTGGAGTGTTGGCAGGCAATCTACTTCACTAGCGCTGGATATTGGTGACTCTTGTCTGTGTTCACTGGCCTGGGATCGTGTAAAATGTATAACTTGTGCTGCCGCTGCAGGGTGTTGAGCGCGGATCTCTGATGTTTTGAATTCGAGTTCCCTAAGAAGTTGTACTGCAGAGTGGTCAGTTATCAAGTCACTGTTCTTAATTTTTAACTTCGGCAGGAGTGGAGTTGTACTAGCCGACAAATGGTGCGCAAAGTCTCTTAGTGTGGTTCTAAATGTGGACATTTAATTTCAACCGACTTTGCACTATGGGGCGGATGGGGGTGGGTGTAATAATACAAACTCCTATGTAATAGAAAAAAATGTGTGACGTAATATGAAATCAAAAATTTTTTTCCCAGTCTCGCTTGGCTGTATGCGGTACGGGCCGTTTTGCCCACGAGAACTCGTTGTATGAGCCCTTTGTCTACTGTGCGTGGTACCCGGCCTCCACCAATCTGTTTTAGATCCCTTTGTTGGGGGTAGTTAGATCTAAAACGTATGTGTTAATGTACCAATTTACAAGGTGATGCCTAGGAGGGGGTAGCTTCCCGTAGCTGGGTAAGCTGACCAGTGTAGAGTGTTGTTTAGTGTTAGGATGCTAGGGGATGCTCCTATGAAGACGTGAGTGTATTTCAGGGGATGAACCTCTGTGTACAGGTTAATGTACTAGCCTCTCAGCTGGTTGGAGAGAGTTATATAACCGACGTGCGTGCGTCAGCTATCTTGGCGGCTCGCTGCTCAGGCAGTCGGGTCGCCGCGGGAAGTACAATGAAGCTTGAGCTAGCAACTATTTGGCTACTATTGTCACGGTTAGTCGTGACGGGAATCAGGAAGGGCGTTAGGATGTGAAAAGGCGTGTAATTAGTAAGACAAGTGTAGTGTACTGACCAAGTGTTTATTGGCCAGTGAGTATGAAGTGGTAAGTCCCTTTTAGGGGAATGTAATAAATGTTATAAGTTTAAGTGTACAAGTTTGTGGAGTAGGTTACAAAATATAGGATCTCTGAACACTTCACTGATACACACCTGGTGATAGCAGCTTGCAGTATAGCCTTCGGCGACACACGGTACGACAGATAATAGAGAGAGAGCCTGTCCTCCTTAAGGCCTTCCTCTTATAGGCTTTCCTGTTGTACTGTCAGCATTCCATTGGCATAGCTGCCCCAGATAGTTATAGTGTAGGTGTTTATGAGTGTGATGCAAGTGTTTGGCAAGCCTTCCAAGCTGGTCGGCTGCCCTTGCTGTGTAAAAGATGTTGTTCTGGACTTATGAGATTTGCCAGTTAGGGGTGGTTTTAATAGATGATGGAGGGTGGCTTCCAGGGGGTGCAGACCCCTGGGGGCCTGTACAATATTAATATTTATAATTATAAATATTTTATTCATCCATGCTATTTGCATTATTGAAAATCCACAGCCTGCTTCCAGTCTCCATCCGGGTCAGGAATGGAATGAATGAAGCCCCCATCTAGCGGCGAGGATAAGAACTGTGCCGGCTGCCGAGGCCTGATGCACTCCTCTGGAGCAATGATTAAATGAATGACAGATGAAATGAAATGATAGTGGAGAGTGTTGCTGGAATGAAATTTTGACAGGGAATACTGGAGTACCCGGAGAAAAACCTGTCTGACTCCGTTTTGTCCAGCACAGAGTGACCGGGATTTGATCCACGGACCCAGCAGTGAGAGGCCGGCGTGCTGCCGCCTAAGCCACGGAGGCTTTATTTGCATTAATATTTATGTTTATTTCTTTACATTATATCAGCTGTTTAACAAGCCTCCTTGGCTTAGGCGGCAGCACGCCGGCCTCTCACCACTGGGTCCGTGGTTCAAATCCCGGTCACTCCATGTGAGATCTGTGCTGGACAAAACGGAGGCAGACAGGTTTTTCTCCGGGTACTCCGGTTTTCCCTGTCAAAATTTCATTCCAGCAACACTCTCCACTATCATTTCATTTCATCTGTCATTCATTTAATCATAGCCCCAGAGGAGTGCGTCAGGCCTCGGCAGCCGGCACATTCCAAATCCTCGCCGCTAGATGGGGGCTTCATTAATTCCATTCCTGACCCGGTCGGAGACTGGAAGCAGGCTGTGGATTTTCACTTTCATATCAGCTGTTTATTTGTTTAATAGCTTTATTCACTTCAATAGTTTTATTACTGCTCATTAGCATTTATTACTCTCATTACTCTCATTACCAAAAATTAAGTTTCATTACTTTCATTACCATCGTTACAATTTATTTGGGTTTATGTCACTTCCAGTCTAATATGGCCGAATAATTAAGCTAAGCTCATACGTATAATTTCAAACCATGATAAAAATATTAATAAAGTTATCCAACCAATATTTATGATCTTTTCACAAGACATTTTTCGCCAAATTCCCCTCTGTCATTTCGACTGTAGGTCAATTAAAATAAATTGTGATCTTCAACACTCTGTCGTGCAGTGGCTCAGCTGGCTAAAGCGCAGCATTAGGTCATGGGACCAAGCTCTCTGCTGACTCAGTAGACGCGTGGGTTCGAGCCCCACCGTCGGCCGTCCTTGAAATGGTTTTCCGTGGTTTCCCATTTTCAACACCAGGCAAATGCTGGGACGGTACCTTCTGATAGGCCACGGCCGATTCCTTCCACATCCTTGCCCAGTTTCATTCATCTTCATCCATTCCATCCCTCATTCCGACGCGCAGGTCGCCCACGGGCGTCGAATAGGAAGACCTGCACTCGGCCTCTCAGGAGGCCACACGATTAAAAATAAAAAAACACTCTGTCATATCTCAAACACTGTATTATACTGCAATATTATTCTCAATAATACGATTACACTACGTATTAGAGCTTCCACATAAAACCTTTGCTCAGAAAAGCATTACCTCTTCATTCAATAAACATCTCCCAGCTCAATAATACACTTTAAATATGTATTAGAGCTTATCAACACAGCTATCTCTCTTCCAGAGCAATAAAAATCCTCACTTCAAATATCATACATACTTGTCATTACCACCTGACCTTAGAACTGTCACACTAGTTCATTACAACAATATTTCATTACGATGTTCACAGTATATTAATCCTCTAGTTACCTAAATATTTTCATTTATCTTGACCTTTACTTACAGTACATGAACTTCTTCGGTTTACTTGACTGCTACTCCAATCAAAAACAATGGTCGTTAATATTTAATAATTATACAACGCCGTAACAACTCACTGATCTTTACTGATTGCCATAATGCAATACTATGGTAAATGTCAACAACAATTATGTTAATAGTGCATTATTTATGTTGCAAAAGGTTTTAAAAGATTCCTCAATTGTCGACATATCACGATTTATTACAAGAAAATCTTCTCTATCTGATATTTAAAATTTCGATAAATAATAATAATAATAGTCATTATCAATGCTCAAATAGTCTAGTAAAAGAAACACAATCATTGAAAGACATTCAATAGTCCGAATTCAATATATTTCAAGTCCTATTCATGTTATACGATGCACGTCCAGAAAGTAAGTTCCGGTTGGTAATAAAATTAAATTGTGTAAAAATACAGAAACATTATTTATTGCACAACATTCTACACCTCTTAAACTACTTTTCCACATAACTGCCGAACTTGTGCAGGCATTTGTCATAGCGTGGCACAAGTTTTTGGATACCTTCTTCATAGAAGTTTGCCGCCTGTGTCTTCAACCAGTTGGAAACATCTTCTTTCAGCTCGTCGTCATTGTTGAAGTGTTGACCGCCAAGGAAAGACTTGAGATGTGTGGACAGATGAAAGTCGCTAGGAGCGAGGTCAGGGCTGTACGGAGGGTGGTCAAACACGTCCCAGCCAAATCTCTGTAGGAGGTTTTTCGTCACATTTGCAGTGTGTGGTCGTGCGTTGTTGTAAAGAAAACAACACCTTTTGACAGCAACCCTCGGCGCTTATTCTGTATTGCGCGGCGCAATTTCCTAAGTGTCTCGCAGTAAGCATCTGCGTTGATTGTTTGACCACGCGGTAAGAAATCAATGAGTAAGATGCCTTTCCAGTCCCAGAACTCTGTGCACATCATTTTTCGAGGTGTCGAGATTTGTTTCGGCTTAACCTTTGCTGGGGATGATGTGTACCTCCATTCCATTGATTGCCGCTTACTTTCAGGGGTGCCGCAAGAAACCCACGTTTCATCTACTGTGACTAAGTTATCTGTGTCAGAAATTCTTCGCCGCCTTCATTGTAACGGGTCAAAAACTGAAGTGCACTACCCATCCGTTTTGTTTTGTGTTGCTCCGTAAGAATCTTTGGTACTCACCGTCGGCAAAGTTTACGAAAGTTCAGTTTTTCGGTAACAATTTCATGAATTAGTGATCGTGAGATTTGGGGAAATTCCATAGCGAGAGCACTAATTGTAAACCTGCGGTTTTCCCGGATCTTGTCATCAATCGCGTGAACCAGTTCTTATGTAAACAAAGATGGACGCCCACTTCGTTCTTTATCGTGCACTTCACTACGTCCTTCATTGAACTGTCGGACCCATCTTCTCACCATTGAATCACTCATCGCATTTTGTCCATACACTTCGCAAATTTGCCTATAAATTTCAATTGGTTTCACTTTCCTAGCATTCAGAAAACGAATCACAGATCTGACTTCACAAGAGGCGGGATTTTCAATCAACACCGACATTGTACGAGTAAACATGCACAACAACGCGTACGAGGCTGACAGCGCTCTCCAAATGGCGCACGTTTCTTCTCCTTGATACAGAGCGTCTACCGCGCATATGCGGAACTGCGCTGCAGCGGAACGTCTAGTTGAAGACACAGGCGGCACACGTCTATGAAGCAGGTGTACAAAAACTCGACAAATGCATGCAACATTTCGGCAGTTATGTGGAAAAGTAGTTTATGGGTTGTAGAATTTTGTGCAATAAATAATTTTTCTGTATCTGTACACAATTGAATGTTATTGCCAAACGGAACTTACTTTCTGGACGTATTTCGTATCATGAATAACTTTGGCTTCAGATGATGCCAATATGGTATATTGGCTTTCACGGCTAGTGAATTGTGTGTGTGGGGGGGGGGTCGCCTAGGACACCAAGCATGCTCATCAGCGGACTCTTGGTGTCCCCGTCCGGACCCCCACAGGAGTAGCGAACTATGCGCTACCTCCCCTTATACAGGGTGTATTTGATATGATGGAAGTCCGTTACACTGGTGATAGAAGAGACTATTCTAAGCTTCCTAGGTAAAAAAATTGTCACCTATCTTGCAATTGAAATTGATAATTGATAATTGTTAATATCAATTAATAATTAATCATTAAAAAGTCAATGTTTTTAGTTATTTGAGAAACTAATCAGGCAGAAAGTGGTGCGGCAGGCTGGGGGAAACGAGGCGGAGCCAGGTGTGACGACGCGCGAAGGGGAAGTTGTTACGTAATCGGAGCATTGATCTTACCGGTTGACTTGAGGGGTGGTAGGCTATGAGCTATGAGCGCTACCGTCTCGTAAGAAAATGTGCATTGCCGTTGTTGTTGTTGTTGTTGTTGTTGACAACGCACGCAATGGCCTACTTTGTAAGTGTGGAATTCATTGATTGATTGATTGATGTTCATGTATAAAATAATTTCGATACTCAGCCCTGGTGTATCATTGGCGTCCGTGTCGGACCTTCAGTTGACTAGTTTCTGAAAATGCTAAAAACATTCACATAATGAAATGCAGTGTGACAAAATTCCGACATCCCGTAGTCTGTTCAGAACTAGGCATTTAAGACGGAAGTAAAATACTTGATGTTTTTTTGAGAGGCTTGGCGATTTTGGTCATTTAGCCCCATGTAGCTGGGTGTGGGTAGAATTTGTGTGATAACCTGTGTTTTTGAGGTTTCTGTAGTAGTGTGGGTATTTGTAATTCAGGTGAGGATTCGGAAGAAGGCGCCGGCCCTGTGGTGTTGGGGCAGTGCAACTGCCTCTCACCCGGAGGCCCTGGGTTCGATTCCAGGCTCCATCAGGGATATTAGAAACTGACGTGAGGGCTGGAACGTGGTGCACTAAGCCTCGTCAGGGCAATTGAGTAGCTGTCTGACAGTGAGGCAGTGCCCGAGTCAGGAAAATCAAGATTAATGGCCGAGGGGATCCGATGCACTGACCACGCGTCACCCTAATATCTGCAGGCCAAATGGCTGGACAGCGGTCGCTTGGTAGGCCTAGGCCCTTCATGGGCTGCACTGCCAGCGTTATGGTTATTGAGAAGAAGGCGGCCGTGGCTTTATGTTAGGAACAATCCCGGCATTTGCCTGGGGTAGAAGTGGGAACCCATGGAAATCTACTTCCAAGATTTAATACTAGTTCGGTACCACATGTTCATATTGTAAATTTTCACATCCCATCTCCAGCCCTAGGGTGGCCATAAACTGGAGAGGGGAGGTGTTGATTTATTAGTCAATCAACAATGTTCATACATATGAAAATACACGAAAATGAAAATAAAATACAAATACATTGTTATAATACAGTGTTATAATAATAATAATAATAATAATAATAATAGTCTAATAATAATAATAATAATATTAATAAGAGTCAGCATGTGTAGTTCTGGTGGTAGAGTGCTAACCTTCCCGAGGGTGCGATCTACGTTCAGTCATGTAGTAAATGAATGGGATCTAATACGATCATGTCCATGGATTTCATGGCACATACAAGAAATCCTACGTACATTAAAGTCTGGCAACTCGACATACCAAAAAGAAACATAAAAGAAGTTAGTGTGTCTAAAAGCCTATTATTACTATTATTAGTATTATTAATATTCTTATTACAGTTGTTGCACTATCTTCACACAAAGATAGACCAACAGTTCCTTAAATTACCCAAATTTTTAGGATTTCTATTTTCTATGCATAGTCCATGAGGCTGGCAAAATCCTAAACAGATCCACCATCACTAGTCATGTAGCCACTCCCCATGAAGGTGTGAATCAGCTGTTCATAGGCTCGGTTTGTCTATTTCAATGCCATTGGCAGACAGACGAGGAGGTCACTCGACTTCAGACTCTTGTCAACATTCCTCAGAGTAGGAGGGGAGGGCGACGGGGAGAAGTCAGCTGTGCTGCTGAGGGGAAGGCAGCCTAAGACTTTTCCAAGACAATGACCGACGATTTTTGTGATTTAATTCCACCTATACTAATTAAGATACGACTAAATTTAATGATGATATGTGCTTAGAATAGTCGCTTCTATCACAAGTGTAATGGGCTTCCATCATATCAAATACGCCCTGTATAAAGTGCAACTGCACCTGTTTACTGCGAGAACTAAAACCTCATGCAGCCTTAACCTCCCTATGAAGGCTTCCTAAAAGATGGTATATTTGCTTTCACGGCCAGTGAATTAAAACTCAGCAATTCTTCTAGGATTGTGCCGTGTCTTGTGTGGGGTTTCGCCTACGACAGCAAGCTGGCTCATCAGCGAGCTTTTGGTGTCCCCGTCCGGACTTCCATAGGAGAAGCGAACTGCGCGCTAACACCCTTGATATAAAGTGTAACTGCACCTGTTTACTGCGAGAACTAAAACTCAAGCAGCCTTAACCTCCCTATGAAGGCTTCCAAAAAGATGGTACATTGGATTTCATGGCCAATGAATTGAAACTCAGCAATTCTTCTAGGGTTGTGTCGTGTCTTGTGAGGGGTTTCGAGTAGGACATCAAGCTGGCACATCAGCGGGCTTTTGGTGTCCCCGCCCGGACCCCCACAGGAGTAGCGAACTGCGCGCTACCTCCCTTTGTTTAAAGGGCGGGTGTCCCGCGCGGGGACACCATGAGCCCGCTGATGAGCCAGCTTGGTGTCCTAGGTGAAATCCCTCTCAAGACACGGCACAAACCTAGACGAATTGCTGAGTTTAATTCACTGGCCGTGAAATCCAATATACCATCTTTTTTGGAAGCCTTCATAGGGAGGTTAAGGCTGCTTGAGCTTTTAGTTCTCGCAGTAAACAGGTGCAGTTGCACATTATATAAAGGGAGGTAGCGCGCAGTTCGCTACTCCTGTGGGGGTCCGGACGGGGACACCAAGAGCCCGCTAATGAGCCAGCTCGGTGTCCTAGGCGAAACCCACACAAGACACGGCACGTACCTAGAAGAATTGCTGAGTTTTAATTCACTGGCCGTGAAAGTCATTATACCATCTTTTTTGGAAGCCTTCATAGGGAGGTTAAGGCTGCTTGAGCTTTTAGTTCTCGCAGTAAACAGGTGCAGCTGCACTTTATATCAAGGGAGGTAGCGCGCAGTTCACTTCATCTATGGGGGTCTGGACGGGGACACGAAGAGCCCGCTGATGAGCCAGCTTGGTGTCCTAGGCGAAACCCCACACAATACACGGCACAAACCTAGAAGAATTGCTGATTTTTAATTCTCTGGCCGTGAAAGTCAATATACCATCTTTTTGTAAGCCTTCATAGGGCTGCTTGAGCTTTTAGTTCTCGCAGTAAGCAGGTGCAGTTGCACTTTATATAAAGGGAGTAGCGCGCAGTTCGCTTCTCCTGTGGGGGTCCGAGCGGGGACACCAAGAGCCCGCTGATGAGCCAACTTGGTGTCCTAGGCGAAACCCCACACAAGACACGTCACAAACTTAGAAGAATTTCAGAGTTTTAATTCACTGGCCGTGAAAGTCATTATACCATCTTTTTTGGAAGCCTTCATAGGGAGGTTAAGGCTGCTTGAGCTTTTAGTTCTCGCAGTAAACAGGTGCAGTTGCACTTTATATAAAGGGAGGTAGCGCGCAGTTCGCTACTCCTGTGGGGGTCCGGACGGGGACACCAAGAGCCCGCTGATGAGCCAGCTCGGTGTCCTAGGCGAAACCCCACACAAGACACGGTACACACCTAGAAGAATTGCTGAGTTTTAATTCACTGGCCGTGAAAGCCAATATACCATCTTTTTTGGAAGCCTTCATAGGGAGATTAAGGCTGCTTGAGCTTTTAGTTCTCGCAGTAAACAGGTGCAGTTGCACATTATATAAAGGGAGGTAGCGCGCAGTTCGCTACTCCTGTGGGGGTCCGGACGGGGACACCAAGAGCCCGCTGATGAGCCAGCTCGGTGTCCTAGGCGAAACCCACACAAGACACGGCACGTACCTAGAAGAATTGCTGAGTTTTATTCACTGGCCGTGAAAGTCATTATACCATCTTTTTTGGAAGCCTTCATAGGGAGGTTAAGGCTGCTTGAGCTTTTAGTTCTCGCAGTAAACAGGTGCAGTTACACTTTATATCAAGGGAGGTAGCGCGCAGTTCACTTCATCTATGGGGGTCTGGACGGGGACACGAAGAGCCCGCTGATGAGCCAGCTTAGTGTCCTAGGCGAAACCCCACACAATACACGGCACAAACCTAGAAGAATTGCTGATTTTTAATTCTCTGGCCGTGAAAGTCAATATACCATCTTTTTGTAAGCCTTCATAGGGCTGCTTGAGCTTTTAGTTCTCGCAGTAAGCAGGTGCAGTTGCACTTTATATAAAGGGAGTAGCGCGCAGTTCGCTTCTCCTGTGGGGGTCCGAGCGGGGACACCAAGTGCCCGCTGATGAGCCAACTTTGTGTCCCAGGCGAAACCCCACACAAGACTCGGCACAAACCTAGATGAATTGCTGAGTTTTGATGCCAATATGCTTCTTTAGGTCGTCGAATATATTATAAAACATGCGAATAGTGTTTTATAGTCGATTAATCTTCTTCCTAAGTAATATTTTCCTAACATTAAAATTCCCAATGATAATATCAATATCGAAAAATATTAATGCAAGTGGTAGCCTCCGTGGCTTAGGCGGCAGCACGCCGGCCTCTCACCGCTGGGTCCGTGGTTCAAATCCCGGTCACTCCATGTGGGATCTGCGCTGGACAAAACGGAGGCAGACAGGTTTTTCTCCGGGTACTCCGGTTTTCCCTGTCAAAATTTCATTCCAGCAACACTCTCCACTATCATTTCATTTCATCTGTCATTCATCTAATCATTGCCCCAGAGGAGTGCGTCAGGCCTCGGCAGCCGGCACAGTCCATATCCTCCCCGCTAGAAGGGGGCTTCATTCATTCCATTCCTGACCCGGTCTGAGACTGGAAGCAGGCTGTGGATTTTCATTTTTCATTAATGCAAGTGGGTGGGTGCTCGTAAAAACGGGCTAACCATAATTTTTTCACAAATTGATTTATGTTATGCAATCTATGGAGAAAAGTGTGAACTATCTTCTCTGAAACGGGCTAACATCAGAGAGGCTTATTTAATGATGTACATGACTTTGAAGTTTATGCTATATTGAAAGTTTCAACTTCGTTTGGCCGCCATGTTCGTTTTGTACTTAACAGTGTTTTGAAAGTCACATAGGTGAACTTCTAGTAATGCCCTTTATCACCGTACAAAATATCAGGGTGATATCAGTAATAGTTTCGGAGATACAGAATGCCAGTGTTTTTTTTTTTTACCCAAACGCAAATGTCCTATTTTCTCAGCTTTAGCTAAATGATGGTTAGCCCGTTTTTGCGAGCACCTACTCAATTTAAGAAGCCAGTCTTAAATTCATTAAAAATCGAAATTCAAAGATGAAATAAATATCCACAACACAGATGAAATACAGAAAATATTGAAACTGACAAAAGAATCCAACTCGTGGAAAATCCTATAATTCTACATTAAATCCACTGAAGTATAAATTTATTAAAATAATGTTGAAATGGTTGATGCTCCAAAATCAGCTGTCTACAGTAATTCTACTCAACAAACTACGTAAATGATCTTCTTTCTACCTTAGATGAATCTCGGCGAAATAGAATGGCAGAAAATACCGTGTCAAACAGTATTTCCGACTCTTGATTACCATCCTCCATCATCTTCTTCATCCAAGAATACTGCCTCGTCGAACCTCAACTCCGTCCCCTGGTGTCAAACTATAACGTCTGGCGTCGAACTCCACCTCATCGGACTCCTCTCCTCCGAGCACGAACCAAACTTCAAGCACTGAACCGGGATCTCCCTGGTTCTCCTCTTGTGAACGATGATCTACGATGAATCCTTGCTTCCATTATGTAGTTATAGTGTGTAGAACTATGCTGGCATTTCTTCATTATCGAAAATGTTTGTTTAAATTATGGTTGCTCACACATTCCAGCCTCACAACATATATCACTTTCCTAGCGCATGGTTAACTTACGGCATCATCACACTCTTCAAGTCAATGCAAAGTCTCACTCCTCTCAACTTTACAATATTCAACATCGTGGAAATATCTCGAAATAGATAATATTAATGTTCACTCACAGTCAATGTTTTCTCGTACGCCTCTATTATTAGGAATGCACCACACAATCTTTGTTCTCGCTAGCCTTGCTTGCCTGCGTAGAGTGAAGTTGTAGCTCACTCGCAAACGTGCTACTTGTCTTCTGAGATAATCACTTTTGTATTCACAGTAACTTTCTTCTCAAATATCGCTATACATATTCGTGATTTCATTAAAATATCAACGGAGCAAATGTATACTATTGTATACTGAAGTTATATTATATTTCCTCACAGTTATTTAGCATAAAAGCTGAATTTAAACACGAAGGCACTTTACCGTTCACTGCGCTAGAACACGGCTTTGTTCCATTGGTCCAAGCGATTGGCTTCCTGGCTGTCAAGTAGATTCGCGCCCGCACTATGTATAATTTAGCGGTCGGGACCGTGCTCACGACACGTCCTTCAACTCCGAGCGATATCACGACAAAGACCTCGCTGATCTCCGCATCATCTCCTACTTAAAATAAAACATGGCGCCTCATTAGCAGATTCGCGGCAAATGACCAATAATTCATATAATTGCATAAATCTTTGTAGAGTGACTTCAAACTTCTTTCCAAAAATATCAATAATATTCCTTGTTAGATACGGTACCACATAATTCCATTGTTCCAGAAGTCGGTCAGCTTCATTCTAAATAATAATATAAGTGAAAAACTCATATGAGGAGCTTCACCTTTGCCTCCAAATTCCCTTTCTACCGTGCATTTCCTCAAACTGGATTGACAAATCACAACATTTCCTTCCTGTTGCTATGCGATTTCCCGCTTTTACACTCCACGAGGCAAGGACAAACCTTGGCGTGGGTAGCCATTGTTCTCACTTTGATACAAGCAGAATCTTTTATTGCAATGTCGAAAGTACATGATGTTGTGCAATCTCCAAAATTTCTCCATTTTAGACTAAAATTTGTCGAGAGTTTCAAAATAGCATTTTCATGATCATGGCCATCTTAAAATTCGGGTTCAGTACCAACTGTGAGACATCGTAGTGATCGCTCATTATTTTGCCCAGTTCTGCCAGCTGATTGGCCTAGGCACAAACGTGCTTCAAGAGTTGCAGACACTTCTCAGAAATATTCTACAACAATTCTCAGAAACCATTTGTATGGATCAGGACAGGGGTTAGTGTAACACAGTTACCTTACAGTAGGTTCTTTTTAGCCTACTTTCAATTTTTGTAAAATATGTAAGTAGACTTATGAGATCTACACGGTCCAAATGTCCGTGTGTATGTATGTATGTATGTATGTATGTATGTATGTGTGTAGGCTATGTCGGTCGCCCCCTATTAGGCCTAATTGAAACCACTCGAAAATGAATTGAAACAAATTTGGCACAGAGGTAGCAAAGGGCACCTTAGTGTCAGGTTTTATATATCCGCCATCGTAATGGAAACAAAATGGCGGCCACCCAAATGTTCTAAGCTTAAATACAATTACGACTATACTAATTATCGGATCTCTACCAAAATTAGGAAAATGATGCCTTCATGTTGGGAGCATCTGGCGCCCGAACTACAAGGTCATAGCCAAATAATTTCATGATGGCAGCCATGCAAATCATGCAAGCATTATAATCCTTAACTTATAATCCAATGAATCAATGTTCACAGTATTTGGCATTCAGATGGTTTTATATGCATCCTCTGTTGTCATAGTGATAACTACATGAGACTGTATGTTATGCACAGGCACCATGTTGAAACTGTAAAATACCGTACATAATAAATAAATCTCAACACTTAAGAGCTACAGTACCGTAATGAAAATTAGTGACAGGGTAGGACTGTACCGTATATATGGCCTAGTATGGCCAAGGCAAAAGAGCACTCTCTCCAAATATCCAAAATGTCGGCTGTGCGAACAATTAGAACATTAAAATCAACAACTCCGAATGAAATTGGTTAATTCACACGAATCTTGCCAAGAAGTGAGTTTCATTTAGGAGCTCTCACATGTGTTAGTCAAGAGATTATCTCACTAAATATAGTGCACAGTGGCCATCTTGAAATCAAAAAATTACGAGCCTTACCGTAGTCGCATATGATGTGTAACATCTGACACAGATGAAACCTCAGGTGAAATTGTTGATACACCAGTATTTTATACTATTATTGGCACAAATATTAATCTATTGTAAAAGAGAGTGTTTTACAGATATTGTAGTTTATAATACGGAACTCATTTTATTAGATGATTTGTAGCTTCCACAAGCACTAGCCTAAATGAAGAATACGATATGGATCAACTAGATTAATAGACGCGACACCGCTCATAACCTTAAATTCCTTATAAACAGGACCTCTTGATTCACAGACCAACACGCAATTTCGTATGGATTCTGTTAAAATGAGTCATATTGATATGATAAATATCGTTTAAATGATAATCTGGTAGCAAAAAGATCTACCCCATCCGGGATATGAACCCAAGATCACTTGATTCTCAGGCATAGGCGCTAACCGCATGGCTATTCCGACTACGCAAATATTGTGCACAAGATGGTGACTTATTTCCACGTTCCAATAATACTGCATTGCGGAATTAAGTTTCATTTATATTTTGTTTGTTTCGATAATGTTCCTGCGTGGAATTGAGTTTTAAATGCCTTATTAATAGGCCCTCTTGTGAGTAAAGAGAATGTATTCAGCAATAGTTCACGAAGGCTTGCTCAATTCTCGTATAACCACAACGATTATATTATATTGATGACTACATTACCGTTATGTGGGTTAATATTTGAATAGCCATTGTGCAGAAACATAATACCGGCAATGCCGACTACTTACAATGTTTGATATTAAGGCATTTTACCATTTAAATACTGATACGAAGACTTCGAACATGTACCATGTGCTTTGTTTCAATCACTTGACACCAGAGTTCGCATGAGCGTTTACCGTTCAGTATGTCATATACATTCTACATGGCCGACAGTACGTCATGGTATCAATTGCCGACACCGCACGCTCATTGTTACTCTTACCACTGCCAGCTGGATCGATCGATCGAGTTGGCACCCGTCTTACGCCTCCGTTCGATCCACCACTGCCAGCTCGATCGTTCCGATCCACTTCCGTCCCATTTTTCAAAATCACTCCCACAAAAATATCCAGCAACTGAGTGGAAAGATGTTATACATCAAAAATAAATTAAGAACTAGAGCTATAATAACAAAATTTAGTAATAGGGGAAGGTACCCCAGTATCGGACACTTAAGGTTCCTTTTGTATAATAACTTAAGGAAAGGGTCAAATTAAAATTAAAAATTATTTTTGAAAACGTGATTTGATTCTCTTTCACTGTAGCAAATCATCTTTCTACATTATATACTGATATCAAAGAATTTAAAATATTTATAAATCTCACTTTTTTCACAATTTAAAAACTAGGCACACAGTATCGGACAGTCTCAATATTGTAAGATTACTCTATTATTATGCTCATGTATGTTCAGTATATCCATATTACCTTTAGCACATATTTACCTTGATAATAAGGAAGTTTCCCTTCAAGGAAACCTTTGCATATATTGCACTGGATCCAGTCCTCACTGAAATTCTCACCACAAATTATACAGTCGGTTGTTTCGAAATCAAGATTCAGTGTCTTCCTTGCTTTTTTTCCCAATTACGCCGAAGACTTGTAAATTCAGGCCAACACGCCTTGTGTTCACATTATGCTTTGTATAAAATATAATAACTTAGGGAAAGGCTTTCCATAAATTAACATAGAAATTAAATTATTACATAATTGTGACAAATTCTGTTCTAAAAATTTGTCTAAACATGTTTATATCAGCATCTTGCTCATCAGAAAATATTCTTTTAAATGCACCCATGGCAGGTTTCATTTGTGCCTCTTTCTCTGGAGATATTAATTTCAATCTGTCACCTAATGTACTTCAAGGGACACAGAACTGCTCACTTGCTTCCCTAATGCTCATTTTATCCCCTCTTACTTCATGAATTGCTAATTTTATGTTTTCCATCACCCAGCTTCACCTTTATACTCCCATATTTGTCTGAAACAAACAAAGGTATTGTAAGAATTGGCAAGAAACCTTCGGGTATATTTGTCCGATACTGTGTGCCGGAAGCTTGTCCGATATTAGGTGCCCAACACGTAAGACTTGAACGGGTCATCATACGTAACACATTTAAACAACAGCTATGCCATCATCCACATTTCTTCATTAACGTATGGTTAATTATCAACAATCCTTAAAATATTTCACTCACCAGTATTAAGGTGCAGAACAGGTTCAAAAAATTATCTTCGTGCAGCAAGAAACAGGCACAAAAGAGAGAGCTTCTCACCACGTGCTTACTTCTTTGTTTATGGACACACAATGGTCACCCTCCGACTTACCTCGTGAAAGGTCAGTACTACCATCACAAAAGTTACCGCAACAATGTGCTGAACGTCAGAAACTGACACTGGCCGATATTGAGTTCCGTCCGATACTGGGGTACCTTCTAAAACATGTTGCTTCGTCAGCCCAATGCAAAAGAACAGTGACTCCATAGATGCAAGATGACGGCTATACAAATTAGTAACTCAGGGTGTTATTGCTATTTTTAAAAAATAAAGTGAAACCTCTCTATAACGGATAGAGTGAAACCTCTCTATAACGGACACACTTGGGACCGTAAATAGTGTCCGTTAAAGAGGGGTGTCCACTATAGAGGGGGTTAGAGAAAATGATTGCAATTTGGCACATGTACTTGTACAGTATGTGTACTTACATGAAAACATAGGGTTACAGGTGGTAAAACAGTCCAGGCTCGTCCACATTTAAAATGTTTTCTGGCGAATAGCCGTCAGTGATGGAAGGCAAATTTTTCTTCCCAGATTGAAACATTATCCATATCACCAGTGGAGAATTATCCGCAAATTGTTCTAAATTTTATATCATGGCGCTTCGAGGCTTTGAAATCTCCGATACCTAATTCTGCCGCGAAATCTAATGCTTTGGCTTGTATTATTCGTCCGGACACATGGACGTTTTGACTTCTCATATTGTTGAACTTATAACTGACTTATCAATGACAGCACCATTACCACTTTGAAACTGTCTAATTTGCAGCTCATCACCATTAAGACGCCATACCTTAATTATCTCCTCTCGATTTTTCATATTTTCTGCTGCCTGTGTCTTTCCAATCTTAAACATTTCACATAGTTTCCGTACATCACATTTCTCACGTTTGTAATAATCTACGATGTCTACTTTCTCTTTTAAAGTTAAACTTTTACGAGGAGCCATTTCAAATGCGCTCACTTGCTACTGTAACGCACAGGTCCTACAATAGATTTCAGAAGTTTCACGGTAAAATTGACCAGATAGTGAAAGTATGAATGCCCGTATCCCGACCATTTCAAGTTCAAGAGAACAATGAAAGCGATACCGTTAGGCCCAGGTTTATTTTTGGAGCAGTGCAGAAGATAGAGGATGGGAAGGTCCGCGCTAACTGGCTTCCAGGAAGCACAGGTAGTGTCGAAAGTACATTAACACAACAGAGTGTTCATACAAGAATAATAGACATGCAGAGATGCGATTCCTTTTCAAAACAAGTGTCCGCTAAGAGTGGTTGGTTGATTTCTTTAATGCGGCCGGGGTGTCCGTATTCGTAATAGTGAGTGTCCGCATAAGGGAGATTAATTGCTAATATACTGCATAGGGGTTTGGTCACGCACCTAGAAAATCGTCTGTTATGAAGGGGTGTCCGCCTTAGAGGAGTGTCCTATACATTTAGGAGAAAGTAGGCCACATGTTCTTTACTGAACTACTTGTTGATTTGTTATTTTTCCCATCAGGATAATTTTGTATTATTTGGAATAATTTTAATGTGGCTCAATTTTCTTCTTCATGTACCTAGGATTAGCTTCATCAGGGCACCCCTAGTGCAGGGTGTTCCCAAAATTTGGGAAAGTAACTGAGACATGGATGTTACACACCAAAACATCACAAAATGTCCCTATGAACATACTGTACTTCCTGAGGTTGATCGTTTACGAATTACAGAATTTCAAAAATTGTACTGGTAATAGCCCGACCTGACACATCTTACTTCAAATAACTGTAGCCATGTTCTTGTACCAAGAGTAATACATCCCTCATCGCTTGTCGTCGCCGCTTTACTTCTCTGCGTCGCCGACATATCTCGCCGCTATGATGACTTCGGCATAATTCGCCAGCAAACTTCGCTAACATTCTTCTGGAACTTACGATTACTATGTTTCGTACTTGTGAACTCTGGTTTAAGCTTCAACTAGAAGCCTTCAAATTTCAAAGACATTAATCGTTGTTCCAGCCTTCTTCGCTTCGCTTGATACTTTTCGAGTTGTGAATCGTCATGTTTTCGATTATCGATTCTAGTCAACTACTGACCTAACATGGTCGTCTACTTTAAACGTAGTCTACTAGTCACTGTAAGGCTTTAACGAAATGTTCGACTTGCATTTATCTCTTTTCGGATTTACTCCGATTGTGTTAACTGTGATAACCACTAATTGGTGCAACATCTTAAGAATAGTGCGAGAAGCTGGACTCTCCACTGCAATTTGTAATATAGTTATGTTTCGCCATTGAAATAAATTTTAACCTCAAAAGTTCTATTGATGCTTCTCCTTGATAATGAAAGTGATACAATTTACACTTGGCAACTACAAACCTGCGAATTGAGATAAATACATTGCTTATGATTCTTCTAGTACCAGAAATGCTTTACATAACTTTAACTTTGTGTATTTTCATGTGTGTCGATGCTTGGATCGCTCAAATTAGTTATAGGCCCTTGCGGCTCTACTAATGTTTATTCTCCTCCCTATTTAAGATTTATTTCGAGCTCATTTGGAGCTTTAAATATTAAGAATCTTCCACTTGCTTGAATTTCTGCTCTTGTTGTTTGAGTCTTCAGTCTTTTGACTGGTTTGATGCAGCTCTCCATGCAATGGTTGTGAATAGTTGTTTTTCATGGTCATTAATCACTGCAAATTAATATTTTGCTTGTCGCGTTCGCATTTGGGATTGGGCACCCGAATGCTTACAGGTTTCAATCTTTTTCTTTTCTTTCTTCTTCCCATATTGACTTGTTTTTGCAATTTTCTGTTTTTGGAAGAGTGCTTTAATAAACTCGTTCTCTTTCACTTGCGTCACTTTCCCACTTTCTTCATTGGTGTCTTGGCCGTGGCGATTCCTCCATGTAGGACGTGAGGACCATCCTACAGTTGGCTCTTAGCTGTAACTGTTTTAAACAATTAAATTGATTGTTTTGTAAAATAACCTTTGGGCCTACCTTGCGCCCCCTCTCGACAGGCTCTGTCTCACTGTCCACAGATTGCATTACTAGTCACTGTCAGTATTTGTAACTACTTCTACATTTCACCCCTAGATGGGTGAAGTGTGATCTTCACCGCCCAGAGTAGAAAGCTGAAGAAGGAAGCCTTGCATCCTCAAAGCACGTGTTTATAGCTTAAGAAATGTATGGGAGCCCTTGAGGGGGTAGGGGCAGGTTTGGTCCGTTAAATGGCGCTCTGAGGTCGTCAACTGAGATCCTCAAGTCTCGCTATTGGTTGAATTTAACCAACACTACGGGCTTATTGGTTACGATTTCGTGCGGCCAAAATGGATAGTCTGTTTTCAGCGTGTGCACATCTTTGGTGTGGTATTCGATTGTATCGTATTGTGCAATGAGTTCGTAACAGTGCTGTGCAACTGAATAATTAATATTAGACTCAGTCTAATATCTCAATTTAGCCCAGCTATAATAATTATCGTAAGTTAAGCCTAACACATTACGTCCTACACATTGCAAAAATCAGCAGTCGCCACTGTGTCTTGGAGTGGGTACCCAAGCACCGTTTATCCTCACTTTGGAATTCTATGCTTGGTTCACATCAAGGGATTTGGCCCCCTTGTGCGTGCCAATTATTTAATTAAAACTAAAACTTTCTGTTTGCAAACTTTTGGGATTTGGTCCCCAAACGTTTGTAACTGATCCATTATTTATGGCATTTTCAAATCTTGGGATTGAGCCCCCAAGTGCATTTCACTTGAAAACTTTTCTTTCTTTCCTTTTAACTAGAACAGTTTGCCCAAGCATTATTAAACTATTTAAGTTAGATTCTCAATTTGTTAATGATTTATAGGACTTTGTCCTCCTCTTTTGAATTGGTCTTTGATCCCTCGCTGGTATTTGCTATCCCAATCAGGAAAGTCAATTTAATGAGAAGTTTGCTCATTATGAAACATAACTTAATTATTTTGTTATTCTCTGTCTTTGATAATTTTGCATGAATAAAGTTCTCAATAAAATTATTTCTACCATTCTACTTTTCTAACTTCCTTGCCGAAATTCCATTTAACGCACAACGTTTTTGAGACTTGAGGCTTCTCCTCGGGTACCGTTTGATATGGGAAGTCTTAAATCGACTGATCCTTAACAACACTTATGCTAAAATGTTCAGTTTACCTCAAGCAAAGAATCATGCAATGCTTCTCACCGAATGATGCACACGAAAATAAGAAAATGATGAGCCACTGTCCAGAGACGAACAATAGTTCGTGTTTCCCCACAGACCACAATTACAGCCGCTATCCTCCAGGGCATGCTTTCTATCAGGGCTGCGATGTCTGTCTGGCCGATACTGTCCCATTCCTCCAGAAGAGCCATCCACAAATCATGTAATGTTTCCGGTAATGGATTACAAAGTCGAATGCGTCTACCCTACATGTCCCATACATGTTCAATGGGATTCAGGTCAGGGCTATGAGCTGGCCAATTGAGTCGAGCGATTCCCATGTTGTCCAAATACTGTGACATACAGACTGCAGCATGGGGACGGGCATTGCCATTCACTAATATAAACTGATCTCCGATGAATGGAGCAAAGGGCATGACGTGGTTTACGAGGATCTTGTTGATGTAGCGGTCAGCGTTGAGCACACCGTTCTCAATGAGCACCAACTCTGATCGAGCCTCTACTGCTGGCCCAAACCATTGTGCATATCACTTTCAAAGTGGCCTTCAGACTCTCTCTGTACCATCTGGAGATCGTAGAGAGAGAGTCTTGACTCATCAGTGTAGGCCTACAGGATTGTGCCCCACTGCGCCTTACTTCCATGCTACAACTATGCACTATACCAATTATATTTACGATTTAAATAAAAAATATTGTTGAATTTTTCAAGTGATCTTTTTTTTAAAACCTTGGTTTTATGGTTATTCAACCCAGAATGTTTCGGAACAAGATCTGAAAGCATCCCTTGTTAGTACAGGATTTGACTGATGTGTTTTACAGTTTGCAAACTTAAAGCTCCTGATTGCTAGCCCCAAACATGCAGAGGTGTAACAAGGAGGTTTCAAATAAGGAAACGAGTATGCGCATGCATCATATGGAAACGTGTTTAACCTTTTTCAATATTAGTTATGACCAACTGAAATAAGAATAAAAGTTCAGACTGAAGATGGTTGGTTACCTGTGCCAATATTCTCAAGTCTTTGTATGTTCTCTCGTGTTGCTGCAGTAACTGAGCAGAGGCTAGGTTGATTGCTTCATCGGGGAACTTAACCACTGGTGACACAGTAGGGCCTTCCTCTTCGAATGCCACTTCACCTGACGCAACACGCACTAACTTTTCAGGAAGCGACACTCTTTCTGTGATGTGTTCGGAGGTATTAAGCTTCCTGAAACAATATCATGTACAGTACATTGTGAGCGTGTATACATACAGGCAACTGTAAATCATGTTATCAATATTTAGGGGATATAAATGTAGGCCTGACGCTGTTGCTTGTGCCATATGCAGTGGCAGACAAAGGAATCTTCCATCTACTAGGAGCACCTATGTTTTACCAACCACAGCACCTTTCAGTTGCCAATAGCAGAAAGCCTTATTTGGTCACAAGTGTAGTCACAACAGTAGCCCAGTATATGTTCACGGTTGTTCTTACCAGGTGATGGTGAGTTGAATGAAGCACAAGATCTGGCCCAAGCCGTCACAAGCTGGACACTTCACTTTCCCTGTAGCAGAACATTTGGTACAATCCTGGCGGGCTCGTCCATGAGTCGTGTTATAGCAGTAATAGCAGCGTTCCCTGTTCCCTTCTCCATCCTGACCATAGGAGCTGCCATTGCAAGGAACACAGCGTACCTGTAAACATCAAGAACAGTTCACTTTCCCTGTAGCAGAACATTTGGTACAATCCTGGCGGGCTCGTCCATGAGCCGTGTTATAGCAGTAATAGCAGCGTTCCCTGTTCCCTTCTCCACCCGTACCATAGGAGCTGGCATTGCAGTGAACACAGCATACCTGTAAACATCAAGGAACAGCTCACTTTCCCTTTGGCAGAACACTTGTCGCAATCCTGGCGACCTCGTCCATGAGTCGCCTTATAGCTATAATAGCAGCATCCAGGATTTAACGAGCACAGCTACGCCGTGGGGTATGTTTATGGTGACAGGTGTATGCGCAACTAGTGAAAGGATTTCTTATTCTCTGTCAACGGAATATGTGATGCAATGCCGGGTTGTGCTATACATGGTTACAACAACCACTCCAAGACAGCAAATGGGCTTAATATAAAGTACGGATTTTCGCAAGTCAAAGATGTAACAAACTCATCAGTCAGAGCTTGTAGGAGAGTGAATCAGTTTAAATTAAAGCACGGTAATAAGTTACAATTTCTAAAACTACACTGACTGTTTCGCCCAGACAGTCATGTAACCTAGTAGCGACGAATGCTTTTGCTTCACCGTGGCTTTGGAGGGGTGAGGTGCAACCTTTCAATTAAATTATTCACATTCGCCATTTCAGTCATGGGAATTGCTGGTAAACTTTGTCCTTCACTGTACTCCAGAGAATATAATCCAAGGGTGTCAGATCAGGCAAACGTACTGACCATCTAATTGTACCTCCACGCTCTATACCGGTCGGGGAAGGACCTGTTGAGGGCTTCCCTATCCGAAAGTGCGTAGTGAGCAAAACACCCATCAGTCTGGAAGCACATTCACGTACGTACTGTATGTCGAGTGGAGCCACTTCAAGGAGAACAGGTAGTACCTCTGCATGAAATGCTGCATATCTACCGGGTGAGTTAGCCGAGGTCGTTACGGCATGACTGCTGGCAGTCGCTCACATCCGGGAGGCGAGGAGGTTCGAATCCCCCCGCCGGCAACCTTGAAGATGGTCTTCTGTGGTTTCCCATCTTCCTTCCAGGCAAATGCCGGGGTTGGTCCCTAACTATAGGCCACAGCCGCTACCTTCTAACTCCTCGTCCTTACATTCCAACTTCCCTCCTTCCCTCCCCAACGGTACTTGTAGCTCACCCATTGGGTGTCCGTCTCGAAGCAGCTACAAAACTGGCGAGCCGAACATGTCCTCGGACACTCCCGGCACTAAAAGCCATACTCAAAGAAGAAGAAGCTGCATATCTATGTCCTGTTAATGTTTCTTCCTTGAAGTATGGACTGATCACAAAGTCCCCCAGCATCCCACATCACACATTAACCCTCCACTTCTTGTGCTGTTCTACCAGCCTCAGCCAGCACGGGTTCTCCGTAGCTCAGTAGTGCATGTTCCTCAGATTTACGTTGCCATAGTTGCTGAACGCGGCATCATCGGTGAAAAGAACTCGCTGGACGAATTGTCTATTGTCTCGTATTCGCACAAGTAAAGACCGACAGAAATCCACCCCCACTTCATAATCATGATCATACAGTTGCTGGTGCATGTGGTATGGATGGACCTTGTGCTGTCTCCAAAATCCAAACGACACTTGCCTGGCTTATTCTTGACCTTCTTGAAATGTCCGTTGTGCTCATATGTGGATCGTGAGCAACGGTTGCAAGAACGTCTATTGGCATCGTTTCACCTGTTGCTGGTTTGTATCTGTTCCTCTCCTGAGGTATCCAGTTACCTTCAAATAGAAATAATACTAATTTTCTACACGATCTCCGAAAGATAGTTTGTGATGATGGACACTGTCGCAACAGATATCTCTCCGCGTAGGCCCAACCCTACCGCTGAAGTCGTATTTCTTTTGCATTCCCCATAAATTATTATTATTATTATTGTTATTATTTATTAAATCGTTACAAATACACACATTTTACAAAATTCATAATATCTGTACACATTTTATGAATTTCCTTACACTTCCTACTCATACACACATCAAAAAAAGTTTTGCATCACCTCGGTTCCCAGATCTCCGGCATATAGACGTTGACTGTGTATATTGTATCAAAGATACAGTCCCTTTGACTGTTCATAGATGTCACTAAAACTGCTCAAAGATGTAAACAACCATGCATGAGCAGGGCCTATTAGACGAAGGGGGTACGACAACCGATCAGTTCCAGTCATTCCACCAGGACGAAGGTACGCTGCTCATGTTGTCTGTAGTTCTACCATGCCTAGAAGGTCAATACCGCAGTTCGATCGCGTCCGCATTGTTACTTTGTGTCAAGAAGGGCTCTCAACAAGGGAAGTTTCCAGGCGTCTCAGAGTGAACCAAAGCGATGTTGTTCGGACATGGAGGAGGTACAGAGATACAGGAACTGTCGATGACAGGCCTCGCTCAGGCCGCCCAAGGGCTACTACTGTAGTGGATGACCGCTACTTACGGATTGCCGCTCGGAGGAACCCTGACAGCAATGCCACCATGTTGAATAATGCGTTTCGTTCAGCCACAGGACGTCGTGTTTCAACTCAAACTGTGCGCAATAGGCTGCATGATGCGCAACTTCACTCCCGACGTCCATGGCGAGGTCCAGCTTTGCAACCCCGACACCATGCAGCGCGGTACAGATGGGCCCAACAACATGCTGAATGGACCCCACAGAATTGGCATCACGTTCTCTTCACCGATGAGTGTCGCATATGCCTTCAACCAGACAATCGTCGGAGACGTGTTTGGAGGCACCCTGGTCAGGCTGAACGTCTTAGACACACTGTCCAGCGAGTGCAGCAAGGTGGTGGTTCCCTGATGTTTTGGGGTGGCATTATGTGGGGCCGACGTACGCCACTGGTGGTCATGGAAGGCTCCGAAACGGCTTTACGATATCTGAATGACATCCTCCGACCCATAGTGCAACCATATCGGCAGAATATTGGAGAGGCATTTGTCTTCATGGACGACAATTCTCGACCTCATCGTGCACATCTTGTGAATGCGTTCCTTCAAGATAACGACATCGCTCGACTACAGTGGCCAGCATGTTCGCCAGACATGAACCCAATCGAACATGCCTGGGATATGTTGAAAAGGGCTGTTTATGGACGTCTTGACCCACCAACCACTCTGAGAGATTTACGTCGAATTGTCGTTGAGGAGTGGGACAATTTGGACCAACAGTGTCTTGATGAACTTGTGGATAGTATGCCACGACGAATACAGGCATGCATCAATGCAAGAGGACGTGCTACTGGGTATTAGAGGTAGTGGTGTGTACTGCAATCTGGACCACAAATGCTGAAAGTCTAGCTGTATGATGGTACAACATGCAATGTGTGGGTCTCATGAGCAATAAAACGAGCTGAAATGTTGTTTGTGTTGATCTCTATTCCCTTTGTATTTAAAGGTTCCGGAACTCTTGGAACCGAGGTGATGCAAAACCTTTTTTGATGTGTGTAGTTTAACCTGTAAATTTACAATTATTAAATTATATTGTTACAATATGATAAAGACAGGTCGAAATAGGATATCAAATTCATACAGAGCAGGAAGAGATGTCACATATGCCACTAAAAGGTGCAACCTTGTGTGTGGCATGCATATCGTTGATTACTATTTCTAAAAATTGTATAATGGCTTAGCCGAATAACACGTTCTATGTAAATGATGTATACACAAAAAAATAATGAATAAGAAGGAAAATTGAATTTGTGTTTTATAAACTTGTAGGCTCAACTAATTATATTTTCAATTTTAATTTTGTTTTCTCTGAGAAAATGTTTTATTTGCATCTTCAGGTTTGCATGATTTCCTTTAAATTCTTTTAATTTAATTGGGAGAATGTTATATAATTTTGGTGAGAAATACAGAAAGTTACGTTTGGCTATACCTAACTTAGGTTGATATAAAATAGAGTGATTCTCTGTAATACTTCTGGTTTCATACCCGTGGCTAACAACTTGAATTCTATTTCTATCTTTAAAAATGTATTTATATATTTCAAAAGCATACAATTGTTTAATGTTGAAGACCCTTGTCTCAGCATACAGTCTCATAGTCGGATATAATCTATATTTCTTCAACATTATTCGTAATATGAGATTCTGCACTATCTGAACACTTTTTAGTACATTTTCATAGGCGCCTCCCCAGGCAAGAATACCATATGTAAGAACTGACTGGACTAGAGCATGGTAGATGTCTCTTATTAATTTGTAATTGATAATATGTTTTAAATTGTGAAATATATAGATTGTTCTTCTTATTTTACTTGTAAGGTGTTTGCATTGGCTTTTCCATTTCATGTCACTATCTATAAATAATCCCAGATATTTAACTGTATCCACTTTAGCTATTTTAGGACAGTCACAGTTCGGATTACAGTTCAAAGTGTGTATTTTTAGTTCATTAAAATTATCTTCAACTGCTTTTAAACTGAATCTTACAAACTTTGCTTTATTTATATTTAAAAATAGTTCGTTACCATCTAACCATACCTTTAACAATTTCAATGCCGCAGTTGCAATTTGTTTTACATTTCCCCAGGTTCTACCTTCAACACAAACTACCGTATCATCTGCATATGATATGACATTAACATTTTCAATTCCATGTATAGATGATTCAATATCGTTGATAAAAATCAAAAATAATAATGGACCCAGCACTGTGCCTTGTGGTATTCCTCTTTTCACTCTTAAAGGTAGACTTGTAGTTCCATTTATTCTAACGTGTTGAATCCTTTCAGTCAAATAGCTTTCTATCAATTTCAGTGCTATGCCTCTGATGCCATATCTTTCCATCTTCTGAAGGAGAATATGGTGAGGTATGGTGTCAAAAGCCTTCTCTAAGTCGAGAAATATGCCCAAGGTCGGTTTCATACTGTTCATATTTTCATAAATTCGCCTAGTTAATTCCCCAATAGCATCAGTGGTGCTGACATTTTTTATAAAGCCAAATTGTCTAGTTGATAGTAGATTGTGTTTCTTCAAAAACTGATAAATATGATTTTTTATACATTTTTCAAATAATTTTGATATGACTGTCGTTAACGATATCGGTCGATAGTTCTTTAGTTCTGAAGGATTGCCTGCTTTATGTAGCGGTTTTACAATTGTAATTTTTAATTCCTTTGGGAAGTATCCAACTGAAAGTGACTCGTTTCAATGGCATTTCCAATTTTTCCTCATTGCTGTACATGTTCTCTTCGCGTCAGTTGTACCGCACACAGAAAGTTTTGTTATTGTTATTTATTCTTTAGGGGCTTTGCGACATCCTAGTCACGTTGCCCCGTTTGCGTGGGTGTGTGTAGAATTGTTAGATAACCCGTGTCACTGTGATGTCTGTACTAGTATGTGTATTTATAATTGAGGTAGGATAAAAGGCACAGGAATGCAACCAGCAAATATACATTGCCATCATCCATTATAATAAAGCGTTTGACTCAGTGGAGCACGAAGATGTGCTACAGGCCTTAAAACAACAAGGTATCCCCATCAGCCAACGGCCTAGCCATGTTGAAACACCGGATCCATTGAGAACTCCGCAGTCAAGCAGCATTGGGCGTGGTAGGAACTTAGATGGTATGCCGGTTCTAGATTACTAGGTTAGGAGGAGCGGAAAGGCTCTGGCCACCCTACCGCAAGTAAAAATCCGGCTGAGGATAGCCTCTTTGGAGGCTCGGACCTGCCTTCGGGCAGAATATAAATTACATTTTTTTACATCCCCATCAAATACATAAGGTTATTAGGTAAAATATACCAACGCAGCTCAGCAAAAGTAAGAACAGAAGGAGGCGGAGAATAGTTCCAAATCAGAAGAGGAGTGAAGCATGGGGACCCTCTATCACTAAAATGATTTACAAGTGTCCTGGAACATCAATTTAAAAAAAAATGGAAGCACAATCACGGAATAAATATAAATAGGCAGAAACTGGCACTTCTAAGATTTGCGGACGACGTAACACTAATAGCAAGGTCAGCAAAAACACTAGAAGAAATGATCAATGAGCTGGACAAAATAAGCAGAGAAGTAGGCCTCACAATAAAATCCACAAAAACAAAAATATGATCAATTGGAATACAAGATCTTATTCAAATCCATCAATCACCATTAGAGTATGTGCAACAGCATGTGTACCTAGGACAAATCATCGCTCTGAACAAAGACACAGAGAGTGAAACCAAACGCCGCATAGGACTGGCGTGGAACAAATTTTGGTCGCTCAAGTTCCTACTCACAGACAAGAGACAAAAGCAGTGGCGAATTCTCCCATATATGGCATATACTGGCGGTATACCACCTGAGATTTAAAAATTGTAAACATATTCTCATGTCACTTTTTAGACATGTTGTTAATAGTGCAGTCATGAAAATCGTCCTTGTCATATATTTTCTGCAGATTGTTGTCACGAAAGTCGGCGGTCATAGCAGCGTACCATACTTATTTTGAATTGTGGTATACAATTTTAGTTATGAGTGACTGCACTTGAGTATACCGCAAGGGTCTCCCGGTGGCGCTCGACGGCTCGTCAGAGGCACGAGGGGAAGGGGAGGGGTAGCATAAGCCCAGCAAATTTGAGCTCGAGGTATCGCGCTAGAACCCTGTGGTTCAACTATGCCTAATGCTGATTGGCTGTTTCAAGGGGAATTTTTTGACCAGCGGAAGCTTGCAAGCGCTCAGCTGCTTCAGTTATTTGCGAGACAGTGTTGTTGTATGTTTGTTTTAAATCAGTCTTGAAGTGATTCAGTTAACAGTGAATTAATATAGAAATGTGCAGTGTGAGTGAAGCACCGGAAGTGAATTGTGGGTGCGTCATTGAGGACATGCTAACCAAAGGATTTAATTTAATTGAATGTCCTCAGAAAGTGGAAATTAAGGTGAAAGGAAGGCCGACACCTGAACTTCCAAATTTAGTTTCAACTTGTGTAGACCGTAAGCGAGAGTATACTCGACATTTTTGTTCCTCAAACTATTCACGCCATCAGTGGTAAACTGGATGCAGAAAACTTAAACTATTCTGCTGGCCTTGTCTCCTTTTCAGTCGTGAAGGAACGGCGTGGTCAAAAGATGGATTTGACAACATTGCTGGTCTTACCAGTAGCTTAAAGAAACATGAAAAAGTGAGGAGACATAACGCGTGTGCTTTTGCATTGTGTAAATTCGGTACCTCGTGAATAGATGTTCAGTTGAATGCTCAGAAAGCAATGGAGGTCTCAAAGCAAAATGAAATGGTAAAAAAGAATAGGCAGGTTTTATCTAGGGTAATAGATGTCGTTTGTCATTTAGGCAAGCAAGAACAGGCGCTACGAGGACATGACGAGTCAGACCAGTCACTGAACAGAACTGAACTATAGAAACCTTAGATTTGCTGAGCACGTATGACCTTTTGCTACATGACCATTTACTTAATTCTACTATATTTCGAGGTACATCATCTACCATTCAGGACGATTTAATAGAAGCCATTAGAGCTGTAAAGGTAGATGCTATTGCGAAGGAACTTGACAGAACAAAATTTGCAGCAATTCTTGTCAATGAATGTTCTGATGTGATTAATAAATCACAGCTATCCACAATTTTGTGCTATGTTGACAGTGCTGAAGAAGTTCAAGAACGATTCATTGGCTTCACGGACGTTAGTGCTAACAGGTCAGCTGAGGCTCTGTACGCCCACGTCTTGTCAGTATTAGAAGAGTTCGGATTAGGTAACAAGCTTATAGCACAGACTTATGATGGCGCGAGTGTCATGGCTGGTCATTTAGGAGGACTGCAGGCTAAAGTAAAAGAAACTTTTCCACGAGCTCTGTTCGTTCATTGCTACTGTCATGTGTTGGACTTAGTATTGCAACAGGCAGCTATGGGAATAAAAAAATGCCGAGTATTTTTCTTATCTCTTTCTGGAATGTCTAATTTCTTTTTCCATTCTCCCAAGAGAACTGAATATCTCCGAAACTTTTTAGAAAAGAAATTACCAAGAACTGCACCAACTCGCTGGAACTTTAACTCGAGACTTGTGAACACAGTTCAAGAGCAGAAAGACAACCTACTCATGTTTTAGAAAGCTTAACGGACGATGAAAATAGTGGAAACTGGGAAAAAGATGCCGTAGTACAGGCTCAAGGAATTGTGTATTTTTTGAAAGAAGAAAAAAATGGATACAATTTCTCTTCTTAAAGTATACTCATTCATTTTCTGCCATGCCGATGTTCTCTTTAACATTCTGCAAAACAAGGCTATGGATATTGCTTTCTGCCACCCAAATATAATAGAGACCAGAGACAGATTAAACAATTTCAGAAGGGAAGGCTTCCAAAATGTCGGGCAAATAACATGTTCTAGCGCAGCCAATGAACCAGCACAGATGAAAATTAAAGGCAATTGATCACCTGAAGAGGGTTTTAGGAGACTATTCTGTGAAATTCTGGATAATGGCATTTACCAGATTAATGACAGATTCTGTGATAAGCCTATGGAGCGTTTTAACTTCTTTTCCCTCGTGGACACAGGAAAATTCAGAGAATTTGGCATTTCGTTCCCAAACAAATTGTTTTTAAATCTCTTAGAAAACTACGGGTCAAGTTTCGATCAAGTAGGTCTGAAAAACGAACTGACAGTGCTCTATTCGGCTAATGATCAAGAATCTCACGAGAAATCAGTGGCTGAAATCGTAAGAATTATGAACCAAATGCAATTAGTTAATGCTATGCCTGAACTGTACAATTTAGCCTATTTGATACTTACGATACCATCTACTACAGCCTCTGTTGAACGTACCTTCTCAACACTGAAACGAGTGAAGTCGCACTGCAGGTCCACTATGGGTCAAGAGAGACTTACTTCCCTATCAATGATGACAATTGAAAAACAGATGCTTTGTTCACTCAGGAAGCACGCAAACGGTAATTTTACTGATGCTGCCACACAAGTGTTCCTGAAGAAATCCAGACGAATGGAACTTACTTTCAAATGGATTATTCCTGGTTTTGGCAGATGACGGTGGAATAAAGATATAGAGGTTTCATTTCATTTTCATTTCATATTTATTCATCAGTGCCTTACACTATATTTACATTACACTGAAGGGAGTCTCTGAAAAGAGCAAAACCCCACTTCGCATTCGGGATGCGTCAGAGCCCCCACTAAATATACTGGGTTATATTTACATATGTACACAAGATGGCAATTAGTGAGAATCGAGCAATGATAAATTATTTACAGTATACATTAGAGGGATGGTAAATTTATATAGGATAAGGCAGGTAAGTTATCACTCGAATTATTTTATTGATTTCGACCCGTTTTTTAAAGATTTATCTCGGAAGTGCTCTTCACTTTTATTGTATTAATAGTACTAATACCTTGGCTATGAATGTTTTAGTTATCTTCGGATATGTCTAACGATGTGCAAATGGTTTAGAACGTTGTTGTTAATAGTTCATTTTAGGGGCTTTTGTTGAACTTGTATAATAAGCTTCTCTGATGAACTGAGCTACTATCTCTGCATTTGCCTGGAAGTAGTGTAGCAAAACTCGGCAAAAACACACTCAGGGTAGCATCTGTCAGCGTCAAGATTCGAACTTCTGATATGCGGACTTGCTGCAGCTCCCCATGGCGTGATTTAACGTGCACGGCTATGCCACGGGGTGTTCTTCGAACGCAAATACAGGTGGCCATTGTCATATTTCCAAGAAAAAATACGACACTTGTCTGGAGCGGAGAGAGAAGGGTGGAATTGCGAAGATGAAAGAAGCCGCTGGAAGGATGTAACCAAAATAAACTGGGGAATGAGGCGATGTGGCAAGTGTTCAGGAGTGAAACAGAAATTCTTTAGGTGTATGGACATAATCTTTCTTACAAATTACGGATATGTTTTTCTCCATTATTGGGCATATTGATATTGGTTGCAAGGGGTGAGTATAGAGGAAGGGTGCACTTGCGGTATACCATGTACGGAGACCAGTAGTCGCCACTGGACAAAAGGTAAGCACAAAAGCAGAAATCCTGGACAAATGTGCTGTGCCAACACTACTTCATGGTTGTCAAACATGTTCCTTGACAGAAAAACTGAAAAAGCAGCTACAGGTATGTCAATGAAGAATAGAGCATAGCCTAAGATCCTAAACGTTTCTCTAAGAGACAGAATCAGGAACGAGGAACTAAGAAGAAGGACAAACATATGCGACGTGGTAGAAAGGGCATAAAGTCTAAAATGGAAATGGGGAGCACACATATCGCGCATGGATCACCACAGATGTACGCATCGTACACCAATGTGAGACCCGAGAAAAGGGCGAAGAAACGTGGGACGCCAAAAAACCTGATGGGCAGACTACTTTAGAGCTAAAGCGGGAAACCAATCGTCGAAAGTGGCAAGAGACAGAGAAGCATGGAGACAGCTGGAGCCAAACAGCAATCAACAATCACCAAACAGGACAGAAAGACAATGACAGACGTCCCTGTGCAAACAGGAGGCCTTTGCCCTTACGGGATGTCTATAGACTAATTTTATTTATTATTTATTCATTTGGGTGGGAAGCGGCCGTAACCATCCCAGCATTTGCCTGGAGTAGGAGTGGGAAACCACGGAATACCACTTACAACCACTTACAGAATGGCTGAGGTAGGAATCGAACCCACCTCTTCCCAGTTTTATCCTCAGACCAGAATAAAATTTCTTGGCAGAGCCGGGAATCGAACCCGGGCCTCCTCGGTGACCGCCAAGAATGCTAGCAACTAGGCAGAGAGGCGTAATCGTACAATGGTACCATGCGTGGAATGCAGTCTCTTACTGTACCCGTATTACCTACCAATCTGTTGAATCTCACGATGACAGCTGGATCGTAGAACCTGAAAATCCCCGGCCATGAACCCCCCCCCCCCCCCCCCGGTCCTATCAACAAGTAGAAGGGATAATAGGGCACAAGTTTCCCTAATCAAGGTGGCTTTAAGAAAGACCATGGCCAAAATAAATAAAAGTAGCTCAAAGAACACGAAATTCTACCAAATGGAATATCTCAAGAGTGTGGAATACTCCAGGAACACCCAGCGATGGCCTTCTTAACGCGACCTTCCATCGCCTCTATAAAGCATCACGCAATAATATTTAAAATTATAATAATAACATTCATTCAATATGAGAACAAGACACAATAGCCAGCAATATCCAAAACTGAAAGAATTGGAATAATCCCAAAAAGAAATCTCGGGATCCACGTCCTAAGCACACAAAAATAGCCCGAAATGGCGTCTTGGAAACATGTGCTGTACGCTGAAAATATCACTCCGCGTTGCATGGATGAGAATATTTTATAAGTCCACTCGCGGCTGTATGAGATGAACTGAAAATGGTCAAGTGTCATCTCCACATTATCGTAATATTTCACTGTATGCTAAATTTTCTAAGTCCATAACACTTTCACGGTATATCTAAACTTCGGTGGACACTCGTATAATATTTAACGGAGCACTTTTTATGAGTAAATTCCCGACCGGCCTCAAAATAGGATGTGTCTCTCTCGTCACTCATAGATGTTTCAGGTAAGCTCAATCATCCCCCCCCATTGTGCTTCCCAGTTCGATGATAATCGCACGTGGTGGTGATATATGCATTTCAATACCTAAATAGGCTTCTTCTTAACAACAAAAAATACTCATATGTTAGCTTCCTGCCATCTTAACATGAATTTTGATATACCAAACACGGCGTAAACAGCTCGTAATTCCAATAAAACAATGTTTCAGTATATGAGGTGAACAGTTCGATAATATTCTTTAAATCACGCCATCGTTCGTGCGCGCTCGGTGACTGTCGTAAGAGGTCGGCTAACCTTGTTTCGAGAGCACAGCTGTGCAGAGATAAAACGATCACCTGGCGGCTCGCTAATAACCAAGCCGAGTCCGACTTTCGTAAACATACAATAACGGCACATGTTCCCACTTGATGTCTCAAATTAAAGTCGACTTTGCTTTTATTTCTATCAATCTAGATATTCTCACATATGTATCGTTATTTTATTCCTTTAGACAATCTTCTTTACGTAGCATTTCAGGTTCTTGGAGTTGAAGCGCCCAATTACTTCTCTCCCATCCACGCTTACAATTTCATAACAATTGTTGCCATACGCCCTTGCAATCCTAAAGGGGCCGTGAAAGACGTAAGATAATTCTGTGTAGGCTAGACCTTAGCTACATCTACTTTCGTGGGCTTCTTAATTAGCACAAGTTCATTGATTCTCAGTGGAGCACGGTATCGTTTATGTCTAATCCTCTTTTGCCGCTTCTCGGCTGCGACCATCAGGCTTTCCCTCGCAGAGTCTACTCTCTCCTGATTTGTAGGCTCAGTGTTTTTGGGCATGAAGTTTACAATCTCTGTCCAGCTTTCGTGAAACGTGGAGTTCATGCATTCCTCCATGAGGGGCACTAACTTCACCCAGCTTGCATGATCCTCTGGACAGTAAATTCTCGCGTATTTACTAATCTCAGCCATAATTCGTTCCAAGACGTTGGACTCCGGATATCGGTCGCTGGAGAATACATGTTTAATTCCTAATCTGATCATAGCATTCTCGAACTCTTGTGACGTGAACTGTGTTCCGAGATCAGAAAGTAAAGTAACTGGAATTCCGACCTTCGGAAATGCGCTGTTCTCAAGGCGACTAAGGAATTGGGCTGAGGTGGCTTTTTGCATTGGATCAAGTGCCACAAATTTTGAAAAGCAGACGGGTATTTCCCACGTTGGCACCCCTGGCATGATCTGATTATAGTCGCGATGGAGCTCCGCATCTTGGTCCAAGTGAAGGTTTCCAACAACGTTCTAAACGTCTTGTCCACACCCCCGTGGTCAATGCTGCAGTGTGCAAGCCATATAAGACCGGTAATCAGCTTTGGAGGGACTACAATTCGGATTTTCGTCCTCTCCACGTCGATGTATTTGCAAACTCTGTTGTTACACAACAGATATCTCCCACAGCGCTTTCTAACCTGCTCGTAGCTTGGATGGGAGTTATCCATGGTTTCTCTCAAAAACCTGTACATTTGTCTAGTTGGGGTGTCTCTCTTCTGTGACACTGCTATCTTCTTTAGCCTGCCCAGGGTAAGTTCATGTTCCCTCTCCAACTGTACAGTGTTAATCTGGATATTTTTGACCAGACTTCTTGAGAAGGCATCAGCGAGCAGGTTATCCTTTCCAGGCTGATGTACGATGGTGGCATCGAACTGCTGGAGAAACAATGTCCACCTCGTCAATCTGTCACTGGAAAGGTCAGATTGCATCATGAACTGCAGCGCTCTGTGATCTGTGATAATGACCACTTGATGTCCAATGAGCATTTCTTCCACTGCTGAAGTGCAGAAACGAAAGCAAGAGCCTCCAGCTCTGTGGTAAAATAATTTCTCTCGTGATCCTTCAGCTTTCTGCTGTGGACGTCTAAGTAGTGGTTCTTCCCGTCCTTGTTCTTCTGATAGAGGGCAGCACTAATGCCTACTCTTGAGGCGTCTGATTCTATGTAGAAGATGTGATCAAACTCAGGATATTCAAGTTTAATACAATTCTGTAACATTAGCTTAGCCTTCTCAAATGCCCGATTTGTCTCCTCCGTCCATTTCCGTTTGTTGTTTTTCTTCAAAACTTCATAAAGAGGAGCCATTGTAATTGAATAACCAGGACAGTGGGTGCTCAAGAATTGGCACATGCCTAGAAACTCACGAAGTTGCTTGATCTTAATCAGCCTTGGGAATTTCGATGTAGCGTCGATTTTTTTCATGTTTGGGCGATACCCATGTTGGTCTATGGTACGACCCAGGAAATTAATGCATTCATGCCTGAACTCACATTTCGCTAGATTAATCTTGATATTAGCTGCTCTCAAATTCTCAAAAAGATGTTTTATGTGGACCAGGTGTTCTTTAACAATAGAGGAGATAATTAGGTCACCTATGTAGCAAATGACATTATGTTTCACACAGTCTGTCAACTTGCTATCAAGGGCTCGTATGAGTGCCGGACCACTGTTTACCATCCCAAAAGGGACACGACAGAAAACAAACGTGGTCTGGTCAAACAGGAACCCTGTATACTGTCGGCTTTCCTCTTCAAGCTCGACTTGGTAAAAAGGAGCGGTTAAGTCGAGTACACTGAAACAGGATTTACCTTTAAACTTCTTCAAAAGCTCTCTGATTTTTGGAGGCCGGTCCATTTCTAACATTATCCTCATGTTTATTTTTCTGGTATCTAGACAGAGTCTCAGTTGTCCATTAGCCTCTTTGACGACTGTAATGGGGTTTAAATACGAGGAAGCTTGCTTCTTAATAATTCCTTCCTTTTCCATTTTCACTATAATTTCCTTTACCTCGTCGTAGTACTTCTCCGGGATAGGGAAGAGTTTCGTCTGGTATGGTGACTTGTCCGTCAGCCTTCTTCTTCTTCTTTTATTCATGGGGCCTCTTGTTTCCAAGTTCTTGTTTAGCGACAATCTCCAAGAGCTTTTGCTACCATGTGTTTCCTTCATTCCCACCTGGATATTCCTGCTCCCTTCACAAAGCTGCAGATCAATCTTATTGGGTGTTCTAGGATTTTCTCTCTTTCTTCACCCGGTAGCCCCAGTGTGGAGATTTTGATTCTTCCCAGCGCCTCACATTCAAAAAGTATGTGTTCAGCTGATTCTTCTGCTTCATTGCATTTCCCTTGCATTTTTCAATCTCTGGATAAAATTGATGGGCATCCACTCCCCGAGTAACGTGTTTCACAATGCAAAGTTATGTGAACTCTGGTGTCAACTGATTGAAACACAAACCACATGGTGAAAGTCTTCGTATCAGTATTTAAATGATGACATGCTTTAATATGAAACATTGTAACTAGTCGGCAATGCCGGTATTATATTTCTGCACAATGGCTATTCAGATATTAACCCACATTGCGGTAATGCAGTTATGAATATGATATATATATCGACGTATTTATATGGGAACTGGGCTGGCCTTTCATGGCGGAACGTGAAAATAAGTAACCGTCTTGTACTCTAAATATACGTGGTTGTAATAGCTGTGAGGATAGCGTGTTGGTCTGCGAATCATGAGGTCTCAGGTTCGAACCCCAGTCCCGGCGATTATTTTTGCTACCAGATTATCGATTTAAACGATTTTTATCATAAAATTATGCGTCATTTTAGCAGAATCTACATGAAATTACGATTTATCTAATTTTTATTGCAATATTTTGCACCAAGCCGGAGTTGGGAAATTTTATTGTATTGAACATTATTTCTATCAGTATATAGATAGACTAGAGACTATGGTTTCATTCCTCCTCTTAATTTACAGTATAATATGTGATGTTTGTTGAATCAAGTGTGACAGTAGCATATCTCCAATTCAATCTATACATTCATCATAGTACCAGTATGAAAACGGAGCGTAAATTAATATTTTAAGAATGTCCAAGCTGTGCAGTATACGAGTAGGATATCATGTCAGATGACTTCACATATACTTCATCTCAATTTCATAGTCAGATGTCAGATGTTACATATCATATACGACTACTGTAAGGGTCGTGTCTTTTTCTTTTTCTTTCACAGCCTATGCTACTCATAGAAGTAATAGTTCACCATATACAAATCTATGAGAAATGAACATCAATGTAGTAAATATTTCAACATATGCTTATTTGATTTGGATGCAACAGAAAAAAATCCACTCACCCATCCTTTCTCCTTGCAATCTGTGCAGGAGATGATTCCAACTCGATGACAGCGATGACACACTTTGACTGAAGCTGTGTGTGGAACTTGCATGATCTTTATTTCATCCTGAAATATTTTTACAGGAGTTGCTTCTACATCCCACGGTAAAGGTGCGACACCGTTGTCAACACCATCGTAATCATCAATTTCCAAGTAAGGAGCGTACGTCCATGAAGTCTCTCTCTTCTCCGTGAACGTCTGAAGCTCGTACTGTGAACATTTGAGAGCCAACATTACACGCAGTAATCGGAGCCCTGCAGAAAAAAAAAGACAGACGGACGACAACAATATAAACAAGCAACAAAAAACATACACATATCGTCCCTTTCCGAATTCCAACGCCGATGTCTGAAGGCTGACCTAGTTTGTTTTGATGTTCAACGAACATTTGGCAAGCTATGGTATGCAGGCTTTTTATTCAAACCACACCATCTCCCTGTTCGACTAACTTTTGTTCGTTTCATCGCTAATTTTCTATAAACCCGAACCATTGAAATACTCATCCACTCATCCACAGGACTCAATGACTAAACTCTTGACACATCCCGCTCAATACCGGTACTACCCATTTAAGATTTGATTGCCGCTGAGCATGGCTGCGCCACCATTTGTTGATTATTGTAGCAGGAGCCCCACGGGGTAAAGAGGAGGACACAGTGATGACAGAGTGCAGTCGCACATAAGTCAAGCAGCATTGCGCGCGCTACCTGTCTTAGAAGCACAGATAAGTGTCATGTCACCACGGACAGCTACTGGAGCTGAGTAATATCCTACTCGTGCAACTGTACCTGTCAACGAAGCAGAGTGACGTGTGACAAAGGTAAAAAGAGAATAGTTCCCATCTCGACCGCCGGCAATCAATTCATGAAAGGGTAATACCGGTATTTGAAAAAAAAAAGATGATATTCAGTAAATAACATGTACCGTAACCTACTTTCTCTGGATAGGTATAGTTAAAACTCTTTGTTCTTATCAAGCAGCATAACTGAATAGTCTTGTGATGAACGTTAAGAGTTGTACCCTCTAAGCCTGAAATAATGAAAATCCACATCCTGCTTCCAGTCTCCGACCGGGTCAGGAATGGAATGAATCTAGCGGCGAGGATATGAACTGTGCCGGCTGCCGAAGCCTGTCGCACTCCCCTGGGGCAGTGATTAAATGAATGACAGATGAAATGAAATGATAGTGAAGAGTGTTGCTGGAATGAAATTTTGACAGGGAAAACCGGAGTACCCGGAGAGAAACCTGTCTGCCTCCGTTTTGTCCAGCACAGATCTCACATGGAGTGACCGGGATTTGAACCACGGACCCAGCGGTGAGAGGGCGGCGTGCTGCCGCCTAAGCCACGGAGGCTCCAAGCCTATAAGACTACTTGTTTATAATAAAGTTCCGTTGTAATTGCGGTGTTGCATACAGAGGAATTGATTCTAAAATTACAAAAGCATGTCCATCCTGAATGTATCGAATCGTTGATCATGTGCCATCTGCAGAGACAACTTCTTATGTGAGACTACATGCTGCTTTTCGTCATTGTAACTGTAATAAACAGTGAATTATCGAAATTAATATATTTTATATTCAAGATGGCGGCTGCATGCTACTTATATTCTGATAGTCTTACGACTAATGCTAGCGAGGTCTCCGATATGATACTTCTCTCTCACAAAGTTTCGTGCTATCTTGAAATTATTCGGCTGATGACCTTGTAGTTTGGGCCACAGACACTTCCCACATGAAATTTTGTTTTTCTAAATTTGGTAGAGATTTCAGGATTAGTTCAGTTATAATTCGATTTAAGCTTCGAACACTCGGACGGCAGCCATTTTGTTTTGGTAAAATTAGTGGCGATATAAAACATGACACTGAGGCGCCCTTTACTATTAGTAGCCTACCTCTGTACCAAATTTGATTAAAATCGGTTTCGTCGTTTGGGAATTGATAGAGGGAGACATACCGGTACATATATACTGTATATAACTTATATACAGTACATAGGCTACATACGTATACACACAGACAGACACAGGGATATTTTGGCCGTGTAGAACTCATAAGTTTCTTTTACACAATTTGAAAGTAGGCTAAAAAATACCGCAATATATACTGTACCCGATTGTCACCATGTGGACCATGTGTTCGTATCCCAACTAGCTCACGGTCTTTCGAGGTATGGGACGTTCCTGCCCACAATACGACCACATGCTCAGGATTTGAGTCTACCAGGTAACTACTCTACAGGAAATACACAGCATTCCTATGAATAAAATATTTACTGGTCTAAAATCATGGCTGTACAACAAATACAAAACAAAGGACAAATTACAATTAATTCCCACAAATAAATAGGGTTATTCTGTGAGCTTTCTCCTTAAAAATAGCGCTACAATGCACTCAAACCTACTTCTAATATCCTGTCAATAATAGTTCAGATTACAAGGTTTTCATAGTGTTCGTCATGTGACACAATTTTATTTAATGGAAAAATCTTAACACAAAAACCACATGTCACATAAACATGATATTATTAAGACATTATTCCGTCTCCTACGGCATTTATTTTAATTAGCATTATTTCAATGTTTCCTACATTTATTAGCAAATATTTGTTGTGTCGTGCGAATCATCTTCCTTCTTTCCATCCCTATGAACGCTCTAGAAAATGAGTCATGCTTCTTAATCATAAAATAAACATAAACATGGATAGCATATTTATAGTTTCACCATATAACGATTATCTGGGTCTTGTCGGACTTATCATAGATACAACTGTGTCATGTTCTGGGAAAAACACATACCCGTTTTTCCTAAATTAGCATAAACTGGCAAAATGCACTTTAAAGAAGATGCCTACATTATTTTGGTTCAGCTTTCCCCCTTAGAGGATAACTTCGCCAAATATCATCTGATTTCTATGGTTCAACCACATATGTGAGTTGCCATACGCCATTTAATTCCATTGGCATCACTAAAATACTTATATTTTAATTGCATATTGAATACCGAGATCTCTCAGTGTCCTATTGTGACTGTAATTGACAAGGGATCGGTCGAGCAACCTCCCCTTCCCTCAGCAGGTCATAAAATTCGTTCCAGACAGCTCTCCAAGATGGCTGCCACGGAAATGGTCTACATTTCCTGTCTCTCTCTACCGTCAAGGCCACACTTGTTTACAATTATATAACAGTAAAGATCCGCTAGGCATAGTCCTAAGTAATTGAGTCATTTAATTAATTAACACCTAACTTTACAGTGTATTTTGGGCTCAAATGGCTCCTATTAAACATTCATGGCAGGGGTGAAATTCCAATGATAGCATTTGCCGTTCTAAGGTGATTACTTGTGGCTTTTAAGACGCGCATCATAATGAAACCCCATGGTTATCATCAGCAGCTGTCATTAACATATATTTTTGGGAACCACGTTCCTCGTCGCCGAATATGATTCTACCTCTCGGGCAGACCATAAGTATAAATGCACACCACGCCTCGCTGGGCGTCCATAGTGGCTATAATTCAATGCAAGCGTTGGCAATAGACAGAATCTATCCAAATCGCTGCGTAACAAATACAGTATGCACAACGGCGATACTTCTCGAAGATTAAGCCAATTTTCACCTCACGCGCAAGCTATACTAGTCTTTCCCGTGCTTATCTTACGTAAATCACTGGATTCTACGTTAATCTGCACGCTATATGCGGCTAAACAATATTTCACATATATGACTCCATTATCAAGGTACCTGCGTTCTTCCTGTTATACTATTTAAGCCAAAGCTTTACATAGCTCCTAACACAAATGTATAAATATACTGGCTTACTTTAATTTCACATATTCATTCAAAATTTCACTGACACTGAGAAAAGCTCTCGTATTCGCTATATTCCACACTACATTCTTTACTGTTTACCAAATGACAGTATCTTAAATTAGACATGACACTATTTGAACATTACTTAGGCCAACTTTGCCCTTGCTTTATAGTTGCCGACCCCAGTTATTATTATTATTATTATTTTAACGTTTAGATCCATCACTATTTTTGACCTAAATGGTCCTAAGCAAATCAACTTCCAAGTCATACTTTATTCAAGACGAGTGGTGAAACTCGTTCAGTAAGTGACTATTTCATCTTTAATTTCAAAGTGATTAATCGTTACATGGTGAACTATGCCATTATAATGCTATTATTTGCATGTGTACTCACGTTTCCTTCTGGCTGGAAAGTACCAGTATCTCCGCCTGAGCTCTACCATGATGATTGACTTAATCCATCATGATATCCAATACACAACACTGAGATTCACACTTTTTACACATGATACACATATTATCACAAGTGGCCTTTACCACTGATAAACACTGAATATTAATCATTAAACACATTAACACTTTAAATTATTATTTCACAATTTATACACACTTCCTCTCTCATTTCACATGTTGATCCTTAATCTGGATTCACCTACGCTTGACCTCAGAGATGCGATGAACTTATGATAACCGCTGGTCTCCGTGAAATCTAGTAGCGTTTTTATAGATGTTCGATCCTAGTTCCCTGCACTCCCGTTCACCTCACTGTCCTGGTTAGGTGGCAATAACTTCCACTCTCCCATCACTGGAGTGCTTCTAATGCTGATGTCATATAATTGACAATACCTTCCGGTATACGAACTGTTCCAAACATTATCAGTTCCTATTCGCTGTAGCGAATTTATATCTGTGTCAGATAATACAGAAATATCTGCATTGAGTTACCTTTTATGCACTTCATTATTACAGATGAAGCTTACAATTTGCTTCCATTGTCTCCAACGGCGGTACGCTGATATTTTAATAATTTGGCGTGCTTACTGCAGAGCGCTTGTAGACAAAGGACTAACTTCCAACTCGAGCGACCGTCTGACGTCTTCAACTGCCTTCAACTGCTTTTCAACTGCTCTGTAACTGTAACTGACTCTTGGCGTAGGCTGCTCTCCCTTATATTGGTTTCTTGCACAAAATAGTTCACGGGACACGTGAGAGCGACTCCCTTCTTGAAATACTCCGTCTTCAGCCGAAATAACGTCTGCATCTTGTTTATCTAGGCGTGGAGGTTTTAAAAACACTCGCGTGCCGGCGATCGCTTCGGCCAATTAATTACAATTAATTGCCTTAGTTCAGCGCGTGGGACGCCACGGTGGGGGTTTCCCGCTGGTTGGTTAAAGTATTCGTGCTCTCGAGCGTGAGTTAGGTTGTAATGCGGTCATTTTGAGAAATAGGCGTAATTTTAGGTGAAAAACCACTCCTAAATTACTCCTCCGTGAATACATTCATCTGTGTGTATGTTCCATTGCATTACAATGCTCCATTTATCTGTAATTAATTAATTTCTTGTGGGCTTGGTCCCGCCAAAGCTTTGCTCGTTGTCGACCGGTGAATTCCCGGGTCATTAATTTTGAGCTGTCTGACCGCCCTAGACGGAAATAGTTCCGTAGGCGCCAGGCCTACCCCGCCTACTTTCTAAAGTAATTTGTCAGACTTCAAACTAGCCTTCTCTCGACTTCGTATGCACTGAAAACGTACATTCCCTTGCATTTTGCTTATAATTTTTCCTTTAAATTGCTATGATTTGCACCTAAATAATCGTGAAATCACGCTAGACTATTATGTGTCAGTAGACCTCTCATTGCTCTGTGGGTTCCATATAATGGCTCCCCCTTAGAGACCACTGGTTCGACCTTAGGCATAACCATTTGCCTGGTCTTCTCTGTTTAAGGCCTGAGTTCGATACCAGACTGCCGTGACCAGTTGGGCACATCTTTCTCCTGCTAAGTTCGAAAAATTCATTTCATAAGTGAATTTTTCGGGCCTATCAGCTGGTATCAACTCCTTGCAGTGTTTACTTTAAGCAGTCATTGCTCTCGGCAATGGGCTTTCACGTTTTCCCACTCCACTCTTGTCTGCTGTCTCGTAGACTTTCGTTTTCCTGTCTCAATTGTTCATTCATCTCCTCTAACTCCACAGCGGCTCCCTTCAACTGGTCGTAAAATTCCTGTAGCCGACAGCTGCACTCTCCCCTCGTGTCCGCTGGGCTGGCGAGCTGTTTGCTTTTCTTCGACCCTTCTCGAGCCTGCAAGCTTTTCTCCAGAACCTTTCCGTGCATACGTAATGATTCCCCGTTCACTTGAATGTGTGTAGCTTGCTCTTCTCTCGCATCATAGTCTTCTGGTGGACTATATAACTTCAGATTAGCTGCATTTACCACAACTTCTCTACCTGTTGCCTCATCTTTAATCCGATATGCGTTATTCTGCAGATCCCTTATAATCAGGTAGGGTCCGAGATAAGCATGCTGGAATTTCTTATATTTCCTGCTCTCTGGATCTGAACTGGCGGTTTTTTTTCAATAAGACGTATTCTCCCACGAGTAGCGGTCTATGATAGCGTTTCCTCCTGTTTCTCCGCTGTCGTTTATCTGCTTGTTTCTTGAGATACTCGAACGTCCTCTGGATTCTCAACTCACGTCCAAGTTGTGCATCGACGGGTGTCTGGATGACATTATTCCATGGCCTCTCGGGTCTTCTGTCGAGATGTAGGCTCACTGGCACCTCTCCTGTAGCTTCGTGCACGGTATTGTTGATACAATATTCAATAATCTCAAGTACGTCAATCCATTTCCAATTCTCAGTAGAGCAGTATATCTTCATGTATTTTTGCACCTCCCTCATAACTCTCTCAGCGGAGTTCGACTCCGGGTGTCTAACCGTGGACAAAATCTGTCTTATGCCCAGATTTTCCAACTCCCTGCGAAATTCTACGCTGGTAAAACAGCTTCCGTGATCCGATAAGATGTTTTCTGGCTGTCCTAATATAGGAATGATTCTTTCCTTCAGCCTCTTAAGTACTTGTTTTGTACTGGTTTTCTGAATTGGACACAGGACTACCATTTTGGAAAACACGTCTAGTGCAACTAGGATGTGTTTATTTCCTCTTCTAGCTCTAGGCAGGGGCCCAAAGTTGTCCAGCGCCAGGAGCTGACATGGCTTCTCTGGTAAGAGTGGTATAGGTTTCTGCCTCATTAAGTACGAGTTAGGCTTTACTCGTTGGCACATATCACATGTCCTGATAGTATTTCTGACTGTTTCTCTAAGTTTAGGCCAAATAAACGCCTCTTTAAGCAGGGCAACAGTCTTATCTACACCTGAGTGTCCAAAAGCTCGGTGTGCTAGCCAAACTAGCCTTCTCTGCAATGCTGGTGGTACAACAATCCTAGGTTTTGTGTGGTCAGAGTCGCTCCATTTATGTAGCATCTGGTTAAACCATAGATATTCCGTTGACAATGCTTCAGCTTCCCTATACATCGGGGTTCCTCTATCCAGCTTTCCCTCGAAGTAATTTATCATCAACCGTATCCAGGGATCTTCACGTTGAAAAACGGTGATGTTCCTCAGATCATCTAAGGTCTTCTGATCTCTATCTTCTATCTCAATAGCTAGAGTTTCTTCTTCCTCTGCTGTAGGGTATCTGCTTAGCAAATCAGGTATGATATTGTCCTTCCCCGGGCAATATTCTATTTCCACTTGAAATTGTTGTATGTATAGGGACCACCTTGTCAGTCTTTGACTCGACAAGTCAGTTTTTAGCAGGAACGTTAGGGCTTTATGGTCTGTTCTCAAAATAATTCTAAAACCATAAATCAGCTTGTGCCAATACTGTAATGCATACAGTATCGCAAGTAATTCGATCTCCGTGACCGTATAATTCTTTTCATTAGGCCTCAACCTTCTACTGATGAATGCGATATAAGTTCTCTCCTCTGGCCTGTCCTTACTTTCCTGATACAACATAGCTCCAATGCCTACGAAGGATGCGTCAGTCTGGATGATAAATTTCTGAGTGTAGTCAGGATATCCCAATTTCACATAATCTAACAGCATCTGTTTAGATTTTACGAAGGCTTCCTCGCATTGCTCCGTCCATCGCCATCTTCCTCCCCTTTTAAGTAAGTCTTGGAGTGGTGCTACAGTCTCGGTGTACTTCGGACAATGGTTCGAAAAGAATCCAATAACGCCTAGATATTGCCTGACGTTCTTTACCTTCGTTGGTCTCGGGAAACGTTTTATGACTTCCAGTTTTCCCGGATTAGGCCTGACTCCTTGTGCATCGATTACATGACCTAGAAATTTAACTTCTCTCTGAGCAAAGTTAGACTTCTTTATATTGACCTTGAAGTTAGCCTGACTTAGGTCATATAACAACTTGCGTAGATCTCTGACATGTTCTTCAACTGTTTCAGAGGTCAGTAGTATATCATCTACGTAGCATATGGTCGTAGCTTTTACTTCTTCGGATAGGTTCCTATCTAGCGCTCGTATCAACGCTGAACCTGCTGTTTTTAATCCAAATGGAAGACGGACGTATGAGTACGTGTGCTGGTCAAATAAAAATCCGGTTAACAGACTTGTTTTCTCTTCCAGAGCAAGATGGTGAAAACTTGCCGTTAGATCAAGATTTGAGAATACAGTCTTTCCTTTGAACCTTCTGAGTACCTCCTTAATGGGTGGAACTGTATCAAATTCCGGTATGACCTTGGAATTCAAATTTCGTAGGTCCAGGCATATCCTCACACTTCCATCCTGTTTCGGTACAACTACCAGTGGGCTGACATAAGGTGTGGCTGTCTTTACAATGACGCCTGCTTCTAGCATTTCCTGTATCGCTTCTTTGACCTTTAAATAATGTTTCTCAGCTACAGGATACGGCTTCTGTTTGAATGGCGTCCAATCGCTGACTTGAAACGCATACTGGAAATTCTTGATCCGGCCAGGTCTCGAATCGAAGACTCCTTTATACTCGAATAGCAGTTCCCTTAGCATTTTCTTATATTCTGGACCAAATTTAGCTTCCTCAATCTTCTCTTCCAGGCATTCTTCAAATTTTGGTTCGAGATCCCTTTCAATGTCTGCGGCCAGTGTTGCCAACTCTTCCTCAATATCTTCTATTGTCGACTCTGCCTCCCCAGTCATATCTCCGAATGTATGCCATACGTATTCTTCTTGTCTCACTTCATTATGCCTTAATGAGAGTTCTAAGTCTTCCTTTCCCTCACTTGCGCGAAACATTACAATGTCTTGCGAGAGATCTATAATAACTTTATACTCTCTTATGAAATCCATCCCAACAATGAGGTTATATGGCAGCTTATTTACAAGTAGGAAGCTCTGTGAGAATGTAGAGTTCCCTATCTGCAAATCTAAAAATACTTGGTATCTGCATATCATAACTTTGTCTGGTATGACACCTTTTATTTTCACGCTTGAAATGGGTATTTTCAATACGTGGATTTTACTCTGGATTTCATTGTATAATGCCTGGGTTATCAAGCTCACTGTTGATCCTGTATCAATGAGACTTCTTACTTTCGTTCCCGCAATGTTTACAATAATAATAGGTAGTTCCCTTCTTACATTGACCGTTCTTTCATCGAGATCTTCGATAAGCTCCTCAGGTTTGGCAATCCAGTTAATAACATTTACTGTATTCCATCCTGAACCTATCTCTCTCTGGTCATTTAAAATTGGTGTTTTTTTTTTCAATTGCTCCATTCTTTGTGGAGTTCTTCTGCCTGTCTTCATGCTGTTGAAGTTCCAGACTTTTGGCACCATCATCATTTTGATATATGTCGGGTGACCTTCTATTTCGAATCGCTTCATCCCAGTGAACTCGCGATTGTCTTGGATCATCTCCGCGCTCTTCCATGTATCTTAAAGATGCATGATAGCGTTCTTCCGCCTCTTCATCGAACCCACGACTCTGCTCTTGGGATCTCCATCCTTGGTTATTCCCATTTCGGCCGTAATGTCTTCTGTTATCCAGCTGCTGGTCTCTGGTACCACGCTGATTCCAGTTTTTCCTTCCTCGGTTACCACGGTTCGAACCTCCTCGATTCGCTGGCCTCCAATTTTGGTTTTTGCGTCCTTCGCGCTGCCAATCGGATTTTTCTGTTTCGGTGCGTGTAGACTTGCATTTCGTCTGCACCTTCGTTGGCTCGATCGGCGTATTCGTCATATTAACTTGTTCCACATGTCGACTTTGTCTTGCGTGCTGCACTGTGGTTAAATCAAGTTGTCTCAGCACCTCCTCCATATCGATTGCAGTTTTGGCGTTTGCTGAGATTAGCAGGCGCTGCACTTCATACGGCAGCTGCTTAGCTATTGCTATGCATAAATCTGACTCTCTGAGCCCTTCGTCGAGCTCGCGAAAACGGCATAATTGGTTCACAAAAAACTCTCCGTATTTAGTCGGGTTACTAGTACTGTAACGCCTGGAATACAAGTCCAGTCTGAGGTTTTGTTGTACGCTCGCGTTCCAATACCTGCTTAAAAATGCTTAGCGAAATTCCTCAACAGTGTCGAACGTGTACCTAAAACTTCTAAACCATAGAGCACACTCCCCATCGGTTAGTTTTTCAATCGCTCTCAACCTGCGCTCTGGCGGTACTTTCGCATCATTCAAGTACTCGGAAACTTCTTTAAGCCAGTACTTGGGTGTCATATTAGAATTACTCCCAGAGTATTTCTTTGGTTTTTCATCACTAGCCCTTATAACTGTGACTATTTGGTTCTGTACAGCATTTTCCTGCGGTGTTGACATAGCCATTGGCATACCAGGTGTGGCATACGGGCTGTCACTTGGCATTGCTGCATTCTTTGGAGTGGGCTGTATTTCTATCTCTGCCCATTTATTCCTCCTATTCTCGTCTATACTTCCTTCGCTAGACCTAGGATTCCGCAACATGGATTCTTCCTGCGCTATCATTCTAGTTTCTAATTGGCTGTGCCTGTTTTCAGTCCTTTCCAAACGAGCTAATACCTCTCGTTCTATTTTCTCTAGGCGATCTCGGTTTCTTTCTGCCATAGAAAATACCTTTTCTTTATTATCATTAAGGTTTTCCTTCAGGTGGATAATTTCCCCTGCTAGACTGTCTCTTACTTCGGCAAGAGTCTTATCACTGGCTTCAGTCTTTAAGCCTTCTCGAAGCTCTAACTCTTCGCGTAAGCCTGTAACTTCCCGTTGAATGTGACCTTGTATATGAGAGATTTCAGTCCTTATTTTCGTGATTTCTCCTTGGTCTTCGTCCTGTCTTTTATGGATAACTGCTAAGTCGTTCTGAGTTTGTTCCAACTCTTTCTGCACTTTTCCAACTTGTATCTTCATATTAGACATTATTTCCTTATTATCTCGATCAGACGTCTTTATTTCCTGCATTTCCTTGCATTGGTCAAGGATATTCCGGTCCTGCTTTCTTAAGGCGTCGTCTACAGCCTTGGCATAACCTGCCATTCGCGTATTCCATTTTACTTCATTATCTTCGAACCTATGATCCACGGTCTGCGTAAACGTGTTAAATTGTTCTAACTGACGTTTTGTGTTAGCCTCATTCTGACTTTGAATGTCTTTAAGCTCCCGGGACATACTGTTTAAATTATCGTTAATTTCACGCTGTGACTCTCTGCACATTTGCAAATTGCTTTCTAATTTTAATTCAATAGACTCAAAGCGTTTATCGTTATCATTTTGCATTTCTGAGATCACGCTAACAATATTCTTAGTTACCTGTCTCTGGACAGACTCTTTAACGTCGTCCATTTTCTTATTAACCTCTACTAGGTTTAATTCTAACTGTGTGTTTACATTAGTTTGACTAGCCTCTAGTCTAGTATTTATTTCGGCTTGATTAGCCTCTAGTCTAGTATTGACTGTAGCCAACATCTGGCTTACCTCATATTTAAATGCTTTGGATTCTTCCTTACTTTTATCATTAGTAACATCGAAATGTTCCCTTAACTCGGCGATACACCTGAGTACCTCTTCCGTTCCGGCCATCCTGTACTACTTAATTTGAGATTCAGGTAGGCCCTAGCTGAAGACACTGGCGCGTTCTATTGGAAAGAAAAGATTCCGATCCCGCGACAACAACAACAACATATTATAAAATGTCAAAACTAACTATGGAATGGGTATAGACCCTCGTACCCGTCTGGCAACATTTGTCTGACGTCTGAACATCATCTAGAAAGACTCACAATCGCTCAAACCAAGTTTGAGGAAAAAAAATATTTCTATGGTTTTCCCCATGAAAACCATGCTATTATTATGGGGTTTTTCTGAATCCCATAAGCCATCCACGTACGGGCGCCATGTTAAATTTAATATGTCATACCCCACAGGTGGGTGACATGTTATTTTAGTGCACATGGTAGTATGGCTTATTGTAAGACATCGGCCATATTCTAATTTATTATTAAACTGTCCAAGGAGTGGTTTTTACTGCCGAATGCCCCACGTTGGGCCATGCCATGTTAAATAACCTTAAATGTGGGTAGTAACATGCTTATTTATGCCATGCTCATGATGCTTAAGTGGAGGTTACCTGTATTTTAAACTGTCCCCACATCTCAGCGTCATGTTATTTTATATGTGTTATCTATGGCTATGGTTTATGAAAGTTACGATTATATATAAGCATGTCTTATGGAGGAATAACAATTATTTTTAATGTGGTGGCTTATTAACAAATGGGATGCGGTCTTCCTATTCTGTCCTAATTTCTATGCTATATTTGCTTCTACCATTAATACCTTGACCGACTTAAGTAATTACCTGTGACTCAATCCAAGTACAGAGACAACTCCCCCATGTACCCGATTGTCACCATGTGGACCATGTGTTCGTATCCCAACTAGCTCACGGTCTTTCGAGGTATGGGACGTTCCTGCCCACAATACGACCACATGCTCAGGATTTGAGTCTACCAGGTAACTACTCTACAGGAAATACACAGCATTCCTATGAATAAAATATTTACTGGTCTAAAATCATGGCTGTACAACAAATACAAAACAAAGGACAAATTACAATTAATTCCCACAAATAAATAGGGTTATTCTGTGAGCTTTCTCCTTAAAAATAGCGCTACAATGCACTCAAACCTACTTCTAATATCCTGTCAATAATAGTTCAGATTACAAGGTTTTCATAGTGTTCGTCATGTGACACAATTTTATTTAATGGAAAAATCTTAACACAAAAACCACATGTCACATAAACATGATATTATTAAGACATTATTCCGTCTCCTACGGCATTTATTTTAATTAGCATTACTTCAATGTTTCCTACATTTATTAGCAAATATTTGTTGTGTCGTGCGAATCATCTTCCTTCTTTCCATCCCTATGAACGCTCTAGAAAATGAGTCATGCTTCTTAATCATAAAATAAACATAAACATGGATAGCATATTTATAGTTTCACCATATAACGATTATCTGGGTCTTGTCGGACTTATCATAGATACAACTGTGTCATGTTCTGGGAAAAACACATACCCGTTTTTCCTAAATTAGCATAAACTGGCAAAATGCACTTTAAAGAAGATGCCTACATTATTTTGGTTCAGCTTTCCCCCTTAGAGGATAACTTCGCCAAATATCATCTGATTTCTATGGTTCAACCACATATGTGAGTTGCCATACGCCATTTAATTCCATTGGCATCACTAAAATACTTATATTTTAATTGCATATTGAATACCGAGATCTCTCAGTGTCCTATTGTGACTGTAATTGACAAGGGATCGGTCGAGCAACCTCCCCTTCCCTCAGCAGGTCATAAAATTCGTTCCAGACAGCTCTCCAAGATGGCTGCCACGGAAATGGTCTACATTTCCTGTCTCTCTCTACCGTCAAGGCCACACTTGTTTACAATTATATAACAGTAAAGATCCGCTAGGCATAGTCCTAAGTAATTGAGTCATTTAATTAATTAACACCTAACTTTACAGTGTATTTTGGGCTCAAATGGCTCCTATTAAACATTCATGGCAGGGGTGAAATTCCAATGATAGCATTTGCCGTTCTAAGGTGATTACTTGTGGCTTTTAAGACGCGCATCATAATGAAACCCCATGGTTATCATCAGCAGCTGTCATTAACATATATTTTTGGGAACCACGTTCCACGTCGCCGAATATGATTCTACCTCTCGGGCAGACCATAAGTATAAATGCACACCACGCCTCGCTGGGCGTCCATAGTGGCTATAATTCAATGCAAGCGTTGGCAATAGACAGAATCTATCCAAATCGCTGCGTAACAAATACAGTATGCACAACGGCGATACTTCTCGAAGATTAAGCCAATTTTCACCTCACGCGCAAGCTATACTAGTCTTTCCCGTGCTTATCTTACGTAAATCACTGGATTCTACGTTAATCTGCACGCTATATGCGGCTAAACAATATTTCACATATATGACTCCATTATCAAGGTACCTGCGTTCTTCCTGTTATACTATTTAAGCCAAAGCTTTACATAGCTCCTAACACAAATGTATAAATATACTGGCTTACTTTAATTTCACATATTCATTCAAAATTTCACTGACACTGAGAAAAGCTCTCGTATTCGCTATATTCCACACTACAGTCTTTACTGTTTACCAAATGACAGTATCTTAAATTAGACATGACACTATTTGAACATTACTTAGGCCAACTTTGCCCTTACTTTATAGTTGCCGACCCCAGTTATTATTATTATTATTATTTTAACGTTTAGATCCATCACTATTTTTGACCTAAATGGTCCTAAGCAAATCACCTTCCAAGTCATACTTTATTCAAGACGAGTGGTGAAACTCGTTCAGTAAGTGACTATTTCATCTTTAATTTCAAAGTGATTAATCGTTACATGGTGAACTATGCCAGTATAATGCTATTATTTGCATGTGTACTCACGTTTCCTTCTGGCTGGAAAGTACCAGTATCTCCGCCTGAGCTCTACCATGATGATTGACTTAATCCATCATGATATCCAATACACAACACTGAGATTCACACTTTTTACACATGATACACATATTATCACAAGTGGCCTTTACCACTGATAAACACTGAATATTAATCATTAAACACATTAACACTTTAAATTATTATTTCACAATTTATACACACTTCCTCTCTCATTTCACATGTTGATCCTTAATCTGGATTCACCTACGCTTGACCTCAGAGATGCGATGAACTTATGATAACCGCTGGTCTCCGTGAAATCTAGTAGCGTTTTTATAGATGTTCGATCCTAGTTCCCTGCACTCCCGTTCACCTCACTGTCCTGGTTAGGTGGCAATAACTTCCACTCTCCCATCACTGGAGTGCTTCTAATGCTGATGTCATATAATTGACAATACCTTCCGGTATACGAACTGTTCCAAACATTATCAGTTCCTATTCGCTGTAGCGAATTTATATCTGTGTCAGATAATACAGAAATATCTGCATTGAGTTACCTTTTATGCACTTCATTATTACAGATGAAGCTTACAATTTGCTTCCATTGTCTCCAACGGCGGTACGCTGATATTTTAATAATTTGGCGTGCTTACTGCAGAGCGCTTGTAGACAAAGGACTAACTTCCAACTCGAGCGACCGTCTGACGTCTTCAACTGCCTTCAACTGCTTTTCAACTGCTCTGTAACTGTAACTGACTCTTGGCGTAGGCTGCTCTCCCTTATATTGGTTTCTTGCACAAAATAGTTCACGGGACACGTGAGAGCGACTCCCTTCTTGAAATACTCCGTCTTCAGCCGAAATAACGTCTGCATCTTGTTTATCTAGGCGTGGAGGTTTTAAAAACACTCGCGTGCCGGCGATCGCTTCGGCCAATTAATTACAATTAATTGCCTTAGTTCAGCGCGTGGGACGCCACGGTGGGGGTTTCCCGCTGGTTGGTTAAAGTATTCGTGCTCTCGAGCGTGAGTTAGGTTGTAATGCGGTCATTTTGAGAAATAGGCGTAATTTTAGGTGAAAAACCACTCCTAAATTACTCCTCCGTGAATACATTCATCTGTGTGTATGTTCCATTGCATTACAATGCTCCATTTATCTGTAATTAATTAATTTCTTGTGGGCTTGGTCCCGCCAAAGCTTTGCTCGTTGTCGACCGGTGAATTCCCGGGTCATTAATTTTGAGCTGTCTGACCGCCCTAGACGGAAATAGTTCCGTAGGCGCCAGGCCTACCCCGCCTACTTTCTAAAGTAATTTGTCAGACTTCAAACTAGCCTTCTCTCGACTTCGTATGCACTGAAAACGTACATTCCCTTGCATTTTGCTTATAATTTTTCCTTTAAATTGCTATGATTTGCACCTAAATAATCGTGAAATCACGCTAGACTATTATGTGTCAGTAGACCTCTCATTGCTCTGTGGGTTCCATATAATGGCTCCCCCTTAGAGACCACTGGTTCGACCTTAGGCATAACCATTTGCCTGGTCTTCTCTGTTTAAGGCCTGAGTTCGATACCAGACTGCCGTGACCAGTTGGGCACAATACTACTAAAATGCTCAAACGCCCCCTGCATAAACATTATTTTAAACTCAGTAGAATACTACCTTTTACAAAACTTAGCACTTCACTTTCAAAATAACTTAAAATTGAGTCTTCACGTCGACGCAGTGTACAAACGTGCCCTTTCACGCTTCCTTATCCTTCCTGCTTGGGGTCTGTCAACAAACCAAATAATTAATCTTTATAAAGCTTTTGTATGGTCTGTCATAACCTTGGTCATAACCTATTATTCGCTAACCTGGATAACTGCTCAACAACAATAAAGGAAGTGATGCAAACTTCTAGGTCATCTCCCCGTCATCGAAGAAAAGAAACAAAACTCCTATGACAGATAATGGAGAACAGCCCTGCCCTCTAAATCGCCAATTACACTAATTACACCAATTACACTAACCTGATGTTTCTTGAAGGCTTATGTACTTGCGAACATTGCAATCTATTCAAGAAATCAATATTAGTACATCCTTCGTCGAGAAACATCCAGTGGAATTAGGGTGGCTGTAATAAACATAAAGTAGCGGTGAACAGAATCTATTATCCTTACTTCTGGCCATAAATATTAATAAAAATGTTATTGGTTTTACGTCCCTTTTGTCTATTGACAGTATGAGTGAAGAAACTTGGGTGGGAATCACTGGAGGCTAGGAGGATGAAATCTAGACGCTGCGCTATGTACAACACGTATACAAATCAACCAGCATGGGGTGAGCTTAGCAAGCGATTGGGAAAGCCCACTTACATGGGTAGGAGCGATCATCCTTTCAAAGTTAAGGGCCGACCACAGCGAACAAATTATGGTAAATATTCTTTTGTAAACCGTGCCATTGATAACTGGAACTCTCTACCTGCCGCAGTCTTAGAGCCTTTTTCCAAACATATAGGTGTGTTTAAGAAAAGACTATTTGTGTAAATACTCCAGTTTAATTGTTATTTAATTGTTATTGAATTGTTATTTATAATTATTTATTTGTTATGTATATCCAATTTGCCACCGGGGGACACACTCCCATTGCAAATAAATGAATGAATGAATGAATATAACCAAGATTCAGTTGCAATGACAATGTCCGGAGAATACGTCTCTACAAGATTCCAAAATTCAATTAATTTATTTCCTAAACTCTGACAATTAACCTGCAGTAATCTTAGAGTTTTACCTCCGCAGCAAATATCCCGAAGTAGCTCCTTCTGTTCCCGTCGGCTGGCAACCTCTGGACCTGCTCCTCCTCACAATGGCCGGCACGAACCGATGACCCTGTCATGTAGGCTCCCCAGGTTGAAAGCGCCCCGTCGATTTAAATGCAGCCCGTCTCGGGCGAAGTCACGGCCACCAATCCAGCTGTCAGCATCTACGTACACTAATCCCAGTTGTGCACAAACCCAGTCCATGCGGTCATTTACAGTCTTAACTCGCCTTAACGGAACATCTCCCCACCGAACAATGCCACTCATTATAATTTTTGCATTTCCAAACTTGCTTCTAGCTTTTCTGCCTAGTTCGTAGAGCTCCCCCATGATGTAATCAGCTGTAGCCCTCTTCTTCAAATCGTTCGTCCCAATATGGAGCAACAACACTTTAACTTTGTCACAGTCCTCTACATTTGCTTCTTCCACTTGTTGGGCAAGCTGGTCAATTTTAATCCCCGGATAACACCGCACTTTCGCACCTGATTTCCTCCATCGTATCATAGAATCACCCATTATGATAACGTCATCCTCAGTTTGCTCCTGCACGCCCTCTTCCACACTGATCCCAGTAGAAAGCCGTTCAGTCACATCCTTCACCGTTTCCTCTGATTCACGAAGCTTTGTTCTAAGTTCCTGTATTATTTGATCCCTTGCTTTGATTTGCTCCCTCAAACAGTCCGGCGTATCACATACTTTACAAAACCAATTCCCGACATCACAATCCTCCTTCTTGACCTTAATACAGCCGAAGTGAAACCATTTCTCACATAGTCCACACTGAACACCGTTCTTCAATGTTTTACTGCACGTCGAACACTTTAAAGCTGCCACTGGATCATTTGCCTGATTCATATTTGGAGTAACAGGGCCTGGATTCACTTCCACTCCACCAATAACTAGCAATGCAGCTATCACTAGGGCTATGAACCACAAGTTACTAGGTCCCGTACGCACACACAAACACCGGAAATCCCGACTACCCTTCGCATACCACAGCCCGATCCTCGCGCGATAACACTCCAGAGAACAACCCATTTCAGCACGCCTGAGAGCTCGGGAAAAACACAACCTTTCACTTTGACTGCCAACTGCCAAGTGACCAGTATGGTGGTGGTGGTGTCATGGTGTGGGGCGGCATCATGTTGAATGGCCGTATGGACCTGCACATCTTCGTGGATGGTCCGAGGAACACTGTGAACGCTCGGAGATACAGGGAAGAGGTACTGAGACCACATTTTCGACTCATCAAAGGTGTGGTTGGTCCAGACTCTTATTAATGGACGATAATGCCCGACCGCACCGCGCTGCTCTGGTGGATATATTTCTGGCTTGCGAAGACATTCATCTCATGGACTGGCCAGCGAGGTCTGCGGATCTGAATCCTATAGAACATGCCTGGGATGCATTGGGGAGGCGAAATGCATCCCGTCAACCTCCACCAAGAACCCTCCAAGACCTTCGCATTGCCCTTTCGGAGGAATGGGATCGATTGCCACAAGAGCTCTTGGACCATCTGATAGAGAGCATGCCACGTCGCTGCGAAGCATGTGTGGCCGTTAGGGGTACCCATGCACCCAATTAACAGTATATTGTGTTGTGGAAGACATTGCCAAGTTTTGTTAGTTGTTGTCAAAAGTGTACCTTCGCTATCAGAACCTCTCTGACACTGTTTTTTGGACTAGTTGTGTGAACTATGGTGTGTGTGATTCAGCTTCTGTTTGTTCAGCAATCCGTCTGACATTCTTATCCGGCGGTATTGCCTCGTTTAATGAGTATGCTTAACCTTTGGACACTAGTGTACAAACTTAAAACTAAAACTAACTACTAACTTACATACTAGAAGAAGAAAAGGAAAAAAGGAAATAAATGCCCACCACCCTCGAAGAAGTAGGATTGAAGGACTTAAAAAGAAGGAGAGCCATGAATGGCAGAGAGGAAAGGGAAATAGACGATGGGAAAAGGGGGAAAACCGGACCCATCTTAGGAATCCCTTGGGGTCCCCAACTCCCGAACTCACAGCTGTGAGCCCTTCAGGGTGTAGCACTATCCAAGGTGCACCAGAACTGGTGGGGCTACCAACACCCTGCCTCCTTGAGGGCCTTTCGCAGAAGGCAGGAGATACGCGAATGAAAAACAAGAGGTCTGACCTCTCGAAGAATGAGGGATCAGGAAAGATTAGAGAAGGGGCAATTAAGGCGGGAAAGGAAGAGACTCCCTAGGCCTCGGATACCCTTATACCGTCAGGTTCGGAAGAGAACGAGAGTTGACCAAGAGAGGTCGACAGGAAAGAAGACTGAGAGGAGCCTGGCGTAGGTAAGTGGTAGCAATGCCGGACTCAGCTGGGGTCCCGTGGTCGCCAACCCACGTCCCACTAGATGTGAGCCCCTGGGGGATCAAATACAAGAGAATGGCGATGAAATGACCAGCGCTTCTACGCTGCATACTGTGTCAAGCCAGTACACATTGAACCCTAAATAATTACCGCATGCTATTGGTCAAATGTGGCACGAATGTACTTGTATTTGATCCCCAAAGCTTAAAATGTGCATTAAAATACTTAGCGGTGGTGGGATTCAAACCCTCCTCCTAAACACAGGGCCGTTACCTTCAATGCACTTAGACCATTGCTCCACTGCTAGTCGTCCCTTTACAATGCCTGAAAGCGTATGAGATGTGATACTGATTTCCGCTTCGAAGGTTCATTCACGTTTTTAGCCTATTTTCATTTTTTAGAAATTAGGCATATGAGTTCACCTTTCGTCCGCGTGTGTGTATGTATGTGTTACATCTCATCAATCCAACATGGCGGCTGTGCGAAATATTTCACCGGCATTCTATATCTCCGAAACTATCACTGGTATTGCTCTGAAATTTTGCACGGTGATAAAAGACACTACTAGAAGTTCATCTATGTGACTCCCAAAGATCTGACTGGCACAAAACGTACATGGCATCCAAGCGAAGTTGAAACATTTAAATAGACTTTTCTCGCGATTTAATATCCGAGCGCAGTGATACATGGTAGAGTAAATGTTTATACACATTGTACTGTAATGCACTTACATCTAATTTAGTTCAATTGTTAACATAACCTCAAGATGACAGCTGTGCGAAATTTTAAAATTACGTTTTTATTTCTTGTGTCCTAATCATGCGATCAAAGTCAACGTTTGAATAATGAACCTACGCAATAATCGCCGTCTAATAGTACATAACCCTATGGCCTACATATATAAAAATCCAACGTGGCGACCATCCGAAATATTTAGACCTGGGCCATCCACACAGCGCTCCCCGAGCGCTAGCGCTCTTGCCGTGCTCTAAGCTAGTGCTCCGAGCTCTTTGGTAGAGGGTAGTTTCATTAGTGGTGGGAGGAGCTTGACTGGCTGAGCGCGCTGAGCTGCCGATCCATCAGTCGCTAGTCTAATTCAATGTGCTTTGTTGACAGCGTGTTAGTAAATTTGTTTCACAGTGGTCACACCTGAACATCATACCAAAAAATGGAGTGGTGAAGCAGCATCCTTTAAAGCAGAATGGGAAATTTCATTTCTATGTACAGCTTATAAAGGAGCAAAGGTCACTCAAGGTCTGTATTATCAGTTCATATTGTAAAATGTTGTTGAATTTTCTTCTCTAATAAGTTCACATTTCAGTTTGGAATAAATCACAATATTCTTTACTTAACACTTGCGTTTCCTACCATTAGATTTGTATATGCGGTATATATATTTTAGTGGCATAACAGCCCTATCAACATGACGTCAACAATCCCACAAATGCCATAGGCCGCACGACTGTACGCACGTATCTAGTCAGCGTGGTTTGAACATCGTCCGTCTCCTCGCTGCCACAGTGTAGTGGTGGTAGGGGAAGGAGCGCTAGTCTGACTGCCCAGTGCTCCCAGAGCGCGACCGCGCTCTCCGAGCGCAATGACTGAATGGCCCTGATTTAGACGGTTCTCAATATCTACTAATCTAGGACAGCAATCAAACTGAAATCATGTATGTTGATAAAGGCTATGACCATAAGTACACCTGTGGGACATTCAATTATCTGGAGAGCACAAGTATAACATGGCGATGACGCGAATTTTAAATATTTAAATGGACGTTTCTCGCGATTTAACTATCCGAGCGCAGTGAAACTTGGTACGCTAAATGCTTATACAAATTCTAATCCACTGACATCTAATTTATTTAAATCGTTTTCCTAACCACAAGATGGCACCTGTGCGAAATTTTGAAACCTCGTTTTTATTTCTTGTGTCCTTATCATGCGATTGAAGTTTGAATAATACACCTAAGCAATAATCTTCGTGTAATAGTACATAAAATGGCCTACATATATAAAAATCCAACTTGGCGATCATCCGAAATATTTAGACGTTCTCAATATCTACGAATCTAATACAGCAATCAAACTGAAATTTTGTATGTTGATAGAAGCAATTAACATAAGTAGGATATATGAAAATAGGCTATTTAGTTCTTCACGGAACTACTTGTTATCAGTATGCCACCGTACCCAGCGTTAATTGCGTATCCAACTGAAACCGTATAATCGGCATGTTCTTTGTACAGCGTGTTCCGATTGAACACGGAACTGTAAAATGGGTTGCCTACCCACCAGCAATTGGCTTGAAATCTGCTCGCAGCGCGCTAGCGACGGGGTTGAGTTCGATTTCACTGATTGCCATCTTCTTATGCAGCATTGCAAAGTATTTTGCTCTTTCAATACACAGCCTTCACAATAAGTTTGAACGATTTATGTTTCAGAACTTGTTATTTTACGCTTCTCTTAATGGCTTTTGCAGAGCATTTCTATGAAATAAAATTTTATTTTGCAACATAGTTTATTACAACACAATGCATTTTTGTGTTGTATTTTATTTACAACACAATTTACTGCTCTTTAACCCAATACCACATAACGAGATAGAATTTCGAAATGATTTGTTACAAAATTGAGTTTAATTAAGAATAAGTTTCAACGAATTCTATTCCAGAACTATTTACCTGTAACAATGTAAAATGATAGAACGACGAACACAGGCAGTTTAGTCTTACTTCATACTCCAGGACATCTTGGATGATTTTACAATGGCGGAGATGAACAACATGCTTCTTCAACAAGATGGTCATCCTGCGCACTTCTCCAGACTGGCGAGAGAAGTTTAAAACCGTTTGTTTCCTGGCCGGTGGATAGGAATTGGCGGCTTTATAGAATTCCCACCACGTTCAGAATCTGACCGTCCTGGATTTCTTCATTTGGGGCTACGTCAGGTGGAGAGTATTTTTAAAATCACCACAAACACCCGAAGAAATGGAGCTCGTCATTACCGAAGCCTGGGCGGAAATTACTCCTCAGGTGTTGTCGAACGCAAGAGAGAACTTCATGCGACGAGTGGTCCTCTGCTTGGAAAATGACGGACGCCAATTCGAACACCTTATGTAAATGTCCATTTGTAGTACTGTAGATGTAACGTATGTGATAAATTAACTTTTTTCGTCGCATCGAAGACGAATACAATTTTGCAACAAATTATTTCCTAATTGTATCTCGTTTTGTGGTAGTGGGTTAAAAAGCAATAAATTGTGTTGTAAATAAAATACAACACAAAAATATATAAGAGTTTAGTGCTTTTCAGTCGGTCAACACGAATGTACCCAAAAGAGATGGGTTATGCCCTAATCCTGAAATAAATTACATGAGATTAATAAAACACTAGGATGACCAGTTTCGATCGTCAAGCGATCATCATCAGATCCAATACACTTAGGCTATAAAATCTATGTTTGAAATACAGGTGAAAATATTTACAATATGTACAATTATTTAGTTGCAGTATTGGTACTGCAACTGTCAGTGTATGCTAAATGCAGTATATATGTTAGGTGAAATGCTAAATGGTGATGGCTATCCGGAGATTGTACTTTAGAGAGATTATATGGTTGTAAACTATGGTTAAACTATAAATTTTTTTTTTTTTTTATTTTTTATTTTATTTTATATATATATTTATATATTGTGTTGTAATGAACTATGTTGTAAAATAAAGTTTTATTTAATAGAAATGCTCTACAATTGCCATCATCAGAAGCGTAAAATAACAAGTTCTGAAACAGAAATCGCTCAAACTTATTGTGAAGCCTGTGTAAATATATTTTGAAACAGCAAAATACTTTGCAATGCTGCATAAGAAGACGGCAAACAGTGAAATCGAACTCAGACCCTTCGTTAGCGCGCTGCGAACAGATTTCCAGCCGATTGCTGGTGGGTAGGCAACCCATTTTACAGTTCCGTGTTAAATCGGAACACGCTGTATATGCCAGTATGGCAGTTTGATGCATTGTATTATCACTTGTCACACACATGGTTTTGTAAGGGACTTGCTTTCATGTCGTCATACATATTGTTAAGTCGTTAAGTGTTATTGTGGCTTGGCTACAGACGGGGAACTGTCGACCATGCTGCCAACATACGTTGGAAGTGTGACCAAAAACTAGAAAAATAAGGGGTAAGAGACTCACCCGGTATGTGTGCCTATTTTGAAGGAAAAAAAAACATTGGATAGTAGGCTATGGAAGTAACATGCAGATGAACACTTGAACTTGTCAGGACATGTAGACACACATTGGTAGCAATGTCGTATACGAGCACCTGAAGATGAATTTGAAATATTACGTTCTTTATGTGTGCCAATTTTGGATGGGTTCCCATGCATAACTTCTGAGATATCCAACTTGAAGTTTACATTTCAATAATTAATTTTCAGTTGTTGGTAGCACTAACGTCATTTTCAAATATGGATATGTTATTATGTCCTGGTCTTAACTCGCCTTAACGGAACATCTCCCCGCCGAACAATGCCACTCATTATAATTTTTGCATTTCTAAACTTGCTTTTAGCTTTTCTGCCTAGTTCGTAGAGCTCCCCCATGATGTAATAAGCTGTAGCCTTCTTCTTCAAATCGTTCGTCCCAACATGTAGCAACAACACTTTAACTTTTTCACAGTCCTCTACATTTGATTCTTCCACTTGTTGGGAAAGCTGGTCAATTTTAATCCCCGGATAACACCGCACTTTCGCACCTGATTTCCTCGAGATATTCGCACTCCATCGTATCATAGAATCACCCATTATGATAACGTCATCCTCAGTTTGCTCCTGCACGCCCTCTTCCACACTGATCCCAGTAGAAAGCCGTTCAGTCACATCCTTCACCGTTTCTTCTGATTCACGAAGCTTTGCTCTAAGTTCCTGTATTATTTGATCCCTTGCTTTGATTTGCACCCTCAAACAGTCCGGCGTATCACATACTTTACAAAACCAATTTCCGAGGATATAAATAGTAATGAAATAATTCAAGGGACCTACGAAATGTACAGAAGGGATCGGGGGAAGCGAGGTGGTGGGCTATTTATTTGTGTGCGCAAAAATATAGCTAGTTTCTTAAAGTGGGCTGATACGGATCATGAAATGTTATGTGTACAAATTTCGGATAAAGGGAATAAATTCCCTCTTCAGGTGATAGAGGCGTATAGAGCACCGAAAGATAACTTTTCGCTTCTCGACACACTGTATGATAAAACTTGTACGGGTAATGCTATGAAAAAGAGCATAATAATTGCCGGAGATTTAAACCTCCCCAAAGTAGACTGGTCTGGTGAGTCAACTAGCTGTGGTCAAGCTCAGAGTGCGGCAAACAAATTCTTAAGGGAGGGGGATTTTCCCAAGTAGTTGACTTCCCAACTAGAGGCAATAATACCTTAGATGTTTATCTCGTAAGGCCTGTAGAGCTGTATATTAACTGTCTGAAAGTACCAGGAATTAGTGACCATTCTGGGGTTGAATTAAATATTAGATACGGTGACATTACAACATTAGACTCTGATGAAGCAAATACGATCATATTCCAGTATCGCAGGGCGGATCAGGGCAAATTTCAGGGGTATTTGAATGAGCTACTTGTAGGATGGGCATCGGAAGAAAATCACATTAATATCCTGTGGACTAACTTTTTGAAAATTTTAAATAGCGCCATTGATAAATTTGTTCCATTTAAATTACTGAAACAAAACCCAGATCCTGAGTACTACACACGGGAAATCAGGAGTCTTAAACGGAAAATTAGGAAATTATACAATAAAAGACATGATAGTGACAAGTATATGTTGAAATTTAAGTCCTTATCAAGAGAGCTCGCCTTAAAAAAGAGGACTGCTCATGACAATTATATGCAAGGTTTACTTGGTTCGGGAGGCGATGGGTGGAAAAAAAATTACAGTTATGTTAGGAGAAGAAAGGGAAATTCAAATAATTTGTCGATGATAATGTCCGGTGACGGTAAATGAATTACTGAGAAGCAGGCCATTGCTAATGAATTAAATGTCTTTTATGGTAGTGAGTTCAATAAATCCAATAGCTGTGTGTTGGACCTTAACGGTGAATCAGGGGCTCCACTTCTCCAAATAAACCAGTCAGCAATTGTAAAGCTAATACAAAAATTACTTTACAATATATCGAAGGGTCCTGATAATATTGTTAGTGAAGTACTTAAACTAGGAGGTAGGGCCGTGGCACGATACTTAGAGGTGATGTTTAATGTGTCCATAAACAATGCGCAAATCCCGGATGACTGGAAAAGAGCTACGGTAGTCCCAATATTTAAGGGAGGGAGCAGACTTGAATTGGGCAACTACAGGCCGGTTAGTCTTACGTCCATCGTTTGTAAGCAGATGGCGCATCTCATTGGCGACTACTTGAGGGAACAGTGGGAAACATTATCACGGTTAAATGATAGGCAACATGGATTTCGGAAAGGTTACTCATGCGAGAGTCAGATGCTATCACTTTTTCAAGATATTAGTGAATCGTTAGACGATGGAGTTTCAGTCGACGCCGTCGTTATAGATTTTGCGAAGGCATTTGATGTCGTGCCGCATGACATGCTACTCAATAAATTAGCTTCGACGAAGATTGATAGAAGAGTAATTTTATGGATCCAAGAATTTTTGACGGGTCGTTCCCAGAAACTGATAGTTGAAGGCCGATTCTCGGATGAAATTACCGTAACGTCGGGTATCCCTCAGGGCAGCGTAATCGGAACTTTGTTATTTTTGGCGTTTATAAATGACTTACCAAATGGGATTCGCAGTGACTGTCGATTGTTTGCGGATGATTGTGTAATATATCGAAAGATACATGACTCACAAGACAATGCAGTACTTCAAGATTACCTGAACCTGGTCTATAAGTGGGCGATTGAAAATAAAATGAAAATAAACACAAGAAAATGTAGTCTAATAAAAATAGGGAAAGTGCGAAGGCAAGATTTTCAATATAACATTGGCTCGGAAATCCTTGTAGAAGAAGATTCTTGCAAATATTTGGGCGTTCACGTAAGAAATGATATGAAATGGAGTAGTCATATAGGATGTGTAGTTTCTAAAGCTTACAAATCCCTGCACTTTGTAATGAGGGTATTAAAAGGAAGTAGTACCTCTGCTAAAGAATTAGGATATTTGTCACTTGTAAGACCTATTCTGGAATACGCCTCGGCGGTTTGGGATCCATATCAAGTAGGGCTCATAAATGAGTTGGAAATGGTACAAAGAAAGGCCGCTAGATTTGTGCTCAGTGACTTTAATCCCAGGAGCAGTGTGAGCCGTATGTTAAAGAAACTTGGGTGGGAATCACTTGAGGCTAGGAGAATGCAATCTAGACTCTGCGCTATGTACAACACGTATACAAATCAACCAGCATGGGGTGAGCTTAGCAAACGTATGGAAAAGCCTACTTACATGGGTAGGAGCGATCACCCTTTCAAAGTTAAGGGCCGACCACAGCGAACAAATTATGGTAAATATTCTTTCGTAAACCGTGCCATTGATAATTGGAACTCTCTACCTGCCGCAGTTTTAGAGCCTTTTCCCAAACATATAGGTGTGTTTAAGAAAATACTGACTATTTGTGTAAATACTCCAGTTTAATTGTAAGTGAATTGTTATGTACAATTATTTATTTGTTATGTATATCTAATTTGCCACCGGGGGACACACCCCCAATTGCAAATAAACGAATGAATGAATGAATGAATGTTCCACGATGTTCCTGTAGTTGTATCGGCTATCCGGTTCTCTCCGAGTAATGTACGACGGGAATCGTTCTGCAAACTAAAGCGGGATTCATCTGTGAAGAGCACATGCCTCCATTCATTCATGGTTCAGATTCGACGTTGAAGGCTCCATAGTAAACGGACCCGTCTCTGTGCTGGAGTGAGCGGCACCCACACCACTGGACGTCTGGCAAACAGCCCTGCTGTTTTAAGCCTCCAGTACACAGTTTGCCGGGAAACGGCAACCTCTGAGATGGCTGCAAGCTCCGCCGACAATTGTCTTGCAGGTGCACTCCGATTTCGTCGGGTGGTTAAGGCCAGATATCGGTCCTGCTGTGGGGTGGTTACTCTTGGTCCATGAGGTTTTTTTTTTTTTTGTTTTTTTTTAGCGTATGGCTTTTAGTGCCGGGAGTGTCCGAGGACATGTTCGGCTCGCCAGTTTTGTAGCTGCTTCGAGACGGACACCCAATGGGTGAGCTACAAGTACCGTTGGGGAGGAAAGTTGGAGGGGAAGGGCGAGGAGTTGGAAGGTAGCGGCTGTGGCCTATAGTGAGGGACCAACCCCGGCATTTGCCTGGAAGGAAGATGGGAAACCACAGAAGACCATCTTCAAGGTTGCCGGCGGGGGGATTCGAACCTCCTCGCCTCCCGGATGTGAGCGACTGCTATTAGTCATGCCGTAACCACCACGGCTAACTCACCCGGTGGTCCATGAGGTACTGGCCTACGACTAACATTTTCTGTGTCTCGAAATCGTCTCCAAAGCCTGTAAATGACACTTTGTGGCACATTCAAGGATACGGTAACTTCGGTCTGTGTCTGGCCTGCTTCCAGGCGGGCGAGTATTCTACCTTGCAAAAAGGGGTCCAAATGGCGTCGTTGTGCCATTATGTTGTCACGTTCACCACGAGACTACACTCCGCATACTATAACAGGGCAAACACGACTGAGGGAATATGGGGCGCAGGCACTGGCTGTGTTTACTTTGCGGTCACGTTACGCCGCTAGTCAAAGCAGGGAATACTCCTTTCCTATACAGAGCGAACACGTAAGGTTGGTGTAGTGTAGTTAGATTTAATTATACGTTCATTTTCATTTTTCATGAACATAAAATCCATTAGGAGCCAATAATATAGATGTTAGGCCACTTAAAACAATTATCATCATCATCATCATCTTGTTTTGATCCTCAAATCTTAAAATGTGCATATAGCGGTGGTGGGATTCGAACCCACCTCCCAAACACATGTCCGCTACCTTCTACGCACTTGGACCATTGCTCCATGGTTGTTCGTCCCTTTACCATGCCTGAAAGCATATGAGATGTGATACTGCTTTCCGCTTCGAAGGTTCATTCACGATTTTTATCAGTATGCCACCGTACCCAACGTTAATTTCGTATCCAACTGAAACTGTATAATCAACATGCCCGTTTGAGGCATAGTATAATCACTTGTCGCACACATGTCTTTCTACAGGACTTGCTTCCATGTGGTCATAAATCTTGTTAAGTCGTTTAGGGTCTTTGTGGCTTGGCTATAGACGGGGAATTGTTGACCATGCTGCCATCAGACGTTGGAAGTGTGGCCGAAAACTAGAAAAATAAGGGGCAAAAGACTCACCCGGTATAGATCATAACATTTCAAATTAATTTCGAGCAACCAACATACGACATTGTTGCCAATACTATTCTACGCTTGCTGATAGGTTCAATGTTTAACTGCATGGAACGTCCATACTATCTATTGGACTTCCAATAAACATTGTACGTGCACTGTGTATTTTAAGATCTGAAATTATGCATATATTCAGTCACCAGGATTGCACACGTATCGAACATGAGATTTCAGATTAATTCTGAGTAACCCATATATGAGAGTGCTGTCAACATGACAGTTAATTCTGGTCTGCGGACTGAAACGGGGTACACTCATTATCGTGAGACAAAACCGATAAGAGGTGGGTTCGATCCCCACCTCAGCCAGTGGATTTCCGTGGTTTCTCCACCTCTACTCCAGGCGAATGTCGGGATTGTTCCTGGCTTAAGGCCACGGCCGCCTCCTTCCCAATCCTCAACTGATTAACAAACACACGCTCTGCTACAGGCATCACAATAACACAGGTTATCAAACAAATTCTATACGCACCCAAGTACACGGAGCTAAATGACCATGAAATCCAAGCCCCTCAAACGAAATAACAACAGCAATGAAACAAAGTCTTTCAATGAGTCGTCAGAACGTTCATTTTAGTCTTACACCACTCTCTACCAAAATCTACTTCTCTAGTAAAAAGGGCTCATTACCCTCTCACAAACGCTCTCCTTGATTATGTCCTGGAATCAAAATACAGTATACCGAGTAAATCAGCTGCCCCTAATAATATTTTTCTATGCAGCCCAACTAACGCGTGTTGTCAGCAACGTCGATATTTCTCTGATTGCATCCCGTACGGTACTAATGTACTGCAAGCATAACCCGCAAACGATACTGAACACTGCTGTTTTTCCTACATATTAGTCAGTAGTCACATTGAGGGAAAAAGGTTTTTTAAATTCATGCCGGGGACGAAACTTAATGCCGTTAGGGAATTTTGCGTCATACCAGGAGCGAAATTAATAGTCGTTAACACATTTTATTTCGCGCTGGGAGCGAAATTGAAAGACTGTAACGATTTTTATTTCACGCCAGGAACGAAATTAAAAGTCTTATAATTAATTTTATTTCGCGCCGGGAGCGAAATTAAAAGTCCGTTAAGAATTTTATTTCGCACCGGGAGCGAAATTAAATGTCTATAACGAATTTTATTTCGCGCCAGGAGTGAAAATTTATTCCATTGAACAATTTCATTTCGCGACGCAAAATTAAATTGATAATACATTTAATTTCGTATGCCAGCCCTGGTTTCAACGTGTGAAGAGACCACTTTCTGTAAAACTATTGCTATGCCACTAAAAATGAGTTCGCCTCATTGCGTAGTGGTTATCATTCTTGACTGTCACCGCGGAGGCCCGGGTTCGATTTCCGGCTCTGCCAAAAAATTGTATTCTGTTATGAGGGCTCGAGCCTCGTGAGGCAAAATGAGAAGAGGCGGGTTCGTTTCCCACCTCAGCTATCGTGGCAGTGTTTTTCCGTAGTTTCCCACTTCTACTCCAGGCGAATGACGGGATGGTTCCTAAATCAAGGCCACAGACGTCTCCTTCCCAATTCTCATCTGAATTACAACTACACACACTAATACAGCGATCACAATAACACAAGTTATCAGACAAATTCTACACACACCAATGTACACGGGGCTACATGACCACGATATCACAAAGCCCCTCAGTAAATCATCATCATCATCATCATCATCATCTCATCAACAACAACAACAACAACAACAACTAAAAATGAGAGAGGCGATACTCACATGGAAGGCTGATGAGTAGCTCAGCTGGGTCACCGCCATGTTCCTGGCGACTCCTTCCCCATAGCAGCAATGCTTCTTAGCGTAAGCCAGGAGAGCGTCCCGAGCCTCCTTCTCGGTGATATGTGGCTGCGTTGGGAAAATTGAACGAGCTGCGCAGTCAATTGATGTAGACAATTTCCTGATTGATGATGGTGGTGGAATGTTAACTGAAATGGGAAGTAAACATCGTTAGTGGAGAAGAGGTGGGAGCCATATTGATAAAAATGATCAACAATTATAATTGAGGAAATATTATGTCTCTTTTACGTATCTAACAAGCTCTCTCAGATTCTCATCAAAACAAACAGAACTCTCATAATTCATAAGAATTCGATCTTCGCGCAGCTTCATTTCCCTTAAGAGTAGGGAAACGTTTATTACGGTTTCGTCTGCCGCGAGCATCCAATATTTAGCAACACTCTCCGTCTTCACCTATGCCATCCTCCATTCATTCCTCTCTGAGGTTGGCGTCTGGAAGGGCATTCGGCCATAAAAATACCTTGAATTTAATTGCGTCTCATTCCTGTGAGAACGGGGAATTATAGTAAGAAAAATGCAGGGTAACTTGGGTGATTAGAAAATCCAATACTTTTTTCAGTCATAACCAAAAAGAGTACGTAATACAAACATTTGTAAATAGGAAATATACCTGTTGAAAAATTGGACTAGCTGCGTGGCTCTGCGGTAACGCTCTCGCCGGCCGATCCCAAGGCTGTAGGATCGAATCCTGGCGCAGTCAGTGGGCATTTAAGGGTGCGCAAATTCGAGTAGATTTACTGGCACGTTAAAGATCCTCTTCTAGGTAAAATTCTGGCACCCAGGCGTCTCTAGAAACTGCAGTATTTAAATGGGACGTAGAACCAATAACGTTATTATTAATGTTGAAAAATTGAATAAAACTCCACAATGTACGGCTATACTGAAGTACCGTTGGCTTTTTGGTCAAAATTAGAGGAATTTGAATGCCAAATACAAATAACTATTAATCATGCTACAATGAATACTGATAGATGGAATGTGACACACAGATTCAGAATAACCTTAAGACATATTAATTATTTTATTCCCACGCATATAGTATATGTTTGGCAATGTTCTTATTATCCCACGTTCGAATTACCCCGGTTTGTCCTGCACACAATCATTGTTGTATTTACTGTTTTTATTTCCATAAAATATTAAGTATCGGAGGAAAGAAAGATGAAGATGATGGAGCACTGGAAGAGGAGAAAGAGAAAGCCCAAGCGATGAGAAGATACGAGCCCCGTGGTCCTCAGAAGAAGACGAAGAAAAAGAAGACGAAGAAGAAGAAGAAGAAGAAGTGTTCATTGAAGTATTGCAATGTATTACCTGCGTCAAATGAGGTGGACTCATAGCCGGTGACCTGGTCCATAAGCTCCAGGGATGGAGCTGAAGGTACCACATAATTCTCCGCCTGATGTACTGCAACAAAACAGAGGGGAACAATAAGTCGTCATCAACCGGTCTGAGGACAAGGAATTCTTATTGTGGGCGATCAAAGGGGGACAACAAAATGTCATAAATGACATAATAAACAAGAATAGTGTAGGTCTAAGTGTTAATTGGATGTGTTGGAAACGTACTGACCATTACACCACAACTCTTTCAGTAATAAAGTGCTTGCAGTTTGTTAAACATATTGTTATACTATCCTTGAATAGGCTACCTGTCTTTGACGAATTCACATAGAAGGAAAATTAAAAATAAGTTGTTTAAGTTGTTGTTAATTATTTTTAGGGCCTTGCGACATCTTGTTTATCAGCCCCATTAAGTTGCGTGTGTGCTGAGTTTGTCTGATAACCTGTATTTATGTGATGACAGTAGTAGTGTGAGTAACTGTATTAGGGACAGGAATGAGGTAGGTGCCTCGGGACTTGAAATAATGTAATATCCCGGCGTCTGCCTGGAGAGAGTGTGGAAAACCCCGGGAAAAAACACGCTCTGGATAGCCGCTGTCAGCGCCAGGATTCTAACCTATGGTCTCCGGACTTGCTGCAGCTGCCCACGTGGTCGTGGTACACGAAAATTAAAAAATAGTTTACTAATATGGCATGAACGCTACCGAGACTGCTGGAAGGAGAGCTAAAGAGCACACTACATCAGGAGGATGCCTTCCCACCTCGCGATGTTGTGAGAATAGCGGAAGCATTGATTTGCCAAACGAGTGTCACGAAAGCCTTGCCATGTCTCGGGAAAAGAAATAAGTATAGGATGTGCAATCGCCATTCTCCTCGGATAAATGAGAAACTACGAGGGCAATTTCAAAACTTCTGCACAGAGCGCATGCATATCCGTAACAGTAGAGCGATTCTCAAGTTCAAAGCGTCAGTTGTGAAACTAGACTTTCAGCTATCACAACGTGATTTGAGCGTTGTGCTAGTTTGTGTGTTGAGTGAGAAATACTGATTTGAAATGGAGGGAGAAAATGACTCGGGTCAAATCTCACGTAGTGACCAGCAGTCGGTACATCAAAATTGAAAGTTTGCGGGGGAGAACACCTACCGAAATTAACAACGCTCTAATTGAAGTTTGTGGCGATAGTGCACTGGATCAAAGCACAGTGTCACGATGGGCGTCCCGTTTCCGTGAAGGCCGGACGAGTACTGAAGACGACCCAAGGAGTGGACGGTTGGTAACTTTAACAGACTACACTTCCGTTTTGAAAGAATAATAGATTTTCCGCCTTCAATACTGTTTATTTCTAATTACTCACAGGGACATGATTCGGGGGCTAATACTCCCCCTTCATCAGCCTGTCCAACAAAACTTCACAAAGGAGAAACTTTCCTTGTATAAGCTCATACAAAACACATGAAGAATAAAGAATAATGAAAATAATAATTATTAACAATTCCCGCTCGTCGTTCCAAAGAAGATACTCTTATTGGATCACTAAGGCCTAGGCGCACCAGAACTTCTGAATTGGGCCGGTGCTGCGGTCCGCTGTCCCCACTGCGTCATCGTGGGCCCACTCCAGTCCCCCTGTTGCTCTTGGCAAACGTCGAGGCGGAGAAAATATGTGGCCACGTCACGCGCCACCAAGAACTGCAGAAGTTCTGGTGCGCCTAGGCCTTAGTGATCCAATAAGAGTATCTTTTTAGGAGCGACGAGCGGGAAATGTAAATAATTATTATTTTCATTATTCTTTATTCTTCATGTGTTTTGTATGAGCTTATGCAAGGAAAGTTTTTCCTTTTTAAGTTTTGTTGGACAGGCTGAGGAAGGGGGAGTATTAGCCCCCGAAATATGTCCCTGTTGTTGTTTGAGTCTTCAGTCTTTTGACTGGTTTGATGCAGCTCTCCATGCCTCCCTGTCCTGAGCTAATCGTTTCATCTCTACATAGCTACCACACCCTACATCCGAGGCAATCTGTTTAACATATTCTAACCTTGGTCTACCCCTACAGTTCTTGTCCTCGACCCTTCCTTCCATAACTAAGCTTGCTATTCCTGGGTGTCTTAGTATGTGTCCTACCAACCTATCTCTTCTCATCATTAGTAGTCGCCAGAAACATCTCTCCTCTCCCACTCGCCTTAATACCTCTTCGTTTGTAACCCTATCTACCCATCTGATCTTCATCATTCTCCTGTAACACCACATTTCAAATGCTTCAATTCTCCTCTTTTCTGCTGCACCAATAGTCCAAGTTTCACTTCCATAGAGCGCCACGCTCCAGACAAAGGCTTTCAAAAATGACTTCCTAATACCTAAATCTATATTCGATGTCAACAGATTCCTTTTTTGTAGAAAGGCTTTCCTTGCCTGAGCCAACCTACTTTTTATATCCTCTTTGCTTCGTCCATCACTGGTTATTCTGCTTCCTAAGTAACAGAAGTCTCCTACTTCCTTCAGCTTTTCACCTGCCAATTTGATCTCCAAAGAGGTTTCTGATTTATTTCGGCTGCATTCCAGTATTTTTGTTTTACATTTATTAATTTTCATCATGAAGTCCTTCCGTAAGACGGAATCCATACCATTCAAAAACTCATTCAAATCCTCAAGCTTGTCGGCCAAGATGACGATGTCATCAGCAAATCTCAGAGTTGAAATTATTTCTCCTTGAATCTTCACTCCCACTTTAAATTTTTCTCCAATTTCCTTCATTGTTTGTTCAATGTAAAGATTGAAAAGTATGGGTGATAAGTTGCAGCCTTGTCTTACACCTTTCATAATACCAGCTTCTCTCTCATATCCTTCAGCTCGAATGACTGCTGTCTGGTTTCTGTATATATTGTATATCACCCTCCTATCCCTGTACTTTATTCCAATAGATTTCAAAATGTCAAACAATTTAGTCCAATCAACGTTATCAAAAGCCTTTTCTAAGTCTACAAATGCCATGAACGTTCTCTCATCTTTCCTTATTCTACCTTCCAAAATCAGCCTAAGACTTAGTACAGCTTCCCTTGTTCCTACATTTCTCCTGAAACCAAACTGGTCTTCACCCAACTCCGTTTCTATCTGGCTTTCAATCCTCTTGTAAATTATTCTAGACAGGATCTTTGAAGCATGAGTAATCAAGCTGATTGTACGGTAATCTTCACATCTGTCAGCTCCCACTTTCTTTGGTATAGGGATGATAACATTCTTCTTGAAATCAGGGGGTACCTCACCTGTCTCATAAATCCAACGCACCAAGTGAAATAACCTGATCAGACCTTCATCTCCTATGCAGCGTAGCAACTCAATCGGTATATCATCTATGCCTGGTGCTTTGTTCCTGCCTAAGTCCTCTAATGCTCTGTCAAATTCTGATCTCAATATTAAATCTCCTTTTGCATCCTCATCAATTTCCTCCTCCTTTTCCATTACATGATTCTCAATCTCCTTTCCCTTATACAAGCACTCTATGTAAGCTTTCCATCTCTCAACCTTTTCTTCCCTATCTGTTAGAGGCTTTCCATTTGTGTCCCTAATATTACAGCACTTAGTCTTCTTTTCCCCAAAAGTATTCTTAATCCTTCGATAAGCTGTGTCTACTTTTCCTAATTTCAGACACTTTTCTATACCTGTAGATTTCTCTTTCAACCATTCTTCTTTCGCTTCCTTGCACTTCTTGTTAACCTCATTTCTCAGACGTCTGTATTCTGCTTTCCCCTCTTCATCTCTTAGATTATTGTGTCTCCGCCTTTCATCCATCAATTCTAGTATATCCTGAGTGATCCACGGTTTTCTACCTATTCTTTCTTTCCTACCAATGTCCCTGTGAGTAATTAGAAATAAACAGTATTGAAGGCGGAAAATCTATTATTATTTCAAAGTTATAGTTACGTCAATACGGACCTGAATAATCGACATTATGAATCAAACGGCATGCCAAGCAAAGAGGTTACGCTTCAAATACAAAGATCTCAAACTGAAGCTTTCCAATGTAATTAAGGACATAGATTTTATGAAGAAATGTAGGAATAATAAATTAGCACCGAGACATCTAGCAACTTTTCAACGTAAAAAGTTCAACAATGATTACGAACGTAGGACTCAAGAAATTGTCAATCACAGTATCATTCAGCGAGAATTAAAATTCCTCTACATCAAAAAGAATCACATTAACAATAAACTCTACCGCACCCACTTATTAGCAGCTAATATGTCCAAAGATAAAGAATGGGATAATTGCATGATCCAGTTACACCAAACTTTGCAATACCAAATCAGCAAAAAAGGCAACATTTGAAATGAAATTTGATAACCTCGTTAGGAGTAACCAGGAGGAATCTAATGCACGACCCGTCACAAAACACATTTTCCTGAAACCAATAAACAATCTGACAGACACCGTATTCAACCAATCCGAGTTACAAATTCTAGAAAAAGGCATGAAGCATAATTGGATATCTAACTATAATGCACACAACCTAACCAAACTGACAGCTGAATCGGAGGCAGCTATTAAACGACTGCCTCAAGATGAACAAAATGGGGCACGGCATGAAGTCAACAAGAAAATTAAGAAAATTATTCAACATAAGAAGGAACATAGAATGGATTTACAACTTCAAAAAGATTGCAAAAGTTTATCAACCAAAATAGAACAGAACCAGTTAATCCTAACTAAAGCAGACAAAGGCTACACCACAGTCATTATTAAGAAGAATGATTATACTAATAAAACAGAAGATTTCCTTACTAATCCCAACTTTGAGATAAATCAAAAAGACCTCACCCAATGTTTACAAAGGAAATTTAAACAGCTCCTGAAAAACACCCTATTCATCCTTGATGAAAAACAAAAAAACAAAATGGTCAATATGAACCCTAAATTACCAACATTAAGAGCACTACCTAAAATACATAAAGATAACATTCCTATCAGACCAATAGTCAAATTCAGAAATAGTCCGACGTACAAACTCGCTCAATTTGCTCATTCATTTCCTAAATCACATTACAAACTCAAGGTTAATGCATCCTTTAAAAATTCGATACATTTCTGTGAATTAACTAGTAAACCAAAACTTACCAGAACGCATTATTTACACACTATAGACATAAAAGACATGTATACAAGCATACCGATTGCCGTCTCCATTGATATTATTGAGAACAACTTGAAGAATAATAGCGATTTAACACAAGTTGAGATCTCTGAATTTTTGAACATCTTAACATTCATCCTAAATAACAACCAATTTAGTTTTAATGAGAAAATCTATAAACAAAAAGAAGGCCTCCCCATGGGTTCTCCTTTATCAGGAATAGTAGCTAACATATTCTTAGATAATCTGGAATACGAATCAATCATCAACAAAAAGGATGGTTTGCTCTTTTGGGGACGATATGTTGATGACGTTTTCGTAATCCTTGACAACTCTAAAACGAAAATAGAACAACTTTTGCAATATTTGAACCAAATAAACCGCAACGTTAAATTCACGTCAGAAAATGAAATAAACAGTTCCATAAATTACCTTGATCTACTAGTCATGCATGATAAAGATCACCTGTGCTATCAAATATTCAGGAAACCAACTCAAACTAGTACTGTCATCCAGCTTCCCATAAAAGAGCAGCACTCGCATGTTTCGTCAATAGAGCGTTGAACTTCCCACTATCTGTCGTAGATTATCGTAAAGAAGTTTCAATAATTCACCAAATTGCCGAAGCTAATGGATTCAATAGTAAATATGTTAACAATATACTTAACAAAATTAAGAACAAACCCGTTTCCAGATTAGCAAAAGAGGACAAAGAACCTTCCACATACGCAACGTTCACTTTTGTGAACCAATCCACATACAATGTTACTAGTGTACTAAAAAAATATAAAATAAAAACAGCGTTCAGAACCAAAAACACTAATCATAATAAATTTTTCAACTCACATATTCTCAACAAAACCAACAAAGACAGCAATTCAGGTGTCTACAGGATTAAATGTAACGAGTGTAATGCCGATTACGTGGGACAAACGGGGAGAGGGTTCAACACCAGTTTTTTGGAACATGTCAATGCCATCAAACATAATAAATTTTCAGCGATGGGCAACCACTGGGCATAAATTCACAACCATATACAATGACTTAGAAATTTTACATAAAGAAAATGTATACGCTCATGAATATTTTGGAACGAATAGAAATTGGTAAAGCACAGAGATTCAACCCTTCACACAATGTTAATGAAATAATATTTGAAACCAGCATTTGATACAGAACACTAATAGACGAATTATATAGTAATAGATAAAATTCCCGCTATATTCCACTATTCATACCCATCATTTTTCATAACATACTGAAGATTGATACCTCTCATTCTACGTATTAATCAATCTCCATAACAGCAATACACGGCGCGTCAACAAACCTCACTCATTCTCATTTCCTTGGCCTCCCATCTCCCACAACCCCAACCGCCACTTTTCCCAAGCACGTCACTAACACTCAGCTGTAAGAGTCTTCGCAAGGCGCTTCCGGTGTGTTTTTGTTCACGCCCGAGCGCACTGCAGTTCTTGGCGGCGCGTGACGCGGCCACATATTTTCTCCGCCTCGACGTTTGCCAAGAGCAACAGGGGGACTGGAGTGGTCCCACGATGACGCAGTGGGGACAGCGGACCGCAGCACTGGCCCAATTCAGAAGTTCTGGTGCGCCTAGGCCTTAGTGATCCAATAAGAGTATCTTTTTTTTGGAGCGACGAGCGGGAATTGTAAATAATTATTATTTTCATTATTCTTTATTCTTCATGTGTTTTGTATGAGCTTATACAAGGAAAGATTTTCCTTTGTGAAGTTTTGATGGACAGGCTGAGGAAGGGGGAGTATTATCCCCCGAAACATGTCCCTGTGAGTAATTAGAAATAAACAGTATTGAAGGCGGAAAATCTATTATTCTTTCAAAGTTATAGTTACGTCAATACGGACCTGAATAATCGACATTACACTTCCGCTGTCATTATTGACAACATTTTGTGAGAAGATCGACGCAGGACATGCGAAGAAATTGCAAATGAAGCAAACATGTCTGCCACTTCGGTGTTCAGAATCATAACCGAGAAACTACAGAAAAGAAAAGTCGCTGCTAAATGGGTTCCTCATCATCTGAGCAAAAAGAAAATCGCAAGACAATCTCACAGCAATTGCTTCAACGGTACCAGACAGAGGAAGATCAGTTTTTTTTAACAGAATTGTTGCCATAGGTGAAACATGGATTCGAGATTTTGAGCCAGAATTGAAATCTCAGTCCTCTGAGTGGAAAGATACTGGCTCTCCTCGGCCAAAAAAAAAAAAAATGCCGTCGCCAACAGTCTAAAGTCTAATTCATGATGATTATGGCTTACGACAAGAATGGAGTGATAGCAACAGATAAGAGTCCCTCAGGGAACTACTGTATCAGGGCGATTCTTCAGAGACTTTCTGCAAAATGTTTTGCGGCCAAATATTCGCCAAATAAGGCCCGACACTAGCAGCTGGTGTGCTCATTCTGCATGATAACGCACGACCGCATATTGCCGAGCCAGTACGCTTAGTTTGGAGAATTATGGATGGGAAATCCTTCCCCATCCCCCGTACAGTCCTGACATGAGTCCACCAGACTTTGATTTGTTTCCAAAACTGAAGAAACCACTCCGAGGGAAACGTTTTCAAACCATTGATGAGGCTCCTGATACAGTGACCCGAGTAAATCAGACAGATCAACAAAGATGGCGTCCTAACGGGAATTAAAGACTTGTCGAAATGCTGGGCCGCTGTTATTGAGAAGAATGGAGATTACATTGAAGGCCTTTAAATCATTTAGTGAAATAAAATTAGTTCTGAACCATAATTTTACAGTGTGAAGACCTCCGTATTTAAGACTTCTCCCTAACCCCGTCATCCCCTTGTGTTACACAAATAATTTGTATTCTCGATTTCAAATGGAGAAGCCTTCTACCTAAAAACCAATTCCTGTGGCATTCGTCCCAATAGTTTTGGTATGAACCCATAACAAACAGAATGAAATTGAACTACGGGTATATTTGATCATTCGTTCGGGATAAGCACTACACATGGCCGGCAATTCGAATTACACATGTAGAAAGATAACTGTCCCGCGGCGTAGCCGTGAACGTTTGTTCTGCACCACGATCGCGAGGGCAGCTGCAGTAAGTCCGGAGATCGCAAGCGGCTATCCTGAGTGTGGTTTCACCACACTCCCTCCAGGCAAATGCCGAGATGGTGCCTTGCTTCGGGTCCAGGGGCACCTGCCTCATCCCTATCCCTAATGCAGTTACACGCACTACTACAGTCATCACATAAATACAGGTTATCAGACAAGTTCAACGCACACCCAACTACATGCGATTGATGGCCAAGATGCCGCAAGGCCCTGAAATGATTTGACAACAAACAACATGAAAGATAACTCTATACCGAATGGCCCACCAGACCCTTACAATTCAGTTTGTAGTTTACAGCACAACCTACAAAAATCTGTCACTCTTCCCATGCAGGATTAATACAGTGAGATGTGTGAGTTTACGCGGTAAGAAACAGCAGCAATCGTTAGTGCCATTGTTAATTCCATATTTGAAACTGTCAAAACGAACACAATTACAAATAACACTTAGTCTACGTTACCAAACGAGGTGTTCATGAGGACCATGTCTGATAACTGTGAACTGCGTCGAACCACCAACCCTCGGAATAGCTCAGATGCGAAAAGACAGGTTCAATTCCTGATCAAGTACTCTCCACCTTTTTCTTTGGGGCCGATAGCCTAGATGTTAGGCCCCTTAAAACAACAATTATCATCATCATCAACCTATTTCTTTTGTAACTTTTGTTACCTGAATGTGACAAGGTCTCGTATCTAGTCTTTCCCAAAGAATGATCTTTTTGATGTGTAACATCTTTCCACTCGGTATCTGGATAGTTTTGTGGCACTCGGTAGTTGGACATTTTTGTGGGAGTGATTTTGCAATAGAGACGGAAGTGGATGGGACGGAAATGGGTGGGACGGAAGTGCATGGGACGGAAACAATGAGCGCGCGCGGTGGTGGAGATCGGTACAACGACGTACTGTAAGCCATGTGACTATGTGGAATGTAAATCGCATACGGTTTACCTCAAGGTTTGGAGGCCCCATTAGAGAAATTCTTACAATACATCACCTTAAGGTTGTCGTTCTTTGGTGTGAAAATATTCATTATATCATATTTGCTGAAAATAATTACGATTTATTAAATCTTCATACTTTTGCTCTATTCTTATTTAATGTTAGCACTCGATACCTCGAGTGCTGTATCGCATCAACCAACACTCCACACAACGTAGGAATTCAGTATATTAACACCGACTACTAACAATAATTGAAACTTCGTTGGTCCAAATAACTTAATATGATAATAGTGGAAATTCCCACGAGAAACTGGCGACACCGATTATGCGTGCCATCTAGCGGTTCGCGCTGACAACTACGAACTCGATTTCAATCAGCTGGCAAGTTTATCTGCACATGTTAGAAGTGTAACCTTTGGGCTATGTATGGGTGTTTCATAACAATATACAAAGTGATCCCAAGTCATTTTACAGATTTCCTCAAAACAAGCAGTTGTGAGTATACCTACTAATGTTTACGTGCCTGTATTATTTTTTTATTAATCTGAGCATAGCATACTTTCTCAGGGGTGGCCCTAGGGTGGTGAGGGTGATGCGACCATACCGTGTGCAGTCATATGGGAGGCGCAGAATATGCAACGATAGTTTGACAGCGCAAAATAATAAAACCCAATCAGCTTATTAGCATACTACTTATCCTTACCCGTCAAAATTAATTCTATATAGACTGTAAGTCAGCTGGGGTGCGTGCATTTCAATGGTATAGACATACAGTATAACGTGAAATTCTCACTTAACGTTGTATAAATATTAACGAGTTGAAACCAATATCTATACATCTAGGGTTCTGTCCGCCACCTGTTTTCTTGGCGTTCAATCGTGTGCGGGTGCATGTGGATTGTGATTTTTGTCTGTGTTGCAAGCTACGCGTGAAATTGAAATTTGACTTACCGGTACTGTTAGAATGTGACTACTTTACTAAGGTGGTGTTATGAAGAAATTAGTAGCATCATATCAGGCATATTTTCTTTTGTGTAGATAATGATCAAGCCTAGCCTGGTCTAAGCGCGACTATAAACGAGCACTATTGTTGATGTGTCACATCTTTCCGCTCGGTTGCTGGATAGTTTTGTAGGAGTGATTTTGAAAATTGGGGACGGAAGTGGATTGGAACGATCGAGCTGGCAGTGGTGGAAAACGGAAGTATGCACTGCCCGCTAGATCGATCGATCCAGCGGGCAGTGGTAAGACCCAGCTGGCAGTGGTAAGGTGACAGTGGAATTGATACCATGACGTACTCTCGGCCATGTGGAATGTATATGACATACTGAACGGAAAACGCTCATGCGAACTCTGGTGTCAAGTGATTGAAACAAATGACATGTGAACCGTTTTTATCAGGTTCATTATTTTTTTGTCATATTATTATTATTATTATTATTATTATTATTATTATTATTATTATTATTCCTTCGTTATGGCCAACTAAGGACCACGTCATGTCAACTGTTTTTTCTGCATTTTAATGTTAGCCCAGTACTCCTTCATTCGCAATCGATGTTGCACCTTTCTCTCTGTCGTCCACGCCTTCCCGGTTTTTAGCTTCGGCTTAAGTTGAAAACTCCGATGTTTATGAAGTTTCTCCCTAAGTGGGCCACGCTCTTGGATATCTTCACGTGTAATCCCAGTCTCCAACAGATCTTTCTCTACTTCATTGAACCAGGCCCCCTTTGTCTTTTTCTCACGGAGAAAAGCAAAAATTCTGTTGGATAGTCGTGTTGATTTCATTCGGGTTATATGCCCATAAAAAGAAATCCTCCTTTTCCTCATCACGTCCGTTATTTTCTCTACGTGAGTGTACAACTCGTGGTTGTGGCGTCTTCGGAACTCGCCGTGTTCTTTGACTGGACCCAGGATTTTCCTCAATATCTTCCTTTCCTTGGTCTCTAGTTTTTCCATTATGCCTTTTCTATTCATGGAGAGACATTCCGCTGCATACAAAGCTTCTGGCCGGATGACCGTGCAGTAGTGCTTCAGTTTTGCATTCTGGGATATAGATCTTTTGTTGTACACATTCTTAGTTAGATGGTAAGCCATTTCAATTTTATTCAAGCGTGACGCAAAAGCCTCGTTTTCGGACATTTTAGGGTCTATCCATTCCCCAAGATACTTAAATTTCACAACCCGCTTGATTTTCCCATGATTCACTTCAATATGTTTTGGAGCCGTTTTGATGTTAGTAATAAACTCGAAAGAGATCAGGAGGCCCGCCTTTGCAGCTTGTGTTTGAAGCTGGTTGATCTGTTTCCTGGCCGTATCCAACGAATCTGCAAAAACCGCAAGGTCATCTGCAAAGGCTAGACAGTCAATTGATAGGTTCTTATTCTTGTGACCAAGTCGGATTCCATTTTCGACTCCTTCATCACTCATTGTTTTGCGCCACTCACGGATAACTTATTATTATTATTATTATTATTATTATTATTATTATTATTATTATTATTATCATCATTTCCTTCATGTCGCATTATTGTGACATACGTTTCTCTGTCTTACCTACTGCGTTCAAACTTTGTAATTCTGCGTAAATGTTTCGCCAGATGGTGAAACTTTTCACCCCTACTGACACAGTTTTACCATTGGTTGAAGCATAACTTGTTGCTAAGCTTTGCTTCTCCCATTGGCCCCCGTTATGTTCTGGAGAGGGAGTGTTCTACGACTTATTTTTCTCGAGCGCGTTACAGCGTCCCTTTTAGAGAAGGTGGCTTCCTTCCAATTTGAGCCGTCATGTAAGACGGACGTGTGTGCACCCAGAAAGCAACTAAATGTAAGTACAATTCGGTCGTTGAATTTATCTAACTTGAGATCATTTTAAATTTCTACATATCCATTTTTTTATTTTATTTTTGTGTCTCCTTTGATTCACTTACTGTTTCCCTTTCTTATGATGATGTGAATTCGATCCATGAACCCAAGCCCCTTCGCCTTCGTTTACGTTAGTTTAGCGAAACCTCTGTATTTATTTGTCATCCCTACCTTTCATGTAATCGGTTTTATTTTTACTCAAATCTCTCAGATCTGAAATATATGCTATTTTTCTGCGAGGCTTTCCTGCGCTCTGTATTACGTCACAAATTGATGTACACTCTTTCGAGGCATCTTTCATTTGATTGTCGTATCAGAGTTTGTATTTTTGGGTCAAGGTATCATTGGAGTAACGGAGCCATGTCTCATTTCACCTCCAAGTTGATCCTTCCCTTTGTTTTAGGAAAAGTGTGTGAGCGATGGTCTTGGTGTTAGTCACTGTCCATTCGCCATGCCTTAATTCCTTTGTTTCTTCGTATGTCGATATATTTAGACATTACTACCTCTATGTAAGCCTATATTTTTCTACAAAGCATATTTCTTAGCTGATTGATTTTTCCTTTCATTTCCTGTCCCGGTAATGTCAATTAATTTAATGTAATGCTCATTTTCCTTTATTTTTATGTGTTAATTTTGTGTTGCTTCCTCTGGCTTCGTTATATTACGTAACTCCGTGTCATCCCCCCACCCCCGTTTCCTACATACGCACTCCTCCTATCCCCACCACTTTCACCCCCTACCCCATGATTTCACAACATCATGAGCGTCTGAGTCCTGTTTTTTGACGCGGGGCATTCTAGTCCAGGTCATCCTCGTAAGTAGAGGTGTTCTCTTATTCTACCCGTTCATACTCTCTATCTTTTTTTTTGTATTTTAAATTTGGGTTACCGAGTCGCTCTTACGGTTTTAGTTGCACATTGATTGTAAGTACATTTTAATTAATCTTGTTTCATCTTTCTTTGTGCTTAAGTTCATTTATACACTTTTCTCTTGATATTGTTTTTGTGTACCCCTTTCTTAGGTACCATCTTTAATTTTAATTTAATTTTGTTTGTTATTAAGTGATTTTAATACCTCTTCAAGTTTACCTTTCATTTTGTGTTTAGATTTAATCCTTACTTTTATGCGCACCTGTTTTAGTTTGCTTTAAATACATTAGTAAGTAGCTCACATTGGTTTCATCCTCTTTCATTTGTAATTTTACGTTCCCTCATCTCTCGTTCGATTTCGTCGGTCTTGGCTTCGTATTGTAACGCAGTCACGACCTACACGCTTCTGGGTTCTTCGATCAATTAGATAAATTTAATTCCGCTTTTGATTTGTTTTATACAATTCATTCGTTTCCTTTTTTGGAAAGTATCTTTCTTTCGATCCGGAATCTTGGGCCCAGCACGCATCGAAAGAGACATCCTTTCCCCGCTCCTTAGCGATCCAGTTTAAGTTGTTGTTTTCGCTTCCGCTGTATTCCTCATGCCTCTGCTATTTTGTATAACGTAAAAGCACAAAGCGGTGCAAATGGTAGCAGAGCGTGGTTAAACGCGAAATCGTTCCCTTTAGGTTACCAAACTTATATTTTTTTTTTTTCAATTATTACAATGTTGTCTTTCTGAGTTTAAGATACCTGTACTGAATTGTTCCCCCATCCCCGAAGAAAGTGTGGAGTGTGAAAGCATTTCTCGAGTGAACAAGACATCCAAAGAACCTAGTTCCGAGGTGAAGAGTGCAACAAGTTAGTGAGTACTTCGCAACGCTGGAATAGGACACATTACGGTATTGTAACCTTTATTTTACTAAGTTAAAGTGTTTTACTTTTCTCCTTGTCTATTGTCATGTCTAAGTCAGAATTCCCACCCGTCAAAAAGGAGTTAAATTTCATGGGCTTTGAATCTTTAACAATGCCCACGCCACTATTGCAAGATACGACACAGGACCTGCTAATGATAGACCCTCCACTTATAGATTGCTCCATCGCCCCTGTTGGCACTGTTAATAGTGCTCGCCACAACGTAAATGTTGCATCAGTAGTGAGTAGGTGGGGTTTGACTTTTTCCGGAGAAAACAATACCTCATCAGTTTTTTGTTTTATCCAACGTGTGGAGGAATTGTGTTATTGTCACGATATTAATCCCGACAGTATTGTACGTTGCTTACCTATTCTTTTGTCTGGAAAAGCGCTGATGTGGCATCGCACTTCTCCAAATTTGTATAAGTCATGGGACGAATTTGTTGGGTGTATTAAGGACCGTTTCACGCCACAAGATTTCGATTTCGCTCTCAAACAAGAAATATACTCCCGCACTCAGGCTCCTGGGGAGATGATCGACGATTATGTAACCTCAGTCCGTCTGTTAGCAGCGAACCTTCCCCAACCCTTTCATCCCAGGGATCTGTTGGAAATTATATACAGGAATTTAAATCCCACTTATAAATACTTCATTCGGCGTACATCTGTTTTTTCCATCGAGGACATCATATTGCAAGGCCGTGAGTATGAATCAAATGCACGAGCCTGTTCGAACTATACTCCACCTCCAAGAGCCGATAATACGATTTTCCCCGAGTTAGCCTACTCCCCCCAGACAACATTGTCTAACCCAGCTGTCGACCGAACAAAAGACGACACCTTACGGTTTAAGCCGTCTGCTCGCCGTGCTGAGTCCCTTTCTAACAATTCTAATCCAGGCCCTTCTGTGGCTCGTAATTCTTATGCTGTTTCCCGTGAAAAGACTACACACAACCCAACAACAATCACACGCAATGTTTCTTCTGGTCGCATAACTTGTTGGAACTGTAATGAACTTGGACATCGTTTTAAAATGTGTTCTTTAAAACGCCGAAAATTCTGTTTTGGCTGTGGGATGAATGAGGTCACGACTCGTTCCTGTCCGAATTGTAATTCCAACCAGGAAAACTCATAGGGAGGTGTTCTGAGTTCGACTCCCGGAGCAGTCCTCCATCCAAACTTGACAATGCATCTAATTTTGATGTTGTGTTACAACCAGGAGTCTCAGTAAATTTCGATAATGTCTCGGCACCTGCTATTTTGGATACAGGAGCCACCAGAAGTTTCATCCACCGTTCAGTGGCAGATAGCATTCGATCTTCGCAAAAACACCCCATACAGAATAAATGTCAGTTCCTCTCTGCGGGATCGTCAGTTATCGACGTTGCCGAAACTATTTTATGTCGCATTATAATTCACGGATTTTCTTGGAAACATGTTTTTCATGTGGTTAACAATCTCTCCACTCAATGTATTCTAGGAATTGACTTTATGCATAAAACTGGTATGCAGTTGGATTTTATTAACGATTCATTTTGTTTCAAATTTCGCTCAGATAAAATGTTCCCCTTTGAAGAATGTACTTCTAACTACGCTGATGTGTCTCCTGTATTTTCCGTACATTTTCCTTTAACTTTGATGTCCGAGCAACGTGATACTCTGAACGATTTAGTAGAAGAATTTTCTGACGTCCTCACAGAAGATTTAGGTTCTGCCGTAAATCACGAATGCCACATTGACTTGAGCGACAATGTACCTGTTCGAAGTCCTCCATTTCCTTGTAATCCGACCAAGCTCTTGGCTATGAAAAAGTATATCAATGATTTGCAAGGTCGGGGAGTAGTGGTTGCTTCCAAATCAGCTTATGGGTCTCCTGCTTTCTTAATTCCCAAGAAAGAAGAGGGCGAGTACCGGCTAGTCGTAGACTACCGAAAATTGAACAAGAAGGTAGTCTTTGATAATTTCCCACTGCCTACTATTGAGAGTGCTTTTCAACATTTCCACGGGGCCAATGTGTATTCGATGATTGATCTAAATAGTGCCTATTATCAGATCCCTTTAGATGCTGAGAGTCGCGACTTCACTGCTTTTAACACCCCTTTCGGGTTATATAATTTTAAACGTCTCCCGATGGGTATAGCTGTTGGAGCACAAGTCCTCAGTCGCGTGCTAGACGACATCTTGGGAGACCTGAAGTTCAATTTTGTATTTAATTATCTTGACGATTTAGTTGTATACAGCAGATCTTTTGAGGAACATGTCGTTCATCTTAGGGAAGTTTTCTCCCGCCTCAGGAAGGCCGGTCTCACTATCAATCCAAAAAAGACCTCTTTGGGCTGCACTCAAATTAAATTTCTGGGTCACATTCTGTCAGCCGATGGTATCCGTGTCATACCCGAGCGCGCAGATTGCATTCAGCAGTTACCTGTACCCACCACAGTTAGGGCCTTGAGAAGAGTAATGGGTATGTTCACGTTCTATTCTCGTTTTATCAAAAACTTCTCTGACATTTCGGCACCTCTAAATGCTCTCAAAAAGAAGAATGTGAAATTTGTGTGGGGGCCAGAACAGGACAAAGCTTTCAATGTTTTGAAAGAAGCCCTTATGTCAGCACCAGTACTGCACACGCCTGATTTCGAATCAGCTTTCTTTTTACATTGTGACGCCAGTGATTTGGCCATTTCTAGTGTTTTGAGCCAGCGTGTGGATGGAAAATTTGCACCAGTGGCCTTCGCGAGTCGTATGTTAAATCAACATGAACGACGTTACTCAATTTTCGAGAAGGAAAGTCTTGCTGTGGTATTTGGATGTGAAAAATTCAGGATCTTTTTGGAACACCGTCACTTTACTGTTTTTACCGACAATGAGGCTTTGAAATGGAGTCTTTCTCACGTGAAAAAGCTTGGACGTATCAACAGGTCGATTTTGAGGTTGTCATCTTTTAAGTTTGATATCATCCACGTAAAAGGGAGCGAGAACCCGGTAGCTGACTGCCTGTCACGCATGTTTGAAGAGACCCCTAGGACTCCAATCGAGAGCGTTTCTATCAGTACGCCACTTCAAGAAAATCTTTTCCTATTGCAACATTGTCCTTGGTCTTTTGTGGATATCTGGAAATTTCAGTCTGAGGATCCATTTTGCACTGACCTCCGTGCAAAAATTGCAAACAAAGATCCGGCAGTAAGCAACTTTTGTGTTCGAAATGATGTTATTGGCTATGTTCTTCCTAACTCTTCTAAATTTAGAATTTTTGCTCCATTAGCAGTACGTGATATGCTTTTGACATATTATCATGATTCTGCACTGGGAACTCATGCAGGGATGCAGCGCACTTTCCGTAAGATATCCGGTGAATTTTATTGGCCCTCAATTAAAGTAGATGCTTTTGCTCATGTCAGAAGATGTTTAACCTGCCAGCGTTCTAAACCTGCCCAGAACACTCGTGTAGGCTTCCACCAAGCTGGTATCGTCACTCGTCCCGGCGAACGCCTTTTCATTGATTACTTTGGTCCAGTCGTGAGATCAAAATCTGGCAATCAAGCCATTTTAACTGTCATTGATGGTTTTTCGAAGTTTGTTTGGTTATTCCCAGTAAAGAATATCACTTCTCAGACTACTATCCATTTCTTGTCTAGATATATATTTGGAGTTTTTGGTCCTCCCAAGTACCTTGTGTCAGATAACGCTTCTGTATTCCGTTCCAAAGCTTTTGAAACTAGGGTATTTAATATGATGATGATAATTGTTGTTTTAAGGGGCCTAACATCTAGGTTATCGGCCCAAATATGGTATTTAACTGGGGCATCCAACATATTTTCTTGTCACCGTATCGACCGCAGGGAAATCACGTAGAGCGTTTCCACAAAAACTTGAAGGCTTTTATGTCCGCTTTTCACAATGCCGATCAAACCTCCTGGGATACGAACCTACAGTATTTCAGTCTCGGGTTCAATACCTCTTTCCATTCGTCCGTTCAAACTACTCCAGCTGAATTATTCCTTGGCCGAGCGCTCATCGACCCCTTGCTGCTCAAATGGAATATTGGATATCTTTCCGAACCTTCTCGCACCACCTCTCTTGCTCAAAAATGGGCCATCGCTACCGGTCACCTCAAGAAGGCAAAAGCCAGAGTAGCGAAGCGCTACAACTTAGGCCGTCATGATGTTAAATTCCAAATTGGAGACAAAGTTTTGTGTCGTTTACATCCTTTGAGTGACGCTACCAAACAAATTTCCAGTAAGCTGTGCTTACGTTGGTCAACTCCCAAGACTATTGCTCGGTTTTTAAATCCGGTCTCAGTTGAGTTAGTGGACGATCACGATAATTCAGTGACTTCGGCCCACGTCACGCAGTTGAAAAAATTTGTCAAATGATCTTGTGAATTTCGCCTCGCTATTATGTTGTATTTTTTTTCCTTTTATTCTAATTGGATGTCCGAGCTCCTTAATAGCCAACCTAGCATGTGAGCCATTTCTGATCTTAATTCGTGTGCTTCCTTTTCTTTTATTCCTGTGACAAGACAGGAGACACCCGTGGCCTTTTTTCTCGTACGCGAGTGTGTCGTGAATACTTGACATCTCTGTCGAGCTATATCTTTGCCTGAGGCCATCAGCGTATACCTGGTCGGTCACTGTTTGCAAACCACTCCTACCCCTCTTTTGTACTGTTCCCCGGCTTAACTCCTATTGTTCGGCGATAGACAAGGACCCTTCAACACTTCCTGTTTGACCTTGTAGGAACTTTGTATTTATTTTAAATTTATTGATGTAATTGACATTTTGTGTCATGGTTTTGAGATAGCATGCACCTTTGTGTCATCTTGATTTTGATGTTTATTGTGAAGTCATGTATTTTGTTTGGTTCTAAATTGTCAAGTGTTCTTAGAAAGTCGTGTATTGTCTAGTAACCATCCTGACGGGCAGCCAGTAACAACAAGCAGCCTTTGTGTACCTGGGCTAACACAGCTGGGGGTCTTCTCGGAACTCGTTAACGGACCAGTCACCCCCCAATGGATCTATACATGGCTTTATTTTAAGGTGCTGAAAAGGAGAGTACTTTCCCTTTCGAAGACATTATGACACTATTGCATATTCCCCGTTGACGCAAGGAACGGTCCTATATACAGGGTGTCCCATTTGTATTTTTTTTAATGTGATCACGATTTAACTTTGTCTGTCTTTTCTCATCAGAGGCTGGAGAGATTTGCAGTCTCGGGGTAACATCCATCTTGAAGATTTCCACATCCGCATCATCATGAACTAACAAGAACAATGATCACCATTTAATATATGAACTCACTGTATTTCTTTTTGAACGCAGTACTTTTGACGTTAGTGGCTAGTGTTGACGAGCAATGAAGGGGGTACCACCTTCATTTCACGGTCAGATTAGTCAACTGTTCATTTTTTTTTGAATTCTCCTAGAGGTCTTTAGTACCCATTTTTTTAGTATTCATTTTTTCCCCCTATACGATTTTTTTGCCTCCCCATTTGTATGAAAAAAGAAATTTCCATGGCCAGGAAAATTCCTTTTTTTTGGGAGAGCAGGGGAATTTAGAACCGTTTTTATCAGGTTCATTATTTTTTTTGTCATATTATTATTATTATTATTATTATTATTATTATCATCATTTCCTTCATGTCGCATTATTGTGACATACGTTTCTCTGTCTTACCTACTGCGTTCAAACTTTGTAATTCTGCGTAAATGTTTCGCCAGATGGTGAAACTTTTCACCCCTACTGACACAGTTTTACCATTGGTTGAAGTATAACTTGTTGCTAAGCTTTGCTTCTCCCATTGGCCCCCTTTATGTTCTGGAGAGGGGGTGTTCTACGACTTATTTTTCTCGAGCGCGTTACTGCGTCCCTTTTAAAGAAAGTGGCTTCCTTCCAATTTGAGCCGTCATGTAAGACGGACGTGTGTGCACCCAGAAAGCAACTAAATGTAAGTACGATTCGGTCGTTGAATTTATCTAACTTGAGATCATTTTAAATTTCTACATATCCATTTTTTTATTTTATTTTTGTGTCTCCTTTGATTCACTTACTGTTTCCCTTTCTTATGATGATGTGAATTCGATCCATGAACCCAAGCCCCTTCGCCTTCGTTTACGTTAGTTTAGCGAAGCCTCTGTATTTATTTGTCATCCCTACCTTTCATGTAATCGGTTTTATTTTTACTCAAATCTCTCAGGTCTGAAATATATGCTATTTTTCTGCGAGGCTTTCCTGCGCTCTGTATTACGTCACAAATTGATGTACACTCTTTCGAGGCATCTTTCATTTGATTGTCGTATCAGAGTTTGTATTTTTGGGTCAAGGTATCATTGGAGTAACGGAGCCATGTCTCATTTCACCTCCAAGTTGATCCTTCCCTCTGTTTTAGGAAAAGTGTGTGAGCGATGGTCTTGGTGTTAGTCACTGTCCATTCGCCATGCCTTAATTCCTTTGTTTCTTCGTATGTCGATATATTTAGACATTACTACCTCTATGTAAGCCTATATTTTTCTACAAAGCATATTTCTTAGCTGATTGATTTTTCCTTTCATTTCCTGTCCCGGTAATGTCAATTAATTTAATGTAATGCTCATTTTCCTTTATTTTTATGTGTTAATTTTGTGTTGCTTCCTCTGGCTTCGTTATATTACGTAACTCCGTGTCATCCCCCCACCCCCGTTTCCTACATACGCACTCCTCCTATCCCCACCCCTACCCCATGATTTCACAACATCTTGAGCGTCTGAGTCCTGTTTTTGACGCGGGGCATTCTAGTCCAGGTCATCCTCGTAAGTAGAGGTGTTCTCTTATTCTACCCGTTCGTACTCTCTATCTTTTTGTTTTTTTTTTGTTTTTGTATTTTAAATTTGGGTTACCGAGTCGCGCTTACGGTTTTAGTTGCACATTGATTGTAAGTACATTTTAATTAATCTTGTTTCATCTTTGTTTGTGCTTAAGTTCATTTATACACTTTTATCTTGATATTGTTTTTGTGTACCCCTTTCTTAGGTACCATGTTTAATTTTAATTTAATTTTGTTTGTTATTAAGTGATTTTAATACCTCTTCAAGTTTACCTTTCATTTTGTGTTTAGATGTAATCCTTACTTTTATGCGCACCTGTTTTAGTTTGCTTTAAATACATTAGTAAGTAGTTCACTTTGGTTTCATCCTCTTTCATTTGTAATTTTAAGTTCCCTCATCTCTCGTTCGATTTCGTCGGTCTTGGCTTCGTATTGTAACGCAGTCACGACCTACACGCTTCTGGGTTCTTCGATCAATTAGATACATTTAATTCCGCTTTTGATTTGTTTTATACAATTCATTCGTTTCCTTTTTTGGAAAGTATCTTTCTTTCGATCCGGAATCTTGGGCCCAGCACGCATCGAAAGAGACATCCTTTCCCCGCTCCTTAGCGATCCTGTTTAAGTTGTTGTTTTCGCTTCCGCTGTATTCCTCATGCCTCTGCTATTTTGTATAACGTAAAAGCACAAAGCGGTGCACATGGTACATGTTCGAAGTCTTCGTATCTGTATTTAAATGGTAAAATGCCTTAATATCAAACATTGTAAGTAGTCGGCATTGTCGGTATTATGTTTCTGCAAAATAGCTATTCAAATATTAACCCACATAACGGTAATGCAGTCATCAATATAATATAATATAATCGTTGTGGTTATGCGAGAATTGAGCAAGCCTTCATGAACTATTACTGAATACATTCTATTTACTCACAAGAGGGCCTATTCATAATGCATTTTAAACTCAATTTCACGCAGGAGCATTATCGAAACAAGCAAAATATAAATGAAACTTAATTCCGTAATGCAGTATTATTGGAACGTGGAAATAAGTCACCATCTTGTGCCCAATATTTGCGTAGTCGAAATAGCCGTGGGTTAGTACTTATGACTGTGATTCTAGAGATCTTGGGTTCGAATAATAGTTATAAATAATGTAAAAAATGTTTGTTATACTCAGTCTCCACAGGGGAGGGGGATCTCGCACCACCTGGAAATATTGCTAGGGCCTCCTCTGTCTTTCTTTAAAACATTGTTGTGATTAAACCTATCCATTTAATCCTTTTCCAAGTGTGCTCAGTGGGTTGTGAAGAATAGATAACTCCACAATGCTGTTTCCAAATGTGTGTGGGGGGTTTGTCTACCAAATTGTCATGAGCATGGAGATAGTTTTTGCCATTTTTTTTGTCTGAAAGCACCCATGTGAATGGAAGCAGATTAACTGGTTTTTTCTATCAATTAATGACTCTAATGAAGGTATCTGTAATAGCTGTACGAAATTACTGACTGACAAGTATTTCAAAGTCACTATTAAGGCTTACGGTATGTGTTTAATTTTCATTGCTTTTACGTCCCTGTTAAGTACTGCGACTTTTAGAGACGCCGGGGTACCGGAATTTCGCCCCGAAGGGAATATTTAACGTGCCAGTAAATTTACTGACACGGCTCCCTCGCATTTGCGCACTCTCAAATGCCAACTGGCAGTGCCAGGATTCAATCCTGCAACCTTGGGAACACCTGGTGAGATCGCTACCGCTGAGCCACGCAGCCAGCATAAAAGGCATATGTGAATAGAACTAATGATTCATCAGTGAAAAATCTTCCCACTAAAAATATCAAGCTCAATTAGATATTTCACGTGTACTGTAATTTGCTGTTAGAAATATCTCTAGGCTAGTCAAACTGCTGTCATAAAATAACGATTGATTTTTTTTAGCGTATGGCTTTTAGTGCCGGGAGTGTCCGAGGACATGTTCGGCTCGCCAGTTTTGTAGCTGCTTCGAGACGGACACCCAATGGGTGAGCTACAAGTACCGTTGGGGAGGGAAGGAGGGAAGTTGGAATGTAAGGACGAGGAGTTGGAAGGTAGCGGCTGTGGCCTATAGTTAGGGACCAACCCCGGCATTTGCCTGGAAGGAAGATGGGAAACCACAGAAGACCATCTTCAAGGTTGCCGGCGGGGGGATTCGAACCTCCACGCCTCCCGGATGTGAGCGACTGCCATCAGTCATGCCGTAACCACCACGGCTAACTCACCCGGTAACGATTGAATGTTTTAATGACAATATACATGTACAGTATTTCATTCTTATTGCTGCCCCTTTCAGATCAACACCCATATCCCTTCCTTATATTATGCTGCAATAAGTACGCAAAGTACTAAAAGTTAATATTTATTTGCGTTTTTTAAGTCGAATTGTGATAAACTCCAATAGTTCGTTCCGGTAGTTGTCTATTCGAGCCGTTAGATAGTAGCACTATGTGCTGTCGCCGCTGCTCTGCGTGTTAAGTGGCGAGAGTTTCCACTATTATCATATTAAGCTATTTGGTTGGTCTAAACGTATCACTGGGAGAAACGCATTTAATATACCTACTGCACACCTAATTTTTAATCGCGCCTATACTTGGCAGTGCGCTATATCGGCAATAAGAGGCCATTTTCAATAACACCGCTGGCATGGGTTCACTAACTGGCCGGTATAAAGCGCAGCTCGCATCAAGTAGGCGGTGGATTGCTCCTGCATACAGTTGCAGGTATACTGTATGTCACTACTGCAGATGCATTGGAGAATCCTTTCATGTTTGCTGGCACAAGGTAGCACTATGAGTTCATTCTTTAAAAAAAAGGCGAGTAAGTAATATGGAATTATTCAAATGACATGTCAGGTGTTACACGTCATATGTGACTACTGTAAGGCTCGTAATTTTTTTATTTGGCCATATTGATAGCCGCTTTGGCCGTATTTTATTTAGTTGGGTTGGACTAGGATGTAATAGCCTGTGACGTTTATGCAGAGCTTAGCCCGACGTTGTCTAAACAAGGTTAAGTAAAACTTTCTTCGGAAAGAAGTAGGAAGGATACCTTGCCACATCTAAGGTAACAGGCGATTTAAAAAAAGAGCATCGGCTCATTAATCGAATCTGACTGCTTTATCATCTTGGCATGTTTTATTAAACAACTCAGCTATTGCAAGACGTGGCAAGCGGACGGCAGTTTGAAGCATATACGATACCTACGCTTAGCAACTATGATCGTGTTAAGGGTAGGCTACGCTTTAGCATTGGCGCTAACGATTCTATCTGTCTTATAGAGTGCAAGCCCAAGTATACCATTGCGTTGTAGGCTATTAATATTGCACAGGACAATGGTCCGATGTGTGTAAGATGACAATAAATCACGAGGGGTACACAAAACTTAAGGGGCTGGTCGACAGCTCTGTATATATGGTGTTTAAAATGGTGGCACCTCCTTATCAGAGCATGTTCTAAATATGAAATCCCAACCTGATAAGGGTAAAGTTTATCGCAGTAGGAAGCATAATAATAACAAAAACAGATCTCTACAAGACTGCTGAACGAACGGAAGTATAAAACATTGCAATTATTTCCACAACAAAGCAGCGCTGAACCTCCCAATTACAGAGTAGTACATTAGGTATTACTTCACCGGACACGACCTAAAAAGCACGCATCGCAGTTTTTGAAACATCCTGTATAACTAATATAACATCGCTACCATGCTGTCTACAGCCACGTGACTATAGCGACATACTTTGTGCCAGCATATTCTGCCTTCGTGGTGCGTTCCAACAAGTTGTAACACGTGTTTGTGTCCCTTGGATCAGCTAAATAGAAAATCAAAGCAGAAGAGCGACGGGTCACTACTGTGGTAGGCCTGCTGCCGTATACCGTAGGCATCATGAGCAACATTCATACTGTACAATCTGAAACGGAAGAACTGTTTCACCCTTAAGAAAGTAGGACAACTGAAGGGGAATCTGAAAGACCCAGTTATTGCTACTGATCGACACGGAGTATACAGGTCGGATGTGATGAGCTTTACAATGGTCAAACTGGCGAGGTGAAAGACAGGTTGAAGGAACATAGAGAAGTATCACTGGTGGCGTTAGCTATTTTTCTTTTGGGGTGGGGGGATCGCTTACAATTCTTAACCCAATACTAACAAGAAGTTCCGTGACGAACTAAAGAGCCTACTTTTCTTAAAATTTCAGATTCATGCCAATGATTAATCTATTGGGATCTATCTAGAATAATGACGAAATTAAGTTGGTAATATCGAAATTTCTAATTAGTTCAAAATACTGTATACCTGGCATAATGTAGCCTAATAGAGAACTACAGTTGGCAGCCCTGGTGACTGAATATGTTCTTAGTTCCATCTCTTAAGGTACAGAATACAAAAATTGGGTAAGTCCAATGGATAGCGTGGACGTTACATGCAGTTAAACATTGGATCTAACAGCGCGCGTAAAATCATGTTGGCAACAATGTCATCCATGTATTGGTCAGAAATAATCTGAAATAATACAATCTATTGTTGTGCCAATTTTGAATGAAATCCATTAGTTAGTATAGAAGTTACATGCATTTTAATATTGGACCTATAAGCAGGCTTAGAATCATGTTGGCAGCACTGACGTTTATTAGGTACTCCAAATTAATCTAGAATACCAGGTACTATACATGTGCAAAGTTTAGAGCTATTGGCTAGCATACATTCTGATATATTGATATTAGGGTAACAAAAATAGAGACAGCATTTAATAACAGTTGGCAGCCCTGGCTCCTCTTAAGAATACGCTTAGTCATACCTGTTATGGTACACATAGCACACACGAAATTTGCTTGAAATCCAAATGATAGTATAGAAGTTACATGTATTTAAATTTGGACCTCTCAGCAGGCTTAGAATCATGTTGGTAGCACTGACGTATATAAGTTACTCCAAATTAATATAGAATGTCAGGTACTAAACGTGTGCATAGTTTAAAGCTGTCGGCTTGCATACTTTCTGATATATGGGTATTTGGATTTAAAAAATTGAGAGCATTTATTAACATTTGGCAGCCCTGGTGGCTCTTAAGAATACGCTCAGTTATATCTGTTTATGTACACATAGCACATACGAAATTTGGTTGAAATCCAATTGATAGTGTAGAAGTTATATGCATTTAAAATTTGGACCTATCAGCAGACTTATAATCATTTTGGCAACACTGCCATGTATGGCCTCCTGGAAATTAAACTACAATATTATTATCTATACGCGTGCCAATTTTGGAATAGCTCACTTTCAGACCTTCCAAGTTATCCAACATGGAGCTCAAATTTCAATTGCGATTTTTCAGCAGTTGGTAGCACTGACATCATTTTCAAATATGGCCGTGAGATATTCAGGTATTCTATACTCCTATCAAATTTTGTTTTGATTGCTGCAGCCGTTTAGGAGTTGATAGGGGGGGGGGGGACACACACACAGCCAGACAGACAGACAGAAGGACATACAGACAGACAGACTGACAGACACACATTTGCCCGATCTCATAAGTCTACTTTTTCCTCATTTTTGCAAAATGTGAACAGTAGGCTAAAAATGATACACTTCTTCAACTGCTGTGCTTGCTATGAAGGGCTTTGGATTACAACTGAGTTTCATAAGCTACGAGCATTCATTACAATACTTCGGATGAGTTTTCGAAATGACTACATTGAACAATGAGCTAATAGGCTACACTTCAGAGAAAGTTTAAAAAAGTTATTACCCTACTGTACTACCAAATTGGACCACACTTGCCACTCCTCACTTCAGACCTGGACACAAACACGTAATAACATTTTGACGCTGTATGAAGTCAAACATTTCTTAATGTGCTTGAAACTGTTCTTTTGAGTCCTAGCCGGGGTTGGGCAAGTAACTAGACTACAGTTACCGTTACTTACAAAAAATAGTACCTTTGTGTGAAAAGTGACTGCGTTATACAGTGAGGGCCCTCTCTTTAAAACAGAGCCTCGCAGAGGCCGTGCGGAGGACAGGTCGCAATGAGTCACCATCAGATTTATAGCATGTACCGATTACAACAGCGGGTCGGGAAGCCCTGGATGCTGGCATGACATTTATTTTATACGCAGCTGGCAAGATACCTTAGTTAAGAAACAGTAATTACGACTTGTGGTGAAGTACTGTAGCCTATTCCGTATCCCGTATTCCTCTTCTCGAGAGGAACACTTATTACAGTAATTGTGTTCGTACGATTCAGCGCCATGCGATTTTTACTTGTGGGGGAATCTCAAACAAAAGGTATATAAGAACAATCCGCGTACTCTGGAGGCTCTCGAAAACGAAATAATTGCACTGAGACGAAATATAGGTGAGGATTAAGTACAGCTCAAGCGGACCACAACTTCCTACGTCGGTGCAACGAATATCTAGAAGATGAAGGACAGCATTTCCAGCAACTATTCTGAAATTCATGTAAGTAATTATGATTATTATATAAATTAAAATGTGTAAATATGTTGAACTAGTTGGGCGCTACGCTACTGCTAGCACCTTGCCTTGCTTAACAGGCTGCTATGTACAGCGTGTTCCGATTCAACACGGAACTGGAAAATGGGTTGCCTACCCACCCGCAATCGGCTTGAAATCTGCTCGCAGCGCGCTAGCAACGAAGCTGAGTTCGATTTCACTGCTTGCCGCCTTCTTATGCAACATTGCAAAGTATTTTGCTGTTTCAAAATATATTTACACAGGCTCCACAATAAGTCTGAACGATTTCTGTTTCAGAACGTGTTATTTTACGCTTCTGTTAATGGCTTTTGCAGAGCATTTCTATGAAATAAATTTTTATTTTACAACATAGTTTATTAAAACATAATGTATTTTTGTGTTGTATTTTATTTACAACACAATGTATTGCTTTTTAACCCAATACCACAAAACGAGATACAATTTGAAAATGATTTGTTACAAAAGTGTAATCAGTCTTCGATGCGACTAAAAAAGTTAATATATCACAGACGTTCCATCTACTGCAAATGGACATTTACATAAGGTGTTTGAAGTGGCGTCTATCATTTTCCAAACAGAGGGCCACTCGTCGCATGAAGTTCTCTCTTGCGTTCGACAACATCTGAGGGATAATTTCCGCAAAGGATTCGGTAATGACGAGCTCCATTTCTTCGGGGTTTGTGGTGATCTTAAAAATACTCTCGACCTGACGAAGCCACAAATGAAGAAATCCAGGACGGTCAGATCAGTTGAACGTGGTGGGAATTCTATAAAGCCGTCAATTCCTATCCACCAGCCAAGAAACAAACGGTTTAAAACTTCTCTCGCCAGTCTGGAGGAGTACGCTGGATGACCATCGTGTTGTTCAACTCCGCCAATGTAAAATCATCCAAGATGTCCTGGAGTATGAAATAAGACTAAACTGCATGTGTTCGTCGTCCTATCATTTTACATTGTTACAGATAGAAATCGTTGAAACTTACTGTATTCTTAATTAAACTCAATTTTGTAAGAAATCACTTCGAAATTTTACCTCGTTTTGTGGTATTGGGTTAGAAAACAAAAAATTGTGTTATAAATAAATTACAACACAAAAATGCATTAAGTTGTAATAAACTATGTTGCAAAATAAAATTTTATTTCATAGAAATGGTCTGCAAAAGGCATTAACAGAAGCGTAAAATAACAAGCTCTGAAACAGAAATCGTTAAAACTTATTGTGAAGCCTGTGTAAATATATTTTGAAAGAGCAAAATACTTTGCAGTGCTGCATAGGAAGGCGGTAATCAGTGAAATCAAACTCAGCCCCGACGCTAGCGCGCTGCGAGCAGATATCAAGCCGAATGCGGGTAGGTAGGCAACCCATTTTACAGTTCCGTATTGAATCGGAACACGCTGTACATAGCCTACTGTACATACTTACAGATAGAAAGTGAAGCAAGGATAACTTAAAAAGATGGCATATTGACTTTCACGCCCAGTGAATTAAAACCCAGCAATTTTTCTAAAGTAAGTAAACAATTTTATGAACAATTTCAGCTCCGTTACGCAGCATTCGTGCAATAAATTTGACTCCTGAAGTTCTCCACCCGTGCACTTGCGTGTGTAGGCCTATATACATTCTTTATATTACTACAGGCACCGCAGTAACATAGGATATTTTACTGTGGTGTATGTAGTAATATATTTGCATTCAATGCTTGGATTGGGATCGAGGTGGTCTTTCTTGGGCTAGAAGTGGGAAATCACGGAAAACTACTTAGCATTATGTGATACCTGAGGTGGGAATCGAACCATCTTCCTCCCAGTTTTCTCTCTCAAGTCTGAGTTTATTCTGTTCTAACTCACAGACCCTCTCCTTTACAGAATTTCGCGGCAACGTTCTTATTAGTTCCTTCCTATTGTTGCAGGAAGGAAGGTTTCAAAGAATCTTGTAATGCTTTAAGTACATTTCCCAGCAATGAGTTTAAAGTATTTTGAAACCTACAAAAGATTTATTTTTGAAAGACGTGGTGATTGAGAATTCTTATTGCAATCGATCTGTTAAAAACATATTTTTTAAATATACAATGGTCTGCCATTGGTAGGAGAAAGGTAAAGTAAAGGAAAGTGAAGTTACAATACGTTGATAGTAATATTCTAAATGTATATTTATTGGATTTACAGTGCAACAAGTTTGGCACTGCAACTCAAATTGAATAGCATGAGGTGGTTGATTAATGCTGATTTCTCTCAAATATAATATGTCTTCTTCCAATCTTTATTTCACGTGGAGTATGTGGTTACTACCATAATTGAGCTGTCCGCCTTTCATATGCGTTGAGTCTGTGAAATACGACGTAACCATCCAAATATTCCCTAAACCCAGGTAAATCTCCATGGATGACGACATTACACTATTAAATAACTTCCTTTCCTGTCTTACTCGGTCTCCAGCACGAGCCATCACACAAACTAGTAACACCGATCGGTGAGCGAGTTGCCACGAGGGACACAGCAGCTACAGGGCCATTCGCACGAGTTCACACTCACAGTGTCCATACACATGTTGTAGTTCATTGCCTAGAATTAATAAAAAGTAGGCCTTAATTATACATGTTCATCTGTGAAACTGTTTCAACAGAAGGATATAACTGACCCATTTTCATTTTTTGGAGCCCCTATACTGAACCCATGTACCATTGGCTCAAGGGATCGAATCCATGTATTTTTGTAAAAGCAAGGAAGGAAATATACAGTCTTCAGATGAACATAGGAAGATTTTTATACACGAAGGCTAGCGTAACGTTGTGTAAGAAGTTGGAAGCCAGGTGGCCTGGAAATGAGATCATGCCTGACGCATCAATAAGGGACTAGTCACGAATATAAATAGAACGAGTGGAACTTTCCGAGCGAGTGACAAGGAGCATGTTTCGGAAATCGCCCTTACCTTGCAGTAAAACGGCAACAGCGCAACTGTGCCAGAAGAAGAAGAATTAAATTTAACCCATTTGTAAGAATAAAATTAACTAAAGAAATACATCATTGTGAATCATTTCGGATTAGAGATTTTTGTGTGGAGAAAAAGGTTTTAATAATGGCCCAGGAGAGAAGTGCAAACGTGGCCATGCGTCATTGGGGGTTTCCCGAGACCCAAGGAGTGGGGAATTAAAAATCAACTGCAACACCCACACAGCTGAAGACTAAATTTTATTAAATATCTCAGAACTGCACGATCGATTTTTATGTGCAGAGAGGTCATGTTACGTTTAGAAAACGAGCTTTCCAGAGATATAATTTTAAATAATGTGCGACCATTATTTCAGAAGTTGGTTCTGGAAAAGGCTTGGATTTTATCTTTTTGTAGCCAAAGAGTATATAAATCCTGGCAGAACCAAGCCAAACATGCAGTTTCCGATAGCCCAAGGGGGGCGTCAGGCTACATCACCGAATGCAGTTTTAGTCCGTCCAGGGGGCGTGACGCTACATCACATCATGCAGTTTACTAAGACTCCTTGAGGGGAGACGCTACATCACCGAAGGTAGTCTACAAGCATTCCTTGAGGGGAAACGCTATATCACATCGTATAGACAGTATCCGACAGCCAGAGGGCGTCGCTGTATCAACAACCAACGTGCATCCGTAGGAGATAGCCGATAAGTATTATAAAGTATCGCCGTGTGGAGAATTAGGAAAATCCTAATACAGGATCTAGTTCCGCCAGTATCAGTTTTACAGTGAAAAGTTCAGTAATTACAGTCAGAATAGGCTGCGAACTTAGAACAGGCGATAGGTCTTCAAAATACAGTCCAATTAAACGACCGAAATATCGTAACGTTTTGAAGTACCATAACAGCGAGATAAACATTCTATCAACGTTAAAGAACCCGACCAGGGTCGGACAAAATAAGGTTCGCATAGGGTTCTGAAAAATAGGAATTCGAGAACAGAATAAGCAGCAAGGAGAAGTAAATTCTAGACATTGTTTCATGGAAACAAACGAACTATAAAAAAGCACTAAGTTACGAGGAGTATTAGATGCTAGATATTAATAGGTCACCGATAGAGAATCTGGGAGACCGTGGACAAGACAGACTTTCGTTAGACCAACCAATAGGGTCTAGGAAGAAGCAGTTCAAGTAATAAATAATAGCTGATCGTCAGGAAACCGGATTTGAAGGAGTGCTATTCCGGGGAGGAGGTAGATGGTTCGAGACTTTCATATTGGTTAGAGAGGAAGCCGACATTTACGAATTTCACCCTTGGAGACGGGAAGTAAAGAAATCACGTGTGAAAGGCATAATAAAAGCCTTAGTGATTAGAATCTGAAAAGCCTCCGTGGCTTAGGCGGCAGCACGCCAGCCTCTCACCGCTGGATCCGTGGTTCAAATCCCGGTCACTGCATGTGAGATCTGTGCTGGACAAAACGGAGGCAGACAGGTTTTTCTCCGGGTACTCCGGTTTTCCCTGTCAAAATTTCATTCCAGCAACACTCTCCACTATCATTTCATTTCATCTGTCATTCATTTAATCATTGCCCCAGAGGAGTGCGTCAGGCCTCGGCAGCCGGCACAGTCCATATCCTCGCCGCTAGATGGGGGCTTCATTCATTCCATTCCTGACCCGGTCGGAGACTGGAAACAGGCTGTGGATTTTCATTTTCATTTTCAGTGATTAGAATCTGTGTAGTGTAAATATATAAAATTTGTGTTAAATAGTAATGTTTTAGTGATTTTATTGTGTATCATAGAAGAATACACCAGTGTAATTTAAAATGTTATCAGTGTTTAATGTATATGAGTTATATGTGTATCAAGATATGTCAGTGTATGAAATGAATCTGTGCAATATGGATTAATTCACATTGTGGGCGAGATGAAACATCGTTGGAAAGCACGATATTCGACCGTCTGAGCATGTGAGTAGATATTTTCATTATGTAATGTGTTGGGAATTTGTTTGTGTACAATCCACCTGAGTTTGAGAAATAGGGATGCTTTTAAATAACAGATAACAGAATAAGAGCGCGATCTGAACAAAATTGATAAATTATAAATAATTATGTGAAATGAATAAATCCTTAGAGGAAATGTGTGAAATAAAATATCAATGTATTTGATAAAAGTTATGAAAGCAAGCGGAAAATATAATAATAATAAAAATTATTTGAATGAAGATTAAGTTGAATTATATGAAAGTAATAGATTTTGAGCTCTTGTAAAGGAATAAAGACATGGTGAATACATGTTCTTAAAGTATAACGATTATTGTCACGGGAGAGGATTAATATAAAAATTGAGATATAGATAAATTGTTGATGTTGAATTTATCAGTTCTTTGGAAGACGCTAGGCCTTAAAGTAATGTATAGCGCATTGTCGCGCATTAAAGAAAATTGTCACGCTAGGAAGAAGTTGAATCTAAATATACTTGGTAAATTAATTGTGAGGTACAGTTGATTGCGGTAATTGAGCTGTTGTAAGTCCTCCAGTATGGGATTGGTTCCCGAGGCCATGTTTGTTGTATTGTATTGAATAATAGGGAGCGTATTTATTGTATTGATGAGCGCAGATTAGACCGAGGTCATCCTAAGACGCTGAATTGTTGTAAGTCCTCCAGTATGGGATTGGTTCCCGAGGCAGTTGAGAGAGTCAAACCTAGACTCGTATAGTTGTGGAAGCCCCTAAATATCGTCGTTATATTGAATTATTCTTACCCATCAATGATGACACCTCATAATTAATAAATGCCAAGTTTACGAAAGTGGTCTATGAACCTAAATAATGTTGTAAAAATAATGAAAGGAACGCCAGGTCGTTTCAGAGAACTGTGGAGAAGAAATAGCTGTTTTTAAAGCATGAATATAGCGGTCTCGAGAAGACGAGACAGAGAGCCTCCCCTCCCGGGCCATAAATCAAGTCAAGTGTAACGGTCAAACCCCTGTTGGAGTAGGGTCGGAGAAGACCGTCTGCTGGAAATAATGATACACCGTGAGTGTTTAGAATTTGTTAATGACCCGGGACTTGAACCGAGGTCCTTGTAGATTGAAAGTACCGCTTGCCCGTTCAGATCGTAGCTTTCTTATGTGATAATGGTCTTTTAAGACAAATAAATAAAAATCCCTAATGTAATATTGTATTGATGTAGGATTTCATAAGTTCAATGAAGACAATTAGATTTCGGGAGTGATCATAATCTTTGACTTTGTTCAAGTAGTCTTCGGTAACTCTGGAGTACACAAGTAATTTTCCAGTCACTGTAGTGAATTTGTTAGCTTGAGAGATGGTAACATAAGAACATTGTGAGATGCCCAAAGGTTTAAATAAAGGAATAACATTTATTTTAAATAAGATTATATATTGTTTTGATGGTAAGAAGCTCAAAAAAAAATGATTTTGAGATTTGTGAAGAATAACGCATCTTATATTGGAAAGTATCGAGCCATGGGAGCTCGTGTTTGTATTGAACTTTAAAGTGACACTTTATGGAAGCGAAAGTAATTATAATTTTGTTGGTTTGAAGGAAACCATGTGTTTTCATATAATATTTGTTTGATTTTATGTGTTCCTTGTTCACTTTGAACAAGTTAGAAGGATTGGTCAGTAGTTTAATTGTTTAATTTGTTTTTAGCGCCATAATTTTGGTTAATTAAATGTTTTAAAATAGGAGTTGATTTTGTTTTTATTTTGGAAGTGTTTCCTCTATTTAATCCACAATGTGTAAGTCACAGAGTGGGGAGAACGTACCAAAACCCCGAAAATCCCGATTTGAGCATGGCTGGCATACTGTGATTTGCATATTTCCTACTGAAAGGGCACAATACGAACCCTGGACTCGAACAAAAGATTCACGAAAATGACTTTGGCGCGATCATAACTATTGAGTCATTCTAAGTCGGGCTCCGAATATGCCTCATTTGTAACTCTGGTGTCGCCTGTACCTTCACGGTCATCTCTGCGATATTCAGGAAGCTGCTCCTTGTTCCCCCGTCATTTAAGACGTGTAAATGAGCCCTAATCGTGGCGTAGGCCGTGGTAATGTAGTTGGCTAATGCGCCTGCAGAGAAAGCAGGAGATTTGGGTTCGAATACTGACTGCGCTCTCATTTTCAAGTCCTAAACAACAGTTATATTAATAGAGTGACACACACACTGATGTAGTCACCACAATAACACAAGTAAACCGAGATACCGAAAAAAATATACTGTCTCTAAATGAAGCAACAGCAACAACTGATAAAGGGGGTGTGATGGCGCAGCATTCAAGCTGTTTGCCTCTCACCAAGGTGGATCGGGTTCGATTCCCGGTCAGTGTATGTGGGATTTTAGAAGTGAAATGCTATGTCCTATGGTTCGGATTACACGTAAAAAGGAGGTTCCCGTGGCTCATGATCGCAAGATTAACGGTCACGAAATCCTTCCTGATTTTGTTTAGCAACAACTGTTTATACATGCACATCCAGTGATCAAGAACAGTGCTAGCGAAGAACGCCAATGCACAGGTGATGGAGGAATAACCCAGGAACAATCAACCATACGTAATCTTTAGAACGCACTGCGTCAAGAGTAGGAAACTTCTGCCAAACTTCACTCCACTTACCTGGCTGGTCTCCAACAGAATAATCCTATAAACACACAAACAAACTTCCGGTGTATTGTTGATCTGTAATAGTTACTATTTCCTCACGCATTGCGTGACTTACACCGTGAATCATTCTGATAATGCCCTCTACAGCTAGAGAAAGGATGTCATTCTTTGGCAGTGTTTTCTCAACGTTTTGTGACTCTCGGAATGCGTACAGGAAACGTCAATAGGCTACAAAGCATGCAAACAGCACACCTTCTGTAACCTACATACAGCATTGAGAGACATCGCCGGCGTTTGTATGTTTTCGCCCGTAGAACAGGCTCAAACGATCCGGCTTGGAACTATATACAAACAATAGTTGTTTCATTTGAGGGGCTTGGACATCGTGGTCATTTAACCTCGTGTACTTGCGTGTGTGTGTATATACTGTATATAGAATTTGTCTGATAACCTGTGTAATTGTGTTGTATATAGTAGTGTGTGTATTTGTAAGTTAGGCGAGGATTAGGAAGGAGGCGGCCGTGGCCTTAAGTTAGGAACTATACCGACATTTGTCTGGAGTGGAAGTGGGAAACCACGGAATACTACTTCCAGGATGGCTGAGATGGAAATCGAACCGACCTCTTCTCAGTATTGCCTCACGTGGCTGAGTGTAACGCGTTCCAGCCCTAGATCAGAATTAAATTTCTTGACAGAGCCGAGGATCGAACCAGGAGGTGACTTCCAAACAATAGCATATGCGGTCATACGTGCATACAAATTTTCCAATGCGTGAAAAATGGATCTTATAACCAATTTAATGACTGGCACTTCGCAATGGTTTCTATCGCTGCACCATCTATTCAAACCTCGTAGGGAACTACCCTGCTGAACACCAGAAAATCAGTAATGTTTGATGACATAGTCCCGCGAGCATTAATGTAAGTAGGGCAACAACCAGCAAGCAACAACCAGAAGGAAAAATGAAGGCAAAAGCAGCAACAAAACGATGAATTTCACTGCTGTTAGTCTTGTTTTCTCCAATAGCCTTTACATGTACTAAAAACGTATAATTTGCCTAAGGTGGCTAAAAGTATTCTTTCCTTAGTATAAGTCGAAAAGAAGAAAAAATCTTGTAGGTCTACTGCGCCAGAAAACCTATTAGGTATAATAATAATAATAGTAATAATAATAATAATAACCATAATAACAATAATAATAATAATTCATTTTAGCAGATTTTTATTTATGAACAACATGTTCAGTATAGAACATATAGCCTACTTCCTCCTGAATGCATGGGTATAGTTATAACTCTTTGTCCTTTTCAAGGATTATAATAATTGAAGGTTGGTTGTAGCAGCTTGTTGAAATACAACGTGCTCTATGGATATTAAACGTTTGACTAAATCCTCACATGAATTATATATACACACACTAATACAGCCATCACAGTAACACAGGTTATCAGACAAAATACAACTATCACCCAAGTACACGGGGTTAAATGACCATGATGTCCATGCATCTCAAATGAAACAACAACAACAACAACAACAACAGCTTCCTACCCAAATCCTTCCTCGCATAAAAGTACACACACTAGTAAGCCTACATACATCAGATTGACACAGGTTATCAGACAACTACACACACCCGAGTAAACGGGGCTACAAGACCATGATGCCGCAAAACCCCTACAGAATCAACAACAAAAACAACAATAACAAGATTCTCGACCGTGGATCAAGGTCAACGATTATTAATCGCTGTATTCGAGTATTGAAATATGTGGTGTTATAAGCATACCGTGTATAAAATATTTTCGATTGCAAAAATACACTACAATGATGAACCCGCTGAGCTATGGTTCATGTGATATTTTTTTATGACAGAGCATTTATGATGGGATGTTGTACTTTTGAACACACCCAGGAAGCCACGTGAAGCTGAGAGATCACGCGATACTTTGAAGTAGCGGTGAATCGCACTTTTGACTTTGGTGTAAACTGCTAATTATTATCTGAGGTCTTATTAATTATTTTTATCTTTCCTACGAGACTCAGAATATTCCATTTCGTCATGCTGCATTATTAAAACATTTTGGAGAATGTTTATTTTTACTTTAGGTAAGGTAATACCCTTGCAGATACGCAAAAAGGAACGTAAGTAGTCGCTCAACGTTTTCGTTTTGACGACCTACTTTCTAGAGACACCCAGTACCGGAGCACTGCGTCTTGAGAATCCGCCTTGTGTAGGCGTGGAATTACATTTGTCCTACGAGACGTAGAAGAATATCCGCTGTTTAGCGTTAAAAGTGATTATAAGGTGCCATCGAGCATGCAAATACTAATTCACTGTTGTTGAAGTCCAGTGAATTAAATAAGAAGCTTGGGAAATAATTATTGGCAAGTATAGTGTATTGCACAACATTGCTGTAACATCACATATTACCCACGCGTATGTGGAGGGCAGATGCCTAGTGGAAATATACAGGTAATAGTGTTACAATTATCCTGAATAAGTGTGATTATAATTGTATGAGATATTTAAATTGCCAAAGTGGAAATTTCATCTTTGAAACGTCGTATAATTCACGGATGCTGCGTGATACAAAAGTAGCGTCACTAGCACGTGCAGCATTACAAAATAGTGTTAGCTCACATGCTAATCCACATCTGCAAGATTAAGGCTGTGTCGTATTTTATAATTGAAGCCTATAATAGTCACGACGGACATTATAATTTTGGAAGTGAGAGGATGAATAATCACGCAACTTATTTCGCTACCCACGTGATTGGACTTTTATTCACCATGGTTGAAGCAGTCACCATGGGCTAATACCATCCCGGTATGGGGGGGTGACGTTTCTACAGGAACCAGCATGATGGTGGAACTTCCAGAACGATGAACGAGAGGGAAGGAGCCAAAATGCCATTTCCAGGCATATCCACGAAGATGTCGACAGGGACAAATCGAACCCTGGTCTTTGGGGGAGTCCAGATGGGAATCCTGATGAGGAGGATACCGATCCAGAGAGCCAGAGAGGTTTATGTACAACCCTTGTTGTGGAATAGAGAGCTGAGTGAGAGCTCCTCCATTTCGTGAGTTTTTGTCACACCCCTTCTTTGTTCTAGTTTCTGGTGGTATAGTAGTTTTAATGTAGTTTGTGAATCAACCACACTCAGTGTCAGCCATTTTTCTAGGTAGGGATGTAACTAGATTAGTTAGATGTCATTTATTTCAGTTTAGAGTGAGACACCCTTGGGGTCAGACATTTTGGTCAGCCCTGGTGCAGCTTGGTGAACGTCGTGGAACGTCAATGCCTACCTTTTTGCTGAACCTGATCGTAGTCATTTTGAGGCTATTTTGTTCAACCCTACTTGGGGTAATTTTCAAGTCTTTGCTGACTGTAGTTATGGCAATCAGATGCTTTGGTTATTAATTGACTGCATTCTTCGCAGCCATCCTTTGTTACACCCCTGACTGTCGTTAGAACGGTCGTATCATTTAGGTAGTCGACAGTAACTACCAGTTTGTAAATGCATTATATTTCATTTTGAATAAGCTCAGAAGCTATTCTTGGTCATGTTTGAACCTAACAACTAGAAGGAATGTTTCGTTGCCTAGCATCGAACGCGGTTCCCAACGTATCATTAAGCAGATCTAGTGTGTGAATCTGTGCCACCTTTATCATATTTTTCTTGTGTCGTGTGAGACACGTTTTTATTTGATGTTCTAGCAACTACTGAGTTGCATTTTTAAAGCAAAGAGCTTCAGTTATTGTAAGCTTACTTTCATTTAGACGTCTTTGGTAGAAAGACGGAATTGTATTACTATACTCAGATTTATAGCGTGCGTTTGATACACGGACTCTGTAGAGATCCGTAACCTATGGTAAAGTTTTTTATGAACCGGCCAGGTGCAGGTTTTGTATTGATTAAATCGCCGGCCTTGAATAAACTGGTTATGTAACCCAGTGACCTAGAGCACGCCTGCTTCATTGTGAGACAAAACTACTATAGACGAGGACAGAGTACAATTTGTATTCGCTTTTCCTTTCATTGCTATTTTGCTTATGGAAATCAGTTTCCACTCTTGTATTTGATCACTTGTTTTATGGATCGGTTTTTGTTAGTTTAACGCTCTGTTGCGTGTATTGTCGAATGACAGGTACAGTTATGTAAGGTTTTCTATAGGATGGTGAAGTCTACCCTGTTATAGCAGGATGTTATTGTATGCTTTGTCCGGGATGATCCCGTTGACCAGATGTTATTGGAAGGTAACTGTTGTACAGGCCTATCCCAGAGTTATTGAACGCGAGCTTAGCGCCGCTGGTAACCCGTGTTATTGTGTGTCCGAGTTGTTATACTCGTTGATTATATTCCGACTGTTGAGTCGAGGCTTTTTGGTGGAGAATAATCTCAGTTGGAGACACTCCGTGCCCAGGCTATTGTCAATGTTATTCGCCATAAACCTACGATAAACCTATAAACCGACATCCTAATAATAAGACGCATAATTGTTGTAAAACAAGCCTAACTAACGATTCTTTCTATCTAACTTTGTTCTTTGCATTCTGGAACTGTTGACATAGCCGTGCAGTTGAAGATAATTTCCTTGTGAGGAAATGACTAGGACAGTTGACATTTTTGTAGCGACCTGAAGCATGTGCGAACCTAGAGTTCGTAGCTTGTGGAGCTCAGGCCATGCGATGTCAGACGTGGTCTCAACTGCGCATTCGTCACCGTAACTATACACATTAGATGACTATGGTTTACAAATAGTAAACCAAGGTGTAGGCAGGAATTTTAATAAAACTACTGTGTCTATTTCGTTATTAATTTATGATGTCAAGTGTATTAAACCCTACATGTTACTTTATTGTGTGCTGTTAGCACATAGTTATTAAGCATAATTAAATTGTTTGTTTTTCATGGCTGTACACTTAGCTTTTGGATGTAATTGTTTTCTTTTACGGACGTCATCGCCGTAAATTTTGTTAATTGATAGGACTTAGCTAGTTGAATTAATGTTAAATTTAAATGTCGAAATGGTACCATCCTAACCTAGATTTGTTTTGCTACCCTGTTAAATGTAAATTCAGATATTAGCTTGATCTTGTAACTTGAACTAGGGACTTGCGTCGTACCATATTCCTAGCGTTGCTGTTGTTGCTTTATCATTGTGAGTTAGATCTTTCGCGAGGGTTTTCAGTAACTTCTCAGGTAGGGGACCTGCTCTTTATCTTTGTTTATTTATTAATTTGCGGACTAGCCGATTATAACCCTCCGAACTAGGCTAGGGGCTTGTGAATTTTAATAAATTTTCACGGTGTTTTACATGAGTCTGGATGTTTATTTTCTCAGTCTAGTTTTAAGGTGAACCTTTCCTTAGGCGGTCTATGACCATCGTCACCATGTACCACGATCCCTGTGGACTACGGACTCTCGTGCCGCTTTAGCCTTTATGGAAGGTCACCTGATCCTCACGGTATTTTTTATTCGATTTATGTGTCGTTAGTTGAGTCATCGTGGTTGTTGACGCAACTAAACGGTCTCATAAAATGGCGCACAACGTTGTGGGCGGACTTGGGTCACATAAAATGGCGCCCAACTCATGTGCCGACGTTAACGTGGTGACCCTCAGTACCATGTTATTTTTTTTGAGGATCCTAATGTTGATTATTGGTAAATTGACAGGACTGGGACGAACTTAGAACGTCGTACTGCAGATCAATTGACCGCATGGCATTCATGTTTGATAGAAGTCCATGGGGTGAGGCTTTAGTGTTGGATAAATGAAGGATAGGATTTTCTTTGATGATGCCTCATCCTAAGTAAATGTAATACTTTGCTTTGCTCACCGTTGTCTTTGTAGATGTAGAAGCACTTAGTTTGCATACTCCAGCTGTACTCGTGATATTTATATAAATGAAGCAAGCTTTATACCACCAAGTAACTAATCATAGCTGTAAGTTCCATTAGAAATTGACCCCTCACTTTCTCATATATTTCTTATCTATGGATGAGGAAACTATTCGTCGTGTGTTTGGAGAGATGATGGCAGGTGTGAATGCCAATCTTCAACAGATTACTGCTGACTTAGGTCAGAATACTCAGGCTGTAAACACTGTAAGTGGTCATGTGGACCAGGTTAGACAGGAAGTCAACAATGTTAGTGGTCATGTGGACCAGGTTAGACAGGAAGTCAACAATGTAAGACAGGACTTAGAGATTAACACCCACTCTGTAAACAATGTTAGGGCTGATTTAACTCAAGTCAGGGCAGACATGGACACATATAGGATCGAAGCGAGAAATGATCTGACGGCAGGTTTAGCAGCTGTTAGGGTTGATGTCATACGACACCATCAGGAGGCTAACCAGCGCGTAGATTGCTTAACCGACCAGATGAATAGAGCTAGGGAGGAGGTGCAAAACCGATTGGAGGAGCACACAGCTCAAATTCAGACAACCTTGAATAAAGTCCAGATAGACATGAGAGCAGATCTGGAACATACCAGAGAAGAATTCGGGACTCGACTAGATCACGTCGAGGGATTTATCGGAAATGTGAAGAAGGACATGGCAACCATGAACGTTGGTTTAATCTTGATGAGAGGAGCTGCCAATGCCGTTAATAACAACGTGAAGACTATCGTTGATGGCATGATGGAGATTAAAGAGGAACTTAACACCAACAGGAGAAACATTTCTGAATTGACGGAAACCGTAGCCAGTCTACGTGAGACAGTTGATGTTCATCATGAGGAACACAAAATTGACCTCATGTTATTGAGAGGTGACCTCAACGAACACGAGACCACAGTCGAGGCTAAGGTAGCCGAGGTTAGAGACGATGTGGGTAAAATCCAAGAAAATATGTCCAGAGTTGAAGGAGATATCGATTCCTTACAAAAGAGATTTGAGGAAGTCGCGGTGACCGAGAGGTTAGACCTCAGTTATAACCTTAGGACGGCCATACGCGAGGTAGACACAAACCTCAAGGGAAAGGTTGACAGGATCGAGCTGCAATTGAACGACTTAGGCAACAAAGTCGCAGCCAGAACCATCCCAGGTCTTGAAGTAATAGAAAGACGCCTGGACAGACTCGAGACGACTCCAAGAGAGAGACACGTACACCCACAGACGGGACAATCTCAGGAAACGCCTATATCTCAATCAGGAGGAATGATGCCTACCCATTTCCAAACCAGCGCGCCTATGGAATCGCAACCGTCACAATTCACTAATTTAGCGCAAGGTCAGACCTTGAACTTTGACGCTCACCCGTTTCAACCAGCATCTAATCGAATTAGTCATGAGACTAACACTCCTACGCAGAGTTACATGCAAAATACTTTCAGACCCGCGAATACGCAGGGAAATGTCACCATAATTCGTTCAAGAGAGGAGCAACCAGCTCGCTTCTCGGGAACTGGGAGCGGTGTTACTCCTGTGGAATTCCTAGCAAATGTCGAAAGCTACTTACGTGATACTATGGTAACTCCAGAGAGGGAACTAAGAGTCATAGAGCGACTGCTTGAGGGACAAGCCGGTACCTGGTTCAGAGCATTCCGATACTCATTTACAGGCTACCAAGACTTTAAGGAAGCGTTATTAAGAACATATTGGTCGAGCGACATCCAGCAGAGTATCCGAGCTGAGATGTACACTCGAAGGTACAGTTCCAATACACCTACTCGTTATGCGAATTACTTCGCAATACAGCTCGCGAAGCCCCGTTGTCTTCAGCCTCCGTTGTCCGAACAAGATTTGGTGAACACAATTGTTTGGCAGTACCCTGCGGATGTACAACGTGTGTTAATCGCTGCAGGGGCATCCACTTTCCAGCAGTGTGACCAGATACTGCGAAGGTTGGATGCTAACACAGAACAGTTTCCTACACACCGTCAGCAGAAGGCTGATAGGCGCGAGGATAGACATATGAATCTGACGACTGTTGATAAAGTGAGCCAGACGCCACAACAAACACAAACCACAGAGGATTCTGGGCGACGTGATAACAATTACAGTTATAACAGGAGAGAATGGAATAACACTCCGTATACTCGAAATCAACATGATGACCGGCGAAGTCATTGGGACCGGCGATTCGACCGAAGGACGGATGACAACCGACGTCATGAAAACAACCGCCGAGGGAATGAAGGAAGAGATCAGCAACACGGACGTATCCGTAGAGACTATCGATATAGTGGGGGTTACGACAGAAATCGAGACCCTAGATACCAGCCAGACAGGGATTGGAAAGGAAGAGCACGGGAGAGCCGTGAGTACCTCCAACAATTGAGAGAATTGCAGATTCAAGAAGAGGGTGAACGGAACCCTACTTCGAGGGAAAATAGACATTCGGCGCAGGAGACGGAGCAGAACCAGCCCAGTACTTCTCGCCATGACAGAAAAAAAAACTCCGAAAAATCAATAGATTCTTGTTTGGTTGAGCACCGAGTAACTGCCTCTATATTACTCTGGGAGCCAATCCAAGAAGACTTGTTGGACGAACGACGAACGACGAACCACAATTATGAATTAACACGTCTACCCAAGATTGTAGCCACCTTGAATGAAGTCAGTGTAGTCATACTCATCGATACTGGAGCGATGATTAGTGTAATTTCCGCCGATTGCCATGCCAGACTGAGAGCAAACTCTGAGGTGACGGAGTTGCCCATTTCAGCTGTAAGAGTCAGAGGTGTCATACCTGACCGCGTTGTAACGTGCAAAATCCAGATTTTGTGTACTGTGAAGATTTCGAGCCACGTATACTTGCACGAATTTCTCGTAATGAAGGGCCTGCATCATGATGCCATTTTAGGCGCAGACTTCATTAGAAAATATGATGGAATCATTGACATGGGACGGAACACGGTAGAGTTCAAGCCGAACGAACCCATTCAGATGAGCCTAATTGAAGAAGAACCGGAATTCCTATCCGAAGTAGACGTAGTCGAAGCATTAAATGGCAAGGAAATTGAGGCGACACTACACGCCGACGAAGAGGCAGAATCGTTATCAGCACCCACACATGAGGATCTTGAGGCGATACTGAACGAATACAGAGATATATTCGACACCACACCTGGTGAGATATTAGACTACGAGTATGATCTTGTATTACTGGACGATTCCCCATTCCAGAAAAGGATCTATCCGATTGCCGAGAAACATCTCGAAGAAGCTGCTAAGAAGATCCATGAGATGGAAGCAGCAGGCACAATCAAGAAATCACCGACTCCTTTCTTGAATCCCATAATACCTGTGGTTAAGGTAGATGGAAGCTTGAGACTTTGTCTTGATGCCAGAGCCTTGAATGAACGCCTAGCTCCTGAGCACGACAGACCGCCCAAGATTAGGGACATTCTCAGGAAGTTCAAAGGAAAAAGGATATTTTCATCATTAGACTTGGTTCAGTCTTATTACCATATCAGATTATCTGAGCATACTCAGAAATATACTGGATTCTTGTTTGATCAGACTACTTATGTGTTCCAAAAACTACCATTTGGATTGAAAAATGCCGGAGCCGCATTAATCAGAGCACTTGATGCCAAGCTGACTCATGAAGTGAAGCAGAAAGTAATATGTTATGTGGATGACATAATCATAGCTTCGGGAACAGAAGAAGAGCATTTAAAGACATTGCGCCTTGTTTTTGAGAATCTCCGACAGGCAAATTTTAAGGTCAAGTTTGACAAGTGTCGATTTTTTCAGGAAGAAGTGAAATTCGTAGGACACATAATCAATGGAGAAGGATATAGACCGAATCCGGCAAAGATTAGAACTGTTGCTGCATTTCCAACACCAACCCGTGTGAAACACGTGAGACAATTCTTAGGAATTCTCCAATTCTTTGCTGCTCATTGTGAGAAGTATTCCGAAACTGTTGCACCACTGCAAGGATTATTGAAAAAGAACTGCAGGTGGAACTGGAATGATGAATGCGAGATAGCTTTCAGGAGAGCTAAACAGATGCTTGTGGACTCAATTCAGTTAGAATATCCAGATTACTCTCGGAACTTTATTCTAGAAACTGATGCATCTGCCATTGGTATAGGAGCCATTTTACTGCAGGAAGATGATGAGAAGAAACGTCATTACATCGCTTTCTTAAGCCGACGTTTAAGAGCACATGAATCTCACTACTTCACGACCGAGATAGAAGCACTTGCAATTGTTTACGCACTTGAATACTGGCAGAAACTTCTGTTAGGTCAGAGGATTATTGTGAGAACCGATCATCATGCGTTGACCTTCATCTTGAGAACAAGACTGGCAAGCGACAGGATCACACGTTGGACGCTGTTTCTCCAACAGTTCGATTTGGAAATAGTTTATCGACCAGGCAGAGAGAATGTGTTGGCCGACATCCTCAGCCGGAATCCTGAAGCTACTGTTAATGCCATAGACATCGAGGGAGAATGCGAGGAACACCTTCGCCGATTTCGACATTTACCTGAAGGACAGCGACGTGAGGAGGAACTCAGACATATTATCCGTTTCCTAGAACGAAGAATGGATCCACAGGATGATCATTATGCAAGGATTGCTGCTGTTGCAGATGATTATTTGATTTATCATCGTGTCTTATACAAGTTTGTAGACGAGGACCACACTCAACTGCGTGCAGTTATTCCTAGGAGATACCAAGAATCTGTTATTCTTATGGTACATTTATCCATTGGACATGGTGGAACAGACAAAACCATTGCAACTATCAAGGAGTCTTTCACATGGAAAGGGTTAGAAGCCACCGTTAGACAGTGTTTACGTGCTTGCGACGCATGCCAGCGGAACAAGTACACGTCACACTTGCTGAAGGAACAACCTAGACCAATACTACCAACTCAACCTAGAGAGTTGTATGCACAGGACCTGTATGGCCCAATACCTAAGGCTCGTCGTGGGAATCGATACATCGTTGTAACGGTGGATGTGTTCACGAAATATACGATGCTTCATCCGATTCAAAAAGCTACTGCACATCAGATTATTCAGAGGATTAGACGTCAAGTGATACCGGAGGCAGGAAAGCCACAATTCTTGTTGACTGATCACGGATCACAGTACACCTCAGCAGAATTTGCCAATGCCATGAATGAGCTTGAAATAGGTCATGTTTTATCATCTATTCGACATCCAGAGAGCAACCCAGCAGAATGCGTGATGTCTATTATCGCAAAATTCTGTCGATTATATTGTCAAGAAGAACACTGGCGATGGACTGAAGTCCTTGTTATTATGGCAAAATGTATTAATTCAACAGTACATGAGAGCACTGGTCAAATACCTATGGTCTTGCATTTGAACCAGATGCCGCTGAGAATATGGGATCGTGTGATTGTAAATCCACCTTGTTTACAACCATCACATGCCAGCAGACTTTTAGCTGCGAGAGAGACTATGGACAGACAAGCTGCCAAGCGCTTGAGAAGAACTAGACGCCAGAGGTTTAGAGAACCACTAGTAGAAGGAGACCTTATCCTTATAAGGAGACCCGGAATTTCTAGCCCTATAGACCGCATATATGGGAAATTTCTATCCTTGTATTATGGCCCTAGTCGTATCCGACAGCCTTTAAACAATGGAAGTTATGTGATAGAAGACATTAGGACAGGAGAGCGCATTGGAACCTTTAATGCAGCCAATCTAAAAAAATATCACTCATGAATGAATTATAAAGCAAATAAAAATGTTATCCCAACATTTTATTTGAAACGACAGAGAGGCAGATGAACCCGCTGAGCTATGGTTCATGTGATATTTTTTATGACAGAGCATTTATGATGGGATGTTGTACTTTTGAACACACCCAGGAAGCCACGTGAAGCTGAGAGATCACGCGATACTTTGAAGTAGCGGTGAATCGCACTTTTGACTTTGGTGTAAACTGCTAATTATTATCTGAGGTCTTATTAATTATTTTTATCTTTCCTACGAGACTCAGAATATTCCATTTCGTCATGCTGCATTATTAAAACATTTTGGAGAATGTTTATTTTTACTTTAGGTAAGGTAATACCCTTGCAGATACGCAAAAAGGAACGTAAGTAGTCGCTCAACGTTTTCGTTTTGACGACCTACTTTCTAGAGACACCCAGTACCGGAGCACTGCGTCTTGAGAATCCGCCTTGTGTAGGCGTGGAATTACATTTGTCCTACGAGACGTAGAAGAATATCCGCTGTTTAGCGTTAAAAGTGATTATAAGGTGCCATCGAGCATGCAAATACTAATTCACTGTTGTTGAAGTCCAGTGAATTAAATAAGAAGCTTGGGAAATAATTATTGGCAAGTATAGTGTATTGCACAACATTGCTGTAACATCACATATTACCCACGCGTATGTGGAGGGCAGATGCCTAGTGGAAATATACAGGTAATAGTGTTACAATTATCCTGAATAAGTGTGATTATAATTGTATGAGATATTTAAATTGCCAAAGTGGAAATTTCATCTTTGAAACGTCGTATAATTCACGGATGCTGCGTGATACAAAAGTAGCGTCACTAGCACGTGCAGCATTACAAAATAGTGTTAGCTCACATGCTAATCCACATCTGCAAGATTAAGGCTGTGTCGTATTTTATAATTGAAGCCTATAATAGTCACGACGGACATTATAATTTTGGAAGTGAGAGGATGAATAATCACGCAACTTATTTCGCTACCCACGTGATTGGACTTTTATTCACCATGGTTGAAGCAGTCACCATGGGCTAATACCATCCCGGTATGGGGGGGTGACGTTTCTACAGGAACCAGCATGATGGTGGAACTTCCAGAACGATGAACGAGAGGGAAGGAGCCAAAATGCCATTTCCAGGCATATCCACGAAGATGTCGACAGGGACAAATCGAACCCTGGTCTTTGGGGGAGTCCAGATGGGAATCCTGATGAGGAGGATACCGATCCAGAGAGCCAGAGAGGTTTATGTACAACCCTTGTTGTGGAATAGAGAGCTGAGTGAGAGCTCCTCCATTTCGTGAGTTTTTGTCACACCCCTTCTTTGTTCTAGTTTCTGGTGGTATAGTAGTTTTAATGTAGTTTGTGAATCAACCACACTCAGTGTCAGCCATTTTTCTAGGTAGGGATGTAACTAGATTAGTTAGATGTCATTTATTTCAGTTTAGAGTGAGACACCCTTGGGGTCAGACATTTTGGTCAGCCCTGGTGCAGCTTGGTGAACGTCGTGGAACGTCAATGCCTACCTTTTTGCTGAACCTGATCGTAGTCATTTTGAGGCTATTTTGTTCAACCCTACTTGGGGTAATTTTCAAGTCTTTGCTGACTGTAGTTATGGCAATCAGATGCTTTGGTTATTAATTGACTGCATTCTTCGCAGCCATCCTTTGTTACACCCCTGACTGTCGTTAGAACGGTCGTATCATTTAGGTAGTCGACAGTAACTACCAGTTTGTAAATGCATTATATTTCATTTTGAATAAGCTCAGAAGCTATTCTTGGTCATGTTTGAACCTAACAACTAGAAGGAATGTTTCGTTGCCTAGCATCGAACGCGGTTCCCAACGTATCATTAAGCAGATCTAGTGTGTGAATCTGTGCCACCTTTATCATATTTTTCTTGTGTCGTGTGAGACACGTTTTTATTTGATGTTCTAGCAACTACTGAGTTGCATTTTTAAAGCAAAGAGCTTCAGTTATTGTAAGCTTACTTTCATTTAGACGTCTTTGGTAGAAAGACGGAATTGTATTACTATACTCAGATTTATAGCGTGCGTTTGATACACGGACTCTGTAGAGATCCGTAACCTATGGTAAAGTTTTTTATGAACCGGCCAGGTGCAGGTTTTGTATTGATTAAATCGCCGGCCTTGAATAAACTGGTTATGTAACCCAGTGACCTAGAGCACGCCTGCTTCATTGTGAGACAAAACTACTATAGACGAGGACAGAGTACAATTTGTATTCGCTTTTCCTTTCATTGCTATTTTGCTTATGGAAATCAGTTTCCACTCTTGTATTTGATCACTTGTTTTATGGATCGGTTTTTGTTAGTTTAACGCTCTGTTGCGTGTATTGTCGAATGACAGGTACAGTTATGTAAGGTTTTCTATAGGATGGTGAAGTCTACCCTGTTATAGCAGGATGTTATTGTATGCTTTGTCCGGGATGATCCCGTTGACCAGATGTTATTGGAAGGTAACTGTTGTACAGGCCTATCCCAGAGTTATTGAACGCGAGCTTAGCGCCGCTGGTAACCCGTGTTATTGTGTGTCCGAGTTGTTATACTCGTTGATTATATTCCGACTGTTGAGTCGAGGCTTTTTGGTGGAGAATGATCTCAGTTGGAGACACTCCGTGCCCAGGCTATTGTCAATGTTATTCGCCATAAACCTACGATAAACCTATAAACCGACATCCTAATAATAAGACGCATAATTGTTGTAAAACAAGCCTAACTAACGATTCTTTCTATCTAACTTTGTTCTTTGCATTCTGGAACTGTTGACATAGCCGTGCAGTTGAAGATAATTTCCTTGTGAGGAAATGACTAGGACAGTTGACATTTTTGTAGCGACCTGAAGCATGTGCGAACCTAGAGTTCGTAGCTTGTGGAGCTCAGGCCATGCGATGTCAGACGTGGTCTCAACTGCGCATTCGTCACCGTAACTATACACATTAGATGACTATGGTTTACAAATAGTAAACCAAGGTGTAGGCAGGAATTTTAATAAAACTACTGTGTCTATTTCGTTATTAATTTATGATGTCAAGTGTATTAAACCCTACATGTTACTTTATTGTGTGCTGTTAGCACATAGTTATTAAGCATAATTAAATTGTTTGTTTTTCATGGCTGTACACTTAGCTTTTGGATGTAATTGTTTTCTTTTACGGACGTCATCGCCGTAAATTTTGTTAATTGATAGGACTTAGCTAGTTGAATTAATGTTAAATTTAAATGTCGAAATGGTACCATCCTAACCTAGATTTGTTTTGCTACCCTGTTAAATGTAAATTCAGATATTAGCTTGATCTTGTAACTTGAACTAGGGACTTGCGTCGTACCATATTCCTAGCGTTGCTGTTGTTGCTTTATCATTGTGAGTTAGATCTTTCGCGAGGGTTTTCAGTAACTTCTCAGGTAGGGGACCTGCTCTTTATCTTTGTTTATTTATTAATTTGCGGACTAGCCGATTATAACCCTCCGAACTAGGCTAGGGGCTTGTGAATTTTAATAAATTTTCACGGTGTTTTACATGAGTCTGGATGTTTATTTTCTCAGTCTAGTTTTAAGGTGAACCTTTCCTTAGGCGGTCTATGACCATCGTCACCATGTACCACGATCCCTGTGGACTACGGACTCTCGTGCCGCTTTAGCCTTTATGGAAGGTCACCTGATCCTCACGGTATTTTTTATTCGATTTATGTGTCGTTAGTTGAGTCATCGTGGTTGTTGACGCAACTAAACGGTCTCATAAAATGGCGCACAACGTTGTGGGCGGACTTGGGTCACATAAAATGGCGCCCAACTCATGTGCCGACGTTAACGTGGTGACCCTCAGTACCATGTTATTTTTTTTGAGGATCCTAATGTTGATTATTGGTAAATTGACAGGACTGGGACGAACTTAGAACGTCGTACTGCAGATCAATTGACCGCATGGCATTCATGTTTGATAGAAGTCCATGGGGTGAGGCTTTAGTGTTGGATAAATGAAGGATAGGATTTTCTTTGATGATGCCTCATCCTAAGTAAATGTAATACTTTGCTTTGCTCACCGTTGTCTTTGTAGATGTAGAAGCACTTAGTTTGCATACTCCAGCTGTACTCGTGATATTTATATAAATGAAGCAAGCTTTATACCACCAAGTAACTAATCATAGCTGTAAGTTCCATTAGAAATTGACCCCTCACTTTCTCATATATTTCTTATCTATGGATGAGGAAACTATTCGTCGTGTGTTTGGAGAGATGATGGCAGGTGTGAATGCCAATCTTCAACAGATTACTGCTGACTTAGGTCAGAATACTCAGGCTGTAAACACTGTAAGTGGTCATGTGGACCAGGTTAGACAGGAAGTCAACAATGTTAGTGGTCATGTGGACCAGGTTAGACAGGAAGTCAACAATGTAAGACAGGACTTAGAGATTAACACCCACTCTGTAAACAATGTTAGGGCTGATTTAACTCAAGTCAGGGCAGACATGGACACATATAGGATCGAAGCGAGAAATGATCTGACGGCAGGTTTAGCAGCTGTTAGGGTTGATGTCATACGACACCATCAGGAGGCTAACCAGCGCGTAGATTGCTTAACCGACCAGATGAATAGAGCTAGGGAGGAGGTGCAAAACCGATTGGAGGAGCACACAGCTCAAATTCAGACAACCTTGAATAAAGTCCAGATAGACATGAGAGCAGATCTGGAACATACCAGAGAAGAATTCGGGACTCGACTAGATCACGTCGAGGGATTTATCGGAAATGTGAAGAAGGACATGGCAACCATGAACGTTGGTTTAATCTTGATGAGAGGAGCTGCCAATGCCGTTAATAACAACGTGAAGACTATCGTTGATGGCATGATGGAGATTAAAGAGGAACTTAACACCAACAGGAGAAACATTTCTGAATTGACGGAAACCGTAGCCAGTCTACGTGAGACAGTTGATGTTCATCATGAGGAACACAAAATTGACCTCATGTTATTGAGAGGTGACCTCAACGAACACGAGACCACAGTCGAGGCTAAGGTAGCCGAGGTTAGAGACGATGTGGGTAAAATCCAAGAAAATATGTCCAGAGTTGAAGGAGATATCGATTCCTTACAAAAGAGATTTGAGGAAGTCGCGGTGACCGAGAGGTTAGACCTCAGTTATAACCTTAGGACGGCCATACGCGAGGTAGACACAAACCTCAAGGGAAAGGTTGACAGGATCGAGCTGCAATTGAACGACTTAGGCAACAAAGTCGCAGCCAGAACCATCCCAGGTCTTGAAGTAATAGAAAGACGCCTGGACAGACTCGAGACGACTCCAAGAGAGAGACACGTACACCCACAGACGGGACAATCTCAGGAAACGCCTATATCTCAATCAGGAGGAATGATGCCTACCCATTTCCAAACCAGCGCGCCTATGGAATCGCAACCGTCACAATTCACTAATTTAGCGCAAGGTCAGACCTTGAACTTTGACGCTCACCCGTTTCAACCAGCATCTAATCGAATTAGTCATGAGACTAACACTCCTACGCAGAGTTACATGCAAAATACTTTCAGACCCGCGAATACGCAGGGAAATGTCACCATAATTCGTTCAAGAGAGGAGCAACCAGCTCGCTTCTCGGGAACTGGGAGCGGTGTTACTCCAGTGGAATTCCTAGCAAATGTCGAAAGCTACTTACGTGATACTATGGTAACTCCAGAGAGGGAACTAAGAGTCATAGAGCGACTGCTTGAGGGACAAGCCGGTACCTGGTTCAGAGCATTCCGATACTCATTTACAGGCTACCAAGACTTTAAGGAAGCGTTATTAAGAACATATTGGTCGAGCGACATCCAGCAGAGTATCCGAGCTGAGATGTACACTCGAAGGTACAGTTCCAATACACCTACTCGTTATGCGAATTACTTCGCAATACAGCTCGCGAAGCCCCGTTGTCTTCAGCCTCCGTTGTCCGAACAAGATTTGGTGAACACAATTGTTTGGCAGTACCCTGCGGATGTACAACGTGTGTTAATCGCTGCAGGGGCATCCACTTTCCAGCAGTGTGACCAGATACTGCGAAGGTTGGATGCTAACACAGAACAGTTTCCTACACACCGTCAGCAGAAGGCTGATAGGCGCGAGGATAGACATATGAATCTGACGACTGTTGATAAAGTGAGCCAGACGCCACAACAAACACAAACCACAGAGGATTCTGGGCGACGTGATAACAATTACAGTTATAACAGGAGAGAATGGAATAACACTCCGTATACTCGAAATCAACATGATGACCGGCGAAGTCATTGGGACCGGCGATTCGACCGAAGGACGGATGACAACCGACGTCATGAAAACAACCGCCGAGGGAATGAAGGAAGAGATCAGCAACACGGACGTATCCGTAGAGACTATCGATATAGTGGGGGTTACGACAGAAATCGAGACCCTAGATACCAGCCAGACAGGGATTGGAAAGGAAGAGCACGGGAGAGCCGTGAGTACCTCCAACAATTGAGAGAATTGCAGATTCAAGAAGAGGGTGAACGGAACCCTACTTCGAGGGAAAATAGACATTCGGCGCAGGAGACGGAGCAGAACCAGCCCAGTACTTCTCGCCATGACAGAAAAAAAAACTCCGAAAAATCAATAGATTCTTGTTTGGTTGAGCACCGAGTAACTGCCTCTATATTACTCTGGGAGCCAATCCAAGAAGACTTGTTGGACGAACGACGAACGACGAACCACAATTATGAATTAACACGTCTACCCAAGATTGTAGCCACCTTGAATGAAGTCAGTGTAGTCATACTCATCGATACTGGAGCGATGATTAGTGTAATTTCCGCCGATTGCCATGCCAGACTGAGAGCAAACTCTGAGGTGACGGAGTTGCCCATTTCAGCTGTAAGAGTCAGAGGTGTCATACCTGACCGCGTTGTAACGTGCAAAATCCAGATTTTGTGTACTGTGAAGATTTCGAGCCACGTATACTTGCACGAATTTCTCGTAATGAAGGGCCTGCATCATGATGCCATTTTAGGCGCAGACTTCATTAGAAAATATGATGGAATCATTGACATGGGACGGAACACGGTAGAGTTCAAGCCGAACGAACCCATTCAGATGAGCCTAATTGAAGAAGAACCGGAATTCCTATCCGAAGTAGACGTAGTCGAAGCATTAAATGGCAAGGAAATTGAGGCGACACTACACGCCGACGAAGAGGCAGAATCGTTATCAGCACCCACACATGAGGATCTTGAGGCGATACTGAACGAATACAGAGATATATTCGACACCACACCTGGTGAGATATTAGACTACGAGTATGATCTTGTATTACTGGACGATTCCCCATTCCAGAAAAGGATCTATCCGATTGCCGAGAAACATCTCGAAGAAGCTGCTAAGAAGATCCATGAGATGGAAGCAGCAGGCACAATCAAGAAATCACCGACTCCTTTCTTGAATCCCATAATACCTGTGGTTAAGGTAGATGGAAGCTTGAGACTTTGTCTTGATGCCAGAGCCTTGAATGAACGCCTAGCTCCTGAGCACGACAGACCGCCCAAGATTAGGGACATTCTCAGGAAGTTCAAAGGAAAAAGGATATTTTCATCATTAGACTTGGTTCAGTCTTATTACCATATCAGATTATCTGAGCATACTCAGAAATATACTGGATTCTTGTTTGATCAGACTACTTATGTGTTCCAAAAACTACCATTTGGATTGAAAAATGCCGGAGCCGCATTAATCAGAGCACTTGATGCCAAGCTGACTCATGAAGTGAAGCAGAAAGTAATATGTTATGTGGATGACATAATCATAGCTTCGGGAACAGAAGAAGAGCATTTAAAGACATTGCGCCTTGTTTTTGAGAATCTCCGACAGGCAAATTTTAAGGTCAAGTTTGACAAGTGTCGATTTTTTCAGGAAGAAGTGAAATTCGTAGGACACATAATCAATGGAGAAGGATATAGACCGAATCCGGCAAAGATTAGAACTGTTGCTGCATTTCCAACACCAACCCGTGTGAAACACGTGAGACAATTCTTAGGAATTCTCCAATTCTTTGCTGCTCATTGTGAGAAGTATTCCGAAACTGTTGCACCACTGCAAGGATTATTGAAAAAGAACTGCAGGTGGAACTGGAATGATGAATGCGAGATAGCTTTCAGGAGAGCTAAACAGATGCTTGTGGACTCAATTCAGTTAGAATATCCAGATTACTCTCGGAACTTTATTCTAGAAACTGATGCATCTGCCATTGGTATAGGAGCCATTTTACTGCAGGAAGATGATGAGAAGAAACGTCATTACATCGCTTTCTTAAGCCGACGTTTAAGAGCACATGAATCTCACTACTTCACGACCGAGATAGAAGCACTTGCAATTGTTTACGCACTTGAATACTGGCAGAAACTTCTGTTAGGTCAGAGGATTATTGTGAGAACCGATCATCATGCGTTGACCTTCATCTTGAGAACAAGACTGGCAAGCGACAGGATCACACGTTGGACGCTGTTTCTCCAACAGTTCGATTTGGAAATAGTTTATCGACCAGGCAGAGAGAATGTGTTGGCCGACATCCTCAGCCGGAATCCTGAAGCTACTGTTAATGCCATAGACATCGAGGGAGAATGCGAGGAACACCTTCGCCGATTTCGACATTTACCTGAAGGACAGCGACGTGAGGAGGAACTCAGACATATTATCCGTTTCCTAGAACGAAGAATGGATCCACAGGATGATCATTATGCAAGGATTGCTGCTGTTGCAGATGATTATTTGATTTATCATCGTGTCTTATACAAGTTTGTAGACGAGGACCACACTCAACTGCGTGCAGTTATTCCTAGGAGATACCAAGAATCTGTTATTCTTATGGTACATTTATCCATTGGACATGGTGGAACAGACAAAACCATTGCAACTATCAAGGAGTCTTTCACATGGAAAGGGTTAGAAGCCACCGTTAGACAGTGTTTACGTGCTTGCGACGCATGCCAGCGGAACAAGTACACGTCACACTTGCTGAAGGAACAACCTAGACCAATACTACCAACTCAACCTAGAGAGTTGTATGCACAGGACCTGTATGGCCCAATACCTAAGGCTCGTCGTGGGAATCGATACATCGTTGTAACGGTGGATGTGTTCACGAAATATACGATGCTTCATCCGATTCAAAAAGCTACTGCACATCAGATTATTCAGAGGATTAGACGTCAAGTGATACCGGAGGCAGGAAAGCCACAATTCTTGTTGACTGATCACGGATCACAGTACACCTCAGCAGAATTTGCCAATGCCATGAATGAGCTTGAAATAGGTCATGTTTTATCATCTATTCGACATCCAGAGAGCAACCCAGCAGAATGCGTGATGTCTATTATCGCAAAATTCTGTCGATTATATTGTCAAGAAGAACACTGGCGATGGACTGAAGTCCTTGTTATTATGGCAAAATGTATTAATTCAACAGTACATGAGAGCACTGGTCAAATACCTATGGTCTTGCATTTGAACCAGATGCCGCTGAGAATATGGGATCGTGTGATTGTAAATCCACCTTGTTTACAACCATCACATGCCAGCAGACTTTTAGCTGCGAGAGAGACTATGGACAGACAAGCTGCCAAGCGCTTGAGAAGAACTAGACGCCAGAGGTTTAGAGAACCACTAGTAGAAGGAGACCTTATCCTTATAAGGAGACCCGGAATTTCTAGCCCTATAGACCGCATATATGGGAAATTTCTATCCTTGTATTATGGCCCTAGTCGTATCCGACAGCCTTTAAACAATGGAAGTTATGTGATAGAAGACATTAGGACAGGAGAGCGCATTGGAACCTTTAATGCAGCCAATCTAAAAAAATATCACTCATGAATGAATTATAAAGCAAATAAAAATGTTATCCCAACATTTTATTTGAAACGACAGAGAGGCAGATGAACCCGCTGAGCTATGGTTCATGTGATATTTTTTATGACAGAGCATTTATGATGGGATGTTGTACTTTTGAACACACCCAGGAAGCCACGTGAAGCTGAGAGATCACGCGATACTTTGAAGTAGCGGTGAATCGCACTTTTGACTTTGGTGTAAACTGCTAATTATTATCTGAGGTCTTATTAATTATTTTTATCTTTCCTACGAGACTCAGAATATTCCATTTCGTCATGCTGCATTATTAAAACATTTTGGAGAATGTTTATTTTTACTTTAGGTAAGGTAATACCCTTGCAGATACGCAAAAAGGAACGTAAGTAGTCGCTCAACGTTTTCGTTTTGACGACCTACTTTCTAGAGACACCCAGTACCGGAGCACTGCGTCTTGAGAATCCGCCTTGTGTAGGCGTGGAATTACATTTGTCCTACGAGACGTAGAAGAATATCCGCTGTTTAGCGTTAAAAGTGATTATAAGGTGCCATCGAGCATGCAAATACTAATTCACTGTTGTTGAAGTCCAGTGAATTAAATAAGAAGCTTGGGAAATAATTATTGGCAAGTATAGTGTATTGCACAACATTGCTGTAACATCACATATTACCCACGCGTATGTGGAGGGCAGATGCCTAGTGGAAATATACAGGTAATAGTGTTACAATTATCCTGAATAAGAGTGATTATAATTGTATGAGATATTTAAATTGCCAAAGTGGAAATTTCATCTTTGAAACGTCGTATAATTCACGGATGCTGCGTGATACAAAAGTAGCGTCACTAGCACGTGCAGCATTACAAAATAGTGTTAGCTCACATGCTAATCCACATCTGCAAGATTAAGGCTGTGTCGTATTTTATAATTGAAGCCTATAATAGTCACGACGGACATTATAATTTTGGAAGTGAGAGGATGAATAATCACGCAACTTATTTCGCTACCCACGTGATTGGACTTTTATTCACCATGGTTGAAGCAGTCACCATGGGCTAATACCATCCCGGTATGGGGGGGTGACGTTTCTACAGGAACCAGCATGATGGTGGAACTTCCAGAACGATGAACGAGAGGGAAGGAGCCAAAATGCCATTTCCAGGCATATCCACGAAGATGTCGACAGGGACAAATCGAACCCTGGTCTTTGGGGGAGTCCAGATGGGAATCCTGATGAGGAGGATACCGATCCAGAGAGCCAGAGAGGTTTATGTACAACCCTTGTTGTGGAATAGAGAGCTGAGTGAGAGCTCCTCCATTTCGTGAGTTTTTGTCACACCCCTTCTTTGTTCTAGTTTCTGGTGGTATAGTAGTTTTAATGTAGTTTGTGAATCAACCACACTCAGTGTCAGCCATTTTTCTAGGTAGGGATGTAACTAGATTAGTTAGATGTCATTTATTTCAGTTTAGAGTGAGACACCCTTGGGGTCAGACATTTTGGTCAGCCCTGGTGCAGCTTGGTGAACGTCGTGGAACGTCAATGCCTACCTTTTTGCTGAACCTGATCGTAGTCATTTTGAGGCTATTTTGTTCAACCCTACTTGGGGTAATTTTCAAGTCTTTGCTGACTGTAGTTATGGCAATCAGATGCTTTGGTTATTAATTGACTGCATTCTTCGCAGCCATCCTTTGTTACACCCCTGACTGTCGTTAGAACGGTCGTATCATTTAGGTAGTCGACAGTAACTACCAGTTTGTAAATGCATTATATTTCATTTTGAATAAGCTCAGAAGCTATTCTTGGTCATGTTTGAACCTAACAACTAGAAGGAATGTTTCGTTGCCTAGCATCGAACGCGGTTCCCAACGTATCATTAAGCAGATCTAGTGTGTGAATCTGTGCCACCTTTATCATATTTTTCTTGTGTCGTGTGAGACACGTTTTTATTTGATGTTCTAGCAACTACTGAGTTGCATTTTTAAAGCAAAGAGCTTCAGTTATTGTAAGCTTACTTTCATTTAGACGTCTTTGGTAGAAAGACGGAATTGTATTACTATACTCAGATTTATAGCGTGCGTTTGATACACGGACTCTGTAGAGATCCGTAACCTATGGTAAAGTTTTTTATGAACCGGCCAGGTGCAGGTTTTGTATTGATTAAATCGCCGGCCTTGAATAAACTGGTTATGTAACCCAGTGACCTAGAGCACGCCTGCTTCATTGTGAGACAAAACTACTATAGACGAGGACAGAGTACAATTTGTATTCGCTTTTCCTTTCATTGCTATTTTGCTTATGGAAATCAGTTTCCACTCTTGTTTTTGATCACTTGTTTTATGGATCGGTTTTTGTTAGTTTAACGCTCTGTTGCGTGTATTGTCGAATGACAGGTACAGTTATGTAAGGTTTTCTATAGGATGGTGAAGTCTACCCTGTTATAGCAGGATGTTATTGTATGCTTTGTCCGGGATGATCCCGTTGACCAGATGTTATTGGAAGGTAACTGTTGTACAGGCCTATCCCAGAGTTATTGAACGCGAGCTTAGCGCCGCTGGTAACCCGTGTTATTGTGTGTCCGAGTTGTTATACTCGTTGATTATATTCCGACTGTTGAGTCGAGGCTTTTTGGTGGAGAATGATCTCAGTTGGAGACACTCCGTGCCCAGGCTATTGTCAATGCTATTCGCCATAAACCTACGATAAACCTATAAACCGACATCCTAATAATAAGACGCATAATTGTTGTAAAACAAGCCTAACTAACGATTCTTTCTATCTAACTTTGTTCTTTGCATTCTGGAACTGTTGACATAGCCGTGCAGTTGAAGATAATTTCCTTGTGAGGAAATGACTAGGACAGTTGACATTTTTGTAGCGACCTGAAGCATGTGCGAACCTAGAGTTCGTAGCTTGTGGAGCTCAGGCCATGCGATGTCAGACGTGGTCTCAACTGCGCATTCGTCACCGTAACTATACACATTAGATGACTATGGTTTACAAATAGTAAACCAAGGTGTAGGCAGGAATTTTAATAAAACTACTGTGTCTATTTCGTTATTAATTTATGATGTCAAGTGTATTAAACCCTACATGTTACTTTATTGTGTGCTGTTAGCACATAGTTATTAAGCATAATTAAATTGTTTGTTTTTCATGGCTGTACACTTAGCTTTTGGATGTAATTGTTTTCTTTTACGGACGTCATCGCCGTAAATTTTGTTAATTGATAGGACTTAGCTAGTTGAATTAATGTTAAATTTAAATGTCGAAATGGTACCATCCTAACCTAGATTTGTTTTGCTACCCTGTTAAATGTAAATTCAGATATTAGCTTGATCTTGTAACTTGAACTAGGGACTTGCGTCGTACCATATTCCTAGCGTTGCTGTTGTTGCTTTATCATTGTGAGTTAGATCTTTCGCGAGGGTTTTCAGTAACTTCTCAGGTAGGGGACCTGCTCTTTATCTTTGTTTATTTATTAATTTGCGGACTAGCCGATTATAACCCTCCGAACTAGGCTAGGGGCTTGTGAATTTTAATAAATTTTCACGGTGTTTTACATGAGTCTGGATGTTTATTTTCTCAGTCTAGTTTTAAGGTGAACCTTTCCTTAGGCGGTCTATGACCATCGTCACCATGTACCACGATCCCTGTGGACTACGGACTCTCGTGCCGCTTTAGCCTTTATGGAAGGTCACCTGATCCTCACGGTATTTTTTATTCGATTTATGTGTCGTTAGTTGAGTCATCGTGGTTGTTGACGCAACTAAACGGTCACAATATATATGCTTAACATTATAACGTGTGAGTAGTTATAACTCAATAAATACCAAAAATAACAAAATAAAGAAATTTGAACCTACAGGGATTTGATCCACAAATCCTCCCGACTATAAGCCCCAGTCGCTACCATTAGGCCACGGATGCGCTACGATAACACTTGATAAACAACTGGTTTAGTATAACTATCATATTTTGTGTTGAAATCAACGATTTCATTAGCGTTTTCTGGCGTTTCTATAAACAATTTGATACTAAATATTTATTAATTTGTTCAGTTATATCCTAAAAGGATATAAACTTAGAAAGTTACGGAAATATATGTATTTTTTATTATTTTTTATTTAATCAATTTACCCTCTAGGTTGGTGGTTCCCACGGACTGAGCGAGGGAACTCACCACTACCGCCTCTATGGGCAGTGTCCTGGAGCTTGGAACATCTGGTCGGGATGGATACAACTGGGGAGGTGTGATCAGCACTTCGCCCAGGCGGCCTCACCTGCAAAGCGAACAGGGGCCTCATGAGGGATGGGAAGGGTTGGAAGATTGGGATGGATAGGCTAGGAAGAGGAAAGGAGGCGGCCGTGGCCTTACAGTAGGAACCATCCCGGCATTTGCCCGAAGACGAAGTGGGAAACCACGGAAAACCACTTCGAGGATGGCTGAGGTGGGAATCGAACCCCCTCTACTCATTTGGACCACCCGAGGCTGAGTAGACCCCGTGCCAGTCCTCATACCACTTTTCAAATTTCGTGGCAGAGCCGGGAATCGAACCCAGGACCTCCGTGGCGGCAGCTAACCATGCTGACCGCTACGCTACGGAGGCGACAATATATGCATTTACGAGCAAAAATAGCGGCCATGTTGACAAGGCGCCGGCACGAGCCCACAACGATATGGCACAGTAAGCCTGACCTGTTAGTCACTTCTACGGTTACATATTATATTATAATATGCTAATATCCTACCGGTCACCTCTTTGAGGACAGATTAAACCTCCCGATAGGCCTATACGATAAGCCGAATTGTTGAGGGCAGGTCTTACTGAATCGTAAATTACGGTTAGGCTATAACACTTGCATTATTCATACAATCACCTCCTTGAAACTATTTGGCTGATGACCTTGTAGTTTGAGTAAAAGACGCTCCCCACATCACGGTATATTGCTGCAAAATTTTGTAGAGATCGGATGATTAGGTTAGTCGTAATTTGATTTAAGCTCAGAACAATTGGGTGGGAGCCATATCTTTTTTGTTAAGACGGCGGCGATATACAACATGACACTGAGTTGTCCCTTGCTAGTGCTACCTCTGTACCAAAGGTGGTTCGATTTGGGTTCAGTTGTGTTTGAATTGATAGGTTGAATCGATTTGCACACATACACCGCCGCGATCTGCAAACTATTAGGATGATGACCTTGTAGTTTGGTCAAAAGACGCTTCCCACATAAAGGTAAGTTGTTGCAAAATTTAATAGAGATCAGATAATTAGGTTGATCGTAATTTGATTTAAGCTCTTAACATTTGGGTGGCCAAAACATTACGTTTCCGTCGAGATGGCGGCGATATAAAACATGACACTGAGGTGCCCCTTGCCAGTGCTACCTCTGTACCAAATTTCATTCAATTCGGTTTTACCATGAATTGATATGGGAAATCGATTTGCACACATACATGGCCGCCATCTGCAAACTATTGGGCTGATTACCCTGTAGTTTGGTCAAAAGACGCTTCCCACATAAAGGTATGTTGTTGCAAAATGTGGTAGAGATCAGATGATTAGGTTAGTCAATTTTGAGTTAAGCTTTGAACATTTGGGTGGCCACCATAACGTTTCTGTCAAGATGGCGGCGATATAAAACATGACACTGAGGTGCTGTTTGCTAGTGCTACCTCTATACCAAATTTAGTTCAATTCGGTTTCACGGTGTTTCAATTGATAGAGGGAATCGATTTGCACACATGCATGACCGTCATCTGCAAACTATTGGGCAGATGACCTTGTATTTTGGTCAAAAAATGCCTCCCATACTAAGGTATGTTGTTGCAAAATATGGTAGAGATCAGATGATTACGTTAGTCGTAATTTGATTTAAGCTTTCAATATTTGGGTGACCGCCTTTTAGTTTCCGTCGAAATGGCGGCAATATAAAACATGACACTGAGGTGCCATTTGCTAGTTTTACCTCTGTACCAAATTTTGGTTTTACCGTGTTTGAATTAATAGGGGGAATCGATTTGCACACATACATGGCCGCCATCTGCAAGCTATTGGGCTGATGACCTTGTAGTTTGGTTAAAAGATGCTTCCCACATAAAGGTATGTTAATGCAAAATTTGGTAGAGACTAGATGATTAGGTTAGTCGTAATTTCATTCAAGCTTTCAACATTTGGGTGGCCGCCATTACCTTTCTGTCAAGATGGCAGCAATATAAAACATGACACTGAGGTGCCCTTTGCTAGTGCTACCTATGTACCAAATTTCGTTAAATTCAGTTTCACCGTGTTTGAATTGATAGGAGGGGTCAGACATGCAGAGTACACACACACACATACACACACTCACAGACACACAGACAGACATACCATTTTTGGTCCTGTGTTGATCTCATAAGTCTACTTTCATTTTTTGCAAAACATTAAGTAGGTTAAAATATAGGCTTATGAGATCACCTTTTGTCCGTGTGTGTGTGCGCGTATGAGTGTGCGTCCCCCTAATAAAATTGAAACGGCCAAAGCGATTTCAATGAAAATCGGTAAATGCTTATTACTACCTAGTCCGACCTCGACCGTGCCTTTAATGGTTTAATACGTTTGACCAATTATACAACATGGCGGCCGCGCGAAATATTTCACTGGCATTCTATACCTCCGCAACAGTAACATATATCACCCTGACATTTTGTACGATGATAAAGGGTACTAGAAGTTCGCCCATGTGACTTTCAAAAACCTGTTAAGAACAAAACGAACATGGTGGCCAAGCGAACTTGAAACATTCAAATAGACTTTTGCTTACTGGATTCTTCGCGGTGGCCCAGTAATGGACGACAGGGGGCTTTGCTCTCTCTTAGTTCTTACTATGGTTATGTTATGTTTTATGATGATTAGGATGTTGTTTGAAAATCATGGTTATGTTATGTTTTATGATGTATATGGATATGTGTTTATGATATCAAAGATTCTTCTGAGAATGGTTAAGCTAGAAGTGATGTTGATTCTGAGAATGGTTATGAATGTGGATTCAGCTTTATTAAAGTAAAAAGAGACAGTCAGTTTGAAAGACTGGACTTTATATCATTTTAAATGCTACAAATACTGAAAAATAATAGAAAGGCTGGAGGCTTCTCGCTTCGCTCGAAGCCAAAGACTCTTGGCATGTTAGATGATCGAGAAACAATCAGAACACTAGAAAGTTACAAGTCATTGCGGTGAAAGGAGGGAGCTGGCTGGATGACGTCACGCTCGCCGTGTCGTTGCCGTCTCGTAACGCCAGAGCTCACCAGTGAATTCAGTACACATGCACCAAGCGGTACTATGACGTCACACACCTCAGAGCATTCTCGGTACATTTCGTGACGTTGCCGTAACGTAACGACGAAGTCAACTACACAAGACACTCCACAAAACTAGAAGAATTTCTGAGTTTGAATTCACAGGCCGTGAAAGCCAATATACCATCTTTCTAACATGTTAGCTAGTAAACTTTCAACGGAGTCTGTCATTGCACCCAGGTCATCAGCATACGCCAGATTGCGTAACTGCTTTCCACCTAACTAAATCCCACCCAGCCAGTATTGCTGAAGAGCATAATCCATATATAGAATGAACAGTGGCAGTGAGAGAATACCCCTTGCCTCATTCCTGTAACAATTTCAAACCAAGAACTCAACCTGCCGTCAACTCTTCCTACAGCCTGATTTCCAACATAAATAGGATGATAGTTCTAAATGCCTGCAGCTTGCTTCCATTGATACCATAATCCCTCAGGATAGCTAGCACCTTTTCCCTATTCTATGGTAGCCCTTCTCATGTTTCTCAGTGCCTTGGCGCATACTGAAAAATTGATACTGACATCCCTTTTATTTCGTCCAATGATCACACTCTCCTTTCTACAATGCCTGAGAACATTTTGCCTGGGGTATTTATCAAAGAAATACCTCTGTAATTGATGCAATCTTCCCTGCGACATTGTTTAAAAATTGGGGAGATTTCAGATTTTGCCCTATCAGAGGGTGTCTTTTCTAAATTTCATTCCAATTATATTATCCTATGCAATAATTTTATCCCTGTCTTCCCACTAGGTAGGATACTCGACAATTTCTGACCGAATTTCACCGACACCTGCTGCTTTGTGACATGTTGTTGTTAATTTACCACCCTATCTATTCCTTCAACCATGATTCAGTTCTTGTCTACTTCCTGGTGTAGCGGCTAACATTCTTGGCTGTCACCCCGGAGGTCCGGGTTCGATTCCTGGCTCTGTCAAGAAATTTAATTCTGGTCTGAGGGCTGGACCGGGGTACACTCAGCCTCGTGAGGCAAAACTGAGAAGAGATGGGTTTGATTCCCACCTCAGCCATCCTGGAAGTGGTTTTCTGTGGTTTCCCACTTCTACAACAGACAAATAGCGGGGTGGTTCCTAACCTAGGCCACGGCTACCTTCTTCCCAATCCTCACCCTAATTACAAATTACCTAATTACCCCTCACCGCCCCCCCCCCCCCCACCGTCAGGGGCTCACATCTAGTGGGACGTGGGTTGGCGACCACGGGACTCCAGCCGAGTCCAGCATTGCTTCCACTTACTTGTGCCGGGCTCCTCTCTGTCTTCTTTCCTGTCGTCCTCCCTTGGTCAACTCTTGTTCATTTCTGACTCCGACGGTATTAGGGTATCCGAGGCTTAGGGAGTCTTCGCTTTCCCGCCTTAATTGGCCCTTGTCTCATCTTTCCTGATCCCTCCTTCTTCGAGGGGTCAGACCTCTTATTTTTTTCATTATACACTGTATAACAAAACAATATGTTCAGTAAAGAACATATAGCCTACTTTCTCCTAAATGCATGGGTATTGTTATAACTCTTTGTCCTTTTCAAGGAGTATAATTGAAGGTTGGTTGTAGTAGCTTGTTGAAATACAACGTTCTATACGGATATTAAACATGAATATGAGGTGCCCTTTGCTAGTGCTACCTCTGTAAAAAAATCAGTCAATTCGGTTTCACCGTGTTTGAATTGATAGGGGGAATCGATTTGCACACATACATGGCCGCCATATGCAAATTATTGGACTGATGACATTGTAGCTTGGTCAAAGAACGCTTCGCACATAAAGACATGTTGTTGAAGAATTTGGTAGATATCAGATGATTAGGTTGGTCGTAATCTGATTTAAGCTTCTTTCATTTGGGTGGCCACCATTACGTTTCCGGCAAGATGGTGGCGATATAAAACATGACACCGAGGGGCCCTTAGCCAGTGCTACCTCTGTACCAAATTTCGTTCATTTCTGTTTCACCGTGTTGGAAAAGATAGGAGGAATCAATTTGCACACATACATGGCCGCCCTCCGCAAATTATTAGGCTGATGACCTTGTAGTTTGGCCAAAAGATTGTTAATACATAATGGTATAACGTTGCAAAATTCGGTAGAGATCAGATGATTAGGTTGGTCGTAATTTGATTCAAGCTTTTAACATTTGGGTAGCCGCCATTACGTTTTCGTGAAGATGGCGGTAATATAAAACATGACACTGGAGTGCCCTTTGCTAGTGCTACCTCTGCACCAAGTGTCGATCAATTCGTTTTCACCGTGTTTGAATTGATAGGGGGAATCGATTTGCACAAATACATGGTCGCCATCTGCAAACTATTGGGCTGATGACCTTGTAGTTTAGTCAAAAGACGTTCGCCATACGAATATATGTTGCTGCAAAATTTGGTAGAGATCGGATGATTAGGTGAGTCGTCATTTGATTTAAGCTTTGAACATTTGGGTGGCCACCATTACGTTTCCGCCAAGATGGCGGCGATATAAAACATGACACTGAGGTGCCCTTTGCTAGTGCTACCCCAGTACCAAATTTCGTTCAATTCGGTTTCACCGTGTTTGAATTGATATGGGGAATCGATTTGCACACATACATGGCCGCCATACGCAAAGTATTGGGCTGATGACCTTGTAGTTTAATCAAAAGATTCTCCATTAATAATGGTATAATTTTACAAAATTTGGTAGAGATCAGATGATTAGGTTGGTCGTAATTTGATTTAAGCTTTAAACATTTGGGTGGCCACCATTACGTTTTCGTGAAGATAGCGGCGATATAAAACATGACACTGTGGTTTTCTTTGCTAGTGCTACCTCTGTACCAAATTTCGTTCATTCAGTTTCACCGTGTTTGAATTGATAGGGGGAATTGATTTGCACACATACATGGCCGCGATCTGCAAACTATTGGTCTGATGACCTTGTAGTTTGGTCAAAAGATTCTCAATTAATAATGGTATAATTTTACAAAATTTGGTAGAGATCAGATGATTAGGTTAGTCGTAATTTGATTTAAGCTTTGAACATTTGGGTGGCCACCATTACGTGTCCGTCAAGATGGCGGCGATATGAAACATGACACTGAGGTGCCCTTTGCTAATTCTACCTCTGTACCAAATTTCGTTCAATTCGGTTTCACCGTGTTCGAATTGATGATTAGGTTGGTCGTAATTTGATTTAAGCTGATATTCAAGCAACATGGCGGACGTATGTATTGTGTGCTCTGAGAAATTTAAAGCGAATCAAAGGAAATTAAAGTGTAAGAAGTGTTGTAAATGGTGCCATATGAGTGAAGAATGTTTACGAATGCAGAAACATGATATCGAGCATCTGGAGACTCTCCCAAGGAAGGATCGGACATGGGTATGTATATCGTGTGTATCGGCGTCAGTTGATCACAACCAGCACACGCCTGTAGAATCATCAATTGACAGTTCTATTACGTCCAAATTTGATAGAATTCTTCGTAAACTTAACGATTTAGAAACGGTATACAACGAATTGAAAACCTCTGTCGAATTCGTCTGTGATAAATTTGACGAGTTTTCTATCAAAATGGGCAGGATGCAAACGGAAATTAAAGCCGATACTGCAGAGGTTCAGAGTGTTAAGGGATCTAGTGTAAAGCTCCGGGAAGATGTATCAAGCCTCAAAACTGATGTTGAGGAATTGAAACAGTACTCGAGAGCGAACAATCTGAAGATTACAGGTGTTCCTTTCACGCAAGATGAAAACCTTGTGAATATTATGGTGAAGATAGGCAATAATCTGGATGTGCCTATTCAGGAACAGAACATTGACACCATTCATAGGGTGTCATCCTACAATAAAAACTCTCCAAAGCCCATCGTTGTGCGTTTTGTTCAGAGAACCAGGAAGGATGCTCTTCTAGTAGCTGCTAGACGCCTCAAGAAATTGAGCACTTGTCTGCTAGGATTTCGTGGCTTTCAGGTTAATATCTACCTGAATGAACATTTGACCCCGTACAACGAGACCCTGTTTAAGAAAGCTCGCGAAGCAAGAAATATGGGACTAAAAAGGGTATTTGTCCGGCAAGGCAGAATTCTGGCAAAAATTTCAGCCAATTCCTCAGAGGTGTTTACTATTAAGACGGAGCAGGACATTGACAAACTACTTGTGATCGTTGGATCACGATCATAGAATGATAATGTACAATCTATATAGCAGACTTATCAGTAAATTATGAGTGAATTACAATGGAGATCATATTTCGAGTGTGGTAAATTCATTTCCTCACTAAGTTCTATCCCATCTTTGAGGATAATGTACCTTAATGCTAGAAACTTACGAAAAGGGAAATTAGAGATGATTGCTGATCGACTGGATGCTATTCAGAATTTGGATTTTGTTGTCATTTCTGAGACGTGGCTGTCTGCAGATAATGGTGAATATATCTTCTATAATATTTCAGGTTATGAGGCTTTTCATTCATTTAGAAATTCTACCTCAAAAGATGGAGGTGGTGGAATTGCCATCTATGCAAAAAGTAACTGTTGGCAATGCAAACTGATATATAATATATAGAAAGATCATAATATCCTAGCATTAGAGATTTCTAGGTCAGGTCTGAGCTACATCATTGTGGCTGTTTATAATCCTCTTGTGTCTAACTGGTATCATACAAGTGCAGACTTAGAAATTATTCATGATAACATAAAACACAGGAATGTAATTGTTGCTGGTGACTTTAATATAAATACTCTCCGTCATGATGACTTGACTAATAATTATAAATGTTTCATGCATAGCTATGGTCTTATCTCCTGCAACACAGTATATCTCACCAGAATAAGTCATAATAGCTCACTGATTGATCATTTCGATTGCTGCATAAAATTAAGTAATTGGAGAGTAGATAATATTATTGATGATATCAGTGATCATAATACATTGCTTTTCTCTTTAGACTACTCAAAAACAGCAACCAATAATCCAAATATACCAAAAACTTACAAATACTCACATATTGATTATACACTTGCCCTAAACTATTATGAAAGCCATACTTTTGATTTAGTAGAGGATGATGTTAATGCATCATACACAGCCTTAACTACATTTATCCAAGATGGTCTAGTCTGTGCAAGTACAGTTAGAACTGCTCAGCGTAGGAATAATAACTATCCCCTCAATCCCTGGTGCACACCACAACTTGTTGCATTGTGTAAGCAAAAATCACATAGTTACAACAAATTAAAAAAGTTCCCGATAATACAATATTAAAAGAAGAGTACAGGGTTTACTCTAATAGAATAACAGCATTGAGAAGATCACTAAAAAGATAATTATAATATTATGATAATAAATTTCAAAGAAACATACACAATTCAAAATGTACTTGGCAAATTATCAATGAAGTTTTAAATAAACCCTCAAATACAACATCTGATATTAAAAGTATAAATGTAAATAATAGGTGCATAGAAGACAAAATAGAGATCTGCAATGTTCTGAGTGAATACTTTGTGTCAGTTCCTGCCACATTACCTTCTAACATTATTCCATTACCTGAGCGAACAGCAACAATCATTGAAGGTTCTAATTCATTCTTCATAGAACCTTGCTCCCCACAAGAAGTATCTGATATCATTAATAATTATAAGATAACCAACACCTCCTATGATGGCATAACTAGTAAACTAAATAAGACTTGCAACCGTGCCCTCTCAGGACCCATCTCAAAATTTGTCAACTGCTCACTAGTCAATGGTATCGTCCCAGATCCCCTTAAAATTGCTCGTGTTGTACCCATATATAAACAGGGCAGATCCTGGTAATTATAGACCCATTTCAGTACCATCTGAATTATCAAAAATCTTAGAAATAATTATGAAAACAAGGCTTTTGAGGTATCTAGAGAAATGCCATTATTTTTCTGAATTTCAGTATGGATTTCGCGAGAAGGCTGGGGTTAATTCTGATATTGTTGATATCATAATCGAATTACAAAACAATATAGATAAAGGGAATAAATCTGCTGGATTATTTATTGATTTAAAAAAGGCCTTTGATACTGTTAGTCATCCACTGCTTGTATATAAACTGGAGAAGGCGGGTGTGAGAGGTGTGGCACTGTTGTGGTTTAAACATTACTTGGCAGACAGGCAACAATTTGTAAAAATAGGAACTAATAGAAGTAACTTACAAAGGGTATCGTACGGTGTGCCCCAGGGATCTATTCTAGGGCCGATTCTATTCCTCATATATATATATAAATGACATAACCTTATGCCCTTTTAAGGGTAGATTATCTCTCTTAGCTGACGATACTTCGTTGTTTTACTTCTCTAAATCTGACAAGGAGATTATATCTGATATCCAGCATGACTGTTATGTCTTGGAGGAATGGCTAAGAATGAATCTGTTAACACCTAATTACTCAAAAACTGTCTGCATGATGTTCTATAAATGTGAATATGATTTAAATGCAACAACAAATATCTCTTTTGGTACTACCAGACTTAAGTGGATGAAGGAGGTTAATTACCTTGGCTTGACAATAGACAATACTCTTTCTTGGGCACCACATATAACGAATCTAAAAAATAAAATCTCAGCTTTAGTTGGAATCTTTGCTAAAATCAAGTGTTATGTAACAACACAGACACTACGTGTAATATACTTCGCAATGATTCAATCTCGGCTCTCATACCTATGTTTCATCTGGGGAAGAGCCTCACAAACTAAATTGGATAATCTTGAGGTTCTACAAAACAGGGCTCTAAGATCAATGTATGGATTCCATCGTTTATACCCTCGCTGTAGAATGTACACTGAAACTAATATATTTCCGTTGAAACTGCTTGTATCTTTCAACTCTACTTTAATTATTTATAAAATATTGCATAGTCTCAAACACTACATTCTCTTTCGTTAATGAAATTCACATACACTGCACAAGACAAAAAAATAAGTTACATGTAGTCAGCAATAGAACGACTAAATTTGGAGTTAATGCACTGCAGCACTCGCTCATCTCAGTGAATTTGGAGTTAATGCACTGCAGCACTCGCTCATCTCAGTGTACAATCTGGTACCACTTGATCTAGCAAGAATCTCTCAAATTGGGCCATTTCGTGTAAAGTTGAAAAAGTACTATTTGCTGACTCTGAATGTATAATAATGTATGTATAATAATTTACTCTAAATGTATAATAACTTACTCGTGTGATACCACATTCTTCCAAATAATCTTTATCTTTTATGTTTATCAACACTAATTGACTCATAACTTCAAAGTATGTTCATTAGCTTATAGTCTCATTTCTCCAATTATATTATACCGCTTTTTCCTTGGTCGTGTATTGTGTCAAAAGCGTCGCTTTGAATACACTTCAATTGCTTATTTGTATACTGTACTCTAAATGTATTATAATTTAGCATATGTATAGTTAGTCCGTCATCTATGTAATGAACTATGTACTGTTCCCCACGACAGAGCTCTGCTCTCGGGAATCTTTTTCTAGACAAATAAATAAAAAATATGGGGAATCGATTTGCATACATACATGGCACACACACACACACAGACACACATACTCACACACACACACAGACAGACACACAGTTTTTGGCCCTGTGTAGATCTCATAAGTCTACATTCATTTTTTTCAAAATCGAAAGTAGGCTAAAAACCGACGCACTGGAAAGATGATGTCCGATTGTAAGGAAATTACGTATGCAAAGACATTCGGACTGAACATGCAACTGATTGAAGCTTCGTGTCCAATGAATGAATAGCGGGAGCACCCGCGCATCCGAACTGCGCATGAATCAGGTGTATATATGGCATGATTCAGAAGCGTATGCTCAAAGTAGCTGTTGCATTTGACTGCGATATCTGAACGTCGGCTGTAAGAATGGCACACCGAAGGATTCGTGCTCATTACAAGCAGATGTCAGAGTTTGAAAGAGGTCGTGCGATCGGATTGAAAGAAGCTGGTTGGTCGAATCGAGCTGTCGCTGGACATTTGGCTCGAAGTGATACGGCGATCAGACGATGCTGGCAAGCGTGGGTCAGCAACGGCAGGCATCAGCGTCAGGACGGCAGTGGTCGACCGAGGGCCACAACAGCACGGGCAGACAGAGCGATTGTCAGAACAGCTGTCACAGCACCGGAGTGGTCGTTATCAACGATCCAGCGTGTGACCCGCACACATGTGTCCACCATGACCATCAACAGACGCCTGAGCGACAGGAATTTGCGCTCGCGCCGCCCATTACGCCGCTCACCACTCACGCCTGTTCACCGTCAAGTCAGATTACAGTGGTGGCGAGCTCGAGCAACGTGGAACTGTGCTGATTGGGGACGTATAGTCTTTAGTGACGAGTCCCGTTTCCAACGGTGCCCTGCCGACAACCGCAGACGTGTTTGGAGACGTCCAGGCCAGCGTGGGGATCCTGCCTTGACTATCGCACGCCACACAGCCCCACAACAGGGGGTGATGGTCTGGGGTGTCATCCTCTTTGATGGCCGGACTCCTCCGGCAGTCATTCCTGGCACACTGACAGTACAGCGGTATGTTGATGACATCCTACGGCCGGTTGTGTTACCTTTCCTTCAGCAACAACAAGGCCTTACTTTCCAACAGAATAACGCCCGGCCGCACACGGCACGTGTTGCTATGTACTGATTTCAAGCTTGCCCTATCCTTCCTTGGCCAGATCGGTCGCCAGATCTCTCTCCCATAGAGCACATTTGGGACGTCATGGGAAGGCGATTGCGAACATCCCGGAATGTCGCCGATTTAGCCCAACAGTTGGTGACCATTTGGCACGAAATTCCGCAGGACACCATCCGGGAACTTCATCAGTCTATGCCACTTCGAGTGACAGCTTGCATCCAGGCCAGGGGTGGACCAACACCTTATTGACGTCCTCACTTTGTAACGCTCTAACTCTGCAATAAATTATTCGATTGTTCTGCACTTTTGATCGTTTGTTTTTCTATGTCTGTTTCTCAGATCCACCGATTTTTATAGCCATCGGACAATTCCTTCCTGGTGCGTCGTTTTGTTTTTGTTATACCGTGTATTTCTTTTTCTCTTTAAGATTCCCGCACTGTTTTTGTAAATTGGCTCCCCATGTATCTAAATTACCTTTAGCGATTTTTTTGCATCTACACTCCATTTTGTAGGTATTTTCAATCTGCGTTGCATTTTGTATGTCATTTCGATCTAAAGTGCATTTTGCAAGTATTTCAACCTCAATTGCATTTTGTAAGGAATGACAAACTAAATTGCTTTTTAGTAAGTCTTTAAATATAGGGGCTGGGACTGTGAGTATTTTGAATTTCAATTGCATGTTGTAAGTATTTTTAACATAAACAGCTTGTTGCAAGTATTTTCAATCTAAATTGCATTTTGTACTGTAATAGTTCTGCCCCACTTGGGCGACCATTTATAATATACCAGCCTCTCACTACTTTTATATGTACGGGGTGCGTGGGGGTTGAACACCTGTACGATAATACCAACAGCAATAGACATTCACGCCTAACTACTCCTAAGTGACCTAATGAATAAAACCCTTCAGATTCGGGTTAAATTGATAATATATATTGTTATACCAGATGGGTAGATTATAGGCTAGGGAATAACCCACCCACCAAGGGAAGATGATTAAGAGAAGGAAGTAGATTTGGGATTGGAAAAGAAGGATAGAAGAATAGGAGGAGAGTCCCACAAAAGTTATTAATTTGACTTTTGATCCATTTAGAAGCGGTTGCCACCGCAAATATGTGCTTGGATACTTAAAGTGGCTACGAGCTTGGTCGAGGCTAACGGGAACAGCAGCTAAGGCTTGGGCAGTTTGCCAGAGAGAGGCTTTAGTATGTTTCCTTCCAAGCACGAATGAAAGTACTATAGGGAAGGGTGATGGTCTGGCCAGACAAATAGTAAAAGCTTTATTGAATGTGAACGAGGGCATAAACCTAGGAAGAGCTAGGAAAGCCAGGATCCTGCCTAACTGTAGTATCAGAGAAATGATGAATCCAAAAACAAATATTTAATTTATTAAACAATGCAAAGAATTTTGAGGAGATTAACAATTGTGCAATATAATTTTAATAAACATAGTTCATTTGAACTTTTTAACAAATAGGTATTTTTTAATCTTATTAGCAATTTGAGGTCGCAGACCTCCGACAACATTAAACGGTTGCTCCAGGCAATTGACAATTTACAAGGTTTCAAACCTTACATGTTTCTAAAATCTTTACAAGAGTTAAACCAATAAACAATGAAATAATTAAAGCTTGAACGTGAATTGGAGTACAAAAAGTGTACCTTAAGAAATTCTTGAGAGAATGTTCTAGAGAAAATGACAATTTTGAAAATGACAATAATAACAACGTGAAAAATAAAATAGAAGTTCCTATAACTTCTTATATTTATACAGAGTTAATATGGGAATTATACAAAGAGGGCAGGTCACTTACTGTGAAACCTGGCGAAAGTGAAAAGGAAGTTTCTAGACTTCCTATGTTTAATTAGGAATCACGAGAAAATGGGGCAGTTTCCATTTCGTGAAACCTGAACATGACTCGCTCAAGAGTTTAGAGAATTGTTTTCCCTGATTTTGAAGGGAGGAACAATGTAAATTTGAAACGTGTGCTAGACACGTATCACAAAGATTATACAGAGATACTTAATGATAAACCAACAAAATGGAAGGGCACTTCTTGGAATGACACCTTATTGAAACAGACCTAGATTGCAGATTGTTAGTGAAAGGTTTAGGAAAGAGAAATGGGAATTAAGGAAAATGTTCATGGCCGTATTTAATATAACCGGACGATCGCGACGCGGTAGAAACGTGGAGAAAGCACTTATTATCACTATAGTCTGTAAAGATTGATTCAAAGTTCACTATAGAAACACTAAAGTTCATGAAAAGAAAGTTATTGCAATTATGGAAAGAACTGATTGCACTATATAGGTGAAAGTCTATTTCTCGAAAAAGTCGTGATTTACAATTGAATGCGCCATAGAATTTTCCAGAGGTTCCAGCGGAGGACGAAAATTCACTATTGTAATAATTTAGTTTTGAACAGAATTCTCCCAAGTACGTGAGAAATACATGACGGCAGGACTCGTAGATTGAGTACCGAATCTGGAAAGTTCCAGAACAATCTTAGCAGAAAAATGGGGTTGAGAAAATCCAACGGCGGAAATAACTTTGTAATTATAGACAGCGGGTATTAGATAATATCCCACGTAGCGAGAGGGTTTCTCGTTTAAAGCTTAAGAAAAGCTCTTTTTAGTAAGGTTGGCTTATACAAGAAAAAGCTCAACATTGCAAATCCCACGAAGAGTGATTATTACCCCAAAGTAAATAGTTTCACACTGTCTATAATTAAAAGCACTTTGAAGTTAAAACCATGAAGATGAGGTTAAAACTTTTTTTAAAATGGTACTTATCTCGATTTCATGTTGAAGTCGGAGTTCCTTATGAAGACTATCTAGCCAACATGGCGTAGAAGAGTATGTGCCTCTTGGTTTGAGGCAAGCTCGAGAGGAGCTTTGATTGAACGAGGCAACTGCAGACGGAGAAGTGAGTGCAGCTCAACGGAGCACGGAGAGACCACGGAAGGGGGAGAGAGTGGGGGTAGGAAACAAAAGGTATACATATCAGCATAACCAACTTAAATACAACAAAATAATCTTCTTTTGCTGAGCTGGTCTTCAAAGAGTTGACAACAGTATCTGGTAGCCAAATGGATATGGAATTCCTCTTGCGCGAGGAAGAGTTGAAGAGCTTCAGAGATTTGTTGTTATATGACGCTAGGTGGGTCACAGAATATATATCTGGAACAGACTCATACAAAATATAAGAAATTTGCACATAAAGAAGAAAACAAATGATCACTGTTGGTGTTTGACAAAAAGGAAGGAAAGAACGTGCAAAAGCATTCAAAATTATAATCTCAGGTACCGTGCATTCCAAGAATGCACCATACTGGGAGGGGCAGACACCAACAGCGAGCAAGAAAAACAAGTACAGTAATGAACAATTGTCGTAAAGTAGTCTTGTGATCTGACCATTATTGGTCAAGACTCTGAATACCCTGACTCTCCTATCTCTTCCAGGGTAACACTTAGTCACTTTTCCAAAAGGCCAGACTAGGGGGGGGTGGAACATCCCTAACCAAGACCAAGTCTCCCACTTGAATGTCGGGACTGGAAAGAAACCACTTCTGTCTCCCTTGCAAGGAAGTTAAATATTCCAAGTTCCACCTCTTCCAAAAGGAATTACGGAGGGCTTCAAGTTTACACCAAACAATAGGTAAATCAGAATCCCTGAAAGAATTAGGAAGGGGAGGATGGGCAGAGAGAGAAGGGCGTGTAAAGAAGCGACCAGGTGAAAGTGGAAGGAGGTCATCAGGGTCATTAGAAAGCGGAGTTGAAAGGCGAGAATTATCAACACTTTCAATCACAAAATAGCTGGAAGCTGAGGGAAATAAAGCACTAGTAAAGATTACGATACAATGCAAAAGGAGAATTAACAAGTTTAAACAAAGCGTATAGAAATAAGTACATCTATTCAGGACAAGAATATACCAAATAAACAAAGGAACTATGCGAGTAGAAAGCAAGAACGCCATAGGTAACAAACGAGTAGCCATAAACAATGACCTCAAGTTATAATGAGTATCAAAGGGTTTACTCAGAAAATTACTTAAGTCATCGAAAAACGTGACAGGACAAGTATGAGTACAAAAACACATCGAATGTGACGACGAGAAAAAACCAGTTTGTTCATCAATGAACATTAAGATCGCAAAATATGCAAGCAAATTGCAATACCTACGCGCGTGAGAAATACGCAACGAAGTTTTGAAACAGGGATCAAAGCAGTTGTAAGATACGAGCGTGAGGAATTGAGGGACGTAAACAAGCACGGCCTTGACACACATAGTACAACGAGATAAGACATATAAATAGCTGACAGAGTCCTTAAGCGGAACGAGTTTATTTTGGGAAGTAGGTAAACGGCTTCCGTACTTATAGTAGCAACTCGCTAGACAATGCTTGGCAATCAGCCAAAGTTGAGATAAGAGAAACTTGCTTTGAACTGTGTCAAGCGTACAGGAAATAAACAACTTGGCATTCCTCAGGCGTGTATACATACAAGTCTGACAACCAAGCAGTTCGAAGTACACACACAACATTTGGTGAATCAGCTGTAACTTAAAGCAGATATTCAGTTTGAACGGAATGCAGTCAATCGTAACTTGGACGTGAAAAAGCAATTTAAAGCTATATGAAATAAAGTAGGAAATCAATTTCGCATAATTGAGAGAATCACGAAATCGGACAATTTTCAACAAAAAGAAGCTTAATTCTTCCGAGCAAAGAAGACAAGCTGGGACATTGAGAAGAAGGTTATGCATAAGAATAGTTATTCTAGATGCTATAGAATTCAGAGTTTCAATCGGTTTCATGAGCGACTTCCAATTGCGAGGAAGGGGGAAGGAGCCGGCCGTGGCCATCCTTCTACATAACGAAAGAAGTGAAACATAGCGTACAGCAAAGTGATGGTGACTGATAGCCATGGTTTTACACAAGGGGAAGATAGTTTTCGAGGAATAGTTTAAGCAATTAACTGCTATAAAAAATGACATAAGAAGATAGACTAAATAACACAAAGCAAGGCGAACTTGAATGGCCATCTTGTGCGGGAAGAAGGAAAAGCTATTTAAACAACTTACAGGGTTAGCGCAGTTGTTCACGATAAGACATCGTTTCGACAAGTGGTTTTCAAAAATATTGAAATCTGAAACATGAGCGTTCTCTTTTTCAGAAATGGGATTTATGTCAGCTGTGACGAAATGACATTGTGCTTTGGTTTGAACATTGGTATGTTTGATTTCACCAGTAATAACCCAACCAAAATCGGTGTCTCTAGCGACCACGGTTGAAGATAACTTGCGTGTTTGTTTGCGAATGCAATTCCAAAAAACATTGGCACTGAAAAGTACATCAATGGGACCTTGAGCATTAAACTGAGGATCGGCTAACCTTAATTGCGAGGGAATGTTTAAACCGGAAGTATTAATGGAGTGACTTGGAGTGTCCTTGCCAATACTGGTAAGAATGAGACAGTTTAAATTAAGATTGGTGTTTCTTTGGCAAACGTCTCTGATTTTCAATTTTGAAGATTGCAAAACTTGAGTTTTCAAATTGTCAATGCCGGTCACATTGATAGAAGTAGGCGATGACGAAAGACCTAGTTTTTTAATCAACGATTGCGAAACAAAGTTGTGCGTTGAAGCGGAATCGAGAAGACCACGGGTTTTGAACCAATTTCCAAATTTATCTTGGATTTCAAATTGTACAGTGGTCAACAGGGTTTGCGCACTGTGAAAAGTGTCGGCGTGGGAAATGCAGGAAGAAGCATTAGTTTGTTCGGAGCTGCTCTGCATGGAGCTTGATGAGGCAGGTACTGATGACCTCGATTTATCGTGAACGTGCAATAAAGAATGATGCGGTTTTTTACAATGGAAACAGAGATTTAATGACGTACAGTTCGAAGAAGAATGCTTAGGTGACAAGCAATTGAAACAATGCTTGCTGTTTAAGACAAACTTTCTTCGATCTTCGACAGACAATTCTTTAAAGTATTTGCACAAATACAATGTGTGAAGCTTTTTACAGAGCGTGCATTTTAATGATTTGTTAAGCGGCCTGATATCTTCTCTTGAATGATTAAAAGAAGAACGGGTTTGTTTGTTTTCGACAAATGGGGGCTGATGTCCCTTTGAAGAAGCAAGTTTTTTTTCAAAAATTTGACACTGAGGATTCGTTTCGACTTTTTCGCACTGAAATGCGAGTGCTGTAAGGAATTGACATCGACTGTTGAGAAACGAGATGAGGTGTTCGAACGAATGTTCCTTGTTGCAGGCGAGTTCGATCTCCCAGGCCTTCAGTGTCGAAAAATCGAATCTTGATGTAGCTAGGTGAATAAGTATGGTGTCCCATGTTTGGACAGGCTGTTTTAGCTGGTATAACGCTCTGACATTTAACTGCATAGAATCTAAGAGGTCTCTTAAAGATGTGACGTCATTAGGTTTGACGGCAGGTAAGTTGAAGAGACAACGGATATGACGAGCTACACTCAAAAGTAATTGGCATATCTCTCTTTAAGGAGATTAAAGGCGATGTGGTAGTTGTCTGCGCTTAAAGGCAGTGACTCCACCAAGGTCAAGGCCTCAGATTCCAAAGACGTACGGAGGTAGTAAAATTTATGTATGTCTGGGATCTCGATATTTTCATGAATTAAAGAGCAGTAAAGTTCGTAAAAAGAATACCATTCACCTTCCTTGCCTGAGAAGTGCGGTAGGCTTATCTTGGGAAGTAACGGTTTCGGTTTGTTCTCGTGAACTGAAGCGGGTGCTAACTGGGCCGGATTGATGACCCTAGTGTCCGGTTCTGAGATATTGCGGATCAGTTGGTGGGCCTTTGCAATTCCTTCAAAGTACAAGGGTTCGACCTCGTCCCGATCCGATTGAAGTTCTGGACAAGCGGATTCGATCTCGGTTTGAATTTGGTCATAATAATCATAAGACCGTTCGTACAACTTAAGACGATGTGTTAAGATATCTAAATCACACTCGGCGGGATTTAATTTGCTGATGAAATTTCGGAATCTAGTGAGTTGCCCTTTATAAGAAGAACGTCTGGCAATGAGAGTTTCATCTTTTTCAGTAGGAGCCATGACAAAAATAATAAATTGAAATACAACTCACGAAACTGTAGAACCTTGGAGATGCTGTCAGGTTGGCAACAGCGAAAGAGTAGAAAGAACAGGACACCCCAAAGGAGACAGGAGCGGCCCCTTTCCCGTTCACAGGCTTTGCATGACGTAGATATAGCTGAAAGATCCAAAGGAGATTTTAAAAATTTGCAAAGTATTGTCAAATGACACTTGACAAACAATGGACATAAAAAATGGACTCTCCCGGGTTTCTGGTACCAAATTTTGGGTAGATTATAGGCTAGGGAATAACCCACCCACCAAGGGAAGATGATTAAGAGAAGGAAGTAGATTTGGGATTGGAAAAGAAGGATAGAAGAATAGGAGGAGAGTCCCACAAAAGTTATTAATTTGACTTTTGATCCATTTAGAAGCGGTTGCCACCGCAAATATGTGCTTGGATACTTAAAGTGGCTACGAGCTTGGTCGAGGCTAACGGGAACAGCAGCTAAGGCTTGGGCAGTTTGCCAGAGAGAGGCTTTAGTATGTTTCCTTCCAAGCACGAATGAAAGTACTATAGGGAAGGGTGATGGTCTGGCCAGACAAATAGTAAAAGCTTTATTGAATGTGAACGAGGGCATAAACCTAGGAAGAGCTAGGAAAGCCAGGATCCTGCCTAACTGTAGTATCAGAGAAATGATGAATCCAAAAACAAATATTTAATTTATTAAACAATGCAAAGAATTTTGAGGAGATTAACAATTGTGCAATATAATTTTAATAAACATAGTTCATTTGAACTTTTTAACAAATAGGTATTTTTTAATCTTATTAGCAATTTGAGGTCGCAGACCTCCGACAACATTAAACGGTTGCTCCAGGCAATTGACAATTTACAAGGTTTCAAACCTTACATGTTTCTAAAATCTTTACAAGAGTTAAACCAATAAACAATGAAATAATTAAAGCTTGAACGTGAATTGGAGTACAAAAAGTGTACCTTAAGAAATTCTTGAGAGAATGTTCTAGAGAAAATGACAATTTTGAAAATGACAATAATAACAACGTGAAAAATAAAATAGAAGTTCCTATAACTTCTTATATTTATACAGAGTTAATATGGGAATTATACAAAGAGGGCAGGTCACTTACTGTGAAACCTGGCGAAAGTGAAAAGGAAGTTTCTAGACTTCCTATGTTTAATTAGGAATCACGAGAAAATGGGGCAGTTTCCATTTCGTGAAACCTGAACATGACTCGCTCAAGAGTTTAGAGAATTGTTTTCCCTGATTTTGAAGGGAGGAACAATGTAAATTTGAAACGTGTGCTAGACACGTATCACAAAGATTATACAGAGATACTTAATGATAAACCAACAAAATGGAAGGGCACTTCTTGGAATGACACCTTATTGAAACAGACCTAGATTGCAGATTGTTAGTGAAAGGTTTAGGAAAGAGAAATGGGAATTAAGGAAAATGTTCATGGCCGTATTTAATATAACCGGACGATCGCGACGCGGTAGAAACGTGGAGAAAGCACTTATTATCACTATAGTCTGTAAAGATTGATTCAAAGTTCACTATAGAAACACTAAAGTTCATGAAAAGAAAGTTATTGCAATTATGGAAAGAACTGATTGCACTATATAGGTGAAAGTCTATTTCTCGAAAAAGTCGTGATTTACAATTGAATGCGCCATAGAATTTTCCAGAGGTTCCAGCGGAGGACGAAAATTCACTATTGTAATAATTTAGTTTTGAACAGAATTCTCCCAAGTACGTGAGAAATACATGACGGCAGGACTCGTAGATTGAGTACCGAATCTGGAAAGTTCCAGAACAATCTTAGCAGAAAAATGGGGTTGAGAAAATCCAACGGCGGAAATAACTTTGTAATTATAGACAGCGGGTATTAGATAATATCCCACGTAGCGAGAGGGTTTCTCGTTTAAAGCTTAAGAAAAGCTCTTTTTAGTAAGGTTGGCTTATACAAGAAAAAGCTCAACATTGCAAATCCCACGAAGAGTGATTATTACCCCAAAGTAAATAGTTTCACACTGTCTATAATTAAAAGCACTTTGAAGTTAAAACCATGAAGATGAGGTTAAAACTTTTTTTAAAATGGTACTTATCTCGATTTCATGTTGAAGTCGGAGTTCCTTATGAAGACTATCTAGCCAACATGGCGTAGAAGAGTATGTGCCTCTTGGTTTGAGGCAAGCTCGAGAGGAGCTTTGATTGAACGAGGCAACTGCAGACGGAGAAGTGAGTGCAGCTCAACGGAGCACGGAGAGACCACGGAAGGGGGAGAGAGTGGGGGTAGGAAACAAAAGGTATACATATCAGCATAACCAACTTAAATACAACAAAATAATCTTCTTTTGCTGAGCTGGTCTTCAAAGAGTTGACAACAGTATCTGGTAGCCAAATGGATATGGAATTCCTCTTGCGCGAGGAAGAGTTGAAGAGCTTCAGAGATTTGTTGTTATATGACGCTAGGTGGGTCACAGAATATATATCTGGAACAGACTCATACAAAATATAAGAAATTTGCACATAAAGAAGAAAACAAATGATCACTGTTGGTGTTTGACAAAAAGGAAGGAAAGAACGTGCAAAAGCATTCAAAATTATAATCTCAGGTACCGTGCATTCCAAGAATGCACCACCAGACATAAAACACACATTACGCAGGATCCTCCCCGTACAGAATAATTGCACTTCCTATCGTATTTACACAGATACACATATGACATGATATAGATGACCCTCAGGAATAAAGTTGACCGGTACTTACAGATGTTGGCTTCAGCAGTGATGACCTAACTACTAATTCTGGGGTCAGGGCTCCCAAAGAATTAGCCCTATTTACTCGCAGCACAATTAATTTTACTTCACACGCCATTTCTACTTTTATGATTACTATTATGTTTGTTACTTTTGTAACCAGCATCCATATATTTAATTTGCGTCGTGGATCTAGTACCATACAAATGCTTGGAATCCGTTTTGGATCGTCGCACTAACTCCGCTCGTGAATTTAATAATGCATAGCATATGTAACTAGCATTCCTGGACGAATACTTTGCCGCTAAAGTTGAAATGCAGATGTACAGATATCAGATCACAATAATTCGTGCTGTTCGAAATAAGTTATCTTGGCGATATACTTAAGACTAGGCTCATCATTCAATCAGCCAGCAACTTGGTTATTGTATCAAGAACACGACTAGTGTTATACTGTAATACCTCTTCCTCAACACACAAAACCAAAAAGACAAGTCCTACTCCCATGGAGTACCGAAGAATAATTTCCGCTTAAACGCGGTCTGAAAACTGAGACTACACCGCCCCGCGGTTCCAAAATTGAGTCTAATCCCTACGGGATCCCAAAGTTGAGTGTCTTCCACTTTCCTCCACAAAATCTAAGTAACCGTCATCATCCCCTTCCACAATCACTGGTTTACCTGGGTTCAACCACGACTCCCACCAATCACATTGCCCGATTCTCAACATTACCAATTATGGAAACAATCCATCGTCCTAGCTCGTACATAGATGTCAAGTCTCGCCCATGACTCATCCTCCCCATGCGCTCGAGTTTAACCCTGTCTTCAACAACAACTCGTACTTTCTTTTCCGTGTACATTTTTCAGATACAAAACTTTATATTACTCCAATGTTAAAATATTCCTCACTCCCTAGATTCGGATCCTGCTAAAATTACAATATTTATACGCTAAACAAATTACTTGTAAATCAAGCACGTCATAATATACATTCTGATATATCATTATACGACATAAAAAGACCTCAAATAAAAATATACACATCACATTAATAAAATTCGTAACTCCCCAGAACACGGGTTCGGTTCCTTGTAACCGGGGAGGTCACTATTCCCCTCCATGGAGTTCCCACGAATATGTGAATGGGGACTCCATCACAAAAATACAGAAATGCACAAATGACCCTAAAACAAAGTATACACTATTGACAACATACACAAATCACCTTTCAAATATAAAATAACCCTCAATACATTTCATTCTCTTGATGTTGACTCTACATATCTTTTTCTCAAAAGTCGGCATATTCCTAAAATCTACCTCACATCGACTTTACTCAAGTGTCCTAAAACTAGCTCACATGGAAATTCCTCACGTGTCCTTCGCAGTGCCATGTCAAACATGATCGATATGGCACAGAACCATGTTGCACACGCCGAAGTACATGCTACAATGCATTTTCACTCAATTGCTCTGCTTTTTATATCACTTGGCTAATGGTAGCCTCTTCGTCATTTCTTGAAGTGTACCTGTGTAATACACCACAATGTCGGCTAAATCTGCCTCAGAGGATCCTTCCTACCATTACAAGCTAATATATTTCCTAAGGTTATGGACATTTTATGACCCTACAATGGTACCTTGGTGATCTGTTATGCTATACGCATACTCTCCAATACGCTTATTTGCTACAAAGAGGTCCCCGGAACAATTGAAAAGAACTTTCACATTTCCTGGCCAACAACGCAAAAAGTGTATGGCACTCTGAGAGAAATCTGATCACCCCTTCAAAAATCAAACTAGAGATCTGAGCCTTGCTCTCGTCTTTCTTCCTCCCTGTGATCATCATCACCAACAATAAAACTCCCTCAAAATAATACCTCCCTGAGCCATCATACTTACCCATACTTACCGGCGAACTCAAATACTTACCTCTCCGTCCCTTGATATACTCACCAGTACCCTTAATTGGCTCTATGACCCCTAAATCTAACTTATGGCTACTTTCATCCTCCACGGTGGCCTCATACCAGAAAAGAATGACATATTTGGGTCCTGAAATAGGCGAACTATCAATCAGCTCGAATTGACGGGTGTATACGTGCGTTAATCTAGATTTCTTACTCAACACTTCCTTGTTACTCCATAACACTTCGAATAGCTCTTCCTTACTCTGATAACACAACTTACCTTTGTCCACGGCTTCCCAAAGTGGATCACCTCGATGTTCCTCAACCAACATACGACCTACAGCCTCCAGTCTCCTCGTCATACACCTCTGCTGACATCCCCTCCAAGCCCTTACTAATGCACGCACCATCCATCTCCTCAACTAATTCATACCTCATCTTAATTCCCTGACACTTAATGTCCCTCTCCAGACATAAAACTCCGTTTTCAAAATCAATGCTAACCTTATGCTTGTTCAGTTTGTCATCACCAAGTAGGCCTACTACTTCATAAATCAAAACTAACTTCATATGCAATATCATCTGTTTACTCTGTTTCTTTCTACTCCTATTATTCCTGACTTCCACCTTCTGTTCATTCTGTCTGCTAGGAACTCCCTGCTGATTTCCCCTAACGTCGCTTTCACCTGCTGCCTCTCCTCATCTCCTCTACCTTCTCCTAACGTAACCCTCACCTGCTGCCTCATCTTATCTAAGCTACTCTCACCTAACGTCACTTTCACCTGCTGCCTTTCCTCATCTCCTCTACCTTCTCCTAACCTCACCCTCGCCTGCTGAATCATCTTATCTAAGCTACTCTCACCTAACGTCATTTTCATCTGCTGCCTATCCTCGTCTCCTCTACCTTCTCCTAACGTCCCCTCCAACTCCTGTCTATTCTCCTCTAAGCTACTTTCATCTAACTTCACTTTCACCTGCTGCTTCTCCCCCTCTAGGCTACTTTCACCTAACGTCATTTTCGCCTGCTGCATCTCCTCATCTCCTCTACCTTCTCCTAACGTCCCCTCCAATTCCTGCCTATTCTCATCTCAACTACTCACATCTAACTTCACTTCTACTTGCTGCTTCTCCTCCTCTAAGCTTCTATCACATAACATCCTCTCTAACTGCTGTTTCTCCACTTCTACCATTGACTCTCCTTGCTGCCTAGCTTCTCCTACCTCCTTACTCAAAGACTCGTTCCACTCTCTTACCTCCTTACTAACTGACTCTATTTTAGCATTAGTTGCATCTTCCTGTTTCTCGACTGTCTCACCTATATGCAATTTCATAGATTCAACCTGCTTATCTACAGATTATATCATATCTCCTATTCCTCTGCTTAAAGACTCATTCATAGACTCTTCCTGCAGTTTCATAGACTCTTTCATAGACTCTTCCATTTTCTTCATAGCCGCAACCATTTGGAGCAGACTATTGTTCACATCCCCTCCATTACCTTTATTCTTACTACCCCCCTGCATAGTGATCTGATCTTTCTCGGAATTGATAGAGTTCTCCGACGGTTCCTCTACCAAGCCTCCGCCTACCCCGCTCCTATCCATATCCATGTTCAAGTTCTTTCCCACACCTTAACGTTAACTTTACTACTGATTCTACTTCTCAACTCCCTCTTACGATAACATGTAACCTGCATGAACATTACTAAGCTTATTAGCATATGCGTATATGCGAATGTTATTGTTGTTGCTCTATCGTACTTCGAGCTCCACAGTTGGGCGTCAATTGTAATAACCGGGGTGTAAGGGGGTTAAACACCTGTACGATAATACCAACAGCAATAGACATTCACACCTAACTGCTCCTAAGTGACCTAAATGAATAAAACCCTTCAGATTCTGGTAAAATTGATAATATATTGTTATACCAGACATAAGACACACATTTCGCAGGGTCCTCCTCGTACAGAATAATTGCACTTCCTATCGTATTTACACAGATACACATATGACATGATATAGATGACCCTCAGGAATAAAGTTGACCGGTACTTACAGATGTTGGCTTCAGCAGTGATGACCTAACTCTACTAATTCTGGGGTCAGGGCTCCCAAAGAATTAGCCCTATTTACTCGCAGCACAATTAATTTTACTTCACACGCCATTACTACTTTTATGATTACTATTATGTTTGTTACTTTTGTAACCAGCATCCATATATTTAATTTGCGTCGTGGATCTAGTACCATACAAATGCTTGGAATCCGTTTTGGATCGTCGCACTAACTCCGCTCGTGAATTTAATAATGCATAGCATATGTAACTAGCATTCCTGGACGAATACTTTGCCGTTATAGTTGAAATGCAGATGTACAGATAACAGATCACAATAATTCGTGCTGTTCGAAATAAGTAATCATGACGATATACCTAAGACTAGGCTCATCATTCAATCAAGAACTTATAGCCAGCAACTTGGTTATTGTATCAAGAACCCGACTAGTGTTATACTGTAATACCTCTTCCTCAACACACAAAACCAAAAAGACAAGTCCTGCTCCCATGGAGTACCGAAGAATAATTTCCGCTTAAACGCGGTCTGAAAACTGAGACTACACCGCCCCGCGGTTCCAAAATTGAGTTTAATCCCCACGGGATCCCAAAGTTGAGTGTCTTCCACTTTCCTCCACAAAATCTAAGTAACCGTCATCATCCCCTTCCACAATCACTGGTTTACCTGGGCTCAACCACGACTCCCACCAATCACATTGCCCGATTCTCAACATTACCAAATATGGAAACAGTCCATCGTCCTAGCTCGTACATAGATGTCAAGTCTCACCCATGACTCATCCTGCACATGCGCTCGAGTTTAACCCCGTCTTCAACAACAACTCGTACTTCCTTGTCCGTGTACATTTTCCAGATACAAAACTTTATATTACTCCAATGTTGAAATATTCCTCACTCCCTAGATTCGGATCCTGCTAAAATTACAATATGTATACGCTAAACAAATTACTTGTAAATCAAGCACGTCATAATATACATTCTGATATATCATTATACGACATAAAAAGACCTCAAATAAAAATATACACATCACATTAATAAAATTCGTAACTCCCCAGAACACGGGTTCGGTTCCTTGTAACCGGGGCGGTTACAGTATGGTGGGCATTTTGTAAGTATTTTCAATCTAAATTGCATTTGGTAAGTATTGTCCATCTAAATGAGTAGTTTGAATCTACCATACATTTTGTAAGCAATTTCAATTGCATTTTGTAAGCATTTTGAATTTCAATTGCACTTTGTGACTACTTTGTACCTGAAATGGGCTTTTTCAATCTAAATTGCATTGTGTATTTTCAATTTCAATTGCATTTTTAAGTATTTTGAACCTCAATTGCATTTTGTACGTATTTTCAATCTCATTTGCATTTTGTAACTATTTTGAATTACAATTGCATGTTGTAAGTATTTCGACTCAACATTGCATTGTGTACGTATTTTGAACCTAAACTACATTTTGTGCGTATTTTTCAATCTATTCCTTTTGTGAGTATTTTCCTTCTAAATTCCCTTTTGTAAGTATTACCACTCTCCATTTTGTAAGTCGTTTCAATCTGAGTTCCATTTTGTACGTATTTTCAGTCTCACCTAATTTTCGTTCTGGTTTCCATTTCATTGTCATTTTCGCTATCACCCAGGCTACTCATACATGAACAAACTGGACCCTATTTCTCTTGTTGTACTGTTACCTTCAATAAATACCATTGAACTGAATATTGCACTAGACTAATGAGACAGCTCTATCAGCTGGCCATGTTAAATCACACTTAAAACATAATTTCGTGTGCAGTGAGAACCAAACTGATGTTTTCCAGTGACACTGGACGTCACGTGACATAACGGATGAGCAGTTCCTGTTTGGGCTGACTCCATTCACAGATTTAAAAAACCTCAATTGAAAATATCATTATGTTCGACCCTGACTTTTATATATCTGAAAACTGTATCATAATGATGGTCATTATAACACTATTTTCCATTATGAAACAGTTTCTCCCACCAATCACAGCTCAAGAAACAGTTGTGTGACCAATTAGAAAAGGATACCTTCGCGCATGCGCTCAAAATCCATCATGTCTATATAAATTACGGAAATTGCACCGTCCATATGTTCGCGTAAATAAACTGAGACAAGAAATGGCACTGTACCTTAATATCCCCAAAATCAATTTCTACACATTGCGTGGTTTTGAAACGACTTCGGTGACAGTTTTACTGAATACTGGAGCACAATCTGAACATATGGCATTGAAGCACACAGAGCGCATGCGTCGGTTGTCCAGAGAGCTTGGAAAACAGAGATATACTACCCACCGCAGCACCAGATCACAACATTCTAGTGACTGAACAGATACATGTATTTATGAATATTTATTTTAAAACATATAATAAAGTTATAATTATCGTCGAACATAAACAGTCGTATGCAACTCGCCTATAATGGTAATTAAGACACTCGTATGGAAATTATAAAACTCGCATACGCTCTTTTTATAAAAATACTCGTGTCTTAATTATGGCCATTATAGGCTCGTTGCATAATGTACTATTATGTTCGACGATGTCGAAATGTAAATATTATACGTCAGAAAACTGTATCATAAAGGGTCACTATAACACTATTTTTAGCCTACTTTTCACATTTTGCAAAAATGAGGAAAAAGTAGACTTATGAGATCGGGCAAATGTGTGTGTGTCTGTCTGTCTGTCTGGCTGTGTGTGTGTCCCCCCACTATCAACTCCTAAACGGTTGGAGCAATCGAAACAAAATTTGGTAGGAGTAAAGATCTATACCTGAATATCTCACTGCCATATTTGAAAATGATGTCAGTGCTACCAACTGCTAAAAAAACGCAATTGAAATTTGAGCTCCATGTTGGATATCGTGGAAGGTATGAATGGGTTCTATTTCAAAATTGGCACACGTATAGATAATAATATTGCAGTTTAATTTTCAGGAGGTCATACATGGCAGTGTTGCCAAAATGATTATAAGCCTGCTCATAGGTCCAATTTTTAAATGCATATAACTTCTACACTATCAATTGGATTTCAACCAAATTTCGTATGTTGTATGTGTACATAACCAGATATGACTGAGCGTATTCTTAAGACCCACCAGGGCTGCCAACTGTTAATAAATGCTCTTAATTTATTTTATCCAAATACCAATATATCAGAAAGTATGCAAGCCGACAGCTTTAAACTATGCACACGTATAGTACCTGACATTCTATATTAATTTGGATACGTCAGTGCTACCAACATGATTCTAAGCCTGCTGAGAGGTCCAACTTTAAATACATGTAACTTCCATACTATCATTTGTATGTCAACCAAATTTCGTATGTGCTATGTGTACCATAACAGATATGACTATGCGTATTCTTAAGAGCAACCAGGGCAGCCAACTGTTAATGTGTGCTGTCTCTATTCTTCTTCTTCTTCTTCTTCTTCTTTTGATTTAGCGTTTGCCCACCTCGTGGCAGGGTCCACTATTTGAATCCGCTGTCTCCACTTTACTCGGTCATGGGCCATGTCCGGATGAAGGTTGACGCTTTTCAAATCCCTGTGCAGTGTATCGGCCCAACGTTGTCTCGGTCGCCCCTTTGGTCTTTTCCCGGCGACCTCCAGTGTGTAGCCCTGTTTTGCAATGGTGTCCGCTCCTGACCGTAGCACATGCCCAAACCATCGCAGACGACCCTCAAGCAATTTGTTACTGATTGCTGCGATACCAAATCGTTCCCTTAATCTTTGATTGGGGATGTGATCCAACCTAGTAATGCCTGCTGTCCATCTAAGCATCTTGCTCTCCATGGCACTTAGCCGACGTTCTGCTTCCTTCGTGGTCGGCCAACATTCGGTACTATATAGCGCTACGGGACGAATGACAGTGCGGTAAATCTTCGATTTTAGGTGGTCTTTCATCTGGCGATCGCACATGACACCTGTCGTTGTTCGACACTACATCCACGCAGCATTAATTCTTATGTTGACCTCCTCGGTGAGACGACCTTCAACATTTATCGTAGAGCCAAGATACTTAAATTTTGTCGTTCGAGGCAGATCATCGCCGTCGACTTGGATTGTCTCTATTTTTGTTACCCTAATATCAATATATCAGAAAGTATGCAAGCCAATAGCTCTAAACTTTGCACACGTATACTAACTGGCATTCTAGATGAATTTGGAGTAACTAATATACGTCAGTGCTGCCAACATGATTCTAAACCTGCTGATAGGTCCAATTTTAAAATGCATGCAACTTCTATACTAACTAATGGATTTCATTCAAAATTGGCACAACAATAGATCATATTATTTCAGATTATTTCTGACCATTAAGTGCATGAAATTGTTGCCAACATGTTATTACGCGCGCTGTTAAATCCAATGTTTAACTGCATGTAACGTCCATGCTATTCATTGGACTTCAACCAAATTTTGTATTCTGTATCTTAAGAGATGGAACTAAGAATATATTAAGTCACCAGGACTGCCAAATGTAGTGCACTATTAGGCTACATTACGTCAGGTATACAGTATTTCGAACTAATTAGAAATTTCGATATTAGCAACTTAATTTCGTCATTATTCTAGATGGATCCATATAGATTAATCATTGGCATGAATCTTAAATTTTAAGAAAAGTAGGCTCTTTAGTTCGTCACGGAACTTCTTGTTCATTATGAAACAGTTTCTCCAGCCAATCAGAGCTCAAGAAACAGTTGTGTGACCAATTAGGTAAGGATAGCATCGCATCTGCGCTGACTTCCACGGCCTCCTATTTTAAATTTCCCTGCGTTGCTAGTGTCATAGTGGGGTATTTGAGGAGGCCATGGTCAAATTAAAGGTATTCTCTGCTTCCCATGCGCTCTGTTCAGTACATAAAACTGGCGAAATCTCGACAGATATTTATGAATATTTATGTTCGAACATAAAATAGTTATAATTATCGTCGAACATAAACATTCGTATGCAACTCACCTATAATGGTAATTAAGACACTCTTATGGAAATTATAAAACTCACTTCACTCATTTTATAAACATACTCGTGTCTTAATTATTGCCATTATAGGCTCGTTGCATAATGTACTATTAAAACACCGGGGAAAGGCACCGACGATTCTCAGAAGGGACACCTGTATAGGACAGAAAATATCTACTGCGCACTGCGTTACAATGTTTGCAAAACAGAAGTGTAGTGAACAGGGTAAATCTTCTTAATCTATTCACATGCTTTAGGGCAAGTCTGTATCACAATTTCGAACACCAGTCCATGAGAAAGCTGGTTACTGATTAACGCCCCAAATATTTGGAGTCGTGGGAAACCCGGCCGTCCGGCTGAAAAAGCATCATGCTCCTCAGCTAATTACAAATCCATCCTCATTGAAGTTCGACATTGTTGCTTTATAATATTTAAGCATTAACTGGGAATCCTGTAAATCTTTTGAGGAGCTCTGTATGAAACTGACCGAGTTCTATGAACCATCAGTGTCACATAATTATCATCTTTAGAGCCTCAAAGGTCGTTTCCCAATGTGCGCTAATACAAGAATAGCAGCTTTCTTTATTCGTTCCAGTTGCTCGTGCCACACTACGGCGCCTAGTCTTCAACGTCTGATGACTTTGAACGAAATAGATGACGTCACTGGACTATGAAGTCGCTGAGATACATCTGCGATGTCTCCATGCTGGTGGATAATTCTGGCTGCATTTTCATTCTTTTGAGGAGGAGCATGAATTGATTTAACATTGCTTTAGTGAGACCGTTGTTGTTAATTATTTAGAGGCTTTGCGACATTGTGGTCATGTAGCCCCGTGTACTTGGGTGTGTGTAGAATTTGTCTGATAACCTGTGTCACTGTGATGTTTGTACAAGTGTGTGTATTTGTAATTGAGGTAGGATTTAGGCATGAAGCCGCCATGGCATTAAGATACGTAACATCCCAGCATTTGCCTGGAGTAGAAGTGGGGAACCCACGAAAAAACACTTCCAGGGCGGTTGAGTTTAGCCTTACGAGGCTGAGTGTACCCCGTTCCAACTCTCACACCAGAATTAAAATATATTGGCAGAGCTGGGAATCGAATCCTGGCCTCCGCTAGCCGCTACACACGAGGTGGTCTTTTGATGAACGCAATAGGGTGTTGCTCCGAGATTTGAAAAAGCAAAAAGCAGTCATCATTGCGACAACCAGATTAGTTCGAAAATTCATGGACTAGTGAAAATAGTTTTCTTATTTCTTATAATCTGTATAGTTGCCATGTTCTGTATTTGCCAGATAATATTCTGAGAGTGAAGTATAATAATAATAATAATAATAATAATAATAATAATAATAATAATAATAATAATAATAATAGGCCTAATAATAATATCATCCGAGTGGTTTTAAACTGTTTTCCATTTCCCCCACTAGCTGTGTACAAATCTCAACATAATTCCTGTTGCAAACGCATGGGAAAATCTGGCCAGCATATTCACAATGTGTACATTAAGACCACATACTCACGCATGCACATGGAGTAACATGCCTCATATGGTGTAACATGCCTCATAAATACATAGTTGAAAACACTATAACGACAATGTTTAGCATCATATTCTAAATGTACAAGTATATTGCTACTGCGTTATGGTTATTAACAGCACATATATAAATACGAGTACGCAGCATCAGGTACAGTATAGAGACATGCAAAAGGTGATGAGTGGTACATTTTGAAAACAGTTGAGTATTATGAACAGAAACATGCCAATTCATTTCAGGTATAAAACGTGAACATAAATTCGTTGAAAAGAAAAGAGCACCCACAATGTTCGGATTTGGACGTAATGCCACCCCATGTTTCAATTTGCAAGGCAATGGCACATCGGTGAGAGTCAACAGAAGGCATGGATGATGTCATCACGTATCCGAGCGCCTAAGACCACACCTAGCGAGGATTATTATCGAATTGTGCCCTAACCATTACGCAACCACATGGCATCTACGACTGCCATCTGGACACAGGTCGTGGACTCGCCACTACCTGTGTCCTGACCTCCAGCAGAGTGGCTACGGGTTCTCCGTCCCACTGTCGTTAACACCAGAGCACAAACGGTTGCGTTTGAAGTGGTGAGGCATGGACTGACGACGACTGGCGTCTCATCGCCTTCAGGGATTATCTCGTTCCTGCATGTCCACGGATGACACTCGTGTTCGCGTATGGTGGTGCCGAGGGGAGAGGGCCAATTTTGCCAATGTTTAGGTGTTACAGCGGTCATTCCTTGTGGGTGCTCTTTTCTTTTCAATGAACGTATGTTCACGTTTTCTCCCTGAACTGAATTGGCGTGTTTCTGTTTATAATACTCGAACTATTTACCTCGCATCACCTTACAGCGGCGTGTCTATGGGCTATTGGCATCATGGTGTGAGGGGCCATAATGTATGACTTCAGTTCTCCTCTGGTAGTGATTAGGGGGAATCTGGCAGCATAGCGCTACGTCAGCGACATCCAGCGTATACATGTCTTATCCCTCCTGTGACAACACCCTGGTTCAGTCTTTCAACAGGACAATGCTCATCCACACACGATGTGTCTGAGTTTTATAGAGGCCCTCCCGAGGACAGTTGTGACCCGCCATCTTTCCATTATCGAGAATGGTTGAGATCAACTTGGACGTTAAATTTGACCCAGAACCAATTTGTCGGACTTCACGGGCTAGTTAGGACAGCTCTGGGCCGAATTGCTGGAGGAAAAGATAGAACAGCTATATGACTCCCTTCCGCACCAAAACTGCTACTAACATGGGACCAACAATGTACCCTTACGGCGAACGCCACTAGCCATTTGATCTGATGAACTTTCAACTCGTGCAGTTTCATTTCGTTTCCATCACTTTTCTGTGTGCTTAACCTTTTTGTTGTCAGTGACGCACTTTGTCTCCGGCGATAAAGTTCATATTACATCAAGGTTTACGTGTGAGCTCAAGCACCGCTGTGTTTCAGTACAGCTAGTTTCAAACGTACTTAACTTTAGCAAGCGCATTTTAATACGCCAGGGGGCGTGGTGGCTCAGCGGTCTAGCTGAATGCCTCTCACCAAGGCGGTCCGGGTTCGATTCCCGGTCTATGCATGTGAGATTTTCGAAGTGAAATGCCATGTCCTGTGGTTCGGATTCCACGTAAAAAGGAGGTCCCGTGGCTCATGATCTCAAGATTAACGGTCACGTTAAACAACAAGCTTCCTTCCTTTTTTTTAATACGCCACATCTCGTACGGTAAATTATACGTGTTTACAACTTGAGACAAAACATTATTTTTAGATTAACGTCCATAATGATCAAGGGGATGAATACGTTATTGTTTTATAACTAGGTACAAGTAGGAGAGTACAGCAATATCTTCTAATATTAATCAAGACCAAAGAGCGCATTTCCACAATGGATGTCGGCGAAAAGATTACAGTAGAGTCCCTGGTTGTGTCACGGGATCACTAACCAGACGTCCTGAGGTGGAATTTACGTGCGATAGGATGGCCAGTTCCTTTCAACTCTTCCTGCCACAGCATCGGGCAGGTTCCCATTTAGCATCACTAGCCTGGGAGACCCCGTGTCAGATCATACCAAGACTTTACATTCTTGGCGGAGCCGGGAATCGAACCCGGGACCTCTGGAACGGCAGCAAACTGCACCACGAGGTGGTCCTAATATTAATAATAATCATATATGTCTAACCCTTAAATTCCCGTTTTTAATGGGCCAGGGATAAGATGGTATGAGTTTCTTTGTGGTGGAAAGTTTTTAAGGCTGGATGCCCTTTCTGACGCCAACCAAACCATAGGAGTTAATGAGAAATTAATGAAGATGAATGAAACTGAGCAAGAAGTTGGAAGGAAGTAGCTGTGGCCTATTAGAAGGAACTATTCCGGCATTTGACTGTGGAGTTGAAAATGGGAAACCACGAAAAATCAATTCAAGGACGACCGACGGTGGTGTATTATCCCACTCGCCCACCGAGTGCGGAGCAGCCTTGCGCCTTAGTAAAGCGTGATCGGCAATAATAATAATAATAATAATAATAATAATAATAATAATAATTTAATTTTAATTTAATTTATTTATTAAACACTATTTATGTTACATTATTGTGATATGTCTCACGAATCTGATGACAGTACAGATTATCTGTGAGACATATTAATTATTATTTACAACATATATATAGATTATATTTCAGTACAAGAGTGCATGCATTTTTTTTGTAATGTTAAATAATTAAAGATACAAAAAATTACACTATGGTAGTTATATTAATAAATTTATGTTATGAGTTAATGTTTGGTTAAGTAATATTTTTTAATGCGACTTATAGCTAGTTGTTTGCTGTTAATGTTTGTCAGTCCAGGTGGTAGTTCATTAAGTAGTGATGGTATAATATAATTTAGTCTCTTGAAACCATAGCTATTTATACATAAAGGTTTAACATGTTTAGTACTTGTTATGGCTCTTGTTTGTATGTTGTGAGAGACCTTATGCCTGAATCTTGGATCATGGTAGTAGAGATTCAGTACAGTAATTTGAAACAACTCTTTAATATTAAAATAAGGGATATCAGTGAAATATTTAAAGAACCTGTTTTGGCTATCTTGAAGATTATTAATTAAAGTTGTGTTTTGATTTCCCCAAGCTGCTATAGCATATCTTAATTTGCTTTCAATCAGAGCACTGTAAATTGTTTTGTAAGTTTTCCTATCTACATAAAATCGGAGATTGTAGAAGATGTAGAGGTTTGCTCTTAGGTTTTTTATTATGTTTACTGTGTGTGTGTTCATTTTAAAGTGTTCATCAAGGGTAATTCCTAGGTATTTTTGTGTCGAAGTACTATTTATGAAGGTGTTACATTTGCAACCTGCCAGGATGTTTTGGTGTATGCATGATAAGCTGTGGTGCGTTAGTTTGTATTTTTCTTGTGTGAAGTGATCAACTCTGATGTGCATTATTTTAGATTTGGTTGTATTTATATACAAATTATTGTCATGACACCATCTTGTGATGTTATTGAAGTCTTCTTGAAGTCTCTCAAAAGCTGTTTTAGAGTCTTTATGTATGGTATATATAGTGGTGTCATCAGCATAAATAAATATTTTACTGTGTTTAATGGCTTCATTCATGTCGTTTACGAACAGGTTATATAGTGTAGGTGAAATAATGCTGCCTTGAGGGATACCTTGTGTTCCTTCTACTGCGTCACTGATAGTGTTATTGACCATAACTGCCATTTCCCTGTTTTTCAGATAGCTTTCAAATAGTTTGTAAGTCGTGCCTCTTATTCCAATATCGTGTAATTTAGCAAGTAGTTTATTGTGATTTATTGTGTCAAATGCTTTAGAAAAGTCAAGAAAAAGTACCATTATGTGATTGTTCTTATTTGAGGCATTATTTATTACATTGGCAAATTCAGCCAGGAGTAGTTCAGTACTTTTCCCCTTCCTAAAACCGTATAGGTGTCCCTTTAAAATATCATATTTATTTAGGAAATTTTTCAATCTCTTATCCAAGCATTTTTCCATTATTTTGTGGAGGATTGATAAAATGCATATTGGTCTGTAGTTGCCAAAGTCTAAGTGATCGCCATTCTTATATATTGGTTTAATAATTGTGTATTTCAGATATTTTGGTATTATGCCTGATTCGAATATCTTGTTTATGAGATGTGTTATGATTGGTATAGTTTTTTTGGATGTTGCCTTTATGTCTTTCAAGCGTATATTGTCTACCCCAGGCGATTTGTCTGTTTTTAATTCCTTAATTATGTTTTCTATTTCATATTCATCAGTTTCAAGTAATGTAAAGGAATGCATTAATGTGTTTCTATTTGATTGCCATATGTTGATACTACAGTTATATGCTAGGCTGTTTATTTTTTCACTAAAGGTATTGATGAATTTATTGACTATCACTTCGTTAGTATAATGTAATATTAAATGTTTGTTTATGACTTCATTGACAGTTTGTGTTTTCCGACCTGTTATATCATTAATGACTTTCCACATTCCTTTATTATCGTTTTTGGAACTATTTATCTTATTTTTAAAATATTGATGTTTTGTTTTGTTTATTAGCTTATTTAATTTGTTTCTGAAAGCTTTGTAATCATTTTTTATTGTAATATTATCCTTGTTTCTGAGCATTGTTTTGTAAAGTCTGTCTCTTTCCTTACATTGTATTTTTAGGTCATAAGTGAACCATTGTTTGCTTTTCCTGTGTTTACGAGTTGTTATGTAAGATGCTTTTTGGTAGATTTCCTTAAATTTGGTTGTTATATTGTTATATATGTCATTAGGATTTTTTAATTCAAGGCAATCTGTCCAGTCTGTGTTGTTAAGGCTTGTGTGTATTATAGTATCGTTCATTAGTGTAATGTACGATTCATTATCTTGTAATTGTGTCTTATCATTTTTTGGCCAAATACCTGCATATGTTATGTAGTGGTCAGAGATATCTGATTGTATGACTGCAGAAGTATATTGATCTAGTCTGCTACAATAGTTTATGTGATCAATACATGTTCTCGAGTCTAAATTTGGATCATAACGAGTACATTGAGTGATAAGTGGTAGGAAACCATGAGTTGCCATAATATTTGTATATTTGATAGCTGATAGACTGATGTCATTAGATAAAGTATCAATGTTGATATCTCCTAAAATGGCGTATTCGCTGTACTTACTAGTGTGTTGTGTTATATGTGTCTCCAGTTCATCAAGAAAGTCATTTATGTTAGTGCTAGGTGGTCTGTAAATGCATGTTAATCCAATCTTTTTGTTCATGTGAAGTATTTCTATTACCATTGATTCATGAGTATTGGAAATGTATGAATTGTGTGTTCTAATAGCCATGTTGTTCTTTACATATATGGCTATGCCTCCTCCTTTACGATTTGTTCTATTACAAAATACAACATTAAAATTATCCAAAGTAAATAGGTAATTATTAGATTCAAGTATGTTAATTTCTGTTAAGCAAATAATATCCAGATCATTAATTTTCTTGCCTAAGGTTATGGTTAAATAATCCCAGTTTTTTGATATAGATTGAATATTTAGAGAGAGGATATTGATTTCAGCATTATTTCTAGTCTTATTACCATTTTCGACGAAATCGGGTATATTGAGAAATGTGAGTTCATTTTGTATTCCAGAAACATTTATATTGCTATCCCAACTGTTCATAATATCAATTAATATAATAATTCAATAATAATTCTTTCTTTTTGGCGGGGGGGTTACCTAATTTTGTTAATGTCTTCCTCACGGGAGATTCTCAATATACTAGATTCGTCGTTTTTTCGCGCAAGTATTTTGCCGTTTTTTACCCAAATGAATTTCCAGTTATTTTCTCTGGCCTGATTTTTAGTTTTCCATAGTAGCTCCCTGTAAAATGACGTTAGACTTTCGTTAATGAAAAACCTAGATTTAGTGTTCCCATGAGTGAGGAAATATTGTCCTTTTCTTTTCTGTAAAAATTCATTCTTTTTGGATATGGAGTTAAATTTTACCACTATTGGGGGGATTTTGTTCTTTCTTTGCAGTGGGGGCCTGTAAACTTCCTCTACATCAAACATGTTTAGATCTACTTCTAGAGTCTCAGCAATTTTATGGACGATTTCATCCAGGTATTCGTCTTTCGCGCGTGGCACTTCACATATTTCAATGTATTTTTGCCTACCGTTCTGTTCCATTGTGTGCACTTTCTCGTTTAGATCTGATATTATTTTGTCTTGTAGATTCTTTTCGTCTTTTAGGGTTTTTATTTCTGCTGTAAGTGATTTCAGAAGAGTTGCATTTGACTTAGTTTCCTTAAGCAACTCATCATATTTCTGCGCAATAAAGTCGGCACTTTTAACACTTTCACTCACTTGGTTTTTCAGTTCACTAATCTGCTTCTTTAATTCTAAAAACATACCTTTGATATCCGATGCGTGTATTATCTCCGTGTCCGGTGTTGAAGGTGGAGTCGCTGTGTAATCAGTGTTGGCAGCAGCTGGTAGGGTCATCGTTCCACCGCTTGCGCCAACAGATGCTGACGTTGTCTTTTTGAAGCTACGGCACTGTGGACACCGCCATGACTCCTTAGCTTGTTTTGCCATACCTTTCCACGTATGTATTGTGACTGATGTACATTCATAATGATATTTCCCTTTGCATCCTGTGCAGTATACATAGTCACCATCACTTGGGAGTCCTTCTTGACAGCGGTCGCAAACCATTTCCTTGCTATACTTAAACTTTTTGCGGAGCACTCAGGCACACGTCTACTTCCTCCGGTGTCTCACTTAATAATAATAATAATAATAATAATAATAATAATAATAATTTTGGGAGAAGATGAAGAAGAAGGCAAAATTCATCAAGCCAATAAAAAAGTTCCAACGCACTCTATGATTGGACATAACGAAGAAAGAAAGAAAGAAAGAAAGAAAGAAAGAAAGAATAATAATAATAATAATAATAATAACAATAATAATAATAATAATTGTGAGAATATGGAACTCAAAACACAGGGATGGCTCCGATCTGCATAGGGAAAAAATCAGTAGAGATTAAAGTTAACTGTCTGGCTTTCGCTGATGTTTTTGTTATACTATGGGAACGTCGCGCGGTCGCAACAATCCAGATGAACCTCTTGGAACGAATCGCAAGCCAAACAGGGCTGAGGATCTCAACAGAAAGAAAAAACAAATTCATGACGAATAACAAAGATGGACCAAACGAACTAGATATAGAGATAGGACGGATCGAACAGGTCTAGAAGTTCAAGTACCTTGGTGAGACATAGCCTATAGGAGAATGGACTAGAAAAAGTCACCGTGAGAGATCGGATTTGAAAAATGGAGACAGCATATGGCTTGACAAAAAAAAACACCTACAATAAGAAGTGCTTGTCCTGGAATGCCAAGATAAAACACCACAACACCGTGGTGAATACAAAATGTCTGTATGCCAGTGAATGCCTGTCCAGGAACTACAAGCTGGACAAGCAAGAGGTCTTGGAAAGAAGAATCCTCGGAAAAATTATAGGAGCTGTTCCCACCGAATATGGGTGGAGACTTCGGAGCAACAAAGAAGTTTACCGGAGGGTGTAAAGAATCTCGGAGACCACGAAGAAAGGGAGACTGGCGTTCCTGGGAGATCTCCACAGAATGAACGACAATAGACTAACCAAACAGATATGTTGTTACTTCTGGAGAAAAAAAAAGACCACTACAGCGTGGGTTAAGGAAACGAAACATGATATGGAAAGGGTCAACATATCAGAGGTCCAGTTGTTAGACAGAAACACATTTAGGAACATAGTGAAAAATTTGGCAGGGGTTCCAGCCGTAGAAAGAAGACTAGAAGAGCCTCCACAGAAGAAACACGTAAGCAGACCAGCGAACGCATGAGGGAGTATTGGGCACAGAAAAATCTCCGCAAGAAAAAAGAAGAAGAAGAAGAAGAAATGGAGTAACGTGATCCTAACCGGTCAATTCGCTTGTAATTAATAACATTACATTAATAATAATAATAATAAGATTAACAATTAATAATAATAATAATAATAATAAAAGCCAATAGGGGCATTATCCCTTATTATTCCCGTTCCTATTGGGTCGGGATGCAGCGAAATGAGTGTCTACGTGGTGAGTTGCTTTCATGATCGGATGCCCTCCATGACCTTGTCAGAGGTATTGATAAGAGAGAAATTGAATTATGATGATTGAAACTGTGCAAATAATTAGGAGAAGGCTTCCGTAACCAATTAGAAGGTACCGTCCTGGCATTTGCCAGAAGTTGGAAATGAGAAAACGAGGAAAACCATTTTAAAGACAGCAGACGGTTGGGTTTAAACCTGGTTAATACATGTGGTTCTCGAGGTGAAAAGTCACGCAAAGCCTTCTTTTTGTTTTTTTCGAATCAACTAGTCCATGGCCATCTGCGTAACAGGCGTGGCTCCACAGGGTAAGCCTAACAGGACATAACGTCCTTTATACAGGGCGCCAGGAAATGTTCTCCGCAGTGGCTACGTGCAGCTGCGAGAGGTTGCGTCATCAGTGTAGTTGGCAGCACCGTGTCCTTGATAGGGTGAAGGCCACATAATGTGGGCTGTGGGCTGTCGAAATCGGCAGTGCGTATAGTTAGATTATTGGAAGAGCGCAACCGTATGTTATGAATGGCAGTGATGAGTATAAAGTATACTGTTCGTTTGTTATGATACAAGCGACAGCCGTGCTGCCAACGTAACGGGTGACGTAATCTCTCGCAGCAGTTTGTAGGCACTGCGGAGAACATTCTCTGGCGCTCTGCACTTCTTATAAACGTATCCAATCTTGTCTCCTTATATTTATATGCAACTTGTCACTTTGTCTTCAGAATGTTTCAAATGATTCGGTCTCAAGAAAGTGTGCGCTCTACACTTGTCTAAACTAGGCGCCTCGCGAGGGCAGGCAAGTTGAGAGCTTGCCTAGTCGCCCAGCTTCAGAGTGCGGCCCTTGAATGAGCATACGGCAGACAGCGCAATCTTCGTCCATACTCAACACTTGGGTCGGCTTGTTGAGGTCCAACCTGTCCTCTGCGATCGGTTACAACAATTGCTGACTGTTAACGACTTCACGCTATCAAGTGCTGTTAACAATCATGCACTTACATTTAAAATGTTACATATTTTATGACTTATGCTTATAAGTATTGCTTTATTATTCATGCTCTGTGAGTTTTGAACAGCTTGAGTTACTGGTAAATTTGTAATATACAGCACCGTGATAATATAAGCACGAGCCATTACTTGCGCGATAACGCGCTGAGCTATCCGAGTCGGTGCAGTATTATTGACAATTCCCCCCCCCCACAAAACAATGTACAGTGCGCCTATGGTTAGTAGAGCCATGCGAGGTTACGTTGTGGAGGCCTACCTCTGCTACTCCCACGGCGCGAGTGACTAGGAGGCACCAAGGAATACGTAGTGCTGTAAGAAGAATATGTGCTGGGTCTTCGGCTCCCTCTGCCGCCAGGCATGTTGAGTTTTGTTGTCCACAACGAGAGTGCGATAGTGTGACGAGAACTAATGCCGCTAGGCTAGTGAAATTATGTATATTTTGGAACTTCAAGCATTGTTTATGCGGGCGGGCCTTCTTTCTTCTTCAATCCTGAACAGCTCATGGGCTCCCTTCTAACGATAGACTATAAATTATGACAGAGCAGGCGCAGCAACATTTGCACACCAAAATAATATATCCAGGAGCTATGACGCAAACTAAAGTAGTGTCTCGAGTCCTTCAACAAATTAGCACACGATCAAAGCAGTGGAAGGTGTTACTGGCTTCTCTCAAAATTGTACAAAGAAAATAAACTACTTCTAGATCAGAATACTCCGTAAGTTAATACCTACCAACCTCAGTGACGTTGGAGGAGCGAGCAAAAGGAACGCAACGGGGCAAATATCACTGTAGGTACGCTGCAGAGGGGAAGCACTACAATAAACATACCAATTGATGTTATAGTTTAATAACGGCTATTTGGATATCGTGATCGTCAACTCCGAGTGATATCCAGAGACATTCTTCTCACCTTAAGGCTAAGCACTGATTCACAAGTACAGGGTCAAGCCTCTGTTGAATTCCCAATAACGTAGAGAAATTCCCAAATCCTCCTTCCATAATTTGGTGGAGAAATTTTCCAGGTAAGCATGAAAATTTCATAAATGGCAGCTCTTTGAAGGGGTTAACCCCAGCAGATTCATTGAACTGCTACACCTCTACATGAAATTCTAGTATTTTCACAAACAAGAGTTTAGTGCTTTTCAGTCGGTCAACACGAATGTACCCAAAAGAGATGGGTTATGCCCTAATCCTGAAATAAATTACATGAGAATTTACTGATATGTTCAGCCAATGATTCCCGAACTTACTGCTGTAGCCTATCTCTTTGACAAGCCATGACCCAGCAAAACAACAAACTAAATTAAACAGCATATTTTCAGAAGAACATAAAATATGTAAAACATTGCTAATTTTGTCGATAAATTATCCATAAATGCTCGAAAAGGAAGTCAACAAACTATTTTCTTAAATTGTGTCGCCAAATTAGGCTACCTGTGTAATCCTTTAGCTTTAAGATGGCAACATTGTTCATACTTTTATAACCTAGATGTTAGGCCCCTTAAAACAACAATTATCATCATCATCATCATTGTTCATACGTATAGATCAACACGCCGATAGGCCCGCGCGCTTTCCCTAAGAGAATAGATTTAAGTTCTCCTATTCCAACTACCGTAGAACTGCTACTATTATTATTATTATTACTACTACAGACACAACAATGACTCAGGTCATCAGACCAATTCTATACATACATACACACACACACATAAGTACACGGGGCTAAGTCATTCCAAAATGTGTATCCTGCTGTAACTAATTAGGTCTATGTGTAGCACTGCACGGCAACAGCAAGGCTAACTTGGCTCGTGGTTTCCCACTTCTACTCCAGACAAATGCTAGGATGATTCCTGACTTAAGGCCATGGCCGTCTTCTTCCCAATCCTCACCTGTATTACAAATACACACTACTACTACTACTACAGACACAACAATAAACAATAAAGACCAATAGATGGCGCTAAATGACCACGATGTCCAAGCCCCTCGATGACACAACAACAAAATTCTTTCAAAGGCTGCTCAACTGGCAAAGACAAGGGAAATTACTAGCGCGGGCAATAACACTGTAAAACACCTAATTACTGTTTGCTAAGCGAGAGAGTTACAGAACTTATTCGAAGAATAGAACTCGTAAGACACGTTATGAGCGTCTCTTCCGATGACCTACTCGCTGAAGTCAGCAACTTGAGGCAATAGCCATCGGTTTATAAATAGAAAAGTAAGCAAGAAGTGCATAACATTTAACTGAAACATGGTATGAAGATACGTATGAATGCATCTGTAGTCGACCAGAATAAGTACCGTAGCGATGCAGTGGTGCACAGCAAGCGAGCCCGACACAGCAGACCACATTATAAGGGTTGTCAACTTACATTTGCTAAAAATAGCTAGCTAGGTAAAAGTCGAAAATCACTAGATTTCTATCTTAGATATAAGAGCTTTATTTGGCTTGTCCTTCCCAAATGCAGGGGTTTTCTGAAAGACAAAGAGTAACGTTTACAACTGGTGTTTGCAAAAGGACTGCATTTAAAAGTTTAGGAATGTTTCGACATAATGCATGTTAATTCTCCTCAGTGGCATTGATTCCGGAAGATGAAAATACAGGGCCATCAGTGCTATCTTCTCTAGAACCGCTGATTCAAAGGAGAAAGGTCTCTAAAACTATCAATTTATAGTTTTCAGTCGGTCCACACGCTTTTACCCAATTACATTAGGCGGGTAACTAAGTATAGGCTATATAACACTTTCCTCAAAATATTACATGTATTAATGTATTAAACCACGTGACGGTCAAAACGCGTCATCCCCTCTTTATCAGTGAATAATATTAATATATGTATTTTTTTTTATTTTTTTTTCAGGAAAGAGTGGAGATATATCGTTACCCTGCCTAATCTAATTGGGCAAAAAAACAAGTTAACCCACTGAAAATTATAAATTGATAGTTTGTACAGGCAACACTGAAAAAATGGCTTCAGAACTTCACAGATCTGCAAAATCTCCCGGATATTTCCACGTGCTCCCCGCTCATGTTTTATAAGCCTACGTCATCCAGTGATAAGGAATCGTAGGTTTGTACATTTACCGGATAGAGAGAAAACATTTATACTGAAGGGAATTAAAAATACCTAAATTTCTTGTTTAAACAACACTAAATTCACAAATTTGACTACCAAAATATGTAATAATTATGTTAGTGGCTTTGCGTCCCTTTGCGGAGTTTCGGGACTCCGAGTGCCGGAATTCAGCTCCGAAAGGGATCTTTAACCTACTGCCATGGCCCCTTCGCATTTGCACACCCACAAATGTCAGCTGACTGCGCCAGGAATCGATTGTGCAACCTTGGGCACAGCAGGCGAGAACTTTACCGCTGAGCCACGCAGCCAGTCCCTCAAAATATATATAACAATCTAGTGACTTATCGCTGAAGTTGGCAGCTCTGTGGTGAGGTACAATTCTACATGGTTAACTATTCATCAAGTAGTCCTCGATGTACTGTAGTCCGGGTTGTGAATGTGTTTCTTCCAATTCAGGAATCATAACACAAATCTAAACCTGCATTGTCCCACACAAGACGATGGTAACACTTCTCTCTTACCATGACATCCCTGAGGTCCGGATTTGATTCCCGGCTCTGGCAAGAAATTTAATTCAAGCCTGAGGGTTGGAACGGGGTACACTCAATCTCGGGAGGCAAAGCTGAAAGGATTCGATTCCTACCTCAGCTGTCCTAGAAGTGAGTTTCCGTGGTTTCCCACTTCTGATCCAGGCAAATGCCGGGATGGCATCTAAAGTAAGGCCACGGCAATCTCTTTCCAAGTCTTAGCCTCCGTTACAAAAAACACACACAACTACAGCCATTACAATGACACAGGTTATCAGAAGACACACACAAGTTCATGGGCCTTCATGATCACGATTTCGCGCAGCCCCTAAATAAATCAACAACAACCGTCCGTATTTCCATTTCGAAGGCACATGGAAAGTGACAACAGGAGAGAGCTCATCTCTTTCTTCTATCCTGTCCAACCTCCCGTGTCGTATTAAGAATACAACAATATTGCTTAAGGCCCTTGTCACTTCCTACTTGGTAAGGGAGATAATGCGTCAATCTTCGCACCGGTAGTGGTGTGTTATGATGTTCTATTCGTTGAGGAACGAAAATAAGAACACAAGATTAAGACTTTACATCTTCTTGGAAAATGCAGTATACAGGGTGATTGAGCTAAGAAGGCCACTTCAAATATCTACGGAACCGTTTAAGATATCGTAATTCTGTTTTCAAATTCTTAAATCGTATTAAGGGGCTCATACAACATGGTACATTTCGCTCTCAGCACAAACGTATTTACCGAGAAACCGGTAACGACTTTCGTTTTTTTAAATTGGACTATACTAATTTCACACACTGGAACAACTAAGAATCAAGTGACAAGTTCAGTGATGTGCTTATTTTGCTTATTTTGAGATATGAAAGGTTTACATATGTGTCGACAGAAAGCGATGCGCTATACGCCAGCCGCTGGAATGTGGAATGCATGATTCCCTTGCGTGACCTACTCCTTGTTGACAAACTCACATACCGAATTTATTCCATTCATAGCATACTGTACTGTAATGTGTACATTTTCAAAATGATTGATGATTAACCGGACTCGTAACAATTATCATTAGACGAGACGTTCGCAATGAACTAAATGGTCGAGTTTTGTTACATTTCTGATTTGAATAATTATGTGCATAAGTTATTGTCGCAGGTCCGCCAGCGCTAAAAAATTCCGTACTTTTTTATCCTCTCCATTGAGGTGTTTTCAGATATTTCCGCAAGGATTCAGGACTAAGTGGAGAGGGATATAGGCACACGTAGGCCTACTTAAGAGACTTGATTTTGATTATGATGATGTAATTGATCACTTTGCATCAATGAAGTCAAGGAAAGTTATTTGTTGACAATGATCTATAAGCAAGAAATTATAACTGTTTAGAAACAATGTGCTATAAATTGTATTGTTGAATCTGCTATCAAACTAATGCGGAGTTTTAAAATGCTACTTATTTTTTTATTACGGTTCGTACTGGTAATTAGCGTGAAGACTTAGAGAATTGCAAAATATTTCCCTATGCATGTTAACTTAACTGTTACTCAAAAATCCCAAATCATTTTGTGCACTTTAAAAAAGATATTTAATAAAACAAATTCTAAAATGTTTTCTATGAAATAAGATTTGTATGTTTTTAAATTATGACTGTGCAGCAGATGCTTTTCTCAAAATGGCATCGTATTTCCAGAATAGCTGGTAGTGGATAGTAATAATTACAAAAAAAACATTGCATAGGAGTTCTTAAATCCTCTCGGCGGCCCTGCAGATGGGTTATCGATTTCAGTTCTTGCTTTCCCATTCTGTTGCGGAAATGGACAGTACAATACTTTTAGAATTTGTTGAGTCTCTCAGGAAGATGATCATAATACCATCAGGTTCTACAGCTCGTGGAACAGTCACTTCCTCTGAAAGGTTTCAAGAACATCTTTACTTTTTATATTTTACTTATCTTTTTAAATCCTCGCTATCAGAGACTTTATGGGAGGTGGATCAACACTGTTGGTGTATGCTAGCCATTGCGGGTAGTTCGTTCAACATCCGCAAATGAACATCAACACTGGAATGTAATTCAATAATTCTTGTTATTAGCTGAGAGCCGTCATATTGGAAATACTTGTTTGCACGCAGTCGGAGATCGAGAGCATTACAGAATGTAGGGGCATTATGATAAGAATAGTTTCCGTCAAAGTTTTGTGAGGCTTTCGAGATATACAGGATAACGGGCACTAATTTAATTTACAGGTTCCCACTCGCAGTCTGTGGACAAATGAAACAACCACAGTACCTTGATACTCAGCCAAGATCCTTTCGTGTTTCACAATTCACGAAGTACTGAACCGAATTTTGTAGATGACGTGCATCATAAAACACCACACTTCTTACGACTTGAAAGCACTCTTTGAGGCAGATCATCAAAGTTCGTTTCAGAGCTTCGGAACAGTGAGCTTTATTCATAGATGTTTCAAACTAAACAACCCATAACTGACATGGTATGCCGAATCCCCTACCACCATACATTTGTCTATCATGGCCTTTGTAACTTGCTTATTTGAGACTCGACAGCAATTCGGCTTATTCTTGCCTGAAATCGTAGTTTCATTTCCATAATCGCTGTTGTTGTCACTGCGAAGTGCTGAACACGTTGCAGCATTTCTTACAATTAGGCGTATTCTATTGAACTATATATGAATTAGAAATGCGCAGGATGATAAAAATGAGTATTTTCCGTGGAAATTACATTCAAAGACAAGAAAACAAATTAATTATATAATTAGTAACTTGGCCATGCATAATAATTTAAAAAAAATCATTTCGATTTTGTCGAACAGTACTGAAGAAAACGGTGTGTATAGAATTAGTTTTTCGTCCGAAGTTAGGAATAAAATTATGTATGGCCCCTAAGATTTATTCAAGTGCACGCTTATCAGTACTGGAAACCCCAAAACTTCATAAATTGCGTGTTCTTTGTAAGCAATGTACCTTGTTCGTAAAATGTTCAATCAAAATTAGGCCAGTCTCTTGCAAGTTGTTCAAGAGCAAATGTGGTATATCCTATTGCCAACGGTTAGCATCACTGGAAAGTCATAAAACTATACAAATGGTGTGTTAGTATTGCTTACGTAGTTGGTCCAAATTTTCGTCCAAATTGGTGTCAGTCAATTGTGGTTTTCGCAAGGGTAACTGCATACTTTTTACATTGTTGGTAAAAGTGATGTTATCGAAAACAGCAAAAGTCGAAATCCGATGGCAATACTACCACTACACAAAATGTCGTTATGAACTGAGCAGACGTTCAGAAGTTAATAGAAGGGGGTGGGAGTGGGCAGACAGATGCACGAACATCGCCCCGTGATTGACCTTATAATGCTACTTTCAACTGATTTAATGAGAAGGCGGATAAACATAAAAACGTATTCATGATTCTGTTATACGCATATAGGCTTACAGTATATACAGTCGATCTTAGTAGTGGGATGAGGGGGGAGCTGCACCACTTCTTTTTGAAGCCTCCTCGTATTTGCCCCGAACTTGATATCTCGCTAACCAAACATGGGATTAGAACATACAGGGTGTCCTAGCACTGCTAGTAATGCCCCCTACTTTCCTATAGCCTCTTTATTTGATTAAAAGACCAAAACTAAAAGGTCATTCGCGAGTAGTGGGGTAGTGTTGGTTTCCTGAAGTCGCGCTCGTGCTTGAATATGTATGCCTATGTTGGGAAAGGGTTAGGTGGTGGGAAAGGAGTAGGGTCGAGTGAGGGGTCGTTTGGATGGTATTTTTTCCGCTCTAGATGATGGTGAGGTTATTTTTTAAAAATGGATGGAATTGGGAAAAGCCATTTGGGGTAAACATGTTGTTTTTTGACATTTTGGCGATGAAAGTTTTTTTATACGCATGCGCACTTGAGGAGTTTTGTAAGAGGGCGGGCTTTTTAAATGATGATTTATAAATGAGTGTTTTTTAAATATGTATTGAAATAAACCAAAAAAACTAATAGGTCATCGGCTTTTTACTATCTCGCTAACCAATAATCGGATTTAATCCTATGAGGTGTCGTAGGACTCGTGGTGAAATCCCCTTTTCTATGGACGAGGCATATTCACCCCAAACTAAAAACTACCCTTACCCGGGGGATGAAATAGTAATTTATTTTTGTATGCTTACGAACTTGGCGGTTTTTGTAAGAGGGCGGGCTTTTTAAATGATGATTTATAAATGAGTGTTTTTTAAATATGTATTGAAATAAACCAAAAAAACTAATAGGTCATCGGCTTTTTACTATCTCGCTAACCAATAATCGGATTTAAACGTATGAGGTGTCGTAGGACTCGTGGTGAACTCCCCTTTTCTATGGACGGGGTATATCCACTCTAAAATAAAAACTACCCTTACCCGGGGGGTTGAAATAGTAATATTTTTTGTATGTGCGCGCACGGACGGCTTTTGTTAAAAGGACCTAACTACACGTTTGTTAATATTTTCTGAACCCCTCATGGGATTTTGCCATAGGCAGTATTCTAACCCTGGGGGTGACGCCCCGTTTTTGAATGTAGGATTCATTTTTGTTAAAAGGACCTAACGACACTTTTGTTCATATCTCGCGAACCAATCATGCTAGGGACTTGTATGAGGGGTCCTAGCACTTGGGGCAACATTCCCTGTTTGGGGGTGAAACTACCCCCTAAAATTGAAAAATCCATATCTCGGAAACGAAGAATCCTAAAATTAGGTGTGATAGCTTAAAAAATAGGGGATGATATGGGCTTTTACCTCGATTGATCATTTCACCCCTAAAACAGTAAATAGTCATGTTATGGGAGAAAAACGTGTTAAACACCTAAAAATGATAAATGAACCTAAGATCTTTTGTTTTTGATGAAAAATAGCAGGGGGGGTGAAACTTCCCCCCCCCCCAAAAAAATAATTGAAAAATCCATATCTCGGAAACGAAGAATCCTAAAATTAGGTGTGATAGCTTAAAAAATAGGGGATGATATGGGCTTTAACCTCGATTGATCATTTCACCCCTAAAACAGTAAATAGTCATGTTATGGGGAAAAAACGTGTAAAAACACCTAAAAATGATAAATGAACCTAAGATCTTTTGTTTTTGATGAAAAATAGCAGGGGGGTGAAACTACCCCCCAAAATTGGAAAATCCATATCTCGGAAACGAAGAATCATAAAATTAGGTGTGATAGCTTAAAAAATAGGGGATGATATGGGCTTTTACCTCGATTGATCATTTCACCCCTAAAACAGTAAATAGTCATGTTATGGGGAAAAAAACGTGTTATACACCTAAAAGCATAAGCATCTTTGTGAAACCATGCTTTAATGGACATGTGTATGGAGGATGATTGTTATTATTATTATTATTAGGTAATTATGGATTAATGTGCGGATAGATAACTAACCAGTGGGGAGCGTGATGGCGCAGGTGCTTAGCTGCTCGTCTTTACCCGGACGGCTGGGGTTCAAATCCCGGTGACAGCGGGGGTTGGAATTTTCACCTGAAAAAATCACGTGGCGTCAGGAAGGGCATTCGGCCTTAAATCCCCGGCCAAAACCAAAATGAGCCTGGTTGGCTCCGGCGACTCAAACTAATAGGGAAAAGCCGAAGAAAGAAAAAATGGTAACTCACCAGTAATAGTAAACATTGGTTGGAGGTGTTGAAGAAGTCAGGATGGCCAACCCTTGCCATGGTTCACGAATGCACCTCAAAACGTTTTACCTGTCAAGACTCAGTCTACCCTGTTGCAGCCTTTAGAAAAAAAAATCGAACCGGGGCCTCTGTGCTCACAGTGGACTTTTATTCATGATGCTTTTTAAACAAACGTAGGCTTGCATACTACCGCTGGCTTGAATCTGCACAGAGACACTGGCTTTGGTTTGCGTAGTGTGCCTTGCTGATAACAGCACAGCGATCTTGTCAGTAAGTTTCATATTACTCATTTGCTTGATAGCGGACGTGCTCTGCACATGACTAGATCGTTGTTAGGTTTGACAAAGGCTTAGTGAAGCTTATTGCAACCTTGAAATGAATGTCATGGTATAGTCGGGGTTGGAAGCCAAGACCTTAGGGTTGACAACCAAGTAGGTTAACCACTACACGGTGATATGGTCAAATAATAATGTAACAAAACATATAGAAACGTTTTCTATAGTTTAACGAATTGGCATACCATGAGAGGTGTAGGTAATGGAAATTGAATCCTTAGCTGATGATTATACTACTTTCCATGCGCACGTATAAGCTATCATGTTAGAAAAAGAATGGTATGGCTTGTTTTAAACGGAGAATAATAATTGTGTTTACTGTGAAACACAAATCTGAATTTAAAATAATTAATTTAAAATAATTAATTTAAAATTAACTAATTTAAAATTAGTTTAGTACGCTGAAGTTAAAATGAATAATGATCACGTTACAGACAGCCAGTTTCAAAGCCATGAGAACTAAGTGAACAAAGAATAAAATTCATGAGCCAGTGAGGAATTCAACATGCTGTCCTTTGGACAAGAGAGAAGCGTTCTACAGCGATCCTCAATGGTTTGGGTCATCGTAAAGATGAAAATTAAATCTAAGCTACTACACTCTTATATACTAGAAGAAGAAATGGAAAACAAATGGTCAAATAAAGGACAGAAGGAATAAAAAAAATGGCCCTCAACCCTCAAGCATAAGGATTGAGGGAGTTGGAAGGAAGGAGAGCCATGAAAGGCAGATAAAAAGTATACTAGGAGTGGCTTTGCCCCAGAGGTAATGGATAAAGAGGAGGAAAACTGGACTCAGCTCAGAAATCCCTTGGGGTCGCCAACTTCCAAACTGATCAGCCCTTGAGGGTGTAGCCATATGCAGAGTGCACCGCAAGTGGTGGGGCTTCTTGACGGGGCTTGGGCAAAAGACAGGGAATAACATGAAAATAAAAAAGCAAGGCTGCCTCCTCAGGATATCAGAAAAAATAAATAAACCAGGGCCAATGAAGTTGCAAAAGGAAGAGACTCCCTAGGGCTCGGATACCCTAATCATGTTGAGGTCGGTAGAGAACAAGAGTTGAGCAAGTGTGGTCGACAGGAAATAAGACAGAGAGGAGCCTAGCACAAGTTAGTGGAAGCAATGACGGCCTCAGCTGGGACTCCGTGATCGTCAACCTACATGACACTAGATATGACGCCCAGGGGTGGAATTAAAGACTTCTATTGTTTTATATCACTGGCTTTTAAGAACGCTAACACATGGCATGCCTTATAATGCAATACTGGTCCTAGGGTATGCAAAAAGGTATTAGAAACTCAGCTAATAATAGTGTGCTTGCCCATGATTATTTTCCCAAGGACTGATAACCATGATTTCCAAGCCCCTAAGTAAGACAAAAAACAAATGATTTTCATTTTCCAATGAGTTGGGGTGAGGTAGGTGAGCTGAGTTTTCTATACACCAAACTGATGTGGTTTCCCACTTCTACTCCAGGCAAATGCACATTTGATGTTAAGAATAGTCAAATGGTTTGCAACTGCCCAATGCTAGGACCTGATTAGTGGCTTTTAAAAAATGGAATGGAATGGAGTACACTTCCCCCAAAACCAACAAGAGGAGTGTTCGATCCCCCACAACAACCATCCTTAAAGTCAATATAAGTGACTATGCACTTCAGCTCATGACGGTCTCCTCTCTCCAATCCTACCCCTTGGTGGTGAAAGGCACACTCTAATACAACCATTATAGTGATAGGTTATCTGTTAAATACCTAACTATCCCCAGATTTACCTTAAATTTTCCTAAAATCCACTACATTTTCCGAAAATTGACCAAATGACACAACATTCCAGCAAAATTCAACAAATGACTACCAGATTTATTGAAATTCCATTGATTTACCTAAGCATGGTTTAAACCATCTCAAATTCATATAAAATTAGACGAATATAGATGAAAATTCACTAAAATTTACCGAATTTAGCCAAGTGGTGTACAAACCATGAAATTTATCCAATTTTTATTAAAATTGACTACATGTACTCGAAAATTCCATAATATTCCCTTTACATGTATGCTTTTATTGTTGTTGTTTCGTTTACCACACTCCCTGCAGACAAATACCTCAACATGACTTTCTCCTAGAATAGGAGATCCACATTCGACATGATAGCTGAGTTTCATTTCCCATAAACTTGTCTCTGAGGTGGGTGTCAGGAAAAGGCATCCAGCTGTAAAAACCACACCCTCACGTAGACTTTCATAACCTCTTACGTTGAGGTGTCTTACACTAACGACATTAAATGATTGAACGGTTTCCTTTTCACAATTCCTGTCTATACTTTCCTCTTTAAGGTTGCAAGATGTTTGCAAGATTCCTAAAATGCAATTAAATGTAATAAATACCTTAAGATGGTTTCATTTGTTTAATGATATGGTGTTGATGATGGATATATACGTTAAGACTAATTTTTGTTAGGTCTTGACTGGCCTTGCAATTAGAAATTGACAAACCAAACATGGGTTATCTACCAGGGGAACACTTTGACCACTATGTTGGTTATTGGCCAGTAAGTACAGTTCTAGTAATGAAACAGAAATCCAACACAAACAATGAGCGCACAATGCGGCGGAGATTGGTACCACGATGTACTGTTGGTTATGTAGCTATGTGGAATGTACATCACATATGGTTTACTTAAAGGTTTGGAGATTCCATTAAAGATATTTCTACAATAAACCATTTTCAAATGGTCATTCGTAGGTGTGAAAATATTTATTATATGGTATTTTATGAAAACAATTATAATTTATAAAAAATTTATACGTTTACTGTATTCTTATTTAATGTAAGCACTGGAGGCACTATCGACCAAAATACAGCACTATCTGGAATGTATATTGCATACTTCAAGGTTTGGAGATCCCATTAAAGATATTCCTACAATAAATGATTTTCAAGTTGTCGTTCTATGGCGTGAAAATATTTAATATATGATATTTGCTAAAAGGATTTACCACTGGAATTATTTTACAAGTAGTTATTTTAATGACCAACAGAGTTCACTGTTAAGAAGGTAGAGCCCTATGTGGAATGTAGGATAACATGTTATACATGATACGTGACAACTGTAAGGCTTGTGATTTTTAAGATGCCTTTATCCCTATATTAATCACCCAGTTTGCAATACTGATAACTGCAATGTTACTGAAAAAAAAATTGAAACAAAACAAAAATCAGCATTGAAAAACCAAAAAGTGGTTGAGCATATATATAGTGGGGAAAAGAAAAGTTTTGTAAACACTAATGTCCAACAAGATTAATTAAATCAGTAACTGTCAGGGTGGCCGAGTGGTTAAGGCGTTTGACTTAAGATCAAATTTCCAAATATATAAGGAAGCAAGGGTTCGAATCCCTTCCCTGACATAACTATTGCTTGAACATGCAAGAAAACAAGAAATATACACAAACTATGTTTATCAATTTAATCATTTTTTTTGACAAGAGATAGACACACAGAATACAGCTCCTTTGGTTTATCAGTTCTTTTAAACATAACACTTGTTGAAAATTATTTTTTAGGGGATGGGGGGCGTTGCTACGTTGACCCCTTACACAATAATAGCAGCTTTACGAAGTTCATTTTCTATATTTAATAGCTCTTTCTCATAACCAATATGACCAAGCTGTTTACAGGCATGCAAGAGCTGTAGACGTTCGACTAATATATTAGGATCGTTCCATTTACTATTTTTTATGAATGGTTTCAGAATCTCGGGAAGCAGTTCATCATTATCACCATCATTATGATTATCATCCTCATTATTATAATCATTTTCATAATGATGATCATTATCATCGTTATCATTACCATGATAATTTCCACCTGTGTCCACAGTCTGTTCAATGGTTTGAGTTGTCTTTGATAGTGTTGAAAGCTTCTTTTTAGATGTGCTAGAATGCTTTAACATTGTTATGTTATTATTACCACTATTACCTTTCCCCACTAACATTTTGATGGGGTATATTGTCTCTGATAGGGTTGAGGGCTTTTGAGATGTGGGTGCATGTCTGAACATGGGTTTCACAGGAGGTGTTAAAGGTTTCTCATTAAACAACTCGCTAACAGCATGAGTGCGTTGTAGTGTATTAAACTTGAGGTTAATAGTATCTTGAGCAGTACTATCTTTCTCTTGGACTTGGTTTCTTGCTTTGGTTTGGGTTTTCCTTACATTTAGACTAGCGTGATTATTAAGTTTACATTCATGATTGTTTGAAGAAAGTACGTCCAATTCTTTTGTTTTAAGCATTCCTCGACACTGTTTCGATCGTTGCTTTGAACAGCGCCAAATAACAGTTCCATTTTTATTGCTTCGTTTCACAATATATGAATATCCTTTATAGTATGCATAAGGCTTACCATACCTAGTCACTGATACTTCCATATCAACTGTCAAGCACAAACTAATCTCTAGTAAAGACAACTTGGTAATAACAAAAATAGTTTAATGTGGGAGCATATATACATGCAAAAAGTGGGAGCAAAGGTGGGGGGTAAAAAGTGGGAGCAAAAGTGGTAGCAAATGCGGGAGAAAAAAAAACTGTGAGCAAAAAGTGGGAGCAAATATGGGATCAAATGTGGGAGCAAAGCAAATATAAAAAAAAGTGGGAGCAAATATGCTAACAAATATGTCAACAAATATACCAGCAAAAGTAAATACACAAGTCAAGATCGATTAAAGTGCAAAGAAAATATGGAAGCAAATATGAGAGCAAAAATGGTGTTTTTCTAAAACAACTAGACATAACAAACTTAGTCATAACCTAACCTCACCTAACCTCACCTAACCTCACCTAACCTAACCTCACCTCACCTAACCTAACCTAACCTAACCTCACCTCACCTAACTTCACCTAACCTAACCTAACCTAACCTAACTTTACCTAACCTAACTTGACTGAACTTTACCTAACCTAACCCATCATAACTTCACCTAACCTAACTTTACCTAATCTAACTTCACCTAACCTAACTTTCAACTCACAGATCAAGATTAAATTCTAGGCATAGTTGAGTTGGAACCCAAGACTTCAGGGATAACACACAAGTATACTAGCCACTACACCGCAAAAATGAGCAAATTACCATGCAACACAACATAAAGTAAAAGTTTCCTGTAGTGTAACTCATTGGCTGTCAACCATAGTTCGGGAATTCAAACCCAAGACCTCAGGACTTTTTGTTTTGAACATTATCAGAAATATTATTCCATTTGCATTTTGCTGCTGCTGCTTATAGTTATAAGAGTTGACATTAATATGGAAAGCAAAAAAAATGTGGGAGCAAAACGTGTAAGCAGAAGTGGGAGCAAACAAGTGTGAGCAAATATGGGAGCAGAAAGTGGGAGCAAATGTGAAAGCAAAAGTGGGAGCAAAAAGAGCGAGCAAAAGTGAGTGCACAAAGTGGGAGCAAAATGTGTGAGTAAAAAGTGGGGCCAAATGTGGTGTTTTACTAAAACAATCTCCCCTAACCTAACCTAACCTAACTTCACCCAACCTAATTTCACCTAACCTAACTTCACCTAACCTAACCTTCCAACTCTCAGATCAAAAATTAAATTCTGGCCATAGTCGAGTTGGAACCCAAAACCTCTGGGATAACACCCAAGTATACTAGCCACTACATCGCGAAATGGGCAAATTATCATGCAACACAACACAAAAATAAAAAGTTTTCTGTAGTGTAACTCATTGGCTGACAATCATAGTTGAGAATTCAAACCCAAGACCTCAGGACTTTTGTTTTGAACATTATCAGAAATATTATTCCATTTACATTTTGCTATTGCTTATAGTTATAAGAGTTGGCATTAATATGGGAGCAAAAGTGAAAGCAAAACGTGGGTGCAAGCATGGCTGGTTGTAGAGACTTTCATATCAACTAATACACATAAATTAAATTTTAGTAAAGTGACTTGGCTAATAATAATAATAATAATAATATTAACAGTTTTAAAAAAATCAAGGGGATTGATATTTTTCAGGGTGTAATTTCCAAATTACTGTCAAGAATAATAATTACATGAACAGATTCCAAGAACTCTAGAGTGTTTTTAAGGTTAATGATTGGCTAGGAGTGAGATAGAGCTAGCTAACCTAAGTTAACCTCAGCTCAGTAAACCTAACCTTGTCACATGGCATGTTCTACAAGTATAAACTTGCTTTGAGACTGGCTATGACGTCACAGATGAATGGCGGTGGGAGGCTGGCAAAAAGCAAAATGTTTTTGGGTAATAAAAAGTCATGTCCAGCCTCCCACCGCCATTCATCTGTGACGTCATAGCCAGTCTCAAAGCAAGTCTATACTTGTAGAACATGCCATGTGACAAGGTTAGGTTTACTGAGCTGAGGTTAACTTAGGTTAGCTAGCTCTATCTCACTCCTAGCCAATCATTAACCTTAAAAACACTCTAGAGTTCTTGGAATCTGTTCATGTAATTATTATTCTTGACAGTAATTTGGAAATTACACCCTGAAAAATATCAATCCCCTTGATTTTTTTTAAACTGTTAATATTATTATTATTATTATTATTATTAGCCAAGTCACTTTACTAAAATTTAATTTATGTGTATTAGTTGATATGAAAGTCTCTACAACCAGCCATGCTTGCACCCACGTTTTGCTTTCACTTTTGCTCCCATATTAATGCCAACTCTTATAACTATAAGCAATAGCAAAATGTAAATGGAATAATATTTCTGATAATGTTCAAAACAAAAGTCCTGAGGTCTTGGGTTTGAATTCTCAACTATGATTGTCAGCCAATGAGTTACACTACAGAAAACTTTTTATTTTTGTGTTGTGTTGCATGATAATTTGCCCATTTCGCGATGTAGTGGCTAGTATACTTGGGTGTTATCCCAGAGGTTTTGGGTTCCAACTCGACTATAGCCAGAATTTAATTTTTGATCTGAGAGTTGGAAGGTTAGGTTAGGTGAAGTTAGGTTAGGTGAAATTAGGTTGGGTGAAGTTAGGTTAGGTTAGGTTAGGGGAGATTGTTTTAGTAAAACACCACATTTGGCCCCACTTTTTACTCACACATTTTGCTCCCACTTTGTGCACTCACTTTTGCTCGCTCTTTTTGCTCCCACTTTTGCTTTCACATTTGCTCCCACTTTCTGCTCCCATATTTGCTCACACTTGTTTGCTCCCACTTCTGCTTACACGTTTTGCTCCCACATTTTTTTTGCTTTCCATATTAATGTCAACTCTTATAACTATAAGCAGCAGCAGCAAAATGCAAATGGAATAATATTTCTGATAATGTTCAAAACAAAAAGTCCTGAGGTCTTGGGTTTGAATTCCCGAACTATGGTTGACAGCCAATGAGTTACACTACAGGAAACTTTTACTTTATGTTGTGTTGCATGGTAATTTGCTCATTTTTGCGGTGTAGTGGCTAGTATACTTGTGTGTTATCCCTGAAGTCTTGGGTTCCAACTCAACTATGCCTAGAATTTAATCTTGATCTGTGAGTTGAAAGTTAGGTTAGGTGAAGTTAGATTAGGTAAAGTTAGGTTAGGTGAAGTTATGATGGGTTAGGTTAGGTAAAGTTCAGTCAAGTTAGGTTAGGTAAAGTTAGGTTAGGTTAGGTTAGGTTAGGTGAAGTTAGGTGAGGTGAGGTTAGGTTAGGTTAGGTTAGGTGAGGTGAGGTTAGGTTAGGTGAGGTTAGGTGAGGTTAGGTGAGGTTAGGTTATGACTAAGTTTGTTATGTCTAGTTGTTTTAGAAAAACACCATTTTTGCTCTCATATTTGCTTCCATATTTTCTTTGCACTTTAATCGATCTTGACTTGTGTATTTACTTTTGCTGGTATATTTGTTGACATATTTGTTAGCATATTTGCTCCCACTTTTTTTTATATTTGCTTTGCTCCCACATTTGATCCCATATTTGCTCCCACTTTTTGCTCACAGTTTTTTTTTCTCCCGCATTTGCTACCACTTTTGCTCCCACTTTTTACCCCCCACCTTTGCTCCCACTTTTTGCATGTATATATGCTCCCACATTAAACTATTTTTGTTATTACCAAGTTGTCTTTACTAGAGATTAGTTTGTGCTTGACAGTTGATATGGAAGTATCAGAGACTAGGTATGGTAAGCCTTATGCATACTATAAAGGATATTCATATATTGTGAAACGAAGCAATAAAAATGGAACTGTTATTTGGCGCTGTTCAAAGCAACGATCGAAACAGTGTCGAGGAATGCTTAAAACAAAAGAATTGGACGTACTTTCTTCAAACAATCATGAATGTAAACTTAATAATCACGCTAGTCTAAATGTAAGGAAAACCCAAACCAAAGCAAGAAACCAAGTCCAAGAGAAAGATAGTACTGCTCAAGATACTATTAACCTCAAGTTTAATACACTACAACGCACTCATGCTGTTAGCGAGTTGTTTAATGAGAAACCTTTAACACCTCCTGTGAAACCCATGTTCAGACATGCACCCACATCTCAAAAGCCCTCAACCCTATCAGAGACAATATACCCCATCAAAAAGTTAGTGGGGAAAGGTAATAGTGGTAATAATAACATAATAATGTTAAAGCATTCTAGCACATCTAAAAAGAAGCTTTCAACACTATCAAAGACAACTCAAACCATTGAACAGACTGTGGACACAGGTGGAAATTATCATGGTAATGATAACGATGATAATGATCATCATTATGAAAATGATTATAATAATGAGGATGATAATCATAATGATGGTGATAATGATGAACTGCTTCCCGAGATTCTGAAACCATTCATAAAAAATAGTAAATGGAACGATCCTAATATATTAGTCGAACGTCTACAGCTCTTGCATGCCTGTAAACAGCTTGGTCATATTGGTTATGAGAAAGAGCTATTAAATATAGAAAATGAACTTCGTAAAGCTGCTATTATTGTGTAAGGGGTCAACGTAGCAACGCCCCCCATCCCCTAAAAAATAATTTTCAACAAGTGTTATGTTTAAAAGAACTGATAAACCAAAAGAGCTGTATTCTGTGTGTCTATCTCTTGTCAAAAAAAATGATTAAATTGATAAACATAGTTTGTGTATATTTCTTGTTTTCTTGCATGTTCAAGCAATAGTTATGTCAGGGAAGGGATTCGAACCCTTGCTTCCTTATATATTTGGAAATTTGATCTTAAGTCAAACGCCTTAACCACTCGGCCACCCTGACAGTTACTGATTTAATTAATCTTGTTGGACATTAGTGTTTACAAAACTTTTCTTTTCCCCACTATATATATGCTCAACCACTTTTTGGTTTTTCAATGCTGATTTTTGTTTTGTTTCAATTTTTTTTTCAGTAACATTGCAGTTATCAGTATTGCAAACTGGGTGATTAATATAGGGATAAAGGCATCTTAAAAATCACAAGCCTTACAGTTGTCACGTATCATGTATAACATGTTATCCTACATTCCACATAGGGCTCTACCTTCTTAACAGTGAACTCTGTTGGTCATTAAAATAACTACTTGTAAAATAATTCCAGTGGTAAATCCTTTTAGCAAATATCATATATTAAATATTTTCACGCCATAGAACGACAACTTGAAAATCATTTATTGTAGGAATATCTTTAATGGGATCTCCAAACCTTGAAGTATGCAATATACATTCCAGATAGTGCTGTATTTTGGTCGATAGTGCCTCCAGTGCTTACATTAAATAAGAATACAGTAAACGTATAAATTTTTTATAAATTATAATTGTTTTCATAAAATACCATATAATAAATATTTTCACACCTACGAATGACCATTTGAAAATGGTTTATTGTAGAAATATCTTTAATGGAATCTCCAAACCTTTAAGTAAACCATATGTGATGTACATTCCACATAGCTACATAACCAACAGTACATCGTGGTACCAATCTCCGCCGCATTGTGCGCTCATTGTTTGTGTTGGATTTCTGTTTCATTACTAGAACTGTACTTACTGGCCAATAACCAACATAGTGGTCAAAGTGTTCCCCTGGTAGATAACCCATGTTTGGTTTGTCAATTTCTAATTGCAAGGCCAGTCAAGACCTAACAAAAATTAGTCTTAACGTATATATCCATCATCAACACCATATCATTAAACAAATGAAACCATCTTAAGGTATTTATTACATTTAATTGCATTTTAGGAATCTTGCAAACATCTTGCAACCTTAAAGAGGAAAGTATAGACAGGAATTGTGAAAAGGAAACCGTTCAATCATTTAATGTCGTTAGTGTAAGACACCTCAACGTAAGAGGTTATGAAAGTCTACGTGAGGGTGTGGTTTTTACAGCTGGATGCCTTTTCCTGACACCCACCTCAGAGACAAGTTTATGGGAAATGAAACTCAGCTATCATGTCGAATGTGGATCTCCTATTCTAGGAGAAAGTCATGTTGAGGTATTTGTCTGCAGGGAGTGTGGTAAACGAAACAACAACAATAAAAGCATACATGTAAAGGGAATATTATGGAATTTTCGAGTACATGTAGTCAATTTTAATAAAAATTGGATAAATTTCATGGTTTGTACACCACTTGGCTAAATTCGGTAAATTTTAGTGAATTTTCATCTATATTCGTCTAATTTTATATGAATTTGAGATGGTTTAAACCATGCTTAGGTAAATCAATGGAATTTCAATAAATCTGGTAGTCATTTGTTGAATTTTGCTGGAATGTTGTGTCATTTGGTCAATTTTCGGAAAATGTAGTGGATTTTAGGAAAATTTAAGGTAAATCTGGGGATAGTTAGGTATTTAACAGATAACCTATCACTATAATGGTTGTATTAGAGTGTGCCTTTCACCACCAAGGGGTAGGATTGGAGAGAGGAGACCGTCATGAGCTGAAGTGCATAGTCACTTATATTGACTTTAAGGATGGTTGTTGTGGGGGATCGAACACTCCTCTTGTTGGTTTTGGGGGAAGTGTACTCCATTCCATTCCATTTTTTAAAAGCCACTAATCAGGTCCTAGCATTGGGCAGTTGCAAACCATTTGACTATTCTTAACATCAAATGTGCATTTGCCTGGAGTAGAAGTGGGAAACCACATCAGTTTGGTGTATAGAAAACTCAGCTCACCTACCTCACCCCAACTCATTGGAAAATGAAAATCATTTGTTTTTTGTCTTACTTAGGGGCTTGGAAATCATGGTTATCAGTCCTTGGGAAAATAATCATGGGCAAGCACACTATTATTAGCTGAGTTTCTAATACCTTTTTGCATACCCTAGGACCAGTATTGCATTATAAGGCATGCCATGTGTTAGCGTTCTTAAAAGCCAGTGATATAAAACAATAGAAGTCTTTAATTCCACCCCTGGGCGTCATATCTAGTGTCATGTAGGTTGACGATCACGGAGTCCCAGCTGAGGCCGTCATTGCTTCCACTAACTTGTGCTAGGCTCCTCTCTGTCTTATTTCCTGTCGACCACACTTGCTCAACTCTTGTTCTCTACCGACCTCAACATGATTAGGGTATCCGAGCCCTAGGGAGTCTCTTCCTTTTGCAACTTCATTGGCCCTGGTTTATTTATTTTTTCTGATATCCTGAGGAGGCAGCCTTGCTTTTTTATTTTCATGTTATTCCCTGTCTTTTGCCCAAGCCCCGTCAAGAAGCCCCACCACTTGCGGTGCACTCTGCATATGGCTACACCCTCAAGGGCTGATCAGTTTGGAAGTTGGCGACCCCAAGGGATTTCTGAGCTGAGTCCAGTTTTCCTCCTCTTTATCCATTACCTCTGGGGCAAAGCCACTCCTAGTATACTTTTTATCTGCCTTTCATGGCTCTCCTTCCTTCCAACTCCCTCAATCCTTATGCTTGAGGGTTGAGGGCCATTTTTTTTATTCCTTCTGTCCTTTATTTGACCATTTGTTTTCCTTTTCTTCTTCTAGTATATAAGAGTGTAGTAGCTTAGATTTAATTTTCATCTTTACGATGACCCAAACCATTGAGGATCGCTGTAGAACGCTTCTCTCTTGTCCAAAGGACAGCATGTTGAATTCCTCACTGGCTCATGAATTTTATTCTTTGTTCACTTAGTTCTCATGGCTTTGAAACTGGCTGTCTGTAACGTGATCATTATTCATTTTAACTTCAGCGTACTAAACTAATTTTAAATTAGTTAATTTTAAATTAATTATTTTAAATTAATTATTTTAAATTCAGATTTGTGTTTCACAGTAAACACAATTATTATTCTCCGTTTAAAACAAGCCATACCATTCTTTTTCTAACATGATAGCTTATACGTGCGCATGGAAAGTAGTATAATCATCAGCTAAGGATTCAATTTCCATTACCTACACCTCTCATGGTATGCCAATTCGTTAAACTATAGAAAACGTTTCTATATGTTTTGTTACATTATTATTTGACCATATCACCGTGTAGTGGTTAACCTACTTGGTTGTCAACCCTAAGGTCTTGGCTTCCAACCCCGACTATACCATGACATTCATTTCAAGGTTGCAATAAGCTTCACTAAGCCTTTGTCAAACCTAACAACGATCTAGTCATGTGCAGAGCACGTCCGCTATCAAGCAAATGAGTAATATGAAACTTACTGACAAGATCGCTGTGCTGTTATCAGCAAGGCACACTACGCAAACCAAAGCCAGTGTCTCTGTGCAGATTCAAGCCAGCGGTAGTATGCAAGCCTACGTTTGTTTAAAAAGCATCATGAATAAAAGTCCACTGTGAGCACAGAGGCCCCGGTTCGATTTTTTTTTCTAAAGGCTGCAACAGGGTAGACTGAGTCTTGACAGGTAAAACGTTTTGAGGTGCATTCGTGAACCATGGCAAGGGTTGGCCATCCTGACTTCTTCAACACCTCCAACCAATGTTTACTATTACTGGTGAGTTACCATTTTTTCTTTCTTCGGCTTTTCCCTATTAGTTTGAGTCGCCGGAGCCAACCAGGCTCATTTTGGTTTTGGCCGGGGATTTAAGGCCGAATGCCCTTCCTGACGCCACGTGATTTTTTCAGGTGAAAATTCCAACCCCCGCTGTCACCGGGATTTGAACCCCAGCCGTCCGGGTAAAGACGAGCAGCTAAGCACCTGCGCCATCACGCTCCCCACTGGTTAGTTATCTATCCGCACATTAATCCATAATTACCTAATAATAATAATAATAACAATCATCCTCCATACACATGTCCATTAAAGCATGGTTTCACAAAGATGCTTATGCTTTTAGGTGTATAACACGTTTTTTTTCCCATAACATGACTATTTACTGTTTTAGGGGTGAAATGATCAATCGAGGTAAAAGCCCATATCATCCCCTATTTTTTAAGCTATCACACCTAATTTTATGATTCTTCGTTTCCGAGATATGGATTTTCCAATTTTGGGGGGTAGTTTCACCCCCCTGCTATTTTTCATCAAAAACAAAAGATCTTAGGTTCATTTATCATTTTTAGGTGTTTTTTACACGTTTTTCCCCATAACATGACTATTTACTGTTTTAGGGGTGAAATGATCAATCGAGGTTAAAGCCCATATCATCCCCTATTTTTTAAGCTATCACACCTAATTTTAGGATTCTTCGTTTCCGAGATATGGATTTTTCATTTTTTTTGGGGGGGGGGGAAGTTTCACCCCCCCTGCTATTTTTCATCAAAAACAAAAGATCTTAGGTTCATTTATCATTTTTAGGTGTTTAACACGTTTTTCTCCCATAACATGACTATTTACTGTTTTAGGGGTGAAATGATCAATCGAGGTAAAAGCCCATATCATCCCCTATTTTTTAAGCTATCACACCTAATTTTAGGATTCTTCGTTTCCGAGATATGGATTTTTCAATTTTAGGGGGTAGTTTCACCCCCAAACAGGGAATGTTGCCCCAAGTGCTAGGACCCCTCATACAAGTCCCTAGCATGATTGGTTCGCGAGATATGAACAAAAGTGTCGTTAGGTCCTTTTAACAAAAATGAATCCTACATTCAAAAACGGGGTGTCACCCCCAGGGTTAGAATACTGCCTATGGCAAAATCCCATGAGGGGTTCAGAAAATATTAACAAACGTGTAGTTAGGTCCTTTTAACAAAAGCCGTCCGTGCGCGCACATACAAAAAATATTACTATTTCAACCCCCCGGGTAAGGGTAGTTTTTATTTTAGAGTGGATATACCCCGTCCATAGAAAAGGGGAGTTCACCACGAGTCCTACGACACCTCATACGTTTAAATCCGATTATTGGTTAGCGAGATAGTAAAAAGCCGATGACCTATTAGTTTTTTTGGTTTATTTCAATACATATTTAAAAAACACTCATTTATAAATCATCATTTAAAAAGCCCGCCCTCTTACAAAAACCGCCAAGTTCGTAAGCATACAAAAATAAATTACTATTTCATCCCCCGGGTAAGGGTAGTTTTTAGTTTGGGGTGAATATGCCTCGTCCATAGAAAAGGGGATTTCACCACGAGTCCTACGACACCTCATAGGTTTAAATCCGATTATTGGTTAGCGAGATAGTAAAAAGCCGATGACCTATTAGTTTTTTTGGGTTCTTTCAATACATATTTAAAAAACACTCATTTATAAATCATCATTTAAAAAGCCCGCCCTCTTACAAAAACCGCCAAGTTCGTAAGCATACAAAAATAAATTACTATTTCATCCCCCGGGTAAGGGTAGTTTTTATTTTGGAGTGGATATACCCCTTCGATAGAAAAGGAGAGTTCACCACGAGTCCTACGACACCTCATACGTTTAAATCCGATTATTGGTTAGCGAGATAGTAAAAAGCCGATGACCTATTAGTTTTTTTTTGGTTTATTTAAATACGTATTAAAAAAACACTCATTTATAAATCATCATTTAAAAAGCCCGCTCTTTTACAAAAACCGCCAATTTCGTAGGTATACAAAAATGAATTACTATTTCATCCCCCGGGTAAGGGTAGTTTTTATTTTCGGGTGGATATACCCCGTCCATGGAAAATGAGAGTTCACCACGAGTCCTACGACACCTCATAGGTTTAAATCCGATTATTGGTTAGCGAGATAGTCAAAAGCCGATGACCTATTAGTTTTTATGGTTTATTTCAATACATATTAAAAAAACACTCATTGATAAATCATCATTTAAAAAGCCCGCCCTCTTACAAAACTCCTCAAGTGCGCATGCGTATAAAAAAACATTCATCGCCAAAATGTCAAAAAACAACATGTTTACCCCAAATGGCGTTTCCCAATTCCATCCATTTTTTAAAAATAACCTCACCATCATCTAGAGCGGAAAACATACCATCTAAACGACCCCTCACTCGACCCTACTCCTCCCCCACCACCTAACCCTTTCCCAACATAGCCATACATATTCAAGCACGAGCGCAACTTGAGAAAACCAACACTACCCCACTACTCGTGAATGACCTTTTAGTTTTGGTCTTTTCATTAAATAAAGAGGCTATAGGAAAGTAGGGGACGTCACTACGAGTGCTAGGACACCCTGTAGGTTCTAATCCCATGTTTGGTTAGCGAGATATCAAGTTCGGGGCAAATACGAGGGTGGCTCAATAAGAAGTGGTGCAGCTTCCCCCTCATCCCACTACTGATCTTTCATACCCTACAACTGCAGTGCATTACCGGTATCTACTCATGAAAGGAGATATTGTTAAATAATTATTCTAGTTAGATCATCCAGTTTAAGTCCTAGTCTGTGTGTCATGAATCTACGAATGACCATACGCAACTTCGAGAAGTCAAAGTGACTCCACGAGATAGAATACGTGTGTACAACTTTCATGAAATACAGAAAAAGTGCAATATTAACTTCATTACGTTTCACAGCGAGCATTAACGTTATTTAAACAACAGGTTAAGTAGGTTACTATTGTTAGCATTTTCTACATGATTTATTTCTCGAGCGGAACCGAGCGCACCCGATCCGGCCCGACATTTCTGAGCAGTAGTACCATGACGAATAGAAGGACTCTCGGTCAGTCAAATATCACCAGAATGGCGATAGAAAAGTGCTTGGAGTCTGGTGCCCTGTTGGGCTCCTTTCACTCCGCTTTAGATGATATTAATTTTTTAATTTCATTGGATTAAGTTTCACTTGGAAAAGTAATAATGTCTCCCTCAGTGTATTAGCGGATAATACATTTGAGGGAGAATTTCGTCCTTTGGCGATATGTGCAGTCGTGATGAATTAATTTATGTACTTTAGGTGACTGTTCTTATGCTATTTGAGAGTACTAGTACTTAAGCATGTGCCTGAAGAGCTGCGAGTGCGAATATTGGGTCAGCATCTAGGCTATTGACCATCCGACTCGTAGCGGCAATAGGTGTTAAATAATGCAGTTCGCTCTGTCATGGCCTATCAGCAGTTGCTTCAGCGAGGATAATAATAATAATAATAATAATAATAATAATAATAATAATAAAAGGTTTGAAATGTTTATATTGAAGTTACTGAGTTATATGAAAAATAGATAGACCTCAAGTTAGGTATGGTTTTGTAGTAGGAAGAATAATAGACCTTTAGTAGGTTTTGTAAATTGAAAAATGATAATAATAATAATAATAAGCCTCAGTTGTGTAGATTTGTTTTTGAGTGTGTAATTGGATGTAATGAGTTTGTGGAAGGAGTAATTAGTGAGTAATGAGAGTTTCGCAGGTGGGGGATATGAAGTTCTAGTTGCTGGGCTCTGATTGGCTGGAGATGTCCTGTGATTGGCTGTTGGTTTGTATCTGTTTAAATGTACTTGTAGGTGGAAATAATAATGTTTAATAATTGTTTATTGTTGAGGGAGGATGATTAAGCTGTAATTTGAAGGTTTTTTTTTAGTTTCGGCGGTGTAATTTGTCTGAACTAGTGGTTTATTTGGGCCTACTGAGCGCCTAACTGCCGACTGGGGCTAGCCACGCTCAGCTTGGCTTAATGTTAGAGACTGGGTTCGATTATTGTTTAGATGTATGTTATTTGCGGTCCCCTGGCCCGTGGTTCATCACCCCGGTCAAGCTGGTTTTATCCTTGCCTCCCAGGCAGATTAAACCACCGAACCAGGGGATTAGGTTATTTGTTATGTAGGGGGAAAATATGAATTGGAGGTTTAAAATGTTGTTGTAGCCAAGTGCTGTATGAAGTGTAGAATTTGTGTGAGGGCAGTGTTAGAGTTTATTGAAGGTGAGGGAACGTTGAGGGACATGAGTGGCGGAATGTTGGAGTGTGCGCGTTGGCTGAGTTCTAACTGTCTGCGCCTAATGGCTGTTTTAATGTACTTACAACCACCGAAGGAGGCCGCATGCGCACCGCCACAATTGACGCACATGGGTTTATCTTTTGCGATCTTGCAGTCAGTATGGTGATGATTATCACCACACCGATTACAGCGGATCTTGTAGGGGCAACATGCGGCATTGTGGTGCATTCTTTGACAGTTGAAACACTGGATGACGAGAGTAGTATGTTGTTGGGAAGGGGGAGGCCCTGGCCTGTCTTTTTGAGCGAGGGGAAGAATTTACTGTGTCAGCGGGAGGGGAGTTAACTGGTGTGAAGTCACTCTCTGATGGAGAGGCGGCCGTCTATGAGGGAGATGTGTTCTGAGTTGAATTGGAGCCTTCTTGTACTTGTAGGCTATTGTTGGCTGTGTTGATCGTTTGGAGTGAGAGCCTGTTCGAATCGGGCACTAGCTTGCCATACACAGGTCGGGCAGCTCGTTGGGTGTAAGGTTTGCAGGGCCCTACACTCAGGTAAGACCACCTAGTGGCGCAGTGGCTAGCATGGTTGGCTGTCACCCCCGAGGTACCGGGTTCGATCCCCGGCTCTGCCAAGTATTTAAAAGTCTTGGTATGGTCTGGTACGGGGTCTCCCAGCCTCGTGATGCAAAATGGGAACTTGCCGGATGCTTTGGCAGGAGGAGGAGTGGAAAGGAACCAGCCACCCTACCACACGCAAACTCCGGCTCGGGATGCCTGGTTAGTGATCCCTTGATGAAGTCAAGGGCTCTAATTCAGGTCGCCTACGTCCTTGGAGGGGATATGGCACTTCAAAAAAAAACTCAATTAAGAACTGGCTCATTGCACTGCCTTGAAGCTAGCTGCTCCAGGGAATGCTGGAGCCCATCACTTCCGAGCGAGGCGCACCATGGCGCGTGATAGGCTCCATCTTGGCAACGCTGTACAGCTTTCCCCGGAGCGTCTATCTGGTAAACCATATAACCAATATAAAATAATTGAATTAATTTACGTATTTCACAGTCATACCCCATAACTTTTTGATGTATAAGGATTACAACGCGACCAAAAACAGCATTTTCCAACGACCCCGAACCGAGAAAAAGTTACCATACACAAATGATAACAACTTTGTTCCTTTTGTGTTCCAACTGCGATAAAAATATTAAAATATAAATTGAATATTCCAAGCCTACATGTACTAACGTAAAATAGAACGACGAAAATGATGATGTTATTGGATTTTATGTAGTCTAGGTCTATTGGTTACTTCACAAACAACCTTCAAACTCGAGTGCACATAATATTTTGGTCGACAATAGTATCGGCGTTACAGTTACTCACTTTATAAAGTAACGTCGTTACCCTCCCGTTACCGTAACAGTACTGTTACTAGTATCGGCGTTACAGTTACTCACTTTATAAAGTAACGTCGATACCCTCTCGTTACCGTAAAAAGTAAATGGCACCAGTGACGGCGTTACAGTTACTCACTTTAAAAAGTAACGTCGTTAACCTGTCGTTGCCGGCCCCGTGCTGTTGGGTTAGCGCGCCTGCCCTCACCTGTAGGCCCCGAGTTCGATTTCCGGCTCCGTCAGGGATTTTAGAAACTGACGTGAGGGCTGGAACGGGGTGCACTCAGCCTCTTGAGGACAATTGAGTAGCTGTCTGACAGTGAGGCAGCGCCCGATTACGAAAACCAAGATTAACGGCCAAGGAGACCCGATGCGCTGATCACGCGCACCCCAATATTTGCAGGCCAAATGGCTGGACAGCGGTCGATTGGTAAGCCTAGGCCCTTCACGGGCTGTAGTGCCACGGTTAACCTGTCGTTACCGTAAAATGTAACTGTTAATAGTAGACTAACTGCGTTACAGTTACACATTAAAATGTGAACTTCGTTACCCGGTCGTTACTGTAAAATGTAACTGTACTAGTAGACTAACAGCATTGCAATTACTTATTTTAAAGAGTAACTTCGTTATTCTCTCGTTACCGTAACGCGTTACTCCCAAAGTATGGTTCTGTAACTTACTTTCTATTTCATATTCCAATTCTGGGATCACTTATTTTCCGATTTAATTTTCCCAACTTTTCTGATCACCAGTCGTCTTAATGCATGTTCTGTATCAGAATTGATAGATATGGACTTATTGCTTTGGTGATACTGTGCCCAACTCTAGGAATGGGTATTCCAAGATTCAGACACCTAGATATCAAGGGAAAGGCTGTAGCCGCTTTTGAAAGTTGAGATATTTGAATATCGCGCTACATTGCTTCTCGAAGCAATTGGAAAGAATTTACCGATACTTGGATGTCAAGTGACGTAGCGAGTAATAGCAGAGGTTGAGGCTATTTATTGATTAAATAGTTAACTATGGAGTAGAGACTTGAGACTGGGATCAGATTACTGGCACTGCCAAATGAAAGAAAATGCAATTAGTATCAAGTAAATCGGACCAGGGATTCAAGAGATATGAGGATTTCTAGATATCAGGTGATGCGGCGTGACCCTGACAGTTTTGAATAAAAGCCGGCTGGCCGAAGCATCGATAGCTCATTTCAACACAAGCATTTGCCGAGCAAGTTGCTACGACGCTGAGCCAAGGCACATGGTTGCCGGATCTACGCAGAAGTTCTTTTCAAAGTCGTGATAGTCACGAAAGTGCTGCGCTACGAGGTGGAACTTGGTAAGTTTACGGCGAGGAGAATCACTGAGGTGATTGATTTTTCTACAGACATTGGTGGAAATATTTATATTTCTACATGGACATATGCTAGACTTTGTCTAGAATTAGTACTTTGTCACAGTCCAGTAATAACTTAATACTTGGATATTTAAATCCATTTCAGTCAGTTTTCATTTTTTGTAACTAGTTAACCACTTCGATCTATCAGTACACTGAAGACTAGTCTATAACGGTGGCGTTCATTAGTCTACGCAAGGGAAATTACAAGTTGCTTAGCGCATGGTAGATGGTGATATAATAAACCATGCCCAGGGAACGATCTTCAGAACAGCCGTTGATTGCTTAGACTGTCAGTGTTTTTCTTGTACTGATAAGATTACCGTGAGTTATGTTACAACTGACATATCTAAGAAGAGATCACTTAGATCTGACCCTATTTAAACAAACTGTTATGGCTTTGATAGAAGCCCATATTAAAATGGAACAACAGTTTATTCAAACGTCAAAAGATACTACCACTATGTCTGACTAGACGGATTGTGGGTATATAATGGCGGCCGATACAAGGATTATACGTGCTTGTCCAATAGGGCATGTCTATGGATAAATCTGGTACAGACCAGGTTTACTACACTTCAAGACCATCAAGAAATGTAAGCCACATTTGAATTATATTATGCCTAGCTAATTGGAACAAACTATTTTTCTGCAGATGACCAACACATTTATTTTTCGTCGTATTTAAAGCTTGCAATGATTTACGCAAGACTTGTTAGAGTTATTCTGAGCATTTTCAACACTCAGAACAGTTTAGGATCGATGACCGAGCATAACGAAGATTTATTTGAATTTTTCATATTTTAGGGAAACCACGGAGAACCGTTGATGTAAGGTTGAGTTAAATTATTTTTTGTTGAGGAATGGATTTTTTTTTTTCCATATTCGAAGATTCGAACATGTGGATTCTCACATAATGAGATGATAATTAAACATATTTAAAATGATATAATTAATAATAATAATAATAATCCACTAATAATAATAATAATAATTTTTATAATTTTTCTAAATAATTCTTGGATATTATATTTTATAATAATCATATGTATTGAGAGAGAGCCTATGAAGTAGTTTAATCATTTCTAGTTTGGAACAGGAGATTTTCCGAAGGAGAGTGGTTAACGCAAGCCCGCATTCAACCAACATTTCAGTTCTGGTTGAACAGTTGATATTTGCATTGAGCAAAGTATATTTTTCAGATAACACGGAGAGGCATGAAACGGGAAGCAAATGATATTTGTATCAAATAGGATATTTTTGTATTTATATAAAATCATGACGTAAATACACTCGAAAGTGAAATAAAGATTTTCATAAGTATGGTAAATTCACGGGTTGAACTGAATGGTAAAATAAAATAAACTTGTCAGTTTATTAATCTTCCAGTGTTGATAACAAGCAGAGGCTTGATTTATTGTATAAATTTTGGGAAGAAAATTTATATGTGTGGAGTAGTCGAAATGCCATTCCCAGGTGCGCATGTTTAAGTCGCAGGAATGAAGAGGTTTTTTCGACCATCAATCAAATAGCAGGTTCGATGGATCAGGTTTATAGTAGGAGTATTGGAACTACACATTTCGTCGGATGAATGACCCGAAGGTTATTTCTTGAAACCATCAGTTCTTATTTCAACCTTGTTTACGAATTCCATTTAGACTTTGATTTTGCTAGAACCCGGATTTGTCATGATAGTAGTTTATTCTTCTTCAGAGGAAGACCTTTGCCGTTGTTGTTGTAATATTGTGTTCTTACACAGATAATAGAATGGGCCACTGCCAATAAAAAATAATTCTTTAACCACGAGTAATTTGAAGGATATTTTCAATCCTAGTGCCATGAACTAAATGAATTTATTATGAAGCTACAATTCTTATTTCCGCATTCTGTCGAAGAATTGCAAGTTGTAAAAATTACTAAAATGGCCATAAATATAAATATTTTTCATAATGATTCCAAGTGGAAAATCTAATAGTTGAATGGTTCAACAATTTAGTGATCAAGTTGATGATTCAGAAATCATGTATTTTGTTAGAAACTTAAAGTTCATAATCGAGTCACTTCTCGAATGTTTAATGTCAGAAGAACAATTAATTGTTGTTGTGCTTCGCACAGTTCTTCGATGCTATGCTCAAGGTCAAATACTTTTCAGATGTTATTAATATGTGTAAATAATGTGTGTTGATTCAATGATAATAATATTTTTCGACGATATATTTTTGAAACTGGAAAATAGTGAAAGTTTAAAAATTCTATGAACATTTATTCTACGAGTGTTAATATCATGTAAATATTCAAACAGTGATCTACGATATTTCCAGTATAGACAATTAACTTTGAACTGGAATTAATCCTTAATAATTTTGGAACACAGTCTACAGGACTATTAATCAGACTTGTGTTTCCAAAAAAGATTGTCAAATGTGTTTGGAAAATTTCTGTATATTGTGTGTAAATAAGAGTGTGGATCGCCACACGTGGATGATGCTGCTTTGAGCATCTTTGCAGTCAATTTTAACTTCAAAATAAACTGAGATAATTTTACCAGATGTGTTATACCCAATTAAATCTCCTTCTATCCTTATTGTTGCATTGAGCCAAAATCAGTAAAGCATTTTTTTTATTTGATGTCGTTTTTGCGATTAGCTTTAACCCATCTGGCGCCCCGGGATATTTTGATTCTCGTGCTGACTGATTATTGGTAAAATGCATATGTGGTCGTGCGGACTCCGGTCTAAACGGGCACATAAAATAAGATAGAGAGAGAAATGGCTTCGAACGTGGGTCTCGATTTAGACATGGTCAATCGCACGCCGATTTGAAATTGTGATAATTTTTATAGAAATATTTTGGGAGTTGAGAGATGTCTGGTGTGGATGAATAAATTAGTAGGAAACCCAATTAGTGGGGAAAATTAAAAATTTAACTTGGTTAATAATTAGAATGGGTTTGATTATTTTTGATAATGGCTTAACCATTAGGGCGTCAAGTAAATTCAGTAGTAAACGTTCGATGACTGGACATACACATTATTAGAATCCAGGTGGAGGATATTTGAGAACTTGCATATTTTTCTTGTGATATTGTGGTAAATGTAATTCGTAAAAGTAGAGAATTTTGTTTTTCCATCACGTCGACATTAGGACAAATCTCATTTTATTAGAGTGTTCCAATTAGCTATTCATATTTCTTGTTCTAGTTATAAGCTTGTGTTTGCCAATATTGTATAACCCTAAGTTTTGAATAATAATTGAAATTATGGAAGAAATGATGAGGATGATGAGGGGTTTGGAGGAGAGTTCAAAAGAGGCTGGACTGCGTGTAGCAGCCATTATGAAAGAAAATACTGAGGCTTTGGAAAGGAAACTTAAAGAAAATACTGATAAACTTAAAGAAAGTTTAAACGATAATCTTAAAGAAAATTCTGATTCTTTAGAAAATAAACTTAAAGAAAGTTTAAACGATAAACTTAAAGAAAATTCTGATTCTTTAGAAAATAAACTTAAAGAAAATTCTGATTCTTTAGAAAATAAACTTAAAAAAGTTTGAAGGATAAACTTAAAGAAAATTCTGATTCTTTAGAAAATAAACTTAGAGAAAATTTGAATGATAAACTTAAAGAAAGTTCTGATTCTTTAAAAAGTAATTTGAAAGAAAATTTAAACAGTAAATTTAATTCAATGGAAAGTAAATTTAAAGAGAATTCTGAAATTTTGAAAATGTCACTTGAGAGTAAAATGAATAAATTATGCGAAAAAACACATGAGCTCGAAACTTCATTAGCTACTAACGCAAGTTTAATGGACGAAAAATTTCGCGATGCCGATCTTCGATCCCAAAGCTTAGCTGATAGGATACAACATGGTCTTAGGAAAGTTGGTGAAGACATGATCGACCTAGAAGTCAGAGTGAAGAAGGAGAGTAATGAGATGGGAATTCTAGTTGTTCAACGTTTAACGGAACAATTCAAAGAACTTGTAATGGGAGAAATAAGAGAAGGTGTGATTAGTGAGTTGCAAACTGAAATTAAAACCACAGTTGTCAATGAAATTAAAGACACACTCAAGCTGGAGAACCAAGAAGGAATCAAGGAGATTAGGGAATCTTTGTCATCCCATATTGAAGTAATTGCCAAAGATATCCAAGCAACTCAGAAGGACATATCAGATATGACAGGGTCATTGAAAAGTCATGAGACTGTTATGAACCAGATATCCATTGATGTTAAGGAGAATTGTAAAGAAACTGAAGCAATTAAGAAAATGGCAGAAGAAAACCAGAAGGAACTTGAGGCTATGAAAACTCAAATCAAGGATGAGAAACAGTCTGATCATCTGTTTAAAATGCCAAATGTAAGGGGAAAGGAACAGATACAGATAAATCTAGGAGGAGCTAGAGACACGGATAGTCAAAGACAGGATGAGGTCAGGACAGTATTTCAATCCAACCCCATAACTGTATTTAAAAATGTAGAAGATAAGCCTTCTAAATTTTCAGGGCGAGATTCTGTGACACCCGTGGAATTTTTGAGAGAAGCAGGGGATTACCTGAAAGATTCCAAGATCCCTAAAGAAAGACAGATCCGAGTGATAGGGGAGTTTTTGGAAGGTCCTGCACTTCTTTGGTTTAGAGCTTTCAGATCCACTCTAACCACTTTTGAGGAGTTTTCTCGTGGGTTATTGAAAAAGTTTTGGTCCCCGGAAACCCAACAGCAAGTCAGAGCAGAGTTATATTCGAAGAGATTCTCGACGTCACAACCTACTCGATACTCTACGTACTTTTCTGGACAGCTTTCTAAACTGCAACATTTAGATCCGCCGATGCCAGATAACGAATTGATTACTGCATTGATACGTCAGTTTCCAGCAGACGTCCAGAGGACTTTGATCGCTGCTGATATCTATAATATGGAACAATTTGATGAAGTATTACAGAAGCTGGATCATACGAACGCTCAGTTCTTCCATCAGAAGGGAGGAAAGAATAACAACGCTGTGTATGCTGTTATGGCTGATAGTTATTCTCAAACACCTCGAGAGATTCGAGAAGGGCGAGAAGAGAAAACGCCGAGGGAAGATCCAAATAAGAGAGGATGGAACCAGTACAGTAACAGATACAGTTACAAGCCTTATGCGAGACCGGATGGTGGTAATCGATACAATACTCGATGGAGAAGACCACGAGATAGTCAAGGAAGGTACCAGGAAAGAAGATATTATGGTAGAAATAACTACAATAACAGAGGGAATGTGGATACTCGTCAGTCCAATGAAGTGTTCAACAAGGAGACGAGGAAAAATTTGGAAGCAAGACACCAAGATAACTTGCAATTTTTGGAGCAGAGGCCCAATGAACCAGGTCCATCGGGAACACAACAATCCCGGGGGAATGGTAACGAAAAAAAAACTTCGAATTCACAGTAGAAGATAGAATTTTGAACACTTTCACTTCCAGAATTATTAAATGGCAAGCAGAGGATGATGACTTAATTCAACAGAATGACGAACGAAAAGAAATGGGTACAAGAATTAGAATGCCAATCATATCATGCGAAGTATTCGGTATGCCTGTCGATACTTTGATTGATACTGGGGCTATGCTTTGTCTGGTGAGTGAGAAGCTTTATATTCTGTGGAAGCTCAAAGAGAATTTAGAGGAGATTCCAGTATCAGGAATTAAGATCCAAGGAATAATACCCAACAAAATATCTCTGTGTAAAACACAATTATACTTATGTATTACGATTGGAGGACATGATTTCCGACATGTGTTTGTTGTAATGAAGGACATGGCTTTTGACATGATATTGGGAGCAGATTTCATTCAGAAATATCAAGCAGTGATAGACATGAAGACAGAGACGATCAGTTTCCAGAATACCGAAGAGATTAACTTCGAGGGAAAAGAAGAGGAAGACATCGAGGGAGATGCTCAATGGTCTCTGATTTTTCATGAAGCTGAAGGAAGAGAAGTCTACACTGAGAAGGAGTCCCCAGAGCTAGGGAAAATTTTGAAAGAGTATCACGATATTTTTGATATTAAACCTGGTGAAATTGAAGATTTTGAACATTGTGGAAGTAAACAACAATGGAAGCTATGAAGTAGCCAATACACGAACTGGTAACATCGTGGGAACTTATGATGCATCGAATTTGAAGATTTATTATTCAAGAACCAGATGATTTAATGTGTAGATATGAAAAATAAAAAAATTCAATTTTTATTTTTTGCTAGGTGTGGGGTGGATGTGCCCAACTCTAGGAATGGGTATTCCAAGATTCAGACACCTAGATATCAAGGGAAAGGCTGTAGCCGCTTTTGAAAGTTGAGATATTTGAATATCGCGCTACATTGCTTCTCGAAGCAATTGGAAAGAATTTACCGATACTTGGATGTCAAGTGACGTAGCGAGTAATAGCAGAGGTTGAGGCTATTTATTGATTAAATAGTTAACTATGGAGTAGAGACTTGAGACTGGGATCAGATTACTGGCACTGCCAAATGAAAGAAAATGCAATTAGTATCAAGTAAATCGGACCAGGGATTCAAGAGATATGAGGATTTCTAGATATCAGGTGATGCGGCGTGACCCTGACAGTTTTGAATAAAAGCCGGCTGGCCGAAGCATCGATAGCTCATTTCAACACAAGCATTTGCCGAGCAAGTTGCTACGACGCTGAGCCAAGGCACATGGTTGCCGGATCTACGCAGAAGTTCTTTTCAAAGTCGTGATAGTCACGAAAGTGCTGCGCTACGAGGTGGAACTTGGTAAGTTTACGGCGAGGAGAATCACTGAGGTGATTGATTTTTCTACAGACATTGGTGGAAATATTTATATTTCTACATGGACATATGCTAGACTTTGTCTAGAATTAGTACTTTGTCACAGTCCAGTAATAACTTAATACTTGGATATTTAAATCCATTTCAGTCAGTTTTCATTTTTTGTAACTAGTTAACCACTTCGATCTATCAGTACACTGAAGACTAGTCTATAACGGTGGCGTTCATTAGTCTACGCAAGGGAAATTACAAGTTGCTTAGCGCATGGTAGATGGTGATATAATAAACCATGCCCAGGGAACGATCTTCAGAACAGCCGTTGATTGCTTAGACTGTCAGTGTTTTTCTTGTACTGATAAGATTACCGTGAGTTATGTTACAACTGACATATCTAAGAAGAGATCACTTAGATCTGACCCTATTTAAACAAACTGTTATGGCTTTGATAGAAGCCCATATTAAAATGGAACAACAGTTTATTCAAACGTCAAAAGATACTACCACTATGTCTGACTAGACGGATTGTGGGTATATAATGGCGGCCGATACAAGGATTATACGTGCTTGTCCAATAGGGCATGTCTATGGATAAATCTGGTACAGACCAGGTTTACTACACTTCAAGACCATCAAGAAATGTAAGCCACATTTGAATTATATTATGCCTAGCTAATTGGAACAAACTATTTTTCTGCAGATGACCAACACATTTATTTTTCGTCGTATTTAAAGCTTGCAATGATTTACGCAAGACTTGTTAGAGTTATTCTGAGCATTTTCAACACTCAGAACAGTTTAGGATCGATGACCGAGCATAACGAAGATTTATTTGAATTTTTCATATTTTAGGGAAACCACGGAGAACCGTTGATGTAAAGGTTGAGTTAAATTATTTTTTGGTGAGGAATGGATTTTTTTTTTTCATGTTCGAAGATTCGAACATGTGGATTCTCACATAATGAGATGATAATTAAACATATTTAAAATGATATAATTAATAATAATAATAATAATCCACTAATAATAATAATAATAATTTTTATAATTTTTCTAAATAATTCTTGGATATTATATTTTATAATAATCATATGTATTGAGAGAGAGCCTATGAAGTAGTTTAATCATTTCTAGTTTGGAACAGGAGATTTTCCGAAGGAGAGTGGTTAACGCAAGCCCGCATTCAACCAACATTTCAGTTCTGGTTGAACAGTTGATATTTGCATTGAGCAAAGTATATTTTTCAGATAACACGGAGAGGCATGAAACGAGAAGCAAATGATATTTGTATCAAATAGGATATTTTTGTATTTATATAAAATCATGACGTAAATACACTCGAAAGTGAAATAAAGATTTTCATAAGTATGGTAAATTCACGGGTTGAACTGAATGGTAAAATAAAATAAATTTGTCAGTTTATTAAACTTCCAGTGTTGATAACAAGCAGAGGCTTGATTTATTGTATAAATTTTGGGAAGAAAATTTATATGTGTGGAGTAGTCGAAATGCCATTCCCAGGTGCGCATGTTTAAGTCGCAGGAATGAAGAGGTTTTTTCGAGCATCAATCAAATAGCAGGTTCGATGGCTCAGGTTTATAGTAGGAGTATTGGAACTACACATTTCGTCGGATGAATGACCCGAAGGTTATTTCTTGAAACCATCAGTTCTTATTTCAACCTTGTTTACGAATTCCATTTAGACTTTGATTTTGCTAGAACCCGGATTTGTCATGATAGTAGTTTATTCTTCTTCAGAGGAAGACCTTTGCCGTTGTTGTTGTAATATTGTGTTCTTACACAGATAATAGAATGGGCCACTGCCAATAAAAAATAATTCTTTAACCACGAGTAATTTGAAGGATATTTTCAATCCTAGTGCCATGAACTAAATGAATTTATTATGAAGCTACAATTCTTATTTCCGCATTCTGTCGAAGAATTGCAAGTTGTAAAAATTACTAAAATGGCCATAAATATAAATATTTTTCATAATGATTCCAAGTGGAAAATCTAATAGTTGAATGGTTCAACAATTTAGTGATCAAGTTGATGATTCAGAAATCATGTATTTTGTTAGAAACTTAAAGTTCATAATCGAGTCACTTCTCGAATGTTTAATGTCAGAAGAACAATTAATTGTTGTTGTGCTTCGCACAGTTCTTCGATGCTATGCTCAAGGTCAAATACTTTTCAGATGTTATTAATATGTGTAAATAATGTGTGTTGATTCAATGATAATAATATTTTTCGACGATATATTTTTGAAACTGGAAAATAGTGAAAGTTTAAAAATTCTATGAACATTTATTCTACGAGTGTTAATATCATGTAAATATTCAAACAGTGATCTACGATATTTCCAGTATAGACAATTAACTTTGAACTGGAATTAATCCTTAATAATTTTGGAACACAGTCTACAGGACTATTAATCAGACTTGTGTTTCCAAAAAAGATTGTCAAATGTGTTTGGAAAATTTCTGTATATTGTGTGTAAATAAGAGCGTGGATCGCCACACGTGGATGATGCTGCTTTGAGCATCTTTGCAGTCAATTTTAACTTCAAAATAAACTGAGATAATTTTACCAGATGTGTTATACCCAATTAAATCTCCTTCTATCCTTATTGTTGCATTGAGCCAAAAATCAGTAAAGCATTTTTTTTATTTGATGTCGTTTTTGCGATTAGCTTTAACCCATCTGGCGCCCCGGGATATTTTGATTCTCGTGCTGACTGATTATTGGTAAAATGCATATGTGGTCGTGCGGACTCCGGTCTAAACGGGCACAATACGTTTTGCTATATTTGCACCTATAAGCGGTGCTTTTAATTGTACTGATGGGTCTTTTCATCATTTCCACTGGTATGTCTTTAAAGGAAAGGGCGTGTTGGCGCAGCGGTTGAACTGCTTGCCTCTCACCAAGGCGGACTGGATTCGATTCCCTTTTTAATGCAATGAGAAGTTCAAGGTGAAATGCCACGTCCGGTTGTTCGGATTCCACGTGAAAAAGTCTAGAGACTAGCTTATGATTGCGGGATTAACGGTCACGTAAAGCTACAAGCTTCCTTCCTTAGTTATTTGTTTTAATAGGATTTTCCACTTCGGAAGCTTCTCAGAGCAATCTGTCCTTTTTCTTGAGTTGCTTTCATATGTATTTTAGACCACTTCGTGGTGCAGCGGCGAGCATTCTTGGCTGTCGCCCCGGAGGTCCGGGTTCGATTTCCGCTCTGCCAAGAAATTTAATTCTTGACTGATGGCTGGAACGGGGCTCACTCAATCCCGCGAGGAAAAAATTGGAAGTGGCGGGTTTGATTCCCTCTGCAGCCATCCTGGAAGTGGTTTTCCGTGGTTTCCCCACTTCTATTCCAGGCAAATGGCGGGATGGTTACTGACTTAGGGCCACGGCCACCTCCTTCCCAATCCTTAACTTCATTATAAATACACACTCTAATACAGTAATCTCAATTACACAGGTTATCAGCCAAAATTCAACACACACCCAAGTACACGGGGCTAAATGACAACGATGTCGCAAAGACCCTAAAAGAATCAACAACGACGTTGTTCAAGTTCTCTATGAACTGTTTCATGACAGAAAACAGGTTATGGGAATGTTTAATGAGGTTGAGTCTTGGGGTTCTGTTGACCAGATGAATACTTTCTTGGTGTCCAAGGTCGACAAAGTAGTTTTTCCTTTATCGTAAACAAAATTATGCTGGTATATTTTAAATGTAACTTCAAAACAACAGTTACGAAAAGAATATCAATCGTAAATACTGCCAAATAATTCTTCAGTTTTAATATGATATTTGTGATTATAGTCAGATGATACTTATTTTCATCAACTTCAAAGATAGCAAGCCTGGCTTGTGAATGTCGCTCCGAAACAGCAGCAGATGGGACACTCATAAAGCGAGCGCCCGCCTCAAACACATTAAAGGTCAGGTCATAACAAAGGAAACCACGCTCAATTTAGAAGCAAACACAGGGGAGGCGTGCGGCGTTGGAGTGCTGCAAGATTTCTAATACTGTAGTACCGGTGGGCATGAGTAATGTCTACTCTTTGTTATTGTTCACTCACCTACTGTCGGAGCCTTCGTGGCTCAGGCAGCAGCACGCCGACCTCTCACCGCTGGATTCGTGGTTCAAATCCCGGTCACTCCATGTGAGATCTGTGCTGGACAAAACGGAGGCAGACAGGTTTTTCTCCGGGTGCTCCGGTTTTCCCTGTCAAAATTTCATTCCAGCAACACTCTCCACTATCATTTCATTTCATCTGTCATTCATTTAATCATTGCCCCAGAGGAGTGCGTCAGGCCTCGGCAGCCGGCACAGTTCATATCCTCGCCGCTAGATGGGGGCTTCATTCATTCCATTCCTGACCCGGTCGGAGAATGGAAGCAGGCTGTGGATTTTCAGTTTCTCTACTGTCGGCGCAGAAATTATGTGCACCCGAGTTTGGAGATAAATAGCAACACAAAAACAAGTGACATCTCTTTTTTTTTCCTTGTTTATTTCTGCGTTGATTGATGATAAAGGTAGTTTTTATGAACTTATTTTAATATCCCTTATGGCAAGTATAACGTAGAAAGTACCGGTTTTTTGCGGGGTCCGAGCAAAGTGTCGACTTTAGAGATTCACTACTCTTAACTCAGTTGTGCTACAGCACACAACTTTGGATATGTGTTAGTCAGATATGTTTTCTGTGTATATGTGAAGTTCCAGCATTTGATCTCCAACACAAACAACGAAACAATCAATTATGTGAAAGGCTCGTATTTCGAAACTGGACTCCCGCAGAAGTTCGTTCTTGGGTGCGTTGTAATCCACATATAATAACCGTTTGCGATATGTAACTATTCGTGATCTAAATAAATGGGTTTAGTTTATATGGATTGATATTTATTATGCGTTTGATGTATGTTGTTGATAGGCGAGGTCCGCAGGAAAGGTTGTGCTGTGTTGCCGCGTTTTAGCTTGCTCTGACCCGCCCGAGAATGCCACCGACGGATCATCTATTATTATTTGTTCACTCTGCTTCGTCATGATTGCAATAAATCTTTTGTAATCTAGTACTGTACCTACATTTATATTAAGTAGATGAAAATACATGTACAGCCACCTGTAGGACATTTTGTGAAATGGTGTCTGGCAGTAGGCCTATACCTTTTCAGTTGGTGTTTGTGTTCCGTGGATTTTAGTGGTGGAGTCATTTAAAATTTTAATTTGGAATACTGTACATTAATTACCATTTAGATGAATCTCAGCGGTAATAAAAAACAAGAAAAACAGAGAAAGCCAGTTCCAGGAACAAGACGTGGCAATCAATCTATAAATGAATGAATTAATACATAAATAAATAAAAATATTGATAATAATTAAGAACTACTAATTAATTCACAAGTTTCCCCATTTTCAACTCCAGGCAAATGCTGGGACGGTACATTCTGACAGGCCACGGCTGCTTCCTTCCACATCCTTGCCCAGTTACATTCATAGTCATTCATTTCAGCTCTCATTAACTCCTCTCATGAATTTGGCGTCAGGAAGGACATCCGGCCGTAAAAACCATCCGCCACATACAATTTCATCGCATCTCATTCCCGACTCCGTTGGAAACGGGAATAATAAGGGGTAGACATGCATACCCTAATTAATTCACAAGTTCCTAACAGAATGAATAAGAAAAGGAAATTATATGTTATTATATTGTAGCATGTCTGTTCATAACACCATTATTTTATTAGTGTTTAGTAAAGGAAGCAATTTAATTCAGACAAACTCTGAATATTTAGTGAGTAAAAAATAAAACAATAACAAGTAATTCCGTGAAGAACTATACAGCCTATTTTCATATATCCTACTTACGTTAATTGCCACTATCAACATACAAAATTTCAGTTTGATTGCTGTAATAGATTCGTAGATATTGAGAACCGACTAAATATTTTGGATGGTCGCCATGTTGGATTTTATATAAGTAGGTCCTAGAGTTATGTACTGTTACATGAATATTATTGTGTACGTGTATCATTCAAACTTCAATCGCATGATTAGGACACAAGAAGTAACAAGGAGATTTTAAAATGTCGCACAGCTGCCATCTTTTGGTTATGGCAACAATTGAAATAAGTTAGATGCCAGTGGATTAACATTCGTATAAGGATTTACTGTACCAAGTTTCACTGCAATCGGATGGTTAAATTGCGAGAAACGTCCATGCGAATCTTTATACTTCGCGTCGCCGCCATATTGGATTTGTGATCACCAGCTTATTTAAAGTCCTATAGGTGAACTTAAGTTCATAGCCCCTATGAACATAAAAAATCAGTTTGATTGCTATAATAGATTCGTAGATATTCAGAGCCGTCTAAATATATCGGATGGTCGCCATGTTCGATTGTTAAATGTATAGGCCATAGAGTCATGTACCATTAAAGGAAAAATATTGCGTACGATCATTATTCAAACTTTCACTTCGATCGCATGATTACGACACTAGAAATAAAAACTTAATTTTAAAATTCACAAAGCCGCCATCTTGAGGTTATGTAAACAATTGAACTAAATTAGATACCAGTGCATTACAATGTGTATAAACATTTCCTGTACCAGATTTCATTGCGTTTGGAACATTAAATCGTGAGAAAGGTCTATTTAAAATTTTCAAATTCGCTTGGCTGCCATTTTATTTTTGTAGTTAACTGGTTTTTGAAAGCCTTATAGATGAACTTCCAGTAGTGCCCTTTATCTCCGTACAAAATTTCAGGGTGATACCGCTAATAGTCTCAGAGATATAGAATGCCGGTCAAATATTTCGCACAGCCGCCATCTTGTGGTTATGTAAACAATTGAACGAAGTTAGATGTCGGTGCATTACAATGTGTATATACATATACTGTACCAAGTTTTATTGCGTTTGGTTGGTTAAATCGCGAGAAACGTCTATTTAAAAGTCGCAAATTCGCGTGGCCGCCATATTGGTTTTTTAGTTACCAGTTTTTCAAAGGTCACATCGGTGAACTTCTAGTTGTTCCCTTTATCAACGTAATAAATTTCAGGGTGATATCGGTAATAGTTTCGGAGATACTGAATGCTGGTGAAATATTTCGCACAGCCGCCATGTTGGATTGGTGAGACGTAACAAAATTTGAAGGGCACGGTCGGGGTCGTCCGGAATAGTGCTATGAACTTACCGAGTTTCATTGAAATCGCTCCAGTCATTTAGAAGTTATTAGGGGACACACACACACACAGTCACACACCTCTCTCTCTCACACACACACACACACACACACCCACGGACAAAAGGTGATCTCATAAGCCTATTTTTTCAAAATTGAAAATAGGCTAAAAATAAATAAATTATATCAAAGACATATTTTGTCATCCTTGGATGAGTGGCCTTGGATAACGGAATGATCGCATTCTTCGTCAGTGTCAACATCCACTGTTCAACTCTGCCCTTAAGATGTGTCAAAGGAAGTATTTACATACACATCAGTGAGTCACTGTTTATCTTACTTGTTAGTATCTCTGGCATTGCCATGTGTAGTTTCCAGTTTCACTCAGGATATCGTGGAGTAGATAGATACCTTCACAATGCATCCTAGAACTCCGTTTACGGGGTGTGAGATTACTATGACTTTGAGTGCTATTTGTTTCTTCAAGTTAGAGGGCGAGAAAATTGGCGATAAGCGATATCCGGTGCTCCAGCGAGTTGCCGATGGTCTTGGAGTGTCCCTTCGCTCGGTTAAAAAGGTGAAGGATGAGAATGTGAGGGATGCAAATCCAGGACCACCCAAGAGGAAAAGATTATCGGCAAGGCGACCGTCCATTCACATTGACCTATTTACAATTGGAGTTATACGTAGATCCATTCATAGTTTTTATTTAGAAAAGTTATTTCCAACTATCGGAAACCTGAAAACTAAACTGGAGGAGTGTTTAACAGACTTTCCAAAAATGTCAAATACTAAACTTCGAGAAGTCGTTAAGTACATTGGATTTCGGTTCAAAAAATTGAATAAGAAGCCAATTTTGATGGAATCGTCTACCATTGCTGCATCTCGCCACAAATTTTTCAGAAGAATGCGACGACTCCGAAATGAAGGCTACAAAATCTTTTACACGGACAAAACCTGGTGCGGTCAAAACCATTCAATGAAATTCGCTTGGCAAGAAAACGTTATTGAAGCATGGAACTGTGAATTTTCAAATGACGACCAATATCAAGGACAGCTTCAAGAAGTGTTTGGTTGGCGAGGTGGCTTCAAAGTTCCTTCCGGCGCCGGTAAACGGACTATAATTCTACCCATAGGAAGTGAGGATGGCTTCTTACAAGGTGCGGGTTTGTGTTTTGTTGGAAAAAAAAAAGAGACGGGCGACTATCATCAGGAGATGAACGCTATTCATTTTGAAGAATGGTTTAGGAGGGTTTTAATCATAATTCCAAACAAGTCCGCAATTGTTATCGATCAGGCTCCATATCACACGATACTGGACCCCGATACAAAAAATCCAACGATGAGCTGGTTGAAGGCCAACATCATATCATGGATAATTAAAAGAAATATTCCCCTCCCTGAAGATGCAGATAACTTCGAGTCTCTAACAAAAGCCGCGCTCATCGAACACGCCAAACCTCATCCCAAAACGCCAGAAAGAAAATTGGACCAAATTACGAAGGAATTACGACCTGATGTGGAATTGGTATGGTTACCAGTTGCCCATTGTGAGCTTAATGCAATTGAGTTGATATGGGCCTATGTAAAAATACAGTGGCTAAAGTAAATCGGACAAATGCTGAACAGAAAGGTAACAGTGAGAAGGTGCTGAAAGATCTCTGTGACAGGCCCCAGCATCGGTACCAGCTGAGTTATGGAGGAAATGTATCGGGCATGCTATAAAAATTGAAGATTTCTGCTGGGAAAAGGATTATCTGTCTCAAGAAATACCTCAAGTCGAACCCCTAATAATTGATTTGAACACCTCTTCAGATAGTGAGGATGAGGTCACACAACATTTTCCTTTGAATGATCACATTCAATCAGATGACGATTACCGATAATTTTCCGAGATGTTTGTCATGTAAGTACAGTACTGCATATTTTATGAAATTATAAATAGAAAATTTTAAAATAAATTACAAAAACTGAGGAAAAAATGAGAAAAAAGAAACATATTTTTAAAGCTGCCGTTGAAGGTCCAAAGCCCTTTTGAGAGAAGATGATGGGAAATGTGAAAACGAAATACGTTTAACTTGAACATGCTCTGTGCCGAGACAGCGCTAAACGAGCAGTGAATGCGGCAACAGCGCACGAACTATCCTGCGGACTTCGCCTGTCAACAACATACACCAAACGCATAATAAATATCAATCCATATAAACTAAACCCAGTTATTTAGATCACGGATAGTTACATATCGCAAACGGTTATTATATGTGGATTACAACGCACCCAAGAACGAACTTCTGCGGGAGTCCAGTTTCGAAATACGAGCCTTTCACATAATTCATTGTTTCGTTGTTTGTGTTGGAGATCAAATGTTGAAACTTCACATATACACAGAAAACATATCTGACTAACACATATCCAAAGTTGTGTGCTGTAGCACAACTGAGTTAAGAGTTGTGAATCTCTCAAGTCGACACTTCGCTCGACCCCGCAAAAAAACCGGTACTTTCTACGTTATACTTGCCATAAGGGATATTAAAATAAGTTCCTAAAAACTACCTTTATCATCAATCAACGCAGAAATAAACAAGGAAAAAGTGATGTCACTTGTTTTTCTGTAGGCCTTTCGGTTGTGTTGCTATTTATCTCCAAACTCGGGTGCACATAATTTCTGCGCTGACAGTAGGAACTGGCGACATCGAGGTCATTTTAGCGGTTTGTCTGATAATCTGTGTTATTGAGGTATCTGTAGTACTGTGTGTAGGCTACTTGTAACTGACACTAGGATTGGGAAGGAGGTGGCAACCCCGGCATTTGCCTACTGTAGAACTAGGGAAAATCATTTCTAGATGTCTGAGATGGGAATCAAACCCATCGTTCCTCAGTTGTGCCCCTTGAGGCTGATTGCACTCCGTTTCAGCCCTCAGACAACAATTACATACCTTGACAGATCCGGGAATTGAACCCGCACCTCCAATGTGCCAGTCAAAAATACTGGCCTACGCCTTGGGGTGGTCCTTCTCTACTCCAAAACCAGCAGTGATTTATCCAAACGTTTTCATATCTATTTTACTTACTGTAGACTGCGATTTGAAGGCATAGACTACGTCCAAGTATTAGAAGTATTAGAAGTAGTCCATGACTTTCAAAAACCTGATAAGCACAAATACAAGATGGTGGTTATTCAAATTTAAACACAGTATTTAAATGGGCTTTTCTGGCGACTTAATCAACCGAGCGCAGTGAAACTTGCCACAGAAAATCTTAACTTTGAGCTTAATATATTGTTGGCTAATGTAGTCCAATTGTTATGAAAAATTCAACATGGCGGCTATGCAAAATTTAGAAAGAACATGTTTTTATTTCTTGTATCATAATGAAGTGAACGAATTGAAGCCTTAAACCTCTACCCTAATATGTATCTACTGCTATCTGAAGCTATAGCTTATACTGTATGTAATAATTTATACATGGTGTGCATGTCAAGTTCTGGTATATGAATTTACCTACTCGTCAAGGAATGATCGACATCTGTGAAACTCGGCATAGTGGCCCAATACTATAGTCTTAACCTACAGGTGTACATGTATACCTTACTTTTCATAATTATAGATGGCGTGCATGTCAATTCTCCATACATGATTTCACCTAATTCGTGACTGAATGATCCAATGACCGTCAAATCTGGCACAGTGAACCATTAATATAACCTAAACCGACAGGTTTATATGTTTACAAATAAATTACTTCTATCAAATTATAGATGGCACGCATGTCAATTCTGCAGAAATGAATTCCTCTAACTCGTCACGGAATGATGTGAGACTGGGCACAGTGGACCACTACAAAAATCTAAACCTATAGGTGCATAAACCAATATCTAACTAACCTATTATTATAAATTACAGTTCGCACACATGCATGACTAGCTCGTTACTGAAAGATTGAATCACTGTGCAATCTGGCCACAATTAAGCCGGTTTGATGTTTAATTGTGGGGTGGCTTAAAAGATAAAGTGTATCAGTCTAATCCCCGTCTCCTAGAGGAGTTGGAGAACAATATACGGCAGCAGATATCCCTCATTACAGAAGGAGAATTACAACATGTAAACGCTAATTTATTTACACGATACAACGCCTGTCTGTCAGCTGAAACAATTTCAGCATCTTCTGAGAAAAGGTAAGTTATTTAATCATGATTTGCTGGTGAATTTACAATTAATTAATGTACTCTGTTACGGTTTCTACCACCGTGCAATCTGCGGTCCGAGTTCGGTTGGCTGGCGGAAGGCGTGCGCGTGCCTGGTAGCTGGCCGTTGGCCCCGCTCCCGCAAAAGAATCTCACTGTATAATCTACAGGGGTAGAAATCTCTTGCTTCATTTTCACGAATTTTGATTGGCTGGAGCAATTTCAGCGTGCATGTCAACTTCCTTATGTAATGTATGCAAACCTCTAAAGAGTCAAAGAATGGTCCGATCGCTGTGAAACCTGCTATAATGAATCAATATCATAATCTAAACATACAGATACATTAATCTATGATTAAGTTTTGTACATTGAATATGGATCGCATGTCAATTCCTCATAGAAATTCCTCTAGCTCGTCATGGAATGATCTCATCTCAGTGAAGCTTGATATAATGGATGTCGCTATGACCGAAGCACTAGGGTATATACTTTTCTAGTGTAGTTCTCAAATAAAGTTCATGTTATCTTCTAAGATGAAAGTGAACACCTCTTTCTTAGTGCCTTTTCATCTTATCGTAGAGAATGTTAATAAAATACAACTACTGCGAAGAACAAAATATGCCAGTCCACCTTTTAGGTTCATAAATTTTAGATGGCGGGTCTGCATATTTCGAAAATTATATATTTATATTTCGTGCGTGAATGAACTAATTGATGAAAAATATCTGTATGATAACTACTTTTATGTTCGACCCTGAATATTATATGTCAGAAAACTGTATCATAATGATGGTCATTATAACTCTATTTTTCATTATGAAACAGTTTCTCCCACCAATCACATCTCAAGAAACAGTTGTTTGACCAATTAGATAAGGATAGCATCGCACCTGCGCTGAGTTCCAAGGCCTTCTAATTTAAATTTCACTGCGTTGCCTAGTGTCATAGTGGGGTAATCGAGGAGGCCATGGTCAAATACATGGCATTCTCTGCGTCCCATGCGCTCTGTTCAGTACATAAAACTGGCGAAATCTCGACAGATATTTATGAATATTTATCTTCGAACATAAAATATTTATAATAATTATCGTCGAACATAAACAGTCGTATGCAACTCGCCTATAATGGTAATTAAGACACTCGTATGGAAATTATAAAACTCGCATACGCTCGTTGCATAATGTACTAGTATATAATAATAATAATAATAATAATAATAATAATAATAATAATAATAATAATAATAATCATCATCATCATAATAATAATACATTCCTCCTTCATAGGGAGGTTAAGGTGGCTTGAGACTTTAGCTCTCGCAGTAAAGAGGCGCAGGAGCGCTTCATAAAAGGGAAGTAGCGCGCATTTCGCTACTCCTGTGCGGTTCCGGGCACGGACACCAAGAGCCCGCTGATGAGCCAGTTTGGTGTTCCAAGGCGAAATCCCACACAAGACACGGCATAAATCTAGAAAAATTGCTGAGTTATAATAATACATTTACAAATGCTTTAACAATCAATTAACTTTCGTGGTTATACGGCTATATGGATGTTTACCCCTCGTTATTCCTCTATCTACGGGGTCGGGGATGAAGTAAATTACTGAGTCTCCTATGTGGCGGATGTCTATCCTGACACACCTTCATTTTGTGGTTGCATATAATCCTAAGTTTGAAACTATGATACGTTGCTTACTTAAGGAATCAGCATACAAGGTCAAATTTCCTTCGTAACTGAACGGTAAAAAAGATAATATTGTTCTGAATGGTTGACTGAGCGGTATGTGAAGGGAGAATTTTGATCTGAATGGTTGACTTTTTTTATTTTATTTTATTTTATTTCGTGTAGTCTCCTCAGAGACCGAGTGCAGGTCTTTCTAGTCGACGCCCGTGGGCGACCTGCGCGTCGGGATGAGAGATGGAATTGATGAAGGTGAATGAAATTGGAGAAGGATGTGGAAGGAAACGGCCGTGGCCTGTCAGAAGGTACCGTCCCAGCATTTGCCTGGTGTTGAAAATGGGAAACCACGGAAAACCATTTCAAGAACGGCCGACGGTGGGGCTCGAACCCACGCGTCTACCGAGTGAGCAGAGAGCTTGGCCCCATCACCTAACGCTGCGCCTTAGCCAGCGTAGCCACTGCTGTCGGTTAATGGTTAACTGAGCGGTATGTGAAGGGAGAAAACTGATCTGAATGGTTGACTGAGCGCCGCGGTATACATGAAGAAGAATACTGGTCTGAATGACTGGCTGAGCGGTATACATGAAGGAGAATACTGATCTGAATGACTGGCTGAGCGGTATAGACGAAGGAGGATACTGATCTGAATGGCTCGCTGAGCGGTATACATGAAGGAGAATACTGATCTGAATGGCTGGCTGAGCGGTATAGACGAAGGAGAATACTGATCTGAATGGCTCGCTGAGCGGTATAGACGAAGGAGGATACTGATCTGAATGGCTCGCTGAGCGGTATACAAGAAGGAGAATACTGATCTGAATGGCTCGCTGAGCGGTATACATGAAGGAGAATACTGATCTGAATGGCTCGCTGAGCGGTATAGACGAAGGAGGATACTGATCTGAATGGCTCGCTGAGCGGTATACATGAAGGAGAATACTGATCTGAATGGCTGGCTGAGCGGTATAGACGAAGGAGAATACTGATCTGAATGGCTCGCTGAGCGGTATAGACGAAGGAGGATACTGATCTGAATGGCTGGCTGAGCGGTATACAAGAAGGAGAATACTGATCTGAATGGCTCGCTGAGCGGTATACATGAAGGAGAATACTGATCTGAATGGCTCGCTGAGCGGTATACAAGAAGGAGAATACTGATCTGAATGGCTGGCTGAGCGGTATAGACGAAGGAGGATACTGATCTGAATGGCTCGCTGAGCGGTATAGACGAAGGAGGATACTGATCTGAATGGCTCGCTGAGCGGTATACAAGAAGGAGAATACTGATCTGAATGGCTCGCTGAGCGGTATACATGAAGGAGAATACTGATCTGAATGGCTCGCTGAGCGGTATAGACGAAGGAGGATACTGATCTGAATGGCTGGCTGAGCGGTATACATGAAGGAGAATACTGATCTGAATGGCAGGCTGAGCGGTACATATGAAGAAGAATACTGATCTGAATGGCAGGCTGAGCGGTATACAAGAAGGAGAATATTCCTCTGAATGGTTGACTGAGCGTTATGTGAATTATTGATCTGAAGGTTGACTGAGTGGTATACATGAAAGTCAATACTCATTTGAATGGTTGACTGAACTGTATAAATGAAGAAGATCTGAAGTAGGATTCTAGTCCACACCATGCATCGTAAACGCACTTCACCGGTAGTTTCTTAGTAAATCATTTAGCTGTAAGACCAAGCGACCGCTGCTCAGCCATCGGGACTACAGAATGCTGAGTGACGTGAAGTCACCGCGATCTGTTCCAGGGTCGACCTTGGCTACACCAAAGTGGCGGACGCAATTCTTAACCTACCGATAAAGATCGTAAACATGGCAGATGTGCTGGAAAAAGTTGTAAGAGGGGCTTTAGAATAAAGCCTTACATTTACATTAACATAGCTTAAATATTATTCAACAGAAAATGAAACTTTTTAACCCGTTGAGTGCTTCGCCTGTCTAGAAACGTTGCAAAATAACTTCTGTTTTTCATATTCCCCATTCACTTTCGAGTGCCGAGTCTATCTCTGGCATGTTCTGCCATCTGTTGGGCATTACTTGAGTTTGGATTTTTGCTAACGGAATTAACTAACTGAGCATTTTGTTGGCATCTGTCCTCTACAGCTGAAGTTCATCTGTGATGTGAACAAGCATGGCGGAATTACAAGCAAATTCTTCACGCCACGTTGTGATTTTGGGCCAAAGAATATACATTTTTGTATTAGTTAGGAGCAACAAGTATTACTTGCCTACTGATTTTAGGAGATAGTTTTATTTTGGATCCTTTATCCAGTATGGAGATGACGCAACCATGAGCATAAACATTCCAATTTTGATTCATTTCAAAATAGAAATTTAACTTATATAAACGTAGGATTTTGAATTTACATTTAAATTAATAAGTACCAAAAACCGATTGCCATTTTGAACCACCCACCCCTGATAAGTTAAAACTTACTACTTATACAATATTGTTTAAAAATGCGAATAAAATCTCAGCACTTAAAGGGTTAAACTCCCATTTCACGTCCACCCTTCCCATATTATATCCATTTGAAGCGAGCCCTACTAAGACAGTAGTGAATCGGGGTCGGTGACTTTTAGGATCATACCGTGTCTTCCTTGTGCAAAAATTAGGAAGAATTTTAATGAAAGTGCTTCTAACAAATTGGAGTGGTGCTAAAGGATGCGGAATCACAACTCGACGCAGTCGTTTGGAATTTGACAGCGATACACCGTAAGAGAAATGTGGCACTAGATTTACTGGGCAACATTTCACACTGAGCGAAGGTGAGATCACTGTTTGAGTACAGAATACTCATTATGGATTAAATGGTTGCTTTCATTGTTTTTGTTATGCTTCATTTAGAGGCTTAGCTCATATTTGGTCAGACTGGCTGCGTGGCGCAGCGGTAACATTCTCATCTGCTGTGTCCAAGGTTGCAGGATCGAATCCTGACGCAGTCAATTGGCATTTGAGAGTGCACAAATGCGAGAGGGCCATGTCAGTGGATTTATTGATACGTTAGAGATCCCCTTCGGAACAAACCTCCGGCACCCCGGCGTCTTTAATAGTCTCCGTAGTTAAAAGAGACGTAAAACCAATAATATTATTTCGTTATTATTAGTAGTAGTATTATTACCGATAGCGGTAGCTACGCTCGCTAACGCGCAGCACTAGGCCACGGGGCCAAGCACTCTGCGTCTGCGGATTCGGTAGACGTGGATCCGAGCCCCACTTTCGGTCGTCCTTGAAATTGTTTTCCGTGGTTTCCCATTTTCAACTCCAGGCAAATACTGGGACGGTACCTTCTGACAGGCCACGGTCGCTTCCTTCCACATCCTTGCCCAGTTTCATTCATCTTCATTCACTTCATCTCTCATTAACTCCTCTCCTGAGTTTGGCGTCAGGAAGGACATCCGACCTTAAAAACCACCTGCCACATAGGTCCATCGCATCCCATCCCCGACCCCGTTAAAATGGGACTATAAAAATATATTATATCAATGTGTTACGTGGAGTGTTACTAAGCTACAGATGTGAGTGCTCATTTATGACTCATCCCAGCAAAGGAAAACAAAGCTCTCCATTCATGCTGAATAGCGATCACTGCAAGAATGCTACGCTGGGCATAGAACTTCGACAAGCACATTCCACGGCCCACGCCTCCCACTAGGTGATAGCCGTCATATGCGTAGTACGTTAAGACGAGGTCCCGTGCCTTGTAATGATGATGATGACGATGATGATGATAATTGTTGTTTTAAGGGTCCTAACACCTAGGCTATCGGCACCCTGTGACATATGATCACGAGATCAGCGCAGCGGTCACCAAAAGCTACGAGTTAGTTTCCTTCCTTTCTTTAAAGCCCTGGGCGGATGCGGATATCCGCAAAATATTTCGCCATGCGGATATAGTTTGCATATGTGTGGATAGCGGATAAGTTGCGGATAATGTTTGGAGTAAATTTGCGGATAGTTTTTTAAAATAGGCTATACTCCGAACTTCTTGAATATCATTACTAGGACTCGGATGTTTATGACATGTCATATTTTTTTCCGTTATGTTTTATCCATGACAAATGTAAGATGATGATTTACGCTAATCTCATTCAAATTATGTCAATAAGCAAAATTAACACTCCGAACTGAAAAGGGTTGCAACTCTGGCTGTGTAACATTCATTTTAAACACAGCACATTACATACATAGCCTAAGGCAGGGGTTCTCAACCTGTGGTAGGCGTACCCCTTAGGGGTACGCGAAACATTTCAGGGGGTACGCGGCAGGCCATCCTTCTACTCGATCCACAAGCGCAGTGAGCTTTGTGCCGTGACTACTGTGTGAGTTATTTAAGGCGCGTGTATTTGAACTCAACAAAGAATTGCATATTTTCTTTACCGAGCACAATTCTAATTTATCATCAGTACTCAATGACTTTGGTTGGCTTTTAAAATTGGCCTATTTAAGTGATATTTTTGAAAAACTGAACATTTGGAATAAGTGTATGCAAGGTAGTGTTTCTGATATGTTCTATATTGAAATGAAAACTAACGCAATGATTGCAAAAATCACCCTTTGGGAAAAGTAACTAAAGCAACAACTATATTCTGTTTGATTAAAATATCTTTCCTTATAAAATTACAAAGGTTAAACCATACTAACTAAATATTTTTTACATTTTTAATAACCATTATTACTACCTAAGAAAGGTTAGTAGGGGGTACGTAGGATGTTTAACTTTTAAAGGGGTACGATGGTTGAAAAAGGTTGAGAACCTCTGGCCTAAGGGAACGACTTTCACGCCAATTGTCTAAATGTGTTGCTTTAATATTTTATCTAATTAAACAAATAACTGTAATGCCAGTAGATTCGGATAACAAACGTGAGGAAGCGGGTCGGATGCGGATAATGTTTTGTTTATCCGCGCAGGGCTCTACCTTCCTTCCTTCCTCCCTTCCTTCATCTCTTCCTTCCTTCCTTCTGTCATGCCTTCCTTCCTGCCTTCCTTCCTCCCTGCCTTCCTTCTATCAAGCCTTTCTTCCTCCCTTCCTTCCTCCCTGCCTTCCTTCTATCAAGCCTTCCTTCCTCCCTGCCTTCCTTCTATCAAGCCTTCCTTCCTCCCTTCCTTCCTTCTATGAAGCCTTCCTTCCTTCCTTCCTCCCTGCCTTCCTTCTATGAAGCCTTCCTTCCTCCCTGCCTTCCTTCTATCAAGCCTTCCTCCCTCCCTCTCTTCCTTCCTCCTTCTATCAAGCCTTCCTTCCTCCTTTCCTTCCTCCCTGCCTTCCTTCTATCAAGCCTTCCTTCCTCCCTGCCTTCCTTCTATCAAGCCTTCCTTCCTCCCTGCCTTCCTTCTATCAAGCCTTCTTTCCTCCTTCCTTCCTCCCTGCCTTCCTTCTTTCAAGCCTTCCTTCCTTTCTTCCTTCCTTCCTTCTTTCAAGCCTTTCTTCCTTCCTTCCTCCCTTCCTTCTATCAATCCATCCTTCCTCCCTTCCTTCTATCAAGCTTTCCTTTCTCCCTTCCTTCCTCCCTGCCTTCCATCAAGCCTTCCTTCCTTCCTCCCTTCCTTCATCTCTTCCTCCCTTCCTTCTTTCATGCCTTCCTCCCTCCATTCCTTCTTTCATGCCTTCCTTCCTCCTTTCTATCAGTGTTTAGAGATGATAATTATCTCAGAAGCACTAAATGAAAATCCACAGCCTGCGTCCAGTCTCCGACCGGGTCAGGAATGGAATGAATGAAGCCCCCATCTAGCGGCGAGGATATGAACTGTGCCGGCTGCCGAGGCCTGACGCACTCCTCTGGGGCAATGATTAAATGAATGACAGATGAAATGAAATGATAGTGGAGAGTGTTGCTGGAATGAAATTTTGACAGGGAAAACCGGAGTACCCGGAGAAAAACCTGTCTGCCTCCGTTTTATCCAGCACAGATCTCACATGGAGTAACCGGGATTTGAACCACGGACCCAGCGGTGAGAGGCCGGCGTGCTGCCGCCTAAGCCACGGAGGCTTACATCTCAGAAGCACTAAGAGTTGTTAATTCATTCAGGGGATTTGCGATATCATGGCAATGTAGCCCCGTATACTTGGGTGTATATGTAATTTGTCTGACAAAGTGTGTTACTGTGAGGGTTGTATTAATATGTGTTTGCAAGTGGGGCTGGGATTAGGTAGGAGGTGGCTGTGGCCTTAAGTCAGGTAGTCTACCATCCCGACATTTGCCTGGAGTAGAAGTGGGGAAACTACGGAAAATCACTTTCAGGATGGCTACGGTGGGAATCGAACCCACCTATTTTCAGTTTGTCCTCACGAGGCAGAGTGTACTCCATTGCATCCCTCAATCGGAATTAAATTTCTAGGCAGAGCTGGGAATCGAACCTGGACCTCTGGAGTAACAGTGAAGAATTCTAGTCACTGTGAAGCACAAAGAAAACAGTATTGCATTTTTATTGTCAGCCGGAGTCTTCGGCAAACCTTTTCTACTCATTGTTAATAGTTTGTGTACTCGTATTTCTATTGAGCGTGAACTGCCCAGTTATTATAGGAACTGTTACCAATTTTTTGAACGTGACAAAGTCCTGTCAAAAGAAATCGGAGGGTATATTATGAACTTAATCTTTACCAGTGTCATGCACACCTGACAGAATATCTTGATGAAGGTTTATTTTGACGGGACAAACATCTCTTCCTCCTCAGAAATGGAAACAGTGAACCTATTCATAATTCAACTATTGTGTAACTTCACTTCTAAAAGTGTGGTCAAGTTATATCACAGGACAATATCTCCATAGCAATATGTCGCTCAAGTGCAAAGGTGATTCCGATGTCTATCAGGAGCCTCGTAATATTAATAATCCTCTTAATAATAATAATAATAATACTAATACTAATACTAATACTAATACTAATACTAATACTAATAATAATAATTTAATTTAATGTATTTATTAAATACTATTTATGTCACTGTGGTGTTTGTACACCACACCCAAAACAATTGAACTAAGAGTACTATATTGATGTGCAATTGCAACGATAGTGCATGTATATATTTATTGTGTTTAAGGGTAATATAAAATCATATGTTCATTTTCATCCATTCTTGTAATTAGACGTCGACCCGAGATTTCAAACCGTAAATTTACAACCCCTCCCCCAATAAATATATTTCTTGAGCTCACTTGTGGAACTAACAATTGACAATAGATACCGCTTGAACCGTCATAAAACCGCTTATGAAGAGGCAGGAAGAATGGAAAGGGAGCCGCCACCAGGAGTGACCCTCGGTAGCCAACAAGCTAATTCTAAAAGATGTCGGAACAATGGACCCTACAGCTTTTTAGAATAAATTGTTTTACGACGAGAAAACTGCAACATTGTGATTTTTAAGGAAGATACCTCTACATGACACCAATATGGAAGTGTGTCATTGGGGGAGAGACCTTCACCCCAATATAGCCACTTGGTGGACTTACTTCGGCCAATAAGGAAGGAGCGTCACTTTCTGTAGACAATACTTTGATATTGCAATTGGCAGATCCCCTACTGCTGGTGGGAGATATAATTGCCATATATAAGCCGGGACAGAGCTGTGTGGAGAGGAAGAATATTATTATGTTTTCACTTGAAAGCACTCCAAATTCTAAACTTGGACCTCACTTGTTAAGATTCAAATGCAAAATTTCATAAAGTTCAACTAGTAAACTCAGTGGAGATCTAGCTAGGATATTTCCAGCATTGCGCTGAATATCGAAGACGAGTGAAACCATTCTATTCACTCAGCTAAGCGACAGTACCTGTGCAATTAGTGGGCAGATAGCTTTATCAGGTAGGATTGGTAATTGGAACCATGGAAGACTACGCGAGATGTCTACTTCAGGAACGAGGTACCTCCGCCAACATCGCCCAGGAAGATCTACAACCCGGTGAGCTCATGCATATTTGTCTATTGCAAGTCGGAAGTAAATACTACTCACTTCAATAATTTAAAGAAATAACTTCCCCTTTGTATTTTATCAGTTTGAAAGGTCGCAAGACGTCATTCATCTCATCCTGTTTGTTAATAAATTATTTTTTCAATCTATGACTTTCTGTCAAGATTTACCCCATGCTAGACTTCCCAGAGGTCAATATAAATAGAATAAGGTGTTTTACAGCTAGCCTTTGTTGCCCCTCCCCCGAAAGTAAAGAATCTCCATTTAATAAATATAAATTTATCTCACAACCGTCTGTTGGAGATTGGCGCCCTATTAACCGAGCTATTTACTGCACTAATTTTATATCACGAGCTATGAAACGTTACAACATGTCACCCAAGCATGAGTCAAGCTGTGCACTAGCCGCGAAACGTTACAACATGGCACTTCAACGTGGAGCTCGAAAGCTATAAAACACCTTAAAGAAATAAATAAAATTAGTAAATTGCACTTGGAAATAAAATTAATTGGTTTTCATAATAATAAAGTATATGTAAAGTGAATCATGGGAGATGAGAACGAGATGATGACGTTGCGTAGTGGTAACACAGTTAAGGGTACCGAGGCAGAGGTAGTGGAGAAAGACTTAGCTAGCGGGAGTAACAATGTTCAGAGTTGCGGCGAGGTAGACAAGTCGGTTGAATCACAGAATGGTACGATGGGGGGCGCGGAAGACCTAGAAAAGAGCAAAAACATATATGTAGAATCAGATACATTGGAAGAAAGGTTAATCAAGATGATGGGAGATATGTTCGCAAAAGTTGGTCAAGGTATTACAGAAATAAGTCAGAAAATAGACCAAAACAGCCAGAAAATAGATCAAAGTTTTACAAAATTAAAACATGGCATAGATGAATGGAATCAGGAACTAGCCCAAAGCACCAGAGAAGCAAAATGTGAACTAGAGCAAAAGAAAATAGTATCACAGCCTATAATAAAACAGAATGTGGAATTTAACCAAAGATGGCACGTGCTGGACAAGGAAACTGAAGAAGATAGGAAGCTAGAAATAGTCAATAGTAGTTTTTGTGAGAAAGAGCAGGATGTAGAACAGAAAATGGAGGAAGTGAATGGAGATGAGTGTAGATTAGAAATACAGAATCAGGAGGAGGAAAGATTAGCTGAAATGAGATCAGAAGTAGAGCAGAAAGTAGAAATAAGTCATGACAAATTTTGTAAGCCTAATCAACAGTTAGAGGAGAGAGTTGAGGACCTGGAGGAAGAGATGATAGATCAGAGAATGAGAGAGAAGAATATGTTTGAAGAACAGTTAGGAGTAGAAATATGGGAGGTAGAGAAAACAATAGGTCCTCAGGATTGTAGAATCCAGGAAGTTGTTAAAGAAGAGAACAATCAGGTTAGAGTAAATGTTGAAAGTAGGATAGTGGAAATAGAGCAGGACATTAGGAAAAGTCTTCCTAAAGTAGGGGTAGTTTCTAGTTACGTAAACTTAGCTGAGATGGAGATGCGTGTGTTAGCACAAAGCCAGCAGGTAGATTACAGTGAACGAGGAAAGCAGATGACGGAAGTTAAAATTGGTAGGAGTAGGACAAAGCGGAAAAGCCAGGTCACATTGTTAGATGAGATTAGAAAGAGATATAAAGATAAGGATGAAGATTACTATTTGGAATGGAGGTTAGAAGTAGAGATGTTAGGTGAGGCGTTAGGAGGAGAGACTAAGAGTAGCTTTACTATAGATAAATATAGGCCTACTAATGAGGAAGTAGAGACTATTATTATGAGAAGAGAAGAAAGAGTAACAATGACACCGGGGAGAAAGAAAGAAATGAGAGCAATTGTACAAGGAATCATAAACGAATAGTGGAGTGTAAAGAGAGGTCGGAGACTTAGTCGTGTAGTTGAAGTGTATTTATTTAATGTAATTAAATTAGGGAATTATGACGTAGATATTGAAGTATATACACAATAAGGAGGTAAAGAGTATTACTAGCGATTAAGGTAGTGGAGCATTTCAGCCCGTTGTTTAAATAGAAGTGTGGGGGGTGTAGATTAAAATTTTGGTGGATTCTAAGAAGCCTGAAATCTTGTATCAACTCAGAGTTATATGAAACAGTGAGGGTGCAGCAAATAAAAGCTTGTGCTTATAAACTAGGTACAGACGGTGAACCGCTTATCGATATATAATGATATACTGTGTTAAAATGTGCGTAGTCTGCAGAAGTAAGTATTCTAAGAATAATGTATCTGAGAAAGTAATAACAGAAACGGTTAGTAACGTAATGAAAATAAGAACTATTATGACAACCATAATAATAATAATGTAGAGATTCGTGACTGATTTAAGATGATGTGATACAATGAGAATAAAATTAACGAGTTGAAGAAGTAAGTATTGATATGCAGAAAAGAAATTTCATTTGAGAACAGCGAAGTCATCAGTGACTACAGTTGGAGAAATTTAGAAGTGGTTTAGAAGTGATGGATGTTAAGGCAGGGTGTGAAATAACCAACATATTGAACCCTTTACCCTATGTTGGTTAAATGATTCTACTTTTATTTCTTCAATTAATAAATATTTCAACCAGCATCATGAAAGTAGCCAGACAGTGATGAGGAAATTTCAAGCATTTGTTGGAGACAGTAGGGACATACCTGCATCAGTTTAACAAAAGGCTAAATACTTGAGCTATGAAAAGAAATAGCATAGCGATGTATCATAAGGACAGGTGTGGCTGCCTCAATTTTAGAAGCGACGCGCGGTGAGACATGGTTCTGGTATGTTCATTGTGTTATTCGCGCCTAGAAGAAATATGATGCAGTAACGTGAATGGCTGATGAAGAAAATAGACACTCCCAAGACGCCAAGATCTACTAGAAACCGCCAAATTACAGAAAATGGAGAACCAATGAGAAGAGAATGCCTACTTGCGCGCCAACTCCGGCTGGGGGTACCCGGCGGCTAGCATTCACGCGGGAAATCGCCTAGACAAAATCTCTACGATCGATTCTAGGATTAATGGGCATATTCTTGACCTGTGCAATATTACGAGTTCAGTGATATTTATTTCATTCCTGTATCACAATTATTTCGAGAAATTTTTACATAAAATCCCCCTCCATCTAGACCCAAGGGCCAGTTCATTTATAAGTGTGTCGAAGAGCCAAGACATTGACTTTTATTTGGTGCGTCTACGGACGTAGACTATATTTCCGTGTGTCGAGGACACAAGACATTATTATTATTCTGTTCGTCTCAGGACGTAGACTTTATTTCTGTGTGTCGAGGACACAAGAGATAGACTTTTATTCTGTGTGTCGAGGACACAAGATATTCATTGTAAAGTGTTAAACTCAGTGATAGATAGTCATTGTACTATAGTTATAGGGAAAGTATCGTCGATAATTCGCCAACGAACAGTGACAGGGAATTTAGTACCTGAACAAGCGAATTTAGTAGTCAGACATAAGGTGTATAATAACCTAATTTTTGTATCAGCGCAAGGATGACATCGATGAATGCAGAGGAAGTATGGAATTCTCAACAGTCCGTCCAGATGGCTGATATGAGATAAAGAATCATCCAGTTGGGGAATGGCGTCTGATGTTCTTTGACGGGTGACTACAAAAAGAGATGAGTACATAATAATATTATTTATTATTTGTTAAATTAACTTATGGTTTATGGGACATATTTTTGTAAATACTTTGCTTGTGTGATTAATTTAGTATATTTAGTTTTGATCTGACACATTTTGTTTGGAAGCAGCTCGCACAATTGTAGGTGATGGAAGGTTCTTTTCTTTATGTTGTGTTAACTAACGTAGCTATGTGAACGGCCGTGTTCGCCTATGTTACGAAGTGCGGTTAAAAACGTATCTCGGAGATATGTCGTGTTTCAGAAGTAGGACTGAATTAATATAATTATATAGTAGATTGGAGGGTAATTAAATTTTGTTGAGATTTATTATTGATCAGATTCAGTGTGATTATTGCCTTTTGGAGCAATGTAATTTGTGACGAAGAGTATTCAGCTCTATCGTAAGTTTTAAATATTGTGTTAAATGTTTGCGAGCTCTAATTCAGCAGACCCGTGTGAAAGGCGTTATGTCAGTCCCAGATGTGTGTATTGTGAGTATATATTTTGTGGTATTACAAGCGGGAACTTCAGCAGAGACTGATTTCTGTCAGCTTGGTACCAGATTCATATTGTATCCTTGCGAGGACAATTATGGATATGTGATTATTGTCTGACCATATGTTGAGTTGGAGGAGATGTTAGTTGCTGTTGATTCCTTGAGATAACAGTCCAGCTGGTCGGCTATTTATATACACTGGAAGGGGGACATGACTGGTATTGAGGAAAGGGTGAGTTGTGGTCACAAGGGCTGGCTGAGTTTCGCAAGCAAGCTCATTAGTGGAGTGCACGTCTGGCTCCCAATTTACTTGAAAATAAATGTAAATGTGAGAAACTGATCAATGGTAAAATTGTTTAAATAAATGGGAGTTGCCTACGAAACACGATAATCTTCGAAGCGTTTCATTAACATGCAGTTTTGTTAATATAAAGTAATCTTAACCACTCAGGTTGTTTGTTGTTGTTGGTTTATTCTATGTTTATTTTCCATGTCAGTGACCCGTGAGTCACGTGCGGCGCTGTTTTTCCTTGTTGTTGAGCATCTGGCCATTGTGGCAGCTCATTTGGTTAAGTGTGTCACCACACTCATAAGGGTCTCAGAGAGATGCCTGTAAATAGTAGAGTTGTAATATGTGTGTCAGAATTAGATTTAAGGATTTTTATTAATGTTATGCCCATATCCATAAACGTTGATTTACGAGATGATTGTTCGTGAGCACTGTGGCTGTTAACCCGTTGTGAACGAACGATCATCCAAGTACTCATTTCTCGTAGATAGTCATCACGCGAACATAAATTCATATGCAAGATAGTGGAACTTGGATCCACATTTTATTAGAAAAGGGGAGATCCATCTGACTCCTCAAAGTGATAAATATTCCTGTCAGGGAAAATTCAGGGAGGGTTTTGTTTATTATTGTTTGTTTTATTCTTTTATGCACAAATTAGTTATTAAATCTTGTTATTATCTTAGGTTTTGTCTCCTTTCTTTCTTAGTTATAGTTTTTATCCTATAACCCTTGCCTCAGAAAAGCACGTTGTTTGGCGGACGTAAACACCACACTATGAACTGAACGCGACCCCTTGATCAAAGATTCTTGCATAAAACACTGCTATTCTGAAGGGTTCATAGGTGAAAACTGGCGCGGCCAACGGTGGGGCTATTCACTGTGGTGTAACGGGGAGATTACACATGTCAATAGTGGCGTATTTGAGTAAAACTGGCATGCCGCAATTGCAGGCAGATATGACAGTATTTAATCACCGGGAAGTGATATTTTATTAAAAGTAGTTGAGGCGAAGTGGATACCGCCAAATGTGTAAAAAATAAATTAAAATCAGGAGTTTGCAAAGTAAAATACGGTTCACGTTGTTGTCTTTTAAATTAAAGTAAAATTAAGATGTGATACCGGGCGCCCAATGATAAAGTTAAAACTAGATTTGTTTAGAAAGTCAAACTCATGGAAATATTAGGAGGCTGTAGCCTAAAATGACAATTAATACTTTGTTAATTAGTCTGTGTTAATATCAGATCAGGATAACTGTTTAATGACTAAATATGTGCTTGGGTTTAAAATTAAATTGAGTAAAACTAGAACTACTCAGAGATGCAATCAACTAATGGGATTAAAGGTAAAAATAAATGAACTGAGTAGGATAAAGAAATTAAATGTGCATTGGATTTATGTGCGTGTCAAAGGGCATTGGCGTATGCCATTTCCCATATGTCTCATATAAATTATAAAACATGGCAACGGTGGCGCAGATCCAGGAGATCATTGAGAGTGCAGCAAGGAGAACGCAGGAATTGTTGGATACTAAACTAGCAGAACAGAGTCAATCTACAAACACTAGTATGTTAGAGCAAAGCGAAGCGTTGAATACTAAACTAGCAGAACAGAGTCAATCTATAAACACTAGTATGTTAGAGCAAAGTGAAGCGTTGAATACAAAATTATCTGAACAAATAAACACTAGTCTGTCAGAACAAAGTGAATCGCTAAATACTAAACTGTTAGAGCAAAGTGAATCGCTAAATACGAAAATGTCAGAACAAAGTGAATCGCTAAATACTAAACTGTTAGAACAAAGTGAATCATTGCGGACACAGTTAAATAACAGTAGAATTGAGAAAAATGAATATCAGGCGGAACAAGCTAGGTTATTAAAGAGTGAAATTAATGACACTATAAATTCACAGTTAGAGGCGCAAAATAATAAAAACACGAACCAATTAGCTTCGTTAACCGCAGAGATGAAAGAGCACACAAACCAACAGATGATATTACTGGCCCTTGATGTAAGCAAAAATAATGAGAAACAATTAGAGCAGATTGCAAAAATGGAGAGTATTTTTGATTAAAAAAACTTAGCATTCTCGATGAAACGGTGTTAGCTAAATTAGAGCAGATTGAAATAGCATGCACAATGAATACAAGCGAGGTCAAAATAGCTCAGGATAAGTTGGAAGGTCGATTTAAGGAGATGGAGAAAAGTGGCAGGGTCATTCAACGACAAATATCAGCAGTAGATGAGAACATATCAGGCATAATTAAAGATATGGACCGTCTCGAGATAAAATCAGCGGAACAGTGGAAAAGCCTAGAAACGGAACAAGAACAATTTAAGAGTACATTAGACGAATGGCTAAGCCAGATAGAAAATAATCAGGATGAAAATAAGAGCCAGATTGAAGAAAAAATAAGCACGATTAAATAACAGATCAGGAAAGATTGGAAGAAAATGAATATTGATTCTAAAGAGGAAAGATCCACCATTCTTAAAACAGTAGGCGAAAACCACACGCGTATTCAAGCTTTGGAGCAAGAGGTAAAAAATAAACTTAAAGAGCAGACAGACAGAATCATAAAAGCCGAACTCCGCTCATTAGAACAATCATCTATATTTAAAACGGGAGCATTGAAAGACAAGCCGGATGACTCACATAGTTCCCAACCCAGCATAGCAGGAAGTCAGACTCAAGCAGAGAGCCCATTAACAACAAACACGGAAGGATTTCGTAAGAACGTAGATAGGAGCTCAACACCACAGGACGGTCATCAGCCCACTCAACTTATTCAAGTAATTCGCTCAAATGACTACAAGCCGCAGAAATACACAGAAAATTCAGGGGTAACACCTAAGGCCTTTATCAAAGAGATTGAAGACCACTTTAATGACACTGGGGTACCTGAAGCACGTAGACTGAGAATGATGGAGAGATTTTTATCAGGAAATGTTCTCACCTGGTTTTTAAGTTTCAAATACACATTTGGAACCATGTCAGACTTTAATTTAGCGTTTCTGCGCAAATACTGGTCTCCCGCCATACAACAGAGTTTAAGAATGGAGCTTTACTCTGGAAAATATCAAACTACCCAGCAGACGAAATACTCAGATTTCTTTAACATGCAAATGCTAAAATTTCGCGACCTAGATTACCCATTAAACGAAGCAGATTTGGTGATGACAATAGCAAGGCAAATGCCAGTTAATGTACAGCAAGTACTAGTCGCAGCAAACGTTAGTACGGCCCTACATGCAGAGCAGATATTACGGCAAATAGATGAGACCACATCTCATAGTCATTTTAGAGGAGGAAGACAGCTGGAGTTAGTCAACACTACAGAGGTCGTAAAAACAAAACAGGGAAATACTAAAACGCAGGGTACTAATACGAGCACCTCTACACCTAGGCGAAACCAGGAAGAAGGGGAAAACAGACCATATCAGCGCAACGAAAATCACTACAACAATAGATACCAGGGCAACAATAGATACCAACAGAGAGGATATCAACAATGGCGTGATAATCGAAGGAATGACAGGCCTTATGGAAGATACGGTGATTACAATGCCAATCAACGATGGAAAGGAAGGAGAGATCAAAATCAAGGAGATCAACGTAACTATCGAGATGACTGGGATGATAGGCACGCTCAATCACAAAATTACTTAGAGGAGTTACACGCTAATCAAGGTGGAGAACTAGGAAGATGGGAAAAGGCCATTGGGAACAGAAAGAACCCAGATACACATACTGAGGAAGCTGGAAGTCTAATGAGACAAGAGGAATATCGAGGACATGAGCGACAGAAGGATGATGGGAGTCGAAATGGAGCTAAAAAAATGTTAATTTTGGATCAAGGAGACAGTCTCCAAACACAACAGTCGGAAGTTGAAGATGGATGGATAGTAGCGAACATACAAGAATGGATTGCTTTACCAGAAGACTGCCTGGAGGAGACGGTGAAACCACGGAACGATGAAATTAGGCAATTACCCATTATTTACGCAAGGATTGGTGGAATTAATATAAGTTGTTTATTGGATACGGGGTCACAGATCAGTCTAGTATCGGAGGCCTTGGTTCGAGAGTTGGGACGGACTCAGAATATTCCTGTAATTCCGGTACCACAGCTCAAAGTGAGGGGTGTTATTCCTGAACGCACCGTCACTTGTAAACGTCAGGCATACTTAGAGCTGAACATATTGGAACACATTTTTGGGCAAACATTCATTATCATGGCAAAGATGAATTTCAATATAATTCTTGGTGCAAATTTCATTTGTGACTATCGAGCAGTGATAGATTTACACAAGAATACAGTCAGTTTTAGAGAATATGACCAGCTGAAAAACGTGGGATTGCATATGGATGAAATCACTACCGGAAGAGATGTAAATTCTTGGGCATTGGAAGCAATATCAGAAGAGACGGAAGAGGAGGTACGAAAGGCGGAAGATAACATCGTAGAAGGGGCTGTTGTGGAACTAGATGAGGAGATAGAATCCCAGGAGATATGGTCTTTATTAACAGAAGGAGATGACAGCGATGCACAATTTGAAGAGTTACTACAGGAGCGGCTCAATGACATTCAACTTGGGGGTGAACACAGAAAACAGTTGGAAGAGGTTTTAAGGAAGCACAAAACAGTATTTGATACAGTACCTGGGAAAATTTTAAATTTCAAGTACTCTATGCAAGTCGAGGACTGGTCACCTTTCAAAAGCAGATTATACCCAATTCCTGAAAAATATCGTGGTCAAGTTAAAATCATCATAGATGAGATGTTAGAAGCTGGAGTGATAAGGAAGACACCTACACCTTATCTAAATGCGATTTTGGCAGTCACAAAACCAAATGGATCTATTAGACTTTGTTTAGATGCCAGAAATCTCAACATGAGACTCATTTTTCCTGAGGATGACAGAGCGCCAATTATCAGAGACGTATTAAAAGGCTTTAAAAACAAGAGCATTTATTCATCAGTCGATCTGACAAGCTCGTTCCACCATCTTGAGTTGGATGAGAAGTCACAGCTTCTAACTGGCTTCTTATTCGATAACCAGACATATTGTTTCGTCAGAATGCCTTTTGGAGTCAAAACAGCGGGATGTGCTTTAATCCGAGCACTGGACCGGAACCTAACCGAGGAAGTAAAGGAGATGACGGTGCGATACATTGACGACATTCTGTTGGCATCCGACAATATTGAAACTCACATGGAAAATTTAGATAAAGTATTGGGCAACTTGAATGCATCGAATTTCAAAGTAAACCTGAAGAAATCGCATTTCTTCAAGAGCGAGATCTTATATTTGGGTCACGTCATTGACAAGGAGGGAGTGAAGCCAAACCCAGCTAAGATTGAAGCGATAAAGAATTTCCCTACACCAACGAGAGTCAAGCACATTCGGGCTTTCTTAGGCGTAACGGGATTCTTTAAAGAAAACTGTCCAGGTTATACGGAGACTGTAGCTCCAATGCAAGAAATGTTAAAGAAAAATAACAAATGGTCATGGAACGCGGAATGTGAGAAGGCATTCCAAGCAACAAAACAGCTATTAGAAAACTGCATTAAATTAGGCTATCCAGATTTCAAGCACAAATTTATAATCCAAGCGGATGCTTCACTAATTGGGGTAGGTGCTATGCTCTACCAAGAGGATCCAGCTAACCTGCAGCACAAAACATATTTGGCATTTGTCAGCCGAAAATTGCGTAAGCACGAGCGAAATTATACTGTAACCGAGCTAGAATTGTTGGCCATCCTTCATGCGCTCCAACAATGGAAACGAATAATCTATGGTTACCCGATTGTTGTCAGGACTGACCACAAGGCACTAACATTCTTGTTTAAGACGTCTATGGCAAGCGAACGTGTGACACGTTGGTCTATATACATTCAGCAGTTCAGCATTGAAATTGAACATTGTCCAGGGAAGATGAACGTGATACCGGATGCACTCAGCAGGAACCCAGAGCCTGATAATGAAGAAACAGCGATGGTACAACACTTGGAGTTAACACCGAAGGACCGGGAATTCTTGGAGGAGTTACGTGAGATACAGCGAGAACAGGAAGCGGAACCATGGATGATGCTATTAATTAATTACTTCAAAAAGCAACTACCTACAGGAACACCTGCATTTCGAGAAGCAAAAGCCAAAGAAGGAAGATATGTTTATGTCAACAATTTGCTGCACAAATGGGTAGATAATGACCACACCAAGTTACGCATATTAGTACCTGCATCGTTACAACGAGGATTGACATGGCATACGCACGAAAGTTACGGTCACGTGGGCTTAGACAAGTGCGAAGCAACTATAGGAGAGACATTTACATGGCCACGTATGAGAACAACTATATGTGACGTCATTACAACTTGTGACCCGTGTCAGAGAACAAAGCCAAATAATTATTTACTGAGGCAATATCCTAGACCATTGCTACCTCAGAAACCATGTGAGCTACTGGCGATGGACTGTCTTGGTCCAATTCCGAAGGGAAGGAGAGGTTGCCGTCATTTGCTAGTGTGCATTGATGTATTTTCTAAGTTTGTAGTACTATGCCCTATTCAGAAAATCACATCGAAGCAGGTACTCAGTCGCATTCGTAATAGAGTTATTCCAACCCTTGGAAAACCAGAGTTTATATTATCAGATCACGGCAGTTATTTCACAAGCGCCGAATTCAAGAAAGGAATGGAAGACATGGGTATAAAACATGTTTTAAGCAGTATCCGACATGCCCAAGCAAATCCAAGCGAGAGAGTAATTAAATGTGTAACTGCATATTTGAGGATCTTCATTCCGAACGAACACCACAAATGGGTCGATAAAATTAAGGACGTAGAGACATGCATGAATTCTACCAGGCACGAGTCAACAGGACAAATCCCTATGGTCCTACACAAGAACGAGTATCCAGTAAGAACGTGGAAAAGCATCATTAACTGTCCACAAGATCCCATGATAGCACCAGACCTGCGAATTGAAAGAACGAGAGAATACATGAGAAAACAAGCAGACCGCAGATTACGGCGAGTAAGAAATAAGAGGTTCCACGGTGATCTTGAAGTCAACCAGCTCGTTTTGGTAAAACGACCTGCTACATCGGACCCAGAAAAGAAAATCTTTAGTAAATTCTGCGAGAAATTCATAGGACCCTATTCTATCGTAAGAAACCTTGGAAATAATGCTTACAGAGTGAAAGAATTGAGCACAGGAACAATGTCAGTTTACAACGCTGCCAACCTAAAAAAATATCGTCGAAGTGAACCATGGTAGCGCCGAAATAATGACGCTGTTTGAATATACGGACGTCCTACTATCAACAAAGTCAACGGGGAGCAGTTGAGTACGGCACGTGATGAAGGAGGAAGTAGAGCTGTTGTTGACAAACATTAACGAGGCGAGTAAGGTGTTGCCGCAGGCATCAGAGCGTCACGCAAGATTGGAAGGGGGAAAGTCAAGCAGGATATGAAAACGAGTAAATGCCATTGAAGACAGGAGCGCCTAGACCAAGTAAGAAAAAGGGGTGATTCTGGAAATAAAACAAATTGGCCTACGGAAGTATTGTAAAATTGTCGACTTTATTCCTAAGTTCGAAATTTTGTGAGTGGGAGAGTTGTGAACCCTTTACCCTATGTTGGTTAAATGATTCTACTTTTATTTCTTCAATTAATAAATATTTCAACCAGCATCATGAAAGTAGCCAGACAGTGATGAGGAAATTTCAAGCATTTGTTGGAGACAGTAGGGACATACCTGCTGGTGCATTCTTGGAATGCACGGTACCTGAGATTATAATTTTGAATGCTTTTGCACGTTCCTTCCTTCCTTTTTGTCAAACACCAACAGTGATCATTTGTTTTCTCCTTTATGTGCAAATTTCTTATATTTTGTATGAGTCTGTTCCAGATATATATTCTGTGACCCACCTAGCGTCATATAACAACAAATCTCTGAAGCTCTTCAACTCTTCCTCGCGCAAGTGGAATTCCATATCCATTTGGCTACCAGATACTGTTGTCAACTCTTTGACGACCAGCTCAGCAAAAGAAGATTATTTTGTTGTATTTAAGTTGGTTATGCTGATATGTATACCTTTTGTTTCCTACCCCCACTCTCTCCCCCTTCCGTGGTCTCTCCGTGCTCCGTTGAGCTGCTCTCACTTCTCCGTCTGCAGTTGCGTCGTTCAGTCAAAGCTCCTCTCGAGCTTGCCTCAATCCAAGAGGCACACACTCTTCTACGCCATGTTGGCTAGATAGTCTTCATAAGGAACTCCGACTTCAACATGAAATCGAGATAAGTACCATTTTTAAAAAAGTTTTAACCTCATCTTCATGGTTTTAACTTCCAAGTGCTTTTAAATATAGGCAGTGTGAAATTATTTACTTTGGGGGCAATAATCATTCTTCGTGGGTTTTGCCATGTTGAGCTTTTGCGTGTATAAGCCAACCTTACTATAAAAGAGCTTTTCTTAAGCGATTAAAACGAGAAATCCTCTCGCTACGTGGGATATTATCTAATACCCGCTGCCTATAATTATAAAATTATTTCCTCCGTTCGATTTTCTCAACCCCATTTTCTGCTAAGGTCGTTCTGGAACCTTCTAGACCTTGTTCTCTATCTGCGAGTCTTGTCGTCAAGTATTGTTCACGCACTGTGAAAATACTAGTTAAAATGAGGAATCTTCCTTATAAATTTTTGCAATAGCTAACTTTCTTCCACCGCTGGAACCTCTGGAAAATTCTATGGCGCATTTAATTGTAAATTACAACTTTTTCAAGAAATAGACTCTCACCTATATAGTGCAATCAGTTCTTTCCATAATTGCAATAACTTTCTTTTCATGAACTTTAGTGTTTCTATAGTGAACTTTGAATCAATCTTTACAGACTATAGTGATAATAAGTGCTTTCTCCACGTTTCTACCGCGTCGCGATCGTCCGGTTATATTAAATACGGCCATGAACATTTTCCTTAATTCCCATTTCTCTTTCCTAAACCTTTCACTAACAATCTGCAATCTAGGTCTGTTTCAATAAGGTGTCATTCCAAGAAGTGCCCTTCCATTTTGTTGGTTTATCATTAAGTATCTCTGTATAATCTTTGTGATACGTGTCTAGCACACGTTTCAAACTTACATTGTTTCTCCCTTCAAAATCAGGGAAAACAATTCTCTAAACTCTTGAGCGAGTCATGTTCAGGTTTCACGAAATGGAAACTGCCCCATTTTTCTCGTGACCCCTAATTAAACATAGGAAGTCTAGAAACTTCCTTTTCACTTTCTCCAGGTTTCACAGTAAGTGACCTGCCCTCTTTGTATAACTCTCATATAGTAATTCTGTTTAAATATAAGAAGTTGTAGAAACTTCCTTTTTGTTCTTTATGTTTTACATTTTGCTATCTTCGAAATTGTTATTCTCGTTAGAATGTTCTTTCGGAGGTTTCGTATAGTACACTGCCTGTACTCCTGTAAATGTTAAAACTTCAATTATTCCATTTTGCCTATTTATGAAATCTTACCAAGATTTTTATACACGGTTTAAAAAACCTTAAAAATTGTCAATTGCCTGGAGCAACTGTTTGATGTTAAGAGGTCTGCGACCCTATTTGTTAAAAAGTTCAAATGAACTATGTTTATTAAAATTATATTGCATAATTGTTAATTTCCTCAAACTTCCTGCATTGTTAAATAAATTAAATATTTGTTTTTGGATTCATCATTTCTCTGATACTACTGTTAGGCAGGATCCTGGCTTTCCTAGCTCTTCCTAGGTTTATGCCCTCGTTCATATACAATAAAGCTTTTACTATCTGTCTGGCCAGACCATCACCCTTCCCTATAGTACTTTCATTCGTGCTTGGGAGGAAACACACTAAAGCCTCTCTTTGGCAAACTGCCCAAGCCTTAGCTGCGGTTCCCGTTAGCCTCGACCAAGCTCGTAGCCACTTTAGGTATCCGAGCACATATTTGCGGTGGCAACCGCTTCTAAATGGATCAAAAGTCAAATTAATAACTTTTGTGGGACTCTCCTCCTATTCTTCTATCCTTCTTTTCCAATCCCAAATCTACTTCCTTCTCTTAATCATCTTCCCTTGGTGGGTGGGTTATTCCCTAGCCTATAATCTACCCACCTGCATCAGTTTAACAAAAGGCTAAATACTTGAGCTATGAAAAGAAATAGCATAGCGATGTATCATAAGGACAGGTGTGGCTGCCTCAATTTTAGAAGCGACGCGCGGTGAGACATGGTTCTTGTATGTTCATTGTGTTATTCGCGCCTAGAAGAAATATGATGCAGTAACGTGAATGGCTGATGAAGAAAATAGACACTCCCAAGACGCCAAGATCTACTAGAAACCGCCAAATTACAGAAAATGGAGAACCAATGAGAAGAGAATGCCTACTTGCGCGCCAACTCCGGCTGGGGTACGCGGCGGCTAGCATTCACGCGGGAAATCGCCTAGACAAAATCTCTACGATCGATTCTAGGATTAATGGGCATATTCTTGACCTGTGCAATATTACGAGTTCAGTGATATTTATTTCATTCCTGTATCACAATTATTTCGAGAAATTTTTACATAAAATCCCCCTCCATCTAGACCCAAGGGCCAGTTCATTTATAAGTGTGTCGAAGAGCCAAGACATTGACTTTTATTTGGTGCGTCTACGGACGTAGACTATATTTCCGTGTGTCGAGGACACAAGACATTATTATTATTCTGTTCGTCTCAGGACGTAGACTTTATTTCTGTGTGTCGAGGACACAAGAGATAGACTTTTATTCTGTGTGTCGAGGACACAAGATATTCATTGTAAAGTGTTAAACTCAGTGATAGATAGTCATTGTACTATAGTTATAGGGAAAGTATCGTCGATAATTCGCCAACGAACAGTGACAGGGAATTTAGTACCTGAACAAGCGAATTTAGTAGTCAGACATAAGGTGTATAATAACCTAATTTTTGTATCAGCGCAAGGATGACATCGATGAATGCAGAGGAAGTATGGAATTCTCAACAGTCCGTCCAGATGGCTGATATGAGATAAAGAATCATCCAGTTGGGGAATGGCGTCTGATGTTCTTTGACGGGTGACTACAAAAAGAGATGAGTACATAATAATATTATTTATTATTTGTTAAATTAACTTATGGTTTATGGGACATATTTTCGTAAATACTTTGCTTGTGTGATTAATTTAGTATATTTAGTTTTGATCTGACACATTTTGTTTGGAAGCAGCTCGCACAATTGTAGGTGATGGAAGGTTCTTTTCTTTATGTTGTGTTAACTAACGTAGCTATGTGAACGGCCGTGTTCGCCTATGTTACGAAGTGCGGTTAAAAACGTCTCTCGGAGATATGTCGTGTTTCAGAAGTAGGACTGAATTAATATAATTATATAGTAGATTGGAGGGTAATTAAATTTTGTTGAGATTTATTATTGATCAGATTCAGTGTGATTATTGCCTTTTGGAGCAATGTAATTTGTGACGAAGAGTATTCAGCTCTATCGTAAGTTTTAAATATTGTGTTAAATGTTTGCGAGCTCTAATTCAGCAGACCCGTGTGAAAGGCGTTATGTCAGTCCCAGATGTGTGTATTGTGAGTATATATTTTGTGGTATTACAAGCGGGAACTTCAGCAGAGACTGATTTCTGTCAGCTTGGTACCAGATTCATATTGTATCCTTGCGAGGACAATTATGGATATGTGATTATTGTCTGACCATATGTTGAGTTGGAGGAGATGTTAGTTGCTGTTGATTCCTTGAGATAACAGTCCAGCTGGTCGGCTATTTATATACACTGGAAGGGGGACATGACTGGTATTGAGGAAAGGGTGAGTTGTGGTCACAAGGGCTGGCTGAGTTTCGCAAGCAAGCTCATTAGTGGAGTGCACGTCTGGCTCCCAATTTACTTGAAAATAAATGTAAATGTGAGAAACTGATCAATGGTAAAATTGTTTAAATAAATGGGAGTTGCCTACGAAACACGATAATCTTCGAAGCGTTTCATTAACATGCAGTTTTGTTAATATAAAGTAATCTTAACCACTCAGGTTGTTTGTTGTTGTTGGTTTATTCTATGTTTATTTTCCATGTCAGTGACCCGTGAGTCACGTGCGGCGCTGTTTTTCCTTGTTGTTGAGCATCTGGCCATTGTGGCAGCTCATTTGGTTAAGTGTGTCACCACACTCATAAGGGTCTCAGAGAGATGCCTGTAAATAGTAGAGTTGTAATATGTGTGTCAGAATTAGATTTAAGGATTTTTATTAATGTTATGCCCATATCCATAAACGTTGATTTACGAGATGATTGTTCGTGAGCACTGTGGCTGTTAACCCGTTGTGAACGAACGATCATCCAAGTACTCATTTCTCGTAGATAGTCATCACGCGAACATAAATTCATATGCAAGATAGTGGAACTTGGATCCACATTTTATTAGAAAAGGGGAGATCCATCTGACTCCTCAAAGTGATAAATATTCCTGTCAGGGAAAATTCAGGGAGGGTTTTGTTTATTATTGTTTGTTTTATTCTTTTATGCACAAATTAGTTATTAAATCTTGTTATTATCTTAGGTTTTGTCTCCTTTCTTTCTTAGTTATAGTTTTTATCCTATAACCCTTGCCTCAGAAAAGCACGTTGTTTGGCGGACGTAAACACCACACTATGAACTGAACGCGACCCCTTGATCAAAGATTCTTGCATAAAACACTGCTATTCTGAAGGGTTCATAGGTGAAAACTGGCGCGGCCAACGGTGGGGCTATTCACTGTGGTGTAACGGGGAGATTACACATGTCAATAGTGGCGTATTTGAGTAAAACTGGCATGCCGCAATTGCAGGCAGATATGACAGTATTTAATCACCGGGAAGTGATATTTTATTAAAAGTAGTTGAGGCGAAGTGGATACCGCCAAATGTGTAAAAAATAAATTAAAATCAGGAGTTTGCAAAGTAAAATACGGTTCACGTTGTTGTCTTTTAAATTAAAGTAAAATTAAGATGTGATACCGGGCGCCCAATGATAAAGTTAAAACTAGATTTGTTTAGAAAGTCAAACTCATGGAAATATTAGGAGGCTGTAGCCTAAAATGACAATTAATACTTTGTTAATTAGTCTGTGTTAATATCAGATCAGGATAACTGTTTAATGACTAAATATGTGCTTGGGTTTAAAATTAAATTGAGTAAAACTAGAACTACTCAGAGATGCAATCAACTAATGGGATTAAAGGTAAAAATAAATGAACTGAGTAGGATAAAGAAATTAAATGTGCATTGGATTTATGTGCGTGTCAAAGGGCATTGGCGTATGCCATTTCCCATATGTCTCATATAAATTATAAAACATGGCAACGGTGGCGCAGATCCAGGAGATCATTGAGAGTGCAGCAAGGAGAACGCAGGAATTGTTGGATACTAAACTAGCAGAACAGAGTCAATCTACAAACACTAGTATGTTAGAGCAAAGCGAAGCGTTGAATACTAAACTAGCAGAACAGAGTCAATCTATAAACACTAGTATGTTAGAGCAAAGTGAAGCGTTGAATACAAAATTATCTGAACAAATAAACACTAGTCTGTCAGAACAAAGTGAATCGCTAAATACTAAACTGTTAGAGCAAAGTGAATCGCTAAATACGAAAATGTCAGAACAAAGTGAATCGCTAAATACTAAACTGTTAGAACAAAGTGAATCATTGCGGACACAGTTAAATAACAGTAGAATTGAGAAAAATGAATATCAGGCGGAACAAGCTAGGTTATTAAAGAGTGAAATTAATGACACTATAAATTCACAGTTAGAGGCGCAAAATAATAAAAACACGAACCAATTAGCTTCGTTAACCGCAGAGATGAAAGAGCACACAAACCAACAGATGATATTACTGGCCCTTGATGTAAGCAAAAATAATGAGAAACAATTAGAGCAGATTGCAAAAATGGAGAGTATTTTTGATTAAAAAAACTTAGCATTCTCGATGAAACGGTGTTAGCTAAATTAGAGCAGATTGAAATAGCATGCACAATGAATACAAGCGAGGTCAAAATAGCTCAGGATAAGTTGGAAGGTCGATTTAAGGAGATGGAGAAAAGTGGCAGGGTCATTCAACGACAAATATCAGCAGTAGATGAGAACATATCAGGCATAATTAAAGATATGGACCGTCTCGAGATAAAATCAGCGGAACAGTGGAAAAGCCTAGAAACGGAACAAGAACAATTTAAGAGTACATTAGACGAAAGGCTAAGCCAGATAGAAAATAATCAGGATGAAAATAAGAGCCAGATTGAAGAAAAAATAAGCACGATTAAATAACAGATCAGGAAAGATTGGAAGAAAATGAATATTGATTCTAAAGAGGAAAGATCCACCATTCTTAAAACAGTAGGCGAAAACCACACGCGTATTCAAGCTTTGGAGCAAGAGGTAAAAAATAAACTTAAAGAGCAGACAGACAGAATCATAAAAGCCGAACTCCGCTCATTAGAACAATCATCTATATTTAAAACGGGAGCATTGAAAGACAAGCCGGATGACTCACATAGTTCCCAACCCAGCATAGCAGGAAGTCAGACTCAAGCAGAGAGCCCATTAACAACAAACACGGAAGGATTTCGTAAGAACGTAGATAGGAGCTCAACACCACAGGACGGTCATCAGCCCACTCAACTTATTCAAGTAATTCGCTCAAATGACTACAAGCCGCAGAAATACACAGAAAATTCAGGGGTAACACCTAAGGCCTTTATCAAAGAGATTGAAGACCACTTTAATGACACTGGGGTACCTGAAGCACGTAGACTGAGAATGATGGAGAGATTTTTATCAGGAAATGTTCTCACCTGGTTTTTAAGTTTCAAATACACATTTGGAACCATGTCAGACTTTAATTTAGCGTTTCTGCGCAAATACTGGTCTCCCGCCATACAACAGAGTTTAAGAATGGAGCTTTACTCTGGAAAATATCAAACTACCCAGCAGACGAAATACTCAGATTTCTTTAACATGCAAATGCTAAAATTTCGCGACCTAGATTACCCATTAAACGAAGCAGATTTGGTGATGACAATAGCAAGGCAAATGCCAGTTAATGTACAGCAAGTACTAGTCGCAGCAAACGTTAGTACGGCCCTACATGCAGAGCAGATATTACGGCAAATAGATGAGACCACATCTCATAGTCATTTTAGAGGAGGGAGACAGCTGGAGTTAGTCAACACTACAGAGGTCGTAAAAACAAAACAGGGAAATACTAAAACGCAGGGTACTAATACGAGCACCTCTACACCTAGGCGAAACCAGGAAGAAGGGGAAAACAGACCATATCAGCGCAACGAAAATCACTACAACAATAGATACCAGGGCAACAATAGATACCAACAGAGAGGATATCAACAATGGCGTGATAATCGAAGGAATGACAGGCCTTATGGAAGATACGGTGATTACAATGCCAATCAACGATGGAAAGGAAGGAGAGATCAAAATCAAGGAGATCAACGTAACTATCGAGATGACTGGGATGATAGGCACGCTCAATCACAAAATTACTTAGAGGAGTTACACGCTAATCAAGGTGGAGAACTAGGAAGATGGGAAAAGGCCATTGGGAACAGAAAGAACCCAGATACACATACTGAGGAAGCTGGAAGTCTACTGAGACAAGAGGAATATCGAGGACATGAGCGACAGAAGGATGATGGGAGTCGAAATGGAGCTAAAAAAAATGTTAATTTTGGATCAAGGAGACAGTCTCCAAACACAACAGTCGGAAGTTGAAGATGGATGGATAGTAGCGAACATACAAGAATGGATTGCTTTACCAGAAGACTGCCTGGAGGAGACGGTGAAACCACGGAACGATGAAATTAGGCAATTACCCATTATTTACGCAAGGATTGGTGGAATTAATATAAGTTGTTTATTGGATACGGGGTCACAGATCAGTCTAGTATCGGAGGCCTTGGTTCGAGAGTTGGGACGGACTCAGAATATTCCTGTAATTCCGGTACCACAGCTCAAAGTGAGGGGTGTTATTCCTGAACGCACCGTCACTTGTAAACGTCAGGCATACTTAGAGCTGAACATATTGGAACACATTTTTGGGCAAACATTCATTATCATGGCAAAGATGAATTTCAATATAATTCTTGGTGCAAATTTCATTTGTGACTATCGAGCAGTGATAGATTTACACAAGAATACAGTCAGTTTTAGAGAATATGACCAGCTGAAAAACGTGGGATTGCATATGGATGAAATCACTACCGGAAGAGATGTAAATTCTTGGGCATTGGAAGCAATATCAGAAGAGACGGAAGAGGAGGTACGAAAGGTGGAAGATAACATCGTAGAAGGGGCTGTTGTGGAACTAGATGAGGAGATAGAATCCCAGGAGATATGGTCTTTATTAACAGAAGGAGATGACAGCGATGCACAATTTGAAGAGTTACTACAGGAGCGGCTCAATGACATTCAACTTGGGGGTGAACACAGAAAACAGTTGGAAGAGGTTTTAAGGAAGCACAAAACAGTATTTGATACAGTACCTGGGAAAATTTTAAATTTCAAGTACTCTATGCAAGTCGAGGACTGGTCACCTTTCAAAAGCAGATTATACCCAATTCCTGAAAAATATCGTGGTCAAGTTAAAATCATCATAGATGAGATGTTAGAAGCTGGAGTGATAAGGAAGACACCTACACCTTATCTAAATGCGATTTTGGCAGTCACAAAACCAAATGGATCTATTAGACTTTGTTTAGATGCCAGAAATCTCAACATGAGACTCATTTTTCCTGAGTATGACAGAGCGCCAATTATCAGAGACGTATTAAAAGGCTTTAAAAACAAGAGCATTTATTCATCAGTCGATCTGACAAGCTCGTTCCACCATCTTGAGTTGGATGAGAAGTCACAGCTTCTAACTGGCTTCTTATTCGATAACCAGACATATTGTTTCGTCAGAATGCCTTTTGGAGTCAAAACAGCGGGATGTGCTTTAATCCGAGCACTGGACCGGAACCTAACCGAGGAAGTAAAGGAGATGACGGTGCGATACATTGACGACATTCTGTTGGCATCCGACAATATTGAAACTCACATGGAAAATTTAGATAAAGTATTGGGCAACTTGAATGCATCGAATTTCAAAGTAAACCTGAAGAAATCGCATTTCTTCAAGAGCGAGATCTTATATTTGGGTCACGTCATTGACAAGGAGGGAGTGAAGCCAAACCCAGCTAAGATTGAAGCGATAAAGAATTTCCCTACACCAACGAGAGTCAAGCACATTCGGGCTTTCTTAGGCGTAACGGGATTCTTTAAAGAAAACTGTCCAGGTTATACGGAGACTGTAGCTCCAATGCAAGAAATGTTAAAGAAAAATAACAAATGGTCATGGAACGCGGAATGTGAGAAGGCATTCCAAGCAACAAAACAGCTATTAGAAAACTGCATTAAATTAGGCTATCCAGATTTCAAGCACAAATTTATAATCCAAGCGGATGCTTCACTAATTGGGGTAGGTGCTATGCTCTACCAAGAGGATCCAGCTAACCTGCAGCACAAAACATATTTGGCATTTGTCAGCCGAAAATTGCGTAAGCACGAGCGAAATTATACTGTAACCGAGCTAGAATTGTTGGCCATCCTTCATGCGCTCCAACAATGGAAACGAATAATCTATGGTTACCCGATTGTTGTCAGGACTGACCACAAGGCACTAACATTCTTGTTTAAGACGTATATGGCAAGCGAACGTGTGACACGTTGGTCTATATACATTCAGCAGTTCAGCATTGAAATTGAACATTGTCCAGGGAAGATGAACGTGATACCGGATGCACTCAGCAGGAACCCAGAGCCTGATAATGAAGAAACAGCGATGGTACAACACTTGGAGTTAACACCGAAGGACCGGGAATTCTTGGAGGAGTTACGTGAGATACAGCGAGAACAGGAAGCGGAACCATGGATGATGCTATTAATTAATTACTTCAAAAAGCAACTACCTACAGGAACACCTGCATTTCGAGAAGCAAAAGCCAAAGAAGGAAGATATGTTTATGTCAACAATTTGCTGCACAAATGGGTAGATAATGACCACACCAAGTTACGCATATTAGTACCTGCATCGTTACAACGAGGATTGACATGGCATACGCACGAAAGTTACGGTCACGTGGGCTTAGACAAGTGCGAAGCAACTATAGGAGAGACATTTACATGGCCACGTATGAGAACAACTATATGTGACGTCATTACAACTTGTGACCCGTGTCAGAGAACAAAGCCAAATAATTATTTACTGAGGCAATATCCTAGACCATTGCTACCTCAGAAACCATGTGAGCTACTGGCGATGGACTGTCTTGGTCCAATTCCGAAGGGAAGGAGAGGTTGCCGTCATTTGCTAGTGTGCATTGATGTATTTTCTAAGTTTGTAGTACTATGCCCTATTCAGAAAATCACATCGAAGCAGGTACTCAGTCGCATTCGTAATAGAGTTATTCCAACCCTTGGAAAACCAGAGTTTATATTATCAGATCACGGCAGTTATTTCACAAGCGCCGAATTCAAGAAAGGAATGGAAGACATGGGTATAAAACATGTTTTAAGCAGTATCCGACATGCCCAAGCAAATCCAAGCGAGAGAGTAATTAAATGTGTAACTGCATATTTGAGGATCTTCATTCCGAACGAACACCACAAATGGGTCGATAAAATTAAGGACGTAGAGACATGCATGAATTCTACCAGGCACGAGTCAACAGGACAAATCCCTATGGTCCTACACAAGAACGAGTATCCAGTAAGAACGTGGAAAAGCATCATTAACTGTCCACAAGATCCCATGATAGCACCAGACCTGCGAATTGAAAGAACGAGAGAATACATGAGAAAACAAGCAGACCGCAGATTACGGCGAGTAAGAAATAAGAGGTTCCACGGTGATCTTGAAGTCAACCAGCTCGTTTTGGTAAAACGACCTGCTACATCGGACCCAGAAAAGAAAATCTTTAGTAAATTCTGCGAGAAATTCATAGGACCCTATTCTATCGTAAGAAACCTTGGAAATAATGCTTACAGAGTGAAAGAATTGAGCACAGGAACAATGTCAGTTTACAACGCTGCCAACCTAAAAAAATATCGTCGAAGTGAACCATGGTAGCGCCGAAATAATGACGCTGTTTGAATATACGGACGTCCTACTATCAACAAAGTCAACGGGGAGCAGTTGAGTACGGCACGTGATGAAGGAGGAAGTAGAGCTGTTGTTGACAAACATTAACGAGGCGAGTAAGGTGTTGCCGCAGGCATCAGAGCGTCACGCAAGATTGGAAGGGGGAAAGTCAAGCAGGATATGAAAACGAGTAAATGCCATTGAAGACAGGAGCGCCTAGACCAAGTAAGAAAAAGGGGTGATTCTGGAAATAAAACAAATTGGCCTACGGAAGTATTGTAAAATTGTCGACTTTATTCCTAAGTTCGAAATTTTGTGAGTGGGAGAGTTGTGAACCCTTTACCCTATGTTGGTTAAATGATTCTACTTTTATTTCTTCAATTAATAAATATTTCAACCAGCATCATGAAAGTAGCCAGACAGTGATGAGGAAATTTCAAGCATTTGTTGGAGACAGTAGGGACATACCTGCATCAGTTTAACAAAAGGCTAAATACTTGAGCTATGAAAAGAAATAGCATAGCGATGTATCATAAGGACAGGTGTGGCTGCCTCAAATTTAGAAGCGACGCGCGGTGAGACATGGTTCTGGTATGTTCATTGTGTTATTCGCGCCTAGAAGAAATATGATGCAGTAACGTGAATGGCTGATGAAGAAAATAGACACTCCCAAGACGCCAAGATCTACTAGAAACCGCCAAATTACAGAAAATGGAGAACCAATGAGAAGAGAATGCCTACTTGCGCGCCAACTCCGGCTGGGGTACGCGGCGGCTAGCATTCACGCGGGAAATCGCCTAGACAAAATCTCTACGATCGATTCTAGGATTAATGGGCATATTCTTGACCTGTGCAATAATACGAGTTCAGTGATATTTATTTCATTCCTGTATCACAATTATTTCGAGAAATTTTTACATAAAATCCCCCTCCATCTAGACCCAAGGGCCAGTTCATTTATAAGTGTGTCGAAGAGCCAAGACATTGACTTTTATTTGGTGCGTCTACGGACGTAGACTATATTTCCGTGTGTCGAGGACACAAGACATTATTATTATTCTGTTCGTCTGAGGACGTAGACTTTATTTCTGTGTGTCGAGGACACAAGAGATAGACTTTTATTCTGTGTGTCGAGGACACAAGATATTCATTGTAAAGTGTTAAACTCAGTGATAGATAGTCATTGTACTATAGTTATAGGGAAAGTATCGTCGATAATTCGCCAACGAACAGTGACAGGGAATTTAGTACCTGAACAAGCGAATTTAGTAGTCAGACATAAGGTGTATAATAACCTAATTTTTGTATCAGCGCAAGGATGACATCGATGAATGCAGAGGAAGTATGGAATTCTCAACAGACCGTCCAGATGGCTGATATGAGATAAAGAATCATCCAGTTGGGGAATGGCGTCTGATGTTCTTTGACGGGTGACTACAAAAAGAGATGAGTACATAATAATATTATTTATTATTTGTTAAATTAACTTATGGTTTATGGGACATATTTTTGTAAATACTTTGCTTGTGTGATTAATTTAGTATATTTAGTTTTGATCTGACACATTTTGTTTGGAAGCAGCTCGCACAATTGTAGGTGATGGAAGGTTCTTTTCTTTATGTTGTGTTAACTAACGTAGCTATGTGAACGGCCGTGTTCGCCTATGTTACGAAGTGCGGTTAAAAACGTCTCTCGGAGATATGTCGTGTTTCAGAAGTAGGACTGAATTAATATAATTATATAGTAGATTGGAGGGTAATTAAATTTTGTTGAGATTTATTATTGATCAGATTCAGTGTGATTATTGCCTTTTGGAGCAATGTAATTTGTGACGAAGAGTATTCAGCTCTATCGTAAGTTTTAAATATTGTGTTAAATGTTTGCGAGCTCTAATTCAGCAGACCCGTGTGAAAGGCGTTATGTCAGTCCCAGATGTGTGTATTGTGAGTATATATTTTGTGGTATTACAAGCGGGAACTTCAGCAGAGACTGATTTCTGTCAGCTTGGTACCAGATTCATATTGTATCCTTGCGAGGACAATTATGGATATGTGATTATTGTCTGACCATATGTTGAGTTGGAGGAGATGTTAGTTGCTGTTGATTCCTTGAGATAACAGTCCAGCTGGTCGGCTATTTATATACACTGGAAGGGGGACATGACTGGTATTGAGGAAAGGGTGAGTTGTGGTCACAAGGGCTGGCTGAGTTTCGCAAGCAAGCTCATTAGTGGAGTGCACGTCTGGCTCCCAATTTACTTGAAAATAAATGTAAATGTGAGAAACTGATCAATGGTAAAATTGTTTAAATAAATGGGAGTTGCCTACGAAACACGATAATCTTCGAAGCGTTTCATTAACATGCAGTTTTGTTAATATAAAGTAATCTTAACCACTCAGGTTGTTTGTTGTTGTTGGTTTATTCTATGTTTATTTTCCATGTCAGTGACCCGTGAGTCACGTGCGGCGCTGTTTTTCCTTGTTGTTGAGCATCTGGCCATTGTGGCAGCTCATTTGGTTAAGTGTGTCACCACACTCATAAGGGTCTCAGAGAGATGCCTGTAAATAGTAGAGTTGTAATATGTGTGTCAGAATTAGATTTAAGGATTTTTATTAATGTTATGCCCATATCCATAAACGTTGATTTACGAGATGATTGTTCGTGAGCACTGTGGCTGTTAACCCGTTGTGAACGAACGATCATCCAAGTACTCATTTCTCGTAGATAGTCATCACGCGAACATAAATTCATATGCAAGATAGTGGAACTTGGATCCACATTTTATTAGAAAAGGGGAGATCCATCTGACTCCTCAAAGTGATAAATATTCCTGTCAGGGAAAATTCAGGGAGGATTTTGTTTATTATTGTTTGTTTTATTCTTTTATGCACAAATTAGTTATTAAATCTTGTTATTATCTTAGGTTTTGTCTCCCTTCTTTCTTAGTTATAGTTTTTATCCTATAACCCTTGCCTCAGAAAAGCACGTTGTTTGGCGGACGTAAACACCACACTATGAACTGAACGCGGCCCCTTGATCAAAGATTCTTGCATAAAACACTGCTATTCTGAAGGGTTCAATATGATGGAAATAAGGAAGTATTAAACTATAGGACATCTGGTACTTGGAGATGGATGAGTGTGTAAGTACGTGTGTGTGTGTAAATTTCACGTAAATGACGTGAGTGAGGTAACAAGTAAGGATGCCAGCGAGGTTTAATGCCGTTGAGCAATAAGGTTTCAGGTTTGTAAGTGTCCAAATGAAGTTATGGAGAAGGAAGGTTTTGGAGAAGTAAGTATGCCAGAGGAGATTAATAACTCTGAGCAGGAGGTTTTTGTGGTGTCTACGTGAATACGTGAAGTACTCGTAGATGTTGGGAGTTTTGAGGAGGTTTTTGTGGTGTCTACGTGAATACGTGAAGTACTCGTAGATGTTGGGAGTTTTGAGGAGGTTTTTGTGGTGTCTACGTGAATACGGGAAGTACTCGTAGATGTTGGGAGTTTTGAAGTATAAAAATAGCGAATGTATGCACACATGGAAACAGAGTAATGAGGGAGTACACCCAAGAGATGATCCAAGTTATAGTTTCAAGATCTTAATACGCAAGTTTTAGAACACAGCCAAATATATTGCAAGGCTAAATACCCAGTTAAACCACTTGTAAATGTTACTGATGATGAGCGATAGCGGGTTGATGGTGTGTTGTGTTGTTGTACGGCACACATAAAAGTAAAACTAATAATAATAATAATAATATTAATAATAATAATATTTAAAAGTTATTGAAAGGAATTTGTTAAAATCCGAAGTTAATTGAGTAAAATATAGTAGGATTGAAGAAGAGAAAGAGGTAAATAAAATACGACTAATTCGTGAGAAATTTAAATTGAGTAGCAGTTTACCAGTAGTTTGAGAGAGAAAGCATTGAGGGCTACTGAACTCTGAAGTTATGTCAGAAGCGATGACAGTAATTAGATGAGGTGGAGAAGAATTGAGGGTGTTTTTCATATAATAATGATTAAGATACAGGGTGTGAATATGATTTAAATTTGTGAGTAAGATTGTGTAGGATGGTTATAATAATAGTGTTAGATTAACAATAATGGTAACGCATTGAAATAATGTAAGGATATAAGGCTGGTAGGAGCGCAGGTAGTTGGTTAGATAGAGTGTACCACTATGTCGCTAAGTTATCTAATTTTGATTCCATAAAGTTTTGTTTAGAATACATTTTTCCGTAAGCAGTGACCACTGGGAAGAGTAATGTTTTGTTGGAAGATTGTGTTACACAAGGCAGAAGACAGATCTTATCCTCCGACTTGTAATTGCATTTTGTAAGAGCAAACACTTTGCGTGTGTATGCGTGTGCAATTATTCGTGTAAAATTCAACCTTCTACAGTTGAAATGCTGTATGCCATAAATAACGACCTTCGAGTGAAATAAGTTCAGACAAACTGGATAACAAGAAACATTGAAAGAAATGACATTTTAAATGTATTGTTGATCTGAAGATTTGAGTGTATTGTGTATATGTATTTAAGTGTTGTGTAATTGTTTTCAGGGGATGAGTCATTCTCAAAATTGGGAATTTATTCGTCGACTCATGGGGGCGATTGTGGTGTTTGTACACCACACCCAAAACAATTGAACTAAGAGTACTATATTGATGTGCAATTGCAACGATAGTGCATGTATATATTTATTGTGTTTAAGGGTAATATAAAATCATATGTTCATTTTCATCCATTCTTGTAATTAGACGTCGACCCGAGATTTCAAACCGTAAATTTACAACCCCTCCCCCAATAAATATATTTCTTGAGCTCACTTGTGGAACTAACAATTGACAATAGATACCGCTTGAACCGTCATAAAACCGCTTATGAAGAGGCAGGAAGAATGGAAAGGGAGCCGCCACCAGGAGTGACCCTCGGTAGCCAACAAGCTAATTCTAAAAGATGTCGGAACAATGGACCCTACAGCTTTTTAGAATAAATTGTTTTACGACGAGAAAACTGCAACATTGTGATTTTTAAGGAAGATACCGCTACATGACACCAATATGGAAGTGTGTCATTGGGGGAGAGACCTTCACCCCAATATAGCCACTTGGTGCTTGATAAAGGACTTACTTCGGCCAATAAGGAAGGAGCGTCACTTTCTGTAGACAATACTTTGATATTGCAATTGGCAGATCCCCTACTGCTGGTGGGAGATATAATTGCCATATATAAGCCGGGACAGAGCTGTGTGGAGAGGAAGAATATTATTATGTTTTCACTTGAAAGCACTCCAAATTCTAAACTTGGACCTCACTTGTTGAGATTCAAATGCAAAATTTCATAAAGTTCAACTAGTAAACTCAGTGGAGATCTAGCTAGGATATTTCCAGCATTGCGCTGAATATCGAAGACGAGTGAAACCATTCTATTCACTCAGCTAAGCGACAGTATCTGTGCAATTAGTGGGCAGATAGCTTTATCAGGTAGGATTGGTAATTGGAACCATGGAAGACTACGCGAGATGTCTACTTCAGGAACGAGATACCTCCGCCAACATCGCCCAGGAAGATCTACAACCCGGTGAGCTCATGCATATTTGTCTATTGCAAGTCGGAAGTAAATACTACTCACTTCAATAATTTAAAGAAATAACTTCCCCTTTGTATTTTATCCGTTTGAAAGGTCGCAAGACGTCATTCATCTCATCCTGTTTGTTAATAAATTATTTTTTCAATCTATGACTTTCTGTCAAGATTTACCCCATGCTAGACTTCCCAGAGGTCAATATAAATAGAATAAGGTGTTTTACAGCTAGCCTTTGTTGCCCCTCCCCCGAAAGTAAAGAATCTCCATTTAATAAATATAAATTTATCTCACAACCGTCTGTTGGAGATTGGCGCCCTATTAACCGAGCTATTTACTGCACTAATTTTATATCACGAGCTATGAAACGTTACAACATGTCACCCAAGCATGAGCCAAGCTGTGCACTAGCCGCGAAACGTTACAACAAATATCTCCATAGCAATATGTCGCTCAAGTGGAAAGGTGATTCCGATGTCTATCGGGAGCCTCGTAATATTAATAATCCTCTTAATAATAATAATAATAATACTAATACTAATACTAATAATAATAATTTAATTTAATGTATTTATTAAATACTATTTATGTTACATTATTGTGATATGTCTCACGAATCTGATGACAGTACAGATTAATAATAAAAATAATATTATTATTAATAATAATAATAATAATAACAATATTACCAGGGTTGATTCATGAGTCGCGGCAACTGTTTTGCTTCATCTCCTGAAAATGTCACTTTACTGGAAATCTGGCCCAATGTTCCCACTGCATAGGATAAGCGTGTAAATGATGGACGGCACAAACATTGGATTTGAAATCTTTGTTTTATTTGCGTACAACCTTTAAGATCCTTCGAAGTAGAGTCTCAGGTTGTCTACTAATCACTGTCATCAGTGGAGAAAACGGAAAACACCATCGGCCAGATGTGTTTCCTAAACGTGTGCTACTCTACGCAGATCTACAGTATACGACAGGTTACCAGACAAATTCCACACACACCCAAGCACACGGGGCTACATTACCACGGTGTCTCAAATCCCCTAAACAAATCAACAACAACAAATGATCTGCAGTTACTATTTCATTTGTGTTGGCAAAGCGTTTCACAAGTAACGGCTATTCCCTTTAGGAATTAGTTGTTTCCTTTGAGGGGCTTGGCCATCATAGTCATTAAGCCCCGTATACTTGTGTGTGAGTGCGTAAAATTTGATAACCTGTGTTATTGAGGGCTCTGTAGTGGTGTGAATATTGATAACTGGGGCTAGGATTTGGTTAGAAGGCGGTCGTGGCCTTAAGTTAGGAATTATCCCGGCATTTGCCTGCAGTGGAGTGTTAAAACACGGAAAACCACTTCCAGGATGGCTGAGGTGGGAATCGAACCCACTTGTTGTCATTTTTCCTTCACGACGCTGATTGTACCACGTTTGAGCTTTCAGACCAGAATTACATTTCTTGGCAGAGCCGGGAATCGAACCCGGGCCTCCGCGGTGATAGCCAAGAATGTTAGCCACTACGCAACGAGGCGGGAATTTAAAAATGTAAGTGGCTGTAAGACAACCCGATCGCTATCAATACAATATTTTCCTTCTTCGCATCAAAGTCACAACGAACTGATCGGAAGTGATGTTGGAGTAGTCGAAGTCTCAATCAATAGCAGTGATGTACGGTTTGCCTCCGTTTTAGCCTGAATTTCCAGTGAAAAGAATTGGAGAAAGTAGGATTATGACATCAATCACCGGATGATGTGCATGTGTGCCTGTCTTTCGGTATGTCTGCCTTCCCCTCTTATCGGGTGTTCCGATTTTAACGTAATTATGAGTAGTGGCACTGGCAGTATTTATTCAAGATATCATCTGACTTAAATAATTTTCGTGAACTGCAAACTGCCAGTAATAAGTGGCACCAATTTTTCAATTAACCTTCAATTACTAGCAAACGACTGGCTCGATTTGAAAGTTTTAAGCAACTTCCGGACTGCCAAACGTTATTAACATGGAACACCAACATTACAGTTAACACAGAAAATATCGCAAGAGCCTAATTATATTTTACCAAACGTTTGTTGTTGCTGATGTTAACTTTAGAGGCTTGGGACATCTTCGTCATCAGCCCCGTGTTCCTAGCAAGTGTTGAATTTATCTGATGACCTGGGTAACTGTAATAATAGTGTACGTAGCTATAATTATTAGGGTCAAGGATATCGGTAGCTGACCCTGGTCTTGCATTAAGGTGGGAAAACAACACTCAGGATTGTAGCTGTCAGTACTGGGATTCGAAACTTCGGTCTCCGAACTTCCAGGTCCCGACTTAACCCGCACAGAACGTAGCAGAAATGAAGTTTGCGCTACCGACACACAATTCATGAAGATTTGGGCGATTTCAATGCTGCCAACCTTAAGTAAATATGTGGTACCAACTTTACGAACATCCTTGAAGAACTCGTAACAGATTAACACAATTTTGAAGAAACTTTGTACGAGAAAAGTAAGTACAACCAAAACAAGATTTATGACCTTGAAGGCGGGTTTGGTGCTCTCAATAGATAGGAACAAGTGGTAAAAACATTATAGTTACCCGTGAATAACTTCTAAAGGATTGGTCAAACTTGTATGAACAAAGTACGTACAACCAAAATAATATTATTTGTGAAGTTTTGAAAAACTCAGAATTGTCAACCTTCAGTAACACGAGGTACCAACCTTACAGTTATCCAGGTTAAAACGCAAAAGGCTAAACCTCCTTTGTAACCAAAGTTAGTACGAATAAAGTATATACCACCAACACACAATATTCATGAAGATATTGACGGTTTCATTGTAGTCAACCGTTAATGATAGTTGGTGCCGACTTCACAAATTAATATCCTTGAAAAACTCGTAACGGATTAATCCAATTTTGATGAAACGTTGAACGAACAAAGTACGTACAACCAATTTGTGAAATTCCAGCGACTTCAGTTCTGTAAACCATTACAACATTAATATAATAATGTTATTGGTTTTACGTCCCTTTTAACTACAGTGGCTTTTAGAGACGCCGGGGTGCCGGAATTTTGCCCCGAAGGGGATCTTTAACGTGCCAGTAAATGTACTGACACGGCTCCCTCGCATTACAACATTAAGTTGTCCTGGCAAATATCACAAAAAATAGCCATATTAAATCCAAGTAGGCCTAAATCACGCAACACGGCCACGATGGGGAGCTGCAGCAAGTCCAGAGATCAGAGATTCGAACCCCGGCTATCCTGAGTACGATTTTCCCCGGGTTTTCCCACACTTTCTTAGGTAAATACCGGGATAGTATCTTATTTCAAGTCCTGGGGCACCTAGCCCAGCTACACACACTATTACAGTCATCAGCACTAAACACAATTGTACGCCGTTCATCCCTCCAGTTGTGTCTCGCGACACCATCATCGGTGGCGAGTGCCACCCTTGACCGTAGCCCAGCTTCCAGTAGACGGTTCCCAATGGGCCTAACTGACAGTGTGGGTGCAACTTGTGCTGTGGCCGCTGAGCAATCAGAAATGGCGGCATTGTGGCTAGCATTCTTGGCTGTCACCGCGGGGACTTGGGTTCCATTAATGACTCTGCCAAGAAATGTAATTCTGGTCTGAGGGCTGGAACGGGGGTACACTCAGCCTTGTGGGGCAAAACTGAGAAGTGGCGGGTTCGATTCCTACCTCAATCAAGGCAAATACCGGGATGGTAGGCCTACTTAACTTAAGGCCACGGCCGCTTCGTACACAAATCCTACCTCAATTACAAATACATAAGTACAGACATCACAGTGACACAGGTTATCATACAAATTCTACACACACCCAAGTACACGGGGATACATGACCGCGATGTCGCGAAGCCCCTAAAGAATCAACAACAACAACAACAACAATTGCGGTGGTCAAGGCGTGAATCTGTATACCACTACCATCCGGACCAGCATGACAGCATGTGCACCTTCCGTGGACCACCGGCACCGACACTGATCAACAGCTGACACCTCACGGGCAATGGGCTGGAAAATTCTCCGGAAGGACCATGCAGCCTCCCGCAGGTCTACAATACGAATAGTGCTGGCAGCGCCGCCCTGGCATGCCTACAATGTTTACTCACACAGTACAAAAACAAAACAATAAAGGCCGGACGTTTGCTTTAGACGAGTGAAAAATTATAATGGAAGCCTGGTGGCGAGTTACTACAGTACCTGTGTAGTTGACACTTGTCCCATGCGGTTAGATAATTGACAAAGCTATCTCACACTACTGCTGAAGTACAGTCATTGGCAAATATAATGGCGTTCTGTGCATAACTATGTAACGTGTACTTCCGCGTCACACAATATTTAGACGTCGACTGAACTGTCTGCATGGTGGTGACGTTATGTGCTCAAGTCTGGAATTCAATTATATCAGACCGGTGATTAAAAATGTGAAGCGATAGGGGTAGAGAGTGACTGTGTACAGGCTCACCCGCAAGCCTCAAGGTCAAGGGCAATCGTCTAATGCAAACGTCCGGCTTGGTACAGTACGATGCTGTACACCTTGTCCAACGAGCGTGCTTCGTACTCCCTCCCCTCCACAGTAGGGCTGTGACGTACATGTTCGAACATCGAATTATTCCAATTGTTCCAATAATTTCGAATACGAATTCTTGATTCACACATACGAATAGTTCGACTATTTGAACATTCGAACTTGGAAATATTCACATTAGTAAAATAACGCGACTATTCAATCAATAATTAAATGATTCGACGAACAAGTCGAATGTTATGGTGTTTGAAGCCATATTTCAGTGTTGCCTTAGTAGACAAAAGTTTGATGCTTTTCAGTCGGTCAACATGATTGTACCCAAATGAGATGGGTTATACCCTAATCCAGAATATTTATTAATCTCATGTATTTTTTTTTCAGGATTAGGGAATAACCCATCTCATTTGGGTACAATCATGTTGACCGACTGAAAAGCATCAAACTTTTTGTCATTCGAACGTTCAAATAATTATAATAAACATAGAAACAAAAAGAAACGAAAGCATAAAGAAAGAAAGAAAGAAAGAAAGAAAGAAAGAAAGAAAGATATTTGTATATAAGGAGTCGCCTCCGTAGGGTAGCGGTCAGCATGGTTAACTGCCGCCCCGGAGGTCCTGGGTTCGATTCCCGGCTCTGCCACAAAATTTGAAAAGTGGTATGGGGACTGGAACGGGGTCTACTCAGCCTCGGGTGGTCCAAATGAGTAGAGGGGCTTCGATTCCCACCTCAGCCATCCTCGGAGCGGTTTTCCGTGGTTTCCCACTTCGTATTCGGGCGAATGCCACGGCCGCCTCCTTCCCTCTTCCTTGCCTATCCATCCCAATCTTCCCCTCCCTTCCCATCCCTCATGACACCCCTGTTCACTTTGCAGGTGAGGCCGCCTGGGCGAAGTGCTTATCACACGTCCCCAGTTGTATCCAATCCGACCAAGTGTTCCCCAGCTCTAGGACACTGCCTGGAAAGGCGGTAGTTGTGAGTTCCCTCGCTCAGTCCGTGGGAAACACCAACCGGGAGGGTAAAAATTGACTAAAATAATAAAAACAAGAAGTTCCGTGACGAACTAAAGAGCCTACTTTTCTTAAAATGTAAGATTCATGCCAATGATTAATCTATATGACGAAATTAAGTTGGCAATATCGAAATTTCTAATTAGTTCGAAGTAATACGCACCTGACATAATGTAGCCTAATAGACAACTACAGTTGGCAGCCCTGGTGCCTGAATATATTCTTAGTTCCATCCCTTAAGGTACAGAATACAAAATTTGGTTGAAGTCCAATGGATAGCATGGACGATACTTGCAGTTAAACATTGGATCTAACAGCGCGCGTAAAATCATGTTGGCAACAATGACATACATGTACTGGTCAGAAATAATCTGAAATAATATGATCTATTGTGTCAATTTTGAATGAAATCCATTAGTTAGTATAGAAGTTACATGCATTTTAAAATTGGCCCTATCAGCAGGCTTAGAATCATGTTGGTAGCACTGACGTATATAAGTTACTCTAAATTAATATAGAATGTCAGGTACTATACGTGTGCATAGTTTAAAGCTGTCGGCTTGCATACTTTCATATATATGGGTATTTGGATTTTTAAAAATGAGGGCATTTATTAACAGTTGGCAGCCCTGGTGGCTCTTCAGAATAGGCTCAGTCATATCTGTTTATGTACACATAGCACACACGAAATTTGGTTGAAATCCAATTAATAGTGTAGAAGTTATATGCATTTGAAATTTGGACCTATCAGCAGGCTTATAATCATTTTGGCAACACTGCCATATATGGCCTCCTGGAAATTAAACTGCAATATTATTACCTATACGTGTGCCAATTTTGAAATAGCTCCCATACATACCTTCCAAGATATCCAACATGGAGCTCAAATTTCAATTGCTATTTTTCAGCATTTGGTAGCACTGACATCATTTTCAAATATGGCCGTGAGATATTCAGGTATATTCAGGTATATTCTACCAAATTTTGTTTTGATTGCTTCAGCCGTTTAGGAGTTGATAGGGGGGGGGGGCACACACACAGCCAGACAGACAGACTGAAGGACAGACAGACACACACACACATTTGCCCGATCTCATAAGTCTACTTTTTCCTCATTTTTGCAAAATGTGTAAAGTAGGCTAAAAGTATAAGGATCTATCAGGCTGAATGGGGAAGGGGTTAATCCCAATCCGACCCCTTGGATTCGCCCCTGCGTCAAACAACTCGTCCACTGGACATATTTACTTTACACAAATTACTGTCATTTTCGGGTACTTATCATCTTCGAATAATTCAAATATTTGAACTGTTCGATTTATTTTAACAAACGACTATTGAAAATACTAGAGTACTTCGAACGTTCGAATATGTACAACCCTATTCCACAGCATAGAGCTTTGAATCAATGCTCTCTACCAATGACCACACAAATATGGTGTTTCTACGACACTTTTATTGTGGTGTTCCTTTTCTTTTCCCCTAGCTTAGTTAGTAGAGGCATCGTGGGTTCAATTCCCACTAATGTAGTGGATTTTATAAACAAAATTACCCCATTGAAAAATGCAAATCGCCCTGGGGTTCACCAAACCTACAACTCCATCCTATCCTCCACCCTCAACCACTCCATGACCTATACGGAGTTGGATTTGTAGCGATAGAGGACAATCATCGTCATCATCACCATCATCATAATTATATACAAAACGCTGTGTATATTTCACAAAACTCACACTCTTAAACAAGAGGGAGTTAGAAATTGCGGTTTGTATCAAAATCTTCCAAATCGTCTCAATGGTACAGGGAAAAAAGTTGCATTTCGTGAAAAGTCAACGGAAATATATGTGTTTGTTTATAAAGTGTGTTTAAACAGATTAACAAGACGTTAGCCACTGCCAGAACTGTTTCACGTCCAGCCCGCATAACAATACATCCTGGCGGGTGGTATATACACATGGGGGCGCTCACAAGCAACCTATAATAATGTTATTGGGTTTACGTCGCATTTAACCACTGAGGCTTCTAGAGATGGCGGGGTGCCAGAATTTTGCCCTGAAGGGGATCGTTAATGTGCCAGTTAATCTACCGACACGGCTCTCTCACATTTGCGCATCCTCAAATGCCAACTGACTGCGCCAGAATTCGATCTTGCGACCTTGGGAACAGCAGGCGAGAACGTTACCACTGCACCACGCAGCCAGTATCACAAGTAAGCATTCAAAAGAAAGAGAGAATTACCCGAGCAGTGAAAAGTTGCACTCTGATTTCATAAATATCGCAATGTGTTTAAAAAGTGCGTTTAAACAAATATAGGCTGGGTGTGCCGTTTGTTTTTGGCCGGTGGCCGTGAAATCCGCCCAACCACTGTGCTATAACCGTTCAACCTCCTTCCTTCTTTCCTTCGTTCCTTCTGATCATGCCTGCGTGCATGCAGTTGTTACTGCACATGCTCACAATAAGAAGGCTTCTTGGCTGGTCGGAGACCTCTACCCAACAAGCAAGCACCAGCCAAAAACAAACGTCAGACCTGTAAACAAGACGAAGGACCCTGCCAGAACTGTGTCGCGTCGAATCCGATTACCAATAAAGCCACCGGGTGAGTTAGCCGTGGTCGTTACGGCATGACTGCTGGCAGTCGCTCACAACCGGGAGGCGAGGAGGTTCGAATCCCCCCGCCGGCAACCTTGAAGATGGTCTTCTGTGGTTTCCCATCTTCCTTCCAGGCAAATGCCGGGGTTGGTCCCTAACTATAGGCCACAGCCGCTACCTTCCAACTCCTCGTCCTTACATTCCAACTTTCCTCCCCAACGGTACTTGTAGCTCACCCATTGGGTGTCCGTCTCGAAGCAGCTACAAAACTGGCGAGCCGAACATGTCCTCGGACACTCCCGGCACTAAAAGCCATACGCTTAAAAAACCAATAAAGCCGGGCGGGTGGTCTATACACATGCGTGGTTCGCTAGTTATTATAATTCAATTATTATTATTATTATTATTATTATTATTATTATTATTATTATTATTATTATTATTATTATTATTATTATGAAAAAAAAAACTATGAACCATAATATACAATGAGGGCTCAGTGGCCAGATCTACTGTATGGACGATTCCCTACATGATTCCAAATTAAGCAACATTAAGGAGTAGACTACTCACAGTATCGGACTGCCGGAAACATGCTGTTAGCTTGACAGATGAGCGAGTTCTTGATGCACGGTCACACTGGATCAGTAGTCCGAAAGAGAATGACGTCTGTCGTGGAGGTGGATGTTAGTGTACTCGCTCGAGATAACGAAAGTGCTTTCGCTTCACTTCCTCTCATTATTGAATTCCAGTTCATTTATTAACACTCGGGTTAGCGTTATCGCCGGCAGACATAAACACATTGGGCATGCCCCTTGTCTGATAAAATAAATCGGCAGACGTGTTCAGTCGGTCAAACACGTCAATTAAATTGGGGGGGGGGGAACTCTTATCTACTCACATTTTATGCTAAAATGAAATAAAAAATAATCGATTAATTACACATATTTTATGTACTGTACTTCTCGAAAAGGGGGCTGAAAACCTTGTTGTTGTAATTGTTGTTTCTTTAGGGCCTCTTGGACATCGTGGTCATACAACTCCGTGTACATGTAGAATTTATCTGGCTGTGTCATTTTGATGTCTGTTCTAGTGTGTTTATTTGTAATTGAGGTAGGGGGCGTGGTCAAGCTCTTTACCTCTTACCAAGGCGGGCCGGGTTCGATTCGCGGTCAACGCATGTGCGATTTTCGAAGTGAAATGCCATGTCTTGTGGTTCGGATTCCACGTAAAAGGGAGGCTCCGTGGCTCATGATCGTGACATTAACACGTTAATAATAATAATAATAATAATAATAATAATAATAATAATAATAATAATAATAATAATATCGTATGGCCTCGGGGCCGGGTGCAAGCTTTGTAATTTGACACCCAGAGGGTAGCTTGCATGTCAAATTTCGTTGTTCCTTGAATCACTATGAAAGTCAAGGAGGTTAGATATCTATTCTCCTTGAACACTATAGCGCTTTCTAGCAGAGAAATGAGGAACTTTGTATTGGCGGAAACTCCCGAGATTAATTTTGCCATTATGAACACGGCCTACTGAATTCAAATGGGTTCTTTGACATGCCAACATCGTATGACATGCGTGTCATATTTTTGCCGCCTTTCAAAAATCACTTACCACGGCCAGGAGCGAACCTGCAATCTTGGGGTTAATAGACCAACACGCTATCCACTCACCCACCGTGGCAAGCTATTTATTAACACGTTAAACTACCAGCTTCCCACCTTCGCGTTTGTAATTGAGCTGGGATTTGGTTAGGATGCGGCCGTTGCCTTATGTTAGGTTCTGCGCCCGAATAAACCCATCAGTACTTATATCCGCTGCACTGTAAAGGATTGCAGACATGTAAATTACCCAGCTCACAAATTTACCATGCCTACTAAGTAAAATTGGGAATTTCAGGAACATACAGGATAGATATTATTCGTAGGAAAATAGTACTACCAGCCAAGGTACAAATTTCTACTATCATTTACATTTAGAGCAAATCGAGAAACTCCAATCTCGAGGGGTGATAAGGTCTAATCTATAGTGAGCGCCTGTATCTATACCTCGCAGTACTATTTTCGACGATGACGACAATGAAAACGGTGTCAGTTAAGATAAAAGTTGACTGAGTCGCTAAAGAGCGCCAGCCGTTTATTGTGCTGAAACAAGTACAATAAAACTGGCTTCCTGCCTGAATATGGTGTCTCCTTGACACTCTCACAAAAATAAACTTCAAAAATAAACTTGCACGTGGCACTGATGTAATAAGAAATGTGAAACGGCGTGATACTATGCATTACCCTACTTTATACAAATCCGCTTCAACTCTGAACCGTAGTTCCATATCTAAGCAAAATCATTCATTAACTATGTGCATATATACATTCATTTATGGTTCGCACAAATTATACACTATTGTGTCGAAAAGATTAAATTGTCTATCTTTCAATGAGTCTTTTATCTACTCAACTTCCTTAACAATCAAATAACCAACATACACCGCAACTATCGTGTTGAAAGTAATAAATACTCGTCTTAATCAATTGAACATAAGTGACAAACATTTAAGCTAAGCACTGTTCCTTTTATCTTTTATCTATTCATTATAAAATACTGAAATATTTCTGAAATTCTTTACTGTGTTAATAATTCTCTGATAAACGTGAATACTAGAAGTGCATGGCATTAACCTTCATTCTCACACTCCTCCTTCAAAATTATACAACAATTACCTCATCTCTTAAACACCCTGTACAGAATCTTCCTTTAATACACTCAAATAACTTCACAATCACTGCGATCAATACTAGAAAAACTTGAGACTCCTCAGCCTCCTCTCGTAAAAATACGTAACTCATTTACGTCTATATCTCCTTACTTTGCACGGTATTTCAACTATAAACTTCCATTTCAATACACTTTTTTTTAAACTTTAACACTCTTCTCTATCCTGATACGACTTCACCTCGTGCTTACAAATTCCACTTCTGCAATAAATTTCTGTACTTTCACTTTCTGATCACCCTGTGATTTAACTTTGTTATAACTTTCTTTTCACGTGTTTAAATTCAGTTTTACATTCAATTACAACTTTTAAAGAAATATCAGTAAGAATTCATATTTTTTAACAAATGATATAAGTTTGACTTCCTTCCATGAATATATTTGTTTAACAAATTCATCTATGCTTTTTAATGCTCTAAATTTCCTTAGATATATGTGTATAAGCGTTCTCGTAATACTTTCGTTCATAATTAGTTGAGAATAAATTTCTGACACTCGAATCAACATCATGAGTTGTCAAAATATTCTTTACACTTCGTGACATAACTTTTTAAATATGCGGTACTTAAATTTGATTCAATAAACTTCCTTTACTTCATTTACAATTATACTCCTTCTTTAGTTCGTTTAATGTTATACTCCTTTTAAATAGTTCACTCTACATTCTTTTAAATAGTTCATCCTACATTCCTTTAAACAATTCATTCTACATTCCTTAAAAATTCATCCTATATTCTTTTAAATAGTTCATCCTATATTCCATCGCTGCGATAAAACAGATTTAATTAGCTTAAATCTAACGCAAATATGAAAAATTCTACACAATTTTACTCTGAAATGACTTTAGCGTTAATAGCAGCGCTATGCAAAATTTCGTCCAAGTGACTGAAATTTTCAAAACAAGAAAAATAACTCCTAAGAAAAATACGAAAAATTACTACTTCAAAATCTACATAATTTAATGATACTGGCAAAATATACTGACAAAATTATACTGTCAAAATTATACGGTTGGTCAATTGGATAATCACAGAACATAACTACAATTCTACATTATATAAAGCAATCGCTTTTCTACCTTGAGTTGACTCTGGTCTGAAGAATACCTTCGTCTCACCTGCCAAACCAAACGTGCCTCGGAGCTCATCGTCTCGTCCACAGCTATGAAGACCGGTTTGTGTCAGAACCAGCTGGCCTCTTCCCCCAGTGGAACAAGGTCGGTGACGTCCTCGGTGAACGACCTCGCCGTGAAACAGTCCGCTCTGCCTGCACTCCGTCTCCCGTTCACTGCAAGTCGTCTGGCTTCGACTCCCCATTTCTTCAGAATTGACATCTCGTTTCTTCAGAATTGACATCTCGGTTCTTCAGAATTGACATCTCGTCTCAGGTTGAAAATTGTCGTTTATACAAGCGTTTGCGAGTATTCTAGATGTATTAGAACTCTTGTAGAAGAGTAGAGGTTTGTTCGGTGATTTTGCGCATCACGTGGATGTTCTGCTGCGCCTTCCATAATAGTGAATTCTGGAATTCAACTGTACATCTTTGTAGTCTCCACTTCCCTATGCTTTAGCTTAGCACATGGTAATTCTCATTTCACTGATGATATATTTTTGACTTCCCCGTTGCTGCTTTGTAACTTGCATTTTTTTAATGTAATGTTCAAGTATGCGTTCACACGTAGTAATAGTGAATATCTTCTTGTCAAAAACAACTTTGTATTAAGCACTGTAATACTCGGCTATATACTGTTCTATTCTGCGTGATAAATGTAGCTTGCTCCTCAAGTTACAGTCTTGCTGTACTACACTCTTCTTCACTACCAACTTTGATAAAGCGTGTCACTGTTATAATAATACTGGCTTCTTCTCGAGGTCTTGACTCGATGAAATCTCAAATTGGAAAAAACTCTCTCGTCCCGTTCTCTGCGCTCGGCAAGTTGCAGTCTCTGTCTCCCCTCTCGTGGTGTGACGTAACTTCTACCACCTCTCCTCACTTCAGTCCGCAGTTCGACCTTCGTCTCTTCTCCTCTTTCATGACGTAACTCTCGCTTCAAGTGGCGTGATGTCTCTCGCAATGTAGACCTCCCACATTCATATAATAGAATATATATCCATCTTTAAATCATTCCTTCTTTCTTGCCTTTCATAATTGCATAAGATGTATAGTATTTCACTCATTTCTATACAGATTTTCCCATACTCCTCGAATTTTTAATGAATAAAAGATTTTCATCCACTCTTTTATTTTTCCTGGGTCTTGGTTCATATCCAGATTGGTTCTTTGGTAATGGCCTCAAATAAATTCTGGCGCAGTACCATCCCGGCGTTTGCCTGTAGTAGACGTGGGAAACCACGGAAAACCACTTCCAGGATGGCTGAGGTAGGAATCGAACCCGCCTCTTCTCAGTTCTGCCTCACGTGGCTGAGTGTACCCCATTCCAACCCTCAGACTAGAATTAAATTTCTCGGCAGAGCTGGGAATCAAACCTGGTACTCCGAAGTGACAGCCAAAAATGCTAGCCACTACGCCACGGGGGGCTGAAACCCAAAGCAAATCTTTTCCTGGATTACGAAGACAACACTGAGAAATGTCTTATATAATTTCGAGTTTTACCACGCGTAGGATACGTTATGCACGTTGAACTCCGACCAATCGCTCTACTACCCTGTCCACAGTGGGCTCCTTAAGATTACATACTATGCATGTTTCTCGTCGCCTGCACAAATGAACTACAGTACTGTTAATGTTTAGACACAGACAGCAGTGGCTACGCTGGCTAAAGCGCAGCGTTACTTCATGATGCCCAGCTCTCTGCTGACTCGGTAGACGCGTGGGTTCGAACCCCACCGTCGGCCGTCCTTGAAATGGTTTTCCGTGGTTTACCATTTTCAACACCAGGCAAATGCTGGAACGGTAGCTTTTGATAGGTCACGGCCGCTTCCTTCCACATCCTTGCCCAATTGCATCAATCTTCATGCATTCCATCTTTCATCCCGACGCGCAGGTCAACCACGGGCGTCGACTAAAAAGACCTGCACTCGGCCTCTTAGCAGGCCACACGACAACAACAAAATGTTTAGACGTAAAAATACCAGCCGCCATAGGTAATAATAATATTATTGGTTTTGTGTCCCTTTTAACTACGGCGGCTTTTTGAGATACCGGGGCGCTGAAATAATACCCCGAATGGGATCCTTAACGTGACAGTAAATCTACTGACACGGTTTCCGTGCATTTGCGCACCCTCAAATGCCAACTGACTGCGCTAGGATTTCATAGGTAATACGACATAGAGGTAGGTACCGTGAGCATTTAATACAGTCCACTTCCGGGTGAAGCAGCTAGCATTCTTGGCTGGTTTTCCGTAGTTTCCCCTCTTCAATTCTAGGCAAATGCCGGGATGGTTCCTAACTTAAGGCCACGGCCGTCTCCTTCCAAATCCTCATCTGAATTAGGCTGCAAATATACACACTACGACAGACACCACAATAACACAGGTTTTCAGACAAATTCTACGCACACTCTAGTACACGGGGCTAAATAACCCCAATGTCCAAACACCTGAAATGAAACAACTACGACCACATTTATTACATCTCACAACAGACAGCCAACGGACCACCAATCTGTGCTCATTTTCTAATGCAAGCTCATCAGAGAAGTGTGTGCAGTATGGTAACAAGGGAGCTCGGGGGCGAGTGTTTGGGTATACATTTCACCCTCTCCAGGAATGACTCAAAATCATTTATAGACAGATGCTCTCCGTGCTAATTCCATCAAGATCGGGGAATTCCTTGTAAGCTTAGTTGTTGATTTAGTCATGGGTTTGGGCAGGGGCGGATCTAGGGGAGGGCGAGAAGGGCGACCGCCCAGGACCCCGCACCATGGATTTTTTTAAATTTAATTAATTATACTTTTCAAACTAATTTATAATTCATATTCCTTGTTTCAGTGCAGCTATGACCTCCCGTGACCTTAGCTAGTTTAGATTTCAGTGAAAAAATAGAAGACTTCAGCCGGGAAAAAAGTCGCAAAGTAAAACCGGTATTTTAATATTTCATAGTTTACATAATCTTCTTCAAGGGGACTTAAAGGTTTCTTTCATATTATTTTAAAAAAATGTACTGTAGTGTATTCAGAATATTGTAACTATTCTTTAGTTTATTATTTTTACCAATCTATTTCCCATTTGATTTTATATTTTTTAAATTTCCTATTGTTGTGGGCCCCATCTTATCATATCGCCCAGGGCCACGCAAGGCTTGGATCCGCCACTGGGTTTGGGACATCCTCATCTATAATAATAATAGCCTTTATTGCAGCCAGTTGGCCATATTACATGTTACAGATATGTACACTTACTAGATACTATGGTTCGCTTCTAGTCCTTACTATAAGCCACTATTGATAAAGTTCTGTTGGGGCATGTCGTGATATGGTACCTGCCGCATTCTTTCCTACACAGCTCACATATACACCTCTCATCCGGATCATGAAATGACTTTCGTGAGCAGACCTTATGGTGGAACCCATGAACTGCGAGTCTCGTCACGACGTGTCTCATTTCGGATATGGGTTGCATCCATCTTTTGTCCACCATGGCATCAGTCGCGTAGAATTCCTTCGGAATGTCAAGCCTTTTGCTTTGCAGATCCTGGAGTAATTTTCTGAAGCTTTCTGTGGAAGGCAACAGTAAAAGTGACCGAAGGTCCTCTATTAGGAACGTTTCTCTCGCCAGTTCATATACCAGCCGAGATTTGGCAGACTTGGAGACTCCGAGGACTCTTTTGAGGAACCTAGATTTCACCTTTTCGAGTTCCGCCAGCTGTTTGTAGTTGAGAAACACAACTGCAACTTCTGGCCTATGGACGTCTATTGCCGGCCCTTTCGGCAACCCAGGAAGTTCAGAGGCTCGCGCCAGTAGGACGAGGATACTGACGTGGAATGTAGAAGGGCTGCGAGGTGCAATGAACCTCCTATCACGAGAAATCCTAAGCGAATATGACATCTGTATTCTCACGGAGACTATGATTAAAGAAGAAAAGTGATTCGACGTCCCCAATTTTTACAATTTTCATGCATTTGCGAGGCAGTGCAGGGAGAGGGGAAGACCATCAGGTGGCGTTGCCTGCATAGTTAAGCCTAAAATGGCCCCGATAAAGTTATTATGGAAAGAAGAGGACATACTAGTCGTGGAAACGAAAATCGGTGTAATAGTGGCGGCCTACTTCAATCCCGACCAGACCGCCCCGGACATAATAGACCACCTTGGAGCTGCACTGAATACATTCCCAGGAAGAAGAAAGACTGTCCTTGCCGGAGATTTAAACTGCAGAATGGATCAACAAAACGCAAAGAGTGAAGAAGTTTTCAACTATCTAAGCCTAGAGGGTTTTAAAATCCGGAACAAAACTCATGACTGGACGTACATAGGCCCCAACGGGACCAGCACAATAGACTTAATATGCACAAGAGGAACACTTGAAACAAGGAACGCAAGTACAATTAGGTCGGAGGGAGCTATTATACGCAAGCACATACCAGTGAGCCTAGAAATAGATGGAGAGATCTGCGATGGGGAAACTATAGAAGGACCGACCAGAGTGAGCAAAACTCTAAACAGGGATAAAATTAGAGAAAAGTTGGAAGACAGACAAGATGATGGAAAGCATCCAAGAGGGAGGAATCGACTAGGCGGCAGCTTGGATACAAGACTGCATCACTGGCGCAGCTACCACGCATTCACACGGGAGAAAGGCTAAACCTTGGTTCGATGAGTCGTGTTTTATTCAAAGGAAGGAAACCCTAGGCAAACTCCACAACATAAGAGTTACAAAAGACAACAAAGCACTGGATGAATACCGACAACACAGGAAACCCTACAAAGAACTGATTAAAAAGAAAAAAAGGGACTTCATAGAAGAGACGCAAAGAGCGGTCATTGCAGAAGCAGAAACAGACTCATACCGTGCCCTGAGGCCAAAGATCCATAGCTTCCAACCAAACATATCATTGGAGACATGGGAGGAGCATATCAAGAACGTCACCTGTGCAAAGGAGACTTGACCCGAAACCAGGCCCCCAGAAGAACGTGATGTGTCAGAACCCATCAAAGAAGAAGAGATCACGTTGGCCATACAGAAGAAAAGAAATAATAGATCCCCCGGTCCAGATGGACTAAGGAATGAGCATCTAAAACAAACTACTGAGGAACTAGCACCGATATGGACGGCCCTACTAAACAAATGCTTAGAACTCGGGCCAATACCAAACGAATGGAAGAAGTCAACCATCAAGCTACTATACAAAGGAAAAGGGAGTACTGACGACCCAAATTCATACCGGGGAGTAGCGCAGGAATCCGCAGCCCTAAAGCTACTAACAGGAATATTGACAGCGAGATTATACGAAAAAATAGACCCAATACTACCAGAAGAGCAATGTGGATTCAGGAAGCATAGATCGACAACTATGGCTGCAGGAAGCCTATTACGGCACATAACAACAACACTAGAGAAACCCAAGAGCAAACTCTATGTAGTCTTTGTTGACTTTACGAAGGCTTTTGACCTGGTAAACAGAAAGCTGCTGATACATAAGCTGGAAACACTCATAGGTAGGTCAAGGTTGACGACCCTTATATCGAACATATTGGCAGAAAACTATATACAAGTGCAGGACGGAGTTGGACAAACCAAATGGATGATACAAACGAATGGAGTACTTCAAGGGGACCCCCTCAGTCCCATTCTATTCAATGCGTTCTCACACGATGCAGGAGACAAAATAAAGGAATCGACTGAGTCCAAACTGTATATATACGCAGACGACATGGCAATCGCCTCAGAACAGATAAAGGATTTGCAAGATGCAATCAACATACTAAGCGAATGGGCCCTGGAAAACCAACTAACAATCAACGAGGACAAGACTGAGATGGTCGTCTTCCGGAACGGGGGCAGGTCAGCGGAATCAGACTAAGTGCTATGCAACGGCAAGGAACTGAAGAAAGTAAACAATTTCAAATACCTCGGCCTCACGCTCCAGGTAACAGGCCGAAGCTTCAGAATACATACAAGAGCGAAAGCTGCCGCAGCAGTGAAGGCCATAAACGATATAAGCCATATTACCCAAATATCGCTGGAAACAGCAATGATGCTCTTCCGAGCCAAGGTCATACCCGTACTAACATACATCCTCATCTATCAGCTCAGTACTTGCTTGTTTGATAACCACTGTTCTGTGTTATTGTTGTGACTGTATTTATTAGGGTTTGGGATTGGGATAAGTGACCCAAGAATTTAAATAAGGTACCATCCCGGTATCCGCCAGGAAACTATGAAGAACCACGTCTAGCATAACCAAGAGTAGGTTTCTTCTAACAAGGGGACCGCGCCTAATCGTCTTCACCGACTTCCTCCAAATTTATGGTAGGCTATATACCAGAAATGAAAGTGACAGAAGTGAGAGTTCCAGATGGCCAAGCGTTTAGATAAATATAATAGCATTTTTGGCGAGAGTCGCGCGAGGCATGAGCCACTTACAGTAGATTTCTTGTTTTTCTATAGCAACATTAAAACATCCTTGTAATTCAAAAAAATCGGCATCTATAGCGTGTGCAAGATTCCGAGAAAATTACTGCTTCCCCAGTTTTGACGATGAACATTACCCCAGCACGTGTAAATCATCAATTGTAAAATCATAAATGTATCTAATATTATATGCAACGCTCTCGTAAACGCCTTAATTGCAATCCCTTACTGAAAATTTATTTACCATCCCAAATTTTCCTTTGCCTTTCCGTTACATGACTTTTATGCAAATATTAATAGATACAATACATTGAGCATTATTTCGGTTTATTTGCAGTGTAACGTAAACATTAAAAATAAAAACAAGACAAAAAGTTCCCGCAGGAGGACTCGACCCCCCTCGATCCTCGGAATACCGTTCTGTACTCTTTCCGCTGTGCCAGCGGCTTCGTGGCGTAGTTGGTAGCATGCTGAACTGCTGTGCCCAAGATAGCGGGTTCAAACCCGGCCGAAGTCATCGGATATTTTAAGAGCGTTAGAATCCTTCAGTATGCCTTCCTTCGGAGGAGAAGTAAAGCCGGCGGTCCCATGTAATTGATTTATGGCATGTAAAAGATCCTTCCACAGACTAAACTTGTATGAAGCTAAATTTCTAGGTTAGATTTCGTTGGAACGCTCTAACAAAGTTCCAATGTTCACCACTAGGTACCATTGACATCTGGTAGCGAAAGTTGGAACTACTTGAAATTGAACGGAACTTGTAGCTCATCCTATGGGTGTCTGCTAGAAGCAACTACAGCCTCTGGCGAGCCGAACATGTCCTCGGACACTCCCGGCACTAAAAGCCATACGATAAATAAAATCCACTGAGCCAACCGCTGCCTGGAAGCTACGCTAACATACGGGGCTCAGGCCTCGCCCAACCCGCGCCAAATATGCTATTTTTTATAAACGCTTGGCCATCTGAAACACCTACTTTTGTTACTTTAGTTTCTGGTCAAGCCCTGCATAAAACATACATTTGGACGAAACCTGTGATGACGAGTATGCGCGTTCCCATTGTTGGTTAGCCTCGTGGGGTTTGGGTGCCCCGTTCTAACAAAGATTTAAATTTACCATGGCGAAACCTGGACTACATCTCGGGCAAACTGAGTTCTTTACAAATTACCACGAAACAACTAAGGAAAATCCCGTTGAAATGTACTTTTAACACAATGTAACCAGACCTAAGTTGTGGGAATAGACACACGGGCTGCAGGTAGTCGGCGAGTCACTCTAAATCAGTTTTTACACACCTCGTGGTGTAGTATTCTTGACTGCCACTCCCGAGGTCTGGTTTCGACTCATATCCCTACCGAGATATTTACAGTAACTCTGGTCTGAGGGCTGGAACGGGGTAAACTCACAAGGAGGACCTCTGAACTGCAAGGTCCTATCTGATTGAGATGTGGTGCAACGATTTCAATAGGAATACATTATTCAGCTATACTAAAATTAGACCCCCAATACCATATAAGCACCTATTTCGGGGTGCTAAAATTGGTGTTGGCAGAGCCGAGAATCATATCCAGGACCTTCTAATCCACAGTCTCATTACGTACCCCGAGAGCAGAGAAGGCGGTACCAAATGCCGGGAAAATTCTACACACCCAAGTACACGGGGCTAAATGACCACGATCTCCAAGCCACTCAAACGAAACAATGTGTAATCTGTGTCAATGTGATGGCTGTACTAGTGTGTGTGTTTGTGACTGAGACTAGAACTTGAGTAAGAGGCGGCCGTGGCCTTAACCTTTCGGTACTCGCGCCCTCTTGTATCACACGAGTGCTCGCGCGTTGTACTTTTTACAACATACGTTTGTACCACGATTTAACGTTTTAAACGTCTTAATATTTGTTTTATTCTTTTAAATTATGCTTTTTAATGACTTTCCAAGAACCTTACATTATTTCCTTTTGGTAAAAAAAAATGAAATTTATAAAAGAAAACTGGCACTACAACCCATGAAGGGGCCTAGGCCTACCAAGCGACCGCTGCCCAGCCATTTGGCCTGCAGATATTGGGGTGACGAGTGGTCAGCGCGTCGGTTCCTCTCGGCCGATTATCTTGGTTTCCGTGACCTGGGCGCTGCGTCACTGTCAGACAGCTCCTCAATTGTCCTCACGAGGCTGAGTGCACCCCGTTCCAGCCCTCACGTCAGTTTCTAAAATCCCTGACGGAGCTGGGAATCTAACCCGCGGCCTCCGGGTGAGAGGCAGGCGAGCTACTCCAACACCACGGGGCCGGCTTGAAATTTATAAAAATTTGTAATTTAATATCAAAAACCTTGTAGAAATATAATTTCTGTCTTGAAACACATCTATACCGTCAACTTCATCCGAACTCTCTTGCAGTATACGTTCAATGTCACTGGTACGAAGATACTCCGACATGTTCACTTCACTATCATCAACAGTTAATTAAGTAAACAAAAAAATATAGGTACGAAAACTCACTACCGTACGAGAATACTCGCGCGTTGTAAAACGTAAAACAGACGCGACGTGTACTGTTTCAAAGCTCCCTGGAAAATGTTTGACCTTGAGCAGGTCCGTGGCCGATGGTGGTGGGGTAGGAGAGGGGGTGACACAGGAATAACTCACTCATGAAGCCCGTCACCCGAAAGGATATACTTGGAAACAAACAAAAACGACGACTGTTGTACTTTTTACAACGGCGCGAGTACCGAAAGGTTAATTTCAGATAGCATCCAGTTTTCGCCTCGAGTAGAAGTGGGGAAACCCTAGAAAACCACTTCTAGGATGACTGAAGTAGGAATCAAACCCACCTCTTCTCAGCTGCCACGCAAATATGAGTAAATCCAGTTTCAACACTCAGATCAGAATTAAATTTCTTGACAGAGCCCGTAATCGAACCCGGGCCTCCGCGGTGACAGCTAAGAATTCTAGTTACTGCTCTATTTAGTTCTGTTGTACCTGTGCGATTGCATAAAAGAAATTGAGTACCTTTGCATCTGGCAGTGCCATGCAGTCTACATTCCAGGAGAAGGTGTAAAGGTAAACCGTAAAGGATTGTATTGCCAAACAGCTGATCACTGCACCACCTTGCTGATTGTTGGAAAAACAACACCTCAATTTAGAAGGAATTTGTATATTCTCACAACAGTTACAAATTGTCGCTACTTGTTAACACACGCAAACGACTGTATTTAAATTACACCCGGCATATTACGCCAGGAAACACAAACAAGAAAGACATAAGCTTATTCGAACTTTCTAAAACCATCTTCACAAATTTCGTGGCATTAATTTTGTTTGTTCTGAGGCTTCTGTCTTCAAAGTTGTCCTGGGTTCGATTCTCGGCTCTGTCAATAACATTTTTTCTGGTCTGAGAGCTGGAATGGATTACCTTCTATCTCTTGAGCATAGCTGGTTCATTTAACACCTCCAGACGACTCTAAAGTAGTTTTCGTAGTTCTCCTCCAGACATACGTCAGAACGGTACCCAACGTTAGGGTGTCTGCTTCGTTGCATAGTGGCTAACATTTTTGGTTGTCACCGCGAAGGCCCGGGTTCAATTCCCGGCTCTGCCAAGATATTTAATTCTGATTTGAAAACTGGAACGGAGTACACTCAGCCTCGTGAAGCAAAACTGAGAAGAGGCGGCTTTGATTCTGCCTCAGCTTCCCTGGAAGTGGTTTTCCGTGGTTTCCCCACTTCTGTATGAATGTCTACCCCTTATTATTCCCATTTTCAACGGGGTTGGGGATGAGATGCGATGAAAGTCGTTGAGGCGGATGGTTTTTACGGTCGGATGACCTTCCTTACGAGGAGTTAATGAGAGATGAAATGAATGATGATGAATGGATCTGGGCAAGGATGTGGAAGGAGGCGGCCGTGGCCTGTCAGAAGGTACCGTTCCAACATTTGCCTGGAGTTGAAAATTGGAAACCACGGAAACTATTTCAAGGACGGCCGATGGCGGGGTTCGAACCCACTGGTGTATTCCTTGGAATACACGTACAGTTAGAGTTAGCTTTTGCTACTCTTTGTCTTTTTCAATTAGCCTCCTTTATTTAATTTCCCTCCTTGCAGACACCAACAGCGACTTTCTGTATTCTATTTGCTCCGCACACGCGCTTATGTTGTTTTTAAGTCTGTTGTAGATGTGTATCTTCTGTGGAATCTACCTAGCAGCATCTTGCGGCTACCCGCTGAAGGTCTTCAATCTCCTCTAGTCAAGAGGATTTACACACCAATCCACCAGGCGTCGTCTTCGTCGTCAGCTAACATCTCCTTGAAGACACTGCTCCATGAAGAATAACAATTTTTGTACCGAGTTTTTAATTGTTCTTATGTTGCCCATTCTGCTATAAACTCTTTTGTTTCCCTCCCCTTCCCCCTTGCTTACTTAGCTCTGTAGTGCGCTGCATTGCCCGCTCTCACTTCTAGTTCGAACTTTGTGTCAACAGTTTGGTGCTCTTGCTTAGAGGCTCCTGTCTCTATGATACATTTTTAAAAGTCAGCCATGTCTGATTTTTAACATAATGGTTATAAGGAACCATCGCCTGCTCAACATGCAAGTTAAGTAACTGTTGTTGTTGTTGTTGTTTGAGTCTTCAGTCTTTTGACTGGTTTGATGCAGGTCTCCATGCCTCCCTGTCCTGAGCTAATCGTTTCATCTCTACATAGCTACCACACCCTACATCCGAGGCAATCTGTTTAACATATTCTAACCTTGGTCTACCCCTACAGTGCTTATCCTCGACCCTTCCTTCCATAACTAAGCTTGCTATTCCTGGGTGTCTTAGTATGTGTCCTACTAACCTATCTCTTCTCTTCATTAGCACTAGCCAGAAACATCTCTCCTCTCCCACTCGTCTTAATACCTCTTCGTTTGTAACCCTATCTACCCATCTGATCGTCATCATTCTTCTGTAACACCACATTTCAAATGCTTCAATTCTCCTCTTTTCTGTTCCACCAATAGTCCACGTTTCACTTCCATAGAGCGCCACGCTCCAGACAAAGGCTTTCAAAAATGACTTCCTAACACCTAAATCTATATTCGATGTCAACAGGTTCCTTTTCTGTAGAAATGCTTTCCTTGCCTGTGCCAACCTACTTTTTATATCCTCTTTGCTTCGTCCATCACTGGTTACTCTGCTTCGTAAGTAACAGAAGACTCCTACTTGCTTCAGCTTTTCACCTGCCAATTTGATCTCCATAGAGTTTTCTGATTTATTTCGGCTGCATTCCAGTATTTTTGTTTTACATTTATTAATTTTCATCATGAATTCTTTCCGTAAGACGGAGTCCATACCATTCAAAAACTCATTCAAATCCTCAGGCTTGTCGGCCAAGATTACGATGTCATCAGCAAATCTCAGAGTTGAAATTATTTCTCCTTGAATCTTCACTCCCACTTTAAATTTTTCTCTATTTTCCTTCATTGCTTGTTCAATGAAAAGATTGAAAAGTATGGGTGATAAGTTGCAGCCTTGCCTAACACCTTTCTGAATATCAGCTTCTCTCTCATGTCCTTCAGCTCGAATGACTGCTGTCTGGTTTCTGTATAGATTGTAGATTACCCTCCTATCCCTGTACTTTATTCCAATAGATTTCAAAATGTCAAACAATTTAGTCCAATCACCGTTATCAAAGGCCTTTTCTAAGTCTACAAATGCCATGAACGTTCTCTTATCTTTCCTTATTCTACCTTCCAAAATCAGCCTAAGACTTAGTAAAGCTTCCCTTGTTCCTACATTTCTCCTGAAACCAAACTGGTCTTCACCCAACTCCGTTTCTATCTGGCTTTCAATCCTCTTGTAAATTATTCTAGACAGGATCTTTGAAGCATGAGTAATCAAGCTGATTGTACGGTAATCTTCACATCTGTCAGCTCCCACTTTCTTTGGTATAGGGATGATTACATTCTTCTTGAAATCAGGGGGTACCTCACCTGTCTCATAAATCCTACACACCATGTGAAATAACCTGATCAGACCTTCATCTCCTATGCAGCATAGCAACTCAATCGGTATATCGTCTATGCCCGGTGCTTTGTTCCTGCTTAAGTCTTCCAAAGCTCTATCAAATTCTGATCTCAATATTAAATCTCCTTTCGCATCCTCATCAATTTCCTCCTCCCTTTCCATTACATGATTCTCAATCTCCTTTCCCTTATACAAACTCTCTATGTAAGCTTTCCATCTCTCAACCTTTTCTTCCCTATCTGTTATAGGCTTTCCATTTGTGTCCTTAATATTACAGCACTTAGTCTTCTTTTCCCCAAAAGTATTCTTAATCCTTCGATAAGCTGCGTCTACTTTTCCTAATTTCAGACAATTTTCTATACCTGCACATTTCTCTTTCAACCATTCTTCTTTCGCTTCCTTGCACTTCTTGTTAACCTCATTTCTTAGACGTCTGAATTCTGCTTTCCCATTTTCATCTCTTACATTCTTGTGTTTCTGCCTTTCATCCATCAATTCCAGTATATCCTGAGTGTATCACGGTTTTCTACCTATTCTTTCTTTCCTACCAATGTTTTCTTCTGCGGATTTTGTTATTTCATTCTTCAAAAGTGCCCATTCGTCTGCAATTGAAGTTTGTTTAGGGTTTTTCATTAGTCCTTCCTTTATACTCTTCTTGAATCTTTCGTTTACATCCTTCTCTTTTAGTCCGTCTATTGCCCACTTTTATGGCTTTTGACTTTTCTTCAGTTTCTTCAACTTTAATCTGCATTGCATTACAACCAGATTGTGGTCAGAGTTTATGTCAGCACCAGGATATGTTTTACAATCCAAAATCTGGTTTCGAAACCTCTGCTTGACCATAATGAAGTCGATTTGGTAACGCCCTGTATCTCCTGGTCTCATCCATGTGTATATTCTTCTATTGTGGTTATTGAATAAGGTGTTAGCTGTGACCAACTCATGCTCGGTGCAGATTTCCATCAGCCTGCTTCCTCGACCATTCCTTTCACCTAATTCGAAATCTCCTACTATCTTCCCTTCTCTCCCTATTCCTACCACAGCATTCCAATCTCCCATTACTATAACATTTTCATCACCCTTGTTATACCTCAGAATTTCGTCTATTTCTTCGTAGACCTCTTCCACATCCTCATCATCAGCTTGACTGGTAGGCATACCACTGTGGTGCACGTAGGTTTAGTATTGATTTTTTCTACAATAATCCGTTCACTATATTGCTCATAATATTCCACCCGCTGTCCGAGTTTCCTACTCAATATGAGACCAACCCCTGCTTGGCCATTGTTTGATTTAGTGCTAATGACCCTATAGTCTCCTGACCAAAAGTCCTGTTCTTCCTGCCAGCGCATTTCACTAATCCCAACCAAATCCAACCTCAACCTATCCATTTCCCTTTCTAAGTTTTCTAACCTTCCACTTCCTAGCAGACTTCTAACATTCCACGCCCCGATCCGTAGAATGTCAGATTTCATCTTTGTCACTTCTGTGATGTTAACCCCCTCTCGAGTAGTCCCCAGCCGGAGATCCAAACGGGGTACTAGTTTACCTCCGGATTGAAATTTTACAAGGGAGGAGGCCATCATCACATGTAATTATGCATAGAGAGGTGCATATCCTCGGGAATAGCATATGGCTGTAGTTTCCCGTTGCTTTCAGCTGTGCAGCAGGACGCAGTGTAGCCATTATTTGGCTTATATTATCAATATCTTAATCGTCTATAAGACTAGTTAAGAATTGATTTATTCTGAAAGGCTGCTACTCCCTTTCAGAATAAGTAAAGAGCAATTCTACTAACAAAAATACTAACCTTCTACCGTACTAACAATTAAATACCAAAATCTACTAACGAAAAAAATACTTAAGTTCAACCAACAACAAATACTACCACTATAACAGTCTGTCACCAGGCTCACGCACATGCACCCTCACACATCACAGTCTACTGAAACAATGAACTATAACTAATAAACAATGCAACTGCTACCAGACACACTCACACACCACAGTCTAATAGAACAATGACTTATATCTAATAGACAAACTAACTACATACTTACAACTAAAACTAACTACATACTTACTGTACTGTTATTTGAATTGACAATATTTACAAAATGCAATTTAGATAGAAAATACTTACAAAGTGCAATTCGGATTCAAAATACTGTACTTCAAAGACTGGTAGTTAACACGCGTTTTCAAACATTATGCACACTTTTTCACATCAATGGACTGCGTAAATACTACAGTATTAAAATTTGCGCAAAAAAAAGCTTATCATTTTTCTAACAATCTCCTGTACTAGAATTATAATAGAAAAATACTGCTCCATTAAAATGGCATATTATTGCGCAATTTGTTCAAAAGAAGGGGAAAAAAAGGATTCAATTCATTTTTAATAGAAAATATATACTTAAATTAATATATGTATGGATGTATTAAGCAAATTCACTGAGTTTCATTGTAAAATCATAAATATGTTATGAGAAAAGTGTACCTAAATAGCATACAGTACATGCGTTTCAGCAGTCTATTATGTAAGCCATATTATAAAAAAGGAAGATTGTAGTTTAACGTGACTGTTAATCTCGAGATCATAAGCCACGGGACCACCTTTTTACGTGGAATCCGAACCACAGGACATGGCATTTCACTTTGAAAATCTCACATGCATTGACTGGGAATCGAACCCAGTCCGCCATGGTGAGAGGACAACAGCTCGACCGCTGCGCCACCACGCCCCTACGTAAGCCGTATTATATCACATTCAACAGTCATGAGTATGAAATCTTCCACATTAGTGGCTAATGTGTATTACAATAAGTGTATTAATTTCCAGATCACAAGATGCGACAGGACGAAAATAACTAGCTAAGGAATCGCTATATCAATTGCACAACGATCACGACCAGGTCCCCTTAAGGAACTCATGGCAAGTATGGAAAGTACAGCAAGACCTCTGGATAAATATATCATCTCAGCAACTGCACTGAATGCCGTATTACACACAGGTCATATCTACTGACTACTATGATCATCTTGTTGGATTAATATTATGTCACACAGCTGCTATACAGAGAGCAAAACGAGTACCCACTAGGTACGTGGTCATTATGGTTTTTTTTTTTTAGTGCCGGTAGTGTCCGAGGGCATGTTCGGCTCGCCAGTTTTGTAGCTGCTTCGAGACGGACACCCAATGGGTGAGGTACAAGTACCGTTGGGGATGAAAGTTGAAAGGGAAGGCCGAGGAGTTGGAAGGTAGCGGCTGTGGCCTATAGTTAGGGACCAACCCCGGCATTTGCATGGAATGGAGATGGGAAACCACAGAAGACCATCTTCAAGGTTGCCGGCGGGGGGATTCGAACCTCCTCGGCTCCCAGATGTGAGCGACTGCCAGCAGTCATGCCGTAACGACCACGGCTAACTCACCCGGTGGTGACCACACAGTTAAGTAACTACCTACACTAAACTTTTAACATGCTTTAAATTGGTTTTTAAACAATTTTTGGAATGCTTTTACTAAAAGCTATAGGCAGTGCTGTAATTTCACAAACTTGTGAAAACTCTGCCCCTCGTGGGAATCTCTTTTCTTAGCTACCAAAGCTCTTTACCAGTCATGAAATTTAGTACTTCTTGTACGATATAAAAGAGATTCTATCTCTCACCGTGGAATTCTTGCCAAAACTCATTAATAACTTTCTAAAACTTAACTTGCCTTCGAGTGATTATTACCGCTCCATTTAACTGTCATTACAGTTTGGAATCTTCCATTCAAAATATACTTCAAACTGTAACGATTCGATCCCATAGCTGTTATATTTAAAGGGTTATTCATTTATTATCATGTTATTATTATTATTATTAACTAGTACATCCATGAGATGATTTTTATATCAGATAATTGTAAGCGGTTTTGATTATTATATTCAATTAGATTTTTATTAACAATTACTTGTAAAGAGACGAAGTATTATATATTGCAACAAGACTGGCGATATGGACTAACCCTGTGCGTCACAAACTGAACGACGTAGTAAGAATTTCACCACGGCAAACTGCGTCATTTTCCTGAGATGCTAAGACACCCACTATGGTGTAACCAACACGCCATTTTCTACGGTACGTACGCGTCTAAGATTACAAATTGTGGTGCAATTAACCCTCGTGAGAGAATGAACACTGAAGAAAGGGAAGCTTACTGGAGGGGGAGACCGTCGAAGACCACGTGACAAGGAAGTCATTAGTACCTGCGACTCCGACAAAAGACGCATTGATCTATAGCTATCAATGAAGGAAGGAAGTTGTAACCTTGCTTTCTGGGTCCTAATGGACTGAGCACCGAGAGTCGACACTGAACGATGTCTTGCCGACATCTATATCAATACATAATGGGTTATATCCCTGATCAAGAGTCTTTCTACAGACGGCAACGTACTTAACGAGGATATTTCATAGTAAATGAGATATCACATCATTTTTTTAAACATAAGCGACGTAACATCGAGATCATCGATCATTTCTTAAATATGACGAATCTTCGACTGGGTGAGCCAACAATTCAATAAAACTATCGTCTCTATTATAATTTAACTTCATTTAACTTTCAATTCATTTTAATATTCATTTTCTTTTAAATAATTAATTGCCGCATTGAGTAATTTTAAATTCAATTGTGTGACTATCACTATTCTGTTTTATTAATATTTTGTTTTTGCATTTAATAAATTCATTCTCTTCAACGTAATGCCTATTTCTTTCATTGTAGTTGGTACTTTAAGGCAATCATACTCCTTGATTAAATACGGATTGGTTAGATGACTTTGTCTCACTACGGCCCGGGTAAGTGGTTTCGACTCTACTGCTGATAGCCGAGGTCAAATCAATAAATTTCGATTCACTGTCTTAAATAGGGATCTGGCGCTCAACAACTTATTATATTACACTATCACAGGTAAGGTCACACCACAGTGTATATTATTTATTCATATCATGTTTGTTTTATTGAACCACAATAGTCATCAACCACGTTTAACTCATACATTAAAAATGTTACATTTGGCGCCACAAAGTAGGACACGAAAACCATTCGGTATTTAGTCAGAGGAGTGTATAATTTCAGTGCAAATTGTCAGTGCTTTTGGGGGACAGTGAAGTGAAGTGAAATTTTGGACGGGCAATTGTTATACGGTGTACTTCGAGATGTCGGAGGAGGAACAGAGGCAGTTGAGAAGTAGGGATGCAGTCAAGAAAGTTAATTATAAGGAGGTTGATAGCGGTAGCGATGTTGAGAGCGTAGAGAATAATACCAAGATGTCGGAGGTAAATCTTGAGAATAATCCTGAGAGTAATCCTGAAAATAATCCTGAGGTTAACCCTGACATGAATTCAGAGGAAAATCTCGAGACGAATACAGAGGTACATCCTGAGACTAGTGGTAGTCAGGAGAAACAGAAGTCCTTAGAGGTCCATGAAATTTCATTAGCTGATATCTTGAGGGAGATGAATAAAAATAGTCAGGAGATGAATAAAAATAGTAGGGAGATGAAAGAAAATATTGGTAGGCTAAATCAAAATATGGAAGAGAATAAGAAAGATAATTTAGAAAGTAGGAAGGAATTCATTGGTAAATTTGAGAAATTAGATAAAGATATGAATAAAAATAGTAAGGAGATGAGAGAAGAGATGGGTAGGCTAAATCAAGATATGAGTAAAATAAATCAAAAATTGGAAGAGAATAATGTAAAACTAGATATTGTGGAAACGATGAATAGAGAATTAAGTATGAAGTATGATATGCTACAGGAGAGTATTCAGGGGGTGAAACAGGAAATCAGAGGTGAAATTAAGGAGGAGGTGGAGATGAAGGCTAAAGATATTATTAAGACAGTAGATAAGAAATTAGAAGCAGCAGAAAGTAGGATTCAGGAAAGAATAGTAACTGTGATTGAAGAGAAAATAGCAACTCAAGGTGAAAGTTTTAGCAAATTGGTAGAAGTGGAAACTAGGCAGGTGGTAGAGACTTTAGGGGAAACTGCAGTAGAATCAGTAAAGACAGCCTGTAAGGAGACTATAATTGAAAGTAGAATGGAGTCAGACGAGATTTTAGGTGAAAGCAAATTGGAATTAGCGGAGATTTTAGGTGAAATCAGATTAGAGTCAGACGAGATTTTAGGTGAAAGCAAATTGGAATTAGTGGAGACTGTAATTGAAAGTAGATTAGAGTCATTGGAGATTGTAGGTGAAAGCAGATTGGAATCGGAGGAGATCTTAGGTGAGGAACGGCAAATAGCGGAGATTTTAGGTGAAATCAGATTAGAGTCAGACGAGATTTTAGGTGAAAATAGATTAGCGTCAGAGGAGATAGTAGGAGAAAGCATAGTAGAGTTGAAGGAGATTTTAGATGAACGCAGGATAGCTGTAGAAGAGACTATAGAATGTAGCGAAAAAGAAGTGAAGAAGATGAGAGAAAAGATAGGGATAGAAGTAGGTAAGATAAAGAAAGTACTAAGCACCCAAGAGATTAAGATGCAGACAATCATAGATAAATTAGATAGGCAAACTAGGGAAGAATTTAGTCCTGTGATAGAGGAAGTTAATATGAAATTATTAGTGGCAGAGAAGCGTGCGTTAAGTCATAGTCAGAAGAACATAATTAGTAAACAGGTTAAGAGGAGGAGAGAGATAGATAAGAGCAGAAGCAGTAGACCACGGCTAAAGAGAGCATTAAGTGATAGTAACAGAGAAATGAAAATGAAACCTAAAGGTAGATATTTTAGAAGTAAAATGAAAGAAAAGAGAATTAAGTTGCTAGAGGAGAAAGAAATCAGGATGAGAGAGAGAAAGAAAGCATATGACGTGCAGTGGCGTACTGAATTAGCCAGACTTGGGGATGTGAGAGGGGGAAAGCCGAAGTACTGTGTTACTATGGATGAATGTAGTACAGAGGAAGTAGAAACTAATGTAACACGGAAGGAATTATGTGGAATTCTAGTTAAAGATAGAATTGAAGATGAATGTGGTAAGAACGGTGAAATGCCAGTGAACGTATTTATGTAAATTTATATTACCGATAGTTACTGTTCCGTATGACTTAAATATTAAGTAATGAAGTTTAATAGGATTTAACAGAGGTAGATAAGGAACCTGCTGTGTGTAATTTTAATTCAGTCGTGAAGTTAGGATGGTAAGGGGCGCGTAGTGCCTACGCTTATTGATTTAGATTGACTAAAATTATTTAATTTTGAAGACAGAGGTTGTCGTGCTATTGAGCAATGCAGGTAAGTTGAATGTAGGTCCTTAAACTGCAGGTAAGTTGGATGAAGTAAGAATTAAATTTTAAAAGTAGGAAGGTTATTACATAGGTAAGTAATCGAAAGAAAGTAATAATTATTATGGCAACCATAATTAAGAATATAATGGTAATAAAGATTTAATTCAAAAGTGAGTGAAGATCAGATGATACAGTGGTAATAAAACTAGTGAGTTGAAGAATTAAGTATTGATTTAATAAAGAAGTTTCAGTTGAGGACAACGAGGTTATCAGTGGATATATTTTGAGAAATTTATAAGTGGTTTAGAATTGTTAATGGTAATGCGTTGTATGAATTAACCAACATCGGGTTGAAATGAGGAAGTAGTAACTAATTAGGACATCTGGTACTTGTTGACAGATATGTGTGTGTGTATGTGTGTATTTTCACGTAAATGGACGTGAGTTTGAAGAAGTAGGCCAACGAAGGTAATGCCGTTGAGCAATGTGGTTTTAAAGTTTTGGTAAGATGCCAAATGAAGTTTTTTAAGGAGGAAGTTTTGGTAAGATGCCAAATGAAGTTGTTTTTTGAGGAAGTTTTTGGTAAGATGCCAAATGAAGTTGTTTTTTGAGGAAGTTTTTGGTAAGATGCCAAATGAAGTAGGTTGGAGGAAGTTTTTGGTAAGATGAAGTAGGTCAGCGAGGTATATTCCGTTGAGCAATAATTATTTTTTATGGTATCTACGGTACTTACAATGTGAGATCGTTAAGAAAATATGTATCTTAAAGATATTACAAGGCTTGTTATCGAGCTAAACCACTTTTAGTAAAAAGTCACTGATGATTAATAACGAATTAATGATGTGGTAGATTGTTGTCCTACACACAGGTTAAAGTAAAGATAATAATTATAATTAAAAGGTTGACATAATATTTACTAATATTGAAAGGAATTTGTTATAATTCGACGTTTGAGGATTTAAAGATAAATCTTTTTTTTTAGTAGACAGGAAATTAAAGTTTTATTTATGTCATACGGAGTTAGTAAAGATAAGTTAATATTTTGAAGGAAGAATAAGTTGGTAAGATAAGTGTATACCTAAGGGGTAATAATGAAGTTACAATTAAAGGCAGGTGTAAGTTACGCATTTAATTTGATAGAGAAGAAAGTATCTGAACTGTGTTAGAACTCAGAACTTGCTTTATGAAGTGATTATGGGAGAATATTTGCTAATTATGAGTATCAGTGTTATTGACTGTCAACTGGAACACTGTCATTATTTGAGGAAGACAATAGTTAGGAAAGCAAAGGGTGATGTTATTATTCCAAGGAGTTAGTCGAAGCATGTAAGATTTTTTTTTTTAGCTGAAATTTAATGTGTTATTGGTCAGTAAGAGGTGACCTGTAACAGTAAGAAGAAGTGGGATTATACCACGAATAGGGGAGGTTTTTGTATGTGACGTGTGATGTCACGATGAGTTTTGAGAGATTCTGGTATAGCAAGAGTGAGCTATAGTCCAGGCGGTCAGAACAAGTAGGAAGTGGTGTTTGGAGGACACGGTACTTAATTAAGAGTTTTGAGAGAAAACTAAGGGGGGTTTTTAGGCATTCAGCAAAAAGTCAAATCATGAATAGACTAAGTTCAAAGTATAAGAGCATTAATATTTTGTGGAACGAAATATTTATTCCGAGGAGTTTGTCATGTGTTTTTGTGAAATAGTTTAGTGATATACGTAATTCAGGTATTGAGTAGTATTTTGTCCAAGTCTTAATCATTTTGTTATGGTAAGTAAGGAATGACGTTACGGTAAAGTTATATCTTGACGCTAAGTTAAATTTTATAAAGTGAACGAGAAGTCAGATTTTATGTTTATTGGTGATTTTGAAAATCCAAGTTATTGTTTTCGAGAAGTAGTAAAGAGGAATTATGGTTTTATGAGAAGTTAAGAAGTCGTGGAGACTTAGGAAGTATTAATTTGGAAGGAGGCGGCCGTGGCCTAAGAAAGAATTAAGCCACGAAGGCAGGTGAGTAGTAACTTGGATATTTAAATGAACTGTTTAATAACTGCTTTGAGGTATTTCGATGTCATTATGTATTTGGGGAAATATTTACATGTATGACATATGCACTGAAATAGGAATTGCCTTAGGTATCTTGCTAAGTTATTTTTTTCTTCAATTATTGAAATTTTACTGCATTTGAGTAATCCCTTTATAAAGACGAAAGGAATATTGTATTGTTTGCATCCTATTATCGTGTGCTGTAATAGTTATTATGGGTTAATCAGCTGGTATTACAACAATGTACTTCTACGCCAGACTGATATACAAAAACTACGTTCAAAAGAGATGAAGCCAAAATTGTATGTCATGCATACGATCACCGAAATATAAACGAGTGCAGCGTTGACATATATGTCAAAAATAAAAGTGAAGGGCATTTTATATGTATTTTTTTTACAGCATAAAAAAAAAATGAACATTATGAACATTTGGAAGAATGAGATGAATGAAAGTTAAAATATGATTTTTTTGTGAAGAATACATTTATGTATATTTTTTTTACAACATATATAAAGAAGAATGAACATTATGAACATTTGGAAGAATGAGAAATGATAGTACAAATATGTAAAGTGAAAAGAGTATGTTCTTGTATATCTTTATGTATTGTTGAAGGGTATTATTTGTATGTTGTCGTTATGGGGGTATTAATATTTAAATTTGTATTCATTTGTGTAGGATGTGTAGTGATATAAATAATGTTACATTTTATTTTAAATTATTTATATCAGGGGCGATTGTAACGATTCGATCCCATAGCTGTTATATTTAAAGGGTTATTCATTTATTATCATGTTATTATTATTATTATTAACTAGTACATCCATGAGATGATTTTTATATCAGATAATTGTAAGCGGTTTTGATTATTATATTCAATTAGATTTTTATTAACAATTACTTGTAAAGAGACGAAGTATTATATATTGCAACAAGACTGGCGATATGGACTAACCCTGTGCGTCACAAACTGAACGACGTAGTAAGAATTTCACCACGGCAAACTGCGTCATTTTCCTGAGATGCTAAGACACCCACTATGGTGTAACCAACACGCCATTTTCTACGGTACGTACGCGTCTAAGATTACAAATTGTGGTGCAATTAACCCTCGTGAGAGAATGAACACTGAAGAAAGGGAAGCTTACTGGAGGGGGAGACCGTCGAAGACCACGTGACAAGGAAGTCATTAGTACCTGCGACTCCGACAAAAGACGCATTGATCTATAGCTATCAATGAAGTAAGGAAGTTGTAACCTTGCTTTCTGGGTCCTAATGGACTGAGCACCGAGAGTCGACACTGAACGATGTCTTGCCGACATCTATATCAATACATAATGGGTTATATCCCTGATCAAGAGTCTTTCTACAGATGGCAACGTACTTAATGAGGATATTTCATAGTAAATGAGGTATCACATCATTTTTTTAAACATAAGCGACGTAACATCGAGATAATCGATCATTTCTTAAATATGACGAATCTTCGACTGGGTGAGCCAACAATTCAATAAAACTATCGTCTCTATTATAATTTAACTTCATTTAACTTTCAATTCATTTTAATATTCATTTTCTTTTAAATAATTAATTGCCGCATTGAGTAATTTTAAATTCAATTGTGTGACTATCACTATTCTGTTTTATTAATATTTTGTTTTTGCATTTAATAAATTCATTCTCTTCAACGTAATGCCTATTTCTTTCATTGTAGTTGGTACTTTAAGGCAATCATACTCCTTGATTAAATACGGATTGGTTAGATGACTTTGTCTCACTACGGCCCGGGTAAGTGGTTTCGACTCTACTGCTGATAGCCGAGGTTAAATCAATAAATTTCGATTCACTATCTTAAATAGGAATCTGGCGCTCAACAACTTATTATATTACACTATCACAGGTAAGGTCACACCACAGTGTATATTATTTATTCATATCATGTTTGTTTTATTGAACCACAATAGTCATTTCAACCACGATGAAGGACTTTATAAAAATGTTACAAAACCGCAAAGAACTATGCTCAATACCGTCAAATTGCTGGAACCTCAAGTTAACTTGACCTACTAACTGCAATTCACAAACTTTCCAACGCAATAATCTTACTCAAGAATCTCTTACTGTGTGCTGCAATAGTGAAAATTTCCAATCTATCAACAGACTTTAGTGAAAAACAGTGTCCGTTTAACTATCTACCGCGCCGCGTTTGACTGAGAGCAATAAAACTGGCCAGAACTTTGAATTCCTATCTCCTTTTCCCCAAATACCTTTAACTAACAAAATAATTTAAAATTTAAATTTAAGTCAAATTTCTACGAGGCTTCGCTTAGAATTAAGTGCCCTCCCAACTTTGTTCCATTTCCCATATATTCAATCTGCGTCAATCTATGTGGCTAGCCCACATTTTAATATGTATTGTTTTTCCCTTCTAAAACTAGGGAGTTCTACTTTTTCTAATTAAAAAAATATCTAATTGTTTAATCCAGGCTTCACAAAAAGTGACCTGCCCCATTTGAATTTATCATATAGTCAATTCTACGAAAATAAAAGAAGTTGTAGAAACTTCTCTTCAATCTCTTTCTTTCTATCCTGCTCGCTCAGGAATATATAGCCTTTTCGCTTGCCATAAGGGCATCTACTCTTTTGGTGTTCTACCTAACTAATTTAACAAAATGTTACATTAAATTGCAATCTTATAATTAACCCAAAGGGTTCAAAATCTTTTATTTATAAACTTGTTAAACAACCTTTGCAAGTAGTTTGGACTAATAGGGGTCTCAGACTTCCAAGTTGTTAAAACCACAATCTATTACTTTAGCTTAAAATAGCTAAATTGTTCTTAACTCAAAATAAGATTCTAATAATTGTTAATTAAATTCTTTATTGTTTTCCGCTTTATCTCTCTTGCTAGAATCACGGTTAGGCAGGACCTTCTCTTTCCTGACTCTTCTCCCAAAATTATTTTTTATTTCAAATTAGCAAAGGTAATTTCTAAATCAATAAAAACTTTACCACTTGTTGCGTTTAAAACAAAGCTACAAATAAGAACATTTGCAAAGTTTCTCTTAGCTGTTACAGCTAATTCTAGTAAACCATTGAGGCAAATACAGCTCGCTCCACCAGCTTCCTATTTGTAGAGACTTCTTCTCTAAACTTGTGTTTTACTGTTCAAAATTTCAGTTTTGTTTAAGTTAGGTCTGAGGGTTTCCTCCGTTCTAAGCTTTTAGTCGGCACCCCGCTGGGTAAAAGCTTAGCCTGCTTTAAGTGCAACAATTGGTATTCTCAAAAAATCTTCACTAATAACAGTAAAAAGTATTGTCAAAATCAATAGAGTTGCTTTATCTCTTCCCACTCTGGGGACATTCGGCTGTCCTGACGGAGATCCAACAGCGCCCAGAAATAAAAATCATCACAACAAATTCAAATCCTTCTAGCATTTTAAAATGCGTAGTAAAGTCTAACTCTTTTGAAGGGAAACTACAAAAATCCACTTCCTTTCCGATATATTTGCCTTCTAGCGTACTCCCTATCCCCATAATACCGGAATACTGGCTTGGGAGGGAAAGAGCACTTTATGGTTGCTTGCGGGTGACCTCAGCTCACGCTGCATTTCCCGTTGGCGTAGTTCAGGTCCCCAAACCTTTTAGGTACTTAAAAGGCTTTGCGCAGTGGAACCTTTCGCTAAATCCTTATTTTTGTTGTTTTTTTGGTTTTGTGATGGATTCTCTTCCTTTCTACCTAAAATTGTTTCCACTCCTAAACACACCTCCTTTTTTCTCTCATCATCTTCCCTTAGGTAGTGTTAATATTCAGTAATAACCTACCACCCACGCCTACCGAGTCCGCTGCGCGTTAGCGAGCGTAGCTACCACTGTCGGTGTGGTTTCCCCACTTCTATTTCTGGCAAATTCTGGGATGGTACCTAATATAGGGCCACGGATGCTTCCTACCCAAATCCCACCTCTATTACAAATACACACGCTAGTACAGAATTTACAGTGACACAGGTTACCAGACAAATTCTACACAAACACACAAATACAAGGGGCTACATGGCCACGATGTCACAACCCCCTAAAAAATTAACAACAGCCAACTTTAGGTTACAGCCGCCTAATTTACAAGAACACACTTCAGACGCCACAATCATTGCTACAGTCACCACAGAAATGCAGGTAATCAAACAAATTCAACACACACCCAAGTAGGCTCTATAGGGTTGATGACCACGATGGCCCAAACCCCGAAATGGAGCAACAACTACAAGGACGAAATGTCGAGAGTTTAAAGTGCTGTACGGCGAAATTGGTGATACTCGGAATTATGCGGGGGATTTCAATCCCGGAAAAATCTCGCAGCGTAGCCGTGCGCGTTAAATCGTCCACCACAACCGTGATGGGGGGGGGGGGGGGGGGGCGGGGGGGGGCGGGGGGGGGGCGGAGGAATGAAAAAGGAAGGAAGCTTGTAGTTTAACGTGACCGTTAATCTCACGATCATGAGCCACTAGACCTCCTTTTTACGTGGAATCCGAACCACAGGGCATTGCATTTCACTTCGAAATTCTCACTTGCATTGACCGGGAATCGAACCTGGTCGCCTTGGTGAGAGGCAGACAGCTTGACTGCTGCGCCACCACGGATGGGGGGATGCATTGTGTCCGGAGATCGGAGGTTCGAATCCCGGCAACGACAACGTAGCGAGTGTGGCTTTCCTCTAGCCTTTTCCACCCTCTCTCTAGGTAAATACCAGAATAGCCACCTGATTTCAAGTCCCGGGACACTTACCCCACTCCCGACATTAATAATTGCAGTTACACACACTACTACAGTCCTCGCAGAAACACAGGTTGCCTCAGGCAACTTCACCTTTTAGGATTTTCCTAGCCAACTCCTGTGGACAGACCTCATTAGTGCAACTCTGTATCACTGCAGCAAATACGGATCATGCAAGGCAGAGCAGTGTTGTGGGTGTTCTTCGCTGGGAACAGATCGCAGAAGATTGAGTAAAATCAATGGCACTCCCAGCTGTGCGATATCTGCATGTAAGAAACCTCTTGTATCACATTTGGTGATTACAAGACAGCCAAAGTGTCCAGTAAAGTTTCGATTTCGGTGTAAGGTGGCAGTGCAAGCAGAACGTCGAAATTGAAGAGTAGATCGCCTCTCCTACACCTGGCATTGTAATTGTTGTTTCATTGGAGGGGTTTAGACATCGTGGTCATTTGGCTCCGTGTACTTGGGTGTATATACATACATCAAAAAAGTTTTGCATATTAGTCGTAGTGGTCTCAAACCCATTATAAAAAATAGTCGTTCTTGCATGCGTGTATATCGGCTGTGTCAATGGTGATAGATTTTTGTGAGTGTGGAGACGACCCGGTGAACGTATGCACGACCAATGGGCTACATCCGAGACCTATACCAACAGGGAGGAGGTGGTGGAATGTTTTGGGATGGCATCATGTATGGTCACCGAACCCCTCTTGTGTAGACTACATCCCAGGGCGTATGACAGGCATACGTTACAGGGATACTATCCTGGCACGTATAGCGACAGGCTATGCTGGTAATTTCGGCCCAAAATTCACTTTCGTTGGCGATAACGCTCGCCCGCACAGAGCAGAGCATAAGAACATTGAATATGCTTCTTATTAACTCCGGATGGCTACAATGTCTCTCTCCCTTGTACGCTGTATTTTCCTTATCTGCTCCTAAAGCAAAACCCAAGACATACCTAGTGCGTGATTTTAGTAAATTCAGTTCAAGTGATTTTAGTGCGAATGCAGAATTACTCCCTTGGGAGCAGTATAAAACAAACAACGTAGACGAAAAGTACAGTCTCTTTAACCAAAACATCTACTTTCTGTATGACAAACATGCCCCTCAAAAGATAGTAAACGTTAAACACCATTCAACTCCATGGTTTAACAGAACAATTAAAGACTTGATAAAGATTCGCGACAGAGCCCGCAAGGAATTTTTAAAGACAAAACTTCCGGATGACTATGAAAAATTCAGAATTTTACGGAATAACACAAAACAAGCGATAAGAAATGCTAAAGTTAAGTACACATATAACCTCTTCAGACACTGTGAGAATTCTGCAGCATCCTGAAGAGCTGCAAAATCCCTTGGAATAGGTGCCTGCCCCCCACCTGATATCCAAATGCCAGTTTCCCCCTCCGAGCTGAGCGATCATTACTTAAACGTAGTTCCCAACAGTAACTCAACAAGAATATCCCAGACCGCAGAGCATTATAGACTTCTTCCGCCACCAAACCATGAAAAATTCTACTTCAAATACGTATACACAGAACAAATAGTGAAAGCGATTAGGTCTATTCGTACTAAAGCCAAAGGTCCAGATAACATTCCAATCTCCCTTCTCTCAAATTGTCTCGATATATTCCTGCCGGCCATTTTACACTTATTCAACTTCTGTTTACAAAACGGAGTATACCCGACGCTCTGGAAGTGTGCGAATATACATACGCCCAGTGCCTAAGAAGAGAATACCTGCGTCTTGCAGTGATTTCAGGCCCATCAGCATACTTTGTGCTCTAAGCAAAGTTCTAGAAAGAATAGTTCATGAACAAATGTGTGAATATTTGACCGAGTTCCACATCCTAAATCCTCATCAATCCGGATTTAAGAAAGGTCATAGCACAACTACCACGCTCTTAAAAATAACGGACGACATACGCTCAGCAATTGACCAAAGACAGCTTACAATTCTATGCCTCTTTGATCTCAGTAAGGCCTTCGATTGCGTAAGCCATGAGTTGCTCCTTGCGAAACTACACTCCATTGGCTTATCGCGGAATGCATTGTCTTGGTTTGAATCGTACCTAGCAGGTCGGTCTTCTTTGATGGCTCCTCATCGAATTGGCAATCAGTAAAAAGTGGTGTACCCCAAGGGTCAGTTCTTGGGCCACTGTGCTTCTCGCTTTATATAAATGATATGTCCAGTGTATTCAAAAACGGTCTCTGTCATATGTACGCTGATGACGTACAGGCCTACTTCCATTTCAGTCCCTCTGATGCGCCTCACCACATAGAACTTTTCAACGAAGACATCGCTCACCTCCATCAGTGGACCCTAAACCATAACCTCCAATTAAACATTTCTAAGACTCAACTTATATGCATTGGCTATACTAAACTTCTTAACTCTGTTGATCTTAACTCACTACCACCAATAAAATTACTAGACAATGATATCCCCTACAGCAACTCTGTGAACAACCTAGGAGTAATTTTTGATAGAACCTTATCTTGGGGAGAGCATACCGCAGCTGTAATAAAGAAAGCTATATCATCAATGCATATCTTGAAGCGGAATATCCCTTACACGCCGTCAAAAATGCGCAAGCTTCTAATCCAAACTTTGATACTTCCTATCATCGAATATGAATCAGTAGTGTATAACGACTTATCAGAAACACTTAACATAAAATTACAGAGAGTTCAAAATGCATGCGTTCGTTACATTTTCGACGTCAGGCGTGATGTACACATTACACCTTATTATGTGCAAATGCAGTGGTTGAAACTTCGTGAACGTAGGCAGCTGTCAATTGCTATCCTAACCCAGAAAATATTGTGTACAAAAACTCCTGATTATCTCTATAATGTGTTTAAACCAATGAACTCCGTCCACCACAGAGAAAATAGATTTACTGATTCCACTCTACAGATTCCTGTCCACCGTACAACTAAATACAATAAATCATTCCTTTGCACAGCTTCACGGCTCTTTAATACATTTCATCTTCACCCATTTACAAACTCTGTTATTACTACAAAACTCAATAAATACCTAATATCAAGATTCATGAAGGAATATGAATCAAAAATATAAATATTCCATACAACATTTTTGAAATATATCCGTGCCATACAGTTTTCTATAATATTTTTAGTATCCAAGATACAACTTCCATGGAATTGATAGTAGTTCTAGTAATGATGTCACTCATGTAATTGTTTTAAAAATAGAGCATATTATACTTACATAAAAATTGTACCCTTTGTTACTGTACTATAATTTGTTTTCTTTTAATAGATATAATACATTATTAGGTAGGTTTTTTATTTAATTATTCTATATTCTAATTTGTATAATTCATTTTATATGAAGTTTCTGGTAATTGGCTCGTTTAGTTATAAGTATATTTTATATTTACTTTTTCTTAGTTGTTAAGCTAGGTTTATTTTTTATTTTTATTTTTTTATTACATAACTTCAAGCCAGAACATTGTATACGCTATATAAAGGGGCTCTTTAGCCTCAGTGGCAGTTATCTATGAATAAATTCAATTCAATTCAATTCCCTCATCATTCCCGTCTTTTAGGTGGATTTCATTAGAAAACTACCTATTGCAATGGGTACCATGTTTCGACTTCCAAAAATGTTGATATATATTCGCGTTTCACATCCCCCAGACCCCAAAACCACCGTCAGTTCGAAAGTTCATATAGAATTTATCAATGCCATTCTTCAGGAGAATGGTATTCAGAGAATGGAATGGCCTGCCTATGCTCCCGATCTCAATTGTGTAGAGCAGGCGTGGACACTGCTGAAAAAATAACTCCGTCCTCACTTTCATCCCCACCGTGCCCCATGGCAATATGTGTGTATATAGAGACTAAATAAATAAAAACATATAATTTCCTGATTGTGTTACTGTGGTGTCTGTAATTGTAATTCAGGTGAGGATTGGGAGGGAAACGGCCGTGGCCTTCAGTTAAGAATTATGCCAACATTTGCATGAAGAAGAAGTGTGAAACCATGGAAAACCACTTCCAGGTGGGAATCGTTCTCATTTTTACCCCACGAGGCTAAGTGAACCCCGTTCGAACCCCCAGACCGGGGCCTGTTCCACGAATGAACTTTGCAACTTTTCACTTTTCACTTTGCACTTTTCAATTCTTGCAAAGTGCAAAGTCTTTCTGTTCCACCGTGATCTATGTATTACTTTTCAATTTCTTTGCAAAGTGAAAAGTCTTTGCATAGGAATGATCCGATCATGTTTATTCCATGAACAAACTGTATATTTATTCCATGATTTAATGCTTTATTTTTCATGGTGAACTTGAGGACTTTAGTAACAGTTCTGCAAATAGTTGATTTTACTGTCCCATACATTGCTGCTATACCGTTTCCTAACCAATGTAGCGTAAGCATATAAGTTAAGAATTTATTCCGTTTCGGAAAGAGATCGACTTCTTTTTGTTGCAGGTTTCAATAAATGGCCAATTATTTCAGTTTGTATTGGGGTAATACGAAAACACACACGAAATTCCGTCAAAGTGAGGTTATTTTGGAACTTAAAAGGTTCATTCTGGTTCCGTATTGATAAACTAATTAGTATAAACAGGTTAAAAGTCCCGCCTGATCAATACCTCACAGTGATCTTAATTAATAAAAGTATTGATCAGGCGGGACTTTGAATCTGTTTATACCAAAGTGAGGTTATGAAAATTCATCCTGTCTTTGTACGTCATCTTGTTGGATTCTTCAGGGGCCGATAACCTAGATGTTAGGCCCCTTAAAACAACAATTATCATCATCATCATGTTGGATTCTTCATCACTATCCTCACTTGATGATAACAAAAGCTCCTGCGTAACATATTTATAACACTAAACCAAATTCTGCGCCGAGAAAGTAGTGTAGAGACTTGTTCATTAACAGCTGAAAAAGGAATCTTCTCTTTGCAAAGATTTCTGAAAATGTTCAATCATTCCTTTGCACTTTGCAGTTCTGCACCAATGGAGGAACATAACAGGCTTCAAAAGTGAAAAGATTCCTAACTTTTCACTTTTCACTTTGCAAGACAAATCTGAAAAGTGATGGTGGAACAAAATCTGAACTGAAAAGTGCAAAGTGAAAAGTTGCAAAGTTCATTCGTGGAACAGGCCCCAGAATTAAATTCCTTGGTAGAACCGAGAATCAAACCCCGGACCACCAGGGCGACAGTGAAGAATGCTAGCCGCTATACCACGAGGTGTTTGGCAGCTGTACCCTCGTTACGGGAACTCTGATCTGCCCAAGTTCTCGCCTATCGCCAGGAATGCTACGTGTGCTGGGCCGTGTGAACGCAGATGCCCGCCTGTCTCAAGCAATCCCGTGTTGAAGTTGCGGCGTAGTTAGGTCATTTCTCACTTCCAATAGCGAAATTATGTAGCCTACTGGTTCTTCCCTTTCGCGTTATGACAAGCTGTTTAGGTGCAAGGAATACACGAAAATGATCCCCGTTAAATGTCTAGCGGCTTAATATGGGAAATTTCCTAGGGGCTTGGGACATACTGGTCATCATCCCCGTGTACTTGGGTGTGTGTTGAACTTGTCTGATAACCTGTGTTATTGTGATGACTGTTAGTGTGTGTAGTTATAATTAAGATGAGGGAAGGAGACGGCCGTGGCCTTAATTTAGGAACCATCCCGGCTTTCGCCTGGAGTAGAAATGGGAAACCATGGAAAACCACTTCCAGGATGGCTGAGGTGAGAATCGAACTCACGTATCCTCAGTTTTGCCTCACGATGCTGAGTGTACCCCGTTCCAGACCTCACACCAGAATTAATTTTCATGGCAGAGTCTGGAATCGAACCCGGGCCTCCGCGATGAGAGCCAAGAATGCCAGCCCACAAACATGATACAAAATAGTCATCTTAAAATACAGTATAGCAATGTATAAAGCTGAAATAAATTAAAACTAATACACCATTGTATGTATGTCTGTATGACTACCCCTTATTATTCCCGTTTTCCAACGGGGTCGGGGATGAGATGCGATGGAAGTCTTTGTGGCGATGGTTTTTACGGCCGGATGCCCTTCCTGACGCCAACCTCATGAGAGGAGTTAATGAGAGATGAAATGAATGATGGTGAATGAAACTGGGCAAGGATGTGGAAGGAAGCGGCCGTGGCCTGTCAGAAGGTACCGTCCCAGCATTTGCCTGGTGTTGAAAATGGGAAACCACGGAAAACCATTTCAAGGACGGCCGACGGTGGGGCTCGAACCCACGCGTCTACCGAGTCAGCAGAGAGCTTGGCCCCATGACCTAATGCTGCGCGTTAGCCAGCGTAGCCACTACTGTCGGTAAAACTAATACACCATTATTAATTAAAATTAGGCTTAATTTCTTTGCATTCTCTGAAAATACTTCTCCAAGAATGCTATTATTTTTATAAAGAACTTGTTATTCTATATAATAAAATAATTTATTGCTCAGGGCCTTCTTACAACGGATGTCAACATCAAGGCGGTTATAGTTTATTAGTGAACTAGCAACCCGACCCGGCTTCGCCCGGGAACAGTTATGAATGCATTACGTGATAAGCGCTTTTTTTTTTTTTTTTTCAATATCAATGAACAACGACCAATATCCGTTTTACGTCTCGGCATGATGGGTTAAAATCACTGACTGGACTATTAATTATATTATCATGGAGATGCATGTGCAACTAATTCTTGTCAGACGCAATTTAAGAATGGCGAGGTGCATGAAACACAAATCCCCCTTCCGTCCAATCTTAACTTGACTGTGAATTTTGCGGAACGAAAAGTTCACAGGCGAAAAGAAGAAAAGCCGAGTTGCACTTCCTGGGAAACTCCAAACACAACCACTCTTTTCTAAAGTTTTAAACTCGTCAGTTTGCTGCTGGCGGTATCTGGGGCAATAAGCTCGTCCGCCAGCTAAGCTGTAACTGGGGTGATAGACGACTCGACAGTTTGCTGCTGGCTGTATCTGGGGCAATAAGCTCGTCCGCCAGCTAAGCTGTAACTGGGGTGATAGACTCGCCCCTAGCTAGCTAGTAAACTGTCGCCTCAGTAACAAAATGGAGATTGTTGGAAGAAATCAAAATGTAAAAACACTTATAGTAGGCGATGTATTGAAGATCTCCCGGGCTTTTTTGTAGAACTTTTCATACTGAACAATTCTTACACTCATAGTAAATAGATATTTTTAACTGTTTGCCCAGCGTAAGCTTAAATAGCGCAAGGACGCCAGTTTTTTCGACCTTTTCACTGAAATCGTTAGTGCTTGACTTCCTTTGGTCATAAATAAATTATTTTCTACAGAAACCTTCCTCGAGTTATCCTTTATAGAATGGTGAAAACCATATCAAAATCCATTCAGTGGTTCTCGAGATTACCCGTGACATCCAAGAATCGGGGACTTAGTTTTATACTAAGTAGAGATTATACGCCAATCTGTATAATTTAATATAATATAATCCCCCCTTCCGTCCAATCTCAAATTGACAGTGAATTTTGCGGAACGAAAGGTTCACAGGCGAAATGAGAGTTGCATTCCAGGGAATGGCGAGGTGAATGAAACTCAAATCCCCCTTCTGTCCAATCTTAACTTGACTATGTTTCACAGGCGAAATTAAGAAAACCCGAGTTGCACTTCCAGGACAACTCCAACACAACCACCCTTCTCAGAAGTCTTAACTACACACGACTCAACGGTTTGCTGCTGGCTGTATCTGGGGCAATAGGTTCGTCCGCTAGCTAGGCTGTAACAGGGATAATAGAGTCGCCCTTAGCTAGCTCGTAAACTGTTGCCTCAGTAGTAGAATGGACATGGTTGAAAGAAATTAAAACGTAAAAACACCTATAGTGGGCGATGTATTGAAGATAGACATATGCTCTTGCGGACTTTTTTGTAGAACTTTTCATGCTGAACAATTCTTACATTCATAGTATTTAGATATTTTTAACGGTTTGCCCATCGTAAGCTTACAAAGCACTCGGACGCCACGTTTTTTTTTTCGACTTTTCCACTTAAATCGTTACTGCTCGGCTTCCATTGAACATAAATAAATTATTTTCTACAGAAATCATCCTCGAGATATCCTTTACAGCAGGGGTTCCCAACCTGGGAGGCGTGGGGCTTTATCAAGTGGGGCGTGAAGTGATTTCCGAAGTAGGTTTTTTTAACTCAAATATTACAATTTTGAAAAATAAACATTTTTCGAATTTCTCCAAGTAATTGTCGCACCAAGTCAATCGTTCAAAAGCACTGGTAATTGCCAACTGTCGGCACAAACCTCAGCGTAGCCGCGAGGTTGGAGGTGAAATAAGGAATATCCTGTGTTGTAAGAAGCAAAATCATGCCAATTTTATCGTCTCGTTGGCATATCGTTGTGATTTCCTTGAAGTTTTGAACAGTTTGAACTTAAAGCTCCAAGACAAAAACTCCAATATTATGCATTCCTGAAAAAAAATACAGTTATAGAAACGCCGCGCCGGCTTCAGTTGAACACCTTCTCATCCCTTCACCGCCTTAATGAAATTTTGCCGGAAAATGAACGTGTTCGTAATAAACTTAGGTGCAAATTCAGTCACATTTGGATTCCTTGGCACAAGAATTCAACTTCTACTTTCCTGATATCTCGTCGGAAGAATGGTCCTGGATGTTAACAAGAAATTCGTTTGCCATTGACATTGAAGCACTGCCAGCACAACTTCAAGAAGAAGCCATAGATTTGAAGTGTGAATCAAAGCTAAAAGATGATTCTAAAATATTAGGACTGGGTGACTTTTGGGTAAACTGTCTTGTAGTGTATCCTGTAATAGACAAATTTGCATTGCGTGTCATTATCCCATTTTCAAAGACATATTTATGCGAGTCAAGATTTTCAACGCTGAGTGTCATAGAAACGAAGCAAGGCTGTCGGCTTGATGTTGCAAGTGATCTCCGCTGTGGTCTGTCAAATATCAAACCAAACATACCGAATCTTACCAAGAGAAAACAGTGTCAACCCTCTCACTGACATTTGTTGACTAATTTTAGGATTTGTTGTAAAAGTGTGTTCTTTGTATTGTGCTAAAATGAAGTTAGTATGTAATAGATAGGCCTATTCCATTATGTAGTGTTATTAGGTTAGGTCTATATCATCCGCGTCAATCGAAGAGGTTATAGGAGCGATGAGTGGTAGGGAGAGGGGGAGGGGGGGGGGGGATGTACTCCCGTATCTGAAAAGGGGGGCGTCAGCAGACAAAGGTTGGGAACCACTGATTTACAGTGGTGAAAACCGCACCGAAATCCATCCAGTGGTTCTCGAGTTTACCCGTAACATCCAAGAATCGGGGACTTTGTTTTATACTACGTAGAGATATTTTCTTTAATCCTGTAATATGCCTACTGTAATTCCACATAAAGAGCACAAATTAAGGAAATAGGCCAATAAGATTATTTCTTCAATTTTCCTATTGGAAAAAAAGAGTAAATAAAATTACCAACCAGGCATGGAGATTCGAACACGCAAATAAACTCACGAGAATTTGGCTCGCTACCCATTCAGACACGGTTACTGATGTCAATCTACGGTCATCTGAATCAGAAGACATTACAACATACAACTATTCATAGTTGCATACCATTTATATTGGAACTTCTTTGCAGAGCATAATAACATTAAATATGCTTCTTATTAACTCCGGATGGCTACAATGCCTTTCTCTCCCTCATCATTCACGTCTTTTAGGTAGATTCCATTAGAAAGCTACCAATTGCAATGGATACCATGTTTCGACTTCCGAAAAATGTTGATATATCTTCGCGTTTCACACACCCAGACCTCTAAATCACCGCCAGTTCAAAAGTTTATATAGAATTTATCTACCTATATAGATATCACTTTTTTGGTGGACACGATAATTACCGCCATTTTCCACCAAACACTTTCAAATGTAGGCTGTACATAAAATATTACCCTATAAAATCTCGGTCGAGTTCGTTAATGGGCAAAATCAGACCAAGGGGGTGGGAATGCGGGGGCCCCCCTTTTTCGAAAAAATGAAACATCGCTATAACTTTCATAATATGTGAAAAAATAGAATCCATTCGTCCCATAAGGGCCAAACACTTATCTCAGTAAGGTTTTTACGCGGCTTCGGTGGCGTAGTTGGTAGCATGCTGAGCTTCTATGCCCAAGATCGCGGGTTCAAACCCGGCTGAAGTCGTCGGATGTTTTAAGAGCGTTAAAATCCTTCAGTATGCCTTCCTTCGGAGGGGAAGCAAAGCAAGAGAGCCCATGTAACAGATTAATGGCATGTAGAAAAACCTTCCACTAACCACATTTGTGTGAAGCTAAATTTGTAGGTTAGATTTCATTAGCGCTCTATTAAGTTCCTACGTTTGCCGCCAGGTGCCAGTTGCGGTGGCATCTAGTAGCCAAGTTCAGTGCTACTTGCCGTGTACGGTAGGATTTCGTAGCAAAAGTAGGAACTACTTGAAATTGATCGTCTGCAATCCTTACCTGCATAACAGAAAACACACACTAATACAGCCATCACAATTAACGCCGGTTATCAGACAGATTCTACACACACCTAAAGTACACGGGGCTATATGATCGCGTTGTCGCAGTCCCTAAACTGAGGAACCAATCAATCAAAGTTTTTTACTAGCAACAACCATTGGCCAAAGGGGTGGAAAAAGATGAGATTTTTTAGAGAAAAAAAATACCTCCCTTAATAGGCACAATATCAAAACCGTTCAAAATGGTCAATAGTCCTCTAAAACATTATTTAAAACTTTTGTCTGAAAGATTTCTTGATATGACCCATGGGATGAGCAAAACAAAATGTTGTCGATGAAGATGCCAAGTTGATGAGGGAAGAGTGGCGCCGAAGTTAGGTATCACAAGTAGGGCTCGGATTTTTAGGTGCAAAAAATCGGGAAAATATTTATTTTTTATGTATTAAAATGCCTGAAATATGTGACAAAAAAGTAAAAATATGTAATTATAATTCAGTTTATTAATGTGAATATAAACAATATGCAATACTCACGAATGCAATGTATGCTATGTCTCAATGATTGCTGAAGCATAACAATGTAACGGTGCGGTTAAACAAGATGGGGAATAAATTAACATAAAATGATGAATGAAATGAGACAAAATTAATATATGCACTTTTGTTCTGTACTTACCTTGAATTGTACACTAAAAATGATATGATTTGGGCGCCAGACTAATTAGATAGTCAAAAGAAAGGGGATTGCACAGCTACTCATTGGCAGAAAACCTGATAACTTACCCCCGGTCGAAGTGAAACCGTAGTACTCAAACCGATTCAGCATTATGAAGGATAGTTGGCTTGCCTTATATAATATTACTAACTACTATAAATGAGGGTCCTGACATAGATTTTAAATGAATTTAATGAATCAAAATAAAAATCAGCATAATAAGAATAATCACACAAATGACTTGAAATTAATTACTGCGGTTCCAATAAATAAAGAACAATGACTAATCACATTTAAAAAAAATATGAATTCAAACTTGGCTTTATATGGCTTTTAGAGACTTGAGATATATCATGATGTTCGCTCACCCTTGAATTCTTGTTGTACACAGTAGTTGACATGCCCGATGTCCTTGATGCTCCTCCTCTTACGTGAAAGCTTGTAATATCTCAATGGAGATGGGTTATAATAGCCATATCTATTATAGCTGATGGATTTACTGTAACTTCATTCGGTAACCCATTTGCTGGCTGCTATGAATCTTTTGTGGACTTGATGTACAGTAGTTTGGAGTGCCAATAGTTTGCACGGTGAACCATTGCACGCTGAGCGACTTCGCGTTGCAGACCCACGTTAAACTAAGTGGACGCCTGTACGAACAGAATCACTGACGGGCTGACTTTGTGAATGTCAATGTGAGAATCCCCTCCTTGACGAAACTGCCAGTATTTATATCTTCCAAAAGTTGTGGATGCAAACAAGATATTTCTCCTCCACCCTCTCCGATTAGTTACAGTTCATAAGTCACTGCTCCTTAAGGAACAATACTCATCAGATCTACTGACATTTCCATTATAGAATAATACCATGTCTTAAGTAAATTCTATACGGAAGCACGAAGACTTGAAAATACACTAGGGGGTTTGGGCAGATTTATGGTCACTGGAACAAATGGTGGCTCGGACCCTCCCTCGTCTTTATATCCGGGCAGGACACATCTTCAAGCGAAAATATCCTTTGTAAAGATTCGAGCGATACTACCCTTTTCTCTAGTCTCTTTACAAATGTTTAATAGCCCATTGTAAATGAAAATCTATTCATTCTAATTGGAACCGCTTACAATAGGTTAAAATCTAATGCGTGAAGTCTGAAGTAATAAGGATACTAGATATTATGAAACACAACTGATTACAATTAATATACAGGCTTGGGGAACATATCACCTCAAACGCCCCTTGAAATAAATGATTTTACATGAAATGAAAACATCATTTCTTTCAATGCACTATGCAAAAAAAAAATATCTATACAGTGCACTCAAAATAATAATACACAAATACACTTCAGGATGACAACATAAAGAAAAAATCTCCATCATGACAATATACAATTACATACCTGCCAACTTTCAAAAATATAAATCCAGAAGAACCCAATGCGCAAAAATTTTACGCGTACATGCGTCGCAAGGTCTTAAAAATAGCGAGAAAAGACTACAGGGAAAGAGATTACAAACTCTTGGTGATGTGAGATTAATTCATTGTGCCAGTTTCCAAAAATTCTGAAGAAGACTTACGATATCGTTTCTTACTTGAATTCATCACAAAAACACTAAATTGTACAAAAATTGACACACAATTGCGCGAATACCAGAACTACAGCAAGCACCGCTTAAAACCAAGCTTTCCCGCTTACAAACAGTCGAAGCACAAAGAGTGATATAAATGCAGCGAAAATTTGCGAGATGTGATTATCGATGGAGTGTTATATCGACTTTCAGCTTAATGTCAAACGCAAGGAATTAATGACAAAAGCGCAGCGATAATCTGCGAGACGGGATTATCGATAAACTCTTCAGGGTGTCTACTGCAAGGATGAAGTAAAAATTAGTTACTTTTTAGCTACCTTTTAGTTACCTTATAGTTAATTTTAGTTACCTTTTAATTCAAGATACGTCTGTGGTTGGCAACCATCGCGCGGTGAAGGAAAACAACAATGAACTCTGTTTAAAGCAGTGAATAACATTCACTTATGGTGTTATAAAAATTTTGATAAAGATAAATAATGGATATTTAATATCAAATGAGTTGATTCAGCAAATATATCGTCTGTGTACAAGAAGTTATGATTACCAAGAAGTTGCTCTGATCTTGGCCGCTTGGGGAGATTTCCTTTGTCCCTGCGGTAGACCACGAAGAAATATATCATGCGACGTTACGTGATCGTCACCGAATTATGTCTTCGCAGTCAGGTACAAAGAAATATCGTGACGTTACACGATCGGCGCTGGTCTCAGCCGTTTGACGCGATCCGTAGTTTTTTAGATAGAACACGGAGAAAAATCGCGATGACATAATTGGTGTCACTTTTAGTCGTTCGACGAGATTTCTATTGTCCTTGAGGTCGGGCACGGAAAAATATGGTAAGTTATTATTACGCAATCGGCACCGCATGCTGTCCATTTGACAAGAATCCAGTTGTACTAGTCATCGAATGCGGAGAAATATCACGATGTATCGCAATCGCTGCCGCTCTCGGTCGTTTTACGAGATTCACGTTGTCCCCGCGGTTGATCAATAAGAACGCAATATTAAGCAATCGGCACCGCATCCGGCCGTTCAACGATTGTCTGCCTGTATAACTGTACTGGCAGAATGGCGGAGGCGAGCTCGAGGTTGGGCATGGTTAAAATTCACGAGCAGTTAGGGACATGTTGTATGATCGGCGCCGTGATTCCCGCTGTCCCTATGCTGGGGTTGGAAGTTCACCGTGGATCACGAGAAGAAATTAGTATCACTTTTATGTATACGGTAATGGGGATAGTGGCGGGTAGGGTTCAGTATGTTTCGTGATGGGATTCCCGCAGTCCTCGAGGACACAAGTTCGCGGCCGGGCACGGGTTTTATAATTGTACGCAACTGGCGTCAATCGTGGTCCGTTTGACGAGATTCCCGCAGATAAGTCGTGCAGTCAGCCGGCCGTCTTGAGGATGTGATTTTGGAGGATGAACGTTCGAAGTAGGTATCGGTTATGATGAATTATTCAGAGAGGATTGCACGAATAATCCGACAAGAGGGCACATTCGAATTCAAATTATACAAGTTTTCGAGATAGCCCGGTTAGCTTATATATCCAATGAAACCATAGTTCGAAGGAAAAATAGACATATAACGGAGTTTCGAATTAACCACACTTTATGTCGCAAATTCACTAGACGGATAGATTTTTAAAATATATTTTGAAGTACTTTTGCGATTATTTTTTGAAACGGTATCATTTCGCAAGATTGCGACAATAAATTATTTCGCGTTATTTCTAGACTTCAATTTGAGATCTACAAATTTAGAGGCCAATATCAGAAATGAGAGGTTTCTGTTGAGTTTCGGAAGTTATTGCGAATAAACGTCTCGCAAAAAGTCAGGTTTCCGATTAATACAGAAAAATATTTCAGACAAAACTAAACTCATCTTGATGCCGAAAATAAACGTTGAACCGATGTATACAGTACCACTGAAGGTATCCTCAGTATGCATTTCCTTGAGGTCGTGCACGGGAAAATATAGCTTACGCAATCGGCGCCGCTTGCGTGAAACTCGCATCGCATTTGCGAGCCTAGCGGCGCGAGTTTAAATGATTTTAACAGACCTCGGAGAATTTTCGTTACCTCCAACTATCCAGACATAAGAATTAGCTACCTTTCGTTACTTTCGTTACCCATTTGTAAAATTAGCTACTTTCTCGTTACTTTTCGTTACCGGCAGACCCCCCGAGTCTTATCAGTCGATTTTCCGTCGAATTTAAACACTCGCATCTCAGAATAGCAGCTATTATCGAAAATGAAAACTGAAATGCGATTTGGATGCAGAGAACGGAAACAACAAGCCAGGGAGTTGAAAATCCGGAAAAATATGTTAATCCGGACAACTGGAAAACACCCCAAAATCCGGAAACCTTCCGGGAAAACCGGAAAACTTGGCAGGTATGCGAATTACATTACCACAAAATTATACATATAGACAAAATATGCCCTTCATTTTATATTTGCGTTCCTCACTTCTTACCTTCTCAAGTGTTCATAGAGACTTTGGTTTTTAAAAAGGAATTCCTGAAAGAAAGAGACATTGATGTACCCTTCACTTTCGCATTAGACGTAATTCGTCTTCGTTGCACTTTAATAACTGAGATATCGTATGCATATCATACGTGTTAGCTTTATAGCTAATGAGCGTAGAATTTTTCTGTCAGCCTAGTGTAGGAATACATAGTTGTTGTACAACTGACAATATCACTCGATAAACATCACTGCACACGATTACTTACACGAATCATATAATATACCTTTCGTCTCTTTATAAGAATTACGAAGTTGCAGTGAATCAATCTGGAGATGCTTAATATGTAAATGTAAAAACAAGAAACAATTAGCAATACCCATAAAGCAACCAAATGTCAGTGCATATGTATTACATTTTAACATTACCCCCTTACACATGAAATTGCCGTCAAATGGAATTGAATCCGAACCCAGTATATTACTTGCTCTTATCCCGACATACAATACCACAGGTTATTAATAACTCTACTCACCTGTTCGTTCAAAACCATCACTCATTTCACTACACTATACTTGCCACCATATATCTCTTAGGATACGTATTTCTTTAAAGATCTTACATTGTACGTATCATATAAGCGTATACCATTGTTCTCCAACACATATGCAGAGTTCCCAATTCTTTTTAGCACAGTGAACGGTCCATCGTAAACTAAAAAGAACTTCAACATAGTTTTATCTAGACTACTGGATTGCCTCGGAACTCGTAATAGTACTTGATGACCAGGTTCGAGTAGATCCAGTTTCTTTCCTATTTGTTGGCGAAATCTACGTTCAGCTGCTTTCCCTAGGTTTCTTTTCGCTAACTGGATAATGATATCTCTTCCAGGTTGTTGAATCTCAGTCAACCCTAGAGTTCTAGCTAACTCATTTTGGGGCTTCCTTCCAAAATGAACTTCATTAGGAGTCATACCAGTACTCTCATTTTGAACTGTATTTAGCCAAGTTTCAATTCTTCCCAGCTGAGAGATACCCAAGAAGAATGCTTATTATGCACAAGAGCCCGCAGCAGACGTCCTAAATCTCTAATCTTCCTTTCGCAAAGATTCCCTTGTGGGTAACGAACTGAAGAATGAACATGTGCTATTCCGGCCTCACGCATACTGGTTCTCCAGTGTTTAGACGTAAATTGAGGTCCGCTGTCAGTTAGAATCCTGATTGGAAGACCAAAATCAGGTACATACTTTTCAATTATCAATTTGCTACAAGCTTTCCCGGTAGCCCTCCTTAAGCATATAGTTTGACGTATTTACTAAATGCATCAACTATTACAAAGATGTATTCGTAGACAAATTGACCTTTCACAATCGGGCCAAATAGGTCCTCACAAAGTAACTCCCCGGGTTTACTTGTGAGAACGGCCTGCATTTTACCCATTAAATATCTACTCGGAAATTTAGATTTTTGACAGAAATCACATCTTGCTAGCACAGTCCTAATCTCCCTTCCCATTCTACACCAGATGAAGTTCTCTTGAATTTCATAGAACACTTTATTAGCCCCGAAATGCCCTAATTCCTTGTGGATGAACCATATGAGTTCTTCAGTCAGAGACTTAGGTACACATATATCCCATTTCTCCCCTCCACACTTACGTGCTAGAAAACCGTCCATTAACTTGTACGTGAATCTACCAGATTTCACATACTCCAACTAACCACTTTCCAATATTGACAAAGGTTCACTTAATACCTCATCCTCTCTTTGTTTTAGAAGTAAATTCTTTAATACTTTCAACGACTCTTTATTGGTAGGATCCAAGCATGCACATAACAATACACCTTGGTCCCCTTTACAATTGAATCCCCTGAATTTAAATTAACATCTCTAGATAATATGTCAGCCAATATGTTGTCCTTTCCTTTGATATGCTGAATCTTAAAATCATACTCTTGTAGTGCCAAAATCCACCTGCTAATACGGTTGCTACTTAATTTACATGAATCTATAAAGGCTAAAGCATGGTGATCCGTAAAAATTTCAAATCTCCCGCTAAGAACATACATCCGGAATTTACTTCAACTGTACACTATACTTAGAAATTCCAATTCTGTTATGGGTTATCGTTTCTCCGCAGCGGAAAGACCTCTTGAGGCTATACAATTCTCAGATTGTCCTCCCCATCTTTTTGACACTGAACACCAGAAATACCAATGTGGGATGCGTCCGTCATCAGCACATATGGTTTATCAACCATAGGGTATTTCAATACCACAGCCTTCTCAAAACTTACCTTGAGTGCCTGGAAGGCTTCTTCGTGCACATCAGTCCAATGCCACTGTTTACCTGTCTTAATTAATTCTCGAAATGGCTCCACCATACAGGCATACTTCACCAGGAATCGACGGAAATAGTTGAAAATGCCCAGATACGATTTCAGTTATTTTGCATTTCTAGGAGACTTAGTACCTAGAATCTTAACTACACGGCTTTCCCCAGGTTTCACACCGTTTGCAGAGACCGTATGACCGAGAAATGTTATTTTTCTCCGACAAAAAACAGACTTACTTAGTTTGAGAGTGAACCCAGCTCTCGCTAATCTTTTAAATACCAAGTCTAAGTGCAATAAGTACTCCTCAAATGTCCTAGAGCCAATCACTAGGTCGTCGATGTATACCGTTACAAAGTTGTCCATATCGTTGCCTAGAGCGATCCCTAAAGCTCTAATTAAGGCAGCCGAACTACTTTTCAGACCAAAAGCGACGCGAGTAAACTGGAATAAATTCTTTTGGAAAGCAAATGCCGTCAGGGGTCGATCTTCCTCTCTCAGAGCTATTTGCCAAAAACTCGAACTCAGGTCAACACAAGTGAACCATGTTTTCCCCTCAAAACCTTGGACTAATTCCTCAATTGTTTTAGATCTTAATTGGTCTTCAAATATATGACTATTGAGATTTCTGGCATCTAAACCGAGTCTAACTTTACCGTCAGATTTAGGAACTACTATAAGTGAATTAATATAAGGACTAATTGAAGGTTCAATGATATTATCATGCAACATTTGATTTATCTGTTTATTTACAGCTTCTACGAAACGATACGGCACGGGATAACGGTGTCCTACAAATATATTCCTATCATGGACATGCAGTGAATGTTCATTACAATTTGCAAGCCCGATACGATCCTCAAATATACTCTTATTCTCCACCAAAACATTAAACACTGGGTCTTTTGATCCCCGACCACATCACCCTTCAATACAGCCTCACGTAATGTGTCCTCCAAACAATCATTCGTGATTACACTGCCCAAGAAATGCACACGTTGAGGTTCTCTCACAAGAGACGCCCCCGCAAAAATACCTTCTACTTCACTTTTAAACGCGACTCCATTAGTCGATACTACTTCTTCAATCGTACCTGTATTTATAGGACCTTTCTTTAACTTACCTTGATCACTGAATGCCATGACTACCTCCTCACCTATCCAATTAAATGACATCGTACCGTTTCGATAACACAGCTGAACTGACTGCTGTGACATCCAATCACTACCCAACATTACGGGGTACACTATGTTAGGTTAGACAAAGTTGAGTTCCTAACTTACTGTGAATTTCTATCTGAATAATTACTTGTTTAGAGATGATATGCGACTTCTTCCCGACAGCCGTAATCACAAAAGTAGACTTTATAGGAATCTCTTCCAGAGTCACCCCGCATTCTTTCCTATTATTATAAAATGTAGCACTTATACACGACATATACGACCCACTATTAATAAGCACAGGTATGTGCGCCCCTAGCACTCTAAATTCTACGACTGAGTTGAATTTATTACTAATTGGTTCCTCTGATGCATCACATAAATCAAATAGTAATTCATCACGAATATTAAGGTCATACGGCTCTTTTAGAATGGTGTGAACCGGAAGATATGCAGACTTATGACTCGACCTTACGACATAGTCTGGTTGCCATTTAAAGAACTAGTCCCTGGACTTGTATTAGGTCCGTTATTCTGAGTGTGGTTTTGACGTGAGTTATTAATATTACCCCTGTCTTCACCAGATTTATCCGTATTTCTACCACCATTTCTCTGTTGGTAAGACTGCTGTCCATTATTATTCCACCCCGCATTGTTACCTTGTCTTGAGTTATTATAGTTACCATTTTGTTGGTTATTCTGACCTCCGTTACCATAATATGGCCTTTGGCCTCCCTAGTGACCACCTCTATTCTGGTATTGGCCTCTGCCATTATAATCCTGTTGATTATTACCTTGCCTTGAATTATTACCATGATTATTTTGCTGATTATTCTGCCCTATCGGCATATTGTATGCACCCCCAAGTGAATCAAATCTTCCTAACAATCGCTCTAATTCTTGGATAGTCGTGGTCCTTTGCATACAGGCAGCCTCTCTCACTCTGTATGAAAAGTGTTTGAGGAGAAGCCTCACCACATCTCCATCTTGGGTCATCCCGTCCAGATACTTGCATACTAATACCTGTTCTAGAAAATACTCAGTCATGCTACTCCCTCCCTTCGGTTGATACATGCCGAAAATAATTCTTTGTCTCCTTTGAGATTGCATTTCTTCATTCCAATATTTTTCATTAAATTTACGCTTAAAATCTTCCAAATTCACTAAAGTATGCTTATATACTGCAAACCATCCCTTCGTTTCCCCTACAAAAGCCTGGTCCAATAATTCTACTACCGTTTTCCACTCAATTTGGCCATCTATCAATCTTTCTTTAAATTTATCCTCTATTTGGTCTATGAACTCCATAGGACACCCCTGTTTATTAGAGAATTTAGGTAATTCAGTCTCTCTCACACTGCCTGAATATATTATTCTATCCTGATTTCCTCTCTGTCTTATCTGCTTCTTCAACCTAGTCTCAACTTCTGCTATCCTTTCACTTGCTATCTTTTCCACCATTTCTAACTTTTCTTGAATATTACTTTCTTTATTCATTAATTCACTTCTCAATACCTTCTGTTTCTCTTGAATATCTTGATAATATTCGGTATTTTTCAAGTGATTTTCCTCTACCTTCCTATGAAATTCAGATTCGACTCTCTCAATCCTGTCCCCCAACTCTATTCTCACCTGCCTAGTTTCTGCTTCTACTAATTTGCTAACACTCTCACCTTGAGTTGCTATTTTTTCCTCAATCTGATTAAATATTTTCTTTTCAATCTTACATTCTACCGCTTCTAATTGTTTATGCATTTTCTCTATGATATATTTAGCCTTCACTTCTATCACCTCCTTAACTTCACCTCTGATTTCCTGTTTCACCCCCTCAATACTCTTCTGCAATATCCCATATTTCCTATTTAATTCTTCATTCGCCATAACAACGCTATCTAGTTTTTTTTATTTATATCCTTATCTAATTTCTCAAATTTCTTACTCATGGCCTCTTTCAACTCCCTACTATTACTATCCAATTTAAAATTCATGGCCTCCTTCGTCTCCTGATTTTCCCTACCCATATTCTGCAACGCCCTCATGAATGCCTCGAATTTATCTTCCGGATTATCTGGAGATTTCTGTTTCTCCTTGCCACCACTATTCTCAGGATTCGATTCCTGACTAGTTTCAGGATTCGTCTCCAGATTCGCTTCAAAACTTATCTCGGGGTTATTTTCAGGATTTACCTCTAACATAGTAGTGCTGTATTCTATACTGCTAGCCTCACTACTAACATCGTCCAACTCTGTATAGTTAACTTTCTCACATTTATTTCTACTTCTCAGTCTCCTCCGTTCCTCCTCCGACATTTTGAAATATACCGTTTATAAATTGCCCTTCCAAAATCACTTCACACTCTCAAAATCACACTTGCACTGACATTTATACCTTCCCGTCATAAATACTGAACAGGTTTTTGAGCGCCACGTTGAGGTGCCATATTGTAACGGTGCGGTAAAACAAGATGGGGAATAAATTAACATAAAATGATGAATGAAATGAAAATGAGACAAAATTAATATATGCACTTTTGTTCTGTACTTACCTTGAATTGTACACTAAAAATTATATGATTTGGGCGCCAGACTAATTAGATAGTCAAAAGAAAGGGGATTGCACAGCTACTCATTGGCAGAAAACCTGATATCTTACCCCCGGTCGAAGTGAAACCGTAGTACTCAAACCAATTCAGCATTATGAAGGATAGTTGGCTTGCCTTATATAATATTACTAACTACTATAAATGAGGGTCCTGACATAGATTTAAAATGAATTTAATGAATCAAAATAAAAATCAGCATAATAAGAATAATCACACAAATGACTTGAAATTAATTACTGCGGTTCCAATAAATAAAGAACAATGACTAATCACATTTAAAAAAAATATGAATTCAAACTTGGCTTTATATGGCTTTTAGAGACTTGAGATATATCATGATGTTCGCTCACCCTTGAATTCTTGTTGTACACAGTAGTTGACATGCCCGATGTCCTTGATGCTCCTCCTCTTACGTGAAAGCTTGTAATATCTCAATGGAGATGGGTTATAATAGCCATATCTATTATAGCTGATGGATTTACTGTAACTTCACTCTGTAACCCATTTGCTGGCTGCTATGAATCTTTTGTGGACTTGATGTACAGTAGTTTGGATTGCCAATAGTTTGCACGGTGAACCATTGCACGCTGAGCGACTTCGCGTTGCAGAAACACGTTAAACTAAGTGGACGCCTGTACGAACAGAATCACTGACGGGCTGACTTTGTGAATGTCAATGTGAGAATCCCCTCCTTGACGAAACTGCCAGTATTTATATCTTCCAAAAGTTGTGGATGCAAACAAGATATTTCTCCTCCACCCTCTCCGATTAGTTACAGTTCATAAGTCACTGCTCCTTAAGGAACAATACTCATCAGATCTACTGACATTTCCATTATAGAATAATACCATGTCTTAAGTAAATTCTATACGGAAGCACGAAGACTTGAAAATACACTAGGGGGTTTGGGCAGATTTATGGTCACTGGAACAAATGGTGGCTCGGACCCTCCCTCGTCTTTATATCCGGGCAGGACACATCTTCAAGCGAAAATATCCATTGTAAAGATTCGAGCAATACTACCCTTTTCTCTAGTCTCTTTACAAATGTTTAATAGCCCATCGTAAACGAAAATCTATTCATTCTAATTGGAACCGCTTACAATAGGTTAAAATCTAATGCGTGAAGTCTGAAGTAATAAGGATACTAGATATTATGAAACACAACTGATTACAATTAATATACAGGCTTGGGGAACGTATCATCACAACAATACACAAGGAGATACATCTTCAGGTTGTCAATAACCGACGATTATCGTGAAACACTTATTCTGAAGGCGCGAAACTGCGGCAATATGTTTCTTGCCCTTGTTGTAACTTGAGATCGCTGTTCAGCCTTAATTGCTTTCCCACATTGTTGGCAGAACAGAACGCCCCTATTAGAAATAACATTATCTTTAAATTCTGCAACAGACGATAACTTGTAGTTTTTACTTTAGGCATCGTAGAACTGCTTGCACTTCACAGTGTCAGAAATGAACTACATGTGAGTGACACTGGTTCCAGGTAGCCGGAAGGGGTAGGTCTAGCACGTGGTGAAATATGGCTATAGATAAGGGAATCCCCGGCTTCCACAGTGAGTGGCACGGGGCGACAAATTAAGAATAGCACAGCTACAAGCTGACATACGCTCTGCATGAAGATTTGATAGCTCACAGGTTCTTCCCCGTTGAAGTAACACAGAACAAAAATTCAATAAACTGAAAGATCTAGCATACTGATTTAAATAATTGTAGATATAATGCCTTTTTAGGTGCTAATAAGTGAAAAGCAGGAATTTATGTACTTATAGAAAAAATGCTTAAAATATGTATTTACATAAAAATATTTATTTACCTAAAAATCCTAGCCCCAATCACAAGTTATTGCTGACTGTACGACAGATGTCATCAAAGCAAGATTGATGTTGTTTTGACAGCCGTTACAGACGAGCCAAAGATAGCGTTATCTCCAAGTCCTGTCCGGCTGGTCGGCAGTTGTGCTAGTGCAAGGTAAATAGCAGTAGACTAAATTAAGTAGAATGCCATATCCCCTCCAGGAACGTAGGCAACCTGAATTAATAGAGCCCTTGTCTTCATCAAGGGATCACTAACCAGGCATCCCGACCCGGAGTTTGCGTGTGGTCGGGTGTACAGTTCCTTCCCACTCCTCCTCCTGCCATAGCTTCCGGCAGGTTCCCATTTTGCATCACGAGGCTGGGAGACCCCGTACCAGACCATACCAAGACTTTTAAATTCTTGGCAGAACCGGGGATCGAACCCGGTACCTCGGGGGTGACAGCCAACAACGCTAGCAGTAGACTATATTATAATTACAAGAAGATGGGGCTTCTCATATGCTAAACGTGTAGAACTTTTGTAGGTATACAAAAATATTGGCAAATTGGCAAATTTAGTGAATTCGAAATATTTTTCTTTGCCCGGTGATATCTACCTCCGCCTTACGGTGTGCCGAGAGGGATTTTTCTTATCGGGTCGGGGATGAAGTGAGATGAGTTTTGCACGACCGGATGCTCTTCCTGATACAACATCAGAGGGGTTAACCATCGCCCTCAAACCATCAGCTCCTTACTGCAAAGGAATACCGTATAGGTTAATATACGGACTCAATTTGTTAAAATAAATTTTAATACATTTTTTATTTAGCCTGGCCAGCAGATGTTTAAACTGCGTACTTCTGCAAATTCCAAAAATTCAAGTGCCACCTTATACAACCACATCCCAAGGATATTGTAAGAAATGTGACAAACATTGAGAGATATACCATCTGAAAAAATCTAATTTACCACCATTATTTTAAAATTATACGGTCACCGTGCAAGATCCGAAATTCTCTCCCTTTCTCCATGCCACACGCTGATGGTGATTGATACCCGGTTGATACTGATTGCGCCACAAGATCGACCAAAAATAGAACTTGAAATTCACCACAGCACTTTAGCAGGCACCACCATGCTCTGAGCGGCACTGAACCACCGCTGTTTGTTCAGGGGAGCGTGCCGTGGCCGACGAGAAAGACAGGCCATGGCGCGGATCTGTGACGTCAGAGGAGTGGTGTCGCTCGCTCGCCGCATTGATTGCATCGAGGTATTCTCATCTATACAAGCCTACCAATAGCCGAGTAATTTGTTAGTGTGAATTTAAGGATACTCAAAAATAAAGTTAAATGCTGTGGAAGAAATAAACCCCTATCACTAGCTCAAAACTTTAGAGCAGTAGAATATTAAGCAGTGTAATACAAACATTGAATGGATGTTCCAGTTTATGCAGATATACAAAACTGTACATATTATCCTCTTATCTTTGTTCATCAATAAGTTGTTTCCATACATACCAGTTTACATATAAGTTTAACTTTAAAAGCAGCTGGATTTTTTTTTTTTAAAAGAAGAAACAACCAAGCATTGCATTAGGAGCAAGTATCCAGTGCTTCATTTATTGCAAGGGAAGGGTCATTCATGCCCCAAAATAATAAAAACGAATATAAGAAATTTGAACCTACACTCGTGGTTTTAAAATTTTGCTTTTTTCAGTAGGCCTACCATAAAACAATCTTTTTCAACAACAAAAATTTAATGCATTGAACTACTTCAGATACATATATGAATTGCTGAGATTATACTTACCTCCTTTAGCAGAGAGCCTTTTATCTGACACCAATCCCCTACAGTGGCAGGTTTACTTCTTGTGGCAACTACCTTCATGTTGGACATGTTTAACGGTTTTCTCCCGTTCCCAGTTAGGCTTAGGTCAAATTTATGGTTTTATTGGCTCAAGATTTTTATAACGAAGTACGGTATATTACTACAAATGAAGAACCTTGGAAACGTATTCATTGTGAGTTAATTCAGTGGATTGAAATGTCGTGGATATCAGCCCCATGCACTTATGTGTGTACTGTTCTTGTAATAGAAAAGGATGTGGTAGTGGTTTTCAGTTAGCTTTTATTTTCAGTTGAGTAGGGAAGACACTTCCAGGATGCAAGGAGTGGGATTCAAATCATTCTTTCAAGAGCCTTCGTGCGAAGCTTTGAAGACTATTTAAATCCTATATCAGGGTTCAAATACTCCTTCGCAAAGCAGGTCACCTGGACAAGAAGCCACTTTACTTACCCCTACTCCATGTAGGTGGAACTGTTCCATTTATTAAAATTAAAGAAAGACCATACTTGCCATTGTAATTTGGATCTATGCTGGCTACACGGACATGGTATCTTCCTCCCAATAAGATGTCCAAGATCTCCACCAAATGTCAAACGAGACCCTTCAAATTATTCAAATGAAAGCATTCCTCAACTTTTAATTATTTTTTCTTATTTTTTTGTTTCACCCTGGTGGTCTGGGGATGAAGAATTTTATAACATACCCAGTCCTCCCCTACCCCTTCCTCCCAGAAAATATCGTATACTCCTCACCACATCCATTCCCCCTGAAAAAGAACATGGGCATCCTTGCAGGCCACATGGAAAATAAGCAGTTAACAGTACTACACACTGGGTAAATCGGTTTGAAATGTGTAAATCTAGAGCTTTAACAGTGAATTCTGGATGTGGTGATTGGTAGGGCCCTGGAGTACAAAACTATGCCCGTATCTTCAAGAACACTAGCAAATTGAAAGTAATCCTCATCCAATGACACAGTAATGTTTACACTTAATTATAATAAGCACACACAAAATGTATTACAGACATTATTTTATTTAGGACATTGGTTATCGATATAAACATCTCAAGCACATTAACACATTGTCTGGAAGAATCTTAGAATGTAGAAAATGAAGTTTGCAGGTTTCACCAAGTAGTGGAAATATCTGTTCCCGAAGGAAACAGGATGTAAAATTGTCCGATTGAGCTATGTGCATTAACAAATTCACAAAGAAATTTGATACAATGGTCCGGCTAGCTCAAAACAGTTGCCAGCGTTTCGCCCCAGTGTACCAATGGGCTCTTCAGTTGGTTATGGCAACTGTTTTGAGCTGGCCGGACCATTGTATCAAATTTCTTTGTGAATTTGTTAATTCACCAAGTAGGCTATAAAGGTGATATCTTGCTGATCTTGGATATATTACTGGCGATGATTAGGATCTAATATCCTCCAGCTATTAATATTCTCAAAAAATCCTGCACTGCACATAGGGCCTACAGCCATTATACCCTGCTGATGATTCATGATCTCTTCAGGATGTTAATTTTTTCTGACACCATTTCTCAATCTCACTGGAGCTTAGTGGGTTACAAATTCATCGTTACAAAGATGCATGAACACAATTTGAGGACTGGACATGTCTAACTTGCTTCCAGCTGCCTTGCTACTGTTTCCTTATGCAGTACAAAATCACTATCAATTACAATGGTATCTTGCAGCCTTGGCAACGATAGAGTCTTGTATTAACTCTTGTACTACTTTCATCTCTAATTTATCTCAACAAAACAAGCCTGCCAACTTGTGTCAATAGCTTTAATGTGGACATGGAATGGAATTCACACTTACAAAATTCCCCTAGACACAAAATGGCATCATCCATGACAACATGGACAACACTTAGGGTTTAAACGCTGCATACATGTTAAATTCTATGTGTTATACTCTGATTTACAAAAGATGAACGGTGAAAGCTGCCATCCGCTTGAATGGTGAGGTGAGTGGAGACAAGAGGGGTAACGGTGTCCATAGCAACAGCGAGCAGTGTTGCAATGAATGCCGACACAGCAGTGAGCACATGGTTTGACGCAGTGTTCTACTGTGAACTAACTCGTCACTGCCATTAGTAATATCCCGTGTATATATTGCAGTGCATTTGCTTATTCTTTCATAGGCTACAGTAAGCGTTATCGTTCTGTGTTTGTTGGAAGCGTGTGTATATACTGATTTTGAGTTTATTTCTTTTATTTTCATCATCGTGTCTATTTTCGTTGTGTAAAAATGGCATCGGTACATGCTCGCGGAAGGTCCAGGATCCATTCTCTGCGACAGAACAACTTCAGTCCGTGGTGTGACTCTCCATAGCCAAGTAAAGGAGATGGTATGTGCGGTGAGGAATTTTATGGAGGAAGAAGAGGAAAGTATGCGCTTACGGGAGGAACCTCTGATTCCATTTGTTCAGGTGAGGAAAAGAACTGCCAAGACTCTTGGTGTGAGTGAAATCACTGCGTACCGAGTGACGGAAGGGAACTTCCTGTCTGATGATGCTGGCCCGTCTAAACCATCAACTCCAGGGAAGAAGAGGCATAGAGAAGGTGTGGTCACTAATTTAGATGGCTTTCAACAAGATGCTGTTAGACGGCATATTTATAGCTATTATTTTAGGAAAGAAATTCCAACATGTCGCAAACTTCTTGCTTTTGCTCAGAGAGGCACAATTATTTCAAGGAAGCCTTTCTTCAAGTGTTGCATGATCTGGGATTTAAATATAAGAAAATTAATGGGGGGAAGGCGATCATGGAGAGGCGAGATATTGTGGCTTTGAGGTGTCAGTTCCTACATGAAATGGGGAGACCCTAATGAGTTGTAGGCAAAAAATTACAAACAAAAAACCAAAATCTGGTTTCATGCCCTAGAAGTTACCTCATCACTTGGGGCACTTAAATATAAACTTACATTTGTTTTTAATGTACGGCCATTTTTAAATACCTTACGGGGGCTTTTAAAGAACACGTGCATAGGTCTTGAAATGGGCAACGCCCACTTCCTAGAACCAAAAACCCCTCAATTTTGTTGTAATTTCATACTCATGGCCAATCATCTGAATACAAGCTTATGGTGCCATCTGTTGGTAAATTTATCAGTTATGAGTAGCCTAGGCAATGTTTGTCAAGTGTGAAACTTTTCTTACCGTACATGTTATTTTCTTATCCCATATAATTTTTAGCTGTATTGTGCCCAAATCTAGGAATGGGTATTCCAAGTTTCAGACACCTAGATATCAAGGGAAAGGCTGTAGCCGCTTTTGAAAGTTCAGATATTTGAATATCGCGCTACATTGCTTCTCGAAGCATTTAGAAGAATTTTACCGATAGTTGGATGGCAAGTGACGTAGCGAGTCATAGCAGAGGTGGAGGCTATTTATTGATTAAATAGTTAACCATGGAGCAGAGACTTGAGACTGGGATCAGATTACTGGCACGGCCAAATGAAAGAGAACGCAATTAGTATCAAGTAAATCGGACCAGGGATTCAAGAGATATGAGGATTTCTAGATATCAGGCGATGACGAGTGACCCTGACCGTTTTTGTATAAAAGCCAGCTGGAGCAGACATGGGTAGCTCACTTCACCACAAGCACTTGCAGCGAAAGTTGCGTCTACGCTGAGCCAAGGCACATGGTTGCCGCATCTACGCAGAAGTTCTGTTCAAATCGTGATAGTCACGAGAAGTGCTGCGCAAACGAGTTGGAACTTAGTAAGTTTCTGGTGAGGAGAATCACTGAGGTGATTGTTTTTCGACAGACATTGGTGGAAATATTTATATTTTCAAAAGGACATATGCTAGACTCTGTCTAGAAAATAGTATTTTGTCACAGTCCATTAGTAAATTAATACTTGGATGTTTAAATCCATATTGAAGTCAGTTTTCATATTTTGTAACTATTTGACCACTTCGATCCGTCAGTACATTGAAGACTAGTCTATAACGGTGGCGTTCATTAGTCTACGCAAGGGAAACTGCAGGTTGTCTAGCGCATGGCAGATGGTGATTTTAATAAACCATGCCCAGGGAACGATCTTCAGAACAGCCGTTAATTGCCTAGACTGTCAATGTTTTTCTTGTACTGATGAGATTACAGTGAGTTATGTTACAACTGACACATTTAAGAAGAGATCACTTAGATCTGACCCTATTTCAACAAACTGTTATGGCTTTGATAGAAGCCCATATTAAAATGGAACCACAGTTTATTCAAACGTCGAAAGATACTACCATTATGTCTGACTAGACGATTTGTGGGTCTACAATGGCGGCCGATACAAGGATTATACGTGCTTGTCCGATAGGGCATGTCTACGGATAAATCTGGTACAGACCAGGTTTACTACACTTCAAGACCATCAAGAAATGTAAGCCACATTTGAATTATACTATGCCTAGCTAATTGGAACAAACTATTTTTCTGCAGGTGACCAACACATTTTTTTCGTCGTATTTAAAGCTTGTAATGATTTACGCAAGACTTGTTAGAGTTATTCTGAGCATTTTCAGCACTCAGAACAGTTTAGGAACGATGACCGAGCATTTCGAGCATTTATTTGAATTTTCATATTTTTGGGAAATCACGGTAATCAGCCGATGTAACTGTAAAAGTTAAATTTATTTTTGTTGAGGAATGGATATTTTTTCCATATTCGAAGGTTCGAACATGTGGATTCTCACATAATGAGATGATAATTAAACATATTTGAAATAATACAAATAATAATAATAATAATAATCCACTAATAATAATAATAATAATTTTCATAATTTTTCTAAATAATTCTTGGATATTATATTTTCTAATAATCATATGTATTGAGAAAGAGCCTATGGAGTAGTTTAAACATTTCTAGTTTGGAACAGGAGATTTTCCGAAGGAGAGTGGTTAGCGCAAGCCCGCATTCAACCAACAGGTCAGTTCTGGTTGAACAGTTGATATTTGCTATGAGCAAAGTATATGTTTCATATAACACGGAGAGGCATGAAACGGGAAGCAAATGATATTTGTATCAAATAGGATATTGTTGTATTTATATAAAATCATGACGTAAATACACTCGAAAGTGAAATGAAGCTTTTCATATGTATGGTAAATTCACGGGTTGAACTGAATGGTAAAATAAAATAAACTTGTAAGTTTATTAATCTTCCAGTGTTGATAACAAGCAGAGGCTTGATTTATTGTATAAATTTTGGGAAGATAATTTATGTGTGTGGAGTAGTTGAAATGCCATTCCCAGGTGCGCATGTTTAAGTCGCAGGAATGAAGTTTTTTTCGAGCATCAATCAAATAGCAGGTTCGATGGCTCAGGTTTATAGTAGGAGTATTGGAGCCACACATTTCGTCGTATGAATAACCCGAAGGTTATTTCTTTGAAACCATCAGTTCTTATTTCAACCTTGTTTACGAATTCCATTTAGACTTTGATTTTGCTAGAACCCGGATTTGTCATGATAGTAGTTTATTCTTCTTCAGAGGAAGACCTTTGCCGTTGTTGTTATTGTAATATGGTGTTCTTACACAAATAGTAGAATGGGCCACTGCCAATTTAAAATAATTCTTTAACCACGAATAATTTGAAGGATATTTTCAATCCTAGTGCCATGAACTAAATGAATTTATTATGAAACTACAATTCTAATTTCCGCATTCTGTCGAAGAATTGCAAGTTGTGAAAGTTACTAAAAATGGCCATAAATATAAATATTTTTATAATATTGTTCCCAAGTGGATAATCTAATAGTTGAATGGTTCAACCATTTATTGATCAAGTTGATGATTCAGAAATCATATATTTTGTTTGGAACTGGAAGTTCATAATCGAGTCACTTCTCGAAATGTTTAATATCAGAAGAACAATTAATTGGTGTTGTGCTTCGCACAGTTCTTCGATGCTATGCTCAATGGTCAAATACTTTTCAGATGTTATTAATATGTATAAATAATTTGTGATGCTTCAATGATGATAATATTTTCAACGACGATATAATTTTTTGAAAACTGGAAAAACAAGTGAAAGTTTAAGAAATTCTATAAACATTTATTCTACGAGTGTTAATATCATGTAAATAGTCAAACAGTGATCTACGTTATTTCCAGTATGGGCAATTCATTTTGACCTGGAATTAAATTAATAATTTTGGAACACAGTCCACAGGACTAACAATCGGACTTGTGTTTTCAAAAAGATTGTCAAATGTGTTTGGAAGATTTCTGTATATTGTGTGTAAATAAGAGTGTGGATCGCCACACGTGGAGTGATGCTGCTTTGAGCATTCTTGCAGTCAGATTTTAACTTTAAATAAACTGAGATAATTTTACCAGATGTGTTTCACCCAATTAAATCTCCTTCTATCCTTATTGTTGCATTGAGCCAAAAATCAGTAAAGCATTTTTATAAATTTGATGTCGTTTTTGCGATTTGCTTTAACCCATCTGGCGCTCCGGGATATTTTGATTCTCGTGCTGACTGATTATTGGTAAAATGCATATGTGGTCGTGCGGACTCCGGTCTAAACGGGCACAGTATGGCATTCACTAAAAGAATATCATTACTATACACATGCACATATTTAACATCGAACAGAAGTATTTTGGTTTGTAGTAAAGTATAGGCTATTTTGGATACATGGTGGAACCATGCGTCTTTGTTTATTTTGATGGTCAGTGGCTTTAGTGAAGTTTATTCGCAAGAATTATATTTTTATTGGTTTACTGTGAGTGGTGGAACTTGTGTAAGTTAATGGTATTTTGGATATTTGTGTGCAGTTTATTAGATGTATTCTGTATCTAGTCGATGACGTAAACCGAAAGACCGTGAAACAAAGAAATGGAATGCTATTTTGAATGTTGACAAACAGTGGGGGTGATATTACATGTGAAGTTAAGTAATGCAAGTTCAACAGCTGCAACTACTTCTTCTGCCAGTGTCAGAAATCTGGAATAGGCCTATTTTAGTGAGGAGAATACTGTTAGACCTAGTGTTAATGACAAGCACATTCTCTTTCATATATGGGTGCCCTCCAAAATTTGTTTACAGACCTGTGTGGTGAATGTGGCAGTAAATCTTCGTGTCAACATCAGGGAGAAAGATGGGTTTAGTAATAAGTTACCTCTGAAGTGTGGGAAAAGTGATTTGTAAACTCAGGGAAGTTTTGATGCAGGAAATTCCACTAAAATACTTTTTTTTAAATAAAGTTAGCTTTTTCTCATTACTATATTTTTCAGCATTTTAAATGTTCCAGTTGCCTGCATTTTGATCCCATTACCTTCAAACTTGGTATGCACATACAACTTTGTGGTCTTAATAATATGTGGAATCCATTTTGAAAAATATTAATAACTTTCAGAAATATTTAGGTTCAAATTTGAAAAAAAAATGACTTATTTTAACAGAACAACAGGTCATTCTAAGAAAAAAATATTTTAATACTAAACCATTTGCACTGATTTTAAAAGTAATATCAATTTTTATTTGTAGACCATTGATGATCATTCCATAGAAGTTTTAGATTGATAACTTTAAAGTTGATGTACCTGGGACATATTCAAAATTTGCATATTTATTACATAAAATGTTATAATTTCTAAATGACTGAACCAAATAGCTTTAAGGTTTAGAATTAATTCCCTTAATTATGCTCACTTTAAAGAACCTACAAAATTTGGCGAAAATTGGGTGAAAATAGGCTACTGGAAAATTCATAACTTAATAGGGCAAAAATGTTATGGATATTGTGTGGTTAGGTGAAATGTGGGTCAATGCTGGTCACACAGTGTCTAAGGGTTGGAGTGACAACTCAGTTCAGGGGACAAGGAACGGCCGTCAGGCACAGGGGGTCGATTTATTATTCTACACGCTGGGCTATCACACGGCTTTGTTAATAATACACTTTCGCTCTTTAGGTCGAAAACAACTGGTGATTACCATGAAGACATGGACTACAACTAGTTTTTAAAATGGTTCCAGGAACAATTGTTACCCAACATCCCTGAACACAGTGTTATTGTAATGGACAATGCTTCGTACCACATAGTACAGATAGAATAAGCTCCGACAACTTCAAGTACGAAGCCGCGAATGTTGGAATGACTCGACCGCCATAGTGTAGCCTACCATGCGACAGCTCTCTGACAAAAGGACTCCTTCTCGGTAGTGCTGAATGAACATAGAACGAGCGATAACATTCTATATAATACATGAATTAGCCAAAATACCTTATAAAAGGAGGAGAAATAAATCAGGAGGCAATGTTTTAATAGATGTTTCCTCCTCCACCGTCTATGACCCACCCAGCCATCCCAAATATAGCGAAAATTACAGCAGTGAGCGCCATTGTTCAAATCAATCTTCCAAAAAGTACCATAACAGTACTGCCAACCTCGCCCTTACGGTACTATGTGAAACAAGAAAGTTCCCAATTCAGTCTCTAGTGGGCATCATTCGTGCGCAGCACTCAGTTCACGACTCTAATTATGCTAGTGTGCGCAATATTTCGCATCTCTGTACGGCTGAAATGAGTGTTTTTTGTTATCCGCTCTGTAATAACTATGCAGTATAATAAGTATGTGTATTTTTTCCGCACAACTTTGGTTTTGACAAAGGTTACAGCCTAACGCGCCCAGATCAATGGTTTTGTGTCAACCATGCCCCGCTAGCAGCGCTCGGCTAAGGCCGCACCTACACCCGACCATTCTTACCTTCGTTTTGTCCAATCCAATGGTTACAGTATTCTTTACATACAAACACAAACCTAACCCCAGACCTCCTTGCTTGTACTACTAACAATAATTTTGGGCCAGATAGTCGCTTAACCAAGTAGCAACCAATGGCTTTGTCTCGCCATGGCTTTAGAAGAGTACAGTTCAACTTTTCCATTAAAATTAACTAAAAGTAATTTAACAGCTTAGGCTTTCACGGCCGGCGTTCATAATTAAATACAAGTTTTTCGGGCTTGTAGGCCGTGGTCCAGACAGGATATCTCCCGACGTTTCACCGGAAACTATGTCCGACATTATCAAGGGTTCCGCTCCTTTCCTTGGTTCCGCTCCTTGTTCCACCCAACCAACAGTCATATTCAAACAACAATACTCCACTACTAGCCGTTACCCATTATTTCAAGCCTCTTCCTCATTCCACTGCTGACCAAGGAAAGGAGCGGAACCCTTGATAATGCCGGACGCAGTTTCCGGTGAAACGTCGGGAGATATCCTGTCTGGACCACGGCCTACAAGCCCGAAAAACTTGTATTTAATTATAAAAGTAATTTATGAACATTCATGATCTTTCAAGTAATTATTTTTCTTTAGACTGAGATAGGCTACTCAATACTCCCAATAATGTCAAAAGTACTCAAATCAAACTTACCAAGCAACTTTTGAAGATTTGATGGATGAGGCAGATAAATATGACCACTCTGATGTAACTTTTTGTACACTGATGACAAGTGAACATATTATATGGAAGCTGCCAAGAGTAACGTGTCTCCACTGTACCTACGATTGTTTGCCTAACATCTAAAAAATAATTTGCTCTAAAGGACACCATGTAGAGTTCGTCTTGAAACTGACCACACTATTTCAATAAATTTTGAGGCTATCTTACTACTATACCATTAACTTCAAAGCATTGAAACTTTGCACATGCAGTTAGTGATATCTCCTCAACACAGGGAAAGAATTATGGAAAGATCCAAATGCCCAGTTTATGTAAAATACATTTTAAATTTTACCTGAAAAATAATTTTTGAGAATGTTGTAATCTATTTAGGTACACTTTTCTCAGAAAGTAGCAGACAGAGAGCAACTAAACTGCCCATATATGTCGTATAGGCTTTGATTTACACAGTAGGTGAAAGATTTTATTCATTAGAATATTATTTGGCCAATTAAAAAATATTATATTTGATGTACCAAATTTTGGTAAATGTTTTGTAATATTAAATTTTTTATAGGGCTTGATATCTGTTAATATCCAGTTATATTTCACCTAGTGTGTTTATAATGACCCCCTGCATACCCATAAAAAAATTCATGACAATAAGTTCAGTAGTTTCAGAGAAAAGTGTACCTGAATATCAAAAAATATAAGTTACGGTAAATGACAAAAAAACAAAGACATGCGTTTTTGACACATATCAGCCTTTTAGAATTGTCCAGCTCCATACTCCTCTTCATTCTTGGTTTTCTCATCTTCTTTCTTCTTCTTTTCAGCTCTCTTCTTTATTCTGGCTTCTTTGGTCATCTCTTGGCCACTCTTTTCAGCTTCCTTCAGTCGCAGCATATCACTCTGGCGAAGCGCACATGCCATGTCATTGCCTGGTACAATGCCAAGTTTTTCATGCCATAAACAAACCTCAAATTAACCTCATATTTCTTCTCAACTAATTTTGATGTCATAGTTGATTTATTGCTGCCACATGAATTACATTGTATTTCCAATCAAGTGGCTAAGCCCCTTCTACTTTTTTCATCTTCCTTTAGTTCAAAACAGTCTACACCATCACAGTGTTTACATTTAGCAAATGAGTGTAGCAATGCAGAAAGTACACCTATATCTAGAATTGCATAACTATCACAACTACTTGCATTACTGACAGTAGAACGGGCATTACTCTCGGCTTCCAAATAATAGTTTCCTTTTTGAGGCACTGCTTGCTCTTCCAATGTCATGTTTTGAGTCGGTTGAAGGCAATCCAAAATCGCCCTTCACACCTTTGGCAACACGGCGATAATGCTTACATTTACCAAACTTCCTAATTCGACCCATAATAACACACGGGAACACAAAACTGTAAATAAATATTATAAAACCAACGACGACTGATCTACACGAGGTTACCACTGAAAATTCAAAACATCAACAAGTTTCCGCGGAAACCGATGCTTAGATGTTTCCATGGAGATTATATAAGCAAGGCAGCTACCAGAACTACTCAGATGTTTCCATGGAGATTATATAAGCTACCAGAACTACCAACAGACAAAACAAGACTTCCTATTAGCATGCCGAAAAACAACTTTTGGTGACAGTCCACGTCAGGTGGGCGTGGTCAGCTGAGCACCATAATTTAATGCCCCGAAAAAGGCATTTAGAGGGCCGGAAGGTGCAAAAATCATATGCCAGCTTATAGAATAGACCTTCCCTCACACATTTATCAAAGAAAAAAAAAATCCGATTTTTTCATCACTCAACTCTACAAGGTGTCCTTTAAGACTATAATGGTGTGCAATCATCACTCGAAAAACTTCTCTGTAGGATGTTCACAGGAGCATTCACTGCTGACAACTTTCTTCCATTTTCATCGCACTCAGAATTTTCAATGAACTGAAGTAGGCTAGTTCATCAAATGAATTTTTATCAGTAATGCAAAGAAACTTTTGTGGCACTTAATGTTTGGGAATCTGCAACCCATTGACAGCCAGCTCAATGCTGAGGTTATTTAGAATACACACAGAACCTGTAATTATGGGCACTGCATCACTCACATTCTTCAAGTACTTCACCAACTTGTCTTCTGTCTTGATATGTATTGTTACGTGCCACCCCCCTAGTGGCACATTTGTTAACTGGATTACGGTGGGGTACAAAGCACAACACCAATTACTGCTTAAAGAAATAATTAACTTTATTGTGGCCAGAAAATTACACGAATCAGCAAATACAAGCAATTAGGAGCCTTACTCCAGTTTCGTCAAGTCTCTTCCTTGAGCGCTCTTGGCCCTTCCACTTGTCAACAAACCACAGAAGTTAATCCTGCCGCTAATGAGCCTAGTGGCCTTGACAGAACTACATGCAACTTCTTTCTAATGTGCGCCTACTACAGTACTTACGAGCACTTGCTGCGCGCTGTCCACCAGCTGGGAGAAACAATGTCACTTAATTTCGACACCACAATATCTGACACTCAGTGAAAGCACACTTACTCAGAACACGGCAGTCCCCTGTATGTTCCTCACTTCGCCGCTACACTAGGGGTTTCGCAAGTCACCACACTTCTGTCGCTCAGAATAAACGCTCACACTAGCTCGTAAAACACAACAACAACTGCTTCACGGGTCACTCTTATATAGCAGGCCGGTGACTCAATAAATGGTTCTAGATCCATCCAGAGTCCACGGCTTCTCGAGGTTTCCACCGCTGGTCCAGTCACGAATCTTCTGGACTATCCCTTTGTCTGTAGTAGCCCTGTTGCATAAGGCGCGCGCAATACAGGAGGCAAGCCACAGCCCAGCCCCTGGGGCAGTTGTGACTCAAGCGGCGAGCGATGACACAAACTCACAGCCGTAACACCACCCCCTTCCTAAAAAGGCTGATCGTCCCGATCAATCATTGGTCCGTCTGTGTCCCTCCGTAGGCTGCCAGGCGATCTCGATGCACGATCTTCATCTTCGCCCTCGGGCTCCGCTGGATCCTGTAGACGACATCGTTGATCCGTTTCACGACTCGGTACGGGCCCTCCCAGGACTTCTGAAGTTTGGGTGACAGGCCTTTCTTCCGTAATGGGTTGAAGAGCCAGACCAGGTCGTCCTCGTGGAATCCGCCGGCATCCGTCTGCTGGTCGTATCGGGTCTTCATTCTGTCGGTCTCGATCCGCAGTTTCCTCCTCGTGAACGCGTGCACGTCCTCCAGTTGGTCGACCAGTTCTTGACAATACTGGCTTACCGGGATCGGATCATTCCCAGGTCGGCCAAAGGCAAGATTGACAGGTAGACGGAGCTCCCTCCCAAACATGGCCCGGGCTGGTGTGCACCCGGTGGCTTCATGCACGGCGGCGCGGTAGGCCAGGAGAAATAGTGGAAGATGTTTGTCCCAATCCCTCTGGTGCTCGCTGACGACTATTCGAAGATGGTTCTCGATGGTGCGATTGAATCGCTCTACCATCCCGTCGGACTGAGGGTGTAGTGGCGTTGTCCTTGTCTTCCGGATTCCCAGCAGCTGGCATAGGTTTTGGAACACCTGCGACTCGAAGTTCCTCCCTTGGTCGGAGTGCAGCTCCAGGGGTACTCCGTACCGGCTGACGAATTCCTTCACCAGGGTCTCTGCAATCGTCGCGGCTTCTTGGTTAGGGAGCGCATACGCCTCCGGCCATTTGGTAAAGTAGTCGCTGACGACTAATATGTAGCGGTTCCCTGCCTCACTTAACGGGAATTGCCCAGCAACATCGATGGCCACTCTCTCCATGGGGCCGCCCACGTTGTAGGTCTTCAGTGGACCCCGTCGTCTTCGTCCTGGGCCCTTGCTGGCTGCGCAATCGTGGCACCTCGCGCAGTGGTTCTCCACGTCTGTTCGGCATCCGATCCAGTAGAACCGCTCTCTCAGCTTCTCCAGGGTCTTCTTTATCCCTAGGTGTCCACCAGATGATCCTCCATGAACTTCCTTCAGGACTTCCTCCGTCATAGCCTTTGGAACGACGACTTGTTCCCGAGATGTCTTCCCGTCGGTGCTCTCCCAGGTACGGCAGATGAGGCCATCCCTTACAATCAGCGAGTCCCACTGTGCCCAGTAGGACTTAAACTTTGGGCTGCAGTCACTCACAATGTTCCACCCGGGTCTGGGGACACAGGCCCCCTTCCATTCGGCTATCAGTCCCAGGTCATCATCCTCTGCTTGTGCCCGCGTGAAAGATTCGCGGCTCCAGTTCCCTTGAAGTTCCACAGTAGTCCGCCGGCACAGTATCCCGGTGTTCTCCTCCCTTCGGGCACAGAAGGTGCAGTCTTCGGGGCACGGTCTTCGTGACAGGGCGTCGGCGTTAGAATGCAGTTGGCCTTTCCTGTGCTGAATCTCAAAGTTGTACTGTTGAAGTCTCTCTAACCACCGCGCGAGTTGACCCTCGGGCTGCTTGAAGTTCAGGAGCCACCGCAGGGATGCATGGTCGGTCCTGATGAGAAATTCTTGCCCGTACAGGTACTTGTGGAAGTGTTCAATAGTCTTCACGATGGCGAGCAGCTCCTTCCTGGTGACGCAGTAGTTCCTTTCTGGCTTTGACAAGGCCTTGCTGAAGTAGGCCACTACTCTCTCCTCGCCGTCCACTACTTGCGACAGGATCCCCCCTATGCCAAAGTCGCTGGCATCGGTATCGACGATGAACCTTGTTCCAGGTCTGGGGTAGGCCAGAATAGGCGCGGTGCACAGAGCCTGCTTGAGTTGTTCGAAGGCACTGTGGCATTCTGCTGTCCACGTGAAGAGTTGGTCCTTCTCAGTCAGTCGATGTAAAGGTTTGGCGATGTCGGCGAATCCTCTCACGAAGCGACGATAATAAGTGCAGAGTCCCAGGAAGCTTCGTAGTTGCGACTTGTCCTTCGGAACTGGCCACTCCCTCACAGCTGCGGTCTTCTCTGGGTCGGTGCGCACCCCTTCCTCGGAGACGATATGCCCAAGGTACTGGACCCGCTTCTGGAAGAGCTGACACTTCTTGGGGCTCAACTTCAGCTGGGCAGCCCGTAGCTTCAACAAGATCTCCTTCAGGTTGCTGTAGTGCTCCTCGAAGCTCCTCCCCAGAACGATGACGTCGTCTAGGTATACCAGGCAGGTCTTCCAGTGTAGTCCCCTCAGAATGGACTCCATTAGCCTTTCGAAGGTTGCAGGGGCGTTGCACAGACCGAATGGCATGACGGTGAACTGCCAGAGCCCGCTGCCCACAGAGAACGCCGTTTTCTCGCGGTCCTTAGGGTGGACCTCCACCTGCCAGTAGCCACTCTTCAAATCCAAGGTGGAGAACCATCTTATTCCTGATATGGTGTCCAGCGTGTCGTCGATCCGGGGTAGAGGGTAGCTGTCCTTTTTCGTGACGTCGTTCACCCGCCTGTAGTCCACGCAGAACCTGGTGGAACCGTCCTTCTTCTTCACTAGCACGACCGGAGAACTCCAAGGACTATGTGATGGCTCGATCACCCCTTGCTCCTTCATCTCTTCTACCATCCGGTCGACTTCGGCTTGCTTGGCGAGCGGGACACGTCGGAATGGGGCCCTAATCGGTGCGCTGTCCCCAACGTCGATTCTGTGCTGGACCAAGCTTGTCCTGCCGAAGTCTTTGCTCCCCACGGAGAAGACATCCTGGAATTCGCGTAGCAGGTCCTGAAGTTGGCGTGATTGCTCTTCGTCTAGATGGTCCTGGGATCCTTGGTACAGCTTCTGTAGTTCTTCTGGCAGGGCGCGTCTTCTTCGGTTGTCCGTCTGCAGGTGTCCGTCCGTCGTATCTGTGATGCGGGCAATTCCAGGTAACGGGCTCGCAGACTCCTAGGTTGGTGTCCCGGTGAACCGTAATGTCGTAGTCGTTCAGGTTGGACAGGCGGACGTACGGCCGAGACGTCGTGTTGATGAGAGTCTTGGCAACTAGCAATCCTTTTGTCTGGATGTCCTCATATTTTGGCTCGATGACAGCCGCCACACCCTCAGCAGTTCCGTCGACAATTACGGCAGCGCTGACTTCCGTCCTGGCGGGAACGATGACGTCCTCTCTCAGCCTTACTCGTCGTGCGGCGACGGCCTCGTGTGCTGGTTGCAAAGCAAGTTCCTCACTTCCGAAGTGCAGAGTGTTGGTACTCAGATCCAAGATTATGTTGTTCTGGTCCAGGAAGTCCAGTCAGATGATCACTTCATTTGATACGTCAGCCACAAGTACTGGATGCTTTATCGCCCGTCGACCAATGACGAACTCCAGTGATGCTTCGCCATGTACCGGTGCGGTCTCTCCGGTCGCGGTTATTAGCTGGAGGTTCCTTTGTGTGGGTTGCACTCTCCACTTCGGGATCACGGTGGGGCTGACGATGGTCCTCGATGCTCCCGTGTCGATTAGCATGGGCCAGCTCACTCCGTTGATAACTCCGTCGACCATCAGGCTGCTATTGTCCCTCCGTAACTTCGTCACACGGACTTGGACTGCCGGGGCTTGACGACTGTCACAAGCCAACCTTTGCCCCCCAAGGCTGGCTAATACTCGTTTCCCTGGGCCGCGCGGTTTTCAGACGACTGACTTCCCGTCGGATACCCTCGGCGGCGGCGATCACCGCAGTCCTTGCTCAGGTGGCCTTTCTTACCGCAGGTCCAGCAGGTCGGTAGTCCTCTTCCGGGCCGCCTCTCCGGTTGTCTTCCGGCTGTGTCGTTGCTGGTAGTGCCGCGACTATCGAAGAAACGGCTTAGCGCCTCCATCAATTCGTCGGCCAGGGGCTTGGTCTCGTTGGGTTTTGCTGGTTCGTCAACGTCCACTTGGCGCACCCGCGCGTGCATTCTAGATGCCTGTTTCGCCGTCTCAAACTCAAGTGCGTGGCTCAGCGCATCTGCCAGGGTCTTATTGCGCGTGAGTCGCAGCGCCTGTTGAGTGTCCGAGTCCCGTAGTCCGTCGGTGAAGGTTTGCGTCGCAATCTGCTCCAGAAAGTCGGCCGGTGCTGTTGGGTAGGCTAGCCTTACGAGGCGTGCGATGTCCATCTCGAACTCCTGCAGGGTTTCCGCGTTCTTTTGTACCCGGGTCCGGAGCTGCATCTGGTAGGCCTGCTGAAGATGGCTATCCCCATATCTGGACTCCATATGTGCGATCAGTGAAGCGTAGTCCTGGGATCCGGTCGGGATGGCCTGAAGGACGTTAAGGGCGTCCCCTCTCAGCGCTACAATGAGAGCTGTAGCCTTTTCCGTGCTGTTCCAGTTGTTTATGGAACAGGCTGCCTCGAACTGACGTAAATAGGTGCTCCACGGGACCTTTCCGTCGAAGGTTGGGGGCGTCACTCTGCTCTGTCCCGTTCCTGGTGTCCCCGGTGTACCTGTGGGCGGGCGTCGGCGCAGCTCGGCAACTTCCTCTTGAAGAGCGTTGACTTTCTCTTCCACCCCCGTGAGTGGGCGTTGGCGCAGTTCGGCTACTTCCTCTTGTAGGGCTTTGACTCTCTCATCCACCCCGGTCGGCGGGCGTCGGCGCAGCTCGGCGACTTCCTCTTGTAGGGCTTTGAATCTATCTTCCATCCCTGTCGGCGGGTGTCGGCGCAGCTCAGCAAATTCCTTTTGTAGAGCGTTGAATCTCTCTTCCACCCCCATCAGCGGTCGTTGGCACAGCTCGGCAACTTCCACTTGCAAGGCGTTGAATTTCTCCTCCACCCCCATCAGCGGGCGTTGGCGCAGCTCGGCAACTTCCACTTGCAAGGTGTTGAACTTCTCCTCTACTGCCGCGACTTCCTCACGTAGGCCCTGTTCTAATTTCCTTTGGCTCTCCTCTAATTTCGTCAGCAGACACTCTTCCAGATTTTTCTGGCCATCCAGAAATTTGGCGGTTAGGTCCTCTGCTAACTTATTCTGGCTGTCTTCCATCTGCTTCAGGTCCTCCGCTAACTTATTTTGGCCTTCTTCTAATTTGGAAGTTAGGTCCTTTGCTAACCTATTTTGGCTGTCCTTCAGGTCCTCTGCTAACTTCTTCTGGGCGTCTTCCATTTTGGCAGTTAGGTCCTTGGTTAAATTCTTCTGGCCGTCTTCTATGCCATTTAACTTTTCTAGCAATGCTGCCAATTGCGCCTCCATTTTAGTTGTTTGCCTTGTAAAGGGCATGCACTCACAGGAAAATTTTAAAAAAATTGACCTGCTCGGGTTTTGAAACCAGGACCGTCAGGTGTTGTGCTTGAGTTCGTAATCCCGCTTCTGACACCAGTTGTTACGTGCCACCCCCCTAGTGGCACTTTTGTTAACTGGATTACGGTGGGGTACAAAGCACAACACCAATTACTGCTTAAAGAAATAATTAACTTTATTGTGGCCAGAAAATTACACGAATCAGCAAATACAAGCAATTAGGAGCCTTACTCCAGTTTCGTCAAGTCTCTTCCTTGAGCGCTCTTGGCCCTTCCACTTGTCAACAAACCACAGAAGTTAATCCTGCCGCTAATGAGCCTAGTGGCCTTGACAGAACTACATGCAACTTCTTTCTAATGTGCGCCTACTACAGTACTTACGAGCACTTGCTGCGCGCTGTCCACCAGCTGGGAGAAACAATGTCACTTAATTTCGACACCACAATATCTGACACTCAGTGAAAGCACACTTACTCAGAACACGGCAGTCCCCTGTATGTTCCTCACTTCGCCGCTACACTAGGGGTTTCGCAAGTCACCACACTTCTGTCGCTCAGAATAAACGCTCACACTAGCTCGTAAAACACAACAACAACTACTTCACGGGTCACTCTTATATAGCAGGCCGGTGACTCAATAAATGGTTCTAGATCCATCCAGAGTCCACGGCTTCTCGAGGTTTCCACCGCTGGTCCAGTCACGAATCTTCTGGACTATCCCTTTGTCTGTAGTAGCCCTGTTGCATAAGGCGCGCGCAATACAGGAGGCAAGCCACAGCCCAGCCCCTGGGGCAGTTGTGACTCAAGCGGCGAGCGATGACACAAACTCACAGCCGTAACAGTATCCATTCCTGCTTAAATTTATTACTGTTGGAGGAGAAGTGTTCAGATATATCCGATAGACTGTTCACAGAATTCTCTTCTTCGTAGTGTCTGAAGTCTTCCAAGCTCGCTTCTATGGCTTTATGCGAGATTTCCTACCTCTGCATCACACAGTCGTCTAGAAGAAGACCCAGGAGTGGATAGCTATCCTGGCAAATTCGAAAATATTGAAGATACTGCATCAGGTTTCAACTTCGGATAACTCCTAGCTAATGTCTTTATTTCCCCATCAACTTGCTCTGTCCTGATAACAGAGCTATCAGGAAAATGTTTTATACAAATTATAGGCTTGCTCACTTTAGAGAAGTCAGTGGGAATTTCTCTAGGCCATATATTTCTTAATTTTTCGTCCTTTGGGAGAGAAAATGTAGAAACATTTTCATGCTGAGATCTGTAATTGTTCTTACAGCCAGCCACATTACAGCATCTCGGCATTTTGATTTCCTGTAAAGGGACACATTCATTAAATATCTAACTTTAACTCAGATAATTAACTTAGCATGCATTCCAATTGTCCTTAACATCCACAATATTAGGCTAACGTAAGTTCGTACATAACCTGCACCACACGTGCGTTTGATTAACCTGTATCATTAATGAGAAATTAAGTATCGCAAGTGTTAACACTTACGTGATTATTGCAGCTACATGATGCACCACAACACAAGTTGGATGTAAAGTTGGACATTACACTTTATAAAACACTAACTATTCTCACACTGCTGTTCACAAGAAATTCACAAACAAGTCTACTCAACCGGGGTCACTACTTCGCCTACGTCACAGACAAGATGGCTGCTCGCACTGGGGCCAGTATCTTTCGTTGGCCACGGGAGCGTGCGAGGTGACGCATCAAGGATACACCAACTGCAACTGTCAGATCGGTGGTCTAGTTATATTACACATGTGAAAGAATATAATAATAATAATAATAATAATAATAATAATAATAATAATAATAATAATAATAATAATAATAATAAAATCTCTTGTTTTCCTGTCAACTTTGAATTCTTCTAGAATAGTGTGTGTCGATCTACTGAGTCATAAACTCTCCTGAAGTCTGCAAAAGTGAGCACTTTTGCCAGGTTTTACGCATTTTACGGATTTGCAAGATGATTTTATGATTGAGAATTTGTTTTGCACAGGACCTGCCTTTCCTGAATCCTGTCTGATATTCGCCAATTAGGTGTTCCTTTTGTTTTTCAAGTCTCGTGATTATGGCTTTAGAAAGAATTTTGCACGCAACAGATAGTAAGGATATTCCGCTGTAGTTATTAATGTCTGTTTTACCCCTTTCTGTGTAGTGGGCGTATTTCCAGTCTTCAGAAATTTCCCAAGTAATCCAGATATCTTCACGATTTACTTGAACGTTTTGAGCTAGGCTTTCACTCTTTAATTTCTATTTTCGCTAAAGCTAGCCAGACGTTATGTCATAGTCTCCAATGATCACTCCATCGAAACCGAAATTACGAAGTCAATCACCCTCATCAGTTAGATAAAGATGGAATCGAAAAGGGTTCTTCTAATCAATGGCTATATTGTGGGACCCTTCACGCGGCAACAACAAGTTCATGATAATATACTTGGGTGTTAAAATGTGTCTGATAGCCCTGGGAGCAGAAAAAATCAACATCATCAGTTAAATAAGTTCTATCGCGCTCCACAGGTGGGCATAAAGATGTAAAATAGTAACAACAACAATAATAATAATAATATTAATAATAATAATAATAATAGCGGTAAACCCGGGATATTAAAGCATGAGTTTATTTCAAATTGAATATACCTAGGTACAACAAAGTAGAAGTAACGTAATAAGTGAACGATGTTTTATTGGAAAAGTGACAGTCAGTCTGAAAGACTAGACTTTGTATCATTTTAAATGCTACAAATGCTGAAAAATGCTAGAAAGGCTGGAGGCTTCTCGCTTCGCTCGACGCCAAAGACTCTTGACATGTTAGAAAATTATCTGCATAATACTTATCTTGCTTTATAATACTTTACCTTGTTTCAAATTACTCGCCAACGGCAAGTGTAAACCAAGGTCAAGCGCGCGGGATGCCGTCACGCTCACCAGAGCGCGCGGGGATTGCCCCTTCCATCCAGTCTAAAACCACTTATAGTGGGCGATGTATTGAAGATAAGAGATATGCTCTCGCGGACTTTTCTGTAGAACTTTTCATGCTGACCAATTCTTACGCTAATAGTATATTGATATTTTTAATGGTTTGCCCAGCGTAAGCTTAAGAAGCGCTCGGACGCCAAGTTTGTTTTCGACTTCTTCACTGAAATCATTACTGCTTAGCTTCCTTTGATCATACATAAATTATTTTCTACAGAATCTTTCCTCGAGTTATCCTTTACAGAATGGTGAAAACCGCATCAAAATCCATCCAATGGTTCTCGAGATTACCCGTGACATCCAAGAATCGGAGATTTTTGTCTTATACTAACGAAGTAGAGATTGTCGGGGAACACATGCACCAAGCGGTACTATGACGTCACACACCTCAGTGCATCTGGGTACATTTCGTCCCGTCACCGTAACGTAACGCCAGACCCCAGCGAAACGACGAAGTCGACAAGATCATTTAAAATGATAAAATCATACACACATACTGCTGGACACAAAAATTACTACACCTATAATTAATCACCCATGTGCGAAGATATTAAATACGCAGGCTGTACCATTGGTACGTGATTGCAACATGTGGCATAGGGACTCATCGTTCATTGCTTGAAAGGGCCATACAACAGTCTAGAAAGTCAACTTGTGGGTGTTAAGAAGCAGAAGAGTACGCCACTGTCCTCACAAAAACAATCGTCATCAGTAGAGTTGTTGTTCCACTCCATTTGTTTCCTTACAGCTGATCACCAGTCCCTGGTCGAATACGGAAATACTGCCCTGATGCACAAGGGGTACAGTTTTTTCCTCATCACTTTTGACACAGGAATACAATCCTTACAATAAATTGCAACACGCATTGAAAGGTGCAAAGAAAGAATGGAGTGAAACAATCCCACGTAGAAGGAATGTTACTGACAACGACGATATCGCCACCCTGACCCATTTGAACGGGATCGAATGGCCGAACTGCACGAAACTGAATTGTCATCTCGTGGTATATAGCCGTTCATCTTGTCCATGCAGCCACCACTGTGACACGATATACCCACCCATCATTTTGGTTCTTTGTTACATGCCCTTGTGTAAGTTCCCAGTGCCCTCCGCATCGTTGCGTAGTGCCTAGCATTCTTGGCTCTCACTATGGAGGCCCGTGTTCGAATCCCGGCTCTGCCAAAAAAATTATTTCTGGTTTGAAGTCTGGAACGGGGTATACTCAGCCTCACGAAGCAAAACTGAGAATAGGGGGTTCAATTCCTACCTCGGTCATCCTGGAAGAGGTTTTCCGTGGTTTCCCACTTTTACTGTACTCCAAGCAAATGCCTGGTACCTAATATAAGGCCACGGCCGCTTCCTTTACTAATCCTATCCCAATTACAAATACACAAACTAGTACATACATCACAGTGGCACAGGTTATCAGACAAAATCTACAAAGTACACGGGGCTACATGACCACGATGTCGCAAACCCCCTAAAAACAACCAGTGGAAACTGTATATCTGTCCATTTTTCCTGCTGTTTCGCACATCCAACAATCAAGTACGACGGGGCTAAATATACTTTGGTGTTAAAATGTGTCTGATAGCCTGTCTTATTGTGGTATCTGCAGTAGTATTGTGTGTATTGCAGGTGAGAATTAGGAAGGAGGCGGCCGTGGCCTTTAGTTGGGAATCACCTTGGCATTTGCCTGGGGTAGAAGTGGGAAACTACGGAAAACAACTTCCAGGATCGCTGAGATGGGAATCGAACCCACCTCTTCTCCTAAATGAACTAACAACAACAACATTAGACTGGTGCAGACAAAGCCGTCAATGGTCTGTGGAACAGAGGATGACGATTTTGAGTCACGGTTTACGATATAGCACTCAGATGGGCGTGCGGAAACCTGGCGAATTTACCTGATTGCGTTGTGTCAAGAATAATACAGTATTTGGTGCATGTGGTGTTTATCATGGTGCGGGCTCGGCCCATTAGTTTTGGTCAATGGTAAAATGGACCGCAACATTTTAGACAAAACCATGCGTCCCACACGGTGGCAACAGTTTGGAATCGAACATTTTCTGTATCAGCATGATAATGATCCTGTCCACAAAGAAAATACAATATCATCGTGGTTCGAAGAACATCAGGTGGATTTGCTGGACTGGTCTGCATAAAGCTCTGTCCCACGTCGTAGCCGTGCTCGTTAAATCGTGCACCACGACCGCGAGAGTAGCTGCAGCAAGTCCGGAGATAGCAGGTACGAACCCCAGCGCTGGCAGCGACTCTCTTGAGTGTGGTTATTCCCCAAATGTTTCCACACTCCCTCCAGGCAAATGCCGGGATAGTACATTACTTCAAGTCCCGGTGCACCTACTGTACCTCATCCCTGTCCCTAATACAGTTACACACAATACTACAGTCACCACTTACGTACAGGGTATCAGACCCAACTACAAGGGGATGATGACCAAGATGTCCCAAGCCCCTAAAATACATTTACAGCAACAATATTCTCAAAGCTCTGACCCGAACCCCATCGAACATCTTTGGAATGAACTAGAGCTTCGGATGCGTGCCAGATCAATTCGTTCAAAAAACCGGCAATAACCTACTACAGTATTCACTTGCCTTCAGTAGGAACGGAAAGAAATCCCACCTTCAGTGTATCAGAACTTAGTGGAAAGTCTTCCGGGATGATTAAATGCTGTAAGAGTAGCAAAAGAAGGTTCTACGCGCTACTCGAGCTCTATGTTGGATATCTCGGAAGGTATGAATGGGAGCTATTTGAAAATTGGCACACGTATAGATAATAATATTGCAGTTTAATTTCCAGGAGGCCATACATGGCAGTGTTGCCAAAATGATTATAAGCCTGCTGATAAGTCCAATATTTAAATGCATATAACTTCTACACTAGCAATTGGATTTCAGCCAAAATTTGTATGTGCTATGTGCACCATAACAGATACGACTATGCGTATTCTTAAGAGCAACCAGTGTTGCCAACTGTTAAAAAATGGTGTCTCTATTTTTGTTTCCTAATATCAATATATCATAAAGTATGCAAGCCAATAGCTCTAAAATTTGCACACGTATAGTACCTGACATTCTAGATTAATTTGGAGTAATTAATATACGTCAGTGCTGCCAACATGATTCTAAGCCTGCTGATCAATTTTAAAATGCCTGTAACTTCTATACTAACAAATGGATTTCATTCAAAATTATCACAACAAGAGATCATATTATTGCAGATTATTTCTGACCAATACATGTATGTCATTGTTGCCAACATGATTTTAAGCGCGCTGTTAGATCCAATGTTTAACTGCATGTAACATCCATGCTATCCATTGGACTTCAACCAAATTTTGTATTCTGTACCTTAAGAGATGGAAACAAGAATATATTCAGTCACCAGGGCTGCCAACTGTAGTTCTCTATTAGGCTACATTATGCCAGGTATACAGTATTTCGAACCAATTAGAAATTTCTATATTACCAATTTAATTTTGTCATTATTCTAGATAGATCCATATAGATTAATCAATGGCAGGAATTTTAAATTTTAAGAAAAGTAGGCTCTTTAGTTCGTCACGGAACTTCTTGTTTTATTTTCTTTGTAATATTTAATATTCTGTAGGGCATGATATCAGTTTATATCCAGTTAGGGGTATTTCATCTATTGTGCTTATATATATATAGGGATTTTAATTCGTTCTTTGTAAGGATATTTAGGTGGTCTTGTGACATTTGTTTTAAGGGGCGGAATATCAAAGCCATCTTTACCTTCAACGACCGCTCATCAGGTACAGTAATTTAGGATATAAAGGTTTAGTAAGATATTCCATGTTGATAAAATATGGATAAACAAGCGTATTTAGGTCATGTGGAAGGCATATTTACTTGTAGATTTAAACTATTTACTAACCAATGGAATCCTTATTTTTTGTACCATTTTAGCCAACTTTCGAATTTTGCAAAAAATGAAAGTAGACTTATGAGATCTACACGGACCAAAAGTTGACAGTCTGTGTGTGAGGGTGTGAGTGTGTATATGTGTTCCTCCTTGTCAATTCAAACACAACGAAACCGAATTGAACGAAATTTGTTGCAGAGGTAGCACTAGTAAAGGGCACTACAGTGTAATGTTTTTATCGCTGCCATCTTTACCAAAACTGAATGGCGGCCACCCAAACTTTCAAAACGAAAAATCAAATTACGTCTAAACTAATCATCCGATCTCTTCCAAATTTGCTAACAACATGCCTTCATACGGGGCGTGTGTTGCGCCCAAACTACAAGGTCATCAGCCGTACCATTTCGAGATGGTGGCCGTGAGAATTATTAAAGCATTATAACCCATAACTTGGAACCCACCAATTCCGATTATCGAACCGAGGGAGGTTTAAGCTATCCTAAGTGACCTACCTAGAGATCTCGGGTTCGAATCCCGGACGGGGTAGATATTTTTGCTACCAGATTATCATTTTAAATTTTGTAAATATTGTCAATTACAGTACAGTAAGTATGTAGTTATTTTTAGTTGTAAGTATGAAGTTAATTTGTTTATTAGATATATGTCATTGTTCTATTAGACTATGGTGTGTGAGTGTGTCTGGTGAGGGTGCATGTGAGTGGGCCTGGTGACAGACTGTTTTAGTGGTAGTATTTGTTGTTGGTGAAACTTTAGTATTTTTTTCGTTAGTAGAATTTTGGTATTTAATTGTTAGTAGAAGGTTAGTATTTTGTAGTAGAATTGCTCTTTACTTATTCTGAAAGGGAGTAGCAGCCTTTCAGAATAAATCAATTCTTTACTAGTCTAATAGACGGTTAAGATATTGATAAATTAAGCCAACTAATGGCTACACTGCGTTCTGCTGCACGGCTGAAAGCAACGGGAAACTACAGCCGTAATGCTATTCCCGAGGATATGCACCTCTCTATGCATAATTACATGTGATGATGGCCTCCTCCCTTGTAAAATTTCAATCCGGAGGTAAACTAGTCCCCCGTTCGGATCTTCGGGTGGGGACTACTCGAGAGGGGGTTAACATCGCAGAAGTGACAAAGAGGAAATCTGACATTCTACGGATCGGAGCGTGGAATGTTAGAAGTCTGCTAGGAAGTGGAAAGTTAGAAAACTTAGAACGGGAAATGGATAGGTTGAGGTTGGATTTGGTTGGGATTAGTGAAATGCGCTGGCAGGAAGAACAGGACGTTTGGTCAGGAGACTATAGGGTCATTAGCGCTAAATCAAACAATGGCCAAGCAGGAGTTGGTCTCATATTGAGTAGGAAACTTGGACAGCGGGTGGAATATTGTGAGCAATATAGTGAACGGATTATTGTAGCAAAAATCAATACTACACCTACGTGCACCACAGTGGTACAAGTCTATATGCCTACCAGTCAAGCTGATGATGAGGATGTTGAAAAGGTCTACGAAGAAACAGATGACATTGTGAGGTATATCAAAGGTGATGAAAATGTTATAGTAATGGGAGATTGGAATGCTGTGGTAGGAAAAGGGAGAGAAGGGAAGATAGTAGGAGATTTCGGATTAGGTGAAAGGAATGATCGAGGAAGCAGGCTGATGGAATTCTGCACCGAACATGAGTTGGTCATAGCTAACACCTTATTCAATAACCACAATAGAAGAATATACACATGGATGAGACCAGGAGATACAGGGCGTTACCAAATCGACTTCATTATGGTCAAGCAGAGGTTTCGAAACCAGATTTTGGATTGTAAAACATATCCTGGTGCTGACATAAACTCTGACCACAATCTGGTTGTAATGAAACGCAGCTTAAAGTTGAAGAAACTGAAGAAAAGTCAAAAGCCAAAAAGGTGGGCAATAGACGGACTGAAAGTAAAGGATGTAAACGAAAGATTCAAGAAGAGTATAACGGAAGGACTAATGAAAAATCCTAAGCGGACTTCAATTGCAGACGAATGGGCACTTTTGAAAAATGAAATAACAAAATCCGCAGAAGAAAACATTGGTAGGAAAGAAAGAATAGGTAGAAAACCGTGGATCACTCAGGATATACTAGAATTGATGGATGAAAGGCGGAAACACAAGAATCTAAGAGATGAAAATGGGAAAGCAGAATACAGACGTCTGAGAAATGAGGTTAACAAGAAGTGCAAGGAAGCGAAAGAAGAATGGTTGAAAGAGAAATGTGCAGGTATAGAAAATTGTCTGAAATTAGGAAAAGTAGACACAGCTTATCGAAGGATTAAGAATACTTTGGGGGAAAAGAAGACTAAGTGCTGTAATATTAAGGACACAAATGGAAAGCCTCTAACAGATAGGGAAGAAAAGGTTGAGAGAAGGAAAGCTTACATAGAGTGCTTGTATAAGGGAAAGGAGATTGAGAATCATGTAATGGAAAGGGAGGAGGAAATTGATGAGGATGCAAAAGGAGATTTAATATTGAGATCAGAATTTGACAGAGCATTAGAGGACTTAGGCAGGAACAAAGCACCAGGCATAGATGATATACCGATTGAGTTGCTACGCTGCATAGGAGATGAAGGTCTGATCAGGTTATTTCACTTGGTGTGTAGGATTTATGAGACAGGTGAGGTACCCCCTGATTTCAAGAAGAATGTTATCATCCCTATACCAAAGAAAGTGGGAGCTGACAGATGTGAAGATTACCGTACAATCAGCTTGATTACTCATGCTTCAAAGATCCTGTCTAGAATAATTTACAAGTGGATTGAAAGCCAGATAGAAACGGAGTTGGGTGAAGACCAGTTTGGTTTCAGGAGAAATGTAGGAACAAGGGAAGCTGTACTAAGTCTTAGGCTGATTCTGGAAGGTAGAATAAGGAAAGGTAAGAGAACGTTCATGGCATTTGTAGACTTAGAAAAGGCTTTTGATAACGTTGATTGGACTAAATTGTTTGACATTTTGAAATCTATTGGAATAAAGTACAGGGATAGGAGGGTGATATACAATCTATACAGAAACCAGACAGCAGTCATTCGAGCTGAAGGACATGAGAGAGAAGCTGGTATTCAGAAAGGTGTAAGGCAAGTCTGCAACTTATCACCCATACTTTTCAATCTTTACATTGAACAAGCAATGAAGGAAATTGGAGAAAAATTTAAAGTGGGAGTGAAGATTCAAGGAGAAATAATTTCAACTCTGTGATTTGCTGATGACATCGTCATCTTGGCCGACACGCCTGAGGATTTGAATCAGTTTTTGAATGGTATGGACTCCGTCTTACAGAATGAATACATGATGAAAATTAATAAATGTAAAACAAAAATACTGGAATGCAGCCGAAATAAATCAGAAACTTCTATGGAGATCAAATTGGCAGGTGAAAAGCTGAAGGAAGTTGGAGACTTCTGTTACTTAGGAAGCAGAATAACCAGTGATGGACGAAGCAAAGAGGATATAAAAAGTAGGTTGGCTCAGGCAAGGAAAGCCTTCCTACAAAAAAGGAATCTGTTGACATCGAATATAGATTTAGGTATTAGGAAGTCATTTTTGAAAGCCTTTGTCTGGAGCGTGGCGCTCTATGGAAGTGAAACTTGGACTATTGGTGCAGCAGAAAAGAGGAGAATTGAAGCATTTGAAATGTGGTGTTACAGGAGAATGATGAAGATCAGATGGGTAGATAGGGTTACAAACGAAGAGGTATTAAGGCGAGTGGGAGAGGAGAGATGTTTCTGGCGACTGCTAATGAAGAGAAGAGATAGGTTGGTAGGACACATACTAAGACACCCAGGAATAGCAAGCTTAGTTATGGAAGGAAGGGTCGAGGACAAGAACTGTAGGGGTAGACCAAGGTTAGAATATGTTAAACAGATTGCCTCGGATGTAGGGTGTGGTAGCTATGTAGAGATGAAACGATTAGCTCAGGACAGGGAGGCATGGAGGGCTGCATCAAACCAGTCAAAAGACTGAAGACTCAAACAACAACGATTGCACAATCACTAATGTAGAAATTAAAAACGTTGTCCGTAGGATTTGAGTTGTTGATTCTGTAGGGGTTTTGCGACAGCATGGTCATGTAGCCCCGTGCACTTGGGTATGTGTAGAATTTGTCTGATAACCTGTGTCACTATGATGTATGTGTTTGTGTGTATTTGTAATTGAGGTAGGATTTGTGTAGGAAGCGGCCGTAGCCTTAATTTAGATACTCTCCCGGCATTTGCCTGGAGTAGAGGTGCGAAACCACGGAAAACCACTTTCAGGATGGCTGAGGTAGGAATCGAATCCGCCTCTTCTCAGTTTTGCGAGTACCCAATTCCAGCCCTCAGATCAAAATTGATTTTCTTGGCAGAGCCGGGAATCAAACCCCGGCCTCCGCGGTGCTTGCCACTACACATTGAGGTGGACCGCATGATTTGAACCAGGGACGTCTCACAGCTGAAATATCCGCGTTTTGTCGAGTTCGACAGGGTAGACTATTGTAAATGTAGTCTAATTTCTCTATCAGAACAGCTAATGGAGAGCAAGAAACCATAAGATCGCCGATGGTGAGCTTCGATCACAGCTACCTCGCTAATTTTTGCCTCCATTGTCATCGCGCTGAGTTAACCTGGTCGGTACGAATAGTGATATAAAAAGGTGAATCATGATTTTCCCATATTCTATTAATCAGACGTTTAAAAAACATCGACACAAAGCAGCATACCATTTTCAAGAAAGTAAGGTAACACAACTTCATCAGACCTCTCTCCTGTTCTCACTTGTGGTGACAACCGGAAGATCCCAGATCAAGAGTAGTGAAAATGAAAATCCACAGCCTGCTTCCAGTCTCCGACCGGGTCAGGAATGGAATGAATGAAGCCCCCATCTAGCGACGAGGATATGGACTGTGCCGGCTGCCGAGGCCTGACGTACTCCTCTGGGGCAATGATTAAATGAATGACAGATGAAATGAAATGATAGTGGAGAGTGTTGCTGGAATGAAATTTCGACAGGGAAAACCGGAGTACCCAGAGAAAAACCTGCCTGCCTCCGTTTTGTCCAGCACAGATCTCACATGGAGTGACCGGGATTTGAACCACGGACCCAGCGGTGAGAGTCCAGCGTGCTGCCACCTAAGCCACGGAGGCTTCTTAGATCAAGAGCAGTCAAGCTCACAATGTGTATACCTCGTTAACTCACTTTAGGAACACCCTGTTCATCTCACATTAGGTAGCTGTCATCGTACTAATATCACAGCCAGTTTTTATCTCAGGCTGAGCTGGCAGAGCCCACAGCTCGCGCTCATGCATTAATATACTGGAATGCTTAAAGCTGAAACTTCATTCAATTTCGTTTCAATAAACATATTGCCCACCACCCAGTCCAGACGTCAGTAGGTCACCGAAGCGCTCGCTTCGAATCCCACCATCCGCCATCCTATGGTTTCCTACTCTCCATTAGCCATTCTAACAGAGCAATTAGGCTACATTTACAATACCTTGTCAGTAAGGGGGTAGTGGCGCTTCTAAATAGTGTCATGGCCGCCGCGTGAGTCCAAGCCAATATCTCTCGAACACATGGTCCGATTTTGACAATAAAAGTGTCGTTGGACTCGAGCTAACTTTCTCTTTCCTATGGGCCACTCGTTATATTTTTGAAAATTTTTTAGAAAATTTTTGTTTTCGAAAGTAAGTGATAGTTTGAAAACCAAACATGATTGTTGTGCCATGGCTCAAACGAACGGTCTCTATGACCTATATCTTCTATAGTAAAACTTCTTTATTTTTTATGTTTTTTTTTTGAAAACACTCGAATTTTGAAAATCCTATATTTTGGAAACTAGGAACTATACAAAAAAGTTTGTTTGACATAAATGAAAGGTCCCTACCCCTTCTACCCCTAGAATAAATTTCAAGTCTCTAGGAAATAAACTTGACAGTAGTACTAGGTCAGGGGTTCTGCTACACTTAGGAAGTTGTGAGCCCCTGCGACCTTGGAATGGAAGGAGTCATGCTGGAAGGGCGTGCTTGGATTCGTTTTTTTCGTCTCGTTGCGCTCTTTACGGAAATGTAGGTGTCGAAAAGGTGAAAACCTGGAAACATGGTTTTTTGGGGTAAAACCGTGATTTTAGACTTTTTGCTATATCTCGCGAACCAATTATGCTAGAGGCGTGTACGACGGGTCCGAGGACTCGGGGTGACATCCTCATTGCTATGGGCCACTCATTATAATTTTAAAAAATAATTGGATACTCGATTTTGGGATAAACAAGTGTTTTTTGTGATTTTTGCTGATATCTCACGAACCAATAAGCCTAGAGACTTGTACGAGGTGTCATTTTTTTTCGTCGCGTTGTCCTCTTGCAGAGGATGTTTCGTGTTGAGCAGGAATGAAAAACCATGTTGAGGTAAAACCGTGATTTTAGACTTTTTGCTCTATCTCGCAAACCAATAACGCTAGAGACGTGTACGAGGTGTCCTAGGACTTGGGCTAACGCCCCCTTTCGAATATGGTAGATATGTTTTCCAAAAAATAATTTACAAAGAGCCTAACGCCATACATGTTGAGAAAACTTTTTGTAGTAGTGCTAGGTCAGGGGTTCTGCTACACTTAGGAAGTTGTGAGCCCCTGCGACCTTGGAATGGAAGGAGTCATGCTAGGAGGGCGTGCTTGGATTCGTTTTTTTCGTCTCGTTGCGCTCTTTACGGGAATGTAGGGGTCGAAAAGGTGAAAATCTGGAAACATGGTTTTTTGGGATAAAAACGTGATTTTAGACTTTTTGTTATATATCGCGAACCAATTATGCTAGAGGCGTGTACGACGGGTCCAAGGACTCGGGGTGACGTCCTCTTTGCTATGGACCACTCGTTATAATTTTAAAAAATAATTGGATACTCGATTTTGGGATAAACAAGTGTTTTTTGTGATTTTTGCTGATATCTCACGAACCAATAAGCCTAGAGACTTGTACGAGGTGTCATTTTTTTTCGTCGCGTTGTCCTCTTGCAGAGGATGTTTCGTGTTGAGCAGGAATGAAAAACCATGTTGAGGTAAAACCGTGATTTTAGACTTTTTGCTCTATCTCGCAAACCAATAACGCTAGAGACGTGTACGAGGTGTCCTAGGACTTGGGCTAACGCCCCCTTTCGAATATGGTAGATATGTTTTCCAAAAAATAATTTACAAAGAGCCTAACGCCATACATGTTGAAAAAACTTTTTGTAGTAGTGCTAGGTCAGGGGTTCTGCTACACTTAGGAAGTTGTGAGCCCCTGCGACCTTGGAATGGAAGGAGTCATGCTAGGAGGGCGTGCTTGGATTCGTTTTTTTCGTCTCGTTGCGCTCTTTACGGGAATGTAGGGGTCGAAAAGGTGAAAATCTGCAAACATGGTTTTTTGGGATAAAAACGTGATTTTAGACTTTTTGTTATATATCGCGAACCAATTATGCTAGAGGCGTGTACGACGGGTCCAAGGACTCGGGGTGACGTCCTCTTTGCTATGGACCACTCGTTATAATTTTAAAAAATAATTGGAAACTCGATTTTGGGGTAAACAAGTGTTTTTTGTGATTTTTGCTGATATCTCACGAACCAATAAGCCTAGAGACTTGTACGAGGTGTTATTTTTTTCGTCGCGTTGTCCTCTTGCCGAGGATGTTTCGTGTTGAGCAGGAATGAAAAACCATGGTGAGGTAAAACCGTGATTTTAGACTTTTTGCTCTATCTCGCAAACCAATAACGCTAGAGACGTGTACGAGGTGTCCTAGGACTCGGGCTAACGCCCCCTTTCGAATGTGGTAGATATGTTTTCCAAAAAATAATTCACAAAGGGCCTAACGCCATACATGTTGAAAAAACTTTTTGTAGTAATGCTAGGTCAGGGGTTCTGCTACACTTAGGAAGTTGTGAGCCCCTGCGACCTTGGAATGGAAGGAGTCATGCTAGGAGGGCGTGATTGGATTCGTTTTTTTCTGTCTCGTTGTGCTCTTTACGGGAATGTAGGGGTCGAAAAGGTGAAAATCTGGAAACACGGTTTTTTTTTGGGGGGGGGGGTAAAAACGTAATTTTAGACTTTTTGTTATATCTCGCGAACCAATTATGCTAGAGGTGTGTACGACGGGTCCAAGGACTCGCAGTGACGTCCTCTTTGCGATGGACCACTCGTTATAATTTTTTTTAAATGTGGAAACCCGATTTTGAGGTAAACACGTGTTTTTTTGTGATTTTTGGCGATATCTCACGAGCCAATAAGCCTAGAGACGTGTACGAGGTGTTATTTTTTTCCTCGCGTTGGCCTCTTGCCGAGGATGTTTCGTGTTGAGCAGTAATGAAAAACCATTTTGAGGTAAAACCGTGATTTAGAACTTTTTGCTCTATCTCACAAACCTATAACGCTAGAGACATGTACGAGGTGTCCTAGTACTCGGGCTAACGCCCTCTTTTTGAAACTATTTTTGAAATTTTGACAAAGGGCCTAACGCCATACAAGTAGAAAAAACTTTTTCTCTTTTCCTGTTTATAATGTCCATAAAGCGTGGTGGTTGAGAGAGACGATAATGCTGTGTGTGTGTTTCAACGAAACTATCGCTAACCACAAGGACCATGCTTAATAGAACAATCGATATTTCGGCGGGTCGGTTTATGACAGAGCGAGGGTTCGTTTTTTCTGATCCTCCCTATGGCAGATGGATGGAGGCTAATATTTGAAAATGTGTGAAGCACGCTAAGATTTTTTTTACTCCCCGAAGGAGATATTATTGTGTAAACGGTGATGGGAACTTGGTTCTATGTTGGTCGAAGCGGATACACAAAACAAACTTGCAGAGGAGCAGACGAGCAGGAGGCGAATATCATTTGAGCTTATTGGAATGCGCTGATCTGACTTGACAACAGGTGCAATGGTAAATGACAAAGACGCTTGAAGGTGAAATAATCTGACAACCGTGGTGGCAGGGGAGTGCGAAATGCATGCATACACATGTGAAACCACATGAGGGCTAAACAAGTTACATCCTGTTTGCTTCGTACGTGAGAAAATGCAAGTTCATGTGAAATTTGACCTTGCACAGGTGTTCACCTTGAGCGTTAGCTGTCCACGTGCACGATAACTGTTCAAGTTACATTCTGTTTTGCTTCGTACGTGACAAAATGTAAGTTGATGTGTAATATGATCCAACACACGTGTTCACCTTGGACGTTAGGTATCCACGTGTCCGATAACAGAATATTCAAAGCGTGGGAATCGCTGAATCAGTAAAAAGTATGGTGCAACTTGTGGGAATGATGTCACAACCAATAGATAGGCAAGAGCTGCGAACAGCAGTGGTGGGCGGTGAAGGGGGAGAGGGGGAGGGGTTATGCATGATAGAACACAGGTGTAAAGAGAAAGAAATATTTGGAGCTGAGGACTGTACACACAGAGCTATAGGTGGTGTACAACATGTGTGAATAAATAAATAAAAAGTACACAGGTTCACACAACATGTAATTTATTGATCCAGGCATTAAACGTAGAGTTAAATCCTAACCATTTGACATATAGTTTATTTCCTTTTTGTTTCAACACTTTTCCACAAGATAATGCTTAGGAAATGCTGTTTTCTGAAATTCATGGAGATAAAATCTACCTTTTATGGGTTGATGGTTGAGGTCCTCGAGTAAATAGGTGACTGGACTGTCCAAGTTGACTTGACGAATTCGAAATAGTTCAGTCCCCCACTGAGGTGTGTAGCCCTTATTAAAGGCAGACTTAAATTTGCTCACACGAACAAAATCCCCAATTTTCAGTCGGTGACGTTTAGGATCGGCCGTTTTTATGGGGTTAAACAGTTTATCCAGTCGTTGAATATACTTAGTCACGAGCCGTGGTTTGGTTCCAATCGTTCTATGTTTAGTGTCATTGCAACGGGATACTAGCTCTGGTAACATGTCCAACCAGCGATGCGTGCCTTGAGCGGTAAACGCTTTCCACATATGGGTTTTCAATGTTCAGTTAAACCGCTCAACCACGCTGGCTTTGAGATTGCTGTACGTGGTGTAATGGTGAATATCCTTAGATTTGAGAAAACTTGAGAAATCCTTGTTGAAAAATTCTTTCCCCTGGTCGGTTTGTAGCAACTGAGGTTGACGTATGGAGTGTTGAATAATATGTTGAAAGGCCTTGGTAACTAGTGAACCAGACTTGCGACGCACAGGTTCAACAAAGGCCATTTTGGAATAGACATCAATGACGGTCAACATATAGCGTACACCGTCGTTAACGCCAGCATAGGGTATGATTTCAACCAAGTCAGCCTGCCAAAGTTCATCCACACCTCGTGAAATCACCTTGAGTGGTGGATAGTTACGCCTAGCTGCGCGATGCAACTCGTGAGCAATACCCATTTTAATGGGTGAGGGCTTAAACAATAATTTTGGCATTTCGAAGTTCTTGTTCAATTTCTTGAATTTCCCAATCGTGACCGGTATGGCCAGCTTGACGTGAAGCATGCAACAACTGAAGCCGCTGGACGAGCTTATTGGGATTGTGACAGTAGGTAACATCCACAAGGGGTTTTAATGGTTTTAATGTCACTCCCGAATCGGATGCTTTACGACGACCACTTTGAGTAGTGGGAAACATTTTTGCAATGATGGTTTTATATTTTTGAGATATATTGGCATTCACTTGTTGAGCTGGATCATACTGTCTTTTATGGGCATGGGTGTCCAATAAAATGGATTTATATTTGCCAAGATCCTCTGAAGTATAATCATGGGAAGAGGGGGTCCGAGAGAAGAGCAACTTTAACAGTCCTGGCGTTAATTTATAGTTGATGTTTTAATGACAGCTTTAGTACGAGCAAATTTAATGGATGAATCCCCAATTTTAAAAGTATCATCCTCATAGCGAACACCATACGTGGTATCTGTGTTTCCAATAAATAGATCGGTGAAATAGGGTTCCAATGTTGATCCATAATATTTTATTAAAATGGTTTTCAGTTGAGCTTTATGTTGAGGGGTGGCCAAGAGTTGTGAAAACGGAGACGCTCTGGAAGGGCAAGGTGTTTCGACCATGGCCAAGGATTTTTTTCTCTCAAAAACTCTGCAAGGGGTGCGGGCTTTTTTTGAGGTGTAAACACTTGTTCCTCCTCATCCTCAACCTCGCGAACACTAGTCAAATCTTCCTGTTCCTTTTCCTCTTCCTCAGGGTCCTCGTGCAGCGTCCGAGTGGCTTGTTAAACGGTGGGTAGCGTTTCAGATGACCTGAAAGAGGGTTTCAACATGGCTTTTAGCGGAGGTGCTAAATGTTTTTGAATAAACAAAGCATGATTTTAACGCGATCGTTTCAATTGACGAAAATTTTGGCGAATAGTATTTTTGCTCTAATAATATGCTTTTTCAATTGACTCTCTGCAAACGCCATGATGTCTTGACAAATGACTTGAGAGGGAATGAGACAGGGCCTTAAATAGCAATAAAATGATCAAACCCTAAGCGATACCGTCCTTGGTTGAGTTCACTTTGTTTGTCAATCACTAAACAGGCAAGTCGTTGAGTGTTCCAGCACTTGGCACACAATTCTGTAAACATTTGAAAGGTCATATCCGGATTCACATGTTCATTATAAATGTGACGACTGTTCCTCTCGTCCTGGCGAAATAAAACAATGACATTGGCATTGTCACGAATCAACTGTTTGGGCATTTTAGAATACGTTTGTCCACGATAGAAGCAATCGATATGTTTGTGACGACCCATGCTGAAATAGCTTTGAATGATGCCTTGTTTTTCAGTGGATACATCATCGAAAATCATGTGTGAATCAGGCTTTACCTCATCCGGTGAAATAACATTTTCTTGCATGTAAAATGTAAAATAACCCATACTCTCTTTTTGTAATCCAGACATGACTTGATCCAGAAACACGAAGAGGGGTTGGTAGAGAGATTTTGCAAAAATATAAATATTTTGAAAACGCAGACCTTTGGGCGCCGTGATGAGCGTTAGCAAAAGATTGGTCTTCCCACAGCCGGAAGGTCCCACAATGATGCAGTGAATGGAAGATGGAAACAGTGAACCATGGCGTTGTTCACGTGATGTGGGACAGAGGTGGAAAACCATGTCCCCCACGGGGAATGACACTTGCTGCTTAAAAATCTTCATTTCAACTATGGCTTAGCCAGACTAGCAGGCTGTCTATATACAGGACACCGAGCCTTGTCATAGAAACAGTAGACTGGCACTACAGGTTGACGATGGATGTATTTGGACGGGCGTTGATGGCCAAAGCTAGGTCCGTCCCCATACATGATCCTAAACAATAAACAGATCCCGCTAATAAACACTATGAGGATAGGTCTGTAGTGCCACGCACAAAACAGGGAGATTATGACTTTAAGGGAAAGCGGTTAACCCATGTAAAACATCCTCAAGTGTCTACAGACGTTACTACAAAAAAGTATGTGGACAACAAAGTGTATGAGTTTTATGACAAAGTGCCCCAGCTTACAGTGAACGGCTATAGCGCTAATCACCATCGGATTATTCACGTGGAAGACCCGCAAGACGAAGACGATGTCTGTACCAAGCGTTACGTGACCTATGAAATGAAAAGTCTTTATAAATTGATCCCATCTGTATTTTTAGGGTATCTGACAAATGAAAAACCTGTGAATGACAGAAAACATTTACCGCTAGTCCATAACCAGCACTTGACCTATGTGCTTGCTTCGGGTTTAAGCCACTATCGATTACACAATGATGGAACCATTCACATCAAATATGCCATAGCTGATGAGAACCATTTACAAATAAAGATAAATGGTCATAGGATGTTGGTCCATAACCATGAAATGGTCAATGCAGGAGAAGAATTATCCTTTCATCTCATATTGACATGGGATGAAAAGCAAGCGGGAAAAACCATAAACGATTTCCCACTTTATGTGGAATTGGAATATACAGCCATGAAATAACAATCTGATGTTAGTTGTGACCTAAACTTTTTTGTGAAAGGTTGTTGGTTATTATCATCATGGTGAAACAAAGGTATGTGGTGAGAAAGACTAAAAAAAGGACTTTGCCCTTGGCAAAGCCTGGGCTTAAGACATTCGTGGACAAGCCCTTGCGAAAGAAAAAATGAAAAATAATGTATTGACCATAAGGAAAGCCCTTCAAGCAGCACAGAGACGTGTTATTCCAAAACGTCAGCGACAGGGTTCAAAACAAGGGCGAGTGATTCCCGTCCCCAAACGAGCGGGATTTTCACCTGTATTATTTGCCGGTTCGGCTGCTCTGGGTTCACTTTTGGGCGGTGCCAGTGCGGTGGCGAAAACCATTAATGCCGCGCAGCAGGGCAAGCAACAACTCAAAGAATGTCAGCGACGCAATGAAACGATGGAAGCGATTGCAATGGGGGCTAGAAATGCCAATTTAAAGCCAGGCTTTTATCAACAAGGATTTGGGATTTCACCACTTCGAAATATTAAAAAAAATAACCTCAGCCATAGCAAGACATGCCCTTACACATCAACAAGTGGAAAGCTATGCTAAACAACTAAAGCTTTCTCATTTTCGAGGTGTGTTTATGCGAAACCAATTACCCCCACGACCCTGGAAACAGGAATGTGCTGTTTTCAATTTGGATGTCCACCGAGGACCAGGAACGCATTATGTAGCTTATGCCAAAGAGGGATCCATCGTATGGTACTTTGACAGTTTTGGGAATTTGCCCCCGCCCATGGAACTAGTGACCTATTTTGGAAACAGGTTCAAGATATATTATAATGTGAAACGTGAGCAAACGTTTAACAGCCAACAGTGTGGACGTTTGTGTTTAATTTTTTATATAAGACGCAGCATAAGCAAAAACGCCACCAGTATGTCGGCAGAAAGTAAAACGTTTACACTACATGGACGTGGACCCGAAGTCAGCCTAGACTTTTACCCGCCTATCGAATTGAGTGAAAACCCCTATGGTTTGGGACTTGTTTCTCTTGAAACGTACAATCGAATATACAACATACGTGAAAATGTAAACAACAAGTTTTACTATGACGATTCTGTGCTCTCCCTGAACTCTGGTGGATACACGATAGATGACATTTATGAACACATTTATGTGGTGTTGATCAATGAATATGGTTTAAAGTCATTTCTCGATGGAACGCGCAAGTTTGAACTTGTAGGAAATACCAACACTCATCGCTGCAGTATTTTCTCTACCTTCAACATTGACTTTAAAACACGCCCCGATTCCATTGGTCCATTACTGGGATTTAATCCACGCGTGTTAGAACCCAACAAAAAACATGAATCAGACCATGAAGTGTAATTCATTGAGGACCATCATATGTCGGTGACGTGTAATATTATTAGCCAAGTGTATACCAATCAAGAACCATCGCATTCGCTTTATGACTATTGTGACATCGCCCAATGGCTATATTATTCGTGAAAACCCTCCAGTGGTGCTTTTTCATTCTGTGGCTGTCGATAGTATTAGTAATATAACATTAAGACTGATCAATAGAGATCAACAACTCATTGATCTAGATTCTACCACACCAGTGACTTACAAGTTGGTGCTAAAGCCACTATGAAGTTTGTGCATAAAGCAACAACACCGTCTAGGAATGGTGTTAGTTGTTTGCCACGTGAACACACATTAACATCTCAAGACAAACAGATTTTACAGCATTTGGGTTACCACGTCAACCCCCATGATGAATTCTATCCTAGAGGTAGCGAACCGCATCGAGGAGCAACCAGAGGTGGTAATAATTGATCTCCATTCCTATCAAGCTCAAACACTTGGACTCAATAACAATGGTGAAATTCAATTTGTTATCAACAACCAAGATATTTACACCCTACCGCATGAAAGTGTCATTCAGATTGAAGGTCGACTCACCAAAGCCGATGGCTCTACACCCACCACATCCAAGTTGGCCAACCATGCTTTTGCCTTTCTGTTTTCTGAGGTGCGGTACGTCATTAACGATATCGTGGTGGATAGCACTCGAAATGTGGGTATTTCCAGTGTCATGAAACTATACCCCTCTTATAGTGAGGAAGAAGGTAAAACACTTTGCATGGCGGGTTGGTGCCCTGACTCGACCAATGACTTGATGGTACACACCGATGGCACCTTTACTGGATATTTACCTCTTAAACTGATTTTAGGCTTTGCTGAAGATCACTAGCGCATTGTGATCAACGCAAGGCAAGCGCCTTATCTGGTGAGAGACAGGAGTGATAATAATGCACTCAAGGGAGCTGACAATGCCCCCCATGGATTCAAAAATTCAACTACAACGCTTGCTATGGAAAGTGCCCCATGTGACCCTTGACGATAGCAAAAAACTGGACATACTCAAAATGGTAAAGATAGATATGCCTCTACCCATGGAATTTAGAAGCTGGGCACTCCATGAGTACCCGCTATTGCCCACCACCAGCACACACAGTTGGTCTGTAAAAACAGCTCGCTATACAGAGAGACCACTCTACCTGATCGTGGGTTTTCAAACGAATTGCAAGTATCAACAAACCAAAGATGCCACGCAATTTGATCACCTGCAATTGAGAAATGCACGTCTATTCCTCAACGGTGCTGTGTTTCCCTATGAAGGACTGGATTTGGATTTTTCAAAAAATAAGTTTGGTCCCCTGTACGACTTGTTTTCTAAATTTCGATGGTCGTATTATCAAAAAGAGAACGGCCCCATGCTGCTACCCCAAGCGTTTAAGGCAAGGGCGCCACTGATTGTCTTTGACTGTTCTTACCTGGAAGAGTCTGTCAAGCCATCCAATATTGACATCCGACTAGATTTTGAAACGCATGACAATGTACCAGCCAAAGTGACGGCCTACTGATTGATTATTCATCACAAACAAGTCAACTATTACCCACTGTCCAACCAAGTGACGAGTGTATAAATAACAGGTCAACCCACGTAAAGCCGCTCAGTCATGTCTTGCTTTAAAGCCTCAAGAGAAGTCACATCCATGAATTTAAACTCTGAGGAACAACGTTTCAAGACTTTTGCAACGTGGCCGGTGCCTTTCATAATCCCTCAAGCCTTGGCGGCCGCTGGCTTCTACTATTTAAAAACAAGAGATGGAGTGAAATGTGCCTTTTGTCCCATCATCATAGACCAATGGCAAGAGAGCGATGGACCCATGCAGGAACATCAGCGCTGGTCACCTGCCTGCCCCTACCTGTGCAGAATGGAGGTGGGAAATATACCCTGTCATTCAAGCTATCCCTCACTTGTGCCTCTGAGTGATGAAAACAAAAACAAGTTACGATACGTGTGGACCGTATGGTGTCAACTGTGCTTCAGTAAGCAGCTCACCATCAAAAACGCCTAGTTTAGAGACATTGGGACATCATCGGTGTTATGGACGTTGCAAACACAAAAGACTATATTGTTGTATCAGTTGGTATCGTCCCTATCCCAAAATGACAAAAGCCTGTAAGACGTGTTATGATAATAAAATGATGTAATTCTTAAATTCTTATTTTTTCATGACCCCCTGTCCTACCCTAACCTCATTTTTTTTGAAACTAGCATGGCAGGTAAGTCCATGTCATGGTCACACCTTACTGGTCAATCGTCAGTCAGTCGTCAGTTGAACACGGTCCAGGCAAGCGTCAACATGTTGCGCACACCCATTGTGGATTGCCAAGGGTTTAATATTGGTGACAACAAATTTATATTTAAACAAGTGGCCATAATCGATTGTACCACCTTTTGGATATCACAAGCTACACATTTGGAATTTAAACCGCCCCATGCTTTTGATTTGTTGTGTGAAAAAGACCGTAAACAAACCCAGTGGATTGAAAATCATAGGCAACTAGACTGGAATCAAGGAACCATTTCCTATAAATATTTGGACATGGTCATGAAAGCACACTTGTCCTCGGCCAATGTGGTGTTTGTGAAAGGTAATGAAAAACGTCAATGGTTGCAACCTTTTTTGGCATCTTACTGTCAATGTATTGAACTCATGGAGTTGGGCTGCCCATCCCTGCAAACGCTCGTGGATACTTGTTCCTGTGGCAACATTACCCATACAGCCCTAGCCCATGGGTGGCATCTCTTTCATTGGTTAACCACTCATGCCTGTTGGGAGTTGTTGAACAAAATTATAACTCATGATTTACCTGTGAAGGACGCCAGTGAGATTTCTACAAGCAACGTGTAAACATCTACAACACGTGATACCATGGAGAAAGGCAATGCTACGGACAAAGCCATTGGCAAGTTCTTTGTGTGTAAAAAGAAACTAGACAGTTTTACCAAAGAGGAACTCTTGGCGCTGCCCAAGTCGTTCATTTATTGTGTGGCCGCCAATGCGGTGAAAGAAATCTGGCAACATGTACCAAAATCATGGACTCAAGACCCTGTGTAGAGTGAATTGCAACCTTGTACGGATTACGATCATCATAAGCAAGTGGCCATGGCAAAAATACCCTCTATGCGTCAGTGCGCGACTTGTCAGCTAGTGAAACTGTATCACGGTCATAAAAGTCCGTGTAGAGACTTTGTTGAATCATTCCACGGGTGTCATGGCGCGAAAAAGCAACAACAACAACAAACACAAACATCGTCCACAGAAGAAGAGGAAGACCAAACCTTTTTACCATCGATGGAAAAGGATATGCCAGACCTGTACTGGCAATGGCGTCATTGACAAAGTGATTGAATACTTACCTTTTGAAATCCATCTTCCAGGTTATCGTTTTTGTGGCCCTGGAACTCATCTTGAAAAACGTTTGCAACGTGGTGATGTACCCATTAATCTTTTGGATCAAGCATGCAAAGAACATGATCTTTCTTATCGCCATAGTCATTCTGGTTTAAGACATGTGGCAGATGAATTGTTATTGAAAAAAGCAAAACAACGTTTCACATCCTGTGATGCCTCAGTGGGTGAGAGGATGGCAGCCCTGATTGTGATGAGTGCTATGAAACGAAAGTTGAGGATGCGTGGACATAAACATTGAGGAGTGAGGAATTGGGATGTGTTTGTATTCTATTTTCATTTGTCAATTCCCTATGGTTATGAAATAAATACACACATCAAAAAAAGTTTTGCATCACCTCGGTTCCAAGAGTTCCGGAACCTTTAAATACAAAGGGAATAGAGATCAACACAAACAACATTTCAGCTCGTTTTATTGCTCATGAGACCCACACATTGCATGTTGTACCATCATACAGCTAGACTTTCAGCATTTGTGGTCCAGATTGCAGTACACACCACTACCTCTAATACCCAGTAGCACGTCCTCTTGCATTGATGCATGCCTGTATTCGTCGTGGCATACTATCCACAAGTTCATCAAGACACTGTTGGTCCAAATTGTCCCACTCCTCAACGACAATTCGGCGTAAATCTCTCAGAGTGGTTGGTGGGTCAAGACGTCCATAAACAGCCCTTTTCAACATATCCCAGGCATGTTCGATAGGGTTCATGTCTGGCGAACATGCTGGCCACTGTAGTCGAGCGATGTCGTTATCTTGAAGGAACGCATTCACAAGATGTGCACGATGAGGTCGAGAATTGTCGTCCATGAAGACAAATGCCTCTCCAATATTCTGCCGATATGGGTGCACTATGGGTCGGAGGATGTCATTCAGGTATCGTAAAGCCGTTTCGGAGCCTTCCATGACCACCAGTGGCGTACGTCGGCCCCACATAATGCCACCCCAAAACATCAGGGAACCACCACCTTGCTGCACTCGCTGGACAGTGTGTCTAAGACGTTCAGCCTGACCAGGGTGCCTCCAAACACGTCTCCGACGATTGTCTGGTTGAAGGCATATGCGACACTCATCGGTGAAGAGAACGTGATGCCAATTCTGTGGGGTCCATTCAGCATGTTGTTGGGCCCATCTGTACCGCGCTGCATGGTGTCGGGGTTGCAAAGCTGGACCTCGCCATGGACGTCGGGAGTGAAGTTGCGCATCATGCAGCCTATTGCGCACAGTTTGAGTTGAAACACGACGTCCTGTGGCTGAACGAAACGCATTATTCAACATGTTGGCATTGCTGCCAGGGTTCCTCCGAGCGGCAATCCGTAAGTAGCGGTCATCCACTACAGTAGTAGCCCTTGGGCGGCCTGAGCGAGGCCTGTCATCGACAGTTCCTGATCTCTGTACCTCCTCCATGTCCGAACAACATCGCTTTGGTTCACTCTGAGACGCCTGGAAACTTCCCTTGTTGAGAGCCCTTCTTGACACAAAGTAACAATGCGGACGCGATCGAACTGCGTTATTGACCTTCTAGGCATGGTAGAACTACAGACAACATGAGCAGCGTACCTTCGTCCTGGTGGAATGACTGGAACTGATCGGCTGTCGTACCCCCTCCGTCGAATAGGCCCTGCTCATGCATGGTTGTTTACATCTTTGAGCAGTTTTAGTGACATCTATGAACAGTCAAAGGGACTGTATCTTTGATACAATATACACAGTCAACGTCTATATGCCGGAGATCTGGGAACCGAGGTGATGCAAAACTTTTTTTGATGTGTGTACAAAGGTTTACCAGAGCACGGTGTTGTTTAATTTTAAAAAATCATGATGTTGATGGACTGATTTTTCATTTTCACATTTCACAGATTATGAATCCACACACTGCCATTTTTCAATTTGCAATTTACAGTTTTTAAAAATGTTCGTTTCAAGTTTTACGTTTTTGAAGATATGGATTTTCCATTTTGCTGATTACACTTTTTAAACAATGTCCGTTTGAAGTTTTTGATTTTTCATATTTCACACATGGCCATTTCCAGTTTTTTTTATGTCCGTTTTAAGTTTTGCTGTTTTTGGTGATATGGAAACATGGAATTTCCATTTTGCTGTTTTGACATTTTTCCATTTGGTGTATGTGGAAAGTTGAGATTTGACAATGATGTTGATGCAAGTGCTTGACCATAATGACGCTGCAATGTGTTTATGGGTGTTTGGAGAAACGTCGAGGTCTACGACTACTGCAGGTAAGACTGTTTTTACAACAATAATGTCTATTGACCACCACATTTCAAAGAAAACAAAACTATTGAAAACAAAATGAGTATATAAGTGACAATTTCCCCGTCCCCACCCACCCTACCTCACCGTGTTTGCTCTGGTCATACATACACACCAGCTTTCTCTCTCTACTCATACATTCACACCTGTCTTTGGGAACAAATACAACCACTTTATTTATTCCCAAAAGCACATTCTCGACATGCACACTCATCCTAAAAGAACTTTTCATTATAAATTTAATATTTTACGATTACCAAAAATTATTAAATACTAGTCATTAAAGTTACTAAAAATATTACTTATTTCATATTTACAAAAAAAATCAACTCTGTACAGCTTTAAGAAAATCAAACTATTTACCAATTATTTTTTTTAAATAAGGTTGCATAGAACTTTTTAAAGAGCAAAATGTCCAAGTGGGTTGCCACTATTTTACAAAATCTACTATTTACAATCACAAAAACCAATATTTACAAAATACTAAATCTACAAGTTACAAAAAGCCGTGTCCCTAAACGATTAAACAGAAAAATCACACCTCCTCCTCCTTGCGGTCATAACCCCAGGGCAGACTGGTGAGCAGGTCATCAGCCCACGCACGTTCGTTATCCATGGAGGCGAGGGTGCGTTTTCTCTGTTTCACAAGATACAAATGATGGTTGCTGGATTGTATCCTGCACTGTGTATGAGACATAGCTTTGCCAGTGTGTAAAACCGCTAAGTAATCGTCTACACGTAGCGATTTTACCACTGCCCTACCTACACCTTTTGCTCTTTTGGCTTCCTTACAGTCTAGTGTGCGATAAGCATACTTTTTCGAAGCCAAACCTACAAATTCCGTCATGACGGAATCACCGCATTCATCTTTTAAAACACCCATTTCCTTCTTGTTTTTATGGGCAGCTGAAACACGTTGTCAGCGCTATAGCAAGAGGTGTCGAACCAGTCACTATGCTGCCTCATGACGTCATAGGGGTTGCAGTGGCGAATGTGGTAAATGAATGAGTCCGTATCCATATACAAAAGAGAGACGTCCTCAAAATGGCGCTTGGCAAACTCATAGTGGAATCGATACATGACCGATTTAGAAAAGTCTAAAATGACTTGGCCCAAGTAAATGGGTTTATCCATGGTCACGCTGGTCTTACTCAATTCAATAGTAGCCAAATCCTCATCGATAATGTTAATCAATTTAAAATTTGGCTTGGCAATGTACCGCCGGGCACCCCACCGCCCCTCCCGGACATTGACCAATTTAGTGTCACGGTATTTGCGGACAATTTCCATGGACTTGCCATAGATGCAGTTGTTCATTAATTTAAAAATAATAATTTCAAACTGCTGTATTGCCATTTGTCGGTGCTCTGTGTTGAGTCGCTTGTATGGCTCGAGCCATGCTTTTTGAGCAAAAGAAATACCCTGTGGATTTTCTTCAACACTAAGCCTTGGGTGAGGCATTGCACCAACATTTGGATATGTAGCACATACCGATTTTTGTTGTAAAATGTGCCCATGAGTTTTTCAATTTTCACTTTACTGTCAGGGGGAACCATTTGCTCAAGACAGAATGGGAAATCGGCGTGTTCATCATACAAGAATGAGGGATATTCTATATCCACTTCTAAGACATATCCATGGTCTGTTTCTTGGCTAGCCTTGATCACATCAAATTCTGACACTTGTTTCTCTGTCAGCCAAACAAACTTCCCTTAGGGCAAAGGCTGACTCATGGCGTAACCGTACAAATTATTCACGTCATAGTACATTAAGTATGATTCTGGTTTATCTGGTGAATAATCAGGCATGTAGACATTGGTCGCTTCGGCATGGCGTTGGTTAAGCGACACAGAGCCGCCACGAATGCCCTTTTCAAAAAATAGAACCATGTCTAAGTCAGTGAGTAAATCCAATTCCACTTGAGTGTATTTCAAAGCGGCATCGAACGAGAGCCCAGGACTCGTATAATAATGAGCCGGGTCAAGACCGTAAATGTGTTGACAACTCACGGAATTTTTGAAACACATCGGTGAGCAGCAATACATCCAGTTTTAGGTAATGTATAGCATATTCACTTAGCGTCTTCATGCCAAACACTCGCCAAACTTGACATGCATGTGCATAGTCTTCATCGGAAACGGTTCTGCGTGTTAGTTTCGAGTAAAATTTCTCTTGTGGTGGGAGTTTTCTTTGCTTTAACACGTCCCAGCTGTTGCAGAAATCATACGGGAATATACCTTTCCGAATGCACAATTGAAATCGCTCAGGATCATTAAAATGCATTCTAGTATTTTTTAATTCCTCCTCATTCAAGCCATTCACAAGGCTGTCTAGCGAGGATTCCATAAACTTAAAGGAATCCAAAAATCGAATGCTAAAGTCGCTCAACCTCCACGTCAGGGCTGTAAAACGCTCATGGTTTTGGGGAATAATGGTAAACGAGCCCTTGTTGGCATGACCCAATTCACGAATCTAAAACTGAATGTCATAATTTGCCAGATTGTGGAAAAAGACACTGATGAAACGAGGAGCTGGAAAATTCAAGTTGCATTTTCTATGCGCAGCTCCACGAAACTCCTCCGTAAAGTGCGAGTGATCACGAACGGTGTCTTCAGCACTGATCAGTGGCTTTTCGCAAATATGGCATGTCGTGGCATGCTCATACCGCTGCTGCTGTTCTGGAGATAGGCTCATGGGTACTGGGTGGTCCAGTAATTCCTGTACATGGTCGGCCAACTTGAAAAGTTCATCTAAAAACCATCTGGCACAATCTGGCCCCTCACGGTATTAGTAAACGGATTGTGTGGGATCATAGGCACACACCACATTAAATCCTATGGCAAAGGGCTCATGTTTTTGAATGGGTGTGGTTGAGCTTATGGTGGGATCTGGTTCACATCTCGCCATGGGTGTAGTGAGAGCTTCAAAATCTGCGTATACCACTTAGGGAAGAGTGTCACGCTTATGAATGTCCTTAAACTTTAACGCAGCCTTGTCCCCTTGTGGCAATATCAATCTCACCGCTTCCTGAGTAACGCAATCCACCCTATGACGTTCCAAAAGCGTAGAGGTTGTAAAATATTGCAAGCATCGATCACAAATATGTTTTACACCAGCGTGCTTAGACACTTGTCTGCTTAGCAATCTACTCAGACTTTTAATGAGGCAATAGTGATTCACCTCTCCGTAAGACAGATATAAAAGATGAATGTGATGTCGTTTCAGTTCTTTTGTAGCATAAAGAGGGCCCATAATCTCATCACCATCAAGGCCATACACCATGAACGAAAAGTCCTGGTTATCTTGTTCAAACCTATGGATCTCGGTTAAGTCCATAGGGAACGATACTCGAGTTAAATTTAAAGTTTGTTTCAATTCATCAAACTTGGCCTTGTACTTTGCTGGTCTGTTAACATGACGTTGTACCGGCTGCAAATATGCAGCCACAGACCACAGGAAACGTTCATACGGATTGAAATGACAAATGTTGATTTGTAGATGATGAATTTTGTCCAATGCTAGACCATTCGGTCCTTGTTGCAGTTTATCAAATTTTGATAGCAAGGCATTCACCACATGGCTTTGATACCACTCGTTCTGATTATCGGCTATCAAAAGCTCTTGCATTTTACTGCAAATATAAAATGCCTCTTTATGCTCTACGTCCTTCTTTTTATATATGAAATCGCACACCAGTTCTGTATTCACCTTTAAAGCCGTATGCAACCTATGCGCTGTACAAATTTCAATTTTAAGATTTTCAAAACAAGATTCTAAAAATTATTTGGGAATCAAACTTTTTCTAACATTGACCACACGACCAGAGCACACACGCGATTTGAAACAACTGTTTAGGGGTTCCCAAGTTAACGTATCCGCAGCTGTAAAAGACATTATTTTGAAAGAACACTCTCACCTGAGTTTTCAGCTGTAGACTGCTTGACATGGTTCCACTGTAAAGCCACTTGGTTTTCAGCTGTTGTGGCTAAAGCAGTAGAGTTTTATTCTCCAAATATCTAAAAAGAAATAAAATAAACCACCATAAGTATATCAATTCCATATAGCTTATGCATTTCATAAACATAAGGGAGGAGGAAATTGATGAGGATGCGAAAGGAGATTTAATATTGTGATCAGAATCTGATAGAGCTTTGGAAGACTTAAGCAGGAACAAAGCACCAGGCATAGATGATATACCGATTGAGTTGCTACGCTGCATAGGAGATGAAGGTCTGATCAGGTTATTTCACTTGGTGTGTAGGATTTATGAGACAGGTGAGGTACCCCCTGATTTCAAGAAGAATGTAATCATCCCTATACCAAAGAAAGTGGGAGCTGACAGATGTGAAGATTACCGTACAATCAGCTTGATCACTCATGCTTCAAAGATCCTGTCTAGAATAATTTACAAGAGGATTGAAAGCCAGATAGAAACGGAGTTGGGTGAAGACCAGTTTGGTTTCAGGAGAAATGTAGGAACAAGGGAAGCTGTACTAAGTCTTAGGCTGATTTTGGAAGGTAGAATAAGGAAAGATAAGAGAACGTTCATGGCTTTTGTAGACTTAGAAAAGGCATTTGATAATGTTGATTGGACTAAATTGTTTGACATTTTGAAATCGATTGGAATAAAGTACAGGGATAGGAGGGTGATATACAATCTGTACAGAAACCAGACAGCAGTCATTCGAGTTGAAGGACATGAGAGAGAAGCTGGTATTCAGAAAGGTGTAAGGCAAGGCTGCAACTTATCACCCATACTTTTCAATCTTTACATTGAACAAGCAATGAAGGAAATTAGAGAAAAATTTAAAGTGGGAGTGAAGATTCAAGGAGAAATAATTTCAACTCTGAGATTTGCTGATGACATCGTCATCTTGGCCGACAAGCCTGAGGATTTGAATGAGTTTTTGAATGGTATGGACTCCGTCTTACGGAAAGAATTCATGATGAAAATTAATAAATGTAAAACAAAAATACTGGAATGCAGCCGAAATAAATCAGAAACCTCTATGGAGATCAAATTGGCAGGTGAAAAGCTTAAGGAAGTAGGAGACTTCTGTTACTTAGGAAGCAGAATAACCAGTGATGGGCGAAGCAAAGAGGATATAAAAAGTAGGTTGGCTCAGGCAAATAAAGCATTTCTACAAAAAAGGAATCTGCTGACATCGAATATAGATTTAGGTATTAGGAAGTCATTTTTGAAAGCCTTTGTCTGGAGCGTGGCGCTCTATGGAAGTGAAACTTGGACTATTGGTGCAGCAGAAAAGAGGAGAATTGAAATGTGGTGTTACAGGAGAATGATGAAGATCAGATGGGTAGATAGGGTTACAAACAAAGAGGTATTAAGACGAGTGGGAGAGGGGAGATGTTTCTGGCGACTGTTAATGAAGAGAAGAGATAGGTTGGTAGGACACATACTAAGACACCCAGGAATAGCAAGCTTAGTTATGGAAGGAAGGGTCGAGGACAAAAACTGTAGGGGTAGACCAAGGTTAGAATATGTTAAACAGATTGCCTCGGATGTAGGGTGTCGGAGCTATGTAGAGATGAAACGATTAGCTCAGGACAGGGAGGCATGGAGAGCTGCATCAAACCAGTCAAAAGACTGAAGACTCAAACAACAAACAAAACAAAATCAAACAGGTTATATGTATATATATATATATATACAAACAAATCTCACCTTGACGTGTAATGCTTTGCTTTATTCCCGTCTCGTAGGCTAGTGTGGTAATTGTTTCCGTCTCTAGCTGTCCGTCTTTCTCTTTCCCACAGACACACAACAGGTAGGCTATACACGTTATCTGCAAACAAATAAATCAACATTTATGTATAACTTTAACAATCAATAAATAATTGCATGTAAATATATATATAAATCAATAAATATATAAATGAATCAATATATAAATAAATACCTACCCCATAACAAGGTAAAGTATTTTCCACCAACACCAAAACTGTTAAACAATACCAAGTGTTTCACGCAACGCAGTGTGTTCAAAGGTAGTCACCTAAGTGAGAGTGGAAATGATAACGACATGTCTTTATATATGTTACGATGCATGTATAATCATTTTGTCCCACGCTTTGAATATTCTGTTATCGTGCACGTGGACAGCTAACGTCCCAGGTGAACACCTGTGCCAGGTCAAATTTCACGTACGAAGCAAGACAGGATGTAACTTGTTTAGCGTACATGTGGTTTCACACGTGTTCACATGCATTTCACTCTTCCCTGCCACCACGGTTGTCAGATTATTTGACCTTCAAGCGTCCTCCGCGTCTTTGTCATTTTCCATTGCACCTGTTGTCAAGTCAGATCAGTGCATTCCAATAAGCTCAAATGACATTCACCTCCTGCTAGTCTGCACCTCTGCAAGCTTGTTTTCTGTACTCGCTTCGACCAACATAGAACGAAGTTCTCATCACCGTTTACAATATAAAGGCTCTCTTCGGGGGTAAAATACCAGAAAAAACGCACCCTCGCTCTGTCATAAACCGACCCGCCGAAATATCGATTGTTCTACTGAGCACAGCCACCGTGGTCAGCGACAGGTTCGTCCAAACACACACACACAGCAGTATCGTCTCTCTCAACCACCACGCTTCATGAACATTATAAACAGGTAAAGAAAAAATGTTTTTTCAACATGTATGGCGTTAGGCCCGTTGTGAATTATTTTTTGGAAAACATATCTACCACATTCGAAAGGGGGCGTTAGCCCGAGTCCTACGACACCTCGTACACGTCTCTAGCGTTATTGGATTGCGAGATAGAGCAAAAAGTCTAAAATCACGGTTTTACCTCAACATGGTTTTTCATTCCTGCTCAACACGAAACATTCCCGGCAAGAGGACAACGCGACGAAAAAAATAACACCTCGTACAAGTCTCTAGGCTTATTGGTTCGTGAGATATCAGCAAAAATCACAAAAAACACTTGTTTATCCCAAAATCCAGTTTCCAATAATTTTTAAAATTATAACGAGTGGTCCATAGCAAAGAGGACGTCACCCCGAGTCCTTGGACCCGTCGTACACGCCTCTAGCATGATTGGTTCGCGAGATATAGCAAAAAGTCTAAAATCACGTTTTTACCCCAAAAAATTATGTTTCCAGATTTTCACATTTTCGACACCTACATTCCCGTAAAGAGCGCAACGAGACGAAAAATCGAATCCAAGCACGCCCTCCTAGCATGACTCCTTCCATTCCAAGGTCGCAGGGGCTCACAACTTCCTAAGTGTAGCAGAACCTCTGAACTAGCACTACTACAAAAAGTTTTCTCATCATGTATGGCGTTAGGCACTTTGTGAATTACTTTTTGGAAGACATATCTACCACATTCGAAAGGGGGCGTTAGCCCGAGTCCTAGGACACCTCGTACACGTCTCTAGCGTTATTGGTTTGTGAGATAGAGCAAAAAGTCTAAAATCACGGTTTTACCTCTACATGGTTTTTCATTCCTGCTCAACACGAAACATCCTCGGCAAGAGGACAACGCGACGAAAAAAATGACACCTCGTACAAGTCTCTAGGCTTATTGGTTCGTGAGATATCAGCAAAAATCACAAAAAAACTTGTTTACCCCAAAATCGAGTTTCCAATTTTTTAAAATTATAACGAGTGGCCCATAGCAAAGAGGATGTCACCCCGAGTCCTCGGACCCGTCGTACACGCCTCTAGCATAATTGGTTCGCGAGATATAGCAACAAGTATAAAATCACGGTTTTACCCCCCAAAAAACATGTTTCCAGGTTTTCACCTTTTCGACACCTACATTTCCGTAAAGAGCGCAACGAGACGAAAAAAACGAATCCAAGCACGCCCTCCTAGCATGACTCCTTCCCTTCCAAGGTCGCAGGGGCTCACAACTTCCTAAGTGTAGCAGAACCCCTGACCTAGCACTACTGTCAAGTTTATTTCCTAGAGACTTGAAATTTATTCTGGGGGTAGAAGGGGTAGGGACCTTTCATTTATGTCAACGAACTTTTTTGTAAACTTCCTAGTTTCCAAAATATAGGATTTTCAAAATTCGAGTGTTTTCAAAAAAAAAGTTTTATTATAGAAAATTAAGGTCATAGAGACTGTTCGTTTAAGCCGTGGCACAACATTCTATCATGTTTGGTTTTCAAACTATCACTTACTTTCGAAAACAAACATTTTCTAAAAAAAAATCAAAAATATAACGAGTGTTCCATAGGCAAGAGAATGTCAGCTCGAGTCCAACGACATTTTACTTGTCAAAATCGGACCATGTGTTCGAGAGATATTGGCTTGGACTCACGCGGCGGCCATGACACTATTTAGAAGCGCCACTACCCCTCTACTCTTGTCCAACTCGACCAAGTGCGGAGTTTTCAGCTAATGTGAGACGTCCCTGGTTCAAATCCTTCGATACACCTCGTTGTGTAGTGGCTAGTATTCTTGTCTGTCTCCGCGGAGGCCCGGGTTCGATTCCCGGCTCTACCAAGAGATTCAATTCTGGTCTGAGGGCTGGAATGAAGTACTCTCAAAACTAAGAAGAGGCGGGTTCGATTCCTACCTCAGCCATCGTGGAAGTGGTTTTTCGTGGTCTACCACTTCTACTCCAGGCAATACCGGGATGGTACCTAAATTAAGGCCACGGCTGCTTCCTACCCAAATCCTACCTCGACTGCAAATACACACAGTAGTACAGGCATCACAGTAACAAACAGTACGTAGGTCATCAGACAACTTCTACGCACACCCAAGCACGCGGGGATACATAACCATGATGTCGCCAAGCCCTTAAACAATCAACAACAACAACAACAATCACTTTTTCTACAGGCGAATGATTGAATGTTACCTACATTAAGACCATAGCTACCACCTTCTTAAATACTAGGCCCAATTACAAATACAGACACACTAGTACAGCTATCACTATGACACAGGTTATCGGACAGATTCCACACACAAGTACACGCGGCTATATGACCACGATGCCACAAAGCCCCTAAATTTATCAATAACAACAATGTCCCATTTAACTGCTGTGGCACTATAGACGCCGGGATGGCAGAAAATTGCTCTGGAGTGGTTCTTTAACGTGTGAGCAAATAAACTGACACATCTTTTGCATGTAAGCAACCTTAATTGTCAACTGATTGTGCTGCAATTCGATCCCAAAACGTTTGGCACAAGAGGCAAGCATATCAGCCACCTATACCAAGAAATTCAATTTTGCTCTGAGGGCTGGAATGGGGTACTCACGAAATTGAGATGAGGCGGGTTCGATTCCAACCTCAGCCATCCTGGAAGTGGTTTACCGTGGATTCCCAATTCTACTCCAGGCAAATGCCGGGATGGTACAGACACACTAGTACAGCCATCGCAATGACACATGCTATCGGACAGATTCCACACACACAAGTAAATAATACTTGTAAAAGTTTCTTAGGCATACTTTGACGAAGAACAATTATAGCTTTCATAGTACAGTAGTAGTATGGGGGAGGAAAGAGTCTAGGTTTGGAAGAGCCAATGCAGTGAGTTCTCAGTTGCGATCTACAGTATTCTGTAAGAAAGAAGTTAGTGTAGCGACGAAACTCTCCCTACATCGCTCAGTATTTAGACCGACCTTGCTGTATGGAAGTGAGAGTTAGGTAGATTCAGGATATCTGATACATGAGCTAGAGGTAACTGATATGAGGGTAGCACGAATGATTGCTGGGACAAAGAGATGGGAGCAATGGAGGAAGGTACTCTTAATGAAGAGATGAAGGCTATGTTAGAAATGAACACGCTAGATCAGCGGTGGCCAACTGGCAGCCCGCGGACCGATTCCAACCCGCCAAGCCATTTTGAGCGGCCCCCGTAATATTCCCTGATTATAATATTTTTTTTTTTTTTTCAAACTGCCCGCCTGTCAACCCGATATTATGGTCGGTTGGTTTCTCAGTTTGGGGGCTGCGACAACGTGGTCATGTAGCCCCGTGTACTTTGGGTGTGTGTAGAAACGGTCTGATAATCACTGTTCGTTGTGATGGCTTTATTAGTGTATGATATATGTAATTCAGGTAAGGTAAGGACTGCAGACGATCAATTTCAAGTAGTTCCTACTTTTGCTACCAAATACTACCGTCAACGACACCTAGCTGCCCGATGATATGCTTCCATACTAACTTCTAACATAATATTGAAATAGTTTCACGTTCTTCCTGTAGGTAGGTACATGGCTAATAGTTCCATTTTCTTCCGCTAGGTAGCAAGGTGGGTTTAAGTTTGGGATCGAGGAAGCCAAGCAAAATTATAAAAAGTGGACACTGAAAACCATACGTTCAAACCAGAATGGGAGTTGGATTATCTCTTTAAACTTTCAAAAGACAACAACCCCAATGTTTAGTGTGTCTACAAGTGTTAGCGGTGTTGAAAGAACATACCCTTAAAAGACATTATATGACAAATCACCGGGTGAGATATGAAAAACACTTCCGTGAATCTCGTAAAATAGTGGTTGAGCGGCTGAGAACGAAGCTATCTCAACAAAAAAAAGTTATTTAGTGATGTGACTAAAACACAGGAATTGGTTGTTTTAGCTTCCTAATGGCCACCTACGAGCTCGCCAAAGCAAAGAAGCCATTCAGGTATGGCGAGATCGTTAAACAATGTTCTCGAAGAATGGCTGAGGCCTTCAAGGAAGATAAAGTTTTAAAATAATTCCAGTCTGTACCACTTTCGAAACAAACTGTGAAAAGAAGAATAGAAGACATCAGTACTCATTTGTCTGCTAACCTGAAATCAATTATTGAGAACTGTCCCTATTTTTTCACTAGCTTTAGATGAGAGTGTAGACATAACAGACACAAATCAGCTCCTGGTTTTTATAAAGTTAATTCAGAATGGCTTTACCGTCATAGAAGAATTGCTGAAAGTGTTCTCTTTGCATGGTACAAGTAAAGGACATGGCAAATTTTCCTCAGTGCAGTCAGCTGTAGAAGGGTATAGTTGATTTAATAAGATGACTGCTGTAGTTACAGATGGTGCTAAGGCAATGGTTTCATCGATCTTTTCAAACAAAAACAAGGTAATGTGCCAGATTTCCTTTGCATTGTTCATCAAGAGGCCCTGTGTGGAAAATCTGTTAAATTATGTGTTGAAAGAACATACCCTTAAAAGACATTATATGACAAATCATCGGGTGAGATATGAAAAACACTTCCGTGAATCTCGTAAACTGTGATAAAAATCACAAACATAAGAAGAGGGGGAAACAGTTCTTTAACTCATAGGAAATTAATTTCTTTCTTAGAAGAACTTGACAGTGCTTACGGGAACTTGCTGCTTCATTCGGACATAAGGTGGCTTAGTGCGGGGAAATGTTTAGAAAGATTTTGGGAACTAAGGCATGAAATACTTGCCTTCCTACAACAACATATTACTAACTCAGCTGATCTCCACATAAACTCAGAGACATTGACTTTATACAAAACTTAGCATACCTAACAGACATTATCCAACATTTGAACGTTTGGAATTTGCAGCTTCAAGGGAAAAAGCAGACTTTTTTTGAAATGATGGGATATGTTGATGGTATTAAGAGGAAGTTACAACTCTTTAAATCTGCATTAACTATGAATGAGCTGTTCCATTTTCCAAGTTGTGAAAAACTATCCAGAGAAGAGGGAGTTGTGTTTGATAAGTACATTGAACATATTTAGCTATTGCTACCTGAATTTAACCGCCGATTTCAAGATTTTGAGAAGCTGCGACAAGAAATGGAACTCTTCAATAACCCTATGAAGGGTACAGTGGAATCTCAACCTGCACAATTGCAGTTAGAGTTGTGTGAGTTACAGTGTGACCCATCTCTCAACAACACAGCAGTAACTAGGGTTGAGTTCTGGAAATCACTGTCCCCAGAACGTTACCCACTCTTGAGGATCTGGGCCCTAAAGCAATGCTCAATTTTTGGAAGCAAATACATATGTAAGGTTACATTTTGAGCTATGAAACATATTAAGTCCAAGATGAGAAGCCGTATGACTGACTCTGTATTGTGCTATGCACTAAGATTGCTACATCACACATGAAAGTAGACTTGAAATCTTTGTTTAAAAAAATTAAGAAACCACAATGTTTGCATTAAAATAAAGTGTTTGGGTTTGTATTCAATAAATATTGCCTGCAAGCTTTCAACATAGCCTACGTAAATCATATATTTTGCAACAGAAGCAATGGTGGACAAAAGATGGACAGACGAGAACCAGCAGATGAGATATGTTATAACTAGAGACGAGAATTATAGGCACTAAAAACAGTTAAAATAGGCAGGCATATAGGCTCTTAAAATAGCCAAAATAGGCATGTAAATAGGCACTAACGTGTGAAATAGGCAACAAAATAGCCATGAAAAAAATTCTTTTAAATTAATAACATATTTAATTACTATAAAAAGAATTAACAATAAGCAACTTATAATAATAACATACTTATCTTCTTATATATAAAAGTGAAAGTCTGTATGTATGTATGTATGTATGTATTGAACCCTTAATATGATTGCCGCATATTAATGTTTCATATTTCTGGTCTGTATGAGGACGAAAGATGAGATTTGAAGGAGGCCTGCTAGCACGTTGAAAATGTAGAAGCTACCTGGCAATAAGAAGGGAGCCTGACATCGTGTTCAAACAATGGGCCGGGGAGAGTTTGGAATGCAGCCCGGACTAAAGAAAGGTATAACCCGTTAGCTGGATTTCCAGAACCTAGTTGGCGCGTTGGACAATGAGTCGCACCTAAGCGTCTGTTCCTTGTGAAACAGGGGAAAATACGTGGGCGGGGTCGGCATTTTACCGCGAGTTCAGAAACAACACCCAACCAATAAGGACTGAGGACGCGAGGCCTTTCGCGCTATTTCGAAGATACGGCATCCGATGAAATTAAGGAGGGAAATTGATTACGATTAATTGCTCGATAAGAATAAAATCCGCATGCCATAGGTGTTCGATTCACATCAAGACAAGCTCCCTGATATGTGTCATGTGTATGTAGGACTACTGGTTTAATAATTAGATATTTTATTCAGTCCCGCCCCCACTTTTAGGACTAAAATGCATAAATACTGGGTGGAGTGTTCACTGAGGGACAGTATTATTTCATCCGTTGACAGATTGTGAAGGCTGATTACGCTCGTTATACGCTACTATTTTGGGAAGTGACAATACTTAAACTTTCATAAAATCATTGCTCTTAGGAGATGAAATTCTACCGCATCTCGAATGTATAAATTAATGTGTTCTGCGTGTGAAACGTTCTAGATAGCTTTTGGCTATAAGTGAGGGACAGTCACCGCTAAATACTGCTATCAGGACTTGTGGGTGGATACAGCAACCCACGCTAGCAATCTATTAGGGTATTGTGTGAGGCACTATTTTAAACGAACTGACATTCTATTTGAAGCAGCCAGCCAGAAATGGAGACCGTGGTATCAGCAGCTGAAGGAAGAATGGTGCTACTGGAATCGAACACGGAAATGATGGGGTGCTAAGCGCACATGGTTGGGGTCATGCCCAGGAAACGTCAACGATGGAGGAGACTAAAAAAGGATGAGTACCGAATGATTTATTTCATTATGTAGCCTAGTTTTGGTAATCGGGAAATCCTTGTATATTGTATAGTTGTGATGTTCTCTTTGTGTGACTAGAGTGTTTTTGGGTGACCGACCACTATTTTAATTTGTGAAGATCATCGTGGTTATTCTTTTGTATTTCATTAAAATTTGTGCGGGACAGTCGGTTAAATTGTACTCGTGTGCACTGAGTGCGTTTTATGACAGATATAGCAAATGAACGGAATGTATCGCTGATGATAAGTGCAGCTTTGGTTAGGTAACGTAATTTCAGTATAAGGGGGGAAATGTGATGATTTTGTGGGAGAGACTTCGGATTACCCAGGCTGTAAATTTTATGCGATATTGCATATTTTCTTAGCGAGAAGCATTCAGCTTCTCTGGTAATCATTCCTTTGTAGTTGAGCACTTAGTAACTTCTTGTGTGTTGGAGCACTATATATTTCTTTTGAGATTTATCTGTGATCTGGAGCAAATTGAGGGTGATGTGTGTTGTACCAAGGCATGGGTCTATTATTATTATTATTATCCTGCGCGGGGTCTGACCGAGGTCAGTTACCTGTCAGCTGCATGGCGTCGAAGACAGGACTCATATGGTTGAGGTCACTGTTAAGTATTCTACAGATCCCAAATTGCATGGTGCAGGTTTGAGGACAGATCTACGAGTTGTTATGTGTTTATTCCAGAGTGTGAATGTTAATTCTTTTCTTCGGATCTCTGATATATGTGAGAGACAATTTGAGACCTGCCTGGTGTTGACACAATGACGAGAGCTGGATATTCCAGACTGACAAGGCTCAGATCTCAGATAAGGACAGAGAGGGCCATTAGGGGCGGGGTGCGTGCTCCCGCGATAACGATCAGTTAAAAGCCTGGATGATTGGAAGCGAATTAGATTAATTTTTATGCAAGTTCTTCACATCAGAAATGCAGTTCGTGATTAGGCTGAGTTCTGTTTTGTTGCCATGTTGGCTACTGTCTCGTAATTATTGTAAATATTCTATCGCATTTTTTGATGCGCCCCTGTAACTTTGGTGTGTTCGGAAAACGATCGGTTTATCCATGAGTTAGTTACGGATGGCCACGATTGTATTTTCAGCCTGTTTATGTAAGACCTTTTTAGGCAGCTTGATTTTGCGTGCTTTTGGCACTGATATAAATACTTCTCGCGGAAGTAATGACTGTATATTTAGTAAAGGGTAGTGTGGTCGATTGTCACGTCATTTTATGTTAGCCATTAAGTATGGGTCCCGATGCCAAGGCGTGGTGAAAAATGTTCATGGATATGCGTCCTGCGATCTGGTTCTATGGAAGCATATCTCATGGAAACACGTACTCATTCTAACCGTAGTCCTGCCAGTAAAAACCGTCAAGCACAATACACGCAACATTAAGAGGGGTAAGGACGAGGTCCATGATTTGATTTATTTGCTGCTGTAATGTTGATTCAGAGTAACCTATTATTTGATTGTTTATTGTTGAGTTGAGAAATATGGGTGTCATAAGGGAAATTTGTGTCATTGTTGTGTCATTCTTATCGGGATATTAAAATATTTGTTTTGTTGAAGTTGAGTCATCTTTTGTTAATTATATTCTCCTTGTGTCACCTTGAAATTATGGAAGCAAAGTACAAAATATCCAACTTCACGACGATGAACCGTACACCCCCGAATAAAGTCTCGTGTACGCTTCCTCAAGGGGACATATAGGAAGAATGGCGCAGGCCAACTATGGGGCTATTTCGTGTTAGGTTGGTTGGCTGTGTGAGAAACGTGGTATTAGAAATTTGGTATACAAGTTTGCCACTGTTTCAGGTTTTGTTAAATTCAGTTAATAGGCGAAGTTTTTCCGCCAGATGTGATAAATAAAGTTGAATCTTGGAGTTTGTCAGTAAATATTAAATACGGGACACATTACTTGATTTGATTGATGATTTTGAGATAATGTGAGTATCCGGGCGTCCAACTATAGATTAATTAGAAATGTGTAGTGATGACAAACTCAAAAATGTAGTAGGAGGGTGTTAACCCTGGAAAGATTAATTATATTTGATAATTAAGTCTTGGTGGAAACGTAAAGCCAATTAAATTAGGGAAAATTTTAATAACCGATACTAAGTGTTGACACTAAGTAAATTAAAGTAAAGATATACTCAAAGATGATTGCATTGCGGGAGGTTAAAATAAAGTAAATGAATTGAGTATGATTAAAATATTTAAATGCATTGTTGTGTGTGTGCGTGACGGAAGTTGATGTTTCTATGTGCATGGCCCCTATATTCTCAAGTGAATTTATTTGTTGTCATGGCGACAATTGAGGAAATAAGACAGATTGTAGAGCTTGCCACGGCAAGGAACATTGAAAATTTAGAGAAAATGAGAGCTGAACTGAAGGAACAGAGTAGGGTACAAGTTGAGGAAACAAACAATCGTATTTCACAACAGTCCGAGGAAATAAATAAGCGTATCGCGGAACAGTCGGTTATCCAAAGCGAGAAAAACCAGGAGCAATTTAATCAGCTGTCGGATAGGATCAAACAAAATACTCAGGAGCAGATGGACCAGTTAGCCAGTGAGGCAAGCAAAAACAACGACAAACAACTAGGTCGTATGAAAGAGATGGAGGAGAGCTTCGACAGAAAACTGGGAATTCTTGATGAGACCGTAAACGCTAAGCTGAAACAAATTGAACAGGCATGTAGCTATAATTCGGATGAAATGAAAAAAGCGCACGAAAAATTGAAAGAACGGTTTGATAAGGTGGAAGCGAACACTCAGGGTATGCAGCAACAAATCGAAGCAGTAGACAATAACTTGCTAGGCATAGTGAAAGAGATGGAGCGGGCCGAAATGAAAGCGACGGAGCGTTTGAAAGGGATAGAGAAAGAGCAAGGCGAATTAAAGGCGTCCTTTGATGCAAATAATAGTCAAATGGAAATACGGCTAGACAGGATGGAAATAAATCAGGAGGAAAACGCAGAGAAACTTGAGGCGAAATTCGAAGGATTGAAGATTAAAATACGCAAAGATCTGAGCCGAGAAAGGGAAAATAGTAAAGAAGAACGCCTATCCATAATAAAGAAATTAGGAGATAATCTCGCCAGGTTGCAACTCTTAGAAAAAATGTGCATTCGAAACTGCAGGAACAGGATGATAAATTGGTAAAAGCAGAACTCAAGTCACAAGAGCTGGACACGTTGTTGACATCCGTGAAAGACAGAGAGGGCTTGGAGAACAATAATAGCTTGGAGAACGTGAATAGCTTGGGGGCGAGTAACGGAACGGAAAGAGGGCTGAGTAATGAGCAGAGCCCACTGACCGGTTGCAACACAAGAGTATTTGAGAAGTTTAGAGGCCAGACGTCGACCCCAGAGCAAACCGCATTACCCACACAAATTATACAAGTGATCAGGGGCAATGAGTACAAACCAAATCGATACACAGATGGAACAGGGACCACGCCTAAACAATTCTTGCGGGAACTAGACGATTTTTTTTAGACCAGGGGGTACCGGAAAGTAAGAAATTACGAATGGTAGAGAAGTTTTTGAGTGGGAGCAGCTTAATTTGGTATCAGAGCTTCAAATATACTTTTGGTAGCATGCAGGACTTTAAGGATGCATTCTTAAGAGAATTTTGGTCTTCAGCCCTGCAACAAAGTCTAAGAATGGACTTGTACGCTCGCAAGTATCATTCTACCCACCCAACGAGATTTGCCGATTTCTTTACCCAACAGCTATTAAAACTGAAAGATTTAGATGACCCACAATCCGAAAAAGACATGGTAATGACAATAGGAAGACAGCTTCCCATGAACGTGCAGCAGTTCCTGGTAACGGCAAATATAACTACAGCAGTCGGAGCGGAGGAGATGCTACGGAACCTAGATGAGACAAGCCTACAGCTACCGCCTCGGGGCGCGAGACACAGCGAGCAAGTGAACACTGCAGAGGTTGTGAATGAGAACGCTAAGAATAGCACTCGCACGAGGTCACAAGCAACAAACACTGGAACAGATCAGCGCTGGCAAGAAAATAATAACGGACAGTACGGGAGGTACGAAAACAGAGGAAATTACAGGAACAACAGAAATAATTACAGACCGTACCAAAGAGGATATCAGGAAGGCGGAAATGATAGAAGGCAGGAATTTCCGTACCGAAGGAATGGTGACACGAGAAATGACCGTCAGTGGCGTAACGACAGACAGCAGACAGGGGGGTACCAAAGAGGGCACCACAACAACAGGAACGAGAGATATCACGAATCACAGAGGTACCTGCAGGAGTTACATGCTGCGGAGAATAATGAACCAGATAGATGGGAAAGAGCCATGAAAAACCACCAGAACCCGGACACATTCGAGGATCAGGGAGCTGAAAGTTTAGAAAGGCAGCAGGAAACATGCAACCAGGGGGCGATACCGAGGAACTCTCGGGATAAAAAAACAATAATTTCAGTTAAAGGAGATAGTCTCGCAAAACAGCATGGGGCTGATGACCGTGATGGTAGAATTGTTGCACACATAGCAGAGTGGGTTGCAAGACCGGAAGATTGCCTGGAGGAGATGACTAAGCCACAGACAAATAACATCAAGAAACTACCAGTAATTTATGCACGGATTGGGGGAGTGAACGTAAGATGCCTTTTAGATACCGGGGCGCAAGTAAGTCTTATATCAGAGACATTGTTGAAGGAACTGGCACGTAATCAACATGTACCATTGATTCCTGTACCACAGTTGAAAGTAAGGGGCGTAATTCCCGAGCGATCTATAGTATGCAAGCACCAAGCGTACATAGAACTGGATATTTTAGGCCACACCTTCGCACAGACTTGCATTGTTATGGCAAGAATGAATTTTAATGTCATATTAGGGGCAAACTTTATTTATGATTACCAAGCAATTATTGACCTGCACAACAATATGGTCAGCTTTCGGCAGATTGAAGGAATAAGGGAAGTTGCCTTACACATGGACGACGGACCTAATGATCAGGAAGTAGACACCTGGATGCTGGAAACAATTAACGAGGAAACCATTGAGGAACTAAGTGATGAAGCGGAGGACGAGTGTGACATTGCTGTCGTGGAACTTGGAGAGCAGGACTACTCACAGGAAATATGGACCTTATTAGCGAATGAAGAAAAGGACGGATCCGAATTTGAATGTCTACTACAGGAGCGGCTTCGAGAAGTAAATTTGGGGGAAGCGGATAAGAAGAAATTTGAAAATATTTTACGCAAACACAAAGAAGTTTTCGATACTGTCCCAGGGAAGATTTTAAACTTCACTTATGCCATACAAGTGGATAATTGGGCCCCATTTAAGAGTAAATTATATCCGATACCAGAGAAACACTATTCTGAAGTCAAGAATATCATAGACGGAATGCTAGCGTCTGGCATGATAAAGAAATCACCGACACCATATCTCAACGCAATATTGGCTGTTGTAAAACCAAATGGATCAATCAGGCTGTGTCTCGATGCACGAAATTTGAACTTCAAGGTCATACCTGAGTATGACAAAGCGCCGTTAATCCGTGATGTACTGAAGGGATTCAGAGGAAAGCATATATATTCTTCTGTCGATCTCACTAGTTCGTACCACCATATTGAACTAGAGGAAAAGTCTAAGCTACTGACAGGCTTTCTCTTCGACAACCAGACTTTTATTTGGAATAGGCTCCCGTTTGGCATTAAAACAGCTGGATCTGCACTTATCAGAGCTTTGGAGAGGAATTTAACGGATGAGGTCAAGAGCATGACAGTAAGATATATCGATGATATTCTACTGGCATCCGAAGGTATTAATGAACACATGTGTAACCTGGACAAACTGTTGGAAAATTTAAAGACCACAAATTTTAAAATAAATTTGAAGAAATCTCACTTCTTCAAGAATGAAATTCTATACCTGGGACACATCATTGATCGAGAAGGCGTGCGGCCAAATCCAGCGAAAATCGAGGCGATAAAGAGATTTCCAACTCCCACTAGGGTGAAACATGTGAGAGCTTTTCTTGGAGTGACTGGTTTCTTCAAAGAAAACTGTCCTGGATATACGGAGACTGTAGCTCCAATGCAGGAAATGCTAAAGAAAGCTAACAGATGGAAATGGGATGACGCCTGCGAACAGTCATTTCAAGCAACTAAGGAACTTTTGGCCAACTGCATTAAATTGGGTTATCCAGACTTTGAAAAGAAATTTATCATACAAGCAGATGCTTCCTTTATTGGAGTAGGAGCAATGCTCTATCAAGAAAATTCTAATAATTCACAGGACCGATCATATTTGGCATTTGTAAGCCGCAAACTGCGCAAACACGAGAAAAATTACACCGTGACTGAATTGGAACTGCTAGCGATACTTCACGCATTACAAAACTGGCGGAAGATCGTTTTCGGTTATCAAATTGTGGTGAGGACAGACCACAAGGCATTGACGTTTATGTTCAAAACGGCAATGATGAGTGAGAGAGTCACGCGTTGGTCACTATACATTCAACAATTCAACATAGAAATAGAACACTGCCCTGGAAAAATGAACGTGATACCTGATGCCCTAAGCAGATACCCAGACCCGGAGGACGAGATAACAGTAGATGTCCGACACGTTGAGTTGACCACCAAGGACAGGGAATTCCTAGATGAACTGAAGAACATAGCTCAGGAACAGGAAAGGGAACCGTGGATGATGATGATGAGGAAGTATTTCAGAAGAGAACTACAGCCCGGAACACCGGCATACCAAGAAGCAAGGTCAAAGGAAGCCAAGTATAACCTTATAAACGGAGTGCTGCATAAATTTATAGACGAAGACCACACCAAGTATAGGATATTAGTACCAGCAATACTGCAGAGAGGACTGACATGGCATGTACACAACAGTTTAGGCCATGTCGGTACAGACAAGGTTGAAGCGACGATCGGTGAATCTTTCACTTGGCCTAGGATGAGGACGACGATCTGTGACGTCATAAAAACCTGCGACGCATGCCAGCGAACTAAGCCAAATAACTACTAATGAGGCAGATCCCAAAGCCTTTACTACCTGAAAAACCTTGTGAGCTAGTGGCTGTGGACACATTTGGGCCGATTCCTAAGGGAAGGCGAGGATGTAAACACCTACTTGTATGCATTGATGTGTTTTCGAAGTTTGTTGTTCTATGTCCTATTCAGAAGACAACTACAAAACAAGTGCTGAGCAGAATAAAGCATAAGGTGATCCCAATGCTAGGAAAACCTGAATTCTTACTCTCTGATCACGGCAGCTACTTCACGAGCGCCGAGTTTAAAAGGGGAATCGCCGATCTGGGAATCAAACACATACTATCTTCTATAAGGCACCCAAGGTCAAATCCAGCCGAGAGAGCGATCAGGGATATTTTAAAATTTTACCGCATTTTCATTCCAAACGCACACTACAAATGGGTAGAGAGAGTGGGTGATGTTGAGACGTGTATGAACTCTACCAAGCATGAATCAACTGGTCAGATACCATTGGTACTCCACCACAACAGACTTCCGGTGAGATCATGGGACAATGCTCTCAACTGTCCCAGAGATCCAATGCTATCACATGACATCAGAATCAGAAACACTGTGGAATATATGAAAAGCCAAGCAGACAGACGTCTGAGGAGGATGAGAGGAAAGAAGTTCCACCGGGAATTGGTCGTAGGGGAATTGGTCCTAGTGAAAAAGATCCCGATATCTGATCCAGCAAGCAAAATACTGGCCAAGTTCAGCCAGCGATATATTGGACCGTTCCGCATTGTTAGAAATCTGGGCAACAATGCGTACAGGATTCAGGAAATCAGCACGGGAACGATGTCAGTCTTTAACACTGAAAACCTTAAGGTGTATCTAAGGACGGAGCCGTTTGAGAACGGAGAAGACGTCGCTGAGGCAAATGTGGTACATTTCCAATAAACCACAACATACAGCACGGGGAGATTGGAGCAAGCAGCTGGAGGAAGAAGCGAGTAATGGTTTGTTTACAAACTATGCAGTCAGCCGAGGTCAGACTCGCTTAGACAGAGAGCGGAAATGAATGGGAACAAGGCAGGTAGCAAGCAGACAGAAGGCGGTGTCGAAGTGAGTCAGAAAGGAAGAAACTCATTAGCAATGAGAGGAGGACACCACACAGCCAGAATGAAATTTGAAAATTTTGAGTACTAGACCGTATGAAGGCACAAAAAAAAATCGAATCCATGTATCGATTCGATTTTTCCTAAGAAAAGGACGAATGAACCCTTAATATGATTGCCGCATATTAATGTTTCATATTTCTGGTCTGTATGAGGACGAAAGATGAGATTTGAAGGAGGCCTGCTAGCACGTTGAAAATGTAGAAGCTACCTGGCAATAAGAAGGGAGCCTGACATCGTGTTCAAACAATGGGCCGGGGAGAGTTTGGAATGCAGCCCGGACTAAAGAAAGGTATAACCCGTTAGCTGGATTTCCAGAACCTAGTTGGCGCGTTGGACAATGAGTCGCACCTAAGCGTCTGTTCCTTGTGAAACAGGGGAAAATTCGTTGGCGGGGTCGGCATTTTACCGCGAGTTCAGAAACAACACCCAACCAATAAGGACTGAGGACGCGAGGCCTTTCGCGCTATTTCGAAGATACGGCATCCGATGAAATTAAGGAGGGAAATTGATTACGATTAATTGCTCGATAAGAATAAAATCCGCATGCCATAGGTGTTCGATTCACATCAAGACAAGCTCCCTGATATGTGTCATGTGTATGTAGGACTACTGGTTTAATAATTAGATATTTTATTCAGTCCCGCCCCCACTTTTAGGACTAAAATGCATAAATACTGGGTGGAGTGTTCACTGAGGGACAGTATTATTTCATCCGTTGACAGATTGTGAAGGCTGATTACGCTCGTTATACGCTACTATTTTGGGAAGTGACAATACTTAAACTTTCATAAAATCATTGCTCTTAGGAGATGAAATTCTACCGCATCTCGAATGTATAAATTAATGTGTTCTGCGTGTGAAACGTTCTAGATAGCTTTTGGCTATAAGTGAGGGACAGTCACCGCTAAATACTGCTATCAGGACTTGTGGGTGGATACAGCAACCCACGCTAGCAATCTATTAGGGTATTGTGTGAGGCACTATTTTAAACGAACTGACATTCTATTTGAAGCAGCCAGCCAGAAATGGAGACCGTGGTATCAGCAGCTGAAGGAAGAATGGTGCTACTGGAATCGAACACGGAAATGATGGGGTGCTAAGCGCACATGGTTGGGGTCATGCCCAGGAAACGTCAACGATGGAGGAGACTAAAAAGGATGAGTACCGAATGATTTATTTCATTATGTAGCCTAGTTTTGGTAATCGGGAAATCCTTGTATATTGTATAGTTGTGATGTTCTCTTTGTGTGACTAGAGTGTTTTTGGGTGACCGACCACTATTTTAATTTGTGAAGATCATCGTGGTTATTCTTTTGTATTTCATTAAAATTTGTGCGGGACAGTCGGTGAAATTGTACTCGTGTGCACTGAGTGCGTTTTATGACAGATATAGCAAATGAACGGAATGTATCGCTGATGATAAGTGCAGCTTTGGTTAGGTAACGTAATTTCAGTATAAGGGGGGAAATGTGATGATTTTGTGGGAGAGACTTCGGATTACCCAGGCTGTAAATTTTATGCGATATTGCATATTTTCTTAGCGAGAAGCATTCAGCTTCTCTGGTAATCATTCCTTTGTAGTTGAGCACTTAGTAACTTCTTGTGTGTTGGAGCACTATATATTTCTTTTGAGATTTATCTGTGATCTGGAGCAAATTGAGGGTGATGTGTGTTGTACCAAGGCATGGGTCTATTATTATTATTATTATCCTGCGCGGGGTCTGACCGAGGTCAGTTACCTGTCAGCTGCATGGCGTCGAAGACAGGACTCATATGGTTGAGGTCACTGTTAAGTATTCTACAGATCCCAAATTGCATGGTGCAGGTTTGAGGACAGATCTACGAGTTGTTATGTGTTTATTCCAGAGTGTGAATGTTAATTCTTTTCTTCGGATCTCTGATATATGTGAGAGACAATTTGAGACCTGCCTGGTGTTGACACAATGACGAGAGCTGGATATTCCAGACTGACAAGGCTCAGATCTCAGATAAGGACAGAGAGGGCCATTAGGGCCGGGGTGCGTGCTCCCGCGATAACGATCAGTTAAAAGCCTGGATGATTGGAAGCGAATTAGATTAATTTTTATGCAAGTTCTTCACATCAGAAATGCAGTTCGTGATTAGGCTGAGTTCTGTTTTGTTGCCATGTTGGCTACTGTCTCGTAATTATTGTAAATATTCTATCGCATTTTTTTGATGCGCCCCTGTAACTTTGGTGTGTTCGGAAAACGATCGGTTTATCCATGAGTTAGTTACGGATGGCCACGATTGTATTTTCAGCCTGTTTATGTAAGACCTTTTTAGGCAGCTTGATTTTGCGTGCTTTTGGCACTGATATAAATACTTCTCGCGGAAGTAATGACTGTATATTTAGTAAAGGGTAGTGTGGTCGATTGTCACGTCATTTTATGTTAGCCATTAAGTATGGGTCCCGATGCCAAGGCGTGGTGAAAAATGTTCATGGATATGCGTCCTGCGATCTGGTTCTATGGAAGCATATCTCATGGAAACACGTACTCATTCTAACCGTAGTCCTGCCAGTAAAAACCGTCAAGCACAATACACGCAACATTAAGAGGGGTAAGGACGAGGTCCATGATTTGATTTATTTGCTGCTGTAATGTTGATTCAGAGTAACCTATTATTTGATTGTTTATTGTTGAGTTGAGAAATATGGGTGTCATAAGGGAAATTTGTGTCATTGTTGTGTCATTCTTATCGGGATATTAAAATATTTGTTTTGTTGAAGTTGAGTCATCTTTTGTTAATTATATTCTCCTTGTGTCACCTTGAAATTATGGAAGCAAAGTACAAAATATCCAACTTCACGACGATGAACCGTACACCCCCGAATAAAGTCTCGTGTACGCTTCCTCAAGGGGACAGTATGTATGTATGTGGGTGGGTGGGTGGATTTGTTCCGTATACAAATCTACACCGTTCCACCAATCTCAACCAAATTTTGCATACACATAGTTTAGGACCCAGAAGTAACGGCTGGCTACATGAATTTTCGATAGTCTTTCTCATTCTTCTGATTTCGGCCTTTTTGCACTCAAGCAAAGGCTAATAAAAGCAGAAAATAAACTGATGAAGTAATAGCAAGGCCGGCCATCTCCATAGCAACAGTAGCTCGAGATGGGACCACCAAGTTTACATCTATCTTGGTAAGAGGCCACGCTACACCCACTGCCAGCTAGATCGCATCCCTCCAAGCTGCTTTAAACTGCCTGTCCATTCAACACAAGATAGGTTACAGCACCAACGCACTGTGATCGCCGCGGCATTTTCACTGCCAGCTGGATCGCATCCCTCCTAGCTGCTTTAAACTGCCTGTCCATTCAACACAAGATAGGTTACAGCACCAACGCACTGTGATCGCCGCGGCATTTTCACTGCCAGCTGGATCGCATCCCTCCTGGCTGCATGGCAACAGTAGTTCAAGACGGGACCACCAAGTTTCCATCTATCTCGGTAAGAGGCCATGCTACACCCACTGCCAGTTAGATCGCATCCCTCCAAGCTGATTTAAACTGCCTGTCCATTCAACACAAGATAGGTTACAGCACCAACCCACTGTGATCGCCGCGGCATTTTAACTGCCAGCTGGATCGCATCCCTCCTGGCTGCTTTTTACTGCCTACGCATTCAATACTCAGACGCGTACAGGATATACTGTATATTAATTCACAGTTAAGTTCCAGCGCCAAACTAACGCGGCTTTTGAAGGGGACGATACCTGAAACGAAGAGTTTTTAACTTTGGAGGCTTAATATCGAGATTGAAAAAACGCGAAAACATGGCACTAAGTTAGTTCTTTTGTAATCCAATCAGCATAAAGTTTATGATATTAATTCACACACATACTAACGGGTAAATTTTCAATAAAAAGTAAAGCGAAATACAAAACGAAGGGTTGTTAAGTTTGGAGGCTTAATATCGAGATCCCAGGCGCTATTTCTGGTGAATTCCGAGAATTCCCATTCTTGTTTGTGGGATAAACACATATTGAGAAATGAGAATATAATTCTGTCGAGCACACCAGCTGCAATATAATGCACTTTAAAATACAGTCAAAAAGCATCAAATAGGCAATTATACTCCAAATAGGCACAAACCCTTGAAATAGGCATTTATAGGTACAATAAAACCAACAAAATCTAGCCTAAAAGAACCTAAAACGGATTTATATCTCGAAAGCCTAAGTTTCTAAACACAGGAATAAAATAGGCAAATAGGCAAATTCCTGTCTCTAGTGATAACAAGACTCGCCATCCACGGTTTCCACCTCGAGATTTGTAGAAATGTTAAATACCATGAACTGAATTTTATTTATTTCGAGTCATAAGCACAGCAAAAAGAAACATAGGAAACAAACCAAAGGTTGATAGAATATTATACAATGTAACTCAAATCTTAAATGACACACTAAACAATATCAGCCCAAAATTGAGCAACAGTAACAGCGTTGTCTGAAGCATCAACAAGCTCTTGTGTGGAACATGATGTAGGACAACTGGGACAGTTAATTAAGTGTTTAGTTGTCTGTTCCTCTCCGCAGTCACACAAGGTGGAAGATTCCTTCAAAAAGCCCCATTTGAACAGGTTGTCCTTAGTTCGTCCGACGCCACTCCTGAGCCGATTTAAGGACTTCCGCACTCTCCACACTTGATTTCCACCAGGAGGAAGGTTCTCGGAAGGAGCTATCCAATCATTACACTCAGATCTTGCTGTCCACTGAGATAATCTGGCTGCTCCAGGCTGACCGGTGAGGGGAGTAGTAGTTCTCATGAAGCTCTTCCTAGATTTGAGCCTACTAAGTGGTGGCTGGTAACCATGTAACAGATGATCAGTGTTATGTTCTGATTTATGTCTCTCAAGTTTGGCTGCAACTTCACGCCTTACAACTGGCGGAGCAATTCCCGCTAGCTTGTGGAGTTTATCAATAGGTGTAGCTTTGATACATCCCGTTACAATCCTGCAGGTTTCATTTAGAGCCACATCAACTTGCTTTGCATGAGATGATTTGCGCCATACAGGGCATGCATATTCAGCTGCAGAATAACACAAAGCCAAGGCTGATGTTCTTAGCAAATTGGGATCTGTACCCCATATACTGCCAGTAAGCTTCCGCAAGATGTTGTTACGAGCAGCAACTTTCTGCTTGGTGTTAGTGCAGTGTTTACTGTAGGACAACCTTCGATCTAAGGTAACACCCAGATATTTGGGGTAGAAACAATGTTCAAGCTCTTTATCTTCCCATAACACTGTAAGCTTTCTATAGGCTTCTCGATTGCGCAGGTGGAAAGCACAAATTTGAGTTTTAGCAGGGTTCGGTCTCAAATTATTGACTCTATAGTACTCAGAGAGGTCCTTCAGAGAAACAGTCAACTGGTTTTCTACTGCCTCAAAATCTCTGGCCTGTGTGACTAAAGCAAGATCATCTGCATAGATGAAGCTCTTTGTAAGAGAAGGTTGAGGCTGATCATTTGTAAATATGTTGAACAATATTGGGGAAAGGACACTACCCTGAGGCAAGCCATTCCTTTGACTTCTCCATCTACTCTTTCTACCTTGGAACTCCACATAGAATCGCCGATTTTCTAAAAGCGTCTCCAAAGTTCTGGTGAAATTAATGTCTCTGGTGATGTAGTAGACTTTGTGCAGTAGTTGTTGATGCTGAATGGTATCATATGCTGCTGTGAGATCCACGAAGACAGCCCCAGAAATGTATCCTTTTTCATATCCCTCTTCAATATGTTCTGCCAAATTCAGAACTTGTGCTGTACAATTCTTTCCAGGTCGGAAACCGGCTTGTTGAGGTACGAGATGAAGTTCAACAATGGGAGTAAGTCTATTTAGCAATATCCTTTCATAGATTTTATACAAATGGCAAAGAAGCGAAATGGGTCGATAGTTCTTCGGATCAGCTGAATCCTTTCCAGGCTTGAGTAAGGCAATAACTTTGGTTTTCCTCCAGATGGCAGGGATCTGTTTCTGCTTCAGGCAATAATTATAGAATTTCAGAAGCCATATCTCCGTGATGGGACCAAAATGTTTAATTTGCTCAATCATTAGGTCATCTAGACCAGGCGCTTTACCATTTTCGCAATTCTTAACTGCTGTTCTGAGTTCATGCAGGCTGAAGTCATTTGATAGGTGGTTGCTTTCACAGTCAGGATCTCATTTGAGTTTTGTTCTATCTTTAGAAAAATTGGCCCTTCCATTCTGAACAAGCTGAAGAGCAATTTGATCTGGTGTAATATTTGCATGACCATGATTGTGGGTGGGGTCGTTGTTCAAGCTTCGCAGCAACTACCAGGCTTTCTGACTGCTTTTAGACATATCAAGGTTCTCAAGTAACTCTATCCATCGTTCTTTTTTGGATTTGGCTAAGGCTGTGGACAAATTTTGGCCAGCGCTTATGGTTTCCATGCTGTAAGGATTATCGTTGAAGAGCCGGATATAGTTATGTAGATGCTTCCGAGATTCTTCTGTCAAGCCAGGTATATAGCTTACTCGACAATCTCTGGGAGTAGAGAGTCTTGAAGATTATTTCACGGCTTCCACAAACTCGTCATAGTTGGAGACTGAGGGTGTTATGCGTAAATTTTTCTGAATCAAGAATATCAGCAAACTTTTGCCAATCTGCTTTCTTGAAATTATATCTCCTTCGGAATGGTGTGAATCTAGGCCTAATAGCTGCAAACACTTGGCAGCCTATGGGGCGGTGTTGAGTATTTGGTATCGGACTTAAAACAGTTTTTCTGCATTGGTGAGCTATGTTCACGCTTACAAAAATTAAGTCGGGATTGTACCCACGTTTCCAACGCCCACTGTTGAAAGATGGTGGAAGTTTATTATCGTGGACAAGATTAAGAGCCGGCCGGAGTGGGAACGGCCGACCGCCAGCCCAGCACTTGTTGTAACATGGGTGAAAAGTTTGTGAAACGTTTTATAAAGAAACGGGACAAGGTAAAATTATTTTGTTCCTATAGCCCGCTGTAGTATTTTATACACTTTTCATCGGTACAAAAGCATATCGAACAGGAATACAAAGATAGTTATAAAAAGTGTAGTTAAAATCACAATTCTCCATATAAAATAGAGTTCTGAACTGCAATTTTCCAAACCTCTTCAATGCCTTCAGATGATGTTGAAAACAGAAACAAACTCCACTGCAAGACAGCTCATAGTTTTCTCTATTGTGCTACTGAATCATATTTTCAAATTAAGAACTCTGTATATGTTTAATCGTGATTTTAGAAAATGTCAGCATATTGAGTTGCTAATGCTAGCCGTGTCGAGGTGCTGGCAGTTCAGGCAGTTACCGTCAGATACCGCATCGTCGCAAAGTCATGTCCTTGAAACAGGGTGAAGTAAGACAGAGCCGGCTTCTGAGAGATGGTAATCTCATACCAGGAAGTGATGAAATCAGCTCATGTCCAGGTGCTGTCAGTCGCTTCATTACAATCAGTGCCGGATCCAGGCTTTGCGGTGTCCTGGGCGATATGATACGGTCGGGCCCTCAACAATAGAAAATATAAAAAATATCAAATCAAATGGAAAATAGTTTTGTAATAATAATAAAATAAAGAATAGTTACAATATTTTGAATACACTACGGTACATTCTTTTAATAATATGAAAGAAACCCTTAAGTCCCCTTGAAGAAGATTATGTAAACTATGAAATATTAAAATATTACTTTGCGACTCTTTTTCTCGGATGAAGTCTTCCATCATTTCACTGAAATCTATACTTGCTAAACGGTCACGGGAGGTCATAGCTGCACTGAAAAAAGAATATGAATTATAAATTAGTTTGAAAAGTATAATTAATTAATCAATTAGACTTAGACAACAGATGTTTGAGCAGACTCCCAAAGAGAGACAACCGGGAAAGAAGTGGAGGGAGGAGAGACAGAGGAAGCATAGTGTGTGTGTATGAGAGGTTTTTGGAAAAAAAAAGAAGGACCAGAATTAAACATGAAAATTGATTGTGTTATAACGCACTCCTTATGGGGAATTAACGAATAAATAAATAATTAATCAATTAAATTTAAAACAATCCATGACTCCCCCCCCCCCGGACCGCGGGGCCCTGGGCGGTCGCCCTCCCCTAGATCCACCCCCGATTACAATCGTCTGCTTTCTAGATCATCATATTATGGTGTGTGGCCTACAGGTCTTTTGCAGTTCCAGTGTTTATTATGAGCTTTTTAGTTCTTTCTAACATGTCTGTAATATACAGTAGTATAGGCTACTTTCAAGATTATGCCATTGTTGTACTGTAAATAGAGTTGTTGTTGTTGTTGGAGGTGGTGATTCGTTTAGGAGCTTTGGGACATGGTGGTCATGTAGCCGCGTGCACTTGGGTGTGTGTATAATGTGTCTAATAACCTGTGTTATTGTGATGGTTGTATTAGGGTGTGTATTTGTATTAGGGACGGGTTTTGTATATGCGGCGGTCGTGGCCTTAAGTTAGATACCATCCCAGCATTTGCCTGAAGCATAAGTGAGGAAACAACTTCCAGGATGGCTGAAGTAACAATGTAACCCTTCTCTTCCCAGTTCTGCCTCACAAGCCTCAGTGTATCCCATTCCAGCCCTCAGCTCCTAAACCTGGACCTCTGCGTTGACAGCTAAGAAGACTAGCCACTACGCCACGAGGTGGATTGTAAATAAAATGTTGCTTTGTCAGTCTAAATATGATGTAGCGACTACTGGGCTTTTGAAGTTACAGTAATTATTATATGAGTAGCAAGCAATCACTAGTTAGTAACCATCACTAAAGTGGACCTGAATTTCATTAAATTAATTTGTTTATTTATTTATAATTATTTGTTTGTTTATTTATAGTTCTTCTAACAGGTTACAACCTAATTACGAGAAATAACAATATGAATTACACTTAATATTTTTCTTACACTAATATAAAATGATACTTATAATACGTATGACTAAATATTATTCTAGTAAGTATCGTACTTGAAATTATGTTTCAAGTCACTGATAAGGAGTGTATGATATTAAGTGATTTCTCTACAATACAAATGAACAAAAGGTGCTGTCTGATATATGGAAATGTGTGCATGTCTTTTTTCTTTTTTAGATATTGAATGTGTTCGATACAGGCGAATGTTTATATTACTCTGTATTGGTTCTTGGACAGTGGAATATTATACGTTTCGGTCTTATTGACCGCGAAGGAACATATAGTTCAAATTCAGATGACAAATAAGGTCTATCAAAGATGTTATCAAATTATTTAATGTAATAACCTGCCTACTTTTCTCTCAAGTCTTTAAAGAAAAAGTTCCATTAATAAATTATGCTTAGCATTTTTAAAGGAAATGTGTAGTTTATGTTATCGTCAATCTCGCGATCAATAGCCACGGAACCTCCTTTTTACGTGGAATCCGAACTACTGAACATGACGTTTCACTTCGAAAATCTCACATCATTGACCGGGAACCGAACCCGGTCCGCTGTGGTGAGAGGCCAACAGCTTGACCACACCACTGGGCCACCACATTCCCGCTTAGCATATTTAGGATATACATGTGTCCTTTTGTATTCCAAGAATATAGGGAATTTATTTTTTATCGATTCAACTCTATAGTTAGCATTCGCACATCTTGGGTTCCAAACTATTGAGCCAAATTCAAGTCAACTTCATACGAATGCATTATACTGTACAATCTTTAGCAATGTACAGGTTCCTAAAATAAAATGTGCATCTTCTTATAAATCCCAGCATTTTGAATATATCTCAAAAATTCGATCAATACGGTGAGAAAAGGATAACTTTTTTTTTCATAGTATAGCCTACCATAAACCTAGATGACTTGAGATGGGAACTACATAGGAAATGGTGGTGTTTTATATCAAAGTTTTCGTGTAAATGCAATCGGATGACACTTATAAATCGAAACAATTTGTTTTGTTCCAATTTATTGTTTCTTCATCTTTTGGAGCAGCATACAATCCCATAACGAATAAATGTATTTAAACGATTACACGACATTTGCAAATAATAATAATAATAATAATAATGATATATTGGCATCCCGGAGATGGTTAATTAAGATAAGATTACAGAGGCACAAGATTCGATCCCAGGGGAACACCAGAGGGTGAATGGAGCTTTTCTCTATGATACAAAGTGTTGCGTCTTTCATACTGTAAGTATGATCCGTAATAGGACATTTTCGTAAGTTGTAGGCTACGTCATGGTTAACTCTACCAATAATCTGTATATATTACATCGACTCGTTATCCTTTAATTTAAACCAGATGACTCCTGATTCGTGAAAATTGGTTATTGTTGATCATCGAGGGATGAATCCGTGTTATGAATCGTGAATAAAATGGCATGTATGCCTGAATAATACATTAGGCCTATGTGTTCATGAAGTGTTTGCTCGTAAAGTTAGTTTGGGGCAAACTTAGTAGCTACCGGTACTGTTCGGTAGTTAAGAATTAGGGAAATCTTACCCGACTTGTGAATATGACTGACTTTAGTAAGTTTCCATTTCTCTGGAAATATCAAAGACTTGATCGATAAATTAAATTTAATATCAAGAGGATAAGTTAAGCCTCCGTGGCTTAGGCGGCAGAACGCCGGCCTCTCACCGCTGGGTCCGTGGTTCAAATCCCGGTCACTCCATGTGAGATCTGTGCTAGACAGAACGGAGGCAGACAGGTTTTTCTCCGGGTACTCCGGTTTTCCCTGTCAAAATGTCATTCCAGCAACACTCTCCACTATCATTTCATTTCATCTGTCATTCATTTAATCATTGCCCCAGAGGAGTGCGTCAGGCCTCGGCAGCCGGCACAGTTCATATCCTCGCCGCTAGATGGAGGCTTCATTCATTCCATTCCTGACCCGGTCGGAGACTGGAAGCAGGCTGTGGATTTTCATTTTTCATCAAGAGGATAAGCTATTTTTTTCCCGGATCGTTTTTTAACAAATATGGAAGAATAACCCTCTTGTGTCCCATATATTCATCGTAAGTATCGGAGTGAGAATGTCACTACGGGTTACCTCATAATAATTAAGATGTCAATTTCGAGATGACTTTCTAGGTTATCATGCGTTAAAATGTCATAGTTGGATCCATTTTGGCAATATACTGATGAGTAAGGCTAGGATTTTAATGTAATATCTATCATCATCATAGCAAACACTCATATCGAGTAGATTGGCCTTTCAATCCGGAAGTCTCTCATTGGTGAGTTCGGAGGTGACTATACAGCCCAATGCGGGAGGCACACGATTTGCCGCAGTGATGACAGATGGTTCCACGTGGGGCATCTGCGTTCCTTCCATTTCTTCTATGTAATATTACATTAAAAAATTTGAAATATGTAACATTGATTTAAATTTTATATAAATCATATACATTACACATGATATTGCTTGTAGATTCTTCATTTTATTCATTATATTTTTTGCAAAATAAAGGATGGTACACTAATTAATTAATTAATTAAGCATGTTCATATTATAGCAAATTTAAATAAATTCCATGATTATGTATGCGTACGGAAGAGTACCAAGGGAAAAGAAACTGACGATTCTGAAGTACAGTATTATGGTATCCAGGGAAGGCTGCTATAGGCAATCAAAAGTTCCGTATTTGTGTTTATAATGAAGCTGCGGTAAGAGTTGATGCTAGGATGAGTTTCTGGTCTAAGTTGTTACAGGAATAGGCTGAAATCTTTCACCACTACTACTGATTTTTTATATAGGCTATAATATTGTCTTTTGTAGCTTTTCAGTCGGTCAACACGACTGTGCCCAATGAATGGGCGGGGTACAAGATATAAATATGTAAATACACTCCTGGAAAAAGTTACATGTATTAGTTAATTATCACAATTGCCCCATATAATTGCACCATATTTGTTCATGAATAGTGATGTGATGATCGTGGGAAACGGATCTTAGTTTTCTTTCCCTTGAGCAACTGAATTTGTAGTTTCTGGACATTTTTTGGTTGTTGATGAGAAAAAGGCAATGCGAAAGGAAGAGCTGAAGCAACTCAGTCCTGATAATAATATGCTATAGCTTATCGTTGAAGTTAATCCTGTGTGATGAGAAATGTAATTTCAAAAAAGGTATTCTACATTTTTTTAAATATCGCCTTTGTTAAGAATAAAAGAAAAAATAACTTGTCATGGTTACTTACAAAAACACGTAAATATAATTCTAGGAAATAAACAGCAGTTTTTCAGCATACTACTAAGTTACAGGTATACTAGGAAGTAGGCTTCCTTACGTATCTTTTCCATGTTATCGTAAACACGATGAGTTATATTTTGAAATATTCAAACAGAAGTGTTGAAAATTTACTTTTCAACTCTTTTCAGGAATTAGTTTAGTCTGAAGGATTCTTTATCACAATTAAGGTTATTATGAAGATAAAACAAAAGTTCGGTGCTTTTCAGTCGGTCAACACGAATTTACCCAAAAGATTTGTAAATTTTTCAGGATTAGGGTATAATCCAACTCTTTTGGGTACATTCGTGTTGACCGACCGAAAAGCACCAAACTTTTGTTTACTAAGGGAACACTGAAAAATGGCTTCAAACCCCATAATGTCAGTATGAAGATGTTTATGAAAGTAAATGATTGAATATACACAATCTAATTGAGCATGAGCAACAACAACGACGGCGTGAAACCTTATTGTGTTTCGGTTTCGAACTTCGCAACATAGGCAGTTTTATGTAAGGAAGGTCTGTAAGGAAATGGTAGAGCTTGAAGAATAACATTTTATTTCTTTCTGCGTTATCACATTCTGCATAACATACTGTTTTAAAGACCATCTCGTGGTGTAGCGTTCTTGTGTGTGACCCCCGGATGCAAGGCCTTAGAGAGTGGTGATGGGCCCTGGGGCTGGAGAATCCTGCACTCCCTCACCTCTATTGCCAAATTATGTAATATTAATTTATAATCCTCCTAAATAAGCAGAAACTGATAGTAATTTTAGAAATAATAATAATAATAATAATAATAATAATAATAATAATAATAATAATAATAATAATAGTATTAATAGAAGCCGCCGGTGGTAGAGAGTTCAACATGTGCTCCTCCCCCCCCCCCTCCCCCCCTCCCCCCACATGCAAGATCCGGAAAATATTTTAATTATTAATATTAATAATAATAATAATAATAATAGTAATAAGACGGCTGAGGTGGGATTCAAACCCACGCTCTCTCGATACCAGCGTGGTACGAGGTAGTGCGTTAGTGTGTATATTTGGGATTCAGATGAGGATTGTGAAGGAGTCGGCTGCATTTGTCTGGAGTAGAAGTGATGATAATAATAATAATAATAATAATAATAATAATAATAATAATAGAAATAATAATAATGTTATTGCTTTACGTCCCTTTAAACATCTGCGGCTTTAGGAGAGGCCGGGGTTTTGGAAGTTTGCCCCAAAGGGGATCTTTAACCTGCCAGTAAATTCACTGACACGGCTCCCTCGCATTTGTGCTGTGCCAGGATTCGATCCTGCAATCTTGGACACAGCAAGTAAGAACGTTACCCCTGAGCCACGCAGCCAGAGTAGAAGTGAGAAACCACGGAAAACCACTTCCAAGATGGCTGAGATGGGAATCGAAACCACATCTTTTCAGTTTTGCCTCACGGGGCATTCCAGCCCTCAGACAAGAATGAATCGAATTTCTTGTCGGCGCCGGGAATCGAACCCGAACCTCTGGGGTGACAGCCAAGAATACTAGCCGCTACAACACGAGGAAGGCCAAGGATATTTCAGTCACTTGTGAATTCCGTAATCCGTAGTTTAACTATTAGCTTATCTATAGCAAAATATTTCGGCCATTCAATTGGAAGTAGCCTATACAGACTATCACTTCGAAATTTCTGGTCGCGATATTCTTGAAGCGCATTGCCACGAGATTGCATTTCCCCAGTGTTTGGACTCCGGAGCAGTTAGAACTTTCTCGCACGCGCGACCTTGAATCACCCTCACCACAGTAGTAGTAGGTAATCTGTGCTCACAGTAGGGGGTAATCCGTGCTGATACCTATGTACGGGCCATGTAACTACTAGGGGACAGCGACTACAACGAAACTAGTGGCAACGTTTTGAAATGAAAGGTGAAATAGGAACTGACTCCGGCCGCCTCTTAAGTTGGTTGCTATCAGCCCAAGTCAAAATTGCTTCACCATTACTGTCGTCCTCAACATAACCCCAAACGTTACTGTGGCTATTGAAATCTCCAACAATAAAGTGAACTTGTAGATTGTTGTAGTTGTCTGGAGGTGAAAAATGGAAGTCTGCTCCTGGAGGTTTGTAGAATGACGATACAATACAACCATTCAGTTCCACAGACAGTAATTCAATATCGTTGACTTCTGTATGTGAGGTAGAGAGGACAGCTATGTCATTCCGAACAAAAATAGCACTACCATACTGTCTATGGGGTCGCTCAACTGCCAGTTTCATCCCAAGAATTTTTGGTCTTCTCAAGGTGTCATCTCGATGAGTTTCTTGTATACATAAAACATCACACCTAGGTTCATTGACAATATGTTGTAGGAGTTCTTCTTTGGCAACAGACAAGCCTTCTACGTTGACCGATACGATCACAAGATGTGGTCTTGATAAAGACCGTAGGTTTCCAATCATTATGAAACTTTCAATGCAATGCTTTTGGAGTGCTGACGTTCAGTTCAGTACTGGAGAACAGACCATGTACCTATGCAGGGGCACCACGTGCAGGAATCAGCCTCACCCCCATGAACTGAATGAAGAATGCATATGTTCTCTGTGCAATAACCCCTGCGACAAATACCACAAAATATCATCCAGCAAACGGCCAAAGAGCATAGTTGAATACAGTAAAGATTAGTCTACCTGTAACAATCATTTGTAAGCATACCTTGTAATCGTCCATTATGATCACTTGGCTGCAATACATATTTAATATAAATCACATATTTGTATTCCTACTTCTAAAATCATCACGTCAGATATGAATAAATTGGGAATTTTGGACCATCGACATGTTTCCTTCAGTCTGAGTCCATACAAAGTTGGCCACCACTGCGCTAGATGAAGCTGTTCGTATGAGCTGAATCAGATGGTGGGGTCATGTGAAGAGAATGGGAGAGGAGAGATTACCTAAGAGGTTAATGAGTTCGGCTCTAGAGGGTAAGAGAAGTAGAGGTAGACCTAGGAGGCGATGGTTAGATTCAGTGTCTAACAATTTCAAAGAGAGAGGTGTAGAAGCGGAGGAGGTCGCAATGCTAACTACTAATAGGGCATCATGGAGGTGACTTGTCCGCAAACAGAGGCTTGCAGACTAGACTGGTCGCTGAAAGGCAATACAGTCTCAAATGATAATGTATGTATGTACTGTATGTATTCGTGAAACATATCTATAGAAAAAAAGACGAAATCAAGAAGACTGTGTTAAGTATATACACTGCCGGAAAAAATATCCCAACACCATGAAATAAGGAATGTAAAGATATTTCGGCAATATATTTGGCGAGGTATCATATTTAATCGATTAAAGGTACAAGACAACAGATTAATGTACGCGCGAGAAAAGCCATCGCATTTATGCCATGCTGGTCCATTAATAACCGATATAATCACCAGGCTGTTGAATGCAGGCATGCAAACTTGCATGCATTGTGTCGTACAGGTGCCGAATATCAGCTTGTGGGATGGAGTTCCATGCCTGTTGCACTTGGTCGGACAATACAAGGACGGTTAAAGCTGGTTGTGGATGACGCTGGAGTTGTCGTTCAATGATGCCCCATACGTGCTCGATTGGATACAGATCGGGGGATCGAGCAGGCCAAGAGAGCATGTCGACACTCTTTAGAGAGCACGTTGGGTTATAACAGCGGCATGGGAGCGTGTGTTATCTTGTAGGAAAACATCCCCCGGGAATGCTGTTCATGAATGGCAGCACAACAGGTAGGCCTATCTGCAGTCAGGCTGCGTCGGATAACCACGAGAGTGCTCTTGCTGTCATAGGAAATTGCTCCCCAGATCAGAACGCCCGGTGTAGGTCCAGTGTGTCGACGCCGCAGACAGGTGGAATGCAGACGCACACTTGGCCTCCTCCTAGCCAACACACGGCCATTACTGGCACCAAGGCAGAATCGGCATTCATAGGAAAAAAAAACGGACCTCCACTCTATCCTCCAATGAGCTCTATCTTGACACCACTGAAGTTGCAAAAGGCGGTGGTTTGGGGGAAGTGGAATGCACGCCGCAGGGCGTCTGGCTCGGAGCTGTCCTTCAAGTAACCGATTTCGAACAGTTCGTTGCGTCACTGTGGTGCCAACTGCCACTCGAATAGCTGCTGCAAACGCCGTCCGAAGCGCCAAAGCATGGCTACCGATAACCAGGCCTTGCCCATAGCAGAGCGGCAACGCCGCACTCAGGTCTATGTGTGGCGAGCAGTTAGCCTGGTGATGAATGGTGCTGAACGTGCGAGTCCGCACAAAATTGCATATATTCATTTATCACTCGCATTTTTTTCAATAGTGTTTAAAGTAAACCCGTGAGAGAAGGCTAATCGCCTGGGAAACGTAAGTACAGCTCCTAACACAACGTTGTTATTCTATAACGTTAAATGATAGTAAGCTCTCGAATTCTATCACACGTAGTTGCTCTTCTGCATTGTTCTAACTAAAGCTTCATGCATTATGATTTTTAAGCTTCATACACTTGTTAAAATTTAAGTGTGTTGTCGATTGTAACTTAATCCTGGAACAACAATCGTACGTTGATACTAGCGGAGTCTGACAATTCTCGTCAATATTCAGTAATTTCAATCGACCATGACATAAATTAGCTACTTATCTCATGTCTTCGTTGGCATTTAAGCAGTGTAACTAAAACAGATACACATAAATCATTGATATGGGCATACTAATTACTTGCTAAAACATAGAAACCGGCAGCGATTTATTGCATGAGGAAGTTACCTTCGTCTATTTCTGTTTCGTATGATGTCAGAATAAGAATGCCTGCTGGAAATGACTGATATGAATGATGGAGAGGCAGCCTACCGAGCTACCTACTGTAATTAGTAGAGGCAAGAGATGTCTCAGAAGACTAATTGTGCGTTCTCATCATCATCATTATTATTATTACTATTTACAACCCATATTAATGCCGTTTCTACGGAGTTGGGGTTGAACTAAGATGATTTTTTAAAAATGTGGTGAATGTTCTTACGGCCGGGTGCCCTTCCTGACGCCAGCTTCACCAGAATAGTTAATGAGAGATACAATGACTGAAACTGGGACAAAGAATTGGATGGAAGCGTCAGTTGCTGGCATTTGACTGGAGCTAAAAATTGGAAACCACGGAAAACCATTTCAAGAACGGTTGACGATGGGGTTCGAACCCACTGGTTTTCTGAGTACAGAGATAGTCTGGTCCAGGGGCCTTGCACCTCAACGTGAGTAGCTACCCCGGTCGATATAATAATAATAATTATTATTATTATTAGTAGTAGTAGTAGTAGTAGTATTATTATTATTATTATTATTATTATTATTATTATTATAGACAGCCGCATTGAATAGGCCTACTTCAAGTGAAAGTAAGAAACGAAAATTGTTAACACTTACGGTATATGAAGCATTTATTTGATTCTTGCCATGTTTTAGTATAAGTTAAATTTATGTGAAGAAATTTTATCAGTTTTATCGTTTTATTGACTAATTATTAAATAACTTACAACAGAATCTCCTTTTGTCATCTACAGTATACGCACCTTCCCCAGTCCATACATATTAGTGAACTTCTTTCCAATAACCCGATTTCAAAGTAGAATATTGAGAGACGCGCAATGCCTTCTCTGCCCTAGGCTCACGGCCGGACCCGGACGTATGACGCTAGCGAAGCTGTGTTGCAATTCGGTGTGGCCAAGGCCTGGTTATAGGTAGCTATGGCCAAAGCCATACGCCGAATACGGCGGTCCTCCCTCTCGTTGGAGCCAAGGTGACGTTCGGAGCCCAGTCTTCTTGCGACCGTACCTTCTCGTGACCACAGCTGCCAGCACGCATGCACAGTGGAGACATTCCTGCCAAGTCGTTCTGCAATAGCGCGGAAGGAAAATGCACATGGACGTAGCTCTATTACACGGCCTCGTTGAAACGCAGTGAGCTGTTGATACTGGCCTCTTCGTCGTCGTAAAGGCATTCTTGACCCACTCACAGTCACTCTGTCCAATCTCACAGGTAACTAACTACCACTCTCGCACAGTACAGCCTGCATTTAAAAGCAAACATGATGTGCAACGTCATGGGGCCACTACTAGCGCCACGCTAATGCGATTTGCGGGAAATTTGAACCAACATCATCTTTCAGATGTATAAACACGCCTACAAACGTTCGATAATCTACTGTAGCACAACACCTTCTTGGTGTTTGGATATTTTTTTTTCCGCCAGTGTATTTGCATTTACATTATTAGCCTATTTTTATCATATGAAAAAAATAGGCTTATGAGATCACCTTTTACCCGTGTGCGTGTGCGTGTGTGTGCATGTGTGTGTGATATGTGTGGGTGTGTCTTAAAAATAAAATCTAAACGGCCGATCGCTTTCAATAAAATCTTGGGAAGAACATACTACTACCTCTTCTGACCTCGGCCATGCCTTTCAAATGTTAATACATCCCACCATTCCAACATGGCGGTCGCGCAAAATATTTCACTGACATTCTACAGTGGGGGCCCTCCCTGTAGAACGGACACCTTCAGATGGCGTGTGGTGGCAGGGGTACTGTACATTGCGGCGTGTCGAGCAAGACATTGGCTCTGGCACCAGCGTAGCCCACAACTAGCTTAACATATTTATATTTTTAACGTATTTAATAAACATAATTACTTACATAAATTTCAGAGTAGTTGCTGGAATTGCTGTCTATCAGTGCAGTTATTTCGTTCTCGAGTCTCCAAAGTACGCGGATTTTTCTGCATACCTTCTGTTTGAGGTTCCCCCACAAGTAAAAATTGCACGACGCTGAAACTTACGAACAAATTTACTAGAGAAGATAAGTTTCAACTAGGAAAATTCGATGTTTTGTTCTATGCCAAACCTTGTTCACGGGGTTCAAAGTAGACTACAGTACTTCACAGCAAGTCTTAATTATCACAACTATGGTATCTTGCCAGGTGCGTATGTAATAAATGCTATGACAGCATCCAGGGCTTCCCTTCCCGCTGTTGTAATTGATACATGCTATACATCTCGCCATGACGCATTGCGACCTGTCCACGATACGGCCTCTGAGAAGCTCCGTTATATAGGGAGGGCCTTCATTGTATATCTCCACAAGGGTTACCGATATCACCCAGAAATTTATGTAAGGTGTTAAAGGGTACTACTGTACTATAAGTTCACCTATGTGACTTATAAAACTTGTTAAGGTAACCGTGTAGTGTAAAACTGGCAAATAATGCAGAACGTTACAAATATCTTTTGCTTAAGGTAGACATATGAGTGTACACAGTAATCTACATTGATCACAGTCGAACAGTTTTGTCAGAAGGGCAGTAATAATGCACAGAAAAATATTTTAAAAATGCAACTAATGCCTATATTCATGTACCTTTTTCTCAGAAACTAATGGCTATGTGTGGATGTAATTTTACACAGATAAACTAATTACCCTGTTCTATTTTGATGACTAGAATCTTAACTCTATGTTTAACTAGTTCTTATCTATGCATTTTTGAATTTTGTAAAAAGAAATGTTTCATTTTTCATGAAAATTTGGTGCTACTTATTACAGTTTCTCAGAAACTACTGGATCAATTTGAATAATCCTAGTCATCAATACTCAATGGCATGGTTATACTGTGTATACAAAATATCATCATGATAGTCCTACCCAGTTTTTAGAAAAAGGTACATATGTTTCAAAAAATATAGTTTTTGAGAAAATCTCAAAAAACATTATGACAGAGTCTGGAGTCTAATCTCAGTACATTCCAGGAGAATAATCATCCTGGGATTCATCCCCTCCCTTTGTATACTTCCTTTTGAACCTCAGCTTGGTTCTTAATTCTTTTTGTTTGGCCTCAGCAGCTCCATCAGCTTAATATAAACGCTTCTGGTCGATGGACTTCAATGACTAGACAGCTTTTCCCAACTCTCACACCCATTTCCATTATATGGCCGATAACCTAGATGTTAGGCCCCTTAAAACAACAACAACAACAACAACCATTTCCATTAATACATGATTCCTTAAAATGACACCATCATTAAGTGTAAATACTGCCTCTATTATCACTATTTTGAAGGTCTCAAAATTAACTTGGAGGACACACCTTTCCTTACACAAACATCCTTCACAACTGATAAACTATCACACATTTTACAAACTTTACACAATGCGTTTGTATAAAATCGGACATAACTTTTAAGCCTATAATTACATTGCCAGCATTAGAATGTGATACAAGCTCAATACTATCCATATCATGAAATTCATCCTTAGAAAGTTTTCTTTTGGATGTAAGTTACTTGATGGCTATGAATTATTTTCAGGAATACCACATGGAGAAGTTGGGTTAGAATCAACACTAACAAGTGACTGCAACAAACAATCACTGTTCACTGTCTATTTTATATTATTTTACAGCATGTCTATTGCCAAAGCATTTACGTTCCATATACACTTTGTGACTTCTACCTATTGTGGTGTTTGAAGCCATATTTTCAGTGTTGCCTTAGTAAACAAGAGTTTAGTGCTTTTCAGTCGGTCAACACGAATGTACCCAAAAGAGATGGGTTATACCCTAATCCTGAAATGAATTACATGAGATTAATAAATACACTAGGATGACCAGTTTCGATCGTCAAGCGATCATCATCAGATCCATTACACTTAGGCTATAAAATCTATGTTTGATATACAGGTGAAAATATTTACAATATGTACAATTATTTAGTTGCAGTATTGGTACTGCAACTGTCGGTGTATGCTAAATGCAGTATATATGATGTTAGGTGAAATGCTAAATGGTGATAGATATCCCGAGTTTGTACTTTGGAGTGATTATATGGTTGTAAAAATCAACTATGGTTAAACTATAATATTATAGGCTAACTACTTATCTGATTGTCTTCCTTACTAGAGCTACTCGCAGTTTTCGTGTTCACTGTAACTCACGGTGCGGTCGACTGCGGTGGTTGTTATCTTAACGACTGGTTTTTCCCTGCCTTCTCCCCCCTGTCCGTATGTGCTGTGCGGAGTCATTGCATGTGTTTATGTGAGGTGTTGCCAACCTAGATAAGATGTATGTTATTGAATGAGGTAGGTCTACAACTATTAAAGACCGTGGATTAGCCCTCGCCACGCGTGGACCATAAGCCATTCAACTAAGCGCTGCCCGGTCTTATGGATACATTCGTGTTGACCGACTGAAAAGCACTAAACTCTTGTTGACTTCTATCCATGTTAAAAAAATAAAAAAAATAAAAAAAACACTGTCGGGAAAGTAAATAAACAAACAACAATATCAAAAAACTAAACATACAACGTACTGTATAAAGCTAAACTTTACCAAGCATAAATTAAATTCACCTAAGTAAAAATTGAGAATATAATGAGTAAGAAAATATTGAAGTGAAAGTGGATGTGGCACTTTCAGAACAATAGCTGTGCAGTACTTAGTTAAAAATTAATTTTCAAGGCTTAAATGTATTCGATTTACAATAAATTATACATCAAATTATTCGTAAAAGAACGAAGAATATCATTACGTTGAAAACTAGAAATGCATTTTTTCATCAAATTACACTACACGGCGGCAAGTGTGACGGTTGAGTGAAGTTGCTCTTGCTACACCCTGCTTAAATAGAAAGTTAAGTTGCAGAAAGTGCTGATTCGTGTGAACTAAGTCATATTATTGGGCATCCTCTTCACTAAAAAGTAAACGCGATGTCTCTAAAAGAAGTAGCTAGGAAGATATCGGCTTTCGAAGATTCCTTGAAAGAATATCAAGCTCGCCTAGATTCAGCTGTCAGTGCCGCCAACCCACCAAACGTGCTCCAAGCTCTTGGCGATGAGTTCCAGGCGTTCAAGAAACAGGCCAGTGATGACATCTCCAGACTTAAAGGGGAGTTGAAGGACCTGGAAAACCGGCTTCACAAACAAGACGAGGTATTGGATGAGGCTGAACAGTACGGTCGCCGAAACTGCCTCTTGTTGCATGGGGTCCCTGAGCAGCCGTCTGAGGACGTCTACAAAATAGCACTCGAGACACTGAAAAATAAACTTTCAGTGGATATCTCACTGCTTGATGTGGATCGCTGCCACAGGCTGGGCCGCCGATATCGAACGTCTGCTGAGGTGGTCTCGCAAGGAAATCGACCGATTATCATCAAGTTTCTTCGGTATCATGATCGAGATCGTGTGTGGCGTGCGAAGCGAGCTTTTAAGGGCAGTGGGCTCATGCTAACTGAGTCACTCACAAGTGTGAGAAAAACTATCTTAAATCAGGCACGGGATATATGGGGATTGCAGAAATGCTGGACTCAAGATGGACGTATTTGTGTTTTAAAGGAGGATGGAAGCAAAATGCAAATATGCACGATGATGCAGTTAAACAACATGGCAGGGAGTAGAATGAACAAGTGAACCTAGGAAAGAAATTATGTGTATAGTAATTAGCTTATATTTGTGTGTGTGTATGTGTGTGCTTGTGAAAGTCAGTGGATCTGCTCACCAGGTTGCTCAGGTAAGCTCATTTTACTTCTTACTTAATTTTATTTCCCACTGCATACTTTCAGATGTTTGTTGACCAGGACAACGGCAATACCATAGACCTGCATTCCTCTCCCCTAACTTCGCCCACCCCTTCTCTCCCGTCCCTACCAGCTTCAACGGGACTTGTGTTGCAAGAGCAGCTTAAGAGCCACCCGCGGTTGTTACAGTGTTGTCACCTAAATAGTCAGTCATTAATAGCGCATCTGGAGGAGGTAGAGGCTATTTTTGAAGTAAACAATGTACATATTATTGGAATCAGTGAAAGTTGGATGCGTAAAGACATGCCGTCATCTGCAGCTAACCTTGATGGATACTCTATATTACGCCATGACCGTATTGACAAAAATAGGTGGCGGGCTTCTACTTTATTACAGAAACGACCTAAAATGTAAGATAATTTCCACTTCTGACCCAACACTTATACTGCGACCAGAATTTATGTTTGTAGAATTAGACTGCCATAAAAAGATATTAATAGGGATTGTATACAAACCACCTAAAATAAGACAGACTGCTGATTTTGAAGATACATTAGCAGGTCTTGCCTCGGCATACGACGACATTATAATCATGGGTGATTTTAACACTGACCTTTTAAAGCAGACTGGTGAAGTTAACAGCCTACTGAATTTATTTCTCGCCACAAACATGACGGTTTTACCCCTGAACGCTACTAATCATGTTCATTACACTGACCATACGAGCCATACCTTAATTGATCTTCTTGTGACAAATCAACCTCAGAAAGTAATTAAACACGGACAGATCCCTGCTCCTGGCATCTCTTCACATGATCTATTGTACGTATGTTATTCTATTCGAATACCTAAGTATAAACCACGCTACATTACAATACGAGACTTACGACATATTGACCAGAATAAACTACGCTATGATGCATATAACTTGCCTTGGGATAATATACGTAATTCTCAGAACATAAACTCTAAAGTAAATACATTCAATTTAATGGTACTAGAAATATTTGACAAACATGCACCAAAGAAACTGGTAAGAATTACCCGCTCTTCATCTGCGTGGCTAACGGCCGAGGTAAGATCTGCTATGGCCAGTCGTGACAAACTATACAGACAATACAGACTGACACATGATGCAGTTGATTTTGAGAGATATAGAATTCTGAGAAACAGAACCAAGCAGCTAATTAGAAATTCTAAATATAAATACTTTCAGGAACTGATGAAAACCAACAGCCCTAGACAAAAATGGAGTAAATTACGTGCGGTAGGGATAGGTAAGACAGTTGAACAACATGCACCAAGCATATCGCTAGAGGCTCTAAATGATCACTTCGCACGGCCAAAAGTAGCCTCTACCTCCTTCCCTAAAAGTTCACTACCGGTACCCTTGTTACAACAGCAGTCTGTTTTTGAGCAATTCTCTTTTAGAAATGTCAGCTCGAATGAAGTTAAAGGTGTGATATACTCTATTTCATCCAATGCCACAGGTAATGATGACATTCCTATATCACTGATTAAGGATGTCTTGGGAGCTGTTCTGCCAATATTAACTCATATATTTAACTACTGCCTGACAAACGGAGTGTTCCCAGATGTTTGGAAAGATGCACTAATTAGACCTATCCCGAAGAGCTCCAAGTTTGATTCTCCTTCAGATTATCGTCCAGTATCCATCCTACCACCATTATCCAAGGTACTTGAACGTCTAGTTCATACACAAGTTACTGAATACCTTACAAAGCATTCCCTACTCAACCCCTTCCAATCCGGCTTCAGAAAGGGGCATAGCACTGCGACAGCCTTACTACGAGTGACAGATGATATCAGATGTGCAATGGACCAACGGGACGTGACTGTACTGACATTATTAGATCTCAGTAGTGCCTTTGACACCGTCAACCCTCAGTTGCTACTGCAGAAACTTCGAGAACTAAATTTTAATAGTGTGTCACTCCGGTTCTTTTCCTCTTATCTCGAAAATCGCCGGCAACGTGTGATAGTGGGAAATGCGAGTTCGGGATGGCAAAGTAAGACCCTTGGTGTCCCTCAGGGTTCGGTTCTTGGGCCACTGTTATTTATCATCCAAATAAATGACATATCAAAAGCCCTTAATTTCTGCAAATTGCAAGTGTATGCAGATGATGTACAGATCTACTATCATTCAAAACCGAGTGATATCAATAATGCAATTATTAAAATAAATTCTGACCTACAACAGCTTAGTGACTATGCTTATCAAAACAGTTTATTAATAAACCCAAATAAAACTCAAGTGATTATTATCGGTACCAGTAAAAACTTATATTATCTCAAGCAACGTGACATCTCGCCAATAATTTTAAACAATAAAATCATACCCTACTCTACTTCAGTGACAAACTTAGGAATTATTATGACTGAGACCTTAAATTGGACTAAACAGGTGATAAGCACATGTAACAAAGTACATAAATGCTTATATCCTCTGAAACGGTTCGGTAATGTATTCTCTGTTCGACTTAAAGTACAACTAATTCGCTCTCTGATACTACCTATATTTGACTACTGTGACACTGTGTTGACTGAAATAACCTGCGACAGTAACAAGAAACTGGACCGGTGCCTCAACAACTGTGTAAGATATATCTTTGGCCTGCGATATGATGTTCATATATCACCCTATTATAAGGAGCTGTCGTGGCTTCGAGTGCACCAGCGTCGTGAACTCCACATGTTATCACTACTGCACAAAATACTTTCCACTAATACCCCTAACTATCTTGTTTTACCGTTTTCTTACCTCTCGTCCTATCATGACCACAATACGAGATCTGGCTCCTCTCTTGCCATACCTATAAACCGTACTGCTGTTTACAACCGCTCGTTCATAATCTCTGCGTCCAGGTCATGGAATTTGCTACCTGCGAACATTAGAGACAATCCCTCTCATCGCAAGTTTAAAGTGGCTTGCTGCGAGTATTTGCTGGGTGGAGCCCGCTGACTTCCTGGATAAATGTTGAATGAACGAATGAATGAATGAGATGAATGATCGGATTACTGTAGTAACGTCATTTAAGGATACCGTACTTTACTTTGTGTATTTTTGAAATCAATGATTCTACCATTATTCATATTATCACTATTCTTATTGCTATTAATATTATTTGTGCTATTTGTATTTGTAATTATAAGTCATGTAGATGTATACTCTTCTAGTGGTTAAGTGTAAGAGAGGGCCTTGAGCCCTAACTTCGCCACCAATAAAGGCATTATCTATCTATCTATCTATCTATCTATCTACCTTAAGTACAAAACCAACATGGCGGCCAAATGAATTTGAAATATTTAAATAGACTTTTCTCGCTATGTAGTCAATCGAGCGCAGTGAAACTTGGTACGGTATATGTTTATACAAGATGCAATCTACTGGCATCTAATGAATTCAATTGTTTTCATAACCTAAAGATGGCGGCTGTGCAAATTTTTAAAATTAAATTTTTATTTTATGTCTCCTAATTACCGACAGTAGTGGCTACGCTGGCTAAAGCACAGCATTAGGTCATGGGGCCAAGCTCTCTGCTGACTCGGTAGACGCGTGGGTTCGAGCCCCACCGTCGGCCGTCCTTGAAATGGTTTTCCGTGGTTTCCCATTTTCAACACCAGGCAAATGCTGGGACGGTACCTTCTTACAGGCCACGGCCGCTTCCTTCCACATCCTTGTCCAGTTTCATTCACCATCATTCATTTCATCTCTCATTAAATCCTCTCATGAGGTTGGCGTCAGGAAGGGCATCCGGCCGTAAAAACCATCGCCACAAAGACTTCCATCGCATCTCATCCCCGACCCCGTTGGTAAACGGGAATAATAAGGGGTAGACATACATACATGTCTCCTAATTATGCGCTCGAAGTGAACGTTTGAATAATGAACCTACGCAATAATCTTCATCTAATGATACATACCTCTATGGCCTACATATAGAACAATTCAACATGACGACCATCCGAAATATTTAGACGGTTCTCAATATCTACTAATTCATTACAACAATCAAACTGAAATTTTGTATGTTGATAGTGGCTATTAACATAAGTTCACCCATGGGACTTTCAATAATCTGAAGAGCACAAAACCAACATAGCGGCAATGCGAAATTTAAATATTTAAATGGATTTTCCTCGCGAATTACTCGTCTGAGCGCGTTGAAACTTGGCACGGTATATATTCGTACAAGACTTAATATATCGACGACTAATTTAATGGAATTGTATAAAAACATAAAAATGGCATTCTTAATCTCCTTTTTATTTCTCGAGTCCTAACCAAGCAATAGAAATTTAGGTTGGTATTATGAATAGACCGACAGTAGTGGCTACGCTGGCTAAAGCACAGCATTAGGTCATGGGGCCAAGCTCTCTGCTGACTCGGTAGACGCGGGGGTTCGAGCCCCACCGTCGGCCGTCCTTGAAATGGTTTTCCGTGGTTCCCCATTTTCAACACCAGGCAAATGCTGGGACGGTACCTTCTGACAGGCCACGGCCACTTCCTTCCACATCCTTGCCCAGTTTCATTCACCTTCATTCATTTCATCTCTCATTAACTCCTCTCATGAGGTTGGCGTCAGGAAGGGCATCCGGCCGTAAAAACCATCGCCACAAAGACTTCCATCGCATCTCATCCCCGACCCCGTTGGAAAACGGGAATAATAAGGGGTAGACATACATACATACAATTATGAACTATCATTAGAATATGCATCTGCTGCATATAGTTCTATAGGCTATATATTATGAAACAATCCAACACGGCGTCCATACAAAATATTTCACCTGTTCACAATATCTCCGATACAATTTAAGCAATTAACTGACATTTTGTATAGTAATAGAGGACTATCAACTAGGTATATATACTGTATATGTGACTTTCAAATTTCTGAGAAACGGGAACGGGAGGGAGATTGTAGTTTTATGTGACCGTGAATCTTGTGATTATGAGCCACGGGACCTTCCCTTTACGTGGAATCCGAACCACAGGACACGCTATTTCGCTTCGAAAATCTCATATGCATTGGCCTTGACCGCTGTGCCACCACGCCCAGAAAACAGAAAACAACATGGCGGCAAAGTGATTTTTTAATATTTCAAACGATTTTTCTGGAGATCTAATCAAACAAGAGCAATGATTCTAAGAACAGCGCCTCTTTATTCCACTTTAGTTTAGAGACATCCCATGTTTAATTTTTTTCAAAAAATCAAGATGACATCAGTTCAAAATGATAAAACATTTTTAAATTTCTCGTATCTTATTCAAGCGATTGAAGAGAGGATTCGTATAATGGGCTATTATAATAAATCTAAATTCTGTAGCTTACTTTTCGTAAATCATAGAAGCCGTGCATTTAACTTTTCTTATATTAAACTCCCCTGACTCGTTACAGAAAGATGCCATCTCGCGGGAGTCTTAAACACCGATACTGAAAGTTACATGTTCTAGCACATACTTTCTCAATGTAAAGGTGTTGGTGGAGACATTGATCGTGTACCGAAAGCTATTTAGTATACATTTAGTATGGAAAATCATTTTCATAGGCGGGAGAGTATTTAATGGAAAATACCAGTAAGATATATGAAAATAGGCTAACTTCACAGAACTACTTGTATTATACAAGTCCCTATTAACAAGTGCTGCCAGGCACGAATAGAGCGGTTATGCTATTTGAGGATCTTAATTGACGCTAGGTTTCTACAAATTAGCTACGTTTTAAATTATTACAGTTTGATTATTAATAAGGCCTGTTTGCCATCTCTTGATGAATGCAGTACATTTGCATTTGTCTGTTGGCACAGGCTAGAGTAAAATGTGGCTTTTCACCGCTGTCTCAGTCTCACTCATGACTGTGATTATATGGAAGCTACTCAGGTATGGGTGGCGCTTAGTAATGACGTTCAGGGCACAGTCAATGCCTGTGGATGCTGTGAAAGGTTCTACTCATAGGGTTAGTACTGCTGTTCTGACTCAGTGAGGAAAGCAATAGCAAACTACCGCACTCCTCATCTTGCCTAGTACGCCTCACTAAAGCGCTGCCTTGGGTTTTGGTGGGTATCTAACCACATAACCGAACGGCAGTACTTTTTGAGGATCCAACCAGCCTTCGGGCTGACTACCTAACAGACAGATTATTAATAGCGCACTATCTGTTTTTTCCACCCCTAATTATTCCAGTTTCCACGGCGACGGGATGAGATGATGTGAGTTTTGAAGTGGCAATGTATATTTTACGGCCGGATGCCCTTCCTGATGCCAGGCTCATGTGAGAATTTAATGAGAGATGAAATGAATGAGGATGAATGAAATTGGCAGGAATTTGGATGGAAGTGGCCGTGGCATGTTAGAAGAAAGCGTCCCCGCGTTTTCTCGGCGTTGAAATTGAGAAACCATTCCGGCATCTGCCTGGAATAGAAGTGGGAAACCACGGAAAACCATTTCCAGGATGGCTGAGGCGGGAATCGAACCCTCATCTTCTTTGGTTTGCCTCACAAGACTGAGTGTACCCTGTTCCAGCCCTCAGACCAGAAGTAAATTTCTTGGCAGAGCCGGGAATCGAACCAGGACCTCCGTGGCGACAGCCAAGAATGCTAGTGCTGAAACGGTATCGTTAACATGCAAGTCACCCAAGTGGTGTCAATTTCGGAGACTTGAACCAGCCTGTGGGCTGGTCGAGTTAACATTTGAAATGAGCAACCATTGAACGAATCCTGAGTACCAACTAAAGGAAACTCTGTCAGGTGTAACTCTTAAGTCGGTCAACACAAATTTGCCCAATGACTGGGCGGGGTACAATGTATATAATATAATTATAATAGTAGTAAATAATTGGGAAACAACGAAAACAATTTTCAGGACGGCCGAAGTGGAGTCGAACCCACGCTCTCCCAATGCCAGCGAGAACGAGGTAGCGTGTCCGTGCTCTCGGCCACCGCGGCCGGTATGAAATAAAATAAACGCATTAAATATTGTAACAGCTTACATAATAAAAATGTACTTTTCCTATTCTCATCTTCATTATTCTTCGTTTAGGGACAGATTACCGTGATGCTCCACCACATGAAACAGCAATCACCACTACCACCATTCTTCTTTGATATACAAAATCTCACGCAGTTTTGTTAGTTTTTTGTATTTTGTTAACACCGAGAGTGTGGACTTTTGCTATGCTGCAGGGTACGTTACGTGCTGCTCCTAAAATGAACATAATGTTTTGAGTAGACATTTGAACGTACCATACTAACACGCACAGAGGTGGTTGTGACCAACGAAATGGCCACTGCTAGCATTGGTTTCCCCACTTCTACTCCAGGCAAATGCTGGGATGGTTCCTAAGCTAGGCCGCGGCCCCCTCCTTCCCAATCATCACCTGAATTACAAATACACACACTACCACGGACACCACAATAACAAAGGTTATCAAGCAAATTTTACACACACCCAAGCACACGGGGCTATTAACTGTTGTGGCTTAAGAGCCGACGGGGTGCCAGCACTTTGACCAGGAGAAACCTTCAATGTGCCAGTAAATAAACAGGCACGAGGCTGTCTTATTAAAGCACCCTTAAATACCATCAAACTGAATCAGGATCGAACCAGCAATCAAGTTTTGAAGGCCACCGATTAACCAACTGCGACACAGTATTTTATGAAGACACGTAGCCGGTGCACCTATTAAGAAATTTGTGTTCTTAGTTGTTAATTCAATTTAGCGGCTTGGGATAGCTTGGTCATCAGCTACGTGTAATTGGGTGTGTGTTGAGGTCGTCTGAAACCCGGTGTTCCTGTGTTGACTATATGCAAATGTAATCATTAGGGTCTTAGATTGGAGTACGTGCCTCAGGACTTGGAATAAAGTACCATCCCGGCATTTTCTTGGAGGGAGTGTGAGAAAACGCGGGGAATACCCACACCCAGGATGGCATTGTCAACGCAGGGATTCAAACATTGACCTCCGGTATCCAGCTCCCCTTTTCAGTCATGGTGAGTGACCTAATGCACACGGCTACGCTGCGGGGTCGAATAGAGAAATTAATGAAAATTGTAAATATATGGAACATTTCTCTTTGTGAAAAATCTTCAAACAAAACATTAAAGTTCAAATATTGCTCGACACACCTCATGAATCCTTTGCCACTGCTAGCACCACGTAATTGTTGTTATAAGGCATCCAACGTTTAGAATGAAGCACTGGTTAGATGGGATAGTCTTCTCTCTTTCTGTTGCACGTGAGACATGTATGACGCTGTCATTTTCCAGCAATCCACTGTTGCCATATCAGTCGAAAATTTTTCTTTGTCGAAAAAACAGCATATTCGGGTAGAACCACATAACTGTTGTTAGTTGCTTATTTTAGGGGCTTTGTGACATCGTGGTCATGTAGCCCCGTGTACATGGGTGTGAGTGAAATTTGTGTGATAACCTGTGTAACTGAGATGGCTGTACTAGCGTGTGCTTTTGTAAATTGGGGATAGGATTGGGAAGTAGACAGCCGTGGCCTTAAGCTAGGAACCATCCCGACATTTGCCTGGAGTAGAAATGGGAAACCGCCACGCGCCAGCTTCGTGGTGCTTGGGTGGACGCGCCTGCCTCTCACCCGGAGGCCCCGGGTTCGTGTCCCGACTTTCCAAGGGATTTTACAAACTGACGTGAGGGCTGGAACGGGTTGCACTCAGCCTCGTGAGGACAACTGAGTAGCTGTCTGACAGTGAGGCAGCGCCCCGGTCACGAAAACCAAGATTAACGGCCGAGGGGATCCTATGCGCTGACCACGTGTCGGCCCAATATCTGCAGGCCAAATGGCTGGGCAGCGGTCGCTTGGTAGGCATAGGTCCTTTATGGGCTGTAGTGCCACGGGGGCTTTTAGAAGTTGGAAACCACAGAAAACCACTTCCAGGATGGCAGAAGTGGGAATTGAACCCTCGTCTTCTCAGTTTTTCCTTACGAGGCTAAGTGTACTCCGTTCCAGCCCTCACACCAGAATTATAATTTGCCACCTTCTGTGGTCTCGGGGTACGTATTGAGACTCCGGATCCAGAGGTCTTGGGTTCGATTGCCGGCTTTACCATGAAATCTGAGGGTTTGAACGGGGTACTTTCAGCCTCGTGAGGCAAACTGAGGTGAATTGAATTGTCACCTCAGCCATCCTGGAAGTGGTTTTCCGTGGTTTCCCACTTCTTCTTCGGGCGAATGCCGGGATAGTTCCTAATTTAAGGACATGGACGCTTCCTTCCTATTCCTCACCTTAATTACAAATACACACTCTTATATAGCCATCCCATAAATACTGGTTATCAGACAAAATGCCACACTCACCTAAGTACACGGGGCTAAATGACCGCTATGTCCAAGCCCCTCAAATGAAACAACAAGAATTATAATTTCTTTGCAGAGCCGGGAATCGATCCAGGACCTCTTGGGGAACAGCCAAGATCACAAAATACAGGGGATGTCTCATAAGTAATGTCGCGTTTTAAAGGAAATCTTATTTGGAAAGTTTTCTGACAAGAAATTAAACTATTCTTCAAAATAGAGACCATCAGATTCTATGGTCTTGAGCGAAATTTCAGCGAGGCTTCTTATCCCGCGACGGTACCAGTCTCTGGGTCTTGATTCGAAGAATTCGGCGAGCCCCACTTCCACAGTTTCAATGTTTTCGAAATTTCTTCCACGCAAGAAATGGGACATGGATCGAAAAAATGGTAATCTGAAGGCGCAAGATCAGGGCTGTATGATGGATGTAGTAGCAGTTCGACTCCTCCCAATTCCTGAATTTTTGCCATGGGTGTTCGTGCAGTATGAGGTCTCGCATTGTTCTGCTGCAATAAGAACTCGATTTCGGTTAAATAATGCTGGGTATCTCCGTCTCAAAATTTCATGAACTCGTTCCAGTTGTCGAGAATAAAGATCCACATTGACTACACGCCCGTTTGGAACAAACTCCCAGTGAATCACTCCTTCCAAATTCCACCAGACACACATTACTTTGGGGCCCAACCCATCCCCTATAACGATGACTTTGGCAGACTGACGCGGACTGAGCCACTGTTTCGAGGTGTCAGCGTTTCGGTAATAGATCCATTTTCCATCACATGTGACAATTCTCCTGATGAATCTATCATCCATGGAGTTACCGATAGCTGACGATAGATATCCACTCTACGTTGAACATGTTCAGGGGTCAATTCATGAGGTACAGATCTACAGCTTCTGTTTGATTTTCCAAGTTTCTCAATCTGGCGATTTATGGTATCGTTTCATGCACCAAGTTCTTCTGACAGCCTACGAGTACTTCTTTGCGGATTTTCTTCCAAAATTCTGCGTGTATTCACAATATCCCATAGTTTAGGTTTTCCAGAACGCGGTAAATCTGTAGTGTTTTCTCTCCAGTGTAGAATGGTTGGAACCATCGTTGTGCCACTCGCTCACGAACGACACCTTCTCTTCCGCTTCACATATTCTTCGAGCCGCGGCAGCAGCTCTGAAATCTTGTATCCAGTAGTGCTTTAGAAGGACCCTAACCTCCAACTTTGTAAGTTCTATTTGTGATTGTGTATCAACAACTGACGACTGATAAATTCTCGCAATATACGCAATTCTAGTCATGGCCTCCTGTAAATGGCATTGGCGAACCAAAGAAAACCAATTCTATGTTATAGAACACCAAACTTAAAAAACGGCATTACTTATGAGACATCCTAATAATTACATCAGTAGAGAAACTACAGTGACGCATGTTAACAGCTTTACGAGGGCACTTCAAAAATAACGGAACAAGACCCATCATCTGTGTAAATGTATTCGTCCACCTCATGGTGTAGTGGCTAGTACTGTTGGCTCTCGCCCCGAAAGCCGGGTTCAATTCCCCGCTCAGCCAAGACATTTCATTCTGAACTGAGGACTGGAAAGGGCTACTCAGCCTCGTGATGCAAAACTGAGAAGATGTGGGTTCGATTCCCACTTCAGCCACCCTCGAAGTGGTTTTCCATGGTTTCCCTTTTATACTCCAAGAAAATGTGGGGGAACTTAAGGCCACGGCCGCCTCCCTCCCAATCGTCACCTGAATTACAAATCCACACACTACCACTCTACCACAAGAGAAACACAATAACACAGGTTATCAAACACATTCCACATACACCCAAGTACATGGGGCTGAAATGACCACGATGCCCAAGCCCCTCAAATGAAACAACATGCAAATGTATTCAAATAATTCCCACACTTACAATCAACGGTACGGTGTTGGTACAGTAGGCTACATATTAACTTCACACTCGTTCATCATGCTTGTTCCACCTGTACCAAGACAAGAGCCTAAACCCAGGGCATGAATGATTGCTGTACTTCCATATGAGTCGTTAACCACCTTTCATCCAGATGCTTTTGAGTATGGTTCCCCACCCATGTTTTTCTACACTTCCTCCACGAAAATTCCAAAATGGTACTGACCCCGAATTTTGCTGTTTATTATAATATTTGTGTGACTTAACTGTATAAAATTTAACATGAATAAGTTAGTAGCTGGAATTGTGAAGGAAGCCAGTTAACGGACTCAAGATAGCGAGGGAAGAGTTGGTAGAGAGAATAACGACAAGGCCTACCGACGAGTTTGTTCATTGGAAGATCTTAGAGCAGCAGCTTTAGCACTCAAAGCCACGAGACGGTCAGAAAGAGGGGAGATAAACTGGTTTGACCGAGCTCAGTGCAGAAGCGAAAACAAAAGAGAGCGAAGGCACGTGGCGATATAAGAAACGTGAGCCAGCGGAAGGAAATGCGACTCGACACGCTTACTCAAGAAGTTAAGTGGGGATGACAAATCACGTGGGCTGAATTGACCAATCATAAAAGGAGATCTCATGGATTATTTCAATTACATAATTATATCATGGAAATTACTGAAAAGAGTTAAACATATCAGAAATTGCATTGTTATATGAGGAAAATTATCACATTTTGAGAAAATCTATTGGAAGTACAGTACGCTTAGCGCAAGTGATTTTTCAATCAACCACCAAGATTTTACAGCGAATTGAGAAGAGACGCCAAGGGAGAATTCAGGTGGGGGATTTACGAGAGGAGTCGATGCTCCTTTTCTGTCGAACGTTGAAGAGGAAGGACGTGTCTGATTGTTCGAGGCCAGAGTAGGGTCTTTGTCAATATTGTTAAACCGAAGACGCGGCGGAAGTTCGGACAAGAATATAGACCTCGTGCGAATGAACGTTGCTGCGCTCTGGCAGCAAGCCGCTTAAATATTCTGCAAGACTTGTGTGTGAGTGGAGCAACGTGATTAGATCATGTTGCGGAAATATTTCAAGTTCAAGATGATAAAAGTTCTACAGAGAGTAGAGCAAATCATTCTGTGGTTGAATGTAATTACACATACAGAAATATCCACCTGGAACGTAATTCTTCGTATTCAGAAACAAACGAAAACAGTACAAGAGTTTAGTGCTTTTCAGTCGGTCAACACGAATGTACCCAAAAGAGATGGGTTATGCCCTAATCCTGAAATAAATTACATGAGATTAATAAAACACTAGGATGACCAGTTTCGATCGTCAAGCGATCATCATCAGATCCATTACACTTAGGCTACAAAATCTATATTTGAAATACAGGTGAAAATATTTACAATATGTACAATTATTTAGTTGCAGTATTGGTACTGCAACTGTCAGTGTATGCTAAATGCAGTATATATGTTAGGTGAAATGCTAAATGGTGATAGCTATCCGGAGATTGTACTTTAGAGAGATTATATGGTTGTAAACTATGGTTAAACTATAAAATTTTTGGCTAACTACTTATCTGATTGTCTTCCGTATTACAGCTACTCGCAGTTTTCGTGCTCACTGGAACTCGCTGTGCGGTCGACTGCGGTGGTTATCTTAACGACTGGTTTTTCCCTGCCTCCTCCCCCCTGTCCCTACGCGCTGTGGGGAGTGATAGCGATGTGTTTATGTGAGGTGTTGCCAACCTAGATAAGATGTATGTTATTGAATGAGGTGGGTCTACAACTATTAAAGACCGTGGATTAGCCCTCGCCACGCGTGGAGCATAACCCATTCGAACTAAGCGTTGACGGTCTTATGAGGACGTCCCGGCACCTTTAATACTGCCGCGAATATGGGCCTTGGTTTATTGCAGAAGAAAAGTACATCGTACACCTGATCCAGATAACATTTACCTATTAAAAAACCCCTAATTTCCCCCCTTTTTTATCTAGCTTGGCTGTGTCGCTAAATTGTGTTTTGTTTCCGACAGGGTGTGTTTTTTAGTAGCGTGAAGAGGGGTGAGCTCTCCATGAACGTGTGTTCATTTAGATTGTTGGGATTGTTTCGTTTGGCTAGGTGTATCTCGATTGCTTCCTTTATGTCAAGAGCTCTGCCTTTCGATTCGTGATGGATTATTTTAAGGTCCGACTCTATGTTGGTAAAGCTGTGCCCTGCGGCACACATATGTTCGCACACGGCTGAATGTGTTCCGTATCTTATCGCATTCCTATGTTCATTATAACGTGTGTCTACTCGCCTTCCACTCTGCCCGATGTAATTAGCTTGACAATCGGTGTCTTGGCACGTTATAGAATATACCCCTGACCTTGAATACGGGTCACGTTTATTTAGATTACTATTTAGGAGGTGCCTAGCGGTTGTGTTTTTCGTCGTGAAAGATATCTTTATGCCTTGTTTTTTGAATAGGTTAGTGATTTTATATGTATTCGCATTCACATAGTTGAAACGCGCAAATTTTTTCTCATTACTGTCCGGTTTGGGAATCGTTTTATCTTTATTTTTATGTTTGGCTATAATTTGATTTATTTTGCTTGGCGAGAAGTTGTTTTCCTTTGCTATTTGCATAATAGTTCTTATTTCCTTATTATAGTTGTCTTTTGACATGGGTATGTTTAAAGCTCTGTGCACCATTGAATTGAAACCCGCTAGTTTGTGCGTACTGGGGTGATTAGACTGATTGTCGATTGCATGCGAGGTTTGTGTTGCTTTCCGGAATATGGAATATGAAAGGTCGTTGTCTTTACGTTCAATAGTTATATCGAGATAATTTATTTTCAGGTCTATTTCGGATTCCTTAGTGAATTTGATAGAGTGGTGAAGGCTATTAATGGATTGGAGAATTGTTTCTTCGCTTGTTAGTTCAGTATCGTAGATGCAAATTACATCATCTACGTATCTTTTCCATATTACTATTCCCTTTGTTGAAGTCTTTTCTAAGAACGCATTTTCTAGTGCATTGATGAAGATGTCAGCGATTAACCCACTTAGTGGCGATCCCATTGCTAGGCCTTCTCTCTGTGTGTATATTTTATTGTCGAATTGAAACACGTTTTGGGTGAGAACGACCCTCAGTAATCTCACAATCTCTTCAATTTCTTTTACCGAATTGTTGGATTTTAAGTTGTTTTCGATAGTGTTGATTGCTTCAATAATCGGAATATTGGTGTACATGTTAGTTACGTCGAAGGATACTAGCCTGAAGCTAGGTTTCATTTGTAGGGTGTTCAATGCTGTTACTAGTTCTGTTGTGTTCTTTACAGAGTTGTTTTTGTCGTTGGAAAGACGGCATTTTAAGATTTTTAGTAACTCTTTGCTGATTTTGTAATTAGGGGCATTCCTACAATTGACTATTGGTCTCATTGGGCATTCCTTTTTGTGTATTTTTGGTTGTCCCCTAAATGACGGTATTTTTGGGTTCATGTTTATTAGTTTTGATATTTCGGCTTTGGTCAGTATGTATTCTGTTTCTTTTAGCGCACTTTTTATTTGTTTTTGGAATTTGTTGGTGGGGTCTTTTGTTAATTCCTTGATTTCGTTGTTGTTTAGGAATTCGACTGTTTTTTCAATGTATTCTGTTTTGTTCAAAATTACTGTAGTGTTTCCCTTATCTGCTTTTGTGATGATTAAGTCATGTTCTTTTATTTTTTGTTTCAACGACTTTATTTCTTTGAGTTGTTTGTTGTTTTGAATGTTATTGCTATCGCCCTCTCGTTTGAGGATTTTTTTGGCTTCGTTGGTGGCGAGATTTTTGGTTAATTCCCTGTCTTCTGCTGGGAGCTTGTGACTGGCTATCTCAATATCTGTGATTAACTGTTTTATATTGTGGTTCGTGTGTGCGTCTGTGCAGTTGTATTTCAAACCTTTGTCTAACATATTCATTTCACCTTGAGAAAAGGTTACGTTCGTTCTGTTGTTTACTCTGCTGTGGAAATTGAATTCATTGTTATTCGTGTGTTGTTCGTTAGATTGATGGTTCTGTGTTTCTCCTAGTTTTCTTAATTTATTTTCTAGCGTTTCATGCTTCCTCGTTGCTCTGATTTTGATGTTGTCATGTAGGTGCTCGGTGAAGCTGTCCCATTGGGCCGCGTGCCAGAAATTACTTAGTTGCATTTGAATGTCGTATAATTGTTGGTTAATTTTTTGCTTTCTTATGTATGCAAATCTTAATTCGTTTTTTATCCAAAGCGCTTTGGCTTGTTTGGTTGAAATGATCGTGGCTGGTGTGTTCGGTACGGTTTTAATTGGTACGTATTTAGGGGTGAGGTTTAGTTCTATACATTTTTTGTTGAACCAAATTGACTTGTCTAAATTCATGAGTTTAAGCCTGAGTGATTTGAATTTCTTGGCTTCACGATTTGCCTGACTACCCATGAACATTGTGGTGTTTGAAGCCATATTTTCAGTGTTGCCTTGGTAAACAAGAGTTTAGTGCTTTTCAGTCGGTCAACACGAATGTACCCAAAAGAGATGGGTTATGCCCTAATCCTGAAATAAATTACATGAAATTAATAAAACACTAGGATGACCAGTTTCGATCGTCAAGCGATCATCATCAGATCCATTACACTTAGGCTACAAAATCTATGTTTGAAATACAGGTGAAAATATTTACAATATGTACAATTATTTAGTTGCAGTATTGGTACTGCAACTGTCAGTGTATGCTAAATGCAGTATATATGTTAGGTGAAATGCTAAATGGTGATAGCTATCCGGAGATTGTACTTTAGAGAGATTATATGGTTGTAAACTATGGTTAAACTATAAAATTTTTGGCTAACTACTTATCTGATTGTCTTCCGTATTACAGCTACTCGCAGTTTTCGTGCTCACTGGAACTCGCTGTGCGGTCGACTGCGGTGGTTATCTTAACGACTGGTTTTTCCCTGCCTCCTCCCCCCTGTCCCTACGCGCTGTGGGGAGTGATAGCGATGTGTTTATGTGAGGTGTTGCCAACCTAGATAAGATGTATGTTATTGAATGAGGTGGGTCTACAACTATTAAAGACCGTGGATTAGCCCTCGCCACGCGTGGAGCATAACCCATTCGAACTAAGCGTTGACGGTCTTATGAGGACGTCCCGGCACCTTTAATACTGCCGCGAATATGGGCCTTGGTTTATTGCAGAAGAAAAGTACATCGTACACCTGATCCAGATAACATTTACCTATTAAAAAACCCCTAATTTCCCCCTTTTTATCTAGCTTGGCTGTGTCGCTAAATTGTGTTTTGTTTCCGACAGGGTGTGTTTTTTAGTAGCGTGAAGAGGGGTGAGCTCTCCATGAACGTGTGTTCATTTAGATTGTTGGGATTGTTTCGTTTGGCTAGGTGTATCTCGATTGCTTCCTTTATGTCAAGAGCTCTGCCTTTCGATTCGTGATGGATTATTTTAAGGTCCGACTCTATGTTGGTAAAGCTGTGCCCTGCGGCACACATATGTTCGCAACTATAAAATGGTACATATGTGTGCCGCAGGGCACAGCTTTACCAACATAGAGTCGGACCTTAAAATAATCCATCACGAATCGAAAGGCAGAGCTCTTGACATAAAGGAAGCAATCGAGATACACCTAGCCAAACGAAACAATCCCAACAATCTAAATGAACACACGTTCATGGAGAGCTCACCCCTCTTCACGCTACTAAAAAACACACCCTGTCGGAAACAAAACACAATTTAGCGACACAGCCAAGCTAGATAAAAAAGGGGGGAAATTAGGGGGGGTTTTAATAGGTAAATGTTATCTGGATCAGGTGTACGATGTACTTTTCTTCTGCAATAAACCAAGGCCCATATTCGCGGCAGTATTAAAGGTGCCGGGACGTCCTCATAAGACCGTCAACGCTTAGTTCGAATGGGTTATGCTCCACGCGTGGCGAGGGCTAATCCACGGTCTTTAATAGTTGTAGACCCACCTCATTCAATAACATACATCTTATCTAGGTTGGCAACACCTCACATAAACACATCGCTATCACTCCCCACAGCGCGTAGGGACAGGGGGGAGGAGGCAGGGAAAAACCAGTCGTTAAGATAACCACCGCAGTCGACCGCACAGCGAGTTCCAGTGAGCACGAAAACTGCGAGTAGCTGTAATACGGAAGACAATCAGATAAGTAGTTAGCCAAAAATTTTATAGTTTAACCATAGTTTACAACCATATAATCTCTCTAAAGTACAATCTCCGGATAGCTATCACCATTTAGCATTTCACCTAACATATATACTGCATTTAGCATACACTGACAGTTGCAGTACCAATACTGCAACTAAATAATTGTACATATTGTAAATATTTTCACCTGTATTTCAAACATAGATTATGTAGCCTAAGTGTAATGGATCTGATGATGATCGCTTGACGATCGAAACTGGTCATCCTAGTGTTTTATTAATCTCATGTAATTTATTTCAGGATTAGGGCATAACCCATCTCTTTTGGGTACATTCGTGTTGACCGACTGAAAAGCACTAAACTCTTGTTTACCAAGGCAACACTGAAAATATGGTTTCAAACACCACAAAAACAGTACATTCGTAGAAGGAACGCCTCCTTAATTGTGGTATTTGTAGTCGGCATTTTTATAAATAGAACACCGACAGGAAGTACTGACAGATCCAGGCAATGTCTTATATGAAGCCAATATATCAGATCAGCGTGAACGAGGGGAGGATAGCAGATTAACTGCGCGAAGAGAGGTCGAAATGAAAGATGACAGAGAGTAGCCCAGCACAAGTGGAAGTAATGCCATGCTCAGCTAGAGTCCCGTGGTCAGCAATCCACGTCCTACTATTTGTGAGCCGCTGGGAGAAGATTCGCTGTTTCATGAAAATGAGCGATGTGAAGGAAGTGTGTTTAAATATGGATTTTCATTTTCATGTAACGCGAGTATATCGACAAAAAATATCAAGACCTTAAATAGTGATAAAACTGAGGTGAGCTTGATGTCACCACCACAGCTAACATTGCACGTGTTGTCATCAATCACAACATGAATAAGGGTACCCTATCTACATAAGAGTGAGACCAGTGGCGATTCCTCCATGTAGGACGTGAGGATCATCCTGCAGTCAGCTCTCAGCTGTAACTGTAGCAAAAAAAAAGTTTTGTAAAATAGTCCTTGGGGCCACCTTGTGCGCCCTCTCGATATGCTCTGTCTCACTGTCACTGTCAGTACTTGCAACTAGTTCTACATTTCACCCCTAGATGGGTGAAGTGTGACCTTCACCGCCCGGAGTAGAAAGCTGTGAGGAAGTAAGCCTTGCATCCTCAAAGCACGTGTTTATAGCCTTAGAAATGTGTTGGTAGCTCCTGAGGGGGAAGGGGAAGATTTGGTCTGTTTAATGGCACTCGGAGGACGTCGACTGAGATCCTCAAGTCTCGCTATTGGTTGAATTTCAAACCAACACTACGGGCTTATTGGTTACGATTTCGCGCGGTCAGAATGGATAATCTGTTTTCAGCGTGTGCACATCTTGGAGTGGTATTCGATTGTATTGTATTGAGTAATGTGCTCGTAATAGTGTTGTGCGACTGAATAATTAATATTAAACTGAGTCTAATAGCTCAATTTGGCCCAGCTATAATAATTATCTTAAGTTAATAATTAGCCTATCTTATTACTTCCTACACATTGTGAAAATTAGGAGTCGCCACTGAGTGAGACAGTCCTGACCTAGCAATATTCCGTCCGGGTTGCAGTAGCATCAAGGTTGTTCTTTTAGAAATCCAGCTCCCCTACGCAGTATTCGTGCAATAAACAACTCCTGAAGCCCTGCTCGTTATCTGTGCCCATGTACTTGCGTGTGTGTAGAAATTGTTTAAAAGCCTATGTTACTAGGAATCATCCCGGCATTTTCCTGAGAAAACCAAGAAAATCAACTTGGGCTATAGGATACCTGAGGTGGGAATTGAACCATCCTCCACTCAGCTTTATTTTTTCTTTACCTATAGCCTCACAAGTCTGAGTGTACCGTGTTCTAACCCTCAGACCCTCTCGTTTACAATATTCCATGGCAACGTTCTTAGGTTTTCCCATTGTTGCAGGAAGGAAGACTTCAAATAATCTCTCTCGTAATGTGTTTAAAACATTTTGAAACCTACAAAGGATTGCATTTTGAAAGAAATGGTTTACACCCACTCTCAGGGGATTGAGATTTATTATTGCAATTAATCTGTTAAGTAAATATTTTAAAAAATGGGAAAGAGAAAAGTAAAGTTGTACGTTGATAATACTATTCTAAATTAATATATATGATTAAGAGTGCAAAACGTAAGACACTGCAACTCAAATTTAACAGCATGAGATGGTTGATTAATGCTAGTTTCTCGCAAACACAAACTGTATAATTGCGGCAAAAAGATCAAGAACAATCAGCAGGCTGTAGGATGTGATGGTGAGTGTGGACGCTGGATCCATGTAACATGCATGAAAATGAGCAAAGACACGTACCAACAATTCCGGAAAGATGATACTTTCAAATGGTCATGCAATCGTGAAGACTGCCTCCCGCAACCTAACCTCAAAGAGGTTATGGCATCTTTTTCCCAGGAACTTGAGGAATCCCTTTCGGCGATGAGAGAAGAAAACCACGAGGTAAAAAACTAGCAACTTTCTTATCAGGAAAGTATGATGAACTCCACCGGGAAATTGAAACTCTGAAGAAAGAGAGAAAACCCGTCAAGGACGCAGAAATGGCAGCATCTAGAGCTATCAACGAATTGGAGGAACTAAAACAGTACCAGCGCAAGAACAACTTGATAGTATATGGAATACCCACTGAAAGAGAGGAGGATGTATTTCACAAAATCTCGGACATTGGCAAGGCGTTAGGAGTCGAAATCACCAGGGCAAACATTGCCGCAGCTCACCGCCTCCCGTCAACAAAGCCTGGGCCTCGACCGATAATTGTGAAATTAAATAATAGGTGGAAGAAGGAAGAGATTCTCAGTAGCAGAAGACAAAAGAAGACCCTGAAGACGAGTGAAATTGGTTACAGTGATGGTGGTAATATATATATCAATGAACACCTGACCCCAAGAAATGAAACCATCGCCAAAAAGTGCCGTGAATTGAGACAACAGGGAAAAATCTTTGCAACTTGGGACAGAGACTGCAAAATATACATTCGGAAAAATCAAAATGGCCCCTCAAAGCTTATATGAAGTGCTGAAATATTGGATGAACTCGCCCTCTCAAACTAAAATCCATGTAATAGTAAGATATCTACTAATTATCCCATATGGAACTAGAATTACAGAAATTAAATTTTTTAGGTAATGCAAATAATAATTCACTAGAGTTAACCGAGAGTAACTGTAATACACTTAGCGATTATTATAAAATTAAGGACAGTAAACAGATAATAACCGATACCAGTACACTAAAATGCGTACACATAAATGCACATAGCAGAAAAAACAAGTTTGATGATATCCAAATAATTTTAGACAGAATCAAAGGGGTAGATGTCCTAGCAATCTCAGAAAATTGGTTAACAGAACAAACAAAAATGTTTTTCAATATTAAGAAATATGTTGCATATCACATAGTTCGAAAGCAAACTGGAGGGGGAGTATCTTTGTATATTTCAAACAAATGTAGCAGTACCCTTGTAAAGGAAATAAATTCCGCCCACAGCATACTGCATATTACTGTGAGAAAAGGCCATCAAGAATACAATATAATCACTGATTATAACCCTCATAAAAGCAACATTCCACACTTTCTAACTGATCTCGAAGTAATTATTAGTTCATACTCAACGAATCCTGTTATAATACTAGGTGATAGATGATAGGGGTAGATGTCCTAGCAATTTGGGGACAGATATATTCTTCTTCTTCTTCTTAGCGTCATCCCGTAAAAACGGGGTCCGCTTTTTGGATCAATGCACGCCATTTCTTGCGATCTAATGCTTCGCGTGATTTCAAGTTTCTTGATCGTAAATCGGCGTTAATGGTGTCGAGCCACCGCAATTTTGGTCTCCCACGCTGTCTCTGGCCGTCGACCGTTAGATGGTAGGCCGAGCCGATGACTGAACTTTGTGGTGCACGGGCAACGTGCCCATACCAACGGAGTCTCCATTCCTGCATTTTCTCATTGATTGGAGCCACGGCAGCTGTATGTCGAATCGTTGTGTTGGGGATATGGTCGAGCAGAGAAATGTCTAATGATCTTCGCAGCATCCGCATTTCCATGACATGAAGTGAGTGCTCAGCACTTCTAGGTGCTGGCCAACACTCGGTACCACATAATGCAACTGGTCTCACCATTGTGCGGTATATCTTTGATTTTAAGCGGATAGGCATCTTCTTACCACAAAGAACACCGGTGACATCTCTGAATCGCATCCAAGTCGCATTGATTCGTGCTCGCACATCTTCATTCGCAGAGCTGTCGTCATTCAATCGTGAGCCCAGGTATCGGAATGTATTTACCTTGGTAAGAGGAGCTCCATTAATACCTATAGTTCCAGGGGATGGAATCGTTTCGAGGTATTCAGTCTTGTAGATGTTCAAACGAAGACCAAATCCTTGCAGACGATCATGCCATGTCTGCACTTGGGTTTCAAGATCCTTCCTGGAGTCTGCCGCAAGCATCACATCATCAGCTTATAGCAATGTCCATGGGACACACTTCTGCAGGTCTCGCGCTATGGAATTCATGACGATAACAAAGAGCAGGGGAGACAGAGCTGAGCCTTGATGAACCCCAACTGTCACAGGGAAGCTGTCAGTCAGTCCTGCAGGGCATCGCACGTGGCTTTTGGTGTTGTTGTACAGCATTTTTTATCCAGTTTATATACATTTCTGGAACTTGATGATCTCGGAGAGCGTACTCGATCAAATGCCTTCTCGAGGTCAAGGAAAGCAAGATGTAGTGGCCTCCTCTTCTCTCGGAATTTCTCCATCAGCTGGCGCACAGCAAAGATTGCGTCTATCGTGCCACATCCCTTGACAAACCCACATTGATTTGCTGAGAGCTGTACGATGTTCCTCAGCCTATTGTCTAGGATACGTTCGAATATTTTCATAGTGTGGGAGAGAAGTCTAATTGGACGGTAATTGGTACATTCAGCTGGGTCACCCTTACCCTTAAAGATAGGTACTGTGATACTAGTTGACCAATCTGTAGGTATTTGACCACAGAGAATAATTGAATTGAAGAACTCTGTCAGCCAGGTGGTCGCGTTGTCAGTAAGTTCCTCAATTTTCCAGATGTCTGCAGGAAGGTCATCTAGCCCTGGGGCCTTTCCATTTTTCATGCTACGAATGGCAACTTTGACTTCATCTTCAGTGATACAAGGTACTGGTCCATCTGTAACATTGTTGTCTGGCATTTGTGGGTGAGGGAATTCAGTGTTGAATACTTCACTAAAATACTCTCGCCAACGGTGCAGAATCATCTTGCTATCGTGAAGTCGTCGACCATTCTTATCCTTCACACACATATAGTGTTCTATATCCTGACCTGCTCTACACCGTGCTCGGGCTAGTCGGTAGATAATTTTGTCTCCGTCTTTAGTTGTCAGTTGATCATATAAATGTTTGTAGTGATCTACTTTAGCCTCAGCAACTGTTATTTTTGTCTCCTTCTTGGTGGCTTTGTATTTCAGAAGATTCTCCTCAGTCGGTGATGTTCGCAACTGTTTAAAAGCTGCTTTTTTTTCATGCACCATTTCCTGTACCTTGTCTGTCCACAACCACGTCTGTTTATCAATTCTACGTGTGCCGGGCTGTGTTACACCAAGCTCAGATTGAGCTATACTAGTTACGCAGTTGTTGAATGATGCCCAAGTATAATCCGTATTTACAGAATCAGGATCTTCTCACTGAATGCCACTTTATGGTCTTGTAGCTTCCACCATTTGATTTTGGCATGACCTTTCACATAGGGTTTTCTTATGTAACCTTTCATTCTAAGATCGGTAACTAGCAGTTTATGTTGAGGGGCTAAACATTCAGATGGTATGACCTTAGTGTCTATGACAATTGGGAAATCTCTCCTACGAAGTAGTACATAGTCAATCTGAGTATTGTGCCCTCCGCTAGTGTAGGTGATCAAGTGTGATTTGCGTTTCTTAAAGAAGGTGTTAGTGATAATTAGATCATTTGCTTCAGCAAATTCAAGGATCTTGTTCCCGTCTTCATTTCTGAGATCATAGCCAAAATTTCCATGGCATTCATACCCCTCGCTGGTACTGCCAACATGTCCATTAAGATCTCCACAAAGTAGAAATAGGTCTTCTTCATTGCACGTTGTAACGGCATCTTGAAGTTCGTTCCAGAATGTGTCTTTAGCTGTCTCATCACAGCCTGTCTGTGGGGCATACGCTGAAAATATATGTATACGGCGAGTTGGGGTGTGGATAACTGCTGACATGAGACGATCGGAGTAGCGATGTACAGCTGATACTTGGTTGCGAAGTTTTTCATTCACTACAATAGCGACTCCCTGGCTATTAGTCGTACCATGATAGATCAACTTATACCCTTCTCCAATATCTCTAGATTTCTGCCCTTTCCACCGTGTCTCTTGTAGACAAGCCAGATCTACGCAACGAGATTTTAGGATTGCTGCCAATTCGCGACTGCGACCTGTCAATGTCCCAATGTTCCAGGAAGCAATACGCAATGGTTTATTTTGGACTCGCTTCTTTAACCAATTTCGTCCTTGAATTGGTAGCCCTTGCTCTCTTCTCACGTTGGCCGGGCGAGACCAACGCGCGTCGCTTGCGGAGGACGCCCTAGCATTTTCCGATAATTCAACTTGTGCCATTGATCCATGAGTTGCGACGGTGATAAACCGAACGGCCTGTCGCCCGGGCCTGTCATCGGGCATTTTAACGCTACTGCCAGCATATAATTCGGCCGCCCCTAACATGGGGTACAGACGCCGTTTGTAGCCGCCCGCTCCGGATCAGACGCTACAGCTGATATCTGCCCTCAAGTGAGGACGATACCTTGTACTCAATTAATCCCGAGCACTGGGCTGCCCCTTCCGCCATCTACACTGTACCAGAGAATATCCCCTCCACTGTAGCTGCCGTTGAGTTCTTCACCGTAACCCTGGCAGATATACTATATATTTGGGGACAGATATACTAGTAGTTATATTAACCTAGTCAAATCATACGGTCTAGTCTTATGTAATACAAAATATCCAACTCGTGTAACACAAACTAGCTCTACTCAAATTGATCATGTATTGGTGAACGACTGTGACAAAATAATATTGATAATGATTTGAGCGATCACCATTTAGTAATCTGTGAACTGAGAAACAAAAAGATAAACAGGAACTCAATATGTGATGATAGGCCAATAGAAAAGGATAAAATAAACCACAAAAAACTTAATAAATATTTAATAACTCAAGAATTTGTATGCAATGAAACTAACATCAATGACTACTACAATAAATTCTGTGATTTTATTAATAAAGGAATAGAAGCCTGTACTATGAAATATACGAATAAGGAGCCAAGTGCCCCACCAATAAAACCCTGGATCACACAAGATCTTTTAGCACTAATACACAGGAAAGATAAGATATATACAAAAACCAAAGTTAAAAAACCATCTGCAGAAATTTTAGAAGAATATAAAATTATTAGCAACCAAGTTACAAAACTTAAGAGAAACCTACAAAGAAACTACTTTGACCAAAAAATTCAAAATGCAAATAATCAGAGGGAAGTGTGGAGTGTTGTTAATGAGATGTTAAATAGGCCAAAGAAAGGGAAAAATGAAATTGTCAAACTTATAGTCGACGGCACAAATATCGAAAAAAAAAAGGAAAATACATGTGATGAAATTAATAAATATTATGTCAATATTGCTAACAATATATGGGAAAATCAAGGAAACGGTTCTACCTCGGACATTACAAGCTATAAAAATACTACTAGCACTAAGACAATCTTTATGTTACCTACTGATGCTAATGAAATACAATCAATTATAAACTCCCTAAAACACAAAAACAATATAAGTGAGGACAACACTACTAATGTCATGCTACAATTGTGTCTTGAGGGCTTTACACCATATATTGTCAAAATAATAAATCTTTCACGGATGACTGGTATATTCCTCGATGCCTGTTAAAGTCTCTAGGGTGGTCCCGATCTACAAAAAAGGAGACAAAACCCACCCATCAAATTACAGACCCATTAATATTATATCTGCCATCAGCAAGGTTCTAGAAAGCGTTGTTAAACGAAGACTTATGAATTTCTTTATGAAAAATAATTACTTTGCAAACTGCCAATATGGGTTTATTCCAAATAGAGGACCTGATAGTGCTATATTTGAAGTAGTAACTGATGTAGAAAAGGCATTAGATGAAAACAAACTAGCTACTGGTGTTCAAAAAGCTTTCGATCTGGTTAACCATAAGATTCTCCTTAATAAACTAGAATTTGCAGGCATCAGAGGAGTGGCACATGATTGGTTCAAGAACTACCTCACAAACAGAAAACAATATGTTACAATCGATAATGTAAAAGGATCTCAAATGAGAATTGACACAGGAGTACCTCAAGGTTCTGTCTTAGGACCAATTCTTTTCTTGGCCTATATTAATGATATAGTATTATTAGAATTGAAAGGCAAGCTTAAACTATTTGCAGATGATAATTTTATACTCTATCTGGGAACATCTGAACAGGAAATTATGCTAAATATTAATTATGATCTCAATAAGCTGGTGGATTGGTTGAGAGCACACAAAATGGTTATCAATATCACTAAAACAAAATATTTATTCTTCCATAAACCATCATACAAGATTGAGACCACAAACATAGTCAACATAGCCAACAAAGAAATAGAAAGGGCTAAATCGGCAATATACTTAGGTATCGCACTAGATAGTACACTAACCTGGGAAAATCATGTCGAAAATGTAAAACATAAAATCAGCCCTACAATAGGTATTATTTTCAGATTAAGATATAGCTGTCTTACTAGCCAACAATTGAAAAATATATACTTTGCTCTGACACATTCACATCGAATGTACATGAATTTCATCTGGGGGTATTGTAAGAAGGAGCTGATAAAAGAACTTGAGATACTATAAAATCTATCTTTGGATTTCCTTGGCTCACACCCTCAAATGAATTATACTCAAGAACTAAAATTATGCCACTGCAAAAACAAATAGCTATGTCAGCAACAGTATTTGTATACAAATTAGAAAACAAATTGATACACACACACATCCATTTTACCCATGCAAATGACATTCATCATTATGCAACAAGAGGAGTAAATCGAATATTCACCAGCCATTCCCAATCCATTAAATTTGGAACTAAAGGAATTATGTCCTCTATAATAAAGGAATACAACTCGCTACCATTAGGCATAAGGGAAAGTATCTCTATTAAAACATTTAAGAGGAAAACAAAAGACTACCTATTAAGGAATAAATAGCCCAAATCCAATAGCCTTAAGCAATGCAATGTATCATACTGAATCATCTCTGTAAAGTTAGTCACTAGCAATCTAATATAAGTTATTATTAAACTAAAGAATATTATGTTACAAAATTATATATATGCCATGCTGTAACTATGTTACTTGATTGTCCCTAACACGAGCTCAGGCTCATTGGGACCTATGTAAATAAATAAATAAATAAATAAATAAATAAATAAAAATAAAAATGTCTTCTCCCAACTTCCATTTCACAATGAGCTTTCCGCCTTTCTTAACCTGAGAGGCTGTGAAATACGACGTATCCCTCCAAAGATTCCCTAAACCCTGATAAATTTCCATGGATGACATTTCACCATTAAATAACTTATTTTACTGTCCTACTCGGTTATCCAGCACGAGCAATCATACACACTACTTCTACGGACTCAGTAAGCGAGTTGCCGCTAGGGGCACCAGCAGCTATAATATCGCCATTTGCACGAGGTCTATACGGTCGGACGGACTTGCTATGTTATAGCATAGTGCGGACTTGTGCTAATTTACGATTCGGAGAAGTGTATTGAAGGAAACTGTATGATAAGCAGAGCGCTACAAAACTTTGAGAGTGAAACATATATGAACTATTTAAACTTCGACGATTAGGCCCTATAAACATTATTTTTCACGAAAATATCTCCAAAAATTAAATCTACGAAGGTTATTCGGAATATGGAAATTATAAATTTAATTCAACGAAACTACGATATGTACTAAATTATTGCTATTTCTACGACATTACGAAATATTAACAAGCAACGTCATTATTCTACGAACAATAACATTATCCACAAGAGACACTAAAAGGGTGAAATTACTATTCAAAATTTATTTCACTATGGCAAATATTGCGAAGTTGAGAGAAATGGAATTCGAATTGAAGAAAGTTGATAGTATGAGTGAGTAAACTATTGAATGGGTACATGATGTATAAAGCCATGAGAATGCAGAGAGTAACCTGAGACATTCAAAATTACGGAGTTCATGAGGAAGAACCAGACTACATCATTGCCAAATTTAAGAAAAAACAAGAATGAACGTTTACATGCTGCGCTAAGAAGAAGGAGAGAGATGATTATCCAGGAACGAGAGGAAATCAACCCAAGACCAGAAGGAGTTCGAAGGACGAGTTCGAGACGCAATACAAACGGGAGAGCTGAGTTCGAGATTGGCGTAGCACATTGGTCCTGGTCACAGTATATTCCGGTATATTCAACATCATTCATCTTGCCAGCAAAGGTAGAGAGAAGATTTCATTATGAGTAGTTTTTGGTAATTTGTAGTAATATTTCCGAGTAGGCCTACTCATTTCTACAATTTTTATCATATTTTCAGAATTAGGATTTCAGTACAATTTTGTACTTTAGTTCACCGTACTTTGATATATTTTGAGATTTTTGAATTTCAGTTATGAGTTTTTCGAATTTGATTTCGAATTTTTCGGTGATGTTTTAGGAATTTGGATTTTAGACGTTAGGAATTTTAGAGAGACTAGACATTTCGGTCTATGCTATATCGATAGAGATTTTTATTAAGAAGATTTCTATTATGAAGACTTTGATTAGATTTATTATGGCGATTTTCACGACGATCTTTGAAGAATACTTTGGTTTACTGAACTATGAATATGAATATAAGACTGTATTGAACCGCTGATAAGAGACAGGAATGGATATGAATGGAGGAGTTTGCAATTTTATTTTGAAGATGACTTTGGTCATTACTCAGATCACTTATAGAAGTGATAGATAGACACTGTTTCTATGAATTTGGTAGAATCTCCGGAATTCTAACTAGATCTTGGTGTATTGAAAACGGAGAGTTTGTAACTAAACACAGAGTGAAATTAATGTCATTGTTGAGACATTTGATATTGTTTCTGACAATAATGTACAAGGAATAACAAGAGAGATGTTGATAGAAAGAATTATTATTATTAACTCTTGATGAATATATATTGTAAGCTTAGGATTTATACCATTGGACAATAGTGAGAACACATCATTTAATGATATTAAGGAATAGTCAGCATTAATTGGAATTATAAAGGCACGAAACTGTATAAAGGAAAGGCACGATAAAACTAAAGTATGTTTATGAAGTATCATGTTGTTTTACGAGTTCTGGAGTTGTAGTAATGTTTATGAAACGGAATAAAGTGTTGTATTATACGCATTTGTTGATGGATAATATTACCGAACATGTGTGAGAAAAGATTGAGTCAACGACGTTTTTTAAGACTCGATTTTATGTAAAGAATGTATTATTTTGAAGTTAATGATTCCACAAGGATAAGTTACGGGGTATAAGGAAGAAGTGGATGTTTTGGAACAGCTGAAAGTATCTTTGAGCATGTTAGGAGAGATTGTCGGAAATTCTAGTGAGGTGATTATACTGTCTAGGCCAGGGGTTCTCAGCTTGTGGTACGCGTACCCCTTAGGGGTACGCGAAACATTTCAGGGGGTACGCAGCAGGCCATCCTTCTACCCAATCCACATGCGCAGTGAGCTTCGTGCCGTGACTACTGAGTGAGTTATTTACGGCGCGTGTATGTAAACTCCACAAAGAATTGCATCTTTTCTTTACCGAGCACAAATCTAATTTATCATTAGTACTCAATGACTTTGGTTGGCTTTTAAAATTGGCCTATTTAAGTGATATTTTTTTAAAACTGAACATTTGGAATAAGTGTATGCAAGGTAGTGTTTCTGATATGTTCTATGTTGAAATGAAAACTAACGCAATGCTTGCAAAAATCGTCCTTTGGGAAAAGGATCTGAAAAACAACAACTGTGAGACGTTTTAGAGATTGAATTCATTTTTAAAAGAAAACGAAGAAAGCATATCTGACTGGACTAACCTTACAACTCAAATGGGACATCACCTGAACTCATTGAAGACCCACAGAAGGCAATACTTCCCACCTACAGACACAGGGCCGTCGCGAGGGGGGCGCGAGAGGTGCGGTCGCGCCAGGCCCCGCGCTTCCCGCCATTTTTTTTTTCATAAATGAAAAAATAAAGATAATGTGTTTGATTCAGTCCAGCCCAAATTAAAATTGTTCCTCCATTATGTTGATACGATGGCAGACACTCCAAGGATCGTCGAATCGTTCATCGAGTTTTTGGATGTACACGACACTACGCGAAAGGGGTTAGCTGAGGTTTTAGAGGGAGTGTTGGAGGATAATGATCTTGATATCATGGACTGTAGGGGACACGGGCATTACAACGGTGCTAATATGAAGGCAAAGTATAAGGGAGTGCAGACGCGAGCAAAAAAATATTAATAAACGAGCAATGTTCACGGCATGTGTTGCACATAATCTTAACTTACTTTTGGGTGACATGGATAAATGCAATGAGGACGATATGCCATTTTTTTGGTATAGTTCAGCGTCTGTACACTTTGTTTGTAGCTTCCACGGAAAGGTGGGACATTTTGTGCGAACTATGTCCTGGTCTCCTCACACTAAAATCTTGATCTAGCATGAGATGGGAATGTTGAATTGACAGTGTCAAGCCCATCAGGTATCAGTTAGGCAAAGTAAGCGAAGCTCTAGAAAAAGTGGCAGAAACTACCAAAGATCCTGATACCCGGTCAGAAGCCCAATTTTTGTTGCTTCCTACAAGTTGGTATGAATTTGTTTTCAGCCTTGATATCTGGTACGATATTTTATTTTCTGTGAACTCAACAAGTAAAACTCTCCAATCTGAGAAGACTTCGATAGATACGACTTTAACCGAACTTCAGGGCCTAAGGTAATTTTGTCAAAATTATCGCAACACTGGCTTTAACAGTGCAATGTCCACCGCTAAAGGAATAATGGAAAATTTGGGCTATGCAAAGAAATTTTCTATTCTCCGTCAAGGCAAACGCAAAAGGTTCCTTGATGAAATAAGCTTTCCAATTTGGAGGAAAAGCAATTTAAAGACACTCTAATTTTCTAAAAGACGGGGAGCTTGAAGATTTGGATGGAGCCTTTTCTAGAGCTACAATTATTTTGGTACGCTGTTCCGTCATCTGTAAAAAGTGATATAGGTGCACTAGAGTACTTAGAACCGATAAAGGAGTCCTATCCTAATTTAACGACGGCATATCGAATTATGCTTACTATTCCTATAACGGTATCGTCGGGAGAAAGGAGTTTTCCATTTTGAAACTAATCAAAACAAGTAGTTCCGTGAGGAATTAAAGCCTATTTACATATATCCTACTTATGTTAATTGCCACTATCAACATATAAAATTTCAGTTTGATTGCTGTAATAGATTCGTAGATATATAGAACCGACTAAATATTTCGGATGGTCGCCATGTTGGATTTTTATATATGTAGGACTTAGAGTTATGTAATGTTACATGAAGATTATTGTGTACGTGTAATCAAACTTCAATCGCATGATTAGGACACAAGAAGTAAAGACGAGATTTTAAAATTTCGCACAGCTGCCATCTTGTGGTTATGGAAACAATTGAAATAAATTAGATGCCAGTGGATTAACATTTGTATAAGGACTAATTGTACCAAATTTCATTGCACTCGGATGGTTATATTGCGAGAAACGTCCATGTGAATATTTATAGTTCGCGTCACCGCCATGTTGGATTTGTGATCACCAGGTTATTGAAAGTCCTATAGGTGAACTTATGTTCATAGCCCCTAAGAACATTAAAAAATCAGATTCGTAGATATTGAGAACCGTCTAAATATTTCGGATGGTTGCCATGTTGGATTGTTATATGTATAGGCCACAGAGTCATGTACCATTAAATGAAAATTATTGCGTAGGTTCATTATTCAAACTTTCACTTCGATCACATGATTACGACACAAGACATTAACATTTAATTTTAAAAGTCGCACAGCCGCCATCTTGAGGTTATGTAAACAATTGTACTAAATTAGATACCATTTGCTGTACCAAGTTTCATTGCGTTTGGATCATTAAATCGCGTGAAAAGTCTATTTAAGACTTTCAACTTCGCTTGGCCGCCATGTTCGTTTTGTAGTTAACCGATTTTTGAAAGTCTCATAAATGAACTTCCAGTAGTGCCCTTTATCTCCGTACACAATTTCAGGGTGATACTGGTAATAGTTACAGAGATATAGAATGCCGGTGAAATATTTCGCACAGCCGCCATCAGGGGCGTATCTAGGGGAGGGCGAGGAGGGCGACCGCCCTGGGCCCCGCGGTCCGATGGGGCCCCGCGCCATGGATTCTTATAAATTCAATTGATTAATTAATTATACTTTTCAAACTAATGTATAATTCATATTCTTTTTTAGTGCATCTATGATCTCCTGTGACCGTTTAGCAAGTTAAGATTTCAGTGAAATAATAGAAGACTTCAGCCGGAAAAAAGTCGAAAAGTAATATTTTAATATTTCATAGTTTACATAATCTTCTTCAAGGGGACTTACAGCGTCCTTTCATATTATAAAAAAAATGAACTGTAGTGTATTCAAAATATTGTAACTATTCTTTATTTTATTATTATTACAAAACTATTTTCCATTTGATTTGGTTTTTTTATTTCCTATTGTTGTGGGCCCCACCTTATCATACCGCCGTAAGGTCTGGATCTGCCACTGGCCGCCATCTTGAGTTTATGTAAACAATTGAACGAAGTTAGACGTCGGAGCATTTCAATGTGTATAAACATATACTGTACCAAGTTTCATTGCGTATGGTTGGTTAAATCGCGAGAAACGTCTATTTAAAAGTCGCAACTTCGTTTGGCCGCCATGTTGGTTTTGTGGTTACCAGGTTTACAAAAGTCACATAGGTGAACTTCTAGTAGTTCCCTTTATCACCGTACAAAATTCCAGGGTGATATCTGTAATAGTTTCAGGGATATTGAATGCTGATTATATGCTTCGCACAGCCACCCTGTTGGATTGGTGAGACGTAACAAAATTTGAAGGGTACTTTCGGGGTCGTCTGGAATAATGCTATGAACTTACCGAGTTTCGTTGAAATCGCTCCAGCCGTTTAGATTTTATTACGGGACACACACACGCACGAATCACACACACACGCACACACAGACAGACACACGGACGAAAGGTGATCTCATGAGCCTATTTTTTTCATAAATGAAAATAGGCTAAAAAACTTTTTGCGATCAACGATGGTGAAGGAGCGTCTGAACGGTTTGGTTACTCTGTCAATCGAATGTGAAACGGCCAAAAAATTAGAAATGAGTGATTTAATCAGCACTTCTTCCCTAGCAAAGGCCCGCAAAGTGCCTTTTATATAAATAAAAAGCTCTAAATTCTAAACAAAAAACAGAAATTAGACTTATGGCACTTTTAGTAGTTTAGTTTATGAACAACTGTATAGCCGTAGAAATGTTGAAATATGTAAACGTGATTACGTATTATTATTAATTATGTGCGTTTGGGTAAGAAAGTACATCAAGCACATGCTTCGTTTTCCTTAATATACCCATTTATGCCCAAAAAATCACCTGTGTTAGCTCATTATATCAGGTTTCCATCGATATTGCTTGTTGCTCTCATCTGATCAGGTGTTTCCTGTATCCAATTTTATGCTTATCCTATTTGGTGAGGTTTGTTTAGAAACTAGAAATGAAATAAAATGATTTTTACTAGCCTAAAAGTGTAATTTCTTTTGAAACATCACTCTCCGTACAACACAGCCACTTACAGTCTAAAGTTTGCATTTACTACCCCCTCCCCCCGCGAACTCATCCCTACTAGGCCCCGCGCACCCTCGCGACGGCCCTCTACAGACAAAAGATTGGACTGGATACGTGACCCCTTTAGTGTTGATGCTACGGAAACTTCTAGCAATCTGACTACTTCCCAGAAAGAACAACTAATCGAACTGTCGTGTGATCCAACATTTAAAAATATTTTTTTTTATTTTTTTGAAAGTTGCACTGTTAAATTTTTGGATCAGTGTTGGAAAGGAATACAAAGAACTTTCAATTATTGCTGTAAAGTTTCTTATTGGATTTTCTTCTACATACTTATGTGAAAGAGGGTTTTCGAATTTAGCTTATCTAAAAAGTAAGTATAGAAACAAGCTTAATGTTGAGGACGTTTTATGGTTGTATTTAACAAAGCTAGAGCCGAACATTGATGAAATGAAAATCCACAGCCTGCTTCCAGTCTCCGACCGGGTCAGGAATGGAATGAATGAAGCCCCCATCTAGCGGCGAGGATATGAAATGTGCCGGCTGCCGAAGCCTGTCGCACTCCTCTGGGGCAATGATTAAATGAATGACAGATGAAATGAAATGATAGTGGAGAGTGTTGCTGGAATGATATTGTGACAGGGAAAACCGGAGTACCCGGAGAAAAACCTGTCTGCCTCCGTTTTGTCCAGCACAGATCTCACATGGAGTGACCGGGATTTGAACCACGGACCCAGCGGTGAGAGGCCGGCGTGCTGCCGCCTAAGCCACGGAGGCTACGCCGAACATTGATCAACTGTGTAAAAAGAAGCAGGCTCAACTTTCTCATTAACTTTTTGTAAAGTTATCCTACTTTCCTTATATTTTGTTTTATTAAAATATCTTTCCTTATAAAATTACAAAGGTCAAACCATACTAACTAAAAACCTTTTACATTTTAATAACCATTATTACTACCTAAGAAAGATTAGTAGGGGGTACGCAGGATGTTTAATTTTTTTAAAGGGGTACGATGGTTGAAAAAGGTTGAGAACCCCTGGTCTAGGTTATTGATTAAGCTTATTTAACATTTATCAAGATTTATGACACATTGAGTATGAAGTATACGTATGTACTGCTATATTACCCTGAAAGTGACATAAACTTGTATGATTATTGATCCGATGGTGAGGTTTCTTTTGCAAAGTGTAAAGAGAGTGAAGTAGAAGTGATGACAGGACGCTTTGAGCGAAAATTTAAGGAGAGAGAATTGATAATGTAAGTATGAGAAATAATGTAATTATTGGACACGAGAAACTTACTTGTAAAAAAAAGGAAAGAAGAAAGAAAAAAGCCTTGAGCAGAGGGCCTCAAAAGAAAAATATCCACCCCTCACCCCACTTTAAAATCTTCTAAGGCAGATTTAAACCCTTGGCATATTTTAAATAAACAACATTTTAATGGCAAGATTTGTCATAAATGACACCATTTAGCAAAACTGAAACGAGAGTAGGTCCATGGGGTAGAGGGGGTGACACCATGAGTTACCGCACCGGGCGACCCCAATGCTAGTGACGCAACTGCTGAACGGAGACGGCCTTGTTATTCCTAGCCCTTGAAACGAATCAACAACAACTCCTCTACAGTGAATTAGAAAGACATATCTAGAAGAAAGTAAGAGAACTCCACAACAACAAAATTGACTTATTCTTCCCCCAACACATTATAAACGATTTATGGCGCGGAAATGATGGCTGTGGCAATTTCCATTTCCTGGATTGAGATTTTATTAGATCAACACGAAAGTCTTCAATGCGTGTGCTTGGTTTATGAGTACTACCAAACCGGAGAAGAAATTGACAAGTGAACTTTATCGCCATCTTGAAACATAGCTAATCAACCATGAGTAGCAGTACATTGTTTTGATCGCTATAATATGAACAATTCGCACTCACTGAATACACGTGCTCTTCCTCTGATGCTGATTCACACACTGGAGCGACCAGCTGAGCGGACGGTCGTTAACTTGCACGCATGCACAACACCACCGCACCGTCACCACCACTGCCCTAATACACATAAACATGGCCCACAGAGCACCAGATTTATTAAAAGACTGGAGAAAAGGCTGACTGCACGGGAGGCCTCCTGCGACGTTCAGGTAAATCACATCACTCTACTTTAAAAATAAAAACCAAACATTTCTCCATAGCTCAGAAAACGCAAAAATCATGAAATATCACAAACGCTGCGCTGCAATTCAATAGCGTGATAAGAGGAGAAAATAGTCTAACTGGATTTATGATTCGGCGAATAGTTCGTGCGAATAAATTGAATGAAGGATGATGTTCTAGGATGCGAATTCGCCAGGTGGCAGAGAAGAAGATTTGGAAGGGTGAAACCTTTTTCTATCACTTGGCAGAAAAGATGACTATCTTCCCATGGACTTTCCCAAACAGACTAACTTACTACATTAGATCTCACCAATACGTTAAATCGTGGTATTGTAGTTCAAATACACGAGTTCTCAAGAATAATCCTGGCCAATTCCCCTTGACCGTCGCCCTGAGGTTGCCATCAGCTTGCTTTAAGGAAATAAAAGATACGTCTATACCTCATATTCTCATGTCCCATTAGTGACAAATAAATTAAACATCACTGGTAATGGAAAATAATTATTAAATATTATGTAAAATATAGTAGTTCACACATCGCATGTCGATCCGAAATTCGTTACGCGTTGCAAGGCTATATTCACGCAAATTATTCGTCTCGTTGGGAACTCAACTGACCCCCAACCTGCAATGTTCAATGAGAGTAGAAATGAAAAATGGGTTTGCGAATCCAGTTAAATATACAAAAATTATCAATGTAGATCATTTCTGAAAAACAAAATCAGTCTTCGTTGATTGAAACTATAAAGTCACTGAATGTGTTGCTTAGTGCAAGTACAGTCGTTGAAGATGTTTAGGCCGCTGAAGAAAAGAAATAGCAATAGAAAAATATTTTACATGAAAATTTGTTCTTTGAAAACTTGGCAGAGATCGGGTAATTAGTTTAGTCGTCATTCTATTTAGGCTTTGAACATTTGGGTGGCCACTATTTGGTTTCGTTAAGATGGCGGCGATATAAAACATGACACAGGGGTGCCCATTACTAGTGCTACCTTTGTACCAAATTTGATACAAATTGGATTCATAATTTGGGAATTGATAGAGGTAATAATGTTATTGGCTTTACGTCCCTTTTAACAATCCCTTTTAGAGACGCCGGGGTGCCAGAATTTTGCCGCGAAGGGGGATCTTTAACGGGCCAGTAAATCCATAGGCACGTTTCCCTCACATTTGCGCACCCTCTAACGCCAACTGGCTGCAGCAGGATTCGATCCTGTAACTTTGGACACAGCAGGCGAGAACGTTACCGCTGAGCCACGCAGACAGCGAATTGATGGAGTGGGTGGGGCATACATACATACATACTGTGCACACACATACACAGACACACGGACATTTGGTCCGTGCATATCTCGCAAGTCTACTTTCATTTTTTAACAAAATTTGAAAGTGGGCTAAATATCAGTCTTAATACTTTTCGATCAGCCTACGTATGCTGCCTTAGTAGCGTATGCCATCTTAACTTCTGAATAATTTCATGATCATTCTCACTTCACCCTCTGAATCCGAAGCTATTCAAAATTTCCCTCCGCATTGGAGGACGAAACACCGGTCCACCAATATGCACGGTAAGAATTCCCAAAATTAAACCTCAATATCGATAACGGATCTGCAAGTCTAAAATGCATCATTAGTGTTAATAAATTTACTAATACGTCAAGGATGACGTCCAAGGAAAAATTCACTACGGCGTTAAAAGGGCAGTTAACCCTTCATTAATGATTGCATTATCTTTAAAAAATGCAGAGATTAGCTTGACTGAAGAAAGGAAATAAGATACGAATAGAACTTCCTTAAATTTCAAGTGTTCATCGGAAGAGTGCACCTTTTCTTGTAATTACTCTCCTTCGAGTTAGTCTGAAACAACTGTTGTTTCTTTGATTGTCCCCGGGCCGTATGTTGCCGAAGAATGGCCTACAGTAATGCCACTCAGACGGTGAGTATAGAACGAAGCCACTGAGTTTGTGGTAAATTTAGGCTTAATGACTAAATATTTTAAAATTTAGTGCCAGTAGCCTATATATTTTTAACCACGTATAGAAATCCGTGTCACCTCTAAATGACGCAACTTCCCAGCCGTTGTGTGTCAAGTGGCATGTAAACTGTCAGAATATTAGCGAGCTGTGCAATACTTTGGTCTAGTTTATGGGTACAAGCCACAGGTATGTCACGTTCCAAACTTCTCTTGGCATACAACCCTATTACCCACTTTGCTTGCCTCATTTTACACCTGACAGGTACGCCTTGTAACCTCCTAATTCCTCGTCTCTATCTTCCTTTATCCGAATTAAACTAATCCCTAGAATATCAATACTGTCTTCCTTCCATAACCCCCTCGATATATTCTACTTCTTCTTCTTCTACTTCTTCTTCCTCTTCTTCTACTTCTTCTTCTTCTTCTTCTTCTTCGCGTCAGGTTTTTAGGCACAGCATAGCTCTTTACTCAGTCACTACTACTGTTTAGATTTAAAAGAGTTGGAAGTATCCAGATAACATATGAAAATCACTATTAGGATAAGGAGAAATACGGACAAACACAACAGGACACAAGAAGGAACTATTCTTCACGCTAAAGTGACTCATCTTAGCGACTTGATACATAAACACAAACAAGAACCAAGTCACATAGAAGGGTGGGGGGTGGTGGTTCCCTCGATATTAATAGCACCCCATCGAATATCAGTTCAATTGTCTGTTCGTTTCCAAGGAGTACCTGATCTGTCAGACAGGAGTGGACTCTCATTGGTCCGAGTCTTGCTCAAGACATTGTTAGCAGGTTTAGAAAGTACTATAGCCCAGTGCAATTAGACGAAGAAAAGGCCAAACCCGGAAATTTAGAATAACAAGTCCGGATATGAAAAAATAGTTGTAAGTACTGTGCCCAACATAGTCCCCCATAATAGCGCGGTTTGGCAACTCCGCCAGCGCGGTACGTCATCGCTGGGTGCGCGGCCACCAGGTTGAGTGCCGTCAGGCGTATCTGAATTCTATCCCCGGCAGAGCGCGCTGTCTCTGACCACGTGCTCAGCTCTTCCATTCGGCAACTTGTCAGGTCGAGACAGGCAGACAGATGCTTGTGGTGCGCGTACGATACAGTATTACGTCGTGATGTACGTGAGTGACTTTATACCCGGTCGTGTTTGCGGAGAACCGTGAGTGCTATATCACAGGGTATCGGGAGTGGATTGTGATAGTCTATGAAAGACCCTATAATTACATATCGCCGAAGTTACCGTGCGCAATCGAAACATTTGACGGCCGAGTTTCGTGTGCATAATTATGAAAATGCTTTTGGCAAAAAAAAAACGAAATAATTAACTTTACAAGCGGGCTACATTACGGCATCTTGTATGAACGAACGTTCGAGAACACTCGAGCACTTGCCATCGTAGGACGACCCGCTAAAGCATTGTGTGACTTGAGGATGCAAACGAATTTCATGAATAGCTGTGAATGCTTTCAACTGACTGCCAATATACAGCTGTGAAGACTAGTGGATAGAAAGAGTTGTGTTCCAATATGAACAGTGCTTGGCGCAAGGACTTGTAATTTCCAGAATGGAATTAGGGCATTTTCCAACTGGTGCTATTGAAGTGTCTGTGACAAATTTGGAAATGGAAATATTTACTGAAAATATGGAGCACTGAGCCGATACATAGGGGAACGTGATGGAGTGATAGCCACGCCAGAATGAAGCCATGAGAACACCATGATGATTACATCGAGGGAGATGGAGATAGCCACCATGGGGCTGGTAGGTCCCGGGTTCGGTTCCTGCAAGAAGTTTGGAAGACGGAAGAAGAAAGGTTCCTGCAGCTTCGGACATGGGGGCAGATGGTACTGGATGAAGATGGGGATTTCTTCACTGGATCTGGAAATTCTTCACACGAGGAACGTAGGCCTGCTAATATTGTACCATCCTTTCTTAGTTCTTCGAGTTGGTGAGCCAGAATATTTCTTCGTTTAGTAGTGAGTGGTCTGACTACTCAGTATTACTCTATATCATGGAATTGAACTAATATTGAATTGGAAGTAGAATTGAATTTAGATAAGATGGTGATGGTATTGGATTAAGCAAATCAGTGGTGAATTATTCGATTTATTGATTATTATTATCATTAATAGCCAGATTTATTCTACGTCTACGAAGGATGTCTGATGTAATATTTCACATGGATAGGCTATTGGATGTTGGAAGGACATAACCCACATTGCCTTATTCTACGATCCAGTAAATATTTTTCGGATATTCTATAAATCCATCTCAAATTCGGATGATAGGATTTTGCTATTTTTGGACGTTGGAACTTCATAGGAGCAAGCCTATAGTTTTGGTCGAATACTTGATAGTCTATTCGACTGTATTTCCGATGGAATATGCTAGACGCCTAATACCTATTTGAAATTTAGGTTTAAATTCTTGGATCTTAACTTCAGATATTGGCGGATATTATGATGATTTGCTAATTTTGATTATCAGTTCAATACTTTCATATTTTCTTCTCCCATACTTTTTGCTTTGGGAATTTGATTTATTTCAAGCATGTTTTGCTATTTTAGCTTGATCGTTTATATGTTTGACATTGCTTATAGTCAGGCCTACATTATATTATAATTTTACATGCCAATTATGTGATCGAAGGGAAGCCATAATGATTATAGGGTAATAATTATACATTTATCTGCACTAAAACTGTGAAGTTGGTGTGTTTATTTAAAAAAAGATTTAATAAAAATAAGAGAATAATTTAAGGTGATAATTCACATATGCTGTGAACAATTCGATAATGGTTTGAAGATTAATCTGGGGGTTTAATGAAAAAAGAAAGATAGTAGAATAATGAAACACGTGGTGAATATAAAAAGATATACTGTATATTACTTATAATAATCATTATTGGTGTGAGGTCATTCAAAACGGCATGACTACGTAAAGTATAGGCAAATGATTGTAAATTAAGCATTGATACAAGCATATAAATGATAGTCTAATCAATTTGCATTTAATCAAGTGGACTATATTACACACTAATCATCGAATGGGAAGAAACAGAATCACTCAGTTGTCACATATTATTGAAACATAAAATTTGATGTTTGTACAAATGATAATGCGGGATGCACATTTATTGCAACATTATGCGTAATAAGGGTAATGAGACTCTGAAATAACTTGCAAAATAATTTAGATATCATAATATTTGAGACATAGACCTGAGATGAGTGTCTGATAGATTTGGAAAGCATGGATATTCTACTAATGAAATTTATTCTTCTATTTGAAAGAATGTAGATAACAAGATGTATAATAATTGTAAATAGTGAATTTAATCTTGATTTAGTGGTCAAGCTGGACCAATATTTCTACGGCAATAATTACTGTTAATAATTGGTGATGTAGTTAATTACTTTTCTCATTGGTTGCACTAGTTAGAATGGAGACTATACTTTTACACCGAGACAAGATACATCTTTTTTCTAGATTTTTATTTAATCATAATCTCAAGTGAGTGTGTTTGTGATGGACTGGAAACACCACCTGACGGACATTCAGGGTGTTTAATGGATCACATAATCAAATATGACCGAATCTAACCTGTTTTTATTTTATTTAATTTTCTTCGTGGATCTGCTAATTTTATTTATATCCAAAGATAGGACCGAGGAGATTCGTTGACCATTTAAACCTTAATTCGTTTTATTTGGACTTTAAATATTTTTCTTTTGCATCGATCCACATCAAGTTTTAATTTAAACCGAATCTCTGAGGCAAGACAAGCTTTAGGGATTCCTATTTTTATGTGTTGGTCGATGAGTTGCCAATAAACGGATGCTTATTTTATCTTATTATGTTTGCTTATTTTCTGATTCCTGTTGTGCTATTGCTTTGATTTAGGTTTGGGAGTGGGTTGATTTAACCTGTTACACCTATATCCTGTTAACCACCCCTGAGACTACTTGAGTTCTCGTATCCACCGGCATAATTATTTTTTTAATATTCAAACCCAGACCTCAATCATTTTGTTCTTTATCTTATATATGTCTTGTGTTATCGGCATGAGTTGCGATGTTTTCGCCGGGTCATCCAATTCACTGCCGGTTAACGGGGACATATAAAATGGCGCCCAGCGTGCAGATCCTCGAATTGAGAAATCGTACCACACGATGGTGTAACAATTAGATGTGTTTTTAATGTAATTTGACAGCCAGTGTGGGTTGTTTTTTCGTTGGCACTTGCATTCAAGTGGCTCAAGTAAATTGGATTACCACATTTGAGGTACTTGAATGGGAGGCTAATGATTTTTCTTGTGGGAAGGTCTAATTACCATTGGTAATGAGATTGTTCCTAGTTTCTATGACATAGGCAACATAATCAGAAATTATTTTTCCTTTTGGTTTGGTGTTTTTGATCTCCATTCGTTCTTCGTTTAGTGATCCAATTGCGTAGAATTGGATGAGGATCCAGTTATGCATCTCATTGATATTAGTTCAATTCCATGGCATAGTAGTAGAAAGTATGGTACAATCTTGGTGTGGTCACTCTTTATGGTTCCCTTATGTTGTATTGTCTTATTGTACTTATTGAGATTTCTAATATGGAAGAGTTGAGGCAGCTGTTAGCTGATTTGAAAACTGATTTAAAGAAGGGTCAGGAGGATTTAAGAGGCGACTTTAAGCAAGGTCAAATGGAGTTAGAGGGTAGACTTAATCATAGTATCCAACAAAATCATGATGAATTGGACAAGAAATTTAACCAAAACCGATATGAGGCAGCTAATCAGGCGTTAAAACACAGGCAGATATAATCAAGTTAGGAGAGCGTATGACCAACAGTCGAAGGACACGGATAGTAGCATAGACGCAAAACTTGATGCATTGAAGGCCACGATGCAGGACAATTTAATAGAGGGCATACAGAAAATTCAGAAAGGTGTAGAGAAAGACATGGAAGCATTGAATACACACGTGAGGACCTTAGAAAAATGGTTAGATGAAAACATCAAAGGATTGGGATATGATATAACCGCCCACGTAGACAAGCTTAAAGGTGAATACCAACATGAGATAGTGGAAGCAAGGAAAGAGTTTGATGAAACTGCTGTCAGCATTCGAAAGGAATTAATGGAACAAGTAGGAAAAGTAGAGACGAAAGTCCATAAGATGGAGGAAAATTTTGGCACATTAGCACAAGACGTGGATGCAAATCGAAAACGCATGGATGAGGAAACAGGGAAGTTAGAAAATAAATTGGACGCAATCAATACCAATATCACACAAATAGATGGGGCGATTTCGTCAGTCAATGATAACATAAAGATACTAGAGGGAAGTCACCTAGACCGCATTACGCGTATGGAAAACTTCTTACAGATGAATAATCCGGTTCAAACGATGGAAATTAACTCACCAGAGATTAACCAGGAGAAACGATGGGGAGATATGGATTCGACACCTAGAGGATTTAATGGGGCTAGTCCTGTAACTATCATTAGGACTCATGAGGAAAAACCGAAAAAGTTTAATGGTTTTGCTGGTTTGAAGACATGTGACGAAATTCTGAGGAAATTAGATCACACCAGTTCTTCCTACGAGATCTCAGGGATTATCTAGATGAAAATCGGATCCCAAGTGAACGCGAGATAAGGGTTATTGAAAGACCGTTAGAGAATCAAGCTCTGACCTGGTTTAGAGCTTTCAGATGCACCGTTGAGAATTACGAGGAGTTTGCTAAGGCATTCCTTAGGCGTTTCTGGAGTACGGAAGACCAACTTAGCATCAGATCAGAACTTTACTCCAGGAAATATTCCACATCTAGCCCGACGCAGTATGCGGGGTATTTTACAGGTTACAATATTTAGAACCTCCATTACCCGAAGAGGTAAGGAGGCAATTTCCGGTAGAAGTTCAGAGAACACTTATAGCATCTGGGGCGAATAGTTTGAAGACATGTGATGAAATTCTGAGGAAATTAGATCACACCAGTTCTTTAATGCACACGAGAAACACTAGATCAAAGCACCAGGAGGTGAATCTAGTCGTGGCAGACCGGAAAATACAGACCGAACCACCACAAAGAAGAATATTCCAGGATACATGAGATTGGAGAGGAAGTTATGAGAATCGTGGACAAAATCAACGAGATAGGAGATGGATCCAAGGTGGAAGGCCATACTATGCGAACCAACAGCAGCAACTCAATTCACAAACATACAGACCCAGGGATATAAAGGGAAGAAACTCTTGGCAGCAAGAAAGAGGTAGATTCCAAACCTATAATAGGCAGTGGAACAGAGATGAACCTCGGGACAATCGCGTGAATTTGGAAGAGAGACATGCAGAAAGTCAAGCACACTTGCAGCAGATGAGGGAAGCAACTCAGCAGCAGCAGGGGCAAGAGAACGTAGACCCAGGGCCTAGTATAAGTGGCTCGCAAGTAAAAAAACGTCAAATATAAATCACCAGACACAGTAGATTCCAATAATTCCAAACCTATCATCGAGATCATCGCGGTACATAGAATTGTAGATGAAGACCTCATTTACGACGAGGAGAATCCCGTTAGGAGAGAGAGAACTGAACTACCAATGATTGATATATATGTTAGAGGAAGAAAATTTAAGACATTGCTGGATACAGGAGCCATGGTCAGTATCATATCTGAGGCGTGTTTTGAGAATATCAGGTTGACAGAAGACATTACTCTATTACCTGCATCCGGAATGAAGGTTAGAGGAGTGATTCCTAACCGTTCTATTAACTGCAAATTACAAGCATTGATTAACATCACTATAGCCAACAGAAATTTTGAACACGTCTTCATAGTACTAAAAGATATTAAGTTCGACATGATTCTAGGTGCGGAATTTTTGACAGAGTATGGAATAGTAATTTATTTACAAGGTGGGATAGCAACTTTCCGAGGAAACGAAGGGAAATGGAATGAGGAAATTGGTATATCACATAGCCAAGAATTACCTGGATGGAACACCTTAGACAACATGGTAAATGAGACGGAGGTAGAAGCAGAGAGGTTACCAGATGCCAGAAGGAAACACTAGAACCACACATCCGGAAGAAATTTGACGAATTAATATCGGAATTTCAAGACATCTTCGATGAGAAACCTGGTCTTATTAACAATTTCGAATACCAGATACGACTGGAAGATGAGTCACCATTCGAGGGGAAGCTTTACCCGATTCCAGAGAAGTGGAATGAGGAGGTAGGCAAAGCCATTAAAACCATCGAAGATGACGACCTTATTCAGAAGATGGCTACCCCATATCTCAATCCTCTGGCTGTTGTTAAGAAACAGGATGGCAGGCTTAGAATTTGTCTAGACGTCAGGAGCCTCAACAAGAGAATTTTGCCAGAATATGACAGGCCTCCCAAGATTAGGGAACTGCTCAGACGATTCTCAACAATAGATCTTACAGCTTCTTATTACCATATACGTTTGTCAGAGGAGAGCAAACGATGTACTGGATTCATGTTTAACGGCATCACCTACGTTTTCAAAAGACTACCGTTTGGAGTGAAGAATAGTGGTCCTGCAATGGTCAGAGCATTGGACAAGAATCTGAAGGAAGAAGTAAAAGGAAACGTATTATGTTATATCGATGATCTCATTATAGCATCGACAACCATGGAGGAACATGTAGAACATCTTCGTAAACTATTTGAGAACCTACGGGAAGCATGTTTCAAGGCCAACTTTAATAAATGTCATTTTTGCCATTAGGAGATTAGGTTTTTGGGACATGTAATTGATGGAAAAGGGTATCGACCTAATCCTGATAAGATTGAGGCGATCAGGAGTTTTCCCAGACCACGGAAGGTCAAACAGATTAGGCAATTCCTGGGAATGTGCCAATTCTTTTCGGCACATTGTCCCATGTACTCAGAGACGATGGCACCACTACAAGATCTCTTAAAGAAAAACAACAAATGGAAATGGGATGAGAAATCTGAAGCGGCCTTTGTTAAAGCAAAAACTATGTTGATAGAAAATATTAAACTTGAATACCCGGATTTCGAGAGAACGTTCTATTTAGAATCAGACGCTTCACGCGTTAGCATCAGCGCCGTGTTATTTCAGATAGATGACAAGCAAGAGCGTCACTATTTAGAATTCTCCAGTAGAAAGTTACGTGAACCAGAAAGGAACTACACTACCACGGAAATAGAGGCATTAGCAATTATTTATGCATTGCAGAGTTGGAAGAAGATATTGCTAGGACATAAAACTGTCATAATCACCGACCATAAAGCATTACAGTTTATGCTAAAAACAGAGCTAGCTAGTGACAGGGTAGCCCGTTGGACTTTGTTTCTCCAACAATTTGATGTGTCCATTGTGCACCAACCGGGCAAGGACAACTTCTTAGCCGACGTTTCGAGTAGAACCCCAACAGAGGAAATGCAAGTACATCAAGTAGAAATCATTCAAGAAGATCAGGAAACTTTAGAGAACCTTAAGAAACTACCGCAGTCACAGAAGAGGCATACTCCTTTGAGAATGATGTATAGATTTTGTAAGGGACGCATGAGCAATATCGATCCAGAATATGAAGCAACTGCTAGATTGTCTAACGATTTTGTCATAGTGGAAGATGTGGTATGCACATTTGTGGATGTAGATCATCTCATGTTAAAGGCAGTTTTACCACCGAACCTAGTTGAACGTGTAGTTTGGTTGGCGCATAGGGCCATAGGACATGGTGGTATTGACAAAACCATCCATGTGCTACAAGAGAAATTCACGTGGAAGGGGATGCGAACGTCTGCAAGAAATATTTTAAGAAAATGTGATTATTGCCAAAGAAGTAAATTTGCTTCGCATTTCTTAAAGGAAAGACCAAAGCCTATATTACCATCAGAACCTCGAGAGCTATATTCTACTGATATTTATGGGCCCTTACCCAAATCAAAAAGGGGAAACCAGTTCATCCTTGTTACTATGGACGTCTTCACGAAATATGTAATGTTCTCCCCCTTTCAGAAGGCTAAGTCACGTTATGTGATCTCCGCTCCTTGAGGAAAACTCAGGTTACTAAGGTTACAACATGCTGTATGCAGATGATGTTGCATCGCCAACTCTCACACCAGAAGAGCTGCTAGAGTCAGTTAATTGTTACAAAAGTGCATGTGATCGCTTTGGTCTTACCATAAATGTCAATAAGACTAAAGTCTTGGCACAACCTTCACCAGGCACACCTCTTCCTCAGCTCAATATCTCCATCTCAAATTTGCCATTAGAACAGGTAGACCACTTCTCGTACCTGGGCAGTACCATTTCTGTGAGCTGTACCTGTGAGCAGGATGTGAATAAGAGAATTGGTGCAGCCCATGCAGCATTTGGACGATTAGCGCACCGGGTCTTCATGAATAAAGATCTGTCCATGAGTACAAAGCTTATGGTGTACAAAGCAGTAGTCATTTCTACACTGGTGTATGGCTGTGAAACGTGGACCCTTTACCGACGTGATCTCAGGAAGCTTGATCGTTTCCACCTACAAAACTTCGATCAATCCTGAGGATTAAATGGGAAGACCGCATTACCAATATTGCTGTTCTGGAAAAGGCTCAAATCAACAGCATAGAATCATCCATAATAGGTCACCAATTTAGATGGATTGGTCATGTCCATCGGATGAATGATGTGAGATTACCTCGCCAAATGCTATATGGTGAGCTATGCTATGGTACCAGACATCATTGTGGTCCTAAGAGGCGCTACAAGGACCAATTTAAGCAGACCCTGAAATTGACAGGTCTTGATTCACAAACCTGGGACATGCTGGCTGAAGACCGCTCAACTTGGCGCCGTACCATCTCGGATACTGTAAAGACGTTTGAAAGGGATCGACGCACACATGAAGAGGCCAAGTGTCAAGCTAGGAAACTTCGAGCAGCCCAACCACGTCCTCCTCCAGCAATACTATGTGACTTGTGTGGTCGCTTATTCCATGCCAGGATTGGACTATTTAGTCACCGTAAACACATCCACAAACTGGACTGAAGGAAGAAGATTTATACTCGGATTCGAGTTAAAGCCGATGATGATGACAACTACACACACTAATACAGCCTTCATAGTAACGCAGGTTATCAGACAAATTCCACACACACCTAAGTAAACAGGGCCTCTTGACCACAGTGTCGCAAAGCCCCGAAATGAATCAACAACACAATGTAATTTTTTTGGTGGCTTCAACACTGTAGCACCCTGTGGGTGGGGGTTTAGACTACACCCAAGGTATCCTCTGCCTATCATACGAGGCGACTAAAACGAGCGACCTTGGCTATTCTTTGAGGCTTCCTACTTGTCTTATGAATTGCTCCCCCCCCCTCTCCCTTGGGTGGGACGGATGGAATACACCCACAGGCGGAGTTGGACAGTTGGCACACATGCTCTGTAGGTATTCTGGAAATATATATAATCTGGTGTAACAGTATCTTAATGTTTTAGTAATTTCTAAAGGAGATACAATTTTTTTACATTGCACTTTCAGTAGGCTACATACTGTGTGTATTCTGTGTATAGTTTAATGTAAAATTTGTATATATTTTGTAGCTGCATTCATGTAAGTGCATTGTTAGGCCATGGGGCCAATCTTTCTGTCGACTGTTTTTTGTTGTTGTTGTTGTCAGGTTTACCATTTTCAACATCTCCCAATGGCCAGGCCGGTACCTCGCTTCATTCCAAATGGTTGGTCACATTAATTTATTTAATCTTTTTATGAGCTCCTTGTGATGTTGCCATCTGTTACAATATCCGGCTGTAAACATTGGCTAGGTGGAACCGCATCGACTTAAACTAATGCAATATTTCAGTGCTGGTAGTTTATTGGATAGCGGATCATTGAAATATTGTTTCAATTTTTATAGCAATTCATTGTATCTCATCTCCGATCCCTCTGAAAAATAATACTTAGGTGTAGGTATACCGACAGCTTAAGCGCAGCGTTCGGCCATGGGCCCAAGCTCTCTGCTGACTCGGTAGACTTGGGTTTGAACTCCACCGTCGGCCATCCTTAAAATGGTTTTCCGTGGTTTCCCATTTTCAACTCCAGGCAAATGCTGGGACGGTACCTTCTGACAGACCACGGCCGCTTCGTTCCACATCCTTGCCCTGTTTCATTAATTCATCTCTCATTCCGATGCGCAGGTCGCCCACGGGCGTTGACTAGAAAGACCTGTACTCGGTCTCTCAGGAGGCCACACGACAAAAAAGATGACAGAGTAGGTATACGTGCACATGTTTTGAACTTCACCGGTCCTTCTTCAACAAAGCAACAATGTCATCATTGCCTAACTTTAAAACGATAGATTTAAGAATTTAATGTGCACATTTCAAAACACACATGTAGTGAGATAATGGGTGAGGTTAAAGACCAATGTAAATTTACATTTAAAGGGCATAGAATATTTTCAAGAATATTGACAACTTGTCTGTAGAACACACACTTTCCCCTCTCTCTTTTAATACAACGGGCACAATATTCCTGTGATGCAGATTATTTATGTGTATTTAACAGTAATATGATGTGGCTCCGTACATTTGGCCTGCGGTGGTCCTTTTAACATGCCCAAAACAGGAGGTTTTAATTGCCATTAAACTGAGTTGGGGGGTATTGAATGTGTTGCACCATTACGTTCAACCACATCTTCCAAATGTCCCCTCCCTCTTATATCTTGGAAGAAATGCTGCGTTAACTGGAATTGTGTTGCTTTACAGGCTGAAAATTCATGTTCACCAAAAATAATCCTCTTTGAGTTTACAGCTGCTTCAGCCTGAGGATTGATCGGAGCTAGCCAAAAGGTTTTCCTGCGTTGGAGTGTGCTTGGCTGTGGGTCATCAGTTGCTTTCCACTGTCCTGCAGCATAGCCGATCATCTGAGTGCAGCCGGCATGGTCTTCTTCAATCCTGTCTCCAGCCGACTAAGCCATTGACGTTCACATGTCAGAAGTTATGACTCACATGTGAAAGAATGTACAATGTGTACCATGACTGAACATACATTAATAAAACAATTGAAACTGCCTGGAAAATCAGCTTCCTCATTTCCTTGACAATCCTCTACCCTGCCTATAGTTTTTCTGTAGATACAGTTGAAAATCATTTAACTGTTGAGGGCAAGTAAATTGCAATGAAATGACATTTATTGGGCATATTAAATTTATTTAGAGAAGGAGGTATAGCAGACAAGAAATCAGCCATAGTAGCGTACTGGGTCGGAACAGGGGTACCGTAATTTTGAGGTTATGTTACTGTACCGTATATTTTCATAAGGTTATGCCCAGATACTGTAATGGAGACGACGAGAGACGCGATGCTGTCGAGATCGTGAGTCAAGTCATGAGATATCACGCTGTTAATACGAGAAGTGTCATTCGGTTTGAGATCGGAAAGTAACGAGCATTCCCGAGTGGGTGGACTCTCAGATAGACCGATCAATAAACGTATACGTGACGCCATGTCATATATCGATCCAGGCTACAGGATTATCTTTATTGTTTTGAAGCGAATTAGTGTATTAGAAGACGTTTCAAAGGACATAGAACGCAGATTACCATAGCAGAAAGCTATTTCATATGAGGAATATAATATAACAAGCGACGTGCAAGAATAACATCTATAATGATCAAGCCATAAGCGAGTTATTGACACATCGAGATATCGATGAAGGAAGGCAGTAGTGGGGGTTGCTTGCTGTGGCGCTTGTCTGCAAGCAAGGCGTTTTCACTTGGACGTGTACTGTTGTATTCGGAGTGTCATATGTATGGTTACGCAACTCGGCTAGCAAGCGAGATCGCAGGTGCAAGGCAGGCTGTGATAACTTCGCGTGGAGACGGCTCACGTTTATACTCAGCGAAGCCGAACAGTTCTTTTTCAAAGTGCGCTAGAAACGTGCAGAGTATTTCGTGTCTCGACAAGCGGACGTGTACCGTGCTCAAGTATTTATTAAAGCTACCAGTTTATAATGGATCTGAGATATTATCAGAACAGTTGTAAATGTATACTGCCATCTTGGTCAAGAAGAATTGTGTCGAAGCGGAACGCGGACTGACTGTATGTCTCTGTCCAGCGGTGTCCATTACCAAGGCAGCCATTTCGAAACCTTATGAGGTCTTCATCACGAGTAATAGTAACGTGTATGATTGTGCTGATACATGCTAACTTCAGGACTTGTTAAGCTGTACGTTATGCAGACACTAGAACCCATATTATCGTCTGAGATGTCATTGGGGAAGGTCAATGTTATAGTTATGACTTCCAGAATGTCAGGCTAGATTTAATGGGGTAGCTTCATGAGAAATGCATAAGCGAAATGACCGCCAGCCACAACTGCATTCTCCTTGTTGGAGAGGAGTATATTTTCAGCGCACTCCAGTGGTTGTTCGCGAGTGCTTTCGAGAGCTGCGACATGCAGGACAGTGCTTTTTCTCAGGCGGATGATAGTATTTCTGGCATGAAGGGAGTAGGCCCGTATGGTCGTCTGATCAGTATGCGTGTGCGCTGCAGACCCGGGTTCGATTCCCAAATTCAGAGAAGAAGAAGAGTGTATTATCTGGTGATAACATGGATTTTCATCAGATATTTATATATATCCCGCTTAAGACGCTTCAAGATGCAACAAAAGGTACTGGACCAGCAGACTCTATTAACGTAGCTTAGTGGAGGCATTTGTTAGCAATTGCAATTGTCATTTTTTTGTAGATTAAATGGGTATTCACAAGTTTAGGTTCGATGTTTCTGTCGAATCTGACTTGCTGTGTTCCCGGGATTTTGTATTCGCTTAACGAATTCATCCCTTGTGTATTACTAGTTTGGATCATTTAATCAGTAGAATCAGTAATTTCTTAGTAGTGCGTATTTTTATTTGCCGAGAAGAGAATTTAGGGGAAGATCTCCAATATTTAGTCCAGGCATAGTTTTAATCGCGTTTCTTTCTCAGTGTTTGGAACACTGATTTATTTGAGGCCAGTACATGTTTTTCATGTACTACTGTTCTGTTAGGAACTTCGCTTTCTCGCAGCGATTTGAATCTTGGAAAGTTTATCTTGGTGTTCGTTGCATTTATAGTTTTAATCCCCCTGTTGGATTATTTTTATGGAAAGCACTTCGCTTTTCTGAGTGCAGATTTATTAGTGGATTTACTTAATGACTGTCATTGGATTAACCTGATTAGTTAACTTGATTTCATGGTGTAAGTTTTATCCACTGATACTTCGAAGCCCACCGAAGTTGGAGGCTATCCTGATTCAGCAAAAGATCAGTTTTACCTTCTATTAGGTATTGATTTGAGATTAACTTAATTTAGGATGTTATTTTGAGACATGTATTTTCCACAGTATTAACGTAAATAATTGCATTTAATGCAATTGTGTGAGTGAGATATAGTATAGCAGTTTTGAACACCATTTACAAAGTTGATTAAATCATTCCAGGAAAGCTTGACTTGGAGTCAAGAAAAATGAACAAGTATTATTAATATACATTATCGGGAGGCAAGATAGGTGAATTTGCTAGTGGAATGTTTCAGTGTCTCGACTTTGAACAACGTGCTTAAGGTTAGTGTGTGAGTTAAGCATGTTTGTAGCTCTTGTGTGAATATTGAGATTAAATAATAGTAGTGTTGTGAAGGTTCGTATAACCTTGTTGTGTTTTGGATGCACATCTGGGATTATGCATATTTGTGAGATTTCATGCTTGTTGAAGCATTAGGCCTATTTTAGATTGAGCCGGTAAGTGCTTTTTCAGCCGGTAAGTGCCAATCTGTTCGTGACTTCGAGTAGTCAAAACCCTTGTTTGGTGTCACGTTGATATAGATGAGTTTTTCTGGTATTTTAATGCCTGTTGGAGACATTGGCGTCGTCATTCTTATAGAGCGATCCTACATGCCTTTTCTTCACCTAATCAACGGCAACGCTTGGATAATCTGTTCGAGCTACTTAAGACATTTCCACAGCATATAATCGTTAAAACGTCTACAATTTTGTACAAGTTTACTTGAAATTTGAATCATGAACATAGTCGATAGATACGCTATTTAGCTTAATTGCTTGATAGAAAATTGGTAACCCGATATATTGAATGTTAATTGCACATCACGATGCGAATGTTATGGCCAAGATCAGCTCTTTAGGCTGAATCATGTAAATGTCTGAGGACATTTCTGTATATATTCTAAATAAATACTTGTATATAATCTTGAAATTGCTACACTTTTGGAATATCGTTTAAGACGATACACGTGTATAAATTTTGATAATTCTTCTTTATTCATCGTCTAATATTTCATCCAGTCCTCCTAATATCATTAGGAGATTGATGCCCATTTCCTGATTACATAGTGTGAGATATTAATTTTTTGGATCACCCCTGCGTGTAGGTGATGATTGTAATTCATTTCTGGAATTATGTAGGATTTTCTTACTACAGTTGTGTTTAGCTGTGATTTTGTTTTCTTGACGACAGGGTATTAATATTTTTTATTTTTCTCGTCTGTTACCTTGTTCTCTTGGAATAAATTGTTTTCCCAAATTTAAATCATGGTGTGATATCTTATCGAAGAGATTGGAGGTCGTTTTAAGATGGCCATCGCTTGGATTTTCTTTTTCCAGGGTTTTCCACCCTTGAGATAGTTCTTTTTAGAGTCGTTTTTCGTGTTCTTGAGCTAGTTCCTTGTTTGTTCGATCGTTGTAGCCATGGTCATTCTTAAAACAGCCTGATAGGATGACTAGTGCCCCATTCATTCCTCTACTTGGTGGTAGGACCTGGGAGGGTTTTTCGCCGGGCATTTTTCAGGTTCTACGATCCAGTGACCATCGAGGGATTTCATCAGGTATTGGTAAGTGTTTCGGGTACATAGTTATGTGGCGCCGAACGTATGGGCCCGAATAAACTTGGATTACCAGGTTTATAGCCATAGTTTTCTGGAGGCCAACGTTATGGGTTCGAATAGATCTCGTTTACCAGATTTATAGCCACAGTTGTAGGCCTAAAATAAAATTGGAACACCAGAGAATGGAGACCAATCTTATTATCATGCTATACCGAGCGCGAATTGGGACATCGTGTTTCGTTGTGGTAGTGATGAAGGCACATGGATAATGGTGAATCAATATTTTGGCACAAATTATTGAAATTCCTGTGGAATAAAAGCAATTACGATGTTACTCGAACTGCTTGATTTTGGTAGTATTGCAACCGTTATCAGATTCTCGATTTAAATATTTTGGAGTGGTGCCACACTGTTTATTTGGTTATAAACGACTAGAACTTGTTCAATAAGAGTTATTCACAGTAATCTCCTTTGACGTGTTCAGTCGAGTGAGACACTTATTGTAACACACGTGTGAGTTTCACATAGGTGATTTGTCCTATTTAACTCCGGCTGATGATTTTTGCTGACATTATCTTTAAGTTAGGATGCTTCGTGTAAGTTTAATTTAGTTTTATGATAGAATCTAGGACCATCTCTGATTTAAAATATCACACATATTGGGATTTTCGGCAATCTCAGAATGGTACTGGATGACATGAATGTAATTTAAGTTTAAATATAAGTTAAAGCAAGGCACTAAAAATACGCACTCTTATGGCAATTTGTGGTTGTGTGCAAATGTTTTCGCTGTGCTTTCTCGTGAAGTGTTCCCATGTTTTCTAGTGACAAGTGTATTTCTGTTGAATTATGGCTGATAACCAGGCAGTCACTGTTGCAGGCTTTAAAAAAAATGTTTGAGATGATAGAAGGCAAGCTACAGCATCTCAATAATGACATTGAGAATATCAAATCTCAAACCAAGACTACATTTGAAAATATATATGAAAATGCAACACATAATAATGAGATTCTCAAGGATGCAGTAACTGAAGCCATCCGGGGTGAATTAGATAACTTAAGGTCATCCATGAGAGAAATTAAAGACAGTTCAAAAAAATCAGGCTAATGTTTGTCATGTTAGGTCGAATCAACAATCCATGGAAACTAGTATTAAAACTGACATCAGCAATGTTAAAACTGACATTAGTAATGTTAAAGCTGACATTGAAAATGTCCAAACCAATGTTACATCTAGTCTTCAAACTGAAATTAGCAATGTTACAACTAGTCTTCAAACTGAAATTAGCAATGTTAAAACTGAAATTAGCAATGTTACGACTAGTCTTCAAACAGATATTGGCAATGTTAAAGTAGAAGTTTGGAATGCCCAGGCTAATCTTAATAAAGAAATCACTAATGTCAAAACTAATCTCGATCAAGTACAGGAAAGCCAAAAAGAGGTTGAAAAAACTGTTAAAGATGTTAGCACTAATGTTAGAATGATGCAAGCACAGGTTAACGATCTGAAAACAGATATGGGTTTAGTAGAAACCACACAGAAAGAAATACAATCTCAGGTTAAGAACATTCAAAATGACGTCAATCAGTTTGAGTCGAAACAAACCAAGATCCAATCCCAAGTAAATAAGATCGAGTCAAGTCAAGCCTATACTGAAATAAAACTTAATGAAATGGAACAGTCAAATATAAATTTCCGTAGCGAAATCAAATGGGATTTCGAAAGGGGTAAAAAGGAAAGCAAGGACCTTATTGATGCACTACAGTCGCAATTTACTCACGACACCAGTCAAACGCAAAATAGTTTTTAGCATTTGAAAGGTGAAATGAGCACGTTGCGGACTCATGTGACTGATCATACTAAATTAATTAAGGCAGACTTTGACATCGACCTCAAAACTATTATTAATGAGAATCTTGCTCTTTTAAAACAAGAACTGAATAAGGTCAATGAGGATAGTTTTCAAAATGCTAAATCTAGTATAGAAAAGAGTCTTGCCACTCAACTTTCCAATGCCACCAGGGAAATCATTGATGTAAGGACTGATTTAAACAAAAGAGCGGATACTGTTCAAGAAAAACAGATAGACAATTTTACAGGGTTAGAAACTCGAATTAAAGCCGTAGAACTTAAGATTGATCAGGGACAGATTGATTTAAACGAGATAAGAGAAAAGAAAACTTCCGAGATCAATGAGCTAAGGAAAGGCCTCGAAAGCATTAATTTGGGAGGTAGTATCAACTTGGATACTCTTAAAGAACAATTGCGACTGCTAATAAATAGTGATTTTAGAGTCGTTGTAGATGAGCCAGATAAACCCAGTACGGGAACAAAAATGAATTAACATTCAGGAATCTTTTAAGACTCCAACGTCTGTTCAGTTTAGTCCGATGGAACAGTCGAATAGGGCTATACCTCGCACATCTGAACTCCAAACCCAAGCGGAAGAATTTACTTCTTCAACTCCCAATGTAGGTGCACATAGTAATGTTACAAGAACGTCAGATAGGGCATCTAATATAACCATCATTAGGAACTTTGAAGATAAACCAACAAAATTTAACAATCTAGATGGAACCACTCCTTTAGAATTTATTAGAGGCATTCAAGATTATTTTGTGGAATCTCATGTACCACATGAACGGAAATTGCGGGTAGTAAAGAGGTTTTTATCGTACGCTCCTCTTCAGTGGTTCAAAGCGTTCAGGTACACCTTTGAGGATTTCGACCAGTTCACACAAGCGTTTGTTCAGCGTTTTTTGTCAATTGAGGTCCAACAGAACATAAGATCCGAAATTTATTCAAGGAAATATGCTACTAGAGGAACGACTAGTTATGCAGAATATTTCGTTTGTCAGTTGGCTAAACTGAGATTTCTTGATCCACCCTTGTCGCAGGTTGAATTAGTAGAAGCCATATCGCGACATCTTCCAGCTGAAGTTAGGAAGTCACTCATAACCTCTGGTATCTCGACCTTAGCATCGATGGATGATCTACTGCGTCGCCTCGATCATATTAGTTTAATGACGCAACCGACAGTCACCAAGAGTTCTAGACAGGAACCTAATACTGTAAACGCAGTCATGATGAATAGGACTCAACAAACTGAGCGTTTCCAACCTCGAAATGAAAATAGAACAGGTCCAATCAGGAATAGCTATCAGAATGATAGGAGATGGAACGACCAACAAAGAGATGAAAATAGTAGACCTTGGCAACGTCGATATGATGACAGAAACTATTATAACAGTCGATATAGTCAGAATGACAGGGATCGGAGAGAAGCTACATACGACAGGAACCGGAGAGAAGTTCCATATGACAGGGATCGGAGAGAAGCTCCATACGACAGAAATAGGAGAGAAGGTCAGTACAACCGGAATCAAGGCGATAACCGACAGAATCAAGGTTACTCCAGATATAAAATTACAGAACAGAGGAATATGAAAGAAAGAGACAGCAGGATAGGGTCAAGAGAGGTCGAGATAGGTCCCCAGAAGACGGACGAAGAAGGTCAAAAGAGAGAAAGGAGAGAGTGAGAGATCAGGCTCAAGCCAGCACCAGCCGAAAGGACAGAAGTCAGGAGAGAACCCCTGACAGAGAACAGGAAAAGAATATACGAAGAAATTGAAGACTGACGCTGGCATAGCATTCGCATCAAGAGTCCAATAGAAGGCCAGAGAGAGCTTGGACAGAAGTTATATGATAGCAAGGGCATTTGGAAATAACTGCTACGAGATTGTAAGCACAAATGGTAGAGAAGTTATAGGACGTTTTAATGCTAAAAACCTCAAGAGATTTGTGGAGAAGATTGTTTAAGATCTGTATGAAAATAACGATACATATATCGAAATTACCTAGATTGGTGCAAATAAAAGCAGAATGACTTTTATTTGAGATATCAGTGGGGAAATGTACCGTATATTTTCATAAGGTTATGCCCATATACTGTAATGGAGACGACGAAAGACGCGATGCTGTCGAGCTCGTGAGTCAAGTCATGAGATATAACACTGTTAATATGAGAAGTGTCATTCGGTTTGAGATCGGAAAGTAACGAGCATTCCCGAGTGGGTGGACTCTCAGATAGACCGATCAATAAACGTATACGTGACGCCATGTCATATATCGATCCAGGCTACAGGATTATCTTTATTGTTTTGAAGCGAATTAGTATATTAGAAGACGTTTCAAAGGACATAGAACGCAGATTACCATAGCAGAAAGCTATTTCATATGAGGAATATAATATAACAAGCGACGTGCAAGAATAACATCTATAATGATCAAGCCATAAGCGAGTTATTGACACATCGAGATATCGATGAAGGAAGGCAGTAGTGGGGGTTGCTTGCTGTGGCGCTTGGCTGCAAGCAAGGCGTTTTCACTTGGACGTGTACTGTTGTATTCGGAGTGTCATATGTATGGTTACGCAACTCGGCTAGCAAGCGAGATCGCAGGTGCAAGGCAGGCTGTGATAACTTCGCGTGGAGACGGCTCACGTTTATACTCAGCGAAGCCGAACAGTTCTTTTTCAAAGTGCGCTAGAAACGTGCAGAGTATTTCGTGTCTCGACAAGCGGACGTGTACCGTGCTCAAGTATTTATTAAAGCTACCAGTTTATAATGGATCTGAGATATTATCAGAACAGTTGTAAATGTATACTGCCGTCTTGGTCAAGAAGAATTGTGTCGAAGCGGAACGCGGACTGACTGTATGTCTCTGTCCAGCGGTGTCCATTACCAAGGCAGCCATTTCGAAACCTTGTGAGGTCTTCATCACGAGTAATAGTAACGTGTATGATTGTGCTGATACATGCTAACTTCAGGACTTGTTAAGCTGTACATTATGCAGACACAAGAACCCATATTATCGTCTGAGATGTCAGTGGGGAAGGTCAATGTTATAGTTATGACTTCCAGAAAGGCAGGCTAGATTTAATGGGGTAGCTTCATGAGAAATGCATAAGCGAAATGACCGCCAGCCACAACTGCATTCTCCTTGTTGGAGAGGAGTATATTTTCAGCGCACTCCAGTGGTTGTTCGCGAGTGCTTTCGAGAGCTGCGACATGCAGGACAGTGCTTTTTCTCAGGCGGATGATATTATTTCTGGCATGAAGGGAGTAGGCTCGTATGGTCGTCTGACCAGTATGCGTGTGCGCTGCAGACCCTGGTTCGATCCCCAGATCCAGAGAAGAAGAAGAGTGTATTATCTGGTGATACCCTGGATTTTCATCAGATATTTATATATATCCCGCTTAAGACGCTTCAATATGCAACAAAAGGTACTGGACCAGCAGACTCTATTAACGTAGCTTAGTGGAGGCACTTGTTAGCAATTGCAATTGTCATATCTTTTTTGTAGATTAAATGGGTATTCTTCACAAGTTTAGGTTCGATGTTGCTGTCGAATCTGACTTGCTGTGTTCCCGGGATTTTGTTTTCGCTTAACGAATTCATCCCTTGTGTATTACTAGTTTGGATCATTTAATCAGTAGAATCAGTAATTTCTTAGTAGTGCGTATTTTTATTTGCCTAGAAGAGAATTTAGGGGCAGATCTCCAATATTTTGTCTAAGCATAGTTTTAATCGCGTTTCTTTCTCAGTGTTTGGAACACTGATTTATTTGAGGCCAGTACATGTTTTTCATGTACTACTGTTCTGTTAGGAACTTCGATTTCTCGCAGCGATTTGAATCTTGGAAAGTTTATCTTGGTGTTCGTTGCATTTATAGTTTTAATCCCCCTGTTGGATTATTTTTATGGAAAGCACATCGCTTTTGTGAGTGCAGATTTATTAATGGATTTACTTAATGATTGTCATTGGATTAACCTGATTAGTTAACTTGCTTTCATTGTGTAAGTTTTATCCACTGATACTTCGAAGCCCACCGAAGTTGGAGGCTATCCTGATTCAGCAAAAGATCAGTTTTACCTTCTATTAGGTATTGATTTGAGATTAACTTAATTTAGGATGTTATTTTGAGACATGTATTTTCCACAGTATTAACGTAAATAATTGCATTTAATGCAATTGTGTGAATGAGATATAGTATAGCAGTTTTGAACACCATTTACAAAGTTGATTAAATCATTCCAGGAAAGCTTGACTTGGAGTCAAGAAAAATGAACAAGTATTATTAATATACATTATCGGGAGGCAAGATAGGTGAATTTGCTAGTGGAATGTTTCAGTGTCTCGACTTTGAACAACGTGCTTAAGGTTAGTGTGTGAGTTAAGCATGTTTGTAGCTCTTGTGTGAATATTGAGATTAAATAATAGTAGTGTTGTGAAGGTTCGTATAACCTTGTTGTGTTTTGGATGCACATCTGGGATGATGCATATTTGTGAGATTTCATGCTTGTTGAAGCGTTAGGCCTATTTTAGATTGAGCCGGTAAGTGCTTTTTCAGCCGGTAAGTGCCAATCTGTTCGTGACTTCGAGTAGTCAAAACCCGTGTTTGGTGTCACGTTGATATAGATGAGTTTTTCTGGTATTTTAATGTCTGTTGGAGACACTGACGTCGTCATTCTTATAGAGTGATCCTACATGCCTTTTCTTCACCTAATCAACGGCAACGCTTGGATAATCTGTTCGAGCTACTTAAGACATTTCCACAGCATATAATCGTTAAAACCTCTACAATTTTGTACAAGTTTACTTGAAATTTGAATCATGAACATAGTCGATAGATACACTATTAAGCTTAATTGCATGATAGAAAATTGGTAACCCGATATATTGAATGTTAATTGCACATCACGGTGCGAATGTTATGGCCAAGATCAGCTCTTTAGGCTGAATCATGTAAATGTCTGAGGACATTTCTGTATATATTCTAATAAATACTTGTATATAATCTTGATATTGCTACACTTTTGGAATATCGTTTAAGACGTTACACGTGTATAAATTTTGATAATTCTTCTTTATTCATCGTCTAATATTTCATCCAGTCCTCCTAATATCATTAGGAGATTGATGCCTAATTTCCTGATTACATAGTGTGAGATATTAATTTTTTGAATCACCCCAGCGTGTAGGTGATGATCGTAATTCATTTCTGGAATCATGTAGGATTTTCTTACTACAGGTTTGTTTAGCTGTGATTTTGTTTTCTTGACGACAGGGTATTAATATTTTTTATTTTTCTCGTCTGTTACCTTGTTCTCTGGGAATAAATTGTTTTCCCAAATTTAAATCGTGGTGTGATATTTTAACGAAGAGATTGGAGGTCGTTTTAAGATGGCCATCGCTTGGATTTTCTTTTTCCAGGGTTTTCCACCCTTGAGATAGTTCTTTTAGGGTCGTTTTTCGTGTTCTTGACCTAGTTCCTTGTTTGTTCGTTCGTTGTAGCCATGGTCATTCTGAAAACAGCCTGATAGGATGACTAGTACCCCATTCATTCCTCTACTTGTTGGTAGGACCTGTGAGGGTTTTTCGCCGGGCATTTTTCAGGTTCTACGATCCAGTGACCATCGAGGGATTTCACCAGGTATTGGTAAGTGTTTCGGGTACAGTACCTTAATATTGCAAACTTGCATGAAACTTCACGATTTAATTATTTTTATCGTTGAAACTTCAAAAAGACTATTCGCTTGTACTTAAACGTCTGAAAGGGGCTAAGCATCTGAAAAAGTAGGAAATAAAACATCGACAGTCCATTTTTTCTTCTCATCGTACCAACGTCACAGACCACAACGTGCGTACAAAATTCAATTTTAGGGTGTCCGTTGTCTCTTAATATTCAATCTAAGTAATATATTGGCGTTCGAAAAGAAAACGTAGTTGCTTTAAAGCAACAATAACGATGTGTATCCAGATTAATCAAACTCGGTTCGATTTTCTCTCATTTCGTAAGTTGGCTAACGTACTCGGCGAAAGCAACCTAGATCCTTCGGTCACTTATATTTCTTGCACAATATACGGCCAGTTATTGCATCTCAGTGGCGTTGGAATTCGCCACGTGGTGCGCACCATGCAACGTTTTTTAGTAGCTTTGTGCACCATGTGCGTTTGAGTTGGAGACCAAACAATGACGCAATCCCTGAATTTAACGGAACGCAGAAATACCAGGGAGTCCCTACTCTGTTATTATATGCTCCATGGTGCCATTATTAAAATTTTGGGAGATAGAAACACAGCGAAAGAAGGTGAAGAACAGTCTTGTCTCAACCGCGTTACGAAACACTTCATTCAGCAGTGGAAGTACTCGCCTGTGTGTTGGTGTCAGACATTTGTGGTGTTGGGAGGTAGTAGTAGTAAGTGTGATTAGATTTCCCACAGACTACAGGTTATGTCCATTTGTTTCTTCTTGTGCCTCCAACATGGGTGAGGCCAGTGGTGGCCCACCACCCTTGTTAAATGTGAGTATCCCTGAAAATGTCATTATAGATAACGAGGTCTCGATGTAGCACATGTTTGTCGTGGATAACCCTGAGATCATGCCGTCGGTAGTCTCTCCGACTACGCCCGTAGTGAATACCACTGTGCCTACAACTAATTTAGCAGCACAACATCGTTATAATGACCGTCATCGCGGTCCTTACTGTGCCCTTTCAATAAGAAATATGCAAATCACAGTATGCCAGCAATGCTCAAATCGGGATTTTCGGGGTTTCGGTATGTTCTCCCACTCTGTGACTTACACATTTTGGATTAAATAGAGGATACACTTCCAAAAATAAAAACAAAATCAACTCCTATTATAAAACATTTAATTAACCAAAATTATGGCGCTACAAACAAATTAAACAAATCAACTACTGACCAATCCTTCTAACTTGTTCAAAGTGAACAAGGAACACATAAAATCAAACAAATATTATATTAAAACACATGGTTTCCTTCAAACCAACAAAATTATAATTACTTTCGCTTCCATAAAGTGTCACTTTAAAGTTCAATACAAACACGAGCTCCCATGGCTCGATACTTTCCAATATAAGATGCGTTATTCTTCACAAATCTCAAAATCATTTTTCTTTATGAGCTTCTTACCATCAAAACAATATATAATCTTATTTAAAATAAATGTTATTCCTTTATTTAAATTTTTGGGCATCTCACAATGTTCTTATGTTACCATCTCTCTCAAGCTAACAAATTCACTACAGTGATTGGGAAATTACTTGTGTACTCCAGAGTTACCGAAGACTACTTGAACAAAGTCAAAGATTATGATCACTCCCGAAATCTAATTGTCCTCATTAAACTCGTGAAATCCTACATCAATACAACATTACATTAGGGATTTTTATTTATTTATTTGTCTTAAAGACCATTATCATATAAGAAAGCTACGATCTGAACGGGCAAGCGGTACTTTCAATCTACAAGGACCTCGGTTCAAATCCCGGGTCATTAACAAATTCTAAACACTCACGGTGTATCATTTCCAGCAGACGGTCTTCTCCGACCCTCTCCAACAAGGGTTTGACCGTAACACTTGACTTTATTTATGGCCAGGGAGGGGAGGCTCTATGTGTCTCCTCACGAGACAGCTACATTCATGCTTTTAAAACAGCTATTTCCTTCTCCACAGTTCTTTGAACAGACTTGGCGTTTCTCTCATTTACTTTTAACAACATTATATAGGTTCATAGACCACTTTCGTAACCTTGGCATTTATTAATTATGAAGTGTCTTCATTGATGGGTAAGAATAATTCAATACAACGACGATATTTAGGAGCTTCCACAACTATACGAGTCTAGGTTCGACTCTCTCAACTGCCTCGGGAACCACTCCCATACTGGAGGACTTACAACAATTCAGCGTCTTGGGATGACCTAGGTCGAATCTGCGCTCATCAATACAATAACTACGCTTCCTATTATTCAATACAATATAACACACATGACCTCGGGAACCACTCCCATACTGGAGGACTTACAACAGCTCAATTACCGCAATCAACTGTACCTCACAATTTATTTACCAAGTATATTTAGATTCAACGTCTTCCTAGCGTGACAATTTACTTTAATGCGCGACATTGCGCTATACATTACTTTAAGGCCTAGCGTCTTCCAAAGAACTGATAAATTCAACATCAACAATTTATCTATATCTCAATTTTTATATTAATCCTCTCCCGTGACAATAGTCGTTATACTTTAAGAACATGTATTCACCATGTCTTTATACTTTTACTAGAGCTCAAAATCTATTACTTTCATATAATTCAACTTAATCTTCATTCAAATAATTTTTATTATTATTATATTTTCCGCTTGCTTTCATAACATTTATCAAATACACTGATATTTTATTTCATACATTTCCTCTAAGGATTTATTCATTTCACATAATTAATTTATAATTTCTCAAATTTTGTTCAGATCGCGCTCTTATTCTGTTATTCAAAAACATCCCTATTTCTCAAACTCAGGTGGATTATACACAAACAAATTCCCAACACATAACATAATGAAAATATCTACTTACATGTTCAGACGGTCCAATACCGTGCTTTCCAACGATGTTTCATTTTTGCCCACTATTTGTGATTACTCCATCGTGCTCAAATTCATTTCATACACTGACATATCTTGACACACATATAACTCATATACATCAAACACTGGTGACATTTTAAATTACACTGGTGTATTCTTCTATGATACACAATAAAATCACTAAAACATTACTATTTAACACAGCATTTATATATTTACACTACACAGATTCTAATCACTAAGACTTTTATTATGCCTTTCACACGTGATTTCTTTACGGTGAAATTCGTAAATGTCGGCTTCCTCTCTAACCAATATGAAAGTCTCGAACCATCTACCTTCTCCCTGGAATAGTACTCCTTCAAATCCGGTTTCCTGACGATCAGCTATTATTTATTAGCTTGAAACTGCTTCTTCCTAGACCCTATTGGTTGGTCTAACGAAAGTCTGTCTTGTCCACGGTCTCCCTGATTCTCTATCGGTGACCTATTAATTTCTAGCAACTAATACTCCTCGTAACTTAGTGCTTCTTATAGTTCGTTTGTTTCTTTGAAACAATGTCTAGAATTTACTTCTCCTTCCTGCTTATTCAGTTCTCGAATTCCTATTTTTTCAGAACCCTAAGTGAACCTTATTTTGTCCGATTCTGATCGGGTTCTTATACGTTGATAGAATGTTTATCTCGCTGTTATGGTACTTCAAAACGCTACGATATTTTCGGTCGTTTTAATCGGACTATATTTTGAATACCTATCGCCTGTCTTCTAAGTTCGCAGCCTGCTTTGACTGTAATTACTGAACTTTTCACTGTAAAACTGATATTGGTGGAACTAGATCCTGTATTAGGATTTTCCTAATTCTTCACACGGCGATACTTTGATAATACTTCTCGGCTACTCCTTACGGATGCACGTTGTTTGTCGATACAGCGACGCCCTCTGGCTGTCGGATACTCTCTATACGATGTGATACAGCGTTTCCCCTCAAGGAATGCTTGTAAACTGCTTTCGGTGATGTAGCGTCTCCCCTCAAGGAGTCTTAGTAAACTGCATTCGATGTGATACAGCGTGACGCCCCCTGGACGGACTAAAACTGCATGATGTGATGTAGCACAGTGACGCCCCCTCGGGCTGTTTGAAACTGCATTTACTTTGCGAAACAGCACCGTGCCCTCCGGCACATATGGTAGACTGAAATGCTTGGCTTGGTTATGCCAGGTCTTTTATACTATTTGGCTACAAAAAGATAAAATCCACGTATTTTCCAGAACCAACTTCTGAAATAATGGTCGCACACATATAAAAATTATATCTCTGGAAAGCTTGTTTTCTAAACGTAAAATGACCTCTCTGCACATGAAAATCGATCGTGCAGTTCTGAGATATTAAATAAAATTTAGTCTTCAGCTGTGTGGGTGTTACAGTTGACATTTAATTCCCCACTCCTTGGGTGTCAGGACCTCCCCGATTACGTATGGCTACGTTTGCACTTATCTCCTGGGCAATTATTATAACATCTTTCTCCACACAAAAATCTCTAATCTGAAATGATTCACAATGATGTATTTCTTTAGTTAATATTATTCTTGCAAAGGGGTTAAATCTAATTATTCTTCTTCTAGTACCGCTGCGCAGTTGCTATTTTCATGCAATCGTAAGCTTAATTTCCGAAACAAAGTCTCTGTCTAACCGACGGAAACTTCCACTCGTTCTAAATATAGCTATGATAGGCTACGAGCGATGCGTCAGGCGTGATCTCATCTCCCAGCCATCTGGCCTCAGTCTCTTTCACAACGTTATGCCTGTTCTCTTGTATAAAATCTTTCTATGTTCCTTTGAAGACTGTATATTTCTTTCCTTCTTTTCACCAATAATACATGGATTCGACCCCTTGAACCAATGGTACATGGGTTCATTACATAGTATTTGTACAGTCGTTGGATCAGAATGTGGGCAATCTGCACCCCATGGCCTTGGGACGTTTATTTTTTAGAAACAAATTCCTGGCATCAAGGGAATACAAAAAAAAGGGTCGTAACATCGTGCAGGTACAATTTGCAACTTCGGCCATGGCCAACTCTTTTATAACACACCCCCTTCTAATTGAACTAAATTTATCTGCCTTTATCCCATCCGCAAATGTGCAACGTGTAGGTCTTATACGTGGAGTCGATCTGTCGCTTACCCACGAGGAAATCATAAGTTACATGGACGCCCCCGCCCCTGTGGCAAGGGTCCAACGCCTTAACAGAAAAAAGTGATTGATGATAAGCTAGAAACGTTACCTACAGGTACGGTGAAAATCTTTTTTGATACACAAAGTTTTGCCCAACTATGTATGCATTTTTAATGTCATGTTGGAAGTAACTTTATTTATATTCAATCCCATCCTTTGCCAAAAATGCCAACGGTATGGTCATGTTCAATTACACTGTCGCGCAAGGGAACCTCGATGTAGCAAATGCGCCCTGGGCCATCTTACATCCGACTGCAAGGCAGTTATATTCAAAAGCGCCAACTGTCAAGACAATCACCCGGCAGGGGCAGCGAAATGCGAAACACACATTCAGCAAGTAGCCACCATACGTCAAATGTGCATTGACAACAAATGGTATAGTGAAATCGTCAACCAACATTAGAAAACGTTTAACCCGTTAACGCTACCGAATCAATTCCCCCCACTAGCGCCCCCAACGGAATCACGACCAATTGATCCCCGAAAAAGGAAATTCACCGAAACGGTTCACAAATCACCCAGGTCTATCACACCCCTTGGGTATGATCGACAGGGGTACCTTAATATTGTTGCCACACCCTCCACTTCCAGCATGAGTTTTCCCCCATCGGCCCCAATTGAAGAAGTGGCTGGTAGCGTATCGCACCCTCCAGCGGCTCCGAACTCGAATGACACCACCCGCATCATCCTCGCCGAATTCCGGCAATTAATGGACCTTTTAGGTCACAATGTACAATGAAGCCATTGTGTAAAAAATTTATTCGAAAAAATAATCACGTTGTTACCCCCTCTTGCCCCCGTTGATCGTCCTTCGTCTGATACTCGTTAACATGGTGTTTTTTGTTCTGTATGAGGGTACTCCAGTGGAATGCCCGGATTATTGTCAACAAACGTCATGAATTATTGCTTTTAATAGAAGAATTTCATCCTGGGAGCGTGATGGCGTTGTGGCTTAGCTGCTCGTCTATCACACGGACGGCCGGGGTTCGAATCCCGGTGACAGCAGGGTGGAATTTTCACCTGAAAAATCACGTGGCGTCAGGAAGGGCATCCGGCCTTAAATCCCCGGCCAAAACCAAAATGAGCCTGGATGGCTCCGGCGACCCCAATTAATTGGGAAAAGCCAAAAGAAAGAAAGAAAGAAAGAAAGAAAATAGAAGCATTTCATCCTGACATAATTTTTCTCCAGGAAACGTGGCTATATACCCATACGCGTTTTAACATTCCTGACTATCATGCCATACGTCACGATGGCCCAGGTTATCGTGGCATATGTACTTTAATTAAACAACATCTCCCCTTCGCGCAGCTACAATGTGATTTTATTCTGCCTTCTAGGGATATTCAAATGTTACAAATAAACAATAGTCTATTCACACACTTATATTGCCCACCGAACATTCAAGGTAATCAACGACAATGGTATCTATTTTTTCGCTATGCCGGCCAGTTAAAACACCACACTATTCTAGGAGATTTTAATGCACGTCACCCAGCCTGGGGCAGTGGAAGAGTTAATCCAAAAGGCCGCCATGTCCATCACGCAGTCACTTGACATCAACTCCTACTTTTAATTGATGGTTCTCCAACCCGCTTGACCCCGCCGAATAGTCCATCTAGTGCGGTTGATTTAACAATCACCACGTTAGACCAGGCACACCACCTGACATGGCAAACGATTCCCGATTTGCATCAAAGTGACCATTATCCCATTCTGATACATTACGGCTCCAGTACCTCCATCCCACACGCACCCACAACGTTCTCACTCAAACGACCGACCCATGGTTTTGATTCTGTCTTATTTTCTAATTATTTACAAGATCATCTCACGCTGAAACATCGTACCCCTTTGTCTGCTTATGCTATCTTGACCTATGTCATTGATGCATATATAACTATTTATCATTCTCGGGCGACACCCACCCCTCACACTAACAAACGCACCCATCGCCCGCCTTGGTCGGATCAGGAATGTTTCCTGTGGGTTAAGAAACGCAACGCAGCACTCAAACGGCTTCGAAAGAATTTTAATCCCTCTAATTACTTCATTTATATAAGAATATGTGCGTCCATTCAACAAAATTTTAATCTCAAAACGACGTGCTGCATGGCGTACTTTTATTTCTACTTTTAGCAGTCATACCACGCTCCGTACTCTATGGTCAACGATAAAAAAAATGTCGAATGTAGTCACGGGGTCCCCCATACGATTCCTTAACACGCAGGGTTATGAAACCTTTTATCGGAACCTTACCCCTGATTCCGTCGCTCCATCTTTTTCCCCCAACCCTTATCGCGAATCTCCAAGATTCTTGACTTTGTTACTACCCATCTCGTCCACAGAGATCTGGCAAGTTACACATGGGAAGAAATCTACACGGCCAGGTCTTGATGCGGTGACATATCGCTAGATTGAGGCTTTTCCCCCTCGAGCCCTGACAATCGTTTTGAACCTATACAATTCCATTCTGCTATCAGGTATAATCCCCGAAGTCTGGAATCAATTCGAAGTACTCCCAATACTCAAGCCTAAAGCCGATGCGAAGGACCCCCATACTTATCGCGGTATAATGTTGAGTTCTTGCCTTCGAAAAGTGCTTCAAAAATTCTACTTCGACGATTACAATGGTGTTTAGAATATTACGATGCTCTCACCAAAACTCAATATGCCTTTGTTAAAAAACGTAGTACTAATGACGCACTGAATATTTTTCTCACTGACTTACTACTGGCGAAAGGACGAAAACAACATACTATAACCATATTTTTGGACATTAAGGGAGCTTACGATTCGGTATACCCCTACATTTTATTACAAATATTATATTCCCATCGTTACCCATTAATATTTTTCAGCATTATCCATAATTTCCTAGTACGTAGACGTATATATTTATGCACAGGTAATGCGGTACTTAACAATAGATATACGTCGCAGGGTCTTCCTTAGGGAGATATTTTAAGTGGTCTGTTATACTCCATTTATACCGGATCCCTGGAAACTGTCATACTTCCGCATGCCAGATTGATTCAATTTGCCGATGACATATTAATATATGCTACTAAATCCAATCTCAACACTTGCAGGGAAGATTTACATTCGGCACTATCGCAGGCACATCAGTGGTTCACAGACCACGGCTTAGTAACGTCACAAACTAAAAACGCGGCTATGATTTTTACCCATAAACGCCTATAAGACATGTCGCCGGTGGTATATCAACAAGGCCAAATTGAAGTTGTTCGGGTCGTCAAATATTTAGGTCTGTACATTGACGATAAACTTAATTGGCAACGTCATCTAAATCACATTACGCAAAAATTAGAACCTTAATTTCCAGTGTTCCATTTCATTTTTTCACACATGGATATTTGCAATTTCCACTTTACATTTTTACATTCCCCTTGTTTAGTTCACACATTCGGTACATTTTTTAAAATCTTTTTCGTAATATAAAAAAGGAAACATTTCACACTAAAATGTATTACTTATCTTATTTTTACTAAACTACAGTAGCCTAACATTATACATTCTACTTACAGTTTTTACAAAAAATATTACAATATAAACATACAACTACAAATCATAATACAATATAGTGATCATTAGACTTAAGTAAAGTAATAGTCGTCAATGCGACTGTTTCCCCAAGCGAGAGTATCAAAAGAGCTGGGTATAATGAATCGTTTGTTGTCTTCATTACTTAAAGCAACTTTGTTCAGCAAATTGGTATGTAGCTGATGATTTTTACTTCTAAATACACACATTTTCTTATATAATACAGGTGGGTTACTAACTATACAGTTTTTATAATCACTTATATCTAACTCTTTACTAACAACATTCTTTTTCACTCCTTTTAATTTTTTTACTACTACATCATCAATTGTCATATAGCTGTATGATTTAGATTTTTGCCTACAAAGGTGTCTATAATAACACCAGCACATTCATCCTTAAATTTCCCAAGAACCTTTTTGTTTACTAGAGGCAAATGGTAAATATTATCCTCGGGGTAGTCACTTGTATCAAACCTATTTAGCTCAGTTTTGATATCCTCATAAAAATCATCAGTTTTAAACTCATAAATAAAAGAATCTGTGTCTGTGTAGAGTAATTTAGCATTATCAAGATAGTTTTTCTTTACATAATCATAGTGAAATTCATACATAAGTGTTTTTGACAATTCCAGAATGGTGTAACCCACATATATGGGTTTGTTGTAAGTTACTTTAAGACGATTCATTTGTATTACAACTAAATCCTCATGAATAATTGAACAGCTATGAAAGTTAGGCTTGCTTATTAAGTTGCTCGCACCATACCTTTTACCATCATTCTCCCACTTTGTTATCAGCTTTACATCAACTCGTTTATGAACATTCTCCATAGTCTTTCCAAAAACACTATTATTCATGAGTTTATAAAATCTATTTCAAACGCGTTTGTTGACTGTGTTCTTAAATTATTGTTTAGATCAATATACGGTTTGAGCCATGCTGTCAGATGAAATTGCAATACGCGATGAATTTTAGTTAATTTCAATCCATGCTGTAGACACTGTTTCAAGTTTTGATAATGTATTACATATTTACATTTATCATTTACATTAGCAATTAACATTTTTGTTCGTGATGCGATGTATGGAGATTTCATATTCTCAGGACATAATGGTAAATCATCTTGATCACCATGTAACTCTTTAGGGTACTCAAGATTTACCTCTAAAATATATCCTTTATCATCGTTATCATTAAGAGTGTCAACATGTAAGACATCAATTTCAGGTTGTGTCAGCCAGCGAAAATCTTTCAGTGGTAGATATTGACTCATAGCCCAACCATATTGGTTATTTGCATCGAGGTAGACAATATACTTTGACTCTTCACAAGGGTTGTAGCTAGGCATGTATTTATTATTCGCTTTAGAGTACCGTCCACTACATTGGCTTAATCCACCTCGAATTGATGATTTTATAAAATTGACCATGTCTATATCAGTCATTAATTCTAAATTTACTTTCGTTTTTTTCAACATTGAACTGAAGCTTAAACCAGGAGCAGTGAAATACTGACAAGGATCAAGGTCATAAGTTTTCATACAAACATTCCGAAAATTTTCAAAAACATCTGCTAATAACAACACATCTGTCTTCAAATATATGTCCGAAAATTCTCCTAAAGTTGAATGTCAAACTGTGCCCATACACGTTGTGCATGTAAATATTCCTGATCACTGATATGACTTGTGTTTAAGGAACTGTAAAATGCATCTTTCGGTGGTAAAGAACACTCCTCAAGACGTTCCACACAGTTAATATATTCGTAAGGGAATATACCCTTTTGACGAATCAAATTAAAATCATCTTCTTCAGGAAAGACACGTTGAATTTCATGAAACTGATCTGATTTTAAATTACTAGCAAGCTTATCAAGACTACTCGGCATAAAGCGGAATGAATCTAAAAATCGCAGTTTTATCGTTTTCTTATTGTCAGTTTTGATGTATTTTGTGAACGATATGTATTGTTCCTTATTATTTGAAATCACATCAATTTTCACATCTGAAGCTCCAAATTATTTAACGATAAAGTGGTTGTCGTATTTGCTACCGTTATGTAGAATGACCGGAATGAATTTACTTACTCTATAATTTAAATTACATTCTTGGTGAGCAGCACCACGATATTTTACAGTTAAATGATCATGATCGCGAGCCCTGTCTGTACATAAACATTCACCACATATAAAACAGTTTCAGTTTCAAAATTCGTTTGCTCTAATGAAGTTAGTGGCTCCATTGGAATGATCGTATTTAAAATAGAGGATATACGTATGGCATCTTTCTCAAGCCTTTCCATAAAAACTTTAGGTGCATCAGGTCCTCTATACAGCTCAAACTTATTTAAAGAGCCATCGTAACTATATTTAATATAATATGCAAAGCTAAAAGGTTCATGAATGTGAGTAGGGTTGGTGAAAGGTTGGGCTGGATTCGATGAACATGTATTAAATGGATTTAGCAAAGCCTCGAAGTCAGCATATATAACAAATGGTACTCGAAGCTGTTTCTCATAATCCTTAAATTGTAGAATGTTATTTTTAGGAGTCGGTAATACCGTACACACATGATTACATCCCCATTTTTGATGTTGAGCTAGTTGATCCTCTTTTCCAAAATATAACAAGCAACCATCACAGAACCACTTCTTACCTTCATATTTTGATAGCTGACTACCAACAAGTCTACTAAAATGTTTTATCCAACAATAGTGGGCATTTTCACCTTTAGTTATGTACAGTAAATTTACATGAGCGTCCTTTTTTTCTTGAGTGTAATATAAAGGACCAACTATACTCTTGTTTTCAATTCCATAAACATTAATACTTACATTGTTCTAATTTTCAAAACGTTGAATGTCTTTTATCGCCATAGGAAATTCCATTTCTTTTAAATCAAACACTGAGGAATAGTAAGGATAATATGATGTTCTATAACGATGCTCCACTGCTGGATGGAGAGCTGAGGTTACAGCCCATGAAAAACATGCATGGTCACTATTCATAACGTTCACAGCAGCTTTCTTCCGTTTGATCCATGCTGGTAAATCAATGTATGATGATGCTCGAAGGGGATTATATTTATTCATGTTGGTTTCTAAATAAAGTACTTCAACCAACAACCAGCCTGACTCCCTTTCCTGGAAGTCTTCACTCTTCACAATGATAGCACTTGAAATATTTTGGTATATATCACTGATATTAGTTGATTCACTAACAATTATATTTTTTGTATTAAAAGATTTGATATCCGTAATTTCACCTTCGCTCCCAGTTTTTACATATAGTCCAAAGAGTTCAAAATTCATTTCAAATGTTTTATGATCCACTAAAACATTTTCTACCAAGCCAAACACACTAGGTTGAACATTTCTTAAAAATGATTCAATACTTTGAATTTTTTCTTCACTATGAAGTCTCTAACTAGCAATTCGACTTTTAAACGCACTACCAATTTGTTGAATATTTCCAGAATTTATTTCATGGCAAGCGTTATTTTTATGATGAATACTGCGTAAATATCCATGAATGATTGAAGAAGGTATATCAATAGTACATCCATCACAATGTGTTATCGAAGGTTCATCATTCTTCTTTCTTTCTGTTGCACAACTATTTTCACAATCTTGAGAACGTTTATGCTTTTGAGCATCACATTCGTTTAAAGGTTCCGTGCTAGTTGATGGTTTTACAGATTTTAATTCCTGTTGTTCCCCATGCACTTCAACCATGTGTGATTGATATCGCTTTACAGCAGAAAAACCAAGATCACAAACTGAACACGAAAATGGTGATGAACTAACATGCATTAAATTTACATGACGTGCAAGGTTATCGTGTCTGTTAAATGTGGTAGCACAATGACTGCACAGAAACATTTTAATGTCATGTTTAGCATTTGCGTGTCGTTGAAGGTTGTCAGGTCTTGAGAACTGTTTCTTACATTCACCACACTTGAACATAATGATCACTTTCGAAATTACCTATAAAGAAAGAAATCATAAGTGTTAATAAAAAGATAAAACAAAACATATATAAATAGTTTAATTACATTCCGGTCAATGGTTATAGCAGGGTATTTAAATCGATCATCTGTGAACTCCTAGCAAGTCTAACTTCATGTAGTTCTAACTGGGGGTTACTATATACCACTGTCACTGACACCTAGCGTCGAACATTGGAACTTAATAGAGTGGTAGAAACCAGTGGTTGCCAGTTAAGTGAGCTAAGTGTGACGTCATAGCCAGTCTTAAAACAAGTCTAAACTTGTAGAACATGTCACGTGATAGAAACCAGCAGCCGCCAGCTAGGTGAGCTGTGTGACGTCATAGCCAGTCATAAAGCAAGTTTAAACTTGTAAAACATGTCACGTGACAAGGTTAAGTTAGGTTATGTTAGGTGAACTGAGGTTAAGTCTTTAAATATTCCCTCGGTCACTGACACCTAGCAATGAACATTCAGACTTAATAGAGCGTTAATCAAAATCTAACCTACAAAATTAGCTTTACACACCATGATCAAGTAGTTCCAACTTTTGAATGCCAAATATACCATTTTCACTGACATGTAGTGGTGAACATTGGAAAATATCACTCTAACTGTTTAAAAGTTATTAGAAGGGCACTTGAATGAAAATCCACAGCCTGCTTCCAGTCTCCGACCGGGTCAGGAATGGAATGAATGAAGCCCCTATCTAGCGGCGAGGATACGGACTGTGCCGGCTGCCGAGGCCTGACGCACTCCTCTGGGGCAATGATTAAATGAATGACAGATGAAATGAAATGATAGTGGAGAGTGTTGCTGGAATGAAATTTTGACAGGGAAAACCGGAGTACCCGGAGAAAAACCTGTCTGCCTCCGTTTTGTCCAGCACAGATCTCACATGGATTGTCCGGGATTTGAACCACGGGCCCAGCGGTGAGAGGCCGGCGTGCTGCCGCCTAAGCCACGGAGGCTCAGAAGGGCACTTACCTTTTTATAATTTATCAACTGCTGCCACTGAATGAACAGATTGTAGGAATCTGGTAACCTACAGGTACCCAATTATCTGTAAAGAAATCAATCAATCAATCAATAAATACATTCCAATCAATAACTTCAACATCAATTAGTAATAAAAGACTACAATCCATTAATAATAAGTACTTACCTTGAAAAATAATTTAATGATTTTCTACCAAAAAAGGCTTTGTTACAACTCTTGAGCAGTAATAGAGCACTGTTCACTCAAAGCGAGTAATAAAGACTGACAGTAGGGAAATATATGACACCTCTCTTATATAAACTCTCATCGCTCGTGTCAGCAGTTTTTTGCAGATCATTGCAATTCCTTTCCCAATACAGCTAAGAGTCCAAAGTACACCAGGAACACCTGTGTGGTATCCAATGACTGCTGACTTTGCATGATCATCACCCATTTTCTAGATCAACACCTGAGGTTTCAAATTACTGCAGCGTCAGTCATAGCAACAGCAGTGTGCGCTCTCTGCCATGTCAGCAACATGACACGGGAAGGAACACCTGTGTAATATCCAATAACTGCTAACTTTGCATGATCATCACCCATTGTCTTCATGAACACTTGCGGTTTCAAATTACTGCAGCGTTAGTCATAGCAACAGATCTGCGCGCTCTCTGCCATGTCTGTAATATGACACAGGAAATCACAAGACCATCTCCACATTTCTAACATCTTAAGAACATGTATTATTCTCTTTCAACTACAAATGACTCGTTAGAACACATCCATCCACCAAGTTAGATCCCTTGTACGTTCACATGTATTTCGTCACTTTCCTTTCATGTCGTTATCATATTATAGTAGTGGGGGTTGGTGAACAACGTCAGTTCAACACACTGCTTTACACGCAAAATGTAGTTAGGCCCTTTGACATAATTTAATTAAATGCATGGGCTAGTCCGTAGGAACCAGGCCAAAGGGACCGGTCCAAAGGGATCAGTCCAAAGGGACTAATCCACAAGGACTCGTCCACAAGGGCCTGTCAACAAGGACTCGTCCACAATGACTCGTCCACAAGGACCTGTCAACAAGGACTCGTCAACAATGACTTGTCAACAATGACCCGTTAGGTTGGGTTAGGTTAGGTTACACTACTGCCGCCATCTTTTAAAAGCCCGCCCTCTTACAAAATCCATGAGTGGGCATGCGTAAAAACAAAAAACAAGCATGTTAATTCATGGTGGCTATCCACCGTATACATGTCTCTTGTGTAGAACAACGTTTATTTAAAAAGCCCGCCTTCTTACAAAAGCCATGAGTGGACATGCTTAAAAACTAAAAACAAGCATGTTAATATATATTGGCTCTCCGCCGTATACATGACTCTTGTGTAGAACAACGATTATTTCCATATTGGCATTCAAACTCTCACATGTTGGACTTGGAAAGCGAGATTCTCTAAAAAATTACAATTTCACCCCCTAGTAGGGGTAGGTTTTATTTTGGGGTGGAAATATGTTGTCCATTGGAAAGGGGTATCAGCCTAAGTTCAACAACACCTCATTCATCAAAATCCGACCATGCGTTCGAGAGATATCACGCCGCCTCCATCTTGTGAGGAGGGTGAGGTGGAGGAGGGCCGTGAACCGCTACAAAACCACTACTACCTCGCCATTCTTAAATTACGTCTGACAGGAATTCCTTGCACATTTATAACTGTTCCCGGGCGAAGCCGGGGCGGGTTGGTAGTGACACTATATATTATCATTATAATTCTCGCAATATCAAAATGCAAGTTATATCTCAAAACAAAATAGCGTGCTAATAAATCTAAGAGATATTATACATACCTTGCACCTCGTTACATTTGAATTCGATCAGAATCACTCGGTTTTCATTAAAGTTCATGCATGTTCCTGCTGAACGGTTTGGAAGTTCGGCAACAGGAAAATAGGACTGTTATTAACTTAAAATATTCATTTTTGTACTATTTGTGTTCATGATTTCATTACATTGTCAGAATTAATGCTTTAATTAGTCGGGTATACTATTCAGTGTACCTATTATAAATACAACCCGTGAGGTTTCTCACCTTCCCATATTACGAAACCCGGTTGCCTAATACGGGGAAAGTGCACTTTTAAAGTTAACAATAATATCAGATGGTATTACAACATCAAACGTGCCCATATTTGTAATATACATAGTATATCGCCTGAGGTTTACATTGGTGAGAAAACCAAAATTATTCCGGTCCTTCTTATGTCCAATGTGAGCCCTATAAAAAAATCTCCCCATATTTGGCGACTTTCCTCTACCCATTTTTAGAAGATACCTTATGCACTGGACAGTTGAATCCGTGATTAATTGTATAGGTAGCTTCGTAAGTCTCAGAACTCAGGAAGTCCTTTCTAGCAGCGTTACTAGCAGCTTTCAAAGTTTCAAGGTAAGAAAGAAAATATTCCTCTAGCCAGTTTAGGCGACTGTCATTTAATGAGAAAAAATGCCCTTTATCTGGATTTCTAGACTGAATATGATGATATGTGATGCTTACGTCATGCATAGCGAACCATTTATTAACGTTTTTCAAAAAAATTATGGTTGCTTCTGCGTCCGTGAATGTGTACGCTTCCGGGTGCATGCCTATATTTTCTTTCAGTGTACTAATGGCACCAATAACGTCTGACGAGAACACTTCCTTGGCACGCCGAACATTCTTTTTTTTTTCAAATTTAGTGGGTTCAATGTGTTTTTTTAGTGAGGTGTCTGACCGGTTTGACGATCTCATCCTTTTGCATTGTGTATAGTAATGACAAGTATTTCTCTGAAATTATTCCAGTACCATTAGTCATCTCTCGTTACAGAAACTGCGTTCTAATGGTTTTTTTTAGAATGTGACAATGATGAAAACTAGGGAATACATTCCTAGACTCGTCGTATGGGTGATTGACCATTGGTTGCAAATTCCCTCCCCCTAAATGCCTCATCATTGTAGTGTTAGTTTTGTGATTATCAGAGACAATTATTATAATTATGAAACCGCATTGTTCAGCCTCGAGAATAACGTTCAGCAGGAGTTTATATAAGTCCCGTCCTGACAGCTGCTTCGTGAAAAAGAAGGCACACGGTATCTGTTAATTTGTCGAAAGATCTCTTAGCACAAAACACAACACACGATTGGCCGCTACTTGTTCCCGGCTGTAATTTTCATCCTCTCTTTCCTTTTGATGAGACGGTGCTGGAATTGAGTCCTTGTACCCGAAGAAGATACAAGGTATGTCTAATTTCTCTTAGATTTATTAGCACGCTATTTTATTTTGTGATATAATTTTAATTTTGATAATGCGGAAATTATAATGATAATAATTATATAGTGTCACTAGCAACCCGCCCCGGCTTCGCCCGGGAACAGTTATGAATGTGCAAGGAATTCCTGAGAGACGTAATTTAAGAATGGCGAGGTGCATGATACACAAATCCCCCTTCCATCCAAACTAAAAACACATATAGTGGGCGATGTATCGAAGATAGAGATATGCTCTCCCGGACTTTTTTGTAGAATTTCTCACGCTGAACTATTCTCACACTCATATTTTTAACGGTTTGCCCAGCGTAAGCTTAAAAAGCGCACGGACGCCAGGCTCTTTTTTCGACCTTTTCACTGAAATCGTTACTGCTTGGCTCCCTTTGGTCATAAATAAATTATTTTCTGCACAAATCTTCCTCGAGATTACCTTTACAGAATGGTGAAAGCCGCATCAAAATCCATCCAGTGGTTCTTGAGATTACACCTTTAATATACGTACTGTACAGCTGTTTATTAATCGCGCCTACAATGGAATGGGAGTGCGCTCTATCGGCGCCGAGTAGAAATTTTCCAATTACACGTTATGCATGGGCTCTAACTGGGATTGTCAAGGCCGGTATTGAGCGCAGCTCGCATTCAGTCGGCCGTGGTTTTATGCAGATGGTTCAAACCTTGCCCACCCACCTCGCGTGTGTGCAGCTTTTTTCGCCCCGTCATTACAAGTTGAGCGCAAATATGCATTACCCTCTCACACTACAATCTTTACGGCTGAAACCTTGGCCCTTCGTCAGGCTTGTATTTAAATCAAACAACAGGGTCTGTCTCATGTACTCATATGTACTGATTCGCAAAGTGTCCTCCTCGCCCTACAAAACATAATCGTTTCCGATAATTGGTTTTTACTTAATTTAGCCCAACAATTATATGAAATAGAAATGGCAGGAACTAACGTCATCTTAACTTGGATCCCAGGACATTCCCATATCTATGGCAATGTTCAGGTTGATATTTTAGCTAAAGAAGCTGCAATGGGTCAGGGGACACGTATTGATATGGCTTTCCCATATCCTGAACTTCTGCCACATGTATATGAACTCATCGTCCAAGAATGGCGCCAGCAGTGGAGGGAATATGTACGTAAACACTCAACACCATATACATATATTCAATCCTCGATACCGGTTCAGCCGTGATTTATGCAAGGATCCTATACTCGACGTCACATCACTACTATAATTAGAATGCGATTCAATCATGCTGTCACCCCTGCTTATCTCCATCACATCAATGCTCGTGCTTCTCCTGTTTGTGATGCCTGCGGTCACTACCAAGGAGATCTTCCTTACATACTTTTTCAATGTCCACAGTATGATACACAACGCTTTAAAATGTACGCTTCTCTTTTCTCCCTGGGTTTTCAATTACCGCTCAATTTGACGACTTTGTTGCATACTCCGGCGGTCCCGCTGGTTGATATCCTCACCAAGTTTTTATGTGACATTCGAGTTATTTTATAAATTTCACCTTTCTTGTGATCCGGTCTTGTTTGTGTACATGTAATTGTCAGTCACCAAGATGGATCACTTCGGTGTGAAGATTAGTACCTTTGTGTCCCCTGTGTTTCCTCGTATTTTTTGTAGTTAGAAACTGTCAGATGATGTTACCCCGTGTTTTCCTCACTCTCACAGATCCTCAATCTATCCTTGATGTTTGTACTTGGTTTTTGGTCCTTTACTGCCCAACACACGGGCAGTACCCGTCTTGCCATTGGGCGAAGCTCATGTGTGCCCAGTAAAAAGAAGAAGAAAAAAGGTGAAGAAGATTGCGCAATGGAAGAATAATACCATGGAAGAATAATTCTTCCATGATAATACTATGAGCACTTCTGGACACTTCTGGAGTTTAATCACTTCAGGGTAAATCGAGGGTGCTGATCACAAATACATTATTAGTTTTGCACCCATAATAATATTTCTTAGCTGTGTATTGTGTATGACAATTTTCACTTTCTTGGATTTTTGCACTTCCAGACAAGGTAAGACATACCATATAATTATTATATAATTATTACATGAAAAATGTTCATTTATAATTATTAAGTAGGCCTACAGTATTGTTGGGTCTTTTTTTAGCATGCAGTAGATATAGCATTGACTTCTAGGGTCTTATTTTGCTAATATAGTTCTTTCCATTCTACCATATTTTTATTCTGTTAACTAGCCAGATCATAACCATATATAAATATATAACTTTTAGGTTATATCTACGCCAAAATCCCAGAGATTTCGGCACTTCTAGAATGAGAATAATAGGTGTTACATTTTCTGTAATTCCAGCAATATTTCTTAATCTATCCTAACTTTTACTTTTCAGTTGCCCTGGGAGTCGGGGACCGATGGATGTAGATGTTCCATCCCTACCACCAGTCCATCTTTCTCACTGAGTCAGTAATGCCAACCCCACGCGTTTGGTACTATTTCGCACGTGATTTATGAAATCACAATACTCAGTCAAAAGTGATCTCAATTACAGTGTTTATTTATGTATTTATAATGTTTTACATACAAAAACAGACCTAACCTGGGGCTTACGCCCCAGACCCCTTGCTTATGGTACAAGCAGTAATTTTCGACCAGGGAGTACCTAACCTAGTAGCGGACGTAAATTCTATCTTATTAATGCTTTACATACAAAAACAGACCTAACCTGGGGCTTACGCCCCTGACCCCCTTGCTTGTGTTACTAGCAGTAATTTTCCGCAAAACAGTGCTTAACTTAGTAGCGAAGGTGTGTGGTGAATTTCGGGATAATTTTCCATTGCGATGCCGCTGCGATAAAATTCCCCTAAAACAAAATGGCGTCTACCATGACGTCATCAACGACGTCACTCCTCTAGCAAGCTTACGGGAAAAGCCTGGGTAATAGGGGTTTTTGGGTGGGGAAACACAAAATCCTTCGAATTCGCGAGATTATTTTACGCATCGGAATCTACAATTGAGCTATGTAGGTCAATAGCATATTTCGATGCGTAGAAAAATTTCGCGATTTCAATTGATATTTTAAATTTTCCGCATCGAAATCTACAATTGGACTATATAGATCAATTGTAGATTCCGATACACATCGTAATTCTTACAATTTCATAATTGAAAAAAACGTGCATCGAAATCTACAATTCACCTACATAGCTCAATTGCATATTTCGATGCGTAGAAAAATTTCGCGATTTCAATTGATATTGTTACGGCTGTGAGTTTGTGTCATCGCTCGCCGCATGAGTCACAACTGCCCCAGGGCTGGGCTGTGCCCTGCCTCATGTATTGCGTGTGCCTTATGCAACAGGGCTACTAGGACAAAGGGATGATCCAGAATATTCGTGACTGAACCAGTGAAGGAAATGTCGAGAAGCCGTGTGCCCTGGACGATTCTAGAATTCATTGAGTCACCAGCCTGCTATATAAGCGGCTTCAACAGTGAGGGGACCGAGTTTTCTGTGGGTGGGTGTTTTTGAGCGAGTGCGACAGAAGTGTGGTGACGAAGTGCCGTGCGAGTTACGAAATCCAGTGACATTGTTTCCCCAGCTTGTGGAGAGCGAAACAGCGGGTAGCGGATTATCGTAAGTAACTGCATTTGTTGTACATGAGGAAGAGGAGCAGGTAGCTTCGGTCAAGGCCACCGGACTCATTAGGACGGTTTAATTTCTGTGGTTTGTTGACAAGTGAAAGGGGCAAGAGCGCTCAAGGAAGAGACTTGAGGAAACTGGAGTAAGGTTCTAATTGTTTGTATTTGCTGATGAGTAGTGTATCTTTCTGGCCAAAATAAAGTTAATTATTTCCTTAAGCAGTAATTGGTGTTGTGCTTTGTACCCACCGTAATCCAGTTAACAAAAGTGCCACTAGGGGGGTGGCACGTAACATAATTGAAAAAACGTGCATCGAAATCTACAATTCACCTACATAGCTCAATTGCATATTTCGAAGCGTAGAAAAATTTCGCGATTTCAATTGATATTTTCAATTTTCCGCATCGAAATCTACAATTGGACTATATAGATCAATTGTAGATTCCGATACACATCGTAATTCTTACAATTTCATAATTGAAAAAACATGCATCGAAATCTACAATTCACCTACATAGCTCAATTAAAGATTCCGATGCGTAGAAAAATTTCGCGACTTAAATTGAGAATTTTTATTTCCCGCATCGAAATCTAAATTTGGCATATATAGCTCAATTACATATTACGATATATATCGTAATTATTTGAAATTTTTAATTATAAAATTGTCGGCTTCTGTGATATTATAAACGACTTTGCGAAATGTTTCTCTGGCAAGCTACGGAAAAACATTGATTATATATTATTTTGGGTGGTGACAACTCAATAACAGAAGTAAGCATTATAAAAAACTACAAAACGAATTGTGTATAGCAAGATATGGTTATTTGTGGGGGGGGGGGAGCGCCCCCCCCCCCCTCCCAAAGAAAAGTTCAGTATTTCTAGGTTTTCCAATATTGACTGAAAATACTCAATTAGAAATCACCATCCATTACAGACTGTCTAATAACGCCACACAAACATACTGTATGAAACGTAAAAACCGACCAATATATGTCTGGCACTTGCCTTTGCAAGTGTTCTTGTGAATGTCAATTTTTCTCTATATTTTACTCAGGCGTATTCCCTCCCTCCCACCTTGCCTGACGTAATAGTATCGTTTAGACAAATGACATTATCTATGGCTTTAGGAGAATACAGTACAACTTTTCAATTAAATGCAAAAAAACAAAATAAATATATGAACAACGTAAAAAACAAACTCACTGATAGTTCCCACAGTTCGTATTATTCCACATGTACTGGAAAAAACAGTATTTTTTGATCACACGTTCCCACACGTACCGGTAACGACATTTTATTTGAATACAACGACTTCAGGAATTCAACAATTTCATTACAAATCGCCAACCCAATCCCGCACACGACACTGTTTATATCAAAATCTTGTTCTATAAATTATTCACAGGAATAATAATTGTTAAAATTACGTTTACCAACCGCTAACAGGTGAAAAAAATGGACGACTTCTTCCAACAAAACCGCGCGCGAAACTGACGTATTAATCAGCTGACAAGCTTGCGCACCGACTCCCGGCAGACAAAGCGTCAATACGTCAGCCGCGACATCACGGTGACGTCACGGAGATCCCTAAATATTCCCCAGACGCGGCCGCATCGCAATGGAACAATGAACCTGAATTTCTTTATTCAAGTTGGTAACGTAGTCACAGTGACGGAAAATGCTTTATATCCGTGAAATAACAATTATTGCGGTGCAGCAGTGGCTATTGGGTATGAAGAGAATGTGAAACGACTCCCAAGATACTCCCAACAACTCCCGGAAAGGTATCTATTTCATAAATGACATATTTTCAATAAGCTAAGGTGTTTAAGTGAAGAAAAGGGGGGATGGTCTAAGATGTACTTTAAATAGGTTATGATCTACCAAGTGTTGATGACATATTTTTATTATTATTAAGGATAAGTGCGCACAATGTGCATTACATTAATTATTTACAAAATTCTGTAAGCGATGACAACCTTTTAGTACACACGAAAGCATGGTAAGTATCGCATGACTTTTGATGATGACATTGTTTCGGCTCTCGTGTATTCTCCGGTGTCAGTTTTCAAAGTGCGTTATTTTTGTTAGTAGCGCTTTGAAAATGGTTTCTACTTACTGTGCCACGTTATTGAAGACAAATGCTATTAACAAACACCACGTTCACACTTTAAAAATAAGATAATTGTCAATATTAACTCTCGAGTAAGGTAAATGCACCATTAGTCGTCATGTTAAGACTGATTTAGTCAACAAAATATATATACCATATACCTTTTGGTTATTTAAATCAACAAGACCACTGTACCTAACCTCAAACTCTACTCAAACACTAGGAAACTCTCAATGTCGAAAGTATTTGTTTAGGAAAAATGATGTAGCCTGTTTAAAAAAGAAATGTGTTTTCTTTTGCGCTAGTAGCCTAATCGTCACAACGTATTTAGATTTTTCCAATATTCGTCACTGTTTGCACCAATTGTCGTCACATTGTTCGTTGTCCTTATCTGCTGTTTATAATGCAATTCTGTCAATATTGTTGCGTAAGGCACCGATTTATTGACATGGAGGCTAACATTTATGAATAATGCAGTACCAGTAAATACTTAAAAAAGGAAAAAAGGGAAAATCGGCATCTGCAATCGGGAATGGCGGGTAGACATACGGGCATGCAAAAATCATAATTCTTCTCTAACACATTTATTATAAGTTATTTTTGTATTTCCTCAAGTGCATTAGAAATACAACAATAATAATAATAATTGAAATTCGAACAATATAACAATAGTCTTCCCCGACCGGTGTTCATGAGCGAATGGCCATTTTCCGGGCTGTTATGCCGTGATCTTTTTTTTTTTGGGAATGGTAGGCGTAGTCACGTAAAAAGTGAGACCAGACCATGGCATAACATAACGTCCGCGTTGAACAATCACCAAGGGTCTGAGAAGATAGACTAAATCGTTTTTCACCAAATAACTGTATGTTTTAATTTTATGTTCTGTAATTGCAGCACGGTTTACTGTCAAATTTTGAAGGTTTCTTAAAGACAGGCTTGGATTTCTTTTTAGGAAAGATTCACACCATTTCCTCCCTGGCCACCCATCTTTGAAAGGAGAGTCCCTTTTCAATTCTTTTGTCAGGCACTGGACGCTGTTTTGCAAATCGTCCTTTGTTACCGGGAACCCTGCTTTTCCTAGTGAGATTACCCATTGAACTAACACCCTTTGTTTAAAAGGAACTTGGCCCCATCTTCTTCTCTCTAGTTTTTCCTTTAATTTTGTCCGAGAGGGCGTTTCTAGGAACACCATTGCTCTCCGCGGCCGTTGTAATACTCATGCCGTCCTCCTCAACGACCTTAATAGCAGCTTCCATTTGATGAATATCGTAGGCTAATTGAGAAATGTGCGTTTCGACATATTGCTTGAAAGCAAAGATTTAGTCTTAGAATATATTTTTCATCTCAATTTAAAACTAATCCTCTTTAGCACACCTAAAATCCCTAGGCCTAGACCTACTGATACCGTAATAATAATAATAATAATATTATTTGTTTTACCTGCGTTTTAACTCCTGCGGCTTTTAGAGACGCCGGGGTGCCAGAATTTGCGGGGGATCTTTAACGTGCCAGTAAATCTACTGACACGGCTCCCTCGCATTTGCTCATCCTCAAATTCCAGATGACTGCGCCAGGATTCGATCCTGCAACAGCAAGCGAGAACGTTACCGCTGAGCCACGCAGCCAGCCTAGACCTCCGGCCGTCGAAAAGACAGATCTATTTAATAACAGCACACTGTAAATGTTTATTGGTTCTGAAACGTAAACGCAAACTTTAACATTATCGTGCACTAGTGTTCGTCATGCATGTGCTCTAAAGATCGTCAGCTATGGCGACTATTGGATACGATCAAACGACTATTTAATTAATTAATGCAGGGTGCTTCAGAACTATATTTTAAGTATATTTCCGCTGTTAGTTAGGTCTTACAAGGAAATGACAATGTGCCAGTTTTCGTCACAAATGACGAGCACTGGTAAAGTGCGTCTTTTTTTTAAATCCAGTGTTCGACACCAGCATTTCTAACCAAATTAGGAACGTGAGCACGAAATAGCAAATCGCATAAGTTACAGAAACAATTACCAACTATATCACACACTTGTAGCATTTTAAAATGTCGGAACATACACGTATGCACATAATTAACTCGCATTCCCGCTTAGCACATGCGAGAAGCAATACGCCGCGTCAAGACAGCTCACAGGAGATGTTTGACGCTGGGAATCACCCATTGCATCGCACGCATGATTTCGCAAAGTTGCTCCTTATCGTCAACGAAGGTATGACGAATCTCGTAAGACTTTGTGCGTTGAGAAAGACCCATTGACAGGCTTATTATTTGTACTTAATAATAAATATTTATTGCAGCCAAGTGGCCATAATGGACAGTTATAAGGTGTGCTTACAAATAATTATTACAGGTAGATTAATCTTTACTGTATTCAACTATGCTCTTTGTCCGTTTGCTGCATGATGTGAAGTGGTATTTGTCACAGGTGTTATTGCACAGAGAACATATGCATTCTTCATTCGATTCATGGTATTTTACATTTTTACAGATCTTGTGGTGGAAACCGTGGATGGCGAGTCTTGTTACCACATGTCTCATCTCCTGGTTCTCGTTTGTCCATCTTCTGTCCACCATTGCTTCTGTTGCGTAGAATTCAAGCGGGATTTCGTTCTGCTTCTGATGTCTTATCTCGAGGAGTTTCTTCATATGCTTAGTAGATGGCAGTTGTAGTCTTAATCTGAGATCTTCAATGTAGTATGTTTCTTTTGTTAGGACATATGTCAGCCTGGACTGGGACGTTCTTGCAATTCCTAGTACCCTTTTCAGGAAAGAAGCCTTTACTTTTTCAATTGTGATTAGGTCTGTCATGGATAGCCTTTCCCATATCAGTTCTAGACCATATGTAATGACGGGGGTTATTTGGGGGGCGTGGTGGCTCAGCGGTCTAGCTGAATGCATCTCACCAAGGCGGTCCGGGTTCGATTCCCGGTCAATGCATGTGAGATTTTCGAAGTGAAATGCCATGTCCTGTGGTTCGGAATCCACGTAAAAAGGAGGTCCCGTGGCTCATGATCTCGCGATTAACGGTCACGTTAAACTACAAGCTTTTTTATTTTCGCGTGGAAGAGAATCATTGCTGTTTGTAGAGATAGTTTGGTAATATTGTTCAAATCGTACATTCCTTTAATGGCTGCTGCTGCTCGTTCCTTTATATGTAGTCTAAAGGATTGGCACGTTGTTTTTAGGGTGAAGCCGAGGTATTTGTAGGAATTGACTGTCTCAAGTTCAGTCTCTCCCAGGATCATTTTGTTTTCGGCGGCTAGTTTTCCTCCTTTTCGGAAGGCCATATGCACTGTCTTCTTTTCATTTATACTGAGCTCGTTTTGCTCCGCCCAGTCTTGCAAGTTGTTGAGCACTTCCTGTAGCTCCTGTCTGTTTGTAGACCCCATAACCATGTCATCTGCGTACAGGTAAAGAGATACTGATTTTGTGTTTTCAATAGTCCGTATAACATCCGCTGTCGCGACGTTGAACAGAGTGGGACTCAGTGGGTCGCCTTGTAGTACTCCGTTGGTTTGAGTGATCTCTCTTGAGGTTGATATCCCATCATTTATCGCTACTTTGTTGAAAGCCAGGATGTTTTTTATCATATACGTGATTTCGGATTTTTCATCCATCATTTGCTCCAGTTTTATAATGAGCTTCGGTCTGTTTAGTAGGTCGAAGGCCTTCGAGAAGTCGACAAATATTGCATGAAAAATTCCTTTAGGGTATCTAAGCGCTTGTTCTATGTCATTCAGTAGATTGTTGATAGCTTGAAGGGTGGACCTTCCTTTCCTGAACCCGAATTGTTGATCGGGAATCAGTTGATCGACTGTCGGTGTGAGCCTTTTGAGCAGAATGTTTGAAAATACTTTGAAAATATTGTTCTCTAGAGCGATTCCTCGGTATGAGTTTGGGTCGTTGTCTTCTCCTTTGCCCTTGTGTAGAACTTTAATTATGGATTTTCTCCATTCGTCGGGTATTTCCCCTGTTGCTAGGCATCTGTTAAACAGATCTGACCATAGTTCACTTAGAATTTCAGCCGAGTCTTTCAGGATCTCATTGGAGATGCCGTCTGGGCCTGTCGCTTTCTTGTTTTTTGTCTTGCTGATTGTCGCAATTACTTCTTCCGATGTGATGGGTGTGCCCAATTCTACGCTTGTGTGATATGTTGCGTTATACGCCGCTTGTGACTGAGTTAGGTTCAGTACTTGTGAGAAGTGATTTTCCCATATGTCCATATGAATTTGGCCAGATTTCCTCGTAGTCTTTTTTTCTGATGGCTATGAAGGGGCCTTTTAGTGCTCCTTCTGCCTCCGTTAAGGCTTGTTTTTCTATGTATTGAGCCTTTTTCTTTTTCAGGAGAGTTTTATATTCCTTTCTTTGTGCTGCATATTCTTCTAGAAGACCTTTTGTGTTGTGTAGTTTGGCCATGTGTAGTTTTAGGAGGACTTCATTTCTAAGTATGTAGCATTCCGTATCAAACCATGGTTTAGCTCTTCTTTGGTTGATTGGGATTGTTGATGCTCGTATGGCCTCCTGAATTGTTGTCAGGGCTTGGTTGAGATTGTTTTCGTTAAGGCATTGTTTTGTTGCCTCCATTGCTTGTGCGTTTATGCTTAGGGCATTTGCGTCAATCTTCCTGGAGCTCTTGTGGGTTAGTAGGTTCGGTATTTCCTCTTCAGTATTTCCGAGTATAATATTGGCCCTGATAGGTATATGTTTTGTCAGTGGGGTGCAGGATGACTTCCAGAGTCCCTGTTGGTTTTTGATGGAGATGTTGCTTCCTCTGTAAAAACTAGGTCGATGGTACTTGTGCCATTGTGGGCTATGTACGTTATTTCATTTGTTTGTTTATAAGAGAGTAGCCTTCTTCTTGTAACATATCCAACATAGCTCTTGTTTTGTTGTTGGGCTTGTCTATTCTGCAGTTAAAATCTCCTGCCAGGATGACGTTTTTGTCTGTCTTTGTTCGGGCAATCGCCCCTGCTATTAATTCTATTGTGTCTTCTAGGGAAGATCCGTATGTGATGTATATACCTACTTTGTACTTAAATAAACGAGTGGCTCAGTGGCGAAAACCGGTACAGATACCTTAATAAACTTACCAAAATCACGTCGCTATGTTTGATTAGGAAATGCTGCCAACTTCACTTCCCCGGAGACTCTCTGCACGAAATTATTGGTGAAAATTACTGATTGTACTACTAGGCAAAACCATTGGCCAGGATAAAGATTATTGACGGGCTGCGCTACCTAACCATTATTGGTCTAGGCGAAAACCATTGGTCTGGATAAAAATATTGTCTGGAAACAATAATGTTGGCACTCTGAAAAAAATGCAATAACACCCTCTAGCAATAAAATATTCAACTCCTGTATCTTACTAACATTAGCCATTTCTATAGAAAATTTTGCAGATTTTCATGGCAGCCGACACTGGACAATGGCCAATACTAGGCAGCTGATTTCATGCAGTTTTCATTAATTATGAATGTAAGTGGAATACGGATCATACACTTACAGCAGACATGAATGTGACTTTTACATACCTTGTGTCGTTGTTTCATCTTCTGAAATAATTATTATTATATTATACTGAACCTCATATATGTACTAAAGTTCGTAAATATGTGTTTTTATTTCTCGCTATTTTAAAAATGGGAGCCATGTTTCGACAGCGCTTTCATCTCGTTCAACTGTCAACAAGATGAACTCTAGCTGCACGTACCGAAGTGCACACATTGTTGCCAACATGTGAGATACCAAATCACTGTTGATAAAAAAATCATCGGGACGTGTAACCATTGTCCATTGGAATGGATAAAACGAAGGTTAGAAGGTCGGGGGTACGTGCGGCCTTTCGCCGCGTGCAGCTAGCGGGGCTGGGTACCGTAAGGGCAAGTGTTGTCCATGACGTCATGGATGCTGCCTTTTTGTTTACATATACTATACTACTCCAAAATTATGTACAGAGTTGATGTAAGCTAACCTAAGCTTCACTTCTCTCTTACCGGCTTGGAGCTTCTTAGCTGTGAGTGAACTCGTCAAGTATGAAGTGCAAGTGAAAGATCGATATAGTGTGATAATGAGGCAACACACAACACACCAAGGACAAATAAAAAGAAGCAGTTTTAAGTATATTGTCGGCGAAGGAGTCAAATCTTATATGTCATATTTGTTAGTTATGTGGAAGTGTTCTGTTACTGCCTCTTTTCTACGGAACACTTTCGTGTAGCGAACTGATGTGTCATACAAAGTTTGACTTCTTCACCCACAATTCCTATGTGTCTAGGGAATCTTATTAGTGTGGTTGATGGCATCACAGAGGACATACAGGTACTGATGTTTGTATGATGAAGTGAGTTATGGATGTTTTATAAATTACTTCAATTTTGAAATTTTAATTAAAAGATTGTCTCTGCATTACTTCTGCCATGGTGAGGCAAAACCATTGGTCACTACTATGTTAGATTACTGACCGAATGAAAATTTCTGTTTGTACTGCTATAAGCCCCAGCTTAGGTTTCCGTTTGTATGTAAAGACTTATTAACACACCGAATTTAACATGTATCCATCGCTTAAATCTTTAGCATCACCCACAGCATCATTTTGTATAGCAATCCCGACCTATACTATCCTCCCCATGAGTCGCAGATCAAAAGTGATCTCCCGAAGCTGCATGTAATGGGGCGCATTGAATCATACCTAGCTAAGAATTTTCTCCCAAGAGACCATATTATGTTTTTTTACCATAGAGTTTAAAAGTATTTGTATATTTCTGGTTGTTTCATTTTAGGAGCTTGGACATCATGGTCATTTAGCCCCGTGTGTTTGTTGAATATGCCCCTAACCTGTGTTATTGTGGTGTATAGTATGTATATTTGCAATTCATGTGAAGATTAGGAAGGAAGATAGTAAATTCCAAGGTTTCATTGCTGTACTTAAAATTCTAAATTCACAAAGAAACTTCGAACCCTTATGGCGCCTTGCCACAATTTGGGTAAATGTTGTCTCATTTCATTTAGCAACTTTTTAATGAGAATCATTTCATTTAGGTACTTTTTTCTTGTTGTGTTATTTACATCTTTCTTTCAGGTGAACTCTGGTACAGTGTGGTTGGCGGAAGGGGCAGCCTATTGCTCAGGTTTAATAGGGCAAACTATTGTCTATAGTTTTGATGGGCAGGTTTTGGCCCAACGGCAAAATGAGCGGAGGTGGAGCCAATCACTCTCATGGCTCCCAACGGTCATAGAGGCGGAAGAGGCCACGCCAGACGGACTGGCTGTAAAGGCGCACCTCAGTAGTACTTGCGTATGCGGCAGTTCGTTGCAGTCTCTGTGTTCGGTCCTGCATGTCTCATTCTTTGTGAGCCGCAGGATAAGGCTCAGATATCATAATGTGTGGGTCTCGTCCTGGCAAGCCGAGATCCAGCCTAAACAAATTCACGCCAGTGGCACTTCTTCCGAACGTCACTTTTCAAAGTCCAACGGCGATAGGATATGGACGGTGGGGGCAGGTTATGGGTGTAACTGGAAGCCCCTAGTTCGGACCTGCACGTTGGCAGCAGATGTGTGATGGTCGTCTTCCGGAGACTCTGTGACTACTCAGGAATTCGGTCCTGCATCTGTGTTTGGGCAGGCCTATTTAGGATCACCGCTGCCCACCCCACAAGGGGAAGGCCCTAGAAAAGGTGGGCTAAACATCGGAAGTCACAATCTTGGTCCGGCTGGGCAACCGCACTCGGCAGGTCACCCCTCATGCGGTCGAAACTCAAAAACAGTAAAGAATCACAAATTGATTATTGGATCATGGAACATCAGAACCTTGCTTGATTTGGACAATAACGTTGGACCTGAGAGAAGGTCAGCTCTCGTAACCCACGAGTTATCAAGACTCAACGTTGACATTGCTGCTCTCAGTGAAACTAGGCTGTCTTCTGAAGGCAAGATTACTGAATCTGGAACAGGATATACCATCTTCTGGAAAGGAAAGGAGGAGGGTGAATGTCGTATTCATGGTGTGGGCTTCGCTGTGAAGACCAAACTGGTAAATTATCACCAACTTACGCCCATTGCAATCAGCGAAAGGCTCATGACTCTCCGCATACTACTTTCAGGAGGTTCCTTTATGACACTCATGTCTGCCTATGCTCCTACCTTAGATTCTGATGATGAAGTAAAGGCTCATTTCTATAATCAGCTAAGTGAAATCATCTCCAAGGTACCATCTGCAGATAAACTCTTGCTCCTCGGTGACTTCAATGCCAGAGTTGGGAAAGATCACAGGCTATGGAATAATGTGATGGGCAAACAGGGACTTGGAAAATGTAATCCCAATGGACTGTTGCTTCTTGGTCTTTGTGCAGAACACGAACTTTTCATTACCAACACGCAGTTCCGGCTACCTAACCGCTTCAAAACCACGTGGATGCATCCTCGTTCCAAACATTGGCACATTCTTGATTATATCATTACCCGGCAATGTGATAAGAAGGACACTCTTATTACCAGAACAGCAAGGAACATAGACGATTGCTGGACAGATCATAAAATTCTTATATGTAAGCTCAGGATATCCATCAGACCTAAACCACCTAGGAACATCAAAAATTTGCCAAGAAAGAATTTTAATACATCCAAACTTCAGGATGAATCCATGTATAAACATTTTGGAAACAGGATCGTCACCCGGTTATCAGAAAACCCAGTAACAAATGACATTCAGCAAGAATGGGCCACACTACAGAAGATTATCACACAGTCAGCTGAGGAAATCATTGGTTTTATAGTGCGGAAAAGACAAGACTGGTTTGATGACAACAATGAGGAAATTCTGTATCTCATCAATGCCAAAAGGAATGCCTATCTTGCCCATCTTCAAGACCCAACTTCCAACACAAAGAGAGATAAACTACTGGAACTCAAGGGTAAATGCCAGACGCAGATAAGGCAGATTAAAAATACTTGGTGGCAACAGAAGGCTCAGGAACTGCAGAGACTATCGGATGCTCGAGACTTGAGGAACTTCTATGCAGTACTCAAGGAAATATATGGACCATCTCGCTCATCATCAGGTACACTGAAAAGCGCTGATAATTCTACTACCTTTACTGATAGTCAAGAAATCTTGGAACGCTGGAAGGAGCACTTCTCCAATCTCCTAAATCGTCCATCAGAAGCTGCTAAAGACTTCCTCTGTGATGTGCCGCAACAACCTGAACAACTGTGGTTGGCAGTACCTCCTACTTATCATGAATTCAGTGCAGCTCTCACCAAATTGAAACCCAGAAAAGCACCTGGCCCAGATAACATCCCTCTGGAACTAATTCAAGCCGGAGGTCATTCCCTCAAAACAAGAATTTTCATCCTTATCCTCAGAATATGGGAATCAAGAAAGGTACCTGGAGACCTAAAGAATGCCACTATCGTCACTATCTTTAAAAAGGGTGATCGCAGTGTTTGTGGCAACTATCGTGGTATATCACTTCTATCAATTGTGGGGAAGATTCTTGCAAGAATTCTACTTAACCGCCTCAAGGTTATCTCTGAGAAGATCCTCCCAGAGTCACAATGCGGTTTTAGAGCTTCCAGAAGCACAATTGACTTGATTTTCTGTGTGAGACAGCTACAAGAAAAATGTAGAGAACAACAGAATCCACTCTTCTTAGTCTTTTATGACTTGGAAAAGGCATTTGATTCGGTTCCAAGACCGGCCATGTGGGCGGTGCTGAAGCGGTTTGGTTGCCCATAGCGTTTTGTAGATCTAATCAAGGCTCTCCATGATGGCATGACAGGTCAGGTTAGCCATCAGAATAAGATGTCCGATGAATTTCCTATTACCCATGGACTGAAACAAGGATGTGTACTGGCTCCAACGCTTTTTGCGCTGTACTTGGCTGCAATGCTTTATGATTCACCCACAAACATCCCAGGTGTGGAGGTCAAGTATCGTTTTGATGGAGGGCTTTTCAACCTAACTCGTCTCCGCTCCTCGAGGAAAACTCAGGTTACTAAGGTTACTAACATGTTGTATGCAGATGATGCTGCGTCGCCAACTCTCACACCAGAAGAGCTGCAAGAGTCAGTTAATTGTTACAAAAGTGCATGTGATCGCTTTGGTCTTACTATAAATGTCAATAAGACTAAAGTCTTGGCACAACCTTCACCAGGCACACCTATTCCTCAGTTCAATATCTCCATCTCAAATTTGCCATCAGAACAGGTACCTGGGCAGTACCATTTCTGTGAGCTGTACCTGTGAGTAGGATGTGGATAAGAGAATTGGCGCAGCCCATGCAACATATGGACGATTAGCGCACCGGGTCTTCATGAATAAAGATCTGTCCATGAGTACAAAGCTTATGGTGTACAAAGCAGTAGTCATTTCTACATTGTTGTATGGCTGTGAAACATGGACCCTTTACCGACGTGATCTTAGGAAGCTTGAGCGTTTCCACCTACAAAAACTTCCATCAATCCTGAGGATTAAATGGGAAGACCGCATTACCAATATTGCTGTTCTGGAAAAGGCTCAAACCAACAGCATGGAATCATCCATAATAGGTCACCAATTTAGATGGATTGGTCATGTCCATCGGATGGATGATGTGAGATTACCTCGTCAAATGCTATATGGTGAGTTATGCTATTGCACCAGACCTCATGGTGGTCCTAAGAGGCGCTACAAGGCCCAATTTATGCAGACCCTGAAATTGGCAGGTCTTGATTCACAAACCTGGGACATGCTGGCTGAAGATCGCTCAACTTCGCGCCGTACCATCTCAGATACTGTAAAGGCGTTTGAAAGGGATCGACGCACACATGAAGAGGCCAAGCGTCAAGCTAGGAAACTTCGAGCAGCCCAACCACGTCCTCCTCCAGCAATACTATGTGACTTGTGTGGACGCTTGTTCCATGCCAGGATTGGACTCTTTAGTCACCGTAAACACATCCATAAACTGGACTGAAGGAAGAAGATTTATACTCGTATTCGAGTTAAAGCCGATGATGATGATGACATCTTTCTTTCATTGTCTAAAAGAGACATTAGGAAAGGGTGTTGTGCGATCAGAGTATTCCCATCCTAAAACCAAAGCTGTTGCCGTTTCTCAGCTAGCACCATTGGTCACCAGATGCTTGGGTTATGTTCTGAATAAGAACCATCGCATACGGGTGCTAAGCCTTGAAGCTTCCCACTACTCTTTTGTTTCTTGCGAGTGGCTTTCGAATATCCTAAATGAATGGAATCATTTCACACCAAATATCTTCTGGAAATGTATTTTAATACATATTCGGCCATGTTAGCTCAATTGGCAGCCAAAAAACAATATTTTGCAAGGTGACCACCTCCTATTCACTGATATAACACCAGAAATTCAATATCACAAGTAGCATATTGCTGCTGCCAGCACACAAACAAAACCAGTCTTAACATCCTGAAGCTGCTAGGATTTGATTTGGGCATGTTTGCACAGATAACGTTGCTATTCTGAATGACGACAAATTAAGACAAAAAAGAGGGGCAATAAAAGAAGTGTATGAGAACAGGAAGGAGAGGAAGAGCATAGTAATAGAGGCTTTATACAGTGTAACACTAAAGAAACTAACTTACAATAGAGGAGCTGGCTGCAATTGGTAGTGCTGAAATACGAATCATGTTTTGAAATGGAATGATGAAAATCAAACTGGAAGATTTATTGAAAGCTGCATTTTTATTATTAACTCGTGCAAGAATTATAACATTGTTATTGCCTTCAGTTCCTGAATTACATTTTCTTGTTTCTCTTAGTTTTGTAATTTTCATAGCATAGGTATTGAACCCTTATTAATCTATCGATGAATAAGTCTTCATGATTTTATTATTATTATTACTGAAGCCCAGGCAGTACATGTTGAAATTGACAAAGGGGGAGCCAAGGTAGTGTGTTGCAACGATTACAACAGAAGCAGCTTGGTAGTTATTCCTGAAGACGACCGGTTAAGCCGAGTTCAAGGACAAATTCTGTACCAACGCGCACCTAAATTGGAGTCATTAGGGGAGTGTCATGAGTTAAGTTTCAACCGATACAGGATTGAATCAGCCAATCAGAAGAGACCACGCCAAAGCCACGCGGTGAATTGCGTACCCTGGAAAAAGGCGCGGAAACGCATATCTAAAGAACCGCCGATCCGAATTAATTCCGCATAAGTGCATTGAGACGTTGGGATAAATTGAAGAAGATTGATACTAGTACCAAGTTGGTGAGGTGAAAACTCCAGATTATTTTTACAAATTCTCCCCACCCTACCTCATTCTGTCAGTTTCCAATAAATTGAACGGTGATGAGCTGTTTAGGACACAACTTTATTGAGCTCTGGTGAGCAACGTTCACGTCAGTCTGCATCACGATTTTTCAAGCTCTAATGAGCATACCTTACTAACATTTCATTTTGTGCTCAAGCGAGCAGAGTTCACGTGTAGCAGTGGAGATCTCTAGGCGAGATAAGAGCTGTACGATAGACATGTTTAAGACTTGTTTTCAAGCCAGTGGCGATGAGTTTGAAGTGTGTAATTTTATGTAAATTTTGTATTATATTTTTGAGTGATATTTGTGCGTGTGTTAAGCAAATGCTAAGATAGGGCAAGTCTACGATCAGTAATCGCATAGGATATTATTGTGAGTGAAAGTAGTAGCTCATAGCGATTATAGCTAGGCAATATTATTAACATTGAACATTTCTGTCCAAGAAACTACGCCAAGATGCCCGACGTATGGTCGTGTGATGGAATGATGTGCATCGCCTCTACAACTACATCGACGATGGAGGGCTAGATTTCCCGTAGGGAAATGCACCGGGATGAAGGTTAATGTTCTGCAAGCTGAAACGGTGATGTACAAACATTGATTTACTCAATATGTAGTTAGATAAGGCGCGGGAACGTTGTAAATAGTTCATTCTTTGTTTTTCTTGTGTTTAGATTTTTTGTGTGCCGACACTACTATCTTTAAATGTACGTTGGCGCGTGGCCAAATTTGTTTGTTGTATATTTTTCTTTGGAGTCATATTTAGTGTACACGGCGTGTGTAGTTGATTTTATCCATGCGAATGCGAAACTCGTTACATTCGATAAGTGGTGCTTTATTAAAATTCTTTTTTTTATAGGAAAGGGAGGTAATTATTGTAAGATTTTGATGAACAGGTTTCTATTCATACTAGGGTTGCCAAGCGCAACAAATTAAGATGTAACTGTAGAACACCTTAGTTCTATTTTTTTTAGATTTTTTTGAGTCCTTTTCAGGTTCTTTAGTCACGGACTAGATTGGAAGCGCAAGCTGGTGGAAAATATTTTATGTCATTTATTTCAGGTTTCTGTCAAACTCATACGTGTGATTCTGTGTGTGTTCTTGTGTCAGGTGTGTGTATTGATTCTTCGTGATGAGGGGTAGGTGGTGCTACCGCCCTCATATTATTGTTGCTGTTGTATTTTTTGATGGAAAGGCAGAGCGCTCTTGGAGGCTACTGTACCTTGTCCAGTGCTGATTCTTGGATTTCCTAGGGGAAATGCTGAGATATTTTATTCTGACACACACACGTATTATGTGCTTTGGGTGCACGCTTCTTCGAGACTCGAACCCATGCCACGGCAGGTCGAGGTTATTGACACGTGGGTTGACAGATGTGCAGATTTCCACTTAGCGCCCGTCTAGGTTCTGGTGACTCATCTGTTAGGCAGTCCAGCAGACCGACTGACCCCTATAAGCTATCATTAGCAAACCTGTTCTTTTGTGATGGTCATTGGACCATAATTAATTGGGGAGTTCGCCATGTCTGTTACGAATTATCGCATATCGTATGAATGGAATATTGTTTTAATGATGTAAATGTTGGCTTTGAGCCTAGTGATTTCTATGACTCATTTCATGTTAGTTTGTCTGTTGTGACACCTTGTGGTGTAGTTGTATTTACTTGTAAAAGTGGCAAGCGGTCATATGTGTATTTCCTTTGTTGGTCACGTGTTAATGTACTTGTGTTGATTTTGTAAAGTCCTAATTTTAGGCATTAATGTTTTTGCTACGGCAGTTCCTTGATTCCAATTTCATGCGGAAATTATTTGTTGTTTTATTTAGTGTAGGAAGTGTCGGATTAATTTAATTTGTGTATAGTTGGTTCCCCGCGTCTGTCTAGCTCTAGACAATGTAGATTCGTCCTCTGAAGGTTTACCGGATGGTGACGAATCTCGCATTTATTTGTACTCATCGTTAAGCATGTAGAACAGCCGCACACGTACACAATGTCATTGAAGTATTTGGGACATTTGGTCCAGTTTACAATCTCTCCTGAGATTAGGCCTAGTTATGGCAAGTAATTAATTCAAGTGGGAGTCATTTGGGAGATCTTGTTTGTTTATTTTTATTTGTAAATAGTTGATCTGTTATTAAATTCATTTGTTTTAACCCTGGTATTCACTTCTTCCTGCATGTTATTTTGTTATGTGTTACCCTGCATGTTATAGAAGCGCTTTAACAACAACTTACGAAATGGACTGTTACACCCCCCCCCCCCCCGAAACTGAGTCTCATATGCTTCTTTGCAAGGGTTCAGTATATTTTTCTCCAGAACTATTTACCGGGTTGAAATGAAAATACACATCCACATTCTGAACCACATAATATACAATTGACTGGAAGCATCAAAAATTAATAATAATTTTAGAAGCCTTTCAAAACTCAATTAATGAAACATTTAAGAAACTGTTCCACCAAATAAGGTTCCTTATGCTATAATATATGTGTGTGTTAAATTTTGAGGTGATATCTGCATGGGTGTTAAAAAAGACAAGTACCCCAATGGAGTGATACAAAATATTAAAGTAAATTATTAAAATGGTTCAAATATCAACTGTACAAGCTATTATACACTTTCCTTGACTCATAAATACATGTACATATTTATATTGGTCTGTGTTAAATATCACAAATGTTATGCAGGTATTGTCTCCTCATAAGTTAGGAACCATTCCAGCATTTTCATGGAGTATAAGTGGGGAAACCTTGGAAAACCGTTTCCAGGATGGCTGAAGTGGAATGTTAGCCACTGCACCACAAGGTCGACATTTTTTAAAATATATATATTCTGATATTGGAACAGATATGCTTTTGGCTGGGGTTTATCTGGGATTACCGTGGACAATTTGGTCAAGAAATTTCCAACACCTAGTTACTAAGGCAACACGTACTCCTAGTTCCCACTCATTGAAGTATGTGCAATCGCCATTGTACTTGTAAGATGAATAGAAACATATCCATGATTCTATAACTTAACTAAGTTTTCGTTCTGCAACACCATAACTGTTATTGTTTTTAGACTATTGTTTCATGTTGCCTCACCAAAGCTTAAATTTATTCATTTATTCCCTGATTCTCATCCTGTTCTTGTTTGCTTTATGTTTCAGATGAGGATGGGATGTGATATTTCCCTTAATCCTACTTATTAATGAATCAAATTCACTCTGCTCTTCAGATTCATGAGCACATCTCATGACCATGATACAAATTGCAACATAATAATGTTCTCCAACATGCTGAAATTTGGCTTTCCGTATTGAGTCATTATTTTAAAAGTTAATTCGCTCTTGTTGATTCGAAAACATTTCACTTCCACTCAAGGTCCCATACTGGGTTGAAAATTCATTTTTAAAGAGTTTATCAACTACTGAAAGAGGGAACATAAAAACAGTCACTCGCTGTCTCCAAGTACCTATCGCCATTTTCCAGTAGTAGATCTGTCTTCAGGCAGTGCAAAGCTGAGGAAGGGTTATGTCCTTGTGAGAAGAGAGATGTCTGTCTCCTTAGGGATGAACACACTGCCTCCTGCTACCAAGAAACGTAATTCCCTGTTTTATTTTTTGTGTTATGTTTCTGTAATTTACATAAAAGAAAGGAAGCTATGCTTCTGTAATAAAAGGTTTTAATTAAAATTATTTTTTAACATTCATTCTTGTATTTTTCATCAGTAAAATAGCATTATCCTTCCATTTCTTCTTGGCTGGCTGCATAGGACAGTGGTAAGGGTTCTTGCCTGCTGTGCCCAGGGTTGTGGGATCGAATCCCTGAGAGTATATTTACTAACATGTTGAGGGCACAACATTTCTGGCCTCTCTAAATCTACAGTAGTTACAAGGGATGTAAATCCCATTCCAATATTGTCATTATTATTAATAGCAATAGTTTTATCAGATTTAGCAGAATATACATGCTTTGAGTACGGTACTTTGGTTTTGGGAGTGATTATTGTATTGAGGGACAGAACATCAAATGTTTTTCAGTCTGTCGCCCCTTAGCACTTCAGTTTTTAACATATTTTGTACGTTGCTGAAGAAGGGCTCAAACTCGAGCCCAAAACAATTGTACAAGTTTAAATTACATGTAGTACGTGTCAATTAGATGGAAGAAATTACGTATGTACTGTGATTTAAGAAAGAGGGGGTTGTCAATAGCAATTGCACCTGAGGGCTAGCTTACATTGGATAAGGGTCCATGTGAGATTTGGAAGCTCTCGCAATATTGATACTGTACACATAAGAACTTTTATTTTTCAATTTATATACTTCTATAGCAGGCCAACGCGAGCACTTAGTGCTTGCGCGCACTGAGCGGTACTGGTGCTCTTCCCCTCCCTCCCCTCTTTCTCCACAGTCAGACTTGGATGATGGGATTGATGGGCAATGTATCAATGACCTCGCTTTCATGAACGACATTACGGGGCTTTTAAATTATTTAAATATCTCGTTGCAAGGCAAAAATGAATTAATCAATACTACGTGTGACCGTATTGAAAGTTTCAAATTGCAGCTTGTGCTTTTTAAAAGTCAACTTCAAGAAGAAAATTGGGACAATTTTTCCTCTCTAAACTCCTTGAATGTAAGTACTCGAACAAATCAGTGAGTAAGCGGAAGCGTTACACTAATTGCATAAATAATTTGAAGAAATAAAACAAGAAAAACCGACACTCAAAGTTTTTAAGACACCTTTTTCGGTTTGCCCAGAGGATGCCCCATCAAATCTCCAAGTGGAGGATAAAACTACAGTGCGATTCAATTTTGACAGGCCGCTATTACAATGGCGATTTGATTTGATTTCATTTTATAAAGTCATTGAGGAACAAGAATTCCCGAGGATTCATGCCCTTGTCCTGAAATGTGTTGCTATGTTTGGAACAACATTCGTTGGTGAACAAATGGTTTCAATTATGAATATTAACAAAACAAAAACAAGGTGAAGTTTGTCTGATGCTTCCTTGGAAGCTATACTTTGGATTGTAACTGCCAAAAAGATTGTTCCAAATATTGGAAAATTATTGGCTTAGAAGCGATGCCAAAGATAAACAAAGAATCTTGAAAATTAGTGCAAAATCTGGAGAGCAATAAAACTATTATTTCTGTCTGTACACAAAATTGGCATTATTATACATTTTCATACAGGTATGCCGCCTGACGCACGCTAATTTGCCCAGCCCCATTCACCAAATAGCAACACGAGTCTCGCCTCGCTAAGCGCTGTCACTACACGTCCCTCTCCTGCATCAGAGCACCGGTGCTTTTTCTGGTGCCGGCCAGTGCTCGCTAAGCACCTGAGTTGGCGTGGCCTGCTCTATAGGCATCAGCAAGTGACATTAATGAATTTGCCATTTTGGACCTCTCTCCATTAGATATTTGTCTTATGAGATCACCTAGAGTATAGAGAAAATGACCTTTTACACCCCACTCCTAAACCCTTTATGGAATAGTGATCTCTATATTAACCACCTGTCATAAGGACAGTTTATGCTTTCAAAGATGCTGATAGTTGAATCTTTAAGCCAAATTTCAGAGAATTTTCATGCCAAAGTTCTAGTATTTCTAAAATTCATATATACCTACGTATCTACTTGACGTAATGTGTTGGATAAGATTTTTAAAAATTTAAACTAAAAACATTAAAATTAAAGTTTAGAAATAAAATAGAAATATAGAAATAAAATTAACAATAATATAAGAAATATTGTAACCTTTATGCATCTCTGATTGCATAAATTCTACATATTTATTTCTACAAGATTTTATTCATGGTTCAAAGCCGGTGTGAGAATAGATGTTGCTGTGGAACAGAGAAATACAAAGCAAGATTCGTACGTGACTCAAAGCGACTTTCACCCAGCGCAGACAAAGGCGGTAGGAAGAGAAAGCTAAACATCTGGATACCACATGGGATCACGGCCGCGCAGAGGTCCTTCAACTACGCGGGAGAATGCGCAAAATTCAACGAACACTTAATAGATAAACCCCGCCCATTTGAGAGAAATTGGAGCAATAATTAAAATACAGAAACAGGAGTTACACCATCGTGTAGGGGAACATCCCAGCCTCTCAGAAGTATCGTCAAAATATAAATTGGATCATTCTGTGATTTTTGCCAGAATTAAAATGAAATCAGGGGGTGGATTTAAAACTACCAATAGCAGCAAGGGACGCGAGACGCGACCAAATTCCGCCGTAATTAAGGAACAATGAAGGAAATTACGGAGCTCATTATATACGGATCCAGCGATCGGATTTTGGATAAAAAGAAGTCATTGAGACATTGGAAATGAGGACGTTCTAAGGAGCTAGTTTGCATATTCGTGTGAGTGTTATTATGGAAATAAATTTTAAAAGCTCCCTACTCCAAGTCCCCCTAAGAGAAATCATATAAATAATGGTTGAAGACGCAGCCAAGGCAGTCTACTTTTGGGCATTGCTGGAGGCGGAAGCTCTTGCCCCGGGACGATCAGAAATACCGTGAAATATAAGTGCGGTCTACTTTTGGGCATTGCTGGAGGCGGAAGCCCTTGCCCGGGACGATCAGAAATACCGTGAAATATAAGTGCAGTCTACTTTCGGGCATTGCTGGAGGCGGAAGCCTTTGCCCGGGACGATCAGATTTTACATGTTTTTATAAGTTCTGAAAAGTAACATTCTGTACTAGCTTTATCAGTAGAAGCAGTCATTCCTCTGAAATTTGAATATCGCTAAGTATTCGCGAGTGCGAATTAGGACAGTGCATACCGTAACAGTGCGACGCAGTTATAATGATAAGGAATAGCCGCACGAGCTATTAGTAGATAAATCAGTAATCTAGGAAGCTATTGAACTGTCAGCTGAACTAAGTAGGCTGATGATAGCTAATAGGAGATAGGAGCTTCATATGCGAGAACTGTGCATTGTGATAATAATAATAATTCACAGTGGACCTTTGCTTTGGTGAAATTTGGAAGCCGTGTGTAAATTATCCTCCTTGCAAGATGAACCAACTGATCCAGAAGACTGATAACAAGGACCAGAGCATCGACAGGATGTATACGAGATAAGTAAAATATTGTATGGGGCATGTTTGCCATAGCGCATCCCATCATGGGAGTCGGATAAGTTTATCTCGATCATAAGCAATTATGATAAAACAGATATTTTAGGCATAGCAGGCATGTTTTGTGTAGATTTGTGTATTTATCAGTAATGAATAGTTTTTGTGTGTTTTATAACGTAAATGTATTGGAGCATCAAAATTTTTGTTTAAAATATGTTTTGTTTTGAGTGTCAGTATTTTGCTGAATGCATAATTAAGGGGATAATTGGTTTGATGTGCTTATGCACGAGATTAACGTAAAAGCTAATATGGGAAGGATAGCTCGATATTGTGACAAGACCAGTAAGTAACATTGAAACTATGTGACAGTAAGTACGGTAATTGATAATCACACTAATGCAAAGAAAGGTAAGACAATGGCTGGATGATAATAAAATTTTTCAGAAAAGGTTAAGAGTTGATCCTGGGTTGAGTTGAAATTAATAACGGAAGTGGTATTCCCGTTTCTTCAATGATATAAATGGTAAGTGAAATTAATAACGGAGGTGATATTCCCGTTTCTTCGATGATATAAATGGTAAGTGAAATTAATAACGGAGGTGACATTCCCGTGTTCTACGATGATATAAATGGTAAGTGAAATGATTGAGTTCATTGTCTGATGAGAGCCCGCTTTAGCTCCGTCGGAAAGGTAATTGTACAGCTCGAACCCCAGGTAGTCAAAGAGAGATTTAAGGAGCAGGTAGAGGGGCCACGGCCAGCCGCCTGGATTCTAAAAGCAGCAATGAAGGTTATTGCCGGCCCAGCTGAATGGTGTGGTGAGGGTGTCTGTCACAAGGTCGAGGATGTAGTGTTATTTCTATAAGGGAAAGGAGTTTGGTTTCCCAGGGTTTCTTAAGTACCGCTTTAGGAAGCGACGTATTGTATTGCCATTTGTTTTTTGAGTGCATTCATTATAGTTGTTTGTTTATTAATAATAACGGGGCACCGGCCGCCGAAGTATTTATCTGGTGCTTCATGTATGATGACTTGTTTGTTTTACCATATTAACCGAGTTATGGCTCTGAGAGAATTACTTGTTTGTAAAGTTAGGAGTACACACATGCCTGTGGTCTAGAATAAGTCTGTTGCCTTCATTATCTGACTCTTGTGAGGAAAGACGACGATTGTACGAGAGAACATGTCCGAGCTCCCAGAAACCAATTTTGCAAGTTATGAACATGAGTGCACATAGTTGTTTTGATAGAATGGCTGGGTTATATAAGCCATAGTTTCATGAACTAAGTCTGTTGACGTTAATTTTTGAACTTGAAGCAGTGGACTGCAGTAAATTAGAGTATTTTTCTTTTCCTGGTTTCAGCCATAGTGATAAATTTACATTTTTGCATTTCTTTTATGTTGATGATTAGAGTAATTTAAGGGAGTTTATTTTGATGTTTATTGTCTATGGATGGGAGAATGGGAGATGATGTTTTTTGTGAATAAAGTTATTTTTATTAGGAGTTCTCTGACATACTGATTTCTAAGTTAAGCCTCCTGTGATCCTCGACGATATTCCTAGGATGTTTAGAATAAGTTAGAGCCACCCCGAACAGATCACTACCCGAGCCAGAGTCGGCATCCTAGAAGAACACTGTAGGGTACATATGGATTGGGTGATAACGTGGTAGTTATTCATGTCCATATTAGTTTTCTTTTATTTATTAATGGATCACAGTGATGGAGATTGTCAGAGAGTAGCTAGCCGGAGCCTGCTGAAGTTTACGTGCCGCTTTGAGGCCATGTAAACAGATGTAGAGCCTTCCCCCCAACTTAAATGTCGCCCAACGGTGTGGCCAAATTAACAAGTAATTCAGGGGAAAGTAAAGCCAGGAGTTTGTTTAAAATAAATAGTCGAAAATGCTGAGTTTATTTTGCATATTTAGGTAGAAGCAGCGTTTTCGTGGCGCCCTTATAATTGAATAATTAGTAGCAAACTCCAAATGTATGTTGTAGGACGGCGCGAACCGTAAAAGTCATGTCAGTACTTTATTGACAGGACTGGGAAGTTAAAATTAACGCAGAAGGGTAAACTGAAAATTTATTCACAAAAGCAGACATCAAATAGGCAGCTCTTCAAGCAAATAAAAGTAATTAATGGGGAATAACGTAGATTGGGATAAAGCGACTCATTTCATGATTGCAAAAGGTGGGTGGGTGAGGCTTCATGCCCCAGTCTTCTCAAATAAGTGTTATATTTTGTGCTATGGCTTCAGTGGAGGAAATTCGAGCTATTATTGAGAGTTCAGTAGCTAGGACAATGGAGCAGTTCGAACAATTTAAGAGGGAGTGTAGGGAACAGAGTGAAAGAAACAATACACGTATCTCAGAAAAGATAGCGAACAGAGTGAATTAAACAATGCACGTATCTCAGAACAGATAGCGGAACAGAGTGAAAGAAACAATACACGTATCTCAGAACAGATAGCGGAGCAAAGCAGGATAAATAATGCACTACTCACGGATCAAAGTACGATTACTAATACACAGTTAACGGAACAAATTGCAGAACAGGGTAGGCGGAATAATGAAGTATTAAAAGAGGAATTAACGGAACAAATTGCAGAACAAGGTAGGCTGAATAAGGAAGCATTAAACGAGGAATTGACGGATAAATTAGCAGAGCAGATGGCTAAGATCACACTTGAAACTACCGCACAGTTAGGACAGATGGAGATGAACCTAAGGCAATCAATAGCGTTCAGTGAAGAAAAGACGGCAGCGAAACTCATACAACTGGAAGAAATATGTAATGCTAATACAGAAGGGATAAAGATAGAACAGTTAGCGATCCAGGCTACAATGAAAGGAGTAGACAATGAAGTTAAGTCTGCGGCAAAGCAATTGCACAGTTTAGAAGGGGAGATGACAGAGATTAGAACGGAAATAGACAAGGCAGCTTTGACTACAGCAGAACGATGGAGTATTCAAGAGAACGAGAATGATGCACTTAAAGAGAGTATCCGTGAAAGTAATGAACTGATAGGAGGCAGACTCGATCAGCTGGAAAGTGATAAGAAGGAGGGAACGAGAAGAGAGGAAGATAGATATGAGGCAATAAGAGTAGAAATAAACAAGACATGCCAACAAATTGGAATTGACGGGAAAGAGGATAGAAAGAAACTCATACAACAGATGGAAGAGAACCAGAAAAGGATAAAGGAGGTCGAACTGAAGTTACTAGGGAAAATAGAGGGGCAAGAACGGAAGATTCTTAAGACAGAAATACAGTCTTGGCAACAGCAAGACATGCTTCTCGAACTAAAAGCTCATAACAACAGTAAAGGGACAAGCGGTATGGCTATTAATTTCAACACAAGCCAGACTCAGGTAGAAGGAATGAATGGACTTAGTCCAAGCCGCGCGACTACAGGTAGCGAGAATCAGGAAGGTTTCCAAACGTTTAGAGGACACGCCTCAACACCTCAACAGCCGACTGGCGATAATAATAATAATAATAACCCAACTACCCAGTATGTACAAATAATTAGAATGCAGGAAGATCGCCCGAGGAAATTTAATAATGATGGATCACAAACGCCGAAAGCTTTTTTAAAAGATTTAGAACACTACCTTACAGACAGTAACATTCCTGAGAACAAGAAACTCAGAGTAATAGAGAAATTACTTGCGGATAACGTCTTGACGTGGTTCAGGAGTTTTCGCTACACTTTTGAAGACATGGCTAGCTTCAAACATGCATTTCTACGCCGTTATTGGAGCATGTCCATGCAGCACAGTCTGAGGATGGAATTGTATAGCAGGAAGTATCATGCTTCACAGCCAACACGTTATTCAGAATATTTTTCGGCTCAGTTACTCAGGTTAAAAGACATGGATATTTTACCACCGGAGTCAGAACTGGTGATGACAATTGGTAAACAGCTTCCATTACCAGTACAACAGTTCTTAATAGCAGCGAACGTCTCGACCGCACTACAAGCAGAGGAGGTGTTACGCCAACTTGATGAAACTTCGTTAAACACTCAGAATAGGCACGTCAGAGTAAGTGACAGCGCAGCGCTGGTACACCAGGCCGAACTAGTCAAAACTAGAGAGCAGAGCACCAATACAAATGTTAGCCATAAGAGCGGAAACAACAATGGAAGGCCAGACTCGCCAAGAGAAGAGCAAAGGAGATATGAACCAAGGAACGAAAGGAACTGGCAGCCGCAACAGTACAGGAGGAATGAATGGAAAGGGCGTGGTCGCGAAGGTCCATATCATCATCGCAGATATGATAGAAGAGAAAATAGAACGTGGAACCGAGGACGAGATGAGAACCGAGGATACACGGAAGACAGCCGACGGGAATGGCAGAGCAGACACGAGGCATCACAACGATACCTAGATGAGTTGCATCGCAGCCAAGAGACGGACAAGGATCGCTGGCGAAGGACGATGGAAAATCGCGAGAATCCAGATGTGGAGATCACTGGAGCAGAAAGTGAATTAGCGCAACAGCATCGCGAGAGTCAAAATGATAAGAGGCAGACGGGGGCCATTAGCAAAAAAAAATGTACTAGAGGATGAAGGAGATAGTCTAATTTTCACGCCAGATAGAACACAGTGGTTGATAGCGAACATTGAGGAATGGGTCGCAAACCCTGATGATTTTACGAGTGAAATTATTCAACCGGAACAACAATGTTTGAAGAAATTACCAGTCATTATTACGAGAATAGAGGGACTAAGAGTAAAAGGATTAGTGGACACTGGGGCACAGCTATGTCTAGTATCAGAGGCATTAATTAAAGCTCTAAGCGAGAAACGGAGAATACCTACGATTCCGGTACCACAGGTCAAAATTAGAGGAGTAATTCCTGAAAAATCAGCTGTATGCAAATTTCAAGTACAATTGGATCTAGAAATATTAGGACATACTTTCTCACACGTATTCATGGTGATGAACAAGATGAGCGTAAATCTGATCTTGGGCGCGAATTTCATATACGAGCACCAAGCAGTGATTGACCTGCGCAACAATGTAATTAAATTCAGAAATATGGAAGGATTATCAGCGGTGGAACTGAACATGAATAACCACGGCTTAGATAGAGATGCTGACATTTGGACGCTGGAGACGATTCCTGAGGAAAAAGAAGAGAAAAATCAAGCAGATGAAGAGGACCCGAACACAGGACTCCTGGAGGAAAAGCAAGAATTTGAAGATGAGATGTGGTCCATGGCAGTAGAAGAAGATGGCAACAAAGACAGTTTTGAGACACTTTTGAAGGAAAAATTAAGAGAGGCGAAGCTAAAGCTCTGCCGTTTCTTTGTGGACCCTGGACAATCCACTTGGTCTACCTCCAGTAGTTCTCCTTTTACCACTTAAACCAAGCTTCCTTCTCCCAATGGACTGTAACGTGTTTTTCGGGGGATTTTACACCACTGGCATAAGTCAGTAGGAAGCCATTCTATATTTATTTACGCGGCAAATTGTTCAGCCAAGAGAATTTTTCATGTTAATTTATTATTATTATTAACTTATTATTATTATTATTATTATTATTAAGGTATTTTTGGAGCATTTTTATAAAAGTATAAGCATACAGATAGGTTTTCTATGTCATAGAAAACACTATCAAGCAAATTATTACGAACAACATTATCATAGAAAATTATATGATTACGGAATTTTACGGAGTTTTGTCAGTTAGGGTATTATGAGAGAGATGACTCGTTGGGAATTCAGATACAGGCTTAGTCTTCTCAAGAAGTATGTCGCAAGCCTGGGTTGCAGCGTGAAGAAAAGGTGAAATAATCTGGAACGGAAAACGACATCATCCGCGCGCCGTGTGTATTGAGCCTAAGGAGGGGAGTAGCGGGGTGGCACAGCCAATCAGTGGAGACCACGTAAGGTGGAAGTCGGGACCGGAGTGGGGGAGCCGAGGAGTGGATATATCGTTTGGTGCGCCGTGGAGTAAAGGACTATCTGTGTAGAACTTAACGAGTATGGTTCCGCGTGTGAGTGGCTCCGATGTTCAGTGGAGTGAGGGACTATCTAGGTAAAACTTAACCGGTGTGGTTGTACGAGTGTATGGCTCCGATGTTCGGACCATAAAGTCACCAAATCTACAAGTATATCATCTACTAACGAAGGAGACGACGACGTCCAGGAAACAGTGGGAAGCTCTCTTCATCATCCAGTACGAGGGAAATGCTTCGGCAATTTCCAGTGGTAAGCGCGAATGACGCAGAACTACTCAATCTCTCGTTTCTCTTTGTTTTATATTCAGTATTCAGTAACGTCATAGCTTGGGAATAAGAATAAAATCAGTAATTTATCCGAATCCGTTTTCATGTAATTTTCTAGCGGTAATATTCAAATCGCAAAGCTCCAATTTAAATTTTAAACTTATTATTATTATTAATTTTGCATTACTTGTTTTATATAATAAATTAATTTCTTTTAACCATGCAATCTTTGCTTTTAGTAGGTAGCATTACATATAGACCAATTCCTTCTCCTGATACAATTGTTTGTTGGGTTATTGATCAAATCATACCACGACCTGAGTGAATAGATTCTTGAAGGTGTTTTACCAGAGCTAGGTGTTGTTAAATACAAATTTAGATTTCAACATTGCGTTGAGGTCTTGGCGCTCATTAAAACAACATATCTTAGGCAGAGTAAATATTTCAAAGTGCAAGTAAGGACCAGTCAAAAACGTTTCATTTGTACGCTCAACGTGGAGCAAAGCAAAAAATGTTACATTTGTCGCTACCAACTTGGGGCTGAAAACCTAATAACATTTGTGGAAGGAGAAGGGTATATATTTCTGTGCCTGTATTTTGGGGGATATTTGTCTTTATCAGTGTATATCATTTTGGGGGATGAGAAAGAAAGACAGATGAGGTTACGTAGTGGTCATCAACTGGAGAGTGATGATACGAGCAGTATGTCGAGTGATGGTAGTACCGGGGTAGCGGAGGTAAATCCCGATACTGAAACAGGGAGTGTAGGCGGCCAACCAGAATTAAAAACTTTACTTCTCGAGTTCATGTTTCAGAACAAAGTTAGTAGTGATGCCTTAAATAAAAAATTAGAACAAAACAACGCTAAACTCGAGCAAAATAATGCGAAACTAGAACAAAACAGTAGGGAAAATAAAGAAAGTACAGACGCTTTAAATGCTAAACTGGAACAAAACAACCCTAACTAGAACAAAACAGTAGGGAAAATAAAGAAAGTACAGATGCCTTAAACGCCAGATTAGAACAAAACAGTAGGGAAAATAGAGATAGTACTGAAACTTTAAATGCTAAATTAGAACAAAACAGTAAACAAATGAGCAATAAATTAAATGAGAAATTTGAAGAGAACAATCTAAAACTAGATAAGAAATTAGAGCAGATTAGAGGAGAAATCAGAGGGGTGATGGAAGAGAAGGCTAAAGAGATTATTGCAGATGTAGACAGAAAATTAGGAAAAGTACAGGAGGAGTTAGAAATTAGAATCAGTACACAGGCTGAAAATTTAAAAGAACTAGTGCAACTGGAAACACAGCAGGTCAACAAACAATTGGGGGAGAAATTGACAAAATTCAGGTAGCTACTAAAGAGGTTAAGGAACAGCTGGGGGGTAGAATTGAGAAAGTCCACTCGCAAATAGTTGCAGAAGTAAATGATTTAAGAGAGAGTAATAGAGAGAGCATTAGCAAGATTGAGGAGAAACAAGCAAAGCTATATGATTAAGTAGAAGAATCAGAAGGAAACATTAAATTAACAGTAAACAGTATTGAGAGCAAGGCTGAGGAGAAAATTGCAGAATTAGAATTAAAATTAAAAGCTAGGATCAGGCAAGAAAATAGTCAGAATAGGCCAGTTTTTGTGAATAGCGCACACAGGGAGGTAGAACTGGGTAAGTTCAGCAATCGACAGGGGTGCCCAATGGAGTTCATGAATACTATAGAAAATAAATTCGGGGAGAGGTTGGAAAATGGTTGTATTGAGTGGTGCCAGGTAGTTGAAATTTTAGAACAAGTGTTTGTGGGGGAAACGAGGAATTGGTTTGCTGTCTACAGAGACAAGTTTACTGATATTAATGATTTTAAAATGAAATTTTGTGAAAAGTTCTGGAATGAGGTTATTCAGTCGCAGCATCGTGAGGGAGTAGTGTGTGGTAAATATAACCCTAAAAGAAGCTCCACCATGACCGAATACTTTTTAGGGCAGGTATTAGTGTGTAAATATCTGGATGGCTTAAAGGAGGAAAGTGATGTGGTGAGGTTGCTACTTAGGCACTTTCCCTATAGGATCAAGGAGGCTGCTTGTATCCAGAATGTAAAGACTATATCACAAGTAGAAAATTTGTTAAGCACATTTGATGCACTAGGGAGAGGGGGTTATGAGGACAATTTCAATCGGAACCAGGGTAATAATAATAATAATAGGCCTAATGAAGCCAGGCATCAGGAAGTTCAAGGGAATGGTGGCGAAGGGGCCAACGCTCAAAATAGAAATAATAATAATAATAATCAGCTAAATCAGAACAGAGGAAATGGCTATGGTAATCAGTATCAAGGGAGGAACAATGATTTCAGGGGAAATCAAGGGAGAAATAATGATTTGAGGGGAAATCAAGGGAGAAATAATGATTTCAGGGCAAATCAAGGGAGAAATCATAATGACAATAATTACAACCAGAATAGGGGTCAAGGAAGAGGACAGCCTAGTGGTAGTAATATACAGCCAAACAATGACAACACAGCCCAGAACAACCAGACCAGTGCAATAGTTAGTTGTACTACAGCCAGCTGTAGCGGTTCTTTAAACGCGAACCAGGCTGCGAAGTAAGGTCAGAATCTCAGTCTGTAGCATGCCCTGTCCATACAATTATACAGGAACCCTATGACCTAAATGTAAGAAATGAATTATTACATGAACTAAATGATGAAGGTATTATTCAGGAAGTGGTTAGTAAGAGCCCCATAGTTAAATTCAACGTGTCCGAGGCGTATACAGATGTTTTAATTGATAGTGGTTGTATGAAGAGTTGCATAAGTAGTGCATTTTATGATAAAATGAAAGGAACTGGAGTAAATTTTGAGGAGATGCCAATTAAAAGCACTTTTGTTATCACAGCTGTTGGGAAGAGGTCTAAAGTAATTTCTAAGCAAGTTTTAGTAGACATTAAAATTAATAATCATGTAGAGAAGCAGATTTGCCTTGTAATTCCAAATTTAGTACTCAGTGTTATCTTGGGCTCAGAGTGGCTAAGTAGAGTGTCTGGTAACTTATGTTATGATGTAGGGAGTTTGAAATTTAAATGGGGAGATTCTGAAGTAGAAGTAGCGTTCAATGACCAAATCCAGAGAAGTAGTATTGTAGGTGTGATTTGTACTTTAAATGAGATATCGCCAGCCGTAGAGCGGGGTTCTCCATGTTTTATGGGCAGTGTGATTACGAACGGTAGTCTAGAGGACTCGTTACGTGATGCTGCATTTCAGGGAAATATAGAGGTGGAACAATGTGTTCGGCTCTATGATGTGTTATTGTGTAATAGGAGAGTTTTTGAGGATCGCATTGGTATGGCCAATTGCTATACACATTCATTGAACGTTATTGATAGGTCAGTATTCACAGGACATAGATATCCTGTACCTTTCGCTTATCAGAGTGCAGTTGAGGCACAAATTAACCAGATGCTTGAAGATGGGATTATAGAGCACTCTAACAGTCTGTATGTTAATTCTTTGATCACGGTACCCAAGACCGACGGCACAGTTCGTATTTGTTTAGACGCTCGTTTGGTTAACAGTAGAATTAGTTCAGATCAGTTGAAATCTATGTCAATAGAGGAATTAATGCAAACATTTGAGGGGAAGAAGTATTTCACTGTTGTAGATTTGAGTTCCAGTTTTTGGCAAGTGCCACTTATGTACGAGGATAGACCATTTACAGCTTTTAGTCATAAATATAACCTTTATCAATTTTGTAGAACACCTTATGGGTTAAAGAATAGTTCAGCAGCTTTAATTAGGGCTTTAAACATCGCATTAGGGGATAACACTGGAGAGTTTGTAACCATTTACATAGATGATATGGTAATTAGTTCACGCAGTTTTGAGGAGCATCTACGCCATTTAGATATAGTTTTTCAGAAGTTAGATCAGGCAGGGTTCACTTTGAAGCTATCTAAGTCATCATTCTGTCAGTCAGAAGTGACATTTTTAGGTCATAGAGTGTCGAGTAGAGGTGTTACACCAGAAGAAAGTAGGGTTAATAAGATACTTAACGCAGAGGTGCCACAGAATGTTAAACAGTTAAAAACATACCTGGGAATTTGCAACTTTTTCAGGAGGTTCGTTCTTAAATACTCAGGGTTGGTAGAACCATTCAGGGAATTGCTTAAAAGTGGGACTCGGTGGAGTTGGGAGTCCAAGCATGATCAGGTTTTTGGAGCGTTGAAGGAAGGCTTTGAGAAAGCTCTAGTGCTGAAATATCCTTTGAAAGATAAGGAATATGTGGTTATGACAGATGCTTCACATATAGGCATTGCTGGAGTATTATGTCGGAAAGATGATGAGGGTAATCTGTGCATTGTATCTTTAGCCTCGCGAGGACTGACAGCAGCAGAGAAAAGATACACGATTACTGAGTTAGAGCTTTCAGGTATTGTTTTCAGTTTAGGGAAATTTAGAATGTATTTAGTAGGGGGGAAATTTGAGATCCATACAGATCACCATGCATTACTATATATGAGGACTTGTAAACTCAGTTCTAACAGAGTTAGTAGGTGGATTCTTGCTCTGCAGGAATACGAATTCACAGTAAAATATATTAAAGGTAAAGATAACATTCTTGCAGACACGCTATCGAGGGACAATAATTTATGTAGGGATTATCCTGTGGTTAAAGCAGAGGACGGTATGTTAATATGTGCATGTGTGGACAGTAGCAACAGGGCATCGTTACAGACACTGAGAAATATGCTAGTGGAGCAACGTGATGACGTTGAGTTAAGGGAGCCACTGGCTAGGTTGGAAATAGGTGAAGAAGAGTATGTGAAAGTAGGACGGTTCACGTACAAGATGCAGGATGGGCTTCTTGCAAGGAAATGTGGGAATAATCGGTGGGCAATATGTGTTCCTGCCACTTTGCGGGAGGAGCTAAATTGGTTCATTCATAGGGAATTAGGACACTTTGGTGCTGCCAAGGTCTTCTATGAAATTGGTCGTGACTTCATTTGGAGTAAAATGTGAAGGGATGTTAGGAGAATTTTAGCTAAGTGTGACACCTGTCAAAGGAGTAAATATCCAGTTAAATATTTAGTGGGGGAGAGATCTGCAGTTCTCACCAGTAGTCCCGGCGAACTACTGTGTGTGGATTTATTTGGCCCGATCGTTAAAGGACAGTACGGTTACGAGTACATTTTTATAGTTATTGACGCTTTTAGTAAGTATGTCAAGCTATATCCGCTAAGGAAAGCCACGGGACTAGCGTGTAGCCGTCTGATCATTAATAAGTATGTACCTGAGTTTGGCCTTCCTCTCAGGATACTATCTGACAGTGGACCACAGTTTACTGCAAAGAAATGGAAAACCAGTATGCAGGAAGCTGGTATAACACACGTTCATTCCTCTGTAAGGTACCCTCAGGGTAATTCTGCAGAGCGTCCATTAAGGGAAGTGGCTCGTATTTTTCGGACTCTAGTGCATGACAAGCATACGGCCTGGGTTGGACATCTTCCCGAGGTCGAGACTTGGCTGAATTCTGTCCAGCATGAGAGCACGAAATTGACGCCATACGAAGTTCACTTCGGAAAGAGACCACAAAATGAACTAGCGAGGGTGTTGGGTTTAAATGAGGGTAAGGAACCGGGGATGGATTACATTGTCCAGTTGGCGAAACAGAATTTATCTAAGTCAGCACAAAAGAGAATTCGCCAACAAAAAGAAACTAAATTTGACCTATTCAAGCCGGGAGACAGAGTCTTACTTAGAGTGCCGAAACAGTCAAATAAGCTAGAGAAAGTCATGTCCAAGTTCTTTTATCTCTACGAGGGCCCATTTAGAGTTTCCAAACGTATTGGCAAAACAGCATATGTGCTGGAGGATAGTAAGGGAAACAGATTATACGGGACGTATAATATACATAGTCTACGAAAATATGTGTCATAAAGTAAGTGTGTTTAGCTGGCGAGCCAGCCTATCAAATGAGTAAGTGTGGTATTTGGTGCGTGGGAGGAGTTGGTCTTCCAGGCAGGCGTATCAGAAGTCACACAGGGGGGTAGTATGTAAGTAATTGAGAGTTTTTAATGTACAGGGAAATATGACGGAATTGTCGGATGCTCTTGAGCACTAAAATGTCTCGATACACCAAGGCCAGAATTTGGTAGCGCTGGTGAATTCCCATTTGTCTCCTAGAGATGGGTGAGCGCTTGAACAGGGTATTTTTGCTTAAGGCGTCCACGAGACAAAAGATGGGCCATCAGAAGGCGAGACAGTCCTTCATGAAACTCATACATAACAGCACACGTGATTTCTGTTTACGGCCTCGCCATGTAAGATTTGTAAGTGTGTAATTTAAGGTAATTTGTACAATGGTATTATTTGTGTGAGGAGAACTGGCCTGTGTTGAGAACTAGTATTAAGTAGAATATGGTCTACGGGAACTTAAGAAGACAGGGCGATTACGGCACAGAAATATTTGGTGTTTATGTAATGCGCATTTACTGTTTTTTTTTCAGAAGTCATTATTATTTTCGTCTATTATAAAGAGAGATTAAGTATTATGGTCACGATGCGCTGCCACAATAGTGTGATCGTGTGCTCAGTGATAGGTGAGGTTAAATTTCACCATTAGGAAGGAACCTCCAGTGAAATTAGGAAGTTCTGTGGTGATACACAAATATCAGAACACCTTCAATGCGTGTGATGTGACATCATAAATACATAGTGCTCACACATTATTTATGTCTATTTTCCCCACATAGAGAAATTTGAGAGGCGGAAATATCCGTGGAACATTATTCTATATGAAAAACATTGGACTGGTTGCGAAGAGCAATCCATAGTGACAACATACTTTGACGCAAAGTGCGTAAAGAAAATTATGAGTGTATATATATGTAATTTAGGGTGATTTCATCTATGTAATATGTATTTTGGATGGGGTTTTATTAACGTGTCTGGGATAATCGGATAATGGACCGTCGTCACGGTAAATCATCACATGATCCGAGGCGAATATGTAACGTGTTTTTCGGGGGATTTTACACCACTGGCATAAGTCAGTAGGAAGCCATTGTATATTTATTTACGCGGCAAATTGTTCAGCCAAGAGAATTTTTCATGTTAATTTATTATTATTAACTTATTATTATTATTATTATTATTAAGGTATTTTTGGAGCATTTTTATAAAAGTATAAGCATACAGATAGGTTTTCTATGTCATCAAGCAAATTATTACGAACAACATTATCATAGAAAATTATATGATTACGGAATTTTACGGAGTTTTGTCAGTTAGGATATTATGAGAGAGATGACTCGTTGGGAATTCAGATACAGGCTTAGTCTTGTCAAAAATATGTCGCAAGCCTGGGTTGCAGTGTGAAGAAAAGGTGAAATAATCTGGAACGGCAAACGACATCATCCGCGCGCCGTGTGTATTGAGGAGGGGAGTAGCGGGGTGGCACAGCCAATCAGTGGAGACCACGTAAGGTGGAAGTCGGGACCGGAGTGGGGGAGCCGAGAAGTGGATATATCGTTTGGCGCGCCGTGGAGTAAAGGACTATCTGTGTAGAACTTAACGAGTATGGTTCCGCGTGTGAGTGGCTCCGATGTTCAGTGGAGTGAGGGACTATCTAGGTAAAACTTAACCGGTGTGGTTGTACGAGTGTATGGCTCCGATGTTCGGACCATAAAGTCACCAAATCTACAAGTATATCATCTACTAACGAAGGAGATGACGACGTCCAGGAAACAGTGGGAAGCTCTCTTCATCATCCAGTACGAGGGAAATGCTTCGACAATTTCCAGTGGTAAGCGCGAATGACGCAGAACTACTCAATCTCTCGTTTCTCTTTGTTTTATATTCAGTATTCAGTAACTTCATTGCTTGGGAATAAGAATAAAATCAGTAATTTATCCGAATCCGTTTTCACGTAATTTTCTAGCGGTAATATTCAAATCGAAAAGCTCCAATTTAAATTTTAAAATTACCGTATTATTATTATTAATTTTGCAAAACTTGTTTTATATAATAAATTCATTTCTTTTAACCGTGCAATCTTTGCTTTCAGTAGGTAGCATTATATATAGACCAATTCCTTCTCCTGATACAATTGTTTGTTGGGTTAATGATCAAATCATACCACGATCTGAGTGAATAGATTCTTGAAGGTGTTTTACCAGAGCTAGGTGTTGTTAAATACAAATTTAGATTTCAATATTGCGTTGAGGTCTTGGCGCCCATTAAAACAACATATCTTAGGCAGAGTAAATATTTCAAAGTGCAAGTAAGGACCAGTCAAAAACGTTTCATTTGTACGCTCAACATGGAGCAAAGCAAATAATGTTACAGGACGTAGGCTGAACTCCTATTTGAATGCCATGACGCTTTTGTGGCATACATTTTGATTTGCTTCCTGCTGGTTTTAAACCACTGTACCGTCCAAATGTATGCAATGCAGTGATGAGCCCTGTTTCGGTTGAAGCATACTCCTTGGCATTCCTTAACATTTTCTTCACTGCAGGTACATAGATGTGAGAATGGGAGGTAATACCTCCCTTGAAATGAAAATCCACAGCCTGCTTTCAGTCTCCGACCGGGTCAGGAATGGAATGAATGAAGCCCCCATCTAGCGGCGAGGATATGAACTGTGCCGGCTGCCGAGGCCTGACGCACTCCTCTGGGGCAATGATTAAATGAATGACAGATGAAATGAAATGATAGTGGAGAGTGTTGCTGGAATGAAATTTTGACAGGGAAAACCGGAGTACCCGGAGAAAAACCTGTCTGCCTCCGCTTTGTCCAGCACAGATCTCACATGGAGTGACCGGGATTTGAACCACGGACCCAGCGGTGAGAGGCCGGCGTGCTGCCGCCTAAGCCACGGAGGCTTCTAATACCTCCTTTAATCCTACTTATTAATGAATCAAATTCACTCTGCTCTTCAGATGTTAGCACCATTGGTTCCATTTCCTCATCTCTATCTTTACTACAGCCAGCTACTGGTTCTAACTCAATGCATGGTGATTCTTCCACTGTCCCTGAAGGAATCATAGGCGATTGCTGTGTATTATTTCTTAGAGGCACAAACCAGTTTTCAGGAGCTTTTGAACCAGTAGCGACATAAAATAGGGCATGCTTTGTAGAAATGGATGCAAGATTGAAAGCAGACAGGATCTGTGGTTCACATTTTCAAATAACCGCTGACGCATTCTTGCAAAGCTTACCAGTTTGTCCAACAAAGCAGGTACACAGGCCATTACTTAGGTCAACTTCATGCTGTTGGTAGTCTGGCTGCGAACAGTGTAACAGCCATGACTGTTAGGTACAGACTGAATATCACTAGTAGTCTGGCTGCGAACAGTGTAACAGCCATGACTGTTAGGTACAGACTGAATATCACTAGTAGTCTGGCTGCGAACAGTGTAACAGCCATGACTGTTAGGTACAGACTGAATATCACTAGTAGTCTGGCTGCGAACAGTGTAACAGCCATGACTGTTAGGTACAGACTGAATATCACTAGTAGTCTGGCTGCGAACCGTGTAACAGCCATGACTGTTAGCTACAGACTGAATATCACTAGTAGTCTGGCCGCGAACAGTGTAACAGCCATGACTGTTAGCTACAGACTGAATATATCTAGTAGTCTGGCTGCGAACAGTGTAACAGCCATGACTGTTAGCTACAGACAGAATATCACTAGTAGTCTGGCTGCGAACAGTGTAACAGCCATGACTGTTAGCTACAGACTGAATATCTCTAGTAGTCTGGCTGCGAACAGTGTAACAGCCATGACTGTTAGCTACAGACTGAATATCTCTAGTAGTCTGGCTGCGAACAGTGTAACAGCCATAACTGTTAGCTACAGACTGAATATCACTAGTAGTCTGGCTGCGAACAGTGTAACAGCCATGACTGTTAGCTACAGACTGAATATCTCTAGTAGTCTGGCTGCGAACAGTGTAACAGCCATGACTGTTAGCTACAGACTGAATATCACTAGTAGGAATTTTTTCACCGATTTTCAGCGGAAGCATTGCCTTCAGCAAGGATTTGTTGTATCTTCCATTGCAGAAATCAATGAGCCTTTTCTCTATGTAAGATTCATATCTGACCAGAATAAAGTCCATTAGCTGCGAGAGATTAAATGCCATTACTCGATCAAATTTGCAATCCTTTAGGATGCGAAATACCACTTCAACATAATTTGTGGTGTTGTTCCCTATCATTGGCAAATTCTTTCTGTAACAAAGAATCCAATGACCTTTAACACCCCACAATCTGCCATGTACTTCACAAAGTTAGGGTAGTTTAGATTTGTTCCTAAAGCACAAAGGGACTCAAAATTGGTTTGTGCACAGTTTCCATCTGCACATGCTGGGCATTCCTCCGGCCGCTGTGGGAGTGACGAAGAAGTAGTCTATATTCCGTGTCTTTGCCTGTCTAAACCTCCTGCTTAAACTTAAAGTACAGTTCTTGCCTATGGGTTTTGTCGATGCCATGTTTAGTGTTACATAACCAAGTCCACACTGCTTTTAGCATGTAGAATTGGCATAACTTGGTTTCGGATTCAGGAAACAATTCCCTTAGAGGTTTTCTTTCCTTCATATCATTGTCGGTGAGAAAAACTTGAGGAAAGCCTTTTCCAAAAAATGGTTTCTCTGGCAATATTTCCAGAAGGCCAGAGAGGGCTGAAGAAAACACTACTTCTTTCTCTGTGTGTGTAATAATGACACCTATGGGCATTCCTCCGGCCGCTGTGGGAGTGACGAAAAAGTAGTCTATATTCCGTGTCTTTGCCTGTCTAAACCTCCTGCTGCATCATCAAGCACCAGTTGAGCAGTTTCATGAGCACGTCTCATGACCGGGGTACAAATTGCAACATAATAGTGTTCTCCAACATGCTGAAATTTGACTTTCCCTATTGAGTCATTATTATAAGAGTTAATTCGCTCTTGTAAGCTGGAAAACATTTCACTTCCACTCAAGGCCCCACACTGGGTTGAAAATTCCTTTTTGAAGAGTTTATCAACTACTGAAAGAGAGGAAACATAAAAGACGTCACATGCTGTCTCGAAGTACCTATCACCATTTTCGAGTAGAATGTGCAGTGCAAAGCTGAGGAAGGATTATGTCCTTGTGAGAAGAGAGATGTCAGCTTTTCTCTTGCGGAGTCAGACAAGGGGCGATATGACAAAGCTGCAGCACCTTCTATGGAATGATTATGAGGTATTCTCATGCTGACAACAGTTGGCCATATCTTCACCAAGGAATCATCGGTTTTTCTTCTAGACATCTCCACAAATCTGAAAACAAAAGTTATGTTGATTTTAGTGGTTTCAGTTTGGGTAACTCGTATACTAACAGACAGTAAAAGTGTTCCGTATTGTTTTTGTTTATTTATACTTCAGAACACTATGCCTGTATTAATAGGCATGCCTAGTGTTTACAGGAAAAGTGCTTTACTGTAACAAGTTTAAATCTATAATAAATAATTGAAGTATAATAAAGTAACAACACATAGCACACAGGGGCATATATAAGGGGGTGCTTAAAAAGAAACACATTCAGGGGCATTATTAAATACCACTGTTGTGAGGTTTGAAGCCATTTTTCAGTGTTGCCTAAGTAAACAAAAGTTTGGTCGGTCAACACGAATGTACCCAAATAGAGCTGGGTTATGCCCTGATCCTGAAATAAATTACATAAGATTAATAAATACACTAGGATGACCAGTTTCGATCATCATCAGATCCATTACACTTAGGCTATAACATCTATGTTAGAGAATACAGGTGAAAAATATATACAATATGTACAATTATTTAGTTGCAGTGTTGGTAATGCAACAGTCGGTGTATGTTAAATGTGGTATATCTAATGTTAGGTAAACTTCTAAAATAGTGATGAAAATCCGGAATTTGTCTTTTAGGGGTGATTATATGGTTTTACAAAATAAACTATGGTTATACTGAAATAATGCAAGCTTATACTTATAGAGTTGTCTCTTTAACTGGAACTTGAAGCAGTTGCGTGTTTCCATAGACACCAGTTGTAGTCGACTAACACCGAGTGTTCGCTGGGTGGAACTGGTTTACCCCTCCCCCCCCCCCCTTTAGTTGCTATGTTCTTCCAGAGGTCAGTGCCATGTATATTTGTGTGACTTTGCCAAATCTAGATAAAAGTGCATGCTATTGAATGCAGGAGTCTGCAACTACTAAAGACCGTGGAACTATCTTCGCCACGCATGGGCTAAAAAGCCATTTATACTAAGCGGTACACGGTCTATTGAAGACGTCCCGGCACCTTTAATACTGCCGCGCATATCGGCCTAGGTTTATTGCAGAAAAATGTACATAGTGGGTAGATTATTGGCTGAGGAATAACCTAACCACCAAGGGAAGATGATAAAGGAAAGGAGGTGGGTTTCGGACTGGAGAAAAAGGATAGAAAAATAGGAGGAGAGTCCCACAAAAGTTATGAATTTAACTTTAAATGCACTTAGAGGCGGTTGCCACTGCAAATCCGTTCTCTGATACCTAAAGTGGGTAAGGACCTGGTCGAAGCTAACGGGAACCGCAGCTAGGACTTGGGCGGTTTGCAAGAGAATGGCTTTAGCGTATTCCCTCTCAAGCATGCATATGCTTACTATGGGGAAGGTTGATGGTCTGGCAAGAGTAACAGACTTATTGTAGATCTGTTCAAAGGAATTCTTTTTTGACCAAGTAATTCGATGAGTACCAATAATTTGCATCGATTTTGATATTTCCAGTTTTCGAAGTTGCAGAGTTATTACCAAGCGACCAAGTGCTTCCAAGCAGGATAATGATAAAGGAATTATGCCTTTGGGAATAAATTTGGTAAATGAACCAATAGTTGCATTTAGAAATGGCTAAGCTTTTACCCAGCCAGTAGCCGACTAAAAGTTTAGGCAAAGAGAAACACTTATCTTTTTGAAAACCAACAATAAGTTTTTTGGAGAGGATCTCCACAAGCAGGAAGCTAGCGTAGCGAGCTGTGCTTGCCTTACTGGCCAGTTAGAATTAGCTATTAAAGCTAAGAGAGACTTTACCGAGATAACTACTAAGAGTTTTTGCTCAAATGCAACGAGTGGTGAAAGCCCTATCAATAGCTTTATTGGTGTTAACGAGGGCATGAACCTAGGAAGAGTCAGGGAAGACAGGATCTTGCCTAACCGTTGTACCAGAGAAATGATGAATCAAAAAAAGAAAGTTTAAGTTTATTTAACAATTCAAAGGAAGTTGATAACTTTAACAAATATATATTTTCAATTTGGTTAACAATTTTGGGGTCACAGACCTCAGAAAACATTAAACGTTTGCGCCAGGCAATTAACAATTTATTAGGTTTCAAACCATGACAAAATCCTAGCAAGGATTTAAAATAGCGAAGATAAAAATTCAAAATTTAAAGACAATTAAGGTGATTAAAGTTTAACAATAAATAGAGTACAAGGTGTGTACTATAAGAAATCTCTGCGTACCTATCTTAGAAAAAGTTACAACTTCAAAATAACAAAGAAAGAGAACAGGTAGAATGAAAGAGAAGTTCCTATAACTTCTTATATTTATGCAGAATTACTTTTATGATAGCTATGCAAAATAGAGCAGGTCACTTACTGTGAAACCTGAAGAGAAAGTCAAAAGGAAGGTTCTAGACTTCCTATGTTCAAGTAGGAATCACGAGACAAATGGGGCAGTTTCTCTTTCGTTAGACCTAGAAATAACTCACTCATGAGTTGAAAGAATTGTTTTCCCTGATTATAAGGGAGAAACAATGTAAGCTTGAACCGTGTATAAAACACGTGGTTATGCAGAAATTAATTGATGATAAACAAGCAAGATGGAAGGGCACTTCGTTAGAGTGACACCTCATTGAAAATGATCTAGAGTAACAATTTTATTAATAGGGTTTGTTAGTGGAAGGTTTAGGAAAGATCAATTGGGATTTAGGATCAATGTTCATGGCCTTATTTAAGGTAAACGGACGATCGCGACGCGGTAGAAAAGTTGAACAAGCACTAGTTATCACTATAGTCTGTTAAATGGATGAAAAGTTCACTGTGGTAACACGAAAGTTTATGGCAAAGAAAGTTATTGCAGTGATGAAAAAGGACTGGTAGCACTAGATAGGCGAAAGTCTATTGCTTGAGAAAGTTGTGTATTACAATTAAATGCGCCATAGAACATTCCAACGGTGGAAGAAAATTAGCTATTGAGCTTTAATTCAGAAGGAAGATTCTTCAATTTTCAATAGTATTCTCACAAGTGAGTGAAAAATACATGACGGCAAGACTTGTAGATAAAGTACAGGATCTGGAAGGTTCCAGAACGATCCTAATAGAAGAATGGAGCCAAAGTTAATCCAGCGGAGGAACTAGCTCGGTATTTTATAGACAGCGGGTCTTAGATAATATCCCACGTGGTGAGAAGATTTCTCATTTAAATAGCTTAAGAAAAGCTACTTTTTATTAAGGTTGGCTTAGACAGACAAAAGCCCAACATAGCAAATCCCGCGAAGGATGACTTTTGCCCCAAATAAGTAATCTCACACTGCCAATAAAATGATCATTGAAGTATGTAGAATTAAAACCGATGAAGCTGAAGGTAAAACCTTAAGCCTGTACTTATCTTTGTTGCATGGCGAAGATGAAGTTCCCTTTGGCGGATACCTAATGTGCCAACATGGCGTAGAATGTAGAGAGTGCCTCTTTGTTTGAGGAGACTGGCTCTGGTTGAGCCTTGACTGACCAAGTCAACTGCCGACTTACAAGTGAGACCCACTCAGCGAAGCGCGGAGGGTCCAAGGAAGGGAAAAGAGTGGGGGTAGGAGACAAAAGAAATACATATAAGCATGACCAATATTGTAAACTTAAATTCTCTTGAGGAAATGGTCTTCAAAGAGTTGATAGCAGGCGATACTAGCACAGCCTGGTGGGTGAAAGAGTAGACGAAGTTCTCTTGATCACGGAGATAATAGCTGGCGATGGCAACGAGAACTGGTGGCCAGATGGATAAGGAAGTCCTCTTGCACCAGGATGAATTGAGGAGCTTCTGAGATTCGCTGCTAGATGACGCTAGGTGGGTCATGGAAGATATATATATCTAGAACAGACTCACAAAGAACATAAGAGACATGACCAACAAAGAGAAAATAGAAGATCACTGTTGGTGTTTGATAAAAAAGGAAGAAATGAACAAGAAAAGAGCATTAAACTTTATATTCTCTCGTACCGTGTATTCCAAGAATTCACCACATAGTACACCTGATCCAAATAGCATTTACCTATAAACACCGCTATTTTCCCCCCTTTTTTATCTAGCTTGGCTGTATCGCTAAGTTGTGTCTTGTTTTCGACAGGGTGTGTTTTTTTAGTAGAGCGAAAAGGGGTGAGCTCTCCATAAAAGTGTGTTCATTTAGATTGTTGGAATTGATTTGTTTGGCTAGGTGAATCTCGATTGCTTCTTTTATGTCGAGAGCTCTGCCTTTCGATTCGTGATGAATTATTTTTAGATCAGTCTCGATTTTAGTGAAGCTGTGCCCCGTGTCACACATATGTTCGCATATGGCTGAATGTGTTCCGTATCTTATCGCATTCCTATGTTCATTATAACGTCTATCTACTCGTCTTCCGCTCTGTCCAATGTAATTAGCTTGACAACCAATGTCTTGGCATGTAATAGAATATACCCCTGACTTTGAATACGGGTCTTGTTTATTTAGATTGCTATTTTGCAGGTGCTTCCCGGTCGTATTATTCGTTGTGAATGCTATTTTTATGCCTTGCTTTTTGAATAGATTAGTGATTTTATATGTGTTCTCATTCACATAGTTGAAGCGCGCGAATTTTTTCTCATTAATGTCCGGTTTTGGAATCATTTTATCTTTATTTTTATGTTTGGCTACAATTTGGTCTATTTTGCTTGGCGGGAAATTGTTTTCCTTTGCTATTTGTTTAATGGTTCTTATTTCATTATTATAATTGTCTGTTGACATGGGTATGTTTAAAGCTCTGTGCACCATTGAATTGAACCCCGCTAATTTATGCGTACTGGGGTGATTAGACTGATTGTCGATTGCATGCGAGGTTTGTGTGGCTTTTCGGAATATGGAGTATGAAAGCTCGTTGTCCTTATGTTCAATAGTTATGTCGAGATAATTTATTTTTCGATCTGTTTCGGATTCCTTGGTGAATTTGATTGAGTGATATAGGCTATTAATGGATTGGAGAATTGTTTCTTCGCTTGTTAATTCAGTATCGTAGATGCAAATTACATTATCTACGTATCTTTTCCATATTACTATTCCCTTTGTTGAAGTCTTTTCTAAAAACTCATTTTCTAGTGCATTAATGAAGATGTCAGCGATTAATCCGCTTAGTGGTGATCCCATCGCTAATCCTTCTGTTTGTGTGTACATTTTATTGTCGAATTGAAACGCGTTTTGGCCGAGGACGACCCTCAGTAGTCGCACGATCTCTTCAGTTTCTTTTCCGAATTGTTGGATTTTAAGTTATTTTCGATAGTGTTGATTGCATCATTAATAAACAATGGGCGCGTTCAGCGGGCTCAGCAATCTGCTAACCTGCTAGGTGCCTGCTGACTTGTTGCTAGGCTAGCAAGCGTGAGCCCGCCTGAACGCTTTGCTACAAGCTGACGCGGGAACTTTGAGCAATGCCCCGAGTTCCTTTGGAGCTACCATACTTATTGGTCTATGGTCTATGATAAATACATAGACAATAATAACTTTTATGCGACAGAGCTGTAGACAGCCCTGTTAATGCGCGGCGCTAGGCCGTGGAGCCAAGCTATCTGTGGACTCGGGAGACGTGAGTTCAAATCCCACCGTCGGCCGTCATGTAAATGGTTTTCAGTGGTTTCCAATATTCAGGTCCAGGCAAATACCGGGACAGTAAGTTACCTTCTAATAGGTCACGACCTCTATCTTCCATCTCCTAGTCAAGATTCATTAATTTCAGTTCTCATGAGGTTGGCGTCAGGAAGTCCATCCGGCGGTATAAACCAACCGCCACATAGACTTTCATCGTATCTCATCCGCGACCCTGTTGAAAACGGGAATAATAAGGGGGTAGACATCCTGACGATAAGAATAACTCTTCTTTTGAAATTCAATTTTATTGTAGGCTAGTGTACTCCTTTAATTAGGCTGATTTCTTATTTAAACATCCGTCGAAATTTGTAAAGAAATATTGAATTAGCCCTTCAGTTATTTAATTTAATTCTCCTACGTGTTACGCGGGGTAGATGACCTCGCTGTTCCACCCTTTAAAACAATTATCATAAAATACCCTACTATCAAACAGGCCAATTGTTTGGGGCAACATAACCCACAAAATTAACATGTATTAATTTCATAAAATCCAATCAAAGACGTTTTTCATATTACTGATGCCCATAGTGGTAAAACACAGCACTGTATGTGAATAATTGTAGTGCTAGGCTATTGGCAAGCTATTTTTGCTTAAGCTTAAAATTAATAAAATGAGGGATATCACTTTGTTGCCCCAAGCCGTTCTGTTATTTAATTCCCCCATATATTTCAATAAGGTAGCATATCAGATGCGATTAAAAATTTATATACAAAACTTTTCCTACAAAAATGTGTCGAGTAATAAATAACTTAATTCTTGTAATATTTCTTTAAGGGGGCAGATGACCTCATAGTTCCGCCTCTTAAAACAACAATAACTATTTCTTTAAGGTTTGGGTGATAAAATATTAATTGTTGCTCCTCTCCCAAACTAATTGGACAGAATCATGTTGACTGACTGAAAAGAATTCTTTTAATGAAAATTTAATAGGAAGTTTTCACAGCTAGAGGAGACGTTCTCTATTCAGTCAACTAAGACTTGACCAAGTTTTAGAAAAAAAATCCTGAGTGTCGCCTTTGTTATCTAAGAAAGAATCAATTTTCAGTCGCTAAACACAGTATGTGCCCGAATAATTTGTCACACTAACTGGAAAGGATTTAATTGACCACATTGCTGTGTTGACTGTCTGAAAATAGATTATTTTAATATTATAAAACTTGAGGGTAAGTCGATACTCACCATAGAATACTGTAATATTGGAATGCAAGAGAAATATACATGTCCTTAATGATATGGATTCAAAATAAGGTTGAATATTTGGAATGGTTTCCCTATGTTGGCTGACCGACAGAAAATATTTACTACAGTAATATTCAATGCCAGCTATTTGTATTGAATTGTGCTCTTACCTGGGAATCTACCCATTCGTTTATCCACATTTTGTAATAAGGGTATAAGATAGGGAGACCAGAAAAAGAATTGAAGTGAACATATTTTTTAAACCATTTATTAACTTAATTCATATTAATTTATTCAAAATTCATTGCTATTTTTTTCTCTTTTTAGACTTTGGTTCCATCCTACCACCATTTCATAGACATTTAATGCAACAGACATTAAAAACCACAATTAGAAGAAGAAAAAGTTTTATAATTTTAAATATAAATGAGACAGTATGAAATTCACGGGTACTCACACATCCCAAGAGAAAAGATGCGAGTTCCAACACAATTATCATCTTGGCTCTATTATACAACTTCAACAACACTGAAATAGAATTTAAGGAACCTAATAGGTTCATTCGCCGAACGTGCAGAACTTGATCAATTTGATTCCCCGCCATGCGCTGCTCTGCTGAGCCCTTGCTACCTACGTCACATCCGCTAGCAAGCCCGCTGAACGGCAAACTCAGAATCTGCTGACCGTTTGCTGGCCAGCAATGAGCCCGCTGAACGCCCAATAATACTCATCTTTACCTTTTCACATGTATGTGTAATTTCGCTGGGCAATCCGTGTGTTTGGAGGGCCCGATCTTACGTGCCCTTCTATCCGTGGAGTGTTGGCATCTCAAATGAATCTTAAAAACATTGATCCGTCCAGTTGCTGGAAATGTTCTCTCCACTCTCCAAGTAACACGGCTGCTTTCAGAGAATTCTTTCATCCATATCTGAAATTCCATATTTTTTGTGCATTTTTCATATATTTTTAATTAATATAAACCTATTTGGAAATCCACATAAACTGACTGGTGTTAACTTGTGGCCTTTATATAGTGTCCAAGACTTTAGGAAAAATAAAGTTAAAGACTTCAGAAGAGGTACTTTTCGCTCCAAAATTCTTCAAGTACTGAAATTATCCAAATTACCTGAATTAATAGTCGGGAAATATCTGGAAATGATGTAATAATAGATGTTTACTACTCCGCTGTCGTGACCCACCCGGCCATCCCAAATATCAACACGACTTATAGAGGCAAAATTCCAGCTGATTCAACAATTTTAAGCATCATGTACCGTATTGCCAACCCCGCGCATTCGGTACTATATCGCATCCAGCAGACCGATCGTTTTCGCCTAGACCAATAATGGTTAGGTAGCGCGCCCCTGGTTTATGTCACACACAGTGGGGGTAGTCACGCATCAATAATCTTTATCCAGGCCAATGGTTTTGCCTAGACCAACGTTTTCATCCAAAACCACTGGTTTTCGTCTCTAGACCAATAATGGTTAGCTAATATAATCACCCCTGGTTTTATCCAGGCCAATGGTTTTGCCTTTTATTTAATTATTCACGTGTCGTGTGGTGTATTTTGTATCGGACATGTTGGCAACGGGTATGACGTAGTGTATGACGCCAATGTGTCATGGCGGCAATCGTCAAGTGAACAAGAAGGAAAATGATTTATTTACGTAATAAAATAAATATGTCCGGTGCAGCAGTGACAATTCAAATTGAAATGAACTTCTAATGACTCCCAGAAAGGTATGTGAATCATAAATAATACATTTCCAATAATCTGCCTTGTTAAAGTTGTGAAAACGGACAAGTACCTCTTCTGAAGGATTAATAAAAATAATTTTAAAAATGGTAATTTAATTTAATCAGCTCAGTGTGAAAAATCATTCTTACCCGTGCTTTTGCTTCATTGTCTACTTCTTTTATTCTGAAGCATACTTGTCCATACTCAATGTCGCTGTTAAAAAAATAAGTGTAATTTGCGGGGAGACTAAGACGTTCCTCCATTTTCAGCGCCAAATTTAAAGTTTTATATTTATATAACTATAACCAGGAGGTGGTGTTGAACTAGGCAATACTGAAAAGTGGCTTTTTTAACACGATAATATAATTATGGAGTTAGACGAGTTGCGAGGTGCTAATCAGCTGTTAGGACTTCGCGCCAGAAGCTCAGCATACGGAAGGGGCGCTATCTGTGGACAAGAGTGCGAATCATCTGTAACTCAACTCAACTCAACCTTCCACCAATCATAAGCCGGCATTTTAAGGCCTGAAGTGGAATTGGCGCAAGGCTAGTAAACTACAGAGGTTGCCTCAATGTGGAGCTCTTAGGCGAGGGGATCGCGGAGGGAAGGGAAAGGACGTGACGTCACACGTTTCCTCCTCGTAGCGCGCGAGGCGTGAGATATGCAAGGAAAGTCAACTTTCCCACACATTATATTCTATGGATTGCAGTGGTTTAAACACATGTTTTAAGCCCGTTTGTTTATAATCATGCCAGACCAAAGATGTGCTGAGGCAGTTTGTCACAGTTATTATGAAGTTGGATATGACGTGTCGTTTTTCACGATGCCTAAAGACGCATGCCTTCGCAATCAGTGGATTGCTGCATGTAAGCGAAAAGATCATTGCAACCCTCAAACAAGTAGGATAATTATGTTCCCTCCACTTTAAGAGTGAAGACTTCGAATTAGACTACAGGGCCGAATTGCTTAATATAAAGCTAAGATTTCCAAGGAATCTAAAACCAAATGGCAAGTGAGCCTAGCTGGCCTACCTGCTAGGATGATTTTAAAGCTGTTAATATTTTTGACATATTTCGTACATGTTATCAGGGGCGTATATACATTTTTTTCGAGGGGGAGGGGGGGGGGGCTGACTATCGTGGAAAATTGTGAGTACTTAATTAATTTTCTATTATAGCCTATGGAGTATGAATGGAAAATATCTAAGTGGGCTACTTGTCAATTTATAAAGCAGAAAGGTAAACACTCATTTTCTTTTACAAATTGATAATTATTTCTTAAAAGTAGACTACTGTGAAATACATTGTATGTTGTACCCAAGTTGGCTTTTTCGGGGGGGGGGGGGATCTGGTGCGCCCTCAGCCCCCCCCCCCCCCTTATATACGCCCATGCATGTTATTTTATTTTTGGACAAGATGGAAAATTTCACGAGTAGTTCCCTTTGCATTGGTAAAAATTCTTTGCAAATATTCCAAAAAGCAGTCATCATTTCAATAAAATCCCTTTCACTTCTGTACCAAGATATGGCCCGTAGGCATAATACCAAGTACATTCTCACACATAGGCTAAATCAAGATGTACTGGAAAACCTCTTTTCACAATTGCGAACCCGTGGTGGCTTACACGATCATCCTTCTCCCCTTGACTGCATTTACAGACTGAGGATGATTATTTTAGGAAATAATCCAGGAGTTGTTCAAAAGCAAACAAACACTGCTGATCCAGATTCAGATGAATATGTAGTTGCTAAAGCACTAAACAAAACTGGCATAGAGTCTGAATCAAGTAACGTGCTACCAGAACCAACCTTAGGGAGCAATGTGCAACCAGAGTCCTTCAATGTCAATATCATGGAACAAAGTGAGTAAGATGGCAAGGTTTATATCGCAGGTTATGTAGCCCATAAGTTCCAAGATAAATTTCCACAACTTGGGAACTTAACCTATGGAATGCAAACTCAACACGATTATGCATTACCAACCTGGATTAAACACTTGTCATATGGTGGTATGACCGATCCCTCAGAAACTTGGCTAAACCAGTTCCGGCACATTTCAGCAAAATTCGTCACATTTCAAGGAAAATGCGGACTTAAAACGAGGCAAGAACGTTCTAAGAAGAACTACAGATTTTGTGTCGAGGGAAGTTCCTGACTTACCGTCTGGTGGGGTTGAGGCAGCTGTGATAACAATTTTCTTCATCAGATTGAAACATTCCAATTCTATCTTGCATAAGAAGTGGTTATTGGAAGTCACTAACACCCACGATACTGCTACCGAGTCTAGGCAAATTTCCAAGAAATTCAAGAAGATCGCAACAAAAAATGTAAGTAGGCTACATCCAGTTAATTTATCACCCATTTACCAATAATGTCATGAGAATAAACTGTCCTTTGCGTACTCAACAGCTGATGTTGACAGTTTCGTTACGTTCCCCACATGGCGCGTTTCGTATCTTGTGACGTCATCCGCCTTGTGAGCGCTGATTGGTGAGTGAAAATTGAGGCAACCTCTGTAGTTTATAAGCCTTGGGATCGGCGAACATGCCCGCTGGACTAGTGAACGAATTCAGCAATCTTATTGCGCATGCGTGTAGGATGGATACAAGTTTGGCTTGTATCCACAGTTCCCTTCCCTTCTAACCCCCACTACATGTCCCATTCCACCGCTCTACCTTACTCGCCTATACTCTGCAGGAAAGATTGGCCAAGACTGGGGGTTCAAACCAGTTCTTGCGCCGGCTTCACATCCTTGCGCTCGTTAACTGTATTTGAACTCCGCGCTGTTTTCTGACAAATATCTCTGTTACGTGTAGGAACAAAATTCTAAATATATTGTCAAATTTAATGGGGGTTCATTGCGCCATTGCGCTATAGCAAGAACCGCCACTGAGAGCAGTCCAAGTTTGGAGTGAGGGGAAGGAAGGTTCCAGATTGGAATGTTCTGGGCATAGCAAGTAGAATGTTCACGTTATCTCAGAGTTAATACACAACACATACTTTTGAAAGGAAATATTTTACCTCTCTTTCCTCGCCCCTCCCTTCATAGGACGAGTAATTTGATTAATGCAAAATAATATTTCATGAACAATACGTTCGGTGTTCTTGCTACGTCGCGTGCAAAATACATTCGTCGCCTGCCAATTGACCTCTACACGTTTCTTGAACGACGACACTCCACCACCGCGCAGAGTGCAGTGGAAGTGAAGACGTACGCTAAGGGAGGGGATGCACACCTGTTATTCTGAGACACACACTGACTGTACCCTTGTGGCTGGACCTTGGACTGTGCTGCCTTAAATCATCCCCTGCGTAACGTCAGTTGTTGTTGTTACAGTCGTTTCTCCAGTAATTGCGGTGAGTTTCGGCACCAAATGTTACGTCGTGAGTAATGACAACACGGCACTTTTACACTATCTTAAATACCAGCTAACCACGGAGTTCACAAAACGAAACAATACAAGCATAATACATATACAGATAGCGCAGTAGAGTCATAGATTCCTCACACCTTCTGTACACTTTTTTACACACCCTACTTCCTCTCTTCGTAAGTCCGTATCCCATAAGTGGCCCATTCCTATTCTTTCCAGTATATTTTTTACCCCGTCCACTCATTACCCTTTTTTCTGATGCTCCATTTGGTGCAGGTAGGCTAACTTCAAAATTTCACCCCCTCCACCTACTTTCAGACGTATCCAAGATTTTATGATTCTTTTTATAATATGTTTTCGAATGCTTACATCCACACACATCATTCTTGCTCCGCAATTCGCCGTGCAAACATGTAGCCCCAAAAATATATTTGCAAACTTACTTACAATAGTGTCCAGGTTTGCAGTTCCTTCTTCCACACCCCATACTTCGACTCAATATAATTCTCTTGATACGACAAGTGCATTGAACATATTTTTGTGAACTTTGTAGTCAATATTCGGTAACTTACGTTCTAACACTTTAACACTCGCCAATGCCGCTAGCCCTTTCGATTTTGCTCTTTTAATTTGTTCAGTCCATTTTCCATTACTCACCAGTATCGTCCCAAAATACTCACATTTTTCACAGTCTCTAGTTTTGACCCTTACATGAACCACTTTTCATTCTTAGCCAGTTTAGTTCCCTTTTTGCATACCATAGCTTTAGTCTTTCGTGGATTAATTTTTAAATTCCAGTCCTCACAGTATTTCACATTCTCATCCATGTTGCATCACAATAACAAAGAACATACTGCAATCCCTAGCAGCCATGGCATAATCGTATTTGTGCGCTAGCTGGTCCCAAACGCTGCCAAAAGCACTTTTGCTAACCTGGTGTGACCTTGTCTGTGTGCCTGTGTTCTAGGACATGCTTTGCGAGTGGCCAGCACATGGTACGCGCCAGTTCAGGATCATGCTGGTTTACTCCCTCTTCCTTGTAACTTGATGGCCAACCAAAACCAATCCACCATTGCTTGCCTGCAGTTATTCATGTGGACAACATGTGTCTTCCACAAACTAACCAATAGCGAAGAGTCGTTTGTTGATGTTTTGATCAGTTTGGAACAGGGACTAGCCTCAGCTTCTTCCGTGGAAACGTCACTACAGAGACCAGTGTTAGGCATATGGGGTTCACAACGAGAAATACAAGAATGATATGGCAAGCTTCAAGTTACAGTAAAAGTGATCATGTATACTGAAAAACACAGGACGACAAATCATTAGAACATTAAAAACAAAAGATAAGAACATTTACAATGGAAATTATAATATTTTTGGCATAACCGTTGCATCCTGCTTTCCTTCTATGGACAATATGCGGCAATTATGCCAGAAAATACAGTAATGAAACTTAACAGTTCATAAAGATAAATCCATAATGATAATTATATCTTCTGTGAATTGGTAGTTTTGTCCTTATTGCCAATTGTAAGAGAGTGAAGGGATGGAAGAGAGTAGTCAGCACATAGCTGATAGGACTGCCTCAGCAACCAAAGCAATGTCAGACATTTAGGATCTACGGAGAATGTCTGCTCAAGCCTCGATAAAACTTTCAACATTAAGATCCAACCTGTTGTCACTCACCTATGGTTTGGAACTTATATGGGAACACCTGAACACCACCAACCTGCGAAAAATAGAGAAAGTAAAATCAGCATACCTAAAGAGGAGGCTGGGGCTATCGAAATACTCACGGTCCCGATTAGAATATGCAGTGCTTTTTTCTTTCAAAAAAATAAAGGAGGGGTAATCTCAATATTGTAGTCGACAAAACATCAACATTTTGCAATTTTCGGCAATTTGCGGAGTCCGGTTATTTCTTTTCGGGTTGACATGTTAAATGGAAGGAAGGAAGGAAGGAAGCTTGTAGTTTAACGTGACCGTTAATCTCGCGATCATAAGCCACGGGACCTCCGTTTTACGTGGAATCCGAACCACAGGACATGGCATTTCACATCGAAAATCTCACATGCATTGACCGGGAATCGAACCCGGTCCGCCTTGGTGAGAGGCATACAGCTTGACCGCTGCATTGGGTTAATTTATTTGTGGTCAATATGTCAAGGTGGTAACTGCACTCAATATTTCTAATCTTTTTACATTTTAAAATTAAGTGAAATAAATATAAGCACTGTGGTAGTGTCTCATTTTGCTGTCCTGCTTACAGTAAATTCCATCTTCACGCTTCCTCTGCTTGCTTTTCGTGTCGGTCGCCAGATGTAACCATGAATTTACGTAATCCACAGGGTTGAAAAATCTTAGTGGAGGGCCAACCAACTAGATAAATATAATATTTGCTACTGTGTTCAGATGCAATGATGCTCTTGGAGTCATGATCAAGTTCATTTGTGAGAAGCCTCTTTCACATACACTTGTCGAAATTGGGATGCTCCTCATAGTGTTAATAAGGGGCAGGAGAGACAATGGGCATTTCTTCTCAGCAAGATATTCACGGAAACCTCTTAAGATTTGTCTTTCATGCAGATTATAACCTTTACACAGTTACATCAGTTCTGCCAACATCAATGCAAGGTATAATATAAAGTTGACATTGGTTACACGGTTAAGGAATCCTCCATACATGACTTGTTCAATTTTGTCTCTTTTGCGCTCATCAGTGGCACATTTCACAAGTGCCATTTAAACTTCGAAATTTTTCCACACAGCTAGACTGCTCTAAAGCTAGAAGCAATGCATCTTGTATCCTTCCAATTCTAAGCAATACGATTTCAAGATTCTCTGCATGAGCTTTCAATTCCCCATTTTTAGGTGACTGGTGGTAAAGTGGAAAGATTTGAAGATTTGTAGATTTGAAGTGGTTTACATGTCAGGGGGAATCTTTACTTACAACATCACCTACCGAAGCGGCTTCGGCGGTGTAGTTGATAGCATGCTGAGCTTCTATGCCCAAGACGCGGGTTCAAACCCAGCCGAAGTCGTCGGATTTTTGAAGAGCGTTAAAAATCCCTCAGCATGCCAGAGGGGAAGTAAAATCTGCGGGCCCATGTCATATATTTATGGAATGGAAAAGAACCTTCCACTAACTACACTTGTGGAAGCTAAGCTTTGTAGGTTGATTTGATAACGCTATATTAGTTCCAACGTTTACCACCAAGTGCTGACATCGGCGGCATTTAGTAGCCACGTCCGCAGCTAGGTGTCGTGGACTGTAGCAATTGGTAGCAAAAGTAGGAATTACCAGGAAAAAATTAAACGTTGGCAGTCCTTCTACCTGAATCACAGATAACACACACTAATACAGCCATCACAATAATTAACACCGGTTATCAGACAAATTCTACACACACCCAAAGTACACGGGGCTACATGACCGCGTTGTCGCAGCCCCTAAACTAAAGAACCAACTATCACCTACCGATAGCTCTAGCCTGTGATTTGCACAATGCCACAACATTGGGAAACTGTTACATTATTAAAGTTGTTCGCATTTGCGAATGATTTAACTTGTTAATTTTGTATGTTTTGGTTTGTCAAAAGTCAGACCAGTATTTGATTTCATAATCTCATTTTTCGTCATCATGTGTTCGTGACAATTAATTCTTCATTTCACTTTCTTGTTTAATTTAATCATATTTAAAATTATTTTCATACTCACCTGTTGTGTTACCATATATATCTCGCCTTTAAGACATTTTTCCAAGTGTTAATAGGTCACCTTTCTCATACCTCGTGGTATCACGGCCTGTCCAGCTGATCTCAGTAAGCTACGCGCTCACTGGCCGTCTCCATGACGTGGCCTCTCTCCGACAATCAGCACGCGTCTTGCTCATAGCGTGTTTGGGACTCTCCAATGTCTGGCCATCGATCATTCGAGATGCTTGTTCTGTCTGCTATTTTAGCTGCCGGCAGACCCATCTTCGATGTGATTTCTCCGTTAGCATTACGCTAGCCACCCGTCTTAAGCACCGGACGATAAATTTCAAACTTGGAAAAACTTCACACATGTAATTTCTGCGTCAAGAAGTTAGTGTTAATCTTAACCTTCGCCATGTCGTCAAAGACATTTTATGAATAATCCAACTTGGTTCAAACTTCAACGTGTTCCTGCGACACGAACATTAAGATGTCAAGTATACATCTTTGTGTGCTACGGAAATCTATTCCTACTAAGTGAATATTATCACTTCATCTTTGTGATAGCTAAGGTCAGCCTTACTATTCCGCAAGTGTTCTACCACTCCGTCAAGTACTTTTGTGAAAGAAACCACAACTGGAAATGAACTATTTCTTCTCAAGTGTTCTACGCACACGTGTGGGATGTTAACCACACTCTTTCAAGTTAAGTACTTTGTAACCACATTATGTTTAGTGTTATTTCATGTTCTCTCTGTTATCATGTTAGCTTTATACAAGCCTGGTTTAGAAGATTCCTCAATTTTGATATCCTTGTGATCTTCTCCCCCTCCCCTTCTAGGCGGAATAACATATCGGCTTACTTTGGCCATTCTTATATTTCTTGTGAGAATAATCTCAGTATTGCATGTGCATATCTGCATCTTTCATTGCACTTTGCCTGTGCATTTTCTCTTTCATGGTTCACGTTCAGGTTATAGGTTACTTGCCCACCTGTTTCTGCCATCTCAACTTCTCAGTAAATCGCGCATGCAGTTCACGCATTCTGTGTCTGCCATCGCATTTATTTTTGCAAGTTATTTTGTTGCATCTTGGCAATCACTCAAATATTACAATCTTCATAGGGTACTGCAGGACTAGGCCCCTGTCAGTTACTGGCCCCCTTAATAGGTCATGTCTTTTTGGACAACTTCTTTAGTTTCCCCCCTTTTTTTTTCTTTCCCGGTATGACAGGATTTGCTCCCTGTCAGCCATTTAAAAGCTGCGTCACTAATTCTCTTTTTTTGCGAAAGCAACTTAATTCTTGCTTTCAAGCGTGTACTCATGCTTAAGATCTGTAACTTTAATTTAGTTATGTTTAAGGCACTAATCTTGTTTGTTGCTAGACGCAATCATAATTTTGTAAAGTAAATTGTTAACTTGTTTGAATGTTATACTGAATATATATATATATGTGTGTGTTAAAGCTACTTGCTCTCTCTTTTTTTTGTCTTTGCTCTTTTCACGTTCAATCCCATGACCTTAAAGCTCAACCTTTACTGATTCTGAACTCACTCAGAATTCTTTCCGAAAATGGAGACTTTTAATTGGTCGATCCAATAGTGTTCTAATTACACCAAAAGTAATTACAGCCTTCTTCTTTCCTGGCATTACTGCAGCCCCGTCACTTGAGACTGCAACTAGATTCTGTTTCAGAAACTCATCATTGAACCCCAATGCTCCCAAATAAGTCATCAATGCACTAAATATACCTTCAGCAGTGACATCTTGCATTTCAATAATTGCCCCCCAAAAATGTTTGCTGGCTGATCCATTTCTGAAAGTGTTGTCCTCAGGTACACTATCAGTGATGACAGCTGACTGATTGTGGTACTTTCATCTATAAGGAGGGCAATTTTACTATTTCCATGCAATACCGTATCATGTTTGCTACCTTTTTTTTCTCATTTCTGTCGCGATATGAGAAACAATATTTATGCATGCGTTTGTTGAATGAAGAATGCGGCCCATATTAACGCCATTCAACTCCTGCACGTCAATTTCAGATTCGAAATCGTGGAAGGATTGATTTTTCTTAACTACTTTATATGCTGTTTGAAATGCATTGACATTTACTCCGTTTCCGTTTTCGAAAGCCTTAGTGCATGCAGTTTCCAAAGTTTTCAGTTTTGTGGTTTTTAGTATTTTAACTGCAGCCTGATGAGCTGAACTCTATTTATGTTGAAATATTTTCTTGCTGTGAGAAATAATTTGCTGAGATTTCTCATCAGTTTCACCACTTGCACAAACAGAAACTGAAACCAATGCTGCGAAATATTTTATTTCTTACAACCAACCATTCATACTTACTGCAAAATTCCCGCGTTTTCTCCAAATTCCAGAGTATTGGGGTAAGGCGGTTTCTAACGAGTGTCATGGCCGCCGCGTGAGTCCAAGCCAATATCTCGTGAACCCAAGGTCGAATGTTGACAAATGAGGTGTCGTTGGACTCTGGCTGACGTCCTCTTTCCTATAGACCACGTATTATATTTTTCAAAAAAAATTAAAAACGTTGTTTTTGAAAGTAGGCGATAGTTTGAAAACCAAACATGATAGAACGTTGTGCCATAGTTGAAACGAATGGTCTCCATGACCTTTATTTTTTATAATAAAACTTTTTTATTTTTTGAGATTTTTTGAAAACACTTAAATTTTGAATTTTTATATTTTGGAAACTAAAGAGCTTACAAAAAAATTTGTTTGACGTAAATGAATGGCCCTGACCCCCTCTACCCCCAAAATAAATTTCAAGTCTCTAGGACTAAAACTGTGCAGTAGTGGGGTAAGGCCGGTTCTGAGTCGCCCCCTACTTTCATATAAAACTTTGCCGATATCTCCCGAACGCGTGGTCGGATTTTAACGAACGAGGTATTGTTGGCGTTGGGATGACGTTCTCTTGGCTAAGCATGTGTGTTGGTATTTAAAAAAAATTGAAAATTCTTGTTTTTTTAATTGGCACTATTTTGGAAACGGTGAATCGGAAAAAAGTTTGTTTGACGTTAATGAAAGGTGGGTATGCCCTCTAGGCGGACAGCAAGTTTCAAGGGTGTAGGAGGAAAAACAAAATGATAGCCTACTTTCTCGCGAACATTGGTGATCATTGGCGAACGGATGGTCGGATTTTAACAAATGAGGTGTCGTTGGACTCGAGCTGACGTCCTCTTTCCTGTAGACCACTCGTTATATTTTTGAAAAAAAAAAAGAAAAATTTTGTTTTTAAAAGTAGGCGATAGTTTGAAAACCAAACATGATAGAATGTTGTGCCATAGTTCAAACCAATCGTCTCTATGATCTTTATTTTTATAATAAAACTTTTTTATATTTTGAAATTTTTTGAAAACCCTTAAATTTCGAAGTTTTACTATTTTGGAAACTAACACGTTGACAAAAAAAGTTGTTTAAAATAAATGAAAGATCCCTATCCCCTCTACCATGAAAATAAATGTCAAGTCTCTAGGACCAAAAAAAAGCTATGCATTTTTATTTTTTTTATTTTTATTTTTTTAAATAAAAGCGTGTTTGTAGACAGAGAGCCGGTAGCGCTTGACGTATGTTACAACGAGGCTATGATTGGCCATGGTGGATAATGGAAATGGTTATTTCGACGGGGGCGATGTATGGCAAAACGAGGGGTCGCTTTTCGATATTTTTTCTATGACGAATGAATGAAGGCGAATATTTTGAAATGTGACAAGCATGCTAAGATTTTTTACCCCTGAAGGGGATCTTTAACGTTTTAGTTAACGGTGATGAGCGAGATCGCTCTCTGACACAACAGACGGTTGTAGGATATGACCAAGTGATTCTTAGACGTTGGCGATCTCGGTGACCGTGCCCGGAAGAAATGAATAGCTATTTTGGTGGGATGGCGGGGGCAGCTTATGACGGTTGGTTTTGTGACATTTCCTATGATGGATAGAGGCGAATATTTGAAAATGTGTTAAGTGTGCTAGGAATTATTTTTACCCCTGAAGGGGATCTTTAACATGCTAGTAAACGGTGATAAGCGAGACTGCTGTCTGGCACAGTAAATGGTTTTAGAATATGGAAACCTATAACATTTGCTCGACCAAGTCATGTGCATGTACGCAAAGAGCCAAAAACGGTAAGGTCATTGGCCTGAAATGTTATAAACTAAATATTGAACTGGGTAAAGTCATGTGTTTTAGGATGAAAGTATGTGGTTAACATGATCATGTATTGAGGATGGCCGCTTGCTAGTAATTATTATTACAGTAAAATGTTTAATAATAATAATAATAATAATAATAATAAGACACACACACATGTTTTGAATGCTAACACTCACACAGTCCAGCTCACTGGTGACTGAATATTGTACCTAGCCAGAGGACTCGTGAGAGCTGTTGCTGGTGCTGACGAGGCAGGAATGTCTACGTCAGCAGGAAGTGTGATATCAGTTTACTTGCCTCGTGGTGGCTAGCAGGTGTGCTGTTTAAGCAGAGACTGCCATTTTGGTTTTGAGACAGTAGGACTACCGATGTATAAGAGGTAGCCATTTTGGTTCCTTATTAAAAACATGAAACTAGTATATGGTACACGAATCTTATTCAGATTGAGGAATGTGAAGAGGCGTGGGAACACGTGCGAGAGAGAGACAGAGAACCATTCAAGGTGAAAACGCTGAGAAAATATAACTTTTTCTGTTGCTAGGCTAATTGATACTCGTCAAGGGATGATCTGCACTATCTGTAAAATTTTGTACAGTGGAGCACTGCTATAATGTAAACCTGCGGGTATATACTGTAAGTCTAACCTTTACCTTTCATAAATTGTAGATGGCGGACATGTCAATTCCTAATAGCCTTCGTGATTTCACCTTACCTGTCACTGAATGATCCGATCACTGTGAAATCTGGCATAGTGGACCATTATTATAACGTAAACATACAGGTACATAATCTACTTGGTTCTTTTTACAAATTGTGGACGGTGGGCATGCCAGTTATTCAAGAATGAATTACCTATAACTCGTCACGGAGTGAATCGATCTCTGTGAAACTTGGAATAATGGACCACTAATATACAGTAGCCTAAATCTTCTGGCACTTAAACCTATATCTTACTTTTCATAAATTATCGATGGCGAACTTGTCAATTTCTCATAGCCTACATGAATTCACTGAACTCGTAACTGAATGTTCAGATCACTGTGAAATCTAGCATAGTAAACTACTAGACTACTATCATCCGAGCCTACTGTTGCTTCCTTTTCACAGATTATAGATGACGTGTACTGTATGTCAATTCCACAGAGAAGAATTCTTCTAAATTGTCATGAATCGATTCTCAGCGTTGCTATGAATGAAACTTTCTGGCGTATAGTTTTCTAGTGTAGTGCTGTTAATACAGATAGCGCTCGTGGTGTCCTCTAAGATGAACAAGAGTTAGGTACTTAGCATCTATTGATTGAAGCGAATTTGATAAAATTAACTAGTACGATGAACGAAATATATTGGTACATTTTTTAAATATTGTATTCATGAATTATACATGGCTTTTGTGCGTATTTCTAAAATTGTACCTTTTATGGTTGAGAGCTGGAAAATATGTGAAGAATATTTATATAATAATAATGATAATCTGGCACGGAAATCTCAGCTTACTTTTCATAAATTATAGGCTGGCTGCGTGGCTCAGGGGTAACGTTCTCGCTTGCTGGGCCCAAGGTTGCAGGTTCGTATCCTGGCTCAGTCAGCTGGCATTTGAGGGTGCGCAAATGCGAGGTAGCCGTGCCCGTAGATTTACTGGCACGTTAAAGATCCCCTTCGGGGCAAAATTCCGGCACCCCGGCGTCTCTAAAAGCCAGTGTAGTTAAAAGGGACGTAAAACCAATAACATTATTATTATTATTATTATCATAAATTATAGATGCCGTGCTTATGACTTTCCCTAAATATTAACTCCTCTGACTCGTCACAGAAATATGTAATTTCTACGGGAGTGGTCGTAATTAACGATAATATGAGTTACATGTTCCTTTGCGTAATATTGCTAGTGTGGTGATGGTAACGATTATTATTTTAATAAGCAAAACATTGAAGTCAGTGCCCTTATTTTATACTGTAGTTATCGTAAATTATAGCGGATACGAATGTTATTTTTTTATGAACTTATCTTATTCGTGTTCTACTGAACAGGTCACCCGGAACTTTTATGAAAGGCACCATCGGGATCAGGACGAAATACATATTCTCATTCGTTTTTAAATTGTTTTTAGTAATTGATCGTGACTCACCATATGACTTGGTCAATTGTTTTCCAGTCTTACAAAGATGTGTTGATGGGAGGTAGTCTATCTTTCACAACGGTGGAAGCTTTTTATTTTTAACTGGGCAAGCTCTGGCATGCTAACACCATTTTGCTATCTTTAAAAATGTCATTTGTTTTTGTTTATTGTCTAAAATGCCTATAATGTTTCGATGTCGTGTTACAAGTTTTGGATTGTTACACTACACCGGTACCGTATCTCATCACACTGTAGGTCACAATCAAAAGCCATAGCTGATTAAACGGATAATCCATCCAATTGACAGTGAGGTTTTGTGATGTGAAGAACCAGTAGAATACCTTATATGAAGATAGGCTCTGTTAGTTATTCAAGGAACTACTTGTTTAAATATTTTTTAAATATCGAGTTATTTGCGGAACAAAGGTCTATAAAGCCTCTTCCGTCTACTCATTCACTTATTTTCAATTTACGATGGCAGATGGCATCACCGTGTTGAAAATTTTGAAGAGAAATAGGCCTTTGCTTTGATAAACGTACAAGCTAGAGCCGAACGCGCCGAACTACTGTAGCCTACATCAATCACAGCGTTCAAGTCTTTGGAAGGTGAAAGTTGTTTGATTTGTTTTGTGTTCTATCTCGCAATCTTTACTTTTTGACTTAAGGTGTATTGTAATTGGACGTAAACAGCACTATGCCATTAATGAAACAAGAGTCTTATGTTACGAAGCGCATCCAGAAAGTAAGTTCCCCCCCTCCCCCGAAAAAGAGAACATAGATATGTATAAGAAACTTGATTGGCAACTAGTACAGCAATGTGTTTGGCCTAATCTTGCTCCCAGCGATTTCCACCTTTTCTTGCACCACAACACATTTCTGTTCTCCTGCCAGCATTTTCACACTGCCGAAGAGCTGAAGGCGAATATCACACGCTGGTGGCAGACTTCTGTGATACAGGACTACAGAAGTTGATACCACCCCATGACAAATGTCTCAATTCGTTTAGTGCCAATTCGTTTAGCTGACACATTGATGTACCTGTTGCCAATAAAAATTTGCATATAACTATCTTCTCTTGAAAAAAAAAAATGGGTGTGTGCAACTACGATGCGCGACGATATTTGAGCATGACATCGTATTCTCGGACTGATTTGTTTAAACTGTCGCTCTTGCGAAATTTCAGCTTCGTATATTTTTTAATTATGTATTTTGCGTATCGGAAAGTTCACAGGTGAAATGAAGAAAAGTAGAGTTGCAACTGGGGTGATAGACTCGCCCCTAGCCAGCTCGTAAACTGTCGCCTCAGTGTTTAAATGGAGATTGTTGTAAGACATGAAAACGTATAAACACTTATAGTGGGCGATGTATTGAAGATATAGATATGCTAACGCGGACTTTTTGTAGAACTTTTTATGCTGAAAAATTCTTGCACTCATAGCATAGGCAATAGATACGTTTAACGGTTTGTCCAGCGTAAGCTTAAAAAGCGCACGGACGCCATGTGGTTTTTTTTTCGACTTTTCACTGAAATCGTTACTGCTCGGCTTCCTTTGATCATAAATAAATTATTTTCTAAAGAAATCTTAATCGAGATATCCTTTACAGAATGGTGATAACCGCATCAAAATCCATCCAGAGGTTCACCCGTGACATCCAAAATCAGCAGTAGCGACACTCGAGCGCAGCAACAGAAGAGAGAGAGAGCGTTGCAGCAGAAGAGAGATAAAACGATGTCATCACCTTTCATTGTAACACTTTTTCACGAACGTCACTGTATTCCAACAATTCATTTGACGTCGTCACGTCAAAAAAAAAGATAGGGAAACTTACGTTCTGGATGTGCCTCGTATATTATAGTCAATTAGTTACCCGCCTCAGCTAGCAACAGAGGCTTTGGAGCGCATTTTCACATAACTCGTGAAATGTGACATAGACCCTTGTTCGCTGTTACGCTTCAATTCAGCATACCAAATTTGCTATTTTAAATGCTAAAGACCACAAACTCTAATTATGGTAAGTTAATTAGCATAATTCATACATGAATAGTGATAGTTGATGTTTGTGGTTATTCTATAGTAAAGCCATCATTACGTCCGACTTGACGTTTCAGTGCTAGGCTAGAATTTTGTTCGCTAAATCACGACATCGCAAAAGAAAGTCAATTTGTCGTAATATATCAATTTGAATGGCTGTCTATGATTGCCTAGTTAAAGTGATTTTCCTTCTGACCGCTAGGTAACTCGAGGGTAACACTGAAACGTCAAGTCGGATGTAATGATGGCTTTACTATAATCTTGTAATAATATTATATGGCAAATATGAATTGATATTTTATTTTAAATTATATTGAAATATACATTTATTTTCTTTGTTGAAATGAGCGTTAGTGGACCTATGACTATTCTGAGATAGTGTTCGTACTGGGCCATTCTCCTGAAAAGGTACAATTTCAATGTATAATTTTCTAAAATTCGTAACTAAGATTATGATTATAAATAAGATTATATCCTGGTTTTTACTTTATTAATCCAAATTAGTCGCCTGTATAAATTATGAAATTTCAATAAAAAAAACCTACTTTGAATGTTGTGTTTTAGCGTCAAACTTTTAATTTCCACGGCTTTTTCTAGTCCTGTCAATCACTTGAACAAACACTGTCTGTCTGTTAGGTAGTCCGCCCGAAGGCTGGTTGGATCCTCAAAAAGTACAGCCGTTAGGCTATGTGGGTAGATACTCACAAAGACCCAAGGCAGCGCTATATTGAGGCGTACTAGGCAAGATGAGGAGTGAGGTAGTTTGCCATTGCTTTCCTCACTGAGAACAGCAGTACTAACCCTATGAGTAGAACCTTTCACAGCATTCACAGGCACTGACTGTGCCCTGAAAAATGTGATAATGTAGTTTTGTTGAGTAGGCTGATTTATGGAAGTTACAAAGGACGTGACATTTCACGGTCTGTCACCATATTTAGCGAAAAAAAATATCAACAGTTTTGGATGCATTTACATGTTCATATTGTTTTACTGTCAATTTTCCGTTCTTTATTCAGCACTCAAAATAATTTCAGGTAGAAACGTTGCAGAGACACGAAATGTACCTTCCCAGGATGCTGACCTTACCTAAATCACTATTTATTTTCTCAAAAAGTAGGGTATATTTTAATATTCACTTATGAAGCAATTAGTGACACTCTTCTCTAAGTATATTTGAGTCTTATAGGTATTGTTGTTCTGTGATATATGTGATATATGTGATATTTGTGATATTTTGAAAACTATTGTGGTATCCTTTATTAGTTATTTAAAGAAATGTTTACACGTGTGCCTGTTTTGACTTTATTTTGTATTTTGATATCTAAGTGACAATGTATTTACAGTATGTCTATGCAGGGTAAAAATCAACGGGGGAAGGGGGATGTCATCTCTAGAGGAATTCAATTTCTACCTCATAGTGTTAATTTTTGTTGTGGCGGTGTTTCTATAAAGGATGGAATATCGAAGTAATCTCTTCCTCTTTCCCGCAAAGATAATAGTACATTATGCAACAAGCCTATAATGGCAATAATTAAGACACGAGTATATTTATAAAACGAGCGAAGCGAGTTTGATGTCCGAACATACATATTCATAAATATCTGTCGAAATACCGCCAGGTGCATTTACTGAACAGAGCGCATGCGTGGATCACAGACCTGTGCAATGTCATATGTTTGCAGCCTCCATGAAGTTCTAGTGTCATTATAATATCAGCACCAGCATTCACTAAAATTGTCGCCGAACTCCTCAATGTCCTGTGTAAAAATTGGAGTTGGGGATATTAAGGTACAGAGCTATTTCTTTTCCCACATTCCCCAGTTTCTTTATGCCAAAATTTTGCACGGTGCACTTCCCATGTCGGTAATTTATAAAGAAGGATGGAGTGTTGCAAACTTCTGGACGTAGATTCATACATTTCTTGCATATTTCATAGTATTTTCCTGTTACGGTAAAGGTTCGTGCTGATTTTATCTTTGTGTTTGGAGTACTGTGGCCACCATCTGTGGTCTCGGGGTGTGCATTGAGACTCCGGCCTCATAGGTCCTGGGATTGATTCCCAACTCTGCCAAGAAATTTAATTCTAGTCTGAAAGATGGAACGGGATACGCTCAGCCTCATGAGGCAAAACTGAGAAGAGATGGCTTTGATTCCCACCTCAGCTGTCCTAGAAGTTTTTTATTTTTTATTTCTCACTTCTACTCCAGGCAAAAACTAGGATGGTTTCTAATTTCAGGTCACGGCCGCCTCCCTCCAAATCCTAAGCCCAATTACAAATACACACCATTACAGCTATCACAATAACACAGGTTATCAGACAGATTCCATACGCACACGTAAGTACACGGGGTTACATGACCACGATGTTGCCATGTCCCTAAATGAACAGCAAAGTAATTAAGCTGTAATTAATCCTGATAAACTTTATAATCATATATTATTATTATTACAATAGACCTATATCTTACTTAATCGCCTCCTCTTCTACCTTGCGTGTTGAGGTTTTCACAAAGGAACGCCACCGGGTCCTATCCTGTGATAACACCATGGCTTGTCGCAGGTTACTGCCGCGGGCTTTGACAATAGACCTACCGGTATATCCATACTAAAAATACCATGAACATATATCCCCCTCACCCCCGATCTGAAAGTTTAATTTGAACCCTGTGTCTATATTTATAAATTGTTGATTGTTGTTTGAGAGTAATACTCGTTATCAATAATTCCACTGGCCTATATTGCAATCTTTGTAAACTTGTAGTCTTTGCTGTTAAGTGTATTGACTGTATAAACGTACAATTAAATAAAGTGTTTGACACCTGATAACTTTGTATTTCATCCTCTACATATGTGCCATGTGCAGTTACTTGAGTGGACGTAGTGATTATACTGATGGCCTAGTTCTAATAATAATTATCCAATTGTCGTAAGGTGAGAGAGGAACGGATGTCTCCTACAGAAGAGTTTCGGTTCTGAGTATCAGTGGAAGTCAAATCTCATAGGCTTTAGTAGCCACTCCCTCTTATGGAGTGACAAATGAGAGGTATATGCTATCATCAGTGATTGGCAGTACACATTACAAGTGCATGTGAATTGAACTGGATTGAGTGTCCCCTTGTGGGCGAGGCATCATATGACATGTGGCTCACCCGACAATACGCGTTCATTGATCAGGAACTTAACTGTGCTGTAGAAACGTGATGTTTGTTTTCCTCTGTTCTCTGAACAGAAACTACTTGGTATTAGAACCAGGCCTTCAATATGCAGGTAATCACATATGGTATACGAGAGTGCCATAAGGGATACATTTGAGCGCGTTTTCAGAGGCAGTAGAGCTACCAACTACATAACAACATGATCTGAGTATTTGAGCTGTAGACTCTCAGTATCTCAGAAACCATGGAAGGAAGCTATTTCAAACAAACTGTAGTGCTGTATTAGGCTACAATATTTCAGGTATATATTGAAGAAATCAATAATGCCAGTATTAACAACTTAATTTCATACTGTTCGAGATAGGTATATATAGATGAATCATTGGTATAAACCTGAAATTTTAAGAAAAGTAGGCTCTTTAGTTCGTCACGGAACTAATTTCGATATTACGACATGCGACACAAGCAGGATTTGTTAAGTATCAATTTATTGGACATCATAACTAGTATAAATAGACTAACTAGAGAAACACATGCCAATTGTATCATCTCTCCATTTTTAGAGTCAAATTGTTAGGATTGTCCTTGTAGTAATGTAATTTCTTTAGGTTGGCAAACCATGTTCGAGTGTTTTTTTTTTTTGTTTGTTCTAACGGTGTGTGCGGCAGTTGCCAAGATCTTTTGTTGATGTCTGTTCTGCAATAAAGATATGCAATACACATATTTAGGCCTAACTTTGGACAATAACTTAAGTTAGAATGAACATGTCACAAATGTGAAAAAGAAAATTGTTAGTGTAAATGGTGTTCTATAAAGATTAAGGGAGTATGGAATAAGCAATCAACATTTAAGGAGCATATATGCCTCTCTTATTCATTCTCACCTTATGTACTATGCCCAACTCTAGGAATGGGTATTCCAAGTTTCAGACACCTAGATATCAAGGGAAATGCTGTAGCCGCTTTTGAAAGTTCAGATATTTGAATATCGCACTGCATTGCTTCTCGAAGCATTTCGAAGGATTTTACCCATAGTTGGATGGCAAGTGACGTAGCGAGTAACAGCAGAGGTGGAGGCTATTTATTGATTAAATAGTTAACTATGGAGCAGAGACTTGAGACTGGGATCAGATTACTGGCACGGCCAAATGAAAGAGAATGCAATTAGTATCAAGTAAATCGGACCAGGGATTCAAGAGATATGAGGATTTCTAGATATCAGGCGATGACGCGTGACCCTGACCGTTTTGAATAAAAGCCAGCTGGAGGAGGCATGGGTAGCTCACTTCAACACAAGCACTTGGCAAGCAAGTTGCGTCTACGCTGAGCCAAGGTACATGGTTGCCGTATCTACGCAGAAGTTCTGTTCAAATCGTGATAGTCACGAGAAGTGCTGCGCAAACGAGTTGGAACTTAGTAAGTTTCTGGTGAGGAGAATCACTGAGGTGATTGTATTTCTACAGACATTGGTGGAAATATTTATATTTCCAAAAAGGACATATGCTAGACTCTGTCTAGAAAATAGTATTTTGTCACAGTCCAGTAGTAACTTAATACTTGGATGTTCAAATCCATTTGCAAGTCAGTTTTCATTTTTGTAACTAGTTAACCACTTCGATCTGTCAGTACACTGAAGACTAGTCTATAACGGTGGCGTTCATTAGTCTACGCAAGGGAAACTGCAAGTTGTCTAGCGCATGGCAGATGGTGATATTAATAAACCATGCCCAGGGAACGATCTTCAGAACAGCCGTTAATTGCTTAGACTGTCAATGTTTTTCTTGTACTGATGAGATTACAGTGAGTTATGTTACAACTGACATATTTAAGAAGAGATCACTTAGATCTGACCCTATTTCAACAAACTGTTATGGCTTTGATAGAAGCCCATATTAAAATGGAACCACAGTTTATTCAAACGTCGAAAGATACTACCACTATGTCTGACTAGACGATTTGTGGGTCTACAATGGCGGCCGATACAAGGATTATACATGCTTGTCCGATAGGGCATGTCTATGGATAGATCTGGTACAGACCAGGTTTACTACACTTCAAGACCATCAAGAAATGTAAGCCACATTTGAATTATTTTATGCCTAGCTAATTGGAACAAACTATTTTTCTGCAGATGACCAACACATTTTTTTCGTCGTATTTAAAGCTTGTAATGATTTACGCAAGACTTGTTAGAGTTATTCTGAGCATTTTCAGCACTCAGAACAGTTTAGGATCGATGACCGAGCATTTCGAGCATTTATTTGAATTTTTCATATTTTTAGGAAACCACGGTAATCAGCCGATGTAACTGTAAAAGTTAAATTTATTTTTGTTGAGGAATGGATATTTTTTCCATATTCGAAGGTTCGAACATGTGGATTCTCACATAATGAGATGATAATTAAACATATTTAAAATTAATAATAATAATAATAATCCACTTATAATAATAATAATAATTTTTATAATTTTTCTAAATAATTCTTGGATATTATATTTTGTAATAATCATATGTATTGAGAAAGAGCCTGTGAAGTAGTTTAATCATTTCTAGTCTGGAACAGGAGATTTTCCGAAGGAGAGTGGTTAGCGCAAGCCCGCATTCAACCAACATGTCAGTTCTGGTTGAACAGTTGACATTTGCATTGAGCAAAGTATATGTTTCATATAACACGGAGAGGCATGAAACGGGAAGCAAATGATATTTGTATCAAATAGGATATATTTTGTATTTATATAAAATCATGACGTAAATACACTTCGAAAGTGAAATGAAGATTTTCATAAGTATGGTAAATTCACGGGTTGAACTGAATGGTAAAATAAAATAAACTTGTAAGTTTATTAATCTTCCAGTGTTGATAACAAGCAGAGGCTTGATTTATTGTATAAATTTTGAGAAGAAAATTTATGTGTGTGGAGTAGTTGAAATGCCATTCCCAGGTGCGCATGTTAAGTCGCAGGAATGAAGGTTTTTTCGAGCATCAATCAAATAGCAGGTTCGATGGCTCAGGTTTATAGTAGGAGTATTGGAGCCACACATTTCGTCGTATGAATAACCCGAAGGTTATTTCTTTGAAACCATCAGTTCTTATTTCAACCTTGTTTTCGAATTCCATTTAGACTTTGATTTTGCTAGAACCCGGATTTGTCATGATAGTAGTTTATTCTTCTTCAGAGGAAGACCTTTGCCGTTGTTGTTATAATATTGTGTTCTTACACAAATAGTAGAATGGGCCACTGCCAATTAAAAATAATTCTTTAACCACGAATAATTTGAAGGATATTTTCAATCCTAGTGCCATGAACTAAATTAATTCATTATGAAACTACAATTCTAATTTCCGCATTCTGTCGAAGAATTGCAAGTTGTGAAAGTTGCTAAAAATGGCCATGAATATAAATATTTTTATGATATTGTTCCCAAGTGGAAAATCTAATAGTTGAATGGTTCAACCATTTATTGATCAAGTTGATGATTCAGAAATCATGTATTTTGTTTGGAACTTGAAGTTCATAATCGAGTCACTTCTCGAATGTTTAATGTCAGAAGAACAATTAATTGTTGTTGTGCTTCGCACAAGTTCTTCGATGCTATGCTCAAGGTCAAACACTTTTCAGATGTTATTAATATGTGTTAATAATTTGTGTTGCTTCGATGATAATATTTTTCAAAGATGTATTTTTGGAACTGGAAAACAAGTGAAAGTTTAAGAAATTCTATAAACATTTATTCTACGAGTGTTAATATCATGTAAATAGTCAAACAGTGATCTACGTTATTTCCAGTATGGACAATTCATTTTGAACTGGAATTAAATGTTAATAATTTTGGAACACAGTCCACAGGACTAACAATCGGACTTGTGTTTCCAAAAAGATTGTCAAATGTGTTTGGAAGATTTCTGTATATTGTGTGTAAATAAGAATGTGGATCGCCACACGTGGGATGCTGCTGCTTTGAGCATTCTTGCAGTCAGGTTTTAACTTTAAATAAACTGAGATAATTTTACCAGATGTGTTTCTCCCAATTAAATCTCCTTCTATCCTTATTGTTGCATTGAGCCAAAAATCAGTAAAGCATTTTTTATAAATTTGATGTCGTTTTTGCGATTTGCTTTAACCCATCTGGCGCTCCGGGATATTTTGACTCTCGTGCTGACTGATTATTGGTAAAATGCATATGTGGTCGTGCGGACTCCGGTCTAAACGGGCACAGTACGTGAACATAATATGGGGTAAATGTACACAGGAATCAATAAATGAGCTCGAAGTACTCCAAAAAAGAGCAATTAAAATCATGCATGGTTACGAGTTTAGGAAACCAACTGTACAAGTATTTCAGGAGACAAACATATTGCCATTACGAAGCCAGCTCAAATACTCTGAAGCTTTATTTATGTTCAGATATAAACAAGGTCTTATTAGTCTTAATACTGAACTTCAATGCAGGAAAGACATTCATACCCATAACACAGGATCAGCAAACCAGTTATACATGGGGCCAACAAACACAACTAGATATGGTATTAAAAGTATTTCCTATTCAGCCAGCACATCTTATAACAACTTACCTCCTAAACTGAGACAAATTGTAAACCTAAACAAATTCAAAAAGGAGCATGCAGGTACTTCCTGAAGCAATATGTTGAAGAATATAGATGAAACCATAAACACTGAATAAATGATCCTACCACCTTGGTATATTATAGTATATGTTACTAAGCCATATTTGTAAAGGGCAGTCCCCCCTTGAGCTACCAGCTCACTGGGACTTTATAAATAAATAAATAAATAATAACCTATGATTTGAAGGGACTAATTCCAACACAAATCATACCATGTGTTGCTTGTTAAACAGGTGTTCAATGGTGATAGTAGCCTATCTCTAACTAATTCTATAAACTCATCACTGCGTTTTATTTGAAGAAATGGATTATAAAATCAGATTTGTCACAATTATAAGAATGCCTGAGTTCTGTCGTATACCAGATCTTCTTTGAAATGTCTGATATTCTAGTACTGTCTAGTGTACATGCACATTGTTTTATGAGTGTGTATCCAGGCTATTAATTCTACCTGGTGTAATGTAAGGTAACACCAGGGCAGACGGAGAAATGGATGAGCCCCAACTCGAAAGGAAGGATGGAAGGAAGCAAGTAAGGAACACCATGAAAGATCAACCTTGTTACAATTATAAAGAAGAATTCACAACAGAAGTACTCTACCTTTATCCAAAAGATAGCATATAATGCAATAAAAATAATCTTAAATAAAAAGGTGTTCCAATAGGCTAAAAAGTGCAAAGCACTGAAGCAAAAATGAAAGTATGATAACCCTAAGCTCGGAAGGGTCTGTAATAGAAGCCCTTGTAGTATGGAAGATTATTATTACCGGTATAGATGAAAAGCTAGATTACCACCTTTAATTTTATTACTGAAGTTATATCTGTTATCCATGATTGATAGTTAAAGCACTTATAATGAAGAACTCTCAACTTTTTTGTGCGTCTGTTGCTGATGTCTTGAAGTTTAGAATGGATTCCAAAGGGCGAAGCCCAAAGACGATGGTCAGAGATAGAGCCTGCTTCTATAAAAGACCCTTGTTAGGCTAGTTAGTTATGATCATTAAAAGCACTCCACAACCCGTACTAGACTGCTAGTAGAAGAAAGTAGACTATCTTGCCATAGATCCGTTCTTAGTAGGTTAGTACGCCTTCTAGTGTACATTGTGTTCCTAGCTGCTGCACGGCTACCCACTGATGTGGTCAGATGGTAGAGATACAAGTCAAAGACGTCCTCTGGCTACGATGGTGTTGACGCCTAGCGACGCCGTCAAGACCATTTGGCACCGTCAGTTGGAATGAGACGCATGGTAATATAGAGTGACCCCTTCTGGCTTCGGCGAAGAGTACGCCTGGTGGCGTCGAAGGGACCAAGCAGATGGCAGCCTGGCAATTTGTAGCGATGTGGAAGCTTCCAGATCAACCGAGTCCCACATGACGGGCTAGCAGTAAGGCAATTGACCGCTCTGCTCGCCAATGGTCGAGAATGAGATGATGACAGTGACCAGGGGCCTGTTCCACGAATGAACTTTGCAACTTTTCACTTTGCACTTTGCACTTTTCAGTTCAGATTTTGTTCCACCATCACTTTTCAGATTTGTCTTGCAAAGTGAAAAGTTAGGAATCTTTTCACTTTTGAAGCCTGTTATGTTCCTCCATTGGTGCAGAACTGCAAAGTGCAAAGGAATGATAGAAAAGTTTTCAGAAATCTTTGCAAAGAGAAGATTCCCTTTTCAGCTGTTAATGAACAAGTCTCTACACTACTTTCTCGGCGCAGAATTTGGTTTAGTGTTATAAATATGTTACGCTGGAGCTTTTGTTGTCATCAAGTGAGGAGAGTGATGAAGAATCCAACAAGAGGACGTACAAAGACAGGATGAATTTTCATAACCTCACTTTGGTATAAACAGATTAAAAGTCCCGCCTGATCAATACTTTTATTAATTAAGATCACTGTGAGGTATTGATCAGGTGGGACTTTTGATCTGTTTATACTAATTAGTTTATCAATACGGAACCAGAATGAACCTTTTAAGTTCCAAAATAACCTCACTTTGACGGAATTTCGTGTGTGTTTTCGTATTACCCCAATACAAACTGACTATATTCTTGAAATAATTGGCCATTTATTGAAACCTGCAACAAAAAGAAGTCGATCTCTTTCCGAAATGGAATAAATTCTTATATGCTTAGGCTACATTGTTTAGGAAACGGTATAGCAGCAATGTATGGGACAGCAAAATCAACTATTTGCAGAACTGTTACTAAAGTCCTCAAGTTCACCATGAAAAATAAAGCATTAAATCATGGAATAAATATACAGTTTGTTCATGGAATAAACGTGATCGGATCATTCCTATGCAAAGACTTTTCACTTTGCAAAGAAATTGAAAAGTAATACATACATCATGGTGGAACAGAAAGACTTTGCACTTTGCAAGAATTGAAAAGTGCAACGTGAAAAGTGAAAAGTTGCAAAGTTCATTCGTGGAACAGGCCCCAGGTCCGCCAACTTATAGAGAGCTCAGTTTGAATACGCGAGTGTAACAGAACATACGAAAGTCTTAGCGTGTGCCAATATACTAATAGAAGAAGAGCCTACACACATGTAAGTAAAAATTGATTGTTTTATATAACTTAATAAAACTCGATAACAAATGTGGGAGGATTTGATAGCCAAATAGGTCAAAAGTAAAATACCATGAGTATTTATTAAATTTATACACCTTAGTCAATAAATAGTGTAAAAAGAATAAATGTACACCAGTTTCAGCCATATTGTGGATCTCTTCAGTAACGTTCTAAAATAAATTAAAACTAATCGAATTACCGGTACGATTAAAGTTGTTCAATATTTATCTTGGGGTTTCCCTTTCCTTGATAATAATTTTCATAAAAACGTATTCAAAAAAACAGATATGTAACCATGTGTCTTTTAAATTGATGACACAGTTGTATAAAATAATTTTCTGAAAGACACGTAAAATATCTGGTGATGGTAAAAATTATTTTATAAATACATTTTTTTTAATATCTTGCCAAATAAGTGTTCAATCTCAACAAGGAAAACAAAAGTAGTCTAACTAATAATTATATTCGCGCAACGAACATACTGGGGCCCGCGCCTCTTGAAGGGAGAATGTCTGGCAGATCGCCGCTTTCTTCAACATAAGGCAGAAGTACCACAACCTCCAACAATGCCAAAAGATGAAGAGAAGAATTACTCTTCTAAAGTTAACAAGGGAGAATTAAGCCACAAGCAAGAGAGAGAGGCATGGTAAACAAAACAACCAACCTAAATAATCATTAAAGAATGTTGGGCTAGGGGGACCAAAAGGAAGGATCGACGTCTTGAGCACGAAGCTGAAGAAAAGAACATGACATAAAGCAAATATGGGATAAAGTTAGAACAATAGAAAATAAGGATGACGTAAGACAAGTTACCATGAGGGAAAACCAGTCAAACACTGACAGCAGATTATCTCGGCAAGATAAGTATAGGGAACTACTTAAAAAGGTTTCACAATCGAAAATGAAGTAGGCATATAAGTAGGTAATATAGGCCTAAGCTGGGACAGGGGCTAATGGGCAAGATGGCCGCCGCGCGCAACCAGCCCTATGTTATTGTTATGGAGGGGTCAGTCATAGCTGGGCCAGGGGCTAATGGGCAATATGGCCGCCACGCCCTGAGACCGTCAATGACGTCACAGGGAGAGGTCGGCTGTGTAGTTGCCAAATGGAATATTTATTATTATTATTATTATTAGGTAATTAATAATTGATCATGTATAATCAAGACCAGCCTTATATTATCCACTTCTTGGTGTAGTGGCTAGCATTCTTGGCGGTCATTCCTGAGGTTCGAATCCCGGCTCTGCCAAGAAATTTAATTTCTGGTCTCAGGAGTGGAACGGGGTACACTCAGCCTTGTGAGGCAAAACTGATAAGAGCTGGCTTTTGATTCATACCTCAACGATTCTGCCTAACCCAACTTTACCTAACCTCACCTAACCTAACCTAACCTAACCTAACTTTACCTAACCTAACTTCACCTAACCTAACTTTACCTAACCTAACCTAACCTAACCTAACCTAACCTAACTTCAAAGTGAGAGCAAATATGAGAGCAAATGTGAAAGCACACATAATAAACTAAGTTATAACTTAACCTAACCTAACTTAACCTAACCTAACTTAATATTGCGAGCAAAAAGAAGTAAGAACAAAAAGTGTAAGAAAATGAGTAAGAGCAAATGTGAGAGCACAAATAATAAACTTAGTTAGAACCTAACCTAACCTAACTTAACCCAACCTAACCTAACCCACACAAACCTCATTTAAAGATTTTAAATTTTACATTTTAACATTCTACATTTTAACATTTTAGATTTTGATTTTTTCATTTTACATTTTTTAGATTTTATATTTTATATTTTTTTTAGATTTTAAATTTTAAATTTAAGATTTTTTTATTTTAGTTTTACATTTTACATTTTTCGAAAAGAGTAAACTACAAGGTCACATACCTAACCTCACCAAACCTAACTTTACCAAACTTAACTTAAGCTAATCCAAAGGCTAATGCACATACACAAAGTATATAAGGGCACATGCAACTATCCTCATGCTAGTCTTATAGGGCACTGTACAATATGATCACTACCCCAACCGGGGTATTTTTATATCATTTTGTTGTTTACTCATTTGTCAATTTACCAATTTCCCATTTTCAGTTTTCTTTTAATGTCAGTTTTAAGTTTTTCAATTTCATAATATGGAGACATGGATTTTGCATTTTGTTGTTTACACATTTGCCAATTTTCCAATTTCCCATTTTCGTTTTTTTAATTACAGTTTTAGGTTTTTCAATTTCATAATATGGAAACATGGATTTTGCATTTTGTTGTTTACACATTTATTAATTTCACAATTTCCCATTTACAGTTTTTAAAATGTCAGTTTAAAGTTTTTCAATATCATGATATAGAAACATGGATTTTCCAATTTGTTGTTATACATTTGTCAATTTACGAAATTCCCATTTACAGTTTTTAAAATTTCAGTTTAATGTTTTTTCTATATTGTCAATATGGAAACATGGATTTTCCAATTTGTGTTTTACATGTTCATTTTGCATTAGGAGTGGAGAGAGGTGGGTAGTAATTAAAAATGTACAAGCAGTGTCCATACAATATTTTTTATTTTAAATACATGTACACTATTTACACATAATATTTTTTATATATATATTCTTTTTTTTATAAATTGTACAGTTGTTTTTATTTTGTATTCTATTTATATTTATTTTTTGATTATGATTACTATTTTATTTTATTTTTGTAGTGTTATTGTTTTATTTCCTAAATTGTTTTATGTATTTGCTAGTTGCAGGCAGAAGATTTTGAAATTCATAACTTAACTCTTTAAGCATGGTCAATGATTGAGTAATGACCATAGGCATGTGTACCTATACCATCAGCATCAATCACTCTTTTATCATCACCAGGACACAAAACAATTTTGTTTAGTCCTATAGATGATATGTCATGTTGTTTAGAAGCGAAAATGTTCATTGGTATTCTTTTTAAATTGTTTTTCATGACACAATCCTTATAATCTTGAAGGCTTATACAATTTTTGACAACACCTTTGCTAATACCTTTAATCTTTTTGATTTCTTTACCATTTATGTCTAAAGCGTACATTTTAGCTCTAAGTCCAACAAATGCTTTTATAATTTGTCCACAAGCCTCGTCTTTAAATTTCCCCAACGTTTTCTTGTTTGATGTAGAGTAACATATGTGATTAGTAGGATAATCTGATGTGTCCAGGTGTTCTAGGAAATCCAACACATCTGGGGTGTTAACCAAATAAATGAACGAGTCGGTATCCATATACATGAGTTTAAGATTGTTCATTCCATAATAGGGTAGCAGGACATCATAGTGGTGGGAATACATTAGAGTTTTTGAAATATCCAGTATACACATTCCAATATATATAGGCTTATTGAATACAATGTTACGTTTAGCCATGTGGAAAGCAGCTAGGTTAGGACCATAAATTGTTCTGTCGATGAATGTTGGTTTAGCTATTAGCTTTTCTGCCTTTTTGCTGTCAGTCACAAGACGTATGTCTATTCTTTTACGGATATTTTCCATTGTTTTCCCAAAAATGGCATTGTTGAATAATTTGTACAGATTTTTCTCAAAATCATTTTTGGCTTGTTTTCGAAGGTTGTTATTAAAATCAACGTATGCCTTTAACCAAGGTCTTTGTTTAAACTTTAACACACGATGAATTTTTATCAATTTAATTCAATGATCTAAAGCCTGTTTTAATGCCATGTAATGAACAACATATCGCCTTTGATTTCCAAGATGAGGAATTAGTTTTTTCAGAGACGAATCCTTAGGTTGTGTACACTCTGGTAGGAAAGGTAAATCGTTGTGTAGATCATGAAGGTCAGATGGGTAATCAACATCAACGTCTAGAATGTATCCCACAGGATCGTCTTCCTTTAGTTTTTCTAGATCAACAGTATCTGGAGAAACCCACTGAAATCCACCATAAGGAAGGGAGTGGCACATAGCCCACCCGTATTGGTTGTTGGCATTATCATAGGTAATAAACTGCGATGGTTTCTCAGAATCATAGGTTTCCATGTATTTATTGTTAGCTTTAGCATACCGATGAGACACCTGGCATATGCCTCCACGTATTCCAGACTCGATTAAAAGAATCTGATCGTAATCCTGTAGCAATTCCAGTTCAATGCCTGTGTAAAGGAGCATTGCCTCGAAACTTAAACCAGGCGAAGTAAAAAAGTGTGCAGCATTCACTCGGTGTGTTTCTAGTGTTTTGTTTCTAAACGTTTCAAAGCTGTCTGCAAGAAGGAGTACATTTGATGTTAGGTAGAGGTCACTATATTCCCCTAGAGTTTTAATGTTGAACTGATTCCAGACATTTTTGGCATGTTCATAGTCTTCTTGACCAACATTTTTTGACTTAATTTGTTAAAGAATGCCTCTTTTGGAGGTAAACACGTTTCATTTAACTTTTCCCATGAGTCAATGTAGTCATAACAAAATACCCCTTTACGAGTCATGAGCATTGCATTTTCTTTTCCAAAGTACTTGTCTGTTTCAGGGTATGATGTAAAGTTGGAAACTAAGTTTTCCAAACTACTCGGCATTAACCGAAACGTGTCCACAAATCGAAGCTTAACATTTCCTACATATTTGGTAAAGGAAATGTACTTTTCTTTGGAGTTAGCGATAACATCCACTCTCTCAGTAGTACATTCCAATTGCTTTACAATAAAATTTGCGTCGTAGCCACTTATATTATGTAGAAAATCAGGCACGGGGTTACATGTACAAATTATTCAACAATGCCATTTTTGGGAAAACAATGGAAAATATCCGTAAAAGAATAGACATACGTCTTGTGACTGACAGCAAAAAGGCAGAAAAGCTAATAGCTAAACCAACATTCATCGACAGAACAATTTATGGTCCTAACCTAGCTGCTTTCCACATGGCTAAACGTAACATTGTATTCAATAAGCCTATATATATTGGAATGTGTATACTGGATATTTCAAAAACTCTAATGTATTCCCACCACTATGATGTCCTGCTACCCTATTATGGAATGAACAATCTTAAACTCATGTATATGGATACCGACTCGTTCATTTATTTGGTTAACACCCCAGATGTGTTGGATTTCCTAGAACACCTGGACACATCAGATTATCCTACTAATCACATATGTTACTCTACATCAAACAAGAAAACGTTGGGGAAATTTAAAGACGAGGCTTGTGGACAAATTATAAAAGCATTTGTTGGACTTAGAGCTAAAATGTACGCTTTAGACATAAATGGTAAAGAAATCAAAAAGATTAAAGGTATAAGCAAAGGTGTTGTCAAAAATTGTATAAGCTTTTAAGATTATAAGGATTGTGTCATGAAAAACAATGTAAAAAGAATACCAATGAACATTTTCGCTTCTAAACAACATGACATATCATCTATAAGACTAAACAAAATTGCTTTGTGTCCTGGTGATGATAAAAGAGTGATTGATGCTGATGGTATAGGTACACATGCCTATGGTCATTACTCGATCATTGACCATGCTTAAAGAGTTAAGTTATGAATTTCAAAATCTTCTGCCTGCAACTAGCAAATACATAAAACAATTTAGGAAATAAAACAATAACACTACAAAAATAAAATAAAATAGTAATCATAATCAAAAAATAAATATAAATAGAAAACAAAATAAAAACAACTGTACAATTTATAACAAAAAAAGAATATATATATATATAAAATGTATTATGTGTAAATAGTGTACATGTATTTAAAATAAAAAAATATTGTATGGACACTGCTTGAACATTTTTAATTACTACCCACCTCTCTCCACTCCTAATGCAAAATGAACATGTAAAACACAAATTGGAAAATCCATGTTTCCATATTGACAAAATAGAAAAAACATTAAACTGAAATTTTAAAAACTGTAATTGGGAATTTCGTAAATTGACAAATGTATAACAACAAATTGGAAAATCCATGTTTCTATATCATGATATTGAAAAACTTTAAACTGACATTTTAAAAACTGTAAATGGGAAATTGTGAAATTAATAAATGTGTAAACAACAAAATGCAAAATCCATGTTTCCATATTAAGAAATTGAAAAACCTAAAACTGTCATTAAAAAAAACGAAAATGGGAAACTGGAAAATTGGCAAATGTGTAAACAACAAAATGCAAAATCCATGTCTCCATATTATGAAATTGAAAAACTTAAAACTTGCATTAACAGAAAACTGAAAATTGGAAATTGGAAAATTGACAAATGAGTAAACAACAAAATGATATAAAAATACCCCGGTTGGGGTAGGGATCATTTCGTACAGTACCCTATAAGACTAGCATAAGGATAGTTGCATGTGCCCTTATATACTTTGTGTATGTGCATTAGCCTTTGGATTAGCTTAAGTTAGGTTTGGTAAAGTTAGGTTTGGTGAGGTTAGGTATGTGACCTTGTAGTTTACTCTTTTCGAAAAATGTAAAATGTAAAACTAAAATCAAAAAATCTTAAATTTAAAATTTAAAATCTAAAAAAAAATATAAAATATAAAATCTAAAAAATGTAAAATGAAAAAATCAAAATCTAAAATGTTAAAATGTAGAATGTTAAAATGTAAAATCTAAAATCTTTAAATGAGGTTTGTGTGGGTTAGGTTAGGTTGGGTTAAGTTAGGTTAGGTTAGGTTAGGTTAGGTTCTAACTAAGTTTATTATTTGTGCTCTCACATTTGCTCTTACTCATTTTCTTACACTTTTTGTTCTTACTTTTTTTTGCTCGCAATATTAAGTTAGGTTAGGTTAAGTTAGGTTAGGTTAAGTTAGGTTAGGTTAAGTTAGGTTAGGTTAAGTTATAACTTAGTTTATTATGTGTGCTTTCACATTTGCTCTCATATTTGCTCTCACTTTGAAGTTAGGTTAGGTTAGGTTAGGTTAGGTTAGGTAAAGTTAGGTTAGGTGAAGTTAGGTTAGGTAAAGTTAGATTAGGTTAGGTTAGGTGAGGTTAGGTAAAGTTGGGTTAGGCAGAATGGTTGAGGTATGAGTCAAAAGCCAGCTCTTATCAGTTTTGCTTCACAAGGCTGAGTGTACCCCGTTCCACTCCTGAGACCAGAAATTAAATTTCTTGGCAGAGCCGGGATTCGAACCTCCGGAATGACCGCCAAGAATGCTAGCCACTACACCAAGGAGTGGATAATATAAGGCTGGTCTTGATTATACATGATCAATTAATAATTACCTAATAATAATAATAATAAATATTCCATTTGGCAACTACACAGCCGACCTCTCCCTGTGACGTCATTGACGGTCTCAGGGCGTGGCGGCCATATTGCCCATTAGCCCCTGGCCCAGCTATGACTGACCCCTCCATAACAATAACATAGGGCTGGTTGCGCGCGGCGGCCATCTTGCCCATTATCCCCTGTCCCAGCTTCGGCCTATATTACCTACTCCTATAAGATGCACCAGAAGAAAACTGTGACATAATGATCGTGCATCTGAAAACGTTCAGAAGCAACAAGAGAGACGCTGAAGAGAAAAAAATAAACAAGAATACTATGGTAAATTGCAGCTTAGCAAAACCAGCAGAAAGATGAAAACACACCAACAAGGCGTGGATCCAAGAGTATGGCTTAAACACCTATAATGAAGAGAGAAGAATTAGTACAATCACATTCGCAGCTAAGGAAAAGTACAAGAAGTCTAGATTATAGAAGAGATGTAATATCTCACACAAAAGGAGGTCCACGACTTTGACGATGCCAAGAAAACAAATAGGCTACAAGAGATGCTAACCACAAAGTTAACAAGAGAAGACAAGTAATCAACAGGTAAGTGAATCACTAAACTTAACAACAAGAATACACATGCAACCGTAAACTAGAAGTTGACCGAGTGATGTAGTAGGATGAGGATTGACGTTATTGTACTTCTACAATTAAAAACTGACACATTACATATGACAAAATCTGACTTCAATACAATTTCGATAACAAGACTACCGTAGATAACGACACAACAGTTTTTTTTATCAAGGACCTTTTAATATTTTGTATCACTGCGAAATTTCCTTTGAAGCAAGAACATAAATACATATTCCAACCTAGGCAACACTGAAAAATGGCTTCTATCTCTTCAACTCCACAAAGAGCCTTTATTTATCACATAAAAAGCACAATTCACACTCTGCTGACCATCTCAAGATATTTTTAAAGAAATATCTTTAGACTGGTTTATAGGAATATTCAAATACGAACTATTTAGATATATGCCATTTTCACAAAATAAAAATATTAACGTCAAATTAAAGCCCACATTTAACTGATTTTAGTTTTTTTTTAATCATAGAAAACCGTGGAACAGGCAATTCAGACCATTATATTAACAAGAAACAGATGTGTTGCAGTATCATCTGGCAAAAGGTTGAACACTAGCTTGCAACAAGAAATCTTAACACATGCAGTACCGTGTTGACATAGTCATCTTTCCCACAATAGGAGATACTCTGTTGTCCTTGATTCGACGTCGAAGTGTAAATGTGGAGTTTCAATGAAGTGATTAAAACACAGCGGAATGGAACAGTACGCACCCTTAACAAGGGCAACATGTAGACATACTCCATTATTTACAATATTCCCGCATTGCAATAGTCCAAAGTCAAATGCCACGGTGATCACATTATCACATACTCAGATGGCACTGGCGACCGAACACGTACTTTTACAGATGAATGGCATTGATAGCTATTGACATAGGTACAACTGTATACTTAAAACCCACTTTCAGTCGGTTTTCGCCGTTCGAGCTGGGGTGCTTTCCTCGTAAGGTGTGTGCGTTTCCTTTTTGTTGTACAAGATTTATGACGGGCGCGGTTATAGTGTTGAACTCGTTATTCTTTTGTCTCCTTAAGCTGCATGTTCCCCCTTATCCCTTGAGAACTGGCGCTGGTTCATTTTGACCCATATAGTGTCACTCCCGTTTTGTCGTAGTCATACGTATTTTAATGAATTAAATTTACACATGGTGTCTTCCTATGTTGTATTCCCAATATAAAATAAGGTTTAATTATATTTTTCAAATTTAACACACAGAAAAATGACGATAATTTTCCTAACAGTATCTATGGTTTTGATAGTGGCGGCAAAGCAGTCATCTTAATTTTTTTGAACAAAAAGGAGCTGATAAGCAAGGTGTCCCCAGACCTTAACCCGGGAGAGGTGGCGCGTGGGACTTTTTGACCCCACGCAATTTCGATAAGCTGGGGTTTCTACATTTTACTACACACATACCAAACCTGCCACATACCTTTCCTCACATGCCTTATCTATTGTCTGAGGGCAGTAGCCTATTAGTGAACGGGATGAGGGAAGAGACAAATGTATTTTTCTAGAGCCATGTTGCAATGTGTTCTGAAATACCCCGCGCCACCAGTCCCGCTGGCAGAGTGAACAGCTGTTCCAGTCTTACGTGTACTCCATGAGAAGGTAGCTGTCTGATCGCGAAATAGAATCGATTGTAGTTAGGCATTAAAATAAAACATTATGAATCGTCTGAGCTTCGATGTTATCTCTTCTGCAAGATGTCGAAGAGGAAGACATATTAGGAGGTGTAAACAGTGATAGTGAAGATGAACTTGAAATAGCAGAATCTTGCAGTGATACTTAGCAGTGTGCAGACGAAGAAGAAAATGAAGAAAGTAACGATGATATGCCACTTTCTCAGCAGATGTGTACCCTTCAGCAAAAAAATAATAAAATTGAGTTACAAAATTGAGTACAATACAACACTAATACAATACAACAAGAGACTTCTCTAAAATATGTAATTGGTGAAAAACTAGAATCCTAGATTATCTAAAACTTGTCTAATCATTCATTTTGAAAGTGTTAATAGGCAAACTGAAGTAAGAATTATCAGATATTTCATAAAACTAGATACTTACCTATCAGATGTGCACCATTTCAATTATAGTATAATGTGTGCATGATTTTCATTTTAAACAAATATTCTTGCTCATTAGTTCAGTGAATGTTTTCATGCCATATCAGTAGCATTAACGAAATAATTGTCGTTACTACTGAGAAATAATTAGGAGGGGTCAGAAATGACCCCGCGCCACCTATAACGTTGCTCAAGTAAGCGCCACCTCTCCCGGGTTAAACATGGATGAACAAGAACGTGTGCTATGCGATAGTGCTGCACAAACATAGGTGGATTTTCTCCTTATATTTTACAGATTGTCCCGACTAACGTAAGCCGAAAATTGTCACGCGAGAACCGGTGCCATGGGTAAATCTGACCCGACCGTAAATAATATAGAAATAAATTAAGTCCACAAAAAGCTATGGACATGTTTCTTTTTCCGGGCGAAGTTCAAGGCTAGGAAGGAAGGTACAGTAAGCGACAGAAAATAAGGGATGACCAAAACGAAAATATAGAGCATTATTTAAGCCTCGGGTGAAAAATACCCAGGCGCCAGTCCTCGCAGGTTAAGATATGAGAAACTTACATGCTCAACAATCTGGTCCTGTAAATCCTTCAGGACAAGCACAACCTCCTCCAGGAAGAAATCGGCCACCGTTTAGACAGGAACCAGAGCAGATGCCGTCTCTAAATAATGGACCAGAGTATCCTCGTCCACCATTAGAACAGCCGCCAGGACATACGGCTGAAAGCATAAACAACGTCATAAGTAGCCCGCGGACAATGGGCTATTCTACACGAGCGGGTGAACTGCTGCGTTTCGCCCGCCTCCTACAGCGCTATAGGACATAACCTACAGTAATGAATTGGTCTGTCTACACGAGCGTTTTGCTCGAAACTACAGGTGGCGTTTTGCAAGCAGTTTACACGCGTCAGTAACCTCACGGCCGACTGGATGCGAGCTGCGCTCTCTATACCGGCCTTGACATTCCCAGTTAGAACCCATGCATAACGTTTAATAGGAAAATGTCCTCTAGTTGCCGATAGAGCGCATCCCCAGCCCATGTATAGGCGCGATTAATAAAAAGCTGTGCAATGTGTTTTTCACTGTGATACGTTTAGAACAACGAAGTTTTGTTTCAGTTTCAATTATGGTAAGTAGTCGGTATTAATATACTGAATTCCTACGTTGTTTGGAGTGTTTGCTGATGAAATTGAGAAATGCTGAGGTAAATTATAAACTATGGTTTGAACGCCGCTGCTAAATCCAGGATGTCATTTTGCACTTCCATAGAATAGAATAGAAGGCGCTTCTGTTCATACGCTACGTTTTGACCGCCACGTGTAGATTGCACAATTTTGGCGCGGTCTGCTCTAGGCGGGTCACACGCTACGTTTTGATCGCCACATGTAGATTGAAACATTTTGGCGCGGTAGGCGGGGGGCGAAACGCGGCAGTTTACCCGCTCGTGTAGAATGACCTTTAAGTTGTTGGGTGGTTTAAAATTACATAAGTGGTTAAGTGGGGTGCTGAGATCACCCCAAAGTTTTGCTGGAATATCTCGGACATATATTTTTCAGAAAATTTCTTACTTATTTTGCATACTATTCACATCCTTTTAAGCCAGTTTTAATTACCTTACAACAATAAATTAATTCACTAAAGAAATTAAAGCCTTTGGAAGATATACCTATATATTTTCGTTGCTTGATTCTACATGTTGCTATTTCAAGCATTTTGCGTTGGCTCATTTCTTTAAAAAGTTCAGGTTTGTGTTTTACTAATCTAAACATCTGTCTCTCATCAATGCCAAAAGGAATGCCTATCTTGCCCATCTTCAAGACCCAACTTCCAACACAAAGAGAGATAAACTACTGGAACTCAAGGGTAAATGTTAGTAGAAATCAATTTGAAATTAGTTAATTAAATAATTCAATATAAATATCAAAATTAAATCTATCTATCTTATCTATCTTATAATGCTTAACAACATTATTTTAATAACTTTTCATTACTTATTACTTGAGTATTATTCGAGTATTTTTATTCTCAATTGCTTTTTGTGACTATTTTGAATCTAAATTACATTTTGTAAGTATTTTCTATCTAAATTGCATTTTGTAAATATTGTCAATTCAAATAACAGCACAGTAAGTATGTAGTTAGTTTTAGTTGTAAGTAGGTAGTTAGTTTGTCTATTAGATATATGTCATTGTTATATTAGACTGTGGTGTGTGAGTGTGTCTAGTAGCAGTTGCATTGTTTATTAGTTATAGTTCATTGTTTCAGTAGACTGTGATGTGTGAGGGTGCATGTGAGTGTGCCTGGTGACAGACTGTTTTAGTGGTAGTATTTGTTGTTGGTGGAACCTAAGTATTTTTTCGTTAGTAGAATTTTGGTATTTAATTGTTAGTACGGTAGAAGGTTAGTATTGGCCGGCCCCGTGGTGTTGGGGTAGCGAGCTTGCCTCTCACCCGGAGGCCCCGGGTTCGATCCCCGGCTCCGTCAGGGATTTTAAAACTGACGTGAGGGTTGGAACGGGGTGCACTCAGCCTCGTGAGGACAATTGAGTAGCTGTCTGGCAGTGAGACAGCGCCCCGATCATGAAAACCAAGATTAACGGCCGAGGGGACCCGACGCGCTGATCACGCGTCACCCCAATATCTGCAGGCCGAATGGCTGGGCAGCGGTTGCTTGGTCGGCCTTAGCCCGTCAGAGGCTGGATAGTGCCAGGGGTTGACTTTTTTTTTTTTTGAAGGTTAGTATTTTTTAGTAGAATTGCTCTTTACTTATTCTGAAAGGGAGTAGCAGCCTTTCAGAATAAATCAATTCTTTACTAGTCTTATAGATGGTTAAGATATTGATAATATAAGCCAAATAATGGCTACACTGCGTCCTGCTGCACGGCTGAAAGCAACGGGAAACTACAGCCGTATGCTATTCCCGAGGATATGCACCTCTCTATGCATAATTACATGTGATGATGGCCTCCTCCCTTGTAAAATTTCAATCCGGATGTAAACTAGTCCCCCGTTCGGATCTCCGAGTGGGGACTACTCGAGAGGGTGTTAACATCACAGAAGTGACAAAGAGGAAATCTGACATTCTACGGATCGGAGCGTGGAATGTTAGAAGTCTGCTAGGAAGTGGAAGGTTAGAAAACTTAGAAAGGGAAATGGATAGGTTGAGGTTGGATTTGGTTGGGATTAGTGAAATGCGCTGGCAGGAAGAACAGGACTTTTGGTCAGGAGACTATAGGGTCATTAGCACTAAATCAAACAATGGCCAAGCAGGGGTTGGCCTCATATTGAGTAGGAAACTTGAACAGCGGGTGGAATATTATGAGCAATATAGTGAACGGATTATTGTAGCAAAAATCAATACTAAACCTACCTGCACCACAGTGGTACAAGTCTATATGCCTACCAGTCAAGCTGATGATGAGGATGTTGAAAAGGTCTACGAAGAAATAGACGAAATTCTGAGGTATATCAAGGGTGATGAAAATGTTATAGTAATGGGAGATTGGAATGCTGTGGTAGGAAAAGGGAGAGAAGGGAAGATAGTAGGAGATTTCGGATTAGGTGAAACGAATGATCGAGGAAGCAGGCTGGTAGAATTCTGCATCGAGCATGAGTTGGTCATAGCTAACACCTTATTCAATAACCACAATAGAAGAATATACACATGGATGAGACCAGGAGATACAGGGCGTTACCAAATCGACTTCATAATGGTCAAGCAGAGGTTTCGAAACCAGATTTTGGATTGTAAAACATATCCTGGTGCTGACATAAACTCTGACCACAATCTGGTTGTAATGAAATGCAGATTAAAGTTGAAGAAAGTGAAGAAAAGTCAAAAGCCAAAAAAGTGGGCAATAGACAGACTGAAAGAGAAGGATGTAAACGAAAGATTCAAGAAGAGTATAAAGGAATGACTAATGAAAAACCCTAAACAAACTTCAATTGCAGACGAATGGACACTTTTGAAGAATGAAATAACAAAATCCGCAGAACAAAACATTGGTAGGAAAGAAAGAATAGGTAGAAAACCGTGGATCACTCAGGATATACTAGAATTGATTGATGAAAGGCGGAAACACAAGAATGTAAGAGATGAAAAGGGGAAAGCAGAATACAGATGTCTGAGAAATAAGGTTAACAAGAAGTGCAAGGAAGCGAAAGAAGAATGGTTGAAAGAGAAATGTGCAGGTATAGAAAATTGTCTGAAATTAGGAAAAGTAGACACAGCTTATCGAAGGATTAAGAATACTTTTGGGGAAAAGAAGACTAAGTGCTGTAATATTAAGGACACAAATGGAAAGCCTCTAACAGATAGGGAAGAAAAGGTTGAGAGATGGAAAGCTTACATAGAGAGTTTGTATAAGGGAAAGGAGATTGAGAATCATGTAATGGAAAGGGAGGAGGAAATTGATGAGGATGCGAAAGGAGATTTAATATTGCGATCAGAATTTGATAGAGCTTTGGAAGACTTAAGCAGGAACAAAGCACCAGGCATAGATGATATACCGATTGAGTTGCTACGCTGCATAGGAGATGAAGGTCTGATCAGGTTATTTCACTTGGTGTGTAGGATTTATGAGACAGGTGAGGTACCCCCTGATTTCATGAAGAATGTAATCATCCCTATACCAAAGAAAGTGGGAGCTGAAAGATGTGAAGATTACCGTACAATCAGCTTGATTACTCATGCTTCAAAGATCCTGTCTAGAATAATTTACAAGAGGATTGAAAGCCAGATAGAAACGGAGTTGGGTGAAGACCAGTTTGGTTTCAGGAGAAATGTAGGAACAAGAGAAGCTGTACTAAGTCTTAGGCTGATTTTGGAAGGTAGAATAAGGAAAGATAAGAGAACGTTCATGGCTTTTGTAGACTTAGAAAAGGCTTTTGATAACGTTGATTGGACTAAATTGTTTGACATTTTGAAATCGATTGGAATAAAGTACAGGGATAGGAGGGTGATATACAATCTATACAGAAACCAGACAGCAGTCATTCGAGTTGAGGGACATGAGAGAGAAGCTGGTATTCAGAAAGGTGTAAGGCAAGGCTGCAACTTATCACCCATACTTTTCAATCTTTACATTGAACAAGCAATGAAGGAAATTAGAGAAAAATTTAAAGTGGGAGTGAAGATTCAAGGAGAAATAATTTCAACTCTGAGATTTGCTGATGACATCGTCATCTTGGCCGACAAGCCTGAGGATTTGAATGAGTTTTTGAATGGTATGCACTCCGTCTTACGGAAAGAATTCATGATGAAAATTAATAAATATAAAACAAAAATACTGGAATGCAGCCGAAATAAATCAGAAACCTCTTTGGAGATCAAATTGGCAGGTAAGCTGAAGGAAGTAGTAGACTTCTGTTACTTAGAAAGCAAAATAACCAGTGATGGACGAAGCAAAGAGGATATAAAAAAGGTTGGCTCAGGCAAAGAAAGCATTTCTACAAAAAAAAAGGAATCTGCAGACATCGAATATAGATTTAGGTATTAGGAAGTCATTTTTGAAAGCCTTTGTCAGGAGCGTGGCGCTCTACGGAAGTGAAACTTGGACTATTGGTGCAGCAGAAAAGAGGAGAATTGAGGCATTTGAAATGTGGTGTTACAGGAGAATGATGAAGATCAGATGGGTAGATAGGGTTACAAACAATGAGGTATTAAGACGAGTGGGAGAGGAGAGATGTTTCTGGCGACTGCTAATGAAGAGAAGAGATAGGTTGGTAGGACACATACTAAGACACCCAGGAATAGCAAGCTTAGTTATGGAAGGAAGGGTCGAGGACAAGAACTGTAGGGGTAGACCAAGGTTAGAATATGTTAAACAGATTGCCTTGGATGTAGGGTGTGGTAGCTATGTAGAGATGAAACGGTTAGCTCAGGACAGGGAGGCATGGAGAGCTGCATCAAACCAGTCAAAAGACTGAAGACTTAAACAACAACAACAGAAAACCCAAGGAAAATATTATTAACAAAGCTTTGCTCAAAATTAAGTTACATTAGTTCCTTTTCTTTTTAACAACATCGCTGAAACTGGTATATTTCATTAATATATATTTTTTATTGACTAAGGTTGAATAAATTTATTAAATACCCATTGGTATTTCATCAGATCAAACATCAAGAATGAAATCTATTAGATATGATTAAGTTCGTACCACTACGTATCTTCTAGTATTGTATTTTATTGACTTTTGGTGGATTACATTAATGCCATTGTTATTTAATTGAATATTATTTGTAGGCTATATATGAACATGGAGTAAAACAAGGGAGTGGACTCACACCATTGTAATTCATACTGGTGATGGATGATATACTAAATGCATCAAAGAAAGCATACACACTGTGACCGTTTGACCGAAATCCCACGTGCACACGAGTATGAATTTCAACATCCGCCGAGCCTAAGACTCGAAAATCAATCTCGGGGTCAAACTGAGTATAGCAAAACAAAATTTTTAATCAAAAAAACAGCCGGACGGATATCGAAATTCACACTCCATAAAGGATGGAAGACAGTGCAAATAATTTGTGAATAACACCAATTTCTTAAAATACCTCAGTTTAATTTAACTGTCTGCTGGTCCTATTAGAATACAATGATCCCCCAGGGAGAAATCTAAAATTCCAGTCCTGTAAAATAAAGACATCCTACGCTCCCCCTGGGTCTCTTATCTACATACAAATTTTAGAACGCATCAAATAAAGTATTTCCAGCCTCTAACCAAAAGTAAATTCACTATTTTCAAAATATTAACTTGATGTCTGAGAAAATCATTAGTCCATCTCAGCATCTGCTTCAGTTAATTATTTAAACTGTACAATTATCACTGATGTGCAGGAAATATTTACAAAAATATCACTTGAATCAAATTTTCCAGAATTGTTTCAACCTCTGCGGGAAAATTCACACGTCTTAAACTCATTTCAGGGAAGTCACATTCCCAAAACGGTGTGAAATCAAAATCATAAACCCCATGACGGCATTTATCAAATTTAAACTTTGACTGAACTTCCGACATTTTTCCACAATGTCACCATAAATAAACTTTATTCACCAATTCACATATAATTTCCTTGATAATATTCATATAATTCAATTTATTTATGTTAATCCTTTCAATTTAATTCATTGTAAAAAATATTATTTAGAATGATCCACACTGGTATTTTATGAGGGGGGGCGTGGTGGCTCAGCGGTCTAGCTGTATGCCTCTCACCAAGGCGGTCCGGGTTCGATTCCCGGTCAATGCATGTGAGATTTTCGAAGTGAAATGCCATGTCCTGTGGTTCGGATTCCACGTAAAAAGGAGGTCCCGTGGCTCATGATCTCAAGATTAACGGTCACGTTAAACTACAAGCTTCCTTTCCTTTTTTGGTATTTTATGAAGATTAATGGATCCACAAATTCAACCAGCTATCAGCTAAACATTTTTAATACATCAACCAATCTCTAGACAAAATGCCTCTCATGCTGTCAATACGTTAAGTAGGACACGGTAAGGCCTTCAGCAAAAACTAGGACAAGACATCAACTTATTCATATATAAACGACTACACCATGTGGGCGACTATACAAGAGTCTAGGAATGTAGAATTTCACAGACGATCGGCTACTAACTTCCCATATGAGCGACTATACTGTCCTCATTTTTTAATCATATTTGAGCATGGAGCAATTATTTGACCCTCAAAATTCAACTTTATAAGCATCCACTATTAATTCATATTTTATTTTCACTTTACATTTGACCATTATAATCTTATTTTTATAATGACCCCTCAGCTACGCAGGCTGGGTTCAATGGCTTCTAAGCATCCAACACATGGGATCATGCTCCCCCTCACAAAATTTAAATATCTCGGCCTTTCGCATAGGTGTAATAAACTTTTAATGTCTGCCCCAACATACTCCTGTTAAACTGTCGCATAATTCCAATACATAGTTCCTCATTTTATACAAAATTCGTATATGAATGACCTTCCGCTCCCAATATCAAAGTTCACGCTTTTGGCATGTCCCTCCATTCAAAATTAACTCCCATATTATCAACTACGATCCATTATTCCTCCAATTATTAACCGCTATTTTTACCAGGAATTATTATTATTATTGGAAAATGTTCCAAACAACATAATCATTTACATGTTATTATTATCATCATTATGGCTTGACTATCAGTCATACAGCCTTCCGATATCATATCTCAACTACATTTACAACAAAAAATATTTTACATTTATTTTAAATTCAAATATAAAATTTATAAATTCGCAGAAAATTTCGAACTATTATTCCCAAAGAATAATATTTAAACGTAATGTGGCTATCAACATTCCTCGTCTATCAACATATTCAAAAGAGAAACTACTAACAAAGTCGAGAAAATATTATAAACAAATTAATTTAATTATAAACCATTTAATTTTGAACAAATCCATGTATTATTTCCAAGTTCCCTAACATAAGGTTTAGGCGTGGAATGGTGTAAAACATCTTCCACACAATATTCTACTGCTATATCGAAGCTTATCAGGTTGACATCCCAAACGCACTAGATTTCCATCAAAGAGATCCATTCGAAATAAGTTGGCTGATAAATCTTCAAATGTACTATAACATCTTGAAATAACTATCCAGAAGCAGAAACCTACTTAGCAGACAGTATAGTCGAAATTGAGGATGCAATACACTAGCTACTTAATAATAAAGTTGGCTTACATCGTGAAGATCTTGTATGAAGAAGCCTTCTGACGCAGATTCCATGTAGGCCGGCTGGCACACGTTATTTCCAGTGAACAGATGTTCCGAGTCCCACTTCGCCTATACTCCATTATTCCGGAAGATGTTCCCAAAAATCCCATAACATCTCACCTCCAGTTCTTTTAATACTTCATGGTGACGGTCCGATCCACCATTTTCAAACCACTATGATGCATGTCTGGCAACATAATGTTATAAATATTCGAGTCCCAAACTAACACTTGCAGCTTTGTGCCACAGAAAACTTCCTAACTCGACTGGTCCACTTCCCGTTCTAGAATATCAACACCGGGTCCGAAATCATTTTTCAACCATAACTGTTTTTTCGATCCTCGCGTACTGTATTTGCTTATGGCTTTGATGTTTGAATCGATACACTGATAATCTTAAGAGTGGTTTACGTAGCATGCTAGTACCATTTCTAGTTTCTAGGCTAGATTCCCTAGGTGAGTAAGGAATTCCCCAAAACTTTACACACACCAAAGCAATGGCTTGACCATCTGGCCTATTTATGATATATGTATTTTAAGGCCCACATCATATACGTTGATTGCCTTCCAACTCTTTTTAGACTGGTATCTTCAAACACAAATATCTGCCAAGCGTGCAGACCATGAGCGCGCGGGGTTAGTAGTCATACAGTCCAGACTCACCGCCTCACCTGTTGCGTGCAGCCTAACTTCCGTCAGCCACTCCGATGAAAAACATAAACCTTGCGACTTGGATTCTTCATCTCCAATATCTTCTGATCCAAACGACGGATTCTCTTGATCTCTTCGGTATTTTTCCCAGTAATGAGTACTGCACGTTCCCCCGATGTTTTGGTGGTTCAACCTCTTCACATTAAAACTCGTAAATATACCATATGAGATCTCTCATATCGAAGCTCTCTCCATCTAGTGTCAACTTGATGAAACGAAATACCTCAGCTCCGCGCGTTCTTCAAACAGGTGGTTCCTCTAAGAAAAACAACCAGTGGCCCTCATATAAATGGTCACAACAAGTACAAGAATGAATAAATTCCTATTTGCTGATGATGTCTTGATTTGGGGTCAAGAACAGCTGGATGTACTGAAGGAGAGTTTTGAGAAATGGGAAATGAAAATCAGTGTAGAGAAAAATCAGACAATGATAATGACAAGAGGAAAGAAAGAAGGAAAAGGAATTGTAAAAATTGGAGATGTAAACCTGGAAGTAGTAGAGCACTTCAGATATTTAGGAAGTGAATTGATGGAAAATGCAAGATTGAATATGGTATGGAGATCAAGAAGAGAATACAATGCGAGAGTGTTTTCTATCATCAGGTTCAGTATTTAATTTGGGATAAAGACATGCCACTGAAGGCAATGTACAAGGCCTATTACTTAGCAATAATGATGTATGGAGCAGAAACTTGGCCGATGATGAGAAGAGATGAAAGTAGAATACAGGCATTCGAAAGGAAATTACTGAGAAGTATGGTACAGAAGACTAGGAGAGATTGAGTTAGAAATGAAGACATTCGAAAGGACGTGAATGTACAGAAGCTGAATGATAAGCTGGAGCAGAACAGATTGAGATGGTATTGACATGTGAAAAGGATGAATGATGAAAGAATGCCGAAACAAGTGATGGAGAGACGGATGACTGGAAAAAGAGGACGAGGAAGACGTAGAGTACGGTGGATGGATTTTGGTGAAGGACAGTGTGAGAGAATGAAACCTGGAGTGGAGTTCAGTGGTTGAGGAAGGATGGTGGACAAGGCAGATTAAAGTGGAGGGGTGCCATATTTGCTCCGACCCAGCTTAGGCTGGAAAACGGAAATTGATGATGATGAGGAGGCTATATGACACAGAAATAACAAGTGAAGAAGCATTGCTTCAATCAATCAACAGCTTACACCATTTAATCAAATTCACAATGGAACGGAAATCTGAACGAAATATAAATTGTCTTGACATAACAATTGAACAGTAAGACAACAACCTCACATACTCGATTTGTACTCTGAATGAGCTAAATAACACTCACTTCATTAAGCTCGTTCGAAGAACAAAACATCCTGGATTCAAAGAATATTTGAATTACCATCGATGTTTTAAGGATTTTCCCCCTCCTAACTCATGGCGTGTATAGCATTCCATGTAGTACTGAAATGAGGTGAGGTGATAAACCCAATTGTGCACTGGGGTGATACATTGTCATGTTGGTAGATGTGGATCCATATTCACGTACAATAGTGATATTGATGTCTAAAATAAGGCTCCACCTTGTCAATAGACCAATAATCAACACTGGTTTCAGCTAGTCAGGTCAATTTTTTTCAAAGCATTTCAAGTTCTTAAAAATTTGATGCATTCCATGTAGTTGTGACAAAGTGTAGATCGGTCCGACTAAACAGGCTTCAGTTATCCAAGTCTGCAATAGCTGAGCATGTTTATGAACCACAACATTCAACCTGTTCGATGTGGTTAAGGTTCTCAATACACCACCAGACTAGTGTTGTTGTTTCAGTCTATGGACTGGTTTGATGCAGCCCTCCTTGACTCCGTGTTCTGAGCTAATCGTTTCATCTCTACATAGCTACAACATCCTACATCCGAGGCAAACTGTTCAACATATTCTAATTTTGGTCTAGCCCAACAGTTCTTATCCTCGACCTTTCCTTCCATAGCCAAGTTTGCTATTCCTGGGTGTCTTAGTAAGTGTCCTACCATCTTATCTCTTCTCTTCATTAGCAGTCGCCAGAAACATCTCTCTTCTCCCATTTGTTTTAATACTTCTTCATTTGATACTATATCTACCCATCTGATCTTCATCATTCTCCTGTAACACCATATTTCAAATGCTTCAATTATTCTCCTCTTTTCTGCTGCGCCAACAGTCCAAATTTCACTTCCATACAGAACCAAGCTCCAGACAAAGACTTTCTAAAATGACTTTCGAATGCCTACATCTATATTTTATATCAATAGATTTCTTTCCTGTAAAAATGTTTTCCTTACCTGAGCCAACCTACTTTTTATATAATACTTTTCTTCGTCCATCACTGGTTATTTTGCTTCCTTAGTAGAAAAAGTCTCCTACTTCCTTTAGCTTTTCAGCTGCCAATTTGATGTCTTAGGGATTTCTGATTTCGTTTGGCTGCATTCCATTATTTTTATTTTATATTTATTGATTTTCATCACAAATTCCTTCCTCAAGACAACCATTTAAAAATCCATCCAAATTCCCTGATGAATCGGCTAAGATGACAGTGTCATCAGCAAATCTCAAAGTTGAGATTATTTCTCCTTGAATCTTTACCCCTACTCTTTTCTCTAATTTTCTTCATTTATTGTTCGATGTATAGATTGAAAAGTATGGATGATAAGTTGCAGCATTGCCTTACATCTTTCTGAATACCAGTTTCTCTCTCATTTCCTTCGGCTCGAATAATTGCCATCTGTTTTCTGTGTACTTATTCCAATCTTTTTCAGAATGTCAAACGACTTACTCCCATCAACGTTATCAAAAGTCTACAAATGCCTTGAGCGTTCTCTTATATTTCCCTATTCTACAATCCAAGATCAGCCTAAGGCTTAGTACAGCTTACCTTGTTCCTACGTTTCTCCTGAAACCAAATTGGTCTTCACCCAACTCTGTTTCTGTCTTCCCATTCTCTTGTAAATTATTCTAGTCAGGATATTTAAAGCTTGAGTGATCAAGCTGATTGTACGTTAATCTTCACATCTGTCAGCCTCTGCTATCTTTGGTATAGGGATGATAACAGAAGATATGGTACCTCACCTGTCTCATAAATCCTACGTAGCCTACCAAGTGAAATAAACTGGGCAGACCTTCATCACCTATGCAACGTAGCAACTCAGTCGGTATATCATCTATTCCTGGTGTTTTGTTGCTGCTAGAGTCTCCAAGTACACTATCAAATTCCGATCTCAATATTGAACTCCTTTCTCATCCTCATATCAATTTCCTCTTCCCTTTTCATTACATGATTATCAATCTCCTTACCCTTATGCAAACACTCTATGTAAGCTTTCCATCTCTCAACCTTTTCTTCTCTATTTGTTAGAGGTATTCCAACTGAGTCCTTAATATTACAGCAGTTACTGTCGACCAAAGTATTATGTGTACTCGAGTTTGAAGGTTGTTTGTTAAGTAACCAATAGACGTACATAAAATCCAATACCATCAACATTTTCGTCGTTCTAGTCTACGTTAGTTCATGTAGGTTTGGATTTTTAAATTTATATTTTAATATTTTTTATCGCAGTTGGAACACAAAAAGTGCACGTTTTTAAGCGTGTTTCAACCATGCGTCACATTTAAGAATTATTATCTCAAAAGCCCGTCATCAGATCGAATCCAAATTTTAACACAATATACATTGGAATGTTGTATAACTGGTTTATTAATTTCACAATTGTGTGTGTCCAAGAAACAAAGTTGTTATCATTGTTGTAAGGTAACTTTTTCTCGGCTCGGGGTGGTTGAAAAATGTAGTTCTTGGTTGCGTTGTAATCGTTATACATCAAAAAGTTATGCTGTATGACTGTGAAATACGTAAATTAATTCACTTATTTTATATCGGTTTGTATTTGTACGAGGAAATAACACATGATTCCCCAGCTAGCCGCTCCGGTTAAAGCTGTACAGCGTTGCTGAGATGGAGCCCATCACTTCCGAGCGAGACGCGCCATGATGCGTGTGGGCACCATTACGGCAACGCTGTACAGCGTTTGCCGGAGCGGCTAGCAGGTGAAACATGTGTTATTTCCCCGTAGAAATACAAACCGATATAAAATAAGTGAATTAATTTACGTATTTCACAGTCATACAGCATAACGTTTTGATGTATACCGATTACAACGCAACCAAGAACTACATTTTCCAACTACCCCGAGCCGAGAAAGAGTTACCTTACAACAATGATAACAACTTTGTTTCTTGGACACACACAATTGTGAAATTAATAAACCAGTTATACAACATTCCAATGTATATTGTGTTAAAATTTGGATTCGGTCTGATGACGGGTTTTTGAGATAATAATTCGTAAATGTGACGCATGGTTGAAACACGCTTAAAAACGTGCACTTTTTGTGTTCCAACTGCGATATAAAATATTAAAATATAAATTAAAAATTCTAAACCTACATGACCTAACGTAAAATAGAACGACGAAAATGATGATGTTATTGGATTTCATGTACGTCTATTGGTTATTTCACACCCAACCTTCAAACTCGAGTGCACATAATACTTTGGTCGACAGTAGTCTTATTTTCCCCAAAAGCACTCTTAATCCTTTCAGAAAATGTTCAATACTAGCACATTTCTCCTCCAACCATTCTTCTTTCGCTTCCTTACACATCTTGTTTACCTCATTCTTTAGACGTCTGTATTCCAATTTCCTTTCAATATCCCTTCCCTGACCCATCCTGAAAAGAACAGTACCGGTACATGGCCATTGGCTGCACTTAGAAAATTATGTAGACGTCTGTATTCTGCTTCCCCCATTTTATCTCTTGCATTCTTGTGCATCCCCTTTTTGTTCATTAATTCTAGTATATTCTAAGTAATCCACAGTTTTCTACCCATTCTTTCCTTTCTACCAATGATTTCATCTGTGGATTTTGTTATTTCATTCTTCAAAAGCACCCATTCCTCTGCATTTGAAGTTTGTTCAGGGTTCTTCATTATTCCTTCTCTTATACTTCTCTTGAATCTTTCGTTCACATCATTTTATTCAGTTTGTCTATTGCACGCCTTTTTGGCTATAGACTTTTCTTAATTTTCTTCAGCTTTGATCTGCATTTCATAACAACCAGATTATGGTCAGTGTTTATGTCAGTTCTGGGGTATGGTTTGCAATCCAAAATCTGGTTTCGGAATCTTTGCCTGACCATAATGAGGCTGATTTGGAAGCGTCCTGTATCTCCTGGTCTCATCCGCGTGTAGGATGACCAACTCTCCCGTATTTCCCGGGATCTCCCGTATTTGGCCCTATTTCTTCAAGATCTCCTGGCTCCCGTATTTTCTGTCTCTTTGGGTGAATTTCTCCCGTATCTTTTCGTCAAGTAAAATCTTTCAGTCTCAATCATTTCAATTTTGCACACACGGTCGAAATTAGTTTAAACGTTCGAGAGCAGACGCAATTGATTCTATGTCGAGTTTTTTCTATCGATTATCTCGTTCAGAATTAACCAACAAATACATACAGAAAGAGTATATTATCTTATGAATAACAAGTGGACAGATGTTAGGAATAGGAGCAGTACAAAGCTGATCACTCAGAACGGCAAGTTGCCATGAACTTCAAAATATATTTAGCTCTTCTTAAAGTATAAAATAAAGTTCCTTTTTTCTTTTTTTTACAAACACAACATCACTTTTTTGTTTTAAATTTTGGCATGTTCTTAATCTCCCTCATCTTTGGTCAAGAATATAGAAATCTTCCTTAAATTTTTGAAAAACAGTTGGTCATCCTATCCACGTGTATATTCTTCTATTGTGATTATTCAATAAGGTGTTAGCTATGGCCAACTCATGCTCGGTGCAGAATCCCATCAACCTACTTCCTAATCCAAATTCTCCTACTCTCTTCCCTTCTCTTCCTTTTCCTACCACAGCATTCCAATCTCTCATTACTATAACAATTTCACCACCATTGACATTCCTCAGAATTTCATTTACTTCTTCGTAGACTTTTCAACTTCTTCATCATCAGTTTGACTGGTAGGCATAGACCTATAGACTTGTACTACTGTGGTGCACGTAGGTTTTGCATTGATATTAGCTACACTAATCCGTTCACTGCATTGCTCATAATATTCCATCCACTGTCCTAGTTTCCTAGTCAATATGAGACCTACTCCCATGTAGCCGTTGTTTGTTTTAGTGCTAATGATCCTATAGTCTCCTGACTTCACTGATCCCAACCAAATCCACCTCAACATATCCATTTCCCTTTCTACGTTTTCTAGCCTTCCACTACCATTCAGACTTCTAACAATCCACGGACTGATCCGTAGAATGTGAGATTTCCTCTGTGTCACTTCTGCGATGTTAACCCCCTCTCGAGTAGTCCCCACGTGGAGATCCAAACAAGGGACTAGATTACCTCCGGATTGGATTTTTTACTGCTGAGACACGGAGATTGAGAAACATCCCCATAACATCAACAGGGATGACGACTATTGCCTAAGTGGAACCTGGAAGCCTATTATTAGATCTCTATTATAAACCGCAGGCAATTAACATTAAGCACAGGATGTTGTAGATTGCGTGATTTTTCCAATTAATATTATTGTTCTTGTTATCATTATTATTCATTAATTTGAGACTGTGTTGTCTTCCAGCGCTCGATCTTGTCTACAAGCCACTACTTTCGAACAATTCGCCTCCAGGATCCCCTATTAGCAGTTAGCACTGTGGCCTCCTCTGCTTCTACACTTCGCACTTTGAAAATGTTGACCATCAACTCCTAGGTCCACCTCTGCTTCTATTACACTTTATAGCCAAGTTCAATGAACCACTTAGGTAACCTCTCCTCCCCCATACTCATCACATGACCCCACAATCTAAGTCAGGTCATATGGACAGCTTCATCTAACATGTTCATTTCCAAGTTAGCCATTATCTCTTCATTACTCTCACTATTTTTCCATACAGCAAGGTCGGTCTAAATACTGGGCCATGTAGAGAGAGTTTCGTTCTTTCTTGCAGAATACAGTAGATTGCAACTGCAAACTCTCTGACTCTATCTCTTTCACTATTCTACTATCCAGGGAGAATACATAGTCCACGTAAGTACTTAGAATTGTCTACCTCATAGGTGGACATTGAGAGAGCTTACTCCTTGAGCTAATGGCATGGGTCGCGAGCAGCTGTCTTCCAATAGTTTGTGTTGTAAGGAGTAGATGGTAACAAGTGCAGCAACACCGCAGTCACAGCAATGTACCTGGCTGAGTATATCATGCCCACACGATACAATTTATTATGTATTCATGCAATACGTGGTGTACTTAAGATGACTGGTCAAAGCAATGCGGTAAAGCAGCGTCATATTGTACAGTTAAACTTGAGTTGGAAGTATGATTACTTGTTTACTGAAATCGAATGTGGAGCACAATGTTTTGTGTGTGAGTAGATATTAGCCTATGAGGCATCAAAAAGATCAATTTAGAAAAGAGCTCCAATTGGAGCAGATCGATGCAAGGAAGGCCCTCCGCACCAGGAATGCGGAAGGTCCAACGTTGATGGTCCGCATCCTCCTGGTGACACAAGCGGAAGTGGACCGGCTCCTGATCAACGGTGTATACCTCTACCGGTACCACCATAGGGTGGAACCATCCAAGCCCCCCCCCCCAGTAGCCTTGCGATGCAATCGCTGTTTGGTCTACAACGACCACCCCACTGAGCAATGTCGTGCTTCCCCACGATTTGGCCACTGCTCCCAGCCCTCTCACACCAACGGCAAATGCCCCAACACAGCACTCTCACCTCGCTACAAACAGTGTCCCACATACTCACACAAATGCAAGGCTAAGCCCGCCCCCATCCCAAATCTCCCCAAAACAGTGGCACCCATTAAATCTATCGATCCCCCTACCCCTCAAGCGCAATCTCAGTTCCTTCCCACTCCATTGAAGATCTCATCCGCTTCATGGCTGTATCCATCCATAACATCCTCCCCTACCAGAGACCCCTGATTCTATCCCAACTCCAGCTGGCAGCACAGCAGATTTTTGGAGTCTGTTTCCAACCCTCATTCTCGTGACCCCTAGCCCACTTCACCTTCTTCCCCCATCCCCGCGTCACCGCTGTATAACCCCAAAATGGCAGCACAACCAACCCGACAACGATCTCTACAGCATATCTCCCTCCTATACTTAAATGTCTTCTCCTTTCACGCCCGCCGCACTCTCCTTAGCCATACCCTTGCCACCCACAAAATCGACATAGCACTATTAAATGAAGCCTTCCTCCGAGGTCGATCAACATGCTCTCTTCCCAGGATACACCCACCTTCGAGCCAACCGCCCACACAATCTAGGCCGCGGAGGATCGCCACTAGCCTACCTCCCACGTTATCCCATCCGACATCACATTCCCCCCTCCGCTTTCCAGAAAGCCTCATCGCCACTGTATATTTCCCATCCCGAGACCTCCAACCTGCCACAATTTACACCCGTCCTCGCCAAGCACTACCTAAAGTTTTCATAGCCCACGTGGCCGAAACCTTCCCGCATTTCATTATTATGGCCGACTTAAACCTCCACGACCGCACGGCCAGGGAACTCCACAGTCTTGATAGCTATCTAAACCACATTAACGCCTCACTAGTTCCTCTCCCGAAACCCACGGCCGGCCTCCCAAACTACTCCTGAAGCAGTTATTGCACATAACGCCATACTCCATTTAATACTTGTCACCGTCTTACCACTTATTGGAGGCGACCATGCCCCAGTTCATCTGAACTTCGAAATCCCCACCCGCAACACCCCAACACCACCCCTCGGATGCCACAAAAATTTTGTTCGGCCAACTGGCCGGCCTACCGCAGCTATATTTCTGAGTACTTGCAGACCACCACCCTGCCTTTGAGCTCGCAGGCATTAGTGGATACATACTGTACACCACTCACCTACAAGATACCTTACAGAATGCGGCACTGCGCCACATTCCCCTTATCACATATACCCCTTCCCGACCCCCCCCCCCCCCCCCACCAAGCCCGCCGCCTCCATGCCCTCTCCCACTCCTACCATTCCACATACCTCCGAACCAGGGACCTCTACTTCCTACAAAGACACCGTCAGACACTAAGACTAGTGAAGTCTTGCATCGAGGCCCATAAACGTTTATCATGTTGTAACACCTGCTCACGATTGAACGGCGTGTCCCTCTCACTCTCCAAGTTCTGGTGCCATCTCAACCACCTAACAGGAAAAGCCACTCCAATGAAATACCCCATAATCTACAATAACACCGCACCACCAGATGATCCCGCCAAGCTGGACATCGTTGCAAATAGACTCGTCCGCGTGTTCCGCGATGCACCAGATCCAACATTCGCCTACGAAGAAGACGAGTTTATCGCCACAATGCCCCTACGCCCCTACCTCCAGCCCTCTACCTCTCATGTTTTCTCACCACACACTCTTGACGTCCCCATCACCGAAGCCGACATTTCCCTTGCCCTCTCCCACACAACCAATACTGCAACTGGTCCCGACTCCATCCGATACCGGCATCTTCACCGCTCTAACTCACCTATATAACCATCTCCTCCGCACCGGTTTCTGCCCTACACCCTGGCGCCATGCCACTATGCTTCTCTTCCCAAATCCCGACAAACCACTATCCTCCCCTGATTCATACCGTCCCATCTGCCTAACCGCCGTCCTCTCCAAAACCTTCGAGAAAAAACAAACCAAACGAATCCACACTCATCTCCAACGTCACCAGCTCCTTCCTTCTCACATGTGGTTTTCGACCCCATCTCTCTGCTCATGACCAACTCCTCCGCCTCTCCACCTTGATAGCAGAAAACTACAACCGTCCCGCTCCCACCTTATTACCGCCTTCGACTTTCAGAAGGCGTTCGATACAGTTTGGAACGTCGCTCTAATCGCAAAACTTCATTATTTCCACCTCCCCCACACCTACATCCGCTTTCTAAACACCTTCCTCCGTAACCGTACCGCACCGCACGAATCACCATTAATGGCCACTACTCCCGTCCCATCCCCTTCGAACAGGGCGTTCCCCAGGGCTCCGTCATTTCCCCTCTCTTCTACATCTTATTCCGTCGCCGACATCCCCAACTCTCCCCTCCCCTGCAACTATTACTGCTCGCTGACGATACTGCTATAGTTGCACCATTTGCCGCTGTCACTCACATCAATACCCACGTTCAACCCTACCTCGATCTCTTCACCTTCTGGTGTGGCAAATGGCATGTGCGATTGAAGTCCGAAAAAACGCAGACCATTCTCTTCCGCCCCCGCATGCGAGCATTCGTTCCAACCCGCAATCCTGCCAACCTAAATCTCCACCTTCATCGCCGCCGCTTAGTCCTTACTCCATCCGTCCGCTGCTTCGGCCTCCTATTCTATGAATTCTACACCTTCCGCCCCTTCTTTAAGTCAAAACTCCCCACAGCACGAAAGCGAGCGTATCTTCTACGGCGTCTGGACGGAACGAACTGGGGCCTAAATGAAAACCTTCTCCTTCATACCTATGAGGTATTCATCAACACCTTTTTGATGTATGGCCCCCTGCGTGGGCAGGATTCCCCTATTGCCCCCTTCGTCCATTCCTCCAAATGGAACGCCGTCTAGTCCGAGTCGCCATGAGGCTGCCCTTCACCTACCCCACAGCAGACCTCGTGGACGGAATGTCACTGCCTCCACTCACAATCTGCATCGAGCTTTTAGAACGCCGATACCTACAACGAGCACAAAACACCAATAATCCCATAGTCAGCCCACTTCTACAGCAGCCGCTTCGAGCCCCAGCACGCACAAAGCTCGGCAGCTACAGCCTCAAGGCTCTTCTCCCAGCACCAGATTAACAGTCCAGTTTAGTAACCCCTACGCTCAAGAGCGTCCCATCATTGGAAAACAGAGGGCCTATCCTAGCTGGCTCCACCTGCAGTCTTCTTTGAAAACAAAACAAATGAAAATTTTAAAAAAATCATCTTCATCACCACAAAAATTCACCATATTCATCCTACATTCATTCATCATCCAACATCATTCTACGATCCTCAATACATTTACATATCATCTTCACCATGATCATCCTCCTAAATCACCTTTACTTAAGAAACACCATCTTCATCAACACAAGCATTTATCACATCCATCCTCCATTCAATCACCATCCAACATTAATCTACGCAACACCTCCATACCTCGTACCATGCCCCATTTACACACCATCTACACCATGGTCACCCCCTCCAATCATCTTTACCTAAAATAAATAAATAAATAAATAAATAAATAAATAAAAAAATAAAAAATCATCCATCACCTCAAGCATTCACCATATTCATCCTACATCCATTCATCATCATAATCAGCCTACGTCACACCTCCATACACCGTACCATGCTCCGATAACACATAACCTTCACCATGCACATTTCCCTAAATCTTCATAAATTACTTAAAAACAAAACATCATCTTCATCAACACAAGCATTATTCATTACAATCATATATTCATCTTTCATTCAATCATCATCCAACATTATTCCACGCAACACCTCTATACATCGCACTATGCCCCATTAACACCATCTTCACCATGGTCATCCCCTAAACCGACTCTCACTTACTTACTTTTACTTATTCTCGATTTCCACCTAAATTACACAGCACTAAGCCCCATTTACAACCACCTCCACCTGAGCAATATAAATCTATATACGTCTACTTTTGGCAGTTGTGGGTGTTGTTTCCATGAACAACATAAGTCTACATATTCTCCATTAATAAGGCAGTCGCCCCCCACTTCCCATTCCTGCACCCAAATCTCTCCCCCCAGAAGCGATACATCCCCCAACAACTATCTCCAACCTTCACCGCTCTGCCCGAAATTAAGAAGCATACACACCACCATCCAATTCCAAAAACCAAACTTCCCCATCACCCCAAATCGCTCCTCTCCCTAACAGATATATCCCTGGCCCGTTTAAGGGGGCCTGCCGCCGTAGGTGCAATCACCCTGTGGAGGAATGAAACGACTGCATTTATATATATTCAGTTTAGAACATCACTAAAGAAAGACTTCTAACAACACGGAAGTGTAGAGGATGAAATGCGACTCACTCTTCCCAATAATCCACGCGAGGAGTATTAATGTATCACATGTTACAATAATTTTGCTCCCTACTGTACCCGATTTGGAGTATGACCACTAAGCTACGGAGCTGCGTGAACGGCCGGGGGCCGCAAATATTACGTCACGGTGGTTTGATCTTGCCCGAATGACCGGTGGAGGTCAGTGCACTTGTGTGATGATGTCACGGCCGGGAGTAAGGAGAGGTATATGCGAGCTACCCCCACCCCTTACGGCGGGGAGGATAGCGAGACCGCTTGGCAGGTGATCGCGAGACGAGCTTGCTCATTCTGATGTTTGATTCTGTTAGTGCGGACTGGTATCGCTGTGTGTGTTGTATTCTTACGGTCGTAAGGGCGAGCTATTAGATGCAAGTTTGTCACTTGCAAATCGCAAGCAAACGGCAGTGTGAAAGTGATGGTTCATATTCATAAGTATTGGGACTTGCACTGACATCACGTAAGTTGAAAAATCATATAAACATTACCAGCATAAAGCAGCAGTGATACAAAGTCCGAGGGCTGGATATTTCTCATCCTGTGTTACAAGCTTACTCACTATTCAATGGAAATCAGTTGGGACATCTTTGCGACAGAACATTGCACATTTAATCAAAGCCGTGATGGCAAGTGAACATGGCTTTAGGCATCATTGGAACTCTGTAATGGTTCACATAGTTCATTGAACATTGCTTCACGCCGGACTTCTGGAACAGTCTTTGCCAATTACACTGAACACAATCTCACTTCTGAACATTCTAGATCGAATTGGAATTGTGGCGGCATGTTACTCTAAAATAATGGGGCAACATATTAATGAAGTAAATGTCTTCGTGAGGAAGGAGAGACATACAGTGTCGAATATTTCTAATTACACCATGGCACATTAAAACACGCAGAAGGCGTGATGGAGGGATGGAACTTTGATCCAGGAGGCGTCGCGACGATCTTCGCAAGCAGACGCCTGCCGCCAACACGACACCAGGGAACACTTATCAGGGATCTTTACACTCTATTAAATTTGCAGAAGAGGTTTGTCTCTGCCTAACGAAAATGCCAGGAGGTATTAATATGTCGCCAGCCCACATGAATTGAATCTTCCCATAATGAGTTGCACTCCAGAGCACATGATCATATTTAGACTTTGCATAATTCCACGGTATTGCAAGAGCATTATCTGATTGTACACATCGGAGTCTAATGAATTTTGTTGGGATTAATGATGATAATGATTGTTTTTTTTACGATTGTTATTATTATTATTAGTTTCTCTTGCATAATTGCGATGGCAATTATTTCAATGTTTTTTTTCTTCTGCGTTTCTTTCATGATGCATTCTTTTTCGATTTATGGTTTTATCCAAGGATTTTAAGATAGTGTGCATCAGATGCACAAGTTTTTTTTGGTCCACATTTTCTTTGGGGATTTGATGTTGAAGCCTTAGGATGACTTTGCCGTCTGTGCGATGTTTTTTTGAACTCCAGATCTTTTCTAGGACGATCTTTAGGGGTCTCATTTGAGGACTTTGTGAGTTTTGCCTTGAGCCGTTCACATTTCGATTGCATTATTAGTATTTTGGATGCATATCTGTTCGGATCCGACTGTTCGATTTATGCATTCTGGTTGCCACATTTTTAGTGTGAAGATAGCCAATATTAAATATTAGATTTGCCACTCGGATATTATATTTGTGATAGGAATTATTGAAGTTATGTACAGAAATGCTCAGATGATGATCTGATTTCTGGTTTTGAATAATAGTTTGATGGGCCATGATCTTTTGTGACATGTTGCTCGAGTTATTTAGAGAGCTATTGCCTTAGTGCAACGATTTGTTGGCAAATGATATGACATGTTTTATCATGAATTATTATAATCCTATCATGATGTTTAAATGTTTTGATCCAATTATTTGGTCTCTCTTAGAGAATTTATGGCTCATTTTGACAAAGGCTCATTGCTTTGGTGAGGCAAAATTTAATCTTTCTTTCTCTGTCCTCTTTACTAATTATTTAGATCAGCAATTGCCTGAGCAATTTAACGAAATCATCGAGTATGGTTGCACTGATACTTCAATGATCATTTGATGGAGTTTGATTCTGGATTATTCTTGAATCTAGTTGTTGATTCGAGACCACGAGACCATGTAAGGATTATTATAATAATTGCGGGCATTAGGGATGATTATTGAATTGACAAAAGATTATCGAATTTTGAACAAGGTTATTAGTTTAGGATTCACTAAAAGATTTTGAATTGAGCTTGAGATATTGAATTAAGGATTTCGATTTGATTTATTTTTGAACTGATCCTGATAATCAGTGGACTGATGTGGACAATTTTTGATTTTAGGAACTGAGTTAGAGGAGTTCTTATTATATTATTGTCAGTTATAATTGTAAATAAGTTTGGACAATTGGATAGACTGTTTTGTGTGCAATTACGGTAGTACAATGCCGATATCTATTCATTAGCAAGCAGTTTCACATCACAGGGCGCATTAGCTTGATTATTTGATGGTGTATTTTTTTTCTTTCGTATAATTGAAGTTAGGTCGCTCAGGGATGAGTGTTAATAATTTTTCGTGTCGTGTGCGCCGAAAAATCCGTGCAGCGATAGAAGAGACTTTTAGTTGGCTTTCGTTTCAGTCCTGTGATGTATTTTTTTTATTGATCCGATTTGGCAAGATTCAGAAAGACATTACACCATATCTTAGGGATTCTCTAGCCGTCGAGATCATAGGTAGGGTGTGGAATTTTAATGCAAGCTGAATCCATGAATAAATAAGGATCATTTTCCTTTACCTTCTTAAATTTCTTTTATCTGTGTCATTTCTACTTTCCTTCTTTTAACTCTGGCCTCTCCAGGAATGTGTCCTTGCAAACTCTAGTTTGATGGCGCCCTCTTTCCCATCCCGTAACGACCCGGAGATACTCTGTCTCGTGCCACACGAGCCGTTTTTCTTATATTATCAAACTAGAATTCAGGCACATTCGTTTTTTTCTGCTTTTTTTTATTGAACTCCCCTGTTCTTTCTCGGAAATTGTGTGGTGTAATTTTTGGCCGGGTCATCGCACATATTTCCGGGACGGGCACACTACGCATAACCTAATGAAATTTATATAATTAAACGTATGCTTCGCACATGCCATTTGTGTACACAATATTGTTTAAGTAATTTCCTCACCATAATCCAGTGCTCTGAATTGATAGGCTATATTAGGCACAATAAAACTGTTAAAAGGTTGCCGTAAATCTGGTTTGATACTCACCCAATGCCTTGTTGAAACTGCGAGCCGTGTAATCAGCTGGTAGGCTGTACCAACACCACCTGGAGAGAAGGCCTTGCAATACGTATTTGACAAGCGAGTGACGTCACGGGAGCCCAGACATGGAAATTGAGACATACCATTCGAGTTATGCAGGTTATGGTGTGGTTTCCGCGTGTTGTGTTTCGTGTTTACAGTCCCAGGTACTGATTTTCTCAGAATTCCTACCCGGTTATACTTAATGGTTATCAGTGCAGTGTAAAGTTATGCCTAATAAGTGTAGTGTGTCAATTTGTAAAGGCAATTATGCCAATAGACCGAAAGTAAACGTTTTCTCTTTTCCTAATGATGAAGGTAAAGACGAAATGGATACGAGCCATTCACCGCAGGATTTTATTCCTACGAAATATTCCATGGTACGTGTTACATCAATACTTATGCTCCAATTCGCATAAGTTTAGTATAATGGGAGGAAGGAACCTTGTAACAAGTCTCTTTTCTTGTAGGTGTGTGGACCCCATTTCAAGCCACATGCGATTGAATGGACCACTAGTATGTATGCTGAAAAGAATGCAAAGCTAGTTACTGCACCGTTGTATAAACCGAGACTGATTAAAGGTTAGTAAGCAGATAGTCCTACCCTTAAATTTTAGCATAGGCTAGCTCCTCTGTTCGAAAATTCATTTAGATGTAGAAATCAGAATTTTCTAACCTAAATTGTGTGCTACAGGCTACTGGCGTATGTTAGGTTTATTTGTTTTATGGGGCTATCAATTTCAAGTGGGAGGTATAAGTGGGTGTTAATGTGGATAGTGCGCCCTTTGAGCATGTTTGCTCAGACAACAGAGACTAAAACTTATGCTGAAATGTAACTGAACATACCCTGCGAGCGGCGGGAAGAAGCTGAAGCAATATCTATCGCTTATTATTATATTTTTACTTATTTTTCACATTCCAAAAATCAACTATAATTATAACCAAGTAATTCTGCATATTTGAAGTACAGCATACTTCGTAAATCGAAGAAACTATCAATTTACGCGGCCAGCTCATGTACTGAGAGCACGCCATATTTGGTAGCACCAGTTCCTATTTGTCTGTGGAAGAGACAACATGTGCATGATGGAGCACAAGTGAAAGGAAACCATGTGGCAGGAAAAATCTACGAATAACTTTCTTATGGATAGCCATCATGGCATTGTGTAATAGTTTATGGATTGAAAACATTCACCACTACGAAAACTGCGAAATATTTTTATTATTATCCGAGGTGAAATGATGGACTTGTGTGAAGAAAACTTTGCGACCGCATGGTCTCATTCTCACGCACACACACATATTTCAGTGTTCTACAAACAGTGTATTTAACTACATTTGTAACTGTATAAAATCTACAATTACAATCTTTATTTGCCGGATGGGCAGTGATTTTTTTGTTTAATTATGTTAATATTTTCTTGTGTAAATATCAGTGCAAGTCACGAGTGAGTGTCGCACAAGTGACAGAGGCTAGAGCCAGTGGCGGAGTGAAAATGGGCAATTTTTTTACCGCATATTAGCTGCAGTGCGCGAAAGTTTTCTTTAATTATGTGCTACATTTTTACCAACGCTAACATCGCAATAATGATAAACCAGCAGATCTTCAGATACAACTCCAACCACGCGATGGCATGTGATTGCTAAATCATGCGTGGGGAATTGGTGACGGAGGATGTCCAGACACAATGAAATGGTAACCTAAAGCCATACACGAGACCGCATACAACATCTCATGGCGGGACTCGAACCAAGTGACGCTGAATCTGTAAGTCAGATCAAATATTTATAGCGTATTGTAAGAGTTGGAAAAGAGTAGACTAGTTTATTTTGGTTTCATTTATTTAGTGCACAATGCAGGTAGCTAATTATAAGACGCGTGTGGAAATTAATAGTTTATTAAATATCTATAGAAGCCAGGAAGGCTGGATTTTCAATGCTCATTCGTATCATTTAAAACAGGTATTATCAACTTTTATTTTGTCAGGCTGATGACAAATAAACTAGTTTGACAATGTTAAATCAAGGCCAAGGTTACGAGCCAAGTTCACTACACAGCACACTCGATTCTAGGCAGTGGATTAATATTTTGTTTTAGAAGTCTGTGAGATTCTTGACATTATTACAAGTGGAATGCAGAGTTCCGTTATTCACATTTATTGGCCAGAACAATACCTGAAAACAGGTTTATTTCTTTAAAAGAAGCCACGCAGGCAATGAATGCAATTGTATTTTGTAACCAAATGAACGCAGGTTCGACTTATTCAGGGAAGAGGCAATTTTATAAACGCACACACCCAGTTAGCTTGTATCAGAAGCCTTTCTGTTTATTTAAAGCGTTGTCAGGATGTGTTTTTGTACACATAATCTTTCTTACCAGCAATTCAAACGTGTATCAATTAGGATTCCACACTTTTGTAAATTAAGAATATTATATGAGTCGTGACGGTGGATGAATACCCCCGACATTGTTATTGTGGTTATATCGGTGGTAATGAACTAACTAAAGTCGTACCAAATCCGAAGGCGCCTGGATCAATGGATACGAAATAAGAGTAAAGTAATTGGTGAAGACATAGGATGTCTAATAAGTGTGATGAAATATTGGTGAAGACACAGGGTGTCTCGTAAACTATTGAACTATTGAGTTATTTGCTTAAGTTGGATACAAACGTTACCTGAATACACTGAACGCTTTTAAAGGTCCATAAACTGAACAACAATACTGTCAGGAATAAATAATTGTGTGAAACTTTAATAATCAAAAGTAGGGTTTTGAAAACTAACAAATCTTATAATTCCCCCCTGAACCTAAATAAAATTTATAAACATTAAAAATAAACTATTTTTCTGGACCAAATGTTAACACTTAGATATTGTTAAGCTATTGTAGATACATTTTGATACATTTTCACATGATTAGTCGACCACTAATTGGTGATGTGATAACTGAAGCACACACATCAGATTAGTAGCAATATGAGTCGATGTAATTGCTTAATTACTATCGCATTTGCAGGCTTTCCTATATTTTCCATTTTCTTAACACTTTGACACTATGACCGTTTGTTACAAACAGTAACAAATCGAGTACGCAGGCAGTGCCAATTGCACAACCATAGGAGTGCTGAATTATTGTATGCATTTGTGTTGTATTAGCATAGTTTTTTTATTCAGCAACATTGTGCACATAGCTTGATTTTCTTAGCAATAAACGCATCTCGTTTATTAATTAATGATAGTTAGGAATAGCTAACACTTAACTCTAAAGATAAATGTTAGAGATGGCACCATCATAGCATAGGAAACATTTCCCCCTTGCTACTAAATGTAAATGTTCTAGTATTTGTAAACAAAAAATGTATTGCTTTGCTGTAGATTCTTTTGATGTTTGATCCACCCGTAAGTTATTTCGATGTAATTGCTTAGGGCCGATCTTACGTGCCATTCTCTTAGCTTGTTCATTTTGTCGAATTTTGTATTAGGACCATGAGAGTAATTTAGATCTTGTTTAGGACTTTTTTTAATATTTCTTTCAGGGCAGAATAGTATCGGACTAGCCGTTTGCAACTCTCATGCTAGGCTAGGGATCTATTCTGAATAAAATTTATTTGTGATTTTAACCTAAGACTGACCTCTCTTTCCTTGTTTAGTTTTGTTATCGATGCATTCCTCTGAGCTGGTTAAAGATCGAACCTCACTAATTCCCGACACCCCCGAGTGCAGACTTTTGTGCTACACCAGCCTATGAATGTATCGTCCCCCATACTTGTGTGTTAACTGGAAGAGGGTCTTGGAAGTGTCATTTGAAACCGGTGGCTCCCCGAAACCATTAGCCAGCGGGCACAGTAGTATTCACATTTTTATTGGGGTTTAAATTGAGAGAACTGCATGAAGTTAGAGACCGATAACTTGTAGCAGGTCCTGATTAATCTATCATTTTTCTATTGCAGTAATCTCATTCATTATATTTCTTATTGGGGTGGGGGGGAAGTGGTGTGCGTGAATCAGGTTGGTGATTGAGTAAATTTAGAATAAATATAGTAATTAACGTAATGCAAGGTGATAAAATTATTGTATCGCAAGATGAACCCCTTAGGAATCCTCTTCAGGAACCAATAACGACCAACTCGTCTCATATCGAGTGCCACCAGGAAATACTGTCATGGCTAGATAGGTGGAAAACATTTGACTCACTTGGAAAGCTGAGCAAGGAAACTCATGCTGCAATTACCCTTTCTACCAAGTGCATGATTGAAATGGCACAATTTTGTCTCTCTGAGAAAGGCCATAGCTTTTTCCTACCAGGCAAAATACAGACAGATAACCTAGAAGCTCGATTTTGAAAATATCGCCAACTGGCAGGGTGCCAGTACAATATTTCCCTCAGGCAAGTGTTTGAGGTGGAAAATAAATTGCGCCTTCAGAGCACCCTGGACCTCAATGCTGCAATGAGCGAGTATTTTGAAGAAGACAAGACATGTGACAAAGTGCTTTTTATGCTTGTGTTGCTGATGATAGTGATGTAGAAGTTCTACAAGATGAGTTTTGGCCTCTCTTTCACTATATCAGTGGTTATTACTTGTATGGTTTTTAAAGCGATATGATTACAATTATTGGTAAGTCTTTCTTTGCGATGAGGCAGGCCAGAGTGATCATGCCAGCCTAATAAATGCCAATAACCGAGGACTATGCTAGCCCCATGCAGATGTAGTTAACTGAGCGTACACTGTTTAGTCGGTGGTTGGCGCACACTTGAACACTTTTACCAACCATGTTCAAAAATATATACTTACAGTGCTCATAGTCGATGCCGAAAATGTCCTCCCTCACTTGTAACACACACTTGGCATCTTCTGATGATAGGATTAACAACAATCTCATTTAAAAAGATGTTATATTGGCTTTCACGGCCAGTGAATTAAAACTCAGCAATTCTTCTAGGTTTGTGCCGTGTCTTGTGTGGTGTTTTGCCTAGGACACCAAGCTGGCTCATCAGCGGGCTCTTGGTTTCCCCGTTCTGTAAGAACACAGCGCTGTCTGTTAAAATGCTTATTATTTACGGAGCCTGTTTTCTTGTATCGTTTAGCGAGCCTCCTAATTATTGTACTGGTATAAGGCACAGGTCTTCCTGGAAACTTGATTCGAAATTTTCATCTTGTTTCAGAACAAGACTTTCTGCTTTTCATATACGAATTATGGATATACAGACGTTCATGCAATGTGAATTGGTGTCTAGGCATGACCAACAATCACAGTAATCACAATACTCACTAAACGTGCAACACTAACGTCTAAGCTTTACAGATACACATCCATATGAATGACAAACACGTGTGAACTAACGATATGAGTCAGCGGAGCGGGGTATTGCGAGGTCCACTCGTTCCGCACCTGACCAGCCAAATGACGCCATAGCTGGTCGCGATTTTCGGGGCGCACCAAGATAATGACCCTGTAGTTCAATTAATATTGTGTTACGTGATCCACTTCTGTACATGGCTAATTACTAATCTGTAAGTATAGCAGTGGCGGCTGGCGGATAATTGTTATGGGTGTTGTCCTTTTTCATTAAGGGGGTGGGGGTAAAAGACTACTTGATATCAAATAAAACTGTATTCAATTGCGCGGTAAAACGGATGTACTGTCCCCGAATACGGATTCTGAGCGATCCGAATTCTGATCATAATTTAACCAAGGAGTTTTGAAATATTTGAGAGCTGGAAAGTGGTCAATACGCTGCCGAAGTGACGCGCCTAGCAACCGCATGGGCGCAGCCACATTGGACCCAAACAACTGGTTGCTAGGTTTTTATACATAGGAAGCTGCATTAACGCTGCGCAGTGTCTTGAATTTTGTTGATAAAAAGGCGTAATAAGCGTGAAATAAGGCAAACGCCTCCCGTGAAGATTATCCACAATGTTGGAGCTACAAAATAGAAGTGAAATTTTATGGATAAAGTACGAGAATTTTGCGAGATAATATGAATAAAGTCGACCTCACTCCTGAGGCAAGAATTGCATGGCGGGTTCTACAAATTATAAATATTTATTTATAACATCATTTAGTGGATACAGTATATCTAATATAGAGAGATATTTAGGACATATATGTCACATGAAGGGGGTTTTGGTTCATGTGGGCAGTGTAGTTGTAATTAAATATGGTTTGTACTAAAAGTATTATAAACGACAACCTACATAACCTTACATCTGATTCACTAACAGCAATAAATGTTCTCCTACAACTTTTCTGAGTAGTGATTTTTCACTTAATTTATTTAAGCAGTGAATTGTTTCCAAATAACAATTAGGCCTATCCTAGACTGAAAATTTCTGCCTAAATACTCTATTTTATTTTTTGCAAACTGAGCATAATATGTGGTCTGTGGAAAGGTTTGAAGTTGCTAGTAGAAAGTCCTATTCAATTTGATAACTGGTAACTGTGTGAGCCATCAAGTAGCATAGCACATGGATCATCGTTATGGTATCGGAACTAGCATTTCCCTACATCAACTCTTTGGACCACTTCATACCAAGTAGGCTACTTGTGCCACTTTGACTGTCCAGCACATATTGTGTGAATGTTTGCTAAGATTGCTCGTGAAGATGCAGGGTGGCTTTTTTGTTGTTGTTGTTGTTCTAAATCTCTACATACCAGCTAATTTTATTTAGCTCTTCCGTGGCACACCAGCTAATGTGTAACATTAATCAGTGTGATAATGTGGTCATCAGCTTGGTGTAGGCCTACTTATTGGGTGAGAGCCTCGGATATTTTCATGCCAGTTTTAGTGGCCTGATATTTAGAGCTAGGATAGGAAAAGTTCCCCATTATTTAGAACGAGGTAGGACGATAGACCTTAATTGTAGACTTCTCTAACCTGTTATTGAGCTCACAGGTTAGGCTTTGTCAATTTGATTCGTTTTCAATCAAACGCGGCGTTGTAGTAAACACACAAATTGTATTGAAATGCAGTCTTTGTTTCTTCTATAGCGGTTGATGAGATTTGGCCTAAACTCTCATCCAAATATGTTAAACTGTTCCCTTATGCATTGATAGACTTTAAGTTCATTTTATTCGTCTCTTACTGGTAGGGCCTACGGTACTTATTTTCCGTAGTATTGATCATTCATACGGGACGTGATTCACAATATCCAGAAATGTTTTCATGTTTTCACTTAATTTATGGTAAATATCGTAGGCCACATCTCTACGACTTATGCTCGCACGCATCTCGTACGCAATATTTTACAACTTTATTGGACAACTATGTTAAATTACTGTGGAAAATATACTTTTATATGCTTTCTTGCCTCTGGACATCCATGCATGTACAGTTTTATACGATACAAATAGGAAATAATGACGGCTCAAAGACTGAAGCAAGCTACCAGGCAGCCATGATCAAAGAATAGAATCTTTATTAACAAAGTGTATGTATTGATGACTTTATGAAGGTTTTTGGTAAATGCTGCTCTCTGTTTTTGTTTCACCCCACCCAAAAAAACCTATTACCAAGGCTTTTCCCGTAAGCTTGTCAGAGGAGTGACGTCGTTGATGACGTCATGGAAGACACCATTTTGTTTTTAGGGGAATTTTATACGCGGCTGCATCGCAATCTGTTATTATCCTTGGACTACCTATACAATTAAGTTAGTACACTACCAGCCTATGGGTGGGGTTGGCAATACTGTTCTTGTACATAATTAGCACGGATAATGGCTGACACAGCTGGAGTTTTACTACAGTAGAACGTCGTTTATCGGGACTAATTGGGTCCGAAAGTGTTCCGGATAATAATTTTTCCGGATAATCAAACATGCGTTTATTTCATAGGGTAAAAAACGTGCACAGTACGTTATGGTGATAACCACCAAGCTTCTCATTTAGCTGCAACACATTCTTACGTAACGAAAGTCCAGAAATGGGACCTCCCTTACTTGTCTGAATTAACCATAAGTACGCCACTTCTTCCAATTTTTCACCCGTGATTTTTTCTCTTTTTAGACCCTTCTTCACTATCTAACTTCGATGCATAATTCAGAATTTCACCTTTTCGGTTCTTCGAATCATAATTTGTGAATTTTCCAACACTGTAAGTTTTAATTAGACTGCACACTCTTATCTTTATCCTGTTGCTTCTCAATCGATAAAACATTGCGATTTCGGTTTTTCTTATTGCCACTCGTAGAAGCCATTTTCACAACGTAATACAGTACACTCCCATATTGTTAGTTATTGTTTTAAGGGGCGGAACTAAGAGGTCATCTGCCCCCAACTCGCATATTGTAATACGTTGAAACATTATAGAGTAAACAAACGGTAGGAGACAATAATTGAAAACGAGAACCGACTCACTACTGTAGGCAGCGCGCACTTTCGCACCACAACAGTAAGCTTCATCTTTTTTTTTTTTTTTGCTCGTCCGGATAATTGACGTTCCGGTTGTTTGACTTCCGGATGAACGACGTTCTACTGTAGATAAGTCTTTAATTTGGGATGGTGGGTGGGTTATAGCCAGCGGAGGAGTGAACTACATCTTTTTCACATGTATTTTGAATCAATACACAAGGTATTTGTGGCATATATCAGTAGTTTGGTAGGTTTTTCTGTAGCGCTGAATGAAGATAGAACGCGCATTGAACTTCTCTACAATACATGAATTAGCCAAAATACCTTATGAAACCCACCCAGCCATCCCAAAAAGGATCACGACTTGTATAGCCAAAATTACAGCTGTGGTAGCCATTACTCCAAATCAATTAACATCGGTTGCGGTCGTGAGTATTCGGGTCTCTTCATTAGCCTCACTGGTCCTCTGGTCTGTCATCAAAACAATACTGTCAACCTCGCCCTTACGGTACCCAGCCCCGCTAGCAGCGCGCTGCCAGAGGCCGCAACCCCAGACCTTCTAACTTTCTTTTTGTCCAATCCATTGGTTTTTGACAATGGTTACAGCCTAACGCGCCCAGATCAATGGTTTTGTGTCAACCGTGTCCTGCTAGCTGCGCGCGGCCAAAACCCCCGACCTTCTAACCTTCGTTTTGTCCAATCCATTGGTTTTTGACAATGGCCACAGCCTAACGCGCCTAGCAGATCAATGAGTTTTGACAATGGTTACAGCCTAACGTGTCCCGATGATCTTTTTTTATCAACAGTGATTTTGTATCTCGCATGTTGGCAACAATGTGTGCGTCTCGGTGCGTGCCGCTAGAGTGTATCTTGTTGACAGTTGAACGCATTCTCCGTGCGTCTGGACGTGGTGTGTTAGTGCTCTTGGTGTTTCGTACCGCGTGTGTTCGGAGTGTACCATAGTCTTTCTATTTCCTTCTTCCTTATTGTGTGATCATTATCTTTAGAGTAACCCTGTTGTTGTCTTTCCCGGTAATCTAGTGCATGCTGTAATGGCGTCCTCTAGTGACGGTGGATTGCATGCTCGACCACCTGAACTCCAGCATTTTACTACGGATGTAGTCCCTCTTACGGCACCTTTTCAACCTCAAATGGATACCGAAAATTCTGCTCCTTCTCCAATTACTCCATCGGATCGTCCCAGATCCGACATCTTCATTTGCTCTGATATTTCTGCGGTTTACACTCCTAATCACATGGGACCGTATATCGTACATGTCGAGTCTACTGATCAAGGGAGGTTGGGGAACTTACATCCCATGAGTCTTGGCCGAACCTTTTACGATCGCAAAATTACAGGTATCACCTCTATTCAACGAAAAGGTCGTAATCGGGTACAAATTTAATTTAATTCAGCTGCCCATGCAAATGATTTCATGTTGCATTCTATCCTGAAGGAACGCAATCTTAAAGCTTTCATACCCTCTTCCAGTATTCAGAGAGTAGGGGTTGTCCGTGGAGTAGATTTAGACCTCTCTCTTGAAGATATCATGAAATTTATTGAAACTCGGATACCCATTGCTAAACTTCAACGTATGACTAGGAGAGTGACCAGAGACGGCCGCACTGAATATGTTCCCACAGGGACTGTAAAATTCACCTTTGCGTCTCAAAATTTGCCTAGAGCAGTTTCCCTTTTTAACGTTTACCTCGAAGTAGAAATATTTGTATTTCTACCCATCATATGTCAGAGATGTCAACGTTATGGTCATGTTGGCCTCAATTGTCGAGCGAAATCGCCAAGATGCCGCAAATGCGCTCAGTCCCATTTGACGGCTGATTGCACTAGTGTACTCTCCTATTGTGCTCATTGTCTACAGAATCATCCTTGTGGTTCTGCTAGATGTGACTTCCATCAACAACAAATAGCAATCAAACGCCAAATGTGTCTCAATAATCAAACTTATGAGGAAGTAACCAAACATCAACTGCTCACAGTCAATCCCCTGTATACTCCGCAACAATTCCCTTCATTAGCGGCAGCTAATACTCCGTTTGTATCTTCCCAAGCTCTTCCCAATTCTCTACCAACAGAGGGGATCGCTAAAAAGCGGAAATTCACTGCTGTTCTGTCACGTTCTCCCAAATTACCCAACCCTCCGGGGTATGACCATCAGGCCTATCACGCGATTTTACATCCTCCCACCCACTCTGCTTCTCGGTCCCTTGCTGGACCGTCTTCATTGAACCCCCCTCCCCCACTTCCCCCTACTTCGTCCGATCCGCTACCGCCTGCCGGTATGCCCACAGAATTGTATACTGATTATACTCAATTACTCGCGTTATTAGGTACCAACGCTCAATGGCAAATGTTATTGAACAAATTATTTTTCAACTTTCTAACTTTTTTACCCCCACAATCGCATGTTTCCCCCGTTAAATCCCCGATAACTCCTGAACCCCATCCCTCTCCATTAGATGCGTCTCCTTCAATGGAATTGTCGGAGCCTGCTCCACAAAAAGCATGAACTTATTCTACTTGTACAGGAATTCAATCCTGACATCATATTAATCCAGGAAACTTGGTTACCGTCACATTTCACTTTTTATCTCCCGAATTACCACATTGAACGCAGTGATGGCACTCCCTATGGGGGAGTCATGACCTTGATTAAATATCATATTCCGTATACACTTGTCCCCACCCACTTTACTATTCCCCGCACGTATTCCTTAACTATACGCCTAGATGCCTTCTATGTCACGAATTTTTATTGTCCCCCAGCTATCAAAGGTAATTTTCGTCAATGGTTTTCTTTTTTACAATATCACAGTAGCTTAGGATCCCACATTATTACTGGTGATTATAATGCTCACCATTCTGTATGGGGTTGTGAGAAAACCACTCCCAAGGGTCGACATATTTATTCGGCGTTTACCAAACTCCATCTTCACCTTTTGAATGATGGTTCCCCCACCAGACTCACAGGACCGACCCAGGCAAAAAGTGCCGTTGATCTTGCTTTCACCACCATTAATATAGCACACCGTCTTCATTGGCAAACTATTCCTGATCTCCATCAAAGTGACCATTATCCTATTCTTATGTCCTACTCTCTTGTCCGTCCTTCTCTGCTTCCTTCTATTCTTTCGCCGCCCACTCGTTTGCTTCGCCACTTCGATCCTTCCTTGTTTGCTGATTATATTCAACATACCTCTCCCTCACCTCATGGGACCTCATCTACTGCTTATACCCATCTTTTATCATCGATCGGCGCTTATTTAGATATTTATCATCCCTTCACAGTTCGCCGCCCCCTTGCTTCCCCTTCTTCTCAAATTTCTTGGTGGGATAATGAATGTGCCTTGTTACTTGAACGTCGCAAACAAGTTTTCAAATTATATCGGCAGTTTAATACCCCCTTTACTTATCTAAATTATAAAAAAATTACCGCTCAACTTCAAAGAACTTTTAATATGAAACGTCGAGCCGCTTGGCAACGCTTCACAACTTCTATAAGTCGATCCACTCCTATTTCTCGTATTTGGACCGCAATTAAATTTTTGTCTCATAATTCTTCTCCCAGTTCCCCATCTTCCATATCTGATGATGTTCTTCGTTCCTTTTATCGTCAACTTACGCCGGATCTTGTTCCCCCACTGCTCTCCTTACCTCCAATTCCCACTGGTACCAAATTTTCGTGTTTACTCCGTCCCATAACTCTTTCCGAATTTACTAAAGCACTTCATCATCGCAAATCTACCCAACCGGGACTGGACTTTATTACCTATAATATGTTGACTTCCTTACCACTTTCGGCTCAAATAACATTAATAAACTTTTATAACTCTATTCTTCAAACGGGCCTTACTCCGCCTGAGTGGAATGCGTTTCGAATCGTACCCCTCCTTAAAACAGGTAAACATCCCCTGGATCCTCATAATTATCGGGGTATTAGTCTTGGTTCTTGTCTTCGCAAAACCTTTCAAAGAATCCTCTTACAGCGCCTTATGTGGGTCTTAGAATATTATTCTCTTCTCCCCGTGAATCAATATGCTTTTACCAAAAAGAAGGGCACCATCGATGCCATCAATATATTTTTAACGGATGTTCTTCTCAACCGATATCGAAAACATCATCTTCTTGCAGTGTTTTTAGATGTACAAGGCGCTTATGATAATGTCAACATTTCTCTTTTATTACAGATTCTGGGCCGTTTACAATTTCCTCTCGTTTTTATCTCTATTATCCATAATCTTCTTACCAATCGAAGGTTATCCGTTCTCTCCTCTACCCTTGAACTCAATGATCGCTATACATCTCTCGGATTACCTCAAGGTGACATATTAAGTGGTCTTTTATACAATGTTTACACCCATGAACTTGAGACGATAGTGAATCCTCACGTACGTATTCTGCAATTTGCGGATGACATTCTTCTCTATTGCTCTCACCCCCAGCTTTCTGAATGCCGCCGGAACATGACTACGGCTTTAAATCTCAGTCATGATTGGTTGCACCAATCCGGGTTAACTACTGCCCCTTCTAAGAGTGCTGCTCTCATTTTTACTCCCCGCCGTCTTTATGACCGATCTCCCATTCGCTTCCGATCTGGGCATATCTCCCTGAGACGTTCTATTACCTATCTTGGAGTAACTATTGATGATCGACTCCTGTGGACACAACATCTTCAAAAGATTTCTGTTACTATCCAACGCAAATTTAATTTTCTTCGTTCCCTCACCCGTCGTAATTGGGGTGCTGATCCTTATATCCTATTACTTCTCTATCGAAATTTCATTCGGGCGACTCTCGACTATGGATGTCATTTTTTCGATTTAATGTCACCCACCCGCTGTAAAAAGTTGGACACTATGCAATATACAGCCTTACGTATTATTACAGGCGCTCTTCGCTCCACTCCCACTGGCGCGCTTTTAATTGAAACTGCTGAATTTCCCCTCGTCTTAAGGCGTCAGTATTTATCGCTTAAGTATCTTCTCGGTAAGATGGCTATTACCCAATTTCCACTTATACCTAAATTGCAATTATTACATACCTATACGCAAACTTTTCCTCGTTTTCGGAATTTCCTTCCATCCCTCTTAGTTGCTTATCGTTTTTTACAACCCTCTCGTTCCTCCATTCTTCAAACACGGAAGCTTCTCTGTTATACGGTTCCATACCCTATTCTTTATTATTCTCCGAATTCTTACTTGCATTTAGCCAACTCTCCTCTTACCGACCTCCGTCACAATCCTCTTATTACTAATTCCCTGGTACTCACTTTCTTATCTACGCACCCTCATCACATTGTCTTTTATACTGATGGATCCAAATTTTTCAACCCCCTTCGTGTTGGTGCAGCCGTTTATTCTCCTCAACTAGATCTTTCACTACAATATTGTATATCTTCTTCGCTTTCCATCTTTACGGCTGAAGCCTTTGCCATTCGACAGGCTTTGCTTTATATTAAGCAACATCACATTCGCCAGTCTCTTATTTGTACCGATTCACTAAGCGTGCTCAGAGCTCTTTCGAATATCTCCAACACAGATAATTGGTACCTTATGCAAATTCTCCTATTAACTTTCGACCTTGCTAATCTTGATTTTGATGTTATTTTTTATGGCTCCCTAGTCACTCTCACATTCCTGGTAATGAACTGGTCGATACTATGGCTAAAAATGCTGCCCAAGGACATGGCGATACATATGATTTAGCGATACCGTATGTTGATCTGCTCCCTGATATTCACACCCACTTACGTCAAGAATGGCAACAATGGTGGCATTCCTATTCCCGCTCCAAAGCAACCTTTTATCATCGATTGCAGCCCATACCTCCTTTCAAGCCCTGGTTCTCTACCGGACAATATACTCGTCGTCATATCACAACCATTCTTCGCCTCCGTTTTAATCATGCTTTATCCCCTGTTCATTTAGCCCGCCTTCGTTTCCGACCTTCACAAATGTGCGAGTGTGGGAAGTTTTTCGGTTCCGTCAATCACATAGTATTTCAATGTTCCCTTTATGATTCTCACCGACCTTCATTTTTTCACACCTTATTTACTTATGGCTTTCAACTTCCCTTAACCATTGAAACGCTTCTTACAGACCCCACCGCCCCAGTCATTACCTCTCTCCTAACATTTATTGATACGTGTAACCTTACTTTTTAAATTTCGTACCTTTATGTGTGACCCGGTTGTGTTTATGTTTTAGGAAGTCGTCATTGTGGGTCAATTGACGTGAAGAATAGTTCCTCTGTCTCCCTGGTTTCATTTTCCTTTTTTCGTTTTTTGTTAACCCCATTTCTTTAATTTGTCGATGGTCCATCCAACCTTTTTTTTTTTTTTTTTGTAGGTTAGGTAATGGGCATAGCACGGATGCTCTGGACCCAGTCGCAGCCCTAAAAAATACTGTTACACGTGAAAAGTATCCAATATTTGAACTATAAACTACTGGAAAATTGTGACACAGATATACAAAGGACACAAATAGGTACTAATCTTCACACCAAGCGACGTATCTTAGTGACTTACTACTTGAACACAAACATGACATCGTCACACGTAAGGGTATGGAAATTAAAAAGTAAGGGAGCATTCGTGTAGGAATCTAAGGAAGGCATGAATAACAGAAGGAATAGGAGTATGAAGGAGCACGGAAATGTGGAGAGGGAGGGGGAAACCTAAAGAACGCAAAGTATGTAGAAATGGGACTCGTTGAGTGTCAAATATAGGGCATTGAAAAATTAAATGATTAATAGTACCGATTGCCTGAGAACAGTCGCAGAGTGCCGAAGGACGAAGCTTACAGCGGGCCATATATACCGGAGTCAAAGCATGATGAAAACGTAAACGGATAATCGTAATAATATGCCGTCGAGTGTAGGATCCATTATAAAACCAAGGGTGTCTAGGGATAGTAGGTTGAATTCTATAATATAACCTGGCTTTTGTGCGTGTATAATCCTGCCATTGGTGTAACCAAACATTAAGTAATTGAGATTTGAGAATGGGGAGATAATCTGAGGCGGGGGTAGCCACATTCATCAATACAGCATGACCCAAAGCCGCATCCTTGGCCGCTTTATCCACTAATTCATTCCCAGAGAGGTTGGCATGGCCGGGTATCCAAGAAAACACTATCTGAAAGCCCGAATGATATAGGTCATACGTTAATTGTACAATATTAAATATATACCAATTATTCGTAGTTTGGACATGTTGTAAAGCCTGGAGGACACTTTGAGAATCAGATAGAATTAATGCTTTAGTGATGTTATTCCGTTTAATATATAGAAGGGCTTGTCGAATAGCAAAGGCTTCAGCCGAAAAAATAGAGAGGGTATGTGGTAATTTAAAGGAGGCAAGATAAGATAGAGAGGGGATATAAAAGGCAGCACCCGTATTCGAAGGAGAGGGGAATTTTGATCCATCTGTATAAATTGTCGTATATTGTTGATGATTCAATGCAAGATTATATACATATTTGCGGGCAATCGTAGGGGTAAGCATAGAAGACATACAAGATACATGCGAGGAATGTCTCACTACATCAGGTTGAAACATTAATACCGAGAGCGGTGCATTATAACAAATGGGTTTTCGTGTTTGAAGAATTTGTGGGCGAAAACCCGAAAGCTCTAGATAAGCCAGGAGAATAGAGGGAGGTGCATAGCGTTTGAATAAACTTTTTTGATGATATTCGGAGAGAAGTTGTAGTTTGGGAAGAATGGGTGTTGTTAATAGTGCCATTTGTCGTAGTAGATATCGTGAAGACAGATAACGTCTCCGAAGGTGAAGCGGTTGCTCTGCCGCCTCAACGAGAAGAGCTTGTGTAGGGGTGGAAGTAAGGGCCCCGAGAACAATTCTGAGGGCGGAAAATTGTAGTTTATCCAATTCATTGAGGCGAGTTTTCGGCATGACGTCATAGTAGTGACTACTGTAATCAAGGACAGATCGAATAAGATTTCTGTAAAATAACAATAATATCTGAGGATCAGCTCCCCACTTACGACGAGTTAATGACCGTAAGATATTTAATTTCTGGAACACATGAGCTTTTAAGTGAGATATTTGAGGCGTCCAGGTCAGCTTATCATCTATAATGAGTCCTAAATATTTTGTATGGTGTACAATAGGAATGGTACCTTGATTATAACGGATAGGCAACCGGTCACACACCCGTTTATGAGTGAAGAGCAAAGCCGCATTTTTGAGCGGAACAGTATCAAGGCCATGTGAAAACAGCCATGAATGTAATATCGTGAGAGCACGTGACATGATCTGCCGACACATATTTATATCAGAATGGGAACAATATAGGAGTATATCATCAGCATATTGTATTAGGCGGACATGAGGAAGTAAAAGCCTCTCAATCTCACTAGTATAAATAAGGTATAAGATTCCACTCAAAATATCACCCTGCGGCAAACCAGAAGACGAATACCTGTAATTTAACCCAGTAGGAAAGTTGGAAAGTGTGATATGCCTTCTTCGGAGAAATGCCGAGATGATTTTAATAAAGCTGATCGGAAATTGTTGTTGGTGTAGTGTTTGCAGTAAAAGGACAGTATTCACATTATCATAAGCCCCTTTAATATCTAAAAAGACTGCTAATGTTGAGTGTTTACGGCAAAATGACAACATGACATCAAGAAGAAAAATATTCAAGGCATCAGTAGTAGATTTCCGTTTAGCAAAGGCGTATTGAGTTTTCGGAAACAGATCATAATATTCTAAAGTCCATACTAAGCGTGTCAACAGAATACGTTGGAATGTCTTCCTAATACAGGACCCAAGATGTATACCACGATAACTTCCTGCTAAATCCGGATTTTTCCCCGGTTTTAAAATAGGAACTACTAAAAACTCATTCCAATCCTCGGGAACATTGCCGGAGGCTAAGACGGCATTAAAAACATCTATTATAACTTGTTGTGCATTATTGGGGAGACTCTTAATGACGTGGTATGAGATATAGTCTGGTCCAGGTGTAGTAGATTTTTTTGTGATAAGGCTGATTGAAATTCGGAAACAGTAACCGGATGCAAAAGACAAGAAAACATATGGTTGTGTTCCAGGGATGGAAAGATAATTTCTTGTTCTACAAATTCAGGAGTCATCGTGTGATAAAATTCTACTGACTGATCATAATTCAATCGATGCAGACTTGGACCTAAGTGGCGGCGCGATAAGGTTTTTAACACAGTCCATATTTGAGTAATGGGAGTCTGGTGATGTATATGAGAGACGTATTCTCTCCAAGCCGATCTTCTTTTATCATTAAAAGACTGCTGGCATTTTGCAACAAACTGTTTATAATGTCGATAAGTATACGGAGTATTGTATGTTCTAAAAAGTCGTAATAAATGTTTGCGTCTCTTCACCATTCTCGTACATTCCTCGTCCCACCAGGGTAGTAAGGACCTGCTCTTTCCAGAGGTGCGTGCATTGGGAATTAACGGATGATAGGTGTCAAAATAGCGAACAATGTAAGTAAGTAGCAAATTATAGGAGGAACGAATCGGGGGAGCCGTATTACAATAGTGCTGTTGGATATAGGTGAAAAATTGCGCTGAATCAAAACTTTTGAAACTCCTAGTAAAAACCGGAGTATGCAAGGTATTACTAGGACGAGGAGCCGAATCAAAGGTCATCAAGATCGGATAGTGGTCACTTTGATGTAAATCAGGGGTTGTATGCCATATAATTCGGTGGGCCAGAGAAAGGGAAACAAACGTTAGGTCAACCGCACTGGGGGCCTGAGCAGGAGGAGAAATACGAGTGGGTGAACCATCATTTAAAATCTGGAGATGAAACTGCTGAGCAGTGGTCATGATATTCCTACCCTTGGGTGTTGTGCGGACACAACCCCAGTCAGTATGATGGCCATTAAAATCCCCACCAATAATGTGGGAGGTGAAGGAATTACAGTAGGAAAAAAAGGAATACCATTGTCGGAAATTACCTTTGACAGCCGGAGGAATATACAAATTAGTGATATGTAGGGAGGCAACAGTTATAGTTATCACATAGGTTCTGGGGAGAGGAAAAAGAAATGGGGTAACTTGGTACGAAAGTCTTTCATGGATTAATGTTAGGACACCACCACATTGCGGTCCATCTTGGCGCTCAATATTATATCGTGGAACGTGAAAAGATAAATTTGGGGATAGCCATGTTTCCTGGATGAGAATGATATCAGGGGTGTACTTTTGGATTATAAGTAATAATTCATGTCTCTTGTTTTGAATGCTACGTGCATTCCATTGAATAATTTTCATGTTGAGGTAACAGAAGTACCAACAGATTGTAATATTTTACTAGAAGACGGTCGGGTTTCAGCAGGAAAGGATAAGAGTGAAATCTTCTCATAAATATTTTTAAGTAAATGGGCCCATTGGGCATTGGAACCCAATAGGTCCATCAAATGCATAACATCCTCTGTAATATCTTGAGGCACACCCTTGGCGGGAGGCAGTGTAAGTGAGGGAGTGGGGGTTGGCCCCACCTGGGACGGTTGCAATGAAGCAGAAGGGGGCACATAGCCTGAGGCTTTGTCCCCATGGATAATGGACAAATATGCAGGTCGGTCATACCCCAAAGGGGAAATGACCTTAGGGGGGCTCGTGACGATCGTGGTAAACTTGCGTTTCTTCTGTACAGAATTCGGTGTAAGAGATGCTTGCTGTGTAAGGGGGGGAAATTGCTGCGGGACTGAAAGGGGTTGAAACGGATGTCCTGATAGGGAAGGGAGAATTTCTTGATACGTTTTATTTTCAGTGCACATCCTAGTTTTAATGTCAATTTGTTTTGCGTGGTACTCACACCTCGGTGAGCCACTCATATGATTTTCATCGCAATGTGCACAGCGCACCAAAACCTGAGTACATTGAGCCGTTTCATGTCCTTGGGCGCAACGCCCACATCTTGGTGCCCGAGCTCTACAGTTTTGTCCAGTGTGCCCATATCTTTGGCATCTATTGCAAATAATAGGGCGAAAGATGAAAACCTGCACTTCTAACATCACATGAAAGATAGAAACATGGGTGGGCAAAGTTTGAGTTTCAAAGACAATCTTCACCGTACCTGTAGGTAATAAGTCGACCTTACCATCCGTGACTTTTCTTCTGTTCATGCGTTGAATTTTTACAATGGGGCAAGGCGACTTCAAATATTGTAATATTTCATCAGTCGAGAAAGAAGTGTCAACCCCGCGGATCAGACCCACTCTATGTATATTAACTGAGGGAATGAACGCCTTTAAGCTTTTTTCCGTGAGCAGTGGGTGCTGAAGAAAGTTATTGGCATCCCGGGAGGTTCGAAAGGTGACCTGAATTCTATTCCTACCTTTGCGGTGGATTTCTTGTATACCAACAATCTTACGTTCGTAGAAAAGTTTACCGAGACCCATCGGATGTAAATTACCTATCCTGTTGGTGGGATCAGAAGATTCCACCATGACATAATATGGGCCAGTATGGTGCTCATAATACATTCGAGGTGACTCATTCACAGTAGGTGGTATGACGGGAGCTATAGCGATTGGTTGTGTAGGTCGTGTATCAGTCGAGGGAATCAGAGGGGTTACATTAAGGACAGGTGCCGTGAGATCAATGACTTCTGTAGTAAAAAATTCCATCCCTTCCTCGGGAGGACGCGTAACTTCACCCCCTCCACTATTATCACCCATGTTGTCGTCAGAAGAATGGTATGTGACTGACCACACAGGAATGAAACACACACACTAAAGAAACAAAATGGTAGGACACACAAAAACTATTGGATACTCTCACCAACAAGTATTGCTACGGAGCAGGTATCCGTCAACCGTCACACTTGGAAGGTCACACGATACTGCGCATCCAACCTTAAATACGCTCTTAACCTAGTTATTGGGTAACAAGCTATTCGCTCTGCCCACCAAAACCCCCTTACAAGAAAAAGAAGAAGAATAAGACAGTTGAACGAGATGAAAGCACTGTCGAAACATGGCTCCCGTTTTTCAAATAGCAAGAAATAAAAACACATATTTACGAACTTTAGCACATATATGAGCTCCAGTAGTGACCAGGTTCATAATTTCAATACGTAATATCGCCCAGAAGATGGAACAAGGACACAAGGTATGTAAAAGTCACATTCATTTCTGCTGCAAGTGTATAATCTGCGTTTCACTTACATTCATAATTAATAGTTTTTCCATATGTTCTCGTCTCCTCAAGTGTTACCTCCTTATTAGCACACATAATTTAACAAGTATGTATCTTTTAAGCATTTATTGTCCTTAACGTCATGGGTGCCGCTATTTTTTGGCTAGGGGATTTATTTTGTTTACAGAATCACGATCTTCCAGTTTGCTGAGGTAATTTCCAGTTAGGGACAGTTCACTGGCTCTTGACGGTTAGGCTCCATTTATGTCTGTATGCATTTTAATTCATTATTTGCGGCGAAAGTGCAATCGATTTAACATTACTTTTCCTGGGGAAAATAAATAAGACCAGAACGTTGCTTTTACATACCTTCATCTGCTGGGCCACATTACGTATTGAAATTAGTAGCTTTGGGCACTACTGTACCTGAAATGTGTTCTATATTACGTAAATATGTTTTTTAAATTTATTGCTCTTTTAACAACGGCAGTCGTGTTCTGACAGCGCTTGAATCTCGGGATACAAAGTCACTGTTGACAGAAGTACATTGATCTGGAAGCGTTAGTCTGTAACCATTGTCAATAACCATTAGATTGGACGTGTTCGGCTGTAACTAGTGTAATAAACCATAAGGTATTTTGGCTAATTCATGTAAACTATAGAAAATTTTATTGTCGGTTCGTTTCTCGTTCAGTGCTATCGTTTGGTAATGTGTCTCAAACGTCCAGTATGATAAAGATGGTTTCAAGGTTAATCTTGTCGTGCAGCCGTTCAAACCTGAGGAGATTACTGTGACGACAGTTGGCAACTCTGTTTTCGTTGAAGGAAAGCACGAGAGCGACAGTCAGTCAAGAAGTGTTGTGTCGTTTATTTGGACAACTAAACAACACAGTACATGCCGGACGTTTGTTTTAGACGATTGACCTTGACCTTGAAGCCTGCGGGTGAGCCTGTACACAGTCACACTCTCACCCTATCGCTTCACATTTGTCACCACCGATCTGATGTAATGGAATTCCAGACTTGAGCACGTGGCGACACCGACTTGCAGGCAGTGCAGTCAACGTCGAAGTATAGTGTGACGCGCAAGTACACGTTGCGTATTTACGAACAGAACTTCATTATATTTGCCAATGACTGTACTTCAGTAGGAGTGTGACACAGCTTTGTCAATCATCGGACCACTTGGGGCAGCTGATAACACAGGTACTGCAGAAACTCGCCTCCAGGCTTCCATTAAGATTTTTCACTCGTCTAAAACAAACGTCCGGCCTGTACAACATCACAGGGTACACATGGTGCCAAACTATGCATGTGAAATACTCAACAGTTGAGAGATACGCAGTCTTCATGCAGAGTTGGGCAGTATCGAAAATACATGTATTTAAAATACGTATTTTCGATACTTTTGTATCTAAAATACATTTTGGAACATGTATTTTGTATCTGTATCGAAAATACTTAACACGAGTATTTTGTACTTTCAAAATACAATCAAATACAATTACTGCATTAGGTAATTTTCAGTTTTATCTTCTATTAACTTTCCTTTTCATAACTTAAATTAATTGGTAGACATGACACAGGTAAGTTTGACATCGATACAACTGTGCCAGCAATACAGCAGCCTTGTGAGACCATGTGCAATGCTATTTATTTAGGATGCATTTAGAATAAAATCTCCGGAGTAATGTCTCTCGGATGTTTTGTTATAAGTAGGGCCCGCATAGTGATGTCGTAGAAACGTTTTAAAAATGCACTTAAAATTTTCAAAAATGACTATTAAATGTCCTAAAAATTTTAAAAATGCACTATAAAATGGAGAAAATAATCTTATAATAAAATCACCAATATTTCAAAAATTTGAAAAATTCAGTTTAAAATGGAGAATATTTCAAAAATAACATCTTGCTCAAACTAAAAAATCAATCAAAATAGATTTCGAGCAAAAGGTTTATGTTCACTTTAGTTGTACTGCACTACGTATGTCATCCTGATGTTGTCAAATGTAAATGATCTGCGATTATCAGCAAACACGTTTTTATAACTCGAAAAGCTGCGTTCAACATCAACTGATGTGGTCGGAGTGTACTTGAAGCGAGGAAGGTCGTTTGCTGCTAAATCCTCCTCAATCCCATCCTTGTGGTGTTTTTCTCCACAATTTTTTTCAGTTTTGATGCAATACCCACACCAATTTCGCCACGATTGTTGCTGAGACTAGTTTCCACCTGGTTGATTAAGGAAATGGAATCAATATTTCAAATTATCTTGTATCAGCTACCGGTACTAACTTCTTCTTAATTCTGAGAGATGTAACTCCCTCATATAACGCTGTGACATGACTAAATTGGGGGGAAAAAATGACCTCAAAAGGCTGATTTCTCTAAAATAAGACCAATAAAATCTACCAAACTTTAAAAAATGCTCTTAAAATGGAAAAATAGCCAAAAATGCAAAATAAAAATGACATATTTGAAGACAGGGTGGTCCGTCCGGAGTTTCTATGTACTTCAGCATTGCTTTAGACAGCTCAGTAAAAAGATGACATGTCATCAACATCCCAGCCCTAGTTATAAGCTTGGTTAATCTTGAAAACGTTTCCATAAGCAGTAGCCTCAAGCTACCTAGTATGAAATTCCCAAATCACAAGAGGTTGTCTGAACCTGTTAACTAGTATTGTTTGAAAATTCCTGCTCACGCCAGAGCTGCACCAAATGCAGCAACTGTCTCCCATAAGAGCAGTGTAACAGTCGTATGAAACTTTGAATTGTAAATTAAGTTGCTGTTCTTTCATTTGACGGGCTTGGACATGGTGATCATTTAGTCCCGTGTACCGTATATATCATGTCTTTGTGTGTCAATGTAGTAGTGTGTTTATTAGCCTATTTTCATTTATGAAAACATAGGCTTATGAGATCACCTTTTGTCTGTGTGGTGTCCCCCCTAATAATTTCTAAACGGCTGGACCGATAAACTCGGTAAGTTCATAGCACTATTCCGGACGACCCCGACCGTGCCCTTCAAATTTTGTTACGTCTCACCAATCCAACATGGCGGCTGTGCGAAATATTTCACCAGCATTCAATATATCCGAAACTATTACCGATATCACCCTGGAATATTTTACGGTGATAAAGGGAACTACTAGAAGTTCACCTATGTGACGTTCAAAAACCTGGTAACTACAAAACCAACATGGCGGCCAAGCGAATTTGCGACTTTCAAATAGACGTTTCTCGCTATTTAACCAACCAAACGCAATAAAACTTGGTACAGCAAATGTTTATACATATTGTAATGCACTGGTATCTAATTTAGTTCAATTGTTTACATAACATCAAGATGACGGCTGTGCGAATTTTAAAATTGAGTTTTTATTTCTTGTGTCTTAATCATGCGATCGAAGTGAAAGTTTGAATAATGAACCTACGCAATAATTTTCCTTTAATGGTACATGACTCCATGGCCTATACATATAACAATCCAACATGGCGACCATCCGAAATATATTGATGGATCTCAATATTTACGAATCTATTACAGCAATCAAACTGAATTTTTAATGTTCATAGGGGCTATGGACATAAGTTCTCCTATAGGACTGTCAATAACCTGGTGATCACAAATCCAACATGGCGGCGACACGAATTATAAATATTCACATGGTCATTTCTTGCAATTTAACCATCCGAGTGCAGTGACACTTGGTACAGTAAATCCTTATACAAATGTTAATCCAGTGGCATCTAATTTTTTTCAATTGTTTCCATAACCACAAGATGGCAGCTGTGCAAAATTTTAACATCTGGTTTTTACTTCTTGTGTCCTAATCATGCGATTGAAGTTTGAATACCACCCGTACACAATAGGCCTAATCTTCATGTAACAGTATGTAACTTTTAAGACTACATATATAAAAATCCAACATGGCGACCATCCGCAATATTTAGTCGGTTCTCGATATCTACTAATCTATTACAGCAATCAAACTGAAATTTTGTATGTTGATAGAGGCAATTAACATAAGTAGGATATATGAAAATAGGCTGTATAGTTCTTCACGGAACTACTTGTTTTTAATTCGGGTAAGGAGACAGCCGTGGCCTTAAGTTAAGAACCATCCCGGCAAAAGAGGAAAACCACTTCCGCACTTCGCAGGTTTGCTAGGCACTGCGCCACGAGGCAGACGAAAATAAATATGGTGATCATCAGCCCGATGTATTTGGGTGGGTGTTAAATGTGTCTAATACCTGTGATTGTGTGGATTTTGTAGCAGTATGCGTGGCTGTTATTATGGTCTAGAAATGAGTAGATGCCCTGGGACTTGAAATATGGTGGTATTCCGTCATGTGGGAAAAAGCCAGCAAACTTCACACCGAGGATGACTACTGTCAGTGCCAGAAACTAGGATCTCTGTACTTGTCTTGGATAGTTGCATACGTTAAGGATGGATGACGAAGATGATGTATGTATGTATGTCTACCCCTTATTTTTCCCGTTTTAATGGGATCGGGGATGAGATGCGATGGAAGGCTATGTGGAGGATGTTTTTACGACCGGATGAGAGGAGTTAAAGAGAGATGAAGATGAATGAAGATGGGCAAGGATGTTTAAGGAAGCGGCCGTGGCCTGTCAGAAGGTACCGTTCCAGCATTTGCCTAGAGTTGAAAGTGCGGAAGCCATGGAAAACCATTTCAATCACGGCCGACGGTGGGGCTCGAACCCACGTCTACCAAGTCCGCTTAGAGTTTGGCCCCATGGCCAGCGCTGCGTGTTAGCAAGCGTAGCTACCACTGTCGGTGATGATAAGATGATAATAATAATAGTCTACGGTAATAATAACTATAATGCATATTATTTCCGTTGCAACTGGGACGGAGAAGAGATGAATTTTCGCGTCCTTGTGGTGGATAGTTTATATAGCCGGATGCCCTTCCTGTCGCCAACCTCATGAGAGGAGTTAATGAGAGATGATATGAATGAAGGTGAATGAAACTATGCACGGACTTGGAAGGAAGCGGCCATGGCACATTCATAGGCGCCATCCCAGCATTTGTCTCTAGTTGAAAATGGGAAACCACTGAAAACCATTTCAAGGATGGCCAACGATGAGGAATTTGAGATAATAGGTAGAGGTAATATTTCTGGAAATTCCTGGTCATTCATAAGCTGAAGCCCTATTGTGAACTGGTAGTAAAGTGAAAGTAAGGATGATATTTCAGCTGTTGAAGAATCCGGTTCTTCCTTACCGGCAGTGCAAACTACTAATAAGCATGTGATAAAAATACTCTGGGTGATTTATGGGAGGTGAAAGCAACTTCAATAACAAGGAAATGTTCAGGTTTTGACCAACCAGCCACGAGACTCTCGGAGTCCCAATAGAAATATACGACTGAACATGAAGTACCGGTAACAAAAAAGTGCTTCAAAACAATTCAATAGGAAATTAGAATATACGCCCTTCTCAACCAGAGATATGCACTTAAACAGTCAAAATAATCAAACTATTCATAAATATGCAAAAATATGATTTTGCATGGTCTTCCAGGCCTTAGTTATTACGCTGTACATCTATTATCTTGACATGAGAGCTATTTATCCGACCACTTCGTGGCGCAATGGCTAGTATTCTTGACTGTCCTGTCTCCTGAGGTCCAGTTTCGATTCCCAAATCTGTCAAGAAATTTAATTCTGGTCTGAGGCAAAACTTGGATGAGGTGGATTTAGTTCTCAAGTCAATTATTCTGGAAGTGGTTTTCCGTGGGTTCCCAACTCTACTTCAAGCAAATGGTACCTAAATTAAGGGCATGGCCGCCTCCTTCCCAATCCGCATCTGAATTACAAATACGCACACTAATACAGCCATACAACAACACAATTCATCAGACGAATTCCACACACACCCAAGTACACGGGGCTACATGAACACAATATCGACCTGGTGCACAGTATTCAGTGACGGATTATACGAAGTCAACAGAGAGTATTGGTGTTAGACCCTAAGCGGAACCACAAAACTTCCGCAAAATGTCTTTCCAGATTCCACGCCTTGCGGTTGTCAGCAGTCTTTGAAACATAGCGTTCTTTCAAGAGTTTCAGCCAGTATAAACAGTACACATATATACACTATATTATATAAGTCCAACTCGTTGCGTAGTGGCTATCACTCTTGGCTGTCAACACGGAGGCCCGGGTTCGATTCCTGGCTCTGCCAAGACATTTAAGGTTTGAGGGCTGGAACGGAGTACACTCAGCCTCGTGAGGCAAAGTGAGAAGAGACGGGTTCGATTCCCATTGTAAGCAATCCTGGGAATGGTTATCCGTGGTTTCCCACTAATACTCTAGGCGAATGCAGGGATGGCATCTGAATTAAAAATACACACACTAATACAGCCATAGCAGTAACACAGGTTATCAGACGAATCCCACACACATACCCAAGCACACGGGGCTACATAGCCACTATGTCGCAGGTTATCAGACTAATCCCACACACATACCCAAGCACACGGGGCTGCATAGCCACGATGTCGCAAAGCCTCTTAATTAAATTAATCAACATACCGTATGTAAAAAGAAAGTCACAAATGTATACAAAATAGTATTGTACCACTCTGGTGGATTAATGGTAGTTTGATTCACGGCCGATGAGGGTACTAGCTCAAAAGATCTCCACGAGGTAGCTTAGGTCATACGATAATAATAATAATAATTTCTATACCATATATATTTCCCAATTTATGGGTTCGGGGTCGAGGTGAGGTAAGTTTCTATGAGGCAGTGGTTTTCACGGATGGATGACCTTCCTGACGCCATCCTCAACACAGAGCTGGATGGGAAACGAAATGACAATAAGGCAAGGGGTTGGAAGAAAGCTACCAACGCCTATCAGGCAGTACCATCCTGAAAAACCATTTCATGAAGGCTGACGGTGGGATTTGAACCCTTTGGCCTTCACGTTAATGCACGCACCCGACCAGATCACCGATAATAATATAATAATAATAATACACTAATAATTTTATTTTGAAAAGTTTGAATGGAAGAGAAGGATATTTCATTAAAAGTAGTTTGTATTTTGAATTGTATTTTAAAATACTATTTTGTATTTTCAGGAATTTATAAGTGTATTTTGTATCCAAAATACTTTTTTGTGAGTATTTTGTATCGTAAATACATTTTGGGAGTATTTTGCCCAACTCTGTCTTCATGTTAGTAGCACAGATAGATTCGAGTTTATTTTGTTCCTGTCAGGGGAACAGAAATGTTCTACATTTACCATTTCAGTCAAAAATTAACTTCATTTTTTAAAGAACTGTTTTGTTTTTGTTGTCTTTTGTGCATATTGTATTCCAGTTCTCAAAAACTTCTGGACCAAAATACATGTAACTTTTCTTGTGTAATAATATCTCATTGAGAAATGGAAATACTTGTAGAATTGTTGTTAATAATTAATTTGAGGGGCTTGAGACATCTTGGTCATCAGCCCTGTATAGTTGGGTATGTGTTGAAGTTGTCTGGCAACCTGTATTGCTAGGTTTTTTTTTTAAATTGTTACATTCTACTGTTTTATGGAGTCAGCCCTAGTTGATACATATTTTGTCTGTGGGGTCGACTTCCTTGTAGTTAATACCTTCCACCGCCCATTTTCTACAACTTGTCCATAACTCCTTCATCTTGATCGTACTCGTGTCTTCGTTTAGTACTGTTGGCCCATTGTTGAGACACCTTGAATCTTCATTTCCAGATGAGCCTCAAGCCAGTATGCATCGTGGTATAGGAGTTTAGCATTTGGCTCAGGAACGTTGTCACTTAGAATATTTGTTTATGAATTTAAACATTAAAAACCAATATACTTATCATTTTTGTTACTAAGCGACATATGGCAATGTTGCAAAGCCAGGCGATGCTAGAGCGATGTAAACAGTGTGGCAATCAGTCTGATTTGATCTTATGTGTAATAACATAATCTCTTTTACTCTCCAGTGCCTTTGCTCTTAAGAACTTACCAAGAACAGCAACAAGTGCCTTTAAAGTGTGTGACAAAAGTCTTTTTCCCCTAACTTTTTAACCCTTATCAAACTTTCAGCAAGTTTGACAGTCTCTGTAGCTACTGCTGAACAAAATTTGAGTTTTAAGTAGGTTGAAAACATGTACTTAAGAAATTCTACTTAATGAAAACGTACTCAACAATCTAGCATTATCTATTCACTGACACATCACTGACGATGAAGTTATAACCCGATTTGGTAATGCTTCTAGAAACCTAGACTTTATATTATAGTGTAAGTGGTAGATCAAAAAGTAATGTAAATTCCTTCCATCTAAATACTATCAAGTGAGCAAGATGATAGTATTAATAAAAAGTAGCAAAAAATGGACTTAGTTTTGTTTCACTTTAACCAAACATCGCAAATATTTGAGTGGTCAGTAGATACAGTAGGCTTCAGGATATGTCGTCAACGGTGTGTCATGGGGTGAGGGGGAGGTTTGACTTTGGTATATTTTGTGAATTGGTTCCTCTCCTTATTCACATTCCTAAACCCGGGAAACGCCAGGTCTACTCGTCTTCAAGAGGAAATGTATATTCTACAATTTACTGTATTTCTAAATAAAAAAAACAAGTTGTCCTTCAGAAGTTTTGACCTATTATACTGTAAATTGTTTCTTATGTTCGTGATGTTCAGTGTAATTTTAATGACTGCAATTGGTGTTTTTTTATTATTTATTAAGAGAGATTATAGTCGCTATAACTCAAAGGTTGTAACGCGATGACTTTTCCACGTAGTGTTAAAGTACTAGAAGCTCATTTTCAGCGTTGCCTAGTTAGAAAGCTTTCCAGTCTGTCAATGCAATTAGTGTCCAATTTTAGGCGGGAAAATAAATATTTAAACACCTAACCTGAAAGAAATATTACATGAGAGATTTATCACAAAATAGCACGCTTTTTTATACAAAAATAAACATGACGAGGCCTACATAAACTACATTATTGCAATGTCTGGTAAGAGTACAGTACATTGCAGGCAGACTCATGAGATTTCTGAGTACGAGAAACTTGATGACTTGAAAACACGGTGGTGGAGAAGCCAATGTTACTTCCATTTCCTTGGATAATGCCAGTGTTGGTGCGATGGGTGGTACAGTTAACAATAGAAAATAATATGCATGACAGTAAGGGGACAGCTGTTTCATGTCTTGCAGGTGGATCATGGGCGCCCATACGGGGGGGCAGGGGGGGGCCATGCCCCCCCCCCTGGATCCTTGAAAAATAAAACGATATGAAAATCGGACTGAGAACAAACTTTTTTTTTGCAAAAGTGCTTACAGTATTCTAATTAACTTGTACTAAATATAAATACTTCAGATATTTAACATTCCAACAGGCCAAACATTAAATACTGTATAGTGGCAGTGGGCGCATTAAGCCTGTCTGGCACACCTCAGAAATCAGTTTTTTTTAATTACAATATTTGCTGAAGAATAGTTTTGCTTCAATTAGTGAATACACTCATTCGTTCTCTACATAGTCTATTACGTAATGGTGCCCGATCAGGCGCAATCTGCCTCGCATATTACTTTCGCAACAACAGCAAATGTGTAGAAGGGTCATTGACAAACTGGCCGATATGGAATTGAATGTCATGTGGAAAGACGTAACTACTGAAAGGTAGTTGACGAATATGTTGACGAATATGAGATAAGATCAGTAGCACCCACCGGAAGGTTAAAATCATCCTACATATTATGTCAGTTATGCAATAGTGCTGGTGTGCTTTCGCTTTAAATTATACACTTGAGTAATATTACAAAGGAATATTGTAATTTATATGCGCGTAGCCTACATTCCATTCGTGTGTATTGTGTTCACTATGAACGGCCGCCTAGACTGTGTCTGTATGCTTCCAGTATTATTTATTAATTTTGTGTGCTTCGTCTACAAATGGATTTATATTTCATTTAAAGATAAGTAATGCAATCTTATCTTTAGGTATATATAATCCAAAAAGGAGGTACTCACTCGTTAATCATCGTATCTTTGTAACCACAAGGGCTATGAAACTGAAATTTTGCATGTTGATTGCTCTCAGTTTGTGGGTGTACACTAAGAATTGTTCTTAGAATATTCAAGCTTTAAGTGGGTCAGTTTGGCCATTTGGTACTCATGCATGGGTTAATATCGTGGACGCCCTTAGGGGGACTGGATTTCTGAGAATGTTGAAATAAGATTGTTCATTGTCACACCAGTTTATTTCATAAATGGAAGCCACAGATAGTCAACTGGCAACTGTTACAACAACAAAAATCTGTTATGTTGCTGACGTAATATGTATTTACAATTTTTAAATAAAAAATATGGTTCTAATGATGCCATGCACTCTGCCACCAATGGATGATGGTGATGATAATTGATGTTTAAAGGGGCCTAACATATAGGTAACAAATTTCAATACGGTTATGCCTAGTGTTAATTACCGTACCGTATGTTTCCCCATCACTATCTTGAGTGGCTACTACTTTTGCCACCTCACTTAGGCAGTGTCGATATGAAAAGCACTTTCTGGAGATATATTTAGACATTGCAACATCGCTAGCGTATCTTAACCCCTAAAATAAGCTTTTCTATGCTGACTAGTAAAACACTGGTCCTGTAAGGTCGTGCTTACAATATTGGATAATTTACTGTATTCAGACCCGTATTGACGGGGGGACAAACTTGCAACTGACAAGGCGGCAGGTTTTAGGGCGGAAAAATTTCTGGAAAACTGTACAAAATTGCTTGGTCATTAAACGTCAAGTTGATTAAGTTTAAGCCCTCCACAAGAGAATATACTTTGGCATTGTTGATTATTTAAGGACATAAATAAAAGGATCGTCTTAGTCACCTTGGTGTTCTTGCTGTTGATCTGACTTGAATGTGAAATTGTACCAATGAGGAAATTCCAAACTTGTTAGCGGTATTTAAAAAATTGTTTTTGCACATTGGTTGTGTATGATATCTGTTAAACTTTAATGTACATTCTTTGTATTATTTTTTTAAATTTGTAATTTTAGCAAACGCATATTTATAGTGTATGCCACTCATAGTTAAATACACACTCAGGCGAAGAAACAGCCTCATATGTTATGGAAACTTTGTAACTGCTCGGCTTCACGGGTTGCGTGAGGGTTAAACACCTGTACGGTATGAGCAACAGCAATATACATTCACTCTTAACCACACTGGTTACCTCATACATAAATGCACTATAGATCTGGTAAAATTTACAATATATTCTGATAGCAGACATGAAATACACTTAGCAGGATCCTCGTCGTACAGACTATCTAACTCTCACTATCATATTCACATAGGCACACTTATGACATATTGATGACCCTCGGAAACAATGGTGACTGGTACGTACAGGCATTGACTTCAGCTGTGACGACTTAACTCTACTGATGACTTCAGCTGTGACGACTTAACTCTACTGATTCGGGGGTTAGTTGCTCCCAGAGAATCACTCCTACTTACTCGCAACACAATTACTATATATTTCACACGCAAGCCTCTCAACTATGAACATTATGTACATTCTTACTTTGATGGTCAGCATCCAACGATTTATCTAGTTTCGTGGATCTGATTATTACAAAGATGCTTTCAATCCATGTGTTGGATTATCACATCTAGTTCGCTCCTGAGTTTACTAATACATAGCATATTTTACTAGTATTTGTCGTATAACAATTTACCGCTATGGTCTCATAATTTCGGTATACAGACGTTAGTTTACATTACTTCATGCGATTCGAGACAAACAATCTAGACTATTTGTTTGAAACTAGGCTCATAATTCCCTTGAGAATGTATAGCCAGCAACTCAGTAATTGCACATCGAACACCAACTTGTGATCGTCTGAAATACCTTCCTTCTCCACCAAAAACACACTAGTCCAAAATACAAGTTCCACTCCCTCACGGAGTCTTACCAAGAATACGAACCACTCCACACGGAGTTCAAAGGATGAGTACACCGCCCTACACGCGGTCCAAAGAATGAGTACTACTCCCCACGGAGTCCTAAGAATGAGTCGCCCTCACAGCTTCGTCAAGTCCTAATAACATTCATCTCCCCTTCACAAATCACTGGCCTACCTGGCTTCCCTCACGGGTCCAGCCAATCAAAACAAAACATTACTTTATAAGGAGTGCCTTCTTGGTCTTCAAAATATCCTAGACACACCCCTAGCACAGGGATGCCAAGCCTCCTACCTGCATGAGTCATCATGCACTTAACTTGTGAGAGAAAAACCCAGGCGACAACAAGCCTACTTCCTGGTTCTTGCACACAATTCCAGACTCTCTGACTGAAGATTATTCCAATGTTAAAATATTCACATATAACTAGACTCACATCCTGCCAATTACAATCCCTTAAAACCTAAACAAATTAATCGGAAATAAATCACATGATATTATACAATTCATTACATAATTATAAAACATAAAAAGGCATCAAATAAAAATATGTGGGCGATTATGAAAATCGTACGTCCCGAAAGTAAGGGTTCGATCCCTTGTGACCTGGGAAGGTTACAACTTTAATAAATCTGCATATTCCAAGTCGGGGGCAGCAACGTAAATCCATACGTGGCATGCATTGTAAGAAAGGACAGAATGTATTAATTTGAACTTTAAGCCCATCTGTGTAGTTGAGTACCTCAATTTAAGCTCTACGATGACGACCGGTTACCTAAATATTCGAAATTTGATTGCCGACGCTGACAGCAGCCATCTCTAGTAGGCCTACGATATTTTCAACACTACCTTCAGGGAAATACCACGTACGTATCATGTTTCATGTTCCGGAGCACTCGTCTCAACTACGGTATCGGTACTCTGAAATAACATTACTTATACACACTCGCCTAATGACACGTTATTACATAAACCGGAATTTCACTCAGAATCAAGTACAAGGGAAGAGGTTTAAACCTGTTTACAAATAAAGCAACAACATTTACAACTATGCCAGTTATTGAATATAAAAAGGTTAATTTTCTCCTCTTTAAGGGTAGCCTTAACAGGCATAAATTTAAAAAACTCAAAAAGTATTTGTATTAGATTGGTTAGACAGTATATTATTTACATCACAGATACAATAATACGGCGAAATATATCACTTGTTAATTTTATAAAACTCCACGGAATTGTACGATATCTGTTAGTTTTATTTTTTCATCTATTATTTTCATAAACAGAGAAAAGCTTGAGCTTAAGGCTCAATTACACATTGAAAGAAGTGATTTGATTACGTTCATATCACCATTCATGTATCACCATTCCTCTTGTTTCAGTCAAGAATGCGAATAATGGTAGTAAGGAGTACGTGATATAGTGGTTTTTATCCATTTTACTTAGTGGTTAGTAATAATCAGGCGAAATATATTTATTGACAAAACTAATTTTTACTAAAACCATAGGCTCGAGTTTATCAGGTCGCAGGCTACAAGTGTTTCATGATTCTAATAAGAGCAATGCGAAGTATTTCCGATTGGTTGTTTCGAAGAGGAAAGATGTGACGATCTGTTGTAATGGCCAGTACAAACTAGATACCGTAGCCTACCGTATTTGGAAACAGTGCTATTTAAATAATTGGGCTGATTCAGATGTTGGGATATTTCCACAGTTTAACTTAGTGATTTGGGATCATGTGCAAAATATGTCCAGTTATTTAGAAAGTTGGCGAACTGGATTAACGATACCAATTTAATGAACTACGGAACTTGATTTTTATTTTTGTCGATACTTAACTGAACATTACGACGTTGAATCACGAAGAAAAACGAACGTTAACGGACAAAAACTCAAAGAAAACATTCCTCCCATACTTGCCACAAAGTAGCAAATGGTTTCAGAGCAGTCAAATAATGAATTTCACGAAGTAAGTAAGAAATGAAACCTTCCTTCTTTTGTGTGTGTGTGGGGGGGGGGGGGGGGATGTGGGTGATGGGGGAGGGGAGGGGGGTGACAGGTAGGTAATGAAACGAAAATATTTACTTGCCCCCCCCCCCCTGGAAACAATCCTATGGGCGCCCATGAGGTGGATGCAGTTTCCTTTCTAGGAGGTAACTGTGGGTGTTTTGGAGTGTCCTAACCTTAGTCGGGACATTATGAAATCGATATTTTTTCTTGGATATAATTATTATTTTCTGAAGGTTATTTATCATTTCGTAGTTTCCATTATGATGTTTCTAGACTTCCTTTTAAAATGAGATTGTGACTAATAGAAGTGCAGTGCACCTATATATATATATATTATCTTCTATATAGTATCTTCTGTACATAGGTGGTATTGTCAGCAGTGGCTTTATGTTGATATTGAATATAATTATGATGAAATCTGCCTTTAGATTGAAATTGAGTTCAAGGATGTCTATATTGTTAAGTGTGCAACTTCCATATATTATGCCTGTGCTACATTACTGTTAGTACAGAACCTGTGAGTTGCTCGAGTAAAATTGTGGATTCCAAGGTGGTCAGATTTTATTTTGAACCTCCATTTCACCCCACATACAAATATACAGTGATATATTATCTGAGGTTGCATATTTACAACATGTTTTTATTAATTTTAACTAAATCTGTGACTCGAAATGCTCTACTTTTGATTCCAAGCCCCCAATGATAAACCATAAAAGCGAAAGTAAATTCACATTTTATTTCCTAGCATTGTTTGACCCTTTGTAAAGCCGACTATTTTGTCAAATATTTTATTTCATTTATATTTTTTTAAATTCTTATTGCAACTATAACATTCATTTAGTATTTATATCTTTTATTTTAATATTATATTTTAATAATTATTCTTCAATATTATTAATTTTATTGTAATTATTTTTAAAATTTATTTTTATAGTCTTTAATTTCTTTTATTACTTTTCATTTTAGTGTGTACATTTATGTTTTATTTTATTGTTTATTTAATATTTTTGAATATATTTATTAGTTGAAATTGTATCTAGCGCAATAGTTCGAGACAGAAATAAGTTTTGCTTTTCAAAATTATTATTTTTGAAAAACATTGTAGTAATTAGGCTGAAAGATTCACCCATTAGCACCATTTGATAATATAAACTTTCCTTATGATTGGTAGTTAATATACAGACCACTATCCTATAAAGGGTTAAGAAATGCTTATATCACTGTTATTAGCCTTTCTAGATAAGAGTACCGCTGAACTTGGCTGCACCAGCTTTTGTTGATCATAACAACTAGTGCTTTACGGGATGAGGACATCACAAAATAATTTAATACAAATAAAAACAAGAAGTTCCGTGAAGAACTAAATATCCTATTTTCATATATTATACTGGTCTTAGGACAAAAGGAATGAAAAATGATTTTAAAAATGTGCACTGCCGCCATTTTTAACTTCTCATAACATTCCATTAAATTAGACGTTAGTATAATAAGGCTTGTATGAGGATATACCGTGCCAAGTTTCACAGCGCTCGGATGAAAAGTCAGGAGATAAATCCATTTAAATTTTGCATCGCCACCATGTTGGTTTTGTGCTCACCAGGTTATTGAATGAACCATAGGTGAATTTATGTTAATAGCCATTATCAACATACAATATTTCAGTTTGATTGCAAAACCTTTTGTTATTTGCCTTGCGGATACGACTTGCGGGTGGGGGAGGTTTATTATTTATTTAAGCGGAAATTCCCCTACAGAAGAGGGATTAAACGTGATAACATGTCATTTGTAGGTGTGTCATCTCCGCTCCTCCCAAAATCTCTTCATTCTCGTGGAATGCTCCCTCTTTCTCTCATCCATTCGTTCATTTAACATGGTGTCCACAGGCAGGAAAAGTCAGGAATTTTGTTTTTGGTCAGGAAAAGTCAGGAAAAAGTGTGAAAAAATAGTGAGTCAGGAAAAAATGGCGAAAAGTATTAGAAAGTCAGGAATTTTATATTAACCATACAGTATTTTGTGTTATACAGCCATATTTTGATGTTACTAGTTCAACTAATCTCTGAAGATAAAAAGCAATATCTCACTGGACATTATGGTAAGTTTCCATTTTTGCAGTACATCATAGTAATAACCTCTTTACCTATTTTTTGTACGCATTTTTGGCGTTGGCGTAGGGATGTGGCGACCCCATCACTATAGTTTAGGTTATTAAGTACTTTAGTTGTATGTTAGTTATTGTCGTTTTAAGGGGCGGAACTACGAGGTAATCTGCCCCTCTTTAAGTACTTTGATTTATGTATTATTGCATTATAATTTACTTTATTTTCTATTTTAAATGAATAAAGAGGCGAGCGTTGGGCAAATTCGGCAAATGAAAAAAGATATATACATATTTGCTCAATAAACCTTTTTTCCGATGTTACGATGACTTCGCGAGTCAGGAATTTTGTTGAAAAATGGTCAGGAAAATTGACATTGAAAATTCTGGGGACACCATGTTTAATAATGCATAAACTAATAATAAGGCTAATTGATAGGTCAATTTACAACAATATTTAACACATCGTTGTAAACTTCTTAAGAAAATTATTATTAATTAATTAAAATTGTAACTGTTTTGATTTCTTCATTTAGAAATGTTAAAAAAAAGAACATTTCAAATGTATAGAGTGAGAGCCATTCTATAGCACGAAGCATCTCTTGTGCTGTGGGACGGGCGAAGCGCGTTGAGTCAGCGCCACTTGACTAGCATCTACCGTTACACAACAGCAAGTCACGAAACCCTGCATTTATTAATACGGAGCTAGCAAGATTCCTTAGTTGAGATAATTACGACTTGTGGCAAAGTACTGTAAGCAATCTCGTATTCCGTGATCTTAGAGTTTACCTAGTGGAAACTAATTTTCTCAAGAAATAGTCTTCCAGCAAATGTGTTCGCAATTTTCAGTACTGTACGATTTTTACTTGGGGGGGATCTCAAACAAAACAATGCGCGTAATCTGTAGGCTCTCGAGAGGGAAATAACTGCACAGATACGAACTATCAGTGAGGATGAATTACAGTGAGTGTACCAAAACTTCCTACGTTGGTGCAATATGCGTTTAGAAATTGAAGGACAGCATTTCCAACAGCTACTTTGAAATTCATTAAAGTAATTATGATTATTAAATACATTAAAAGGTATAAATGTGTTAAACTAGATGGGCGCTACGCTGCTGCTAGCGGCAGTGTCTTGCACGACACGCGGCTAGCCACAGTGCTCCGTCCGCCACGCGGCCTCCGTGAATCTCGGTGATATAGAGAGGGCCATCACTGTATGATAAATTTTATATCAATACATGTATATAGTGTATATTTTATTTCAATGCATATTTTGGCTATTTTTAGCCTATTTTCATTTTATAAAAAAATAGGCTTATGACATCCTTTTGTCTGTGTGTGTGGTGTGTGTGTCCGTCCCTAATAACTTCTAAATGGCTGGGGCGATTTCAATGAACCTCGTTAAGGTCAAACATTTCGGCCGACCCCGACATGCCCTTCAAATTATATTACGTTTCACCAATCCATCAAGCTTGCCACGGTGGCTGAGTGGTCAACATGTCGGTGTACTAATCCCAAGCTTGCAGGTTCGCTCCTGGCCGTGGTAAGTGGTTTTTTTTTTTTTTTAAGGCGGCAAAAATTTCGACACCATGTCATACGATGTTGGCATGTCAAAGAACCCATTTGAATTAAGTAGGCCGTGTTCATAATGGCAAAATTAATCTCGGGAGTTTCTGCCAACACAAAGTTCCTCATTTCTCCACTAGAAAGCGTTATAGTGTTCAAGGAGCTTAGATAGCTAACCTCTTTGACTTTCACAGTGCTTCAAGGAACAACAAAATTCGACACGCAAGCTACTCTTTGGGTGTCGAATAACAAAGCTTGCACCCGGCACCCGAGGCCATACGATATTATATTATTATTTATTACCAATCAACCATGGCGGCTGTGCGAAATATTTCACCGGCATTCTATATCTCCGAAACTATTACAGATACCGCCCTGAAATTTTGTGCGGTGATAAAAGGCACTACTTAAAGTTCACTTATGGTGCTTTCAAAAACCTGTTAACTACAAAAAGAAACATGGCGGCCAATCGAAGTTGAAACTTTTAAATAGAAGTTTCTCGTGGTTCAACCATCCGAACGCAATGAAACTTGGTACAGAAAATGTTTAACATATTGTAATTCACTGGCATCTAATTTAGTTCAACTGTCTACATAACCTCAAGATGGGGGCTGTGCGAAATATTTCACCGGTATTCTATATCTCCGAAACTATTACAGATATCACCCTGAAATTTGTACGATGATAAAGGGTACTACTAGAAGGTCAGCTATGAGACTTCCAAAAACTTCTAAAATACAAAACGAATATGGCGGTCTCGCGATTTAACCATCCGAGCGCAGTGAAATATGGTACAGTAAATGTTTATACACATTGTAATGCACTGGTATCTAATTTAGTTAAATTGTCCACATAACCTCAATATGGCGGCTGTGCGCAATTTTAAAATCTGATTTTCATTTCTTGTGTCCTAATCATGCGATTGAAGTTTGAATACCACACCTTAACAATAATCTTCATGTAATAGTACATAACTCTTAAGACCTACATGTATAAAAATCCAATATGGCGACCTTCCGAAATATTTAGACAGTTCTCAATATCTACGGCTATTGCAGCAATCAAGCTGAAATTTTGTATGTTGATAGAGGCAATTAACATACGTAGGATATATGAAAATAGGCTTTAGTTCTTCTTGTAGGATATATGAAAATAGGCTTTAGTTCTTCTTGTTTTAGTGTGCAAATGCATGAATTTCCGAAATCAAGTGATAAGGAACCTGTTGATTCCCTCCTATCCAGTCTTCAAGCCACGTGACGTAACACATACTACTTCAGAGGTCGCTGCTGTCGATAGATATACTCAATCATGTGTGTTCTGCTATGGTTGCACGTAGCGCATTGCGTAACTCCTCAGGGTCAACTACAGCCTTATATAACCTCCCTGTCTGCGAGCTACTTCTTTTTTACTCTGAGGTTAAAACACTTCCCCCTTCCGTCCTCTCTTCAAACAGTGTGATCCACCGACCATATTTTAAGAGGGGATCAACCAGTTATATTCTTCTAGTTTAGTGTGATAGTACGCTCTGGGGAATATACACAGACTTGTATTATTAAAGACAGGAAATGCCAGAATAGTTGTATGTCTTACAGGTCTGACAACTCCTGTGCATAATTACTCATCATTAAGCGGATCATAAAACCAATATATTTATCGTTACGTAGCGATATTAACCTGCATTACTTACCGTTCCTAGATATTAGTAAATTTGTCGCTGATAGAAAATGAGAAATGTCTCAATTCAGATCATCAAATTAGATTTTCTTTTCGCGAATTGGTGACAATAAAAATATAAGAGAAACCGGAATATTCCGCTTTGTCACCAGATCTCCTTACTTCATGCAGTGTGACTTGTTTGTTCGATGGACGTGTTACAACTTGTTTCAGTAGCAAAATTATCAGTGTGAATGCTCTTCTCTGCTGTCTCCATCATTGATCGGTAATCGTTAATGATATGCTACACAGTAATTACTTACGAATATACCGTAATTAATACCTGACTAGCGGACCTGTGCGAGAAATCTCGCATCTTCATAAACAACACAGCAACAGTATTTGCAAATCACACACTTATTACAAAAATGGATATTTATGAAATTAGAATGCAATTCATCACTGCTAATGTCATTGATGTGCTGAGTCCATTGATTGACACCTTAGCTGTAACACTCACCGGTTATTCGATATTTATGAAATTATACGATTTGAGTACCGGTTCTCATTCCTTTGATTTACTGTTTCTGAAATCCATGCAAAATGATAAAGGAAAGACCTCAGAATGTTAAAATGACATGAAACAGGCGTCACAACGGCTAACATGTGAAATGGACAGCAATTATGGAGCGTATTTTCCTACAGCAACAGTATCTTCAAATCGCACGCATCGTACACTTTTTAAAGAAATTATAGATATTTATGAAATTAGAGTGCAATTCATCACTGCTAATGTCTATTCTCTTTAATTTGAATGCTCATTTGTCACGATCGGTCGCTTTTGAGCCTCGCAGGACGGATCTATACTACTGAAATAATAGATACTAGCGGACCCGTGCGAGAAATCTCGCATGTTCATAAACCACACTTTCCTCAATAGGTTTTGCAAATCGAACACTTCTTACAAAAATTGATATTCATGAAATTAGAATGCAATTTGTCATTGATAAAGTCATTTGTGTGCCGAGTGTGCTGTAACACTCACCGGGTATTCGATATTTATGAAATTATACGATTGGAGTACTCATTCCTTTGATTTACTGTTTCTGAAATCCATGCAAAATGATAAAGGAAAGGCTTCATAATGTTAAAATGACATGAAACTGGCATCACAGCGGCCAAAATGAGAAGTGGACAGAAATTATGGACCCAGCGCTACCTCCTGTATTCTCATAGATGTTATAGCCTAAGTAATGGATCTGAATGATGATCGCTTGACGATCGAAACTGGTCATCCTAGTGTATTTATTAATCTCATGTTATTTATTTCAGGATTAGGGCACAACCCAGATCTTTTTGGGTACATTCGTGTTGACCGACTGAAAAGCACCAAACTTTCATTCAAAATTAAATACGAACTTCCATTTTCCTCTAAAATAAACTTTCTGAACCTAATATGTGACTATTCCCAAATTTCTCAATATTGTGAAATAATATGTAGCAAAACTTATGTGGCACACTGTTGTGCCACGTGCCATCTTAAACGGAAAGTTCCCTTCTGTGGTTCCGGCAAAAACTTCAGCAATATCTGGGCGCTAGTTTTCAAGTTGCAATTGTAATTTGTCCAACATCGCCAACGTAAGTGCAAAACATTCTGACTTTGCTTATGGTGAAAGTTTTATCGTACTATTATTTGTGGTGGTGCGCCTGATAGGACTGAAGCTGGCGCAAGACACGAATTGACAATTGGTATTGGCGCGCATGCGCAGAGGGATAAGTACTGTACATCCGACAATTACTGTCCTTGTCGTGGCACCCGCACTGTCGAGCTACCCGAGGTGAACCTAAGGTATGAAGATGGGTTTGATAAACTTTCTAGTGAGCTACGAACATGACTGGTTGCGCTCGAACTTTTGTATTCCTATTTACCTTAGACTAGTGGCTTGAGTGCGCTTATGAAAGGATCCGCGCCGAAGGCTTTCTATTACGCTTTGTAGCTCACCACAGGGTTCGTTCTCTCTTATTGTTTTCTCACAAACTAATCTTGTTAATTCAAGTGATTCCTTAAGGTAATTCTCGAGCTTATGGCCGAGTCGCTCAGCTCGTTCAAGTTGGTTTAAATATATTATACATGTGGCGAGCCACGCTAATCGTACTAGCGACGGCGCTTTCCTAACATAGAATTATTATTAGTTTATTCTTCAGCTATTCGTTCTCCAAATAAAGGAGTAGGCCCACATTTTTTTGTGCTTCTGCGTGTACATTTTGAATGGGTAACTGTCTAGTAATAATAGCCGACAACGCTTGAGATTGTCGCTTTTGAAATTCCTTTGTTGTCTGGCCCGCCCGGGCATTGTTGTCTGAACACGACAGTGTCAAGAGCAGAAGTTTGGTGTTGTGCGCCGGGCGCGGGTAAGTTATGGTTATGGCCTTTGTTCAAATTGTTGGTTCTTCTTGTGAAGAAGGTAAAGAGTTGATTTCATCATTTTTCAAGCCTAGTGGAGCTCCAGCTTATTTTCATTTTCTACGTAATATTTATGAAGGGGAACATTTAGGTAACGGTACTTCGATTTTCTTCGCCACGTGGCTGTCCCGAGTTACCACGTCATGACTGTTAAATGTGGAACTGTGTGTATAGTTAACAACTTTGATAACGTCGTGAGATTCATTTCTAATTCTCGTTATATTCAATTGATTTATTTTGGTTGTCATTTTCCCACCCCGGGGATTTCTTAGTCTGATAGGCAGTGTTTTTCTCTCGATGTTAGTCATTTACTCCTCTATTGTATTGTTTTCATTTTAGTATACAGGTAGCTGGGGAAGGGGACAGTTCTCTGGGTCGGAATTCGTTATGCACCCAAAGAGGGGTACAAATACAACGTTTGAACACCGAATTTTGAGTCTGAAATAATACCCGTACCAATTTTTTTGATAGATTCTTCACCAGTGACTTCTCCTTTGTATGGTATCTGTTCTTGGCCCCATTTTTATCTAATTTTGTTGTTGATTCGTTTAGGGGTTTAGCGACAGTGTGACCATGTACTTGTTTGTGTGGCAAATCTGTCTGATGACCAATGGTAGTGTATGTATTTGTTATTGAGGATACAATTTGGAAAGAGGTGACCATGGCCTTCAGGGGACTAGTATAGATTGCGATACATTTCCGTACAATATTCCCCTAATAACAAAATAGCGGCGTTCATGACGTCATCGATGACGTCACGAAATACTCCTGTAGCAATCTTACGGGAAATGCCTGTGGGAATAGGAGGTTTTGAGTGAGGGAAACAAACAGAAATTAGCATTTACAAGGAACGTTGAAAACGAGATGTGTATCGCGATCTTTACTAAAAAATCGCTCTACACGTCCAAATTTTGCAATTTCAGCTCATTTTTCATAAATCGCGATACACATGAAAATAGCCGCATTTCAGCTCATTTAAAAAAAAAACATGTATCGCGATGCGATACACATTAACATTTTGCCATTTCAGCTAATGATTAAAAAAAACTCGCGATACTCATCAAAGTTTTCGAATTTCAGCTCATATTTAAAAAAATAAAGATATATCGCGATCTTTACTTGACCTATATAGCTCAAGTAAAGATCGCGATACACATCTCGTTTCCATCGTTTATTGTAAATGCTAATTTCTGTTTAGGTTTCCCACACCCAAAACCACCTATTCCCCAGGCTTTTCACGTAAGCTTGCTATAAGAGTATTTCGAGACGTCGTGGATAACTTCATCAACGCCGCCATTTTCATTTGGGGGGAATTTTATACGGAAATGTACCGCTATCCATACTAGTCCACAAACCCCCTTGATTCTAGCGCAATCAGTAATTTTCGTCCACACAGTAGTCGAACCAAGAACTGGCCAATATCAGGGGGGCCTACTCCCGTCTCCCGCGCTTCTCATCACGTGACATCTTGTTTGCCGGTGACGTCACACTGAGGGAACCTGCTGTCACCATAAGGTAGTTGGCTTGCATTAGTAGAATGCATAGATACTGAAAATCACGCGTCTAGCTAGAATACCGTTGCATACCGTACTTGATTTGTTTTATCGTGCCTTGTGGTTAATAATAAATAATGTTATTGGTTTTACGTCCCTTTTAACTGCTTGCATTGTGGTTAACCATGAGTAAAAGCAGTAAATACAATGTTAATTGTGCTTTCGCACAGTGCACTAATTGGGGGTTCAAAACCGTCGGTATGTAGTACAGGTTTCCAAGGAGAGAGGAGCTATGAACAAGATTTGAAAAATGAACTTTTGGGATTACCACAAAGAAAAATAATGCGTGCGGATGCTTTTCCGTCTATTACAGTTCCCGACTCAAGCAACAGCGTGGCCGATAACCCAGATGTTAGGCCACTTACCCATATTGTCATCATTATCAAGCAACAGCCCAACCACCTTCGCGGACAAAATTGCTGAACGGGTATTTGTTTAACCCTAGAATGCTAACATTATTCAATTGATGCTTAATACAGGGTCTTTTTTTTAAGGTCACTCCGAGTATCAGGAGAACATGCACGGAAGGCGAAAGCCCGGCCGGGTGACTCATTTGCCGAGAGACATATCCCGTCATGACGGCTAAGATGACCTAATGCACTACGTTAGCGATAAGCAAGCGCGCTTTATACGGCTAGGGACGGAGTGTCATTGCGCCAGCCGTGCCGTGCTCTTGGTGCTGCGAAGCGACCTAAAAAAATACCTTGTACTAATAATACGTTAAATTTATGTACATTACGAACTTTGTGCTCAGGCACCAATTAGTTAAATGGTTGAAATTAATATACGGTATATTTTGTACGTAACATTATTTATATACACTGAATCTTTTGTGGTCTTTGAAGTTTAATACGCTAAGTTCCATCTTAAATAGAAGAAATGCAGAAGTCGTTTATTTTGACGTAATTAGCAGTACGTAATCTCTCCAGCCTCTTATACTGTCTCTGGCTTTTATGAGGTTGTTTTCATAATCCCTCTGAAGTTACGTGACATATCTACATCAAATTCCCCACCTCTTTGGTATTGCCATGGAGAAACCAATATGTTGTTAAATTCAAGGATAGTTTCCAGGCAATTCCTTGCCCCATGATTATGCCTCTAGAACTGATTGGCATCAGTGGCGGCTCGCACATATCGCAGTTGGTGGGGCTGCATGCACAAGCATTAACTTACCTTATTTGTAGATCAGTTCCAGGCGTCGAGTCTTGAACGCGACGAATTTTTCGATGACGAGGTTATTGAAATTCGGTATGATGTTAATCAGACCATTCTCAATAGACATCATTCCAAGTGCAGTAAGTCTTTCTTGTCCTATGGCTAGAGCCATGCGCGGATAAAGAAAACGTTATCCGCACGACTGTTATCCGCACGTTTGTTATTCAAATCTACTGGCATTACAATAATATTTTTATTTTTTATTAAAGCAACACATCCATCTGGCCGTAAAAACCATCCGCCACAAAGACTTACATCGCATCTCATCCTCGACCCCTTTGGAGAACGAGAATAATAAGGGGTAGACATACATTAAAGCAACACATTTGAGGAGAAAGTTGTTCCCTTAGTCTATGTATGTCATGTGCTATGTTTAAAATGAATGTTATACAGCCAGAATTGCAACCCTTTTCAGTTGGAGAGTTAATTATGCTTATTGACAGAATTTGAATGAGATAAGCTTAATCACCATTTTACATTTGTCATAAAAAAAACATAACAATAAACATCCGGGTCCTAGTAATGATATTCAACAAGTTCGGATTGTACTGTATTCTAAAAACTATCCGCAAATTTACTCCAAACATTACCGGTATCCGCTATCCGCACATCCATGCAAACTATATCCGTATGATGATACATGTTGCGGATATCCGCGCAGGGCTTTACCCATGGCAGTCCTGAGGTACACTTTGATCCTCTTGAGGCACGAAAAGCAGTGTTCGGGTTCAGCGGTAGCCATAGGCAGGGTGATAGCGATACGTAACAGTTTAACGACCTCTGTAGATGACGGGCCTAAGAACCAGTGAGAAGGAAACTCGAAGGTTTTACAGCTCCACGGATATTTCGAAATTCTTCTCTTCCATATAAACATTTTCTTGTGATAGTATTTAGCCTGTTTGCCATCTCTTTTTTTTTTTTTTTTTTTTTTTTTTTTTTGTCGTGTAGCCTCCTGAGAGGCCGAGTGCAGGTCTTTCTAGTCGACGCCCGTGGGCGACCTGCGCGTCGGGATGAGAGATGGAATGGATGAAGATGAATGAAACTGGGCAAGGATGGGGAAGGAAGCGGCCGTGGCCTGTCAGAAGGTACTGTCCCAGCATTTGCCTGGTGTTGAAAATGGGAAACCACGGAAAACCATTTCAAGGACAGCCGACGGTGGGGCTCGAACCCACGCATCTACCGAGTCAGCAGAGAGCTTGGCCCCTTGACCTAACGCAGCGCTTTAGCGCGCGTAGCCACTACAGTCGGTTGCCATCTCTTGATGAATGCAGTACATTTGCATTTGTCTGTTGGCACAGGCTAGAGTAAAATGTGGCTTTTCACCGATGTCTCAGTCTCACTCATGGCTGTGATTATATGGAAGCTACTGAGGTATGGGTGGTGCTTTGTAATAACTATCAGGGCACAGTCAGTGTCTGTGAATGTTGTGAAAGGTTCTACTCATAGGGTTAGTACTGCTGTTCTGACTCAGTGAGGAAAGCCATGGCAAACTACCTCACTCCTCTTCTTGCCTAGTATGCCTCAATATAGCACTGCCTTTGGTTTTTGTGGGTATCTACCCAAATAACCTAACGGCGGTACTTTTTGGGGATCCAACCAGCCTTCGGACTGACTACCTAACAGACAGTCATAGTATTATGATTCTATTTATATATCTTCCTTGTTACTTCTTTTTTATGACGCTCAACCGATTGTTGATATGCCGAACTTAAGCGTAACACTGCAAAATTTTACATGTTATTTAAATGAGTTCCGGAAGATGCGTGCTTCTCAATTTCTTCGCTCAGTTTTCTAAGATCTGTCACTCTCTTTTGAGTTCAGCTAAATTCTCCACCGACTATACTGTGAAATAATATACAAGTATTTGTTAATATCACGCAACCATACTACATTAGAATATTGATCTATAATTCGCATGTTGGCAAGACTGATCGTACTAGTGTTTGAAGAAAATGCACAAATCATGGAGATGGTGGAATGCCTCCCTTTCATTGGCTAAGGGTTGATAATGGACATGGTTCTTCTAGTACCCACTAGATGCCGTGAGCACCTACTTGAGTTCCATCCTTCTTCTACTCATGATTCTCATTGCCATTCAGTGCTACAAACATAGCCATGTTGCAGCAAAAGTTTTTCCCATTTAAACATTTTCTTGCGATATTATTATGATTATATTTATAATTTAGTGCATTCGAATATAAGTCGTAAACTTTCTGAATACGAATTGGGGCTGTTAGCCGCTGCCAGTATAATATTTGAGCTGTTTGCAAACTGTATACTCTATTGTTTCCAAAGATGAGTTGGCACTCTGTGGCGAAGCTGCAAGGATTGCAGCACCCAAAGAGGCTTTCATAGGACAACTTGGCAATGGGGGAAGTGGATTCAGGAAGTGCAATGTTAAGTTCCTAAGGTGCTGCGGAGAATGCAGCAGCCGTGGGGGAAGCAGATTTAAGAGCCAGCCTGGCCTTTACTTGTGAAAAATTTAAAGAGATCTATTTAATTACACCGTTACCCCATTACTTTCAAAGTGTAAATTGATATTGTCTAATACCCTGGGGGGGCTGCAACTCTGCAGCTCCCCTTCATGAGCCGCCGCTGATTGGCATTAATAACAAGAGCATTGGCATCACCACCATAGACCAGCAGAAGCATGGCTGGAAGATGGTAGAGTTAAATTATTCATACATGTAAATTTTACCCATGTTAGTATTGTAGGGTTAATTATTGAGTCTACGAGTAATTTGATTTGGTTTAATAAATAGGTTTATCGGTATTTGGAGGCATCTACTATCTCAAAGGAAGCTACAGTAGACTACTTATTTGTCAGCCAAGAGTTGATGCAGCATAAAGAGGTGCGATTCTCTAGAATTCAATGTAATTACGGTAGTCTTAGTATTTGCTATTTAACTATTTAGATTTTATTCTCGTACGAGCTGTAAAAATCATAAAATACAACTCTTATATACACTCTACAGGACACCAGTGGCAGAGAAAAGCGTCATAAAGCTAGGAGCGTAAGGAAACGGGCACTATCGACTTTGGAGACTTTGTCCCCTAAAAGAACGGAAACTTGATCAGGGAACTAAAACTGAATCACTGCAAAATGATGAAATAATACAACTCCGAAAACGGGTCGAGGTTTTGGAAAATATAAATGTGGATTTAAGACGAAGGGAAGCAGCTCTACGAAAGCTCAAAACCACGAGATATTTTGCATCAATGTACGGCGAAAGTACATATGAGTGCTCTTAGAAGGGAGATGGTAAAAGCTATCTCCAATTGTTTTACTGCAGGGCAGATTCGATATATATTAGGAGGTAAAAAGAGGGTGAAAAGGTCTTCAGAGGACATAGCAAATGCCCTTGCACTAAGATCACTTTCGAAGGAAGCATACGATTATTTGAGAAAACGCAACATTCCACTACCATGCCGTTCAACTGTACAGAAATTGATTCGGCATTTTAAGTGCAGACCTGGAATTCTGAGAGAGATGCTTTGTCCGTTGAAAGCCATAGCAGCAAATTGCAAGGACTAAGAAAAAAGTGCAGTTTTGTCGTTTGATGAAATGATTATTGACGGCCAAATATCCTACGATTCATCAGACGATCGCTCAGTAACGTCCAAGTAGCTATAGTCCGAGGGCTGTTTGCTAAATGGAAGCAGCCCACTTTTATGACTTCGATGTGACAATGACTTCAGAGTTGTTACAAAGCATTATTAGCCAGCTTGAGGGTTGTGGCATTCGTATTGAAGCAGTAACTAGTGATATGGGAGGAGAAAACTCTTAGTCTAGAAGGAACAACATGTTTTCTGTGATGTAGGCTACCCCATCTATTGAAATTGTTAAGAAATCACTTTCTAGATGAAGGTTTCGTGTTAGGCGATGGCTCAGAACTTCAGAAGAAGACAATGGAAGACCTACGTCAGGACACGGACTTTCATCCAAATACGTCACCTCATCAAGAGACGCAAAATACAGGTCGTGGAAAAATATTCGTTGAAGAAGAGACGAATGTGGGTAGCTTCGGCCTCCCTAATCCTCAATTCACTACTAGGAAACATGTTAAGTATATTCCTACCCTGAGTCCCACGGTCTCACTTTTTTAATTATCAAAATTAAGAAAAAATTAAAATGCCCTTGACTTGATATGGACACTTAATGTTAATACACTTAATTACTAATACAGTAAATTAGAAATATTTACAAATAATGAGATATTCTCACAATGATCTCAATAAACATCAATCACGTTTTTTCAAAATGATAAAAAAAATGTCAGAAACTATATAATTCATAAATGTCATCAGCATCATTTTAAAACTAAAATTACTGTTGTAATCAACACCAAAACAAATATCACATGTATTGTATGACAGTGAAGATCCAGCAAGGGCCCTGTTACACAGGATCTGCATAATATCATCTTCGGACATTTTAAAACTTGGGTTTTCTTCTTCTTGGAGCCATGAATTTACAACAGGTTCAAATCCCGGTCACTCCATGTGAGATCTGTGCTGGACAAACCGGAGGCAGACAGGTTTTTCTCCGGGTACTCCGGTTTTCCCTGTCAAAATTTCATTCCAGCAACACTCTCCACTATCATTTCATTTCATCTGTCATTCAATTAATCATTGCCCCAGTGGAGTGCGTCAGGCCTCGGCAGCCGGCACAGTTCATATCCTCACCGCTAGATGGGGGCTTCATTCATTCCATTCCTGACCCGGTCGGAGACTGGAAGCAGGCTGTGGATTTTCATTTTCTACATCAGGATCAGTGATACTTACTGAAGAACACCCAGCATGATTATGATCCATACAGAAATATAAAATAAGCATATATACTGCAAGCTCATGAATAGAAGTTGTTGTTTGAGTCTTCAGTCTTTTGACTGGTTTGATGCAGCTCTTCATGCCCCCTGTCTTGAGCTAATCGTTTCATCTCTACATAGCTACCACACCCTACATCCGAGGCAATCTGTTTAACACATTCTAACCTTGGTCTACCCCTACAGTTCTTGTCCTCGACCCTTCCTTCCATAACTAAGCCTGCTATTCCTGGGTGTCTTAGTATGTGTCCTACCAACCTATCTCTTCTCTTCATTAGCAGTCGCCAGAAACATCTCTCCTCTCCCACTCGCCTTAATACCTCTTCGTTTGTAACCCTATCTACCCATCTGATCTTCATCATTCTCCTGTAACACCACATTTCAAATGCCTCAATTCTCCTCTTTTCTGCTGCACCAATAGTCCAAGTTTCACTTCCATAGAGCGCCACACTCCAGACAAAGGCTTTCAAAAATGACTACCTAATACCTAAATCTATATTCGAAGTCAACAGATTCCTTTTTTGTAGAAAGGCTTTCCTTGCCTGAGCCAACCTACTTTTTATATACTCTTTGCTTCGTCCATCACTGGTTATTCTGCTTCCTAAGTAACAGAAGTCTCCTACTTCCTTCAGCTTTTCTCCTGCCAATTTGATCTCCATAGAGGTTTCTGATTTATTTCGGCTGCATTCCAGTATTTTTGTTTTACATTTATTAATTTTCATCATGAAGTCCTTCCGTAAGACTGAATTGATACCATTCAAACTCATTCAAATCCTCAGGCTTGTCGGCCAAGATGACGATGTCATCAGCAAATCTCGGAGTTGAAATTGTTTCTCCTTGAATCTTCACTCCCACTTTAAATTTTTCTCCAATTTCCTTCATTACTTGTTCAATGTAAAGATTGAAAAGTATGGGTGATAAGTTGCAGCCTTGCCTTACACCTTTCATAATACCAGCTTCTCTCTCATATCCTTCAGCTCGAATGACTGCTGTCTGGTTTCTGTATAGATAGTATATCACCCTCCTATCCCTGTACTTTATTCCAATAGATTTCAGAATGTCAAACAATTTAGTCCAATCAACGTTATCAAAAGCCTTTTCTAAGTCTACAAATGCCATGAACGTTCTCTTATCTTTCCTTATTCTACCTTCCAAAATCAGCCTAAGACTTAGTACAGCTTCCCTTGTTCCTACATTTCTCCTGAAACCAAACTGGTCTTCACCCAACTCCGTTTCTATCTGACTTTCAATCCTCTTGTAAATTATTCTAGACAGGATCTTTGAAGCATGAGTAATCAAGCTGATTGTACGGTAATCTTCACATCTGTCAGCTCCCACTTTCTTTGGTATAGGGATGATAACATTCTTCTTGAAATCAGGGGGTACCTCACCTGTCTCATAAATCCTACACACCAAGTGAAATAACCTGATCAGACCTTCATCTCCTATGCAGCGTAGCAACTCAATCGGTATATCATCTATGCCTGGTGCTTTGTTCCTGCCTAAGTCCTCTAATGCTCTGTCAAATTCTGATCACAATATTAAATCTCCTTTTGCATCCTCATCAATTTCCTCCTCCCTTTCCATTACACGATTCTCAATCTCCTTTCCCTTATACAAGCACTCTATGTAAGCTTTCCATCTCTCAACCTTTTCTTCCCTATCTGTTAGAGGCTATCCATTTGTGTCCCTAATATTACAGCACTTAGTCTTCTTTCCCCCAAAAGTATTCTTAATCCTTCGATAAGCTGTGTCTACTTTTCTTAATTTCAGACACTTTTCTATACCTGCACATTTCTCTTTCAACCATTCTTCTTTCGCTTCCTTGCACTTCTTGTTAACCTCATTTCTCAGACGTCTGTATTCTGCTTTCCCCTCTTCATCTCTTAGATTCTTGTGTCTCCGCCTTTCATCCATCAATTCTAGTATATCCTGAGTGATCCACGGTTTCCTACCTATTCTTTCTTTCCTACCAATGTTTTCTTCTGTGGATTTTGTTATTTTATTCTTCAAAAGTGCCCATTCGTCTGCAATTGAAGTTTGTTTAGGGGTTTTGATTAGTCCTTCCTTTATACTCTTCTTGAATCTTTCGTTTACATCTTTTACTTTCAGTCTGTCTATTGCCCACCTTTTTGGCTTTTGACTTTTCTTCAGTTTCTTCAACTTTAATCTGCATTTCATTACAACCAGATTGTGGTCAGAGTTTATGTCAGCACCAGGATATGTTTTACAATCCGAAATCTGGTTTCGAAACCTCTGCTTGACCATTATGAAGTCGATTTGGTAACGCCCTGTATCTCCTGGTCTCATCCATGTGTATATTCTTCTATTGTGGTTATTGAATGACCAACTCATGTTCGGTGCAGAATTCCATCAGCCTGCTTCCTCGATCATTCCTTTCACCTAATCCGAAATCTCCTACTATCTTCCCTTCTCTCCCTTTTCCTACCACAGCATTCCAATCTCCCATTACTATAACATTTTCATCACCTTTGATATACCTCAGAATGTCCTCTATTTCTTCGTAGACCTTTTCAACATCCTCATCATCAGCTTGACTGGTAGGCATATAGACTTGTACCACTGTGGTGCACGTAGGTTTATTATTGATTTTTGCTACAATAATCCGTTCACTGTATTGCTCATAATATTCCACCTGCTGTCCAAGTTTCCTACTCAATATGAGACCAACTCCTGCTTGGCCATTGTTTGATTTAGTGCTAATGACCCTATAGTCTCCTGACCAAAAGTCCTGTTCTTCCTGCCAGCGCATTTCACTAATCCCAACCAAATCCAACCTCAACCTATCCATTTCCCTTTCTATGTTTTCTAATTTTCCACTTCCTAGCAGACTTCTAACATTCCACGCTCCGATCTGTAGAATGTCAGATTTCCTCTTTGTCACTTCTGTGATGTTAACCCCCTCTCGAGTAGTCCCCACCCGGAGATCCGAACGGGGGACTAGTTTACCTCCGGGTTGAAATTTTACAAGGGAGGAGGCCATCATCACATGTAATTACAGTAAAACTTCACTTATACGATTTTCAAGGGACCAAATGAAAAAAACGTATAAGCGTGAAAAACGCGTAAATGAAAGTCGCTAAATAAAAACTGCAAAATGTGTGTGACATTATGGGTTATACAGGGACTTGTTGTTATATGCGACGCGGACCCTCGCTCGCGTCCGCCGCAAGCCGGTCCCCCGTCAAGCACTTTGCCGTAATGCGCTTCTTGGCGCCACAAGTTTCCCTCCTTTGCAGTGTGCTTTAGCAGTGTGGGGTTCAGTTTAGTCAATTGTTCACGTCTTTAGTACTCAGTGTGATGTTCCAATGCGATTTTCATTACGTGAACGTGTGTAAATACCTTCATAAAGTACAGGAAATCTTTCGCGAAAATGAGCTTAAAGACTATATTACAGTTGAAATACAAGTCAATCGGTGGTGAGGAACTTCAGAACGTAAATGACAATTTCATAAAGAGGTGCCAGCGATGTGTAGCAGTGAATGACGAACATTTTCAGCAGCAGCTGTGAACTACAGTATAGGCTATAGGCCGCGCGAGCTACGAATTACGGCAAAGTGCCTGGCGGGAGACAGGCCCGCAGCGCGGGCGAGAGGCGAGCGATGGTCCCCGTTAAGAAGTGAACAACAGGAAATAATAATACGATTGTTTAACTATAATCGGCAATATGTATCAATACAAATACAAGAGAAATGCACCCAGATAAAGAGAGAAACAACAAAACAAGTCACTTTACGAAGTAGTCTGTTATCTTGGCTTGTTTTTTGCGGGCTGCCACGGAATGAACAGTATTTTCAAACCGATACAATTCGGCCATTATTTCCTCAGAAACGTTATGGCGCGTCACAAAATGTTTGATAGTCCATAGAGCATTGACAGCATCATTAAAATCCACTGTATTATGCTGCGGATCCTCAGTATCGTCATCGTCATTAATACGGTCCTCGCTCAGATCCCGTTGTGAGTCTTCAACTATCTCGGAGATAGTCATGGCTTCTGCAGTGACGAGGTTGGCGTCAACATTTACGTAGTCATCGAATGATGCCTCCTCTTCCAGTTTCCTCCATTCGCAGTCATTATCAGGAACATCATCATCAATAATATCACCAGTACAACTACCGCTAACATCAAATCCGGCTTTTCGAAAACAGTTCCGAATTGTAAGTGCTGACACACGGTGCCATGATGCTGCGATGTATTGCATTGCCTACCAGAAGAAAATAAAATAGTGTTAATTAATTTGTCTGAAGACGCAAGATTATTATAACACAGATTCAATCGCGTAATTTTAATGGTTTGACGAGAACTCCCCAAAAAGAACACGAATAAAAATTACAAAAGAGGAAATAAATACAGTACTAGAAATCCTACCTGTAACAAGTTGATTTTCATTTCGTCCTTTTTTCCGATGTCTACACATCTGATCGCATGTTGCACCAGCATCTTACGATAATGCAACTTTAAGTTGCGTATCACTCCGAGATCGAGCGGCTGGCCGCTCGTGCAGTTCGTTGCTAAAAATTCCACAGTCACGTTCCTCAAATAAGAAGTAATCGGAGGATGAGCAGGGCATCGGTCCACGAATAATAAAATCCTACGACCTTTCGCTCCCATTTTGGCATCTCCACTTCGAAGCCAGGCTTCAAAAACTTTCATCGTGACCCAAGATTTATTGTTATTGGTGTATTTTGTAGGGAGCGTAGCAACGTTTAAAAACAACGCGGCTTTGAAAATTTGCCGATTGTCAGTGGGGACAGCTTTTCAGTTCCGTCACTGTTGGCGCACAACAGTACTGTTACACGTTGTTTGCTTTGTTTTCCGCCGTGACAGTTTTCCCCTTTCATTGCCATTGTTCGATCAGGCATTAAATTAAAAAAGAGGCCTGTCTCGTCTGCGTTGAAAATGTCCTGAGGAGCGAATCGGGATGTCAGTTCTTTCAAACGGTTTTCCTTCCAATCTAGTACAGTCTCGGCATCAACACTCCTGCTCTCCCCACACACATTGTGACTACTGATGCCGTGCCTAGCCTTAAATTTGTGTAGCCAGCCTGATGAAGCAAAGCATTGGTCCGCTGATTGGAATGCCTTCTGCCCTATGTTGCCTGAACCACTGTAACAAACAATCTTCCAAACATTCGTATTTTCCGCCCTGAATGCGAGATCGCTTTTTTGTAGAAACACCTAAAACACGTGCGCCTTCTTCAATTTCCGCTGCCTTAGCTACAATTGTGTTTAAGGTGGACGGAGCAATCCCCAATTTCTTAGCGATTTCAGTGCGTTTCATGTTGCCACTTTCCTTCACTACATTCAAAATACGTAATTTTTCAGCAATCGTAATGCACTTCCTCTTCCTTTCACCCATGTTCACTGCTATCAAGGTTAACCACAACTGAAGCACCAAACAAGGCAGAACAACTGAAGCAAGTGATGTTGTATTTCGCAACACACGCAACTCCGGCTGAACGTAGCTTCAAGGTCGCTCTCGCCACAACATAGCACCGCGCGAGGGATGGTTTCCGAGAAACGTACTGCCCCCGTAATTGAATTATGTAGAGACCACGGTGGCTATATTTGAAATTATGATTAGAGTTATGGCTGTCATAGTTATGACGTGGGTAGTCATGACGTAAGCACGGATGACGTATATATTATGCCAGCAAGCTACTTGAGCTGAGATTCTCAGTGACGTCAGCATTTTAGTCCAGAATGTTCCAAGATGTACGACGCAGTCGCAGGAAACGAGGAATTCTGCTGAGGAAGAAACTATGCTATTGGAGGAGAGGCATGAACCAATGAACGATAGTTTAAAGGAAGACGGAGATTGCTGAAACTATGGTATTTTTATGACTTTTTGAATGCAGAATTGTGGAAATACATTTGCAGTAAAAGCATTGATTTGGAATTTTGATGAAATTTATTTTCAGTTTTTGAATTTTGAAAATCCGTCATGAATTAACGAAGTTGGAAGTTCTAGCGATGACGCAGTATCACGCTTTGGAAGGGATGGTAACGCCCCTCGAGAAGGTAATAAAAGGGCTTGCGCAGAAGAGAGGAACCTCTTCTCTTCTCTTGTCTTTCGTTCGCCGATCATTCTGAGATCTAATGCTCAGATCATCGAAGTATTTGTGAAAGTCATTTTCTTTTACATTCAATATAGTGAGACATCAAAGTGAACAGCAAGTGAAAAGAATCGTTTTTATAACGCGTGGCGAGGCCACTATAGTAACGAGATACAGGTCAAACTAGGTGAAGTTGAAACGGACCTTAGAAAGCTTATAAAAGTTTAGCTTCAAACAGTTAGCGGTCTACGATAACATAATTGTATTGTGCAGTACTACATGCAATTATAGAGAAAAGCTGAACAATTTCGACCGAGTACTTCAAAAGATATTAGCTGTTATATACGACTGGCAAAAGTGATTATCTCGCCACTAGAGAAACACTTTTGTATAAGCCAGAATTAACGCAAGGCTAACGCTGCGAGTGGAGTAGAAAGACTTCAGATTGCTTGCTTACAGAACGATATAGTATAATGGAGCATTTGAATACGGCAGTTTGTTCTTCTGACACTACAACTGAAGTGCAAATGGAAGGCTAAGAAGGCTTATTGCAATTGGGACATACTTCAATGGAGTAAGATAGCGACATGGAACTTCGCTAATTGCTATTCCACACAAGCGAACATGCGGTGAATACCATCTACACCCATGTTTCGTAAGTAAAGGCTGAATACCATCGAACAGCCATAGAAACAATTTCATACTCTGAATATGAATAATTTCTTCGGAAATTTCTACAAAACGTCATGATGATTGTCTACTGGAACTTCAGGGAATTTTTCAAGAGAGGTCAGGGTAGTCCCGACTCACAATGAAGATTATTGCCGGAAGGATGTCTATTCGTTTTCGAGGAGCAGAGCGATTCACGGAGAAGGAAGCAGTTCGATTCTCCGAGGGTGCTATTTCCTATTTCGAGGATGGAGCTCAGCTTTAACGTGGTGAAATGGATCCATCAGCAGTCTTCTTTGGGGAATTTTCCTCTGGAACGTCAATCGGCAGATAAGGTAGTCGTGAACGTTTATTGTATTTGAGTAACCTAGTAATGTTTGAGCAACCATTTTTCCCATATTTTTACCCTCATGTATTTTGCCTTATTTTCTTGTTGAGATTCTTATTCTCAGTACATCTTGTTGAGTTTTGCATTTTTCGACGATTTATTAAGACATTGTTATCTCATGGGCATAGTTAACGATTTTGAATCAGTTGAGACTGATATTTAGATTTTCAGTAATTAATATTTTTTTTTTTTGTAGTCACGATTTGACTGTAAGTTAATGATTTTTATGGCAGATTTAAATTCAGACAGCGTGTCATTTTATTAAAGTAATTCAACCCCAGTTTAATTACTTTGAACAATTTTCTGTCATCATCAAGAAGGAAGAACATTAAATGATTTTAGAGCGTTAAAATCTTACGTTATCGACGATCTTGGAAATACTAGTCGTTATTTGTATTGATTGCAACACAGACATTTATCGTCAGTTATGAATGAACATTGCATTATAGACAATTTTGTGAAAGAGTAATGTTAATAATGAATTATTGAATGCATTAAAGTCAAGTACTTTTGTTAGGAGTTTTTCTCAATTAGAGAATTATATGACGATGTTTGCATTTCCCAGACTAATTGGATTCTATTCGACTACTTTGCAGTTTAGTCGCACTTTATTTGACGATAGTATTTTCATACTACAATTTCTTTTAAGATGTTAGTCTTAAAATTTGATAGACCAGATAGGCGTATATAAGCGTATTCACTATTAAATTTGTTTGTGATTGGCAAGTTTTGACTTCATTTCAGTTCATGAATGAAATCTACGAAGGTTAAATAGAAAAACAGTTTTGAAACTATTATGATTATAAAAATTTTAATTGGAACTATGAATGTATAATCGCTAGTGCAGCGCGTGTTGAAAGTCGCTGAAATATAATGCCCTTGAATATGAAGGAAGTTCCCACAGGAATAAATGTTAAAGAATTATTTGTGGAAGTTTTGTAAGTGATGTGAAAGTTGTAAATGCCATATAGATTAATATATGATGATTTCGGGCATATTTTTAATGCAGATTGTGCATTAACTTGTTAGCGAAGGATTTTCCGCTGGAGTAAGATTGTTATAGTTCGTTGAAAATTAATCAAGTGATTTACTGTTATAATTAACACGAGTTTTGAAAGAATTTGAGACAAGATGTTGAATGAAGGTTGCCGTCACAAATCATTATTAAGAACTTTATTAAAACAGATTGTGACATTAATATGTATAACTAACCTTCATTGGTCGATTATATTAAACAGGATTATAAAATTACCAACCGAATGAACATGTGGCTAATGTATTTATTAAATTAATAATTTAAACAATTTAAATGTTAATAGTGTAAATAATTGTTGTAAATATTTTTGAAAATAATATGAAACGAGAGTGATGTTAAAGGCGTGCTTATAATATTTTTATTGTCTTTGACAAATATTATAAACAATTTCTAATTGTTATAAATAATTTATGTGATTTTGTTATAAACATTTAAGAGCTATTTAAACATTTGGATTGAAGTTAACAAGTTTAAGAAATTTATGTAATGATCCATTAGGATGTGATCAAAGTACTTGAAAGATTTGCGTAAATATAATGTGAGTTGTCTTGTAAGACATTTAAAAGCTTGAGAGTGCAGGCTGGATTCTTACGTAACATAGCGTGTGAGAAGGGAGTGCATTTGACCAGTATGCGTCAGGCTGGAAGGTAGCCCGCAGCTGTGTCAACATATGGTTTTCAGAGAGTGAGGTCGTACACTCCGGCCTTGCGACTATAAATACCATTCTCTTGTTTATTAAAAGGAAACAAATGCTCTATATATGTCACACCCTGACGTCCTTTTCCAATCCAATAGTGTTATGAATATTACGGTATTTGAAGCTCTTGGGAGCTAAAATGTTTTATATATCATGTTGTATAATAATTTTGCAAGTCCTACTGGAGGACGTAGTCAGATTGACTTGGGCTACTGATAGCCACGTATATTTTGTTGTGTCAGGAAAATCAGACACTTTATTAGAAATAAAGCTTTTGTACAGTTCAAAGTTCTCGTCTTCGTTTCTGGTTCATTTTTAAATGTCATGGCGGAGATTATTGTGTGAACAGACTTTTAGTGATCCAGTTGTCAACTCAAACCCCGAGATAATTAAGAGGTAAGCAACGGTAAGTATGCACCCCCGTCTATTTTGGTGTGTTCCACAATGATTTCCTATGAATTTCTGTGCTCTTATCTCGATAGTATCTGTCAGTGCCATTTTCATTGATGTAACTGTGCCGGTGCGATTGATAATTGGCAATCCGATTGAGGGGGCGGATATCTGACAGCCTACTATCCAGGTAAACGGGGACAGTACCGTGCGTGTCATAAGTTTCTGGCTCCAATATTTTTAGAGATTTTAGGTAGGGAAACCGTTGTAAACGTATAAACGACGCATTTTTCTCTCGGGGACGTAAGATATGAGCGTATAAGCGTGAAAAACGAATAAATGTAAAACGTATATTGGAAATAAATTAACATGAAAAGTATAGGGATTTTGCCGGGACCAAGAAAAAAATCGTATAAAAGAAGTTTTACTGTATGCATAGAGAGCTGCATATCCTCGGGAATAGCATTACGGCTGTAGTTTCCCGTTGCTTTCAGCCGTGCAGCAGAACGCAGTGAATAAATGAATGTGTTACCACTCACGACTCGGACGGTGTCGAGAAGAAGTGAGCGGTGATGTGCAGATTCAGACTATAGAGTCCCTCTGGTGAGAGTTATTATTATTACTACTATCAGAATAAATGAATGTGTTCCCGTTCACGACTCGAACGGTGTCGAGAAGAAGTGAGCGGTGATGTGCAGATTCAGACTATAGAGTCTCTCTGGTGAGAGTTATTATTAATACTACTATCAGAATAAATGAATGTGTGCCCTATGTTCCAGCTCACGACCATAGAGTCTCTCTGGTGAGAGTTATTATTATTACTACCATCAGAATAAATGAATGTGCCATACGTGCCATCTAACATAAATATCTTCATGTCTCTTCCACTACACATTCAACACTCAACTTAAGGAAGGAAGGTATACAGTGGCGCAAAATCAAGAGATGCACAAAGATTGAAAAAATGACTGAGTCCCGGGGACTCAGTGAATTAAGGGTTAAATAAGTAATAAGTCATCAAATTGTGAGTTGTAAACACACTTATACCAACAGCTGTTCTGAGTGTTTATATATACCTACGCAGTAGTTAATTCTAACAATATAGGCTACCTGGTTGTTTTTTTCCTCTTAATACTGTACCTTATCTATAATTTACTACATGTAGGCTACAGTTGCGATTATCGTTTACTCTAATTGGACCAATAATTTATTGAGGTATTGCGAATTATTGAGCATACCATCCTTGGGGCTACTGTTGAAGTACAGGCACCAGGCTACTGCCATCCTGAGGTGCCCTCCTGTCTGCGTCATGCACGGTAAGCCAATGAGAGCGCAGCCGACGGGAATGACCCACCTAATATACTCTTTAACTACCTTGGGCCAATATAGTGAATACTGCTCTACATACAAATAAAACCTAACCTGGGGCTTACACCCAGACCCCCTTGCTTGTATCGCAATCATTGTTTGCTGGTTCTATTCCCGACGAGGAATATAACTCAGGCAGCAGGCTACTGCCATCCTGAGGTGCCCTCCCGTCTGCGTCACGCACGGTAAGCCAATGAGAGTGCAGCTGGCGGGAATGACCTACCTAATACTCAAGGTAGTTAGGGGTGTTCGAAAATACACGACTCATATACTCTTAACTACCTTGGGCCAATATAGTGAATACTGTTCTACATACAAAACAAACCTAAACTTTTATCGACAACTTCAAAAAAGCTATCCCTTCCATATGTACCATGAACAAAACCCAAGTATTCTTCATTTTCTTACCCCTATTATATTTCCTTTTCCCAAAACAACTCTCATCAATTTCAACCACTGCCCCCTCTCCCCCAAAGAAGACCGGTCACGAACCCACGAAGACCAATCTTCCCTAGCCAAACAAAACCAATCTACTACTGTCACTTTTGAAATTCCTAATTAATGCACAGCTAAATGTACAGGCATTCTCCTACAAAAAAAAAAATAGCCAACGAAAGGATGTTCCTAATTGATAAGCGTGACCGAGCAAAAAAGGACCCGTTTCGAATGGAATGCCACACTTTGCATTTGCTACACCCCCACATTAGACAATCCAGACTTCTGCTAGCAACAACTTTTGTGGGCAACATCAGTTTACCCCATTTCGGACAAGAGTACAGCTTCACCCATTCTTAAATTCGAATTGCAAGATCTCACGATGTTCACCCTTCAAATTCAAATTGCACAATAAGAATAATATCTAGAAATAAATGACTTGCCCATTTAACTTCATAGAGTACCTACAGCGGCCAACTTGATTACTTTTAGACTTCCTGCCAACACACTACCAAACACCAAAAAACACAAACAGCATCAAAAAACCATACACATTACACCTAGACTTGTTTCCGCAACACGTGGTGTGCTCAGGCCGACATCTCACGGTACACTAAGTGGTAACAATATGGCGGACAGTAGCCAGAATGTTCAAAGACGTCGAACATATGAGCATCAACATGAACACGTCATAGGTGACATCACCGAGGTCACTAAAAGCAAGCAATCGCAATCTATACTTGAGCCGCCTTCAGTTAGGAACCATCCTGGAATTTGTCTGGAGTAGAAGTGAGAAACCACCGGAAAACCACTTCTAGGGCAGCTAAAGTTGAAATTGGACCCATCTCTTTCCTCATGAGGTTGAGTGTACCCCGTTCCAACACTCTTAACCATAATTACATCTATCTAATAATGTTATATTTTATCACTAGCAACCCGACCCGGCTTCGCCCGGGAACAGTTATGAATGCATTACGTGATAAGCACTGTTTTTCCCCCAATGTCAATGAAAAACGACCAATATCCGTTTAACATCTCGGCATGAAGGGTTAAACTCACTGACTGGACTATTAATTAAATTATCATGGAGATGCATGTGCAACAAATTCTTGTCAGACGTAATTTAAGAATGGCGAGGTGCATGAAACACAAATCCCCCTTCCGTCCAATCTTAACTTGACTGTAAATTTTGAGGAATGAAAAGTTCGCAATCGAAATGAAGAAAAGCAGAGTTGCACGTCCAGGGAAACTCCAAACACAACCACTCTTCTCTAAAGTTTTTAAATCAACAAGACTCGACAGTTTGCTGCTGGCGGTAATCTGGGGCAATAACCTCGTTCGCTAGCTAAGCTGTAACTAGGGTGAGAGACTCGCTCCTAGGTAGCTCGTAAACTGTCTCCTCAGTCACTGAATGGAGATTGTTGGAAGAAATGAAAACATAAAATCACTTACAGTAGGCGATGTATTGTAGAGATATGCTCTCCCGGGCTTTTTTTGTAGAACTTTTCATGCTGAACAATTCTTACACTCTTAATATATAGATATTTTTAACGGTTTGCCCAGCACAAGCTTAAAAGCGCATGGACGCCGGGTTTTTTTTTCTCCGACTTTTCCACTGAAATAGTTACTGCTCGGCTTCCTTTGAACATCAATAAATTATTTTGTACAGAAATCATCCTCGAGATATTCTTTACATAATGGTGAAAACCGCATCAAAATCCATCCAGTGGTTCTCGAGTTTATCCGTAACATCCAAGAATCGGGGACTTTTTTTTATACAAGTAGAGATTACTTATGCATATCTAGTAAATCACTGTTTTCCAACTGGCATACTTATTTTGTATTCGGTTTTTATCATCTCTGTGGGCAGCCTACTGATTTGTGATAGAAATATTCATGTGTGATGTTTCAGAAAATTTACTGCGCTCGATGATTAATTAAGCCAATTAACAATTGGGAAGGACTCCATTGAGAAGTGTTATACGACCAGTCAGGCAGAACTCAAGAGACTAGAAAACTTACATGAAAAGTTATGGAAGGAAAGGCGAGAATCCAGTCATGAACTGGAACAGTACCGAACCTGGGCACAACGTGTCATTAAAGAGAAGGAGAGAATCATCAGTGAGTGAAGGGCTGAAAATTCAGGTAGGTAAAACAATTTTCAGCTTAGTGCATAGATACATGTGGGGGTAAATTTACACCTCATGACATTGTTACTTTACCACCTTATTCTAGACTGTTAAATTCTCTCACTAAGCTTGTGCACACAGCAACTTAATCTCACTTGCCTGATTTATACCTCTTTCTTCTTGGGCCATTACCCATGTCTCTGCAACATTATGATACAGGGTGTCGAGCGATACGGGAAATGTGGGAAATATACGGGAATTTTAGTTACATGGGAAATCTTGAAAAGTATCATAATGCCAGACTTCTTAGCCCCCTAATGCTCGGTAGAGTCCTCCCGCTCAGCCTTCTATTTCGCCTGCAGACCGCTCTGCCACCCGCAATTTGTGCCACCGATAGAGCGCTAAGCGGGATGAGAACCCAGCCAGCGTCGAATGCATGCTTTGCCTGGCCGACCGCCGCCCGTACCCTCTCCGCGCAGGGCTGCGCTTGTTGCTGACAATGACACACAGGAATCAGTCGCATTTTTATTCACAGAGGAGACCTGGGTTTCTCGACAAAAGCAGCCCTGAAAGAAGCTAACAGCTCAAGATCTCAGAAAATTCCAGACGCGGATGTGCTGCAATTTCGCACCATCTGCCGAAAACAGTACATTCGTATCCTCTGTCTGAAAAAATCAGAGGTCAACTCATGCTCACAAGATGGCCCATGCTGTTTCTTGTGTAAACCCTATAGGGTTCGCTGTGACTCCTAAGTTGGCAGATGTTAGGATCGTCATTGCCCGGGAAATTCTTTGTAATCAGAAGAACTTGCTTTCTGGCGCAATAGCTGTCCGCACCAAGAGCAGCTACTCCGCACTTCTGAGACTGCCCTCCGTCACTGCGCGTTTGAAGCAGTTCGACGGAATAGAGCCACGGCTCGACGTGCTGTGGTCTGAATTAGTGGGTTCAGCACCTTCCTCAGTTCCTGCCAAAAACGATCTTGCAAGCTTCGTTAAAATGATACTGATTTTGTATCACAGCAATGCAACTCTAGAGAGAAATTTCTCCCTCAACAAGGAGTGTATGGTCGTCAATTACAATGAAGCAAGTCTGATTGGCATGCATACTGTTCAGGACGTTGTGATGGCAGCTGGTGGAGTAGAAAAGATAACCGTGAGCAAGAGTCCATACTGCACGAAACTCCTACGCCGTGTTAAAGGAAGCAACAGCTAAGGTGGCGGTCGAAAGAAAAGCCACGAAAGATCTCCAGGAATTGGCCACAAAAACAACAAAGAACACTATATTGGACGACGCCCCTTCTGAAGCAGAGAAAATTGAAGAGCAGATGAGTTCCCTAGTGAAGCTTTAAGTTAGATTATATTGTTTGTTTTATCTCATTTTGTGTGACTCAAGTTCCTAACAACAATCTAGTATTGACAAAGTGACTTATTTTATTTAGTATATGACAGGCCTCCAGTTCCTATTCAGAAATTAGTACTGTCAAAAGAACTTAATTTTGTGCAGTTTATAACTGAAGTTCCTAGTAACAATCTTGTATTGGTCAAAGTGACTTCTTTAATTTCGTTTTGCATTATTTTATTTTCTATTACCTACTTTGATAAAATAAATCTAAATTAAAAGGTATTTGCGGCGTGTCGCGTGTTGATTTTTACTGTTATTAGCCTTTCCATGGTCTTCTTTCACAGGGGAGATGCACATACCAAATTGTTTAAAGTCCGTGTAAACACTCACTGCAAATGCGTCACACATGCATAATTTTCAAAACCTACAAAAAATATCTCGCACCTCTCGACATTTTACTATCAAACACCCATCACCAACATGTGGCTTCAAGATACACCACACAAGTGACAGAATTCTTCTCGTATAGGCAGGCATTGTTTCAGTCGCTTATTAACCAATGTCTGTGTCGGATTTCCTTTCATTGTCATTGTTTCATTACTTTTACTTTGCCGAAGTTCGACCGGAAGACTGGACACATCCCGTACAGCATGTACAGAAAGAAATACAGAAGGCAGTTTGTATATTGTGGTGGATGAAATGATTATTAACCTCGGCAATTTATGAAGCTCTGACGAAGACAATGATGGTAGTGATGATATGGACAGTGAAGGGTTGGAGGGTGTCAAAGAAACCCTTGCCAAGTGACTGTGTATAATTTATTTATTGGTGTCAGTTCGCTTGTGTCAATCGATAATAGAGCACAAGCTATTTTTTCTCGTCATAGTGTTCAAAATAACCCCCTGTCATTCAATAGCCTACAACTCGACAATGTAAAACCACGGCAATAATATCGCCAGAGAGGGGCTTGTTCGAGTGCTCAGTGCTAAATATGTACTTTACCTGAACTTTACTTTTGTTTATCACGAAAGCTAATATTAACCGTAGAGAGTCGTGATTCAGTGAATGTGCATAGTGTTATCTGTCAACTACTGTAGTAAGCTGTGAACGACCTCCACTCAGACTCTTGTTTCATATTAAAGGAGAATCATTGCATGGTGAGTGTTTTTATACAGAGAGTCCAGTTTGTATGTATCGGAGACCATCGTTAGCCCGCTCGCCCGCGGCACGAGCCTGTCTCCCGCCACGCTTTTGCCGTTATGTCAGTTTGTCAAAAAAATTGGTAAGTACAAATTCCTATACTCAATGCCGCGCGAGCGCCGCAAAACGGCAAAGTGCCTGGCGGGAGACAGGCTCGAGCCGCGGGCTAGCGAGTGTCTCCGATACATACAAACTGGACTCCCTGTATTCATTAGCTGTAGAGTGTTTGCCCTCTTTGTCGTATTTATTGAATTGAATACCGATGATAAAGGTATCATAGCTTCGGTGTGTAATTTATTTATTCATCTAATAGTATCGTATTTCTCTGTTTGAATGTCCTCGGCGTTGACTCAGGATCGTCTTTTAAAATATATTACGTATAATTGTACAGAAATAATTTCTGAAGTGTAGCGCTGCATATTATTCGAATCAGTTGATTTACAACAACACTAAAAACTGAGCAACACAGCTCAGCTGTTCCAAGCTCCCAACATATCCTTCGTGTTGTTTCCTTCGAAATACAGGGTATAGGTGAGAAGCATGCTCTGAATTCTTGCCGTCTGGCGGTTAGACGTAGGGTCTTGTTATGTGGCGACCTTGGGTTGCGGACAGGAAAAGTAGGGCAAAGTGACAGGAAGGCTATCACTACCGAATGCGCGGGGTTAGCAATACTGTATTTGTCCCATAATTTAAGAGTGTAATAGCGGACACACCTCCAATTTTACTACAAAATCATGATCTAAAAAGGGATAGTGGGTGGGTAACATCTATTACTACATGACCCCCAAAATATTATTAGTAGTGTAGAAAATTGTATCGCCTTGTTCCGGGCTCCTATAGGGCTTACATTTTCTTTCGATCTTTTATTTGCCATGCATTACCAGCATCCGGTTTAGTAGTCAGGTAATGGAAGCAATGGGAACTGTGTACTACAATATTTTCCTTGCATGTAACTATGCAAATTATTGTTGTTAGGAGAACTTAAAATATATCAAGAATGATATGATCTTCAGCTGTGTGCAGTGAGAAAGCTCTGCATGTGTTCATTCCTTATGTATTAATGATGCGAAATGTCAGGTAACGTTGTGTTGCATAGGTACAACACTCTTGGTCTCTAAATGGTGCACATTTTCCCGTAAATTTACAATAGTTTGTTTGAATTGCTTATAAGATCTTGACAAAGAAAGTGTTTCTCCAATTGGATGATTGTATTTAACTGTATGCACGTCGTATAATCATGGCAAGGTGTTTTTTTTTCTCTTTTCTCATAGAGCAACATTACATCGTAGTAGGCACGCAGCTTTTTGTATTTAGTTTTCTGGCAACTTTTTTTAAATTATTGACTAAAATATTTCTAAATTCAGACAATCCATACCTCCATTAGGATTCGGGTTCCATAATTCATGCAAAATGAGGTTCGTTTGTTTGTGTAATTGAGGTCATAACCCCCCCCCCCCCTTACCCATTTAGTGATTACCGTATAGGACTTCACGTAGACTGGGATGCAGATGTAAGTGAGCATTTTTTAAAAATGTTGCCAGTTGTTTGGTTTATTAACTTACGGTAATATTTTCCATAATTACTGAAAACTAGGCACGGTTGGATTTTAAGATGGAACCCCATGTGCTATCAAATATCGCTTTCTTGCAATACCTGGAATATGTATATAATTGTAAAATGATTATTGGTTAAATAAGTGTTAATAGATAGGCTATTATAATTATAATGATTAAATAAATATTAAAGAAGAAACGACGTGTTGTTAGAAAATTTTAGGCCTACCGGTATGGCGAATAGCCTATAACTCATAGATTCCGTCACAATTTAGCATTTCAACGGGTCACGTTAATTATAACAACCAGATAGCAAATTATAATAATATTCTCACATATAACATATTTAATTTGCACCAACTTATTGTAGTCTAAGATATGTTAGACCACTGCCGTTTGAAATATGCAAATCCCACACTTTGTAGGCAAGCTGATTAGGAGACACTTGTCTTTGGAATATTCATGAAAGGCCAACCCTCTAGTTCTTATTTCATAAGTTGAACGCTTAAAAACAAAACCACAATCCGAAATAATAAAGAAGATAATCACGAAGGAACGATTCACAGCCAATGAAAATCAAATGGAGATTCGCCGACCGGAAGTTTGCTATGCATAAGCTTCGGTGCCATTTTAACTCGAAGCTCTATACGGTTACGGTACCGTACAATTCAGTCACTTCCCGTAAATATTTATTATGTGACATTCTCTACTCGCTCAACCCTCCTCAGTAAAACAGTCATTTATATCAGCTCTCCTCAGGTAAACTGTATTTTATGTGTGTTCGTAGCATCTTGTCCCATCTACGAAAGAGTTCGCGTGCGTGCATGCGAGCGCTTTGCACACGCTATGAATTAAGCTTAAATCTCGCCATCACCAGTGGGCTGCGGAAGTATCTCCATAAATGCAGTTACACTTATGCCAGAAAATCTTGATTCGCGCTTTAAGGTTCATTTTTGAGCCATTCGGTAAGCGAACTCTAGTCTTAGACAGTTCTAAAATATACGGGAATTTAAAAACAGGTCATCGCTCGACACCCTGTGATCGTATTGAAACAAAATAACATTTATATGTGATTTCTCTTCACATCCTCAATCCACATCAGGCCCCTCACACCCGGGTGAAATTTTCCAGCTAGCTGCAATTATATAATCTTGTTATTTATTCACTCTCTCAATTTACTGGAATTTTTTAACAATCTCTAGTGGTTCTTCCTGTACTGTTATATGTCCTGTTGTTACTCATCTCTCTAGTTTTTATTATATTTGTATATAATATTTTATATTTCATCTTCACGTTTGGCCAGCAGCATGTTATCAGCAAACAACCATGTTTTCCATGTTTATCAACTGTACCTTCTCTTGATATTGTGTATCTCATCCACGACTATGAGAATTAGAAGTCGTGAAGGCACACTGCCTTGTTGACCAGTCTTACCTATTTTTGTTCATACTCGGCATGTACAATTGTTCAAGCAAAGAAAGAACAAGCGTGCTCTTAGTAGCTGCACTGTTTTATCTTCTCTCCCTTTTTCCTTCCTTCCTTCCACCCCCGTCCCTCCCTCCTCCCTTAGCCAAAGCTAGTTCTGGAACTGTGCATTGACTAGGCGGAGTTCCTTTTACAGGTAATGCACATCAAATTAACCAGTTCACTCTGTGAGTGGTTCAAGAAAATCTGCATACATTGACCTTTCTCAGATGACTTAATATTCAAGTCACACATTTTCGTACAGTTCACAATGTTGTTCACTTCTATAATTTCCACGTGCATTTTAATAAGCATATCAATACGTCTGCTCACTTCATGAATTAAGAAGGTTGTGGTGTCATAAATCATAGCTTTTCCTCTTCTGTCTTCATTAACAAATCAGCGATCATAGAAACTTCGAACAACTACTGTAGTATGTTCCAGAAAGATAATGATGGTGCCAAAATATTACCGTACTCAATTACTCAAAAAATGTTCATTATTATAATTTAGAAAATATAAATAAAATTCTGATCTCTTGAAACCTATCAAATATAGCTTCATAAAACTGTTACTCCCTGAATTTAATGGCTTCTCGATTTTCATTCCTTTCCCCAGTACAACATTCCTCGGTGTTGTGCATCCATAAAACAAGTCTGCTTGTAACCTTCGTGTAGTTGATTGATTGTCAGATGTCATATCTCTATGACCAAATTATTTGGACCTTGGACTCTAGGATCTCCATATTCCCATCGTGTAATATATCAAGAAATGTTAACAGAACATGAACACAGGTTCTTATCTTTCATGCCTCAACATTAAAAGTGCTTCCAAATACCCAGGAAGAATGGAGGATTATTCACAACACAGTTCAAAATGAAGGTAATATTAGTAGTGTAGTATAGAGGCAAATGCTGGGACAGTACCTTCTGACAGGCCACGGCCGCTTCCTTCCACATCCTTGCCCAGTTTCATTCATCTTCATCCATTCCATCTCTCATCCAGACGCGCAGGTCGCCCACGGGCGTCGAATAGAAAGACCTGCACTCGGCCTCTCAGGAGGCCACACGACAAAAAAAAGTGTAGATAATCAATTTATTAAGTCCCGATGTCTGGATTGTCTTGGTCATGTAGAGAGGATGAATGAAGTAAGAACACCAAGGAAGATATTACATGGAACTATGGAAGGGAAGAGGAAACGAGGACGACCGCGCAAAAGATGGCTACAAGACTCGGGAGAAGACCTGAGAACTATGAGGGTTGGAAGATGGTGTGAGAAAACTCTAGAAGGGACGGATGGCGAGGAATCGTGAGAGAGGCCAAAGCCTACCCCAGGCTGTAGCGCCAAGTAAGTAAGTAATTAGTAGTGTACTGAATTAGTTCAAATCACGAGGACATGAAAACAATTGAAATGTCAGCTTTTTCCACTTCAAAAACCTGGCTTCTAAATCTTAGCCAAGAAATCTAATATTACTGTTTATACAAAAGTCTACAATGTTTTCTATGCTTGGCAATATTTGAAGGTAACATTGAATGTTTTACAATAAATAAGTTAAGCTCAAATCATGGCCATAGAACAAAGAGGTTAGAAACTCTATCCCTTGTTCCTTGGCTAGCTTATTATTCAGCTTCTGTAGATTCACTTCTTTTCGAATGTCATCATTTCTCAGTCTCTCTCTCCTAGTCTCCTGCACCATAATCCTCAGGAATTTCATTTCGTTTGCCTGTATGCTACTTTCTTCTCTCCTTGTCATCGGCCAAGTACTGGATGAGTTAGCCGAGGTCGTTGCGGCGTGGCTGCTGGCAGTCACTCACATCCGGGAGGCGAGGAGGTTCGAATCCCCCTGCCGGCAACCCTGAAGATGGTCTTCTGTGGTTTCCCAGGCAAATGTCGGGGTTGCTCCCTAACTATAGGCCACAGCCGCTACCTTCCAACTCCTCGTCCTGACATTCACATTTTCCTCCACAGACAACACTCCAAATGCGATGGTTCTTGTAGCTCATCCCATGGGTGTCCACATAGAAGCAGCTACTAACTGGCAAGCCCAACATGTCCTCGGACACCACCGGCACTAAAAGCCATACTTAAAATAACTTATTATAATAATTTTAAAAAACAATCGGCCAAGTTTCTGTTCCATACATCATTATTGTACATCACTTCTGTAGCCGTCAATGGTATGTCTTTATCCCAAATTAAACTTCGAACCTGGTGATAGAGCATATTCCCACAGTGTATTCTCTTGTTGATCTCCTTATCCAATCTTGCATTTACCATCTATTCACTTCCTAGGTATTTGAAGTGCTCTATTACTTCCAGTTCTACATCTCCAATTTTAACAATCCCTTTTCCTTCTATCTTTTCTCTTGTCATTACCATTGTCTTACTTTTCTCGACACTGATATTCATTTCCCGTTTCAAAATATTTTCCTTCAGTACATCCAACTGTTCTTGGACCACATTCCCTAATCAGAACATCATCAGCAAATAGAATTATGTTCATTCTTGTACCTGTGGTCCATCTTTTAGGAATACACTGGCCATAGGTGGTGTCATATGACGAATTCTGGATGAGGACAGATCAACTGCCGGTCGCACAACAGATCAAGAGCAGAAAGTGGCTCCTCAACAGGAGTTTAAGGAATTAAGTAAGTTGTACCTGTGTACGCTTCCTTTGTTGCCTTTAGTATATCATCCATCACCAGTATAAATAGCAATGGTGAGAGTACACTCTCTTGTTTGAATCCATGTTCCATTTCGAACCATCCTGTTTTACCTACTTGAATCTTTACACAGCTGCAACAATTACTGTCCCATACATCGCTTTTCTCATTTGTATTATTTCTTCTCCAATACCTTTCCAGGATTACCTTTTTCTGGAAAACGCAGGGAACACAGGGAATTTTAATTGCATAGAATAAACATAGTACAATATATTTCCCTCAATCGATACCAAACAAATTATGTTTAACTGTATTAACACTCACATTCGTGGACATGTTTCGGGGCCATGCTGCTCCCTTCTTCAGCAACTTCATCTCCTCAATGTAATCGTGCGTTCTCAAAGAGATTTCATTATAAAAGATGCTCACACAATCAAACATTAAAAACAATCTTAAAAAACACTATATTAAAAAACACATACGTATAAACTTATACAACTATATCGAAACTCAGAATGTCTGTCACCCTGTCCATGTAAAATAATAATTCCTCTTTTACGTTGAAGTTGGTCCAATCGACTGTTTTGGTCTTAGGTATCAATCACTGTACATATTACGGAGTGACCGGTCCTTAAAATTATAGTGCTTGATACGAAGAATGGAACATGAACCGGTCCATGCGGCAATTTACGGACCATGATAGATGTAGTAAACTGCCAGTTTCAGTTTGCCAGTGAGCAAAGCAGACCAACGATAACACATCTGTTGTATATCCTTCAAATAGTGAGGTGTTACCTCCAGCGTCTTCAAATCTACGGTTGTTGAACCAAAATGACAAAGTTTTAAGCAAGTAACTTCCATTCACCCATAGCCACAAGGATTTTTCACACACGATTTTTTACAAGACACTTGTACAATGGGTCCTGTGTTTGTATTGTGATTTCAACGACGAAGGGCCTATGTCCTGAACTTCTGCACATAGTCGAATTCTTTAAGTATTTTATGTCCATTTTTAAATAACTTCAACGATTGTAAAAAGATATTTTTGTTTTTGTTTTTTAACAAGGTCAACACATAGACTGCCATATGAAATTCATTAATGTGTTTTGACTGAAGAAGGCTCACAGAGCCGAAACATGTATCAGATAGTGTAAGGACATCGTATAAAAACATTTTTGTATTGTAAAGTGGATGTATAAGGATTACAACGCTACCAGGAACTACATTTTCCAACCACCCCGAGCCGAGAAAACGTTACCTTACAAAAATGATAACAACTTTGTTTCTTGGACACACAAAATTGTGAAATTAATAAACCAGTTATACAACATTCCAATGTATATTGTGTTAAAATTTGGATTCGATGTAATGACGGGTTTGTGAGATAATAATTCTTAAATGTGACGCATGGTTGAAACACGCTTAAAAACGTGCACTATTTGTGTTCCAACTGCGATAAAAAATATTAAAATATAAATTAAAAATTCCAAACCTACATGAACTAACGTAAAATAGAACGACGAAAATGATGTTATATTTTATGTAGGTCTATTGGTTACTTCACAAACAACCTTCAAACTCGAGTGCACATAATATTTTGGTCGACAGTAATCACCTCGATCCTTCAAGAATCATGTCTAGACCATCGTACTGTCCCCGTTTACCCGGATAGTAGGCTGTCAGATATCCGCCCCCTCAATCGGATTGCCAACAATCAATCGCACCGGCTCAGCTACATCAATGAAAATGGCACTGACAGATACTATCGAGATATGAGCACAGAAGTTAACAGGAAATTATTGTGGAACACACCAAAATAGACGGGGGTTCATACTTACCTTCACTTACCTCTTAAAAATTATCTCGGGGATTGAGTTGACAACAGGATTACTAAAGTCTGTTCACACAATAACCTCCACCATGACATTTAAAAATGAACCAGAACGAAGACTAGAACTTTGAACTGTACAAAATGCTTTTATTTCAAATAAAGGTGTATGATTTTAATAACACAACAAAATAAACGTGGCTATCAGTAGCCCATGTGAATCTGACTACGTCCTCCTAAAGGACTTGCAAAGTTATCATACAACATGATATAGAACATATTAGCTCCCACGAGCTCCAAATAACGTAATATTCATAATACAATTGGATTGGAAAAGGAATTGAGGACGAGACATATATATAGAGCATTTGGTTTCTTTTAATAAACATGACACTTGTATTTATAGTCGCAAGGCCAGAGTGTGGACGACCTCACCCGCTGATAACCAGTTGTTGGGACAGCTGCAAGCTATCCTTCAACCTGTCGCACACTTGTCAAATGGGCTCCCTTCACATGCTACATTGCGTAAGAATCCAGCTCTCAAAAGCTTTAAATGTCCGCAAGACAACTCATATATATATATTGACGCAAATCTTTCAAATACTTTGCTTACATATCACTGGATTATTATGACAATCCTTAAACTTGTTAAGTTCTCATCCAAATGTTTAATAAGCTCTTAAATGTTTATAACAAAATCACATAAATTATTTATAACAATTAGACATTGTTTATACTATTGTCGAAGATAATTACAAAAATTTTAAACACGCCTTTAACATCACTTTCGTTCCACATTATTATCAAAAATATTTACAGCAATTATTTACAATATTAACATTTAAATTATTTAAATTATTAAATTTAAGAAATACATTAACCACAGGTTCATCCGGTTGGTAATTTCATAATCGTTTCCATATAATCGACCAATGAAGGTTAGTTATACATGTTAATGTCACAATCTGGTTTAATAAAGGTTGTAATAATTATTTGTGACGGTAATCTTCATTCAAAATCTTATCTCAAATTCTTTCAAAACTCTTGTTAATTATAACAGTAAATTCACTTGATTAATTTTCAACGAACTATGACAATTCACTCCAGCGGAAAATACTTCGCTAACAAAATAATGCACAAACTGCATTAAAATTAGGCCCAAAATTCATCATATATTAATCTATATGGCATCAAAAACTTCCACAGAATTTACCAAAAACCTCCACTAATAATTCTTTAACATCATTACTTCCTGTGGGAACCTCCTTCATATTCAAGGGCATTATACATCAGCGACTTTCAACACGTGCGCTGTACTAGCGATTATACATTCATAGTTCCACTTAAAAATTCTTATAATCATTAATTGTTTCAAAACTGTTGTCATTTAACCTTCGTGGATTTCATTCATGAATCGAACTGAAGTGAAAATTTGCCAATCACAAACAAATTTAATAGTGAATACGCTTATATACGCCTTTCTGGTCTATCAAAATTTAAGATTAACATCTTCAACTAATTGTAGTATAAAAATACTATCATCAAATAAAGTGCGACTAAAACTGCAAAATAGTCGAATAGAATCCAATTAGACTGGGGAATGCAAACATCGTTATATAAATCTCTAATTGAGAAAAACTCCTAACACAAGTTCTTGAATTTAATGCATTCAATAATTCATTATTAAAGTTCATCTTTCACAAAAATGTCTATGATGCAATGATCGTTCATAACTGACGATAAATGTCTGTGTTGCAATCAATTCAAATAACGACTAGTATTTCCAAGATCGTCGACAACGTAATGGATTTTAACGCTCTAAAATCATTTAAATGTTCTTCCTTCTTGATGATGACAGAAAATTGGTCAAAGTAATTAAACAGGGGTAGAATTACTTTAATAAAGTGACACGCTGTCTGAATTTAAATCTGCCATAAAAATCATTAACTTACAGTCAAATCGTGACTACAAAAATTAAGCAAATTACTGAAAAATCTAAATATCAGTCTCAACTGATTCAAAATCGTTTAACTATGCCCATGACATAACAATGTGTTAATAAAACGTCGAAAAAGGCATAACTCATCAAGATGTACTGAGAATATGAATCTCAACAAGAAAATAGGGCAAAATACATGAGGACAAAAATATGGGAAAAATGGTTGCTCAAACATTGCTAAGAAACTCAAATACAATAAACGTTCACGACTACCTTATCTGCCGATTGACGTTCCAGAGGAAAATTCCCCAAAGAAGACTGTTGATGGATCCATTTCACCAAGTTAAAGCTGAGCTCCATCCTCGAAATAGGAAACAGCACCCTCGGAGAATCGAACTGCTTCCTTCTCCGGGAAATCGCACTGCTTCGTGAAGACGAACGACATCCTTCCGGCAATAATCTTCTTTGTGAGTCGGGACAACCCTGACCTCTCTTGAAAAATCCCTGAAGTTCCAGTTGAAAATCGCCATGAAGTTTTTGTAGAAATTTCCGAAGAAATATTCATATTCAATGAGTATGTAATAGATTCCATTGCTGTTCGATAGTATTCAGCTTTGAAGCACGAAACATGGGTGTAGATGGTATTCACCACATGTTCGCTTGTGTGGAATAGCAATTAGCGAAGTTCCATGCTGCTATCTTACTCCGTTGAAATATGTCCCAATCGCATTAAAGTCCTTTAGCCTTCCATCTTCTCTTCGGTTATGATAATAGAAGAACAAACTGCCATATTAAATTGCTCCATTATACTGTAGTGTTGTGTCACAAAAGCAATCTGAAGTCTCCCTATTTCACTAGCCGTGTCAGCCGTGGCGTAGAATCTGGCTATACAAAGTGTTTCTCTTGTGGCGAGATAATCACTTTTGTCAGTCGTGTAAAATTGCTAATATCTTTCAAAATAATGCCTCGAAATTGTTCAGCTTTTCTATATTACTTCATGTAGCACTGCACAATAGAATTAGGTTATAGGCGACCGCTAACTGTTCAAAGCTAAACTTGTAGATGCGTTCTAAGGTTCGTTTTAACTTCACCTAGTTTTACTTGAATCTCGTTTAATGCAGTGGCTTCACCACGCGTTATAAAGACGACTCTTTTCACTTGACGTCTCACCAAAATGACTGTATAAGAAAAGAACTTTCACAATTAGACTTCGATGATCTGGGAATGAGACTCCTCTCTTCTGCGCAAGGCCTTTTATGAACTTCCTGAGGGGCGTATCCATCCCTTCCATAGCGTGATACTGCGTCATCGCTGAAAGTTCCAACTTCGTCAATACATGACGGATTTTCAAAATTCAAAAACTGAAAATAAATTTCACCAAAATTCCAGATCAATGCCTCTACTGCAAATGGATTTCCACAATTCTGCATTCCAAAAAGTAATAAAAATATCATAGTTTCAGCAATCTCCGTCTTCCTTTAAATTATCGTTCATTGGTTCAAGCCTCCCCTCCAATAGCATAATTTCTTCCTCAGCAGAATTCCACGTTTCCTGCGACTGCGTCGTACATCTCGGATCCTTCTCGAATAAATGCTGACGTCACTGAGAATCTCAGCTCAAGTAGCCTGCTGGCATAACGTTTGCGTGATCCGTGCTTACGTCATGACTATCCACGTCATAATTATGACAGCCATAACTCTCTTTATATTTTCCAACATAGCCACCGTGGTCTCTATATAATTCAATTACGGGGGCATTCTCCTCTCACCACGTTTTAAAAACAGTTGCAAATTGTTTTTAAACTCAGTGTTACAAGTACCTCAACTCTCTTGAACACGAAATTGAATTATTACTGGCTTACTCTAGGATAGTATCTTTTCAAATTTCCAGCATTGAACTTGCCGTAAACGACATTATTCTCATCATCATAGAGTTCATAGCAGTTGTTTCCATAAGCGTTCGTAATCCTAAACGGCCCCAGGAATACATTTCCAAATTTGGGGTATATTTTCTTGCTCATATCAGCCTTGACAGGTCTGCGTAATAATACAAGATTTCCAACTTGTAAGGGTGCACCAAAACGTTTTCCAGCTACTCTTTTCAATCGTTTCTCTGCTGCTTTCTGGAGTTGTTCCTTCGCCTTGTCAATCCTCTGCTGCCTTCCTAGGTCGGGATCTCTAGGTATGTGGTTGAAAAGATTATCCCACGGCCTTTCTGGGTTTCTTCCTAGATGAAGTCGCATTGGCACTTCTCCTGTGCTCTCCTGCACTGTAGAGTTCAGACATTCCTCAATAAGGGGTACAAATCTCACCCAACCAGAGTGATCATTTGGACAGAAAATTCGACAGAATTTCGAAAATTCAGCCATATATCTTTCTGAGGAATTCGATTCTGGGTAACGCACGCTTGAAAATAAGTGCTTAATGCCAAGCCTTTCCATATCCGCTGCAAATTCTACGGATGTAAACTGCGTTCCATGATCTGACAGTAGATATTCTGGTTTACCAGCTTTAGGAAATACAGCATTTTCCAGTCTGCTTACTATGTTCCTCGTGTTAGCTTTCTGCATGGGACTCATTGTAACAAATTTTGAGAAAACATCCACGGTCACCAACAGGTACTGGTTACCCTGATATCCCTTCGGACAGGGGCCAAATATATCCGTCGCCATGAGTTTGTTTGGCTTAGAAGGAATCATAGCCTTCGGTTTTCCTTTTAATAAAGCAGAAGCATACTTTGCTCTTTGACATTTGTCACATGATCGAATGACCTTGGCAATGCTGGAACGCATGTTAGTCCAGATAAATCTCTCTTTAAGAGTATTAAGAGTTTTATCTAAACCGGCATGTCCAGTTGCGTGATGAGCTACCCACACTAAATTGACAACAAGTTTAGGTGGCACGACTATTCGGAGCTTTGTATGCGCAGAGTCAGCATACTTACATACAATGTCTCCACTCAAGACAAAGTGTCGTGAATTTCTCCGTGTAGCTTCATAGTCAACATCCGTATTGTCCATGTAACCCTTGAGGAACCTGTACATTTTCCTTATTGGAGCGTGTCTCTTCTGTGACACACCGATTCGGGCTAACCTCCTAACGGTTTCTTGATCTTCTTGCTCCAATTGTACATGGTGTATCTGCACATTTTTAATAGGGTTACGTGATAGAGCATCAGCCAGTAAGTTATCTTTCCCAGGCTGGTGGACGATAGTGGCGTTAAACTGTTGGGTGAACAAAGCCCAACGTGTCAATCTATCACTCGACATGTCAGTTTGCAACATAAACTGTAGTGCTTTATGGTCAGTAATAATGATGACCTTATGTCCCAGCAGGATTTTCTTCCACGCTTGCAATGCTGTTACAAAAGCTAACGCTTCAAGTTCTGTCGTGAAGTAGTTTTCCTCGTGCTTTTTCAACTTCCGACTAGTGAACGCAATGTAGTGCTTGTTGCCTGCCTCGTCTTTCTGGTATAAGACTGCACTAATGCCTATTCTTGATGCATCAGACTCAATATAGAACACCTTTTCAAAGTCTGGGTACTCCAGTTTCACATTATTTCTGAGCATCTCTTTTGCTTTCTCAAAAGCCTCGTCTGCAGCGGTACTCCATTTCCATCTGTTGTTCTTCTTGAGTAAGTCATACAGAGGAGCCATAATTTCAGAGTATCTTGGACAGTGGCTGCTAATAAATTGGCATGCGCCTACAAATTCTCTGACTTGTTTCACCTTAGTTGGCTTTGGAAATCTCGTGATCGCATCTACTTTTTTCATGTTTGGATGATATCCATCTTTATCAATAGTATGCCCCAAGTAATTTATCTCCTTCTTCAAGAATTGACGTTAAGCCTCCGTGGCTTAGGCGGCAGCATGCCGGCCTCTCACCGCTGAGTCCGTGGTTCAAATCCCGGTCACTCCATGTGAGATCTGTGCTGGACAGAACGGAGGCAGACAGGTTTTTCTCCGGGTACTCCGGTTTTCCCTGTCAAAATTTCATTCCAGCAACACTCTCCACTATCATTTCATTTCATCTGTCATTCATTTAATCATTGCCCCAGAGGAGTGCGTCAGGCCTCGGCAGCCGGCACAGTTCATATCCTCGCCGCTAGATAGGGGCTTCATTCATTCCATTCCTGACCCGGTCGGAGACTGGAAGCAGGCTGTGGATTTTCATTTTTCTTCAAGAATTGACATTTTCCAAAATTCACCTTGATATTGGCCTCCCTTAAATTCTCGAACAACTTTCTCAAGTGCACTAAATGTTCTGCGGCGCTGGGTGAAGATACGATTAAATCGTCAATGTAGCAGATTACATTTTCTTTCACTTCGTCATTGAGCTTACTATCAAGTGCTCGAATAAGTGCTGGTCCATTGTTAACCATACCAAAAGGCATTCTGACAAAGACCCATGACGTCTGGTCAAATAGGAATCCAGTGTACTGCATACTATCTTCTTCTAGTTGAACTTGATAAAATGAAGACGTGAAGTCAAGAACGCTGAAACATGCTCTCCCTTTGAATTTTCGAAGCAGATCTCTAATCTTGGGTGGTCGGTCATTTTCTGGAAGAATCTTCAAGTTAATGGTCCTGGCATCGAGACAAAGACGTATCTGACCATTACTTTTCTTCACTACTGTGATGGGGTTTATATAAGACGACGCCTGTTTTTTAATAATCCCGTCTACCTCCATTTTTCTGATTAACCCTCGTACTTCTTGATAGTATTTCTCAGGAATGGGGTATATTCTCTTTTGGTAAGGGGTTTCATCTGTCAGCCTTATCTTATATTTATAATCCTTAATCAATCCAGGCTTTTCATCGAAAATATCTTGGAATTCCTTTATCAGATCCTCAAATTCCCCTTGAATTTCTTCAAATCCTTCAGTTTTTCTACTGGGTATTTCTGCTAAATCTTCCACTTCATTAATTATGGTATTCAAAATTTCTTCCCTAAGGTCTATTTCCAGACTGTTTTTCCCGTCCTGTTTTTCTATCTCTTCTGTGATTATGTACCCATCATTAAAGCTAATACTTCTGTTCTTCATGTCAATAATAGCTCCGACCTTCGATATAAAATCGATTCCAAGCACCATATCAAAATTGATCTTGCTCACCACAATGAAGATCTGTTCATAATTCCTTCCATTGATCTCAAAGTTCAATAATACTTGAATCTTGCACTTCACTGCCTTATCTTGGAATATCCCTCTCACTTTGACGGTAGAAACAGGTAGAACTGTCATGTTCTCTCCTCTTAGCAGACTTTGATAACATTCCTCTGAAATGATGGAAATAATTGCACCAGTATCCATCAGGGCTTTGTATTGTTGGCCATCTATCCGTACAGAAATAATAGGTAAGGCACATGGTCTTTCCTCTTTAACAATACCCCTCTCTTCTAGCAAATCTTCATCAGTCACTTCATATATCTCATTAATTGTAATCAGGTGTGGTGTGGCAATGTATTTACAAGTTCTCACTGACGTTGAGAAATCGGCGTTTTTTTTTTTTTTTTTGTGTTACCGACCTCAAAATTCTGCTGGCTCGTAGAAGGCCCAGGATCGATTACAACATCCTGCCTTTTCTTTTGATTTTCGGTTGCTTTATCCCGTAATTCTTTTAGGTATTGCTGGCTTTCCTTCTCTCTTTGCTGATACTGATCGGGTGTCATAACCTGACCTTGAGTATTCTGATTTCTGTTTTGGTTCTGGTTATTCCTATTATAATTTCGGTTATAACCATTATTGTTGTAATATCTGCCTCTTCCATTATTGTAATTTCCTCGATTGTAGTTCCAGCCTCTTCTCTGTTGATACGGACGGTAACCTTGCGATCTGTTATTTCTAAACTGATTATTCCTGTGAGGACCTACATTGTCAGTTTTCTCTTCGTCTGGCTTGTCAGTTTGTTGGACTTGGTCCATATAGACAGTATTTATTTCTTTGAAGTCCTGCCTTTGACCTTTCTGTACCACGTTAGGCATTGGACTTGTGTAGTCTAACCTCCTCAGTAATTCATCCATGCTGGTTAAATCCCTGATGTTGGACGAAATAATTAGTCTCCTCACCTCAACTGGCAGCATACGAGAAATCGCATCAATTAATTGCTCCGTTGACAATGGGGGTTGTAAAAATCTCAAGCGGGACAATTGACTCGTAAAGAAATCAGCGTACCGTGTTGGAAGAGTACCTGAGTATTTTCTTGAATACACCTCCGCTCTTAACGAATTCTGCGCTTCTATGGACCAAAATCGTTTGATTAATGCCTCTGCAAACTCGTCAAAGTTACTGAATGTGTATCTAAATGCGCGAAACCATTCGAGGGGTCCTCCAATCAAATATCTCTCTACTATCTTCATCTCTCTCTCTCTGGGAATGTGAGCTTCGATGAAATAATCTTTGAGATTCCTTACATATTCGATAGGCGTCAAACTATCCGTGTTACTGAATTTTTGCGGTTTGTCTTCAAAATTCCTGATGACCGTTACGTTCCTCGGATATGAATCCGGGTAGTTTTTCCCACTATCTCGATAGTTCCACTCAGGTTCCATATTCCTCTCGTCATCCTCCTCTCTGAATCTGGATATACGTTCTTCAGGAGTCACGTCTCTATCTTCTGGATCTAGGTTATATCTTCTGGCATAATTCCTATTGATTTCGCAAGCCAAGCCTTCTGTATCCTTGTCAGTGATTTCCGTTAAGACTTTCTTGATTAACTCTTCTTTGTAGTTCTCCATCAAACTAGCCTCTCCTAACTTCAAATTTTGCAGTTTGCTCGTCGTTTCATTTACATCAGAGACAACTTTGTGAATCTGTTCCTCTAATGTAGATTTTAATGTTTGCATATCCTGACCTAGTTGTGTTCTATCGTCAACTTGTTTTTCGGATAGCGAATCTATCCTGACGCTTAAATCTTTCCTAATCTGTACTACTTCATTGTTAATCTCTATTTGAGTACTGGCAAGTTTTCTTTCAATCCGTTCCTGAATTTGGGTTACATGTTCCCCACTTGACTTATTCCACTCGTCTTTCCATACTGCTACGTTTGCCGTTAACATTTCTGCTATGTCTACTTCGATATCTTCCTTCAATAATCTATTATGGTCTAATACCTGGGTTCTCATGACCTCTACATCATACTTCAAACCTGCTAAAGACGTTGTCGTTCTAACTGATTCATCAACTAATTAGTCGTTAATGCACTTATATTACGCGTACAAAGGGTTTTCGAATTTTCTATCTCTTCCCTGACTTTATTTACATCAGTTTGGACTCTAGTGATATCTACGAAAACTGTGTTGACCTCTACCTGAATCTTAGTTATGTCACTTTGCACCTCAGTTATATCCGAATGAATGTTATTAATATCAACCTGAACATTGGACACATCAGTTCTAGCATTTTGAATTTCTCTTTGGACTTCCTCAACCTTGTCTTGGACAGTCGCAACATCATTTTTAACAACAACTACTTCGGCTCTAGCACAAGAAATATCACCTCGTACATTAGCCACATCTAGATTTAACATTGTAAGATCTTTCTGTACCTTAGAAATATCACATTTAACATCATCAACATTTTTATGCACAATAGACACATCTTTATGGACATTGGACACGTCTGTGCGCATGTCAGTTACAGTATTCTCAATTCCTAGGGTATTAATCTGTAAACGCAACATATTATCCTCTAAGTTAGCAGCACTAGTATGAAGAACCTTCATATTCTCCTCCATTCGACTAGTATTCTCCTTCATGCTTTCATTCAGCATCTGCTTCATACTACTATTCATGCTTGCTTTCAAATTAGCAGACATATTACTAACATTCTCCTCCATTCTTGCATTCAAATTAGCAGACAAATTACTAGCATTTTCCTCCATCATCTGCTTCATGTTATTCATGTTAACAGACATCTCCTCTAACATCATCCTCAAACTTTCATCTGCCATTACAATATTATTCAAAAATAGACTGCTGTAGGGACATACATCAATAGAGCAAAATAACAACATTTGAGCAACACTTTTCACCATATACACACATCAAAAAAAGTTTTGCATCACCTCGGTTCCAAGAGTTCCGGAACCGTTAAATACAAAGGGAATAGAGATCAACACAAACAACATTTCAGCTCGTTTTATTGCTCATGAGACCCACACATTGCATGTTGTACCATCATACAGCTAGACTTTCAGCATTTGTGGTCCAGATTGCAGTACACACCACTACCTCTAATACCCAGTAGCACGTCCTCTTGCATTGATGCATGCCTGTATTCTCCGTGGCATACTATCCACAAGTTCATCAAGACACTGTTGGTCCAAATTGTCCCACTCCTCAACGACAATTCGGCGTAAATCTCTCAGAGTGGTTGGTGGGTCAAGACGTCCATAAACAGCCCTTTTCAACATATCCCAGGCATGTTCGATAGGGTTCATGTCTGGCGAACATGCTGGCCACTGTAGTCGAGCGATGTCGTTATCTTGAAGGAACGCATTCACAAGATGTGCACGATGAGGTCGAGAATTGTCGTCCATGAAGACAAATGCCTCTGCAATATTCTGCCGATATGGTTGCACTATGGGTCGGAGGATGTCATTCAGGTATCGTAAAGCCGTTTCGGAGCCTTCCATGACCACCAGTGGCGTACGTCGGCCCCACATAATGCCACCCCAAAACATCAGGGAACCACCACCTTGCTGCACTCGCTGGACAGTGTGTCTAAGACGTTCAGCCTGACCAGGGTGCTTCCAAACACGTCTCCGACGATTGTCTGGTTGAAGGCATATGCGACACTCATCGGTGAAGAGAACGTGATGCCAATTCCGTGGGGTCCATTCAGCATGTTGTTGGGCCCATCTGTACCGCGCTGCATGGTGTCGGGGTTGCAAAGCTGGACCTCGCCATGGACGTCGGGAGTGAAGTTGCGCATCATGCAGCCTATTGCGCACAGTTTGAGTTGAAACACGACGTCCTGTGGCTGAACGAAACGCATTATTCAACATGGTGGCATTGCTGTCAGGGTTCCTCCGAGCGGCAATCCGTAAGTAGCGGTCATCCACTACAGTAGTAGCCCTTGGGCGGCCTGAGCGAGGCCTGTCATCGACAGTTCCTGTATCTCTGTACCTCCTCCATGTCCGAACAACATCGCTTTGGTTCACTCTGAGACGCCTGGAAACTTCCCTTGTTGAGAGCCCTTCTTGACACAAAGTAACAATGCGGACGCGATCGAACTGCGGTATTGACCTTCTAGGCATGGTAGAACTACAGACAACATGAGCAGCGTACCTTCGTCCTGGTGGAATGACTGGAACTGATCGGCTGTCGTACCCCCTCCGTCTAATAGGCCCTGCTCATGCATGGTTGTTTACATCTTTGAGCAGTTTTAGTGACATCTATGAACAGTCAAAGGGACTGTATCTTGGATACAATATACACAGTCAACGTCTATATGCCGGAGATCTGGGAACCGAGGTGATGCAAAACTTTTTTTGATGTGTGTATAAATTTGATCAATTTTCTGTCTTAACTCTAACTTATAACTACCTTATAATTAACTTTCGAAGATACTTCATGTTGAAACAAACTCAAGCACATGTTCAAATTTCCCTGGCTCATTTTAAAATATCCTAACACAAATAATTTACATTTACAATCCAAATAATTTAATTTTATCTTTAATATGACTAAAATGTCATAAGCCGGTCAAATAAAATAAGATTCCAGATTATAGGCGATTTTTCTAAGTTTCCAGCCTATTTAACCTTTCTCAAGTTGTATAAGATCTGATCTTTTCTGAGTGTAATTTTCCTAATACAATACAACATTTAATTCCTATATAATCACACTCTTAAATTCTACAATTGGCCTAGACATCTAACAAAGAATCAACCTCTTTATTTGAGTCTAATCGAACCTCACGTTTCAGGTTTGCCAATCACACTGGCGTTCAACCTGGTGATCCACTTATGTTGAACATGCCCCAACGTTTTAGGTGCGAATCTTACTAGCGTTCAACCTGGTAATCCAGTCATGTTGAATCAAGCCCCAACGTTTTAGGGTCGCCAATCTTACTGTCCCCGTTTACCCGGATAGTAGGCTGTCAGATATCCGCCCCCTCAATCGGATTGCCAACAATCAATCGCACCGGCTCAGCTACATCAATGAAAATGGCACTGACAGATACTATCGAGATATGAGCACAGAAGTTAACAGGAAATTATTGTGGAACACACCAAAATAGACGGGGGTTCATACTTACCTTCACTTACCTCTTAAAAATTATCTCGGGGATTGAGTTGACAACAGGATTACTAAAGTCTGTTCACACAATAACCTCCACCATGACATTTAAAAATGAACCAGAACGAAGACGAGAACTTTGAACTGTACAAAATGCTTTTATTTCAAATAAAGGTGTATGATTTTAATAACACAACAAAATAAACGTGGCTATCAGTAGCCCATGTCAATCTGACTACGTCCTCCTAAAGGACTTGCAAAGTTATCATACAACATGATATAGAACATATTAGCTCCCACGAGCTCCAAATAACTTAATATTCATAATACAATTGGATTGGAAAAGGAATTGAGGACGAGACATATATATAGAGCATTTGGTTTCTTTTAATAAACATGACACTTGTATTTATAGTCGCAAGGCCAGAGTGTGGACGACCTCACCCGCTGATAACCAGTTGTTGGGACAGCTGCAAGCTATCCTTCAACCTGTCGCACACTTGTCAAATGGGCTCCCTTCACATGCTACATTGCGTAAGAATCCAGCTCTCAAAAGCTTTAAATGTCCGCAAGACAACTCATATATATATATATTGACGCAAATCTTTCAAATACTTTGCTTACATATCACTGGATTATTATGACAATCCTTAAACTTGTTAAGTTCTCATCCAAATGTTTAATAAGCTCTTAAATGTTTATAACAAAATCACATAAATTATTTATAACAATTAGAAATTGTTTATACTATTGTCGAAGATAATTACAAAAATTTTAAACACGCCTTTAACATCACTTTCGTTCCACATTATTGTCAAAAATATTTACAGCAATTATTTACAATATTAACATTTAAATTATTTAAATTATTAAATTTAAGAAATACATTAACCACAGGTTCATCCGGTTGGTAATTTCATAATCGTTTCCATATAATCGACCAATGAAGGTTAGTTATACATGTTAATGTCACAATCTGGTTTAATAAAGGTTGTAATAATTATTTGTGACGGTAATCTTCATTCAAAATCTTATCTCAAATTCTTTCAAAACTCTTGTTAATTATAACAGTAAATTCACTTGATTAATTTTCAACGAACTATGACAATTCACTCCAGCGGAAAATACTTCGCTAACAAAATAATGCACAAACTGCATTAAAATTAGGCCCAAAATTCATCATATATTAATCTATATGGCATCAAAAACTTCCACAGAATTTACCAAAAACCTCCACTAATAATTCTTTAACATCATTACTTCCTGTGGGAACCTCCTTCATATTCAAGGGCATTATACATCAGCGACTTTCAACACGTGCGCTGTACTAGCGATTATACATTCATAGTTCCACTTAAAAATTCTTATAATCATTAATTGTTTCAAAACTGTTGTCATTTAACCTTCGTGGATTTCATTCATGAATCGAACTGAAGTGAAAATTTGCCAATCACAAACAAATTTAATAGTGAATACGCTTATATACGCCTTTCTGGTCTATCAAAATTTAAGATTAACATCTTCAACTAATTGTAGTATAAAAATACTATCATCAAATAAAGTGCGACTAAAACTGCAAAATAGTCGAATAGAATCCAATTAGACTGGGGAATGCAAACATCGTTATATAAATCTCTAATTGAGAAAAACTCCTAACACAAGTTCTTGAATTTAATGCATTCAATAATTCATTATTAAAGTTCATCTTTCACAAAAATGTCTATGATGCAATGATCGTTCATAACTGACGATAAATGTCTGTGTTGCAATCAATTCAAATAACGACTAGTATTTCCAAGATCGTCGACAACGTAATGGATTTTAACGCTCTAAAATCATTTAAATGTTCTTCCTTCTTGATGATGACAGAAAATTGGTCAAAGTAATTAAACAGGGGTAGAATTACTTTAATAAAGTGACACGCTGTCTGAATTTAAATCTGCCATAAAAATCATTAACTTACAGTCAAATCGTGACTACAAAAATTAAGCAAATTACTGAAAAATCTAAATATCAGTCTCAACTGATTCAAAATCGTTTAACTATGCCCATGACATAACAATGTGTTAATAAAACGTCGAAAACGGCATAACTCATCAAGATGTACTGAGAATATGAATCTCAACAAGAAAATAGGGCAAAATACATGAGGACAAAAATATGGGAAAAATGGTTGCTCAAACATTGCTAAGAAACTCAAATACAATAAACGTTCACGACTACCTTATCTGCCGATTGACGTTCCAGAGGAAAATTCCCCAAAGAAGACTGTTGATGGATCCATTTCACCAAGTTAAAGCTGAGCTCCATCCTCGAAATAGGAAACAGCACCCTCGGAGAATCGAACTGCTTCCTTCTCCGGGAAATCGCACTGCTTCGTGAAGACGAACGACATCCTTCCGGCAATAATCTTCTTTGTGAGTCGGGACAACCCTGACCTCTCTTGAAAAATCCCTGAAGTTCCAGTTGAAAATCGCCATGAAGTTTTTGTAGAAATTTCCGAAGAAATATTCATATTCAATGAGTATGTAATAGATTCCATTGCTGTTCGATAGTATTCAGCTTTGAAGCACGAAACATGGGTGTAGATGGTATTCACCACATGTTCGCTTGTGTGGAATAGCAATTAGCGAAGTTCCATGCTGCTATCTTACTCCGTTGAAATATGTCCCAATCGCATTAAAGTCCTTTAGCCTTCCATCTTCTCTTCGGTTATGATAATAGAAGAACAAACTGCCATATTAAATTGCTCCATTATACTGTAGTGTTGTGTCACAAAAGCAATCTGAAGTCTCCCTATTTCACTAGCCGTGTCAGCCGTGGCGTAGAATCTGGCTATACAAAGTGTTTCTCTTGTGGCGAGATAATCACTTTTGTCAGTCGTGTAAAATTGCTAATGAAAAATGAAAATCCACAGCCTGCTTCCAGTCTCCGACCGGGTCAGGAATGGAATGAATGAAGCCCCCATCTAGCGGCGAGGATATGAACTGTGCCGGCTGCCGAGGCCTGACGCACTCCTCTGGGGCAATGATTAAATGAATGACAGATGAAATGAAATGATAGTGGAGAGTGTTGCTGGAATGAAATTTTGACAGGGAAAACCGGAGTACCCGGAGAAAAACCTGTCTGCCTCCGTTCTCTCCAGCACAGATCTCACATGGAGTGACCGGGATTTGAACCACGGACCCAGCGGTGAGAGGCCGGCGTGCTGCCGCCTAAGCCACGGAGGCTTCTGTGTAAAATTGCTAATATCTTTCAAAATAATGCCTCGAAATTGTTCAGCTTTTCTATATTACTTCATGTAGCACTGCACAATAGAATTAGCTTATAGGCGACCGCTAACTGTTCAAAGCTAAACTTGTAGATGCGTTCTAAGGTTCGTTTTAACTTCACCTAGTTTTACTTGAATCTCGTTTAATGCAGTGGCTTCACCACGCGTTATAAAGACGACTCTTTTCACTCTTTTCACTTGACGTCTCACCAAAATGACTGTATAAGAAAAGAACTTTCACAATTAGACTTCGATGATCTGGGAATGAGACTCCTCTCTTCTGCGCAAAGCCTTTTATGAACTTCCTGAGGGGCGTATCCATCCCTTCCATAGCGTGATACTGCGTCATCGCTGAAAGTTCCAACTTCGTCAATACATGACGGATTTTCAAAATTCAAAAACTGAAAATAAATTTCACCAAAATTCCAGATCAATGCCTCTACTGCAAATGGATTTCCACAATTCTGCATTCCAAAAAGTAATAAAAATATCATAGTTTCAGCAATCTCAGTCTTCCTTTAAACTATCGTTCATTGGTTCAAGCCTCCCCTCCAATAGCATAATTTCTTCCTCAGCAGAATTCCACGTTTCCTGCGACTGCGTCGTACATCTCGGATCCTTCTCGAATAAATGCTGACGTCACTGAGAATCTCAGCTCAAGTAGCCTGCTGGCATAACGTTTGCGTCATCCGTGCTTACGTCATGACTATCCACGTCATAATTATGACAGCCATAACTCTCTTTATATTTTCCAACATAGCCACCGTGGTCTCTATATAATTCAATTACGGGGGCAGTACCAAGTATTGACACTTTCATTCCCATACCGTAGGTCAGCTAGATTGGTAAGATTGAAAATTTGCATAAAACAGCTGAACGAAAATTATAAAAAGGGAAGATTTTATGTTAGTGATGGTAATATTTTAATGTGTAAATTGTGTAATCAGCGCCTGGAGTGGCAAAAGAATACGATGCATTATATAGTTGGTTTCTGTTCGTTCACACGTATTTTTCCTATGTATTAGCCATTTTAGTGCTTACTGACAAATTATATTGTATAATGGTGTAGTTATCACTAATTCTAAATACCCTGAACTCCACTATAGCATTTTAGAGATCATTACGGTATGAGTTTAGAAAATATATTTCTTATTTTTCTGGGAGATCAACAGTGGATCTCATATTTTCAGTGAGACAGCTCCAGGAACACCACTACGAATTTGGAGAGGATCTGTTGATGGCCTTCCTGGACATCGAAAAGGCCTATGATAGTGTGTGTAGGGAGAAGGTTTGGAAAGCAATGGAAAACATGGGAGTGGAAAAAGAGACTGTAGGCAGAGTGAAGGAGATGTATTGTGGAAGTGTGAGTTGTGTGAAAGTTGGAGGGGAAAGAAAAGACTGGTTAAGACAAATGAGTGGCCTGAAACAGGGTAGTGCGCTGTCACCCCTTCTCTTTATTGTGGTTATGGACGAGGTAATGACACGAATAGCAGGAAAGATAGGAGAAGATCTCATGGTCTGGGGAAACAAGGAGGAGGAAATTCAGGAGCAACTGAAGGCTTGGGAAGAAACAGTGGGAGAGTACGGATGGAAGTTCAACATCAGTAAATGTGAGATCCTGTTAACGACCAGGAAAAAGGACAGACCAATGAGTGGGATAACACTTGGAGGTGGACAGCTGAAGAAGGTGGAAAGTCTCAAGTACTTGGGAAGTATAGTGGAGGAAAATGGGAGAAATGACAAAGAGATTACGGAACGTGGCAGACAGGCAGAAGCATTAGGAGCTTAGTGTGGAATAAAGATGTCCCACAAAAAAGCAAGGAAGTGTTATACAGAAGCTACTATATCCCGATACTGACCTATGCTTCAGAAACGTGGACAATGAAGAAAAGAGATATAAGCAGAATACAGGCAGGTGAAATGAAGTTCCTGCGAAGTAGGATCGGAATAACAAGAAGAGACAGGGTGAGGAATGAAAAGGTCAGGGAAATGGTGAAAGAGGAGCCCGTACAAGGTAGGATTGAGACAGCAAGACAGGTGGTATGGACACTTAAAGAGAATGGATGAGAAGAAGATTCCCAAGAGGATACATGAGATGCAGAAGAAACGACCAAGGGGAAGACGAAGAGATAGATGGCTGAAAGGAGTGGAGGAATGTGTCAAGAAGAGAGGCGAGGACTGGACCAGAGTGACAGCGGAGAGGTGGTGGGAAGAAAGAACTAAGTGGCGAGGCTTATGTTCCAAACAGACCCAGCCTGGGGCTGGAAACTGTACAAGATGATGATGATGATGATTTCTTATCTTACGAAATACTTTAGGGGCTGAAGAAGCCCAATGTGTTCTCAATCAATGCATCTTATTTGGGATTATACGTTGCTGCACTTACTTTAACTAGGTGAGATAGGTTGGTTGGTTCCTCTATTTTGGGGCTGCAACAACGCTGTCATGCAGCCCCGTGTACTTTGGATGTGTGTAGAATCTGCCTGATAACCCGTGTTAATTGTGATGGCTGTATTATTGAGTGTTATCTGTAATTCAGGTAAGGACTGCAGACAGACAGTTTTAAGTAATTCCTACTTTTGCTACGAAATGCTACAGTCAACGACACTTAGCTGCAAGCTTGGCTAATAGATGCCACCGCAACCAGAACCTGGCGGTGAACGTTGGAACTTAAAAGCGTTAATCAAATTCAACCTACAAATATTACCTTCACAAGAGTGTAGTTAGTGGAAGGTTCTTATACATCACGTAAATCTATGACATGGGCCCACCGGCTTTACTTCCCTCGGAAGGAAGGCATAGTGAGGGATTTTAACGCTCTTCAAAAATCCAACGACTTCGGCCGGGTTTGAACCCGCGACCTTGGGCATAGAAGCTCAGCATGCTACCAAATACACCACCAAAGCCGCCCAATATGAGATAGGCATGTAAATACAGCAATACTATTCCCTAATATGCAGCTTTAGTAGCCTACACACTGACCTATGTACATGCATAAGCTATTTCTCATTAATCACACCATTTGTGCGGGGTTTAAAATCGTAGGTATATTTTACTCCAGAATGATGACTTTATATTCCAATCATTAAATAATTTAAATATTGTTTCCTTTCAAGAAGGTAGATGCATAATTTTAAAAATGAAAGAGAACTATGTGAACAAGACGTCTTAATTACATCCATTACAACAAAAATAAAGACTATCAGGAAAGTACTGTAATTGTGAGAATAGGTCCTTGAGCAATGTGCATATACAGCCCTCTTTGTTATTGATGCATTCTCTACTACGTTATTGTACTCCACAGTACCTTTCAACTAGATTTACAGTGAGTTAATATTTCACTTAACTTCAGACCACAGGAGAACTATGTCTTAAACTCACTTAGGGGCAAAGTGGATATACTCTTCGAAATATATTGGCATGTATCTTTCTATAACATGTAAATACACCTGCCGGGCAACGCCGGGTAAAATAGCTAGTATCTATTATCAAGGACAGTGAAGAGGCCAAAAACTTTAGTCGGCAAGGACTCGCATTAAACCCCATTCCTATGATGATTTCCGCACGTATCGATAAAATTAATTGCAATAACATGACAGTTAAATAATGTTTTCTATATAACAAAGCCCATTTATTATAACCTATAGTTTTCATGAATTATCAACGGATCTTGTTCATAATATGAGTTACATGCAGGTTTCATATGTTTCAGACCCACTTCGAATTGAGAAAAGGAGAGAACCTTCTGCATTGGCTCTGAAGAAAAACATTATCGACAAAGAAATGGATCTGAGGTGCCTTCGGATCCAAACCCTGTTGGCGCAAGAAAGAGAACTGCACAGTAAGGGAGTCGGAAAGAGTAATTTGAAGCTGAAGGAGCAAAGACTCTGATTAGAGGAGCAGGATTTGAGAATCCCGGAACAGAGACTGAAAGTACGTTCTATAATAAATAAAAGTAATTAGCGTACATAAATTTTCTTTTAATTTGTAGAAAATAAACAAATAAATAACAGGTGATGTTAATTAGCTTCAACAATAATTGAGCATGTATTGTTAAACTTGAGTAATTACAAAATGTTATAAGACACAAACAGGGCGGCCGTGTCTATGCATATTAAGGCTATGCCACTAATGCAATCTTTAAAGCAATGTAATTGAAGGGAGTGCTATGCATCAAATAGAGTAGTTCCTGCTATATTATTGGTCACAGACCAAGTTTAAACTCTTAACATAATTTATATAAATCTTTCAATTATTGCGAAGACTAGATTAAATGAGCAAGTACACGGTCTTTCATATAAAATAAGAGCGCCAAGCGGCGGCTTTGTTGACCGCAGCTGCGGTCACCTTGGCCGAGCTTGTGGCACGCCAAGGCCCCCTGCTTTAAGCGTGTGTACAATCCTATATGATGCAGCGGCCTTGCTAGCGTGTGTACAATGCTGAATTCTTACTTTAGTTAGTTATTGTTGATAAAACCGAAACCCCTACTTGTGCTAATTTTGTGAGTGATTTATTCGGAGACCTTTCAAGATTCTCGCCAATGTCATCTAGCTAATCCTCTGTTAAAACTGTTCGTGTGAGGCATGTTTTTTATTGAGCACCGAGCTAGTAGTGTCAAACTTATTTCCAATTACGTGAATCTGTGCTAGTGAAGGTGGTACTTCATCAGGAAATTGCTGAACAAATGCATCACGTACCCGCCGTGCCGACTCTTACTTAAAATAAATTTTACATAAAAAAAATACGATGTTGCAATGATAACTGTCTCACCATGTTAGCACTTGAGGTTTAGACTGGCGACTGAAAACCTGCACGCTTATTGCAAGGTTAAGGTTGGTAATGTCAATCTGTTATTTTTATACAGTCCATCGGAACTTGGGGGGGGGGGAGAACAGCCCTCGTATATACCATGCGCGCGCTTTCAACACTACAGCAGGTGGCCGTGGTGCGCCACAAGCCCGGCCAAGGTGACCTCAGCTGCGGTTAACAAAGCCGCCGCTTGGCGCTCTTATTTTATATCAAAGACCCTGTATATCACATATTAAGAGTGCCTCAACAACACAATTAGAAATGACAAGAGTTACGATAGAAAAACCTAAGTTCTTATTGGGAACAGCAGTAATTGCTGAGAAATTTGAACTACCATTTGAAAATGGAAAAGAACACATATAAGGGCCTTAACGGCAACAGAATGATAGCTTGCAAGCCTTGTAAAATTACATTAGATTTGAGGTGTTTTAGCTTCGAGAGAAAGTTCCAACTTTCCATAAGTTACACAATGGGCGTTTATTTCAATAACCCCCCCCCCCCCCTATGGGTAGGGGGTTTAGAATACACCCATGGTATACCCTGCCTGTCGTAAGAGGCGACTATAAGGGGAGACCTTGGCTATACTTGATGGACTCCGCATTGGTTTGTGGGTGGGAGGGAGCGAATACATCCACGGAAATTCCTGCCAGCTGTAAAAGGCAACTAAAAGGGTTTCTCGGATCGGTCCCCTTTCGAGGGTTTGACAGACAGCTCTAAAAGACATACATCCTCTTTAGGTTATATCGCACTTCTTTCCGTTAATGCTTTCAGGGTCTGGCAACCAAAATTTCTATATGTGCGTGCTCTTAGGGGAAGGGCCACTTACACGTGCGACTATGCTCCAATGCCTGTCCGGTGTAGGCCAAGCCAACATGTGGGTGCGCCATGAACACGTACAGTAGTATCTGCCGGACTACGCAGGTCCCCGCACAGCCGGATGTCAGAGCTGTAAAATCCAGTATATGCTGAGGGGTACATGCCGATACGGCAACGTAAAACATCGGACTCCCGGGCAATGTGTTCCGAGCTAGGCGGGCCTTGCCCTGGCTGGGTAGCACCTACTGTGACGGCCCGTGATCGGATGTCGGTTGCATTCGGGGAGGAGGATCTAGCCATGGGTTCTAAAAGAAAAATCCCCAAACAGGGAGGTCCAACACCCAAGTCTTTAACTTTTGATTCCCTACGGGGATTAACCCCTTGGGAACAGTCTGTTCGCGAAAATCTGGGTGCTAACACCCCCAAGTTTCTGGTTTCAACCAGAACAGATGGGAGTGATTTCATGCTGGATCTGTTTTGTTTTCTCCCCACATAGAAAGGGTCTATGGTGAGCTTAGGAAAGTGCAAAGGATGAGGGACAGTAGCTTGTTGCTCAAGACCAGGACTGGTGAGCAAGTTGAACAACTTTTGCAATGTGACCACTTTGGCGAGATCTCCATCAATTGCGTCAATACGGGGCAATATGACGATTTCAGTTCTCCACCGCTAAGACCTCGGTTGTCCTTTTCTGCCTAAAGCGCACTCTCCATCCCGATCCTGTGCTTTATCTGGAAAATGTAGCTTTGCCTGTTGTTGCTGCGTACCGGTTCCATGGGCTTCTTTTCGACCTGAAGTTACCGTGGGAGAAACACATGCGGTGTTGGAAAACTGCCTGTGTTAAGAAACTCAACATGTTGCTGTTTCTTCGCGGCACATCGTGGGGGGCAGAACGCGCGGTGCTCCTACTTTATTATACGGCCCTAATTTTATCATGTCTTGATTATGGCAGTGTAACATATTGGTCGGCCCGTAAGTCAGCGCTTGCTAAACTGGACAGCGTCCACCACGGCGGTGTGAGGCTGACGACGGGAGCCTTTCGGACTAGCCCAGTCCTCAGCTTGCTCGCCGAGGCTGGTGTACCTCCTTTACACCTGAGGTGCCAACAAGTACTGCTGACCTATGTTGCAACCATCCGACAGATGCCACTTCATCCTAGCTATCCCAGTTTAACAATCCGAATGGCCGGCTGTATGGTGCGCTTCCTCGAGCCACTCGGCCGGCGGGGATTCGCTTGGATGACCCATACCCACAGTTCCGATTTCCTTCTGTCTCCTGTATCGTCCGAGTACCTAGCAAGGCCCCTCCGTTGATGGTCTCTCGCCCTGATATCATCCTGGATCTGCACACCGGCCCCAAGTCGGACACGGACTCCTCCGTCCATCGGAGGCTGTTCCAATCTGTGGTGGACCGGTATCCAGGATCAGGGCTTCTATTCACGGACGGTTCGAGGGTAAACGAGAAAGTGGGCTGTGCATTTGTGATTGATAATCGTCGGTTTCTCTTTTCACTTCCCGAGGCCTGTAGAGTGTACATAACGGAGCTCTATGCCATCTTAGAGGCTCTGCGGTACACGTTATCAAACGTTCACCAGCACTTCCTTGTGTGTACGGACTCTCTTAGTGCGCTGCAAGCGATCGATGTGTGTTTTCCGAAGCACCCGCTGGTCCAGCGTGTGCACGACCTGCTAGTCGGTGCGTGTAACATTGGAACCGGGGTGACCTTTGTGTGGCTTCCCAGCCACATGGGTATTGCGGGAAACGAGCTTGCGGATCAGGCGGCGAGAGAGGCAGTCGCACTGCCCTCACTACCGTATAAGGTGCCTGCTAGTTATGTACGCTGTCAGTTGCGACATTCTATCCTGTCGCATGGGGAGGAAGCGTGGCGTGCCATGCTCCTGCCCAACAAACTGAGAGGCATCAAGGAGACAACGAAGGTGTGGAAATCTTCCTTCCGATCTATCCGGTAGGAAGCTGTGGTAGTCTGTCGACTCCGGATCGGCCATGGGATTGCTACGCACTCCCACTTGATAAGAGAAGACCCCCCCTGTGTGTACTTGCGGCGCCCACCTTACCATGGCACACAATCTCTTGGAGTGTGGATCTACGAAGGATTCTCCAACTGCCTAACACCCTGTCCCTTATTCTCCATGATGACGGGCCGTCAGCAGACCTCATCATCCGGTACATGAGGGAGAGTGGTTACTTTTTTAAGTTTTAAATTTGAGTTAAGACTTTTAATTCAGGTCAAGTCTGTTTTATGTTTTTTATTGCGTTCATCTATTTTATTGTTTACTATGCCTTATTTGTTTTATGGTTTTTTACCACCCCACTTTTACTATTTTTTATTCAAATAAGGCATAATTGTTGGGGCTCACTGTCTGTTTTGTATAAACTTTCATCCATGGCAGTGGGCTGTTATTTTTTTTACCTTCAGCCTTTCATTTCATGCCATTTCATTTCAGTAGGGGCCGATAACCTAGATGTTAGGCCCCTTAAAACAGCAATTTCATCATCAAATTAGAAATCTGACCTTGCACAACCTGCCAACTTATGCTATACATTCTTTGCTAGACAGATCGAAAAAAACTAATTGTTGAAAATGATGTGCAACATAATTCAAACACTGTCACTAGATTTCGCATTAAGCTATTGACAAAATAAAATCCTTCCTTCTCGCAGTGTTTGATGGCTATTGAAATACAATGGGAAGTACATTTGAGGTAGAAGAAAAGAAATTAAGAAAGTGGAATTTTAACGGTTTTGAAGTACACCGTGAAGAACAATCTTGAGTGAAATTTATCCAAATACAAGTATTGATCTTAGAATAGTTGTTACTATTCCCATCACAGTGGCTGCCGAGAGAAGTTTCTCAAAATCAAAATTAATTAAAACCTATCTCGGAAAAACCATGACCCAAGACTCAGCACTCGCAATCTTGTCCATAGAAAATCAATTGACATCTGGTAACCATTTAATAAAAGACTTCAGCCAGAAAGAGAGCAGAAGAGTTAAACTAGAGCATTTTTTGTTACTGCAACTTTTTGAAATAGTAATACTGTACTGTATTTTAAAATTATAATATTGCAATTCACTCAATTTATTTCTCTTACCGTATTTCCTCGCATAATCGTCGCCACCGCGTAATCGTCGCACCCCACTTTTCAAACACTAAAATAGTTTTATAAAATTTCATCGCATAATCGTCGCATAGCATGTTCGTATTTGTGCCCCAGTGAGTAGCACACGCTGCCGCGACTTTATAACCTGGCGCGACTTTGTCAGACGAAAAATATATCGTCTTTATGCTTGCGGGCAATGAACTGTGACGCGAGCGGCAAGCTTCGTCACTTAGCACATTCCGCGAGCGTATAATCTGGCGTGATCTTGTCAGGAGAAAGTAATCTTGTCTTTATGCCTGCCGGCTATGAACCGCGACGCGAACGGCCAGCGCACATTCCGCGAGCGTATAGGCCTAATCTGGCGTGGTCTTGACAGGAGAAAGTAACCTCATCTTTAAGCCTGTCGGCTTTGAACCGCGACGCGAACGGCCAACGCACATTCCGCGAGCTTATAGGCCTAATCTGGCGTGATCATGTCAGCAAAAAGTAATCTCATCTTTAGACCTGCGGCCTATGAACTGTGACGCGAGCGGCCAGCGCACATTCCGCGAGCGTATAGGCCTAATCTGGCGTGATCTTGTCAGGAGAAAGTAATATCGTATTTATGCCTGCGGGCTATGAACCGCGACGCGAATGGTCAGCGCACATTTCGCGAGCTTATAGGCCTAATCTGGCGTGATCATGTCAGCAGAAAGTACTCTCGTCTTTATGCCTGCGGGCTATGAACTGTGACGCGAACCTTCCACGAGCTTATAGGCCTAATTTGGCGTGATCCTGTCAGGAGAAAGTAATATCGTCTTTATGCCTGCCAGCTATGAACCGCGACGCGAACGGCCAGCGCACATTCCGCGAGTTTATAGGCCTAATCTGGCGTGATCTAGTCAGGAAAAAGTAATCTCGTCTTTATGCCTGCGGGCTATGAACCACGACGCGAATGGCCAGCTTCGTCAGCACATTCCGCGAGCGTTAACCTGTCGTGACCTTGTTAGAAGAAAGAACCCTGTCTCTGACTGTGGGCTATGACTCGCGCTACGTGAATAACTGGCCCGTGCAACAAATGATGATACAGTATATTCTTTGAAATTAAATATTCTTCGCATAATCGTCGCACCCTGCTTTTTTTTCACGATATTTTGGCAAAAAAAAGTGCGACGATTATGCGAGGAAATACGTTATTCCTAGATTTTATTGACCCCCCAGACCCTCTCTCCCGAAGTAAGGGCCTGTCAAATCGCGTACCGCACAGGGCCCCGCAATAGCTAGCGCCGCCACTGGATCCAAGCACTGAAGATCAAAATCTCCGATATGTTATTAAGATAATATGCTCAATATAGTATGTTAATATGAAACTGTTGAGGTTTGGTGGATTCTTGCAATTCGCAAGACTGCAGTCAACGGAATGAACAATTTCCATTGAATCCTTACCCAACAAGCCTCAGTGCCTTCAGGCAGCGCCATATTGCCCGAGCGAGAATCTCGAGAATTATCGTCATCGAGCCCACGTCACTGGTGATATCAGTTCCGGAACCAGCATTTCCGTTCTTCATTCTCATCCAACGTGACCGATCGGAACTCCGGAGCTTTTTGCCCGGCTCTTGTGTGCGTTTGCGTGTGCCCTCCGTAATAAATTCTAAACCGCTGACATAACGAATAGAAATAAGAAGTGATATCACTGGCCTGGTCCGCCGCAGTGCAGCGCTGGCTCCGATCTGTGATGTAAGTTAGCATTAGCGCTTACGAGACTTATAAAACCTTGCGACCTGTTTTACATGTTAAAACACCACAAGATATCCTCATAGGCGCTAATAAGTTCGTCATCTCCACTTACTTTACTGTGCCCAATTATAATTTAATAATTCGTCTCCTGTAATAGTCCAGTTTCGACAATAAGCGAAGACAGAGAGCAAGTTCAAAATGCAATTAGTTTTGCCAGCTATCGGTAAATTTAAAAAAAGAACGGAACAATTAACCTCGCTATCAGAAAGGATTTCTTCACATTGTTACACATTTTACATTCCCTTAACAGACTTGCAACACAGAAAAATAAGCCGTACGAACGCAACTTTCAACTTTACCGTAGATTACTATAAAATTCAATAATAACCAAAAATTTCACTCCACAAACACCAAAATCAGTAAACTACCATCATTTCAGAAGAACTTAACATTAAACAGACATAGACGGCGTAGTCATTACCCCTTCATAGAGTAGGCTATTGTCTAATACTGATCACACCTCCTTCAGCATTATGGTACATATATGTTTTTTAACTCATTTTCTTTTTATTCTCATCCCTTTCTTCACAGAAGTAGTCTTTAATGGCATCAAGTGCATTTCTATTTACACCATAATGGACAAATACTTAAGCAAATTAGGAAATATATGTGGAACAGAATAGTCTTTCAATCGCCAGTTGGTTCTTGGGAGAAGTAATACTTCCTTCCCTTCTATCACAAATTTGTCAAATTTAACATTTAAATCTTCTGAAAAGTGAGCATCACAGAGTAGGACTTTTCAGTAAGTTCCCTATCCTTCCCTGGTATGGCCCATTTGCACTTGATAAAACGTTCCTAATCTTTAGGAGGTTTGAAAAACCGTCTGACCTCTTTACAGTCCCCATAGCTAGATCTGCATCCTGGTAAAAAAGAGCAAGGCATCTTCACTACTCACATTAAGCACTCATGAAAATGTAAGGGCTAAACTGCTGTTTACTTACATTAAATAACAATAAAATTAACACACGAAGATAACGTCAACACACGACAAGAAATTAAATTCCATTTCAGTTAATGTTTCCTACAATAGCATTTCAGTTATTAATACTATGAAGTAATAGTGTAAGCACTTGTATATCAATAAACTTTTGCACAGAACACCACCGAAACACTCCGACCGATTAAATACTTAATATATCGCACATAAACATATGTGGAAATCAAATCTCAAGTCGGCTGTAGCGCTGCGTAGCGGCGAGTGCCAACCCGATCCGTATTCATTACATGCTCTTGAGGGAGAAGAGATCACACTTTATATTCTATTCGTTATGCCGCTGAAGCGATTTCAACGATACTCAGTAAGGACATAGTACTATTTCTTCCAACCCCGACCGTGCTCTTCAAAATTTATTATGTCTCACCAATCCAACATGGTGGCTGTGCAAAATATTTCTCCGGCATTCTATATCTCCGAAACTATTACTGTTATCACTGGAAGTTCAACTACGTGATTTTGAAAAACCTGTTAAGTACAAAATAAACATCGCGGCCAAGCGAATGTGAAGCATTTAAATAGACTTTCCCCGCGATTTATCCTTTCGAGCGCAGTGAAACGTGGTACAGCAAATGTTTATAAACATTGTAAAGCACTGACATCTAATTTGGTTCAATTTTTTACATAACCTCAAGAGCACGAGATTATTTGAATCCATAGTGGATTCTTGTAGGTCTGTATTGACAAGATGATTGAAATGGCAAAATGTCGAAGAAACTGTCAAACATCAAGTATATTGAATTTATCAAGAAATGCAGAGTACATAATCTTCTACCAGTTCATATAAAGTCCTTCCAGAACAGAAAATTTAACAATAGCGTATATACCCGAATGTAAGACGACCCCGAATATAAGACGAGGCCTAGTTATCAACTGCCTCTTACAGATTTTTTCAAAAAAATACTCGCTAACTCATAACTTGCACAATATATGCCCTTAAGGTCGTGCTTTCATTTTTATAACGTCTCGTGTTATCGGATATCCTTCTGCCCTCTTTTCCAAGACATACTCTATAATATCTTTGTTCAAGAATGGGAGTGAAATGCCATGTCCTGTGGTTCGGATTCCACGTAAAAAGGAGGTCCCGTGGCTCATGATCTCAAGATTAACGGTCACGTTAAACTACAAGCTTCCAAGCTTTTTAAATTAAGATACGTTGATCACTCAATTACTGCTCATAAAACTGACTGGTTGTTCGTGTAAAGATTGTTTTAAAACATATTTCCGTATGCTTTCGAACATAAATTTATCCGCTTAAAATGACGTGTATGCGTAAATCCTAACCTCAAAATGTACGCTATTCGTATATGCATGGTATTTAAACATAACAAACCATATTTTAATCTTCATTAATGCATTGATTTGTTGCTAGTTACAAGATGCCAACACCACATACTACTTTTCAAATAATAATAATAACAACAATTTAAAAAAAAATTTAAATACCCTGAATATAAGACGACCCCAAATTTTTATAACACAAAAAGTGGGGAAAAACCTCGTCTTACATTCGGGCATATACGGTAATTTTGAAATCAGAACACAGCAGATAATAAATAATAAAATTTTACAACGTGAATTGAAATTCCTTCACATAAAAAAGAATCCAATTAACAATAGTTTGTATAATGCTCATCTAGCAGCATTCAACTTGTCTGAGGGGAAGGAATGAGATTTATTCATGAATCCGGTCATGCAAACTATAGATTTTCTTGCAAACAAAGACGTTGCACATTGGACGGCAAATTCAATCACTTGATAGGTATTAGAAACGCGGAGGGGACCAAACGGTGTGAACAGATCACGTTTTTCATAAACCAGTCAAAAAACTGTCCAACATTAATTTTAATCAAGACTAAATGAACATTTTGTAAAAGGTCATGAAATTTAATTGGAATTCAGCACGTAACAGAAACCACCTCACTATGTTAATTGCGGAATCAGAAACGGCTATTAAAAAACTTCCTCAGGTTATGCATGCCAGGCATAACGTCAATAAGAAAATCGGTAGTAGTTCAGAACAGACTGAATGGAACATTGAAGTCAACAATACCACTGACGTCGTCAACCTAAGGTATAAAATACAGCACATCAATGTTGTTAAAACCAAAGCCGACACAGGCAACACCACAGTCATAATGTGCAAGGAGAATTATGTCAAAGAAATGGAAGATTTCCTTAACAGTTCCAACTTCGAAAGGATAAACAAAGATCCGGCCGCAATAACGCAAAAGAAATTGAAACAATTATTAAATCATACCAATTTTATTCTGGATGACAGTCAGTCAAGCTAATTGGTCATCATGAATCCTAGTACAGTGGAATCTCGTTAGCACGTTCTCGGTTACGACGTTTCCCCGTTTTGCGCGATGATTTTCTCAAGTCCCAATTCTACAAAATACATGTTGATATATCCCCTTAATACGTTCTCTATTCCCGCTTACAACGATCAAATTTCCGTTGTACTCTTTGTTAGTGAACCGTATTTTATTCTTATTTCATTATAAAATTCGGCTTCTGGAAAACACGACGTGATATTGCCTCATATTCTCTGATAGGTATTGACAGTGTAGATGATTTCATTGTGTTTGACAGCGTAGAAGCGGCTATAGCTATGACGCAACGCAGGTGACGTGTCTCTCTCCTGCTGCCCTTCACCCCCTTCCCTTTGTTTATATCTCACGTAGGCGCACTATTGTCTTCTAATTCTTAGTGTTCACGTCCAGTTATGACCTATTTTATTGCGTGTTTCATAATGGATAAGAAGAAAGTACGGCAGATAACTAATGTTGAGAAGATGAAATACATTCGAGACATGGAATGCAATCCTCACATGAAGCGTGTGGATATAGTCGAAAGTGGAACATTCCTCCGTCTACACTGAACACGTTTCTCGACAAAAGGAAGGAAATAGAACGTGCGTTTGAAGAAGGGATGAGCGGCAAAAGGAAACGTTTGTGAGAGGGACAGTTTCCTCAACTAGAAAGCGCTTTATTGAAGTGGTTCAAGCAAGCCCGTGCTTCAAACATATGCGAGCGCGGTCTCCGGCAACAGAGCCGTCACTGGCGGAGCGCGAGAGCGAGAATATCCTTGCTGATCAATTATAAAGAAAGACCCTGTATTATGTGTTTGGAAGCGGATGGGGAACATTTTCAGCATCTACTGTAAATCATGGCCAGTAAAACAGAACTGCATGGTAGGCTACTGATTTTAAGCACCGTATTCTGCCGTAGGCCTACATATGCGTGCGCGGTCGCCGGCAACTGAGCAGTCACGCGCGAGAGCGAGAATGTCCTTGCTAAGCAAAAGTAAAGACCCTGTATTATACTGTAGTGTAGAGGTACAGTAATTCATTTTTATGTTATTTATTCCGTGTAAGTTACTGATAACCTATGTTTATGTCGTGACTGTAGTAGTGCATACAATCACTTACTAAGGTCGGCGATTTGACGTCCATATATACGCCGCGTTCTTTCTTATACGTTGTAAATGCAGTATGGAGTTTTTCGGTAGTACGTTTTCCCGCATATGACGTCCAAATTTTTCAGTCCCTTGAAAAACGTACTAACGAGATTCCACTGTATACCAACACTGAGAGCTCTTCCAAAAACCCATTAAATCAACAACCCCATCAGACCCATACTGAATTACAGCAGTAGTCTGATCTCTAAAGCTGCTCAATTAATACAACGTTTCCTTAAAACTCATTATAAATTGAAGGGCGACACTAATTTCAGGAATTCCATTCATTTTTTTGAGTTGAACAGACATTTAGTCACCAACGACTCCCACTCAATGCATATGCAGGGTGTCGACGACCCGGGAAAACCGGGAATTCTCAGGGAATTATGAATTTCTGGAATAATCATGGAAATAGCAGGGAATTTCTTTGTTAATCAAGGATTCTTCTCAGTTGGCTATATTCCGTAAAAGTGGAAGCAATACTTTCGAATTTCGCGGGAAGTTATCGCTCGCTACTGATGACAGTGCTCAGCCAATGAGCAGTGACTTCTCAAGCTCAACTGAACGCATGATGTGGCAACCTTTCCATTCGCCTTCTGTGCAGGAGCCAACTACGCCATTTTATTGGGCCTTGAGCATTTTGTTCGTTGCGATCGGTATTGCCAATTTAGGGATTTTATCGGTAGATGCAGCAACTTTGGCGACAAAATATTTTTAATTTAGTATTGTTTATACTTGCTTCGCTCGGAAACAGTTAAGAATGCATTTCGTGACGAGCGCTTTTTTCCCTCCGATGTCAATGAACTACGACCTAGGCCTATATCCGTTTTACGTCTTGGCATGATGGGTTAAAATCACTGTCTGGACTATCCTTTATATTATCATGGAGATAGCATGAGCAACGAATTCTTGTCGGACGTAATTTAATTGCGAGGTGCATGCAACACAAATCCCCCTCCCGTCCAATCTAAAAACACGTATAGTGGACGATGTATTGAAGATAGAGATATGCTCTCGTGGACTTTTTTGTAGAACTTTTCATGCTGAACAATTCTTACACTCGTAGTATATTGATATTTTCAACGGTTTGCCCAGCGTAAGCTTAAAAAGCGAACGGATGCCTGGTTTTTTTTTTTTTCGACCTTATCACTGATATCGCTACTGCATGGCTTCCTTTGAACATAAATATATATATATATATATATATTTTTTTTTTTTTACTAAGTAGAGATTTAGGGACTATTTAAACTCCCGTTAGCGACCGAATTTTGACTACTACTGGGTGATAACGGGCTACGTTAATTTACTTAGTTTTGTATTGGTGCGCGGATAACCGGCTACGTAAATTAACGTTTTCTTACAGTGCTTCATTCTTGTGTAATTTTCTCCTCTCCGCCGTTCATTAATCAAAATACTACGTGTTATTTACGAACTAAGGCCTTTGTTCAACGAAATGCAGATAGGTATATTGTTGTCTTAATAATGCTTTCAGTACTGGAAGTGAGGTTTTATAACACTCAGTTACCGCGTATATTGTCAAGTGTTAGCATGGCACGCGCGGAACTGACAGTGCGATAATCAGTTTTGACGAGTCTGTTGACGATAATAATACGAGTGAAAATGACAATGGTAGCAGTGAAAGTAGTGACGATGAGGTTGATGGATGGACAAGTAAGTAAAGTTACACGTATTTATGTTCCATCTTACTTCTCATGCTAGGTGTACTTCAGTTGCCCGGTTCGCAGTAAGGAATAGAGTAGCGCGCGCCCGGGTAACAATGTGTTAGACCTGGGTTGACAATACTGTTCGCGCGGCTTTTCCATCCCGGTATTCTTTGATTATTGTCTGCTCCTACCTTCCTTAGCTAGGCTAGAACTTATGTCCAATTTTGTTTTTAATTGTGCCCAGGAAATGTTTTTGCAACACCTTTCAAACTCTACCTTGTATTATCAAGCAGACTTGGTTATATTATTTTTAGCGTCTTCGGTGGCGTAGTTGTTAGCATGCTGAGGTTCTATGCCTAAGATCGAGGGTTCAAACCCGACCGAAGTCGTCGGATTTTTTAAGAGCGTTAACAATCCCTCAGTATGCCTTCCTTCGGAGGGGAAGTAAAGCAGGCGGTCCCATGTCATAGATTTATGGCATTGTTAAAGAACCTTCCACTAATTACACCTGTGTGAAGCTAAATTAGGTTAAAAATGTAAACAACGCTCAGGTCCCTGCGTTCGTCGCCAGGAGCCGACTGCGGTGGCGTCAAGTAGCCAAGTTCTGAACTAGTAGTTGTTGACGGTGGTGTTTGGCGGCAAAAGTAGCAACTACTTGAAAAATTCAAAGTATGCAGTTCTTCCTTGAATTAAGAAACAGAAACACACAATAATATAGTCATCACAATTAACACCGGTTATCAGACAGATTCTACACACACCCAATGTACACGGGGCTACTAAGGAACTAACCAACCTAAATTATTTAGACTGATAATAGTGTGTTCTGGCCTGTTGAAACATCATTCATAATGATTTCCTTCATTTAAATGTATTTATAAATTAATAAATTGATTAACTCAATTACTTCTGTCATGACGAGGTGGACCTAATTGAGAGTGAGAACTTGGAATATGCCTCCCTTCGTCCCTTGGATATGTGTAAATTACTGTGTAGCCTATATTCAGACTTATGCTACCAAATATCATCATTCCTGCGACGTAGGATCAGTGATTTCAATGGTAATGAATGGTTTTACAAATTAAATATTGGTCTAAGATGATCACACTCATATGATACACACCTTGATGTGTGCATTCAACCTCCTGTTGTCCCTTTTATTGGGGGGATTTACCGTAGTGAAAGCAGCATGACTTCATAAACCTTGCTAATTTTACTGGACAATAAGTTCACTTATAATATTTTATTGAAATAAATTTATTTTCACAAATGTTTCCATTGTGCCACCATTGCTCACATCTGTTTGGCTCCTGGAATTTCCGAGAACAGGAAACAAAAAACTTAATCCTATTTTCCATTTGCTTTCCTGGATTACATTTTGCTTCTTGTTCCTGGAGAACGCTTAAAACGAACCCAAAAATAGCGTGTATTTCATCACACTTCCTGTTCCCCGCGCGAATGTGTAGCAGTCTTTACTCAGGGAATTCTCTCATTAATCCTGGAAAAATCAGGGAATTCTTTTAAGATGAGTTGGTAGACACCCTGATATGGTGGATATAAGAGATGTGTACACTAGAAATTCCTGTCCCAGCCACTACGAAAATTATAGAGAACAAATTGAAAACACACAGTACATTATCAGTAGTTGAAATAAAGGAGTTTGTAGAAGTTCTAAATTTCGCTTTGAACAACAATCAGACAAGTTCAACAATAATATGTACATACCAAGCAATGGTCTAGCAATGGGTTCCCTCACATCAGGCATTCTGGCAAACATTTACATGGATGAAATGGAACACAGCAAAATCATAGACAGGTTTGGCTTTCTGGGGCAGGTATGTTGACGTTTTTCTTATTTCTGTGGGGAATATAGATCGAATATTAGAAGTACTTAATGATTTGGCCAGTAATATCAATTTCATAGACAGGAATAAACTCAATTACCAAATATGTAGGAAACCGACCCAAACCAACACGATCATTAGGAAGGACTCCACTCATCTGGAATGCCACAAAAGGGCTGCCCTTGTAAGCTTCATTAATAGAGCACTTTGCATACCGTTATTTGAAGCAGAATACAAAAGGTTATTTACATAATTTATCAAATCCCTGAGCCCAATGGGTACAATAGCAATTACGTAGATAACATCGTCCGTAGAATCAAAAACGAGCCAAAAACAAAACTTCAACCAGATATCAAAAATAAGTCATCCTTTGCCCTATTTAGATTCACCAATAGATTAACCTACAACATCTACAATGTTATTAAGAAAAATCTTGCAAAATTCGCCTACAAGAAAAAAGCAGAAAAGAATTTTCAATTCAACACAATTAAATCAGGACAGCAAATTTAACAGTTCAGGCATCTATAAACTGAATTGCAACGAATACAAAGCCGTCTACATTGGTCAAACAGGGGGAAATTTGGGCCCAAGATATGGGGAACATTTAAATGCAATAAAACATAACAATTTTTCGGCGATCGCAAACTACATGTAAGGATCAGGGCATAAATTTACAGTTATTGAGAATGATCTTGACATCCTTCACTTTGAAAACAAGGGCACAATGATAAATGTGTTGGAGCAGTTGGAGGTCAACACTGCTCAGAGGTTAAATCCCGGAGAAAGATAAATTTTCATGTTCTTTTGTTCTTTCTCTCTCATACAGATGTCTTTGTTTGACTTGCTGACCATGTGAATGGAATACTCTCCAGTTGAAATTTCTCTGACAGCTGGATGTAAGCTATTTTTTCTTTTAATTTTGGGATTATAGGGCTATTCAGCATATTCCAAAGATGTAGCTATTTCTTTCTTTTCTGGGCAGATATTTTATAGGGATTTTTCATCCCTTACATTAGGCCACGCCAACTCAGGTGCTTCGCAAACACCGGCCGGCACCGGCAAAAGCACTGGTGCTCTGCTGTAGCGGCAGACACAGCACTGTTGTGGCAGTGGTAGGAGAGGAACGTGTCGTGGCAGTGCTTAGCAAGGCGACAGTCGTGTTGTTTTTTGGTGAATGGGACTATCTCGGAGATAGTCATGGCTTCTGTAGGGACGAGGTTGGCGTCAACATTTATGTAGTCGTCGAATGATGCCTCCTCTTCCAGTTTTCCTCCATTCGCAGTCATTATCAGCTCAGGGCAGAAGTTTTTTTTTTTTTTTTTTTTCCGAACTACTCGCTGTTAATCCATGCCCGGGCACCGCAATCTAGAGTTTACATTGTATGTGTGCATGTCTCTCTCTCTCTTTGACCCCTCCCCGTTCAGAGTACTGCAGGATGCAGTATTCGGTGAAATGTTGAGAATTCGAAACCCCACTGGATCAAGGCCAACAAGCCCAGAAAACATGTTCTTCCGTTCTGACACTGGACACTAAAGCCTAACCTTCTATGCTGTATTCTCTTCTATTGTGCTTGCAGGACTTTCCAAGGGATAGTGTGTGTTCCAGACTAATTGTGTTCAGTTTTAGTAACAAGTTGCTGTTTCCTTTGTTGTAGAGCTTTTCTCCTATTATTGTTATAACATACTTTTCTCTTCTGTTTCAGTGTTTTGGTCCTCAGTGTGCCATATACTGGTGTATTGAGATGCACATAGTGTGGGGGCATGAACATTCCAGTCCCAGTCAATAAAAATGCATTTGAGTAAGTAATTATGGGGACATTCTACTGTAAATGGCTGATAATTTGGTTTTTATGTTTTCCCTGTGGCATGTTACAAACCTGCTTTGCCTAAATGACACAAGTATCAGGTAAGACAGGTCGAAACCTATCTAGAAACATTGTGGATGCAATCGTACTATAAGAGAACAACGTACGGAAAATTTGTTTGTTTTGCAGTAGAGATATTCAAAGCATCTGCTACTGTGCAAGAAATCATTCAGTTAATGTCAGTAAATTTGAAAATTAATACAAATTGAGCATTAGGTATTCCTAAAAGGACATCAAGGAAGTTATTGAGATGATAAATAAAACATACTGTACTAGATGTAGTCAAAGTTGCACTTCCACATTTTTCTTACCGGTACGTTTGTGTCATTTATGCCATTTTCCTTAAAAAACGGTTTACAACTGTATTTAAATTAACTTACCTATTTATTATTTAGATTATTGTACAGGTGTGGTGCTTATTTCAATCCAGCTGAAATGTATTGATGATCACTTGAAACTGTCAGAATTGATTAAAACCTACCGGTATCTTCGGGCAAATCCAGGCCAGAGCATGTAAGGGTCCAAGTTTCTTTGTATGACCTGGTTTGTGTAATATTGTGTGTTAGGCCGGTATTACTCTTTCAAAGAAATTTGACGAAGATCTTTTATAAAAGATATGACAGTTTAATGGGGAAATCTTTTATAAAATTTCTTTTGCAAAGCTTAAGAGCAACACGATATCTTTGATAAAACATTTAAACCAAAATGGCGGATCACAAGAGCCGGAATATTACCTCAACAAAGATGCTCATATCAGAGTGTGAACTGAATGAATTGTTATGTAATAAATGGTATAATAATGTAGAAACATAAATAATAGATAGAAAGTGTAGGTAAAAATAGCGGAGGCTACAAGTGCTGTACATAAAAGATGCACATTACAGGATATAAAGAAGAATTACATAGTTAAATATGCTGGAAAAAGACTTGAATGGTAGTTGATTCTATGTTATAATATTTGTATTACAAAAATATGGTATATTGGCTTTAACGGCAAGTGAATTAAAGCTCAGCAATTTTTCTAGGTTTATGCTGTATCTTGTGTGGGGATTGGCCTAGGAACACCAAGCTGGCTCATCACCGGGCTCATGGTCTCCGTGCCCGAACCCCCACAGGAGTAGCTTGGTATTCCTAGGTGAAACCCCCACACAAGACATGGCAGAAACCTAGAAAAATAGCTGAGTTTTAATTTGGATTCCATATTAGTCACTTTCACTACTGGTACTATGATTGAGTGTAAATAAGTACTCTACCGTTGGGTGATACATGTAACCAAACGTATTAAGATACTGTCTAGTTGATGGAGAGAGTAGAATCCTCCATTCTTCGAGGGTTGAGGGCATTTCTTTTTGTTTATACCCAGAGATCGAAACAGAAACCCCGAGTGATAGCTTATGTAAAAGATCATCTTAAATCTAGCCATTATTACTAAACACTGCATAATATTTAAAAAAAAAAAAATGGTTTAAAAATCTGTGCTCATTGTTCTGTTTTAAGACAATGATTAAAAAAATGACTTTTTGTCAATAATGTTAGTTAAGGAGTTAAGTGCCCTCCTTACTCTTAGTTCCACATAAAAGATAAATTACTAAAGACACAAAGGAAATCTTCTGTTGAACTCTGTTAATCCAAGTTATTCTTTTTAAAATATTCTATCTATAGGTTATTTTCTCACCCCATTGCAAACAATTAACATTAAGGTCCAAATATGTTCAAAAGAAATGCTTCTTAACTGAAAGAAGTAACTTTGTATTAAAGCATCCGTAGTTAATACAGTAATAGTTGCTACACACACAGGGATGAGATAATTCATTTAACTTATATTCAACTGGGGTAATTCATTGGCACAATTTCTGGGTGAATATGTAGTGTGAAATCTTGGGAGAAATTCATTATCTTCCACTTGCAAGCTGTCTCTCACTATGTAATGAACTCAGCGACACACTATAGAAATTTTCTGAAAGTACGGTGTATGTTATTATTGTCTTGTTTTCCTGAAAGTTGTCCCCCTACTTCCTACCACATGCAGTACCATGTAAAGAATACCTATGCATTGAACTTTTGCAATGATGTAATGCAAGGGAAGAGGTGCAGAAAATCTTGATGTGTTCATCTAGTTTGGCCTCAAGATAATGTTGCTTCAGAAGCAGTGAGTGCTTTAGTCCTACAGAATGTCAAGCTTGTTTGCAAATAACAGACACAATAAAACTAAAATGACCAATTAAAACTCAAATGCAGCATAGTTCCATCGAGTTACGGGAATACTATACAAATCCAAAACAAGCAGCATGTTTATAAGAGAATAAAGGTTAAGAAATCAAACACTAATAATCTGGGGTGAAGGTAAGCTGATCTAGACTGACTTAAGAATGGTAGATGGAAAGCTAAAAAAGTGTTACCGCAAAGTAACAGGTTTTATCATTTTATTGTATTGACTACATTTTCACAGTTTAGACCGATGGCAACAACAAATTGTGAAACATAATTTCCACAGTATCTTCAAGGTGGATTTCACAATCTCATATTATGAGGGGGTGATCCTATCCCTCCTGTTCCAGAAACCCTAGTAGGAGCCGTAGGTGACTTTGGACGAGGTCAATTCTCGACCGATCAACAGCCTGTAACTCAAAAGGAAATCCAGAGAGTTGGAGAAGGCAGTGTACAGTGTGTGCAGGCTGGACTGCAAAAGCTTAAGCTGGGGACTGCAGTAAAAGGGAAAACAAAAATCACGACTTGCATCCCAATCATCAGATCCAATACAATGTAATAATATAAGGAAACCTCGTGAGTTGACGACCAAATGAGGAAGGACAGGGAAAGTTATCGATTTAACATACAATTACATTAAACTGGTATCGATAACTTCATTTCAACTCTGCCAGCATAGAGTGGATTTTGCGCCAGAAAAAAGTCTGATCGCTACAAATACACATAGAGACCTTTGGGGCCTACATTTTTGATGGCACGCTGCTATTCACTGCCCATAAATTGCCAAAAGATCCGTTTGTGCTACTATCACACCGAGACGTCAATTATTAGGTGGCGTGGCCGCTGGAGAATATCACTACTGCCGCTTTTTTAATATACTTATGAGACAATGTCTAGAAGGGCTCAATTTACAACTGGTGGGACGCAATTATTTTGATACAAGAGCAAATGTACCTGTTCCGAACTACAAGCTCGAATTATGGCCAGGTTATGTTACGTCGATCCGTCAACACGAAGATGACATTCTTCTGTGCACCCAGATCACTCATAAGGTGATGCGTCGCTAAAATACTCTACACATTCTGGAGACAATAGCTGAAAAAACATCTTGCTCACTTTCAGCATGTTTACCAGAAGTGCATAGTGGGAACCGTAGTGCTCATTGATTACAATAATAAAACCTTTCGAGTGGACGATGTGGATTTTACCGTCAAACCAATGAGTGTATTCTTTCGCGATAGAAAGGATATCACCTACAAGGATTACATCAAGACCAGGTATGGCCTTGAGATTAAACATGCTAACCAGGCAATGCTGGTGTCGATGCCCAAGATACGTGAACGCCGCTGTGGCTCCTCGACACCTTTGTACTTGGTACCTGAGCTGTGCTGCATGACTGGCATCACTGACGATTTGAGAGCCAACTTTAATCTCATGAGGAACTTAGCAGAGCACACCCGATTATCTCCCAAGGACCGCAGAGCTGCTCTTATCACTTTTCAAGAGGCGGCTTCAAACCACTGAGAAGGTAGGTGATGATCTGAAGCAGTGGAACTTCTAACTCAGCAAAAGCCAGGTTGCATTGAAAGGTCGTGTTCTGCCTAGAGCGTTCATCAAAGTGGGGAACGACGTGACTTTCCATAGTGGAACTCGGAATAACTGGGGACGTGCTTTGCACACCAATCCTGAGAGAGTGGGGATTCGTGGTTCTCAACAGCTACAGCCGACCAACCCACAGTTCCATAGCTATGCTAACAGAGGTTGCCACCAGGATGCACTTCTGCATTAAGCCACCATGTGTGCAGGAGATATTTGATGAGCGGACAACTAGCTATGTGGATGCCATAGAGAACATCACCCGTTCCAGGAAACCTGAGTTACTCATTCTCATGCTGCCAACACGTCGGACTGACAGATACAATGTTATGAAGAAGAGGGGCCGGAATGTAGGCCCCAAAGGTCTCTATGTGTATTCTCACTAACCTTCAGGGCAAGAACTTGAAGTCAATTGCAATCAAGATTGTCATCCAGATGTGCTGCAAGAGTGGTGGTGCACCATGGAGTGTAGTCATCCCTGTCTGGTTTGCTGGTGGTGGGGTTTTGATTTCTACCCTGAGGCCAATATGCGGGGAGTGTCAATTGGAGCTCTAGTAGCTACCATGAACAACGATGAGAGAGAGTACTTCTTGGCCGTGAGCTACCTATGCACAGGGGAGGAGATGAGGATCTGACCATTAACATTGTGAAGGCTCTCCATCAGTACAACAACTACAACGTCTGCCTCCCACAGCGAATATTACTGTATAGAGATGGAGTTGGCGAGGGCCAGGTGGCCTATGTATTCCAGCAGCAAGTCAAACTCTTCAGGAAAAAGCTGAAAGAGATCTATGGAGAACACGAATGGAAGTTAGCATACATCATCGTGACAACATTAGTTTTAGCTTTCCATCTACCCTTCTTACGTCAGTCTAGTACAGCTTATCTTCACCCCAGCATCATTAGTGTTTGATTTCTCAACCTTTATTTGCTGTCTTGTTTTGGATTTGTATACTATTTCCATAACTTTACGGAACTGAGCTACATTTGAGTTTAATTAGTTGCTTTAGTTTCATTGTGTCTGTTATTTGCCACAAAGCTGCCAAGGAACTTGACATTCTGTGCAACTAATGCACTCGCTGTTTCTGAGGCAACATTATCTTGAGGCCAAACTAGATGAAATCATCAAGATTTTCTGGCACCTCTTCCCTTGCATTACATCATTGGCAAAGTTCATTGCATAGGTATTATTTTCATGGTACTGCTTGTGGTAGAAAGCAGGGGGAAAATTTTCAGGAAAAGAAGAAAATGAGAACATATACCGTACTTTCAGGAAATTTCTCCCAAGATTTCACACTTCAGTTTCACCCATAAATGGTGCCAATGAATTACCCCTGTTGAAAGTAAGTTAAATGAATTATCTCATCGGTGTGTGTAGCAACTATTACTGTATACACTGAACTTGGAATACCACGTATATGACAATACAGTACTTTTCTTTTCCATTATTTTCCATATTATGGGTCGCACATCCCAGCCATGTCTGGATGGGCCATCCAATAGAACAACTCTGTGTGTGTGATCCTAAAGGAAAATTAACTTAACATAAATTGTTCTGTTGGAAGACACGGCTAGGAGGCGCGACCAATCATAAGGAAAATAATGGAAAAGAAGAGCATTGTCAGATAAGCGGCATTGCAAGCTCTGTGACGATATATATGTCTTGGCTTCTTCATCGACGATACCAGTTACTACCGATTCAATCCTGCCGTTTTTCTTTTCATCTTATAAGAAAATGATTGTCAAGAACTATATGGAAAGACCAGTGAAGCACCAGATGGATCGGGGGAAAGGATACAACAAGTAGACTGTATAGCTGGAACAGAACTTTTTGACAAGAACAGAGAAGGTTGGAGGGAGAAGAGATACCTTTGTGGAAGAGTGATCACGCCATCTACCACAGTGCCAGGTGGAGGATTCTCAATGTCATGGAAGAGACAGGTGTTCAAACGTTTGGTCACGGTGATGTATGCAAACTTGCTTTCGTGTTCTCCATAGATATCTTTCAGCTTTTTCCTGAGGAGTTCGACTTGCTGCTGGAATACATAGGCCACCTGGCCCTCGCCAACTCCATCTCGATACAGTAATATTCGCCGTGGGAAGCAGTGGTTGTAGTTGTTGTACTGACGGAGAGCCTTCACAATGTTAGTGGTCAGATCCTCATCTCCTCCCCTGTGCATAGGTAGCTCACGCCCAAAAAGTACTCTCTCGCATCCTTGTTCATGGTAGCTACCAGAGCTCCAATTGTCGCTTCCCCCATACTGGCCTCATGGTAGACCTCAAACCCCACCACCAGCAAACTTACAGAGGGATGACTACACTCCATGGTGCACCACCACTCTTGCAGCACATCTGGAAATCAATCTTGATTGCAAGTTCTTGCCCTGAAGGTTCTTTGTCAGAACCACCTGTGTAGGTATTCCAAGATCAACTGAGCACCTCTTCTTCATAACATTGTATCTGTCAGTCCGACGTGTTGGCAGCATGAGAATGAGTAACTCAGGTTTCCTGGAACGGGTGATGCTCTCTATGGCATCCACATAGCTAGTTGTCCGCTCATCAAATATCTCCTGCACACATGGTGGCTTAATGCAGAAGTGCATCCTGGTGGCAACCTCTGTTAGCATAGCTATGGAACTGTGGGTTGGTCGGCTGTAGCTGTTGAGAACCACGAATCCCCACTCTCTCAGGATTGGTGTGCAAAGCACGTCCCCAGTTATTCCGAGTTCCACTATGGAAAGTCACGTCGTTCCCCACTTTGATGAACGCTCTAGGCAGAACACGACCTTTCAATGCAACCAGGCTCTTGCTGAGTTAGAAGTTCCACTGCTTCAGATCATTAGCTACCTTCTCAGTGGTTTGAAGCCGCCTCTTGAAAAGTGTTAAGAGCAGCTCTGCGGTCCTTGGGAGATAATCGGGTGTGCTTTGCTAAGTTCCTCATGAGATTAAAGTTGGCTCTCAAATCATCAGTGATGCCAGTCATGCAGCACAGCTCAGGTACCAAGTACAAAGGTGTCGACAAGCCACAGCGGCATTCACGTATCTTGGGCATCGACACCAGCATTGCCTGGTTAGCATATTTAATCTCAAGGCCATACCTGGTCTTGATGTAATCCTTGTAGGTGACATCCTTTCCATCTCGTGAGAATGCACTCATTGGAGTGACAGTAAAATCCACATCATCCACTCGATAGGTTTTATTATTGTAATCTGTGAGCACTATGATTCCCACTATGCACTTCTGGTAAACATGCTGAAAGTGAGCAAGATGTTTTTTCAGCTATTGTCTCCAGAATGTGTAGGGTATTTTCGCGATGCATCACCTTATGAGTGATCTGGTTGCACAGAAGAATGTCATCTTCGTGTTGACGGATTGACGTAACATAACCTGGCCATAATTCGAGCTTGTAGTTTGGAACAGGTACATTAGCTTTTGTATCCAAATAATTGCGTCCCACCAATTGTAAATTAAGTCCTTCTAGACATTGTCTCGTCAGTATATTGAAAAAGTGGCAGTAATGATATTCCCCAGCGCCCACGCCACCTACTAATCGACGTCTCGGCATGATAGTAGCACAAACGGATCTTTTGGCAATTTATGGGCAGTGAATAGCAGCGTGCCATCAAAAATGTAGGCCCCAACTCCCTTCTGGTTGCATCGCCTTGACGAGGTGGGGGAGCTTGCGTGGTCTAATGATCCTTTGGGCTATGCCGGCGGTAGCATAGCTACTGGTAGGACCACCCTTGCCGGACAGACCAAAGGTGAAGATCCAGACTAAGAAGCAACCCAGCGAACGCGGAGATAATGGTTTTCGGTACGGAGGAAGATAATAGAATTAATGAGGCCGAAGGTGCATTCGCAATGCTGAGACCGATCTGGAGATATCGAGAGCTTAACATCCATACTACACTGCGCATCTTTAATATGAATGTCCAAGTCTGTCCTGCTCTATGGTTGTAAAATCTGGAAAACGAATAAACAACTAATTAGAAGTCTTCAAACTTTCGTGAACAGGAGTCTGAGGAATATCCTGAGGATAAGGTGGCCACAGAACATATCCAATGAAGAACTATGGAACAGAACTAAACAAACACCTATTGAGATTGAGATGCTTCGCAATCCTGAAGTATTTTCTTAATATACATTTCCTTTCTCCACATATTTCCATTGAACAATAACATAACCTTTGTGTCCATTCTGTCATAAATTACCGTACATACCCGAATGTAAGACGACCCCGAATATAAGACGAGGCCTAGTTATCAACTGCCTCTTACAGATTTTTTCAAAAAAATACTCGCTAACTCATAACTTGCACAATATACCCTTAAGGTTGTGCTTTCATTTTTATAACGTCTCGTGTTATCGGAAACCCCTCTGCCCGCTTTTCCAAGACATACTCTATAGTTTCTTTGTTCAAGAATGGGAGACTTTATTAAATTAAGATACGTTGATCACTCAATTACTGCTCATAAAACTGACTGGTTGTTCTTGTAAAGATAGTTTTAAAACATATTTCCGTATGCTTTCGAACATATAATTTATCCGCTTAAAATGACGTGTATGCGTAAATCCTAACCTGAAAATGTATGCTATTCGTATATGCATGGTACCGTATATACCCGAATGTAAGACGAGGTTTTTTCCCACTTTTTGTGTTATAAAAATTGGGGGTCTTATATTCAGGGTATTAAAAATTTTTTTTTTTAAATTGTTATTATTATTTGCAAAGTAGTATGTGGTGTTGGCATCTTGTAACTCGCAACAAATCAATGCATTAATGAAGATTAAAATATCGTTTGTTATGTTTAATTACCATGCATATACGAATAGCGTACATTTTGAGGTTAGGATTTACGCATACACGTCATTTTAAGCAGATAAATTATATGTTCGAAAGCATACGGAAATATGTTTTAAAACAATCTTTACAAGAACAACCAGTCAGTTTTACGAGCAATAATTGAGTGATCAACGTATCTTAATGTAATAATGTCTCCCATTCTTGAACAAAGAAATTACAGAGTATGTCTTGGAAAAAGCGGGCGGAGGGATTTCCGATAACACGAGACGTTATAAAAATGAAAGCACGACCTTAAGGGCATATATTGTACAAGTTATGAGTTAGCGAGTATTTTTTTTGAAAAAATCTGTAAGAGGCAGTTGATAACTAGGCCTCGTCTTATATTCGGGGTCGTCTTACATTCGGGTATATACGGTAATTAAACATAACAAACCATATTTTAATCTTCATTAACTCATTGATTTGTTGCGAGTTACAAGATGCCAACACGACATACTACTTTGCAAATAATAATAATGACTTAAATTTTTTATTTTTTTTAATACCCTGAATATAAGACAAGGAATAATTGTCCCAATCTTCAAGAAAGGTAGTAGAACAGATTGCATAAACTATCGGGGAATAACACTGATGAGTCATTGTGCAAAGATCTTCGAGAAAGTTTTGGAAAAGAGAATTAGGACAAGGATAGAAGGAGGGATGAGGGAAGAACAACATGGCTTCAGGGCAGGAAGGTCCACAGTGGATTTGATTTTTGCTGTAAGGCAGTTACAAGAACAGCACTATGAGTATGGAACAGATCTACTGATGGCCTTCCTGGACATTGAGAAAGCATATGGCAGTGTATGCAGAAACAAAGTATGGAAGTCCCTGGAGGATAGAGGAGTAGAGAAATGGACTATAAAGAGGATAAAGGAGATGTACGAGGGAAGCGTGAGCTGTGTGAAAGTGGGAGGAGAGAGATCGGACAGGTTGGAACAGAGAAACGGCCTGAAACAAGGAAGTGCACTGTCACCGTTACTTTTCATTGTGGTGATGGATGACATAATGACCCGAGTGGCACAAGTAATTGGGGAAGGAAAGATGAAAGCAATGGTGTTTGCAGATGATTTGGGGAAACAAGGAGGAGGAGGTACAGGAACAGTTGGACGTGTGGGAAGGAATAATACAAGGATATGGTATGAAATTTAGCATAAATAAGAGTGAGATGGTGATCACAACAAGGAAGAAGGAAAGAACCACAACGGGAATAACAATTGGTGGGGAACAGCTGAAGAAAGTGGAGAGTTTTAAGTATCTGGGAAGCCTGATACAAGATAATGGAAGAAACGATAGAGAAATAAATGAGTGGGGGAGGCAGGCAGAAACATTCCGGAGGAGTGTGAGAAGCATGTTATGGAGCAAGGATGTCCCTCAGAACAGCAAAAAGATCATATATCGGACGTACTATGTCCCTATCCCGACGTATGCCTCGGAGACCTGGGTTATGAAAGGAAGGGAGACGAGCAAAATACAGGCCATTGAGATGAGGTTCTTGAGAAGCAGTATTGGAGCTACAAAGATGGACAGAATAAGAAATGAGAGGACCAGAGAATTAATGAAGGAGGAACCATTACAGGATGGTATAGAGAAATCTAGACTTTGATGGTATGGGCATGTAAAACGAATGGAGAAGAGGATACCCAGGAGAGTACACGAGACGAAGTGGGAAGGAAGGAGACCGAGAGACAGGTGGCTGAAGGGGGTGAAAGAAAGCGTGAAGAAGAGAGGAGAAGACTGGACAAGAGTGGAGGCTGAGAGATGGTGGGAAGACAGAAGACGTTGGAGAGGCTTGTGTTCCAAACAGACCCGGCCAGTGGCAAGATGAAGAATATAAGACGACCCCAAATTTTTATAACACAAAAAGTGGGGAAAAGCCTAGTCTTACATTCGGGTATATACGGTAAGTCGAATCTCTGTTCTAACAAATTTAACGATCAGCTGTTTTCTTCTGATACTCAAATTCAAGTTTCTCTATTTTAATTAATGATCCAAGTCATTTCTAAATCTGATAATAAAAAAAATTCAAATCTGATCTATCAATAAAAACCTAAAGTGCTATCTCAAAAAAATTATAAAAATCTTTAACATATAAATAACTTGGACCGAAAAATCTAAATCCTAGTTCTGAAAAATTATAATTGTCGATCCAACAAACTCTTAATCTAACTCAAAATACTAATCCTGAAATTATTATGAAAAATCGTTGAAAATATTAAAAATGTCGAAAATGGCTCCTCGTAGAAATTCACAATTCTACAACAAAACTGCATAATTGAAATTCGCTTCTACCTTGTGTCGCTGAAGATTATATCGGAAGATATACCATTCTGCTCCCTGGTTTTATCAGCGATTCAAACTCTTTCTCCTCCATTCGATCTGCATGTCTGGGCCTCCAATTCCTTAGTCGTTCGGGTCTCGAACGGGTTCAGTCATCTTCTTAGCGCAGTTCTTGAAGCTCGTTTTTCTCTTGTATTCTTGCGATGGATGAATTTCAATAGTCTCTTTTGCTCTCATATTAAAATTTTGTAGTGTGGTGTTGATTTAATTCTTGAATTTTCCATTGTTGCTTCTTTATTATGTGATCACTCTTGGAATTTCCATATTTCTCAACGTAGTGTTCCCCTCGTCATGTTTACACTTGCATCTCCATTACCTTTTCTAGTTCATATGCCCTTCCTCTCAATGTAGAAATAAATTCCATTGCTGAATAAATTTTGAAAATCTTTGTGAATTTTCCTCGTAGCTCCATTGTAATGTTTATTTTATAATGCTTCAGCTTTGCAAAAATGTATGCGATCTCGTAGAATATCAATATAAATTAGAGTAGTGCAGAACTGTCCGTGTTTTATTATTCGGGGTGTGTATGTAGACTATATCAACCCCTTATTATTCCAGTTTTCAATGGGGTCGGGGGGTATTTTATGAAAATCCCTCGTAATTGTAGTTGTCAATGTTCGAAGATATGTTTTTCAGGAATATTTCTCACTAATGTTCGTAATATTGCTGTTCACTCTTATAAAAATCTTTGTAAGTCCACTCTACTAACTACTATATTGCTCTCTTCTCGAAAGACGAAATTTTCACACGTCCACACTGAAATCTAATCGCGAGTATGACTGTTCATCACGACTTCTCCGTCAATGCGCGTGCCATCGCCGTCAAAAGTGTCACAGCAATACCGTGCTCTGGGCTCGAATACTGACACGTCTTTCCTCTCCAAACGTTCACATGCAAAAGCTTCGCTCATTATCGCGCCTTCTCCCACCTTCACAAATCCGGCAGCATTATTTCCAAAATTTGCAGGAAATCTCGCGCTAAAATCTTGTATAACAAATTTGTCTGGAGTACCGGTACCGCACTTCATAAGAGATTTTCCAAATCATGCCAATTTTCTTCAGAATTTTCAGCATTTCTCTGTGATTCAAATTTCTTCTGTAACTTGTGTAACAATTAATATTTGCTGATTATCCTATTGCTGGATTCTTCAAATTCCGATTGGTCAATCGTCTCCCGTGACATCTTCACCCGTTCCTCTCCCTGGTCGCTTTTCCAAACGCGTGACTCCTACTTTTTTTTTTACAGGTGAACGGCCATTGTCAAACTCTTATCGTGTTTGCAATGAACCTGTTTCTCACCTCGCGCTCGCTCCATTGTCTTGCTTTGATAAAACAAAAGCCATCTCTGGTGTTGATTTATTTAATATATAACCAGTTAGGTGTCGGAAAGCTTTTTGACAAATCCACTCCTTGTTTCTCTGTATGATACTCTTGACATTTCCAAACAGCTCTAGCCTCAATAAAATAATGCAGTCTTCTCTATGCAGCATAAATTCCCTTTCTTACAATTACAAGCAGCAAAATATGGGTTCAATACGGAGGAAAACTGTTACCATTTTCAAAATGGTTAACGTTTACGCATTTTATGGATCTATTATCTCAAATTCCTTAATGCCAACCTTCAGTGAACTGCCAAGCTGCTCACCGTCAACCACAGAAAGCGCGGAGTTACGGCTCCAATAAAAGCTAATGACTATGTTAAATTGCGAAATTTTTCAAATTCATTTGGAAGTGAAATTTTTTCTACCGACGATAGTGTCCTTTATTGTAAAATTTGTGAAACAAATGTAGGGAGTTCAAGAAAGAGTTCAACTTTTTGAAGCCGTCAAAGATAAGCGAAATGCTGTTAAAGAGGGAAAAAACCATATCAATTCAGCCCTTGTTAACAAGAAGAAATTTCAGAAGACAGATTAATACTGAAATTATTTTAATTCCAAATACATTTCAGTCTGTTTTGCAAGTTAATACCATTATTTTTATTCAGCATTCACTATGTAAATATTGAAATATTATTTACATTTTTAAAAATTCAATGGATATTAAAATTGTATGTCAGTTGTACTTAAAAATTATTGTTCATGATCGACACTGTTTGAAATTCCATAAGATAACATTTCCTACTATTTAGAACTGTTCCTTAGTTGAGTTAATTTAAAAAGATGCGTAGTTATAAGCCTATGTCAGTCTCTTCAGATTTTCTTCATATTCAAAATAGACGCTAAAGAATACGGAGTTAATGTAATTGCCGTAGCTATTTCATAATACATATTTTTTGAAATGTGATGCATATTTATTCATTTAATAGTGCATGAATTTCCGGGCCTTAGTCATCCTCATTCATTTCATAATTGAATCGGTCGGAGCTGAAAAAAGTAAAAAATTGTCATTTTTTAAAGAATTAGTATTTTGAAGTATTAACCAGAGAGGGCCTTGGAACAGCATAGGAAAGAATTAAGTCAGCCTTCTGTTTAAGCCAGAAACCACTGCTACTTGTAGTGCGATCACAGGAGAACGGCATTATGTCAATGACTTGCTGCTTCTCAGTGCCGTATTCCGTACTTAATGTTGGCTGCACTGTAAGATTGCCTCGTGTTTCAGTGCTATTGTAAATTCCATTTGTACAGGGTTTAGGAGGTTTTATGTTACAATTCCATTTTTAAATAAAATATCATGTGAAATATTCATTCTGGATAACTGCTGCACTAAACTGAACCCGGAGCAGAAGGGCATGGAGTCACGTTTCCAAAATTGATTTGAAAAATATGTATATTAAATTAAAATTGATATACCGCTAACACAAATATAACCTGAATAGTTGTTTCACAAAATAGATGACTAATATCGTGTGTTCGTTTAGTTCTGTTATGTCAATTCTTTTTTATCTGTCTCCTGAAAAGTAGTGAAAACTGTCTTATTGTTTTGCAGCTCTGGGCGATTCAATTATTAATAGCTAAATATTATTGCAATTATTCAAGTCCCCGTACTGCAGGTTGTTCACCAGGATTTTACTCGTGTATATACATTTCTTGTCACTTGAGTGACCCATGGTAGGCTATAGACGTTTACTTTTATCTTTCCGTTCCTTTTACATACCGGTATTGACACTACAGAATTTCTACTACCGGTACCATAATACAGTTAAGTGAATGGGGAACTGTCCTTCATCCATTTTGCAGAATTATGATAAAATATTTTATGTAATGTACTGGTGTGATGATTGCTTGGTATACCTTTTATTTAAGTTCAGTTTAATAAGATTTCTTTGATTGTGTAATAGCGTCGTTAGACTCCTAAAAGAGAACAGTTCAGGGGAATTGCTCCTGTCTAACTTTGCCCAGTCATTCATGTGCAGTGTCATTATGTTTTAATTATATACAGTGAAACCTCGTTAGTACGTTTTTCAAGGGACTGAAAAATTTGAACGTCAAAAGCAGGAAAACGTACTAATGGAAAATAATAATTAAACCTCATTAATTTGTATCAGTAAGGGAAATGTAAAAAACGCGTTACAGAAGTGCCGCGGCGCGTTCTACTGTCTTACTTTTAAGAGTCACCTATACCTGTTAACTCGCAATCCTCGCCCGCTTGTTGGCGAGGAATGTTATCTCAGTGCGATCGGTCTCACATTCCACTAGGGGTGGACAAAGAAAGCTTTCACGGCTAACGAAAATGTGATCGTACTAAGCGATGCGCGGCAAAATGTGCGACGTGATAAATGAGGTACTTTTACATTATTGTCATCAGATAAGAATCGGGACTTGAAAATTACGACGTGATATGCGATAAAACGTGCTAACGAGGTTCTACTGTATACATATAGCTTCTCTACTGATGGAGAGGCAAGATCTTTTAGCAATATACAAATCTGTGGTGGATTAGTAATTGGTTTTCATTTGATTAATTGAATCCCAAATCGGAACAGTTCTCTTCTATGATAAAAGTGAAAATGCATTGCATTGTAAATAATATGTAAGGTTACATTTTCTATGTCTCAAAGTGTGTATTTATTTTGGGTTGGGTTGAAGTTGGACCATCTGAGTGGCCTCAAAATGGGGTAGTACAAAAACTTGTGATGCGTGTACATGAAGGGTAGAATGCTAGTCAATAAAATGTCGGTGAATGGTGAAACATTGACACAGGTGTATTACCAAAGAGGAGTCCAGAAATGACTAAGAGCTGCCGATGATGAGATATAGAGCGGGGGCAGTAAATAATATGCAATGAAACACATAATTATGTTGGTGATAGCCCTGCGCGGATATACACAATGTTATCTGCACCCGGCCTGCCTCCGCACAACTTTTATCCCCATCCGCAAGTTTGTTATCCGAATCTATTTCATTATGTTTATTGTGTTTAATGACGTAATTTGAATGAGATTAGCTTAAATCGTCATGTCATGGAAAAAATATGATTGTCATAAAAATCCGGGTCCTAGTAATGATATTCAACAAGTTCGGATTTATTGTAAAAACTATCCGTAAATTTACTCCAAACATTATCTGCGCAGTCATGCACTATATACGCATGGCGAAAAATTGTGCGGATATCCGTGCAGGGCTTCACCTGTGTGCACTAATATAACATATCCTGAATCATACATGGGCCAGTTTTTAAAGGCTTTAATGCAAGAATGCCTATGAACTTCCCCAGTTCCTGGTTTAGTTAAGATTTATAGGTGGAACTTTGGCCCCATCCTTCTCGGCTCAAAGTACAGGGTCTACTTGTCCTGGCCAATCCTTCCTAATTCCCTTGGCATTGTCCTCCACCTGCAAGATGGCAAAATACACACCTCAATTTGTATCGGTGTCACATTTTACCTCGCCCTTTAGCCGTTAACTCTATCTGTCCGTTTCTTTGACATACGGAACCAGTATTTTCGATACAGAATTTCAACTACCATAATACAGATTATGAGAGAGTGGGGGCATTGTATAATATGCGATGGAACACATAATTATGTTGGTGATAGCCTTTGTGTAGAGCCCACTAGTGTAGGCTACCTGTAAAAACCACAAAACCGATCTTCCCATTTCCATCTACTAAATCACTTCGACAACTGTTTCACGCCAGGATTGAAAACGGTTCAATACTTGCCTTCTCTCTCTCAACCTGACGATTCCGAAGTCATACATCGATCAGTTAGCACTAAAGGAGTTTGTGACAGGAAGTTATGGTGGCAGTGTACATCTCAGAGCTAGTCGAACTAATCGACGACAGTCATCACTAGAGCTTCTTCCACTTTTCAAAATGGCACCGAAGCTTATGCATACCGAACTTCCGGTCTGCAAATCTCCATTTGATTTTCATTGGCAATGATTATTTTGGATTGTGGTGTTGTTCATAGGTGTTCAACTAATGAAATACAGTAGAACGTCGTTTATCCGGACGTCAAACAACCGGAACGTCATTTATCCAGACGAGCAAAAGAAAAACAAACAAGAAGTTCCGTGACGAACTAAAGAGCTGACTTTTCTTGAAATTTAAGATTCTTGCCAATCTATATAGACCTATCTAGAATAATGACGAAATTAAGTTGGTAATATCGAAATTTCTAATTGGTTCGAAATATACCTGGTATAATGTAGCCTATTAGAGCAGTACAGTTGGCAGCCCTGGTGACTGAATATATTCTTAGTTGCATCTCTTAAGGTACAGAATACAAAATTTGGTTGAAGTCCAATGGATAGCATGCACGTTACATGCAGTTAGACCTTGGATTTATCAGCGCGCGTAAAACCACGTTGGCAGCAATGTCATGCATGTGTTGGTCAGAAATAATATGAAATATTATGATCTCGTGTTGTGCCAATTTTGGATGAAATACATTTGTTAGTAAAGAAGTACTTACTTACTTACTTAATTCCTGCCGCTCCTTCCGGAGCATAGGGCCTTGGCGAAATTTCTCCACGCAGTACGGTTCCTGGCTATTCTCTTCACTTGACTCCAGTTCTTGTCCTCCTCTGCAATTTCATTTTCGATCGTCCTCTTCCAGGTCTTCTTAGGTCGACCTCGCTTCCTGGCACCTTGAGGATTCCAGTCTAGCGCCGCCCTCTCAACAGCTCCGTCCGGCTTCCTTAGTGTGTGACCGATCCAGCGCCATTTCCTCTCCTTGATCTGGATGCTAATCGGCTGTTGATTGGTGATGGTCCAAAGATCTTCGTTTGAGATTATGTCCGGCCACCTCACATTCATGATGCGACGCAGACATCTGTTAATGAACACCTGTAGCTGGTTGTTGATCGGTTTTGTGACTTTCCATGTTTCACAGCCATAGAGAAGAATCGACTTTACGTTGCTATTGAAAAGGCGGAGCTTGGTTTTCCTGGAAATGTTTCTATTTCTCCAGATGGGGTAGAGCTGGACAAAGGCACCATTTGCCTTCCTGATACGGCTTCGAACATCTTCCTCTGCTCCCCAGTCATTTGTGACTATACTCCCAAGGTAGAGGAAGGACTCAACTCGCTCAATGTCCTTTCCGTTGACTGTCAAACTAGTCGTGATGTCAGAATTTATCCTCATCTCTTTGGTCTTGTTGGTGTTGATAATCAGTCCTGCACGTTCTGCTTCTCTCTGCAACCTCCCCAGCTTATCTTCTATGTCTCGGTACCGTTGTGCCATAAGACAAATGTCGTCTGCGAAATCCAGATCTTCAAGCCTGTCATTTATACCCCATTGAATACCCCTCTTCCGTCCTCCCATTACCTTCTTCATCACACTATCCAGGACCAACAGGAACAAAGTGGGGGAAAGGACACACCCCTGTCTCACTCCGGAACTGACCTTTATCTTTTCTGTTAATTTGCCTTCGTGTAGAACCTGGCACTCATACCCTTCGTACATCTCTTCCATGATTCTGATGATCTTTGTTGGAATTTTATATTCCTCGAGGGTCTTCCACATGATTCTTTGATTTACGGAGTCGAAAGCTTTCTCGAAGTCAACAAATGTGAGGTAAAGGGTATTCCGCCACTCCACACTCTGCTCCAGGATGATTCGGAGGGTGTTGATGAGATCCAGTAAAGAAGTAACATGTATTTTAAAATTGGACATATCAGCAGGCTTAGAATCATGTTGGCAGCACTGACGTAGGCCTATATTAGTTACACCAAATTAATCTAGAATGCCAGGTAATATACGTGTGAAAAGTTTAAAGCTATTGGCTTGCATACTTTCTGATATATTGATATTAGGGTAACAAAAATAGAGACACTATTTATTAACAGTTGGCAGCCCTGGTTACTCTTAAGAATCGGCATAGTCATATCTGTTATGGTACACATAGCACACACGAAATTTGGTTGAAATCCAAATGATAGTATAGAAGTTACATGTATTTTAAGTTGGACCTCACAGCAGGCTTATAATCATGTTACTCCAAATTAATATAGAATGTCAGGTACTACACGTGTGCATAGTTTAACGCTGTCGGCTTGCATACTTTCTGATATATTGGTATTTGGATAAAATAAATTGATAGCATTTATTAACAGTTGGCAGCCCTGGTGGCTCTTACAAATACACTCAGTCATATCTATTTATGTACACATAGCACATACGAAATTTGGTTGAAATCCAATTGATAGTGTAGAAGTTATATGCATTTAAAATTTGGACCTATCAGCAGGTTTATAATCATTTTGGCAACACTGCCATGTATGGCCTCCTGGAAATTAAACTGCAATATTATTATCTATATGTGTGCCAATTTTGAAATAGCTCCCATGTATACCTTCCAAGATATCCAACATGGAGCTCAAATTTCAATTGCGATTTTTCAGCAGTTGGTAGCACTGACATCATTTTCAAATATGGCCGTGAGATATTCAGGTATAGATCTTTACTCCTACCAAATTTTGTTTCGATTGCTGCAGCCGTTAAGGAGTTGATAGGGGGGGGCACAGACAGACACACATTTGCCTGATCTCATAAGTCTACTTTTTCCTCATATTTGCAAAATGTGAAAAGTAGGCTAAAAAAACGGAGTAGCGCGCGCTGCCTACAGTAGTGAGTCGGTTCTCGTTTTCAATTGTTGTATCTTATGTCACCTTCCGATTGTTTACTCTATAATGTTTCAATGTGTTTTGGTATGTGAGTGTGTGTACTCTACTGTACTGTGCTGTACAGTACTGTATTACGTTGTGAAAATGGCTTCCACGAGTGACAAAAAAGAAAAAACGAAATCGCAATGTTTTATCCATTGAGAAGAAGGTGGAGATCATTAATAAACTGGATAGAGGTGAGAGTGTGCAGTGTCTAATGAAAACGTGTTAGAAAATCCACAGTTTATGATTTGAAGAAAGGAAAGTTGAAGTTCTGAATTATGCATCGAAGTTAGATAGGGAAGAAAGGTCTAAAAATAGTAGAACCATGAGATCAGCTAGGGATAAAATTGGAAGAAGCGGTGTACTTATGGTTTATTCAGACAAGAAGTAAAGGAGATCCCATTTCTGGACCTTTGTTATGTGAGAAAGCGTTGCATTTAAATGAGGAGCTTGGTGGCTATTACCATAATGTACTGTGCATGTTTTTCCTATGAAATAAATGCATGTTTGATTATCCGGAAAAATCGTTATCCGGGGCACTATCGGTCCCAATTAGTCCGGATAAACGACGCTCTACTGTAATAACTAGAGGGTTAAACACAAGTGTCTCTTGAAAGAGTAGTTTGTAATACTTCGCAACAGAAAGGACCGTAACAAACGTCACTGGCCTAGCATATCTTGGATCTTGTATTAAGTTGGTGTCAATTAAGTGTGTTATATATGAGAATATATGATCAGTTGCTATCCTGTTATTATATTGGTAGGCTATTAACTTAACCCGTTTAAATGCTAAAATGTGACCGTGGACGAAAGCTAAGAGTTATAGGCTATACGCCGTACCGGTAACATTTACCCAACCTTTCTTCTTTAATATTTAATATTTGTTTAATCATTATAATTATAATGGCCTATATATTAACACTTTTTAACCAATAGTGATTTTATAATTATATACGGTACCTATTCCAGGTATTGTAAGTAAGCGATATTTGATAGCACATGCGGGTCCATCTTAAAATCCAACCATGCTTAGTTTTCAGTATGGAAAACATGGAAAATTTGAAGTTACTAGACCTAAGACTGGCGACAAACTTATGCCAAGTGAAAGAACGAAAAAAAGTGTAAGCTCTATACCGAATATGCTAAATGTATGATTCATGATAAAACCAGGCATTTGTTTCCTCACTTTGTTCTGCTACAATACTCACTGTAGTCATTCTATATCTTCTAGCCTTCATCTCACTGGTTCGAGTGTAACCAACAATCATATAAGTGTTACCCCAAATGCTCTGTTTGCAGGAAATGTATAATGGATGTCTGTATTTATGTATTAAATTTCTCCTTGTACATTCTATGTATTTATGTGTAATAAACTATTAGGTGGTCTCCTTTTCTTACTTGTTTTCTTACTACATCCACTTCATTCAAGAACCCTACGTCTTAGCTTGGTTTGCAAAAGGGAGCTGCTGCTAGTTTGGAAGTCAGAGGTTCAAATCTCAGCACCGACAGCAATCATCCTCATTGTGGTTTTCCCCCAAGGTTTTTCAACTTGGCCTCTAGGCAAATGCTAGGATGGTATCTATTTCAAGTCCTGGGACATCTCTTCCAATCCTAGATCCAAATAATTAGTAACACACACTACTAGAGTCATCATAATAACACAGGTTACGAGACAAATATACATACAGGGGCCCATTAATCAATGGTGTCTCAAGCCCCTCAACTGAAGCACTAACATCATAATCATTCAGGATGAAATTCAAGGATGGTTTGGGATGTGTCTATGCTTTGATATTGTATTTGTTTACAATATAATTGTCCTCATATTAGAGCAATGATTGTTATCAAATAATAACCATAATAATGTTGTTAGTTCAATGCCCCTTTAACTGCTATTGCTGGCAGTAAGGTTTCCTGATGTGCCCAAAGTATATACTGTATATCTTGCTGTGAATAGCATTAACATTACATATGGGTCAGGCGTGGCTAATTAACTCACCATATTCAAAGAAAAAGGCAAGTTAACAGTGCAGAAGTGCAAATGGTGAAAGCTATGTACAAATATTGTGTCAGTAGCGTAAAGACCACTATAGGAGAAACAGAATGGTTCAAGGTGGAAACGGGTCTCCGTCAAGGAAGTGTATTGTCCCCCTTACTATTCATCATAGTCATGGATGAAATCCACAAGAATGTTAAACAGAGATTGGGACAAGAGGCAATAAAGGCCATGCTGTTTGCAGATGATATAGTTATATGGGGTGAGGATGAAAAGGAAGTACAAAAACAAGTAGATGTATGGAACCAAGAGATTGAGAAGTTTGGGATGAAAGTTAGCACAGAGAAGAGCAAGAGACAATGGTAATGTCAAGGGGAAGTAAGGAGGGAAGAGAAAAGATAGAAGTGAACGGAAAAATTCTAGAAGTGGTGAAAAGTTTCAAGTACTTGGGAAGTGTGATCACAGAAGATGGAAAGATTACTGAGGAAATTGGAAAGAGAATACAACAAGCGAACAGCTTCTACCAAAGTGTTAGGGGTATTCTGTGGAACCAAGATGTCCCAAAGAAATGTAAGCAGGTATTATATTCAACCTATTATGGACCCGTACTAACATATGCAGCTGGAGCATGGACCACTACAAAAAGAGAGGAGAGTAGAATACAAGCAGCGGAGATGAAATTTCTAAGAGGTATAGAAGGGAAGACCAGAAGAGATAGAATCAGAAACGAGGAGATAAGGAGGACAGGAATTTTGAAGCTGCAGGACAGGATAGAAACAACCAAGTTAAAGTGGTATGGACATATGATGAGAATGGGAGAGGAGAGAGTGCCAAAGAAAGCTTTTCTGGAAAAGGTTTCGGGGAAGAGACCGCGCGGAAGGCCCCGAAAGAGATGGGCAGATACAGTGTGGGAGTGCGTGGAGAAGAAGGGAGGAAAACCTGAAGATGTACTTAAAGGGGGAGGGGAGTGGTGGAGAGACAGGCAACGTTGGAGGTCCTTGATTCACAACCCGACCCAGGAAGCTGGAAACAGGAAATGAAGAAGCAGAAGAAGAAGATTCAAAGGGTACAGCATTAGAAAATTAGCCCTGTGAATATCGAATGTCAGTAAATTCAGATGAGCCAAAGAATACATTTAACTCAAATCCCTGGTTAAGTATTTGTGCTGTTGCAGATACTCTTGCATTCCGGTCACTACATTAAGGCAGTCCTTGCCCCTGAAATTATTTTCTGGGTACACCTCTTGATCGAAACCTTTGTCATCCTAGTGGTGCAACACTGAACGTATCCCAAAATGACAATGACAATTGAAATCATACAAAATGTGCAACAAGATATAAATACTCTCTCACAATGGTTCCAGGCCAATAAATTAACAATGAACCTACAGAAGACCAATTACATGGTAATTTCAAAACAAAGCATGAAAGAAATCACACATGACAAAATATATATAAATAATATTGAAATAAAAGAGGTTAATCAGGCAAAGTATTTAGGTCTAATCATCGACAAACACCTGACCTGGATTGAACACGTTGAACGAATTGCTAAGAAACTCTCACCTGTAGTGGGGATTCTAAGGAAACTTCGGTATCTTATTCCCCTAAACCTTGTAAAACAAATCTACTATTCACTTGTACATAGCAAGCTCCAATATTTAAATGTTATTTGGGCTCACTGCAGGAAATCCACACAGAATGATTTAATGACTATTCAGAATAGGGCTATTAGAAACATATTTAACCTTCCTTACTGCACTCCAGTAAAAGATCTGTACATCAAAAGTAAAATTCTACCCCTCAGCATAAGTGCAGAACTCCGAGCAGCTATGCTAATATACAAGATTAAACACAACACAATACTCTATAGCTCTCCCTACATCTTGAACTCAGACAATCATTCTTATGGAACTAGGCATGCGAAGGACGTAGCCTTATATATGATTCACTCTTCTAAATATGGTAGAAATAGTTTCAAGTTCTCTGCATCACAGTCATATAATAAACTTCCTGATGAAGTAAAAAGTGCACCAACTTTGTCGGTATTTAAGAGGAAAACTATGGAAGTATTGTGGGAAAAATTCGATGCATCTTAATACATCAAATAAGTTAAGTTATGTATAAGATTAAAAATCCTAAGTGCTTATCATTTTAAGGGACCTTGGTCTAAACAATCTTAGATATGGTATCAACCTTATAATAGGCCTATGTCCTTATTCATCAATTTGTGTTACCTTCAGAATTTTCTTCCTTGGTGTGTAAACACACATATTACTGTACAATTCCTCTGTACGAGCCTATGGCTCTTTGGAATTAATTGAATAAAATATCTATCTATCTAAAAAAAAAAAATGTTTGCACCATATAGCTTTCTCGGGGTGCTTTAATAATTCCATCGGAACATTGGTTTGATCCTGTTAAACAGTTCGACATGTGTTCGCCAGCTTCTTACACCATACACTTTCCAAAAAAATAATTATAATAACTAATTTGTGGAAGGTTCTCTGTGGGAAATATCCTGGACTGCACTCTCAAGTTATAAGGACATATGCACGAACCAGGCTTTTGAATGTGACAGGCGATACAGAGAGATCACTTCAACTCCAGAGAAACACAAATGGCAAGTTTCGTCCATTGTACGTCCACTCTAAATTAAGCAGGTAGGCTTCATGTAATACATGTCTGTGATATTTTACAATAATGGTATATGCTTTCACGAGTTATTGAATATTTAATTAATTCTAAGTCAGGATTGTGCATTTGCACACATCTTCTAAAGTACACAGTACTGCAAGTGACTAGCTGGGCCCGTGGTTTTGGGGTAGTGGGCCTGCCTCTCACCCGGAGGCCCCGGGTTTGATTCAGACTCCGTCAGGGATTTTAGAAACTGACGTGAGGGTTGGAACGGGGTGCACTCGGCCTTGTGATGACAATTGAGTAGCTGTCGGACAGTGAGGCAGTGCCCCGGTCGCGAAAACAAGATTAACGGCCGAGGGGATCGATGCGCTGACCACGCGTCGCCCCAATATCTGCAGGCCATATGGTTGGGCAGCGGTCGCTTGGTAGGCCTAGGCCATCGCCGTGGACAATTCTCAAGCCGTGTCATAAGGTTTGGCAACACCGGACATCTGGGAGGCCTAGCGCAAGCACATGGTAATTCCTAACACTGCGTAAACACACAGATTTTGACGCCAAATGTTTCCGAAAATACAACAGAACATAACGTCCGCTAAATCTACACACAAATAAAGGATACATATTATCATGCTGTGTACTCTCGATTCCCGTTAGGGTAACAATAAAAGGCTGTACTGTACCTCAATGTCTGAAGTTTCCTTTTATTGCTGCTATGCTCACTGCCGTCATTGACGTGCTCAGAAAAAAATATTTAAGACTATTCTTACCAACTTACTGACTGCCTTTGAAAAAGAATTCTTCACTTTTTGTCCACACATGCACTCATCATAGTCACAATAGGCCTCCAAGCTTAATGTTGACAGTCGAGCAATAATGCTCCAGTGGTCACTTAATTGAAAAATAGGTAGCTTTCTAATGAAATCTACTTAGAGGCACTTGCCAACTGAGCACTGTTCATAATGTACTGGAATATAGAGGCCACATGAAGATATATACCAAAACTAAATTACAGTAAAAACTCTATTAACCGTCATCGTCGGGACCGTGGTCGTGACGGTTGAGCGGATAGACTGATAACAGAAACATTGTATTATTCCAAAACATGACCTCAATCAATTATATTATAGACAGATGGTCACTCTCAGAGTAATGTAATAATATTTTGGACCGAAAGGAAATTAAACACGATTGTAATAGCAAATAAAAATATTTATTACATGTTAAAAACATCCGTACAGTAGCTACAAATGTGGAAACATAATGTACAGTTATATTAACTTACGGGTGAAATAGTTCATGTAGCTTGAAAATAGTCATTTTCTTCTGATGTTCGAGCTTTCACCGTGGCAATATTTCATATTTTTCAGAGCAGTAGTGTCTGTGTTGCATTGGCCTCTTCTTGACTTCCAAACCATTCTATACACTTGGACAGCATTGATTCAGCCTCTGAGTAGCTAATAGTTTGTTTTTCGTCATGGTTTGAACACTTGTCTTCTTCGGTGGCACTGACGCTAAGTAAACAAAGCGAACACGTCACTGCACCTTAAAGCACTTTGTTATTGCAGTATTATGCTATTACAGCAATGATGGTTAACAGAAACTGACAGTTTAAAGAGTGACTGTTAAACGAAGTTTTACTGTACTAGGCACTGAAAGTCCACCCCGCTGTAGTGATATAACCAGTTATTTTAATAGTGCTGCCATAATTTGACTTAGTCAGGCACAGAACACTTCCTAGGCATCTGAAATAGTTTCATGAAATATTTGTGAAAAATTTGTTGGTTTAATTCATTAGTAGGTATTGGTAGAGCCCTACACGGATAAACAAAGCATTATCCGCTCGTTGGTTACCAGAATCTACTGTCATTACCAGCATATGTTTAATTAGATAAAATATTACAGCAACACATTTAGACCATTGAGGAGAAAGTCATTCCCTTAGGCTGTGTTTAAAATGAATGTTATACAGCCAAAATTGCACCCCTTTTCAGTTTGGAGTGTTAATTGTGCTTAATGACATAATTTGAATAAGATTAGCGTAAATCATCTTACATTTGTCATGGATAAAAAACAACGGAAAGGATTTTAAATTTCATAAACATCAGAGTTCTAGTAATGATATTCCAGGAGTTCGGATTATATTCTAAAAGCTATCTGCAGAGCCATGCAAACTATATCCGCATAGCGAAACATTTTGCGGATATCCTCATCCGCGCAGGGCTTTAGGTATTGGTTCCACATGCAACTTAATACGGCAAATACTCACTTCTACAACTTTCAGCAGGTCTGATTTACCACGAGGAATTTCACAGGTGTTGAAATAGTTAGTACGAACTGCTTTTAGATGCTGTAATATCAAAATAAACTATATTTATGAATAAAACATAGCATGTGGTCTTAGGTGTTTAGAGAACTTACGGACTCGACTAAACGTTGCCAATTCTACCAACAGCATGGCTTGAGAATTATAGACGGCAATGCCTAGGCCCTTCATGGGCTGTAGTGCCAGCGGTTATATTACTGCAAGTGACTACAGTACTGTACGGTATGTATCTTAATTCAATAATCTGAAAATGCTCTATGTGTGAAGAAAACTTGTAGATTTAATAGATTTTCTTTATTTAATTGAATATGAATGTAATATTATTCCATTGCGTGTGTTATAATGAGAATATTGTGGTGGTAAGTTATTCACATCCAAGTGGCCTGTATATAGAGCGAGTCTCTCTTACGACTCGGCCAGCGCACCATGCTTGTCTGCCTCCCGTTGACTGATCACTTCCTGTTACACAGCGCGCACTTCGCAGTTCTGGTCCCTGCTTATAACGTGTATTTATTGTTCATCTGTCGCTCCAACTATTCTCGAGTTGTGAAATGTTACTTTTGGGTATAATTCTCATAATGCCTCCACGTGTGTACACGGTAGAGGAAAGGGTATTTATGTACGATAATTATGTGAAAACAGAGTCTTGCAGGGAAGTCGTTAAACATTTCATAACACATTTCCCAGGTGTGCGCCCTCCACATAGAGAGACCGTGCGGAAGCTCGTAAACATATTGAGGGGAACTGGTTCTCTACTCCATAAGAAGCGAAGTGTTAAAAAACATGTACTTAACGAGGAAAAAGTAAATGAAATCACAGAACATATCCGGAGAGAAATAGCCTCAATTACTGAAGACGAACTTATGCGTAAGACGATGCCAGAAATGTGTGGATGTAAGACGAGAATATTTCCAACATCTCCTGTCATATGGTACGACCTTAGTTTATTAATTCTTACTTTCTAAATTTTAATTGGTATGTCATGCACAGATAAAGTGAGCCAAGTACTGTTCTGTTCTTATTGCTATGCTATGCCGAGAGTGGTGAGTCAACGGGAGGCAGATAAGCTGGGCGCGCCGGCCGGTCAAGTCATGAGCGAGACTCACTGTACTAAACTCCGGGCTTTAGTACTATATACATTTCATGTTTAAAGATAGACGAACACTAGCTTTATTTAATACTAGTTGAAACGATGGGCGGCCGCAGGATTTTTTCAAGGGGGGGGGGCAAGTAACAATTTTCGTTTAATTATCTACCTGTCACTTTGTGACGGTGAGACGTACCCCCGACCCCCAAATTTTCGTTTATTTTCTTACTTGCTTCTTGAATTTCATTATTTGACTGCTCTTAAACCGTTGGCTACTCTATGGCAAGAATGTGTGTGTTTTTTTGTTTTTTTCTCCCATAGAAGGTCGCTTTTCTTCGTGATTCATACACGTCAAGTTCAGTTCTTAAAAACAGGTAATAACTAGTGGTATGGTACTAACAAAAATAAAAATCAAGTAGTTTATTAAAATGGTATTGTTAATCTAGTTCGCCAATTTACTAAATAACTGGACATGTTTTCAGATAATCGCAAATTACCATGTTAAATTAAACTGTGGAAATACCCTACATCTGAATCTGCCCAATAGTTCAAATAGCAATGTTTCCAAATATCTAGTTTCTACTGGCCATTACAGCAGATCATCATGTTTTTCCTCTTCTTCACAACCAATCATAAATAGCCTACTTTGCATTGCTCTTATTAGAATCATGAAACACTTGTAATCTACGAAGTGATGAACTCGTAGCGTGAGTCCGTGGTTTAGTAAACATTTGTTTTAGCAATAAAATATTTCTCTTGATTATTACTAACCACAAAGTAAAATAGATAAAAACCAACTCTATCACGTACTTCTCACTACTGTAATTCGCTTTCTCAAGTGACGGTTCTGCCGCGTGACTGAAACTAGAGGAATGGTGATATGAACGTAAACAAACCACTGCCTGTAATGCGTTATTGAGCGTTATGCTCAAGCTTCTCTCTGTTTATGAAAACTATAGACAATAAATAGAAAACTAACAGATATTGTACAATTCTGTCAAGTTTTCTAAAACTAAAAAGGGATATTTTGCCATTTTTCTAAATAAATGTATGACATTACAAGAGAATGAGGTCCAGTGCAACATTTCACTCGACCGATTTCGAAGGGACACGCTGATTGGCGTTTTACATAGGATGGTTACTTTACTTTCCAGACCAGTGAGTATTCTTTTGTACCTGTGACGTAAATAATACACTGTCTAACCAACATAGTAGGCTATAAATACTTACGAGTTTTTTAAAGCTATGTTTGTTAAGGCTACCCTTAAAGAGGGGAAATTAGCCTTATTATATTCAATGACTGGCATTATTGTTAATGTTGTTGGTTTATTTGTTAACTGCTTTAACCTTGACCCCTTGTACTTGACTCTGAGTGATATTTATCTATAAGGTGCGTTCAAAAAGTAACGAGCAGGAGGCTGGAATGCGCAAACCAGTGCCGACATCAGCTAATCGTGGCGTGTGTAACGAGGTGTGGTTCCGACCAGGGCATTGGAGGTCACAGCCCGTCGCTAGAGGGCACGCGTGCATGTCACGTGACGATACAAAGCGAACAGCAGCATGCATCAATCGTCCAATGCTGCCAGTCGCATTGCAAACAGTGACATGGAGGCGTGAAACGAAGAGCAAAGAGGTGTTGTTCGGTTTCTGGCAGCGGAAGGAGTAGGGGGAACGGACATTCATCATCGCCGAATGTCACAAGTGTACGGCGAACACTGCATGTCCCTTGCAAGGGTCAACGCGTGGCACAAGCGCTTCAGGGAAGGACGGGTGTCGTTATCCGATGATCCCTGTCTGGGGCACCTCCCTGCATTACCGATGACAAAGTCCAGCTGGTTGATGCACTCATTACCCGGACCGCCGAGGGACAGTGAACGCCATAGCCGCCGTGGTCGGATTGAGCGTCGGAAGTGTGCACACCATCATGAAGGAACGACTGCACTTGCGCAAAGTGTGTGCCCAATGGGTGCCCCACAGTCTTCAACTACACCAGGAAGCATGTCGAATGGCCCACTGTCTTGGTCATCTGCAGCGCCATACGGGGGAAGGGAATGGGTTCCTGGCGCGAGTGGTGGCTGGAGATGAGTCATGGTGTCATCACTTCCAATCAGAATCCAAACGACAAAGCATCCAGGGTCACCACCACCCAAAAAGGCAAGGCCATCCACACAAGTGCAGGAAAGGTAATGCTGACCCTCTTTGACCAAGATGGCCCCCTTTTGATACACTTCATGCTGCACGGGACAACAGTGAATGCCCAGCGTTACTCGCAAACCTTGGCCACCCTTCAACAAGCGATCAAAACAAAACGACCAGGCAATCTCTGCGGGGCCAACGATTCACCTCGGACATCGACGTCCAGCTGTACGTGCGGAACTGGTTCACATCGCAGCCCAGGGAATTTTATGAGAGCGCCATTCACTGCCTCGTGTCACAGTGGGACAAGTGCCTCAACCCAGGGCCAATACTTCTACCATACGTATTTTAAGTACTAGTCGGCTCGGCGGGTACGTGAAGCATTTGTTCAGCAATTTCCTGATGAAGTGCCACCTTCACTAGCACAGATTCACGTAATTGCAAATAAGCTTGACACTACTGGCTCGGTGCTCAATAAAAAACATACGCGCACACGAACAGTTTTAACAGAGGATACATAAGATGACATTGGCGAGAATCTTGAACGGTCTCCGAATAAATCACTCACAAAATTAGCACAACAAGTAGGGGTTTCGATTTCATCTGCATACAGAGCTACAAAGCTGTTACATATCAAACCGTACAAGTTTACACGGGCCCAATGTTTAAAACCTGCTGATCCAGCCACAAGAGTGAGATATTGTGAGTGGTATCTTGCATCATTGAATGATCGTTTATTTGACCCACAGCTTGTGTTCTTTTCGAATGAGGCCTGGTTTCACCTTAATGGGCGTGTGAACAGTCATAACTCTCGCTATTGGTGTGCAGAAAACCCTAATGGTGTTTATGAAGTCCCTCATTATGATAGGAAGATCGGTATTTGGTGTGCTGTTCGTGCCGGAAGAATAATAGGGCCATTTTTTTTTTTCGAGAAGACAGTAAATGCAGAGAGGTACCAAGATAACATTTTGAAGCCGTTCTTCAATCCGTTAACGGAAGAAGAAAAATCGCGAGGGTGATTTCAACAAGATTCAGCCCCTGCTCATACAGCAGAAGATTCCCTTCTTACAATCTCGGAAGTGTTTGCAGACAGAGTGATCAGTGTTGGTCTATTTCCCCCTCGTTCTCCAGATCTAACAGTGTGTGATTTTTACTTGTGGGGTAAACTGAAAGAACAAGTGTATCGAACAAATCCTCACACATTGGAGGAACTGAAAGAAAACATTACGCTGGCAATCAGGAACATTACAGTGGCAGAACTCGCTCTCGTCAGCCAGAATGTGGTTACCAGATACAATGCTTGTATAACCCAGGAAGGACGACACTTCCAACATCTCCTATAAGGTAAGACTCAACGACTTGATCGTTTTTTAATGATGAATTTTTGTTTTTCCGTAAATTTTAGTTATTTTTATAATTATTAGTTTTTTTTGTTTCATTAATTTTCGGTCTTTCCACCTCTAAATTTTAAATTTAATTCCAAATTTGTATACTTCAATCTGTGTTAAGAGTGGCAGATGACCATGTAGTTCCTCCCCTTAAAACAACAATAACTAACTAATTAACTGAAGTAAGATTTCAGCATTGTACACACGCTAGCAAGGCCGCTGCATCTGTAGCATATGTGGATTGTACACACGCTTAAAGCAGGGGGTCGTGGCGCGCCACATGCTCGGTGAAGGTCACCGCAACAGCGGAGAACAAAGCAGCCGCTTGGCGTTCTTATTTTATATGAATGACCCTGTATGTTGTGCATCCAAAATTGCCTGCCTTGCAAGTGGGTTCCATTGGAATCATATACAACATTACAACGTGTAAGTTATCACCATTTTGTCTCGACTGACCTGCCGTCTACTGTACATTCTATTGAGAGTGCGAATCTTTGTAGCTTTGATAATGGCACAAATATCGCAGGACAATTTAACTATTATAAATTGCTTCGATTGTAGAATATGTAACACTACAGGTTCAGAACCTACAAAAACAATGGTAGATTGCTGTTAATTCGTAGCAATAATCGCTTTGTTCTCAAGAAATGAGGCACCGTACTATTGCACACCTTATTAAGAACAAAAATGTACAGCATTTCGCGGTACGAATAACGATCGCGGGAAGACAAATCGGCATAAAAAATGGGGAGAGTATAATACTGCCAGGTCCATAATTAGGGTTCTTGACGCCTCTGGGATAAGAAAAAAAAACTTTGCTGCTCCCGACTTGGAAAATGTAGAATTATTCAAGTTTCCTTAACATTTGGGGCTGTTTCTTCATCTGGGTGTGTATTTAACTATGCGTATCACTCCATGGAAGAAAAAATTGTACTGTTGGAGCAGCGTAAAAGAGGAGAATTTAAGCATTTGAAATGTGGTGGTACAGGAAAATGATCAGATGGGTAGATAGAGCAGCAATTACAGAGGTATTAAGACGAGTGGGAGAGGAGAGATGTTTCTGGCGACTGCTAATGAAGAGAAGAGATAGGTTGGTAGGACACATTTTAAGACACCTAGGAATAGCAAAGTTAGTTACGGAAGGAAGGGTCGAGGATAAGCACTGTAAGGGTAGACCAAGGTTAGAATATATTAAACAGATTGCGTCGGATGAAGGGTGTGGTAGCTAAGTAGAGATGAAACGATTAGCTCAGGACAGGGAAGCTTGCAGAACTGCATCAAACCAGTCAAAAGACTGAAGACTCCAACAACGACAAATAGAAAAATTTAATACAAAGAATTTACTTTAAATTTTAACAGATATCATACACAACCAATGGCTTAGACACCAATTTATTAAATAAAAAGTTTAGGATTTCCTTATTAGTACAATTGCACAAGTCGGATCAACAGCAAAAACACCAAGGTGACTAGGACGATCTTTTCATTTATGTCCTTAAATAATCAACATTGCCAAAGTATGTTCTCTTGTAGGCGGTTTATACTTTAATAACTTGACGTTTAATGCCCAGGCGGTTTTGTACAATTTTCCAGAAATTTTACCGTCCTTAATACATGTTGCCCTGGGCAGTTGCCTAATTTGTCCCACCATAAATACGGGCCTAAATACAGTAAATGGATCCAATATTTTAAGGACGACTTATGGGACCAGTGTTTTATTAGTCAGAAAAAAGAGCAAAAAAAGGAACTTTTTTCGGTTTTAAGATCTGCTAGCAGTGTTGCAATGTCTAAAAATATCTTTAGAACTTGGTTTCATATTACCAACGCCAAAGTGTGGTGGCCACCACTCGTCATAGTGTTGTGGAAACATACGGTATTTATCACTCGGCAAAACCATATTGAAAATTGGAGCTATGGTTTCCATTGGAGGTCTACTGTATGGCAGCATTAGAACCATTTCTTGAATGTAAATACATATTATGTCAGCAACATTAATAAAATTTTCTGTTGTGACAGTTGTCAGTTGACTATCAGGAACTTCCATTTACCACCGTGCGGGTGCCTATGTCGTTTTTGGATTATATTACATACCTTTAAATGAAATATAAATCCATTCGTAGACCCTGAGACCATGCACACTAAATAAATATTGTTATAGCCACACAGACACAGTATAGACAGCCGGTTCATAGTAAACACAATACACTCTGATGAAAAGTATGCACATAGCCTATATATTACAATATGTCATGGTAACATTACTCAAGTGTTTATCAAAATGTGAAAGCAAACCAGCATAACTGAGATGGATGATAATTAACCTTCCAGTGGGCGCAACTGATTTGACAGGCACACAAGTTAATTCTTATCTCGTATTCGTCATTCGCGGGGGCGAAGCTTTCAGTAGCTGCCTCTATCTGCATGACGTTCAAGTCCATATCGGCCTCCTACACATTTGATGATGTTGCAGAAATGATCTGCGCCTGATCGTGCACCATTACGTAATATGCACATACTCGCATGTACCAAACCTGTCCTCCAGCCAATATCATAATTTTTTTAAATTCTGATTACTGAGGTGTGCCAGACAGCCTTAATGCATCCGAGAGAAAGTTAAATATCTTTACTATTTATATTTAGCACAAAATTAATTAGAATGAGGACTTTTGCAAAAAAAAACGTTTGTTGTCAGTCTGATTTTCATATCGTTTTTCTTTTTAAGCCCCCCCCCCCCCCGCCCTGCGGGCGCCCATGGTTGAAACCCGTCAAAACATGACGGACGATTGAGAAAGAAATTACTGAAAAAGTTTCTTGTATTACTTGCATTCTTTGTACGATTACAATTACTGTTTGGCCCTATTGCAACTTTAAGGGCGTCAAAAGATTGAATTCTCGACATTGCAACATACTTCTGGCCATGACTGAAAACTTGATGACGTAAATAGAGACCTATACGTTCCAGAGTTTCCCCTTGAGCTTTATTGATTGTGATAAAGTATGCCAAGCAAATTGGAAATTGTTGCCTCTTAAACGAAAATGTACACTAAGTGTTTTATCGGAAGGTGTTAAATCAGGTCGTAGGATTAGAACTTTCTCCCTAAAATTAACTGCACTTATTATATCCAAATCCAAGCAATTTCTTCCATATTTCTTACAATTAATATGGTTCCATATAGGAGCCCTTGGGAAACTTCAGATTTCTAAGGAGCATAACTATGGCTCAAACGTTTGGAGTATGTGGAGGCGAATTACTTAATTCCAAGGAATTTAAGAATTCTGTAGTAGGAAAATGAAGTAGCTGGCTTTCATCTTCAGTATTTAATCTGTTAACGCTGACCGCTGATGTATGTGTTTGAACTACTGGATATAAGTTGAATGACTTTTAAATTAATATCACTACATTGTTCATTTTTTGGTGTAAGAATGCAAACTTTCTAGATATTTATTATATCCTTCGCAGAAGTGACTGTTTCGCCGTAAATCTGTCACGATACCCTAATGCGTTGAAAGTTTAGCTGGTAATTTAGTAACATTTGATTCCTCACCATTCACAAACGAGTAGTAGTTTTTAACATGTAGCAAAATATTAGAAAATTCCATTTTATCTGGTTTCGATCGCCATGTAAGCGGTGTATTTTGGAGAAGGGCCAGAGAGAAGAGTATCTGAAACAATTGTGAATATTACCCATTTAAGATTTGATTGCCGCTGAGCGTGGCTGCGCCAGTGTTTGTTGTTGATTGTAGCAGCTGCCCCGCAGGACGAAGCGGGGAACACAGCAATGATGAGTTCATTCTGCACATAAGACAAGCGGCATTGCGCGAAGCTCATGTCACCACGGACAGTCAAACGTTAACTGAGGCTATTGGAGGTGAGTCATATCCTACTCGTGCAACTGTACCTGTCAACGAAGCAGGCTGACGTGTGACACAAGTAAACAAGGAATAGTTTCCATCTCGACCGCAGGCGATCAATTCGTGAAAGGGTAATAACTGTTTGGCGAGAAGCATGTGGCACAACAGGCAAAACGTACCTGAAGTCTCTCCAAGAACAATAACTTTCCCACAAAAAGGAATAATGTCGTTACGTATAATATCTGCCATTTGGGCTTCATCCCATATTATGAGCCATGCTAATCAAATATTGTCAGCTGGATTGCAAATTAATTTAGAGGTATTTTGAATGTAGGTGTTATGCTCTTGCAAAATATTGTTTAAAATATGAAGTGTGCCCCCCGCCCTCCTGATGCAAGAATTTGCTTTATTCGCAGATCTGAATTGATTACCTTTCGAGGAGTCTAATATAAAACTGACCGTAAGAACCATTACTTATATTTTTGGAACATAAGGAAATGCGATGAAGTGCGATTCCATAAATTTTAATACAATATGGGCCGTATTAATGTGGCACAGTAACATTGGCATCAAAGGAAATGAAGAGCAAAGGATTGTTGAACTGCCGAATATTCTATCTGAAATTCCTTGAGATATCATCCCCAGTGAAAAATTGTTGCAGCCTGTCAAATATTTCATATTCCAGCAGATCAGTTTTAACATCCAAACAGCAAAGTCCAAAGTTACCAAGCGTACTTTTCACGCAAGAGAAATACAACGTAGACCAATGTTTACATTTAATCGTCAAGGATCCTTCACTGTACTGCATAATATCTTGAATTGTTTCTGAATTGGCCTATTTATATTGGATTTTAAAAGTGACTTCCTATTTTCTCCGATTTCCCACTATTTGTGGGAGTTACTTCCTCCATTTTTGGTCCGTATTGTCTTTGATGATTTATAGCAATAAGTGTTATTCCGTCGATCAATACATTAGGTTACATATAATTTAAAAGTGGTACATGTTTCGGGCAATCATATAGCCCTTCATCAGCCACATCTTGTCGAATACAAAGAAACAATCAACATAACATCAAAGACATTGTGACCACATTAAAAACATGCATAAAACTTGATTAAAAACAGGTCAACAAACATGGAAATAAAATATATGTGCACATCGTTAAAATAACACTAAAACGGCTCTCCGGCCCATGAGTTCGTAGAAGTGAGTAAGGTCCCATAAATATTTGCACTGTGTGGAGTCAGCCAATCACTGTTCATTTTCTTGATATTAATGTGGCTAGAGGGAAGTCTTTTGGTTATTCCTTAATATGGACACTTGAAGTGTCAAGTTGTGAAGATGTGTAGTCGAAACGGATGAAAATTGGATCTCATAACCGTGGCCAAGTTAGCTTTTTTTTTTTTTTCTATTTCCATGTTTGTTGACCTGTTTTTAATCAAGTTTTATGCATGTTTTTAATGTGGTCACAATGTCTTTGATGTTATGTTGATTGTTTCTTTGTATTCGACAAGATGTGGCTGATAAAGGGCTATATGATTGCCCAAAACATGTACCACTTTTAAATTATATGTAACCTAATGTATTGATCGACGGAATAACATTTTTTGCTATATTTTAATTCCCACTATTTTGCGGCCAATGTCCTTTTTCGTTGAATGGGTTTATTTATAGTAGCATATCTCCCCAAATTAACGTCATATTCGATAACACTAAATTGTCCTACATCAACGGAGCCGCTAAATATTAAATGGCAAATAATACTTCCATTGCCAAAATCAACAGCGTAGTTAGACTCAGAACTCGAAACAAATAATCAATAAACAATTGGCTCATTCAATGAATTTCAACATTACCAGTGTATTCACCTTCCCGAGACTTTCATACTCAAGTTGGCGGAGGAGAATGCGATGAGACTGTTCGCCAATAATAAAACCCGGTCAGCGACAATTTTTGCAATACCTTGAAGACTCAGCTCAGGATGACGTTCTTCATTTTGATATAAACAGCACGAAACTGCTCTAAATAATCGAATTTCCATCACCTGTTGTAGGTACAATCCTTTGCATTTCCATGACAGTAAATTTTGCAGGGGAGCATCGAACCACTGCGCCAACTACTGGAATGAGCATAGTCACCGTAATGGAGGCAGTTATAGAATTCTTCGTCCCGTGCATATTAAAACTCTTATTAACACAGGGAAGCCCACTCTTAAGGCTACATTCTTGGCTATCACCCCTGAGATCCGGATTCGGTTCCCTGCTCTGCCAAGAAATATAATTCTGGTCTGAGGGCAAAAACGGGTTACACTCAGTCTCTTGAGGCATAGCTAAAAAGAGGAACGTTCGATTCCCACCTCAACAATCTTGGATTCGGTTTTCCGTGGTTTTCCACTTCCACTCAAGGCAAATACCGGGATGGTTCCTCACTTAAGCCTCGGCCCTCTCCTTCCCATTCCCCAGCTTAATTACAAATACACACATTTATACAGACATACACACACCAAAGTACACGGGGCTGAGTGGCCACGATGTCGGAGGTCTTCAAATGAGTTATGTTCTCCATTTGTCTCTCATGGCGAAAGCGATTGTGGGCATGCGCGAGTGCCTGGAATACTACATTTTTCTTTAATAATTTAAAAGTATATGGCAACGTAAATCGCGGAGAATTAGTTTACAGGAATGCTAAAAGTAAAATATGTTTTGACAATGTAATACCAATAGCAAGAAAGAAGAATATGGAAATAAATAAAAATTATAATATATCGATATTGGGATTCGAACTCCTTCGACGATGCATAATGTCATTCCAAGTCTGCAGCGCTATCGCCTAAGCCACCGAACCAATGAAAAAGTGAACACAATATTAAGCTACATAAACAACATACACATTCAACTGTCAGTTAAAGTTTTTCAACATTTCCCTTCTTTTATATTTCTATTCCAGTATATATGTATATCGTGGAAACATAATAGAAAATTTTCCCCTCCTTTGTCATCATCATCATCATTTCCCCTTATCCAGCTCCTGCCGGGTCGGGGTATTTATGGCACTTCTCCACTTTCCTCTTTCCTTCCACCATTCTTCTTCCACAATCTTGTCCCAGTCCAGATTTCTTTTTCTTACGCCGTTCTTCACTGAATCCATCCACCTTGTTCTAGGTCTTCCTCGTGGTCTCTTACCCTTGCACTTCGCCTCCAGCATCTGTCTTGGTATTCTATTTTCCTCCATCCTCTTTACATGTCCAAACCACCTTAGTTTATTCTTCTCAATTCTCTCATTTAGTTTTCCCATCCCAACTTCCTTCCTAACATCTTCATTCCTCACTCTGTCTTTCCTTGTCTTCCCTATCATACTTCTTAGGAATTTCATTTCACTGGCTTGGATTCTACTCTCTTGCCTGCTTGTCAGGGTCCAAGTCTCAGCTGCATAAGTTAATATGGGTACATAGTACACTTTATACATTACCTCCTTGCTTTTCCTTGGTACTTCCTTATCCCAAACAAGTTTTCTTACACTTTGATAGAATGCATTGCTCTGCTGTACCCTCCTGCCAATCTCCATGTCCAACCTACCAGTTTGCATCAATTCACTTCCTAGGTATTTGAACGTGTCCACAATTTCCAAACTCTGACTTCCAATTTTCACAGTGCCCTTTCCTTGTCTTTCCCCTCTTGTCATCACCATGGTCTTGCTTTTCTCTATACTGATTTTCAGGCCATACTTCTGAATATTTTCGTTCAGTGCATCTAGTTGTTTTTGCACTTCTTCGGTGTTCCTTCCCCAGACCACAATATCATCTGCAAATAACAGTAACTTCATTTCTTTATGTTCATATGCTTCCTTTGTTTCCTTTACAATTTCATCCATCACAATTATGAACAAGAGAGGTGACAGTACACTCCCCTGTCTTAGTCCAGTCTTGTTCCTAAACCAATCTGTCTTTCCAACTGGGGTCAGTACCCTGCTAACACAGTTGTTGTACATTGCTTGCACCATTTCCAACATTTCTCTTCCCAGTCTCTTCTTAACCATGGTTTCCCATACCTTCTCTCTGGGGACACTATCATATGCCTTTTCTAGATCTATGAAAGTCATGATCAAATCCTCTCCATATTCCCAGTTCTTTTCCATCACCTGCCTCAAGCTAAAGATTGGGTCCACTGTGGATCTTCCACTCCTGAAGCCATAATGTTCCTCTTGCAACTCTCCTTCCACCTTTCTTCTCATTCTTCTTTCTAATATCCTTTCCAGTATTTTTACTATCTGTGATATGAGGGTGATCCCTCTATAGTTATCACACACCTTCTTGTCCCCCTTCTTAAACACTGGTATTATTAGCCCTTTCTTCCAGTCTTCTGGTACACATTTCCATTTCCACACACACTTTAGCAGTCGATACAACCATTGCATACCAACAGGTCCAGCAGCCTTTATCATTTCTACACTGATATCATCCACCCCTGTTGCTTTTCCCATCTTCATTTTCTGTACTGCTAATTCCACCTCCAGCATTGTTATATCATCTTCTGTTATAGAGTCGTCAGGTTGTGTCACTTCCATCTCACCAGTACCATTGCTCACATTCAAAAGCTTATCGAAATACTCCTTCCATCGTCCCTTTATCTCTTCTGGGTGTGTTAACAACTCTCCATCTTCCTTTTTCACTAGCTTTGTAGTAACTCTTTCATTCCTCTTACTTCTTAGAAGCCCATACAGCATCCTTTTACTGCCACTTACATCTGTTTCCATTCTTCGTGTAAATTCTTCCCAACTTTTCTTCTTTTCTTCTCCTACCACTTTCTTACACCTCCGTTTGCTGTCGTGATACTTCCTTTTGCTTTCTTCTGTTTGATCTCGGTTCCATTCTATCCATGCAGACTTCTTTTCTTTCACTGCTTTCCTCACTTCCTCATTCCACCACGGTGTCTCCTTCTCTTTCACTCTTGTTGATGTCCTACCACAAGCACTCTCTGCTGCACCAACAAATGCCTTTTTAAAGTGAGACCATTCCTCTTCTATGTTTTCCACTTCAGTAACTGGGATTTGTTGCTTCAATCTCTCCTGAAAATCTTCCTGTACAGTTTTTTCTTTCAATTTCCATACTTTTATTTTGCTTTCTCTGATCTCCTTTAGGTTTTCCAATTTTTCCCATCTAAATTTTGCCACCACAGCTCTATAGTCCCCATCAAATGCTTCTCCTGATAAAGCTGTCACATCTATCAGCTTTCTGCGATTAGTCCTTTCCACCAGAAAGTAGTCAATTACTGATTTTGTTCTTCTATCGCCCCAACCATATCTCGTAATTTTCCTGCTGTTTTTCTTCCGAAACCATGAATTACCCACTATCAGTCCATTCCTTTCACAAAAGTTTACAAGTTCCTCTCCTTCCCGGTTCTTTTTTGCATATCCATATGGTCCAATGACTTCTTCCTTTCCTCGTCTCTCGTTTCCGACTTGTGCATTCATATCTCCCATGATCACCACTTCTACATCTGAAATTACTCTTTCTACATCTTCCAGGAATACTTCAATATCTTCTTCTCTGTTTCCAGTCTGTGGTGCATACACTTGTATGAAGTCCATCACGTCATTTTTCATCTTCATTCTAATTTTCATTATTCTGTCACTCACACACTCGACCACTTCAACATACTCCTCCAGTTGTTTCGAGGTTATCAGTCCCACGCCATTTTTGGCCTCTTGGCCACCACTCCAGTATAATGTATATCCTTTCCTCAATTTCTTCCTTCCTTTACCTTTCCATTTCACTTCACTCAGTCCCATCAATCCAACATTCTCCCTCTCCATGAAGTCTACCACCTCCTCCACCTTGCCTGTCAGGGTCATGACATTCATGATTCCCACTTTCATTTCGGTTACTGGTCGCCCATTTCTCACAGTTCCCCCAGTACCAAAAGAACTGCGCGTCGCCTGCAGGGTACGCCCTAACCTTTTCCGAATCATTCGAAGTGCCATTTCCATTTTAGGCTATTATTACGATGGGGTCGCCGTAAATAACTATCGCATTATAAAGTGGTGGACTTCTATCCGCCATGTGTCATGAGCCAAGGCGATTCTGTGCAAGCGTGTGTGCCAAGATTATTTTTTTTTCATTAATTAAAAATATACGGTAACATATTTTTATTATTTTGATGACACTCTGAAAATCTACAGGCCAAGAGCTTTCGTCAGAGTGCTTCACGAAGTCAATCGGTTCAACCGTTCTCTCAATCTCATGGCAACAAAAATCTGCTTAGTGTTTTAAATATGTAGATGAGGTAAAATAGTTATTAAATTAAGCTCATATGAAATAAGTTACGAGGGGCGTTCCGATGCTGTATCACAAAGTGAGAAAGCACATTGTCATTACAAAGAACGATATTTCCTCAAATTTTGACGGGCAGAGCGAGAACAGAGGATCAGTAGCACATGCACTGAGTGTCAAAGCAGAGAGAGAAGCAACAGATCAGCATGCCAGAGTTCATTCGAATCCAAACCAGTATGACAATGCCTGTTCTCGTGCTCTATGAATGGGTGCTTGGGACTGGTGATTCACCTGTTCATCACCGCCTACAGAGCGTCTATGGAGACGACGTTGGTGTTCAATGTTAAGTGAAGGAAGGCAGAGTGTGAAAGATGAAAGCCGATATGGGTTCTCCTTCATGTCCACGACTGCAACAAACGTCGATCGAGTACAAGAATTAGTGCTGGCCGACAGCGCGTAACTGTGCTGAAGTTGCAGCTACACTGCGCGCTCAAGTGCAACACATGGTTCACCAAGTGTTGGGATATAGGAAGAGGCCGAGACAGCTCATCCCTGATCACAACACTTCAAGAATGGCAACAAGCCTGGAACCCTTTTGACAGTACGTGCAGGATCATGACAGCGGATGAGACATAGGGGAACCACTTGACCGCCAGAGAGGTAAAGGACAACATTTGTCAGCTGATTAAAGAAACTATTACACTGACAGACATTGAACCCGAACTGGATCCCATAAACCTGTCAGTTAATGATGACAGTTCTGAGAGAGCAGGCGATAACTTTGTTTATTATTTGTGTGGCTACCTGATTCACACAGCAGCAAAGATGATTGTGAAATGTATCCTGCATTAGGTCATTGGAAAGTGATTTCGAAACATTTAATGCTGTTAGTGATGTATGTATCCTCATCAAGCTGAGAGACTTTGGCGGAAGTGAATATCAATTTCTCAAATACCCGTCCTTATCTTTTTTTCACGTGATAAAACGGGTAGATGCAGTAGTGGAGGCAAAGTTGGAGCAAGAAGGCGCGTTGTGGGGCGATATATTTTCAGATTGTATGGATATGATCTGTGAACTTCCTGTGTTCCGAAATGTGTATTGCTTAGAGGATCACCTGTTATTATATTTCCCTAGGATAGTGTTTCATTACATTAAATGCCAGTTCATTTTCCGGGCGAACGAAATGTCCAGGGAACTGAGATCCAGATCGTCGTCAAAATCAGAGGGAAAAATAATGAAGGTCGCTTCTGTTTAGGAGCACCTAAGCTCTAACTCTTCTTATGTAGAAATGTATTTTAGTGTGTTCGGGATAGCATTTTAATATGTTCGTATTTCCTTGAAGATTTGTTTCTGTTTTTAACTAATTGCTTCGTATTTAGTGCAATACTTCTCTTAATAAACGAGCCAGACTGGCAGTCCACCTGCACGTCCAGGCCAAGGAACGCTAGTACCATCTAGGGGCGGAAACAGTCAACGGCCGGAGTTCCACCACTTATTACTCTATTCGACCTGCTACAGTCTTATCCTGCAGACAACCGAGTTCTCAGAAGCATAAGGCTTCCCAGCATTTCCACACTAAACTTTGTTATTTGTGGCTGTGCAACTGCAATACATTTTACTTCTGGAAACAAAAGGTACCCATTAACAAAGTATACATTTGAAAATTAGACCGCAGTCAGAATTGTAACTCAAATCTCTTGCTGGTTACTACCACTTACACCATTGTGGCTCATGCCATACATAACTGGGCTCATTTCCAAGTCTTTGATGGAGAGCACCTAGTGGTGACTAGCTCAATGTCATAGAGAAGACCGGGTTCTCGCAGATGACACCTAAGCTACTTGTGTTCCAGAGTTGAAACCCCACTTGGGTTTTATAGAATGATAGAAATGACTTTACATAATATCAGTCATATCATTGAAGTAGGGATAATACGCCGATCCTGGCGCAGGGTCAAGTGGGCAAAATGGCCACCGTGAGCAACTTCCCCATGTTATTCTTATGGAGAGTGAGATAAAGCTGGCGCAGTGGCTACTGGTCAAGGTAGCTGGCACAGGGGCAAGCTGGCGGCCATAGCTTAACTTAACCTAAGCTAACCTCCACTTTCCCGAGGGCAAGTCAAGGGCCTACTGTCGACCAAAGTATTATGTGCACTCGAGTTTGAAGGTTGTTTGTGAAGCAACCAATAGACCTACATAAAATCCAATAACATCATCATTTTTGTCGTTCTATTTTGCGTTAGTTCATGTAGGTTTGGATTTTTTAATTTATATTTTAATATTTTTAATCGCAGTTGTAACACAAAAAGTGCACGTTTTTAAGCGTGTTTCAACCATGCGTCATATTTAAGAATTATTATCTCAATAACCCGTCATCAGATCGAATCCAAATTTTATCACAATATACATTGGAATGTTGTATAACTGGTTTATTAATTTCAAAATTGTTTGTGCCCAAGAAACAAAGTTGTTGTCATTTTTGTAAGGTAACTTTTTCTCGGCTCGGGGTGGTTGGAAAATGTAGTTCTTGGTTGCGATGTAATCGTTTTACATCAAAACGTTATGCTGTATGACTGTGAAATACGTAAATTAATTCACTTATTTTATATCGGTTTGTAATTATACTAGGAAATAACACATGGTTCACCAGCAAGCCGCGCCGGGAACAGCTGTACAGCGTTGCCGAAAAGGTGCCTACACGCACCATGGCGCATCTCGCTCGTCGGTGATGGGCTCCATCTCAGCAACGCTGTACAGCTTTTGCTGGAGTGGTTAGCTGTTGAACCATGTGTTATTTCCTCGTACAAATACAAACCGATATAAAAAAGTGAATTAATTTACGTATTTCACAGTCATACAGCTTAACTTTTTGATGTATAACGATTACATCGCAACCAAGAACTACATTTTCCAACCAGCCCGAGCCGAGAAAAAGTTACCTTACAAAAATGATAACAACTTTGTTTCTTGGACACACACAATTTTGAAATTAATAAACCAGTTATACAACATTCCAATGTATATTGTGTTAAAATTTGGATTCGATCTGATGACGGGTTATTTAGATAATAATTCGTAAATATGACGCATGGTTGAAACACGCTTAAAAACGTGCACTTTTTGTGTTCCAACTGCGATAAAAAATATTAAAATATAAATTAAAAAATCCAAACCTACATGAACTAACGTAAAATAGAACGACGAAAATGTTGATGGTATTGGATTTTATGTAGGTTTATTGGTTACTTAACAAACAACCTTCAAACTCGAGTACACATAATACTTTGGTCGACAGTAAGTGCAAATCTAGGTGGATGGATGCTCTCATTGTGGGGAGCCGGGGGGGGGGGGGGGGGGGGGTAGAAAGGAAAGGGAGGAGGCAGTCTTTTAAGGTATAGTCATCTCTGCTCCACCTCCACCGCTGGATATTGTCGTGTGACGTAACAGTCGAGCGCTGGAGGTGTGCTTTACCATGTGTAGAATGGAATATTAACAACTTGGGGATGAACGGTCAGGGTGCCCTCAGGCTACTCGTAGTGTGCCCAAACGAGCTATCTTTAGTCGGTTGGGCAAAGATGGTCGCCGGTCACGTGTGTGGCTATGGAGGTGATGGTTAGGGTAGAGTATTTTTTAAGTCTTTTTTCATGGTTGCTTATGCAAATACAGGGATGGTGAATGCACGTTCTCCATCTTCAGTCACCTGGCATAAACTTTAAAAAAAACTTGATGCACGATAATCATATTGCAAAAGAAGGTGTGGGGATAGAACAAACAAGTTGACGCAACCGGATGCAAGGTGTAGCGTTACATGAAGCAAGCGTGCGAAACATGATTCTTATAGAAACGAGCAGAATTTTGCAGCGCATGATGTCACCATGTGATCCAGGCATGCGCGTGGGGACATAGGTGTTTATTATCGGAGAGACGAGCAGATTCCTGTTAGAAAAGCAGCGTATGATGTCACAATATGATCCAGACGTGCAGGAGGGAACATAACTGTTTATTATTCTACGATTACGTCACATGAATAAACTTGCCAAACCGTGAGAACGCCGTATTGGCAGATATTTTATGCGAATCAGGTGCGTAGTTGGTAACATCTTATTATATAATACGCTAAATTGTATGTTTCACAAACCTCGAGCTCCTAAACCAGAGGGAGTTAGAAGGTGTGGTTTGCACCAAAATCTTCCAAATCGTCTCAATAGTACAGGAAAAATCTTGCATTTCTTGAAAAGTCAACGGAAATATATTTATTTGTTTGTAACGTGCTTTTAAACAAATAAACAAGACAATAGCCCCTGCTAGAACTGTGTCGCATCCAGCCAGCATAGCACTAGAGCCAGGCGGTTAATCTGAACACACGGGGCACAAAACCCATTATGCGAGAGTTCTCACACGGGTCCGCTAGTAGGTATTTATTATTCTACATCTACGTCAGCAAAACCCGATAGGGGCCGATAACCTCGATGTTAGGCCCCTTAAAACAACAATTATCATCATCAAAACCCGAACCGAACTGAAACTGAACCAAACCAGTTAAGTGATCTGGATGGACGCTTATTGATCTAAATGGTCGCTATTAGTCGCTTTTTGATTTAAATGGTCGATTTTTGATTTAGATATTCGCTTTTTGATCTGGATGGTTGCTTTTGATCGCGTTTTTATTTGGATGATCGCTTTTGCTCACGTTTTTATCTGGATGGTCACTAACGCCTAACCCAACGCTTTTTCGAGCAGTGTTGAGGTGACATTTTTGCAGAGACAGGAAGAATAAGGTCACTCTCTCTTACTATTACCGGAGACTGCCGAAGGTTTACGATTGCCACACACCTCTCACTCTCACCCAACCGAACCGAACATAGTAATTGCCATAACGGGTTGATGTAGAGAAACCCACCTCATACCCTTTACCATTGAACTTAGTAAGTCGACTACTTTTTCTCTTTCTCTCACACATGGTGGGATATGCTTTACACACATACTTTAAGCCAACCAGAACGTTAAAAGGTAGAAACCACCGTTAGTAACACCGCAAGGGTTGTAGCCTTGTCTTTCAGAGTTGTAGCCAGTACTCTACACCGTCTCTGTGAGGGGCTTAACATCAACCAGTCATATAGGTAATAAATGGGTCACGCTATGCTTTCAGCTACCTAGTTTCAGCCACTTTTCACGGCCACCCTCCGAGCATCGCCAGAGACTGCCGAAGGTTAACGATTAGATTAGGAGTGGGAGGTGTGTTGTTGGTTACGTCATAATCTAACAATAGAATTGAGTAATGGTATATAAGAGACGCGACAGATGCAGTCGATCAGTGCTTTGTGGTAGCTGAAAGTGTAAAGATGTCCCTCTCTAAAGTGTTTAGTGTCCCCCAACGTATGGGGAAGAGAACGAAGCCTACCGACGAGAGGTTTGGTTTGTGGTTGTTATTGGAAAACCTGGACAATCTGGTTACAGACATGGGTAATATCAACTACACAGAAAATGAGACGCCCCAAAGTGATAACAATGTTAATCTACTTACACCTATTACAGAGCCGTTTTGCAATTACATTATGGTGGTTAGGATATGTGACAAAGTGGACTGCCAAGAAGAGCGGAAGTCTGTGCTGTTAAGGAAGGAGGTGTGTGGTGCTTTCAACCTGTATTTACATGGTAGATTCTCCAAGTTCATCTCTGCTAGGCATGGTGACAAGGCTAAACTGCAATTTCCTCTACTCAACGACGACAGTGCGATGGCACGCAGACTCAGGGACAACTTGGGAAGGAAGGAATGCCTAACATTATGGAGAAGTATTAAAAATTCTGTGGCTATATCATACAAAGTGGAACTGCCTGATGTAAAATTAGACGTTTTGTTAGCCAAACTCCCAGGGATATTGCAACAGCTTCGTGCTGAGGAGTTCTATCTTATGGATTTGGACATTACGCAAGATTTTACAGGTGTTTTTCAACAAGACAGAGATGTGTGATTACCTAACATAGAATCACAGCTTTTGTGTGCAAGGAGAGTTTCGAGAATAGTGCAATGTGGTTTTGAACAACGATAAAACAGTTGGTTAATGTTGTTTAACATGGGTGAACTCTAATTCTAGAATAAAGATATATAACAAATGTATATGTCAAATCACAAGTCCTGGGGTAAACAAAGTCATTGGAAACCATATTAAAGACTTTAGCCGATGTCCGGACACCCGTCTAAGAGAAACTATTATGGCTTCCTTAGCCAAAGAAAACAGTATTACAATACTGGAGGCGACAATTTACAACTACAAAATGGGTGGTGTGTTTCACCCTCTGGAAGATTGTGTTAGTGTATTAGAAGCCAACAAACATTTTAAAAGAGGCTCCCTTGTACTCGGTACCTATCGCTTCCATGTGGACCAAACTAGCTGATAACTTTCGGAACATTTGCTGTGTGGTGTTTAACAGTGTTTTGTAGTTTGTCTACTGGATAAATAAAAATACTCGGAAATAGACTGGTGTTCAAATCGAACTGCGTGATGGACAAGTTTTACTTACTTATCCATAAAGTATATAGAAATAGTTAACGATGATGATTCGGGGAATGACAATGTTTGCATTATACATAAAAGCTACATTAAAGCTGGGGAAACATTCTTTTCTCACTCCAAGTCATTGTTCTCCACGATACCAGCAAACATAAACATTAGCGAACTAGGATTGATTCCTATGAATAATATTCTTTCCCAGGTAAGGAAAAGAACCAACAAATGTAACAGATTTTAACCATACCCTCTTTAGGAAGTCGCACCATTAAGTACAGTTAATGTGCTAAGTGTAAGGAAAAGTAAATTAGAGTTGGACGAAATTGAGATCAAGAAAAGGAAATTAGGGTACCGGTATGTTGCGGAGACTACTGCCCTAAAGGAAGAGTACGAAGCAGTGTTACAGAAAGTGCAGCCAATTGTGGATGCGAGAAACAGATTTACACACTTCTTTAAACAAAGTCCATGGCAAAATCTAGATGTGAGTGAGAAATACTCTGCATTTACTGTTAAAAACAATGGGACTTATCTAAGTGTTGGAGTACTTGTAGAAAGCTAAAAATGTAAATGTGTGTGCTACTTAAGAGGATATTTAAAATCTATGTTTGCAAAGTCATCATCCTCATCTTGTACAGTTTCCAGCCCCAGGCTGGGTCTGTTTGGAACATAAGCCTCGCCACTTAGTCCTTTCTTCCCACCACCTCTCCGCTGTCACTCTGGTCCAGTTCTCGCCTCTCTTCTTGACACATTCCTCCACGCCTTTCAGCCATCTATCTCTTGGTCTTCCCCTTGGTCGTTTCGTCTGCATCTGCATCTCATGTATCCTCTTGGGAATCTTCTTCTCATCCATTCTCTTTAAGTGTCCATACCACCTCAGTCTTGATGTCTCAATCCTACCTTGCAAGGGCTCCTCTTTCACCATTTCCCTGACCTTTTCATTCCTCACCCTGTCTCTTCTTGTTACTCCGATCCTACTTCGCAGGAACTTCATTTCACCTGCCTGTATTCTGCTTATGTCTCTTTTCTTCATTGTCCACGTTTCTGAAGCATAGGTCAGTATCGGGATATAGTAGCTTCTGTATAACACTTCCTTGCCTTTTTGTGGGACATCTTTATTCCACACTAAGCTCCTAATGCTTCTCAGAAATGCTTCTGCCTGTCTACCACGTTCCGTAATCTCTTTGTCATTTCTCCCATTTTCCTCCACTATACTTCCCAAGTACTTGAGACTTTCCACCCTCTTCATCTGTCCACCTCCAAGTGTTATCCTACTCATTGGTCTGTCCTTTTTCCTGGTCGTTAACAGGATCTCACATTTACTGATGTTGAACTTCCATCCGTACTCTTCCACTGTTTCTTCCCCAAGCCTTCAGTTGCTCCCGAATTTCCTCCTCCTTGTTTCCCCAGACCATGAGATCATCTGCAAACACCATTGCTTTCATCTTATCTTCTCCTATCTTTCCTACTATCCGTGTCATCACCTCGTCCATAACCACAATAAAGAGAAGGGGTGACAGCGCACTACCCTGTTTCAGGCCACTCATTTGTCTGTTCTTTCCCCTCCAACTTTCACACAACTCACACTTCCACAATACATCTCCTTCACTCTGCCTACAGTCCCTTTTTCCACTCCCATGTTTTCCATTGCTTTCCAAACCTTCTCCCTGCACACACTATCATAGGCCTTTTCGATGTCCAGGAAGGCCATCAGCAGATCCTCTCCAAATTCGTAGTGGTGTTCCTGGAGCTGTCTCACTGAAAATATGAGATCCACTGTTGATCTCCCAGGTCTGAATCCATACTGCTCCTCTCTCAATTTTCTCTCCACTTTGGTTCGTATTCTACTTTCTAATATCTTTTCATATATCTTGGCACAGTGAGGTATGAGTGTAACTCCCCTGTAATTTCTGCACTCCTTTCTGCTTCCTTTCTTAAATATTGGGACAATTAATCCTTTCTTCCAATCTTCTGGGGTCTTTTTCTCCTTCCATATCACCCTCATCACACGGTACAGCCACTGTTTCCCAACCTCCCCTGCTGCCTTCACCATTTCAACACTCACTTCATCCACACCTGGTGCCCTTCCTCCTTTCATCTTGTCTATAGCCATTTCCAGTTCTCTCCAAGTCAGGTCCTTTTCCATTCCTGTGTTGTCTTCTCCATCTTCCAATACATTGTCTTCCTCCCTATGACCATTTGGATTCAGCAAATCCTCAAAGTACTCTTTCCACACTGTCTTGAGTGCCTCTTTGTTGTGTACCTCATTTCCGTTTTTGTCCATCATTACCACATCCTCTCGCAGACCTCTTCTCTTACTTTTGACCATCCCATAATGTACTTTCTTATTTCCTCTGCTGTCTTCCTCCATCATCTCTGTCCACTTTACCATCCACTTCTTCCTCTCCTCTGCGACAATCTTGTTTGCTTCTTTCTTCTTTATCTTATAATCTTCCCTTGTCAGATCAGTTCTTTCCTGGAACCACACTCTGAAAGCCTTGTTCTTCCTTCCCACAGCTTCTTTTACTCTCTCATTCCACCATGGTGTCTCTTTACACCGCTTTCTGTTGCTTGTTCTTCCACATACTGCCACTGCAGCTTCCACCATTGTGTTTTTGAATTGCTTCCATTCCTCTTCCCCTGTTTTAGGATTGTCTGTTGGCATCCTTTCCCTTATTATCTTCTGGAATTCTTCCTTGACTTCCTTTTCCTTGAGTTTCCATACTTTGATTCTCCTTTCCTGGTACTCTGTCCTCTTGCTATCCTTAACAACTCCCAGGTTCATTACAAGTATTCTGTGGTCGCTGTCTAAGGCCTCTGATGGTATTACCTTTATATCTCTGACACTTCTCTTCATTTCCCAGTCGTACAGCATGTAATCTACCAAAGATTTCTTTGTTAAATCACTGCTGTACCACGTTACCTTGTGGCTTTCTTTCTTCCGGAACCAGGAGTTGCCTACCACTAAACCGTTTCTCTTGCAAAAATCCAGCAACTTTCTCCCTTCTTCATTCCTGCTACCCCATCCTTCTGCTCCCAATACATTTTCATATCCTTGCCTTTCACTTCCTACATGTGCATTCAAATCTCCCATGACAATGATGCTCTGCCCATTCAACTGCTGTTGTAGCTCCTCCTCAAAGTCTTCCTTCTCTTGAGCTGTACATCCAACTTGAGGGGCATATACCTGGGCTATCTCCAGGCTTCTTCCCTTTACAGTTACTCTGATCTTCATGATCCTGTCACTTATTCCCTTTACCTCTTCCTTCATTCCATCTCTCACAACTACTCCTACTCCACTGCTCCTTCCTTCACTGTTCCCACTCCAGTACAACCGGTACCCTTTCCTCAGTTCTCTGCGACCTTCTCCTTTCCATCTTGTTTCTGCCAAGCCCAGTACATCCAGTTTTCTTCTCTCCATCACATCTACAATCTCCTCCACTTTTCCTGTCAGTGTCTGTATATTTAATGTTCCAACTCGTAGTCCATTAGCATATCCGGGTCGTCGTCGTTTGCATCCGTCCTTTCCGAGGCCTGTTCCTGGTTTGAAAGCAAATATGGTATCCACTACTGGCTTGCTAGGCCTATCGTAGCTTCACCAGAGCCCCGTCAGCCGTCACTTTTCAGGGTTCCTATAGGGCCTTCACAGCTACCGTAGCGGTCCCGGGGCACACGAAGTCCCCACTGTACTTCACCCCTACAGGCAATCCCCTACTTCATGCCGTTGCCCGTCTCCCACCACGTGGAGGAGGGGTTGGACTTGTGGTTGGACTTTATCGTTAAGGAGTTAAATTTATTTAATTATTGTGCATCTGACATTGGCAATTAGCAATGGTCAGTGTGTTCATGGAGTTATATAATTGTTTCAATTACTTATTTTTCTTTTTAATGAATATTTTTATCTTTCGTTATTTCTTTTAACCAGAATAATGGTTCATAAAATTTGAATATTTCCTTAGGCAAGTAGTCTATTTTCTATATATAGTTAGTGTAAAACTTGTGTGTGTGTGTGTATGTATGTGGTGTATGTTGTATGTCTGCTGAGAATGTTTGGGTATGGATGGTTGACTGAATATGATGTTCAAGATTTTTGATTATTGACCGGGCCTTTGTTTAAGAAAGATTTCTTTTTTTTTGGTTATGTCATTCCAACATTTGTGCTGTCTGTTCTTCACGTCGCTAGTTATGTGGTAAGTTGTACTTGATATTGCGTTCATACTACAGATTAATAGAAATTGCGAAATTCCTTTATGAAATTGAATCTTTGATGGATATATGTCGATCGATGGTATATTTTGATCATATGTCTTTGAAATAAAAAACCGGTAGTTGGTTGTCAGCTGATTACTACGTCATTTCAGTGGTGAGTTTGTCTCCGCAATTTGCTGGACACTGTTCGCCATTTTGGTATTATCGTTAGTGATTTCTAACTGTAATAATTAGATAACTATTCTTGCGTATCATTTATATTAGCAGTATCGTGTGCTCGCTTGTGTATCAAAATTTTTAAAATTTGAAATTGTTGCATTAAACTAAAATCTGTTATTTGTGGAAAATCAGTGCTTCTGCTTGTACATATGGAATAATATAGTATTTGGAATATATCGGTGAGTTTTTACGTTGTTAATACATATATTTTGGTTGTTGCATTTAATATGAAAGTTGACTAAACGATAATATTACGTCAGTAATGGTGTTGGGGAATACGCCTGTTAAAATAGTAATGGATTGAGACAAATTGGCATGTACATGAACACCTGCAAAATAGATATGACAATGTTTTGTATTAGACCTATCGGCCTATAGGTCTTGTTTTTGTGTTTGCAGCCAGTATTGGAAAACATAAAAATATCAAACTATCGGAAGTTGGGGGAGGGGGGGGGGGCTTAGCCCCCCCAGCAAAAACAACATTATTCACCACAATGTTTTATGACGTGAATTTGCGAATTGTTTTAATGTATTGGAATCTTTAATTGAACTACATAGCTCAAATATAGATTTCGATACATAGAAAAAAATTAACGGTTCTTGTGTTTTTCTACCCTAAAAACTCCTCTTATGTGAATTTGCGAATTCTTTTTATGTATCGGAATCTTCAATTGAAGTATATAGCTCAAATATAGATTTCGATACATAGAAAAAAATGACGATTTTTGCGTTTTTCCACCCAAAAAACTCCTCTTACGTGAATTTGCGAACTCTTTTAATGTATTGGAATCTTTAATTGAACTACATAGCTCAAATATAGATTTCGATACATAGAAAAAAATTAACGGTTCTTGTGTTTTTCTACCCAAAAAACTCCTCTTATGTGAATTTGCGAATTCTTTTTATGTATCGGAATCTTTAATTGAAGTATATAGCTCAAATATAGATTTCGATACATCGAAAGAAATTGACGATTTTTGCGTTTTTCCACCCAAAAAACTCCTCTTACGTGAATTTGCGAATTCTTTTTATGTATCGGAATCTTTAATTGAACTATAAAGCTCAAATATAGATTTCGATACATAGGAAGAAATTGACGGTTTTTGTGTCTTTGCACCCATAAAACTGCTATATCGTGAATTTGCGAATTCTTTTCATGTATCGGAATCTTTAGTTGAACTATATAGCTCAAATATAGATTTCGATACATAGAATACGTGAATTCGCGAAATTTTTTCATGTATCGGAATCTTCAGTTGAACTATATAGCTCAAATATAGATTTCGATACATAGATAGAAATTGACGGTTTTTACGTTTTTCCACCCGAAAAATTCTCTTACGTGAATTTGCGAATTCTTTTTATGTATCGGAATCTTTAATTGAACTATAAAGCTCAAATATAGATTTCGATACATAGGAAGAAATTGACGGTTTTTGTGTTTTTGCACCCATAAAACTGCTATATCGTGAATTTGCGAATTCTTTTCATGTATCGGAATCTTTAGTTGAACTATATAGCTCAAATATAGATTTCTATACCTAGAATACGTGAATTCGCGAAATTTTTTCATGTATCGGAATCTTTAGTTGAACTATATAGCTCAAATATAGATTTCGATACATTGAATACGTGAATTCTCGAATTCTTTTCATGTATCGGAATCTTTAGTTGAACTATATAGCTCAAATATAGATTTCGATACATAGAATACGTGAATTCGCGAATTCTTTTCATGTATCGGAATCTTTAGTTGAACTATATAGCTCAAATATAGATTTCGATACATAGAATACGTGAATTCGCGAATTCTTTTCATGTATCGGAATCTTTGGTTGAACTATATAGCTCAAATGTAGATTTCGATACATAGAATAGGCTACGTGAATTCGCGAAATTTTTTCATGTATCGGAATCTTTAGTTGAACTATATAGGTCAAATATAGATTTCGATACATAGATAGAAATTGACGGTTTTTACGTTTTTCCACCCGAAAAATTCTCTTACGTGAATTTGCGAATTCTTTTTAGCTTCGTTCGTAGAAGGAGTTTGTGATCGTTCGACCATATGCGCATGCGCGGTTGGCAACTGTTTTGAAGCGTGTCGAGTTTTTTGCCACTACGAACGGTAGTAGTTGGAAACCATATGCGCATGCGCGGTTGGCAACTGTTTCGAGTTTTTGCCACTACGAACGGTTGTGTTGGAAATATCAGCTGTTAGGTGTTGATTACGTTTCTCAAAAGTGTAAAATTTCGCAGATCAAGGATACTTTCGAGTTGTTTGAAGTCTTTTTTGTTTCTTACACCACTCTGATTGCTCCTGTGAGATTTTGAATTTTATAATGGATCAAATTGGTAAGACAACAGTTTTAATATTTAAAAGTATTTGTTAAAAATCTAATATACGTATACTTAGACATAAGTATAGCAATGAGGTTATGTTTTTATATTTGGTAAATTTTATTTACTTTCTAGGTTACTTGAGCAACTTCTTGGTGTTCCGGGAAGGAGAGGGGATGGATTCTCGTCGTCGACAAACCGAAGAAGCGGTCACCTTTGATGATGGTAGCACATCGCAATTTAAGTGGACGAGCAACGCTACCAAGTTGTTGCTCGATTCATATAAAAAACATAAGGGAGAAGTGGGGAGCTTGAAAGTCAGAAACTTTAAAAAAATGTGGGAGCTTGTTTCCGAGGAATTGAACTCCAGTTATAAGCTGAATGTCAATGCTGGAAATTGTGAAAATAGATGGAGAGTGTTGGAGAGAAATTTTAAAAAATACGTTGACAACAACAAAAAAAACGGGACGAGGACGCAAAGATTTTGAGTTTGCAGAAGAGATGATCCAGATTCTGGGAGGAAAAAAGAACATTTCTCCAGAGCTTACTTTGTCCACGGAGACCATCTCGCATCTACCTGAAGCTGAAGCTGAGAACCCAACAAATCAGGAGAACTGTTTACCTACACCTGGTTCATCGGAAGGAATAAGACAAGAAACCAGCCCTATTGTGAGGAAGGTACCAAAAAGAAAGTTAAAAAGTGACATTCTCGTTAAGATACGTAATGACAGGAGAGACTATTATGCAAAAAGGTTAAAATTAGAACAAAAACTGGAAATACAGAGGCAGATGTTGGCTGAAAGAAGAGAAAGAAACAAGCTTATTCGGGAAAGGAATGAAGTATTGAACATGGGGAAAACCTGGCAAGATTCTGCCCAAATGAGCGAATAAAGTGAAAGGGTAAAAAAAAAAACTTTCTCCTGTTCACTGAACAAAATTTTAATTCAATTCTTGTTGAAAGTGTATTTCATTTTCATTTTTTAGTTGTAGTATGTTGTTTAAAAGTGTATTTAAATATCATTGTTAACTTGTAGCATTAAGTTTGTTCATTAAACCTCTTTTTAAGTATAGTAAATATTCACAAATTTATTAGAAAAACAATATCATGTTAGTATTAAGATGTCCAGTCACTCAAAGAAAATGAGTACATGATAGTGTCTGTTCTTCACATTTAATAATTTATCAGACTTAGAGCCAGTTGTTCCATCTCCTTTTACACGTCATGCAAACTTCGGTTGGGCAAATCTCCTGATATCCTCTAAAAACCGTTGCACCATCTCTTGTTGTTATGGCCTGGCAAACTCTTGTTGTTACGCTCCTAACCGTCTGGTAAACTAACACCCCGAGCGACTTCTGTTAGCCGACAACAGGAGATTTTCATAATTCAACATGTCGTCACGCGAACAGAAGCCTCGGACCACTCCCTTACAATTACCTGCCTTGTAAAAGAATTGACAAGAGTAGTACATGGAAACTATTGCTTTCTGGTAAAGCATAATGGTAACAACATGTGAGTGGAATGTATATGGAGTGAATGTGCGGATATTAATTGAATGACAAATTGAGGTTAGAATGATTTGTCCCGTGCCGCCTTGTTTGTTTTGGTTCACGTACGAGTGAAGGATTGACGTCTGTTGAAGCTATGTATGAAGGGCCTGGATAATAAATCAGCTCTAATTCCAATTATAGATACGGTATTCGTATGTAACAGGCAAGCTTAATTTTAATCCTTATACAGTAGATGTTAGGCTTGACTATTGGTGTTAACACCGTAAGTAATACAGTACGATTGATGTTGTCCAACCCATTTTATTCCCAGTTTCATGATTGTGATGATACGGTACTGTGCCTCGGATGACGGAGATAATTCTGTGCTATTAGGCCTAGGTAAGTTTGTCTTGTCGATACTGGGTGAAACAGTGTGGAATGAGTATGTGAAATTAATCAGTAAGTTAGTGCTTATAATGAGGTTGGCCTAGGCCCAAAGCTTCATTTTAATCCTTATACAGTAGATGTTAGGCTTGACTATTGGTGTTAACACCGTAAGTAATACAGTACGATTGATGTTGTCCAACCCATTTTATTCCCAGTTTCATGATTGTGATGATACGGTACTGTGCCTCGGATGACAGAGATAATTCTGTGCTATTAGGCCTAGGTAAGTTTGTCTTGTCGATACTGGGTGAAACAGTGTGGAATGAGTATGTGAAATTAATCAGTAAGTTAGTGCTTATAATGAGGTTGGCCTAGGCCCAAAGTTGTGTTGGTAATGTAGGCTATGCTGTATCATAGGATCACATGTGCTTTGAAAGTTTACTAGAGACATGCCCTGATGTTGCTGAAAATAACTTTCATTATTCAGTCAAGTGTTTCCCCGTTACGGTATGTAAAGCGAGGTGAATGTTTGTCGTTTCAGTAGCTCTACTGAATCTGAAGACACCCAATTGATGTCAGTTTCAAAGACTAGGACCAGTTCAATGGGCTACACGAGTTTAATTTAATTTTACCAATGGAATACTTAACACGTGCCCTCCTCAGAAATAAATTACATATATGCAGGGCATGAAAACAATTAGCAAACCATTGAGTGTTATGGAAAGACAATTATATCGCTGAGAGGTTGTGTAGGAAGCAGTAGTAGTTATTGTTGTTTTAAGGGTCGGACCTACGAGTACATCTGCTCCTATTATGTAGGAATAGTCTGCTTCATGATTAACAAATTCCCAGGTAGCATTCAGTTTATGAAAGGATAATTATGTTGATTTACAGGGAACCAAATGTTATAATGTTGCATTATATGGTGCACATAAAAGAATTTCTTGAGCAATGCCTTGATTTCAGATATTTTTAATACCTAGGCCTAATGTGGGTTCAGTTTACGTATAATTTCTCAACTTCTGTTTTCCTATTGCAAGATACAACATTCACATTGGAAATGAGATAAAGCATAGTAGAACTCCGAGAACCTCCGTCTCTTGAGGGGAAATGAATTCTGACCTGCTGGGAACATTAGGTCTAAGGCCCTGGGAATCAAGGACATGTTAGACTACATCCAGGTACGGTAATTAACTTACGCCATCTGTACCAACATGCAAATTTGGTAACTCTGCGTGTATGGTTAATTATTTCCAATTCCTTCTTCAGCCCTTTATAATTAATATTAGGAACATCATTACATAGACTACTGAAGTACTGAAATTGGTCGAAACCATTGTCCACTGCCAGGTCACATCACTGTCTGGATGAAATTACTGCTAGTGCTACATGCAAGGGGGTGTGGGGCGTAAACCCCCGGTTAGGTTTGTGTGAGGGCTGCAACCTCCGTACCATTCTTATCCCCAATACACACAGTAATGCAGCCTTCACAATAGCACAGGTGTGTCATACAAATTCCACACACACAAAAACCTGGGGCTATATGACCGTGCTGTCGCAGCCCCTAAAATAAACATCTTCTATTTCCCCCCTGTAGGTTATTTTAATAATGATTTTTTTTCGTTCGTTTTAACCACTGCATCTTTTAGAGATGCCGGGGTGCTGGAATTTTGCCCTGAAGGGGATCTTTAATATGCCAGTAAATCTACTAACAAGTCTTCCTCGCATTTCCGCACCCTCAAATGCAAACTACCGCACCTGCATCTGGATTCAATCATGCAACTTGAGCACAGCAGGCAAGAACGGTACCGCTAGGCCACATAGCCAGTCATAGGTAGTATTCTTGCGATAGGCGTTTAGCTTTGTGTCTGAGCGTTTTGATAACTCCTCTTTTGTGACTGGGGTGGTGGTTGGATCGTTGTGTAAATATGTCTATGAGGGTACGGTAGGCTTCCAATAGACCTTGTGTGACAGGCTGCGGTCTTGGTTCCCGACTATCAACACATTATGTCATGGAAAGCAACGGTCCGATTCTAGTTTCATGGTGAATAGGGATATCTAATGTGAAACTTTTCCATACTGATATCATGGCTGTTCCATGTGGGACTTCATTTATTTGCCTTCCCTTGGCATTCTTTACGCATCGTATTTGAAGAATAAAAATAAATGTTCATTCTTAAGCGTGTGTAACAGCCTATTGGTTTGCCATACTCCAAATGAATGCTTCCAAAATGCATTTTCTGGTACTTACATATTTTATAACCTAATTGGTTTTGAGCATTTGCATTCGAGGCTAAAAAGATTACTGTACTGTCATGGCCTAGCAGTAAGTATGGTAGTGTTCCACTCGGCCTGGGTTCGGAAAGTTTCTCTTGCCAACAGCTGAAAACATTCTCGATCATGGCCTACTATAAGGTGCGGTGGTTTGTTAGGCAAAACTAGTTTTAAATAGCTGGAGCAACATGCAAAATACCAACAGACTGTTAGCAACGAACAGGCTGTTACACAACAGGAGTTTGCATGACATATAAAAGGAGATGGAACAACTGGCCCTTAATTTAAATTTCAAAATATAATTCACCTTCCATGAACAAACAAATCATGTGGATACCCATAACAAACATTACATCTTTAGGATTATTTTTTCTGACAAAACTGTGTCTGCGAGGAACTGGTAAAATATCACGCACCCATTCCTTCTTGGAGCGACTGTACACTTCCTTAATATGTATTTTGTATGAGTTTTACATATTCAGAAATATTAGAAGTAAAGTACATAGGTATGTTCAATAATCAATTACAATCATAACATGATTTCTCATATCAGAAGTAAAATACTTAGTTAGGCCTAAGTTCAATAATCCTTACAACATGATTTCTCATTTCAATACCGTCCCTATCATCTCTATCATTTTCTCCATCATCATCTATGACCCTTGCAACTAGCACATTTTCATGGTTTTCAGCAATTGCTACTTGAAAATCATCGTGTAAAGCTAAATTATGTAGCACACAACATGCTCGAAAGAAATGATCCATGTCTGCGATGTTTCGTAGTTTGAGGTGATAGAGCTGGCGAAATTTTTGTTTAAGAATTCCAAAGCAGTGTTCAATAAGGTATCTGTTCTTAGCAAGTGCAACATTGTAATTCATTTCAGATCTTCTCAGTTGTCCACGATCACGAAATGGTGTCATTAGATGGCGTAGACAAGGATAGCCACTGTCACCTAATACAGGGTGAGGCAATGAAACGGCACGATTTCAACTCCAGCTGACGGGCGGGGTGGGGGTTTACGGAAGTAGGGGATATGGCCTTAAGCGTGTAGGCAAGTGGAAATTTCAGTTGCCATGGAGCGTTGGACGGGTGCGCAACGTGCGTTTGCTGTAAAGGCATATTACAAAAACGCGGATAGTGTGGTTTGTGCTCAGCGCGCTTTCCGTCGTGAGTTCAATCTACCGCCACGCGTTCACTTGCCGTCAAGGAAAGCTATCCTCCTTCGAGGGAATAACTTTGAAGCCACTGCTAGCACGACAAAGAAAAGCGGTGGTAGTGAAAAAACAGTCCGGATCCCAGAGAACATTCATCGTGTGCGCGAAGCATTGCAACGAAGTCCACGAAAATCAGCGAGACGTCACAGCACAGAACTTGGTCTCAGCAATCGATCGGTGAGACGGATTTTAAGGAACGACCCACATTATCATCCATACAAAATACAGATAGTGCAAACCCTACAACCTCATGATTACAATAATCGCATAAGCTTTTGCCGAACGATGCTTAATGTTCTCGGAATAAATTAAGAAAGTGTGCACAACTTATGGATGAGTGATTAAGCCCACGTTCATCTAAGTGGCTACGTGAACAAGCAGAACTTCCGATATTGGTCCGAATATAACCCACAAGAACTTCATGAAAAACCTCTCCATTCTGAAAAAGTAACAGTGTGGTGTGCAATGTCATCTCGTGCAATCGTGGGACCGTATTTTTTGGAAGATGAACATGGCAACACGGTGACGGTTAACTCTCAACGTTATTCTGACATGTTGGTAACGTTTGGTCTGCCTGAAATCGATCAGTATCATCCAAATGAAGAAACACTCTTCCAGCAAGATGGTGCAACAAGCCATACTGCTAATGTTTCTATGGATTTACTGAAACTCGCATTTCCTGGACGCCTATCAGCATGAATGGTGATATCCCTTGGCCTGCCCGTTCACCAGACTTGACAGCTCCAGATTTCTTTCTTTGGGGCTATGTCAAGTCCAAAGTCTTCCAGGAAAATCCACCAAGAACAAAAGAAGACCTGAAGGAGCGAATTGGGCAGGAAATTAACCACATTCCGTTGCAGATGCAACAAAACGTCATGGGTGGATTTCATCTCAGACCCCGATAATGCGTGCAAAACCAAGGACGCCATCTTACTGGCACTGTATTCTAAAAATAATAATGTTTTTATGGTTAAACATTAATTTCCACTCATGTACTTAAGATTTATGTTAAAACAATTATCCTTTTTTTCTAAATAAATTATTTGTGGGTTTTCAAAATCGTGCCGTTTCATTGCCTCACCCTGTATGTAGTTGTTCCCACATTTTTCTTCTAATGTGTCACTCAGCGGTGATATACGGAAAACACGGCTATCATGGACCGATCCAGGATATCCAACGAAGACATCTCGAATTCTCCGCTGGTGGTCACAAACAACCTGGGCCTAAAAATTGATTTCATAAATAATTGCAATATATTTAAATTACATATGTTGACAAACTGACCCTGGCCCTATACCGTAAAACTCACAAGTTTTTTACAAGTTAAACATTTGCCATTTACAAGTGCATTCTGCAAAGAAATTTGTTGTTTCATACAGTTTCCACAAATGTTTACAGGATTGTAAAAGTATCACAAAATAATTTAAACACATAAAAACTATGTCAGTATTACATCGATGAATCTGTTTGTGCTTATATTTGTAAGTAATAAGCATATTTTGCAGTTTTAAGTTACTGGCAATGGATGTAATTGTTCACGAGTCACCAGATATTAATGATAGAAGACAACAAACCTACAAAGATAGGAATAATTTAGACTTTGTAATGTATTTTGAATACAATCAATGATTCTGAACAAGTTATATAAAAATGCTCTTTTAGAAGGTATGTGTGAGTGGTAGGCCTACAGGATTCATATCATGATTTCTTAATGAAAAGTTCTGGAGGTGGAACAGACAAAAAAAGCTAGCAAGATATGTGATGGAAGACCACAGAAACACTAGCAGTGTCAATAGCATGCTGAGAAAACTGGTGGGAAAGTTTATCGGAAAGGAGGTCGTGTCATGAATATCCTGCCATTCCTTAAGTTTGTTACTTTTTGTCAACATATCAGGTAGGTAGTTTTGATATGAACAACACAAACTAGCACCAGCAATATAACAGTAAATAATGTGTTATAACATTGAGGTTATGGTGACAGTACTAAATGCAGGAGCTACACAATTCAGCTGTCATGTTAAGAGTGCATCCAATACATAGGCCTAAGTGTTTTATGAAACAGAAATATTGATCTGTGTAGTCGATAAATTGTGAATTCACAACTTGTAATTTGTAACTTTTATGAAATAGGCCCAAGGCAGCAAAACTCATTTCATGACATAAGTTATTATCATCATCATCGGAGTTACCGTACCTGAAATGAGTGAAAATGTTTCCTATTGAAATAGGAATCTGGATCCGTGGATGGCTTGTCAGTTCTAATATGTGTTCCATCTATAACTCCAATTACGCCTGGAAAACCGTTTTCTTGGAAATGAGCTTGGATTTCTTGTTTTTCTTGCGCTGTAGGCCATCTGATAATTTCTGGCGACAAATTACTTAAAAAGTACGTCATCCTTCGGACAATCTTGTGCAAGGTACTAATCGTAACATTGAATCGGTCTGAAACATCCCGAAACCCAGCAGATTCGTGACCAGCAAACCAGAGAAACACCAACACAAACTTCAGTGCAGTAATTTTTCCAAATTCACCTGCTTGGTGATGATAATATCGTGATAGCGAGAAACGTTCCGCTATGTTTTCTGCTACTTCTCTACTGACTCGAAAATGTTCGAACTCCCTATCATTGTACTGCGGAATCGTTTCTTCAAAATATCCTTCGTTTTTGGGATGTCTTCTAATTTCCAAAAGCAGCTCTACGTCATCATCACTTGAGCTCGATTCGCTACTGAGAAGTTCATCTGAATCACTGGACTCGATATCAGACATTTTTCGAAACAAAATTGGAGACTACAGTATTATTCTGCACTTCACAAGTAGACTGACGGCCGTAACCTAATTTTCAGTGCTGTTATGAAACGAACATAGGTGGCGCTGGACATGCGCGCGCATATTTCTGACTCTCTGACTGAAACAGTTTTCGTGTAGGATCAGAAACTCTTCCAACGGTTTGCTGCTGGTTTCCAGTCGTTTGAGAACGTTGTACGAACAACAAACTAGTAGTCAGCAACTCCGATGATCGCTACTACGAACGCGACAATGGAAGTGCGCATGCGTCTGACGGTTTGCAACAGTTTCTGACTGTACTACGAACGAACCTTTTATGTATCGGAATCTTTAATTGAACTATAAAGCTCAAATATAGATTTCGATACATAGGAAGAAATTGACGGTTTTTGGGTTTTGCACCCATAAAACTGCTATATCGTGAATTTGCGAATTCTTTTCATGTATCGGAATCTTTAGTTGAACTATATAGCTCAAATATAGATTTCGATACCTAGAATACGTGAATTCGCGAAATTTTTTCATGTATCGGAATCTTTAGTTGAACTATATAGCTCAAATATAGATTTCGATACATAGAATACGTGAATTCGCGAATTCTTTTCATGTATCGGAATCTTTAGTTGAACTATATAGCTCAAATATAGATTTCGATACATAGAATACGTGAATTCGCGAATTCTTTTCATGTATCGGAATCTTTAGTTGAACTATATAGCTCAAATATAGATTTCGATACATAGAATACGTGAATTCGCGAAATATTTTCATGTATCGGAATCTTTAGTTGAACTATATAGCTCAAATATAGATTTCGATACATAGAATACGTGAATTCGCGAAATATTTTCATGTATCGGAATCTTTAGTTGAACTATATAGCTCAAATATAGATTTCGATACATAAAAAAATTGACGTTTTTTGGTGTTTCCCCACCCAAAAAACCCCTATTACCCAGGCTTTTCCCGTAAGCTTGCCAGAGGAGTATTTCGTGACGTCGTTGATGACGTTACGGAAGCCGCCATTTTGTTTTGGGGGAATTTTATACGCGGCCGTATCGCAATGTATAGTAGTCCCAATTCTAGTATATCCTGAGTGATCCACGGTTTCCTACCTATTCTTTCTTTCCTACCAATGTTTTCTTCTGCGGATTTTGTTATTTCATTCTTCAAAAGTGCCCATTCGTCTGCAATTGAAGTTTGTTTAGGGGTTTTGATTAGTCCTTCCTTTATACTCTTCTTGAATCTTTCGTTTACATCTTTTACTTTCAGTCTGTCTATTGCCCACCTTTTTGGCTTTTGACTTTTCTTCAGTTTCTTCAACTTTAATCTGCATTTCATTACAACCAGATTGTGGTCAGAGTTTATGTCAGCACCAGGATATGTTTTACAATCCAAAATCTGGTTTCGAAACCTCTGCTTGACCATAATGAAGTCGATTTGGTAACGCCCTGTATCTCCTGGTCTCATCCTTTTGTATATTCTTCTATTGTGGTTATTGAATGACCAACTCATGTTCGGTGCAGAATTCCATCAGCCTGGTTCCTCGATCATTCCTTTCACCTAATCCGAAATCTCCTACTATCTTCCCTTCTCTCCCTTTCCTACCACAGCATTCCAATCTCCCATTACTATAACATTTTCATCACCTTTGATATACCTCAGAATGTCATCTATTTCTTCGTAGACCTTTTCATCATCCTCATCATCAACTTGACTGGTAGGCATATAGACTTGTACCACTGTGGTGCATGTAGGTTTAGTATTGATTTTTGCTACAATAATCCGTTCACTGTATTGCTCATAATATTCCACCCGCTGTCCAAGTTTCCTACTCAATATGAGACCAACTCCTGCTGTAACGTGTTTTTCGAGGGGTTTTTATGCAACTGGCATAAGTCAGTAGGAAGCCATTCTATATTTATTTACGCGGCAAATTGTTCAGCCAAGAGAATTTTTCATGTTAATTTATTATTATTATTAATTTATTATAATTATTATTTAGATATTTTCGGAGCATTTTATAAAAATTATAAGCATACAGATAGGTTTTCTATGTCTTAGAAAACGCTATCAAGCAAATTATTACGAACGACAATATCATAGAAAATTATGTGATTGCGGAATTTTACGGAGTTTTCGTCAGTTAGGATATATTGAGAGACATGACTCACTGGGAATTCAAGTACAAGCTGATTCCTGTCGAAGTATTACGCAAGCGGAGTTGCAGCGTCTAGAAGAGGCGAATAGTTGGAACGGAACCCTCCCGCCGAGTGTAATGAGCCAGAGGTGGGGATCTAGCGCGTAGGGTGCAGCCAATCAGTGGAGACCACATAAGCTAGGAGTCGGCTGAAGAGTGGGGGAGCCGAGAGGTGCATATATCGTTCAGCGCGCCGTGAAACGAGGACTATAGGTGGAGAACTTAACGAGTACGCTTGCACGCGGGAGTCGCTCCGATGTTCCGTGGAGTGGAGGACTAACTTTTGTAAAACTTAACCAGTGTGGTTGTACGAGTGTTTGGGTCCGATGTACGGACCATAGAATTATCTAATCTACCAGAATATCATCATATTTCGACGGAGATGACGACGTCCAGGAGACTGTGGGAAGCACACAGCATCATCAAGTACGAGGGAAATGCTTTGGCAATTTCCAGTGGTAAGCGCAAATGACGCAGAAATACGCAATCTCTCATTTCTCTTTGTTTTACATTTCATATTTCAGTAACTTCATAGCTTGGAAATAAGAGTAAAATCAATTTATCAGACTCCGTTTTCACGTAATTTTCTATCGGTAATATTAAAATCGCAACGCTCCAATTTAAATTTTAAACTTATTGTTATTATTAATTTTGCTATACTTGTTTTATATAATAAATTCATTTCTTTTACAATGCAATCTTTGCTTTCAGTAGGTAGCATTAGATATAGACCAATTCCTTCTCCTGATACAATTGTTTGTTGGGTTAATGATCTAATCATACCACGATCTGAGTGAATAGATTCTTGAAGGTGTTCTACCAGAGCTAGACGTTGTTAAATACAAATTTAGATTTCAGCATTGCATTGAGGTCTTGGCGCCCATTAAAACAACATAGCTTAGGCAAAGGTAAACAATTACATTTATCTCCCAACAGTGTGGGCTAGCGAAACTGCTACATTTGTCGCTCAACGTATGGGGCATTAGAAACCTGCTACACTGCTTGGCCATTGTTTGATTTAGTGCTAATGACCCTATAGTCTCCTGACCAAAAGTCCTGTTCTTCCTGCCAGCGCATTTCACTAATCCCAACCAAATCCAACCTCAACCTATCCATTTCCCTTTCTAAGTTTTCTAACTTTCCTTTTCCTAGCAGACTTCTAACATTCCACGCTCCGATCTGTAGAATGTCAGATTTCCTATTTGTCACTTCTGTGATGTTAACCCCCTCTCGAGTAGTCCCCACCCGGAGATCCGAACGGGGGACTAGTTTACCTCCGGATTGAAATTTTACAAGGGAGGAGGCCATCATCACATGTAATTATGCATAGAGAGGTGCATATCTTCGGGAATGGCATTACGGCTGTAGTTTCCCGTTGCTTTCAGCCGTGCAGCAGAACGCAGTGAATAAATGAATGTGTTACCGCTCACGACTCGGACGGTGTCGAGAAGAAGTGAGCGGTGATGTGCAGATTCAGACTATAGAGTCTCTCTGGTGAGAGTTATTATTAATACTACTATCAGAATAAATGAATGTGTGCCGTATGTTCCAGCTCACGACTTGGACGGTGTCCAGAAGAAGCGACCGGTGAGCTGTGATGTGCAGATTCAGACCATAGAGTCTCTCTGGTGAGAGTTATTATTATTACTACCATCAGAATAAATGAATGTGCCATACGTGCCATCTAACATAAATATCTTCATGTCTCTTCCACTACACATTCAACACTCAACTTAAGGAAGGAAGGTATACAGTGGCGCAAAATCAAGAGATGCACAAAGATTGAAAAAATGACTGAGTCCCGGGTACTCAGTGTATTAAGGGTTAAATAAGTAATAAGTCATCAAATTGTGAGTTGTAAACACACTTATACCAACAGCTGTTCTGACTGTTTATATATACCTACGCAGTAGTTAATTCTAACAATATAGGCTACCTGGTTATTTTTTTCCTCTTAATACTGTACCTTATCTATAATTTACTACATGTAGGCTACAGTTGCGATTATCGTTTACTCTAATTGGACCAATAATTTATTGAGGTATTGCGAATTATTGAGCATACCATCCTTGGGGCTACTGTTGAAGTACAGGCACCAGGCTACAGCCATCCTGAGGTGCCCTCCTGTCTGCGTCACGCACGGTAAGCCAATGAGAGTGCAGCTGGCGGGAATGACCTACCTAATACTCGAGGTAGTTAGGGGTGTTCGAAAATACACGACTCATATACTCTTAACTACCTTGGGCCAATATAGTGAATACTGTTCTACGTACAAAACAAACCTAAACTTTTATCGACAACTTCAAAATAGCTATCCCTTCCATATGTACCATGAACAAAACCCAAGTATTCTTCATTTTCTTACCCCTATTATATTTCCTTTTCCCAAAACAACTCTCATCAATTTCAACCACTGCCCCCTCTCCCCCAAAGAAGACCAGTCACGAACCCACGAAGACCAATCTTCCCTAGCCAAACAAAACCAATCTACTACTGTCACTTTTGAAATTCCTAATTAATGCACAGCTAAATGTACAGGCATTCTCCGACAAAAAAAAATTAGCCAACGAAAGGATGTTCCTAATTGATAAACGTGACCGAGCAAAAAAGGACCCGTTTCGAATGGAATGCCACACTTTGCATTTGCTACACCCCCACATTAGACAATCCAGACTTCTGCTAGCAACAACTTTTGTGGGCAACATCAGTTTACCCCATTTCGGACAAGAGTACAGCTTCACCCATTCTTAAATTCGAATTGCAAGATCTCACGATGTTCACCCTTCAAATTCAAATTGCACAATAAGAATAATATCTAGAAATAAATGACTTGCCCATTTAACTTCATAGAGTACCTACAGCGGCCAACTTGATTACTTTTAGACTTCCTGCCAACACACTACCAAACACCAAAAAACACAAACAGCATCAAAAAACCATACACATTACACCTAGACTTGTTTCCGCAACACGTGGTGTGCTCAGGCCGACATCTCACGGTACACTAAGCGGTAACAATATGGCAGACAGTAGCCAGAATGTTCAAAGACGTCGAACATATGAGCATCAACATGAACACGTCATAGGTGACATCACCGAGGTCACTAAAAGCAAGCAATCGCAATCTATACTTGAGCCGCCTTCAGTTAGGAACCATCCTGGAATTTGTCTGGAGTAGAAGTGAGAAACCACCGAAAACCACTTCTAGGGCAGCTAAAGTTGAAATTGGACCCATCTCTTTCCTCATGAGGCTGAGTGTACCCCGTTCCAACACTCTTAACCATAATTGCATCTATCTAATAATGTTATATATTATCACTAGCAACCCGACCCGGCTTCGCCCGGGAACAGTTATGAATGCATTACGTGATAAGCACTTTTTTTCCCCAATGTCAATGAAAAACGACCAATATCCGTTTAACATCTTGGCATGAAGGGTTAAACTCACTGACTGGACTATTAATTAAATTATCATGGAGATGCATGTGCAACAAATTCTTGTCAGACGTAATTTAAGAATGGCGAGGTGCATGAAACACAAATCCCCCTTCCGTCCAATCTTAACTTGACAGTAAATTTTGTGGAATGAAAAGTTCGCAATCGAAATGAAGAAAAGCAGAGTTGCACTTCCAGGGAAACTCCAAACACAACCACTCTTCTCTAAAGTTTTTAAATCAACAAGACTCGACAGTTTGCTGCTGACGGTATCTGGGACAATAAGCTCGTTCGCTAGCTAAGCTGTAACTGGGGTGAGAGACTCGCTCCTAGGTAGCTCGTAAACTGTCTCCTCAGTCACTGAATGGAGACTGTTGGAAGAAATGAAAACATAAAATCACTTATAGTAGGCGATGTATTGTAGAGATATGCTCCCCGGGCTTTTTTTGTAGAACTTTTCATGCTGAACAATTCTTACACTCTTAATATATAGATATTTTTAACGGTTTGCCCAGCGCAAGCTTAAAAGCGCATGCACGCCAGGTTTTTTCTCCTCCGACTTTTCCACTGAAATAGTTACTGCTCGGCTTCCTTTGAACATCATTAAATTATTTTGTACAGAAATCATCCTCGAGATATTCTTTACATAATGGTGAAAACCGCATCAAAATCCATCCAGTGGTTCTCGAGTTTATCCGTAACATCCAAGAATCGGGGACTTTTTTTTATACAAGTAGAGATTACTTATGCATATCTAGTAAATCACTGTTTTCCAACTGGCATACTTATTTTGTATTCGGTTTTTATCATCTCTGTGGGCAGCCTACTGATTTGTGATAGAAATATTCATGTGTGATGTTTCAGAAAATTTACTGCGCTCGATGATTAATTAAGCCAATTAACAATTGGGAAGGACTCCATTGAGAAGTGTTATACGACCAGTCAGGCAGAACTCAAGAGACTAGAAAACTTACATGAAAAGTTATGGAAGGAAAGGCGAGAATCCAGTCATGAACTGGAACAGTACCGAACCTGGGCACAACGTGTCATTAAAGAGAAGGAGAGAATCATCAGTGAGTGAAGGGCTGAAAATTCAGGTAGGTAAAACAATTTTCAGCTTAGTGCATAGATACATGTGGGGATAAATTTACACCTCATGACATTGTTACTTTACCACCTTATTCTAGACTGTTAAATTCTCTCACTAAGCTTGTGCACACAGCAACTTAATCTCACTTGCCTGATTTATACCTCTTTCTTCTTGGGCCATTACCCATGTCTCTGCAACATTATGATACAGGGTGTCGAGCGATACGGGAAATGTGGGAAATATACGGGAATTTTAGTTACATGGGAAATCTTGAAAAGTATCATAATGCCAGACTTCTTAGCCCCCTAATGCTCGGTTGAGTCCTCCCGCTCAGCCTTCTATTTCGCCTGCAGACCGCTCTGCCACCCGCAATTTGTGCCACCGATAGAGCGCTAAGCGGGATGAGAATCCAGCCAACGTCGAATGCATGCTTTGCCTGGCCGACCGCCGCCCGTACCCTCTCCGCGCAGGGCTGCGAGCACTGCGCTTGTTGCTGACAATGACACACAGGAATCAGTCGCATTTTTATTCACAGAGGAGACCTGGGTTTCTCGACAAAAGCAGCCCTGTAAGAAGCTAACAGCTCAAGTTCTCAGAAAATTCCAGACGCGGATGTGCTGCAATTTCGCACCATCTGCCGAAAACAGTACATTCGTATCCTCTGTCTGAAAAAATCAGAGGTCAACTCATGCTCACAAGATGGCCCATGCTGTTTCTTGTGTAAACCCTATAGGGTTCGCTGTGACTCCTAAGTTGGCAGATGTTAGGATCGTCATTGCCCGGGAAATTCTTTGTAATCAGAAGAACTTGCTTTCTGGCGCAATAGCTGTCCGCACCAAGAGCAGCTACTCCGCACTTCTGAGACTGCCCTCCGTCACTGCGCGTTTGAAGCAGTTCGACGGAATAGAGCCACGGCTCGACGTGCTGTGGTCTGAATTAGTGGGTTCAGCACCTTCCTCAGTTCCTGCCAAAAACGATCTTGCAAGCTTCGTTAAAATGATACTGATTTTGTATCACAGCAATGCAACTCTTGTCCCTCAACAAGGAGTGTATGGTCGTCAATTACAATGAAGCAAGTCTGATTGGCATGCATACTGTTCAGGACGTTGTGATGGCAGCTGGTGGAGTAGAAAAGATAACCGTGAGCAAGAGTCCATACTGCACGAAACTCCTACGCCGTGTTAAAGGAAGCAACAGCTAAGGTGGCGGTCGAAAGAAAAGCCACGAAAGATCTCCAAGAATTGGCCACAAAAACAACAAAGAACACTATATTGGATGACGCCCCTTCTGAAGCAGAGAAAATTGAAGAGCAGATGAGTTCCCTAGTGAAGCTTTAAGTTAGATTATATTGTTTGTTTTATCTCATTTTGTGTGACTCAAGTTCCTAACAACAATCTAGTATTGACAAAGTGACTTATTTTATTTAGTGTATGACAGGCCTCCAGTTCCTATTCAGAAATTAGTACTGTCAAAAGAACTTAATTTTGTGCAGTTTATAACTGAAGTTCCTAGTAACAATCTTGTATTGGTCAAAGTGACTTCTTTAATTTCGTTTTGCATTATTTTATTTTCTATTACCTACTTTGATAAAATAAATCTAAATAAAAAGGTATTTGCGGCGTGTCGCGTGTTGATTTTTACTGTTATTAGCCTTTCCATGGTCTTCTTTCACAGGGGAGATGCACATACCAAATTGTTTAAAGTCCGTGTAAACACTCACTGCAAATGCGTCACACATGCATAATTTTCAAAACCTACAAAAAATATCTCGCACCTCGCGACATTTTACTATCAAACACCCATCACCAACATGTGGCTTCAAGATACACCACACAAGTGACAGAATTCTTCTCGTATAGGCAGGCATTGTTTCAGTCGCTTATTAACCAATGTCTGTGTCGGATTTCCTTTCATTGTCATTGTTTCATTACTTTTACTTTGCCGAAGTTCGACCGGAAGACTGCACACATCCCGTACAGCATGTACAGAAAGAAATACAGAAGGCAGTTTGTATATTGTGGTGGATGAAATGATTATTAACCTCGGCAATTTATCAAGCTCTGACGAAGACAATGATGGTAGTGATGATATGGACAGTGAAGGGTTGGAGGGTGTCAAAGAAACCCTTGCCAAGTGACTGTGTATAATTTATTTATTGGTGTCAGTTCGCTTGTGTCAATCGATAATAGAGCACAAGCTATTTTTTCTCGTCATAGTGTTCAAAATAACCCCCTGTCATTCAATAGCCTACAACTCGACAATGTAAAACCACGGCAATAATATCGCCAGAGAGGGGCTTGTTCGAGTGCTCAGTGCTAAATATGTACTTTACCTGAACTTTACTTTTGTTTATCACGAAAGCTAATATTAACCGTAGAGAGTCGTGATTCAGTGAATGTGCATAGTGTTATCTGTCAACTACTGTAGTAAGCTGTGAACGACCTCCACTCAGACTCTTGTTTCATATTAAAGGAGAATCATTGCATGGTGAGTGTTTTTATACAGAGAGTCCAGTTTGTATGTATCGGAGACCATCGTTAGCCCGCTCACCCGCGGCACGAGCCTGTCTCCCGCCACGCTTTTGCCGTTATGTCAGTTTGTCAAAAAAATTGGTCAAGGATCACATTGAAGTACTAATTTAAGTACAAATTCCTATACTCAATGCCGCGCGAGCGCCGCAAAACTGCAAAGTGCCTGGCGGGAGACAGGCTCGAGCCGCGGGCTAGCGAGTGTCTCCGATACATACAAACTGGACTCCCTGTATTCATTAGCTGTAGAGTGTTTGCCCTCTTTGTCGTATTTATTGAATTGAATACTGATGATGAAGGTATCATAGCTTCGGTGTGTAATTTATTTATTCATCTAATAGTATCGTATTTCTCTGTTTGAATGTCCTCGGCGTTGACTCAGGATCGTCTTTTAAAATATATTACGTATAATTGTACAGAAATAATTTCTGAAGTGTAGCGCTGCATATTATTCGAATCAGTTGATTTACAACAACACTAAAAACTGAGCAACACAGCTCAGCTGTTCCAAGCTCCCAACATATCCTTCGTGTTGTTTCCTTCGAAATACAGGGTATAGGTGAGAAGCATGCTCTGAATTCTTGCCGTCTGGCGGTTAGACGTAGGGTCTTGTTATGTGGCGACCTTGGGTTGCGGACAGGAAAAGTAGGGCAAAGTGACAGGAAGGCTATCACTACCGAATGCGCGGGGTTAGCAATACTGTATTTGTCCCATAATTTAAGAGTGTAATAGCGGACACACCTCCAATTTTACTACAAAATCATGATCTAAAAAGGGATAGTGGGTGGGTAACATCTATTACTACATGACCCCCAAAATATTATTAGTAGTGTAGAAAATTGTATCGCCTTGTTCCGGGCTCCTATAGGGCTTACATTTTCTTTCGATCTTTTATTTGCCATGCATTACCAGCATCCGGTTTAGTAGTCAGGTAATGGAAGCAATGGGAACTGTGTACTACAATATTTTCCTTGCATGTAACTATGCAAATTATTGTTGTTAGGAGAACTTAAAATATATCAAGAATGATATGATCTTCAGCTGTGTGCAGTGAGAAAGCTCTGCATGTGTTCATTCCTTATGTATTAATGATGCGAAATGTCAGGTAACGTCGTGTTGCATAGGTACAACACTCGTGGTCTCTAAATGGTGCACATTTTCCCGTAAATTTACAATAGTTTGTTTGAATTGCTTATAAGATCTTGACAAAGAAAGTGTTTCTCCAATTGGATGATTGTATTTAACAGTATGCACGTCGTATAATCATGGCAAGGTGGTTTTTTTTCTCTTTTCTCATAGAGCAACATTACATCGTAGTAGGCACGCAGCTTTTTGTATTTAGTTTTCTGGCAACTTTTTTTAAATTATTGACTAAAATATTTCTAAATTCAGACAATCCATACCTCCATTAGGATTCGGGTTCCATAATTCATGCAAAATGAGGTTCGTTTGTTTGTGTAATTGAGGTCATAACCCCCCCCCCCTTACCCATTTAGTGATTACCGTATAGGACTTCACGTAGACTGGGATGCAGATGTAAGTGAGCATTTTTTAAAAATGTTGCCAGTTGTTTGGTTTATTAACTTACGGTAATATTTTCCATAATTACTGAAAACTAGGCACGGTTGGATTTTAAGATGGAACCCCATGTGCTATCAAATATCGCTTTCTTGCAATACCTGGAATATGTATATAATTGTAAAATGATTATTGGTTAAATAAGTGTTAATAGATAGGCTATTATAATTATAATGATTAAATAAATATTAAAGAAGAAACGACGTGTTGTTAGAAAATTTTAGGCCTACCGGTATGGCGAATAGCCTATAACTCATAGATTCCGTCACAATTTAGCATTTCAACGGGTCACGTTAATTATAACAACCGGATAGCAAATTATAATAATATTCTCACATATAACATATTTAATTTGCACCAACTTATTGTAGTCTAAGATATGTTAGACCACTGCCGTTTGAAATATACAAATCCCACTCTTTGTAGTCAAGCTGATTAGGAGACACTTGTCTTTGGATTATTCATGAAAGGCCAACCCTCTAGTTCTTATTTCATAAGTTGAACGCTTAAAAACAAAACCACAATCCGAAATAATAAAGAAGATAATCACGAAGGAACGATTCACAGCCAATGAAAATCAAATGGAGATTCGCCGACCGGAAGTTTGCTATGCATAAGCTTCGGTGCCATTTTAACTCGAAGCTCTATACGGTTACGGTACCGTACAATTCAGTCACTTCCCGTAAATATTTATTATGTGACATTCTCTACTCGCTCAACCCTCCTCAGTAAAAGTCATTTATATCAGCTCTCCTCAGGTAAACTGTATTTTATGTGTGTTCGTAGCATCTTGTCCCATCTACGAAAGAGTTCGCGTGCGTGCATGCGAGCGATTTGCACACGCTATGAATTAAGCTTAAATCTCGCCATCACCAGTGGGCTGCGGAAGTATCTCCATAAATGCAGTTACACTTATGCCAGAAAATCTTGATTCGCGCTTTAAGGTTCATTTTTCAGCCATTCAGGAAGCGAACTCTAGTCTTAGACAGTTCTAAAATATACGGGAATTTAAAAACAGGTCATCGCTCGACACCCTGTGATCGTATTGAAACAAAATAACATTTATATGTGATTTCTCTTCACATCCTCAATCCACATCAGGCCCCTCACACCCGGGTGAAATTTTCCAGCTAGCTGCAATTATATAATCTTGTTATTTATTCACTCTCTCAATTTACTGGAATTTTTTAACAATCTCTAGTGGCTCTTCCTGTACTGTTATATGTCCTGTTGTTACTCATCTCTCTAGTTTTTATTATATTTGTATATAATATTTTATATTTCATCTTCACGTTTGGCCAGCAGCATGTTATCAGCAAACAACCATGTTTTCCATGTTTATCAACTGTACCTTCTCTTGATATTGTGTATCTCATCCACGACTATGAGAATTAGAAGTCGTGATGGCACACTGCCTTGTTGACCAGTCTTACCTATTTTTGTTCATACTCGGCATGTACAATTGTTCAAGCAAAGAAAGAACAAGCGTGCTCTTAGTAGCTGCACTGTTTTATCTTCTCTCCCTTTTTCCTTCCTTCCTTCCACCCCCGTCCCTCCCTCCTCCCTTAGCCAAAGCTAGTTCTGGAACTGTGCATTGACTAGGCGGAGTTCCTTTTACAGGTAATGCACATCAAATTAACCAGTTCACTCTGTGAGTGGTTCAAGAAAATCTGCATACATTGACCTTTCTCAGATGACTTAATATTCAAGTCACACATTTTCATACAGTTCACAATGTTGTTCACTTCTATAATTTCCACGTGCATTTTAATAAGCATATCAATACGTCTGCTCACTTCATGAATTAAGAAGGTTGTGGTGTCATAAATCATAGCTTTTCCTCTTCTGTCTTCATTAACAAATCAGCGATCATAGAAACTTTGAACAACTACTGTAGTATGTTCCAGAAAGATAATGATGGTGCCAAAATATTACCGTACTCAATTACTCAAAAAATGTTCATTATTATAATTTAGAAAATATAAATAAAATTCTGATCTCTTGAAACCTATCAAATATAGCTTCATAAAACTGTTACTCCCTGAATTCAATGGCTTCTCGATTTTCATTCCTTTCCCCAGTACAACATTCCTCGGTGTTGTGCATCCATAAAACAAGTCTGCTTGTAACCTTCATGTAGTTGATTGATTGTCAGATGTCATATCTCTATGACCAAATTATTTGGACCTTGGACTCTAGGATCTCCATATTCCCATCGTGTAATATATCAAGAAATGTTAACAGAACATGAACACAGGTTCTTATCTTTCATGCCTCAACATTAAAAGTGCTTCCAAATACCCAGGAAGAATGGAGGATTATTCACAACACAGTTCAAAATGAAGGTAATATTAGTAGTGTAGTATAGAGGCAAATGCTGGGACAGTACCTTCTGACAGGCCACGGCCGCTTCCTTCCACATCCTTGCCCAGTTTCATTCATCTTCATCCATTCCATCTCTCATCCAGACGCGCAGGTCGCCCACGGGCGTCGAATAGAAAGACCTGCACTCGGCCTCTCAGGAGGCCACACGACAAAAAAAAGTGTAGATAATCAATTTATTAAGTCCCGATGTCTGGATTGTCTTGGTCATGTAGAGAGGATGAATGAAGTAAGAACACCAAGGAAGATATTACATGGAACTATGGAAGGGAAGAGGAAACGAGGACGACCGCGCAAAAGATGGCTACAAGACTCGGGAGAAGACCTGAGAACTATGAGGGTTGGAAGATGGTGTGAGAAAACTCTAGAAGGGACGGATGGCGAGGAATCGTGAGAGAGGCCAAAGCCTACCCCAGGCTGTAGCGCCAAGTAAGTAAGTAATTAGTAGTGTACTGAATTAGTTCAAATCACAAGGACATGAAAACAATTGAAATGTCAGCTTTTTCCACTTCAAAAACCTGGCTTCTAAATCTTAGCCAAGAAATCTAATATTACTGTTTATACAAAAGTCTACAATGTTTTCTATGCTTGGCAATATTTGAAGGTAACATTGAATGTTTTACAATAAATAAGTTAAGCTCAAATCATGACCATAGAACAAAGAGGTTAGAAACTCTATCCCTTGTTCCATGGCTAGCTTATTATTCAGCTTCTGTAGATTCACTTCTTTTCGAATGTCATCATTTCTCAGTCTCTCTCTCCTAGTCTCCTGCACCATAATCCTCAGGAATTTCATTTCGTTTGCCTGTATGCTACTTTCTTCTCTCCTTGTCATCGGCCAAGTACTGGATGAGTTAGCCGTGGTCGTTGCGGCGTGGCTGCTGGCAGTCACTCACATCCGGGAGGCGAGGAGGTTCGAATCCCCCTGCCGGCAACCCTGAAGATGGTCTTCTGTGGTTTCCCAGGCAAATGTCGGGGTTGCTCCCTAACTATAGGCCACAGCCGCTACCTTCCAACTCCTCGTCCTGACATTCACATTTTCCTCCACAGACAACATTCCAAATGCGATGGTTCTTGTAGCTCATCCCATGGGTGTCCACATAGAAGCAGCTACTAACTGGCAAGCCCAACATGTCCTCGGACACCACCGGCACTAAAAGCCATACTTAAAATAACTTATTATAATAATTTTTAAAAACAATCGGCCAAGTTTCTGTTCCATACATCATTATTGTACATCACTTCTGTAGCCGTCAATGGTATGTCTTTATCCCAAATTAAACTTCGAACCTGGTGATAGAGCATATTCCCACAGTGTATTCTCTTGTTGATCTCCTTATCCAATCTTGCATTTACCATCTATTCACTTCCTAGGTATTTGAAGTGCTCTATTACTTCCAGTTCTACATCTCCAATTTTAACAATCCCTTTTCCTTCTATCTTTTCTCTTGTCATTACCATTGTCTTACTTTTCTCGACACTGATATTCATTTCCCGTTTCAAAATATTTTCCTTCAGTACATCCAACTGTTCTTGGACCACATTCCCTAATCAGAACATCATCAGCAAATAGAATTATGTTCATTCTTGTACCTGTGGTCCATCTTTTAGGAATACACTGGCCATAGGTGGTGTCATATGACGAATTCTGGATGAGGACAGATCAACTGCCGGTCGCACAACAGATCAAGAGCAGAAAGTGGCTCCTCAACAGGAGTTTAAGGAATTAAGTAAGTTGTACCTGTGTACGCTTCCTTTGTTGCCTTTAGTATATCATCCATCACCAGTATAAATAGCAATGGTGAGAGTACACTCTCTTGTTTTAATCCATGTTCCATTTCGAACCATCCTGTTTTACCTACTTGAATCTTTACACAGCTGCAACAATTACTGTCCCATACATCGCTTTTCTCATTTGTATTATTTCTTCTCCAATACCTTTCCAGGATTACCTTTTTCTGGAAAACGCAGGGAACACAGGGAATTTTAATTGCATAGAATAAACATAGTACAATATATTTCCCTCAATCGATACCAAACAAATTACAGTAAAACTTCACTTATACGATTTTCAAGGGACCAAATGAAAAAAAACGTATAAGCGTGAAAAACGCGTAAATGAAAGTCGCTAAATAAAAACTGCAAAATGTATGTGACATTATGGGTTATACAGGGACTTATATGCGACGCGGACCCTCGCTCGCGCCCGCCGCGAGCCGGTCCCCCGTCAAGCACTTGGCCGTAATGCGCTTCTTGGCGCCACAAATTTCCCTCCTTTGCAGTGTGCTTTAGCAGTGTGGGGTTCAGTTTAGTCAATTGTTCACACGTCTTTAGTGCTCAGTGTGATGTTCCAATGCGATTTTCATTACGTGAACGTGTGTAAATACCTTCATAAAGTACAGGAAATCTTTCGCGAAAATGAGCTTAAAGACTATATTACAGTTGAAATACAGTCAATCGGTGGTGAGGAACTTCAGAACGTAAATGACAATTTCATAAAGAGGTGCCAGCGATGTGTAGCAGTGAATGGCGAACATTTTCAGCACCAGCTGTGAACTACAATATAGGCTATAGGCCGCGCGAGCTCCGCATTACGGCCAAGTGCCTGGCGGGAGACAGGCCCGCAGCGCGGGCGAGCGGCGAGCGATGGCCCCCGTTAAGAAGTGAACAACAGCAATCGTAATGCACTTCCTCTTCCTTTCACCCATGTTCACTGCTATCAAGGTTAACCACAACTGAAGCACCGAACAAGGCAGAACAATGACTGCAGCAAGTGATGTTGTATTTCGCAACACACGCAACTTCAAGGTCGCTCTCGCCACAACATAGCGCCGCGCGAGGGATGGTTTCCGAGAAACGTACAGTGCCTGTCATAAGTTTCTGGCTCCAATATTTTTAGAGATTTTAGGTAGGGAAACCATTGTAAACGTATAAACGACGCATTTTTCTCTCGGGGACGTAAGATATGCGTATAAGCGTGAAAAACGAATAAATGTAAAACGTATATCGGAAATAAATTAACATGGAAAGTATAGGGATTTTGCCGGGACCAAGAAAAAAATCGTATAATACAAAACGTATAAGTGTGAATCGTATAAAAGATGTTTTACTGTATGTTTAACTGTATTAACACTCACATTCTTGGACATGTTTCGGGGCCATGCTGCTCCCTTCTTCAGCAACTTCATCTCCTCAATGTAATCGTGCGTTCTCAAAGAGATTTCATTATAAAAGATGCTCACACAATCAAACATTAAAAACAATCTTAAAAAACACTATATTAAAAAACACATACGTATAAACTTATACAACTATATCGAAACTCAGAATGTCTGTCACCCTGTCCATGTAAAATAATAATTCCTCTTTTACGTTGAAGTTGGTCCAATCGACTGTTTTGGTCTTAGGTATCAATCACTGTACATATTACGGAGTGACCGGTCCTTAAAATTATAGTGCTTGATACGAAGAATGGAACATGAACCGGTCCATGCGGCAATTTACGGACCATGATAGATGTAGTAAACTGCCAGTTTCAGTTTGCCAGTGAGCAAAGCAGACCAACGATAACACATCTGTTGTATATCCTTCAAATAGTGAGGTGTTACCTCCAGCGTCTTCAAATCTACGGTTGTTGAACCAAAATGACAAAGTTTTAAGCAAGTAACTTCCATTCACCCATAGCCACAAGGATTTTTCACACACGATTTTTTACAAGACACTTGTACAATGGGTCCTGTGTTTGTATTGTGATTTCAACGACGAAGGGCCTATGTCCTGAACTTCTGCACATAGTCGAATTCTTTAAGTATTTTATGTCCATTTTTAAATAACTTCAACGATTGTAAAAAGATATTTTTGTTTTTGTTTTTTAACAAGGTCAACACATAGACTGCCATATGAAATTCATTAATGTGTTTTGACTGAAGAAGGCTCACAGAGCCGAAACATGTATCAGATAGTGTAAGGACATCGTATAAAAACATTTTTGTATTGTAAAGTGGATGTATAAGGATTACAACGCTACCAGGAACTACATTTTCCAACCACCCCTAGCCGAGAAAACGTTACCTTACAAAAATGATAACAACTTTGTTTCTTGGACACACAAAATTGTGAAATTAATAAACCAGTTATACAACATTCCAATGTATATTGTGTTAAAATTTGGATTCGATGTAATGACGGGTTTGTGAGATAATAATTCTTAAATGTGACGCATGGTTGAAACACACTTAAAAACGTGCACTATTTGTGTTCCAACTGCGATAAAAAATATTAAAATATAAATTAAAAATTCCATACCTGCATGAACTAACGTAAAATAGAACGACGAAAATGATGTTATATTTTATGTAGGTCTATTGGTTACTTCACAAACAACCTTCAAACTCGAGTGCACATAATATTTTGGTCGACAGTAATCACCTCGATCCTTCAAGAATCATGTCTAGACCATCGTACCAAGTATTGACACTTTCATTCCCATACCGTAGGTCAGCTAGATTGGTAAGGTTGAAAATTTGCATAGAACAGCTGATAGAAAATTATAAAAAGGGAAGATTTTATGTTAGTGATGGTAATATTTTAATGTGTAAATTGTGTAATCAGCGCCTGGAGTGGCAAAAGAATACGATGCATTATATAGTTGGTTTCTGTTCGTTCACACGTATTTTTCCTATGTATTAGCCATTTTAGTGCTTACTGACAAATTATATTGTATAATGGTGTAGTTATCACTAATTCTAAATACCCTGAACTCCACTATAGCATTTTAGAGATCATTACGGTATGAGTTTAGAAAATATATTTCTTATCTTTCTGGGAGATCAACAGTGGATCTCATATTTTCAGTGAGACAGCTCCAGGAACACCACTACGAATTTGGAGAGGATCTGTTGATGGCCTTCCTGGACATCGAAAAGGCCTATGATAGTGTGTGTAGGGAGAAGGTTTGGAAAGCAATGGAAAACATGGGAGTGGAAAAAGAGACTGTAGGCAGAGTGAAGGAGATGTATTGTGGAAGTGTGAGTTGTGTGAAAGTTGGAGGGGAAAGAACAGACTGGTTAAGACAAATGAGTGGCCTGAAACAGGGTAGTGCGCTGTCACCCCTTCTCTTTATTGTGGTTATGGACGAGGTAATGACACGGATAGCAGGAAAGATAGGAGAAGATCTCATGGTCTGGGGAAACAAGGAGGAGGAAATTCAGGAGCAACTGAAGGCTTGGGAAGAAACAGTGGGAGAGTACGGATGGAAGTTCAACATCAGTAAATGTGAGATCCTGTTAACGACCAGGAAAAAGGACAGACCAATGAGTGGGATAACACTTGGAGGTGGACAGCTGAAGAAGGTGGAAAGTCTCAAGTACTTGGGAAGTATAGTGGAGGAAAATGGGAGAAATGACAAAGAGATTACGGAACGTGGCAGACAGGCAGAAAGCATTAGGAGCTTAGTGTGGAATAAAGATGTCCCACCAAAAAGCAAGGAAGTGTTATACAGAAGCTACTATATCCCGATACTGACCTATGCTTCAGAAACGTGGACAATGAAGATAAGAGATATAAGCAGAATACAGGCAGGTGAAATGAAGTTCCTGCGAAGTAGGATCGGAATAACAAGAAGAGACAGGGTGAGGAATGAAAAGGTCAGGGAAATGGTGAAAGAGGAGCCCTTACAAGGTAGGATTGAGACAGCAAGACTGAGGTGGTATGGACACTTAAAGAGAATGGATGAGAAGAAGATTCCCAAGAGGATACATGAGATGCAGATGCAGAAGAAACGACCAAGGGGAAGACCAAGAGATAGATGGCTGAAAGGAGTGGAGGAATGTGTCAAGAAGAGAGGCGAGGACTGGACCAGAGTGACAGCGGAGAGGTGGTGGGAAGAAAGAACTAAGTGGCGAGGCTTATGTTCCAAACAGACCCAGCCTGGGGCTGGAAACTGTACAAGATGATGATGATGATGATTTCTTATCTTACGAAATACTTTAGGGGCTGAAGAAGTCCAATGTGTTCTCAATCAATGCATCTTATTTGGGATTATACGTTGCTGCACTTACTTTAACTAGGTGAGATAGGTTGGTTGGTTCCTCTATTTTGGGGCTGCAACAACGCTGTCATGCAGCCCCGTGTACTTTGGATGTGTGTAGAATCTGCCTGATAACCGGTGTTAATTGTGATGGCTGTATTATTGAGTGTTATCTGTAATTCAGGTAAGGACTGCAGACAGACAGTTTTAAGTAATTCCTACTTTTGCTACGAAATGCTACAGTCAACGACACTTAGCTGCAAGCTTGGCTAATAGATGCCACCGCAACCACAACCTGGCGGTGAACGTTGGAACTTAAAAGCGTTAATCAAATTCAACCTACAAATATTACCTTCACAAGAGTGTAGTTTGTGGAAGGTTCTTATACATCACGTAAATCTATGACATGGGCCCACCGGCTTTACTTCCCTCGGAAGGAAGGCATAGTGAGGGATTTTAACGCTCTTCAAAAAGCCAACGTCTTCGGCCGGGTTTGAACCCGCGACCTTGGGCATAGAAGCTCAGCATGCTACCAAATACACCACGAAAGCCGCCCAATATGAGATAGGCATGTCATCATCATCATCTTGAGCAGTTTCCAACCGCTGGTCGGGTCTGCTTGGAACATAAGCCTCTCCATCGTTTCCTGTCCATCCACCATCTCTCGTCATTTACTGTGTCCCAGCACACTCCTCTTTCCTCCACACTCTTCTTAACTCCTTTTGTCCATCTGTCCCTTGGTCTTCCCCTTGGCCTCCTTCCCGTCATTTCCATTCCAAACATCTTCTTCGGTATCCTCTCCTCTTGCATCCTCCTCACATGTCCATACCATTGTAGGCTAGATCGCTCTAGATAGGCATGTAAATACAGCAATACTATTCCCTAATATGCAGCTTTAGTAGCCTACACACTGACCTATGTACATGCATAAGCTATTTCTCATTAATCACACCATTTGTGCGGGGTTTAAAATCGTAAGTATATTTTACTCCAGAATGATGACTTTATATTCCAATCATTAAATAATTTAAATATTGTTTCCTTTCAAGAAGGTAGATGCATAATTTTAAAAATGAAAGAGAACTATGTGAACAAGACGTCTTAATTACATCCATTACAACAAAAATAAAGACTATCAGGAAAGTACTGTAATTGTGAGACTAGGTCCTTGAGCAATGTGCATATACAGCCCTCTTTGTTATTGATGCATTCTCTACTACGTTATTGTACTCCACAGTACCTTTCAACTAGATTTACAGTGAGTTAATATTTCACTTAACTTCAGACCACAGGAGAACTATGTCTTAAACTCACTTAGGGGCAAAGTGGATATACTCTTCAAAATATATTGGCATGTATCTTTCTATAACATGTAAATACACCTGCCGGGCAACGCCGGGTAAAATAGCTAGTATCTATTATCAAGGACAGTGAAGAGGCCAAAAACTTTAGTCGGCAAGGACTCGCATTAAACCCCATTCCTATGATGATTTCCGCACGTATCGATAAAATTAATTGCAATAACATGACAGTTAAATAATGTTTTCTATATAACAAAGCCCATTTATTATAACCTATAGTTTTCATGAATTATCAACGGATCTTGTTCATAATATGAGTTACATGCAGGTTTCATATGTTTCAGACCCACTTCGAATTGAGAAAAGGAGAGAACCTTCTGCAGTGGCTCTGAAGAAAAACATTATCGACAAAGAAATGGATCTGAGGTGCCTTCGGATCCAAACCCTGTTGGCGCAAGAAAGAGAACTGCACAGTAAGGGAGTCGGAGAGAGTAATTTGAAGCTGAAGGAGCAAAGACTCAGATTAGAGGAGCAGGATTTGAGAATCCCGGAACAGAGACTGAAAGTACGTTCTATAATAAATAAAAGTAATTACCGTACATAAATTTTCTTTTAATTTGTAGAAAATAAACAAATAAATAACAGGTGATGTTAATTAGCTTCAACAATAATTGAGCATGTATTGTTAAACTTGAGTAATTACAAAATGTTATAAGACACAAACAGGGCGGCCGTGTCTATGCATATTAAGGCTATGCCACTAATGCAATCTTTAAAGCAATGTAATTGAAGGGAGTGCTATGCACCAAATAGAGTAGTTCCTGCTATATTATTGGTCACAGACCAAGTTTAAACTCTTAACATTATTTATATAAAACTTTCAATTATTGCGAAGACTAGATTAAATGAGCAAGTACACGGTCTTTCATATAAAATAAGAGCGCCAAGCGGCGGCTTTGTTGACCGCAGCTGCGGTCACCTTGGCCGAGCTTGTGGCACGCCAAGGCCCCCTGCTTTAAGCATGTGTACAATCCTATATGATGCAGCGGCCTTGCTAGCGTGTGTACAATGCTGAATTCTTACTTTAGTTAGTTATTGTTGATAAAACCGAAACCCCTACTTGTGCTAATTTTGTGAGTGATTTATTCGGAGACCTTTCAAGAATCTCGCCAATGTCATCTAGCTAATCCTCTGTTAAAACTGTTCGTGTGAGGCATGTTTTTTATTGAGCACCGACCTAGTAGTGTCAAACTTATTTGCAATTACGTGAATCTGTGCTAGTGAAGGTGGTACTTCATCAGGAAATTGCTGAACAAATGCATCACGTACCCGCCGTGCCGACTCTTACTTAAAATAAATTTTACATAAAAAAATACGATGTTGCAATGATAACTGTCTCACCATGTTAGCACTTGAGGTTTAGACTGGCGACTGAAAACCTGCACGCTTATTGCAAGGTTAAGGTTGGTAATGTCAATCTGTTATTTTTATACAGTCCATCGGAACTTGGGGGGGGGGGGGGGGGGGGGGAGAACAGCCCTCGTATATACCATGCGCGCGCTTTCAACACTACAGCAGGTGGCCGTGGTGCGCCACAAGCCCGGCCAAGGTGACCTCAGCTGCGGTTAACAAAGCCGCCGCTTGGCGCTCTTATTTTATATCAAAGACCCTGTATATCACATATTAAGAGTGCCTCAACAACACAATTAGAAATGACAAGAGTTACGATAGAAAAACCTAAGTTCTTATTGGGCACAGCAGTAATTGCTGAGAAATTTGAACTACCATTTGAAAATGGAAAAGAACACATATAAGGGCCTTAACGGCAACAGAATGATAGCTTGCAAGCCTTGTAAAATTACATTAGATTTGAGGTGTTTTAGCTTCGAGAGAAAGTTCCAACTTTCCATAAGTTACACAATGGGCGTTTATTTCAATACCCCCCCCCCCCCTATGGGTAGGGGGTTTAGAATACACCCATGGTATACCCTGCCTGTCGTAAGAGGCGACTATAGGGGGAGACCTTGGCTATACTTGATGGACTCCGCATTGGTTTGTGGGTGGGAGGGAGCGAATACATCCACGGTAATCCCTGCCAGCTGTAAAAGGCAACTAAAAGGGTTTCTCGGATCGGTCCCCTTTCGAGGGTTTGACAGACAGCTCTAAAAGACATACATCCTCTTTAGGTTATATCGCACTTCTTTCCGTTAATGCTTTCAGGGTCTGGCAACCAAAATTTCTATATGTGCGTGCTCTTAGGGGAAGGGCCACTTACACGTGCGACTATGCTCCAATGCCTGTCCGGTGTAGGCCAAGCCAACATGTGGGTGCGCCATGAACACGTACAGTAGTATCTGCCGGACTACGCAGGTCCCCGCACAGCCGGATGTCAGAGCTGTAAAATCCAGTATATGCTGAGGGGTACATGCCGATACGGCAACGTAAAACATCGGACTCCCGGGCAATGTGTTCCGAGCTAGGCGGGCCTTGCCCTGGCTGGGTAGCACCTACTGTGACGGCCCGTGATCGGATGTCGGTTGCATTCGGGGAGGAGGATCTAGCCATGGGTTCTAAAAGAAAAATCCCCAAACAGGGAGGTCCAACACCCAAGTCTTTAACTTTTGATTCCCTATGGGGATTAACCCCTTGGGAACAGTCTGTTCGCGAAAATCTGGGTGCTAACACCCCCAAGTTTCTGGTTTCAACCAGAACAGATGGGAGTGATTTCATGCTGGATCTGTTTTGATTTCTCCCCACATAGAAAGGGTCTATGGTGAGCTTAAGAAAGTGCAAAGGATGAGGGACAGTAGCTTGTTGCTCAAGACCAGGACTGGTGAGCAAGTTGAACAACTTTTGCAATGTGACCACTTTGGCGAGATCTCCATCAATTGCGTCAATACGGGGCAATATGACGATTTCAGTTCTCCACCGCTAAGACCTCGGTTGTCCTTTTCTGCCTAAAGCGCACTCTCCATCCCGATCCTGTGCTTTATCTGGAAAATGTAGCTTTGCCTGTTGTTGCTGCGTACCGGTTCCATGGGCTTCTTTTCGACCTGAAGTTACCGTGGGAGAAACACATGCGGTGTTGGAAAACTGCCTGTGTTAGGAAACTCAACATGTTGCTGTTTCTTCGCGGCACATCGTGGGGGGCAGAACGTGCGGTGCTCCTACTTTATTATACGGCCCTAATTTTATCATGTCTTGATTATGGCAGTGTAACATATTGGTCGGCCCGTAAGTCAGCGCTTGCTAAACTGGACAGCGTCCACCACGGCGGTGTGAGGCTGACGACGGGAGCCTTTCGGACTAGCCCAGTCGTCAGCTTGCTCGCCGAGGCTGGTGTACCTCCTTTACACCTGAGGTGCCAACAAGTACTGCTGACCTATGTTGCAACCATCCGACAGATGCCACTTCATCCAAGCTATCCCAGTTTGTTTAACAATCCGAATGGCCGGCTGTATGGTGCGCTTCCTCGAGCCACTCGGCCGGCGGGGATTCGCTTGGATGACCCATACCCACAGTTCCGATTTCCTTCTGTCTCCTGTATCGTCCGAGTACCTAGCAAGGCCCCTCCGTTGATGGTCTCTCGCCCTGATATCATCCTGGATCTGCACACCGGCCCCAAGTCGGACACGGGCTCCTCCGTCCATCGGAGGCTGTTCCAATCTGTGGTGGACCGGTATCTAGGATCAGGGCTTCTATTCACGGACGGTTCGAGGGTAAACGAGAAAGTGGGCTGTGCATTTGTGATTGATAATCGTCGGTTTCTCTTTTCACTTCCCGAGGCCTGTAGAGTGTACATAACGGAGCTCTATGCCATCTTAGAGGCTCTGCGGTACACGTTATCAAACGTTCACCAGCACTTCCTTGTGTGTACGGACTCGATAAGTGCGCTGCAAGCGATCGATGTGTGTTTTCCGAAGCACCCGCTGGTCCAGCGTGTGCACGACCTGCTAGTCGGTGCGTGTAACATTGGAACCGGGGTGACCTTTGTGTGGCTTCCCAGCCACATGGGTATTGCGGGAAACGAGCTTGCGGATCAGGCGGCGAGAGAGGCAGTCGCACTGCGCTCACTACCGTATAAGGTGCCTGCTAGTTATGTACGCTGTCAGTTGCGACATTCTATCCTGTCGCATGGGGAGGAAGCGTGGCGTGCCATGCTCCTGCCCAACAAACTGAGAGGCATCAAGGAGACAACGAAGGTGTGGAAATCTTCCTTCCGATCTATCCGGTAGGAAGCTGTGGTAGTCTGTCGACTCCGGATCGGCCATGGGATTGCTACGCACTCCCACTTGATAAGAGAAGACCCCCCCTGTGTGTACTTGCGGCGCCCACCTTACCATGGCACACAATCTCTTGGAGTGTGGATCTACGAAGGATTCTCCAACTGCCTAACACCCTGTCCCTTATTCTCCATGATGACGGGCCGTCAGCAGACCTCATCATCCGGTACATGAGGGAGAGTGGTTACTTATTTAAGTTTTAAATTTGAGTTAAGACTTTTAATTCAGGTCAAGTCTGTTTTATGTTTTTTATTGCGTTCATCTATTTTATTGTTTACTATGCCTTATTTGTTTTATGTTTTTTTACCACCCCACTTTTACTATTTTTTATTCAAATAAGGCATAATTGTTGGGGCTCACTGTCTGTTTTGTATAAACTTTCATCCATGGCAGTGGGCTGTTATTTTTTTTACCTTCAGCCTTTCATTTCATGCCATTTCATTTCAGTAGGGGCCGATAACCTAGATGTTAGGCCCCTTAAAACAGCAATTTCATCATCAAATTAGAAATCTGACCTTGCACAACCTGCCAACTTATGCTATACATTCTTTGCTAGACAGATCGAAAAAAACTAATTGTTGAAAATGATGTGCAACATAATTCAAACACTGTCACTAGATTTCGCATTAAGCTATTGACAAAATAAAATCCTTCCTTCTCGCAGTGTTTGATGGCTATTGAAATACAATGGGAAGTACATTTGAGGTAGAAGAAAAGAAATTAAGAAAGTGGAATTTTAACGGTTTTGAAGTACACCGTGAAGAACAATCTTGAGTGAAATTTATCCAAATACAAGTATTGATCTTAGAATAGTTGTTACTATTCCCATCACAGTGGCTGCCGAGAGAAGTTTCTCAAAATCAAAATTAATTAAAACCTATCTCGGAAAAACCATGACCCAAGACTCAGCACTCCCAATCTTGTCCATAGAAAATCAATTGACATCTGGTAACCATTTAATAAAAGACTTCAGCCAGAAAGAGAGCAGAAGATTTAAACTAGAGCATTTTTTGTTACTGCAACTTTTTGAAATAGTAATACTGTACTGTATTTTAAAATTATAATATTGCAATTCACTCAATTTATTTCTCTTACCGTATTTCCTCGCATAATCCGTCGCACCCCACTTTTCAAACACTAAAATAGGTTTATAAAATTTCATCGCATAATCGTCGCATAGCATGTTCATATTTGTGCGCCAGTGAGTAGCACACGCTGCCGCGACTTTATAACCTGCCGCGACTTTGTCAGACGAAAAATATATCGTCTTTATGCTTGCGGGCAATGAACTGTGACGCGAGCGGCAAGCTTCGTCACTTAGCACATTCCGCGAGCGTATAATCTGGCGTGATCTTGTCAGGAGAAAGTAATCTTGTCTTTATGCCTGCCGGCTATGAACCGCGACGCGAACGGCCAGCGCACATTCCGCGAGCGTATAGGCCTAATCTGGCGTGGTCTTGACAGGAGAAAGTAACCTCATCTTTAAGCCTGTCGGCTTTGAACCGCGACGCGAACGGCCAACGCACATTCCGCGAGCTTATAGGCCTAATCTGGCGTGATCATGTCAGCAAAAAGTAATCTCATCTTTAGACCTGCGGCCTATGAACTGTGACGCGAGCGGCCAGCGCACATTCCGCGAGCGTATAGGCCTAATCTGGCGTGATCTTGTCAGGAGAAAGTAATATCGTATTTATGCCTGCGGGCTATGAACCGCGACGCGAATGGTCAGCGCACTTTTCGTGAGCTTATAGGCCTAATCTGGCGTGATCATGTCAGCAGAAAGTACTCTCGTCTTTATGCCTGCGGGCTATGAACTGTGACGCGAACCTTCCACGAGCTTATAGGCCTAATTTGGCGTGATCCTATCAGGAGAAAGTAATATCGTCTTTATGCCTGCCAGCTATGAACCGCGACGCGAACGGCCAGCGCACATTCCGCGAGTTTATAGGCCTAATCTGGCGTGATCTAGTCAGGAAAAAGTAATCTCGTCTTTATGCCTGCGGGCTATGAACCACGACGCGAATGGCCAGCTTCGTCAGCACATTCCGCGAGCGTTAACCTGTCGTGACCTTGTTAGAAGAAAGAACCCTGTCTCTGACTGTGGGCTATGACTCACGCTACGTGAATGACTGGCCCGTGCAACAAATAATGATACAGTATATTCTTTGAAATTAAATATTTTTCGCATAATCGTCGCACCCTGCTTTTTTTTTCACGAAATTTTGGCCAAAAAAAGTGCGACGATTATGCGAGGAAATACGTTATTCCTAGATTTTATTGACCCCCCAGACCCTCTCTCCCGAAGTAAGGGCCTGTCAAATCGCGTACCGCACAGGGCCCCGCAATAGCTAGCGCCGCCACTGGATCCAAGCACTGAAGATCAAAATCTCCGATATGTTATTAAGATGATATGCTCAATATAGTATGTTAATATGAAACTGTTGAGGTTTGGTGGATTCTTGCAATTCGCAAGACTGCAGTCAACGGAATGAACAATTTCCATTGAATCCTTACCCAACAAGCCTCAGTGCCTTCAGGCAGCGCCATATTGCCCGAGCGAGAATCTCGAGAATTATCGTCATCGAGCCCACGTCACTGGTGATATCAGTTCCGGAACCAGCATTTCCGTTCTTCATTCTCATCCAACGTGACCGATCGGAACTCCGGAGCTTTTTGCCCGGCTCTTGTGTGCGTTTGCGTGTGCCCTCCGTAATAAATTCTAAACCACTGACATCATCATCATCATAACGAATAGAAATAAGAAGTGATATCACTGGCCTGGTCCGCCGCAGTGCAGCGCTGGCTCCGATCTGTGATGTAAGTTAGCATTAGCGCTTACGAGACTTATAAAACCTTGCGACCTGTTTTACATGTTAAAACACCGCAAGATATCCTCATAGGCGCTAATAAGTTCGTCATCTCCACTTAACTTTACTGTGCCCAATTATAATTTAATAATTCGTCTCCTGTAATAGTCCAGTTTCGACAATAAGCGAAGACAGAGAGCAAGTTCAAAATGCAATTAGTTTTGCCAGCTATCGGTAAATTAAAAAAAAGAACGGAACAATTAACCTCGCTATCAGAAAGGATTTCTTCACATTGTTACACATTTTACATTCCCTTAACAGACTTGCAACACAGAAAAATAAGCCGTACGAACGCAACTTTCAACTTTACCGTAGATTACTATAAAATTCAATAATAACCAAAAATTTCACTCCACAAACACCAAAATCAGTACTACCATCATTTCAGAAGAACTTAACATTAAACAGACATAGACGGCGTAGTCATTACCCCTTCATAGAGTAGGCTATTGTCTAATACTGATCACACCTCCTTCAGCATTATGGTACATATATGTTTTTTAACTCATTTTCTTTTTATTCTCATCCCTTTCTTCACAGAAGTAGTCTTTAATGGCATCAAGTGCTTTTTTATTTACACCATAATGGACAAATACTTAAGCAAATTAGGAAATATATGTGGAACAGAATAGTCTTTCAATCGCCAGTTGGTTCTTGGGAGAAGTAATACTTCCTTCCCTTCTATCACAAATTTGTCAAATTTAACATTTAAATCTTCTGAAAAGTGAGCATCACAGAGTAGGACTTTTCAGTAAGTTCCCTATCCTTCCCTGGTATGGCCCATTTGCACTTGATAAAACGTTCCTAATCTTTAGGAGGTTTGAAAAACCGTCTGACCTCTTTACAGTCCCCATAGCTAGATCTGCATCCTGGTAAAAAAGAGCAAGGCATCTTCACTACTCACATTAAGCACTCATGAAAATGTAAGGGCTAAACTGCTGTTTACTTACATTAAATAACAATAAAATTAACACACGAAGATAACGTCAACACACGACAAGAAATTAAATTCCATTTCAGTTATTAATACTATGTAGTAATAGTGTAAGCACTTGTATATCAATAAACTTTTGCACAGAACACCACCGAAACACTCCGACCGATTAAATACTTATTATATCGCACATAAACATATGTGGAAATCAAATCTCAAGTCGGCTGTAGCTCTGCGTAGTGGCGAGTGCCAACCCGATCCGTATTCATTACCTGCTCTTGAGGGAGAAGAGATCACACTTTATATTCTATTCGTTATGCCGCTGAAGCGATTTCAACGATACTCAGTAAGGACATAGTGTAACGTGTTTTTCGAGGGGTTTTGATGCAACTGGCATAAGTCAGTAGGAAGCCATTCTATATTTATTTACGCGGCAAATTGTTCAGCCAAGAGAATTTTTCATGTTAATTTATTATTATTATTAATTTATTATAATTATTATTAAGATATTTTCGGAGCATTTTATAAAAATTATAAGCATACAGATAGGTTTTCTATGTCTTAGAAAACGCTATCAAGCAAATTATTACGAACGACGATATCATAGAAAATTATCTGATTACGGAATTTTACGGAGTTTTGTCAGTTAGGGTATTTGAGAGACATGACTCACTGGGAATTCAAATGCAAGCTGATTCCTGTCGAGAAGTATTACGCAAGGCTGGGTCGCAAGGTCTAGAAAAGGCGAATTGTCGAAACGGAACTCTCGCGCGCCGAGTGTAATGAGGCAGAGGAGGGGAACTAGCGGCGTGCTCAACCAATCAGTGAGGACCACGCAAGCTGAAGCCGGCTGAAGAGTGGGGGAGCCGACAGGTGAATATATCGTTCGACGCGCCGTGAGACGAGGACAATCTGTGAAATACTTGAGGAGTATGGGTGCGCGTCCGAGTGGCTCCGATGTTCGGTGGAGTTAGCGACAATCTGTGTAGAACTTACAGAGTACGGTCGCAAGTGCGTGTCGCTCCGATGTTCAGTGGAGTTAGCGACAAACTTTTGTAAAACTTAACCAGTGCGGTTGTACGAGTGTTTGGGTCCGAGGTACGGACCATAGAATTATCTAATCTACCAGAATCTCATCAAACATCGACGAAGATGACGACATCCAGGAGACTGTGGGAAGCTCACAGCATCATCCAGTACGAGGGAAATGCTTTAGCAATTTCCAGTGGTAAGCGCAAATGACGCGGAAATACGCAATCTCTCATTTTTCTTTGTTTTATATTTCATAATTCAGTAACTTCATAGCTTGGAAATAAGAGTAAAATCAATTTATCAGACACCGTTTTCACGTAATTTTCTATCGGTAATATTAAAATCGCAACGCTCCAATTTAAATTTTATACTTATTAGTATTATTAATTTTGCTATACTTGTTTTATATAATAAATTCATTTCTTTTACAATGCAATCTTTGCTTTCAGTAGGTAGCATTAGATATAGACCAATTCCTTCTCCTGATACAATTGTTTGTTGGGTTAATGATCAAATCATACCACGATCTGAGTGAATAGAGTCTTGAAGGTGTTCTGCCAGAGCTAGACGTTGTTAAATACAAATTTAGATTTCAACATTGGGTTGAGGTCTTGGCGCCCATTAAAACAACATAGCTTAGGCAAAGGTAAACTGCTACAATTATCACCCAACAGTGGGCTAGCGAAACTGCTACATTTGTCGCTACCAACATGGGGTACTAAGAACCGTTTCAATAGTACTATTTCTTCCAACCCCGACCGTGCTCTTCAAAATTTATTATGTCTCACCAATCCAACATGGTGGCTGTGCAAAATATTTCTCCGGCATTCTATATCTCCGAAACTATTACTGTTATCACTGGAAGTTCAACTATGTGATTTTGAAAAACCTGTTAAGTACAAAATAAACATCGCGGCCAAGCGAATGTGAAGCATTTAAATAGACTTTTCCCGCGATTTATCCTTTCGAGCGCAGTGAAACGTGGTACAGCAAATGTTTATAAACATTGTAAAGCACTGACATCTAATTTAGTTCAATTTTTTACATAACCTCAAGAGCGTGAGATTATTTGAATCCATAGTGGATTCTTGTAGGTCTGTATTGACAAGATGATTGAAATGGCAAAATGTCGAAGAAACTGTCAAACATCAAGTATATTGAATTTATCAAGAAATGCAGAGTACATAATCTTCTACCAGTTCATATAAAGTCCTTCCAGAACAGAAAATTTAACAATAGCGTTTATACCCGAATGTAAGACGACCCCGAATATAAGACGAGGCCTAGTTATCAACTGCCTCTTACAGATTTTTTCAAAAAAATACTCGCTAACTCATAACTTGCACAATATATGCCCTTAAGGTCGTGCTTTCGTTTTTATAACGTCTCGTGTTATCGGAAATCCTTCTGCCCTCTTTTCCAAGACATACTCTATAATATCTTTGTTCAAGAATGGGAGTGAAATGCCATGTCCTGTGGTTCGGATTCCACGTAAAAAGGAGGTCCCGTGGCTCATGATCTCAAGATTAACGGTCACGTTAAACTACAAGCTTCCAAGCTTTTTAAATTAAGATACGTTGATCACTCAATTACTGCTCATAAAACTGACTGGTTGTTCGTGTAAAGATTGTTTTAAAACATATTTCCGTATGCTTTCGAACATAAATTTATCCGCTTAAAATGACGTGTATGCGTAAATCCTAACCTCAAAATGTACGCTATTCGTATATGCATGGTAATTAAACATAACAAACCATATTTTAATCTTCATTAATGCATTGATTTGTTGCTAGTTACAAGATGCCAACACCACATACTACTTTTCAAATAATAATAATAACAATTTAAAAAAAAATTTAAATACCCTGAATATAAGTCGACCCCAAATTTTTATAACACAAAAAGTGGGGAAAAACCTCGTCTTACATTCGGGCATATACGGTAATTTTGAAATCAGAACACAGCAGATAATAAATAATAAAATTTTACAACGTGAATTGAAATTCCTTCACATAAAAAAGAATCCAATTAACACTAGTTTGTATAATGCTCATCTAGCAGCATTCAACTTGTCTGAGGGGAAGGAATGAGATTTATTCATGAATCCGGTCATGCAAACTATAGATTTTCTTGCAAACAAAGACGTTGCACATTGGACGACAAATTCAATCGCTTGATAGGTATTAGAAACGCGGAGGGGACCAAACGGTGTGAACAGATCACGTTTTTCATAAACCAGTCAAAAAACTGTCCATCATTAATTTTAATCAAGACTAAATGAACATTTTGTAAAAGGTCATGAAATTTAATTGGAATTCAGCACGTAACAGAAACCACCTCACTATGTTAATTGCGGAATCAGAAACGGCTATTAAAAAACATCCTCAGGTTATGCATGCCAGGCATAACGTCAATAAGAAAATCGGTAGTAGTTCAGAACAGACTGAATGGAACATTGAAGTCAACAATACCACTGACGTCGTCAACCTAAGGTATAAAATACAGCACATCAATGTTGTTAAAACCAAAGCCGACACAGGCAACACCACAGTCATAATGTGCAAGGAGAATTATGTCAAAGAAATGGAAGATTTCCTTAACAGTTCCAACTTCGAAAGATTAAACAAAGATCCGGCCGCAATAACGCAAAAGAAATTGAAACAATTATTAAATCATACCAATTTTATTCTGGATGACAGTCAGTCAAGCTAATTGGTCATCATGAATCCTAGTACAGTGGAATCTCGTTAGCACGTTCTCGGTTACGGCGTTTCCCCGTTTTGCGCGATGATTTTCTCAAGTCCCAATTCTACAAAATACATGTTGATATATCCCCTTAATACGTTCTCTATTCCCGCTTACGACGATCAAATTTCCGTTGTACTCTTTGTTAGTGAACCGTATTTTATTCTTATTTCATTATAAAATTCGGCTTCTGGAAAACACGACGTGATATTGCCTCATATTCTCTGATAGGTATTGACAGTGTAGATGATTTCATTGTGTTTGACAGCGTAGAAGCGGCTATAGCTATGACGCAACGCAGGTGACGTGTCTCTCTCCTGCTGCCCTTCACCCCCTTCCCTTTGTTTATATCTCACGTAGGCGCACTATTGTCTTCTAATTCTTAGTGTTCACGTCCAGTTATGACCTATTTTATTGCGTGTTTCATAATGGATAAGAAGAAAGTACGGCAGATAACTAATGTTGAGAAGATGAAATACATTTGAGACTTGGAATGCAATCCTCACATGAAGCGTGTGGATATAGTCGAAAGTGGAACATTCCTCCGTCTACACTGAACACGTTTCTCGACAAAAGGAAGGAAATAGAACGTGCGTTTGAAGAAGGGATGAGCGGCAAAAGGAAACGTGTGTGAGAGGGACAGTTTCCTCAACTAGAAGGCGCTTTATTGAAGTGGTTCAAGCAAGCCCGTGCTTCAAACATATGCGAGCGCGGTCTCCGGCAACAGAGCCGTCACTGGCGGAGCGCGAGAGCGAGAATATCCTTGCTGATCAATTATAAAGAAAGACCCTGTATTATGTGTTTGGAAGCGGATGGGGAACATTTTCAGCATCTACTGTAAATCATGGCCAGTAAAACAGAACTGCATGGTAGGCTACTGATTTTAAGCACCGTATTCTGCCGTAGGCCTACATATGCGTGCGCGGTCGCCGGCAACTGAGCCGTCACTGGCGAGCGCAAGAATGTCCTAGCTAAGCAAAAATAAAGACCCTGTATTATACTGTAGTGTAGAGGTACAGTAATTCATTTTTGTTATTTATTCCGTGTAAGTTACTGATAACCTATGTTTATGTCGTGACTGTAGTAGTGCATACAATCACTTACTAAGGTCGGCGATTTGACGTCCATATATACGCCGCGTTCTTTCTTATACGTTGTAAATGCAGTATGGAGTTTTTCGGTAGTACGTTTTCCCGCATATGACGTCCAAATTTTTCAGTCCCTTGAAAAACGTACTAACGAGATTCCACTGTATACCAACACTGAGAGCTCTTCCAAAAACCCATTAAATCAACAACCCCATCAGACCCATACTGAATTACAGCAGTAGTCTGATCTCTAAAGCTGCTCAATTAATACAACGTTTCCTTAAAACTCATTATAAATTGAAGGGCGACACTAATTTCAGGAATTCCATTCATTTTTTTGAGTTGAACAGACATTTAGTCACCAACGACTCCCACTCAATGCATATGCAGGGTGTCGACGACCCGGGAAAACCTGGAATTCTCAGGGAATTATGAATTTCTGGAATAATCATGGGAATAGCAGGGAATTTCTTTGTTAATCAAGGATTCTTCTCAGTTGGCTATATTCCGTAAAAGTGGAAGCAATACTTTCGAATTTCGCGGGAAGTTATCGCTCGCTACTGATGACAGTGCTCAGCCAATGAGCAGTGACTTCTCAAGCTCAACTGAACGCATGATGTGGCAACCTTTCCATTCGCCTTCTGTGCAGGAGCCAACTACGCCATTTTATTGGGCCTTGAGCATTTTGTTCGTTGCGATCGGTATTGCCAATTTAGGGATTTTATCGGTAGATGCAGCAACTTTGGCGACAAAATATTTTTAATTTAGTATTGTTTATACTTGCTTCGCTCGGAAACAGTTAAGAATGCATTTCGTGACGAGCTCTTTTTTCCCTCCGATGTCAATGAACTACGACCTAGGCCTATATCCGTTTTACGTCTTGGCATGATGGATTAAAATCACTGTCTGGACTATCCTTTATATTATCATGGAGATAGCATGAGCAACGAATTCTTGTCGGACGTAATTTAATTGCGAGGTGCATGCAACACAAATCCCCCTCCCGTCCAATCTAAAAACACGTATAGTGGACGATGTATTGAAGATAGAGATATGCTCTCGCGGACTTTTTTGTAGAACTTTTCATGCTGAACAATTCTTACACACGTAGTATATTGATATTTTCAACGGTTTGCCCAGCGTAAGCTTAAAAAGCGAACGGATGCCTGTTTTTTTTTTTTTTTTTTTCGACCTTATCACTGATATCGCTACTGCATGGCTTCCTTTGAACATAAATATATATATATATATATTTTACTAAGTAGAGATTTAGGGACTATTTAAACTCCCGTTAGCGACCGAATTTTGACTACTACTGGGTGATAACGGGCTACGTTAATTTACTTAGTTTTGTATTCGTGCGCGGATAACCGGCTACGTAAATTAACGTTTTCTTACAGTGCTTCCTTCTTGTGTAATTTTCTCCTCTCCGCCGTTCATTAATCAAAATACTACGTGTTATTTACGAACTAAGGCCTTTGTTCAACGAAATGCAGATAGGTATATTGTTGTCTTAATAATGCTTTCAGTACTGGAAGTGAGGTTTTATAACACTCAGTTACCGCGTATATTGTCAAGTGTTAGCATGGCACGCGCGGAACTGACAGTGCGATAATCAGTTCTGACGAGTCTGTTGACGATAATAATACGAGTGAAAATGACAATGGTAGCAGTGAAAGTAGTGACGATGAGGTTGATGGTTGGACAAGTAAGTAAAGTTACACGTATTTATGTTCCATCTTACTTCTCATGCTAGGTGTACTTCAGTTGCCCGGTTCGCAGTAAGGAATAGAGTAGCGCGCGCCCGGGTAACAATGTGTTAGACCTGGGTTGACAATACTGTTCGCGCGGCTTTTCCATCCCGGTATTCTTTGATTATTGTCTGCTCCTACCTTCCTTAGCTAGGCTAGAACTTATGTCCAATTTTGTTTTTAATTGTGCCCAGGAAATGTTTTTGCAACACCTTTCAAACTCTACCTTGTATTATCAAGCAGACTTGGTTATATTATTTTTAGCGTCTTCGGTGGCGTAGTTGTTAGCATGCTGAGGTTCTATGCCTAAGATCGAGGGTTCAAACCCGACCGAAGTCGTCGGATTTTTTAAGAGCGTTAACAATCCCTCAGTATGCCTTCCTTCGGAGGGGAAGTAAAGCAGGCGGTCCCATGTCAAAGATTTATGGCATTGTTAAAGAACCTTCCACTAATTACACCTGTGTGAAGCTAAATTAGGTTAAAAATGTAAACAACGCTCAGGTCCCTGCGTTCGTCGCCAGGAGCCGACTGTGGTGGCGTCAAGTAGCCAAGTTCTGAACTAGTAGTTGTTGACGGTGGTGTTTGGCGGCAAAAGTAGCAACTACTTGAAAAATTCAAAGTATGCAGTTCTTCCTTGAATTAAGAAACAGAAACACACAATAATATAGTCATCACAATTAACACCGGTTATCAGACAGATTCTACACACACCCAATGTACACGGGGCTACTAAGGAACTAACCAACCTAAATTATTTAGACTGATAATAGTGTGTTCTGGCCTGTTGAAACATCATTCATAATGATTTCCTTCATTTAAATGTATTTATAAATTAATAAATTGATTAACTCAATTACTTCTGTCATGACGAGGTGGACCTAATTGAGAGTGAGAACTTGGAATATGCCTCCCTTCGTCCCTTGGATATGTGTAAATTACTGTGTAGCCTATATTCAGACTTATGCTACCGAATATCATCATTCCTGCGACGTAGGATCAGTGATTTCAATGGTAATGAATGGTTTTACAAATTAAATATTGGTCTAAGATGATCACACTCATATGATACACACCTTGATGTGTGCATTCAACCTCCTGTTGTCCCTTTTATTGGGGGGATTTACCGTAGTGAAAGCAGCATGACTTCATAAACCTTGCTAATTTTACTGGATAATAAGTTCACTTATAATATTTTATTGAAATAAATTTATTTTCACAAATGTTTCCATTGTGCCGCCATTGCTCACATCTGTTTGGCTCCTGGAATTTCCGAGAACAGGAAACAAAAAACTTAATCCTATTTTCCATTTGCTTTCCTGGATTACATTTTGCTTCTTGTTCCTGGAGAACGCTTAAAACGAACCCAAAAATAGCGTGTATTTCATCACACTTCCTGTTCCCGCGCGAATGTGTAGCAGTCTTTACTCAGGGAATTCTCTCATTAATCCTGGAAAAATCAGGGAATTCTTTTAAGATGAGTTGGTAGACACCCTGATATGGTGGATATAAGAGATGTGTACACTAGAAATTCCTGTCCCAGCCACTACGAAAATTATAGAGAACAAATTGAAAACCCACAGTACATTATCAGTAGTTGAAATAAAGGAGTTTGTAGAAGTTCTAAATTTCGCTTTGAACAACAATCAGACAAGTTCAACAATAATATGTACATACCAAGCGATGGTCTAGCAATGGGTTCCCTCACGTCAGGCATTCTGGCAAACATTTACATGGATGAAATGGAACACAGCAAAATCATAGACAGGTTTGGCTTTCTGGGGCAGGTATGTTGACGTTTTTCTTATTTCTGTGGGGAATATAGATCGAATATTAGAAGTACTTAATGATTTGGCCAGTAATATCAATTTCATAGACAGGAATAAACTCAATTACCAAATATGTAGGAAACCGACCCCAACCAACACGATCATTAGGAAGGACTCCACTCATCTGGAATGCCACAAAAGGGCTGCCCTTGTAAGCTTCATTAATAGAGCACTTTGCATACCGTTATTTGAAGCAGAATACAAAAGGTTATTTACATAATTTATCAAATCCCTGAGCCCAATGGGTACAATAGCTATTACGTAGATAACATCGTCCGTAGAATCAAAAACGAGCCAAAAACAAAACTTCAACCAGATATCAAAAATAAGTCATCCTTTGCCCTATTTAGATTCACCAATAGATTAACCTACAACATCTACAATGTTATTAAGAAAAATCTTGCAAAATTCGCCTACAAGAAAAAAGCAGAAAAGAATTTTCAATTCAACACAATTAAATCAGGACAGCAAATTTAACAGTTCAGGCATCTATAAACTGAATTGCAACGAATACAAAGCCGTCTACATTGGTCAAACAGGGGGAAATTTGGGCCCAAGATATGGGGAACATTTAAATGCAATAAAACATAACAATTTTTCGGCGATCGCAAACTACATGCAAGGATCAGGGCATAAATTTACAGTTATTGAGAATGATCTTGACATCCTTCACTTTGAAAACAAGGGCACAATGATAAATGTGTTGGAGCAGTTGGAGGTCAACACTGCTCAGAGGTTAAATCCCGGAGAAAGATAAATTTTCATGTTCTTTTGTTCTTTCTCTCTCATACAGATGTCTTTGTTTGACTTGCTGACCATGTGAATGGAATACTCTCCAGTTGAAATTTCTCTGACAGCTGGATGTAAGCTATTTTTTCTTTTAATTTTGGGATTATAGGGCTATTCAGCATATTCCAAAGATGTACCTATTTCTTTCTTTTCTGGGCAGATATTTTATAGGGATTTTTCATCCCTTACATTAGGCCACGCCAACTCAGGTGCTTCGCAAACACCGGCCGGCACCGGCAAAAGCACTGGTGCTCTGCTGTAGCGGCAGACACAGCACTGTTGTGGCAGTGGTAGGAGAGGAACATGTCGTGGCAGTGGTTAGCAAGGCGACAGTCGTGTTGTTTTTTGGTGAATGGGACTATCTCGGAGATAGTCATGGCTTCTGTAGTGACGAGGTTGGCGTCAACATTTATGTAGTCGTCGAATGATGCCTCCTCTTCCAGTTTTCCTCCATTCACAGTCATTATCAGCTCAGGGCAGAAGTTTTTTTTTTTTTTTTTCCGAACTACTCACTGTTAATCCATGCCCGGGCACCGCAATCTAGAGATTACATTGTATGTGTGCATGTCTCTCTCTCTCTTTGACCCCTCCCCGTTCAGAGTACTGCAGGATGCAGTATTCGGTGAAATGTTGAGAATTCGAAACCCCACTGGATCAAGGCCAACAAGCCCAGAAAGCATGTTCTTCCGTTCTGACACTGGACACTAAAGCCTAACCTTCTATGCTGTATTCTCTTCTATTGTGCTTGCAGGACTTTCCAAGGGATAGTGTGTGTTCCAGACTAATTGGGTTCAGTTTTAGTAACAAGTTGCTGTTTCCTTTGTTGTAGAGCTTTTCTCCTATTATTGTTATAACATACTTTTCTCTTCTGTTTCAGTGTTTTGGTCCTCAGTGTGCCATATACTGGTGTATTGAGATGCACATAGTGTGGGGGCATGAACATTCCAGTCCCAGTCAATAAAAATGTATTTGAGTAAGTAATTATGGGGACATTCTACTGTAAATGGCTGATAATTTGGTTTTTATGTTTTTCCTGTGGCATGTTACAAACCTGCTTTGCCTAAATGACACAAGTATCAGGTAAGACAGGTCGAAACCTATCTAGAAACATTGTGGATGCAATCGTACTATAAGAGAACAATGTACGGAAAATTTGTTTGTTTTGCAGTAGAGATATTCAAAGCATCTGCTACTGTGCAAGAAATCATTCAGTTAATGTCAGTAAATTTGAAAATTAATACAAATTGAGCATTAGGTATTCCTAAAAGGACATCAAGGAAGTTATTGAGATGATAAATAAAACATACTGTACTAGAAGTAGTCAAAGTTGCACTTCCACATTTTTCTTACCGGTACGTTTGTGTCATTTATGCCATTTTCCTTAAAAAACTGTTTACAACTGTATTTAAATTAACTTACCTATTTATTATTTAGATTATTGTACAGGTGTGGTGCTTATTTCAATCCAGCTGAAATGTATTGATGATCACTTGAAACAGTCAGAATTGATTAAAACCTACCGGTATCTTCGGGCAAATCCAGGCCAGAGCATGTAAGGGTCCAAGTTTCTTTGTATGACCTGGTTTGTGTAATATTGTGTGTTAGGCCGGTATTACTCTTTCAAAGAAATTTGACGAAGATCTTTTATAAAAGAGATGACAGTTTAATGGGGAAATCTTTTATAAAATTTCTTTTGCAAAGCATAAGAGCAACACGATATCTTTGATAAAACATTTAAACCAAAATGGCGGATCACAAGAGCCGGAATATTACCACAACAAAGATGCTCATATCAGAGTGTGAACTGAATGAATTGTTATGTAATAAATGGTATAATAATGTCTGTCTGTTAGGTAGTCAGCCCGATGGCTGGTTGGATCCTCAAAAAGTACCGCCGTTACGTTATGTGAGTAGATACCCACAAAAACCCAAGGCAGCACTATTTTGAGGCGTTCTAGGCAAGAAGAGGAGTGAGGTAGTTTGCCATTGCTTTCCTAGAAACATAAATAATAGATAGAAAGTGTAGGTAAAAATAGCAGAGGCTATAAGTGCTGTACATAAAAGATGCACATTACAGGATATAAAGAAGAATTACATAGTTAAATATGCTGGAAAAAGACTTGAATGGTAGTTGATTCTATGTTATAATATTTGTATTACAAAAATATGGTATATTGGCTTTAACGGCAAGTGAATTAAAGCTCAGCAATTTTTCTAGGTTTATGCTGTATCTTGTGTGGGGATTGGCCTAGGAACACCAAGCTGGCTCATCAGCGGGCTCATGGTCTCCGTGCCCGAACCCCCACAGGAGTAGCTTGGTATTCCTAGGTGAAACCCCCACACAAGACATGGCAGAAACCTAGAAAAATAGCTGAGTTTTAATTTGGATTCCATATTAGTCACTTTCACTACTGGTACTATGATTGAGTGTAAATAAGTACTCTACCGTTGGGTGATACATGTAACCAAACGTATTAAGATAATGTCTAGTTGATGGAGAGAGTAGAATCCTCCATTCTTCGAGGGTTGAGGGCATTTCTTTTTGTTTATACCCAGAGATCGAAACAGAAACCCCGAGTGATAGCTTATGTAAAAGATCATCTTAAATCTAGCCATTATTACTAAACACAGCATAATATTTAAAAAAAAATGGTTTAAAAATCTGTGCTCATTGTTCTGTTTTAAGACAATGATTAAAAAAATGACTTTTTGTCAATAATGTTAGTTAAGGAGTTAAGTGCCCTCCTTACTCTTAGTTCCACATAAAAGATAAATTACTAAAGACACAAAGGAAATCTTCTGTTGAACTCTGTTAATCCAAGTTATTCTTTTTAAAATATTCTATCTATAGGTTATTTTCTCACCCCATTGCAAACAATTAACATTAAGGTCCAAATATGTTCAAAAGAAATGCTTCTTAACTGAAAGAAGTAACTTAGTATTAAAGCATCCGTAGTTAATACAGTAATAGTTGCTACACACACAGGGATGAGATAATTCATTTAACTTATATTCAACTGGGGTAATTCATTGGCACAATTTCTGAGTGAATATGTAGTGTGAAATCTTGGGAGAAATTCATTATCTTCAACTTGCAAGCTGTCTCTCACTATGTAATGAACTCAGCGACACACTATAGAAATTTTCTGAAAGTACGGTGTATGTTATTATTGTCTTGTTTTCCTGAAAGTTGTCCCCCTACTTCCTACCACATGCAGTACCATGTAAAGAATACCTATGCATTGAACTTTTGCAATGATGTAATGCAAGGGAAGAGGTGCAGAAAATCTTGATGTGTTCATCTAGTTTGGCCTCAAGATAATGTTGCTTCAGAAGCAGTGAGTGCTTTAGTCCTACAGAATGTCAAGCTTGTTTGCAAATAACAGACACAATAAAAATAAATGACCAATTAAACTCAAATGCAGCATAGTTCCATCGAGTTATGGGAATACTATACAAATCCAAAACAAGCAGCATGTTTATAAGAGAATAAAGGTTAAGAAATCAAACACTAATAATCTGGGGTGAAGGTAAGCTGATCTAGACTGACTTAAGAATGGTAGATGGAAAGCTAAAAAAGTGTTACCGCAAAGTAACAGGTTTTATCATTTTCTTGTATTGACTACATTTTCACAGTTTAGACCGATGGCAACAACAAATTGTGAAACATAATTTCCACAGTATCTTCAAGGTGGATTTCACAATCTCATATTATGAGGGGGTGATCCTATCCCTCCTGTTCCAGAAACCCTAGTAGGAGCCGTAGGTGACTTTGGACGAGGTCAATTCTCGACCGATCAACAGCCTGTAACTCAAAAGGAAATCCAGAGAGTTGGAGAAGGCAGTGTACAGTGTGTGCAGGCTGGACTGCAAAAGCTTAAGCTGGGGACTGCAGTAAAAGGGAAAACAAAAATCACGACTTGCATCCCAATCATCAGATCCAATACAATGTAATAATATAAGGAAACCTCGTGAGTTGACGACCAAATGAGGAAGGACTGGGAAAGTTATCGATTTAACATACAATTACATTAAACTGGTATCGATAACTTCATTTCAACTCTGCCAGCATAGAGTGGATTTTGCGCCAGAAAAAAGTCTGATCGCTACAAATACACATAGAGACCTTTGGGGCCTACATTTTTGATGGCACGCTGCTATTCACTGCCCATAAATTGCCAAAAGATCCGTTTGTGCTACTATCACACCGAGACGTCAATTATTAGGTGGCGTGGCCGCTGGAGAATATCACTACTGCCGCTTTTTTAATATACTTATGAGACAATGTCTAGAAGGGCTCAATTTACAACTGGTGGGACGCAATTATTTTGATACAAGAGCAAATGTACCTGTTCCGAACTACAAGCTCGAATTATGGCCAGGTTATGTTACGTCGATCCGTCAATACGAAGATGACATTCTTCTGTGCACCCAGATCACTCATAAGGTGATGCGTCGCTAAAATACTCGACACATTCTGGAGACAATAGCTGAAAAAACATCTTGCTCACTTTCAGCATGTTTACCAGAAGTGCATAGTGGGAACCGTAGTGCTCATTGATTACAATAATAAAACCTTTCGAGTGGACGATGTGGATTTTACCGTCAAACCAATGAGTGTATTCTTTCGCGATAGAAAGGATATCACCTACAAGGATTACATCAAGACCAGGTATGGCCTTGAGATTAAACATGCTAACCAGGCAATGCTGGTGTCGATGCCCAAGATACGTGAACGCCGCTGTGGCTCCTCGACACCTTTGTACTTGGTACCTGAGCTGTGCTGCATGACTGGCATCACTGACGATTTGAGAGCCAACTTTAATCTCATGAGGAACTTAGCAGAGCACACCCGATTATCTCCCAAGGACCGCAGAGCTGCTCTTATCACTTTTCAAGAGGCGGCTTCAAACCACTGAGAAGGTAGGTGATGATCTGAAGCAGTGGAACTTCTAACTCAGCAAAAGCCAGGTTGCATTGAAAGGTCGTGTTCTGCCTAGAGCGTTCATCAAAGTGGGGAACGACGTGACTTTCCATAGTGGAACTCGGAATAACTGGGGACGTGCTTTGCACACCAATCCTGAGAGAGTGGGGATTCGTGGTTCTCAACAGCTACAGCCGACCAACCCACAGTTCCATAGCTATGCTAACAGAGGTTGCCACCAGGATGCACTTCTGCATTAAGCCACCATGTGTGCAGGAGATATTTGATGAGCGGACAACTAGCTATGTGGATGCCATAGAGAACATCACCCGTTCCAGGAAACCTGAGTTACTCATTCTCATGCTGCCAACACGTCGGACTGACAGATACAATGTTATGAAGAAGAGGGGCCGGAATGTAGGCCCCAAAGGTCTCTATGTGTATTCTCACTAACCTTCAGGGCAAGAACTTGAAGTCAATTGCAATCAAGATTGTCATCCAGATGTGCTGCAAGAGTGGTGGTGCACCATGGAGTGTAGTCATCCCTGTCTGGTTTGCTGGTGGTGGGGTTTTGATTTCTACCCTGAGGCCAATATGCGGGGAGTGTCAATTGGAGCTCTAGTAGCTACCATGAACAACGATGAGAGAGAGTACTTCTTGGCCGTGAGCTACCTATGCACAGGGGAGGAGATGAGGATCTGACCATTAACATTGTGAAGGCTCTCCATCAGTACAACAACTACAACGTCTGCCTCCCACAGCGAATATTACTGTATAGAGATGGAGTTGGCGAGGGCCAGGTGGCCTATGTATTCCAGCAGCAAGTCAAACTCTTCAGGAAAAAGCTGAAAGAGATCTATGGAGAACACGAATGGAAGTTAGCATACATCATCGTGACAACATTAGTTTTAGCTTTCCATCTACCCTTCTTACGTCAGTCTAGTACAGCTTATCTTCACCCCAGCATCATTAGTGTTTGATTTCTCAACCTTTATTTGCTGTCTTGTTTTGGATTTGTATACTATTTCCATAACTTTACGGAACTGAGCTACATTTGAGTTTAATTAGTTGCTTTAGTTTCATTGTGTCTGTTATTTGCCACAAAGCTGCCAAGGAACTTGACATTCTGTGCAACTAATGCACTCGCTGTTTCTGAGGCAACATTATCTTGAGGCCAAACTAGATGAAATCATCAAGATTTTCTGGCACCTCTTCCCTTGCATTACATCATTGGCAAAGTTCATTGCATAGGTATTATTTTCATGGTACTGCTTGTGGTAGTAAGCAGGGGGAAAATTTTCAGGAAAAGAAGAAAATGAGAACATATACCGTACTTTCAGGAAATTTCTCCAAAGATTTCACACTTCAGTTTCACTCAGAAATGGTGCCAATGAATTACCCCTGTTGAAAGTAAGTTAAATGAATTATCTCATCGGTGTGTGTAGCACCTATTACTGTATACACTGAACTTGGAATACCATGTATATGACAATACAGTACTTTTCTTTTCCATTATTTTCCATATTATGGGTCGCACATCCCAGCCATGTCTGGATGGGCCATCCAATAGAACAACTCTGTGTGTGTGATCCTAAAGGAAAATTAACTTAACATAAATTGTTCTGTTGGAAGACACGGCTAGGAGGCGCGACCAATCATAAGGAAAATAATGGAAAAGAAGAGCATTGTCAGATAAGCGGCATTGCAAGCTCTGTGACGATATATATGTCTTGGCTTCTTCATCGACGATACCAGTTACTACCGATTCAATCCTGCCGTTTTTCTTTTCATCTTATAAGAAAATGATTATCAAGAACTATATGGAAAGACCAGTGAAGCACCAGATGGATCGGGGGAAAGGATACAACAAGTAGACTGTATAGCTGGAACAGAACTTTTTGACAAGAACAGAGAAGGTTGGAGGGAGAAGAGATACCTTTGTGGAAGAGTGATCACGCCATCTACCACAGTGCCAGGTGGAGGATTCTCAATGTCATGGAAGAGACAGGTGTTCAAACGTTTGGTCACGGTGATGTATGCAAACTTGCTTTCGTGTTCTCCATAGATCTCTTTCAGCTTTTTCCTGAGGAGTTCGACTTGCTGCTGGAATACATAGGCCACCTGGCCCTCGCCAACTCCATCTCGATACAGTAATATTCGCCGTGGGAAGCAGTGGTTGTAGTTGTTGTACTGACGGAGAGCCTTCACAATGTTAGTGGTCAGATCCTCATCTCCTCCCCTGTGCATAGGTAGCTCACGCCCAAAAAGTACTCTCTCGCATCCTTGTTCATGGTAGCTACCAGAGCTCCAATTGTCGCTTCCCCCATACTGGCCTCATGGTAGACCTCAAACCCCACCACCAACAAACTTACAGAGGGATGACTACACTCCATGGTGCACCACCACTCTTGCAGCACATCTGGAAATCAATCTTGATTGCAAGTTCTTGCCCTGAAGGTTCTTTGTCAGAACCACCTGTGTAGGTATTCCAAGATCAACTGAGCACCTCTTCTTCATAACATTGTATCTGTCAGTCCGACGTGTTGGCAGCATGAGAATGAGTAACTCAGGTTTCCTGGAACGGGTGATGCTCTCTATGGCATCCACATAGCTAGTTGTCCGCTCATCAAATATCTCCTGCACACATGGTGGCTTAATGCAGAAGTGCATCCTGGTGGCAACCTCTGTTAGCATAGCTATGGAACTGTGGGTTGGTCGGCTGTAGCTGTTGAGAACCACGAATCCCCACTCTCTCAGGATTGGTGTGCTAAGCACGTCCCCAGTTATTCAGAGTTCCACTATGGAAAGTCACGTCGTTCCCCACTTTGATGAACGCTCTAGGCAGAACACGACCTTCCAATGCAACCAGGCTCTTGCTGAGTTAGAAGTTCCACTGCTTCAGATCATTAGCTACCTTCTCAGTGGTTTGAAGCCGCCTCTTGAAAAGTGTTAAGAGCAGCTCTGCGGTCCTTGGGAGATAATCGGGTGTGCTCTGCTAAGTTCCTCATGAGATTAAAGTTGGCTCTCAAATCATCAGTGATGCCAGTCATGCAGCACAGCTCAGGTACCAAGTACAAAGGTGTCGACAAGCCACAGCGGCATTCACGTATCTTGGGCATCGACACCAGCATTGCCTGGTTAGCATATTTAATCTCAAGGCCATTCCTGGTCTTGATGTAATCCTTGTAGGTGACATCCTTTCCATCTCGTGAGAATGCACTCATTGGAGTGACAGTAAAATCCACATCATCCACTCGATAGGTTTTATTATTGTAATCTGTGAGCACTATGATTCCCACTATGCACTTCTGGTAAACATGCTGAAAGTGAGCAAGATGTTTTTTCAGCTATTGTCTCCAGAATGTGTAGGGTATTTTCGCGACGCATCACCTTATGAGTGATCTGGTTGCACAGAAGAATGTCATCTTCGTGTTGACGGATTGACGTAACATAACCTGGCCATAATTCGAGCTTGTGGTTTGGAACAGGTACATTTGCTTTTGTATCCAAATAATTGCATCCCACCAATTTTAAATTAAGTCCTTCTAGACATTGTCTCGTCAGTATATTGAAAAAGTGGCAGTAATGATATTCCCCAGCGCCCACGCCACCTACTAATCGACGTCTCGGCATGATAGTAGCACAAACGGATCTTTTGGCAATTTATGGGCAGTGAATAGCAGTGTGCCATCAAAAATGTAGGCCCCAACTCCCTTCTGGTTGCATCACCTTGACGAGGTGGGGGAGCTTGCGTGGTCTAATGATCCTTTGGGCTATGCCGGCGGTAGCATAGCTACTGGTAGGACCACCCTTGCCGGACAGACCAAAGGTGAAGATCCAGACTAAGAGGCAACCCAGCGAACGCGGAGATAATGGTTTTCGGTACTGAGGAAGATAATAGAATTAATAAGGCCGAAGGTGCATTCGCAATGCTGAGACCGATCTGGTGATATCGAGAGCTTAACATCCATACTACACTGCGCATCTTTAATATGGATGTCCAAGTCGGTCCTGCTCTATGGTTGTAAAATCTGGAAAACGAATAAACAACTAATTAGAAGTCTTCAAACTTTCGTGAACAGGAGTCTGAGGAATATCCTGAGGATAAGGTGGCCACAGAACATATCCAATGAAGAACTATGGAACAGAACTAAACAAACACCTATTGAGATTGAGATGCTTCGCAATCCTGAAGTATTTTCTTAATATACATTTCCTTTCTCCACATATTTCCATTGAACAATAACATAACCTTTGTGTCCATTCTGTCATAAATTACCGTACATACCCGAATGTAAGACGACCCCGAATATAAGACGAGGCCTACTTATCAACTGCCTCTTACAGATTTTTTTTCAAAAAAATACTCGCTAACTCATAACTTGCACAATATACCCTTAAGGTTGTGCTTTCATTTTTATAACGTCTCGTGTTATCGGAAACCCCTCTGCCCGCTTTTCCAAGACATACTCTATAGTTTCTTTGTTCAAGAATGGGGGACTTTATTAAATTAAGATACGTTGATCACTCAATTACTGCTCATAAAACTGACTGGTTGTTCTTGTAAAGATAGTTTTAAAACATATTTCCGTATGCTTTCGAACATATAATTTATCCGCTTAAAATGACGTGTATGCGTAAATCCTAACCTGAAAATGTATGCTATTCGTATATGCATGGTACCGTATATACCCGAATGTAAGACGAGGTTTTTTCCCACTTTTTGTGTTATAAAAATTGGGGGTCTTATATTCAGGGTATTAAAAAAAAATTTTTTTAAATTATTATTATTATTTGCAAAGTAGTATGTGGTGTTGGCATCTTGTAACTCGCAACAAATCAATGCATTAATGAAGATTAAAATATGGTTTGTTATGTTTAATTACCATGCATATACGAATAGCGTACATTTTGAGGTTAGGATTTACGCATACACGTCATTTTAAGCAGATAAATTATATGTTCGAAAGCATACGGAAATATGTTTTAAAACAATCTTTACAAGAACAACCAGTCAGTTTTACGAGCAATAATTGAGTGATCAACGTATCTTAATGTAATAATGTCTCCCATTCTTGAACAAAGAAATTACAGAGTATGTCTTGGAAAAAGCGGGCGGAGGGATTTCCGATAACACGAGACGTTATAAAAATGAAAGCACGACCTTAAGGGCATAAATTGTACAAGTTATGAGTTAGCGAGTATTTTTTTTTGAAAAAATCTGTAAGAGGCAGTTGATAACTAGGCCTCGTCTTATATTCGGGGTCGTCTTACATTCGGGTATATACGGTAATTAAACATAACAAACCATATTTTAATCTTCATTAACTCATTGATTTGTTGCGAGTTACAAGATGCCAACACGACATACTACTTTGCAAATAATAATAATGACTTAAATTTTTTATTTTTTTTAATACCCTGAATATAAGACAAGGAAAAAAGGAATAATTGTCCCAATCTTCAAGAAAGGTAGTAGAACAGATTGCATAAACTATCGGGGAATAACGCTGATGAGTCATTGTGCAAAGATCTTCGAGAAAGTTTTGGGAAAGAGAATTAGGACAAGGATAGAAGGAGGGATGAGGGAAGAACAACATGGCTTCAGGGCAGGAAGGTCCACGGTGGATTTGATTTTTGCTGTAAGGCAGTTACAAGAACAGCACTATGAGTATGGAACAGATCTACTGATGGCCTTCCTGGACATTGAGAAAGCATATGACAGTGAATGCAGAAACAAAGTATGGAAGTCCCTGGAGGATAGAGGAGTAGAGAAATGGACTATAAAGAGGATAAAGGAGATGTACGAGGGAAGCGTGAGCTGTGTGAAAGTGGGAGGAGAGAGATCGGACTGGTTGGAAGAGAGAAACGGCCTGAAACAAGGAAGTGCACTGTCACCGTTACTTTTCATTGTGGTGATGGATGACATAATGACCCGAGTGGCACAAGTAATTGGGGAAGGAAAGATGAAAGCAATGGTGTTTGCAGATGATTTGGGGAAACGAGGAGGAGGTACAGGAACAGTTGGACGTGTGGGAAGGAATAATACAAGGATATGGTATGAAATTTAGCATAAATAAGAGTGAGATGGTGATCACAACAAGGAAGAAGGAAAGAACCACAACGGGAATAACAATTGGTGGGGAACAGCTGAAGAAAGTGGAGAGTTTTAAGTATCTGGGAAGCCTGATACAAGATAATGGAAGAAACGATAGAGAAATAAATGAGTGGGGGAGGCAGGCAGAAACATTCCGGAGGAGTGTGAGAAGCATGTTATGGAGCAAGGATGTCCCTCAGAACAGCAAAAAGATCATATATCGGACGTACTATGTCCCTATCCCGACGTATGCCTCGGAGACCTGGGTTATGAAAGGAAGGGAGACGAGCAAAATACAGGCCATTGAGATGAGGTTCTTGAGAAGCAGTATTGGAGCTACAAAGATGGACAGAATAAGAAATGAGAGGACCAGAGAATTAATGAAGGAGGAACCATTACAGGATGGTATAGAGAAATCTAGACTTTGATGGTATGGGCATGTAAAACGAATGGAGAAGAGGATACCCAGGAGAGTACACGAGACGAAGTGGGAAGGAAGGAGACCGAGAGACAGGTGGCTGAAGGGGGTGAAAGAAAGCGTGAAGAAGAGAGGAGAAGACTGGACAAGAGTGGAGGCTGAGAGATGGTGGGAAGACAGAAGACGTTGGAGAGGCTTGTGTTCCAAACAGACCCGGCCAGTGGCAAGATGAAGAATATAAGACGACCCCAAATTTTTATAACACAAAAAGTGGGGAAAAGCCTAGTCTTACATTCGGGTATATACGGTAAGTCGAATCTCTGTTCTAACAAATTTAACGATCAGCTGTTTTCTTCTGATACTCAAATTCAAGTTTCTCTATTTTAATTAATGATCCAAGTCATTTCTAAATCTGATAATAAAAAAAATTCAAATCTGATCTATCAATAAAAACCTAAAGTGCTATCTCAAAAAAATTATAAAAATCTTTAACATATAAATAACTTGGACCGAAAAATCTAAATCCTAGTTCTGAAAAATAATAATTGTCGATCCAACAAACTCTTAATCTAACTCAAAATACTAATCCTGAAATTATTATGAAAAATCGTTGAAAATATTAAAAATGTCGAAAATGGCTCCTCGTAGAAATTCACAATTCTACATAATTGAAATTCGCTTCTACCTTGTGTCGCTGAAGATTATATCGGAAGATATACCATTCTGCTCCCTGGTTTTATCAGCGATTCAAACTCTTTCTCCTCCATTCGATCTGCATGTCTGGGCCTCCAATTCCTTAGTCGTTCGGGTCTCTAACTGGTTCAGTCATCTTCTTAGCGCAGTTCTTGAAGCTCGTTTTTCTCTTGTATTCTTGCGATGGATGAATTTCAATAGTCTCTTTTGCTCTCATATTAAAATTTTGTAGTGTGGTGTTGATTTAATTCTTGATTTTTCCATTGTTGCTTCTTTATTATGTGATCACTCTTGGAATTTCCATATTTCTCAACGTAGTGTTCCCCTCGTCATGTATACACTTGCATCTCCATTACCTTTTCTAGTTCATATGCCCTTCCTCTCAATGTAGAAATAAATTCCATTGCTGAATAAATTTTGAAAATCTTTGTGAATTTTCCTCGTAGCTCCATTGTAATGTTTATTTTATAATGCTTCAGCTTTGCAAAAATGTATGCGATCTCGTAGAATATCAATATAAATGAGAGTAGTGCAGAACTGTCCGTGTTTTATTATTCGGGGTGTGTATGTAGACTATATCAACCCCTTATTATTCCAGTTTTCAATGGGGTCGGGGGGTATTTTATGAAAATCCCTCGTAATTGTAGTTGTCAATGTTCGAAGATATGTTTTTCAGGAATATTTCTCACTAATGTTCGTAATATTGCTGTTCACTCTTATAAAAATCTTTGTAAGTCCACTCTACTAACTACTATATTGCTCTCTTCTCGAAAGACGAAAATTTCACACGTCCACACTGAAATCTAATCGCGAGTATGACTGTTCATCACGACTTCTCCGTCAATGCGCGTGCCATCGCCGTCAAAAGTGTCACAGCAATACCGTGCTCTGGGCTCGAATACTGACACGTCTTTCCTCTCCAAACGTTCACATGCAAAAGCTTCGCTCATTATCGCGCCTTCTCCCACCTTCACAAATCCGGCAGCATTATTTCCAAAATTTGCAGGAAATCTCGCGCTAAAATCTTGTATAACAAATTTGTCTGGAGTACCGGTACCGCACTTCATAAGAGATTTTCCAAATCATGCCAATTTTCTTCAGAATTTTCAGCATTTCTCTGTGATTCAAATTTCTTCTGTAACTTGTGTAACAATTAATATTTGCTGATTATCCTATTGCTGGATTCTTCAAATTCCGATTGGTCAATCGTCTCCCGTGACATCTTCACCCGTTCCTCTCCCTGGTCGCTTTTCCAAACGCGTGACTCCTACTTTTTTTTTTACAGGTGAACGGCCATTGTCAAACTCTTATCGTGTTTGCAATGAACCTGTTTCTCACCTCGCGCTCGCTCCATTGTCTTGCTTTGATAAAACAAAAGCCATCTCTGGTGTTGATTTATTTAATATATAACCAGTTAGGTGTCGGAAAGCTTTTTGACAAATCCACTCCTTGTTTCTGTATGATACTCTTGACATTTCCAAACAGCTCTAGCCTCAATAAAATAATGCAGTCTTCTCTATGCAGCATAAATTCCCTTTCTTACAATTACAAGCAGCAAAATATGGGTTCAATACGGAGAAAAACTGTTACCATTTTCAAAATGGTTAACGTTTACGCATTTTATGGATCTATTATCTCAAATTCCTTAATGCCAACCTTCAGTGAACTGCCAAGCTGCTCACCGTCAACCACAGAAAGCGCGGAGTTATGGCTCCAATAAAAGCTAATGACTATGTTAAATTGCGAAATTTTTCAAATTCATTTGGAAGTGAAATTTTTTCTACCGACGATAGTGTCCTTTATTGTAAAATTTGTGAAACAAATGTAGGGAGTTCAAGAAAGAGTTCAACTTTTTGAAGCCGTCAAAGGTAAGCGAAATGCTGTTAAAGAGGGAAAAAACCATATCAATTCAGCCTTTGTTAACAAGAAGAAATTTCAGAAGACAGATTAATACTGAAATTATTTTAATTCCAAATACATTTCAGTCTGTTTTGCAAGTTAATACCATTATTTTTATTCAGCATTCACTATGTAAATATTGAAATATTATTTACATTTTTAAAAATTCAATGGATATTAAAATTGTATGTCAGTTGTACTTAAAAATTATTGTTCATGATCGACACTGTTTGAAATTCCATAAGATAACATTTCCTACTATTTAGAACTGTTCCTTAGTTGAGTTAATTTAAAAAGATGCGTAGTTATAAGCCCATGTCAGTCTCTTCAGATTTTCTTCATATTCAAAATAGACGCTAAAGAATAAGGAGTTAATGTAATTGCCGTAGCTATTTCATAATACATATTTTTTGAAACGTGATGCATATTTATTCATTTAATAGTGCATGAATTTCCGGGCCTTAGTCATCCTCATTCATTTCATAATTGAATCGGTCGGAGCTGAAAAAAGTAAAAAATTGTCATTTTTTAAAGAATTAGTATTTTGAAGTATTAACCAGAGAGGGCCTTGGAACAGCATAGGAAAGAATTAAGTCAGCCTTCTGTTTAAGCCAGAAACCACTGCTACTTGTAGTGCGATCACAGGAGAACGGCATTATGTCAATGACTTGCTGCTTCTCAGTGCCGTATTCCGTACTTAATGTTGGCTGCACTGTAAGATTGCCTCGTGTTACAGTGCTATTGTAAATTCCATTTGTACAGGGTTTAGGAGGTTTTATGTTACAATTCCATTTTTAAATAAAATATCATGTGAAATATTCATTCTGGATAACTGCTGCACTAAACTGAACCCGGAGCAGAAGGGCATGGAGTCACGTTTCCAAAATTGATTTGAAAAATATGTATATTAAATTAAAATTGATATACCGCTAACACAAATATAACCTGAATAGTTGTTTCACAAAATATCGTGTGTTCGTTTAGTTCTGTTATGTCAATTCTTTTTTATCTGTCTCCTGAAAAGTAGTGAAAACTGTCTTATTGTTTTTCAGCTCTGGGCGATTCAATTATTAATAGCTAAATATTATTGCAATTATTCAAGTCCCCGTACTGCAGGTTGTTCACCAGGATTTTACTAGTGTATATATATTTCTTGTCACTTGAGTGACCCATGGTAGGCTATAGACGTTTACTTTTATCTTTCCGTTCCTTTTACATACCGGTATTGACACTACAGAATTTCTACTACCGGTACCATAATACAGTTAAGTGAATGGGGAACTGTCCTTCATCCATTTTGCAGAATTATGATAAAATATTTTATGTAATGTACTGGTGTGATGATTGCTTGGTATACCTTTTATTTAAGTTCAGTTTAATAAGATTTCTTTGATTGTGTAATAGCGTCGTTAGACTCCTAAAAGAGAACAGTTCAGGGGAATTGCTCCTGTCTAACTTTGCCCAGTCATTCATGTGCAGTGTCATTATGTTTTAATTATATACAGTGAAACCTCGTTAGTACGTTTTTCAAGGGACTGAAAAATTTGAACGTCAAAAGCAGGAAAACGTACTAATGGAAAATAATAATTAAACCTCATTAATTTGTATCAGTAAGGGAAATATAAAAAACGCGTTAATCAGAAGTGCCGCGGCGCGTTCTACTGTCTTACTTTTAAGAGTCACCTATACCTGTTAAGTCGCAATCCTCGCCCGCTTGTTGGCGAGGAATGTTATCTCAGTGCGATCGGTCTCACATTCCACTAGGGGTGGACAAAGAAAGCTTTCACGGCTAACGAAAATGTGATCGTACTAAGCGATGTGCGACGTGATAAATGAGGTACTTTTACATTATTGTCATCAGATAAGAATCGGGACTTGAAAATTACGACGTGATATGCGATAAAACGTGCTAACGAGGTTCTACTGTATACATATAGCTTCTCTACTGATGGAGAGGCAAGATCTTTTAGCAATCTACAAATCTGTGGTGGATTAGTAATTGGTTTTCATTTGATTAATTGAATCCCAAATCGGAACAGTTCTCTTCTATGATAAAAGTGAAAATGCATTGCATTGTAAATAATATGTAAGGTTACATTTTCTATGTCTCAAAGTGTGTATTTATTTTGGGTTGGGTTGAAGTTGGACCATCTGAGTGGGGTAGTACAAAAACTTGTGATGCGTGTACATGAAGGGTAGAATGCTAGTCAATAAAATGTCGGTGAATGGTGAAACATTGACACAGGTGTATTACCAAAGAGGAGTCCAGAAATGACTAAGAGCTGCCGATGATGAGATATAGAGCGGGGGCAGTAAATAATATGCAATGAAACACATAATTATGTTGGTGATAGCCCTGCGCGGATATACACAATGTTATCTGCACCCGGCCTGCCTCCGCACAACTTTTATCCCCATCCGCAAGTTTGTTATCCGAATCTATTTCATTATGTTTATTGTGTTTAATGACGTAATTTGAATGAGATTAGCTTAAATCGTCATGTCATGGAAAAAATATGATTGTCATAAAAATCCGGGTCCTAGTAATGATATTCAACAAGTTCGGATTTATTGTAAAAACTATCCGTAAATTTACTCCAAACATTATCTGCGCAGTCATGCACTATATACGCATGGCGAAAAATTGTGCGGATATCCGTGCAGGGCTTCACCTGTGTGCACTAATATAACATATCCTGAATCATACATGGGCCAGTTTTTAAAGGCTTTAATGCAAGAATGCCTATGAACTTCCCCAGTTCCTGGTTTAGTTAAGATTTATAGGTGGCACTTTGGCCCCATCCTTCTCGGCTCAAAGTACAGGGTCTACTTGTCCTGGGCAATCCTTCCCAATTCCCTTGGCATTGTCCTCCACCTGCAAGATGGCAAAATACACACCTCAATTTGTATCGGTGTCACATTTTACCTCGCCCTTTAGCCGTTAACTCTATCTGTCCGTTTCTTTGACATACGGAACCAGTATTTTCGATACAGAATTTCAACTACCATAATACAGATTATGAGAGAGTGGGGGCATTGTATAATATGCGATGGAACACATAATTATGTTGGTGATAGCCTTTGTGTAGAGCCCACTAGTGTAGGCTACCTGTAAAAACCACAAAACCGATCTTCCCATTTCCATCTACTAAATCACTTCGACAACTGTTTCACGCCAGGATTGAAAACGGTCCAATGCTTGCCTTCTCTCTCTCAACGTGACGATTCCGAAGTCATACATCGATCAGTTAGCACTAAAGGAGTTTGTGACAGGAAGTTATGGTGGCAGTGTACATCTCAGAGCTAGTCGAACTAATCGACGACAGTCATCACTAGAGCTTCTTCCACTTTTCAAAATGGCACCGAAGCTTATGCATACCAAACTTCCGGTCTGCAAATCTCCATTTGATTTTCATTGGCAATGATAATTTTGGATTGTGGTGTTGTTCATAGGTGTTCAACTAATGAAATACAGTAGAACGTCGTTTATCCGGACGTCAAACAACCGGAACGTCATTTATCCAGACGAGCAAAAGAAAAACAAACAAGAAGTTCCGTGACGAACTAAAGAGCCGACTTTTCTTGAAATTTAAGATTCTTGCCAATCTATATAGACCTATCTAGAATAATGACGAAATTAAGTTGGTAATATCGAAATTTCTAATTTGTTCGAAATATACCTGGTATAATGTAGCCTATTAGAGCAGTACAGTTGGCAGCCCTGGTGACTGAATATATTCTTAGTTGCATCTCTTAAGGTACAGAATACAAAATTTGGTTGAAGTCCAATGGATAGCATGCACGTTACATGCAGTTAAACCTTGGATTTATCAGCGCGCGTAAAACCACGTTGGCAGCAATGTCATGCATGTGTTGGTCAGAAATAATATGAAATATTATGATCTCGTGTTGTGCCAATTTTGGATGAAATACATTTGTTAGTAAAGAAGTAACATGTATTTTAAAATTGGACATATCAGCAGGCTTAGAATCATGTTGGCAGCACTGACGTAGGCCTATATTAGTTACACCAAATTAATCTAGAATGCCAGGTAATATACGTGTGAAAAGTTTAAAGCTATTGGCTTGCATACTTTCTGATATATTGATATTAGGGTAACAAAAATAGAGACACTATTTATTAACAGTTGGCAGCCCTGGTTACTCTTAAGAATCGGCATAGTCATATCTGTTATGGTACACATAGCACACACGAAATTTGGTTGAAATCCAAATGATAGTATAGAAGTTACATGTATTTTAAGTTGGACCTCACAGCAGGCTTATAATCATGTTACTCCAAATTAATATAGAATGTCAGGTACTACACGTGTGCATAGTTTAACGCTGTCGGCTTGCATACTTTCTGATATATTGGTATTTGGATAAAATAAATTGAGAGCATTTATTAACAGTTGGCAGCCCTGGTGGCTCTTACGAATACACTCAGTCATATCTATTTATGTACACATAGCACATACGAAATTTGGTTGAAATCCAATTGATAGTGTAGAAGTTATATGCATTTAAAATTTGGACCTATCAGCAGGTTTATAATCATTTTGGCAACACTGCCATGTATGGCCTCCTGGAAATTAAACTGCAATATTATTATCTATATGTGTGCCAATTTTGAAATAGCTCCCATGTATACCTTCCAAGATATCCAACATGGAGCTCAAATTTCAATTGCGATTTTTCAGCAGTTGGTAGCACTGACATCATTTTCAAATATGGCCGTGAGATATTCAGGTATAGATCTTTACTCCTACCAAATTTTGTTTCGATTGCTGCAGCCGTTAAAGAGTTGATAGGGGGGGCACAGACAGACACATATTTGCCTGATCTCATAAGTCTACTTTTTCCTCATTTTTGCAAAATGTGAAAAGTAGGCTAAAAAAAACGGAGTAGCGCGCGCTGCCTACAGTAGTGAGTCGGTTCTCGTTTTCAATTGTTGTATCTTATGTCACCTTCCGATTGTTTACTCTATAATGTTTCAATGTGTTTTGGTATGTGAGTGTGTGTACTCTACTGTACTGTGCTGTACAGTACTGTATTACGTTGTGAAAATGGCTTCCACGAGTGACAAAAAAGAAAAAACGAAATCGCAATGTTTTATCCATTGAGAAGAAGGTGGAGATCATTAATAAACTGGATAGAGGTGAGAGTGTGCAGTGTCTAATGAAAACGTGTTGGAAAATCCACAGTTTATGATTTGAAGAAAGGAAAGTTGAAGTTCTGAATTATGCATCGAAGTTAGATAGGGAAGAAAGGTCTAAAAATAGTAGAACCATGAGATCAGCTAGGGATAAAATTGGAAGAAGCGGTGTACTTATGGTTTATTCAGACAAGAAGTAAAGGAGATCCCATTTCTGGACCTTTGTTATGTGAGAAAGCGTTGCATTTAAATGAGGAGCTTGGTGGCTATTACCATAATGTACTGTGCATGTTTTTCCTATGAAATAAATGCATGTTTGATTATCCGGAAAAATCGTTATCCGGGGCACTATCGGTCCCAATTAGTCCGGATAAACGACGCTCTACTGTAATAACTAGAGGGTTAAACACAAGTGTCTCTTGAAAGAGTAGTTTGTAATACTTCGCAACAGAAAGGACCGTAACAAACGTCACTGGCCTAGCATATCTTGGATCTTGTATTAAGTTGGTGTCAATTAAGTGTGTTATATATGAGAATATATGATCAGTTGCTATCCTGTTATTATATTGGTAGGCTATTAACTTAACCCGTTTAAATGCTAAAATGTGACCGTGGACGAAAGCTAAGAGTTATAGGCTATACGCCGTACCGGTAACATTTACCCAACCTTTCTTCTTTAATATTTAATATTTGTTTAATCATTATAATTATAATGGCCTATATATTAACACTTTTTAACCAATAGTGATTTTTTAATTATATACGGTACCTATTCCAGGTATTGTAAGTAAGCGATATTTGATAGCACATGCGGGTCCATCTTAAAATCCAACCATGCTTAGTTTTCAGTATGGAAAACATGGAAAATTTGAAGTTACTAGACCTAAGACTGGCGACAAACTTATGCCAAGTGAAAGAACGAAAAAAAGTGTAAGCTCTATACCGAATATGTTAAATGTATGATTCATGATAAAACCAGGCATTTGTTTCCTCACTTTGTTCTGCTACAATACTCACTGTAGTCATTCTATATCTTCTAGCCTTCATCTCACTGGTTCGAGTGTAACCAACAATCATATAAGTGTTACCCCAAATGCTCTGTTTGCAGGAAATGTATAATGGATGTCTGTATTTATGTATTAAATTTCTCCTTGTACATTCTATGTATTTATGTGTAATAAACTATTAGGTGGTCTCCTTTTCTTACTTGTTTTCTTACTACATCCACCTCATTCAAGAACCCTACGTCTTAGCTTGGTTTGCAAAAGGGAGCTGCTGCTAGTTTGGAAGTCAGAGGTTCAAATCTCAGCACCGACAGCAATCATCCTCATTGTGGTTTTCCCCCAAGGTTTTTCAACTTGGCCTCTAGGCAAATGCTAGGATGGTATCTATTTCAAGTCCTGGGACATCTCTTCCAATCCTAGATCCAAATAATTAGTAACACACACTACTAGAGTCATCACAAATATACATACAGGGGCCCATTAATCAATGGTGTCTCAAGCCCCTCAACTGAAGCACTAACATCATAATCATTCAGGTTGAAATTCAAGGATGGTTTGGGATGTGTCTATGCTTTGATATTGTATTTGTTTACAATATAATTGTCCTCATATTAGAGCAATGATTGTTATCAAATAATAACCATAATAATGTTGTTAGTTCAATGCCCCTTTAACTGCTATTGCTGGCAGTAAGGTTTCCTGATGTGCCCAAAGTATATACTGTATATCTTGCTGTGAATAGCATTAACATTACATATGGGTCAGGCGTGGCTAATTAACTCACCATATTCAAAGAAAAAGGCAAGTTAACAGTGCAGAAGTGCAAATGGTGAAAGCTATGTACAAATATTGTGTCAGTAGCGTAAAGACCACTATAGGAGAAACAGAATGGTTCAAGGTGGAAACGGGTCTCCGTCAAGGAAGTGTATTGTCCCCCTTACTATTCATCATAGTCATGGATGAAATCCACAAGAATGTTAAACAGAGATTGGGACAAGAGGCAATAAAGGCCATGCTGTTTGCAGATGATATAGTGATATGGGGTGAGGATGAAAAGGAAGTACAAAAACAAGTAGATGTATGGAACCAAGAGATTGAGAAGTTTGGGATGAAAGTTAGCACAGAGAAGAGCAAGACAATGGTAATGTCAAGGGGAAGTAAGGAGGGAAGAGAAAAGATAGAAGTGAACGGAAAAATTCTAGAAGTGGTGAAAAGTTTCAAGTACTTGGGAAGTGTGATCACAGAAGATGGAAAAATTACTGAGGAAATTGGAAAGAGAATACAACAAGCGAACAGCTTCTACCAAAGTGTTAGGGGTATTCTGTGGAACCAAGATGTCCCAAAGAAATGTAAGCAGGTATTATATTCAACCTATTATGGACCCCTACTAACATATGCAGCTGGAGCATGGACCACTACAAAAAGAGAGGAGAGTAGAATACAAGCAGCGGAGATGAAATTCCTAAGAGGTATAGAAGGGAAGACCAGAAGAGATAGAATCAGAAACGAGGAGATAAGGAGGACAGGAATTTTGAAGCTGCAGGACAGGATAGATACAACCAAGTTAAAGTGGTATGGACATATGATGAGAATGGGAGAGGAGAGAGTGCCAAAGAAAGCTTTTCTGGAAAAGGTTTCGGGGAAGAGACCGCGCGGAAGGCCCCGAAAGAGATGGGCAGATACAGTGGAGAAGAAGGGAGGAAAACCTGAAGATGTACTTAAAGGGGGAGAGGAGTGGTGGAGAGACAGGCAACGTTGGAGGTCCTTGATTCACAACCCGACACAGGAAATGAAGAAGCAGAAGAAGAAGATTCAAAGGGTACAGCATTAGAAAATTAGCCCTGTGAATATCGAATGTCAGTAAATTCAGATGAGCCAAAGAATACATTTAACTCAAATCCCTGGTTAAGTATTTGTGCTGTTGCAGATACTCTTGCAGTCCGGTCACTACATTAAGGCAGTCCTTGCCCATGAAATTATTTTCTGCGTACACCTCTTGATCGAAACCTTTGTCATCCTAGTGGTGCAACACTGAACGTATCCCAAAATGACAATGTTTGCACCATATAGCTTTCTCGGGGTGCTTTAATAATTCCATCGGAACATTGGTTTGATCCTGTTAAACAGTTCGACATGTGTTCGCCAGCTTCTAACACCATACACTTTCCAAAAAAATAATTATAATAACTAATTTGTGGAAGGTTCTCTGTGGGAAATATCCTGGACTGCACTCTCAAGTTATAAGGACATATGCACGAACCAGGCTTTTGAATGTGACAGGCGACACAGAGAGATCACTTCAACTCCAGAGAAACACAAATGGCAAGTTTCGTCCATTGTACGTCCACTCTAAATTAAGCAGGTAGGCTTCATGTAATACATGTCTGTGATATTTTACAATAATGGTATATGCTTTCACGAGTTATTGAATATTTAATTAATTCTAAGTCAGGATTGTGCATTTGCACACATCTTCTAAAGTACACAGTACTGCAAGTGACTAGCTGGGCCCGTGGTTTTGGGGTAGTGGGCCTGCCTCTCACCCGGAGGCCCCGGGTTTGATTCAGACTCCGTCAGGGATTTTAGAAACTGACGTGAGGGTTGGAACGGGGTGCACTCGGCCTTGTGATGACAATTGAGTAGCTGTCGGACAGTGAGGCAGTGCCCCGGTCGCGAAAACAAGATTAACGGCCGAGGGGATCGATGCGCTGACCACGCGTCGCCCCAATATCTGCAGGCTATATGGTTGGGCAGCGGTCGCTTGGTAGGCCTAGGCCATCGCCGTGGACAATTCTCAAGCCGTGTCATAAGGTTTGGCAACACCGGACATCTGGGAGGCCTGGCGCAAGCACATGGTAATTCCTAACACTGCGTAAACACACAGATTTTGACGCCAAATGTTTCCGAAAATACAACAGAACATAACGTCCGCTAAATCTACACACAAATAAAGGATACATATTATCATGCTGTGTACTCTCGATTCCCGTTAGGGTAACAATAAAAGGCTGTACTGTACCTCAATGTCTGAAGTTTCCTTTTATTGCTGCTATGCTCACTGCCGTCATTGACGTGCTCAGAAAAAAATATTTAAGACTATTCTTACCAACTTACTGACTGCCTTTGAAAAAGAATTCTTCACTTTTTGTCCCCACATGCACTCATCATAGTCACAATAGGCCTCCAAGCTTAATGTTGACAGTCTAGCAATAATGCTCCAGTGGTCACTTAATTGAAAAATAGGTAGCTTTCTAATGAAATCTACTTAGAGGCACTTGCCAACTGAGCACTGTTCATAATGTACTGGAATATAGAGGCCACATGAAGATATATACCAAAACTAAATTACAGTAAAAACTCTATTAACCGTCATCGTCGGGACCGTGGTCGTGACGGTTGAGCGGATAGACTGATAACAGAAACATTGTATTATTCCAAAACATGACCTCAATCAATTATATTATAGACAGATGGTCACTCTCAGAGTAATGTAATAATATTTTGGACCGAAAGGAAATTAAACACGATTGTAATAGCAAATAAAAATATTTATTACATGTTAAAAACATCCGTACAGTAGCTACAAATGTGGAAACATAATGTACAGTTATATTAACTTACGGGTGAAATAGTTCATGTAGCTTGAAAATAGTCATTTTCTTCTGATGTTCGAGCTTTCACCGTGGCAATATTTCATATTTTTCAGAGCAGTAGTGTCTGTGTTGCATTGGCCTCTTCTTGACTTCCAAACCATTCTATACACTTGGACAGCATTGATTCAGCCTCTGAGTAGCTAATAGTTTGTTTTTCGTCATGGTTTGAACACTTGTCTTCTTCGGTGGCACTGACGCTAAGTAAACAAAGCGAACACGTCACTGCACCTTAAAGCACTTTGTTATTGCAGTATTATGCTATTACAGCAATGATGGTTAACAGAAACTGACAGTTTAAAGAGTGACTGTTAAACGAAGTTTTACTGTACTAGGCACTGAAAGTCCACCCCGCTGTAGTGATATAACCAGTTATTTTAATAGTGCTGCCATAATTTGACTTAGTCAGGCACACAACACTTCCTAGGCATCTGAAATAGTTTAATGAAATATTTGTGAAAAATTTGTTGGTTTAATTCATTAGTAGGTATTGGTAGAGCCCTACACGGATAAACAAAGCATTATCCGCTCGTTGGTTACCAGAATCTACTGTCATTACAAGCATATGTTTAATTAGATAAAATATTACAGCAACACATTTAGACCATTGAGGAGAAAGTCATTCCCTTAGGCTGTGTTTAAAATGAATGTTATACAGCCAAAATTGCACCCCTTTTCAGTTTGGAGTGTTAATTGTGCTTAATGACATAATTTGAATAAGATTAGCGTAAATCATCTTACATTTGTCATGGATAAAAAACAACGGAAAGGATTTTAAATTTCATAAACATCAGAGTTCTAGTAATGATATTCCAGGAGTTCGGATTATATTCTAAAAGCTATCCGCAGAGCCATGCAAACTATATCCGCATAGCGAAAAATTTTGCGGATATCCTCATCCGCGCAGGGCTTTAGGTATTGGTTCCACATGCAACTTAATACGGCAAATACTCACTTCTACAACTTTCAGCCGGTCTGATTTACCACGAGGAATTTCACAGGTGTTGAAATAGTTAGTACGAACTGCTTTTAGATGCTGTAATATCAAAATAAACTATATTTATGAATAAAACATAGCATGTGGTCTTAGGTGTTTAGAGAACTTACGGACTCGACTAAACGTTGCCAATTCTACCAACAGCATGGCTTGAGAATTATAGACGGCAATGCCTAGGCCCTTCATGGGCTGTAGTGCCAGCGGTTATATTACTGCAAGTGACTACAGTACTGTACGGTATGTATCTTAATTCAATAATCTGAAAATGCTCTATGTGTGAAGAAAACTTGTAGATTTAATAGATTTTCTTTATTTAATTGAATATGAATGTAATATTATTCCATTGCGTGTGTTATAATGAGAATATTGTGGTGGTAAGTTATTCACATCCAAGTGGCCTGTATATAGAGCGAGTCTCTCTTACGACTCGGCCAGCGCACCATGCTTGTCTGCCTCCCGTTGACTGATCACTTCCTGTTACACAGCGCGCACTTCGCAGTTCTGGTCCCTGCTTATAACGTGTATTTATTGTTCATCTGTCGCTCCAACTATTCTCGAGTTGTGAAATGTTACTTTTGGGTATAATTCTCATAATGCCTCCACGTGTGTACACGGTAGAGGAAAGGGTATTTATGTACGATAATTATGTGAAAACAGAGTCTTGCAGGGAAGTCGTTAAACATTTCATAACACATTTCCCAGGTGAGCGCCCTCCACATAGAGAGACCGTGCGGAAGCTCGTAAACATATTGAGGGGAACTGGTTCTCTACTCCATAAGAAGCGAAGTGTTAAAAAACATGTACTTAACGAGGAAAAAGTAAATGAAATCACAGAACATATCCGGAGAGAAATAGCCTCAATTACTGAAGACGAACTTATGCGTAAGACGATGCCAGAAATGTGTGGATGTAGGACGAGAATATTTCCAACATCTCCTGTCATATGGTACGACCTTAGTTTATTAATTCTTACTTTCTAAATTTTAATTGGTATGTCATGCACAGATAAAGTGAGCCAAGTACTGTTCTGTTCTTATTGCTATGCTATGCCGAGAGTGGTGAGTCAACGGGAGGCAGATAAGCTGGGCGCGCCGGCCGGTCAAGTCGTGAGCGAGACTCACTGTACTAAACTCCGGGCTTTAGTACTATATACATTTCATGTTTAAAGATAGACGAACACTAGCTTTATTTAATACTAGTTGAAACGATGGGCGGCCGCAGGATTTTTTCCAGGGGGGGGGGGCAAGTAACAATTTTCGTTTAATTATCTGTCACTTTGTGACGGTGAGACGTACCCCCGCCCCCCAAATTTTCGTTTATTTTCTTACTTGCTTCTTGAATTTCATTATTTGACTGCTCTTAAACCGTTGGCTACTCTATGGCAAGAATGTGTGTGTTTTTTTGTTTTTTTCTCCCATAGAAGGTCGCTTTTCTTCGTGATTCATACACGTCAAGTTCAGTTCTTAAAAACAGGTAATAACTAGTGGTATGGTACTAACAAAAATAAAAATCAAGTAGTTTATTAAAATGGTATTGTTAATCTAGTTCGCCAATTTACTAAATAACTGGACATGTTTTCAGATAATCGCAAATTACCATGTTAAATTAAACTGTGGAAATACCCTACATCTGAATCTGCCCAATAGTTCAAATAGCAATGTTTCCAAATATCTAGTTTCTACTGGCCATTACAGCAGATCATCATGTTTTTCCTCTTCTTCACAACCAATCATAAATAGCCTACTTTGCATTGCTCTTATTAGAATCATGAAACACTTGTAATCTACGAAGTGATGAACTCGTAGCGTGAGTCCGTGGTTTAGTAAACATTTGTTTTAGCAATAAAATATTTCTCTTGATTATTACTAACCACAAAGTAAAATAGATAAAAACCAACTATATCACTTACTTCTCACTACTGTAATTCGCTTTCTCAAGTGACGGTTCTGCCGCGTGACTGAAACTAGAGGAATGGTGATATGAACGTAAACAAACCACTGCCTGTAATGCGTTATTGAGCGTTATGCTCAAGCTTCTCTCTGTTTATGAAAACTATAGACAATAAATAGAAAACTAACAGATATTGTACAATTCTGTCAAGTTTTCTAAAACTAAAAAGGGATATTTTGCCATTTTTCTAAATAAATGTATGACATTACAAGAGAATGAGGTCCAGTGCAACATTTCACTCGACCGATTTCGAAGGGACACGCTGATTGGCGTTTTACATAGGATGGTTACTTTACTTTCCAGACCAGTGAGTATTCTTTTGTACCTGTGACGTAAATAATACACTGTCTAACCAACATAGTAGGCTATAAATACTTACGAGTTTTTTAAAGCTATGTTTGTTAAGGCTACCCTTAAAGAGGGGAAATTAGCCTTATTATATTCAATGACTGGCATTATTGTTAATGTTGTTGGTTTATTTGTTAACTGCTTTAACCTTGACCCCTTGTACTTGACTCTGAGTGATATTTATCTATAAGGTGCGTTCAAAAAGTAACGAGCAGGAGGCTGGAATGCGCAAACCAGTGCCGACATCAGCTAATCGTGGCGTGTGTAACGAGGTGTGGTTCCGACCAGGGCATGGAAGGTCACAGCCCGTCGCTAGAGGGCACGCGTGCATGTCACGTGACGATACAAAGGGAACAGCAGCATGCATCAATCGTCCAATGCTGCCAGTCGCATTGCAAACAGTGACATGGAGGCGTGAAACGAAGAGCAAAGAGGTGTTGTTCGGTTTCTGGCAGCGGAAGGAGTAGGGGGAACGGACATTCATCATCGCCGAATGTCACAAGTGTACGGCGAACACTGCATGTCCCTTGCAAGGGTCAACGCGTGGCACAAGCGCTTCAGGGAAGGACGGGTGTCGTTATCCGATGATCCCTGTCTGGGGCACCTCCCTGCATTACCGATGACAAAGTCCAGCTGGTTGATGCACTCATTACCCAGGACCGCCGAGTGACAGTGAACGCCATAGCCGCCGTGGTCGGATTGAGCGTCGGAAGTGTGCACACCATCATGAAGGAACGACTGCACTTGCGCAAAGTGTGTGCCCAATGGGTGCCCCACAGTCTTCAACTACACCAGGAAGCATGTCGAATGGCCCACTGTCTTGGTCATCTGCAGCGCCATACGGGGGAAGGGAATGGGTTCCTGGCGCGAGTGGTGGCTGGAGATGAGTCATGGTGTCATCACTTCCAATCAGAATCCAAACGACAAAGCATCCAGGGTCACCACCACCCAAAAAGGCAAGGCCATCCACACAAGTGCAGGAAAGGTAATGCTGACCCTCTTTGACCAAGGTGGCCCCCTTTTGATACACTTCATGCTGCACGGGACAACAGTGAATGCCCAGCGTTACTCGCAAACCTTGGCCACCCTTCAACAAGCGATCAAAACAAAACGACCAGGCAATCTCACCCGTGGGGTCATTCTGCTCCACGACAATGCACGACCTCATACGGCCAACACAGTCGCGGCACTCCTGCAGAAATTCAAATGGGAGGTTCTCGGCCACCCTCCATACAGTCCAGACCTCTCTCCCTGTGATTACGCCATGTTTGGTCCCCTAAAAAGGGCTCTGCGGGGCCAACGATTCACCTCGGACATCGACGTCCAGCTGTACGTGCGGAACTGGTTCACATCGCAGCCCAGGGAATTTTATGAGAGCGCCATTCACTGCCTCGTGTCACAGTGGGACAAGTGCCTCAACCCAGGGCCAATACTTCTACCATACGTATTTTAAGTACTAGTCGGCTCGGCGGGTACGTGAAGCATTTGTTCAGCAATTTCCTGATGAAGTGCCACCTTCACTAGCACAGATTCACGTAATAGCAAATAAGCTTGACACTACTGGCTCGGTGCTCAATAAAAAACATACGCGCACACGAACAGTTTTAACAGAGGATACATAAGATGACATTGGCGAGAATCTTGAACGGTCTCCGAATAAATCACTCACAAAATTAGCACAACAAGTAGGGGTTTCGATTTCATCTGCATACAGAGCTACAAAGCTGTTACATATCAAACCGTACAAGTTTACACGGGCCCAATGTTTAAAACCTGCTGATCCAGCCACAAGAGTGAGATATTGTGAGTGGTATCTTGCATCATTGAATGATCGTTTATTTGACCCACAGCTTGTGTTCTTTTCGGATGAGGCCTGGTTTCACCTTAATGGGCGTGTGAACAGTCATAACTCTCGCTATTGGTGTGCAGAAAACCCTAATGGTGTTTATGAAGTCCCTCATTATGATAGGAAGATCGGTATTTGGTGTGCTGTTCGTGCCGGAAGAATAATAGGGCCATTTTTTTTTTCGAGACGACAGTAAATGCAGAGAGTTACCAAGATAACATTTTGAAGCCGTTCTTCAATCGGTTAACGGAAGAAGAAAAATCGCGAGGGTGATTTCAACAGGATTCAGCCCCTGCTCATACAGCAGAAGATTCCCTTCTTACAATCTCGGAAGTGTTTGCAGACAGAGTGATCAGTGTTGGTCTATTTCCCCCTCGTTCTCCAGATCTAACTGTGTGTGATTTTTACTTGTGGGGTAAACTGAAAGAACAAGTGTATCGAACAAATCCTCACACATTGGAGGAACTGAAAGAAAACATTACGCTGGCAATCAGGAACATTACAGTGGCAGAACTCGCTCTCGTCAGCCAGAATGTGGTTACCAGATACAATGCTTGTATAACCCAGGAAGGACGACACTTCCAACATCTCCTATAAGGTAAGACTCAACGACTTGATCGTTTTTTAATGATGAATTTTTGTTTTTCCGTAAATTTTAGTTATTTTTATAATTATTAGTTTTTTTTGTTTCATTAATTTTCGGTCTTTCCACCTCTAAATTTTAAATTTAATTCCAAATTTGTATACTTCAATCTGTGTTAAGAGTGGCAGATGACCATGTAGTTCCTCCCCTTAAAACAACAATAACTAACTAATTAACTGAAGTAAGATTTCAGCATTGTACACACGCTAGCAAGGCCGCTGCATCTGTAGCATATGTGGATTGTACACACGCTTAAAGCAGGGGGTCGTGGCGCGCCACATGCTCGGTGAAGGTCACCGCAACAGCGGAGAACAAAGCAGCCGCTTGGCGTTCTTATTTTATATGAGTGACCCTGTATGTTGTGCATCCAAAATTGCCTGCCTTGCAAGTGGGTTCCATTGGAATCATATACAACATTACAACGTGTAAGTTATCACCATTTTGTCTCGACTGACCTGCCGTCTACTGTACATTCTATTGAGAGTGCGAATCTTTGTAGCTTTGATAATGGCACAAATATCGCAGGACAATTTAACTATTATAAATTGCTTCGATTGTAGAATATGTAACACTACAGGTTCAGAACCTACAAAAACAATGGTAGATTGCTGTTAATTCGTAGCAATAATCGCTTTGTTCTCAAGAAATGAGGCACCGTACTATTGCACACCTTATTAAGAACAAAAATGTACGGCATTTCGCGGTACGAATAACGATCGCGGGAAGACAAATCGGCATAAAAAATGGGGAGAGTATAATACTGCCAGGTCCATAATTAGGGTTCTTGACGCCTCTGGGATAAGAAAAAAAAACTTTGCTGCTCCCGACTTGGAAAATGTAGAATTATTCAAGTTTCCTTAACATTTGGGGCTGTTTCTTCATCTGGGTGTGTATTTAACTATGCGTATCACTCCATGGAAGAAAAAATTGTACTGTTGGAGCAGCGTAAAAGAGGAGAATTTAAGCATTTGAAATGTGGTGGTACAGGAAAATGATCAGATGGGTAGATAGAGCAGCAATTACAGAGGTATTAAGACGAGTGGGAGAGGAGAGATGTTTCTGGCGACTGCTAATGAAGAGAAGAGATAGGTTGGTAGGACACATTTTAAGACACCTAGGAATAGCAAAGTTAGTTACGGAAGGAAGGGTCGAGGATAAGAACTGTAAGGGTAGACCAAGGTTAGAATATATTAAACAGATTGCGTCTGATGAAGGGTGTGGTAGCTAAGTAGAGATGAAACGATTAGCTCAGGACAGGGAAGCTTGCAGTACTGCATCAAACCAGTCAAAAGACTGAAGACTCCAACAACGACAAATAGAAAAATTTAATACAAAGAATTTACTTTAAATTTTAACAGATATCATACACAACCAATGGCTTAGACACCAATTTATTAAATAAAAAGTTTAGGATTTCCTTATTAGTACAATTGCACAAGTCGGATCAACAGCAAAAACACCAAGGTGACTAGGACGATCTTTTCATTTATGTCCTTAAATAATCAACATTGCCAAAGTATGTTCTCTTGTAGGCGGTTTATACTTTAATAACTTGACGTTTAATGCCCAGGCGGTTTTGTACAATTTTCCAGAAATTTTACCGTCCTTAATACATGTTGCCCTGGGCAGTTGCCTAATTTGTCCCACCATAAATACGGGCCTAAATACAGTAAATGGATCCAATATTTTAAGGACGACTTATGGGACCAGTGTTTTATTAGTCAGAAAAAAGAGCAAAAAAAAGAACTTTTTTCGGTTTTAAGATCTGCTAGCGGTGTTGCAATGTCTAAAAATATCTTTAGAACTTGGTTTCATATTACCAACGCCAAAGTGTGGTGGCCACCACTCGTCATAGTGTTGTGGAAACATACGGTATTTATCACTCGGCAAAACCATATTGAAAATTGGAGCTATGGTTTCCATTGGAGGTCTACTGTATGGCAGCATTAGAACCATTTCTTGAATGTAAATACATATTATGTCAGCAACATTAATAAAATTTTCTGTTGTGACAGTTGTCAGTTGACTATCAGGAACTTCCATTTACCACCGTGCGGGTGCCTATGTCGGTTTTGGATTATATTACATACCTTTAAATGAAATATAAATCCATTCGTAGACCCTGAGACCATGCACACTAAATAAATATTGTTATAGCCACAGTATAGACAGCCGGTTCATAGTAAACACAATACACTCTGATGAAAAGTATGCACATAGCCTATATATTACAATATGTCATGGTAACATTACTCAAGTGTTTATCAAAATGTGAAAGCAAACCAGCATAACTGAGATGGATGATAATTAACCTTCCAGTGGGCGCAACTGATTTGACAGGCACACAAGTTAATTCTTATCTCGTATTCGTCATTTGCGGGGGCGAAGCTTTCAGTAGCTGCCTCTATCTGCATGACGTTCGAGTCCATATCGGCCTCCTACACATTTGATGATGTTGCAGAAATGATCTGCGCCTGATCGTGCACCATTACGTAATATGCACATACTCGCATGTACCAAACCTGTCCTCCAGCCAATATCATAATTTTTTAAAATTCTGATTACTGAGGTGTGCCAGACAGCCTCAATGCATCCGAGAGAAAGTTAAATATCTTTACTATTTATATTTAGCACAAAATTAATTAGAATGAGGACTTTTGCAAAAAAAAACGTTTGTTGTCGGTCTGATTTTCATATCGTTTTTCTTTTTAAGCCCCCCCCCGCCCTGCGGGCGCCCATGGTTGGAACCCGTCAAAACATGACGGACGATTGAGAAAGAAATTACTGAAAAAGTTTCTTATATTACTTGCATTCTTTGTACGATTACAATTACTGTTTGGCCCTATTGCAACTTTAATGGCGTCAAAAGATTGAATTCTCGACATTGCAACATACTTCTGGCCATGACTGAAAACTTGATGACGTAAATAGAGACCTATACGTTCCAGAGTTTCCCCTTGAGCTTTATTGATTGTGATAAAGTATGCCAAGCAAATTGGAAATTGTTGCCTCTTAAACGAAAATGTACTGTAAGTGTTTTATCGGAAGGTGTTAAATCAGGTCGTAGGATTAGAACTTTCTGCCTAAAATTAACTGCACTTATTATATCCAAATCCAAGCAATTTCTTCCATATTTCTTACAATTAATATGGTTCCATATAGGAGCCCTTGGGAAACTTCAGATTTCTAAGGAGCATAACTATGGCTCAAACGTTTGGAGTATGTGGAGGCGAATTACTAAATTCCAAGGAATTTAAGAATTCTGTAGTAGGAAAATGAAGTAGCTGGCTTTCATCTTCAGTATTTAATCTGTTAACGCTGACCGCTGATGTATGTGTTTGAACTACTGGATATAAGTTGAATGACTTTTAAATTAATATCACTACATTGTTCATTTTTTGGTGTAAGAATGCAAACTTTCTAGATATTTATTATATCCTTCGCAGAAGTGACTGTTTCGCCGTAAATCTGTCACGATACCCTAATGCGTTGAAAGTTTAGCTGGTAATTTAGTAACATTTGATTCCTCACCATTCACAAACGAGTAGTAGTTTTTAACATGTAGCAAAATATTAGAAAATTCCATTTTATCTGGTTTCGATCGCCATGTAAGCGGTGTATTTTGGAGAAGGGCCAGAGAGAAGAGTATCTGAAACAATTGTGAATATTACCCATTTAAGATTTGATTGCCGCTGAGCGTGGCTGCGCCAGTGTTTGTTGTTGATTGTAGCAGCTGCCCCGCAGGACGAAGCGGGGAACACAGCAATGATGAGTTCATTCTGCACATAAGACAAGCGGCATTGCGCGAAGCTCATGTCACCACGGACAGTCAAACGTTAACTGAGGCTATTGGAGGTGAGTCATATCCTACTCGTGCAACTGTACCTGTCAACGAAGCAGGCTGACGTGTGACACAAGTAAACAAGGAATAGTTTCCATCTCGACCGCAGGCGATCAATTCGTGAAAGGGTAATAACTGTTTGGCGAGAAGCATGTGGCACAACAGGCAAAACGTACCTGAAGTCTCTCCAAGAACAATAACTTTCCCACAAAAAGGAATAATGTCGTTACGTATAATATCTGCCATTTGGGCTTCATCCCATATTATGAGCCATGCTAATCAAATATTGTCAGCTGGATTGCAAATTAATTTAGAGGTATTTTGAATGTAGGTGTTATGCTCTTGCAAAATATTGTTTAAAATATGAAGTGTGCCCCCCGCCCTCCTGATGCAAGAATTTGCTTTATTCGCAGATCTGAATTGATTACCTTTCGAGGAGTCTAATATAAAACTGACCGTAAGAACCATTGCTTATATTTTTGGAACATAAGGAAATGCGATGAAGTGCGATTCCATAAATTTTAATACAATATGGGCCGTATTAATGTGGCACAGTAACATTGGCATCAAAGGAAATGAAGAGCAAAGGATTGTTGAACTGCCGAATATTCTATCTGAAATTCCTTGAGATATCATCCCCAGTGAAAAATTGTTGCAGCCTGTCAAATATTTCATATTCCAGCAGATCAGTTTTACCATCCAAACAGCAAAGTCCAAAGTTACCAAGCGTACTTTTCACGCAAGAGAAATACAATGTAGACCAATGTTTACATTTAATCGTCAAGGATCCTTCACTGTACTGCATAATATCTTGAATTGTTTCTGAATTGGCCTATTTATATTGGATTTTAAAAGTGACTTCCTATTTTCTCTGATTTCCCACTATTTGTGGGAGTTACTTCCTCCATTTTTGGTCCGTATTGACTTTGATGATTTATAGCAATAAGTGTTATTCCGTCGATCAATACATTAGGTTACATATAATTTAAAAGTGGTACATGTTTCGGGCAATCATATAGCCCTTCATCAGCCACATCTTGTCGAATACAAAGAAACAATCAACATAACATCAAAGACATTGTGACCACATTAAAAACATGCATAAAACTTGATTAAAAACAGGTCAACAAACATGGAAATAAAATATATGTGCACATCGTTAAAATAACACTAAAACGGCTCTCCGGCCCATGAGTTCGTAGAAGTGAGTAAGGTCCCATAAATATTTGCACTGTGTGGAGTCAGCCAATCACTGTTCATTTTCTTGATATTAATGTGGCTAGAGGGAAGTCTTTTGGTTATTCCTTAATATGGACACTTGAAGTGTCAAGTTGTGAAGATGTGTAGTCGAAACGGATGAAAATTGGATCTCATAACCGTGGCCAAGTTAGCTTTTTTTTTTTTTTTTCTATTTCCATGTTTGTTGACCTGTTTTTAATCAAGTTTTATGCATGTTTTTAATGTGGTCACAATGTCTTTGATGTTATGTTGATTGTTTCTTTGTATTCGACAAGATGTGGCTGATAAAGGGCTATATGATTGCCCAAAACATGTACCACTTTTACATTATATGTAACCTAATGTATTGATCGACGGAATAACATTTTTTGCTATATTTTAATTCCCACTATTTTGCGGCCAATGTCCTTTTTCGTTGAATGGGTTTATTTATAGTAGCATATCTCCCCAAATTAACGTCATATTCGATAACACTAAATTGTCCTACATCAACGGAGCCGCTAAATATTAAATGGCAAATAATACTTCCATTGCCAAAATCAACAGCGTAGTTAGACTCAGAACTCGAAACAAATAATCAATAAACAATTGGCTCATTCAATGAATTTCAACATTACCAGTGTATTCACCTTCCCGAGACTTTCATACTCAAGTTGGCGGAGGAGAATGCGATGAGACTGTTCGCCAATAATAAAACCCGGTCAGCGACAATTTTTGCAATACCTTGAAGACTCAGCTCAGGATGACGTTCTTCATTTTGATATAAACAGCACGAAACTGCTCTAAATAATCGAATTTCCATCACCTGTTGTAGGTACAATCCTTTGCATTTCCATGACAGTAAATTTTGCAGGGGAGCATCGAACCACTGCGCCAACTACTGGAATGAGCATAGTCACCGTAATGGAGGCAGTTATAGAATTCTTCGTCCCGTGCATATTAAAACTCTTATTAACACAGGGAAGCCCACTCTTAAGGCTACATTCTTGGCTATCACCCCTGAGATCCGGATTCGGTTCCCTGCTCTGCCAAGAAATATAATTCTGGTCTGAGGGCAAAAACGGGTTACACTCAGTCTCTTGAGGCATAGCTAAAAAGAGGAACGTTCGATTCCCACCTCAACAATCTTGGATTCGGTTTTCCGTGGTTTTCCACTTCCACTCAAGGCAAATACCGGGATGGTTCCTCACTTAAGCCTCGGCCCTCTCCTTCCCATTCCCCAGCTTAATTACAAATACACACATTTATACAGACATACACACACCAAAGTACACGGTGCTGAGTGGCCACGATGTCGGAGGTCTTCAAATGAGTTATGTTCTCCATTTGTCTCTCATGGCGAAAGCGATTGTGGGCATGCGCGAGTGCCTGGAATACTACATTTTTCTTTAATAATTTAAAAGTATATGGCAACGTAAATCGCGGAGAATTAGTTTACAGGAATGCTAAAAGTAAAATATGTTTTGACAATGTAATACCAATAGCAAGAAAGAAGAATATGGAAATAAATAAAAATTATAATATATCGATATTGGGATTCGAACTCCTTCGACGATGCATAATGTCATTCCAAGTCTGCAGCGCTATCGCCTAAGCCACCGAACCAATGAAAAAGTGAACACAATATTAAGCTACATAAACAACATACACATTCAACTGTCAGTTAAAGTTTTTCAACATTTCCCTTCTTTTATATTTCTATTCCAGTATATATGTATATCGTGGAAACATAATAGAAAATTTTTTCCCCTCCTTTGTCATCATCATCATCATTTCCCCTTATCCAGCTCCTGCCGGGTCGGGGTATTTATGGCACTTCTCCACTTTCCTCTTTCCTTCCACCATTCCATATTAAAATGCTATCCCGAACACACTAAAATACAGTAAAACTTCACTTATACGATTTTCAAGGGACCAAATGAAAAAAACGTATACAGCTGTACAGCGTTGCCGAAAAGGTGCCTACACGCACCATGGCGCATCTCGCTCGTCGGTGATGGGCTCCATCTCAGCAACGCTGTACAGCTTTTGCTGGAGTGGCTAGCTGTTGAACCATGTGTTATTTCCTCGTACAAATACAAACCGATATAAAAAAAGTGAATTAATTTACGTATTTCACAGTCATACAGCTTAACTTTTTGATGTATAACGATTACATCGCAACCAAGAACTACAATTTCCAACCACCCCGAGCCGAGAAAAAGTTACCTTACAAAAATGATAACAACTTTGTTTCTTGGACACACACAATTTTGAAATTAATAAACCAGTTATACAACATTCCAATGTATATTGTGTTAAAATTTGGATTCGATCTGATGACGGGTTATTGAGATAATAATTCTTAAATATGATGCATGGTTGAAACACGCTTAAAAACGTGCACTTTTTGTGTTCCAACTGCGATAAAAAATATTAAAATATAAATTAAAAAATCCAAACCTACATGAACTAACGTAAAATAGAACGACGAAAATGTTGATGGTATTGGATTTTATGTAGGTTTATTGGTTACTTAACAAACAACCTTCAAACTCGAGTACACATAATACTTTGGTCGACAGTAAGTGCAAATCAAGGTGGATGGATGCTCTCATTGTGGGGAGCCGGGGGGGGGGGGGGGGGGGGGGGTAGAAAGGAAAGGGAGGAGGCAGTCTTTTAAGGTATAGTCATCTCTGCTCCACCTCCACCGCTGGATATTGTCGTGTGACGTAACAGTTGAGCGCTGGAGGTGTGCTTTACCATGTGTAGAATGGAATATTAACAACTTGGGGATGAACGGTCAGGGTGCCCTCAGGCTACTCGTAGTGTGCCCAAACGAGCTATCTTTAGTCGGTTGGGCAAAGATGGTCGCCGGTCGCGTGTGTGGCTATGGAGGTGATGGTTAGGGTAGAGTATTTTTTAAGTCTTTTTTCATGGTTGCTTATGCAAATACAGGGATGGTGAATGCACGTTCTCCATCTTCAGTCACCTGGCATAAACTTTAAAAAAGACTTGATGCACGATAATCATATTGCAAGAGAAGGTGTGGGGATAGAACAAACAAGTTGACGCAACCGGATGCAAGGTGTAGCGTTACAGGAAGCAAGCGTGCGAAACATGATTCTTATAGAAACGAGCAGAATTTTGCAGCGCATGATGTCACCATGTGATCCAGGCATGCGCGTGGGGACATAGGTGTTTATTATCGGAGAGACGAGCAGATTCCTGTTAGAAAAGCAGCGTATGATGTCACAATATGATCCAGACGTGCAGGAGGGAACATAACTGTTTATTATTCTACGATTACGTCACATGAATAAACTTGCCAAACTGTGAGAACGCCGTATTGGCAGATATTTTATGCGAATCAGGTGCGTAGTTGGTAACATCTTATTATATAATACGCTAAATTGTATGTTTCACAAACCTCGAGCTCCTAAACCAGAGGGAGTTAGAAGGTGTGGTTTGCACCAAAATCTTACAAATCGTCTCAATAGTACAGGAAAAATCTTGCATTTCTTGAAAAGTCAACGGAAATACATTTATTTGTTTGTAACGCGCTTTTAAACAAATAAACAAGACAATAGCCCCTGCTAGAACTGTGTCGCATCCAGCCAGCATAGCACTAGAGCCAGGCGGTTAATCTGAACACACGGGGCACACAACCCATTATGCGAGAGTTCTCACACGGGTCCGCTAGTAGGTATTTATTATTCTACATCTACGTCAGCAAAACCCGATAGGGGCCGATAACCTCGATGTTAGGCCCCTTAAAACAACAATTATCATCATCAAAACCCGAACCGAACTGAAACTGAACCAAACCAGTTAAGTGATCTGGATGGACGCTTATTGATCTAAATGGTCGCTATTAGTCGCTTTTTGATTTAGATGGTCGATTTTTGATTTAGATATTGCTTTTTGATCTGGATGGTTGCTTTTGATCGTGTTTTTATTTGGATGATCGCTTTTGCTCACGTTTTTATCTGGATGGTCACTAACGCCTAACCCAACGCTTTTTCGAGCAGTGTTGAGGTGACATTTTTGCAGAGACAGGAAGAATAAGGTCACTCTCTCTTACTATTACCGGAGACTGCCGAAGGTTTACGATTGCCACACACCTCTCACTCTCACCCAACCGAACCGAACATAGTAATTGCCATAACGGGTTGATGTAGAGAAACCCACCTCATACCCTTTACCATTGAACTTAGTAAGTCGACTACTTTTTCTCTTTCTCTCACACATGGTGGGATATGCTTTACACACATACTTTAAGCCAACCAGAACGTTAAAAGGTAGAAACCACCGTTAGTAACACCGCAAGGGTTGTAGCCTTGTCTTTCAGAGTTGTAGCCAGTACTCTACACCGTCTCTGTGAGGGGCTTAACATCAACCAGTCATATAGGTAATAAATGGGTCACGCTATGCTTTCAGCTACCTAGTTTCAGCCACTTTTCACGGCCACCCTCCGAGCATCGCCAGAGACTGCCGAAGGTTAACGATTAGATTAGGAGTGGGAGGTGTGTTGTTGGTTACGTCATAATCTAACAATAGAATTGAGTAATGGTATATAAGAGACGCGACAGATGCAGTCGATCAGTGCTTTGTGGTAGCTGAAAGTGTAAAGATGTCCCTCTCTAAAGTGTTTAGTGTCCCCCAACGTATGGGGAAGAGAACGAAGCCTACCGACGAGAGGTTTGGTTTGTGGTTGTTATTGGAAAACCTGGACAATCTGGTTACAGACATGGGTAATATCAACTACACAGAAAATGAGACTCCCCAAAGTGATAACAATGTTAATCTACTTACACCGATTACAGAGCCGTTTTGCAATTACATTATGGTGGTTAGGATATGTGACAAAGTGGACTGCCAAGAAGAGCGGAAGTCTGTGCTGTTAAGGAAGGAGGTGTGTGGTGCTTTCAACCTGTATTTACATGGTAGATTCTCCAAGTTCATCTCTGCTATAGAGCATCCAGCATTTAGAAAAGACTGTGGAGCCTTATGGCGACAGTGTTGCTAACTCTAGGCAGAGGTAGCGCTGACGTCATACGTTATGTTCACCCGCTTCGAGTACTGCGCTTTCATAAGTTAGCGAGACAACCACAACCCCAGCAGCTACCTGAAATAGAACACGCCAAGGAAGGAGCAGTTTTGCAGGTGTTAACGGATTGGACCAGTATTAAGGATACTGTATGCGAAGAGAACCAATAACGACATTCATTTCATTGTGATATGACGCATTACTGATTGACAGATGTCGAGAGCACAACCCTTCCTTCTCGGATGTATGCAGACGATGTTAACAAATTTTATGTCAGCAATACTGTTGATCATCACCTCTTTAGTTATTAGTTAGGCTGTAATTTAGTTTCTTTCAATGTTATTCTTGTTGTTTAGTTTTGATTAATATTTGTAATATTGTAGTGAGTTGGCCGAGCGGTTAGGGGCGCGCAGCTGTGAGCTTGCATTCGGGAGATAGTGGGTTCGATCCCAACAGTCGGCAGCCCTGATTCGATCGAACAGAAAATAAAACAGACACACAACATTAACACCAATGACGGATAGTGCTTCAGAACTTATGTTGCCGGCGGAACTGAGCACGTGCTCCACTCCGGGCGAGCATGCAGCACTGGACGAGGCTCTTCTTTCCAGCGTGCTAACCTCGAAAATGTTTAAATTACTAAGACGTAATATAAGCGATACTTGTACGCAATAACAAACGTAATCAGTTGGCAGATAATTGTAGGAAGCTATTATGACGAAAAATATATATGTTCAGAGTTCCTTCATGATAAAAGATGAGGCAATAAAACCAGTGTTGGGGGGGGGGGGGTTCCGTTAAAAGTGAAAGCCCATAAGACCCACAGTCTTTTCTAAACGCTGGATGCTCTATAGGCATGGTGACAAGGCTAAACTGCAATTTCCTCTACTCAACGACGACAGTGCGATGGCACTCAGACTCAGGGACAACTTGGGAAGGAAGGAATGCCTAACATTATGGAGAAGTATTAAAAATTCTGTGGCTATATCATACAAAGTGGAACTGCCTGATTTAAAATTAGACGTTTTGTTAGCCAAACTCCCAGGGATATTGCAACAGCTTCGTGCTGAGGAGTTCTATCTTATGGATTTGGACATTACGCAAGATTTTACAGGTGTTTTTCAACAAGACAGAGATGTGTGATTACCTAACATAGAATCACAGCTTTTGTGTGCAAGGAGAGTTTCGAGAATAGTGCAATGTGGTTTTGAACAACGATAAAACAGTTGGTTAATGTTGTTTAACATGGGTGAACTCTAATTCTAGAATAAAGATATATAACAAATGTATATGTCAAATCACAAGTCCTGGGGTAAACAAAGTCATTGGAAACCATATTAAAGACTTTAGCCGATGTCCGGACACCCGTCTAAGAGAAACGATTATGGCTTCCTTAGCCAAAGAAAACAGTATTACAATACTGGAGGCGACAATTTACAACTACAAAATGGGTGGTGTGTTTCACCCTCTGGAAGATTGTGTTAGTGTATTAGAAGCCAACAAACATTTTAAAAGAGGCTCCCTTTTACTCGGTACCTATCGCTTCCATGTGGACCAAACTAGCTGATAACTTTCGGAACATTTGCTGTGTGGTGTTTAACAGTTTTTTGTAGTTTGTCTACTGGATAAATAAAAATACTCGGAAATCGAACTGCGTGATGGACAAGTTTTACTTACTTATCCATAAAGTATATAGAAATAGTTAACGATGATGATTCGGGGAATGACAATGTTTGCATTATACATAAAAGCTACATTAAAGCTGGGGAAACATTCTTTTCTCACTCCAAGTCATTGTTCTCCACGATACCAGCAAACATAAACATTAGCGAACTAGGATTGATTCCTATGAATAATATTCTTCCCCAGGTAAGGAAAAGAACCAACAAATGTAACAGATTTTAACCATACCCTCTTTAGGAAGTCGCACCATTAAGTACAGTTAATGTGCTAAGTGTAAGGAAAAGTAAATTAGAGTTGGACGAAATTGAGATCAAGAAAAGGAAATTAGGGTACCGGTATGTTGCGGAGACTACTGCCCTAAAAGAAGAGTACGAAGCAGTGTTACAGAAAGTGCAGCCAATTGTGGATGCGAGAAACAGATTTACACACTTCTTTAAACAAAGTCCATGGCAAAATCTAGATGTGAGTGAGAAATACTCTGCATTTACTGTTAAAAACAATGGGACTTATCTAAGTGTTGGAGTACTTGTAGAAAGCTAAAAATGTAAATGTGTGTGCTACTTAAGAGGATATTTAAAATCTATGTTTGCAAAGTCATCATCATCATCTTGTACAGTTTCCAGCCCCAGGCTGGGTCTGTTTGGAACATAAGCCTCGCCACTTAGTCCTTTCTTCCCACCACCTCTCCGCTGTCACTCTGGTCCAGTCCTCGCCTCTCTTCTTGACACATTCCTCCACGCCTTTCAGCCATCTATCTCTTGGTCTTCCCCTTGGTCGTTTCGTCTGCATCTGCATCTCATGTATCCTCTTGGGAATCTTCTTCTCATCCATTCTCTTTAAGTGTCCATACCACCTCAGTCTTGATGTCTCAATCCTACCTTGCAAGGGCTCCTCTTTCACCATTTCCCTGACCTTTTCATTCCTCACCCTGTCTCTTCTTGTTACTCCGATCCTACTTCGCAGGAACTTCATTTCACCTGCCTGTATTCTGCTTATGTCTCTTTTCTTCATTGTCCACGTTTCTGAAGCATAGGTCAGTATCGGGATATAGTAGCTTCTGTATAACACTTCCTTGCCTTTTTGTGGGACATCTTTATTCCACACTAAGCTCCTAATGCTTCTCAGAAATGCTTCTGCCTGTCTACCACGTTCCGTAATCTCTTTGTCATTTCTCCCATTTTCCTCCACTATACTTCCCAAGTACTTGAGACTTTCCACCTTCTTCATCTGTCCACCTCCAAGTGTTATCCTACTCATTGGTCTGTCCTTTTTCCTGGTCGTTAACAGGATCTCACATTTACTGATGTTGAACTTCCATCCGTACTCTTCCACTGTTTCTTCCCCAAGCCTTCAGTTGCTCCCGAATTTCCTCCTCCTTGTTTCCCCAGACCATGAGATCATCTGCAAACACCATTGCTTTCATCTTATCTTCTCCTATCTTTCCTGCTATCCGTGTCATCACCTCGTCCATAACCACAATAAAGAGAAGGGGTGACAGCGCACTACCCTGTTTCAGGCCACTCATTTGTCTGTTCTTTCCCCTCCAACTTTCACACAACTCACACTTCCACAATACATCTCCTTCACTCTGCCTACAGTCCCTTTTTCCACTCCCATGTTTTCCATTGCTTTCCAAACCTTCTCCCTACACACACTATCATATGCCTTTTCGATGTCCAGAAAGGCCATCAGCAGATCCTCTCCAAATTCGTAGTGGTGTTCCTGGAGCTGTCTCACTGAAAATATGAGATCTACTGTTGATCTCCCAGGTCTGAATCCATACTGCTCCTCTCTCAATTTTCTCTCCACTTTGGCTCGTATTCTACTTTCTAATATCATTTCTCGATTCCCGGTCAATGCATGTGAGATTTTCGAAGTGAAATGCCATGTCCTGTGGTTCGGATTCCACGTAAAAAGGAGGTCCCGTGGCTTATAATCACAAGATTCACGGTCACGTAAAACTACAATCTTCCTTTTTTCTAATATCATTTCATATATCTTGGCACAGTGAGGTATGAGTGTGACTCCCCTGTAATTTCTGCACTCCTTTCTGCTTCCTTTCTTAAATATTGGGACAATTAATCCTTTCTTCCAATCTTCTGGGGTCTTTTTCTCCTTCCATATCACCCTCATCACATGGTACAGCCACTGTTTCCCAACCTCCCCAGCTGCCTTCACCATTTCAACACTCACTTCATCCACACCCGGTGCCCTTCCTCCTTTCATCTTGTCTATAGCCATCTCCAGTTCTCTCCAAGTCAGGTCCTTTTCCATTCCTGTGTTGACTTCTCCATCTTCCAATACATTGTCTTCCTCCCTTTGACCATTTGGATTCAGCAAATCCTCCAAGTACTCTTTCCACACGGTCTTGAGGGCCTCTTTGTTGTGTACCTCATTTCCGTTTTTGTCCATCATTACCACATCCTCTCGCACACCTCTTCTCTTACTTTTGACCATCCCATAAAGTACTTTCTTATTTCCTCTGCTGTCTTCCTCCATCATCTCTGTCCACTTTACCATCCACTTCTTCCTCTCCTCTGCGACAATCTTGTTTGCTTCTTTCTTCTTTATCTTATAATCTTCCCTTGCCAGATCAGTTCTTTCCTGGAACCACACTCTGAAAGCCTTGTTCTTCCTTCCCACAGCTTCTTTTACTCTCTCATTCCACCATGGTGTCTCTCTACACCGCTTTCTGTTGCTTGTTCTTCCACATACTGCCACTGCAGCTTCCACCATTGTGTTTTTGAAATGCTTCCATTCCTCTTCCCCTGTTTTAGGATTGTCTGTTGGCATCCTTTCCCTTATTATCTTCTGGAATTCTTCCCTGACTTCCTTTTCCTCGAGTTTCCATACTTTGATTCTCCTTTCCTGGTACTCCGTCCTCTTGCTATCGTAAACAACTCCCAGGTTCATTACAAGTATTCTGTGGTCGCTGTCTAAGGCCTCTGATGGTATTACCTTTATATACCGTATATACCCGAATGTAAGACTAGGTTTTTTCCCACTTTTTGTGTTATAAAAATTTGGGGTCGTCTTATATTCAGGGTATTAAAAAAATATATATATTATTTGCAAAGTAGTATGTGGTGTTGGCATCTTGTAACTCGCAACAAATCAATGCGTTAATGAAGATTAAAATATGGTTTGTTATGTGGAATTACGTTGCATATACGAATAGCGTACATTTTGAGGTTAGGATTTACGCATACACGTAATTTTAAGCGGCTAAATTATATGTTCGAAAGCATACGGAAATATGTTTTAAAACAATCTTTACAAGAACAACCAGTCAGTTTTACGAGCAGTAATTGAGTGATCAACGTATCTTAATTTAATAACGTCTCCCATTCTTGAACAAAGAAATTATAGGGTATGTCTTGGGAAAGCGGGCAGAGGGATTTCCGGTAACACGAGACGTTATAAAAATGAAAGCATGACCTTGAGGGCATATATTGTGCAAGTTATGAGTTAGCGAGTATTTTTTTTGTAAAATCTGTAAGAGGCAGTTGATAACTAGGCCTCGTCTTATATTCGGGGTCGTCTTACATTCGGGTATATATGGTATCTGACACTTGTCTTCATTTCCCAGTCGTACAGCATGTAGCCTACCAAAGATTTCTTTGTTAAATCACTGCTGTACCACGTTACCTTGTGGCTTTCTTTCTTCCGGAACCAGGAGTTGCCTACCGCTAAACCGTTTCTCTTGCAAAAAACCAGCAACTTTCTCCCTTCTTCATTCCTGCTGCCCCATCCTTCTGCTCCCATTACATTTTCACATCCTTGCCTTTCACTTCCTACATGTGCATTCAAATCTCCCATGACAATGATGCTCTGACCATTCAACTGCTGTTGTAGCTCCTCCTCAAAGTCTTCCTTCTCTTGAGCTGTACATCCAACTTGAGGGGCTCATCAGCGGGCTCTTGGTTTCCCCGTTCTGTAAGAACACAGCGCTGTCTGTTAAAATGCTTATTATTTACGGAGCCTGTTTTCTTGTATCGTTTAGCGAGCCTCCTAATTATTGTACTGGTATAAGGCACAGGTCTTCCTGGAAACTTGATTCGAAATTTTCATCTTGTTTCAGAACAAGACTTTCTGCTTTTCATATACGAATTATGGATATACAGACGTTCATGCAATGTGAATTGGTGTCTAGGCATGACCAACAATCACAGTAATCACAATACTCACTAAACGTGCAACACTAACGTCTAAGCTTTACAGATACACATACATATGAACGACAAACACGTGTGAACTAACGATATGAGTCAGCGGAGCGGGGTATTGCGAGGTCCACTCGTTCCGCACCTGACCAGCCAAATGACGCCATAGCTGGTCGCGATTTTCGGGGCGCACCAAGATAATGACCCTGTAGTTCAATTAATATTGTGTTACGTGATCCACTTCTGTACATGGCTAATTACTAATCTGTAAGTATAGCAGTGGCGGCTGGCGGATAATTGTTATGGGTGTTGTCCTTTTTCATTAAGGGGGTGGGGGTAAAAGACTACTTGATATCAAATAAAACTGTATTCAATTGCGCGGTAAAACGGATGTACTGTCCCCGAATACGGATTCTGAGCGATCCGAATTCTGATCATAATTTAACCAAGGAGTTTTGAAATATTTGAGAGCTGGAAAGTGGTCAATACGCTGCCGAAGTGACGCGCCTAGCAACCGCATGGGCGCAGCCACATTGGACCCAAACAACTGGTTGCTAGGTTTTTTATACATAGGAAGCTGCATTAACGCTGCGCAGTGTCTTGAATTTTGTTTATAAAAAGGCGTAATAAGCGTGAAATAAGGCAAACGCCTCCCGTGAAGATTATCCACAATGTTGGAGCTACAAAATAGAAGTGAAATTTTATGGATAAAGTACGAGAATTTTGCGAGATAATATGAATAAAGTCGACCTCACTCCTGAGGCAAGAATTGCATGGCGGGTTCTACAAATTATAAATATTTATTTATAACATCATTTAGTGGATACAGTATATCTAATATAGAGAGATATTTAGGACATATATGTCACATGAAGGGGGTTTTGGTTCATGTGGGCAGTGTAGTTGTAATTAAATATGGTTTGTACTAAAAGTATTATAAACGACAACCTACATAACCTTACATCTGATTCACTAACAGCAATACATTTTCTCCTACAACTTTTCTGAGTAGTGATTTTTCACTTCATTTATTTAAGCAGTGAATTGTTTCCAAATAACAATTAGGCCTATCCTAGACTGAAAATTTCTGCCTAAATACTCTATTTTATTTTTTGCAAACTGAGCATAATATGTGGTCTGTGGAAAGGTTTGAAGTTGCTAGTAGAAAGTCCTATTCAATTTGATAACTGGTAACTGTGTGAGCCATCAAGTAGCATAGCACATGGATCATCGTTATGGTATCGGAACTAGCATTTCCCTACATCAACTCTTTGGCCCACTTCATACCAAGTAGGCTACTTGTGCCACTTTGACTGTCCAGCACATATTGTGTGAATGTTTGCTAAGATTGCTCGTGAAGATGCAGGGTGGCTTTTTTGTTGTTGTTGTTGTTCTAAATCTCTATATACCAGCTAATTTTATTTAGCTCTTCCGTGGCACACCAGCTAATGTGTAACATTAATCAGTGTGATAATGTGGTCATCAGCTTGGTGTAGGCCTACTTATTGGGTGAGAGCCTCGGATATTTTCATGCCAGTTTTAGTGGCCTGATATTTAGAGCTAGGATAGGAAAAGTGCCCCATTATTTAGAACGAGGTAGGACGATAGACCTTAATTGTAGACTTCTCTAACCTGTTATTGAGCTCACAGGTTAGGCTTTGTCAATTTGATTCGTTTTCAATCAAACGCGGCGTTGTAGTAAACACACAAATTGTATTGAAATGCAGTCTTTGTTTCTTCTATAGCCGTTGATGAGATTTGGCCTAAACTCTCATCCAAATATGTTAAACTGTTCCCTTATGCATTGATAGACTTTAAGTTCATTTTATTCGTCTCTTACTGGTAGGGCCTACGGTACTTTATTTTCCGTAGTATTGATCATTCATACGGGACGTGATTCACAATATCCAGAAATGTTTTCATGTTTTCACTTAATTTATGGTAAATATCGTAGGCCACATCTCTACGACTTATGCTCGTACGCATCTCGTACGCAATATTTTACAACTTTATTGGACAACTATGTTAAATTACTGTGGAAAATATACTTTTCTATGCTTGCTTGCCTCTGGACATCCATGCATGTACAGTTTTATACGATAGAAATAGGAAATAATGACGGCTCAAAGACTGAAGCAAGCTACAAGGCAGCCATGATGTATTGCTCCAGTTGCTTAGCAACGGAGCGGAAGTGACGTCGACTCCGGCAGCGTATAAACCAGTTAAGACGGCGAAAGTCGCAGAGAAAAGGTATTGCCATGGAACAATAATACTAGAAAGTGAAGCTTCGACCTTTTCGCGTTCCTCTATAGACGGCAGCACATGTGTTCGACTAGCGCGATATGAGTGAGTGGTGAACGATTGTATTTTGACTGGACAGTTGAACATACCATTGCTGCCAACAAATGTAGATTGACACTAATGGTCCAGTATTGTAAAAAACTGCAAAAATATGATGATTTTGGGTTTATATAACAATGAGAATACATGTATTAGTATATGTAAGCTTATAAATCACAGACGAAATGTTGTTAAACGTGTACAACTCCACCTAGTGCATCGTCAACTAATTGCCAGTTACGTACTATCCCACGACATAGTTGGCTATCATTTATGATTTGTTGATGTTGTTTCCAAGCCGTTAGTGGTTAGTTTATCATTTATATACATTTTGCTTTATACGTGTTATTCTTCGTTTTCGCAGAGAAATAACATAAAAACAACATAAGATTGATGTGGTTTTTATTGCGCTGCTCTTTGGTGCAGTGAGAAATGTATGCACAGTTTTCTGCCGATTCGATCCTGGAAGGTAAGTCATGAACAACTATTTTCGCTGATAATTTTTTTCATTTGGGTATACGGGAGATAAAAAAATATCGTATTAGCTAATGAATTACACTACCCATGTGGTTTTATCTACTATTATAATAATATAATACACAGATAATTGTGATGACCAGGGTGTCCTATGCCACTGGAGTGAATTAACATAATTTTAAAGAACGATTCCTGTGAAAGGAATTTCAGATTACAGTATTAGAAAAAAGATACTCCCATCTGTTTGCATTAGAACTAGACTACTACATTTCAGTCATTTATGCACATATATATTTTAGGTATTGAGGAGGCCTAGGTCGCTGTAGCATACTAAAATTGAAGGTCATTAGAAATAATTATTCTCTAAAAAGGAGATTTGCATATTAAAGGATTGACAGAACATAATGTACTGGGATTTCATTATGAGTATATGTAATGAAGGCATTCTTTCAGTATAGCCTAAACAAACTGTTAGTTGTAAGTAACTCTTCAGTCGGTCAACAGGAATTTGCCCAGTGAATGGGTGGGGTACTATGTATATAATATATGAATCTCCTGGAAAAAAATACATGTGGCCTATTAGTTATACTCAATTATATGTAGGTCTACATTGTACCCCACCCAATCATTGGGCAGATTCGAGTTGACTGACTGAAGAGGCAAAGAGTTACAACTGATAGTTACGAGTATATGATAGCCATATAAAAATGTGTGTGGCTACTGCAACTCGGAGAAATGAGTTTCATGCCGGTAGAACGTTTTCAGTTAGGTTTATGTATTTATTTTTTAATATTCGAGCTAAATTTGAAGTAGGCCCTAGTGTGTTAAAATAGACATGTGATTTTAGCAATTAATATCTTGTATCTCCTGCACATGTCTATATTTGTGCATTTTTCTTTGCAGATGCTGGGAGTAGGCCTAATAGGCAAGTTGTTCTGTGGAAGGCATGATGTGTTCGGGAAATCTGTGTGTGGCAAGATTACGCATCGAATATGCAGTGTTAATTTTGCCAAATGGTTCATCAGAAGGCACTTATATAAATTCCCTGACTTCTGATGCAGTTCCTACTATGTATTGCTGCTGAAGGTAAGTTAAAATGTGTCCTGTCATGTAATAATGTGCTATGTATTGAAATATAACATTAACATGCAACTAAAAAAAAAAAAAAAACAACTTTGTGTTGCAGGGACCTCTGAAGTTTCAGGCATGAGAATTGAGGACACCCAAGGTGATGGAAGGTTCATACCGTTGGGGTCAGCAGAGAACAAAAGTTGAGCAAAGGAAAATTGCATCCTCTAGAGTCTAGACAGTCTAAACTTCTGTGGACGTTGTCTTATATGAAATACTTAATTTTGACCAATTGAAAATGAGTTGCACCTTTCTCGGTCCGTGAGTGTATTTATATGTGGAGTGTGAGTGACGATGGTGATTGTTGTTTTAAGGGGCATAACATCGAGGTCATCTGCTCCGATGAGGAGTGTGTCTTCCTGTGCATCATATTGTTACGGCTGTGAGTTTGTGTCATCGCTCGCCGCATGAGTCAAAACTGCCCCAGGGCTGGACTGCTCTCCCTCGGTGTATTGCATGCGCGTTACGCAACGGACTGCGAAGTGAAAGGGATAGTCCAGAACATTCGTGACTGGACCAGCGCTGGAAACCTCGAGAAGCCGTGGACTCTGGATGGATCCAGAAGCATTTATTGAGTCACCGGCCGGCTATATAAGAGTGACCCGTGAAGCAGTTGGTGTGTTGTGTTTTACGAGCTAGTGCGAGCGATTATCTTGTGCGACAGAAGTGTGGTGACGGAGTGCTGTGCGAGTTACGAAATCCTGTGACATTGTTTCTCCCAGCTTGTGAACAGCGAACATCAAGTGCTCGTAAGTAACTGTATTTGTTGTACCTGAGGAAGAGGGGCAGGTAGCTTCTGCCAAGGCCACCGGACTCATTAGGACGGATTAACTTCTGTGGTCTGTTGCAAGTGAAAGGGGCCAAGGGCGCATAAGGAAGAGACTTGAGGAAACTGAAGAAGGCTCCTAATTGCTTGTATTTGCTGATTAGTGTAATTTTCTGTCCACAATAAAGTTAATTATTTCTTTAAGCAGTAATTGGTGTTGTGCTTTGTACCCCCACCGTAATCCAGTTAACAAAAGTGCCACTAGGGGGTGGCACGTAACAACTGGTGTCAGAAGCCGGATTACGAACTCAAGCACAACACCTGACGGTCCTGGTTTCAAAACCCGAGCAGGTCATTTTCTCTAATTTTCCTGTGAGTGCATGCCCTTTACAAGACAAACAACTAAAATGGAGGAGAAATTGGCAGCAGTGCTAGAAAAGTTAACTGGCATGGAAGACGGCCAGAAGAAATTAGCCAAGGACCTGAAGGATGACCTGAAGAAGATGGAAGACGGCCAGAAGAAGATGGAAGACGGCCAGAAGAAATTAGCCAAGGACCTGAAGGATGACCTGAAGAAGATGGAAGACGGCCAGAAGAAGATGGAGGACGGCCAGAAGAAGTTAGCAGAGGACCTAACCGCCAAATTTCTGGATGGCCAGAAAAATCTGGAAGAGTGTCTGCTGACGAAATTAGAGGAGAGCCAAAGGAAATTAGAACAGGGCCTACGTGAGGAAGTCGCAGCAGTGGAGGAGAAGTTCAACACCTTGCAAGTGGAAGTTGCCGAGCTGCGCCAACGCCCGCTGATGGGGGTGGAGGAGAAATTCAACGCCTTGCAAGTGGAAGTTGCCGAGCTGTGCCAACGACCGCTGATGGGGGTGGAAGAGAGATTCAACGCTCTACAAAAGGAATTTGCTGAGCTGCGCCGACTCCCGCCGACAGGGATGGAAGATAGATTCAAAGCCCTACAAGAGGAAGTCGCCGAGCTGCGCCGACGCCCGCCGACCGGGGTGGACGAGAGAGTCAAAGCCCTACAAGAGGAAGTTGCCGAACTGCGCCAACGCCCACTCACGGGGGTGGAAGAGAAATTCAACGCTCTTCAAGAGGAAGTTGCCGAGCTGCGCCGACGCCCGCCCACAGGTACACCGGGGACATCAGGAACGGGACAGAGCAGAGTGACGCCCCCAACCTTCGACGGAAAGGTCCCGTGGAGCACCTACTTACGTCAGTTCGAGGCGGCCTGTTCCATAAATAACTGGAACAACACAGAAAAGGCTACAGCTCTCATTGTAGCGCTGAGAGGTGACGCCCTTAACGTCCTTCAGGCCATCCCGACTGGATCCCAGGACTACGCTTCCCTGATCGCCCATATGGAGTCCCGATATGGAGATAGCCATCTTCAGCAGGCCTATCAGATGCAGCTCCGGACCCGGGTACAGAAGAACGCGGAAACCCTGCAGGAGTTCGAGATGGACATCGCACGCCTCGTAAGGCTCGCCTACCCAACAGCGCCGGCCGACTTTCTGGAGCAGATAGCGACGCAGACTTTCACCGACGGGCTACGGGACTCGGACACTCAACAGGCGCTGCGTCTCGCGCGCAATAAGACCCTGGCAGATGCGCTGAGCCACGCACTTGAGTTCGAGACGGCAAAACAGGCATCCAGAATGCACGCGCGGGTGCGTCAAGTGGACGTCGACGAACCAGTAAAAACCAACGAGACCAAGCCCCTGGCCGACGAATTAATGGAGGCGCTAAGCCGTTTCTTCGATAGTCGCGGCACCACCAGCAACGACACAGCCGGAAGGCAACCGGAGAGGCGGCCCGGAAGAGGACTACCGACCTGCTGGACCTGCGGTAAGAAAGGCCACCTGAGCAAGGACTGCGGTGATCGCCGCCGCCGAGGGTATCCGACGGGAAATCAGTCGTCTGAAAACCGCGCGACCCAGGGAAACGAGTATTAGCCAGCCTTGGGGGGCAAAGGTTGGCTTGTGACAGTCGTCAAGCCCCGGCAGACCAAGTTCGTGTGACGCAGTTACGGAGGGATAATAGCAGCCTGATGGTCGACGGAGTCGTCAACGGAGAGAGCTGGCCCATGCTAATCGACACGGGAGCATCGAGGACCATCGTCAGTCCCACCGTGATCCCGAAGTGGAGAGTGCAACCCACACAAAGGAACCTCCAGCTAATAACCGCGACCGGAGAGACCGCACCGGTACATGGCGAAGCATCACTGGAGTTCGTCATTGGTCGACGGGCGATAAAGCATCCAGTGCTTGTGGCTGACGTGTCAAATGAAGTGATCATCGGACTGGACTTCCTGGACCAGAACAACATCATCTTGGATCTGAGTACCAACACTCTGCACTTCGGAGGTGAGGAACTTGCTTTGCAACCTGCGCACGAGTCCATCACCGCACGGCGAGTAAGGCTGAGAGAAGACATCATCGTTCCCGCCAGGACGGAGGTCAGCGCTGCCGTAATTGTCGACGGAGCTGCTGAGGGAGTGGCGGCTGTCATCGAGCCAAAATATGAGGACATCCAGACAAAAGGATTGCTAGTTGCCAAGACTCTCATCAACACGACGTCTCGGCCGTACGTCCGCCTGTCCAACCTGAACGACTACGACATTACGGTTCATCGGGACACCAACCTAGGAGTCTGCGAGCCCGTTACCTGGATTGCCCGCATCACAGATACGACAGACGGACACCTGCAGATGGACAACCGAAGAAGACGCACACTGCCAGAAGAACTACAGAAGCTGTACCAAGGATCCCAGGACTATTTAGACGAGGAACAATCACGCAAACTTCGGGACCTGCTACACGAATTCCAGGATGTCTTCTCCGTGGGAAGCAAAGACTTCGGCAGGACAAGCTTGGTCCAGCACAGAATCGACGTTGGGGACAGCGCACCGATTAGGGCCCCATTCCGACGTGTCCCGCTCGCCAAGCAGGCCGAAGTCGACCGGATGGTTGAAGAGATGAAGGATCAAGGGGTGATCGAGCCATCACATAGTCCTTGGAGTTCTCCGGTCGTGCTTGTGAAGAAGAAGGACGGTTCCACCAGGTTCTGCGTGGACTACAGGCGGGTGAACGACGTCACGAAGAAGGACAGCTACCCTCTACCCCGGATCGACGACACGCTGGACACCATATCAGGGTCAAGATGGTTCTCCACCTTGGATTTGAAGAGTGGCTATTGGCAGGTGGAGGTCCACCCTAAGGACCGCGAGAAAACGGCGTTCTCTGTGGGCAGCGGGCTCTGGCAGTTCACCGTCATGCCATTCGGTCTCTGCAACGCCCCTGCGACCTTCGAAAGGCTAATGGAGTCCATTCTGAGGGGGCTACACTGGAAGACCTGCCTGGTCTACCTAGACGACGTCATCGTTCTGGGGAGAAGCTTCGAGGAGCACTACAGCAACCTGAAGGAGATCTTGTTGAAGCTACGGGCTGCCCAGCTGAAGTTGAGCCCCAAGAAGTGTCAGCTCTTCCAGAAGCGGGTCCAGTACCTTGGGCATATCGTCTCCGAGGAAGGGGTGCGCACCGACCCAGAGAAGACCGCAGCTGTGAGGGAGTGGCCAGTTCCGAAGGACAAGTCCCAACTACGAAGCTTCCTGGGACTCTGCACTTATTACCGTCGCTTCGTGAGAGGATTCGCCGACATCGCCAAACCTTTACATCGACTGACTGAGAAGGACCAACTCTTCACGTGGACAGCAGAATGCCACAGTGCCTTCGAGCAACTCAAGCAGGCTCTGTGTACCGCGCCTATTCTGGCCTACCCCAGACCTGGAACAAGGTTCATCGTCGATACCGATGCCAGCGACTTTGGCATAGGGGGGATCATGTCGCAAGTAGTGGACGGCGAGGAGAGAGTAGTGGCCTACTTCAGCAAGGCCTTGTCAAAGCCAGAAAGGAACTACTGCGTCACCAGGAAGGAGCTGCTCGCCATCGTGAAGACCATTGAACACTTCCACAAGTACCTGTACGGGCAAGAATTTCTCATCAGGACCGACCATGCATCCCTGCGGTGGCTCCTGAACTTTAAGCAGCCCGAGGGTCAACTCGCGCGGTGGTTAGAGAGGCTTCAACAGTACAACTTTGAGATTGAGCACAGGAAAGGCCAACTGCATTCTAACGCCGACGCCCTGTCACGAAGACCGTGCCCCGAAGACTGCACCTTCTGTACTAGGAGGGAGGAGAACACCGGGATACAGTGCCGGAGGACTACTGTGGAACTTCAAGGGAACTGGAGCCGCGAATCTTTCACGCGGGCACAAGCAGAAGATGATGACCTGGGACTGATAGCCGAATGGAAGAGGGCCTGTGTCCCCAGACCCGGGTGGAACGTTGTGAGTGACTGCAGCCCAAAGTTTAAGTCCTACTGGGCGCAGTGGGACTCGCTGATTGTAAGGGATGGCCTCATCTGCCGCGCCTGGGAGAGCACCGACGGGAAGACATCTCGGGAACAAGTCGTCGTTCCAAAGGCTATGACGGAGGAAGTCCTGAAGGAAGTCCATGGAGGATCATCTGGTGGACACCTAGGGATAAAGAAGACCCTGGAGAAGCTGAGAGAGCGGTTCTACTGGATCGGATGCCGAACCGACGTGGAGAACCACTGCGCAAGGTGCCACGATTGCGCAGCCAGCAAGGGCCCAGGACGAAGACGGCGGAGTCCACTGAAGACCTACAACGTCGGCGGCCCCATGGAGAGAGTGGCCATCGATGTTGCTGGGCCATTCCCATTAAGCGAGGCAGGGAACCGCTACATATTAGTCGTCAGCGACTACTTTACCAAATGGCCGGAGGCGTATGCGCTCCCTAACCAAGAAGCCGCGACGATCGCAGAGACCCTGGTGAAGGAATTCGTCAGCCGGTACGGAGTACCCCTGGAGCTGCACTCCGACCAAGGGAGGAACTTCGAGTCGCAGGTGTTCCAGAACCTATGCCAGCTGCTGGGGATCCGGAAGACAAGGACAACGCCGCTACACCCTCAGTCCGACGGGATGGTAGAGCGATTCAATCGCACCGTCGAGAACCATCTCCGAATAGTCGTCAGCGAGCACCAGAGGGATTGGGACAAGCATCTTCCACTATTTCTCCTGGCCTACCGCGCCGCCGTGCATGAAGCCACCGGGTGCACACCAGCCCGGGCCATGTTTGGGAGGGAGCTCCGTCTACCTGTCGATCTCGCCTTCGGCCGACCTGGGAATGATCCGATCCCGGTAAGCCAGTATTGTCAAGAACTGGTCGACCAACTGGAGGACGTGCACGCGTTCGCGAGGAGGAAACTGCGGATCGAGACCGACCGAATGAAGACCCGATACGACCAGCAGACGGATGCCGGAGGATTCCACGAGAACGACCTGGTCTGGCTCTTCAACCCATTACGGAAGAAAGGCCTGTCACCCAAACTGCAGAAGTCCTGGGAGGGCCCGTACCGAGTCGTGAAACGAATCAACGATGTCGTCTACAGGATCCAGCGGAGCCCGAGGGCGAAGATGAAGATCGTGCATCGAGATCGCCTGGCAGCCTACGGAGGGACACAGACGGGCCAATGATTGATCGGGACGATCAGCCTTTTTAGGAAGGGGGTGGTGTTACGGCTGTGAGTTTGTGTCATCGCTCGCCGCATGAGTCAAAACTGCCCCAGGGCTGGACTGCTCTCCCTCGGTGTATTGCATGCGCGTTACGCAACGGACTGCGAAGTGAAAGGGATAGTCCAGAACATTCGTGACTGGACCAGCGCTGGAAACCTCGAGAAGCCGTGGACTCTGGATGGATCCAGAAGCATTTATTGAGTCACCGGCCGGCTATATAAGAGTGACCCGTGAAGCAGTTGGTGTGTTGTGTTTTACGAGCTAGTGCGAGCGATTATCTTGTGCGACAGAAGTGTGGTGACGGAGTGCTGTGCGAGTTACGAAATCCTGTGACATTGTTTCTCCCAGCTTGTGAACAGCGAACATCAAGTGCTCGTAAGTAACTGTATTTGTTGTACCTGAGGAAGAGGGGCAGGTAGCTTCTGCCAAGGCCACCGGACTCATTAGGACGGATTAACTTCTGTGGTCTGTTGCAAGTGAAAGGGGCCAAGGGCGCATAAGGAAGAGACTTGAGGAAACTGAAGAAGGCTCCTAATTGCTTGTATTTGCTGATTAGTGTAATTTTCTGTCCACAATAAAGTTAATTATTTCTTTAAGCAGTAATTGGTGTTGTGCTTTGTACCCCCACCGTAATCCAGTTAACAAAAGTGCCACTAGGGGGTGGCACGTAACAATATTTTTGTTTTCATTGTGTCAGCCTTGCCCTTCTGATTAAAGAGGCTAGTTCTGTTCTTGACTTGACATCTATCTGCCATGTGTGTTAATTTGTGAGGAAATTCATTTGCAGTATTTTAATGCAGTATTGTTCAAATGGGCGTGAACCATACTGGTTAATGTGACAATGTTGCTTAATATTGAGCTTGGTACATACAGGGTTTGTCCTGAAAGTAGGTGGACTGTGTCAATTATAAAAAAAAATAATAATAACAGAAATGATACATATGCTCAATACTCTTCAAAGTAGTACCCTTCTGCATCCACACACCGCTGTCAGCGAACTTTTCAACCCTCGTATGCTTTCTGGAAGGCAGCAACCGGAATGCTGTCGAGCTCCCTAGTCACAGTTGTTGCAACGCTTCCACGGAGCTGTGACGATGCCCTTTTAGGGTGGTTTTGGGGTAGGGGAAGAGGATAAAGTCTGCTGGGGAAATGTCGGGACTGTAGGGTTGCGATGTTACGTTGGGCCAGGTACGCCAGCACGTGGAAGGCTGTGTGCGTGGCTCATTGTCATGATGGAGCCACCAGGAGTTAGCGATCGCTGGGCAGACACGGACGACGCGTTTTCTCAGCCGTTTAAGAACCTCCATGAAAAAACCTTACTCTGCGGCCATTGTCCAAAAAATTGTTTACACTTGCTACATTTTCATCCGTTACGGTGCTCGAAGGTCGTCCTGAATGTGCGCAGTCTTCAACTTCCTCTCTCCCCTCCCGAAACAGCTTGTATCAGTCAAATAAAACTCAATCTGCCCATGGCATTATCACCGTAAGCAGTCTTGATCATATCGTGAGTCTTTTTCCCTTTTTTGCCGAGCATAACACAAAATTTTATGGTGTAGTGCGCCGTTTCAACAGACTAACCATGATGCAGCGTGACGATTGCACTTGCAGAGGTTATGGGCACGAGCGATTTACACTCCACTGCAACTGGGAATCAACTGTGTGGCTGACTCCCAGCCTTCCTTACACCCCCCTCCACCAACCCCAGGTGGAGAAGCTGCGGCCAGTCTATCCGTCTGCGGGGGGGGGGGGGGGGGGGGGGGAAATCCAGTCGGACTACTTTCAGGACAGACTCTGTACTTTTATTGGTAGGCCTACCAGTGCAGGTCACGTGAACCTATAAAAACCATTTCTTAATGAAATTAGCCCTTAATAGCTTTTATAATGATTCAAAATTGATCTGGAAATGATGTAGTTCACTCCTCCGCTGTCTATTACCCACTCGCCTTCCTAAATTATATCACGACTTATATAGTAAAATTTCAGCTGTGTTTGCTATTATCCGCATGAATTATGCACAAGTACAGCATTGCCAAACCCACGCATACGGTCCTAATTGTATAGGCTTCTTTGCTTTTTCTTTTGTGCGCTATAAAATTTGTTTTTGTCAAGTTCACATTTCTGTGGACCAATAATCATGACAATGGTTGCAGCCTAACACGTCCAATCCAATGGTTACAGCCTAAAGTTTCGTCAACAGTGCCCCGCTAGCTTCCCACGGCAAAGGCTTCACCTCAACCCGACTATTCTGACCTTTGTTTTGTCCACACCAATAATTATAATGGTTGCAGCCTAACACGTCAAATCCAGTGATTGTTTGACAATGGCTACAGCCCAGGTCAGTTTTTTTTAATGATTTTGCTTGCCTACCATGATACCAGTTTCTGCCTTGAGAAAGGATACCTTATCAACATGGCCGATAACCTCGATGTTAGGCCCCTTAAAACAACAATTATCTTATCAACATTTATCACATTTTAAGGTGTCCAGAGGAAGACTCAGCCTTGTCAGCTATTGGCAGATCGATGGAAACTTGTCTAAGAACACAAAACTAAACAGTGTAGCTCCGGCCTCCCGGACTGGCTGTGGCTTCATGGACAGCGACTATAGTTGGACCCAATTTTCGTGCTTCTGTAACAGAACTTCTATCGACTAGGTTTTCAGCTGATATGATAATGTGCCACATGTTGCAGCTACACTTCGATCGTACAACCTTGTGCACAGAAGGCAAGAATATTACCGCTGTGTAAAACAGCCAGTTACTGCGTATCTGACAATGCTCTTTTCTTTTCCTTCCCGTATGACTGGTCACGTCTTCCAGCCGTACAAGGATATACAGCCCAACAAAATTATTGTTAGATTGAATTTCCTGTGTAGAGACAGAAAGGAAAATGAACTTTAAATATATTACACAGTAGGAGTGCATAACTGCCTGCAAACATGCATTCTTACAGTTACTAGGCTATATTGAAGGTTCATTGTGTCTCACAATTTGTTAGAGGTACGTTTTGTCAATACACACACTGTAGAAGTCATGTTATAACAAGGCGGTGGGGCTTATAGACAGCAAGTGGAACGCGGCACTTGCAGCAGACATGAATGTGGCTTTTACATACCTTGTGTCCTCGTTTCATCTTCTGGGCGATATTACGTATTGAAATTACGAACCCTGGTTACTACTGAACCTCATATATGTCCTCAAATTCGTAATTAAGTGTTTTATTTCTTGCTATTCTAAAAACTGGGCACCATATTTCGACAGCCCTTTCATCTCGTTCAACTGTCAACAAGGTGCACTCGATCGGGACGCAGCCAACATGTGAGATACAAAATCACTGTTGATCAAAAAAAAAATCATCGGGACCATTGATCTAGGCGCGTTAGCCTGTAACCATTGTCAAAAACCATTGGATTGGACAAAATGAAGGTCGGGGGTAGGCGGGGCCTCTGACTGCGCGCAGCTAGTGGGGCACAGTTGACAGAAAACCATTGATCTGGGCGTGTTAGGCTGTAACCATTGTGAAAACCACAGTTGTGCGGAAAAAAAAATCAAATTTTTATTTCAGCGGAGATATTGCTTAGTAAATACACAGCAGATAAAATTTAAAAAAAATATTTATGTTCGACCCTCACTATTATGTGTCAGATAACTGTATCATAATGATGGTCATTATAACACTGTTTTCCATTATGATACAGTTTCTCCAGCCAATCAGAGCTCGTTCATTGACCTATTAGTACCCTAAAACACTATTTTGAAATAGCATTCCCCTTTAAACGAAGAACTGTTCAAAATAACAAAACTAGCAATTGGATAACAACAGGGATTATAAATTCATGTCAAAGAAAGAAATTTCTACACAAATTATATAAACAATACCACACAACACCTGAATTCAATTTATACTACAAAAAATACACTAGCATATTAAATAAGGTAATAAGACTAGCAAAGAAAATGCATAATGATAATTTTATTTCCCAATCATCTAATAAAAACAGGGCGATGTGGTCCGTAATAAAGAAAGAAACTGGAAAATCTGCTAAAATACAAAGGAACATTACACTGACCAGAAATAATAAAGTGATTAATAATCCAGAGGAAATAGCAAACACTTTTAATGACTATTTTCTGGAAATTCCGCAAAAATTATTAAATAAATCACAGGTAAATACACTAAATTCTAATAATAAAATAAATATATGCAGTGATTCTTTATTTATAAATCATGTCACAAGTGAAGAGGTAAGAATAGTTATAAAAGAGCTAAAAAATAAATTCTGTGCTGGCATTGATGGAATCCCTGATGCAATTTTAAAGAAATGTGCAGAAAATATAATAAATCCACTTACGCACTTAATAAACAGTTCAATTCTCTCAGGAACTTACCCGGATATTTTGAAGTTATCAAAAGTAATTCCAGTGCACAAAAACGGTTCAAAAGATGAATTAGATAACTATCGTCCTATTACCTTACCAACTGGTATTGCAAAAATTGTGGAAAAAATTATGTATAAGAGACTGATAAGTTTCATAGAAAAAAATAAAATATTATCAAACTCACAACATGGATTTAGAACGGAAAAATCTACACAGACAGCAATTTACGAATGTAGTAATAGTATACTGAAATTAATTGACAATAAGGAACATGTAACTGGCCTATTCTTGGATTTATCGAAAGCATTTGATGTAGTTGACCATAAAATCCTCCTTACCAAACTAAATCAATACGGTGTTAGAGGTCTAGCTAATAAATGGATAGAGTCTTACTTAACAAGGCGTAAACAAATAGTAAGCTTGAGACACAAGGATGATGGAACCAAATTACTTAATGAAACATTGTCCAATGAGGGAATTATTGAATTTGGAGTACCCCAGGGATCGGTTTTGGGCCCACTACTCTTTCTTCTATATATAAATGATATAACACAGAACGTTCATTCACATAAGGAAGTTTTGTTTGCGGACGATACAACACTCGTAATAAAAGGTGAAACTAAACAGGTCATACAGCAGTCTGCTGACTCCGTTACAGGAGAGTTAACCAAATGGTCACAAGATAATCGCCTCATAATAAACTATAAAAAGACAGTATGTCTAAATTTCCACACTATACAGAATAGGAATCCTGCGATGCCCAATATAACATTAAATGGTCATCAAATAGAAAATAAATCAGAAATAAAGTTTTTAGGACTATGGATACAACAAGACTTGAAATGGAATAAACATATACAATATCTGAATACTAAACTGAACTCGATGTGCTTTGCGTTACGTATTTTGAAAACCTGCACTAGCATGCACACATTAAGAAATACTTATTTTGCTTATTTCCATTCATACTTAAGATATGGGATCATATTTTGGGGTATGTCGCCAGATGTACTAAGCACGTTTCGGATACAAAAGAGAGCGATTAGAATTATGGCAAATGTAAACTCTAGAGAATCATGTAGACCTCTGTTTAAAGATTTAAACATTCTCCCACTGCCCTGCATATATATCTTTGAAAGTATTATGTTTTTTAAAAAGAATTTAATGAATAAAGATGTTTTTCTTAAAACAAACAATGATGTTCATAGGCATAACACAAGACAAAATCAAAACATTCATATTTCACACACACACACAAGCATATATCAAAAAGGAACTTTTCACACTGGAGTTAAATTATACATAAACTACCCCAGTATATAAAACTGGCCCCAAAAATAAAAACCTTTGATAGAATGTTGAAAGCTTATCTGCAGTGCCATTGTTTTTACTCAGTAGTTGAATATTTTAGCGTATAGGAGTGATGGAATCTATAACTATATTTTACTTTTTTAATTTAATTTTAATACCTAGCTGTATGTTGTTGTATTTATAGAATTAAGTTTTCATATTATGATAATAGAGTGAGGTGTAAATAGTTGTGCAATAAGATTGTATCTATTAAGATTTGCTATTATAATAAGTTATAAATAGTTATAATCTTAGTAATATATACCTGTTAGTTCTTTTATTTTATGCATGTAAATTCTGACGTGTCCTATATCAAAAATGTATTGAATGCATGTATTTGATCAAATGGAATTAATAAAAATCTATCTATCTATCTATCGATAACTTCGCGCATGCGCTCAAAATCCAACATGTCGGACATAAACACAACATCGAACTATAATAAATTACCGACATGGAATACCCACCGTCCATATGTTCGCGTAAATAAACTGGCGAATATGAGACAAGAAATAGCACTGTACCTTAAAATCACCAACACTAATTTCTACACAGCGCATTGTCTTCAAATGACTGCGGTGACAATATTACTGAGGGACGGCTGATGTAAACATAGGGTTGCATATGGCATTGCAACCACACAGAGCACATGCGTCGGTTGTTCAAAGCTCTTGAAAGACAAAGATATAACACCCAACGCTCGCTCTCCGATCAAAAATTCCAGTAGCTGACTCTCAACAGATATTTATGAATATTTATGTTAAAACATATAATAAAGTTATAATTATCGTCGAACATAAACAGTCGTATGCAACTCGCCTATAATGGTAATTAAGACACTCGTATGGAAATTATAAAACTCGCATACGCTCGTTTTATAAAAAATACTCGTGTCTTAATTATAGCCATTATAGGCTCGTTGCATAATGTACTATTATCACAGAAAAGAAAAATATTGCACACATTTATCACGGAACAGGAAAATAAGTTTCATTATGAAAGAAAAAACACTCATTTCAGTGGGAAAAAACCATTACAGAGCGAAATTTTGCACAAACTAGCGTAATTAGAGCGGTGGAAAAATATAGCTAAATAGTACCACTTTTATACTTTCATGGCGGAAGTTCCTTTTAGTGGGTGGGTGGATATAGTTCCGAAGTTATTTTAAAGAACTGATGTACTCTGGCTTCTTGGGGATAATTAGACTTGAAGAGATGTTCCGCTATGTAGCCCGTAAAATGGGCCTTCTTCTTTCCGAAGATTGGAATACTGTATCGCACATTTCTCCACTCCCGTTCAATGTTTTGAGGTGTGCACTGAAAGGTGTGGAACGTTGGCAGCCTGCATGGTGCGGATATTTCTGTTGAAGACTTCGCCGCTTCTGCGGGTAGAAACAAATTCCAACTTGTGGTTCACTCGCAGATGTACAAAACCATAATTTTCAAGTGCATTGTACGCAGCCCAGCAGTCCGAAATAAAATTATCGAACCCAGTAATATCCACTGCCAAATTATTTGGAAGAGTGTCTCGGTGTTCCTTTGGGCGACAGGGACGATAAAAAACTTCTTTTTGTTTTCACGTCCCACGGCACCAAAAACCCTTCTATTGAGCGTCCCATATTATATTTTCTTTTCCCAAATTTTGCCTCGTCAATTTGGACTATTATTCCGGGGCCTCCAATTGGTGACCTGTTTAGGAATAACCAATGCTCACAGACTTCTCGGCAGAAGGAAGACCAGTCTACTATACTATTGGCAGATATTTGCAGTTCGGTACGCATTGTTTGCTGTCGTGGATTTGGGTGGATGCACCACAGAACACAGAAATTTACTATGTTGCGTACAGGCAACTGAGCTTTGGAAAAAAACGTAGCTTCGGTGGCTCTTTTCTTGAAATTGCTAAACCTTTTGGGACGTCCGGGAAGTCTCTTGTTGCATGTTACAGCAAAGTTATGTTTTATCCAGCGAACTTCGACTTCACGCTGGCATTTCGGGCACGTTAGTGTGTTCGCTATTAAATTGTGTTGTTGCAATAGCTGCACCATCCTCTTTGGATCATCATAGAACTGCCGATAGAAATTGCAGATTGTTAGGAGGCAATTTCCACAATCCATGATCAATTAACAATTCAATTGGGTGCACTATCTATGAATCCATTGAGTGGTGCGCACGATTGATGCGCACTAGCGACCGAATTGGACGCTTCTTTGTTTTTCATAGTACCGTAAGCGCAAGGTTGGCAGTACTGTCATGGTACTGTTTTGCTAAAGATCGATGAGAACAATGGCGCTGACAGCTGTAATGTTCGCTATATAAGTCTTGTACCTATTTGGGATGGCTGGGTGGGTCACAGACATCGGAGGAGGGAATATCTACTAAAGCATCGCTCCCTGATTTATTTCCCAGCGTTTCATAAGGTATTTTGGCTAATTCATGTATAGTAGAGAATTTTATCGCGCGTTCTACCTTCATTCACCGCTACCCTAGATTCATCACTTCTGAAGCGTAACCAAATATACTTGGTTTGAAATATTATTTATTTATCGTATGGCTTTTAGTGCCGGGAGTGTCCGAGGACATGTTCGGCTCGCCTGAGTCTGTAGCTGCTTCCAGCGGACACCCTAAAGGGTGAACTACAAGTTCCATTCAATTTCAAGTAGTTCCAACTTGCGCCACCAGATATCAATGATACCTAGTGGTGAACGTTGGAACTTTGATAGAGCGTTCTGACGAAATCTAACCTAACAAATTTACCATCAATAAATTAGTAACGGAAGTTTGAAACATTATCAAGTCTCTTGCCTTGACCAACTGCATGCCATTTCAGAAACACAGGGAGGAATAGGATGATGAGAAGTGTGGAGTGATATCTCCAATCTGATGATTAGTATAGTATGCACTTGCGTAAAAGACTACAATCAAGCCCTTTTCTCTCCACTGCTTTGAGCGAGAGGCCTACAAGTGAGAGAAGCACTATATTCATATTGCATCGTCTTGTAAAATTTGTATATTGTATGTATTCATATATCTTGTTTTATATGTGCAATGGAATGCCATACTGTACACTGTATAATTTGTAAATTATATGTAGGCCTACTTGCCTAAAAAATAATAATGTATTCATATATCTTAATTTTATTTGTTTATTTCCTTCAAACCTTCCTCATTCATCTTATTTTATAAATAAGTTGTTTAAGCTTTGTATATTGAGACTTTGAAAACACTCGCGGGAAAAATAGAATTAATAAAGAAACACCCGCGGGAGAAAAAATAATTATAACAATGTGATTTACATTTCCACGTGACGTAGGCAATTATAAAACTAAAATATGGAAACTTTTGTCAAAATACTTGGAAAAGTAACTACCTAACCTAAAAATTTAGCAAATATTAGTAATTTGAATGCCGCGCCATTTTGCGGTGCGTTTCACTTCTCACCAGAGCGCAGGAAGGTGTAATAGCTGAGGATCGAAATGAGAAAGTGATAACCATTGGCCTTATGGGAGCTTCACTTCCTAGTGTTCTTCTTCCATGGTATTGCCCAATGAAAACTCAAGTTTGTAACTGAAGGGAATATTAAGAAAGATGAGATATGATTGGATGTCCAGGGAGGTATACCACATTTACGATGGATTTATTAATCCTAGGGTGATCGCCTGTTGCTAGGGGCCTGGCGAGGACCAATGATAATATTCGAGAAATATTAACCGCCAAAGTATTTATGCTAATTTGAAGACTTTTAATGCATTTATGGAATGGTTAAATTCAGGAGAATTATTTAAGGATTTACCATGAAGTGATTTCCACAGGAATTTGGTTCAGAACGGCAGAATTAATAATTAAGATCAAGAACACCCAATTTACGCGCTATTATTAGCAGAATCTGGAGGGGGAAGCAGGGAGATGCCGAGTCAGCCATTTTGGGGCAGTTAGTTCGCTTGGAGATTGTTGAGGAGGTCGGATGCGTGAGTCGAGTGCTCCCAGAAATGACCGAAAATGTTGCACAACTGTTGAAATTGGTATAAAATGGAACAAGAACGGAAATAGGTAATATGTGAGTATAGTGTGAGAATCACGAGTGATTTAAGTGAAGTAGAAGACTGTTAATTATATCTCTAAAGAAACTGACGCCACCACGAACAAAGAGCGAACAGAGTATCATGTCGCGTCTATAATGAGCCTTAGAGTGAGTGAAGAACAGTAAGATATTTGTTGTGGATATTGTTCAGACTGTGAAACTAAGAATAGGGTTTCTATTAAAAACTCCAAGCGAATGTGAATGATTTTTGAGACCAGTGTTATATCAGTGCCGATATGGAAAGTCACGCAGAACTGCAGTATGAAAAGACATTTGATTTGCTAGTGAAGATTATGGAATCGTACTAAAATATGAATAGGGAAATGTAGCCTAATATCATGGCTGTAAGAGTGCTTACACGTGACGACGGATAGACGGAAGTCGAACCGGAGACGCGATGCTCACTGTAATACAAGGAAGAAGTAAGATCTACAGTAACCGAATTGATCTATTGAAGAACTAATAAGCATGAACGAGCGTCGCCAAGATCTTCCAGTGTTCGAGAAGAAGAACAACAAGAAAGAAGGGAGAAGCCTGGGTTCGAGTGAGGGTCCAGTGATGTCGAGACGGGAAGCCCAGCGTGTAGACCGGCGGAGTCGGGTGAAGCAGCGAACTTGGGGAAGTACATCAGCCCAGCGGAATCGTGCCAGTGCAGCGATGCGAGAGACGGGGAGATCCTTGAGGCAAGCTTTCTGGAACGTAGTGTCATGCGATCCAATTCATCGTTTGTCAACTTCAAGTCTACAGAAAGTAAGGGAAGCTGTTCCTTATGTAGTTCAATTCGTAGAATGTTATACTAGAAGCATGCCTATTAGCCTGTGCCCTATTTTTGAATTGTTAGTAGATATTTTGTAGCATGATTTAGAATCTGTGTTTGATAAATTCACTCCATCATCGTAGATAGTTGTTTGACGTGCAGCCAGTGCATTTTTATATTGGAGTTAGATTTTATTCGGCTGGTTGAAAGATGATTGCATTTTATTTTATTAGAGGACTACGCGAGTCCTGCGTTCGACGCTTTTGCACTTTGAATTTCATTTTGATATTATTTAGGATTTTCATTGTCGTTGTGTTTTCACGACTTCAGGATATTTTCACTTTGATGGTAGATTTTTACCAATCTATATTTAAGATTTTCACCGATTTGCATTTAAAGTATTCGCAGATTTACATTTAGATTTTCAGATTTCCATTTTGGATTTTCACGATTTTCATGTTGAGAATTTTCACTTAAGATTTTATTGCATTAGGATTGCTACTTCGTAGGACTGGATGGACAGGATTGATGGATACTGATTTAGGATTTTCATTTAGGATTTTCAGGATTCTCTCCAGTTTTGAGTTCTGGTTTTTGAAATGGAAATGGGAATTATTTTTGATGTGAATTAAATTCTTTTTAGAATTTTAAATTAAACTTTGACTTCAGGATATTAGAATTTTAGGATCAGGATTATGGATTTAGAATTTTCAGATTTTGGAATTTCATATTGAATTTCCTTATTTTAAGGATGCTTTGGACATCCGTTTATTTATTTTAATTCTGGATTAAGATTATAGTTGGTATTTGATGTTTTGTTTTAAGTAATTTATGAAGATTTAGGGAAATGTGCATGATGAAGGTTATGTGTTATCGGAGCATGGTACGGTGTATGGAGGTGTGACGTAGGCTGATTATGATGATGAATGGATGTAGGATGAATATGGTGAATGCTTGAAGCTATCCATTTGTGTCCCTAATATTACAGCACTTAGTCTTCTTTCCCCCAAAAGTATTCTTATTCCTTCGATAAGCTGTGTCTACTTTTCCTAATTTCAGACACTTTTCTATACCTGCACATTTCTCTTTCAACCATTCTTCTTTTCTTCCTTGCACTTCTTGTTAACCTCATTTCTCAGACGTCTGTATTCTGCTTTCCCCTCTTCATCTCTTAGATTCTTGTGTCTCCGCCTTTCATCCATCAATTCTAGGGTTGAACTATATCTTCCGATACACCGGTATCTGGGGATTATTTAGGGAGATCAGTGACGTCACCGTGATCTCACGGCTGGCGTATTGCTATCGGTAAAGCTATTGGTTGGCTGTCGTGACGTCAGGTTTCATGTCATGTCGTAATCGGAACGCTATTGGTTGTTCGGTTGTCGGCTGTTTGATTGGTTATTCCGTTGTCGGCTGTTTGATGGCTGAGTGCGCTGTTGGTGTTGAATTGAATGGTGATTCGAAGTACCGACGTTTCTTGGTAAGTAGTGAATGATTATTAATTACTTCTCGTTTATATCTGTATATGAATAGTCGGCAGTAGTTCGAATAGTCATGGATGTGGCCGGGCCTAGTGGATTGTGTAGGGATAGGGAAAATGTTTCATCTTCTGAAAGTGGTGGCGAGAGAGAAGAGGTTATGGCGCCTCCTCGATCCGCAATGAAACTAATTGTCCTTTTCGGATTATTATCGACGGTGGAAGGAGCTGTTGCCTTTGCTAGGGAGAAGGGCCTATTGGCTTCGGAATATGCATGTCCGAAGTGTTCTCGCCAGATGAAGGAGACGAAGGTGTCAGCCCAACGTACATCTGACCTTGTCATGTGGCGTTGTTCGAAGTGTTCGGTATGGCGTACCATTAGAAAGGGGTCTTTTTTTGCAAAGGCCCGTTTAACCATAAAGGATATTTTATTGATGGTATATTGTTTTTGTTGGCGAATGCCTATTTATCAGGTGGTGCATGAGTTGGATGTATCGACGGTAAGTGTGATTGACTGGTTTGTGTTTTGTAGAGAGGTATGTGGTGCTTGGTTGTCTGAACGGGGCCTGTTGGGGGGGAGGGGGTTATCGTAGAGATAGATGAGAGTTGTTTTGGGAAGCGTAAGTTTAATCGGGGTAAGAAGATGAAGAATACATGGGTTTTTGGTGGGGTAGTTCAGGGGAGTAATGGGAGGGAGTGTTTTTTTGAGGTTGTAGATAAAAGGGATAAGGTTACTTTATTGGGTTTAATTAGGAAATATATCAAGGTAGGGTCTATTATTTATAGTGATATGTGGAAGGGTTATGGGGGGTTAAACTATGAGGGTTTTCAACATTTTGCTGTTAATCATACTGTTCAATTTAAAAATTATGATACTGGGGCATGTACGAATACTATTGAAGGGTTCTGGTCTGCAGTGAAGTATAGCATTGGGAAGGGGAAAAGACGGGAAGGGTCACTGCAGAAGCATTTGGATGAGTATGTGTGGCGGAAGAATGTGGACCCTGGGGTGTGTGTGTTTGAAAGGTTTCTGGTTGATTGTCAGAGGTTATATCCTCCGAGTGTGAGAGATTGAGTGTATGCTGAAGTTTGGTGATTGTTTTGTTTTTAGTTTTTCATTCTTGGCAGGGATTAGTTTGAAGGCTATTGGGATGCGGGAGTTGGGGACTGGGGATTAGCCTTTTGTAATACTACAAGTGGGAAGGATGTACGCTGTACCACATTTTCAACAAACCAAGGCCTAAATTAGGCAGTTATTAACGAGTTCAAGAAGCCCCATGATGTAAAGACTGGGATTTGTCTGCCTTATTCGCTTAAATATGGCTTTTTAGCTTATGCGTTGGCGGGGTCGAGATTGGTCGTTAATAGTTGAGATCGTCCTTATCACCTGGGTTCAATTTATAATGGGTGTGTCCCTGCTGAATGATTTCTTTTCTGTTTCTGAATGAATGGAAAAGTAATTATAATTTTCCAATGTGCCAAGTTGAGTATTTTTTAAAGTTGTAATTGCTTTTGGATTACACACGTTTATGAATATTGTTAATTTTTTGTTTTCGTTATACCAGAGGAATGGGTTTGATTTTTTGATTATTTTTATCGTTAAGGAGTTAAATTTATTTAATTATTGTGCATCTGACATTGGCAATTAGCAATGGTCAGTGTGTTCATGGAGTTATATAATTGTTTCAATTACTTATTTTTCTTTTTAATGAATATTTTTATCTTTCGTTATTTCTTTTAACCAGAATAATGGTTCATAAAATTTGAATATTTCCTTAGGCAAGTAGTCTATTTTCTATATATAGTTAGTGTAAAACTTGTGTGTGTGTATGTATGTGGTGTATGTTGTATGTCTGCTGAGAATGTTTGGGTATGGATGGTTGACTGAATATGATGTTCAAGATTTTTGATTCTTTTATTTTTGATTATTGACCGGGCCTTTGTATAAGAAAGATTTCTTTTTTTTTTTTGGTTATGTCATTCCAACATTTGTGCTGTCTGTTCTTCACGTCGCTAGTTATGTGGTAAGTTGTACTTGATATTGCGTTCATACTACAGATTAATAGAAATTGCGAAATTCCTTTATGAAATTGAATCTTTGATGGATATATGTCGATCGATGGTATATTTTTATCATATGTCTTTGAAATAAAAAAACCGGTAGTTGGTTGTCAGCTGATAACTACGTCATTTCAGTGGTGAGTTTGTCTCCGCAATTTGCTGGACACTGTTCGCCATTTTGGTATTATCGTTAGTGATTTCTAACTGTAATAATTAGATAACTATTCTTGCGTATCATTTATATTAGCAGTATCGTGTGCTCGCTTGTGTATCAAAATTTTTTAAATTTGAAATTGTTGCATTAAACTAAAATCTGTTATTTGTGGAAAATCAGTGCTTCTGCTTGTACATATGGAATAATATAGTATTTGGAATATATCGGTGAGTTTTTACGTTGTTAATACATATATTTTGGTTGTTGCATTTAGTATGAAAGTTGACTAAACGATAATATTACGTCAGTAATGGTGTTGGGGAATACGCCTGTTAAAATAGTAATGGATTGAGACAAATTGGCATGTAAATGAACACCTGCAAAATAGATATGATAATGTTTTGTATTAGACCTATCGGCCTATAGGTCTTGTTTTTGTGTTTGCAGCCAGTATTGGAAAACATAAAAATACCAAACTATCGGAAGTTGGGGGGGGGGGGGGGGCGCAGCCCCCCAGCAAAAACAACATTATTCACCACAATGTTTTATGACGTGAATTTGCGAATTGTTTTAATGTATTGGCATCTTTAATTGAACTACATAGCTCAAATATAGATTTCGATACATAGAAAAAAAATTAACGGTTCTTGTGTTTTTCTACCCAAAAAACTCCTCTTATGTGAATTTGCGAATTCTTTTTATGTATCGGAATCTTCAATTGAAGTATATAGCTCAAATATAGATTTCGATACATAGAAAGAAATTGACGATTTTTGCGTTTTTCCACCCAAAAAACTCCTCTTACGTGAATTTGCGAACTCTTTTAATGTATTGGAATCTTTAATTGAACTACATAGCTCAAATATAGATTTCGATACATAGAAAAAATTAACGGTTCTTGTGTTTTTCTACCCAAAAAACTCCTCTTATGTGAATTTGCGAATTCTTTTTATGTATCGGAATCTTTAATTGAAGTATATAGCTCAAATATAGATTTCGATACATAGAAAGAAATTGACGATTTTTGCGTTTTTCCACCCAAAAAACTCGGTAGCGCTGCACACCGTGAGAATTAGTGTTTAAAAAAAAATAGTAATGAAATTAGCCAAAGTACCTGTAGTAATGGTATCTGGAGATGATAAGTTAATAGATGTTGACTCGTCCGCTGTCATAGACCCACCCAGCCATCCCAAATAGCGACACTACTTATATAGTTGAAAATGAAGTATCTGGTAGACATCTTGTCACTATGTCAGGAATGCCAACCCCGCGCGTTTGGTACTATCTCGCACCGTGTTTACAAAGAAACAAAAGAGCGTCGATAATGTAGCGGACATAAATTGTATCTTATTAATGTTTTACATACAAAACCAAACCTAACCTGGGGCTTAGGCCCCAGACCCCCTTGCTTGTGGTACTAGCAGTAATTTTCGGCCAGGCAGTACCTAACCTAGTAGCGGACATAAATTGTATCTTATTAATGTTTTACATACAAAACCAAACCTAACCTGGGGCTTAGGCCCCAGACCCCCTTGCTTGTGGTACTAGCAGTAATTTTCGGCCAGGCAGTACCTAACCTAGTAGTGGACATAAATTGTATCTTATTAATGTTTTACATACAAAACCAATTTCTAACAAATGTGTGTCGGGACATTTTCATTTTCAAACTTTAAATTTCCAACAATTTCAAACTTTACGTCTGAGTCATTATTTACGTCTCAATAATATGTGTGTCAAAAACAATTTCTAACTTTACGTGTGAAATAGTGAATTTTGTGTGCGACATGTTGGTAACTTAGTCACATGGTGTCACATGACGTGTCCAAGATGGCGTCCGTAGTGAAACGAACACTATAAGAATTCTTTATTTTCGTCAAATAATTATTATTGAGGTGCGGCTGAGATTGTGAAACGACTCCCAAGAACTCCGTAAAAGGTATGTAAATCATAAAACCTATATTTTCAATAATATACCTCGTAAAAGTTCGTAAAGTTACGAAAAGGCTAATTCTCACGGCGTGCAGAATTACCAAAAACTCCTCTTACGTGAATTTGCGAATTCTTTTTATGTATCGGAATCTTTAATTGAACTATAAAGCTCAAATATAGATTTCGATACATAGGAAGAAATTGACGGTTTTTGTGTCTTTGCACCCATAAAACTGCTATATTGTGAATTTGCGAATTCTTTTCATGTATCGGAATCTTTAGTTGAACTATATAGCTCAAATATAGATTTTGATACCTAGAATACGTGAATTCGCGAAATTTTTTCATGTATCGGAATCTTTAGTTGAACTATATAGCTCAAATATAGATTTCGATACATAGAATACGTGAATTCGTGAATTCTTTTCATGTATCGGAATCTTTAGTTGAACTATATAGCTCAAATATAGATTTCGATACATAAAAAAATGACGTTTTTTGGTGTTGCCCCACCCAAAAAAACCCTATTACCCAGGCTTTTCCCGTAAGCTTGCCAGAGGAGTATTTCGTGACAGTCGTTGATGACGTCACGGAAGCCGCCATTTTGTTTTAGGGGAATTTTATACGCGGCCGTATCGCAATGTATAGTAGTCCCAATTCTAGTATATCTTGAGTGATCCACGGTTTCCTACCTATTCTTTCTTTCCTACCAATGTTTTCTTTTGTGGATTTTGTTATTTCATTCTTCAAAAGTGCCCATTCGTCTGCAATTGAAGTTTGTTTAGGGGTTTTGATTAGTCCTTCCTTTATACTCTTCTTGAATCTTTCGTTTACATCTTTTACTTTCAGTCTGTCTATTGCCCACCTTTTTGGCTTTTGACTTTTCTTCAGTTTCTTCAACTTTAATCTGCATTTCATTACAACCAGATTGTGGTCAGAGTTTATGTCAGCACCAGGATTTGTTTTACAATCCAAAATCTGGTTTCGAAACCTCTGCTTGACCATAATGAAGTCGATTTGTTAACGCCCTGTATCTCCTGGTCTCATCCTTTTGTATATTCTTCTATTGTGGTTATTGAATGACCAACTCATGTTCGGTGCAGAATTCCATCAGCCTGGTTCCTCGATCATTCCTTTCACCTAATCCGAAATCTCCTACTATCTTCCCTTCTCTCCCTTTTCCTACCACAGCATTCCAATCTCCCATTACTATAACATTTTCATCACCTTTGATATACCTCAGAATGTCATCTATTTCTTCGTAGATCTTTTCATCATCCTCATCAACTTGACTGGTAGGCATATAGACTTGTACCACTGTGGTGCACGTAGGTTTAGTATTGATTTTTGCTACAATAATCCGTTCACTGTATTGCTCATAATATTCCACCCGCTGTCCAAGTTTCCTACTCAATATGAGACCAACTCCTGCTGTAAGGTGTTTTTCGAGGGGTTTTTATGCAACTGGCATGTCAGTAGGAAGCCATTCTATATTTATTTACGCGGCAAATTGTTCAGCCAAGAGAATTTTTCATGTTAATTTATTATTATTATTAATTTATTATAATTATTATTTAGATATTTTCGGAGCATTTTATAAAAATTATAAGCATACAGATAGGTTTTCTATGTCTTAGAAAACGCTATCAAGCAAATTATTACGAACGACAATATCATAGAAAATTATGTGATTGCAGAATTTTACGGAGTTTTCGTCAGTTAGGATATATTGAGAGACATGACTCACTGGAATTCAAGTACAAGCTGATTCCTGTCGAAGTATTACGCAAGCGGAGTTGCAGCGTCTAGAAGAGGCGAATAGTTGGAACGGAACCCTCCCGCCGAGTGTAATGAGCCAGAGGTGGGGATCTAGCGCGTAGGGTGCAGCCAATCAGTGGAGACCACGTAAGCTAGGAGTCGGCTGAAGAGTGGGGGAGCCGAGAGGTGCATATATCATTCAGGGCGCCGTGAAACGAGAACTATAGGTGGAGAACTTAACGAGTACGCTTGCACGCGGGAGTCGCTCCGATGTTCCGTGGAGTGGAGGACTAACTTTTGTAAAACTTAACCAGTGTGGTTGTACGAGTGTTTGGGTCCGATGTACGGACCATAGAATTATCTAATCTACCAGAATATCATATTTCGACGGAGATGACGACGTCCAGGAGACTGTGGGAAGCACACAGCATCATCCAGTACGAGGGAAATGCTTTGGCAATTTCCAGTGGTAAGCGCAAATGACGCAGAAATACGCAATCTCTCATTTCTCTTTGTTTTACATTTCATATTTCAGTAACTTCATAGCTTGGAAATAAGAGTAAAATCAATTTATCAGACTCCGTTTTCACGTAATTTTCTATCGGTAATATTAAAATCGCAACGCTCCAATTTAAATTTTAAACTTATTGTTATTATTAATTTTGCTATACTTGTTTTATATAATAAATTCATTTCTTTTACAATGCAATCTTTGCTTTCAGTAGGTAGCATTAGATATAGACCAATTCCTTCTCCTGATACAATTGTTTGTTGGGTTAATGATCAAATCATACCACGATCTGAGTGAATAGATTCTTGAAGGTGTTCTACCAGAGCTAGACGTTGTTAAATACAAATTTAGATTTCAGCATTGCATTGAGGTCTTGGCGCCCATTAAAACAACATAGCTTAGGCAAAGGTAAACAATTACATTTATCTCCCAACAGTGTGGGCTAGCGAAACTACTACATTTGTCGCTCAACGTATGGGGCATTAGAAACCTGCTACACTGCTTGGCCATTGTTTGATTTAGTGCTAATGACCCTATAGTCTCCTGACCAAAAGTCCTGTTCTTCCTGCCAGTGCATTTCACTAATCCCAACCAAATCCAACCTCAACCTATCCATTTCCCTTTCTAAGTTTTCTAACTTTCCTTTTCCTAGCAGACTTCTAACATTCCACGCTCCGATCTGTAGAATGTCAGATTTCCTATTTGTCACTTCTGTGATGTTAACCCCCTCTCGAGTAGTCCCCACCCGGAGATCCGAACGGGGGACTAGTTTACCTCCGGATTGAAATTTTACAAGGGAGGAGGCCATCATCACATGTAATTATGCATAGAGAGGTGCATATCCTCGGGAATAGCATTACGGCTGTAGTTTCCCGTTGCTTTCAGCCGTGCAGCAGAACGCAGTGAATAAATGAATGTGTTACCGCTCACGACTCGGACGGTGTCGAGAAGAAGTGAGCGGTGATGTGCAGATTCAGACTATAGAGTCTCTCTGGTGAGAGTTATTATTAATACTACTATCAGAATAAATGAATGTGTGCCGTATGTTCCAGCTCACGACTTGGACGGTGTCCAGAAGAAGCGACCGGTGAGCTGTGATGTGCAGATTCAGACCATAGAGTCTCTCTGGTGAGAGTTATTATTATTACTACCATCAGAATAAATGAATGTGCCATACGTGCCATCTAACATAAATATCTTCATGTCTCTTCCACTACACATTCAACACTCAACTTAAGGAAGGAAGGTATACAGTGGCGCAAAATCAAGAGATGCACAAAGATTGAAAAAATGACTGAGTCCCGGGGACTCAGTGAATTAAGGGTTAAATAAGTAATAAGTCGTCAAATTGTGAGTTGTAAACACACTTATACCAACAGCTGTTCTGAGTGTTTATATATACCTACGCAGTAGTTAATTCTAACAATATAGGCTACCTGGTTATTTTTTTCCTCTTAATACTGTACCTTATCTATAATTTACTACATGTAGGCTACAGTTGCGATTATCGTTTACTCTAATTGGACCAATAATTTATTGAGGTATTGCGAATTATTGAGCATACCATCCTTGGGGCTACTGTTGAAGTACGGGCACCAGGCTACAGCCATCCTGAGGTGCCCTCCTGTCTGCGTCACGCACGGTAAGCCAATGAGAGCGCAGCCGGCGGGAATGACCCACCTAATATACTCTTTAACTACCTTGGGCCAATATAGTGAATACTGCTCTACATACAAATAAAACCTAACCTGGGGCTTACACCCAGACCCCCTTGCTTGTATCGCAATCATTGTTTGCTGGTTCTATTCCCGACGAGGAATATAACTCAGGCACCAGGCTACTGCCATCCTGAGGTGCCCTCCCGTCTGCGTCACGCACGGTAAGCCAATGAGAGTGCAGCTGGCGGGAATGACCTACCTAATACTCAAGGTAGTTAGGGGTGTTCGAAAATACACGACTCATATACTCTTAACTACCTTGGGCCAATATAGTGAATACTGTTCTACGTACAAAACAAACCTAAACTTTTATCGACAACTTCAAAAAAGCTATCCCTTCCATATGTACCATGAACAAAACCCAAGTATTCTTCATTTTCTTACCCCTATTATATTTCCTTTTCCCAAAACAACTCTCATCAATTTCAACCACTGCCCCCTCTCCCCCAAAGAAGACCGGTCACGAACCCACGAAGACCAATCTTCCCTAGCCAAACAAAACCAATCTACTACTGTCACTTTTGAAATTCCTAATTAATGCACAGCTAAATGTACAGGCATTCTCCGACAAAAAAAAAATTAGCCAACGAAAGGATGTTCCTAATTGATAAACGTTACCGAGCAAAAAAGGACCCGTTTCGAATGGAATGCCACACTTTGCATTTGCTACACCCCCACATTGGACAATCCAGACTTCTGCTAGCAACAACTTTTGTGGGCAACATCAGTTTACCCCATTTCGGACAAGAGTACAGCTTCACCCATTCTTAAATTCGAATTGCAAGATCTCACGATGTTCACCCTTCAAATTCAATTTGCACAATAAGAATAATATCTAGAAATAAATGACTTGCCCATTTAACTTCATAGAGTACCTACAGCGGCCAACTTGATTACTTTTAGACTTCCTGCCAACACACTACCAAACACCAAAAAACACAAACAGCATCAAAAAACCATACACATTACACCTAGACTTGTTTCCGCAACACGTGGTGTGCTCAGGCCGACATCTCACGGTACACTAAGCGGTAACAATATGGCAGACAGTAGCCAGAATGTTCAAAGACGTCGAACATATGAGCATCAACATGAACACGTCATAGGTGACATCACCGAGGTCACTAAAAGCAAGCAATCGCAATCTATACTTGAGCCGCCTTCAGTTAGGAACCATCCTGGAATTTGTCTGGAGTAGAAGTGAGAAACCACCGAAAACCACTTCTAGGGCAGCTAAAGTTGAAATTGGACCCATCTCTTTCCTCATGAGGCTGAGTGTACCCCGTTCCAACACTCTTAACCATAATTGCATCTATCTAATAATGTTATATATTATCACTAGCAACCCGACCCGGCTTCGCCCGGGAACAGTTATGAATGCATTACGTGATAAGCACTTTTTTTCCCCAATGTCAATGAAAAACGACCAATATCCGTTTAACATCTCGGCATGAAGGGTTAAACTCACTGACTGGACTATTAATTAAATAAGAATGGCGAGGTGCATGAAACACAAATCCCCCTTCCGTCCAATCTTAACTTGACTGTAAATTTTGTGGAATGAAAAGTTCGCAATCGAAATGAAGAAAAGCAGAGTTGCACTTCCAGGGAAACTCCAAACACAACCACTCTTCTCTAAAGTTTTTAAATCAACAAGACTCGACAGTTTGCTGCTGACGGTATCTGGGGCAATAAGCTCGTTCGCTAGCTAAGCTGTAACTGGGGTGAGAGACTCGCTCCTAGGTAGCTCGTAAACTGTCTCCTCAGTCACTGAATGGAGACTGTTGGAAGAAATGAAAACATAAAATCACTTATAGTAGGCGATGTATTGTAGAGATATGCTCCCCGGGCTTTTTTTGTAGAACTTTTCATGCTGAACAATTCTTACACTCTTAATATATAGATATTTTTAACGGTTTGCCCAGCGCAAGCTTAAAAGCGCATGGACGCCAGGTTTTTTCTCCTCCGACTTTTCCACTGAAATAGTTACTGCTCGGCTTCCTTTGAACATCATTAAATTATTTTGTACAGAAATCATCCTCGAGATATTCTTTACATAATGGTGAAAACCGCATCAAAATCCATCCAGTGGTTCTCGAGTTTATCCGTAACATCCAAGAATCGGGGACTTTTTTTTATACAAGTAGAGATTACTTATGCATATCTAGTAAATCACTGTTTTCCAACTGGCATACTTATTTTGTATTCGGTTTTTCCTTGTTATCTCTGTGGGCAGCCTACTGATTTGTGATAGAAATATTCATGTGTGATGTTTCAGAAAATTTACTGCGCTCGATGATTAATTAAGCCAATTAACAATTGGGAAGGACTCCATTGAGAAGTGTTATACGACCAGTCAGGCAGAACTCAAGAGACTAGAAAACTTACATGAAAAGTTATGGAAGGAAAGGCGAGAATCCAGTCATGAACTGGAACAGTACCGAACCTGGGCACAACGTGTCATTAAAGAGGAGAGAATCATCAGTGAGTGAAGGGCTGAAAATTCAGGTAGGTCAAACAATTTTCAGCTTAGTGCATAGATACATGTGGGGGTAAATTTACACCTCATGACATTGTTACTTTACCACCTTATTCTAGACTGTTAAATTCTCTCACTAAGCTTGTGCACACAGCAACTTAATCTCACTTGCCTGATTTATACCTCTTTCTTCTTGGGCCATTACCCATGTCTCTGCAACATTATGATACAGGGTGTCGAGCGATACGGGAAATGTGGGAAATATACGGGAATTTTAGTTACATGGGAAATCTTGAAAAGTATCATAATGCCAGACTTCTTAGCCCCCTAATGCTCGGTAGAGTCCTCCCGCTCAGCCTTCTATTTCGCCTGCAGACCGCTCTGCCACCCGCAATTTGTGCCACCGATAGAGCGCTAAGCGGGATGAGAACCCAGCCAGCGTCGAATGCATGCTTTGCCTGGCCGACCGCCGCCCGTACCCTCTCCGCGCAGGGCTGCGCTTGTTGCTGACAATGACACACAGGAATCAGTCGCATTTTTATTCACAGAGGAGACCTGGGTTTCTCGACAAAAGCAGCCCTGAAAGAAGCTAACAGCTCAAGATCTCAGAAAATTCCAGACGCGGATGTGCTGCAATTTCGCACCATCTGCCGAAAACAGTACATTCGTATCCTCTGTCTGAAAAAATCAGAGGTCAACTCATGCTCACAAGATGGCCCATGCTGTTTCTTGTGTAAACCCTATAGGGTTCGCTGTGACTCCTAAGTTGGCAGATGTTAGGATCGTCATTGCCCGGGAAATTCTTTGTAATCAGAAGAACTTGCTTTCTGGCGCAATAGCTGTCCGCACCAAGAGCAGCTACTCCGCACTTCTGAGACTGCCCTCCGTCACTGCGCGTTTGAAGCAGTTCGACGGAATAGAGCCACGGCTCGACATGCTGTGGTCTGAATTAGTGGGTTCAGCACCTTCCTCAGTTCCTGCCAAAAACGATCTTGCAAGCTTCGTTAAAATGATACTGATTTTGTATCACAGCAATGCAACTCTAGAGAGAAATTTCTCCCTCAACAAGGAGTGTATGGTCGTCAATTACAATGAAGCAAGTCTGATTGGCATGCATACTGTTCAGGACGTTGTGATGGCAGCTGGTGGAGTAGAAAAGATAACCGTGAGCAAGAGTCCATACTGCACGAAACTCCTACGCCGTGTTAAAGGAAGCAACAGCTAAGGTGGCGGTCGAAAGAAAAGCCACGAAAGATCTCCAGGAATTGGCCACAAAAACAACAAAGAACACTATATTGGACGACGCCCCTTCTGAAGCAGAGAAAATTGAAGAGCAGATGAGTTCCCTAGTGAAGCTTTAAGTTAGATTATATTGTTTGTTTTATCTCATTTTGTGTGACTCAAGTTCCTAACAACAATCTAGTATTGACAAAGTGACTTATTTTATTTAGTGTATGACAGGCCTCCAGTTCCTATTCAGAAATTAGTACTGTCAAAAGAACTTAATTTTGTGCAGTTTATAACTGAAGTTCCTAGTAACAATCTTGTATTGGTCAAAGTGACTTCTTTAATTTCGTTTTGCATTATTTTATTTTCTATTACCTACTTTGATAAAATAAATCTAAATTAAAAGGTATTTGCGGCGTGTCGCGTGTTGATTTTTACTGTTATTAGCCTTTCCATTGTCTTCTTTCACAGGGGAGATGCACATACCAAATTGTTTAAAGTCCGTGTAAACACTCACTGCAAATGCGTCACACATGCATAATTTTCAAAACCTACAAAAAATATCTCGCACCTCGCGACATTTTACTATCAAACACCCATCACCAACATGTGGCTTCAAGATACACCACACAAGTGACAGAATTCTTCTCGTATAGGCAGGCATTGTTTCAGTCGCTTATTAACCAATGTCTGTGTCGGATTTCCTTTCATTGTCATTGTTTCATTACTTTTACTTTGCCGAAGTTCGACCGGAAGACTGCACACATCCCGTACAGCATGTACAGAAAGAAATACAGAAGGCAGTTTGTATATTGTGGTGGATGAAATGATTATTAACCTCGGCAATTTATCAAGCTCTGACGAAGACAATGATGGTAGTGATGATATGGACAGTGAAGGGTTGGAGGGTGTCAAAGAAACCCTTGCCAAGTGACTGTGTATAATTTATTTATTGGTGTCAGTTCGCTTGTGTCAATCGATAATAGAGCACAAGCTACTTTTTCTCGTCATAGTGTTCAAAATAACCCCCTGTCATTCAATAGCCTACAACTCGACAATGTAAAACCACGGCAATAATATCGCCAGAGAGGGGCTTGTTCGAGTGCTCAGTGCTAAATATGTACTTTACCTGAACTTTACTTTTGTTTATCACGAAAGCTAATATTAACCGTAGAGGGTCGTGATTCAGTGAATGTGCATAGTGTTATCTGTCAACTACTGTAGTAAGCTGTGAACGACCTCCACTCAGACTCTTGTTTCATATTAAAGGAGAATCATTGCATGGTGAGTGTTTTTATACAGAGATTCCAGTTTGTATGTATCGGAGACCATCGTTAGCCCGCTCGCCCGCGGCACGAGCCTGTCTCCCGCCACGCTTTTGCCGTTATGTCAGTTTGTCAAAAAAATTGGTCAAGGATCACATTGAAGTACTAATTTAAGTACAAATTCCTATACTCAATGCCGCGCGAGCGCCGCAAAACGGCGAAGTGCCTGGCGGGAGACAGGCTCGAGCCGCGGGCTAGCGAGTGTCTCCGATACATACAAACTGGACTCCCTGTATTCATTAGCTGTAGAGTGTTTGCCCTCTTTGTCGTATTTATTGAATTGAATACCGATGATAAAGGTATCATAGCTTCGGTGTGTAATTTATTTATTCATCTAATAGTATCGTATTTCTCTGTTTGAATGTCCTCGGCGTTGACTCAGGATCGTCTTTTAAAATATATTACGTATAATTGTACAGAAATAATTTCTGAAGTGTAGCGCTGCATATTATTCGAATCAGTTGATTTACAACAACACTAAAAACTGAGCAACACAGCTCAGCAGTTCCAAGCTCCCAACATATCCTTCGTGTTGTTTCCTTCGAAATACAGGGTATAGGTGAGAAGCATGCTCTGAATTCTTGCTGTCTGGCGGTTAGACGTAGGGTCTTGTTATGTGGCGACCTTGGGTTGCGGACAGGAAAAGTAGGGCAAAGTGACAGGAAGGCTATCACTACCGAATGCGCGGGGTTAGCAATACTGTATTTGTCCCATAATTTAAGAGTGTAATAGCGGACACACCTCCAATTTTACTACAAAATCATGATCTAAAAAGGGATAGTGGGTGGGTAACATCTATTACTACATGACCCCCAAAATATTATTAGTAGTGTAGAAAATTGTATCGCCTTGTTCCGGGCTCCTATAGGGCTTACATTTTCTTTCGATCTTTTATTTGCCATGCATTACCAGCATCCGGTTTAGTAGTCAGGTAATGGAAGCAATGGGAACTGTGTACTACAATATTTTCCTTGCATGTAACTATGCAAATTATTGTTGTTAGGAGAACTTAAAATATATCAAGAATGATATGATCTTCAGCTGTGTGCAGTGAGAAAGCTCTGCATGTGTTCATTCCTAATGTATTAATGATGCGAAATGTCAGGTAACGTCGTGTTGCATAGGTACAACACTCGTGGTCTCTAAATGGTGCACATTTTCCCGTAAATTTACAATAGTTTGTTTGAATTGCTTATAAGATCTTGACAAAGAAAGTGTTTCTCCAATTGGATGATTGTATTTAACTGTATGCACGTCGTATAATCATGGCAAGGTGTTTTTTTTTCTCTTTTCTCATAGAGCAACATTACATCGTAGTAGGCACGCAGCTTTTTGTATTTAGTTTTCTGGCAACTTTTTTTAAATTATTGACTAAAATATTTCTAAATTCAGACAATCCATACCTCCATTAGGATTCGGGTTCCATAATTCATGCAAAATGAGGTTTGTTTGTTTGTGTAATTGAGGTCATAACCCCCCCCTTACCCATTTAGTGATTACCGTATAGGACTTCACGTAGACTGGGATGCAGATGTAAGTGAGCATTTTCTAAAAATGTTGCCAGTTGTTTGGTTTATTAACTTACGGTAATATTTTCCATAATTACTGAAAACTAGGCACGGTTGGATTTTAAGATGGAACCCCATGTGCTATCAAATATCGCTTTCTTGCAATACCTGGAATATGTATAAAATGATTATTGGTTAAATAAGTGTTAATAGATAGGCTATTATAATTATAATGATTAAATAAATATTAAAGAAGACGTGTTGTTAGAAAATTTTAGGCCTACCGGTATGGCGAATAGCCTATAACTCATAGATTCCGTCACAATTTAGCATTTCAATGGGTCACGTTAATTATAACAACCGGATAGCAAATTATTATAATATTCTCACATATAACATATTTAATTTGCACCAACTTATTGTAGTCTAAGATATGTTAGACCACTGCCATTTGAAATATGCAAATCCCACACTTTGTAGGCAAGCTGATTAGGAGACACTTGTCTTTGGAATATTCATGAAAGGCCAACCCTCTAGTTCTTATTTCGTAAGCTGAACGCTTAAAAACAAAACCACAATCCGAAATAATAAAGAAGATAATCACGAAGGAACGATTCACAGCCAATGAAAATCAAATGGAGATTCGCCGACCGGAAGTTTGCTATGCATAAGCTTCGGTGCCATTTTAACTCGAAGCTCTATACGGTTACGGTACCGTACAATTCAGTCACTTCCCGTAAATATTTATTATGTGACATTCTCTACTCGCTCAACCCTCCTCAGTAAAACAGTCATTTATATCAGCTCTCCTCAGGTAAACTGTATTTTATGTGTGTTCGTAGCATCTTGTCCCATCTACGAAAGAGTTCGCGTGCGTGCATGCGAGCGCTTTGCACACGCTATGAATTAAGCTTAAATCTCGCCATCACCAGTGGGCTGCGGAAGTATCTCCATAAATGCAGTTACACTTATGCCAGAAAATCTTGATTCGCGCTTTAAGGTTCATTTTTGAGCCATTCGGTAAGCGAACTCTAGTCTTAGACAGTTCTAAAATATACGGGAATTTAAAAACAGGTCATCGCTCGACACCCTGTGATCGTATTGAAACAAAATAACATTTATATGTGATTTCTCTTCACATCCTCAATCCACATCAGGCCCCTCACACCCGGGTGAAATTTTCCAGCTAGCTGCAATTATATAATCTTGTTATTTATTCACTCTCTCAATTTACTGGAATTTTTTAACAATCTCTAGTGGTTCTTCCTGTACTGTTATATGTCCTGTTGTTACTCATCTCTCTAGTTTTTATTATATTTGTATATAATATTTTATATTTCATCTTCACGTTTGGCCAGCAGCATGTTATCAGCAAACAACCATGTTTTCCATGTTTATCAACTGTACCTTCTCTTGATATTGTGTATCTCATCCACGACTATGAGAATTAGAAGTCGTGATGGCACACTGCCTTGTTGACCAGTCTTACCTATTTTTGTTCATACTCGGCATGTACAATTGTTCAAGCAAAGAAAGAACAAGCGTGCTCTTAGTAGCTGCACTGTTTTATCTTCTCTCCCTTTTTCCTTCCTTCCTTCCACCCCCGTCCCTCCCTCCTCCCTTAGCCAAAGCTAGTTCTGGAACTGTGCATTGACTAGGCGGAGTTCCTTTTACAGGTAATGCACATCAAATTAACCAGTTCACTCTGTGAGTGGTTCAAGAAAATCTGCATACATTGACCTTTCTCAGATGACTTAATATTCAAGTCACACATTTTCGTACAGTTCACAATGTTGTTCACTTCTATAATTTCCACGTGCATTTTAATAAGCATATCAATACGTCTGCTCACTTCATGAATTAAGAAGGTTGTGGTGTCATAAATCATAGCTTTTCCTCTTCTGTCTTCATTAACAAATCAGCGATCATAGAAACTTCGAACAACTACTGTAGTATGTTCCAGAAAGATAATGATGGTGCCAAAATATTACCGTACTCAATTACTCAAAAAATGTTCATTATTATAATTTAGAAAATATAAATAAAATTCTGATCTCTTGAAACCTATCAAATATAGCTTCATAAAACTGTTACTCCCTGAATTCAATGGCTTCTCGATTTTCATTCCTTTCCCCAGTACAACATTCCTCGGTGTTGTGCATCCATAAAACAAGTCTGTTTGTAACCTTCGTGTAGTTGATTGATTGTCAGATGTCATATCTCTATGACCAAATTATTTGGACCTTGGACTCTAGGATCTCCATATTCCCATCGTGTAATATATCAAGAAATGTTAACAGAACATGAACACAGGTTCTTATCTTTCATGCCTCAACATTAAAAGTGCTTCCAAATACCCAGGAAGAATGGAGGATTATTCACAACACAGTTCAAAATGAAGGTAATATTAGTAGTGTAGTATAGAGGCAAATGCTGGGACAGTACCTTCTGACAGGCCACGGCCGCTTCCTTCCACATCCTTGCCCAGTTTCATTCATCTTCATCCATTCCATCTCTCATCCAGACGCGCAGGTCGCCCACGGGCGTCGAATAGAAAGACCTGCACTCGGCCTCTCAGGAGGCCACACGACAAAAAAAAAAGTGTAGATAATCAATTTATTGAGTCCCGATGTCTGGATTGGCTTGGTCATGTAGAGAGGATGAATGAAGTAAGAACACCAAGGAAGATATTACATGGAACTATGAGGGTTGGAAGATGGTGTGAGAAAACTCTAGAAGGGACGGATGGCGAGAAATCGTGAGAGAGGCCAAAGCCTACCCCAGGCTGTAGCGCCAAGTAAGTAAGTAATTAGTAGTGTACTGAATTAGTTCAAATCACGAGGACATGAAAACAATTGAAATGTCAGCTTTTTCCACTTCAAAAACCTGGCTTCTAAATCTTAGCCAAGAAATCTAATATTACTGTTTATACAAAAGTCTACAATGTTTTCTAAGCTTGGCAATATTTGAAGGTAACATTGAATGTTTTACAATAAATAAGTTAAGCTCAAATCATGACCATAGAACAAAGAGGTTAGAAACTCGATCCCTTGTTCCTTGGCTAGCTTATTATTCAGCTTCTGTACATTCATTTCTTTTCGAATGTCGTCATTTCTCAGTCTCTCTCTCCTAGTCTCCTGCACCATAATCCTCAGGAATTTCATTTCGTTTGCCTGTATGCTACTTTCTTCTCTCCTTGTCATCGGCCAAGTACTGGATGAGTTAGCCGTGGTCGTTGCGGCGTGGCTGCTGGCAGTCACTCACATCCGGGAGGCGAGGAGGTTCGAATCCCCCTGCCGGCAACCCTGAAGATGGTCTTCTGTGGTTTCCCAGGCAAATGTCGGGGTTGCTCCCTAACTATAGGCCACAGCCGCTACCTTCCAACTCCTCGTCCTGACATTCACATTTTCCTCCACAGACAACACTCCACATGCAATGGTACTTGTAGCTCACCCCATAGGTGTCCACATAGAAGCAGCTACTAACTGGCAAGCCCAACATGTCCTCGGACACCACCGGCACTAAAAGCCATACTTAAAATAACTTATAATAATCATCATCATCATCTTGAGCAGTTTCCAACCGCTGGTCGGGTCTGCTTGGAACATAAGCCTCTCCATCGTTTCCTGTCCATCCACCATCTCTCGTCATTTACTGTGTCCCAGCACACTCCTCTTTCCTCCACACTCTTCTTAACTCCTTTTGTCCATCTGTCCCTTGGTCTTCCCCTTGGCCTCCTTCCCGTCATTTCCATTCCAAACATCTTCTTCGGTATCCTCTCCTCTTGCATCCTCCTCAAATGTCCATACCATTGTAGCCTAGATCGCTCTATTCTATTTTGCAATGGTTCCTCTCTTACCATCTCCCTGACTCTCTCATTCCTTACTCGGTCCATTCTTGTCACTCCTACCCTACTCCTCTGGAACTTCATCTCCACTGCTCGTATTTTATTCTTGTCCCTTTCCTTCATCACCCATGTTTCTGAACCATATGTCAAAATTGGCACAAAGTAGGTCTTGTAGATGATTCCTTTACATTTTTGTGGTACATCTTTATTCCATATCATCCCCCTAACACTCTTGAAAAATCCATCTGCGCACCTTCCCCTCTCATTTATTTCCATCCTATTGCCTCCCTTTTCTTCAATTATGCTTCCCAAGTACTTGAAGCATTCTACTTTCTGCAACTGCTGTCCTCCAAGTGTTATGCCCATATCCAGTCTGTTCTTCTTCCTCGTTGTGATGACCACTTCACTCTTTTGTGCTGAGAACTTCATCCCATATGATAACACTACCTTCTCCCACTCATCTAATTGCTCTTGTACTTCTTGCTCATCCTCTCCCCATACCAGAAGGTCATCAGCAAACAACATTGCCTTCATTTTCCTTTCCCCAATGCTATTTACCACTTTTCGTATGATTTCATCCATCACCACTATAAATAACAGGGGTGAGAGGGCACTTCCCTGTTTCAGACCACTCTCCAGTTGAAACCATTCCGTTCTCTCTCTTCCCACCTTTACACAGCTTTTGCTTCCCTCGTACACTGCTTTCACTCTTGCCACTGTCTCCTTGTTCACTGCTTTTGCTCTCATTGCTTCCCATACCTTGTTTCTATTAATACTATCATATGCTTTCTCAATATCCAAGAAGGTCATCACCAGATCTTTCCCATATTCATAATGGTGTTCTTGTAGCTGTCTTACTGCAAAGATGAGGTCAACTGTTGATCTTCCTGGCCTGAATCCATACTGTTCTTCCCTCAGCCCATCTTCAACTTCTGTCCGAATTCTTCTCTCCAGTACCTTCTCAAATATTTTGGCGCAGTGGCACATGAGTGTAATTCCCCTGTAGTTCTTGCATTCCTTCCTACTTCCCTTTTTAAATATGGGTATTATTATCCCTCTTTTCCAGTCCTCTGGTATTTTCTTCTCCCTCCATATCACTTTCATTACTCGAAAGAGCCACTGGGTTCCTATCACCCCTGCTGCTCTCACCATCTCCACACTCACTTCGTCTATTCCCGGTGCCTTTCCCCCTTTCATCTTCCTTAATGCTTCCTCCACTTCTTTCCATGTCAATTCCTTCTCTGAAATGTCTTGGTCACTGTCTGTTTCTTCCTCCACAATGTCCACTACTCTGGTTTTAGTTGGATTTAGGAGTTCCTTGAAGTATTCTCTCCAGATAACCTTTACTTCTTCCATATTTTCGACCTCCTTTCCATTCCTGTCCACCATTCTGACATTTTCCCCTGTATCTCTTCTCTTTGCCTTTATCATTCCATACAACACTTTCTTACTGCCATCACAGTCCTCCTCCATCATTTCTGTCCATTTCTCCAGCCATTTCTTTTTCTCTTCCTTCACTACTTCTCCTGCTTCTTTCTTCCGCTCTTGGTATTCTTCTCTTGTTCTGTCTGTCCTCTGTTGGAACCATTTCCTGAATGCTTCATTTTTCTTTTTCACTGCTTCCTTAGTTCTGGGGTTCCACCATGGTGTTTCCTTCCACCTTTTCTTTCCACTAGTTCTGCCACACACAACTTCCGCTGCTTCTACCAACACGTCCTTGAACCTATTCCATTCTTCTTCACCTGTTTTCGGATCATCCTTCGGTAATTTGTTCCTCACTAATATCTGGAACTTCTCCTTATTTCCATCCTCCTTCAGCTTCCATGTCCTTATTCTTCTTTCTTGGTTCTCAGTTCTCCTCTTTTCCTTCAGTCCTCTCACCTTGGCGACCAGCAGACGGTGGTCACTGTCCAGGGCTTCTGAAGGTATTACCCTTATATCCGTGATACTCTTCTTTGTCTCCTTCCCGCATAGAATATAGTCCACCACTGATTTCCTAGTCAAATCCCTGCTGTACCAAGTAATTTTATGGCTCTCTCTCTTCTTGTACCATGTGTTTCCAACCATTAGCCCATTTATCTTGCACAGTTCCAACAATCTCTCTCCTTCCTTATTCCTGTTTCCCCATCCTTCACCACCAATCACTTCCTCAAAACCTCTTCTATCAGTTCCGACATGGGCATTTAGGTCTCCCATGACTATCAGGTCTCTCCCCGCTAACTGCTTCTGCAACTCCTCTTCAAACTCGTCCTTCTCGCCTTCTGTGCATCCCACCTGTGGTGCATAGACTTGCAGAATGTCCAGGTTTCTACCTTTCACTGTGATTCTGGCTCTAATTATTCTATCACTTACCCTCTTTACTTCCTCCCTCAGCCCTTCTCTCACCACCATTCCCACTCCATTTCTCTTCCCCTGCTCATTTCCTATCCAGTATAGCTGCAAGCCATTTCTCAGTTCTTTTCTTCCTTCCCCTCTCCATCTAGTCTCTGCCAGTCCGAGTACATCCAGTTTTCTCCTCTCCATCATATCCACAATCTCCTCCACTCTTCCCGTCAATGTTGTTATATTCAAAGTTCCGATTCGTAGTCCATTTCCATAGCCAGGTCTGCTTCCTTTAGATCTGTCCTTTCCGAGGCCCGTTCCCGTTTTAAAAGCAGTTTCATATCCACTACTGGCTTGCTAGGCCTAACGTAGCTTCACCATAACCCTGGCAAGGGGCCTGTTTTTGGTCCGCGAGAGGTATTTTATATCCCTCAAACCCTCCGGACAAGTCCGGCGAGCCCCCCTATCCGCCACCTGGGACGTGCCCGATAGAGGAACAGGCAAACCCCACGGGAACTTATAATAATAATTTTAAAAAACAATCGGCCAAGTTTCTGTTCCATACATCATTATTGTACATCACTTCTGTAGCCGTCAATGGTATGTCTTTATCCCAAATTAAACTTCGAACCTGGTGATAGAGCATATTCCCACAGTGTATTCTCTTGTTGATCTCCTTATCCAATCTTGCATTTACCATCTATTCACTTCCTAGGTATTTGAAGTGCTCTATTACTTCCAGTTCTACATCTCCAATTTTAACAATCCCTTTTCCTTCTATCTTTTCTCTTGTCATTACCATTGTCTTACTTTTCTCGACACTGATATTCATTTCCCGTTTCAAAATATTTTCCTTCAGTACATCCAACTGTTCTTGGACCACATTCCCTAATCAGAACATCATCAGCAAATAGAATTATGTTCATTCTTGTACCTGTGGTCCATCTTTTAGGAATACACTGGCCATAGGTGGTGTCATATGACGAATTCTGGATGAGGACAGATTAACTGCCGGTCGCACAACAGATCAAGAGCAGAAAGTGGCTCCTCAACAGGAGTTTAAGGAATTAAGTAAGTTGTACCTGTGTACGCTTCCTTTGTTGCCTTTAGTATATCATCCATCACCAGTATAAATAGCAATGGTGAGAGTACACTCTCTTGTTTTAATCCATGTTCCATTTCGAACCATCCTGTTTTACCTACTTGAATCTTTACACAGCTGCAACAATTACTGTCCCATACATCGCTTTTCTCATTTGTATTATTTCTTCTCCAATACCTTTCCAGGATTACCTTTTTCTGGAAAACGCAGGGAACACAGGGAATTTTAATTGCATAGAATAAACATAGTACAATATATTTCCGTCAATCGATACCAAACAAATTATGTTTAACTGTATTAACACTCACATTCGTGGACATGTTTCGGGGCCATGCTGCTCCCTTCTTCAGCAACTTCATCTCCTCAATGTAATCGTGCGTTGTCAAGGAGATTTCATTATAAAAGATGCTCACACAATCAAACATTAAAAACAATAAAAACAATCTTAAAAACACTATATTAAAAATACACATACGTATAAACTTACACAACTATATCGAAACTCAGAATGTCTGTCACCCTGTCCATGTAAAATAATAATTCCTCTTTTACGTTGAAGTTGGTCCAATCGACTGTTTTGGTCTTAGGTATGAATCACTGTACATATTACGGAGTGACCGGTCCTTAAAATTATAGTGCTTGATACGAAGAATGGAACATGAACCGGTCCATGCGGTAATTTACGGACCATGATAGATATAGTAAACTGCCAGTTTCAGTTTGCCAGTGAGCAAAGCAGACCAACGACAACACATCTGTTGTATATCCTTCAAATAGTGAGGTGTTACCTCCAGCGTCTTCAAATCTACGGTTGTTGAACCAAAATGACAAAGTTTTAAGCAAGTAACTTCCATTCACCCATAGCCACAAGGATTTTTTACAAGACACTTGTACAATGGGTCCTGTGTTTGTATTGTGATTTCAACGACGAAGGGCCTATGTCCTGAACTTCTGCACATAGTCGAATTCTTTAAGTATTTTATGTCCATTTTTAAATAACTTCAACGATTGTAAAAAGATATTTTTGTTTTTGTTTTTTAACAAGGTCAACACATAGACTGCCATATGAAAATCATTAATGTGTTTTGACTGAAGTAGGCTCACAGAGCCGAAACATGTATCAGATAGTGTAAGGACATCGTATAAAAACATTTTTGTATTGTAAAGTGGATGTATAAGGATTACAACGCTACCAGGAACTACATTTTCCAACCACCCCGAGCCGAGAAAACGTTACCTTACAAAAATGATAACAACTTTGTTTCTTGGACACACAAAATTGTGAAATTAATAAACCAGTTATACAACATTCCAATGTATATTGTGTTAAAATTTGGATTCGATGTAATGACGGGTTTGTGAGATAATAATTCTTAAATGTGACGCATGGTTGAAACACGCTTAAAAACTTGCACTATTTGTGTTCCAACTGCGATAAAAAATATTAAAATATAAATTAAAAATTCCATACCTACATGAACTAACGTAAAATAGAACGACGAAAATGATGTTATATTTTATGTAGGTCTATTGGTTACTTCACAAACAACCTTCAAACTCGAGTGCACATAATATTTTGGTCGACAGTAATCACCTCGATCCTTCAAGAATCATGTCTAGACCATCGTACCAAGTATTGACACTTTCATTCCCATACCGTAGGTCAGCTAGATTGGTAAGATTGAAAATTTGCATAAAACAGCTGATAGAAAATTATAAAACGGGAAGATTTTATGTTAGTGATGGTAATATTTTAATGTGTAAATTGTGTAATCAGCGCCTGGAGTGGCAAAAGAATACGATGCATTATATAGTTGGTTTCTGTTCGTTCACACGTATTTTTCCTATGTATTAGCCATTTTAGTGCTTACTGACAAATTATATTGTATAATGGTGTAGTTATCACTAATTCTAAATACCCTGAACTCCACTATAGCATTTTAGAGATCATTATTGTATTGTATTGTATTGTATTTTTTATTCATCCATTCAATCATATAATGTACATTGTACAATGATATAGGACACGTCAATTCACAAATTATACTAATACTAATTTACAATCACAATAATAATATAGGCCTACACAAGGATAACCTTACATCATTTAGTCCTATGAATACATAAACATAACTATTGATATTCTAAAAACTCTTTAACTGAGTAGAAGCAGTGCTCCAGCAAGAACTCTTTAGTTTTTATTTTGAACTTTATGTAATTTGCTGTACTTTTAATATTATTTGGCAAATGATTATACAGCGTTATAGCTGCATGGAATACACCATTTTTACATAGTGTTGTATTTGCAGCATGTACATGAAGATTGTTCTTTTGTCTGGTCTGGTAGTTATGTATATTTGAATTCATCTCAAAGATATCCTCATTTCCTAAGCTTTGTTTGACAAATAATAGAAGTTCAAAGATGTAAATACATGGCAAAGGTAAAATTTTCAGTTGTTTAAACAGAGGCTTACATGTATGCAATCTAGTAGTTCCTTTCATTGTTCTAATTATTCTTTTCTGGATAATAAAGATTTGGTGAGCAGCAGGTGAATTTCCCCAAAATATGATTCCATATTTCATAAGCGAATAGCAATAAGCAAAATAAGTACTAAGAACAGTTCTCCAGCTAGTCGATTGTCTTAATACTCTTAATGCATAACAACTTGAGCTTAGTTTCTTGGCAAGTTTAGTGGTATGAGAGTTCCATTTTAGGTCATCCTGCAACCAAAGGCCTAAGAATTTAGTAGAAGAGGCGTTACCAATTTTTAGGTCATTTAAGATTATGGAGGGAGAATTAATACTTTTATTCTGAGCTGTGTGAAAGTTAAGAGCCACTGTTTTACTAGTGTTGATAAGGAATCCATTATTGTTGAACCATAAGGACAGCTGACCTGTTACTTCCTCTACTGATTTTTGAAGTTCAGTGTCATTTTCACCCCTCATCAAAACACTTGTATCATCTGCGAATAGTACAGTTTTAAATGCAGGTATCTGAGATGGCAAGTCATTTACGTAAAGGAGAAAAAGTAGTGGCCCTAGAACGGACCCCTGCGGAATGCCATACTTCAAAAACATAGGATCTGAGTGGTAATATTTAAATATGTTTGTGGTATTTTCTAAACTTTTTTGTTCGACGATCTGTTGGCGATTATTTAAATATGACTGAAACCACTTACTAGCGATACCCCTGATACCATATTGATGGAGTTTATCAATTAGTATCTGATGATTTATCACATCAAAAGTTTTAGACAGGTCCAAAAACAGGCCACATACTCTCTTCCTTTCATCAAGTGACTCAAAAGCAGGATTTAAAAATTCATAAATTGCTGACATTGTTGATTTTCCTTCTCTAAAGCCATGTTGAGAGTCAGTTAACAATTTATATTTGTTTATGAAGCTAATTAGATGGTTGTACATTATCTTCTCTAAAATTTTTGAAAATATCGACAATAAAGAAATAGGTCTATAATTGGTTACGTTTTCTCTATCTCCCCCTTTAAATAATGGAATTACTTTTGCAATTTTAAAGATATCTGGAAATATTCCTGACATGAGAGATTGGTTACAGAGGTGTGTTAAGGGGGTAATTATATTTTGGATACATTTTTTAATTAGTATATCAGGAATGTTATCAACTCCTGAGCAATGTTTATTCTGTAGGTTCTTTACAATATTGAGGATTTCTGCTTCTGTAACATTTTCAACAAACATTGATTTTCCATTAAATGTTATATTTGCGAGTGTTGATTTTATTGCTTGTATATTGTTTACATTTAGTAGTTTTTCAGCTATGGTAGCAAAATGCTCATTAAAAATTCTTGAGACATTTTGTGGGTCATTGCTCTTCTTGGAGTCTTCTGATAACGTTATGTTATTTACTGCCGGTTTTGTTTGCCTGGTTTCATTTTTTATGATATTCCACATAGCCTTAGTTTTATTTTTAGATTCCAGGATATAATTATCATTTGACATTCTCTTTGCTAATTTTATAACTTTGTTAAGTATGGTCTTATAGGTCTTGAAATACATGTTAAATTCATTGGAGGTTACGTGCGTACTTTGAAAATCGTGGAGGAAACGCTTTCTTTTGCATGAAGTAATTATTCCAAGAGTAAGCCATTGTTTTGATGGAGAAGAAACTTTCAGTCTGATACTCTTCAAAGGAAATGCAATATCAAAATAATACATGAAAATATTAATGAATTCCTGGAATTTTTTGTTTGTATCTATTGACTTGTACACACCTTCCCAAGTTTCTCCTTTTAACAAGTTGTTGAAATAGTTTATATTGTGCTGACTAAAGCTTCGACATTTATCAAACTGAGCATTGTAAACTGGGTTTGAAACATTTAGAGTTATTATTTGAGCTCGGTGGTCACTGAAACCTGTGTTGATTACTTCGAGAGAGTTGCAGTTCACATTGTCATTAATTATTATCTGGTCAAGTGTGGTTGCACTAGTTTTTGTTATTCTTGTGGGTACTGTTACTGTGTGAATTAGATGATGGGAGCTTAACAAATTTAGCAATTCCCTTCTCTCCGTACTTTCCTCTAAAAAGTTAATATTGAAATCTCCACAAAGAACTATTTTGTTATTAAATTTATTTATTTTATTTATTATCACTTCTAGTTTATTCAGAAATAACTTTGCACTATTTCCTGGTGAACGATATATACAGATGAGAATTAAATTTTCCTTTGGGATAGAAATAGCTGTTGCCTCAAAATTTTTATCTATGCATAAGTCATCGGGAATTGGTATAGGCTTAAATTCTATGTTTCCTTTGATATAGATACATACACCTCCATGCTCTGATGTTGATCTACAGTAGTAGCTAGCTAAAGTAAACCCTGGTATGACAGCATGATTGATTTGTTCAGGTTTCATCCAGTGTTCAGACAAGCACAGGATGTGGATATCTTTGAGTGATGTTTGTAGAAGCATATCGATATGAACTAGTTTATTATTAAGTGACTGTACATTTTGGTGAAATATTCTGATTGAGGAACTCTGTGCATTTGTACTGTTGTTAAGCTTGGGGATTATAGTTCTTGCAGGAGCACTTACCTCTGTTCTAAAAAACTCTCGCCACCGAGTGAATTCACTGATTCTACATTAGTCGGACTTGCAGTATGCGGTAGTGGGATGACTGGTCCGTGGGAGTGGAACTTTTTGTTGATTTCCTCCGCTACTTGTGAACAGATCTGTTGCTTTCCTTTGGTGTTTAAGTGAAGACCATGTCGGGTAAACAGTTCTCTTGGTACATCAATATCAAGAAAGTGAACATGCTGATATAGTCTGGATAGTGCTCTAAGCTTTTTGTTCGTCCTCTTTACCTCCTTGTTGACACACGATTCTTCCATTAGATCATGTCTGTGTGGGATGCCTAAGAGTATAACGTTTGTACCTGAAAGTAGTGGGAGTGTTGAGAATTCGAAACCCCACTGGATCAAGGCCAACAAGCCCAGAAAACATGTTCTTCCGTTCTGACACTGGACACTAAAGCCTAACCTTCTATGCTGTATTCTCTTCTATTGTGCTTGCAGGACTTTCCAAGGGATAGTGTGTGTTCCAGACTAACTGTGTTCAGTTTTAGTAACAAGTTGCTGTTTCCTTTGTTGTAGAGCTTTTCTCCTATTATTGTTATAACATACTTTTCTCTTCTGTTTCAGTGTTTTGGTCCTCAGTGTGCCATATACTGGTGTATTGAGATGCACCTAGTGTGGGGGCATGAACATTCCAGTCCCAGTCAATAAAAATGTATTTGAGTAAGTAATTATGGGGACATTCTACTGTAAATGGCTGATAATTTGGTTTTTATGTTTTTCCTGTGGCATGTTACAAACCTGCTTTGCCTAAATGACACAAGTATCAGGTAAGACAGGTCGAAACCTATCTAGAAACATTGTGGATGCAATCGTACTATAAGAGAACAACGTACGGAAAATTTGTTTGTTTTGCAGTAGAGATATTCAAAGCATCTGCTACTGTGCAAGAAATCATTCAGTTAATGTCAGTAAATTTGAAAATTAATACAAATGGAGCATTAGGTATTCCCATACCTGCCAACTCTCCCGATTTAGGCGGGAGACTCCCGATTTCAGACCATTTCTCCCGCCCTCCCGCTTAACGTATTAAATCTCCCGATTTTTCAAAATTTCCACGCGTAATTTCGGATTGAATGTGCGAGATGACACTCCAATCGTCGATCGAACGGATCGATTTTACGTGTTTTGAAGTTATATCTCGATACCACAGTTTTGCTCTGTATCGATAATCGACAACTCCCGAGTCCCGCGTCGCGTCCTGCTGTTATAAAAAGTTAGCTTCGAATACGTCTTTGTTTGAAATAGTCGATGGTTAATTCAGCGCTTGTTCCTAGATGTTTTGCATAACGACCTGTGGGTGAAAGGTAGTTTGTTGTACGCTGCGGAATATTGTATCTCTTTCACACGTGACATTATATGATTTGTGTATAACTTTGTTAGATGTTGTTGGCGATAATATGCCGGTAGGCTATTGTGATTTTTCGATCTGAGTGATTGCGTCTGTTCCTCGGTAATATGGCGAAGAAATATGATGTGACATTTAAAAGTGTGCACAAAGATAACTTTCCGCACCCAACTGAGTCAAGAAGAGGCGCAATATTTGCATTTTGTAGTGTCTGTAGGTGTGATTTCAGCATCTCGCATGGTGGAAAGGGGGACATTTCAAAACATGTGCGCTCAAAGAAACATAAAGACAATGTACAATGTGTTGGAAAAAAACAAGAAACTTGATAATTTCAAGTGTAAGGAGGAAGACACTGACAGTATAACACGTGCAGAAGTATTGTTCACATCGTTTATTATTGAACATAACCTCCCTGTCAATTGTTTCGATCATGCTGGTCCTTTATTTAGGAAGATGCTCCCAGACTCAAAATTTGCCGGGAGATATGGCTCAGCCAGAACTGAAACATCGGCCATCCTTGCAGAAATGTGCATTCCCAATTCTTTAACTTCCAACTTGAAGATGTAACATCTATTGAGGAAGAAGAGAGAATTGATGTGAAGTGGGCACTGGTAGGCCAAATGAAATGTAGTGGTGGGGTACTCAAGTATGACAAATTGTCTAAAGTTATGCTTTCCATTCTGACCATTCCGCAAAGTAATGCCGAGTGTGAGAGGATGTTCAGTCTTGTCAGAAAAAAAAGAACGCAGTTCAGGTCATCTCTCTCCGACAAGACTTTGGACAAACTTATAACTCTGAAGTCTCTTCAGAAAGGGAAGTGTTTTGAGCAAGAATATAGCAAGACCTTTTTGTAGAGGGCAAAATCAGCCACAGTCACCTGCAACAACGACCAATAATATGATCTTCGATACGTCACTAGTTTTGTATGCCTGAGTGTGGTCGAAAGAAAGGTATGTATGCTTGCTTGATAGACTAGTTAGAATTTAAAATTACTCAAGTACATTTGTAAACTGGGATGTCATATCATATTAGTCATGTACAGTTTAATAGTGTAACTTATATATTTGCTGTAATGTCTTAGCTTGTGTATGTATTATGTTGCACCCCCCCCCCACCCCCCCCCGCTCTTCCCCCTCCGCCGCCGCGTCGAATCTCCCGATTTTTCATTTTGAGAGGTTGGCAGGTATGTATTCCTAAAAGGACATCAAGGAAGTTATTGAGATGATAAATAAAACATACTGTACTAGATGTAGTCAAAGTTGCACTTCCACATTTTTCTTACCGGTACGTTTGTGTCATTTATGCCATTTTCCTTAAAAAACTGTTTACAACTGTATTTAAATTAACTTACCTATTTATTATTTAGATTATTGTACAGGTGTGGTGCTTATTTCAATCCAGCTGAAATGTATTGATGATCACTTGAAACTGTCAGAATTGATTAAAACCTACCGGTATCTTCGGGCAAATCCAGGCCAGAGCATGTAAGGGTCCAAGTTTCTTTGTATGACCTGGTTTGTGTAATATTGTGTGTTAGGCCGGTATTACTCTTTCAAAGAAATTTGACGAAGATCTTTTATAAAAGATATGACAGTTTAATGGGGAAATCTTTTATAAAATTTCTTTTGCAAAGCATAAGAGCAACACGATATCTTTGATAAAACATTTAAACCAAAATGGCGGATCACAAGAGCCGGAATATTACCACAACAAAGATGCTCATATCAGAGTGTGAACTGAATGAATTGTTATGTAATAAATGGTATAATAATGTAGAAACATAAATAATAGATAGAAAGTGTAGGTAAAAATAGCAGAGGCTACAAGTGCTGTACATAAAAGATGCACATTACAGGATATAAAGAAGAATTACATAGTTAAATATGCTGGAAAAAGACTTGAATGGTAGTTGATTCTATGTTATAATATTTGTATTACAAAAATATGGTATATTGGCTTTAACGGCAAGTGAATTAAAGCTCAGCAATTTTTCTAGGTTTATGCTGTATCTTGTGTGGGGATTGGCCTAGGAACACCAAGCTGGCTCATCAGCGGGCTCATGGTCTCCGTGCCCGAACCCCCACAGGAGTAGCTTGGTATTCCTAGGTGAAACCCCCACACAAGACATGGCAGAAACCTAGAAAAATAGCTGAGTTTTAATTTGGATTCCATATTAGTCACTTTCACTACTGGTACAATGATTGAGTGTAAATAAGTACTCTACCGTTGGGTGATACATGTAACCAAACGTATTAAGATACTGTCTAGTTGATGGAAAGAGTAGAATCCTCCATTCTTCGAGGGTTGAGGGCATTTCTTTTTGTTTATACCCAGAGATCGAAACAGAAACCCCGAGTGATAGCTTATGTAAAAGATCATCTTAAATCTAGCCATTATTACTAAACACTGCATAATATTTTAAAAAAAATGGTTTAAAAATCTGTGCTCATTGTTCTGTTTTAAGACAATGATTAAAAAAATTACTTTTTGTCAATAATGTTAGTTAAGGAGTTAAGTGCCCTCCTTACTCTTAGTTCCACATAAAAGATAAATTACTAAAGACACAAAGGAAATCTTCTGTTGAACTCTGTTAATCCAAGTTATTCTTTTTAAAATATTCTATCTATAGGTTATTTTCTCACCCCATTGCAAACAATTAACATTAAGGTCCAAATATGTTCAAAAGAAATGCTTCTTAACTGAAAGAAGTAACTTTGTATTAAAGCATCCGTAGTTAATACAGTAATAGTTGCTACACACACAGGGATGAGATAATTCATTTAACTTATATTCAACTGGGGTAATTCATTGGCACAATTTCTGAGTGAATATGTAGTGTGAAATCTTGGGAGAAATTCATTATCTTCAACTTGCAAGCTGTCTCTCACTATGTAATGAACTCAGCGACACACTATAAAAAAATTCTTAAAGTACGGTGTATGTTATTATTGTCTTGTTTTCCTGAAAGTTGTCCCCCTACTTCCTACCACATGCAGTACCATGTAAAGAATACCTATGCATTGAACTTTTGCAATGATGTAATGCAAGGGAAGAGGTGCAGAAAATCTTGATGTGTTCATCTAGTTTGGCCTCAAGATAATGTTGCTTCAGAAGCAGTGAGTGCTTTAGTCCTACAGAATGTCAAGCTTTTTTGCAAATAACAGACACAATAAAACTAAAATGACCAATTAAACTCAAATGCAGCATAGTTCCATCGAGTTACGGGAATACTATACAAATCCAAAACAAGCAGCATGTTTATAAGAGAATAAAGGTTAAGAAATCAAACACTAATAATCTGGGATGAAGGTAAGCTGATCTAGACTGACTTAAGAATGGTAGATGGAAAGCTAAAAAAGTGTTACCGCAAAGTAACAGGTTTTATCATTTTATTGTATTGACTACATTTTCACAGTTTAGACCGATGGCAACAACAAATTGTGAAACATAATTTCCACAGTATCTTCAAGGTGGATTTCACAATCTCATATTATGAGGGGGTGATCCTATCCCTCCTGTTCCAGAAACCCTAGTAGGAGCCGTAGGTGACTTTGGACGAGGTCAATTCTCGACCGATCAACAGCCTGTAACTCAAAAGGAAATCCAGAGAGTTGGAGAAGGCAGTGTACAGTGTGTGCAGGCTGGACTGCAAAAGCTTAAGCTGGGGACTGCAGTAAAAGGGAAAACAAAAATCACGACTTGCATCCCAATCATCAGATCCAATACAATGTAATAATATAAGGAAACCTCGTGAGTTGACGACCAAATGAGGAAGGACTGGGAAAGTTATCGATTTAACATACAATTACATTAAACTGGTATCGATAACTTCATTTCAACTCTGCCAGCATAGAGTGGATTTTGCGCCAGAAAAAAGTCTGATCGCTACAAATACACATAGAGACCTTTGGGGCCTACATTTTTGATGGCACGCTGCTATTCACTGCCCATAAATTGCCAAAAGATCCGTTTGTGCTACTATCACACCGAGACGTCAATTATTAGGTGGCGTGGCCGCTGGAGAATATCACTACTGCCGCTTTTTTAATATACTTATGAGACAATGTCTAGAAGGGTTCAATTTACAACTGGTGGGACGCAATTATTTTGATACAAGAGCAAATGTACCTGTTCCGAACTACAAGCTCGAATTATGGCCAGGTTATGTTACGTCGATCCGTCAACACGAAGATGACATTCTTCTGTGCACCCAGATCACTCATAAGGTGATGCGTCGCTAAAATACTCTACACATTCTGGAGACAATAGCTGAAAAAACATCTTGCTCACTTTCAGCATGTTTACCAGAAGTGCATAGTGGGAACCGTAGTGCTCATTGATTACAATAATAAAACCTTTCGAGTGGACGATGTGGATTTTACCGTCAAACCAATGAGTGTATTCTTTCGCGATAGAAAGGATACCACCTACAAGGATTACATCAAGACCCGGTATGGCCTTGAGATTAAACATGCTAACCAGGCAATGCTGGTGTCGATGCCCAAGATACGTGAACGCCGCTGTGGCTCCTCGACACCTTTGTACTTGGTACCTGAGCTGTGCTGCATGACTGGCATCACTGACGATTTGAGAGCCAACTTTAATCTCATGAGGAACTTAGCAGAGCACACCCGATTATCTCCCAAGGACCGCAGAGCTGCTCTTATCACTTTTCAAGAGGCGGCTTCAAACCACTGAGAAGGTAGGTGATGATCTGAAGCAGTGGAACTTCTAACTCAGCAAAAGCCAGGTTGCATTGAAAGGTCGTGTTCTGCCTAGAGCGTTCATCAAAGTGGGGAACGACGTGACTTTCCATAGTGGAACTCGGAATAACTGGGGACGTGCTTTGCACACCAATCCTGAGAGAGTGGGGATTCGTGGTTCTCAACAGCTACAGCCGACCAACCCACAGTTCCATAGCTATGCTAACAGAGGTTGCCACCAGGATGCACTTCTGCATTAAGCCACCATGTGTGCAGGAGATATTTGATGAGCGGACAACTAGCTATGTGGATGCCATAGAGAACATCACCCGTTCCAGGAAACCTGAGTTACTCATTCTCATGCTGCCAACACGTCGGACTGACAGATACAATGTTATGAAGAAGCGGGGCCGGAATGTAGGCCCCAAAGGTCTCTATGTGTATTCTCACTAACCTTCAGGGCAAGAACTTGAAGTCAATTGCAATCAAGATTGTCATCCAGATGTGCTGCAAGAGTGGTGGTGCACCATGGAGTGTAGTCATCCCTGTCTGGTTTGCTGGTGGTGGGGTTTTGATTTCTACCCTGAGGCCAATATGCGGGGAGTGACAATTGGAGCTCTAGTAGCTACCATGAACAACGATGAGAGAGAGTACTTCTTGGCCGTGAGCTACCTATGCACAGGGGAGGAGATGAGGATCTGACCATTAACATTGTGAAGGCTCTCCATCAGTTCAACAACTACAACGTCTGCCTCCCACAGCGAATATTACTGTATAGAGATGGAGTTGGCGAGGGCCAGGTGGCCTATGTATTCCAGCAGCAAGTCAAACTCTTCAGGAAAAAGCTGAAAGAGATCTATGGAGAACACGAATGGAAGTTAGCATACATCATCGTGACAACATTAGTTTTAGCTTTCCATCTACCCTTCTTACGTCAGTCTAGTACAGCTTATCTTCACACCAGCATCATTAGTTTTTGATTTCTCAACCTTTATTTGCTGTCTTGTTTTGGATTTGTATACTATTTCCATAACTTTACGGAACTGAGCTACATTTGAGTTTAATTAGTTGCTTTAGTTTCATTGTGTCTGTTATTTGCCACAAAGCTGCCAAGGAACTTGACATTCTGTGCAACTAATGCACTCGCTGTTTCTGAGGCAACATTATCTTGAGGCCAAACTAGATGAAATCAAGATTTTCTGGCACCTCTTCCCTTGCATTACATCATTGGCAAAGTTCATTGCATAGGTATTATTTTCATGGTACTGCTTGTGGTAGAAAGCAGGGGGAAAATTTTCAGGAAAGGAAGAAAATGAGAATATATACCGTACTTTCAGGAAATTTCTCCCAAGATTTCACACTTCAGTTTCACTCAGAAATGGTGCCAATGAATTACCCCTGTTGAAAGTAAGTTAAATGAATTATCTCATCGGTGTGTGTAGCAACTATTACTGTATACACTGAACTTGGAATACCACGTATATGACAATACAGTACTTTTCTTTTCCATTATTTTCCATATTATGGGTCGCACATCCCAGCCATGTCTGGATGGGCCATCCAATAGAACAACTCTGTGTGTGTGATCCTAAAGGAAAATTAACTTAACATAAATTGTTCTGTTGGAAGACACGGCTAGGAGGCGCGACCAATCATAAGGAAAATAATGGAAAAGAAGAGCATTGTCAGATAGATCTCTTTCAGCTTTTTCCTGAGGAGTTCGACTTGCTGCTGGAATACATAGACCACCTGGCCCTCGCCAACTCCATCTCGATACAGTAATATTCGCCGTGGGAAGCAGTGGTTGTAGTTGTTGTACTGACGGAGAGCCTTCACAATGTTAGTGGTCAGATCCTCATCTCCTCCCCTGTGCATAGGTAGCTCACGCCCAAAAAGTACTCTCTCGCATCCTTGTTCATGGTAGCTACCAGAGCTCCAATTGTCGCTTCCCCCTTACTGGCCTCATGGTAGACCTCAAACCCCACCACCAGCAAACTTACAGAGGGATGACTACACTCCATGGTGCACCACCACTCTTGCAGCACATCTGGAAATCAATCTTGATTGCAAGTTCTTGCCCTGAAGGTTCTTTGTCAGAACCACCTGTGTAGGTATTCCAAGATCAACTGAGCACCTCTTCTTCATAACATTGTATCTGTCAGTCCGACGTGTTGGCAGCATGAGAATGAGTAACTCAGGTTTCCTGGAACGGGTGATGCTCTCTATGGCATCCACATAGCTAGTTGTCCGCTCATCAAATATCTCCTGCACACATGGTGGCTTAATGCAGACATGCATCCTGGTGGCAACCTCTGTTAGCATAGCTATGGAACTGTGGGTTGGTCGGCTGTAGCTGTTGAGAACCACGAATCCCCACTCTCTCAGGATTGGTGTGCAAAGCACGTCCCCAGTTATTCCGAGTTCCACTATGGAAAGTCACGTCGTTCCCCACTTTGATGAACGCTCTAGGCAGAACACGACCTTTCAATGCAACCAGGCTCTTGCTGAGTTAGAAGTTCCACTGCTTCAGATCATTAGCTACCTTCTCAGTGGTTTGAAGCTGCCTCTTGAAAAGTGTTAAGAGCAGCTCTGCGGTCCTTGGGAGATAATCGGGTGTGCTCTGCTAAGTTCCTCATGAGATTAAAGTTGGCTCTCAAATCATCAGTGATGCCAGTCATGCAGCACAGCTCAGGTACCAAGTACAAAGGTGTCGACAAGCCACAGCGGCATTCACGTATCTTGGGCATCGACACCAGCATTGCCTGGTTAGCATATTTAATCTCAAGGCCATACCTGGTCTTGATGTAATCCTTGTAGGTGACATCCTTTCCATCTCGTGAGAATGCACTCATTGGAGTGACAGTAAAATCCACATCATCCACTCGATAGGTTTTATTATTGTAATCTGTGAGCACTATGATTCCCACTATGCACTTCTGGTAAACATGCTGAAAGTGAGCAAGATGTTTTTTCAGCTATTGTCTCCAGAATGTGTAGGGTATTTTCGCGATGCATCACCTTATGAGTGATCTGGTTGCACAGAAGAATGTCATCTTCGTGTTGACGGATTGACGTAACATAACCTGGCCATAATTCGAGCTTGTAGTTTGGAACAGGTACATTAGCTTTTGTATCCAAATAATTGCGTCCCACCAATTGTAAATTAAGTCCTTCTAGACATTGTCTCGTCAGTATATTGAAAAAGTGGCAGTAATGATATTCCCCAGCGCCCACGCCACCTACTAATCGACGTCTCGGCATGATAGTAGCACAAACGGATCTTTTGGCAATTTATGGGCAGTGAATAGCAGCGTGCCATCAAAAATGTAGGCCCCAACTCCCTTCTGGTTGCATCACCTTGACGAGGTGGGGGAGCTTGCGTGGTCTAATGATCCTTTGGGCTATGCCGGCGGTAGCATAGCTACTGGTAGGACCACCCTTGCCGGACAGACCAAAGGTGAAGATCCAGACTAAGAAGCAACCCAGCGAACGCGGAGATAAAGGTTTTCGGTACGGAGGAAGATAATAGAATTAATAAGGCCGAAGGTGCATTCGCAATGCTGAGACTGATCTGGAGATATCGAGAGCTTAACATCCATACTACACTGCGCATCTTTAATATGAATGTCCAAGTCTGTCCTGCTCTATGGTTGTAAAATCTGGAAAACGAATAAACAACTAATTAGAAGTTTTCAAACTTTCGTGAACAGGAGTCTGAGGAATATCCTGAGGATAAGGTGGCCACAGAACATATCCAATGAAGAACTATGGAACAGAACTAAACAAACACCTATTGAGATTGAGATGCTTCGCAATCCTGAAGTATTTTCTTAATATACATTTCCTTTCTCCACATATTTCCATTGAACAATAACATAACCTTTGTGTCCATTCTGTCATAAATTACCGTACATACCCGAATATAAGACGAGGCCTAGTTATCAACTGCCTCTTACAGATTTTTTCAAAAAAATACTCGCTAACTCATAACTTGCACAATATACCCTTAAGGTTGTGCTTTCATTTTTATAACGTCTCGTGTTATCGGAAACCCCTCTGCCCGCTTTTCCAAGACATACTCTATAGTTTCTTTGTTCAAGAATGGGAGACTTTATTAAATTAAGATACGTTGATCACTCAATTACTGCTCATAAAACTGACTGGTTGTTCTTGTAAAGATAGTTTTAAAACATATTTCCGTATGCTTTCGAACATATAATTTATCCGCTTAAAATGACGTGTATGCGTAAATCCTAACCTGAAAATGTATGCTATTGGTATATGCATGGTACCGTATATACCCGAATGTAAGACGAGGTTTTTTCCCACTTTTTGTGTTATAAAAATTGGGGGTCTTATATTCAGGGTATTAAAAAAATTTTTTTTTAATTGTTATTATTATTTGCAAAGTAGTATGTGGTGTTGGCATCTTGTAACTCGCAACAAATCAATGCATTAATGAAGATTAAAATATGGTTTGTTATGTTTAATTACCATGCATATACGAATAGCGTACATTTTGAGGTTAGGATTTACGCATACACGTCATTTTAAGCAGATAAATTATATGTTCGAAAGCATACGGAAATATGTTTTAAAACAATCTTTACAAGAACAACCAGTCAGTTTTACGAGCAATAATTGAGTGATCAACGTATCTTAATGTAATAATGTCTCCCATTCTTGAACAAAGAAATTACAGAGTATGTCTTGGAAAAAGCGGGCGGAGGGATTTCCGATAACACGAGACGTTATAAAATGAAAGCACGACCTTAAGGGCATATATTGTACAAGTTATGAGTTAGCGAGTATTTTTTTTGAAAAAATCTGTAAGAGGCAGTTGAGAACTAGGCCTCGTCTTATATTCGGGGTCGTCTTACATTCGGGTATATACGGTAATTAAACATAACAAACCATATTTTAATCTTCATTAACTCATTGATTTGTTGCGAGTTACAAGATGCCAACACGACATACTACTTTGCAAATAATAATAATGACTTAAATTTTTTATTTTTTTTAATACCCTGAATATAAGACAAGGAAAAAAGGAATAATTGTCCCAATCTTCAAGAAAGGTAGTAGAACAGATTGCATAAACTATCGGGGAATAACGCTGATGAGTCATTGTGCAAAGATCTTCGAGAAAGTTTTGGGAAAGAGAATTAGGACAAGGATAGAAGGAGGGATGAGGGAAGAACAACATGGCTTCAGGGCAGGAGGGTCCACAGTGGATTTGATTTTTGCTGTAAGACAGTTACAAGAACAGCACTATGAGTACGGAACAGATCTACTGATGGCCTTCCTGGACATTGAGAAAGCATATGACAGTGTATGCAGAAACAAAGTATGGAAGTCCCTGGAGGATAGAGGAGTAGAGAAATGGACTATAAAGAGGATAAAGGAGATGTACGAGGGAAGCGTGAGCTGTGTGAAAGTGGGAGGAGAGAGATGGGACTGGTTGGATCAGAGAAACGGCCTGAAACAAGGAAGTGCACTGTCACCATTACTTTTCATTGTGGTGATGGATGACATAATGACCCGAGTGGCACAAGTAATTGGGGAAGGAAAGATGAAAGCAATGGTGTTTGCAGATGATTTGGGGAAAGAAGGAGGAGGAGGTACAGGAACAGTTGGACGTGTGGGAAGGAATAATACAAGGATATGGTATGAAATTTAGCATAAATAAGAGTGAGATGGTGATCACAACAAGGAAGAAGGAAAGAACCACAACGGGAATAACAATTGGTGGGGAACAGCTGAAGAAAGTGGAGAGTTTTAAGTATCTGGGAAGCCTGATACAAGATAATGGAAGAAACGATAGAGAAATAAATGAGTGGGGGAGGCAGGCAGAAACATTCCGGAGGAGTGTGAGAAGCATGTTATGGAGCAAGGATGTCCCTCAGAACAGCAAAAAGATCATATATCGGACGTACTATGTCCTTATCCCGACGTATGCCTCGGAGACCTGGGTTATGAAAGGAAGGGAGACGAGCAAAATACAGGCCAGTGAGATGAGGTTCTTGAGAAGCAGTATTGGAGCTACAAAGATGGACAGAATAAGAAATGAGAGGACCAGAGAATTAATGAAGGAGGAACCATTACAGGATGGTATAGAGAAATCTAGACTTTGATGGTATGGGCATGTAAAACGAATGGAGAAGAGGATACCCAGGAGAGTACACGAGACGAAGTGGGAAGGAAGGAGACCGAGAGACAGGTGGCTGAAGGGGGTGAAAGAAAGCGTGAAGAAGACTGGACAAGAGTGGAGGCTGAGAGATGGTGGGAAGACAGAAGACGTTGGAGAGGCTTGTGTTCCAAACAGACCCGGCCAGTGGCAAGATGAAGAATATAAGACGACCCCAAATTTTTATAACACAAAAAGTGGGGAAAAGCCTAGTCTTACATTCAGGTATATATGGTAAGTCGAATCTCTGTTCTAACAAATTTAACGATCAGCTGTTTTCTTCTGATACTCAAATTCAAGTTTCTCTATTTTAATTAATGATCCAAGTCATTTCTTAATCTGATAGTAAAAAAAATTCAAATCTGATCTATCAATAAAAACTTAAAGTGCTATCTCAAAAAAATTATAAAAATCTTTAACATATAAATAACTTGGACCGAAAAATCTAAATCCTAGTTCTGAAAAATAATAATTGTCGATCCAACAAACTCTTAATCTAACTCAAAATAATCCTGAAATTATTATGAAAAATCGTTGAAAATATTAAAAATGTCGAAAATGGCTCCTCGTAGAAATTCACAATTCTACAACAAAACTACATAATTGAAATTCGCTTCTACCTTGTGTCGCTGAAGATTATATCGGAAGATATACCATTCTGCTCCCTGGTTTTATCAGCGATTCAAACTCTTTCTCCTCCATTCGATCTGCATGTCTGGGCCTCCAATTCCTTAGTCGTTCGGGTCTCGAACGGGTTCAGTCATCTTCTTAGCGCAGTTCTTGAAGCTCGTTTTTCTCTTGTATTCTTGCGATGGATGAATTTCAATAGTCTCTTTTGCTCTCATATTAAAATTTTGTAGTGTGGTGTTGATTTAATTCTTGAATTTTCCATTGTTGCTTCTTTATTATGTGATCACTCTTGGAATTTCCATATTTCTCAACGTAGTGTTCCCCTCGTCATGTTTACACTTGCATCTCCATTACCTTTTCTAGTTCATATGCCCTTCCTCTCAATGTAGAAATAAATTCCATTGCTGAATAAATTTTGAAAATCTTTGCTAATTTTCCTCGTAGCTCCATTGTAATGTTTATTTTATAATGCTTCAGCTTTGCAAAAATGTATGCGATCTCGTAGAATATCAATATAAATTAGAGTAGTGCAGAACTGTCCGTGTTTTATTATTCGGGGTGTGTATGTAGACTATATCAACCCCTTATTATTCCAGTTTTCAATGGGGTCGGGGGGTATTTTATGAAAATCCCTCGTAATTATAGTTGTCAATGTTCGAAGATATGTGTTTCAGGAATATTTCTCACTAATGTTCGTAATATTGCTGTTCACTCTTATAAAAATCTTTGTAAGTCCACTCTACTAACTACTATATTGCTCTCTTCTCGAAAGACGAAAATTTCACACGTCCACACTGAAATCTAATCGCGAGTATGACTGTTCATCACGACTTCTCCGTCAATGCGCGTGCCATCGCCGTCAAAAGTGTCACAGCAATACCGTGCTCTGGGCTCGAATACTGACACGTCTTTCCTCTCCAAACGTTCACATGCAAAAGCTTCGCTCATTATCGCGCCTTCTCCCACCTTCACAAATCCGGCAGCATTATTTCCAAAATTTGCAGGAAATCTCGCGCTAAAATCTTGTATAACAAATTTGTCTGGAGTACCGGTACCGCACTTCATAAGAGATTTTCCAAATCATGCCAATTTTCTTCAGAATTTTCAGCATTTCTCTGTGATTCAAATTTCTTCTGTAACTTGTGTAACAATTAATATTTGCTGATTATCCTATTGCTGGATTCTTCAAATTCCGATTGGTCAATCGTCTCCCGTGACATCTTCACCCGTTCCTCTCCCTGGTCGCTTTTCCAAACGCGTGACTCCTACTTTTTTTTTTTACAGGTGAACGGCCATTGTCAAACTCTTATCGTGTTTGCAAAGAACCTGTTTCTCACCTCGCGCTCGCTCCATTGTCTTGCTTTGATAAAACAATAGCCATCTCTGGTGTTGATTTATTTAATATATAACCAGTTAGGTGTCGGAAAGCTTTTTGACAAATCCACTCCTTGTTTCTGTATGATACTCTTGACATTTCCAAACAGCTCTAGCCTCAATAAAATAATGCAGTCTTCTCTATGCAGCATAAATTCCCTTTCTTACAATTACAAGCAGCAAAATATGGGTTCAATACGGAGAAAAACTGTTACCATTTTCAAAATGGTTAACGTTTACGCATTTTATGGATCTATTGTCTCAAATTCCTTAATTCCAACCTTCAGTGAACTGCCAAGCTGCTCACCGTCAACCACCGAAAGCGCGGAGTTATGGCTCCAATAAAAGCTAATGACTATGTTAAATTGCGAAATTTTTCAAATTCATTTGGAAGTGAAATTTTTTCTACCGACGATAGTGTCCTTTATTGTAAAATTTGTGAAACAAATGTAGGGAGTTCAAGAAAGAGTTCAACTTTTTGAAGCCGTCAAAGATAAGCGAAATGCTGTTAAAGAGGGAAAAAACCATATCAATTCAGCCCTTGTTACCAAGAAGAAATTTCAGAAGACAGATTAATACTGAAATTATTTTAATTCCAAATACATTTCAGTCTGTTTTGCAAGTTAATACCATTATTTTTATTCAGCATTCACTATGTAAATATTGAAATATTATTTACATTTTTAAAAATTCAATGGATATTAAAATTGTATGTCAGTTGTACTTAAAAATTATTGTTCATGATCGACACTGTTTGAAATTCCATAACATAACATTTCCTACTATTTAGAACTGTTTCTTAGTTGAGTTAATTTAAAAAGATGCGTAGTTATAAGCCTATGTCAGTCTCTTCAGATTTTCTTCATATTCAAAATAGACGCTAAAGAATACGGAGTTAATGTAATTGCCGTAGCTATTTCATAATACATATTTTTTGAAACGTGATGCATATTTATTCATTTAATAGTGCATGAATTTCCGGGCCTTAGTCATCCTCATTCATTTCATAATTGAATCGGTCGGAGCTGAAAAAAGTAAAAAATTGACATTTTTTAAAGAATTAGTATTTTGAAGTATTAACCAGAGAGGGCCTTGGAACAGCATAGGAAAGAATTAAGTCAGCCTTCTGTTTAAGCCAGAAACCACTGCTACTTGTAGTGCGATCACAGGAGAACGGCATTATGTCAATGACTTGCTTCTTCTCAGTGCCGTATTCCGTACTTAATGTTGGCTGCACTGTAAGATTGCCTCGTGTTACAGTGCTATTGTAAATTCCATTTGTACAGGGTTTAGGAGGTTTTATGTTACAATTCCATTTTTAAATAAAATATCATGTGAAATATTCATTCTGGATAACTGCTGCACTAAACTGAACCCGGAGCAGAAGGGCATGGAGTCACGTTTCCAAAATTGATTTGAAAAATATGTATATTAAATTAAAATTGATATACCGCTAACACAAATATAACCTGGATAGTTGTTTCACAAAATATCGTGTGTTCGTTTAGTTCTGTTATGTCAATTCTTTTTTATCTGTCTCCTGAAAAGTAGTGAAAACTGTCTTATTGTTTTTCAGCTCTGGGCGATTCAATTATTAATAGCTAAATATTATTGCAATTATTCAAGTCCCCGTACTGCAGGTTGTTCACCAGGATTTTACTAGTGTATATATATTTCTTGTCACTTGAGTGACCCATGGTAGGCTATAGACGTTTACTTTTATCTTTCCGTTCCTTTTACATACCGGTATTGACACTACAGAATTTCTACTACCGGTACCATAATACAGTTAAGTGAATGGGGAACTGTCCTTCATCCATTTTGCAGAATTATGATAAAGTATTTTATGTAATGTACTGGTGTGATGATTGCTTGGTATACCTTTTATTTAAGTTCAGTTTAATAAGATTTCTTTGATTGTGTAATAGCGTCGTTAGACTCCTAAAAGAGAACAGTTCAGGGGAATTGCTCCTGTCTAACTTTGCCCAGTCTTTCATGTGCAGTGTCATTATGTTTTAATTATATACAGTGAAACCTCGTTAGTACGTTTTTCAAGGGACTGAAAAATTTGAACGTCAAAAGCAGGAAAACGTACTAATGGAAAATAATAATTAAACCTCATTAATTTGTATCAGTAAGGGAAATATAAAAAACGCGTTAATCAGAAGTGCCGCGGCGCGTTCTACTGTCTTACTTTTAAGAGTCACCTATACCTGTTAAGTCGCAATCCTCGCCCGCTTGTTGGCGAGGAATGTTATCTCAGTGCGATCGGTCTCACATTCCACTAGGGGTGGACAAAGAAAGCTTTCACGGCTAACGAAAATGTGATCGTACTAAGCGATGCGCGGCAAAATGTGCGACGTGATAAATGAGGTACTTTTACATTATTGTCATCAGATAAGAATCGGGACTTGAAAATTACGACGTGATATGCGATAAAACATGCTAACGAGGTTCTACTGTATACATATAGCTTCTCTACTGATGGAGAGGCAAGATCTTTTAGCAATCTACAAATCTGTGGTGGATTAGTAATTGGTTTTCATTTGATTAATTGAATCCCAAATCGGAACAGTTCTCTTCTATGATAAAAGTGAAAATGCATTGCATTGTAAATAATATGTAAGGTTACATTTTCTATGTCTCAAAGTGTGTATTTATTTTGGGTTGGGTTGAAGTTAGACCATCTGAGTGGCCTCAAAATGGGGTAGTACAAAAACTTGTGATGCGTGTACATGAAGGGTAGAATGCTAGTCAATAAAATGTCTGTGAATGGTGAAACATTGACACAGGTGTATTACCAAAGAGGAGTCCAGAAATGACTAAGAGCTGCCGATGATGAGATATAGAGCGGGGGCAGTAAATAATATGCAATGAAACACATAATTATGTTGGTGATAGCCCTGCGCGGATATACACAATGTTATCTGCACCCGGCCTGCCTCCGCACAACTTTTATCCCCATCCGCAAGTTTGTTATCCGAATCTATTTCATTATGTTTATTGTGTTTAATGACGTAATTTGAATGAGATTAGCTTAAATCGTCATGTCATGGAAAAAATATGATTGTCATAAAAATCCGGGTCCTAGTAATGATATTCAACAAGTTCGGATTTATTGTAAAAACTATCCGTAAATTTACTCCAAACATTATCTGCGCAGTCATGCACTATATACGCATGGCGAAAAATTGTGCGGATATCCGTGCAGGGCTTCACCTGTGTGCACTAATATAACATATCCTGAATCATACATGGGCCAGTTTTTAAAGGCTTTAATGCAAGAATGCCTATGAACTTCCCCAGTTCCTGGTTTAGTTAAGATTTATAGGTGGAACTTTGGCCCCATCCTTCTCGGCTCAAAGTACAGGGTCTACTTGTCCTGGCCAATCCTTCCCAATTCCCTTGGCATTGTCCTCCACCTGCAAGATGGCAAAATACACACCTCAATTTGTATCGGTGTCACATTTTACCTCGCCCTTTAGCCGTTAACTCTATCTGTCCGTTTCTTTGACATACGGAACCAGTATTTTCGATACAGAATTTCAACTACCATAATACAGATTATGAGAGAGTGGGGGCATTGTATAATATGCGATGGAACACATAATTATGTTGGTGATAGCCTTTGTGTAGAGCCCACTAGTGTAGGCTACCTGTAAAAACCACAAAACCGATCTTCCCATTTCCATCTACTAAATCACTTCGACAACTGTTTCACGCCAGGATTGAAAACGGTCCAATGCTTGCCTTCTCTCTCTCAACGTGACTATTCCGAAGTCATACATCCATCAGTTAGCACTAAAGGAGTTTGTGACGGGAAGTTATGGTGGCAGTGTACATCTCAGAGCTAGTCGAACTAATCGACGACAGTCATCACTAGAGCTTCTTCCACTTTTCAAAATGGCACCGAAGCTTATGCATACCGAACTTCCGGTCTGCAAATCTCCATTTGATTTTCATTGGCAATGATTATTTTGGATTGTGGTGTTGTTCATAGGTGTTCAACTAATGAAATACAGTAGAACGTCGTTTATCCGGACGTCAAACAACCGGAACGTCATTTATCCAGACGAGCAAAAGAAAATCAAACAAGAAGTTCCGTGACGAACTAAAGAGCCGACTTTTCTTGAAATTTAAGATTCTTGCCAATCTATATAGACCTATCTAGAATAATGACGAAATTAAGTTGGTAATATCGAAATTTCTAATTGGTTCGAAATATACCTGGTATAATGTAGCCTATTAGAGCAGTACAGTTGGCAGCCCTGGTGACTGAATATATTCTTAGTTGCATCTCTTAAGGTACAGAATACAAAATTTGGTTGAAGTCCAATGGATAGCATGCACGTTACATGCAGTTAGACCTTGGATTTATCAGCGCGCGTAAAACCACGTTGGCAGCAATGTCATGCATGTGTTGGTCAGAAATAATATGAAATATTATGATCTCGTGTTGTGCCAATTTTGGATGAAATACATTTGTTAGTAAAGAAGTAACATGTATTTTAAAATTGGACATATCAGCAGGCTTAGAATCGTGTTGGCAGCACTGACGTAGGCCTATATTAGTTACACCAAATTAATCTAGAATGCCAGGTAATATACGTGTGAAAAGTTTAAAGCTATTGGCTTGCATACTTTCTGATATATTGATATTAGGGTAACAAAAATAGAGACACTATTTATTAACAGTTGGCAGCCCTGGTTACTCTTAAGAATCGGCATAGTCATATCTGTTATGGTACACATAGCACACATGAAATTTGGTTGAAATCCAAATGATAGTATAGAAGTTACATGTATTTTAAGTTGGATCTCACAGCAGGCTTATAATCATGTTACTCCAAATTAATATAGAATGTCAGGTACTACACGTGTGCATAGTTTAACGCTGTCGGCTTGCATACTTTCTGATATATTGGTATTTGGATAAAATAAATTGAGAGCATTTATTAACAGTTGGCAGCCCTGGTGGCTCTTGCGAATACACTCAGTCATATCTATTTATGTACACATAGCACATACGAAATTTGGTTGAAATCCAATTGATAGTGTAGAAGTTATATGCATTTAAAATTTGGACCTATCAGCAGGTTTATAATCATTTTGGCAACACTGCCATGTATGGCCTCCTGGAAATTAAACTGCAATATTATTATCTATATGTGTGCCAATTTTGAAATAGCTCCCATGTATACCTTCCAAGATATCCAACATGGAGCTCAAATTTCAATTGCGATTTTTCAGCAGTTGGTAGCACTGACATCATTTTCAAATATGGCCGTGAGATATTCAGGTATAGATCTTTACTCCTACCAAATTTTGTTTCGATTTCTGCAGCCGTTAAGGAGTTGATAGGGGGGGCACAGACAGACACACATTTGCCTGATCTCATAAGTCTACTTTTTCCTCATTTTTGCAAAATGTGAAAAGTAGGCTAAAAAAACGGAGTAGCGCGCGCTGCATACAGTAGTGAGTCGGTTCTCGTTTTCAATTGTTGTATCTTAAGTCACCTTCCGATTGTTGACTCTATAATGTTTCAATGTGTTTTGGTATGTGAGTGTGTGTACTCTACTGTACTGTGCTGTACAGTACTGTATTACGTTGTGAAAATGGCTTCCACGAGTGACAAAAAAGAAAAAACGAAATCGCAATGTTTTATCCATTGAGAAGAAGGTGGAGATCATTAATAAACTGGATAGAGGTGAGAGTGTGCAGTGTCTAATGAAAACGTGTTAGAAAATCCACAGTTTATGATTTGAAGAAAGGAAAGTTGAAGTTCTGAATTATGCATCGAAGTTAGATAGGGAAGAAAGGTCTAAAAATAGTAGAACCATGAGATCAGCTAGGGATAAAATTGGAAGGAGCGGTGTACTTATGGTTTATTCAGACAAGAAGTAAAGGAGATCCCATTTCTGGACCTTTGTTATGTGAGAAAGCGTTGCATTTAAATGAGGAGCTTGGTGGCTATTACCATAATGTACTGTGCATGTTTTTCCTATGAAATAAATGCATGTTTGATTATCCGGAAAAATCGTTATCCGGGGCACTATCGGTCCCAATTAGTCCGGATAAACGACGCTCTACTGTAATAACTAGAGGGTTAAACACAAGTGTGTCTTGAAAGAGTAGTTTGTAATACTTCGCAACAGAAAGGACCGTAACAAACGTCACTGGCCTAGCATATCTTGGATCTTGTATTAAGTTGGTGTCAATTAAGTGTGTTATATATGAGAATATATGATCAGTTGCTATCCTGTTATTATATTGGTAGGCTATTAACTTAAACCGTTTAAATGCTAAAATGTGACCGTGGACGAAAGCTAAGAGTTATAGGCTATACGCCGTACCGGTAACATTTACCCAACCTTTCTTCTTTAATATTTAATATTTGTTTAATCATTATAATTATAATGGCCTATATATTAACACTTTTTAACCAATAGTGATTTTATAATTATATACGGTACCTATTCCAGGTATTGTAAGTAAGCGATATTTGATAGCACATGCGGGTCCATCTTAAAATCCAACCATGCTTAGTTTTCAGTATGGAAAACATGGAAAATTTGAAGTTACTAGACCTAAGACTGGCGACAAACTTATGCCAAGTGAAAGAACGAAAAGAAGTGTAAGCTCAATACCGAATATGTTAAATGTATGATTCATGATAAAACCAGGCATTTGTTTCCTCACTTTGTTCTGCTACAATACTCACTGTAGTTATTCTATATCTTCTAGCCTTCATCTCACTGGTTCGAGTGTAACCAACAATCATATAAGTGTTACCCCAAATGCTCTGTTTGCAGGAAATGTATAATGGATGTCTGTATTTATGTATTAAATTTCTCCTTGTACATTCTATGTATTTATGTGTAATAAACTATTAGGTGGTCTCCTTTTCTTACTTGTTTTCTTACTACATCCACCTCATTCAAGAACCCTACGTCTTAGCTTGGTTTGCAAAAGGGAGCTGCTGCTAGTTTGGAAGTCAGAGGTTCAAATCTCAGCACCGACAGCAATCATCCTCATTGTGGTTTTCCCCCAAGGTTTTTCAACTTGGCCTCTAGGCAAATGCTAGGATGGTATCTATTTCAAGTCCTGGGACATCTCTTCCAATCCTAGATCCAAATAATTAGTAACACACACTACTAGAGTCATCATAATAACACAGGTTACGAGACAAATATACATACAGGGGCCCATTAATCAATGGTGTCTCAAGCCCCTCAACTGAAGCACTAACATCATAATCATTCAGGATGAAATTCAAGGATGGTTTGGGATGTGTCTATGCTTTGATATTGTATTTGTTTACAATATAATTGTCCTCATATTAGAGCAATGATTGTTATCAAATAATAACCATAATAATGTTGTTAGTTCAATGCCCCTTTAACTGCTATTGCTGGCAGTAAGGTTTCCTGATGTGCCCAAAGTATATACTGTATATCTTGCTGTGAATAGCATTAACATTACATATGGGTCAGGCGTGGCTAATTAACTCACCATATTCAAAGAAAAAGGCAAGTTAACAGTGCAGAAGTGCAAATGGTGAAAGCTATGTACAAATATTGTCAGTAGCGTAAAGACCACTATAGGAGAAACAGAATGGTTCAAGGTGGAAACGGGTCTCCGTCAAGGAAGTGTATTGTCCCCCTTACTATTCATCATAGTCATGGATGAAATCCACAAGAATGTTAAACAGAGATTGGGACAAGAGGCAATAAAGGCCATGCTGTTTGCAGATGATATAGTGATATGGGGTGAGGATGAAAAGGAAGTACAAAAACAAGTAGATGTATGGAACCAAGAGATTGAGAAGTTTGGGATGAAAGTTAGCACAGAGAAGAGCAAGACAATGGTAATGTCAAGGGGAAGTAAGGAGGGAAGAGAAAAGATAGAAGTGAACGGAAAAATTCTAGAAGTGGTGAAAAGTTTCAAGTACTTGGGAAGTGTGATCACAGAAGATGGAAAGATTACTGAGGAAATTGGAAAGAGAAGACAACAAGCGAACAGCTTCTACCAAAGTGTTAGGGGTATTCTGTGGAACCAAGATGTCCCGAAGAAATGTAAGCAGGTATTATATTCAACCTATTATGGACCCGTACTAACATATGCAGCTGGAGCATGGACCACTACAAAAAGAGAGGAGAGTAGAATACAAGCAGCGGAGATGAAATTCCTAAGAGGTATAGAAGGGAAGACCAGAAGAGATAGAATCAGAAACGAGGAGATAAGGAGGACAGGAATTTTGAAGCTGCAGGACAGGATAGATACAACCAAGTTAAAGTGGTATGGACATATGATGAGAATGGGAGAGGAGAGAGTGCCAAAGAAAGCTTTTCTGGAAAAGGTTTCGGGGAAGAGACCGCGCGGAAGGCCCCGAAAGAGATGGGCAGATACAGTGTGGGAGTGCGTGGAGAAGAAGGGAGGAAAACCTGAAGATGTACTTAAAGGGGGAGAGGAGTGGTGGATAGACAGGCAACGTTGGAGGTCCTTGATTCACAACCCGACCCAGGAAGCTGGAAACAGGAAATGAAGAAGCAGAAGAAGAAGATTCAAAGGGTACAGCATTAGAAAATTAGCCCTGTGAATATCGAATGTCAGTAAATTCAGATGAGCCAAAGAATACATTTAACTCAAATCCCTGGTTAAGTATTTGTGCTGTTGCAGATACTCTTGCAGTCCGGTCACTACATTAAGGCAGTCCTTGCCCATGAAATTATTTTCTGGGTACACCTCTTGATCGAAACCTTTGTCATCCTAGTGGTGCAACACTGAACGTATCCCAAAATGACAATGTTTGCACCATATAGCTTTCTCGGGGTGCTTTAATAATTCCATCGGAACATTGGTTTGATCCTGTTAAACAGTTCGACATGTGTTCGCCAGCTTCTAACACCATACACTTTCCAAAAAAATAATTATAATAACTAATTTGTGGAAGGTTCTCTGTGGGAAATATCCTGGACTGCACTCTCAAGTTATAAGGACATATGCACGAACCAGGCTTTTGAATGTGACAGGCGACACAGAGAGATCACTTCAACTCCAGAGAAACACAAATGGCAAGTTTCGTCCATTGTACGTCCACTCTAAATTAAGCAGGTAGGCTTCATGTAATACATGTCTGTGATATTTTACAATAATGGTATATGCTTTCACGAGTTATTGAATATTTAATTAATTCTAAGTCAGGATTGTGCATTTGCACACATCTTCTAAAGTACACAGTACTGCAAGTGACTAACTGGGCCCGTGGTTTTGGGGTAGTGGGCCTGCCTCTCACCCGGAGGCCCCGGGTTTGATTCAGACTCCGTCAGGGATTTTAGAAACTGACGTGAGGGTTGGAACGGGGTGCACTCGGCCTTGTGATGACAATTGAGTAGCTGTCGGACAGTGAGGCAGTGCCCCGGTCGCGAAAACAAGATTAACGGCCGAGGGGATCGATGCGCTGACCACGCGTCGCCCCAATATCTGCAGGCCATATGGTTGGGCAGCGGTCGCTTGGTAGGCCTAGGCCATCGCCGTGGACAATTCTCAAGCCGTGTCATAAGGTTTGGCAACACCGGACATCTGGGAGGCCTAGCGCAAGCACATGGTAATTCCTAACACTGCGTAAACACACAGATTTTGACGCCAAATGTTTCCGAAAATACAACAGAACATAACGTCCGCTAAATCTACACACAAATAAAGGATACATATTATCATGCTGTGTACTCCAGATTCCCGTTAGGGTAACAATAAAAGGCTGTACTGTACCTCAATGTCTGAAGTTTCCTTTTATTGCTGCTATGCTCACTGCCGTCATTGACGTGCTCAGAAAAAAATATTTAAGACTATTCTTACCAACTTACTGACTGCCTTTGAAAAAGAATTCTTCACTTTTTGTCCCCACATGCACTCATCATAGTCACAATAGGCCTCCAAGCTTAATGTTGACAGTCTAGCAATAATGCTCCAGTGGTCACTTAATTGAAAAATAGGTAGCTTTCTAATGAAATCTACTTAGAGGCACTTGCCAACTGAGCACTGTTCATAATGTACTGGAATATAGAGGCCACATGAAGATATATACCAAAACTAAATTACAGTAAAAACTCTATTAACCGTCATCGTCGGGACCGTGGTCGTGACGGTTGAGCGGATAGACTGATAACAGAAACATTGTATTATTCCAAAACATGACCTCAATCAATTATATTATAGACAGATGGTCACTCTCAGAGTAATGTAATAATATTTTGGACCGAAAGGAAATTAAACACGATTGTAATAGCAAATAAAAATATTTATTACATGTTAAAAACATCCGTACAGTAGCTACAAATGTGGAAACATAATGTACAGTTATATTAACTTACGGGTGAAATAGTTCATGTAGCTTGAAAATAGTCATTTTCTTCTGATGTTCGAGCTTTCACCGTGGCAATATTTCATATTTTTCAGAGCAGTAGTGTCTGTGTTGCATTGGCCTCTTCTTGACTTCCAAACCATTCTATACACTTGGACAGCATTGATTCAGCCTCTGAGTAGCTAATAGTTTGTTTTTCGTCATGGTTTGAACACTTGTCTTCTTCGGTGGCACTGACGCTAAGTAAACAAAGCGAACACGTCACTGCACCTTAAAGCACTTTGTTATTGCAGTATTATGCTATTACAGCAATGATGGTTAACAGAAACTGACAGTTTAAAGAGTGACTGTTAAACGAAGTTTTACTGTACTAGGCACTGAAAGTCCACCCCGCTGTAGTGATATAACCAGTTATTTTAATAGTGCTGCCATAATTTGACTTAGTCAGGCACAGAACACTTCCTAGGCATCTGAAATAGTTTCATGAAATATTTGTGAAAAATTTGTTGGTTTAATTCATTAGTAGGTATTGGTAGAGCCCTACACGGATAAACAAAGCATTATCGGCTCGTTGGTTACCAGAATCTACTGTCATTACAAGCATATGTTTAATTAGATAAAATATTACAGCAACACATTTAGACCATTGAGGAGAAAGTCATTCCCTTAGGCTGTGTTTAAAATGAATGTTATACAGCCAAAATTGCACCCCTTTTCAGTTTGGAGTGTTAATTGTGCTTAATGACATAATTTGAATAAGATTAGCGTAAATCATCTTACATTTGTCATGGATAAAAAACAACGGAAAGGATTTTAAATTTCATAAACATCAGAGTTCTAGTAATGATATTCCAGGAGTTCGGATTATATTCTAAAAGCTATCTGCAGAGCCATGCAAACTATATCCGCATAGCGAAACATTTTGCGGATATCCTCATCCGCGCAGGGCTTTAGGTATTGGTTCCACATGCAACTTAATACGGCAAATACTCACTTCTACAACTTTCAGCAGGTCTGATTTACCACGAGGAATTTCACAGGTGTTGAAATAGTTAGTACGAACTGCTTTTAGATGCTGTAATATCAAAATAAACTATATTTATGAATAAAACATAGCATGTGGTCTTAGGTGTTTAGAGAACTTACGGACTCGACTAAACGTTGCCAATTCTACCAACAGCATGGCTTGAGAATTATAGACGGCAATGCCTAGGCCCTTCATGGGCTGTAGTGCCAGCGGTTATATTACTGCAAGTGACTACAGTACTGTACGGTATGTATCTTAATTCAATAATCTGAAAATGCTCTATGTGTGAAGAAAACTTGTAGATTTAATAGATTTTCTTTATTTAATTGAATATGAATGTAATATTATTCCATTGCGTGTGTTATAATGAGAATATTGTGGTGGTAAGTTATTCCTATCCAAGTGGCCTGTATATAGAGCGAGTCTCTCTTACGACTCGGCCAGCGCACCATGCTTGTCTGCCTCCCGTTGACTGATCACTTCCTGTTACACAGCGCGCACTTCGCAGTTCTGGTCCCTGCTTATAACGTGTATTTATTGTTCATCTGTCGCTCCAACTATTCTCGAGTTGTGAAATGTTACTTTTGGGTATAATTCTCATAATGCCTCCACGTGTGTACACGGTAGAGGAAAGGGTATTTATGTACGATAATTATGTGAAAACAGAGTCTTGCAGGGAAGTCGTTAAACATTTCATAACACATTTCCCAGGTGTGCGCCCTCCACATAGAGAGACCGTGCGGAAGCTCGTAAACATATTGAGGGGAACTGGTTCTCTACTCCATAAGAAGCGAAGTGTTAAAAAACATGTGCTTAACGAGGAAAAAGTAAATGAAATCACAGAACATATCCGGAGAGAAATAGCCTCAATTACTGAAGACGAACTTATGCGTAAGACGATGCCAGAAATGTGTGGATGTAGGACGAGAATATTTCCAACATCTCCTGTCATATGGTACGACCTTAGTTTATTAATTCTTACTTTCTAAATTTTAATTGGTATGTCATGCACAGATAAAGTGAGCCAAGTACTGTTCTGTTCTTATTGCTATGCTATGCCGAGAGTGGTGAGTCAACGGGAGGCAGATAAGCTGGGCGCGCCGGCCGGTCAAGTCGTGAGCGAGACTCACTGTACTAAACTCCGGGCTTTAGTACTATATACATTTCATGTTTAAAGATAGACGAACACTAGCTTTATTTAATACTAGTTGAAACGATGGGCGGCCGCAGGATTTTTTCCGGGGGGGGGGGGGGAGTAACAATTTTCGTTTAATTATCTACCTGTCACTTGGTGACGGTGAGACGTACCCCCGCTCCCCAAATTTTCGTTTATTTTCTTACTTGCTTCTTGAATTTCATTATTTGACTGCTCTTAAACCGTTGGCTACTCTATGGCAAGAATGTGTGTGTTTTTTGTTTTTTTCTCCCATAGAAGGTCGCTTTTCTTCGTGATTCATACACGTCAAGTTCAGTTCTTAAAAACAGGTAATAACTAGTGGTATGGTACTAACAAAAATAAAAATCAAGTAGTTTATTAAAATGGTATTGTTAATCTAGTTCGCCAATTTACTAAATAACTGGACATGTTTTCAGATAATCGCAAATTACCATGTTAAATTAAACTGTGGAAATACCCTACATCTGAATCTGCCCAATAGTTCAAATAGCAATGTTTCCAAATATCTAGTTTCTACTGGCCATTACAGCAGATCATCATGTTTTTCCTCTTCTTCACAACCAATCATAAATAGCCTACTTTGCATTGCTCTTATTAGAATCATGAAACCCTTGTAATCTACGAAGTGATGAACTCGTAGCGCGAGTCCGTGGTTTAGTAAACATTTGTTTTAGCAATAAAATATTTCTCTTGATTATTACTAACCACAAAGTAAAATAGATAAAAACCAACTATATCACGTACTTCTCACTACTGTAATTCGCTTTCTCAAGTGACGGTTCTGCCGCGTGACTGAAACTAGAGGAATGGTGATATGAACGTAAACAAACCACTGCCTGTAATGCGTTATTGAGCGTTATGCTCAAGCTTCTCTCTGTTTATGAAAACTATAGACAATAAATAGAAAACTAACAGATATTGTACAATTCTGTCAAGTTTTCTAAAACTAAAAAGGGATATTTTGCCATTTTTCTAAATAAATGTATGACATTACAAAAGAATGAGGTCCAGTGCAACATTTCACTCGACCGATTTCGAAGGGACACGCTGATTGGCGTTTTACATAGGATGGTTACTTTACTTTCCAGACCAGTGAGTATTCTTTTGTACCTGTGACATAAATAATACACTGTCTAACCAACATAGTAGGCTATAAATACTTACGAGTTTTTTAAAGCTATGTTTGTTAAGGCTACCCTTAAAGAGGGGAAATTAGCCTTATTATATTCAATGACTGGCATTATTGTTAATGTTGTTGGTTTTTTTGTTAACTGCTTTAACCTTGACCCCTTGTACTTGACTCTGAGTGATATTTATCTATAAGGTGCGTTCAAAAAGTAACGAGCAGGAGGCTGGAATGCGCAAACCAGTGCCGACATCAGCTAATCGTGGCGTGTGTAACGAGGTGTGGTTCCGACCAGGGCATGGAAGGTCACAGCCCGTCGCTAGAGGGCACGCGTGCATGTCACGTGACGATACAAAGCGAACAGCAGCATGCATCAATCGTCCAATGCTGCCAGTCGCATTGCAAACAGTGACATGGAGGCGTGAAACGAAGAGCAAAGAGGTGTTGTTCGGTTTCTGGCAGCGGAAGGAGTAGGGGGAACGGACATTCATCATCGCCGAATGTCACAAGTGTACGGCGAACACTGCATGTCCCTTGCAAGGGTCAACGCGTGGCACAAGCGCTTCAGGGAAGGACGGGTGTCGTTATCCGATGATCCCTGTCTGGGGCACCTCCCTGCATTACCGATGACAAAGTCCAGCTGGTTGATGCACTCATTACCCAGGACCGCCGAGTGACAGTGAACGCCATAGCCGCCGTGGTCGGATTGAGCGTCGGAAGTGTGCACACCATCATGAAGGAACGACTGCACTTGCGCAAAGTGTGTGCCCAATGGGTGCCCCACAGTCTTCAACTACACCAGGAAGCATGTCGAATGGCCCACTGTCTTGGTCATCTGCAGCGCCATACGGGGGAAGGGAATGGGTTCCTGGCGCGAGTGGTGGCTGGAGATGAGTCATGGTGTCATCACTTCCAATCAGAATCCAAACGACAAAGCATCCAGGGTCACCACCACCCAAAAAGGCAAGGCCATCCACACAAGTGCAGGAAAGGTAATGCTGACCCTCTTTGACCAAGATGGCCCCCTTTTGATACACTTCATGCTGCACGGGACAACAGTGAATGCCCAGCGTTACTCGCAAACCTTGGCCACCCTTCAACAAGCGATCAAAACAAAACGACCAGGCAATCTCACCCGTGGGGTCATTCTGCTCCACAACAATGCACGACCTCATACGGCCAACACAGTCGCGGCACTCCTGCAGAAATTCAAATGGGAGGTTCTCGGCCACCCTCCATACAGTCCTGACCTCTCTCCCTGTGATTACGCCATGTTTGGTCCCCTAAAAAGGGCTCTGCGGGGCCAACGATTCACCTCGGACATCGACGTCCAGCTGTACGTGCGGAACTGGTTCACATCGCAGCCCAGGGAATTTTATGAGAGCGCCATTCACTGCCTCGTGTCACAGTGGGACAAGTGCCTCAACCCAGGGCCAATACTTCTACCATACGTATTTTAAGTACTAGTCGGCTCGGCGGGTACGTGAAGCATTTGTTCAGCAATTTCCTGATGAAGTGCCACCTTCACTAGCACAGATTCACGTAATTGCAAATAAGCTTGACACTACTGGCTCGGTGCTCAATAAAAAACATACGCGCACACGAACAGTTTTAACAGAGGATACATAAGATGACATTGGCGAGAATCTTGAACGGTCTCCGAATAAATCACTCACAAAATTAGCACAACAAGTAGGGGTTTCGATTTCATCTGCATACAGAGCTACAAAGCTGTTACATATCAAACCGTACAAGTTTACACGGGCCCAATGTTTAAAACCTGCTGATCCAGCCACAAGAGTGAGATATTGTGAGTGGTATCTTGCATCATTGAATGATCGTTTATTTGACCCACAGCTTGTGTTCTTTTCGGATGAGGCCTGGTTTCACCTTAATGGGCGTGTGAACAGTCATAACTCTCGCTATTGGTGTGCAGAAAACCCTAATGGTGTTTATGAAGTCCCTCATTATGATAGGAAGATGGGTATTTGGTGTGCTGTTCGTGCCGGAAGAATAATAGGGCCATTTTTTTTTTCGAGACGACAGTAAATGCAGAGAGGTACCAAGATAACATTTTGAAGCCGTTCTTCAATCGGTTAACGGAAGAAGAAAAATCGCGAGGGTGATTTCAACAAGATTCAGCCCCTGCTCATACAGCAGAAGATTCCCTTCTTACAATCTCGGAAGTGTTTGCAGACAGAGTGATCAGTGTTGGTCTATTTCCCCCTCGTTCTCCAGATCTAACAGTGTGTGATTTTTACTTGTGGGGTAAACTGAAAGAACAAGTGTATCGAACAAATCCTCACACATTGGAGGAACTGAAAGAAAACATTACGCTGGCAATCAGGAACATTACAGTGGCAGAACTCACTCTCGCAGGCCAGAATGTGGTTACCAGATACAATGCTTGTATAACCCAGGAAGGACGACACTTCCAACATCTCCTATAAGGTAAGACTCAACGACTTGATCGTTTTTTAATGATGAATTTTTGTTTTTCCGTAAATTTTAGTTATTTTTATAATTATTAGTTTTTTTTGTTTCATGAATTTTCGGTCTTTCCACCTCTAAATTTTAAATTTAATTCCAAATTTGTATACTTCAATCTGTGTTAAGAGTGGCAGATGACCATGTAGTTCCTCCCCTTAAAAGAACAATAACTAACTAATTAACTGAAGTAAGATTTCAGCATTGTACACACGCTAGCAAGGCCGCTGCATCTGTAGCATATGTGGATTGTACACACGCTTAAAGCAGGGGGTCGTGGCGCGCCACATGCTCGGTGAAGGTCACCGCAACAGCGGAGAACAAAGCAGCCGCTTGGCGTTCTTATTTTATATGAATGACCCTGTATGTTGTGCATCCAAAATTGCCTGCCTTGCAAGTGGGTTCCATTGGAATCATATACAACATTACAACGTGTAAGTTATCACCATTTTGTCTCGACTGACCTGCCATCTACTGTACATTCTATTGAGAGTGCGAATCTTTGTAGCTTTGATAATGGCACAAATATCGCAGGACAATTTAACTATTATAAATTGCTTCGATTGTAGAATATGTAACACTACAGGTTCAGAACCTACAAAAACAATGGTAGATTGCTGTTAATTCGTAGCAATAATCGCTTTGTTCTCAAGAAATGAGGCACCGTACTATTGCACACCTTATTAAGAACAAAAATGTACAGCATTTCGCGGTACGAATAACGATCGCGGGAAGACAAATCGGCATAAAAAATGGGGAGAGTATAATACTGCCAGGTCCATAATTAGGGTTCTTGACGCCTCTGGGATAAGAAAAAAAAATTTTGCTGCTCCCGACTTGGAAAATGTAGAATTATTCAAGTTTCCTTAACATTTGGGGCTGTTTCTTCATCTGGGTGTGTATTTAACTATGCGTATCACTCCATGGAAGAAAAAATTGTACTGTTGGAGCAGCGTAAAAGAGGAGAATTTAAGCATTTGAAATGTGGTGGTACAGGAAAATGATCAGATGGGTAGATAGAGCAGCAATTACAGAGGTATTAAGACGAGTGGGAGAGGAGGGATGTTTCTGGCGACTGCTAATGAAGAGAAGAGATAGGTTGGTAGGACACATTTTAAGACACCTAGGAATAGCAAAGTTAGTTACGGAAGGAAGGGTCGAGGATAAGAACTGTAAGGGTAGACCAAGGTTAGAATATATTAAACAGATTGCGTCGGATGAAGGGTGTGGTAGCTAAGTAGAGATGAAACGATTAGCTCAGGACAGGGAAGCTTGCAGTACTGCATCAAACCAGTCAAAAGACTGAAGACTCCAACAACGACAAATAGAAAAATTTAATACAAAGAATTTACTTTAAATTTTAACAGATATCATACACAACCAATGGCTTAGACACCAATTTATTAAATAAAAAGTTTAGGATTTCCTTATTAGTACAATTGCACAAGTCGGATCAACAGCAAAAACACCAAGGTGACTAGGACGATCTTTTCATTTATGTCCTTAAATAATCAACATTGCCAAAGTATGTTCTCTTGTAGGCGGTTTATACTTTAATAACTTGACGTTTAATGCCCAGGCGGTTTTGTACAATTTTCCAGAAATTTTACCGTCCTTAATACATGTTGCCCTGGGCAGTTGCCTAATTTGTCCCACCATAAATACGGGCCTAAATACAGTAAATGGACCCAATATTTTAAGGACGACTTATGGGACCAGTGTTTTATTAGTCAGAAAAAAGAGCAAAAAAAGGAACTTTTTTCGGTTTTAAGATCTGCTAGCAGTGTTGCAATGTCTAAAAATATCTTTAGAACTTGGTTTCATATTACCAACGCCAAAGTGTGGTGGCCACCACTCGTCATAGTGTTGTGGAAACATACGGTATTTATCACTCGGCAAAACCATATTGAAAATTGGAGCTATGGTTTCCATTGGAGGTCTACTGTATGGCAGCATTAGAACCATTTCTTGAATGAAAATACATATTATGTCAGCAACATTAATAAAATTTTCTGTTGTGACAGTTGTCAGTTGACTATCAGGAACTTCCATTTACCACCGTGCGGGTGCCTATGTCGTTTTTGGATTATATTACATACCTTTAAATGAAATATAAATCCATTCGTTGACCCTGAGACCATGCACACTAAATAAATATTGTTATAGCCACACAGACACAGTGTAGACAGCCGGTTCATAGTAAACACAATACACTCTGATGAAAAGTATGCACATAGCCTATATATTACAATATGTCATGGTAACATTACTCAAGTGTTTATCAAAATGTGAAAGCAAACCAGCATAACTGAGATGGATGATAATTAACCTTCCAGTGGGCGCAACTGATTTGACAGGCACACAAGTTAATTCTTATCTCGTATTCGTCATTCGCGGGGGCGAAGCTTTCAGTAGCTGCCTCTATCTGCATGACGTTCAAGTCCATATCGGCCTCCTACACATTTGATGATGTTGCATAAATGATCTGCGCCTGATCGTGCACCATTACGTAATATGCACATACTCGCATGTACCAAACCTGTCCTCCAGCCAATATCATAATTTTTTAAAATTCTGATTACTGAGGTGTGCCAGACAGCCTTAATGCATCCGAGAGAAAGTTAAATATCTTTACTATTTATATTTAGCACAAAATTAATTAGAATGAGGACTTTTGCAAAAAAAAACGTTTGTTGTCAGTCTGATTTTCATATCGTTTTTCTTTTTAAGCCCCCCCGCCCTGCGGGCGCCCATGGTTTAAACCCGTCAAAACATGACGGACGATTGAGAAAGAAATTACTGAAAAAGTTTCTTATATTACTTGCATTCTTTGTACGATTACAATTACTGTTTGGCCCTATTGCAACTTTAAGGGCGTCAAAAGATTGAATTCTCGACATTGCAACATACTTCTGGCCATGACTGAAAACTTGATGACGTAAATAGAGACCTATACGTTCCAGAGTTTCCCCTTGAGCTTTATTGATTGTGATAAAGTATGCCAAGCAAATTGGAAATTGTTGCCTCTTAAACGAAAATGTACTGTAAGTGTTTTATCGGAAGGTGTTAAATCAGGTCGTAGGATTAGAACTTTCTGCCTAAAATTAACTGCACTTATTATATCCAAATCCAAGCAATTTCTTCCATATTTCTTACAATTAATATGGTTCCATATAGGAGCCCTTGGGAAACTTCAGATTTCTAAGGAGCATAACTATGGCTCAAACGTTTGGAGTATGTGGAGGCGAATTACTTAATTCCAAGGAATTTAAGAATTCTGTAGTAGGAAAATGAAGTAGCTGGCTTTCATCTTCAGTATTTAATCTGTTAACGCTGACCGCTGATGTATGTGTTTGAACTACTGGATATAAGTTGAATGACTTTTAAATTAATATCACTACATTGTTCATTTTTTGGTGTAAGAATGCAAACTTTCTAGATATTTATTATATCCTTCGCAGAAGTGACTGTTTCGCCGTAAATCTGTCACGATACCCTAATGCGTTGAAAGTTTAGCTGGTAATTTAGTAACATTTGATTCCTCACCATTCACAAACGAGTAGTAGTTTTTAACATGTAGCAAAATATTAGAAAATTCCATTTTATCTAGTTTCGATCGCCATGTAAGCGGTGTATTTTGGAGAAGGGCCAGAGAGAAGAGTATCTGAAACAATTGTGAATATTACCCATTTAAGATTTGATTGCCGCTGAGCGTGGCTGCGCCAGTGTTTGTTGTTGATTGTAGCAGCTGCCCCGCAGGACGAAGCGGGGAACACAGCAATGATGAGTTCATTCTGCACATAAGACAAGCGGCATTGCGCGAAGCTCATGTCACCACGGACAGTCAAACGTTAACTGAGGCTATTGGAGGTGAGTCATATCCTACTCGTGCAACTGTACCTGTCAACGAAGCAGGCTGACGTGTGACACAAGTAAACAAGGAATAGTTTCCATCTCGACTGCAGGCGATCAATTCGTGAAAGGGTAATAACTGTTTGGCGAGAAGCATGTGGCACAACAGGCAAAACGTACCTGAAGTCTCTCCAAGAACAATAACTTTCCCACAAAAAGGAATAATGTCGTTACGTATAATATCTGCCATTTGGGCTTCATCCCATATTATGAGCCATGCTAATCAAATATTGTCAGCTGGATTGCAAATTAATTTAGAGGTATTTTGAATGTAGGTGTTATGCTCTTGCAAAATATTGTTTAAAATATGAAGTGTGCCCCCCCGCCCTCCTGATGCAAGAATTTGCTTTATTCGCAGATCTGAATTGATTACCTTTCGAGGAGTCTAATATAAAACTGACCGTAAGAACCATTGCTTATATTTTTGGAACATAAGGAAATGCGATGAAGTGCGATTCCATAAATTTTAATACAATATGGGCCGTATTAATGTGGCACAGTAACATTGGCATCAAAGGAAATGAAGAGCAAAGGATTGTTGAACTGCCGAATATTCTATCTGAAATTCCTTGAGATATCATCCCCAGTGAAAAATTGTTGCAGCCTGTCAAATATTTCATATTCCAGCAGATCAGTTTTACCATCCAAACAGCAAAGTCCAAAGTTACCAAGCGTACTTTTCACGCAAGAGAAATACAATGTAGACCAATGTTTACATTTAATCGTCAAGGATCCTTCACTGTACTGCATGAAAATGAAAATCCACAGCCTGCTGCCAGTCTCCGACCGGGTCAGGAATGGAATGAATGAAGCCCCTATCTAGCGGCGAGGATATGAACTGTGCCGGCTGCCGAGGCCTGACGCACTCCTCTGGGGCAATGATTAAATGAATGTCAGATGAAATGAAATGATAGTGGAGAGTGTTGCTGGAATGAAATTTTTGACAGGGGAAACCGGAGTACCCGGAGAAAAACCTGTCTGCCTCCGTTCTGTCCAGCACAGATCTCACATGGAGTGACCGGGATTTGAACCACGGACTCAGCGGTGAGAGGCCGGCGTGCTGCCGCCTAAGCCACGGAGGCTTACTGTACTGCATAATATCTTGAATTGTTTCTGAATTGGCCTATTTATATTGGATTTTAAAAGTGACTTCCTATTTTCTCCGATTTCCCACTATTTGTGGGAGTTACTTCCTCCATTTTTGGTCCGTATTGACTTTGATGATTTATAGCAATAAGTGTTATTCCGTCGATCAATACATTAGGTTACATATAATTTAAAAGTGGTACATGTTTCGGGCAATCATATAGCCCTTCATCAGCCACATCTTGTCGAATACAAAGAAACAATCAACATAACATCAAAGACATTGTGACCACATTAAAAACATGCATAAAACTTGATTAAAAACAGGTCAACAAACATGGAAATAAAATATATGTGCACATCGTTAAAATAACACTAAAACGGCTCTCCGGCCCATGAGTTCGTAGAAGTGAGTAAGGTCCCATAAATATTTGCACTGTGTGGAGTCAGCCAATCACTGTTCATTTTCTTGATATTAATGTGGCTAGAGGGAAGTCTTTTGGTTATTCCTTAATATGGACACTTAAAGTGTCAAGTTGTGAAGATGTGTAGTCGAAACGGATGAAAATTGGATCTCATAACCGTGGCCAAGTTAGCTTTTTTTTTTTTTTTTTTTTCTATTTCCATGTTTGTTGACCTGTTTTTAATCAAGTTTTATGCATGTTTTTAATGTGGTCACAATGTCTTTGATGTTATGTTGATTGTTTATTTGTATTCGACAAGATGTGGCTGATAAAGGGCTATATGATTGCCCAAAACATGTACCACTTTTAAATTATATGTAACCTAATGTATTGATCGACGGAATAACATTTTTTGCTATATTTTAATTCCCACTATTTTGCGGCCAATGTCCTTTTTCGTTGAATGGGTTTATTTATAGTAGCATATCTCCCCAAATTAACGTCATATTCGATAACACTAAATTGTCCTACATCAACGGAGCCGCTAAATATTAAATGGCAAATAATACTTCCATTGCCAAAATCAACAGCGTAGTTAGACTCAGAACTCGAAACAAATAATCAATAAACAATTGGCTCATTCAATGAATTTCAACATTACCAGTGTATTCACCTTCCCGAGACTTTCATACTCAAGTTGGCTGAGGAGAATGCGATGAGACTGTTCGCCAATAATAAAACCCGGTCAGCGACAATTTTTGCAATACCTTGAAGACTCAGCTCAGGATGACGTTCTTAATTTTGATATAAACAGCACGAAACTGCTCTAAATAATCGAATTTCCATCACCTGTTGTAGGTACAATCCTTTGCATTTCCATGACAGTAAATTTTGCAGGGGATCATCGAACCACTGCGCCAACTACTGGAATGAGCATAGTCACCGTAATGGAGGCAGTTATAGAATTCTTCGTCCCGTGCATATTAAAACTCTTATTAACACAGGGAAGCCCACTCTTAAGGCTACATTCTTGGCTATCACCCCTGAGATCCGGATTCGATTCCCTGCTCTGCCAAGAAATATAATTCTGGTCTGAGGGCAAAAACGGGTTACACTCAGTCTCTTGAGGCATAGCTAAAAAGAGGAACGTTCGATTCCCACCTCAACAATCTTGGATTCGGTTTTCCGTGGTTTTCCACTTCCACTCAAGGCAAATACCGGGATGGTTCCTCACTTAAGCCTCGGCCCTCTCCTTCCCATTCCCCAGCTTAATTACAAATACACACATTTATACAGACATACACACACCAAAGTACACGGGGCTGAGTGGCCACGATGTCGGAGGTCTTCAAATGAGTTATGTTCTCCATTTGTCTCTCATGGCGAAAGCGATTGTGGGCATGCGCGAGTGCCTGGAATACTACATTTTTCTTTAATAATTTAAAAGTATATGGCAACGTAAATCGCGGAGAATTAGTTTACAGGAATGCTAAAAGTAAAATATGTTTTGACAATGTAATACCAATAGCAAGAAAGAAGAATATGGAAATAAATAAAAATTATAATATATCGATATTGGGATTCGAACTCCTTCGACGATGCATAATGTCATTCCAAGTCTGCAGCGCTATCGCCTAAGCCACCGAACCAATGAAAAAGTGAACACAATATTAAGCTACATAAACAACATACACATTCAACTGTCAGTTAAAGTTTTTCAACATTTCCCTTCTTTTATATTTCTATTCCAGTATATATGTATATCGTGGAAACATAATAGAAAATTTTCCCCTCCTTTGTCATCATCATCATCATTTCCCCTTATCCAGCTCCTGCCGGGTCGGGGTATTTATGGCACTTCTCCACTTTCCTCTTTCCTTCCACCATTCTTCTTCCACAATCTTGTCCCAGTCCAGATTTCTTTTTCTTACGCCGTTCTTCACTGAATCCATCCACCTTGTTCTAGGTCTTCCTCGTGGTCTCTTACCCTTGCACTTCGCCTCCAGCATCTGTCTTGGTATTCTATTTTCCTCCATCCTCTTTACATGTCCAAACCACCTTAGTTTATTCTTCTCAATTCTCTCATTTAGTTTTCCCATCCCAACTTCCTTCCTAACATCTTCATTCCTCACTCTGTCTTTCCTATCATACTTCTTAGGAATTTCATTTCACTGGCTTGGATTCTACTCTCTTGCCTGCTTGTCAGGGTCCAAGTCTCAGCTGCATAAGTTAATATGGGTACATAGTACACTTTATACATTACCTCCTTGCTTTTCCTTGGTACTTCCTTATCCCAAACAAGTTTTCTTACACTTTGATAGAATGCATTGCTCTGCTGTACCCTCCTGCCAATCTCCATGTCCAACCTACTAGTTTGCATCAATTCACTTCCTAGGTATTTGAACGTGTCCACAATTTCCAAACTCTGACTTCCAATTTTCACAGTGCCCTTTCCTTGTCTTTCCCCTCTTGTCATCACCATGGTCTTGCTTTTCTCTATACTGATTTTCAGGCCATACTTCTGAATATTTTCGTTCAGTGCATCTAGTTGTTTTTGCACTTCTTCGGTGTTCCTTCCCCAGGCCACAATATCATCTGCAAATAACAGTAACTTCATTTCTTTATGTTCATATGCTTCCTTTGTTTCCTTTACAATTTCATCCTTCACAATTATGAACAAGAGAGGTGACAGCACACTCCCCTGTCTTAGTCCAGTCTTGTTCCTAAACCAATCTGTCTTTCCAACTGGGGTCAGTACCCTGCTAACACAGTTGTTGTACATTGCTTGCACCATTTCCAACATTTCTCTTCCCAGTCTCTTCTTAACCATGGTTTCCCATACCTTCTCTCTGGGGACACTATCATATGCCTTTTCTAGATCTATGAAAGTCATGATCAAATCCTCTCCATATTCCCAGTTCTTTTCCATCACCTGCCTCAAGCTAAAGATTGGGTCCACTGTGGATCTTCCACTCCTGAAGCCATAATGTTCCTCTTGCAACTCTCCTTCCACCTTTCTTCTCATTCTTCTTTCTAATATCCTTTCCAGTATTTTTACTATCTGTGATATGAGGGTGATCCCTCTATAGTTATCACACACCTTCTTGTCCCCCTTCTTAAACACTGGTATTATTAGCCCTTTCTTCCAGTCTTCTGGTACACATTTCCATTTCCACACACACTTTAGCAGTCGATACAACCATTGCATACCTACAGGTCCAGCAGCCTTTATCATTTCTACACTGATATCATCCACCCCTGTTGCTTTTCCCATCTTCATTTTCTGTACTGCTAATTCCACCTCCAGCATTGTTATATCATCTTCTGTTATAGAGTCGTCAGGTTGTGTCACTTCCATCTCACCAGTACCATTGCTCACATTCAAAAGCTTATCGAAATACTCCTTCCATCGTCCCTTTATCTCTTCTGGGTGTGTTAACAACTCTCCATCTTCCTTTTTCACTAGCTTTGTAGTAACTCTTTCTTTCCTCTTACTTCTTAGAAGCCCATACAGCATCCTTTTACTGCCACTTACATCTGTTTCCATTCTTCGTGTAAATTCTTCCCAACTTTTCTTCTTTTCTTCTCCTACCACTTTCTTACACCTCCGTTTGCTGTCGTGATACTTCCTTTTGCTTTCTTCTGTTTGATCTCGGTTCCATTCTATCCATGCAGACTTATTTTCTTTCACTGCTTTCCTCACTTCCTCATTCCACCACGGTGTCTCCTTCTCTTTCACTCTTGTTGATGTCCTACCACAAGCACTCTCTGCTGCACCAACAAATGCCTTTTTAAAGTGAGACCATTCCTCTTCTATGTTTTCCACTTCAGTAACTGGGATTTGTTGCTTCAATCTCTCCTGAAAATCTTCCTGTACAGTTTTGTCTTTCAATTTCCATACTTTTATTTTACTTTCTCTGATCTCCTTTAGGTTTTCCAATTTTTCCCATCTAAATTTTGCCACCACAGCTCTATAGTCCCCATCAAATGCTTCTCCTGATAAAGCTGTCACATCTGTCAGCTTTCTGCGATTAGTCCTTTCCACCAGAAAGTAGTCAATTACTGATTTTGTTCTTCTATCGCCCCAACCATATCTCGTAATTTTCCTGCTGTTTTTCTTCCGAAACCATGAATTACCCACTATCAGTCCATTCCTTTCACAAAAGTTTACAAGTTCCTCTCCTTCCCGGTTCTTTTTTGCATATCCATATGGTCCAATGACTTCTTCCTTTCCTCGTCTCTCGTTTCCGACTTGTGCATTCATATCTCCCATGATCACCACTTCTACATCTGAAATTACTCTTTCTACATCTTCCAGGAATACTTCAATATCTTCTTCTCTGTTTCCAGTCTGTGGTGCATACACTTGTATGAAGTCCATCACGTCATTTTTCATCTTCATTCTAATTTTCATTATTCTGTCACTCACACACTCGACCACTTCAACATACTCCTCCAGTTGTTTCGAGGTTATCAGTCCCACGCCATTTTTGGCCTCTTGGCCACCACTCCAGTATAATGTATATCCTTTCCTCAATTTCTTCCTTCCTTTACCTTTCCATTTCACTTCACTCAGTCCCATCAATCCAACATTCTCCCTCTCCATGAAGTCTACCACCTCCTCCACCTTGCCTGTCAGGGTCATGACATTCATGATTCCCACTTTCATTTCGGTTACTGGTCGCCCATTTCTCACAGTTCCCCCAGTACCAAAAGAACTGCGCGTCGCCTGCAGGGTACGCCCTAACCTTTTCCGAATCATTCGAAGTGCCATTTCCATTTTAGGCTATTATTACGATGGGGTCGCCGTAAATAACTATCGCATTACAAAGTGGTGGACTTCTATCCGCCATGTGTCATGAGCCAAGGCGATTCTGTGCAAGCGTGTGTGCCAAGATTTTTTTTTTTTTTTCATTAAAAATATACGGTAACATATTTTTCTTATTTTGATGACACTCTGAAAATCTACAGGCCAAGAGCTTTCGTCAGAGTGCTTCACGAAGTCAATCGGTTCAACCGTTCTCTCAATCTCATGGCAACAAAAATCTGCTTAGTGTTTTAAATATGTAGATGAGGTAAAATAGTTATTAAATTAAGCTCATATGAAATAAGTTACGAGGGGCGTTCCGATGCTGTATCACAAAGTGAGAAAGCACATTGTCATTACAAAGAACGATATTTCCTCAAATTTTGACGGGCAGAGTGAGAACAGAGGATCAGTAGCACATGCACTGAGTGTCAAAGCAGAGAGAGAAGCAACAGATCAGCATGCCAGAGTTCATTCGAATCCAAACCAGTATGACAATGCCTGTTCTCGTGCTCTATGAATGGGTGCTTGGGACTGGTGATTCACCTGTTCATCACCGCCTACAGAGCGTCTATGGAGACGACGTTGGTGTTCAATGTTAAGTGAAGGAAGGCAGAGTGTGAAAGATGAAAGCCGATATGGGTTCTCCTTCATGTCCACCACTGCAACAAACGTCGATCGAGTACAAGAATTAGTGCTGGCCGACAGCGCGTAACTGTGCTGAAGTTGCAGCTACACTGCGCGCTCAAGTGCAACACATGGTTCACCAAGTGTTGGGATATAGGAAGAGGCCGAGACAGCTCATCCCTGATCACAACACTTCAAGAATGGCAACAAGCCTGGAACCCTTTTGACAGTACGTGCAGGATCATGACAGCGGATGAGACATAGGGGAACCACTTGACCGCCAGAGAGGTAAAGGACAACATTTGTCAGCTGATTAAAGAAACTATTACACTGACAGACATTGAACCCGAACTGGATCTCATAAACCTGTCAGTTAATGATGACAGTTCTGAGAGAGCAGGCGATAACGTTGTTTATTATTTGTGTGGCTACCTGATTCACACAGCAGCAAAGATGATTGTGAAATGTATCCTGCATTAGGTCATTGGAAAGTGATTTCGAAACATTTAATGCTGTTAGTGATGTATGTATCCTCATCAAGCTGAGAGACTTTGGCGGAAGTGAATATCAATTTCTCAAATACCCGTCCTTATCTTTTTTTCACGTGATAAAACGGGTAGATGCAGTAGTGGAGGCAAAGTTGGAGCAAGAAGGCGCGTTGTGGGGCGATATATTTTCAGATTGTGTGGATATGATCTGTGAACTTCCTGTGTTCCGAAATGTGTATTGCTTAGAGGATCACCTGTTATTATATTTCCCTAGGATAGTGTTTCATTACATTAAATGCCAGTTCATTTTCCGGGCGAACGAAATGTCCAGGGAACTGAGATCCAGATCGTCGTCAAAATCAGAGGGAAAAATAATGAAGGTCGCTTCTGTTTAGGAGCACCTAAGCTCTAACTCTTCTTATGTAAAAATGTATTTTAGTGTGTTCGGGATGGCATTTTAATATGTTCGTATTTCCTTGAAGATTTGTTTCTGTTTTTAACAAATTGCTTCGTATTTAGTGCAATACTTCTCTTAATAAACGAGCCAGACTGGCAGTCCACCTGCACGTCCAGGCCAAGGAACGCTAGTACCATCTAGGGGCGGAAACAGTCAACGGCCGGAGTTCCACCACTTATTACTCTATTCGACCTGCTACAGTCTTATCCTGCAGACAACCGAGTTCTCAGAAGCATAAGGCTTCCCAGCATTTCCACACTAAACTTTGTTATTTGTGGCTGTGCAACTGCAATACCTTTTACTTCTGGAAACAAAAGGTACCCATTAACAAAGTATACATTTGAAAATTAGACCGCAGTCAGAATTGTAACTCAAATCTCATGCTGGTTACTACCACTTACACCATTGTGGCTCATGCCATAACTGGGCTCATTTCCAAGTCTTTGATGGAGAGCACCTAGTGGTGACTAGCTCAATGTCATAGAGAAGACCGGGTTCTCGCAGATGACACCTAAGCTACTTGTGTTTCAGAGTTGAAACCCCACTTGGGTTTTATAGAATGATAGAAATGACTTTACATAATATCAGTCATATCATTGAAGTAGGGATAATACGCCGATCCTGGCGCAGGGTCAAGTGGGCAAAATGGCCACCGTGAGCAACTTCCCCATGTTATTCTTATGGAGAGTGAGATAAAGCTGGCGCAGTGGCTACTGGTCAAGGTAGCTGGCACAGGGGCAAGCTGGCGGCCATAGCTTAACTTAACCTAAGCTAACCTCCACTTTCCCGAGGGCAAGTCAAGGGCCTACTGTCGACCAATGTATTATGTGCACTCGAGTTTGAAGGTTGTTTGTGAAGCAACCAATAGACCTACATAAAATCCAATAACATCATCATTTTTGTCGTTCTATTTTGCGTTAGTTCATGTAGGTTTGGATTTTTTAATTTATATTTTAATATTTTTAATCGCAGTTGTAACACAAAAAGTGCACGTTTTTAAGCGTGTTTCAACCATGCGTCATATTTAAGAATTATTATCTCAATAACCCGTCATCAGATCGAATCCAAATTTTAACACAATATACATTGGAATGTTGTATAACTGGTTTATTAATTTCAAAATTGTTTGTGCCCAAGAAACAAAGTTGTTGTCATTTTTGTAAGGTAACTTTTTCTCGGCTCGGGGTGGTTGGAAAATGTAGTTCTTGGTTGCGATGTAATCGTTTTACATCAAAACGTTATGCTGTATGACTGTGAAATACGTAAATTAATTCACTTATTTTATATCGGTTTGTAATTGTACTAGGAAATAACACGTGGTTCACCAGCAAGCCGCGCCGGGAACAGCTGTACAGCGTTGCCGAAAAGGTGCCTACACGCACCATGGCGCATCTCGCTCGTCGGTGATGGGCTCCATCTCAGCAACGCTGTACAGCTTACTTACATAATACTTTGGTCGACAGTAAGTGCAAATCTAGGTGGATGGATGCTCTCATTGTGGGGGGGTGGGGGGGGGGTAGAAAGGAAAGGGAGGAGGCAGTCTTTTAAGGTATAGTCATCTCTGCTCCACCTCCACCGCTGGATATTGTCGTGTGACGTAACAGTCGAGCGCTGGAGGTGTGCTTTACCATGTGTAGAATGGAATATTAACAACTTGGGGATGAACGGTCAGGGTGCCCTCAGGCTACTCGTAGTGTGCCCAAACGAGCTATCTTTAGTCGGTTGGGCAAAGATGGTCGCCGGTCACGTGTGTGGCTATGGAGGTGATGGTTAGGATAGAGTATTTTTTAAGTCGTTTTTCATGGTTGCTTATGCAAATACAGGGATGGTGAATGCACGTTCTCCATCTTCAGTCACCTGGCATAAACTTTAAAAAAAACTTGATGCACGATAATCATATTGCAAGAGAAGGTGTGGGGATAGAACAAACAAGTTGACGCAACCGGATGCAAGGTGTAGCGTTACAGGAAGCAAGCGTGCGAAACATGATTCTTATAGAAACGAGCAGAATTTTGCAGCGCATGATGTCACCATGTGATCCAGGCATGCGCGTGGGGACATAGGTGTTTATTATCGGAGAGACGAGCAGATTCCTGTTAGAAAAGCAGCGTATGATGTCACAATATGATCCAGACGTGCAGGAGGGAACATAACTGTTTATTATTCTACGATTACGTCACATGAATAAACTTGCCAAACCGTGAGAACGCCGTATTGGCAGATATTTTATGCGAATCAGGTGCGCAGTTGGTAACATCTTATTATATAATACGCTAAATTGTATGTTTCACAAACCTCGAGCTCCTAAACCAGAGGGAGTTAAAAGGTGTGGTTTGTACCAAAATCTTCCAAATCATCTCAATAGTACAGGAAAAATCTTGCATTTCTTGAAAAGTCAACGGAAATACATTTATTTGTTTGTAACGTGCTTTTAAACAAATAAACAAGACAATAGCCCCTGCTAGAACTGGGTCGCATCCAGCCAGCATAGCACTAGAGCCAGGCGATTAATCTGAACACATGGGGCACACAACCCGTTATGCGAGAGTTCTCACACGGGTCCGCTAGTAGGTATTTATTATTCTACATCTACGTCAGCAAAACCCGATAACCTCGATGTTAGGCCCCTTAAAACAACAATTATCATCATCATGATCAAAACCCGAAACGAACCGAACTGAAACTGAACCAAACCAGTTAAGTGATCTGGATGGACGCTTATTGATCTAAATGGTCGCTATTAGTCGCTTTTTGATTTAGATGGTCGATTTTTTATTTAGATATTCGCTTTTTGATCTGGATGGTTGCTTTTGATCGCGTTTTTATTTGGATGATCGCTTTTGCTCACGTTTTTATCTGGATGGTCACTAACGCCTAACCCAACGCTTTTTCGAGCAGTGTTGAGGTGACATTTTTGCAGAGACAGGAAGAATAAGGTCACTCTCTCTTACTATTACCGGAGACTGCCGAAGGTTTACGATTGCCACACACCTCTCACTCTCACCCAACCGAACCGAACATAGTAATTGCCATAACGGGTTGATGTAGAGAAACCCACCTCATACCCTTTACCATTGAACTTAGTAAGTCGACTACTTTTTCTCTTTCTCTCACACATGGTGGGATATGCTTTACACACATACTTTAAGCCAACCAGAACGTTAAAAGGTAGAAACCACCGTTAGTAACACCGCAAGGGTTGTAGCCTTGTCTTTCAGAGTTGTAGCCAGTACTCGACACCGTCTCTGTGAGGGGCTTAACATCAACCAGTCATATAGGTAATAAATGGGTCACGCTATGCTTTCAGCTACCTAGTTTCAGCCACTTTTCACGGCCACCCTCCGAGCATCGCCAGAGACTGCCGAAGGTTAACGATTAGATTAGGAGTGGGAGGTGTGTTGTTGGTTACGTCATAATCTAACAATAGAATTGAGTAATGGTATATAAGAGACGCGACAGATGCAGTCGATCAGTGCTTTGTGGTAGCTGAAAGTGTAAAGATGTCCCTCTCTAAAGTGTTTAGTGTCCCCCAACGTATGGGGAAGAGAACGAAGCCTACCGACGAGAGGTTTGGTTTGTGGTTGTTATTGGAAAACCTGGACAATCTGGTTACAGACATGGGTAATATCAACTACACAGAAAATGAGACGCCCCAAAGTGATAACAATGTTAATCTACTTACACCGATTACAGAGGCGTTTTGCAATTACATTATGGTGGTTAGGATATGTGACAAAGTGGACTGCCAAGAAGAGCGGAAGTCTGTGCTGTTAAGGAAGGAGGTGTGTGGTGCTTTCAACCTGTATTTACATGGTAGATTCTCCAAGTTCATCTCTGCTAGGCATGGTGACAAGGCTAAACTGCAATTTCCTCTACTCAACGACGACAGTGCGATGGCACGCAGACTCAGGAACAACTTGGGAAGGAAGGAATGCCTAACATTATGGAGAAGTATTAAAAATTCTGTGGCTATATCATACAAAGTGGAACTGCCTGATGTAAAATTAGACGTTTTGTTAGCCAAACTCCCAGGGATATTGCAACAGCTTCGTGCTGAGGAGTTCTATCTTATGGATTTGGACATTACGCAAGATTTTACAGGTGTTTTTCAACAAGACAGAGATGTGTGATTACCTAACATAGAATCACAGCTTTTGTGTGCAAGGAGAGTTTCGAGAATAGTGCAATGTGGTTTTGAACAACGATAAAACAGTTGGTTAATGTTGTTTAACATGGGTGAACTCTAATTCTAGAATAAAGATATATAACAAATGTATATGTCAAATCACAAGTCCTGGGGTAAACAAAGTCATTGGAAACCATATTAAAGACTTTAGCCGATGTCCGGACACCCGTCTAAGAGAAACGATTATGGCTTCCTTAGCCAAAGAAAACAGTATTACAATACTGGAGGCGACAATTTACAACTACAAAATGGGTGGTGTGTTTCACCCTCTGGAAGATAGTGTTAGTGTATTAGAAGCCAACAAACATTTTAAAAGAGGCTCCCTTGTACTCGGTACCTATCGCTTCCATGTGGACCAAACTAGCTGATAACTTTCGGAACTTTTGCTGTGTGGTGTTTAACAGTGTTTTGTAGTTTGTCTACTGGATAAATAAAAATACTCGGAAATCGAACTGCGTGATGGACAAGTTTTACTTACTTATCCATAAAGTATATAGAAATAGTTAACGATGATGATTCGGGGAATGACAATGTTTGCATTATACATAAAAGCTACATTAAAGCTGGGGAAACATTCTTTTCTCACTCCAAGTCATTGTTCTCCACGATACCAGCAAACATAAACATTAGCGAACTAGGATTGATTCCTATGAATAATATTCTTCCCCAGGTAAGGAAAAGAACCAACAAATGTAACAGATTTTAACCATACCCTCTTTAGGAAGTCGCACCATTAAGTACAGTTAATGTGCTAAGTGTAAGGAAAAGTAAATTAGAGTTGGACGAAATTGAGATCAAGAAAAGGAAATTAGGGTACCGGTATGTTGCGGAGACTACTGCCCTAAAGGAAGAGTACGAAGCAGTGTTACAGAAAGTGCAGCCAATTGTGTATGCGAGAAACAGATTTACACACTTCTTTAAACAAAGTCCATGGCAAAATCTAGATGTGAGTGAGAAATACTCTGCATTTACTGTTAAAAACAATGGGACTTATCTAAGTGTTGGAGTACTTGTAGAAAGCTAAAAATGTAAATGTGTGTGCTACTTAAGAGGATATTTAAAATCTATGTTTGCAAAGTCATCATCATCATCTTGTACAGTTTCCAGCCCCAGGCTGGGTCTGTTTGGAACATAAGCCTCGCCACTTAGTCCTTTCTTCCCACCACCTCTCCGCTGTCACTCTGGTCCAGTCCTCGCCTCTCTTCTTGACACATTCCTCCACGCCTTTCAGCCATCTATCTCTTGGTCTTCCCCTTGGTCGTTTCGTCTGCATCTGCATCTCATGTATCCTCTTGGGAATCTTCTTCTCATCCATTCTCTTTAAGTGTCCATACCACCTCAGTCTTGATGTCTCAATCCTACCTTGCAAGGGCTCCTCTTTCACCATTTCCCTGACCTTTTCATTCCTCACCCTGTCTCTTCTTGTTACTCCGATCCTACTTCGCAGGAACTTCATTTCACCTGCCTGTATTCTGCTTATGTCTCTTTTCTTCATTGTCCACGTTTCTGAAGCATAGGTCAGTATCGGGATATAGTAGCTTCTGTATAACACTTCCTTGCCTTTTTGTGGGACATCTTTATTCCACACTAAGCTCCTAATGCTTCTCAGAAATGCTTCTGCCTGTCTACCACGTTCCGTAATCTCTTTGTCATTTCTCCCATTTTCCTCCACTATACTTCCCAAGTACTTGAGACTTTCCACCTTCTTCATCTGTCCACCTCCAAGTGTTATCCTACTCATTGGTCTGTCCTTTTTCCTGGTCGTTAACAGGATCTCACATTTACTGATGTTGAACTTCCATCCGTACTCTTCCACTGTTTCTTCCCCAAGCCTTCAGTTGCTCCCGAATTTCCTCCTCCTTGTTTCCCCAGACCATGAGATCATCTGCAAACACCATTGCTTTCATCTTATCTTCTCCTATCTTTCCTGCTATCCGTGTCATCACCTCGTCCATAACCACAATAAAGAGAAGGGGTGACAGCGCACTACCCTGTTTCAGGCCACTCATTTGTCTGTTCTTTCCCCTCCAACTTTCACACAACTCACACTTCCACAATACATCTCCTTCACTCTGCCTACAGTCCCTTTTTCCACTCCCATGTTTTCCATTGCTTTCCAAACCTTCTCCCTACACACACTATCATATGCCTTTTCGATGTCCAGAAAGGCCATCAGCAGATCCTCTCCAAATTCGTAGTGGTGTTCCTGGAGCTGTCTCACTGAAAATATGAGATCCACTGTTGATCTCCCAGGTCTGAATCCATACTGCTCCTCTCTCAATTTTCTCTTCACTTTGGCTCGTATTCTACTTTCTAATATCATTTCTCGATTCCCGGTCAATGCATGTGAGATTTTCGAAGTGAAATGCCATGTCCTGTGGTTCGGATTCCACGTAAAAAGGAGGTCCCGTGGCTTATAATCACAAGATTCACGGTCACGTAAAACTACAATCTTCCTTTTTTCTAATATCATTTCATATATCTTGGCACAGTGATGTATGAGTGTGACTCCCCTGTAATTTCTGCACTCCTTTCTGCTTCCTTTCTTAAATATTGGGACAATTAATCCTTTCTTCCAATCTTCTGGGGTCTTTTTCTCCTTCCATATCACCCTCATCACACGGTACAGCCACTGTTTCCCAACCTCCCCAGCTGCCTTCACCATTTCAACACTCACTTCATCCACACCCGGTGCCCTTCCTCCTTTCATCTTGTCTATAGCCATCTCCAGTTCTCTCCAAGTCAGGCCCTTTTCCATTCCTGTGTTGACTTCTCCATCTTCCAATACATTGTCTTCCTCCCTTTGACCATTTGGATTCAGCAAATCCTCAAAGTACTCTTTCCACACGGTCTTGAGGGCCTCTTTGTTGTGTACCTCATTTCCGTTTTTGTCCATCATTACCACATCCTCTCGCACACCTCTTCTCTTACTTTTGACCATCCCATAAAGTACTTTCTTATTTCCTCTGCTGTCTTCCTCCATCATCTCTGTCCACTTTACCATCCACTTCTTCCTCTCCTCTGCGACAATCTTGTTTGCTTCTTTCTTCTTTATCTTATAATCTTCCCTTGCCAGATCAGTTCTTTCCTGGAACCACACTCTGAAAGCCTTGTTCTTCCTTCCCACAGCTTCTTTTACTCTCTCATTCCACCATGGTGTCTCTCTACACCGCTTTCTGTTGCTTGTTCTTCCACATACTGCCACTGCAGCTTCCACCATTGTGTTTTTGAAATGCTTCCATTCCTCTTCCCCTGTTTTAGGATTGTCTGTTGGCATCCTTTCCCTTATTATCTTCTGGAATTCTTCCTTGACTTCCTTTTCCTCGAGTTTCCATACTTTGATTCTCCTTTCCTGGTACTCTGTCCTCTTGCTATCGTAAACAACTCCCAGGTTCATTACAAGTATTTTGTGGTCGCTGTCTAAGGCCTCTGATGGTATTACCTTTATATACCGTATATACCCGAATGTAAGACTAGGTTTTTTCCCACTTTTTGTGTTATAAAAATTTGGGGTCCTCTTATATTCAGGGTATTAAAAAAATATATATATTATTTGCAAAGTAGTATGTGGTGTTGGCATCTTGTAACTCGCAACAAATCAATGCGTTAATGAAGATTAAAATATGGTTTGTTATGTGGAATTACCATGCATATACGAATAGCGTACATTTTGAGGTTAGGATTTATGCATACACGTAATTTTAAGCGGCTAAATTATATGTTCGAAAGCATACGGAAATATGTTTTAAAACAATCTTTACAAGAACAACCAGTCAGTTTTACGAGCAGTAATTGAGTGATCAACGTATCTTAATTTAATAACGTCTCCCATTCTTGAACAAAGAAATTATAGGGTATGTCTTGGGAAAGCGGGCAGAGGGATTTCCGGTAACACGAGACTTTATAAAAATGAAAGCATGACCTTGAGGGCATATATTGTGCAAGTTATGAGTTAGCGAGTATTTTTTTTGTAAAATCTGTAAGAGGCAGTTGATAACTAGGCCTCGTCTTATATTCGGGGTCGTCTTACATTCGGGTATATATGGTATCTGACACTTGTCTTCATTTCCCAGTCGTACAGCATGTAGCCTACCAAAGATTTCTTTGTTAAATCACTGCTGTACCACGTTACCTTGTGGCTTTCTTTCTTCCGGAACCAGGAGTTGCCTACCGCTAAACCGTTTCTCTTGCAAAAAAACAGCAACTTTCTCCCTTCTTCATTCCTGCTGCCCCATCCTTCTGCTCCCATTACATTTTCACATCCTTGCCTTTCACTTCCTACATGTGCATTCAAATCTCCCATGACAATGATGCTCTGACCATTCAACTGCTGTTGTAGCTCCTCCTCAAAGTCTTCCTTCTCTTGAGCTGTACATCCAACTTGAGGGGCATATACCTGGGCTATCTCCAGGCTTCTTCCCTTTACAGTTACTCTGATCTTCATGATCCTGTCACTTATTCCCTTTACCTCTTCCTTCATTCCATCTCTCACAACTACTCCTACTCCGCTGCTCCTTCCTTCACTGTTCCCACTCCAGTACAACCGGTACCCTTTCCTCAGTTCTCTGCGACCTTCTCCTTTCCATCTTGTTTCTGCCAAGCCTAGTACATCCAGTTTTCTTCTCTCCACCACATCTACAATCTCCTCCACCTTTCCTGTCGGTGTTTGAATGTTTAACGTGCCAACTCGTAGTCCATTAACATATCCGGGTCGTCGTCGTATGCATCTGTCCTTTCCGAGGCCTGTTCCTGTTTTGAAAGCAAATATAATATCCACTACTGGCTTGCTAGGCCTATCGTAGCTTCACCAGAGCCCTCTCAGCCATCACTTTTCAGGGTTCCTATAGAGCCTTCACAGCTACCGTAGCTGTCCCGGGGCACACGAAGTCCCCACTGTACTTCACCCCTACAGGCAATCCCCTACTTAATGCCGTTGCCAGTCTCCCACCACGTGGAGGAGGGGTTGGACTTGTGGGAGACTATGTTTGCAAAGTGATTTGCTTAAAAATTATGGGTGTATTGTAACTCCGTGTGGTGGTCTGGCCATCGTGCATCTTGAAACAGAGAAAACGTTTGCCGAGTTCAACACCAACAGCATGGCTACATTTAATGGTCACTTGTTTACTAAAATCGAGAATTTTAAGTTTTACGTAAAGACTCAAGACAGACTATGGAGAAGAGTCAACAACTTATACGCAAGAAAACGTGGATCTACTTAATAACATTACTATGCAGGAAATCAAAGGCCAAATAAATATCCCAAAGTGCTCTCGGTTAGAAGGTCTGGAACAAGGAACAGAACTAATTATTATGGGAATAAAACCAATAGTACATAGACATAAAGTTAGATATGTGTTAGAAATCGAGAATATTGACTCCTTGTTTGTATCTAATTACTGGCTGGAAAAGGAACTAGAAGATTCTAATAAAGATTTAAATTATAAGTTAAAAATTAAGCTGGATGCTATTGAAACTACACCAAGCAAATATAAGGAGAGAGTTGTATTCTGTGTGTAAATATAAGGTAAGCTTGTAGTTTTATGTGACCGTTAATCTTGAGATCATGAGCCACGGGACCTCCTTTTTACGTGGAATCCGAACCACAGGACATGGCATTTCACTTTGAAAATCTCACATGCATTGACCGGGAATCGAACCTGGTTCACCTTGGTGAGAGGCCAACTGCTTGACCGCTGCGCCACCACGTGTAAATATACATCACAATTCAAGGATATGGGCTCCCCTGTTTGCATTTAATTATTGGTTACAAAAGGAACCTAAAAGATTTAAGCAAATATTTAAATTAAAAGCTTAACAATAAGTTGGATGCCATTAAAACTATGACAAGAAAATGAAGCAGAGAAATGTACCGTATTTTGTGCATAGGGTATATTATAGATATACTTAAATTAATTAAAATATTGCAAAGGTACCGCTTGTATTTCTTAATTGCTACCCGTCTCCTACTCCTATTCCAATCGTCACCCTTTGGCAGTCTCCGGAGATGCTCGGGGATTGACCTTGAAAGGTAGCTGAAAGCATAGCGTGACCCATTTATTACCTATATGAAAGTGTAAAGATGTCTCTCTCTAAAGTGATTAGTGTCCCCCCAACTTATGGGGAACAGAACGAAGCCTACCGACGAGCGGTTTGGTTTATGGTTGTTATTGGAAAACCTGGACAATCTGGTTAGACATTGCTAATTTCAACTACACAGAAAACGAGATGCTCCTAAGTGATAAAAATGTTCATCTACTTACGCCGATTACAGAGCAGTTTTGTGATAATATTATGCTGGTTAAGATATGTGACCTAGTGGCTTGCCAAGAACAATTTGCTGTTAAGGAAGAAAATGTGTGGTAATGTAAAACAGGTGATAAATGGGACAATATATGGATTCAAGTAAACAAATGTCTCTGGGGGGGGATTTAAACCCTTATCCCCCGTCGGTACGCCACTGCTTGTACACAAGACAATGTGGATCTACTTAATAACATTACTATGCAGGAAATCACAGGCAAAATAAAAATCTCAGAGTGCTCTCGGTTAGAAGGTCTGGAACAAGGAACAGAACTAATTATTAAGGGAATAAAACCAATAGTATATACAGCAGACAGAAAGTTAGATATTTGTTAGAAATCGAGAACATTGACTCTTTATTTGCATCCAAATACTGGCTGGAAAAGGAACTAGAAGATTCAGATAAAGATTTAAATTACAAGCTAAAAATTAAGCTGGATGCTATTAAAACTACACCAAGCAAACGTAAGGAGAGAATTGTATTCCGTGTGTAAATATGAGTCACAATTCCAGGATATAGGCTCTTTGTTTGTATTAAATTAATGGTTACAAAAAGGACCTGAATATATGAGTAAAGATTTAAATTATAAGCTACACAAATTTTTGGATGTTATTTAAACTACAATAAGAAAAATGCACCTCTCTATGCATAATTACATGTGATGATGGCCTCCTCCCTTGTAAAATTTCAATCCGGAGGTAAACTAGTCCCCCGTTCGGATCTCCGGGTGGGGACTACTCGAGAGGGGGTTAACATCACAGAAGTGACAAAAAGGAAATCTGACATTCTACGGATCGGAGCGTGGAATGTTAGAAGTCTGCTAGGAAGTGGAAAGTTAGAAAACTTAGAAAGGGAAATGGATAGGTTGAGGTTGGATTTGGTTGGGATTAGTGAAATGCGCTGGCAGGAAGAACAGGACTTTTGGTCAGGAGACTATAGGGTCATTAGCACTAAATCAAACAATGGCCAAGCAGGGGTTGGTCTCATATTGAGTAGGAAACTTGGACAGCGGGTGGAATATTATGAGCAATACAGTGAACGGATTATTGTAGCAAAAATCAATACTAAACCTACGTGCACCACAGTGGTACAAGTCTATATGCCTACCAGTCAAGCTGATGATGAGGATGTTGAAAAGGTCTACGAAGAAATAGATGACATTCTGAGGTATATCAAAGGTGGTGAAAATGTTATAGTAATGGGAGATTGGAATGCTGTGGTAGGAAAAGGGAGAGAAGGGAAGATAGTAGGAGATTTTGGATTAGGTGAAATGAATGATCGAGGAAGCAGGCTGATGGAATTCTGCACCGAACATGAGTTGGTCATAGCTAACACCTTATTCGATAACCACAATAGAAGAATATACACATGGATGAGACCAGGAGATACAGGGCGTTACCAAATCGACTTCATTATGGTCAAGCAGAGGTTTCGAAACCAGATTTTGGATTGTAAAACATATCCTGGTGCTGACATAAACTCTGACCACAATCTGGTTGTAATGAAATGCAGATTAAAGTTGAAGAAACTGAAGAAAAGTCAAAAGCCAAAAAGGTGGGGAATAGACAGACTGAAAGTGAAGGATGTAAACGAAAGATTCAAGAAAAGTATAAAGGAAGGACTAATCAAAACCCCTAAACAAACTTCAATTGCAGACGAATGGGCACTTTTGAAGAATGAAATAAAATCCGCAGAAGAAAACATTGGTAGGAAAGAAAGAATAGGTAGAAAACCGTGGATCACTCAGGATATACTAGAATTGATGGATGAAAGGCGGAAACACAAGAATCTAAGAGATGAAAAGGGGAAAGCAGAATACAGACGTTTGAGAAATGAGGTTAACAAGAAGTGCAAGGAAGCGAAAGAAGAATGGTTGAAAGAGAAATGTGCAGGTATAGAAAATTGTCTGAAATTAGGAAAAGTAGACACTGCTTATCGAAGGATTAAGAATACTTTTGGGGAAAAGAAGACTAAGTGCTGTAATATTAAGGACACAAATGGAAAGCCTTTAACAGATAGGGAAGAAAAGGTCGAGAGATGGAAAGCTTACATAGAGTGCTTGTATAAGGGAAAGGAGATTGAGAATCATGTAATGGAAAGGGAGGAGGAAATTGATGAGGATGCAAAAGGAGATTTAATATTGAGATCAGAATTTGACAGAGCATTAGAGGACTTAGGCAGGAACAAAGCACCAGGCATAGATGATATACCGATTGAGTTGCTACGCTGCATAGGAGATGAAGGTCTGATCAGGTTATTTCACTTGGTGTGTAGGATTTATGAGACAGGTGAGGTACCCCCTGATTTCAAGAAGAATGTTATCATCCCTATACCAAAGAAAGTGGGAGCCGACAGATGTGAAGATTACCGTACAATCAGCTTGATTACTCATGCTTCAAACATCCTGTCTAGAATAATTTACAAGAGGATTGAAAGCCAGATAGAAACGGAGTTGGGTGAAGACCAGTTTGGTTTCAGGAGAAATGTAGGAACAAGGGAAGCTGTACTAAGTCTTAGGCTGATTTTGGAAGGTAGAATAAGGAAAGATAAGAGAACGTGCATGGCATTTGTAGACTTAGAAAAGGCTTTTGATAACGTTGATTGGACTAAATTGTTTGACATTTTGAAATCTATTGGAATAAAGTACAGGGATAGGAGGGTGATATACAATCTATACAGAAATCAGACAGCAGTCATTCGAGCTGAAGGACATGAGAGAGAAGCTGGTATTCAGAAAGGTGTAAGGCAAGGCTGCAACTTATCACCCATACTTTTCAATCTTTACATTGAACAAGCAATGAAGGAAATTGGAGAAAAATTTAAAGTGGGAGTGAAGATTCAAGGAGAAATAATTTCAACTCTGAGATTTGCTGATGACATCGTCATCTTGGCCGACAAGCCTGAGGATTTGAATGAGTTTTTGAATGGTATGGATTCCGTCTTACGGAAGGAATTCATGATGAAAATTAATAATTGTAAAACAAAAATACTGGAATGCAGCCGAAATAAATCAGAAACCTCTATGGAGATCAAATTGGCAGGTGAAAAGCTGAAGGAAGTAGGAGACTTCTGTTACTTAGGAAGCAGAATAACCAGTGATGGACGAAGCAAAGAGGATATTAAAAGTAGGTTGGCTCAGGCAAGGAAAGCCTTTCTACAAAAAAGGAATCTGTTGACATCGAATATAGATTTAGGTATTAGGAAGTCATTTTTGAAAGCCTTTGTCTGGAGCGTAGCGCTCTATGGAAGTGAAACTTGGACTATTGGTGCAGCAGAAAAGAGGAGAATTGAAGCATTTGAAATGTGGTGTTACAGGAGAATGATGAAGATCAGATGGGTAGATAGGGTTACAAACGAAGAGGTATTAAGGCGAGTGGGAGAGGAGAGATGTTTCTGGCGACTGCTAATGAAGAGAAGAGATAGGTTGGTAGGACACATACTAAGACACCCAGGAATAGCAAGCTTAGTTATGGAAGGAAGGGTCGAGGACAAGAACTGTAGGGGTAGACCAAGGTTAGAATATGTTAAACAGATAGCCTCTGATGTAGGAGGTGGTAGCTATGTAGAGATGAAACGATTGGCTCAGGACAGGGAGGCATGGAGAGCTGCATCAAACCAGTCAAAAGACTGAAGACTCAAACAACAAGAAAAATAAGAGAATAGTACATTATGCAACGAGGCTATAATGGCAATAATTAAGACACGAGTTTGTTTATAAAACAAGCGAAGGAGTTGAGGATATTAAAGTACAGTGCTCTTTATTTTGCAATATTCCACAGTTTGTTCATGCAAACATTACGGACGGTGCACACTTTCCATGTCAGTATAGGCTAGTGTAGGATGGTGTGTTGTAAACTTATGGATGTAGATTCCTAAATTTCATGCATATTTCGTAGTATTTTCTTGTTACCGTAAAGGTGCGTGCTGATTTTGTGTTTGGGATTGTAACTACAATGGTTGATCCAATATTCTTTACATTGTCTACTTTCAAATCATGTAATACATGCCTGACATGTTGGATTTTGAGTGCATGTGTGAAGCTATCCTTGCTTCATTGGTCAATGAATGAAAATATTGAGCTCTGATTGGTTGGAGAAACTGAATCATAATGAAAAGTAGTACTTTAATGACCCCCATTATGATACAGTTTTCTGACATATAATATTTACATTTTGACATCGTCAAACATAAATGTATTATTATTATAATTATCAGCAGTATTGTAGATATACTTCAATCAATAAAAATATTGCATAAGTGCCGCTTGTTTTCCATAATTGTTACCCGCCTCCCACTCCTAATCCAATCGTTAAACCATCAACAGTCTCTGGCGATATTCGGGAGAGTGACCTTGAAAAGTAGTTGAAACTTGGTAGACGAAAGCATAGTGTGACCAGTCTCTTACCTATATGAAGGGGAGTCCAGAGCCCAGGTTAGATTAGAGTAGGTTAATCTAGGGTCATCATCTTGGAGGAGGAGAATGAAGGGGAGTCCAGAACGCAGGCTAGGTTAGCTTAGGTTAAGTTAGCTAGACTAAGTTAGATTAGGTTAAGCTATGGTCGCCATCTTTATTTGAAAAGTGCGCCATCCATGTGGGTGGTTGCGTGCGGTGGCCATCTGCGCAGTAGCTCCTGTGCCAGGACTGGTCTTTTACCCCTACTCTTTGATGAATTTCTTGGTTTATTTGTGAACCACCTGTATGTTACCATGAACTATCAATGCTGTCTCTATTTCTGATAGCACTTTATTTTAGGTCTATATGAAAGGACACTGAATGCATATTTGAAATAACATGAGAAATGGGAGGGGACATGCACTGACTGTGTGTCGCCTCATAATCTGCAGTCCATGCTGTCGAGCTTAATACATACCTATGTAAGTCAGCTACATTCCTCCCATCCTGTTTCTCAAGAGCACTTATATTTTGGTTATGCAGTAGATGAAAGGAAGTTAACAAACTGCAGCACTCCACTTTAAAATTTGGAAAAGCCTGCTAGTGTTACATTTCTTAACTATGCTTCTTGGAATTTTTCCATTCACTGACCAGGAAGTGACGGTAACACCACACAATGTAGAAATGGGCTGACTAACAATCAAAACTACTCTAACCAAGGCTGCCAACGAGGTGCTAAGTGATCAGTTACCTACTACTACTAAACAATCTTGGATTACCCAGAACATGCTATCCAAACTTGAGTAAAGGAGGGAATGGAAGAATGCCAGTACAGATGAAGGACATCAGAAATACAAACAACTCCATAACAAGATTGTGAATGCAGGAAAGCTAAAGAACAATGGCTAACTGTTAAGTGTGAAGAGATAGTCTTGAAACCAGGGAAACATGTATCACAAACTTGTACAAAGAAGACTTCCAATATTCTCATATCAACAATAAGAATGAATACCTGTGACAAACAAAGAACTCAATGATGCTCTGACATTACTACCAAATGGGAAAGTTCCAGGTATTGACAATCTTCCAATTGTAATTCTTAATACTATGGGTGATAAACTTAAAGATCTATACAATCTACCCATAGCTCATGAGCGCACGATTAACGGTCACGTAAAACTACAAGCTTCTTCCTTATATGATCTTATCCAAAACATTTATCAAGGTGGTGTCTGGCCCAGTGAATTTAGTTGATCAATCATAATAACATTTCCGAGGAAAGTAAATGCAACTAAATGCAAAATGTTAAGAATTATCACTCTTTTCCCACATGCATCCGAGATCCTATTGAATATCATAAAGAAAAGATTGGAAGGAAAAATTAATGAATTTCCGGGATTATTTAAATCCATTTTTGGGCAGTATTGACAGTTGATAATCTGATAATTTACAAAAAAATTATTGGGCATCTCTCATTTGGGATTTGTACCATGGTCAGGAAGCTGTGATATCCCTAAAGAATGGCCATTCAAACCCTGTACCCATCAAGAAGGGTGTAAGGCAGGGTTGTCTCCTCTCACCAACACTGTTCAATGCAATTGGAGAACTGATTATGGAAGAAGCACTACAGTATAGGGAGGAAAGATGGGTATAAATGTAAATGGAACAAGGGTCAGGGTAATAAAATTTGCAGATGACCAGGCCTTACTAGCAGGAAATGCATCCTCATTACAATCAATGATTCCTACGGTAGTATAGCAAGCACTGCGGAAAGGTATGTTATGAAGATAAACACCTCGAAGACAAAATGCTTGGTCATATATCACATTCACCACAACGCCTTCACTTGAAGATCCAGAATGTCGCAATAAAACAAGTCCAAACATTTACCTATCTCGGCCAGAAAATAAGTTGGGTGTATAACAGAGATCAAGAGCCATATTGCCCAAGCTAAAATTGCTTTTATGCAGAAGAAGAAATTATGTAGCAATAAATTTAATCTACCCCTTTGTATAAGGATCCTCCATACATTTATTTGGACTGTGCTATTGTACACCTCAGAAACATGGACAATAAGCAAATGCTGTGTCGAGTCTCTTGAAGCCTTTGGAATGTGGTGTTTCTGCAGGATGCTTAAGGTTTCGTGGATGGTTTCGTAACTAATACTGAGGTACTGCACAGAGTAAATCAAAAGAGATCTCTGATAGAGGCGATTCCCAAAAGACTTCTTTCTTGGTGGGGTCACACCTTACGCCACTCTCAGCTGATGTCACTTATTGTGGAAAGATTCATTAATGGGAAGAGGCCTAGAGGACGACCAAGACATACATATATCGAGCAAATCCTATACAATACCAGACTGAAAAACAAAAACTATGAAAAGAGCAGCAGTCTCTGGACTGAATACTTGATGATGATGATAAGAGTACAATTAAAAATTATAAACAAAGGAATTTAGTGTTGGGATTAAGGGAAATAAATAAATATACTGTAAGCCACATTAAGAAATATTCAACATATTTTATTGTATAATCTGTAACCAGAAAATGTCCAGTACATTTGACTATTGCATCTAGGTACTTAAACACTGCCATACACACATTTATATATTCACAACACTCATAAGATCGTATGTTTCAGTGTTGGAAGAAAGTTAACACATCTTGAAAACAATTTAATATGTATCATGAAGAAGTGGACATGTTTGGAATTACAATCAGGAGTTTTCTAATTCTCAGGGTTTTACCCAAATAAATTAAGTACGGTACCCAATGGTAAATGTTTTTACTTGTAGGTTGAATCCTACTGAATCCCTGATTGAAAGGTTAAAATTTTGCAGCATAAATGAGTAATATCCACCTTAAAATAATGGGTATCACTCATGCCATTTCATATATCATTGCATGAAGTTTTAGAAAACAGATAAAGATATGATAGAACTTTGGCATATACTGAAAGTTAACATGAATAAACACATTATATCTCTATTCTAGCACAATCCAATGACCTCATGCAATAAAATCAACTGTAATTCCAAACAATATATAGAAACATCATTGGGTAAATGATACCCTGAACCTGGGAATTGTAAGTAAATATCAAATATGCCCACAAACATCATTCTGTGTGCCATGAACTGTGTTTATCACTTAGAAATATAATATTTCATAAAAATGTATACACAACAATTAACCTTTTTTTATACATTCTCACTGAAGCAAAAGGGCAGGGTTGAACAAGAATAAAAGGGATGGGGATACCAGATCCTGTTACCTGTACCGGTACTGTATTCAGTTCTTGGTGTCCTGCTGTCTTCTCCACACTAGTTAGAAAAATGTCAGTCTGTCATGGTGCCTGGTTTGGTCCCAACTCCTCTCCTACCACACACGTTTAGCTGCTTCTTTAAACCGAGAAGGGGCGGCTTTGACCCCGTTTGTTCTTGGACTAGTAAATCTCTACAGCTGTCACAGTGCATTCAAAATGCCAACATCCATGCACGGAACACTAACCCAAACCGGAGAAAGAGTAGTCACATTGAAGTTCATTCCTGAAGCAAAGTTATTGGCTAATAGTCATTTGTTCAGAATTCCCAGAGCAATAATATGTCTGTGTGTGGATGTGTGTAATGACAGCAACAGTTGCTAACGTAATGATGGGCAAGCTAAATCTACATCTGCTGCACAGTGCTTGGACATAGGACATCAGTAAGAATGCACTTGGGCTCCAAGTGCCGACTGCAACCACTGAATGCAGTGAGTCACCAAAGCTATTGATGAATGTACATATGATACAAACTTACACTTACTTAGGACAGTCCATATCTGGCCTATATTTTCATTTAACAAAAAGACCAAAAAAATATTGGCAAGTAGTTTCCAGCAACTTACCATGAATACAAAGTTAAAATTCTGTAGCAGCATTTTCTAAGAGTTTCTTTTTTATTATTATTTCCGATTATTCCCCTTCAGGAGAGCGTGAGAACTTGAGCCAATCACAGCTTCACTTCCTTTTCCTCTCTTCTTTTCTTCCCAAAACCTCTTCATTAGTTCACTGTGCTTTTTCTTCCTTTCCTCTGTCCATTTTTTCCCTGATGTATCTTTCCTTGAAACTTGTACAATTTTCGTGTTTCTGATTTTATTTCTAAATTGTTCTCTGTTCTTAATGTCGTCTTCAGAGATTTTAAGTAATTCCATGTCTTCATGTACTTCTTTAATCCAACTGGTCTTTAATTTACTTGCATTCACGATATTGAAAATCTTCTTAGTGAGTCTGTTCTCATCCATCCTATATATGTGTCCATAGAACTGCAGACGTCTCTTCCTAAATTTATCTACAATGGTGTCTGTATTTTCATAAAGTTCCTTTGTTGGTCTCCTGACCCAAATTCCATTACGGAAAACAGCGCCATGGATTTTCCTAAGAATTTTTCGTTCCTGTTTCTCAATATCATGAATTCTTGTCATTCCTCTAATGACGGTTGTTTCTGCCGCGTACAAGGCTTCAGGCAAGACAACTGTGTTATAATGGCGCAATTTTGCATTGCGAGATACTGCTCTTTTGTTATAATGATTCCATGTCAGCTTGTACGCCTTCTGCAATTTTACTATTCTATCTGCATTAGAAATTGTGTTCAATCCTGTGGGTTGGATGGCTTCTCCTAAATATTTGAAGTGAGTGACCTGCGAGATTTTTCCATATTGCGTTCGCAAGGTGATGTTTCCTGTTGATTTGGTATCCATATACTGTGTTTTTTCATAGGAAATATCAAGTCCCGTTTTACTGGAGATTTCATGAAGTTTCTCTAGCGCTAATATGGCTTCATCCTTGTTGTTTGTTAAGATGGCCAGATCATCTGCAAAGGCCAAGCATTTCACAGTGACTCTTTTCCCTTTCTCCTTTCCAATTTGGATACCTTTCACATGCTTTTCCCATTCTGTGATGATTTTGTCCAGTACGATGTTGAACAAGAGTGGTGATAAACCATCCCCTTGTCGAACTCCAGTATGTATTGCAAAAGAGTTAGAGATTTCTCCCATGAATTTCACCTTTGAGGTAGTTCCCAATAATGTTTCCTGGATGATGGCCCTCGTCTTCCTGTCAACTCCTAATTCTTCTAGTCTGTTAAACAAGGTTTGTCTGTCAACCGAATCGTAAGCCTTTTTGAAATCCACAAATGTGACTGTAGTGTTCCTGCATCGTCGGATGTGCAGTATGGTCTTGAGGTTCCAGATCTGCTCAATACAGGACCTTCCCTTCCTGAAACCTGCCTGATATTCTCCAATATGGTGGTCCACCTGTGGCTCGAGTCGATTCAGCAAAGCTTTAGCGAGAATTTTATAAGCGACTGGAAGAAGCGAAATTCCTCTATAATTATTCGGATCAGTTTTGCTTCCCTTCTTATGGAGTGGGTGTATCAAAGCACTCTTCCATTCTTTTGGGATTTTCTCTGTTTTCCAGACATCTGATATTATTCTGTGAATTTTTGGTGTTATGTGTTCATGATCCAATTTCCAAACTTCTGCAATAAGTCCATCTTCACCAGGGGCTCTATTGTTTTTTAATGACTTGATTATGTCCACTATTTCTTCATGTGATGGTGGAAGTGAATCAAGGTTGGGCACTGGTTTTGCAAATTGAAGTTGTTCAGAAGGTGCTTCGCAATTAAGGAGTGTACTGAAATATTTAGCTAGAATTTCACAATTATTGCTCGTATTTGTTTCCAGAGATCCATCAGGTCGTTGGAAGCATAAACTAGGGGGTTGAAAGCCTGCTATATTTTCTCTAAAGGTCTTGTAAAAATTTCTGGTGTTGTTCTTAGTGAAGTCCTGTTCTATTTCATTTAGCCTATTATTATCATAATTGCGCTTTTCTCGGCGAATAATTTTAGAAGTGTTTTTCCGAACCTGCACAAATTCTTGCCATTTTTCTGTTGTTTTATGGCTATTGAAATTATTCCATGCTTTAAACCTATATTCAATAGCATGATCACATGTGATGTTCCACCACCTATGTTTTCTCTTTCTCGGAGGTTGACCGAATATTATTGCTTGTTTCATTTTCTCTGCAAGTTCAGACCAGCTCGTGGTATCCATTTGACGGATTTCTTCAATGATGTTCATCTTGTTGAATTCAAGGTATTCTGGATCAGTTCGGAAAAGCTGGGTTCCCCTTATCCTTTGTCTGTTGGGTTGAAATTTTACCTTGATTTGTAGTAAATGATGATCTGAGTCAAAGAATCCTCTCCTGGTTTTCACATTAAGGACTTCTTTAGCGTTCCTTCTAGAGATAGCAACGTGGTCAATCTGGAATTCTCCAAGTGTTTCATTGGGGGATATCCATGTTGTTAATTTACGCGTAGGCTTCTGGAATTGTGTTGACATAATTTGGAGATTGAAATTTTGACAGAAGCTTATAAGGTGTTCACCATTTTTATTGGTTCTGCTATGAGCAGTGTATGGTCCTGTAATTCTCCTATATTTCTTTTCTTTTCCTAACTGACCATTAAAATCCCCCAGTAGAATCTTGACATGATGTTTGGGAATTTTGTTCGTGATTTCCTCCAGAAGTTCCCAGAAGTCTTCTATTACCTGAGGGTCTTTCCTGTTGTAGTCATTCGTTGGTGCATGCACGTTAATCAGTGTGTATACCTTGTTTCCCGATTTTATTGAGAGTGTTGAGAGTCTTTCTGATGGTGAAGTAAAATCAATTACTGAATCTGTAACGGACTTGCTAACCGCAAAACCTGTGCCAAATTGTCTTGGTCCTGTGTTGATCTGCACTGCAGGTTTTCCTTTATAGAGCCTGTAATTCTCAGAATCAAAGTGATTTTCATCTGTAAATCGTGTTTCCTGCAATGCCAAAATTTTGATGCTGAATTTATCAAGCGTGTTCGTTAGATGTTTGAGTTTCCCAGGCTTAAGCAAAGTGTTCACATTAAGTGTACCTATGAAACACTTTCGTTTAGGTCGAAGAGGTTTTGAGAAGCTCCGATCCTTCTCTACATGACATGTCTGGTCCCCCAGAATCCTATGACCAGAACAGGGATCCAATCTATTGACTGGGGCCTGGGGTAGTGGAATCTTTTCCTGTCGTTCTGCCATGGTTGCTTCAAGTTGAAGATTGTTTGTGGTGATCTCCGATGGAGATCACAAGATTTTAAGACTTAATTGTTGAGATTAAGCCGTACTTCGAACAGCCGCACCAACTAGGTGAACAGACGCTGCTCACTAGCCGCTGGATGCCAGAACAGACACTAGTGAGTTGGATATATGGACATCCATATACCTTTTACTCTTATCAACCCCGAGCACTGGGGTGCCTCCTCCGCCTCATACGCTGTACTGAAGTCCATCTTCTCCATCGTATTCGCCGTTGAGGTCTTCACTACTAACCCTGAGCTTGGGCCCTCCATATTTGTAACCCCTGGAGAGAGGGTGTCCCAGCATTATAAAGCCCCCAGGAGTTGGGCTACCTGTTGGTCCGCGGGTTCTATTGGGGGGTATTTGAACCAACCCTACAAACTGTAGGGGCCCCCTATCCGCCACCTGGGGACGCGCTCTCTAGAGGTTACAGGTTCCCCCGAGTTTCTTTTTTATATATATAAAAATGGGGATTTAAAATAATAGCTCTGTAAATCCTCCCATAAATATACATCCTCGTAAGGAGATTTTTTTGACACTTTTTTTTCTCTAGTATAATTTTCGAGGCACTCATTGTTAGGAAACTATTGTGTTTTTACAACATCTGGCATTTTGGCTGTTCCACACCTTTCTGCCTTCAACCCACCAGAGGCAGACAGCAGAGCACTGTCTCGGCTTTCCGACAGTTCACATGCCGCCCCCCTCCCCTTCCCATCATTGGTCACCTGATCCTGACAGTGAACTAAACATCACATCACATACGGTAATTCACTTGCAGCCTCCTGGATCACAGTTTGCAGTTGCATGTGCATGAAGCATATCACAGTTCTTCTCTTCTCAATAGAGTTTGGACAAAAGGAGATCAGGTGACTCGCGCCATCAGCATGTAGTCGTCTCTTCTCCCTCCAACGTACATGCCACATTTTCCAACTTATGTGCTAAATGCATCTTCTTGCAGGAAGGGTCAACATCAAGGGCATTCAATATCTGGGAAATAAGATAAATAGAACTTTTATGGCTGTATAAATAGGATAAAAGATTTGTATTTAATACACATAACTCTTGATATCCATGATTGGCAATGGAATCATCACTAAAGAGGAGCTAAAAGAATATCACAAAATAATTTGGATAATACTCTTAACACTGGCAAAAGAAAGTTGCCAACAATGGATAAGCTTGAAATAAGTTTATTTAGCTGAAGGGTTTTGTGTGAAGCAAAAGTTGGCAACAATGCTTAAGCATGAAAGAAGTTAATTTAGCTGAAGGTTCTTGGATGAAACATAGTTGCCAACAATGGCTAAGCATGAAAGAAAATTTAGCTGAAGGTTCTTGGATGAAATAAGATAAGTATACTGTAAATAAATTCCAGGGAGCATTTGTCAGTGAGCGGTCTGAATTCATTGATCCTTTCTATCACTCAACCATACCAGTGACTCTCAGTATCCATGTACAGGCTGTAACACACACACAGTTCAGTAAGTTGGCCTACCTACAATAACAGGATCTTCGGATAGCAACTCTGTAGTTTAAACTCCTGATGTGTCAGCACTTCTGTGCTTTTCATGTACAATGGAACAATCCTGTCTAGAGGCGAAAGCTTTTAGCCCGATAAAATTAGACAAATCGAAGGGAAAAAATCCCGGAGTTTTGATAATTTGTACATTTGTTCCTTGGTATCTACATTTCAAGATAATAAAAAGTCCTTATGGGCGGTGGGTGAGCTCGAGGGAGGGGGGCCCTTTATAGGGGCCCTATTTTAGTTTTTCACTTGTATCTCAGTAACTATCACTCGTAGGGAAAGGGTGTTTGAATACAACTCAAAGACAAAAAAAATTACTACAAAAATGGTCCTATGCGTTTTTTACGTAGGACTAATACTTTCGGAGTTAAGGGGCCGATGAAGTACCAACATTTCAAAAAATCGTGATTTATTTATTAAAATGAAGGAATAAAGTGTCGGCAGTCATCTTGTCAGGGTAGTCAATCTCATCTTCTTCCATGCTTGCGTTATCTACAACTGGAAGGCCATTGGTGCAGGCTCCCTTGCAGTTTCAACACACTGTTGCGCAGTGGATTATTGTGTTGAGGGCGGTGGCAGGGGCAGCAGGTTCCATTCTCCATTGTCATAACAGGTCGAAGATTGCCATCGACGTCCCTCACCCAACCCCTATCTGTAGGTGGCAGCAGGTTGCCCAACCAGTTTTGAACCTGCAGATACACTCTGTGAGAGTACTGCTGGGCAGAGCCTCTTGCGGGTGGCAACGACGACAGGCTTGGCTTGACCTTTGTGGTTGATTGAGGAAAACATTGTATTTGTGGGCATTGAGCTCTTGTTCGCGGGCATTATACACACATCAAAAAAAGTTTTGCATCACCTCGGTTCCCAGATCTCCAGCATATAGACGTTGACTGTGTATATTGTATCCAAGATACAGTCCCTTTGACTGTTCATAGATGTCACTAAAACTGCTCAAAGATGTAAGCAACCATGCATGAGCAGGGCCTATTAGACGGAGGGGGTACGACAGCCGATCAGTTCCAGTCATTCCACCAGGACGAAGGTACGCTGCTCATGTTGTCTGTAGTTCTACCATGCCTAGAAGGTCAATACCGCAGTTCGATCGCGTCCGCATTGTTACTTTGTGTCAAGAAGGGCTCTCAACAAGGGAAGTTTCCAGGCGTCTCAGAGTGAACCAAAGCGATGTTGTTCGGACATGGAGGAGGTACAGAGATACAGGAACTGTCGATGACAGGCCTCGCTCAGGCCGCCCAAGGGCTACTACTGTAGTGGATGACCGCTACTTACGGATTGCCGCTCGGAGGAACCCTGACAGCAATGCCACCATGTTGAATAATGCGTTTCGTTCAGCCACAGGACGTCGTGTTTCAACTCAAACTGTGCGCAATAGGCTGCATGATGCGCAACTTCACTCCCGACGTCCATGGCGAGGTCCAGCTTTGCAACCCCGACACCATGCAGCGCGGTACAGATGGGCCCAACAACATGCTGAATGGACCCCACGGAATTGGCATCACGTTCTCTTCACCGATGAGTGTCGCATATGCCTTCAACCAGACAATCGTCGGAGACGTGTTTGGAGGCACCCTGGTCAGGCTGAACGTCTTAGACACACTGTCCAGCGAGTGCAGCAAGGTGGTGGTTCCCTGATGTTTTGGGGTGGCATTATGTGGGGCCGACGTACGCCACTGGTGGTCATGGAAGGCTCCGAAACGGCTTTACGATACCTGAATGACATCCTCCGACCCATAGAGCAACCATATCGGCAGAATATTGGAGAGGCATTTGTCTTCATGGACGACAATTCTCGACCTCATCGTGCACATCTTGTGAATGCATTCCTTCAAGATAACGACATCGCTCGACTACAGTGGCCAGCATGTTCGCCAGACATGAACCCTATCGAACATGCCTGGGATATGTTGAAAAGGGCTGTTTATGGACGTCTTGACCCACCAACCACTCTGAGAGATTTACGCCGAATTGTCGTTGAGGAGTGGGACAATTTGGACCAACAGTGTCTTGATGAACTTGTGGATAGTATGCCACGGCGAATACAGGCATGCATCAATGCAAGAGGACGTGCTACTGGGTATTAGAGGTAGTGGTGTGTACTGCAATCTGGACCACAAATGCTGAAAGTCTAGCTGTGTGATGGTACAACATGCAATGTGTGGGTCTCATGAGCAATAAAACGAGCTGAAATGTTGTTTGTGTTGATCTCTATTCCCTTTGTATTTAACGGTTCCGGAACTCTTGGAACCGAGGTGATGCAAAACTTTTTTTGATGTGTGTACAATGCGAGGAACATGCTCTCGCCGGCTCAGTGACCTCCTGTAGCGTTGAAGAGGACCTGTAAAACACGTGTGATATGGCTTTGACGCTGCTGACCTTGTTGAACAATTTGACGATTGATGACTTGCCTTTCATGAAGATAGATGAGGTAGTGTCACACCCACTGAACCCATGAATGAACAGGATGCTTTCGGCGAAGTCAAGTTTTTGCAACTCCAAGGAAGAATATGTTCTGCTTTCTACTTTTCCTCTTCCAGGTTTGACAAACGGAATGTTGCTTTCAGGTGGAGCTAATGCTATCAACAAGACCAGCAAATCTACGTCTCCACCTACGACAGTTACATTTACGTTTTGAACCGTTTTTATCAGGTACATTATTTTTTTGTCATATTATTATTGTTATTATTATTATCATCATTTCCTTCATGTCGCATTATTGTGACATACGTTTCTCTGTCTCACCTACTGCGTTCAAACTTAATAATTCTGCATAAACGTTTCACCTAATGGTGAAACTTTTCACCCCTACTGACACAGTTTTACCATTGGTTTAAGCATAACTTGTTGCTAAGCTTTGCTTCTCCCATTGGCCCCCTTTATGTTCTGGAGAGGGGGTGTTCTACGACTTATTTTTCTCGAGCGCGTTACTGCGTTCCTTAAGAGAAGGTTGCTTCCTTCCAATTTTGGGCCGTCATATAGACGGACGTGTGTGCACGTGTCGGGCTTTTGCCCGCACCCAGAAAGCAACTAAATGTAAGTACGATTCAGTCATTGAATTTATCTAACTTGAGGCCTTTCTAAATTTCTGTTTCTCCATATTTTTTTCATTTTGTGTCCCCTTTGATTCACTTATAATTTCCTTTTCTTATGATGATGTGAATTCGATCCATGAACCCAAGTCCCTTCGCCTTTGTTTACGTTAGTTTAGCGAAGCCTCTGTGTTTATTTGTCATCCCTCCCTTTCATGTAATCGGTTTTATTTTTACGTAAATCTCTCAGGTCTGAAATATCTGCTATTTTTCTACGAGGCTTAATTATGCTCTGTATTGCGTCACCACCTGGTTCGGCGTTCTTTTATGACGACCTCCGGTGGATTGTCGCATCAGAGCCTTGTTTTTGTGGATGGAATCGGCTAAGTTACGGAGCTGAGTCTCACGTCTTCAGCCAGGTCCTCCCTCTGTTTTATTGAAATGTATGTGAGTGATGGTCATCGTGCTAATCACTGTCCATGCGCCATATTACTTTTTTTGTTTCATCGTATGTCGTTGTGATTCGGCATTTCTACCTCTGTGTAAGCCTACATCTTCCTACGAAGCATATTTCTTAGCTGATTGATTTTTTTCTTTTATTTCCTGTCCCGGTAATGTCAAGTAATTTAATGTAATTTTCATTTCGTTTATTTTTATGTGTTAATTTTGTGTTACTTCCTCCGACTTCGTTATATTACGTAACTCTGTGTCATCCCCCACCCCCCGTCTCCCTACATACGCACTCCTCCACCCCCCACCCACTCTTTCACCTCCTACCCCATGATTTCACAACATCATGAGCGTCTTAGTTCTGTTTTTGGCGCTGGACATTCCAGTCCAGATCATGTCGTCTCTGTAAGTAGTCGCTCTTGTAATCTATCCCACGAATTTCTTTAATTTCTTTAATTTTGCTTCATCTTTATTAAGTTTTATTATTGAATCGCGTTTCCAATTAGTTGCTATTATGATTTGAATTTATTTCTAGATTCCTTTTATTTTATATTTAAGTTGCTCGTGTTTTATTTTCATTTCTAATTTGTAATCAGTACACATGTGTTTATTTTATTATTAATATATTTTTATTCAGTAAGTACAATATTTGCTTCTGTCTTATGATTTCTCGTATTTGAGTTCCTCGTTTGTCTTTCGATTCGACTTAGTCTTGGCTTCGCACTGTAGCGGAGTTACGACTAACACGGTCTCTGGAACCCTTGCTCTATTACTTAAGTTTAATTTTTCCTTTTAATTTTACCTTAAACTTTTATTCTGGCTTACTTTCTGTGGAAGTCATCTTTCTTTCGATTCGGAATCTTGGGCCCAGCACGCATCGAAAGAAGTATTCCTTCCTCGTCCCCTACGTAATCCTGTTTAGTTTTTTTGTTGTTTTTGATCCCACTGTATTCCTAATATCTCTGCTATTTTGTTTAACGTAAAAGCACAAGGCGGTGCAATTTGATGCTGCTTTTTCAACTGCACACCGCACAACCATTGCATCAGCATAAAGCCTAAGCCTGTCTCACTTCAATTCCCTCGTTGATTAATTTCTCAGACACCATACTGATGAACTTGGCCTTGTTCCTCTCATTACTAAGGAAACGTTCTTGCTGAAACGTCACTGTCATTCCTTCGGTGAAAACAATGTCAACCGACGTCTTTGTGTTACTTCGACGTTGTTGTTCAAAACGTTTTGTGGAGTTGACGGTGTCTGTGTACCCATCAAACACAACTGTGGTGCATTCACCGTAGTGCCTCTTTATGTAAGTCACGTACCGGTTGAAGACAACAGAAAGTTGAGCCTGTACTCCAGTTAACGCAATGTAACAGGAAGCCACCATCGATTACATTTACAGCAAGCTTGAGATCTGAAGTGTTATCATGAACACGGAGCACTTCATATAAAGCCGACTTCTTCATCTTTCTCATCCCGCTGTCATCGAAGAGAGCTAAGGGGAAAGGCGCCGACTCGTAACACAGAAGGTCTTGTAGATCCTCATCATTCTGCTTGGAAATAGCAACTCTTTGGAAAATAAGAAGTGGATCCACAACCTCCACTTCATTATTAATTTTGATTGTGTTGCTCATGGAGGCTAAAGATAGGACTTTGTCTTATCGAGCCTGTTTGATCTCTCCGAACCTTTGCCCGAACAACTTCCTCATTGTGTTCTTTCCTTCTTCGAGGGCTTTGTGGCAATTTACATCACTGTTTGCAACATTACCTGTTGCCAGAGATACTAGTACAGGTGATTCTGTAAAGGGAGGGTGCTGAGCAAACCACTCAAAAATCTTTATCGTGTCTACATCATTTCTTGTTAGCCATGACGCAGGTTAATCCACATGCTGCTCCCCTGTTGATAAGTGCAAGCCAGCGAAGTCCTCCAATACAGAGCAAATTGAGGTTGCTGTGGATGCCCCACAAACCCACCTTGCCAACACGGCATCTGTGATTCCTCGCCAGCTTGTCAGCCCTCCATGATTCTTCAAGCCACGCATTAGAGTCAGCTTTATAGTCATATCAGACCAATTTCCTGATCCAGGAGAATCTGATCTACTCACTGCAAAATGACCGTTTCTTGCGAATTCTTGGAAGTCAAGGGGGTGAGCAGTGGGTAGTGCACGCATATCCTGTAGATATAAATGAGCACATTTGGCATACTGCATGTGGCCACTTGCATGAAAGAATGGTATCATTTGCTGGACAGAACACAGATGCAGTTCCCCGAACGTTCTGCTTCGATGAACGGTTTCATAAGGGATACCATGAAAATATTGAGTCCACAGGGCTTCAGTGGGTCCATGTCCCTTCAAGGATAAAAATGCTTCTCTCAGTAAACGAAATTAACCACCAGTTAATTTTTAACAATCGTTGGTGACAGGCAGCCTTAATATTATATCTGAAATACTCATAAGCATGGCGTATAAGAATGAAAATGTGTATAAATCAAGATTTTTTGAAATGTTGGTACTTTCTCGGCCCCTTAACTCTGAAAGTATTAGTCCTACGTAAAACAAGCATAGGACCATTTGTGTAGTAAATTTTATTAGCTTTAAGTTTTATTCCAACAACTTTTCACTATGAGTGATAGCTAACCGAGATACAAGCGAACAACTAAAATAGGGCTCGTATAAAGGGCCCTCCTCCCTCGATCTCGCCCCCCACCCATAAGGACTTTTTATTTTCTTGAAACTTAAGATACCAAGGAACACCTGTACCAATTTTCAAAACTCCGGGATTTTTTCCCTTCGATTGGCCTCTATTTGTATAATTTTACTAAGTGGCTGACACATCAAGGGCTTAAGCTTTAAATCTGGTTTTCCGAAGCTTGCATTACTGTAGGCAACCCAACTTACTGAACTGTATGAATATGTTACACCCTGTACAGGATTCAAGCACAATTCTAGACAATGCTACAGACAGCAGCCACTGTGTAGGTAGAGCCTGACACAGAAGTCGCGCCGCGACATTACCGGGGAGGTGTGGCCACCGAACAGTGGTAGGAGTGGGGCTGTCCTAGCGCGGCTGATCGCTCGTGTCACTTTTAAAACCAAAACAAAATATCACGTGCGCCATGGGGTCAAGTTTGCCAGGATATGGTTTCTATTTATATGAGTAGGATGAAATGCAGCATTTTCCAGAATGTACAGGAACATGAATCACAATTCAATGTTATTTTAAAATTATTTGAAAGAGAATACTACTCCTCGATTATAATCACATGCTGCAGAGTGCACGAGCCAATGCAATGTTGTCAAGTCATTGCACAAGAACGAGGTAGGTGAGCGAACCTTTCCCTCTATTGCATTAGCATTATCTTCCCACGTTCAAGTCCAAGCAGAGAATGAATGATATTGCGTGCCCGTGTTTTAGAGGAGGCTTGATGGAACTAAAATGTGTTACTGCGTCGCGACAGAGACTGGTGTGTCAGGCTCTACAGGGTAATTTACAATGTCATTATGTATAATTTTCCAAGCAATACACTGATTTTAAAGGATTAATGTTGGGCCTACAAGGTGAAGCTTAGAACATGGGGTTGCTTATTGCCCAGTGATGAGAAAAGTACAAGAAAAAGGAAATTGGAGTAAATGATATTTAATCAAGGAAATAAGAATCAATTACAAATAAAAATTACTTTTCTAGAAAGTAATCAATGCAACTCAAAATCACTTTGTCATTCAATAGTCCTACATTTCAACATTACCATGTAATCAATTTAACAATTAGAAATAAGGTTCAAAATCCTTCAAGATTAGCAATGTTGTTGTTTGAGCCTTCAGTCCTTTGACTTGTTTGATGCAGCGCTCCATGCCTCCCTGTCCTGAGATAATAGTTTTATCTCTGCATAGCTACCACACCTTACATCCGAGGCAATCTGTTTAACATATTCTAACCTTGGTCTATTCCTACAGTTCTTGTCCTCAACCCTTCCTTCCATAACTAAGTTTGCTATTCCTGGGTGCCTTAGTATGTGTCCTACCAATCTATCTCTTCTCTTCATTTGCAGTCGCCAGAAACATCTCTCCTCTCTCATTTGCCTTAATACCTATTCATTTGTTACCCTTTCTACCCATCTGATCTTCATCTTCTCCTGTAACACCACATTTCAAACGCTTGTATTCTCCTGAATACCTGTAGATTCTTTCATGACCTTGAAACTGGAACAGTAGACGTGATGCACAACAAATCTACATTTAGAATAAAAGGTTTTAACACAGTACTGGATGTTTATTTAATTTTCTTAAGTCTCTCCTCAACAATATGGAAGAAATAATGCAAATATATAAAACTAATAATAAGATACCGTATTTGGTCGCATATTACTCGCACTTTTCTGACCGTAAATAAGTGTGAAAATCTTTGGTGCGAGATATATGCGGGGATTTGTGAGGGAAATACCTTATTCGCGAAAAAACGTAAAATTTGCATTATTTAAAAAATACGACTGGAATTGTCAACTGCCGTCACCGCTGCCAAACTCCGAGCTACTCTTGCGTGCATCATCATCCCATACTGCATCATCCTAACTTCCGTCCAATGCATTTGCGATGCCAGGCCTTGTAGAAGCTCTTAATAACGTCTGTCTGCACCATAACCTATACCCCTATATCCAATCATGCAAGAGTTTGTCTTCTGTCGTCAGCTTAACGTGACTAACAATACTAGATCTCGACGTGTTCTAACCTAACAATTACTCATTTAGCGTGTGGAGCGCCAAATTACGCAAGAGTTCAAGAGACGGCCTTCTTTATTTTGTCTTCTGTCGTCAGCTTATCATGGCTAACAATACCAGATCTCGACGTGTTCTAACCTAACAATTACTTATTTAGCGTGTGGAGCGCCAACAAAACAGCTGATGATCACACCCCATATTGCTGTTTTACTGCGTTGCCACATTTGAAAACACCTTAAGTGTTTGGTTATTGGTTTCTAGAACGTCTTTCTGTTGACACCAGTAGAGAATATCAAATTCATTCATAATGATTTCTCGACCAGCTGCTCTAATACCATCGTCGTCTGCGTATTCGATCACTTTTGAGTTTAAATCCAGCCGTATAACCTCCGCGTTTTTACATAACTAAAAGATCGATTTCCACAAGAAAACGATCACACTTAACTGAGAAACAAAAATGGAACGTGAAGACAATACTGGTATGGTAGGCCTACTTGTCGACAATGCAACAGGCGGACAACAAACACTGTGAAAGGAAAGCACCGCCGCAAAAACGAACAATAAAATCGCGGGCAAGACGTGTTATAAAATTACTACGTTCATCTTTATGATGGCTTGATAAATTAATGCGAGATATATGCGAGGAATACTTTTTCCTGCAATTTCCAATTTAAAAATGGTACGGTATGCGAGAAATATGCGGTGGCGAGATATATGCGAGCAAATACGGTATAACACAGAATATAATCATTAACATCAAGATGCAAAGTTCCCCCATAAGTCGAAGGACATCTTGACTAAAATGTTCCTCAACAGAAAATGCTCCAGGAAATGAGACTTTCATGATTGATATTGATTTAACATATTGGTATTTACATGCTCATCAAAATACATCATAATTCTTCCAACATGTGCATCAAAAATGTAATGATTACAGAATACAAGTAAGAATTACTCCAATAAGAATGTAGGCTACCCATTAAAAGTAACAATGTTAAATGTAATTCCGTAACATCTAATCCATTACGTCTCATCTCTGCTAATACTGTAATCTTATCCCCAAATTGTGCCCACCTAAACTGTTGATGCCTTGTTATCAACCTTCACTTAGAACAAGCTACAGCTTACTCATTTAGGCTTTCCTGATAGGCTACATTTTGCAGACAAAAATGGTAACATCTTCACAAAATTTCCAAGATATAGGCTACAGCATTTAGATCATTGCCACCATATTCAACAATTGATCAGTCAATTAAAAGGAAGAAAGAAAGAAAGAAAGAAAGGTCGTTACTGACCTCAAGAACCTATTTTCGACATTCATAACATTTGCTTGGTTTGTTCTCTATCTCTCTTTTTTTCCTTCAGCTTTTAGCACTATCTCTCTTTTGTCCTTTCAGATTTTAGCACATGTTAAATATTGAATTATTTTTACTATGAAATGTTTAGTTAGGCCTTGTTTCTTATGTATTGACTGTATAAACTCACCTGTTCACTATATTTTGTTACATAGATGTAAAGTTCCTTGAGAGCTGACACAGTGTCAAACTCCCCAATTTGTGAAACAGAAAGCTGTTGCATGGCCGTGCTCATCTCTTGATCAGTGATCTGTGGTAGTTTTTGGACATCACAATAGAAATGGGAAACCATGTCCCGGTAATGAGGGATATCCTTGGCAAAGAGGAGCTTGTTCGATGGAGAATCCTTTCCAAGGCGGTGCTCCGTAGTGTAACATGAGTCCATGAAGGTTTGAGCAATCACCGACAGGCAAGAGTCTACAGTTGTTGTTTTATTGATGTCAAATATAAAATCAGGGTTCTTGATAAAATTCACCCAAAATCTCAATGGAAGACTGAAATAAGAAAACAGTAAACAAATGATCCATTAATTAACTGTTCCAATTCACAATAAACAAGATAATTAATTAGTAAACCAAGTTTCATTCAATATTGTAAAGAGATATTCCTTTTTTCCTTAATATATTTTGAACAATGTGCATTATTGTGGTTGATAACATTTCATCCTCCCAAGACTTTTATTAGCAGTTAACAAGACCCAAAGAGGAACCCACAAATGTGAAAGTTTGTCCTGGTGTTGTCGTATATAAAGCAAATGTGATAAGAGAAACAAATGTTGCTGTTATGCCTTCATTGAAAGTCATCAATTCAAAATACTTTGATGTATAGAACATGTGTGATAACCTGTGTTATTATGGTGTCTGTAGCTGGGTGTGTTTAATGGTAACAATGTGGGTCTAGGGTTGGGATTATTATCATTGACAAAATATTTTCTGGGAGGGAGGCAAGATATCCCTAGAAAGGAAAAAAGAATCTCTTTGATACATAAAAACAGAATAGGTAAAGGATTACGAGGTACACAGGCAATTGAAATGGAACACACGTTTAATGTACTTGACATTTACTACAACAGAACTGAACGAACAAGGTGATACAACATTCTTTTTATACACACCATTACCATAAAACAAAAGAGAAACATATCTCTATGGACCAGGTTTATAATTAACAGTGTGACCAACACAAACCATGGTCACATATTTCAACACACCTCCTTAAACCTGTGGGAGTAGAGGACATGATTTAAGACCCAAGTCTTTACAAAAATAAATATGCTTAGGCTTAGGAAGAGGCTTTGTTAGGATGTCTGCACACATTTTTGAAGTCTCCTCATATTTGATGCATATGACTTTAGAATCCAAAGCATCTCCAACATAGTGATATTTAGTGTCAATATGTTTGGTCCTATTATGGTGGACTGGATTTTTTGCCAGTTTTTGAGCTGATTGACTATCACTCAATAATATGATGGGTGACTTGAGATCTATAAAGTTAGACAAAACACGTTTCAACCAAACAGCTTCTCTTACACCTTCACTCAGTGCAACATATTCTGCTTCAGTAGATGATAAGGAAATGCATTTTTGCTTTTGAGCCCCCCATGATACAGCACCACCTGCCATTTTGAACACAAGACCACTGTATGATTTTCGGTCATTGCTATCATTAGCCCAGTCAGCATCAACAAATCCCATGAATTGACCTCCATTCCTGACATACTTAAGTGACAAGTCTTTTGTGCAATTTAAATAACGCAGCACTCGCTTTGCAGCAGACCAGTGAGATTCATTGTAACAATGATTAAATTGACTGAGATATGATATCGCATAGCTTATATCTGGACGCGTGCAAACACTTAAATACATGAGCGAACCTATGAGTTCTCTATAAGGAAGATCACTAGTTTCTGTATCAGAAACACCAAGATTTGGTTTGGTTTCCAAGGGAGTACCAATGGGACGTGCATCGTGCATACCATATTTCTTTGCAATCTCACTGATGTACTGCTCTTGGCTAAGATACATTGTACCATTCTTCTTATCTTGCCTTACTTTAATACCTAAAATATAAGAAATTGGCCCAAGATCTCGTACCTTAAATTCTTTATCAATACAGGTCTTCAATGACTTGATCTCAGACTCATCATTATAAGCCACAATGAAATCATCCACATATAATGCAATAATTACCATACCTTGGGCTTGTTTCTTAAAGTACACACAGGGTTCATCAGCACAATTTTTGTAACCCAATTTGACAAGAACAGAGTGAGCTCGCTCATTCCACAAATGAGAAGATTGTTTTAAGCCATAAATAGATTTTTTTAACTTGCAAACTTTATGCTCTGAACCTCTCTTGACAAAACTTTCTGGCTGATACATGTAGATCTCTTCATCTAACTTTCCATTGAGAAAAGCAGATTCAGCATCCCAATGTACCACCTTCAGATCTGTTTGGACAGCCAAGGCAAGCAGCATCCTTAACGTGCTGTGTCGAACAACAGGAGAGAAAGTTTCTGTAAAATCTACTCCGTACCTTTGGGTGAAGCCCCTGGCCACAAGTCTGGCTTTATACCTTTGAATGTTACCATTAGAGTCTCTTTTTACTTTGAAAACCCACTTACTACTGACAACATTCTTGCCCTGGGGTTTATCAACTAGATCCCATGTGTCATTTAACTGAAGTATCTCCATTTCTCTTTTCATAGCCTGCTCCCACTTAACCCTATCAGGCATGGACAGTGCCTCCTTAACTGTACTAGGTTCAGAGTCATCAGTGAGAGTCAAGTATGTCACATAGTCTGACATGTCTACAGGCTTTTGTTGGGGCCTAGGATACCTTTGATTACCTTCGGCATCCCCCCCCATTGGCTCATTGACGATGGTGGCAGAGCCCACAGAATCACTGCAGTCTGAATCTGTTCCACTAGGGACATAGCTTAAATCAGCTGAGTCAACAGTCTCAGCCACACCAGCACTGCTAATGGGCGATAAGCTTTCAAGTTCCGAAATGCACTCTGCCCCATCCCCTGAGTTGTCGGGTTCTGCCTCACTGTCAGTGGGAACTGAGATCTGCAACATTGCAGGTTCATTAATCTGCAAGGATGGACCAACATTACCTGGAGACACATCAGACACCTCCTGGAACACATCTTCAAAGAACTGTGCATCCCTGGACTTAACAAGTTGATGAGTAACAGGATGCATGAATCTATAGGCTTTACTGTCCTCACAATAACCACAGAAAATGTGTTTTTCACTTTTAGGATCCAACTTGTTTCTCCTTTGATCAGGGACATGAACTTGTGCTACACAACCAAAAATTCTTAGATGCTCCATATTGACCTTGTTACCAGTCCAGATCTCCTCTGGAATTTTTCTGGTTGGGTACCTGTTTACAAGATAGGCTGCTGTATTTATTGCTTCAGCCCACATGCGTTTATCTACTTTAGACTCGCTCATCATGGCTCTACATTTATCAAGCAATGTTCTATTCATGCGTTCAGCTACACCATTCTGCTGTGGAGAATAGCTAGTTGTAGTTTGATGCTGAATACCTTCTGATTTAAGTAGCCTCTCAAAAGCTTTGCTACAAAATTCACCACCATTATCAGTGCGTAGGACCTTAATAGATCTTTCACACTGATTCTCAACCTGTGCCTTGAAATCAATAAAGCAATCCAAAACATCACTTTTCTTAGCAAGGAAATACACAAAAACCTTTCTAGAATGATCATCAATGAAGGTCAAGAAATAGCGAGCATTGCTCCAAGATGGAACTGGCATAGGCCCACATAAGTCTGAATGAATAAGATCTAGCTTATTTTTACATACAGTTTTACTCTTACTTGACTTAAATGGTTGTCTAGCTTGTTTACCTTCAGCACATGAAAAACAGTTTTTAAAACCATTATCTGAGAAATTAATTCCATGAGTGAGACTATCTCTTAACAACTTCATACTGTGGTTGTTAAGATGGCCTAGTCGTTTATGCCATAAATATTCTGAGTCCTCTGAACAAATATTAGCTTGACCACTGAGAGCATTGACTTGGTAAACACCCCCCACATTACTCGCAGTCAGTGCTACATTACCTGTAGCAACAAAGTTTTCACTATCATAAACTTCACAAGTATTGTCGGTGAATACCACAGCATAACCCTTTTGAGTAGCAGCAGACACAGATAAAAGATTAGCAGTGAGACCAGGAACATATTCTACATTGGACAAGGTTTGTGAAATACCATTTTCTAATTGAACAGTTACATTACCAGATCCTTGGCCATACAATTTTTGATTGTTTGCTGTACTGATCTCCAGATTAGGACCAGCAGTGAAGTTCACCATCGCAGTCTTGCTTGAACTCATATGCTTAGTAGCACCAGAGTCAACGAACCAGGCCCCTGTAGAGGCCCTTGCACTTAATGCCTGTCCATCGGTCGCCAGCATCATCTTGTCTTTCTTCGACTTCTGTTGAGTTGAGTTCTGCATCTCCTCTTTCCTGCAATCCCGCTTCCAGTGTCCTGGCTTCTTGCATTTCCAGCAGAAGGGCTTCTTCTTCGTCTTGTCTTCTCGTGAAAACAGAACAGAATCCTTCGATGGCTTGGAAGTACTTTTCCCACTCCAAGTAGTATCTTGTAGCAACTTGGTTCGGACTGTGTCTGCAGTAAGGTCTGTTCCGGAACTTTTCAGAGCCATAATCATAGGCTGAAACTCATCTGGTAGACCTTTCAGCATAAGAGCTGCAACAAACTCGTCGTCCAGTGCCTTATTCATAGACGCAAGTTGCTGAGCAAGTCCCATAACCTCACTAACATACTCTTCCATCGTCTTGTAGTGCTTTAATTTAACTTTGCACAATTTCTTCAAGATGACGATCCGCCGATTCACTCCTTTATCTGAGTAGGCCTTTTCAAGAGCTTCCCAGACTTCCTTCGCGATCTTACAAGGCATGACGATTGGGAAAATTGATTTATCCACCATGAGGTTAAGTCTGGCCCTAGCCCGACTTTCGTCTTTTGCTTTCTTCGCAGATGTTGTAGTATCTCCATCCGGGTAGCCAACTATACAGCTCCACAGATCTTCAAGTCTTAGGACGTTTTCCATCTCGAATAGCCAATCCACGTAATTTAGACTACCTCGCAGCTTATCTATAGCCGGTAACGAGGTGCTGGTTGCAGACATGTTGAATTTCACTACGTAGCCGAATTCACAGTTCATATAACAAGCAGTCTATCATTCGCACGGTGGATTCCTGGCTGGGCCCATAACCTAAAGGATTACGAGGTACACAGGCAATTGAAATGGAACACACGTTTAATGTACTTGACATTTACTACAACAGAACTGAACAAACAAGGTGATACAACATTCTTTTTATACACACCATTACCATAAAACAAAAGAGAAACATATCTCTATGGACCAGGTTTATAATTAACAGTGTGACCAACACAAACCATGGTCACATATTTCAACAATAGGCCTATTATTTTTTGCAGTAAAACTAATTAGTACCACATTACGTATTACCGGTGTGCATTATTACAGCAAAAGCTTGAATTTGTCTAGCAATTGTTATTATATTATTAGTTAGTTATTATTGTTTTAAGGGGCAGAATGGCAAGGTAATCTCCCCCAAAGCAAAAGCTTGAATTTGTCTAGCAATTGTTATTATGTTATGAGTTGGTTATTATTGTTTTAAGGGGCGGAATAGCAAGGTAATCTCCCCCAAAGCAATTGTCTGAGCCATATGATCTGGTGCCAAATCCTGCAGATTCCCTAGTCCTGATCATGAAGGAGGGTCTTCTGGACTATCTTTGGTTCACCCTTGCTGACATATTAATCCCCTTCTCATAGAAATAATTCCACTTTTAACTGGAGAACTGACAGTCCTGACCTCAACTCTCTGAAATACAAATTGTGGTCTGTATTTCAAAACATGTCCTGCAAGAAAATATACTCCGGTGTCATCAAACTGAAGTGCTCTCATATGAAGATGATGGTGGATTTCCCTATATACTGAGTGTGTAATATAAATATATAAATGAAACACACACTGTGAGCATAAAAAAGGTGGTCATTTTGAATGGTGTTTAGCAGGGACCTTATCTCTTCACATTTTTTTGAAAGTGACGGATAACTTAGATGTTTAGTTGCTTAAACACTTCCACCATAGATTTTAGGATTTAACGAAAAATGCAAACTTGTTATTGGTTGCGATTTTTTATTATTATATGTAGGCCTACTGAAATTGCTTAAAATGGATATAACATATAATTACAAATTTTCACAAATTTCTACAATTATCTTGATTTTTAGTGTTTTCATGACTTTTTACAGAATTGGTTTGAATTTTTAAAATAAATTCAATGCATTTTTTGTACTAAATTATATATGTTAAAAATCAAGATCTTGTAAAATTCAGTCCATATTTTTGTATTACAGTACCAGCAATGAAGTCCCAAATGTTAATCAGTAGCCATGTTAAAGGACCAAAAATTAACTGGCAGTAGGGTTCGTATAATGCGAAAAGGACATGATACGTTGTACAATTCTGATTGATATTTCCATATTGTATTGTAAACTATCGTAATAGTAAATGAGTATTGACAGCAAATGTTCTCTTAATAACTTTGAAGACTTACTTCTGTTTCTAACCAGCGGAAGTAAATACTGTATATTATTTGATACGGATGCTTAAGTGGAGCAATACATTCTTCTTCATTTTAGTAGTATCTTAGTAGCTTTAATTTTTTCATTTATAAACACGTTTTCATGATTTTTCCGATATTTAACAGCCAATATTTTGTGAATTTTGTAAATTGTAAGAACAATTTTCTTCTATTTTATCACCCTCTGAGAAGATCTCTGGTGATTAGTTATTTTTGTTCTTTTAACTAGATACTCCTGTAACATATTATTGGGATTCTTCTGTCCATTCACTGAAAACTTTGGGTCAGTATTTATGCCAGTCTGTATAGTATCCACACTCAACGACATATGGCTAACAGGGATGTCAATCTTGAACAGCAAATTACTGTACTCATAGGTACTGCCTGTGGCCAAGATCATGAAGGCAGTAAGTATGGTATGCTACAAAACTAGCCCCAAACACCATTTACATGTACTGCACAGTGAATGCAAACTATCATGATATCACATGGTATTTTTCTATCCACAGTCTCCCCTGCTTCATCCTAAATTCAGAAGTAGCCATGCCTCGCCTCTTCCGTGTGCAGCCCTGAATCCAAGTAACTCAACATAATCAACATATCTGTCTGAGGATGAAAATATCTGAAATAGTGAAATTTACTGAAATAATTGATTAGTTTGGCTGCTCTGTAAAACTTCTTTAACACTCTTCAGTATTTTTTTAGTGGGGCTGATGGGATGTGACACCAGGTCATTTATTCATATTGCAATTCCATGTAATAAATTACTGTACTGTATAAGTCACTCGGCTAGATTGTAAATTAAATTGTATTTATTGCAGTAACAAGAGCTCTTGTTATTTTAAAATAAATTATCTCGATATAACTATTGAACGTAAAGACAACGACCTTTCATATTCCATATTCCGGAAAGCAACACAAACCTCGCATGCAATCGACAATCAGTCTAATCACTCCAGTACGCACAAACTAGCGGGTTTCAATTCAATGGTGCACAGGGCTTTAAACATACCCATGTCAAAATATAATTAGGATTAGGGCATAACCCATCTCTTTTGGGTACATTCGTGTTGACCGACTGAAAAGCACTAAACTCTTGTTTACTAAGGCAACACTGAAAATATGGCTTCAAACACCACAACAACAACTTGTGGTGCATATACGAGTACCAAAACACTGATAACATATACTCCATTTACTTCTTAAACAAAGTACAATTGCTGCACCTTCACCATTCCCACCAAATTCATTCAATTGAAAGATGTAAAGATGGTGACAAGTAACAAATCAACCAAGTGCGGCCAGTGTGAAAAATGTGTAACTGATAATGAAGACTACATAATTTGTGATGGGGAATGTGGTAAATCATACCACAGAACCTGTGTAAACATAAAGAAAAAAGTTTTTAACCGGCTTTTGTCCAACAAGGCCAAGCAATGGTATTGTGTCGAGTGCAGTGCAATGAGTAAGTCAACTACGGATGAGGTTTCTAAAATCGCGTCGCAAGACGAGAATGTAAGTAAACCAGATTTACACGATCTTGTTTGTGAAATCAACCTCCGACTGACAAAACTCGAAAACATTGAAAAGACTCAGAATGACATGCTTAAGTCCGTGACATACTTTTCTGATTGTTTTGATGGTATGAAAAGTGACATTTCAACTGCCGCACAAACTCTGAAGCAAGCCTTGTCAGAAATAACAAAGCTCAGCCAAAGAGTTTGTGCGTTAGAGAAGGATAAGAATATCGCCTGCAGTGAGGTCAAATTGTTAAAGCAAGAGAATCTCGAGCTTCAACAGTACGTTGTTTTACAGTTGATGAGCGTAAATATGACTGTATCCACGACTACATAGCAGACACTAAAAATGAGGTTAGCCAAATTAAGTGTCTTTACCTAAATAGCAGAAGCCTAAAAAATAAAGTAGAAGATATCGAGATACTTATACATATTGTGGAAAATCTAGATGTCATAGTGGTAACCGAGACTTGGGTAAAAAGTAATGAAGCTAAATACTTCAACCTAAACAACTATTCTGTTGCATTTGTACACAGAGACAATCAGGATGGTGGAGGTGTGGGAGTTTATGTCCACAATAAATGGAATACAAAAGTTCTTAACCTAGTTGAGAGTAACCATAGCTTGATCCAGTTAGAGCTTATAAGAAATGATACTGTTCGTTTCAATAACCTGAATACTATTAATATAATTGCAGTATATAATCCTAACATAAATAACGCAACAAAATTCATGCAATCTCTAGAGCACATTCTCTCGAAAAACAATGCCAATCTTTCTTTATGCATTAGTGATACAAATATTAACTTATTAAACAAAAATAATGTAACCAAATCATACCTCAATCTACTATCAAGCTATGGTTTCACACAAGGCAATACTCGCTATCCAACAAGAATAAGTGAATCAACAAGTACACTCCTTGATCAGGTGGCCACTAATAACTGTAAATATGCCTATAGAATAAGCAATATAAATAGTGATATTAGTGATCATAATATTCTTGTAACTGAGATTTTATGGTCAAACTACTATCCAGGCAAAAACCCAATCTCGAACATGACATTCAAATACGCCCCCAACAAGCAAAGGTCTAGTTCAAAAAACGTGAATAAAAATTACCGGTACATGAACAAAAACAAATTCTCTAATGATCTCAATCAAATAGACTGCTTAGATGATCTAAACGAAACTTACATCGCCATGAAACACAAAATCTTGACACAGACACCCAACAAAGAAAACACTGACTCACCTTTGAAGGAAATACACCAGAACCACAGAAACCCATGGATAACAACAGAATTAATTCAACTAATAAAACAAAGGGACCTACTACATGCTAAACTTATAACTAGCATTCACAGAAACAATAACCTCTTAAAGGAAGAGCACATAATATGTAGGAATAAAGTGACAGCTTTAAAACGGAAACTGAAATCCTCATACTATGAACATAAATTAACATTGAATGCCAATAGCATAAAAGATACTTGGAAAGTAATCAATGAAATGATCTACAACTGCACAACTGAAAACAAAGATGGTCCCAGTGAGATAATAATTGACGGTAAATCTTTCACAGGAAAAGAAAATATTTGCATTGCTCTAAACACTCACTTTATAAACATAGCACACATTAGCCAAAAACATCCCCCCAGTGAAGAAAGTTAATGAAATTAATGTCAACACACATTCCATATTTATGACCCCGACTAATGAGATGGAAATTCGCAATATTATATTAAGCCTTAAAATGAAAAGTAGCCAAGACAATGATGGTATGTCAGTAAAACTGTTAAAAAACTCCATTGACATGCTCAGTAGCCCACTAACTACTTTAATAAATTTATCGTTAGAGACTGGTCTGGTGCCTGATGATCTAAAAATAGCACGAGCCATACCAGTCTATAAAGGAGGTGACAAAAGCAATCCGGACAATTACAGACCCATTTCCATCCTCCCACCCATATCCAAGGTACTTGAAACAGTAGTAAAAACAGAATTGTTAATTTCTTAAATAAAAATGATTACTTCTACAAAGGGCAATATGGATTCCGAGAAAACTCAAGCACAGAAATAGCCACAATTGATATTATCTCTAACTTGCAGGATGTCTTGGACAATAAGATGACAGCGAGTGGCCTTTTCATAGACCTGAGAAAGGCGTTTGATACTGTTGACCATCAAATTCTTTTAGGAAACTTGATAAAGCAGGTATCCGAGGAGTAGCTTGGACATGGTTTAAAAATTACCTATCTAATCGTAAGCAGTATATTGAAATAAATGGCTACAGAAGTGAGGAAGTTAATATTACCCACGGTGTGCCCCAAAGATCAATACTGGGTCCTTCCCTCTTCTTAGTATATATTAATGACATAGCAACACTCCGTTTTCATGGTAATATAACGTTGTTTGCAGACGAATTAAGCATCTTTTACAATGCGTACACCACCAACACGCTGATTACACACATGCAGGAGGGCATGAATACCATACTTGGCTGGACCCAGTCAAATAAATTAACAATAAATGAAGATAAAACAAATTATTTAATAATATCTAAGTGTAGAACAAAGTTAGACATCACTCAGAATATAATGCTGAATGGAAAAGCAGTTAAAGGGGTCTCATCTGTCAAATACCTAGGCCTAATAATAGATGAAAATCTCTCCTGGCAAAAGCACATTGATGCATTAGTAAAAAAAATATCACCTGCCGCTGGGATGATAAAAAAATTGAGCTACTATATCCCAAAATATCTACTCAGGAAAGTGTATTTTTCCTTAATCCATAGCCACTTACAATATTTGAATACAATTTGGATAAAATGCTCAAATTACCTAAAAAAGGAAATTGAGGTAATTCAGAATAGAGCCATAAGAAATATTTATAACTACCCTTTTTTAACACCAACCAAACACCTTTATATTATGAGTAAAATTCAACCAGTAGCCCTAAATGCAGAAATCAAATCAAATGTCCTGATGTACCAAATCCTATACAAAGGAATCCACACAAATTTAAACTTCACTAAACAATCTGATTTACACGCTTACAAAACTAGACATGCAGATGACATAACACTTTTCCATATCAATTCCAAACAATATGGCAGTAATAGCATTAAGTATAGTGCCTTTGTAAAGTTCAATAGACTACCAGAAAATATAAAAATTGCACCTAGCCTACCAATCTTTAAAAGGAGGCTAAAACAGTTTATGTGGAATGATTATAAAATGTCAGTTTGAAGAAATTTCATAATCTGAGAAGACAAAAGAAGAACACATTGTGTACAAAAACTTATGAGAGCTACAAGATGTTGTATATATTTTCATACTGAAAACTTTGTAAACTAAACATTGTATTGTAATTTGTCGCCAACAAGATAAAACTGTACAATTCCTTTGTATATGAGTCCTTGACTCGTTAAGGGATTAATAAAATGCATTATTATTATTTAAAAAAATGCATCTTCAGTCATTATGAAGTACATAACATCTTCGTGCTGTGTACCCACCGTTGAAGTTGAAATTTTTAAAATGTACTTGAAATGATTTGGCTTAGGCTACAACTCACCAGTGGCATACATTACTCTGTCCATAAAATATAAGTAATACATCTCCTATACTTACCATGATTAGCCCATGTTCTCACAGCAAGATGCCATTATTAATCCTGCTCAATCTTTGACAGCCTATTATTTCTCAAACCTGATGATACACTTCATAGCTTATCTACATGTTGAGCAATCCTCATTTCACACCCTATGGACCGTACTATTCCTCTCCTTAACCTCAAGAATTAAATACGGTATATGTAAGCTGATTCACATAGTGACTCCCATAATCTTCCCCCTCCCCCTATTCATCTGATATTGCTCTGTATACCCTATACAATGTTGCATTTTCTCTTTATAAATATATACCATAGTAGAGAAGTTCAATTCACTTCTTCAAGTGTAATGATTTCACATCTAGAATGTGGAAATCTTGGTCTTAGCAATGGCTGATCTTGCAATTGCTCTACCAGATGTTAGGATGCAATGTAACAGAAACACAAATATGATTGTGAAAGATATGTTCAACAAATTATTACCATAACTTTCACTTTCAAATTCACAGTTGAATTCAAAATAAATCTCCAATAGCACACTGTATGTGATTATTTTTTAAAATCTAGATATTATCTGCTGTATACCATAATGCTGTGGGAAGTATAGTGCCAAAAGTTTCACTTTTACTACCAATATTTTCCCTTTATACTGTGTATGACCATATTGGTATAACTTAAGTCTCCAATGCTGTTTTGTGACCTGAACAATATATCAATCACCACCAGAAACTAGTGGATTACTGAAATTTGTTGGAAGTATAACAAGATCTAGTCTTCTCCAATCTCACCATGTTATAAATGTCAAGAGTACCATACTCGATTTGTACAGGTGTGTGTGTGTGTGGTTTTTTTTTTTTTTTTGTGGAAATACACCTCGAACCTTGACACCTTTTTCTGCTGTTAGTGTGTCCGGAAATTATTAAGATTTCTTTAAATTCCAATTATTATTTTAGATACCTCATGTGCTTCTATGTTCATCTGTCGGATGGCTTCATAATTTTTCCATTGAAGCTCTTAAACAGATTACCACTTAAGGTACAGGTTCTTCCTACTAACAGATTTAAAACAAAATTGAAGCATTGGCATTTCCAATGTCCTTTTTATTCAGCAGGGAATTTCTTTGAAATTGAAGAAAAATTCATTGTTGGTACTAAAATTGTGCAAAATTGTCTGTACTTTTTAGTGTTTAGTATAATACAACAATAAAATAATGTTTGAGCCACTGATTTTTTTTGTCATTGGACTAATGACCAGTTAACCTGGCATCATCAATATCATGGGATGAGGTACAATGTACTATAATGTGGCTTCATGAAAATTGCAATTGTGAGCTCAATGAAGGCAGTTTGATGAAATTATTGTACTGAAAGAATTTCTTATTGAGAGCCAAACAGCCACTAATGTTGAAACGTTGTTGGCACATGAAATATTGGTAGCCTTCTTTTTAAAAGCTGTGTTTCAAAAGAACGAAATTAATGAATATGATATACGGTACCATTACGATTAAATTATTTGTTTCATAAAGCGATGATAAATGTGGGTTTTGCAACAGTCTGTCTGATCCAGTGCAGAATACTTTTGCCTCAGTTTGGCAGAAAACAAAAATGGCAACCTTGTTTCAAATTATATTAAGTTCTTCAATACTGTTAGCCAATCAATGATCGCATGATTAACGGTCACGTAAAACTAAAAGCTTCCTTCCTTTGTTAGCCAATCAGTACTACTATAAATAGTAGTTGTTCGAAGACTAGGAGCATTTCACACTCTCATGAACTTTCATCCCTTCTTCCTGCTAATTACACAACAACGGTGGGCTATTGTGGCGACAGTAGCCTACTCTGAAATATGAACTGCCCTTCGATTGACTCCACATTTATATTTGTTACAATAGATGTTTCTCCTCAAATCTAAATCTCTACTGTAGAGCTTCCTAAGTTAGGTTTTGCATAATAATTCCTGGAAGAAATCGGAAGATGATAACAGTAAGTTCTGTGAATGCAATCCTGTGCGATCCTAAATTTATATTAGCAGAACCAGTATCCACTCTTTCCTTTTTCAACAGTTGTCAGCAATAACAAGTAATTGTTGATTGTGTCACTTTTATTAACTGTAGAATAGTTGTCTATCTGGAACTACTGCGGTTGGCTTACAGCTAGCTGCACTCACAGTTGGGCTATTGATCTCTGTTGAGATCACAGTAATTGAGTAGCAGAAGAGTCTGAGATAAATCCATTACAATTGAGACATTCAGTGACACACCTTCCCGTTTTACTCTTCCAGTTTCTTCTCCTCATACTCATCTTCTATTCATATGAGGGCAACAGGTCTTACTTTCATGTATTGGTTTGATGATTCATAATTTTGTTGCATATCAATATCTGATCAAAGTAACAACGTCATCATTCATGTAGAATATATTCAGTGCCAAAGATTACAGTATACTGTATACATATTGCAAATTATACTCCCTGCATTCTTCTGTATGGACATCTTCCACTGTTCACGATTCACTTCATTTTTTACTATCTGGCTTCAACCTCCAGTGAATGAAAAATGACAGTAAAATATCTTACCACATAGGCATTCTTTCATATCCATCAAAGAAACACACGAATCCTCAATTCTTGAAGATTCATCAAGTAAACTTCTTTATAAAAACATGTTTAGCACAGACTTCTCCTTAAACTGAGGAGTGAGAGCCATCAATCCATCTAGACTATTGTAATTGTGCGGTAGTTTTTCCACGTGATCTTTAGTTTAGTATTATTTTTTCTCAGCATCCTATCCTTTGTATGCTATTTTTGAAGTACATTCAACATCTCAAATACAATCATTCTGTTTGGAAAATACTTCTTTTTGCTTGCTATATCATTAAATCTACACAAGAAGAAAGTTATTCTTCGCAAGGACAATACCAAAATGTTATCTGATATCTGCACAGTACACATGTTTTCAACTCAATTAGGAGAACACTGCATAGTTTTCCAAGTGCAAAGAAAGTTCTCTAAATTCAGAATTTTCACATTCTTATTTCCTCGACCACAAGATGATTAATAACACGAGCATGTTACATGATTTGATATCTCTGCAAAATCTTCAGAGCAGATCTATTTCTTACGCATGAAGTGTGTGGTGCCCCAGATCGTGGACTCATTGTTGTTCTTCAGGAACATCTATCTGCCTACCCATACCAAGTGCTTTCACAACTCACCAGCTCCAATTGCTACATTACTGTCCTTAAGCTAAATAAGTTATCTCTTTGGAAAGGCACATTTTCAAAGGCTGCAATCTTTCTTGATTGCATTTACAGTATATAGAACATGTATGGTATTCGCAGAGAAGTTATTTCATGTTATCTGTAGTTCTTTGGTTCTAGGCCAGTTTAACTTGTCATTTTCCTTTTACTCTTGTCTTGAAAGTTGTGTCAGTAAGCAAACATTTAAGATCATAGGGAATGCACTGTACCTCATACAGAAATTTTCATATTGAGTGAAACAGCAATTTCAGAAGGTCCATATAATTTCATGTTTTCTGGCAATACCGGTACTATGACTGAGGTCTCTTTTCCTGACCTACCATCAAATATCTGTTCTTCATTCTTTATCTTGAAGTAATTGATCCATACCCTCTGTCTGTTATATTTCTTGAAGTTATTGGTGTATGTTACTAGTTTGATGTAATAGAAAATCTTTACTGGATCAAAAGTGTTACTGAGCAAAATTAATGAATGTTTAGGAGTCCACTAGAAGTAAATACTAATTTTATCCAAGGAGATTGCAATTCTCACCAATAACCTTTACTTACGATTCATTAATATATGTTCCACAAACAACTGAAGAAACATTTCTAACATACAACCAATTTCAAGTCCACATAGCCGTATCTGACCATTAATTACTGATCTTAGTTTCATTCCTGCTCAGTTGATGGTATTTTCAAACTAGGTGGTCAAATAAATCAAACATTGAGGTCTTCTGAATCATGTAAGACCCATAATAGTCTATTCTCAACTCTCTTTGTAAGTTTTATTGCTGGATTTTTATTTGATAGATTTAAGTATATCCAATATTTTCACCCATTGGAAGAAATATGCCAGCTCAATAAAGTTTCTGCAGCCAATGAACTCCAAGACAATAATTAAGGACAGTAAATGAGCTACTGGAGTTAGTACCAACAGCACATTGGAACCTTCAATTTGTGTGTTTTGCAGAGTTCCTATCAACTGTATGCATATATGCAATGGGGTACCACCCACATGTTGGATTTCCACGCATGAACAACCTACGGATCGAGGATGCTGTGTCTCCTAGCGGCATCATCCAGTAGATCAAACAACCATTTCACAGCTGGTGGCAATGCATCATTTGCAGTCAGAATGGTGTTGAAGAAATCATCAACAAACTTTTGGATAGTTCCTTTTGTCGAGAGCAACCTTGTGAGGAAGATCTCTGGAATTGCTTTGTGGGTCCGTTCTGAAGTCTTATTATTCTGATAATGATGCTCATCAATAGGCCTCACTAGGTGACAAATGCGCAAGTTCGAACTTGATTCCACATCACCATTGGCTGTTATGATAGGTGAAAGTGAATTGGTGAAGTATGTGCCAGTACCTGGAAAAGACAGAAGATGTGTTATAAATACCATAGTACAAGAGGAATCTGAAATACATCCTTTACATAAATTGTGTGCATATTAGAAATCAGTATAAACTAGCAGGCTGAACTCCTCTCTGTGTTAGTGGGGAATTATGAAGAAGCAATGATCATCACTCATTGCTTTGTAATCAACCACTAAGAAACATTTAGCTCTCAAAATGAGAAAAGCAGGCAGAGCACTTATTCTTGAAAGTTTACACAGTAATTTAGCATTGCATTTAAAATAAAAGTTTTAATATTGCTCTTCATTAGGTTATTACAGGCTGCATTCCCATCACTTCATACATGTAATGAGTAAACCTAAAATTTTAGGCGAAAACCTATTTTAACCTGATAGTTCACATGATAAAAGTCGCATGTACATGCCCAAAATTTAGTGCTTCTATGTTTCTGAAATATGTCCCACTTTACATTGGAACCCATGTTTGCCTATTTTTTATTTATATTTTAATTTAAACAATAAAACATACATACTTTGTATCATCTTAGAATAGGGTGACCAGACGTCCCATTTTTAACGGGATTGTCCCTTCTTTCAGTAGTTGGTCCCGTTGTCCCGACAAATCTTTGATGGGACGCAAAATGTCCCGTTTTCTTAACATTCGTCCCGTTAAATCCCGTTTTCTTGAGATATTTTAATGTGTGCGCAGTTTTGCGTACATGCTTTACTTAATTCATTTGTTTTTCTGTATCCCAAGATTCAAATATTATCCGAGAGATACTTCGTAGAAAGTATCGCCAATCAACCAACACTATAATTCTCTTTCCTAGGGTAATTTCGCAAATAATTCTCTTTCATAGGGTTAATTTTGTAGGCTGTGGTTGGCATACATGCCGATGCATGCGGAATAACAAATTTGTAACATAACACCATTGTTGCGTGCGAGGGAAACTTTGTTTTATTGTAAGTAATGGTGCTTGATACATAAAACTTCACGTTTAACGTCTTATAATGTTTACAAGCATGCGTCTTTCAGTACTCTATAGTTACTAATCGTGACGAGTTGTTCGGCAATATTTTATCAATAGTTGAGAATGTCGAAACGAAAGTGTAATTTCACGGATGTATTAAAGGAAAACTTTCCTTTTCTTAAGGAAGATCAAGACTAAATAGTGTGTACTTTATGTAAAGGTGCGTTTTCTATCGATCATGGCGGTCGATCGGACATTTTCCAACATACACAAAAGAAGAAGCATAAAGTGGCAGAGGCTGCTAAGAGTTCAAGTCATAAATTAACCTCCTTCATGACAACACAAGGGAAAGAGGATGAAGAAGGGAAATGTCTTGCTGCTTTAGAAGGTGTGTTTACTTTTCATATGGTTAAACATAACCACTCCTTCAGATCGATGGATTGCACATCAACTCTTATGCGTTCTTTATTTGAAAGGAAGTTTACATGTGGGAGAACCAAGTGTGAGGCCATCGTAGTTAATGTCTTAGCTCCTTTTGCGTTAAGCGAAATCACCAGTGACTTGCAAAATGCCAGATATGTATCAGTTATGGTTGATACTTCGAACCACAACAACTTGAAATTAGTTCCAGTACTTGTAAGGTATGTCGTACCAAATAAAGGCGTTCAAATCAAATTTCTTGAGTTTCAAGCACTTTCCGGGGAAACAGCAGAGATGCTAGAAAACCACATTCTTCACAACTTGGAACAATACAAGTTAACTGACAAAGTTATTGCTTTCTGTGGTGATAACTGCAACACCAACTTCGGTGGGGTTGGAAGAAAAGGCACCAACAATGTTTTTTTTTAAGTTAAGACAGGGGATAAATGAAAACATTTTTGGAATAGGTTGTGCTACCCACATTGTACACAAAGCTATGCAGACAAGTGCAGACATTTTACCTATTGATGTTGACACAATTGTTAATAAAGTGTTCCAGTATTTTCACATTTATGCTGTTCGAGTGGCTGAATTGACGAGCTTCTGTGAGTTTGTGGATGTTGAATACAAGCAGATGTTGGGAAGTGTAAAAACAAGATGGCTTTCTTTACAACCAGCTGTTAACAGACTTATTGATATGTTTGATAGTCTCAAGTCTTATTTTCTTTCAAAAGGAAAGTGTCCTAGAGTGCTAAAAGACTTTTTCAGTAATCCACAATCCTTACTTTGGCTTCATTTTGTTAATTCACAAATCAAGGTGTGTGCAACACAATAAAGAAAATTGAGAAAGACAATATATGTGGCAGTGAAGTTGCTAATGAATTACATGCCTTGAAAAATATGCTTGCGTGCAGGAAGGACCAGAAGTTTTGAACATCCATAATGATCTCTTTACTAAAGTAATTAGAAGATGACTATGATCAATGATCATAAATTTACGGAGTCTGCGAACAGTTTTTATGTCACTTTCCTTCAATACATGGAGAACTGGACACTACCCTTCGATAAACTGAAAGAACTTCAGTGGGTTCAGCTGAATAGTCCTCCATTGTGGAATGAGGTTCAGCAGTGTGTGCAGTGGATTGCAGAAATTGACAGTCATTCAGAAAAAGTAATTGATGAAGATGAACTATTTGATGAAGTAAGACATGTACAAAACATTTTTTAAGCAAAAAGTGAAACCTGGAAGATAAATGGTTCAGCAACTGAAAATAAGTGGGTTGAGATATTTAGTGTTATGGACAGGGAAAACATTGAATACAAAATGTATTGTGTGTCTTGTGACCTTTGCTTTGACGATTCCAGGAACTAATGCAGCCTTAGAGAGAGTGTTTTCAATTATCAATTGTATGTGGTCAGATGAAAAGAACAGGCTCAATGTTGAAACTGTTAAGGCAATGATCATGACCAAGACACATTTTCGTGATGTATCTTGCTCAAGTTTCTATAAATTTTTGTTAGAACACCCAAACCTTTTGAAGGAAATTCATAACTCTTTAAAGTATATAAAAAGAAAAGACTGACCCAGATATTGGATGTGAATCGGTTTTCTTGGTCAAGGATTCAATATAGCCTATAAGTGATATTTTTTAAAATTTATCTGTTAGGTTGTATAATTTTTAGAATATGTTTGAGAGTGACTATATAGACGTGATTTAAGAAATGCAATATACTATAGGGTAGAGCGGGGCTATTCCGCTCATTTCAAATTGTAAACATTATAAATCAAAAACTATACATTTTTCTAAGATGGAACCAACAGCAAAGCACGCCTTATTTATTGCTTATTACATACGAATATTGTCAAAATACAGTTATAAAAATATACCGGCTTGATGAAATAAAATATAAATCAAAGCAAAAATGAAAATCACAAATTTAATGGGGCTATTGCGCCCATGCTTGGGGCTATTTCGCTCACTGTAATGATGTCCTTTTCTCAACGGCATTTACCACAAATGAAGTTTTTCCTTCCTGTAGCCCCAACATAGATGTCATGATACCAAGTTTCACACTCCTTGCATTGTATCCAACCACCCTTTAATGATGACTGAGCGGTATAAAAAGTTACGCCACAAAATCCACATGGTGTTTCTTCCTTGTCAAAGTCTTTTGGTCGTACGGATTGAAGGTCCCGGTCATTTGTCTTGCAAATGTCTCGAAAATGTTTTTGGCAACCTTTTCTTTACGGGCCTTATCAAATTTTAAGCTCCGTTTTGCCCTTCGAATCTGTTCTGGTGTGCATCCAAATCCTCTTGCTGCCAAGCATTTTAGCCGGGAGGCTAAATCCGTCTCCTCTTGCACACTAAATGCTGTGGGATGACCCGGTGGTTTGTCCACTATGGTTTTCTAAGGTTTCTTGTCGTTTACGCAAATGAACACGATTTTAAGTGTTGAATAAGGCACAATGCAGAGCCCAGCTGCACCTCTCATGCTCACATCACCTCGTAATATACTTGAAATAGCCCGGTCAATAACTTCCTCCGTCCATTTTCGAACTGGCCCTTTCCTTTTATACGTCCGTACCATCTCCAACGTAACATGAAAGAGATACTAATCTGTTATCTGAAATAATTTGGTTGCAATATTATAACAAGAGAGAAGTCTTGGCTGAGCGGAGTAGCCCCCATATTTCTGGGCGGAGTAGCCCCAATTACTGGAATTTACAATAGCGCGTCTTGTGATGGCTGTGACCAAGGAAACTCGCTACCTGCTATGTCCAGATGTAACTTAACCTTCAGACTGCCAGGCGCCACACTTCCGGGGGGAAAAAGCCGCTACTCTGGACACTAATTCTTAAGTTGCAAGCACAAATTCTTAATGACGACAAATTCCACAACATAAACAACATACCTTGCAGTATTCGTCCTTTGTTTTACTCAACACTCAAGCTGTCACTCTCAAACAAACGATAGATGTAGTAGCACAGAGACCGAGGGTCACACTGAACACAAAGGGCAATATCAGATGAGCAGGGTGGCTGCTCAGTGCAACGTCAAGCTTATTTTGAGCGGGAAAGCCTCGTGGGCGAAATAGCCCCGCCGTACCCTATCATGTTTTAGTGAATAAAATATTTGTTTTGAAATTAAATATCATAAATATTGCACAAATGGCCAATTATAGGATCCGCTTTCTCGACAGACAATAATTGACGGGACATGCCTGAGTGTCCCTTTTTTTCATTATCAGAATCTGGTCACCCTATCTTAGAAGGACATTTTCCCCACAAGTATTCTTGTTTTACCTTCCACTATTCTACTTGGTCAGTAAATGAATCTGTGACAAACATGGGATAGATGTAGTTTTAATACAGCTACATTTAATGGAAAGTAATAATTTGGTAGAGTAATGGTTTCAAACATGTACATTAGTGTCATTTATCTACAGTCAGTTATTGCTGAAACAATATTTTTTGATCAAGTCAACTTGATCGACCAGAATCATTGTTATTGTTAACAATTGCTTTTAGTGTAATTTGTGTGCTACAAATAGCTGACAGCCCTCTCATACACTGCATCGTAATCATTGTGATGATTCCTTTAGATGCCTTTCAAGCTGTAGCCAGGCATCCTTGCCATATAGCTCTTACTTGTGATACGATTGAGTTGGTCCCCTCTTTGATCCTGCCATATGATGGTTCTTAGTTGTAACATGATTGAATTGGTCCTCTTCTTTGATCATTCAGATTTGTGGCACTGTGTTTCTCACCACTTTTATCAATCCAATTATAAAATTGTTTTTTCCCCCTTTCTTTTTAAATTATAAAACTGATTTGAACCCTAAGTGTAAGAGTAGGAAAATACTCCACCCTTTGAGCCCACACCTGAATTCATTGCAGTCCAAACTCAAGGGAAGATCCCTGCTGACACAACTACTCTTAGAGTACCGGTAGCCATCCTCTGATGACTATTCTATGCAATCTCTGTTTAGAATAGCTGATCATTTTATTGAAAGGTGCCAAGTCACCACCTCATTGAAGGGGTGTGAATGAAGATGGGATCCACCCACAAAGAGAGAATTAACAATCATCAACACGCAAGGCTAGGATTTCTCTTTGCTCCTTGGTTTGTGACCAAATTACCGTATTTATTTTGATGATATATTTTGTTATTTTGCATGGTCACAGTTCTCAAAATGAAATAAAATTCAGTCCCTGTCACAGGCCATGTGAGTGAAAACTAGCATTACTAGCCCAGCTGTATCTGGTACAGTGCTTCATGATGATTAAATACAAGAATGATGAGGAATTACTGAGTTCAATAATTCATCATCATCATCTTGTACAGTTTCCAGCCCCAGGCTGGGTCTGTTTGGAACATAAGCCTCGCCACTTAGTCCTTTCTTCCCACCACCTCTCCGCTGTCACTCTGGTCCAGTCCTCGCCTCTCTTCTTGACAAATTCCTCCACTCCTTTCAGCCATCTCTCTCTTGGTCTTCCCCTTGGTCGTTTCTTCTGCATCTGCATCTCATGTATCCTCTTGGGAATCCTCTTCTCATCCATTCTCTTTAAGTGTCCATACCACCTCAGTCTTGACGTCTCAATCCTACCTTGCAAGGGCTCCTCTTTCACCATTTCCCTGACCTTTTCATTCCTCAACCTGTCTCTTCTTGTTACTCCGATCCTACTTCGCAGGAACTTCATTTCACCTGCCTGTATTCTGCTTATGTCTCTTTTCTTCATTGTCCACGTTTCTGAAGCATAGGTCAGTATCGGGATATAGTAGCTTCTGTATAACACTTCCTTGCTTTTTTGTGGGACATCTTTATTCCACACTAAGCTCCTAATGCTTCTCAGAAATGCTTCTGCCTGTGTGCCACGTTCCGTAATCTCTTTGTCATTTCTCCCATTTTCCTCCACTAGACTTCCCAAGTACTTGAGACTCTCCACCTTCTTCAGCTGTCCACCTCCAAGTGTTATCCCACTCATTGGTCTGTCCTTTTTCCTGGTCGTTAACAGGATCTCACATTTACTGATGTTGAACTTCCATCCGTACTCTCCCACTGTTTCTTCCCAAGCCTTCAGTTGCTCCTGAATTTCCTCCTCCTTGTTTCCTCAGACCATGAGATCATCTGCAAACACCATTGCTTTCATCTTATCTTCTCCTATCTTTCCTGCTATCCGTGTCATTACCTCGTCCATAACCACAATAAAGAGAAGGGGTGACAGCGCACTACCCTGTTTCAGGCCACTCATTTGTCTGAACCAGTCTGTTCTTTCCCCTCCAACTTTCACACAACTCACACTTCCACAATACATCTCCTTCACTCTACCTACAGTCCCTTTTTCCACTCCCATGTTTTCCATTGCTTCCCAAACCTTCTCCCTACACACACTATCAATAATTGAAAATGAAAATCCACAGCCTGCTTCCAGTCTCCGACCGGGTCAGGAATGGAATGAATGGAGCCCCTAACTAGCGGCGAGGATATGAACTGTGCCGGCTGCCGAGGCCTGACGCACTCCTCTGGGGCAATGATTAAATGAATGACAGATGAAATGAAATGATAGTGGAGAGTGTTGCTGGAATGAAACTTTGACAGGGAAAACCGGAGTACCCGGAGAAAAACCTGTCTGCCTCCGTTTTGTCCAGCACAGATCTCACATGGAGTGACCGGGATTTGAACCACGGACCCAGCGGTGAGAGGCTGGCGTGCTGCCGCCTAAGCCACGGAGGCTCTACTATCAATAATTAATGATGATAATTTTTACCAGATGAAGGTGGAAGCAGCCATAAAGATATGACAGCGCTTGTTGTTGGTTAGACAAGAACAGGACACATAATAAAAAAAATAACAGTTACAGCACATATTTCCAACCTATAATACATTTCTTTGACCTGACTGACAGTGGAGTACAGAATGTTGTTGTTTGAGTCTTCAGTCTTTTGACTGGTTTGATGCAGCTCTCCATGCGTCCCTGTCCTGAGCTAATCGTTTCATCTCTACATAGCTACCACACCCTACATCCGAGGCAATCTGTTTAACATATTCTAACCTTGGCATACCCCTACAGTTCTTGTCCTCGACCCTTCCTTCCATAACTAAGCTTGCTATTCCTGGGCGTCTTAGTATGTGTCCTACCAACCTATCTCTTCTCTTCATTAGCAGTCGCCAGAAACATCTCTCCTCTCCCACTCGCCTTAATACCTCTTCGTTTGTAACCCTATCTACCCATCTGATCTTCATCATTCTCCTGTAACACCACATTTCAAATGCCTCAATTCTCCTCTTTTCTGCTGCACCAATAGTCCAAGTTTCACTTCCGTAGAGCGCCACGCTCCAGACAAAGGCTTTCAAAAATGACTTCCTAATACCTAAATCTATATTCGATGTCAACAGATTCCTTTTTTGTAGAAAGGCTTTCCTTGCCTGAGCCAACCTACTTTTTATATCCTCTTTGCTTCGTCCATCACTGGTTATTCTGCTTCCTAAGTAACAGAAGTCTCCTACTTCCTTCAGCTTTTCACCTGCCAATTTGATCTCCATAGAGGTTTCTGATTTATTTCGGCTGCATTCCAGTATTTTTGTTTTACATTTATTAATTTTCATCATGAAGTCCTTCCGTAAGACGGAATCCATACCATTCAAAAACTCATTCAAATCCTCAGGCTTGTCGGCCAAGATGACGATGTCATCAGCAAATCTCAGAGTTGAAATTATTTCTCCTTCAATCTTCACTCCCACTTTAAATTTTTCTCCAATTTCCTTCATTGCTTGTTCAATGTAAAGATTGAAAAGTATGGGTGATAAGTTGCAGCCTTGCCTTACACCTTTCTGAATACCAGCTTCTCTCTCATATCCTTCAGCTCGAATGACTGCTGTCTGGTTTCTGTATAGATTGTATATCACCCTCCTATCCCTGTACTTCATTCCAATTGATTTCAAAATGTCAGACAATTTAGTCCAATCAACGTTATCAAAAGCCTTTTCTAAGTCTACAAATGCCATGAACGTTCTCTTATCTTTCCTTATTCTACCTTCCAAAATCAGCCTAAGACTTAGTACAGCTTCCCTTGTTCCTACATTTCTCCTGAAACCAAACTGGTCTTCACCCAACTCCGTTTCGATCTGGCTTTCAATCCTCTTGTAAATTATTCTAGACAGGATCTTTGAAGCATGAGTAATCAAGCTGATTGTACGGTAATCTTCACATCTGTCAGCTCCCACTTTCTTTGGTATAGGGATGATAACATTCTTCTTGAAATCAGGGGGTACCTCACCTGTCTCATAAATCCTACACACCAAGTGAAATAACCTGATCAGACCTTCATCTCCTATGCAGCGTAGCAACTCAATCGGTATATCATCTATGCCTGGTGCTTTGTTCCTGCCTAAGTCCTCTAATGCTCTGTCAAATTCTGATCTCAATATTAAATCTCCTTTTGCATCCTCATCAATTTCCTCCTCCCTTTCCATTACATGATTCTCAATCTCCTTTCCCTTATACAAGCACTCTATGTAAGCTTTCCATCTCTCAAGCTTCTCTTCCCTATCTGTTAGAGGCTTTCCATTTGTGTCCCTAATATTACAGCACTTAGTCTTCTTTTCCCCAAAAGTATTCTTAATCCTTCGATAAGCTGTGTCTACTTATCCTAATTTCAGACACTTTTCTATACCTGCACATTTCTCTTTCAACCATTCTTCTTTTGCTTCCTTGCACTTCTTTTTAACCTCATTTCTCAGACGTCTGTATTCTGCTTTCCCCTCTTCATCTCTTAGATTCTTGTGTTTCCGCCTTTCATCCATCAATTCTAGTATATCCTGAGTGATCCACGGTTTTCTACCTATTCTTTCTTTCCTACCAATGTTTTCTTCTGCGGATTTTGTTATTTCATTCTTCAAAAGTGCCCATTCGTCTGCAATTGAAGTTTGTTTAGGGGTTTTGATTAGTCCTTCCTTTATACTCTTCTTGAATCTTTCGTTTACATCCTTTACTTTCAGTCTGTCTATTGCCCACCTTTTTGGCTTTTGACATTTCTTCAGTTTCTTCAACTTTAATCTGCATTTCATTACAACCAGATTGTGGTCAGAGTTTATGTCAGCACCAGGATATGTTTTACAATCCAAAATCTGGTTTCGAAACCTCTGCTTGACCATAATGAAGTCGATTTGGTAACGCCCTGTATCTCCTGGTCTCATCCATGTGTATATTCTTCTATTGTGGTTATTGAATAAGGTGTTAGCTATGACCAACTCATGTTCGGTGCAGAATTCCATCAGCCTGCTTCCTCGATCATTCCTTTCACCTAATCCGAAATCTCCTACTATCTTCCCTTCTCTCCCTTTTCCTACCACAGCATTCCAATCTCCCATTACTATAACATTTTCATCACCTTTGATATACCTCAGAATGTCATCTATTTCTTCGTAGACCTTTTCAACATCCTCATCATCAGCTTGACTGGTAGGCATATAGACTTGTACCACTGTGGTGCACGTAGGTTTAGTATTGATTTTTGCTACAATAATCCGTTCACTGTATTGCTCATAATATTCTACCCGCTGTCCAAGTTTCCTACTCAATATGAGACCAACTCCTGCTTGGCCATTGTTTGATTTAGTGCTAATGACCCTATAGTCTCCTGACCAAAAGTCCTGTTCTTCCTGCCAGCGCATTTCACTAATCCCAACCAAATCCAACCTCAACCTATCCATTTCCCTTTCTAAATTTTCTAACTTTCCACTTCCTAGCAGACTTCTAACATTCCACAGAATAAGGCAAGGATAAAAGAAAATTGCTACCCCTGAAATTTCAATTTGCACCTAAAAATCCCCATTATCCCTTCCAACTCCTCAATCATTACTTTAAAACTGGAGCAACCCTTTAGAGGATGTTTCATTCCAAGGAATGCTGGGCTAATAATCATCTAATGATACGCCTCAAGAGTGATCTCTACTTTTTATGTCCATTAGATGTCTCTTATATAAACAGACTGTAAAATACAGATTATTCTTGGTGCATTTCTTGAAAGGGTAATAAGAACTATTTCAGCTTGATTAAACAATTCCCAGCACTAGCAGTTAATATTGCAAATTGGAATATAGGCCTAGCTCTTATAGGGGTTAATGTTGAAATCAAGAAATAACATTGTTGATGAAGTAACACCAGCATTTACCTAATACAGTGCATAAAGATACGAGTAAATAGCATACCAGTTTGAAATTGATCTAACACCCTAATTTTAAAAAGTAACATTTTGTGGCATAGTGAATTTTAAACTTTGCAGTAAGTCAGTAGATATGATAAAAATTGAGCTAGTTCAAAATTAATAAGCACAGCAACCTAATACAAACATGATCAGGACTGAATACATTTATTGTTTCTGATAAACAGCATAAGCATTTTGAAAATGAATTAAGATTAGGATGTTTACTAAACTCTTATGGTAATACAGAGAGGTTAGTTTGGATGTATCGGAGACCCTCGCTAGCCCGCTCGCCCACGGCGCGAGCCTGTCTCCCGCCAGGCACTTTGCCGTTATGCGGCGCTCGCGCGGCATTGAGTCATTGGGTATAGGAATTTGTACTTAAATTTGTACTTCGATGTGATCCTTGACCAATTTTTTGACGAACTGACTTACGGAGAGCGATTGTCAACTTATTTTCAACAAGATTCTGCCACTGCTCACACTGACGAAGCATCCATGACAGAATTGCGTCGCAATTTTGGTACTAGGATTATAAGTCGGAACGTGTGGCCCCCGCGAAGCCCAGACTTATCACCATGTGACTTTTATTTGTGGGGGACGCTTAAAAATAGAGTGTATGCGAGAAAACCTCCACTATAAATGAGCTTAAAGACTATATTACAGCTGAAATACAGTCAATCGGTGCTGAGGAACTTCAGAGAGTACATGCCAGTTTCATAAAAAGGTGCCAGCGATGTGTAGCAGTGAATGACGAACATTTTCAGCACCAGCTGTGAACTAGGTGGGTACAAATTCCTATACTCAATGACTCAGTGCCGCGCTGGCGCCGCATAACGGCAAAGTGCCTGGCGGGAGACAGGCTCGCGCCGCGGGCGAGCGGGTTAGCGAGGGTCTCCGATACATCCAAACTAACCTCTCTGTACAATACAATGGGTAATTAATTAATCACTCAAGTAAAAGTGATGGTCTTTATAACAACATGCTTGTTCATAGATGGTGATTTCAGGTCTTCATCATCATCATCTTCATCATCATCTTGCACAGTTTCCAGCCACTGGCCGGGTCTGTTTGGAACACAAGCCTCTCCAACCTTCCCACCATCTCTCAGCCTCCACCCTTGTCCAGTTTTCTCCTCTCTTCTTCACGCTTTCTTCCACCCCCTTCAGCCACCTGTCTCTTGGTCTCCCTCTTGGTCTCTTTACTTCCCACTTCGTCTTGTGTATCCTCCTGGGTATACTCTTCTCCATTCGTTTTACATGTCCATACCATCTAAGTCTAGATTTCTCTTTACCATCTTGTAATGGTTCCTCCTTCATTAATTCTCTGGTCCTCTCATTTCTTATTCTGTCCCTCTTTGTAGCTCCAATACTGCTTCTCAAGAACCTCATCTCACTGGCCTGTATTTTGCTCTTCTCCCTTCCTTTCATAACCCAGGTCTCCGAGACATACGTCAGGATAGAGACATAGTACGTCCGATATATGATCTTTTTGCTGTTCTGAGGGACATCCTTGCTCCATAACATGCTTCTCACACTCCTACGGAATGCTTCTGCCTGTCTCCCCCGCTCATTTATTTCTCTATCGTTTCTTCCATTATCTTGTATCAGGCTTCCCAGATACTTGAAACTCTCCACTTTCTTCAGCTGTTCCCCACCAATTGTTAGTCCTGTTGTGGTTCTCTCCTTCTTCCTTGTTGTGATCACCATCTCATTCTTATTTATGCTAAATTTCGTCCCATACCCTTGTATTATTCCTTCCCACCCGTCCAACTGTTCCTGTACCTCCTCCTCATTGTTTCCCCAAATAATCAAATCATCTGCAAACACCATTGCTTTCATCTTTCCTTCCCCAATTACTTGTGCCACTTGGGTCATTATGTCTTCCATCACCACAATGAAAAGTAACGGTGACAGTGCACTTCCTTGTTTCAGGCCGTTTCTCCGTTCCAACCAGTCCGATCTTTCTCCTCCCACTTTCACACAGCTCATGCTTTCCTTGTACATCTCCTTTATCCTCCTTATACTGTAGTCCATTTTTCTACTCCTCTATCCTCCAGTGACTTCCATACTTTGTTTCTGCATACACTGTCATATGCTTTCTCGATGTCCAGAAAGGCCATCAGTAGATCTGTTCCATACTAATAGTGCTGTTCTTGTAACTGCCTTACAGCAAAAATCAAATCCACTGTGGAACTTCCTGCTCTGAAGTCATGTTGTTCTTCCCTCATCCCTCCTTCTATCCTTGTCCTAATTCTCCTTTCCAAAACTTTCTCAAACATCTTTGCACAATGACTCATCAGTGTTATTCCCCGATAGTTTCTGCATTCTGTTCTACTATCTTTCTTGAAGATCGGGACAATTATTCCCTTTTTCCAGTCCTCTGGGGTCTTCCTTTCTTTCCATGCTGTCTTCATCACTCGGTACAACCATTGTATCCCCACCTCTCCTGCTGCTCTCACCATCTCCACACTCAACTCATCCACACCCAGTGCCTTCCCTCCTTTCATCTTCCTCACTGCATCTTCCACTTCTTTCCATGTTAAGTCCTTTTCTGTTTGCAGTTCATCTTCCTCTTCCCCGATTTCTTCCTCCTCGCCGTGGTTTCCATTTGGGTTCAGGAGTTCTTCAAAATATTCTTTCCACATTTTCTTCAGTTCTTCCCTATTTTCTATCTCTTGTCCCCTTTTGTTCACCATTCTAACATAATCCGTAGGATCCTTCCGCTCTTATTCTTCACCATCCCATACAGGACCTTTTTTGTACCTTCACTATCCTCCTCCATCATCTTTGTCCACTCTTCCATCCACTTTCTTCTCTCCTCAGCCACTACTCTCTTTGCCTCCTTCTTTCTTTTCTGGTACTCTTCCCTTGTCTCTACCGTCCTATTTTGATACCACCTCCTAAAGGCTCTATTCTTTTCCCTTACTATTTCTTTTGTCTTCTCATTCCACCATGGTGTTTCCTTCCACCTCTTCTTACTACATGTCCTCCCACATACTGCTTCTGCTGCACCTACCAGTGTCTTCTTAAATCTAGCCCATTCCTCTTCCACCCCTCTTTCTTCATCTGTTGGAATTCCTTCCTTTACCATTTTGAGGTACTCGACCCTTCTATCTCCTTCTTTCAGTTTCCATATCCTTATACGTCTTTCCTGGTTCTCAGTCCCTTTCTTCTCCTTAGTCCCTCTCAGGTTCATTACCAGCAATCGATGGTCGCTATCCAGGTTCTCCGATGGTATAACCTTAATGTCCGTGATGTTCTTATTTAATTCTTCCTCATACACTCTTACCATTTTTAAAGTTTAAGTTCTTTCTTGGGCCTGTTTACCACCTCTTGAGGGATGCAGTATTTTTGTATTTGTCTGTTGGCACAGGCTAGAGTAAAATGTGGCCTTTTCACCGATGTCTCAGCCTCATTCGTGGCTGTGATTACTGTATATGGAAGCTACTGAGGTATGAGTTGTGCATTCAGGACATTTGGATGCTGTGAAAGGTTCTACTCATAAGGTCAGTGCTGTTGTTCTGACTCAGCAAGGAAAGCAATGGCAAACCATCTCACTCCTCACCTTGCCTAGTACACCTTATTATAGTGCTGCCTGTGGTTTTGTGGGTTTCTTCTACATAACCTATGATGGCGCTTTTTGACAATCGAACCAACCTCCGTGCTGACTACCTAACAGACAGACCAGTTCTTTTTAAAATTGTTTAAAATTTCTTTTTGTAAAAATCTGTCGGCCAATTATTTTCACATACTGTAATCCACGTGCATTTATCTATGCATTACACGTGACTTGTGCCAGCTACAGGAAATATTGAACAATAAAGGTGTAGTGAATTACAAAGGATGCACATATGATAGCACGGCAAGTCCATCTGTAGCCCCAGAAAATAATGCTAAGTCCCTTCCTCCTTTAGTTCCAATGTTAATAAGATATACTGCTATTTGCTGTTGCAAACAGGGTATCCAGTTATTCACAGACCAATAAGGAGCAAGTTTATCGAGCATTGTCATTGTCCCATTATTGTTATTCCACTGCCAGCTGCCACTTGGTGAATAAGGCAAGCCTGACTATAGCCCACTTTATTCTAACAATCAGCAAATTGGCAACACTGAACTACAACAATATTGTCCCCACATGCTCCCATCCCACACGGGGAGCTATAAAGTGCCAGTTGTGACAGCAGCTCAGAGTCATTCGAGTTGCATGTTGTATGTGATATTGTCGATTGCGTAACGGAAACATGACCTTCGGATATTTTCGGCATAGCTCGGATGCCCTCGTCTCGTGCCATACAACAGACCAACCGTAGTTGAGGCTCAATCTTGCAAAGTTTGTGGTTTCCCCCCTAGATCCCATATTTATAGAAGATGTCTGGTATCAAATGTCTGCGATATTTATACTGATTTTAGCACTTCTATACTCCCTTAGTAACAAAACAAAGTCATGATATGATATCTAAAAACTATTTTACTGCTGCTAATGCAACTTTTATAAACTAGTGTTGGCAAACTTGTGAGCTTTGTTATGGATCTTTCAGGCTAACTTAAAATTAAATTAGATTTGGCAATCCTAAAGCTTTTATTTAGTTGAGTATTTTTGTTGAACACCAAAGGCATAATCTCCAAAATCAAGGAAATTATTATTTTTTAGTTGCAAAATTCTCACATGTTATGTCTGCCAATTTATGCTCTGTTTTCACGGTATGGACAGTACTTTTTGCCAATCTATTTGATATTTCTGTAAAAAAAAAAACTGGGCTTTTATAACAAAGTATTTATGGGAAAAAATCCCTAAAAACATATTTATCGCACTTTGTTGCATGTTCAGTTTTGTAAATTGTGGGCATACATGACCATAATAGTCAACAAATAGAAGAAAAAGTGAAATTCACATCTATCACATTTTAGGTTTTCCCATGTCTCTACTAATACATCATACCCTATATTGTCCTAGAAAAGTTAGTTATTGAGGTTCTCAGGGGCAGAACTACGAGGTCATCTGCCCCTTTTGTCCTAGAAAGATGCAAGGTAGAAGAGAAATGTAATTAATCTGCATACGCAGTACTGGTACTTACAATTCTGGCAAGGTTGTTAATAGTTGGCATTATAACTATCATTTTGGCGTGGAATGAGCGACATGACCGCAGACTCCTTCACTCCATAATGAGCCAAAGTATTTAGCTTTTTCCAACCACAAATTGATTGATTTTGTAGTTTGATCTTCATGCTGCAACGTCAAATGACCTCCTCTTCCATGCCTCCATTCTATTTTTGAAAAGAAATAGACTGTAATATTAATCATTAGAAATTTTATTTACAACAGTGAATGCCAATGGTGATCGAAAGTAAATTAACACATTTATACGCACATAAATAATTAGATCTACGTAAATGAGAACATACAACAAAAGAAACCTGTGACTAGGTATCGCTGAAATCCTACTCGTAATAACACAGTAAAATCTTAAATAACCGACACTCAAATAGTTCAGTATGCATTTTATAGCACTTTCCAAACACAAATTCCAACTTCATTAGCATGTTCTTTTGCTGTGATTCTATTGTATTACCTAATGAGACTGTTAATGCTTGTTATGCACACAATAGTGATTGAACAATTTGTTTACCCCTGCTTCGAATCATCAGTCATAACTGAGCTGCTTACTTAACCCTTTCCTTCTCAAAGCGCCCGGATATGAAAGTCACAGCTCCCTGCTAAAGCGCTCGTGTATGTTCTGGCTTTCTCCCGCCACCTCACCTATTGGTTTGGAATTAAAAGCAATTGTGAACTATAGGTAATGTGTCAGGCAGGCATAGGACAGCAGATGTCCTCACAGAATTGAATAGAAGCGATGTTAGTGATTCGTAAAACTGGTGTGGTAGTGATTTTCTGTATGAATTAGATGTTAAGGATCAGTTAAATGATAGTGACAGTGATATTGATGAGGATACAGTAAACCAGCATACTGTAAATGCCGGTGGTGATGGTGGCCTACAAACAAGCATTCAACCTTCCCTGTCTTTTACTCCGCCAGATGATTTTATTGGCGATGGGAGTAGACATTGGGAACTAAGGACTCCATGGAGCAGGCTACCGAGATGTATATATTAAAACCCCGGGCACTACAGCCCATGAAGGGGTCAGGCCTATCAAGCGACCGCTGCCCAGCCATTTGGCCTGCAGATATTGGGGTGACGCGTGGTCAGCGCGTCGGGTGCCCTCAGCCGTTGATCTTGGTTTTTGTGACCGGGGCGCTGCCTCACTGTCAGACAGCTACTCAATTTTCCTCACGAGGCTGAGTGCACCCCGTTCCAGCCCTCACGTCAGTTTTTAAAATCCCTGACGGAGCCGGGAGTCGAACCCAGGGCCTCCGGTTGAGAGGCAGGTGCGCTACCCCCAACACAACGGGGCCGGCGAGATGTATATATTAGCATATTTAAATTAGGATTGAGCAATTTTTGTACTGTGGACCAATGTGACTACTGTCGACCAAAGTATTATGTGTACTCGAGTTTGAAGGTTGTTTGTGACGTAACCAATAGACATACATAAAATCCAATAACATCATCATTTTCGTCGTTCTATTTTACGTTAGTTCATGTAGGTTTGGAATTTTTAGTTTATATTTTAATATTTTTTAGCGCAGTTGGAACACAAAAAGTGCCCGTTTTTAAGCGTGTTTCAACAATGCGTCACATTTAGGAATTATTATCTCAAAAACCCGTCATCAGATCGAATCCAAATTTTAACACAATATACATTGGAATGTTGTCTAACTGGTTTATTAATTTCAAAATTTTGCGTATCCAAGAAACAATGTTGTTATCATTTGTGTAAGGTAACGTTTTCTCGGCTTGGGGTGGTTGGAATATGTAGTTCTTGGTCGCGTTGTAATCCTTATACATCAAAACGTTATGCTGTATGACTTTAAAATACGTAAATTAATTCACTTATTTTATATCGGTTTATATTTGAACGGGGAAATACGACCTCGCCTCGCTCGGCAGTGATGGGCTCCATCTCAGCAACGCTGTACAGCTTACCCCGGAGCGGCCGGCTGGTGTATCATGCCTTATTTCCACGAACAAATACAAACCGATATGAAATAAGTGAATTAATTTACGTATTTCACAGTCATACAGCATAACTTCTTGATGTATAAAGATTACAACGCGACCAAGAGCTATATTTTCCAACCACCCCGAGCCGAGAAAAAGTTACCTTACAAATATGATAACAACTTTGTTTCTTGGACACACAAAATTTTGAAATTAATAAACTAGTTATACAATATTCCAATGTATATTGTGTTAAAATTTGCATTCTATCTGATGACGGGGTTTTGAGATAATAATTCTTAAAAGTGACGCATGGTTGAAACACGCTTAAAAACGGGCACATTTTGTGTTCCAACTGCGATAAAAAATATTAAAATATAAATTAAAAATTCCAAACCTACATGAACTAACGTAGAATAGAACGACGAAAATGATGATGTTATTGGATTTTATGTAGGTCTATTGGTTACTTCACAAACAACCTTCAAACTCGAGTGCACATAATACTTTGGTCGACAGTAGGCCTAATTCTGGGAGAAATAAAAATATGCTGAAGTGGTTCTGAACCAGGGACCTCAGGAAATAAAACGGTAAACAATGTAAATATTTGTACAGTTGTTCAAAACTGTGCAAATTCCATTACGGACACATTTTTTAAAACTTAGTTTCATAATTGTTTATGTGGCCAGATCGTAGTTTTAAAATTGTGACCGGAGGGCAGACTTCAAACCAAGGACCCCAGGTGAGTGAGATTTACTGTGAGTCATTGCAAGACTGTTGTAAAATTTCATTTTATTTCAATGTACTGTATAATATAGTTCCAATGTTATGTGCAAGGAAGCCTCCGTGGCTTAGGCGGCAGCACGCCGGCCTCTCACCGCTGGGTCCGTGGTTCAAATCCCGGTCACTCCATGTGAGATCTGTGCTGGACACAACGGAGGCAGACAGGTTTTTCTCCGGGTACTCCGGTTTTCCCTGTCAAAATTTCATTCCAGCAACACTCTCCACTATCATTTCATTTCATCTGTCATTCATTTAATCATTGCCCCAGAGGAGTGCGTCAGGCCTCGGCAGCCGGCACAGTTCATATCCTCGCCGCTAGATGGGGGCTTCATTCATTCCATTCCTGACCCGGTCGGAGACTGGAAGCAGGCTGTGGATTTTCATTTTTCATTATGTGCAAGAGTTTATACCCATGTGCACAGTACTTCATATTCTAAAATAATAGGGTGATTTCTGGGGATATCATGCCTGGAAATGCAACAAGGAAAGGGTTAAACATGATCAGGAAAAGAAATGTCCACAAATATTACACACAAAAATGAATTTCTGTGCTTTTGACACCTACCACAGTTAGGAAATGGATTACTATTCCCTTGTATTCAAGATGACTGTTTGATTGGTATATTTGCACAATACTTAACAATGGGAGACCACTGCTCTCTTCATGTGATCACAATGCATCAAAATGTATCAAAACATCATAGTGGGGCCCCCTATGTTTTGTGCCAAAGATGTAGCTATCAACCCATCAGCATTTTACTCAGTCCTCTGACTGGTTTTCATTTGCATGATCACTATAGTGTCTTATGTCTTGCTAACTGAAGTGATTTGGTATGTTTTGATTAAAGAATTCAGTTGTGACAGTCAACTTTATGGGTGTATAATCAGCAAACAGAGGTCTGTCCAAGCAAAACTTATGCTTGTCACCAAAGAGTGAGAGTGTTTGACACTTTAAGTACCTTGGGTGCAATCGGAATTAACAATGGGAACTCAGTCAAGAGATCAAGGCAAGAATTGAACAAGCAAGAACAACAACCTTCATTAAAATGAACTGCAGTATAAGTCTAGATCTTAGGCTGCAAATGGTCAGGTGGTATGTAATTCCCAAACTAACGTATGGAATGGAAGGGTGGACTCTAACCCAGCCCCTGCGCAAGAAGCTGGAAGCCTTCGAAATGTGGGTTTATCGGCAGATGTTACGTATCTCGTGGACCAAAAGAATGAGGAATACTAAGGTGATTGGGAGATTAAACACGAAAGCTGAAGTGCTCCTTTCCATCAAGAAGTGGAAACCCAAATATTTTGGACATGTGATGCGGAATGATAAATACAGGATCTTACAGTTGGTAATACAGGGGAAGATCTCAGGACATCGGAGACCTGGCCAAAAGAGAATCTCATGGCTGAAGAACCTGAGGGACTGGTTTGAGATGAACACCATGACACTCTCTCTAGAAGACTAAAGTGCTCCTTTCAATCAACAAGCAGAAACTCAAATATTTCGGACACGCGATTCGGAATGAAAAATACAGGATTGTAAAGTTGGTGATGCAGGGGAAGATCTTAGGACAACATAGACCTGGCCTGAGGAGAATCTGATGACTGAAGAACCAGAGGGACTGGTTTGAGATGAACACAACAAAACTTTTCCGTGTGGCAGACTCCAAGACTAGAATAGCAATGAAGATCGCCAACCTTCGATAGAAGGCGGCATGGCAAGAAGAAGGCCGGCCCCGTTGTGCTGGAATAGTCCGCCTGCCTCTTATCCGAAGGCCCTGGGTTGATGTCCGGCTCCGTCAGGGATTTTAGAAACTGGCGTGAGGGCTGGAACGGGGTGCACTCAGCCTCGTGATGACAACTGAGTAGCTGTCTGACAGTGAAGCAGCGCCCCAGTCACGAAAACCACGATTAACTACCGAGGGGACCCGATGCACTGACCACGCGTCACCCCAATATCTGAAGGCCAAATGGCTGGGCAGCGGTCGCTTGGTAGGCCAAGGCCCTGCATGGGCTGTAGTGCCAAGGGTTATTATTTTATAAACGGCAAGAAGAAGAATCAGCTGGTCAACACTTCCGCGTTATTAACAGTCATACATGTTTCAAAAACAAAAATCATACGTCCTTCTGGAAGCATAATCTCTGTTGTGTTCTGAACATTCATGCCACACAACTTACGGCATATTGCCAATATCACTGATGATGCACTCAAGTGGTGTAAAGCATGTATGACTATTTATGAAAATAATTAATTGATGATGATTGTATTAACTAGTCGCCTCCGTAGCGTAGCGGTCAGCATAGTTAGCTGCCGCCCCGGAGGTCCTGGGTTCGATTCCCGGCTCTGCCACGAAATTTGAAAAGTGGTATGAGGACTGGAACGGGGTCTACTCAGCCTCGGGTGGCCCAAATGAGTAGAGGGGGTTCGATTCCCACCTCAGCCATCCTCGAAGTGGCTTTCCGTGGTTTCCCACTTCGTCTTCGGGCAAATGCCGGGATGGTTCCTACTGTAAGGCCACGGCCGCCTCCTTCCCACTTCCTTGCCTAACCGTCCCACTCTTCCTATTCCTTCATCAGGCCCCCTGTTCGCTTTGCAGGTGAGGCCGCCTGGAGTAGTGCTGGTCACACACCCCAGTTGTATCCCTGACTCAGAGTCTCAAGCTCCAGGACACTGCCCTCAGTGGCGGTAGAGGTGGGATCCCTCGCTTAGTCCGTGGGAAAAGCCAACCCTGGAGGGTAAAACGATAGCGAGCGTGTATTAACTACCTGATTACATGCTCATGGAGATTTGGTATGTGGGAATAGTGTTAGGTAGTAATACTTGTTCCTCACTGAGCATTACAATTACAGTGCCAGCTACTTATATTCTCACAACACTGCTTGCATGAGTAACTTAAAGCAATATTTAATATGATCTTACCTAAATCTACTTCATGAATAGATGGCCTCATGGAGAACGGTGTGTTCTTGTAGAGTGAATCCAATATTTTGGATTTCACTTGACTAATGGTGTCACAGTCTAAAACCTTGCATTGGATTTTCTCATCAAGGTCATCTTGCACAACATGAAGAGTCTGGAAGAAACAAAACAAAAAATTAAGGCCATACAAAATGCAAACTAGCAACAAGAACTGAAACTATAGCAAGGCAATACTTGTGAGAATTTGTCATTCCTCCCAATATACAGCTAGTATTTTATGACATGAAAAATTAGTGATACCATCAAATTTTGTTTACACTGCTCACGTTGTGTGACCTGTATGCCCTTTATGAACAGACGGGTATCAAGCCAACACCACTAAATGACAGGTCCAAAATAGCCAAGCCGATGTAAGAGTAGTAATCAAATAACATTCTTAAATCTATGCTAGATTATTACGGTATGCATAAGGGTGTGAGACATACATGAAGATGATCAGATGTCCCTTTTAATGAGACAGTGTGATGTTGCCATATCAACTGTTTAGTAGTCTATGGGCTTGGGTGCAGATGTTTATTTTTTGTTGGATGGGATGACTGCAGATTCATGTTCTTTCCCATACATTTGAGGAAACCACACTAATGGATGTCCTTCAATTTATTCTGGTTATTTATGTAAGTTCATGTAAATATTGCAAAACCTTTGAAAGCATGTTGAGAAGTACTGTATTTCTCTGTCATCTAGGTGGCATTGGCCTTGCCATTGTTAAAGCATTTTCTGATTTTTCCTTATAACTGTTCAATAAAATATATTTCATCTTCATCTTCATCTTCTTGGTGTTATATCCTGTCAGGTGCACCTCACCTTCCATATGCATGGCAGCCTACTACTCACATATCCTCCCACAGGCAGTTCATCCAATACTTCTGAGTTGTCTGTCAGGACTGTGCACCTATTGTGATCTAATCCTCTAAACTTCTCCTCAAATAGTGTTCTAGACATCTTTGTTCTTGACATGGTCTAGCAGCATCATTTCCAGTGACCATTGTAGCATCTTCATTTCCACTGAGAGCAACATCTGTTCATGGCACTTTGTCACAGGCCAAAAATCGGCTCCAAAGAACATGATTGCGAGGTGAAACAGATCTTGCAATCAGAGGACACCCATGACCTGACGCCACTTAAATCAGGCAGCACTGATGCGTGCTCCGACACCATCATCAATTGTCATGTGGGAACCTAGATACTTAATATCGGACACTTTCCAGAGGGGAACAGCATCAACAACTATCGTGCAAGCTGTCTGAGCACCACACTCCATGTACTCGGTCTTTTGTCAGGTTGAGCCACAATCCAAATTCTTCAAGTCTTGCCTTCCACTGATTGACCAATCACTCGAGACTATCCCAGGTTTCAATTAATAGTAAAATAAGCTGAATGTATAACAAAGGGAAAAAAAACATAAACATTAATATTATTGGAAACATCTTAAAATGATGAATCACAAAACAATAAAATCAAAATTATCACAAAAAATATTGATTTAGTATAGGCTACAAACATGCATGTCAAACACAATACGCCAAACTCCCTGCAACAACATGCCTTAACAATCCAGCAAACTATACCACACTAATTGACACACAAAGAAAACAGAGATAGAAAAGATGTCCAAGTATGGAAAGACAATAACATTATAATGCTTAAGGTACAACACTCTCTCTAGAAAAAGTATTTCATCTGTCTTGCACTGGCGTTAATTCAGTTTCTATTCAGCACTGTCTCCTAACGGGCAATCAATCAACATCTGAAACCAGGTGAACAATAACCATATTTTTATAAAGCTAGTGAATGTACTTTAATCCATATAGAGAATAGAGAATTTTATCAGAAAACTGGTCTTCTCCCACATTTTAATGAATTATCCTAAAAGACAAGATTCTTATCTCATTATCCTTTAGTTATGTGCTTTATTTGACAGTGGTCAAAATATGACCCAACTACGGGAGTTGATGAAAGATTTACAACTTCACTTTTAACCCATTCATTCAATGGAAAGATACTCTAAATACTTTTCAACCATTTTGGATTTTTCATCTTGGCACACTTTTTGATATTACACAGAGCAGGATTTTCCATTACTTTGTCTTCCGATTAGTTTCAGTACCAGACCTGAATCTTGTAAACCATGTACGGTAACTAAATACCGGTATGTCCTTGCTTTTGTGTGATTATAAAACCATGATTTTAAGTAGCGTGCAATTTACCTTGAGAGAATTCATATCCTACTCACAGCATTTCACTCCTAGAATTGGATTCCCATGGTTATCTGCCTCAACTTCAGGCAATTTCTAGTGTAATAGCTTTCTGCCTCCTTCCTAATTCTAGCCCCAATTACAAGTATGCACACTAGTACAGTCATGTCAATAACATCCGTTATCAAATAGATTCCACACACAGGCAGTTGATCATCAGAATATCTTAGGACCCACAATAAAATAATAATAACAACAGAAAATTACTTTCATATAAAGTGGCCTATATATTCTTGATGAGTTCTGTATCCATAAATTATTTAAAGATAAAATCCATAAGTTATTTAAAGATGACTAGCAAGTGTAGATAAATGAGCAGCAGTTCCTACTTCAACACATACAAAATAACCTTAATGAAATCTTGATTCTATAGTCTATCATTTACTAAATACTTACCTGTACCTGATCTTGCAGACATGTAGTTCAAACATCATCATCATATGCCATTGATAAGTCGAGTTTTGTAGATTTTTGGGATGTTGTGCCTTGTCTTGGTTCTAAACAATTTGGCATGCCTTATTGAAACAAAGAGGAAGCTTCTCACTTCGTAACCGATCGTAAAGCTTCGGCTTTCTCCGCTACCATATGGTGACTCGAAGCCAAGATGTACTTCGTAACACTTCGGCGTTCTCTGCTACTCGAAGCCATATTCTTGTCTGTAACATCAAGTGATCATCCCCACCACAAGGGCAGGGAGATGCAGTCCGCAGTCCTCGCCAACAATAACAGATTTAAACATTCTGTTATTCCACTCACAGGGTGTCTACCACAACCAATTAACAGATTTCTCTGACAATTCCCTGATTTTTCCAGGATAAATCAGAAAATTCCCTGAGTAACAGTAGCGGCCATAATAAATATAAAAAACAGAGTTTGTACTTAAAGAGCATTTCAAAAAGTGCTTGAACAATAAAGTGTAGCATGACAAAGTTGGAAAAGAAAGAAAAAATTCTAGATTTTGCCAATTTCTAAATTTTTCATCCAGAAAAACTATTGTACTTGAGAGTATTGAAAGTAGCTAGAGCTCGAGTCAGCCGGGAAGGCGGTGCGCAGAACACAACACTACCATTAAGTCATGCCTCACTTCCATCCCACCAATCACAGTCAGTCTGTCTTAAGAATCTGAACTAGTGTGTTGTCAGGAAAGCAAAGTGATTATATCGTAATATGAAAAGATCCAGTGGAAGTGATTGTGTACATTTCGAGTGCTATGGAAGCAGAGGGAAGTAAACGACAGGTTGTGCATAGGCAAGCCCGAGAAATAGTTTACAAAGTGCACGAATACTTTAAAAGTGTACAGCAGCGTGAAAGAGACAGGCTCGATGAGGTAAGCGACGGTGTTGCCACACCACAAGGAACTCACGGCAGCAGCTTGCGGTGTGGGGACTCGGACAGGGTGGACCTGATGCAACAGTGGACATGTATCTCTTTCACTCTCGGCGCAAATCCCAGAGAGCCGGCCACCTTCCCGGCTGACGCGACCTCTAGTCAGTAGTAATGCTCTAGAAATCATAGTTTCACATTTATATACAAAACCACAGTCTACACATGTAATTTGTGTGCTCTATTGCAAGAAATCAGAGCTTACTGATTTAACGTCAGTAAAAACATACATCGACAACTTACAATCATCATCGGAATATACTTTTCCCCCATCAAAATGTAAATGCTTAATTTCGAATTATTCAAGGTTGGACCTTCTAAAACTAAAATTCCCCGAGTGTCATTAAAATACCCTGATAATTCCCCGAATTTTCCAGGATATAAAAATTCCCCGTTTTCCATGTTTCTCTGGACCACTACAGTACTAGTACTACAAGTATATAATTCCATCCCTTGATCCTCATACCCATAGACACAAAGCAATCATAAACAAGCATACAAAACACCTACAATAAAACAAAAAGAGACCACAAACCTCTTATTACTACCAACCCTCCATATGTCATAAGTCATAATACACTAACCAAATCCCACACGTTTAGACTAACGCATATACTGTATATATAGTATTTTCCGAAATCGGCACCTGCCTTACATCTAAGGTGAACATCGAGGTCCAGGATTAGGCTATACAACAAGAATATAAATTTCAGCGACACATAACACAGTTAAGACAGATAAGAAAAAAAGTTGATTTCACAGTTTAGAGGCTGCGACAACACGGTCAAAAAAGTTGATTCCACAGTTTAGAGGCTGCGACAATGCGGTCATGTAGCCCCATGTACTTTGGGTGTGTGTAGAATTTGTCTGATAACCGGTGTTAATTGTGATGGCTGTATTAGTGTGCGTTATCCGTTTTTAATTCAAGCAAGGACTGCAGACATTCTATTTTCAAGTAGTTCCTACTTTTGCTACCAAACACCACCATCGACGACAACGAGTTATGAATTTGGTTACTAGATGCCACCACAGTCGGCTTCTGGTGACAAACGTTGGAACCAAAGAACGTTAGTCAAATCTAACCTATAATTTACCTTCACACAAGTGTAATTAGTGGAAGGTTCTTTTACATGCCATAAATCTATGACATGGGACACCAGCTTTACTTCCCTTCTGAAGGAAGCCATACGCTCTTAAAAAATCCGACGACTTCGGCCGGGTTAGAATCCGCGACCTTGGGCATAGATGCTCAGCGTGCTACCAACTACGCCTCCGAAGCTGCTTGATCAGAAAAAAGAAATCTCTCATTGTTATATCGGCGATTATTCAAAATCAAGGTAACTAGAAGATTCAAAACATGAATAGAATCCTTCAGAATTCCCCGCAGTCTCTGTGTACTGCCGAGCACGCAAACCTAGACGTTGTACTGTAGATGCTTCTTAGTAAAAAGAAACGACGCCCCACGTGCACTGAAGAAGAGACTCTTATCTCCCATCTATAGGCTACTGATGATAACTGTTGTTTTAAGGGGCCTACCATCAAGGTAGGTTTGGGGCATAGTGAAAGATGAGAATGTAATGAAAATAATAACTAATAGTACTAACTACAAGACTTACATACTAGCAAAAGAAATGGTAAACAAACAGAGAATAAGGCAAATCAAGGACCGGAAGAAAAGAAATGCCCTCAGCTATCGAAAAATGAGAATTGAGGGACCAGGTAGGAAGGAGAGCCATGAAAGGCAGGTAGGAAAGGGTAAAGAGGAGAGGGCCTGCCCCAGAGACAAAGGAAAAACTGAAAAAAAACCGGACCCAGCTCAGGAATCCCTCGTGGTCGCCAACTCCCGAACTCACCAGGCGTGAGCTCTTATATCAAGGGGGCACTAGAAGTGGTGGGGCTACATATACCCTGCCTCCTTGAGGGCCTTGTGCAAAAGGCAGGAGATATAATGAAAAGAAAAAAAAGGCTGACCTCTCGAAGAATGAGGGTATCAGGAAAAATGAGATTAGGGGCAATTAAGCCGGGAAAGTGATCGACTCCCTAGGCCACGGATACCCTAATACCATCGGGGTCCGAAGAGAAAAAGTGTTGACCAAGAGAGGCCGACAGGAAAGATAACTGAAAGGTTGATAATGATGATAATTGTTCTATTAATGGGCCTAACATCTGGGTTATCGGCCCCTAATGGTCTGGGTGATAGCAACAATGACAATGAGACGGAAACCAGAACGGAGATTGAAAATAGACAAAAGATTGAAAAGACACACAAAATGTAATTTAGATTGAAAATGCTTAAAAATTGCAAATAAAATTTAAATTTTCACAAAATTTTCCAGCATTCAAAGATTTACTAAAAAGCAATTTAGATTGTCAATCCTTATAAAATGAAATTTAGATTGAAAATACTTACAAAATGTAGCGTAGATTCAAAAAATTCCCAAAATGTAATTTTGATACACGGGGAGCCAATTCACAATAACAGTGCGGGAATCTGAAAGAGAAAAGGAAACATAATGAAAAGAAAAAGAAGGGTGATCCCTAGAAGAATGAGGGATCAAGAGAGATGAGAGAAGGGCCAATTAAGGCGAGAAAGGAAGAGACTCCCTAGGCCTTGGATACCCTAATACCCTCGGGGTTGGAAGAGAACAAGAGTTGACCAAGAGAGGTCGACAGGAAAGAAAACGGCACAAGTAAGTGGAAGCAATGACGAACTCATCTGGCGTCCCGTGGTCACCAATCCACGTCCCACAAGTCGTGAGCCCCTGGGGATAACTGAAAGGAGCCCGGCACAAGTAAGTGGAAGCAATGCCAGACTCAGCTGGGGTACTGTGGTCGCCAACCCACGTCCCACAAGTTGTGAGCCCCTGGAAGGCCATGTGTACTCAGCTGCATTATAACTCGCACCTAAGTGCGGAATACATGGGAGATAGGTAGCCTTCTTTTCATCGTCCACTTCGATAGTTTGCCGACGAGCTTTTCAAATCGAATTGTGGGATCTAGAATTAGGCCTATTAAGAGCTATAATATCCGCTCGTCTAGTAGCGACAATCTCCGCCAAACAATGAACTTTTTTATAGACGTCTCACTTCTGTGCGCAGTGGGTTCCCCACAGCCTGACGGAGGAGCAGAAGAGAATGTCAACATCACTGGAGCATCTGGAACGGTACCACGAGAAAGACGTTCGTTTCCTAGCCCATATTGTCACGAGAGATGAAACATGGTGTCATCATTATGAGCCGGATTCAGCCCCACCGAAAAAATCCAAAGCCGTGCACGCCATCGCAGGGAAAGTTGTGACAACTTTCTCCTTTGACCGGATGGGATCACTGCTCATTGACACGGCAACATGGCACCACAATTAACGCCCAGCAGTACGTGGACACATTGCAAAAATTGATGCTCGCCATCAAGTCCAAACTCCCAGGATTGTTGACTGACAGCATCGTTACGTTGCATGACAATGTCCGCCCACATTTTGCCAGGATTGTTTCGACTACCCTTCAAAAGTTTCATTGTGAACCAGGGCTGGCATACGAAATGAAATGCATGGCTGTGGGGGCGAAAATATTTTAATTTCACCGTGGGCGAGATACTCGGGAGCAAAATTATAATGATTGTCAGCAAGAAAATCAAATCGAAGCGAAATATACGAGAAACTAAATGAAAACCCACAGCCTGCTTCCAGTCACCGACCGGGTCAGGAATGGAATGAATGAAGCCCCCATCTAGCGGCGAGGATATGAACTGTGCCGGCTGCCGAGGCCTGACGCACTCCTCTGGGGCAATGATTAAATGAATGACTGATGAAATGAAATGATAGTGGAGAGTGTTGCTGGAATGAAATTATGACAGGGAAAACCGGAGTACCCGGAGAAAAACCTGTCTGCCTCCGTTTTGTCCAGCACAGATCTCACATGGAGTGACCGGGATTTGAACCACGGACCCAGTGGTGAGAGGCCAGCGTGCTGCCACTTAAGCCACGGAGGCTTCTAGAAACTAAATAGTGTCGCAAAATTACAGTGAGCAATTGAATAAAATTTCGCTCCCGGAGCAAAATAAAATTCGCAACAGACTTTTAATTTCGCTCCCGGTGCGAAATAAAATTCGTTGTAGGCTTTTAATTTCACTCTCGGAGCTAAATAAAATTCTTTAACGACTTTTAATTTCGCTCCTGGTATGAAATAAAATTCCCAAACGGTACTTACAAGGGGAGGTCGCCAAATGGTTTTCTAGAAAAGTGTTCAAATTTGGAGGGTTTGCTCTTCATAAGAAAATATTTTGGCCGTGTTCCAGCGTTTTTGCCAATGGGCCTTAGTGTGTTCAAAATTGAACGTTTAAAATCAATCCTCAAACTTGTGTAGTCCTATTCTCGCACACGTTCCCGGCTCGTTTCCGTGGCGTAGTCGCTAGCGCATTGGCGTGGGGAATTCAAGGTTTCGAGTCAGACCTAGGTCAGGACTTTTTTTTACTGTTATTATTGTCTTTTGTGTTTTCTATAATGTATTTGCTGTGGTCTCTTCAGTTTTGGAGCTATGTACAATATTTTAACATAATTATTATTCGTCCTTGAAGCTCGAACGAGTCGTAAGTTTTATTCGTTAAAATTTAAATGCAGCGTGGCCGGCGACGCTACGTTCATGTGCACTGCGCCGAGTCTAATTCAGGAACTCCACCTGTTCCATAGTGAACAAGAAGACTATTGTGCCGTGCGGACAGACATTAAAGGTATTTTTTTATTTTATTTAAGTCGATTTACCCTCTAGGTTGGTGGTTCCCACGGACTCAGCGAGGGAACTCACCACTACCGCCTCTATGGGCAGTGTCCTGGAGCTTGGAACATCTGGTCGGAGGGGATACAACTGGTGAGGTGTGATCAGCACCTCGCCCAGGCGGCTTCACCTGCAAAGCGAACAGGGGCCTCATGAGGGAAGGGAGGAGGGGAAGATTAGGATGGATAGGCAAGGAAGGGGGAAGGAGGCGGCCGTGGCCTTGAAGTAGGAACCATCCCGGCATTTGCCCGAAGACGAAGTGGGAAACCACGGAAAACCACTTCGAGGATGGCTGAGGGAGGAATCGAACCCCCTCGACTCAGTTGGGCCACCCGAGGCTGAGTAGACCCCGTTCCAGTCCTCATACCACTTTTCAAATTTCGTGGCAGAGCCGGGAATCGAACCCAGGACCTCCGGGGCGGCTGCTAACCATGCTGACCGCTACGCTACGGAGGCGACTTGACTTAAAGGTAATTAACGTGTTGAAATCCATTTTCGGTGATGCCTTAGTAATCGAAATCAATGCTATTCAGTCGGTCAACACATTTGTACCCAAACCCTAAACCTGAAAAAATTACATGAAATCAATGGGATTAATACAGTCTGAATGAAGTTAAGACTGGAGAACACTCGCTCTACGCACGCATGTGTCATTAGGAGAGCGTGCCGGGGGCGAAACTGAAAGTCTGTAAAGAATTGTATTTCGCGCCGGTATCGAAATGTTATTCCATTGAAAAATTTCATTTCTCGACGCTAATTTAATTTAATAACACATTTCGTTTCGCATGCCAGCCTTGCTGGGAACCCCTTACACATCCTCCACACAGTCCCGATCTCTCTCCGTGGGACTTCCATATCTTTGGAGCCACGAAGAAAGACAGTCATGGCAGTTGATTTGCTTCGGATGCAGAGGTGCACGCCTGGGTACAATCATGGTTCCGGAGGCAATTACAAACATTTTTCCAAGAAGGCATTGACCGTCTTGTCCCACAGTGGAATAAATGTTTTAACAGTTATGGAGAGTAGGCCCACTTTTGATATAACACACTATGTACTTAGTTTTTTCCCATCTGTCTATTTCATTTGACTGCATCTGTCTCGTTTCCATTCGACTGCCCCTTATTTAAAGCAAACTTACCATAATACAAGTTGGTGTTAAATTATCAAGTCCAATTTTTGGAACATCTTCGCGAAATAATCTGGTCCTTTCTTTCCTCCAACATTGCATAACTATTAATAAACTAGTCTCCAACCAATGTTTAACTTGACCTACTGTAGTTAACACACCAAATATTAGTTTTCTTTACAATTATTCAAAACTTCATTCTTTTAAATTATTTGGTACAATCACCCCATAGTTACACTGCTGGAGGAAATAGATTCCTAACTCCGTGTGAGCTGGGACGAGGTTCACACAGTCTTCTGTAGACAATTGAGTAGCTGTCTGACAGCAAGATAGCACCCCGGTCACGGAGACCAAGATTAACGGCCGAGGAGACCCAAAGCGCTGAACACGCATCACCCCATAATCTGCAGGCCAAATGGCTTGGTAGGCCTAGGTCCTTCATGGGCTGTAGCACCCCGGTTTTTCCCCTCTCTCTCTCTCTTTTTTTACACTTGGATTTCCAAGGACTTTTTTCAGGATTAGGGAACCACCCATTACAATTAAGTACAATCGTGTTGACCGACTGAAAAACATTAAATTTAGATTACTAAGGCAACACGATCAAGTACCGGTATACATATTCTTTCAGAATCTTGGTCTCTCACACCGTTCTCCCCTTATAGGTTCCTCTTTGTGTTGGCTGGAGTATCAGAACATCACGACCTTGTTGCGACTCAGCGTCCTAGTACATGAAACATCACATGCAAATCACTGCCTACTGGTTCAAATCGCAAAGGATAGTGAGAAGTGAAATCTTTATGTTTTAATTTAGATTACTGATAAAAGGGAATTTTATTACACACACAATTTCTCAGAATTTTCCAGGGGAGGGCCCCTGGATCCCCTGTCTTGGTGGATATTTCATAACCTCCAGAATGCTCCAGAGTTTCAGAGTACCGGTACTTACTGTGTGCCAGTAATATAAATACATAGTTTGAGGTCAAACGCAATTTTTTATTTTAGTCGCTTTACCCTACAGGTTGGCTTTTTCCTCGGATTCTGAGGGGATCCCACCATTACCGCCACCAGGGCGGTGTCCTGGAGCTTGAAACACCTGGACGAAGGATAAAACTGGGGAGGTGGAACCAGCACCTCGCCCAGACGGCCTCACCTGCAAAGCGAACATGGGCCTCATGAGGGATGAAAAGTGAGGGGAAGATTGGGAGGGATAGGCAAGGAAGAGGCAAGGAGGGTGGCCCTACCTCCCCAGTGGTATCCCCCAATCAGGTATTTCAAGCTCCAGGACACTGCCCTTACGGCGGTTATGGTGGGATCCCTCGCTGAGTCCAAGGAAGGGTAGCGGCTTTGGTGGCGTAGTTGGTACATGCTGTTCTTCTATGCCCAAGATCGCGGGTTCAAACCCGGCCGAAGCCGTCGTTAAAAATCCCTCAGTATGCCTTTCTTCGGAGGGGAAGTAAAGCCGGCAGTCCCATGTCATAGATTTATGGCATGTTAAAGAACCTTCGTACTTTAACGAAGAACGTTCGTTGCCAGGAGCCGACTGCGGTGGCGTCTAGTAACCAAGTTCTGAACTAGTAGTTGTTGATGGTGGCGTTTGGCGGCAAAAGTAGGAACTACTTCAAAAAATCAATGTCTGCAGTCCTTACTTGAATTAAAAACAGATAACACACACTAATACAGCCATCACAATTAACACCGGTTATCAGACAGATTCTACACCCACCCAAAGTACACGGGGCTACATGACCGCGTTGTCACAGCCCCTAAACTGAGGAAGCAACCAACCAACCAACCTAAGTGCGAGGGAAAAGCCAACCTGGAGGGTAAATCGACGGGGAAAAAAGAAGCGTTTACCTCAACCTATGTATTTAAATTACCGGAAGTCTCGCCCGAAAAAATAAGTTCGTAAGGTTCTTTTATATACTTTTTGAATATTTTCATGAGATAAAACAATAGTAAAAATGCTGGGCACTTCCGGGAATCGAACTCGGGATCTCACGCACTCAAAGCAGGAATCATACCCCTAGACCAACAGTGCGATGTGCTTTGAGCAGAAAATGGAGGTACTTCAATGTAATGTATTCTGAGAATATGATATGTTGAATATTACACTACAGTATTTTACATTTAGTAAAGTGTCGTAAATATAGATAAGTTCTGGCACAATCACATGATTTATTTTGAAACAGAGAAATAAGCTTCTCACTTTGTAACCAATCGTAAAGCTACCATGTGGTGACGCGAAGTCAATCGTCTAACTTCGGCTTTCACTCGGAGCCCCGTTCCTAACTGTCTGTAACGTCAAGTGTGCTTTTTCCCATTCAAGCTTTGGCTTGTACAAAGCGTGGATGTCATGTTCACAAGTTCAAATGTTTAAGAGGTGCATGGAAAATTAAAAAAGTAACCAATACAAAATGCCAATAAATTCTTTTTTTTTTATTTTTTTCGTCAGAATAGTTTATTTCAATTTAAAGATACTTATCGTTAAAATTCACAATTAAAATATTGTAATTTTAAAAATTGTTACCATCCTATTTGCAAAGAAATTCCATTTTCTTTTCAATAATAAATTTATCGTTTTTATCGCGACTGCGATAATCTGTGGTCTCTTGGTATGATCAAGAAATAAGATCCACACATTTGTATGTAACAGTGCTTTTATGATCATCTGCATATGCTAACACTTAGCATACACATACAGCAATAACACTCATCTCTTCACTCATCGTATCACTTTTATAACAAAAGTTATATTTACTGATGACCAGACCATTACTACTTAGTCAGCCGTTAGCTTAATCTATTGTAACATGAGTCAGTTAGTGTCTGTGATAAGTTTGATTAGTGAAGATCTGCAATAACACCAATATTTCTTCAAACTCCATTTCATGACTCATGTTCTTAATACTAGTACATCCATACACAATTTCAACGACATTAAGTGAACAGTATCTCCTGTGGATTTGAAGCACTTCCTCATGTATTCACACTCATTCACAAGTAAAAAATTAAATACATTAACATAGCCCAGTTTGTGCTGTGTACAGCTGATGAACAAGTTGTACAAATTATCATAACTTGGCAAGACATTGCAGGAGGGAAAGAGAGAGAGAGAGAGGAGTAATTTTAGGAAGCTTGACGGCATAAGGCCATATTTTTCCGTGGGGTTAAAATCTCGGTGACAACAGGGTGGAATTTCCACCTGAAAAATTACACAGGTCTGCGATGAAATAATTGTTTCAAATTTTTAAAGTGATTCTAATGGTATTTATTGTGCTGAATACAGAAAAAATAGTGAAAAAAATCAATCACCCTTTGTTTACCCACAAATCATATTGATTTTTGTTTCACTTTTTAAGGTTCTCCTTTAACATACGTACAAATTATAACGGAGATATCAAAGACGCTGGGACGTTAACATGATGGCTGACTACTGTTCGATGTTAAAAAGAGAAAATCCTCAGCTCCACAGCAGGAAAAGTACAAAAAGAAGTTTTGGAGGAAAAAGAAAACGTTACTACAAAGACTTGTAATAGTGTTGAAATAAAGCCTTATCAACGTTTCTTACTCTATGCTTAAGATTAACCTATGTTTAATGTGGTATGATAACATTGTACATAAATAATACTGATACAAAAATTGCCTTTTTAGGATTTTACACGAAAGTTTTACCTTATTTTGTGGACAAACCTTACGTGATAGAAAAGAAACAATACCATTTCTGAAATCAGCACCAAAAACTACATAAAAATCAATTATCAAAACTAAAACAATTTTCAAAAATATTTTTTGCAGACCTGTGTTATACATGGCATCAGGAAGGGGGCACCCAGCCTTTAATCCAAAACCAAAATGAGTCACGGGACCCTTATTAATTGAGATAAGCTGTTGAAAGTTTCGTTAGACTTGTTATACAATTAACTTATTCATTTTCCCTCTATACCTAATATTACAGAGATACTGCAACGATCATTTTCAAGTGCTTACAAGAAAGCAAACTTTGAACACAGTAAACAACCAATTACTGGTACCGGTACCACTTGTTCTCAACACAGCACGGTCACACAGTGATGTACCCTCGGATCATACATAGGTTTAACACACGAGTCTTGTAGAGGGAAAGAAATCCTTCTTTTGATTCACTTCAGTTCATTTGAGTTTCACAACAACTTCAACATTATAGAAGAGTAGGTACAGACTGATAACTTACAGAAATTCAATTATTTACATAATTCACATGCTCCTCTTCACTTGAAACAGTCTGTTGAACAAGTTGGTGGGCCCCGTTAGGTTCCAACAGTTATTTCAACTTCAACTGAGCAAACATCATAGAAAAATTAATGCTGTTGCATGACTCCTAAAACCTTGTAAGTACTCTTTAAATGAAACAGGTAAAAGAAACTGTCTACCTATTATCACAGTTACTGCAAATTTTATGGTGATTACATTCTACAACAAACATAAAGGTTCATATTAATAATGGATTTTTATGATCGAATGATGTTTAAATATTTTGTGAAAAATTTGAAAAATACACTAATTTTCTGACTATGCATGGGATAGAGGTAAGTGTAAGAGTTGAGAGTCATTGATAAACCTTAGAGTACTTTGGATTTTTTTTGGAATTTTGTGTGTTGTTGTTGTTGCTGCTTACAAACATGGCTGTAAGCATTTTGCAGCCATAAAAAAGGACTGACATACTTTCCAAGACCAAATAAGCCCCCACAAGCAAGAGCAAATATGAAAGAGCTAATACAAAAGCCAACAAAAGCCAACAAAAAAGCCAACAAAGGCCAACAAAAAAAGCCAACAAAAAACTGACCAAAAAGCCATGTAGCATGTTGGTAGTTGAGTGAGTTGTCATATTGACCGATAGATAGCAGGCTGGTAGTTGAGGAGTACCGCTGTCGACCGCTAGATAGCATGCTGGTCGTTCAGTGAGCGAGTGTTGAAATGGAGCGCTAGGTAGAATGCTGGTCGTTCAAGTAGTTCGCATAGTCACCGCTAGATAGCGGCAACATACTTTGCGTGTTGCATTTGACTATTTAGTAAAGTTTTACCGAGTGAAAACGTGCTCGTATATGCTGTGTATTTAAATTTATTATACAATTAACCACTAAGTGTTTAGAACTAACATGTATAGCCTTGTGTAGGGAATATAGAGGGCCTTTAGCAAAAAAAAAAAAAAAAAGACTGTAACACATGAGTGTACAGCCTTTTGATATGCAGTAAGTACCTGATAACCTTGAGTATGGTGTAAGAATATGTTCAGTTGACTACTACCTGTCGCAGTGTTTACATTGTGAAAGACCGTTGAAACAACCAGTCTTTAGCTTTGTCATAAGCAGTGAGCAGCTGTTACCCTTAACTAGGGGTATATTAGAGGACCCTTAGCAAGAATATCATCAGCTGACTACCACCACTCACAATGACCACATCGTGAAAGATTGTCAAAACAACTATTGTACAGCCTTGTACTACACAGTAAGTAGTTGTTGGTCTTGACGATTGTATATTAGAGAACCCTTAGCAAGTATATAATCAGTTGACTACTACTTGTTACAGTGTTCACATCGTGAAAGACCGTCTTACTGTCCAGTCTACAGCCTTGTCATACGCTGTAAAGAGCTGTTGGTCTAGACTAGGGGTATATTAGAGGACCCTTAACAAGAATATCACCAGTTGACTACTACCTCTCATGGTGTTCACATCGTGAAAGACCGTCTCACCGACCAACCTCTAGCCCTGTGATACGCAGTAAGCAGCTGTTTGCAGAAATCAACATTCATAATGGAAGAACCCATTCCTAGCTATATGTGTAAAGAGTGTGGAAAAACTTTTCTTCGAGACTATCATAGGAAGCGACATGAAGTATCGTGTGGTGAATTTCATGAGTGCAAGACCTGTGGTAGTACATTCAACAATGTGTACAATGGACGTCGTCATGAAGAATGTTGTAATGTTGTGTCGGCAGCTAAAAGACAAAAAGCAGAGCCTACAAAACATTACCTACTGTCATTGGTCCCTGAAAAATGGACTTATTGAATATGAGACATCTTTTAAAGGTCGTCTTAAATCCTATTTCATTCGTTGCGATACGTGCAAGGATTTAAATTCATACCTTAAAGAGTCCAAATAGCAAATAATACAAGCTATGCAGAAAGAAATAGCAATGCACAAGTCGATAAAAGTTAATCTTGTGGCTGAATGTAGATTCATTCATACATCTACCAATGAAATTACAGATCGTGCTTTTAAAACACGAAATCAGGCCCTATTTTTGGAAACGGACTTACGTAGTTTCTTGGAAACACAATTTACAAAGTTAACTACGGAAATGGAGGAATCTGAGCTAAAAGGCAGTAATTGGGCTTTGTTAGCAGTGGAAGGAGTACGATTGAAAATAAATAAGTACAATCCTTTGCGTGGTAGCACATATATTCCATTACCAGCAGCTATAAAAGCAAGGAAAGCCTGCATTAATCCTCAAAACTTAAAGGATGAAAAGTGTTTTATGTATGCCATTTTAGCAAAACTGGTTAAAACGAAAGCTGAACGCGTTAGTAAGTACAAGGCCCTGGAAAACAAGTATGATTTTTCAGTGATATCGTTTCCTACAACATTAGCTGACATTCCCAAATTTGAGAAAGCCAACGACATATCCATAAATGTATTTGGACTGGAAAAAGACAATAAATTGTTTCCTCTAAAGGTTGTGGATCAAGAGCTGCAAGACCATCGTGACCTCCTTCTGCTAAGTTCATTATCCGGCCAGAACCACTACTTCTTTATCAAAGATTTTGATAAACTAGTAGGACATCAGATTACTCTCCATGGACATAAGATATATACGTGTAAACGGTGTTTTACTCACTTCGATAATCGATATGGTCAACAAGGAATGGAAAAATTGAAAGAACATAGAGCTTTGTGTGTCTAGCATGACATTGCTAGGGTTGAAATGCCTATTAAAAACCCCATTGTCAAATTCTTAAATGTTGAAAAAATGCTGAGAATACCTTACGTTATCTATGCAGATTTTGAAAGTATACTCTTACCATATCAAACATGTTTACCCAATCCTGAAGCAAGTTATACAGTGCCATACCAGAGTCATGTTCCTATGAGCTTTGGTATATACGTTAAACCCTCACCTGCTGTGGAACACATAAAGACAAACCTTCCAAGCCAACCTGTTATTTATCGTGGACCTGACGCTGCAGAAAAGTTTATGGACTGTTTGATCTCAATAGCTAATGAAATTGATCGACTTTACAGCTTAAATGTTCCAAAGGCCTTAACTCAGGATCAAGAATCAGAGTTCCAATGTTCTGAAACCTGTTATTTGTGTCGAAAACCATTTACCAAAGAGGACTGGAAAGTTCGAGACCACTGCCACATTACAGGGGAGTACCGTGGAAGTGCTCACAATAACTGTAATTTGAGGTGTAAAACATGTAACCCCGTGCCTGTGTTTCTACATAATATAAGTTTCTACGACGCAAATTTTATTGTAAAGCAATTGGAATGTACTACTGAGAGAGTGGATGTTATCGCTAACTCCAAAGAAAAGTACATTTCCTTTACCAAATATGTAGGAAATGTTAAGCTTCGATTTGTGGACACGTTTCGGTTAATGCCGAGTAGTTTGGAAAACTTAGTTTCCAACTTAACATCATACCCTGAAACAGACAAGTACTTTGGAAAAGAAAATGCAATGCTCATGACTCGTAAATGGGTATTTTGTTATGACTACATTGACTCATGGGAAAAGTTAAGTGAAACGTGTTTACCTCCAAAAGAGGCATTCTTTAACAAATTAAGTCAAAAAAATGTTAGTCAAGAAGACTATGAACATGCCAAAAATGTCTGGAATCAGTTCAACATTAAAACTCTAGGGGAATATAGTGACCTCTACCTAACATCAAATGTACTCCTTCTTGCAGACAGCTTTGAAACGTTTAGAAACAAAACACTAGAAACACACCGAGTGAATGCTGCACACTTTCTTACTTCGCCTGGTTTAAGTTTCGAGGCAATGCTCCTTTACACAGGCATTGAACTGGAATTGCTACAGGATTACGATCAGATTCTTTTAATCGAGTCTGGAATACGTGGAGGCATATGCCAGGTGTCTCATCGGCATGCTAAAGCTAACAATAAATACATGGAAACCTATGACTCTGAGAAACCATCGCAGTTTATTACCTATGATAATGCCAACAACCAATACGGGTGGGCTATGTGCCACTCCCTTCCTTATGGTGGATTTCAGTGGGTTTCTCCAGATACTGTTGATCTAGAAAAACTAAAGGAAGACGATCCTGTGGGATACATTCTAGACGTTGATGTTGATTACCCATCTGACCTTCATGATCTACACAACGATTTACCTTTCCTACCAGAGTGTACACAACCTAAGGATTCGTCTCTGAAAAAACTAATTCCTCATCTTGGAAATCAAAGGCGATATGTTGTTCACTACATGGCATTAAAACAGGCTTTAGATCATGGAATAAAATTGATAAAAATTCATCGTGTGTTAAAGTTTAAACAAAGACCTTGGTTAAAGGCATACGTTGATTTTAATAACAACCTTCGAAAACAAGCCAAAAATGATTTTGAGAAAAATCTGTACAAATTATTCAACAATGCCATTTTTGGGAAAACAATGGAAAATATCCGTAAAAGAATAGACATACGTCTTGTGACTGACAGCAAAAAGGCAGAAAAGCTAATAGCTAAACCAACATTCATCGACAGAACAATTTATGGTCCTAACCTAGCTGCTTTCCACATGGCTAAACGTAACATTGTATTCAATAAGCCTATATATATTGGAATGTGTATACTGGATATTTCAAAAACTCTAATGTATTCCCACCACTATGATGTCCTGCTACCCTATTATGGAATGAACAATCTTAAACTCATGTATGTGGATACCGACTCGTTCATTTATTTGGTTAACACCTCAGATGTATATCAAGACAAGTTGGATTTCCTAGAACACCTGGACACATCAGATTATCCTACTAATCACATATGTTACTCTACATCAAACAAGAAAACGTTGGGGAAATTTAAAGACGAGGCTTGTGGACAAATTATAAAAGCATTTCTTGGACTTAGAGCTAAAATGTACGCTTTAGACATAAATGGTAAAGAAATCAAAAAGATTAATGGTATTAGCAAAGGTGTTGTCAAAAATTGTATAAGCTTTCAAGATTATAAGGATTGTGTCATGAAAAACAATGTAAAAAGAATACCAATTAACATTTTCGCTTCTAAACAACATGACATATCATCTATAAGACTAAACAAAATTGCTTTGTGTCCTGGTGATGATAAAAGAGTGATTGATGCTGATGGTATAGGTACACATGCCTATGGTCATTACTCAAGAGTTAAGTTATGAATTTCAAAATCTTCTGCCTGCAACTAGCAAATACATAAAACAATTTAGGAAATAAAACAATAACACTACAAAAATAAAAAAATAGTAATCATAATCAAAAAATAAATATAAATATAAAACAAAATAAAAACAACTGTACAAATTATAACAAAAAAAAGAATATATATATAAAAATGTATTATGTGTAAATAGTGTACATGTATTTAAAATAAAAAATATTGTATGGACACTGCTTGTACATTTTTAATTACTACCCACCTCTCTCCACTCCTAATGCAAAATGAACATGTAAAACACAAATTGGAAAATCCATGTTTCCATATTGACAAAATAGAAAAAAACATTAAACTGAAATTTTGAAAACTGTAAATGGGAATTTCGTAAATTGACAAATGTATAACAACAAATTGGAAAATCCATGTTTCTATATCATGATATTGAAAAACTTTAAACTGACATTTTAAAAACTGTAAATGGGAAGTCAGAGTTTGGAAATTGTGGACACGTTCAAATACCTAGGAAGTGAATTGATGCAAACGGGTAGGTTGGACATGGAGATTGGCAGGAGGGTACAGCACAGCAATGCATTCTATCAAAGTGTAAGAAAACTTGTTTGGGATAAGGAAGTACCAAGGAAAAGCAAGGAGGTTATGTATAAAGTGTACTATGTTCCCATATTAACTTATGCAGCTGAGACTTGGACCCTGACAAGCAGGCAAGAGAGTAGAATCCAAGCCAGTGAAATGAAATTCCTAAGAAGTATGATAGGAAAGACAGAGTGAGGAATGAAGATGTTAGGAAGGAAGTTGGGATGGGAAAACTAAATGAGAGAATTGAGAAGAATAAACTAAGGTGGTTTGGACATGTAAAGAGGATGGAGGAAAATAGAATACCAAGACAGATGCTGGAGGCGAAGTGCAAGGGTAAGAGACCAAGAGGAAGACCTAGAACAAGGTGGATGGATTCAGTGAAGAACGGCGTAAGAAAAAGAAATCTGGACTGGGACAAGATCGTGGAAGAAGAATGGTGGAAGGAAAGAGGAAAGTGGAGAAGTGCCATAAATACCCCGACCCGGCAGGAGCTGGATAAGGGGAAATGATGATGATGATGATGAAATGGGAAATTGTGAAATTAATAAATGTGTAAACAACAAAATGCAAAATCCATGTTTCCATATTATGAAATTGAAAAACCTAAAACTGTCATTAAAAAAACGAAAATGGGAAATTGGAAAATTGGCAAATGTGTAAACAACAAAATGCAAAATTCATGTCTCCATATTATGAAAATGAAAAACTTAAAACTGACATTAAAAAAACTGAAAATGGGAAATTGGAAAATTGACAAATGAGTAAACAACAAAATGATATAAAAATACCCCGGTTGGGGTAGTGATCATATTGTACAGTAGCCTATAAGACTAGCATAAGGATAGTTGCATGTGCCCTTATATACTTTGTGTATGTGCATTAGCCTTTGGATTAGCTTAAGTTAGGTTTGGTAAAGTTAGGTTTGGTGAGTTTAGGTATGTGACCTTGTAGTTTACTCTTTTCGAAAAAATGTAAAATGTAAAACTAAAATCAAAAAATCTTAAATTTAAAATTTAAAATCTAAAAAAATATATAAAATATAAAATCTAAAAAATGTAAAATGAAAAAATCAAAATCTAAAATGTTAAAATGTAGAATGTTAAAATGTAAAATCTAAAATCTTTAAATGAGGTTTGTTTGGGTTAAGTTAGGTTAGGTTAGGTTCTAACTAAGTTTATTATTTGTGCTCTCACATTTGCTCTTACTCATTTTCTTACACTTTTTGTTCTTACTTTTTTTTTGCTCGCAATATTAAGTTAGGTTAGGTTAAGTTAGGTTAGGTTAAGTTCTAACTAAGTTTATTATTTGTGCTCTCACATTTGCTCTTACTCATTTTCTTACAGTTTTTGTTCTTACTTTTTTCTTGCTCGCAATATTAAGTTAGGTTAGGTTAAGTTAGGTTAGGTTAAGTTATAACTTAGTTTATTATGTGTGCTTTCACATTTGCTCTCATATTTGCTCTCACTTTGAAGTTAGGTTAGGTTAGGTTAGGTTAGGTTAGGTAAAGTTAGGTTAGGTGAAGTTAGGTTAGGTAAAGTTAGGTTAGGTTAGGTTAGGTTAGGTTAGGTGAGGTTAGGTAAAGTTGGGTTAGGCAGAATGGTGGAGGTATGAATCAAAAGCCAGCTCTTATCAGTTTTGCCTCACAAGGCTGAGTGTACCCCGTTCCACTCCTGAGACCAGAAATTAAATTTCTTGGCAGAGCCGGGATTCGAACCTCAGGAATGACCGCCAAGAATGCTAGCCACTACACCAAGAAGTGGATAATATAAGGCTGGTCTTGATTATACATGATCAATTAATAATTACCTAATAATAATAATAAATATTCCATTTGGCAACTACGCAGCCGACCTCTCCCTGTGACGTCATTGACGGTCTCAGGGCGTGGCGGCCATATTGCCCATTAGCCCCTGGCCCAGCTATGACTGACCCCTCCATAACAATAACATAGGGCTGGTTGCGCGTGGCGGCCATCTTGCCCATTAGCCCCTGTCCCAGCTTCGGCCTATATTACCTACTCCTATAAGATGCACCAGAAGAAAACTGTGACATAATGATCGTGCATCTGAAAACGTTCAGAAGCAACAAGAGAGACGCTGAAGAGAAAAAAATAAACAAGAATACTATGGTAAATTGCAGCTTAGCAAAACCAGCAGAAAGATGAAAACACACCAACAAGGCGTGGATCCAAGAGTATGGCTTAAACACCTATAATGAAGAGAGAAGAATTAGTACAATCACATTCGCAGCTAAGGAAAAGTACACGAAGTCTAGATTATAGAAGAGATGTAATATCTCACACAAAAGGAGGTCCACGACTTTGACGATGCCAAGAAAACAAATAGGCTAGAAGAGATGCTAACCATAAAGTTAACAAGAGAAGACAAGTAATCAACAGGTAAGTGAATCACTAAACTTAACAAGAATACACATGCAACCGTAAACTAGAAGTTGACCGAGTGATGTAGTAGGATGAGGATTGACGTTATTGTACTTCTATAATTAAAAACTGACACATTACATATGACAAAATCTGACTTCAATACAATTTCGATAACAAGACTACCGTAGATAACGACACAACAGTTTTTTTTATCAAGGACCTTTTAATATTTTGTATCACTGCGAAATTTCCTTTGAAGCAAGAACATAAATACATATTCCAACCTAGGCAACACTGAAAAATGGCTTCTATCTCTTCAACTCCACAAAGAGCCTTTATTTATCACTTAAAAAGCACAATTCACACCCTGCTGACCATCTCAAGATGTTTTTAAAGAAATATTTTTAGACTGGTTTATAGGAATATTCAAATACGAACTATTTAGATATATGCCATTTTCACAAAATAAAAATATTAACGTCAAATTAAAGCCCACATTTAACTGATTTTAGTTTTTTTTAAATCATAGAAAACCGTGGAACAGGCAATTCAGACCATTATATTAACAAGAAAAAGATGTGTTGCAGTATCATCTGGCAAAAGGTTGAACACTAGCTTGCAACAAGAAATCTTAACACATGCAGTACCGTGTTGACATAGTCATCTTTCCCACAATAGGAGATACTCTGTTGTCCTTGATTCGACGTCGAAGTGTAAATGTGGAGTTTCAATGAAGTGATTAAAACACAGCGGAATGGAACAGTACGCACACTTAACAAGGCCAACATGTAGACACACTCCATTATTTACAATATTCCCGCATTGCAATAGTCCAAAGTCAAATGCCACGGTGATCACATTATCACATAGATGGCACTGGCGACCGAACACGTACTTTTACAGATGAATGGCATTGATAGCTATTGACATAGGTACAACTGTCTACTTAAAACCCACTTTCAGTCGGTTTTCGCCGTTCGAACTGGGGTGCTTTCCTCGTAAGGTGTGTGCGTTTCCTTTTTGTTGTACAAGATTTATGACGGGCGCGGTTATAGTGTTGAACTCGTTATTATTTTGTCTCCTTAAGCTGCATGTTCCCCCTTATCCCTTGAGAACTGGCACTGGTTCATTTTGACCCATATAGTGTCACTCCCTTTTTGTCGTAGTCATACGTATTTTAATGAATTAAATTTACACATGGTGTCTTCCTATGTTGTATTCCCAATATAAAATAAGGTTTAATTATATTTTTAAAATTTAACACACAGAAAAATGACGATAATTTTCCTAACAGTATCTATGGTTTTGATAGTGGCGGCAAAGCAGTCATCTTAATTTTTTTGAAAAAAAAAGGAGCTGATAAGCAAGGTGTCCCCAGACCTTAACCCGGGAGAGGTGGCGCGGGGGACTTTTTGTCCCCACGCAATTTCGATAAGCTGGGGTTTCTACATTTTACTACCCACATACCAAACCTGTCACATACCTTTCCTCACATGCCTTATCTATTGTCTGAGGGCAGTAGCCTATTAGTGAACGGGATGAGGGAAGAGACAAATGTATTTTTCTAGAGCCATGTTGCAATGTGTTCTGAAACACCCTGCGCCACCAGTCCCGCTGGCAGAGTGAACAGCTGTTCCAGTCTTACGTGTACTCCATGAGAAGGTAGCTGTCTGATCGCGAAATAGAATCGATTGTAGTTAGGTGTTGAAATAAAACATTATGAATCGTCTGAGCTTCGAAGAGCAATAAACCAGGATGTTATCTCTTCCGCAAGACGTCGAAGAGGAAGACATATTAGGAGGTGTAAACAGTGATAGTGAAGATGAACTTGAAATAGCAGAATCTTGCAGTGATACTTAGCAGAGTGCAGACGAAGAAGAAAATGAAGAAAGTAACGATGATATGCCACTTTCTCAGCAGATGTGTACCCTTACAGCAAAAAAATAATAAAATGGAGTTAAAAAATTGAGTACAATACAACACTAATACAATACAACAAGAGACTTCTCTAAAATATGTAATTGGTGAAAAACTAGAATCCTAGATTATCTAAAACTTGTCTAATCATTCATTTTGAAACTGTTAATAGGCAAACTGAAGTAAGAATTATCAGATATTTCATAAAACTAGATACTTACCTATCAGATGTGCACCATTTCAATTATAGTATAATGTGTGCATGATTTTCATTTTAAACAAATATTCTTGCTCATTAGTTCAGTGAATGTTTTCATGCCATATCAGTAGCATTAACGAAATAATTGTCGTTACTACTGAGAAATAATTAGGAGGGGTCAGAAATGACCCCGCGCCACCTATAACGTTGCTCCAGTAAGCGCCACCTCTCCCGGGTTAAATATGGATGAACAAGAACGTGTGCTATGCGATAGTGCTGCACAAACATAGGTGGACTTTCTCCTTATATTTTACAGATTGTCCCGACTAACGTAAGCCGAAAATTGTCACGCGAGGACCGGTGCCATGGGTAAATCTGGCCCGACCGTAAATAATATAGAAATAAATTGAGTCCACAAAAAGCTATGGACATTTTTCTTTTTCAGGGCGAAGTTCAAGGCTAGGAAGGAAGGTAGTAAGCGACAGGAAATAAGGGATGACCAAAACGAAAATATAGAGCATTATTTAAGCCTCGGGTGAAAAATACCCAGGCGCCAGTCCTCGCAGGTTAAGAGGTGAGAAACGTACATGCTCAACAATCTGGTCCTGTAAATCCTTCAGGACAAGCACATCCTCCTCCAGGAAGACATCGGCCACCGTTTAGACAGGAACCAGAGCAGATGCCGTCTCTACATAATGGACCAGAGTATCCTCCGGGACATGAACACCGGCCTGGCGCCACGCATCGTCCACCATTAGAACAGCCGCCAGGACATACGGCTGAAAGCATAAACAACGTCATAAGTAGCCCGCGGACAATGGGCTATTCTACACGAGCGGGTGAACTGCTGCGTTTCGCCCGCCTCCTACAGCGCTATAGGATATAACCTACAGTAATGAATTGGTCTGTCTACACGAGCGTTTTGCTCGAAACTACACGTGGCGTTTTGCAAGCAGTTTACACGCGTCAGTAACCTCACGGCCGACTGGATGCGAGCTGCGCTCTCTATACCGGCCTTGACATTCCCAGTTAGAACCCATGCATAACGTTTAATAGAAAAATGTCCTCTAGTTGCCGATAGAGCGCATCCCCAGCCCATGTATAGGCGCGATTAGTAAAAAGCTGTGCAATGTGTTTTTCACTGTGATACGTTCAGAACAACGAAGTTTTGTTTCAGTTTCAATTATGGTAAGTAGTCGGTATTAATATACTGAATTCCTACGTTATTTGGAGTGTTTGCTGATGAAATTGAGAAATGCTGAGGTAAATTATAAACTATGGTTTGAACGCCGCTGCTAAATCCAGGATGTCATTTTGCACTTCCATAGAATAGAATAGAAGGCGCTTCTGTTCATACGCTACGTTTTGACCGCCACGTGTAGATTGCACAATTTTGGCGCGGTCTGCTCTAGGCGGGTCACACGCTACGTTTTGACCGCCTCGTGTAGATTGAAACATTTTGGCGCGGTAGGCGGGGGGCGAAACGCGGCAGTTTACCCGCTCGTGTAGAATGACCTTTAAGTTGTTAGGTGGTTTAAAATTACATAAGTGGTTAAGTGGGGTGCTGAGATCACCCCAAAGTTTTGCTGGAATATCTCGGACATATATTTTTCAGAAAATTTCTTACTTATTTTGCATACTATTCACATCCTTTTAAGCCAGTTTTAATTACCTTACAACAATAAATTAATTCACTAAAGAAATTAAAGCCTTTGGAAGATATACCTATATTTTTTCGTTGCTTGATTCTACATGTTGCTATTTCAAGCATTTTGCGTTGGCTCATTTCTTTAAAAAGTTCACGTTTGTGTTTTACTAATCTAAACATCTGTCTCTCATCAATGCCAAAAGGAATGCCTATCTTGCCCATCTTCAAGACCCAACTTCCAACACAAAGATAGATAAACTACTGGAACTCAAGGGTAAATGTTAGTAAAAATCAATTTGAAATTAGTTAATTAAATAATTCAATATGAAAATCCACAGCCTGCTTCCAGTCTCCGACCGGGTCAGGAATGGAATGAATGAAGCCCCTATCTAGCGGCGAGGATATGAACTGTGCCGGCTGCCGAGGCCTGACGCACTCCTCTGGGGCAATGATTAAATGAATGACAGATGAAATGAAATGATAGTGGAGAGTGTTGCTGGAATGAAATGTTGACAGGGAAAACCGGAGTACCCGGAGAAAAACCTGTCTGCCTCCGTTCTGTCCAGCACAGATCTCACATGGAGTGACCGGGATTTGAACCACGGACTCAGCGGTGAGAGGCCGACGTGCTGCCGCCTGAGCCACGGAGGCTCAATAATTCAATATAAATATCAAAATTAAATCTATCTATCTTATCTATCTTATAATGCTTAACAACATTTTAATAACTTTTCATTACTTATTACTCGAGTATTTTTATTCTCAATTGCTTTTTGTGACTATTTTGAATCTAAATTACATTTTGTAAGTATTTTCTATCTAAATTGCATTTTGTAAATATTGTCAATTCAAATAACAGCACAGTAAGTATGTAGTTAGTTTTAGTTGTAAGTAGGTAGTTAGTTTGTCTATTAGATATATGTCATTGTTATATTAGACTGTGGTGTGTGAGGGTGTCTGGTAGCAATTGCATTGTTTATTAGTTATAGTTCATTGTTTCAGTAGACTGTGATGTGTGAGGGTGCATGTGAGTGTGCCTGGTGACAGACTGTTTTAGTGGTGGTATTTGTTGTTGGTGAAACTTAAGTATTTTTTTCGTTAGTAGAATTTTGGCATTTGATTGTTAGTACGGTAGAAGGTTAGTATTTTTTGTAGAATTGCTCTTTACTTATTCTGAAAGGGAGTAGCAGCCTTTCAGAATAAATCAATTCTTTACTAGTCTTATAGATGGTTAAGATATTGATAATATAAGCCAAATAATGGCTACACTGCGTCCTGCTGCACGGCTGAAAGCAACGGGAAACTACAGCCGTATGCTATTCCCGAGGATATGCACCTCTCTATGCATAATTACATGTGATGATGGCCTCCTCCCTTGTAAAATTTCAATCCGGAGGTAAACTAGTCCCCCGTTCGGATCTCCGGGTGGGGACTACTCGAGAGGGTGTTAACATCACAGAAGTGACAAAGAGGAAATCTGACATTCTACGGATCGGAGCGTGGAATGTTAGAAGTCTGCTAGGAAGTGGAAGGTTAGAAAACTTAGAAAGGGAAATGGATAGGTTGAGGTTGGATTTGGTTGGGATTAGTGAAATGCGCTGGCAGGAAGAACAGGACTTTTGGTCAGGAGACTATAGGGTCATTAGCACTAAATCAAACAATGGCCAAGCAGGGGTTGGCCTCATATTGAGTAGGAAACTTGGACAGCGGGTGGAATATTATGAGCAATATAGTGAACGGATTATTGTAGCAAAAACCAATACTAAACCTACCTGCACCACAGTGGTACAAGTCTATATGCCTACCAGTCAAGCTGATGATGAGGATGTTGAAAAGGTCTACGAAGAAATAGACGAAATTCTGAGGTATATCAAGGGTGATGAAAATGTTATAGTAATGGGAGATTGGAATGCTGTGGTAGGAAAAGGGAGAGAAGGGAAGATAGTAGGAGATTTCGGATTAGGTGAAACGAATGATCGAGGAAGCAGGCTGGTAGAATTCTGCATCGAGCATGAGTTGGTCATAGCTAACACATTATTCAATAACCACAATAGAAGAATATACACATGGATGAGACCAGGAGATACAGGGCGTTACCAAATCGACTTCATAATGGTCAAGTAGAGGTTTCGAAACCAGATTTTGGATTGTAAAACATATCCTGGTGCTGACATAAACTCTGACCACAATCTGGTTGTAATGAAATGCAGATTAAAGTTGAAAAAAGTGAAGAAAAGTCAAAAGCCAAAAAGGTGGGCAATAGACAGACTGAAAGAGAAGGATGTAAACGAAAGATTCAAGAAGAGTATAAAGGAAGGACTAATGAAAAACCCTAAACAAACTTCAATTGCAGACGAATGGACACTTTTGAAGAATGAAATAACAAAATCCGCAGAAGAAAACATTGGTAGGAAAGAAAGAATAGGTAGAAAACCGTGGATCCCTCAGGATATACTAGAATTGATGGACGAAAGGCGGAAACACAAGAATGTAAGAGATGAAAAGGGGAAAGCAGAATACAGGCGTCTGAGAAATTAGGTTAACAAGAAGTGCAAGGAAGCGAAAGAAGAATGGTTGAAAGAGAAATGTGCAGGAATAGAAAATTGTCTGAAATTAGGAAAAGTAGACACAGCTTATCGAAGGATTAAGAATACTTTTGGGGATAAGAAGACTAAGTGCTGTAATATTAAGGACACAAATGGAAAGCCTCTAACAGATAGAGAAGAAAAGGTTGAGAGATGGAAAGCTTACATAGAGAGTTTGTATAAGGGAAAGGAGATTGTGAATCATGTAATGGAAAGGGAGGAGGAAATTGATGAGGATGCGAAAGGAGATTTAATATTGCGATCAGAATTTGATAGAGCTTTGGAAGACTTAAGCAGGAACAAAGCACCAGGCATAGATGATATACCGATTGAGTTGCTACGCTGCATAGGAGATGAAGGTCTGATCAGGTTATTTCACTTGGTGTGTAGGATTTATGAGACAGGTGAGGTACCCCCTGATTTCATGAAGAATGTAATCATCCCTATACCAAAGAAAGTGGGAGGTGACAGATGTGAAGATTACCGTACAATCAGCTTGATTACTCATGCTTCAAAGATCCTGTCTAGAATAATTTACAAGAGGATTGAAAGCCAGATAGAAACGGAGTTGGGCGAAGACCAGTTTGGTTTCAGGAGAAATGTAGGAACAAGGGAAGCTGTACTAAGTCTTAGGCTGATTTTGGAAGGTAGAATAAGGAAAGATAAGAGAACGTTCATGGCTTTTGTAGACTTAGAAAAGGCTTTTGATAACGTTGATTGGACTAAATTGTTTGACATTTTGAAATCGATTGGAATAAAGTACAGGGATAGGAGGGTGATCTACAATCTATACAGAAACCAGACAGCAGTCATTCGAGTTGAGGGACATGAGAGAGAAGCTGGTATTCAGAAAGGTGTAAGGCAAGGCTGCAACTTATCACCCATACTTTTCAATCTTTACATTGAACAAGCAATGAAGGAAATTAGAGGAATTTAAAGTGGGAGTGAAGATTCAAGGAGAAATAATTTCAACTCTGAGATTTGCTGATGACATCGTCATCTTGGCCGACAAGCCTGAGGATTTGAATGAGTTTTTGAATGGTATGGACTCCGTCTTACGGAAAGAATTCATGATGAAAATTAATAAATATAAAACAAAAATACTGGAATGCAGCCGAAATAAATCAGAAACCTATTTGGAGATCAAATTGGCAGGTAAGCTGAAGGAAGTAGGAGACTTCTGTTACTTAGAAAGCAAAATAACCAGTGATGGACGAAGCAAAGAGGATATAAAAAGTAGGTTGGCTCAGGCAAAGAAAGCATTTCTACAAAAAAGGAATCTGCTGACATCGAATATAGATTTAGGTATTAGGAAGTCATTTTTGAAAGCCTTTGTCTGGAGCGTGGCGCTTTACGGAAGAGAAACTTGGACTATTGGTGCAGCAGAAAAGAGGAGAATTGAGGCATTTGAAATGTGGTGTTACAGGAGAATGATGAAGAGCAGATGGGTAGATAGGGTTACAAACAATGAGGTATTAAGACGAGTGGGAGAGGAGAGATGTTTCTGGCGACTGCTAATGAAGAGAAGAGATAGGTTGGTAGGACACATACTAAGACACCCAAGAATAGCAAGCTTAGTTATGGAAGGAAGGGTCGAGGACAAGAACTGTAGGGGTAGACCAAGGTTAGAATATGTTAAACAGATTGCCTCGGATGTAGGGTGTGGTAGCTATGTAGAGATGAAACGGTTAGCTCAGGACAGGGAGGCATGGAGGGCTGCGTCAAACCAGTCAAAAGACTGAAGACTCAAACAACAACAACAGAAAACCCAAGGAAAATATTATTAACAAAGCTTTGCTCAAAATTAAGTTACATTAGTTCCTTTTCTTTTTAACAACATCGCTGAAACTGGTATATTTCATTAATATATCTTTTTTATTGACTGTCTGTTAGGTAGTCAATCCGAAGGCTGGTTGGATCCTCAAAAAGTACCGCCGTTAACGTTATGTGAGTAGATACCCACAAAAACCCAAGGCAGCGCTATTTTGAGGCGGTCTAGGCAAGAAGAGGAGTGAGGTAGTTTGCCATTGCTAAGGTTGAATAAATTTATTAAATACCCATTGGTATTTCATCAGATCAAACATCAAGAAGGAAATCTATTAGATATGATTAAGTTCGTACCACTACGTATCTTCTAGTATTGTATTTTATTGACTTTTGGTGGATTACATTAATGCCATCGTTATTTAATTGAATATTATTTGTAGGCTATATATGAACATGGAGTAAAACAAGGGATTGGACTCACACCATTGTAATTCATACTGGTGATGGATGATATACTAAATGCAACAAAGAAAGCATACACACTGTGACCGTTTGACCGAAATCCCACGTGCACACGAGTATGAATTTCAACATCCGCCGAGCCTAAGACTCGAAAATCAATCTCGGGGTCAAACTGAGTATAGCAAAACAAAATTTTTAATCAAAAAACAGCCGGACGGATATCGAAATTCACACTCCATAAAGGATGGAAGGCAGTGCAAATAATTTGTGAATAACACCAAATTCTTAAAATACCTCAGTTTAATTTAACTGTCTGCTGGTCCTATTAGAATACAATGATCCCCCAGGGAGAAATCTAAAATTCCAGTCCTGTAAAATAAAGACATCCTACGCTCCCCCTGGGTCTCTTATCTACATACAAATTTTAGAACGCATCAAATAAAGTATTTCCAGCCTCTAACCAAAAGTAAATTCACTATTTTCAAAATATTAACTTGATGTCCGAGAAAATCATTTGTCCTTCTCAGCATCTGCTTCAATTAATTATTTAAACAGTACAATTATCACTGATGTGCAGGAAAATATCAGTCCATCCTGACACCATGATTTTAATATTTACAAAAATATCACTTGAATCAAATTTTCCAGAATTGTTTCAACCTCTGCGGGGAAATTCACACGTCTTAAACTCATTTCAGGGAAGTCACATTCCCAAAACGGTGTGAAATCAAAATCATAAACCCCATGACGGCATTTATCAAATTTAAACTTTGACTGAACTTCCGACATTTTTCCACAATGTCACCATAAATAAACTTTATTCACCAATTCACATATAATTTAAATCCTCTGATTTAATCGCTTCGATTTAATTTCCTTGATAATATTCATATAATTCAATTTATTTATGTTAATCCTTTCAATTTAATTCATTGTAAAAAAAATATTATTTAGAATAATCCACACTGGTATTTTATGAAGATTAATGGATCCACAAATTCAACCAGCTATCAGCTAAACATTTTTAATACATCAACCAATCTCTAGACAAAATGCCTCTCATGCTGTCAATACGTTAAGTAGGACACGGTAAGGCCTTCAGCAAAAACTAGGACAAGACATCAACTTATTCATATATAAACGACTACACCATGTGGGCGACTATACAACAGTCTAGGAATGTAGAATTTCACAGACGATCGGCTACTAACTTCCCATATGAGCGACTATACTGTCCTCATTTTTTAATCATATTTGAGCATGGAGCAATTATTTGACCCTCAAAATTCAACTTTATAAGCATCCACTATTAATTCATATTTTATTTTCACTTTACATTTGACCATTATAATCTTATTTTATAATGTCCCCTCAGCTACGCAGGCTGGGTTCAATGGCTTCTAAGCATCCAACACATGGGATCATGCTCCCCCTCACAAAATTTAAATATCTCGGCCTTTCGCATAGGTGTAATAAACTTTTAATGTCTGCCCCAACATACTCCTGTTAAACTGTCGCATAATTCCAATACATAGTTCCTCAATTTATACAAAATTCGTATATGAATGACCTTCCGCTCCCAATATCAAAGTTTACGCTTTCGGCATGTCCCTCCATTCAAAATCAACTCCCATATTATCAACTACGATCCATTATTCCTCCAATTATTAACCGCTATTTTTACCAGGAATTATTATTATTATTATTATTGGAAAATGTTCCAAACAACATAATCATTTACATGTTATTATTATCATCATTATGGCTTGACTATCAGTCATACAGCCTTCCGATATCATATATCAACTACATTTACAACAAAAAATATTTTACATTTATTTTAAATTCAAATATAAAAATTTATAAATTCGCAGAAAATTTCGAACTATTATTCCCAAAGAATAATATTTAAACGTAATGTGGCTATCCACATTCCTCATCTATCAACATATTCAAAAGAGAAACTACTAACAAAGTCGAGAAAATATTATAAACAAATTAATTTAATTATAAACCATTTAATTTTGAACAAATCCAAGTATTATTTCCAAGTTCCCTAACATAAGGTTTAGGCGTGGAATGGTGTAAAACATCTTCCACACAATAGACTACTGCTATATCGAAGCTTATCAGGTTGACATCCCAAACGCACTAGATTTCCATCAAAGAGATCCATTCGAAATAAGTTGGCTGATAAATCTTCAAATGTACTATAACATCTTGAAATAACTATCCAGAAGCAGAAACCTACTTAGCAGACAGTATAGTCGAAATTGAGAATGCAATACACTAGCTACTTAATAATAAAGTTGGCTTACATCGTGAAGATCTTGTATGAAGAAGCCTTCTGACGCAGATTCCATGTAGGCCGGCTGGCACACGTTCTTTCCAGTGAACAGATGTTCCGAGTCCCACTTCGCCTATACTCCATTATTCCGGAAGATGTTCCCAAAAATCCCATGACATCTCACCTCCAGTTCTTTTAATACTTCATGGTGACGGTCCGATCCACCATTTTCAAACCACAATGATGCATGTCTGGCAACATAATGTTATAAATATTCGAGTCCCAAACTAACACTTGCAGCTTTGTGCCACAGAAAACTTCCTAACTCGACTGGTCCACTTCCCGTTCTAGAATATCAACACCGGGTCCGAAATCATTTTTCAACCATAACTGTTTTTTCGATCCTCGCGTACTGTATTTGCTTATGGCCTTGATGTTTGAATCGATACACTGATAATCTTAAGAGTGGTTTACGTAGCATGCTAGTACCATTTCTAGTTTCTAGGCTAGATTCCCTAGGTGAGTAAGGAATTCCCCAAAACTTTGCACACACCAAAGCAATGGCTTGACCATCTGGCCTATTTATGATATATGTATTTTAAGGCCCACATCATATACGTTGATTGCCTTCCAACTCTTTTTAGACTGGTATCTTCAAACACAAATATCTGCCAAGCGTGCAGACCATGAGCGCGCGGGGTTAGTAGTCATACAGTCCAGCCTCACCGCCTCACCTGTTGCGTGCAGCCTAACTTCCGTCAGCCACTCCGATGCAAAACATAAACCTTGCGCCTTGGATTCTTCATTTCCAATATCTTCTGATCCAAACGACGGATTCTCTTGATCTCTTCGGTATGTTTCCCAGTAATGAGTACTGCACGTTCCCCCGATGTTTTGGTGGTTCAACCTCTTCACATTAAAACTCGTAAATATACCATATGAGATCTCTCACATCGAAGCTCTCTCCATCTAGTGTCAACTTGATGAAACGAAATACCTCAGCTCCGCGCGTTCTTCGAACAGGTGGTTCCTCTAAGAAAAACAATCAGTGGCCCTCATCTAAATGGTCACAACACGTACAAGAATGAATAAATTCCTATTTGCTGATGATGTCTTGATTTGGGGTCAAGAACAGCTGGATGTACTGAAGGAGAGTTTTGAGAAATGGGAAATGAAAATCAGTGTAGAGAAAAATCAGACAATGGTAATGACAAGAGGAAAGAAAGAAGGAAAAGGAATTGTAAAAATTGGAGATGTAAACCTGGAACTAGTAGAGCACTTCAAATATTTAGGAAGTGAATTGATGGAAAATGCAAGATTGAATATGGTATGGAGATCAAGAAGAGAATACAATGCGAGAGTGTTTTCTATCATCAGGTTCAGTATTTAATTTGGGATAAAGACATGCCACTGAAGGCAATGTACAAGGCCTATTACTTAGCAATAATGATGTATGGAGCAGAAACTTGGCCGATGATGAGAAGAGATGAAAGTAGAATACAGGCATTCGAAAGGAAATTCCTGAGAAGTATGGTACAGAAGACTAGGAGAGATTGAGTTAGAAATGAAGACATTCGAAAGGACGTGAATGTACAGAAGCTGAATGATAAGCTGGAGCAGAACAGATCGAGATGGTATTGACATGTGAAAAGGATGAATGATGAAAGAATGCCGAAACAAGTGATGGAGAGACGGATGACTGGAAAAAGAGGACGAGGAAGACGTAGAGTACGGTGGATGAATTTTGGTGAAGGACAGTGTGAGAGAATGAAACCTGGAGTGGAGTTCAGTGGTTGAGGAAGGATGGTGGACAAGGCAGATTAAAGTGGAGGGGTGTCATATTTGCTCCGACCCAGCTTAGGCTGGAAAACGAAAATTGATGATGATGAGGAGGTTATATGACACAGAACTAACAAGTGAAGAAGCATTGCTTCAATCAATTAACAGCTTACACCATTTAATCAAATTCACAATGGAACGGAAATCTGAACGAAATATAAATTGTCTTGACATAACAATTGAACAGTAAGACAACAACCTCACATACTCGATTTGTACTCTGAATGAGCTAAATAACACTCACTTCATTAAGCTCGTTCGGAGAACAAAACATCGTGGATTCAAGGAATATTTGAATTACCATCGATGTTTTAAGGTTTTCCCCCTCCTAACTCATGGCATGTATAGCATTCCATGTAGTACTGAAATGAGGTGAGGTGATAAACCCAATTGTGCACTGGGTTGATACATTGTCATGTTGGTAGATGTGGATCCATATTCACGTACAATAGTGATATTGATGTCTAAAATAAGGCTCCACCTTGTCAATAGACCAATAATCAACACTGGTTTGAGCTAGTCAGGTCAATTTTTTTCAAAGCATTTCAAGTTCTTAAAAATTTGATGCATTCCATGTAGTTGTGACAAAGTGTAGATCGGTCCGACTAAACAGGCTTCAGTTATCCAAGTCTGCAATAGCTGAGCATGTTTATGAACCACAACATTCAACCTGTTCGATGTGGTTAAGGTTCTCAATACACCACCAGACTAGTGTTGTTGTTTCAGTCTATTGACTGGTTTGATGCAGCCCTCCTTGACTCCGTGTTCTGAGGTAATCGTTTCATCTCTACATAGCTACAACATCCTACATCCGAGGCAAACTGTTCAACATATTCTAATTTTAGTCTAGCCCAACAGTTCTTATCCTCGACCTTTCCTTCCATAGCCAAGTTTGCTATTCCTGGGTGTCTTAGTAAGTGTCCTACCATCTTATCTCTTCTCTTCATTAGCAGTCGCCAGAAACATCTCTCTTCTCCCATTTGTCTTAATACTTCTTCATTTGATACTATATCTACCCATCTGATCTTCATCATTCTCCTGTAACACCATATTTCAAATGCTTCAATTATTCTCCTCTTTTCTGCTGCGCCAACAGTCCAAATTTCACTTCCATACAGAACCAAGCTCCAGACAAAGACTTTCTAAAATGACTTTCGAATGCCTAAATCTATATTTTATATCAATAGATTTCTTTCCTGTAAAAATGCTTTCCTTACCTGAGCCAACCTACTTTTTATATAATACTTTTCTTCGTCCATCACTGGTTATTTTGCTTCCTTAGTAGAAAATGTCTCCTACTTCCTTTAGCTTTTCAGCTGCCAATTTGATGTCTTAGGGATTTCTGATTTCGTTTGGCTGCATTCCATTATTTTTATTTTATATTTATTGATTTTCATCACAAATTCCTTCCTCAAGACAACCATTTAAAAATCCATCCAAATTCCCTGGTGAATCGGCTAAGATGACAGTGTCATCAGCAAATCTCAAAGTTGAGATTATTTCTCCTTGAATCTTTACTCCTACTCTTTTCTCTAATTTTCTTCATTTATTGTTCGATGTATAGATTGAAAAGTATGGATGATAAGTTGCAGCATTGCCTTACATCTTTCTGAATTCCAGTTTCTCTCTCATTTCCTTCGGCTCGAATAATTGCCATCTGTTTTCTGTGTACTTATTCCAATCTTTTTCAGAATGTCAAACGACTTACTCCCTTCAACGTTATCAAAAGTCTACAAATGCCTTGAGCGTTCTCTTATATTTCCCTATTCTACTATCCAAGATCAGCCTAAGGCTTAGTACAGCTTACCTTGTTCCTACGTTTCTCCTGAAACCAAATTGGTCTTCACCCAACTCTGTTTCTGTCTTCCCATCCTCTTGTAAATTATTCTAGTCAGGATATTTAAAGATTGAGTGATCAAGCTGATTGTACGTTAATCTTCACATCTGTCAGCCTCTGCTATCTTTGGTATAGGGATGATAACAGAAGATATGGTACTGCCCCCGTAAATTGAATTATATTGAGACCACGATGGCTGTATTGGCAAATATGAGTAAAGTTATGGCTGTCATAGTTGTGACGTGGATATTCATGACGTAGGCACGGATGACGTAGATTTCATGCAAGTAGGCTGGTTGAGCTGATATTCTTGGTGACGTCATGATTTTGTTCGAGAAAGATCTTAGATTTACGACGCAGTCGCAGGAAACAAGGTATTGTGCTAAGGAAGAAGTTACGCTATTGGAGGAGAGACTCGAACCAATGAACGATAGTTTGGAAGGAAGACGGAGATTGCTGAAACTACGATATTTAATTACTTTTGGCATGCAGATTTGTGGAAATCTATTTTCAGTTATGGCATTGATTTGGAATTTTGAAGAAATTAATTTTGAGTTTTTGAAATTTGAAAATCCGTCAAGTAAAGCCAAAGTTAAAACTTCTAGCAATGACGCAGCAACAGGCTATGGAAGGGATGGATACGCCCCTTAAGAAGTTGATAAAAGGTCGTGCACAGAAGAGAGGAGCTCTCAGAACTCATACTCAGAACTCATATCTCTCATACCGCTGATACCGCATATATGTTTCAGATGTCATAGAGTCATTTTCGAGTGAATAAGTGAAGCAAGTTGTCTTTAGCGTGTGGTTAAAGCCCGGCGCATCGAACGAACTCGGAGCAGTTCCATTTTACGCTGCTCGAAACTAGGTGAAGTTGAAACGCTCACATTAACGTTTCCACCAGATAAGATATCAAGAGTTAACTTCAGCCTTTATTATAATTCAATTGGGCAGTACAACATTGAGGTGTGTAGAAGATTTGAACAATTTCACAGTTATACTTCGAAAGATATTGGCACTTTAAGGCTGCCAACAAAAGTGATTTTCTCGCCACATGAGAAACACTTTTAAAATTCCACATTATACACTACGGCTGACACGTGGATTGCAACAGTGATATTGGAGAATACGTTTGGTATTACAACGATACATTCGACTATGGAACATTATAATCTTGCAGTGCTTTCAATGATTATAACAGTAGTTGAGATGGAAGGCTAAGGCTTTAATGCAATTGGGACATATATCGTTGGAGTGAAATAACAGCATGGAACTTCGTTAATCGTCTTTCTACAAAAGCGAGCATGTAGTGAACATCCAACTACACTTATGCATCGTGAATCCATCGCTGAATTATACCAAATGACAGTGGAAATATTTTCATACTCCACGACTATGAATATTTCTGCGGAAATAACTACAATAAACTTCATGAAGAATTACGACCGGAACTTCAGGGAACTTTCAAGAGAGGCCAGGGTTGTCCCGGCTCACAAAGAAGAGTTTTGCCAGAAGGATGTTTTTCGTATCCACGGAGCAGTGCAATTTCGGAGGAGGAAGCAGTTCGAGTCATTTTATTCAGTTTGTCTATTGCACGCCTTTTTGGCTATAGAATTTTCTTAAGTTTCTTCAGCTTTGATCTGCATTTCATAACAACCAGATTATGGTCAGTGTTTATGTCAGTTCTGGGGTATGGTTTGCAATCCAAAATCTGGTTTCGGAATCTTTGCCTGACCATAACGAGGCTGATTTGGAAGCGTCCTGTATCTCCTGGTCTCATCCGCGTGTAGGATGACCAACTCTCCCGTATTTCCCGGGATCTCCCGTATTTGGCCCTATTTCTTCAAGATCTCCTGGCTCCCGTATTTTCTGTCTCTTTGGGTGAATTTCTCCCGTATCTTTTCGTCAAGTAAAATCTTTCAGTCTCAATCATTTCAATTTTGCACACACGGTCGAAATTAGTTTAAACGTTCGAGAGCAGACGCAATTGATTCTATGTGGAGTTTTTTCTATCGATTATCTCGTTCAGAATTATCCAGCAAATACATACAGAAAGAGTATATTATCTTATGAATAACAAGTGGACAGATGTTAGGAATAGGAGCAGTACAAAGCTGATCACTCAGAACGGCAAGTTGCCATGAACTTCAAAATATATTTAGCTCTTCTTAAAGTATAAAATAAAGTTCCTTTTTTCTTTTTTTTTACAAACACAACATCACTTTTTTGTTTAAAATTTTGGCATGTTCTTAATCTCCCTCATCTTTGGTCAAGAATATAGAAATCTTCCTTAAATTTTTGAAAAACAGTTGGTCATCCTATCCACGTGTATATTCTTCTATTGTGATTATTCAATAAGGTGTTAGCTATGGCCAACTCATGCTCGGTGCAGAATCCCATCAACCTACTTCCTGATCCAAATTCTCCTACTCTCTTCCCTTCTCTTCCTTTTCCTACCACATCATTCCAATCTCTCATTACTATAACAATTTCACCACCATTGACATTCCTCAGAATTTCATTTACTTCTTCGTAGACTTTTCAACTTCTTCATGATCAGTTTGACTGGTAGGCATAGGCCTATAGACTTGTACTACTGTGGTGCACGTAGGTTTTGCATTGATATTAGCTACACTAATCCGTTCACTGCATTGCTCATAATATTCCATCCACTGTCCAAGTTTCCTAGTCAATATGAGACCTACTCCCATGTAGCCGTTGTTTGTTTTAGTGCTAATGATCCTATAGTCTCCTGACTTCACTGATCCCAACCAAATCCACCTCAACATATCCATTTCCCTATCTACGTTTTCTAGCCTTCCACTACCATTCAGACTTCTAACAATCCACGGTCTGATCCGTAGAATGTGCGATTTCCTCTGTGTCACTTCTGCGATGTTAACCCCCTCTCGAGTAGTCACCACGTGGAGATCCAAACAAGGGACTAGATTACCTCCGGATTGGATTTTTTACTGCTGAGACACGGAGATTGAGAAACATCCCCATAACATCAACAGGGATGACGACTATTGCCTAAGTGGAACCTGGAAGCCCATTATTAGATCTCTATTATAAACCGCAGGCAATTAACATCAAGCACAGGATGTTGTAGATTGCGTGATTTTTCCAATTAATATTATTGTTCTTGTTATCATTGTTATTATTATTCATTAATTTGAGACTGTGTTGTCTTCCAGCGCTCGATCTTGTCTACAAGCCACTACTTTCGAACAATTCGCCTCCAGGATCCCCTATTAGCAGTTAGCACTGTGGCCTCCTCTGCTTCTACACTTCGCACTTTGAAAATGTTGACCAAGAACTCCTAGGTCCACCTCTGCTTCTATTACACTCTATAGCCAAGTTCAATGAACCACTTAGGTAACCTCTCCTCCCCCATACTCATCACATGACCCCACAATCTAAGTCAGGTCATATGGACAGCTTCATCTAACATGTTCATTTCCAAGTTAGCCATTATCTCTTCATTACTCTCACTATTTTTCCATACAGCAAGGTCGGTCTAAATACTGGGCCATGTAGAGAGAGTTTCGTTCTTTCTTGGAGAATACAGTAGATTGCAACTGCAAACTCTCTGACTCTATCTCTTTCACTATTCTACTATCCAGGGAGAATACATAGTCCACGTAAGTACTTAGAATTGTCTACCTCATAGGTGGACATTGAGAGAGCTTACTCCTTGAGCTAATGGCATGGGTCGCGAGCAGCTGTCTTCCAATAGTTTGTGTTGTAAGGAGTAGATGGTAACAAGTGCAGCAACACCGCAGTCACAGCAATGTACCTGGCTGAGTATATCATGCCTACACGATACAATTTATTATGTATTCATGCAATACGTGGTGTACTTAAGATGACTGGTCAAAGCAATGCGGTAAAGCAGCGTCATATTGTACAGTTAAACTTGAGTTGGAAGTATGATTACTTGTTTACTGAAATCGAATGTGGAGCACAATGTTTTGTGCGTGAGTAGATATTAGCCTATGAGGCATCAAAAATATCAATTTAGAAAAGAGCTCCAATTGGAGCAGATCGATGCAAGGAAGGCCCTCCGCATCAGGAATGCGGAAGGTCCAACGTTGATGGTCCGCATCCTCCTGGTGACACAAGCGGAAGTGGACCGGCTCCTGATCAACGGTGTATACCTCTACCGGTACCACCATAGGGTGGAACCATCCAAGACCCCCCTCCCCAGTAGCCTTGCGATGCAATCGCTGTTTGGTCTACAACGACCACCCCACTGAGCAATGTCGTGCTTCCCCACGATTTGGCCACTGCTCCCAGCCCTCTCACACCAACGGCAAATGCCCCAACACAGCACTCTCACCTCGCTACAATCAGTGTCCCACATACTCACACAAATGCAAGGCTAAGCCCGCCCCCATCCCAAATCTCCCCAAAACAGTGGCACCCATTAAATCTATCGATCCCCCTACCCCTCAAGCGCAATCTCAGTTCCTTCCCACTCCATTGAAGATCTCATCCGCTTCATGGCTGTATCCATCCATAACATCCTCCCCTACCAGAGACCCCTGATTCTATCCCAACTCCAGCTGGCAGTACAGCAGATTTTTGGAGTCTGTTTCCAACCCTCATTCTCGTGACCCCTAGCCCACTTCACCTTCTTCCCCCACCCCCGCGTCACCGCTGTATAACCCCAAAATGGCAGCACAACCAACCCGACAACGATCTCTACAGCATATCTCCCTCCTATACTTAAATGTCTGCTCCTTTCACGCCCGCCGCACTCTCCTTAGCCATACCCTTGCCACCCACAAAATCGACATAGCACTATTAAATGAAGCCTTCCTCCGAGGTCGATCAACATGCTCTCCTCCCAGGATACACCCACCTTCGAGCCAACCGCCCACACAATCTAGGCCGCGGAGGATCGCCACTAGCCTACCTCCCACGTTATCCCATCCGACATCACATTCCCCCCTCCGCTTTCCAGAAAGCCTCATCGCCACTGTATATTTCCCATCCCGAGACCTCCATCCTGCCACAATTTACACCCGTCCTCGCCAACCACTACCTAAAGTTTTCATAGCCCACGTGGCCGAAACCTTCCCGCATTTCATTATTATGGCCGACTTAAACCTCCACGACCGCACGGCCAGGGAACTCCACAGTCTTGATAGCTATCTAAACCACATTAACGCCTCACTAGTTCCGAAACCCACGGCCGGCCTCCCAAACTACTCCTGAAGCAGTTATTGCACATAACTCTATACTCCATTTAATACTTGTCACCGTCTTACCACTTATTGGAGGCGACCATGCCCCAGTTCATCTGAACTTCGAAATCCCCACCCGCAACACCCCAACACCACCACCTCGGATGCCACAAAAATTTTGTTCGGCCAACTGGCCGGCCTACCGCAGCTATATTTCTGAGTACTTGCAGACCACTACCCTGCCTTTGAGCTCGCAGGCATTAGTGGATACATACTGTACACCACTCACCTACAAGATACCTTACAGAATGCGGCACTGCGCCACATTCCCCTTATCACATATACCCCTTCCCGACCCCCCACCAAGCCCGCCGCCTCCATGCCCTCTCCCACTCCTACCATTCCACATACCTCCGAACCAGGGACCTCTACTTCCTACAAAGACACCGTCAGACACTAAGACTAGTGAAGTCTTGCATCGAGGCCCATAAACGTTTATCATGTTGTAACACCTGCTCACGATTGAACGGCATGTCCCTCTCACTCTCCAAGTTCTGGCGCCATCTCAACCACCTAACAGGAAAAGCCACTCCAATGAAATACCCCATAATCTACAATAACACCGCACCACCAGATGATCCCGCCAAGCTGGACATCGTTGCAAATAGACTCGCCCGCGTGTTCCGCGATGCACCAGATCCAACATTCGCCTACGAAGAAGACGAGTTTATCGCCACAATGCCCCTACACCCCTACCTCCAGCCCTCTACCTCTCATGTTTTCTAACCACACACTCTTGACGTCCCCATCACCGAAGCCGACATTTCCCTTGCCCTCTCCCACACAACCAATACTGCAACTGGTCCCGACTCCATCCGATACCGGCATCTTCACCGCTCTAACTCACCTATATAACCATCTCCTCCGCACCGGTTTCTGCCCTACACCCTGGCGCCATGCCACTATGCTTCTCTTCCCAAATCCCGACAAACCACTATCCTCCCCTGATTCATACCGTCCCATCTGCCTAACCGCCGTCCTCTCCAAAACCTTCGAGAAAAAACAAACCAAACGAATCCACACTCATCTCCAACGTCACCAGCTCCTTCCCTCTCACATGTGGTTTTCGACCCCATCTCTCTGCTCATGACCAACTCCTCCGCCTCTCCACCTTGATAGCAGAAAACTACAACCGTCCCGCTCCCACCTTATTACCGCCTTCGACTTTCAGAAGGCGTTCGATACAGTTTGGAACGTCGCTCTAATCGCAAAACTTCATTATTTCCACCTCCCCCACACCTACATCCGCTTTCTAAACACGTTCCTCCGTAACCGCACCGCACCGAACGAATCACCATTAATGGCCACTACTCCCGACCCATCCCCTTCGAACAGGGCGTTCCCCAGGGCTCCGTCATTTCCCCTCTCTTCTACATCTTATTCCGTCGCCGACATACCCAACCCTCCCCTCCCCTGCAACTATTACAGCTCGCTGACGATACTGCTATAGTTGCACCATTTTCCGCTGTCACTCACATCAATACCCACGTTCAACCCTACCTCGATCTCTTCACCTTCTGGTGTGGCAAATGGCATGTGCGATTGAACTCCGAAAAAACGCAGACCATTCTCTTCCGCCCCCGCATGCGAGCATTCGTTCCAACCCGCAATCCTGCCAACCTAAATCTCCACCTTCATCGCCGCCGCTTAGTCCTTACTCCATCCGTCCGCTGCTTCGGCCTCCTATTCGATGAATTCTACACCTTCCGCCCCTTCTTTAAGTCAAAACTCCCCACAGCACGAAAGCGAGCGTATCTTCTACGGCGTCTGGACGGAACGAACTGGGGCTTAAATGAAAACCTTCTCCTTCATACCTATGAGGTATTCATCAACACCATTTTGATGTATGGCCCCCTGCGTGGGCAGGATTCCCCTATTGCCCCCTTCGTCCATTCCTCCAAATGGAACGCCGCCTAGTCCGAGTCGCCATGAGGCTGCCCTTCACCTACCCCACAGCAGACCTCGTGGACGGAATGTCACTGCCTCCACTCACAACCTGCATCGAGCTTTTACAACGCCGATACCTACAACGAGCACAAAACACCAATAATCCCATAGTCAGCCCACTTCTACAGCAGCCGCTTCGAGCCCCAGCACGCACAAAGCTCGGCAGCTACAGCCTCAAGGCTCTTCTCCCAGCACCAGATTAACAGTCCAGTTTAGTAACCCCTACGCTCAAGAGCGTCCCATCATTGGAAAACAGAGGGCCTATCCTAGCTGGCTCCACCTGCAGTCTTCTTTGAAAACAAAACAAATGAAATTTAAAAAAAATCATCTTCATCACCACAAAAATTCACCATATTCATCCTACATTCATTCATCATCCAACATCATTCTACGATCCTCAATACATTTACACATCATCTTCACCATGATCATCCTCCTAAATCACCTTTACTTAAGAAACACCATCTTCATCAACTCAAGCATTTATCACATCCATCCTCCATTCAATCACCATCCAACATTATTCTACGCAACACCTCCATACCTCGTACCATGCCCCATTTACACACCATCTACACCATGGTCACCCCCTCCAATCATCTTTACCTAAAATAAATAAATAAATAAATAAATAAATAAATAAATAAATAAATAAATAAAAAATCATCCATCACCTCAAGCATTCACCATATTCATCCTACATCCATTCATCATCATAATCAGCCTACGTCACACCTCCATACACCGTACCATGCTCCGATAACACATAACCTTCACCATGCTCATTTCCCTAAATCTTCATAAATTACTTAAAAACAAAACATCATCTTAATCAACACAAGCATTATTCATCACAATCATATATTCATCTTTCATTCAATCATCATCCAACATTATTCCACGCAACACCTCTATACATCGCACTATGCCCCATTAACACCATCTTCACCATGGTCATCCCCTAAACCGACTCTCACTTACTTACTTTTACTTATTCTCGATTTCCACCTAAATTACACAGCACTAAGCCCCATTTACAACCACCTCCACCTGAGCAATATAAATTTATATACGTCTACTTTTAGCAATTGTGGGTGTTGTTTCCATGAACAACATAAGTCTACATATTCTCCATTAATAAGGCAGTCGCCCCCCATTTCCCATTCCTGCACCCAAATCTCTCCCCCCCAGAAGCGATACATCCCCCAACAACTATCTCCAAACTTCATCGCTCTGCCCCAAATTAAGAAGCATACACACCACCATCCAATTCCAAAAACCAAACTTCCCCATCACCCCAAATTGCTCCTCTCCCTAACAGATATATCCCTGGCCCGAAGAGACGGCGAAACCGTTTACGGGGGCCTGCCGCCGTAGGTGCAATCACCCTGTGGCGGAATTAAACGACTGCATTTATATATATTCAGTTTAGAACATTGGTTAGATTATTGACTGAGGAATAACCTAACCACCAAGGGAAGATGATAAATGAAAGGAGGTGGGTTTCGGACTGGAGAAAAAGGATAGAAAATAGGAGGAGAGTCCCACAAAAATTGTAAATTTAACCTTAAATGCACTTAGAGGCGGTTGCCACCGCAAATTCGCTGTCTGATACCTAAAGTGGGTAAGGACTTGGTCGAAGCTGACGGGAACCGCAGCTGGAACTTGGGCGGTTTGCAAGAGAGTGGCTTTAGTGTATTCCCTCACAAGCATGCATATGCCTACTATGGGGAAGGGTGATGGTCTGGCAAGACAGAGAGTAACAGATTTATTGTAGGTCTGTTCAAAGAAATTCGTTTGGCAAAGTAATTTAAAAAAAATTGCCAATAATTTGAATCAAGTTTGGTATTTCCAGTTTCGAAGTTATAGAGTTCCTGAAAAAGTGCTTCCAGGAAGGATAGTGATAAAAAATTATACCTTGGGGAGTAATTTTGGTAAGTGAACCAATGGTTGCATTTGGAAATGGCTAAGCTTTTACTCAGCAAGGAGCCGGCTAAAAGTTTAGACAAAGAGAAACACTTATCTTTTGGAAAACCAACCATAAGTTTTCGGAGAGGATCTACACAAGCAGGTAGCTGGCGTAGCGAGCTTTACTTGCCTTACTGGCCAATTAGAATTGGCTTTTAAAGCTAAAAGAAACTTTGACGAGATTTCCACTAAGAGTTCTTGCTCAAATGCAACGAGTGGTGAAAGTCCTATCAATAGATTTAATGGCATTGAGTAGGGAGAGCCAAGGAAGCAGGGGCGGATTTAGGGGGTATTTCAGGGGGGGGGGGGGGGCGGTTAAATGATTTTTAATTAGGTTGCCTATGTTCCGGGGGCTACATCAGAACAATTTGTAGGAGGTCTCCACGAAGGCAGTACCATTTTTAGTAGACCGTCATCATCTCTGCAGATAGCAGTTTCGATTGTTATTTTAGTCATTACTATTTTTTTTTGTATTTTATCACCACGTACCTTAGTCAATATAAAATAATAGTTTTGCTAGTAATCGAGACTACTGGAAAGATATGCACCGGTACTTTTATTTCATATTTCATTACGATTTTTTACTGGCACTGATCCTTTTGTTTTTCTTTTAAAAGAAGGTAACGATCCAATAAGCTTCTAAACATCATAAAATGCTTTCAACGAAAAAACAAACCAACGACAAAAACAGGTCTTGGGAATGAACTTTAATCAAAAGCACATCTCATGAAAAAAATATTTATTGCCTCACAATTCCCAATGGTCTCACATTAGGCTCCTTCCCTGCCGTAACACTACAACAGAAGTTTTAGCTTTCGGGCTTTCTTGGAAGCAAAACGGTTAATGATTCTATCGTAGTCTAATTTAATGTCTCGATGTACATACATTAAAGTTAGGCCGTTCAGTCTTTCCTCGCCGCATCTTGACCTATTCTCAGTTTTTTCTAACTTCAGAACAGAAAATGATCTTTCCCCGGTCGCAATACTGACAGGAAAAGTAATAAGAATATGAATCATTGTTCTGATGGTAGGGAAAGCTTGTGGATGGCAAGCTGTGTAGACCTCCACCGCCTTTGAAGGGATTGGGCGTCCAGCTTCGCTCTCTCTTCTCCATTTCGCCGCCCAAAGGGATGTCTCGGCATGCATCTTCGCCCGGAGTTCCGACTGCGATTTTTGAAGTAGAGGAGCGTAGCGCTCGGAAAGGATGCTGATGTCCTCCTCAGTGCAGTGGATTTGACGATCCATGTTCAATCCTGGGTCTACGACGCGGGGAAGAAAAACGTTCAGCTGATATGCGTTTAAGACGTCGTCTGTGAAACGCGTTGAGAGGTCTTCCAAGATCCAGTCAAGAAGAGGACTGTAGATGTCCCTTCTGTAGTACTCTTCGGGCGAGTCAGCCGGCGCGTTAACCCTGTTCTTTTGCTTCTGGACAAGACGCGGCAGGTCGATAGCGGCGCCTTGCTCACGCGCAAGCTTGCTGGCGTTGTCGAAGACCGACGAAAATTCTTGTTCGACGTTTGACCGCTTTTCTTTGAAGATTTGGATCGTATTCCGAGTGGTTTCGGAGGCGGTTTGGACGTCCAGATTTTCGCTTTGGAACAGACGGCTGAGAGCTTCCGTCCGAGTCAGCACTTCTGCTATGCAGCACAGTGTGACGATGAATTGCCCACTAGTGATGCTGGCCAGCAAACTTTCGGCTTTGTGCGCTGACTGATTTTCATCCCATTGAGAAACGATTCCCAACGCGTTCACAATGTCGTCCAATTGGTCCAGGAACTTCAAAACTGTGTCGTACCGTTCAACCCAACGCGTATCGCACAGCGCGACAAGCTGGCCTTTGATAGTCTTCTTCAACACAAAATTACGCTTCGAGGACGCTGTGAAGAAATTCGTCACCTCTTCCACAGTTCCAAATGCATTTTTAACTGCTTGCACTTTGGACGATTTCGAAAGCGTCAGATTGAGCTGGTGGTTGTAACAGGGCACCCGAACAGCATGAACTGCAGTCTTCTGCAGCTCTTGTACTGCCCCTACAGCTTCCGATATGTTCACCGAACATCCGTCAGTTCCGATGCCAACACAGCTTTTGGGGTCTAGTTTGAAGTCATCTATCTTCTTGGCAACGATGCCTCCCAGCTTTACCCCAGTCAGTTTTGGTTCAACAGCAGACTCTGCCGCTGCTTGAGGATTCTCATCGTCGTCTTCACTAGGGAAATCACCTTCTTCTTCACTTCCTTGAGTATCTTTCTCTTTCTCTTCCGCCGCAGATTTGCGAGCATCTAGGAAGCCCACAAAATCCTCCCTGATTTCGTTCCTCCAGAGATACCGCAAGAACAAAGTCAGCAGAGAGATGTGCGCTACATCTGTTGTCTCGTCAAATCCAACAGAATAAAATCGGGCTTCTTGAACGCGGCTTATGATCTGCTCGCGAATGTTCTCCCCGCACAGCTCAATTAATTCATTCTGGATCGTTTTACTAGTGAAAAGGCTTCTGGGTCCCGCCGTTGCAAGATGTTTGGCCAGTTTGACGTCTCCAACTTGCATCCGGAACCGAAGCAGAGCCCGGAAATTGCCGTCGTTTTGTGAAGACTCCTCTTGAGCAATTGGGCCGTCATCACGATGACCTCGGTAGGCGATATTTTGTCGGCCTAGAAACTCGATGTTCATCAAGATGAGAGCAAGTCTTGCTCTTTTTTCTTGGATCTTTACCAGGCGGAAGCTATCCATTTGGTTGGGAAGCTGCTCTTGCGGATTTTTTTGCTTGCGCAAAAAGTCTTCAGCACACAAGGCAGCTTCTTCGTGGTACTTCGTCGCCTCATGCTTCTGTAGGTCACCGTCTTTCCCAAGGAGCTTGGCGAACTTCATCAGAGGTTCCTTGACCAGGGTCTTCAACAGAATCGTTCTTCCTTGGCCACCGGTAGACTTCGCAAAAAAAGGGCAGAACAAACAGAAGAGTCCTCTACGTGATGGAGAGAGAACGACCCAGGGAAACTTCTGTAAGTGCTGCAGGTGAAGGTGTCGTTTCTCTTCGCTTCCGCCCTTGGTGTGAACGGAGAAAGGAAAACAATAACTCGCGTTTGGTTGCCAGTGACTCATCAAAAGGGTAGAAAGTGTTCCGTCATCAGGCCTGTTTTTTCCTGAACCTATATACAAGCCGACGTCGTTTCCAAGATTGTCACAGGCAGCAGCATCTCGACAGGAATCCTTTGACGGATGTGAAATCAGTTGCTCCGTTGGAAGTGAAAGTGAGGGTCCGGGCATAGGTTGTTTGCTCTTGTTATTGCCACCACCATCGCCGACTCCAGCATCTCCGCCGTCACCGAGCCCTCTGCCGTCAGCGACGTTTCCAGCGCGTACGTCGCCGCCGAGCCCAACATTGCCACCAACAATTTCATCACCACCGTCGACGCCGCAATCACTACCGGTACCCAGTCCAGCTCTGCAACCCTCAGCATCATTACTAGCGCCTCCGTTTTCACAGTCATTTCCTCTGTCATCACCATCACCACGATGATCGGAACTGAAAGCACCCTCAGAGTCAACTTCGGGACGGGACGGGGATGAGTGCTCAGGGATTTGTACCACTTTTTTAGGGGCACCGAAATAATTTCTCAAATCTCCACAGCGGTCGCTTTTCCTTTTCCTTCCCCCACTTTCGCGATTAGCCTGAAAGGAATCAAACAAAAAGGATAAATTACTACTGCTCTAATGAAATTTATCTTTTGAAAAATTCGCTTGTCAAATGTCAACGTCAATGTCTGTATCGTACAAAGAAAACATTGCACGTAGCCAAGTTAGAACAGAAACCGAACGGTGGGTTAAAATAAAAATGCAGGCAATGCTAAGAAGGCGCTTCTTTGATCACAAAAGTATTTCAGATAGGCCCTCCGTAAAACCCAATCTAGATACTAATCAAGGGACCGAGGCATTTTCGTGTCTAAAGCGGTTTTGCATTTTATTTTTGATCAGTCCGTAAGAGGTATTCCTCTATCTCGCGAATTTTAGTTAGTCTAAGATTTTTAAACCGGAACCTCAACTTTGTCCTTTTTAATTTTTTTAAATTGCCGATTAAAATTAAACTAGTACTTCACTAGGATAAGTATAAGTATTTCAAGACAAAATAATTGGACTTCTATGAAGGACTTTGGATGATTTTCATTTGAAGTGGGTTACTTGTAACGCGAGGCGAACTATTGTCTTGTGTTTTCAGAAACTCACAGCATCCTCTTTCCGCCAATATCATAACATTCGTGCAGTAAGTTGACTTTACATTTACGTTGATAGGTTTGTAATGTAATTTAGCGTCGGTCAATTATATTTATTCCGCGTACCCCATCACATTGTGCTCAGGTTTGTGTGTAGCCTACTTAGAAATAGAGAAACCAAATATAGGTTGCTTCATTTCACTGCTCCACAAGCTGGCACCAGTAACTCCTCATTCTACTAATATTTTACTCGATATTATACCCTAACTCATATCTTATAATGTCAAGCGTCATTGTCGAATACGTTTGTTAACTTCTTCTTCTCCTGACTGTGCGTCTGGAGGTGTTCTGAAATTACCTCATTTCATGTGTTTCATGTGTAATAAACGGAAAGCACTATATTTTCCGTCCTTTCAGCGCACAGGACACACAAAACCTACGAGCGAATAAAATATATAAAAAAACGCGCGAATGCTCACACTTATACATACTTAGTCACTTAATAATTTAAATTTTATACATAAATTCTATTCAATAAGGCGTGAATAACGCACGTTCTGTACATTTATGGTTGCCGATTCTGCACGGGTTAAAATGTAAAATACATTTTGCAACATAGTGAGTTTGAACGATTCTATGTTTAGAGCTTTGGTTTACTCCTTCAGGTGGGAGGGACGATAAAGGGGGGTTTGGGTATTTCCGTCTACAAAAAATCACAACACAGCACACCACGACTACCTCCCTTACCATAATGGTTCTAATGCCTTCGAGAATCCGCACAAAAATATCAGCGAACGCACTTGCCAACACTATCGTAAGAACGCGCACCGCGCACTGACTGTTGACTGAGACTGACCACCAAACGCTTGGACACTTCGAAAGCGAAGCTCGGCTCGGCTTGGTTCCAGCGCAGACTTGTCAGTACAGGCGCAGGCTCGACTCGCCACGGATAGGCTATTTTCTTTTCTCTTTTCTTTCCCTTCCTTTTTCTCTTTTTTTTCCTTTTTTTCTTTCTTTCTTTTCTCTCCTCTTTCTCCCCTTTTCTCCGCCTTATCTGAAGTCAGGGGGGGGGGCGGTCGCCCCCCCCTCTCCCCCCCCCTAAATCCGCCCCTGCAAGGAAGACAGGGTCTTGCCTAACCGTTGTACTAGAAAAATGAAAAAGCGAAAAGAAACGCTTAATTTATTTAACAATTCAAAAGAAGTTGACAACTTTAACAAATATATATTTTCAATTTGTTTAACAATTTTTGGGGTCACAGACCTCAGAAAACATTTGACGTTTGCTCCAGGCAATTAACAATTCTTGAGGTTTCGAACCTTATATATGTACTAAAATCTTTGTAAGATTTAAAAAGACAAATGAAGTGATTAAAGTTTAACAATAAATAGAGTACAAGGTGAGTACTTTAAGAAACTCCTGAGAGAATATTCTAGAGAGAGTAACAACTTCGAAAATAACAATAAGAAAAACACGAAGAATAAGATAGAAGTTCCTACAACTCCCTATATTTAAACTGAATTACTTTTGGTTTTCATACAAATAAGGGCAGGTCACTTGCTGTGAAACCTGAAGAGAAAATCAAAAGGAAGGTTCTCGACCTCCTATGTTTAAGTAGGAATCACGAGCCAAATGGGGCAGTTTCCATTTCGTGAGACCTAGAAATAACTCACTCAAGAGTTGAAAGAATTGTTTTCCCTGATTATAAGGTAGAAACAATGTAAGCTTGAACCGTCTATAAAACACGTAATTATGCAGAAATTAATTAATGAGATATAAGCAAAGGTGGGAGGGCACGTCTTTAGAGTGACACCTCATTGCGATTGACCTTAAAGTAACAATTTTATTAACATGGTTTGTTAGTAGAAGGTTTAGGAAAGATCAATTGGGATTTAGGAAAAATGTTCATGGCCTTATTTAATGTAAACGGACGATCGCGACGCGGTAGAAAAGTTGAACAAGCACTAGTTTTCACTATAGTCTGTTAAATAGATGAAAGGTTCACTGTAGAAACACGAAAGTTTATGGGAAAGAAAGTTATTGAAATGATGAAAATAACTGGTTGCACTAGATAGGCGAGAGTCTATTTCTTGAGAAGGTTGTGAATTACAATTAAATACGCCATAGAACAATCCAACGGTGGAAGAAAATTTAGCTATTGCAGTAATTTATAAGGAAGATTCCTCATTTTAAATAGTATTCCCACAAGTTAGTGAAAAATACATGACGGCAGGACTTGTAGATAAAGTACAGGATCTGGAAGGTTCCAGAACGATCTTAATAGAAGAAAGGGGCCAAAGATAATCCAGCGGAGGAACTAGCTTGGTGAATTATAGACAGCGGGTATTAGATAATATCCCACGTAGTGAGAAGATTTCCCATTTAAATAGCTTAAGAAAAGCTACTTTCTATTATGGTTGGCTTAGACAGACAAAAGCTCAACATGGCAAATCCCGCGAAGAATGATTTTTGCCCCAAATAAGTAATCTCACGCTGTCTATAAAATATCGTTAAAGCATGTAGAAGTTGAAACGGATGAAGATGAAGTTAAAACTTGAAGTAGGTACTTATCTTTGTTGCATAGCGAAAGTGAAGTTCCCTTGACAGATACTTAAAGTGCCAACAGTGCGTATAACGTAGAGAGTGTCTCTTGCTTTGAGGAGACTGGCTCTGGTTGAGCCTTAGCTGACCGAGTCAACTGCCGACTTACAAGTGAGACCCACTCAGCGAAGCACGGAGGGTCCAAGGAAGGGAAAGAGTGGGGGTAGGAGACAAAAGGAGAACATATAAGCATGACCAACATTGTAAACTTAAATTCTCTTGAGGAAATGGTCTTCAAAGAGTTGATAGCAGGCGATACTAGCACAGCATGGTGAGTGAAGAAGTAGACGAAGATCTCTTGATCACGGAGATAATAGCTGGCGATGGCAACGAGATCTGGTGGCCAGATGGATAAGGAAGTCCTCTTGTACCAGGAAGAATTGAGGAGTTTCAGAGATTCGCTGCTAGATGACGCTAGGTGGGTCACGGAAGATATATATTTAGAACAGACTCACAATGACATAAGAGACATGACCATCAAAGAGAAAATAGAAGATCACTGTTGGTGTTTGATAAAGAGGAAGGAATGAACAAGCAAAGAGCATTAAACTTTATTCTCTCGTACCGTGTATTCCAAGAATACACCAAACATCACTAAAGAACGACTTCTAACAACACGGAAGTGTAGAGGATGAAATGCGACTCACTCTTCCCAATAATCCACGCGAGGAGTATTAATGTATCACATGTTACAATAATTTTGCTATCTACTGTACCCAATTTGGAGTATGACCACTAAGCTACGGTGCTGCGTGAACGGTCGGGGGCGGCAAATATTACGTCACGGTGGTTTGATCTTGCCCGAATGACCGGTGGCGGTCAGTGCACTTGTGTGATGATGTCACGGCCGGGAGTAAGGAGAGGTATATGTGAGCTACCCCCACCCCTTACGGCGGGGAGGATAGCGAGACCGCTTGGCAGGTGATCGCGAGACGAGCTTGCTCATTCTGATGTTTGATTCTGTTAGTGCGGACTGGTATCGCTGTGTGTGTTGTATTCTTACGGTCGTAAGGGCGAGCTATTAGATGCAAGTTTGTCACTTGCAAATCGCAAGCAAACGGCAGTGTGAAAGTGATGGTTCATATTCGTAAGTATTGGGACTTGCACTGACATCACGTAAGTTGAAAAATCATATAAACATTACCAGCATAAAGCAGCAGTGATACAAAGTCCGAGGGCTGGATATTTCTCATCCTGTGTTACAAGCTTACACGCTATTCAATGGAAATTAGTTGGGACATCTTTGCGACAGAACATTGCACATTTAATCAAAGCCGTGATGGCAAGTAAACATGGCTTTAGGCAACATTGGAACTCTGTAATGGTTCACATAGTGCATTGAACATTGCTTCACGCCGGACTTCTGGAACAGTCTTTGCCAATTACACTGAACACAATCTCACTTCTGAACATTCTAGATCGAATTGGAATTGTGGCGGCGTGTTACTCTAAAATAATGGGGCAACATATTAATGAAGTAAATGTCTTCGTGAGGAAGGAGAGACATACAGTGTCGAATATTTCTAATTACACCATGGCACATTAAAACACGCAGAAGGCGTGATGGAGGGATGGAACTTTGATCCAGGAGGCGTCGCGACGATCTTCGCAAGCAGACGCCTGCCGCCAACACGACACCAGGGAACACTTATCAGGGATCTTTACACTCTATTAAATTTGCAGAAGAGGTTTGTCTCTGCCTAACGAAAATGCCAGGAGGTAAAAATGTGTCGCCCGCCCACATGAATTGAATCTTCCCATAATGAGTTGCACTCCAGAGCACATGATCATATTTAGACTTTGCATAATTCCACGGTATGGCAAGAGCATTATCTGATTGTACACATCGGAGTCTAATGAATTTTGTTGGGATTAATGATGATAATGATTGTTTTTTACGATTGTTATTATTATTATTATTAGTTTCTCTTGCATAATTGCGATGGCAATTATTTCAATGTTTTTTTTTCTTCTGCGTTTCTTTCATGATGCATTCTTTTTCGATTTATGGTTTTATCCAAGGATTTTAAGATAGTGTGCATCAGATGCTAAAATACAAAGGAACATTACACTGACCAGAAATAATAAAGTGATTAATAATCCAGAGGAAATAGCAAACACTTTTAATGACTATTTTCTGGAAATTCCGCAAAAATTATTAAATAAATCACAGGTAAATACACTAAATTCTAATAATAAAATAAATATATGCAGTGATTCTTTATTTATAAATCATGTCACAAGTGAAGAGGTAAGAATAGTTATAAAAGAGCTAAAAAATAAATTCTGTGCTGGCATTGATGGCATCCCTGATGCAATTTTAAAGAAATGTGCAGAAAATATAATAAATCCACTTACGCACTTAATAAACAGTTCAATTCTCTCAGGAACTTACCCGGATATTTTGAAGTTATCAAAAGTAATTCCAGTGCACAAAAACGGTTCAAAAGATGAATTAGATAACTATCGTCCTATTACCTTACCAACTGGTATTGCAAAAATTGTGGAAAAAATTATGTATAAGAGACTGATAAGTTTCATAGAAAAAAATAAAATATTATCAAACTCACAACATGGATTTAGAACGGAAAAATCTACACAGACAGCAATTTACGAATGTAGTAATAGTATACTGAAATTAATTGACAATAAGGAACATGTAACTGGCCTATTCTTGGATTTATCGAAAGCATTTGATGTAGTTGACCATAAAATCCTCCTTACCAAACTAAATCAATATGGTGTTAGAGGTCTAGCTAATAAATGGATAGAGTCTTACTTAACAAGGCGTAAACAAATAGTAAGCTTGAGACACAAGGATGATGGAACCAAATTACTTAATGAAACATTGTCCAATGAGGGAATTATTGAATTTGGAGTACCCCAGGGATCGGTTTTGGGCCCACTACTCTTTCTTCTATATATCAATGATATAACACAGAACGTTCATTCACATAAGGAAATTTTGTTTGCGGACGATACAACACTCGTAATAAAAGGTGAAACTAAACAGGTCATACAGCAGTCTGCTGACTCCGTTACAGGAGAGTTAACCAAATGGTCACAAGATAATCGCCTCATAATAAACTATAAAAAGACAGTATGTCTAAATTTCCACACTATACAGAATAGGAATCCTGCGATGCCCAATATAACATTAAATGGTCATCAAATAGAAAATAAATCAGAAACAAAGTTTTTAGGACTATGGATACAACAAGACTTGAAATGGAATAAACATATACAATATCTGAATACTAAACTGAACTCGATGTGCTTTGCGTTACGTATTTTGAAAACCTGCACTAGCATGCACACATTAAGAAATACTTATTTTGCTTATTTCCATTCATACTTAAGATATGGGATCATATTTTGGGGTATGTCGCCAGATGTACTAAGCACGTTTAGGATACAAAAGAGAGCGATTAGAATTATGGCAAATGTAAACTCGAGAGAATCATGTAGACCTCTGTTTAAAGATTTAAACATTCTCCCACTGCCCTGCATATATATCTTTGAAAGTATTATGTTTTTTAAAAAGAATTTAATGAATAAAGATGTTTTTCTTAAAACAAACAATGATGTTCATAGGCATAACACAAGACAAAATCAAAACATTCATATTTCACACACACACACAAGCATATATCAAAAAGGAACTTTTCACACTGGAGTTAAATTATACAATAAACTACCCCAGTATATAAAACTGGCCCCAAAAATAAAAACCTTTGATAGAATGTTGAAAGCTTATCTGCAGTGCCATTGTTTTTACTCAGTAGTTGAATATTTTAGCGTATAGGAGTGATGGAATCTATAACTATATTTTACTTTTTTAATTTAATTTTAATATCTAGCTGTATGTTGTTGGATTTATAGAATTAAGTTTTCATATTATGATAATAGAGTGAGGTGTAAATAGTTGTGCAATAAGATTGTATCTATTAAGATTTGCTATTATAATAAGTTATAAATAGTTATAATCTTAGTAATATATACCTGTTAGTTCTTTTATTTTATGCATGTAAATTCTGACGTGTCCTATATCAAAAATGTATTGAATGCATGTATTTGATCAAATGGAATTAATAAAAATCTATCTATCTATCTATCTATCTATCTATCTATAAGTTTTTTTTGGTCCACATTTTCTTTGGGGATTTGATGTTGAAGCCTTAGGATGACTTTGCCGTCTGTGCGATGTTTTTTGAACTCCAGATCTTTTCTAGGACGATCTTTAGGGGTCTCATTTGAGGACTTTGTGAGTTTTGCCTTGGGCCGTTCACATTTCGATTGAATTATTAGTATTTTGGATGCATATCTGTTCAGATCCGACTGTTCGATTTATGCATTCTGGTTGCCACATTTTTAGTGTGAAGATAGCCAATATTAAATATTAGATTTGCCACTTGGATATTATATTTGTGATAGGAATTATTGAAGTTATGTACAGAAATGCTCAGATGATGATCTGATTTCTGGTTTTGAATAATAGTTTGATGGGCCATGATCTTTTGTGACATGTTGCTCGAGTTATTTAGAGGGCTATTGCCTTAGTGCAACGATTTGTTGGCAAATGATATGACATGTTTTATCATGAATTATTATAATCCTATCATGATGTTTAAATGTTTTGATCCAATTATTTGGTCTCTCTTAGAGAATTTATGGCTCATTTTGACAAAGGCTCATTGCTTTGGTGAGGCAAAATTTAATCTTTCTTTCTCTGTCCTCTTTACTAATTATTTAGATCAGCAATTGCCTGAGCAATTTAACGAAATCATCGAGTATGGTTGCACTGATACTTCAATGATCATTTGATGGAGTTTGATTCTGGATTATTCTTGAATCTAGTTGTTGATTCGAGACCACGAGACCATGTAAGGATTATTATAATAATTGCGGGCATTAGGGATGATTATTGAATTGACAAAAGATTATCGAATTTTGAACAAGGTTATTAGTTTAGGATTCACTAAAAGATTTTGAATTGAGCTTTAGATATTGAATTAAGAATTTCGATTTGATTTATTTTTGAACTGATCCTGATAATCAGTGGACTGATGTGGACAATTTTTGATTTTAGGAACTGAGTTAGAGGAGTTCATATTATATTATTGTCAGTTATAATTGTAAATAAGTTTGGACAATTGGATAGACTGTTTTGTGTGCAATTACGGTAGTACAATGCCGATATCTATTCATTAGCAAGCAGTTTCACATCACAGGGCGCATTAGCTTGATTATTTGATGGTGTATTTTTTTCTTTCGTATAATTGAAGTTAGGTCGCTCAGGGATGAGTGTTAATAATTTTTCGTGTCGTGTGCGCCGAAAAATCGCTGCAGCGACAGAAGAGACTTTTAGTTGGCTTTCGTTTCAGTCCTGTGATGTTTTTTTTATTGATCCGATTTGGCAAGATTCAGAAAGATATTACACCATACCTTAGGGATTCTCTAGCCGTCGAGATCATAGGTAGGGTGTGGAATTTTAATGCAAGCTGAATCCATGAATAAATAAGGATCATTTTCCTTTACCTTCTTAAATTTCTTTTATCTGTGTCATTTCTAATTTCCTTCTTTTAACTCTGGCCTCTCCAGGAATGTGTCCTTGCGAACTCTAGTTTGATGGCGCCCTCTTTCCCATCCCGTAAAGACCAGGAGATACTCTGTCTCGTGCCACCCGAGCCGTTTTTCTTATATTATCAAACTAGAATTCAGGCTCATTCGTTTTTTTCTGCTTTTTTTTATTGAACTCCCCTGTTCTTTCTCGGAAATTGTGTGGTGTAATTTTTGGCCGGGTCATCGCACATATTTCCGGGACGGGCACACTACGCATAACCTAATGAAATTTATATAATTAAACGTATTAGTTTCGCACATGCCATTTGTGTACACAATATTGTTTAAGTAATTTCCTCACCATAATCCAGTGCTCTGAATTGATAGGCTATATTAGGCACAATAAAACTGTTAAAAGGTTGCCGTAAATCTGGTTTGATACTCACCCAATGCCTTGTTGAAACTGCGAGCCGTGTAATCAGCTGGTAGGCTGTACCAACACCACCTGGAGAGAAGGCCTTGCAATACGTATTTGACGAGCGAGTGACGTCACGGGAGCCCAGACATGGAAATTGAGACATACCATTCGAGTTATGCAGATTATGGTGTGGTTTCCGCGTGTTGTGTTTCGTGTTTACAGTCCCAGGTACTGATTTTCTCAGAATTCCTACCCGGTTATACTTAATGGTTATCAGTGCAGTGTAAAGTTATGCCTAATAAGTGTAGTGTGCCAATTTGTAAAGGCAATTATGCCAATGGACCGAAAGTAAACGTTTTCTCTTTTCCTAATGATGAAGGTAAAGACGAAATGGATACGAGCCATTCACCGCAGGATTTTATTCCTACGAAATATTCCATGGTACGTGTTACATTAATACTTATGCTCCAATTCGCATAAGTTTAGTATAATGGGAGGAAGGAACCTTGTAACAAGTCTCTTTTCTTGTAGGTGTGTGGACCCCATTTCAAGCCACATGCGATTGAATGGACCACTAGTATGTATGCTGAAAAGAATGCAAAGCTAGTTACTGCACCGTTGTATAAACCGAGACTGATTAAAGGTTAGTAAGCAGATAGTCCTACACTTAAATTTTAGCATAGGCTAGCTCCTCTGTTCGAAAATTCATTTAGATGTAGAAATCAGAATTTTCTAACCTAAATTGTGTGCTACAGGCTACTGACGTATGTTAGGTTTATTTGTTTTATGGGGCTATCAATTTCAAGTGGGAGGTATAAGTGGGTGTTAATGTGGGTAGTGCGCCCTTTGACGCATGTTTGCTCAGACAACAGAGACTAAAACTTATGCTGAAATGTAACTGAACATACCCTGCGAGCGGCGGGAAGAAGCTGAAGCAATATCTATCGCTTATGATTATATTTTTACTTATTTTTCACATTCCAAAAATCAACTATAATTATAACCAAGTAATTCTGCATATTTGAAGTACAGCATACTTCGTAAATCGAAGAAACTATCAATTTACGCGGCCAGCTCATGTACTGAGAGCACGCCATATTTGGTAGCACCAGTTCCTATTTGTCTGTGGAAGAGACAACATGTGCATGGTGGAGCACAAGTGAAAGGAAACCATGTGGCAGGAAAAATCTACGAATAACTTTCTTATGGATAGCCATCATGGCATTGTGTAATAGTTTATGGATTGAAAACATTCACCACTACGAAAACTGCGAAATATTTTTATTATTATCCGAGGTGAAATGATGGACTTGTGTGAAGAAAACTTTGCGTCCGCATGGTCTCATTCTCACGCACACACACATATTTCAGTGTTCTACAAACTGTGTATTTAACTAACTTTGTAACTGTACAAAATCTACAATTACAATCTTTATTTGCCGGATGGGCAGTGATTTTTTTGTTTAATTATGTTAATATTTTCTTGTGTAAATATCAGTGCAAGTCACGAGTGAGTGTCGCACAAGCGACAGAGGCTAGAGCCAGTGGCGGAGTGAAAATGGGCAATTTTTTACCGCATATTAGCTGCAGTGCGCGAAAGTTTTATTTAATTATGTGCTACATTTTTACCAACGCTAACAACGCAATAATGATAAACCAGCAGATCTTCAGATACAACTCCAACACGCGATGGCATGTGATTATTAAATCAAGCGTGGGGAATTGGTGACGGAGGATGTCCAGACACAATGAAATGGTAACCTAAAGCCATACACGAGACCGCATACAACATCTCATGGCGGGACTCGAACCAAGTGACGCTGAATCTGTAAGTCAGATCAAATATTTATAGCGTATTGTAAGAGTTGGAAAACAGTAGACTAGTTTATTTTGGTTTCATTTATTTAGTGCACAATGCAGGTAGCTAATTATAAGACGCGTGTGGAAATTAATAGTTTATTAAATATCTATAGAAGCCAGGAAGGCTGGATTTTCAATGCTCATTCGTATCATTTAAAACAGGTATTATCAACTTTTATTTTGTCAGGCTGATGACAAATAAACTAGTTTGACAATGTTAAATCAAGGCCAAGGTTACGAGCCAAGTTCACTACACAGCACACTCGATTCTAGGCAGTGGATTAATATTTTGTTTTAGAAGTCTGTGAGATTCTTGACATTATTACAAGTGGAATGCAGAGTTCCGTTATTCACATTTATTGGCCAGAACAATACCTGAAAACAGGTTTGTTTCTTTAAAAGAAGCCACGCAGGCAATGAATGCAATTGTATTTTGTAACCAAATGAACGCAGGTTCGACTTATTCAGGGAAGAGGCAATTTTATAAACGCACACACCCAGTTAGCTTGTATCAGAAGCCTTTATGTTTATTTAAAGCGTTGTCAGGATGTGTTTTTGTACACATAATCTTTCTTACCAGCAATTCAAACGTGTATCAATTAGGATTCCACACTTTTGTAAATTAAGAATATTATATGAGTCGTGACGGTGGATGAATACCCCCGACATTGTTATTGTGGTTATATCGGTGGTAATGAACTAACTAAAGTCGTACCAAATCCGAAGGCGCCTGGATCAATGGATACGAAATAAGAGTAAAGAAATTGGTGAAGACATAGGATGTCTAATAAGTGTGATGAAATATTGGTGAAGACACAGGGTGTCTCGTAAACTATTAAACTATTGAGTTATTTGCTTAAGTTGGATACAAACGTTACCTGAATACACTGAACGCTTTTAAAGGTCCATAAACTGAACAACAATACTGTCAGGAATAAATAATTGTGTGAAACTTTAATAATCAAAAATAGGGTTTTGAAAACTAACAAATCTTATAATTCCCCCCTGAACCTAAATAAAATTTATAAACATTAAAAATAAACTATTTTTCTGGACCAAATGTTAACACTTAGATATTGTTAAGCTATTGTAGATACATTTTGATACATTTTCACATGATTAGTCGACCACTAATTGGTGATGTGATAACTGAAGCACACACATCAGATTAGTAGCAATATGAGTCGATGTAATTGCTTAATTACTATCGCATTTGCAGGCTTTCCTATATTTTCTATTTTCTTAACACTTTGACATTATGACCGTTTGTTACAAACAGTAACAAATCGAGTACGCAGGCAGTGCCAATTGCACAACCATAGGAGTGCTGAATTATTGTATGCATTTGTGTTGTATTAGCATAGTTTTTTTATTCAGCAACGTTGTGCACATAGCTTGATTTTCTTAGTAATAAACGCATCTCGTTTATTAATTAATGATAGTTAGACTAGCTAACACTTAACTCTAAAGATAAATGTTAGAGATGGCACCATCATAGCATAGGAAACATTTTCCCCTTGCTACTAAATGTAAATGTTCTAGTATTTGTAAACAAAAAAATGTCTTGCTTTGCTGTAGATTCTTTTGAAGTTTGATCCACCCGTAAGTTATTTCGATGTAATTGCTTAGGACCGGTCTTACGTGCCATTCTCTTAGCTTGTTCATTTTGTCGAATTTTGTATTAGGACCATGAGAGTAATTTAGATCTTGTTTAGGACTTTTATTAATATTTCTTTCAGGGCAGAATAGTGTCGGACTAGCCGTTTGCAACTGTCATGCTAGACTAGGGATCTATTCTGAATAAAATTTATTTGTGATTTTAACCTAAGACTGACCTCTCTTTCCTTGTTTAGTTTTGTTATCGATGCATTCCTCTGAGCTGGTTAAAGATCGAACCTCACTAATTCCCGACACCCTCGAGTGCAGACTTTTGTGCTACACCAGCCTATGAATGTATCGTCCCCCATACTTGTGTGTTAACTGGAAGAGGGTCTTGGAAGTGTCATTTGAAACCGGTGGCTCCCCGAAACCATCAGCCAGCGGGCACAGTAGTATTCACATTTTTATTGGGGTTTAAATTGCGAGAACTGCATGAGGTTAGAGACCGATAACTTGTAGCAGGTCCTGATTAATCTATCATTTTTCTATTGCAGTAATCTCATTCATTACATTTCTTATTGGGGTGGGGGGAAGTGGTGTGTGTGAATCAGGTTGGTGATTGAGTAAATTTAGAATAAATAGAGTAATTAACGTAATGCAAGGTGATAAAATTATTGTATCGCAAGATGAACCCCTTAGGAATCCTCTTCAGGAACCAATAACGACCAACTCGTCTCATATCGAGTGCCACCAGGAAATACTGTCATGGCTAGATAGGTGGAAAACATTTGACTCACTTGGAAAGCTGAGCAAGGAAACTCATGCTGCAATTACCCTTTCTACCAAGTGCATGATTGAAATGGCACAATTTTGTCTCTCTGAGAAAGGCCATAGCTTTTTCCTACCAGGCAAAATACAGACAGATAACCTAGAAGCTCGATTTTGAAAATATCGCCAACTGGCAGGGAGCCAGTACAATATTTCCCTCAGGCAAGTGTTTGAGGTGGAAAATAAATTGCGCCTTCAGAGCACCCTGGACCTCAATGCTGCAATGAGCGAGTATTTTGAAGAAGACAAGACATGTGACATAAGTGCTTTTTATGCTTGTGTTGCTGATGATAGTGATGTAGAAGTTCTACAAGATGAGTTTTGGCCTCTCTTTCACTATATCAGTGGTTATTGCTTGTATGGTTTTTAAAGCGATATGATTACAATTATTGGTAAGTCTTTCTTTGCGATGAGGCAGGCCAGAGTGATCATGCCAGCCTAATAAATGCCAATAACCGAGGACTATGCTAGCCCCATGCAGATGTAGTTAACTGAGCGTACACTGTTTAGTCGGTGGTTGGCGCACACTTGAACACTTTTACCAACCATGTTCAAAAAGATATACTTACAGTGCTCATAGTCGATGCCGAAAATGTCCTCCCTCACTTGTAACACACACTTGGCATCTTCTGATGAAAGGATGAACAACAATCTCTTCTAAAAAGATGTTATATTGGCTTTCACGGCCAGTGAATTAAAACTCAGCAATTCTTCTAGGTTTGTGCCGTGTCTTGTGTGGTGTTTTGCCTAGGACACCAAGCTGGCTCATCAGCGGGCTCTTGGTGTCCCCGTTCTGTAAGAACACAGCGCTGTCTGTTAAAATGCTTATTATTTACGGAGCCTGTTTTCTTGTATCGTTTAGCGAGCCTCCTAATTATTGTACTGGTATAAGGCACAGGTCTTCCTGGAAACTTGATTCGAAATTTTCATCTTGTTTCAGAACAAGACTTTCTGCTTTTCATATACGAATTATGGATATACAGACGTTCATGCAATGTGAATTGGTGTCTAGGCATGACCAACAATCACAGTAATCACAATACTCACTAAACGTACAACACTAACGTCTAAGATTTACAGATACACATCCATATGAATGACAAACACGTGGGAACTAACGATATGAGTCAGCGGAGCGGGGTATTGCGAGGTCCACTCGTTCCGCACCTGACCAGCCAAATGACGCCATAGCTGGTCGCGATTTTCGGGGCGCACCAAGATAATGACCCTGTAGTTCAATTAATATTGTGTTACGTGATCCACTTCTGTACATGGCTAATTACTAATCTGTAAGTATAGCAGTGGCGGCTGGCGGATAATTGTTATGGGTGTTGTCCTTTTTCATTAAGGGGGTGGGGGTAAAAGACTACTTGATATCAAATAAAACTGTATTCAATTGCGCGGTAAAACAGATGTACTGTCCCCGAATACGGATTCTGAGCGATCCGAGTTCTGATCATAATTTAACCAAGGAGTTTTGAAATATTTGAGAGCTGAAAAGTGGTCAATTAACCAGTTTAGACGGCGAAAGTCGCAGAGAAAAGGTATTGCCCAATGAAAACTCAAGTTTGTAACTGAAGGGAATATTAAGAAAGATGAGATATGATTGGATGTCCAGGGAGGTATACCACATTTCCGATGATAATATTCGAGAAATATTAACCGCCAAAGTATTTATGCTAATTTGAAGACTTTTAATGCATTTATGGAATGGATAAATTCAGGAGAATTATTTAAGGATTTACCATGAAGTGATTTCCACAGGAATTTGGTTCAGAACGGCAGAATTAATAATTAAGATCAAGAACACCCAATTTACGTGCTATTATTAGCAGAATCTGGAGGGGGAAGCAGGGAGATGCCGAGTCAGCCATTTTGGGGAGATTGTTGAGGAAGTCGGATGCGTGAGTCGAGTGCTCCCAGAAATGACCGAAAATGTTGCGCAACTGTTGAAATTGGTATAAAATGGAACAAGAACGGAAACAGGTAATATCAGAACAATATGTGAGTATAGTGTGATAATCACGAGTGATTTAAGTGAAGTAGAAGACTGTTAATTATATCTCTAAAGAAACTGGCGCCACCACGAACAAAGAGCGAACAGAGTATCATGTCGCGTCTATAATGAGCCTTAGAGTGAGTGAAGAACAGTAAGATATTTGTTGTGGATATTGTTCAGACTGTGAAACTAAGAATAGGGTTTCTATTATAAACTCCAAGCGAATGTGAATGATTTTTGAGACCAGTGTTGTATCAGTGCCGATATGGAAAGTCACGAAGAACTGCAGTATGAAAAGACATTTGATTTGCTAGTGAAGATTATGGAATCGTACTAAAATATGAATAGGGAAATGTAGCCTAATATCATGGCTGTAAGAGTGCTTACACGTGACGACGGATAGACGGAAGTCGAACCGGAGACGCGATGCTCACTGTAATACAAGGAAGAAGTAAGATCTACAGTAACCGGATTGATCTATTGAAGAACTAATAAGCATGAACGAGCGACGCCAAGATCTTCCAGTGTTCGAGAAGAAGAACAAGAAAGAAGGGAGAAGCCTGGGTTCGAGTGAGGTTCCAGTGATGTCGAGACGGGAAGCCCAGCGTGTAGACCGGCGGAGTCGGGTGAAGCAGCGAACTTGGGGAAGTACATCAGCCCAGCGGAATCGTGCCAGCGCAGCGATGCGAGAGTCGGGGCCCACAGCAAGGCGAAACGGGGAGATCCTAGAGGCAAGCTTTCTGGAACGTAGTGTCATGCGATCCAATTCATCGTTTGTCAACTTCAAGTCTACAGAAAGTAAGGGAAGCTGTTCCTTATGTAGTTCAATTCGTAGAATGTTATACTAGAAGCATGCCTATTAGCCTGTGACCTATTTTTGAATTGTTAGTAGATATTTTGTAGCATGATTTAGAATCTGTGTTTGATAAATTCACTCCGTCATCGTAGATAGTTGTTTGACGTGCAGCCAGTGCATTTTTATATTGGAGTTAGATTTTATTCGGCTGGTTGAAAGATGATTGCATTTTATTTTATTAGAGGACTACGCGAGTCCTGCGTTCGACGCTTTAGCACTTTGAATTTCATTTTGGATATTATTTAGGATTTTCATTGTCGTTGTGTTTTCACTACTTCAGGATATTTTCACTTTGATGGAAGATTTTCACCAATCTATATTTAAGATTTTCACCGATTTGCATTTAAGGTATTCGCAGATTTACATTTAGATTTTCAGATTTCCATTTTGGATTTTCACGATTTTCATGTTGAGAATTTTCACTTTAGATTTTATTGCATTAGGATTGCTACTTCGTAGGACTGGATGGACAGGATTGATGGATACTGATTTAGGATTTTCATTTAGGATTTTCAGGATTCTCTCCAGTTTTGAGTTCTGGTTTTTGAAATGGAAATGGGAATTATTTTTGATGTGAATTAAATTCTTTTTAGAATTTTGAATTAAACTTTGACTTCAGGATATTAGAATTTTAGGATCAGGATTTTCAGGATTATGGATTTAGAATTTTCAGATTTTGGAATTTCATTTTGAATTTCCATATTTTAAGGATGCTTTGGACATCCGTTTATTTATTTTAATTCTGGATTAAGATTATAGTTTGTATTTGATCCGACTTTTGATGAATTTTGAATATATTTGGGGGAACTTGATTTTTCAGTGGATGTGTTTTCCAAGCTTTATTTGCTATTAATCTAATTGGTATTGAGGATCCTGATATTTAAATTCGTGATATTTGGTTTTGTTAGATGGTTAGGCTGTGATTGTGAATAGCTGATTTTGATCTTTAGGAATTCCATTCTGGAATTATTTTCTTGTGGTGCTATGATTCTAGTTGAGTCTACACAGTTGTTGTGATTGATATGAAGCTTACTGCATTGGGATTGCTATTGCATTATTTTATTATTATTATTATTATTATTATTATTTAGTCTACCAATGGACATTGACTCTATCTAACACCGAGCTGTCGTAGAATTCAACTGAGATTAAGTTTGTTTGGTAACGCTGTTATTGTTATTTATACTGGGGCGCGCGATGGTCGCAATATTTTTATTGAGACATCGAAAGAAGATCTAGACCGGTGGCCAGGGACGTATTTCCCACTAGGCACGTGCCTAGGGGCGGCACGGCCTGGGGGGCGGCACAGCCTGACGTCCGACGGGCGCCGTGGCATCGGGTGAATTGCCGTGCCAAGCGCCAGGCGCAGTGACCGAGAACGGCAGTCAAAGGGAGCTTACTTTGCATTTTCTCACGTAAATTTGAAATCTAAATACAATTCATAAACTAAAATTCTCTTTTACAAGTCAAGTGTGAAGTTTTGTTTTATTTAATATGGGTATATTTTATGCCGGTAGTTAACAGACTGGCAACACTGCCAGTCAGTGGGGATACAGCAGACTGTCAAAGCTAGTGTATTATAAGTCTGAATTACCAATAAAGCTCGCTGACAGCTGTCAAATCTAGCACGTGGGGAAATGCTGCGTTGCCACTGAGGCAGATCATGACGCATAACATTCCAAGAGGCTTGCAGGAAGACACAAATACTGTGGAAGTTAGCCCCCCTGCCTGGTGGTCTAATGACCGTGACGAGTGGAGACAAACTGAGTCAAACCATGTGCTTATTGCTGTGTTGGCATACATTGCAACATTGCTCACTGTTGGCGCCATGGAGACCGTTACCCCTCTCATTTCCACTCCTCCCTCACCTCACCCATCAAGCGTATGACAGCTTTCACCGAGCATCTTTTGTAAATCAGATTATAGTCGTTCGCTTAACGTCTTCACGTTCAGTTGTTATCCTTACCAAGTCGTTCACATTGCCACATTACTTAGATAAAGTAAGTGTGTTATATTTTTTTATAATGTTGAACTAAAAAGTACCAATGAGTGAAAAACGTCGGAAGCTTAGTGGTTCAGGTTACCGCAAAATCGCAAGTGAAAAACGTGAAAAAGAAACTAACTTTTTGAAAAAATATTAAGACGGTTGACAGTTTTTTTAAACCTATTGAAAAATCCAACGAGAGTGGGCTGAGTGGAGAAGGCTGCTCATCTTGGGAACAGTACAATTTCAACGAAAGTGGTTCAAACAATGAAAATAATGATCAAGCAACAAGTGCCCCTGAAACGGATAATTTTATATTGAGTGGTGATAACGAACGTAGTTCCGACAGTACGCAAATAAGTAAAAGTTCAAATGATTCCGTTTCACAACAAACTGATATAAATTTTACTGTTAGTGGCGACCCCATTGAGTGGAAAATAAATGACACCACGATCGAAGTATTATTACACAGAGGAGTCAATCAGTATAAAGATTGTGATTTTAAAAACTCTAAAAGGGATTTTGGCAATAAAACCAGATATTTAAATAAACAAATCTTAAGTAGGAAATTACAAAATGGAGAACTCATTTCAAGAGATTACTTGGTGTATTCAAAAGGTACAGGTTCGGTATTTTGCGCTTCCTGCAGATTATTTGGCTTTCAGAAGACGTGTTCTAAACTAGCCAGTGAAGGTGTTTCGGATTGGAAAAATATTGGAGCGATTTTGTCTGCACATGGAAGCTCACAAGAACACATAAATTCTGAACTGGCACTTTTGACCCGCAAGAGAAGAATTGGAACGCTAGACAGTCAATACGATTCCATCGTCGAAACTGAAAGGAAGTATTGGAAACACGTTTTGGAAAGAGTGTTCGCTGTGGTGAAAAAGCTGGCAAGCCGAGGACGTCCGTTTCGAGGAGCTGATGAAACATTTGGATCTCTACACAATGGGGAGTACATGATATCGCTGGAATTAGTAGGGGAATTCGATCCTTTTCTCGCTGAACACATACGTAAATTTGGTAATCCATGTTCAGGGAAAACGTCCTATCTGTCTTCATTTATTTGCAATGAGGTAATTGTACTGTTAGCCTCTAAAGTTACAGATATCATAATCAGTGAAGTGAAACAAGCGAAGTATTACTCCATAATAGTGGATTCAACGCCTGACATAAGTCACACTGATCAGCTTTCATTTGTTTTGAAGTTTGTACAAGAAAATGGCAATCCTATTGAACGCTTTCTCATGTTTTTGTCGAATACTGGGCACAAATCCGAAGACTTAGCCAATGCTGTTATGGCTGTTTTAAGATCAAATGCCATCGATCTATCCGACTGTAGAGGGCAATCATACGATAATGCTAGCAACATGTCAGGCGTGTATAGTGGCTTACAAGCTAGAATAAAGGATGAAAATCCCAAAGCACTGTTTGTTCCTTGTTCGGCACATTCACTTAACCTTGTAGGTACGTGTGCTACAAGCTGTTGTCCAGAAGCATGTGCTTTCTTTAACCTTATACAAAACGTTTACAACTTTTTTGTTGCATCTACTAAGAGATGGGAAATTCTAGTTACCTTTAGTCAACCTGAAAGTAAAACTCTTAAGGGTTTGTCTGAAACAAGGTGGAGTGCTCGTGAAAGTGCATGTAAAGGGCTGTGTGAAAACTTAGACGTTGTTATGCTGGCTTAGGACTATGAAGAGAACACTAATGAGAAGCCGTTGGTAAGAAGTGAAGCCACGGGACTTTTTAGATCATTGAATAGGCTGGAAACGGTATTCATGGTGGAACTTTGGAGTGATATATTGGACAGGTTTGAACAAGTTAGCCAAACTCTTCAGAAAATAGAAACGTCTATAGAAAGAGTTGTGAGACTGTATGATTCTTTAGTCCTTTTTATTGATTCTCTCCGAGACATGTTAGCCGTATATGAAGAAAGGGCTAAAAAAACTATGTGATTTGGACTATGAGACTTGCTACAAACGTCAAAAAAAGAGAAAATTCCAGGCTGACGAAGACAAAGAAACTGAAATACTTCTTGAAGGACGTGACAAATTCAGAGTTGAGACATTTTATGTGTTCTCGACCAACTAAAAACTGAGTTGCAGAAGCGGAAAAACGCATATGGTGAAATAGCAGACAAGTTTTCAGTTTTTAACGATCTGTCCTCCTCAACTGAAGCAATAATAGAGCGTGCAAACAAACTTCAGTCATTGTATGCCAATGATCTAGAAGAGTCATTTTCGAATGAATGTGTACATTTTTCTTGTCTGTTGAAGAGTAGTGGAATTAGAAACAGCCCATTCGTCATGATGAAATATATTAGAGAAGAACAACTCCAATCAACATTCCCCAACATTGATATAGCTCTTCGTATGTATTTGTGCACAGCTGTTTCCAACTGCTGAGCGGAACGTTCATTTTCTGTCTTAAAAAGAATTAAGTCTTGTCTTAGATAAAGGATGAATGAAGACAAATTAAACTCGTTGGCTATTCTACACATCGAGGCTAAACTTTTGAACAGTGACAAGATGAAAATTGAAGATCTAATAGAGGAGATCTCGATTATGAAATCCAGGAGAAAATCTATGTAAATAAAAAACGCCGCTGGTGCAAATGTACTGTATTGATGCATAAGATATGTGTATTGATTTGCTAGTTTTTAACATCTAATTTTGTTCTTAATTATGAACATTGAATTATGTTTTTAAAAATTGTAAAATCCTTAATAGACTTGATGTATCATTTACTGTAGCTGATACAAAGACTTAACAATCACTTTAAAACTTTATCAAAGTATAAAGGAAACTTTTCTATTGAGTAAATTTAGTCTATTGGAAATATGCCAGTTTGTAAGAATATTCTTAATTCTTATGTAATTAAATCAATCTTAGATCAATAACTTTTAGTTTTTATTAACATCAAACCCATAATTTAGATCACGTATTTTTATAATCAATCTGCTTTATATACAATCAATAATGTCTAAAATTAAAATGACGTGCAAGATTTATCCTATACTCAGCCGTCCAGCGGGGCTTACCCTTGCTCGGACACAAATAAAGCCAACCGGCCGATGAATTAGATGATTCATTAGCCGGTCGGCTGCATTTGTGTGCGTGCGTGAGTTAAGGATCACTCTCAGGTGCCACCCCCACCCCTGGACGACCAACGTGGGAGGGGGGGGGGGGGTGTTAGAATGTGCCTAAGGGCGGCAGATATGTAAATCCGTCCCTGCCGGTGGCCTAGAATCTCCTTGCTCCAAGTAATGTTTTGAAGTGAGTTTGTTTGGATTTGAAGAGCACCTGTAGGATATTTGGTGGTGAGTAATATGATGAGATGTTGCAACGTGGCTTGTGCAGACTGGGTCTCGCACGGAAGCAGTGAATGGAAAGGCTGTATTTTTGTAACGGCGTGACGCGCACTCTGAGAAGAAGCTTGCTGAGGTCAAGCAGATGGTATTACAGTTCATAAATAGATGTTTGTCGATGCTTAGTGGAGATGCTCGATCCTTTAGTTGGAAGGGGGAGGTAGTCAGCTGTGCAGTGCTGTAGTACAGGTTGTCTCGCTAGTAGTGTCATTGGTGTGATTTATAATCAACTTATTGTATTGTTATTAGTATTGTTTTATTATGTCAAGAAACCAGTGGAAGATACATAAACAGTAGTCTTATTTTTGTTGATTGAACTACGATGTCCTATTAAGTCTTGATACCTGAAATTGACGTAATTGTTAGCGGAAGTCTCATAAAGTCTCATAAGTTGTAAATATATATACTTATATATATATATATATATATATATATATATATATATATATATATATAAACAATTGGTATCGTGAAGATGCCATGTCGCAATGCAGAAATCGTCTGCAATGTTGGTTATGTACAGCAATCAGCTGATTTTTGTGTATATTTATGAAATTTATATTAGCACAGTTTGTTTACGAGTTTATTCAGTTATTCATTTTTTGGTGTTTAACATAATTAGAGTAGGGATTTCAGGGTCGCGATGTATAGAGTTACAAGTTGGTTTTGTATTAGCGAGAAGGCCTTCGCTAGTAATTTATTTTGGTCATGATGTGCGTGAAGTAAACGACCGTTGTTCGATCCTGAAATCTAGGGATAATCAGGATGTGATGTTTATTTAGAATGAATTCTTATTTTATTATTTTTGGGAGATCTTACGGTCGATGAACCTGAAGATCAGGTTATTTCTGTTTTTATTTATATTGAGTAGATTTAATTGTATTCCATTTTTATGAATAAATATTTTTTATTCGTTGTTGTTTTTATAGAATTCGTTGTTCTGATTTGGAGGGAAGTGATGACAAGTAAATGCTATGGTCGTTCACCTGAATCACGAGTCCAGTTACCCACTTTATAGTTTCTATATCGCCCCGAGATTGAAAAATTTGTCGTGTTATTGTGATTTTAGTCAGTTTGGCCAGGCGGTGACGGACCATAGCGTTTATTTATTATAGATGAGATCCTTATATGGTCCTTATTTCCAGTGAATGGTATGCCAGCGGTGAAAGGTAGATATTTCAGCCGGGCACTACTAATTGCTGCAATCCAATCAAGATCCTAGGATTTCGGCTGTTATTCCACAGTGAAATAATCGGACACAGTACCTCATTCACCACGAATGCCGCAGTTCAGGGAACATCACATTGTCACTGGATCACCGGATTAAATAGTTAGACTACATGAAAACCTTCACACGAACAAAACAACGTAAGTTATAATAAGAGGGCGAGAAAGAACCGTGAGTGTCACAAGTACGCGCAACATTGTAAGACATGGTATCGGCAGTTGTCGGATCATCACAGATGTCTCCGTCCGCTCCTCGGCTCCCTTGTTGCAATCAGCAGGCAACGACCAGCCGATTTAACTGTTTGGGTTAGGACCTACTCGGTCTAGCATCTCTGCCATACCCTTCACTATTGAGATCTGGTCGGTGCTCGGGCCTGGCAACAAGCGCTTCTAGACGGTTGGCGCGCTTTGCTTTCTCAGACAGTTCACAGTAACTGACTATAAGATTTCCTGAATTATTAAAGTACAGAATTATGAACTCCTATACATATGAAAGGAAACGTTCAGCTTTTATTACTAAAAATATTATTACGGTATTAATTATTTTTCTTGAATTAATCTGGTCGTTGTGCAACACTGCAAACTTATTACCGGCCGCCACTGAAGTATAGGATGAACACTGAATTGGCATTTACAATAGGTGACCACTTCTTGAAATTATTGAGGCATGTAGTGTTAGCACACCAAACGTTGAACTGATTGCAAGAAGTTGTCCTAAAGAGATATCGGTTTAAAACGCAACTAATAACCTCTGTGTACAGTCACATTAAACTTCTAGTCCAGGAAGTGGTAAATAGCTCTGCAACCAGCAGAGTGTTTTGGAGAATGTTGGTTGTAAAGCGAAGTTTAGAATGGAGAGGGTAAGTGTACGCTTTAAAGGGATATTTCATGCAATTTTAAAATACAATATCTAACAGGGTTTTTGTTTCAATTTCACAGATAAAATGGAACACAATCTGAAGAATGTTGCACTGGAACAAATTTTTATTTGGACAGATTTTTAACAATGGACTGAATGAAGTATGCAAGTTTCTTTAGGAATGTTACAGTACATCTAGTTTCATTGGATGAACGTTAATGTAGGCCTATTTTAAAAGTTTTAATCTAATGTAGCGTACGTGCTAGAGAGTATTTTTTAGAAAGTGTTCGCATAGGGACAGTTGAAGGTGCAAATTTCGAAAAATGTATCCACCCTATAAATAATATAATATTAATTCTAAATGAAAGTAAAACGCGGCTTATACACTTGTATCAGGATTGAAATTAGGAATCCTTGTCAATACTGCACCTCATATTAGTTATGTGCTAAAGTACAGAAATAAGTGTTTTTATTTATTGCTTTCTTTATAAACGGTTGCTATGTTCTGACAGTGCTTGCATCTCGTTGAACTGTCAACAAAGCGTACTCTAGCGGCACACACTGTTGATAAAAGAAAATAATCATCGGGACGTGTTATGCTGTAACCATTGTCAAAAACCATTGATCTGGATGCGTTAGGCTGTAACCATTGTCAAAAACCATTGGATTAGACAAAACGAAGGCTAGAATGGTCGGGTGTAGGTGAAGCCTTGGCCGCGCGCAACTAGCGGGGCACGGTTGACACAAAACCTTTGATCTGGGTGCGTTAGGCTGTAAACATTTTCAAAACCACAATTGTGCGGGAAAAAACAAATATTTATTACAGTTGATCAGAGAACCGCCGATTGAAATTACAGATCGTTATGAGGCAATTTCCACAATCCATGGTGAATAAACGATTCAATTTGGCGCACGATGTAATGAACTGAGTGGTGCGCACGAATGATGCGCACTAGAGACTTAACTGGGCGCTTCTTTGTTTTTATAGTCCCATAAGGGCGAGGATGACAGAACTGTCATGGTACTGTTTTGATGACTATTGATTTGAACAATAGCGCTGACAGCTGTAATTTTCGCTATATAAGTCGTGCTCCTATTTGGTATGGCTGGGTGGGTCACAGACAGCGGAGGAGGAAATATCTATTAAAACATCGCTCCCTGATTTATTTCTCATCGTTTCATAAGGTATTTTAGCTAATTCATGTGTTGTAGAGAATTGTATCGCACGTTTTATCTTCATTCAGCGCTATCGTTGATTTCAATTTGAATTGTCACTACTGAATCTCATATATGTGCTAAAGTTTTGTGTTTTTATTTATTGCTATTTTAAAAACGGCTACCATTATTCGACAGCGCTTGCATCTCTTTCAACTGTCATCAAGGATCACTCCAGAGTCACGCACCGGGGCGCACACATTGTTCTCAACATGTGAGATACAAAAATCACTGTTGATAAAAAGAAGTGGGATACAAAATCACTGTTGATCAAAAAAATCATCGGGATGCGTTAGGCTGTAACCATTGACAAAACTCATTGATCTGGGCACGATAGGCTGTAACCATTGTTAAAAATAATTGGATTGGACAAAACGAAGGTTAGAATGGTTGCGTGCAGGTGAAACTTGGCCGCGCGCAGCTAGCGGGGCACGGTTGACATAAAACCATTGGTCTGGACGCGTTAGGCTGTAGGCTGTAACCATTGTCAAGAACCATTGGATTGGACAAAACGAAGGTTAGAAGGTAGGCATTCCATTACTAGCCTGTTTTCTTATCACGGATGAAAACTTTCTGTGGCTAGTTGTTGTTGTTGTTGTTGTTGTTTTGTGAGTGGGTTAGGACATCACTGTCATCAGCCATGTGTACTTGGATATGGGTAGAATTTGTATGTGTGTATTGTGATGCTAGAATTGGGAAGGAGGTTAGGTATTGTAACTTTATGGGGCGGAACTACGAGGTCATCTGTCCTTGCGAAGGAGGTGACCATGGTCTTCTGTTAGGAACAATTCCAGCATTTACCTGGAGGAGAAAGGAGAAATCGAACCCACCTCATCTCAGTTCAGTTTTAACTCATGAGGCTGAGTGAATTTCGTTTCAAACTCAAATCAGAATTATATTTTTAGAGGCAGATGACCTTGTAGTTCCGCCCCTTAAAACAACAATAACAAATAGAATTATATTTCTTGGCAGAGGTGGGAATCAAACATGGACCTTTGGACAGATATGATTGACTATACTGTGGATATTAATTTCTGTTTTAACTGTTACAGATTAATAGATTATGTGTGTATGTGTCTTTTCTTCTCGTTGTGTATTCGACATTTCACGTTAAAATGGGGTGAATATTTTTCAAGTTTTCTATTGAATTCTTCTATAAGCTATATCGCATTTATTGAGACAACAGTGATTTCGGTAAGTTCACACTCGCAAGGTTCGAAATGCATGCTTTTCGATTATGATCGAAAACGTCGATTTATTAGCCTACTGTAATGTATCGATCGCATCAACGTCTGACCATATGTTTCATTTTTGGTTACGTTATTTATTTATTCGCGTCTGTAGAACGTAATTTGATACATAAACACTCAGTCTCGTTTCCTCACAGCTTGTTCATAGCAGCAGTGCTTGGTAGCGCGCTCGCTGATGGTGACGGCCGGAAGGCTATGACGTCATAAATCGTATTGCATGGCTTTCTCTCTAGGTGGTGTTGCCTGTACTTTCCATCAGAGCGCACCCTCTGCTCCTTCATCATGACTGAGCTGGAGCTCTGTCCATTGGGCTGAATTGTGCCCGCCTTTGGTCTACCTTCTATAAATTAGTTCCCCTTTCCTGGCAACCTATTCTCTTGTATTTCTTCCCTACCCACATCACCTTTATTTTTTAGATGCTGATTTTCATTTCTGTTCAAGTTCTACCACGTTACCTAGTAAGCTTTGCACAGAGTCTGTCATGAAAACCAGGTCACCAGTGTAAGCCAGACTACTTACCTGGTTTCCATCCAATTGAATCACACCCAGTCAGTTTATGCCCTAGGCAAATGTTTATTATATAAAATAAGCAGTAGCAGTGAAATATTACAACCTTGCCTCACTCCAGTAACACCTTTAAACCAAGAACTCATCCTACCATCAACTCTCACTCAGCCTGATTATCAACACAAATGCTTTTGATTGCCTGTAGCAGCTTTCACTCGATACCTTAACCCCTCAGGATGATCAGCATCTTCTCCCTGGGTACCCATATCATACACCTTCTCTAGATCTACAAAACAAAAACACAACTGTCTATTCCTCTCGTAGCATTTCTCAATAATTCTGTGCATGCTGAAAACTTGATCATAACATTCCTATTGTGGTTTAAAGTCACTCTTACTCTCGCCCAATCTTCTGCCTTTCCTTCTAAAATGCCTGAATACACGTGGCTCAGGACACTTATCAAAGAAATTCCTCTATAATTGTTGCAAACTTTCCTGTTGCCTTGATTATAAATTGGGGCAATTACTGCTTTATCCAAGCAGAGGTTACCTTACCTAAATCACATGCTAATTCAATTATCCTTTGCAACCAATTCATCCCTGCTTTCCCACTATACTTTACCATTTCCGGCCGAATATCATCCACCCCTGCGCTTTATGACATTGTAGTTTATTTACCATCCTCTCTCAACCGTAATCCTGTTCCTGTCCTCATTCTCCTCCTGTATATTCTCAAAATCTGCCACATTGCCCATATAAATGTTCATGTGTATATATCACGAATTTCAAGTTTTCTTGCCATATCTTCATTGCTTTCTTGGTATCTACGAGATTCGCATAATTGTCCAATATACTACTAATTTCTCATTTTCCTCCATTTCTAAGATTCTTTATAACACTCCAAAGAGACTTCGTGTCACCTGACTTAACATTTCTAATTTATCTCCAAATTCCTCCCTTGATTTCCTTTTGTATGGTTCTGTTCCTTTCCACTGCATAAAGCTCTCTGTATGCTGGTATCTTTGTTTGGAGTCATTTTTGGTAAGCCTTCTTATTACTTTCACAAGCCGACTTTACTAGCCTATGTCATTCCACAAGGGTGTTTACTCTTTCTGTCTTTACACACCGTTGTCTCTAGCAATGCCAATGCTACTTTTAGTGCTGCTTCCCTGTATTCTGACCACTCCGTTTCAATTTCCTGCAAATTTTTACCATCTACTCTTTCGTATTTTTCACGAATCATTTCCAAGCATTTCTGCCTAATTTCTTTATCTGGGAGATTATCAACCAAAATCCGTCTACAAACCTCACTTTCTGTACTTTAGGTCTAACTATGCTCAAATCACAGCAGATTAGTTCGTGCTCTGTGTCATCAAAAAGAGCCTCTGGAAACCCTACAATTCCTTACCCATTTTCTGAATTCAAAGTCAGTAATGATAGAGAGTATTAGATATTGACCTGGTTCCTCTACCCTCCCATGTGTATCTGTGAATCGCCTTATGCTTCAAGAACAAGTTTGCTACAGATAACCCCATGCTAGCACAGAAGTCCAGTAAACATTTCCCATTGGTGTTCGCTTCCCTATCCTCACCACACTTACCCATTACCTTCTCATACCTCTCAACCCCATTTCCTATCATGTCATTGAAATTCCCATCAGAACCAAACTATCCTTATTGTTAGCTCGCACTGCCACATCGCTCAGGGCCTCATAAAATCTGTCTACTTCGTCCTGATTCAGTCCTTCATGTGGAGCGTACACTGAAACAATCCTGACATTTCTAAATCTACCCACACTAATCGTTTATTTACGTGCGGTACCTTACAGCAACTATGTTGGGTACCGGTACTAAGGTTCTCTTGAAATACAGTGCTACTCCCCACTTTGCCCTACCTTTTTTATACCTTGCAAGTACACCTTGTAATCTTCTATTTCCTCCTCCCTATCTCCCTTTATCAGAACTTCACTAATACCTAGAACATCCAATCCTGTCCTACTTGCTGACCCAGCTAGTTATACCTTCTTCCTTCCCTAACGGCCCTCAATACATGGCTTGGTTTTTTAGTTTTGGCACCTTAGTTATAACTGGATTAATAACTCACTTAGATGGTTCCAAGTTTCACAGGTCCTCGATGTAGTCCCCACCGTTGCGTACAACGTGTTCCCAGCTATGCAGAAGTCGTTGGATCCCGTTGGCACTGCCCAATCTATTGATGGTATGAAGAGCGTATTAATAACACCAGTTTAATTGATTGTTAATTTCCAAGGAATGGGACAGTCATCCCCATAGGCCTGAGGCTTATTCAAAACATCGTTAGCTGGTTCAGAAAGAACAAGTGAAGCAGATTGGTAGACTTACTCAAACAGAGCTCCATGAGTATCAACTCAAATAACAAATAGGTGAGTTGAGTAGTCCTAGCTGCATGAGCACAAGGAGGGCGACGACTTAGAATATGTCCAAGATGAGGGGGGGGGGGATACTGGGGGTTAGAACCCCCCATTGGAAAATCGGCATGGTTGTGATTTGTGTCTGTTTCACCACCATGCCGGCTACTTGTTGATGTACAGTTGTCGCCTTTCGGTCTGGCTCCACATTTGAGGCTAGACACGTCTTCATGACAGCGTATAACCACAGTCTATCTACACAGTTGCGAAACTTGGCTCATATTTTTCTACCGCCACGCACCTCACGACAATAATGCTCTCACGCAGCCAGCAATCATGTGCCGACTGCACTGTGTTGGTGAATGTCATTGTTGCTGGTTTTACTGTATGCTAGCATTGTGTAACAGTTATATCTTTAATCATGTGTTTTACAAGAGGTGATGTGCAGTGCAATAAACAGATCAAATATTAAAAGCCATATTTCAGTGTTGCTAAGAAATCTATATGATCGCTTTGCAGTCGGCTAACACGAGTGTACGGTACCCAATTAGATTAGGCGGGAAGTGGTAGCTTATCTCCTAGTGCTTGAAATAAAAATTCATGAATTGTTTATACACTTAATAAAACACATCTCACATAAAGGGAGGGGGGGGGGGGTGAGGTTGTATGAGAAGTGTTTTATTATGTGTATAAATAATTATTGTATTATGAATATTACACAATTACACAGCAGGAAATTAATTGTTACTCCTCGCCCAATCGAATTGTGTGTATTCGTGTTGACCGATTGGGAAGTCTCAAACACGTGCTGATATTTTAATTTTCAGATATAGAAAATGGGCTACAAATAGTCAGAGAGCTGATTTAATGAATAAAAATGACCATTTTGTACAATAATATAAACTTATTCTCGAATCATTTTGAAGTAAGCCAATTTATGTCGTCAGGATAATGCTCACAAACATAGATGTGGTACACTGTTTGTTAATTCTCTTATGAAATACCTGGTCTCCCACATGACTGCTGTGAAGGTACGGTACACAATATTGTTATTACTTAAATTATTTGTAAAATTGACATTGTATTATATTGTCAAATTCAGGAATGAAAGATTTCAAAATCACAGAAAAAATACTTAGTACTTACAATTAAGCCATTTAAGACCTTAAGAGCATTTTATAATTTTCATTTCACAAATCACACCGGTATTTTTTTCTAATTAATTGTAATGTTACTCAATTTTGCGGAAGAACTAGCTTTTGATATGTTAAGAATTTGATATACCATCGCTATTTACAATTATACCCATACTAGTATCTCGCCCCGGCTTCGTCCGGCATCTTTAACGGTTTACCCAGCGTAAGCTTGAAAGGCCTACGGACGGCAGGTCCCAGACGCAACTCAGAAAAGCGGAGGTGAACAGCGAAACTCCAATCACATATATTCTTCTCTGAAGTCTTAACTCGACACGACTCTAAAGTTGATGCTGGTCGATGCTGGGGTGATAGACTCTCTCGCTACCTCGTTAACTCGCTCCGAAGCTAATAATTTATATTTATACTGAATGGAGATTGTTGGAAGAAATGAAAACGTAAAATCACTTATAGTTGGCGATGTATCCAAGATAGAGACATGCGTTCGTGGACCTTTTTGTAGAACTTTATATGCTGACCAATTCATACACTCATAGTAGGCCTATAAAGATATATAGACTGTTTATCCAGTGTAAGCTTAAATGGCGCACGGACGGCAGGTTTTTCTTCAACTCGATTCACTGAAATCGTTACTGCTCGGCTTCCTGCGGTCACAAATGAATGTTTTTCTACAGAAACTTTCCTCGAGAAATCGTTTACAGAATGGTGAAAAATGCATCAAAATCCATCCAGGAGTTCTGGAGATTACCCGTTACATCCAAGAATTGGGGACTAAGTTTTATACTACAGTATGTCGCGCTACCTGCGACTATCATTGAAACAAATACATGAATTATAACTAGTATGGGATATTAATTCTACGTAAGACTCATTAAATACGTCATACAACTTTACCTAGGGATACTTGTAGAGGACTGAACTAATAAAAACAGAGCATTTTGTATGGTTGCTGTGAATTAAAAGTGTACAGTATATCAACATTGTGATTTAGATATGGGAGAGATGGACACACCATCGCTAGGAGAGCAAAATACTTCTTGCTTTACAAGGATTCCGATGAGTATACTTTTTGAAGGCGAAGGACGAAGCAGCAGCCAAACTGTATGTTTTCATGAAGCTAGTGGAAAACCAATTCGGAAGAAAGGTGACTACGATCAGATAATGGAACCGAGATCAAGAATGCCAACACACGTAAGCTGCTGGAGGAGCAAGGTGTCTTTCACACTTTTTCTACAGCTTACACCCCAGAACAGAACGGAAGTGTGGAACGTGAAATGAGAACAATTGTAGAGTCAGCAAGGACAGCAATTCATGCGTGAAACCTGAAGGACAATTTGTGGGCAGAATCAGTGAACTATTCTGTGTTCACGATTAACCAGACTTGTACAAGTTTAGTCAAAGGAAAGAGTCCATCCAGCCTATGGTTTGGACGACAGGTCAACATGAAGAAACTGAAAACCTTCGGATGCGACTGCTACGTTCTGACTCCCAACCACAAGAGAACCAAGTTTGACAAGAAGACTAGGAAAGGTGTATTTGTTGGATACGACATAGATTCTCCATCCTTCAGAGTCGATCTGCCTGAAGAACATGATGTCAGTTCAGACAACGTCGTGTATAATGAAGGAGAAGAAGATGAATGAAACCTGACATATGTTCAAATGGCTATGGACAACGAGAACGAGTTGATTGAAGATTGAAAACGATGAGTATGAAGACAGCATAGACCCGAGACAAGTCAGAATCGGAGAAAGAGATGAACAACCAAGAAGACCAGGACTACGCAATCGTCAAAATATTCAGCTACCTGCCAAACTATCAGACTACGTCATGGGCTACCGCCGGAGGGGAAAGAGCGCCAACTTAGCCATGATAGGAGAAATCCAGGACATCTCTATTTCGAAAGCGTTGAAAGATGCCAAGTGGCTGAAAGCCATGACAGAAGAATTTGAATCCTTACAGAAGGTGGAGACTTGGAAATTAGTGAAATGTCCAGAAGAAGTTCGACCCCTGACCTGCCGCTGGGTGTTACGAGAGAAGCCTGATGGGCGAATGAAAGCACGACTGGTAGCAAGTGGCTTTGAGCTGGAAAAAGGAGTTAACTATTTAGATACCTTTAGTCCAGCCAAACCATGGTTAATTTCGACTGATTCTCAGTCATGCTGCTACTGAGAAGATGAAACTTGTTCCCATTGATGTGAAGACAGCCTTCTTACACGGATACTTGGAGGAGAACTTGTACATGTATCAACCTGAAGGATTTGAAGATGGTACTGGCAGAGTCTGCAAACTAATGAAAGGCATATATGGACTAAAGCAAGCACCAAGAAAGTGGAATGAGAAAATGTCAGATTTTCTTGAGAAGAAATTTGGACTGGTGAACACCGATGATGACCCCTGCATTTACTATAACGAGAAGAGAACTTTGACGATGGCTCCTTTCGTCGACGACGGGCTCATCGCTGGATAAAACGAAGTCTTGGATGTCATAAATCGGGTAGGCTATTTGAATTCACTTACCAACGATCAGTTCAGTAGCAATTCACGTACCTAGACATAGAATTCAGAATCGAGAAGGAGGGCTTTTTTGTGAACCAGCCTGGATACACCAGAAAGATCATAAATCGTTTTCGGTTCGACACTTGCAACCCAAGTTCAACACCCATGGAGAAAAGAATGGTGACAAACGAAGAAGATCGAATCAACGACATACCAGAGCCACCTACAACTCCATATCAAGAAGCAGTGGGAGTCTACTCTACCTGGCTACAATATCTCGACCGGATATCTCCTACGCAGTGAACTACTTGAGCCGCTTCAACGGCAAAGCCATGCAAAGCCACGGGAAAATGGTGAAGAATGTACCTGTATTTCAGTAGTTGAAGGGAACTCCAGACTATGGAATTTTCTTCAATGGAGACGACAAACTTGTGGCATATACAGATTCAGACTACGGTGGGGACACCGTAACAGGACGCTCAAGGAGTGGTGTTCTACCGTTGAGAGGAGGAGCAATCATTTGGTACACACAGAACCAGCGACTCGTTGCAGAATACCGAGCAGCCGTCTCGTCGGTAGATGACATCAGCTGGATTAGATTAGATTTTTATTTATCCATTTGATCAATTACATGTATACAATACATTTTTGATATAGGACACGTCATAAATTACATAGAAAAAAAGAACTTACAGGTATATATTACTAATACCCTTAACTATTCATAACTTATTATAATAACAGGTCTTAAGAGATAAAATCTTATTGGACAACTATTTACATCGCACTCTATTATCACAATATGAAAACTTTATTCTATACATATAACAACTTACAGCTAGGTATTACAATTAAAATAGAAAAGTAAAATATAATTATAGTTATGGCTCCTACATGCTAAGGTATCAACTACAGAGTAAAAACAATTGCACTGCAGATAAGCGTTCAACATTCTTTCAAAGGTTTTTATTTTTGGGGCAAATTTTATATACAGGGGTAGTTTATTGTATAATTTAACTCCTGTGCGAAAAGTTCCTTTTTGATATATGCTTGTGTGTGTGTGTGAATTATGAATGTTTTGAATTTGTCTTGTGTTATATCTATGAACAACATTGTTTGTTTTAAGAACAACGTCTTTATTCATTAAATTATTTTTAAAGAACATAATACTTTCAAAGATATGAATGCAGGGCAGTGGGAAAACGTTTAAATCTTTATAGAGAGGTCTACATGATTCTTTAGTGTTTACATTTGCCATAATTCTAATCGCCCTATTTTGTATCCTAAACGTGCTTAGTACATCTGGTGACATACCCCAAAATATGACCCCATATCTTAAGTATGAATGGAAATAAGTAAAATAAGTATTTCTTAATGTGTGCATGCTAGTGCAGGTTTTCAAAATACGTAACGCAAAGCACATCGAGTTCAGTTTAGTATTCAGATATTGTTTATGTTTATTCCATTTCAAGTCATGTTGTATCCATAGTCCTAAAAACTTTGTTTCTGATTTATTTTCTATTTGATGACCATTTAATGTTATATTGGGCTTCGCAGGATTCCTATTCTGTATAGTGTGGAAATTTAGATGTACTGTTTTTTATAGTTTATTATGAGGCGATTATCTTGTGACCATTTGGTTAACTCTCCTGTAACGGAGTCAGCAGACTGCTGTATGACCAGTTTAGTTTCACCTTTTATTACGAGTGTTGTATCGTCCGCAAACAAAATTTCCTTATGTGAATGAACGTTCTGTGTTATATCATTGATATATAGAAGAAAGAGTAGTGGGCCCAAAACCTATCCCTGGGGTATTCCAAATTTAATAATACCCTCATTGGACAATGTTTCATTAAGTAATCTGGTTCCATCATCCTTGTGTCTCAAGCTTACTATTTGTTTACGCCTTGTTAAGTAAGACTCTATCCATTTATTAGCTAGACCTCTAATACCATATTGATTTAGTTTTGTAAGGAGGATTTTATGGTCAACAACATCAAATGCTTTCGATAAATCCAAGAATAGGCCAGTTACATGTTTCTGTCAATTAACTTCAGTATACTTGTTACATCGTGGGAGATACAAGATAAATAACATACACTTGTTAATGTAAAAACAACGGTTTATTAAACACTAGTTGATACACACCGATACACAAGGTGGACAAACTTGAGCGGAACTGGCGCGGAACTAAAGAATATGCGTGGAACTGTCGTCTACAGTCTGCGGGTGCATATATACATAGAATATGGAAGGTTCCAGATTCGAATATTCCAGATTGGAATGTTCTGGGCATAGTGACTAGAATGTTCATGTTAACTCAAGTAAATAGGCTACACAACATTTTCCAGAATGTTCATATTAACTCAAGTAAATACACAACATTTCCTCCCTCTTTTAAACGGTTGATTTAGGAAACTTAATCAGGAGAGGATCTCAATTGTGGTCGGTGCTGGCGAGTACTCCTGCGGGGAATAAAAGAGGTCTGGGAAATAGGTGATGTCCTGCTTACAGGTGTAGCTGGTGTTGCTGGTGGTGTTTGGACTGTTGCTGGTGTCTCGATGAAGCGAACTCGTCTCAGGCTCGGTTGTGCGGTGGCTTGGTCGGTTGTGCGGTGTCTTCGTCGGTTGTGAGGTGACTTCGTCGGTTGTGCGGTGACCTTGTCGGTTGCGCGGTGGCTTGGTTGGTTGCACGGTGACTTCGTCGGTTGCACGGTGACTTGGTCGGTTGCATGGCGACTTGGTCGGTTGCACGGTGGCCTTGTCAGTTCCGCGGTGGCTTGGTCGGTTGCACGGTGACTTGGTCGGTTGTGCGATGACTTGGTCGGTTGTGCGGTGACCTCGTCGGTTGCGCGGTGACCTGGTTTGTTGCGTGGTGGCTTGATCGGTTGCACGGTGACTTGGTCTTCACGGTGACTTGCTCGGTTGCGTGGCGACCTGGTCGGTTCTGCGGTGAACTCGACGTGGCCTGGTCAAATTGAGTCTCGTGAGGAGATGAGGGTACCTTTGCTCCGTTGCTGTCATCGTTCGACTGGCGTAAGCGATTGGACGTTCTTGCCCATTGCTGAGCCGGTGTGACAGTACTGCACCCAGGCTGGTCTTGCTGGCGTCCGTGGCCAACAAGAGTGGTAACGCTGAGTCATACTGCATGAGTACCTGGGGCGAGGTTAGGGCGTTCTTGATGACTTTGTATGCCCTGTCGCCTTCTGGTGTCCAGATGAGAAGGTCCTTGAGCAGCATGTCTCTGAGTGGTCTGTCTCTAGTGGACAAGTCGGGAATGAACGAACTGTAGTAGGTTGCTTTACCAAGGAACTGTTGGAGTTCTTCTGGTGTAGTCGGTTTCGGTGCATCACGTACAGCTCGGATGTGTGCATAAGACTTGTGGATGCCTGACGCATCGATTTTGTGGCCAAGGGCTTCCAGGGATGTTTGAGCGAAAACACATTTGGCTCGGTTGAGCTTGAGTTTGTGTTGCCGAAACCGTTCCAGAGTGGTGCTGAGGGCCTGCATCAGATTTTCAAAGCTATCAGCAAAACTATACTGTCATCGAAAAAACTTACGACGCTTGGGAGACCATGCAGGACTGTGTCCATTCGCCGCTGCCAGATAGCGGGGATGTTAGCTGCTCCATATACTGCTCGAGTTGGACGGATCAGACCCTGAGTTGGCGTGTTAAGCGTGAGAGAATGGCTAAACTCATCGTCGACCTCGAGATGAGTGTACGCGTCGGTGATATCTATGTGGCAGAAGAGAGTGGCGCCGCGCATTTGGTTGAACAGATGTTCCACCTTGGGAATCGGATGTTCATCGATGATGATCCGCGGGTTGAGAGTAGGCTTGTGGTTGCCTGTGATCATCAGTTTGCCGTTCTTCTTGGTGACGACGTGCGTTGTCGATACCCACTCAGAATAGTCCACTCTTTTGTAGAAGCTAGATGCAATTTTCTTCTCGATTTCCTTTGCGTAGGCATCGCGGAGGGCAACTGGTACGTCTCGAGCTCGGGCGAAAACAAGTGTGGCTCCAGCCTTCATGTGCATCTTCGCTGGGGGACATGAGACCTTCCCGGGGGTGTCACTGAACATATCCTGGTAGCGAGATAGAATGTTGTCGAGCTGCTTCTGTTGTTCCAAGGTCAGATCCTGCTTGTTTGAGAGCTTGTGGATTGGGTCGGGTTTTGCGAAGAGGTGACCAAAGTCGATCTCCCATACAAACTCTGAAATCCACTCTCGGCCAAAGAGCGATTCGACTTCATCGTCAACCACGTAGAGATTCAGGTTCCTGGTTGTGGTTCCTATGGTGGTGCACACAGACGTTTTGCCAATGCATTTAATCGGATGGCCAGTGTAACTGACGAAGTTACGATCATTTTTCTGCAACACAAAACCTGGTTTGATCATACTTAGCTTTGATTTGTTCATGGTTGAGCAGGGGGCGCCGGTGTCGAGTTCCATTTTGACGGTGGTTCCTTCTATGTTGACATCAACCAGTGGCTTAGGTGCTGCGTTGACCGATCCGATGACCTCGATTTTGCTGAGATAGTCCAGAACGTCGAGGTTCTCTGCTGGAAACTCTTCTTCGGTCACGTGGTTTGTTGTTCGATGTTTCCTCGATTTCGATCGGCAAACTTTTCTGATGTGACCTTTCTTGCCACACTTCAGGCACTCTGCGTTCAAGAACCTACACTGACTATGAGGATGAGCTTCACCGCACTCTGTACATGTTGATTAGTTGTCCTGGGATGCACTCTGGTTTGCCTGGTGTGGCCATTGGTGCTGTCTGGTTAGGTTGTAAGACCCTTGACTTCGATGAGCTGACTTGCTGCGTGGCGGCTGCTGGTTGCTGTTCTTCCTGGACAGATGCTTTTCGTATCCAATCCGATTGGTTGATTCAGACTTAGCGGAAGCTGTTTTGACCTCGTCAGTGGTGACGCGAGTAGCTTCGAGTGCGTGCGCGATTTCATATGCCGCGGTGAAGTTCTCTGGTTGTTTTGCAATAATATCGTCGCACATTTCTCGTGATTCCAACCCAGCGAGCATTTGTTCAATTAACATGAGATCAAGGAATGTGCCATACTCACAAAACGTTGCAGCCTGCCGAAGTCTTAAGGTGAAGCTAGCGATGGTTTCTCCTTGCTTCTGCATTACACTCCGAAATGTGATGCTCTCGGCAAACTTGTTGCGTGTGGCGTCGAAGTGGCCTTTCAGCTTAGATTGAATCTCACTGTATGGCAGAGTTTCCGGATCATCAGGACTCACCAGGATCTTCAGGGCATCATTGAGTTCAGATCCCATGTAAATTCGTGCAAAATGTGCGTGTTGATCCGCGGGTACCATGCTGAGGTTGAGTGCCCAGGTAAAGCGAGTGAAATAGTCGGCTACAGTCGTCCCGTCAGTTGTACGATACGGTTGCATTGTGAATTGTGGCGGTCGAGGCTGTGATGATGACATTGTTGAACTTGTTGTCTGTCGGATAGCGTCGGCGATGATTGCCGAGAATTGTTGGAGTTGCTCAGAGGTTAAGTCCGGCATGGTGAAGATGAGTGGAGAACAGTATATCTAACACGCACTTGCGATGAACTTAGTTCGGTGCACACACTTGCGTTGAGGTTAGAAAGATCACTCGGTTTAGTATTTCCAACACGCACTGAGATGAACTTAGTTCGGTGCAAACACTTGCGTTGAGGTTAGAAAGTCACTCGGTTTCACAACATAACTTACCTTATCTCACTTCTGACACCACTGTTATATCGTGGGAGATACAAGATAAATAACAAACACTTGTTAATATAAAAACAACGGTTTATTAAACACTAGTTGATACACAACGATACACAAGGTGGACTAACTTGAGCGGAACTGGCGCGGAACTAAAGAATATGCGTGGAACTGTCGTCTACAGTCTGCGGGTGCATATATACATAGTATATGGAAAGTTCCAGATTCGAATATTCCAGATTGGAATGTTCTGGGCATAGTGACTAGAATGTTCATGTTAACTCAAGTAAATAGGCTACACGACATTTTCTAGAATGTTCATGTTAACTCAAGTAAATACACAACAATACTATTACTACATTCATAAATTGCTGTCTGTGTAGATCTTTCCGTTCTGAATCCATGTTGTGAGATTGACAGTATTTCATTTTTTCTATAAAACTTATCAGTCTCTTATACATGATTTTTCCACAATTTTTGCAATACCAGTTGGTAAGGTAATAGGACGATAGTTATCTAATTTATCTTTTGAACTGTTTTGGTGCACTGGAATTAATTTTGATAACTTCAAAATATCCGGGTAAGATCCTTAGGGAATTGAACTGTTTATTAAGTGCGTGAGTGGATTTATTATATTTTCTGCACATTTCATTAAAATTGCATCAGGGATGCCATCAGTGCCAGCACAGAATTTATTTTTTTAGCTCTTTTATAACTATTCTTATCTCTTCACTTGTGACATGATTTATAAATAAAGAATAACTGCATATATTTATTTTATTATTAGAATTTAGTGTATTTACCTGTGATTTATTTAATATTTTTTGTGAAATTTCCAGAAAATAGTCATTAAAAGTGTTTGCTATTTCCTCTGGATTATTAATCACTTTATTATTGCAGGTCAGTATAATGTTCCTTTGAATTTTAGCAGATTTTCCAGTTTCTTTCCTTATTACGGACCACATAGCCCTGTTTTATTAGATGATTGGGATATAAAGTTATCATTATGCATTTTCTTTGCTAGTCTTATTACCTTACTTAATATAATAGTGGTTTTTGTACGGTAGTAAAAATTGAATTCAGGTGTTGTGTGGTATTGTTTATATAATTTGTGTAGAAATTTCTTTCTTTGACATGAATTTATAATCGCTGTTGTTATCCAATTGCTAGCTTTGTTATTTTGAATAGTTCTTAGTTTAAAGGGGAATGGATCGATGGATAGATTTTATTAATTCCATTTGATCAAATACATGTATACAATACATTTTTGATATAGGACACGTCAGAATTTACATCTATAAAATAAAAGTACTAATAGATATATAATACTACTTATAACTTATTATAATAACAGATCTTAAGAGATACAATCTTATTGGACAACTATTTACACCTTACTCTATTATCATAATATGAAAACTTAATTCTATAAATACAACAACTTACAGCTAGGTATTACAATTAAAATAGAAAAGTAAAATATAATTATAGATTTCGTCGCTCCTATACACTAAGATATTCTACTACAGAGTAAAAACAATGGCACTGCAGATAAGCTTTCAACATTCTATCAAAGTTTTTTATTTTTGGGGCAAGTTTTATATACTGGGGTAGTTTATTGTATAATTTAACTCCTGAGTGAAAAGTTCCTTTTTGATATATGCTTGTGTGTGTGTGTGTGTGTGTGTGTGAAATATGAATGTTTTGATTTTGTCTTGTGTTATGCCTATGAACATCATTGTTTGTTTTAAGAAAACATCCTTATTCATTAAATTCTTTTTATAAAACATAATAATTTCAAAGATATATATGCAGGGCAGTGGAAAAATGTTTAAATCTTTAAAGAGAGGTCTACATGATTCTCTAGTGTTTACATTTGCCATAATTCTAGTCGCCCTCTTTTGTATCCTAAACGTGCTTAGTACATCTGGCGACATACCCCAAAATATGACCCCATATCTTAAGTATGAATGGAAATAAGCAAAATAAGTATTTCTTAATGTGTGCATGCTAGTGCAGGTTTTCAAAATACGTAACGCAAAGTACATCGAGTTCAGTTTAGTATTCAGATATTGTATATGTTTATTCCATTTCAATTCATGTTGTATCCATAGTCCTAAAAACTTTGTTTCTGATTTATTTTCTATTTGATGACCATTTAATGTTATATTGGGCTTCGCAGGATTCCTATTCTGTATAGTGTGGAAATTTAGACATACTGTTGTTTTATAGTTTATTATGAGGCGATTATCCTGTGACCATTTGGTTAACTCTCCTGTGACGGAGTCATCAGACTGCTGTATGACCTGTTTAGTTTCACCTTTTATTACGAGTGTTGCATCGTCCGCAAACAAAATTTCCTTATGTGAATGAACGTTCTGTGTTATATCAATGATATATAGAAGAAAGAGTAGTGGCCCAAAACCGATCCCTGGGGTACTCCAAATTCAATAATTCCCTCATTGGACAATGTTTCATTAAGTAATTTGGTTCCATCATCTTTGTGTCTCAAGCCTTGTTAAGTAAGACTCTATCCATTCATTAGCTAGACCTCTAATACCATATTGATTTAGTTATGTAAGGAGGATTTTATGGTCAACAACATCAAATGCTTTCGATAAATCCAAGAATAGGCCAGTTACATGTTCCTTATTGTCAATTAATTTCAGTATACTATTAATACATTCATAAATTGCTGTCTCTGTAGATTTTCCGTTCTGAATCCATGTTGTGAGTTTGATAATATTTTATTTTTTTCGATAAAACTTATCAGTCTCTTACACATGATTTTACCACAATTTTTGCAATACCAGTTGGTAAGGTAATAGGACGATAGTTATCTAATTTATCTTTTGAACCGTTTTTGTGCACTGGAATTGCTTTTGATAACTTCAAAATATCCGGGTAAGTTCCTGAGAGAATTGAACTGTTTATTAAGTGTGTAAGTGAATTTATTATATTTTCTGCACATTTCTTTAAAATTGCATCAGGGATGCCATCAATGCCAGCACAGAATTTATTTTTAGCTATTTTATAACTATTTTTACCTCTTCACTTGTGACATGATTTATAAATAAGATTCACTACACATATTTATTTTATTATTAGAATTTAGTGTATTTACCTGTGATTTATTTAATAATTTTTGTGGAATTTCCAGAAAATAGTGATTAAAAGTGTTTGCCATTTCCTCTGGATTATTAATCACTTTATTATTTCTGGTCAGTGTAATGTTCCTTTGTATTTTAGCAGATTTTCCAGTTTCTTTCTTTATCACGGAACACATAGCCCTGTTTTTATTAGATGATTGGGAAATAAAATTATCATTATGCATTTTCTTTGCTAGTATTATTACCTTATTTAATATGCTAATGTATTTTTTGTAGTATAAATTGAATTCAGGTGATGTGTGGTATTGTTTATATAATTTGTGCAGAAATTTCTTTCTTTGACATGAATTTATAATCCCTGTTGTTATCCAATTGCTAGTTTTGTTATTTTGGACAGTTCTTTGTCTAAAGGGGAATGCTGTTTCAAAATAGTGTTTTAGGGTACTGTTAAATGCATTAAATTTATCATTTACATTTTCTAGTTTATACAGTTCTGACCATGTTTCCTTATTTAATAAGTCATTGAAATATGTAACATTTGTTTCAGTGAATGACCTGCACTTTGATTTTACTCCATTATCTATATTATTGATTGTTTTGGGTACTTCAAAACTCAGTATTTGTCCATGGTGGTCACTAAAACCCGGACAATAAACTTCTATTGAATGGTGATATTTATCTGTATTTTAAAAAAAAATGTTCAGGAGTGGTTTTACTAAATTTTGTTATTCTTGTTGGGGTATTTACTGTAGGTTTCAGTCCATAGGACATTAGTAGCTGTGTTAATAATTCACAATTTCTATCGAATTTTAAGAAATCCACATTTACATCCCCACAAACTATTATATCGAAATTTACTTTGCTCATGTTATTGAGTAACAATTCTAATTTATCTATAAATAAAGGAAACTTTCCTGACGGAGAACGGTATACGCATACAATTATTAACATAAACTGCTGTATTTTTTACCGCTGAGAATTCAAAATCCTGTTCCATAATTAGATAATCATAAGCTGTTAACTGTTCATGATCTAAATTATTTCTTAAGAAGATACAAGTACCACCATGGCTAATATTAGATCTAGAGTATTTAGTAGCTTGTATAAACCCTGGGAATTGAATGAATTCGAGTTGTTCCTCTTTCAGCCAATGTTCTGAAATACATAGTGCTGAGATGTCTTTAAGTTCGTTTTTAAGCATTAGATTTATGTAATCAATTTTATTATAAAGAGGCTGAACATTCTGGTGGTAAATTTTAAATTTGTTACTTTTGCAAGCTTATGTTGGTGATTTATTTACATTATTACTATCATAATTGTTATTATTATTGTTGCTAGAAAAATCCGAAATACCATTGTTGGACTCAGTTAAATTTGACATCAAAAGATCTGAATGCCAAACCTCACGTTTTGCTTCTTTTACCAGTTTTCCTGCTTCCACTCTAAAGATATTACTGTTGAACTATTCTTACCATTTGAATTTACAATTTTGCAGATTTCATCACTAAGATACTCTTTTCCTAACCCATTTAAGTGCAGGCGTTGCCGAGTGTGGAACTTCCTGTCTAATTTACTTACATCTATAATTTGGACATTTGGAAAACTCTTACAAATGTTATGAATTTTTCCATTTGTAGCCTCTATTTCTTCATTTACATATGAATTGGGAATTAAGTCGTATCTCTGCGGAATGTTTACAATGATGACATTTGTGTTATGCATGGATGGCAATGTACCCTTTAAATCTTTGATTACCTTTTTACTCTCGTTTCTATAGACGTCGTTTGCTCCAGTGATGATTACTGCATAGTCCTTTGAAGTAAGGGGCGCACACCCTCCTACCATCCCGTTCGTGACCACTGCAATTGGTGCTCCGGGCTTTACTGTCGAAGTGACCTCCATTTCTCCGCTTCTCTCCAATACGCTTGCTGGTACATCTCGCCCGTGACTATCCGCAAATATCCGCATCTTCCTGGATTTTCTCTTTATCAGTTTCTTCTTGAAGAAAGTCATCATTTACTTCGACGAGCGCTCCAAATGAATTTGAGACGGGAATTTCAGTTACATGTACCGGTACTCCATTTATAGGCCTAGGCATATTCAATCTTACCTTACCAGCAACCACTGTCGACCGAGTTTCCTTGCTTTCCTCTCTGTTTCCTGTTAATTTATTCAACTCTTCCATTAACTTAATAATATCTTCATTTAGCAGCTTTATAATTTCATATTTTGAGGACAGTTCATTTCTCAGGTTACGACATTCGCATGACGGTACCGGTAGGCCTACATTACGACAATCGGTTTCACTTTTCTCCTCACTCAATTTTACCTGCGAGCTTGTGATGATTTTATTTGCATTTTTTACTTTTATTTTGCTCGACGAGCATAAATCCGTAACGGTTACACTACCTGACGAGACACTAACACTGTTTACTCTCGACATACTAGAGATCTAAGTTAGGCTTGATGTTTACACCAAATTACACTAAATTTATTTTAATTATTACTACCTAAATGCATTTATGTAATTACCTACCAATAAAGAAGAATGTGAAATACGTATATCTTCCAATCGGGTGAAAACTCGTAAAAGCACCACTGCCCTACTTGGTTCAAACAGTGATTGAGGAAGTCACCGAATCTTTGGATACACGTTCCCACAACTTAGTTTAAGTTTATTAAATTATCAATAAGAATTTCTAAATACTATCAATATTCCATATTTCACTTGACCTAAGGAAAGTAACTTTATAGATTTTAAACCTCTGTTATAATATTTTACCACTTTTATCAAATATTTACACTAGCTGCTATTTCACTACACTTTCACTGTGACGCCATCTCGCCATATCCTGCTGTTTCCATGCTGTTTCAAAATAATGTTTTATCATTTACATTTCCTAGTTTATACCTTTCTGACCATGTTTCCTTATTTAATAAGTCATTGAAATATGTAACATTTGTTTCAGTGAATGACCTGCACTTTGATTTTATTCTATTTTCATTATTATTGATTTTTTCGGGTAGGCCTACTTCAAAACTCAGTATTTGTCCATGGTGGTTAATAAAACCCGGGATCAAGAGAATTGGACTGGAACTCGAAATTTTTAAGTCAGACAAACCAGTCACGCTGTTTGTTGACAACCAGTCAGCAATTCACATGCTGCAACATTGCACACGAGGGGAAAACTACAAAAGGAAAGAAAGAAACACATAGAGATTCCACGCAAATTCATCCAGGAACACGTTGGCAAAAATGTTGCTCTTAAACATGTGGGGAACCCGAAGCAACTTGCTGATATCCTGACCAAACCCCTCAATACAAAGTTGTTTGATTCGCTTCCTTGTAAAATAATTAATAATAACTTTATTAAACACAAATTGTGCACTTTTACAAACAAATATTCACATTGTGCAATAATTAATAATTGAGCATGGTCGCTGTGTGCATTTTTGAGCATGGTACCGTGTGTGTGGAAACGGAAATGTGTACCAGAAGACTGGGAGAAAGGGCTAATAATACCAGTGTTTAAGAAGGGGGACAAGAAGGTGTGTGGTAACTATAGAGGGGTCACCCTCTTATCACAGATAGTAAAAATACTGGAAAGGATATTAGAAAGAAGAATGAGAAGAAAGGTGGAAGGAGAGTTGCAAGAGGAACAGTATGGCTTCAGGAGTGGAAAATCCACAGTGGACCCAATCTTTAGCTTGAGGCAGGTGATGGAAAAGAACTGGGAATATGGAGAGGATTTGATTATGACTTTCATAGATCTAGAAAAGGCATATGATAGTGTCCCCAGAGAGAAGGTATGGGAAACCATGGTTAAGAAGAGACTGGGAAGAGAAATGTTGGAAATGGTGCAAGCAATGTACAACAACTGTGTTAGCAGGGTACTGACCCCAGTTGGAAAGACAGATTGGTTTAGGAACAAGACTGGACTAAGACAGGGGAGTGTGCTGTCACCTCTCTTGTTCATAATGGTGATGGATGAAATTGTAAAGGAATCAAAGGAAGCATAAGGACATAAAGAAATGAAGTTACTGTTATTTGCAGATGATATTGTGGTCTGGGGAAGGAACACCGAAGAAGTGCAAAAACAACTAGATGCACTGAACGAAAATATTCAGAAGTACGGCCTGAAAATCAGTATAGAGAAAAGCAAGACCATGGTGATGACAAGAGGGGAAATACAAGGAAAGGGCACTGTGAAAATTGGAAGTCAGAGTTTGGAAATTGTGGACACGTTCAAATACCTAGGAAGTGAATTGATGCAAACTGGTGGGTTGGACATGGAGATTGGCAGGAGGGTACAGCAGAGCAATGCATTCTATCAAAGTGTAAGAAAACTTGTTTGGGATAAGGAAGTACCAAGGAAAAGCAAGGAGGTAATGTATAAAGTGTACTATGTTCCCATATTAACTTATGCAGCTGAGACTTGGAACCTGACAAGCAGGCAAGAGAGTAGAATCCAAGCCAGTGAAATGAAATTCCTAAGAATTATGATAGGAAAGACAAGGAAAGACAGAGTGAGGAATGAAGTTGTTAGGAAGGAAGTTGGAATGGGAAAACTAAATGAGAGAATTGAGAAGATTAAACTAAGGTAGTTTGGACATGTAAAGAGGATGGAGGAAAATAGAATACCAAGACAGATGCTGGAGGCGAAGTGCAAGGGTAAGAGAGCAAGAGGAAGACCTAGAACAAAGTGGATTGATTCAGTGAAGAACAGCGTAAGAAAAAGAAATCTGGACTGGGACAAGATCGTGGAAGAAGAATGGTGGAAGGAAAGAGGAAAGTGGAGAAGTGCCATAAATACCCCGACCCGGCAGGAGCTGGAAAAGGGGAAATGATGATGATGATGATGATGATGATGATGATGATGACCGTTCACAATACTGATCACACAGCTGACAAACACAATCAGCAGAAGGCTCGTGATAGGACTTGAACTTGCAAACTTAATGGTGATAGCCATGCACGGCCATGGAGTTGAGAGTGTTGAAATTTAATTATGTTTATTACAACTGACAAACCTCTACTGTATATCTAAGTTGGCAACAATGTAATCAAAAATATATTTTACTTTTATAGGTTGGTAATTGTGTTAAGTCAGAACGAGAAGAACTACGAAATATATATGAATTGTCCGCGAAATCTGAAGCCATCAGCCATCAAAATTGTATCTCTATCGAATGTAGAGACGTTTTTGATAACTCAAAAACATGCTTTATGCTGTAGAGTTAAAAGGTATGATATTGTCGACTTATCTAATTTGTAATTTTCAACTTGTATTTGAATGTGGTTACATTGTGGTGTTTGAAGCCATGTGGTTACATGTTGTATGGAAGCATACTTTAAGTTTACAAAATGTTCTTAATATTATGCTATTCTGTAATTATTTCGTCACGTTCCTTTGATGTCATTTTTATTAAAACTACAGGAGAGGAGACCGAGCCGTCGTAACATTCAACAAGGTATATTACTGAAAATATAGTATTTATGATTGACAAACCTTTCTCGGAGATGTTGGGAGTCGTTTTACTTTCTCAATTGCCACTGCTGCACCGGAATAATGCCTTTTAATTGATTATTTACGAAAATAATGCTTTTAGCATTGTCTTCATTTCACTATGGACGCCATCTTGGACACTACGTCATACGTCATGTGACACCCGAGAAACGAACATCTGAGTACGTTACCAACATGTCAAATACAAAATTCACCATATGACACGTAAAGTTTGAAATTGTTACAAATTTCCACTAAGTTAAGCACTGTCTTGCGGAAAATTACTGCTAGTACCACAAGCAAGGGGGTCTGGGGCGTAAGCCCCAGGTTAGGTTTGTTTTTGTATGTAAAACATTAATAAGATAGAATTTATGTCCGCTACTAGGTTAGGTACTGCCTGGTCGAAAATTACTGCTAGTACCACAAGCAAGGGGGTCTGGGGCGTAAGCCCCAGGTTAGGTCTGTTTTTGTATGTAAAACATCATAAATACATAATTTTTCATTACATTACTTTATCGATGCTCTTTTGTTTACTCGTTCTATACCCGATGTGAAATAGTACCAAATGCGTGGGTTGGCATTCCGGAATTAGTGAGCAACATGGCGCCGAAAGACTTCATTTCTGCTATATAAGTCGTGTATCTATTTGGGACGGTTGGGTGGGTTTATGGCAGCGGACGAGTCAACATCTATTATATTAACGTCTCCGGATACCATTACTAAAGGTACTTTGGCAAATTTCATCCCCTAAAATTTTTTATACCTTTGGTCTCCTCTCCTGTAGCGCTACCGCATTTTTTAAATGAAATTCCTTGTCTCATCTTTCCTGATACCCTCCTTCTGTGAGGGGTCAGCCTTCTTGTTCTTTTCCTTTTACCTCCTGCCTTGTGCTCAAGGCCCTTAAGGAGGCAGGGTGTATGTAGCCCCACCACTTCTGGTGCACCGACGATAATGCTACACCCTCAGGGGCTCACGGCTGGTGAGTTCGGGCGTTGGCGACCCCGAGGGATTCCTGAGCTGGATCCGTTTTCCCCTTTTTGTCCCTTCCCTTTGGGGCGGACCTTCTCCTCTCTCCCCTCTCCTCTCCTCGTTTCCTTCTGTTTCCTTTTCTCTTTAAGATTCCCGCACTGTTTTTGTTACTCGAATCACCGTGTATCTAAATTCCCTTTTAGCGATTTTTAAGGCATTTTTGATCTATGTTGCATTTTGTAAGTTTTTTCGATCTAAATTACATCTCGCGATTGTTTTCAACCTCAATTGCATTTTGTAAAGATTGACAATCAAAATTGCTTTTTAGTAAGTCTTTCAATGCAGGTTGCCGGGCCTTTTAGTGAGTATTTTGAATTTCAATTGCATTTTGTAAGTATTTTCAACCAAAACCGCATTTCGCACGAATTTTGAATCTAAATTGCATTTTGTTGGGTGGGCATTTTGCACATATTTTGATTCTCAATTGCATTTTGTGGGTATTTTGAATCTAAATTACATTTGTCAAGTATTTTCAATCTAAATTGCTTTTTGTAAGTATTGTCAATCCACATGAGTCGTTTGAATCTACCGTACATTTTGTAAGCATTTTCAATTTCAATTGCATTTTGTAAGTATTATGAATTTCAGTTGCACTTTGTGAATAATTTGGATTGGAACTGGGATAATTCAATCTGAATAGGATTGTGTATTTTCAATTTCAATTGCATTTTGTAAGTATTTTGAACCTCACTTGCATTTTGTGCATAATTTCGATCTCATTTGCATTTTGTAAGTATTTTGAATTTCAGTTGCATTTTGTAAGTATTTCGGCGCTACTTTGCATTTTGTACGTATTTTGAATCTAGCCTACGTTTTGTGGGTCTTTTTCAATCTATTCTTTTGTGCAACTTTTCGTTCTAAATTCCCTTTTGTAGGACCATATTGTGAGTTGTTTCTACGTGAGTTCCTTTTTGTACGTATTTTCCGTCTTCGATAATTTTGTTCTGGTTTCCATTTCATTATCATTTTCGCTATCACCCAGATCATTAGGGGCCGATAACCTCGATGTTAGGCCCCTTAAAACAACAATTATCATCATCATCATTTAAATGAAATTTAAACCATGGATCTGGTTGGTAGGAAAACTTGTTCTAGAGCTCAATATTTCTAAATGGTGACAATATACAGTTCCAAGACACGTTTATTAATTCATTCATTAATTATGTACACTGTCAATCGTACAGCATGTGGCCCTTAGGTTTGGGAACATGTTGGCCTAAAATGACCATGATGCGACTAACATAACTTAATCAATGTGCAAGTGACTTCAAGTGTTGTAAGAGACACCAGCCATGGTTTAAGTATTTTATAGTAACGTGCAAATTACAAATCTGCTAATCATGGTGGTACCTTCTGATCAGTAGGTTATTACAGGTTTTGTGATGTTTGAATAAGATTGCTGGTTCAAGTGTATACTGGGATTCCTACCTGTCTAGGGGAATTTTTTAAATTTTATTGTAGTCAATGACTGTACGGATGGTTGTGTTACGTGCCTTGAATTGCTGCCATGTTACTCTGCTGTCTGTCTGTCTGTTAGGTAGTCAGCCCGAAGGCTGGTTGGATCCTCAAAAAGTACCGCCGTTACATTATGTGAGTAGATACCCACAAAAACCCAAGGCAGCACTATTTTGAGGCGTTCTAGGCAAGAAGAGGAGTGAGGTAGTTTGCCATTGCTTTCCTCACTGAGTCAGAACTGTAGTCCTAACCCTATGAGTTGAACCTTTCACAGCATTCACAGGCACTGACTGTGCCTCGAATGCCATTACTAAGCCCCACCCATACCTCAGTAGCTTCCATATAATCACAGCCATGAGTGAGACTGAGACATCGGTGAAAAGCCACCTTTTACTCTAGCCTGTGCCAACTGACAAATGCAAAAGTACTGTATTCATCAAGAGATGGCGAACAGGCCAATGAGGTTTGAAATAGTGCATCGTTACATGCAGATGCAGTCACTGTGTTCAATGATGATGATGATAATTGTTGTTTTAAGGGGCCGAACATCTAGGTTCTTGTGTTCAAGAGCGAAGCTTGGTCGTGAGTTACAAATGTTCATAAATTGCTTGCAGTTCAGTTTAATTGAACATTTGCACTACACTCTTCTAAAGACAAAACCATTGGTCGCTATTAGGTTAGACGACTGTCTGGACAAAACCATTGACCGCTCCTAGGTTAGGCCACAGTCTGGACGAAAATTACATTACTAGTTGAAGCGAGAACATGCCTTTGACACTCACAACTTCATTAATACGGTTAATATATGGTTTTCAGACGTTTCTAGGGGACAATATGAATTGAAATTGCCATCTATTATCACTAGTGCACTGGGAAACATGTGGTAAATTACATAAATATGTGTTTGTTTCTTGGTCATTGAACGCTGCAGCCATGTTCCTCAAGCGCTGAGCATTCATCAACTGTTACATGGGTGGAGACATATGACACGTTCATGTCATGATAGTGTTGCCAAAATGTAAGATATAAAATACACGGTAAAACTTATGGAGAGGTATTCCTTTTTATAAAATTGTTTATCTAGTGAAAGTAACGATTTTACCTGAATCAATAGTCAGGAAAATATCTGAAGATGTAGTAATAGATGTTCACTGTGACCCGCCCAGCCATCCCTTATAAGATCACGACTTGTATGGTTGAAATTGCAGCTCTTGACAACCATGTTTTGTCAAGGAGTCAATAATGCCAACCCCACGCATTTGGTACTATTTCGCACCCAGTATAGAAAAGCAAAAGAGTGCCGTGAAATTGATCCTTCGTTTCGTCCAATCCAATAGTTTTTGACAATGGTTACAGCCTAACTCGTCCAGATGAAGGGTTTTTACAATGGTTACAGCCTAACTCGTCCAGATCAATGGTTATGACAATGGTTACAGCCTAACCCGCCCAGATCAATGGTGTTTTAACAAATTCACAAAGAAATTTGATACAATGGTCCGGCTAGCTCAAAACAGTTGCCAGCGTTTCACCCCAGTGTACCAATGGGCTTTTCAGTTGGTTATGGTACACCTCACCAAGACGCGTGGCTAGTACATACTGTGAAGGCCGCTGCAAGGCACAAATGTTGCCACGAGCAGCGCCAATGTACTACGGTAGTCAAAACTTCCTTTCAAAAATAATGTTAGCTTACCTTGCTAATCCATTTCCAATGGTGTTTTGTCAACCTTGCCCCGACAGCTTCCCGCCGCCAAAGGCCGGACCTAACCTAACCTTGATTTTGTCCAATCCAATGGTTACAGCCTAACACGTCCATATCAATGGTTTTGACAATGGTTACAGCCTAACATGTCCAGATCAATGGTTTTGACAATGGTTACAGCCTAACGCCTACAGATTTCTTTGTGGTAGTGTCGTGTGGGGTATTTTGTATTGGACATGTTGGCAACGGGTATGACTTACTGTGTGACTTCAATGCAAGATGGAGATAAGATGGCGCTGAATCGTAAGAATTAACTGTTATAGGTAGTAAAAGGAATTATTTCCGCTGCAGCAATGCCGATGGAAATCGAAAAATGAACATTTAATGACTCCCAGAAGGTATGTGAATCAAATGATATATATATATATTTCCGGCCCCGTCTGGGGAAATTTTAGTGACATCAGTGACGTTACCGTGATGTCACGGCTGACGTATTCAGTCTCATTGCTTGCCGAGAGCTTGTCAGCTGATTAATACGTTAGTTTCGTGCGCGGTTTTCTCGTGACGGTCAGCCATTTTTCTGCACTTGTTTGCGTATGGTGAAGGTAATTTTAACAATTAATATTCCTGTTAATAATCCATAGAACGAGATTGTGATATTAGTAGTGTCGTCTACGCAATTGTGTTGGTGAATTGTAATGATAGTGTTGAATTCGTGAATGGCGTTACTCGTTAGCGTTATGATATTAGCAGTGACTTGTTCGCGGGTTGTGTTGGAGATTTCTACGAAAATTGCTGATTTCCGTAAGTTGTCGCAATCAATTGACGAAAGTGTTATTTGGTTCATTGTGTGGACGATAATTACTGCTTCTTCTTCTACATGGGGAATAATACGGCCTGTGGGATCCATTGGTGAGTGTTAATAAAGTTGGTCATATATTTCTTTTGATTGTTGCTGGTAATTGAAAAGTTGCACTGTGTGGGGGAATACGCCTGGTAAAATAGGAATGGGTGGTTAAAATATAGGAAGAAATTGGCATATACAAGAACCTATATAGGTAATTTTTTGACGGTTCATACCGTATGTCTGTGGGGTGTTATTAAACAAGCATGTTAAGGATAGTGATTTTTAATTGAGATACAAGTATTTGCAGCCAATATTGGAAAACGTAAAAATACCGATCCAGAGAGGGGGGGGCCGCAGCCCCCCCCCCAGCAAAAACAATATTATTGACAACTTTGAAAAACAAACGAAACTACACAAAACCATAACATTATTGAACACAATGATTTATAAGAATATTACAATGTGTTACGATAGTTTGTGTTTTTGATGGAAATTAATGTGTGTGCCAGCAGCTAGGTTAGGTTTGTGTATGCCTGGGAGTGTTAATGTACCCCCCCCCGAGGGGCTCACATCTAGTGGGTTGTGGGTTGGCGACCACGGGACCCCAGCTGAGTCCGGCATTGCTTCCACTTACTTGTGCCGGGCTCCTCTCCGTCTTCTTTCCTGTCGACCTCCCTTGGTCAACTCTTGTTCTCTTCCGACCCCGACGGTATTAGGTTATCCGAGGCCTAGGGAGTCTTTCACTTTCCCGCCTTAATTGGCCCTTGTCTCATCTTTCCTGATACCCTCCTTCTGTGAGGGGTCAGCCTTCTTTTTCTTTTCCTTTTACCTCCTGCCTTGTGCTCAAGGCCCTTAAGGAGGCAGGGTGTATGTAGCCCCACCACTTCTGGTGCACCCTAGATAAGGCTACAACCTCAAGGGCTCACGGCTGGTGAGTTCGGGAGTTGGCGACCCCGAGGGATTCCTGAGCTGGGTCCGTTTTCCCCGTTTGTCCCTACCTTTGGGGCGGACCCTCTCCTCTCTCCCCTCTCCTCTCCTCTTCTCCTTTCCTTATATTTCCTTTTCTCTTTAAGATTCCCTCACTTTTTTTGTTACTTGGTTCACCGTGTTAAAATTCCCTTTTAGCGATTTTTTAAGGCATTTTTGATCTACGTTGCATTTTGTAAGTTTTTTCGATCTAATATACATCTCGCGATTGTTTTCAACCTCAATTGCATTTTGCAAAGATTGACAATCTAAATTGCTTTTTAGTAAGTCTTTCAATGCAGGTAGACGGGCCTTTTAGTGAGTATTTTGAATTGCAATTGCATTTTGTAAGTATTTTCAACCAAAACCGCATTTCGCACGAATTTTGATTCTAAATTGCATTTTGTTGGTGGGCATTTTGCACATATTTGGATTCTCAATTGCATTTTGTGGGTATTTTGAATCTAAATTACATTTTGTCAAGTATTTTCAATCTAAATTGCATTTTGTAAGTATTGTCAATCCTCATGAGTCGTTTGAATCTACCGTACATTTTGTAAGCATTTTCAATTTCAATTGCATTTTGTAAGTATTTTGAATTTCCATTGCACTTTGTGAGAACTTTTTTTTAAATCTGAACCGGCCTTTTTCAATCTAAATTGCATTGTGTATTTTCAATTTCAATTGCATTTTGTAAGTATTTTGAACCTCAATTGCATTTTGTACGTATTTTGATCTCATTAGCATTTTGTAAGTATTTTGAATTTCAATTGCATTTTGTAAGTATTTCGACATTACATTGCATTTTGTATGTATTTTGAACCTAGCCTATATTTTGTGGGTATTTTTCAATCTATTCTTTTTGTGAATCTTTTCGTTCTAAATTCCCTTTTGTAAGAATATTTTGTGCGTTGTTTCAATCTGAGTTCCTTTTCGTACGTATTTTCAGTCTCACTTAATTTTCGTTCTGGTTTCCATTTCATTATCATTTTTGCTATCACCCAGATCATTAGGGGCCGATAACCTAGATGTTAGGCCCCTTAAAACAACAATTATCATCATCATCATGTTAATGTACCGTATTGATGCCAATTGGCGATTATTACAGACCGCGATCGTTTGTGCATAACTTTTTTATAAAAACAAATTGGCTTCTTTTGTGATATCATCCACTTGACGAAATGCCTCTCTGATAAGATTGTGGAAAAATCCTTGGTTATAGGTTATATTGGGTGGTGACAACTCAATAACAGAAAAGAGCATAAAAAAACCTTTGAAACGCATTGTGTTTCGTCATCTGTAATTGATTTATTTCCCTACCTCAATTTGATACGCCGTACATAGGAAAATGTTTTAATTGAGGGTTACATTTATACGATTTTGTATTGGAATGGGTAATTGGTCTACTTAGCTAAATTATGTCGGCGATATTTACGAAAATATTCCGATATAAGTTTTTTTTTTAAATGTTGTATCTGTAATTTGCCTATATAGCTGAATTTTAGATGAAGATAAAAAAAACTAATTTATTTTAATTTTATAATTACAAAACATTGTATTGAAATCTGTGATTGACCTATAGCTCAATTTAAGATTCCGATGCGCAGAAAAAATTCGCGATTTTAATTGATATTTTTAATTTTCCGCATTGAAATCTATAATTGGCCTATGTAAATCAATTACAGATTCCGATATACTTTGTAATTTTTCTATGCATCGGATTCTTTAATTGAGGTATGTAGGTGAATTGCAGATTTCGATGCACGGTTTTCCAATTATGAAATTGCAAGAATTACGATGTGTATCGGAATCTATAATTGATCTACATAGTCCAATAATAGATTTCGATGCGGAAAATTAAAAATATCAATTGAAATCGCGAAATTTTTTAATTATGAAATTGTAAGAAATACGATGTGTATCGGAATCTATAATTAATCTATATAGTCCAATTGTAGATTTCGATGCGGAAAATTGAAAATATTAATTGAAATCGCGAAATTTTTCTACGCATCGAAATATGCAATTGACCTACATACGGTAGCTCAATTATAGATTCCGATGCGTAAACAAATCTCGCGAATTCGAAGGTTTTTGTGTTTCCCCATCCAAAAACCCCTATTACCCAGGCTGTTCCCGTAAGCTTGCTAGAGGAAGGACGTAGTTGATGACATCATGGTAGACGCCATTTTGTTTTACGGGAATTTTATCGCGGCGGCATCTCAATGGAATATTATCCCCGAAATAGAGTAAATGTTGATTTTGTAAGTTTTCGGTAATATGTTTGGGCAATAGTGGTTTTTTGGGTGGGTAAAACATTGACACAAAATGACATTTACAATAACACTTGGAAAAGATATATGATAGTGTTCTGTATTAGACCTATAATGGTCCATGGGGAGACATGTTTTATAAATATTATGTAGAATGCAAAAATTTGCATGTTTGTCAGGCTCGTTACCAGATCTATTTAGGTGAAGTAATGAAAGGGATACATGTTTTTAATTATTACTGTATTTAGGTGCATATATTGGAAGTTGTGAATATATATTCATAGGCCAGATTGTGACAAGGTCTGTTATTTTCAAGATTATTTCCAGGGGGATTATATACCATTATGTGTGTACGTATCTAGGGGGGGGGGGTTTAGTGAAGTGGATGACATACGGATGTAGAGGTTTGATGTTGTGGCTTCCATTGTGTCCATTTAGTCCCATGTTTGTGGTTTAAAATAGTGTGTCGTTACATCGTTATTTCCAGGGGGATTATATACCATTATGTGTGTACGTATCTAGGGGGGGTTTTAGTGAAGTGGATGACATACGGATGTAGAGGTTTGATGTTGTGGCTTCCATTGTGTCCATTTAGTCCCATGTTTGTGGTTTAAAATAGTGTGTCGTTACATACCAATGTCATCACTTGTGCTGATGACTGGGCATAAGCCCCAGGTTAGGTTCATGTATACTTGGAAAGTGTTTAGTCTATATTACTGCCTGTGCCACAAGTAAGGGGGTCTGTGGTTTAAGCCCCAGGCTAGTTTTATGTATTCCTGGAAAGCGTTATTAACAAGTACATTACCTATTGTGCTAGAAGCAAGGGAGTCGGGGGCGTAAGCCCCAGGTTAAGTTTGTGTATGCCTGAGAAGCGTTAATTAACAAGTAGGCCTACATTACTGCTTGTGCCAAAGCAAGGGGCTCTGGGGCGTAAGCCTCAGGTTAGGTTTGTGTATGTACGGAAATCTTTATTAACAAAGTGTATGTATTGATGACTTTATGAAGGTTTTTGGTAAATGCTGCTCTCTGTTTTTGTTTCACCCCACCCAAAAAACCCTATTACCAAGGCTTTTCCCGTAAGCTTGTCAGAGGAGTGACATCGTTGATGACGTCATGGAAGACACCATTTTGTTTTTAGGGGAATTTTATACGCTGCTGCATCGCAATCTGTAATTATCCTTGGACTACCTATACAATTAAGTTACACTACCAGCCTATGGGTGGGGTTGGCAATACTGTTCTTGTACATAATTAGCATGGATAATGGCTGACACAGCTGGAATTTTACTACAGTAGAACGTCGTTTATCCGGACTAATTGGGACCGAAAGTGTTCCGGATAATAATTTTTCCGGATAATCAAACATGCGTTTATTTCATAGGGTAAAAAACGTGCACAGTACGTTATGGTGATAACCACCAAGCTTCTCATTTAGCTGCAACACATTCTTACGTAACGAAAGTCCTGAAATGGGACCTCCCTTACTTCTTGTCTGAATTAACCATAAGTACGCCACTTCTTCCAATTTTTCACCCGTGGTTTTTTCTCTTTTTAGACCCTTCTTCACTATCTAACTTCGATGCATAATTCAGAATTTCACCTTTTCGGTTCTTCAAATCATAATTTGTGAATTTTCCAACACTGTAAGTTTTAATTAGACTGCACACTCTTATCTTTATCCTGTTGCTTCTCAATCGATAAAACATTGCGATTTCGGTTTTTCTTATTGCCACTCGTAGAAGCCATTTTCACAACGTAATACAGTACACTCACATATTGTTAGTTAGTTATTGTTTTAAGGGGCGGAACTAAGAGGTCATCTGCCCCCAACTCACATATTGTAATACGTTGAAACATTATAGAGTAAACAAACGGTAGGAGACAATAATTGAAAACGAGAACCGACTCACTACTGTAGGAAGCGCGCACTTTCGCACCACAACAGTAAGCTTCATCTTTTTTTTTTTTTTTTGCTCGTCCGGATAATTGACTTTCCGGTTGTTTGACGTCCGGATGAACGACGTTCTACTGTATATAAGTCTTGATATAATTTGGGATGGTGGGTGGGTTATAGACAGCGGAGGAGTGAACTACATCTTTTTCACATGTATTTTGAATCAATACACAAGGTATTTGTGGCCTATATCAGTAGTTTGGTAGGTTTTTCGGTAGCGCTGAATGAAGATAGAACGCGCATTGAATTTCTCTACAATACATGAATTAGCCAAAATACCTTATGAAACCCACCCAGCCATCCCAAAAAGGATCACGACTTGTATAGCCAAAATTACAGCTGTGGTAGCCATTACTCCAAATCAATTAACATCGGTTGCGGTCGTGAGTATTCGGGTCTCTTCATTAGCCTCACTGGTCCTCTGGTCTGTCATCAAAACAATACTGTCAACCTCGCCCTTACGGTACCCAGGCCCGCTAGCAGCGCTCTGCCAGAGGCCGCAACCCCAGACCTTCTAACTTTCTTTTTGTCCAATCCATTGGTTTTTGACAATGGTTACAGCCTAACGCGCCCAGATCAATGGTTTTGTGTCAGCCGTGTCCTGCTAGCTGCGCGCGGCCATACCCCCGACCTTCTAACCTTCGTTTTGTCCAATCCATTGGTTTTTGACAATGGCCACAGCCTAACGCGCCTAGCAGATCAATGAGTTTTGACAATGGTTACAGCCTAACGTGTCCTGATGATATTTTTTTTATCAACAGTGATTTTGTATCACGCATGTTGGCAACAATGTGTGCGTCTCGGTGCGTGCCGCTAGAGTGTATCTTGTTGACAGTTGAACGAGATGAAAGCCCTGTCGAAACATGGCTCCCGTTTTTCAAATAGCAAGAAATAAAAACACATATTTACGAACTTTAGCACATATATGAGCTCCAGTAGTCACCAGGTTCATAATTTCAATACGTAATATCGCCCAGAAGATGGAACAAGGACACAAGGTATGTAAAAGTCACATTCATGTCTGCTGCAAGAGTATAATCTGCGTTTCACTTACATTCATAATTAATAGTTTTTCCATATGTTCTCGTCTCCTCAAGTGTTACCTCCTTATTAACACACATAATTTAACAAGTATGTATCTTTTAAGCCTTCATTGTCCTTAACGTCATGGGTGCTGCTATTTTTTGGCTAGGGGATTATTTTGTTTACAGAATCACGATCTTCCAGTTTGCTGAGGTAATTTCCAGTTAGGGACAGTTCACTGGCTCTTGACTGATGAAGGTTAGGCTCCATTTATGTCTGTATGCATTTTAATTCATTATTTGCGGCGAAAGTGCAATCGATTTAACATTACTTTTCCTGGGGAAAATAAATAAGACCAGAACGTTGCTTTTACATACCTTCATCTGCTGGGCCACATTACGTATTGAAATTAGTAGCTTTGGGCACTACTGTACCTGAAATGTGTTCTATATTACGTAAATATGTTTTTTAAATTTATTGCTCTTTTAACAACGGCAGTCGTGTTCTGACAGCGCTTGAATCTCGGGATACAAAGTCACTGTTGACAGAAGTACATTGATCTGGAAGCGTTAGTCTGTAACCATTGTCAATAACCATTAGATTGGACGTGTTCGGCTGTAATTAGTGTAATAAACCATAAGGTATTTTGGCTAATTCATGTAAACTATAGAAAATTTTATTGTCGGTTCGTTTCTCGTTCAGTGCTATCGTTTGGTAATGTGTCTCAAACGTCCAGTATGATAAAGATGGTTTCAAGGTTAATCTTGACGTGCAGCCGTTCAAACCTGAGGAGATTACTGTGACGACAGTTGGAAACTCTGTTTTCGTTGAAGGAAAGCACGAGAGCGACAGTCAGTCAAGAAGTGTTGTGTCGTTTATTTGGACAACTAAACAACACAGTACAGGCCGGACATTTGTTTTAGACGATTGACCTTGACCTTGAAGCCTGCGGGTGAGCCTGTACACAGTCACACTCTCACCCTATTGCTACACATTTGTCACCACCGATCTGATGTAATGGAATTCCAGACTTGAGCACGTGGCGACACCGACTTGCAGGCAGTGCAGTCAACGTCGAAGTATTGTGTGACGCGCAAGTACACGTTGCGTATTTACGATCAGAACGTCATTATATTTGCCAATGACTGTACTTCAGTAGGAGTGTGACACAGCTTTGTCAATCATCGGACCACTTGGGGCAGCTGATAACACAGGTACTGCAGAAACTCGCCTCCAGGCTTCCATTAAGATTTTTCACTCGTCTAAAACAAACGTCCGGCCTGTACAACATCACAGGGTACACATGGTGCCAAACTATGCATGTGAAATACTCAACAGTTGAGAGATACGCAGTCTTCATGCAGAGTTGGGCAGTATCGAAAATACATGTATTTAAAATACGTATTTTCGATACTTGTGTATCTAAAATACATTTTGGAACATGTATTTTGTATCTGTATCGAAAATACTTTACACGAGTATTTTGTATTTTCAAAATACAATTGCTGCATTAGGTAATTTTCAGTTTTATCTTCTATTAACTTTCCTTTTCATAACTTAAATTAATTGGTAGACATGACACAGGTAAGTTTGACATCGATACAACTGTGCCAGCAATACTGAAGCCTTGTGAGACCATGTGCAATGCTATTTATTTAGGATGCATTTAGAATAAAATCTCCGGAGTAATGTCTCTCGGATGTTTTGTTATAAGTAGGGCCCGGATGGTGATGTCGTAAAAATGTTTAAAAAATGCACTTAAAATTTTCAAAAATGACTATTAAATGTCCTAAAAATTTGAAAAATGCACTATAAAATGGAGAAAATAATCTTATAATAAAATCACCAATATTTCAAAAATTTGAAAAATGCAGTATAAAATGGAGAATATTTCAAAAATAACATCTTGCTCAAACTAAAAAATCAATCAAAATAGATTTCGAGCAAAAGGTTTATGTTCACTTTAGTTGTACTGCACTACGTATGTCATCCTGATGTTGTCAAATGTAAATGATCTGCGATTATCAGCCAACACGTTTTTATAACTCGAAAAGCTGCGTTCAACATCAACTGATGTGGTCGGAGTGTACTTGAAGCGAGGAAGGTCGTTTGCTGCTAAATCCTCCTCAATCCTATCCTTGTGGTGTTTTTCTCCGACCGTTTTTTTCAGTTTTGATGCAATACCCACACCAATTTCGCCAAGATTGTTGCTAAGACTAGTTTCCACCTGGTTGATTAAGGAAATGGAATCAATATTTCAAATTATCTTGTATCAGCTACCGGTACAAACTTCTTCTTAATTCTGAGAGATGTAACTCCCTCATATAACGCTGTGACATGACTAAATTGGAAAAAAAATGACCTCAAAAGGCCGATTTCTCTAAAATAAGACCAATAAAATCTACCAAACTTTAAAAAATGCTCTTAAAATGGAAAAATAGCCAAAAATGCAAAATAAAAATGACATATTTGAAGACGGGGTGGTCCGTCCGGAGTTTCTATGTACTTCAGCATTGCTTCAGACAGCTCAGTAAAAAGATGACATGTCATCAACATCCCAGCCCTAGTTATAAGCTTGGTTAATCTTGAAAACGTTTCCATAAGCAGTAGCCTCAAGCTACCTGGTATGAAATTCCCAAATCACAAGAGGTTGTCTGAACCTGTTAACTAGTATTGTTTGAAAATTCCTGCTCATGCCAGAGCTGCACCAAATGCAGCAACTGTCTCCCATAAGAGCAGTGTAACAGTCGTATGAAACTTTGAATTGAAAATTAAGTTGCTGTTGTTTCATTTGACGGGCTTGGACATGGTGATCATTTTGTCCCGTGTACCGTATATATCATGTCTTTGTGTGTCAATGTAGTAGGAGTACCGTAGTGTGTTTATTAGCCTATTTTCATTTATGAAAAAATAGGCTTATGAGATAACCTTTTTTCCGTGTGTCTGTCTGTGTGGAGTCCCCCCTAATAACTTCTAAACGGCTGGACCGATAAACTCGGTAAGTTCATAGCACTATTCCGGACGACCCCGACTGTGCCCTTCAAATTTTGTTACGTCTCACCAATCCAACGTGGCGGCTGTGCGAAATATTTCACCAGCATTCAATATATCCGAAACTATTACCGATATCACCCTGGAATATTTTACGGTGATAAAGGGAACTACTAGAAGTTCACCTATGTGACGTTCAAAAACCTGGTAACTACAAAACCAACATGGCGGCCAAGCGAATTTGCGACTTTTAAATAGACGTTTCTCGCTATTTAACCAACCAAACGCAATAAAACTTGGTACAGCAAATGTTTATACATATTGTAATGCACTGGTATCTAATTTAGTTCAATTGTTTACATAACCTCAAGATGACGGCTGTGCGAATTTTAAAATTGAGTTTTTTTTTCTTGTGTCTTAATCATGCGATCGAAGTGAAAGTTTGAATAATGAACCTACGCAATAATTTTCCTTTAATGGTACATGACTCTATGGCCTATACATATAACAATCCAACATGGCGACCATCCGAAATATATTGATGGATCTCAATATCTACGAATCTATTACAGCAATCAAACTGAATTTTTAATGTTCATAGGGGCTATGAACATAAGTTCACCTATAGGACTGTCAATAACCTGGTGATCACAAATCCAACATGGCGGCGACGTGAATTATAAATATTCACATGGTCATTTCTCACAATTTAACCATCCGAGTGCAGTGACACTTGGTACAGTAAATCCTTACACAAATGTTAATCCAGTGGCATCTAATTTTTTTTCAATTGTTTCCATAACCACAAGATGGCAGCTGTGCGAAATTTTAACATCTGGTTTTTACTTCTTGTGTCCTAATCATGCGATTGAAGTTTGAATACCACACGTACACAATAGGCCTAATCTTCATGTAACAGTACATAACTCTTAAGACTACATATATAAATATCCAACATGGCGACCATCCGCAATATTTAGTCAGTTCTCGATATCTACTAATCTATTACAGCAATCAAACTGAAATTTTGTATGTTGATAGAGGCAATTAACATAAGTAGGATATATGAAAATAGGCTGTATAGTTCTTCACGGAACTACTTGTTTTTAATTCGGGTAAGGAGACAGCCGTGGCCTTAAGTTAGGAACCATCCCGGCAAAAGAGGAAAACCACTTCCGCACTTCGCAGGTTTGCTAGCCACTGCGCCACGAGGCAGACGAAAATAAATATGGTGGTGGTTGTTAGTACATCTTGATCATCAGCCCGATGTATTTGGGTGGGTGTTAAATGTGTCTAATACCTGTGATTGTGTGGATTTTGTAGCAGTATGCGTGGCTGTATTTATTATGGTCTAGAAATGAGCAGATGCCCTGGGACTTGAAATATGGTGGTATTCCGTCATGTGGGAAAAAGCCAGCAAACTTCACACCGAGGATGACTACTGTCAGTGCCAGAAACTAGGATCTCTGTACTTGTCTTGGATAGTTGCATACGTTAAGGATGGATCACGAAGATGATGTATGTATGTCTACCCCTTATTTTTCCCGTTTTAACGGGATCGGGGATGAGATGCGATGGAAGGCTATGTGGAGGATGTTTTTACGACCGGATGAGAGGAGTTAAAGAGAGATGAAGATGGGCAAGGATGTTTAAGGAAGCGGCCGTGGCCTGTCAGAAGGTACCGTTCCAGCATTTGCCTAGAGTTGAAAGTGCGGAAGCCATGGAAAACCATTTCAATGACGGCCGATGGTGGGGCTCGAACCCACGTCTATCAAGTCCGCTTAGAGTTTGGCCCCATGGCCAGCGCTGCGTGTTAGCAAGCGTAGCTACCACTGTCGGTGATGATAAGATGATAATAATAATAATAATAGTCTATGGTAATAATATAAGATGATAATAATAATAGTCTACGGTAATAATAACTATAATGCGTATTATTTCCGTTGCAACTGGGACGGAGAAGAGATGAATTTTCGCGTCCTTGTGGTGGATAGTTTATATAGCCGGATGCCCTTCCTGTCGCCAACCTCGTGAGAGGAGTTAATGAGAGATGATATGAATGAAGGTGAATGAAACTATGCACGGACTTGGAAGGAAGCGACCATGGCACATTCATAGGTGCCATCCCAGCATTTGTCTCTAGTTGAAAATGGGAAACCACGGAAAACCATTTCAAGGATGGCCAACGATGAGGAATTTGAGATAATAGGTAGAGGTAATATTTCTGGAAATTCCTGGTCATTCATAAGCTGAAGCCCTATTGTGAACTGGTAGTCAAGTGAAAGTAAGGATGATATTTCAGCTGTTGAAGAATCCGGTTCTTCCTTACCGGCAGTGCAAACTACTAATAAGCATGTGATAAAAATACTCTGGGTGATTTATGGGAGGTGAAAGCAACTTCAATAACAAGGAAATGTTCAGGTTTTGACCAACCAGCCACGAGACTCTCGGATTCCCAATAGAAATATACGACTGAACATGAAGTACCGGTAACAAAAAAGCACTTCAAAACAATTAGGAAATTAGAATATACGCCCTTCTCAAGCAGAGATATGCACTTAAACAGGCAAAGGAGAAACATATGATGCATTGTGCCAAAATAACCAAACTATGCATAAATATGCAAAAATATGATTTTGCATGGTCTTCCAGGCCTTAGTTATTACGCTGTACACCTATTATCTTGACATGAGAGCTATTTATCCGACCACTTCGTGGCGCAATGGCTAGTATTCTTGACTGTCCTGTCTCCTGAGGTCCAGTTTCGATTCCCAAATCTGTCAAGAAATTTAATTCTGGTCTGAGGCAAAACTTGGAAGAGGTGGATTTAGTTCTCAACTCAATTATTCTGGAAGTGGTTTTCCGTGGGTTCCCAACTCTACTTCAGGCAAATGCCGGGATGGTACCTAAATTAAGGGCTTGGCCGCCTCCTTCCCAATCCGCATCTGAATTACAAATACGCACATTAATACAGTCATCACAATAACACAATTCATCAGACGAATTCCACACACACCCAAGTACACGGGGCTACATGAACACAATATCGACCTGGTGCACAGTATTCAGTGACGGATTATACGAAGTCAACAGAGAGTATTGGTGTTAGACCCTAAGCGGAACCACAAAACTTCCACAAAATGTCTTTCCAGATTCCACGCCTTGCGGTTGTCAGCAGTCTTTGAAACATAGCGTTCTTTCAAGAGTTTCAGCCAGTATAAACAGTACACATATATACACTATATTATATAAGTCCAACTCGTTGCGTAGTGGCTAGTACTCTTGGCTGTCACCACGGAGGCCCGGCTCTGCCAAGACATTTAAGGTTTGAGGGCTGGAACGGAGTACACTCAGCCTCGTGAGGCAAAGTGAGAAGAGGCGGGTTCGATTCCCATTGTAAGCAATCCTGGGAATGGTTATCCGTGGTTTCCCACTAATACTCTAGGCGAATGCAGGGATGGCATCTGAATTAAAAATACACACACTAATACAGCCATAGCAGTAACACAGGTTATCAGACGAATCCCACACACATACCCAAGCACACGGGGCTACATAGCCACTATGTCGCAGGTTATCAGACTAATCCCACACACATACCCAAGCACACGGGGCTGCATAGCTATGATGTCGCAAAGCCTCTTAATTAAATTAATCAACATACCGTATGTAAAAAGAAAGTCACAAATGTATACAAAATAGTATTGTACCACTCTGGTGGATTAATGGTAGTTTGATTCACGGCCGATGAGGGTAGTAGCTCAAAAGATCTCCACGAGGTAGCTTATGTCATACGATAATAATAATTTCTATACCATATATATTTCCCAATTTATGGGTTCGGGGTCGAGGTGAGGTAAGTTTCTATGAGGCAGTGGTTTTCACGGATGGATGACCTTCTTGACGCCATCCTCAACACAGAGCTGGATGGGAAACGAAATGACAATAAGGCAAGGGGTTGGAAGAAAGCTACCAATGCCTATCAGGCATTACCATCCTGAAAAACCATTTCATGAAGGCTGACGGTGGGATTTGAACCCTTTGGCCTTCACGTTAATGCACACACCCGACCAGATCACCGATAATAATATATATAATAATAATAATACACTAATGTTATTTTGAAAAGTTTGAATGGAAGAGAAGGATATTTCATTAAAAGTAGTTTGTATTTTGAATTGTATTTTAAAATACTATTTTGTATTTTCAGGAATTTATAAGTGTATTTTGTATCCAAAATACTTTTTTGGGAGTATTTTGTATCGTAAATACATTTTGGGAGTATTTTGCCCAACTCTTGTCTTCATGTTAGTAGAACAGATAGATTCGAGTTTATTTTGTTCCTGTCAGGGGAACAGAAATGTTCTACATTTACCGTTTCAGTCAAAAATTAACTTCATATTTTAAAGAACTGTTTTGTTTTTGTTGTTGTCTTTTGTGCATATTGTATTCCAGTTCTCAAAAACTTCTGGACCAAAATACATGTAACTTTTCTTGTGTAATAATATCTCATTGAGAAATGGAAATACTTGTAGAATTGTTGTTAATAATTAATTTGAGGGGCTTGAGACATCTTGGTCATCAGCCCTGTATAGTTGGGTATGTGTTGAAGTTGTCTGGCAACCTGTATTGCTATGTTTTTTTTAATTGTTACATTCTACTGTTTTATGGAGTCAGCCCTAGTTGATCCATATTTTGTCTGTGGGGTCGACTCCCTTGTAGTTAATACCTTCCACCGCCCATTTTCTACAACTTGTCCATAACTCCTTCATCTTGATCGTACTCGTGTCTTCGTTTAGTACTGTTGGCCCATTGTTGAGACACCTTGAATCTTAATTTCCAGATGAGCCTCAAGCCAGTATGCATCGTGGTATGGGAGTTTAGCATTTGGCTCAGGAACGTTGTCACTTAGAATATTTGTTTATGAATTTAAACATTAAAACCCAATATACTTATCATGTACTACAATTTTTGTTACTAAGCGACATATGGCAATGTTGCAAAGCCAGGCGATGCTAGAGCGATGTAAACAGTGTGGCAATCAGTCTGATTTGATCTTATGTGTAATAACATAATCTCTTTTACTCTCCAGTGCCTTTGCTCTTAAGAACTTACCAAGAACAGCAACAAGTGCCTTTAAAGTGTGTGACAAAAGTCTTTTTCCCCTAACTTTTTAACCCTTATCAAACTTTCAGCAAATTTGACAGCCTCTGTAGCTACTGCTGAACAAAATTTGAGTTTTAAGTGGGTTGAAAACATGTACTTAAGAAATTCTACTTAATGAAAAGATACTCAACAATCTAGCATTGTTATCTATTCACTGACACATCACTGACGATGAAGTTATAACCCGATTAGGTAATGCTTCTAGAAACCTAGACTTTATATTATAGTGTAAGTGGTAGATCAAAAAGTAATGTTAATTCCTTCCATCTAAATACTATCAAGTGAGCAAGATGATAGTATTAATAAAAAGTAGCAAAAAATGGACTTAGTTTTGTTTCACTTTAACCAAACATCGCAAATATTTGAGTGGTCAGTAGATACAGTAGGCTTCAGGATATGTCGTCAACGGTGTGTCATGGGGTGAGGGGGAGGTTTGACTTTGGTATATTTTGTGAATTGGTTCCTCTCCTTATTCACATTTCTAAACCCGGGAAACGCCGGGTCCACTCGTGTTCAAGAGGAAATGTATATTCTACAATTTACTGTATTTCTAAAAAAAAAAGAAAAAAAAGTTGTCCTTCAGAAGTTTTGACCTATTATACTGTAAATTGTTTCTTATGTTCGTGATGTTCAGTGTAATTTTAATGACTGCAATTGGTGTTTTTTTTATTATTTATTAAGAGAGATTATAGTCGCTATAACTCAAAGGTTGTAACGCGATGACTTTTCCACGTAGTGTTAAAGTACTAGAAGCTCATTTTCAGCGTTGCCTAGTTAGAAAGCTTTCCAGTCTGTCAATGCAATTAGTGTCCAATTTTAGGCAGGAAAATAAATATTTAAACACCTAACCTGAAAGAAATATTACATGAGAGATTTATCACAAAATAGCACTCTTTTTTATACAAAAATAAACATGACGAGGCCTACATAAACTACATTATTGCAATGTCTGGTTAGAGTACAGTACATTGCAGGCAGACTCATGAGATTTCGGAGTACGAGAAACTTGATGACTTGAAAACACGGTGGTGGAGAAGCCAATGTTACTTCCATTTCCTTGGATAATGCCAGTGTTGGTGCGATGGGTGGTACAGTTAACAATAGAAAATAATATGCATGACAGTAAGGGGACAGCTGTTTCATGTCTTGCAGGTGGATGCAGTTTCCTTTCTAGGAGGTAACTGTGGGTGTTTTGGAGTGTCCTAACCTTAGTCGGGACATTATGAAATCGATATTTTTTCATGGATATAATTATTATTTTCTGAAGGTTATTTATCATTTCGTAGTTTCCATTATGATGTTTCTAGACTTCCTTTTAAAATGAGATGATGACTAATAGAAGTGCAGTGCACCTATATATATTATCTTCTATATAGTATCTTCTGTACATTGACCCTTTGTAAAGCCGACCATTTTGTCAAATATTTTATTTCATTTATATTTTTTTAAAATTCTTATTGCAACTATAACAGTGGCTTTATGTTGATATTGAATATAATTATGATGAAATCTGCCTTTAGATTGAAATTGAGTTCAAGGGTGTCTATATTGTTAAAGTGTGCAACTTCCATATATTATGCCTGTGCTACATTACTGTTAGTACAGAACCTGTGAGTTGCTAGAGTAAAATTGTGGATTCCAAGGTGGTCAGATTTTATTTTGAACCTCCATTTCACCCCACATACAAATATACAGTGATATATTATCTGAGGTTGCATATTTACAACATGTTTTTATTAATTTTAACTAAATCTGTGACTCGAAATGCTCTACTTTTGATTCCAAGCCCCCAATGATAAACCATAAAAGCGAAAGTAAATTCACATTTTATTTCCTAGCATTGTTTGACCCTTTGTAAAGCCGACTATTTTGTCAAATATTTTATTTCATTTATATTTTTTTAAATTCTTATTGCAACTATAACATTCATTTTAGTATTTATATCTTTTATTTTAATATTATATTTTAATAATTATTCTTCAATATTATTAATTTTATTGTAGTTATTTTTAAAATTTATTTTTATAATCTTTAATTTCTTTTATTACTTTTCATTTTAGTGTGTACATTTCTGTTTTATTTTATTGTTTATTTAATATTTTTGAATATATTTATTAGTTGAAATTGTGTCTAGCGCAATTGTTCAACGAGACAGAAATAAGTTTTGCTTTTCAAAATTATTATTTTTGAAAAACATTGTAGTAATTAGGCTGAAAGATTCACCCATTAGCACCATTTGATAATATAAACTCTCCTTATGATTGGTGGTTAATATACAGACCACTATCCTATAAAGGGTTAAGAAATGCTTATATCACTGTTATTAGCCTTTCTAGATAAGAGTACCGCTGAACTTGGCTGCGCCAGCTTTTGTTGATCATAACAACTAGTGCTTTACGGGATGAGGACATCACAAAATAATTTAATACAAATAAAAACAAGAAGTTCCGTGAAGAACTAAATGTCCTATTTTCATATATTATACTGGTCTTAGGACAAAAGAAATGAAAAAAGATTTTAAAAATGTGCACTGTTGCCATTTTTAACTTCTCATAACATTCCATTAAATTAGACGTTAGTATAATAAGGCTTGTATGAGGATTTGGCCCAACGGCAAAATGTGCGGATGAGGAGCCAATCACTCTCATGGCTCCCAACGGTCATAGAGGCGGAAGAGGCCACGCCAGACGGACTGGCTGTAAAGGCACACCTCAGTAGTACTTGAGTATGCGGCAGTACGTTGCAGTCTCTGTGTTCGGTCCTGCATGTCTCATTCTTTGTGAGCCGCAGGATAAGGCTCAGAGATCATAGTGTGTGGGTCTCATCCTGGCAAGCTGAGATCCACCCTAAACAAATTCATGCCAGTGGCACTTCTTCCGAACGTCACTTTTCAAAGTCCAACGGCGATGGGATATGGACGGTGGGGGCAGGTTATGGGTGTAACTGGAAGCCCCTAGTTCGGACCTGCACGTTGGCAGCAGATGTGTGATGGTCGTCTTCCGGAGACTCTGTGACTACTCAGGAATTCGGTCCTGCATCTGTGTTTGGGCAGGCCTATTTAGGATCACCGCTGCCCACCCCACATGGGGAAGGCCCTAGAAAAGGTGGGCTAAACATCGGAAGTCACAATCTTGGTCCGGCTGGGCAACCGCACTCAGCAGGTCACCCCTCATGCGGTCGAAACTCAAAAACAGTAAAGAATCACAATTTGATTATTGGATCATGGAACATCAGAACCTTGCTTGATTTTGACAATAACATTAGACCTGAGAGAAGGTCAGCTCTCGTAACCCATGAGTTATCAAGACTCAACGTTGACATTGCTGCTCTCAGTGAAACTAGGCTGTCTTCTGAAGGCAAGATTACTGAATCTGGAACAGGATATACCATCTTCTGGAAAGGAAAGGAGGAGGGTGAATGTCGTATTCATGGTGTGGGCTTCGCTGTGAAGACCAAACTGGTAAATTATCACCAACTTACGCCCATTGCAATCAGCGAAAGGCTCATGACTCTCCGCATACCACTCTCAGGAGGTTCCTTTATGACACTCATCTCTGCCTATGCTCCTACCTTAGATTCTGATGATGAAGTAAAGGCTCAGTTCTATTGGCAACTCCAGCTATCTGATATGACATCTAGCGGTAAAAATGAGAAACTTACCAAGTAGGGTACATTTGTCACGTGGTGACTGTTTGTATACGGTTTCTTGTATTGGTGAGCAGATCGTGGTAAATTCTTCGTGTTTATACAAAAGTTATAAGTTTTACTCGTTGATAAGAGTGCAAAATGAGTAAAAGGAAAGTATATTGCTCAGTTTACAGCTGTAAGTCGATGTATAAGAGGGCTGCGGATATACGTTTTCATCTCATTGCAAAAGATGGAAATAGCAATAGCCGAAAGGTGACTATACCAAATAAATACGGGCAACAAGCGGGTTGGACCACACCACTACACTCACTGACGACAGGACGGGTTGTTCACTTACGCCTAGCCAAGCCGCACCTAGACAGCCAAGCACAGTCTCGCCGAGCCAAGCCGTACCAAGACAGCCAAGCCTACACCAGCCGAGGGAAGACAGCCAAGCTTCATCAGTCAGGTATCCTCCCCTCCCTAGTTCATTTCCAATAACCCTACCAACCGCCATCACCTCGCTCTGCGATATCCGAGCCATTCCACTACGAGTCATATAGGCCTAATTTTGACTTCGCAGGGTTAATACCTACCATCCAAATCAAGCAATTCCTGTCTACCCCGAATTTTAATACAAGTTAAACTCATCCCTTCGCCCTACCAAGCAACAAATAATTTCTAGAGTCTATGGTACAGTGAGCAAACTCAAATATAGCTTTTAAACGTAACAGCGCCATGACCCGAACTGCACAAAAACAAATACCAGCAGACAACCGATACTTGATAATATGCAATTGACACATAAAATCCAGTGGAACACACAAATTAGATCACGTGTATCGCACATTTATACATATATACAATTGAAAATAACACTGTCATTATTTTAGGGACAACATTTGCTGATTATAACCGAAAAATAAAAAGTGTTCCATATCAAACGCATGTTATTGAGTATTTTTACCCTACTTATCCAGACCGACCGCAGCGCCCCAAGTGTTAGTTTGATTTGCCAATAATCAGCTAAGTGAAATCATCTCCAAGGTACCATCTGCAGATAAACTCTTGCTCCTCGGTGACTTCAATGCCAGAGTTGGGAAAGATCACAGGCTATGGAATAATGTGATGGGCAAACAGGGACTTGGAAAATGTAATCCCAATGGACTGTTGCTTCTTGGTCTTTGTGCAGAACACAAACTTTTCATTACCAACACGCAGTTCCGGCTACCTGACCGCTTCAAAACCACGTGGATGCATCCTCGTTCCAAACATTGGCACATTCTTGATTATATCATTACCCGGCAATGTGATAAGAAGGACACTCTTATTACCAGAACAGCAAGGAATATAGACGATTGTTGGACAGATCATAAACTACTTATATGTAAGCTCAGGATATCCATCAGACCTAAACCACCTAGGAACATCAAAAATTTGCCAAGAAAGAAGTTTAATACATCCAAACTTCAGGATGAATCCATGTACAAACATTTTGGAAACAGGATCGTCACCCAGTTATCAGAAAACCCAGTAACAAATGATATTCAGCAAGAATGGGCCACATTACAGAAGATTATCACACAGTCAGCTGAGGAAACCATTGGTTTTATAGTGCGGAAAAGACAAGACTGGTTTGATGACAACAATGAGGAAATTCTGTCTCTCATCAATGCCAAAAGGAATGCCTATCTTGCCCATCTTCAAGACCCAACTTCCAACACAAAGAGAGATAAACTACTGGAACTCAAGGGTAAATGCCAGACGCAGATAAGGCAGATTAAAAATACTTGGTGGCAACAGAAGGCTCAGGAACTGCAGAGACTATCGGATGCTCGAGACTTGAGGAACTTCTATGCCGTACTCAAGGAAATATATGGACCATCTCGCTCATCATCAGGTACACTGAAAAGCGCTGATAATTCTACTACCTTTACTGATAGTCAAGAAATCTTGGAACGCTGGAAGGAGCACTTCTCCAATCTCCTAAATCGTCCATCAGAAGCTGCTGAAGACTTCCTCTGTGATGTGCCGCAACAACCTGAACAACTGTGGTTGGCAGTACCTCCTACTTATCATGAATTCAGTGCAGCTCTCACCCAATTGAAACCCAGAAAAGCACCTGGCCCAGATAACATCCCTCTGGAACTAATTCAAGACGGAGGTCATTCCCTCAAAAATAAGAATTTTCATCCTTATCCTCAGAATATGGGAATCAAGAAAGGTACCTGGAGACCTAAAGAATGCCGCTATCGTCACTATCTTTAAAAAGGGTGATCGCAGTATTTGTGGCAACTACCGTGGTATATCACTGCTATCAATTGTGGGGAAGATTCTTGCAAGAATTCTACTTAACCGCCTCAAGGTTATCTCTGAGAGGATCCTCCCAGAGTCACAATGTGGATTTAGAACTTCCAGAAGCACAATTGACTTGATTTTCTGTGTGAGACAGCTACAAGAAAAATGTAGAGAACAACAGAATCCACTCTTCTTAGTCTTTTATGACTTGGAAAAGGCATTTGATTCGGTTCCAAGACCAGCCATGTGGGCAGTGCTGAAGCGGTTTGGTTGCCCTCAGCGTTTTGTAGATCTAATCAAAGCTCTCCATGATGGCATGACAGGTCAGGTTTGCCATCAGAATAAGATGTCCGATGAATTCCCCATTACCCATGGACTGAAACAAGGATGTGTACTGGCTCCAACGCTTTTTGCGCTGTACTTGGCTGCAATGCTTTATGATTCACCCACAAACATCCCAGGTGTGGAGATCAAGTATCGTTTTGATGGAGGGCTTTTCAACCTAACTCGTCTCCGCTCCTTGAGGAAAACTCAGGTTACTAAGGTTACTAACATGTTGTATGCAGATGATGCTGCGTCACCAACTCTCACACCAGAAGAGCTGCAAGAGTCAGTTAACTGTTACAAAAGTGCATGTGATCGCTTTGGTCTTACCATAAATGTCAATAAGACTAAAGTCTTGGCACAACCTTCACCAGGCACACCTCTTCCTCAGTTCAATATCTCCATTTCAAATTTGCCATTAGAACAGGTTGACCACTTCTCGTACCTGGGCAGTACGATTTCTGTGATCTGTACCTGTGAGCAGGATGTGGATAAGAGAATTGGCGCAGCCCATGCAGCATATGGACGATTAGCGCACCGGGTCTTCATGAATAAAGATCTATCCATGAGTACAAAGCTTATGGTGTACAAAGCAGTAGTCATTTCTACATTGTTGTATGGCTGTGAAACGTGGACCCCTTTACCGATCTTAGGAAGCTTGAGCGTTTCCACCTACAAAAACTTCGATCAATCCTGAGGATTAAATGGGAAGACCGCATTACCAATATTGCTGTTCTGGAAAAGGCTCAAATCAACAGCATAGAATCATCCATAATAGGTCACCAGTTTAGATGGATTGGTCATATCCATCGGATGGATGATGTGAGATTACCTCGTCAAATGCTATATGGTGAGTTATGCTATGGCACCAGACCTCATGGTGGTCCTAAGAGGCGCTACAAGGACCAATTTAAGCAGACCCTGAAATTGACAGGTCTTGATTCACAAACCTGGGACATGCTGGCTGAAGACCGCTCAACTTGGCGCCGTACCATCTCGGATACTGTAAAGACGTTTGAAAGGGATCGACGCATACATGAAGAGGCCAAGCGTCAAGCTAGGAAACTTCGAGCAGCCCAACCACGTCCTCCTCCAGCAATACTATGCGACTTGTGTGGTCGCTTGTTCCATGCCAGGATTGGACTCTTTAGTCACCGTAAACACATCCACAAACTGGACTGAAGGAAGAAGATTTATACTCTGATTCGAGTTAAAAGCCGATGATGATGATGACCGTGCCAAGTTTCACAGCGCTCGGATGAAAAGTCAGGAGATAAATCCATTTAAATTTTGCATCGCCACCATGTTGGTTTTGTGCTCACCAGGTTATTGAATGAACCATAGGTGAATTTATGTTAATAGCCATTATCAACATACAATATTTCAGTTTGATTGCAAAACCTTTTGTTATTTGCCTTGCGGATACGACTTGCGGGTGGGGGAGGTTTATTATTATTTATTTAAGCGGAAATTCCCCTACAGAAGAGCGATTAAACGTGATAACATGTCATTTGGAGGTGTGTCATCTCCGCTCCTCCCAAAATCTCTTCATTCTCATGGAATGCTCCCTCTTTCTCTCATCCATTCGTTCATTTAACATGGTGTCCACAGGCAGGAAAAGTCAGGAATTTTGTTTTTGGTCAGGAAAAGTCAGGAAAAAGTGTGAAAAAATAGTGAGTCAGGAAAAAATGGCGAAAAGTATTAGAAAGTCATATTAACCATACAGTATTTTGTGTTATACAGCCATATTTTGATGTTACTAGTTCAACTAATCTCTGAAGATAAAAAGCAATATCTCACTGGACATTATGGTAAGTTTCCATTTTTGCAGTACATCATAGTAATAACCTCTTTTACCTATTTTTTGTACGCTTTTTTGGCGTTGGCGTAGGGATGTGGCGACCCCATCACTATAGTTTAGGTTATTAAGTACTTTAGTTGTATGTTAGTTATTGTCGTTTTAAGGGGCGGAACTACGAGGTAATCTGCCCCTCATTAAGTACTTTGATTTATGTATTATTGCATTATAATTTACTTTATTTTCTATTTTAAATGAATAAAGAGGCGAGCGTTGGGCAAATTCTGCAAATGAAAAAAGATATATACATATTTGCTCAATAAACCTTTTTTCCGATGTTACGATGACTTCGCGAGTCAGGAATTTTGTTGAAAAATGGTCAGGAAAAGTCAGGAAAATTGACATTGAAAATTCTGGGGACACCATGTTTAATAATGCATAAACTAATAATAAGGTTACAATTATAAGGCTAATTTATAGATCAATTTACAACAATATTTAACACATCGTTGTAAACTTCTTAAGAAAATTATTATTAATTAATTAAAATTAACTGTTTTGATTTCTTCGTTTAGAAATGTTAAAAAAAAGAACATTTCAAATGTATAGAGTGAGAGCCATTCTATAGCACGGAGCATCTCTTGTGCTGTGGGACGGGCGAAGCGCGTTGAGTCAGCGCCACTTGACTAGCATCTACCGTTACACAACAGCACGTCACGAAACCCTGCATTTATTAATACGGAGCTAGCAAGATTCCTTAGTTGAGATAATTACGACTTGTGGCCAAGTACTGTAAGCAATCTCGTATTCCGTGAGAGTTTACCGAGTGGAAACTAATTTTCTCAAGAAATAGTCTTCCAGCAAATGTGTTCGCAATTTTCAGTACTGTACGATTTTTACTTGGGGGGGATCTCAAACAAAACAATCCGCGTAATCTGTAGGCTCTCGAGAAGGAAATAACTGCACAGATACGTACTATCAGTGAGGATGAATTACAGTGAGTGTACCAAAACTTCCTACGTTGGTGCAATATGCGTTTAGAAATTGAAGGACAGCATTTCCAACAGCTACTTTGAAATTCATTAAAGTAATTATGATTATTAAATACATTAAAAGGTGTAAATGTGTTAAACTAGATGGGCGCTACGCTGCTGCTAGCGGCAGTGTCTTACACGACACGCGGCTAGCCACAGTGCTCCGTCCGCCGCGCGGCCTCCGTGAATCTCGGTGATATAGAGAGGGCCATCACTGTATGATAAATTTTATATCAATACATGTATATAGTGTATATATATTTTATTTCAATGCATATTTTGGCTATTTTTAGCCTATTTTCCTTTTAAAAAAAAATAGGCTTATGACATCCTTTTGTCTGTGTGTGTGGTGTGTGTGTCCGTCCCTAATAACTTCTAAATGGCTGGGGCGATTTCAATGAACCTCGTTAAGGTCAAACATTTCGGCCGACCCCGACATGCCCTTCAAATTATATTACGTTTCACCAATCCATCAAGCTTGCCACGGTGGCTGAGTGGTCAACGTGTCGGTGTACTAATCCCAAGCTTGCAGGTTCGCTCCTGGCCGTGGTAAGTGGGTTTTTTTTTTTTGAAAGGCGGCAAAAATTTTGACACCATGTCATACGATGTTGGCATGTCAAAGAACCCATTTGAATTAAGTAGGCCGTGTTCATAATGGCAAAATTAATCTCGGGAGTTTCTGCCAGCACAAAGTTCCTCATTTCTCCACTAGAAAGCGTTATAGTGTTCAAGGAGCTTAGATAGCTAACCTCTTTGACTTTCACAGTGCTTCAAGGAACAACAAAATTCGACACGCAAGCTACTCTTTGGGTGTCGAATAACAAAGCTCGCACCCGGCACCCGAGGCCATACGATATTATATTATTATTATTTATTACCAATCAACCATGGCGGCTGTGCGAAATATTTCACCAGCATTCTATATCTCCGAAACTATTACAGATACCGCCCTGAAATTTTGTGCGGTGATAAAAGGCACTACTTAAAGTTCACTTATGGTGCTTTCAAAAACCTGTTAACTACAAAAAGAAACATGGCGGCCAATCGAAGTTGAAACTTTTAAATAGAAGTTTCTCGTGGTTCAACCATCCGAACGCAATGAAACTTGGTACAGAAAATGTTTAACATATTGTAATTCACTGGCATCTAATTTAGTTCAACTGTCTACATAACCTCAAGATGGGGGCTGTGCGAAATATTTCACCGGTATTCTATATCTCCGAAACTATTGCAGATATCACCCTGAAATTTGTACGATGATAAAGGGTACTACTAGAAGGTCAGCTATGAGACTTCCAAAAACTTCTAAAATACAAAACGAATATGGCGGTCTCGCGATTTAACCATCCGAGCGCAGTGAAATATGGTACAGTAAATGTTTATACACATTGTAATGCACTGGTATCTAATTTAGTTAAATTGTTCACATAACCTCAATATGGCGGCTGTGCGCAATTTTAAAATCTGATTTTCATTTCTTGTGTCCTAATCATGCGATTGAAGTTTGAATACCACACCTTAACAATAATCTTCATGTAATAGTACATAACTCTTAAGACCTACATGTATAAAAATCCAATATGGCGACCTTCCGAAATATTTAGACAGTTCTCAATATCTACGGCTATTGCAGCAATCAAGCTGAAATTTTGTATGTTGATAGAGGCAATTAACATACGTAGGATATATGAAAATAGGCTTTAGTTCTTCTTGTAGGATATATGAAAATAGGCTTTAGTTCTTCTTGTTTTAGTGTGCAAATGCATGAATTTCCGAAATCAAGTGATAAGGAACCTGTTGATTCCCTCCTATCCAGTCTTCAAGCCACGTGACGTAACACATACTACTTCAGAGGTCGCTGCTGTCGATAGATATACTCAATCATGTGTGTTCTGCTATGGTTGCACGTAGCGCATTGCGTAACTCCTCAGGGTCAACTACAGCCTTATATAACCTCCCTGTCTGCGAGCTACTTCTTTTTACTCTGAGGTTAAAACACTTCCCCCTTCCGTCCTCTCTTCAAACAGTGTGATCCACCGACCATATTTTAAGAGGGGATCAACCAGTTATCTTCTTCTAGTTTAGTGTGATAGTACGCTCTGGGGAATATACACAGACTTGTATTATTAAAGACAGGAAATGCCAGAATAGTTGTATGTCTTACAGGTCTGACAACTCCTGTGCATAATTGGAGGGTCCAATAAATAAAATCCCTAAGTCCGTTTTTTGACCAATTGAGATAATGCATGTATCTGGACCCAAATTTCTCGCTCTTTTCAAATCTCCTATCAGTTTCAATGATAAATAACTCTAAGTCTATGTAACTTGCATATGTATAATTCGCACTTTCTAGTAATTAAATTTAAGAAATCCCTAAGTCCAAAGAAATCACTAAGTCCACTCAATGCAGCAGAATAAATCACAATGTCCACTCAATGCAGCAAAATAAAATCCCTAAGTCCGCTCAAGGCAACGAAAGAAATCCCTAAGTCCACTAAATCATTATCATCATCATCTTGTACAGTTTCCAGCCCCAGGCTGGGTCTGTTTGGAACATAAGCCTCGCCACTTAGTTCTTTCTTCCCACCACCTCTCCGCTGTCACTCTGGTCCAGTCCTCGCCTCTCTTCTTGACACATTCCTCCACTCCTTTCAGCCATCTATCTCTTGGTCTTCCCCTTGGTCGTTTCTTCTGCATCTGCATCTCATGTATCCTCTTGGGAATCTTCTTCTCTTCCATTCTCTTTAAGTGTCCATACCACCTCAGTCTTGATGTCTCAATCCTACCTTGCAAGGGCTCCTCTTTCACCATTTCCCTGACCTTTTCATTCCTCACCCTGTCTCTTCTTGTTACTCCGATCCTAATTCGCAGGAACTTCATTTCACCTGCCTGTATTCTGCTTATGTCTCTTTTCTTCATTGTCCACGTTTCTGAAGCATAGGTCAGTATCGGGATATAGTAGCTTCTGTATAACACTTCCTTGCTTTTTGTGGGACTTCTTTATTCCACACTAAGCTCCTAATGCTTCTCAGAAATGCTTCTGCCTGTCTGCCACGTTCCGTAATCTCTTTGTCATTTCTCCCATTTTCCTCCACTATACTTCCCAAGTACTTGAGACTTTCCACCTTCTTCAGCTGTCCACTTCCAACAGTTATCCGACTCATTGGTCTGTCCATTTTCCTGGTCGTTAACAGGATCTCACATTTACTGATGTTGAACTTCCATCCGTACTCTCCCACTGTTTCTTCCCAAGCCTTCAGTTGCTCCTGAATCTCCTCCTCCTTGTTTCCCCAGACCATGAGATCATCTGCAAACACCATTGCTTTCATCTTATCTTCTCCTATCTTTCCTGCTATCCGTGTCATTACCTCGTCCATAACCACAATAAAGAGAAGGGATGACAGCGCACTACCCTGTTTCAGGCCACTCATTTGTCTGAACCAGTCTGTTCTTTCCCCTCCAACTTTCACATAACTCACACTTCCACAATACATCTCCTTCACTCTGCCTACAGTCTCTTTTTCCACTCCCATGTTTTCCATTGCTTTCCAAACCTTCTCCCTACACACACTATCATAGGCCTTTTCGATGTCCAGGAAGGCCATCAGCAGATCCTCTACAAATTCGTAGTGGTGTTCCTGAAGCTGTCTCACTGAAAATATGAGATCCACTGTTGATCTCCCAGGTCTGAATCCATACTGCTCCTCTCTCAATTTTCTCTCCACTTTGGCTCGTATTCTACTTTCTAATATCTTTTCATATATCTTGGCACAGTGAGGTATGAGTGTGACTCCCCTGTAATTTCTGCACTCCTTTCTGCTTCCTTTCTTAAATATTGGGACAATAAATCCATTGAAATAAATCCAACATTTCCCTCTTCCCATCCTAGATATTGTTCGAGTTATTAACGCGTTTCAGACTGGTTTATGACGGTTGCGCGCAAAAACAAAATTTTTGTCTGTCTGTTTGTGTACAACTTTGCACGCGCATCACTCGAGAACTGCTGAGTGGATCAACGTAAAATTTGGTGCAGAAGTCCATCAGAGGCACGAAAGTAATCATTGATGTGACTCTTCTCCATACCTCTCATAAAAGAGGGCCTAATCCCTTAAGATGCATGCTGAAATGGGCGTAGAAAACAAAGCTCATTTTTAACGTCTCAATGTGAGAAACAAAACTTGGGAGCCCTACGGGCCCCGAAAACCACATTTTAAGACTCGAGTCTGATGAAATGGGTGATGTGGATTAGTACGAGTGACATTTGAAGCCCAAAAATTAACAGGAAAACGTTATACAAACCAAAAAATCACTATGTCCATGAGTGTATTTTGCATTTTATAAACTACATTTCACTACTAATAAGAGCTTTTAGTTATTTTAAATAATAGTTTATATGCATATCTCCATGTAACAGAAAATTGGATTACAGAAGTGAAAAATATAGATTTTGTGTAAGTTTGAAACTTTGTATTTCATTTTCTGAAAAGTTGAAAAAACGGACTTAGGGATTTTATTTATTGGACCCTCCAATTACTCATCATTAAGCAGCTCATAAAACCAAATATATTTATCGTTACGTAGCAATATTAACCTGCATTACTTACCGTTCCTAGATATTAGTAAATTTGTCGCTGATAGAAAATGAGAAATGTCTCAATTCAGATCATCAAATTAGATTTTCTTTTCGCGATTTGGTGACACTAAAAATATAAGAGAAACCGGAATATTCCGCTTTGTCACCAGATCTCCTTACTTCATGCAGTGTGACTTGTTTGTTCGATGGACGTGCTACAACTTGTTTCAGTAGCAAAATTATCAGTGTGAATGCTCTTCTCTGCTGTCTCCATCATTGATCGGTAATCGTTAATGATATGCTACACAGTAATTACTTAACGAATATACCGTAATTAATACCTGACTAGCGGACCTGTGCGAGAAATCTCGCATCTTCATAAACAACACAGCAACAGTATTTGCAAATCACACACTTCTTACAAAAATGGATATTTATGAAATTAGAATGCAATTCGTCACTGCTAATGTCATTGATGTGCTGAGTCCATTGATTGACACCTTATCTGTAACACTCACCGGTTATTCGATATTTATGAAATTATACGATTTGAGTACCGGTTTTCATTCCTTTGATTTACTGTTTCTGAAATCCATGCAAAATGATAAAGGAAAGACCTCAGAATGTTAAAATGACATGAAACAGTCGTCACAACGGCTAACATGTGAAATGGACAGCAATTATGGAGCGTATTTTCCTACAGCAACAGTATCTTCAAATCGCACGCATCGTACACTTTTTAAAGAAATTATAGATATTTATGAAATTAGAGTGCAATTCATCACTGCTAATGTCTATTCTCTTTAATTTGAATGCTCATTTGTCACGATCGGTCGCTTGTGAGCCTCGCAGGACGGATCTATACTACGGAAATAATAGATACTAGCGGACCCGTGCGAGAAATCTCGCATGTTCATTAACCACACTTTCCCCAATAGGTTTTGCATACCTGCCAACTTTTACGGTTTATCCGTAAAATTTACGGAAATTGCAGCATTTTACGGTTTTACGGATGAACGGTGTCATTTTACGATTTCGCGGACAAAAATTTGAAAAGGTAATTTACATTCGATAATACCGCCCACTTCCGTACAATCGATTGTTTGCGTGGGTCGAAGGCAAGTCCACGATAGTCGATAACTCGTTCTTTGATATGATTCGTACTTTTAACCGTGTGATGTTTGTGTCTTCATTGTAATTGAATTTGAAGCCGGGATAACCGTTCTTCCATGTGAATCAGGTGTCGACAGGCTCTGCTTCGCATATTCTTTGTTCCGCTCCGTTCGCTCGTTGCGATTTAAACCATATTCTTTGACCACGTGAGTTGTTCATTGTTCGCGAAGTTGGCGTTCCTTGAATGTTTTCGTCTTTTAAGGTTATGGCATATTTTAATGAAGCGTTCGAGTTTTTGTGCTATAACTTCGTGCTTCGCAGTTTCCTGTATTCCTTGGACTAATTACATTCGTTCCACGTGTGTGTGTGTTTTTTATTTCTACCATGTGCATATTCTTTCTTCACGTTGACAGTGACGTAATTAGGGCCGAGTGTCTGTTTACTTCCTTTTTGGTGGAATACAATGTGCCCTTAAGTGCGGCTGATCATACTGGTGCTTTATTTAAGATGTTTCCCACATCAGAAGTTGCAAAGAAATATAGTTGTGGTCGCACGAAAACGACATGCTTTGTAAATAAAATGGCAAAAAATGCATCATCTGAAGTTGTTAAGTGCCTTCAGAACGGACCGGATACAGATAAATCCCTTTTCTTTCCATCAGTGAGAAACTACTTTTGTACTGCCTGTGACTACATCATCAACAAGTTTCCACTCAAGGATGACGTGTTAAAGAATGCTCAAGTTGCTAGGTTAGACAAAATTGAAGATGCACAGTTTTCTTCCATTCGTTTTTTCTTGGAAAAGTTTCCTATCATGTTATGCAAGGAAGAGAATGAAACTACAGATGAGGTGGTGAATGAGCTTCAGAGGCAGTTCACAGCTCTTCAGGTAGATGACACTTCGGCTGCACATCAAGATGCTGCAAGTGATTCCAGTTGGGCACAAATATCAAGAATTCGTGGAGCCGATAGACTTCTTAAGTATAACCGAATTTCTAGAGTAATGCTCTCTGTTCTCACCATACCCCATAGCAATGCAGAATGTCAACGTGTTTTTAGCCTTGTGAAGAAAAATAGAACACAGTTCAGGTCATCCATGTCCAATGAATCTCTGGAGTCTATTTCTATTTTGAAGACCAGGAGTTCTGGTCGCTGTTATGACAAATCATTTTCTCATGACTTTTGGCAGGAAGCTAAAAAGACCACAACCATGACTTTAAAGTCGAACTAGCATGTGATTTGCAGTGTGTATTATATTATTTCTTGCCTGTGTTACGTTAAACAAGTTTTATTGTGTAAAGCCTTTTTCAATTATCGTATATCAGCTTAATCTATCAAGGAAGTCCTGTTATGTGTGCTCCAAACCAATATTCACCACGCCTGCTGCTGATTAACATGGATTTCTTCTGGATTATTATGTTCATCTACAAATTATGTAAGTAGATATGATTTCATTGAAGTATCCTGTTTAAAGCATGAATTATTGTATTTTGTAGCCCAGAAGTATTATTATTTTCGTCAAGCCGGGGGTATATCGAAAATCGTTCGATTTTTTGTCGCGCGTGAGTTTTACTGATAGCCCTTTTCAAAAGTTGGCAGGTATGGTTTTGCAAATCTAACACTTCTTACAAAAATTGATATTCATGAAATTAGAATGCAATTTGTCATTGATAAAGTCATTTGTGTGCCGAGTGTGCTGTAACACTCACCGGGTATTCGATATTTATGAAATTATACGATTGGAGTACTCATTCCTTTGATTTACTGTTTCTGAAATCCATGCAAAATGATAAAGGAAAGGCTTCATAATGTTAAAATGACATGAAACGTGCGTCACAGCGGCCAAAATGAGAAGTGGACAGAAATTATGGACCCAGCGCTACCTCCTGTATTCTCAAACATAGATGTTATAGCCTAAGTAATGGATCTGAATGATGATCGCTTGACGATCGAAACTGGTCATCCTAGTGTATTTATTAATCTCATGTTATTTATTTCAGGATTAGGGCACAACCCAGATCTTTTTGGGTACATTCGTGTTGACCGACTGAAAAGCACCAAATTTTCATTCAAAATTAAATACGAACTTCCATTTTCCTCTAAAATAAACTTTCTGAACCTAATATGTGACTATTCCCAAATTTCTCAATATTGTGAAATAATATGTAGCAAAACTTATGTGGCACACTGTTGTGCCACGTGCCATCTTAAACGGAAAGTTCCCTTCTGTGGTTCCGGCAAAAACTTCAGCAATATCTGGGCGCTAGTTTTCAAGTTGCAATTGTAATTTGTCCAACATCGCCAACGTAAGTGCAAAACATTCTGACTTTGCTTATGGTGAAAGTTTTATCGTACTATTATTTGTGGTGGTGCGCCTGATAGGACTGAAGCTGGCGCAAGACACGAATTGACAATTGGTATTGGCGCGCATGCGCAGAGGGATAAGTACTGTACATCCGACAATTACTGTCCTTGTCGTGGCATCCGCACTGTCGAGCTACCCGAGGTGAACCTAAGGTATGAAGATGGGTTTGATAAACTTTCTAGTGAGGTACGAACATGACTGGTTGCGCTCGAACTTTTGTATTCCTATTTACCTTAGACTAGTGGCTTGAGTGCGCTTATGAAAGGATCCGCGCCGAAGGCTTTCTATTACGCTTTGTAGCTCACCACAGGGTTCGTTCTCTCTTATTGTTTTCTCACAAACTGATCTTGTTAATTCAAGTGATTCCTTAAGGTAATTCTCGAGCTTATGGCCGAGTCTCTCAGCTCGTTCAAGTTGGTTTAAATATATTATACATGTGGTGAGCCACGCTAATCGTACTAGCGACGGCGCTTTCCTAACATAGAATTATTATTATTTTATTCTTCAGCTATTCGTTCTCCAAATAAAGGAGTAGGCCCACATTTTTTTGTGCTTCTGCTTGTACATTTTGAATGGGTAACTGTCTAGTAATAATAGCCGACAACGCTTGAGATTGTCGCTTTTGAAATTCCTTTTGTTGTCTGGCCCGCCCGGGCATTGTTGTCTGAACACGACAGTGTCGAGAGCAGAAGTTTGGTGTTGTGCGCCGGGCGTGGGTAAGTTATGGTTATGGCCTTTGTTCAAATTGTTGGTTCTTCTTGTGAAGAAGGTAAAGAGTTGATTTCATCATTTTTCAAGCCTAGTGGAGCCCCAGCTTATTTTCATTTTCTACGTAATATTTATGAAGGGGAACATTTAGGTAACGGTACTTCGATTTTCTTCGCCACGTGGCTGTCCCGAGTTACCACGTCATGACTGTTAAATGTGGAACTGTGTGTATAGTTAACAACTTTGATAACGTCGTGAGATTCTAATTCTCGTTACATTCAATTGATTTATTTTGGTTGTCATTTTCCCACCCCGGGGATTTCTTAGTCTGATAGGCAGTGTTTTTCTCTCGATGTTAGTCATTTACTCCTCTATTGTATTGTTTTCATTTTAGTATACAGGTAGCTGGGGAAGGGGACAGTTCTCTGGGTCGGAATTCGTTCTGCACCCAAAGAGGGGTACAAATACAACGTTTGAACACCGAATTTTGAGTCTGAAATAATACCCGTACCAATTTTTTTGATAGATTCTTCACCAGTGACTTCTCCTTTGTATGGTATCTGTTCTTGGCCCCATTTTTATCTAATTTTGTTGTTGATTCGTTTAGGGGTTTAGCGACAGTGTGACCATGTACTTGTTTGTGTGGCAAATCTGTCTGATAACCGGTGTCATTGTGATGACCAATGGTAGTGTATGTATTTCTTATTGAGGATACAATTTGGAAAGAGGTGACCATGGCCTTCAGGGGACTAGTATAGATTGCGATACATTTCCGTACAATATTCCCCTAATAACAAAATAGCGGCGTTCATGACGTCATCGATGACGTCACGAAATACTCCTGTAGCAATCTTACGGGAAATGCCTGTGGGAATAGGAGGTTTTGAGTGAGGGAAACAAACAGAAATTAGCATTTACAAGGAACGTTGAAAACGAGATGTGTATCGCGATCTTTACTAAAAAATCGCTATACACGTCCAAATTTTGCAATTTCAGCTCATTTTTCAAAAATCGCGATACACATGAAAATAGCCGCATTTCAGCTCATTTAAAAAAAACATGTATCGCGATCTTTACTTGACCTATATAGGTCAAGTAAAGATGACGATACACATTAACATTTTGCCATTTCAGCTAATGATTAAAAAAACTCGCGATACTCATCAAAGTTTTCGAATTTCAGCTCATATTTAAAAAAATAAAGATATATCGCGATCTTTACTTGACCTATATAGCTCAAGTAAAGATCGCGATACACATCTCGTTTCCATCGTTTATTGTAAATGCTAATTTCTGTTTAGGTTTCCCACACCCAAAACCACCTATTCCCCAGGCTTTTCACGTAAGCTTGCTATAAGAGTATTTCGAGACGTCATGGATAACTTCATCAACGCCGCCATTTTCATTTGGGGGGAATTTTATACGGAAATGTACCGCTATCCATACTAGTCCACAAACCCCCTTGCTTCTAGCGCAATCAGTAATTTTCGTCCACACAGTAGTCGAACCAAGAACTGGCCAATATCAGGGGGGCCTACTCCCGTCTCCCGCGCTTCTCATCACGTGACATCTTGTTTGCCGGTGACGCCACACTGAGGGAACCTGTTGTCACCATAAGGTAGTTGGCTTGCATTAGTAGAATGCATAGATACTGAAAATCACGCGTCTAGCTAGAATACCGTTGCATACCGTACTTGATTTGTTTTATCGTGCCTTGTGGTTAATAATAAATAATGTTATTGGTTTTACGTCCCTTTTAACTGCTTGCATTGTGGTTAACCATGAGTAAAAGCAGTAAATACAATGTTAATTGTGCTTTCGCACAGTGCACTAATTGGGGGTTCAAAACCGTCGGTATGTAGTACAGGTTTCCAAGGAGAGAGGAGCTATGAACAAGATTTGAAAAATGAACTTTTGGGATTACCACAAAGAAAAATAATGCGTGCGGATGCTTTTCCGTCTATTACAGTTCCCGACTCAAGCAACAGCGTGGCCGATAACCCAGATGTTAGGCCACTTACCCATATTGTCATCATTATCAAGCAACAGCCCAACCACCTTCGCGGACAAAATTGCTGAACGGGTATTTGTTTAACCCTAGAATGCTAACATTATTCAATTGATGCTTAATACAGGGTCTTTTTTTTAAGGTCACTCCGAGTATCAGGAGAACATGCACGGAAGGCGAAAGCCCGGCCGGGTGACTCATTTGCCGAGAGACATATCCCGTCATGACGGCTAAGATGACCTAATGCACTACGTTAGCGATAAGCAAGCGCGCTTTATACGGCTAGTGACGGAGTGTCATTGCGCCAGCCGTGCCGTGCTCTTGGTGCTGCGAAGCGACCTAAAAAAATACCTTGTACTAATAATACGTTAAATTTATGTACATTACGAACTGTGCTCAGGCACCAATTAGTTAAATGGTTGAAATTAATATACGGTATATTTTGTATGTAACATTATTTATATACACTGAATCTTTTGTGGTCTTTGAAGTTTAATACGCTAAGTTCCATCTTAAATAGAAGAAATGCAGAAGTCGTTTATTTTGACGTAATTAGCAGTACGTAATCTCTCCAGCCTCTTATACTGTCTCTGGCTTTTATGAGGTTGTTTTCATAATCCCTCTGAAGTGACATATCTACATCAAATTCCCCACCTCTTTGGTATTGCCATGGAGAAACCAATATGTTGTTAAATTCAAGGATAGTTTCCAGGCAATTCCTTGCCCCATGATTATGCCTCTAGAACTGATTGGCATCAGTGGCGGCTCGCACATATCGCAGTTGGTGGGGCTGCATGCACAAGCATTAACTTACCTTATTTGTAGATCAGTTCCAGGCGTCGAGTCTTGAACGCGACGAATTTTTCGATGACGAGGTTATTGAAATTCGGTATGATGTTAATCAGACCATTCTCAATCGACATCATTCCAAGTGCAGTAAGTCTTTCTTGTCCTATGGCTAGAGCCATGCGCGGATAAAGAAAACGTTATCCACATCCGCCTCGCATCCGCACGACTGTTATCCGCACGTTTGTTATTCGAATCTACTGGCATTACAATAATATTTTTATTTTTTATTAAAGCAACACATCCATCTGGCCGTAAAAACCATCCGCCACAAAGACTTACATCGCATCTCATCCTCGACCCCTTTGGAGAACGGGAATAATAAGGGGTAGACATACATTAAAGCAACACATTTGAGGAGAAAGTTGTTCCCTTAGGCTATGTATGTCATGTGCTATGTTTAAAATGAATGTTATACAGCCAGAATTGCAACCCTTTTCAGTTGGAGAGTTAATTATGCTTAATGACAGAATTTGAATGAGATAAGCTTAATCACCATTTTACATTTGTCATAAAAAAACATAACAATAAACATCCGGGTCCTAGTAATGATATTCAACAAGTTCGGATTGTACTGTATTCTAAAAACTATCCGCAAATTTACTCCAAACATTACCGGTATCCGCTATCCGCACATCCATGCAAACTATATCCGTATGACGATACATGTTGCGGATATCCGCACAGGGCTTTACCCATGGCAGTCCTGAGGTACACTTTGATCCTCTTGAGGCACGAAAAGCAGCGTTCGGGTTCAGAGGTAGCCATAGGCAGGGTGATAGCGATACGTAACAATTTAACGACCTCTGTAGATGACGGGCCTAAGAACCAGTGAGAAGGAAACTCGAAGGTTTTACAGCTCCACGGATATTTCGAAATTCTTCTCTTCCATATAAACATTTTCTTGTGATAGTATTTAGCCTGTTTGCCATCTCTTGATGAATGCAGTACATTTGCATTTGTCTGTTGGCACAGGCTAGAGTAAAATGTGGCTTTTCACCGATGTCTCAGTCTCACTCATGGCTGTGATTATATGGAAGCTACTGAGGTATGGGTGGTGCTTTGTAATAACAATCAGGGCACAGTCAGTGTCTGTGAATGCTGTGAAAGGTTCTACTCATAGGGTTAGTACTGCTGTTCTGACTCAGTGAGGAAAGCTATGACAAACTACCTCACTCCTCTTCTTGCCTAGTATGCCTCAATATAGCACTGCCTTTGGTTTTTGTGGGTATCTACCCAAATAACCTAACGGCGGTACTTTTTGGGGATCCAACCAGCCTTCGGACTGACTACCTAACAGACATTATGATTCTATTTATATATTTTCCTTGTTACTTCTTTTTTATGACGCTCAACCGATTGTTGATACGCCGAACTTAAGCGTAACACTGCAAAATTTTACATGTTATTTAAATGAGTTCCGGAAGATGCGTGCTTCTCAATTTCTTCGCTCAGTTTTCTAAGATCTGTCACTCTCTTTTGAGTTCAGCTAAATTCTCCACCGACTATACTGTGAAATAATATATAAGTATTTGTTAATATCACGCAACCATACTACATTAGAATATTGATCTATAATTCGCATGTTGGCAAGACTGATCGTACAAGTGTTTGAAGAAAATGCACAAATCATGGAGATGGTGGAATGCCTCCCTTTCATTGGCTAAGGGTTGATAATGGACATGGTTCTTCTAGTACCCACTAGATGCCGTGAGCACCTACTTGAGTTCCATCCTTCTTCTACTCATGATTCTCATTGCCATTCAGTGCTACAAACATAGCCATGTTGCAGCAAAAGTTTTTCCCATTTAAACATTTTCTTGCGATATTATTATGATTATATTTATAATTTAGTGCATTCGAATATAAGTCGTAAACTTTCTGAATACGAATTGGGGCTGTTAGCCGCTGCCAGTATAATATTTGAGCTGTTTGCAAACTGTATACTCTATTGTTTCCAAAGATGAGTTGGCACTCTGTGGCGAAGCTGCAAGGATTGCAGCACCCAAAGAGGCTTTCATAGGACAACTTGGCAATGGGGGAAGTGGATTCAGGAAGTGCAATGTTAAGTTCCTAAGGTGCTGCGGAGAATGCAGCAGCCGTGGGGGAAGCAGATTTAAGAGCCAGCCTGGCCTTTACTTGTGAAAAATTTAAAGAGATCTATTTAATTACACCGTTACCCCATTACTTTCAAAGTGTAAATTGATATTGTCTAATACCCTGGGGGGGCTGCAACTCTGCAGCTCCCCTTCATGAGCCGCCGCTGATTGGCATTAATAACAAAAGCATTGGCATCACCACCATAGACCAGCAGAAGCATGGCTGGAAGATGGTAGAGTTAAATTATTCATACATGTAAATTTTACGCATGTTAGTATTGTAGGGTTAATTATTGAGTCTACGAGTAATTTGATTTGGTTTAATAAATAGGTTTATCGGTATTTGAAGGCATCTACTATCTCAAAGGAAGCTACAGTAGACTACTTATTTGTCAGCCAAGAGTTGATGCAGCATAAAGAGGTGCGATTCTCTAGAATTCATTGTAATTACGGTAGTCTTAGTATTTGCTATTTAACTATTTAGATTTTATTCTCGTAAGAGCTGTAAAAATCATAAAATACAACTCTTATATACACTCTACAGGACACCAGTGGCAGAGAAAAGCGTCATAAAGCTAGGAGCGTAAGGAAACGGGCACTATCGACTTTGGAGACTTTGTCCCCTTAAAGAACGGAAACTTGATCAGGGAACTAAAACTGAATCGCTGCAAAATGATGAAATAATACAACTCCGAAAACGGGTCGAGGTTTTGGAAAATATAAATGTGGATTTAAGACGAAGGGAAGCAGCTCTACGAAAGCTCAAAACCACGCGATATTTTGCATCAATGTACGGCGAAAGTACATATGAGTGCTCTTAGAAGGGAGATGGTAAAAGCTATCTCCAATTGTTTTACTGCAGGGCAGATTCGATATATATTAGGAGGTAAAAAGAGGGTGAAATGGTCTTCAGAGGACATAGCAGATGCCCTTGCACTAAGATCACTTTCGAAGGAAGCACACGATTATTTGAGAAAACGCAACATTCCACTACCATGCCGTTCAACTGTACAGAAATTGATCCGGCATTTTAAGTGCAGACCTGGAATTCTGAGAGAGATGCTTTGTCTGTTGAAAGCCATAGCAGCAAATTGCAAGGACTAAGAAAAAAGTGCAGTTTTGTCGTTTGATGAAATGATTATTGACGGCCAAATATCCTACGATTCATCAGACGATCGCTCAGTAACGTCCAAGTAGCTATAGTCCGAGGGCTGTTTGCTAAATGGAAGCAGCCCACTTTTATGACTTCGATGTGACAATGACTTCAGAGTTGTTACAAAGCATTATTAGCCAGCTTGAGGGTTGTGGCATTCGTATTGAAGCAGTAACTAGTGATATGGGAGGAGAAAACTCTTAGTCTAGAAGGAACAACATGTTTTCTGTGATGTAGGCTACCCCATCTATTGAAATTGTTAAGAAATCACTTTCTAGATGAAGGTTTCGTGTTAGGCGATGGCTCAGAACTTCAGAAGACGACAATGGAAGACCTACGTCAGGACACGGACTTTCATCCAAATACGTCACCTCATCAAGAGACGCAAAATACAGGTCGTGGAAAAAATATTCGTTGAAGAGACGAATGTGGGTAGCTTCGGCCTCCATAATCCTCAATTCACTACTAGGAAACAAGTTAAGTATATTCCTACCCTGAGTCCCACGGTCTCACTTTTTTAAATATCAAAATTAAGAAAAAATTAAAATGCACTTGACTTGATATGGACACTTAATGTTAATACACTTAATTACTAATACAGTAAATTAGAAATATTTACAAATAATGAGATATTCTCACAATGATCTCAATAAACATCAATCACGTTTTTTCAAAATGATAAAAAAAATGTCAGAAACTATATAATTCATAAATGTCATCAGCATCATTTTAAAAGTAAATTACTGTTGTAATCAACACCAAAACAAATATCACATGTATTGTATGACAGTGAAGATCCAGCAAGGGTCATCTTCGGACATTTTTAAACTTGGGTTTTCATCTTCTTGGAGCCATGAATTTACAACAGGTTCAAATCCCGGTCACTCCATGTGAGATCTGTGCTGGACAAACCGGAGGCAGACAGGTTTTTCTCCGGGTACTCCGGTTTTCCCTGTCAAAATTTCATTCCAGCAACACTCTCCACTATCATTTCATTTCATCTGTCATTCATTTAATCATTGCCCCAGAGGAGTGCGTCAGGCCTCGGCAGCCGGCACAGTTCATATCCTCACCGCTAGATGGGGGCTTCATTCATTCCATTCCTGACCCGGTTGGAGACTGGAAGCAGGCTGTGGATTTTCATTTTCTACATCAGGATCAGTGATACTTACTGAAGAACACCCAGCATGATTATGATCCATACAGAAATATAAAATAAGCATATATACTGCAAGCTCATGAATAGAAGTTGTTGTTTGAGTCTTCAGTCTTTTGACTGGTTTGATGCAGCAATCCATGCCTCCCTGTCCTGAGCTAATCGTTTCATCTCTACATAGCTACCACACCCTACGTCCGAGGCAATCTGTTTAACATATTCTAACCTTGGTCTACCCCTACAGTTCTTGTCCTCGACCCTTCCTTCCATAACTAAGCCAGCTATTCCTGGGTGTCTTAGGATGTGTCCTACCAACCTATCTCCTCTCTTCATTTGCAGTCGCCAGAAACATGTCTCCTCTCCCACTCGCCTTAATACCTCTTCGTTTGTAACCCTATCTACCCATCTTATCTTCATCATTCTCCTGTAACACCACATTTCAAATGCCTCAATTCTCCTCTTTTCTGCTGCACCAATAGTCCCAAGTTCCACTTCCATAGAGCGCCACACTCCAGACAAAGGCTTTCAAAAATGACTTCCTAATACCTAAATCTATATTCGATGTCAACAGATTCCTTTTTTGTAGAAAGGCTTTCCTTGCCTGAGCCAACCTACTTTTTATATCCTCTTTGCTTCGTCCATCACTGGTTATTCTGCTTCCTAAGTAACAGAAGTCTCCTACTTCCTTCAGCTTTTCACCTGCCAATTTGATCTCCATAGAGGTTTCTGATTTATTTCGGCTGCATTCCAGTATTTTTGTTTTACATTTATTAATTTTCATCGTGAAGTCCTTCCGTAAGACGGAATCCATACCATTCAAACTCATTCAAATCCTCAGGCTTGTCGGCCAAGATGACGATGTCATCAGCAAATCTCAGAGTTGAAATTGTTTCTCCTTGAATCTTCACTCCCACTTAAAAATTTTTCTCCAATTTCCTTCATTGCTTGTTCAATGTAAAGATTGAAAAGTATGGGTGATAAGTTGCAGCCTTGCCTTACACCTTTCATAATACCAGCTTCTCTCTCATATCCTTCAGCTCGAATGACTTCTGTCTGGTTTCTGTATAGATTGTATATCACCCTCCTATCCCTGTACTTTATTCCAATAGATTTCAGAATGTCAAACAATTTAGTCCAATCAACGTTATCAAAAGCCTTTTCTTAGTCTACAAATGCCATGAACGTTCTCTTATCTTTCCTTATTCTGCCTTCCAAAATCAGCCTAAGACTTAGTACAGCTTCCCTTGTTCCTACATTTCTCCTGAAACCAAACTGGTCTTCACCCAACTCCGTTTCTATCTGGCTTTCAATCCTCTTGTAAATTATTCTAGACAGGATCTTTGAAGCATGAGTAATCAAGCTGATTGTACGGTAATCTTCACATCTGTCAGCTCCCACTTGCTTTGGTATAGGGATGATAACATTCTTCTTGAAATCAGGGGGTACCTCACCTGTCTCATAAATCCTACACACCAAGTGAAATAACCTGATCAGACCTTCATCTCCTATGCAGCGTAGCAACTCAATCGGTATATCATCTATGCCTGGTGCTTTGTTCCTGCCTAAGTCCTCTAATGCTCTGTCAAATTCTGATCTCAATATTAAATCTCCTTTTGCATCCTCATCAATTTCCTCCTCCCTTTCCATTACACGATTCTCAATCTCCTTTCCCTTATACAAGCACTCTATGTAAGCTTTCCATCTCTCAACCTTTTCTTCCCTATCTGTTAGAGGCTTTCCATTTGTGTCCCTAATATTACAGCACTTAGTCTTCTTTTCCCCAAAAGTATTCTTAATCCTTCGATAAGCTGTGTCTACTTTTCCTAATTTCAGACACTTTTCTATACCTGCACATTTCTCTTTCAACCATTCTTTTTCGCTTCCTTGCACTTCTTGTTAACCTCATTTCTCAGACGTCTGTATTCTGCTTTCCCCTCTTCATCTCTTAGATTCTTGTGTCTCCGCCTTTCATCCATCAATTCTAGTATATCCTGAGTGATCCACGGTTTCCTACCTATTCTTTCTTTCCTACCAATGTTTTCTTCTGCGGATTTTATTTCATTCTTCAAAAGTGCCCATTCGTCTGCAATTGAAGTTTGTTTAGGGGTTTTGATTAGTCCTTCCTTTATACTCTTCTTGAATCTTTCGTTTACATCTTTTACTTTCAGTCTGTCTATTGCCCACCTTTTTGGCTTTTTACTTTTCTTCAGTTTCTTCAACTTTAATCTGCATTTCATTACAACCAGATTGTGGTCAGAGTTTATGTCAGCACCAGGATATGTTTTACAATCCAAAATCTGGTTTCGAAACCTCTGCTTGACCATAATGAAGTCGATTTGGTAACGCCCTGTATCTCCTGGTCTCATCCATGTGTATATTCTTCTATTGTGGTTATTGAATAAGGTGTTAGCTATGACCAACTCATGTTCGGTGCAGAATTCCATCAGCCTGGTTCCTCGATCATTCCTTTCACCTAATCCGAAATCTCCTACTATCTTCCCTTCTCTCCCTTTTCCTACCACAGCATTCCAATCTCCCATTACTATAACATTTTCATCACCTTTGATATACCTCAGAATGTCATCTATTTCTTCGTAGACCTTTTCAACATCCTCATCATCAGCTTGACTGGTAGGCATATAGACTTGTACCACTGTGGTGCACGTAGGTTTAGTATTGATTTTTGCTACAATAATCCGTTCACTGTATTGCTCATAATATTCCACCCGCTGTCCAAGTTTCCTACTCAGTGAGACCAACTCCTGCTTGGCCATTGTTTGATTTAGTGCTAATGACCCTATAGTCTCCTGACCAAAAGTCCTGTTCTTCCTGCCAGCGCATTTCACTAATCCCAACCAAATCCAACCTCAACCTATCCATTTCCCTTTCTAAGTTTTCTAACTTTCCACTTCCTAGCAGACTTCTAACATTCCACGCTCCGATCCGTAGAATGTCAGATTTCCTCTGTCACTTCTGTGATGTTAACCCCCTCTCGAGTAGTCCCCACCCGGAGATCCGAACGGGGGACTAGTTTACCTCCGGATTGAAATTTTACAAGGGAGGAGGCCATCATCACATGTAATTTTGCATAGAGAGGTGCATATCCTCGGGAATAGCATTACAGCTGTAGTTTCCCGTTGCTTTCAGCCGTGCAGCAGAACGCAGTGATTAAATGAATGTGTTACCGCTCACAACTCGGATGGTGTCGAGAAGAAGTGAGCGGTGATGTGCAGAGTCAGACTATAGAGTCCCTCTGGTGAGAGTTATTATTATTACTACTATCAGAATAAATGAATGTGTTCCCGTTCACGACTCGGACGGTGTCGAGAAGAAGCGACTGGTGAGCGGTGATGTGCAGATTCAGACTATAGAGTCTCTCTGGTGAGAGTTATTATTAATACTACTATCAGAATAAATGAATGTGTTCCAGGTCACGACTTGGACGGTGTCCAGAAGAAGCGACCGGTGAGCTGTGATGTGCAGATTCAGACCATAGAGTCTCTCTGGTGAGAGTTATTATTATTACTACCATCAGAATAAATTAATGTGCCATACGTGCCATCTAACATAAATATCTTCATGTCTCTTCCACTACACATTCAACACTCAACTTAAGGAAGGAAGGTATACAGTGGCGCAAAATCAAGAGATGCACAAAGATTGAAAAAATGACTGAGTCCCGGGTACTCAGTGTATTAAGGGTTAAATAAGTAATAAGTCATCTAATTGTGAGTTGTAAACACACTTATACCAACAGCTGTTCTGAGTGTTTATATATACCTACGCAGTAGTTAATTCTAACAATATAGGCTACCTGGTTGTTTTTTTTCCTCTTAATACTGTACCTTATCTATAATTTACTACATGTAGGCTACAGTTGCGATTATCGTTTACTCTAATTGGACCAATAATTTATTGAGGTATTGCGAATTATTGAGCATACCATCCTTGGGGCTACTGTTGAAGTACAGGCACCAGGCTGCTGCCATCCTGAGGTGCCCTCCTGTCTGCGTCACGCACGGTAAGCCAATGAGAGCGCAGCCGGCGGGAATGACCCACCTAATATACTCTTAACTACCTTGGGCCAATATAGTGAATACTGCTCTACATACAAATAAAACCTAACCTGGGGCTCACACCCCAGACCCCCTTGCTTGTATCGCAATCATTGTTTGCTGGTTCTATTCCCGACGAGGAATATAACTCAGGCACCAGGCTACTGCCATCCTGAGGTGCCCTCCCGTCTGCGTCACGCACGGTAAGCCAATGAGAGCGCAGCTGGCGGGAATGACCTACCTAATACTCAAGGTAGTTAGGGGTGTTCGAAAATACATGACTCATATACTCTTAACTACCTTGGGCCAATATAGTGAATACTGTTCTACGTACAAAACAAACCTAAACTTTTATCGACAACTTCAAAAAAGCTATCCCTTCCATATGTACCATGAACAACCCCCCCCCCCCCCCCAAAACCCAAGTATTCTTCATTTTCTTACCCCTATTATATTTCCTTTTCCCAAAACAACTCTCATCAATTTCAACCACTGCCCCCTCTCCCCCAAAGAAGACCGGTCACGAACCCACGAAGACCAATCTTCCCTAGCCAAACAAAACCAATCTACTACTGTCACTTTTGAAATTCCTAATTAATGCACAGCTAAATGTACAGGCATTCTCCTACAAAAAAATTAGCCAACGAAAGGATGTTCCTAATTGATAAACGTGACCGAGCAAAACAGGACCCGTTTCGAATGGAATGCCACACTTTGCATTTGCTACACCGCCACATTAGACAATCCAGACTTCTGCTAGCAACAACTTTTGTGGGCAACATCAGTTTACCCCATTTCGGACAAGAGTACAGCTTCACCCATTCTTAAATTCGAATTGCAAGATCTCACGATGTTCACCCTTCAAATTCAAATTGCACAATAAGAATAATATCTAGAAATAAATGACTTGCCCATTTAACTTCATAGAGTACCTACAGCGGCCAACTTGATTACTTTTAGACTTCCTGCCAACACACTACCAAACACCAAAAAACACAAACAGCATCAAAAAACCATACACATTACACCTAGACTTGTTTCCGCAACACGTGGTGTGTTCAGGCCAACATCTCACGGTACACTAAGCGGTAACAATATGGCGGACAGTAGCCAGAATGTTCAAAGACGTCGAACATATGAGCATCAACATGAACACGTCATAGGTGACATCACCGAGGTCACTAAAATTCCACTAAAAGCAAGCAATCGCAATCTATACTTGAGCCGCCTTCAGTTAGGAACCATCCTGGAATTTGTCTGGAGTAGAAGTGAGAAACCACCGAAAACCACTTCTAGGGCAGCTAAAGTTGAAATTGACCCATCTCTTTCCTCATGAGGCTGAGTGTACCCTGTTCCAACACTCTTAACCATAATTACATCTATCTAATAATGTTATATATTATCACTAGCAACCTGACCCGGCTTCGCCCGGGAACAGTTATGAATGCATTACATGATATGCACTTTTTTTCCCCCAATGTCAATGAAAAACGACCAATATCCGTTTAACATCTTGGCATGAAGGGTTAAACTCACTGACTGGACTATTAATTATATTATCATGGAGATGCATGTGCAACAAATTCTTGTCAGACGTAATTTAAGAATGGCGAGGTGCATGAAACACAAATCCCCCTTCCGTCCAATCTTAACTTGACTGTGAATTTTGTGGAATGAAAAGTTCGCAATCGAAATGAAGGAAAGCCGAGTTGCACTTCCAGGGAAACTCCAAACACAACCACTCTTCTCTAAAGTTTTTAAATCAACAAGACTCGACAGTTTGCTGCTGGCGGTATCTGGGGCAATAAGCTCGTTCGCTATCTAAGCTGTAACTGGGGTGAGAGAGTCGCTCCTAGGTAGCTCGTAAACTGTCTCCTCAGTCACTGAATGGAGATTGTTGGAAGAAATGAAAACATAAAATCACTTATAGTAGGCGATGTATTGTAGAGATATGCTCTCCCGGGCTTTTTTTGTATAACTTTTCATGCTGAACAATTCTTACACTCTTAATATATAGATATTTTTAACGGTTTGCCCAGCGCAAGTTTAAAAGCGCATGGACGCCAGGTCTTTTTTTCTCCGACTTTTCCACTGAAATAGTTACTGCTCGGCTTCCTTTGAACATCAATAAATTATTTTGTACAGAAATCATCCTCGAGATATTCTTTACATAATGGTGAAAACCGCATCAAAATCCATCCAGTGGTTCTCAAGTTTATCCGTAACATCCAAGAATCGGGGACTTTGTTTTATACAAGTAGAGATTACTTATGCATATCTAGTAAATCACTGTTTTCCAACTGGCATACTTATTTTGTATTCGGTTTTTCCTTGTTATCATCTCTGTGGGCAGCCTACTGATTTGTGATAGAAATATTCATGTGTGATGTTTCAGAAAATTTACTGCGCTCGATGATTAATTAAGCCAATTAACAATTGGGAAGGACTCCATTGAGAAGTGTTATACGACCAGTCAGGCAGAACTCAAGAGACTTGAAAACTTACATGAAAAGTTACGGAAGGAAAGGCGAGAATCCAGTCATGAACTGGAACAGTACCGAACCTGGGCACAACGTGTCATTAAAGAGAAGGAGAGAATCATCAGTGAGTGAAGGGCTGAAAATTCAGGTAGGTAAAACAATTTTCAGCTTAGTGCATTGATACATGTGGGGGTAAATTTACACCTCATGACATTGTTACTTTACCACCTTATTCTAGACGGTTAAATTCTCCCACTAAGCTTGCCTGATTTATACCTCTTTCTTCTTGGGCCATTACCCATGTCTCTGCAACATTATGATACAGGGTGTCGAGCGATACGGGAAATGTGGGAAATATACGGGAATTTTAGTTACATGGGAAATCTTGAAAAGTATCATAATGCCAGACTTCTTAGCCCCCGAACGCTCGGTAGAGTCCTCCCGCTCAGCCTTCTATTTCGCCTGCAGACCGCTCTGCCACCCGCAATTTGTGCCACCGATAGAGCGCTAAGCGGGATGAGAACCCAGCCAACGTCGAATGCATGCTTTGCCTGGCCGACCGCCGCCCGTACCCTCTCCGCGCAGGGCTGCGAGCACTGCGCTTGTTGCTGACAATGACACACAGGAATCAGTTGCATTTTTATTCACAGAGGAGACCTGGGTTTCTCGACAAAAGCAGCCCTGAAAGAAGCTAACAGCTCAAGATCTCAGAAAATTCCAGACGCGGATGTGCTGCAATTTCGCACCATCTGCCGAAAACTGTACATTCGTATCCTCTGTCTGAAAAAATCAGGGGTCAACTCCTGCTCACAAGATGGCCCATGCTGTTTCTTGTGTCATACCTGCCAACTTTTACGGTTTATCCGTAAAATTTACGGAAATTGCAGCATTTTACGGTTTTACGGATGAACGGTGTCATTTTACGATTTCGCGGACAAAAATTTGAAAAGATAATTTACATTCGATAATACCGCCCACTTCCGTACAATCGATTGTTTGCGTGGGTCGAAGGCAAGTCCACGATAGTCGATAACTCGTTCTTTGATATGATTCGTACTTTTAACCGTGTGATGTTTGTGTCTTCATTGTAATTGAATTTGAAGCCGGGATAACCGTTCTTCCATGTGAATCTTAGGTGTCGACAGGCTCTGCTTCGCATATTCTTTGTTCCGCTCCGTTCACTCGTTGCGATTTAAACCATATTCATTGACCACGTGAGTTGTTCATTGTTCGCGAAGTTTGGCGTTCCTTGAATGTTTTCGTCTTTTAAGGTTATGGCATATTTTAATGAAGCGTTCGAGTTTTTGTGCTATAACTTCGTGCTTCGCAGTTTCCTGTATTCCTTGGACTAATTACATTCGTTCCACCTGTGTGTGTGTTTTTTATTTCTACCATGTGCATATTCTTTCTTCACGTTGACAGTGACGTAATTAGGGCCGAGTGTCTGTTTACTTCCTTTTTGGTGGAACACAATGTGCCCTTAAGTGCGGCTGATCATGCTGGTGCTTTATTTAAGATGTTTCCCACATCAGAAGTTGCAAAGAAATATAGTTGTGGTCGCACGAAAACGACATGCTTTGTAAATAAAATGGCAAAAAATGCATCATCTGAAGTTGTTAAGTGCCTTCAGAACGGACCGGATACAGATAAATCCCTTTTCTTTCCATCAGTGAGAAACTACTTTTGTACTGCCTGTGACTACATCATCAACAAGTTTCCACTCAAGGATGATGTGTTCAAGTATGCTCAAGTTGCTAGGTTAGACAAAATTGAAGATGCACAGTTTTCTTCCATTCGTTTTTTCTTGGAAAAGTTTCCTATCATGTTATGCAAGGAAGAGAATGAAACTACAGATGAGGTGGTGAATGAGCTTCAGAGGCAGTTCACAGTTCTTCAGGTAGATGACACTTCGGCTGCACATCATGATGCTACAAGTGATTCCAGTTGGGCACAAATATCAAGAATTCGTGGAGCCGATAGACTTCTTAAGTATAACCGAATTTCTAGAGTAATGCTCTCTGTTCTCACCATACCCCATAGCAATGCAGAATGTCAACGTGTTTTTAGCCTTGTGAAGAAAAATAGAACACAGTTCAGGTCATCCATGTCCAATGAATCTGTGGAGTCTATTTCTATTTTGAAGACCAGGAGTTCTGGTCGCTGTTATGACAAAACATTTTCTCATGACTTTTTGCAGGAAGCTAAAAAGACCACAACCATGACTTTAAAGTCGAACTAGCATGTGATTTGCAGTGTGTATTATATTATTTCTTGCCTGTGTTACGTTAAACAAGTTTTATTGTGTAAAGCCTTTTTCAATTATCGTATATCAGCTTAATCTATCAAGGAAGTCCTGTTATCTATGCTCCAAACCAATATTCACCACGCCTGCTGCTGATTAACATGGATTTCTTCTGGATTGTTATGTTCATCTACAAATTATGTAAGTAGATATGATTTCATTGAAGTATCCTGTTTAAAGCATGAATTATTGTATTTTGTAGCCCAGAAGTATTATTATTTTCGTCAAGCCGGGGGTATATCGAAAATCGTTCGATTTTTTGTCGCGCGTGAGTTTTACTGATAGCCCTTTTCAAAAGTTGGCAGGTATGTTGTGTAAACCCTATAGGGTTCGCTGTGACTCCTAAGTTGGCCGATGTTAGGATCGTCATTGCCCGGGAAATTCTTTGTAATCAGAAGAACTTGCTTTCTGGCGCAATAGCTGTCCGCACCAAGAGCAGCTACTCCGCACTTCTGAGACTGCCCTCCGTCACTGCGCGTTTGAAGCAGTTCGACGGAATAGAGCCACGGCTCGACGTGCTGTGGTCTGAATTAGTGGGTTCAGCACCTTCCTCAGTTCCTGCCAAAAACGATCTCGCAAGCTTCGTTAAAATGATACTGATTTTGTATCACAGCAATGCAACTCTAGAGAGAAGTTTCTCCCTCAACAAGGAGTGTATGGTAGTCAATTACAATGAAGCAAGTCTGATTGGCATGCATACTGTTCAGGACGTTGTGATGGCAGCTGGCGGAGTAGAAAAGATAACCGTGAGCAAGAGTCCATACTGCACGAAACTCCTACGCCGTGTTAAAGGAAGCAACAGCTAAGGTGGCGGTCGAAAGAAAAGCCATGAAAGATCTCCAGGAATTGACCACAAAAACAACAAAGAACACTATATTGGATGACGCCCCTTCTGAAGCAGAGAAAATTGAAGAGCAGATGAGTTCCCTAGTGAAGCTTTAAGTTAGATTATATTGTTTGTTTTATCTTATTTTGTGTGACTCAAGTTCGTAACAACAATCTAGTATTGACAAAGTGACTTATTTTATTTAGTGTATGACAGGCCTCCAGTTCCTATTCAGAAATTAGTACTGTCAAAAGAACTTAATTTTGTGCAATTTATAACTGAAGTTCCTAGTAACAATCTTGTATTTGTCAAAGTGACTTATTTAATTTCGTTTTGCATTATTTTATTTTCTATTACCTACTTTGATAAAATAAATCTAAATTAAAAGGTATTTGCGGCGTGTCGCGTGTGGATTTTTACTGTTATTAGCCTTTCCATGGTCTTCTTTCACAGGGGAGATGCACATACCAAATTGTTTAAAGTCCGTGTAAACACTCACTGCAAATGCGTCACACATGCATAGTTTTCAAAACCTACAAAAAATATCTCGCACCTCTCGACATTTTACTATCAAACACCCATCACCAACATGTGGCTTCAAGATACACCACACAAGTGACAGAATTCTTCTCGTATAGGCAGGCATTGTTTCAGTCGCTTATTAACCAATGTCTGTGTCGGTTTTCCTTTCCCTGTTTCGTTACTTTTACTTTGCCGAAGTTCGACCGGAAGACTGGACACATCCCGTACAGCATGTACAGAAAGAAATACAGAAGGCAGTTTGTATATTGTGGTGGATGAAATGATTATTAACCTCGGCAATTTATTAAGCTCTGACGAAGACAATGATGGTAGTGATGATATGGACAGTGAAGGGTTGGAGGGTGTCAAAGAAACCCTTGCCAAGTGACTGTGTATAATTTATTTATTGGTGTCAGTTCGCTTGTGTCAATCGATAATAGAGCACAAGCTATTTTTTCTCGTCATAGTGTTCAAAATAACCCCCTGTCATTCAATAGCCTACAACTCGACAATGTAAAACCACGGCAATAATATCGCCAGAGAGGGGCTTGTTCGAGTGCTCAGTGCTAAATATGTACTTTACCTGAACTTTACTTTTGTTTATCACGAAAGCTAATATTAACCGTAGAGAGTCGTGATTCAGTGAATGTGCATAGTGTTATCTGTCAACTACTGTAGTAAGCTGTGAACGACCTCCACTCAGACTCTTGTTTCATATTAAAGGAGAATCATTGCATGGTGAGTGTTTTTATACAGCGAGTCCAGTTTGTATGTATCGGAGACCGTCGTTAGCCCGCTCGCCCACGGCACGAGCCTGTCTCCCGCCACGCTTTTGCCGTTATGCGGCGCCCGCGAGGCACTGACTCATTGAGTATAGGAATTTGTACTTACCTAATTCACAGCTGGTGCTGAAAATGTTCGCCATTCACTGCTACACATCGCTGGCACCTTTTTATGAAACTGGCATTTACTCTCTCAAGTTCCTCAGCACCGATTGACTGTATTTCAGCTGTAATATAGTTAATAAGCTCATTTATAATGTGAGGGTTTCTCGCATACACTCTATTTTTAAGCGTCCCCACAAATAAGTCACATGGTGATAAGTCTGGGCTTCGCGGGGGCCACACGTTCCGACTTATAATCCTAGTACCAAAAATGCTGCGCAATTCTGTCATGGATGCTTCGTCATTGTGATTAGTGGTAGAATCTTGTTGAAAATAAGTTGTCAATCGCTCTCCATAAGTCAGTTCGTCAAAAAAATTGGTCAATGATCACATTGAAGTACTAAGTACAAATTCCTATACTCGATGACTCAATGCTGTGCGAGCGCCGCAAAACGGCAAAGTGCCTGGCGGGAGACAGGCTCGAGCCGCGGGCTAGCGAGTGTCTCAGATACATACAAACTGGACTCCCTGTATTCATTAGCTGTAGAGTGTTCGCCCTCTTTGTCGTATTTATTGAATTGAATACCGATGATAAAGGTATCATAGCTTCGGTGTGTAATTTATTTATTCATCTAATAGTATCGTATTTCTCTGTTTGAATGTCCTCGGCGTTGACTCAGGATCGTCTTTTAAAATATATTACGTATAATTGTACAGAAATAATTTCTGAAGTGTAGCGCTGCGTATTATTCGAATCAGTTGATTTACAACAACACTAAAAACTGAGCAACACAGCTCAGCTGTTCCAAGCTCCCAACATATCCTTCGTGTTGTTTCCTTCGAAATACAGGGTATAGGTGAGAAGCATGCTCTGAATTCTTGCCGTCTGGCGGTTAGACGTAGGGTCTTGTTATGTGGCGACCTTGGGTTGCGGACAGGAAAAGCAGGGCAAAGTGACAGGAAGACTAACACTACCGAATGCGCGGGGTTAGCAATACTGTATTTGTCCCATAATTTAAGAGTGTAATAGCAGACACACCTCCAATTTTAATACAAAATCGTGATCTAAAAAGGGTTAGTGGGTGGGTAACATCTATTACTACATGACCCCCAAAATTATTACCGTATTAGTAGTGTAGAAAATTGTATCGCCTTGTTCCGGGCTCCTATAGGGCTTACATTTTCTTTCGATCTTTTATTTGCCATGCATTACCAGCATCCGGTTTAGTAGTCAGGTAATGGAAGCAATGGGAACTGTGTACTACAATATTTTCCTTGCATGTAACTATGCAAATTATTGTTGTTAGGAGAACGTAAAATATATCAAGAATGATATGATCTTCAGCTGTGTGCAGTGAGAAAGCTCTGCATGTGTTCATTCCTTATGTATTAATGATGCGAAATGTCAGGTAACGTTGTGTTGCATAGGTACAACACTCGTGGTCTCTAAATGGTGCACATTTTCCCGTAAATTTACAATAGTTTGTTTGAATTGCTTATAAGATCGTGACAAAGAAAGTGTTTCTCCAATTGGATGATTGTATTTAACTGTATGCACGTCGTATAATCATGGCAAGGTGTTTTTTTTTTTCTCTTTTCTCATAGAGCAACATTACATAGTAGTAGGCACGCAGCTTTTTGTATTTAGTTCTCTGGCAACTTTTTTTAAATTATTGACTAAAATATTTCTAAATTCAGACAATCCATACCTCCATTAGGATTCGGGTTCCATAATTCATGCAAAATGAGGTTCGTTTGTTTGTGTAATTGAAGTCATAAACCCCCCCTAACCCATTTAGTGATTACCGTATAGTACTTCACGTAGACTGGGATGCAGATGTAAGTGAGCATTTTAAAGAAATGTCGCCAGTTGTTTGGTTTATTAACTTACGGTAATATTTTCCATAATTACTGAAAACTAGGCACGGTTGGATTTTAAGATGGAACCCCATGTGCTATCAAATATCGCTTTCTTGCAATACCTGGAATATGTATATAATTGTAAAATGATTATTGGTTAAATAAGTGTTAATAGATAGGCTATTATAATTATAATGATTAAATAAATATTAAAGAAGAAACGACGTGTAGTTAGAAAATTTTAGGCCTACCGGTATGGCGAATAGCCTATAACTCCTAGATTCCGTCACAATTTAGCATTTCAACGGGTCACGTTAATTCATAATATACTAATATAACAACGGGATAGCAAATTATAATAATATTCTCACATATAACATATTTAATTTGCACCAACTTATTGTAGTCTAAGATATGTTAGACCACTGCCGTTTGAAATATGCAAATCCCACACTTTGGAGGCAAGCTGATTAGGAGACACTTGTCTTTGGAATATTCATGAAAGGCCAACCCTCTAGTTCTTATTTCATAAATTGAACGCTTAAAAACAAAACCACAATCCGAAATAATAAAGATGATAATCACGAAGGAGCGATTCATAGCCAATGAAAATCAAATGGAGATTCGCCGACCGGAAGTTTGCTATGCATAAGCTTCGGTGCCATTTTAACTCGAAGCTCTATACGGTTACGGTACCATACAATTCAGTCACTTCCCGTAAATATTTATTATGTGACATTCTCTACTCTCTCAGCCCAAACAGTCATTTATATCAGCTCTCCTCAGGTAAACTGTATTTTATGTGTGTTCGTAGCATCTTGTCCCATCTACGAAAGAGTTCGCATGCGCGCGCTTTGCACACGCTATGAATTAAGCTTAAATCTCGCCATCACCAGTGGGCTGCGGAAGTATCTCCATAAATGCAGTTACACTTATGCCAGAAAATCTTGATTCGCGCTTTAAGGTTCATTTTTCAGCCATTCAGTAAGCGAACTCTAGTCTTAGACAGTTCTAAAATATACGGGAATTTAAAAACAGGTCATCGCTCGACACCCTGTGATCGTATTGAAACAAAATAACATTTATATGTGATTTCTCTTCACATCCTCAATCCACATCAGGCCCCTCACACCCGGGTGAAATTTTCCAGCTAGCTGCAATTATATAATCTTGTTATTTATTCACTCTCTCAATTTACTGGAATTTTTTAACAATCTCTAGTGGTTCTTCCTGTACTGTTATATGTCCTGTTGTTACTCATCTCTCTAGTTTTTATTATATTTGTATATAATATTTTATATTTCATCTTCACGTTTGGCCAGCAGCATGTTATCAGCAAACAACCATGTTTTCCATGTTTATCAACTGTACCTTCTCTTGATATTGTGTATCTCATCCACGACTATGAGAATTAGAAGTCGTGATGGCACACTGCCTTGTTGACCAGTCTTACCTATTTTTGTTCATACTCGGCATGTACAATTGTTCAAGCAAAGAAAGAACAAGGGTGCTCTTAGTAGCTGCACTGTTTTACCTTCTCTCCCTTTTTCCTTCCTTCCTTCCACCCCCGTCCCTCCCTCCTCCCTTAGCCAAAGCTAGTTCTGGAACTGTGCATTGACTAGGCGGAGTTCCTTTTACAGGTAATGCACATCAAATTAACCAGTTCACTCTGTGAGTGGTTCAAGAAAATCTGCATACATTGACCTTTCTCAGATGACTTAATATTCAAGTCACACATTTTCGTACAGTTCACAATGTTGTTCACTTCTATAATTTCCACGTGCATTTTAATAAGCATATCAATACGTCTGCTCACTTCATGAATTAAGAAGGTTGTGGTGTCATAAATCATAGCTTTTCCTCTTCTGTCTTCATTAACAAATCAGCGATCATAGAAACTTTGAACAACTACTGTAGTATGTTCCAGAAAGATAATGATGGTGCCAAAATATTACCGTACTCAATTACTCAAAAAATGTTCATTATTATAATTTAAAAAATATAAATAAAATTCTGATCTCTTGAAACCTATCAAATATAGCTTCATAAAACTGTTACTCCCTGAATTCAATGGCTTCTCGATTTTCATTCCTTTCCCCAGTACAACATTCCTCGGTGTTGTGCATCCATAAAACAAGTCTGCTTGTAACCTTCATGTAGTTGATTGATTGTCAGATGTCATATCTCTATGACCAAATTATTTGGACCTTGGACTCTAGGATCTCCATATTCCCATCGTGTAATATCTCGAGAAATGTTAACAGAACATGAACACAGGTTCTTATCTTTCATGCCTCAACATTAAAAGTGCTTCCAAATACCCAGGAAGAATGGAGGATTATTCACAACACAGTTTAAAATGAAGGTAATATTAGTAGTGTAGTGTAGATAATCAATTTATTAAGTCCCGATGTCTGGATTGGCTTGGTCATGTAGAGAGGATGAATGAAGTAAGAACACCAAGGAAGATATTACATGGAACTATGGAAGGGAAGAGGAAACGAGGACGACCGCGCAAAAGATGGCTACAAGACTCGGGAGAAGACCTGAGAACTATGAGTGTTGGAAGATGGTGTGATAAAACTCATAGAAGGGACGGATGGCGAGGAATCGTGAGAGAGGCCAAAGCCTACCCCAGGCTGTAGCACCAAGTAAGTAATTAAGTAATTAGTAGTGTACTGAATTAGTTCAAATCACGAGGACATGAAAACAATTGAAATGTCAGCTTTTTCCACTTCAAAAACCTGGCTTCTAAATCTTAGCCAAGAAATCTAATATTACTGTTTATACAAAAGTCTACAATGTTTTCTATGCTTGGCAATATTTGAAGGTAACATTGAATGTTTTGCAATAAATAAGTTAAGCTCAAATCATGACCGTAGAACAAAGAGGTTAGAAACTCTATCCCTTGTTCCTTGGCTAGCTTATTATTCAGCTTCTGTAGATTCACTTCTTTTCGAATGTCATCATTTCTCAGTCTCTCTCTCCTAGTCTCCTGCACCATAATCCTCAGGAATTTCATTTCGTTTGCCTGTATGCTACTTTCTTCTCTCCTTGTCATCGGCCAAGTACTGGATGAGTTAGCCGAGGTCGTTACGGCGTGGCTGCTGGCAGTCACTCACATCCGGGAGGCGAGGAGGTTCGAATCCCCCTGCCGGCAACCCTGAAGATGGTCTTCTGTGGTTTCCCAGGCAAATGTCGGGGTTGCTCCCTAACTATAGGCCACAGCCGCTACCTTCCAACTCCTCGTCCTGACATTCACATTTTCCTCCACAGACAACACTCCACATGCGATGGTACTTGTAGCTCACCCCATGGGTGTCCACATAGAAGCAGCTACTAACTGGCAAGCCCAACATGTCCTCGGACACCACCGGCACTAAAAGCCATACTTAAAATAACTTATAATAATAATTTAAAAAAACAATCGGCCAAGTTTCTGTTCCATACATCATTATTGTACATCACTTCTGTAGCCGTCAATGGTATGTCTTTATCCCAAATTAAACTTCGAACCTGGTGATAGAGCATATTCCCACAGTGTATTCTCTTGTTGATCTCCTTATCCAATCTTGCATTTACCATCTATTCACTTCCTAGGTATTTGAAGTGCTCTATTACTTCCAGTTCTACATCTCCAATTTTAACAATCCCTTTTCCTTCTATCTTTTCTCTTGTCATTACCATTGTCTTACTTTTCTCGACACTGATATTCATTTCCCGTTTCAAAATATTTTCCTTCAGTACATCCAACTGTTCTTGGACCACATTCCCTAATCAGAACATCATCAGCAAATAGAATTATGTTCATTCTTGTACCTGTGGTCCATCTTTTAGGAATACACTGGCCATAGGTGGTGTCATATGACGAATTCTGGATGAGGACAGATAAACTGCCGGTCGCACAACAGATCAAGAGCAGAAAGTGGCTCCTCAACAGGAGTTTAAGGAATTAAGTAAGTTGTACCTGTGTACGCTTCCTTTGTTGCCTTTAGTATATCATCCATCACCAGTATAAATAGCAATGGTGAGAGTACACTCTCTTGTTTTAATCCATGTTCCATTTCGAACCATCCTGTTTTACCTACTTGAATCTTTACACAGCTGCAACAATTACTGTCCCATACATCGCTTTTCTCATTTGTATTATTTCTTCTCCAATACCTTTCCAGGATTACCTTTTTCTGGAAAACGCAGGGAACACAGGGAATTTTAATTGCATAGAATAAACATAGTACAATATATTTCCGTCAATCGATACCAAACAAATTATGTTTAACTGTATTAACACTCACATTCGTGGACATGTTTCGGGGCCATGCTGCTCCCTTCTTCAGCAACTTCATCTCCTCAATGTAATCGTGCGTTCTCAAGGAGATTTCATTATAAAAGATGCTCACACAATCAAACATTAAAAACAATAAAAACAATCTTAAAAACACTATATTAAAAATACACATACGTATAAACTTATACAACTATATCGAAACTCAGAATGTCTGTCACCCTGTCCATGTAAAATAATAATTCCTCTTTTACGTTGAAGTTGGTCCAATCGACTGTTTTGGTCTTAGGTATCAATCACTGTACATATTACGGAGTGACCGGTCCTTAAAATTATAGTGCTTGATACGAAGAATGGAACATGAACCGGTCCATGCGGTAATTTACGGACCATGATAGATATAGTAAACTGCCAGTTTCAGTTTGCCAGTGAGCAAAGCAGACCAACGACAACACATCTGTTGTATATCCTTCAAATAGTGAGGTGTTACCTCCAGCGTCTTCAAATCTACGGTTGTTGAACCAAAATGACAAAGTTTTAAGCAAGTAACTTCCATTCACCCATAGCCACAAGGATTTTTTACAAGACACTTGTACAATGGGTCCTGTGTTTGTATTGTGATTTCAACGACGAAGGGCCTATGTCCTGAACTTCTGCACATAGTCGAATTCTTTAAGTATTTTATGTCCATTTTTAAATAACTTCAACGATTGTAAAAAGATATTTTTGTTTTTGTTTTTTAACAAGGTCAACACATAGACTGCCATATGAAAATCATTAATGTGTTTTGACTGAAGAAGGCTCACAGAGCCGAAACATGTATCAGATAGTGTAAGGACATCGTATAAAAACATTTTTGTATTGTAAAGTGGATGTATAAGGATTACAACGCTACCAAGAACTACATTTTCCAACCACCCCGAGCCGAGAAAACGTTACCTTACAAAAATGATAACAACTTTGTTTCTTGGACACACAAAATTGTGAAATTAATAAACCAGTTATACAACATTCCAATGTATATTGTGTTAAAATTTGGATTCGATGTAATGACGGGTTTGTGAGATAATAATTCTTAAATGTGACGCATGGTTGAAACACGCTTAAAAACGTGCACTATTTGTGTTCCAACTGCGATAAAAAATATTAAAATATAAATTAAAAATTCCAAACCTACATGAACTAACGTAAAATAGAACGACGAAAATGATGTTATATTTTATGTAGGTCTATTGGTTACTTCACAAACAACCTTCAAACTCGAGTGCACATAATATTTTGGTCGACAGTAATCACCTCGATCCTTCAAGAATCATGTCTAGACCATCGTACCAAGTATTGACACTTTCATTCCCATACCGTAGGTCAGCTAGATTGGTAAGATTGAAAATTTGCATAAAACAGCTGATAGAAAATTATAAAAAGGGAAGATTTTATGTTAGTGATGGTAATATTTTAATGTGTAAATTGTGTAATCAGCGCCTGGAGTGGCAAAAGAATACGATGCATTATATAGTTGGTTTCTGTTCGTTCACACGTATTTTTCCTATGTATTAGCCATTTTAGTGCTTACTGACAAATTATATTGTATAATGGTGTAGTTATCACTAATTCTAAATACCCTGAACTCCACTATAGCATTTTAGAGATCATTACGGTATGAGTTTAGAAAATATATTTCTTATCTTTCTGGGAGATCAACAGTGGATCTCATATTTTCAGTGAGACAGCTCCAGGAACACCACTACGAATTTGGAGAGGATCTGTTGATGGCCTTCCTGGACATCGAAAAGGCCTATGATAGTGTGTGTAGGGAGAAGGTTTGGAAAGCAATGGAAAACATGGGAGTGGAAAAAGAGACTGTAGGCAGAGTGAAGGAGATGTATTGTGGAAGTGTGAGTTGTGTGAAAGTTGGAGGGGAAAGAACAGACTGGTTAAGACAAATGAGTGGCCTGAAACAGGGTAGTGCGCTGTCACCCCTTCTCTTTATTGTGGTTATGGACGAGGTAATGACACGGATAGCAGGAAAGATAGGAGAAGATAAGATGAAAGCAATGGTGTTTGCAGATGATCTCATGGTCTGGGGAAACAAGGAGGAGGAAATTCAGGAGCAACTGAAAGCTTGGGAAGAAACAGTGGGAGAGTACGGATGGAAGTTCAACATCAGTAAATGTGAGATCCTGCTAACGACCAGGAAAAAGGACAGACCAATGAGTGGGATAACACTTGGAGGTGGACAGCTGAAGAAGGTGGAAAGTCTCAAGTACTTGGGAAGTATAGTGGAGGAAAATGGGAGAAATGACAAAGAGATTACGGAACGTGGCAGACAGGCAGAAGCATTAGGAGCTTAGTGTGGAATAAAGATGTCCCACAAAAAAGCAAGGAAGTGTTATACAGAAGCTACTATATCCCGATACTGACCTATGCTTCAGAAACGTGGACAATGAAGAAAAGAGATATAAGCTGAATACAGGCAGGTGAAATGAAGTTCCTGCGAAGTAGGATCGGAATAACAAGAAGAGACAGGGTGAGGAATGAAAAGGTCAGGGAAATGGTGAAAGAGGAACCCTTACAAGGTAGGATTGAGACATCAAGACTGAGGTGGTATGGACACTTAAAGAGAATGGATGAGAAGAAGATTCCCAAGAGGATACATGAGATGCAGATGCAGAAGAAACGACCAAGGGGAAGACCAAGAGATAGATGGCTGAAAGGAGTGGAGGAATGTGTCAAGAAGAGAGGCGAGGACTGGACCAGAGTGACAGCGGAGAGGTGGTGGGAAGAAAGAACTAAGTGGCGAGGCTTATGTTCCAAACAGACCCAGCCTGGGGCTGGAAACTGTACAAGATGATGATGATGATGATGATGATTTCTTATCTTACGAAATACTTTAGGGGCTGAAGAAGCCCAATGTGTTCTCAATCAATGCATCTTATTTGGGATTATACGTTGCTGCACTTACTTTAACTAGGTGAGATAGGTTGGTTGGTTCCTCTATTTTGGGGCTGCAACAACGCTGTCATGCAGCCCCGCGTACTTTGGATGTGTGTAGAATCTGCCTGATAACCGGTGTTAATTGTGATGGCTGTATTATTGAGTGTTATCTGTAATTCAGGTAAGGACTGCAGACAGACAGTTTTAAGTAATTCCTACTTTTGCTACGAAATGCTACAGTCAACGACACTTAGCTGCAAGCTTGGCTAATAGATGCCACCGCAACCAGAACCTGGCGGTGAACGTTGGAACTTAAAAGCGTTAATCAAATTCAACCTACAAATATTACCTTCACAAGAGTGTAGTTAGTGGAAGGTTCTTATACATCACGTAAATCTATGACATGGGCCCACCGGCTTTACTTCCCTCGGAAGGAAGGCATAGTGAGGGATTTTAACGCTCTTCAAAAATCCAACGACTTCGGCCGGGTTTGAACCCGCGACCTTGGGCATAGAAGCTCAGCATGCTACCAAATACACCACCAAAGCCGCCCAATATGAGATAGGCATGTAAATACAGCAATACTATTCCCTAATATGCAGCTTTAGTAGCCTACACACTGACCTATGTACATGCATAAGCTATTTCTCATTAATCACACCATTTGTGCGGGGTTTAAAATCGTAAGTATATTTTACTCCAGAATGATGACTTTATATTCCAATCATTAAATAATTTAAATATTGTTTCCTTTCAAGAAGGTAGATGCATAATTTTAAAAATGAAAGAGAACTATGTGAACAAGACGTCTTAATTACATCCATTACAACAAAAATAAAGACTATCAGGAAAGTACTGTAATTGTGAGACTAGGTCCTTGAGCAATGTGCATATACAGCCCTCTTTGTTATTGATGCATTCTCTACTACGTTATTGTACTCCACAGTACCTTTCAACTAGATTTACAGTGAGTTAATATTTCACTTAACTTCAGACCACAGGAGAACTATGTCTTAAACTCACTTAGGGGCAAAGTGGATATACTCTGCGAAATATATTGGCATGTATCTTTCTATAACATGTAAATACACCTGCCGGGCAACGCCGGGTAAAATAGCTAGTATCTATTATCAAGGACAGTGAAGAGGCCAAAAACTTTAGTCGGCAAGGACTCGCATTAAACCCCATTCCTATGATGATTTCCGCACGTATCGATAAAATTAATTGCAATAACATGACAGTTAAATAATGTTTTCTATATAACAAAGCCCATTTATTATAACCTATAGTTTTCATGAATTATCAACGGATCTTGTTCATAATATGAGTTACATGCAGGTTTCATATGTTTCAGACCCACTTCGAATTGAGAAAAGGAGAGAGCCTTCTGCAGTGGCTCTGAAGAAAAACATTATCGACAAAGAAATGGATCTGAGGTGCCTTCGGATCCAAACCCTGTTGGCGCAAGAAAGAGAACTGCACAGTAAGGGAGTCGGAGAGAGTAATTTGAAGCTGAAGGAGCAAAGACTCAGATTAGAGGAGCAGGATTTGAGAATCCCGGAACAGAGACTGAAAGTACGTTCTATAATAAATAAAAGTATTTACCGTACATAAATTTTCTTTTAATTTGTAGAAAATAAACAAATAAATAACAGGTGATGTTAATTAGCTTCAACAATAATTGAGCATGTATTGTTAAACTTGAGTAATTACAAAATGTTATAAGACACAAACAGGGCGGCCGTGTCTATGCATATTAAGGCTATGCCACTAATGCAATCTTTAAAGCAATGTAATTGAAGGGAGTGCTATGCACCAAATAGAGTAGTTCCTGCTATATTATTGGTCACAGACCTAGTTTAAACTCTTAACATAATTTATATAAAACTTTCAATTATTGCGAAGACTAGATTAAATGAGCAAGTACACGGTCTTTCATATAAAATAAGAGCGCCAAGCGGCGGCTTTGTTGACCGCAGCTGCGGTCACCTTGGCCGAGCTTGTGGCACGCCAAGGCCCCCTGCTTTAAGCGTGTGTACAATCCTATATGATGCAGCGGCCTTGCTAGCGTGTGTACAATGCTGAATTCTTACTTTAGTTAGTTATTGTTGATAAAACCGAAACCCCTACTTGTGCTAATTTTGTGAGTGATTTATTCGGAGACCTTTCAAGATTCTCGCCAATGTCATCTAGCTAATCCTCTGTTAAAACTGTTCGTGTGCGGCATGTTTTTTATTGAGCACCGAGCTAGTAGTGTCAAACTTATTTGCAATTATGTGAATCTGTGCTAGTGAAGGTGGTACTTCATCAGGAAATTGCTGAACAAATGCATCACGTACCCGCCGTGCCGACTCTTACTTAAAATAAATTTTACATAAAAAAATACGATGTTGCAATGATAACTGTCTCACCATGTTAGCACTTGAGGTTTAGACTGGCGACTGAAAACCTGCACGCTTATTGCAAGGTTAAGGTTGGTAATGTCAATCTGTTATTTTTATACAGTCCATCGGAACTTGGGGGGGGAGAACAGCCCTTGTATATACCATCAGGGTTGATACGCGACCGGGAAAACCGGGAGAACCGGGAAAAGTCAGGGATGTTTGTCGCGGTCAGGTAAAACCTGGAAAACCGGGAAAAGTCAGGGAATTTTGTAAAAAAGAAAAGAAAGAGGGAGAGAAAGAAGAAAGAATTATTAAGGTTTGACAGTTATTTTTTGGTTGGTATACCAAGATGTCTACTGGTAACGAAATAGTAATTAATTTTACAAACGGGTAACGAAAAGTAGCTAATTTTTATGTCTGGATAGCTGGAGGTAACGAAAATTCGCTGAGGTCGGTTTAAATCATTTAAACCCGCGCCGCTAGGCTCACAGATTGTGATGAAGCTAGTTTCACCCAAGTGGCGCCGATTGCGTAGACTTCCCCGTGCACGACCTCAAGAAAATGCGTACTGAGGATACCTTCAGTGGTACTGTATACATCGGTTCAACGTATATTTTCGGCATCAGGAAGAGAGTTTAATTTTGTGTGTAATGTTTTTCTGTATTATTCGGAAACATGACTTTTTGCGAGACGTTTATTCGCGATAACTTCCGAAACTCAACAGAAACCTCTCATTTCTGATATTGACCTCTAAATTTGGATATCTTAAATTGAAGTCCAGAAATAATGCGAAAAAATCGCTAAAATGCTCCGAAATACATAGACGACGGTATATTTTAAAAATCTATCCGTCTCGTAAATTTGCGACATCCATCATCATCATCTTGTACAGTTTCCAGCCCCAGGCTGGGTCTGTTTGGAACATAAGCCTCGCCACTTAGTTCTTTCTTCCCACCACCTCTCCGCTGTCACTCTGGTCCAGTCATCGCCTCTCTTCTTGACACATTCCTCCACTCCTTTCAGCCATCTATCTCTTGGTCTTCCCCTTGGTCGTTTCTTCTGTATCTGCATCTCATGTATCCTCTTGGGAATCTTCTTCTCATCCATTCTCTTTAAGTGTCCATACCACCTCAGTCTTGATATCTCAATCCTACCTTGCAAGGGCTCCTCTTTCACCATTTCCCTGACCTTTTCATTCCTCACCCTGTCTCTTCTTGTTACTCCGATCCTACTTCGCAGGAACTTCATTTCACCTGCCTGTATTCTGCTTATGTCTCTTTTCTTCATTGTCCACGTTTCTGAAGCATAGGTCAGTATCGGGATATAGTAGCTTCTGTATAAGACTTCCTTGCTTTTTTGTGGGACATCTTTATTCCACACTAAGCTCCTAATGCTTCTCAGAAATGCTTCTGCCTGTCTGCCACGTTCCGTAATCTCTCTGTCATTTCTCCCATTTTCCTCCACTATACTTCCCAAGTACTTGAGACTTTCCACCTTCTTCAGCTGTCCACCTCCAAGTGTTATCCCACTCATTGGTCTGTCCTTTTTCCTGGTCGTTAACAGGATCTCACATTTACTGATGTTGAACTTCCATCCGTACTCTCCCACTGTTTCTTCCCAAGCCTTCAGTTGCTCCTGAATTTCCTCCTCCTTGTTTCCCCAGACCATGAGATCATCTGCAAACACCATTGCTTTCATCTTATCTTCTCCTATCTTTGCTGCTATCCGTGTCATTACCTCGTCCATAACCACAATAAAGAGAAGGGGTGACAGTGCACTACCCTGTTTCAGGCCACTCATTTGTCTGAACCAGTCTGTTCTTTCCCCTCCAACTTTCACACAACTCACACTTCCACAATACATCTCCTTCACTCTGCCTACAGTCTCTTTTTCCACTCCCATGTTTTCCATTGCTTTCCAAACCTTCTCCCTACACACACTATCATAGGCCTTTTCGATGTCCAGGAAGGCCATCAGCAGATCCTCTCCAAATTCGTAGTGCTGTTCCTGGAGCTGTCTCACTGAAAATATGAGATCCACTGTTGATCTCCCAGGTCTGAATCCATACTGCTCCTCTCTCAATTTTCTTTCCACTTTGGCTCGTATTCTACTTTCTAATATCTTTTCATATATCTTGGCACAGTGAGGTATGAGTGTGACTCCCCTGTAATTTCTGCACTCCTTTCTGCTTCCTTTCTTAAATATTGGGACAATTAATCCTTTCTTCCAATCTTCTGGGGTCTTTTTCTCCTTCCATATCACCCTCATCACACGGTACAGCCACTGTTTCCCAACCTCCCCTGCTGCCTTCACCATTTCAACACTCACTTCATCCACACCTGGTGCCCTTCCTCCTTTCATCTTGCCTATAGCCATTTCAAGTTCTCTCCAAGTCAGGTCCTTTTCCATTCCTGTGTTGTCTTCTCCATCTTCCAATACATTGTCTACCTCCCTATGACCATTTGGATTCATCAAATCCTCAAAGTACTCTTTCCACACTGTCTTGAGTGCCTCTTTGTTGTGTACCTCATTTCCGCTTTTGTCCATCATTACCACATCCTCTCGCAGACCTCTTCTCTTACTTTTGACCATCCCATAAAGTACTTTCTTATTTCCTCTGCTGTCTTCCTCCATCATCTCTGTCCACTTTACCATCCACTTCTTCCTCTCCTCTGCGACAATCTTGTTTGCTTCTTTCTTCTTTATCTTATAATCTTCCCTTGTCAGATCAGTTCTTTCCTGGAACCACACTCTGAAAGCCTTGTTCTTCCTTCCCACAGCTTCTTTTACTCTCTCATTCCACCATGGTGTCTCTTTACACCTCTTTCTGTTGCTTGTTCTTCCACATACTGCCACTGCAGCTTCCACCATTGTGTTTTTGAATTGCTTCCATTCCTCTTCCCCTGTTTTAGGATTGTCTGTTGGCATCCTTTCCCTTATTATCTTCTGGAATTCTTCCTTGACTTCCTTTTCCTTGAGTTTCCATACTTTGATTCTCCTTTCCTGGTACTCTGTCCTCTTGCTATCCTTAACAACTCCCAAGTTCATTACAAGTATTCTGTGGTCGCTATCTAAGGCCTCTGATGGTATTACCTTTATATCTCTGACACTTCTCTTCATTTCCCAGTCGTACAGCATGTAATCTACCAAAGATTTCTTTGTTAAATCACTGCTGTACCACGTTACCTTGTGGCTTTCTTTCTTCCGGAACCAGGAGTTGCCTACCACTAAACCGTTTCTCTTGCAAAAATCCAGCAACTTTCTCCCTTCTTCATTCCTGCTACCCCATCCTTCTGCTCCCAATACATTTTCATATCCTTGCCTTTCACTTCCTACATGTGCATTCAAATCTCCCATGACAATGATGCTCTGCCCATTCAACTGCTGTTGTAGCTCCTCCTCAAAGTCTTCCTTCTCTTGAGCTGTACATCCAACTTGAGGGGCATATACCTGGGCTTTCTCCAGGCTTCTTCCCTTTACAGTTACTCTGATCTTCATGATCCTGTCACTTATTCCCTTTACCTCTTCCTTCATTCCATCTCGCACAACTACTCCTACTCCGCTGCTCCTTCCTTCACTGTTCCCACTCCAGTACAACCGGTACCCTTTCCTCAGTTCTTTGCGACCTTCTCCTTTCCACCTTGTTTCTGCCAAGCCCAGTACATCCAGTTTTCTTCTCTCCATCACATCTACAATCTCCTCCACTTTTCCTGTCAGTGTCTGTATGTTCGGTTAATTCGAAACTCCGTTATATGTCTATTTTCCTTCGAACGTTGGTTCTATTAGATATATAATCTAACCGGTTATCTTGAAAACTTGTATAATTTGAATTCGAAAGAAAATGTGCCTCTTGTCGTATTATTCGTTCAATCCTCTCTGAATCATTCGTAATATCCGATACCTACTTCGAACATTCATCCTCCAAAATCACATCCTCAAGACGGACGGCTGACCGCACGACTTGCCTGCGGGAATCTCGTCAAACGGACCGAGATCGACGCCAGTTGCGTCAAAGTCCTAAAACCCTTGCCCGGTCGCGAACTTGTGTCCACTAGGACTGCGGGAATCCTGTCGAAGGTGGTTGGGCACTCATCACAAAACATACCGAACCCTACTCGCCACTTTTCCCATTACCGTATACTTAAAAGTGTACGGGGAGCGATAAGTGCATCAACCCACTTAGAAATAACAGACTACGTAGCATCGCGATAATCATTTCTTCTCGTGATCCACCGTGAACTTCCAACCACAGCATAGGGACAGCGGGAATCACGGCGCCGACCATACAACATGTCCATAACTGCTCTTTAATTTTAACCATGCCCAACCTCGAGCTTGCCTCCGCCATTCTACCGGGACAGATAGACAGGCAGACAATCGTTGAACGGCCGGATGCGGTGCCGATTGCATAATATCGCGTTCTCAGTGTCCAACCGCGAGGGCAACGTGAATCTCGTAAAATGACCGAGAGCGGCAGCGATTGCGATACATCGCGATATTTTTCCGCATTCGATGACGAATACAACTGGATTCTTGTCAAACGGACAGCAAGCTTCGCCGATTGCGTAATAATACTCTATTTTTCCGTGCCCGACCTCAAGAACAATAGAAATCTCGTCGAACAACTAAAAGTGACACCGATTATGTAAATAGCGATTTTTCTCAGTGTTCGATCGTGAAAACGACAAATCGCGTCTAACGGCTGAGACCAGCGCCGATCGTGTAACGTCTCGATATTTCTCCGTACTTGACTGCGAAGACATGATTCGGTGACGATCACGTAACTTCGCATATATTTCGTGATCTTCCACGGAGACAAAGGAAATCTCCCCAAACGGCCAAGATCAGAGCAACTTCTTAGTAATCATAACTTCTCGTACACAAGGCGGCATATTAACTGAAGCAACTCATTTGATATTAATTATCTAATGTTAGAATAAAATGTATCAGTTGACAGTTTCTAGATACTTTTATTGTGATTGACTAGAAATTGAGAATTGGTGATTGATTGCTTTCCCCTCAGTTATTTTTTTAAATTGATGTTAGCAAATTAACATTTATTGTAAAAATGTGTTCCTGTTCTTATCGTAATAAACGTTACTTCTTATTACAGTAAGGAACTGTTGTTTTTTGTTTTTGTTAATTGTTTTTATGCTTTTAAAGAAACGCGTTAAGTCCGGTTTATATAATGAAACATTGCTCGGATATTTTTTATCACTATTATTTTCATCTACTACAACATTTCTCCTCGCGTCTAAGAATAGCCTTGCACAAATAATTGGTCTAAAATCAGTTTTTCTAACTTAATCTTAATCGATCATACAGAATAAGGTTTCCTCAAGGTAAATGCACTTCTGCTAGATTTGGAAAACCTAAGTAAAAGTGAGGTAAATGTCGTCCCTCTGGTTAATGAATTTTCTATTCTTTGCTCTGGAAAATCGGGAAAAGTCAGGGAAATAAACGACTCTGCGGTCAGGGAATTTTTTAAATTTTGGTCTGGAAAACCGGGAAAAGTCAGGGAAATTTGAAATCCTGAAAGCGTATCAACCCTGACCATGCGCGCGCTTTCAACACTACAGCAGGTGGCCGTGGCGCGCCACAAGCCCGGCCAAAGTGACCGCAGCTGCGGTTAACAAAGCCGCCGCTTGGCGCTCTTATTTTATATCAAAGACCCTGTATATCACATATTAAGAGTGCCTCAACAACACAATTAGAAATGACAAGAGTTACGATAGAAAAATCTAAGTTCTTATTGGGCACAGCAGTAATTGCTGAGAAATTTGAACTACCATTTGAAAATGGAAAAGAACACATATAAGGGCCTTAACGGCAACAGAATGATAGCTTGCAAGCCTTGTAAAATTACATTAGATTTGAGGTGTTTTAGCTTCGAGAGAAAGTTCCAACTTTCCATAAGTTACACAATGGGCGTTTATTTCAATAACCCCCCCCTTATGGGTAGGGGGTTTAGAATACACCCATGGTATACCCTGCCTGTCGTAAGAGGCGACTATAAGGGGAGACCTTGGCTATACTTGATGGACTCCGCATTGGTTTGTGGGTGGGAGGGAGCGAATACATCCACGGTAATCCCTGCCAGCCGTAAAAGGCAACTAAAAGGGTTTCTCGGATCGGTCCCCTTTCGAGGGTTTGACAGACAGCTCTAAAAGACATATTTCTATATGTGCGTGCTGTTAGGGGAAGGGCCACTTACGCGTGCGACTATGCTCCAATGCCTGTCCGGTGTAGGCCAAGCCAACATGTGGGTGCGCCATGAACACGTACAGTAGTATCTGCCGGACTACGCAGGTCCCCGCACAGCCGGATGTCAGAGCTGTAAAATCCAGTATATGCTGAGGGGTACATGCCGATACGGCAACGTAAAACATCGGACTCCCGGGCAATGTGTTCCGAGCTAGGCGGGCCTTGCCCTGGCTGGGTAGCACCTACTGTGACGGCCCGTGATCGGATGTCGGTGGCATTCGGGGAGGAGGATCTAGCCATGGGTTCTAAAAGAAAAATCCCCAAACAGGGAGGTCCAACACCCAAGTCTTTAACTTTTGATTCCCTACGGGGATTAACCCCTTGGGAACAGTCTGTTCGCGAAAATCTGGGTGCTAACACCCCCAAGTTTCTGGTTTCAACCAGAACAGATGGGAGTGATTTCATGCTGGATCTGTTTTGTTTTCTCCCCACATAGAAAGGGTCTATGGTGAGCTTAAGAAAGTGCAAAGGATGAGGGACAGTAGCTTGTTGCTCAAGACCAGGACTGGTAAGCAAGTTGAACAACTTTTGCAATGTGACCACTTTGGCGAGATCTCCATCAATTGCGTCAATACGGGGCAATATGACGATTTCAGTTCTCCACCGCTAAGACCTCGGTTGTCCTTTTCTGCCGAAAGCGCACTCTCCATCCCGATCCTGTGCTTTATCTGGAAAATGTAGCTTTGCCTGTTGTTGCTGCGTACCGGTTCCATGGGCTTCTTTTCGACCTGAAGTTACTGTGGGAGAAACACATGCGGTGTTTGAAAACTGCCTGTGTTAAGAAACTCAACATGTTGCTGTTTCTTCGCGGCACATCGTGGGGGGCAGAACGCGAGGTGCTCCTACTTTTTTATACGGCCCTAATTTTATCATGTCTTGATTATGGCAGCGTAACATATTGATCGGCCCGTAAGTCAGCGCTTGCTAAACTGGACAGCGTCCACCACGGCGGTGTGAGGCTGACGACGGGAGCCTTTCGGACTAGCCCAGTCGTCAGCTTGCTCGCCGAGGCTGGTGTACCTCCTTTACACCTGAGGTGCCAACAAGTACTGCTGACCTATGTTGCAACCATCCGACAGATGCCACTTCATCCAAGCTATCCCAGTTTGTTTAACAATCCGAATGGCCAGCTGTATGGTGCGCTTCCTCGAGCCACTCGGCCGGCGGGGATTCGCTTGGATGACCCATACCCACAGTTCCGATTTCCTTCTGTCTCCTGTATCGTCCGAGTACCTAGCAAGGCCCCTCCGTTGATGGTCTCTCGCCCTGATATCATCCTGGATCTGCACACCGGCCCCAAGTCGGACACGGACTCCTCCGTCCATCGAAGGCTGTTCCAATCTGTGGTGGATCGGTATCCAGGATCAGGGCTTCTATTCACGGACGGTTCGAGGGTAAACGAGAAAGTAGGCTGTGCATTTGTGATTGATAATCGTCGGTTTCTCTTTTCACTTCCCGAGGCCTGTAGAGTGTACATAACGGAGCTCTATGCCATCTTAGAGGCTCTGCGGTACACGTTATCAAACGTTCACCAGCACTTCCTTGTGTGTACGGACTCTCTTAGTGCGCTGCAAGCTATCGATGTGTGTTTTCCGAAGCACCCGCTGGTCCAGCGTGTGCACGACCTGCTAGTCGGTGCCTGTAACATTGGAACCGGGGTGACCTTTGTGTGGCTTCCCAGCCACATGGGTATTGCGGGAAACGAGCTTGCGGATCAGGAGGCGAGAGAGGCAGTCGCACTGCCCTCACTACCGTATAAGGTGCCTGCTAGTTATGTACGCTGTCAGTTGCGACATTCTATCCTGTCGCATGGGGCGGAAGCGTGGCGTGCCACGCTCCAGCCCAACAAACTGAGAGGCATCAAGGAGACAATGAAGGTGTGGAAATCTTCCTTCCGATCTATCCGGTAGGAAGCTGTGGTAGTCTGTCGACTCCGGATCGGCCATGGGATTGCTACGCACTCCCACTTGATAAGAGAAGACCCCCCTGTGTGTACTTGCGGCGCCCACCTTACCGTGGCACACAATCTCTTGGAGTGTGTGGACTTGGTCGATCTACGAAGGATTCTCCAACTGCCTAACACCCTGTCCCTTATTCTCCATGATGACGGGCCGGTACATGAGGGAGAGTGGTTACTTTTTTAAGTTTTAAATTTGAGTTAAGACTTTTAATTCAGGTAAAGTCTGTTTTATGTTTTTTATTGCGTTCATCTATTTTATTGTTTACTATGCCTTATTTGTTTTATGGTGTTTTACCACCCCACTTTTACTATTTTTTATTCAAATGAGGCATAATTGTTGGGGCTCACTGTCTGTTTTGTATAAACTTTCATCCATGGCAGTGGGCTGTTATTTTTTTTACCTTCAGCCTTTCATTTCATGCCATTTCATTTCAGTAGGGGCCGATAACCTAGATGTTAGGCCCCTTAAAACAGCAATTTCATCTTCAAATTAGAAATCTGACCTTGCACAACCTGCCAACTTATGCTATACATTCTTTGCTAGACAGATCGAAAAAAAACTAATTGTTGAAAATGATGTGAAACATAATTCAAACACTATCACTAGATTTCGCATTAAGCTATTGACAAAATAAAATCCTTCCTTCTCGCAGTGTTTGATGGCTATTGAAATACAATGGGAAGTACATTTGAGGTAGAAGAAAAGAAATTAAGAAAGTGGAATTTTAACGGCTTTGAAGTACACAGTGAAGAACAATCTTGAGTGAAATTTATCCAAATAAAAGTATTTCACTTAGAATTGTTGTTACTATTCCCATCACAGTGGCTGCCGAGAGAAGTTTCTCAAAATCAAAATTAATTAAAACCTATCTCGGAAAAACCATGACCCAAGACTCAGCACTCGCAATCTTGTCCATAGAAAATCAATTGACATCTGGTAACCATTTAATAAAAGACTTCAGCCAGAAAGAGAGCAGAAGAGTTAAACTTGAGCATTTTTTGTTACTGCAACTTTTTGAAATAGTAATACTGTACTGTATTTTAAAATTATAATATTGCAATTCACTCAATTTATTTCTCTTATTTTTATTCCTAGATTTTATTGACCCCCCAGACCCTCTCTCCCGAAGTAAGGGCCTGTCAAATCGCGTACCGCACAGGGCCCCGCAATAGCTAGCGCCGCCACTGGATCCAAGCACTGAAGATCAAAATATCCGATATGTTATTAAGATGATATGCTCAATATAGTATGTTAATATGACACTGTTGAGGTTTGGTGGATTCTTGCAATTCGCAAGACTGCAGTCAACGGAATGAACATTTTCCATTGAATCCTTACCCAACAAGCCTCAGTGCCTTCAGGCAGCGCCATATTGCCCGAGCGAGAATCTCGAGAATTATCGTCATCGAGCCCACGTCACTGGTGATATCAGTTCCGGAACCAGCATTTCCGTTCTTCATTCTCATCCAACGTGACCGATCGGAACTCCGGAGCTTTTTGCCCGGCTCTTGTGTGCGTTTGCGTGTGCCCTCCGTAATAAATTCTAAACCGCTGACATAACGAATAGAAATAAGAAGTGATATCACTGGCCTGGTCCGCCGCAGCGCAGCGCTGGCTCCGATCTGTGATGTAAGTTAGCATTAGCGCTTACGAGACTTTTAAAACCTTGCGACCTGTTTTACATGTTAAAACATCGCAAGATATCCTCATAGGCGCTAATAAGTTCGACATCTCCACTTACTTTACTGTGCCCAATTATAATTTAATAATTCGTCTCCTGTAATAGTCCAGTTTCGACAATAAGCGAAGACAGAGAGCAAGTTCAAAATGCAATTAGTTTTGCCAGCTATCGGTAAATAAAAAAAAAGAACTGAACAATTAACCTCGCTATCAGAAAGGATTTCTTCACATTGTTACACATTTTACATTCCCTTAACAGACTTGCAACACAGAAAAAAAAGCCGTACGAACTCAACTTTCGACTTTACCGTAGATTACTATAAAATTCAATAATAACCAAAAATTTCACTCCACAAACACCAAAATCAGTAAACTACCATCATTTCAGAAGAACTTAACATTAAACAGACATAGACGGCGTAGTCATTACCCCTTCATAGAGTAGGCTATTGTCTAATACTGATCACACCTCCTTCAGCATTATGGTACATATATGTTTTTTAACTCATTTTCTTTTTATTCTCATCCCTTTCTTCACAGAAGTAGTCTTTAATGGCATCAAGTGCATTTTTATTTACACCATAATGGACAAATACTTAAGCAAATTAGGAAATATATGTGGAACAGAATAGTCTTTCAATCGCCAGTTGGTTCTTGGGAGAAGTAATACTTCCTTCCCTTCTATCACAAATTTGTCAAATTTAACATTTAAATCTTCTGAAAAGTGAGCATCACAGATGTAGGACTTTTCAGTAAGTTCCCTATCCTTCCCTGGTATGGCCCATTTGCACTTGATAAAACGTTCCTAATCTTTAGGAGGTTTGAAAAACCGTCTGACCTCTTTACAGTCCCCATAGCTAGATCTGCATCCTGGTAAAAACGAGCAAGGCATCTTCACTACTCACATTAAGCACTCATGAAAATGTAAGGGCTAAACTGCTGTTTACTTACATTAAATAACAATAAAATTAACACACGAAGATAACGTCAACACACGACAAGAAATTAAATTCCATTTCAGTTAATGCTTCCTACAATAGCATTTCAGGTATTAATACTATGAAGTAATAGTGTAAGCACTTGTATATCAATAAACGTTTGCTCAGAACACCACCAAAACACTCCGACCGATTAAATACTTAATATATCGCACATAAACATATGTGGAAATCAAATCTCAAGTCGGCTGCATAGCGGCGAGTGCCAACCCGATCCGTATTCATTACATGCTATTGAGGGAGAAGAGATCACACTTTATATTCTGTTCGTTATGCCGCTGAAGCGATTTCAACGATACTCAGTAAGGACATAGTACTATTTCTTCCAACCCCGACCGTGCTCTTCAAAATTTATTATGTCTCACCAATCCAACATGGTGGCTGTGCAAAATATTTCACTGGCATTCTATATCTCCGAAACTATTACTGTTATCACTGGAAGTTCAACTATGTGATTTTGAAAAACCTGTTAAGTACAAAATAAACATCGCGGCCAAGCGAATGTGAAGCATTTAAATAGACTTTTCCCGCGATTTATCCTTTCGAGCGCAGTGAAACGTGGTACAGCAAATGTTTATAAACATTGTAAAGCACTGACATCTAATTTAGTTCAATTTGTTACATAACCTCAAGAGCACGAGATTATTTGAATCCATAGTGGATTCTTGTAGGTCTGTATTGACAAGATGATTGAAATGGCAAAATGTCGAAGAAACTGTCAAACATCAAGTATATTGAATTTATCAAGAAATGCCGAGTACATAATCTTCTACCAGTTCATATAAAGTCCTTCCAGAACAGAAAATTTAACAATACCGTATATACCCGAATGTAAGCCGACCCCGAATATAAGACGAGGCCTAGTTATCAACTGCCTCTTACAGATTTTTTCAAAAAAAATACCCGCTAACTCATAACTTGCACAATATATGCCCTTAAGGTCGTGCTTTCATTTTAATAACGTCTCGTGTTATCGGAAATCCTTCTGCCCGCTTTTCCAAGACATACTCTATAATATCTTTGTTCAAGAATGGGAGATGTTTTTAAATTAAGATACGTTGATCACTCAATTACTGCTCATAAAACTGACTGGTTGTTCATGTAAAGATTGTTTTATAACATATTTCCGTATGCTTTCGAACATAAATTTATCCGCTTAAAATGATGTGTATGCGTAAATCCTAACCTCAAAATGTACGCTATTCGTATATGCATGGTAATTAAACTTAACAAACCATATTTTAATCTTCATTAATGCATTGATTTGTTGCTAGTTACAAGATGCCAACACCACATACTACTTTTCAAATAATAATAACAATTAAAAAAAAAAAAAAAAAAAAAAAACCCTGAATATAAGACGACCCCAAATTTTTATAACACAAAAAGTGGGGAAAAACCTCGTCTTACATTCGGGTATATACGGTAATTTTGAAATCAGAACAAAGCCGATAATAAATAATAAAATTTTACAACGTGAATTGAAATTCCTTCACATAAAAAAGAATCCAAGTAACAATAGTTTGTATAATGCTCATCTAGCAGCATTCAACTTGTCTGAGGGGAAGGAATGAGATTTATTCATGAATCCGGTCATTCAAACTATAGATTTTCTTGCAAACAAAGACGTTGCACATTGGACGACAAATTCAATCGCTTGATAGGTATTAGAAACGCAGAGGGGACCAAACGGTGTGAACAGATCACGTTTTTCATAAACCAGTCAAAAAACTGTCCAACATTAATTTTAATCAAGACTAAATGAACATTTTGTAAAAGGGCATGAAATTTAATTGGAATTCAGCACGTTAATTGCGGAATCAGAAACGGCTATTAAAAAACTTCCTCAGGTTATGCATGCCAGGCATAACGTCAATAAGAAAATCGGTAGTAGTTTAGAACAGACTGAATGGAACATTGAAGTCAACAATACCACTGACGTCGTCAACCTAAGGTATAAAATACAGCACATCAATGTTGTTAAAACCAAAGCCGACAAAGGCAACACCACAGTCATAATGTGCAAGGAGAATTATGTCAAAGAAATGGAAGATTTCCTTAACAGTTCCAACTTCGAAAGATTAAACAAAGATCCGGCCGCAATAACGCAAAAGAAATTGAAACAATTATTAAATCACACCAATTTTATTCTGGATAACAGTCAGTCAAGCTAATTGGTCATCATGAATCCTAGTACAGTGGAATCTCGTTAGCACGTTCTCGGTTACGACGTTTTCCCGTTTAGCGCGATGATTTTCTCAAGTCCCAATTCTACAAAATACATGTTGATATATCCCCTTAATACGTTCTCTATTCCCGCTTACGACGATCAAATTTCCGTTGTACTCTTTGTTAGTGAACCGTATTTTATTCTTATTTCATTATAAAATTCGGCTTCTGGAAAACACGACGTGATATTGCCTCAAGGAAAGGAAGAAGTCATTGGACCATATGGATATGGGAAAAAGAACCGGGAAGGAGAGGAACTTGTAAACTTTTGTGAAAGGAATGGACTGATAGTGGGTAATTCATGGTTTCGGAAGAAAAACAGCAGGAAAATTGCGAGATATGGTTGGGGCGATAGAAGAACAAAATCAGTAATTGACTACTTTCTGGTGGAAAGGACTAATCGCAGAAAGCTGATAGATGTGACAGCTTTACCAGGAGAAGCATTTGATGGGGACCATAGAGCTGTGGTGGCAAAATTTAGATGGGAAAAATTGGAAAACCTAAAGGAGATCAGAAAAAGTAAAATAAAAGTATGGAAATTGAAAGACAAGATTTTCAGGAGAGATTGAAGCAACAAATCCCAGTTACTGAAGTGGAAAACATAGAAGAGGAATGGTCTCACTTTAAAAAGGCATTTGTTGGTGCAGCAGAGAGTGCTTGTGGTAGGACGTCAACAAGAGTGAAAGAGAAGGAGACACCGTGGTGGAATGAGGAAGTGAGGAAAGCAGTGAAAGAAAAGAAGTCTGCATGGAAAGAATGGAACCGAGATCAAACAGAAGAAAGCAAAGGGAAGTATCACGACAGCAAACGGAGGTGTAAGAAATTGGTAGGAGAAGAAAAGAAGAAAAGTTGGGAAGAATTTACACGAAGAATGGAAACAGATGTAACTGGCAGTAAAAGGATGCTGTATGGGCTTCTAAGAAGTAAGAGGAAAGAAAGAGTTACTACAAAGCTAGTGAAAAAGGAAGATGGAGAGTTGTTAACACACCCAGAAGAGATAAAGGGACGATGGAAGGAGTATTTCGATAAGCTTTTGAATGTGAGCAATGGTACTGGTGAGATGGAAGTGACACAACCTGACGACTCTATAACAGAAGATGATATAACAATGCTGGAGGTGGAATTAGCAGTACAGAAAATGAAGATGGGAAAAGCAACAGGGGTAGATGAAGTCAGTGTAGAAATGATAAAGGCTGCTGGACCTGTTGGTATGCAATGGCTGTATCGACTGCTAAAGTGTGTGTGGAAATGGAAATGTGTACCAGAAGACTGGAAGAAAGGGCTAATAATACCAGTGTTTAAGAAGGGGGACAAGAAGGTGTGTGATAACTATAGAGGGATCACCCTCATATCACAGATAGTAAAAATACTGGAAAGGATATTAGAAAGAAGAATGAGAAGAAAGGTGGAAGGAGAGTTGCAAGAGGAACAGTATGGCTTCAGGAGTGGAAGATCCACAGTGGACCCAATCTTTAGCTTGAGGCAGGTGATGGAAAAGAACTGGGAATATGGAGAGGATTTGATCATGACTTTCATAGATCTAGAAAAGGCATATGATAGTGTCCCCAGAGAGAAGGTATGGGAAACCATGGTTAAGAAGAGACTGGGAAGAGAAATGTTGGAAATGGTGCAAGCAATGTACAACAACTGTGTTAGCAGGGTACTGACCCCAGTTGGAAAGACAGATTGGTTTAGGAACAAGACTGGACTAAGACAGGGGAGTGTGCTGTCACCTCTCTTGTTCATAATGGTGATGGATGAAATAGTAAAGGAAACAAAGGAAGCATATGAACATAAAGAAATTAAGTTACTGTTATTTGCAGATGATATTGTGGTCTGGGGAAGGAACACCGAAGAAGTGCAAAAACAACTAGATGCACTGAACGAAAATATTCAGAAGTATGGCCTGAAAATCAGTATAGAGAAAAGCAAGACCATGGTGATGACAAGAGGGGAAAGACAAGGAAAGGGCACTGTGAAAATTGGAAGTCAGAGTTTGGAAATTGTGGACACGTTCAAATACCTAGGAAGTGAATTGATGCAAACTGGTAGGTTGGACATGGAGATTGGCAGGAGGGTACAGCAGAGCAATGCATTCTATCAAAGTGTAAGAAAACTTGTTTGGGATAAGGAAGTACCAAGGAAAAGCAAGGAGGTAATGTATAAAGTGTACTATGTACCCATATTAACTTATGCAGCTGAGACTTGGACCCTGACAAGCAGGCAAGAGAGTAGAATCCAAGCCAGTGAAACGAAATTCCTAAGTATGATAGGAAAGACAAGGAAAGACAGAGTGAGGAATGAAGATGTTAGGAAGGAAGTTGGGATGGGAAAACTAAATGAGAGAATTGAGAAGAATAAACTAAGGTGGTTTGGACATGTAAAGAGGATGGAGGAAAATAGAATACCAAGACAGATGCTGGAGGCGAAGTGCAAGGGTAAGAGACCAAGAGGAAGACCTAGAACAAGGTGGATGGATTCAGTGAAGAACGGCGTAAGAAAAAGAAATCTGGACTGGGACAAGATCGTGGAAGAAGAATGGTGGAAGGAAAGAGGAAAGTGGAGAAGTGCCATAAATACCCCGACCCGGCAGGAGCTGGATAAGGGGAAATGATGATGATGATGAGGTACTGACAGTGTAGATGATTTCATTGTGTTTGACGGCGTAGAAGCGGCTATAGCTATGACGCAACGCAGGTGACGTGTCTCTCTCCTGCTGCCCTTCACCCCCTTCCCTTTGTTTATATCTCACGTAGGCGCACTATTGTCTTCTAATTCTTAGTGTTCACGTCCAGTTATGACCTATTTTATTGCGTGTTTCATAATGGATAAGAAGAAAGTACGGCAGATAACTAATGATGAGAAGATGAAATACATTCGAGACGTGGAATGCAATCCTCACATGAAGCGTGTGGATATAGTCGAAAGTGGAACATTCCTCCGTCTACACTGAACACGATTCTCGACAAAAGGAAGGAAATAGAACGTGCATTTGAAGAAGGGATGAGCGGCAAAAGGAAACGTGTGCGAGAGGGACAGCTTCCTCAACTAGAAGGTGCTTTATTGAAGTGGTTCAAGCAAGCCCGTGCTTCAAACATATGCGTGCGCGGTCTCCGGCAACAGAGCTGTCACTGGCGGAGCGCGAGAGCGAGAATATCCTTGCTGATCAATTATAAAGAAAGACCCTGTATTATGTGTTTGGAAGCGGATGGGGAACATTTTCAGCATCTACTGTAAATCATGGCCAGTAAAACTGCATGGTAGGCTACTGATTTTAAGCACCGTATTCTGCCGTAGGCCTACATATGCGTGCACGGTCGTCGGCAACTGAGCCGTCACTGGCGAGCGTTAGAGTGAGAATGTCCTAGCTAAGCAAAAGTAAAGACCCTGTATTATACTGTAGTGTAGAGGTACAGTAATTCATTTTTATGTTATTTATTCCGTGTAAGTTACTGATAACCTATGTTTATGTCGTGACTGTAGTAGTGCATACAATCACTTACTAAGGTCGGCGATTTGACGTCGATATATACGCCGCGTTCTTTCTTATACGTTGTAAATGCAGTATGGAGTTTATCGCTAGTACGTTTTCCCGCATATGACGTCCAAATTTTTCAGTCCCTTGAAAAACGTACTAACGAGATTCCACTGTATACCAACACTGAGAGCTCTTCCAAAAACCCATTAAATCAACAACCCCATCAGACCCATACTGAATTACAGCAGTAGTCCGATCTATAAAGCTGCTCAATTAATACAACGTTTCCTTAAAACTCATTATAAATTGAAGGGCGACACTAATTTCAGGAATTCCATTAATTTTTTTGAGTTGAACAGACATTTAGTCACCAACGACTCCCACTCAATGCATATGCAGGGTGACGACGACCCGGGAAAACCGGGAATTCTCAGGGAATTATGAATTTCTGGAATAATCATGAAAATATCAGGGAATTTCTTTGTTAATCAAGGATTTGCCTCAGTTGGCTATATTCCGTAAAAGTGGAAGCAATACTTTCGAATTTCGCGGGAAGTTATTGCTCGCTACTGATGACAGTGCTCAGCCAATGAGCAGTGACTTCTCAAGCTCAACTGAACGCATGATGTGGCAACCTTTCCATTCACCTTCTGCGCAGGAGCCAACTACGCCATTTTATTGGGCCTTGAGCATTTTGTTCGTTGCGATCGGTATTGCCAATTTAGCGATTTTATCGGTAGATGCAGCAACTTTGGCGACAAAATATTTTAAATTTAGTATTGTTTATACTTGCTTCGCTCGGAAACCGTTAAGAATGCATTTCGTGACGAGCGCTTTTTTTTCCCTCCGATGTCAATGAATTACGACCTAGGCCTATATCCGTTTTACGTCTTGGCATGATGGGTTAAAATCACTGTCTGGACTATCCTTTATATTATCATGGAGATAGCATGAGCAACGAATTCTTGTCAGACGTAATTTAATTGCGAGGTGCATGCAACACAAATCCCCCTCCCGTCCAATCTAAAAACCCGTATAGTGGACGATGTATTGAAGATAGAGATATGCTCTCGCGGACTTTTGTAGAACTTTTCATGCTGAACAATTCTTACACTCAAAGTATATTGATATTTTCAACGGTTTGCCCAGCGTAAGCTTAAAAAGCGAAAGGATGCCTGTTTTTTTTTTTTTTTTTTTTTTTTTTTTTTTTTTTTTTTTTTTCCGACCTTATCACTGATATCGCTACTGCATGGCTTCCTTTGAACATAATTTTTTTTTTTTTTTTTGTACTAAGTAGAGATTTAGGGACTATTTAAACTCCCGTTAGCGACCGAATTTTGACTACTACTGGGTGATAACGGGCTACGTTAATTTACGTAGTTTTGTATTGGTGCGCGGATAACCGGCTACGTAAATAAACGTTTTCTTACAGTGCTTCATTCTTGTGTAATTTTCTCCTCTCCGCCGTTCATTAATCAAAATACTACGTGTTATTTACGAACTAAGGCCTTTGTTCAACGAAATGCAGATAGGTATATTGTTGTCTTAATAATGTTTTCGGTACTGGAAGTGAGGTTTTATAACACTCAGTTACCGCGTATATTGTCAAGTGTTAGCATGGCGCGCGCGGAACTGACAGTGCGATAATCAGTTCTGACGAGTCTGTTGACGATAATAATAGGAGTGAAAATGACAATGGTAGCAGTGAAAGTAGTGACGATGAGGTTGATGGATGGACAAGTAAGTAATGTTACACGTATTTATGTTCCATCTTACTTCTCATGCTAGGTGTACTTCAGTTGCCCGGTTCGCAGTAAGGAATAGAGTAGCGCGCGCCCGGGTAACAATGTGTTAGACCTGGGTTGACAATACTGTTCGCGCGGCTTTTCCATCCCGGTATTCTTTGATTATTGTCTGCTCCTACCTTCCTTAGCTAGGCTAGAACTTATGTCCAATTTTGTTTTTAATTGTTCCCAGGAAATGTTTTTGCAACACCTTTCAAACTCTACCTTGTATTGTCAAGCAGACTTGGTTAAATTATTTTTAGCATCTTCGGTGGCGTAGTTGTTAGCATGCTGAGGTTCTATGCCTAAGATCGCGGGTTCAAACCCGATCGAAGTCATCGGATTTTTTAAGAGCGTTAACAATCCCTCAGTATGCCTTCCTTCGGAGGGGAAGTAAAGCCGGCGGTCCCATGTCTTAGATTTATGGCATTGTTAAAGAACCTTCCACTAATTACACCTGTGTGAAGCTAAATTAGGTTAAAAATGTAAACAACGCTCAGGTCCCTACGTTCGTCGCCAGGAGCCGACTGCGGTGGCGTCTAGTAGCCAAGTTCTGAACTAGTAGTTGTTGACGGTGGTGTTTGGCGGCAAAAGTAGCAACTACTTGAAAAATTCAAAGTATGCAGATCTTCCTTGAATTAAGAAACAGAAACACACAATAATATAGTCATCACAATTAACACCGGTTATCAGACAGATTCTACACACACCCAATGTACACGGGGCTACTAAGGAACTAACCAACCTAAATTATTTTAGACTGATAATAGTGTGTTCTGGCCTGTTGAAACATCATTCATAATGATTTCCTTCATTTAAATGTATTTATGAAATGAAAATCCACAGCCTGCTTCCAGTCTCCAACCGGGTCAGGAATGGAATGAATGAAGCCCCTATCTAGCGGCGAGGATATGAACTGTGCCGGCTGCCGAGGCCTAACGCACTCCTCTGGGGCAATGATTACATGAAGGACAGATGAAATGATAGTGGAGAGTGTTGCTGGAATGAAATTTTGACAGGGAAAACCGGAGTACCCGGAGAAAAACCTGTCTGCCCCCGTTTTGTCCAGCACAGATCTCACATGGAGTGACCGGGATTTGAACCACGGACCCAGCGGTGAGAGGCCGGCGTGCTGCCACCTGAGCCACGGAGGCTGCTTAAATGTATTTATAAATTAATAGATTGATTAACTCAATTACTTCTGTCATGACGAGGTGGACCTAATTGAGATTGAGAACTTGGAATATGCCTCCCTTCGTCCCTTGGATATGTGTGAATTACTGTGTAGCCTATATTCAGGCTTATGCTACCGAATATCATCATTCCTGTGACGTAGGGTAAGTGATTTCAATGGTAATGAATGGTTCTACAAATTAAATATTGGTCTAAGATGATCACACTCATATGATACACACATTGATGTGTGCATTCAACCTCCTGTTGTCCCTTTTATTGGGGGGATTTACCATAGTGAAAGCAGCATGACTTCATAAACCTTGCTAATTTTACTGGACAATAAGTTCACTTATAATATTGTTACGTGCCACCCCCTAGTGGCACCTTTGTTAACTGGATTACGGTTGGTATAAAGCACAACACCAATTACTGCTTACAGAAATAATTAATTTTATTGCAGCCAGAAAAATACACTACTCAACAGCAATTATTACCTTACTCCAGTTTCCTCACGTCGAGAATACTTTCCCTTTCACTTGTCAACAGACCACAGTTAATCCTCTTCGCTAATGAGTCCGGTCCCGTACGCTAGCTGGAAATAGCTGCACTAGGTCTGTCACTGTACTATACACTGTTTCACAAGCACCACAATCACTTCCTCGTTGTCAAGAAAATCAGCTTCACTAGGGATTTCGCAAGTCACCACACTTCTGTCGCCCAGGATAAACACTCGCACTAGCTCATAAAACACAACAACAACAACTGCTTGACAGGTCGCACTTATATAGCAGGCCGGTGACTCAATAAATGCTTCTAGATCCATCCAGGGTTCACGGCTTCTCGAGGTTTCCATCGCTGGTCCAGTCACGAATATTCTGGACTATCCCTTTGTCCTAGTAGCCCTGTTGCATAAGGCGCACGCAATACAGGAGGCAGGGCACAGCCCAGCCCTGGGGCAGTTGTGACTCATGCGGCGAGTGATGACACAAACTCACAGCCGTAACAATATTCTATTGAAATAAATTTATTTTCACAAATGTTTCCATTGTGCCGCCATTGCTCACATCTGTTTGGCTCCTGGAATTTCCGAGAACAGGAAACAAAAAACTTATCCTATTTTCCATTTGCTTTCCTGGATTACATTTTGCTTCTTGTTCCTGGAGAACGCTTAAAACGAACCCAAAAATAGCCGTGTATTTCATCACACTTCCAGTTCCCGCGCGAATGTGTAGCAGTCTTTACTCAGGGAATTCTCTCATTAATCCTGGAAAAATCAGGGAATATTCAGGGAATTCTTTTAAGATGAGTTGGTAGACACCCTGATATGGAGGATATAAGAGATGTGTACACTAGAAATTCCTGTCCCAGCCACTACGAAAATTATAGAGAACAAATTGAAAACACACAGTACATTATCAGTAGTTGAAATAAAGGAGTTTGTAGAAGTTCTAAATTTCGCTTTGAACAACAATCAGACAAGTTCAACAATAATATATACATACCAAGCGATGGTCTAGCAATGGGTTCCCCCACGTCAGGCATTCTGGCAAACATTTACATGGATGAAATGGAACACAGCATAATCATAGACAGGTTTGGCTTTCTGGGGCAGGTATGTTGACGTTTTTCTTATTTCTGTGGGGAATATAGATCGAATATTAGAAGTACTTAATGATTTGGACAGTAATATCAATTTCATGGTAGAATCAGAAGTTAATAAGTCTATTAACTATTTAGATATCACAATAACCAAAGACAGGAATAAACTCAATTACTGTACCAAGTATGTAGGAAACCGACCCAAACCAACACGATCATTAGCTGGAATGCCACAAAAGGGCTGCCCTTGTAAGCTTCATTAATAGAGCACTTTGCATACCGTTATTTGAAGCAGAATACAAAAGGTTATTTACATAATTTATCAAATCCCTGAGCCCAATGGGTACAATGGCAATTACGTAGATAACATCGTCCGTAGAATCAAAAACGAGCCAAAAACAAAACTTCAACCAGATATCAAAAATAAGTCATCCTTTGCCCTATTTAGATTCACCAATAGATTAACCTACATCACCAATGTTATTAAGAAAAATCTTGCGAAATTCGCCTACAAGAAAAAAGCAGAAAGGAATTTTCAATTCAACACAATTAAATCAGGACAGCAAATTTAACAGTTCAGGCATCTATAAACTGAATTGCAACGAATACAAAGCCGTCTACATTGGTCAAACAGGGGGAAATTTGGGCCCAAGATATGGGGAACATTTAAATGCAATAAAACATAACAATTTTTCGGCGATCGCAAACTACATGCAAGGATCGGGGCATAAATTTAAAGTTATTGAGAATGATCTTGACATCCTTCACTTTGCAAACAAGGGCACAATGATAAATGTTTTGGAGCAGTTGGAGGTCAACACTGCTCAGAGGTTAAATCCCGGAGAAAGATAAATTTTCATGTTCTTTTGTTCTTTCTCTCTCATTCAGATGTCTTTGTTTGACTTGCTGACCATGTGAATGGAATACTCTCCAGTTGAAATTTCTCTGACAGCTGGATGTAAGCTATTTTTTCTTTTTCTTTTAATTTTGGGATTATAGGGCTATTCAGCATATTCCAAAGATGTAGCTTTCTTTCTTTTCTGGGCAGATATTTTATAGGGATTTTTCATCCCTTACATTAGGCCACGCCAACTCAGGTGCTTCGCAAACACCGGCCGGCACCGGCAAAAGCACTGGTGCTCTGCTGTAGCGGCAGACACAGCACTGTTGTGGCAGTGGTAGGAGAGGAACGTGTCGTGGCAGTGCTTAGCAAGGCGACAGTCGTGCTGTTTTTTGGTGAATGGGACTATCTCGGAGATAGTCATGGCTTCTGTAGTGACGAGGTTGGCGTCAACATTTATGTAGTCGTCGAATGATGCCTCCTCTTCCAGTTTTCCTCCATTCGCAGTCATTATCAGCTCAGGGCAGAAGTTTTTTTTTGTTGCCGAACTACACACTGTTAATCCATGCCCGGGCACCGCAATCTAGAGTTTACATTGTATGTGTGCATGTCTCTCTCTCTCTTTGACCCCTCCCCGTTCAGAGTACTGCAGGATGCAGTATTCGGTGAAATGTTGAGAATTCGAAACCCCACTGGATCAAGGCCAACAAGCCCCGAAAACATGTTCTTCCGTTCTGACACTGGACACTAAAGCCTAACCTTCTATGCTGTATTCTCTTCTATTGTGCTTGCAGGACTTTCCAAGGGATAGTGTGTGTTCCAGACTAATTGTGTTCAGTTTTAGTAACAAGTTGCTGTTTCCTTTGTTGTAGAGCTTTTCTCCTATTATTGTTATAACATACTTTTCTCTTCTGTTTCAGTGTTTTGGTCCTCAGTGTGCCATATACTGGTGTATTGAGATGCACATAGTGTGGGGGCATGAACATTCCAGTCCCAGTCAATAAAAATGTATTTGAGTAAGTAATTATGGGGACATTCTACTGTAAATGGCTGATAATTTGGTTTTTATATTTACATGTGGCATGTTACAAACCTGCTTTGCCTAAATGACACAAGTATCAGGTAAGACAGGTCGAAACCTATCTAGAAACATTGTGGATGCAATCGTACTATAAGAGAACAACGTACGGAAAATTTGTTTGTTTTGCAGTAGAGATATTCAAAGCATCTGCTACTGTGCAAGAAATCATTCAGTTAATGTCAGTAAATTTGAAAATTAATACAAATTGAGCATTAGGTATTCCTAAAAGGACATCAAGGAAGTTATTGAGATGATAAATAAAACATACTGTACTAGATGTAGTCAAAGTTGCACTTCCACATTTTTCTTACCGGTACGTTTGTGTCATTTATGCCATTTTCCTTAAAAAACTGTTTACAACTGTATTTAAATTAACTTACCTATTTATTATTTAGATTATTGTACAGGTGTGGTGCTTATTTCAATCCAGCTGAAATGTATTGATGATCACTTGAAACAGTCAGAATTGATTAAAACCTACCGGTATCTTCGGGCAAATCCAGGCCAGAGCATGTAAGGGTCCAAGTTTCTTTGTATGACCTGGTTTGTGTAATATTGTGTGTTAGGCCGGTATTACTCTTTCAAAGAAATTTGACGAAGATCTTTTATAAAAGATATGACAGTTTAATGGGGAAATCTTTTATAAAATTTCTTTTACAAAACATAAGAGCAACACGATATCTTTGATAAAACATTTAAACCAAAATGGCGGATCACAAGAGCCGGAATATTACCACAACAAAGATGCTCGTATCAGAGTGTGAACTGAATGAATTGTTATGTAATAAATGGTATAATAATGTAGAAACATAAGTAAAAGATAGAAAGTGTAGGTTAAAATAGCAGAGGCTAAAAGTGCTGTACATAAAAGATGCACATTACAGGATATAAAGAAGAATTACATAGTTAAATATGCTGGAAAGAGACTTGAATGGTAGTTGATTCTATGTTATAATATTTGTATTACAAAAATATGGTATATTGGCTTTCACGGCAAGTGAATTCAAGCTCAGCAATTTTTCTAGGTTTATGCTGTATCTTGTGTGGGGATTGGCCTAGGAACACCAAGCTGGCTCATCAGCGGCTCATGGTCTCCGTGCCCGAACCCCCACAGGAGTAGCTTGGTATTCCTAGGTGAAACCCCCACACAAGACATGGCAGAAACCTAGAAAAATAGCTGAGTTTTAATTTGGATTCCATATTCGTCACTTTCACTACTGGCACTATGATTGAGTGTAAATAAGTACTCTATCTTTACCGTTGGGTGATACATGTAACCAAACGTATAAAGATACTGTCTAGTTGATGGAAAGAGTAGAATCCTCCATTCTTCGAGGGTTGAGGGCATTTCTTTTTGTTTATACCCAGAGATCGAAACAGAAACCCCGAGTGATAGCTTATGTAAAAGATCTTCTTAAATCTAGCCATTATTACTAAACACTGCATGAAAATGAAAATCCACAGCCTGCTTCCAGTCTCCGACCGGGTCAGGAATGGAATGAATGAAGCCCCTATCTAGCGGCGAGGATATGAACTGTGCCGGCTGCCGAGGCCTGACGCACTCCTCTGGGGCAAACTAAACACTGCATAATATTTCAAAAAAAAAAAAAATGGTTTAAAAATCTGTGCTCATTGTTCTGTTTTAAGACAATGATTAAAAAAAATTACTTTTTGTCAATAATGTTAGTTAAGGAGTTAAGTGCCCTCCTTACTCTTAGTTCCACATAAAAGATAAATTACTAAAGACACAAAGGAAATCTTCTGTTGAACTCTGTTAATCCAAGTTATTCTTTTTAAAATATTCTATCTATAGGTTATTTTCTCACCTCATTGCAAACAATTAACATTAAGGTCCAAATATGTTCAAAAGAAATGCATTGAGTTGTCTTCTTAACTGAAAGAAGTAACTTTGTATTAAAGCATCCGTAGTTAATACAGTAATAGTTGCTATACACACAGGGATGAGATAATTCATTTAACTTATATTCAACTGGGGTAATTCATTGGCACAATTTCTGAATATGTAGTGTGAAATCTTGGGAGAAATTCATTATCTTCAACTTGCAAGCTGTCTCTCACTATGTAATGAACTCAGCGACACACTATAGAAATTTTCTGAAAGTACGGTGTATGTTATTATTGTCTTGTTTTCCTGAAAGTTGTCCCCCTACTTCCTACCACATGCAGTACCAAGTAAAGAATACCTATGCATTGAACTTTCGCAATGATGTAATGCAAGGGAAGAGGTGCAGAAAATCTTGATGTTTTCATCTAGTTTGGCCTCAAGATAATGTTGCTTCAGAAGCAGTGAGTGCTTTAGTCCTACAGAATGTCAAGCTTTTTTGCAAATAACAGACACAATAAAACTAAAATGACCAATTAAACTCAAATGCAGCATAGTTCCATCGAGTTACGGGAATACTATACAAATCCAAAACAAGCAGCATGTTTATAAGAGAATAAAGGTTAAGAAATCAAACACTAATAATCTGGGATGAAGGTAAGCTGATCTAGACTGACTTAAGAATGGTAGATGGAAAGCTAAAAAAGTGTTACCGCAAAGTAACAGGTTTTATCATTTTACTGTATTGACTACATTTTCACAGTTTAGACCGATGGCAACAACAAATTGTGAAACATAATTTCCACAGTATCTTCAAGGTGGATTTCACAATCTCATATTATGAGGGGGTGCTCCTATCCCTCCTGTTCCAGAAACCCTAGTAGGAGCCGTAGGTGACTTTGGACGAGGTCGATTCTGGACCGATCAACAGCCTGTAACTCAAAAGGAAATCCAGAGAGTTGGAGAAGGCAGTGTACAGTGTGTGCAGGCTGGACTGCAAAAGCTTAGGCTGGGGACTGCAGTAAAAGGGAAAACAAAAATCACGATTTGCATCCCAATCATCAGATCCAATACAATGTAATAATATAAGGAAACCTCGTGAGTTGACGACTAAATGAGGAAGTACTGGGAAAGTTATCGATTTAACATACAATTACATTAAACTGGTATCGATAACTTCATTTCAACTCTGCCAGCATAGAGTGGATTTTGCGCCAGAAAAAAGTCTGATCGCTACAAATACACATAGGGACCTTTGGGGCCTACATTTTTGATGGCACGCTGCTATTCACTGCCCATAAATTGCCAAAAGATCCGTTTGTGCTACTATCACACCGAGACGTCGATTATTAGGTGGCGTGGCCGCTGGAGAATATCACTACTGCCGCTTTTTTAATATACTTATGAGACAATGTCTAGAAGGGCTCAATTGACAACTGGTGGGACGCAATTATTTTGATACAAAAGCAAATGTACCTGTTCCGAACTACAAGCTCGAATTATGGCCAGGTTATGTTACGTCGATCCGTCAACACGAAGATGACATTCTTCTGTGCACCCAGATCACTCATAAGGTGATGCGTCGCTAAAATACTCTACACATTCTGGAGACAATAGCTGAAAAAACATCTTGCTCACTTTCAGCATGTTTACCAGAAGTGCATAGTGGGAACCGTAGTGCTCATTGATTACAATAATAAAACCTTTCGAGTGGACGATGTGGATTTTACCGTCAAACCAATGAGTGCATTCTCACGAGATGGAAAGGATGTCACCTACAAGGATTACATCAAGACCAGGTATGGCCTTGAGATTAAACATGCTAACCAGGCAATGCTGGTGTCGATGCCCAAGATACGTGAACGCCGCTGTGGCTTCTCGACACCTTTGTACTTGGTACCTGAGCTGTTCTGCATGACTGGCATCACTGACGATTTGAGAGCCAACTTTAATCTCGTGAGGAACTTGGCAGAGCACACCCGATTATCTCCCAAGGACCGCAGAGCTGCTCTTATCACTTTTCAAGAGGCGGCTTCAAACCACTGAGAAGGTAGCTAATGATCTGAAGCAGTGGAACTTCTAACTCAGCAAAAGCCTGGTTGCATTGAAAGGTCGAGTTCTGCCTAGAGCGTTCATCAAAGTGGGGAACGACGTGACTTTCCACAGTGGAACTCTGAATAACTGGGGACGTGCTTTGCACACCAATCCTGAGAGAGTGGGGATTCGTGGTTCTCAACAGCTACAGCCGACCAACCCACAGTTCCATAGCTATGCTAACAGAGGTTGCCACCAGGATGCTCTTCTGCATTAAGCCACCATGTGTGCAGGAGATATTTGATGAGCGGACAACTAGCTATGTGGATGCCATAGAGAACATCACCCGTTCCAGGAAACCTGAGTTACTCATTCTCATGCTGCCAACACGTCGGACTGACAGATACAATGTTATGAAGAAGAGGGGCCGGAATGTAGGCCCCAAAGGTCTCTGTGTGTATTCTCACTAACCTTCAGGGCAAGAACTTGAAGTCAATTGCAATCAAGATTGTCATCCAGATGTGCTGCAAGAGTGGTGGTGCACCATGGAGTGTAGTCATCCCTGTCTGGTTTGCCGGTGGTGGGGTTTTGATTTCTACCCTGAGGCCAATATGCGGGGAGTGACAATTGGAGCTCTAGTAGCTACCATGAACAACGATGCGAGAGAGTACTTCTTGGCCGTGAGCTACCTATGCACAGGGGAGGAGATGAGGATCTGACCATTAACATTGTGAAGGCTCTCCATCAGTACAACAACTACAACCACTGCCTCCCACAGCGAATATTACTGTATAGAGATGGAGTTGGCGAGGGCCAGGTGGCCTATGTATTCCAGCAGCAAGTCATACTCTTCAGGAAAAAGCTGAAAGAGATCTATGGAGAACACGAATGCAAGTTAGCATACATCATCGTGACAACATTAGTTTTAGCTTTCCATCTACCCTTCTTACGTCAATCTAGTACAGCTTATCTTCACCCCAGCATCATTAGTGTTTGATTTCTCAACCTTTATTTGCTGTCTTGTTTTGGATTTGTATACTATTTCCATAACTTTACGGAACTGAGCTACATTTGAGTTTAATTATTTGCTTTAGTTTCATTGTGTCTGTTATTTGCCACAAAGCTGCCAAGGAACTTGACATTCTGTACAACTAATGCACTCGCTGTTTCTGAGGCAACATTATCTTGAGGCCAAACTAGATGAAATCATCAAGATTTTCTGGCACCTCTTCCCTTGCATTACATCATTGGCAAAGTTCAATGCATAGGTATTATTTTCATGGTACTGCTTGTGGTAGAAAGCAGGGGGGAAATTTTCAGGAAAAGAAGAAAATGAGAACATATACCGTACTTTCAGGAAATTTCTCCCAAGATTTCACACTTCAGTTTCACTCAGAAATGGTGCCAATGAATTACCCCTGTTGAAAGTTAAGTTAAATGAATTATCTCATCGGTGTGTGTAGCAACTATTACTGTATACACTGAACTTGGAATACCACGTATATGACAATACAGTACTTTCCTTTTCCATTATTTTCCATATTATGGGTCGCACATCCCAGCCATGTCTGGATGGGCCATCCAACAGAACAACTCTGTGTGTGTGATCCTAAAGGAAAATTAACTTAACATAAATTGTTCTGTTGGAAGACACGGCTAGGAGGCGCGACCAATCATAAGGAAAATAATGGAAAAGAAGAGCATTGTCAGATACGCGGCATTGCAAGCTTTGTGACGATATATATGTCTTGGCTTCTTCATCGACGATACCAGTTACTACCGATTCAATCCTGCCGTTTTTCTTTTCATCTTATAAGAAAATGATTGTCAAGAACTATATGGAAAGACCAGTGAAGCACCAGATGGATCGGGGGAAAGGATACAACAAGTAGACTGTATAGCTGGAACAGAACTTTTTGACAAGAACAGAGAAGGTTGGAGGGAGAAGAGATACCTTTGTGGAAGAGTGATCACGCCATCTACCACAGTGCCAGGTGGAGGATTCTCAATGTCATGGAAGAGACAGGTGTTCAAACGTGTTCTCCATAGATCTCTTTCAGCTTTTTCCTGAGGAGTTCGACTTGCTGCTGGAATACATAGGCCACCTGGCCCTCGCCAACTCCATCTCGATACAGTAATATTCGCCGTGGGAAGCAGTGGTTGTAGTTGTTGTACTGACGGAGAGCCTTCACAATGTTAGTGGTCAGATCCTCATCTCCTCCCCTGTGCATAGGTAGCTCACGCCCAAAAAGTACTCTCTCGCATCCTTGTTCATGTTAGCTACCAGAGCTCCAATTGTCGCTTCCCGCCTACTGGCCTCATGGTAGACCTCAAACCCCACCACCAGCAAACCTACAGAGGGATGACTACACTCCATGGTGCACCACCACTCTTGCAGCACATCTGGAAATCAATCTTGATTGTAATCGACTTCCAAGTTCTTGCCCTGAAGGTTCTTTGTCAGAACCACCTGTGTAGGTATTCCAAGATCAACTGAGCCCCTCTTCTTCATAACATTGTATCTGTCAGTCCGACATGTTGGCAGCATGAGAATGAGTAACTCAGGTTTCCTGGAACGGGTGATGCTCTCTATGGCATCCACATAGCTAGTTGTCTGCTCATCAAATATCTCCTGCACACATGGTGGCTTAATGCAGAAGTACGTCCTGGTGGCAACCTCTGTTAGCACAGCTATGGAACTGTGGGTTGGTCGGCTGTAGCTGTTGAGAACCATGAATCCCCACTCTCTCAGGATTGGTGTGCAAAGCACGTCCCCAGTTATTCAGAGTTCCACTCTGGAAAGTCACGTCGTTCCCCACTTTGATGAACGCTCTAGGCAGAACACGACCTTTCAATGCAACCAGGCTCTTGCTGAGTTAGAAGTTCCACTGCTTCAGATCATTAGCTACCTTCTCAGTGGTTTGAAGCCGCCTCTTGAAAAGTGTTAAGAGCAGCTCTGCGGTCCTTGGGAGATAATCGGGTGTGCTCTGCCAAGTTCCTCACGAGATTAAAGTTGGCTCTCAAATCGTCAGTGATGCCAGTCATGCAGCACAACTCTGGTACCAAGTACAAAGGTGTCGACAAGCCACAGCGGCATTCACGTATCTTGGGCATCGACACCAGCATTGCTTGGTTAGCATATTTAATCTCAAGGCCATACCTGGTCTTGATGTAATCCTTGTAGGTGACATCCTTTCCATCTCGTGAGAATGCACTCATTGGAGTGACAGTAAAATCCACATCATCCACTCGATAGGTTTTATTATTGTAATCTGTGAGCACTATGATTCCCACTATGCACTTCTGGTAAACATGCTGAAAGTGAGCAAGATGTTTTTTCAGCTATTGTCTCCAGAATGTGTAGGGTATTTTCGCGACGCATCACCTTATGAGTGATCTGGTTGCACAGAAGAATGTCATCTTCGTGTTGACGGATCGACGTAACATAACCTGGCCATAATTCGAGCTTGTAGTTTGGAACAGGTACATTTGCTTTTGTATCCAAATAATTGCGTCCCACCAATTGTAAATTAAGTCCTCCTAGACATTGTCTCGTCAGTATATTGAAAAAGTGGCAGTAATGATATTCCCCAGCGCCCACGCCACCTACTAATCGACGTCTCGGCATGATACTAGCACAAACGGATCTTTTGGCAATTTATGGGCAGTGAATAGCAGTGTGCCATCAAAAATGTAGGCCCCAACTCCCTTCTGGTTGCATCACCTTGACGAGGTGGGGGAGCTTGCGTGGTCTAATGATCCTTTGGGCTATGCTGGCGGTAGCATGGCTACTGGTAGGGCCACCCTTGCCGGACAGACCAAAGGTGAAGATCCAGACTAAGAAGCAACCCAGCGAACGCGGAGATAATGGTTTTCGGTACGGAGGAAGATAATAGAATTAATAAGGCCGAAGGTGCATTCGCAATGCTGAGACCGATCTGGAGATCTCGAGAGCTTAACATCCATACTACACTGCGCATCTTTAATATGAATGTCCAAGTCGGTCCTGCTCTATGGTTGTAAAATCTGGAAAACGAATAAACAACTAATTAGAAGTCTTCAAACTTTCGTGAACAGGAGTCTGAGGATAAGGTGGCCACAGAACATTTCCAATGAAGAACTATGGAACAGAACTAAACAAACACCTATTGAGATTGAGATGCTTCGCAATCCTGAAGTATTTTCTTAATATACATTTCCTTTCTCCACATATTTCCATTGAACAATAACATAACCTTTGTGTCCATTCTGTCATAAATTACCGTACATACCCGAATGTAAGACGAGGCCTAGTTATCAACTGCCTCTTACAGATTTTTTCAAAAAAATACTCGCTAACTCATAACTTGCACAATATACCCTTAAGGTTGTGCTTTCATTTTTATAACGTCTCGTGTTATCGGAAATCCCTCTACCCGCTTTTCCAAGACATACTCTATAGTTTCTTTGTTCAAGAATGGGAGACTTTATTAAATTAAGATACGTTGATCACTCAATTACTGCTCATAAAACTGACTGGTTGTTCTTGTAAATTCGAAGAAGAGTCCATTGCAGGTTCCGTGTTGACGTTTTGTAATTAAGTATAACAAATTTAAAGTTTCCGCCTAATCAACACACTTGTAAAGATAGTTTTAAAACATATTTCCGTATGCTTTCGAACATATAATTTATCCGCTTAAAATGACGTGTATGCGTAAATCCTAACCTGAAAATGTATGCTATTCGTATATGCATGGTACCGTATATACCCGAATGTAAGACGAGGTTTTTTCCCACTTTTTGTGTTATAAAAATTGGCGGTCGTCTTATATTCAGGGTATTAAAAAAAATTTTTTTAATTGTTATTATTATTTGCAAAGTAGTATGTGGTGTTGGCATCTTGTAACTCTCAACAAATCAATGCATTAATGAAGATTAAAATATGGTTTGTTATGTTTAATTACCATGCATATACGAATAGCGTACATTTTGAGGTTAGGATTTACGCATACACGTCATTTTAAGCAGATAAATTATATGTTCGAAAGCATACGGAAATATGTTTTAAAACAATCTTTACAAGAACAACCAGTCAGTTTTACGAGCAGTAATTGAGTGATCAACGTATCATAATGTAATAATGTCTCCCATTCTTGAACAAAGAAATTACAGAGTATGTCTTGGAAAAAGCGGGCAGAGGGATTTCCGATAACACGAGACGTTATAGAAATGAAAGCACAACCTTAAGGGCATATATTGTGCAAGTTATGAGTTAGCGAGTATTTTTTTGAAAAAATCTGTAAGAGGCAGTTGATAACTAGGCCTCGTCTTATATTCGGGGTCGTCTTACATTCGGGTATATACGGTAATTAAACATAACAAACCATATTTTAATCATCATTAACGCATTGATTTGTTGCGAGTTACAAGATGCCAACACGACATACTACTTTGCAAATAATAATAATGACTTAAATTTTTTATTTTTTTTAATACCCTGAATATAAGACAAGGAAAAAAGGAATAATTGTCCCAATCTTCAAGAAAGGTAGTAGAACAGATTGCAGAAACTATCGGGGAATAACACTGATGAGTCATTGTGCAAAGATCTTCGAGAAAGTTTTGGAAAAGAGAATTAGGACAAGGATAGAAGGAGGGATGAGGGAAGAACAACATGGCTTCAGGGCAGGAAGGTCCACAGTGGATTTGATTTTTGCTGTAAGGCAGTTACAAGAACAGCACTATGAGTATGGAACAGATCTACTGATGGCCTTCCTGGACATTGAGAAAGCATATGACAGTGTATGCAGAAACAAAGTATGGAAGTCCCTGGAGGATAGAGGAGTAGAGAAATGGACTATAAGGAGGATAAAGGAGATGTACGAGGGAAGCGTGAGCTGTGTGAAAGTGGGAGGAGAGAGATCGGACTGGTTGGAACAGAGAAACGGCCTGAAACAAGGAAGTGCACTGTCACCGTTACTTTTCATTGTGGTGATGGATGACATAATGACCCGAGTGGCACAAGTAATTGGGGAAGGAAAGATGAAAGCAATGGTGTTTGCAGATGATTTGATGATTTGGGGAAACAAGGAGGAGGAGGTACAGGAACAGTTGGACGTGTGGGAAGGAATAATACAAGGTTATGGGATGAAATTTAGCATAAATAAGAGTGAGATGGTGATCACAACAAGGAAGAAGGAAAGAACCACAACGGGAATAACAATTGGTGGGGAACAGCTGAAGAAAGTGGAGAGTTTTAAGTATCTGGGAAGCCTGATACAAGATAATGGAAGAAACGATAGAGAAATAAATGAGCGGGGGAGGCAGGCAGAAGCATTCCGGAGGAGTGTGAGAAGCATGTTATGGAGCAAGGATGTCCCTCAGAACAGCAAAAAGATCATATATCGGACGTACTATGTCCCTATCCCGACGTATGCCTCGGAGACCTGGGTTATGAAAGGAAGGGAGAAGAGCAAAATACAGGCCAGTGAGATGAGGTTCTTGAGAAGCAGTATTGGAGCTACAAAGAGGGACAGAATAAGAAATGAGAGGACCAGAGAATTAATGAAGGAGGAACCATTACAGGATGGTATAGAGAAATCTAGACTTAGATGGTATGGGCATGTAAAACGAATGGAGGAGAAGAGGATACCCAGGAGAGTACACGAGACGAAGTGGGAAGGAAGGAGACCGAGAGACAGGTGGCTGAAGGGGGTGAAAGAAAGCGTGAAGAAGAGAGGAGAAGAGTGGAGGCTGAGAGATGGTGGGAAGACAGAAGACGTTGGAGAGGCTTGTGTTCCAAACAGACCCGGCCAGTGGCTGGAAACTGCAAGATGAAGAAAATAAATAAATAAAATAAATAGCCTTACAAATCCCATAAGTCTTCACTCTTCAGTAAAATCTACGTATATTGAACCGTTTCAAATAGGTCTTTTTAAAATGTAATACAAAACCTTACCGGTGGTGTTTTAACATCTAGTTTGGATGCAGATACCTATACACGTTCTTTAACATCCCACAAATCATTCACTATGTTGTGCACATGTGGTCCCGGAACGAATTAACCCCAAATTTTTATAACACAAAAAGTGGGAAAAAGCCTAGTCTTACATCTCTGTTCTAACAAATTTAACGATCAGCTGTTTTCTTCTGATACTCAAATTCAAGTTTCTCTATTTTAATTAATGATCCAAGTCATTTCTAAATCTGATAATAAAAAAAATTCAAATCTGGTCTATAAAGATCTATCAATAAAAACCTAAAGTGCTATCTCAAAAAAATTATAAAAATCTTTAACATATAAATAACGTAGACCGAAAATTCGAAAAATCTAAATCCTAGTTCTGAAAAATAATAATTGTCGATCCAACAAACTCTTAATCTAACTCAAAATACTAATCCTGAAATTATTATGAAAAATCGTTGAAAATATTAAAAATGTCGAAAATGGCTCCTCGTAGAAATTCACAATTCTACAACAAAACTACATAATTGAAATTCGCTTCTACCTTGTGTCGCTGAAGATTATATCGGAAGATATACCATTCTGCTCCCTGGTTTTATCAGCGATTCAAACTCTTTCTCCTCCATTCGATCTGCATGTCTGGGCCTCCAATTCCTTAGTCGTTCGGGTCTAGCGCAGTTCTTGAAGCTCGTTTTTCTCTTGTATTCTTGCGATAGATGAATTTCAATAGTCTCTTTTGCTCTCATATTAAAATTTTGTAGTGTGGTGTTGATTTAATTCTTGAATTTTCCATTGTTGCTTCTTTATTATGTGATCACTCTTGGAATTTCCATATTTCTCAACGTAGTGTTCCCCTCGTCATGTTTACACTTGCATCTCCATTACCTTTTCTAGTTCATATGCCCTTCCTCTCAATGTAGAAATAAATTCCATTGCTGAATAAATTTTGAAAATCTTTGTGAATTTTCCTCGTAGCTCCATTGTAATGTTTATTTTATAATGCTTCAGCTTTGCAAAAATGTATGCGATCTCGTAGAATATCAATATAAATTAGAGTAGCGCAGAACTGTTTTATTATTCGGGGTGTGTATGTAGACTATATCAACCCCTTATTATTCCAGTTTTCAATGGGGTCGGGGGGTATTTTATGAAAATCCCTCGTAATTATAGTTGTCAATGTTCGAAGATATGTTTTTCAGGAATATTTCTCACTAATGTTCGTAATATTGCTGTTCACTCTTATAAAAATCTTTGTAAGTCCACTCTACTAACTACTATATTGCTCTCTTCTCGAAAGACGAAAATTTCACACGTCCACACTGAAATCTAATCGCGAGTATGACTGTTCATCACGACTTCTCCGTCAATGCGCGTGCCATCGCCGTCAAAAGTATCACAGCAAGACCGTGCTCTGGGCTCGAATACTGACACGTCTTTCCTCTCCAAACGTTCACATGCAAAAGCTTCGCTCATTATCGCGCCTTCTCCCACCTTCACAAATCCGGCAGCATTATTTCCAAAATTTGCAGGAAATCTCGCGCTAAAATCTTGTATAACAAATTTGTCTGGAGTACCGGTACCGCACTTCATAAGAGATTTTCCAAATCATGCCAATTTTCTTCAGAATTTTCAGCATTTCTCTGTGATTCAAATTTCTTCTGTAACTTGTGTAACAATTAATATTTGCTGATTATCCTATTGCTGGATTCTTCAAATTCCGATTGGTCAATCGTCTCCCGTGACATCTTCACCCGTTCCTCTCCCTGGTCGCTTTTCCAAACGCGTGACTCCTACTTTTTTTTTTTACAGGTGAACGGCCATTGTCAAACTCTTATCGTGTTTGCAATGAACCTGTTTCTCACCTCGCGCTCGCTCCATTGTCTTGCTTTGATAAAACAAAAGCCATCTCTGGTGTTGATTTAGTTAATATATAACCAGTTAGGTGTCGGAAAGCTTTTTGACAAATCCACTCCTTGTTTCTGTATGATACTCTTGACATTTCCAAACAGCTCTAGCCTCAATAAAATAATGCAGTCTTATCTATGCAGCATAAATTCCCTTTCTTACAATTACAAGCAGCAAAATATGGGTTCAATACGGAGAAAAACTGTTACCATTTTCAAAATGGTTAACGTTTACGCATTTTATGGATCTATTGTCTCAAATTCCTTAATTCCAACCTTCAGTTAACTGCCAAGCTGCTCACCTTCAACCACAGAAAGCGCGGAGTTATGGCTCCAATAAAAGCTAATGACTATGTTAAATTGCGAAATTTTTCAAATTCATTTGGAAGTGAAATTTTTTCTACCGACGCTAGTGTCCTTTATTGTAAAATTTGTGAAACAAATGTAGGGAGTTCAAGAAAGTTTTCAGTGCCTCAACTTTTTGAAGCCGTCAAAGATAAGCGAAATGCTGTTAAAGAGGGAAAAAACCATATCAATTCAGCCCTTGTTAAAAAGAAGAAATTTCAGAAGACAGATTAATACTGAAATTATTTTAATTCCAAATACATTTCAGTCTGTTTTGCAAGTTAATACCATTATTTTTATTCAGCATTCACTATGTAAATATTGGCCTCCGTGGCTTAGGCGGCAGCACGCCGGCCTCTCACCGCTGGGTCCGTGGTTCAAATCCCGGTCACTCCATGTGAGATCTGTGCTGGACAGAACGGAGGCAGACAGGTTTTTCTCCGGGTACTCCGGTTTTCCCTGTCAAAATTTCATTCCAGCAACACTCTCCACTATCATTTCATTTCATCTGTCATTCATTTAATCATTGCCCCAGAGGAGTGCGTCAGGCCTCGGCAGCCGGCACAGTTCATATCCTCGCCGCTAGATGGGGGCTTCATTCATTCCATACCTGACCCGGTCGGAGACTGGAAGCAGGCTGTGGATTTTTTCACTATGTAAATATTATTTACATTTTTAAAAATTCAATGGATATTAAAATTGTATGTCAGTTATACTTAAAAATTAACATAATAAAATTATTGTTCATGATCGACACTGTTTGAAATTCCATAAGATAACATTTCCTACTATTTAGAATTGTTCCTTAGTTGAGTTAATTTAAAAAGATGCGTAGTTATAAGCCTATGTCAGTCTCTTCAGATTTTCTTCATATTCAAAATAGACGCTAAAGAATACGGAGTTAATGTAATTGCCGTAGCTATTTCATAATACATATTTTTTGAAACGTGATGCATATTTATTCATTTAATAGTGCATGAATTTCCGGGCCTTAGTCATCCTCATTCATTTCATAATTGAATCGGTCGGAGCTGAAAAAAGTAAAAAATTGTCATTTTTTAAAGAATTAGCATTTTGAAGTATTAACCAGAGAGGGCCTTGGAACAGCATAGGAAAGAATTAAGTCAGCCTTCTGTTTAAGCCAGAAACCACTGCTACTTGTAGTGCGATCACTTGCTGCTTCTCAGTGCCGTATTCCGTACTTAATGTTGGCTGCACTGTAAGATTGCCTCGTGTTACAGTGCTATTGTAAATTCCATTTGTACAGGGTTTAGGAGGTTTTATGTTACAATTCCATTTTTAAATAAAATATCATGTGAAATATTCATTCTGGATAACTGCTGCACTAAACTCAACCCGGAGCAGAAGGGCATGGAGTCACGTTTCCAAAATTGATTTGAGAAATATGTATATTAAATTAAAATTGATATACCGCTAACACAAATATAACCTGAATAGTTGTTTCACAAAATAGATGACTAATATCGTGTGTTCGTTTAGTTCTGTTCTGTCAATTACGTTTTATCTGTCTCCTGAAAAGTAGTGAAAACTGTCTTATTGCGTTGCAGCTCTGGGCGATTCAATTATTAATAGCTAAATATTATTGCAATTATTCAAGTCCTCGTACTGCAGGTTGTTCACCAGGATTTTACTCGTGTATATACATTTCTTGTCACTTGAGTGACCCATGGTAGGCTATAGACGTTTACTTTATCTTTCCTTTCCTTTTACATACCGGTATTGACACTACAGAATTTCTACTACCGGTACCATAATACAGTTAAGTGAATGGGGAACTGTCCTTCATCCATTTAGCAGAATTATGATAAAATATTTTATGTAATGTACTGGTGTGATGATTGCTTGGTATACCTTTTATTTAAGTTCAGTTTAATAAGATTTCTTTGATTGTGTAATAGTGTCGTTAGACTCCTAAAAGAGAACAGTTCAGGGGAATTGCTCCTGTCTAACTTTGCCCAGTCTTTCATGTGCAGTGTCATTATGTTTTAATTATATACAGTGAAACCTCGTTAGTACGTTTTTCAAGGGACTGAAAAATTTCAACGTCAAAAGCAGGAAAACGTACTAATGGAAAATAATAATTAAACCTCATTAATTTGTATCAGTAAGGGAAATGTAAAAAACGCGTTAATCAGAAGTGCCGCGGCGCGTTCTACTGTCTTACTTTTAAGAGTCACCTATACCTGTTAAGTCGCAATCCTCGCCCGCTTGTTGGCGAGGAATGTTATCTCAGTGCGGTCGGTCTCACATTCCACTAGGGGTGGACAAAGAAAGCTTTCACGGCTGACGAAAATGTGATCGTACTAAGCGATGCGCGGAAAAATGTGCGACGTGATAAATGAGGTACTTTTACATTATTGTCATCAGATAAGAATCGGGACTTGAAAATTACGACGTGATATGCAATAAAACGTGCTAACGAGGTTCTACTGTATACATATAGCTTCTCTACTGATGGAGAGGCAAGATCTTTTAGCAATCTACAAATCTGTGGTGGATTAGTAATTTGTTTTCATTTGATTAATTGAATCCCAAATCGGAACAGTTCTCTTCTATGATAAAAGTGAAAATGCATTGCATTGTAAATAATATGTAAGGTTACATTTTCTATGTCTCAAAGTGTGTATTTATTTTGGGTTGGGTTGAAGTTAGACCATCTGAGTGGCCTCAAAATGGGGTAGTACAGAAAGTTGTGATGCGTGTACATGAAGGGTAGAATGCTAGTCAATAAAATGTCGGTGAATGGTGAAACATTGACACAGGTGTATTACCAAAGAGGAGTCCAGAAATGACTAAGAGCTGCCGATGATGAGAGATAGAGCGGGGGCAGTATATAATATGCAATGAAACACATAATTATGTTGGTGATAGCCCTGCGCGGATATACACAATGTTATCTGCACCCGGCCTGCCTCCGCACAACTTTTATCCCCATCCGCAAGTTTGTTATCCGAATCTATTTCATTATGTTTATTGTGTTTAATGAAGTAATTTGAATGAGATTACCTTAAATCGTCATGTCATGGAAAAAATATGATTGTCATAAAAATCCGGGTCCTAGTAATGATATTCAACAAGTTCGGATTTATTGTAAAAACTATCCGTAAATTTACTCCAAACATTATCCGCGCAGTCATGCACTATATACGCATGGCGAAAAATTGTGCGGATATCCGTGCAGGGCTTCACCTGTGTGCACTAATATAACATATCCTGAATCATACATGGGCCAGTTTTTAAAGGCTTTAATGCAAGAATGCCTATGAACTTCCCCAGTTCCTGGTTTAGTTAAGATTTGTAGGTGGCACTTTGGCCCCATCCTTCTCGGCTCAAAGTACAGGGTCTACTTGTCCTGGCCAATCCTTCCCAATTCCCTTGGCATTGTCCTCCACCTGCAAGATGGCAAAATACACACCTCAATTTGTATCGGTGTCACATTTTACCTCGCCCTTTAGCCGTTAACATTATCTGTCCGTTTCTTTGACATACGGAACCAGTATTTTCGATACAGAATTTCAACTACCATAATACAGATTATGAGAGATAGAGTGGGGGCATTGTATAATATGCGATGGAACACATAATTATGTTGGTGATAGCCTATGTGTAGAGCCCACTAGTGTAGGCTACCTGTAAAAACCACAAAACCGATCTTCCCATTTCCATCTACTAAATCACTTCGACAACTGTTTCACGCCAGGATTGAAAACGGTCCAATACTTGCCTTCTCTCTCTCAACCTGACGATTCCGAAGTCATACATCGATCAGTTAGCACTAAAGGAGTTTGTGACGGGAAGTTATGGTGGCAGTGTACATCTCAGAGCTAGTCGAACTAATCGACGAGTCATCACTAGAGCTTCTTCCACTTTTCAAAATGGCACCGAAGCTTATGCATACCGAACTTCCGGTCTGCAAATCTCCATTTGATTTTCATTGGCAATGATTATTTTGGATTGTGGTGTTGTTCATAGGTGTTCAACTAATGAAATACAGTAGAACGTCGTTTATCCGGACGTCAAACAACCGGAACGTCATTTATCCAGACGAGCAAAAGAAAAACAAACAAGAAGTTCCGTGACGAACTAAAGAGCCGACTTTTCTTGAAATTTAAGATTCTTGCCAATCTATATAGACCTATCTAGAATAATGACGAAATTAAGTTGGTAATATCGAAATTTCTAATTAGTTCGAAATATACCTGGTATAATGTAGCCTATTAGAGCAGTACAGTTGGCAGCCCTGGTGACTGAATATATTCTTAGTTGCATCTCTTAAGGTACAGAATACAAAATTTGGTTGAAGTCCAGTGGATAGCATGCACGTTACATGCAGTTAGACCTTGGATTTATCAGCGCGCGTAAAATCACGTTGGCAGCAATGTCATGCATGTGTTGGTCAGAAATAATATGAAATATTATGATCTCGTGTTGTGCCAATTTTGGATGAAATACATTTGTTAGTAAAGAAGTAACATGTATTTTAAAATTGGACATATCAGCAGGCTTAGAATCATGTTGGCAGCACTGACGTAGGCCTATATTAGTTACACCAAATTAATCTAGAATGCCAGGTAATATACGTGCGAAAAGTTTAGAGCTATTGGCTTGCATACTTTCTGATATATTGATATTAGGGTAACGAAAATAGAGACACTATTTATTAACAGTTGGCAGCCCTGGTTACTCTTAAGAATCGGCATAGTCATATCTGTTATGGTACACATAGCACACACGAAATTTGGTTGAAATCCAAATGATAGTATAGAAGTTACATGTATTTTAAGTTGGACCTCACAGCAGGCTTATAATCATGTTACTCCAAATTAATATAGAATGTCAGGTACTATACCGAACGTCAGGTCAAGACCTAAGCGGTCCCTTTGATGTTCTGTTCTGTGAAAGGGCTAACGCGCAAGGAAATAGTTCCCAATTTTTCTGCTTGTTTTTGCAGTACAAGATGTTTCAGCGCATGTTGCTATGTTTCGATAAACTGGCTAGATTACTTTTAAGAAATTCCTTGGTATAAATCTATGAATAAATTAATCATTTTCTCGTTAATTGGGAGCTGCACCAACCTTGCTTTTCATGTGATAAACTGTGTGCGCGAATATAGCTTGTAGTGGTATTTTATATGATAGGCAGAGTAATTTGGTACGAATTTGATATTATATTATATTTCGTTCTGTATAAACCTTGTTTGAGCTGCAAAAGAGTAACCGACTCATTCAATGTTGTGGCAAATGAGGTTCAAACGTTGGCAATACTGTTATGATTTCACGGACTTCAAGATGGCTCCTTCAAGTAGACAACGTGTACAAACTGCAGCTGTAAAGCTTGAATCAACAACAAAATACTTCAAAAATAATAAAAGTGGGGAGAAGTTCAGTAAAAGGTGCAAACAAATGATTTTAAATATATATACTGTAGTAGGTTGAGGGATGACAATCCAGAGTGGACAGTAGAAGAGTTGGTGAAGAAGACTGCATACTTGACTGGCGTTTCGACATACAGTGTTTACTCGGTGCGCGCTGAATTCAAAGCTCATGGCGAGTCTCCGGCGAGAAGTTGGCCGGCGTCACAAGGAAAGGGGGTTCATGTGTCACAGTATTTAGAATTTTGTTCTGTGTGGAATTCGTAGGAAAGTGCTTTCTTCTTTCTCTCAAGAATGAAATTCCAACTGTGACGAAAGTGACAGTGAAAGTTAATGGTGATAGTGATAGTAGTGAATCATCTGACGGCGGTCTCAGTGGAATATAAGCAATGGAGGAAGATTAGCGACAACATCTGTAAGTTATATACACATGTTGTATCTTAACATTTAATCTTATTTATAGGAAAGTGTTTACTTCTCAGTAGCCTATGTCAGCTCAACCGAAAATATATAGCCTACTCGCCATGTTTTGTAATGCCATGTTGATGTTGGCTAATCCGCATATACACCTGACAGTATTATTTTCCTATGCGCGATATAATTATTATTTTGTTTTATAATTACCCTCCACTTCACGTTACAGTTAAGTCTTTGTACTAACAGTAGATCATTCTGCCTTCTGATTCTCAAGAGTACGTGTCGTAACCCTTCAAGGAAGCAGCTGTTTCTCCCCGTCAACTTTCGATCTTTCCCAAGATAAGAAGATGACTGATGACAAATAAGCAATTAGTTGCTTCATAGGGTTCAAGGACACCCGTCATTTCGTCTTATATCTCTCATCGTTCATGTGCCATTCCTCGCCTAACACAAATAATGTTATAATGTTTTAAATAATCGCACGATAACAAAAAACTACAAGCATCCTTTTTTTATTAACACAGAGCCTCGGGTTTCGACACGATAGGAAAACATATTTGGTTCAGTGAATATGCCGTAGATAAATTCGTAATTGAAGTGAATCAAAGGTTCAGACGCAATTAAGTCGTTGGTGGTTAAGGTAGATTCAAACACTCGATCAGATGCGCGCCATGTTGGAAACACAAGACGGGACATAGAAGATGCGCGGAGGGACAGAGAGAGAAGATGCACTGAGGGATATTTTCCTCAGGTCTTGACCTGACGTGGGGTATACACGTGTGCATAGTTTAACGCTGTCGGCTTGCATACTTTCTGATATATTGGTATTTGGATAAAATAAATTGAGAGCATTTATTAACAGTTGGCAGCCCTGGTGGCTCTTACGAATACACTCAGTCATATCTATTTATGTACACATAGCACATACGAAATTTGGTTGAAATCCAATTGATAGTGTAGAAGTTATATGCATTTAAAATTTGGACCTATCAGCAGGTTTATAATCATTTTGGCAACACTGCCATGTATGGCCTCCTGGAAATTAAACTGCAATATTATTATCTATATGTGTGCCAATTTTGAAATAGCTCCCATGTATACCTTCCAAGATATCCAACATGGAGCTCAAATTTCAATTGCGATTTTTCAGCAGTTGGTAGCACTGACATCATTTTCAAATATGGCCGTGAGATATTCAGGTATAGATCTTTACTCCTACCAAATTTTGTTTCGATTGCTGCAGCCGTTTAGGAGTTGATAGGTGGGGGACACACACACACACACAGAAAGAAGGACTGACAGACAGACACACATTTGCCCGATCTCATAAGTCTACCTTTTCCTCATTTTTGCAAAATGTGAAAAGTAGGCTAAAAAAACGGAGTAGCGCGCGCTGCCTACGGTAGTGAGTCGGTTCTCGTTTTCAATTGTTTTATCTTATGTCACCTTCCGATTGTTTACTCTATAATGTTTCAATGTGTTTTGGTATGTGAGTGTGTGTACTCTAATGTACTGTGCTGTACAGTACTGTATTACGTTGTGAAAATGGCTTCCATGAGTGACAAAAAAGAAAAAACGAAATCGCAATGTTTTATCCATTGAGAAGAAGGTGGAGATCATTAATAAACTGGATAGAGGTGAGAGTGTGCAGTGTCTAATGAAAACTTAGTGTTAGAAAATCCACAGTTTATGATTTGAAGAAAGGAAAGTTGAAGTTCTGAATTATGCATCGAAGTTAGATAGGGAAGAAAGGTCTAAAAATAGTAGAACCATGAGATCAGCCAGGGATAAAATTGGAAGGAGCGGTGTACTTATGGTTTATTCAGACAAGAAGTAAAGGAGATCCCATTTCTGGACCTTTGTTATGTGAGAAAGCATTGCATTTAAATGAGGAGCTTGGTGGCTATTACCATAATGTACTGTGCATGTTTTTCCTATGAAATAAATGCATGTTTGATTATCCGGAAAAATCGTTATCCGGGGCACTATCGGTCCCAATTAGTCCGGATAAACGACGCTCTACTGTAATAACTAGAGGGTTAAACACAAGTGTCTCTTGAAAGAGTAGTTTGTAATACTTCGCAACAGAAAGGACCGTAACAAACGTCACTGGCCTAGCATATCTTGGATCTTGTATTAAGTTGGTGTCAATTAAGTGTGTTATATATGAGAATATATGATCAGTTGCTATCCTGTTATTATATTGGTAGGCTATTAACTTAACCCGTTTAAATGCTAAAATGTGACCGTGGACGAAAGCTAAGAGTTATAGGCTATACGTCGTACCGGTAACATTTACCCAACCTTTCTTCTTTAATATTTAATATTTGTTTAATCATTATAATTATAATGGCCTATATATTAACACTTTTTAACCAATAGTGATTTTATAATTATATACGGTACCTATTCCAGGTATTGTAAGTAAGCGATATTTGATAGCACATGCGGGTCCATCTTAAAATCCAACCATGCCTAGTTTTCAGTATGGAAAACATGGAAAATTTGAAGTTACTAGACCTAAGACTGGCGACACTTATGCCAAGTGAAAGAACGAAAAAAGTGTAAGCTCTATACCGAATATGTTAAATGTATGATTCATAATAAAACCAGGCATTTGTTTCCTCACTTTGTTCTGCTACAATACTCACTGTAGTCATTCTATATCTTCTAGCCTTCATCTCACTGGTTCGAGTGTAACCAACAATCATATAAGTGTTACCCCAAATGCTCTGTTTGCAGGAAATGTATAATGGATGTCTGTATTTATGTATTAAATTTCTCCTTGTACATTCTATGTATTTATGTGTAATAAACTATTAGGTGGTCTCCTTTTCTTACTTGTTTTCTTACTACATCCACCTCATTCAAGAACCCTACGTCTTAGCTTGGTTTGCAAAAGGGAGCTCCTGCTAGTTTGGAAGTCAGAGGTTCAAATCTCAGCACCGACAGCAATCATCCTCATTGTGGTTTTCCCCCAAGGTTTTTCAACTTGGCCTCTAGGTAGATGCTAGGATGGTATCTATTTCAAGTCCTGGGACATCTCTTCCAATCCTAGATCCAAATAATTAGTAACACACACTACTAGAGTCATCATAATAACACAGGTTACGAGACAAATATACATACAGGGGCCCATTAATCAATGGTGTCCCAAGCCCCCAACTGAAGCACTAACACCATAATCATTCAGGATGAAATTCAAGGATGGTTTGGGATGTGTCTATGCTTCGATATTGTATTTGTTTACAATATAATTGTCCTCATATTAGAGCAATGATTGTTATCAAATAATAACCATAATAATGTTGTTAGTTCAATGCCCCTTTAACTGCTATTGCTGGCAGTAAGTTTTCCTGATGTGCCCAAAGTATATACTGTATATCTTGCTGTGAATAGCATTAACATTACATATGGGTCAGGCGTGGCTAATTAACTCACCATATTCAAAGGGTACAGCATTAGAAAATTAGCCCTGTGAATATCGAATGTCAGTAAATTCAGATGAGCCAAAGAATACATTTAACTCAAATCCCTGGTTAAGTATTTGTGCTGTTGCAGATACTCTTGCAGTCCGGTCACTACATTAAGGCAGTCCTTGTCCCTGAAATTATTTTCTGGGTACACCTCTTGATCGAAACCTTTGTCATCCTAGTGGTGCAACACTGAGCGTATCCCAAAATGACAATGTTTGCATCATATAGCTTTCTCGGGGTGCTTTAATAATTCCATTGGAACATTGGTTTGATCCTGTTAAACAGTTCGACATGTGTTCGCCAGCTTCTAACACCATACACTTTCCAAAAAAATAATTATAATAACTAATTTGTGGAAGGTTCTCTGTGGGAAATATCCTGGACTGCACTCTCAAGTTATAAGGACATATGAACGAACCAGGCTTTTGAATGTGGCAGGCGACACAGAGAGATCACTTCAACTCCAGAGAAACACAAATGGCAAGTTTCGTCCATTGTACGTCCACTCTAAATTAAGCAGGTAGGCTTCATGTAATACATGTCTGTGATATTTTACAATAATGGTATATGCTTTCACAAGTTATTGAATATTTAATTAATTCTAAGTCAGGATTGTGCATTTGCACACATCTTCTAAAGTACACAGTACTGCAAGTGAATAGCTGGGCCCGTGGTTTTGGGGTAGTGTGCCTGCCTCTCACCCGGAGGCCCCAGGTTTGATTCCGACTCCGTCAGGGATTTTAGAAACTGACGTGAGGGTTGGAACGGGGTGCAGTCGGCCTTGTGAGGACAATTGAGTAGCTGTCGGACAGTGAGGCAGTGCCCCGGTCGCGAAAACAAGATTAACGGCCGAGGGGATTGATGCGCTGACCACGCGTCGCCCCAATATCTGCAGGCCATATGGTTGGGCAGCGGTCGCTTGGTAGGCCTAGGCCATCGCCGTGGACAATTCTCAAGCCGTGTCATAAGGTTTGGCAACACCGGACATCTGAGAGGCCTAGCGCAAGCACATGGTAATTCCCAACACTGCGTAAACACACAGATTTTGACGCCAAATGTTTCCGAAAAAACAACAGAACATAACGTCCGCTAAATCTACACACAAATATCACAAATAAAGGATACATATTATCATGCTATGTACTCTCGATTGCCGTTAGGGTCATAATAAAAGGCTGTACTGTACCTCAATGTCTGAAGTTTCCTTTTATTGCTGCTATGCTCACTGCCGTCATTGACGCGCTCAGAAAAAAATATTTAAGACTATTCTTACTGACTGCCTTTGAAAAAGAATTCTTCACTTTTTGTCCACACATGCACTCATCATAAGTCACAACAGGCCTCCAAGCTTAATGCTGACAGTCTAGCAATAATGCTCCAGTGGTAATGAAATCTACATAAAGGCACTTGCCAACTGAGCACTGTTCATAATGTACTGGAATATAGAGGCCACATGAAGATATATACCAAAACTAAATTACAGTAAAAACTCTATTAACCGTCATCGTCGGGACCGTGGTCGTGACGGTTGAGCGGATAGACTGATAACAGAAACATTGCATTATTCCAAAACATGACCTCAATCAATTATATTATAGACAGATGTCACTCTCAGAGTAATGTAATAATATTTTGGACCGAAAGGAAATTAAACACGATTGTAATAGCAAATAAAAATATTTATTACATGATAAAAACATCCGAACAGTAGCTACAAATGTGGAAACATAATGTACAGTAATATTAACTTACGGGTGAAATAGTTCATGTAGCTTGAAAATAGTCATTTTCTTCTGATGTTCGAGCTTTCACCGTGGCAATATTTCATATTTTTCAGAGCAGTAGTGTCTGTGTTGCATTGGCCTCTTCTTGACTTTCAAACCATTCTATACACTTGGACAGCATTGATTCAGCCTCTGAGTAGCTAATAGTTGGTTTTTCGTCATGATTTGAACACTTGTCTTCTTCGGTGGCACTTACGCTAAGTAAACAAAGCGAACACGTCACTGCACCTTAAAGCACTTTGTTATTGCAGTATTATGCTATTACAGCAATGATGGTTAACAGAAACTGACAGTTTAAAGAGTGACTGTTAAATGAAGTTTTACTGTACTAGGCACTGAAAGTCCACCCCGCTGTAGTGATATAACCAGTTATTTTAATAGTGCTGCCATAATTTGACTTAGTCAGGCACACAACACTTCCTAGGCATCTGAAGTAGTTTAATGAAACATTTGTGAAAAATTTGTTGGTTTAATTCATTAGTAGGTATTGGTAGAGCCCTACACGGATAAACAAAGCATTATCCACTCGTTTGTTACCAGAATCTACTGTCATTACAATCATATGTTTAATTAGATAAAATATTAAAGCAACACATTTAGACCATTGAGGAGAAAGTCATTCCCTTAGGCTGTGTTTAAAATGAATGTTATACAGCCAAAATTGCACCCCTTTTCAGTTTGGAGTGTTAATTGTGCTTAATGACATAATTTGAATAAGATTAGCGTAAATCATCTTACATTTGTCATGGATAAAAAGCAACGGAAAGGATTTTAAATTTCATAAACATCCGAGTTCTAGTAATGATATTCAAGGAGTTCGGATTATATTCTAATAGCTATCCGCATAGCGAAACATTTTGCGGATATCCTCATCCGCGCAGGGCTTTAGGTATTGGTTCCACATGCAACTTAATACGGCAAATACTCACTTCTACAACTTTCAGCAGGTCTGATTTACCACGAGGAATTTCACAGGAGTTGAAATAGTTAGTACGAACTGCTTTTAGATGCTGTAATATCAAAATAAACTATATTTATGAATAAAACATAGCATGTGGTCTTAGGTGTTTAGAGAACTTACGGACTCGACTAAGCGTTGCCAATTCTACCAACATCATGGCTTGAGAATTATAGACGGCAATGCCTAGGCCCTTCATGGGCTGTAGTGCCAGCGGTTATATTACTGCAAGTGACTACAGTACTGTACGGAATGTATCTTAATTCAATAATCTGAAAATGCTCTGTGTGAAGAAAACTTGTAGATTTAATAGATTTTCTTTTTTTAATTGAATATGAATGTAATATTATTCCATTGCGTGTGTTATAATGAGAATATTGTGGTGGTAAGTTCTTCACATCAAAGTGGCCTGTATATAGAGCGAGTCTCTCTTACGACTCGGCCAGCGCACCATGCTTGTCTGCCTCCCGTTGACTGATCACTTCCTGTTACACAGCGCGCACTTCGCAGTTCTGGTCCCTGCTTATAACGTGTATTTATTGTTCTTCTGTCGCTCCAACTATTCTCTAGTTGTGAAATGTTACTTTTGGGTATAATTCTCATAATGCCTCCACGTGTGTACACGGTAGAGGAAAGGGTATTTATGTACGATAATTATGTGAAAACAGAGTCTTGCAGGGAAGTCGTTAAACATTTCATAACACATTTCCCAGGTGTGCGCCCTCCACATAAAGAGACCGTGCGGAAGCTCGTAAACATATTGAGGGGAACTGGTTCTCTACTCCATAAGAAGCGAAGTGTTAAAAAACGTGTACTTAACGAGGAAAAAGTAAATGAAATCGAAGAACATATCCGGAGAGAAATAGCCTCAATTACGGAAGACGAACTTATGCGTGTGAATCGGAGTTTCGTAAGACGATGCCAGAAATGTGTGGATGTAGGACGAGAATATTTCCAACATCTCCCGTCATATGGTACGACCTTAGTTTATTAATTCTTACTTTCTAAATTTTAATTGGTATGTCATGCACAGATAAAGTGAGCCAAGTACTGTTCTGTTATTATTGCTATGCTATGCCGAGAGTGGTGAGTCAACGGGAGGCAGATAAGCTGGGCGCGCCGGCCGGTCAAATCATGAGCGAGACTCACTGTACTAAACTCCGGGCTTTAGTGCTATATACATATCATGTTTAAAGATAGACGAACACTAGCTTGATTTAATACTAGTTGAAACGATGGGCGGCCGCAGGATTTTTTCCGGGGTGGGGGGGGCAAGTAACAATTTTCGTTTAATTATCTACCTGTCACTTTGTGAGGGTGAGACGTACCCCCGCCCCCCAAATTTTCGTTTATTTTCTTACTTGCTTCTTGAATTTCATTATTTGACTGCTCTTAAACCGTTGGCTACTCTATGGCAAGAATGTGTGTGTTTTTTTGTTTTTTTCTCCCATAGAAGGTCGTTTTTCTTCGTGATTCATACACGTAAAGTTCAGTTCTTAAAAACAGGTAATAACTAGTGGTATGGTACTAACAAAAATAAAAATCAAGTAGTTTATTAAAATGGTATTGTTAATCTAGTTCGCCAATTTACTAAATAACTGGACATGTTTTCAGATAATCGCAAATTACCATGTTAAATTAAACTGTGGAAATACCCTACATCTGAATCTGCCCAATAGTTCAAATAGCAATGTTTCCAAATATCTAGTTTCTACTGGCCATTACAGCAGATCATCATGATTTTCCTCTTCTTCACAACCAGTCATAAATAGCCTACTTTGCATTGCTCTTATTAGAATCATGAAACACTTGTAATCTACGAAGTGATGAACTCGTAGCGTGAGTCCGTGGTTTAGTAAACATTTGTTTTAGCAATAAAATATTTCTCTTGATTATTACTAACCACAAAGTAAAATAGATAAAAACCAACTATATCACGTACTTCTCACTACTGGAATTCGCTTTCTCAAGTGACGGTTCTGCCGCATGACTGAAACTAGAGGAATGGTGATATGAACGTAAACAAACCACTGCCTGTAATGCGTTATTGAGCATTATGCTCAAGCTTCTCTCTGTTTATGAAAACTATAGACAATAAATAGAAAACTAACAGATATTGTACAATTCTGTCGAGTTTTCTAAAACTAAAAAGGGATATTTTGCCATTTTTCTAAATAAATGTATGACATTACAAAAGAATGAGGTCCAGTGCAACATTTCACTCGACCGATTTCGAAGGGACACGCTGATTGGCGTTTTACATAGGATGGTTACTTTACTTTCCAGACCAGTGAGTATTCTTTTGTACCTGTGACATAAATAATACACTGTCTAACCAACATAGTAGGCTATAAATACTTAAGAGTTTTTTAAAGCTATGTTTGTTAAGGCTACCCTTAAAGAGGGGAAATTAGCCTTATTATATTCAATGACTGGCATTATTGTTAATGTTGTTGGTTTATTTGTTAACTGCTTTAACCTTGCCCATTGTACTTGACTCTGAGTGATATTTATCTATAAGGTGCGTTCAAAAAGTAACGAGCAGGAGGCTGGAATGCGCAAACCAGTGCCGACATCAGCTAATCGTGGCGTGTGTAACAAGGTGTGGTTCCGATCAGGGCGTGGAAGGTCACAGCCCGTCGCTAGAGGGCACGCATGCATGTCACGTGACGATACAAAGCGAACAGCAGCATGCATCAATCGTCCAATGCTGCCAGTCGCATTGCAAACAGTGACATGGAGGCGTGAAACGAAGAGCAAAGAGGTGTTGTTCGGTTTCTGGCAGCGGAAGGAGTAGGGGGAACGGACATTCATCATCGCCGAATGTCACAAGTGTACGGCGAACACTGCATGTCCCTTGCAAGGGTCAACGCGTGGCACAAGCGCTTCAGGGAAGGACGGGTGTCGTTATCCGATGATCCCTGTCTGGGGCACCTCCCTGCATTACCGATGACAAAGTCCAGCTGGTTGATGCACTCATTATCCAGGACCGCCGAGTGACAGTGAACGCCGTAGCCGCCGTGGTCGGATTGAGCGTCGGAAGTGTGCACACCATCATGAAGGAACGACTGCACTTGCGCAAAGTGTGTGCCCAATGGGTGCCCCACAGTCTTCAACTACACGAGGAAGCATGTCGAATGGCCCACTGTCTTGGTCATCTTCAGCGCCATACAGGGGAAGGGAATGGGTTCCTGGTGCGAGTGGTGGCTGGAGATGAGTCATGGTGTCATCACTTCCAACCAGAATCCAAACGACAAAGCATCCAGGGTCACCACCACCCAAAAAGGCAAGGCCATCCACACAAGTGCAGGAAAGGTAATGCTGACCCTCTTTGACCCAGATGGCCCCCTTTTGATACACTTCATGCCGCACGGGACAACAGTGAATGCCCAGCGTTACTCGCAAACCTTGGCCACCCTTCAACAAGCGATCAAAACAAAACGACCAGGCAATCTCACCCGTGGGGTCATTCTGCTCCACGACAATGCACGACCTCATACGGCCAACACAGTCGCGGCTCTCCTGCAGAAATTCAAATGGGAGGTTCTCGGCCACCCTCCATACAGTCCAGACCTCTCTCCCTGTGATTACGCCATGTTTGGTCCCCTAAAAAGGGCTCTGCGGGGCCAACGATTCACCTCGGACATCGACGTCCAGCTGTACTTGCGGAACTGGTTCACATCGCAGCCCAGGGAATTTTATGAGACAGCCATTCACCGCCTCGTGTCACAGTGGGACAAGTGCCTCAACCCAGGGCCAATACTTCTGCCATACAGGTACTGGTTTCTGTAATTATGCCTCTGGCTAGTTGCTTTTTGAACGCACCGTATAATAGCCTGGTGTCAGTAGGCGAGTGTGTATTAAGTTATGTTATTTTAGAGTACCGTAGTTTTGTGATGAGTGCCCCGGTACTTAAAACATGGTGTAATGTTAATTAGTGCCCCATGTTGGTAGCGACAAATGTAACAGTTTCGCTAGCCCACACGTTGAACGACAAGTGTAATGGTTTGACTGCCCCTAACTGTTGCTTGATAATTGTAACTTTTACCTTTGCCTAAGCTATGTTGTTTTAATGGACGCCAAGACCTCAATGCAATGCTGAAATCTAAATTTGTATTTAACAACGTCTAGCTCTGGGAGAACACCTTCAAGAATCTATTCACTCAGATCGTGGTATGATTTGATCATTAACCCAACAAACAATTGTATCAGGAGAAGGAATTGGTCTATATCTAATGCTACCTACTGAAAGCAAAGATTGCATTGTAAAAGAAATGAATTTATTATATAAAACAAGTATAGCAAAATTAATAATAACAATAAGTATAAAATTTAAATTGGAGCGTTGCGATTTTAATATTACCGATAGAAAATTACGTGAAAACGGAGTCTGATAAATTGATTTTACTCTTATTTCCAAGCTATGAAGTTACTGAAATATGAAATGTAAAACAAAGAGAAATGAGAGATTGCGTATTTCTGCGTCATTTGCGCTTACCACTGGAAATTGCTAAAGCATTTCCCTCGTACTGGATGATGCTGTGTGCTTCCCACAGTCTCCTGGACGTCGCCATCTTCTTTGTTATTTGATGATATTCTGGTAGATTAGATAATTCTATGGTCCGTACATCGGACCCAAACACTCGTCCAACCGCACTGGTTAAGTTTTACAAAAGTTAGTCCTCCAATCCACGGAACCTCGGAGCGACTCCCGCGTGCAAGCGTACTCAGCAAGAACTATACAGATTGTCCACGTTCCACGGAACATCGGAGCGACTCCCGTGTATAACCACACTCGGCAAGAACTACACAGATAGTCCTCGTTTCACAGCGCGCTGAACGATATATGCACACGTTGGCTCCCCACTCTCCAGCCGACTCCTAGCTTACGTGGTCTCCACTGATTGGCTGCACCCTACGCGCTAGATCCCCTCCTCTGCCTCATTACACTCGGCGGTAAGGGGAAGTCGTATTCCGTTCCGTATATTCGCCTTTTTTTTGACGATGCGACCCAAGATTGCGTCATGCTTCCCGACAAGATAAATCCTGTATATGAATTTCCAGTGACTCATGTCTCTCAATATATCCTAACTGACGAAAACTCCGTAAAATTCCGCAATCACATAATTTTCTATGATATTGTCGTTCGTAATAATTTGCTTGATAGCGTTTTCTAAGACATAGAAAACCTATCTGTATGCTTATAATTTTTATAAAATGCTCCGAAAATATCTTAATAATAATTATAATAAACTAATAATAATAATAATAAATTAACATGAAAAATTATCTTGGCTGAACAATTTGCTGCGTAAATAATTATAGAATGGCTTCCTACTGACTTATGCCAGTGGCATAAAAACCCCTCGAAAAACACGTTACAATGGTACCAATGTGTCATACCCCTGAAGGTAGTGTTGAAATTATAACACACACGATGGCTGCTGTCAGCGTCGGCAATCAAATTTCGAATATTCAGGTAACCAGTCCTCAGGGTGGAGCCTAAATTAAGGTACTCAGCAACACTGATGGAAATAAGGATCACAATAATACATTGTGTCCTTTCTTACAATGCATGCCACGTATGGACTTACGTCGGTTTTGGAGATATTTTGGCCAAAATGCAGATATATGGTGTTCAGATCCTCCAGATTTTTGATAGGAGTCTGGAAAAGAAATCCTCTATTCACGCAACCGTATAACTTAAAACGTACATTGTTATACCCTTCATTTATAAGTTTCTTTCTTTTAAATACTATTTCCCAGAATTGTCAGGTTAAGGCACAGACTTGACCTAAATATGCAAGTCATGATTATGATTTTTATGGTTACTGATGATCGGATATATTTTGAATTTGTTGAAGTACCGTACCCATTTCAAATTTCCAGTTGTTACGATTAAGCATTAGGTCGAGCTTAATCTCTAATCTGTGAAGCTACTCCGCTCATAAGTACCGGTATATGTTGTGCATCCAAAATTGCCTGCCTTGAAAGTGGGTTCCATTGGAATCATATACAACATTACAACGTGTAAGTTATCACCATTTTGTCTCGACTGACCTGCCGTCTACTGTACATTCTATTGAGATTGCGAATCTTTGTAGCTTTGATAATGGCACAAATATCGCAGGACAATTTAACTATTATAAATTGCTTCGATTATAGAATATGTAACACTACAGGTTCAGAACCTACAAAAACAATGGTAGATTTCTGTTAATTCGTAGCAATAATCGCTTTGTTCTCAAGAAATGAGGCACCGTACTATTGCACCCCTTATTAAGAACAAAAATGTACAGCATTTCGCGGTACGAATAACGATCGCGGGAAGACAAATCGGCATAAAAAATGGGGAGAGTATAATACTGCCAGGTCCATAATTAGGGTTCTTGACGCCTCTGGGATAAGAAAAAAAAACTTTGCTGCTCCCGACTTGGAAAATGTAGAATTATTCAAGTTTCCTTAACATATGGGGCTGTTTCTTCATCTGGGTGTGTATTTAACTATGCGTATCACTCCATGGAAGAAAAAATTGTACTGTTGGAGCAGCGTAAAAGAGGAGAATTTAAGCATTTGAAATGTGGTGGTACAGGAAAATGATCAGATGGGTAGATAGAGCAGCAATTACAGAGGTATTAAGATGAGTGAGAGAGGAGAGATGTTTCTGGCGACTGCTAATGAAGAGAAGAGATAGGTTGGTAGGACACATTTTAAGACACCTAGGAATAGCAAAGTTAGTTACGGAAGGAAGGGTCGAGGATAAGAACTGTAAGGGTAGACCAAGGTTAGAATATATTAAACAGATTGCATCGGATGAAGGGTGTGGTAGCTAAGTAGAGATGAAACGATTAGCTCAGGACAGGGAAGCTTGCAGAACTGCATCAAACCAGTCAAAAGACTGAAGACTCCAACAACAACGACAAATAGAAAAATTTAATACAAAGAATTTATTAAATAAAAAGTTGAGGATTTCCTTATTAGTACAATTGCACAAGTCGGATCAACAGCAAAAACACCAAGGTGACTAGGACGATCTTTTCATTTATGTCCTTAAATAATCAACATTGCCAAAGTATGTTCTCTTGTAGGCGGTTTATACTTTAATAACTTGACGTTTAATGCCCAGGCGGTTTTGTACAATTTTCCAGAAATTTTACCGTCCTTAATACATGTTGCCCTGGGCAGTTGCCTAATTTGTCCCACCATAAATACGGGCCTAAATACAGTAAATGGATCCAATATTTTAAGGACGACTTACGGGACCAGTGTTTTATTAGTCAGAAAAAAAGAGCAAAAAAAAAGAACTTTTTTCGGTTTTAAGATCTGCTAGCGGTGTTGCAATGTCTAAAAATATCTTTAGAACTTGGTTTCATATCACCAACGCCAAAGTGTGGTGGCCACCACTCGTCATGGTGTTGTGGAAACATACGGTATTTATCACTCGGCAAAACCATATTGAAAATTGGAGCTATGGTTTCCATTGGAGGTCTACTGTATGGCAGCATTAGAACCATTTCTTGAATGTAAATACATATTATGTCAGCAACATTAATAAAATTTTCTGTTGTGACAGTTGTCAGTTGACTATCAGGAACTTCCATTTACCACCGTGTGGGTGCCTATGTCGTTTTTGGATTATATTACATACCTTTAAATGAAATATAAATCCATTCGTAGACCCTGAGACCATGCACACTAAATAAATATTGTTATAACCACACAGACACAGTATAGACAGCCGGTTCATAGTAAACACATTACACACTGATGAAAAGTATGCACATAGCCTATATATTACAATATGTCATGGTAACATTACTCAAGTGTTTATCAAAATGTGAAAGCAAACCAGCATAACTGAGATGGATGATAATTAACCTTCCAGTGGGCGCAACTGATTTGACAGGCACACAAGTTAATTCTTATCTCGTATTCGTCATTCGCGGGGGCGAAGCTTTCAGTAGCTGCCTCTATCTGCATGACGTTCAAGTCCATATCGGCCTCCTACACATTTGATGATGTTGCAGAAGTGATCTGCGCCTGATCGTGCACCATTACGTAATATGCACATACTCGCATGTACCAAACCTGTCCTCCAGCCAATATCATAATTTTTTAAAATTCTGATTACTGAGGTGTGCCAGACAGCCTTAATGCACCCGAGAGAAGTTAAATATCTTTACTATTTATATTTAGCACAAAATTAATTAGAATGAGGACTTTTGCAAAAAAAAAACGTTTGTTGTCAGTCTGATTTTCATATCGTTTTTCTTTTAAAGGCCCCCTCCCCCCCCCCCCCCCCCCGCCCTGCGGGCGCCCATGGTTGAAACCCGTCAAAACATGACGGACGATTGAGAAAGAAATTACTGAAAAAGTTTCTTATATTACTTGCATTCTTTGTACGATTACACTTACTGTTTGGCCCTATTGCAACTTGAAGGGCGTCAAAAGATTGAATTCTCGACATTGCAACATACTTCTGGCCATGACTGAAAACTTGATGACGTAAATAGAGACCTATACGTTCCAGAGTTTCCCCTTGAGCTTTATTGATTGTGATAAAGTATGCCTAGCAAATTGGAAATTGTTGCCTCTTAAACGAAAATGTACTGTAAGTGTTTTATCGGAAGGTGTTAAATCAGGTCGTAGGATTAGAACTTTCTGCCTAAAATTAACTGCACTTATTATATCCAAATCCAAGCAATTTCTTCCATATTTCTTACAATTAATATGGTTCCATATAGGAGCCCTTGGGAAACTTCAGATTTCTAAGGAGCATAACTATGGCTCAAACGAATTACTTAATTCCAAGGAATTTAAGAATTCTGTAGTAGGAAAATGAAGTAGCTGGCTTTCATCTTCAGCATTTAATTTGTTAACGCTGACCGCTGATGTGTGTGTTTGAACTACTGGATATAAGTTGAATGACTTTTAAATTAATATCACTGCATTGTTCATTTTTTGGTGTAAGAATGCAAACTTTCTAGAAATTTATTATATCCTTCGCAGAAGTGACTGTTTCGCCGTAAATCTGTCACGATACCCTAATGCGTTGAAAGTTTAGCTGGTAATTTAGTAACATTTGATTCCTCACCATTCACAAACGAGTAGTAGTTTTTAACATGTAGCAAAATATTAGAAAATTCCATTTTATCTGGTTTCGATCGCCATGTAAGCGGTGTATTTTGGAGAAGGACCAGAGAGAAGAGTATCTGAAACAATTGTGAATATTACCCATTTAAGATTTGATTGCCGCTGAGCGTGGCTGCGCCAGTGTTTGTTGTTGATTGTAGCAGCTGCCCCGCAGGACGAAGCGGGGAACACAGCAATGATGAGTTCATTCTGCACATAAGACAAGCGGCATTGCGCGAAGCTCATGTCACCACGGACAGTCAAACGTTAACTGAGGCTATTGGAGGTGAGTCATATCCTACTCGTGCAACTGTACCTGTCAACGAAGCAGGCTGACGTGTGACACAAGTAAACAAGGAATAGTTTCCATCTCGACCGCCGGCGATCAATTCGTGAAAGGGTAATAACTGTTTGGCGAGAAGCGTGTGGCACAACAGGCAAAACGTACCTGAATTCTCTCCAAGAACAATAACTTTCCCACAAAAAGGAATAATGTTGTTACGTATAATATCTGCCATTTGGGCTTCATCCCATATTATGAGCCATGCTAATCAAATATTGTCAGCTGGATTGCAAATTAATTTAGAGGTATTTTGAATGTAGGTGTTATGCTCTTGCAAAATATTGTTTAAAATATGCCCTCCTGATGCAAGAATTTGCTTTATTCGCAGATCTGAATTGATTACCTTTCGAGGAGTCTAATATAAAACTGACCGTAAGAACCATTGCTTATATTTTTGGAACATAAGGAAATGCGATGAAGTGCGATTCCATAAATTTTAATACAATATGGGCCGTATTAATGTGGCACAGTAACATTGGCATCAAAGGAAATGAAGAGCAAAGGATTGTTGAACTGTCCAATATTCTATCTGAAATTCCTTGAGATATCATCCCCAGTGAAAAATTGTTGCAGCCTGTCAAATATTTCATATTCCAGCAGATCAGTTTTACCATCCAAACAGCAAAGTCCAAAGTTACCAAGCGTACTTTTCACGCAAGAGAAATACATTGTAGAACAATGTTTACATTTAATCGTCAAGGATCCTTCACTGTACTGCATAATATCTTGAATTGTTTCTGAATTGGCCTATTTATATTGGATTTTAAAAGTGACTTCCTATTTTCTCCGATTTCCCACTATTTGTGGGAGTTACTTCCTCCATTTTTGGTCCGTATTGACTTTGATGATTTATAGCAATAAGTGTTATTCCGTCGATCAATACATTAGGTTACATATAATTTAAAAGTGGTACATGTTTCGGGCAATCATATAGCCCTTCATCAGCCACATCTTGTCGAATACAAAGAAACAATCAACATAACATCAAAGACATTGTGACCACATTAAAAACATGCATAAAACTTGATTAAAAACAGGTCAACAAACATGGAAATAAAATATATGTGCACATCGTTAAAATAACACTAAAACGGCTCTCCGGCCCATGAGTTCGTAGAAGTGAGTAAGGTCCCATAAATATTTGCACTGTGTGGAGTCAGCCAATCACTGTTCATTTTCTTGATATTAATGTGGCTAGAGGGAAGTCTTTTGGATATTCCTTAATATGGACACTTGAAGTGTGAAGATGTGTAGTCGAAACGGATGAAAAATGGATCTCATAACCGTGGCCAAGTTAGCTTTTTTTTTTTCTATTTCCATGTTTGTTGACCTGTTTTTAATCAAGTTTTATGCATGTTTTTAATGTGGTCACAATGTCTTTGATGTTATGTTGATTGTTTCTTTGTATTCGACAAGATGTGGCTTTTTTTTTTTTTTTTTTTTTTTTTTTTAGCGTATGGCTTTTAGTGCCGGGAGTGTCCGAGGACATGTTCGGCTCGCCAGTTTTGTAGCTGCTTCGAGACGGACACCCAATGGGTGAGCTACAAGTACCGTTGGGGAGGGAAGGAGGGAAGTTGGAATGTAAGGACGAGGAGTTGGAAGGTAGCGGCTGTGGCCTATAGTTAGGGACCAACCCCGGCATTTGCCTGGAAGGAAGATGGGAAACCACAGAAGACCATCTTCAAGGTTGCCGGCGGGGGGATTCGAACCTCCTCGCCTCCCGGATGTGAGCGACTGCCATCAGTCATGCCGTAACCACCACGGCTAACTCACCCGGTGGCTGATAAAGGGCTATATGATTGCCCAAAACATGTACCACTTTTAAATTATATGTAACCTAATGTATTGATCGACGGAATAACATTTTTTGCTATAAATTCCCACTATTTTGCGGCCAATGTCCTTTTCGTTGAATGGGTTTATTTATAGTAGCATATCTCCCCAAATTAACGTCATATTCGATAACACTAAATTGTCCTACATCAACGGAGCCGCTAAATATTAAATGGCAAATAATACTTCCATTGCCAAAATCAACAGCGTAGTTAGACTCAGAACTCGAAACAAATAATCAATAAACAATTGGCTCATTCAATGAATTTCAACATGACCAGTGTATTCACCTTCCAGAGACTTTCATACTCAAGTTGGCTGAGGAGAATGCGATGAGACTGTTCGCCAATAATAAAACCCGGTCAGCGACAATTTTTGCAATACCTTGAAGACGCAGCTCAGAATGACGTTCTTCATTTTGATATAAACAGCACGAAACTGCTCTAAATAATCGAATTTCCATCACCTGTTGTAGGTACAATCCTTTGCATTTCCATGACAGTAAATTTTGCAGGGGAGCATCGAACCACTGCGCCAACTACTGGAATGAGCATAGTCACCGTAATGGAGGCAGTTATAGAATTCTTCGTCCCGTGCATATTAAAACTCTTATTAACACAGGGAAGCCCACTCTTAAGGCTACATTCTTGGCTATCACCCCTGAGATCCAGATTCGATTCCCTGCTCTGCCAAGAAATATAATTCTGGTCTGAGGGCAAAAACGGGTTACACTCAGTCTCTTGAGGCATAACTAAAAAGAGGAACGTTCGATTCCCACCTCAACAATCTTGGATTCGGTTTTCCGTGGTTTCCCACTTCCACTCAAGGCAAATACCGGGATGGTTCCTCACTTAAGCCTCGGCCCTCTCCTTCCCATTCCCCAGCTTAATTACAAATACACACATTTATACAGACATACACACACCAAAGTACACGGGGCTGAGTGGCCACGATGTCGGAGGTCTTCAAATGAGTTATGTTCTCCATTTGTCTCTCATGGCGAAAGCGATTGTGGGCATGCGCGAGTGCCTGGAATACTACATTTTTCTTTAATAATTTAAAAGTACATGGCAACGTAAATCGCGGAGAATTAGTTTACAGGAATGCTAAAAGTAAAATATGTTTTGACAATGCAATACCAATAGCAAGAAAGAAGAATATGGAAATAAATAAAAATTATAATATATCGATATTGGGATTCGAACTCCTTCGACGATGCATAATGTCATTCCAAGTCTGCAGCGCTATCGCCTAAGCCACCGAACCAATGAAAAAGTGAACACAATATTAAGCTACATAAACAACATACACATTCAACTGTCCGTTAATGTTTTTCAACATTTCCCTTCTTTTATAATTCTATTCCAGTATATATGTATATCGTGGAAACATAATAGAAAATTTTCCCCTCCTTTGTAATTCCCGTAAATAACTATCGCATTATAAAGTGGTGGACTTCTATCCGCCATGTGTCACGAGCCAAGCATGTGTGCCAAGATTATTTTTTTTTTTGCATTAATTAAAAATATACGGTAACATATTTTTATTATTTTGATGACACTCTGAAAATCTACAGGCCAAGAGCTTTCGTCAGAGTGCTTCACGAAGTCAATCGGTTCAACCGTTCTCTCAATCTCACGGCAACAAAAATCCGCTTAGTGTTTTAAATATGTAGATGAGGTAAAATAGTTATTAAATTAAGCTCATATGAAATAAGTTACGAGGGGCGTTCCGATGCTGTATCACAAAGTGAGAAAGCACATTGTCATTACAAAGAACGATATTTCCTCAAATTTTGACGGGCAGAGCGAGAACAGAGGATCAGTAGCACATGCACTGAGTGTCAAAGCAGAGAGAGAAGCAACAGATCAGCATGCCCGAGTTCATTCGAATCCAAACCAGTATGACAATGCCTGTTCTCGTGCTCTATGAATGGGTGCTTGGGACTGGTGATTCACCTGTTCATCACCGCCTACAGAGCGTCTATGGAGACAACGTTGGTGTTCAATGTTAAGTGAAGGAAGGCAGAGTGTGAAAGATGAAAGCCGATATGGGTTCTCCTTCATGTCCACGACTGCAACAAACGTCCATCGAGTACAAGAATTAGTGCTGGCCGACAGCGCGTAACTGTGCTGAAGTTGCAGCTACACTGCGCGCTCAAGTGCAACACATGGTTCACCAAGTGTTGGGATATAGGAAGAGGACGAGACAGCTCATCCCTGATCACAACACTTCAAGAATGGCAACAAGCCTGGAACCCTTGTGACAGTACGTGCAGGATCATGACAGCGGATGAGACATAGGGGAACCACTTGACCGCCAGAGAGGTAAAGGACAACATTTGTCAGCTGATTAAAGAAACGATTACACTGACAGACATTGAACCCGAACTGGATCCCATAAACCTGTCAGTTAATGATGACAGTTCTGAGAGAGCAGGCGATAACGTTGTTTATTATTTGTGTGGCTACCTGATTCACACAGCAGCAAAGATGATTGTGAAATGTATCCTGCATTAGGTCATTGGAAAGTGATTTTGAAACATTTAATGCTGTTAGTGATGTATGTATCCTCACCAAGCTGAGAGACTTTGGCGGAAGTGAATATAAATTTCTCAAATACCCGTCCTTATCTTTTTTTCACGTGATAAAACGGGTAGATGCAGTAGTGGAGGCAAAGTTGGAGCAAGAAGGCGCGTTGTGGGGCGATATATTTTCAGATTGTGTGGATATGATCTGTGAACTTCCTGTGTTCCGAAATGTGTATTGCTTAGAGGATCACCTGTTATTATATTTCCCTAGGATAGTGTTTCATTACATTAAATGCCAGTTCATTTTCCGGGCGAACGAAATGTCCAGGGAACTGAGATCCAGATCGTCGTCAAAATCAGAGGGAAAAATAATGAAGGTCGCTTCTGTTTAGGAGCACCTAAGCTCTAACTCTTCTTATGTAGAAATGTATTTTAGTGTGTTCGGGATAGCATTTTAATATGTTCGTATTTCCTTGAAGATTTGTTTCTGTTTTTAACAAATTGCTTCGTATTTAGTGCAATACTTCTCTTAATAAACGAGCCAGACTGGCAGTCCACCTGCACGTCCAGGCCAAGGAACGCTAGTACCATCTAGGGGCGGAAACAGTCAACGGCCGGAGTTCCACCACTTATTACTCTATTCGCCCTGCTACAGTCTTATCCTGCAGACAACCGAGTTCTCAGAAGCATAAGGCTTCCCAGCATTTCCACACTAAACTTTGTTATTTGTGGCTGTGCAACTGCAATACATTTTACTTCTGGAAAAAAAAAGGTACCCATTAACAAAGTATACATTTGAAAATTAGACCGCAGTCAGAATTGTAACTCAAATCTCTTGCTGGCTACTACCACTTACACCATTGTGGCTCATGCCATAACTGGGCTCATTTCCAAGTCTTTGATGGAGAGCACCTAGTGGTGACTTGCTCAATGTCATAGAGAAGACCGGGTTCTCGCAGATGACACCTAAGCTACTTGTGTTCCAGAGTTGAAACCTCACTTGGGTTTTATAGAATGATAGAAATGACTTTACATAATATCAGTCATATCATTGAAGTAGGGATAATACGCCGATCCTGGCGCAGGGTCTAGTGGGCAAAATGGCCACCGTGAGCAACTTCCCCATGTTATTCTTATGGAGAGTGAGATAAAGCTGGCGCAGTGGCTACTGGTCAAGGTAGCTGGCACAGGGGAAAGTGGGCAAGCTGGCGGCCATAGCTTAACTTAACCTAAGCTAACCTCCACTTTCCCGAGGGCAAGTCAAGGGCCTAAGTGCAAATCGAGGTGGATGGATGCTCTCATTGTGGGGAGCCGGGGGGGGGGGGGGGTAGAAAGGAAAGGGAGGAGGCAGTCTTTTAAGGTTTAGTCATCTCTGCTCCACCTCCACCGCTGGATATTGTCGTGTGACGTAACAGTCGAGCGCTGGAGGTGTGCTTTACCATATGTAGAATGGAATATTAACAACTTGGGGATGAACGGTCAGGGTGCCCTCAGGCTACTCGTAGTGTGCCCAAACGAGCTATCTTTAGTCAGTTGGGCAAAGATGGTCGCCGGTCACGTGTGTGGCTATGGAGGTGATGGTTAGGGTAGAGTATTTTTTAAGTCTTTTTTCATGGTTGCTTATGCAAATACAGGGATGGTGAATGCACGTTCTCCATCTTCAGTCACCTGGCATAAACTTTAAAAAAAACTTGATGCACGATAATCATATTGCAAGAGAAGGTGTGGGGATAGAACAAACAAGTTGATGCAACCGGATGCAAGGTGTAGCGTTACAGGAAGCAAGCGTGCGAAACATGATTCTTATAGAAACGAGCAGAATTTTGCAGCGCATGATGTCACCATGTGATCCAGGCGTGCGCGTGGGGACATAGGTGTTTATTATCGGAGAGACGAGCAGATTCCTGTTAGAAAAGCAGCGTATGATGTCACAATATGATCCAGACGTGCAGGAGGGAACATAACTGTTTATTATTCTACGATTACGTCACATGAATAAACTTGCCAAACCGTGAGAACGCCGTATTGGCAGATATTTTATGCGAATCAGGTGCGCAGTTGGTAACATCTTATTATATAATACGCTAAATTGTATGTTTCACAAACCTCGAGCTCCTAAACCAGAGGGAGTTAAAAGGTGTGGTTTGTACCAAAATCTTCCAAATCGTCTCAATAGTACAGGAAAAATCTTGCATTTCTTGAAAAGTCAACGGAAATACATTTATTTGTTTGTAACGTGCTTTTAAACAAATAAACAAGACAATAGCCCCTGCTAGAACTGTGTCGCATCCAGCCAGCATAGCACTAGAGCCAGGCGATTAATCTGAACACATGGGGCACACAACCCGTTATGCGAGAGTTCTCACACGGGTCCGCTAGTAGGTATTTATTATTCTACATCTACGTCAGCAAAACCCGATAACCTCGATGTTAGGCCCCTTAAAACAACAATTATCATCATCATCATCAAAACCCGAAACGAACCGAACTGAAACTGAACCAAACCAGTTAAGTGATCTGGATGGACGCTTATTGATCTAAATGGTCGCTATTAGTCACTTTTTGATTTACATGGTCGATTTTTGATTTAGATATTCGCTTTTTGATCTGGATGGTTGCTTTTGATCGCGTTTTTATTTGGATGATCGCTTTTGCTCACGTTTTTATCTGGATGGTCACTAACGCCTAACCCAACGCTTTTTCGAGCAGCGTTGAGGTGACATTTTTGCAGAGACAGGAAGAATAAGGTCACTCTCTCTTACTATTACCGGAGACTGCCGAAGGTTTACGATTGCCACACACCTCTCACTCTCACCCAACCGAACCGAACATAGTAATTGCCATAACGGGTTGATGTAGAGAAACCCACCTCATACCCTTTACCATTGAACTTAGTAAGTCGACTACTTTTTCTCTTTCTCTCACACATGGTGGGATATGCTTTACACACATACTTTAAGCCAACCAGAACGTTAAAAGGTAGAAACCACCGTTAGTAACACCGCAAGGGTTGTAGCCTTGTCTTACAGAGTTGTAGCCAGTACTCTACACCGTCTCTGTGAGGGGCTTAACATCAACCAGTCATATAGGTAATAAATGGGTCACGCTATGCTTTCAGCTACCTAGTTTCAGCCACTTTTCACGGCCACCCTCCGAGCATCGCCAGAGACTGCCGAAGGTTAACGATTAGATTAGGAGTGGGAGGTGTGTTGTTGGTTACGTCATAATCTAACAATAGAATTGAGTAATGGTATATAAGAGACGCCACAGATGCAGTCGATCAGTGCTTTGTGGTAGCTGAAAGTGTCAAGATGTCCCTCTCTAAAGTGTTTAGTGTCCCCCAACGTATGGGGAAGAGAACGAAGCCTACTGACGAGAGGTTTGGTTTGTGGTTGTTATTGGAAAACCTGGACAATCTGGTTACAGACATGGGTAATATCAACTACACAGAAAATGAGACGCTCCAAAGTGATGATAATGTTAATCTACTTACACCGATTACAGAGCCGTTTTGCAATTACATTATGGTGGTTAGGATATGTGACAAAGTGGACTGCCAAGAAGAGCGGAAGTCTGTGCTGTTAAGGAAGGAGGTGTGTGGTGCTTTCAACCTGTATTTACATGGTAGATTCTCCAAGTTCATCTCTGCTAGGCATGGTGTCAAGGCTAAACTGCAATTTCCTCTACTCAACAACGACAGTGCGATGGCACGCAGACTCAGGGACAACTTGGGAAGGAAGGAATGCCTAACATTATGGAGAAGTATTAAAAATTCTGTGGCTATATCATACAAAGTGGAACTGCCTGATGTAAAATTAGACGTTTTGTTAGCCAAACTCCCAGGGATATTGCAACAGCTTCGTGCTGAGGAGTTCTATCTTATGGATTTGGACATTACGCAAGATTTTGCAGGTGTTTTTCAACAAGACAGAGATGTGTGATTACCTAACATAGAATCACAGCTTTTGTGTGCAAGGAGAGTTTCGAGAATAGTGCAATGTGGTTTTGAACAACGATAAAACAGTTGGTTAATGTTGTTTAACATGGGTGAACTCTAAATTCTAGAATAAAGATATATAACAAATGTATATGTCAAATCACAAGTCCTGGGCTAAACAAAGTCATTGGAAACCATATTAAAGACTTAAGCCGATGTCCGGACACCCGTCTAAGAGAAACGATTATGGTTTCCTTAGCCAAAGAAAACAGTATTACAATACTGGAGGTGACAATTTACAACTACAAAATGGGTGGTGTGTTTCACCCTCTTGAAGATTGTGTTAGTGTATTAGAAGCCAACAAACATTTTAAAAGAGGCTCCCTTGTACTCGGTGCCTATCGCTTCCATGTGGACCAAACTAGCTGATAACTTTCGGAACATTTGCTGTTTGGTGTTTAACAGTGTTTTGTAGTTTGTCTACTGGATAAATAAAAATACTCGGAAATTGACTGGTGTTCAAATCGAACTGCGTGATGGACAAGTTTTACTTACTTATCCATAAAATATATAGAAATGGTTAACGATGATTCGGGGAATGACAATGTTTGCATTATACATAAAAGCTACATTAAAGCAGGGGAAACATTCTTTTCTCACTCCAAGTTATTGTTCTCCACGATACCAGCAAACATAAACATTAGCGAACTAGGATTGATTCCTATGAATAATATTCTTCCCCAGGTAAGGAAAAGAACCAACAAATGTAACAGATTTTAACCATACCCTCTTTAGGAAGTCGCACCATTAAGTACAGTTAATGTGCTAAGTGTAAGGAAAAGTAAATTAGAGTTGGACGAAATTGAGATCAAGAAAAGGAAATTAGGGTACCGGTATGTTGCGGAGACTACTGCCCTAAAGGAAGAGTACGAAGCAGTGTTAATCGTGGATGCGAGAAACAGATTTACACACTTCTTTAAACAAAGTCCATGGCAAAATCTAGATGTGAGTGAGAAATACTCTGCATTTACTGTTAAAAACAATGGGACTTTTCTAAGTGTTGGAGTACTTGTAGAAAGCTAAAAATGTAAATGTGTGTGCTACTTAAGAGGATATTTAAAATCTATGTTTGCAAAGTCATCATCATCATCATCATGTACAGTTTCCAGCCCTAGGCTGGGTCTGTTTGGAACATAAGCCTCGCCACTTAGTCCTTTCTTCCCACCACCTCTCCGCTGTCACTCTGGTCCAGTCCTCGCCTCTCTTCTTGACACTCCACGCCTTTCAGCCATCTATCTCTTGGTCGTTTCGTCTGCATCTGCATCTCATGTATCCTCTTGGGAATCTTCTTCTCATCCATTCTCTTTAAGTGTCCATACCACCTCAGTCTTGATGTCTCAATCCTACCTTGCAAGGGCTCCTCTTTCACCATTCCTCACCCTGTCTCTTCTTGTTACTCCGATCCTACTTCGCATGAACTTCATTTCACCTGCCTGTATTCTGCTTATGTCTCTTTTCTTCATTGTCCACGTTTCTGAAGCATAGGTCAGTATCGGGATATAGTAGCTTCTGTATAACACTTCCTTGCCTTTTTGTGGGACATCTTTATTCCACACTAAGCTCCTAATGCTTCTGCCTGTCTACCACGTTCCGTAATCTCTTTGTCATTTCTCCCATTTTCCTCCACTATACTTCCAAGTACTTGAGACTTTCCACCTTCTTCATCTGTCCACCTCCAAGTGTTATCCTACTCATTGGTCTGTCCTTTTTCCTGGTCGTTAACAGGATCTCACATTTACTGATGTTGAACTTCCATCCGTACTCTTCCACTGTTTCTTCCCCAAGCCTTCAGTTGCTCCCGAATTTCCTCCTCCTTGTTTCCCCAGACCATGAGATCATCTGCAAACACCATTGCTTTCATCTTATCTTCTCCTATCTTTCCTGCTATCCGTGTCATCACCTCGTCCATAAGCACAATAAAGAGAAGGGGTGACAGCGCACTACCCTGTTTCAGGCCACTCATTTGTCTGAACCAGTCTGTTCTTTCCCCTCCAACTTTCACACAACTCATACTTCCACAATACATCTCCTTCACTCTGCCTACAGTCCCTTTTTCCACTCCCATGTTTTCCATTGCTTTCCAAACCTTCTCCCTACACACACTATCATATGCCTTTTCGATGTCCAGAAAGGCCATCAGCAGATCCTCTCCAAATTCGTAGTGGTGTTCCTGGAGCTGTCTCACTGAAAATATGAGATCCACTGTTGATCTCCCAGGTCTGAATCCATACTGCTCCTCTCTCAATTTTCTCTCCACTTTGGCTCGTATTCTACTTTCTAATATCATTTCATATATCTTGGCACAGTGAGGTATGAGTGTGACTCCCCTGTAATTTCTGCACTCCTTTCTGCTTCCTTTCTTAAATATTGGGACAATTAATCCTTTCTTCCAATCTTCTGGGGTCTTTTTCTCCTTCCATATCACCCTCATCACACGGTACAGCCACTGTTTCCCAACCTCCCCAGCTGCCTTCACCATTTCAACACTCACTTCATCCACACCTGGTGCCCTTCCTCCTTTCGTCTTGTCTATAGCCATCTCCAGTTCTCTCCAAGTCAGGCCCTTTTCCATTCCTGTGTTGACTTCTCCATCTTCCAATACATTGTCTTCCTCCCTTTGACCATTTGGATTCAGCAAATCCTCAAAGTACTCTTTCCACACGGTCTTGAGGGCCTCTTTGTTGTGTACCTCATTTCCGTTTTTGTCCATCATTACCACATCCTCTCGCACACCTCTTCTCTTACTTTTGACCATCCCATAAAGTACTTTCTTATTTCCTCTGCTTGTCTTCCTCCATCATCTCTGTCCACTTTACCATCCACTTCTTCCTCTCCTCTGCGACAACATTGTTTGCTTCTTTCTTCTTTATGTTATAATCTTCCCTTGCCAGATCAGTTCTTTCCTGGAACCACACTCTGAAAGCCTTGTTCTTCCTTCCCACAGCTTCTTTTACTCTCTCATTCCACCATGGTGTCTCTTTACACCGCTTTCTGTTGCTTGTTCTTCCACATACTGCCACTGCAGCTTCCACCATTGTGTTTTTGAAATGCTTCCATTCCTCTTCCCCTGTTTTAGGATTGTCTGTTGGCATCCTTTCCCTTATTATCTTCTGGAATTCTTCCTTGACTTCCTTTTCGTCGAGTTTCCATACTTTGATTCTCCTTTCCTGGTACTCTGTCCTCTTGCTATCCTTAACAACTCCCAGGTTCATTACAAGTATTCTGTGGTCGCTATCTAAGGCCTCTGATGGTATTACCTTTATATACCGTATATACCCAAATGTAAGACTAGGTTTTTTCCCACTTTTTGTGTTATAAAAATTTGGGGTCGTCTTATATTCAGGGTATTATAAAAAAAAAAATATTATTATTTGCAAAGTAGTATGTGGTGTTGGCATCTTGTAACTCGCAACAAATCAATGCGTTAATGAAGATTAAAATATGGTTTGTTATGTGGAATTACCATGCATATACGAATAGCGTACATTTTGAGGTTAGGATTTACGCATACACGTCATTTTAAGCGGCTAAATTATATGTTCGAAAGGATACGGAAATATGTTTTAAAACAATCTTTACAAGAACAACCAGTCAGTTTTACGAGCAGTAATTGAGTGATCAACGTATCTTAATTTAATAATGTCTCCCATTCTTGAACAAAGAAATTATAGAGTATGTCTTGGGAAAGCGGGCAGAGGGATTTCCGGTAACACGAGACGTTATAAAAATGAAAGCACGACCTTGAGGGCATATATTGTGCAAGTTATGAGTTAGCGAGTATTTTTTTTGTAAAATCTGTAAGAGGCAGTTGATAACTAGGCCTCGTCTTATATTCGGGGTCGTCTTACATTCGGGTATATACGGTATCTGACACTTGTCTTCATTTCCCAGTCGTACAGCATGTAGCCTACCAAAGATTTCTTTGTTAAATCACTGCTGTCCCACGTTACCTTGTGGCTTTCTTTCTTCCGGAACCAGGAGTTGCCTACCGCTAAACAGTTTCTCTTGCAAAAAAACAGCAACTTTCTCCCTTCTTACTTCCTGCTGCCCCATCCTTCTGCTCCCATTACATTTTCACATCCTTGCCTTTCACTTCCTACATGTGCATTCAAATCTCCCATGACAATGATGCTCTGACCATTCAACTGCTGTTGTAGCTCCTCCTCAAAGTCTTCCTTCTCTTGAGCTGTACATCCAACTTCAGGGGCATATACCTGGGCTATCTCCAGGCTTCTTCCCTTTACAGTTACTCTGATCTTCATGATCCTGTCACTTATTCCCTTTACCTCTTCCTTCATTCCATCTCTCACAACTACTCCTACTCCGCTGCTCCTTCCTTCACTGTTCCCACTCCAGTACAACCGGTACCCTTTCCTCAGTTCTCTGCGACCTTCTCCTTTCCATCTTGTTTCTGCCAAGCCTAGTACATCCAGTTTTCTTCTCTCCATCACATCTACAATCTCCTCCACCTTTCCTGTCAGTGTTTGAATATTTAACGTGCCAACTCGTAGTCCATTAACATATCTGGGTCGTCGTCGTATGCATCTGTCCTTTCCGAGGCCTGTTCCTGTTTTGAAAGCAAATATAATATCCACTACTGGCTTGCTAGGCCTATCGTAGCTTCACCAGAGCCCTCTCAGCCGTCACTTTTCAGGGTTCCTATAGAGCCTTCACAGCTACTGTAGCTGTCCCGGGGCACACGAAGTCCCCACTGTACTTCACCCCTACAGGCAATCCCCTACTTCATGCCGTTGCCAGTCTCCCACCACGTGGAGGAGGGGTTGGACTTGTGGGAGACTATGTTTGCAAAGTGATTTGCTTAAAAATTATGGGTGTATTGTAACTCTGTGTGGTGGTCTGGCCATCGTGCATCTTGAAACAGAAAAAACGTTTGCCGAGTTCAACACCAACAGCATGGCTACATTTAATGGTCACTTGTTTACTAAAATCGAGAATTTTAAGTTTTACGTAAAGACTCAAGACAGACTATGGAGAAGAGTCAACAACTTATACGCAAGAAAACGTGGATCTACTTAATAACATTACTATGCAGGAAATCAAAGGCCAAATAAATGTCCCAAAGTGCTCTCGGTTAGAAGGTCTGGAACAAGGAACAGAACTAATTATTATGGGAATAAAACCAATAGTATATAGACATAAAGTTAGATATGTGTTAGAAATCGAGAATATTGACTCCTTGTTTGTATCTAATTACTGGCTGGAAAAGGAACTAGAAGATTCTAATAAAGATTTAAATTATAAGTTAAAAATTAAGCTGGATGCTATTAAAACTACACCAAGCAAATATAAGGAGAGAGTTGTATTCTGTGTGTAAATATAAGGTAAGCTTGTAGTTTTATGTGACCGTTAATCTTGAGATCATGAGCCACGGGACCTCCTTTTTACGTGGAATCCGAACCACAGGACATGGCATTTCACTTTGAAAATCTCACATGCATTGACCGGGAATCGAACCTGGTCCACCTTGGTGAGAGGCCAACTGCTTGACATCACAATTCAAGGATATGGGATCCCCTCTTTGCATTTAATTATTGGTTACATAAGGAACCTAAAAGATTTAAGCAAATATTTAAATTAAAAGCTTAACAATAAGTTGGATGCCATTAAAACTATGACAAGAAAATGAAGCAGAGAAATGTACCATATTTTGTGCATAGGGTATATTATAGATATACTTAAATTAATTAAAATATTGCAAAGGTACCGCTTGTATTTCTTAATTGCTACCCGTCTCCTACTCCTATTCCAATCGTCACCCTTTGGCAGTCTCCGGAGATGCTCGGGGATTGACCTTGAAAGGTAGCTGAAAGCATAGCGTGACCCATTTATTACCTATATGAAAGTGTAAAGATGTCTCTCTCTAAAGTGTTTAGTGTCCCCCCAACTTATGGAGAACAGAACGAAGCCTACTGACGAGTGGTTTGGTTTATGGTTGATATTGGAAAACATGGACAATCTGGTTAGACATTGCTAATATCAACTACACAGAAAACGAGATGCTCCTAAGTGATAAAAATGTTCATCTACTTACGCCGATTACAGAGCAGTTTTGTGATAATATTATGCTGGTTAAGATATGTGACCTAGTGGCTTGCCAAGAACAATTTGCTGTTAAGGAAGAAAATGTGTGGTAATGTAAAACAGGTGATAAATGGGACAATATATGGATTCAAGTAAACAAATGTCTCTGGGGGGGGGGGTTAAACCCTGCGCCACTGCTTGTACACAAGACAATGTGGATCTACTTAATAACATTACTATGCAGGAAATCAAAGGCAAAATAAAAATCTCAGAGTGCTCTCGGTTAGAAGGTCTGGAACAAGGAACAGAACTAATTATTAAGGGAATAAAACCAATAGTATATACAGCAGACAGAAAGTTAGATATTTGTTAGAAATCGAGAACATTGACTCTTTATTTGCATCCAAATACTGGCTGGAAAAGGAACTAGAAGATTCAGATAAAGATTTAAATTACAAGCTAAAAATTAAGCTGGATGCTATTAAAACTACACCAAGCAAACATAAGGAGAGAGTTGTATTCAGTGTGTAAATATGAGTCACAATTCCAGGATATAGGCTCTTTGTTTGTATTAAATTAATGGTTACAAAAAGGACCTGAATATATGAGTAAAGATTTAAATTATAAGCTACACAAATTTTTGGATGTTATTTAAACTACAATAAGAAAAATAAGAGAATAGTACATTATGCAACGAGGCTATAATGGCAATAATTAAGACACGAGTTTGTTTATAAAACAAGCGAAGGAGTTGAGGATATTAAGGTACAGTGCTCTTTATTTTGCAATATTCCGCAGTTTGTTCATGCAAACATTACGGACGGTGCACACTTTCCATGTCAGTATAGGCTAGTGTAGGATGGTGTGTTGCAAACTTATGGATGTAGATTCCTAAATTTCATGCATATTTCGTAGTATTTTCTTGTTACCGTAAAGGTGCATGCTGATTTTGTGTTTGGGATTGTAACTACAATGGTTGATCCAATATTCTTTACATTGTCAACTTTCAAATCATGTAATACATGCCCGACATGTTGGATTTTGAGTGCATGTGTGAAGCTATCCTTGCTTCATTGGTCAATGAATGAAAATATTGAGCTCTGATTGGTTGGAGAAACTGAATCATAATGAAAAGTAGTACTTTAATGACCCCCATTATGATACAGTTTTCTGACATATAATATTTACATTTTGACATCGTCAAACATAAATGTATTATTATTATAATTATCAGCAGTATTGTAGATATACTTCAATCAATAAAAATATTGCATAAGTGCCGCTTGTTTTCCATAATTGTTACCCACTCCTAATCCAATCGTTTAACCATCAACAGTCTCTGGCGATATTCGGGAGAGTGACCTTGAAAAGTAGTTGAAACTTGGTAGACGAAAGCATAGTGTGACCAGTCTCTTACCTATATGAAGGGGAGTCCAGAGCCCAGGTTAGATTAGAGTAGGTTAATCTAGGGTCATCATCTTGGAGGAGGAGAATGAAGGGGAGTCCAGAACCCAGGCTAGGTTAGCTTAGGTTAAGTTAGCTAGACTAAGTTAGATTAGGTTAAACTATGGTCGCCATCTTTATTTGAAAAGTGCGCCATCCATGTGGGTGGTTGCGTGCGGTGGCCATCTGCGCAGTAGCTCCTGTGCCAGGACTGGTCTTTTACCCCTACTCTTTGATGAATTTCTTGGTTTATTTGTGAACCACCTGTATGTTACCATGAACTATCAATGCTGTCTCTATTTCTGATAGCACTTTATTTTAGGTCTATATGAAAGGACACTGAATGCATATTTGAAATAACATAAGAAATGGGAGGGGACGTGCACTGACTGTGTGTCGCCTCATAATCTGCAGTCCATGCTGTCGAGCTTAATACATACCTATGTAAGTCAGCTACATTCCTCCCATCCTGTTTCTCAAGAGCACTTATATTTTGGTTATGCAGTAGATGAAAGGAAGTTAACAAACTGCAGCACTCCACTTTAAAATTTGGAAAAGCCTGCTAGTGTTACATTTCTTAACTATGCTTCTTGGAATTTTTCCATTCACTGACCAGGAAGTGACGGTAACACCACACAATGTAGAAATGGGCTGACTAACAATCAAAACTACTCTAACCAAGGCTGCCAACGAGGTGCTAAGTGATCAGTTACCTACTACTACTAAACAATCTTGGATTACCCAGAACATGCTATCCAAACTTGAGGAAAGGAGGGAATGGAAGAATGCCAGTACAGATGAAGGACATCAGAAATACAAACAACTCCATAACAAGATTGTGAATGCAGGAAAGCTAAAGAACAATGGCTAACTGTTAAGTGTGAAGAGATAGAAAGTCTTGAAACCAGGGAAACATGTATCACAAACTTGTACAAAGAAGACTTCCAATATTCTCATATCAACAATAAGAACGAATTATTACCTGTGACAAACAAAGAACTCAATGATGCTCTGACATTACTACCAAATGGGAAAGTTCCAGGTATTGACAATCTTCCAATTGTAATTCTTAATACTATGGGTGATAAACTTAAAGATCTATACTATCTACCCATAGCTCATGAGCGCACGATTAACGGTCACGTAAAACTACAAGCTTCTTCCTTATATGATCTTATCCAAAACATTTACCAAGGTGGTGTCTGGCCCAGTGAATTTAGTTGATCAATCATAATAACATTTCCGAGGAAAGTAAATGCAACTAAATGCAAAATGTTAAGAATTATCACTCTTTTCCCACATGCATCCGAGATCCTATTGAATATCATAAAGAAAAGATTGGAAGGAAAAATTAATGAATTCCCGGGATTATTTAAATCCATTTTTGGGCAGTACTGACAGTTGATAATCTGATAATTTACAAAAAAAATATTGGGCATCTCTCATTTGGGATTTGTACCATGGTCAGGAAGCTGTGATATCCCTAAAGAATGGCCATTCAAACCCTGTACCCATCAAGAAAAATAAGTCGTAGAACAACAACACTGTTCAATGCAATTGGAGAACTGATTATGGAAGAAGCACTACAGTATAGGGAGGAAAGATGGGTATAAATGTAAATGGAACAAGGGTCAGGGTAATAAAATTTGCAGATGACCAGGCCTTACTAGCAGGAAATGCATCCTCATTACAATCAATGATTCCTACGGTAGTATAGCAAGCACTGCGGAAAGGTATGCTATGAAGATAAACACCTTGAAGACAAAATGCTTGGTCATATCTAGGGCCCGGATTTATATGCACTAAAAAAACCTGAAAATATGCACTAATAAGTTAGAATATATGCACGGAAAATAATGAAATATGCACTTAAAACATGCAAGTTTATTCACTTACCTATTTACAGGTATCATTTGCTGCAAAAAGAATCATCACAATAGGTAACTAGTAGTCTTTCAATGTTTTCTGGAGACAAACTAAGTCTATTGTCCGTCAAAATGAGTTTATAGGCTGAGAATGATCGTTCTACATCAACTGACGTGATTGGACTGTACTTATACACGGGCACCAAAGTTTCGGAGCATACATCTGGCAAGGATACCCTAGTTCCACTCAAGTATTGACTAATTAACTTAATCTTCTTCAGTCCTGGGTTCGAATTCAAAACCTTTTCTAACTTGCATTTAATCTTCTCTCCAATTTCGCCTGGAGTGGAATTCAATTTAGATGCAGCTTTCTCAACGAGATCAAGTGATTCATGGAGGGGAGTACCAGAAGATTCTAAGCTCTCAATGGCTTTTGGAAGTTTAGAAAAATGTGCATGAATGAAATTCACATCTTGATAAACAGTAGCGGTTTCAAACACAACTTTTGCATCACGGACACACGCAATATGCTCATCTTCAAGTTTTGTAACCACTTCTTTCACTTCATTAAAATTCTCCTGATAAAATGATACTGCAGATAACTATGTCCCCCACCTAGTCAGGACAGGTTCAGGTGGCAAACGAACTTCAGGTAGACAATCTTTGTAGAACTGGACACGAGCTGGTGCTTTCAGAAACAGCTTCTTCCCACATCCAATTAAATTGTTAACAGCTGGAAACTGTGTGCGTATTTCTTCTGCAATGCGGTGTAATCCGTGCGCTAAAGAGGTTACGTGTATGAGTTTCGGATAAAATACTTGGAGGGCCTTTGCTGCTTTCAACATATACGAAGCTGCATCTGGGAGCAGTACAAGCACTTTACAACAATTATCCTCAATTTCAGATGGCCACAATAGTCGCAGAGAATCATTTACAAATCTTGCTATTGTGCTATGGTTGGTTTTCTCTAGTACTTCACAAGCAAGAAGTGTAACGTGTTTTTCGAGGGGTTTTTATGCAACTGGCATAAGTCAGTAGGAAGCCATTCTATATTTATTTACGCGGCAAATTCTTCAGCCAAGAGAATTTTTCATGTTAATTTATTATTATTATTAATTTATTATAATTATTATTTAGATATTTTCGGAGCATTTTATAAAAATTATAAGCATACAGATAGGTTTTCTATGTCTTAGAAAACGCTATCAAGCAAATTATTACGAACGACAATATCATAGAAAATTATGTGATTGCGGAATTTCACGGAGTTTTCGTCAGTTAGGATATATTGAGAGACATGACTCACTGGGAATTAAAGTACAAGCTGATTCCTGTCGAGAAGTATTACGCAAGCGGAGTTGCAGCGTCTAGAAGAGGCGAATAGTTGGAACGGAACCCTCCCGCCGAGTGTAATGAGCCAGAGGTGGGGATCTAGCGCGTAGGGTGCAGCCAATCAGTGGAGACCACGTAAGCTAGGAGTCGGCTGAAGAGTGGGGGAGCCGACAGGTGAATATATCGTTCGACGCGCCGTGGAACGGGAACAATCTGTGTAGTTCTTGCCGAGTGTGGTTATACGCGGGAGTCGCTCCGATGTTCCGTGGGACGAGGACTATCTGTGTAGAACTTAACGAGAACGCTTGCACGCGGAAGTCGCTCCGATGTTCCGTGGAGTGGAGGACTAACTTTTGTAAAACTTAACCAGTGTGGTTGTGTTTGGGTCCGATGTACGGACCATAGTATTATCTAATCTACCAGAATATCATCAAATAACGAAGAAGATGGCGACGTCCAGGAGACTGTGGGAAGCACACAGCATCATCCAGTACGAGGGAAATGCTTTAGCAATTTCCAGTGGTAAGCGCAAATGACGCAGAAATACGCAATCTCTCATTTTTCTTTGTTTTATATTTCATATTTCAGTAACTTCATAGCTTGAGAATAAGAGTAAAATCTATAATTTATCAGAGTCCGTTTTCACATAATTTTCTATCGGTAATATTAAAATCGCAACGCTCCAATTTAAATGTTATACTTATTATTATTATTATTAATTTTGCTATACTTGTTTTATATAATAAAATCATTTCTTTTACAATGCAATCTTTGGTTTCAGTAGGTAGCATTAGACATAGACCAATTCCTTCTCCTGATACAATTGTTTGTTGGGTTAATGATCACATCATACCACGATCTGAGTGAATAGTTTCTTAAAGGTGTTCTACCAGAGCTAGACGTTGTTAAATACAAATTTAGATTTCAGCATTGCATTGAGGTCTTGGCGCCCATTAAAACAACATAGCTTAGGCAAAGGTAAACAATTACATTTATCTCCCAACATTGTGGGCTAGCTAAACTGCAACATTTGTCGCTCAACGTATGGGGCATTAGAATCCTGCTACATTGTCGCCGACAACTTGGGGCTGAAAACCTAATAGCATTTTTGGAAGGAGAAGGGTATATATTTCTGTGCCTGTATTTTGGGGGTTATTTGTCTTTATCAGTGTATATCATTATGGGGGATGAGAAAGAATGACAGATGAGGTTACGTAGTGGTCATCAACTGGAGAGTGATGATACGAGCAGTATGTCGAGTGATGGTAGTACTGGGGTAGCGGAGGTAAATCCCGATACTGAAACAGGGAGTGTAGGCGGCCAACCAGAATTAAAAACTTTACTTCTCGAGTTCATGTATCAGAACAAAGTTAGTAGTGATGCCTTAAATGCAAAATTAGAACAGAATAATGCAAAATTAGAACAAAACAGTAGGGATAATAAAGAAAGTACAGAAGCCTTAAATGCAAAATTAGAACAGAATAATGCAAAATTAGAACAAAACAGTAGGGAAAATAAAGAAAGTACAGAAGCTTTAAATGCAAAATTAGAACAGAATAATGCAAAATTAGAACAGAATAATGCAAAATTAGAACAAAACAGTAGGGAAAATAAAGAAAGTACAGAAGCTTTAAATAAAAAATTAGAACAGAATAATGCAAAATTAGATAAGAACAACAAGGAAATTAGTGTGAAAATGGAGCAGATTAGAGGAGAAATCAGAGGAGTAATGGAAGAGAAGGTTAAAGAGATCATTGCAGATGTAGACAAGAAATTAGGAAAAGTACAGGAGGAGTTAGAAATTAGAATCAGTACACAGGCTGAAAATTTAAAAGAACTAGTGCAACTGGAAACACAGCAGGTCAAAAAGCAATTGGGGGGAGAAATTGACAAAATTCAGGTAGCAACTAAAGAGGTTAAGGAACAACTGGGGGGTAGAATTGAGAAAGTCCACTCGCAAATAGTTGCAGAAGTAAATGATTTAAGAGAGAGTAATAGAGAGAGCATTAGCAAGATTGAGGAGAAACAAGCAAAGCTATATGATAAAGTAGAAGAATCAGAAGGAAACATTAAATTAACAGTAAACAGTATTGAGAGGAAGGCTGAGGAGAAAATAGCAGAATTAAAATTAAAAGCTAGGATCAGGCATGAAAATAGTCAGAATAGGCCAGTTTTTGTGAATAGCACACACAGGGAGGTAGAACTGGGTAAGTTCAGCAATCGACAGGGGTGCCCAATGGAGTTCATGAACACTATAGAAAATAAATTCGGGGAGAGGTTGGAAAATGGTAGTATTGAGTGGTGCCAGGTAGTTGAAATTTTAGAACAAGTGTTTGTGGGGGAAACGAGGAATTGGTTTGCTGTCTACAGAGACAAGTTTACTGATATTTATGATTTTAAAATGAAATTCTGTGAAAAGTTCTGGAATGAGGTTATTCAGTCGCAGCATCGTGAGGGAGTAGTGTGTGGTAAATATAACCCTAAAGGAAGCTCCACCATGACCGAATACTTTTTAGGGCAGGTATTAGTGTGTAAATATCTGGATGGCTTGAAGGAGGAAAGTGATGTGGTAAGGTTGCTACTTAGGCACTTTCCCTATAGGATCAAGGAGGCTGCTTGTATCCAGAATGTAAAGACTATATCAAAAGTAGAAAATTTGTTAAGCACATTTGATGCACTAGGGAGAGGGGGTTATGAGGACAATTTCAATCGGAACCAGGGTAATAATAATAACAGACCTAATGAAGCCAGGCATCAAGAAGTTCAAGGGAACGGTGGCGAAGGAGCCAACGCTCAAAATAGAAATACAGTGAAACCCCTCAAATCCGAACCCCAGAAATCCGAAATCCCGGGTAATCCGAACGTCTTCTTTCCGAAAATTTTAAGTTTGAAAAACACACGCAAAAAAGAGAAACTTATTTAGTCATAAAACAATATTCTACATTCTAACCTTAATTTACATATTTATTTGAGAAATTAACAAAGAAGTACAGTTAGCATACCTAACAAAGTGTAAATATGCTCCCCCAGGGGCTCACATCTTGTGGGCGTGGGTTGGCGACCACGGGGCCCCAGCTGAGTCCGGCATTGTTTCCACTTACTTGTGCCGGGCTCCTCTCTGTCTTCTTTCCTGTCGACCTCACTTGGTCATCTCTTGTTCTCTTCTGACCCCGACGGTATTAGGGTATCCGAGGCCTAGGGAGTCTCTTCCTTTCCCGCCTTAATTGGCCCTTGTCTCATCTTTTGATACCCTCCTTCTGCGAGGGGTCAGCCTTCTTTTTCTCTTCCTTTTACCTCCTGCCTTGTGCTCAAGGCCCTTAAGGAGGGAGGGTGTATGTAGCCCCACCACTTCTGGTGCACCCTAGATAATGCTACACCCTCAGGGGCTCACGGCTGGTGAGTTCGGGAGTTGGCGACCCCGAGGGATTCCTGAGCTGGGTCCGTTTTCCCCGTTTGTCCCTTCCCTTTGGGGCGGACCCTCTCCTCTCTCCCCTCCCCTCTCCTCTCCAATCCTCTCCTCTTTTCCTTATTAGTTAGGTTTAGTTTTAGGTTTACATTTCATTCTCATCTTCACGATCACCCACACCATCAGGGGCCGATAGCCTAGATGTTAGGCCCCTTAAAACAACAATTATCATCATCATCATCATGTAAATATGCCTACAGTAGGCCTACATACTTATCTCATCCACGATTGAGAAACGGAATAGTTGGTTATTGTAATCCCTTAGGATAATCATTTTGCAAAAACAATGAAATGACAATAGAGACAAACAAAATATCACTTAATCTTTCACTTGAAATCAGTTATCTTCAATTGTCAAAGTGACTAAAACCTTCCCGTGGAGGCAATTGCGCGTAAGCGTCGCATGAACATGACATCGTTTGGTGTGGCTGCTGCGTGTTGTTCTACGAAGCGCAATGCGATGTCAAGAGCAGATGCAGCTTTAGTATAAGTCACATTGTCTGTCGAAGTTTCTTCATCCTCACTGTTACTAGCCTATCTCGCTCAATGCGCAGACCTATACCGTAACGAGGGCTGGTTATTATGTTAGGCTATGCATATTTTTCGGCTAATCCAAACAATTTGAAATCCGAACAGGCTACAGCCCCAATTAGTTCGGATTTGAGGGGTTTCACTGTAATAATAATCAGCTAAATCAGAACAGAGGAAATGGCTATGGTAATCAGTATCAAGGGTGGAACAATGATTTCAGGGGAAATCAAGGGAGGAACAACGATTACAGGGGAAATCAAGGGAGAAACAATGATTTCAAGGGAAATCAAGGGAGAAATTATAATGACAATAATTACAACCAGAATAGGGGTCAAGGAAGAGGACAGCCTAGTGGTAGTAATATACAGCCAAACAATGACAACACAGCCCAGAACAACCAGACCAGTTCAGTAGTTAGTAGTACTACGGCCAGCTGTAGCGGTTCTTTAAACGCGAACCAGGCTGCGAAGTAAAGTCAGAATCTCAGTCTGTAGCATGCCCTGTCCATACAATTATACAGGAACCCTATGACCTAAATGTAAGAAATGAATTATTACATGAACTAAATGATGAAGGTATTATTCAGGAAGTGGTTAGTAAGAGCCCCATAGTTAAATTTAACGTGTCCGAGGCGTACACAGATGTTTTAATTGATAGTGGTTGTATGAAGAGTTGCATAAGTAGTGCATTTTATGATAAAATGAAAGGAACTGGAGTAAATTTTGAGGAGATGCCAATTAAAAGCACTTTTGTTATCACAGCTGTTGGGAAGAGGTCTAAAGTAATTTCTAAGCAAGTTTTAGTAGACATTAAAATTAATAATCATGTAGAGAAGCAGATTTGCCTTGTAATTCCAAATTTAGTATTCAGTGTTATCTTGGGTTCAGAGTGGCTAAGTAGAGTGTCTGGTAACTTATGTTATGTAGGGAGTTTGAAATTTAAATGGGGAGATTCTGAAGTAGAAGTAGCGTTCAATGACCAAATTCAGAGAAGTAGTATTGTAGGTGTGATTTGTACTTTAAATGAGATATCGCCAGCCGTAGAGCGGGGTTCTCCATGTTTTGTGGGCAGTGTGATTACGAACGGAAGTCTAGAGGACTCGTTACGTGATGCTGCATTTCAGGGAGATATAGAGGTGGAACAATGTGTTCGGCTCTATGATGTGTTATGGTGTAATAGGAGAGTGTTTGAGGATCGCATTGGTATGGCCAATTGCTATACCCATTCATTGAACGTTATTGATAGGTCAGTATTCACAGGACATAGATATCCTGTACCTTTCGCTTATCAGAGTGCAGTTGAGGCACAAATTAACCAGATGCTTGAAGATGGGATTATTGAGCACTCTAACAGTCCATATGTTAATTCTTTGATCACGGTACCCAAGACCGACGGCACTGTTCGTATTTGTTTAGACGCTCGTTTGGTTAACGGTAGAATTAGTTCAGATCAGCTGAAATCTATGTCAATAGAGGAATTAATGCAAACATTTGAGGGGAAGAAGTATTTCACTTGTGTAGATTTGAGTTCCAGTTTTTGGCAAGTGCCACTTATGTACCAAGATAGACCATTTACAGCTTTTAGTCATAAATATAACCTTTATCAATTTTGTAGAACACCTTATGGGTTAAAGAGTAGTTCAGCAGCTTTAATTAGGGCTTTAAACATCGCATTAGGGGATGACACAGGAGAGTTTGTAACCATTTACATAGATGATATGGTAATTAGTTCACGCAGTTTTGAGGAGCATCTACGTCATTTAAATATAGTTTTTCAGAAGTCAGATCAGGCAGGGTTCACTTTGAAGCTGTCTAAGTTCTCATTCTGTCAGAAGTGACATTTTTAGGTCATAGAGTGTCAAGTAGAGGTGTAACACCAGAAGAAAGTAGGGTTAATAAGATACTTAACGCAGAGGTGCCACAGAATGTTAAACAGTTAAAAACTTACCTGGGAATTTGCAACTTTTTCAGGAGGTTCGTTCTTAAATACTCAGGGTTGGTAGAACCATTCAGGGAATTGCTTAAAAGTGGGACTCGGTGGAGATGGGAGTCCAAGCATGATCAGGCTTTTAGAGCGCTGAAGGAAGGTTTTGAGAAAGCTGTAGTGCTGAAATATCCGTTAAAAGATAAGGAATATGTGGTTATGACAGATGCTTCACATATAGGCATTGCTGGAGTATTATGTCAGAAAGATGATGAGGGTAATCTGTGCATTGTATCTTTAGCCTCGCGAGGACTGACTGCAGCAGAGAAAAGATACACGATTACTGAGTTAGAGCTTTTAGGTATTGTTTTCAGTTTAGGGAAATTTAGAATGTATTTATTAGGGGGGAAATTTGAGATCCACACAGATCACCATGCATTACTGTATATGAGGACTTGTAAACTCAGTTCTAACAGAGTTAGTAGGTGGATTCTTGCTCTGCAGGAATACGAATTCACAGTAAAATATATTAAAGGTAAAGATAACATTCTTGCAGACATGCTATCAAGGGACACTAATTTATGTAGGGATTATCCTGTGGTTAAAGCAGAGGATGGTATTTTAATATGTACATGTGTGGACAGTAGCAACAGGGCATCGTTACAGACACTGAGTAATATGCTAGTGGAGCAACGTGATGACGTTAAGTTAAAGGAGCCACTGGCTAGGTTGGAAATAGGTGAAGAAGAGTATGTGAAAGTAGGACGGTTCACGTACAAGATGCAGGATGGGCTTCTTGCAAGGAAATGTAGGAATAATCGGTGGGCAATATGTGTTCCTGCCACTTTGAGGGAGGAACTAATTTGGTTCATTCGTAGGGAATTAGGACACTTTGGTGCTGCCAAGGTCTTCTATGAAATTGGTCGTGACTTCATTTGGAGTAAAATGGGAAGGGATGTTAGGAGGATTTTAGCTAAGTGTGACACCTGTCAAAGGAGTAAATATCCAGTTAAATATTTAGTGGGGGAGAGATCTTCAGTTCTCACCAGTAGTCCCGGCGAACTACTGTGTGTGGATTTATTTGGCCCGATCGTTAAAGGACAGTACAGTTACGAGTACATTTTTATAGTTATTGACGCTTTTAGTAAGTATGTCAAGCTATATGCGCTAAGGAAAGCCACGGGACTAGCGTGTAGCCGTCTGATCATTAATAAGTATGTACCTGAGTTTGGCCTTCCTCTCAGGATACTATCTGACAGTGGACCACAGTTTACTGCAAAGAAATGGAGAACCAGTATGCAGGAAGCTGGTATAACACACGTTCATTCCTCTGTAAGGTACCCTCAGGGTAATTCTGCAGAGCGTCCATTAAGGGAAGTGGCTCGTCTTTTTCGGACTCTAGTGCATGACAAGCATGCGGCCTGGGTTGGACATCTTCCCAAGGTCGAGACTTGGCTGAATTCTGTCCAGCATGAGAGCACGAAATTGACGCCATACGAAGTTCACTTCGGAAAAAGACCACAAAATGAACTAGCGAGGGTGTTGGGATTAAATGAGGGTAAGCAACCGGGGATGGATTACATTGTCCAGTTGGCGAAACAGAATTTATCTAAGTCAGCACAAAAGAGAATTCGCCAACAAAAAGAAACTAAATTTGACCTATTCGAGCCGGGAGACAGAGTCTTACTTAGAGTGCCGAAACAGTCAAATAAGCTAGAGAAAGTCATGTCCAAGTTCTTTTATCTCTACGAGGGCCCATTTATAGTTTCCAAACGTATTGGCAAAACAGCATATGTACTGGAGAATAGTGAGGGAAACAGATTATACGCGACGTATAATATACATAGTCTACGAAAATATGTGTCATAAAGCGAGTGTGGTTAGCTGGCGAGCCAGCCTATCAAATGAGTAAGTGTGGTATTTGGTGCGTGGAAGATCTGGTCTTCAAGGCAGGCGTATCAGAAGTCACACAGGGGGGTAGTATGTAAGTAAATGAGAGTTTTTAAGGTACAGGGAAATATGACTGGATTGTCGGATGCTCTTGAGCACTAAAATGTCTCGATACACCAAGGCCAGAATTTGGTAGCGCTGGTGAATTCCCATTTGCCTCCAAGAGATGGGTGAGCGCTTGAACAGGGTATTTTTGCTTAAGGCGTCCACGAGGCAAAAGATGGGCCATCAGAATGCGAGACAGCCCTTCATGAAACTCATACATATCAGCACACGTGATTTCTGTTTACGGCCTCGCCATGTAAGATTTGTAAGTGTGTAATTTAAGGCAATTTGTATAATGGTATTATTTGTGTGAGGAGAACGGGTCTGTGTTGAGATCTAGTATTAAATAGAATATGGTCTACGGGAACTTAACAAGACAGGGCGATTACGGCACAGAAATATTTGGTGTTATATGTAATGCACATTTACTGTTTTTTTTTTTTCAGAAGTCAATATTAATTTAATCTGCTTTAAAGAGAGATTAAGTATTATGGTCACGAGGCGCTGCCACAATAGTGTGATCGTGTGCTCAGTGATAAGTGGGATTAATTTCACAATAAGGAAGGAACCTCCAGTGAAATTAGGAAGTTCTATGGTGATATAAATATATCAGAACACCTTCAATGCGTGTGATATGACATCATAAATACATAGTGCTCACACATTAATTATGTCTATTTCTCCAACATAGAGCAATTTGAGAGGCGGAAATATCCGTGGAACACTACTCTATATGTAAAACATTGGACTGGTTGCAAAGTGCAATCCATAGTGACAACAAACTTTGACGCAAAGTGCGTGAAGAAAAATTATGAGTGTATATATCTGTAATTTAGGGTGATTTCATTTATGTAATATTTTTTTTTGGATGGGGTTTATTAAGGTGTCTGGGATAATCGGATAATGGACCGTCGTCACGGTAAATCGTCCGATGATCCGAGGCGAATATGTAACGTGTTTTTCGAGGGGTTTTTATGCAACTGGCATAAGTCAGTAGGAAGCCATTCTATATTTATTTACGCGGCAAATTCTTCAGCCAAGAGAATTTTTCATGTTAATTTATTATTATTATTAATTTATTATAATTATTATTTAGATATTTTCGGAGCATTTTATAAAAATTATAAGCATTCAGATAGGTTTTCTATGTCTTAGAAAACGCTATCAAGCAAATTATTACGAACGACAATATCATAGAAAATTATGTGATTGCGGAATTTCACGGAGTTTTCGTCAGTTAGGATATATTGAGAGACATGACTCACTGGGAATTAAAGTACAAGCTGATTCCTGTCGAGAAGTATTACGCAAGCGGAGTTGCAGCGTCTAGAAGAGGCGAATAGTTGGAACGGAACCCTCCCGCCGAGTGTAATGAGCCAGAGGTGGGGATCTAGCGCGTAGGGTGCAGCCAATCAGTGGAGACCACGTAAGCTAGGAGTCGGCTGAAGAGTGGGGGAGCCGACAGGTGAATATATCGTTCGACGCGCCGTGGAACGGGAACAATCTGTGTAGTTCTTGCCGAGTGTGGTTATACGCGGGAGTCGCTCCGATGTTCCGTGGGACGAGGACTATCTGTGTAGAACTTAACGAGAACGCTTGCACGCGGAAGTCGCTCCGATGTTCCGTGGAGTGGAGGACTAACTTTTGTAAAACTTAACCAGTGTGGTTGTGTTTGGGTCCGATGTACGGACCATAGTATTATCTAATCTACCAGAATATCATCAAATAACGAAGAAGATGGCGACGTCCAGGAGACTGTGGGAAGCACACAGCATCATCCAGTACGAGGGAAATGCTTTAGCAATTTCCAGTGGTAAGCGCAAATGACGCAGAAATACGCAATCTCTCATTTTTCTTTGTTTTATATTTCATATTTCAGTAACTTCATAGCTTGGGAATAAGAGTAAAATCTATAATTTATCAGAGTCCGTTTTCACATAATTTTCTATCGGTAATATTAAAATCGCAACGCTCCAATTTAAATGTTATACTTATTATTATTATTATTAATTTTGCTATACTTGTTTTATATAATAAATTCATTTCTTTTACAATGCAATCTTTGGTTTCAGTAGGTAGCATTAGACATAGACCAATTCCTTCTCCTGATACAATTGTTTGTTGGGTTAATGATCACATCATACCACGATCTGAGTGAATAGATTCTTGAAGGTGTTCTACCAGAGCTAGACGTTGTTAAATACAAATTTAGATTTCAGCATTGCATTGAGGTCTTGGCGCCCATTAAAACAACATAGCTTAGGCAAAGGTAAACAATTACATTTATCTCCCAACATTGTGGGCTAGCTAAACTGCAACATTTGTCGCTCAACGTATGGGGCATTAGAATCCTGCTACAGAAGATGCGGCTTACCGGGTTCGTCTGGATGTAATTTACCAACCACGAAATTTGCTATGTAACGGCCACATTAATCCGTTGTCTCATCCCCCGATATCCAGACATAGTTCCTTCCGATATCAGAACTGATCAATTCCAGGGTAGATTCATATAGCGGAGGTAGGTAATTTTTCCTAAGAGTTGATTCATCTGGTATTTTTTGATTTACACAATATTTCTCAAGAAATGATCGCAGAACTGGATTGTTTAATTTATTCCATGGAATGTTGCTGCATACGAAAGCCCTACAATGATCATTTGAAAATGTATTAAGAATACCGGACTTAGGCTTTACCTGCGTAAGAAGTAGTTGTTGTGGTGTGCAGTTCTTCTCCTCCTTTGCTTTAATATGTGCAGTTGTTTTAGAATGCTGTTCAAGCTGAAATTTCTTTTCACATTTTACTTCCTTTGAGCAAACTTGACAGTACACGATGACACCATCTGTTGAATAGTCCCTATTACCCGACACCCACTGATTTAGTAAATCTTTTCTCCTGCTCGTTTCCTTAGGCATTTTTAGAAACTAACACTTGAGATGCAGGGCATTTAACTGGAACGTAACTAGTGAACCAAATATACTTCTGTCCTGACCAATTGCCCATCCCCCTGAGATTATTATCTACTGTGGTAGAGAAAGGAATTCCGGGAAGTCCAGCCAGCCTGCCTACCCATACCTAAGCTATCTGTTGCCATTGTCAGTTGTGAAAGTAAAGTGCCGTTACACAGAGAGTCGAAAACACCAATTAGTGAGGGATGCACATAATATAGGCAACTAGCTATGGATGCACAAAACAGATTTATTTTAGTAGTTCTTGTAATTGTCCTTAAATTCAGACATATATACCGGAATATGCTGTTACGTCTAGAATATGCACTAAACCTCAAAATATGCATATGCGCATATGCATTTTTTAAAAATTCGAGCCCTAGTCATATCACATTCACCACAACGTCTTCACTTGAAGATCCAGAATGTCGCAATAAAACAAGTCCCAACATTTACCTATCTCGGCCAGAAAATAAGTTGGGTGTATAACAGAGATCAAGAGCCATATTGCCCGAGCTAAAATTGCTTTTATGCAGAAGAAGAAATTATGTAGCAATAAATTTAATCTACCCCTTTGTATAAGGATCCTCCATACATTTATTTGGACTGTGCTATTGTACACCTCAGAAACATGGACAATAAGCAAATGCTGTGTAGAGTCTCTTGAAGCCTTTGGAATGTGGTGTTTCTGCAGGATGCTTAAGGTTTCGTAACTAATACTGAGGTACTGCACAGAGTAAATCAAAAGAGATCTCTGATAGAGGCGATTCCCAAAAGACGTCTTTCTTGGTGGGGTCACACCTTACGCCACTCTCAGCTGATGTCACTTATTGTGGAAAGATTCATTAATGGGAAGAGACCTAGAGGACGACCAAGACATACATATATCGAGCAAATCCTATACAATACCAGACTGAATAACAAAAACTATGAAAAGAGCAGCAGTCTCTGGACTGAATACTTGATGATGATGATAAGAGTACAATTAAAAATTATAAACAAAGGAATTTAGTGTTGGGATTAAGGGAAATAAATAAATATACTGTAAGCCACATTAAGAAATATTCAACATATTTTATTGTATAATCTGTAACCAGAAAATGTCCAGTACATTTGACTATTGCATCTAGGTACTTAAACACTGCCATACACACATTTATATATTCACAACACTCATAAGATCGTATGTTTCAGTGTTGGAAGAAAGTTAACACATCTTGAAAACAATTTAATATGTATCATGAAGAAGTGGACATGTTTGGAATTACAATCAGGAGTTTTCTAATTCTCAGGGTTTTACCCAAATAAATTAAGTACGGTACCCAATGGTAAATGTTTTTACTTGTAGGTTGATTCCTACTGAATCCCTGATTGAAAGGTTAAAATTTTGCAGCATAAATGAGTAATATCCACCTTAAAATAATGGGTATCACTCATGCCATTTCATATATTATTGCATGAAGTTTTAGAAAACAGATAAAGATATGATAGAACTTTGGCATATACTGAAAGTTAACATGAATAAACACATTATATCTCTTTTCTAGCACAATCCAATGACCTCATGCAATAAAGTCAACTGTAATTCCAAACAATATATAGAAACATCATTGGGTAAATGATACCCAGAACCTGGGAATTGTAAGTAAATATCAAATATGCCCACAAACATCATTCTGTGTGCCATGAACTGTGTTTATCACTTAGAAATATAATATTTCATAAAAATGTATACACAACAATTAACCTTGTTTCATACATTCTCACTGAAGCAAAAGGGCAGGGTTGAACAAGAATAAAAGGGATGGGGATACCAGATCCTGTTACCTGTACCGGTACTGTATTCAGTTCTTGGTGTCCTGCTGTCTTCTCCACACTAGCTAGAAAAATGTCAGTCTGTCATGGTGCCTGGTTTGGTCCCAACTCCTCTCCTACCACACACGTTTAGCTGCTTCTTTAAACCGAGAAGGGGCGGCTTTGACCCCGTTTGTTCTTGGACTAGTAAATCTCTACAGCTGTCACAGTGCATTCAAAATGCCAACATCCATGCACGGAACACTAACCCAAACCGGAGAAAGAGTAGTCACATTGAAGTTCATTCCTGAAGCAAAGTTATTGGCTAATAGTCATTTGTTCAGAATTCCCAGAGCAATAATATGTCTGTGTGTGGATGTGTGTAATGACAGCAACAGTTGCTAACATAATGATGGACAAGCTAAATCTATATCTGCTGCACAGTGCTTGGACATAGGACATCAGTAAAAATGCACTTGGGCTCCAAGTCCCGACTGCAACCACTGAATGCAGTGAGTCACCAAAGCTATTGATGAATGTACATATGATACAAACTTACACTTACTTAGGACAGTCCATATCTGGCCTATATTTTCATTTAACAAAAAGACCAACAAAATATTGGCAAGTAGTTTCCAGCAACTTACCATGAATACAAAGTTAAAATTCTGTAGCAGCATTTTCTAAGAGTTTCTTTTTTATATATATAAAAATGGAGATTTAAAATAATAGCTCTGTAAATCCTCGTAAGGAGATTTTTTTGACACTTTTTTTCTCTAGTATCATTTTCGAGGCACTCATTGTTAAGAAACTATTGTGTTTTTACAACATCTGGCATTTTGGCTGTTTCATACCTTCAACCCACTAGAGGCAGACTGCAGAGCACTGTCTCGGCTTTCCGACCGTTCACATGCCACCCCCCTCCCCTTCCCATCATTGGTCACCTCATCCCGACAGTGGAACTAAACATCACATCACATACGGTAATTCACTTGCAGCCTCCTGGATCACAGTTTGCAGTTGCATGTGCATGAAGCATATCACAGTTCTTCTCTTCTCAATAGAGTTTGGACAAAAGGAGATCAGGTGACTCGCGCCATCAGCATGTAGTCGTCTCTTCTCCCTCCAACGTACATGCCACATTTTCCAACTTATGTGCTAAATGCATCTTCTTGCAGGAAGGGTCAACATCAAGGGCATCCAATATCTGGGAAATAAGATAAATAGAACTTTTATGGCTGTATAAATAGGATAAAAGATTTGTATTTAATACAATTAACTCTTGATATCCATGATTGGCAATGGAATCATCACTAAAGAGGAGCTAAAAGAATATCACAAAATAATTTGGATAATACTCTTAACACTGGCAAAAGAAAGTTGCCAACAATGGATAAGCATGAAAGAAGTTTATTTAGCTGAAGGATTTTGTATGAAGCAAAAGTTGGCAACAATGCTTAAGCATGAAAGAAGTTAATTTAGCTGAAGGTTCTTGGATGAAACATAGTTGCCAACAATGGCTAAGCATGAAAGAAGTTAATTTAGCTGAAGGTTTTTATATGAAGCAAAAGTTGGCAACAATGATTAAGCATGAAAGACGTTAATTTAGCTGAAGGTTCTTGCATGAAACATAGTTGCCAACAATGGCTAGGTTTGAAAATTTAGCTGAAGGTTCTTGGATGAAACATAGTTGGCAACAATGGCTAAGCTTGAAATAATTCATCTAGCTGAAGGTTCATGGATGAAACTTAGTTGGCAACAATGGATAGGCTTGAACGCAGTTCATTTAGCTGAAGGTTCTTGGATGAAACATAGTTGGCAACAATGGCTAAGCATGAAAGAAAATTTAGTTGAAGGTTCTTGGATGAAATAAGATAAGTAAACTGTAAATAAATTCCAGGGAGCATTTGTCAGTGAGTGGTCTGAATTCTTTGATCCTTTCTATCACTCAACCATACCAGTGACTGTCAGTATGCATGTACAGGCTGTAACACACACACAGTTCAGTAATTTGGCCTACCTACAGTAACAGGATCTTCGGATAGCAACTCTGTAGTTTAAACTCCTGATGTGTCAGCACTTCTGTGCTTTTCATGTACAATGGAACAATCCTGTCTAGAGGCGAAAGCTTTTAGCCCGATAAAATTAGACAAATCGAAGGAAAAAAAATCCCGGAGTTTTGATAATGTGTACATTAGTTCCTTGGTATCTACATTTCAAGATAATAAAAAGTCCTTATGGGCGGTGGGTGAGCTCGAGGGAGGGGGCCCTTTATAGGGGCCCTATTTTAGTTTTTCACTTGTATCTCAGTAACTATCACTCGTAGGGAAAGGGTGTTTGAATACAACTCAAAGACAATAAAATTTACTACAAAAATGGTCCTATGCGTTTTTTACGTAGGACTAATACTTTCGGAGTTAAGGGGCCGATGAAGTACCAACATTTCAAAAAATCGTGATTTATTTATTAAAATGAAAGAATCAAGTGTCGGCAGTCATCTTGTCAGGGTAGTCAATCTCATCTTCTTCCATGCTTGCATTATCTACAACTAGAAGGCCATTGGTGCAGGCTCCCTTGCAGTTTCAACACATTGTTGTGCAGTGGATTATTGTGTTGAGGACGGTGGCAGGGGCAGCAGGTTCCATTCTCCATTGTCATAACAGGTCGAAGATTGCCATCGACGTCCCTCACCCAACCCCTATCTGTAGGTGGCAGCAGGTTGCCCAACCAGTTTTGAACCTGCAGATACACTCTGTGAGAGTGCTGCTGGGCAGAGCCTCTTGCGGGTGGCAAGGACGACAGGCTTGGCTTGACCTTTGTGGTTGATTGAGGAAAACATTGTATTTGTGGGCATTGAACTCTTGTTCGCGGGCATTATACAATGCGAGGAACATGCTCTCGCCAGCTCAGTGACCTCCTGTAGCGTTGAAGAGGACCTGTAAAACACGTGTGATATGGCTTTGACGCTGCTGACCTTGTTGAACAATTTGACGATTGATGACTTGCCTTTCATGAAGGTAGATGAGGTAGTGTCACACCCACTGAACCCATGAATGAACAGGATGCTTTCGGCGAAGTCAAGTTTTTGCAACTCCAAGGAAGAATATGTTCTGCTTTCTACTTTTCCTCTTCCAGGTTTGACAAACAGAATGTTGCTTTCAGGTGGAGCTAATGCTATCAACAAGACCAGCAAATCTACGTCTCCGCCTACGACAGTTACATTTACATTTGATGCTGCTTTTTCAACTGCACACCACACAACCATTGCGTCAGCATAAAGCCTAAGCCTGTCTCACTTCAATTCCCTCGTTGATTAATTTCTCAGACACCATACTGATGAACTTGGCCTTGTTCCTCTCATTACTAAGGAAGCGTTCTTGCTGAAACGTCACTGTCATTCCTTCGGTGAAAACAATGTCAACCGACGTCTTTGTGTTACTTCGACGTTGTTGTTCAAAACGTTTTGTGGAGTTGACGGTGTCTGTGTACCCATCAAACACAACTGTGGTGCATTCACCGTAGTGCCTCTTTATGTAAGTTACTTACCGGTTGAAGACAACAGAGAAAGTTGAGCCTGTACTCCAGTTAACGCAATGTAACAGGAAGCCACCATCGATTACATTTACAGCAAGCTTGAGATCTGAAGTGTTATCATGAACACGGAGCACTTCATATAAAGCCGACTTCTTCGTCTTTCTCATCCCGCTGTCATCGAAGAGAGCTAAGGGGAAAGGCGCCAATTCGTAACACAGATGGTCTTGTAGATCCTCATCATTCTGCTTGGAAATAGCAACTCTTTGGAAAATAAGAAGTGGATCCACAACCTCCACTTCATTATTAATTTTGATTGTGTTGCTCATGGAGGCTAAAGATAGGACTTTGTCTTATCGAGCCTGTTTGATCTCTCCGAACCTTTGCCCGAACAACTTCCTCATTGTGTTCTTTCCTTCTTCAAGGGCTTTGTGGCAATTTACATCACTGTTTGCAACATTACCTGTTGCCAGAGATACTAGTACAGGTGATTCTGTAAAGGGAGGGTGCTGAGCAAACCACTCAGAGACCTTTATCGTGTCTACATCATTTCTTGTTAGCCATGACGCACGTTAATCCACATGCTGCTCCCCTGTTGATAAGTGCAAGCCAGCGAAGTCCTCCAATACAGAGCAAATTGAGGTTGCTGTGGTTGCCCCACAAACCCACCTTGCCAACACGGCATCTGTGATTCCTCGCCCACTTGTCAGCCCTCCATGATTCTTCATGCCACGCATTAGAGTCAGCTTTATAGTCATATCAGACCAATTTCCTGATCCCGGAGAATCTGATCTACTCACTGCAAAATGACCCGTCTCTTGCGAATTCTTGGAAGTCAAGGGGGTGGGCAGTGGGTAGTGCACGCATATCCTGTAGATATAAATGAGCACATTTGGCATACTGCATGTGGCCACTTGCATGAAAGAATGGTATCATTTGCTGGACAGAACACAGATGCAGTTCCCCGAACGTTCTGCTTCGATGAACGGTTTCATAAGGGATACCATGAAAATATTGAGTCCACAGGGCTTCAGTGGGTCCATGTCCCTTCAAGGATAAAAATGCTTCTCTCAGTAAACGAAATTAACCACCAGTTAATTTTTAACAATCGTTGGTGACAGGCAGCCTTAATATTATATCTGAAATACTCATAAGCATGGCGTATAAGAATGAAAATTTGTATTAATCAAGATTTTTTGAAATGTTGCTACTTCCTCGGCCCCTTAACTCTGCAAGTATTAGTCCTACGTAAAACAAGCATAGGACCATTTGTGTAGTAAATTTTATTAGCTTTAAGTTTTATTCCAACAACTTTTCACTATGAGTGATAGTTACTGAGATACAAGCGAACAACTAAAATAGGGCTCATATAAAGAGCCCTCCTCCCTCGATCTCGCTCCCCACCCATAAGGACTTTTTATTTTCTTGAAACTTAGATACCAAGGAACACCTGTACCAATTTTCAAAACTCCGGGATTTCTTCCCTTCGATTGGCCTCTATTTGTATAATTTTACTAAGTGGCTAACACATCAAGGGCTTCAGCTTTAAATCTGATTTTCCGAAGTTTGCATTACTGTAGGCAACCCAACTTTCTGAACTGTATGAATATGTTACACCCTGTACAGGATTCAAGCACAATTCTACACAATGCCACAGACAGCAGCCACTGTGTAGGTAGAGCCTGACACAGAAGTCGCGCCGCGACATTACCGGGGAGGCGTGGCCACCGAACAGTGGTAGGGGTGGGGCTGTCCTAGTGCGGCTGATCGCTCGTGTCACTTTAAAAACCAAAACAAAATATCACGTGCGCCATTGGGTCAAGTTTGCCAGGATATGGTTTCTATTTATATGAGTAGGATGAAATGCAGCATTTTCCAGAATGTACAGGAACATGAATCACAATTCTATGTTATTTTAAAATTATTTGAAGGAGAATACTACTCCTCAATCATAATCACATGCTGCAGAGTGCACGAGCCAATGCAATGTTGTCAAGTCATTGCACAAGAACGAGGTAGGTGAGCGAACCTTTCCCTCTATTGCATTAGCATTATCTTCCCACGTTCAAGTCCAAGCAGAGAATGAATGATATTGTGTGCCACATGTTTTAGAGGAGGCGTGAAGGAACTAAAATGTGTTACTGCGTCGCGGCAGAGACTGGTGTGTCAGGCTCTACAGGGTAATTTACTATGTCATTATGTATAATTTTCCAAGCAATACACTGATTTTAAAGGATTAATGTTGGGCCTACAAGGTGAAGCCTAGAACATTGGGTTGCTTATTGCCCAGTGATGAGAAAAGTACAAGAAAAAGGAAATTGGAGTAAATGATATTTAATCAAGGAAATAAGAATCAATTACAAATAAAAATTACTTTTGTAGAAAGTAATCAATGCAACTCAAAATCACTTTGTCATTCAATAGTCCTACATTTCAACATTACCATGTAATCAATTTAACAATTAGAAATAAGGTTCAAAATCCTTCAAGATTAGCAATGTTGTTGTTTGAGCCTTCAGTCCTTTGACTTGTATGATGCAGCGCTCCATGCCTCCCTGTCCTGAGATAATAGTTTTATCTCTGCATAGCTACCACACCTTACATCCGAGGCAATCTGTTTAACATATTCTAACCTTGGTCTACTCCTACAGTTCTTGTCCTCAACCCTTCCTTCCATAACTAAGTTTGCTATTCCTGGGTGCCTTAGTATGTGTCCTACCAGCCTATCTCTTCTCTTCATTTGCAGTCGCCAGAAACATCTCTCCTCTCTCATTTGCCTTAATACCTCTTCATTTGTTACCCTTTCTACCCATCTGATCTTCATCTTCTCCTGTAACACCAGATTTCAAACGCATCTATTCTCCTAAATACTTGTAGATTCTTTCATGACCTTGAAACTGGAACAGTAGACGTGATGCACAACAAATCTACATTTAGAATAAAAGGTTTTAACACAGTACTGGATGTTTATTTAATTTTCTTAAGTCTCTCCTCAACAATGTGGAAGAAATAATGCAAATATATAAAACTAATAATAAGATACCGTATTTGGTCGCATATTACTCGCACTTTTCTGACCGTAAATAAGTGTGAAAATCTTCGGTGCGAGATATATGCGGGGATTTGTGAGGGAAATACCTTATTCCCGAAAAAACGTAAAATTTGCATTATTTAAAAAATACGACTGGAATTGTCAACTGCCGTCACCGCTGCCAAACTCCGAGCTACTCTCGCGTGCATCATCATCCCATACTGCATCATCCTAACTTCCGTCCAATGCATTTGCGATGCCAGTCTTCTAGAAGCTCTTAATAACGTCTGTCTGCACCATAACCTATACCCCTATATCCAATCATGCAAGAGTTTGTCTTCTGTCGTCAGCTTAACGTGACTAGCAATACTAGATCTCGACGTGTTCTAACCTAACAATTACTCATTTAGCGTGTGGAGCGCCAAATTACGCAAGAGTTCAAGAGACGGCCTTCTTTATTTTGTCTTCTGTCGTCAGCTTATCATGGCTAACAATATCAGATCTCTACGTGTTCTAACCTAACAATTACTTATTTAGCGTGTGGAGCGCCAACAGAACAGCTGATGATCACACCCCATATTGCTGTTTTACTGCGTTGCCACATTTGAAAACACCTTAAGTGTTTGGTTATTGGTTTCTAGAACGTCTTTCTGTTGACGCCAGTAGAGAATATCAAATTCTTTCATAATGATTTCTCGACCAGCAGCTCTAATACCATCGTCGTCTGCGTATTTGATCACTTTGAGTTTAAATCCAGCCGTATAACCTCCGCGTTTTTACATAACTTAAAGATCGATTTCCACAAGAAAACGATCACACTTAACTGAGAAACAAAAATGGAACGTGAAGACAATACTGGTATGGTAGGCCTACTTGTCGACAATGCAACAGGCGGACAACAAACACTGTGAAAGGAAAGCACCGCCGCAAAAACGAACAATAAAATCGCGGGCAAGACGTGTTTTAAAATTACTACGTTCATGTTTATGATGGCTTGATAAATTAATGCGAGATATATGTGAGGAATACTTTTTCCTGCAATTTCCAATTTAAAAATGGTATGCGAGAAATATGCGGTGGCGAGATATATGCGAGCAAATACGGTATAACACAGAATATAATCATTAACATCAAGATGCAAAGTTCCCCCATAAGTCGAAGGACATCTTGACTAAAATGTTCCTCAACAGAAAATGCTCCAGGAAATGAGACTTTCATGATTGATATTGATTTAACATATTGGTATTTACATGCTCATCAAAATACATCATAATTCTTCCAACATGTGCATCAAAAATGTAATGATTACAGAATACAAGTAAGAATTACTCCAATAAGAATGTACCCATTAAAAGTAACAATGTTAAAAGTAATTCCGTAACATCTAATCCATTACGTCTCATCTCTGCTAATACTGTAATCTTATCCCCAAATTGTGCCCACCTAAACTGTTGATGCCTTGTTATCAACCTTCACTTTGAACAAGCTACAGCTTACTCATTTAGGCTTTTCTGATAGGCTACATTTTGCAGACAAAAATGGCAACATCTTCACAAAATTTCCAAGATATAGGCTACAGCATTTAGATCATTGCCACCATATTCAACAATTGATCGGTCAATTAAAAGGAAGAAAGAAAGAAAGAAAGAAAGGTCGTTACTGACCTCAAGAACCTATTTTCGACATTCATAACATTTGCTTGGTTTGTTCTCTATCTCTCTTTTTTTCCTTCAGCTTTTAGCACTATCTCTCTTTTGTCCTTTCAGATTTTAGCACATGTTAAATATTGAATCATTTTTGCTATGAAATGTTTAGTTAGGCCTTGTTTCTTATGTATTGACTGCATAAACTCACCTGTTCACTATATTTTGTTACAAAGATGCAAAGTTCCTTGAGAGCTGACACAGTGTCAAACTCCCCAATTTGTGAAACAGAAAGCTGTTGCATGGCCGTGCTCATCTCTTGATCAGTGATCTGTGGTAGGTTTTGGACGTCACAATAGAAATGGGAAACCATGTCCCGGTAATGAGGGATATCCTTGGCAAAGAGGAGCTTGTTCGATGGAGAATCCTTTCCAAGGCGGTGCTCCGTAGTGGAACATGAGTCCATGAAGGTTTGAGCAATCACCGACAGGCAAGAGTCTACAGTTGTTGTTTTGTTTATGTCAAATATAAAATCAGGGTTCTTGATAAAATTCACCCAAAATCTCAATGGAAGAATGAAATAAGAAAACAGTAAACAAATGATCCATTAATTAACTGTTCCAATTCACAATAAACAAGATAATTAATTAGTAAACCAAGTTTCATTCAATATTGTAAAGAGATATTCCTTTTTTCCTTAATATATTTTGAACAATGTGCATTATTGTAGTTGATAACATTTCATCCTCCCAAGACTTTTATTAGCAGTTAACAAGACCCAAAGAGGAACCCACAAATGTGAAAGTTTGTCCTGGTGTTGTCGTATATAAAGCAAATGTGATAAGAGGAACAAATGTTGCTGTTATACCTTCATTGAAAGTCATCAATTCAAAATACTTTGATGTACCGGTATAGAACATGTCTGATAACCTGTGTTATTGTGGTGTCTGTAGCTGGGTGTGTATAATGATAACAATGTGGGTCTAGGGTTGGGATTATTATCATTGACAAAATATTTTCTGGGAGGGAGGCAAGATATCCCTAGAAAGGAAAAAAGAATCTCTTTGATACATAACAACAGAATAGGCCTATTATTTTTTGCAGTAAAACTAATTAGTACCACATTACGTATTACCGGTGTGCATTATTACAGCAAAATCTTGAATTTGTCTAGCAATTGTTATTATATTATTAGTTAGTTATTATTGTTTTAAGGGGCAGAATGGCAAGGTAATCTCCCCCAAAGCAATTGTCTGAGCCATATGATCTGGTGCCAAATTCTGAAGGAGGGTCTTCTGGGCTATCTTTGGTTCACCCTTGCTGACATATTAATCCCCTTCTCATAGAAATAATTCCACTTTTAACTGGAGAACTGACAGTCCTGACCTCAACTCTCTGAAATACAAATTGTGGTGTGTATTTCAAAACATGTCCTGCAAGAAAATATACTCCGGTGTCATCAAACTGAAGTGCTCTCATATGAAGATGATGGTGGATTTCCCTATATACTGAGTGTGTAATATAAATATATAAATGAAACACGCACTGTGAGCATAAAAAAGGTGGTCATTTTGAATGGTGATTAGCAGGGACCTTATCTCTTCACATTTTTTTGAAAGTGACGGATAACTTAGATGTTTAGTTCCTTAAACACTTCCACCATAGATTTTAGGATTTAACAAAAAATGCAAACTTGTTATTGGTTGCGATTTTTAAAATTATATGTAGGCCTACTGAAATTTCTTAAAATGGATATAACATATAATTACAAATTTTCACAAATTTCTACAATTATCTTGATTTTTAGTGTTTTCATGACTTTTTACAGAATTGGTTTGAATTTTTAAAATAAATTCAATGCATTTTTTGTACTAAATTATATATGTTAAAAATCAAGATCTTGTAAAATTCAGTCCATATTTTTGTATTACAGTACCAGCAATGAAGTCCCAAATGTTAATCAGTAGCCATGTTAAAGGACCAAAAATTAACTGCCAGTAGGGTTCGTATAATGCGAAAAGGACATGATACGTTGTACAGTTCTGATTGATATTTCCATATCGTATTGTAAACTATCGTAATAGTAAATGAGTATTGACAGCAAATGTTCTCTTAATAACTTTGAAGACTTACTTCTGTTTCTAACCAGCGGAAGTAAATACCGTATATTTTTTGATACGGATGCTTAAGTGGAGCAATACATTCTTCTTCATTTTAGTAGTATCTTAGTAGCTTTATTTTTTTCATTTATGAACACGTTTTCATGATTTTTCCGATATTTAACAGCCAATATTTTGTGAATTTTGTAAATTGTAAGAACAATTTTCTTCTATTTTATCACCCTCTGAGAAGATCTCTGGTGATTAGTTATTTTTGTTCTTTTAACTAGATACTCCTGTAACATATTATTGGGATTCTTCTGTCCATTCACTGAAACCTTTGGGTCAGTATTTATGCCAGTCTGTATAGTATCCACACTCAACGACATATGGCTAACAGGGATGTCAATCTTGAACAGCAAATTACTGTACTCATAGGTACTGCCTGTGGCCAAGATCATGAAGGCAGTAAGTATGGTATGCTACAAAACTAGCCCCAAACACCATTTACATGTACTGCACAGTGAATGCAAACTATCATGATATCACATGGTATTTTTCTTTCCACAGTCTCCCCTGCTTCATCCTAAATTCAGAAGTAGCCATGCCTCGCCTCTTCCGTGTGCAGCCCTGAATCCAAGTAACTCAACATAATCAACATATCTGTCTGAGGATGAAAATATCTGAAATAGTGAAATTTACTGAAATAATTGATTAGTTTGGCTGCTCTGTAAAACTTCTTTAACACTCTTCAGTATTTTTTTAGTGGGGCTGATGGGATGTGACACCAGGTCATTTATTCATATTGTAATTCCATGTAATAAATTACTGTACTGTACAAGTCACTCAGCTAGATCATAAATTAAATTGTATTTATTGCAGTAACAAGAGCTCTTGTTATTTTAATGCTATTTTTAGCCTACTTTCGATTTTTGCACAAAAAAAAGTACACTTATGAGATCTACACAGGGCCAAAAAAATGTGTGTCTGTCTGTGTGTGCATGTGTGTGTGAGAACGAAATTTGGTACAGAGGTAGCACTAGCAAAGGGCACCTCAGTGTCATGTTTTATATCGCCGCCATATATTACGGAAACGTAATGGCGGCCACCCAAATGTTCAAAGCTTAAGTCAAATTATGACTAACCTAATCATCTGATCTCTACCAAATTTTGTAACATCATACCTTCATGTGGGAAGCGTCTTTTGACCAAACTACAAGGTCATGAGCCCAATAGTTTGAAGATGGCAGCCGTGTATGTGTGCAAATTGATCCCCCTTATCAATTCAAACACAACGAAACCAAATTAAACCACCTTTGATACAGAGGTAGCACTAGCAAGGGACAACACAGTGTCATGTTGTATATCGCCGCCATCATAACAAGAAAGAAGTGGCACCAACCCAAATGTTCTGAGCTTAAATCAAATTACGACTAACCTAATCATCCGATCTCTATCAAATTCTGCAGCAATATACCTTAATTTGGGAAGCGTCTTTTGCCCAAGCTACTAGGTCATCAGCCAAATAGTTTCAATATGACGGATGTATGAATCATGCAAGTATTATAGCCTAACCGTAACTTACGATTCAACAAGGCCTGGCCTTACCAAATATGCTCATCGTACATAGGGAGGTTTAAACTGTCCTCAAGGAGGTAGGATATTATCAATTTAAAATAGAATATGTAACCGCAGTAGCGACTAACGCTTTAGACTGACCGTGCTGTATCGTGCTTGTCCATGCCATCCCTTTGGGTCGAACTGGTCGCTATTTGCTCATAAATCCATAGATTTCCGTAACTTCGTAAACGTAAGTATATATCCTTTTAGGAATGTACTGAACAAAATAATACATATTTAGTATCAAATGGTTTATAAAAACGGCAGAAAATGCTAATGAAATCGTTCATTGCAAGACAGAATATTTTAGGCAGTTATACCAAAACTATTATTAACGCAATGTTTGTATTCAGCATGTATAGCGTAATGGTAGCGTCTCTGACTCATCGCTTGGAGGTTCGTGGTTCAAATATTTTTACTTAGTTCCTTTTGCATTTATTGATTTATAACTACTCACACGTTATAATGTTAAGCATATATACCGTAGTGTGTATTTGCAATCGAAAATATTATATATATATAGGCCTATGGTAAACCTACTTATAACACCACATATTTCAACACTCGACTACAGCGATTAAAATTCGTTGTCCTTGATGCGCGTTAGAGTCTATTGTTGTTGTTGTTTTTTTTTGTTGATTCTTTAGGGGTTTTGCAGCATCATGGTCTAGTAGCTCCATGTACTTGGGTGTATGTAGAAGTTGTCTGATAACCTGTGTCACTGTGATGTCTGTAGGCTTACTAATGTGTGTACTTTTATACGAGGAAGGATTTGGGTAGGAAGCTGTTGTTGTCGTTTTATTTTAGATGCACGGCCATCATGGTCATTTAGCCTTGTGTACTTGGGTGAGTGTTGAATTTTGTCTTACAACCTGTGTTATTGTGATGGCTGTATTAGAGTCTGTATATATAATTCAGGTGAGGATTCAATCAATCAACGTATAATATCCGTATAGCACGTTGTATTTCAACAAGCTACTACAACCAACATTCAATTAAACTCCTTGAAAAGGACGAAGAGAAGGAGAATGTAGGTTATATGTGCTTTACTGAACATCTTGTTCAATCTGTATTTGAGTACTTATAACCATTGTGGAGCCCTGATGAAAATGAAGAAAAACAGGTTTTATTATTTGCATAGGCCTACATTTAGATTTCTTTCATACCGGTACATGTTTTATGTGCTTTAAGAAAGCTTTGTATTTAAATCGTGGGTGGACTTTGAAATGTAGTGTGTGTGTTTATTCTTGGGTCCATCCTGTAATGAAGAAAATTCCTTAACTACAGCTGAATATATCACCTTGTCAACTGTGGGGTAGGTCTTAATACAGTATAGTATTTGATTTAAGCTACAATCGCCTCCTCTACAGTATAATGCACCACAGTAAATAAAACTCCGACTACAATATTGTTGTAAGGACTAATCTAAACCATCCAAATAATGCACAGAGTTTGAACACAAGTTTAAATTTCAGTGAGAAGAGAAAGTCTAAAACAACTTAAGAACAACATTTCATAAAATCACAGTGAATTATCTAAGAGAGCAAATAATAGGATTATATTATGACTTTGAAAATTGCAATCCTTCTACTATAGTATTTCATTAAAGCTCAATATGTAGTCTCTAGTGGCTTATGAATATGATTTTCACTTTGTTTTGTTGAGCAGACAGATCAGGAAGTACTGTAACGGTACATATACGAGTACCAAAACACTGATAACATATACTCCATTTACTTCTTAAACAAAGTACAATTGCTGCACCTTCACCATTCCCACCAAATTCATTCAATTGAAAGATGTAAAGATGGCGACAAGTAACAAATCAACCAGGTGCGGCCAGTGTGAAAAATGTGTAACTGATAATGAAGACTACATAATTTGTGATGGGGAATGTGGTAAATCATACCACAGAACCTGTGTAAAAAAAAAACCCGTGGCTTATAATCACAAGATTCACGGTCACGTAAAACTACAATCTTCCTTTTTTAAAGAAAAAAGTTTTTAACCGGCTTTTGTCCGACAAGGCCAAGCAATGGTATTGTGTCGAATGCAGTGCAATGAGTAAGTCAACTACGGATGAGGTTTCTAAAATCGCGTCGCCAGACGAGAATGTAAGTAAACCATATTTACACGATCTTGTTTGTGAAATCAACCTCTGACTGACAAAACTCGAAAACATTGAAAAGACTCAGAATGACATGCTTAAGTCCGTGACATACTTTTCTGATTGTTTTGATGGTATGAAAAGTGACATTTCAACTGCCGCACAAACTCTGAAGCAAGCCTTGTCAGAAATAACAAAGCTCAGCCAAAGAGTTTGTGAGTTAGAGAAGGATAAGAATATCGCCTGCAGTGAGGTCAAATTGTTAAAGCAAGAGAATCTCGAGCTTCAACAGTACGTTCGGCGAAACAACTTAGAGCTTCATGGCGTGCCGCACACTTCAAACGAAAACCCCATTCAAATTGTCCAGACTATCGCTGACCAATTGGGTGTCACAGTTGTTGAGTCCGATATTGACACCTGCCATCGGCTACCACAAAGCAGAGAAAGTCTTCCACCTCCTTTACTAGTAAAATTCTGCAGCCGGCTAAAAAAAGAGGCAATTCTAAAAGGCAAAAGATCCAAACCCAACCTGAACTCAAGTGATGCAGGAATCAATGGAAGGGCTAGGCCTATCTACATTAACGAGCATTTGACGCCAGCCAATAAAGTACTTCACAAACAGGCAAGAGACCTCCGTAATTTAGGTTTTAAATACGTCTGGACCCGGGACTGTAAAATTTTCGTCCGTAAATCAGATAGTGACAAGGCTATCAGGATCACCTCACCAGAAGACATTGAAACACTAGTAAAAGACTCTTCCTTCAACAAGGCTCAGCCATCCCATTCACAGTATTAATAATGAATCAAGACATGGACCTACTAGTTGATGTTGACTTACACACATCAATTGATGAGCGTAAATATGACTGTATCCACGACTACATAGCAGACACTAAAAATGAGGTTAGCCAAATTAAGTGTCTTTACCTAAATAGCAGAAGCCTAAAAAATAAACTAGAAGATATCGAGATACTTATACATATTGTGGAAAATCTAGATGTCATAGTGGTAACCGAGACTTGGGTAAAAAGTAATGAAGCTAAATACTTCAACCTAAACAACTATTCCGTTGCATTTGTACACAGAGACAATCAGGATGGTGGAGGTGTGGGAGTTTATGTCCACAATAAATGGAATACAAAAGTTCTTAACCTAGTTGAGAGTAACCATAGCTTGATCCAGTTAGAGCTTATAAGAAATGATACTGTTCGTTTCAATAACCTGAATACTATTAATATAATTGCAGTATATAATCCTAACATAAATAACGCAACAAAATTCATGCAATCTCTAGAGCACATTCTCTCGAAAAACAATGCCAATCTTTCTTTATGCATTGGTGATACAAATATTAACTTATTAAACAAAAATAATGTAACCAAATCATACCTCAATCTACTATCAAGCTATGGTTTCACACAAGGCAATACTTGCTATCCAACAAGAATAAGTGAATCAACAAGTACACTCCTTGATCAGGTGGCCACTAATAACTGTAAATATGCCTATAGAATAAGCAATATAAATAGTGATATTAGTGATCATAATATTCTTGTAACTGAGATTTTCTGGTCAAACCACTATCCAGGCAAAAACCCAATCTCGAACATGACATTTAAATACGCCCCCAACAAGCAAAGGTCTAGTTCAAAAAACGTGAATAAAAATTACCGGTACATGAACAAAAACAAATTCTCTAATGATCTCAATCAAATAGACTGCTTAGATGATCTAAACGAAACTTACATCGCCATGAAACACAAAATCTTGACACAGACACCCAACAAAGAAAACACTGACTCACCTTTGAAGGAAATACACCAGAACCACAGAAACCCATGGATAACAACAGAATTAATTCAACTAATAAAACAAAGGGACCTACTACATGCTAAACTTATAACTAGCATTCACAGAAACAATAACCTCTTAAAGGAAGAGCACATAATATGTAGGAATAAAGTGACAGCTTTAAAACGGAAATTGAAATCCTCATACTATGGACATAAATTAACATTGAATGCCAATAGCATAAAAGATACTTGGAAAGTAATCAATGAAATGATCTACAACTGCACAACTGAAAACAAAGATGGTCCCAGTGAGATAATAATTGACGGTAAATCTTTCACAGGAAAAGAAAATATTTGCATTTCTCTAAACACTCACTTTATAAACATAGCACACAAATTAGCCAAAAACATCCCCCCAGTGAAGAAAGTTAATGAAATTAATGTCAACACACATTCCATATTTATGACCCCGACTAATGAGATGGAAATTCGCAATATTATATTAAGCCTTAAAATGAAAAGTAGCCAAGACAAAGATGGTATGTCAGTAAAATTGTTAAAAAACTCCATTGACATGCTCAGTAGCCCACTAACTACTTTAATAAATTTATCGTTAGAGACTGGTCTGGTGCCTGATGATCTAAAAATAGCACGAGCCATACCAGTCTATAAAGGAGGTGACAAAAGCAATCCGGACAATTACAGACCCATTTCCATCCTCCCGCCCATATCCAAGGTACTCGAAACAGTAGTAAAAACAGAATTGTTAATTTCTTAAATAAAAATGATTACTTCTACAAAGGGCAATATGGATTCCGAGAAAACTCAAGCACAGAAATAGCCACAATTGATATTATCTCTAACTTGCAGGATGTCTTAGACAATAAGATTACAGCGAGTGGCCTTTTCATAGACCTGAGAAAGGCGTTTGATACTGTTGACCATCAAATTCTTTTAGGAAACTTGATAAAGCAGGTATCCGAGGAGTAGCTTGGACATGGTTTAAAAATTACCTATCTAACCGTAAGCAGTATATTGAAATAAATGGCTACAGAAGTGAGGAAGTTAATATTACCCACGGTGTGCCCCAAAGATCAATACTGGGTCCTTCCCTCTTCTTAGTATATATTAATGACATAGCAACACTCCGTTTTCATGGTAATATAACGTTGTTTGCAGACGACTTAAGCATCTTTTACAATGCGTACACCACCAACACGCTGATTACACACATGCAGGAGGACATGAATACCATACTTGGCTGGACCCAGTCAAATAAATTAACAATAAATGAAGATAAAACAAATTATTTAATAATATCTAAGTGTAGAACAAAGTTAGACATCACTCAGAATATAATGCTGAATGGAAAAGCAGTTAAAAGGGTCTCATCTGTCAAATACCTAGGCCTAATAATAGATGAAAATCTCTCCTGGCAAAAGCACATTGATGCATTAGTAAAAAAAAAATCACCTGCCGCTGGGATGATAAAAAAATTGAACTACTATATCCCAAAATATCTACTCAGGAAAGTGTATTTTTTCTTAATCCATAGCCACTTACAATATTTGAATACAATTTGGATAAAATGCTCAAATTACCTAAAAAGGAAATTGAGGTAATTCAGAATAGAGCCATAAGAAATATTTATAACTACCCTTTTTTAACACCAACCAAACACCTTTATATTACGAGTAAAATTCAACCAGTAGCCCTAAATGCAGAAATCAAATCAAATGTCCTGATGTATCAAATCCTATACAAAGGTATCCACACAAATTTAAACTTCACTAAACAATCTGATTTACACGCTTACAAAACTAGACATGCAGATGACATAACACTTTTCCATATCAATTCCAAACAATATGGCAGTAATAGCATTAAGTATAGTGCCTTTGTAAAGTTCAATAGACTACCAGAAAATATAAAAATTGCACCTAGCCTACCAATCTTTAAAAGGAGGCTAAAACAGTTTATGTGGAATGATTATAAAATGTCAGTTTGAAGAAATTTCATAATCTGAGAAGACAAAAGAAGAACACATTGTGTACAAAAACTTATGAGAGCTACAAGATGTTGTATATATTTTCATACTGAAAACTTTGTAAACTAAACATTGTATTGTAATTTGTCGCCAACAAGATAAAACTGTACAATTCCTTTGTATATGAGTCCTTGACTCGTTAAGGGATTAATAAAATGCATTATTATTATTCTCTTTATTGTGGTTATGGACGAGGTAATGACACGGATAGCAGGAAAGATAGGAGAAGATAAGATGAAAGCAATGGTGTTTGCAGATGATCTCATGGTCTGGGGAAACAAGGAGGAGGAAATTCAGGAGCAACTGAAGGCTTGAGAAGAAACAGTGGGAGAGTACGGATGGAAGTTCAACATCAGTAAATGTGAGATCCTGTTAACGACCAGGAAAAAGGACAGACCAATGAGTGGGATAACACTTGGAGGTGGACAGCTGAAGAAGGTGGAAAGTCTCAAGTACTTGGGAAGTATAGTGGAGGAAAATGGGAGAAATGACAAAGAGATTACGGAACGTGGCAGACAGGCAGAAGCATTTCTGAGAAGCATTAGGAGCTTAGTGTGGAATAAAGATGTCCCACAAAAAAGCAAGGAAGTGGTATACAGAAGCTACTATATCCCGATACTGACCTATGCTTCGGAAACGTGGACAATGAAGGAAAGAGACATAAGCAGAATACAGGCAGGGGAAATGAAGTTCCTGCGAAGTAGGATCGGAGTAACAAGAAGAGACAGGGTGAGGAATGAAAAGGTCAGGGAAATGGTGAAAGAGGAGCCCTTGCAAGGTAGGATTGAGACATCAAGACTGAGGTGGTATGGACACTTAAAGAGAATGGATGAGAAGAAGATTCCCAAGAGGATACATGAGATGCAGATGCAGAAGAAACGACCAAGGGGAAGACCAAGAGATAGATGGCTGAAAGGAGTGGAGGAATGTGTCAAGAAGAGAGGCGAGGACTGGACCAGAGTGACAGCGGAGAGGTGGTGGGAAGAAAGAACTAAGTGGCGAGGCTTATGTTCCAAACAGACCCAGCCTGGGGCTGGAAACTGTACAAGATGATGAAGATGATTATTATTTTAAAAAAATGCATCATCAGTCATTATGAGGAACATAACATCTTCGTGCTGTGTACCCACCGTTGAAGTTGAAATTTTTAAAATGTACTTAAAATGATTTGGCTTAGGCTACAACTCACCAGTGGCATACATTACTCTGTCCATAAAATATAAGTAATAAATCTCCTATACTTACCATGATTAGCCCATGTTCTCACAGCAAGATGCCATTATTAATCCTGCTCAATCTTTGACAGCCTATTATTTCTCAAACCTGATGATACACTTCATAGCTTATCTACATGTATAGCAATCCTCATTTCACACCCTATGGACCGTACTATTCCTCTCCTTAACGTCAAGAATTCATCATCATCATCTTGAGCAGTTTCCAACCGCTGGTCAAGAATTAAACACGGTATATGTAAGCTGATTCACATAGTGACTCCCATAATCTTCCCCCTCCCCCTATTCATCTGATATTGCTCTGTATACCCTATATTTATATAGAGCTCTAGTATCAAACTATCAGTTGAGGGATGCCAATTGGGTTACTCTTTTACGTTAATTTATTAAATAATCTCATCAGTTTCACAACAACTTACTTCCCACCCCAACACTCTCTCCTCAGGTCTTGACAAAAGATGTAACTACCAAACTGAGTACGGTACATACCAATCTCACTTCTCCTTCCTCTGATAATTAACACAAAATAATCTTATATTGCTATATGAAAGACTTCCATGCATCCATCCCACCAGATTGCAGGCTTGCATCTATTAGATCCCTCTAAATACTTATCGAAGAACTGATGATAAGGATAACATTTGTTTCAACAGAAATTGATGAAGGAAAGATACAATAACCTGATACTCAAAGAATATTAACACCAATGAAAAAATTAAAAAACGATATAAAACACAGGCTCATCAGGAATGTATTTCTCAGTACTATTTTTAAGGCTACTGAATGTTGAGAAGAAGATGAATTACTTTGTAGGCACAACTGTAATCAACACGAAAATCCTTGCAATTTTCAGGGAAAAACACGAACTGAAGAAGCAGCAAAATATCACAACTAATAACTGCTAGGAGCATTTATGCTTCCAAATGGCTGTGCTGTCTCACTAAATAGATTTTGGCAGTTCACAGAAACAGAAATATATTTTCCTTCAAATAGTAGGCCAGCGAATTCAACAATTTTAATGCCGGTAATGTAAGAGTGGGTTGTGACTTTTGATGAGCAGTACTATCATAGTATGCTCTTCTCTGTTCCTTTTCAATCATGTAGATACTACTATCACATGTAATTGTTTAATGCTGAATAAATATCAATGTCCAATGTTCAATCACACTCATTAGTAAGTCCCCATCACGGAGTTAAAATTTAAACTTGGTGGCAACAATAGAAAACAAAAGTAAAAAGGCTTCATTTATAATCAGCATGTAGACATATTTTTGGCACCTGTCACTACTGAAACAACATTTCTTTACTCATTCCATCAACAATGAAATGAAGATAGGAAGATTGGACTTATTCTAAATTCTTTTCTTTCATTGCTTTTCTTTCACAGGTGAGTCATTACAAAGTACTGTAGTTACTTTTCGTCATTGTTACTCGGCTGAATCCATACATAGAATAGTATATGCCTACTCCAGAAATTCAAGTTATAAAATATAATTCAGTAGTTCATCAAACTGAGACATCAGCAGTCATTTCTTTGCTTTCTTTCCCTTTCCTGGTGTTTCAGTACATGGTGCACCTTTTGTTGTTTGAGATTGTATTTCCTTGACCCACACATTACAGTAAATATCTAGAATTGAAGTATCAAAAGACTGGGCATTTATTACAAAATATGGTGTTGCTTTCCCATGCTAGGTTACAGTGTGGAGGAGTATCAATGGTACCACTGTTCTTTCATTCAATCCATTCAGAAGACAACAGTGGAAACATATCGCCGTGCCAGTGCAAGACCACGATAAGTGCAAATTTTTCAATTTTTATTTTTTTACATGAATCAGTGTATTTTTGTGTGATCTTCAGTGTAAAAGTGCAAAAATTTTAAAATTTTTAAAATTGGGCCCTCGATGTAAAATGAATTGGTTTTGCATTGGAGTATTTTTTTAAAGATGCTCCGTGCAATACAGAGTCATCTGCAGATGCATCGGTTTTACACTGGAAATTGAAGGAGAATTCATTAACCTTCAGTGCAAGACCACGATATCTGCAATTGTCGCGGTCTTGCACGGGATTGTTTAGAATCTGGCATGCATTCTTGAGTTGTCTCTATTGACACGAGTAAAGATTTTCTTCTTTTCCCGCTCATTCACTTCACTGTTGTTCCAAGCCTCATTCAGAGTGGTAGTGAGTGTATTATAGTGAAGGGATTGAAACTGGATTATATAAATATGAAGAGGATATATCGCAGTCGTGGTGAAATGTTGTTAACTTTGGTTAAAAAGGTATGTAGGCCTACTCTTTAGTTTCTGATAAAGCAATTAATTGTTTCCAAATGCGAATGCCATTACTAGTTGTTTCAATGATTATTTTAGTTTCTTTGTATAGTACTAGGATTATACTCAGCCTACATAGTGTTATGTTAAATATAAAATAAATGTTCATAATGAAGGATTGCATTTGTTTCCATTAGGCCAGACTTTCAGAAAACCCACCGCCCATTATGAGAAGTGTTGAAGAGAAGGTACTCGCACCTGATGACACAGGCTCAAATATAGTTGAACTTTCTCCCGTTACGGAAAAAATAGATTACGAACCTTTGATGTACCATGCAACGTGTTCTTACCACACCGAGGTACCTCAGCCTTCAAGGTATTCTGCAGAGGTGCTGACTTCATCACAACAAACGCATGGGTTTAGTGATACCGTGAGTAGGCTAACAAATTAGATTGGTTACCATGATTTTTTCTGAAATAGAAGTAAACTACTGTAGGACCACGTGTAATTTTAATGACTTGTGTTTTAATTTGTAATGTTTAAGGATGGTTTCTATTTGTTTCCATTAGGTCAGACTTTCAGAAAACACACCATCCTTTACGACAAGGGTTGAAAAGGAGGTATTTCTCCCACCGGATGCACCAGGCTCAAATAAAGTTGAAATGTCTCCTGCTCCGGAACAAATAGAACATGAAAGTTCGATATACCAAGCAACGTGTTCTGACAACACCGTCGTACCTCAGCCGTCAGGTTATTCTGCAGAGATGCTGTCTTCATCAGAACATACGCTTGAGTTTAATGATACTGTGAGTTGGCCAACAAATTGGATTGGTTTCCATTTTTTATAAAATAGAAATAAACCACGATTTTAATGATGTGTGTATTTAATGCTCGTAATAATTCATGTATAACTCTGGCATTTTTCAGACAAATATCCTGGGAACGGAAGACTGCTCCACCGATAATGCACATAATTCAAGTCTACACAATAATGATATTCTAAAGCAGATGAACTATATTTGTGAAACAAGTTCAGTAGGAGGAGGAAGAGAAGAAGAAGAAGAAGAAGAAGAAGAAGAAGAAGAGGATGAATCAGAAGATGATGTTGATGATAATGACTATATTCCTGATACCAGTAGTTCAGAAGAGGAAGATAACTATGATGATAACAAACCAGACAAGATGAGTATACTATACAAAGAACTACCATCAACTAGCAAAGAACGAAAAAGCTCTAAAACTTCAGCATTTCCTTTGAAGGAAATTTTCGTTAACGAAACATCAGACATCTGTGTTCCTTCGGAAAGTGCCAACTTAGTGAGCAACTTTGAAGGATCAGGCTCAACAACAACAGCAGCAGCAGCAACATCACCTCAGAAAGACAGACGCCCAAAGAAGCGTCGTCGTCAAGAACATAAATGGGCTCGAAACATAAGAAAACTTAAAGTAAATACAGGACAGTTAGTAAACAACAAAAATGGTACCTGTAGGAAGGATAAATCATTAAAGAAAGGATGCCAAGGAAACTGCAATTTTAAATGTTCACTTTCAGAGGAGGACAGGATTTCAATCTTTAAGAGCTCCTGGGATCTTGGAGATCTGAACAGGCAGAGACAATTTATTAGTCATAATATGACTCAAGTGAAGCCGAAATATCGAAGAATCACTCCTGGAGGTGGAAGGTCTTGCAATATGAATTACAGTTTAACCATAAGAGGAGATAGAATAAAGGTTTGCAAGAAGATGTTCATGGATACCCTTGGCGTGGGAAACACCATGATTTCAACAGTTATTTCCAAGAACAAGGATGGTTTCCTTGAAGAAGAAAGAAGAGGGAAGCATGGAAAGCAAAAGAAGTTACCCCCAATGATAAGGGAAGGAGTGAGGCAACACATCAATTCAATTCCAAGAATGGAGTCCCATTACATTCGAGCTGATACAACACGAGATTATTTTGAAGGTTCGTTGGATATATCCACATTATACCGGATGTATATTGAGAAATGTAAGTTAGAAAATGAACCGATTGCAAAGAAGCACGTATACGAAACAATATTTAATACGGAATTCAACATCGGGTTTCATAGACCTAAGAAGGATCAGTGTATGATCTGTGAAGAATATAAGAATTCTACTGAAGAAGAAAAGCAAAAACTTAAAGACAAAACTGAAAGACATCATGCAGAGAAAGAAGCAATGAGACGGGAGAAAGGAAATGATATTCATCAGGTCACAGAGGAAAACCGTGGAGTGGTGGCTGTGTTTGATTTTCAAGCTGTTACACCTCTGCCAAGTGGTGAAATATCAAGATTTTATTATAAAAGAAAACTTAATTTATTTAATTTCACTAATTACGAAGCTGTCTCTAAAATTGGAAGATGCTACATGTGGCACGAAGGTCAAGCTGGAAGAGGGGCAAATGAAGTTGGTAGCTGCATAATAGAGTTTCTGAAAGAATACCCAAATCAAGAAGTGATTTTCTACTCCGACAATTGTGTTGGACAAAATAAGAACAAATTCGTGTTATCTGCATACTTATACGCTGTTCTAAAGTTAGAAATTTCGTCTATTCAACATAAGTTTTTAGTAGTAGGACATACACAAAATGAGGGAGACACTATGCACTCTCGCATAGAATATGAGAAGAAAAGAGCTCTGAAATCCGGTCCTATTTACGTTCCCTCTCAGATTGCTACTATCGCAAGTCTTGCAAAAAGGACTGGGAAACCTTACCTGTCACTGAGATAATGGTGAAGAAGAATTCCCCTGGGGTGTTCTTTTATAAAACTTCCTACCACGAAAAGCAATATAAACTAGTGCATATTAACAGAATGACAAAAAGGAGCAGTCCACATCATCATCCCGAAACTCTCAAACTCAAACGAGCTTATAGAAAGTCTCCAAAAATATCAGCTAGCAAGAAGAAAGACCTTATTTCACTCTGTGCTCAAAATCTAATACCGAATACCCATTCTTCGTTACTTTGGAAGCGGAAAAGGACTGAGGTTCTGACCATTGAAGCAAATGACGTGCTCATGCTGAACTTGTGAACTATTTTCCAACATTCATTCCATCTTTGTCTCAGTGTGCCTATTTTCAATAACAAGTGATTTTTTTCAAATTATAATTCTATATAGAATGTATATAGCAGTGTGAATAGAATGTTCAAATATAGCAGTAAACTAGGGAAAAAATTAAACTGAAGTGTTGGAATTCATTAATTGTGTAACAATTTTCACAGAACAGTCAGTGCAAGACCACGACATCTGCATTTTAGCCCTTTTTGTGGGCCTTATTTACAAACTTTATAATTTTAATTAAAAGGACATTGTACACTATGCAATCAACCGAAACATATCCAAAATTCAAAATTCTCTATTGATTTCCACACTGTCGAAAGGCTAATACTAAGTTGCAGAAAACTTCAAACCCGTTTTTCTCAATAAAATGATTTTTGCAGATATCGTAGTCTTGCACTGGCACGGCGATATCTTCACTCTTGGCTATTCCACATATGTTTCCAATTTCATGCAACTCAAAACAATGTTGCATTTTCTCTTTATAAATATATACCATAGTAGAGCAGTTCAATTCACTTCTTCAAGTGTAATGATTTCACATCTAGAATGTGGAAATCTTGGTCTTAGCAATGGCTGATCTTGCAATTGCTCTACCAGATGTTAGGTTGCAATGTAGCAGAAACACAAATATGATTGTGAAAGATTTGTTCAACAAATCCTTACCATAACTTTCACTTTCAAATTCACAGTTGAATTCAAAATAAATCTCCAATAGCACACTGTATGTGATTATTTTTTAAAATCTAGATATTATCTGCTGTATACCATAATGCTGTGGGAAGTATACTGCCAAAAGTTTCACTTTTACTACCAATATTTTCCCTTTATACTGTGTATGACCATATTGGTATAACTTAAGTCTCCAATGCTGTTTTGTGACCTGAACAATACAGTATATCAATCACCACCAGAAACTAGTGGATTACTGAAATTTGTTGGAAGTATAACAAGATCTAGTCTTCTCCAATCTCACCAATGTTATAAATGTCAAGAGTACCGTACTCGATTTGTACAAGTGTGTGTGTGTGTTTTTTGTTTTTTTTGTGGAAATACACCTCTAACCTTGACACCTTTTTCTGCTGTTAGTGTGTCCGGAAATGATTAAGATTTCTTTAAATTCCAATTATTATTTTAGATACCTCATGTGCTTCTATGTTCATCTGTCGGATGGCTTCATAATTTTTCCATTGAAGCTCTTAAACAGATTACCACTTAAGGTACAGGTTCTTCCTACTGTAACGTGTTTTTCGAGGGGTTTTTATGCCACTGGCATAAGTCAGTAGGAAGCCATTCTATATTTATTTACGCGGCAAATTGTTCAGCCAAGAGAATTTTTCATGTTAATTTATTATTATTATTAATTTATTATAATTATTATTAAGGTATTTTCGGAGCATTTTATAAAAAATTATAAGCATACAGATAGGTTTTCTATGTCTTAGAAAACACTATCAAGCAAATTAGTACGAGCGACAATATCATAGAAAATTAGGTGATTACGGAAATTTACGGAGTTTTCGTCAGTTAGGATATTTTGAGAGACATGAGTCACTGGGAATTCAAGTACACGCTTAATCTTGTTGGGAAGTATTACGCAAGGCTGGGTCGCATCGTCAAGAAAAGGCGAATGGATGGAACGGAAAACGACTTCTCCCTCCCGCGGAGTGTAATGAGCCAGAGGAGGGGAGTATAGCGCGTGGGGTGCAGCCAATCAGTGGAGACCACGTAAGCTAGGAGTCGGCTGAAGAGTGGGGGAGCCGACAGGTGCATATATCGTTCGGCGCGGCGTGGAACGAGGACTATCTGTATAGAACTTAACGAGTACGGTTGTACGCGGAAGTCGCTCCGATGTTCCGTGGAGTGGACGACTAACTTTTGTAAAACTTAACCAGTGTGGTTGTACGAGTGTTTGGGTCCGATGTACGGACCATAGAATTATCTAATCTACCAGAATATCATCAAATTTCGACGGAGATGACGGCGTCCAGGAGACTGTGGGAAGCACACAGCATCATCAAGTACGAGGGAAATGCTTTGGCAATTTCCAGTGGTAAGCGCAAATGACGCAGAAATACGCAATCTCTCATTTCTCTTTGTTTTACATTTCAACTTCATAGCTTGGAAATAAGAGTAAAATCAATTTATCAGACTCCGTTTTCACGTAATTTTCTATCGGTAATATTAAAATCGCAACGCTCCAATTTAAATTTTAAACTTATTATTATTATATATATATATAATGCGTTTGGCCCTCTAAGGAGCACGTAGAACCATTAGTTAACATTGGTCTTCTTATCTTCCCAAAACTTCCTCATCCTTTCGCTATGTGCCTGTCTTCTTTCTTGTGTCCATGCAGCTTTAAGTTTCAAATTCTGTCCCATAGGGATCTTGGGTGGAAACTTATACGAATTTACTTTTTGTCTATATGCAGTCCGCGTCGTTGTCAGTGGGTCAATATTGATTTCAGTGAGGTCCTTTTGGGTGTCTGCTAGCCAGCGTACTTTGGTTTGTCGGTTTCCATTGACTATGAGGAAGATTTTCTTGGTCAGTCGGGAGTTGTCCATTCGAGCTATATGTCCGTAGAATTTCATGCGTCTTTTACGTGCGAGTGAGGCGAATCGTTCAGTCTGTGAATACAGTTCGTCTGAGCTTTTCCTCATCCAGATACCGTCCTGAAGCTTTGGTCCAAAGATTTTTCTCAGTATTTGTCGTTCTATCTTCTCAATGTATTTGATGTTGATGGTTAACGATGACGTCTCAATCGCATAGAGTGCCTCAGGGAGGATGACTGTGTGGTAGTGATGAAGTTTGGCTTTAGTGGAAAGTGATTTCTTGTTGTAAATATTCCAAGTGATTGTGTAAGCTTTGCGTAATTTTTCTGCACGTGTTTTGTTAGCCATTCTTTCGTTACCAGTGTTCCCGATAATTTCACCTAGGTACTTGAAGTGCTTAACTTGTGTGATGTCGCCATATTTGGTTGTAATTGATGCCAGGTTTGTGCTCTTGGAATCCATGTACTGTGTTTTCTCGTAAGAGATATGGAGGCCGGTTCTGATTGATATCTCATGAAGCTTCTCGATGGCATGTCTGGCTTCTTCTGGAGTCCGGGTAATTATTGCTAGGTCGTCAGCAAAGGCGAAGCATTTTATGTTGATTCGTTGTTCTTTTGTTCCCATACTTATTCCAGGTATTTCTTTCTCCCATGTTCTGATGATCTTATCTAGTACCAGGTTGAATAGGAGTGGGGACAACCCATCACCCTGTCTTACGCCTGTTCTAATGTGAAAAGGTTCGGACACTTCACCCATAAATTTAACTTTAGAAGTTGTATCTGTCAAGGTCTGTTGGATTAATGTAGTTGTTTTGTTGTCCACACCATATTCACGAAGTATATTAAACAGAGTTGCGCGGTCGATTGAATCATATGCTTTCTTAAAATCTACGAAGGTGACAACTGTGCGATTCGACTGGCGATGTTGGAGTACCATCTTGAGGTTCCAGATCTGTTCTGCACACGATCGACGCGGTCGAAATCCCGCCTGATATTCACCGATCATGTGCTCTGTCTGTTGCTCCAATCTGGTGAGGAGGGCACGTGAGAGTACCTTGTAGGCGATTGGCAGGAGTGAAATGCCTCGGTAATTATTCGGATCTGTCTTGTCGCCCTTTTTGTGTAGTGGGTGAATCAAAGCAGTTTTCCAATCAACCGGTATGGTGTCACTCTCCCATATATTAGCAATGATGTTTTGTAGTCTTTCAGTCAAGAGTTCACCTCCAATCTTGAGCACTTCGGCGATTACACCGTCTTCTCCTGGTGCCTTCTTGTTTTTGAGATGTAATATGATGTTTTGTGTCTCATCATATGTTGGTGGTACTGAGTCCTCGTTTGGGGCAGTAAAGTGGAGTTGGAGATTCTCTGCAGGTGGTTCACAATTGTGAAGCTCCTCGAAGAACTGTTTCAGGATATCACAATTGGCCTTTGTGTTTGTCTCAAGTGTGCCATCAGGGCGGCGAAAACAAAGACTGGGCGGCTTGTAGTTCGTCAGTTCTTCCCTAAATGTCCTGTGGAAATTTCGTGTGTTGTTCCTCTTAAAGTCATTATCGATTTCTTCCAATCGTTTGAGGTGGTACATGCGTTTAACTCGTCTGATTGTTTTGGATGTTTGCTTCTGAGTTTCTAAAAAGTTCTGCCAATGTTCTGGTGTTCGGTTGCTATTCCATGTCTTCCAGGCTCGGATTCGGGACTCTAGGGCTTTATCACAGTCTATGCTCCACCATCTGTGTTTTCGTTTCCTTGGTGGTTTGCCGAGTTTTCTTGTTGATTCTTGGATGGCCTTGAGAAGTTCATCCCATGTTTCCGTGTTAGTCTGTAATGATTGTGTAAACTCCTGTGCGTGTTCTTTTAGGTATTATTATTATTAATTTTGCTATTCTTGTTTTATATAATAAATTCATTTCTTTTACAATGCAATCTTTGCTTTCAGTAGGTAGCATTAGATATAGACCAATTCCTTCTCCTGATACAATTGTTTGTTGGGTTAATGATCAAATCATACCACGATCTGAGTGAATAGATTCTTGAAGGTGTTCTACCAGAGCTAGACGTTGTTAAATACAAATTTAGATTTCAGCATTGCGTTGAGGTCTTGGCGCCCATTAAAACAACATAGCTTAGGCAAAGGTAAACAATTACATTTATCTCCCAACAGTGAGGGCTAGCAAAACTGTTACACGACTAACAGATTTAAAACAAAATTGAAGCATTGGCATTTCCAATGTCCTTTTTATTCAGCAGGGAATTTCTTTGAAATTGAAGAAATCTTCATTGTTGGTACTAAAATTGTGCAAAATTGTCTGTACTTTTTAGTGTTTAGTATAATACAACAATAAAATAATGTTTGAGCCACTGATTTTTTTGTCATTGGACTAATGACCAGTTAACCTGGCATCATCAATATCATGGGATGAGGTACAATGTACTATAATGTGGCTTCATGAAAATTGCAATTGTGAGCTCAATGAAGGCAGTTTGATGAAATTATTGCACTGAAAGAATTTCTTATTGAGAGCCAAACAGCCACTAATGTTGAAACGTTGTTGGCACATGAAATATTGGTAGCCATCTTTTTAAAAGCTGTGTTTCAAAAGAACGAAATTAATGAATATGATATACGGTACCATTACGATTAAATTATTTGTTTCATAAAGCGATGATAAATGTGGGTTTTGCAACAGTCTGATCCAGTGCAGAATACTTTTGTCTCAGTTTGGCAGAAAAAAAAATGGCAACCTTGTTTCAAATTATATTAAGTTCTTCAATACTGTTAGCCAATCAATGATCGCATGATTAACGGTCACGTAAAACTAAAAGCTTCCTTCCTTTGTTAGCCAATCAGTACTACTATAAATAGTAGTTGTTCGAAGACTAGGAGCATTTCACACTCTCATGAACTTTCATCCCTTCTTCCTGCTAATTACACAACAATGGTGGGCTATTGTGGCGACAGTAGCCTACTCTGAAATATGAACTGCCCTTCGATTGACTCCACATTTATATTTGTCACAATAGATGTTTCTCCTCAAATCTAAATCTCTACTGTAGAGCTTCCTAAGTTAGGTTTTGCATAATAATTCCTGGAAGAAATCGGAAGATGATAACAGTAAGTTCTGTGAATGCAATCCTGTGCGATCCTAAATTTATATTAGCAGAACCAGTATCCACTCTTTCCTTTTTCAACAGTTGTCAGCAATAACAAGTAATTGTTGATTGTGTCACTTTTATTAACTGTAGAATAGTTGTCTATCTGGAACTACTGCGGATGGCTTACAGCTAGCTGCACTCACAGTTGGGCTATTGATCTCCGTTGAGATCACAGTAATTGAGTAGCAGAAGAGTCTGAGATAAATCCATTACAATTGAGACATTCAGTGACACACCTTCCCGTTTTACTCTTCCAGTTTCTTCTCCTCATACTCATCTTCTATTCATATGAGGGCAACAGGTCTTACTTTCATGTATTGGTTTGATGATTCATAATTTTGTTGCATATCAATATCTGATCAAAGTAACAACGTCATCATTCATGTAGAATATATTCAGTGCCAAAGATTACAGTATACTGTATACATATTGCAAATTATACTCCCTGCATTCTTCTGTATGGACATCTTCCACTGTTCACGATTCACTTAATTTTTTACTATCTGGCTTCAACCTCCAGTGAATGAAAATTGACAGTAAAATATCTTATCACATAGGCATTCTTTCATATCCATCAAAGAAACACACGAATCCTCAATTCTTGAAGATTCATCAAGTAAACTTCTTTATAAATACATGTTTAGCACAGACTTTTCCTTAAACTGAGGAGTGAGAGCCATCAATCCATCTAGACTATTGTAATTGTGCGGTAGTTTTTCCACGGGATCTTTAGTTTAGTATTATTTTTTCTCAGCATCCTATCCTTTGTATGCTATTTTTGAAGTACATTCAACATCTCAAATACAATCATTCTGTTTGGAAAATACTTCTTCTTGCTTGCTGTATCATTAAATCTACACAAGAAGAAAGTTATTCTTCGCAAGGACAATGCCAAAATGTTATCTGATATCTGCACAGTACACATGTTTTCAACTCAATTAGGAGAACACTGCATAGTTTTCCAAGTGCAAAGGAAGTTCTCTAAATTCAGAATTTTCACATTCTTATTTCCTCGACCACAAGATGATTAATAACACGAGCATGTTACATGATTTGATATCTCTGCAAAATCTTCAGAGCAGATCTATTTCTTCCGCATGAAGTGTGTGGTGCCCCAGATCGTGGACTCATTGTTGTTCTTCAGGAACATCTATCTGCTTACCCATACCAAGTGCTTTCACAACTCACCAGCTCCAATTGCTACATTACTGTCCTTAAGCTAAATAAGTTATCTCTTTGGAAAGGCACATTTTCAAAGGCTGCAATCTTTCTTGATTGCATTTACAGTATATAGAACATGTATGGTATTCGCAGAGAAGTTATTTCATGTTATCTGTAGTTCTTTGGTTCTAGGCCAGTTTAACTTGTCATTTTCCTCTTACTCTTGTCTTGAAAGTTGTGTCAGTAAGCAAACATTTAAGATCATAGGGAATGCACTGTACCTCATACAGAAATTTTCATATTGAGTGAAACAGCAATTTCAGAAGGTCCATATAATTTCATGTTTTCTGGCAATACCGGTACTATGACTGAGGTCTCTTTTCCTGACCTACCATCAAATATCTGTTCTTCATTCTTTATCTTGAAGTAATTGATCCATACCCTCTGTCTGTTATATTTCTTGAAGTTATTGGTGTATGTTACTAGTTTGATGTAATAGAAAAGCTTTACTGGATCAAAAGTGTTACTGAGCAAAATTAATGAATTTTTAGGAGCCCACTAGAAGTAAATACTAATTTTATCCAAGGAGATTGCAATTCTCACCAATAACCTTTACTTACGATTCATTAATATATGTTCCACAAACAACTGGGGGCTTTAAAATGCTGGGACACCCTCTCTCCAGGGGCCATAAATATGGAGGGCCCAAGCCCAGGGTTATGGGCAAAGCTCCAACGGTATCAGCGGCGGAGAGGATGGACTTCGGTACGGCGTCGATGGCGGAAGAGGGAATTCTGTAGCGTCTGTACTCCAGAGGAGCGGCTACAAAAGGCGTCTGTTATCCAGTGGATCGGCCTAGAACAATACCTGGCAGTAGGTCATAAAATGCCTTTGAGTGTGGCGAACTCATCGTACTAATAGCCTATAAAATGAGTGAGTGTGAATTGAGGCCTCGGAGAGTGCTAGGGCGTCCCCTGCAGGCGACGCGCAGTTCCCAGGGGTCTGGGGGAACTGTGAGAAGTAGGCTACCAGACACCACAAACATCGCCTTCATAAACGTGATAAGCTTAAATGGCAAGACAGAAGAATTGGTGGACTACATGGAAAAGAAGGAAATAGCAATGATGGGAGTCAGTGAAGCGAAATGGAAGGGAAAAGGTGAGAAAGAAGTCAAGAAAGGGAACGGATATAGAATATATTGGAGTGGAGGAAATAAGGCAATGAATGGTGTTGCAATAATATTGAGAGAAGACTTAGTGCAGTATGTTGAGAAAGTAGACCAAATTAATGACAGAATGATGAAAATTAGACTAGGACTTGAGAGTGGAACAAAGGGTTTTATACAGATTTACGCACCCCAGACAGGGAAGGTAGATGAATGTTTAGAGGATTTCTTAGAAGAACTGGAAAAGGGTATAGAAGACAAAGAGGTTATAATAATGGGGGATATGAATGCACATGTGGGAACAGATAGGCAGGGAAAAGAAGAGATAATTGGCCCATTTAGCTATGGAAATCAGGATGAAGAAGGAGAAATGTTAATAGATTTCTGTAGAAGGAATGGATTAATTGTTGGAAATACATGGTTTAGGAAAAAGAACTCCCAAAAAATAACTAGGTATGGATGGGGAGACAGAAAGACAAAAACAATGATCGATCTTATCCTAGTGGAAAAGGATAAACGTAGACAACTGGTAGATGTGACAGCTATGCCAAGAGGAGATTTTGAAGGAGACCATAAAGTGGTGATAGCCAAATTAAGGCTTGGGAAAATCACAAAGCTTGCGGAGAAAAGGGAAAGAAAAATAAAGGTGTGGAAGCTAAAAGAGAGAGAGGCAATGGAAAAGTTCCAAGAAGACTTGAAAAAGGAAATTCCCAAAGACGGAGCAAAAAGTGTCGAACAGGAATGGGCATGTTTTAGAAATTGTTTTGCGAAGTGTGCAGTAAACACTTGTGGAAGACTATCAGGGAAGAAAAAGGAAAGGGAGACTCCTTGGTGGAACAACAGGGTAAAGGAAGCTGTTAAAGAGAAACAAATGGCATGGAGGAAGTGGATAGGCAGTAAAATGCAGAGAAATGGCAAAAATATAGAGAAGCAAAGAAGGCATGCCAAAAAATTGTACAAGAAGAAAAAAGGAAAAGTTGGGAAGGTTTCACGGAAACTTTGAAGGAGGATATCCAAGGAAGTAAAAAGGTTCTATATGGATTGGTGAAAAACAGTGTAAAAGGTAGGGAAAACACAAAATTTGTAAAAACTGAAGCAGGACAGATATTGTATCAAAGAGATGATATATTAAAAAGATGGGAAGAATACTTTTCAAAGCTACTAAATGTTAAATACATTGAACTGGAAGATGAAAAAGAACAAGAAGAAACAATGGAAGAAGAAGAAGAACAAGAAAAGGAGATCACTATGCTAGAAATAGAGGAAGCCATACAGAAGATGAAGAGCGGTAAAGCAGCAGGAGAGGATGAGGTGTCCGCGGAAATGATAAAAGCAGCGGGACCAATAGGTGTACAGTGGTTGTATAGATTATTTAGAATAATTTGGAAGAAGAAAGAGATTCCAGAAGAATGGGGAAAGGGATTAATTATCCTGATTTTTAAGAAAGGTGACAAAAAGGAATGCAATAACTACAGAGGGATCACTCTTATCGCTCATGTAGCTAAGATCTTTGAGAGAGTTTTGGAAGGCAGACTGAGGAGGAAGATAGAAGGAGAGATGGAAGAAGAACAGTATGGTTTTAGGAAAGACAGATCAACATTTGACCTAATCTTTGCATTAAGGCAAATGATGGAGAAAAGATGGGAATTTGGAAAAGACATGGTGATGACATTTATTGATATTGAGAAAGCGTACGACAGTGTGCCTCGACAGGTGGTTTGGAATGTATTAAGGAAAAGGAGAGTTAACGGAGCTGATGTCCAAATGTTAAGAGCTATGTACAAATATTGTGTGAGTAGCGTGAAGACCAGTTTAGGAGAAACAGAATGGTTTAAAGTGGAAACAGGTCTCCGACAGGGTCTCCCTTACTATTCATCATAGTCATGGATGAAATTCACAAGAATGTTAAACAGAGATTGGGACAAGAGGCAACAAAGGCCATGCTGTTTGCAGATGATATAGTGATATGGGGCGAGGATGAAAAGGAAGTACAAAAACAACTAGATGTATGGAATCAAGAAATAGAGAAATTTGGGATGAAAGTAAGCACTGAGAAGAGCAAGACAATGGTAATGTCAAGAGGAAGGAAGAGGAAAGATAGAATTGAATGGGAAAATTCTAGAAGTGGTTAAAAGTTTCAAGTACTTGGGAAGTGTGTTCACAGAAGATGGAAGGATAACTGAGGAAATTGGAAAGAGAATACAACAAGCGAACAGTTTTTACCAGAGCATAAGGGGTATTCTGTGGAACCGAGATGTCCCAAAGAAATGTAAAAATGTATTATATTCAACCTACTACAGACCCATACTAACATATGCAGCTGGAGTGTGGACTACTACAAAAAGAGAGGAGAGTAGAATACAAGCCGCGGAGATGAAATTCCTAAGAGGTATAGAGGGCAAGACCAGAAGAGATAGAGTTAGAAATGAAGAGATTAGAAAAAGGACAGGAATCTTGAAGCTGCAGGACAGGATAGAAACAACAAAGTTAAAGTGGTATGGACATATGATGAGAATGGGAGAGGAGAGAGTACCAAAGAAAACTTTCTGTGAAAAGATGACAGGGAAGAGACCACGAGGAAGGCCCCGAAAGAGATGGGCAGATACAGTGTGGGAGTGTGTAGAGAAGAGAGGAGGAAAACCTGAAGAAGTACTAAAAACAGGAGAGGAGTGGTGGAGAGACAGGAAACGTTGGAGGTCCTTAATTCACAACCCGACCCAGGAAGCTGGAAACGGGAAATGAAGATGATGATGAAACAACTGAAGAAACATTTCTAACATACAACCAATTTCAAGTCCACATAGCCGTATCTGACCATTAATTACTGATCTTAATTTCATTCCTGCTCAGTTGATGGTATTTTCAAATTAGGTGGTCAAATAAATCAAACATTGAGGTCTTCTGAATCATGTAAGACCCATAATAGTCTATTCTCAACTCTCTTTGTAAGTTTTATTGCTGGATTTTTATTTGATAGATTTAAGTATATCCAATATTTTCACCCATTGGAAGAAATATGCCAGCTCAATAAAGTTTCTGCAGCCAATGAACACCAAGACAATAATTAAGGACAGTAAATGAGCTACTGGAGTTAGTACCAACAGCACATTGGAACCTTCAATTTGTGGGTTTTGCAGAGTTCCTATCAACTGTATGCATATATGCAATGGGGTACCACCCACATGTTGGATTTCCACGCATGAACAACCTCCGGATCGAGGATGCTGTGTCTCCTGGCGGCATCATCCAGTAGATCAAACAACCATTTCACAGCTGGTGGCAATGCATCATTTGCAGTCAGAATGGTGTTGAAGAAATCATCAACAAACTTTTGGATAGTTCCTTTTGTCGAGAGCAACCTTGTGAGAAAGATCTCTGGAATTGCTTTGTGGGTCCGTTCTGAAGTCTTATTATTCTGATAATGATGCTCATCAATAGGCCTCACTAGGTGACAAATGCGCAAGTTCGAACTTGATTCCACATCACCATTGGCTGTTATGATAGGTGAAAGTGAATTGGTGAAGTATGTGCCAGTACCTGGAAAAGACAGAAGATGTGTTATAAATACCATAGTACAAGAGGAATCTGAAATACATCCTTTACATAAATTGTGTGCATATTAGAAATCAGTATAAACTAGCAGGCTGAACTCCTCTCTGTGTTAGTGGGGAATTATGAAGAAGCAATGATCATCACTCATTGCTTTGTAATCAACCACTAAGAAACATTTAGCTCTCAAAATGAGAAAAGCAGGCAGAGCACTTATTCTTGAAAGTTTACACAGTAATTTAGCATTGCATTTAAAATAAAAGTTTTAATATTGCTCTTCATTAGGTTATTACAGGCTGCATTCCCATCACTTCATACATGTAATGAGTAAACCTAAAATTTTAGGCGAAAACCTATTTTAACCTGATAGTTCACATGATAAAAGTCGCATGTACATGCCCAAAATTTAGTGCTTCTATGTTTCTGAAATATGTCTCACTTTACATTAGAACCCATGTTTGCCTATTTTTTATTTATATTTTAATTTAAACAATAAAACATACATACTTTGTATCATCTTAGAATAGGGTGACCAGACGTCCCATTTTTAACGGGATTGTCCCTTCTTTCAGTAGTTGGTCCCGTTGTCCCGACAAATCTTTGACGGGACGCAAAATGTCCCGTTTTCTTAACATTCGTCCCGTTAAATCCCGTTTTCTTGAGATATTTTAATGTGTGCGCAGTTTTGCGTACATGCTTTACTTAATTCATTTGTTTTTCTGTATCCCAAGATTCAAATATTATCCGAGAGATACTTCGTAGAAAGTATCGCCAATCAACCAACACTATAATTCTCTTTCCTAGGGTAATTTCGCAAATAATTCTCTTTCATAGGGTTAATTTTGTAGGCTGTGGTTGGCATACATGCCGATGCATGCGGAATAACAAATTTGTAACATAACACCATTGTTGCGTGCGAGGGAAACGTTGTTTTATTGTAAGTAATGGTGCTTGATACATAAAACTTCACGTTTAACGTCTTATAATGTTTACAAGCATGCGTCTTTCAGTACTCTATAGTTACTAATCGTGACGAGTTGTTCGGCAATATTTTATCAATAGTTGAGAATGCCGAAACGAAAGTGTAATTTCACGGATGTATTAAAGGAAGAATTTCCTTTTCTTAAGGAAGATCAAGACAAAATAGTGTGTACTTTATGTAAAGGTGCATTTTCTATCGAACATGGCGGTCGATCGGACATTTTCCAACATATACAAAAGAAGAAGCATAAAGTGGCAGAGGCTGCTAAGAGTTCAAGTCATAAATTAACCTCCTTCATGACAACACAAGGGAAAGAGGATGAAGAAGGGAAATGTCTTGCTGCTTTAGAAGGTGTGTTTACTTTTCATACGGTTAAACATAACCACTCCTTCAGATCGATGGATTGCACATCAACTCTTATGCGTTCTTTATTTGAAAGGAAGTTTACATGTGGGAGAACCAAGTGTGAGGCCATCGTAGTTAATGTCTTAGCTCCTTTTGCGTTAAGCGAAATCACCAGTGACTTGCAAAATGCCAGATATGTATCAGTTATGGTTGATACTTCAAACCACAACAACTTGAAATTAGTTCCAGTACTTGTAAGGTATGTCGTACCAAATAAAGGCGTTCAAATCAAATTTCTTGAGTTTCAAGCACCTTCCGGGGAAACAGCAGAGATGCTAACAAACCACATTCTTCACAACTTGGAACAATACAAGTTAACTGACAAAGTTATTGCTTTCTCTGGTGATAACTGCAACACCAACTTCGGTGGGGTTGGAAGAAAAGGCACCAACAATGTTTTTTTTAGTTAAGACAGGGGATAAATGAAAACATTTTTGGAATAGGTTGTGCTGCCCACATTGTACACAAAGCTATGCAGACAAGTGCAGACATTTTACCTATTGATGTTGACACAATTGTTAATAAAGTGTTCCAGTATTTTCACATTTATGCTGTTCGAGTGGCTGAATTGACGAGCTTCTGTGAGTTTGTGGATGTTGAGTACAAGCAGATGTTGGGAAGTGTAAAAACAAGATGGCTTTCTTTACAACCAGCTGTTAACAGACTTATTGATATGTTTGATAGTCTCAAGTCTTATTTTCTTTCAAAAGGAAAGTGTCCTAGAGTGCTAAAAGACTTTTTCAGTAATCCACAATCCTTACTTTGGCTTCATTTTATTAATTCACAACTCAAGGTGTGTGCAACACAATAAAGAAAATTGAGAAAGACAATATATGTGGCAGTGAAGTTGCTAATGAATTACATGGCTTGAAAAATATGCTTGCGTGCAGGAAGGACCAGAAGTTTTGAACATCCATAATGATCTCTTTACTAAAGTAATTAGAAGATGGTGGTTTGATCAATGATCATAAATTTACGGAGTCTGCGAACAGTTTTTATGTCGCTTTCCTTCAATACATGGAGAACTGGACACTACCCTTCGATAAACTGAAAGAACTTCAGTGGGTTCAGCTGAATAGTCCTCCATTGTGGAATGAGGTTCAGCAGTGTGTGCAGTGGATTGCAGAAATTGACAGTTATTCAGAAAAAGTAATTGATGAAGATGAACTATTTGATGAAGTAAGACATGTACAAAACATTTTTTAAGCAAAAAGTGAAACCTGGAAGATAAATGGTTCAGCAATAAGTGGGTTGAGATATTTAGTGTTATGGACAGGGAAAACATTGAATACAAAATGTATTGTGTGTCTTGTGACCTTTGCTTTGACGATTCCAGGAACTAATGCAGCCTTAGAGAGAGTGTTTTCAATTATCAATTGTATGTGGTCAGATGAAAAGAACAGGCTCAATGTTGAAACTGTTAAGGCAATGATGATGACCAAGACACATTTTCGTGATGTATCTTGCTCAAGTTTCTATAAATTTTTGTTAGAACACCCAAACCTTTTGAAGGAAATTCATAACTCTTTGAAAATGAAAATCCACAGCCTGCTTCCAGTCTCCGACCGGGTCAGGAATGGAATGAATGAAGCCCCCATCTAGCGGCGAGGATATGAACTGTGCCGGCTGCCGAGGCCTGACGCACTCCTCTGGGGCAATGATTAAATGAATGACAGATGAAATGAAATGATAGTGGAGAGTGTTGCTGGAATGAAATTTTGACAGGGAAAACCGGAGTACCTGGAGAAAACCCTGTCTGCCTCCGTTTTGTCCAGCACAGATCTCACATGGAGTGACCGGGATTTGAACCACGGATCCAGCGGTGAGATGCCGGCGTGCTGCCGCCTAAGCCACGGAGGCTTGTTTCATAACTCTTTAAAGTATATAAAAAGAAAAGACTGACCCAGATATTGGATGTGAATCGGTTTTCTTGGTCAAGGATTCAATATAGCCTATAAGTGATATTTTTTTAAATTTATCTGTTAGGTTGTATAATTTTTAGAATATGTTTGAGAGTGACTATATAGACGTGATTTAAGAAATGCAATATACTATATCATGTTTTAGTGAATAAAATATTTGTTTTGAAATTAAATATCATAAATATTGCACAAATGGCCAATTATAGGATCCGCTTTCTCGATAGACAATAATTGACGGGACATGCCTGAGTGTTCCTTTTTTTCATTATCAGAATCTGGTCACCCTATCTTAGAAGGACATTTTCCCCACAAGTATTCTTGTTTTGCCATCCACTATTCTACTTGGTCAGTAAATGAATCTGTGACAAACATGGGATAGATGTAGTTTTAATACAGCTACATTTAATGGAAAGGAATAATTTGGTAGAGTAATGGTTTCAAACATGTACATTAGTGTCATTTATCTACAGTCAGTTATTGCTGAAACAATATTTTTTGATCAAGTCAACTTGATGGACCAGAATCATTGTTATTGTTAACAATTGCTTTTAGTGTAATTTGTGTGCTACAAATAGCTGACAGCCCTCTCATACACTGCATCGTAATCATTGTGATGATTCCTTTAGATGCCTTTCAAGCTGTAGCCAGGCATCCTTGCCATATGGCTCTTACTTGTGATACGATTGAGTCGGTCCCCTCTTTGATCCTGCCATATGATGGTTCTTAGTTGTGACATGATTGAATTGGTCCTCTTTTTTGATCATTCAGATTTGTGGCACTGTGTTTCTCACCACTTGTATCAATCCAATTATAAAATTGTTTTTTTTTCCCTTTCTTTTTAAATTATAAAACTGATTTGAACTCTAAGTGTAAGAGTAGGAAAATACTCCACCCTTTGAGCTCACACCTGAATTCATTGCAGTCCAAACTCAAGGGAAGATCCCTGCTGACACAACTACTCTTAGAGTACCGGTAGCCATCCTCTGATGACTATTCTATGCAATCTCTGTTTAGAATAGCTGATCATTTTATTGAAAGGTGCCAAGTCACCACCTCATTGAAGGGGTGTGAATGAAGATGGGATCCACCCACAAAGAGAGAATTAACAATCATCAACACGCAAGGCTAGGATCTCTCATTGCTCCTTGGTTTGTGACCAAATTACCATATTTATTTTGATGATATATTTTGTTATTTTGCATGGTCACAGTTCTCAAAATGAAATAAAATTCAGTCCCTGTCACAGGCCATGTGAGTGAAAACTAGCATTACTAGCCCAGCTGTATCTGGTACAGTGCTTCATGATGATTAAATACAAGAATGATGAGGAATTACTGAGTTCAATTAATGATGATAATTTTTACCAGATGAAGGTGGAAGCAGCCATAAAGATATGACAGCACTTGTTGTTGGTTAGACAAGAACAGGACACATAATAAAAAAAATAACAGTTACAGCACATATTTCCAACCTATAATACATTTCTTTGACCTGACTGACAGTGGAGTACAGAATAAGGCAAGGATAAAAGAAAATTGCTACCCCTGAAATTTCAATTTGCACCTAAAAATCCCCATTATCCCTTCCAACTCCTCAATCATTACTTTAAAACTGGAGCAACCCTTTAGAGGATGTTTCATTCCAAGGAATGCTGGGCTAATAATCATCTAATGATACGCCTCAAGAGTGATCTCTACTTTTTATGTCCATTACATGTCTCTTATATAAACAGACTGTAAAATACAGATTATTCTTGGTGCATTTCTTGAAAGGGTAATAAGAACTATTTCAGCTTGATTAAACAATTCCCAGCACAGGCAGTTAATATTGCAAATTGGAATATAGGCCTAGCTCTTATAGGGGTTAATGTTGAAATCAAGAAATAACATTGTTGATGAAGTAAAACCAGCATTTACCTAATACAGTGCATAAAGATACGAGTAAATAGCATACCAGTTTGAAATTGATCTAACACCCTAATTTTAAAAAGTAACATTTTGTGGCATAGTGAATTTTAAACTTTGCAGTAAGTCAGTAGATATGATAAAAATTCAGCTAGTTCAAAATTAATAAGCACAGCAACGTAATACAAACATGATCAGGACTGAATACATGTGTGTTTCTGATAAACAGCATAAGCATTTTAAAAATGAATTAAGATTAGGACGTTTACTAAACTCTTATGGTAATACAGAGAGGTTAGTTTGGATGTATCGGAGACCCTCGCTAGCCCGCTCTCCCACGGCGCGAGCCTGTCTCCCGCCAGGCACTTTGCCGTTATGCGGCGCTCGCGCGGCATTGAGTCATTGGGTATAGGAATTTGTACTTAAATTTGTACTTCGATGTGATCCTTGACCAATTTTTTGACGAACTGGCTTACGGAGAGCGATTGTCAACTTATTTTCAACAAGATTCTGCCACTGCTCACACTGACGAAGCATCCATGACAGAATTGCGTCGCAATTTTGGTACTAGGATTATAAGTCGGAACGTGTGGCCCCCGCGAAGCCCAGACTTATCGCCATGTGACTTTTATTTGTGGGGGACGCTTAAAAATAGAGTGTATGCGAGAAAACCTCCACTATAAATGAGCTTAAGGACTATATTACAGCTGAAATACAGTCAATCGGTGCTGAGGAACTTCAGAGAGTACATGCCAGTTTCATAAAAAGGTGCCAGCGATGTGTAGCAGTGAATGACGAACATTTTCAGCACCAGCTGTGAACTAGGTAAGTACAAATTCCTATACTCAATGACTCAGTGCCGCGTGACGCCGCATAATGGCAAAGTGCCTGGCGGGAGACAGGCCCGCAGCGCGGGCGAGCGGCGAGCGATGACCCCCGTTAAGAAGTGAACAACAGCAATCGTAATGCACTTCCTCTTCCTTTCACCCATGTTCACTGCTATCAAGGTTAACCACAACTGAAGCACCGAAGCAAGTGATGTTGTATTTCGCAACACACGCAATTCCGGCTGAACATAGCTTCAAGGTCGCTCTCGCCACAACATTGCGCCGCGCGAGGGATGGTTTCCGAGAAACGTACAGTGCGTGTCATAAGTTTCTGGCTCCAATATTTTTAGAGATTTTAGGTAGGGAAACCGTTGTAAACGTATAAACGACGCATTTTTCTCTCGGGGACGTAAGATATGATCGTATAAGCGTGAAAAACGAATAAATGTAAAACGTATATCGGAAATAAATTAACATGGAAAGTATAGGGATTTTGCCGGGACCAAGAAAAAAATCGTATAAGTGTAGAAAACGTTTAAGTGTGAATCGTATAAAAGAAGTTTTACTGTATATAGTATTTTCCGAAATCGGCACCTGCCTTACATCTAAGGTGAACATCGAGGTCCAGGATTAGGCTATACAACAAGAATATAAATTTCAGCGACACATAACGCAGTTAAGACAGATAAGAAAAAAAGTTGATTCCACAGTTTAGAGGCTGCGACAACGCGGTCATGTAGCCCAATGTACTTTGGGTGTGTGTAGAATTTGTCTGATAACCGGTGTTAATTGTGATGGCTGTATTAGTGTGCGTTATCCGTTTTTAATTCAAGCAAGGACTGCAGACATTCTATTTTCAAGTAGTTCCTACTTTTGCTACCAAACACCACCATCGACGACAACGAGTTGTGAATTTGGTTACTAGATGCCACCACAGTCGGCTTCTGGTGACAAACGTTGGAACCAAAGAACGTTAGTCAAATCTAACCTATAATTTACCTTCACACAAGTGTAATTAGTGAAGGTTCTTTTACATGCCATAAATCTATGACATGGGACACCAGCTTTACTTCCCCTCTGAAGGAAGCCATACGCTCTTAAAAAATCCGACGACTTCGGCCGGGTTAGAATCCGCATAGATGCTCAGCGTGCTACCAACTACGCCTCCGAAGCTGCTTGATCAGAAAAAAGAAATCTCACATTGTTATATCGGCGATTATTCAAAATCAAGGTAACTAGAAGATTCAAAACATGAATAGAATCCTCCAGAATTCCCCGCAGTCTCTGTGGACTGCCGAGCACGCAAACCTAGACGTTGTACTGTTGATGCTTGTTAGTAAAAAGAAACGACGCCCCACGTGCACTGAAGAAGAGACTCTTATCTCCCATGTATAGGCTACTGATGATAACTGTTGTTTTAAGGGGCCTACCATCAAGGTAGGTTTGGGGCATAGTGAAAGATGAGAATGTAATGAAAATAATAACTAATAGTACTAACTACAAGACTTACATACTAGCAAAAGAAATGGTAAACAAACAGAGAATAAGGCAAATCAAGGACCGGAAGAAAAGAAATGCCCTCAGCTATCGAAAAATGAGAATTGAGGGACCAGGTAGGAAGGAGAGCCATGAAAGGCAGATAGGAAAGGGTAAAGAGGAGAGGGCCTGCCCCAGAGACAAAGGAAAAACTGGAAAAAAAACCGGACCCAGCTCAGGAATCCCTCGTGGTCGCCAACTCCCGAACTCACCAGGCGTGAGCTCTTGAGGGTGTAGCACTATTATATCAAGGGGGCACTAGAAGTGGTGGGACTACATATACCCTGCCTCCTTGAGGGCCTTGTGCAAAAGGCAGGAGATATCATGAAAAGGAAAAAAAGGCTGACCTCTCGAAGAATGAGGGTATCAGGAAAAATGAGATTAGGGGCAATTAAGCCGGGAAAGTGATCGACTCCCTAGGCCACGGATACCCTAATACCATCGGGGTCCGAAGAGAAAAAGTGTTGACCAAGAGAGGCCGACAGGAAAGATAACTGAAAGGTTGATAATGATGATAATTGTTCTATTAATGGGCCTAACATCTGGGTTATCGGCCCCTAATGGTCTGGGTGATAGCAACAATGACAATGAGACGGAAACCATAACGGAAACTAACGGAGATTGAAAATACTGACAAAAGATTGAAAAGACACACAAAATGTAATTTAGATTGAAAATACTTAAAAATTGCAAATAAAATTTAAATTTTCACAAAATTTTCCAGCATTCAAAGATTTACTAAAAAGCAATTTAGATTGTCAATCCTTACAAAATGAAATTTAGATTGAAAATACTTACAAAATGTAGCGTAGATTCAAAAAATTCACAAAATGTAATTTTGATACACGGGGAGCCAATTCACAATAACAGTGCGGGAATCTGAAAGAGAAAAGGAAACATAATGAAAAGAAAAAGAAGGGTGATCCCTAGAAGAATGAGGGATCAAGAGAGATGAGAGAAGGGCCAATTAAGGCGAGAAAGGAAGAGACTCCCTAGGCCTCGGATACCCTAATACCCTCGGGGTTGGAAGAGAACAAGAGTTGACCAAGAGAGGTCGACAGGTAAGAAAACGGCACAAGTAAGTGGAAGCAATGACGGACTCATCTGGCGTCCCGTGGTCACCAATCCACGTCCCACAAGTCGTGAGCCCCTGGGGATAACTGAAAGGAGCCCGGCACAAGTAAGTGGAAGCAATGCCAGACTCAGCTGGGGTCCTGTGGTCGCCAACCCACGTCCCACAAGTTGTGAGCCCCTGGAAGGCCATGTGTACTCAGCTGCATTATAACTCGCACCTAAGTGCGGAATACATGGGAGATAGGTAGCCTTCTTTTCATCGTCCACTTCGATAGTTTGCCGACGAGCTTTTCAAATCGAATTGTGGGATCTAGAATTAGGCCTATTAAGAGCTATAATCCCAGAGGAGTGCGTCAGGCCTCGGCAGCCGGCACAGTTCATATCCTCGCCGCTAGATGGGGGCTTCATTCATTCCATTCCTGACCCGGTCGGAGACTTTAAGCAGGCTGTGGATTTTCATTTTCAAGAGCTATAATATCCGCTCGTCTAGTGGCGCCAATCTCCGCCAAACAATGAACTTTTTTTATAGACGTCTCACTTCTGTGCGCAGTGGGTTCCCCACAGCCTGACAGAGGAGCAGAAGAGAACATCACTGGAGCATCTGGAACGGTACCACGAGAAAGACGTTCGTTTCCTAGCCCATATTGTCACGAGAGATGAAACATGGTGTCATCATTATGAGCCGGATTCAGCCCCACCGAAAAAATCCAAAGCCGTGCACGCCATCGCAGGGAAAGTTGTGACAACTTTCTCCTTTGACCGGATGGGATCACTGCTCATTGACACGGCAACATGGCACCACAATTAACGCCCAGCGGTACGTGGACACATTGCAAAAATTGATGCGCGCCATCAAGTCCAAACTCCCAGGATTGTTGACTGACAGCATCGTTACGTTGCATGACAATGCCCGCCCACATTTTGCCAGGATTGTTTCGACTACCCTTCAGAAGTTTCATTGTGAACCAGGGCTGGCATACGAAATGAAATGCATGGCTGTGGGGGCGAAAATGTTTTAATTTCACCGAGGGCGAGATACTCGGGAGCAAAATTATAATGATTGTCAGCAAGAAAATCAAATCGAAGCGGAAATATACGAGAAACTAAATAGTGTCGCAAAATTACAGTGAGCAATTGAATAAAATTTCGCTCCCGGAGCAAAATAAAATTCGCAACAGACTTTTAATTTCGCTCCCGGTGCGAAATAAAATTCGTTGTAGGCTTTTAATTTCACTCTCGGAGCTAAATAAAATTCTTTAACGACTTATAATTTCGCTCCTGGTATGAAATAAAATTCCCAAACGGTACTTACAAGGGGAGGTCACCAAATGGTTTTCTAGAAAAGTGTTCAAATTTGGAGGGTTTGCTCTTCATAAGAAAATATTTTGGCCGTGTTCCAGCGTTTTTGCCAATGGGCCTTAGTGTGTTCAAAATTGAACGTTTAAAATCAATCCTCAAACTTGTGTAGTCCTATTCTCGCACACGTTCCCGGCTCGTTTCCGTGGCGTAGTCGCTAGCGCATTGGCGTGGGGAATTCAAGGTTTCGAGTCAGACCTAGGTCAGGACTTTTCTTTTACTGTTATTATTGACTTTTGTGTTTTCTATAATGTATTTACTGTGGTCTCTTCAGTTTTGGAGCTATGTGCAATATTTTAACATCATTATTATTCGTCCTTGAAGCTCGAACGAGTCGTAAGTTTTATTCGTTAAAATTTAAATGCAGCGTGGCCGGCGACGCTACGTTCATGTGTACTGCGCCGAATCTAATTCAGGAACTCCACCTGTTCCATAGTGAACAAGAAGTCTATTGTGCCGTGCAGACAGACATTAAAGTTTTTTTTTAAATTTAGTCGATTTACCCTCTAGGTTGGTGGTTCCCACGGACTCAGCGAGGGAACTCACCACTACCGCCTCTATGGGCAGTGTCCTGGAGCTTGGAACATCTGGTCGGAGGGGATACAACTGGTGAGGTGTGATCAGCACCTCGCCCAGGCGGCCTCACCTGCAAAGCGAACAGGGGCCTCATGAGGGAAGGGAGGAGGGGAAGATTAGGATGGATAGGCAAGGAAGGGGGAAGGAGGCGGCCGTGGCCTTGAAGTAGGAACCATCCCGGCATTTGCCCGAAGACGAAGTGGGAAACCACGGAATACCACTTCGAGGATGGCTGAGGGAGGAATCGAACCCCCTCTACTCAGTTGGGCCACCCGAGGCTGAGTAGACCCCGTTCCAGTCCTCATACCACTTTTCAAATTTTGTGGCAGAGCCGGGAATCGAACCCAGGACCTCCGGGGCGGCAGCTAACCATGCTGACCGCTACGCTACGGAGGCGACTTAAAGGTAATTAACGTGTTGAAATCCATTTTCGGAGATGCCTTAGTAATCGAAATCAATACTATTCAGTCGGTCAACACATTTGTACCCAAACCCTAAACCTGAAAAAATTACATGAAATCAATGGGATTAATACAGTCTGAATGAAGTTAAGACTGGAGAACACTCGCTCTACGCACACATGTATCATTAGGAGAGAGTGCCGGGGGCCAAACTGAAAGTCTGTAAAGAATTGTATTTCGCGCCGGTATCGAAATGTTCTTCCATTGAAAAATTTCATTTCTCGACGCTAATTTAATTTAATAACACATTTCGTTTCGCATGCCAGCCTTGCTGGGAACCCCTTACACATCCTCCACACAGTCCCGATCTCTCTCCGTGGGACTTCCATATCTTTGGAGCCACGAAGAAAGACAGTCATGGCAGTTGATTTGCTTCGGATGCAGAGGTGCACGCCTGGGTACAATCATGGTTCCGGAGGCAATTACAAACATTTTTCCAAGAAGGCATTGACCGTCTTGTCCCACAGTGGAATAAATGTTTTAACAGTTATGGAGAGTAGGCCCACTTTTGATATAACACATTATGTACTTAGTTTTTTCCCATCTGTCTATTTCATTTGACTGCATCTGTCTCGTTTCCATTCGACTGCCCCTTATTTAAAGCAAACTTACCATAATACAAGTTGGTGTTAAATTATCAAGTCCAATTTTTGGAACATCTTCGCGAAATAATCTGGCCCTTTCTTTCCTCCAACATTGCATAACTATTAATAAACTAGTCTCCAACCAATGTTTAACTTGACCTACTGTAGTTAACACACCAAATATTAGTTTTCTTTACAATTATTCAAAACTTCATTCTTTTAAATTATTTGGTACAATCACCCCATAGTTACACTGCTGGAGGAAATAGATTCCTAACTCCGTGTGAGCTGGGACGAGGTTCACACAGTCTTCTGTAGACAATTGAGTAGCTGTCTGACAGCAAGATAGCACCCCGGTCACGGAGACCAAGATTAACGGCCGAGGAGACCCAAAGCGCTGAACACGCATCACCCCATAATCTGCAGGCCAAATGGCTTGGTAGGCCTAGGTCCTTCATGAGCTGTAGCACCCCGGGTTTTTTCCCTCTCTCTCTCTCTCTTTTTACACTTGGATTTCCAAGGACTTTTTTCAGGATTAGGGAACCACCCATTACTGTACCAATTTTGCAAATCGGTACATGTTCATCTTATCTTCGAGACGCAGCAGAAGCTCCAGGTCTGGGCGGATTATCTTGAGAGCATACACCAGGGCCCTTCTGAGAATTGCTTTCGCCAGCCTGACGCCTGACTACTGGTGAAATTGGATCACCAAGCCTTCTGCCAGGATTTCTGCCCTTCGTGCGAACTGTCACTTAAAGTATTATCCCTGATAGACACTTGTAGAGAGGGATAAATCGAGCTTTGTGTGTGCAAACATTGGAAAAGCAACATTTCTTGTCAGCTACCTTCGCCAAGCCCTTATTCTAAGAACACCCTTGCAAGAACATGGTGTAACGTCTCAGCTCCTGGAAGGTTTCTAGTCTGTGTGGGGAGATATTCTATAGTACCCACTCAAGGCCTGGAACTCTGGCTTTGTTTTGGCCGGTTGTGCAACTAGTCGCAGTTGGTGCTACTGGAGGTATGTGGTGGGGGATACGCTGATATACAAGGGTGGAATCTGTGACAAGGGAGAACAGTACGAGAGGAAGGTTGGTGACGAAAGGACTTAAAAGCGATCGCCTCCGGGGGAACTGAGGCCAGTTTCTCCGGAGGGCCGAAGACGGCAGGTGGTACTATCATGATTTAATTACTAAGGGGCATAACCAAGGACGATCAATACAAACCTTGACTGCTAAATTTTGTAACGTCATTTTAAGGCCGCGTGTCGGCGGACCGTAAGATTAACTAGATAAAGTCTACTTTAACTCTTTAGTATGTAATCTTTTGGAGGGTCTAGTAATATTTTGGTGGTACCTTTATATGTAATTACTGCAGGGTGTATTATTATTGCCCTATTTCCCGTTAGCCGGATGGGAACCTCGTGGGTTTTGATTCTTGGTCAGACAGCCTTGACGGGACGGTCAATGCTGGACTGTGGAGGTTGTCAGACCTTTCCGTTCCACTAAGGGGCGTTTCGGTTGTTTGATGCAGCATTGTTTTTTGAGAAGGCATTGCCTTTCTCATGTTGTTTTTCTTTTCTTCTTCTTCTGGATCCATTTGAAATTCATGTTTTAACCTCAAATGTAACTGCGTAAATTGCCATGCGGGAAAAATGACAATTATTTAGTCCTTGTTGGGCATTAATTTCTGGGAATCATTCTAGATAAATTCATTTCTATCACAAATGTAAATGTGTGAAACCTTGTCAAGCGGGCAAGTGTCTGGTTTGTTTAAACTAAGTCATTCATTTGTGTTTAATTAGATCATATTTGTCAATTAGTTAATTAAGTGGTGGAAGGCTGTCTCTTGTAATTGTTTTATTTTACTGCTCAATACATGTTAGCTTATTTCGATTTGTCATATTATTTATTGCATGAAGTCACTAGGAAGATTATTCCCTTTTCATTCTTCATCTTTGGCAGGGTCAACTTAATACCGGCTGCTGAGGTACGCATCCAGTTTCCACTCAACAAGCTGGTCTTGACATTGGTTTCGTCCCGCCTGTTCTCTTTTCCTAAATCTAATGAGGGTGTTTTGAAAACCAAGCAAATCGGAACATTCGCTCCTAGGTTTTTTTTTGCTGTGAACTCAGCTAACCTAGCGAGTAATTAAATTAGGCCTTTCCTGTGTTTTTTCATTATTAATTTTGGGTGTGGTAATGTCATGTGATTATTTTTCTCGATACGCTGATATTATTATTACCACACCTTGGGTAATCAAAGGGGAAAGGGGGGGGGGGGGGGGCGAGCTACTGTTACAATGGTAGCAATGAGCATGGTTTTGCTCTGTGATCTTGCCATTAGCATATAATCTTTCCTGATGACTGATTGCAGTAATTAATTAAAAATTAAATTCAGTAACTTAATTAATGTAGATTGGGCCCTCCTTATTAATCTTTTCTCCACATAGGTAGGATTGATTTAAACTCTGTGTAATGATTAATTTGTGTTCTGTTACATGAAATTTATGTACGATGGCTTCCCGCAAAATCATCGTGAAATACTTATCGGATGAAGAGGTAACCTACGAATTGCTGTTACGTAACCTTGAAGTGCCCAGGGACGCAGAACAAGCGCGCCAGAGTCTAGAGTATGCCGTGAATTTTGCAGCAACCCTTCCAAAGCTGTCAACTGCTGAATTCAAACTCGGTGAGTCAAGGTTATGTGATGCAATTAGGGAAATTTTTAATGTAATTAAGTATTGTTTCAGTGAAGTAGAATGTAGCCCTGTTGATCTCACCAAGTTGAAAGCTAGAATTGATTACCTATATCTCCGATGTGGGGATTTGTTACAATCTGATGAAGAACGTCCCATCGCCGATTTGAAAGGTCTATTAGAGGCCGAAGTTAATTTAGTGGAATGTGCTCAGACTTTGGACACTGTTAATCGTGTTAGTGGAGGTGGGGATTTATTGAATTCGACTCCTGCATGTAGCCGTAATGTCTCGACAAATCTAGGCGCCAGTCTGGCTGAAAATGCCACTGGCCAAGTTGGTAATCCTGTCACTGAACCTGCCGCGCCCCGTGGCAATGGAATAGCTCGCCTGCCCGACAGCTGTGAGAGTCGAGAGATTTTTCCTATTGTGGGTAACCGTATTTCTAATCATGAAACTGTGACAACAAATTCTGGGTTCGGCCGGGCACCGTTAGGTCCTGATACGGTGATACCAGTTTCGAATACCATTAACCCTAATGCTGTGATGAGTTCTGTGCCAAATAATACCAGCAACGTAACCTTCAGCCTCCCCGGACGCGAAAATTGTACTTGTAGTTGTAACTGTGTAACTTGTAACTCCTTCTCTGCTGTTGTCGGCTCGCCTCGTGTAAGGAGGTCGGTAATCGAACCCCAGTCTGTCTTAAATATCCCCTCATCTAGTTGTAATCCTGTTAGTGTCGGTGCTCGAGAAATAAATTCTAGAGATAATTCCGGGTCTGTTTCATCATTTAAAGTGCCGGGTAACTCAGGTCATCGGGGGCCTTCAGTGACACAAAATTCTCCTTCCGAACCGGTTAGGGATTTAAATTCTGTTTATCGAGATTCTCAGGGGAGTGTTTCAAATTCAGGGCGTAACCTCGTTTCTTTATCTTGTTCCGGAAACCAAAATTATGTGCAAGGAAATCCCTGTGCCGAAATGCCGGGGCGTGACGTGTCCAATGTCGAGCACTCTAATTATTCTGTTTTTTCTAAGGCCAGCTTTGGTTCTGTCAGTCACCCCATTTTGGGTTTTGTTTCAAAGTTATCGGGTAAAAGTATGGACACGGTTGAAGGCGTTGTTGATTTTTTGAGAATATTGGTCGATATTCATGAGTGTGCTATCCAATTCGGTGTCAGCGACCAAGTGGTTTTTCAATTAATATCCTCCCATGTGTCTGATACGTTGGGGGCCTATGTGACTAGTGCCATGTGTGAAGGTTGGAGTGTGGAGAATTTTATGTCCGAGGTGTTGCGAGTATTTGTGCCCATCAGGTCGCTCGATACTGTGAAGGGACGTTACCTGTACCGAGCACAGGGTATTAACGAGCCGTTAAATTCATACATTGTGGACATATCCAGGTTTGTAAAAGTCTTTAGAGTAGATATGCCAGAGGCAGAAGTGGTAAGGCTTATTTTGGCCGGTGCTACGCCGGAATTTCGGAATTGCCTATGTGTTGGAACTAATCCGAGTACGATTAGGGAACTTCGTGAAGCCGCTATTCAGGCCGAATCCGTGCGTTCGGTTGATATCATAAGGTATGCAACTAGCATGCCCCCTCCTTTCATTAACCCTGTTCCGTTTGTTCGACCTCCCTCGGTTCGACCACCACCTGGGGCCGGTCGTCCTTCCCATAATTCGCCTAGGAATAATAGTAATCGTCCTGTGACGTGCTTCAACTGTGGGCAGCAGGGCCACATAGCGTGGAACTGTCCGGTAAAAAGAAATTGACTATTCCGAGACAAGCATCCTGAAATCCTCCTTGCCAAGGATCAGCGATGTGCATTGGGAAATAAGGTGACGAGGGATGATGCCAAAGTTATCGGAGCAAATGGTGTCTGTTCTAAAGTTTCTGATCTAGTTCTACCCTCTCCTATGGTTGAAATTGCAATTAATGACGCTTGTGTAATAGCTTTGTTAGACTCGGGAAGCGCTGCTTCATTGGTTAGCGAAAATTGGTATTTGTCTATGAAACTCATTTGTAAATTCAGTAACCTGTCGAATGTAGATGTTAAGTTGGTTTCTGCCAACGGTGCTCAATTGAACGTTCTTGGTTCTGTGAAATTTAAGGTTCGGATTCATAAATTTTGTTGGAAATTTTCCTTTTGGGTCATTAAGAATTTGTCATGTCCTATTATTCTGGGCGCTAATTTTTTGCTCATACTGGCTTACTGCTAGATATGCAACACGAATCATTCTGGTTCAGGTTTTGTTCAGAGGTAAAATTTAAATTCTTTTCTACTGCTGTCCCTAGCGCGAGTGCTCATGTTGCCAACCGTGATGCTGAACCCGTCTTGTCCACCGGGGTTGAATCCTTGGATTTAAGTAATTTATCTGACGCTCAAGCTAAAGAGATTCGAGATTTGTGTGGGTATTTTCCCGAGGTGTTCACTGACGAATTAGGAATGACTAAGATCCTGGAGTATAAAATTGAAGTAACGGATACTATACCCGTCAGACATCCTCCCTACCGTTTGAGTCCACCCAAAATGTTGGAATTAAAGAAATTAATCGATCAGATGTTACTAGATGGAGTGATTCGACCCTCCACATCAGCATATTCCTCACCTGTGTTCTTAGTACCTAAGCCAAATGGTGGTTTTCGGCCGGTCGTAGATTATCGTAGGTTAAACAAAAAGATTGTTTTAGAATCCATCCCTCTTCCTGATTTACATAGCTGTTTTTTCTGGTTCAAAAACGCCTCCTATTATAGCCTCATTGACCTGACGCAGGCATATTTTCAAATTCCGTTAGCTGAAGAATCTAAGCATCTGACTGCATTCGCCACCGATTGGAATCTCTATGAGTATTGCAGATTACCTTTTGGCATCTCTACAGGGGGCGCTGTGCTTAGTAGGCTTCTTGATCACGTGTTTTCTGGCATCAAATTTGATTATTTGTATCACTACCTGGACGATGTTGTTGTTTATAGCGAGACGTTCGAAGACCACGTGCGCCATCTTCGTGAAGTATTTGAGAGGTTAAAATCTGCTGGTCTAACCGTAAAGTTGTCTAAGGTGTCCCTTGCTAAACCTAAAATTGCCTTTCTTGGACATGTTGTTTCTGCTGAAGGTGTTTCGGTCGATGACTCCCGAACCCAAGGAATTAGAGATTTTGCACCCCCTAAAAATGTGAAAGGAGTAGCCCGATTCGTGGGAATGGTTGGCTTTCTGCGGAAATTTATACCCAATTTTGCACAGCGGGCGTTGCCACTTAATCATCTGCGAAGGTCTGACGTGAAATTTGAGTGGGGTCCGTCGCAGCAAGCAGCTTTTGACGATTTGAAGGAGGCACTGTGTAGCGCTCCTGTCCTCGCTGTCCCTGATTTCAGTAAGAAGTTTATAATCCAGACTGATGCGTCGCTCGGTGCTGTAGCTGCTGTGTTGTTACAAGAAGGTGAGTTAGGTAGACGACCTATTGGTTTTGCTTCTCGAACTCTGTCCCCTGCTGAAGTAAATTATTCCGTGTATGAGCTTGAGGGGCTCGCAGTGATGTTTGGACTGGAGAAATTCCGAATGTATGTCGAACATGTTCCTTTCGAACTTGAAACCGATAACCAGGCCCTGAGCTGGGTCCTGGCTAGACCTCGAACCACTGGGCGAATCGCCAGGTGGGCAACCCGTATTTCATCATTTCAGTTCACCGTTCGTCATATAAAGGGTTGTGAAAATGTCATAGCCGACTCCCTTAGCCGCATGTATGAAGAAGTTCCTAATAAATGTAAGAATCTCGTTCCCGAGGAAAATCATGAAAATATTTGTGCTGTGTCACTTAAGCGTCTCTATGGAGAAATTCCTGACAAGTGTGAAACTCCCTCTTTAGAGGAACCTGTTGTTGTTGGGGCTAATTCAGCTCAACACATGTTAGTAAATTCACCGTTATTGTTTGGAGACATTGCTAACCATCAGAAGGAAGATCCCGTCTTGTGTGATTTAATTGCTCGATTAGTTTCTGGAGAAGAGATAAAGCCTTATATTTTAAAGTCTGGTGTATTATGTTGTGTAACTAGGCGTGATAGAAAGCCTAAGGTTGTTTTGCCTACTCAGCTGATAAATGGCATGCTAATGTATTTTCACGAGTCACCCGCTGGAGGCCACCTAGGAATTTTCAAAACTCGACAGAAAATAAGGCAGTCTTTTGTTTGGAAGGGTCTCGATAAGGATGTGAGAAAGTTTGTGCTGGGGTGTCATGATTGTAAAGTAAGTAAGCCTACCGTTAGTGGTAAGGTTGGTAAGTTAGCTTCTGAATCTGCGTCTAGGCCCATGGAACGCTTGTATGTGGATTTCGTTGGACCCATGCCGAGGTCTAAACTGGGTAACCGTTTTGCTTTTGTTTGTGTCGATGGTTTCTCTCGCTTTTCATGGGTTTTTCCCACTAGAAATTGTGACTCTGCTACTGTCATAAGATGTTTAAAGTCTGTTTTCTCTTCCTTTGGTCCTAGTCAATACTTGGTGTCAGATAATGCCAAGGCCTTTGTTTCTCATCAGTTTAGAAAATTTTGTTTTGATTATGCTATTTCTCATGTCACCACGACACCCTATTACCCCAACCCTAGTTTGGCAGAGAGAGTTAACCGAAATTTGAGAGCTGCACTTATCGCATATCATCGTGACAATCATGCCAAGTGGGATTCGTCATTACATTGGTTACCCTACGCCTTCAATACTGCTGAGCATGAATCCCATGGGAAAACGCCGTTCTCACTTATGTATGCGTTCGTCCCAAATTCCCCTCTAACGAATCTGTGGTCACTTCATGATCTGCTTCCTGACCAACCCTCTCCTGATCGTGTCAGAGAAATCTGGAAGGAGGCCAAAGCTGCTATAAAGATCTCGCATGATAAGCTGGCTGAGAGATATAATTTGGGCCGAAAACAGGGTGGATATTCTGTCGGAGATTTTTTGTATGCAAAAAACTTCTGGGCTAAGGCCCCAGGTCGTCAGGTATCAGGTAAACTGCAGCCAAAATATGAGGGCCCCTATGAGATTCTGTCTTTTCCTTCTGAAGTAACAGTGTTATTAGAGGATCTGTCTAGGAAACGTGTTTTTAGGACTCATATATCGAATTGTAAACCTGCTAGTGAACGAGAAACTCGAGATGTGTAAAGGGTGAAATTATGATGTTCTATTTCCTGTGAATGCGATGATATGAAGTTCAGAGCGATGGGAGATGGTCTAGTTGTTCCGTTGAAGTCAAATCTCTTGTGTCATTTTTAGTAATCCTCAAGAAAGGCTGTGATCTGCTTCTGTTAGCTGAGTTTTGTTCATCGTATTCGTGGTTGATATTTTTGAGTAAATTTTTTAGATAATTTAGTGATAATTTTGTTAGGTTGGTAGTGAAATTTCGATTTTATGTGGAAATAAGGTGTAATGCTTCAGAGTGATGCTCGTTTCACTGTGTTGTTCAGCTGCTGACGTGAGGGCTTTAGAAATTGTATCAGTGATCTGGAAAATCTTCGAATTGCAATCTCTTGTCGGTTGAAAATGTATCTGGTTAGGTTAGTCAGTAGGTTACTTGTAATCTGCGGTATATACTGTTAGACTGCTGACTTGCTGGTATTGTCACAACGTTCATGTGATTGTAGTTGGAATCATAGTTCATGTATCCCCGTATACTTGGGTGTGAAAAGGAAAAATTAAGTTCGATTAGCATCAGCTTCGAGCTGGTAGCCAGGCTATGGCGTTAGTCAGTTGTTCTATGCAACGAGATAGTGTTGCACTGGAGATGTCGTGCCTGTTCTGGAGAAATTTGAGGTATCTATTAGTTGGTGAGCTAACTCTCGTTCTGTGTAAGGTGCATTTTCTTTGGGGACTATTAACCACCCCGTGCATTTTAAAAAATTATCATGCCATCACATCTGTGATCCTGCAATTCTGTATTTTGAGCATGCTGTGGCATGTCGAGGACCGCTAGGTTAGAGAATCTGAAGTTTTGAGGATATTAATCACCTTGTGCTTGTAGAAATGTGTCACATGACACCTATGGGTGTTCGTTGTAGTGAGGTAGATCTGTGTACGGGACCATGGAAGTGGTTTGTTGACTGTGTGGGAGTAAACGTTATAAGTAATTTGTGTGTTTTTTTTTAATGGTGGAGCCACGTTCGTTTAGGTATGTCTTGAAAATTGGTTGGTACCAACTTGAATTTGTGTCTAATTCTGCTGAGCTATGTGCTTTGGGTGTAGAATTAGTGTAGCCTCTGCACCGGGCTCGTAGTTGTTGTTGGTTTGATATTGGTTAGGTTCGGTGCCTAGAAGATGGCATCTTAATTTTGAGAAGATGTTTTAATTTTGAACATTTGGTGTAACTTTGGTAAGTTGGTTCTCAGGATAGGTGTGATCACCTTAGTGTCCTGGTTTCGGTTGGTCATCCTACAGGAACTCTTGGGAGTTTGTAGACTGTTAGGATGCGTTGGCGAGTAGCGATGAAGTTATTTAGTGAAATTTGGTTAGGTGCTTGTATGTGAATTGGTTGGATCGTGGTGTCTATTGTTTGGCGTGGTCTCCCCATTTGGTTATTGTTCTTGTGAAAGGTAGTTGCTGTTTTCTGTCGTTCGTCGGATGGCCACCGTGGACGGTTAGGGGCAGCGACTGGTGAAATGAGACAGTGGCTTTCGATATTCTTTATGTTTTTATATGTGTCACATACCTGAGACGATCCATATGGTTTGATTATGGTATGTTGTTTGATTTAAAATGCTTTGGTGTTTCCTAAATGTGTTCTGTTTTCCTACGGTACTGCGTGAGGCCATCAAAGTAAATGTAAATTCACTTTTGAGTATGTTTAACTGTTTTGGAAGGGTACCAGTGAGTTCCCCCCTTGCTTTATTTCTATTTTGATGGTGTTGCCCATAAAAATTTCAGGGAATTTCGGTGGAAAATATCTGAAATTTTGTAAATATTATGGTTTCTGGATGTTTTAGTCAAACTTGATTGATATAAGTTGATTTAGTTATTCTTGCTAAGTATCGTAGTGAACTTTCAATTAAGCTTGTTTACGTCAGTCATATCGTATAGTTGGTTGCCCCTTTCGTGTGTTTTTCATACTTCAGTGGACCTTTAATTATGCCCTGGACACTATCTCTTTGCGCAGAACCTTGTTTGAAGCATCAAGTATCCCTTGTGATTTGAAAGACTCTTAAGTGAACTTCGATGGCACACTAATGCTTCGTGTGATGTTTTTTTTTATCCTTCCTGGGATAACTTCAGCTGTTATGGGCTGGTTGGCTGGCCTGGAACGATTGTTCCCTCTAAGGGAACTGTATTTGGACCATACGCTGCTGTTCTGATGTGTGTTTCAGTGGTCACTATGTGGGACGTGTACTACCAATCTGGGCCCAGTTTGGAGGTACCATCTAGGTCCCATGGCATCATTCTACCCGAGGAGATCTACTTCAAGGTCCGCTGGCGGAGATTGGAGTAGCCTCTTCTGCTGCCAAGAGACCAGCTGGACACCATCACCCTGTTCATCTTCTCCCCATCGTCTTCCTTTGGAGGAGGAGGATGTACCAATTTTGCAAATCGGTACATGTTCATCTTATCTTCGAGACGCAGCAGAAGCTCCAGGTCTGGGCGGATTATCTTGAGAGCATACACCAGGGCCCTTCTGAGAATTGCTTTCGCCAGCCTGACGCCTGACTACTGGTGAAATTGGATCACCAAGCCTTCTGCCAGGATTTCTGCCCTTCGTGCGAACTGTCACTTAAAGTATTATCCCTGATAGACACTTGTAGAGAGGGATAAATCGAGCTTTGTGTGTGCAAACATTGGAAAAGCAACATTTCTTGTCAGCTACCTTCGCCAAGCCCTTATTCTAAGAACACCCTTGCAAGAACATGGTGTAACGTCTCAGCTCCTGGAAGGTTTCTAGTCTGTGTGGGGAGATATTCTATAGTACCCACTCAAGGCCTGGAACTCTGGCTTTGTTTTGGCCGGTTGTGCAACTAGTCGCAGTTGGTGCTACTGGAGGTATGTGGTGGGGGATACGCTGATATACAAGGGTGGAATCTGTGACAAGGGAGAACAGTACGAGAGGAAGGTTGGTGACGAAAGGACTTAAAAGCGATCGCCTCCGGGGGAACTGAGGCCAGTTTCTCCGGAGGGCCGAAGACGGCAGGTGGTACTATCATGATTTAATTACTAAGGGGCATAACCAAGGACGATCAATACAAACCTTGACTGCTAAATTTTGTAACGTCATTTTAAGGCCGCGTGTCGGCGGACCGTAAGATTAACTAGATAAAGTCTACTTTAACTCTTTAGTATGTAATCTTTTGGAGGGTCTAGTAATATTTTGGTGGTACCTTTATATGTAATTACTGCAGGGTGTATTATTATTGCCCTATTTCCCGTTAGCCGGATGGGAACCTCGTGGGTTTTGATTCTTGGTCAGACAGCCTTGACGGGACGGTCAATGCTGGACTGTGGAGGTTGTCAGACCTTTCCGTTCCACTAAGGGGCGTTTCGGTTGTTTGATGCAGCATTGTTTTTTGAGAAGGCATTGCCTTTCTCATGTTGTTTTTCTTTTCTTCTTCTTCCGGATCCATTTGAAATTCATGTTTTAACCTCAAATGTAACTGCGTAAATTGCCATGCGGGAAAAATGACAATTATTTAGTCCTTGTTGGGCATTAATTTCTGGGAATCATTCTAGATAAATTCATTTCTATCACAAATGTAAATGTGTGAAACCTTGTCAAGCGGGCAAGTGTCTGGTTTGTTTAAACTAAGTCATTCATTTGTGTTTAATTAGATCATATTTGTCAATTAGTTAATTAAGTGGTGGAAGGCTGTCTCTTGTAATTGTTTTATTTTACTGCTCAATACATGTTAGCTTATTTCGATTTGTCATATTATTTATTGCATGAAGTCACTAGGAAGATTATTCCCTTTTCATTCTTCATCTTTGGCAGGGTCAACTTAATACCGGCTGCTGAGGTACGCATCCAGTTTCCACTCAACAAGCTGGTCTTGACATTGGTTTCGTCCCGCCTGTTCTCTTTTCCTAAATCTAATGAGGGTGTTTTGAAAACCAAGCAAATCGGAACATTCGCTCCTAGGTTTTTTTTTGCTGTGAACTCAGCTAACCTAGCGAGTAATTAAATTAGGCCTTTCCTGTGTTTTTTCATTATTAATTTTGGGTGTGGTAATGTCATGTGATTATTTTTCTCGATACGCTGATATTATTATTACCACACCTTGGGTAATCAAAGGGGAAAGGGGGGGGGGGCGAGCTACTGTTACAATTACAATTAAGTACAATCGTGTTGACCGACTGAAAAACATTACATTTAGATTACTAAGGCAGCACTGATAAATGGCTTCCAACACGATAAAGTACCGGTATACATATTCTTTCAGAATCTTGGTCTCTCACACCGTTCTCCCCTTATAGGTTCCTCTTTGTGTTGGCTGGAGTATCAGAACATCACGACCTTGTTGCGACTCAGCGTCCTAGTACGTGAAACATCACATGCAAATCACTGCCTACTGGTTCAAATCGCAAAGGATAATGAGAAGTGAAATCTTTATGTTTTAATTTAGATTACTGATAAAAGGACCGGGTGAGTTAGCCGTGGTGGTTACGGCATGACTGATGGTAGTCGCTCACATCCGGGAGGCGAGGAGGTTCGAATCCCCCCGCCGGCAACCTTGAAGATGGTCTTCTGTGGTTTCCCATCTTCCTTCGAGGCAAATGCCGGGGTTGGTCCCTAACTATAGGCCACAGCCGCTACCTTCCAACTCCTCGTCCTTACATTCCGACTTCCCTCCTTCCCTCCCCAACGGTACTTGTAGCTCACCCATTGGGTGTCCGTCTCGAAGCAGCTACAAAAACTGGCGAGCCGAACATGTCCTCGGACACTCCCGGCACTAAAAGCCATACGCTAAAAAAAACTGATAAAAGGGAATTTTATTACACACACAATTTCTCAGAATTTTCCAGGGGAGGGCCCCTGGATCCCCTGTCTTGGTGGATATTTCATAACCTCCAGAACGCTCCTGAGTTTCAGAGTACCGGTACTTCCAAAAATTAAACCGCATATCTAATGATTATCTGTGGGTAACAGTACCAGAGTTGTCTGGCTCCATGGCTAAAAGGTTACCATGCTAGGCATTGGCTCGAAGGGTCCCGCGTTCGATTCCCAGCCGGGCCATTAGGGATTATAATCTCCTGGGGTTAATTCCTGTGGCCCGGGGACTGGGTGCATGTGACGTCTTCATCATCACTTCATCCTCATTATGACGCGCAGGTCGCCAACGGGTGTCAACTAAAAGACCTGCACTCGGCCTCTCAGGAAGCCACACAAAAACAAAAAACGAAAGTACCCGAGTTGGGGCAAAATACTAACAAACTGTATTAATACACTGAAGTAGTTCAAGTCTATGGAATGGAAGTATTTGGTATTCAACAAAATACTAGTTTGTATTTTCAGGTACCGTATTTTGTTAGCCTACTGTATTTTTTCTTTGTATCAAAAACTTGCTTTAAGAGTATTTTGTTCAACTCTGGTACCAGTTAGGTATGATTAGAGACCACAGACATTCGCATTAATTTTAAAAAATCACGATATGAATATTGAATTTCATGTTTTATCGTGAAACAGTTGTAAGGGTATCGCAATAAGTTCATGAACATTTGAAAGGGGGTAGATAGAATAACACTATATATCGAATGGGCGGTATTAGACGTGCAGATTATGACAAATATGTCTCGTTTCTAACAATCTACCTGCACATTACAATCTTTACACATTGACATTTTAGAATCAGATACATAAAGACCTTCAGTAGAAAATTCTTTGGCTCTGGAATGAACTGTCACTGTTGACGTTCGACCCTCCTCTATTTCTCAACTACGACTGAATATTGGAAAAGTTCCTAAAATAGCGACCTGCAGACATTCTTGGTGGCCTTGGAGTTAACACCAGCACCCTTCCAGTATAAAGGTACAACAAACAGAAGAACCCTCGGCTACTTCGGTTCGCGCAGCTCACTTCGGCTCGTCCCGACAATACGGGATCAAGGAGTGCGCGGCTGGCTGAGCTGCCGTCACATACCGTATTGCGAGTACCTGCTGCCAGCTGTTCGATTGAGGTTATTCCTTCATTAATGCTGCAAACGCAATGCAATTAAAAGAATGAAAGTAAATGTAAAGTGGCCGAAAGTATTAAGCGTGGAGTTAAATGAAAACACAGTATTTATGATTCCCTAGTTGTAAACTATGTTTTAAAGAAATATACTGTTCCAATAAGCGTACACACACAGAGGCTATAATATCAACAACACGAAATAATGCATCAGGTGTAGAAAACTGCAGGCGACCCTTGGCCATAGACGTCTTCCCTTCCGCTATTATACGCTTCACGAGTGACTTTGAAACACCCGTTGCTTCACAACATTATAATTGAGTTTATGAACGGTTTTCTGTTCTTGTAGGTGAGCAGTTACGTTATAGACTATTTCTCTAGCTTGTTCCCTTAATGGTCGTCCAGACTTCGAAGTAGGAGCCATAACGAAACTCAAATGATACTACAGTATTACTAGAATAGCATGGTACACAACACTATATACATACACATTTAACAATAAAGTACACGCTACACGACAAGGGATTATAGGACTACAATAAAGAAAACGTATATAAAACTGAGAAAACAGTAAGAGCGCGAAAATGGATTAGCAACGAAGCTCTTGTCAGCGCGTCTCTGCAGTGTGCTCGGTACGGAGGCCAGACAGCATGTGACCCCCTCCACCGCTCCTCTGTGACGCCGCACATCCACTCGGAGTGAATGCGCGGGGAAGTGAGCTTTGAGCAGGTTCTTTTGATCGTTGCAGGTTTATAGATGGGCAATAGCCCCAATAGGGTTTTACCCTCCGCCAAGTGTCAGTGACCACCAGGTGTTTATCTCAGTCGCCTTTGGAATGTGTGCTTTTTCCCATTCAAGCTTTGGCTTGTACAAAGCGTGGCTGTCGTGTTCACAAGTTCAAATGTTTAAGAGGTGAATGGAAAATTAAAAAAGTAACCAATACAAAATGCCAATAAATTCTTTTTTTTTTCGCCAGAATAGTTTATTTCAATTTAAAGATACTTATCGTGAAAATTCACGATTAAAATATTGTAATTTTAAAAATTGTTACCATCCTATTTGCAAAGAAATTCCATTTTCTTTTCAATAATAAATTTATCGCGACTGCGATAATCTGTGGTCTCTAGGTATGATCAAGAAATAAGATCCACACATTTGTATGTAACAGTGCTTTTATGATCATCTGCATATGCTAACACTTAGCATACACATACAGCAATAACACTCATCTCTTCACTCATCGTATCACTTTTATAACAAAAGTTATATTTACTGATGACCAGAACATTACTACTTAGTCAGCCGTTAGCTTAATCTATTGTAACATGAGTCAATTAGTGTCTGTGATAAGTTTGATTAGTGAAGATCTGCAATAACACCAATATTTCTTCAAACTCCATTTCATGACTCATGTTCTTAAAACTAGTACATCCATACACAATTTCAACGACATTAAGTGAACAGTATCTCCTGTGGATTTGAAGCACTTCCTCATGTATTCACACTCATTCACAAGTAAAAAATAAATACAGTAACATAGCCCAGTTTGTGCTGTGTACAGCTGATGAACAAGTTGTACAAATTATCATAACTTGGCAAGACATTGCAGGAGGGAAAGAGAGAGAGAGAGAGAGGAGTAATTTTAGGAAGCTCGACGGCATAAGGCCATATTTTTCCGTGGGGTTAAAATCTCGGTGACAACAGGGTGGAATTTCCACCTGAAAAATTACACAGGTCTGCGATGAAATAATTGTTTCAAATGTTTAAAGTGATTCTAATGGTATTTATTGTGCTGAATACAGAAAAAATAGTGAAAAAAATCAATCACCCTTTGTTTACCCACAAATCATATTGATTTTTGTTTTACTTTTTAAGGTTCTCTTTTAACATACGTACAAATTATAACGGAGATATCAAAGACGCTGGGACGTTAACATGATGGCTGACTACTGTTCGATGTTAAAAAGAGAAAATCCTCAGCTCCACAGCAGGAAAAGTACAAAAAGATGTTTTGAAGGAAAAAGAAAACGTTACTACAAAGACTTGTAATAGTGTTGAAATAAAGCCTTATCAACTTTTCTTACTCTATGTTTAAGATTAACCTATGTTTAATGTGGTATGATAACATTGTACATAAATAATACTGATACAAAAATTGCCTTTTTAGGATTTTACACGAAAGTTTTACCTTATTTTGTGGACAAACCTTACGTGATAGAAAAGAAACAATATCATTTCTGAAATCAGCACCAAAAACTACATAAAAATCAATTATCAAAACTAAAACAATTTTCAAAAATATTTTTTTGCAGACCTGTGTTATACATGGCATCCGGAAGGGGGCACCCAGCCTTTAATCCAAAACCAAAATGAGTCACGGGACCCTTATTAATTGAGATAAGCTGTTGAAAGTTTCGTTAGACTTGTTATACAATTAACTTATTCATTTTCCCTCCATACCTAATATTACAGAGATACTGCAACGATCATTTTCAAGTGCTTACAAGAAAGCAAACTTTGAACACAGTAAACAACGAATTACTGGTACCGGTACCACTTGTTCTCAACACAGCACGGTCACACAGTGATGTACCCTCGGATCATACTGTTACGGCTGTGAGTTTGTGTCATCAGTCGCCGCGTGAGTCACAACTGCCCCAGGGCTGGGCTGTGCCCTGCCTCCTGTATTGCGCGCGCCTTATGCAACAGGGCTACTAGGACAAAGGGATAGTCCAGAACATTCGTGACTGGACCAGCGCTGGAAACCTCGAGAAGCCGTGGACTCTGGATGGATCTAGAAGCATTTATTGAGTCACCGGCCGGCTATGTAAGAGTGACCCGTCAAGCAGTGGTGGTTGTTGTGTTTTACGAGCTAGTGCGAGCGATTATCTTGTGCGACAGAAGTGTGGTGACGAAGTGCTGTGCGAGTTACGAAATCCTGTGACATTGTTTCTCCCAGCTTGTGAACAGCGTACATCAAGTGCTCGTAAATAACTGTATTTGTTGTACCTGAGGAAGAGGGGCAGGTAGCTTCTGCCAAGGCCACCGGACTCATTAGGACGGATTAACTTCTGTGGTCTGTTGCAAGTGAAAGGGGCCAAGAGCGCATAAGGAAGAGACTTGAGGAAACTGGAGAAGGCTCCTAATTGCTTGTATTTGCTGATTAGTGTAATTTTCTGGCCACAATAAAGTTAATTATTTCTTTAAGCAGTAATTGGTATTGTGCTTTGTACCCCCACCGTAATCCAGTTAACAAAAGTGCCACTAGGGGGTGGCACGTAACAACTGGTGTCAGAAGCCGGATTACGAACTCAAGCACAACACCTGACGGTCCTGGTTTCAAAACCCGAGCAGGTCATTTTCTCTAATTTTCCTGTGAGTGCATGCCCTTTACAAGACAAACAACTAAAATGGAGGAGAAATTGGCAGCACTGCTAGAAAAGTTAAATGGCATGGAAACCAAGATGGAGGACGGCCAGAAGAATTTAACCAAGGACCTAACTGCCAAAATGGAAGACGGCCAGAAGAAGATGGAGGATGGCCAGAAGAAGTTAGCAGAGGACCTGAAGGACAGCCAAAATAAGTTAGCAGAGGACCTAACTTCCAAATTAGAAGAAGGCCAAAATAAGTTAGCGGAGGACCTGAAGCAGATGGAAGACAGCCAGAATAAGTTAGCAGAGGACCTAACCGCCAAATTTCTGGATGGCCAGAAAAATCTGGAAGAGTGTCTGCTGACGAAATTAGAGGAGAGCCAAAGGAAATTAGAACAGGGCCTACGTGAGGAAGTCGCGGCAGTGGAGGAGAAGTTCAACACCTTGCAAGTGGAAGTTGCCGAGCTGCGCCAACGCCCGCTGATGGGGGTGGAGGAGAAATTCAACGCCTTGCAAGTGGAAGTTGCCGAGCTGTGCCAACGACCGCTGATAGGGGTGGAAGAGAGATTCAACGCTCTACAAAAGGAATTTGCTGAGCTGCGCCGACTCCCGCCGACAGGGATGGAAGATAGATTCAAAGCCCTATAAGAGGAAGTCGCCGAGCTGCGCCGACGCCCGCCGACCGGGGTGGATGAGAGAGTCAAAGCACTACAAGAGGAAGTTGCCGAGCTGCGCCAACGCCCGCCCACCGTTACACCGGGAATATCAGGAACGGGACATAGCAGAGTGACGCCCCCAACCTTCGACGGAAAGATCCCGTGGAGCACCTACTTACGTCAGTTCGAGGCGGCCTGTTCCATAAATAACTGGAACAACACAGAAAAGGCTACAGGTCTCATTGTAGCGCTGAGAGGTGACGCCCTTAACGTCCTTCAGGCCATCCCGACTGGATCCCAGGACTACGCTTCACTGATCGCCCATATGGAGTCCCGATATGGAGATAGCCATCTTCAGCAGGCCTACCAGATGCAGCTCCGGACCCGGGTACAGAAGAACGCGGAAACCCTGCAGGAGTTCGAGATGGACATCGCACGCCTCGTAAGGCTTGCCTACCCAACAGCGCCGGCCGACTTTCTGGAGCAGATAGCGACGCAGACCTTCACCGACGGGCTACGGGACTCGGACACTCAACAGGCGCTGCGACTCGCGCGCAATAAGACCCTGGCAGATGCGCTGAGCCACGCACTTGAATTCGAGACGGCAAAACAGGCATCCAGAATGCACGCGCGGGTGCGTCAAGTGGACGTCGATGAACCAGCAAAAACCAACGAGACCAAGCCCCTGGCCGACGAATTGATGGAGGCGCTAAGCCGTTTCTTCGATAGTCGCGGCACCACCAGCAACGACACAGCCGGAAGACAACCGGAGAGGCGGCCTGGAAGAGGACTACCGACCTGCTGGGCCTGCGGTAAGAAAGGCCACCTGAGCAAGGACTGCGGTGATCGCCGCCGCCGAGGGTATCCGACGGGAAATCAGTCGTCTGAAAACCGCGCGGCCCAGGGAAACGAGTATTAGCCAGCCTTGGGGGGCAAAGGTTGGCTTGTGACAGTCATCAAGCCCCGGCAGTCCAAGTGCGTGTGACGAAGTTACGGAGGGACAATAGCAGCCTGATGGTCGACGGAGTCATCAACGGAGTGAGCTGGCCCATGCTGATCGACACGGGAGCATCGAGGACCATCGTCAATCCCACTGTGATCCCGAAGTGGAGAGTGCAACCCACACAAAGGAACCTCCAGCTAATAACCGCGACCGGAGAGACCGCACCGGTACATGGCGAAGCATCACTGGAGTTCGTCATTGGTCGACGGGTGATAAAGCATTCAGTGCTTGTGGCTGACGTATCAAACGAAGTGATCATCGGACTGGACCAGAACAACATCATCTTGGACCTGAGTACCAACACTCTGCACTTCGGAGGTGAGGAACTTGCTTTGCAACCAGCACACGAGGCCGTCACCGCACGACGAGTAAGGCTGAGAGAGGACGTCATCGTTCCTGCCAGGACGGAGGTCAGCGCCGCCGTAATTGTCGACGGAACTGCTGAGGGAGTGGCGACTGTCATCGAGCCAAAATATGAGGACATCCAGACAAAAGGATTGCTAGTTGCCAAGACCCTCATCAACACGACGTCTCGGCGGTACGTCCGCCTGTCCAACCTGAACGACTACGACATTACGGTTCACCGGGACACCAACCTAGGAGTCTGCGAGCCCGTTACCTGGATTGCCCGCATCACCGACACGACGGACGGACACCTGCAGACGGACAACCGAAGAAGACGCACACTGCCAGAAGAACTACAGAAGCTGTACCAAGGATCCCAGGACCATTTAGACGAGGAACAATCACGCCAACTTCAGGACCTGCTACGCGAATTCCAGGATGTCTTCTCCGTGGGGAGCAAAGACTTCGGCAGGACAAGCTTGGTCCAGCACAGAATCGACGTTGGGGACAGCGCACCGATTAGGGCCCCATTCCGACGTGTCCCGCTCGCCAAGCAAGCCGAAGTCGACCGGATGGTAGAAGAGATGAAGGAGCAAGGGGTGATCGAGCCATCACATAGTCCTTGGAGTTCTCCGGTCGTGCTTGTGAAGAAGAAGGACGGTTCCACCAGGTTCTGCGTGGACTACAGGCGGGTGAACGACGTCACGAAGAAGGACAGCTACCCTCTACCCCGGATCGACGACACGCTGGACACCATATCAGGGTCAAGATGGTTCTCCACCTTGGATTTGAAGAGTGGCTACTGGCAGGTGGAGGTCCACCCTAAGGACCGCGAGAAAACGGCGTTCTCTGTGGGCAGCGGGCTCTGGCAGTTCACCGTCATGCCATTCGGTCTGTGCAACGCCCCTGCGACCTTCGAAAGGCTAATGGAGTCCATTCTGAGGGGACTACACTGGAAGACCTGCCTGGTCTACCTAGACGACGTCATCGTACTGGGGAGAAGCTTCGAGGAGCACTACAGCAACCTGAAGGAGATCTTGTTGAAGCTACGGGCTGCCCAGCTGAAGTTGAGCCCCAAGAAGTGTCAGCTCTTCCAGAAGCGGGTCCAGTACCTTGGGCATATCGTCTCCGAGGAAGGGGTGCGCACCGACCCAGAGAAGACCGCAGCTGTGAGGGAGTGGCCAGTCCCGAAGGACAAGTCCCAACTACGAAGCTTCCTGGGACTCTGCACTTATTACCGTCGCTTCGTGAGAGGATTCGCCGACATCGCCAAACCTTTACATCGACTGACTGAGAAGGACCAACTCTTCACGTGGACAGCAGAATGCCACAGTGCCTTCGAACAACTCAAGCAAGCTCTGTGCACCGCGCCTATTCTGGCCTACCCCAGACCGGGAACAAGGTTCATCGTCGATACCGATGCCAGTGACTTTGGCATAGGGGGAATCCTGTCGCAAGTAGTGGACGGCGAGGAGAGAGTAGTGGCCTACTTCAGCAAGGCCTTGTCAAAGCCAGAAAGGAACTACTGCGTCACCAGGAAGGAGCTGCTCGCCATCGTGAAGACCATTGAACACTTCCACAAGTATCTGTACGGGCAAGAATTTCTCATCAGGACCGACCATGCATCCCTGCGGTGGCTCCTGAACTTCAAGCAGCCCGAGGGTCAACTCGCGCGGTGGTTAGAGAGGCTTCAACAGTTCAACTTTGAGATTCAGCACAGGAAAGGCCAACTGCATTCTAACGCCGACGCCCTGTCACGAAGACCGTGCCCCGAAGACTGCACCTTCTGTGCCCGAAGGGAGGAGAACACCGGGATACAGTGCCGAAGGACTACCGTGGAACTTCAAGGGAGCTGGAGCCGCGAATCTTTCACGCGGGCGCAAGCGGAAGATGATGACCTGGGACTGATAGCCGAATGGAAGAGGGCCTGTGTCCCCAGACCCGGGTGGAACATTGTGAGTGACTGCAGCCCAAAGTTTAAGTCCTACTGGGCACAGTGGGACTCGCTGATTGTAAGGGATGGCCTCATCTGCCGTACCTGGGAGAGCACCGACGGGAAGACATCTCGGGAACAAGTCGTCGTTCCAAAAGCTATGACGGAGGAATTCCTGAAGGAAGTTCATGGAGGATCATCTGGTGGACAGCTAGGGATAAAGAAGACCCTGGAGAAGCTGAGAGAGCGGTTCTACTGGATCGGATGCCGAGCAGACGTGGAGAACCACTGCGCGAGGTGCCACGATTGCGCAGCCAGCAAGGGCCCAGGACGAAGACGACGGGGTCCACTGAAGACCTACAACGTGGGCGGCCCCATGGAGAGAGTGGCCATAGATTTTGCTGGGCCATTCCCGTTAAGCGAGGCAGGGAACCGCTACATATTAGTCGTCAGCGACTACTTTACCAAATGGCCGGAGGCGTATGCGCTCCCTAACCAAGAAGCCGCGACGATCGCAGAGACCCTGGTGAAGGAATTCGTCAGCCGGTACGGAGTACCCCTGGAGCTGCACTCCGACCAAGGGAGGAACTTCGAGTCGCAGGTGTTCCAGAACCTATGCCAGCTGCTGGGGATCCGGAAGACAAGGACAACGCCGCTACACCCTCAGTCCGACGGGATGGTAGAGCGATTCAATCGCACCGTCGAGAACCATCTCCGAATAGTCGTCAGCGAGCACCAGAGGGATTGGGACAAGCATCTTCCACTATTTCTCCTGGCCTACCGCGCCGCCGTGCATGAAGCCACCGGGTGCACACCAGCCCGGGCCATGTTTGGGAGGGAGCTCCGTCTACCTGTCGATCTTGCCTTCGGCCGACCTGGGAATGATCCGATCCCGGTAAGCCAGTATTGTCAAGAACTGGTCGACCAACTGGAGGACGTACACGCATTCGCGAGGAGGAAACTGCGGATCGAGACCGACCGAATGAAGACCCGATACGACCAGCAGACGGATGCCGGCGGATTCCACGAGGACGACCTGGTCTGGCTCTTCAACCCATTACGGAAGAAAGGCATGTCATCCAAACTGCAGAAGTCCTGGGAGGGCCCGTACCGAGTCGTGAAACGGATCAACGATGTCGTCTACAGGATCCAGCGGAGCCCGAGGGCGAAGATGAAGATCGTGCATCGAGATCGCCTGGCAGCCTACGGAGGGACACAGACGGACCAATGATTGATCGGGACGATCAGCCTTTTTAGGAAGGGGGTGGTGTTACGGCTGTGAGTTTGTGTCATCAGTCGCCGCGTGAGTCACAACTGCCCCAGGGCTGGGCTGTGCCCTGCCTCCTGTATTGCGCGCGCCTTATGCAACAGGGCTACTAGGACAAAGGGATAGTCCAGAACATTCGTGACTGGACCAGCGCTGGAAACCTCGAGAAGCCGTGGACTCTGGATGGATCTAGAAGCATTTATTGAGTCACCGGCCGGCTATATAAGAGTGACCCGTCAAGCAGTGGTGGTTGTTGTGTTTTACGAGCTAGTGCGAGCGATTATCTTGTGCGACAGAAGTGTGGTGACGAAGTGCTGTGCGAGTTACGAAATCCTGTGACATTGTTTCTCCCAGCTTGTGAACAGCGTACATCAAGTGCTCGTAAATAACTGTATTTGTTGTACCTGAGGAAGAGGGGCAGGTAGCTTCTGCCAAGGCCACCGGACTCATTAGGACGGATTAACTTCTGTGGTCTGTTGCAAGTGAAAGGGGCCAAGAGCGCATAAGGAAGAGACTTGAGGAAACTGGAGAAGGCTCCTAATTGCTTGTATTTGCTGATTAGTGTAATTTTCTGGCCACAATAAAGTTAATTATTTCTTTAAGCAGTAATTGGTGTTGTGCTTTGTACCCCCACCGTAATCCAGTTAACAAAAGTGCCACTAGGGGGTGGCACGTAACAATACATAGGTTTAACACACTGAGACTTGTAGAGGGAAAGAAATCCTTTCTTTTGATTCACTTCAGTTCATTTGAGTTTCACAACAACTTCAACATTATAGAAGAGTAGGTACAGACTGTTAACTTACAGAAATTCAATTATTTACATAATTCACATGCTCCTCTTCACTTGAAACAGTCTGTTGAACAAGTTGGTGGGCCCCGTTAGGTTCCAACAGTTATTTCAACTTCAACTAAGCAAACATCATAGAAAAATAAATGCTGTTGCATGACATATTCATGGATTACTCCTAAAACCTTGTAAGTACTCTTTAAATGAAACAGGTAAAAGAAACTGTCTACCTATTATCACAGTTACTGCAGATTTTATGGTGATTACATTCTACAACAAACATAAAGGTTCATATTAATAATGGATTTTTATGATCGAATGATGTTTAAATCCATTTCATACTACTCCAATCTCTTAGGACAATAGACGTAGAAGATATTAAAAGGAAAGGAAGCTTGTAGTCTTACATGATCGTTAGTCTTGTGATCATGAGCCACGGGACCTCCAATTTTATGTGGAATCCGAACCACAGGATGTGATATTTCACTTCGCAAACCTCACGAGAGTTGACCAGGAATCAAACCTGGTCCGCCTTGGTGAGAGGCAAGCAGCTTGGCCACTGCACCGCCCGTACGAATCGCATGTAAATAACAAGTACACATAATAACGCATAATCAAAGTAAAATCATTGTCCCAGAAGGTTGAAAATGTCCTCCACCTGCATTTACACATTTCTGGCATCGTCTAAGGGAATTTTCATCCCACGCAATAGTTCATCTGTCGAGATAGCCTCAATGTATCTTGTGATATTTAGTTTGAGTTCATCTAGAGCAGCGGTTCCCAACCTTTTTCTCCTCCTGTACCCCTTAATACATATTTGTCTAAAATAGTACCCCCTAGAAAGTAAACTTCTAAAACGTATAATATTTTACGGGCAATATGTAGCCTACATAACTTAATAAATACATTAATTATAAAAAAATAACTTACAACTATTTATAACTTTTTTTTTGAATACAGTATAACTAATATTTTTAATTTATTATTTGTTTGCTGTTAGTATGCATTTCATTAAAAAAATGCTAAATATAATTTTCAATTATACGTTTATTTACTTGTGCAAATGAAGACTTATAAACATTTAGGTGAGGAAAATAAACAATTACAGTACGGTACATACGATTTTTTAATTTTGATTTTATATAAAACCAATTAATTCTAACGATTAGTTTGGCAAAAAGAATAGACAATTCAAGACAATAGCAGTGCAGCGGTGAAAGTGACTGGGGTTTGGGTAGGATGGGTTGTCCACGGAGAGCATTGACCTTAATGTGCATGAATAAGATGGCACTGCACGCCGGTACATTACGAATGACACGTACGATGGGAACATGGCGCCCGCCATTACCGTTTATTTTTGGCATAGGCCTACCCCTAACCGGTTCGTTGCGTACCACCAAGGGGGCTTACACCAGGCTGGGAACCGCTGATCTAGAGTGTAAGGGTTTGTTGCATAAACCTCATTTTGCAATTTTCCCCATCAATAAAAATTGAAGCAATAGGCTTTAACACTTATTAATAACACGTTATAAAATTTTGAAAAACAACCACGTACACACGTTATAAACTTATAACTTAAAATAGGCTATACACGAAATAACGAAGTCAAGTCCTGCGTCGCAACCGTCTCAGCTCCGCGTTGCCATGTGCTCGGCCTCCTTCCTGCAGCGCTGCGCCGGCCCCACTTTGAGTGAAAGACCCTGTATATTTTTAATGAGACCTCAGAAGATGTAAACTGTTACATTTTTATACACATTTCATGCAGTTCCTTGCTCAATTACATCCAAATAGGCCTATTGATCCCGTGGTGGCCAGTGAAGTCGCAAGAAGCGTTTCAAAATGCAAGGCTTCGTTGTATGGCAATGGATAACCATTTAGTGTCGAAAATTTACACCAGAGGCTTGTTTCATAAAACTGACTGATAATATTAGCTAATAATATTAGTTAGCCAAATACTGTTTCATAAAGAATCATGAACACTGATAAAATGTCTACCCATTTTATTAGTGGGCTCAGTCTTCGTATCAGCATTTAAATAAAAATTAATAAAAAATTACGAGCCTTACAGTAGTCGCATATGATGTGTAACATCTGACATGTTATTCGAATAATTCCATATTACTTACTCGCATTTCTTAAAGAATGAACTCATAGTGCTACCTTGTGCCAGCAAACATGAAAGGATTCTCCAATGCATCTGCAGTAGTGACATATACCTGCAACTGTATGCGGGAGCAATCCACTGCCTACTTGATGCGAGCTGCCATTTATACCAGACACGTCTAGCGAGCGGAAAGTCTTGCTCCAGTGCGCATGCGTCAGTGTTGAACAACCAAAACTTTAATCTCCTTGGCCAAAGTAACCGGAAGCCGCTACCTATCCTCTTTGGGAAGCCGCTTTTTCAAATCAAATATGGCGTGGTAAATTTTTGGTCTGGTGATTTGAAGCGATAAAGCATTCGCAAATTTTTCAGGATGGAAACGGTGATTGAGACTGGCATATATAGCAATCTATAAATTGCATTAAGTCGCCAAATTGAACTTCTTTGATGTGACGGTTCATCGTTTTCCACAATGATGTAGGCTACTGTGTATTGAAATTGTGGCGATGAAGCTTTCAGTAATATTTTACTACGGTAAAATAATTAAACTTTCGATGGAAATGCAATTTTGGTCAGACAATTTATGATTAGGTTACACTTGTACATAGGCTACTGTATCTATTAAATCGGTAGCGATTTTTCTGACAAAGAAATTCGCTCATGGAGCGATACCTCCAATACGGTTTCAATAAATCTCTTCACTTTAAAGTATTTGCTGCTATACAGTATATACTGTAGATATTATGTAGTGGTTTAGTTATGTAATCTTCGATGCCATTGTTTAGAACCATTTTATACTGTGATACCGTACCTGATTGAGATGGGTTAGGATATGCTGAAGATGTGGTTTTAAGGAATGTAACAAGGAGCTCATCTGTCCTTAAATGTCGGAGATGACTGTAATGCTAGATACACGGGTAACCGGTACTTAAAACTTTTGAGATAAGTATTAGGCATCATTCTAGATTTTGGGCTAGAAAATGGTTTGCTATGGAGACATTTGGAAAGGAGTAGGGTGCAGTAGTACCTGTAATAAGAAAGTTCTGAAAAGAGTGATATGTTGTATAGGCCTACAATGTAGTTGCAAGTGGAGTCCTGTTGTAAATTCTGACCAGTTTTGCTCGTGCATTGAAAGTATTATAAAAAGGTATCTCTCTAGCCATTTATTTCATCATTACAGTGCAGCATTGTGTGTGAAATGGAACAACATGCAATAGAGAATATAATGCCCCAATAAAGAAACCCTTATTCCCTTCATTTCACACCATGTCCTGTACAGTACCAATATTTCTGTCTTGCAGAAAGTCACCAAATACCAGGTTTATTAAAAATTGTTGCATTTGTATATTTTGCGAAAATTAAAATAGTAATTGTGTACACCATGACAACAACAGGCTGAAGTACACAAACTGATGTGTAGATAGCTCTTGAGATTGTGATTAATGAATTTGATGCTTGGAAGTGTATGAAAGACTGCGATTATTACTTCATTGTGTAAACCTAACAGATTTGAGGTGAAAGGAGGAGAATAAGGTACTGCTGTACTCCTGGGAGAGAGATTAATGTGGAGTACAGTTACAGTAGGAACTGGTGTGAACATTTCTGTAACAAGCAAAGTGAATGTTCCTCCACCGTACAGTTGTGCTGCATCACGTGGACTCTCCTGCATACGAAACTCATTGTGTGCCCATGTGCCATCGAGTAATAATTACAGTCTTCGTTATTTCCTATATACCTCCATGTTGTCAAGTCAATACACTTAAATGGCTTTCAATTAAGTAAATGGTCACATGCTTGTCATGATCTCTAGTAGTTTCGTTCAGTTACACTGTACGGGTTCATGGTAAGTAATTGAAGAGATGAAATCTACTTTAAATACTGTGTTTCAATTGGCCATGGTCTTGTAGGTACAAGGGAAATTTTTTATTGGCAATTACGACATAAAACTAGGGTGGCATGAACTATGTTACAATTATGTGTTTCTTGTTCTAGAGAATGCATAAAAGAAGAAAAACACCAGGTCTTACAAAAATTTCTAATAATGAGTTTTAATGGCAAATTTAGAAGTGGTTTCACAAACAATAGCCTACTATATACCTTGGAACTGTCATGTACAAAAATAGTTATGAAAATGAAAATCCACAGCCTGCTTCCAGTCTCCGACCGGGTCAGGAATGGAATGAATGAAGCCCCGTATAGCGGCGAGGATATGAACCGTGCCAGCTGCCGAGGCCTGATGCACTCCTCTGGGGCAATGATTAAATGAATGACAGATTAAATGAAATGATAGTGGAGAGTGTTGCTGGAATGAAATTTTGACAGGGAAAACCAGAGTACCCGGAGAAAAACCTGTCTGCCTCCGTTTTGTCCAGCACAGATCTCACATGGAGTGACCGGGATTTGAACCACGGACCCAGCGGTGAGAGGTCGGCGTGCTGCCGCCTAAGCCACGGATGCTACAAAAATAGTTATATATAATAATAATAAATGCACACTTTTTATTTAGATCGTAGGCTTTCGCGGCCGGTGTCAAGTTTATCATCTTGGCTTACAGGATTGAGCCGCGTCGCATATCAGTTATTATTTCCCGACGTTTCGGCTGACATTGCAGCAGCCTTAATCATGGGTAGGTACGAGTTGGTGTCCGTACTCAAACTAACGGTTGTTGCCAGTCAGATGTGCTTGCTTGCCCTGCGTTGACGTCACGCTGCTCGCTGATTGGTCCCCGCCCCTGGCAGTCGCGCGCTAGAAGAACTTTTCCAGATGTTGCTGAGTTTCAACCCATCTTCGCGATTGAAATTATTGGGATGCTTCACGACCTCTATTGCCTCTCTAATTAACCTGTTTTGGTATCCGGGAATTTTAGCAACAGTTTCGGCCTTATCAAATTCGATGGCGTGTCTCGTGACGTCAGCATGTTCAGCTATTGCAGATCTGTAGTTTATCTGTTTCGTGTCCCGATTGTGCTCTGAAATCCTCATGGAAACGCGTCTTTTTGTTTGCCCTATGTAAACCTGTCCACAGGAGCAAGGCACTTTGTAAACTCCTGCGTCCTGGTTTGGCAGCTTTATCTCGTTTGATTTACGCACCACTTGCGTCAGCTTGTTAATAGGATGCATCACAGTAGTAACATCGTGTTTCTTGAGCAGCCTGGAGATTCTATCTGTCAACCCCTGTACGTACGGCAGAAAGGCTTTATGGTGGGGCCTATCTTTGTTCTTTTTGCCAGTTCTTCGGCTTTGTTCTACCTTCCGTGTGGCCCTATTTATTTGTCATTTGCTGTAGCCATTAGCTAGGAGCGTGTTCCTAACATGTTTCTTTTCTTCATTCACGCTATCCTTATCGCAAATGTGGTTGGCTCTGGTGAGGAGTGTTCTAGCTACCATTTCTTTCTGCGATGGAGGATGATTTGAGTTAGCATGTAGGTACCGATCTGTGTGAGTATCTTTCCTATAGACCCTGTGTCCGAGTGTGTTATCTGTTCGTTTATAGAGCAGAACGTCTAAGAAGGCCAGCTGATTATTTTCTTCTACTTCCATTGTGAAGTTGATGCTCGGATGTCTGGAGCACATGAAGTCTAGAAAGTCCTGAAGTGTGGTGCGTCCATGTTCCCATATCAAAACGACGTCGTCTACGTATCTGAACCAACACTTAGGCTTCAATGGGCTCTCCTTGATCGCTTCTTCTTCGAAGTTAGCCATAAACACGTTAGCCAGTAATGGAGAGAGGGGGGAACCCATGGCTGCTCCCTCCGTTTGCTGAAACATCTGCCCATTGAATACGAAGACTGTGGAGTTAACGCAGTGTTCAGCTAACTCCACTAAGTCCGTTGGACCTCCTGTGGCTGTAAGTATTTCCCTGATTAACTGTATGGCGTCAGGTACAGGCACCCTGGTAAATAGGGACTCCACATCAAAGCTTGACAGTAGATCACCGTCACTCAGGCTTATACTCGCTATGATATCAGTAAAGTGCTGCGAGTTTTTCACGTGAGAGGCTGGCGGAGGGAATAATGGCTGCAGTACCTGGTTAATTAGAGAGGTCGTGAAGCATCTCAATAATTTCAATCGCGAAGATGGGTTGAAACTCAGCAACATCTGGAAAGTTCTACTAGCGCGCGACTGCCAGGGGCGGGGACCAATCAGCGAGCAGCGTGACGTCAACGTAGGGCAAGCAAGCACACCTGACTGGCAACAACCGTTAGTTTGAGTACGGACACCAACTCGTACCTACCCATGATTAAGGCTGCTGCAATGTCAGCCGAAACGTCGGGAAATAATAACTGACATGCGACGCGGCTCAATCCTGTAAGCCAAGATGATACACTTTTTATTGTTGTTTTTTCAATATTGTTGCTTATATTTCACTCACTTCTATACATCACCAATATGAAAAAATATCATGATTATGCTGACACTTTCGTCCAGTGGAACAAACTAACACTCAATATCTAGTGTCCACCTCTGATCGTAATCACAGCCACCATTCTCTGGGCCATCATTTGAGTTAGGGCTCTGATATTTCTCTGCTGAAGTTAATCCCAATCCACTTGAAATGCTGCCTGCAGATCACATAATGCCTCTGGAAGCACATCTTGAACTCGGATGCGTATTGCCAACCTATCCCAAAGATCCTCTATGAGGGTTTAAGTTGTGACTGTGAGCTGGCTAAGCACTGTAATACATATTGTGCTGCAGTGGACAAGTATTGTCATGCATGAACACGAATCCATCTCACTGAGGCTGTCATTTTCAATGAAAACCAGTCTATCTGATCCTATATGGCAATGCCGCCCCACATCATCATGGAGCCCTTATGGATACTGTGCACTTTGTAAATCACTCTCCAGAGTTATCTCCAGACATACTCCTTACCATCTGGAGATTTCAGGGAGAACCTGAGCTCTTCAAAGAACAGTACACGGCTCCATTGTGCGTGCTGACAAGCAAACTGAAGTTGGGTGACTCTGTATTCTCTGTCAGATCAGGTCCCATACCAGTTCACCTTGATTGAATACTTTGTTCTCTGAGGTGTTGTTGAACTGTCCTCTTATTTACATTTACATCCCACACCTCCTGCATTCGATTCCAAGCCTCATCCGCGGTAGTAATGATCTCTTGATGGCTCTGGCAATGCCTGCAGAGCTCAGAGGCATTGTTTCAACTGAAATGAAGGGTGTCTGCTATTCATTTCCAAAAGGTTGGAAGGGAGGCTATGTTTATCGGGGTGGGGAGTATGTAACCATCACTTTATGCAGTAATGATATAATTAATTAACTGTAAAACCACTGTGTTTAACAGCAATGCAAATGCTTGTTAGTTTTTCATGATGGAACAATTTGGGGATTATCCTAGATGCATGAAACAGACAGAGAGTGAACATAATATACTGTATTTCCTTGACAGAACAGTAATGAGTAACCTTTAAACAATGCCAGCCCAAGAGATTTTTCTTTGCTTAATTTAGCAACTCCTGGATTCTTGAATGTGTGTGGAATTTATCTGATAACCTGGGTTATTATAGTGACATTACTAGAGCTCAGAAGAATGCTAGGTAGGGAAATGTACAGTAGCTAGCGATAACATTGTGATATATCTTCCGAACAGTGTCCACTCGTCCTTCTGAGTGCACAACGGGCCGATATATATTCTGCCGTGAAGGAAGCAGGTTGCCATAGCAATATATATACATATATATATATATATATATATATATATATATATATATTAGCGTGTGTCGTTTAGTGCCGGGAGTGTCCGAGGACATGGCCGGGTCACCAGAGGCTGTAGCTGCTTCTATGCGGACACCCATGGGGTGAGCTACAAGTACCGCCGCGTGTGGAGTGTTGTCTGGGGAGGAAAGTTTAAATGTAAGGACGAGGAGTTGGAAGGTAGCGGCTGTGGCCTAAAGTTAGGTACCAACTCCGGCATTTGCCTGGAAGGAAGATGGGAAACCACAGAAGACCATCTTCAAGGTTGCTGGCGGCGGGATTCGAACCTCCTCGCCTCCCGGATGTGAGCGACAGCCTACAGCCACGTCGTAACGACCGCGGCTAACTCACCCGCCATAGCAATGAATGACTGTATGTCATTGTCCTCCACCTCACCACATGCTCGCATTCTTCTGAGCTCTGTACAGTATTTGTAACTAGGAGTTAAGTTGGGAAGGAATCAGCTGCGATCTGAATTTACTTTGGGAAACTACGGATAACCACTTCTACAATGACCGAGAATAGGATATGAATCCACTACTCACTCACCTGTCCTCTCAACTGTCCTCTAGAAGCTTGCAAACCTCATACTAGAATTAAAATTCATGACAGAGCTGGGAATTAAACCTAGGCCACCATCATAGAAATCTATTAGCCATGGCCAATTGCCAAATTACTGGAATTCACTATTCCATTCAAATCAAGCAAACTATAGTCATATTGCCCTCAACAATCCCTAATTGAGATTTTACATTATAACCGATAGCTCCCCAGACCAGAATGCCCCGAGTTGGTTCTGTGCCTCTCGACAATAATGTCAGGGCACCTCTCTCTTCGTATGTTGTCGCACACGATTGTGGCAATCAATGCGAGAAAGACAGAGGAACAATTCATCACTAATGATGACATTATGCCATTTGTCAACCCACACTGATATTCTCAAGTAATTTTATGATTAGGGGAGACCGGGGCACCATGAGCCACTAAAATGTACACCCTCACAAGTTATTTTAAATATAGCATTATCTGTGTAGTTTTTGTTTTATAATTAATGGATCATCTATATTTTAAAATTCATTGTATACATTAGTTAAATATTGCTTGGTTTTTCAGAAAGGAGGAAAAGTACATTTCTTAATGAATGACTCATGGTGCCCCATCCCTGGGGTACTATGAGCCAGTCAGTGGGGCACAATGGGTCGTACAGGCAAGAAGTAGGTTTGGTCAAGAAATGTCCATAAAGGAAGTTGAAAAGGAAATTTAATACAATCCAAGCATTTTTGCTGAATATAGAAGAACATTATTATAACAGAAGTAATAAGAAACACATAAATAAAGGATAACTACAAATGAAATCATAAAACACATGATTAGAACATAACTACAAAAAAGTAAGAAAGACGTTATTAAAACTGTATTGGTCACTGAAAGGTCGAGAAATGATCATTGATATGGAATACAAAACTTGTGACATGTGAATTTAGAATAAGAGCTGTCTTTCTAGCGCATATTGAATGAACTTAATTTTACAGGGAATTTCACGAATGATCTTTGACGATGAGTTTCTTTATCACACTCATCAGGAGTGGGCAGGACAAATAAGATATCACAACGTCCCACTGTTGAAATGTCATCTTCTTGAGGAAAAACAAATTTTTCACGTGATTGTTTTGAACATCTCATAAACATTACTTCATACTCTTTCCTTTCATTAGATTCAATAATGACCCTCAATATCTTCCCAACATAATGCGTTTTACTTTTTTTATCCCTAAACTCAACCAGCACATAGTTACCATATCTTTTTCAGGTTCTTTCTCAGGAATCGTATAAGATTCATCCCCCTCATCATCAGCGTCATCATCATCGCTCTTGCTATCCAGAGACTCTACTTCTCCAGTGTCACTCTCCGAGGAATCATGTTCATTGCGAAAGAGCCTTTTTTTTGCAGTTGGTCTTCTCCTCTGTTTCTGTTTCTTATTTTCCCTTTCTTGTTGTTTCCTTCTTTTTCTATCAAATTTTGTTTCTCTGGAGTATCAGTCAAAATTTTGCTGCTTCCCTGCTGCCTACGTTTTCTTGTGCCGAACTGAAGTTCTGCCTTTGGGTAGCCTCTAATTTCTGCAGGATTTTTGAACTGCCTTGGAACTTCATTAGTTAGCTCCATTTCAAGTGCTGGTGTCTTTGAATCTTCAGCTACTGTCCCCCTCAGTAGAATACATAATGGGTCTTCTAGTAGAGAAGGAGTAGGTTGTGATGGACCAGCTATGTTTTCAATTTCCTGTGTCATTTCACTTGGTGGAAAGGGCTGCTCTGAAACTGAACTTGGGAGGAAGTCATCATCACTAAAAACATGTGAGTCATAAGGGAATATACCAGTCTTCCTAAAAGCATTGGTGATGTTGCTTGGTGTCATAGCACGTGGAAGGGCTGTGCCAACAAAGTCGCCTACTTCATAAATTGACACAGTTTTCCCTGGATGACTCAACATCCATGAATCAATGGCAGAATTGTGGAACTTCTGAAATGGGCCATATAGTCCAACATCAAGAGGTTGCATCCGGTGAGATAAATGTGGTGGAAGTGTCAAAATATGGACCCCATTTGCTTTAGCTAACTCAAATACCTCCAAACTGATGTGACTCTCATGATTGTCATATATTAAAAGAGATGGGTTTTCCTTTGTGCTGTAAGAGTATTTTATAAAATGTTCCATTGTTCTGGCAAAGAGTTCGCTGGTCATCCAGCCTGATGGTCTGGCAAAACCCAAGGAGTTGGGCGGAGTGCCAATCAGCATATGATATCTGAAATTCACCCGAGGAAATATTAATACGGGTGGCAAATAGCTTCCATCAGCACGGATAATACAGCAAGTTGTAATTAGAGTGCCCTTTTCCATGCTTTTGACTTTGCACACAGCTTTGGAACCTTTCTCAGCAATTATTTTGCCACTGTTTTGTACTGTCATAGTTTTCGTTTCATCCAAGTTAAATATTCGTGAAGGATCCCCAAGTTGTGGCTCCTTATTCAATAATGTTTTGTAGTTAGAAAAAATGCCTGCACATTATGACGATTGAATGCAGTAGCACGAGCAAGACTACATTCTTCCGGAGACCGAAGTGACAAATCCTTGTGCCTTTTAAAAAATCCCGCCAACCAGTCTTCCCCAGCCATTTGTTTCTCAAGCCATGAATCCGGACATTTAACATCATTAACAATGGCAGTTTCATAGGCCAGCTTGCGGCAGTCTTTTGTTATTAATCCATAAACATTTTGCAACACAATTTCAAATAATCAACAATTAAACGTTCTTGATCATCACTAAAAACTTTTCGGTGACAGTAGTTTGGTTTTAGTTCAAATTCCACACCAGGTTGTGAGTTCATTAAGTTTATTTTGCGTCTAAGAGTCTCTCTTTTGATTCCACATTCATCAGCTGCACTTCTAATACTCCTTCCTCCAGCTACTAAATCTATTGCCCTCCGGAGATCATCTTTTTCATACATCCCCTTGGTAGACTTTCTTTGATATTTTCGAACCATGATCTGAAACGAGACTGCAAACAACCTGTATTGGGTTGACGAGTTTATCATGAATATTTACTGTGTGACCTATGGTGCCCCATTATTGGATGACCCATCATGCCCCGTATGGCATATAAAATAGGAACTGATGAAATATAACCTAAAAATAAATTATAAATGATTACCTCTAATGCAGTAAGATGAGAAAAGAAGTGTTGAAACTTGATTCACACTTTCAGTAAATGTTTCTTCAACCATAAAAGCAACATTAAAACATTTTGTATGGAACAAAAAATTACTTTCACACCTCAATAAGCATTAATGTTCCATATATCAAAACTCCATGCATAAAGATCACTGCCACCTAGATACAATGAATACCCATCAAGAAGAGAGGCATATGATACCAGAGGTACCAACCCCAATATTCAAAAAATGGCTAAAAACGTAATGACCCATGGTGCCCCATGACTCATGGTGCCCCGGTCTCCCCTACCCATTTCGACCGTCACGTGGTCATCTGATCACTAGCGTTGAAGTTTGAGATTGTACAATTATTTAGAAATATGTTTAGCTTGTCTAGTTAATGTTAGTGTTTATGATTTGCAGAGAATCACATTGTATGAAAAAGTTAGTTTATTCTATGATGTGTAAGTTAGTCAAGTGTGAACACCTGTGTGACAACATTGCTTTTCCTTCCAGCACTTCAGAAAATATTATAAATACTTAAAGAAGACCAATCACTGGATATCCCAAAAAAAAAGGCTATTCAGCCAAGTGTATACAACTGAAAATATCTCTTCTAACTGGTTGACATCAACTTTTAATACCATTCCAAAGAAAGCAGCAGCAAAACCTTGTGGGGATTATAGAATCATAAGCTTAATGAGTCATGTCCTCAAGATCTTCCTGAAAAGGATACATCTCTGGGGCTGTCTTCGTGGATCTCACAGCAGCATATGATACCACTCAGCATCAACAACTACTGCACAAAGTCTACTACATCACCAGAACTGTGCAGACGCGTTTAGAAAATCGGCGATTCTATTTGGAGTTCCAAGGTAGAAAGAGTAGATGGAGAAGTCAAAGGAATGGCTTGCCTCAGTGTAGTGTCCTTTCCCCCATATTGTTCAGCATATTTACAAATGATCAGCCTAAACCTTCCCTTACAAAGAGCTTAATCTATGCAGATGATCTTGCTTTAGTCACACAGGCCAGATATTTTGGGGACAGTAGAAAACCGGTTGACTGTTGCTCTGAAGGACCTCCGAGTACTATAGAGTGAATAATTTGAGACCTAACCCTGCTAAAACTCAAATTGTGCTTTCCACCTACGAAATCGAGAAGCCTATAGAAAGCTAACAGTGTTATGGGAAGATATAATAATAATAATAATAATATCGTATGGCCTCGGGTGCCGGGTGCAAGCTTTGTTATTTGACACCCAGAGGGTAGCTTGCATGTCGAATTTCGTTGTTCCTTGACTATGAAAGTCAAGCAGGTTAGATGTTAGATATCTAATCTCCTTGAACACTATAGCGCTTTCTAGCAGAGAAATTAGGAACTTTATGTTGGCGGAAACTCCCGAGATTAATTTTGCCATTACGAACTCGGCCTACTGAATTCAAACGGGTTCTTTGGCATGCCAACATCGTATGACATGCGTATCGTATTTTTGCCACCATTCAAAAATCACTTACCACGGCCAGGGGCGAACCTGCAATCTTGGGGTTAGTAGACCGACACGCTATCCACTCACCCACCGTGGCAAGCTTATGGGAAGATAAAGACTTGCACATTGTTTCTACCCCAAATATCTGGGTGTTACCTTAGATCGAACGTTGACCTACAGTAAACACTGCACTAACACCAAGCAGAAAGTTGCTGTTCATAACAACATCTTGCGGAAGCTTACTGGCAGTATATAGGGTGCAGATCCCAATTTACTAAGAACATCAGCCTTGGCTTTCTGTTATTCTGCAGCTGAATATGCATGCCCTGTGTGGCGCAAATCATCTCATGCAAAGCAAGTTGATATGGCTCTAAATGAAACCTGCAGGATAGTAACGGGATGTCTCAAAGCTACACCTATTGATAAACTCCACAAGCTAGCGGAGATTGCTCCTCCAGATGTAAGGCGTGAAGTTGCAGCCAAACTTGAGAGACATAAAGCAGAACATAACAATGATCATGGTTACCAGCCACCACATAGTAGGCTCAAATCTAGGAAGAGCTTCATGAGAAGTACTACTCCCCTCACCGGTCAGCCTGGAGCAGCCAGATTATCTCAGTGGACAGCAAGATCTGATTGTAATGATTGGATGGTTCCTTCTGAGAACCTTCCTCCTGGTGGAAATCAAGTCTGGAAAGTGTGGAAGCCCTTTAATCGGCTCAGGAGTGGCGTCGGACGAACTAAGGACAACCTGTTCAAATGGGGCTTGTTGAAGGAATCTTCCACCTTGTGTGACTGCGGGGAGGGACAGACAACTAAACACTTAAATAACTGTCCTAGATGTCCTACATCATATTCCTCACAAGAGCTTGTTGATGCTTCAGACAATACTGTTACACTGTTGCTCAATTTTGGGCTGACATTGTTTAGGGTGTCATTTTAGATTTGTGTTACATTGTATTATATTTTATCAACCTTTGGTTTGTTTCCTATGTTTTTTTTGCTACGCTTATGACTTGAAATAAACAACCAGCATACACAGCAAATGTGAAGCATACATAGGAAATACCCAGTTAGGATTCCGTAGTGGATTTGGGGTTGGCACCAGAGAGGCATACTGGTGATGCAGGTTTTGGTGTAAAGAAATATAGATATATCTGTAAATGTTTATGCTTGCTTTATCAACTATGATTTGATTGTGTGAAATATGATATTAGTCTAGATGAGCAAGACATACGAATTTTTGTCAACTTGTACTGGAATCAGACGGCTTCAGTAAAAGTAGATGATTGAACCAACACCGGTGGTAGAAAATATAAAACGAGATGTGAGACAAGTCTTATGCTCTATCTCCACTTCCTTTCTATATCTCCTCTGAGGAAATATTTCTGAAGCACAGGAAGGAAAACAGTAAGGTATTGTTAATGGAAACACCATAAATGATTTGTAGTATGCAGAAGATATAGCTCTGCTTGCAACAAGTGCTGAAGATCTGCAAACCTTACTAAACTCTGTAGTACAACACAGTGCAAGAGAGGTCTGAATTTGAATACGAAAAGGACAAAACTAATGGTTTTGAGCAAACATGTAATTCCACCTGTTAATCTTACTGTAGCTGGGACAACACTGGAACAAGCTCAACACGTGAAATACCTTGGATGCATACTTGATCATTATTGGAATAATGCTATCCCGCATTGAATTGGCTAGAGCTGCATTCAAGAAAATGAAAAAATCACTGTGCAACAGAGACTTTAATATTGCTCTTCGTATCCGTTTACTATGGTGTTAATTTTTCTCTATTGAAGCCTGGACCCTCACGGAGAACACCAGTAAAAGACTTCAAGCCTTCGAGATGTGGTGCTATTGGCACCTGGTGTATTCTTTGAATACACGGTACCTGAGATATAATCTTTATTGCTCTTTGCATGTTCATTTCTTCCTTCCTCTTTGTCAAACACCAACAGTGATCATCTGTTTTCTCCTTGTTGGGCATGTCTCTTATGTCTTCATAAGTTTGTTTCAGATATATAACTTCTGTGACCCACCTAGCGTCACCTCGCAGCGAATCTCTGAAGCTCCTCAACTCTACCTGGTGCTAGAGGACTTACTTATCCATTTGGCTACCAGATCTTGTTACCATCGTCAGCTATTTTCTCTTGGAGCAAGAGGACTACGTCCACTTCTTTACTCACCATGCTGCGCTAGTATCAACTGTGATCAACTCTTAAAGACCGGCTCAGCAAGAGAAGATAAATGTTTTATTTTCAAGTTGGCAATGTTTATATGTTCTCCTTTTGTCTCCTACCCCCCACTCTTTCCCCTTTTTCTTGGACCTTCCGTGCTTCGTTGAGCAAGTCTCACTTCTCCGTCTGCAGTTGACTCGTTTAGTCAAAGCTCCGCTCGAGCTTGCCTCCTCAAACCAAGAGGCTCACCCTCTTTTACGCCATGTTGGAACTCTAAGCATCAGTGAGGAACTTCGACTTCAACATGAAATCAAGATAAGTACCATTTTTAAAAAGTTTTAACCTCATCTTCATGGTTTTAACTTCCAAGTGCTTTTAATTATAATTTATAGGCAGTGTGAAATTATTTACTTTGGGGCAATAATCATTCTTCGTGGGATTTGCCATGTTGAGCTTTTTGCTTGCATAAGCCAACCTTACTAAAAAGAGCTTTTCTTAAGCGATTCAAACGAGAAATCCTCTCGCTACGTGGGATATTATCTAATACCCGCTGCCTATAATTATAAAACTAGTTCCTCCGTTGGATTTTCTCAACCCCATTTTCTGCTAAGGTCGTTCTGGAACCTTCGAGACCTTGTTCTCTATCTGCGAGTCTTGCCGTCAAGTATTGTTCACGCACTTGTGAAAATGCTAGTTAAAATGAGGAATCTTCCTTATAAATTTTTGCAATAGCTAACTTTCTTCCACCGCTGGAACCTCCGGAACATTCTATGGCGCATTTAATTGTAAATCACAACTTTTTCAAGAAATAGACTCTCACCTATATAGTGCAATCAGTTCTTTCCATAATTGCAATAACTTTCTTTTTCATGAACTTTAGTGTTTCTATAGTGAACTTTGAATCAATCTTTACAGACTATAGTGATAATCAGTGCTTGCTCCACGTTTCTACCGCGTCGCGATCGTCCGGTTATATTAAATACGGCCATAAACATTGATTCTATATCCCAATGATCTTTCCTCAACCTTCTACTAACAACTATTATTAATAAAATTGAAACTTTTCTATAAGGTGTCACTCACGAGGTGCCCTTCCAACTTTGCTAGTTTAACATTAAGTAAATTCTGCATAATTGCTTGTGTGATACAAGTTTTAAATTCACGTTGTTCCTTTCCCATAATCAGGGAAAACAATTCTCTAAACTCTTGAGCGAGTCATGTTCAGGTTTCACGAAATGGAAACTGTCCCATTTGGCGAGTGATTCCTGCTCAAACTTGGGAAGTCTAGAACTTTCCCTTTCACTTTCTTCAGGTTTCACAGTAAGTGACCTGCCCTCTTTGTATAATTCTCATATATTAATTCTGTATAAATATAAGAAGTTGTAGGAACTTCTATCTTATTTTTCATGTTGTTATTATTGTTATTTTCAAAGTTGTCACTTTCTCTAGAACATTCTCTCTTGAATTTCTTAAGGTGCACTTTTTGTACTCCAATTCACGTTCAAGCTTTAATTATTTCATTGCTCATTTGTTTAAATCTTATAAAGATTTTAGAAACATGTAAGGTTTGAAATCTTGTAAATTGTCAATTGCCTGGAGCAACCGTTTAATGTTGAGAGGTCTGCGACCCTATTTGTTAAAAAGTTCAAATGAACTATGTTTATTAAAATTATATTGCATAATTGTTAATTTCCTCAAACTTTTTCTAATTGTAAAATAAGCAAATCTTTTCCCTTCGCTTTTTCATTTTCGAATATAAAGTTTAGGCAAAATCCTGTCTTCCTTGACTCTCCTCACTCAATGATATTAAAATCATTAATAGAGCTTTCACCATTTGTTGCATTTGAGCAAGAACTCTTAATTTTCACCTTACTAAAGTTCTTTTTAGCTTTAAAAGCTAATTCTAATTGGCCAGTAAGGCAAGTAAAGTTCGCTAAGCCAACTACCTGCTTGTGGAGACCCTCTCCGAAAACTTATGGTCAGTTTTCTAAAAGATAAGTGTTTCCTTTTGTCTAAACTTTTAGCCGGCTCCTCGCTGAGTAAAAGCTTAGCCATTGTCCAATGCAACCATTGGTTCATTTACCAAGATTACCCAATAAGGCATAATCTTTTATCATATTCCTTCTTAGAGACACTTGGTCGCCCTTACAGGAACTCCATAATTTTGGAAATTGAAAATACCAAGCTTGAGTTAAATCATTGGCATTCTTCGAATTACTTTGTAAAACCTAATTTCTTTGAGAAGACATACAGTAAATTTGTTCCTCTAAGTCTTGCCAGACCATCACCCTTCCCCATAGTACTTTTATACATGCTTGGGAGGAAATGTACTAAAGCCTCTCTCTTGCAAACCGCCCAAGTCCTAGCTGCGGTTCCCGTTAGCCTCGACCAAGCTCGTACCTACTTTAGGTATCCGAGAGTTAATTTCCATTGGCAACTGCTTCTAAGGGTATTTAAATCTCAACTTATTAATTTTGTGGGACTCTCCTCCTATTTTTCTATCCTTTTTCTCCAATCCCAAATCTACTTCCTTCTCTTAATCATCTTCCCTTGGTGGGTGGGTTATTCCCTAGCCTATAATCTACCCAAAATTTGGTGCCGCAACCCGGGAGAGCCCATTTTTTCTTTTCTCTTTTTAAAATAGTGTCATTTGACAATATTTTGCATATTTCTAATATCTGTGTTGAATATTTCAGCCATAACCACATCGTGCAAAGCCTGTGAACGGGAAAGAGGCCGCTCCTGTCTCCTATGGTGTGTCCCATTCTTTCTACTCATTCGCTGCTGCCAGCTTGACAGCATTTCCAAGGTTCCACAGTTTCGTGAGTTACATTTTCATTTACCTTCTTTAATATGGCTCCCACTGATAAGGATAAGGATGAAAAACTTACTTCTAAACGAGCATCCTATAAAGGGCAAATTACCCGATTCAGAAGGTACATAAAAGAATTAGATCCCTCAGACGCGCAATTAGATTTGTTGAAACATCGTGTAAAGGATTTTGAACGTTCTTATGAAAACTACTGTAACATTCAAACTGAAATTGAAACTTGCATGCTCAATCAAACAGAAGATCGTGTCGAAGTAGAGAACTTATATTACGAAGGCATAGGTTCTGCTTTCAGAATAATACGCCAACTCGAAGAGGAGCAGAAAAAGGACGCTTCTGTTCTTGGTTCCCTTCACGAACCCCAAACTTCTTTCCGTGAGGGCACTCACAAGCCCAAACCTACTTTACCGAAAATTGATTTACCCCATTTTTCTGGAGATGAATCCACCTGGGATTCTTTCTATGAATTATTTTGCTCCCTTGTTCATGACAATGAAGACATTCAAGTCATTTACAAGTTTCATTACTTGAGATCTATCCTTCGAGGTCAAGCTTTGCAGTTAGTTGAAGCACTTCCTCTGCGTGCCGAAAATTACCCCATTGCCTTTAACTTATTAAAAGAAAGATATGGAAATTCACGTTTACGTATTCAACGCCATATTAAGGCTCTATTTAACCTACCTGCGTCACAGCACAATGACGTCACTAGTTTGCGTACTTTAATTGACACTACCCAACTCCACGTTAAAGCTTTGTCCCAATTAGAGCAGCCTACTGAACATTGGGATACTTTCCTAATACATTTAGTAGTTTCTAAAGTTGATGCTGCTACCCTCAAAGCTTGGGAAATTGAACTTTCTAAGGAAGACGACTACTCTTACGAGCATTTAGTCACTTTCATAAATGCTAGATGCCAACTTTTAACCGCTCTAGCTAATCAAAGTGAACCTTCATCTCCTAGTTCCAAATTCGAATTAATGTCCATCAAATCCAAAAGTGAACGCTCAGCGTCCAATACCCAAAAACCCGGGCCCAGCTCATCCAAATTTAAATCAAACATTACTGGTTACCCAACTAGGTCTAGTGAACGTCGTGTTGCTAGCTCTATTGTTTTAAACACGCAAAGCGAACCTTGCAAAAGTTTAAACGAACCTGTAAAGTGCATACTTTGTAAAGATCCCCATGCCCTATACCTCTGCAAATCCTTTAAAGAAATGTCAGTTGATGACAGACGAAAATTAGTCGCTCAAAACAAACATTGTTTCAACTGCCTAGCGCCCACGCATTCTGCTTCTAACTGTAAGTCCACAAGACTTTGCTACCATTGTGAAAAGGCTCATCATACTCTGCTACATCGTCATGATCAGGCAAGGTCATCAACAGCATCCACTTCTCCTAAAAATGATAGTGTTAACAGTTCTAATGCTTCATCATACATTCAAAATGCTAAGTCCATTCGCAGTGCTCAAGTATTGTTGTCTACTGTTCAAATTGACGTTCAGGATAACTTTGGCAACTGGGTCCGTGCACGCGGTCTTCTAGACTCAGCGGCAACTCATGATTTTGTATCTAATTCCCTGATTAGAAAACTAGGCCTACCCGTAAACCCCACTTCTATCAATGTGTCGGGCATCAACAGCTCAAAATCGCAAGCTTTACAATTTTCAAAACTAACCATAAGAGACATTTGTCATAGAAACAACTTTTTTAAACTTAATTGTCTAATTCTCAATAGCATTGGAGAAGACACTCCTAGTCACTCGGTTGATATTTCGGGGTTAAACATTCCCTCGCATTTAAGGTTAGCCGATCCTTCGTTTAACACACAAAATCCCATTGACATACTCTTTAGTGCCAATGTCTTTTGGAACTGCCTTCGGAAACAGGTTCGCAAGCTATCCTCAAACGTGGTCGCTAGAGACACTAATTTTGGATGGATTGTCACAGGGCAACTTCCCCATTATTCACCCCAACCTGCATCGCAATGTTACTTCTCCAATACTGATCTGGAACAGTTTTGGAGGCTTGAAAATGTTGATTCTCCTAATGTAACTTCTTCAGAAAATGAATTCTGTGAGCAACTTTTTTTGAACACGACCACTCGTTCTTCTGATGGCCGGTTCATTGTTCAAATGCCAAGATTACACAATCCCCCCAAACTTATTAACTCTCAGCCTAAAGCTCGAAAAGCTCTCTTTGCTATCGAGAGCAAATTCAAAAAGGAACCCCTCGTCAAAAAGCAGTACACTGAGTTCATGGATGAGTATGAAAGCTTAGATCATATGGAGGTTGTTAACAAATCCGATGATGAATTGCACCCCCCAATCGAAACGGTTTATTTAAATCATCATCCTGTGTGGAAAAACCCTTTTGTAAAAGATAAAATTCGAGTTGTTTTCAATGGTTCATCACCCGACGTTAATGGCAACAGCCTTAATGACACTCTTTATTCTGGTCCTGCTATTCAATCAGATTTATCTGCTATACTTTTAAACTTTCGATTATTTCCCATAGCTGTCATAGCCGATATAAAACAGATGTACCGTCAAGTGTTAATTCAACCAGAACAACGAGATCTTCAAAGAATCTTGTGGCGTGATGAAATCAATAAGCCCATTAAGGTATTTCGCTTGAAAACGGTTACCTATGGCTTAAAACCCTCTGCTTTCCTTGCTATCCGATCCCTACACTTGCTTGCCTCACAAGATGGTCATTTATTTAACCCCAAAGCCTCTGAAGCACTAACTACGTCATTCTATGTTGACGATTATTTGCAATCCTTCCCCTCTTTGGAGGAAGCTTCTTTTGTATCTTTAGAACTTCAAGCATTACTAAGGAATGGAGGTTTCCCACTTCATAAGTGGAACTCCAACTCCCCTGAGTTTCTCGCTCAGTTTCCCATTGAAGACGTAGATCCTTCTTCTGTCGAAATTTGTGGAAACTCCGAATCTATAAAAACTCTAGGAGTTCACTGGTGCACTAGCACTGACACTCTTATCTATAAAGTTACGCTCGCAGAAGAGCTTCCTAATACAAAAAGACAAATCCTCTCTGAAATTGCAAAAATTTTTGATCCGCTTCAATTTCTTGCCCCAGTTATCGTTATAGCCAAACTCTTCATGCAAGAGCTGTGGTCACTTAAATGTGAATGGGATGACGCTGTCCCTCTTTCTTTTCTTAATCGTTGGCTCTCGTTTCGCAGCAATTTGTTGGATCTTTCCCTTATTGAAATTCCCAGGAATTTAATCAGCTCTCATTCTAATGCATCTTTTTTCCTTCACGTGTTCGCGGACAGTTCCGAAAAAGCTTATGGTTGCTGTGCATATTTAGTTTATCACGATTCACTCTATGGATCTCCAGTTTCTAACCTTGTTTGTGCCAAATCGAAGGTCGCTCCTCTTAAAACTATCACTTTGCCTAGGCTCGAACTGTGCGCTGCACTAATGGCTGCAGAACTTGTCAAGAAATTACGGGAAGTATTAAAGGTCGAATTCTCGCAAATCTATCTCTGGAGCGATTCTATGATCGCCCTTTCTTGGATCGCCAAAAACCCCTCTCATTGGCAAACTTTTGTCGCAAACAGGGTTTCCAAAATTCAAACTCTTTCTTCTGGATGTCAATGGAGGCATGTTCCCAGTGCGGATAATCCAGCTGATATCATCTCTCGTGGTTGTTTACCCTCTCAATTGGCAGCTTCCCAATTGTACTGGCATGGGCCCTCGTGGCTAATCGACGAATCTTCCTCATGGCCTTCTAAACCCCCAGCTACAAACTCCAACTTGCCTGACGCTAAAGTACCTCTACCCATTGCTTCGTGTCTTGTTTCCAACGCATCTCATCCTTTGTTGTCACGCTATTCTTCCTTCCATAAATTACTACGGATTGTTGCCTATCTCCTTAGATGGAAATATCTTGTGGTTGACCAACCTCTTCTCCCTAAACCACACCTTACCAATCATGAATTGAATCTCGCTACCATTAAGATTTTACAACTGACACAGCAAGAAGCCTTTTCTTCTGAATTGTCATTGCTTTCTTCTAAAAGAGATCTTCCCAAATCCAGCCGTCTTCGTGCTTTAGCCCCGTTTCTTGATGACCATGGGTTACTCAGGGTAGGTGGAAGGCTCTCGCAATCTTTACTCTCTGAAGACAAAAAGCATCCCGTTATTTTGCCTTCCAAATATCACGTAACTTCCTTAATTATACGTGACTTTCATTACCGTAATCTTCATGTTGGTACACGTACTCTGCTTTGCCTCTTAAGGGAAAAGTACTGGATTATAAATGGAATTCATGAAGTTTCTTCTGTAATTCATAAGTGCATTCTTGTTTCAAAGCGAAACCTAAAATCAACACTCAATTAATGAGCGATCTGCCCTCTTTTCGTTCTTCTCCTATACGCCCATTTGCTTTAACTGGCGTGGACTATATGGGTCCGTTCCAATATCAACGAAACTCTCCTGAAGCTAAACGCAAATTGTTTGGTAAGCTTTATGTTTCTCTCTTTGTTTGCATGGTTACCGGCGCAATCCACTTGGAACTAGTAACGAATGCTTCTACTTCTTATTTTTTATCAGCTGTCTCTCGTTTCACCGCTAGGCGTGGTGTTCCTTCTGAGATGTTCTCTGATAACGCTTCCACCTTTCAGGGCGCAGCTTCCCTGTGGAAGAAAGCTCTCACTTCCTCTCCTGCCATGGAACAAATCTCTAATTTTTCTTATTCAAAAGGTTTCAAATGGCGCTTCATACCTCCTTACGCTCCGCATCATGGTGGTAGGTGGGAATCTTGCGTAAAGCTCACTAAACGTCATTTAAGAAAAGGCTTAGGTAATCGAATTCTGACTTACGAAGAATTCAATTCACTGTCTGTTCTGATTGAAGGTGTTGTTAACTCTCGCCCTTTAACTCCGCTTTCCAATGACCCTGATGACCTACTTCCACTCACCCCTGGTCACTTCCTTATCGGCACTTCTCTTTCTGCCCCTCCTCCTCTTCCTAATTCTTACAGGGATTTTAATCTACCTATTGTTTGGCGTAAACTTGAAGCCCTCCGTAATTCTTTTTGGAAGAGATGGAACTTGGAATATTTAACTTCCTTGCAACGGAGGCAGAAGTGGTTTCTTTCCAGTCCCGACATTAAAGTGGGGGACTTGGTCTTGGTTAGGGATGTTTCTCCCCCTCTAGTCTGGACTTCCGGTAGAGTGACTAGGTGTTACCCTGGAAGAGATGGGAGAGTCAGGGTGGTCAGAGTCTTGACCATTAACGGTTCGATTACAAGACCCTTGTCTTTGATCTCTCCTCTTCCAATAAATGTGTAACTGTTTATTTGCTCTCTGTTGGTGTTTGTCCCCCCCAGTATGGTGTATTCTTTGAATACACGGTACCTGAGATATAATCTTTATTGCTCTTTGCATGTTCATTTCTTCCTTCCTCTTTGTCAAACACCAACAGTGATCATCTGTTTTCTCCTTGTTGGGCATGTCTCTTATGTCTTCATAAGTTTGTTTCAGATATATAACTTCTGTGACCCACCTAGCGTCACCTCGCAGCGAATCTCTGAAGCTCCTCAACTCTACCTGGTGCTAGAGGACTTACTTATCCATTTGGCTACCAGATCTTGTTACCATCGTCAGCTATTTTCTCTTGGAGCAAGAGGACTACGTCCACTTCTTTACTCACCATGCTGCGCTAGTATCAACTGTGATCAACTCTTAGAAGACCGGCTCAGCAAGAGAAGATAAATGTTTTATTTTCAAGTTGGCAATGTTTATATGTTCTCCTTTTGTCTCCTACCCCCCACTCTTTCCCCTTTTTCTTGGACCTTCCGTGCTTCGTTGAGCAAGTCTCACTTCTCCGTCTGCAGTTGACTCATTTAGTCAAAGCTCCGCTCGAGCTTGCCTCCTCAAACCAAGAGGCTCACCCTCTTTTACGCCATGTTGGAACTCTAAGCATCAGTGAGGAACTTCGACTTCAACATGAAATCAAGATAAGTACCATTTTTAAAAAGTTTTAACCTCATCTTCATGGTTTTAACTTCCAAGTGCTTTTAATTATAATTTATAGGCAGTGTGAAATTATTTACTTTGGGGCAATAATCATTCTTCGTGGGATTTGCCATGTTGAGCTTTTTGCTTGCATAAGCCAACCTTACTAAAAAGAGCTTTTCTTAAGCGATTCAAACGAGAAATCCTCTCGCTACGTGGGATATTATCTAATACCCGCTGCCTATAATTATAAAACTAGTTCCTCCGTTGGATTTTCTCAACCCCATTTTCTGCTAAGGTCGTTCTGGAACCTTCGAGACCTTGTTCTCTATCTGCGAGTCTTGCCGTCAAGTATTGTTCACGCACTTGTGAAAATGCTAGTTAAAATGAGGAATCTTCCTTATAAATTTTTGCAATAGCTAACTTTCTTCCACCGCTGGAACCTCTGGAACATTCTATGGCGCATTTAATTGTAAATCACAACTTTTTCAAGAAATAGACTCTCACCTATATAGTGCAATCAGTTCTTTCCATAATTGCAATAACTTTCTTTTTCATGAACTTTAGTGTTTCTATAGTGAACTTTGAATCAATCTTTACAGACTATAGTGATAATCAGTGCTTGCTCCACGTTTCTACCGCGTCGCGATCGTCCGGTTATATTAAATACGGCCATAAACATTGATCCTATATCCCAATGATCTTTCCTCAACCTTCTACTAACAACTATTATTAATAAAATTGAAACTTTTCTATAAGGTGTCACTCACGAGGTGCCCTTCCAACTTTGCTAGTTTAACATTAAGTAAATTCTGCATAATTGCTTGTGTGATACAAGTTTTAAATTCACGTTGTTCCTTTCCCATAATCAGGGAAAACAATTCTCTAAACTCTTGAGCGAGTCATGTTCAGGTTTCACGAAATGGAAACTGTCCCATTTGGCGAGTGATTCCTGCTCAAACTTGGGAAGTCTAGAACTTTCCCTTTCACTTTCTTCAGGTTTCACAGTAAGTGATCTGCCCTCTTTGTATAATTCTCATATATTAATTCTGTATAAATATAAGAAGTTGTAGGAACTTCTATCTTATTTTTCATGTTGTTATTATTGTTATTTTCAAAGTTGTCACTTTCTCTAGAACATTCTCTCTTGAATTTCTTAAGGTGCACTTTTTGTACTCCAATTCACGTTCAAGCTTTAATTATTTCATTGCTCATTTGTTTAAATCTTATAAAGATTTTAGAAACATGTAAGGTTTGAAACCTTGTAAATTGTCAATTGCCTGGAGCAACCGTTTAATGTTGAGAGGTCTGCGACCCTATTTGTTAAAAAGTTCAAATGAACTATGTTTATTAAAATTATATTGCATAATTGTTAATTTCCTCAAACTTTTTCTAATTGTAAAATAAACAAATCTTTTCCCTTCGCTTTTTCATTTTCGAATATAAAGTTTAGGCAAAATCCTGTCTTCCTTGACTCTCCTCACTCAATGATATTAAAATCATTAATAGAGCTTTCACCATTTGTTGCATTTGAGCAAGAACTCTTAATTTTCACCTTACTAAAGTTCTTTTTAGCTTTAAAAGCTAATTCTAATTGGCCAGTAAGGCAAGTAAAGTTCGCTAAGCCAACTACCTGCTTGTGGAGACCCTCTCCGAAAACTTATGGTCAGTTTTCTAAAAGATAAGTGTTTCCTTTTGTCTAAACTTTTAGCCGGCTCCTCGCTGAGTAAAAGCTTAGCCATTGTCCAATGCAACCATTGGTTCATTTACCAAGATTACCCAATAAGGCATAATCTTTTATCATATTCCTTCTTAGAGACACTTGGTCGCCCTTACAGGAACTCCATAATTTTGGAAATTGAAAATACCAAGCTTGAGTTAAATCATTGGCATTCTTCGAATTACTTTGTAAAACCTAATTTCTTTGAGAAGACATACAGTAAATTTGTTCCTCTAAGTCTTGCCAGACCATCACCCTTCCCCATAGTACTTTTATACATGCTTGGGAGGAAATGTACTAAAGCCTCTCTCTTGCAAACCGCCCAAGTCCTAGCTGCGGTTCCCGTTAGCCTCGACCAAGCTCGTACCTACTTTAGGTATCCGAGAGTTAATTTCCATTGGCAACTGCTTCTAAGGGTATTTAAATCTCAACTTATTAATTTTGTGGGACTCTCCTCCTATTTTTCTATCCTTTTTCTCCAATCCCAAATCTACTTCCTTCTCTTAATCATCTTCCCTTGGTGGGTGGGTTATTCCCTAGCCTATAATCTACCCAGCACCTGCTCAGAATGTTATGGATCGATAGAGTACGTATCATGGAAATGCTGGAACGCCTGCATAAAGAACTGAAGGATTTGCATAACACCAAACAGAAAAAAACTTGAATACTTTGGCCATATCATTTGCAATGTTAAATATATAAACTCCTACAGATCATAATTGAAGGTAGGAGAGGTCGAGGAAGGCTAAAGAACCTACGCAAATGGTATGGAATAAACAATCCTGAACTATTCCAAGCTGGTAAAAGAAATCGCCCTGACGACAACCAACTTCCAATGAGAGAGGCAGATGACCTCATAGTTCTGCCCCTTAAAACAACAATAACTAACATCCAATGAGGATATGGCACAAGAAGAAGAAGAAGAGGTATACTATACCAACTAATAAGCCCAATGGTGCACTGGGGTGAAACATTGCTAAAATAGATTGAGAAACATGGATTATAGTTTCTTTGTAAATTGTATCAATATACATATGTAATATATTCACAATCCAGGACAGTTACCCAAATAATTACAGTTACTGTTGAGAAGTAGAGAGGGTGGTAATTAAACTAAGGTACAATGTCACAAAGCGGCAGGGGTAGATGAAATTCGGTCAGAAATGGTGAAGTAGGGGAGAGTCTTGTACCTTGAACCGGCTTGTACCATGAACCTTAGTATGTTTCTCCTAGAGATGCAGAGTATACTCTTTGGACTTGTCAAGGAATGTTGGCCAGCAAGCTCTCTTCTCCTTGGTCATCATTTGTTTTGTTCGGGAAACCGCATTGTGTTGGTCTGAAGCAAGGAGAGTTTGTTGCCGCGTAGAGTAAGTAATTATCCTTTTATTGTTGTGTAATTTGTGTACATTATTGGCGGTTATTAATTGCAATATAATGCATATATCATCTATGTAATATAACAATTCTTTTAAGATTGTCGTATTCCTAACCTCACTTCACATAATGAATCCTTGCACAGTTTTGATTTGCAACTACGTGTCATGTACCTTGGACCACGAACCGGTCCAAGGTACAAGATCTTTTCCAATATATCACTTACAAACTAAAATTAAGAGATTGTGTTGTTAGGCTGAAGTATGAATTTTGAATTTCAGATGCCAAGAAGTAAATCTGGGGTGAAGAGGCCCAAATTCAGCGAAGAGAAACTCCATAGAATAAAAGATGCAGTGGAACAGGTAACGAAAGGAATGCATTTAAGAACCGCAAGTACAACTTACCAGATAGCGCGTTCAACACTACGAAGAGCTGTAAATAATGCAAATATCTACAAATCGTTTGATAATTGTGCAGTAAAGAAAGTGTTCAGTGAGGATGAAGAATCTGAGCTTGTTGAATACATTCAGATCGCATCTAAAATGAATTATGGACTGTCACGACGGGAATTAATGAAGCTTGCCTATGAGTTTGCAGTTTCAAACAGGAAAAAAATTCCAGAAATCTGGGAACAAACCAAGATGGCTGGCAAACAATGGTACTATGGGTTTATGAGGCGCCACAGTAATTTGAGTTTGCGTATACCTGAAGCAACAAGTCTATCACGTGCAACAAGCTTCAACAAACACAATGTTTCTCTGTTTTTTGATAGGCTGTATGCAGTCATGGACAAATTTAAATTCAGTGCTGATAAAATTTACAATCTAGATGAATCTGCAAATAACACTGTCCATATGCCTGACAAGCTCATTGCATGCAAGGGAATGAAACAAGTGGGCAGTATCACTTCCGGGGAGAGAGGTGCTAACATAACCATCATTGCGTGTATCAGTGCATTAGGAAATAGTATTCCACCTATGTTTATCTTTCCCAGAGTAAACTTTAAATCTCATATGCTAAAGGGTTGTCCAACTAACTCTGTTGGCGCTGCACATCCTAGTGGTTGGTCAAACTCATCAATTTTTTTTACAATATTTGAAGCATTTCATTGAATACACCAAACCCTCTACAACCAACCCAGTCTTGGTCATTCTAGACAACCACGAGAGTCATTGCTCTATCGAAGCTGTGAGGCTAGCCAAGGAAAATGGAATTGTATTACTAACTTTACCACCTCACACAAGCCACAAGTTACAGCCACTGGACCGCAGTTGTTTTGGTCCATACAAAACATTTTACAACACAGCCTGTAGAGAGTGGATGCTGGCACATCCCGGAGTTCCAATTTCAATTTATGACGTGGCCGAAATATCTGGCAAAGCTTACCCTAGGGCGTTCAACCCAGTGAACATTCAGTCAGGCTTCAAAGCTACAGGTATCTGGCCATTAAATAAAAACATCTTCACCGATGATGAATTCATACCATCTGCAGTGACAGACAGACCAGCCCCATCTGTGCCACCGAGTTCAGAAGAGGTTACCTCTACTCCTGAAAGCTGCCCGACTACGCCATCGAAATCTATAGGCACCTCCCATATTTCTCCAGACATGATCCGTCCTCATCCTCGTGCTGCACCAAGATCCACTTCAAACAGAGGGCGCAGGCGAGGTAGGTGTCGCATTCTGACTGACACTCCTGAAAAGGCTGAACTAGAGCAGCAAGCAGCTATGAAGGCACGGAACACAAAAGCAAGACCTAGCAAGAGAAGACTCGTTTCCAGAGATTCTTCTTCATCATCTTCTTCATCATCATCATCATCATCATCAGACTTTTCAATCCCAGAATCAGATGATGAGCTATCTAATGTTTCCAACGAAACTGTCTCCGATTTTGAAGCAGAAGTAGGAACAAATGTTGGTGATTTTTTGCTAACGTCAATGATGGGAAAGAAAAGCAAGCACTATTATATCGCAGAAGTGACAGGAATTGAAGGAGATGTTGTTGAAGTGAAATATTTGAAAAGAGTGAATAAGACGAACAACTTTCTGAAAAACAAGGATGACGTTTATGAAATCGAGCAAGAAAATATAATCACGAAGCTGCCAAAACCTGTAACCGTTGGGGGATCTGAAAGAAGGCGCCAGTTGTTCTCATTTGGAGTGGACTGGTTTCAAGGTTTCAACGTAGAATAATTAAAAAAGAACAATGCAAAGCCTAATAAAGAGTGATTTCTGTTTTAGTTTTATGGTTTAATTTAGTAAATTGTTTGTTTATGATTTGTATTTGCCTATTTAAGAATGTAATTTAATGTGTTCCTCCTAATCAATCAATACAATAAAAGAATTTAAACATTATCCTACTCATTCATGGCATACACACTGTTGGGCCATGGTACATTACCACCCAGTCCAAGGTACGAGACATAAATTCCGTCTTGTACCATGAACCGTGAAAGTAATTATAAATATTATAGGTTAAGTTGCAGATGCTGAGTTTTCAAATTCTTTCACAAGGTAGGCAATAGGTAAGCTTGCGTTATGATGAAATAATACTTACAAATAGCTACCACAACCAGAAAATATGGCTATTTGAAAAAATACTGTCCAAGGTACAAGCCTCTCCCCTATAGTGGGAAAGCACGGCTGAAATGGTTGCATAGGATAATCAAATTGGCATGGGTTTTAGGAAATGTACCCTCTGACTGGACAAAAGCTGTAATCGCCCCAACTTATAAACAAGGTAACAGAAAAGATGGCAATAATTATTGTGGCATTTCTTTGATATGTCCTGTGCATTGTAGAAAGGAGAGTTCGATCATTGGCCGAGAGTAAGATGAATGAAAACCAGAGTGGCTTTAGATCGCAACAAGGATGTCAAGATCAAATATTTAGTATGCGCCAAGTTATAGAGGAATGTTACGAGAGGAATAGACATTTGTGTTTTGTAGATCTAGTAAGAGAAGGCATTCGATAGAGTACCCAGGGTGAAGATGCTGAGCATCCAGAGGGAATATGGTATCGAGGGAAGGCTGCTACAGACAATCAACATTATTTATGTTTGATAATCAGACTGCAGTGATGGTAGGATTAGTTCTTGGTTCAAGGTTGTTACAGGAGTGAGGCAAGGCTGTAATCTCTCACCACCACCACCACCACCACCACTACTACTACTGCTTATTTTTTACATGGACTATTTGCTGAAGGGCATAAACTGGTTGGTTGGGATTCAATTAGATGGAAACCCGCATTCTGGTCTATGCTGATGATTTGATTGTAATGACAAGACTCCGTCAAAAGCTTACAAGTCAAAATTTTAGAACTTGAACAGAAATGTAGGAAATAAGGTATGAAAATCAGCATTTCAAAAATGATGGTTATGCCGGTGAGAAAGAAGCACAAGAAAATAGTATGTCAAATAGGAGGAACTAAATTGGAGCAGGTGGAACATATTAAGTACCGGTACTTAGTCTGTGCATTCTCTCAGGATGGTAGTATGGGAAAGGAAATAGAGTCAAGGTGCAGGAAAGCCCATACAGTGAGTACTTAGTTGTGATCTACAGTATTCTGCAAGAAGGAAGTTACTGTAGCAATGAAACGCTCCCTATATCGCTCAGTATTTAGACCGACCTTGCTGTATGGAAGTGAGAGCTGGGTAGATTCAGGGTATCTGATACATAAGCTAGAGGTAACTAATATGAGGGTAACTTGAATAATTGTTGGGACAAATAGGTTGCAGCAACGGCAGGAAGGCAGCCTACTCATAATTAAGAGATAAGGGCTGAGTTAGAAATTAACACGCTAGATGAAGCTGTTCGTATGAGCCGACTCAGATGTTGGGGTCATGTGAAAAGAAGTTAATAATTTCGCTGTAGAGTGAAAGAGAAGCATAGGTACCGGTAGACCTAGAAGGCAATGGTTAGATTCAGTTTCGAACAATTTCAAAGTGAGAGGTGTAGAAGAAGAGGAAGCCGCAGTGCTGACTGCTAATACGTGAACATGGATGTAACGTGTTCGCAAACAGAGGCTTGCAGACTAGACTGGATGCTGACAGGCAAAACAGTCTCAAATGAAAATGAATGTAAGTACTTTTATTTTTTTAACTTTGATCACATTGGACCACTTGAGCTCTTTTATGCACTTTTCTTAGAAGGTTGTACTGTTTGCTTCTTGCGATGCACACAGCAACTATTCATTCGCCCCAATCACAATTTTCTCATTTCATCTAAAATCTTACCTTATTACAGACATCACAATAATGTTTTTATTCTGGTATCGTACAAAAGTACACAATCACAATATTCTAGCTCCTGAAACATACCGACAGCAGTGGCTAGACTCGGTAAAGCGCAGCGTTAGGTCATGGCGCCAAGCTCCCTGCTGACTCGGTAGACACGTGGGTTCGAGCCCCACCGTCGATCGTCCTTGAAATGAGTTTCTGTGGGTTCCCATTTTCAATACCAGGCAAATGCTGGGACAGTACCTTCTTACAGGCCACGGCCACTTCCTTTCACATCCTTGTCCAGTTTCATTATCTTCATCGTTCCATCTCTCATCCCGGCGTGCAGATCGCCCACGGGCGTCAACTAGAGGGACCTGCACTCGGCCTCTCAGGAGGCCACACAACAACAACAACAAAAAAGACCCTGAAATCAACCAAAGGCAGCAAATTACTGATAATTTGAGATAGCTTTGATCCTGTTACTGCTTTACCAAGACCTCAGCCTGTCCCGACTAGACTATGATTTTGCAGCGTACAGTTCAGCCAAGTCAGCAACTTTGAAAATGCTGGACAGTATAGCAGAATTAGGCTGAGAGCCAATGCTTTCCGTACCAGCCCGATTTCCAGCCTACTCCCCAAATCAGGTGTTCCACCTCTTTGTGTCAGACGCCAAGATATGTTTTCATCATATGCTGCCAATGTGCATCAAATGATGCATTATCCTAGCCATCAATCTCTATTCAATACCTATAATCTCACCAGAGGTACACCAACCAGCCGGTTGGTATTAGGCTTGATAGCTCGTGTAATGAAATAGGAGTGGCTGCAGGTCCCTTTATGATGCAGACACCTAACAAGGTGTCGTATGTCCGGAAATTTGGCTAGGTCTACATCGAGGTCTTAAGGTGAACAGCACAGTTCATCAATTTCTGGATGTTCGCCGATGGATCGGAGGTGGACAAGAAAGTGGGTTGAGCTTAAATCATTGATGGGGCAAATATGAAGATCTCTTTGGCACAAACTTATATCATCTTTACTGCAGAGCTCGTTGCTATCTATGCAGCTCTACAGTTTGCCCTACAGAATGCATGATTCCACTCTCTTGTGTGTACTGACTCTTTGAATTTGTCGCAGTCAATTGCTTCATGTTTCCCGCAACACCCATTAGTGCAACGAACCCATGACCTAGCCAGCTTGACACTGTTGTTTGGTATTCCCTAAATTTTTGTTTCTTCTTCTTTCTTTGAATTTGGCCTACTGTGGACCATGGGAAGCAATTCAGTTCCTTTTTCTTCACCCAGAATTTCTTCATCCTTTTGCTGTGGTTCCTCCTCCTTTCCTCTGACCAGGTGTTCTTGGTCGTTCTACTGGGTCTATCCTTGATCCCCTTGAAGTTATCAATTTTAGCTCGAAAGACAGCCCTATTCCAGCTGTCTTTTGTATGTATGCCAACTTACTCCATGTCTTTTCTTCTACCCGCATTGTAGTCGCCTTTTGCTGGCTGATGTAATTAAAGAATCTTTTAGTTATTCGATTCTCATCCATTCTTATGAGGTGCCCATAAAACTCCAGTCTCCTCTTACGCATGGTGCCCGTGATCTTCTCTGCCTGTCTATGTAGATCCTCATTTCTCCTCTTTCTCCATGTACCATCATTTCGTTTTTCAGGCCCTAGTATCTTTCGCAAGATTTTTCTCTCTTTCTTCCCCTTTTCCCTTTTTTATTCGACAAACAATAAAAATCTGGATCTTCACCTTTTAGAAATCAAAACAGCTACTTTTTTATAGGAGACTTTAATGCAGCTTCTCCAGTCTGGAGCTACAACTACACGAATTCAGCTGGTAAAACAATAAAAGACATTATAGAGAGGAGCTCTCTTGAACTATTATAGGTTCCACAACTAACCCAGATCTCATATTAGTCTCAACAGATCTTACAAACCACAGTCATCGATCAGTACTCGAAGATCCAGGCAGTGGACATAGAATGTCCCTTCTTACTATTACATTATACAGTGAATCTGCTCAAAGTGCAGACCAGAAGATTCGGTGGAACTTACAAAAGGCAGTCTGGGAAAATTTCAGAAACAAACTTGAAACTAAAATGTCGGAAATTGATCTTGATGCACCTCCTAACATCATCCTGAATAAATTTACTACAGCCATAAAAGACATAGCCAAACTGTGCATACCCAGAGGTGCTCAAACAAAATATAAACCTATCTGGTCAGATGAATTGAACAATCTTAAGTCCGCCAGAGACAAAGCAAGAAGAACAGCTGAACTTACTCAGGATCAAAATGATGTACGGAAATGGCGACAAGCAACAGCAAAATTAAAACAAGCAATAACAATATCAAAAAGAGAATCTTGGAACACATTTCTAACAACAGTTGACTATAGGACAGGCAGCAATAAAGCTCACAAACTTATCAATTCTCTAAACAACAAACGCGTAGTCACTCCTTTGAATCCTATTATGATAAATGATAAGGAAATTACAGACTGTCATAAAATAGCAAACCACTTCTGTAAACATTTCACTTCAATTAGACTATCAGAAAAAGAAAGAAGCCAAGACTCTCAAAAAATAGTACAAAAATGCATGAATAATAATGCAGACGATATCTTTAACAATGAATTTTCAATGGAAGAGTTAATGTTAGCAATAAAGAACACACAAGTCAGAAAACAACCAGGACCTGATGAGATATTCCCAGAATTCATGAAAAATCTAGGTCCATGGAAGGATTTGCATAACACCAAACAGAAAAAACTTGAATACTTTGGCCATATACGCTATGGTCTCGCCAAAGAATATATCAATAAGAGCAATCTGCAAATAAAACTTGAACCACTCTGTAGGCCAGTCAACCCCATTGAATATATACTACAGATCTTACTTTGCTAGAAGAGGTCTGCAAGAAAGACTTCACCACATGATCTAAAACAGCTGGCCCTCTGTACAATAGAAGAAAGATATCCGTCTAATCAATGGCTAAAAATATTTACAGATGGCTCACAAGACAAAGAAAATAGAACTGGAGCAGGAATACATTCATCTCTCTTCTCACTCTACTTCCCAGTAGGCCAAAACAAACTTTCACAAAATATACAAATGCAACAATTTTTAATAAACCTGGTATTTGGTGACTTTCTGCAAGACAGAAATATTGGTACTGTACAGGACATGGTGTGAAATGAAGGGAATAAGGGTTTCTTTATTGGGACATTATATTCTTTCATGAACGTTGTTCCATTTCCACACACAATGCTGCACTGTAATGATGAAATTAATGGCTAGAGAGATAGCCTACCTTTTTTTTAATACTTTCAATGCATGAGCAAAACTGGTCAAAATTTACAACAGGACTCCACTTGCAACTACACTGTAGGCCTACTGTCCATCCACCAGCTTAATGTCCGTGGCAGGAATGCAACGAGTCAGCTGGAGACATCTGGCCTCTGCGCGAACGGCAATAGTGCCAACCTACTTCTGACCCGTACGATTTCACAATTGAAACTAAACGGAAGTAGCAGTGGACGGACAGTATACAACATATCATCACTCTTTTCATAACTTTCTTATTGCAGGTACCACTGCACCCCACTGGCCCCGCACATTTGCAAATGTCTCCATAGCAAACCATGTCCTAGCCCAAAATCTAGGATGATGCTAGTTTCTTCAAATAAAATATCAAGAAAGACAGGTCATACAATCACCGACCATTTTGTAGGCCTAATGAAAATGAAAATCCACAGCCTGCTTCCAGTCTCCGACCGGGTCAGGAATGGAATGAATGAAGCCCCTATCTAGCGGCGAGGATATGAACGTGCCGGCTGCCGAGGCCTGACGCACTCCTCTGGGGCAATGATTAAATGAATGACAGATGCAATGAAATGATAGTGGAGAGTGTTGCTGGAATGAAATTGTGACAGGGAAAACCGGAGTACCCGGAGAAAAACCTGTCGGCCTCCGTTTTGTCCAGCACAGATCTCACATGGAGTGACCGGGATTTGAACCACGGACCCAGCGGTGAGAGGCCGGCGTGCTGCCGCCTGAGCCACGGAGGCTTTGTAGGCCTAATACTTATCTCAAAAGTTTAAAGTACCGATTACACGTGTTTCTAGCATTTCAGTCATCTCCAACATTTAAGGACAGATGAGCTACTCGTTACATTCCTTAAAACCACATATTTAACATAACCTAACCCATCTCAATCAGGTACGGTATCACAGTATAAAATGGTTCTAAACAGTGGCGTCGAAGATCACAAAACTAAACCACTAAAACAGTGCGGTTACATCCAAGCAATAACACCAAGATTACACTTATTTCCCACAGAATATCAGGACGTACCCTATCTACTGTATATACTGTATAGCAGCAAATACTTTAAAGTGAACAGATTTATTGAAACCGTAATTGAACAATAGCCTACCATAACCTCCATGAGCGAATTTCTTTGCCAGAAAAATACTGCTACCGATCCATTAGATACAATATGTACAATTGCAGCCCAATCATAAATTGTCTGACCAAAATTGCATTTCCATAGAAAGTATAATTATTTTACCGTAGTAAAATATCACTGAAAGCTTCATCGCCACAATTTCATTACACAGAAGCCTACATCATTGTGGAAAACATGAACCGTCACATCAAATAAGTTTATTTCCGTGACTTAATGCAATTTATAGATTGCTATATATGCCAGTCTCAATCACCGTTTCCATCTTGAAATATTTGCGAATGCTTTATTGCTTCAAATCACCAGGCCAAAAATTTACCACGCCATATTTGATTTGATAAAGCGGCTTCCCAAAGAAGATAGGTAGCGGTTTCCAGTTACCTTGGCCACGGAGAAGAAAGCTTTGTTTGTTCAACACTGATGCATGCGCACAGGAGCAAGACCTTCCGCTCGCTAGACGTTTCTATTTATACCGGCCAGTTAGTGAACCCATGCCAGCGGTGTTATTGAAAATGGCCTCTTATTGCCGATATAGCGCACTGCCAAGTATAGGCGCGATTAAAAGTTAGGTGTGCAGTAGGTATATTAAATGCGTTTCTCCCAGTGATACGTTTAGACCAACAAAGTTTCAATTATAGTTAGTAGTCGGTGTTAATATACTGAATTCCTACGTTGTTTGGAGTGTTGGTTGATGCGATATAGCACTAAATAAGAATACAGCAAAAGTATGAAGATTTAATAAATCGAAATTGTTTTCATCAAATATGATATATGAATATTCTCACACCAAAGAACGACAACTTGAAGATGATTTATTGTACGAATTTCTTTAATGGGGCCTCCAAACCTTGAGGTAAACCGTATGCGATTTACATTCCACATAGTCACATGGCCTATAGTACGTCGTTGTACCGATCTCCGCCACCGCGCGCGTTCATTGTTTCCGTCCCATGCACTTCCAACTCTTTTCCAAAATCACTCCCACAAAAATGTCCAGCTACCGAGTGGAAAGATGTTACACATCAACAATATCGTATGGTCTCGGGTGCCGGGTACAAGCTTTGTTATTGGACACCTTGCAGCTTGCGTGTCGAATTTATTTGTTCCTTGAATCACTATGAAAGTCAATGAGGTTAGATATCTAAGCTCCTTGATACTATAGCGCTTTCTAGTAGAGAAATGAGGAACTTTGTGTTGGCGGAAAATCCCGAGATTAATTTTGCCATCATGAACACGGCCTACTGAATTCAAATGGGTTATTTAACATGCCAACATCATACGACATGCGTATCGTGATTTTTGCCGCCTTTCAAAAATCACTTACCACGGCCGGGAGCGAACCTGCAAGCTTGGGGTTAGTAATCCGACACGATAACCACTCACACACCATGGAAAGCAGCATTTAAATGATATTATATTTTAATATGACACATTGTAATTAGTCGGCAATACCGGTATTATGTTTCTGCACAATGGCTATTACGGTAATGAAGTTATCAATACAATATCTATGTGTTTCTACGGGAACTGCTGTACACATTCCCTTTACTCGCAAGTAGGTCTATTCATAAGGAGTTGAATTCCACACAGGAACATTATCCAAAAAGAAATTAATGGAACTAATATTAATAATATTACTGGTACGTGTAAATAAGTCCCCGTCTGGTGCTCAATACTTTCGTGCTTGAAATAGCCGTGGTGATAGCGTGATGGTCTGTTAATCACGAGTTCTAGAGTTCGAGCCCTGGGCGGGGTAATTATTTTTGCCACCAGATTATAGATTTAAGCAATATCATATCAATATGACTCATTTTAACAGAATCCGCATGAAATTACGATTTATCTAATTTTGTATTAGAATATGTACAAGCAGGATTTGAGACATTTGTATTGGACATCATTGCTAGTAGTCTATAGATGCGCTATAGACAATGGTAGCATCCCTCCTCCTCTTCACCGTACAGTATGAAATAATATGTGATGTTTGTTGAAACAAATGTGACTGTAGCATATATCCAATTCATTCCATACATTCATGATAGTACCGGTAATTTAATAAGATGAAAACGGATCGTCACAATTTTAAGGGTGTCCAAGCAGTGCAGCATACGAGATCTTTGACATTTTTGATATTCTATTGCCCTATAATGTATACAAATATCGTCACCTGTGTGCGTACCGAAGCAGTCATCACAGCACTTTTCGATAAACGAAAACAAGCCATGAAATGAAGATTCAATACAAATCCATGATACAAATCACACCATGTTCACAGCTAGTAGGAGACATCATGATACTGGGCCCCGCTGCCTAGCCAGTGCAGTGCAATCTGTAGCTGCTCCTCTGAGGTTACGGCTTCATTCCTCTTAGTAGGATGTTCCAGAAAATGACCTATACTATAAAGCACATGTTCTATAATCTAACCGAAATATTTTGTCATACTCATATGTTGGTTCCATGAGATTATAGTTTGTTCTTCCTCTAAAACTTTTAGGTGGACGAATGTACGCTTGTTGGTCTTCTTCACTATTGGAATCAACAAAGTATTGTAATCCATTTCTCAGATTACCGTATCGCAATCGTATATGGCTAAATAAAAATTCAGTTCACGTTATTCTCACCAGTAATATGAATTATTACACGAAACACACGCATGGAAATACCCAAATAATATGAGACAATGCTAATAATCTTCCTTGTTTATGAAACAGTTTGCTAATATACTCTATGTATAAAAAATAATATTTGTTTGTTCGTCCCTTATGCGTAGGCCTACATATAGGCCTACCATTCATCCGATTGCGATCAAATTTTGGTGAGTTATTGTGCACACTCCCGGGATGGTTATAGGCATAGTAAATCCAATTTACTATAGATAGCGCGCGAGTAGCTTTAACAAAATGGTGCGCGATTCGTTTCAACAAATTCTCACATGCGTTCATACGCCATTCATCCGACTGCGATGACATTTTGGTGAGTTGTTGTGTACACTTCTGCGAAAGTTTCTGACGTAGTAAATCGATTTTACAAAAGGTAGCGCACGAGTTGATTCAATACATGAGCGACAGCGCGCGAATCGTTTCAACAAAATCCCGTATGCGTTCATAAACCATTCATACGAATGCGATTAAACTTTGGTGAGTTGTTGTATACACTCCCGCGAAGGTTTCCGACTCAGTCAATCTATTTTACAATAGGTAGCGCACGAGTAGATTCAACAAATGAATGACAGCGCGCGATTCGTTTCCACAAAATCCCGTATGCGTTCATATGTCATTCATCCGATTGCGATGAAACTTTGGTGATATTTTTTTCAACAAAGTCCCATATGCGGTCATGAACCATTCGTACAATAGCGATTCAACTTTGGTGAGTTGTTGAGCACGCTCCCAGAAATATTCCTGAGATAGTAAATCCATTTTACAATCGTTTAGAGGCAGTTAACGGAAAAAGAAAAAAATATTGTGTATCCAAAAGCACTTCAACAAATAAAGTTACAACGCCAACACTTTCTTTGATTGGCATTGTTACGCATGCCGGGTACAGCTAGTATTATTACTAGGGCTCGGATTCGAGCATATTTGCATATTTTTTCCTGAATAGTACACATTGAAAGAAGCCTTTCGGTGGTATTTTCACCTGTCTGGGACCAACAGAATTGAAATTTATCGAGCATATAAATGCATAAAACAGCTGTTTTCAGAATAGAAACATATAAATGCATATTCTTGTGGGTTTCGTCTAAATAGTTTGTTTTTCTTCGAATTCTCCCCCGAATTCGGGCCCTGACCATCCTTAAGTTTCGAAAACAGAAATAATTATTGAAAAGCCTATCTGGTGCGAATAATAGAACCGCAGGTTTTTAACCTTTAGTGAGGTCGTTCTCGTCATTGAAACTTTTATTGGCTGATTGAAGAAATTCATTCAAAACTGAAAACATAGAAAATTTCTTGTTGTACAGACCAATGCAGATCTACTTCATTGACTCACCTAATTCTGAAGATTTTGTAAATGAACTTTTAAACTGTAACTTTTATAAGAACACTTCTCTTATAGACTATATACTTGAAAAACTTGAATGCGAGTATGTTATTTTTTTTTTTCATTTCACTTTCCTTTCTATAGTTTTTAACGGTGTTTTTCGAGCATATTCTGCATATTTAACCGCATATAATGTGGGTTTCGAGCATATCTATCGAGCATAAAACACATGGTGTTCGAGCATATCTGGAGATTTTATCGAGCATATCGATCCGAGCCCTAATTATTACTAATACACCTGCACTAATATTTTTGAGTCATACACTAATAACTAATATTACTAGCTCATAAGTTTATGAAACTGAAAACTAATAATATCAGCGTAACAGCGGTATGGTTACATTATAACTGGGTAACATGTTTGTGTAAATATGTCAGTACTAAGGGATGAAATAAATAAGTTAAAATTATTTCATTAAAAGAAGGGGACATTTATTGTGGTGTTGTTTATGTAATTATCATTTTAAGGAGCTTTTCGGGTCATACAGAACTCATCAAAGTGCGAAATAAACCCGATAATCCGACAAATTCGTCAATATTTAGTCATAGAAAATAATGAAATCTCTTAAGGCAAGGTGGAAGGTTTGGTTACCCCTCATTCGTGACCCAAACCGTTATGAGGTAAAATCAGAATTCCCCCGCTTGTAATAGGATGAGCAAACAAGTTCTCCGGGAGCCACGCACGCACAATGCGTACGGCCGAGCAATTTAGTCATTAGCTCAAATATCAACCGGCATATTAAGTAGACATAATAAGATAATTAGATCTCAAACCTTATCAATGGCTGATGACCAGTGGCACCGTGACGTTCCTTCACACAACATTGTGTGGGGTTGCGGTGTCGCCAAGACTCTTCAAGTTCAGAAGGCGCCAGAGTACTTCTCGCAACACCGGATACATTACTTGCTGAATTTAATTTCGATAATCTGAGGCTAATCTAGTATTTACTATGTGGTTGTTGAATATCGGTGTCTGTAGGATAACCTGTGTTGGGAAGGACGCGGCCACCTCAGTTTACCTCAGATCAGAATTAAATATCTTGGAGGGCACAAATATTATCCATATTGGTTAAACAAAAGTAGCCCATTGACTTACAATGATTCTATCAATACATCATCAGTGTTCTCCAAGCAAACCTTTCTCCTCCTACTCTCTTTGTTGTTTCATACTTTGCGTCGATCCTTCTACTGTCAAACCATTTGGAATCTTCTCCGTCCTAATCGTCTTATACCATTCACCGTTTCTTCTCATCTTCTTGCCACGGTGGGTGAGTGGATAGCGCGTCGGTCTACTAACCCCAAGATGGCAGGTTCGCTCCTGGCCGTGGTAAGTGATTTTTGAAAGGCAGCAAAAATACGACACGCATGTCATACGATGTTGGCATGTCATAGAACCCATTTGAATTCAGTAGGCCGTGTTCATGATGGCAAAATTAATCTCGGGAGTATCCGCCAACACGAAGTTCCTCATTTCTCTACTAGAAAGCGCTATATTGTTCAAGGAGCTTAGATATCTAACCTCCTTGACTTTCATAGTGATTCAAGGAACAACGAAATTGAACATGCAAGCTACCCTCTGGGTGTCAAATTACAAAGCTTGCACCCGGCATCCGAGGCCATACGATATTATTATTATTATCATTATTATTATTATTATTATTATTATCCAATGACCAAACCAATTTTGTTTCCTCATCCTGATGATCTTTAATATATTTTCCTCCCCAACTCTTTTCAGCACATGTTCATTTGGCACTTTCTCTACCAGTTGTATCCCTTCCATTCTCCTCCATGTCCACGTCTCGGCTCCATATCGTGCTCCATATCGTGCTACACTCCCAATAAAGCTACATTTATTGAAACAAAATCTAATGAACATGTTTCACATTTTAAACTTAAAGCTAATTGTCAGAAAAATTCAACTAAAATAACATAAACCTAATCTGTTGTTGTAGTCTTCAGTCTTTTGACTGGTTTAATGCAGCGCTCCAAGCCTCCCTGCCATGAGATAATCGTTTCATCTCTCCATAGCTACCACACCCTACATCCGACGCAATCTGTTAAACATATTCTAACCTTGGTCTACCCCTACAGTTCTTGTTCTCGACCCTTCCTTCCATAACTAACTTTGCTATTCCTGGGTGTCTTAGTATGTGTCCTACCAACCTCTCTCTTCATTATCAGTCGCCAGAAACATCTCTCCTCTCCCACTCGTCATTATACCTCTTCATTTGTTACCCTATCTACGCATTTGATCTTCATCATTCTCTTGTAACACCTCATTTCAATTCTCCTCTTTTCTGCTGCTCCAACAGTCCAAGCTTCACTTCCATAGAGCGCCACGCTCCAGACAAACTAATCTAATTTATAATAATTTCAGTCTAAAAATTAAATTGACGATATCCTTACAACAAAAACATAAATCACAACTGAAATACACTATAAAGGAAGGCATTTTTCGTCTAAAATTAACTTAAAACACATGAATAAATTTGACAAAAGGATCATGTCATGTCATGTTAACGTCAAGGCGTCTTGACGTGCAGGAATGGAATATGTAGGTTAAGACGTTCCAAACATTGTCTGGTTGAAACCTCAATCTTGAACATCTCCACGTTTTCAGTCACGAGAAGGAATGGTTAAATATTTCCCTGGTTTATAATATCTTTTGACCAGATCGTTATTTAACATGTAAGTTACTACAGAATAACTTACATAATATGAAGCACAATTTGTGTGTTATTTCTTTTCTTTAATAAGTTGAAATGAGCATGCTGAGCTTCTATGCCCAAGGTCGCGGGTTCAAACCCGGCCGAAGTCGATGGATTTTTTAAGAGCGTTAAAAACCCTCAGTATTCTTTCCTTCCGAGGGGAAGTAAAGCCGGCGGTCCCATGTCATAGATTTATGGCATGATAAAGAACCTTCCACTAATTACACTTGTGTGAAGCTAAATCATAGGTCATCATTCTTTAACTAACGCTCTTAGGTGCCAACGTTCGTCGCCAGGACCCGACTGCGGTGGCATCTAGTAACAACGTTCAGAGCTAGTTGGTCGTTGATGGTGGCGTTTGGTAGCAAAAGTTGGAACTATTTGAAAATCGAATGTATGCATTCCTTACTTACTTGAATTGAAAACAGATAATACACACTAATACAGCCATCACAATTAACACCGGTTATCAGACAGATTCTACACACACCCGAAGTACACGGGGCTATATGACCACGTTGTCGCAGCCCCTAAACTGAGGAACCAACTAAGTTGAAATGAAGTCAAGCTATTTAGGGATCTAAAGCACAAGTGAACAAAGCACGTATTGAACACACGCATTCCATTCCTCCACATCAATTACTGTATTTTCATTGGTGCCTCACTTTCATGGTTTCAAATCTATTTTTGAAGTCAGCAGACTATTTCCGAATTGAAAAACTAATACAGTATAGCACATTATTCAAACATGCCCGTTCAGTTGGGCTTAGCTAGAAACCGCACGGACAGGCACAAATTGAAAATTAATGCACCTCGCATATAATTTACTATTCACTTCGCCAAGCTACACTTTGATGCAAATCCTGGCCATGGAAGCTAGTGTATGCATAGCAAAGACATCGTAAAGAAGAGGCTAACGGTTAGGCATTCAAATATTGTAACAGAAAATTTGTTAAACTGTATCTAAATGTCTGCCATTTGGCTGAAGTATTTAACATGCAAATGTGTAATTAAGGGCATATAATAATAGCAGCCGGGAGATGCTGCAACACGCGAGCCCAACGATACCAATCGATTGAGAGCAGCGGGCACGCGACTCCACCAGACATGCTGCACATCACATGGCAATGTTGTACCCGTAGGTATATCATTCATGCAACTGGGTATCCTGAAGTTCACACCTTATAGTTTCTTGTAAATAAACTCCAGTCCTCGTGTTTTTCGCTCAGCAAAGATATCAATTATGCATTCTTGGAAGATGTCATCCCTGGAAAGAGTTCACCAACCTCTTCTCAATAGCCAGACTACTCAAATTGCTCAGTCTAGAATCTGACATGGAGTTCCTTAATGTCGTTACTCTCTTCAATGCACTCATACTTCGTTCACTCGAAGCAGTAGAAACATAAAATGTAAGAATCTGTCTTATGAGGCGCACTGTTTCTTGATATATTTTTTCTAGGCCGTCGTTCAAAAAATATTCTCTTCAGAGGAGAACGAAGGACATGGTCTTGATTTTAAATACACTATTAACAACGAGCATGCACGCGCTGAGATATCGCCCGCCACACAAATGCACTGCATGGAGCCTAGGCTCTCTCCTGACGCATTCAGCTATCGACCTTCCGCTTGGCGCATGCACAATTACCTTCCCTACCCACAGAGACTTGAGCCTGTTTCAAAGGAGAATCACTGGCTGCTCAGTCCCACGCGGAGAAGCTGGGGTCAATCCCACCGTGGCTACAGGAGAATAATACCGAAAACTAGAGATTTAATTTGCCTATGTCAATGAAAAATAGGAAAATTTCAATGTGCATATTCCTTGAGAATGAAATGGGTATTCTAAGGTGCATTCCCCTCCAGCTTCGCCACTGAGGTATATCTCTAGATCAGAGCATCATAGCCAGCTGGCAAGATTTATTACCGTACTAATGGATACGTCAATACTGAAAGATGAAACAAAAAAGTCTCTTCGTTGATCAATGTGACCTCTAGACAAATTCAGATGAAACATCTAACGGAGTAGATAAAACAAATCTACAAATTCAATTCTTTTGAATACGCTTACCAACACAAAAATGACTACATGCATTATGATAGTTATCTTTCGTACTTTTCAGCTATTAGGCCTATATTCCGTAATTTAATAAAGAACTTTAACAGTAATGTAGAAAGTATGGTATAAAAATTAGTACTTCAAAACCAAAGGTCATGTCGGCAGGGAAGAAACACAAGAGAAAGGAAATAGAGGGGAGGTGTGGAAAAGCCATTACAGTAAGTTCTCGGTTGCGATCTGCTGTAGTCTGCAAGAAATAGGCTACGTTACTGTAGCGAAGGAGCTCGCTCTACATCGCTCAGTGTTCAAACCGACCTGGCTGTATTGAAGTAGTAATAATAATATCGTAAGGTCTCGGGTGCCAGGTGCAAGCTTTGTTATTTGACACCCAGAGGGCAGCTTGCATGTCGAATTTCGTTGTTCCTTGAAGCACTATGCAAGTCAAGGAAGTTAGATATATCTAAGTTCCTTGACACTATAGCGCTTTCTAGTAGAGAAATGAGGAACTTTGTGTTGGCAGAAAATCCCGAGATTAATTTTGCCATTATGAACACGGCCTACTGAATTCAAATGGGCTCTTTAACATGCCAACATCGTATGACATGCATGTCGTGATTTTTGCCGCCTTTCAAAAATCGTTTACCACGGCCAGGAGCGAACTTGCAAGCTTGGTGTTAGTAATCCTACACGATAACCACTAAGCCACCGTGGCAAGCGTATTGAAGTGAGAGCTGATACATAAGCTAGAGGTAACTGATATGAGGGTAGCAGGAATGATGCACAAGAGAGTACTCGTAATGAAGAGATAAAAGCTGTGAGAAATGAATAATGTTAGATGAAGCCAACTCTCATGGTGGAGAATGAACTCGTGTACAAAGTGTAGGCCAAGGAGGCGATGTGTGGGAACTATTTCAATGTGAGAGGTGTAGAATCAGAGGAGACCACAGTGGCAACTGCGAATAGGGGATCATGGAGGTGACTCGTTCGCAAACAGAGGTTTGCAGACTAGACTGAACAACGAAAGGGAAAACTGTTCCCTAAGAAAATGAATCAACGAATATAATAAATTTTGATATTTAAAACATACCGAAATCCTTAATTCAATGCTATTACGATATGTGCTCAATGAATGGTAATGCTATTAACAGGTATCTATGACGTGCCAGTAAATCTCTTGACATGGCTCCCTCTCATTAGCACCAGGATTCCATCCTGCAACCTTGGGTTCAGCGGGTGAGAACGTTACCGCTGAGCCACGCAGCCAGTCAGCAATGGCACTTACTTTACGTGACAACTGTTCACACCACAGTAACCGATGCCAAAAGTTCAACCTGAAACTGTGCGGAGAGATGTCAGAAGAGAAGGGTATAATGGCAGAGTAGGTACGAAGAACCCCATGGTAAATGAGAGAAATACAAAGAAAAGATTGTACTTTGCGAATCAGCACATAAATAAAACTGTCGGTTGGTGGGACAAAGTAATTTTTGTAGATGAAAGCCAAGTGCAGATGTTCTCTTCAAACAGAAGAACTATGGTTTGGATAAAACCCAATGATGAGCTTCAATCGAAGAATCTGCAACCCACAGTTAAGCACGGAGGCGGAGGTGTCATGATTTAGGGCACCATGTCTTCAAAACATAAATGGGATATTGTGAGACTATACACTCTGTATAACTGCCCTAAAGTTTCGGATATACCTTCTCAGAGTCCAGACTTATACCCTATTGAAAATCTATGGAATGAACTGAAGAGAAACGTAATACAAACGCCAGTGACATCAAGGCAAGCTTTAATGGATAGAATGATGGAAGAATGGCAATTAAGTCCCGAGTACAAGCGTAAACTACACGCTTGGAGCAGGTGATAAAGCAAAAGGGACTTGAAATGTACTGTGGTGTATTTGATTCACATCTCACCCGCGATATTGGGCATGTCTATTGCTTATGTTGTTTTTGTTAAGTTTTCAAGTACGAAAATACTGTTCTGTTATTTAATACATGTTTCCCAATGTAGGCCTAATGCATGCCAAGATTGTTCCTAAATTCTGTTTTTCTGTTAATAAAGGTCTACAAAAATCACAAAATTACATTTGTGATTCACTATTAAATCGGTTGGTTGGTTCTTAAGTTTAGGGGCTGCGACAACGCGGTCATGTAGCCCCGTGTACTTTGGGTGTGTGTAGAATCTGTCTGATAACCGGTGTTAATTGTGATGACTGTATTAGCGTGTGTTATCTTTTTTTAAATTTAAGTACATACTGCAACTTAGAATTTTTCAAATAGTTCCTAATTTTGCCGCCAAGCGCCACCGTCAACGACTACTAGCCCAAGTTCAGAACTTAGCTACTAGACGACACCGCAGTCGGCTCTTGGCAACGAACGTAGAAACCTAAGAGCGTTCTTTACATTCTTAACCTATCCAATTTAGCTTCACACAGGTATAATTAGTGGAAGGTTCTTTAACATGCCATAAATCTATGACATTGGACCGCCGGCTTTACTTCCCCTCCGAAGGAAGGCATACCGAGGGATTTTAACGCTCTTAAAAAATCCGACGGCTTCGGCCGGGTTTGACCCCGCTATCTTGGGCATAGAAGCTCAGCATTCTACCGACTACGTCACCGAAGCCGCTATTAAATCCATTGGCACATGTCAGTCTTATTGTTCGGGAGTCTTGATTCGCAACAACACTTTAATTCAAAATATTACCAACTTCTGTTCTCAAAGTTCACATAAAAATGAGTTAGCCACAGTTAGTTGAGGTTTTAAGGGGCGAAACAGCGAGGTCATCTGACCCATGTGTTAGCCACAACACGTCAACAGGACCCCTGAACATTTGGCGAGGACACTGTATCAGTTCATGAATTCGTCTGCAAGCGTTTTTCTGTTGTTTTTTTTAACGCAAATAACTTCAAAAATGCCTCCAAAAAATACTCCAAAATACTTAAAAAACTTATTAAGGCTGCGTTAGTAAATAGCCACCGATCTCACGGATTCAGACTGGACTGTGACTTGTGCAATGTTAGTGGCCTGCAGGCATGCACAGGGGAGGAGGCCTCAGCGTCACAATAGCGACCAGTGTCGCACGCAAGCAAATATACGACAGGAAACCTTACCTCTTCAGTGGTCCGCAGTTCGAGTTTCTTGACATCACATTCCTCAACATGCACGATAGAATTCAACAACAAATGAGCTCACGATGAATGAAGAAGATTAAAACCATAAAGGCATTACAGTAATGGCACGACACGGTAATTACACTACTTTGTTCAGATGTGCGAAAGATTACTCTGTGACAGAGCATATTTTATATGCCATATATCTATGTCTGGGTCTGCACGACATAAGCTTGCTTCAGACTAAGTAAAGGCACAGGGTAGACTATACGAATAATGGAGAACAAAGACGTCAGAAATGAATACACACATTTCTAGGATTGGAACGTAAACTCTCACTCGTAATGTTCCTCCCCAAGTACATTGGCAGTAGACAAGCGACTGCAGAAGTACAGTACGGTACTCAATGACAACATGTTTCCTATCCTTCTAACATTCTCTGATGTCCGCGTTCAACATTGCTTTGTTCCCTCCCTACAACATAACCGTAATTCGTCTGCAAGCGTTTTTCTGTGTTTTTTTTTTTAACGCAAATAACTTCAAAAATACCTCCAAAAATACTCCAAAATACTTAAAAAACTTATTAAGGCTACGTTAGTAAATAGCCACCGATCTCACGGATTCAGACTGGACTAAAATAAATTCACAAAATCAGAAAATAAAATAAATTGCCTTCATTTCCCCCCACCCAATCCCCAAATAAAAGAATGAAGGCAATGGTAAAAACCATCTGCACTCAACACCAAGTTAAATCTTACTCTGAAACAAGAAATACACATTCTCTACAGACACATCAACCTAGTTACGAACGATTAAAACATCATCAGTTAGTATAATACTCTACACCTTACGAAGATCCTGGCCCGCAAATGCACGGTGCTTATAAATCACAAGCGGTGCCATTGTACTGCAGAATAGCCAAAAATCTGCTCTTTAAAAAAAATGTAACTAATACGTCGTCCCTAGCAGAATAATAGACTGTTGGTTCACTGTAGATTCAGGACCTCCAAAGTAGTCATTTGAAAGAACAGCCACAAAAGATGATGTAGATTTATATAGGGGTTTGCGACATCATGCTCATATAGCCCCGTGTACTTTGGGTGTGTGTAAAATTTGTCTTATAACCGGTGTTAATTGTCATTACTGTATTAGTGTGTGTTATCTGTGATTCAGGTAGATGGACTGCAGACGATTAATGTTTTCAAGTAGTTTCTACTTTTGCTACCAAATGCTGCCGTCCACGACACCAAGCTGCGGACGTGGCTACTAAATGCCAACGCAGTCAGCACCTGGCGACGAACGTTGGAACCAATATAGCGTTATCAAACTAACCTACATATTTTAGCATCCACAAATGTAGTTAGTGGAAGGTTCTTTTTCATGCCATAAATTTATGACATCGGACCGTCAGCTTTACTTCCCCTCCGAAGGAAGGCATACTGCGGGATTTTTAACGCTCTTAAAAATCCGAGGACTTCGGCCGGGTTTGAACCCGCGATCTTGGGCATGCTACCAACTACGCCACCGAAGCCACTGGGCTTAAACTAAAAACATTTGGACGAAAGCCATAAGCTACTCCATAAGAATGAAAATGTTTTGAGAGCAGGAGATCTAATACTCCGCTCCGCTCCAATGTGGGCGTGTACTCCAAATATACGCAGACACTTTAGACACATTCCTTTGCAAGTTATTGCAAAACTAGGCTGCAGCCCACTCCAGTCTTTTTGGTTGCTAAGAAAAACAATATTCTATGTAAAATTCAATTTCGAGAAGCAGGATTTTAGAAGGCCTGCTGTGACAAACGCTAATGCAGTCCCCATCTTAGTGATCTTTATGCTACTGTCGCCAAAACAAGAGCGCATTGTAAAGTGTCCATCCAAGCCTGACAACATGCAGAGCAGCCCCCCTCAAGACTTAACACCAAGTTTATATCGTATGCCACGTTAAGTTATTGAATTGACAGTGACGAAGGATGACGGGCTCAGAACGTGGAACGCCAATTGGAATCAGAAAGATTGCTCTGGTCTGCGAGACGCCAGAGCGGTGGAATTTCGTCTAGGATGGGTTCATAAACGTCCAACATCAATTGTTGTTCAGAAATCAGTGTGACCAAAAGAAGAGTCTTGTATAAAGGTGTAGAATCCACTGCAATGCACGTTTTAGAGTTGGTTGATTGGTTCCCCAGTTTAGGGGCTGGGACAATGCGGTCATGTAGCCCCTGTACTTTGGGTGTGTGTAAAATCTGTCTGATAACCGGTGTTAATTGTGATGGCTGTATTAAAGTGTGTTATCTGTTTTAATAATTCAATTAAGGACTGCCGACAATTAATTTTCAAGTAGTTCCTACTTTCGCTACCAAACGCCACCGTCAACGACCAACTAGTTGTGAACTTGGTTACTAGATGCCACCACAGTCAGCTCCTGGCGACGAACGTTGCAACCTAAGAGCGTTAGTCAAATCTAACCTATAAATTAGCTTCACACTAGTGTAATTAGTGGAAGGTTCTTTTACATGCCATAAATCTATGACATGGGACCGCCGCCTTTACTTACCCTCCGAAGGAAGGCATACTGAAGAGTTACTGGTGTACAACACAATGTGCTAGTAAAATAGTAGGCCAACATTGGAAAAGTTTTGATATTGGCAAGTCATGAAACAGATTTCCACAGTTTCTGTACGCCGCAGAGACCCTCTTGATGAACAGAAAAGGCACCAAAGCCAAAATACGTATCCTCAGGAAAATTCATGGCCCGAGATTGCTCCCAGATGGAACCTACCGTTTGAAACCTGTATCAACAGTTAGAATCAGCCAATACCAGTATGCGACGTAGGAGGCTCAAGTTCTACGGGCACCTACAACGAATGAACAGCAACAGGCTTACCAAGAAGATCTTCTCCTTGGTTAAAAGCTACAAGACAGGAAGCCTGTGGCTTAACGAAGTTCTAAAGGACCTGGATTCGGCTGGAATTGCTGACCTTGATGTAGAAGATCGTTCTAAATTTTGTGCTATGGTAGAATCTTGGACCCCACCACATAGAGTCCCTAAATGTCGGAAGCCCCTTTCGCAGGAGAGAAAGGAGAAATTATCAGCAGGGCTCAAGAGATATTGGGAACGGAAAAGAGCATCGAAGAAGAACTAGTCATAAGCGCTCCGTAGTGGGCTTAAATCAATAATAATAATGAAACAGATTTGTGGTGCAAATGCGATATAATACAACAATCCTCACTGCTCCACAAGACTCGTGACATTCCTCATCCTTGTAGGCTTATGTATTTTTGACATATGAAGGTTTTAAGCTGTTAGTAGATGAAACGTAAGTGAATTAAACTGCGTCTATTTAGAAATCAAAGCCATGACTTGCTTTTACACCGTGGCTCTTGACCGCTGAGCTAATGGGGCACTGAAACAGTTTTTTGCTGTGTCTTTTGCGGAATTTCTATTCCTCGGCCGTGTAAGCCATACTGTTGTTGTTTTAAGGGTCTGAGTACAAAGGCGGAGGTCGAGGGTCCCAGTTCCACAAGGGTCAGACAATTCCAATTCTTGGAATCCACTGTATTTTTGAACGTTTATTGCTACCAAGAGGCTGCGATGTGTACTACATACAGTACTGTAAATCGTACAGAATCAATACGCTAGTTTGACTATCTGCCCACCCCAAATTATTTTATAACGACTTCTGTCTAATTTTAAATCACATTTAGTACAACATAAATATCAGAGAGCAATACCTTTTCCCATTCAATAAGTTATTACGCAATAAATGAGTGAACTAGACCACCTCTTGGCTGTAGCCCCTGAGGTCCGGGTTCGATCCCCAGCTATGCCAAGAAATATGATTCTGGTCTAAGGGCTACTCAGCCTCGTGAAGCACAACTATTCCTATTGCTATTCGAGGCTGAGGCCGCCTCCTAACGCTGCTACAGGGCCCCGCGACGATATCCTGGAGTTTGTACACAATTGGTGACCTGGCACTGCCAGCACTACTTGTGCGCTGGCCTATCAATGTGACTATAAAATGATCTCGCAAGGACAACGCAGGTTGTTATCTGAATTACGAGTGCATTGCGATTGTTCGTCAACGACTTAATAGGCAATGACCAGTGACACATCGCATGCACCAATCACAGCACACGTATCAACAATTACATTAATTGACGTAACATCCATTTCACGATTTTTCTGCGAATCGGTACACCGATGTTCTTCCACGGCAAGTTCCACTGCGTACTGCGCTCACACACACAATCTTCTTAGAATTTACATAGTTTTCTTCTCTTTAATTCGAATTTCTATAGCTCGATTTTATTTTCATATCTCGAAGCTTCCCTGTCACTTAAACTTGTTCTGGCAGCACGGCGCAGCGATAACGTTCTCGCCTGCTGTGCCCAAGGGTGCGCAAATCGCAGTACACTGCCCAGATTTCCCTTCAATTTCCTCGAAATTCAGTAAATGCAACTTCAAAGTTTCTTAAAAGGACCAATTGTTCAGCTAGAGGCTTCTGGTTTTCACGAAATTGGTCGCAAATTTACCTCTCAAATTATCAAATAAACCAAAAATGAAATTTTTGCGAATTAGGTAAGAATTTTGTATCTATTTTATTGTTGATGACGCCTGTGAATTTGTACAATTTATTGTAATCGAACACGTCATGTGTAATGGTTTTAAATTGAACATTGTGAATTCTTCTGTTGCTTATTGACTGATGAAGGCTTGAGAGGAGCCGAAACATGCATCACAATCACAACTAGGAGTAAAGTCAGGATGTCGAACAAAACCAACTAACAGATCTCCCTGACAATTCCCTGATTTTTCCAGGACAATTCAGAAAATTCCCTGAGTAACAGTAGCCACCATAATAAATATATAAAACAGAGTTTGTGCTTAAAGAGCATTTGAAAAAGTGCTCCAACAACAAAGGGTAGCATGACAAAGTTGAAAAGAAAAACAACAACAGAAATAGATATATTTCTATATTTTGCAAATTTCTACATTTTTCATCCTGAAAAACTAGTTAGCCTAGTTATTGTTGTTTTGAGGGGCGGAACTATGAGGTCATCTGCCCCTATCCTGAAAAACTATCGGTACTTGCGAATATTGAAAGTAGCTCGTCAATAATAATGCTCTCAAAAATCATACAGTTACACATTTATATACAAATACACATGTAATTTGTGTGCTCTACCTTGCAAAAAATGAGAGCTTACTGATTTAACGTCAGTACGAACATAAAACAATCATCACCAGTATATACTTTTCCCCCATCAAAATTTAAATGCTTAATTTCCTATTATTCAAGGCTAGACCTTGTAAAACTAAAATTCCCGGAGTGTCATTAAAATACCCTGAGTATTCCCTGCTTTCCATGTTTTCCAGGAAAGTAGACACCCTGAAGGTAGAAGAGTAGTGATTGAATAAGAACATTGTATTGTAAAGTGGACACTGTTTGCACACATATCGCAATCAATACGGGATAAAGAATATATTATGGCTAGGGTCATAGATATACACACGAATGTTTAGTCGTTGACGGGGTTTAGCACTCTCCCTTCTCATTAGTGTGTTCCACACTTCTCTAACAAATGTGTATATTACATAATAGTAGTCACTTTGCATCCAATCTTGTGTGGACCGACTAAAGAGCAATTCTGTTCATTGATTTTACAGGCAACACACAAAGTTGGCTATAACACTTCAAAATTTCCATAATCTTGCTACTCAGTCCCACGGGTTAGGTGTCTACTTTCTTTCTCTCAACAAAAGATGTCCCTCGTGATTTAAAGGTATTTACAGGTTCTGTGGCTGCATAACTATTGCCTTAGAGAGAGCCAACTTCCTCTCAAAAGCGATAAACACTTGTATAAGGCCAAATCGTCGTGATGGTCGAGATGGCAGCGACACCACTACAGCTTGATACGCTAACTAATTTCCTGCAATACAATGTGGTAGAAGGTCTAACATCTAGAAATATATAATCTTGTGAAATCATCATCACCATTTCATGTGTTAGTCCTAGAAGAACTGTTACGGTCTACACAAAATATTTGAATTTTCACGCCATCTTTTCCTGGGGCGACCTAGAGATCTCTTCCCACTTGGGCAGTAATTGACGACTGCTTTAGGGATCCTGCTTCTGTCCATCCTGTTGAGGTGTCTTAGCCAATTTCTTTGGTATTCATGGATGTATTCCAATATAGGTCTGCTGTTAAGACCATTCAGCATTTCTGTGTTTCGTTTGTGATCCCACTTAGTGACTCCTGCTGTTCGTCGCATATATTTCATTTCGGCGGTAGTTAGGCTATTCGTCTCTCATCGCATTTCCTCAGGGTCCACGATTCGCTACCATAGCAAAGTACTGGTCTTGCTAAGGTTTTGTAAATTCTTGTTCGGGTGTGTTTTTGAACTAATGATGGTCTAAAAACTTTATTGATTATTCCTAAACATCTGTTGAATTTAAAGATTTTCTCGGGTATGTCCATTTCTTCAAAGAAAGACAGTTTGTAACCAAGGTATTTAAAAATCGTTTACTCTTTCCAAAATGTTATTATCCAAGCAGATCTTATTTCTTACTGGTTCCGTGCCACAGAATGCCATTATCTTAGCTTTCTCTAGGGATAATTCCACTGAGTAGTTTTCTGAGACTAGTTTCAGGTTATATATTGAACGCTGTAAATCATCTGCTGAGGTGGCAACCAGCACTAAGTCGTCTGCAAATAACATTGCGTCCAGCTGTAGATTTCTGTTAATGCGGATGGAGCCATGTCTTGTTTCTCAAAATTCTCGTATAAGAGCATGTGGAATATGGTAGCAAAAACAAGTAGACTGTTTTATTTCTGCATGTACGCTTGCCAAGATCTTTCTTATCAAGTGTGTTTTTAGTTTTGAGTCACACTCATGCGCGATATAAAGATTCTTCAGACTCCAGTGTGAATTAATGGATATCTCCTGAACTAGAAGCCAGAGATCGGTACTTTCTGAAAGGATATGCATACGAACAAATTCACTGTACAGTACCGTAAGTTATTGTTGGTTGTTATTGCTTCTTAACTTAATTTAGACGGATCAAGATTTACTATAAAAGAATTTAGTAATTAACTTACGGACCAAAGGGTCCATAATATTGGAAACAACAGCAATCACCCAACCACAGCATTTACAGACGTGTAGCGGCTACCATCACGACTGTCGCCCCGGAGCTCCGGGTATGAAGGCTGGAACGTGGCACACTCAGCCTCGTGAGGCAAAACTGAGGAGAGTTCGATTTCTATCTCAGCCATCCTGGAAGTGATTTTCCGTGGTTCCCACCAGGAAGAACGAAACATGGATGATGGAGCAATTGCACATTTAACTTTTTTTAGAGTATGGCTTTTTAGTGCTGGGAGTGTCCGAGGACATGTTCGGCTCGCCCGAGTTTGTAGCTGCTTCTATGCGGACACCCATGGGGTGAGCTACAAGTACCGTCGCTCGTGTGGAGTGTTGTCTGGGGAGGAAAGTGTGAATGTAAGGACGAGGAATTGGAAGGTAACGGCTGTGACCTATAGTTAGGGACAAAACCCGGTATTTGCCAGGAAGGAAGATGGGAAACCACAGAAGACCATCTTCAAGGTTGCCGGCGGGGGGATTCGAACCTCCTCACCTCCCGGATGTGAGAGACTGCCTGCAGCCACGCCGTAACGGACACGGCTAACTCACCCATTTGCACATTTAACTTTTTAGAGTATGGCTTTTTAGTGCCGGGGTGTCCGAGGACATGTTCGGCTCGCCCGAGTTTGTAGCTGCTTCTATGCGGACACCCATGGGGTGAGCTACAAGTACCGTCGCTCGTGTGGAGTGTTGTCTGGGGAGGAAAGTGTGAATGTAAGGACGGGGAATTGTAAGGTAGCGGCTGTGGCCTATAGTTAGGGACAGGTTCGTATCCTGGCGCAGTCAGCTGGCATTTGAGGGTGCGCAAATGCGAGGGAGCCGTGTCCGTAGATTTACTGGCACGTTAAAGATCCCCTTCGGGGAAAAATTCCGGCACCCCGGCGTCTCTAAAAGCCAGTGTAGTTAAAAGGGACGTAAAACCAATAACATTATTATAGTTAGGGCCCAATCCCGGCATTTGCCTGGAAGGAAGATGGGAAACCACAGAAGACCATCTTCAAGGTTGCCGGCGGGGGAGATTCGAACCTTCTGGCCTCCCGGATGTGAGCGACTGCCTGCAGCCACGCCGTAACGACCACGGCTAACTCACCCATTTGCACATTGCTAAGTGCAAACACAACGTATCAAATGCTACAGATATCAAACACTAAACATATAGATATGAGGTTTTGAAACTTCGGGATCGTACTGCATATTTTGTTTCATTATGTCCAAGCCCCTAACCCCCCACCCTAGATACGCCACTGCATGCACCCAAGCATACGGGGCTAAATGACCACGATGTCCAAAGCCCTCAAATGAGACATAACAACACTATAGACTAACGGAATAAGAACTCACCTAACATATACGGTACTGTGAGGGGTCGAGGTGGCGCAGCGGTCAAGCGTGGACCGGGTTCGATTCCCGGTCAGTGCATGTGAGATTTTTGAAGTTAAATGTCATGTCCTGTGGTTCGGATTCCACGTAAAAAAGAGGTACTGTGGATCATGATCGCAAGATCTACGTAGAACTACAAGTTCCTTTAAGATATACAGTAAATATCCACCCGATGAACAGATCTGATGATGCTCGCGTGACGAACGAAACAGGTCATCCAATAAATTACTGTACGCACCCCGCCCCCATTTGTTCGAGAAGGGCTTTGAGGTATTAGGGTGTTAACATAATTATTGTTCCCTGCCAAATCTAATTGGATACCGTGCAATTCGTGTTGACCGTTTGAAAAGCATTTATGTTAATCGCTAAGTTCTTTGTGACATACTGAATTTCCAAAAAGGCAGATGCGAGGGTCGGACAATCCGACCTCAACCTTTAATTCCTTCTTCATGTTTCTTTGAGTCTTCTGTCTCTTGACTGGTTTGATGCAGGCCCACCATGCCTCCCTGTCCTTAGCTAATTGTTTCATTTCTACATAGCTACCACAACCTACATCCGAGGCAATCTGTTTTAACATATTATAACCTTGGTCTACCCCTAGAGTTCTTGTCCTCGACCCTTCCTTCCATAACAAACTTTGCTATTCCTGGGTGTCTTAGTGTGTGTCCTACCAACCTATCTCTTCTCTTCATTAGCAGACGCCAGTAACATCTCTCCTCTCCCACTCGTCTTAATACCTCTTAATTTGTTATCCTATCTACCCTTCTGATCTTCATCATTCTCCTGTAACACCACATTTCAAACGCTTCAATTCTCCTCTTTTCTGCTACACCAATACTAGTCCAAGTTTCACTTCCATAGAGCGCCACGCTCCAGACAAAGGCTTTCAAAATGGCTTCCTAATACCTAAATCTATATTCGATGTGAACATATTCCTTTTCTGTAGAAATGCTTTCCTTGCCTGAGCTAACCTACTTTTTATATCCTCTTTGCTTCGTCCATCACTGGTTATTTTAATTCGTAAGTATTACCCTTTCACGAATTGATTGCCGGCGGTCGAGATCGGAACTATTCTCTGTTTACTTGTGTCACACGTCAGCCTGCTTCGTTGACAGGTACCGCGCGCAATGTTGATTGACTTATGCGAAGACTGCACTGTGTCATCCTGCTACAGTATTCAACAAATGATGGCGCAGCCATGCTCAGCGGTAATCAAATCTGAAATGGGTAATAACAGAAGTTTCCTACTTCCTTTAGTTTCTCACCTGCCAATTTGATGTCCATAGAGATTTCTGATTTATTTCGGCTGCATTCCAATATTTTTGTTTTACATTTATTAATTTTCATCATGAATTCTTTCTTCATGTACGGTAATCGAAAAGAGTGGATCGTGGAACGTGAAGCTCCGCAGACCGCTGTCTTCTGGCACATCCTGGTCGATCTTACACACTTCCTGTCATAAACACCTTTCTTTCCCTTGTCGGCGGTGGCTTATTAAACTCTTCCCGTAAGTGTTCTTGTATCCATACACTGGGGACTAAACTCACAGAAGCTAAGGTCACGCCAACAAAGGGGACAGCAGTAATAAGAACTCCCCAGTCGCAGTATTACCAGTAGGCGAGGCCAATAAACTTACACCATATAATTTAAAATCCGTGTCTCACAATTTGCATTTTCCCATTCTGTTGTACACTTCACCACAAGATGGGGAGGGATAAAAAAAAGCCTGTATCGCTCGCTCGGACGATGTAGTTATTATCGAGAACTGTCATGGCGTCTGGTCACGCAACGAGAGAGCGTTTAATGGAACAGTTCGAGAGGAGGGGAAACCCCACGTCACGCAGCTTTCTCTTCAGAGGGACAGGTCACTAAATGTAGCGGATTTGAGACGACATTTAGAAGAGACACTACGGACTATTCAGGAAATGTTACCGACTTTTCAAAATGCCAGTGCGTTTTACACGACATACGAACATAAACAGAAATGTACACTTCGTCCACATACAGTAAATCATAGTTGCGAGCCTCGAAAATTAAGCGGCTATTTTTTTCTTTTTGCAGAAGATGATGATGATGTTGTTGTTTGAGTCTTCAGTCTTTTGACTGGTTTGATGCAGCTCTCCATGCCTCCCTGTCCTGAGCTAATCGTTTCATCTCTACATAGCTCCGACACCCTACATCGGAGGCAATCTGTTTAACATATTCTAACCTTGGTCTACCCCTACAGTTTTTGTCCTCGACCCTTCCTTCCATAACTAAGCTTGCTATTCCTGGGTGTCTTAGTAAGTGTCCTACCAACCTATCTCTTCTCTTCATTAGCAGTCGCCAGAAACATCTCTCCTCTCCCACTCGTCTTAATACCTCTTTGTTTGTAACCCTATCTACCCATCTGATCTTCATCATTCTCCTGTAACACCACATTTCAAATGCTTCAATTCTCCTCTTTTCTGCTGCACCAATAATCCAAGTTTCACTTCCATAGAGCGCCACGCTCCAGACAAAGGCTTTCAAAAATGACTTCCTAATACCTAAATCTATATTCGATGTCAGCAGATTCCTTTTTTGTAGAAAAGCTTTCTTTGCCTGAGCCAACCTACTTTTAATATCCTCTTTGCTTCGTCCATCACTGGTTATTATGCTTCCTAAGTAACAGAAGTCTCCTACTTCCTTCAGCTTTTCACCTGCCAATTTGATCTCCATAGAGGTTTCTGATTTATTTCGGCTGCATTCCAGTATTTTTGTTTTACATTTATTTATTTTCATCAGGAATTCTTTCCGTAAGACGGAGTCCATACGATTCAAAAACTCATTCAAATCCTCAGGCTTGTCGGCCAAGATGACGATGTCATCAGCAAATCTCAGAGTTGAAATTATTTCTCCTTGAATCTTCACTCCCACCTTAAATTTTTCTCTAATTTCCTTCATTGCTTGTTCAATGTAAAGATTGAAAAGTATAGGTGATAAGTTGCAGCCTTGCCTTACACCTTTCTGAATACCAGCTTCTCTCTCATGTCCTTCAATTCGAATGACTGCTGTCTGGGTTCTGTACAGATTGTATATCACCCTCCTATCCCTGTACTTTATTCCAATTGATTTCAAAATGTCAAACAATTTAGTCCAATCAACGTTATCAAAAGCCTTTTCTAAGTCTACAAAAGCCATGAACGTTCTCTTATCTTTCCTTATTCTACCTTCTAAAATCAGCCTAAGACTTAGTACAGCTTCCCTTGTTCCTACATTTCTCCTGAAACCAAACTGGTGATGATTGTTGTTTTAAGGGGCCTAACATCTAGGTTATCGGGCACTACTGGTCTGGGTGATAGCGAAAGTGACAAAGAAATGGAAACCAGAACGAAACGTGAGACTGAAAATACTTACAAAATGTAACTCAGATTGAAATGACTCACAAAATGGAGAGCGGTAAAACTTACAAAAGGGAATTTAGAAGTAGAATACTCAGAAAACGAATACATTGAAAAATACGTACAAAATGCAGTTTAGGTTCAATACGTACAAAATGCAATTGAAATTCAAACTACTTACAAAATGCAATTGAAATTCAAACTACTTACAAAATGCAATTGAAATTCAAAATACGTACAAAATGCAATTGAGGTTCAAAATACTTACAAATTGTAATTTAGATTCAAAATACCCACAAAATGCAATTGAGAATCAAAATACTTACAAAATACTGTTGTACCCCTAGGGTACGCCACCATCATCCCCTAACACTAACACCCCCGGAAAACCAAATGCCACATACCGACTTCAAGATCCAACCAATACATCTACAAAATTATACATCTACACAAATTATTGCCTCAATGAACTCAGGTAGCCTCGTGTCCAAGCCCAACGACCCCAGGGAGGGCTATGACATGGGAGAAATGTGCGAATTCCGCAAACGCAGAGCGACGCTTCTATAAAAACTCCGGGAGGTCATGCCTCCGGATCAGTCTGTCTCAGTGTTACCTGCGTGCCGAATCGCTGCTGGAAGCCGAAGGGTAAGTGTCTTAAGCGATCACTACACACACACATTCAATTACCCTCCCATCCCCCTATGTTTGGATTGTGATAATTACTTATTTTTATTAACTGCACCGCTAATTACAGGAGTACTTCAAATTCGAAGTACTCATTAAACTCAAACATAGTAGAAGCCACTGGTCTTTTCATTCATTTAATTAGCTGATAAGATCCTACCCTCTTAGCTTCCCCGCTAGGTAGGATCTAGTATTAGCACTGTTATTTAATTGCTTCGTGACGTCAGCAAAGCGACACAGCCACAGCGCTGATACCAGCAAGCTCGCTCCCAGCTTGCCTGCTTACGATTTACATCAGACCGCTTAGCGCCGCTATTGCGCACAGCGCATTAAGTAAACTACCCTTCCTTTCACATTCACACCCAGAACTACCCCAACAAGCAGTACATTGGGGAGTTCTCCTTGCAGATCGTACTGTCGATCTCAAGCCACTAGATAATCACCACCTCTTACACGTAATTGCCAAGCTTTCCCCCTAAACACATTTATTTCATCCCTTAGATTAATACTTTGTAGAGGCTACCCTCTCAGGTACCCTACAATACCCAACATACAAAATGCAATTTAAAATGAAAAGACTTGCAAAATGCGGTTTAGGTTGAAAATACTTACAAAATGCAATTGAAATTCAAAATGCTCACAAAAGTCCCAGACCCTATATTGAAAGACTTACTAAAAAGCAATTTAGATTGTCAATCCTTACAAAATGCAATTGAGGTTGTACCCGTTCATCCTGGGGATGCGATGACCCATCTGCTATTACATCGCATTCCTGGATTTCCAGGACAGAGCGGATTTAAATGAACATGAAGTCAAATAAGGAATGTGTCGGAAATTCAGTTGAAATATCACAAAAGCAGAGGGTAACACGAGATAAAGTATCTCCAGGGTCGTTACGGGTTTAAATTTAATTAAAAAAATACAAATATAAATGGGCGCCATCAACTGAATCCCTAGCAAACCACATCCTTCCTGGTTAAGCCTTAATTAAGACAAGGAAAGAAAAAGGAAAATCACATCACCATCAGATCACAACTAAGATAAAAACAAATTTATTCAACTTTGATAGTCGGACAGACATATTAAACACTCATCCTACCTAAGAGCATGGTCGAATGCCAACGTTAAATTGTCATTGTCCAGAAAATCGAACCATCTCTATTCTACTCAAAGTGTATTTAATCCACATAAAATAGGAAAAATTTCTAAAGTTCTCTTGGGTTCTCAGGATCACCGTAGCACTATGTCTTTGCGTCACTAACATTCGTGATAACTGAGACCTAACTTCTCTTTAAATTAACATCATGAATGTGGATGTAAAAATATAATTTAATCTGTCTAAACACATATATTCTAATCACATATTTAAATATCACATAATTTATGGCTTGCATGGCATTATTCAAATGCAGAATATGTTAGTAAAATGCTCCTAAACATCGAATAATTAATTTACACTATTTACACTGTCATTAATAATTGCTTGTTTGTGAATCACAGAAAATCCACTACTCATTGGTTATAATCATCATCATCATCAAAATTAAATATTTCTCACATTAGTTCTCATCTCAAAATTCAATATATTCATGTCAGAATAATTAATTCATCACCATTAAATCACTTAAATGAATATTATAATCATCAATTCTTTATGCTCTCTAATTAATCACTAACTCTCGTTTCACCATCTCCTTCAGATTAAATCATCTTAAATCATCAATATAAATTTTTTAATTTATCAACTCAAGTTGCAATTCTTCAAATCATATCTCAATTAAGTTTATTTAAATTCATTTAAATTTATTAATCATCAGCTTCTTTAATTAATTATCACCTTCTAATTCAGTTATTCATCATCTATTTAATTAATTTCTTTAAATCAGCTTATTTATTCAATCTTTAATTCATCCATTTATTTAATTCATTGGTCTATTCCAAAATTTAATTTATCAACTTATTTAAATTTTATTCATCTGGTTATTTAGATTTTTATTATTTCATCTAGTCATTCTGATTTTTATTTCATTAGGTCAGATCATTAATATGCTTAAATTTCAGATTATTATTTCATTAATTATTATTATCAGAAAATATTGTATTATCAACATTATTTATTTGTTTAATTTCCTAACAAATTGTTTAATATGGGTTATAGAACGTTGTCTTACAGTTTTATCACTTCCAAGTTATATCTCGTATTCAATTATCATGCCAAAAAATATTATTGCCTTCACAAATTCACGTTGGATCTCACTATCCACAACTTCATTATATATTTTCACTGTATCAAATATCACATTTGAATACCACAATTATTCCACAAAACTCCATAAATATTCAGCGCACAGCATGAAACTCAAAATTATGCTAGACTGGGTTCGACAACCTCATGTCTGCTTCAAAATACATTAGCAATATTGCAACTTCCACTTGGCAACTTCCACAAAATGCCTATCACAAACTTCACTTAATCACGTTGCATGATCTACAAATTATATAACTGGCTTCAAATTATCAACGCACACAATCTCAATAACTGTAATTAATCTGATCACATCTAGACAACTTCTCAAACAATTAGGAAAAATATTACCTTAGTAATCGTAATCAAATTCAAAATCTGCTTTCAAATAGCATAAATTCTCTCAAAATTCTCATAATTCACTTCCCAGAAAAACACCAATGTGCTATAATCTCTCACATCGAAATATGCAATACTGATCTGCCTTAAAATAAATCTGACCATTAATGATTCATCTTACAAGATTCAATTACTTTAAATCCTTCTCAAAGGTATCAAACTCAATCATAAAAATTATCAAAAGCATCAGCTGTAACAGCTGTTAAACTGAAAGTACTCTCAAAAGAGTATAGCACCAAAATATTGGATTGGCAAACAAGAATTACAAATGTAACCCTGCTGACATTTATTTCTAATTTATTTAACAAAATTCGACTGATATGTGACTAGTAGTTTCTTGTTTGATCCTCTTACAATCTCAAGTACACTCGGATGATAAAAATGAGTTCCTCAATGGCGAGTAAGATGAGTATCCACCACACGATCGTATAAATACGAAAGGCCTCGCCCCGTTGTCTAACATGATAATGCCCTGAACGATGGGTAAAGATGTGTACCACCACGCAATCGTATAAATACGAAAGGCCCCATCTCGTTGTCTAATGAGTGAATGTACCAGATTGGAATCATTAAGTCTCTAGTTGTCACATAAAAGCGATATTCATTCACTTGAGTGAATAACATCTTAATATCTCCAAACAATCCAATGGAAAAATCCCTACTGATGAATAATACACACTCGCTAGTATGCAATGAACTGACGAAGTGATTTTAATAATCCAATTGCAGATCACGAGTTCGAAATACTCGTCACAAAAAAATAACTATCCAAGAAAACTATACTTACTGGAAAATGTCTAAAAGACCAAACATCTGCTTAATAAAGCCAACCAATGGTGAGAATCTCGTAAAATGGTGCCTGCCATATCATATGGTAACGCCATATTCTAGCAAATTGGAGCAAATAATGTCTAAGCCATGTCTAAATAATCGTAGAACTCCTACTAGAAAAATATACAAGTATGCCCAGTGTTCATGGAAAAATCATATCAGAAAGTCATAACTCTTACAGTACCTTCTCATATCAGCTGTTAATATATTTCAAAGATCGTCGATTATCCTCGTGTGTAATAAATGTCTCGAAAGATCGACGTGAATATCGTATCACCCACGCAATAACGATCGCCTTCATATCCCAAGTGAATCAGCTGTTAGACCTCCTCTTCTTCAGGAATCGAATCCATCGCTCCGTGGTGCCATCGCGTCTCTGTCTTCGTTTACTCCGACATGATGAACTGCATGTTATCCATAGCGGATACTGTCCAAATTCTTACGTAAATGTTCATAAAAGCAGCGTACCCCATATTCCTCTTCTATGTTACGCCACTGTCCCATACAATGTTCGGTTCGCTTGATAAAAGTTCAATCTCCACAGCGGTTAAGTCTCACTTGCAGAAAATAAATTTTATTTATGAGAGTGTATAAGTTTTTGAAACACCCTGTAGCTGTGTTCGTACTCGATATTCTATAATCATTCATGAAAAGGAATTTTATTAATGCACGTCCCTATGTTCATAAGTGCATATGCTTGTAACATTTCGTTAGCTTAAAAGCGTTAATGCTAGCTTGACCCCATGGTCGCTCTACATGTTCCGTTATGAAATGCATAAGTCGTAATGTCGTTTGAATATCTAAGTTCATAATTGCAGTATATTACAACCATCCGCCTGCACAATTCTATTACTGAATACAAGTCCCAACTCAATGTTGTAACTGAATGTTGAAATTAAGTTCAGCTTCTTTAATATTGCCTGCGTATACAAGTCGGAACCTAGCACGCTCTGATCTACTGCACTGTTCCAGAATGATCTACGCTTAAAGTCGGCCTCGCCATGCCGCTTCGCTGTGCTGTTCTGCGTTACAAAATGCAGCTCGAAATAAAGTTCTCAATCTCGTATTACAATGCTGTTCTAACCCCGGCCTTCTCTTGCTTACACGGCCCGTACAGCCTGCTTCGTAGCCGGTCCTTTCGCCGTCTACCGTACGTTGCTCGCCTTGGCTCACTGACCTACTTTCGCTCTCTGCTTGGTTAAGTAATACTGTTCGTTTTCACGCCACGCAACAAGTGCTGTGCACCGCTCAACTTTGCCGTACGCTCTGCGCATGTGTACCACTCAGCCCTGCTGACTGAACTCGACTGATGTCTCTAGACTGCGTTAAGGAGCTCGTACCTGGCGCTGTCACGTGATGCTCCCCCACCTCGCTGTGGTCATGCGTCACAAATATAATCTCGACCACCATCATCTCGGCTATTAAGTTATACAATAACTTAAGGGATTATCTGTCTTTCTTCAAGTTATTATCATATATATTGCTTGACATTTCTTCTCTTCTGAGATGATTAAATACCATGTTCCATAAAGATCTTAATAAAACTTTAATATTCCTCCCATAATTCCATCTGCTTGACTGGCAGTGCCTTCTTGATCCTTGGCCTTCTACGTCATTTCCTAACATTCCTCTCGACTCGATGTGAGCGCTATCTTTACAATTCTTCCCATAAATCTCAACTACGGCTCAATGTCAGCTGGCGTAGCCGACAGCCTCAACTGGGTATCGGGTACATCTCTCCCGTACATCTCCTTTTTATCAGGCTTGAGAAAAAAAATACACTCTCAGGCATTCTATACACAACATATGTACACGATAGCTCTACAATCCTCTTATTCAGCATAATGATACTTTCTAATGCTAGCTGCGTTAAAAGTCCCCACAACTTCATTAGTATCCATTCTGACAATCTTGTAGCTGTTATTTCGGTACGTTTCATCAATTCGGAATGGACCAGCGTACAATGGCGCAAATTTATGGTAGATCTTCAGTTGAAGATTCGATGTGACTGGCTTCCTAATCAGCACCTCGTCATTTTCTTGAAATGGCTCGTGAAACCTCCTTCCTGCGTGTCTCCTGGCTCTCTTCTCCGCCTGTCTTCTGAGTCTTTCTCCTGCTATCTCGACTCTTCTTTCTTGTGTAGGTTCAGGATCTACTGGTGCCTTCACGATTCGGTCCCATGGTCTGTCAGGTTTCAATCCATGATGAAGCATGGACGGAATCTGTCCTGTGCTTTCATGTATGGTGGAATTCAAGCATTGACTAATGATGGGTATCACTTCCATCCATCTGTGGTGTTGTCTTGACACATATAAGCGACACATTTTACTAATTTCCGGCATAATTCTTTCGGCTGGATTTCCCTCTGGATACCACACAGAATTAAATACATGCCTAATTCCCAAACGTTCCATCGCAGTAGAAAATTCCATACTGGTGAACTGTGATCCATGGTCACTCAACAAAATTTCAGGTTTCCCCATACTTGGAATAACTGTTTTCTCTAATCTGTTGATCACGTACTTGGATGTAGCTTTCTGGATAGGACATAGAGATACGTATTTAGAAAATACATCTACTGTCACCAAAACAAACTGGTTTCCTTTCGTTGAACGAGGAATCGGACCGAAAATGTCCGTAGCGAAAAGTTCTCTCGGCTTGCTAGGTAATATTGATCTAGGAACTTCCTTCATTAGCTTAGATGAATATTTGCTTCGCTGACAACTGTCACAGGTCTTTATGACGTCACAGATCGTTTGTCCCATTTGTCTCCAAACGAAAGTCTCTTGAGCAAGAGCCAAAGTCTTGTCTACACCTACATGAGCTGCGGTTCGGTGTATCATCCAAATAACTGGTTTGACAAGCTTGGGTGGAACCACTACTCTAAGTTTAGTATGATCCTGATCAATATATTGGCATATAACACCTCCCATAATGTGATATTTTCTAGCTCCTATCTCAGTTCTTCGAAAATCTGGATCAGCGTTGTCCATCCTGCGTGTCAAAAAACGGTAAATTCTTCGCAAAAGTGCATATCTCTTCTGAGTTTGCGCTAACATCTTCAACATTTCTAGAGTTCCCTGATCCTCTTGAATTAGATTTATATGGTTGACAATCACTTCCTCACAAGGGTTTCTGCTCAACACATCCGCTAACAGATTTAATTTCCCAGGTCTATGTACAACAGTTGGGTTAAATTGTTGTAAGAACAGAGCCCATCTGGTGATACGGTCACTTGCTAAGTCTGTCTTCATGATAAATTTGAGGACTTTATGATCTGTGATCACCATTATGTCATGTCCAAACAACACCTGCTTCCACGTCTTAAGAGCATGAACCACTGCTAATGCCTCTAACTCGGTTGCATAGTAATTCTTTTCACAATTCCTGAGCTTGCGACTGGTGAAAGCTAAATATCTGTGTTTGTTGGTATCGTCCAACTGATATAGGATCCCACTGATACCTATTTTGGATGCGTCTGTCTCCACAAAAAATCTTTCTAGCAAAATCTGGGTATTCAAGTTTGACATTCTGGATCAACATGTTCTTAGCTGCTAAAAACGCTTGATTGCATCTATCGTCCCATTTCCACCGATTTCCCTTTCTTAGTAAATCCTGCAGAGGTGCCATCGTTTCAGTATATTCAGGACAATGTATTGAAAAGAACTGACACATTCCTAAAAAATGCCGTACTTCTTTAAGCTTTCTTGGGGTTGGAAATTCTGAAATAGCCATGATCTTCTTTGGATTGGGCCTATAACCATCTCCATCGATTCTATGTCCAAGACATTCGATTTCTTCATGAAAGAACTGACATTTGTTGAAATTCACCTTGAAGTTCGTCTTCCGGAGATCTTCAAAAAGCATTCGAAGGTGCCTGATATGCTCTTCTGCTGTCTCAGACGCTATAATCAGGTCATCAATATAGCTCACTACATGCTCGTTAACTGCATCTGATAAATTCTCATCTAGTGCTCGGATCATCACTGGACCACTATTCTTTACTCCAAAAAGTAACCTATTGAACACATATGTTTTATGATCAAATAAGAACCCTGTATATTGTTTGCAGTCTTCTGCTAGCTCTATATGATAATAAGAACTAGTGAGATCAATTGTAGAAAAGAAATTCTTTCCTCTGAATCTGCGCAACAATTCACGAATGACAGGTGGCCTGTCGTGTTCAGGAAGAACTCTTTCATTAAGGGCTCTAGCATCTAGGCATATCCTCAGCTTACCATTAGGCTTCTTGACAACCGCTAAAGGATTCAAATAAGCAGTCGGCATCTTCTTGATAATTCCATCTTTCTCCATATCGCCTATCATTGTACTGACTTCCTCCTTCCATTTATCCGGTATGGGATATAAATTCTTATGGTATGGTTTGTCATCCATCAACTTGATGCTGTAGGTAAAATTTTATATGAGTCCTGGTTTATCATCGAATATGTCCTCATATTCTGAAATTGCTTGATCAAACTGCTCCTTGATTTCTGGATTTATCTTACTCTTCGTGTTAGTTTTATCCTCTATAGACCTTTCAATGCTGCATACAATCTCATCCAATATGTTCTCTCTGAAGAATGTCATCTCGGATTCCTGATTTTCTATGACCCCTTCTTGAAAGTACATGCGCCTACTCTGCATATCTATGATCAGGCCACTCTCACTTAAAAAATCCACTCCTAGGATCATATCGAAATGTAGTTGACCCACAACTAGGAACATCTGTTCAAAATATCTGGTTCCAATCCCAACATCTAAAAGTACCTGACTTTTACATTTCATACTTTTGTCTGGGATCACCCCTTGAATCTTGCTAACAACAGTTGGCAACATCGTAATTTCTCCTGACAATTTCAATTCATCCAGGCAGCCTATGGATATCAAGCTCACCATAGCCCCCGTGTCCACTAGTGTCTTTATTTCCTTTCCCATGACTTCCACACTGATAACTGGCAATTCATGTCTATTCCCTCGATGTACTACGTCTTCCTCTTCAATTAAATCCTTGTCCTTGACCTGATACGTTTCAACAATGATGATTGATTCCCAATGATTAGCATTCTGATTTGAAGTTAATTTGTCGTTTTTTTTTCTTTCACCACTCGTGCTTGCTCGATTGATACCTCTAGTTATCTCTTCGGGTGGTGCACTAGGCTGTCTACTTTCTTGCCTTGATCTTCCATATTCTCGATTGTCTTGTCTTTCATTTGGATCATTTCTTCTGCTATCCTGCCTATCGTTCTGATTAGACTGTTGACCTTGGTTCCAGTTGTATCTACCACGATATCTATTATTGTATCTATTCCTATTTTGGTATCTGGAATTCTGATCATAGTTCCTGTATCTACTGTTTTTTGCGTCCTGATCGTATGGCCTCTCATATGGTCCTCGATATCGATCATTCCCACGAACGTTGTGAATGTTACCTCTATTCTTTTCGTTCCTTCTGTTTCCCCAGGAATCTCTTCTATCAGTCTGTGCCGCGTTATCGACAACTACCGCATTCACCTCTTGCGTGTTTCGATTATCGTTCCTTGTAGTTCTGGGTGTAATTTGAGCGCTTGTATAATCTAATCGGCGTAAGATATCGTCATAGTGCTCAAGTGTGTTCGCTCCCGATGCTATGAGTGATCGTTGTACCTCAATTGGCAAATGTCTCGCTATAGCTTGCAAAAGCTCTTCTTCTGGCAATGGAGGAATCAAAAACTGTAATTTAGCCAATTTCGAAGTAAAGTAATTAGCATAATGCGTCGGATGTGACGTAGAGTAACGTTTCGAATACATTTCTGCTCTTACGTTCAGCTGATCCTCTGCACTCCAAAATCTCCTTAAGAATGCTATGGCAAATTGTTCCATATTCGCAAAATTGCTCCTGAATGCGCGAAACCAAGTTAACGCTGGCCCGTCTAAGGCGCGTTCGACTATCCTTAGTTCTCTTTCCTTGGCTACTCTATGTTCCGCCATATAATCGCGAATATCTCTCAGAAATTCGACTGGTGTGACTCCTGTGTTTCCTGAAAACTTCCTTGGCTTATCATCCAGATTTCTGATGATGGTCACTGGACCTGAGTATCGTTCACTCGTACCAAACGTACTCCTATTCGAATTCGGATTGTCTTGAGGGGTTGAACTAGCCCTTTCGAATGTTACATTATGTTGCGTTTGACGGTCTTCTCCCACGCTAACCTCTTGACTGTTCATACTGCGGTCTATCGGTGTCTGATTTGTCGATACTTCCCCCGTTGTAACATTTTGACTTGCGAAACTATCTATTATAGACTCTATTTTAGTCATCATATCTTCTGTTCGTTTTTCTACTGTCTTGACCTTAGTTTCCAAATTATCTAACGACGTAACATTCTGCGTTCTGTTACTCTCTTCTAAATCGTTCTTCAATTTGTCTATCTTATCTTCGCATGTAGTCTTTACTGACGCGACTTGTTCCTTTAACTGATCAACAACTGTCCTAAACTGAGTTGAATCTATCTTCATCGCTTCCTTATTCTCAGTAAATCTCGCTTCCAAGTTCGCCATACCTGCGATTAATTTCTCATCCAACCCTGCACGTTTTTCTTTTGCTTCGGCATCGACCTCACTATACCGTTCTTCCACCATTGCACCGACTCTATTTTTGAATAAAGCTAAGTTTTCATTAACCTTCTGCTCTATATCATCATCAATTTTCCTAATGTCTATCTGCTATTGGTTTTCTAAGGATTTCAAGTTAGAATTAACCTCTCCTAAGACTTCCTCTTTAACGGTCCCAATTACTGACTTTAAACCTTTGATTTCGTTACCTAGATTCATTTCTAGACCTTTGATTTTAGATTCGAAAGATACTTCAGTAGACCACTCTTGTATTTTGTCTACATCTGCCACTAAACCATCAATGTCGAATCTCAACTTCGATTCATCGGATTTGATATCTTTCTGTATAGACATAACATCTGTTCTCAAATTAAGAATGTTTTCTTCTTCTCTAATTTCTAAATCAATAATATTTTTTCTTAACATTTGCACATTTTCCTCTCCTTTCATTTCTACTGCTTTTATATCTAATTGTAAAGCCTTAAATATTTCATCATTCTTTGACGTTAATCTATTCTCCAAACTAGTTAAATTGTTTTTCAACTCTGTGTTATTCTCTTCACTACGAGCTTGTAATCTAGTTTCTAATAATTTAAAATTATCCTTCAAGTTAGCTTCACTAGCTTTCAAATTATTTTCATTGCTAGCCTGTAATGATTTTAATTCATCCCTCTTGCTGGACTGCAATCTGGTCTCTAATGACTTCAATTCATCTCTACTATTTGACTGTAATCTTTCTTCCAATAATCTCAAATTATTTTCGTTACTAGTCTGCAATGACTTCAACTCATCTTTACTATTTGACTGTAACCTAGTCTCTAATGACTTTAAATTATCTTCATTACTAGTCTGTAATAATTTCAAATCTTCCCTATTACTAGTCTGTAAAGCTTCCACATTTTCTTTACATCTAGCTTCTAACCTAGCTTCTGACTCATTTATCTGCTCTTTAACTTCTGTTTCCATTTTAGAAATAGTTACTGCAATACTAGACATGCCATTCTGTAACTCTCCTAACACCTTAGCTAAATCTTCCGGTAACATAATTATATCTTTCAATAAACGTTTTATTAAGAGACGTTAGACAACAACACATCACAATGTATCAATTCCTGCATTCACTTGGGTATAAGAAAAATGACTTATAACTAAACATGATATAACACTAATATGATTAACATGATCACTGGAATGGGCATACAAGTATATTGTCTGACTAAGTTTAATAAATTTTATAACACCATTAAATGAAATTGAGATCAATCTCTTCGTAATCTAAATCTGATGTGATTCCATAGAATAATCAAAATCGAAGCCCCACGGATGGGTAAAGCCAATTCTCCCTCTCTCTCTGTACCCGTTCGTTCTGGGGATGCGATGACCCATCTGCTATTACATCGCATTCCTGGATTTCCAGGACAGAGCGGATTTAAATGATCATGAAGTCAAATAAGGAATGTGTCGGAAATTCAGTTGAAATATCACAAAAGCAGAGGGTAACACGAGATAAAGTATCTCCAGGGTCGTCACGGGTTTAAATTTAATTAAAAAAATACAAATATAAATGGGCGCCATCAACTGAATCCCTAGCAAACCACATCCTTCCTGGTTAAGCCTTAATTAAGACAAGGAAAGAAAAAGGAAAATCACATCACCATCAGATCACAACTAAGATAAAAACAAATTTATTCAACTTTGATAGTCAGACAGACATATTAAACACTCATCCTACCTAAGAGCATGGTCGAATGCCAACGTTAAATTGTCATTGTCCAGAAAATCGAACCATCTCTATTCTACTCAAAGTGTATTTAATCCACATAAAATAGGAAAAATTTCTAAAGTTCTCTTGGGTTCTCAGGATCACCGTAGCACTATGTCTTTGCGTCACTGACATTCGTGATAACTGAGACCTAACTTCTCTTTAAATTAACATCATGAATGTGGATGTAAAAATATAATTTAATCTGTCTAAACACATATATTCTAATCACATATTTAAATATCACATAATTTATGGCTTGCATGGCATTATTCAAATGCAGAATATGTTAGTAAATTGCTCCTAAACATCGAATAATTAATTTACACTATTTACACTGTCATTAATAATTGCTTGTTTGTGAATCACAGAAAATCCACTACTCATTGGTTATAATCATCATCATCAAAATTAAATATTTCTCACATTAGTTCTCATCTCAAAATTCAATATATTCATGTCAGAATAATTAATTCATCACCATTAAATCACTTAAATGAATATTATAATCATCAATTCTTTATGCTCTCTAATTATTCACTAACTCTCGTTTCACCATCTCCTTCAGATTAAATCATCTTAAATCATCAGTACTTACTCTTACCAAAATTAAAAGGATTTTTCTTCCACAGCTCTACAGTATACGTCCGTGTGCCAAAATTGCAAGTGCATGACTAACGCAATCGTTATCAGTTAGCCTAGCAACAGAAAAAGTTGTGTTTTCTCAGCGCTTTGACCTTGAATGGTTCTCTGCCTCTCTCTCGCACGTGTTCCCACGCCTCTTCACATTTCTCAATCTGAATAAGATTCGTGTACCTTATACTAGTTTCATGTTTTTAATAAGGAACCAAAATGGCTACCTCTTATACATCGGTAGTCCTACTGTCTCAGAACCAAAATGGCGGTCTCTGCTTAAACAGCACACCTGCTAGCCACCACGAGGCAAGTAAGCTGATATCACACTTCTTGCTGACGTAGACATTCCTGCCTCGTTAGCACCAGCAACAGCTCTCATGAGTCCTGTGGCTAGGTACAATATTCAGTCACCAGTGAGCTGGACTGTGTGCGTGTTAGCATTCAAAACATGTGTGTGTCTTCTTCTTCTTCTTCTTATTATTATTATTATTATTATTATTATTAAACATTTTACTGTAATAATAATTACTAGCAAGCTGCCATCCTCAATACATGATCATGTTAACCACATACTTTCATCCTAAAACACATGACTTTACCCAGTTCAATATTTAGTTTATAACATTTCAGGCCAATGACCTTACCGTTTTGGCTCTTTGCGTACATGCACATGACTTGGTCGAGCAAATGTTATAGGTTTCCATATTCTAAAACCATTTACTGTGCCAGACAGCAGTCTCGCTTATCACCGTTTACTAGCATGTTAAAGATGCCCTTCAGGGGTAAAAAATTCCTAGCACACTTAATACATTTTCAAATATTCGCCTCTATCCGTCATAGGAAATGTCACAAAACCAACCGTCATAAGCTGCCTCCGCCATCCCACCAAAATAGCTATTCATTTCTTCCGGGCACGGTCACCGAGATCGCCAACGTCTAAGAATCACTTGGTCATATCCTACAACCGTCTGTTGTGTCAGAGAGCGATCTCGCTCATCACCGTTATCTAAAACGTTAAAGATCCCCTTCAGGGGTAAAAATCTTAGCATGCTTGTCACATTTCAAAATAGTCGCCTTCATTCATTCGTCATAGGAAAAAATATCAAAAAGCAACCCCTCGTTTTCCCATACATCGCCCCCGTCGAAATAGCCATTTCCAGTATTCACCATGCTCAGTCATAGCCTCGTTGTAACATACGTCAAGCGCTACCGGCTCTCTGTCTACAGACACGCTTTTATTTAAAATAAAATTTAAAAAAATTAAAATGCCTAGTTTTTTTGTCCTAGAGACTTGACATTTATTTTAAGGTAGAGGGAGTAGGGTCCTTTCATTTATGTCAAACATTTTTTTTTGTCAACGTGTTAGTTTCCAAAATAGTAAAAATTCAAAATTTAAGGGTTTTCAACAAATCTCAAAATATAAAAAAGTTTTATTATAAAAAATAGAGGTCATAGAGACCATTGCTTTGAACTATGGCACAACATTCTATCATGTTTGGTTTTCAAACTATCGCCTACTTTTAAAAACAAAATGTTTCAAAAAATTTCAAAAATATAACGAGTGGTCTAGAGGAAAGAGGACGTCAGCTCGAGTCCAACGACACCTCATTTGTTAAAATCCGGCCATCCGTTCGCCAATGATCACCAATGTTCGCGAGAAAGTAGGCTATCATTTTGTTTTTCCTCCTACACCCTTGAAACTTGCTGTCCGCCTAGAGGGCATACCCACCTTTCATTAACGTCAAACAAACTTTTTTCCGATTCACCGTTTCCAAAATAGTGCCAATCCAAAAAAAAAAAAAAAGAATTTTCATTTTTCTTAAATACCAACACACATGCTTAGCCAAGAGAACGTCATCCCAACGCCAACAATACCTCGTTCGTTAAAATCCGACCACGCGTTCGAGAGATATCGGCCAAAGTTTATGTGAAAGTAGGGGGCGACTAAGAACCGGCCAGTCAGCCTACTGCACAGTTTTGGTCCTAGAGACTTGAAATTTATTTCGGGGGTAGAGGGGTCAGGGCCATTCATTTACGCCAAACAAATTTTTTTGTAAACTCTTTAGTTTCCAAAATATAAAAATTTCTAAATTTAAGTGTTTTCAAAAAATCTCAAAAGATAAAAAAGTTTTATTATAAAAAATAAAGGTCATGGAGACCATTCGTTTCAACTATGGCACAACGTTCTATCATGTTTGGTTTTCAAACTATCGCCTACTTTCAAAAACAAATTTTTTCATTTTTTTTTTGAAAAATATAATACGTGGTCCATAGGAAAGAGGACGTCAGCCAGAGTCCAACGACACCTCATTTGTCAACACTCAACCTTGGGTTCACGAGATATTGGCTTGGACTCACGCGGCGGCCATGACACTCGTTAGAATTCTCCTTACCCCCCTACTAGTGACAAAGATGAAAAATATATAATAATCATTATGCAAATCTAATTTAAACGACATTGAAAGAATATAAACTTGTTTACGAATACATATGATAAACTTCTTTACATAGTGCTGACATCAAAGTTATGTACACCAATATCCCTATTGTTCCTACAATTAACATCATCAAGAGGAATTTAACAAACAATAGCAATCTTTCCAAAGTAGAAATAGATGAATTCATTTGCATTTTGAATTTTATTCTAAATAATAATTACTCTACTTTCAATAGTAAAATTTACAAACAAAATTATGGCTTAGCCATGGGTTCTCCATTATCAGGAATACTCGCTAATATTTACCTCGACCATTTAGAAACTAAAATAGAAAGCAAAATAAAAGGAATTAAGTTTTGGGGTAGATACGTATATGATGTTTTCATCATAATTGACGATAATATTCAAAAGGTAGATGAAGTTTTAGACCAACTTAACAATATTGATAATAATATTAAATTTACTATGGAATCCGCCACAAATAATAAGATTAATTTCCTAGACACCACCGTCATTAAAAAAGATAACAGACTACATTACCAAATTTTCAGGAAACCCACGCAAACCCATTCTGCTATAAGACGAGATTCAAACCATCCTGGCTGTCATAAAAGAGCCATTTTCATTAGTCTTGTGAACAGAGCCATGAGTTTACCCCTTTCCAGACAAGATTTTGACAAAGAAATTGCAATTATTCATCAAATTGCCAGAATTAATGGTTATAACCGTCAATACATTAATAATATAATTAACAAACTGAAAAATAAACCCCTGTGGTTCGGATTCCACGTAAAAAGGAGGTCCCGTGGCTCATGATCTCAAGATTAACGGTCACGTTAAACTACAAGCTTCCTTCCTTCCTTGAAAAATAAACCTATCACGCAACTTCAACCTGAGCGTAAAGACAATCCTTCATACGCAGTTTTTACTTACTTTAATCATCATACTTACAACATCACCAACAAATTCAAAATACTTAACATGAAAATAGCTTATAAAACAAACAATACTAATCAGAACATTTTCTTTAATTCTAATACTATCAACTTGAAGAATAAATTCAGCAAATCCGGTGTCTACAGGTTAAATTGTAATGAATGTAACGCAAATTACATAGGTCAAACCGGAAGAGCTTTCACCACAAGATAAAATGATCACTTAAATGCCACTAAATACAGAAAATATTCAGCCATGGCCGCACACATGGAAGATTCAGGTCATAAATTCACTAACATAGATAATGATTTACAGATATTACATTACACTAACAAAGGTACTATGATGAACGTTCTCGAATCTATGGAAATCAACACAGCACACAAAATTCCAGACCCAGTGAATCTTAATGAAAACATTTTCGAATCAAATATCTTATTTGACACTCTCACAGATAACTTAACTGTTAAATCCAATATTAAACCACCTTAAATGTTTTAATATAATTGTTTCTTCTTCTTCTTCTTCTTCCTCTTCTCGAATCACCCACTTTGGGGTACGTCAGATCAATCACTTCTTAGATGCTTGTGCTCTCCTTTTCTCCCAATACTTCTTCAATCTCTCTGATCTTCTCTTTCTTTCCTCTTGTGATATCTGCATCGGTTTTCTGGAGACGGCTCTGGCTTGGAACTTCTTGGTGTTGTCTTTGGTCACGGTTTTGGCTGTACCATTCATCAACATGATTTCAGTAATCTGAAGCTCTCGCAGGTCCTTTTCTATTATACATATTTTATACACCATTAAATACTTTTATTGATCACTATTACCACTAGTACAGTCCCCTAATAATTGTTTTTTCATTACATTTTCTAGTTTTAATTCTTCCACTTTGTACGTTTTCTTCCCATAAGTTCACCTTTTCACCGTAACGCTACATTCGTATCTACGTCCTTTTCCAGAACTAGCACTGACGTTCTTTCATTTCCTACTACCTTCTATTTGAGCTTTGATCTACGCTACGCCCATAAAATTTTCAAACAATCGACAAATCACTTTCTAATAAATGTAACGTTGTCCTAACCACATGTAAGTTTATCATATGTATTCGATTTATATTCTTTCGATGTCGTTTAAATTAGATTTGCATAATGATTATATATTTTTCATCTTTGTCACTGGTTTAATTTTATCTGTTTTTCCACTGCTTTCTTTCAGACACCATATGCTTGAAACTAACCTATGATCACTTTCCATCACATCGGGTTTCTTAAAGCCGCTTTGTTTTGAAGGGCTATATTTGGACATAAGCATACAGGCTCTTCATTGGTTATAGAGCTAACTGGTGAAGTATTGGTGTTACATATCTACCATTTCAAGGTACTACTATTTGTCATGAGCAGCTGATCACGTCACCATCTGTTTCTCTTCATTTTATTATATTCTTATACCCTAAATTTTATGGTGCACCATATTAGGTTTTAAACACATATATTATTACTGTGATATGCGTTGTTTTTTGTTTCTTCAACAGCTGATGAAGGGGATAAAATATAATTAATCCCCGAAACATGTACTGTAAACAAGTTCAATAATTAATTTTATCTGTATAGTATTGATTCAGGCAGATGTTCATTTCTTGTTAATAACTATTCTAAGATATCAATACGGAACCACCATGAGTCATTTAAATAATGTAATAAAAGGGAATTTAGAACGAAAAGATTCACAAAAGGAATGATTGAAAAAAAAGACGCACAAAATGCAGGCTAGGTTCAAAATACGTACAAAATGCAATGTACAGTCGAAATACTTACAAAATGCAATTGAAATTCACAACACTTACAAAATGCAAATGAGATCGAAAATACGTACTAAATGCAATTGAGGTTCAAAATACTTACAAAATGTAACTGAAATTGAAAATACACAATGCAATTCAGATTGAAAGATCCCATTCCAATCCAAAATATTCACAAAGTGCAATTGAAATTCAAAATTAGGGCTACCGATGAGACACGGATTGACGTGTACCCGTGTAACCCGGAACCCGTGTACACGGGTAGGTACGCTCGAAGAATCCGTGTAGCAGTAAATACGCGTGTACACGAGTAGTACCGCCCGTGTACCCGTGTATGAAGGTCCGCGTACACGGGTTTCACGGGTATATATGACACAGAAGTGACAAAGAGGAAATCTGACATTCTACGGATCGGAGCGTGGAATGTTAGAAGTCTGCTAGGAAGTGGAAGGTTAGAAAACTTAGAAAGGGAAATGGATAGGTTGAGGTTGGATTTGGTTGGGATTAGTGAAATGCGCTGGCAGGAAGAACAGGACTTTTGGTCAGGAGACTTTAGGGTCATTAGCACAAAGTTTTTTAATACAAAAACTGCGTTTCAATGTATCAAAGGGTCCTGATAATATTGTTAGTGAAATACTTAAATTAGGAGGTAGGGCCGTGGCACGATACTTGGAGGTGATATTTAATGTGTCCATAAACAATGCGCAAATCCCAGATGACTGGAAAAGAGCTACGGTAGTCCCAATATTTAAGGGAGGGAGCAGACTTGAATTGGGCAACTACAGGCCGGTTAGCCTTACGTCCATCGTTTGTAAGCAGATGGAGCATCTCATTTGCGACTACTTGAGGGAAGAGTGGGAAACATTATCATGGTTTAATGATAGGCAGCATGGATTTCGGAAAGGTTACTCATGCGAGAGTCAGATGCTATCACTTTTTCAAGACATTAGCGAATCGTTAGACCATGGAGTTTCAGTCGACGCCGTGGTGATAGATTTTGCGAAGGCATTTGATGTCGTGCCGCATGACATGCTACTCCATAAATTAGCTTCGACGAAGATTGATAGAAGAGTAGTAGGTAATATAAGCCGAAGCTGGCGCAGGGGCTAATGGGCAAGATGGCCGTCGCGCGCAACAAGCCCTATGTTATTCTTATGGAGGGGTCAGTCAGAGCTAGCGCAGTGGCTAATGGGCAAAATGGCCGCCATACTCTGAGACCGTGAATAATGTCACAGGGGGAGTTCGGCCGTGTAGTCGATAAAAGGAATATTTATTATTATTATTATTATTAATAATATAATTAATAATTTCATTAGATAATTATTGATTGATAGCTTGCCACGGTGGGTGAGTGGTTATCGTGTCGGACTACCAACCCCAAGCTTGCAGGTTCGCTCTTGGTCGTGGTAAGTGATTTTTGAAAGGCGGCAAAAATTAAGACACGCATGTCATATGAGGTTGGTATGTAAAAGAACCCAGGAGAGGTCTGCCATGTAGTTGCTAAATGGAATATTTATTATTATTATTATTATTATTATTCCACGTCAGTCATCACCCCTCTGCCACTTGACCAATCCATGTTCGCAAAGTTGATGTCATAATACTCTGCGTTGCAATATTACAGCCCACGTGCTTCGGTGCCTGGTCAGCTGTATCTCTGGCTTGTACAGTTTGGCAACCTCGTTCTCAGACCACATGGCGAGACGAGAACTGTCAATCCTATTCTGGCAGCTCACGGAGTATAAATGGAATATTTATTATTATTATTATTTATTATTATTATTACTATTATTTTTAGGTAATTATTGATTGATCATGTACAATCAAGACGAGCCTTATATTGCCCCACTTTATGGTGTAGTGGTTAGCATTCTTGGCTGTTACTGTGGAGGCTCGGGTTCGAGTCCTGGCTCTGTCAAGATTTTAAATTCTAGGCTGAGGGTTGGAATGGGGTACATTCAACCTTGTGAGGCAAAACTGACAGGAGCTGGCTTTTGATTCATACCGCTGCCATTCTGCCTAACCCAACTTCACCTAACCTAACATAACCTAACCTTACCTAACCTAACCAGATCCCACCTTACCTTACCTAACCTAACCTAACCTAACTTCACTTCAAAGTCAGAAGGTACAATACATTTATTGTTTTTCATACCCTCATAAATTAGATATTGCACCGCCCTATTAAAATAAACATATTCTTGGCGTGCCTCCTAGCTGCATCACTGGAACCAACTAGAAAAGAAAGGAGTACGCAGTGGAAATGGATGTTAATTTCTGACCTGTGCTGGGCCCGTACTTGCAGGCCAGATGTGGCGAGCGACTCCAGACTCCGTGAAGGTGGTCCCACGACGAGTGGTAGGAATACCCTCCTGGTGCTAGACAGCTAGAATAAGTTAGGCCTAGGTTTGAAGAGAGAGAGAGCGAGCAGCCCGATCGCCAAACACTACTAAATAAGACACATGGGTAAAGAAATGGAAATTTAATGAATTGAAACCGAACACACAAAGAAACCCGGCCAGAATAACACACATTTAAAAAAGGTACCCTAGGGGTCAAATACAGTCACTTTCAAACGGGAAGGATGATTATAAACAATAAATTACTTACAATAATAAATAACGGAAACAAATAAAATAAATACCTGTGCCACTTCCAATAAAAATGATGTAAAAAGGGAGGAGGTAATTGACCAAAAAGGCAATCGAGCCGGTCGCTGGTCAACAACAATCACTTCTCAGCCTAGAGATGGATGGTTGTCATGACGACCACAAATAACAAGCATAGCAAAGATAAAACAAGAGGCTGTGTGCTTGTCGCAGAGGCTGTGGCGAGCAATGGGGATGCGATCGAGCTGGCAGTCCCCAGAGAAAAGAAATGCAAAAACCAAAGATACTACAAGGAGAAACAAATGACGTCAAGTGTCCGTGAAATATATCATGATACATACACGCAATCAAACACACAAAATGCCAGCCGACGATGCAGTAATAAACACAAAGCAACACGTGCTTGTAGGTAGTCTAGCAAAACATGCTAAACCTATATGGTCCCCTACTTACGTTCCGAGTTCGAGCTGAATACGGTAAGGCCTACTTAAAGTTACCGCCGTGATTCAGTTGCACGAAGCATGGAATGAAGGGAATACATAAGGGCTAAAATATATGGTGTCATGCCTCGTGTTGGGAGAATGGTCGAAACGCCAACGTCCACAAACAACGGGAGACCCATTGAAGATATGCCCAAATCAAAACAACTTCAATGCACCTGGCAGCAAGAAAAACATACACTCACAAAATCACTCGCAGATATATTTCACGGCACAAATAAAAGGTTAAACGAAGACTCAAACAAAATAAAACAGGAGACCGCCATTTCGATTGGTTCCACAGCAAATCCAAGCACACGACGAAGATCAAAAACAAAGGTTAAATTTAGGAAATGAGCATAGTGGACACAAGGTTAGATGTATTACTTACATGAGTAAATGGAAGGCTTCGGCATAATAACAATGTTAAATAAAAAGGAAAAACATTACATTTTAAATAATAAGGCGGAGAGCCTCAAGGCACGTCCGGACAGAACGTATCTCACATGGCGACTGAGTCTACCGGGACGGCCACCAAAGAAAATAAAGAAAAGAGAGATGTTAAACATGGCTCAGGATCCACACCACCCCCCAAAAGAAAAATTATTTATAATAATAAAAGATTTTTCTTTTTACATCACTAAGCACCACCGCTTTGAAATCAAACATGTCCCAAGTGTTCCAAAATACACAACGTCCTTATCACACAGGTGGTTTGTCAACAACTATAACAGTACACAAAATATGAGGCGGGAGGGTGATCGATATAACAATCACTTAAGAATACAGTTATAAAATGAAGTAATATATAAAAATAATCAGATCGCTTCGGCGATCGCAATATCAGGACAGAACTCCTTCGGGGTCCCCAAAGGCGCGCGTTCCTTTGACGATCCCTGGGCTTGTCATAATGGTATTACGGTTCGCCTGCGCGTTACAATGACAAGAAAAGTAGATAGAGACACGGACGAAAATCATAAACAAAAGACTTTCGCCCTTTGACGCCGAAGTCTGCCATTCTCCTTATACCCATCATGAAAGTGACGTATTAAAATAACAAAGAAGCGATATAATGTGTCCATTATTTATAGAATATAAATTATCTACTGGCCGAATTCGCAAAAATACATATTTTTACAATAAATATTAAGTTACACAGAGTATGTAGGCCTATTTCTTCTTGTATTATTTTCTTTCTTGAGCTCGTAAATTTGTACTTGACTCTGCTCGGTCAAAATTGGTTCAATAATAGGCAGGTCAAGGAGACGCCATATGAATACTAGCTTCCTTGGATAACATAAGCAAATTATGATTGGCTCACCTACGCAGAAAAAGGACAACATTAATCACAGCAAATAAGAAGGTTACACAATAAATGGTTCCAATTGAGATATGTGAGCTCTGGATACGTCGGTGGGATTCTCCTTGGAGATCAATTCAACAGTGACAGGTGTTAAAAATCTAGTGATAGTTTTTGGCGTGCTCCAGCGAAGCATTAGTTTAGCTGACTCCTTATTCTTGGCCGAACTCTGTGGGTGCAGGCGCACTAGCACGTCGTCATTCACCTGAAAACAAACAGGTTGCCTACCCTTGTTATAGCGAGACGCCACGCGATCTCGTGCCCTTTTCAGATGCCGTACAGCAACTTCCCATTTTTCTTTGATTGAGGTACGGCGGGATGGCGCAGCCAGATAATCTATTTTCCACTGAAGCTGAAGTGGATCAACAATACGCCTTCCTAAAAACAATTCCGAAGGGGTAGAATTCGTCGATTCATGAAGAGCAGTGTTAAATCCTAAGGAGAAAAACTGAAGATTTGCGTCCCAACGTGACTGATCTGCGTTGTGGAACGCACTCAAGCAAGCCTTCAAGTTACGATGAAACCTTTCAACGTGATTTGGCTGAGGGTGGTAGGGTGCCAAAAAGACATGATCAATTCCCCAAGAAAAACACATTGATCTAAAAGACTTGGACCGGAAAACGCTCGCGTTATCGGACACTAAAAACTTTGGAGGACCAAAAACACCAAAAATATGATTGGTCAAAAGCCTAACAGTGGTACGTGTCGTGATTTCCCTGACAGGAAATAACCATACAAATTTTGAAAATCCATCAACGACAGTAAGTATAGCTTTATGACCAGAAGATGACCTAACTAGGGGACCAAAATAATCTATAAAGAGGCGCTCATTAGGATATGACATCGTGTCAGCGTGGTGAAGTCCAATGCGGGAATTCTTTGCAGGCTTAGAACGTTGACACGTAACGCATTTTCGGACGAAAGCAAAAGCATCCGCTTTCAAATGAGGCCAGAAGAATTCCTGAGAGATTTTATGGAAAGTCTTCGTCATACCTAAATGTAATCCAAAACAGGATTCATGGAAATACGCCAAGAGCATACTTCGTATATTCTCTGGCACGAAAATCCTACATTTCGAAGATCGAGGAGCGGTATGCACTATAACATCATTGCGCAATGAAAACTCAGATACACCAGGATCTTTCCCGAGAATTTTTTCACGCAATGTGACACAAAATGGGTCATCTGCTTGGTACGTACGGATGTCAGTAAATGACCATGGAATGTGTTGGAGAAGATTCACTGGCTCGGGGATCTCAACAATGGGAGGAGGTTCCTCAAACATGCGTGACAAACAATCCGCTACAACATTTTCACTGCCTCTGACGTGAATGATGTCAAAGCTGAAAGAGGATAGACGAAGAATCCAACGATTTATACGTCCCAATTTTTTGACATGCGAGCGCATCCAGGACAGAGCTTCATTGTCGGTATACACTATGAAATGCCGATGTTCTAGAAAAGATCTGAAACGTTCACAGCCGAATACGACAGCCAGACTTTCTTTCTCGAAAGTGGAATACCGGCGTTCGCAATCATTAAGCATCCGACTGGCAAAAGCGATGGGTGCCAAATTACCATTCACCTGCTGACTAAGCACACAAGAAACTGCGACATCACTCGCATCACAATGTAACATAAAATCTTTCCCAAAATCCGGAGTTCGAAGGACGGGAGCAGAAGAAAGACATTCTTTCAATTTCTCAAAGGCGAGACACTGGTCGGGGCCCCACACGAATCGTACATTCTTCTTCTTCAAATAATTCAGGGGCGCTGAAATGTCCGAAAAGCCCTTAATGAACCTACTGTAAAAGCCCGCCATTCCCAAAAAACGTCGGACTGCTTTCACATTCGTGGGAGTAGGGAACTCTTGGATACATTGGACACGCTCAGGGTTCACTTTTATGCCCACATCCGAAAGAATGTGACCTAAAAATTTGATTTGCTTCGAAGCCAAAGAGATTTTGTCCGGGTTAACAGTGAGTCCGGCTCTGCGAAGACGACATAGGACTTCACGTAAATGGATCAGGTGATCCTCAAAAGACTGACTGTAAATCACGAGGTCATCAAGATAGTTAAACACAGATGAATACTTTAAATCTCCAAATAACTCATCCAAAACCCTACTCAATACTTGTCCGCCGATAGAAATGCCCATGGGTAATTTATTGAACTCAAAAAGGCCGAACGGAGTGGAGAACGCAGTTACCTTACGGCTCTCGGGATCGAGAGGAATTTGATAATATGCACTGTTCAAATCTAGGACGGAATAGTACTTCGCCCCGTGAAAATGCTGAAAAGCGCTCTCCAGAGTTGGAAGGGGAAAGTTGTCGAACACCACCTTAGAATTGAGTCGACGATAATCAACTACTAAACGAAAAGTACCCTCTTTCTTAGGCACCAGGAATGCTGGACTACCATAAGAAGACTTAGAAGGGCTCACAACACCGCGTGCCTTAAGATCATGAATATATTCTCTCATGGCAATGAGTTTGGGTGGAGAGCAAGAAAATGGCGCCGACCTAACTGGAACCTCATCAGTCAAATCAATATGACACTCGTAGCCGATAGCGGAACCCAGTTCCGACGTGAGAACATCTGGAAATTCATTCACCAAATCAGATAAAGCGTCACGTTGACTCGTGAATAAAGTAGGAGAGATTAGAACAGCAGAGATACCAGAAAAATTACAAGGAACACTCGCTTCACAAGTTTTAAAATGAAACCGCTCCTTGGATTTAAACAAAAAACTGAAGGAATTATCCGAAAAATCAAGCCTCAACCCTGCTTTGTGCATAAAATCAGAACCTAAGATCATAGGCGTAGATAAGTCATCCACCACATGGAAGTTCCAATCCCAAGAATAACCACATATCTTAATATGACATGTTACAACGCTAGAAACAGAAATAGATGACTTCACCGCAGAATAAAATTTTAAACCCCCATCTTGTGGACAAATCTGAGTAACAGGAAGCTGTTCCGCGATGGAGCGCTGAATAAATGAACGTGAAGCACCAGAATCCAGTAAAGCGGGTATCGACAATTTCTTAACACTTACAGGGACCCAAGGACAGAAGTTTCCAGTCGTGGAAATGTTCATTTCCCGGCGAACTTCATTGCATGGCCACTCCGGCGGGTCTAAACCGGGGACCCATGCTCGTTTCCCTGACGCGAAGCACATCTAGGACAGGCTATGTGCGTTACGTTACGAAGACCGCATGTGTGACAAAACACACGCGAGGGCGCACGGCAGGAATTAAAATGATGCCCCAAACGATCACAATTCCAACATTTTATACGGTTATACATGTTCGGGTTTCGAGGTAACTGTTGATCCTGAGGAGCGGGATTCGCAGAAGAAGTAGCATTGGGAATACTCCCGACAATATGCGAGTGGGAACGGTTAACTGCCCGGTCCTCCTGACGAGATATTGAAGATGGGTGCGCAGTCCTCTGAATCTGGGATTGCGCGCATGCAGTCTCTGGAAACAAACTGTCAGAGGGGAGGGGTGGGGGTACATATGACTTGCGCAGGCGCCGATTGAACTCGCATTCACGTCCTTGATCAACAATGTCAGCCACACTATACACACTGGACCGGCGTATGAAAGACTTGTACTCAGGTGCCAGATTTCTATACACAATATCAACAGTTTCAATAAGGGGAAGGGGCTGCGACAACCTACTTATTAAAGTCATTAGCCCAGTAACAAAATCGTCTACAGGCTCTTCCAAACCCTGGGTACGGCGATGAATTTCAGCCTTCAAGTCATGTTCAAAATCATAAGTCGTAAACCGCTCCTTTATTGACTTACAGAAATCAACCCACGAGATGAAAGATCTGTTGGTAAGTCGATACCATTTTAAAGCTAAGCCACTCAACAATAACGGTAGGCAGACAACAATGTCGTCTGGTTCGAGGTCATAACAATGGCAGAGTTCACTGACCCTGTCTAAGAACTCAAATACAGACGAAACTCCCAGTTCACCAGAAAATGAAATTCCCCACTTGGACACTATATTGGCTACGCCTCCCTTGCGATGGCCTTTCACCTCAGTCAATGGATTAGTGTCTTTCCCACAGACACTTTCAAACGATAGCAGATCATCGTCAGACTGGAAGAGCTCCTTCTTCACGTTACAACCTGGGACAGAATACATGGCTAAACTACAGAAGTACTGCTAGCTACAATTCAAAACAATAACTACAAATGTCTTGCCTCCGTCCTGCGCCTGAAATGAGTACGAAACAAGAAGTAGGGTTGTTTAGTACATTACCAATGCTGGGGTTCGTTGATAGGGTCCAACTCATTGCACTCTCCTTACAGTTTGTTATTTTTATGGTCCATACTCCTTGGAAGTTCACATTGACTCTTAATATTTGTTTGCATAGTATGCAATAAGGAACATGAAACAGAATAAAGACAACATTGAAAAATATGCAGCGAAATATTAAAATCCAATGGATATGGCTAAGCGACCAGGAGACTTAACCTCGCAACTGATACCATCTGCACCGCCCTATTAAAATAAACATATTCTTGGCGTGCCTCCTAGCTGCATCACTGGAACCAACTAGAAAAGAAAGGAGTACGCAGTGGAAATGGATGTTAATTTCTGACCTGTGCTGGGCCCGTACTTGCAGGCCAGATGTGGCGAGCGACTCCAGACTCCGTGAAGGTGGTCCCACGACGAGTGGTAGGAATACCCTCCTGGTGCTAGACAGCTAGAATAAGTTAGGCCTAGGTTTGAAGAGAGAGAGAGCGAGCAGCCCGATCGCCAAACACTACTAAATAAGACACATGGGTAAAGAAATGGAAATTTAATGAATTGAAACCGAACACACAAAGAAACCCGGCCAGAATAACACACATTTAAAAAAGGTACCCTAGGGGTCAAATACAGTCACTTTCAAACGGGAAGGATGATTATAAACAATAAATTACTTACAATAATAAATAACGGAAACAAATAAAATAAATACCTGTGCCACTTCCAATAAAAATGATGTAAAAAGGGAGGAGGTAATTGACCAAAAAGGCAATCGAGCCGGTCGCTGGTCAACAACAATCACTTCTCAGCCTAGAGATGGATGGTTGTCATGACGACCACAAATAACAAGCATAGCAAAGATAAAACAAGAGGCTGTGTGCTTGTCGCAGAGGCTGTGGCGAGCAATGGGGATGCGATCGAGCTGGCAGTCCCCAGAGAAAAGAAATGCAAAAACCAAAGATACTACAAGGAGAAACAAATGACGTCAAGTGTCCGTGAAATATATCATGATACATACACGCAATCAAACACACAAAATGCCAGCCGACGATGCAGTAATAAAACACAAAGCAACACGTGCTTGTAGGTAGTCTAGCAAAACATGCTAAACCTATATGGTCCCCTACTTACGTTCCGAGTTCGAGCTGAATACGGTAAGGCCTACTTAAAGTTACCGCCGTGATTCAGTTGCACGAAGCATGGAATGAAGGGAATACATAAGGGCTAAAATATATGGTGTCATGCCTCGTGTTGGGAGAATGGTCGAAACGCCAACGTCCACAAACAACGGGAGACCCATTGAAGATATGCCCAAATCAAAACAACTTCAATGCACCTGGCAGCAAGAAAAACATACACTCACAAAATCACTCGCAGATATATTTCACGGCACAAATAAAAGGTTAAACGAAGACTCAAACAAAATAAAACAGGAGACCGCCATTTCGATTGGTTCCACAGCAAATCCAAGCACACGACGAAGATCAAAAACAAAGGTTAAATTTAGGAAATGAGCATAGTGGACACAAGGTTAGATGTATTACTTACATGAGTAAATGGAAGGCTTCGGCATAATAACAATGTTAAATAAAAAGGAAAAACATTACATTTTAAATAATAAGGCGGAGAGCCTCAAGGCACGTCCGGACAGAACGTATCTCACATGGCGACTGAGTCTACCGGGACGGCCACCAAAGAAAATAAAGAAAAGAGAGATGTTAAACATGGCTCAATATAGAGAATGTCCACCACGATTTAGATCCTCGAGCACACTTTACTGACATATATCATTAAAACGTGTAGAAAGGAATGTCTGATAATTTTCACTAACACATAATACAAATTCACCATACATTGTGTCCACTTTTTGAATGTTAATGATACGGAAAAGAGTATGCATTGGTAATTCAGTGAGCTTCTTTCTCTCTAATCAACAGTTCTACCCCCCCCCCATAGCATTGTGAATATTTATTGTAGTAGCCTATAAAGAAACAAAAAAAATCATATCTATTACAGTTTAGCTATAAGTGACCAGAACCACTATAACATTTTATTCTAATAAGGAGATTTCCATAATGATAAGAAAAAAAGCTTACCATAATGATGGATTGTGTGTAAGTAAACGTCTTTCGCTGCATGATGCCACTACTAAACTGATAGTCATACAACAGACAAGTGAGTTCATGTTTCGCTGACGTAATCGTATGTTCTCACGCACTTCCTGTGTGTTGCACGTGCCGTAGTGGCTAAATTTGAAACTAGATGAGATGGTTTGCTGATGTAATCGTATGTTCACCTGCACACACACGCAGGCCCCTGTGGACGGGTCCTTGTGGACGAGCCCCTGTGGACGGGTCATTGTTGACGGGTCCTTGTTGACGGGTCCTTGCGGACGAGCCCCTGTGGACGGGTCCTTTTTGACTAATCCCTTTAGACCGGTTCCTTTTGACTGGCTCATGACCCCTAATGCTATAATGAAATTAAACGTTGTTCCACATGATACGCAAGCAAAGAGCCGATCGCTACTATGAATTAACATTTATGTTTTTGTTTTGTTTTTACGCATGTGCACTTGGGTTTTTTGTAAGAGGGCGGGCTTTTTGAATACAGATTTATAAATGAGTTATTTATTTTTAAATTACCAAAAGATCCAAAACTAATAGGTAATTAGCTTTTTAACATTTCATGAACTAATAAGGCTATGGGACTTATATTAGAGGTCGTTGGACTTGAGGTGACATTTTGTTTTTGAATCTATTTTTTTTTGTTAAAAGGGTCTAACTACACTTTTGTTAATATCTCGCTAACTAATAATCAGAGAGGGTCAAGTGAGGTGTCATGGGACTCAGGATGGTCAACCCTTTTCCATGACCAACGAATTTACCTAAAAGTTTCAAAACAGCAAGGTCATTGACCTAAGATTTTATAAACTAATAATCAGAGAGGGTTAAGTGAGGTGTCATGGGACTCAGGATGGTTAATCCTTTTCCATGGCCAAGGAATTTACCCAAAATACCCAATACATTAAGGTCATTGACCTGAGATTTTATAAACTAATAATTGGATACGAACATGTGAGATGTTTACCATGTGTGATGAAACATAGCTAGGTAGAGAAAGAATTAGTGTAGGTGACTGACAAGTCTTTTACCATTGAAACTTGTTTTCAGATCAAACTGCTGTATAGAGAGAGTATAGGTTGCAGGTATGGGTTAATAAATGAGAAACGGTGTACGCAAACTCTGATTTATCAAGAATTAAGAGTAGACTATCTTTAATTGATTGGTTAAAGATAATAGCTAAAACACAAAAATGCTCAGTGGTTACCGAGACAAAATGGTTGCTACACACAACAAGCTTTAAATACTTGAGGCTAATAATCTATACACACACTCGCTTGTTGTAAACTAAACTGTGTTGCTGTCAGTGCTCAGACAGTAGGCTGATGACAAAATGCATTGCTAACAGAAATATAATCATTTCCAGTTGTCTAATGTTACCAGCTGTGTTGCAGTGGTAAGCACTTTTAGCTCTTGTACTGGTGGTCTTAACTCGATTTCCTGGTCTGAGGCCTAGAACAAGTTGAACTTAGAAACAAGGGCATAGTGGTGCAGTGGTTAAGCTGTTAGCCTTTCACTAGGGGTTCGATTTCAGGTTAATATGCATGTCATAAACATATTAAACAAAATAAAACAGAGATAACGTTTAAAACTGATTACATTTGTGTCTTTTCAAATTATTACTTGGATTACAAATACAAAGGTGAACTGGGTTTGATATACAGTTAATGCTGTCTATCACACACTAGACTGTAAGAAAGCCAAAAGAGCAAAAGGCGTAGGTAGAGCAGTGGTAAAATTGATATATGTAGAGAACTACCTGACAAAGCTATATCGCATAAACAGTGCAGGATACAATCCAGTAATCAAATTTGTATCTTGTGGAACAGAGAAATGCACTTACGTGAGAAAATGTAAGTTCATGTGTAATATGACCTAACACACAAGTGTTCACCTGTGCACATGCATGATAAGAGCTAACAAGTCACATTCTGTTTAGTTCGTACGTAACGTTAGGTTAGGGCTAATGCACACACCCTAGTACACGAGGCACATGCCATTTGAGAGCAGGTCAAAGGATCTAACTTGGTGGATGGAAGTGTTCTAACGAGTCATTTGTAGTTGAAAGAGAATAATACTTGTTCTTAAGATGTTAAAACTGAGGAAATGGATGTACAGTAAGACGTCTTGTTATTTCCTGTGTCATATTACAGACATGGCAGAGAGCACACGGTTCTGTTGCTATGACTACGCTGCAGTAATTTGAAACCCTACGTGTTCATTAAGACAATGAGTGATGATTATACAAAGTTAGCAGTCATTGGATATTACACAGGTGTTCCTTCCGGTGTCATGTTGCTGACATGGCAGGGAGCGCACAGTTCTATTGATACGACTAACGCTGCAGTAATTTGAAACCCCAAGGTGTTGATCAAGACAATGGGTGATGAATATGCAAAGTCAGCAGTAATTGGATACCACACATCAACATTGACTAAATCATAAACGTGTTGTCATAACCAGCAGAAACCTCATTTAAAGATTTTAGATTTTACATTTTAAATTTAAGTTTTTTTTAAAATCTTTAGATTTAACTTTTTTACATTTTCCTAAAAGAGTAAACAACAAGGTCACATACATAATCTCATTAAACCTAACTTTACCAAACCTAACTTAAGCTAATCCAAAGGCTAATGCACATACCCAAAGCATATAAGGTACATGCAATTATTCTTATGCTAGTCTACAGGTTACTGTACAATATGATCACTACTCCACTGGATTTTTTTTCATTTTGTTGTTTACACATATGCCAATTTTCCAAGTCCCCATTTTCAGTTTTTTTAATATTAGTTTTAAGTTTTTCAATTTCATAATATGGAAACATGGATTTTGCATTTTTGTTGTTTACACTTTTATTAATTTTACAATTTCCCCATTTACAGTTCTTAAAATGTCAGTTTAAAGTTTTTCAATTTCATGATATAGAAACATGGATTTTCCAATTTGTTGTTTTCACATTTATTAATTTACTAAATTCCCATTTACAGTTTTTAAAATTTCAGTTTAATGTTGTTGTTTTTTTTTCTATTTGTCAATATGGAAATAAGGATTTTTTTCCAATTTGTGTTTTACATGTTCATTTTGCATTAGGAGTGGAGAAAGGTGGGTAGTAATTAAAATGTGCAAGCAGTGCCCATTGTTGACAGGTCATTGTTGACTAGTCCTTTTCATACAACAGACAAGTGAGTTCATGTTTAGCATGCATTACTAAAAATGTAATACCATGCAAGTGTTTAACATGTTTACAAATTAGCTTATGTATTAGTTTATGTGTGGGGTCTTAAGTTGAGCATTTTGTATTGACTTATTTGACAAGTTATTTTTGTCATTGCATTTAGTGGATTTTTCTCTTGGTCTTGGAAAGTATATCAGTCCATTTTATCACAACATAATGCTTACTGCCATGTTTGTAAGCAACAACAACACACTAAACTTTCAAAAAAAACCACTTAAGTACTCTAAGGTGCCTAAGATAACTAAAGTGCCTAGTCAAGAACATTATTATTTTTTTTTGCAAAAAAAAGAAGTAGGTGAATGGGGAAAGTAGACTATATGTTTAAACTAAAAAAATCATATAAAGTCATATGTTAGCTCTAACATCTACGTTTATTCCATTCTTAGTCGAAAAATATTATATATTTTTAAATATTTCTAAAAAATATTTGGAAAGTAGGCTATATTTTGAAAAATACTCATTCTATAAAGTCATATATACACTCAAACCAATGGGTTTTATATCCTTAATCGTTAGAACAAAATATGGAATTATTGACATTTTTTTTCCAAAAATGATCATTTTGAAAAAGGGGTATATATTGGAAACTAGGAATTTTACAAAAAAGTGTGTTTGACATAAATTACAGGTATTTACCACTTCTACCCACAAGCCAAGTCCCAGATCTCTGGGACAACATCCAAAAAATGTTTTTATTGTGAAAAAGGCGATATTTTCAAAACGTATCATTCTAAAAAGTCATATATAGACTCAAACAAATGTTCTTTAAGTTATTTAACGTTAAAACAAAACTTAACATTTTTTTCATTTTTTTTTCTAAAAAAGTCCAATTTTCAAAATTGTCTATGGTGGCTTATGTTGGTGGCTTATGGTGGCGGCTTATGATGGTGGTTTATGATGGCTTATGATGGTGGCTTATGGTGGCTTATAATGGTGGCTTATGGTGGTGGTTTCTGGTGGCTTATGGTGGCTTATGGTGGCGGCTTATGATGGTGGCTTATGATGGTGGTTTATGGTGGTGGCTTATGGTGGCTTATGGTGGTGGTTTCTGGTGGCTTATGGTGGCTTATGGTGGTGGCTTATGATGGTGGCTTATGGTGGTGGTTTATGATGGTGGCTTATGGTGGTGGCCTATGGTGGGTTATGGTGGTGGCTTATAGTGGTGGCATATGTTGGTGACTTATTTTTGATGGTTTACGTTAATACCTTATTTGTAATGGCTTATTTGACAAGTTATTTTTTTTTTGTCAATGTATTTGGAGGATTTTTCTCTTGGTCTTGGAAAGTATTTCATCCCTTTTTGTTATGGTAGCATAATGCTTACCGCCATGTTTGTAAGCAAAAACAACACACTAAAATTCCAAGAATCCAAAGTACTCTAAGGTTAATGATTGTCTCTCAACTCCTTTCAACGACTAGTCAAAAACATTATATATATTTATAAAAATTTTCAAAAAAAGGTAAATTGGGGAAGTAGGCTATATGTTTAAATTAAAAATCATATCAAATCATATGCTAACTCTAACACTTACGTCTATCCAACTCTCATTCAAAAATATAATATTCTTTAAATTTTTTACAAAACAATATTTGGAAAGTAGGCCATATTTTGAAAACTAATCATTCTATAAAGTAATATATAGACTCAAACCAATGGCTTTTATATCTTTAATCGTAAGAACAAAATATGGAATTTTTGACTTTTTTTTTCAAAAATTTTCATTTTAAAACGGGGGTATATTTTAGAAACTAGGAATTTTACAAAAAAGTTTGTTTAACGTAAATGACAGGTATTTACCCCCACTATCCACAAACCAAGTCTCAAGTCTCTGGGACAAAATCTAAAAAAGTTCAATTTGGAAAGTATGCGATATTTTGAAAACTAATCATCATAAAAAGTCATATATAGACTCAAACCAATGGCTTTTATGTCCTTAATTGGTAGAACAAAACTTGATATTTTTTTCAGTTTTTCCAAAAAAGTCCAATTTTCAAAATTGTCTATATTTTGGGAACTAAGAATTTTACAAAAAAGTTTGTTTAACGTAAATGAAAGGTCTTTACCCCCTCTACCCCAAAAAATACATATCAGGTCCCTAGGACAAAAACTGTGCAGTAGTGGTTTTTGAGGGGTTCTAAATCCACCTCCACCTCCCCACCTCCAAGATGGCGGCCGTAGCTTAACTTAACCTAGCCTAACCTAACAAGATGGCGGCTGTAGCTTAACTTAACCTATTCTAACCTAACCTAACCTACGAGGTGTGATTAAAAAGTTCCAAAAATTTGGCTGCAACTTAACCAAACCTAGCCTAGCCTAACCTAACCTAACCTAACCTAACCTACAAGGTGTGACCAAAAAGTTCCAAAAATGGCGGCCGTAGCTTTACTTAACCTAACCTAACTTAACCTAAACCTACGAGGTGTGATCAAAAATTTTTCAAAATAGTGGTCATAGCTTAACTGAACCTTGTCTAACCTAACCTAACCTAACCTAAACCTACGAAGTGTGGTCATAAAGTTCCAAGATGGAGGCCGTAACCTAACCTAACCTACGAGGTGTGATCAAAAAGTTCCAAAAATGGCTGCCGTAGCTTAACTTAACCTTTGAGTCATTTTTTTAACGGGTCTCGGAGGACGGGTCCTTGTTGACGGGTCCCTGTGGGCGGGTCCTTTGGACTAATCCCTATGGACTGGCCCTTGCATTTTATCCAAATTATGTCAAAGGGGACCCGCCACAGGGACCCGTCAACAAGGACCCGTCCTCCGGGACCCGTTAAAAAAATGACTCAAAGGTTAAGTTAAGCTACGGCAGCCATTTTTGGAACTTTTTGATCACACCTCGTAGGTTAGGTTAGGTTAGGTTAGGTTACGGCCTCCATCTTGGAACTTTATGACCACACTTCGTAGGTTTAGGTTAGGTTAGGTTAGGTTAGACAAGGTTCAGTTAAGCTATGACCACTATTTTGAAAAATTTTTGATCACACCTCGTAGGTTTAGGTTAAGTTAAGTTAGGTTAAGTAAAGCTACGGCCGCCATTTTCGGAACTTTTTGATCACACCTTGTAGGTTAGGTTAGGTTAGGTTAGGTTAGGCTAGGCTAGGTTTGGTTAAGTTGCAGCCAAATTTTTGGAACTTTTTAATCACACCTCGTAGGTTAGGTTAGGTTAGAATAGGTTAAGTTAAGCTACAGCCGCCATCTTGTTAGGTTAGGCTAGGTTAAGTTAAACTACGGCCGCCATCTTGGAGGTGGGGAGGTGGAGGTGGATTTAGAACCCCTCAAAAACCACTACTGCACAGTTTTTGTCCTAGGGACCTGATATGTATTTTTTGGGGTAGAGGGGGTAAAGACCTTTCATTTACGTTAAACAAACTTTTTTGTAAAATTCTTAGTTCCCAAAATATAGACAATTTTGAAAATTGGACTTTTTTGGAAAAACTGAAAAAATGTCAAGTTTTGTTCTACCAATTAAGGACATAAAAGCCATTGGTTTGAGTCTATATATGACTTTTTAGGATGATTAGTTTTCAAAATATCGCATACTTTCCAAATTGAACTTTTTTGGATTTTGTCCCAGAGACTTGAGACTTGGTTTGTGGATAGTGGGGGTAAATACCTGTCATTTACGTTAAACAAACTTTTTTGTAAAATTCCTAGTTTCTAAAATATACCCCCGTTTTAAAATGAACATTTTTGAAAAAAAAATGTCAAAAATTCCATATTTTGTTCTTACGATTAAAGATATAAAAGCCATTGGTTTGAGTCTATATATGACTTTATAGAATGATTAGTTTTCAAAATATGGCCTACTTTCCAAATATTGTTTTGTAAAAAATTTAAAGAATATTATATTTTTGAATGAGAGTTGGATAGACGTAAGTGTTAGAGTTAGCATATGATTTGATATGATTTTTAATTTAAACATATAGCCTACTTCCCCAATTTACCTTTTTTTGAAAATTTTTAAAAATATATATAATGTTTTTGACTAGTCGTTGAAAGGAGTTGAGAGACAATCATTAACCTTAGAGTACTTTGGATTCTTGGAATTTTAGTGGGTTGTTTTTGCTTACAAACATGGCGGTAAGCATTATGCTACCTTAACAAAAAGGGTTGAAATACTTTCCAAGACCAAGAGAAAAATCCTCCAAATACATTGACAAAAAAAATAACTTGTCAAATAAGCCATTACAAATAAGGTATTAACGTAAACCATCAAAAATAAGTCACCAACATATGCCACCACTATAAGCCACCACCATAACCAACCATAGACCACCACCATAAGCCACCATCATAAACCACCACCATAAGCCACCATCATAAGCCACCACCATAATCCACCATAAGCCACCAGAAACCACCACCATAAGCCACCATCATAAGCCACCAGCATAAGCCGCCACCATAAGCCACCATAAGCCACCAGAAACCACCACCATAAGCCACCATTATAAGCCACCATAAGCCACCACCATAAGCCACCATCATAAGCCATCATAAACCACCATCATAAGCCGCCACCATAAGCCACCATAAGCCACCAACATAAGCCACCATAGACAATTTTGAAAATTGGACTTTTTTAGAAAAAAAATGAAAAAAATGTTAAGTTTTGTTTTAACGTTAAATAACTTAAAGAACATTTGTTTGAGTCTATATATGACTTTTTAGAATGATACGTTATGAAAATATCGCCTTTTTCACAATAAAAACATTTTTTGGATGTTGTCCCAGAGATCTGGGACTTGGCTTGTGGGTAGAATTGGGAAATACCTGTCATTTATGTCAAACACACTTTTTTGTAAAATTCCTAGTTTCCAATATATACCCCTTTTTCAAAATGATCATTTTTGGAAAAAAATGTCAATAATTCCATATTTTGTTCTAACGATTAAGGATATAAAACCCATTGGTTTGAGTGTATATATGACTTTATAGAATGAGTAGTTTTCAAAATATAGCATACTTTCCAAATATTTTTTAGAAATATTTAAAAATATATAATATTTTTCGACTAAGAATGGAATAAACGTAGATGTTAGAGCTAACATATGACTTTATATGATTTTTTTTAGTTTAAACATATAGTCTACTTTCCCCATTCACCTTCTTCTTCTTTTTTTTTTTTGCAAAAAAAAAATAATGTTCTTGACTAGGCACTTTAGTTATCTTAGGCACCTTAGAGTACTTAAGTGGTTTTTTTTTGAAAGTTTAGTGTGTTGTTGTTGCTTGCAAACATGGCAGTAAGCATTATGTTGTGATAAAATGGACTGATATACTTTCCAAGACCAAGAGAAAAATCCACTAAATGCAATGACAAAAATAACTTGTCAAATAAGTCAATACAAAATGCTCAACTTAAGACCCCACACATAAACTAATACATAAGCTAATTTGTAAACATGTTAAACACTTGCATGGTATTACATTTTTAGTAATGCATGCTAAACATGAACTCACTTGTCTGTTGTATGAAAAGGACTAGTCAACAATGACCTGTCAACAATGGGCACTGCTTGCACATTTTAATTACTACCCACCTTTCTCCACTCCTAATGCAAAATGAACATGTAAAACACAAATTGGAAAAAAATCCTTATTTCCATATTGACAAATAGAAAAAAAAACAACAACATTAAACTGAAATTTTAAAAACTGTAAATGGGAATTTAGTAAATTAATAAATGTGAAAACAACAAATTGGAAAATCCATGTTTCTATATCATGAAATTGAAAAACTTTAAACTTACATTTTAAGAACTGTAAATGGGGAAATTGTAAAATTAATAAAAGTGTAAACAACAAAAATGCAAAATCCATGTTTCCATATTATGAAATTGAAAAACTTAAAACTAATATTTAAAAAAACTGAAAATGGGGAATTGGATAATTGGCATATGTGTAAACAACAAAATGAAAAAAAAATCCAGTGGGGTAGTGATCATGTTGTACAGTAACCTGTAAGACTAGCATAAGAATAATTGCATGTACCTTATATGCTTTGGGTATGTGCATTAGCCTTTGGATTAGCTTAAGTTAGGTTTGGTAAAGTTAGGTTTAATGAGATTATGTATGTGACCTTGTTGTTTACTCTTTTAGGAAAATGTAAAAAAGTAAAATCTAAAGATAAAAAAAAAACTTAAATTTAAAATGTAAAATCTAAAATCTTTAAATGAGGTTTCTGCTGGTTATGACAACACGTTTATGATTTAGTCAATGTTGATGTGTGGTATCCAATTACTGCTGACTTTGCATATTCATCACCCATTGTCTTGATCAACACCTTGGGGTTTCAAATTACTGCAGCGTTAGTCGTATCAATAGAACTGTGCGCTCCCTGCCATGTCAGCAACATGACACCGGAAGGAACACCTGTGTAATATCCAATGACTGCTAACTTTGTATAATCATCACTCATTGTCTTAATGAACACGTAGGGTTTCAAATTACTGCAGCGTAGTCATAGCAACAGAACCGTGTGCTCTCTGCCATGTCTGTAATATGACACAGGAAATAACAAGACGTCTTACTGTACATCCATTTCCTCAGTTTTAACATCTTAAGAACAAGTATTATTCTCTTTCAACTACAAATGACTCGTTAGAACACATCCATCCACCAAGTTAGATCCTTTGACCTGCTCTCAAATGGCTTGTGCCTCGTGTACTAGGGTGTGTGCATTAGCCCTAACCTAACGTTACGTACGAACTAAACAGAATGTGACTTGTTAGCTCTTATCATGCATGTGCACAGGTGAACACTTGTGTGTTAGGTCATATTACACATGAACTTACATTTTCTCACGTAAGTGCATTTCTCTGTTCCACAAGATACAAATTTGATTACTGGATTGTATCCTGCACTGTTTATGCGATATAGCTTTGTCAGGTAGTTCTCTACATATGTCAATTTTACCACTGCTCTACCTACGCCTTTTGCTCTTTTGGCTTTCTTACAGTCTAGTGTGTGATAGACAGCATTAACTGTATATCAAACCCAGTTCACCTTTGTATTTGTAATCCAAGTAATAATTTGAAAAGACACAAATGTAATCAGTTTTAAACGTTATCTCTGTTTTGTTTTGTTTAATATGTTTATGACATGCATATTAACCTGAAATCGAACCCCTAGTGAAAGGCTAACAGCTTAACCACTGCACCACTATGCCCTTGTTTCTAAGTTCAACTTGTTCTAGGCCTCAGACCTGGAAATCGAGTTAAGACCACCAGTACAAGAGCTAAAAGTGCTTACCACTGCAACACAGCTGGTAACATTAGACAACTGGAAATGATTATATTTCTGTTAGCAATGCATTTTGTCATCAGCCTACTGTCTGAGCACTGACAGCAACACAGTTTGGTTTACAACAAGCGAGTGTGTGTATAGATTATTAGCCTCAAGTATTTAAAGCTTGTTGTGTGTAGCAACCATTTTGTCTCGGTAACCACTGAGCATTTTTGTGTTTTAGCTATTATCTTTAACCAATCAATTAAAGATAGTCTACTCTTAATTCTTGATAAATCAGAGTTTGCGTACACCGTTTCTCATTTATTAACCCATACCTGCAACCTATACTCTCTCTATACAGCAGTTTGATCTGAAAACAAGTTTCAATGGTAAAAGACTTGTCAGTCACCTACACTAATTCTTTCTCTACCTAGCTATGTTTCATCACACATGGTAAACATCTCACATGTTCGTATCCAATTATTAGTTTATAAAATCTCAGGTCAATGACCTTAATGTATTGGGTATTTTGGGTAAATTCCTTGGCCATGGAAAAGGGTTAACCATCCTGAGTCCCATGACACCTCACTTAACCCTCTCTGATTATTAGTTTATAAAATCTTAGGTCAATGACCTTGCTGTTTTGAATCTTTTAGGTAAATTCGTTGGTCATGGAAAAGGGTTGACCATCCTGAGTCCCATGACACCTCACTTGACCCTCTCTGATTATTAGTTAGCGAGATATTAACAAAAGTGTTGTTAGACCCTTTTAACAAAAAAAAATAATAGATTCAAAAACAAAATGTCACCTCAAGTCCAACGACCTCTAATATAAGTCCCATAGCCTTATTAGTTCATGAAATGTTAAAAAGCTAATTACCTATTAGTTTTGGATCTTTTGGTAATTTAAAAATAAATAACTCATTTATAAATCTGTATTCAAAAAGCCCGCCCTCTTACAAAAACCCCAAGTGCACATGCGTAAAAACAAAACAAAAACATAAATGTTAATTCATAGTAGCGATCGGCTCTTTGCTTGCGTATCATGTGGAACATCGTTAAATTTCATTATAGCATTAGGGGTCATGAGCCAGTCAAAAGGAACCGGTCTGAAGGGATTAGTCAAAAAGGACCCGTCCACAGGGGCTCGTCCGCAAGGACCCGTCAACAAGGACCCGTCAACAAGGACCCGTCAACAATGACCCGTCCACAAGGGCTCGTCCACAAGGACCCGTCCACAGGGGCCTGCGTGTGTGTGCAGGTGAACATACGATTACATCAGCAAACCATCTCATCTAGTTTCAAATTTAGCCACTACGGCACGTGCAACACACAGGAAGTGCGTGAGAACATACGATTACGTCAGCGAAACATGAACTCACTTGTCTGTTGTATGACTATCAGTTTAGTAGTGGCATCATGCAGCGAAAGACGTTTACTTACACACAATCCATCATTATGGTAAGCTTTTTTTCTTATCATTATGGAAATCTCCTTATTAGAATAAAATGTTATAGTGGTTCTGGTCACTTATAGCTAAACTGTAATAGATATGATTTTTTTTGTTTCTTTATAGGCTACTACAATAAATATTCACAATGCTATGGGGGGGGGGGGGGGTAGAACTGTTGATTAGAGAGAAAGAAGCTCACTGAATTACCAATGCATACTCTTTTCCGTATCATTAACATTCAAAAAGTGGACACAATGTATGGTGAATTTGTATTATGTGTTAGTGAAAATTATCAGACATTCCTTTCTACACGTTTTAATGATATATGTCAGTAAAGTGTGCTCGAGGATCTAAATCGTGGTGGACATTCTCTATATCTAATTTATGAGGGTATGAAAAACAATAAATGTATTGTACCTTCTGACTTTGAAGTGAAGTTAGGTTAGGTTAGGTTAGGTAAGGTAAGGTGGGATCTGGTTAGGTTAGGTAAGGTTAGGTTATGTTAGGTTAGGTGAAGTTGGGTTAGGCAGAATGGCAGCGGTATGAATCAAAAGCCAGCTCCTGTCAGTTTTGCCTCACAAGGTTGAATGTACCCCATTCCAACCCTCAGCCTAGAATTTAAAATCTTGACAGAGCCAGGACTCGAACCCGAGCCTCCACAGTAACAGCCAAGAATGCTAACCACTACACCATAAAGTGGGGCAATATAAGGCTCGTCTTGATTGTACATGATCAATCAATAATTACCTAAAAATAATAGTAAAAATAATAATAAATAATAATAATAATAAATATTCCATTTATACTCCGTGAGCTGCCAGAATAGGATTGACAGTTCTCGTCTCGCCATGTGGTCTGAGAACGAGGTTGCCAAACTGTACAAGCCAGAGATACAGCTGACCAGGCACCGAAGCACGTGGGCTGTAATATTGCAACGCAGAGTATTATGACATCAACTTTGCGAACATGGATTGGTCAAGTGGCAGAGGGGTGATGACTGACGTGGAATAATAATAATAATAATAATAATAAATATTCCATTTAGCAACTACATAGCAGACCTCTCCTGGGTTCTTTTACATACCAACCTCGTATGACATGCGTGTCTTAATTTTTGCCGCCTTTCAAAAATCACTTACCACGACCAAGAGCGAACCTGCAAGCTTGGGGTTGGTAGTCCGACACGATAACCACTCACCCACCGTGGCAAGCTATCAATCAATAATTATCTAATGAAATTATTAATTATATTATTAATAATAATAATAATAATAAATATTCCTTTTATCGACTACACGGCCGAACTCCCCCTGTGACATTATTCACGGTCTCAGAGTATGGCGGCCATTTTGCCCATTAGCCACTGCGCTAGCTCTGACTGACCCCTCCATAAGAATAACATAGGGCTTGTTGCGCGCGACGGCCATCTTGCCCATTAGCCCCTGCGCCAGCTTCGGCTTATATTACCTACTAAGAGTAATTTTATGGATCCAAGAATTTTTGACGGGTCGTTCCCAGAAAGTGAAAGTTGAAGGCGTATTCTCGGATGAAATTACCGTAACGTCGGGTATCCCTCAGGGCAGCGTAATCGGAACTTTGTTGTTTTTGGCGTTTATAAATGACTTACCAAATGGAATTCGCAGTGACTGTCGATTGTTTGCGGATGATTGTGTAATATATCGAAAGATACACGACTCACAAGACAATGCAGTGCTGCAAGAGGACCTGAACCTGGTCTATAAGTGGGCGATTGTAAATAAAATGAAAATAAACACAAGAAAATGTAGTCTCTTAAAAATAGGGAAAGTGCGAAGGCAGGATTTTCAATATAACATTGGCTCGGAAATACTTGTAGAAGAAGATTCTTGCAAATATTTGGGCGTTCACGTAAGGAATGATATGAAATGGAGTAGTCATGTAGGATGTGTAGTTTCAAAAGCTTACAAATCCCTGCACTTTGTAATGAGGGTATTAAAAGGAAGTAGTACCTCTGCTAAAGAATTAGGCTATTTGTCACTTGTAAGACCTATTCTGGAATATGCCTCGGCGGTTTGGGATCCATATCAAGTAGGGCTCATCAATGAGTTGGAAATGGTACAAAGAAAGGCCGCTAGATTTGTGCTCAGTGACTTTAATCCCAGGAGCAGTGTGAGCCGTATGTTAAAGAAACTTGGGTGGGAATCACTGGAGGCTAGGAGGATGAAATCTAGACTCTACGCTATGTACAACACGTATACAAATCAACCAGCATGGGGTGAGCTTAGCAAACGATTGGGAAAGCCCACTTACATGGGTAGGAGCGATCATCCTTTCAAAGTTAAGGGCCGACCACAGCGAACAAATTATGGTAAATATTCTTTTGTAAACCGTGCCATTGATAACTGGAACTCTCTACCTGCCGCAGTCTTAGAGCCTTTTCCCAAACATATAGGTGTGTTTAAGAAAAGACTGACTATTTGTGTAAATACTCCAGTTTAATTGGTGTATAATTGTTATTGAATTGTTATGTATAATTATGTATTGTTATGTATAATTATGTATTTGTTATGTATATCCAATTTGCCACCGGGGGACACACCCCCCATTGCAAATAAATGAATGAATGAATGAATGAATGAAAATCAAACAATGGCCAAGCAGGGGTTGGTCTCATATTGAGTAGGAAACTTGGACAGCGGGTGGAATATTATGAGCAATATAGTGAACGGATTATTGTAGCAAAAATCAATACTAAACCTACGTGCACCACAGTGGTACAAGTCCATATGCCTACCAGTCAAGCTGATGATGAGGTTGTTGAAAAGGTCTACGAAGAAATAGACGAAATTCTGAGGTATATCAAGGGTGATGAAAATGTTATAGTAATGGGAGATTGGAATGCTGTGGTAGGAAAAGGGAGAGAAGGGAAGATAGTTGGAGATTTCGGATTAGGTGAAAGGAAAGATCGAGGAAGCAGGCTGATGGAATTCTGCACCGAGCATGAGTTGGTCATAGCTAACACCTTATTCAATAACCACAATAGAAGAATATACACATGGATGAGACCAGGAGATACAGGGCGTTACCAAATCGACTTCATTATGGTCAAGCAGAGGTTTCGAAACCAGATTTTGGATTGTAAAACATATCCTGGTGCTGACATAAACTCTGACCACAATCTGGTTGTAATGAAATGCAGATTAAAGTTGAAGAAACTGAAGAAAAGTCAAAAGCCAAAAAGGTGAGCAATAGACAGACTGAAAGTAAAGGATGTAAACGAAAGATTCAAGAAGAGTATAAAGGTAGGACTAACGAAAAACCCTAAACAAACTTCAATTGCAGACGAATGGGCACTTTTGAAGAATGAAATAACAAGACGCGCAGAAGAAAACATTGGTAGGAAAGAAAGAATAGGTAGAAAACCGTGGATCACTCAGGATATACTAGAATTGATGGATGAAAGGCGGAAACACAAGAATGTAAGAGATGAAAAGGAGAAAGCAGAATACAGACGTCTGAGAAATGGGGTTAACAAGAAGTGCAAGGAAGCGAAAGAAGAATGGTTGAAAGAGAAATGTGCAGGTATAGAAAATTGTCTAAAATTAGGAAAAGTAGACACAGCTTATCGAAGGATTAAGAATACTTTTGGGGAAAAGCAGACTAAGTGCTGTAAAATTAAGGACACAAATGGAAAGCCTCTAACAGATAGGGAAGAAAAGGTTGAGAGATGGAAAGCTTACATAGAGTGTTTGTATAAGGGAAAGGAGATTGAGAATCATGTAATGGAAAGGGAGGAGGAAATTGATGAGGATGTGAAAGGAGATTTAATATTGAGATCAGAATTTGATAGAGCTTTGGAAGACTTAAGCAGGAACAAAGCACCAGGCAATGATGATATACCGATTGAGTTGCTACGCTGCATAGGAGATGAAGGTCTGATCAGGTTATTTCACTTGGTGTGTAGGATTTATGAGACAGGTTAGGTATCCCCTGATTTCAAAAAGAATGTTAACATCCCTGTACCAAAGAAAGTGGGAGCTGAAAGATGTGAAGATTACCGTACAATCAGCTTGATTACTCATGCTTCAAAGATCCTGTCTAGAATAATTTACAAGAGGATTGAAAGCCAGATAGAAACGGAGTTGGATGAAGACCAGTTTGGTTTCAGGAGAAATGTAGGAACAAGAGAAGCTGTACTAAGTATTAGGCTGATTTTGGAAGGTAGAATAAGGAAAGATAAGAGAACGTTCATGGCATTTGTAGACTTAGAAAAGGCTTTTGATAACGTTGATTGGACTAAATTGTTTGACATTTTGAAATCTATTGGAATAAAGTACAGAGATAGGAGGGTAATCTACAATCTATACAGAAACCAGACAGCAGTCATTCGAGCTGAAGGACATGAGACAGAAGCTAATATTCAGAAAGGTGTTAGGCAAGGCTGCAACTTATCACCCATACTTTTCAATCTTTACATTGAACAAGCTATGAAGGAAATTACAGAAAAATGTAAAGCGGGAGTGAAGATTCAAGGAGAAATAATTTCAACTCTGAGATTTGCTGATGACATCGTCATCTTGGCCGACAAGCCTGAGTATTTGAATGAGTTTTTGAATGGTATGGACTCCATCTTACGGAAAGAATTCAAAATGAAAATTAATAAATGTAAAACAAAAATACTGGAATGCAGCCGAAATAAATCAGAAACCTCTATGGAGATCAATTTGGCAGGTGAAAAGCTGAAGGAAGTAGGTGACTTCTGTTACTTAGGAAGCAGAATAACCAGTGATGGACGAAGCAAAGAGGATATAAAAAGTAGGCTGGCTGAGGCAAAGAAAGCATTTCTACAAAAAAGGAATCTGTTGACATCGAATATAGATTTAGGTATTAGGAAGTCATTTTTGAAAGCCTTTGTCTGGAGCGTGGCGCTCTATGGAAGTGAAACTTGGACTATTGGTGCAGCAGAAAAGAGGAGAATTGAAGCATTTGAAATGTGGTGTTACAGGAGAATGATGAAGATCAGATGGGTAGATAGGGTTACAAACAAAGAGGTATTAAGACGAGTGGGAGAGGAGAGATGTTTCTGGCGACTGCTAATGAAGAGAAGAGATAGGTTAGTAGGACACATACTAAGACACCCAGGAATAGCAAGCTTAGTTATGGAAGGAAGGGTCGAGGACAAGAACTGTAGGGGTAGACCAAGGTTATAATATGTTAAACAGATTGCCTCGGATGTAGGGTGTGGTAGCTATGTAGAGATGAAACGATTGGCTCAGGACAGGGAGGCATGGAGAGCTGCATCAAACCAGTCAAAAGACTGAAGACATAAACAACAACATGTCTTATCGTGTGCCCATGTGGTGATTGACACGTTTTCTCAACTTTGGAAGAATGTTTTTGACATTTTGTTGCACTAATGCCCCGTTTAATTGAAAACAAACGTAGAATCAGGAAAACGAACACAACAAACGAAGAATAAGTAAAACGACAACACTACGTATTTTGTAAAAGGATGTTTTCGAAATACTATGAACACGGCACCGAGTGATTCAAACTTTCCGGCACCGCGCATCCCTTATTCGTTAGGGCGCACGTAGTGGGAAGAATTCTAACCTGATCGAAGAACACGCGTTCATTTCAGTACGATCATAGCAGTGAAACCACAGCTGGCACGCGCTGCGTAGTAGAGGAGAAATGGGGAAAACAAGCAGTTGGGTGTGGAAGTACGCCGAATGGAAAGGAGATAAGGCCTATAGCTCTCTATGTTCTCCTGCTGAAAACAATGAGTATCCCTGTGCTGGTGGGTTCATGGGAGCCATCGGACGCAACTTGAAAATGATACACCGGAAGATGGAAAATCAACAAACGTCGCCAAGCAAAGGCGGGTAAGTTATTATGTATGCAAATTGTGTAACGTCATATGCGTAAGCGTACCGTGGTTACCCCGACCTCCTACAGAAATGTATTCCTGATTTGACAATAAATAGTAGACTAGTGTTTACGTTGGTTTTGTTTACATACGACCAACTTCTGTGAACGACACAGTTTCACGACTAGACGCAAGCGCTTCCTCGACACTCCCACCGCCTTCGGTCAGTAGGCCATGTCGTCAGTGCCGGGCCTTCCCCAAATCGAACTGGACATAAGGTGAAAATTACCGCTTTCCCAGACATTTCAGTCTAGTGCAGACTACTTGACTGATTCGCTACGATCAGTATTATGTTCGGTTCATGCCACCGTCTCACTCGCTTTTTCACTTACCGCGCGCCACCACAGCGGCACGCCGCCGCTCGCTCCGACGCTCCGTCGCGCACCGGTCTTTAGCACACACGTTAACAAGGAATTAAAATAAACAGCGACAGTTCTTCGCATAAGTCATACAACTCTTCCGATACGTATAATATTTAGATGGTGGATTGTTAAAATGAGGGAAATCGCGTGCCGTAAATTAGAAAAGGTCCCAACAATTAGACAGGTAGGCTTATCTGAAACGCAACGGTGGCGGCCTACGGGAGCTTCAGGATGGGCGTGCGGTGGCCCACCGGCGCCACGCCGACAACTTTGTCGGTGATGGCGCGGTCGCCCGGTGGCGTGAGGGTTGTGTCTGGTGGCGTGTGCTGTGTACATAGACGATTTTACAGATATTAGCGAATCAGTCGAGTCATCCTGCTCTCTGCGCAGAAATGGCCGGACAGGCGTGCATTTCAATCGTTGCCAAGTGCAATATTCGCGGTGGTGGTGCATACCGTCGAAATGAAAAGGCGGTGATCTTGTTTATCTCCAATGCAACTTTCCACGATTTGCGCTTATAATGCACAGGGCCTTCCTCGTTATGAAGGCTTTCATTTCGCACCGAAATTAAAAATGATATGGTATTATTACAGGCATGAAACGGAGGCCACAAAGGAAGACACTGAAGATGGTGACCATGTTGATGATGAGGAGCAGGAGCAGGTATGGTCATCCCGAGCCAAGAGACGACGCAGGCGACGCGTGGAAGGTAACGCACACCGCCCGTGCGATACCATACGCTCAGAGGAAATACACCAGGCTCTTGCGAGGATGGTTGCTGTGAACCAACGGCCTTTGTCATTTTGTACCAGAGATGGGTTTAGGCAGTTCATGGCAGTTGCAGAGCCCAATTACTTGTGTATTTCAGAGGATGCCTTTAAGCGGAGACTGGCCCTACTAGCCGATGGTGTCATAGATAATGTGCGGGGTGAACTATCAGCGGCATCAAGCGTTGCCCTTACATCTGACTGTTGGACATCTCGCTCACAAACGTCTTTCCTGACGGTAACGGCTCACACCATCGACTACGAGTGGGTTCCAAAGGCGATGACGCTTACCACGCATGAAATGGAAGACCGCCACACTGCAGAAAATCTGGCATCGGAATTGCAATTGGTTGCAGAAGAATGGGATGTGCAGGACAAGATCACCGCCATCGTCACTGACGACGCGTACAACGTCGTCAACACTGTGCGCGCTCTTGATGTGCTGGAGAAGGATCAAGTGACTTGTGCTGCACATTCTGTTCAACTTGCTGCAAACAAGACTCTTGCTCATGAAATAGCTGCTAATATGTGTCTGAAAGCAAGCAAGATAGTTGACCATTTTCGGCACTCTATAACGTCGTCTCCAGTGCGCTGATAAAAATGCAAGCACAACTTTCAATGCCCGAACAACCTATGATTCAGAGCTGCAACACCCGCTGGAATTCGACTTTTGCCATGATCGAGCGCCTTTTGAAAAACAGGAACCCCGTCAGCAACGTCCTGGGTGACCAGACATGCACGCCGAAGGCCACAGCACAGAAGCTGCAAGTAACTGAACAGGAGTGGCATTACATGGAGGTTTTAACCAAGCTCCTTAAACCTGTGGAAGTGGTAACCACTCTCTTGTACGGTGACAATTCTCCCATATCGATGGTCAGGCCACTAATGCAGACGATAATGAAAAACCACCTCAGCACCCAGGGGTTGTCGGACGACAGCTTCCTAGAAGACGTGCAGTCTACCTTGATCTGTGAATTGAACGATTGGTTCGGCCTCCTATGGATAAATGAGACAGGACGACATTGACGAAAAAGGAAACAAGTTTAACCTATTAATACATGCACTATACCACAAACATGCGCCCAAGAGAAAGATAAGGATTTCTCGTAAACCTAAGCCGTGGTTAACTCCAGAAGTCAAGAAAATGATGTCCCATAGAGATAATCTTTTCAGACAATACAAACGTTCTGGTCTACCAAATGATTTTGAAAAGTACCGAGTACTTCGAAACCAAATTAAGCAAACTTTACGTAATCTTAAATTTAAGTATGTTCGTGATACAACCTGCCGACTAAACACGGCTAGAGCGTGGAAACAACTCGGTGCTTTGGGCATAGGAAAAAACCAGGAACAACTTCCTATACCTGACATTCCACTAGACGAGCTAAATGCATATTTCACGGATGCAGATACTCAATCCAGCCCAAATAACGCTGCCAGTCACGGCCCATCATTTCCACCACCAGATCGACCCAGCTTTGCATTTCGTAACGTAAGCACTAATGAAGTTAAGAGAGTGTTGTATTCCATTAGATCCCAGGCGAGCGGGATTGATGATATACCTATAAAATGTATACATTACATTATTGGTGTTGTTCTCCCCATTCTCAAACACATTTTTAATTACTGTTTAAACAATGGCACACTGCCTTCTATCTGGAAATACGCCAACGTGATCCCTCTTCCTAAGATACCTTGCCCACTGTTACCGTCCGACTACCACCCTGTATCTATTCTCCCTGCTCTCTCCCAAGTACTGGAACGGTTAGTACAAACTCAAATACTGGAATATTTGAACTCTACTTGACCCACTCCAGTCTGGTTTCAAGAAGGACCACAGCACAGCTACTGCCTTACTTAAGGTGACTGATGACATCAGACAAGCACTGGACCAAAGACAAGTAACAATACTCACACTCCTCGATTTCAGCAGAGCATTTGACACCATAGATATACCGACCCTATTGAAGAAGCTAAAATCCCTTCTTGGCTCCGAAGCCATAATTTTTTTCTCTGCTTACCTAACGGGTCGAAATCAGCGTGTGATTGTACAGGACACCACCTCACAGTGGCGTCAGAAAAAGGCAGGAACCCCCCAAGGTTCGGTCTTTGGGCCCCTACTTTTCGTGCTCTATATCAACGATATCTCCTCCACAATTAACTATAATAAATATCATCTTTATGCAGATCTCCAAATATATTGCCACACTAGTAGCAACAATATGTCAAATGCATTAAGGGATATAAACACTGATATCCATCAACTTAGTGTATACGCCGATGACAAATCTCTCCTGCTCAATCCTAAGAAAACCCAAACTATCATCATCGGCTCTCATAATTTACAACTCATTAAAAACAACTACGTTGTGCCTCCAGTAACACTGAATTCAATCACCATCCCCTTTAGTAAATAAGTAAGGAACCTTGGGTTAACCTTAACTGAAACTCTCGACTGGTCACCACATATAAGAAATACACGTGAAAAGATATACGCATCCCTTCACCCACTCGTGCGCCATAAGAACATTTTACCACTAGACATTAGATTAAACTCATCCAGATACTAATACTACCAATTCTAGACTACTGTGACATCGTTCTCGTTGACGCGACTCATGGACAAACAATGAAACTCCAACAAGCATTGAACTCTTGCCTTCGGTTCGCTTTCAATCTAAGATACGATGCCCACATAACCCCAAGCTACCGTGCTCTTTCATGGCTTAAACCTGATGAACGCCGTAAATTTCACTTGTTGACATCCATCTATCGATTTCTGCATGAAAACACCCCCACGTACATGTCATCAAAATTTAGTTACTTGTTCTCATATCATAATCTAAGCACTCTATCTGGCTCTTCCCTCGCCATCCCCATCAACCACTCATCCATGTTTAACCGCTCTTTTGCTGTAGCTGGGTCTCGACTATGGAATTCAACTCCTCCCGATATCAGAAATTCCACAACAATAAATAAATTTAAGGCCGCATGCCGTGATTACCTGTTGAATACCGCTGATTGCCCCGTGTGAATGGTGATGGACGTATCGTCATAATAATTTTTTGTATTTTCGAAATTGTCATAAGCTATGTACTGGTACCATATTTCGTGGTTAAGTGTAAGAGAGGGTCATGAGCCCTAACTTCGCCACTACCGAAGACATAAAATAAATAAATACTGTCACAGCCAGACAGATTGCATCTTTCCTCGACCCGAGGTACAAGAATTTGGTAGATCAGACAGCAGACGCTCGACGACGTATTTGCGACAGAGTGCTTCATAAGCTTCAGAGCGATGCACCTGCTTAAGTCGTGGTTAATCCCGACCAACCCTCCACCAGTAGTGCCCTGGAGTTCTTGTATCAAATGCCATGTGGGAGAAGGAACAGCCCTGAATCTCAATTTGAAGATTTTCTTTCGGAGGCACAGATACATTTTGACATGAACCCGTTCGAGTGGTAGAAAGCAAGGGAACATAAATACCCTGCGGTTGCTGCTCTAGCGAAAAAATACTTGTGTATTCCAGCAACATCCACAAGCTCCGAAAGGCGCTTTTCCTCTGCTGGAAACATTGTCACAGCCAAACGGAATTGACTTCTGCCAGAAAATGTAAACCTCTTAGTATTCTTGTTCCAAAACAAAGTTTTCTTAAAGTAAATTGGTCAATGAGTCATAATTCTAGAAATTGTTGTTCTTATTATACTGTTATATTTTGTATTCATTTCCTACACCTGATATTTTAATTTTGTTGTTTAGTTACATTCTGGACAAATGACAGTGCAAGTAATAAATTATTATTCCGTTACATATAGTTTTGTATCTACTCCTCTTTCATCTTCGGAACTAACCTTTATAATCAATCAAATAATTAATTAATTTCACACTGCTTCAAATAAACGCGCGCGGACACATTGCACACGCAAACACGATTTCTAAATTCATGTATAAACGGCACGATATCGCCGTGAACAGATGTTCGAGCAAGGTTACCGCACACAGCACTGGAAACCTGTCGTAACGGGCACTCTTTCACAATATTCGGTGCGATCCGTGGACCCGGTCGTAATTACACGGGTACACGGGTAAATAGTAGAACCCGGATTCTTAGCATACGGATCTTAAAAACACGGTTGTGCGGGTAAACGGGTAATAGGGAGACCTATTCAAAATACTTACAAAATGCAATTGAAATTGTTTACAAAATGCACAGTAGATTCAAACTACTCATTTGGATTGACAATACTTACAAAATGCAATTTAGATTGAAAATACTTGACAAAATGTAATTTAGATTCAAAATATCCACAAAATTCAATTGAGAATCAAAATACTTGCAAAATGCCCACCACACAAAATGCAATTTGGATTTAAAATTCTTGCGAAATGCGGTTCTGGTTGAAAATACTTACAAAATGCAATTTAAATTCAAAAACCTCACTAAAATGCCCTGCACCTACATTGAAAGACTTACTAAAAAGCAATTTAGATTGTCAATCTTTACAAAATACAATTGAGGTTGAAAACAATCGCGAAATGCAATTTAGATCGAAAAAACTTACAAAATGCAACGTAGATTAAAAATACCTACAAAATGTAGTGTACCGTAGATGCAAAAAAAAACGCTAAAGGGAATTTAGATAAACGGGGAGCGAATTAACAAAAACAATGCTGGAATATTAAAGAGAAAAGGAAATATAATGAAAAGAAAACAAGAGGTCTGACCCCTCGAAGAAGGAGGGATCAGGAAAGATGAGACAGGGGCCAATTAAGGCGGGAAAGAGAAAGACTCCCTAGGCCTCGGATACCCTAATACCGTCGGGGTCGGGAAAGAACAAGAGTTGACCAAGGGAGGTCGAGAGGAAAGAAGACGGAGAGGAGCCTGGCACAAGTAAGTGGAAGCAATGCTGGACTCAGCTGGGGTCCCGTGGTCGCCAACCCACGTCCCACAAGATTTGAGCCCCTGGGGGAAGCTGGGGAAGGGGAAGGTCTAGAACGTGGTGCAATATGGGTATGGACAAGGAAATCCCCGGCTTCCACAGTGCGTGGCACGGGGCGATAAGTTAAGAATAACACAGTTGCAAGCTGACCTACGCTCTGCATGAAGATTAGATAGCTCACGGGTTCTTTCCCGTTGAAGTAACACAGAACAAAAATTCAATAAACTGAACGATCTAGCATACTGATAAAAAAAATTAAATATTATGTATTTTTATGTGCTAAATAAGTGAAAAGCAGGATTTTATGTATTTATAGAAAAATGCTTAAAATATGTATTTACTTCTTTTTATTACCTAAATATCTGAGCCCTGGTGATCACCCTTCAGAAGTCTGTGAACTTCCTCAGCAGTTCTTGACTTGAGCAACAAGCTACCGTTCCTCATCCTTCTCAAGCTCACCATTGAGCCCTTCTATGTGGCGAGAAATAGAAAACTCCACCAGCTTCAAATCTGTTCTGGTAGCAACCAGAAACTTGGGGGTGTTAGCACCGAGATTTTCACGAACAGATTGTTCCCAAGGGGTAGATCCCCTTAGAAAATCGAACGTTAAAGACTTGGGTGTTGGACCACCCTGTTTTGGGATTTTACGTTTTCCCACGGCCAAGTTTTCCTCCCCGAATGCCACCGATTTCCGATCACGGGCTGTCGCAGTAGGCGCTACCCAGCCAAGGCAAGGTCCGCATAGCTTGGAAGGCATTGCCAGGGGGTCCGAAGTCTTACGATGCGTTATCGGCATACAGTATACTGGAGATATTCAGCTCTGCCATTCGGCTGTGCGGGGACCTGCGTAGTCAGGCAGATACTCCTGCACGGATACATGGCGAACCCACAATCATGTCGGCTTTGCCAAGACCGAACAGGCTTTGGAGCGTAGTCTCACACATAAGAGGCCCTTCCCCTAACAACACGCATATAAAGAAATTTTGAGTCCCAGACTCTGAAAGCATGAACGAAAAGAAGTGCGATATCACCTAATGAGAGTTATATAGCACGGATGTACAGTATGTCTTTTAGAGCTAGCGGTGACACCCTCAAAAGGGATCCTATCCGAGAAACCCTTTTAGTCGCCTTCTACGACTGGTGGGATTATCTTGGGTGTATTCGCTCCCTCCCACCCCCGGGGGATTCAATTCATAAAACAACTCGGAATCCTTAACCCTCGGACAGCGTTACTCGCGCGAGATACATATCTACCCCAAACAATTTTTCAATCTGATGGACTCGCATACGTTATTTTTGGTGTTCAGTAGTAGAATATATAAGTATTCTAAGCTAAATCTGAAGATTTTATGTAGGCTTTTATTTTCATATGCAGAGAAAATACTAACCTAAGAAGGAAATTCAATTTTATCGTACATCTTCGGTAAAACTGCAACAGAAATAAAACTAATGGAACTAGAACTGTTAAAATTATTTTTATGTAAACCTAAATACTTACATTAGTGCATATTTGGATTGGAATTATACAAAAATAATACTAGGTAGGATAATTTCCTTAAAAAGTAAGCACTTATTATGAACAATTTCAGGATTATCATTTATGTTTTCTCGAAGTTTTGAAGTTAATTTTTGCCCTTTTGACTACAATCTATAGCCCAGGAGATCCATAATCAAGCTCACACAAATTTGTCACCCAAGAATTCTGTGCAAATGGACACAGTGATCCCGAGAAGATTTTAATTGCACTTTGCACATATGTTCCTTGTTGATTTATCCCTTCCTCGCCCACACAAGAAGCAACAGCCTACTTTATTTCCACTACACTCAACCTATCACTACTTTCATCTGAACACTGACTGATTTGAAAGTCATCTACATGGCCGCCTCCTGTGAGGCAGCGTTTCCTTCGCACGCTCAATTCTGAAACAGCGATGCTCGCGTGGGCTAATATTGTAGCCCAGACGACTTCTAATGCATCTGTTGTCAGTTTGGTACATTTAGGTCAGTCAGAAACACACCCGTCTGTTAAATACACTATCTACAGGCAGCTACAGAGATTCTCAATATTCCTAGCAAAGAATATATTCTGCGCTACAACAAAATAAATCACTGGGCTACATGTGTAGCCCGCGCGAGCATCCGAGGGTTAAAGTATAGCCAAGGTCGTCCCCTTGTAGTCGCCTCTTTCGACAGGCAGGGGATACAGTGGATGTATTCCAAACCCACGAGGGGAGGGGGACCGGACTTCCGCTGGATATAGAACTTCTCTGCATTCTATGTTTGTAAATAAATACAGTAGTCACATTTGAATATCAGCGAGTAAGTGATCAGCGCAAAACCATAATAAGAAACGGTCTCCTAAGCGAATTTGAAATTCAATAGATTAAACACAGGGTTCTCACAGAACTACAACCCATGAACGAGGCCGTTAATCTAGACACCACACCACGTCAAGGTAGCCTATTGCAGAAAGTAATCAAACTTCCGCAGTTGAAATTGAACGCAACAAGAACTCGTTGGAGGATCGTAGAAACGTGATGCACATTTTACAGACAGATTTAATGAATGGGAAGAGAGTGATCCAAATTCAAGGAGTATTATTCCCAAGCTAAGATTAAACGGGTCTCCCACAAATTCAACCCCTCGTCCTCGTCGTGGGAGATGGGCAACGTAATGAAGTAGGGGATTGTCTGTAGGGGTGAAGTACAGTGGGGACTTTGGTGTGCCTCAAGACCATACGGTAGCTGTGAAGGCCCTACAGGAACCCTGACGAAATTACGGTTAACGGGGCTCTGGTGAAACAACTGCTGCCTTGTAGTTTGGAGTTGGTTCTTCAAAGGCTAAGGGAAGAAACCCTGACAGAAAATCAGCCTGGTGCCTCAGGCTTAAGGTGGCAGCCCCTCCAAGGGTTAATCACTCACTCCTCTTAAATAAACTGATTACTGAAACTGAAGCGAAATTACAAAACCGGACGGATAACCTGATGACGACTTTTGGCATGAAGAGGACTACGAAAATCGGTTTCTGGAATGTGAGGACCTTGATGGAGAAAATCAGACTGAAACAAGTGACACGGGAGATGAACTATGGGCTGGATATCCTAGGATTGAGTGAGGTGAGGTGGCCAGGATTTGGTGAAATACAGACAACAGATGGAATTACATTTCTCTATTCTAGGGGCGATGATGAAGATCACAGGGATGGAGTGGGGTTGCTGCTCAACAGAAATGCAAAGAGAAGCCTTATGGAGTGGAAGCCAATTTCTAGTAGGCTCATGTTTGCTAGGTTCAAGGCAAAGATCAGGAATGTGATCATCAACCAATGCTATGCGCCTACAGAACAATCGGAGCCAGAGAAGAAGGAAGAATTCTACCAAATGCTGCGAGATGTCACAAGACAAACAAGTAAGAAGGACATTCTCATTGTTATGGGAGACTTCAACGCGAAGATGGGCTCAAACAACGAGGGGTTGGAGCAGATCATAGGTAAACATGGCCTTGGTGAGATGAATGACAATGGGGAGAAATTTACGGAATATTGCGCCAGTCAGGATTTGGTGATGGGTTGCACGGTGTTTCCTCATAGGCGGTGCCACAAGGTCACCTGGGCGTCTCCTGATCAAGTCACAGAAAATCAAATTGATCACATCGCGGTGAGCAGGAGGTTCAGAAGAAGCTTGGAAGATGTTAAGAACAAGAGAGGAGCAGATGTTGGTAGTGACCATCATCTTGTGGTTGCCAACTTCCGCATGAAGATCGTGGTAGTCCGCCGAAAGTTTAACACTCGGCACAAAAAAATTGATGTGGGCAAGCTTAAGAACCAGCAGAGATTGGACCAATTTCAACTGGAGCTCAGAAATACATTCCAGGCGTTGGACTCCAGACAGAGAAGGATGTGGAGACTGTGTGGAGCGGAAACCAGTGAGATGCAGCTCGGGTACAAGACCTACCTGCGGAAAGAATGGATATCTAATCAGACCTGGGACAAGATAGATTATAGGAAGGAGATTAAGGCCAAGCTCAACACCTGCACGACTAGGCAGCAGAAGGCTCTCACACAAGCAAAGTATTCAACAGCAAACAGGGAGGTAAAGAGGAGTGTGCGGAAGGATCATAGGAGGTGGATTGATGAACAGGCGGAGAAAGAAGAACCGGCAAGAAGGGGGGACGTTAAGGAGCTCTATGGCATCACAAAGATGCTTTCGAAGAAAGGTTTTAATAAAACTAGGCCTGTGAAGAGCAAGATTGGCGAGATCCTCACGACGTGTGAACAGCAGCTGACTAGATGGAGAGAACACTTTGCGGAGGTTGAACCGTTTTTATCAGGTTCATTATTTTTTTGTCATATTATTATTATTATTATTATTATTATTATTATTATTATAATTATTATCATCATTTCCTTCATGTCGCATTATTGTGACATATGTTTCTCTGTCTTACCTACTGCGTTCAAACTTTGTAATTCTGCGTAAATGTTTCGCCAGATGGTGAAACTTTTCACCCCTACTGACACAGTTTTACCATTGGTTGAAGCATAACTTGTTGCTAAGCTTTGCTTCTCCCATTGGCCCCCTTTATGTGCTGGAGAGGGGATGTTCTACGACTTATTTTTCTCGAGCGCGTTACTGCGTTCCTTTTAGAGAAGGTGGCGTCCTTCCAATTTCAGCCGTCGTGTAAGACGGACGTGTGTACACCCAGAAAGCAACTAAATGTAAGTACGATTCGGTCATTGAATTTATCTAACTTGAGATCATTTTAAATTTCTACTTATCCATTTTTTATTTTATTTTTGTGTCTCCTTTGATTCACTTACTATTTCCCTTTCTTATGATGATGTGAATTCGATCCATGAACCCAAGTCCCTTCGCCTTTGTTTACGTTAGTTTAGCGAAGCCTCTGTGTTTATTTGTCATCCCTACCTTTCATGTAATCGGTTTTATTTTTACTCAAATCTCTCAGGTCTGAAATATATGCTATTTTTCTGCGAGGCTTTCCTGCGCTCTGTATTACGTCACAAATTGATGTGCACTCTTTCGAGGCATCTTTCATTTGATTGTCGTATCAGAGTTTTTTTTTTTTTGGGTCAAGGTATCATTGGAGTAACGGAGCCATGTCTCAATTCGCCTCAAAGTTGATCCTTCCCTCTGTTTTAGGAAAAGTGTGTGAGCGATGGTCTTTGTGTTAGTCACTGTCCATTCGCCATGCCTTAATTCCTCTGTTTCTTCGTATGTCGTTATATTTAGACATTACTGCCTCTATGTAAGCCTATATTTTCCTACAAAGCATATTTCTTAGCTGATTGATTTTTCCTTTCATTTCCTGTCCCGGTAATGTCAATTAATTTAATGCAATGCTCATTTTCTTTTATTTTTATGTGTTAATTTTGTGTTGCTTCCTCTGGCTTCGTTATATTACGTAACTCCGTGTCATCCCCCCACCCCCGTTTCCTACATACGCACTCCTCCAATCCCCACCACTTTCACCCCCCTACCCCATGATTTCACAACATCATGAGCGTCTGAGTTCTGTTTTTGACGCGGGGCATTCTAGTCCAGGTCATCCTCGTAAGTAGAGGTGTTCTCTTATTCGACCCGTTCATACTCTCTATCTTTTTTTTTGTATTTTAAATTTTGGTTATCGAGTCGCGCTTACGTTTTAGTTGCACATTGATTGTAAGTACATTTTAATTAATCTTGTTTCATCTTTGTTTGTGCTTAAGTCCATTTATACACTTTTCTCTTGATATTGTTTTTGTGTACCCCTTTCTTAGATACCATCTTTAATTTTAATTTAATACCTCTTCAAGTTTACCTTTCATTTTGTGTTTAGATTTAATCCTTACTCTTATGCGCACCTGTTTTAGTTTGCTTTAAATACATTAGTAAGTAGTTCACTTTGGTTTCGTCCTCTTTCATTTGTAATTTTAAGTTCCCTCATCTCTCGTTCGATTTCGTCGGTCTTGGCTTCGTACTGTAACGCAGTCACGACCTACACGCTTCTGGGTTTTTCGATCAATTAGATAAATTTAATTCCGCTTTTGATTTGTTTTAAACAATTCATTCGTTTCCTTTTTTGGAAAGTATATTTCTTTCGATCCGGAATCTTGGGCCCAGCACGCATCGAAAGAGACATCCTTTCCCCGCTCCTTAGCGATCCTGTTTAAGTTGTTGTTTTCGCTTCCACTGTATTCCTCATGCCTCTGCTATTTTGTTTAACGTAAAAGCCCAAGGCGGTGCAAATGGTATATCAGAGCATCGTTAAACGCGAAATCGTCCCCTTTAAGTTACCAAACTTATATTATTTTTGCAATTATTACAATGTTGTCTTTCTGAGCTTAAGATACCTGTACTGAATTGTTCCCCCATCCCCGAAGAAAGTGTGGAGTGTGAAAGCATTTCTCGAGTGAACAAGACATCCAAAGAATCCAGTTCCGAGGTGAACAGTGCAACAAGTTAGTGAGTACTTCGCAACGCTGGAATAGGACACATTACGGTATTGTGACCTTTATTTTACTAAGTTGAAGTGTTTTACTTTTCTCCTTGTCTATTGTCATGTCTAAGTCAGAATTCCCACCCGTCAAAAAGGAGTTAAATTTTATGGGCTTTGAATCCTTAACAATGCTCACGCCACTATTGCAAGATACGACACAGGACCTGCTAATGATAGATCCTCCTCTTTTAGATTGCACCATCGCCCCTGTTGGTACTGTTAATAGTGCTCGCCACAACGAAAATGTTGCATCAGTAGTGAGTAGGTGGGGTTTGACTTTTTCCGGAGAAAATAATACCTCATCAGTTTTTTGTTTTATCCAACGTGTGGAGGAATTGTGTTATTGTCACGATATTAATCCCGACAGTATTGTACGTTGCTAACCTATTCTTTTGTCTGGAAAAGCGCTGATGTGGCATCGCACTTCTCCAAATTTTTGTAAGTCATGGGACGAATTTGTTGGGTGCATTAAGGACCGTTTCACGCCACAAGATTTCGATTTCGCTCTCAAACAAGAAATATACTCCCGTACTCAGGCTCCCGGGGAGATGATCGACGATTACGTAACCTCAGTCCGACTGTTAGCAGCGAACCTCCCCCAACCCTTTCATCCCAGGGATCTGTTGGAAATTATATACAGGAATTTAAATCCCACTTATAAATACTTCATTCGGCGTACATCCGTTTTTTCCATCGAAGACATCATATTGCAAAGCCGTGAGTATGAATCAAATGCACGAGCCTGTTCGAACTATACTCCACCTCCAAGAGCCGATAATACGATTTTCCCCGAGTTAGCCTACTCCCCCCAGACAACACTGTCTAGCCCAGCTGTCGACCGAACAAAAGACGACACCTTACGGTTTAAGCCGTCTGCTCGCCGTGCTGAGTCCCTTTCTAGGAATTCTAATCCAAGCCCTTCTGTGGCTCGTAATTCTTCTGCTGTTTCCTGTGAAAGGACTACACACAACCCAACAACAATCACACGCAATGTTTCTTCTGGTCGCATAACTCGTTGGAACTGTAATGAACTTGGACATCATTTTAAAATGTGTTCTTTAAAACGCCGAAAATTCTGTTTTGGCTGTGGGATGAATGAGGTCACGACCCGTTCCTGTCCGAATTGTAATTCCAACCAGGAAAACTCATAGGGAGGTGTTCTGAGTTCGACTCCCGGAGCAGTCCTCCATCCAAACTTGACAATGCATCTAATTTTGATGTTGTGTTACAACCAGGAGTCTCAGTAAATTTCGATAATGTCTCGGCACCTGCTATTTTGGATACAGGCGCCACCAGAAGTTTCATTCACCGTTCAGTGGCAGATGGCATTCGCACTTCACAAAAACACCCCATACTGAATAAATGTCAGTTCCTGTCTGCGGGATCGTCAGTTATCGATGTTGCCGAAACTATTTTATGTCGCATTAAAATTCACGGATTTTCTTGGAAACATGTTTTTCATGTGGTTAACAATCTCTCCACTCAATGTATTCTAGGAATTGACTTTATGCATAAAACTGGTATGCAGTTAGATTTTATTAACGATTCATTTTGTTTCAAATTTCGCTCAGATAAAATGTTCCCCTTTGAAGAATGTACTTCTAACTACGTTGATGTGTCTCCTGTATTTTCCGTACATTTTCCATTAACTTTGATGTCCGAGCAACGTGATACTCTGAACGATTTAGTAGAAGAATTTTCTGATGTCCTCACAGAAGATTTAGGTTCTGCTGTAAATCACGAATGCCACATTGACTTGAGCGACAATGTACCTGTTAGAAGTCCTCCATTTCCTTGTAATCCGCCCAAGCTCTTGGCCATGAAAAAGTATATCAATGATTTGCAAGATCGAGGAGTAGTGGTTCCTTCCAAATCAGCTTATGGGTCTCCTGCTTTCTTAATTCCCAAGAAAGAAGAGGGCGAGTACCGGCTAGTCGTAGACTACCGAAAATTGAACAAGAAGGTAGTCTTTGATAATTTCCCACTGCCTACTATTGAGAGCGCTCTTCAACATTTCCACGGGGCCAATGTGTATTCGATGATTGATCTAAATAGTGCCTATTATCAGATTCCTTTGGATGCTGAGAGTCGCGACTTCACTGCTTTTAACACCCCTTTCGGGTTATATAATTTCAAACGTCTTCCGATGGGTATAGCTGTTGGTGCACAAGTCCTCAGTCGCTTGCTAGACGACATCTTGGGAGACCTGAAGTTCAATTTTGTATTTAATTATCTTGACGATTTAGTCGTATACAGCAGATCTTTTGAGGAGCATGTCGTTCATCTTAGGGAAGTTTTCTTCCGCCTCAGGAAGGCCGGTCTCACTATCAATCCAAAAAAGACCTCTTTGGGCTGCACTCAAATGAAATTTCTGGGTCACATTCTGTCAGCCGATGGTATCCGTGTCATACCCGAGCGAGCAGATTGCATTCAGCAGTTACCTGTACCCACCACAGTTAGGGCCTTGAGAAGAGTAATGGGTATGTTCACGTTCTATTCTCGTTTTATCAAAAACTTCTCTGACATTTCGGCACCTCTAAATGCTCTCAAAAAGAAGAATGTGAAATTTGTGTGGGGGCCAGAACAGGACAAAGCTTTCAATGTTTTGAAAGAAGCCCTTATGTCAGCACCAGTACTGCACACGCCTGATTTCGAATCAGCTTTCTTTTTACATTGTGACGCCAGTGATTTGGCCATTTCTAGTGTTTTGAGCCAGCGTGTGGATGGAAAATTTGCACCAGTGGCCTTCGCGAGTCGTATGTTAAATCAACATGAACGACGTTACTCAATTTTCGAGAAGGAAAGTCTTGCTGTGGTATTTGGATGTGAAAAATTCAGGACCTTTTTGGAACACCGTCACTTTACTGTTTTTACCGATAATGAGGCTTTGAAATGGAGTCTTTCTCACGTAAAAAAGCTTGGACGCATCAACAGGTGGATTTTGAGGTTGTCATCTTTTAAGTTTGATATCATCCACGTAAAAGGGAGCGAGAACCCGGTAGCTGACTGCCTGTCACGCATGTTTGAAGAGACCCCTAGGACTCCAATCGAGAGCGTTTCTATCAGTACACCACTTCAAGAAAATCTTTTCCTATTGCAACATTGTCCTTGGTCTTTTGTGGATATCCGGAAATTCCAGTCTGAAGATCCATTTTGCACTGACCTCCGTGCAAAAATTGCAAACAAAGATCCGGCAGTAAGCAACTTTTGTGTTCGAAATGATGTTATTGGCTATGTTCTTCCTAACTCTTCTAAATTTAGAATTTTTGCTCCATTAGCAGTACGTGATATGCTTTTGACATATTATCATGATTCTGCACTGGGAACTCATGCAGGGATGCAGCGCACTTTCCGTAAGATATCCGATGAATTTTATTGGCCCTCAATTAAAGTAGATGCTTTTGCTCATGTCAGAAGATGTTTAACCTGCCAGCGTTCTAAACCAGCCCAGAACACTCGTGTAGGCTTCCACCAAGCTGGTATCGTCACTCGTCCCGGCGAACGCCTTTTCATTGATTACTTTGGTCCAGTCGTGAGATCAAAATCTGGCAATCAAGCCATTTTAACTGTCATTGATGGTTTTTCGAAGTTTGTTTGGTTATTCCCAGTAAAGAATATCACTTCTCAGACTACTATCCATTTCTTGTCTAGATATATATTTGGAGTTTTTGGTCCTCCCAAGTACCTTGCGTCAGATAACGCCTCTGTATTCCGTTCCAAAGCTTTTGAAACTATGGTATTTAACTGGGGCATCCAACATATTTTCTTGTCACCGTATCGACCGCAGGGAAATCACGTAGAGCGTTTTCACAAAAACTTGAAGGCTTGTATGTCCGCTTTTCACAATGCCGATCAAACCTCCTGGGATACGAACCTACAGTATTTCAGTCTCGGGTTCAATACCTCTTTCCATTCGTCCGTTCAAACTACTCCAGCTGAATTATTCCTTGGCCGAGCGCTCGTCGACCCCTTGCTGCTCAAATGGAATATTGAATATCTTTCCGAAACTTCTCGCACCACCTCTGTTGCTAAAAAATGGGCCATCGCTACCGGTCACCTCAAGAAGGCAAAAGCCAGAGAGGCAAAGCGTTACAACTTAGGCCGTCATGATGTTAAATTCCAAATTGGGGACAAAGTTTTGTGTCGTTTACATCCTTTGAGTGACGCTACCAAACAAATTTCCAGTAAGCTGTGCTTACGTTGGTCAACTCCCAAGACTATTTCACGCTTTTTAAATCCTGTCTCAGTTGAGTTAGTGGACGATCACGATAATTCAGTGACTTCGGCCCACGTCACGCAGTTGAAAATATTTGTCAAATGATCTTGAGAATTTCGCCTCGCTATAATGTTGTATTTTTTATTTTCCTTTTATTCTAATTGGATACTCGAGCTCCTTAATTGCCAACCTAGCATGTGAGCCTATTCTGATCTTAATTCGTGTGCTTCCTTTTCATTTATTCCTGTGACAAGACAGGAGACACCCGTGGCCTTTTTCTCGTACGCGAGTGTGTCGTGAATACTTGACATCTCTGTCGAGCTATATCTTTGCCTGAGGCCATCAGCATATACCTGGTCGGTCACTGTTTGCAAACCACTCCTACTTCTCTTTTGTACTGTTCCCCGGCTTAACTCCTATTGTTCGGCGACAGACAAGGACCCTTCAACACTTCCTGTTTGACCTTGTAGGAACTTTGTATTTATTTTAAATTTATTGATGTAATTGACTTTTTGTGTCATGGTTTTGAGATAGCATGCACCTTTGTGTCATCTTGATTTTGATGTTTATTGTGAAGTCATGTATTTTGTTTGGTTTCAAATTGTCAAGTGTTCTTAGAAAGTCGTGTATTGTCTAGTAACCATCCTAACGGGCAGCCAGCAACAACAAGCAGCCTTTGTGTACCTGGGCTAACACAGCTGGGGGTCTTCTCGGAACTCGTTAACGGACCAGTCACCCCCCAATGGATCTATACATGGCTTTATTTTCAGCTGCTGAAAAGGAGAGTACTTTCCCTTTCGAAGACATTATGACACTATTGCATATTCCTCGTTGACGCAACGAACGGTCCTATATACAGGGTGTCCCAATTGTATTTTTTTAAATGTGATCACGATTTAACTTTGTCTGTCTTTTCTCATCAGAGGCTGGAGAGATTTGCAGTCTCGGGGTAACATCCATCTTGAAGATTTCGACATCCGCATCATCATGAACTAACAAGAACAATGATCACCATTTAATATATGAACTCACTGTATTTCTTTTTGAACGCAGTACTTTTGACTTTAGTGGCTAGTGTTGACGAGCAATGAAGGGGGTACCACCTTCATTTCACGGTCAGATTAGTCAACTGTTCATTTTTTTGTATTCTCCTAGAGGTCCTTAGTACCCATTTTTTTAGTATTCAATTTTTTCCCCCTTTACAATTTTTTTTTTGCCTTTCCATTTGTACAAAAAAAGAAATTTCCATGGCCAGGAAAATTCCTTTTTTTTGGGAGAGCAGGGGAATTTTGAACCGTTTTTATCAGGTTCATTATTTTTTTGTCATATTATTATTATTATTATTATTATTATTATCAACATTTCCTTCATGTCGCATTATTGTGACATATGTTTCTCTGTCTTACCTACTGCGTTCAAACTTTGTAATTCTGCGTAAATGTTTCGCCAGATGGTGAAACTTTTCACCCCTACTGACACAGTTTTACCATTGGTTGAAGCATAACTTGTTGCTAAGCTTTGCTTCTCCCATTGGCCCCCTTTATGTTCTGGAGAGGGGATGTTCTACGACTTATTTTTCTCGAGCGCGTTACTGCGTTCCTTTTAGAGAAGGTGGCGTCCTTCCAATTTGAGCCGTCATGTAAGACGGACGTGTGTGCACCCAGAAAGCAACTAAATGTAATTACGATTCGGTCATTGAATTTATCTAACTTGAGATCATTTTAAATTTCTACTTATCCATTTTTTATTTTATTTTTGTGTCTCCTTTGATTCACTTACTATTTCCCTTTCTTATGATGATGTGAATTCGATCCATGAACCCAAGTCCCTTCGCCTTTGTTTACGTTAGTTTAGCGAAGCCTCTGTGTTTATTTGTCATCCCTACCTTTCATGTAATCGGTTTTATTTTTACTCAAATCTCTCAGGTCTGAAATATATGCTATTTTTCTGCGAGGCTTTCCTGCGCTCTGTATTACGTCACAAATTGATGTGCACTCTTTCGAGGCATCTTTCATTTGATTGTCGTATCAGAGTTTTTTTTTTTGGGTCAAGGTATCATTGGAGTAACGGAGCCATGTCTCAATTCGCCTCAAAGTTGATCCTTCCCTCTGTTTTAGGAAAAGTGTGTGAGCGATGGTCTTTGTGTTAGTCACTGTCCATTCGCCATGCCTTAATTCCTTTGTTTCTTCGTATGTCGTTATATTTAGACATTACTGCCTCTATGTAAGCCTATATTTTCCTACAAAGCATATTTCTTAGCTGATTGATTTTTCCTTTAATTTCCTGTCCCGGTAATGTCAATTAATTTAATGTAATGCTCACTTTCCTTTATTTTTATGTGTTAATTTTGTTTTGCTTCCTCTGGCTTCGTTATATTACGTAACTCCGTGTCATCCCCCCACCCCCGTTTCCTACATACGCACTCCTCCAATCCCCACCACTTTCACCCCCCTACCCCATGATTTCACAACATCATGAGCGTCCGAGTTCTGTTTTTGACGCGGGGCATTCTAGTCCAGGTCATCCTCGTAAGTAGAGGTGTTCTCTTATTCGACCCGTTCATACTCTCTATCTTTTTTTTGTTTTGTTTTTTAAATTTTGGTTATCGAGTCGCGCTTACGTTTTAGTTGCACATTGATTGTAAGTACATTTTAATTAATCTTGTTTCATCTTTGTTTGTGCTTAAGTCCATTCATACACTTTTCTCTTGATATTGTTTTTGTGTACCCCTTTCTTAGATACCATCTTTAATTTTAATTTAATACCTCTTCAAGTTTACCTTTCATTTTGTGTTTAGATTTAATCCTTACTCTTATGCGCACCTGTTTTAGTTTGCTTTAAATACATTAGTAAGTAGTTCACTTTGGTTTCGTCCTCTTTCATTTGTAATTTTAAGTTCCCTCATCTCTCGTTCGATTTCGTCGGTCTTGGCTTCGTACTGTAACGCAGTCACGACCTACACGCTTCTGGGTTTTTCGATCAATTAGATAAATTTAATTCCGCTTTTGATTTGTTTTAAACAATTCATTCGTTTCCTTTTTTGGAAAGTATCTTTCTTTCGATCCGGAATCTTGGGCCCAGCACGCATCGAAAGAGACATCCTTTCCCCGCTCCTTAGCGATCCTGTTTAAGTTGTTGTTTTCGCTTCCACTGTATTCCTCATGCCTCTGCTATTTTGTTTAACATAAAAGCCCAAGGCGGTGCAAGGTTCTTAATAGAGATAGAGGACCAGAAAGTAAGCAGCGAGGAGATGATGAAGTGGAAGCAGAAAGTGACCCAAGCATCAGCCTTGACTCCCCAACTCAGGGCGAAATACGGACAGCGTTGAAGCAGATGAAATGCGGGAAGGCACCAGGTCTGGATAATATCCCAGCGGAAGTATTGAAAGCAGACCTGGATATTACGATAAATCTGCTGCACCCGCTGTTGGAGAAGATCTGGAAGGAGGAGAAAATACCAACCGACTGGAAGAAGGGGTTGATAGTCAAGTTACCGAAGAAAAGGGACACCACAAATTGTAACAACTGGAGGGGTATCAACTTGCTGTCCATTCCAATCAAATTGCTGGCGAGAGTCATCCTGAATCGTATAAAAGACTGCGTAGAAAGAAAGGCTTCGGAAGGAACAGGCTGGATTTCGACAACATCGCAGCTGTGTGGATCTAATCAACACCCTCCGAATCATCCTGGAGCAGAGTATGGAGTGGCGGAATACCCTTTACCTCACATTTGTTGACTTCGAGAAAGCTTTCGAATCCGTAAATCAAAGAATCATGTGGAAGACCCTCGAGGAATATAAAATTCCAACAAAGATCATCAGAATCATGGAAGAGATGTACGAAGGGTATGAGTGCCAGGTTCTTCACGAAGGCAAATTAACAGAAAAGATAAAGGTCAGTTCCGGAGAGAGACAGGGGTGTGTCCTTTCCCCCACTCTGTTCCTGTTGGTCCTGGATAGTGTGATGAAGGAGGTAATGGGAGGACGGAAGAGGGGTATTCAATGTAGTATAAATGACAGGCTTGAAGATCTGGATTTCGCAGACGACATTTGTCTTATGGCACAACGGTACAGAGACATAGAAGATAAGCTCGGGAGGTTGCAGAGAGAAGCAGAACGTGCAGGACTGATGATCAACACCAACAAGACCTAAGAGATGAGGATAAATTCTGACGTCACGACTAGCTTGACAGTCAACGGAAAGGAAATTGAGCGAGTTGAGTCCTTCTTCTACCTTGGAAGTATAGTCACAAATGATGGAGCAGAGGAAGATGTTCGAAGCCGTATCAGGAAGGAAAATGGTGCCTTTGTCCAGCTCTACCCCATCTGGAGAAATAGAAACATTTCCAGGAAGGCCAAGCTCCGCCTTTTCAATGGCAACGTGAAGTCGATTCTTCTCTATGGCTGTGAAACATGGAAAGTCACAAAACCGATCAACAACCAGCTACAGGTGTTCATTAACAGATGTCTGCATCGCATCATGAATGTGAGGTGGCCGGACATAATCTCAAATGAAGATCTTTGGACCATCACCAATCAACAACCGATTAGCATCCAGATCAAGGAGAGAAAATGGCGCTGGATTGGTCACACACTAAGGAAGCCAGATGGAGCTGTTGAGAGGGCGGCGCTAGGCTGGAATCCTCAAGGCGCCAGGAAGCGAGGTCGACCTAAGAAGACCTGGAAGAGGACGATCAAAAATGAAATTGCAGAGGTGGACAAGAACTGGAGTCAAGTGAAGAGAATGGCCAGGAACCGTACTGCGTGGAGAAATTTCGCCAAGGCCCTATGCTCCGGAAGGAGCGGCAGGAATTAAGTGAAGTAAGTGAAGATTAAACGGTAATACCAGACAGGATGTCAACAAATGCTTGCTAGTACTCTTAGAAAAAGTAGATAGCCTTAAGGACTTCCATTTGTACACATATTATTGCCCAGCTGTTACTGTCATCACTCCATAACCAGGTGCCCAGCAACAAAACCTTCACTCCTCGTACAGAAAGAATACCTCCGTGGGAACGAAGAATCAATAATACAATAATGTTGCGTAATGCATAAACCGGACCTCCGTGTCCACAGTCAATAATGCTAACCGCTACACCACGAGGAGGTCTCACATTAAGCAATCTTCGTCCAGGACATTTGTGCGGCGATGATCGGTTACATAAACCACAGCTTAAGTGACACAGAAACGGTACCACTCATGTATTCGATACCGAACAACGGAGGATATTGCGTCACAAGGAAGGTTCTTTGGGCCTATTTTGCAACTGTCTTCCTGAATTGAACCATTTCAGCTTAATTCAATGACACCATGCTGGATAATTTATCGTAAGTAGCGGACCCGTGCGAAAACTCTCGCATAATGGGTTGTGTGCGTCCCATGTGGTGTATTCTTTGAATACACGGTACCTGAGATATAATTTTTATTGCTCCTTGCATGTTCATTTCTTCCTTTCTCTTTGTCAAACACCAACAGTGATCTTTTGTTTTCTCCTTGACAGGCAAATGTCTTATGTATTCATAAGTCTGTTCTAGATATATAACTTCTGTGACCCACCTAGCGTCATCTCGCAGCGAATCTCTGAAGCTCCTCAATTCTTCCCGGTGCTAGAGGACTTACTTATCCATTTGGCCACCAGATCCTGTTACCATCGCCAGCTATTTTCTCCTTGAGCAAGAGGACTACGTCTACCTCTTTACTCACCATGCTGCGCTAGTATCATCTGTTATCAACTCTTTGAAGACCAGCTCAGCAAGAGAAGATTATTTTTTTGTTATAACATTGGCAATGCTTATATGTTCTCCTTTTGTCTCCTACCCCCCACTCTTTTCCCTTTCCTTGGTCCCTCCGTGCTCCGTTGAGCAGGTCTCACTTCGCAGTCGGCAGTTGACTCGATCAGTTAAAGCTCCACTCGAGCTAGCCTCCTCAAACCAAGAGGCATACTCTCTTCTACGCCGTGTTGGCAAAGTAGTTATCTTCAAAGGAAACTTCGCCTTCAACATGAAATCAAGATAAGTACCATTTTAAAGGTTTTAACCTCATCTTCATGGTTTTAACTTCCACGTGCTTTTAATGATATTTTTATAGACAGTGTGAAAATATTTATTTTGGGGCAAAAATCATTCTTCGTGGGATTTGCCATGTTGAGCTTTTGCTTGTATAAGCCAACCTTACTAAAAAGAGCTTTTCTTAAGCTATTCAAATGAGAAATCCTCTCACTACGTGGGATATTACCTAATACCCGCTGTCTATAATTCATAAAGCTAGTTCCTCCGCTGGATTAACTTTGACTCCATTCTTCTATAAAGATCGTTCTGGAACTTTCCAGATCTGGTACTCTATCTGCGAGGCTTGCCGTCAGGTATTTTTCACTCACTTGTGAAAATACTAGTTAAAATGAGGAATCTTCCTTAAATTACTGCAATAGCTAACTTTCGTCCACCGTTGGGATGTTCTATGGCGCATTTAACTGTAATCCACTATTTTCTCCAGCAATAGACTCTCGCCTACATAGTGCAATCAGTTATTTCCATAATTGCAATAACTTTCTTTCTCATAAACTTTAGTGTTTCTATAGTGAACTTTGCATCAATCTTTACAGACTACAGTGATATCCAGTGCTTGCTCCACGTTTCAACCGCGTCGCGCTCGTCCGTTTTCATTAAATACGGCCATGAACATTGATCCTATATCCCAATGACCTTTCCTCAACCTTCTACTAACCACCATTATTAATAAAATTGTAACTTTTCTATAAGGTGTCACTCACGAAGTGCCCTTACAACTTTGCTAGTTTAACATTAATTAAATTCTGCATAATTGCTTGTGTGATACAAGTTTCAAATTCACGTTGTTCCTTTCCTATAATCAGGGAAAACAATTCCTTAAACTCTTGAGCGAGTCATGTTCAGGTTTCACGAAATGGAAACTGTCCCATTTGGCTAGTGATTCCTGCTCAAACTTGGGAGGTCTAGAACCTTCCTTTTTACTTTCTTCAGGTTTCACAGTAAGTGACCTGCCCTCTTTCGTATAATTCCCATATAGTAATTCTGTATAAATATAAGAAGTTGTAGGAACTTCTATCTTACTTTTCATGTTTTTATTATTGTTGGCAGCGACAAATGAAACGATTTGCTAGCCCACACTGTTGGGTGATAAATGTTACTGTTGACCTTTGCCTAAGCTATGTTGTTTTAATGGGCGCCAAGACCTCAATGCAATGCTGAAATCTAAATTTGTATTTAACAACGTCTAGCTCTGGGAGAACACCTTCAAGAATCTATTCACTCAGATCGTGGTATGATTTGATCATTAACCCAACAAACAATTGTATCAGGAGAAGGAATTGGTCTATATCTAATGCTACCTACTGAAAGCAAAGATTGCATTGTAAAAGAAATGAATTTATTATATAAAACAAGAATAGCAAAATTAATAATAATAATAAGTATAAAATTTAAATTGGAGCGTTGTGATTTGAATATTACCGATAGAAAATTACGTGAAAACGGAGTCTGATAAATTGATTTTACTCTTATTTCCAAGCTATGAAGTTACTGAAATATGAAATGTAAAACAAAGAAAATGAGAGATTGCGTATTTCTGCGTCATTTGCGCTTACCACTGGAAATTGCCAAAGCATTTCCCTCGTACTTGATGATGCTGTGAGCTTCCCACAGTCTCCTGGATGTCGTCATCTTCGTCGATGTTTGATGATATACTGGTAGATTAGATAATTCTATGGTCCGTACATCGGACCCAAACACTATTATAACCACACTGGTTAAGTTTTACCAAAGTTAGTCTTCCACTCCACGGAACATCGGAGCGATTCCCGCGTACAACCGTACTCGTTAAATTCTATACAGATAGTTACTAACTCCACTGAACATCGGAGCGACTCGCACGCGCACCCATACTCCTCAAGTATTTCACAGATTGTCCTCGTTCGACGGCGCGTCGAACGATATATGCACTTGTCGGCTCCCCCACTCTTCAGCCGGCTTCAGCTTGCGTGGTCCTCTACGGATTGGCTGACCCACCACGCGATCTTCCCCTTCTCTGGGTCATTACACTCGGCGGGAGGGTTCCGTTTCAACAATTCGCCTTTTCTTGACGATGCGACCCAAGATTGCGTCATGCTTCTCGACAAGATTAAGCGTGTACTTGAAATCCCAGTGAGTCACGTCTCTCGATATACCCTAACTGACGAAACTCCGTAAATTTCCGTAATCAGATAATTTTCTATGATATCGTCGTTCGTAATAATTTGCATGATAGCGTTTTCTAAGACATAGAAAACCTATCTGTATGCTTATAATTTTTATAAAATGCTCCGAAAATATCTAAATAATAATTATAATAAATTAATAATAATAATAAATTAACATGAAAAATTCTCTTGGCTGAACAATTTGCCGCGTAAATAAATATAGAATGGCTTCCTACTGACTTATGCCAGTGGCATAAAAAACCCTCGAAAAACACGTTACACCTATAACCAATGATACCATGTGATTCTAGTAATTAATGTAACCGTAATATTACATTATGTAACGAGCCTATAATGGCAATAATTAAGACACGAGTATGTTTATAAAACGAGCGAACGGAGTTTTATAATTTCCATACGAGTGTCCTAATTACCATTATAGGCGAGTTGCATACGAATGTTTATGTCCGACGATAATTATAACTATTTTATGTTCGAACATGAATATTCATAAATATCTGTTGAGATTTCGCCAGTTGTATGTACTGAACAGAGCGCATGGGATGCAGAGAGTACCTTGTATTTGACCATGGCCTCCTCAAATACCCCACTATGACACTAGCCACGCAGTAAAATTTTAAAATGGGAGACCGTGGAAGTCAGCGCAGGTGTGATGCTATCCTTACCTAATTGGTCACACAACTGTTTCTTGAGCTCTGATTGGTGGGAGAAACTGTTTCATAATGAAAAATAGTGTTATAATGATCCTCATTATGATACAGTTTTCGGACATATACAGTAATATTTACATTTCGACATCATCGAACATAAAGTTCTCTAAGTTTTTGTTTAACGTAATATTAGGGTAGGGGGATGAATCCCTTGATTGTTAGATAGTGTAAGATTATTTTGATGCATCATAATCATCTAGTAAAATTTAAGAAAGGTCAAACAAAAGATAAACGTGGGTCATAAAGGAATTATAGTTATGAATTATCTTAAAATTCCAAAACAAATTAGAAATTTCAACAATTTTGATTGTGTGTGAAGGATTAATAAATTAATGGCGATAATGCCACGCCCTGTTGTAACAAATAATTGAAATGGTAAAAGCGCCAACAGTGATGCCAACCTTTAGGAAATAAAGTAATGCAAGTAAATAATGAGTGGCAGTATCAGTTTGTGCACTGTAATTAAATGAAAAGGTGAAATTGAGGACAACATCTTCATTTAAGAAAGTAATTAAAGGATAATGAAGATTCAGTTGCAATACGTTCACTTGTAAGTGATAGTGAAAAGAGAATGTATTATGATTTTATGGTTGTAGAGGCTTCTAAAGGAACAAGGAGCACTGGTTATGGCGCGTTTCAATGTGTGGTTGTTACACCAGAAAGTGTCTTTTAGGGAATTTTGAATCGTATTAGCGATGGTACTATTACAATATATCCCACGGTTTAGATATACTGGGTGTATCTTAATTATACCGACAAAAAAATCAGGGACGCTCTGCGTGTTATGTAAAAGACGATGCCGCAATCGGATTGGCGGAGAAAATTTTTCCCTCCGAGAAAATGAAGTTACTTTGTTACTTCCGGGCGCGCGATTCAAATCTACGAACTCGCCGTATTTGCTGAGCTAGAGAGCAAGCCGCTGGCTGTCTCAGCAAATACGGCGAGTTCGTAGACTTGAATCGTGTGCCCGGAAGTAACAAAGTAACCTCATTTTCTCGGAGGGAAAAATTTTCTCCGCCAATCCGATTGCGGCATCGTCTTTTACATAACACGCAGAGCGTCCCTGATTTTTTTGTCGGTATAATTAAGATACACCCTGTATATGTCTCGTACAGTAAATTGTTATATCCAGTGATCCATGTGTCTTGGTTTTGAGCATCTCATCATGTGGTAATCTAGCCGTTGAGAAACGGACGTACCATGCTTGAGATCTGCTAGTCAGAGCAACCCATATGAAACCTGGTCCCGGCGGCTTCGGTGGCGTAGTTGGTAGCATGCTGAGCTTCTATGCCCAAGGTCTCGGGTTCAAACCCGGCTGAAGTGGTCGGATTTTTAAGAGCGTTACAAATCTCTCAGAATACCTTCCTTCGGAAGGGAAGTAAAGCCGGCGGTCCCATGGATGTCACTAACTACACTTGTGTGAAGCCAAAATTTGTGGGTTAAAATTGATAGCGCTCTATTAGTTCCAACGTTCGCCGCCAGGTGCTGACTGCGATGCCATCTAGTCCGCAGTCCTTACTTGAATTAAAACAGATAACACACACTAATACAGCCATCACAATTAACACCGGTTATCAGACAGATTCTACACACACCCAAAGTACACGTGGTTACATAACCGCGTTGGCACAGCCCCTAAACTGAGGAACCAACCAACACCTACTGTCCCCGCGGCAGATCTATGGACGCAGGGTACGAGGTAATGGGAGCGGGGACGATGAGTGAGCGAGGGAATTCCGGGCCATGCTTATGCGTATACTACCTCAGTGTAGACATAGATAGAGCCCTGCGCGGATAAACAAAACGTTATCCGCATCCGGCCCGCATCCGCATGGCTGTTATCCGCATCCGCCCCGCATCCGCACTACTGTTATCCGCATCCGCACGACTTTTATCCGCATCCGCCCCTCATCCACACGACTTTTATCCACACGTTTGTTATCCGAATCTACTGGCATAACAATAATATTTTCAATTGTTGCTTTATATTTTATCTTTTAGACATTTGAGAAGAAAGTCGTTCCCTTAGGCTAGGTACTGTATGCCATGTGCTATGTTTAAAATGAATAGCCAGAATTGCAACCCTTTTCAGTTCGGAGTGTTGATTATGCTTAATGACATAATTTGAATTGCATTAACGTAAATCATCATCTTACAATTGTCATGAAAAACCATAACGAAAAAAAATATGTCATAAACATCCGGGCCCTAGTAAGGGAGAGTGGGGGAATTGTGCGCCCTTAAGCAAGAATCGGTCTTGTGATGATCTCATAATTGATAACACAACGGCAGTTATGAATAAGGGAGCCTTAGTAACTCTATATTCGATGTGCAGAAACAAATTTAATTAAAAAATAAATTTGGTGGATTATAATTCAAAATCTCGCAAATATGCATTTGAGCACGATTGCCTACCCTGCAGAGTAGTCATGCGCATGGGTTGGTAAATTGTGCGCATGGGATGAATATAGGAAAGCCAGAATAATACTATGTGAATTGGCTGAAACTTGCATTGTGCATTAATATTAGAATATTCCAATGCATAACAATGCAATGATACTAACATTCTGCAGTTTTGGATATTAGAATAAAATATCTTCCGTTTCGTCAGCATTAAAGGAGGCAATAATATTTAGGCATGTTCCTTCAGGTTGTCTCAACGTTAACGCAGGATATCTCTCCAAGAACTCATACAACCAATCTTTGCCTGCTAGACTTGTAACTTGATTGAAATTATGGGGAATCTTATTCTCCTCCGCAAATTTGTACGCTAACCGTCTGAGCTCGGTGGGCGTTAAGCCATAAAATAATTTTGCCAATGTCAAAAGGTATGGTAGCCTCACTTTCCTGGTTAACGACCGGCGACTCAAACGTTAAGCATTAGCACGAGCCGACAATAGCCATTATTTATGGCTGACAAATACCTGACGGTTCTTGACCAAAAAGTTGCTTCCTCCATCTGTCCACGAGGAGTGTAGACAAGGTGTTGACGCTAGCCCTGTCTACCTGCTCACCGGCCTTAAGCCGTGAATACCTCGGCACCCTGCAGCTATGGAATGTAAACATCCGACCAGCTAGGTTTCGAAGACGAGCCGGTCGTTAACCAGGAAAGTGAGGCTACTATATTCGGATAATTGTGACTCCATTTCGTTGGTAAAAACAGCTTTACGGACTAAACGAGGTGGAGCAAGCCTATTTTGCAGCAACTGCTTTCGTAGGATTGACTCGGGAATGTTGAAACTTCTTTCCACTTCCCTTATTTTCCTCCCATCATCCCTAATTGCACGTAGAACTTTCTGCATATTTTCTGCTGGGTATGAGTTTTTCTCCGTTTTCCGCGTATAATTTCTTGCCATCTGGAGAACAAACACGAAATATTTTGCCATTAATTTCGCGTTGTATTTACTTGTATCATAATGTTCGGCGCACCATTACCCCACTCTGCTTTTAACACGTAACTCGCTGAATCCTGATCAACTAATCTCTTATATTGAAAATACATGCAAAAACTGGCATTTAAAACTACATTTAATTTTAAATAATCGAATCACAACTGTAGGCTTAACTTCTTAGTTGCTGGCTACAGAAAATAACATGCAACGTGTAAAGTTTCTTCATCCATGCCTCACGGCTATCACATAGCAACTGCCATCATGCTGACTGTCCCTATCTGATAGGTACGATGACAGCTTGAGGGTAGCAGGGAACTGAGTTGCTAGTTGTACTACCAACTCGAAAAACGTAGGTGCGCACGGTTACCCGCTGCGCACAATTACTCAACTTTCCCCATGATATTCAACAAGTTCGGATTGTATTCTAAAAACTATCCGCAAATTTACTCCAAACATTATCCGCAGCTTATCCGCTATCCGCACAGACATGCAAACTATATCCGCATGGCGAAAAATGTTGCGGATATCCGCGGGTTTATCCGCGGATATCCGCATCCGCGCAAGGCTTTAGACATAGACTGACTGTATGGTTCTCATAGTGTTATGTCGGTGCGAAAGGAAACTAAAGTTGTGCATTCTGAGGGTCGTGGTATCATAAGTAACATTATTGTAAGATGTGATGAGGAGGCTGAAAACAAACGTTTTGCTTTCACAGTAAACCAGGCGACACGAAGAGCTGCTCACTATGCTGGAGTGTCCGAATCTTTTATTAAAAAGAGTGATAGTCTGAAAGACTAGACTTTATATAATTTTAAATGCTACAAATGCTGAAAAATGCTGGGTGAAAGCCTCATGATCATGCAGCGAACTGCGTGAACTCAAACTCCATTAGCAAGTGCAAACCAAGGTCAAAGGAGGTAGCTGGCTGGATGACGTCACGCTCACCGGAGCGCGCGGGGAAAGGAGGAAGCTCAAGCGGTACTATGACGTCACACACCTCAGTGCATTCTCGGTACATTTTCTGCCGTAACGTAACGCCAGACCTCAGCGTAACGACGAAGTCGACAAGAGCCTTTACGGAAGGAAACGAGGGAATTGGCTGAAAGTGGCGAGGGTAGTGTGCTGTCCACTCCGGGTAAGAGACGAAATACTAGGCCATCACACACTGTAGTGAACATTGATGATTTTAATAAAGGTGTAATTCGTCATGCTATTCAAGCGTTTTTGTGGAATAAAAACGTGTTCCTACCATTCCAAAACTACTGCCTGTGATACAAGGCAAAATAACTTTTCCTTGGTCACACACTTCATTACGAAAAGTAGTAAAACAAATCGGTTTCCGGATTCTCCATTAGCAACACCGCTACTCTAAGGTGAGTGCATGTTTTTGCATAGTATAGTACAGTGCTACGTCATCACTGGCTTACTCACTCCACTCCACATTCCTGCCAGGTCCTCAGAGCTGGCGCGGGGACAGTAAGTGTCCAAAAGTCATGGGAATGCACGGAATATGATTAATAACGAGTTGCTCCTCAAAACAGCAGCATAACGGCGAGACATCGACTCGACAAGAAATGGGTTCCTGACTCCCAACATTCAACTGGGCGGTGATCTGACTCACAGTAGCCCTTCTGCTGATGCGACGTGATGTCCGTTCCTTCAACACCTGTGGTCATCCTGTGCGGCGGTTTACGCGGATGGTCACATTATCTCTGCGATATGGAAGATCCACTCTCAATTCTGTTGACCACGGAAACCCGAATTCGCGTGTATTCTCCGAAATGATAAAAGTGTATTATTATGATTTTATGGTTGTAGAGGCTTCTAAAGGAAGAAGGTGCACCGCTTATGACGAGTTTCAATGCGCCAATGATCATTCCACGTTCGAAGTCTGTTAACTCGCGACGAGTTGCCATTTTCTTTTCACTACACTCTTGTCTGCTCCACCGCAGCTAGCCGCAAAGCTCAGGAGTCATGCACGGCACATTTTCTCATAGGACTACCCTTCCCGTGACTTTTGCCCACTCAGTGTACACATATATTGAATGTTAGAAGCCACGACCAGTGTAGATCCCTTAAGATCTTTTTATTTAATTATTTTAATTCGAAAGTTTGCTGAAAGTATGCTCAAAGTATGATGATGATGATGATGATAATAATATTATTGTTGTTTTAAGGGGCCTAACATCTAGGTTATCGGCCCCTAATGGTCTGGGTGATGGCGAAAATTATAATGAAATGGAAACCATAACAAAAATTAAGTGAGGCTGAAGAAACTTACAAAATGGAACTCAGATGAAACGACTCAAAAAATGGAGAGTGGAAATACTCACAAAAGGGAATTTAGAAGGAAGATACTCACAAAAGGAATAGATTGAAAAATACGCACTAAATGTAGTTTAGGTTCAAAATACGTACAAAATGCAACGTTAGAGGGGAAACACTCACTAAATGCAATTGAAATTCAAAATACATACAAAATGCAAATGAGAGTGAAAATACGTACAAAATGCAATTGATATTGAAAATACACAATGCAAGTTAGATTGAAAAAGGCCGGTTCTGATTCAAAATACTCACAAAGTTCAATTGAAATTCAAAATACTTACAAAATGCAATTGAAATTGAAAATGCTTACAAAATGTATGGCAGATTCAAACTCATTTGGATTGAAAATACTTACAACATGTAATTTACTTTCAAAATCCTCACAAAATGCAATTTTGAATCAAAATACTTACAAAATGCCCACCATACAAGATGCAATTTAGATTGAAAATACTTGCAAAATGTGGTTTAGGTTGAAAATACAAAATGCACCTACATTGAAAGACTTACTAAAAAGTAATTTAGATTCTCAATCCTTACAAAATGCAATTGAGTTTCAAAATACTCGCAAAATGCAATTTAGATCCAAGAGACATACAAAATCAACTTAGATTTAAAATACTTACAAAATGTAGCGTAGATTCAAAACATTCGCTTAACGTAACTTAGATACACTGGGAGCGAATTAACCATAACAGTGCGGGAATCTTAAAAAGGAAATACAATGAAAGGAAAACAAGAGGTCTGACCCCTCAAAAAATGAGGGTCCAGGAAAGATGAGACAAAAGGCGGGAAGTTGAAAGACCCCCTAGGCCACGGATAACCTAATACCGTCGGGGTCGGAAAAGAACAAGAGTTGACCAAGGGAGGTTGACAGGAAACAAGACGGAGAGGAGCCCGGCACAAGTAAGTGGAAGCAATGCCGGACTCAGCTGGGGTCCCGTGGTCGCCAACCCACGTCGCACTAGATGTGAACCCCTAGGGGGGACTGAAAGCAAGCTTCAACGCATCAAATATGCTGGGTATGACGTATAAGTTAGTTAAAATTATGTATATGCGTGTAATTGGCTAAGTAGCTTATTACCCGTCAGCTACTGTGGTATCGATGGGCATCAACGATTATTCTTCACATTTCACTTGGTCGATAGAATTGCAAGGGAGCTTGAAACAGACAGCAATGACAAGGGCAAAACAGGGCGTAGCCTCGCAAGACGCGACGCGACTTTCAAAACATAACCTAATTTCCGCTCTCGTACGTCAAAAGTAACCTTTTTTCATTTCTCACAACATTTGTAAAGGTCACGCGCACGAGTTTCCGGACGACACCATTGTATGAAGACCATTTAACCGGTGAATTAAGCATGCAAAGGTCAGCTGTCATTCACAATCTGTTTGAAGTTCTACACACAGGAATGAATTCACTGAAGCCCGGTTAGCAACAATATCACCCCCATTGTTGGTCATCAATAAGTCAGAATATGACAAATGTTCTTCGTATCTCGAGGTCAGCGCTCAATTAAGGTAATCCATGAGTAAAATTAAGCAGCCTCCGTGGCTTAGGCGGCAGCACGCCGGCCTCTCACCGCTGGGTCCGTGGTTCAAATCCCGGTCACTCCATGTGAGATCTGTGCTGGGCAAAACGGAGGCAGACAGGTTTTTCTCCGGGTACTCCGGTTTTCCCTGTCAAAAATTTCATTCCAGCAACACTCTCCCCTATCATTTCATTTCATCTGTCATTCATTTAATCATTGCCCCAGAGGAGTGCGTCAGGCCTCGGCAGTCGGCACAGTTCGTATCATCATCGCTAGATGGGGGCTTCATTCACTCCATTCCTGACCCGGTCGGAGACTGGAAGCAGGCTGTGGATTTTCATTTCATGAGTAAAATTGCGAAATTCTAAACCACCACACAGCTTGAATTGTTTGATCAGTAAATACCAGGCCATGAAAAACTTTAATGGGACCAGTTACAGCAATGTTTGAGACATCTGTGCCGCCGGCGTGTCATGAGGACCGGGACTAAGAGCCCTGCGCGGATAAACAAAACGTTATCCGCATCCGCCCCGCATCCGCAAGACTGTTATCCGCATCCGTACGACTGTTATCCGTATCCAACCCGCATCCGCACGATTTTTATACGAATCTACTGACATTAGTTTTCGTATTTTTAATTTATTAGATAAGCATTAAGTATTAAAGCAACGCATTTGAGGAGAACGTCGTTGCCCCAGGCCTAAGCTATGTAGCCTATGTCACGTGCTATGTACAAAGTGAATGTTATACAGCTGGAACTGCAGCCCTTTCCTGTCCGGAGTGTTAATTATGCTTAATGACATCATTTGAATGAGATTAGCTTATATCTTCTTAAATTTGTCATGGAAAAAACATAACGGAAGAACATACTGTATGTCATAAATATCCGGGTCCGAGTAGTCTAATGATATTCAACAAGTTCAGATTGTATTCTAAAACTAATCCGCAAATTTACACCAAACATTATCCGCAACTTATCCGCTATCCGCACAGCCATGCAAACTATATCCGCATGATGAAAAATGTTGCGGATATCCGCGGTTTTATCCGCGGGCTTTAGACCGTGTCTCAGCGCGTCGGTTGGGTGCCTGGTACAGCAGGTGGTTCCAGACTTCGCCACAGGATCCCACGATATGACAGGTGTCTCAAACACTGCTGTATTTGGTGCCAATTAAGTTTTCCATCCAACTATGTAGAGAATATGGAAACTTATTTTCTGGATGGGCCTCGTAAATACATTTTACTACCTCGATAAAAAAGAAGCATCTCACATTGAATTGACTTTTTTGGTGCCATATTTTGTAAGCGTGTTAGTCACATTATGAAATTCCCTCAATTTTAATGTTGGCTTGCTACTGAGATATCTAGATATTTTTTTAAAATATCTATACATAGTATAAACTAAAGTCCTGGATTTTGTCTGCCTGCTTGTCCGCAGCATTATCGAAAACGGCTGGATGGATTTAGATGCAGATTTCACCATTCTATGAAGAATTTTTCGACGAAGGCTGGCTAAACCGTTGAAGATATTTCAATAATATTGTTCAGCACAAAACGTTCTACAAAAAGAAGTTCCGTGAAGAACTATACAGCCTACTTTTCATGCCAATGATTATTCTACAGTATATGAACCTATCTAGAATAATGACGAAATTAAGTTGGTAATATCGAAATATCTAATTAGTTCAAAATATACCTAGTATAATGTAGCCTAATAGAGCACTACAGTTGGCAGCCCTGGCGACTGAATATATTCTTAGTTCAATCTCTTAAGGTACAGAATACAAAATTTGGTTGAAGTCCAATGGACGTTACATGCAGTTAGACATTGGATCTATCAGCACGCGTAAAAGCATGTTGCCAACAATACCATGCGTGTGCTGGTCAGAAATAATCTGAAATATTATGATATCTTGTTGTGCCAATTTTGGATGAAATCCATTTGTTAGTATAGAAGTTACATGTATTTTAAAATTGGACATATCGGCATAGAATCATGTTGGCAGCACTGCCTTGTATTAATTACTCCAAATTAATCTAGAATGTCAGGTGCTATACATGTGCAAAGTATAGAGCTGTTGGCTTGCATACTTTCTGGTATATTGATATTAGTGTAAAATAAATATAGACAGCATTTATTAACAGTTGGCAGCTCTGATTGCTCTTAACAATACTTATAGTCATATCTGTTATGGTACACATAGCACATACGAAATTTGGTTGAAATCCAACTGATAGTATAGAAGTTACATGTATTTAAAAATTGGTCGTATCAGCAGGCTTACAATCATGTTGGTAGAACTGACGTATATAAGTTACTCGAAATTAATCTAAAATGTCAGGTACTATACGTGTGCATAGTTTAAAGCTGTTGGCTTGCATACTTTCTGATATATTGGTATTTGGATAAAAAAATAAAGAGAGCAATTATTAACAGTTGGCAGCCCTGGTGGCTCTTAAGAATACGCTCAGTCATATCTGTTTATGTACAGATATTACATACAAAATTTGGTTGAAATCCAATTGATAGTGTAGAAGTTATATGCATTTAAACATTGGACATATCAGAAGGCTTAAAATTATTTTGGCAACACTGTCATGGTTGGGCTCCTGGAAATTAAACTGAAATAGTATTATCTACATGTGTGCCAATTTTGGAATAGCTCCCATGCATACCTTGCAAGATATACAACATGGAGCTCAAATTTCTAGTGCGTTTTTTTAGCAGTTGGTAGCACTGACATCATTTTCAAATATGGACGTGAGATATTCCGGTGCACATCTTTACTCATACTAAATTTGGTTTTGATTGCTGCAGCCGTTTAGGAGTTGATAGGGGGGGGGGGACACACACACAGCCAGACAGACCGACAGACAGAAGGACAGACAGACAGACAGACAGACACACACACATTTTCCCGGATCGATCTCATAAGTCTACTTTTTCCTCATTTTTGCAAAATGTGAAAAGTAGGCTAAAAATGTTCCCGACAGCATCTGCTGTATCTTACATACAAGCCCTCTAAACGTATCAAATATTGTGTTACTAACTGCAACATTGGACTATGTATTAACAGTTTAGTCAGTATTAGCTAATCAATGTTTCCACACACAAACATTTCGATGACAACCACAATGCCATTCACATCTACGAGATGATTTCATAACACAATATCAGTTATGAAAATGTGCGAGTCAGCTAGCCCTTCCCAGAGTCATTCAAGTGAAGACTTCGGAGTACAGTGGTACCTAAATAATAATGTTATTGGTTTTACGTCCCTTTTAACTACTCTGACGCCGGGGTGCCAGAATTTTGCCCCGAAGGGGATCTTTAACATGCCACGTGTACTAACACGGCTCCCTCGCGTTTGCACACCCTCAAATGCCAGCTGACTGCGCCAGGATTCGATCCTGCAACCTTGGGAGAACGTTACCCGAGTACGGTAGAAAGTGATTTAAGTGCTCCTGCACGAAGCTATCTACTCTATTTAGAATATAAACTTTGTACATTATGATACTGAATTTTTGTTTACAAAAAGAATACTCAACGTCCACTCACAATACAAATCCAGGGTAATGGAAGGAAGGAAATTTGTAGTTTTACGTGACCAGCAATCTCGCGATCATGAGCCACGGGACCTCTTTTTTACTTGGGATCAGAACCACAGGATATGACATTTCACTTTGAAAATATCCAATGCATTGACCGGGAATCTAACAAGGGGAGGATACGATGCATGGGTCACCGATTCGAACCATCTTTAGTACACGTGTAGGACATGACCAAGCGTATATCAGCTGCAAGTAGTAAGGTGCGCTTCTCAGCCGTTTCCGAGAAATTAATTAATTGCAATAAATTCAGTGCGGCGTCTACTGTATGCGCGTTGTACGCTAACAAGAATCCAACGAACGCGTGGTGAAGGCTTAAGAGCCCTGCTTTGTAAGCGCGAGATGACTGGATCGAATCCCACTGGTGATCCTTTGCGTTGTGTTTCTTTCTTTTTTTTAAATTATTGTCAATTCGTTCAACGGTAGGTGTCGTGAATACTGTTTATTTTGCAGTCAATTGTAATAACGCGTTATGTGAGCCGGAAAAGGGATTCTGAAATCATCGTATCCGGGTCAATGTTTGTGACATTACATAATGTATAGTATCGGCATTGCAAATACATCGGTATTATACACGGTCAGGTGTATTCTAGTATGTAGCCTATACATCTATACATTGAAGGCCCAGTCTGTTCCGTTCATTGCATGTCTGTCAACCATCAGACCACCCCGTACCCAAGCAGTGACTCATGCTATGGGTAGTGGTTGGAAATAGCCAATGGTAAAAAAAAAAAAAAAACAACACACTGCAGAGATTCAACGGTGGGATTCAATCCAGTGATCCCGCGCTTACGAAGCAGGGTTCTTACCGCTGCACCACGCGCTCGTTGGGTTCTTGCTAGTGTACAACGCACATGGACGCCGCACTGCAATTTCAATTAATTAATTTCTCGTAAACGGCTGAGAAGCGCAATTTACTACTTGCACCTGGTGTACGCCTGGTCATGTCCTACACGTGTACTAAAGATCGTTCGAGACCCATGCATCGTATCCTCCCCTTGTAAGTCGGTCCGCCGTGGTGAGAGACCAACAGCTTGACCGCGGTGCCACCACGTCCCTGGGCACCAGTATATCTGCTTTCAGAAGCACTTTATAAGCAAGCGCGAGAATTCAGCAATGAAAAGGTCCACCTCATGGTGTAGCTGTCCAGGTTGGTTTTCCGCCTCAGCCATCCTGGAAGTGGTATTCCGTGGTTTCCCACTTCTACTCCAGGAAAATGCCCGAATAGTTCCTAACTTAAGGCCACGGCCACTTCCTTTCCAATTCTCACATTAATTACACTTATACACACAACTACAGCTATATTACTGTATCTACATTATATGTACTAGGTATATATCGGCTTTTTAAGACCGTTAAAATCCCTCCGTATGCCTTCCTTCAGAGGGGAAGTAAAGCCGGCGATCCCATGTAATGGACTTACGGCATGTAAAAGAACCTACCACTGCAATTGGTGGTGTGTAGCTAAATTTGTAGATTATATTTGGCTAGTTAGAAACGCTCTATCATGTTCGAACGTTCGCCACTAGGTATTAGTGACAGTGGCATCTCTGGTAGCCAAAGTTGGAACTACTTGAATTACGACCTCGGACGCCCAATCAAAAATACCCAGCTATGGCCATTGGCTGCAATTCATATATAATAATATATATTCAAGTAAAATACACAGGGCTAAATATCCAAACCTTGAAATAAAACATTTGGGATGCATAAATGCTAATAAACCAAGAAAAAGTGGCGTACACGGAGTTTCAGATCTGAGGGAATTGCGCCAGGTAGTCAATCCGCTTTTAGTTCCTTTTCAACTAAAACAAACCAAATAACCCCACGATAGGCCCAGAGGGCCGCGCATATCTCAAGAACGACCGCAGCCCTGCAGATCGCGGATACGCGTGGGCAGCGCGACGACACCCTCGGCAGCATTACCTTGGTTTCAGGCCTTTGCGCACACATCGGTCACCTCCTCAATAGACCTAACGAGGCTGATCTCTCGCGGACGAGGCAAGCGTGCTACCCCTATAGGCCTCACGCGAACTCGGGGCGACTCGGACAAGCTCGGCTCGGATGGAGTAGCGCGCTGCAGCGATCGTTGATAGACGGCTTTGGTAAAATAGGTAAGCGCAAGACAACTACATAATGAAGGGGCAACCTGCTAACATGAAAGCGAAGACTCCCTAAAGTCCATTTAAATCGAAACGGGAACTTTTCAGGATGTTACCAAAACCAACTAACAGATTTCCCTGACAATTCCCTGTTTTTTTCAGGAGGAATCAGAAAATTCCCTGAGTAACAGTAGTGGCCAATACATATATAAAACAGAGTTTGTACTTTCAAAAGTGCTTGAACAATAAAGCGTAGCATGACAAAGTTGAAAAGACAAGAAAAAAAGAAAAAAAAAAGAAAAAAAAATCTATATTTTGCCATATTCTAAATTTTTCATCCAGAAAATCTATTGTAGGTTGGTTGGTTCTTGGCTGCGACAACTTAAGAACCAACCAACCAACCAACCAACCAACCAACCAACCTACAATAGATTTTCTGGAAGAAAAAAATCTATTGTACTTGCGAGTCAAAAATCATAATGTTACACATTTATATATAAATAAACATGTAATTTGTGTGCCCTATCTGATTTAACGTCAGTACGAATATACATGGTCGCCTCGGTAGCGTAGCGGTCAGCATGGTTAGCTGCCGCCCCGGAGGTTCTGGGTTCGATTCCCGGCTCTGCCACGAAATTTGAAAAGTGGTACGAGGACTGGAACGGGGTCTACTCAGCCTCGGGTAGCCCAAATGAGTAGAGGGGGTTCGATTCCCCCTCAGCCATCCTCGAAGTGGTTTTCCGTGGTTTCCCACTTCGTCTTCGGGCAAATGCCGGGATGGTACCTTCTTCAAGGCCACGGCCGCCTCCTTCCCTCTTCCTTGCCTATCCATCCTCACCATCCCTTACCTTCCCTCACGAGGCCCCTGTTCGCTTTGCAGGTGAGGCCGCCTGGGCGAGGTGCCAATCCCACCTCACCAGTTGTATCCCTTCCGATTCGATGTTCCCAGCTCTAGGACACTGCCCGTAGAGGCGGTAGTGGTGAGTTCCCTCGCTGAGTCCGTGGGTTCCACCAACCTGGAGGGTAAAAAGAAACAAAAAACGAATATACATCTACAACAATCATCATCAGAATATATGTTTTCCCCCATCAACATTTAAATGCTTAATTTCCAATTATTCGAGGTTGGACCTTGTAAAACTAAAATTCCCCGAGTGTCGTTAAAATACCCTGAAAATTCCCTGAGCTTACAAGGATTTAAAAATTCCCTGAGTATTCCCTGTTTTCCTGAGTAGGAGACACGGTGCTTTCTTAATTTTGTCAGTCGTGACGATAGAGAAAAATGCCTAATCTGCGGCACGATAATCGGATGCGTAAGAAAATCGTCTATTGAAAGACACTAGAACAACAATTCAGATAGAACAACAATTCAGAAAGTTAAAACTCAGCAATTTTTCTAGGTTTGTACCGTGTCTTGTGTGGGGTTTCGCCTAGGACACCAAGCTGGCTCATCAGCGGGCTCTTGGTGTCCCCGCCCGGACAGAAAGTTATGTTGAAATTATAATAGACACCAGAAAGGAAGAATTAAAGAAGTTGTATCCACAAATGAGGTTTGTACCAGTGCTTTGTGGAAGAAACAGCGGGGAAGGTGAAGAAGGGGACGCTAGGTGCCAGTGCTATTGCTCATAATCGAGTAGTGGAAGTTTGCTATGAGGTCACACTTGCGTTGTCTTCTGCATCCTGGGAGGTCCTGATTATGCATATGCAAATGTACCTGCGAGAAATATCTGAAACACTATAAGCGCAGGGAGGTAGCGCGCAGTTCGGGTGGTCCGGGCGGGGTCACAAAAAGCCCGCTGATGAGCCAGCTTGGCATCCTAGCCGAAACCTCACAAACATAGAAAAATTGCTGAGTTTTACATAAGCTAGAACTATTTTTGACCGACAGTACTGTTACTGCTGCGAGTTTGTTTCGTCGCCTCGCCGCGTGAGTCACAGCTGCCTCGGGCTATGCTCTGCTCTGTGTGTTACTTGCGCCTTACGCAACGGGCTGCGAGGACAAAGGGATGGTCCAGAATATTCGTGACCCAGCCAGTGATGGAAATCTCGAGAAGCCGTGAATCCTGGACGATTCTAGAAGCATTCATCGAGTCACCAGCCTGCTATACAAGCGGCCTCATCAGCGAGGGAGGGACAGTGTTTTTGAGCTAGTGCGTGTTTTTACCTGAACGACAGTAGTGTGGTGACGTGACTTGCGAAACCTAAGTGAGGCTATTGCATGCAGTGAAGTGCTGTGGTGAATTGCGAAACGCCGTGGGCTGTTCCCTAGCTAGCGGACAGCGGCGCAGTGTGTAACAGACTCGTAAGTAGCCTAACGGTAGTTTGTGTACTCAAGGGAGTGTACAGGTATTTCGGTGATTGACAGACTGGCTAGACACAGGTCAGCCTAATTAGTGAACGGGCAGATGCTCGAGAGAGTGAAAGGGAAGTGTTCCCAGTAAGAGAGGAACTAGAGTGAGATTCTAATTGCTTGTATCTGTTTATTGTGCGGTGTACTGTAACTTGCTAAGACCTGCAATAAAATTACTATTTCTTTAAAAGGACCATTGTTTTGTGCTTCTACCCACCGTAATCCAGTTAACGAAAGTGCCACAAGGTGTGGCACGCTACAGTACGTTATATTTTTCACCACAGGCTCGCCCGCGGGGAGGCCTCATACGCCCCCTGTTGGCCAGCCCTATTTCTACACAACCAATTCTAGATTGTTACTCTACTTCTCTTTCCTATAAATTAGATTTGCCAACGAAATCAATACGGGCACATTATTTTAGCATTCCTCTGTGACAAGACCCAAATACGGGTCGCGAGTGTACAACTGAAAATGACGCTCCTTTTACAGTCGGGGATGACCTCAAAGCCATCGACCTTGTTTTAAAATGCATGAGCGATACCGGATCGTTCCCCAACTACTGGAGTTCGATCCGCGGCACCGCAACTCTGCGCCAGATACTAAGCCTTTACTTCCCAGAACTTTTTACAGCACAAACACGTAACTTCCCATAAAACAAATCAATACAAGGTGTCCTAAATAACGACTACTTTCAAATAGGTCAACACATCTCGGGAGCTCAATTAAGTCAACTGTTATTAGTGTACTTCCTTTTCTGGAGAAAATGGTGGTAGAACTCTGAAAAAAATGGGGTGGGCGGAATGAAAATTTAATGTCTAGCTAAAAACTTTTGACCAAGGTATAGTTTAGAAATGCCGTAGGCTTTATATTTGTGATCGGGGCTTGGCCATTTGCAGATCAACCACGCTGTATAAAATCGAAGCTCTGTCTCTTACACGAAAACGTCCCAACAGATTTTTGTAAAATTTTGGAAATGGCTAGTAGGTTTTCCGAGAATCAACTAAGGCTATAATTTTCATCCAAATCATGGACGGGTGAAAGGAGGCAAGGGTAGCCAAGTCACATTTACACGTGCGATATATTGTCTGAAATGTACAATACAGCTACAAAAAGTTTTTTTTTAAATTCTAGCATTGAAAAAGGATTTGTCGATTCATTTAAACATGTTGCCATCGGAAGCTTCAAAACCCGATTTTTCATAACTCAAACGCCGTTGAAATTTACACAAGGGGTCTACCTGCAGACTACGGTGGAGTTACCGCAACAATAAGGGCCTTGCCACGGTGGGTGAGTGGTTATCGTGTCGGACTGCCAACCCCACGCTTGCAGGTTCGCTCCTGGCCGTTGTAAGTGATTTTTGAAAGGCGACAAAAATCACGACACGCATGTCATACGTTGTTGGCATGTTAAAGAACCCATCTGAATTCAGTAGGCCGTGTTCATCATGGGAAAATTAATCTCGGGATTTTCCGCCAACACAACATTCCTCACTTCTCTACTAGAAAGCGCTATAGCGTCAACGAGCTTAGATACCTAACCTCCTTGGCTTTCATAGTGCTTCGAGGAACAACAAAATGGGACATGCAAGCTGCCCTGTGGGTGTCAAATAAGAAAGCTTGCACCCGAGGCCATACGATAGTATTATTACTTCGAATTAGCGAGGTTTTACTGTAATTATTATTATTTAAGTTTCTGTACTTTTTAATTAAGAGTTTAGCACGCTCGTGCAGTTTCGTTGTGAACGTGCGTACGTGAGCGCGCGAGACTTAAAAATTTAAAAAATCTTGGTTTGTATCCGATAAATTTCAAGTTCACTGAATCGAGGTTCGCTAAATCGAGGGTTTAATGTAAATCTACATTCGATGTCAACCGATTTCTTTTCTGTAGAAATCCTTTCCTTGGCTGAACCAACCTAAATGTTATATCCTCTTTACTTCGTCCATCACTGGTTATTTTGCTTCCTAAGTATCAGAACTCTCCTGGCCTACTTCATTTAGCTTTTCACCTGCTAGTTTGACATCAATAGGTGTTTCTGATTTATTTCGGCTGCATTGCATTATTTTTGTCTTACATATACAGACTTTCCTCAAGATGGAGTCCACTATCTCCCACTGACCAACTACAAGGTCATCGATCCAGGCGGTCAAAAGGTAGGAGAAAGGAGGCAACTAACTGGCCCATGAACTCAGAATTCAAGCGCAGCCACAATCATATATCTTGGCGCCACACACCGGAAGATCTCACGGTCGGCTAGTCATATTAACTGGTGCTAAATTTCACACGCACCATTTATTGTTCCACGTTCGAGAAGAGCGAGTTTTGTGACCTCTTAATGTCAGCAATGCCCTCCGTTAGAATAATAATAATAATAATAATTTGACATATTTGTATAATTGAAAAACATTTTCAACATAAGTTACTGATCTAACATTTAACCCTCACATTTAGTCAATAATTCGGAGATTATGCAAAAGTAGCGGACCCGTGCGAGATATCTCGCATGTTCATAAACCACACTTTTCCCAATAGGTTTATAATGAGAGACTTAAGGAGAAAGGTTACGTTTTTATTTCAACCAAATGATTACTAACACTATTTACATTTCAGTTAGAATTCCAAGTTCTACGTTCCCTAACTTAAGAAAGCAATCACTGAAAATTGGACCATCAGAACACTCACCGGTTATTCGATATTTATCAAATTATACAATTTGAGTAGCCTACCCATTCCTTTGATTTACTGATTCTGAAATCCATGCAAAATGATAAAGGAAAGAACTAAGAATGTTAAAATGACTTGATACATGCGTCACAGCGGCCAAAATGTGAGGTGGACAGAAATTATGGAGCGTATTTTCCTACAGCAACAGTATCTGCAAATCTCACACTTCATACATTTTTATAAAAGTATCTTTTTAAATAAATTATAGTGCAATTCGTCACGGCTAATGTCTATTCTCTTTCATTTGAATGCTCATTTGTCACGCTCGGACGCTTGTGAGCGCCGCAGGAGGGATCTATACTAGTGAAATAATATACATGATGATGATAGGTGACCTGTCCATATTTTATTCTGTAGTGTCGGTGCTGCTTCTGGATGAATATTTAATGCCAATTTTCAGACATTGGAGAGAATATGTAAACCTATTATTACTGCGGCAGTACCCTTCGCGGAGCCCGAATAAGTAACAAATCAATTTTAAACATCTTTCTCTATGAAAGGAGGCCTAAAGGGTGACCTCCTTCAAACCGAACAGTTAAACTACGACAAGACAAAGCTCTTCAATGCTAGAAACAAAACTTGATTTCCAAAAGATGCAGAAAACCAGGGGATTGGCAGCATCATGGCCATGTTGCCCCATGCCGTAGCTAATACTAACTGGGCATTTCAAAATTGAAATGTTAGAAACCACATTTCAGTATTGCTTTTCAGTCGGTCAACACAATAGATTGTGTGGGGAGTAATTTTATTACCCAGTACCTAAAAGATATCCAATCTGGCTTTGGATTGGGTGGCCCGACACACACTTCAACCCTCACCCAGAATTCGGTACAACTCGAAAAGAAAAAAAAATCTTGAATGTCCGAATCAATTTTGGCCTAAAAAGAACTGTGTCGGGAACGAGATTCAAGCAATCCCGGGGTATTTATAATGATGGGTACAACTGGGGTAAAATCTCAAAATTGATCCGGTGGACACACAAGTATGACAACGAACAAGAATGACAAAAAACTCCGCTGTTAAGATAAAACTCATCCACCATTTATTACAGAACCACACCACTAAATACATAGAATCACACACAGAAGCCTACCTTCGCTCGGAGACTTCTCAAAATTACTCTTGATGTGCAAATAAATAAATGACGCAGAAGCAAAATTCAAATTAATGAGGACAAAAATCTCCGGGCGTCCTAATCTTTGGATACAAAATAACTTACGGAGATCAGAGCTATATCACCCTAGTATTACAACCATTACTTCAAAATGCTATGTCACCTCTCCGCTAATAGTCCATAAATGAGCAGGTGCATAAATCTGAGAAGATATTCAAAGAAAAAAAATGTGTTGCCTCATTCGATCTCCTTCTAACTAAATGTAATCACCAAAATAGGAAAAAGAATATTTTTATGTGTGGATGTCACTGGCGTTAAAGACTTTATTTTCAGACCTTTTATTCATGTATTAAATACTTTCATTATTATTTTCACTGGTTTTCGTTCAGCTGTGCCTCACTCAGAAAAATGACTGGTTGTTGGCTTTTACATTTATCACTTTACATTGTAACATCTTTATGATCCCAGATATTTTTTTTTTATGTATTAATCATTGCATGCTCTTCACATATTTATAACTACACCATAAACATTTAAGTAGATGGCCTCTGCCTATCTGTATTATTTTTCAACTGACAATTGCCTCAAAATTTCATATACTTGAACCTATCACGTAACATTAATTATAATCATTTATTTTATTCACCTCGCTATAGCGAGAACCTTTAGTTTCATCATAACTTCGTATTATGCAACCCTGCTATTTTATCAATGCAGTATCATTATTTACACAACCTTGTATCAGTCACCTACCAAACGCATCTCCTCATGTTAGCATGTAAAGGGAAACCTCAGTGACGTGTGAGTGTTTAGCATAAATATGATGTGCGCACAAAAAGTGGCCCATTAAGTGTAAATGAATCCCTTGTAATTTAAGCCTGTTCAAACCATAAATTGTCATCCAGGTTGCACCAATTCAAAGAACACAGCGACTTAACACGCTGAAAGATCCCTGTACTCAAATTATATTTGAAAGCATCCATATATTTATTTTAAACCCTAAATATGACTGCCTTAATCTCTCAAAAGAAAACTTAAAATTTACTATCCTATTAATCATGTCATTATATCGCATTTTATCCTTATTGATTAACTTCTATTTCGATTTTTGCCCATCTGTCCAAATCTTAGTAACCACTACCCATTAACCACTACTTAAGAATTAACATGGTTTTCAGTACCTTTCGGCTACCTCAGTCTTGGTTCCGCTGACACGTTTCCTGGGGGTTTGGGTCCACGTTCTTCCCATTGAACATCCTCCCCTCTCGTCCTGGATCCAGCTCGCGACCCTCGGGGTGTCCATGGTCCTGGTTCGCCTTCGTTTCCACGTCATCGTAACAGCTTCCACATACTAAACCTAGCTTGTCATCTCTTCGCTCGTAAAGTTCTTGACACAAAACTCGCACTGGTCTGTACTGATAGCCTTTATGTCCGTCCAATACATCGCTGCAATCTTCATGTCGAATATGCCAAGTAATATCAACTCATGGCCGTGAAAATAACTCTATAACGGCACAGGTTATATCGTACGCGTCTACACAAGCCTGTACTCATAAGAGATTACGTCCGTCCTTGACCTAGAATGTCGCTCTATATTTGGACTACACTCAGTTTATCTCTCATAGCTCACTGACCCTGGATACTCATTTGTCTGGTCGTCAAACAAAAGCACATCGCTTCGTTCATATGTTCTGGGCGTCAGTTATATAGCGCACGGCCCATACAGTCCCGTACCTGGTAAAAGCTTGAGACACCACGTGTGTCTGCTCGCACTTCATCGTACAAATGACTAGTGTCCCACAACATAATGCATTATGATCTGCGTTATAATATCACCTCGCCACATTCAGCTTTAGTATTCGTTAACACAGAGCTGTCCACGCAAGAAATAATACTGAGCCTTTCAGCTATGTCCCAAAAACTGTCGGAATACCACACTGGTTCCAAGCGGCCACGGTACGACTGCTACTACACACTTGTTAGGAACTTCAGCGTGCGGCGACACAAAAATAAAGATGAACTTCGGCGTACGGCGACACAAAAGAAAGTGAACTTCGTTGGACGGCGATGCAAAATAAAGTGACCCGCTTCTCCGGTGTGACCTTTCCACCTCAACTTTTCCTGGAGCTCATCAGCGCCCTCTACACTTCTGGAACCTTCGCCTAGTCATGCTGTCGACTATGTCCATGACGTAAAAACATCAACCTCAGGTTACTTCCGCTTGCTTTCTTCCTCCTGCTATGCGACGTTGCCAGAGCTCTCAAAACCATGCGATATCGGTCAGAGTACCTAAAAGAAATACAACACACTTCTCTAACAAGTTTAATAGGATTGTAAGTCAATAAGTCATAATAATGCGATTACAAATTACATGTTTCGTTCGCCAAGAGAGCATTATCAGATCCAAAAATACAAGACAAAATTGGTTGTACATACCACTAACACCAATCCACTAAAGAAATGCCAACATCTTTAAAAATTATTAATAAATGTGGCTAGTACTGATACTAATAAACCACTGCTACTGATGTGCTGAAAATTTGATCAAAAGTTACAAATAAGCAGTATTTATATTGATAAGAGGCCTGTTTGCCATCTCTTGATGAATGCAGTACATTCGCATTTGTCTGTTGGCACAGGTTAGAGTAAAATGTGGCTTTTCAGCGATGTCTCAGTCTCAGTCACGGCTGTGATTATATGGAATCTACTGAGGTATGGGTGGTGCGTAGTAATGCCATTCAGGGCACAGTCAGTGCCTGTGGATGCTGTGATAGGATCTACTCATAGGATTAGTACTGCACTGTTCTGACTCAGTGAGGAAAGTAATGGCAAACTACCTCACTCCTCATCTTGCCTAGTACGCCTCACTTTAGCGCTGCCTTGGGTTTTTGTGGGTATCTACCCACATAACTTAACGGCGGCACTTTTTGAGGATCCAACCAGCCTTCGGGCTGACTACCTAACAGACAGATGTTAATAAGTGCACACACAGCAATTCTGTTAGTATTAGCCGGAGTAGAAGTGGAATGGCCCACAGCCAAGAGGTAAACTTGTAGTGATATGAACTTAATCATGAATCATTCTTCTCCTTTAGCTAGACCTTTTCCCAATTAAGTGGGGTCGGCATTTCCTTCCTTCATTCCTTTCTGTTTAGGGCTTCCCCTCTCGTCCAACCTTTTACCCCTAAGGTAACCTTATCTCTCCACCTTAGTTTGGTCTCCCAACCATCCCCCTTCCAGGAATCTTCATCGAGTGCACTCTCATTTCCACATAATCATCATTTCTTCGTTCTACATGTCCAAACCACCTTAATCTTGTCCCGTCTGGTAACACCACACCATACATTATTGCAGGCCTCACCATTGTGTTATACAAAGCGACTTCGGTGGCTTGGTTGGTAGCATGCTGAGTTTCTATGCCCAAGGTCACGGCTTCAAACCCTGCCGAAGTCGTCGGATTTCTTAAGAGCGTTAAAAATCCCTCAGTATGCCTTCCTTCGGAGGGGAAGTAAAGCCGGCGGTCCTGTGTCATAGATTTATGGCATATAAAAGAACCTTCCACTAATTACACTTGTGTGAAGCTAAATTATAGGTTAGATTTGACTAACACTCTTAGGTTCCACGTTCGTCGCCAGGAGCCGACTGCGGTGGCATCTAATAACCAAGTTCATAACTAGTTGTCGTTGACGGTGGATTTTGGTAGCAAAAGTAGGAACTACTTGAAAAATTGAATGTTTGCAGTCCTTACATGAATTAAAAAGAGATAACACACACTAATAGAGCAATCAAAATTAACACCGGTTATCAGAAAGATTCTACACACTCCTAAAGTACACGGGGCTCCATGACCTCGTTGTCGCAGCCCCTAAACTGAGGAACCAACCATGTGTTATACAAGTTTGCTTTCATTGGGCAAGGCACATAACACTCCCCTCATTTTCCTCCAATTCATCCCGCCAAATTGGAAACGCCAGATTCCAATCCTCCATCCTTCTCTAAGGTTAATCCCAGATACTTGAACCTAATCATGAATACCAATGGGTATAGGCCTATTACACCTTAGTCAATAATAATAAATTAATGTACATTAATTAACGAAATGTAGTTACCAGTTTTGGTCACCTTATTCAGCGATGTTGTTAAAAACAAACTAATGTAATTACGAGCAAAGCTTCGTTAATAATAATTTACTTGGGGTTTCCATAAAAAATATATAAAAATAGATAAATAAAGATCTGTAACAAATATGGACTTTTATTTGATGTTAATAAAAATTTCGCAAAAATTACAAATATATCCAAATAGTCGGCCGCGGTGGCCGAGAGCGCTCGCTGACATTGGGAGGGCGTGGGTTCAAATCCCACCTCGGCCGTCCTGAAAATGGTTTTCGTAGTACTGTATCCCATTTTCATCACCAGGCAAATGCCAGGACGGTTCCTTTCTATAGGTCCACGGCCGATTCCCTTCCCTGACTCGTGGCCATTGGCGGCATTAATACAAATATTATTTGTACCTCATTCCTATAAATTAGTCTAAATGCTGAGATTTTAAAAAATAGTCTATGTAATGGCCAACGCGGGAAGTCAACAACCCACCAAGAGTATTCTGGTAATAGCGGACATATATATAAGGGTTTGTTGGCCAAAGCATTAGATAAAGATGTAATGATAAAAGGGTTGACTTTATAAAAGGTCGCATAACAATTTAGCAAACATATGGAGGACCAGACAATATTATTGTCACCAAATAAGGAGGTCCAGGAAGGCATAAAGGACACAACACAACCAATAACTAATAATAAGATATATTATCAAATAGGTGGCACATAAAACAAATATTCAAAGGTGGCACATAAACATATGAGAAACACTGGCACAAAATATACACAATTGAAGAAACACTCGCATGGAATTAACACACGTAAGTCTTGAGCCTAAAACACATAAATTGTCTTGAACGTAGCTGCAGATCAGTACATCAAGGAGCGGCATGCAATACAAGGCGTTCCAAAGAATGGTATAGTTTAAAACATGCAACACAAGTGGAGTTGCAACAAATAATGAAAACAGATCGCATGGAACGAGAATGTGTCGTCGAACCAGGACTGACTTACAGTGATGCGCCGATACCGTAAGCCCAAAATGAATTGTTAATAAAACAAATTGTGTGAAACGCAGGAAGTCAAAGTAGTTGTTGTCATACAAATACCGGGATATGCCAATCGCACGGTATTGTCACAATAGTAAAGTAGTTGAGCCCAGAGTCAGTGATGGTGCAGAAAGATAATGCATGGCTTTGTAGCACATGCCTCAAGACAAACGATGAATTACTTATCACACGAAACAAAATCATTATTCATACGCGTGATGACAAATTGTTAGGCAATAGGTGAAGATCAGAATGAAACATGTTACAACAAACTATCCGACGCCGCGGATTGAAGAATTCGTCGACATGGCGCGTAGCAATAACATCAAGCATGGTCTGATGAGATCGAAAATCACCATAATGTCACTGCCCTAACAAAATATGAATCATGTGCATAGGACATGATTGCTAAGCACGGTTACTATGAAGATAGCACCAATTATAGAAATGATTAGCTGGATATTCGTCGATAGATCACAACCAATGTCTAAGCACAACATTCTGTAATGGCTACACGCTTAGAGAACGAAGAAGAAACACGTGATTGGTCGCTACAAACAGCAAGGAGGCCTCTGATAGGCTGAACGCAGCCAATCACATTAGAGAGTTCAAAGACAAGTCGGAGGCCTCTGATAGGCCGAAAGCAGCCAATCACAGTAGAGAGTTCAAAAACAAGTCAAAGAGAATAAAGAAGAATCAATGTGGCCAACTCAGAATACCAAAATACATTCTAAGCAAAAATATCCTACTGGAAACACGACAGTGGGAATACAACATGTAATCAAAACAAATGAAACATGACGACTAACCAACATAAACAAAACAAACTTAACAATGAATAAATACAATGAAGACAAATAATAAAGATATGTACAACCTCACAGAGTGGAAACAAATAGGGAAACACAAAACTGGTTTGCCAAGACAGTGGCCGAACCACATTGCCCGCACAGAAACAACAGGCAGGTTGTTTATGAAAATACAAGAGGGTTTAGTTCTGCGGCAACAAGGGAGACACCTTGACGATGGGACGTTTCAAAAGTCCAGAGGTGGTGTGTAGAGAGACCACACGAGCTAGGCCGTCCTTACCACAGTGAACCTCAAGAATGCGTCCAAGTCGCCAGTAAGTAGGAGAAACATTGTCGTCCATAATAAGCACAAGCGTGCCAACCTTGAGGTTAAGAGACACACGGTTCAACTTGTGACGTTGTTGAAGGGAGAGTAAATGATCTGTGGACCATTTACGCCACAATGAAGTCATAATCTGTTGAAGTAATTGCCATCTAGACAACCTATTGATGGGCACTTCAGAAACGTCAGGAATGGGCAAGGCATTCAAAGGTCGTCCAACCAGAAAGTGACCTGGCGAGAGATAGCACAAGTCAGTAGGATCCTCAGTCATAGGCGAAATGGGTCTAGAATTTAGAATGGCTTCAATATGCACCACGAGAGTGGTCAATTCTTCATACGTAAGTACTTGAGCCTTCATGATTCTTATTAAATGAGATTTCAAAGATTTGATGTTTGCCTCCCATATTCCACCAAAATGCGGAGAACTAGGAGGAATGAAGTGCCACTGAATTAGTAGCGATGAGGTAGAATCTTGAACAACAGATTGAAAATCTGCAGAGGAGAGCAACGAACCAAGATCAGCAAGGTCAGACTGTGCGCATTGAAAGTTGGTACCATTGTCGGAATACACTTGAGCGGGAACACCCCTTCTACTGCAGAAGCGAGTAAAGGCTACAACGAAAGCATGACTGGAGAGGGAAGTGACGACTTCAGTGTGCACAGCCTTCGTAACCATACAAACGAACATTGCGATGTAGGCCTTAGTCAAGACCTTTGACCTGGGACCACCGTACCTGATAGTGAATGTACCACAGTAATCAACACCAACGTGATTAAAGGGAAAGGTTTGATGGAGGCGAACAGCTGGGAGTTGACCCATTAACTGTTCAGAAGGACGTGCAGCGTAGCGCACGCAAGTAACACAAGAGCGAGATAGGCTACGAACAAGTTTTCGTAGTGAAGGTATCCAGAAGCGCTGTCGGATAGTCGCAATCACAACCTGGACCCCGCCATGAAGCAACTTTAAATGGGTATGTCTGACCAGGACTTTAGTGAAATGATGGTCATTGGGCAAAAGTATCTGGTGTTTTGTATCAAATGGAAGGTCTGCCAATTCCAAACGGCTTCCCACACGAACAGTGCCATCAGAGTGAAGCAAAGGGTGCAAATTGCTGATGGTGGAAGTGGATGGCACTTGCTCATTCTTCATTAGAGCAGCAAGTTCAGTAGAATAGCACTGAGCTTGAATCATTTTCACACATGTAAGTAGTGCAACATCAATTTCAATGGCAGTGAGTGGACCACTGATCCTAGTGGTATTTCTACAATTAGAGACAAACCTAAGGCAGTAGGCTATGACCCTCAACAATCTTGTGTAGGAAGAAAAATTGTTTAAAAATTCAATGTCAACAGGTTTAGATACATTTGCACACGAAATTCTACACTCAGGCAATTCGGACACAGGAGTGTCAAAGATATCTAAAGTACTGGAGCTTGTAAAGGCCTTCAACCATGCTGGACCATACCACCATAGCTGATTATTTTTCAATTCTGAGGGTATACAGCCTCGGGAAACTATGTCGGCTGGATTGTCACGGGAAGAGACATGTTTCCAGGCGCAGTGAACAGTAAGCCTTTGTATTTCAGCAACTCTATTGGCTACAAAGGTTTTCCATTTTGAGGGGGGCGAAGCCAACCAAGACAAAACAATAGTGGAATCTGTCCAACAATAGACGGATTCAATAGGCAAGTTCAAAGCGGGTTGCACCTTTGCAAGCAATTTGGAAAGCAAAAGTGCACCACATAACTCAAGTCTGGGCAAAGACAACTGTTTAAGAGGAGCAACCTTCGACTTAGCGCACACAAGTGCAACAGTGACGATACCGTTGGTATCAATTGACAATAAATAGAGACAAGCTCCATAGGCCTGCTGACTGCTGTCGCAGAAGCCATGAAGTTGCATAGATTTGATTTCTGAAGCAGGCTTAATCAACCGTGGAGTAGAAATCTCAGAAATCGCAGGTAAATTGCTATAAACATTCAGCCAAGCTTGCGCGATTTCCATTGGAAGGGCGTCATCCCAACCGAGTTTGTGAATCCACAAATCTTGGAAGAGAATCTTACAAGCAACCAAAATAGGTGACACTAAACCCAAGGGGTCAAAAATAGAGGCAACAATGGACAAAAATGAACGCTTAGTAAAGGTAATTGAAGTGTCACAGTTCACGATAGGTGACTGAATCCGCAACAAGTCATCGATAGGTTGCCAATAAAGTCCTAGCGTTCTGGCGACTGTTTCTTCACCATCGCCGAAACTACGGAGTTGTTGTTTCTCTTGATGATCAAGAGGAATGTTATCTAATAGAGTCATGGAGTTTGAACTCCACTTACACAGTTCAAAACCACCTAATCTCTAAAGAAGGGTCAATTCATCATACAGAATGAGTGCGTCATGCTCGGAATCACATCCCGAGATACAATCATCAACATAGAAGTCGTTTAAAACAATCTGAGTGGCAGCTGGAAAAGCTGTGCCATCAGTGAGGGCGAGCTCCTTTAGCACACGAGTGGCTAAGAAGGATGCTGGGGCAGCACCATATGTAACAGTGTTTAATTGATATTCTACTATTGGGTCTGAAGGAGAGTCTCTCCAAAATATTCTCTGTAAGTCACGATCTTTGTGATCTACAAGAATCTGTCTGTACATTTTACTCAGATCAGCTGCAAACGCTATCAAGTGAGTACGGAACCGAAGCAAAATAGAGAACAAATCCTGCTGAATTACAGGGCCCACCAACAAGGTATCATTAAGGGAGCACCCAGACGTAGTAACCATCGAAGCATCAAATACCACTCTGAGCTTTGTAGAAGTACTGTGCGGCTTGAAAACAGGATGATGGGGAATGTAGTAAACTTCACCATCAATCGGGTGGGGGGCGACTTGCATATGGTTTAAGGCTAGATATTCATGCATGAATTCAGTGTATTCTAACCTTAACTCAGGGTTACGAGCCAAACGTCTTTCGAGAGAGTGAAAACGATTTAGTGTAGCGTAGCGAGAGGCACCTAGAGGCTCCGAGTCTACCTTGCGGGGGAGTCTAACCACAAATCTACCATCGTCTTGGCGAGTGGTAGTAGCAACAAAGTGTTCTTCACATATGGATTCGTCAACAGACAACACTGGGGTTTCAACTTCTTCAACGTTCCAAAACGCTTCCAGCTGTTGTTCTACATGAGGGCGTGAGAGTGTAAGTGCTGATACCACGTGCGATGGTTGCGAGGTGCTTGCACTGGGCAGCCTCCCAGAAAACACCCAACCCACAGAGGTATTTTGAATGATGGGCAAATCACCAACTGGTATGATTTTACCAGGACATAACAGGTCAAAGAAATATTCTGCACCAAGAACAAGGTCAATAGATTTAGTGCAATTGAAATCAGGATCAGCTAAATCAATATGTGAAGGAATGTTCCATTCAGAGGTGTCGAAACCAGCAGCGGGTAGCTCAAGTGCAATATTGGGAACCACGAGACATTCAAGCTTAGCAGACCAATTAGTAGCACAGGCAAAAACGTTCACATCAGCAACAACAGTAGCAGTGCTTTGATTTTGACCAACACCGCGAATGTGTACCTTCATAGGTTTGGTGTGGAGTCTTAATTTCTTAGTTAAGTGTGACGAAATTAAGTTACAATCTGATGCAGAGTCAAGTAGTGCAGTGACAGGTACACGTAAGCCATTGCCAGCTAATATATTCAACTTGGCAGTGGGTAATAGCGTCCTTGAAAATTGATTGTCACGAGCGACGTTACTGCAACTCGTGTTTACCACGTTAGCATGAGCTTGAGAAGCATCATTACTAGTGCCACTGGAGGGCTCATAGTGAAGAAGAGTGTGGTGTTTTCGGGAACAAGTGTTACAAGAGTACTTCGAACATTGATGATTAGGCTCGAAATTACGCAAACAATTGTAACATAATTTTCGAGACCTGACAAAATCCCATTTGGCTGTGGACGAAAGTTTAATAAAGGTATCACATTTCGACAATTGGTGATCAATGCTCCTGCAATATGTACAACGAAATTTGGTAGTAGCTAACATGGGTTTCTGAGGCGAATGACCTTCAGCCTTAAGTTTGGTTACAGCAGTATGTAATGCAGGCCTGGACCCATTCCTTTCAGTTACTTCCAGTACCTTGCATTTTTTTTCTAAGAAGCTAACCAAGTCCTGGAGAGTGGGAATTCTCCCAGAATCAACATGATTCTCCCATTCACGGATGCTATCATTATCTAATAGCTCCAATGTAAAATGTGACAATAACAGGTCTTGAAGGAGGACCCCGTTAAAGTCCAAAGCTTCTAACGCATTGACATGAGAAACAAAGTGGTCGATGATGGCACGCAAGGACACTGAATCATTACCGTATGCAGGGGGCTTGAAAATCTTGGTGACATGGTTGTGCGCTATGAGCCTAATGTTATTGTATCGAGTTGTCAGCAAGTTCCATGCGACCATAAAGTTATCATCTGACACAGTAATGTTTTTAGGAGGAGTTTAGCCTCGCCACTAAGACTAGCATTAAGGTAGTAGAACTTAACAACATCAGAAAGGGCATGGTTATCAATTACTATGGCCTTGAAGCTATCTCTGAAATTCAGCCAGTCTGTGAAGTCGCCACTGAACTGCGGAATTTGAATTTCAGGCAACTGTATATGCGCTGCAGCTACGTTAGCATTAGGCAATTGTGCACTCTGCAAATTATTCAAAGGGTTATCACTGTCTGTAGTGTTGGATTTTTTGAAATTGTCACAATGTAGTTTAATTTTAACCATCAACTCAAAATACTTATCTTCGAAGTCACAACGTTCGGCTGTTTCTTCGTCGATATTGTCTGTAATATCCTCTAAAGCGACTTGCGCTTCGTTATATTGTTTATAAATTTCCTCGCATTTGTGTTTGCGTAACACTAACATTTGATATTGCTCTTCTGTAATGTTCTGAAAGTTGCTAATTACTTTTTCTCGTGAGGTAAGCATGCCCTTAGCGGCTGCACGCTTCCTAACTAAAGCTCGCTTTTGGGCATCCTCCATAATGACTTTAGGATTGCCCGCCTAGATGTAATTACCAGAGTTGCACACCTAACTAACACAACCAACTAACACAAAAAATAAACACTGAGACAATGGTCTCGATTAAGTTGTAAACAAACATCTGAACATAGAATACTGTATTGTCTCCTTGGGAAGTTAATGGGAACGTATACAATGTTAAATTTATGGCCTTCCTGGTGAAATAGCAAGAAACAAGGGCCCAACATGGCCAAAACAAAGGTTAATAATTCAAAATAGTAAACAGCTCAATATCCGGCCCGGAGGACCAAATAATGTAATGGCCAACGCGGGAAGTCAACAACCCACCAAGAGTATTCTGGTAATAGCGGACATATATATAAGGGTTTGTTGGCCAAAGCATTAGATAAAGATGTAATGATAAAAGGGTTGACTTTATAAAAGGTCGCATAACAATTTAGCAAACATGTGGAGGACCAGACAATATTATTGTCACCAAATAAGGAGGTCCAGGAAGGCATAAAGGACACAACACAACCAATAACTAATAATAAGATATATTATCAAATAGGTGGCACATAAAACAAATATTCAAAGGTGGCACATAAACATATGAGAAACACTGGCACAAAATATACACAATTGAAGAAACACTCGCATGGAATTAACACACGTAAGTCTTGAGCCTAAAACACATAACTTGTCTTGAACGTAGCTGCAGATCAGTACATCAAGGAGCGGCATGCAATACAAGGCGTTCCAAAGAATGGTATAGTTTAAAACATGCAACACAAGTGGAGTTGCAACAAATAATGAAAACAGGTCGCATGGAACGAGAATGTGTCATCGAACCAGGACTGACTTACAGTGATGCGCCGATACCGTAAGCCCAAAATGAATTGTTAATAAAACAAATTGTGTGAAACGCAGGAAGTCAAAGTAGTTGTTGTCATACAAATACCGGGATATGCCAATCGCACGGTATTGTCACAATAGTAAAGTAGTTGAGCCCAGAGTCAGTGATGGTGCAGAAAGATAATGCATGGCTTTGTAGCACATGCCTCAAGACAAACGATGAATTACTTATCACACGAAACAAAATCATTATTCATACGCGTGATGACAAATTGTTAGGCAATAGGTGAAGATCAGAATGAAACATGTTACAACAAACTATCCGACGCCGCGGATTGAAGAATTCGTCGACATGGCGCGTAGCAATAACATCAAGCATGGTCTGATGAGATCGAAAATCACCATAATGTCACTGCCCTAACAAAATATGAATCATGTGCATAGGACATGATTGCTAAGCACGGTTACTATGAAGATAGCACCAATTATAGAAATGATTAGCTGGATATTCGTCGATAGATCACAACCAATGTCTAAGCACAACATTCTGTAATGGCTACACGCTTAGAGAACGAAGAAGAAACACGTGATTGGTCACTACAAACAGCAAGGAGGCCTCTGATAGGCTGAAAGCAGCCAATCACAGTAGAGAGTTCAAAGACAAGTCGGAGGCCTCTGATAGGCCGAAAGCAGCCAATCACAGTAGAGAGTTCAAAAACAAGTCAAAGAGAATAAAGAAGAATCAATGTGGCCAACTCAGAATACCAAAATACATTCTAAGCAAAAATATCCTACTGGAAACACGGCAGTGGGTATACAACATGTAATCAAAACAAATGAATCATGACGACTAACCAACATAAACAAAACAAACTTGACAATGAATAAATACAATGAAGACAAATAATAAAGATATGTACAACCACACAGAGTGGAAACAAATAGGGAAACACAAAACTGGTTTGCCAAGACAGTGGCCGAACCAGCCTAATTTATAGGAATATACAATAGCAACTATTTAGATATATGTTGTCATTTTCGCTAAATTACTTTTATTATCACATTAAAGTCCACTTTTGTTACAGATCTGATTTAACTATTTATATAAACATGTTATTAACGAAGCTTTGCTCGTAATTACATTAGTTTCTTTTTGATGATGATGATGATGATGATGATGATAATTGTTGTTTTAAGGGGCCTAACATCGAGGTTATCGGCCCCTAATGAAATGAAATGAAATGGTGTGAAATGAAAGGATGTAGATAAAACAACTCACTGCCATGGATGAAACGAAAATGGTGTTTATAAAACAGACAGTGAGCCCCAAAAATAATACAATAATACAATAAAATAGATGAACACAATAAAAAACATAAAAACGATTTAACCTGAATTAAAAGTCGTAACTACACGTTAAAACTTGAAAAAGTAACCACTCTCCCTCATGAACTGGATGACGAAGTCAGCTGACGGCTCGCCATCACGGAGAATAAGGGAGAGGGTATTAGGCAGTTTAAGAGTCCCTCGCAGATCGGCCAGATCCACACACTCCAAGAGAAGGTGTGCCACGGTTAGGTGGGCGCCGCAAGGATACACAGGGGGATCTTCTCTCTTTAGCAAGTGGGAGTGCGTAGCAATCCCATGGCCGATCCGGAGTCGACAGAGTACCACAGCTTCCTTCCGGAGAGATCGGAAGGAAGATTTCCACACCTTCGTTGTCTCCTTGATGCCTCTCAGTTTGTTGGGTGGAGGCGTGGCACGCCATGCTTCCTCCCAATGCGACAGGATCGAATGCCGCAACTGAGAGCGCACATCACTAGCAGGCACCTTATACGGTAGCGAGGGCAGTGCGACTGCCTCTCTCGCCGCCTGATCAGCAAGCTCGTTTCCCGCAATACCCATGTGGCTAGGAAGCCACACAAAGGTCACCCCAGTTCCAGCGTTACGCGAACTGACGAGCAGATCGTGCACACGCTGGACCAACGGGTGCTTCGGGAAACACACATCGATCGCTTGCAGCGCACTCAGAGAATCAGTACACACAAGAATGTGCTGGTGATCGTCTGATAACGTGTACCGCAGAGCCTCTAAGATGGCATAGAGCTCCGCTGTGTACACGCCACAGGCCTCGGGAAGTGAAAATAGAAACCGACGATCCTCAACCACAAATGCACAGCCTACTTTCTCGTTTACCCTCGAACCGTCCGTGAATAGAAGCCCTGATCCCGGATACCGGCTCACCACGGACTGGAACAGCCTCCAATGGACGGCGGAGTCCGTGTCCGACTTGGGGCCGGTGTGCAGATCCAGGATGATATCAGGGCGAGAGACCATCCACGGAGGGGCCTTGCTAGGTACTCGGACGATACAGGAGACAGAACGAAATCGGAACTGACGGTATAAGTCATCCAAGCGAATCCCCGTCGGCCGAGTGGCTCGGGCGAGCGCATCATACAGCCGGCGATTCGGATTGGAAAACAAACAGGGATAGCTTGGATGAAGTGGCATCTGTCGAATAGTTGCAGCATAGGTCAGGCGCCTCAGGTGTAAATGAGGTACGCCAGCCTCGGCGAGCAAGCTGACGACTGGGCTCGTCCGAAAGGCACCCGTCGCCAGCCTCACACCGCCGTGGTGGACACTGTCCAGTTTAACAAGCACTGACTTACGGGCCGAACCATATGCTACACTGTCATAATCTAATCTAGATAAAATCAGGGCCTTGTTAAAACGTAGGAGCACCGCGCGGTCCGCTCCCCATGGTGTGCCGCTAAGAAACCGCAACATGTTGAGTTTCTTAGCTCGTTTCTTTTTAACAACATCGTTGAAGAATGCCATAACTGGTACATTTCATTAATTAATGTATATTAATTTATTATTGACTAAGGTGCAATATACCCATTGTTGGTATTCATTTAGATAACTGTTATAAGTTGTAACGAAACATTACAGTATCACGTCTGCGATCTGATCAGATCAAAAAGTGGATCACTCAGGATAACATTTCAGTCTGTGTTCTGTGTAGTTTTACATAAAGCAGAAGTAATGTAACTTAAAAGTAATAACATTCTTTCCTTTGAGTAGTTTATTAAGGAATAAAATTGCTGAAAATTTTAAAAAAGAATTATATACCAAAAGGCATGTGTTTTTTGTTCTTTTGTGCCGTTGAGGGTATGTAGGAGGACAAATTAGATGGCTTTGTGACAACATGTCAAGGTGAAACTACCCATGCTATATATTATGGGGTTTCTTTCCTCCAGAATAAATTATGCTAGTTACTCTGTATTTATTCATTTTAGGCATTTGGGACATCTTGTCAACAACTTGAGTTAAGTGTTGGATTTGTCTGGTCATAGCCATGCCCGTGGGCTCACAGCAAGATCTTTGTAAACAGGCATTTTAAACCCTCCACAATAACACACAAACATTTGAACCTCTATATACTAGTGTTTAGATCTGTGGCAGTGATGAGTAAGAGCCAGAACATCTAGGTCATCTGGTCCTATATTTAAAATCGAACGATCTTCCTAGTCCAAGTTCTGTGACAAAGCAAATGGGAGGGAACTTGACTAAGAGTTTTTGGGAATTTATAAATCTCATCTATATTGTCAGCAAAGAAGAAGTTCCTTAGAGGCTCAATTGAAAACTTGCAGAGACAAAATCAGAAACAAAGAAATTAGGGGGGAAAACAACAGGATTTTCGATGTTACAAGACAAGATTCAGATTAGTAAACTAAAATGGTATGCACATGATGATGCGAATGGGAGAAGACAAGAGTCCCGAAGCGATTATTTACCGAGAAAGTCTTGGGAAGGCCGAGGATGAGGTGGATGGACACAATGAGGGAGAGCATAGAGAAGAGTGAAAGTGGAAGAAGGACGAGAGTGGTGGAGAGGTCTTTGAAGGAAAGGAAGATTGTAGTTTTACGTGACCGTGAATCTTGTGATTATGAGCCACGGGACATCCTTTTTACGTGGAATCCGAACCACAGGACATGGCATTTCACTTCGAAAATCTCACATGCATTGACCGGGAATCGAACCCAGACCGCCTTGGTGAGAGGCATTCAGCTAGACCGCTGAGCCACCACGCCCCTGGAGAGGTCCTTGATTCACACCCCGACACAGACCACTGGAATCGGGAAATGAAATGAAGAAGTTAAGGTAATTTTAAGATACAAATATGTGTGACAATTTAATCATCATCATGAGTAGCATATATCAGTTTGCCCCTACAATGAGTTTTCTCCATTCAGTTTGGTCCTGTGCAGTCTGCAGCCCTGCATTGTCAAGAAAGGTTTTGACAAACGTCTTTCACGAGGTTGTTACCCTCTTATCACGTCAATCATCAGTCTGCCATACCAAAGGCCATGTTCTCGCCATGCAAGTTGCCTCTTTCTGAAGCATCTGTCTCCCTTCTTGAACAATGGAAGCACGTAAGTAAATAACGAGTCAAGCGCCATAATAGTGAAAATTAAGTTAATGGTATAAAATAATGTTCTATATGGCATCGCCAATAACATATTCTGGCCCAAGTGCTGGAGCAGTTGCAAGTAGTTTGAAAGATCGCACGTGTGTCATGCACCAAGCATAGTGAGCCAAGCGCCAGAAGAATTTAGTGCATCTTATTGCAGAAACCAAGCAGTCGAACCCCTTTGTAATGACTCTTATGCAAGAAGAAGACTTCTTGAATTTCAAAGCAGCTGCAGGCAGATATATCAACACGTCCAACGCGCATATTTCCAAAGCACAGTGCATCAGGCTGACACCGGAACGTCCGGGTGTGCTGCAAGTTCAATCGACGTTGAACGAAATGGAAAATTTAAAAGAAATATATATTTTGAAAAAGAGAGTGGAGCCTTTTGATCTTGAACAAGCCAAGCTGGAAACACTTTGGGGAGCAAAGTGTTTGACGGAAGAAAGAGGAAAGACTTTTCTAAAATGATGGCTTACATAAGGAGCGAAAATAGATTGTTTTACGAAGACTTATTGAAGTAAATTGGTCTTAAAATTACTTCGTTAAGTGCACAACCGAAAACAATGGAAGGTTGAGAGGACTAATTCTGAATAAAATAAAATGTTAATGGTGATAAATATTCACTTTTTTCTAGTAAAATGAACTCTATGTTATGGCGCTTGATTCATTTTTAATGTTAGAACATACGAACATATCATCAACTAGAGCAGTTTCCAACCGCAGGTTGGGTCTGCTTGGAGCACAAGCCTCTCCATCGTTTTCTGTCCATCCACCACTTCTCTTCTGTCACTGTTGTCCAATTAACTCCTTTTCTCTCAACACGTTTCTTCGCCCCCTTCATCCACCTATCCCTTGGACTTCCTCTAGGTCTCTTTTTCTTCCACTCCATTTCCAATATTTTCTGTGGTATTCTCTCGTCTCCCATTCTTTTCAGGTGTCCATACCACTGTAGTCGTGATTTTTCAATCCTATCCTGTAGGGGTTCTTCCTTTAATATTTCTCCGACTATCATTCCGACTCGGTCCATTCTCATTACACCTATACGACGACTCTGAAACTTCATTTCCACTGCTTGTATTCTGCTTTTATCTCTCTCCCTCATCCCCCAAGTTTCTGATCCATACGTTAGGATCGGCACAAAGTAAGTCTTGTACATGATCCCTTTACATTTCTCTGGCACATCCTTGCTCCATATCAGGCCTCTAACACTCTTGAAGAATCCATCAGCACACCTTCCTCTTTCATCTGATTCCAAGGCATTTCCCCCATTTTCTTCAATGACACTTCCCAGATAATTGAAGCTCTGCGCTCTCTTCAACTGCTCTCCACCTAACTTTATCCCAGAGTATACTCTGTCTTTCTCACGTGTTGTTATCACCACTTCACTCTTTTTCGTCGAAAATTTCATTCCATAGGATGACACTACTTCCTCCCATGCATTGAGTTGCTCCTGTACATCCCTCTCCTTGTTTCCCCAGATCATCACCGTTTCATATTTTTCATCTCGTGTAAGATTTTACAAACAAATGGACTAATTATTGAGTCAAGTAGTATAGTCATTATAAAACCCGTGAGTTTATATTTTGCATGTACCATGCTTCGCCTCTCCAAACTGTATTTTTCAAATGATGTACACTTTTCGTTGATTAACTCAAAACTATGATTTTGGTGCTTGACTCATTTATTTACGTGCTTCAATTATTTCTAGTACCACAGTGTTGGTCTCTCTCTCTCTCAACACAGCATTCGATGCCAAAACCACACCTTGAATGTTTCCAACCTGTTGATTTCATCATGACTACAGGAAGGTGGAAATAGGAACCAATTATTGAAGTCTCAATTGACATTTAACTTATAAATACGAAGGGTGATCATAAACAACGGTTACAAGGCCGATATTGCTAGAGTTTCGTCTGTTATAGAGACATTATTAATGTGGGGTAATTTGAATACATACAGTTGCAGAGTTTCAGTCACCCGCCACCTAATGACAACTCGTTTGGAAAACTGGTCTCGAGAAGAGATCCTCTCAGTTATTAGATTTCCATGGGCGAAACTTGTAACTGCGGCCAGGACTTCTCCATGACAACGTGCCACCTCATACAGCCCAGAAGACGACCACGCTGGGATATCACGGACCACCCTCACTCGCTCCAAGCATCTTTCACCCATTCCCTCACTCGAAGAAGCACCTAGGAGGTCGATGATTCACTTCGCTTCAACGTGGCTGAACAAGCAAGGACAGGAATATTCAAACTCATCCCACGAAGCGACAAGTGCCTAAACCGATTTGGAGACTAATAACCTAATGTAGGCCTATGTAGCCAGTTGGCTGTATGGAATAAAATGTACATGTTTCACTGCAGTCTTTGTACCCTTAGTCTCTGCCTCGTACCTTCATTAAATGAAGCAACAATATATTGTTATAGAACTCGTTTTATTCCTATGGTTAACTGTGAGTCTTGCATATGCGGATGATGTAGCTTTGCTGGGAAGGACATCAGGAGATGTGAAGAGGGCATTTGTTGAATTAGACAAGATGGCGTCAGGAGCTGGGCTGAGGTTGAATAGCACGAAGACAAAGTATATGACCACCGTGAGGCAGGGGGAGGGACCTCAGGAGCTTGTTATTGATAATAATAAGACTTTCGCTAAGACCAGCACTTTCAAATACCTTGGATCGACTATCACCGAGGGATCTGACTGTCTCGAGGAAATCAATGAGAGACTGCGCTCCGGGAACCGAAGCTACTTCAGTCTCTCCCATCTGCTGCGATCAAGAACGTTATCAAGCAGTTGTAAGAAAACTATCTATAAGACAGTCACCCGACCTGTTGTCACCTATGGGTGCAGTGGCGGTTTTAGAACAAGGGCACACGGTCACGTGCCCCACCATTCTCCTTGGGTCGTAGTCGTCTTGATAGTCCTTCCGGGGTAATGGCGCCTATGTCGCGACCAAGCAGTTCAATCGCCCTGGTGTTCACTTTCCCCAACAGTTGCAGCATGTCACAACGAGGTGCTGGGCACATGTCTTTTGAGACCAGCACAGTGTTGCCACATGCTACCTATTCCTGGCTCTTTAGCCTCATCCCATCATATTCAGCGGGGCGACGTGGGAGAGGGGCTATGGCAATTTCCTCGACTTGGGGCACAAGAATCATGTGACAAGACGGTAAAATGGCCGTGAAAGTAGCAAGTTTGGGAGTGAAGGGGAGGGGTGGAGAGGGGTGTTAAAGTGCACCGGTAGAGGGCAGACAAGTTCATAGATGGCGTATTTACATACCCTCAGCAATTTTCCACCGAAATAATGTACGGTACATCCTTCTGAACATTGCGCTCTTTAATGATATGTAAGAAGAAATATCAACATATATGACATGCATTGAGACAGAAACGTAACATTTTGAACGTAGGCTATGTTCCGTAAGTGATTTTGTATTATGTTATAACGTCAAGTTTGAGAATTCTCTTCATCTCTTCATCTAGGCCTAGGGGTATACACAACTGCGTGACGACAGTCCTGCCTCAACACTTGGCTTCGAAAGTTTTGGCGCCCGCGATATTCAGTTATAAATGTGTATGAGTGCGGTGGTCTTTTGCAGTGTTCAGTAATATTAATCTCACATAATAGGCCTAGTTGTTATTGGAAGCGTAATTTGTGAGGTGCGAATAGCGCGTACCCGTGTTAAACATAATACAAATATACACCGAGCGCGTATTTCGTCGTAAGAGGTAGGCGGTTAATACCTACTCGTCGTCTATCTATTATGTGTCATTCTGATTTTAGACCTAACTGAATGCTGCGACAAATTACTTAATCATTTTCACTGCATTTTCACGCATTGGAGGTGTTCATGTCGTTAACGATGATGATGATGATGATTATGATAATTGTTGTTTTAAGGGGCCTAACATCTAGGTTATCGGCCCCTAATGGTTTGGGTGATAGAATAAGATGAGATGAGAATGAAAACTATTACTAATACTAACTACAGACTTACATACTAGAAGAAGAAATGTTAAACAAATCAAGGATAAGGCAAATAAAGGACAGGATGAAAATAAATGCCTCATACCCCCAAAGAATGAGGAATGAGGGACTTGGAAGGAAGGAGAGCCATGAAAGCCACATAGGAAAGCGAAAGAGGAGAGGGCCCGCCCCAAAGTCAGAGGAAAGGGGTGACAAAACGGACCCATCTCAGGAATCCCTCGAGGTCGCCAACTCCCGAGCTCACCAGCCGTGAGCCCCTGAGGGTACAGCAATGAATGCAGGGTGCTCCAGAAATGGTGGGGCTACACACACACTGCCTCCTTGAGCGTCTTGTGCAGAAGGCCGGAGATAACATGTAAAGAAAGAGAAGGCTGACCCCTCGAAGAATGAGGGTATCAGGAGAGATGAGACAAGGGCCAATTAAAGCGGGAAAGTGAAAGACTCCCTAGGACTCGGATACCCTAATACCGTTGGGGTCGGAAGAGAACTAGAGTTGACCAAGAGAAGTCGACAGGAAAGAAGACGGATAGGAGCCCGGCACAAGTAAGTGGAAGCAAAGCCGGACTCATCTGTCGTCCCGTGATCGCCAACCCACGTTCCACGTGAGCCTCTGGGGGGTGTCGTTAACGAAACCATGAAATAAACGAGGTAAAAAACTTACAAAATAAGACTCAGCAATTCTTCTAGGTTTGTGCCGTGTCTTGTGTAGGGTTTCGCCTAAGACACCAAGCTGGCTCATCGGCGGGCTCTTGGTGTCCCCGCCCGGACCCCCACAGGAGTGACGAACTGCGCGCCGCCTCCCTTTATATTAGGTGCAACTGCACCACTTGAATGCGAGAACTAAAAGCTCAAGCAGCCTTAACCTCCCTATGAAGGCTTCCAAAAAGATGGTATATTGGCTTTCGCGGCCGGTGAATTAAAACTCAGCAATTCTTCTAGGTTTATTACACGTAATTGAACAGTATGTTCTACGATGAGTTATTGATTATTGATTATTGGTGCAGTTGCACCTAATATAAAGGTACGTGGCGCGCAGTTCGTCACTCCTGTGGGGGTCCGGGCGGGGACACCAAGAGCCCGCCGATGAGCCAGCTTGGTGTCCTAGGCGAAACCCCACACAAGACACGGCACAAACCTAGAAGAATTGCTGAGTTTTAATTCACCGGCCGTGAAAGCCAATATACCATCTTTTTACAAAATAAGACCTTAACTTATGAGGATAGACTATTAACAAATGAATTAGGCCCTCCAAAACCAGATCTGTGCATTAATCAAGTCTCTAAAGATAAACACATAACATATAACAGGACTTTCAATAAATCTGTGTATGAAAAATGGGATTGGATAAGTGGGTGTCGGGTAGTAAATTCATTTCGTTTTGTTTCCCGTGCCAGTTATTTGGTGGCGATGACACATGGACCGTGACTGGCATCAATGATTTAAAACATTTACCTGAAAAAGGTAAGAAATATTGTTTAAAGTCAAAATGTCATACGAACAATGAAATGAGCTTAGCAGTGTTGGTGAATATAGTATAGGGCAGCAACTGGATGATGGCTGTTCGTAAACACAAAGCACTTGTGGACAAGAATTGGTATATTATGTCGCGCATTCGATTAAGGTCTTAATAATATTCACTGGATTTTTAGGAATTTGAAATGTTCGTGTCAATGTCTTTAATGGATCCGTGAAATGATTGAGTTTAAGTAATCTACTTTAGGAATATCGGAAGGAATAGTAGGAGTGCTTGTACTAATAAGTAACCATTAACTTCTCGATCAGAAACCAAGGGAACTGCTGTTTACGTGGAATCCAAGCCACCAGACATGTCATTTCACCTCGGAATTCCCATAAGCATTAACCGGGAATCGAACCAGACCATTCTTGGTGCGAGGCAAGCAGCTTTTCCGTTGCGGCATCACAGCCCGGTAAAACCGCAGAGAAACGATTACTAAATGGCCGCTACAATTAAACCAATTGAGTGACATCGGTTTTCTTGTCTACTCATGGTACGGCCAACATGTACCATTATGGGCTGTGGCTGTGGCCCACCCTTGTTTAAGAGTACGAACCGCCACTGTATGGGTGTGAGACATGGGTGTTGACCAGGAGGAATGAGGATTTGTTGAACAGGTGGGAGAGGAAGGTACTCCGTAAGATCTATGATCTGTATGGGGACCCTACTATCGTCGCCGAGGTCAAGAGTTCCCGGATTCGGTGGCTTGGACATGTCGAGCGAATGCCTGAGTCAAGGATGGTGTATCAGGTCTTCCATGGGCGACCGAAAAGGCACTGGCTGGATGATGTCGAGGAGGATCTCAGGATGCTACGTAGGAGCTTGGAGGAGGCATGCACGAGATAGGGAAAGCTGGAAGACTGTGGTGCCACGGGGTAAGGTAAGGTTAACTGTGACTATTTTATACGGTAATCAGCCCTTGCACAAGGCATGTTGCTAATTAATTAATTAACTCAATTGATTTAACTTAATGTCAGATTCGGTGGCGTAGTCTGTAGCATTCTGAATTGCTATGCCCAAGATCACAGGTTCAAACCCGGCCGAAGTCTTCGGGATTTTAAGAGCGTTAACATCTTTCAGTATGCCTCCCTTCGGAGGGGAAGTAAAGCCGGCGGTCATGAAAAAGAACCTACCATTACAATTGGTAGTGTGTAACTAAATTTGTAGGTTATTGGTTTAGAAACGCTCTACCCAGTTCCATCATTCGCCACTGGGGATTGACAGTGGCGTCTGGTAGCCAAAGTTGAAACTACTTGAAATTGAACTTTCATTAATTTCATCTCTCGTTAACTCCTCTCGTGAGGTTAGCATCAGGAAGGGCATCCTGCCCTAGAAACCATCAGCCACGTGGAATTTTATCGCATCTCATCCCCGGAAACGGGATTAATAAGGGGTAGACACAGATAGATTGATTTAACTTAATGCAAATTTTGCTCATCATACTATAAAACTTGAATGATAGGTTTGAGTCATAATCATTAAGTTAACTTCATATATTTAAAGATATTTCCTGACCATTTAGCAGTAATTAAAATTTTCATGTTATTTTAAGGAACAGGTGCAACATTAAAAATGGTTCTAATTTAGTTAACTTACCGTAAGGACGAAACAGCAAGGTCATCTGTCTCAAGACTTGTTGTCAGGGTAATAAGACTTTTCAATCAGTTTAAAAGAAAAATAAACCTATACACTTTATAGATTACACCAAGTTCATTATCAGGAAATAAATACTGAATGTACACATGCAATTTACAGATAGATTTAAGATAAGAAGTAAGATTTAAGATCAAATATTGGCTCTCATGGCCAAGTCTGAAAAAAAACCTACAAGAATTTGATTATTCCTTTTGCTGGTTCTTTCTAATCAGCATGCAGTCTCTAAAATTTGTCATCCAAAGCAATCATTCACAAATTATCATTTCTATCAGAAACATGTTGTATACAGTATTGGGGTACGACTAAACCAATACAACTCCACTCACTTCTGGTATCCCATCACAGAGCTTATAGAGCTCGTGCGCATAATGTTATTTTAGTTGCTGGCGTAGCTGTGACTTGTGTAATCTTTCAGGGGGAAGGCAGTAGCTTGTGCAACTACAAGCACAGGGAAGAACTCAGTGTTGAAATGTCGTCTCTAGATATTTGTGTAGGATATCGAGAAGTTCAGTGGGATGCATCGTATTTCAGAGCTTCTACTTTAAAGAAGGGTGCAAAACTCTGTGACAGTCATCATATACTACAAGCAAGAGAAGCTTTAGGAGAAGAAATAACCTGCTTGTGTTTGAGAGAAACAAACATCTATCAGCCGCCTTATGCTGTTAAAATTAAAGTAAGCATGTGTTTTGTGTTTCTATATAATAACGTAGCATAATATTTGTATATATTGCAGTTTTAAGTGTTTTTACAATTAATTTACGCAAGATTAATCTCTTTACAGATTGATTGCAGTCGAAAGGTTAAATCAGCTGAGTGCGATTGCAAAGCCGGACTTCCACAATGCTGCATTGTGTATTTATATTAACACTGAGAGAGATTCTTCCCAGACTTCCTCTCTGCAACAATGGGAGAAACCAAAGAACATTATTGCGGAGTATTGTAAAGGAGGTAATGTAGAAGAAATACTAAATGGGCCATCAAACAAGCGACCAATTTATTTCGCGTCGGAAAGTGTTGAATCCATAAGTAAAACCCAATTATATGAACAAATTAATGTCATAGTTGGTGCTTTCTCGAAAATTTTGAAAGCAGAGTGTGAAGGTGAATCTTTCTTTATCTCCACTTGCATTGTTCAAAACATCGTTGAAAGCGCTGTAGAGATAAGTGAAAAGGACTTCTTATTTCAGTGTCTTAACCAGTTGGACAAACAAACAGCTAATAAATTATTTAGATGCTATGTTGTGAATAATTTGCCTGATGGTAACATATTACTAGCATCCATAAATTATGAGTGCATGTTGCCAAATGATATGAGTAGGCAAGATGGCGTCACAGTGAAAGTGTAGTGAAATAGCAGCTAGTGTAAATATTTGATAAAAGTGGTAAAATATTATAACAGAGGTTTAAAATCTATAAAGTTACTTTCCTTAGATCAAGTGTAATACGGAATATTGATAGTATTTAGAAATTCTTATTGATAATTTAATAAACTTAAACTAAGTTGTGGGAACGTGTATCCAAAGATTCGGTGACTTCTTTAATCACTGTTTGAACCAAGTAGAGCAGTGGTGCTATTACGAGACTTCACCCGATTGGAAGATATACGTATTTCACATTCTTCTTTATTGGTAGGTAATTAGATTAGTTCTATTAGATAGTAATAATTAAAATACATTTAGTGTAATTTGGTGTAAACATCTAGGCTAACTTAGATCTCTAGTATGACGACAGTAAACAGTGTTAGTGTCTCGTCAGGTAGTGTAACCGTAACGGATTTATGCTCGTCGTGCAAAATAAAAGTAAAAAATGCAAATAAAATCATCACAAGATCTCAGCTAAAATTGAATGAGGAGAAAAGTGAAACCGACTGTCGTAATGTAGGCCTACCGCTACCGTCATGCGAATGTCATAACCTGAGAAACGAACTGTCCTCAAAAGACGAAATTATAAAGCTGCTAAAGGAAGATATTGCTAAGTTAATGGAAGAGTTGAATAAATTAAAAGGAAACAGAGAGGAAAGCAAGGAAACTTGGTCGACAGTGATTGCTGGTAAGGTAAGATTGAATAAGCCTAGGCCTATAAATGGAGTACATGTAACTGAAATTCCCGTCTCAAATTCATTTGGAGTGCTTGTCGAAGAAAATGATGACTTTCCTCAAGAAGAAAAGAAGAAAGTGATAAAGAGAAAATCCAGTAAGATGCGGATATTTGCGGATAGCCACGGGCGAGATGTAGCAGCAAGCGTATTGGAGAGAAGCAGAGAAATGGAGGTCACTTCGACAGTAAAGCCAGGAGCTCAAATTGCCGAGGTCACGAACGGGATGATAGGAGAGTGTGCGTCCCTTACTGCAAAGGACTACGCAGTGATCATCGCTGGAGCAAACGACGTCTATAGAAATGAGAGTAAAAAGGTAATCAAAGATTTAAAGGGTACATTGCCATCCATGCAAAAAACAAATATCATTATTGTAAACATTCCGCAGAGATACGATTTAATTCCCAAATCATGTGTAAATGTAGAAATAGAGGCTACAAATGGAAAAATTCATAAAATTTGTAAGAGTTTTCCAAATGTCCAAATTGTAGATGTAAGTAAATTAGACAGGAAGTTCCACACTCGGCATGGCCTACACTTAAATAGATTAGGAAAAGAGTATCTTAGTGATGAAATCTGCAAAATTGTAAATTCAAATGGTAAGAATAATTCAACAGTAATATCATTAGAGTGGAAGCAGGGAAACTGGTAGAAGAAGCCAAACGTGAGGTTTAGCATTCAGATCTTTTAAAGTCAAATTTAACGGAGTGCAACAATGGTATTTCGGATTTGTCTAGCAACAATAATAATAACAATTATGATAATAATTATGTAAATAAATCACCAACACAAGCTTGCAAAAGTAACAAATTTAAAATTTACCACCAGATTGTCCAGTCTCTTTATAAGAAAATTGATTACATAAATCTAATGCTTAAAAATGAACTTAAAGACATCTCAGCACTATGTATTTCTGAACATTGGCTGAAAGAGGAACAACTCGAATTAATTCAATTACCAGGGTTTATACAAGCTAGTAAATACTCTAGATCTAATATTAGCCATGGTGGTACTTGCATCTTCTTAAGAAATAATTTAGATCATGAACAGATAAGAGCTTATGATTATCTAATTATGGAACAGGATTTTGAATTTTCTGCCGTAAAAATACAGCAGTTTAAGTTAATAATTGTATGCGTATACCGTTCTCCGTCAGGAAAGTTTCCTTTATTTATAGATAAATTAGAATTGTTACTCAATAACATGAGCAAAATAAATTTCGATATAATAATTTGTGGGGATGTAAATGTGGATTTCTTAAAATTTGATAGAAATTGTGAATTATTAACACAGTTACTAATTTCCTATGGACTGAAACCTACAGTAAATACCCTAACAAGAATAACAAAATTTAGTAAAACCACTCCTGATAAAAAATTTATAAATACAGATAAATATCACCATTCAATAGAAGTCTATTGTCCGGGTTTTAGTGACCACCATGGACAAATACTGAGTTTTGAAGTATCCAAAACAATCAATAATAATGATAATGGAGTAAAATCAAAGTGCAGGTCATTCACTGAATCAAATGTTACATATTTCAATGACTTATTAAATAAGGAAACATGGTCAGAAATTTATGAACTAGAAAATGTAAATGATAAATTTAATGCATTTAACAGTACCCTAAAACACTATTTTGAAAAAGCATTCCTCTCTAAACGAAGAACTGTTCAAAATAACAAAACTAGCAATTGGATAACAACAGGGATTATAAATTCATGTCAAAGAAAGACATTTCTACACAAATTATATAAACAATACCACACAACACCTGAATTCAATTTATACTACAAAAAATACACTAGCATATTAAATAAGGTAATAAGACTAGCAAAGAAAATGCATAATAATAATTTTTTTTCCCAATCATCTAATAAAAACAGGGCTATGTGGTCCGTGATAAAGAAAGAAAAAAAGAAAGAAAGAAAGAAAGAAAGAAAGAAAGAAACTGGAAAATCTGCTAAAATACAAAGGAACATTACACTGACCAGAAATAATAAAGTGATTAATAATCCAGAGGAAATAGCAAACACTTTTAATGACTATTTTCTGGAAATTCCACAAAAATTATTAAATAAATCACAGGTAAATACACTAAATTCTAATAATAAAATGAATATATGCAGAGATTCTTTATTTATAAATCATGTCACAAGTGAAGAGGTAAGAATAGTTATAAAAGAGCTAAAAAATAAATCCTGTGCTGGCATTGATGGCATCCCTGATGCAATTTTAAAGAAATGTGCAGAAAATATAATAAATCCACTTACGCACTTAATAAATAGTTCAATTCTCTCAGGAACTTACCCGGATATTTTGAAGTTATCAAAAGTAATTCCAGTGCACAAAAACGGTTCAAAAGATGAATTAGATAACTATCGTCCTATTACCTTACCAACTGGTATTGCAAAAATTGTGGAAAAAATTATGTATAAGAGACTGATAAGTTTCATAGAAAAATAAATATTATCAAACTCACAACATGGATTCAGAACGGGAAAATCTACACAGACAGCAATTTACGAATGTAGTAATTGTATACTGAAATTAATTGACAATAAGGAACATGTAACTGGCCTATTCTTGGATTTATCGAAAGCATTTGATGTTGTTGACCATAAAATCCTCCTTACCAAACTAAATCAATATGGTATTAGAGGTCTAGCTAATAAATGGATAGAGTCTTACTTAACAAGGCGTAAACAAATAGTAAGCTTGAGACACAAGGATGATGGAACCAAATTACTTAATGAAACATTGTCCAATGAGGGAATTATTGAATTTGGAGTACCCCAGGGATCGGTTTTGGGCCCACTACTCTTTCTTCTATATATCAACGATATGACACAGAACGTTCATTCACATAAGGAAATTTTGTTTGCGGACGATACAACACTCGTAATAAAAGGTGAAACTAAACAGGTCATACAGCACCGTTACAGGAGAGTTAACCAAATGGTCACAAGATAATCGCCTCATAATAAACTATAAAAAACAGTATGTCTAAATTTCCACACTATACAGAATAGGAATCCTGCGAAGCCCAATATAACGTTAAATGGTCATCAAATAGAAAATAAATCAGAAACAAAGTTTTTAGGACTATGGATACAACAAGACTTGAAATGGAATAAACATATATAATATCTGAATACTAAACTGAACTCGATGTGCTTTGCGTTACGTATTTTGAAAACCTGCACTAGCATGCACACATTAAGAAATACTTATTTTGCTTATTTCCATTCATACTTAAGATATGGGATCATATTTTGGGGTATGTCGCCAGATGTACTAAGCATGTTTAGGATACAAAAGAGGGCGATTAGAATTATGGCAAATGTAAACTCTAGAGAATCATGTAGACCTCTGTTTAAAGATTTAAACATTCTCCCACTGCCCTGCATATATATCTTTGAAAGTATTATGTTTTTAAAAAGAATTTAATGAATAAAGATGTTTTTCTTAAAACAAACAATGATGTTCATAGGCATAACACAAGACAGAATCAAAACATTCATATTTCACACACACACAAGCATATATCAAAAAGGAATTTTTCACACTGGAGTTAAATTATACAATAAACTACCCCAGTATATAAAACTTGCCCCAAAAATAAAAACGTTTGATAGAATGTTGAAAGCTTATCTGCAGTGCCATTGTTTTTACTCAGAAGTTGAATATCTTAGCGTATAGGAGCGATGAAATCTATAATTATATTTTACTTTTTTAATTTAATTGTAATTCCTAGCTGTATGTTGTTGTATTTATAGAATTAAGTTTTCATATTATGATAATAGAGTGAGGTGCAAATAGTTGTGCAATAAGATTGTATCTATTAAGATTTGCTATTATAGTAAGTTATAAATAGTTATAATACTAGTAATATATACCTGTTAGTTCTTTTATTTTATAGATGTAAATTCTGACGTGTCCTATATCAAAAATGTATTGAATACATGTATTTGATCAAATGGAATTAATAAAAATTAATAATAAATCTATCTACGGTATTGAAGTTTTATTGTAAAAATGTTTAAGTAACAAATTCACAGAAGCGTGCAATTGCAGTTGAGACAAGGGAACAATCTTTATGTCCTTCCTGGTTCCAGTAAAGGAAGTTACGCATTTCGGCCAGCCAGAATGTACACCAGATCAAAACCCTACTGAGTGGAAATTACGAAAGACTGCCATTAGCGTTTCTTTCATCTAAGAATGTAAACACTCCTGCAGTGAGATATGGCAGAACTAATGAACGGAAGGCACTTGAGGAGTACTGTTTATTAAACGAATGCCGTGTGGTTCAACTCGGGTTGTTTATAAAAGAACTGCAACCATGGTTATGTTGCAGTCCAGATGGGATAGTGGTAGGTCAGGATTTTGTTAATCTTCTCGAGATTAAGTGCCCTTATTCATGTCGAGAAAAACCCATAGTTGATGACAAAAAGTGCAATGTCCCGTATTTTGATATAACTACTGATGGTAACGTAAAGCTGAAGGAAACACGTTTATTATACTCAGGTACAGGTATCAATGTACATTCTGAACCTTCACAACTGTGACTTGTTCATATATTCTCCAAAGGGAAGTGTTAAAGTGAACATTTCTAGAAATTATGACTTCCTTACCAGTACTATTCCTTCAGTAGAGAAATTTTATTTTGAACATTACCTTCCTGTAATATTTAAAGATGCTACTGTGAATGCACCGTAACTATACTCAAGTGTGAATTATTACTAATCGGATAATGGCTGATGTACGAATTGTATTTCCCAATGCTGAGAATTAAACTTGAAAATTTTAATTTATTATGTTGATAACATAATTAAAAATCAAATTATTTTGCTGTTACAAATTCCATTACGGTATCGAATTTTCTGACAATTATTTGCAAAAATCTTTAGTAAGCTTAACTAAAAATAGTTAGTCTTGTGATATGATTATTGGAGGACTGAAGTTTACCAAGACTCCTAGGATGTGAACAAATTTGTCTATATGAGGAAGTAAATCCATAGTGAGTTTGTTGCTTAATATTTTATAAATTGTCATTCTCTGAATAGCTCTTTCAACATGAATTCTTAGTGACGCAATATCGTATGTTGTTTCAATTTCTTCAGCTGAAAACTGAGGATTAAATGCAAAAGGTGGCATTACCATTACAGCATTTCTGTTCACAATACCAGTTCTTATCTGTGGGAATCCTTTGTCACACATAACTATATCCCCTGGCTGAATAAAGTTTAATATACCGGAATTAACTGTGATGTAGCTGTCAGTCGCTCTTCCACCATAGCATTTGGATATAAAAGAAATGTAACCTGATGGAGTAATGGCAACAAGAAATTTGACTGTAAATGAATTCTTATAATGAGAAAACATTAAAATTCTTTGACGAACACTGTTAGGTCTTTCACAGGGCACTTCACTGCAATCAATAATGCACGTGCAATTTTCGTAGTGGTTTTTAAAAGCATTAGGCATTGTGCTTTTGATAGAATATCGTTGTGGCCAGAAAATCCACTTCTTTGTTTTCTCAAAAATATGATTGAGAGCGAATTTAAAAGTAGCAGATGCTGTAGTCCTATGGCAGTTAAAAATTACGCCTGGAGCTGCGAAACTAATACCGAGTTTACATTTCATTAGCAGTAGAAGCAGCATGTTTTCTTTAGTAAATGTACAGTTATGATGAACAGAGGGTAACAAGGATAACAGGATATGAAACACTGCAAATTTAACACCTGCTATTTCAAGAAGATGCTGTTCCTTGCCTTTCACTGACCTGTATCCATTAAATGTACGTTTGGTGTCCACGAAGTCCACGTGAACGCCACAATCTCTCTTAAAACAAGTGTCGGTGGTCGTCTGTTTATTCACTCGAGGCAATGGCAAATTTGTTTGAACTTCCGTTTCACAATTATTTTTCAGAGCAGAAAATAACACGCTCACACTGGTGTTGTTCCCATCGGTGGTCATTACTTCAGTCTGCGTGCTTGCATCACTGTATAATTTCGGAAAATCTTCCGTGGTACTAGTTTCAACGTTTTTATTTTCATGTCTTAATTTTCGCCTCTTGTATCTAGACGTTGCTCGGTGCTCCTCTTCTTGCTGACGTTCGATAGAAACAAGCAGTTTTATAAACAATCTCGGTACATAATCAGGACTGTCAGGATCTCTCGAAGGCATTCCATTCACAAAATCCCGACTACAAACACGCGAATTATTCGTGGGTTCCCATGGTTTACCATCACTAGTTCCTGGTGTCAGTGCCGCAATCCAGGCATTTCTCCTAGTTTCATGCTGCTTTTTATTCGGAAACACCAAAAACTTAGTTCCAGGAGGACAGTTAATATACGAGAAGTTGCAACCAACCACAGAACAATTTTTTCTACTGTTTCGAGAACCTTTTCGCATGCCGAAGATGAATCAAGCATATACAAGACCATTCAACACAGGCACAGACACTCGACTGCGATTCCCCCTGACTGTTTAAGTGACTTGCTGCCAGAGCGTAGCACCCATCATGCGCACGAGGTCTATTGCAATTAATGTTGTTCCCATTCAACACTTCCAGCTTTATTTCATGCTATGATGGTACGACCGGTCCTAGATCACCATTCACATGCCAGAAACTGAGCTAAGCGTAACTGAATGTGCAGTCGCTGGTACCGATATTTCTATGTTTTAAAATTTGTAATTTTAGCCGCTACTAACGGTGAAAGCTATGCGTACCAAGGGACCTGACTCTTTGGAGTTCGAACATCACCATCGATAAGCTTTCAAATGGTTTTCCAGATTTTAATATACAGGTACTTTCCTCCCAACTCTATGCGCAGTTTCATTCACCTTCATTATCTCTCGTTAACTTCTCTGATGAGGTTGCTGTCAAGAAAGAAATCTGGCCATAAAAACAAAACATCCACCTCATCCCTAATGCCCCAGAATGTGAAAAATACACAGTAGACAAGGTTAGTGTAGTCTAATATGACTACAACACATCCAGAGGAAGACTGGCAAAATGTAGAATCATCAAAATACTCCAGGATGACAAACTGCCTAAATCTGAAAGAAATGAAGATGTCTCATACCTAACCAGCCTAAGGACTGACGGGGTAATGATAGGAGGACTTGGTCACAGCTTACAGTATCACCAACACATCCTGTTGAAGTTGCAAATGGAAGTAGTTATGTCAATGTAACCGAGGCAACTTAATGTGACTGTAGATTGTGATTAACTTAAGTGAATTGGCTGCTTGCCATTAGTTCAAAAATCCCCATGTTATAACGTATATCACGTCATGAATTACTTTGATGTTAGGAAACATAATCCTAGCATTTAAGTTACCGGTAGTTCAAAGCTACATCCCTTAGGAAGTATTTCACTATGGAACAGCTTGAAAGACCATCAGTAAATATTAACTCGATCATTGTAACAGTTTCACAAAGACTTGTCCAGTTCTAGCCTAGCACAGTATATAAAATGCTCCAATATTAACCATAGGCTAATTGTGAAATATCCATTGAAAATTATTAGTTTTACTAACATATAGGCTAGTATATGATTTGCCGGATTTATTTTTATCCTAATACAGTTCTAGGAAGTTAAATACAGTAGAAAAACAATGCTGTGTAGCCTATTCTATGCACCTATCCAACAGGAGTATCAACGCAACAGTTATTCCCTAAGGAGAGTCGAGAGGTTAGGAACTGTAATACAACTCATAGTTGAACCACAGAGAAAGCCTACAAGCTGTCTCACCAAAGGTGAAAGTAACTTACTATTAAAGAGAAAAGACTCATGTAACCTAGGCCTAAACAAGCTGTAATATATTAAAGAAAAAACATGGGGAAACATGATGGCATAAGTTTTATAGGCTATTTGTAATAAAGAATCCTTCAGTTATAGGCTACAAGAAACCACAGATACAACTACACTGTGCAATTATGCATTGTAACTAGCACATGCCTCATAAAAATACATAGAATTAAGTTAATACTGTAAGAAAGCGGTCGCTTAAAATCATAGCGATTTTCATAGAAAATTATGATAATTTACCGTTTAATATGGATGGAAACTCCAAATGCACAGTGTTTGGAATTTAAAATGATGTAAGCCCCGCCCCCTCGAAATAACTTAAAAAAACACCGTGACTCTAGAAACAAACTAAATGCTGCAAACATAAACCGTAAATAAAAACTGATGGAATCACACTGACAGATTTTAGAACTGTCAGTCGTGTGCTTAAATCACTACAAGAATAACATGTGACATAACCTTAACCTAGAATCAGCGTTATCATGCAATTATTGCAAGAAGATAACAACACCTTACTCCCTACAAAATATAAATTAATTCATAACGTACCTTTAATATTAGAGTGGAATTAGTCATCAACTGTTGTATCACCACCAAAATGTCGATAAGATATGAGTTTAAAATCTCGTCCTGCGAGGCGAATCGTCAAATTCGTTCGAATGTTCGAAATTCGAAGAGCTTTCCGCTTTCAATTAGTAGTTAAGAGTGTCAGGTTAATCACATTCACACCTCTAATAGCCAACCCGAGATATAAGTAGTTAAAATAAGGTTAAAGAACTGCACAATAAACAAAACATAACCCTACACATTTAACTTCTTACGGAAACGTCAGCGGTCGCCATATCTTCTTCTTCCTCTTGGTACGCTAGTGGGCATAGTAAACTCTTTATCCAATTGCTTCTGCGCAGTGGTATGTATCATTGGGTAACCGTCGACTACCGATTGAAAGCGTAATAAGACCAGTAAGTAGCGGGGAATCTCAAACAAGAGTATGACGCAACGCGGAGAGATACATATGAGGAAAACATAGGAAGTAGAGACGAGGACACAAATGGTATTAACTCTTCACACCGAAGCGACCCACCTTGGTGACTCGCTACACATACACACACATGACCGGGTCACAAATATGGATATGGGAAAGGATTACCCTTTCAAATCTTTAAATTAATATTGTCGAAAAATGCTACTATGCTACTAACCAGTGGAATTGTAGGCGTATGTACCAATGTGGCCACATTTAAAGGAAGTGCATAGCCTAAATCGTATAAAGCTCTCAACATTAAAGCACGTTGATGGTCGTATAGTGGACATTGAAATAGAATATGATTTAAGGAACCCTCCATTTGTAAACACGAACATAGAGGATCATCACGTCGTTTTATGCGGAATAAATACACTGGCGTTAATGCCTGGTTAAAACGTAGACGAATGATTGTAATGATATGTCGTCGTGTGTATTTCCCTCCCTGAAACCATGGTTTGTTTAAAATAGTCGGTTGTAACCCAAAATAGTGTTTGGCCTTAATTCTGGCGTAATTAGTCCACGTGACTTGACAGTCCTCCTGTATCGTCGAACTAATTATAGAACGCAGATCTGACATTGGTATGGCGATGTTGTAAGTTTTCCCGTGTCCCTTCGCTGCATCTTTGGCAAGGTTATCCGCTATTTCGTTTCCCTCAATGTGAGAATGGCCGGGTACCCACATGATACTGACTTCAAAACCCTCCGTATGTAAAGTGTACAATTGTTGCACTAACTGACATAAAAACCAGTTGTCGGCCTCTCTAACATTTTGAAGTGCTTGCAGTACACTCATTGAATCAGTACAAATTAAAGCATGACGAATGGCATGTTTTTTTATATAAAGACACGTCTGACGTATGGCAAAAATTTCGGCAGTAAATATCGAGACGTCAGGGGGTAAAGTATACTGAAAGGAGATTTGTAAGTACGGAGCACAGAAGGCTGCTCCCACACGCGCAGGGTTAACCATTTTAGAACCATCTGTGTAAAAAAAAGATGCAGGAGGTCAAAGGATTCGTTATTTCTCGAAAAAATACGGGGAATGATTACAGGATGATGTTGAAACGTCTGATAGACTTGGGGTAAGGAGTTCTGAAGAATAAGAGGTTGAAAGTACGTTTCAGCATACGGAATAGTGTATATCGGTAACTGCATGCCTTTTAATATATTATGGCGGTACGGTTGAAGCATGGAATATGCGGTTAGTAACGCAGGATGAGAAACGGTGGGCAATAATCGACGCGTATAATATTCGTCTAATAGTTGTAATTTAGGGACGATAGGTGATGTTATCATCATTTTTCGTAGCAGGTACATACATGCAAGATATCTACGCCGATGCTAAAGTGACATTTCTCCGGTTTCAACTAACAGGGCTCCTGTGGGGGTTGATTGAAGCGCACCTATAAGTATACGCAAGGCAGAAAACTGGATTCTATCTAACCGAAGGAGCCTAATGCTGGGCATTGAATTAAAAAAAAGGAATTGTAATCCAGTACAGAACGGATGATGTTACGATAAACCGTTAATAATGATTCTGGGTCCGCCCCCCAATTGCGTCTAGTGAGTGACTCTAGAACATTAATTTTACTGGCGAGATGACTCTGAAGGTATTGCGTATGTCTCTCCCATTGCATTTTCCTGTCAATATGAATCCCTAAATATTTTACACTTGTCACCACCGGAATGAGACCTTGGCGGTATAATATAGGAGAACTGTCGTAAATTCGTTTGTGCGTAAAAAGCATCGCAGCGTTTTTTCCTACAGATGTTTCAAATCCGTATTGATGTAGTCAATCATGAGCATGAGATAAGGCGTGGTATATATCTCTTCGACATGAGGAAAACTCTTCTCGAGTGCAATATATTACAATGTCATCCGCATATTGAAGAATGCGAACGTGCGGTAATATGACTGTTTCTAAAGTACGGGTGTAAATTAAGTATAAAAGCCCGCTTAGAACGTCGCCTTGTGGAACACCATAAGAAGTATGTCGAGAATCAAAGACACCGTCTGGGGAGTTTAACGTAATATGACGATGACATAGCATATTATGTATTAAGCACCCGAAGGGAAGGGGAAAATTTAGATCCCTTAGAAGTTGAATAAGAAGATATGGATCAACAGAATCATATGCATTTTTGAGGTCAAGGAACACAGCTGCTGTGTGTATTTTCTTTCCTTTTGCTAGTAGTAAATCAGTAAGGAATATATTTATGGGGTCAGATGTACCAAGATTTTTTCTAAATGCAAATTGGGTTTATGGAAACAGGTTATAATATTCTAGGCACCATTGAAGCCGTCGGAGAAGAATATGTTGGAAATTTTTTCGGAAACAAGATCCAAGTTGAATACCACGATAACTACTCGGTAATCAAGCATCTTTCATGGGTTTAAGAATCGGGACAGTTTGAAAAACATTCCAATCCTCCGGGAAGGTCCCTGTGCATAAGATGGAATTATATAGTTGAAGAATGATACTCTGAGCGTTTACTGGAAATCGAGCCATCATTTTATAAGTCACTCCATCAATCCCTGGGCTGGATGATTTTTTGTGACGAAATGTGTGGCTTAATTCGCTACTTGTAATAGGCTGCATTAAACTGGAAAAACGTTGCAGGGAACCAGATGTACAAGATGTAGGCAAGCGAATAACTATTTCTGGTGTCCAAGTATGATACAGGTCATGGTATCCCTGTGCCGAAAGTTGGGAGGGAGATGAGATAGTACGATTATTAGAGAAATGTTTAATCGCCGTCCAAATACTGTTTAGGGACGTAGTACTGCTTAATTGGGTAGTATATAATTTCCACGCTTCCCGTCTTTTATCGTTAAATACACGTTGTATTTGCGCGGTGAGACTTTTGTATCGCAAATAAGATGTTGGAGAGCCATAATGTCGAAAAGCTTTTAAACTCGCCTTGCGCCGTCTTACCAGCTGTCCGCATTCTTGATCCCACCATGAGGGTAAGGCGCCACGATTATTTGGAGGACCTGTCGTTGGAATTAAAGGGTGATATATATTAAGATAGGCTCGGATATTCTCTAATAAAATATGCTGTGTATGCTGTGAAAGTCTATCCTCTAAAAATCGGGAAAACAACTCATAATCAAAAAATTGTAAATTTCGCTTTACCTTAGATAATTTTTTGGGGATATGTCGGGTACGCGAGACGTCATAGTCGATTATAATTGGATAATGATCGCTTTGATGCGTATCCTGCACGGTCTTCCATGTCATCTTATGAGATAAGTCTAAAGTAGTGATACTCAAATCCACCGCACTTTGGGGACTATTTGGTGGGGTAATGCGCGTGGGTGATCCATCGTTTAAGAGATGTAGGTGTAAATCCTGTATAACTGCAGCGATGTGACGTCCTTTTGGATTAATGCGACCACTGCCCCACAAGGCGTGATGTGCATTAAAATCCCCCACGGTAATATGTTTAGGAAATTGTTTTATGAACCGTTAATATGCCTGCCATTGCCGACGGAAACCTTGTATACCCGGGGGACAATAAATATGACTTACATGTAGATCTTGTACAAGGAATGTGTGATGATGAGTATGAGGAATATAGAATTGAGTAGAGAGAGGAGTGTATCGTAGGGTCTTTTTGAATAGCGTCATTATGCCACGATATCCTGGACCATCCTGACGTTCGACCAGGTAGTTGGGAATCGAAAATCTATACGAGGCACGAAGCCATGTTTCCTGTAGGAATATGATATCCGGATCATACTCCTGGATTAAAAGCAATAATTCATGCTTCTTATTTAAAATACTACGGCAATTCCACTGGAGGAGTAACATGTAGCACGCATCTAAATTAGGCCACTGCAGGACTACTACTTACTAGGGTATTATATTTTGTGGTAGGAGGATTGGGAAGTAATGGAACTATTTTGTCCAATAATTGTTTCACATAAAAGCTCCATTGAGCGTTGTGCCCTAATAATTCTTGTAATTTCAGGAAATCTTCAATGATGTCATGGGACGGATCTCGTGAAGTGCCAGGTGTTTGAGAAGACGGTTTCTTCGAAATTTCCTCACCCATTGTGGCGGGTTGCAAAGCCACCGCTACACCACTACCAGATGGTTGCTTTAAGATATCGAGATAGGCCCGTCGGTCGTAACCTATGGGATTCACCACTTTCGGCTTTGGGTACACTAGTTCTGTATATTTTGGTTTTCTCGGCGGATCTTCTCTACGCGTATTATGAGACTGTTCTAAGGTTGGAAATTGTTGCGGGAGTGTAAGAGGATTAAACGGTACATTGTAGTTAGCCGTAATAACTTCGTGGTACGATTTATTTTCGGTACACATTTGACGTTTTATGGACTTTTGTTTCTCCAATTCGGGGCAGCGTGCGGCGCCTGCCGGATGATTATCACCACAATTAGCACATTTGAACAGAGTCTCCTTACATGTTTCCGTTGTGTGTCCTTGCGCACAGTTACCGCAAACTGGGGCACGAGCCCGGCAGTGTAGTTTCACATGTCCGTATCGTTGACAGTTCAAACATCTAATGGGGGGGAAATATGAATAATGTTACCTCTAGGAGCACATTAAAAATAGATACGTAATCAGGTAGCCGTTGTGTTTTTAAAAAAATTTCACTGTTCCTGTAGGAAGGGATTCTAACTTGTCATTGATGATCTTTTTCCGAAAAAAAAAAACCAAAACGCTGGACTCGCACAATTGGGACAGGCGAATCAATATATTTTAGGATTTCATCGTGCGTTAAGGATGTGCCCACGCCCCTAATTAGCCCAACACGTTGGACGTTAGCGGACGGGACAAATGCGACCAAGTGCTTAGCTGGTAATAAGGGATTTTGTACGAAGGAGTTAGCTTCTATGGCCTTGTGAAATTGTACCTGAACACGATTGCGTCCTTTGCGTTGAATATTCTTTATACCCACGATCTTATTTTCGAAAAAGAGCTTTCCTAATGCCATCGGATGTAAATTGCCAATATGTTGATCCTCCTCACCTTGCACAAACACCGTGTACGGCCCTGTGTGATGGTCATAATATCGATTGTCATTTGACAATGGCTGTCGATTAGTAATAATTGGAGATGTTTCAGAAATGGAAGTTGTAGGAGTTGATACTAGCTCAACCTCCGACACTACAAGCATACTTTCAACGGACGCTACACCCTCGTATTCCACGTGTTCAAAGTCGTCCGGTGGTCGCCCCATCTGACTACCACCACTTTCGGACGACATGTTGAATAGTTATCCCCTATAAAGGAGGGGAGTACTAACCTGATTAAACACTAACGAGAACTAACACACTAAACAAATAACAGGCCACAAACCCGACGTCCACACAACACTCAAAAGCACGTTCCCTACACCCGATACCACTCACTGCACAGATGCACACCGTATGGAGGTTGGGATACGAATGACCGTCGCCATATCAATGAATAGAGGAAGTCGTTCTGTCATTCGGTGTACACAAACGTTTGTACTATTAGATCTATTAGTTTTTGAACTAAAAGAAAATAGCACATTAAAATAAAATCTTTAGTTTAAATTTCTACTGTACATTACTACGAAGCAATAATGTACTCAATTAGATTGTTATATGACGCCAATTGTGTTTCCACAAATCGCAAATTCAATTTTCTGCCATCTACAGGAATGTGTTTGAACTAAAACAAAACGTGCCGGTATACAAATTTTAGCAGTTTGGGTAGTGGAGATTGAATATTATTTAGGCTACATTTGCATTCAAATGACTAAATCAAAGAATTCATTAGATCCCAAAATCGTTCAAATGCCTTTCATATGTCTCATTACGGGTGAATTCTTGGACTATTGCATCGCACAGTAGTATGTAGCTAGTTATTGAGGTTTTAAGGGGCAGAACAGCAAGGTCATTTGCCCCTATTGCACATTAGGCCTACAATACATCACATAGAAATGAAATTGTTCCTTTACGCTTTCTTTTCGTGAATGGGGTTAATATTTCGTTCGTCCTTTTCCCGAATATAGGCCTATGGATTACGCCAGTAAGTTACTTTCATTATGTAGCCCGATGCGATAGCCTACCGTCTTCAGATACACACGTCTCGTTTCACAAGGATAACTGGACTGCTACTGTAGGTACCGTAACGAAATAAATCCGTGAAATCGGACAGATACTACGTTTTCGATTTTCCGGAAACGTCGTATTAGTGATTAGGTATCGACAATAATGCGTTTCAGTCGGTCAACACGATTGTATCAAAACATTACTTTTTTCAGGTTTAGAGAAACACCCTTTACAATTGAGTACAATCGTGTTGACCGATTGAAAAGCATTAATTTCGATTTCTAAGGAAACACTTCCAACAAGATAATACGTGATTAGGTACAATAGAAATAAGTCTTAGTAGTAAACAGAATCGATAAAGTTTATCCTGCCCAGGGGCTCACAACTTGTGGGATGGGCCTCAGCCAGACATTCCGTTTTACCCGGAACAATTCCGTTTCTTCTTGTTTTGTTCCGCGTTCCGTTTTCATCATTAACGGAACGCCAAATATTCCGTTTTTTGGTTAATTTGATAATATATTCAATTCCGCACCAATTTTCAAATGTCCCGCTTCAGAATTGATTGTAATATCTAGCTTGATTTCTGGTGATACAGGTGCAAGTTTGAAAGAGAAAATGATTTCTATGTCTGCGTCAGATAGATGGGTACATGTTATAGATTTATTAGGCGCAACAAAATTAAGGAAGTTAATACTCAGCATTTTCCCCTCCAATGCTTTTACGGAGAGAGATTTTTCTGTCATGAATATCAAATGAAGAGATGATAGAAACAGAAGCTCCATTAGTTTGATAAAACATGAATTGTTCACATAATTATTACAATTATGACGAAAATTGTAGTGAATTTTATCAGGAGGTACTTCTTCTTCTTATGACGCCGTTTCCCTCCGAAGGTTGGCGATCCAATTGATTATGATTACATGCGAAACGGCAGCACGGAAGATTTCTATCGACGTATGTCCATACCACCGTCGCAAGTCTTTCATCCAGGAATTTCTCCCTCTTCCCACAGATCCTTTCCCATCAATTTTCCCTCGAATGATCAGCCGGAGAAGTTCATATCGTTCGCCTCTCATGATGTGCCCGAGGTAGCTGAGCTTACGCTCCTTGATGGTTGTGAGGAGCTCTTTCTTCTTGTTCAAGATGTTGAGGACCTCTTCATTTGTTTTCCTTTCTACCCAAGATATTCGGAGTATTCTTCTGTATAAGTACATCTCAAAAGATTCAATCCGCTTCTCCAGTAATGGGCTGAGCGTTCACCCTTTGAAACCATACAAATGGACAGGAAAAACAAAGCAATGTAACATTCGAACTCGGAGCTGAAGGTTGAGTTCCCGGCTGAAGAATAAGGTCCTCATGGTACTGATCTTATTTTTTGCTTCTCCAAACCTGGATAAGAATTCAATCTTTGAATCACAATGCAGGTTCACTAAAGTTCCAAGATATTTGATGGAAGATACTTGTTGGACGATGGTGTTGTTGATGCGAAGGGAGACCTGTTTTGCTGCTTTCGAGAATACTATCAGCTTGGTCATGTTAATATTCAAGGATAAACCATAGATTTCACTGGTCCTCACGATATTGTTTATAATAAATTGAAGATCACTAAGATTGCTGGCTAGCACAATCGTGTCATCTGCAAATCGATTGTTATTAATGTTATTAACATCCTCAATAGCCTCTCCGAACACAGCTTCAGAGTAGATGTTAAAAAGGAGTGGGGACAGGACACATCCCTGGCGGACACCTCTTCGTATAGCTATGTCCTCAGTAGTAGTTCCTTCTATTTTGACCTCTGTCGTTTGATTCCGGTACAGGTGGGTAATTATACGAAGATCACTAACATCTACACCACTCATCATCATCATCCTCTTGTACAGTTTCCAGCCCCAGGCTGGGTCTGTTTGGAACATAAGCCTCGCCACTTAGTTCTTTCTTCCCACCACCTCTCCGCTGTCACTCTGGTCCAGTCTTCGCCCCTCTTCTTGACACATTCCTCCACTCCTTTCAGCCATCTATCTCTTGGTCTTCCCCTTGGTTGTTCCTTCTGCATCTGCATCTCATGTATCCTCTTGGGAATCTTCTTCTCATCCGTTCTCTTTAAGTGTCCATACCACCTCAGTCTTGATGTCTCAATCCTACCTTGCAAGGGCTCTTCTTTCACCATTTCCCTGACCTTTTCATTCCTCACCCTGTCTCTTCTTGTTACTCCGATCCTACTTCGCAGGAACTTCATTTCACCTGACTGTATTCTGCTTATGTCTCTTTTCTTCATTGTCCACGTTTCTGAAGCATAGGTCAGTATCGGGATATAGTAGCTTCTGTATAACACTTCCTTGCTTTTTTGTGGGACATCTTTATTCCACACTAAGCTCCTAATGCTTCTCAGAAATGCTTCTGCCTGTCTGCCACGTTCCGTAATCTCTTTGTCATTTCTCCCATTTTCCTCCACTATACTTCCCAAGTACTTGAGACTTTCCACCTTCTTCAGCTTCTTCAGCTGTCCACCTCCAAGTGTTATCCCACTCATTGGTCTGTCCTTTTTCCCAGTCGTTAACAGGATCTCTCATTTACTGGTGTTGAACTTCCATCCGTACTCTCCCACTGTTTCTTCCCAAGCCTTCAGTTGCTCCTGAATTTCCTCCTGCTTGTTTCCCCAGACCATGAGATCATCTGCAAACACCATTGCTTTCATCTTATCTTCCCCTATCTTTCCTGCTATCCGTGTCATTACCTCGTCCATAACCACAATAAAGAGAAGGGGTGACAGCGCACTACCCTGTTTCAGGCCACTCATTTGTCTGAACCAGTCTGTTCTTTCCCCTCCAACTTTCACACAACTCACACTTCCACAATACATCTCCTTCACTCTGCCTACAGTCTCTTTTTCCACTCCTATGTTTTCCATTGCTTTCCAAACCTTCTCCCTACACACACTATCATAGGCCTTTTCGATGTCCAGGAAGGCCATCAAAAGATCCTCTCCAAATTCGTAGTGGTGTTCCTGGAGCTGTCTCACTGAAAATATGAGATCCACTGTTGATCTCCCAGGTCTGAATCCATACTGCTCCTCTCTCAATTTTCTCTCCACTTTGGCTCGTATTCTACTTTCTAATATCTTTTCATACATCTTGGCACAGTGAGGTATGAGTGTGACTCCCCTGTAATTTCTGTACTCCTTTCTGCTTCCTTTCTTAAATATTGGGACAATTAATCCTTTCTTCCAATCTTCTGGGGTCTTCTTCTCCTTCCATATCACCCTCATCACACGGTACAGCCACTGTTTCCCAACCTCCCCTGCTGCCTTCACCATTTCAACACTCACTTCATCCACACCTGGTGCCCTTCCTCCTTTCATCTTATCTATAGCCATTTCCAGTTCTCTCCGTCAGGTCCTTTTCCATTCCTGTGTTGTCTTCTCCATCTTCCAATACATTTTCTTCCTCCCTATGACCATTTGGATTCAGCAAATCCTCAAAGTACTCTTTCCACACTGTCTTGAGTGCCTCTTTGTTGTGTACCTCATTTCCGTTTTTGTCCATCATTGCCACAACCTCTCGCACACCTCTTCTCTTACTTTTGACCATCCCATAAAGTACTTTCTTATTTCCTCTGCTGTCTTCCTCCATCATCTCTGTCCACTTTACCATTCACTTCTTCCTCTCCTCTGCGACAATCTTGTTTGCTTCTTTCTTCTTTATCTTATAATCTTCCCTTGTCAGATCAGTTCTTTCCTGGAACCACACTCTGAAAGCCTTGTTCTTCCTTCCCACAGCTTCTTTTACTCTCTCATTCCACCATGGTGTCTCTTTACACCGCTTTCTGTTGCTTGTTCTTCCACATACTGCCACTGCAGCTTCCACCATTGTGTTTATGAATTGCTTCCATTCCTCTTCCCCTGTTTTAGGATTGTCTGTTGGCATCCTTTCCCTTATTATCTTCTGGAATTCATCCTTGACTTCCTTTTCCTTGAGTTTCCATACTTTGATTCTCCTTTCCTGGTACTCTGTCCTCTTGCTATCCTTAACAACTCCCAGGTTCGTTACAAGTATTCTGTGGTCGCTATCTAAGGCCTCTGATGGTATTACCTTCATATCTCTGACACTTCTCTTCATTTCCCAGTCGTACAGCATGTAATCTACCAAAGATTTCTTTGTTAAATCACTGCTGTACCACGTTACCTTGTGGCTTTCTTTCTTCCGGAACCAGGAGTTGCCTACCACTAAACCGTTTCTCTTGCAAAAATCCAGCAACTTTCTCCCTTCTTCATTCCTGCTACCCCATCCTTCTGCTCCCAATACATTTTCATATCCTTGCCTTTCACTTCCTACATGTGCATTCAAATCTCCCATGACAATGATGCTCTGCCCATTCAACTGCTGTTGTAGCTCCTCCTCAAAGTCTTCCTTCTCTTGAGCTGTACATCCAACTTGAGGGGCATATACCTGGGCTATCTCCAGGCTTCTTCCCTTTACAGTTACTCTGATCTTCATGATCCTGTCACTTATTCCCTTTACCTCTTCCTTCATTCCATCTCTCACAACTACTCCTACTCCGCTGCTCCTTCCTTCACTGTTCCCACTCCAGTACAACCGGTTCCCTTTCCTCAGTTCTCTGCGACCTTCTCCTTTCCATCTTGTTTCTGCCAAGCCCAGTACATCCAGTTGTCTTCTCTCCATCACATCTACAATCTCCTCCAATTTCCTGTCAGTGCCTGTATGTTTAATGTCCCAACTCTTAGACCATTAGCATATCCGTGTCGTCGTCGTTTGCATCCGTCCTTTCCGAGGCCTGTTCCTGGTTTGAAAGCAAATATGATATCCACTACTGGCTTGCTAGGCCTATCGTAGCTTCACCAGAGCCCCGAAGCCGTCACTTTTCAGGGTTCCCATAGAGCCTTCACAGCTACCGTAGCGGTCCCGGGGCACACAAAGTCCCCACTGTACTTCACCCCTACAGGCAATCTCCTACTTCATGCCGTTGCCCGTCTCCCACCACGTGGAGGAGGGGTTGGACTTGTGGGAGACCATCTACACCCCTAGATTTTAAAATCTCAACAAGTTTTACATGAGATACTCAATCAAACGCTTTTGGGTAGTCGATAGAGCAAGAGTGCACATCTACATTCATATCTAGGCATTTCTGGGTCAAAACATTCACGGAGAAAAGAGCCTCGCGAGTACCCAGTCCATTCCTAAAGCCAAACTGAGTATGACCAATATAGCGTTTGCATTTAAGGTAGATTCGAGTGTGGATGATACGCAGAAATACCTTTAGCACATGGGACATTAGGCTGATCATACGATAATCATCACAATGTGATGCACTAGCCTTTTTAGGTATGGTCACAAAAGAAGATCTTAGCCAGTCAGATGGAATTCTACCAGATGTATATATTACGTTGAATAATACAGTTAGCATCTCTAGTCCTCTGCCATGGCCTTCAGCAATAAGTTTTAGAGTTTCTGCATGAATCTTGTCCGGACCTACAGCTTTTCCATTCTTTTGGAGTTTGATTGCATACAGCACTTCCTTTTGGCTTATACTTGGACTTGCTTCGCTGCATTCACCAATACAAGGAGGTTTATCTGGCCTTACATCGCTAAATAGGTTTTCTTGGTATTTGACTTTATTAACATGTTTCACTGTCGCCCATAAGTCCAACCCCTCTTCCACGTCGTGGGAGACGGGCAACGGCACAAAGTAGGGGATCGCCTGTAGGGGTGAAGTACAGTGGGGACTTCGTGTGCCCCGGGACCGTTACGGTAGCTGTGAAGGTCCTACAGGAACCCCGAAGAGTGACGACTAACGGGGCTCTGGTGAAGCTACGATAGGCCCAGCAAGCCAGTAGTGGAGGAAACCAAATGCTTTCCAAAATGGAACGAGCCTCGGACATGATGTATATAATAGACGACGACACGGCTGGACACACGGACTAAGATTTGGAACTTTAAACCTAAGAAGGCTGACGGGGAAGGTGGAGGAGATAGTGGATATAATGGAAAGAGGTGGTATCAAAATAGGACGGTAGAGACAAGGGAAGAGTACCAGGACAGAAAGGAGGAGGCGAAGAGAGTAGTGGCTGAGGAGAGAAGAAAGTGGATGGAAGAGTGGACAAAGATGATGAAGGAGGATAGTGAAGGTACAAAAAAGGTCCTGTATGGGATGGTAAAAAATAAGAGGCGGAAGGATCCTACGGATTATGTTAGAATGGTGAACAAAAGGGGACAAGAGATAGAAAATAGGGAAGAACTGAAGAAAATGTGGAAAGAATATTTTGAAGAACTTCTGAACCCAAATGGAAAATATGGTGAGGAGGAAGAAATCGGGGAAGAGGAAGATGAACTGCAAACAGAAAAGGACTTAACATGGAAAGAAGTGGAAGATGCAGTGAACAAGATGAAAGGAGGGAAGGCACCGGGTGTGGATGAGTTGAGTGTGGAAATGGTGAGAGCAGCAGGAGAGGTGCGGATACAGTGGTTGTACCGAGTGATGAGGACAGCATGGAAGGAAAGGAAGACCCCAGAGGACTGGAAAAAAGGAATAATTGTCCCGATCTTCAAGAAAGGTAGTAGAACAGAATGCAGAAACTATCGGGGAATAACACTGATGAGTCATTGTGCAAAGACCTTCGAGAATGTTTTGGAAAAGAGAATTAGGACAAGGATAGAAGGAGGGATGAGGGAAGAACAACATGGCTTCAGAGCAGGAAAGTCCACAATGGATTTGACTTTTGCTGTAAGGCAGTTACAAGAACAGCACTATGAGTATGGAACAGATCTACTGATGGCCTTCCCGGACATTGAGAAAGCATATGACAGTGTATGCAGAAACAAAGTATGGAAGTCCCTGGAGGGTAGAGGAGTAGAGAAATGGACTATAAAGAGGATAAAGGAGGTGTACAAGGGAAGCGTGAGCTGTGTGAAAGTGGGAGGAGAGAGATCAGACTGGTTGGAACAGAGAAACGGCCTGAAACAAGGAAGTGCACTGTCACCGTTACTTTTCATTGTGGTGATGGATGACATAATGACCCGAGTGGCTCAAGTAATTGGGGAAGGAAAGATGAAAGCAATGGTGTTTGCAGATGATTTGGGGAAACAAGGAGGAGGAGGTACAGGAACAGTTGGACGTGTGGGAAGGAATAATACAAGGATATGGGATGAAATTTAGCATAAATAAGAGTGAGATGGTGATCACAACAAGGAAGAAGGAAAGAACCACAACGGGAATAACAATTGGTGGGGAACAGCTGAAGAAAGTGGAGAGTTTCAAGTATCTGGGAAGCCTGATACAAGATAATGGAAGAAACGATAGGGAAATAAATGAGCGTGGGAAGCAGGCAAAAGCATTTCGGAGGAGTGTGAGAAGCATGTTATGGAGCAAGGATGTCCCTCAGAACAGCAAATGATCATATATCGGACGTACTATGTCCCTATTCTGACGTATGCCTCGGAGACCTGGGTTATGAAAGGAAGGGAGAAGAGCAAAATACAGGCCAGTGAGATGAGGTTCTTGAGAAGCAGTATTGGAGCTACAAAGATGGACAGAATAAGAAATGAGAGGACCAGAGAATTAATGAAGGAGGAACCATTACAGGATGGTATAGAGAAATCTAGACTTAGATGGTATGGACATGTAAAACGAATGGAGGAGAAGAGGATACCCAGGAGAGTACACGAGACGAAGTGGGAAGGAAAGAGACCGAGAGGAAGACCGAGAGACAGGTGGTTGAAGGGGGTGGAAGAAAGCGTGAAGAAGAGAGGAGAAGACTGGACAAGGGTGGAGGCTGAGAGATGGTGGGAAGACAGAAGACGTTGGAGAGGCTTATGTTCCAAACAGACCCGGCCAGTGGCTGGAAACTGTGCAAAATGATGATGATGAACATGTTTCACTTTTTATCTTTGGTCCATGAGTTGTAGAACTTCTTCTGTCATCTATGGCTACTTTCTTGAGTTGTTCGAATGTCCTATATCACTCTCTTGAGTATCGGTGAGTACGTTCTTTAATGCAGTCCATTGTGATTCAATATCCTCTGTTTCCAAGTTGTTTATTGTACTCATACGTTCTTCGACCTTCAAGGTTGTTTGAGCCCGAACTACGGTGTTGTCAAGGCTCTTTGTATCCATGCGCTTAGGTCTGTCAGAGCGTATGTTCTTGACGAAGCGATAAGTGGCGACAGGATTATGGTCGCTGTTAACATCCGCCCCAGGGTAGGTTTTGACAGCTTTCACCTATCTTTTCAGATGACTTTTGAAGAGAATAAAGTCTATCTGATTCCTGACAATATGACCTTCACAATCTGCAGGAGACGTCCATGTATACAAGCGCCGGGGATGTAGCTTGAAAAAGGTATTAATAACAGCGAGCTGTTGTTCTGAACAAAACTGAACTATTTGATCACCTCTGGTATTCCTCTCGCCAAGGTCATATTGTCCAACAATTCCATCCTCAGCACCGAGACCTATCTTAGCATTGAAATCACCGAGGACAACAGTTACCTCCCCTTTCTTAAAAGGGACAATGCCTCCTCTAGAATGGAATAGAATTCTTCTACCAATTCGTCTTCCTTATCGCCAGGCCTGGATAATATTCATAGGACGATGGGAAGTTTGCAGTTTAAGAAACATGAATGACATTGATGACAGACTTCAGCAGATCAGACGAGAGGAGCACAGCTACTCCATATTGATGTTGAGGATCATTACCACCAGAGTAATACAGAACTCCATGAGTAGTTTTTTTGTGTTCCTGACCCATGCCATCGAACTTCTAAGGCCCAAAATCTAGATTTCCAAGTGTTGCATTTCTGATTCAACGTTTGCAAGTTTCCCAGCCATATATAGACTTCGCACATTCCATGTGGCAATTCTTGTTCTTTCGTTGTAAATTTGAAACTTATCACTACTTGACCTCGGGGGGATTCTTGGCACCCTCTCCCCACTTAAGGGGGGGGGGGGGCAGACTGAGGGCCGTTTCTTTAGTAACTGTAACCATAATCATATTGAAAGATTTGGAAAGATAGCTCAGTAGGACTTCTGTGCCGCAGTGTGAGAACTGTGGAGGATGCTAGAGCTGCGCTTCTCACATCCATTGTAGTACCACTAATGAAGTCCTACTTCATGTGCCACTGCACGGTACTGTTGGAGTTGCTGCCCTCCATTTAGCCCTGGACAATTAATTAGGCTGCCTCTTCCATCAGTCCCACCGTACTGAAGTCCATCTTTTCCGCCGTTGGAAGAAAGCGTGAAGAAGAGAGGAGAAGACTGGACAAGGGTGGAGGCTGAGAGATGGTGGGAAGACTGAAGACGTCGGAGAGGCTTGTTTTCCAAACAGACCCGGCCAGTGGCTGGAAACTGTGTAAGATGATGATGATTGAAGGACGGAAACATTATAGTTAAAGTTTGTAAACTACTTCATTTCAAGAAATCTGAAATGGTACCGTAGTCTGTTTGACAGTTTTCTCTACAGAAAGTGAAACACACAAGGACCTGAACGCTTCGAGGTTCACTAAGTGATTTTAAGGAAGACATGGAACACTCGATAGAAAATTCTGCAGCGCTTCACAAGATGCAATGGCTTGTGGAAGAGTAAGCAATGGTTCATTACATTGTTCTTGTCCTTCTTCATCCTCTTCTTCTCCTTTACTTACCGCCTGGATTCCCTGAATTTCCTCCACAATTGTTTCATCCATGAGTTCAGATAAAACAAGGATTTCATCATCAACCGAAAGGTATTATTCCGCTGCTGGAACATTCTCATTCTCACCAAGCTGTTCGCCGTAATTAGAAAGTGATAAATTACCGTATACAATGTTACTAGTGTCAATCAATACTTGTCTATACTGTATATGAACATAGTGTCCTGTGCAGGTACATGTTTCTGGACTTAAAGGCTCCCTTCAACAGTCTTATATATCTATAACACATCACTTAAATCTAAAACATTGAATATACATTTCCAAGAAACACATTAAAAACATTCACTGTTGATGAAAACTTCAAAAGATGTTAAAATAATTAACAAGAAGTTCCGTAACGAACTAAAGAGCCTACTTTTCTTAAAATTTAAGATTCAAGCCAATGATTAATCTATATGGATCTGTCTAGAATAATGACGAAATTAAGTTGGTAATATCGAAATTCCTAATTAGTTCGAAATACTGTATATCTGGCATAATGTAGCCTAATAGAGAACTACAGTTGGCAGCCCTGGTGACTAAATATATTCTTAGTTCCATCTCTTAAGGTACAGAATACAAAATTTGGTTGAAGTCCAATGGATAGCATGGACGTTACATGCAGTTAAACATTGGATCTAACAGCGTGCATAAAATCATGTTGGCAACAATGTCATACATGTATTGGTCAGAAATAATCTGAAATAATACGATCTATTGTTGTACCAATTTTGAATGAAATCCATTAGTTAGTATAGAAGTTACATGCATTTTAAAATTGGACCTATCAGCAGGCTTATAATCATGTTGGCGGCACTGGCGTAGGCCTATATTAGTTACTCCAAATTAATCTAGAATGCCAGGAATTATATGTGTGCAAAGTTTAGAGCTATTGGCTTGCATACTTTCTGATATATTGATATTAGGGTAACAAAAATAGAGACAGAATTTATTAACAGTTGGCAGCCCTGGGTACTCTTAGGAATCGGCATAGTCATATCTGTTATGGTACACATAGCACACACGAAATGTGGTTGAAATCCAAATGATAGTATAGAAGTTACATGTATTTAAAGTTGGACCTCTCAGCAGGCTTAGAATCATGTTGGTAGCATTGACGTATATAAGTTACTCCCAATTAATATAGAATGTCAGGTACTATACGTGTGCATTGTTTAAAGATGTCGGCTTGCATACTTTCTGATATATCGGTATTTGGATTTTTAAAAAATTGAGAGCATTTATTAACAGTTAGCAGCCCTGGTGGCTCTTCAGAATAGGCTCAGTCATATCTGTTTATGTACGCATAGCATATACGAAATTTGGTTGAAATCCAATTGATAGTGTAGAAGTTATATGCTTTTAAAATTTGGACCTATCAACAGGCTTATAATCATTTTGGCAACACTGCCATGTATGGCCTCCTGGAAATTTAATTGCAATATTATTATCTATACGTGTGCCAATTTTGAAATAGCTCCCCTTCATACCTTCCAGGATATCCAACATGGAGCTCAAATTTCAATTGCGATTTTTCAGCAGTTGGTAGCACTGACATCATTTTCAAATATGGCCGTGAGATATTCAGGTATAGATCTTTACTCGTAACAAATTTTGTTTCGATTGCTGCAGCCGTTTAGGAGTTGATAGGGGGGGACACACACACAACCAGACAGACAGACAGAAGGACAGACAGACACACATTTGCCCGATCTCATAAGTCTACTTTTTCCTCATTTTTGCAAAATGTGAAGAGTAGGCTAAAAATTACTTATCATTGATAAGATATTAAAAACATTGAACATTTTTGGAAAAATAATATTGCTCTATTGTTCTTGTTGTTAAGTAACTGAAAAACTTGCATTTCTCCTTTCAAAGACAAGGTTTTCTCAGGGAGATGTTGAGAAAAAATCCCAGTCTCGTCAGCGTTATAGATATCTTCTGGTGTGCGTTTCTTTCATTGAATTACTTGGCCAATGATTGACGTCAACTGTCGCAGAAGACTTCTCTACTCCTTGAATTGATTAATAAGTTATTCCATGATGATCTCTAACCCTAATAAGCCACCCATTGCTGGCTCTAAAGTTGACTACACCCAGCACACTAGCTTGGGCACAAAGTACAGTAGTGGCCCATTAATTGGAATATTCAGGGCTCTTTTCTCATTGAACCACCTCAACGTTGCTGTATGTTGCAGTTTTCATGCGGTTTCTTTCAGGATTTACAGCATTTGATTTTAATGTTTCCTCGATCTCTTTTCTCTTCCTCCAAAACGTACCACTGTCGATTGCAAAAGGCCGTATTTTCTTGCTATGTCTGTTTGTTTCATTCCCCAATCTATTTAATTAATTTCTGCTGTAGACTTATTTGTTTCCGGGAGCGTGAAGCCATAGCGTATAGAAGAGAAAGTGACGCGACTTGTGGAGTTTGTATGGTCCAGCCGCTAGGTGGCTCTAGCGTCTGCTAGCGCTGAGTGAGGACGGTATCAATACAAGCAGTTGAATGTTACTTTTCAGTAACTGAATGTTATCAGCTTACACTACGTTGTATTAGACAAGATGATTCAAATATAAAATTCTCCGCACTGAGTATATACAACGCTAACGTCCGTTGTGTTAATTATGAAACATCAGATTGCGTCATAGGTTCATATAATAAGGAAATAAAACATTCTGACGGGGGTCAAAATGTAACTGAATGTGTGAAAATCGTAAAGCTACAGACCATTCACTACTGCACAAATAAAGTAAATATAATATAATACAGTATAATGACAAACTCACCCATATAACTTATAGCTCTCAGTTGTCCGAAGCTTTGGACAGCTTACGCGATGATTTTCCAGACTTAGAAGTTGACTGCTCTTTCCTAATTTCTTTCGTACGAAAGAAAAAGCGCACTTCATGAAATGAAAAACGAGTTTTCCAATAAGGTCCAGTTTATGTTCTATACACCATCAAAAAATCACGGCCCTAAAACAATCTCATCAATGCTGTCCTAACACTCATAAAATATATCAACCCACAAATTTGAAAGGGAAGATAATTCCATTTCAACGACTACTTCGACCTGTAAAAGAATGTTGAAGACACTGTCAGACGGTTGAGTTAGGTAAGTAAGGGCATTTATTGTGCCAAAGTCCTTTATATTAGTGAAAGTTGCAGCTGTTGTGTCCGACGGCCTTTTCACTTTGAAGGGTTGTTGCACACTTCACACAGCTGATCCCTTTCCTTAGTTGCTTGACAATATACCCGGCTAGATAGTGTGGGAGTGCACCAGGCTTCAAACTCCATCTCATTCTCGCCATTTCGACTGTCTTTCCTAAAGGATTACGAGGCACACAGGCAATTGAAATGGAACACACGTTTAATGTACTTGTCATTTACTACAACAGAACTGAACGAACAAGGTGATACAACATTCTTTTTATACACACCAAAACAAAAACAAAAGAGAAACATATCTCTATGGACCAGGTTTATAATTAACAGTGTGACCAACACAAACCATGGCCACATATTTCAACACACCTCCTTAAACCTGTGGGAGTAGAGGACATGATTTAAGACCCAAGTCTTTACAAAAATAAATATGCTTAGGCTTAGGAAGAGGCTTTGTTAGGATGTCTGCACACATTTTTGAAGTCTCCTCATATTTGATGCTTTTGGCTTTAGAATCCAAACCATCTCTAGTATGTAATGGAGGACCACAGATCGACGAGTAGTGTGAGTAGGATGATACAGGATTTGGGATGGGAAAGTCTGGCTGATAGACGTTCAAGAGCAAGACTAGGGGGTATTTTCTTAGCTTACAAGGGGGAAATTGCATGGGAAGATATTCATGAGAGATTGGGAAAGGAAAGTTCATATATGGGCAGATACAGTCATTGTTGTAAATTGAAATTAAGTCAGTGGAAAAGTAACTGGGGCAAATATTCGTTCATTGGGAGGGGGGAAATAGAATGGAACAGTTTGCCAGGGGGCATTTTCAGCCCTTTGCCTTCTGATGTTGGTAAATTTAAGGAGTTGGTGAAAAAGCACCAGATTAAGAGGCAGTGATGAACGGTGCATAAGTTGAAGCAATGAAAGAAAGTGTAAATGTTTAGTATTTTATGTTTATTTCTGTTATTAGAATGATTATTTTTACGATTACCGGTTTCTTCTCTTAGCAACTATTACTTATTTTCTAATTAGTCCTAATTTTCTAAAATTTTTGTGGTTGTGAATTGTTTTGTGTATTTATTGTAATTTGCCACCATGGACAGTGTCCACATTTGCAAATAAACCATGTATGTATGTATGTATGTATAGTGATATTTAGTGTCAATATGTTTGGTCCCATTATGGTGGAATGGATTTTTTGCCAGTTTTTGAGCTGATTGACTATCACTCAATAATATGATGGGTGACTTGAGATCTATAAAGTTAGACAAAACACGTTTCAACCAAACAGCTTCTCTTACACCTTCACTCAGTGCAACATATTCTGCTTCAGTAGATGATAAGGAAATGCATTTTTGCTTTTGAGCCCCCCATGATACAGCACCACCTGCCATTTTGAACACAAAACCACTGTATGATTTTCGGTCATTGCTATCATTAGCCCAGTCAGCATCAACAAATCCCATGAATTGACCTCCATTCCTGACATACTTAAGTGACAAGTCTTTTGTGCAATTTAAATAACGCAGCACTCGCTTTGCAGCAGACCAGTGAGATTCATTGTAACAATGATTAAATTGACTGAGATATGATATTGCATAGCTTATATCTGGACGCGTGCAAACACTTAAATACATGAGCGAACCTATGAGTTCTCTATAAGGAAGATCACTAGTTTCTGTATCAGAAACACCAAGATTTGGTTTGTTTTCCAAGGGAGTACCAATGGGACGTGCATCGTGCATACCATATTTCTTTGCAATCTCACTGATGTACTGCTCTTGGCTAAGATACATTGTACCATTCTTCTTATCTTGCCTTACTTTAATACCTAAAATATAAGAAATTGGCCCAAGATCTCGTACTTTAAATTCTTTATCAATACAGGTCTTCAATGACTTGATCTCAGACTCATCATTATAAGCCACAATGAAATCATCCACATATAATGCAATAATTACCATACCTTGGGCTTGTTTCTTAAAGTACACACAGGGTTCATCAGCACAATTTTTGTAACCCAATTTGACAAGAAGAGAGTGAGCTCGCTCATTCCACAAACGAGAAGATTGTTTTAAGCCATAAATAGATTTTTTTAACTTGCAAACTTTATGCTCTGAACCTCTCTTGACAAAATTTTCTGGCTGATACATGTAGATCTCTTCATCTAACTTTCCATTGAGGAAAGCAGATTCAGCATCCCAATGTACACCTTCAGATCTGTTTGGACAGCCAAGGCAAGCAGCATCCTTAACGTGCTGTGTCGAACAACAGGAGAGAAAGTTTCTGTAAAATCTACTCCGTACCTTTGGGTGAAGCCCCTGGCCACAAGTCTGGCTTTATACTGTCCCCGTTTACCTGGATAGTAGGCTGTCAGATATCCGCCCCCTCAATCGGATTGCCAATTATCAATCGCACCGGCACAGTTACATCAATGAAAATGGCACTGACAGATACTATCGAGATAAGAGCACAGAAATTCACTGGAAATCATTGTGGAACACACCAAAATAGACGGGGGTGCATACTTACCGTTGCTTACCTCTTAATTATCTCGGGGTTTGAGTTGACAACAGGATCACTAAAAGTCTGTTCACACAATAATCTCCGCCATGACATTTAAACATGAACCAGAAACGAAGACGAGAACTTTGAACTGTACAAAAGCTTTATTTCTAATAAAGGGTCTGATTTTCCTAACACAACAAAATATACGTGGCTATCAGTAGCCCAAGTCAATCTGACTACGTCCTCCAGTAGGACTTGCAAAATTATTATACAACATGATATATATAAAACATTTTAGCTCCCAAGAGCTCCAAATACCGTAATATTCATAACACTATTGGATTGGAAAAGGACGTCAGGGTGTGACATATATAGAGCATTTGTTTCCTTTTAATAAACAAGAGAATGGTATTTATAGTCGCAAGGCCGGAGTGTACGACCTCACTCTCTGAAAACCATATGTTGACACAGCTGCGGGCTACCTTCCAGCCTGACGCATACTGGTCAAATGCACTCCCTTCTCACACGCTATGTTACGTAAGAATCCAGCCTGCACTCTCAAGCTTTTAAATGTCTTACAAGACAACTCACATTATATTTACGCAAATGTTTCAAGTACTTTGATCACATCCTAATGGATCATTACATAAATTTCTTAAACTTGTTAACTTCAATCCAAATATTTAATTAGCTCTTAAATGTTTATAACAAAATCACATAAATTATTTATAACAATTAGAAATTGTTTATAATATTTGTCAAAGACAATAAAAATATTATAAGCACGCCTTTAACATCACTCTCGTTTCATATTATTTTCAAAAATATTTACAACAATTATTTACAATATTAACATTTAAATTGTTTAAATTATTAATTTAATAAATACATTAGCCACATGTTCATTCGGTTGGTAATTTTATAATCCTGTTTAATATAATCGACCAATGAAGGTTAGTTATACATGTTAATGTCACAATCTGTTTTAATAAAGTTTTTAATAATGATTTGTGACGGCAACCTTCATTCAACATCTTGTCTCAAATTCTTTCAAAACTCGTGTTAATTATAACAGTAAATCACTTGATTAATTTTCAACGAACTATAATAATCTTACTCCAGCGGAAAATCCTTCGCTAACAAGTTAATGCACAATCTGCATTAAAAATATGCCCAAAATCATCATATATTAATCTATATGGCATTTAAAACTTTCACATCACTTACAAAACTTCCACAAATAATTCTTTTAACCTTTATTCCTGTGGGAACTTCCTTCATATTCAAGGGCATTATATTTCAGCGACTTTCAACACGCGCTGCACTAGCGATTATACATTCATAGTTCCACTTAAAATTTTTATAATCATAAATTGTTTCAAAACTGTTTTTCTATTTAACCTTCGTAGATTTCATTCATGAACTGAAATGAAGTCAAAACTTGCCAATCACAAACAAATTTAATAGTGAATACGCTTATATACGCCTATCTGGTCTATCAAAATTTAAGATTAACATCTTAAAAGAAAATTGTAGTATGAAAATACTATCTTCAAATAAAGTGCGACTAAACTGCAAAGTAGTCGAATAGAATCCAATTAGACTGGGGAATGCAAACATCGTTATATAATTCTCTAATTGAGAAAAACTCCTAACAAAAGTACTTGACTTTAATGCATTCAATAATTCATTATTAACATTACTCTTTCACAAAATTGTCTATAATGCAATGTTCATTCATAACTGACGATAAATGTCTGTGTTGCAATCAATAAAAATAACGACTAGTATTTCCAAGATCGTCGATAACGTAAGATTTTAACGCTCTAAAATCATTTAAATGTTCTTCCTTCTTGATGATGACAGAAAATTGTTCAAAGTAATTAAACTGGGGTAGAATTACTTTAATAAAGTGACACGCTGTCTGAATTTAAATCTGCCATAAAAATCATTAACTTACAGTCAAATCGTGACTACAAAAATATTAATTACTGAAATATCTAAATATCAGTCTCAACTGATTCAAAATCGTTAACTATGCCCATGACATAACAATGTCTTAATAAAACGTCGAAAAATGCAAAACTCATCAAGGTGTACTGAGAATAAGAATCTCAACAAGAAAATAAGGCAAAAATACATGAGGATAAAAATATGGGAAAAATGGTTGCTCAAACATTACTAGGTTACTCAAATACAATAAACGTTCACGACTACCTTATCTGCCGATTGACGTTCCAGAGGAAAATTCCCCAAAGACGACTGCTGATGGATCCATTTCACCACGTTAAAGCTGAGCTCCATCCTCGAAATAGGAAATAGCACCCTCGGAGAATCGAACTGCTTCCTTCTCCGTGAATCGCTCTGCTCCTCGAAAACGAATAGACATCCTTCCGGCAATAATCTTCATTGTGAGTCGGGACTACCCTGACCTCTCTTGAAAAATTCCCTGAAGTTCCAGTAGACAATCATCATGACGTTTTGTAGAAATTTCCGAAGAAATTATTCATATTCAGAGTATGAAATTGTTTCTATGGCTGTTCGATGATATTCAGCCTTTACTTACGAAACATGGGTGTAGATGGTAATCACCGCATGTTCGCTTATGTGGAATAGCAATTAGCGAAGTTCCATGTCGCTATCTTACTCCATTGAAGTATGTCCCAATTGCAATAAGCCTTTTTAGCCTTCCATTTGCACTTCAGTTGTAGTGTCAGAAGAACAAACTGCCGTATTCAAATGCTCCATTATACTGTATCGTTCTGTAAGCAAGCAATCTGAAGTCTTTCTACTCCACTCGCAGCGTTAGCCTTGCTTTGATTCTGGCTTATACAAAAGTGTTTCTCTAGTGGCGAGATAATCACTTTTGCCAGTAGTATAAAACAGCTAATATCTTTTGAAGTACTCGGTCGAAATTGTTCAGCTTTTCTCTATAATTGCATGTAGTACTGCACAATACAATTATTTTATCGTAGACCGCTAACTGTTTGGAGCTAAACTTTTAGAAGCTTTCTAAGGTCCGTTTCAACTTCACCTAGTTTGACCTGTATCTCGTTAACATAGTGGCCTCGCCACGCGTTATAAAAACGATTCTTTTCACTTGCTGTTCACTTTGATGTCTCACTATATTGAATATATAAGAAACTGACTTTCACAAATACACACATCAAAAAAAGTTTTGCATCACCTCGGTTCCCAGATCTCCGGCATATAGACGTTGACTGTGTATATTGTATCCAAGATACAGTCCCTTTGACTGTTCATAGATGTCACTAAAACTGCTCAAAGATGTAAACAACCATGCATGAGCAGGGCCTATTAGACGGAGGGGGTACGACAGCCGATCAGTTCCCGTCATTCCACCAGGACGAAGGTACGCTGCTCATGTTGTCTGTAGTTCTACCATGCCTAGAAGGTCAATACCGCAGTTCGATCGCGTCCGCATTGTTACTTTGTGTCAAGAAGGGCTCTCAACAAGGGAAGTTTCCAGGCGTCTCAGAGTGAACCAAAGCGATGTTGTTCGGACATGGAGGAGGTACAGAGATACAGGAACTGTCGATGACAGGCCTCGCTCAGGCCGCCCAAGGGCTACTACTGTAGTGGATGACCGCTACTTACGGATTGCCGCTCGGAGGAACCCTGACAGCAATGCCACCATGTTGAATAATGCGTTTCGTTCAGCCACAGGACGTCGTGTTTCAACTCAAACTGTGCGCAATAGGCTGCATGATGCGCAACTTCACTCCCGACGTCCATGGCGAGGTCCAGCTTTGCAACCCCGACACCATGCAGCGCGGTACAGATGGGCCCAACAACATGCTGAATGGACCCCACGGAAATGGCATCACGTTCTCTTCACCGATGAGTGTCGCATATGCCTTCAACCAGACAATCGTCGGAGACGTGTTTGGAGGCACCCTGGTCAGGCTGAACGTCTTAGACACACTGTCCAGCGAGTGCAGCAAGGTGGTGGTTCCCTGATGTTTTGGGGTGGCATTATGTGGGGCCGACGTACGCCACTGGTGGTCATGGAAGGCTCCGAAACGGCTTTACGATACCTGAATGACATCCTCCGACCCATAGTGCAACCATATCGGCAGAATATTGGAGAGGCATTTGTCTTCATGGACGACAATTCTCGACCTCATCGTGCACATCTTGTGAATGCGTTCCTTCAAGATAACGACATCGCTCGACTACAGTGGCCAGCATGTTCGCCAGACATGAACCCTATCGAACATGCCTGGGATATGTTGAAAAGGGCTGTTTATGGACGTCTTGACCCACCAACCACTCTGAGAGATTTACGCCGAATTGTCGTTGAGGAGTGGGACAATTTGGACCAACAGTGTCTTGATGAACTTGTGGATAGTATGCCACGGCGAATACAGGCATGCATCAATGCAAGAGGACGTGCTACTGGGTATTAGAGGTAGTGGTGTGTACTGCAATCTGGACCACAAATGCTGAAAGTCTAGCTGTATGATGGTACAACATGCAATGTGTGGGTCTCATGAGCAATAAAACGAGCTGAAATGTTGTTTGTGTTGATCTCTATTCCCTTTGTATTTAACGGTTCCGGAACTCTTGGAACCGAGGTGATGCAAAACTTTTTTTGAAGTGTGTACTTCGATGATCTGAGCATTAGATCTCAGAATGATCAGCGAACGAAAGAGAAGAGAAGAGAAGAGGCTCCTCTCTTCTGCGCAAGCCCTTTTATTACCTTCTCGAGGGGCGTTACCATCCCTTCCAAAGCGTGATACTACGTCATCGCTAGAACTTCCAACTTCGTTAATACTTGACGGATTTTCAAAATTCAAAAACTGAAAATAAATTTCATCAAAATTCCAAATCAATGCTTTTACTGCAAATGAATTTCCACAATTCTGCATTCAAAAAGTCATAAAAATACCATAGTTTCAGCAATCTCCGTCTTCCTTAAAACTATCGTTCATTGGTTCATGCCTCTCCTCCAATAGCATAGTTTCTTCCTCAGCAGAATTCCTCGTTTCCTGCGACTGCGTCGTACATCTTGGAACATTCTGGACTAAAATGCTGACGTCACTGAGAATCTCAGCTCAAGTAGCTTGCTGGCATAACATTTACGTCATCCGTGCTTACGTCATGACTACCCACGTCATAACTATGACAGCCATAACTCTAATCATGATTTCAAATATAGCCACCGTGGTCTCTACATAATTCAATTACGGGGGCATTCTCCTCCCACCACGTTTTAAAAACAGTTGCAAATTGTTTTTAAACTCAATGTTACAAGTATCTCAACTCTCTTGAACACGAAATTGAATTATTACTGGCTTACTCTGGTATGATATTTCCTCTATGTTCCTTAATCATATAATTTTCTTCTACTCTGGGTTGTATGTGGTTAATGTATTCTTTCCTCTCTACTTTCTCTTCTGACCAGTGTTTCTATTCTCTAAGTTCTGCTGGCTCGTAGAAGGCCCAGGATCGATTACAACATCCTGCCTTTTCCTTTGATTGTCAGCTTCTTTATCCCTTAATTCTTTTAAGTATTGCTGGCTTTCCTTTTCTCTTTGCTGATATTGCTCAGGTGTCATAACCTGACTTTGAGTATTCTGGTTTCTATTTTGGTTTTGGTTATTCCTATTATAGTTACGATTATACCCATTATTGTTATAATATCTGCCTCTTCCATTATAGTTGCCTCGGTTGTAGTTCCAACCTCTTCTCTGTTGATATGGTCGGTAACCTTGTGATCTGTAGTTTCTAAACTGATTATTCCTGTGAGGACCTACATTGTCAGTTTTCTCCTCCTCTGGCTTGTCAGTTTGTTGGATTTGGTCCATGTATACCGTATTGATTTCCTTATACTCTTGCCTTTGACCTTTCTGGACTACGTTAGGCATTGGACTTGTGTAGTCTAACCTTCTTAGTAATTCATCCATGCTGGATAAATCCCTGATGTTGGACGAAATTATAAGTCTCCTCACCTCAACTGGCAGCATACGAGAAATCGCATCTATTAGTTGCTCCGTGGACAATGGGGGTTGCAAAAAATCTCAAGCGGGACAACTGACTCGTAAAGAAATCAGCGTACCTCGTTGGAAGAGTACCTGAGTATTTTCTTGAATATACCTCCGCTCTTAACGAATTCTGCGCTTCTATGGACCAAAATCGTTTGATTAATGCTTCTGCAAACTCGTCAAAGTTGCTGAATGTATATCTAAAACCTCTAAACCATTCAAGGGGTCCTCCAATCAGATATCTCTCTACAATCTTCATCTCTCTCTCTCTGGGAATGTGAGCTTCGATGAAATAATCTTTGAGATTCCTTACATACTCTATAGGTGTCAAACTATCAGTGTTATTGAATTTTTGTGGTTTGTCCTCGAAATTCCTAATGACCGTCACGTTCCTTGGATATGAATCCGGATAGTTTTTCCCACTATCTCGATAATTCCACTCAGATTCCATATTCCTCTCGTCATCCTCCTCTCTGAATCTGGATACACGTTCTTCAGGAGTCACGTCTCTTTCTTCTAGATCTAGGTGACATCTTCTGGTATGCTTCCTGTTCAATTCACAAGCTAAGCCTTCTGTATCCTTGTCGGTGATTTCTGTTAAGACTTTCTTGACTATCTCTTCTTTGTAGTTTTCCATTAAACTAGCCTCTCCTAACTTCAAATTTTTCAGTTTACTCGTCGTTTCATTTACGTCAGAGACAACTTTATGCATCTGTTCCTCTAATGTAGATTTTAAAGTTTGCATATCCTGATCTAGTTGTGTTCTATCGTCAACTTGTTTTTCGGATAGCGAATTTATCCTGACGCTTAAATCTTTTCTAACCTGTACTACCTCATTATTAATTTCTATCTGCGTACTGGCAAGTTTTCTTTCAATCCTTTCCTGAATTTGGGTTACATGTTCCCCACTTGACTTATTCCACTCGTCTTTCCATACCGCTACGTTTGCTGTTAACATCTCGGCTATGTCTACTTCGATATCCTCTTTTAATACTCTATTGTGGTCTAATACCTGTGTTCTCATGACCTCTACGTCGTACTTCAACTCTGCTAAAGACGTTGTTGTTCTAACTGATTCATCGACTAACCTAGTCGTTAATGCAGTTATATTACGCGTACAAAGAGTTTTTGAGTTTTCGATTTCTTCCCTGACTTTATTGACATCAGTTTGGACTTTAGTGATATCTACGAAAACTGTGTTGACCTCTACCTGAATCTTAGTTACATCACTTTGCACCTCAGTTATATCCGCATGAATGTTGTTAATGTCTACCTGAACATTAGATACATCTGTTCTAGCTTTTTGAATTTCTTTCTGGACTTCCTCGACCTTGTCTTGGACAGTCGCTACATCGTTTTTGACAACAACTACTTCGGCTCTAGCACAAGAAATATCCCCTCGGACATTAGCTACATCTAAATTTAACATTGTAAGGTCTCTCTGTACCTTAGACACATCAAATTTAACATCATCAACATTTTTATGGACATTAGATACATCTGTGCGGATGTCAGTTACAGTATTTTCAATTCCTAGGGTATTGATCTGTAAACGCGACATGTTATCCTCCAAATTAGCAGCACTAGTATGAAGAACCTTCATATTCTCCTCCATTCGACTATTATTCTCCTCCATTCTTGCATTTAAATTACTAGCATTCTCCTCCATCATCTGCTTCATGTTAGCAGACATCTCCTCTAACATTTTCTTCAAACTTTCATCTGCCATTATAATATTATTATTCAAAATGGATTGCTGTAGGGACATACATCAAAAGAGCAAAATAACAACGTTTGAGCAACACTTTTCACCATATATAATTTTTGATCAATTTTCTGTCTTAAATCTAACTTATAACTACCTTATAATTAATATTCGAAGATACTTCATGTTGAAACAAACTCAAGCACATGTTCAAATTTCTCTGGCTCATTTTAAAATATCCTAACACAAATAATTTACATTTACAATCCAAATAATTAATTTTATCTTTAATATGACTGAAATGTCATAAGCCGGTCAAATAAAATAAGATTCCCGATTATAGGCGATTTTTCTAAGTTTCCTGCCCATTTAACCTTTCTCAAGTTGTATAAGATCTGATCTTTTCTGAGTGTAATTTTCCTAATACAATACAACATTTAATTCCTATATAATCACACTCTTAAATACTACAATTGGCCTAGACATCTAACAAAGAATCAACCTCTTTATTTGAGTCTAATCGAACCTCACGTTTTAGGTTTGTCAATCTTTCTGGTGTTCAACCTGGTAATCCAGTTTTGTCGAATTCGTCCCACATATTAGGGTCAATCTTACTGTTGACTCAGCCCCACGCTCTTGGATCGCCAATCTTTCTGCCCCGTTTACCTGGATAGTAGGCTGTCAGATATCCGCCCCCTCAATCGGATTGCCAATTATCAATCGCACCGGCACAGTTACATCAATGAAAATGGCACTGACAGATACTATCGAGATAAGAGCACAGAAATTCACTGGAAATCATTGTGGAACACACCAAAATAGACGGGGGTGCATACTTACCGTTGCTTACCTCTTAATTATCTCGGGGTTTGAGTTGACAACAGGATCACTAAAAGTCTGTTCACACAATAATCTCCGCCATGACATTTAAACATGAACCAGAAACGAAGACGAGAACTTTGAACTGTACAAAAGCTTTATTTCTAATAAAGGGTCTGATTTTCCTAACACAACAAAATATACGTGGCTATCAGTAGCCCAAGTCAATCTGACTACGTCCTCCAGTAGGACTTGCAAAATTATTATACAACATGATATATATAAAACATTTTAGCTCCCAAGAGCTCCAAATACCTTAATATTCATAACACTATTGGATTGGAAAAGGACGTCAGGGTGTGACATATATAGAGCATTTGTTTCCTTTTAATAAACAAGAGAATGGTATTTATAGTCGCAAGGCCGGAGTGTACGACCTCACTCTCTGAAAACCATATGTTGACACAGCTGCGGGCTACCTTCCAGCCTGACGCATACTGGTCAAATGCACTCCCTTCTCACACGCTATGTTACGTAAGAATCCAGCCTGCACTCTCAAGCTTTTAAATGTCTTACAAGACAACTCACATTATATTTACGCAAATGTTTCAAGTACTTTGATCACATCCTAATGGATCATTACATAAATTTCTTAAACTTGTTAACTTCAATCCAAATATTTAATTAGCTCTTAAATGTTTATAACAAAATCACATAAATTATTTATAACAATTAGAAATTGTTTATAATATTTGTCAAAGACAATAAAAATATTATAAGCACGCCTTTAACATCACTCTCGTTTCATATTATTTTCAAAAATATTTACAACAATTATTTACAATATTAACATTTAAATTGTTTAAATTATTAATTTAATAAATACATTAGCCACATGTTCATTCGGTTGGTAATTTTATAATCCTGTTTAATATAATCGACCAATGAAGGTTAGTTATACATGTTAATGTCACAATCTGTTTTAATAAAGTTTTTAATAATGATTTGTGACGGCAACCTTCATTCAACATCTTGTCTCAAATTCTTTCAAAACTCGTGTTAATTATAACAGTAAATCACTTGATTAATTTTCAACGAACTATAATAATCTTACTCCAGCGGAAAATCCTTCGCTAACAAGTTAATGCACAATCTGCATTAAAAATATGCCCAAAATCATCATATATTAATCTATATGGCATTTAAAACTTTCACATCACTTACAAAACTTCCACAAATAATTCTTTTAACCTTTATTCCTGTGGGAACTTCCTTCATATTCAAGGGCATTATATTTCAGCGACTTTCAACACGCGCTGCACTAGCGATTATACATTCATAGTTCCACTTAAAATTTTTATAATCATAAATTGTTTCAAAACTGTTTTTCTATTTAACCTTCGTAGATTTCATTCATGAACTGAAATGAAGTCAAAACTTGCCAATCACAAACAAATTTAATAGTGAAAACGCTTATATACGCCTATCTGGTCTATCAAAATTTAAGATTAACATCTTAAAAGAAAATTGTAGTATGAAAATACTATCTTCAAATAAAGTGCGACTAAACTGCAAAGTAGTCGAATAGAATCCAATTAGACTGGGGAATGCAAACATCGTTATATAATTCTCTAATTGAGAAAAACTCCTAACAAAAGTACTTGACTTTAATGCATTCAATAATTCATTATTAACATTACTCTTTCACAAAATTGTCTATAATGCAATGTTCATTCATAACTGACGATAAATGTCTGTGTTGCAATCAATAAAAATAACGACTAGTATTTCCAAGATCGTCGATAACGTAAGATTTTAACGCTCTAAAATCATTTAAATGTTCTTCCTTCTTGATGATGACAGAAAATTGTTCAAAGTAATTAAACTGGGGTAGAATTACTTTAATAAAGTGACACGCTGTCTGAATTTAAATCTGCCATAAAAATCATTAACTTACAGTCAAATCGTGACTACAAAAATATTAATTACTGAAATATCTAAATATCAGTCTCAACTGATTCAAAATCGTTAACTATGCCCATGACATAACAATGTCTTAATAAAACGTCGAAAAATGCAAAACTCATCAAGGTGTACTGAGAATAAGAATCTCAACAAGAAAATAAGGCAAAAATACATGAGGATAAAAATATGGGAAAAATGGTTGCTCAAACATTACTAGGTTACTCAAATACAATAAACGTTCACGACTACCTTATCTGCCGATTGACGTTCCAGAGGAAAATTCCCCAAAGACGACTGCTGATGGATCCATTTCACCACGTTAAAGCTGAGCTCCATCCTCGAAATAGGAAATAGCACCCTCGGAGAATCGAACTGCTTCCTTCTCCGTGAATCGCTCTGCTCCTCGAAAACGAATAGACATCCTTCCGGCAATAATCTTCATTGTGAGTCGGGACTACCCTGACCTCTCTTGAAAAATTCCCTGAAGTTCCAGTAGACAATCATCATGACGTTTTGTAGAAATTTCCGAAGAAATTATTCATATTCAGAGTATGAAATTGTTTCTATGGCTGTTCGATGATATTCAGCCTTTACTTACGAAACATGGGTGTAGATGGTAATCACCGCATGTTCGCTTATGTGGAATAGCAATTAGCGAAGTTCCATGTCGCTATCTTACTCCATTGAAGTATGTCCCAATTGCAATAAGCCTTTTTAGCCTTCCATTTGCACTTCAGTTGTAGTGTCAGAAGAACAAACTGCCGTATTCAAATGCTCCATTATACTGTATCGTTCTGTAAGCAAGCAATCTGAAGTCTTTCTACTCCACTCGCAGCGTTAGCCTTGCTTTGATTCTGGCTTATACAAAAGTGTTTCTCTAGTGGCGAGATAATCACTTTTGCCAGTAGTATAAAACAGCTAATATCTTTTGAAGTACTCGGTCGAAATTGTTCAGCTTTTCTCTATAATTGCATGTAGTACTGCACAATACAATTATTTTATCGTAGACCGCTAACTGTTTGGAGCTAAACTTTTAGAAGCTTTCTAAGGTCCGTTTCAACTTCACCTAGTTTGACCTGTATCTCGTTAACATAGTGGCCTCGCCACGCGTTATAAAAACGATTCTTTTCACTTGCTGTTCACTTTGATGTCTCACTATATTGAATATATAAGAAACTGACTTTTACAAATACTTCGATGATCTGAGCATTAGATCTCAGAATGATCAGCGAACGAAAGAGAAGAGAAGAGAAGAGGCTCCTCTCTTCTGCGCAAGCCCTTTTATTACCTTCTCGAGGGGCGTTACCATCCCTTCCAAAGCGTGATACTACGTCATCGCTAGAACTTCCAACTTCGTTAATACTTGACGGATTTTCAAAATTCAAAAACTGAAAATAAATTTCATCAAAATTCCAAATCAATGCTTTTACTGCAAATGTATTTCCACAATTCTGCATTCAAAAAGTCATAAAAATACCATAGTTTCAGCAATCTCCGTCTTCCTTAAAACTATCGTTCATTGGTTCATGCCTCTCCTCCAATAGCATAGTTTCTTCCTCAGCAGAATTCCTCGTTTCCTGCGACTGCGTCGTACATCTTGGAACATTCTGGACTAAAATGCTGACGTCACTGAGAATCTCAGCTCAAGTAGCTTGCTGGCATAACATTTACGTCATCCGTGCTTACGTCATGACTACCCACGTCATAACTATGACAGCCATAACTCTAATCATGATTTCAAATATAGCCACCGTGGTCTCTACATAATTCAATTACGGGGGCAATACCTTTGAATGTTACCATTAGAGTCTCTTTTTACTTTGAAAACCCACTTACTACTGACAACATTCTTGCCCTAGGGTTTATCAACTAGATCCCATGTGTCATTTAACTGAAGTATCTCCATTTCTCTTTTCATAGCCTGCTCCCACTTAACCGTATCAGGCATGGACAGTGCCTCCTTAACTGTGCTAGGTTCAGATTCATCAGTGAGAGTCAAGTATGTCACATAGTCTGACATGTCTACAGGCTTTTGTTGGCGCCTAGGATACCTTTGATTACCTTCGGCATCCCACTCCATTGGCTCATTGACGATGGTGGCAGAGCCCACAGAATCACTGCAGTCTGAATCTGTTCCACTAGGGACATAGCTTAAATTAGCTGAGTCAACAGTCTCAGCCACACCAGCACTGCTAATGGGCGATACGCTTTCAAGTTCCGAAATGCACTCTGCCCCATCCCCTGAGTTGTCGGGTTCTGCCTCACTGTCAGTGGGAACTGAGATCTGCAACATTGCAGGTTCATTAATCTGCAAGGATGAACCAACATTACCTGGAGACACATCAGACACCTCCTGGAACACATCTTCAAAGAACTGTGCATCCCTGGACTTAACAAGTTGATGAGTAACAGGATTCATGAATCTATAGGCTTTACTGTCCTCACAATAACCACAGAAAATGTGTTTTTCACTTTTAGGATCCAACTTGTTTCTCCTTTGATCAGGGACATGAACTTGTGCTACACAACCAAAAATTCTTAGATGCTCCATATTGACCTTGTTACCAGTCCAGATCTCCTCTGGAACTTTACCTGGAATTTTTCTGGTTGGGGTGTTGTTTACAAGATAGGCTGCTGTATTTATTGCTTCAGCCCACATGCGTTTATCTACTTTAGACTCGCTCATCATGGCTCTACATTTATCAAGCAATGTTCTACTCATGCGTTCAGCTACACCATTCTGCTGTGGAGAATAGCTAGTTGTAGTTTGATGCTGAATACCTTCTGATTTAAGTAGCCTCTCAAAAGCTTTGCTACAAAATTCACCACCATTATCAGTGCGTAGGACCTTAATAGATCTTTCACACTGATTCTCAACCTGTGCCTTGAAATCAATAAAGCAATCCAAAACATCACTTTTCTTAGCAAGGAAATACACAAAAACCTTTCTAGAACAATCATCAACGAAAGTCAAGAAATAGCGAGCATTGCTCCAAGATGGAACTGGCATAGGCCCACATAAGTCTGAATGAATAAGATCTAGCTTATTTTTACATACAGTTTTACTCTTACTTGACTTAAATGGTTGTCTAGCTTGTTTACCTTCAGCACATGAAAAACAGTTTTTAAAACCATTATCTGAGAAATTAATTCCATGAGTGAGACTATCTCTTAACAACTTCATACTGTGGTTGTTAAGATGGCCTAGTCGTTTATGCCATAAATATTCTGAGTCCTCTGAACAAATATTGGCTTGACCACTGAGAGCATTGACTTGGTAAACACCCCCCACATTACTTGCAGTCAGTGCTACATTACCTGTAGCAACAAAGTTTTCACTATCATAAACTTCACAAGTATTGTCGGTGAATACCACAGCATAACCCTTTTGAGTAGCAGCAGACAGAGATAAAAGATTAGCAGTGAGACCAGGAACATATTCTACATTGGACAAGGTTTGTGAAATACCATTTTCTAATTGAACAGTTACATTACCAGACCCTTGGCCATACAATTTTTTATTGTTTGCTGTACTGATCTCCAGATTAGGACCAGCAGTGAAGTTCACCATCGCAGTCTTGCTTGAACTCATATGCTTAGTAGCACCAGAGTCAATGAACCAGGCCCCTGTAGAGGCCCTTGCACTTAATGCCTGTCCATCGGTCGCCAGCATCATCTTGTCTTTCTTCGACTTCTGTTGAGTTGAGCTCTGCATCTCCTATTTCCTGCAATCCCGCTTCCAGTGTCCTGGCTTCTTGCATTTCCAGCAGAAGGGCTTCTTCTTCGTCTTGTCTTCTCGTGAAAACAGAACAGAATCCTTGGATGGCTTGGAAGTACTTTTCCCACTCCAAGTAGTATCTTGTAGCAACTTGGTTCGGACTGTGTCTGCAGTAAGGTCTGTTCCGGAACTTTCCAGAGCCATAATCATAGGCTGAAACTCATCTGGTAGACCTTTCAGCATAAGAGCTGCCACAAACTCGTCGTCCAGTGCCTTATTCATAGACGCAAGTTGCTGAGCAAGTCCCATAACCTCACTAACATACTCTTCCATCTAGGTTATGAACATTTTATCATACTAATTGATAATTTATCTGATCAAACGGAAATAACATCATATTCCCATTCGGGAATGTTCATAACCTATTTGGATTGCCAAGGTAAGGTTTTTGTTTTATGAAAGGGAGCTTGACTTCCGTAGCACATTGGCATCACTCGTGACGTCAATACTACTTGTATTTTGTGTCTTGTGATGGCCTTCTCAGTATGTGCTAGCCATGCGTATTGGTGAGGTGTGTCTGTACCAACTGACGAGCCCAGCGGCACACCGGGGCGAAACGCTGGCATTTTATGTTTGATCTAGCCGGACCAATTTTATCATACTAATTGATAATACTCTTCCATCGTCTTGTAGTGCTTTAATTTAACTTTGCACAATTTCTTCAAGATGACGATCCGCCGATTCACTCCTTTATCTGAGTAGGCCTTTTCAAGAGCTTCCCAGACTTCCTTCGCGGTCTTACAAGGCATGACGATTGGGAAAATTGATTTATCCACCATGAGGTTAAGTCTGGCCCTAGCCCGACTTTCGTCTTTTGCTTTCTTCGCAGATGTTGTAGTATCTCCATCCGGGTAGCCAACTATACAGCTCCACAGATCTTCGAGTCTTAGGACGTTTTCCATCTCGAATCGCCATTCCACGTAATTTAGACTACCTCGCAGCTTATCTATAGCCGGTAACGAGGTGCTGGTTACAGACATGTTGAATTTCGCTACGTAGCCGAATTCACAGTTCATATAACAATCAGTCTATCATACGCACTTTATATTCGCACGGTGGAATCGTGGCTGGGCCCATAACCTAAAGGATTACGAGGCACACAGGCAATTGAAATGGAACACACGTTTAATGTACTTGACATTTACTACATCAGAACTGAACGAACAAGGTGATACAACATTCTTTTTATACACACCAAAACAAAAACAAAAGAGAAACATATCTCTCTGGACCAGGTTTATAATTAACAGTGTGACCAACACAAACCATGGCCACATATTTCAACATTTCCTTCTATAATGAAAGTGTCCGTTTTTATAAGGAAATTATCGGAGCAATGTTTGTCACATAGCCTGCATATGACTTACTAGACAATTTAATGTCTTTCCTCGGAATGGCCTTAGCCCATTTAAATAACATTGTGGTGTTTGAAGCCATATTTTCAGTGTTGCCTTAGCAAACAAGAGTTTAGTGCTTTTCAGTCGGTCAACACGAATGTACCCAAAAGAGATGGGTTATGCCCTAATCCTGAAATAAATTACATGAGATTAATAAAACACTAGGATGACCAGTTTCGATCGTCAAGCGATCATCATCAGATCCAATACACTTAGGCTATAAAATCTATGTTTGAAATACAGGTGAAAATATTTACAATATGTACAATTATTTAGTGCAGTGTTGGTACTGCAACTGTCAGTGTATGCTAAATGCAGTATATATGTTAGGTGAAATGCTAAATGGTGATGGCTATCCGGAGATTGTACTTTAGAGAGATTATATGGTTGTTCCTAAAATTTTATAGTTTAACCATAGTTTACAACCATATAATCTCTCTAAAGTACAATCTCCGGATAGCCATCACCATTTAGCATTTCACCTAACATATATACTGCATTTAGCATACACTGACAGTTGCAGTACCAACACTGCACTAAATAATTGTACATATTGTAAATATTTTCACCTGTATTTCAAACATAGATTTTATAGCCTAAGTGTATTGGATCTGATGATGATCGCTTGACGATCGAAACTGGTCATCCTAGTGTTTTATTAATCTCATGTAATTTATTTCAGGATTAGGGCATAACCCATCTCTTTTGGGTACATTCGTGTTGACCGACTGAAAAGCACTAAACTCTTGCTTGCCATTTAAATAAATCATCTTCGGCTTTTGGAGGTCTAAAAAAGTGCCTACCTGTTGCAGATGACTTGTCGTATCCAGATCGGCACCCGGGAACAAAACAACACGGCATATTCACTTACACAGTTTTGTTTGACGAATCTTACCAGGATATAATTCACTCGACAGCACAAACGTAAAGAAATAAGTGTAAAGGCTTACAAATAATAAACACACCAGTGTCATAACGTATGTATTATTTCACTATCGCTTCTTGATCGCATACACTTTTCAACACCAAGAAATAAGGACTAAACACGGCAGCATTTCCATGTTTTCAAACTCGCGAGCGCTTAGAAAGTGTCTCCAGCCAGCCACAACCAACCGCTGCGCAGTCTACCGGCGGGCGCAGCAACTACCCATACTAAAGATACGGCAAACTCGGGAGTCGGCACACTTTCTCTTCTAAACGCTATGGCGAAGCCATGCTGTCAAAAATAGTGTAGGCACAGTACGGAAAAGAGCACTTCGTAACACCTGCACTACCTCTTCAGAGCGAAACACGGCTGCTGCGATGACAACAGTCACTGGAATGTACGACACTGTGTCAAAACAAGGTACAATAACGAGGGCGCTACGATTTCAAACAGCTATTCCACAGCTGTTATCGTTTAAATCCTAAAGGGATGCATTCCATATAGACCTTGGAATTCTATCCCTGCTGAATCCAGAGTTGCACAATAAACCTTCACCACTGTACAGTAATCGCTTGCTTCCTTTGCTTACACAATTGGAAAACTTGTTCTTCATATCACAGTTACAGATGGTTCTGATTATTTTTGGGCATAAATTATCGTAGTACAGAAAAGATGTTCGTCGGAGGGAATCGTTGCATTGAGAAAAAAATAACATTGTATCAATAGGATTTATGCCAGGACCTCAATATTTTATCGTCATAAGGGGGATTATCATTATAATGATTATCGTTCTATGGAGATTTCACTGTACTCGTGTAGCGTCGTCGTTCAGGCAGAAGTCACTAAGTCAAAAATTGGCTGTTTGGAGTTAGGTGCAAAACCATACAAACGAAATGACGCTCTACGTAAGGAAATCCTCTCATAAGAACTCACTATGTTCCATTGCAAACTGAATTCACTATTTTCACTAAGTGTGTTTTGTCATAAAATAATTAGTAAAAAGGGTTTACTAAATACAGTTCTAAACTCCAAATTGATGGGAGAAGAAACAAACACCGACATCCATTGGTCACAACCGGAAACAGACAGTTATATTCAAAAAAGTACATTTGACTTGTACGGTATACAAAAACAAAAGAAGTACACTATGAGAAATACAAAAACAAAAGAAACACACTATGAGAATTTGTGAAAGCAAACTCACACTTCCCCCCATTCACAAATAGCAAAAAAAAAAAAAAACTTAAAACAAAAAAACAAAAAAATACATAACTAGCCTCACACTAACAACAAACATTTGCATATCATTCCTTGTATGGTAGCAAAGGGCAACATACAGGTCATGATCTGGGCTAAAATACAGACATGGATCACATTTGCTTTGATTTAAGCCTAGCTTGACAAGTTGTGCAGTGATACAATTGTGCCAATCTTTACCAGCTTGACATAAACCGCAAATACTCTTGTTGAGTTTCAGCACATGTTCTGGGTATTCTACACTGCGAAAACCTTCTGGTTGATTTACAAATACAGTTTCCTTAATTTTGCTATTAAGGTATGCCGATACAATGTCCAAATGACAATTATCCCATTCAAGCTCTACTCCTATGGCTATACGGGTCCTAATAGTTTTCCTTTTTACCACAGGACTGTAGGATTCAAGGAAATCTGTACCCTTTATCTGACTGAAACCTTGAGCTACTAAACGTGCTCTATACCTAAGTACTTCACCTTCTTGGTTTCGTTTAGTTTTATACACCCATTTGGTGCCTATGACAGTCTTGCCACCTGAATCTTCTGCAAGTGTCCACACATTATGTTTTTCTAAGAGGGCAATCTCTTGGTTCATTGCCTCAAACCATTTATCTTTGTCATCTCGTGAGGTGGCTTCTTGAAAAGACACCGGATCGTTATATTCTGACCTCAACATGACAATGCGACATTTGACCTTGACTTCATTACAACACACTCACTTACTGGGACGTTTTCTCTCTCTACTCGACCTGCGTAATACTGTGTGTTCAGGCTGTAATGGAGAGTCTATTACGACATCAGAATCTGACAAAGAGGCATCACTATCACTTGTTACAGAATTTTCATTTCCTGATTCGGCTACTTCGTGTTCAAACACGTCACCTCCACAATCTTTCTGCTCGACAAACACTTCTCCAATTGTTCTAGGTTCACAATCTATCTGAGTTACAGGTTTTTCCTGGGCTTTTACAGAAAACGGAAATACATCTTCAACAAATTCTACATTCCAGGATTTAATGACACATTGTAACGTGTTTTTCGAGGGGTTTTTATGCCACTGGCATAAGTCAGTAGGAAGCCATTCTATATTTATTTGCGCGGCAAATTGTTCAGCCAAGAGAATTTTTCATGTTAATTTATTATTATTATTAATTTATTATAATTATTATTAAGATATTTTCGGAGCATTTTATAAAAATTATAAGCATACAGATAGGTTTTCTATGTCTTAGAAAACGCTATCAAGCAAATTATTACGAACGACAATATCATAGAAAATTATGTGATTACGGAATTTTACGGAGTTTCGTCAGTTAGAATATTATGAGAGACATGACACACTGGAAATTCAGATACAGGATGATTCTTGTAACGAAGTATTATGCAAGCTTGGGTTGCAGCGTCAAGAAAAGGCGGATGGTTGGAACGGAAATCGACTTCATCATTCGCGCGCCGTGTGTAATGAGCCAGAGAAGGGGAAGTAGTGGGGAGCAGCCAATCAGTGGAGACCACGTAAGCTAGAAGTCGGCTGAAGAGTGGGGGAGCCGACAGGTGCATATATCGTTCAGCGCGCCGTGGAGCGAGGACAATCTGTGTAGAACTTGCCGAGTATGGTTGCGCGCGGGAGTCGCTCCGATGTTCCGTGGAGTGGGGGGACAATCTGTGAAAGACTTGACTAGTTCGGTTGCAAGTGTGTGTCGCTCCGATGTTCCGTGGAGTGGAGAACTATCTGTTTAAAACTTAACCAGTGTGGTTGTACGAGGGTATGGCTCCGTTGTTAGGACCACAAAGTAACAAAATCTGCAAGTATATCATCAAATATCGACGGAGATGACGACGTCCAGGAGACTGTGGGAAGCACACAGCATCATCCAGTACGAGGGAAATGCTTTGGCAATTTCCAGTGGTAAGCGCGAATGACGCAGAAATACGCAATCTCTCATTTCTCTTTGTTTTATATTTCATATTTCAGTAACTTCATAGCTTGGGAATAAGAGTAAAATCAATAATTTATCAGACTCCGTTTTCACGTAATTTTCTATCGGTAATATTAAAATCGCAACGCTCCAATTTAAATTTTAAACTTATTATTATTATTAATTTTGCTATTCTTGTTTTATATAATAAATTCATTTCTTTTACAATGCAATCTTTGCTTTCAGTAGGTAGCATTAGATATGGACCAATTCCTTCTCCTGATACAATTGTTTGTTGGGTTAATGATCAAATCATACCACGATCTGAGTGAACAGATTCTTGAAGGTGTACTGCCAGAGCTAGACGTTGTTAAATACAAATTTAGATTTCAACATTGCGTTGAGGTCTTGGCGCCCATTAAAACAACATAGCTTAGGCAAAGGTAAACAGTTACATTTATCTCCCAACAGTTAGGGGCAGTCAAACCGTTACAATTGTCGCTACCAACATGGGGCATTAATAACCGCTACACTTGTCGCTCAACGTGTGGGCTAGCGAAACTGCTACATTTGTACGCTCAACGTGGAGCAAAGTTAATTACTGCTACATTTCTCGCCGACAACTTGGGGCTGAAAACCTAATAACATTTGTGGAAGGAGAATGGTATATATTACTGTGCCTGTATTTTGGGGGTTATTTTTCTTTATCAGTGTATATCATTATGGGGGATGAGAAAGAAAGACAGATGAGGTTTCGTAGTGGTCATCAACTGGAGAGTGATGATACGAGCAGTATGTCGAGTGATGGTAGTACCGGGGTAGCGGAGGTAAATCCCGTTACTGAAACAGGGAGTGTAGGCGGCCAACCAGAATTAAAAACTTTACTTCTCGAGTTCATGTATCAGAACAAAGTTAGTAGTGATGCCTTAAATGCAAAATTAGAACAGAATAATGCAAAATTAGAACAAAACAGTAGGGAAAATAAAGAAAGTACAGAAGCCTTAAATGCAAAATTAGAACAGAATAATGCAAAATTAGAACAGAATAATGCAAAATTAGAACAAAACAGTAGGGAAAATAAAAAAAGTACAGAAGCTTTAAATGCAAAATTAGAACAGAATAATGCAAAATTAGAACAAAACAGTAGGGAAAATAAAGAAAGTACAGAAGCTTTAAATAAAAAATTAGAACAGAATAATGCAAAATTAGATAAGAACAACAAGGAAATTAGTGTGAAAATGGAGCAGATTAGAGGAGAAATCAGAGGAGTAATGGAAGAGAAGGTTAAAGAGATCATTGCAGATGTAGACAAGAAATTAGGAAAAGTACAGGAGGAGTTAGAAATTAGAATCAGTACACAGGCTGAAAATTTAAAAGAACTAGTGCAACTGGAAACACAGCAGGTCAAAAAGCAATTGGGGGGAGAAATTGACAAAATTCAGGTAGCAACTAAAGAGGTTAAGGAACAGCTGGGGGGTAGAATTGAGAAAGTCCACTCGCAAATAGTTGCAGAAGTAAATGATTTAAGAGAGAGTAATAGAGAGAGCATTAGCAAGATTGAGGAGAAACAAGCAAAGCTATATGATAAAGTAGAAGAATCAGAAGGAAACATTAAATTAACAGTAAACAGTATTGAGAGGAAGGCTGAGGAGAAAATCGCAGAATTAGAGTTAAAATTAAAAGCTAGGATCAGGCAAGAAAATAGTCAGAATAGGCCAGTTTTTGTGAATAGCACACACAGGGAGGTAGAACTGGGTAAGTTCAGCAATCGACAGGGGTGCCCAATGGAGTTCATGAACACTATAGAAAATAAATTCGGGGAGAGGTTGGAAAATGGTAGTATTGAGTGGTGCCAGGTAGTTGAAATTTTAGAACAAGTGTTTGTGGGGGAAACGAGGAATTGGTTTGCTGTCTACAGAGACAAGTTTACTGATATTAATGATTTTAAAATGAAATTCTGTGAAAAGTTCTGGAATGAGGTTATTCAGTCGCAGCATCGTGAGGGAGTAGTGTGTGGTAAATATAACCCTAAAGGAAGCTCCACCATGACCGAATACTTTTTAGGGCAGGTATTAGTGTGTAAATATCTGTATGGCTTGAAGGAGGAAAGTGATGTGGTAAGGTTGCTACTTAGGCACTTTCCCTATAGGATCAAGGAGGCTGCTTGTATCCAGAATGTAAAGACTATATCACAAGTAGAAAATTTGTTAAGCACATTTGATGCACTAGGGAGGGGGGGGGGGGGGGGTTATGAGGACAATTTCAATCGGAACCAGGGTAATAATAATAATAGACCTAATGAAGCCAGGCATCAAGAAGTTCAAGGGAACGGTGGCGAAGGAGCCAACGCTCAAAATAGAAATAATAATAATCAGCTAAATCAGAACAGAGGAAATGGCTATGGTAATCAGTATCAAGGGAGGAACAATGATTTTAGGGGAAATCAAGGGAGGAACAATGATTACAGGGGAAATCAAGGGAGAAACAATGATTTCAGGGGAAATCAAGGGAGAAATTATAATGACAATAATTACACCCAGAATAGGGGTCAAGGAAGAGGACAGCCTAGTGGTAGTAATATACAGCCAAACAATGACAACACAGCCCAGAACAACCAGACCAGTTCAGTAGTTAGTAGTACTACGGCCAGCTGTAGCGGTTCTTTAAACGCGAACCAGGCTGCGAAGTAAGGTCAGAATCTCAGTCTGTAGCATGCCCTGTCCATACAATTATACAGGAACCCTATGACCTAAATATAAGAAATGAATTATTACATGAACTAAATGATGAAGGTATTATTCAAGAAGTGGTTAGTAAGAGCCCCATAGTTAAATTTAACGTGTCCGAGGCGTACACAGATGTTTTAATTGATAGTGGTTGTCAAATATTCGGCCCTCCACCAATGGATAGATTAATACACAAAAATAACTGAACTTTATTTATCTTACATTATATGCTGTCCGTTCCATTGGACGCCATTTTACTTAACTACTTGAGTCAATGCCCTCTAGATCCTAGGGCTGCTTAATATATAAAATAAACAAAGACATCTCAATCAGTGTTCCCAACATTCTCCCACCAAGTTAACGGATGTGGAACAGTTAACTTCACATAGTCCTGGGAACATTATACATTCTGCTCACACCTGAAACAAATTGGCACAAAACAGACAAGTTAATCAAAATATCTTTTTGGCACTTTTACAATTCTTCCACTCCTTGTCCTGATTTCTTCCCCTACGTCACTCACACTACCACATGAAACACCACTATCTTCTTTAACAGTCAGTTCACTGTCTGAAGTAGAAGGTTCACTTCCTTGGGCTTCTAGGAGGAGGTAGAGTCTTTGAACTGGGCGCAGAAGCTCTCCAGATGTAGTCTTCAGGCGAACAAGACGGGTGACTCCATCCTTTCCGGGCAAAAGTTCTAGGACCTTTCCTAAAGGCCAATCTAGTCTTTTTGAGTTGTCATTGCCAATGAGGACAACATCATCAACCTGAACAATTTTTTGCTGCTTGACATCCATCTGCTGTCGCAGCAGACCCAAGTACTCGCTACGGAACCTCTTTCTCAGATTCTCCTCAAGTCTTAATATGTACTTCAACCTCTTGTTCAAACTGGAAGACTCGATGACATCAATCTCAGGCACAGCAGCTTCACGAATATCCTGAAGAAACATGGCAGGCGTTATTGCTCCTAGTTCATTGGAATTATCAGCTGTATATGTCAGAGGTCTCGAGTTTACTACACTTTCACAGTCACATAGCACTGTTTCCATCTCCGAGTATGTAAGAGATGAACGTCCAAGTGTTCTCCGAAGTAATCTTTTCACCAGTCCTATCAACCTCTCCCACCAACCTCCCCACCAGGCAGCGGTGGGTGGGTTGAACTTCCACTTTATTCTCTCCACTGAACAGTACTCGTGTACCTTCGACCACTCGATTCGACTGAAGGCAGTTTCAGTACCAGAAAAGTTAGTCCCATTATCACTGAAAATTACAGCAGGTCGTCCTCTCCTAGCTACAAATCGACGAAATGCTTGCAAGAAAGCATCTGTTGACAATGACAGGAGTAGTTCCAAGTGAACAGCTCTGGTAACTCCACACGTGAACAAGCAAATCCACGCCTTTTCGTGGTTTTTCAGATGAAGAGGTCCGGCCAGGTCGACACCCGAAACTTCAAAGGCAGCAGCATCTCTTACACGTTCTGCTGGAAGTGGTGGAGTGGATACTACGAAGGGTTTAGCTTCCTGTCGCTTGCATAGTGCACACTTAATTAACACTGACCGTAGTGTTCTTCTTCCTCCCACCACCCAGAATCTTTCCCTCATAATCGAAAGCAGACCTTGAATGCCAACATGACACCTTCGAATATGAACATCCATAATCAGTCGTGACACAAAGGGATGATTTTTGGGCAAAAGTACAGGATACCGAAAGTCATGGTTGTCGGGTCTATTGGAGATCTTGGTTCGCAAGCGGAGGAGACCGTCATGATCTTCAAAGGGTTGTAGGCTGGAGATTCTGGGGTCCGTGGTACTGGAAAATGCATCTTTCTGAACTAGTTTCAAGACCCTTATCTCAGCAGAAGTGACTTATTCAGTAGAAAGTGGTCCCGTCTTCTTCATAAAATGTTCAGAGCCAGCAGCTCTACAATTGTTTACAAAACGACCCATCCAAGCAACCATTCTAATAATTTTCTCACTCTTTGAAAAGTACCTGTAGTACCAGTCACTTGGAAGAGAATCAGCATCTGCACAAATCATAGAGGAAACAACAGTACTCTTTCTTTCTTGAATAATAACATCCTCTTCAAACTTGACTTCGGTCGAAGGCCAACAGCTACGCTTTTGGTGCAACCATTTAGGGCCCTCCCACCATGATGAATGAAGCAACTTTTTACCTGAACAGCCTCTAGATGGCAAGTCAGCTGGATTACAAATCCCTGGAACATGATGCCACTGTTCTGGTTGAGCCAGCTTCCTTATCTCATTCACACGGTTCGCCACAAAGGTAGCCCACTGATCATCTCTTCTCATCCATGCTAAGACTGTGGATGAATCACTCCAGAAGTATGACTCACAGCTTTTGGGAAGATCTTCAATTATTGCTGCATGGAGCCTAGCACCTATCAATGCAGCAAGCAATTCTAGACGAGGTATCGTGACTGTATTGTTCGTGGGGGAAACTCTCGTTTTTGCCTGAACCAACTGTACATTTACTTGCCGAGTCGTCTCCACCCTCAGGAACACAGCTGCAGCGTAGGCATCCTTGCTGGCATCACAAAATGTATGCACACTCCATTCAGCAGTTCCACTGTTAGAAGGTAACCATCTTGGAATCTTCAAGTCTTTCAAGCATGCGACATCTTCTGCCCATTTCACAAATCTGTTGGCAATGCCTTGATCCACCTCTTCATCCCACCCAATGTTTACATTCCATAATTCTCTTAATATGAGTTTTGGCTCTAGGGTCACAGGAGAAGAAAAAACCAATTGGATCAAACACCTTATGGGCAGTGGAAAGAATAGTTCTTTTGGTAATTTTCTCTGGATAATTCTGGAAACAGTCTGGGCTTATGGCCAGAGTGTCATGCTTTCTGTCCCAGATTAAACCAAGTACATTAGTGAGACAAGCCTCTGTAAGTATATCTGGATCTGAGAACTCCCATCCACGCAATTCGAACTTGCCATCAGCCATGATAGAGGTGGCTTCGTGAATGAATGTTTTAAGCTGATCATCATCAAGGCTAGTGACTACATTATCAACATAGAAACAATCCAAAAGACTTTTAATTGTGGTCTCAGAGTATGCAGAAATTCCCTCATGACATTCATCTAGAATCCTTGAGAGATGAAGTCTGATAACTGCATTTAACAGATAAGGACTACAAACAACACCAAACACAACTCTCCTGTGTCGATAAACAATTATATTCCCCAAATCATCCTTCCATAAAAAACGTAGGAAGTTCCTGTCATTTGCATGTATACTAATCTGCAAGAAAGCTCGCCTGATGTCAGCTACAACTCCCACTTGCTTCAGACGGAATCTTAAAAGAAGTGGAGGTATCTGTTCTATCAATGATCTCCCTTTCTCCCAGCACGAATTCAATGATGGACTATTCTTTTCACGAGCTGATGCATCGAACACAGGTCTAATTTTGGTGGTGCAATTTTCTTTCACTACATGTCTGTGAGGAAGAAAATGACAGCTATCACTAACAATCTCAGAGTCAGGAACCCGTTCAATGACACCTTCTTCAAGCCATTCTTCAAAAACATGTTCATAATCTAGGTACAGGTTATTAGCCTTCAACTTCTTTATAGTAGAATCCAGTCGTTTTTCTGCCAGGATGTAATTCGATGGAAGAGGGGGGTGCCTATCCTTCCAGGGAAGATGGACTTCATATCGACCTTCACCATTCACCCTTACAGTCTCTTGAAAATGCTTGTCAACTTCCAACTGCAATTCAAGCTTAGTTTTCCGATCAACAGGATCCGTAATGCCAATCAACTCCAATTTCCAAAGATCTGAGATGTTTAAATCATTAATCAACATTGAGGTGACAATTATAGCAGTTGTAACTCTGGGTTGTTCACTGGGATATTTACCAAAAATGGTCCAACCTTACCTGGTCTCCATAGCTATCAAACCACATGACACACTTCTAACATTGCCCGTGAAGAGTCTGGCAGCAATGTCAGCACCAATCAGAATGTCTACAGGACCTGCAGTACCTATGGCTTCCTGTATATTGTTGGTATTATCAAGTATTTCACTAACTAAGGCACTATTCTGAATATGAGGTACATTATCACAAATATTGTCTTGGTCTAAGACCTCAAAATTGCACAAATAATCATTATTGAGACTGGCAAGATGAATTCTATATTTATTGTGCTCACAAATACCGGTTTTCTGACCTCCGAACAGTGAATGGACAATAGTTTCTCTCCCAACAGGAGAATAATTCATTTCCCGTGCTGTTCCCTTCAACACATATGACCGTTGTGACCCTGTATCAAGAACTGCCTTCACAGTACGTTCACATCCATTCCCACGAACCTTCACCAGAAGCGTAGGAAGCAGCACACTATTATCACACGTTAAGTTAGCAAGGGCTTCATCTTTCTGTACAGTCATGACGTCAGGCCTAGGGAAGTCAGTACTGTTAACTACATTGTTACTTCTCTTAAAATCTGGACACAACAACATTACGTGGCGCTTATCACAAATCAAACATTTTTGCTTGTAGGTGCACTTTTTAGCTACATGATTTGGTTTAATGCAAATAAAACAATATTTCCTATCCTTAATAATTTCAAGTTTTTCCGAGAGAGGCATATCACGTGCTTTATAGCAGTCAGCGCTGCTATGGTGTTCATTACTGCAAAAGATACAAGCAGAACGCTTATTTTCCTGTAACGATAGTAAACCCATTGCTGTAGGTACATCTTGCCTGGAACATGATTTAGGACTGCTATCTTTCTGCACTTTCTTTGCCCTATCAGCTGACTGTTTAAACCCAGACATGGCCACATGGATCCTTTCCTCATTTTGCACTTCCGCCTTCATGAAGGACATGAACTTATTAAGTCGTTGTTCTGCATTAGATATATCACTATATAAAGAACTTCGCTGCCATACTCTTAAAAAGTCTTCCGTCATGCACGATTCTAACAAAGGACAAGGGATTGCTGCACATTTCCCAGTTGTGACACCAAGAGATTCAAGTGCCCTTAAATGACACTCCAGCTTATCATACATCTCCGTGAGTGAACGGCATGTTTTACTAGCAGGCAGGGTCAAACTGAGAAGATCCCTGATGTATACTTCAATTAGAAGATCTTCCCTACCAAAACGTTCCTGAAGTGCTTCTATCACTAACACGTAATTGTCATCTGTGGCTGGAAAACTGTCTACAACAGACCTAGCTCTGGAGTTGGGTAACGTAGCTTGTATAAGATAATAGAATTTATCATAGATAGATAGATAGATAGATTTTTATTAATTCCATTTGATCAAATACATGCATTCAATACATTTTTGATATAGGACAACTGGTGCAATCCCTACATTCTCATGAATACGCTGGAATTGGTTCCAAAACGGCAACCAATCTCTGAGTTCACCGCCGAACTTACGAAATTCTATGGTTGGAAGCTTTATTTTCCTATTAACTTGAGCATTACTTGTTGAATCTTCACTTGTGATAGATTGTCGGTCTAGGGAATCAATTTTTAAACGCCGCACTTTTAACAGTTCGTACTTACTGCGATACTCGTCAGCCGCCAGCGCTTCTTGATCTAGTTCTTGTTCACTAGCACCGTTTTCCAACATCCATTCCATAACCTCTTCATTCTGGGCATTGATATTCTCGAAGTACTGTTCCAAAGAAGCAAATGATGCTCGAGCTTCTTCATACTTTTCTTCTTCAAGAAACTTATCAAGTGCAACGGAATTCCGCGCAAACAATGCTCTGTCGATTCGTCTTCTACTTTTAACCTTCTCCATTGCGGAAGTAATCACAAAACACTGACGAGAAAAACTATCGTGCCGTTACGCTGGGCGCCAAATGTCAAATGTTCGGCCCTCCACCAATGGATAGATTAATACACAAAAATAACTGAACTTTATTTATCTTACATTACATGCTGTCCGTTCCATTGGACGCCATTTTACTTAACTACTTGAGTCAATGCCCTCTAGATCCTAGGGCTGCTTAATATATAAAATAAACAAAGACATCTCAATCAGTGTTCCCAACAGTGGTTGTATGAAGAGTTGCATAAGTAGTGCATTTTATGATAAAATGAAAGGAACTGGAGTAAATTTTGAGGAGATGCCAATTAAAAGCACTTTTGTTATCACAGCTGTTGGGAAGAGGTCTAAAGTAATTTCTAAGCAAGTTTTAGTAGACATTAAAATTAATAATCATGTAGAGAAGCAGATTTGCCTTGTAATTCCAAATTTAGTATTCAGTGTTATCTTGGGTTCAGAGTGGCTAAGTAGAGTGTCTGGTAACTTATGTTATGATGTAGGGAGTTTGAAATTTAAATGGGGAGATTCTGAAGTAGAAGTAGCGTTCAATGACCATATTCAGAGGAGTAGTATTGTAGGTGTGATTTGTACTTTAAATGAGATATCGCCAGCCGTAGAGCGGGGTTCTCCATGTTTTGTGGGCAGTGTGATTACGAACGGAAGTCTAGAGGACTCGTTACTGGATGCTGCATTTCAGGGAAATATAGAGGTGGAACAATGTGTTCGGCTCTATGATGTGTTATGGTGTAATAGGAGAGTGTTTGAGGATCGCATTGGTATGGCCAATTGCTATACCCATTCATTGAACGTTATTGATAGGTCAGTATTCACAGGACATAGATATCCTGTACCTTTCGCTTATCAGAGTGCAATTGAGGCACAAATTAACCAGATGCTTGAAGATGGGATTATTGAGCACTCTAACAGTCCGTATGTTAATTCTTTGATCACGGTACCCAAAACCGACGGCACGGTTCGTATTTGTTTAGACGCTCGTTTGGTTAACAGTAGAATTAGTTCAGATCAGCTGAAATCTATGTCAATAGAGGAATTAATGCAAACATTTGAGGGGAAGAAGTATTTCACTTGTGTAGATTTGAGTTCCAGTTTTTGGCAAGTGCCACTTATGTACGAAGATATACCATTTACAGCTTTTAGTCATAAATATAACCTTTATCAATTTTGTAGAACACCTTATGGGTTAAAGAGTAGTTCAGCAGCTTTAATTAGGGCTTTAAACATCGCATTAGGGGATGACACAGGAGAGTTTGTAACCATTTACACAGATGATATGGTAATTAGTGCACGCAGTTTTGAGGAGCATCTACGTCATTTAGATATAGTTTTTCAGAAGTTAGATCAGGCAGGGTTCACTTTGAAGCTGTCTAAGTCGTCATTCTGTCAGTCAGAAGTGACATTTTTAGGTCATAGAGTGTCGAGTAGAGGTGTGACACCATAGGAAGGTAGGGTTAGCATGTGTGGACAGTAGCAACAGGGCATCGTTACAGATACTGAGAAATAGGTAGGTAGAGCAACGTGATGACGTTCATTTAAGGGAGCCACTGGCAAGGTTGGAAGCAGGTGACGCAGTAACATTTATAGTTTCCAAACGTATTGGCAAAACAGCATATGTGCTGGAGAATAGTGAGGGAAACAGATTATACGGGACGTATAATATACATAGTCTCCGAAAATATGTGTCATAAAGCGAGTGTGTTTAGCTGGCGAGCCAACCTATCAAATGAGTAAGTGTGGTATTTGGTGCGTGGGAGGAGATGGTCTTCCAGGCAGGCGTATCAGAAGTCACACAGGGGGGTAGTATGTAAGTAAATGAGAGTTTTTAAGGTACAGGGAAATATGACGGGATTGTCGGATGCTCTTGAGCACTAAAATGTCTCGATACACCAAGGCCAGAATTTGGTAGCGCTGGTGAATTCCCATTTGCCTCCAAGAGATGGGTGAGCGCTTGGACAGGGTATTTTTGCTTAAGGCGTCCACGAGGCAAAAGATGGGCCATCAGAAGGCGAGACAGTCCTTCATGAAACTCATACATAACAGCACACGTGATTTCTGTTTACGGCCTCGCCATGTAAGATTTGTAAGTGTGTAATTTAAGGTAATTTGTACAAAGGTATTATTTGTGGGAGGAGAACTGGTCTGTGTTGAGAACTAGTATTAAGTAGAATATGGTCTACGGGAACTTAACAAGACAGGGCGATTACGGCACAGAAATATTTGGTGTTATGTGTAATGCGCATTTACTGTTTTTTTTTTTCAGAAGTCAATATTAATTTAATCTGCTTTAAAGAGAGATTAAGTATTATGGTCACGAGGCGCTGCCACAATAGTGTGATCGTGTGCTCAGTGATAAATGGGATTAATTTCACAATAAGGAAGGAACCTCCAGTGAAATTAGGAAGTTCTAGGGAGATATACATATATCAGAACACCTTCAATGCGTGTGATATGACATCATAAATGCATTGTGCTCACACATTAATTATGTCTATTTCTCCAACATAGAGAAATTTGAGAGGCGGAAATATCCGTGGAACACTATTCTATATGTAAAACATTGGACTGGTTGCAAAGTGCAATCCATAGTGACAACAAACTTTGACGCAAAGTGCGTGAAGAAAAATTATGAGTGTATATATCTGTAATTTAGGGTGATTTCATTTATGTAATATGTATTTTGGATGGGGTTTATTAACGTGTCTGGGATAATCGGATAATGGACCGTCGTCACGGTAAATCATCCGATGATCCGAGGCGAATATGTAACGTGTTTTTCGAGGGGTTTTTATGCCACTGGCATAAGTCAGTAGGAAGCCATTCTATATTTATTTACGCGGCAAATTGTTCAGCCAAGAGAATTTTTCATGTTAATTTATTATTATTATTAATTTATTATAATTATTATTAAGATATTTTCGGAGCATTTTATAAAAATTATAAGCATACAGATAGGTTTTCTATGTCTTAGAAAACGCTATCAAGCAAATTATTACGAACGACAATATCATAGAAAATTATGTGATTACGGAATTTTACGGAGTTTCGTCAGTTAGGATATTATGAGAGACATGACTCACTGGAAATTCAGATACAGGATGATTCTTGTAACGAAGTATTACGCAAGCTTGGGTTGCAGCGTCAAGAAAAGGCGGATGGTTGGAACGGAAATCGACTTCATCATTCGCGCGCCGTGTGTAATGAGCCAGAGAAGGGGAAGTAGTGGGGAGCAGCCAATCAGTGGAGACCACGTAAGCTAGATGTCGGCTTAAGAGTGGGGGAGCCGACAGGTGCATATATCGTTCAGCGCGCCGTGGAACAAAGACAATCTGTGTAGAACTTACCGAGTATGGTTGCGCGCGGGAGTCGCTCCGATGTTCCGTGGAGTGGGGGGACAATCTGTGAAAGACTTGACTAGTTCGGTTGCAAGTGTGTGTCGCTCCGATGTTCCGTGGAGTGGAGAACTATCTGTTTAAAACTTAACCAGTGTGGTTGTACGAGGGTATGGCTCCGTTGTTAGGACCATAAAGTAACAAAATCTACAAGTATATCATCAAATATCGACGGAGATGACGACGTCCAGGAGACTGTGGGAAGCACACAGCATCATCCAGTACGAGGGAAATGCTTTGGCAATTTCCAGTGGTAAGCGCGAATGACGCAGAAATACGCAATCTCTCATTTCTCTTTGTTTTATATTTCATATTTCAGTAACTTCATAGCTTGGGAATAAGAGTAAAATCAATAATTTTTCAGACTCCGTTTTCACGTAATTTTCTATCGGTAATATTAATATCGCAACGCTCCAATTTAAATTTTAAACTTATTATTATTATTAATTTTGCTATTCCTGTTCTATATAATAAATTCATTTCTTTTACAATGCAATCTTTGCTTTCAGTAGGTAGCATTAGATATGGACCAATTCCTTCTCCTGATACAATTGTTTGTTGGGTTAATGATCAAATCATACCACGATCTGAGTGAACAGATTCTTGAAGGTGTTCTACCAGATCTAGACGTTGTTAAATACAAATTTAGATTTCAACATTGCGTTGAGGTCTTGGCGCCCATTAAAACAACATAGCTTAGGCAAAGGTAAACAGTTACATTTATCTCCCAACAGTTAGGGGCAGTCAAACCATTACAATTGTCGCTACCAACATGGGGCATTAATAACCGCTACACTTGTCGCTCAACGTGTGGGCTAGCGAAACTGCTACATTTGTACGCTCAACGAGGAGCAAAGTTAATTACTGCTACAACATTTCTTTTCGATGTCCCATACACGGTAGCCCCTCGAGTCATCGGGGTACCCTAGCATTGCACCAACATTTGCCCTTGGCACTAACTTTTCCACATTACGTTTATGGATCCAAACTTTACAACCAAATGATTTTAACATAAGCAATTCCTGGTCTGACAACTTTCTACTCGTCCACAGTTCAAATGGGATGTTCTTTACAGTTGATGACACACACCTATTCTTTATATAGCAGGCTGTGCTGATGGCTTCCCCCCAAAATTGAACTGGCATGCCTGACTGAATGAGCATGCACCTACTAGTGGTGAGAAGTTGCTGGTTGAGGCGTTCAGCAACGCCATTCTGTTGGGGAGAGTAAGCCATTGTTAACCTGCGAACAATACCTTCCTTTTCAAGATAGTTACAAAACTCTGTACTTAAATACTCTCCACCGTTGTCTGAATGGAAAGATTTCAACTTGGTCCCTTGTGCTGTCTCCATTAGGGCCTTAACCTTGAGAAACTCATTAAATGCATCACTCTTATGCTTAAGGAACCTTACATATGAGAATCTGCTAAAATCATCAGTAAATGTAATAAAACATTTGCTACCTCCAATCGATGGGTGCTCTAGCTGGCATACATCCGAGAACACAACATCTAATGGCTTCTGAGATACATGATCTCTTTCATTAAATTTAAGTCTTTTCATTTTACCTTGTTTACAAGTATCACAATCAAGATTCTTTTCTTTGGGTATAAAATCACGATCTGGAATGTTCAGAGCATGGCCAAAACGCTGATGCCATATTCCGCTAGTTACAGCTTTGTTTCTCTTAGCATACACAACCTCCACCTCGTCATTACAAGCAAATTCTTTCCCTTGTTCTACCATAAAATAATCACAATTTACCTCATACATATTTCCAACGGCCTCACCCGTAAGGAATATACCCTCATGATCTGACAATACAACTTTGCTATCTTTAATGGTTACGACTGCACCTTTCCTGTCAAATTGACCTACAGATATTAAATTGTCTTGAAGACCTGGGACATACAACACTCTTTTCAGTTTCAGAAAAGAACCTCCACACTTGTCAGATAGCTTCATAAGCACACTTCCCATGCCACATACACTAACTACGGATCCATCAGCTGTGTCTACACTACCAGAAACCTTTGGGGTGTAATCATACAGAATATCCTTATAAGGTGTCAGGTGCTCAGTGGCTCCTGAATCTACATACCACCTGCATACACAATCAGATGCATCATCCTTGCTTTCAGTTGTCACATAAGCCTTTACCTTAACACTACTAGCATTAACCTGAACACATTCGTTTGCCGCCTCATCGTCCTTTACCGTGGCAATAACCTCACGATTCTTAACCTTAACATTTTCCTTGCGTCCATTACTACAATTCCGGGAAGTATGACCTATCTTGGCACAATTAAAACACAAAACTGAACCTTTCTTTCTTGCTTCATGAACTAAATCACGGAACTTCGCAATATGCCCCTGTTCTTGGCACTTGTAGCACATGAATCCACCACTACCTGTTGGCTTGTTGACACTTTTGCTGCTGTTGACGACCCCCTTGGAATTTAAGCGCATGGCTGCCACCATTGCCTTCACGCTTTCACCCTCAGATTCTTCCTTCTTCAGCCTCGCATAAGTCTCCTGTTCTCGCTCCATCTTTAGTTTGTCCAACTTGTTCTTTCTCTCCTCCAACAATAGTTTGGCTCGCACTACCTTTACACTTAAGTTTTCTTCATTGCTTTCCAATGAACGTATCAAATTTTCGTACTCCCGCTTTTCCAGTCCTCTGAGAATAAAAGCAGCTTTGGCCTTATCCGTAAATTTTATACCTACATCGTCCAACCGTGCACACCAAGTAAGCACTTTATCAACAAATGTACACATGCTAATGTCACTAGTTTTCTTAAAAAGACACAATTCTTCTAACATCGTCACAATTTGAAGGACTCCGGTATCGCAACATGAAGTCAGAAGATTCTGCCATGCTTCCTTAGCTGTCTCCGCTTCTTTGATATCACCTAGGAAAGGGTCGGTGACCAAACCTATGAGCAAGTTTTTCGCGTCTTGATCTTTGCCCAGTTGGGCCTCGGAGTACTCTTCAACGGGTGTATCTTCTACCTCTCCTGTATCGGTCTTTCGTGGGAAACCTTGAACCGCGTCCCACAGACGCCTTGTTTGAAGCAATGCCTTTGTTCGGGTGCTCCACGCTTCCCAATTGTCGTCCCGTAACCTCACTATTGCAACTACTCGCTCGCTGCTTCCCGTAGCTGCATCCATGTTAGTATGTATACTTAAAATAAAACGTACAAATAGTCCTCACAATAGAAAATCGTCCACAAATTTCACCAAAAAGCTATCTTGAATGCACACTTAACTGCCGTCCACATGTGCGCCGCACATATCAACACCTTTTAACGACCGACATTCTCCCATCACAAAGTCCACACATTAACAGCAATAAGCGTTTAACTGGGCTCATAACCTGTCATAAAATAATTAGTAAAAAGGGTTTACTAAATACAGTTCTAAACTCCAAATTGATGGGAGAAGAAACAAACACCGACATCCATTGGTCACAACCGGAAACAGACAGTTATATTCAAAAAAGTACATTTGACTTGTACGGTATACAAAAACAAAAGAAGTACACTATGAGAAATACAAAAACAAAAGAAACACACTATGAGAATTTGTGAAAGGAAACTCACATGTTTTTCCAGTTTATTAGTCAGGCAAAAGTTTCTTAGTCCATTTAGTGACTTCTGCTTGGTGCAAGTTCTTCCTTTGATTATTGTTTCGCAGTATTCACATCGATATAATGCAGCTGTTACAAAAATAACTCCGTCCATTGTTGGCCATAATAATTAGTGCCGCTAATATAAAGAAAAGAATCAGATGGAATGGAGCCAATCCATCTATATGGTCTCGCAATATTGCTAAAAATTGAGGAAAACTGGACAGGCATATAAATCAAAATATGGGAAATTTTATGCTAAGAAACCTTAACCAGTAAACTGTAAGTGCAAATTCAAGTGTAGTGAATCATTCATGGGAGAAGATAGGGCCTTAATATGTTCAGAATATTGGGGATTAGGAGAATATTACATATTCTAAACAACACATTAAGACATCCCCAGTAGTAGAATCTAACTACGTATGGAAAGCCTCTCAGAAGAAAAATTGGACAGGAATCGGTCAATTTCAAAAATGTATTCTCTCTATCCAGAGCAGTGTAAAGCGACAAATGAGAAAGTCCCAAGTTTGACTACATATAGAAGAATTTTCTGTCGTAAATACAACTACTCGTTTTTCAACCCCAAGAAGGACCTATGCTCCATTTGTACCAGGTTTGAGGCAGCACAAGGAACGGAGAAGGAGGCATTAAAAAGTGAATATCTAGAGCACAGGCGGAGAGAAAAAGAAGCCAATGAAAGTAAGGCAGCCAACAAAGCTAAATATTCAGAGGATCCAAACTTCAGTTACCGTGACCTTTGATTTACAGAGTGTTTTGTAGATCCCAATGTACTACAGTCGCAAACTATGCACTTATAATTTGACTGTGTATAAGCTTGAGATTAATGGTAAACATGGTTGCACAGAAATAGGAACTTGTCTGTATCAGTTCGTCACCAGTCTGCCCAAAACGGCCACCGAGGTGTCCCTATTTTCAGACACTTGCGGTGGACAAATAGGAACCAGAATGTAGTTGTTCTCTTGATGTTTGTTGTTCAGACAAAAAAACCTTTTCTTGAATCCGGGCACTCCGTAATGGAGTGTGATAGTATGCACAGTGCTATCGAGCACCAGAAGAAATTTGTATCCGTGTTTACAAAGCATGACTGGTTAAATATTTTCAGTTCTGTTCGTTCTGCAGGCAGGAGGAGAAATGGCAATCTTTATACTGTCAGGCAGTTTTAGTTTGGAGATTTTATCGACCTGAACTCACTGTCAGTAGTATTTTGTGTAACAAAATCAAGGACAGTGATGGAAATAAAGTAAACTGGTTGAAAGTAAAGTGCATTAGATTTGAAAAGGATGCACCGGGCATTCTCAAATATCGATATGGCCGTGCTGGAAGATACTCGAGTTAAAAACTTTTGGCCGAGGTCGCACAAAAAAGATGCCCACCCTTCAGAAGGCTTACAACTTTCCCTGTATCATAACAAAAGTACAAGGATCTTATAAGTCCCTGCAATAGGAGAATGTCGGGAGGTATTGGACAGTTTAACTTTTTTGCCAGAATATTTTTATTGAATAGGAAATAAATCATGTAATGCATTTTATGGGCATCTATATTCTTATGATAACGAACTCACTTCACTACATTAAATCATAATGAAAAACATGGACAATATTAACAAATTATGAGGTTATTACACTCTCACATGTTTGAAAAATTGGAGATTTTTCACGTTCATAAAACAAACAATTTAACGTTTAGCCATTCTGCAAATATCACACTTGTAAATAATGCTTCTCCTTCACGATTTGCACAGTTTTTGTGAGCCCAACCTCTGCCAACACTACACCGAATCCAATCTTCATTGAAGCTCTCTCCACAAATGATGCAGTCAGTTTGCCCACAATTTCCTGCATTGTCTTCAGTGAATGCAAGGGTTCTTTCTGTAGTTTTCAAGGATTTATTGATGATTTTCTCCTCCAGTTGGTGTTTAGGTCTCCATGGGGTGGAAGTGAAGACTTCGCTCTGCTCACGACGTCGTTTCCTTGCATCTAATTTCTCCTTTGCAGTGCTGGAAAGGGGTAAGATTTTCTCCAGTAGCACCTGGGATGTAGAAGGCCTGCTGTTTATCTCTTCAACTTCAAGTGGTGGGGATGGCTGTGCAACAGATGATGCTACTCGTCTTGAGTGAAATCTTGATGGGAAATCTTGATTTGAGGGTACAAGTGAAGTTTGAGGCAGAAGAGAAGAAGGTTCTTCAATAGAAGCCAGTGGAGGTTCAAAGAAGGATGATTGAAGATCCAGGTCCATGAAAATATTACGGTTGAAGGGGTCTGATACCGCACGCCAGTTTCGTGTCCGATACCGTCCGAATGACTCCCTTAAGAAAAAATAGGAACTGAACGATAACGTTTAAAAAGAAACTGATTCTAAACCCACAATATTACAGAGTAAGGAATACTGTTTCTGCTAGTGTACTTAAAATTCAATACAACTTACCCTTGTTGCCGCTACTTCTTGGTAAAAATAAAGCCGTGCCAACTGAAAATCACACAAAGAACAGAAATACACCACCGCTCATAAACGACCCTGCCTCTCGACTGAATAGGATGACCAACCCTTCAAACATGCAGGTGGACCTGTGAGTAACAAAACAGGTTCTGCTACATGCTGCTAACAAAGATATCTGTGATTGTCCGACACCAGCCACCGTCCGCTACCACCCGAATCTCGCCTAAATCTCCAACATGGTACCGCTCCTTACCCCATTAAGGTGCAGTGAACCAAGTGTGGACAGTGAAAGTAATGATAGTGATAACAGTGAGAAAGGCTTACTGATATAGTGACATGAGTGTTTTAAATTTTCTTATATTGTCACACTTTCGTTCCCTGTATCATACTGTGTAGTTATTAAAAATAGTTCAGATCAACAATAAATTTCATGCATCTAGACATTTATTGTGGGCCAGTATTTGTTAATTTTGCCTTTATAACAACCTACGAAGAGGTTCCTTCCTTTCCCGGCAGAAGTCACTAAGTCAAAAAATATTACATTTCTTTCGAATTTGTTACTTCAAATTTGCAAAAATAGTGAAATTATGGAAGCAGGTGGAAGTAATAGTAGCAACAACACCAAATAACTTGTTAATATTAACTAATAACGGAAAACTGATTTTAGGAGTTGTTTGAAACATTAAAACCACCATTGGACAAGAGTGACCGAAGAGAAGTGGTGGAGGGAGAGGCTTGTGCTCCAAGCAGACCCAACCTGCTCTAGTTGATGATGATGATGACATACTGAATTCCTTACACACTGTGGGAGGAATGTAAGGAAATGGCTATTACAGTTTTATACAACTATTCTGCGCACCGGAAAGCTTCCTTCCGAGTTCAAACGGACTAAGATCATCATCATCATCATCATTTTCCATCTCCAGTTTCCCTGGTGTAGCAAACAAGCGCTCTCCGTCTTGACTGATCTAGGTACATCATTTGTTCTCGGACATCGTCCCAGTTGAAACCATTCTTCTCCACCTCTGATCGAACTGTCTCTATCCATCGTCTCCTTGGTCTTCCTCTTGGTCTCTTCCCTCTTACATCCAGGTTGAAGTACTTCTTAGCTGTTCTAGAGCTATCCTTCCTCATTACATGGCAATACCACTGAAGTCGGCGTTTCCCCCAGAAAGTTGATGACAGGGACCCTGATGCCAGCTGTTGTTCTGTGAACCTTATTTCTTATCATGTCTCTCCTGGTACTTTGGTTCACAGTCCTAGTAAATCTCATTTCTGAGGCTTGAATTCTACTGTAATCCTTACTTGGCAATGTACATGTTTCCATACCATAAGTAAGGATTGGAACAAAGTAGGTGTGATACAATGTTGCCTTTGCTGCCTAGGGTATATTTTTGTTCCAAAGTAAGTGCCGAACTTGGTTATAGAAATGTGATGCTTTCTGTGTCCTATTTAGAATTTCTTGTTTGAGGGTGTTTTCCTTGAAGACCATACTTCCAAGATACTGGAAGTGAGAAATGGATTCTAGTTTTTCTCCCTCCAAATATATATTTGAACTTTTCCTCTCTCTGCTAATGGTCATTTCAACAGTGTTGGCCTTGCTGATCTTCAGGCTAAATTGTTTAAATTTGTTATTCCAAGCAGTCAGTCTCTCCTGTACTTCCACTTCTGTTTCTCCCCATAAGACCACGTCATCTGCAAATACCAAAGCTCGTGATTCATTTGCAGTTTCCTTAATAGATTTTAAAATTCTGTCCATAGCAGTGACATACAATAGTGGTGACAAGGCACTTCCTTGCTGGACTCCCTTTTTTGTCTGAAACCATACAGAATGACCATTTCTTATTTGGACAAAACTATAACAACTGCGATATAAACATCCTTATTTTGTCAACCGGGTAGTAGGGCACTTTTAAGTCTTCAAGGCATTTCCAGATCTTATTACGGGGAACACTATCGTAGGCCTTTTCAATGTCCTAAAACACCATCACAAGATTCTTTCCACGTTCCCAATATATCTCAGCCAAAATCCTTACAGCAAAAATGAGATCAACAGTGCTTCGACCTTTCCTGAAACCATGATCTTCTTCTTCTTCCTCAATCTGTTTTCTAAGATAGTTTCCAACAACTTCTGAGTATGCGATAGCAGAGTAATGCCCCTGTAGTTTCCACACATCTTGCGGTTTCTCTTTTTGAACAGTGGGATTTATTTTATTTATTTCGTATGGCGAAACAAGGATACATTATAAATACATATATCTTCCAATTTTATATACATTATTTACAGATCAATGATACACATTCAAAACTTAATGTCCAGACTTTTCAGCCAGTCCACTGTTTCCGTAGAGGCACTATGTAATTCTTGAGCAGATCCATTGAATTTTCTCTTTGGGCAGTCCACAACAATGCTGGATGGTCTGAGGCACATTACCACAGTCGCAGAATGGGTCTTCAGATTTTCCCCACTTATGAAGCCAGAATTTACACCTTCCATGATTTGTCCTGATTCTGTTTAGAGATGTCCATTCCCTTCTCGGTAAGTTGAAACCAGGCGGAACTCTACAAGGATCATGGATTAAACCCAGGTGGTCGGGATTTGAAGAGGACCATTCTTCATGCCAGATCTCATCAGCATCAAAATGTGTTTCCAGGAGTTTCTCACCTAGCTTCCATGATGGGTTTCTGGACTTTAATCTCTTCGGTTTCTGAGGGTTGCAGTCCTGATGTAAGGGCAGTTGAGGATTACTGCGGCATTTCTGCCATTCTCTTACAAGAGCTAGTTCTCTTCGTATGTAAGGGGGATGGATGTTCGATAAGACGGGTAACCATTTTAGAGGTGTCGATTAGATGGTGCCAGATATTGTCCTCATGGTATCATTCAGTTGGGTATCAACTTTTGAAGTGTGTGCACTGTTAAGCCACACAGGGCAGCAGTATTCTGCAACTGGGTAGACCAAGGCAAGAGCTGATGTCCGTAGTTCTGCCGCGTTTGCTTCCCAGCCTGTTCCACTGAGCTTGTGTAATATGTTGTTCCTTGTTTTTATCTTGGCTGCAGTGTTAGAGAGATGTTGCTTGTATGCAAGTGTCCGGTCCATTGTGACACCCAGCTACTTTGGATGGGGGTTATACTTAAGTTGTTGGCCTTTGAATTCGACTTGAGGTACATAGCTGGCTTTTTGGTTGTCTAGATGGAAGCAGCTTACTTCAGTTTTGTTCAGGTTAGGTTTAAGTCGCCATGTACTGAAATATTTGTTCAGGTTATGGAGATCCTTTGTGAGTGTAGTTTCTGCTGTTTTGAAGTCACTAGATTGGGCAGTCAGAGCTATGTCATCTGCATATATGAATTTCATGGAAGTAGTTTCTGGAAGATCTGCAGTATAGATGCTGAACAGTAGCGGAGCAAGAACTGATCCTTGAGGTGAACCATCGTTTAGCGCATAAGGCTTACTCTTACCTCCATTTAACTCCACTTCAAACACTCTATTACATAGCATGTTGTTGAGCAGTGTAGCAAGAATCTTACAGGAAATGATCTTCAAGAGTTTCAAAATCATTCCTTGTCGCCACACTGTGTCATAAGCTGATGTCAAGTCCACAAAAACAGCGATGGTCTTCTTGTCTTGAAATCCGTTCTCAATGTGGCTGGTGAGTGCCAAATCCTGGTTGCAGCAGCTTCGATTAGGTCGGAATCCTGCTTGTTCAGCTGGTATGTGTTGGAAGGCTGTGGCTGAGATTCTGTTGTAAATCATTCTTTCCATTAACTTGTAGCAAATACTTAAGAGTGCTATTGGTCGATAATCTTCAGGACTATCTCCACTTTTTCCTGGCTTCAGGATGGCAACAGTGGGATGATGATTCCTCTCGGCCAGTCATCTGGAACACTATTCTCCACCCAGATGACTGACAGTACTCTGAAAATCCATTGTAGGCCAGGTGTTCCAGCGGCCTTTATCATATCTGAGGTTAATTAGTCAAACCCTGGAGACTTTCCATTTCGCATGCTCTTCAGTGCCATATCTACTTCTCACCATGTTAAAGGTTGTTGGTCCTCATGAATGTTTTCAACTGTTCCGTCACTAACATTACTGTTGTCAACATCACCATTCAGCAGCAAGCTGAAATGCTTCCCCTTTCCTTTCTAACTTCGAGGTATGTTCTTAACAAATTTCCATCATCAGTTTCAAGAGCAACAATATTAGTATGCTCACACCTTTTATTCTTGACCACCCTATACAGTAGATTGGTAAACAAGATGGCGACAAGTAACAAATCAACCAAGTGCGGTCAGTGTGAAAAATGTGTAACTGATAATGAAGATTACATAATTTGTGATGGGGAATGTGGTAAATCATACCACAGGACCTGTGTAAACATAAAGAAAAAAGTTTTAAACCGGCTTTTGTCCGACAAGGCCAAGCAATGGTATTGTGTCGTGTGCAGTGCAATGAGTAATAAGTCAACTACGGATGAGGTTTCTAAAATCGCCCCGCCAGACGAGAATGTAAGTAAATCAGATTTACACGATCTTGTTTTTTGAAATCAACCTCCGACTGACAAAACTCGAAAACATTGAAAAGACTCAGTATGACATGCTTAAGTCCGTGACATACTTTTCTGATTGTATTGATGGTATGAAAAGTGACATTTCAACTGCCACACAAACTCTGAAGCAAGCCTTGTCAGAAATAACAAAGCTCAGCCAAAGAGTTTGTGATTTAGAGAAGGATAAGAATATCGTCTGCAGTGAGGTCAAATTGTTAAAGCAAGAGAATCTCGAGCTTCAACAGTACGTTCGGCGAAACAACTTAGAGCTTCATGGCGTGCCGCACACTTCAAACGAAAACCCCGTTCAAATTGTCAAGATTATCGCTGATCAATTGGGTGTCACAGTTGTTGAGTCCGATATTGACGCCTGCCATCGGCTACCACACAGCAGAGAAGGTCTTCCACCTCCTTTACTAGTAAAATTCTGCAGCCGGATAAAAAAGACGCAATTCTAAAAGGCAAAAGATCCAAACCCAACCTGAACTCAAGTGATGCAGGAATCAATGGAAGGGCTAGGCCTATCTACATTAACGAGCATTTTACGCCAGCAAATATAGTACTTCACAAACAGGCAAGATACCTCCGTAATTTAGGTTTTAAATACGTCTGGACCCGGGACTGCAAAATATTCGTCCGTAAATCAGATAGTGACAAGGCTGTCAGGATCAGCTCACCAGAAGACATTGAAAGGCTAGTAAGAGACCCTTCCATCAACAAGGCTCAGCCATCCCATTCACAGTAATAAGAATGAATCAAGACATGGACCTACTAGTTGATGTTGACTTACACACATCAATTGATGAGCGTAAATATGACATAGCAGACACTAAAAATGAGGTTAGCCAAATCAAGTGTCTTTACGTGAATAGCAGAAGCCTAAAAAATAAACTAGAAGATATCGAGATACTAATACATATTGTGGAAAATCTAGATGTCATAGCGGTAACCGAGACTTGGGTAAAAAGTAATGAAGCTAAATACTTCAACCTAAACAACTATTCTGTTGCATTTGTACACAGAGACAATCAGGATGGTGGAGGTGTGGAAGTTTATGTCCACAAAAAATGGAATACAAAAGTTCTTAACCTAGTTGAGAGTAACCATAGTTTGATCTAGTTACAGCTCATAAGAAATGATACTGTTCGTTTCAATAACCTGCTTACTATTAATATAACTGCAGTATATAATCCAAACATAAATAACGCAACAACATTCATGCAATCTCTAGAGCACATTCTCTCGAAAAACAATGCCAATCTTTCCTTATGCATTGGTGATACAAATATTAACTTTTTAAACAAAAATAATGTAACCAAATCATACCTCAATCTACTATTAAGCTATGGTTTCACACAAGGCAATACTCGCTATCCAACAAGAATAAGTGAATCAACAAGTACACTCCTTGATCAGGTGGCCACTAATAACTGTAAATATGCCTATAGAATAAGCAATATAAATAGTGATATTAGCAGTGGCGTAGCGTGAACTTTTGAGCTGGGAACGCCAATGTTTTAAACGACAGTTAAACTAAGGAACAAAGATACAGTCACATACCTCACACAGTCTTGTACATCAGCTCCATTCGTATTTTCTGCGAAAACGTCTATGATGTGTTCAAGAAATGCGGGCTCTGATGAAAGCTCACCTGTTTTTTTTTTCAATAGCCAATGAATTATACACGACAAGCGACTATTGCTCATAGAATTTCTAAGGTAGGTTTTAATTCTTTCCAGCGTGATCATGCTGCGTTTACTACTAGCTGTAGTAGTTGGTTGGTTCTTAAGTTTAGGGGCTGCGACAACGCGGTCATGTAGCCCCGTGTACTTTGGGTGTGTGTAGAATCTGTCTGATAACCGGTGTTAATTGTGATGACTGTATTAGTGTGTGTTATCTGTTTTTTTTATTTAAGTACAGACTGCAACTTAGAATTTTTCAAATAGTTCTTACTTTTGCCGCCAAGCGCCACAGTCAACGACTACTAGGCCAAGTTCAGAACTTAGCTACTAGACGCCACCGCAGTCGGCTCTTGGCAAGGAACGTAGACACCTAAGAGCGTTGTTTACATTCTTAACCTATCCAATTTAGCTTCACACAGGTGTAATTAGTGGAAGGTTCTTTAACATGCCATAAATCTATGACATGCGACCGCCGGCTTTACTTCCCCTCCGAACGAAGGCATACTGAGGGATTTTTAACGCTCTTAAAAAATCCGACGGCTTCGGCCGGGTTTGAACCCGCTATCTTGGGCATAGAAGCTCAGCATGCTACCAACAACGCCACCGATAGCTGTAGTAGTTGGAATAGTCAGTACAAAGCGTAGTAGTTTAGTTACTTCCTGATAGATTGAGTCAAGACCGTTCGTAACAAAATATTTTAAAATATCGTTTAGAGCTAAATGCTTTGTCTGATCTGCATAAACAATGTGAAGTTCATTTATAGTAATTGGTTAACATAAAAGAATGGATACTGTTTTACCAAAAAATCTAATTTGCTCTGGGGGAATGTTTCGGTGTATTTTTAAACTTCATTTTCTTGTACTAACTCTATGAAATTTAGATGAGTACGATCCTCAAATCTACTTTTCATTTGAGCTGTTAGTGAATCTACTATTCCAAAAGACAGCACTCTCAAAGTGTTCTTTTGATTGCCATCATACATTACATTTTCATTCAACAGGTTGCTTTTTTGAATGCATATGTCAGTGAGATCTTCATTTCTTAAGTTTTCTATGCTTTTGACGACAGCCTCTTTCTCATTATGGCAAGTTACAATACTCACTGTCGATGATTGTAACAATTTGAAAATATGATCGGTGTAAAAGAAACAAGCTTCGAATACACATAGGTAATATACAAAGATTGGGTCATCCATATGTTATTTGAGACTAATGGCACAGTTTACAGAATCGTCATCCCATTCACTATTTTCATCATAAATAATTTCATCAAAATACATTACAATTCTTGGAAATGTTCAATAATGGTGAAAACTGCCCTCGAATGAAAATTCCATCTCGTATTGCTTGCTCGTGGAAGCTTAAATCCTCTTTTGGTCAACAAAACTGTCCTTTTAGAAGATTTGCTGAAAAAACTGTGAAAAGCAGTCAAGGTACAGGCAAACAAACGAACCTGATTTATTGTTTTTGAGCCATACAGGAGTACCAAATTTGATTGGTGGGCGTAACAATGGACGAAAAGAGCATATGGGCAAAACTGTTTCATTAGCTTTTGAACTCCTCCTTATCTGCCAGCCATTACAGCTGCGCCATCGTATGTCTGGCTTACGCCTTTTTCTCCATTTACTTCCCAGTCAAGTAAAACTTTGTGCACGATTTCTGACAATCCCGCAGCTGTTTTATTCTTGGAAACGTCATAAAAACCGACGAGTCTCTCCTCTATTCTATCATCCACACAATATCTAAATATTATGCTCATCTGGCTCTTACATGACTCGTCTAATGTCTCATCCGCTTGTATGGATAGAAAGGGGGATTCATTTATTTCTGATTTGATTTTTTCATTTAATGCAATTGTTTTAACTTCTATCAAGTCATTTTGAATGTCTGGAGATGTTCCCTTTAATAATGATGATGACTGTAAATGGTCTCTAACTATCTATTCATTTTGAGCGAGCAGATTCAACAATTGCAAATAATTACCCTTGTTAATAGAACTTTCATCTTCTCTATGCCCTCGGAAGGCTAGTTCTTGTGTACTGAGAAATACTACAGATTGAATGAGTCATCGCGCATACTGCCTGTTTGAAGACACGATCTCATTATGTTTTACTGCTTGTAGTCGAGCAACTTCAGAAAATGCATGCTCAATGCGAGTTTTACCTAGCAGATGATATGCTTCCCAATGTAAGAAATGGTATTTTGAAGACTGGTGTTTTACAGCTTTGTTAATTGAATTATTCAGGTCCGAAATTCCTTCTGTTGCACCATTCAGTATCTTTCGGCCCAAACATAAGGCAAACGTAACAAAACATTTTGTTTATTTCAACACACCCAGTTAGCCAGGAAAACCTATCATACCAAGAAAACTGAAAACTCCGTGTGCGATTTTTACCAGCTTCTTTAATTGATAAATTTGGCTTTGGTCTTTTCATTTTCATTTTTTCACTGTTCATATGATAAAGTGCTCAAAGGAGTTGCCTTTAGAAAATTAATAAGATTCGAGTCAGGTGAACTTACTTCAGTCATATTGGCAGCATTAAACACACTCACGCACAATTAAAATTAACTACACTTCTACAGTTCGAACTAGCACTAGCGCAGCGATTGGGCCATTGAGTTAACAGAACAGTGATCATCTGATCATACAAAGTTTACGCCAGTGGGTGTCAACCAGATAGGATTTATTTGGCACCATCGGTGTAGTACGTAATCTGTTGTTTACGCCAGCCAAACGCCGGCGTACGGAAGCACTTCCCTTCCGAGAAGCAAGAATGAACTCGCGCATGCGCTGATCCGTGGCCTGGCCGGGGTGGTACATAGCTCTTGACGCCAAGAAGTTCTGGCGTACAAGAAAAGCAAAGCACAGCAAAGCACAGCAGTGGACCGCGGCTGGGCTAAGACTAGTTATATAGTGGGTGCGGAAATAAAATAACTTAGCGCCATGTAATATGCTATCGCCGCATTTATATAAATTAAAAACTATGTTATATTTTACTCTTTGATGAATACACATTCTAATTTTTAAATCAGGGAACGCCCGGCGTATCGGCGTATTATAGCGCTACGCCTCTGGATATTAGTGATCATAATATTCTTGTAACTGAGATTTCCTGGTCAAACTACTATCCAGGCAAAAGCCCAATCTCGAACATGACATTTAAATACGCCCCCAACAAGCAAAGGTCTAGTGAATAAAAATTACCGGTACATGAACAAAAACAAATTCTCTAATTATCTCCATCAAATAGACTGCTTAGATGATCTAAACGAAACTTACATCGCCATGAAACACAAAATCTTGACACAGACACCCAACAAAGAAAACACTGACTCACCTTTGAAGGAAATACACCAGAACCACAAAAACCCATGGATAACAACAGAATTAATTCATCTAATGAAACAAAGGGACCTACTACCTGCTAAACTTAAAACTAGCATTCACAGAAACAATAACCTCTTAAAGGGAGAGCACATAATATGTAGGAACAAAGTGACAGCTTTAAAACGGAAACTGAAATCCTCATACTATGAACACAAATTAACATTGAATGCCAATAGCATAAAAGATACTTGGAAAGTAATCAATGAAATGATCTACAACTGCACAACTGAAAACAAAGATGGTCACAGTGAGATAATAATAATAATTGACGGTAAATCTTTCACAGGAAAAGAAAATATTTGCAATGCTCTAAACACTCACTTTATAAACATAGCACACAAATGAGCCATAAACATCCCCCCAGGGAAGAACGTTAATGAAATTAATGTCAACACACATTCCATATATATGACCCCGACTAATGAGATGGAAATTCGCAATATTATATTAAGCCTTAAAATGAAAAGTAGCCAAGACAAAGATGGTATGTCAGTGAAATTGATAAAAAAAACTCCATTGACATGCTAAGTAGCCCACTAACTACTTTAATAAATGTATCGTTAGAGACTGGTCTGGTGCCTGATGATCTAAAAATAGCACGAGTCATACCAGTCTATAAAGGAGGTGACAAAAGCAATCCGGACATTTACAGGCCCATTTCCATCCTCCCACCCATATCCAAGGTACTCGAAACAGTAGTAAAAAACATAATTGTTAATTTCTTAAATAAAAATGATTACTTCTACAAAGGGCAATATGGATTCCGAGAAAACTCAAGCACAGAAATAGCCACAATTGATATTATCTCTAACTTGCAGGATGTCTTAGACAATAAGATGACAGCGAGTGGCCTTTTCATAGACCTGAGAAAGGCGTTTGATACTGTTGACCATGAAATTCTTTTAGGGAAACTTGATAAAGCAGGTATCCGAGGAGTAGCTTGGACATGGTTTAAAAATTACCTATCTAATCGTAAGCAGTATATTGAAATAAATGGCTACAGAAGTGAAGAAGTTAATATTACCCACGGTGTGCCCCAAAGATCAATACTGGGTCCTTCCCTCTTCTTAGTATATATTAATGACATAGCAACACTCCGTTTTCATGGTAATATAACGTTGTTTGCAGATGACTTAAGCATCTTTTACAATGCGTACACCACCAACACGCTGATTACACACATGCAGGAGGACATGAATACCATACTTGGCTGGACCCAGTCAAATAAATTAACAATAAATGAAGATAAAACAAATTATTTAATAATATCAAAGCGTAGAACAAAGTTAGACATCACTCAGAATATAATGCTGAATGGAAAAGCAGTTAAAAGGGTCTCATCTGTCAAATACCTAGGCTTAATAATAGATGAAAATCTCTCCTGGCAAAAGCACATTGATGCATTAGTAAAAAAAATATCACCTGCCGCTGGGATGATAAAAAAATTGAGCTACTATATCCCAAAATATCTACTCTGGAAAGTGTATTTTTCCTTAATCCAGAGCCACTTACAATATTTGAATACAATTTGGATAAAATGCTCAAATTACCTAAAAAAGGAAATTGAGGTAATTCAGAATAGAGCCATAAGAAATATTTATAACCACCCTTTTTTAACACCAACCAAACACCTTTATATTACGAGTAAAATTCAACCAGTAGCCCTAAATGCAGAAATCAAATCAAATGTCCTAATATACCAAATCCTACACAACAGAATCCACACAAATTTAAACTTCACTAAACAATCTGATTTACACGCTTACACAACTAGACATGCAGATGACATAACACTTTTCCATATCGATTCCAAACAATATGGCAGTAATAGCATTAAGTATAGTGCCTTTGTAAAATTCAATGGACTACCAGAAAATATAAAAAATGCAACTAGCCTACCAATCTTTAAAAGGAGGCTAAAACAGTTTATGTGGAATGATTATAAAATGTCAGTTTGAGGAAATGTCATAATCTGAGAAGAAAAAAGAAGAACATATTGTGTACAAAAACTTATGAAAGCTACAAAATATTGTATATATTTTCATACTGAAAACTTTGTAAACTAAACATTGTATTGTAATTTGTCGCCAACAAGATAAAACTGTACAATTCCTTGGTATATGAGTCCTTGACTCGTTAAGGGATTAATAAAATGCATTATTATTATTATTGCCTTGGCCATACTCCTTTAACCTGGTGGTAAAGTCAACCCAGCATTTATCCTTCTCTTCCTGGATCAGTCTTTTAACAGCCAGCTTCTTATTCCGATATTCCTGAGACAGATGTTCAATTGCAATGTCATTACGTACATGTCCAGTTTGTTGTTTTCCCCGTCTAATTACTTCTTTATGATATTTCATTCTTTTATTGTTGTCTTGACCCTATCATTCCACCATGGTGTTTCCTTTTCTCTCTGTGTAGCACTTGTTTTACCACAGATTTCAACAGCCTGTGTAACAAAAGTGTCTTTGAAGAGCTTCCATTCTTCCTCCACCCCAAGTTTTTCTGTTTTGGGTATCTTACTCATGATTCTTTCTTGGTACTCCTGTTTATTTTCCGAGTCTCTCAACAGCCAAGTCTTAATCTTTGGCATTTTTGTGTGTTTGACTGTTGGTACTGCCCCCGTAAATTGAATTATATTGAGACCACGATGGCTGTATTAGCATATATGAATAAAGTTATGGATGTCATAGTTGTGACGTGTATATTCATGACGTAGGCACGGATGACGTAGACTTCATGCAAGTAGGCTGATTGAGCTGAGATTCTTGGTGACGTCATGAGTTTGTTCGAGAAAGATCTGAGATTTACGACGCAGTCGCAGGAAACAAGGTATTGTGCTAAGGAAGAAGTTACGCTATTGGAGGAGAGACTCGAACCAATGAACGATAGTTTGGAAGGAAGACGGAGATTGCTGAAACTACGATATTTGATTACTTTTGGCATGCAGAATTGTGGAAATCTATTTTCAGTTATGGCATTGATTTGGAATTTTGAAGAAATTAATTTTGAGTTTTTGAAAATCCGTCAAGTATAGCCAAAGTTAAAACTTCTAGCGATGACGGAGCAACAGGCTATGGAAGGGATGGATACGCCCCTTAAGAAGTTGATAAAAGGTCGTGCACAGGATAGAGGAGCTCTCAGATCTCTCATACGGATCATACCGCTGATACCGCATATATATTTCAGATGTCATAGAGTCATTTTCGAGTGAATAAGTGAAGCAAGTTGTCTTTAGCGTGTGGTTAAAGCCCGGCGCATCGAAAGAACACGGAGCAGTTCCATTTTACGCTGCTCGAAACTAGGTGAAGTTGAAACGCTCACATTAACGTTTCCACCAGATAAGATATCAAGAATTAACTTCAGCCTTTATTATAATTCAATTGGGCAGTACAACATTGAGTTGTGTAGAAAAAGGAAGGAAGGAAGCTTGTAGTTTAACGTGACCGTTAATCTCGCGATCATAAGTCACGGGACCTCCGTTTTACGTGGAATCCGAACCACAGGACATGGCATTTCACATCGAAAATCTCACATGCAGTGACCGGGAATCGAACCCGGTCCGGAGTTGTGTAGAAGATTTGAACAATTTCACAGTTATACTTCGAAAGATATTGGCACTTTAAGGCTGCCAACAAAAGTGATTTTTCTCGCCACATGAGAAACACTTTTAAAATTCCACATTATACACTACGGCTGACACGTGGATTGCAACAGTGATATTGGAGAATACGTTTGGTAATACAACGACACAGTCTACTATGGAACATTATAATCTTGCAGTGCTTTCAATGATTATAACAGTAGTTGAGATGGAAGGCTAAGGCTTTAATGCAATTGGGACATATATCGATGGAGTGAAATAGCAGCATTGAACTTCGTTAATCGTCTTTCTACAAAAGCGAGCATGTAGTGAACATCCAACTACACTCATGCATCGTGAATCCATCGCTGAATTATACCAGATGACAGTGGAAATATTTTCATACTCCACGATTATGAATATTTCTGCGGAAATAACTGCAATAAACTTCATGAAGAATTACGACCAGAACTTCAGGGAACTTTCAAGAGAGGCCAGGGTGGACCCGGCTCACAAAGAAGAGTTTTGCCAGAAGGATGTCTTTCGTATACATGGAGCAGTGCAATTTCCGGAGGAGGAAGCAGTTCGATTCTCCGAGGACGCTGATTCCAGGTTCGAGGACGGAGCACATCTTCACGCTGGTGAATTGGAACCAACAGCAGTTTTCTTTGAAAACTTTCCTCTAGAACTTCAATCAACAGATAAGGTAGTCGTGAACGTTTCTTGTATTATTTGAGTCTTGTAGCGATATCTGAGCAACCATTTTCCCATATTTTCTGTCCTTTATTTTGCCCCATTTTCTTGATTAACATTTTTGTACTCAGTACACTTCGATGATTTATGCCTTTTTCTACGAGTTTTTGAGACATTATTATGTCATTGGCATACTTAAATAATTTTGGATCAGTTGAGACTGATATTAGATTCTTTCTGTAATTTGCATATTTTTGTAGTCACGATTTGACTGTAAAGTTAACGATTTTCTATGGCAGATTTGAATTCAGACAGCGTGTCACTTTATTAAAGTAATTCTATTCAGTAAATTACTTTGACCAATTTTCTGTCATCCTCAAGAAAGAAGAATAATTAAATGATTTTAGAGCGTTAAAATCTATTACGATATCGACGATCTTTGAAATACTAGTCGGCTTATGAACATGATTGCATTATAGACAATTTTATGAAAAATGAACTTTGATTACGATTTATTGAATACACTATAGTAATGAACTTTTGATAGGAGTTTTTCTCAATTATAGATTGGAACAATAATGTTTGCATTCCGCAATCTAATTGTATTCTATTCGACTATTTATGCAGTTTAGATGAACTTTGATTGAAGATAGTATTTTTATGCAGCGATACTTTGAAGATATTAATCTCAATTTTGATAGACCAGGGAGGAGTGTCTAATCGTATTTGCTATTAAATTTATTTGTGATTGGCAAATTTTTACTTCATATCGATTCGTGAATGAAACCCACGAAGGTTAAATAATAACAGTCATTATTACAATTGAAGAATATAAGAATTTTTAAAGAGGAACAATGGATGTATAATCGTTAGTTCAGTGGACATGTAAAAGTCGCTGATGAATAATGCCCTTGAATAATGAAGGAGGTTCCCACAGTAATAAATGAAGTTGATGAATTTATAAGTGGAGGATTTTTGTATGTAGTTTGGAAGATTTTGATGCCATATATATGAAGATATGTCATGAATTCTGGGCCAATTGTTGTGCAATTTTGTGCGTTTTGAGCGAAGTATTTTTCCGCTGAATGTATTGTTCTGGTTCTTTGAAAGTTATTCATATGAAGATACTGTTAAAATTAACAAGAGTGTTAAATAATTTGAGATAAAGATTTTGAATGGTGGTTGCCGTCACAAATATTGTAATAATTATTAAACCTTATTAAACCTGAATTTGACAGTTAATTATAACTAACCTTCATTGGTCGATTATATCACCATGATTTGAGTAATTATCAACCGGATAAACGTGTGGTTTAATGTATTTCTTGTATAAATAATATAAACAATATAAATATTGTAAATAATTATGTAAATATCTTTGATAATAATTTGAAATGATAGTGATTAATAGAGGCGTGTATAAATTTTTCAATTGTCATTTGACATTGTTATAAACAATTTATTATTGTTATAAATAATTAATGAACTTTTGTTATTAACATTAAGAGTTTTGTTTTTATACTCTAAACAACGCTAATTAAGCAGGTGGATTGAACAATTAAACATGATTTGGGATTATTGGAGTAATCCACTGGTGTTTGAATGGAGCATTTAAAACATTTGCGTGATAATATTTGAGTTGAGATGTGGACATTTAACGTGTTTTGAAAGGAGAGCTAAGCTATGATGTAACTCGCTTATGCTAGGGTTGAACGTACGGGTGAGTCCACTTTGACGATGCAGGTGCATTGCAGCTGGCCCAGGCAACTGTAGGACAGAGGCCAAGGACGTCTCCATAATAGCCTTGTGGCTATAAATAAAATGTGAAGTATAAACACGCAAAACAATTGATATGTGTCTCGTCCCAAATCCCGTTTCCATCCCAAGTGCATTATTATAATTACGTTATTTTGAGCTTGAGAAAGCTGAAATATTGTATGTAGAGTATACAAGTCCTACAGGAGGACATGGTTATGTGGTCGATGGCTTCTGATTGCCACGTGGATTTTGTTGTTTATTTTTGTTAAAATCATTCTTTATGTGAAATAAATTATTGTGCAGTTTAAGGTTTCTCGTTTTCGTCATGGTTCAATTTTAAATATCATGGTGGAGGTTATTGTGAGGGCATACTTTAAGTGATCCAGTTGACAACCCAGTCCCCGAGATAAATTTAAGAGGTAAGTAAAGGTAAGTATGAACCCCCGTATATTTTGGTGTGTTCCACAATAATTTCTTGTTAACTATTGTGCTCTAATCTCGATAGAATCTGTCAGTGCCATTTTCATAGATGTAGCTGTGCCGGTGCGTTTGATTATTGGCAATCCGATTGAGGGGGCGGATATCTGACAGCCTACTATCCTGAGATCGGGGACAATAGGATTGGCAACCCTAAAACGTGGGGCTCGATCGACTGAATAACATTGGTTTACCAAGTTATTGCAGTAGAATTGGCACCGCAATTTTTGTGGAGTGTTCGAATAACATTGGATTACCAAGTTATCGATGTCAAAGGGATTGTGAAGACTCAAATAAAGAGGTTGATTCTTTGTTAGATGTCTTGGCCAATTGTAGAATTTGAGAGTGTGATTATATAGGAATAAAATGTTGTGTTGTATTAGGAAAATTACACTCAGAAAAGATCAGATCTTATACAACTTGAGAGAGGTTAAAGGCTGGAAACTTAGAAAAATCGCCTATGATCTGGAATCTTATTTTATTTGACCGGCTTATGACATGTTTAGTCATATTAAAGATAAAATTAAACTATTTGGATTGTAAATGTAAATTATTTGTGTTACGATATTTTAAAATGAACCAAAGAAACTTGAACGTGTGCTTGAGTTTATTTCAACATGAAGTGTCTACGAAGGTTAATTATAAGGTAATTATAAGTTAGATTTAAGACAGAAAATTGCTCAAATTTATATATGGTGAAAAATGTTGCTCAGATGTTGTTATTTTGCTCTGTTTGATGTATGTCCCTAAAGCAGTTTATTATTGAAATATTATTGAAATGGCAGATGAAAGTATTAAGAAAATGTTGGAGGAGATGTCCAACAATATGAGGGAGATGAAAGCTAGCATTAATGAAAGTGTGAGGGAGATGGAAGCTAGGAATACTAGTCGAATGGAAGAGAATGCTAGTAACTTGTCTGCTAATTTGTCTATTAGAATGCAGGAGATGATGAAGGAGAATGCTAGTAATTTGTCTACTAGGATGGATGAAAATTTGAAAGTTCTTCAGACCAGTTCTGCAAACCTAGAAAATAATGTGTCGCGTTTACAGATCAATACCCAGGGAATCGAGAATGCTGTAACTGACATGCGCACAGACGTGTCCAATGTGCATAAAGATGTTTCTGAGGTTAAAATTGATGTTTCTAAGGTACAGAAAGATCTTACTATGTTGAATCTTGATGTTGCCAATGTCCGGGGTGATATTTCATGTGCTAGAGCTGAAGTAATTGTTGTTAGGAATGATGTTGCTACTGTACAAGACAAAGTAGAGGAAATTCAAAGAGAGGTTAGAAATGCTCGAACTGATGTGTCAAATGTTCAAGTTGACATCAATAATATTCATTCAGATGTTAACGATATGCAAAGCGATATCAATAAAATACAAGTAGAAGTCAATACTGTTTTTGTAGACATTGCTAAAGTTCAGACTGATGTTAACAAAGTGAGGGAGGAAATTGAAACTTCAAAAACACTTTGTACTCGTAACATTAGTGCATTAACAACTCGATTAATTGACGAGTCTGTTAGGACAACAGCTTCTTTAGCTGGCTTAAAATACGATGTAGAGGTCATGAGAACCCAAGTATTAGATCATAATCGTTTACTTAAGGAAGACATTGAAGTAGATATCGCGGAAATGTTAACTGCAAATGTAACGGTTTGGAAAGATGAATGGAACAGGTCAAGTGGGGAACATGTAGATCAGATTCAGGAGCGAATTGAAAGAAAACTTGCCAGTACACAAGTAGACATAAATAATGAAGTAGTTCAGATTAGGAAAGACTTGAATGTAAGGATGGATTCGCTATCCGAAAAGCAGGTAGAGGATAGAACTCAAATAGGTCAGGACGTGCAAGCATTAAAAACTGCGTTAGAGGAACAGATTCATAAGGTTGTCTCTGATGTTAATGAAACTACGAGCAAACTGCAGAATTTGAAACTAGGAGAAGCTAGCATGATGGAAACCTATAAAGAAGAGTTGATTAGGAAAGTCATCACGGAAATCACAGACAAGGATACCGAAGGATTGACTGGTGAAGAGGATAGAAATTACGTGAGAAGATGTAATCTCACTACAGAAGAGAGAGATATTAGTCCTGAGGAACGTATATCCAGATTCAGGGAAGAAGAAGAGGATAGGAATATTGAACCCTAATGGAAGTATCGTGATAGTGGGAAACATTATATGGATTCATATCCGAGAAATGTGACAGTCATCCGGAATTTTGAAGACAAACCTCAAACATTTAGCAACACTGATAGTCTCACACCGATTGAATATATCAGGAATCTTAAAGACTATTTTATAGAAGCCCACATTCCTAGAGAGAGAGAGATGAGAATCGTAGAAAGATTTCTAGCTGGAGGACCCCTCGAATGGTTTAGAGCATTTCGGTACACTTTCAGCAATTTTGACGAATTTGCAGAGGCACTGATAAAACGATTCTGGTCAATAGAAGCTCAGAATTCATTAAGAGCTGAGGTATACTCGAGGAAGTATTCAGGTACTCTTCCAACACGGTACGCTGATTTCTTCACGAGTCAGCTATCACGCTTGAGATTTTTGCAACCCCCATTGTCAACAGAGCAGTTGATATATGCGATTTCACGTATGCTGCCTGTGGAGGTAAGAAGACTGATCATATCGTCAAATATCAGAGATTTGACCAGTATGGACGAATTGTTGAGAAGGCTTGACTACACGAGTCCAATGCCAAATTTGGTACAAAAAGGTCAGAGGCACGAATTCAAAGACGTTAATACAGTCTACATGGATCAAGTGCAGCAAACTGATAAGCCTGAGGAAGGAAAAACTGAAAATGTAGGTCCTCACAGGAATAATTATTTCCGCAACAACAGATCCCAAGGTTACCGTCCATATCAGCAAAGACGAGGCTGGAATAATAATAGAGGGAATTACAACAACGGAAGAGGTAGATACTATAATAATGGTTATAATAGAAACTGCAACAGAAATAACCAGTACCAGAATCAGAATCAGAATTCTCAAGGTCAGGTTATGACACCCGACAAGTATCAAGAAAGAGAGAAAGAAAGTCAGCAGTATCTGAAGGAATTACGAGACAAGGAAGCTGAAAACCAAAAGAAAAGACAGGATGTAGTGATCGATCCTGGTCCTTCTACAAGTCAGCAGAATTCGGAAAACAGAAATACAGGACAGAAGAGAAAGTAGAGAGGAGAGAATGCATTAGCCATACACAAACCAGAGAAGAAGAGACTTATGATTAAGGAACTTGAAGAAATATTATCCAAGAGTAAACCAATAATAATTCAATTTCGTGTTCAAGTGAAATCTGATATTTATAACACAGAGTTTAAAAACAATTTGCAACTGTTTTTAAAACGTGGTGAAGGGAGAATGCCCCCGTAAATTGAATTATATTGAGACCACGATGGCTGTATTAGCATATATGAATAAAGTTATGGATGTCATAGTTGTGACGTGTATATTCATGACGTAGGCACGGATGACGTAGACTTCATGCAAGTAGGCTGATTGAGCTGAGATTCTTGGTGACGTCATGAGTTTGTTCGAGAAAGATCTGAGATTTACGACGCAGTCGCAGGAAACAAGGTATTGTGCTAAGGAAGAAGTTACGCTATTGGAGGAGAGACTCGAACCAATGAACGATAGTTTGGAAGGAAGACGGAGATTGCTGAAACTACGATATTTGATTACTTTTGGCATGCAGAATTGTGGAAATCTATTTTCAGTTATGGCATTGATTTGGAATTTTGAAGAAATTAATTTTGAGTTTTTGAAAATCCGTCAAGTATAGCCAAAGTTAAAACTTCTAGCGATGACGGAGCAACAGGCTATGGAAGGGATGGATACGCCCCTTAAGAAGTTGATAAAAGGTCGTGCACAGGATAGAGGAGCTCTCAGATCTCTCATACGGATCATACCGCTGATACCGCATATATATTTCAGATGTCATAGAGTCATTTTCGAGTAAATAAGTGAAGCAAGTTGTCTTTAGCGTGTGGTTAAAGCCCGGCGCATCGAACGAACACGGAGCAGTTCCACTTTACGCTGCTCGAAACTAGGTGAAGTTGAAACGCTCACATTAACGTTTCCATCAGATAAGATATCAAGAGTTAACTTCAGCCTTTATTATAATTCAATTGGGCAGTACAACATTGAGGTGTGTAGAAGATTTGAACAATTTCACAGTTATACTTCGAAAGATATTGGCACTTTAAGGCTGCCAACAAAAGTGATTTTCTCGCCACATGAGAAACACTTTTAAAATTCCACATTATACACTACGGCTGACACGTGGATTGCAACAGTGATATTGGAGAATACGTTTGGTAATACAACGATACAGTCTACTATGGAACATTATAATCTTGCAGTGCTTTCAATGATTATAACAGTAGTTGAGATGGAAGGCTAAGGCTTTAATGCAATTGGGACATATATCGATGGAGTGAAATAGCAGCATGGAACTTCGTTAATCGTCTTTCTACAAAAGCGAGCATGTAGTGAACATCCAACTACACTCATGCATCGTGAATCCATCGCTGAATTATACCAGATGACAGTGGAAATATTTTCATACTCCACGATTATGAATATTTCTGCGGAAATAACTGCAATAAACTTCATGAAGAATTACGACAAGAACTTCAGGGAACTTTCAAGAGAGGCCAGGGTGGACCCGGCTCACAAAGAAGAGTTTTGCCAGAAGGATGTCTTTCGTATACATGGAGCAGTGCAATTTCCGGAGGAGGAAGCAGTTCGATTCTCCGAGGACGCTGATTCCAGGTTCGAGGACGGAGCACATCTTCACGCTGGTGAATTGGAACCAACAGCAGTTTTCTTTGAAAACTTTCCTCTAGAACTTCAATCAACAGATAAGGTAGTCGTGAACGTTTCTTGTATTATTTGAGTCTTGTAGCGATATCTGAGCAACCCTTTTCCCATATTTTCTGTCCTTTATTTTGCCCCATTTTCTTGATTAACATTTTTGTACTCAGTACACTTCGATGATTTATGCCTTTTTCTACGAGTTTTTGAGACATTATTATGTCATTGGCATACTTAAATAATTTTGGATCAGTTGAGACTGATATTAGATTCTTTCTGTAATTTGCATATTTTTGTAGTCACGATTTGACTGTAAAGTTAACGATTTTCTATGGCAGATTTGAATTCAGACAGCGTGTCACTTTATTAATGTAATTCTATTCAGTAAATTACTTTGACCAATTTTCTGTCATCCTCAAGAAAGAAGAATAATTAAATGATTTTAGAGCGTTAAAATCTATTACGATATCGAAGATCTTTGAAATACTAGTCGGCTTATGAACATGATTGCATTATAGACAATTTTATGAAAAATGAACTTTGATTACGATTTATTGAATACACTATAGTAATGAACTTTTGATGGGAGTTTTTCTCAATTATAGATTGGAACAATAATGTTTGCATTCCACAATCTAATTGTATTCTATTCGACTATTTATGCAGTTTAGATGAACTTTGATTGAAGATAGTATTTTTATACTGCGATACTTTGAAGATATTAATCTCAATTTTGATAGACCAGGGAGGAGTGTCTAATCGTATTTGCTATTAAATTTATTTGTGATTGGCAAATTTTTACTTCATATCGATTCATGAATGAAACCCACGAAGGTTAAATAATAACAGTCATTATTACAATTGATGAATATAAGAATTTTTAAAGAGGAACAATGGATGTATAATCGTTAGTTCAGTGGACATGTAAAAGTCGCTGATGAATAATGCCCTTGAATAATGAAGGAGGTTCCCACAGTAATAAATGAAGTTGATGAATTTATAAGTGGAGGATTTTTGTATGTAGTTTGGAAGATTTTGATGCCATATATATGAAGATATATGATGAATTCTGGGCCAATTGTTGTGCAATTTTGTGCGTTTTGAGCGAAGTATTTTTCCGCTGAATGTATTGTTCTGGTTCTTTGAAAGTTATTCATATGAAGATACTGTTAAAATTAACAAGAGTGTTAAATAATTTGAGATAAAGATTTTGAATGGAGGTTGCCGTCACAAATATTGTAATAATTATTAAACCTTATTAAACCTGAATTTGACAGTTAATTATAACTAACCTTCATTGGTCGATTATATCACCATGATTTGAGTAATTATCAACCGGATAAACGTGTGGTTTAATGTATTTCTTGTATAAATAATATAAACAATATAAATATTGTAAATCATTATGTAAATATCTTTGATAATAATTTGAAATGATAGTGATTAATAGAGGCGTGTATAAAATTTTCAATTGTCATTTGACATTGTTATAAACAATTTATTATTGTTATAAATAATTAATGAACTTTTGTTATTAACATTAAGAGTTTTGTTTTTATACTCTAAACAACGCTAATTAAGCAGGTGGATTGAACAATTAAACATGATTTGGGATTATTGGAGTAATCCACTGGTGTTTGAATGGAGCATTTAAAACATTTGCGTGATAATATTTGAGTTGAGATGTGGACATTTAACGTGTTTTGAAAGGAGAGCTAAGCTATGATGTAACTCGCTTATGCTAGGGTTGAACGTACGGGTGAGTCCACTTTGACGATGCAGGTGCATTGCAGCTGGCCCAGGCAACTGTAGGACAGAGGCCAAGGACGTCTCCATAATAGCCTTGTGGCTATAAATAAAATGTGAAGTATAAACACGCAAAACAATTGATATGTGTCTCGTCCCAAATCCCGTTTCCATCCCAAGTGCATTATTATAATTACGTTATTTTGAGCTTGAGAAAGCTGAAACATTGTATGTAGAGTATACAAGTCCTACAGGAGGACATGGTTATGTGGTCGATGGCTTCTGATTGCCACGTGGATTTTGTTGTTTATTTTTGTTAAAATCATTCTTTATGTGAAATAAATTATTGTGCAGTTTAAGGTTTCTCGTTTTCGTCATGGTTCAATTTTAAATATCATGGTGGAGGTTATTGTGTGGGCATACTTTAAGTGATCCAGTTGACAACCCAGTCCCCGAGATAAATTTAAGAGGTAAGTAAAGGTAAGTATGAACCCCCGTATATTTTGGTGTGTTCCACAATAATTTCTTGTTAACTATTGTGCTCTAATCTCGATAGTATCTGTCAGTGCCATTTTCATTGATGTAGCTGTGCCGGTGCGTTTGATTATTGGCAATCCGATTGAGGGGGCGGATATCCGACAGCCTACTATCCTGAGATCGGGGACAGTACTGTACCCTCATTCTCATGACTGGTATGCCTTTATGGGAAGGTAATATGTAATTACTTGTGAACATGAAGGGAGAGTCAGGATCATATGTTTCGCGACCCACAAGTTGACTTTGGATAGCGACCACGACGAGAGAAGCGGGGCGCATGCGTTCCAAGTACTGTTGTCACAGCTGATTGGTTAGGGGAATTGATTATTTTATCGACTAGCAGCAAGTGATAAATTATGCCCTTTGGAGGGGGATTCAAGTTTTTTATACGTTCCGGCGTATTTTAACATGTCTGTAATTATAGCAGGTGTTGGATTATTAACTACTTTCAAATAATTGAATTCTTAGGAACACGGAAATAAGATATTTGCATCTTATCAGTTCCAGTTTTGAGCACTCGTGGCGCGACGGTAGGTGACCTCGCAGTCGCGAACTGGTTTGAAAAACGGAGAGAGTAGATTGGTTTTTACCACGCACGAATCCACATGTATCGAGTTACACCTGAGAGCGGCGGGCAATATCACGTGAACCGTGAGTGAAAGTTCGTTTTGAGTAGTGTACTACTATTGCACAGCAGGGAGTTTCCTTAGTGCCGAAAAGGACTCCAGTTTCAGTACCGATTAGGCCTTTGCGATCGAAATAAAAATGCAGCTTGTCTTGCTAGATAACTGTTCATTATAGGCCAGCCGTATAGTGTTCGTGAAAGGTGGATACTTGCTTTTACAAGCATACAATCATAATGTTCATTCAGTAGACATTCTTCGCATTGGAACTGGCCGTATCGATACACTCACTTCGTGTGTGTTGTCAGAACAATTAGCACCTCCATTTGAGAAGCATTTCTCAATACGAGTGCTTGGATATTGAATATACTTCATGATATACAGGGCCTTACTTATATGTCTGTGACCTCACAACTATGTTGAGCAATTTCATGTCGAGAGGAAAGGCTGAAATGTGCTTCAGTGACTTAACCATGTGCGGTTAGGCGATATAGACATGAGTGTCACTGTGCGAGCGAAGTCACGTTCATTTTGATGCTATAGGTTTTGCGGCCCGTGCTGGTGAGTGCGAACACAGCTGTTGTATTGCAATACAGTGTGTTCCGAAATGACCCGATTGCGCGAGGCCAGTGAACTTTGGTGTTCGAGCCGTTATAGACATCACTGCGTGCTGCGGTTTGTAGGACGTTATCCGAAGATGAAAGGAACTGTCGTTGGTATTAGAGTGGAACATTCAGTCAGGATGGGAGATGTCTGGAGATCCAGGGTTCGTTTCTCGCTTTCCTGGACAGTGAAGACCTCTATTGCTTACATGGAGGGAACAGTCATGAAGGACATGACTGTGTTCTTTCGGGGTCTACAAGAATCATCTAAGGTACAGAATTAACCATCTTCAATCGTAGCTAAGCATGTTTATTCTAACGTTGTCACCCTGCCACATATTTTTATGGGATTTTTCGTAGAATGTCTAAGAATGGAGTTTAGGTTTGATCCTAGTGTCAAGACTGATTCTATTCTGGACAGGGTTTTGATTCTACTAAAAGGATGCACCTATTGTAATTAAATGTATTATAGTTTAATTATCTTTTGATTACTGTAAATTCAAGTTCATTTTATGGGGAATTTATTTAATGTAGAGAAGAGGAACTTTAGGCCACTCAAGATTCATCATTTTTCGTGTTTGATTTATATTGTAAATGAACACTACTGTCGACCAAAGTATTATGTGTACTCGAGTTTGAAGGTTGTTTGTGAAGTAACCAATAGACCTACATAAAATCCAATAACATCATCATTTTCGTCGTTCTATTTTACGTTAGCTCATGTAGGTTTGGAATTTTTAATTTATATTTTAATATTTTTTTGTCGCAGTTGGAACACAAAAAGTGCACGTTTTTAAGCGTGTTTCAACCATGCGTCACATTTAAGAATTATTATCTCAAAAACCCGACATCAGATCGAATCCAAATTTTAGCACAATATACATTGGAATGTTGTATAACCGGTTTATAAATTTCAAAATGTTGCATGTCCAAGAAAAAAAAGTTGTTATCATTTTTGTAAGGTAACTTTTTCTCGGCTCGGGGTGGTTGGAAAATGTAGTTCTTAGTTGCGATGTAATCCTTATACATCAAAAAGTTATGCTGTATGACTGTGAAATACGTAAATTAACTCACTTATTTTATATCGGTTTGTATTTGTAGGCGGAAATAACACATCGTTCACCACCTACCCGCTCCGGGAAAGCTGTACAGCGCTGCTGTGATGGAGCCCATCACTTCCGAGCGAGGCACGCCATGATGCGTGATGGGCTCTATTTCGGCAACGCTGTACAGCTTTTCCGGGAGCGGGTAGGTGGTGATCGATGTGTTATTTCCGCCTACAAATACAAACCGATATAAAAGAAGTGAGTTAATTTACGTATTTCACAGTCATACAGCATAACTTTTTGATGTATAAGGATTACATCGCAACTAAGAACTACATTTTTCAACCACCCCGAGCCGAGAAAAAGTTACCTTACAAAAATGATAACAACTTTTTTTCTTGAACACGCAACATTTTGAAATTAATAAATCAGTTATACAACATTCCAATGTATATTGTGTTAAAATTTGGGTTCGATCTGATGACGGGTTTTTGAGATAATAATTCTTAAATGTGACGCATGGTTGAAACGCGCTTAAAAACGTGCACTTTTTGTGCTCCAACTGCGACAAAAAATATTAAAATATAAATTAAAAATTCCAAACCTACATGAGCTAACGTGCAATAGAACGACGGAAATGATGATGTTATTGGATTTTATGTAGGTCCATTGGTTACTTCACAAACAACCTTCAAACTCGAGTGCACATAATACTTTGGTCGACAGTCGTTTTATGCCTTCATATGGCATTACTCGAGTTTGGGTAGACTCAGTTTGGAGTTTCTACTACAGTGAGTCTATTTAGAAGACTGTTATACACTCGAAAGTGAAATTTCAGTATTCAGGTTGATTTTCGAATACTGCAGTAAGCTTTATGAAGCAGGTTCAGTGAAGAAAGCGGATTTGTTTTGATTTGCTAGGAATTTATTCCGAATTTTGACTTGATCCAGGCACTTTCTAACGTAATTTTTTTTGAGATTCTGCATTACGTTTGCTTTAATAGATTCGATCAAGATCCATTATTGATGGACTAGACAGATGTTTTAAACACAGTTTGAAGACATTTGAATACATTCACCCTATGTTATTAACGCGAATCCCAGACTAGATTTATGTGGAAGCAGATATATCGCCAAAGCTGCAATTGTTATTTACCACTTATTGAAAGCTATGCATATTGATCGTGAATAATAATAACATAAGTGCAAATGAAATAATAATTTAACAGTGATTAATTGAACTGTAAAGAAACTTGTATAATTTTAGCAACAATATTTCATTGTGAATGTGATCTGTCAACTAAGCCGAATTCTTTGTTCACCAAGAAAGATAATTAATTGAAGCGCTAAAAGTATAGTAGTAGTGCCTGATAATATAAATGATATGAATACTTAGTGTAGCATGATATTTAATGGCAAAGTCATGTGAAGGCTAATGTCCTTGATTATTAAAAGGGTATTCAATGGAATATTCCAAGTTGTAGTATGGAAAGTAATCCACTCAGATAGATTGTGAAATTAGGGCAGTTTATTTCAGTATCAGTTCAAGTAAATAATCTGTTGTGGAAATCATGCATTTTACGCATGTTGAATTAAACCTACCTGGTAAAATTTTCGACCATTTGTCGATATTGCCTGCAATGCTTAACAGGCGTTATAACAATCACTAATTCCGGTCTGGTGAGGACAGTTCATTTAAAGAGCTGTTAAAATTAAATTAAAGAAGTTAATTTTTGACTTAGCTTTATTGCTCGCTCAGAAGAGATAAATAAAATCAGAAAAACACAGCAAACACAAATATAATAAACCACATGGAAGATGTCACTTCTGAATCCTATTAAAAAAAACACACTAAGAAGGTGTTACAAAATGACTGTACATTTGTATTATAGCTTAATTTTTTTTTCAGGGTATAAATTGATGTATGTCTTGTAAATATGAAAATTTCCAGGGTTTATATTTGAATGTTCCAATTGTTGTCAACATTTATGTTGAACCATGTATATGATTTGTGTTCACTCTGTTGTTAACTAATCTTCAAGTTTCAGTGGAAATAACGAGAGTTTGTTGACGAAATAGTAGATCGTATATTTACACGTCCATCACGCTACAAGGCACAAACAACACAAGGAATACTAAAATATAAAATCAATGCTGCCAACTTAAATTGTTAACTACCAACTCCAACACTTCCCCTGGTAGTTAACCTCAAACAATGACAATCCTTTAATTCAACAAAAATACCAAAAAATTCAGTTCCTGTTATAAACTAAACCAAATTGAGGATCTTTATGAAACTCTGGGTCTTTGGCCCATTCAATGACTTCGTAAACAGGTCTGCAACATTCTTGTTTGAATTCTGTCAATACCCTTTTAATGTAGTCAGTTTGATGAACAGACATTACTCCTTCCCTGTACTCCACATTCATAGAAAGAAAGTTGGTCATATTTCCTAACTTCTTAATCTCCAATCTAATGTCCAACTCTTCTTTGAACCATTCAACCCGTTCTCTTTTTCCCCAGCATGCCAAGTCATCAACATAAACACCAATGAACAGATCCTTATCTTTGTTAACAAACACACATGGATCCTTCACCAGAGGTTTCAAACCTAATTCTGACAAATTCATATACAAGGTCGAATGCCATTCCATAGCACTCTGTTTAAGCCCATACAAGCTTTTGAGCAATTTACACACTTTATTTTTATCCACCTCAAAATATTTAGGTTGTTCCATGAAAACTTCCTCATTCAACTCACTGTGCAAATATGCTGTGAGCACATCAATATGTTCCTGAACCCACCCATTAATGACAGTTATGGCCATCATCAGTCGAATCGTTTTTCTTTTAATTACTGGAGCATAAGTTTCATTAAAGTCTACCCCTGGCACTTGGGAAAATCCTTGTGCTACCAATCTCGCTTTAAATCTATTAACAGTGCCATCTGGATTTCTCTTAAGTTTCAAAACCCACTTACAACCCAACACATTTCTACCAGAAGGCCTGTCAACCAAAATAAATGTCCCTTTACGTTGGATACTGTCTAATTCGCTTTTCATTGCATCTCTCCATTCATCAGAGAACTCCCCATTCAATGCCGCACTCACACTCAATGGTTCTTCGATATAATCAGCAACATATACCGACAAATTACAGCAAGAACATTCTTTACGCTTCCTTAACCTTTCACTCCTTCTCAAAACGTTCTCATTATTTTCAGCCTCAATCACATTTTTATCATTCTCTTGGACATTGCTTTCAATCTCAATCTCTGACTCATCACTACAATAATTTCTTATCATAACATCAGTTTGAACATGCTTAATAGTAGGCCTAACCTGTTCTACCATGGGAAATATACTTTCATCAAATTTTACATGATATCCAATCACAAATGATTTAGTCTCAAGATTAAACAATTTATACCCTTTCACATTGTTTTCATAACCTATGAATACACATCTCACTGCTCGGGGCTGAAATTTACCTACTTTCTGAAATAACCAAGCTTTACAACCAAATGCACGTAACCTTGGATATTCTTTTTCAGCACTCTCTCCCTTCCACATTTCATATGGGATCTGATTCCCAATAGCCCGAGATGGACATAGATTCCTAGTAAGGCAAGCAGTGTTGGCTGCTTCAGCCCAAAACGAATCTGACAAACCTGACTGCACTAACAAACACCTTATCTTATCTTCTGCAATCCTATTAAACCTCTCAGCTATACCAATTTGTTCTGGAGTATAAGCTACCGTCTTTCTATGACCTATCCCATTCGCTTTCAAATAGGTCTCGAATTTATTACCACAATATTCGCCACCTCCATCTGTTTGAAAGCATTTAAGTTTCAAGTCATGCATTTTTTCTACTTCAGCTTGATACTCCAAAAACTTTGAGAAAGCCTCACCTTTACTTTTCAAGAATTTAACAACTGTAAATCTGGAATAATCATCCACAAAACTCATCATGTATTTATGACCACCATTTGATTTAACAGGAGATGTTAACAAATCACTATGTACCAATTCCAGTGGTTTACTGCATTGGCGTTCACTCTTCTGCGGGAAACTACATCTAGTCATCTTCCCCAGAACACACACATCACAACTCTTATTCTCACTCTTTAAACCTGACAAATATGGAATTTTCTGCATAGCAGCTTCATGTGGATGCCCTAACCTTACATGCCACAAATCTGAACTCACTGCTCGCAAGGCTACAGCTTCAATTTCATCACTCATCTCATCTTCACTGACATCAGCATTCGATATACAAGCTACACGGTGATTAGGTTCCAACAAATACAACCCATTTGATTCTAGACTTGTAAACACGCACTCATCATTATACATACCTTTAGCACCTTCTTTGTTAAAGTGAACAAATACATCATTCTTGGCTAAGCGCCCAACTGAAATCAAATTGAATGCTAAATCTGGAACGTGCAAAACATTTCTCATCTCAAGCACATTACCACCACACTTATCAGATAATGCAAGTTTGACAATACCTTTTCCACTAACTGGGAGTTGCCCTTGTCCAATCTTAACATTGCCCTTACACTCTGAATAGGAGGAAAACAACTCTCTTTTAGACGTCATATGCTCTGACGCTGCCGAGTCAAGGCACCAAACATCAGAACTGTTCATTGACACCATTGCGAACACACTGATACAGGCTATAGTCTTCCCCGTTTTATTGGAATTTCCATTGTTGTCCCTTTTTCCATTATTTGATTTCATTTTGGTACAATCTGATGCCCAATGACCATACTCGTAACAGTTAAAACATTTAACTTCTGGACAAAACTTGCTAATATGCCCTAACCTCTGACATTTGTAACATTTAACACTATTACTATCACCACTTTTTCCACTCTGCACACTATTCTTCTTACTGTTTTTGTACACTAACTTGTCATTCTTGCCTTTCTTGGAGATGAGTGCATTTGATGCGGAAGTCTCCTGCGCGGCTTCTAACTGGGTCCGGCGTCGCTCCTCGTCTAGAAGTCGTCCTTTAACCTTCTGTGTTGTAAGATCCGGCTCCCTCAGTAGATTTTGGACGAAAGTCTCGTACTCCTCCATCGGTAGCCCGACTAGCAGGAAGTTGGCCATCATCTCGTCGTCGAATATTATGCCACCCCTGGCAATTTTTTTGTTCAATCTCTGGATACTGGCCGCATACTCTTGCATCGACATATTTGGGGTCTTCGAAATATTTGTCATTTCTTTCAAGGACTGAAGTGCATTAAACTTGGTAGAAGAGACGTGAATTTCTTCCAGAATTTCCCAAGCATGCTTCGCTCTAATACAATCTTCCACATCTAACAAGAAATCATCCACAACGGATTTGTATAATACCGACAAAGCTTTCCTATTTAAGCGTGCCTGATCCACATTCAACTCGTTCTCATCGAAGCCTGGTTCAATCGCCACCCAACAGTTCTTATCGATCATATGCGCCTTCACTCTCAGTTTCCAGGCGAAGTAGTTTCCATTTGCTAGCTTTGGAATGGAAACGAGGTCTTTGTCATCTCCGTCAGCCATCTTGGTACTGTCGCTGTAACGTTCGCCGGTTCAGTCACAAACACTCACAATCTGTTTTTAAAATTCAGATTACATCTCAATCTCAACAATCCGTAATTCACGCTCTGATCTACGTACTTCGCACTGCTCTGGGCTCATAACCTGTTGTTAACTAATCTTCAAGTTTCAGTGGAAATAACGAGAGTTTGTTGACGAAATAGTAGATCGTATATTTACACGTCCATCACGCTACAAGGCACAAACAACACAAGGAATACTAAAATATAAAATCAATGCTGCCAACTTAAATTGTTAACTACCAACTCCAACACACTCATTCTTGGGTAAAATGCAGTCAATAACATTGATGAATGTGGGGGCTGGCATTTTTCTCCCATGTTCATGAAACTTCGGATGGAAGTTGGGCACTCTGCCTTAAATTATAATAAAGTGACTTACACTATATTTTCCTTTCCTGAATATTTTTTTTGATCAATTTAAAATTTTCGAAGTGTGGTACTTTATAGAAACGATAAGAGAACACGTTAAGAAGGCCAGCGGTGGGTATTTCAGTGGTTTTCCCACACACCAGAGATTGCGTTCATCGTTATTCTTGTGCTTTCGAGCTTTCTTATGTCGTTCACCATGGTTTTTCTTAACGTAGTCTCAGTTAGGAATTCCTGTACCCCATTTCCTCGTCTTATGTTGGGTAGAATCTGGCAAATTTTCTAGCCGGGGTTTCCAGGCTCTACGATCCAGCTGTCTTCGTGGGATTCCAACATCAGGGTGTCGAGCGATGGCCTTTTTTCAAATTCCCGTATAATTCCCGTATTTCCCGTACGAAAATCCACCAAATTCCCGTATATTTTAGAACCCTCTAAGACTAGAGTTCGCATACCGAATGGCTGAAAAATGAATCTTAAAGCGCGAATCAAAATTGTCTGGCGTAAGTGTAACTGCATTTTTGGAGACACTTCCGCAGCTCACGGGTGATGGCGATATTTAGGCCTAACCCGTAGCGTGAGCAAAGCGCGCGCCCGCGCGCGCGAGTGAACTCTCTCGCAGATGGGATGGGATGCTACGAACACAAATAAAATACCGTTTACCTGAGGAGAGCTGATATAAATGACTGTTTTACTGAGGAGAAATTATGTGCGCGAGTGACGCTTGGACTCGCGAGAATCGAGTCTAGCAGTTCCGAGTCTGAACGAGTAACCCGTGCGAAGGACTCGAGTCTCCACGGTGACGTCACGATCCGTACTTACGATATAGGACAGAATGCGGCCAAATTCCCAACACTCGCTAAACTTGCAAACGACTTTTCTACTAGTGATTTACAAGAGAAATCGTTTGCAAAATGCACACTATGCTTCATATTATAACGACTAGGTAATGATAAAGAAAGAAATGTAATTTAAAAAATCAAGTTTAAAAAAACCTCGTCGCCGGGAATCGAACCCCAGCACGCTGCGTGAAAGTTAGCACCGTTAACCACTCAACCAGAGATATCGATAAGACTAATGGCGTTATCAACAGCGATATATACTACTGCTTAGCAAATTATCACGTTGAAGGAAATTTCTCTTTACTGTATTGCGTTCTTTCTTTCTGTCATCAGTCCACTTCTTGCCGGTTTCCAATTTTGAATATCCTATTGTATCACTGTGCATTGATGGGAAACTAATAATACTTGGCCAAGGCGTACCGACATTACTATATATCGTGTAGTTTCCATATATGGCTCACGGATAACGCTGACAGCGTCCTCGGCCTCGATTCCGGACTCGAGTATCTCGAGTTTTACGGTTCCAGACTCGATTCTTCGCGAGTCCACTCGCAGCCCATCACTACTGAGGAGGGTTGAGAGAGTAGAGAATAGGAGTGTCACATCTTCATATATATTATTTCAGTAGTACGCATCCCTCCTGCGGCGCTCACAAGCGACCGATCGTGACATATGAGCATTCAAATGAAAGAGAATAGACATTAGCAGTGACTTATTGCACTATAATTTCATAAATATCTATAATTTCTTTAAAAAAGGACTTTAAAGAAATTGTACGAAGTGTGCGATTTGCAATCACCGTTGATGTAGGATAATACGCTCCATACTTCCTGTCCACGGGCCACTGAGACGCATGTTTCATGTCATTAACATTCTGAGGTCTTTCCTTTATCCTGAAATGTTAATAGTGTTCTATAATCATTTGGTTGAAATAAAAACATAACCTTTCTCCTTAAGTGTCTCATTATAAACCTATTGGAGAAAGTGTGGTTTATGAACATGCGAGATTTCTCGCACGGGTCCGCTAGTAATAAATATTTACTGGAAGTGATTGAATTGTATGGTACCGTAACCTTATAGAGCTTCCACGAGTTAAAATGGCATCGAAGCTTATGCATAACGAACTTCCGGTCCGCGAATCTCCATTTGATTTTCATTGGCAGTGAAACTTTCGTTCGTGATTATCTTCGTTATTATTTCGGATTGTGGTTTTGTTTTTAGGCGTTCAACTTATGAAATAATAACTAAAGGGTTGATCTTTCATGAATATTCCAAAGGCAAGTGTCTCCAAAAAGAGTAATTAGTAGAACTTCGCATCAGAGACGACCATAACAAACAGCTTGCCTACAAAGTGTGCGATTTGCACATTTCAAACGGCATTGGTCTAACATATCTTAGACTACAATAATTAAGTTGGTGCAAATTATATATGTTATATGTGAGAATATTATTATAATTTGCTATCCAGTTGTTATATTGGCATATTATGCATTAACGTGACCTGTTTAAATGCTAAATTGTGACGTAAGCTACGAGTTGTAGGCTATTCGCCGTACCGGTAGGCCTAATATTTACTAACAACGCATCGTTTCTTCTTTAATATTTATTTAATCATTATAATTATAATAGCCTATCTATTAACACTTATTTAACCAATAATCATTTTATAATTCTATACATATTCCAGGTATTGCAAGAAAGCGATTTGATAGCACATGCGGCTCTACCTTAAAATCCAACCATGCCCAGTTTTCATTACCTATGGATGATATTACCGCAAGTTAATAAACCAAACAACTGGCAACATATTTTTTTAATGCTCATTTACATCTTCACCCTAGTCTACGTAAAGTACCATATGGTAATCACTGAAAGGGTAGGGGGGTTATGACCCCAATTTCACAAACGAACGGACCTCACTTTGCATGAATTATGGAACTCGAATCCTAATGGAGGTATGGATTGTCTGCATTTAGAAATATGTCAGTCAATAATTTAAAACAAGATGCCAGAAAACTAAATACAAAAAGCTGCGTGCCTACTACGGTGTTAAGTTGCTCCGTGAAAAAAAATACACTTCGCCAAGATTATACGTCAGCGTAGCCATTGCGCCAGAAAGCAAATTCTTCTGATTACAAAGAATTTCCAGGGCAATGACGATCGTAACTTCTTCCAACTTAGGAGTCTCAGCGACCCCTATAGTGTCTAGGCAGGAAATAGCACGGGTCTCTCGTGAGCAAGAGTTGACCACTCTTTGATTTTTTCAGCCATAGGATACGAATGTACAATTTTCGGCAGTTGGTGCGAAATTGCAGCACATCCGCGTCTGGAATTTTCTAATACCTTGATCTGTTAGCTTCATTAAGGGCTGCTCTTGTCGAGAAACCCAGGTCTCCTCTGTGAATAACAAGGCGGACTGATTCCTGTATGTCATTGTCAGCAACGAGCGCGGCGCGCGTAGCCCCACGCGTAGAGGGTACGGCCGGCGGTCGGCCAGGCAAAGTATGCATTCGACGTTGGCTGGGTTCTCATCCCGCTTAGCGCTCTATCGGTGGCGCAAATTACGGGTGGCAGCGCGGTCTGCAGGCGAAATAGAAGATTGAGCGTGAGGACTCTACCGAGCGTTCGGGGGCTAAGAAGTCGGGCATTATGAGACTTTTCAAGATTTCCCGTATCAAGTGCGAATTTCCCGTATAATTCCCGTATTTTTCCCGGGTCACTAAAATTCCCGTATAATTCCCGTATTTCCCGTATCGCTCGACACCCTGCAACATGCTGATGGTAGGTATTTCGGGTACAGTACACACACATTCTTCAGCTCTGCAATGAGCAGTCTACAGTATGATCACTGTCAAGACATTCACTTGGAATTACTTGAACATTAGTTACTGACTGGTTAGCTTGTTGGTCTGTTATTATATAATCAATCACAGTTTTAAGCTGTCCATTCCAACTATATCGAGTAATTTTGTGACTCTCTCTCTCTTCTGATACCAAGTATTCTGGATAACAAAGTTGTTCCGCACACACAGGTCTATCATGCATTCTCCCTCAGAGTTCCAGTTTCCATATCCATGAGGTCCAATAATGTTCTCACACCCATGTCTCTCCTTTCCCACTTGGGCATTTAAATCACCCATAATGATGACATTGTCCTCTGCTATTAAATCCTGTAGGTCGTCTAGGAACTGTTCTTTCTCCTCTGTAGTACACCCTGTTTGTGGTGCATAGTATGTATTGTCAACACGTAATTTCATCTGGATGATTCTATCACTCACATACCTAATATCTGAATGTATGTCTATCTCTATGTAGTAGGAGTGCAACTCCATTTCTGGCCTCTGTATGAATACCACACCAGTGTAACACATAATCATTCCTGAGAGTTTTCTTGCCAGAACCTTTCCACTTGGTCTCACTTAAGCCTAGTATCCTTAGTTTCCTCCTATCCATTGGGTCAACAAGTTCTTCACATTTACCATTGAGGGTGAGGATACTGACAGTCCCAATTCTCATTTTTTGTTTCTTCGGGTTCTGTGTTTTCAGGCATCTATGATAAACTTCGGGTTTTTGACCGTCATACCTTCGTGAGGTACCTGAAGAACTGTCATGTCTGGTGTTTCCATTTTTGCATCCGAGGCTTGTTTTTGTTTTGAAAGCACGATTTGATCCACCACTGGACAGCTACGCCTCATTTGAGAGTTCCTGTAAGGCCTTCACAGCTACCGTAGGGGTCACGGAGCACACAAAGTCCCCACTGTACTTCACCCCTACAGGCAGTCCCCTACTTTGTGCCGTTGCCCATCTCCCACGACGTGGATGAGGGGTTGGCCTTATGGGAGATCATAGCTATCCTAAAACCAGGGAAACTTGCAGGTTGCTTTGATGAGTGCTTGCTATAAACTGCTGGAAAGGCTTATCTACATCAGGATTAGCCCTCAAATTTTATACATCCTTCCAGTTGAACAGGCAGCGTTGTTGTGAAGACCAGGTTCTCACTTTAACAACCGATATTGAGGCAGGTTTTAATGGAAAATTGAAAAGTTGCGCAGTGTTTATAGACCTTACAGCTGGATATGATACGGTGTGGAGAGAGGGTTTAATGTGCAAGTTCATCAAACTTACGGGATGTAAAGTAATGTCAGTGCTCATAAACAACATGCTGTCGAACATGCTGATGCATGTAGAGTTGGATAGTAAGCATAGTGAGCTAAAAGTGCTTAACAATGGTCTACCTCAAGGATCTGTGCTGTCCCATTTATTGTTCAACCTGCATATTGCAGATATTCCTTCTACTACCCCCCGTCAATTTGCTTATGCTGATGACCTTGCTATTGTTACTCAACAATCCACTGTGACCAAGGTACAAGAAATTTTAAATGCAGACCTTGATATTCTGTGTGGGTACCGGTACTTCAAATAGTGGTGTCTGATTCCAAGTGGAAAGGGGTGGCTGGAATAACACCCCAACTGGGAATTAGCAGAGGATTAGGTTTCGGGCACACTGTGGAATGTAAATAGAGCGACAAGGAAGAGACCAAACATTGATAACTAGAGTTAATACATTTATTTGATTTTTTGAATCAATAACAAATATTTTCATTAGAATGATAGTTAAAAGAAGGCAATTCAAAATGTATTGTTTCTCCAGGAAACTCAGAATAAACATTAACTAGATAATATGAATTACAATACGAATGCATAAAAAAGCCTAATAACAGGCGATTAAAAAAGTTTTTTCAAGAAAAGATAAAAAAAAAGCAAGAAGCAAAAAAAGGCTTGGCCTTGAAAAAATGTATTAAACAAGCTTGATTTAAGTTGGCATTACCAATGGTTGGATACTTGATACAGAGTATCTTCCCATAAAATCGTCCTGCAGGAGACTCGCTCAGACAGTAGCAGGAAGTAGTATTGTTTTGCCCGGACAGGGCAGAATCGAAGCGTTCGTTCAGCATGATCCAAAGTTTCAAGTGCAGTGCGGGAACACGGCCATGGGTTAGCTGGCCCGCAGGGAGTGGATCGTAAAATCCAAAAAAAAAAAAAGGCTTCCTCCAGGAAGTCTCGGCACGGCTCCCGTAAAAAATAGATTGTAACTCCTTCGACGAAGTGTAACCTGCAGTAACAGATCTCTTGGTAGTGACCTGGCTGGCGGGTTACGAGCAGTTACAATTTCACATTGCAGAGTTGATGAGATGAAGGACGTTGACTCAGAACTTGCCCAGCACGACAAAGTCCAAACAAGGAGGCATGCCGCTTAGAGTGGTTCCAGCTACACGATGTTTACCAACAGTGCTGACCCAATAAGGGCCTTGTTGTGGTCAGGCAGGCAGCCATGGTCAGAGGTAGACAGACGTAGACAGGCTCAGTAGAACGGTGATGAAGGCAATATATAGTGGAAATAGTGCGCCGAACATTCCAAATGGGAGGAGGGGTGTCAACAGCCAATCAGCGCATATCTCCATACACATTGCGAGGGTTACGGCTGATGCGAGCACAGTATTTGTGAGAAAGTGTGACAGTGCGGTGCGTCTAGAAAAACACACTTCAGAAGAAAGGTGAGGCAAGAAATAATAAAGATCAACAATTCAATTGAAACATAAGTTAACTAAACAATAAATTAACAGAACACCACGTTCATACTGCAATTATAGCGAAGGAAAATAATGGGGCAGAAAGACTGAACAAATGTTTCAAACCGTACGGGAAACAAAACCTACAAAACCATTCGCAAAAGCGAACACCAAGCATTAGCAAAAGAGAAACCTGCTTTTTCCACCTCAACAACAGGCAGGCAAATTTAACCTTGGATGCTCAATGGTGGGGTCTATCCCACAACCCCTACCCCAAGTACCTAGGAATTACTCTGGATCGGACATTACCCTTCAAGACACACTTGATTAAGAGTGCTGCCGAACTGAGCACAAGGAAACTGGCTGGCTCTACAAGGGGAGCTTCGATCATCTGCGATGGGACTGGTATATCCAACAGCAGAGTACTGTCTTCAGTATAGTGAACAGCCCACATGTTATGAAGATCGACACTGTACATCATCAGTGGTACAGTAAAATCTATTCCCGCTTGTCTGGCTGCCTGTGCTGAGCCATATCGAACCCCCAACGCCTAGGAGATATAACTATTTGATCCGTGACTTCAAAAAAATATCTGTGAATGTAGCTCCCCCAATTCATGAAGACATGCTTCATAAATTTGGTCGATTAAAAATCACGTTTTCCGTCTGTGTTAAAAGCCCACGAGTTGGTTAGGAGAGTGTTTAACATTTCATCAGAGTGGCAACAGGAGTGGAACAACGCAGTCACTACTTTCTACTCAACACCCACCAGCAGGTTTGGATCTGCCACTGACAGGGTACGAACCAACCATGGGCTGGTTGCTATAAGAGTGGGGGCATGAAAAAGTCGCCTAACTGTGACAGTGATGCACCAAGACAAACCATCCATCACATGGTTACAAAGTGTTGTAACAGGACAGGGCTGGAAGACTTTGCGCAAGTCTCCATAAAGGCTGGACAATTTGGATTCAAAACTGTAAATGTATCAGGTGCGAAGTTGATTGTTTTATAGATGTGCGTTGTTTTTTGTAATTATGTTATATATTTTGTGTACTTTGTCATAAACTTAATAATAATAATCTTCTACAATTATACAGTTAAATACCATTATTTCGAAACTTATAACATAAAATATGCACTGTCTGTACTTGCAACGTTTGAACGATTTGATTGCAAATTTTGAATTTGCTGAACCCCCAAGAGAATTATCACCAGATGCCACTGTAATCTTCCTTGATAAACACTTGGGTACCATGCTCCAAACAAGTGCTACATGCTTCACATATCATGTGACAGAGAAATCAATACAAGTGCATAAAATTAGATACTTGAGAACCCTCAGCTTAGAGACAGCAATGAGAAATAAAATTATGCCTATTCTATAATGTGGCATTGAAGTCGTTTGGCAACACCTAACAAAAAATAACCTTTCCTCAATAGAAAGATTGAAGGCATTATACATAAAAAAAAGCATTACAAAAGAATTACAGGCTCTATAAAGGAAAACCTGCAGTGCAGATCAACACAGGACCAAGACAATTTGGCACAGGTTTTGCGGTTAGCAAGTCCGTTACAGATTCAGTAATTGATTTTACTTCACCATCAGAAAGACTCTCAACACTCTCAATAAAATCGGGAAACAAGGTATACACACTGATTAACGTGCATGCACCAACGAATGACTACAACAGGAAAGACCCTCAGGTAATAGAAGACTTCTGGGAACTTCTGGAGGAAATCACGAACAAAATTCCCAAACATCATGTCAAGATTCTACTGGGGGATTTTAATGGTCAGTTAGGAAAAGAAAAGAAATATAGGAGAATTACAGGACCATACACTGCTCATAGCAGAACCAATAAAAATGGTGAACACCTTATAAGCTTCTGTCAAAATTTCAATCTCCAAATTATGTCAACACAATTCCAGAAGCCTACGCGTAAATTAACAACATGGATATCCCCCAATGAAACACTTGGAGAATTCCAGATTGACCACGTTGCTATCTCTAGAAGGAACGCTAAAGAAGTCCTTAATGTGAAAACCAGGAGAGGATTCTTTGACTCAGATCATCATTTACTACAAATCAAGGTAAAATTTCAACCCAACAGACAAAGGATAAGGGGAACCCAGCTTTTCCGAACTGATCCAGAATACCTTGAATTCAACAAGATGAACATCATTGAAGAAATCCGTCAAATGGATACCACGAGCTGGTCTGAACTTGCAGAGAAAATGAAACAAGCAATAATATTCGGTCAACCTCCGAGAAAGAGAAAACATAGGTGGTGGAACATCACATGTGATCATGCTATTGAATATAGGTTTAAAGCATGGAATAATTTCAATAGCCATAAAACAACAGAAAAATGGCAAGAATTTGTGCAGGTTCGGAAAAACACTTCTAAAATTATTCGCCGAGAAAAGCGCAATTATGATAATAATAGGCTAAATGAAATAGAACAGGACTTCACTAAGAACAACACCAGAAATTTTTACAAGACCTTTAGAGAAAATATAGCAGGCTTTCAACCCCCTAGTTTATGCTTCCAACGACCTGATGGATCTCTGGAAACAAATACGAGCAATAATTGTGAAATTCTAGCTAAATATTTCAGTACACTCCTTAATTGCGAAGCACCTTCTGAACAACTTCAATTTGCAAAACCAGTGCCCAACCTTGATTCACTTCCACCATCACATGAAGAAATAGTGGACATAATCAAGTCATTAAAAAACAATAGAGCCCCTGGTGAAGATGGACTTATTGCAGAAGTTTGGAAATTGGATCATGAACACATAACACCAAAAATTCACAGAATAATATCAGATGTCTGGAAAACAGAGAAAATCCCAAAAGAATGGAAGAGTGCTTTGATACACCCACTCCATAAGAAGGGAAGCAAAACTGATCCGAATAATTATAGAGGAATTTCGCTTCTTCCAGTCGCTTATAAAATTCTCTCTAAAGCTTTGCTGAATCGACTCGAGCCACAGGTGGACCACCATATTGGAGAATATCAGGCAGGTTTCAGGAAGGGAAGGTCCTGTATTGAGCAGATCTGGAACCTCAAGACCATACTGCACATCCGACGATGCAGGAACACTACAGTCACATTTGTGGATTTCAAAAAGGCTTACGATTCGGTTGACAGACAAACCTTGTTTAACAGACTAGAAGAATTAGGAGTTGACAGGAAGACGAGGGCCATCATCCAGGAAACATTATTGGGAACTACCTCAAAGGTGAAATTCATGGGAGAAATCTCTAACTCTTTTGCAATACATACTGGAGTTCGACAAGGGGATGGTTTATCACCACTCTTGTTCAACATCGTACTGGACAAAATCATCACAGAATGGGAAAAGCATGTGAAAGGTATCCAAATTGGAAAGGAGAAAGGGAAAAGAGTCACTGTGAAATGCTTGGCCTTTGCAGATGATCTGGCCATCTTAACAAACAACAAGGATGAAGCCATATTAGCGCTAGAGAAACTACATGAAATCTCCAGTAAAACGGGACTTGATATTTCCTATGAAAAAACACAGTATGAAAAAATATTTAGGAGAAGCCATCCAACCCACAGGATTGAACACAATTTCTAATGCAGATAGAATAGTAAAATTGCAGAAGGCGTACAAGCTGACATGGAATCATTATAACAAAAGAGCAGTATCTCGCAATGCAAAATTGCGCCATTATAACACAGTTGTCTTGCCTGAAGCCTTGTACGCGGCAGAAACAACCGTCATTAGAGGAATGACAAGAATTCATGATATTGAGAAACAGGAACGAAAAATTCTTAGGAAAATCCATGGCGCTGTTTTCCGTAATGGAATTTGGGTCAGGAGACCAACAAAGGAACTTTATGAAAATACAGACACCATTGTAGATAAATTTAGGAAGAGACGTCTGCAGTTCTATGGACACATATATAGGATGGATGAGAACAGACTCACTAAGAAGATTTTCAATATCGTGAATGCAAGTAAATTAAAGACCAGTTGGATTAAAGAAGTACATGAAGACATGGAATTACTTAAAATCTCTGAAGACGACATTAAGAACAGAGAACAATTTAGAAATAAAATCAGAAACACGAAAATTGTACAAGTTTCAAGGAAAGATACATCAGGGAAAAAATGGACAGAGGAAAGGAAGAAAAAGCACAGTGAACTAATGAAGAGGTTTTGGGAAGAAAAGAAGAGAGGAAAAGGAAGTGAAGCTGTGATTGGCTCAAGTTCTCACGCTCTCCTGAAGGGGAATAATCGGAAATAATAATAAAAAAAAGCAATCGGAGTGTCAAAAACTACCAGGTCACGATTCGTCTACCTCCTGGCATGAGAATCATTTCTTGATGAAGACCTTAGAAACTATTTACCTCTACCAAACACCCGAGCCTTGGAAAAGCTACTAACATCATTGAAGAAAAAACGAGAAGACATCCTACCTCAAGAATTTTATGGAACAGGAGCCATGATAGACCGGACGTGGACAACAGCCAACTTTGAGTTGAGGCATGTGTTTACACGTCTGGCGGTCCATGGTTTCCACCACCTTATTTGCATTAGCAATATTTCCATGAACCTACAGTGACGTGTGTATGCCAACTATGTGGACAAGCATGTGATCGCTACCAGTTAGAGCTCTGTAGGAAAAGGACAAAATCAATCAAAGACTATGCAACTCAAAGTGCCAGAGTGGGATTTTAGTGTTTGTGTTAATACTTTATTTTCAATGCCTATTTGGCTCCAATAAAAGTATTATTATAAACACACATTCTCTTCCAATTCTAATAGTACCAGATCCTATTATGTGTTATGTTCCTTATAGCCCCCAGGGGCTCACATCTTGTGGGACGTGGGTTGGCGACCACGGGGCCTCAGCTGAGTCCGGCATTGCTTCCACTTACTTGTGCTGGGCTCCTCTCTGTCTTCTTTCCTGTCGACCTCCCTTGGTCAACTCTTGTTTTTTCCGACCCCGACGGTATTAGGGTATCCGAGGCCTAGGGAGTCTTTCACTTTCCCACCTTAATTGGCCCTTGTCTCATCTTTCCTGATCCCTCCTTCTTCGAGGGGTCAGACCTCTTGAATTTTTTAAATTATATTTCCTTTTCTCTTTAAGATTCCTGCACTGTTTTTGTTACTTGGCTCCCCGTGTATCTAAATTCCCTTTAGTGTTTTTTTTTCATCTACACTACATTTTGTAGGTATTTTTAATCTACGTTGCATTTTGTGAGTTTTTTCGATCTAAATTGCATTTCACGATTGTTTTCAACCTCAATTGCATTTTGTAAAGATTGACAATCTAAATTGCTTTTAGTAACTCTTTCAATGTAGGAACAGGGCATTTTAGTGAGTATTTTGAATTTCAATTGCATTTTGTAAGTAATTTCAACCAAATCCGCATTTTGCAAGAATTTTAAATCTAAATTACATTTTGGGTGGTGGGCATTTTGCAAGTATTTTGATTCTAAATTGCATTTTATGGGTATTTTGAATCTAAATTACATTTTGTCAAGTATTTTCAATCTGAATTGCATTTTTTACGTATTGCCAATCCAAAAGAGTAGTTTGAATCTACTGTACATTTTGTAAGCATTTTCAATTTCAATTGCATTTTGTAAGTATTTTGAATTTCAATTGCACTTTGTGAATATTTTGGATTGGAAATGGGATCTTTCAATCTGAATTGCATTGTGTATGTTCATGTTTGCCATCTCTTGATGAATACAGTACATTTGCATTTATCAGTTGGCACAGGCTAGAGTAAAAGGTGGCTTTTTACCGATGTCTCAGTCTCACTCATGGCTGTGATTATATGGAAGCTACTGAGGTATGGGTGGTGCTTAGTAATGGCATTCGGGGCACAGTCAGTGCCTGTGAATGCTGTGAAAGGTTCTACTCATAGGGTTAGGACTACTGATCTGACTCAGTGAGGAAAGCAATGGCAAACTACCTCACTCCTCTTCTTGCCTAGAACGCCTCAAAATAGCGCTGCCTTGGGTTTTTGTGGGTATCTACTCGCATAACGTAACGGCGGTACTTTTTGAGGATCCAACCAGTCTTCGGGCTGACTACCTAACAGACACAGATGTTCAATTTCAATTGCATTTTGTATGTATTTTGAACCTATCCTACATTTTGTGCATATTTTTCAATCTATTTCTTTTGTGAATCTTTTCGTTCTAAATTCCCTTTTTGTAAGAACATTTTGTGAGTTGTGAGTTTTTGTAAGTATTTTCCGTCTCACTTATGGTTTCCATTTCATTGTCATTTTCGCTATCACCCAGATCATTAGGGGCTGATAACCTAGATGTTAGGCCCCTTAAAACAACAATTATCATCATCAGCTTGAGAGACACTAGAGATGCCAGAATTTTACTCTGAAGAGAATCTTTAAATCTACTGACATGGGTCTCAACTTTAAATACCCCCATACGTAAGGGAATGTTGTTTTTGCACTTCTCATGACCTCATTTCAGTGTTGTCTTAGTAAACACAGTTTAATGTTTTTTAGTTTTTATCCAAGTGTATTTATTAATCTCATGTAATTCTGTTTTCAGGGTTAGGGAATAACCCACCACCGTTGGGTACAATCGTGTTGACCGACTGAAAAACATTAAACTTCGTTCTCATGACCTTTCAGTTTCCAAAACACTGATTTTTATTTTATTTTATTTAGTCAATTTACCCTCTAGGTTGGTGGTTCCCACGGACTCAGCGAGGGAACTCACCACTACCGCCTCTACGGGCAGTGTCCTGGAGCTGGCAACATCTGGTAGGAGTGGATACAACTGGGGAGGTGTGATCAGCATCTCGCCCAGGCGGCCTCACCTGCAAAATGAACAGGGGCCTCATGAGGGATGGGAAGGGATGGGAAGATTGGGATGGATAGGCAAGGAAGAGGGAAGGAGGTGGCCATGGCCCTACAGTAGGGACCATCCTAACATTTGCCCGAAGAGAAGTGGGAAACCACGAGAATGGCTGAGGTGGGAATCGAACCCCCTCTACTCATTTGGACCACCCGAGGCTGAGTAGACCCCATTCCACTCCTCATACCACTTTTCAAATTTTGTGGCAGAGCCGGGAATCGAACCCAGGACTTCCGGGGTGGAAGCTAACCATGCTGACCGCTACGCTATGAAGGCGACACTAATTTTTCGAGGAGTAAAAACTCTTCCTTTTAGAAAAGAATTCTATGTTATGAGGGACAGATAATCAAAACAGCAATCGCCACCACCAAAATATCCACTTTTAGCGGGAGACATGTTCTCCTCAGTATAGCATCACGTTCCGGGATATGCACGTGTACAACAATTTCATATATATATATTTTTTAAATTTCCACTTCCAATTGCTCCTGCTTACAGTTGGAACAAGGAATGAAAATGAGCAAGTGTAGGTGCCTCACTAGCTTGCCCAGCTTGATGAGTGTTTTGAATGTGGGGCTGAAGAGATAGTTATATTCCAATCATACCGGCCGCAGTGGCCAAGAGCGCTAACGTGCTGGCATCGGGAGATCATGGGTTCCAATCCCACCTCGTCCTGAAAATGGCTTTCGAAGTTTCCCATTTTCACTACCAGGCAAATGGCGGGACGGTTCCTTTCAATAGGTCCACGGCCGATTTCCTATCATTATCCCTTCCCTGACCCGTCCTGAAAAGAAAAATACATGGCCATTGGCTGCATTAATAAAATTACACAGGCCAACGATGAAAACACTTTTCTACTGAAAATACCTTTTTTGTATGTCTTTTGGGGTGCTGAATCCAAATATGATACTGAAAAAGCTGTATCATCCAACATTTCTTTACATTTTACAGTTCAATTTCATAAATTAAGTGATTTCTAAGGAATTCAACAACTATTATATAGTTCATATATTTAGAAAAGTAGCTGTTTAAAGGCTGTTTTATTACACAATTGTAACATGTATTCATCCTTACCCGTTGGCCTTCTGTATATAAGAAAGACACATATGAAAACCTAGAAATAGTGTTAAATAAAATAGGCTATTCAGATCATGGATGGATGATTTGTGGTGATTTAAAAGTATTATGCATGCTTCTTGGTCAGCAAGGTGGTTTCACAAAATGTCCATGTTTCTTGTGTGAATGGGACAGTAGGGCTAGGGATCAACATTGGTGCTGAAAGAACTGGCCTGTGAGGACATCTTTAAAACCTGGCGAGAAGAACATTCTGCACAAAAACCTTGTAAATCCAAAAAACATGCTCCTATTACATCTGCATATAAAGTTAGGCCTCATGAAACAGTTTGTAAAGGCCTTGCCTAAAGATGGACCATGACAATTTCCTTACCTTTCAGAAGCTAAACTAAAAGAAGGTGCCTTTGTCGGACCTGACATTAGAAAAATGATTTTTGACGTAAACTTTGAATCCAGAATGACCTTAAATGAGAAAGAAACATGGGTATCATTCAAGCAAGTCGTTACAAAGTTCTTGCGAAATTAAAAAGATCCAGAATATGTTTCAATTGTAGCTAGTATGTTAAAGAAGTTTTAAAATGTAGGATGTTTGATAAGCCTGAAAGTTCACTTTTTGAACAGCCACCTTGATTAGTTCCCGGGCTGTTTGGGAGATGTTAGTGAGGAGCAAGGTGAGCGTTTTCACCAGGACATTAAAGTTATGGAGAAACGCGACCAGGTCGCTGGAACACAAACATGATGGGGGACTTCTGCTGGTCACTTCACCGAGAGATTCAGCAAGCGACTCATCGTAGAAAACACTACACAAGAAGCTTCAAAGAAAAAAGAGAAAGAAAATATAAAGCAATTCCAGCTGACAATTAAAACCTGTATAAACACATTAAATAACTTTGTTAAGTAGCCCATTGTTAATTGAAAACATGTTTATGTTGTAACATAGTGTTTCATTAATTTGCCTATGTGCCGTATAGGGGTTTTATGATATATAATAGAATGCAGATTGCTCAAAAAACTAAGGCTAGCTTGGGATTCAGCTCATAAAACTCTATAAAGATCAGCTATTCAAGTTAAAAAAGTTTTTCAAAACTTTTTTTTTTGTTGGCCTGTGTTATTATTATATTCCAATCCTAAAATCCACTCTGCATAGGGATGAGTATTAGGAAGGGTTTCTGCAGCATTAACATTCAAGCAACCAGCAAGTCAAGAAATGGCCAAGATACGTTAATTGAAACCTGTTGGAATCATGCTAAGTGATGTATTGTGTATGCAAGTGCAAGTGGATTTGAGTGTATGGCTAATGCTCTGTGCTTTGCTTTGTTTGTAGATGCGTGAAATTACAAGTTGGCTAATGTGATTCAGAATCCATTCAAGCAAGACCAACGAGCAGTAATTGCATTGTCGATATCTGCAATGAGAGTCTCGGTCACAACCTTGTGGACTTGAACAGGGTGCTGCAAATCTATTTGTTTCCTCATGGCCATTGCGGATCATTTGAGGCCAATCCACAACAGTTGTCTTTGACAAGCACTTTTCTCCGTATACAGGAACCATTCTCCGACAAATCTTCACGGACATCCCTCTGCCGTTAAAAATGCAATCTAGATAGGCCGTTGCCGAAGCATTAGTGCCGTGGCAAGTGAGTTTGACATTTCTGTCTGCATTGAACACAATATTCATCATCATCTAGGGCAGAGTTTCCCAAACTGTGGTACGCGGTGATGTTACAAAAAATATAAAAATAAAGAAATAAAAAATATATAAACTTGAGAAATGTATAACATTGACAGTCTATGTTGGCGGAGGGCTTTAAGGCCAAAGATAAGGGAAGGATCAGTCTTAAGAATTGAATTGTGATTCAGAACTCAGGCAAACTTTTTCAAAACTGGCTCTTGTGATCTTTTGCGTTGAGAGGCGTGCAAACTATGCAGACATAGCTGACAAAGCAGTTAGATCTTTACTGCCTTTCACTACTTCGTACTTGTGTGAGACTGCATTTTCTTCACTTGTTTATCTCAAGAATAAATATTGGAATAGGCTCCTTACACTGGAAAACGATCTTCGTTTGTGACTCAGCAATCTTAAACCAGATATTCCTAAGTTGTCTTGTAATCTTTAAGCTCACCCTTGACATTGAAGTTGTTAGTTGAACTTTGGGTTTTATGCTTAATTATTAAGAGTTCTTTTATTAATATTATTTGTACAGTGCCATTTCTGAATGTTTGAATTGAATACTTATTGTAATAAATAATAAAACAACTCGGCACACTTTTTATTATTTGAACTTTAACTCAACAGACACAATTTACAGATGGAGGTTATAGTTACTAGATCTCCCAACCATTAGGTGGTGGTACGCACACACAATAGTTTGGGAAACACTGATCTAGGGATCCTTCCAGTGGGCCGGGTAGGATTTGAGTGGATAATATGTCTCCATCTAACTCTGCCATTAATATCTTGGAACATCAGTCCTCTCATTAGGAGATCTTCTTTAACTTGCTCTGTCCACCTTCTTCTGGGACATCCAACGGGTCTCTTCCCCGGTACCTTCCTGAACACAATATTGTCTACCATAATCTGAAGTAACCAAAAGTATCCTATTACAACATATAAATGATTGAGGATGTAAAAAAAAGTACCATACACATGTATTAGCCTGCACATTGTATATACAGCTTATTTATTTTATCGTATCGGAGTCACACTCATACCACACTGTGCCAAGATATATGAAAAGATACTAGAAAGTAGAATACGAGCCAAAGTGGAGAGAGAATTGAGAGAGGAGCAGTACGGATTCAGACCTGGGAGATCAACAGTGGATCTCATATTTTCAGTGAGACAGCTCCAGGAACACCACTACGAATTTGGAGAGGATCTGTTGATGGCCTTTCTGGACGTCGAAAAGGCCTACGATAGTGTGTGTAGGGAGAAGGTTTGGGAAGCAATGGAAAACATGGTAGTGGAAAAAGGGACTGTAGGCAGAGTGAAGGAGATGTATTGTGGAAGTGTGAGTTGTGTGAAAGTTGGAGGGGAAAGAACAGACTGGTTCAGACAAATGAGTGGCCTGAAACAGGGTAGTGCACTGTCACCCCTTCTCTTTATTGTGGTTATTAACGAGGTAATGACACGGGTCGCAGGAAATATAGGAGAAGATAAGATGAAAGCAATGGTGTTTGCAGATGATCTCATGGTCTGGGGAAACAAGGAGGAGAAAATTCAGGAGCAACTGAAGGCTTGGGAAGAAACAGTGGGAGAGTACGGATGGAAGTTCAATATCAATAAATGTGAGATCCTGTTAACGACCAGGAAAAGGGACAGACCAATGAGTGGGATAACACTTGGAGGTGGACAGCTGAAAAAGGTGGAAAGTCTCAAGTACTTGGGAAGTATAGTGGAGGAAATGGGAGAAGTGACAGAGATTACGGAACGTGGCAGACAGGCTGAAGCATTAGGAGCTTACTATCGGATTTTTTATTATGGATACTCGAGTTTAGACCTTAATTACAACCAAACCAACAGACCTATTGAAAAACGAGTTATACCAATATTTTCCTTGTTTAATTCTGCGTTAGACTATTTAAGCCAATTATTTTCACGTTAATTAATTATTTATTTATTTGTGGTTGTATGAAAAATTGTCCGTGTTTTTGACGTCTTTTCTAGGAACCGCTCACTTAAAACTATATACATGGAAAACTACTTGGCTGACGGTAATGAAATTCTTATATGTGATAGGCACAAGTATTGGTAGTGCAAATCTCAAGTTTCAATTTTTTTCAACTACCCAATAAAAAGTTCTTATACTTTTTCTGACGTAACGTTTTCTCAGCTCAGGATAAACGTACAGCAGGAAACATGGTCTTATTTTGAAGCTCTCATTCGTGATTATCGGAAACTACGACCACAGTAAACGTACAGTGTGATGACGAATTTATGAAGAGTAATATTAATGGGAGGTTTAGTGCGTTCCGGCCCGTGCGATTAAAAGCGGGCGAGCCGGTGAATTCGAGTGCAGCGTTGCCGGGCAGTTGTGTAATGGAATGCGAGTCACCTGGCTATGTACACATGCTATTTTCAGTCTTCCTGTTTACTACTTATATGCCACATCACATCACATCACATCACATCACATCCAAATGCCTCAGAGACCACCATTGTCTGAGGGCGAACTTGCGCTAACATATTACAAAATGTTAGAAGTATGGAAGCAATGAATGTTTTATGCCGAGAAGCCTTGCTTACCGTTGCTCCTGAACTCTGGAAACAATGTATTAAACACGCTAAAAGAATTCAAGACCACTACTGGGAGATAGATGGCCTGTCTGAAAATGTCCCTCATTTCGAGCAGGTCATAATTAACATGAATGCCAGCAGTTCTGATTATTCGGAACAGAGCCATTCTTCAGACGAAGAATACTGACTGAATTTATTTTTATTTTTTTTATTTTTTTTACGAGCAATCATTTTTATTCACTGACAGAAAACATGTACATATACAGATGTTGTATCAAAAATACAGGGTGAATCCCACATAAGATAAACTTGTGTGTGGGCTTCATGAACACAATTTCTTAATTTATTTGCAACATGGTATTTGACTGATAATAATAAGAAAAGTTTATAGCAAAAGCATTAATTATAAGGATACTGAAAATAAAAGAAGATGATACATTACTTGTTTCTGACCGAGTTGGTTTAAATATGTTGGTGAAAATTTATAAGTTCATTTACTCTATCAAAGTTACTAAGGAGCCATATAAAAAGCCTTTTCTTCAATATATTCAGGGTATTATTTGTCACATTTACTGGCAATATATTGTATATCCTAGTGCTAAGACAACTTAAATTCCTTTGGCCAAGTAGTGTGTTTCGACGAGGGATATTTATTCCAGTTCTGTCTTGAAGTCTAGTGCACATTTCAAGTTTTTGTCCATTAGAGAAGAGCTTCATATTTTTATGTATAAATATGATTGATGACTGAACAAATAACTGTCGTATGTTAAGCAACATGCTTTGTTGATACAGTTCACATGTTGGAAAAGTTGGTGGCCTTTTGTACATAACTTTTAGAATGAAATTCTGGCAGGTATTTACCTGAGCCAAATGTGAATCAAGTATTCCACCCCAACCAGTTATTCCATATTGTAGTTGTGACTGGACTAAGGCAGAATATACAGTTCTCAAGACTTTTGCTGAAAGGATATTTCTGATTCTGTAAAATATATAAATTAACTTTTGAAGTTTATTGGCCAACGTTGATGCATGCATATTCCATTTTAAATGACTATCTATAATAACCCCTAAATATGTAGCATTCATTGACTTCTGTAGGGTATAGCAGTTGCATCTTTCGCCATTGTTACAAATTGGTGTGTGGATCTTCAGTGTTAAATTGTCTGTGGGTTGTAATGTTTTGTTGTGTGAGAAGCATAGGTATTGTGTTTTGGTTTCATTTAAGGTAAGGAGGTGGTTTCTTAGCCATTTTTGGACTGTAGCAAGGGTTTCTTGAGTTCTATTAAAAGTGTCCTCCCAAGTTGTTCCTGTGACTGTGACGACAGTGTCATCAGCATATGAGGTAATCATCGCATTACAGTTCAGCTTACACAAATCGTTAATATATAACAGAAAAAAGTATTGTAAAGATATTATGTAAATAATGTAGATAGCCCATGTAAAAATTGTGTAGTCTGACATTTCCAAATTAGGAATTGAAGGTCTAAAGCCTTTATGTGAAAAAGGTGATGGAAAATGAAATTTGTACAAGGAAAGAAAATAAAAGGTTGAAAGGAAACTTAAAGCAGTGTTCGTTCGTTGCGAGCCGCGACAACTGCAACTTAACGCGGCAACGCTGCATCGGATTTCACAAGCCCGCTCGCTTTTAATCGCACGGGCCGGAACGCACAAAACCTCCCATTAATATTACTCTTCATAAATTCGTCATCACACTGTACGTTTACAGTGGTCGTAGTTTCCGATAATCATGAATGAGAGCTTCAAAATGAGACCAAGTTGCCTGCTGTACGTTTGTCCTGAGCTGAGAAAACGTTACGTCAGAAAAAGTATAAGAATTTTTTATCGGGAAGTTGAAAAAAAATGAAACTTGAGATTTGCACTACCAATACTTGTGCCTATCACATATAAAAATTTCATTACCCTCAGCCGAGTAGTTTTCCATGTATATACTTTTAAGTGAGCGGTTCCAAGAAAAGACATCAAAAACACGGACAATTTTTCATACAACCACAAATAAATAAATAATTAATAAACTTGAAAATAATTGGCTTATATAGTCTAACGAAGAATTAAACAAGGAAAATATTGGTATAACTCGTTTTTCAATAGGTCTGTTGGTTTGGTTGTAATTAAGGCCTAAACTCGAGTATCCATAATAAAAAATCCGATAGTAGTGTGGAGTAAAGATGTCCCACAAAAAATCAAGGAAGTGTTATACAGAAGCTACTATATCCCGATACTGACCTATGCATCAGAAACGTGGATAATGAAGAAAACAGACATAAGCAGAATACAGGCAAGTGAAATGAAGTTCCTGTGAAGTAGGATCGGAGTAACAAGAAGAGACAGGGTGAGGAATGAAAAGGTCAGGGAAATAGTGAAAGAGGAGCCCTTGCAAGGTAGGATTGAGACATCAAAACTGAGGTGGTATGGACACTTAAAGAGAATGGAAGAGAAGAAGATTCTCAAGAGGATACATGAGATGCAGATGCAGAAGAAACGACCAAGGGGAAGACCAAGAGATAGATGGGTGAAAGGAGTGGAGGAAAGTGTCAAGAAGAGAGATGAGGACTGGACCAGAGTGACAACGGAGAGGTGGTGGGAGGAAAGGACTAAGTGGCGAGGCTTAAGTTCCAAACAGACGCAGCCTGGGGCTGGAAACTGTACAAGATGATGATGATCGTATGACTTTTAGTGCCGGCCGGGAGTGTACGAGGACATGTTCGGCTCGCCAGAGCCTGTGGCTGCTTCAAGGAGAAAAGAGCCTCGCGAGTACCCAGTCCATTCCTAAAGTCAAACTGAGTATTACCAACATAGCGTTCGCATTTAAGGTAGATTCGATTGTGGATGATATGCAGAAATACCTTTACCACATGGGACATTAGACTGATCATACGATAATCATCACAATGTAATGCACTAGCCTTTTTAGGTATGGTGACAAAAGAAGATCTTAGCCAGTCAGATGGAATTCTACCAGATTTATATATTGTGTTGAATAACAGGCGTAAACTACAAGACTTTATCTACATTTTAACATTAAGTAGAAAGTGACGCAGAGTGACGCAACATACTAAAAATCTAAGTGAAAATATGATTTTAAAAATAATAGTTAAATATTATATAATGCAAATATAGCTAAAATTACGTAACAATTACACCTATTAATAACTGAAACATGTTACAAATGTAAAGATCATACCTTCAGCTGCATGTTCCATCTTAAAGCATCACACTAACCACATAGACAACCAAACCACAGCCACATTCATTCACTCTCCAATTCTGACTGCGAGATAACGGACGCACAGCGTAGGAGGTAAGATTAGATTCCAGCTCGAACAGTGGTGACAGATTTACACTAAGATGCGTTTATATCCCAGAATAGTGAGTGGCAATAATATGAGAATGCTTTAGAAGGAATAAATTTTGATTTTTTAATTATGAAAATAAATAATTTTGTCCTCCTAGATTTCGATTTTGACCCACTGTGCACCGGGGACGACTTAGTCACTCTTCCCGAGGGCTTCCAGCTCTAGCCGACTCCCCGTCCGGCAGCGGTCTCCCGTGGTCGAGGAGAGAGGGGACGTGGACCACGCGAGGCAGGGAGGGGACGGACAGCTGCAGCACCCGGGGATCTCCTCTTCCTGCCCTGGCGTGTGCTGATAAATCGCCCACACCGGCGAAATGGAAGAGACGACCCAATAAGAAGAAAACTCCGCCTTCTTCACGCCAACCACCACGAGCAACGACGACTTCCGCTTCCAAGAGACCGGCTTGTCGAGTTAAAGGCAGCCCAATACGGAAGTTCTTGTGTCTGCCAGTGCGTTGGTCAACAAGTCCGGACAGTTCTGAGTGATGTGTTAATTCAGGGACTGAAGTGTTTAAAAATTGTGTCTTTTCCTTTGTTGTTGTGTATCATGTTTCTCTGTTGATGTCCCCCAGTTGCGGGGAAGGGTATGTTACTATGTATTATGTTCTTTGTAAATTATCAGCAATAAAGCTTCGGCTATGGGTCAGCTCCTTCGCTTGACGCTGGCTGCGCCCGTGCTGCATCCCGGTTCTGGGGTGGATAGATACAGTCAATTGGAGTAGCTCAGTTTCACCCGTCAGAGGGGTATGTCCACACCAGACACTATCACTGGACATTACCAGGTCACCCGATCTGCCACGAATAAGTCTCATCTTAAGAAGAGAGGAAGCACGCCATCCACAACGGCTTCCACAAGCGCAGAAACAGCCACCGGCAGTATCGAGAATACGTCTACCACATCCGAGACATCCAACTTGTCTACAGCAACAACCGTCGCCGTCACGACTGCCGCAGACCTTCAAGCCATCCATATACAGCATTGGATGAAATCAAGACCAGGCTGACTTTTTTAGAGGTCGGCCCAGAGGATCCTGATCCGGACGGGGATCTCAACGACGACGACATGAAATTCTTGAGAAGCAGTATTGTAGCGACAAAGGTGGACAGGTTAAGAAATGAGAAGATCAGAGAATTTACCAAGAGGGAGCATTACAGGATAGAATGGAGGAATCAAGGAATGGGCATGTTAAGCAAATGGATGGGAGGAGGATACCCAGGAAGATACAAGAGATGAAAATAGAGGGAAAAGTCCAAGAGGAAGGCCATGAGATAAATGGCTGAAGGGTGTGGAGGACTGCGTGCGAAAGAAAGGAGAAGACTGGACCAAGGTGGTGACAATGAGATGGTGGGAGGACAGAAGACGATGGAGAGTCTTATGTTCCAAACAGACCCGGCCAGTGGCTGGAAACTGTGCAAGATGATAATGATAATATTAGGTCGTGAAGTGGTCTTGGTTTAAAGTCAATTGAATCTGTTATTTACGAAGTCTGTGGACGAAGGTATCAAGTCAATATTGAGTAGCACTTCTATTCTGTTGTACATACCTATAATTCCAGGAAGTGACGCTCTCTGAAGCCATTCACCACTGCACATGTGATTCCAGGCACCAGAATGCAACAACACGCAAGCTCAAGAAACAGGATGTCCACCAAAACCAACTAACCGATTTCCCTGACAATTCCCTGATTTTTCCAGGATGAATCACAAAATTCCCTGAGTAACACTAGCGGTCATAATAAATATATAAAACAGAGTTTGTACTTAAAGAGCATTTCAAAAAGTGCTTGAACAATACAGAGTAGCATGACAATGTTGGAAAGACAAAAAAAAAAGAAACTGAAATATATATATATTTTTTTTCCAATTTCTAATCCAGAAAAACTATTGTACTTGCGAGTATTGAAAGTAGCTCTTCAATAATGATGCTCTCAAAAAGCATACAGTTACACATTTATACAAATACACGGTCTACACATGTAATTTGTGTGCTCTATCTTGCAAGAAATGAGAGCTTACTGATTTAACATCAGTACCACAATCATCACCAGAATATAGGCTACTTTCCACCCAACAGAATTTAAATGCTTAATTTCCAATTATTCAAGGTTGGATCTTGTAAAACTAAAATTCTCTGAGTGTCATTAAAATACCCTGATAATTCCCTGAGTTTTCCAGGATTTAAACATTCCCTGTTTGCATGTTTCTAGAGCAGTAGACACCCTTCACAGCCAGCCCATCTGTCATGACCTCTTCCGCCACTTCAACTTCGCCCGCTTCTCCGTTGGGCCTAGCACTCCCGAGCACTGGGCTGCACTCCACTGTACATGCCCTGAGCTAGGGCCCTCCATATTTATTACCCCTGGAGAAAGGGCATCCCAGTATTGTAATGTCCTCAGGAATTGGGCTGCCTGTTGATCTGCATGTTCCTTTTCAGGGGTGCCTGAACCTGACCATATTACTGTGGTCCTCCTGGGGACGTGCCCCCTAGGGGTTAGCAGGCTCCCCCGAGGAGATGTTTATGTTCACTCCTCATTTCTTCACATAAGATTGCAAATAAGAGAGAAAAGATTCCACAGATATCGATAGCATTTGTTAGATATATTGATTCTACTCGGCCAGTGGCTGAAGATATGCTCTGCAAGGAGCTTCCAGAACGATTAACAGCACAAAACTTATTTGACACACCTGACGGTGTTCTAGAGCAGCATGGTGTCGACTGGGAAAAGTGTGTTGGTGTGTGTACTGACGGTGCAAAATGTGGTGTGATTTCCCAGATCAAGAAGGTTGCTCCAGAGCAAAATATGTTCACTGTCTTCGAGTGTCCAAATGGAATGAAAATAGTGATGACAGAAGCAGTAAATTCCATTAAATCAAAAGCAACTAATTCTATATTATTTGAATCTCCATCATCATCATCCTGAACCAACTCCAGTTGCCCGGGTGTGGTCTATGAGCCCCCTCCATTTCATCCTGACCTTGTACCACTCCTCCTCCACCAACTTGTCCCAATCAAGACCTCTCTGCAGTACATCGTTCTTGACTGTATCTATCCACTTCTTTCGTGGCCTTCCCACGGGTCGTCTTCCTTCTACTTTTCTCTCAAATTCCTTCCGTGCCGTTCTGTTTGAATCTTATGTGAAGAAATTGGGGGTGAACATAAATATCTCTTCTACAGCACACAAAGTCCTTATACCCCTACTTGTTATTCTTTATTTCTATTGTCAGTACATATTCCTTCCTAGGTGGAACATAGGCCCTCGACGAAATTTCTGTGCTTTCTTGAGACCTCCATTTTCTTCTCAGCAGGGCCACCAAGAAGGGGGGCAAATGCATAGGGGCCCATTAGTGATTCTTTACATTTTCTTGCAAATATTGTTTTCTTCTTCTTTCGAATAACCCATTTGGAGGGTACGATGAATCAACGTTGGCTATTGTCCATTGTATTCAATTTCCGTTGTTTCCAAATTTCTTTCATCCTTCTAGAGTGACGATCTATCTCCTCTTGAGTCCACATTCTGCCAGTTGTTTGTTTCTTCCTTTCTTGAAATTTTGCTTTTTGAATAGCTTCTCTGAAGAGAGATCTGTTTGCTATTGTGTCTGTCTGAATTTTGGCGTTTGTCAAATCTTTGTCAATTTCAATGAACCATGTGGGTTTGGATTTGTAACTAGTCAGTAAGTTGAAGATCTATTTAGTTAGTCTACCATTTTCCATTCTATAAATGTGCCCAAAAAACTGTAATCTTCTCTTTCTCATTACATCAGTTGATTTTTCACATTTCAAATGTAACTCTCTGTTTGGTCGTAACCTATATTCTGCGTTATTATTTTGTTTAGCTCCCAGTATTTTTCTAAGAATTCGTCTTTCAGTCTTCTCTAATTTGTCTAAATCACCAAATCTTGTTAATTTAAGTGTTTCTGCCACATACAGAGTTTCAGGTCTGACCACTGATTGATAGTGCCTTAATTTAGTGTTCCAGGATGAGTTTTTTTCATATTTTTGTCATATTGTTTTATTTATTTTTATTTAAAACCTGGTAGGACCTGGTAAGTGTTATTGAAGATATTGTTCGAAGAGATCCCCCTTCATTGCATAATAACCTTCCAAGTGACAGAACAAGAGCCTTCCTGAGAACAGGTTGATTTTCAAAACTGCAGCATGGAGAATGTGTTCGTTAGTATGGAGTGATACAAATCAATCAATATCAATATATTATTTTCCTTGCAGATTACTTGGTCTAACCCTGACAGTTTTAGTTACTGACGAAGGTTGGCTTGAAGATCATTTTTGGTGTAAGCTGTCAGTTCATAAAATGAGTGCCAGTCACAAACTATGCTACATTGATGTTGTTTCATTTGAGAGGCTTGGACATCGTGGTCATTCAGCCCTGTGTACTTGGGTATGTGTGGAATTTCGTGTGATAACCTGATTTTTAAATTATGACTCAACATCAGATGCTTTTCTCAGAATGGCATTGTTTTTCCACAATAGTTAGTACAGTAGTGGATAATAATAATTAAACGTATTTCAAAGGGGGTCCAACAAAAACATTGCATAGGAGCCCTTAAATCCTCTCGGTGGCCCTGTTACTGTACAGGACTCTGGCTTGTTGCCTCGCGAAGATCATCTTTGGCCACCATATTCTCATTTTGTACCTCAAGCAACGGCCTTCTGGTAATGTCTTTGGTAACTTTCCAGGTCTCACTTCCATACAGTAATACAGATTTGACATTTGAATTGAAGATTCTAAGCTTTGTTTTAATGCGGATATGTGGGGGATCTCCTAATTTGTTGTAACTGTGCAAATGCGCCACATCTCGAAGAGCACCCCCATCTTGGCTGACCATACTTCCCATGTTGCAGAATTCATCTACCCTTTCTATGTTCACTCCCTCTAGGGTCAGGCTGCAATTGTTACCATGGTTAATGCACATTTCAAGCCTGCTTCATTTGCTTCTACCTTTAGGATGTTCAGTTTGATTTCCATATGCTTATAAGTGAGACGCACCCAGGAGGACTACTCAGTTGATCTTTGTCTGAGGGAACAGTGACACCACAGCAGCTATTCTTTAAAAGTTCAATTATTATTATGTGTCGCGCAACTCACCGGCGTCGGCGGGGCCTGTTATTGCGGCTAGGCCCGGCACAGTGGGTAGAGCGGTCCAAGATGCCGCCCATAGCTTACGTCCGCTACTCAACGACCGGTCATCTACAGACGGCGCTGCAGGTGTTCTGCAGCCAATATAATCCAGAGGATGATCAACAACCGGAAGACGCTCCATACTTACAGGAGAACATAGTGCCAACCCATGTCCAGGATCTCACATGGATACGGTGGAGAAGTGCACCGTGGGATATACTGGACGACGAGGAAGAAGCGGACGTAGGTGCCCCCGGCATACCGGAGGGAGAGGGACATCACCCTGAACACGGCGTTCAACAAGCCTTCCCAGAACTAGTTGTACTGGACCCAGAACAACACGAGGAAGACACAAACGAGTACTGGGGGTATGATCCCCGGTACCCGAGGAAACTACCAACGCTGCGACAAGTCATCACTACAGACGAGATGGGGTTTCCTCAGATATCCACAGTACCACCATCCAAGAGGCCTCAACTGCCTTCCAGATATGTCTCCACAGCGGTACCAGCGGTGAACGCCATCCCATACATGGACACTCCGTGTGGGAGATATGCCACCAGGATCATGAAGGAAGGAGTGGCGCTGCCTAGGACGACCAACGCCCCAGCGGTCTACAGGCAGACCAAGCGCACGGAGTTGATGGACGAAGTAATTGGTGACCTACTGAAACACCAAATCATCTGTGAGTTCAAGCCTAATTTTGTTTTTCCAGGGTTCTTAGTGCCCAAAGCTAACAATACCGCTAGGATTATATGACTTATCAGTATGGACCCCATACATAGTGTCGCCTAAATTCACATTGAAATCAGCAGCAGAAGCGACTGTGCCCTTCAAAGTTTATTACGTATCACCAATCCAACATGGCGGCTGTGCGAAATTTTTCACCGGCATTCTACTGTATATATCCGAAACTATTACTCATATCACCCTGAAATTTTGTACGGTGATAAAGGGCACAACTAGACGTTCACCTATGTGACTTTCAAAAACCTGTCGACTACAAAATGAACATGGTGGCCGAGCGAATTCGAAACATTTAAATAGACCCTTCTCGCGATTTAACCATCTGAATGCAGTGAAACTTGGTACAGCAAATGACTACACAAATCCGAATGCACCGATCTAAATTATTTCTATTGTTTACATAACCTCAACATGGCGGCTGTGCGAAATTTTAAAATTAAGTTTTTTATTTCTTGCGTTCTAATCATGCGATCAAAATGAACGTACACAATAATCCTAATCTAATAGCACATAATTCTATGTCCTAAGCTTGCCACGGTGGGTGAGTGGTTATCGTGTCGGATTACCAACCCCAGTTCACTCCTGGCCATGGTAAGTGATTTTTGAAAGGCGACAAAAATCACGACATGGATGTCATACGTTGTTGGCATGTGAAAGAACCCATTTGAATTCAGTAGGCCGTGTTCAATGACAAAATTAATCTCGGGATTTTCCGCCAACACAAAATTCCTCATTTCTCTACTAGAAAGAGCTATAGTGTCTAACCTCCTTGACTTTCATAGCGTTCAAAGGAACGACGAAATTTGACATGCAAGCTGCCCTCTGGGTGTCAATTAACAAAGCTTGCACCCGGCACCCGAGACCATACGATATTATATTATTATTACTCTGTCCTACACCACGGCCGACTGAATGCGAGCTGCGCTCATACCGGCCTAGACAATGAGACCTTTTACATGAAATCTTGTTAGTTACTCAACTGCTCACACAGCGCTGTTGACCAAGCATTGCACGACTAAGACTTATCTCTACTTAGTGTAAAACAAAGTCCCCGATTCTTGGATATCACGGGTAATCTCGAGAACCAGTGAATGGATTTTGATGCGGCTATCACCATTCTGTACAGGTAATATCGAGGAAGATTTCTGTAGAAAATAATTTATTTATGATCAAAGAGAGCCAAGCAGTAATGATTTTAGATTTCAGTGAATAGGTCGAAGAAAGAACTTGACGTCCGTGCGCTTTTTAAGCTTACGCTGGACAAACCGTTAAGAATATCAATATACTATGAGTGTAAGAATTGTTCAGCATGAAATATTGTACAAAAAAATCCACGTGAGCATATCTCTATCTTCGATACATCTCCCACTATAAGTGTTTTTAGTTTGGACGGGAGGGGGATTTGGCATGCACCTCGCCATTCTTAAATTACGTCTGACAGGAATTCCTTGCACATTCATAACTGTTCCTGGGCGAAGCCAGGGTGGGTTGCTAGTGACACTATATATTATCATTATAATTCCCGCAATATCAAAATGCAAATTATATCACAAAATAAAATAGCATGCTAATAAATCTAAGAGAAATTAGACAAACCTTGCACCTCGTTACAGTTGAATTCGATCAGAATCACTCAGTTTTCATTAAAGTTTATGCATTTTCCTGCTGAACGGTTTGGAAGTTCGGCAACAGGAAACTAGGACTGTTATCAACTTAAAATATTCATTTTTGTATTTTTGTACTATTTGTGTTCATGATTTCATTACATTGTCAGAATTAATGCTTTAATTAGTAGGGTATACTATTCAGTGTACCTATTATAAATAAAAACCATGAGGTTTCTCACCTCCCCATATTACGAAACCCGGTTGCCTAATACGGGGAAAGTGCACTTTTAAAGTTAACAATAATATCAGTGGGTATTACAACATCAAACGTGCCCATATTTGTAATATACATAGTATATCGCCTGAGGTTTACATGGGTGAGAAAACCAAAATTATTCCGTTCCTTCTTATGTCTAATGTGAGCCCTATAAAAAAAACTCCCCATATTTGGCGACTTTCCTCTACCCATTTTTAGAAGATACCTTATAAATGGAGTACATGTAACTGAAATTCCCGTCTCAAATTCATTTGGAGTGCTTGTCGAAGAAAATGATGACTTTCCTCAAGAAGAAAAGAAGAAAGTGATAAAGAGAAAATCCAGGAAGATGCGGATATTTGCGGATAGCCACGGGCGAGATGTAGCAGCAAGCGTTTTGGAGAGAAGCCGAGAAATGGAGGTCACTTCGACAGTGAAGCCAGGAGCTCAGATTGCAGAAGTCACGAACGGGATGATAGGAGAGTGTGCGTCCCTTACTGCAAAGGACTACGCAGTGATCATCGCTGGAGCAAACGACGTCTATAGAAATGAGAGTAAAAAGGTAATCAAAGATTTAAAGGGTACATTGCCATCCATGCAAAAAACAAATGTCATTATTGTAAATATTCCGCAGAGACACGATTTAATTCCCAAGTCATGTGTAAATGTAGAAATAGAGGCTACAAATGGAAAAATTCATAAAATTTGTAAGAGTTTTCCAAATGTCCAAATTGTAGATGTAAGTAAATTAGACAGGAAGTTCCACACTCGGCATGGCCTACACTTAAATAGATTAGGAAAAGAGTATCTTAGTGATGAAATCTGCAAAATTGTAAATTCAAATGGTAAGAATAATTCAACAGTAATATCATTAGAGTGGAAGCAGGGAAACTGGTAGAAGAAGCCAAACGTGAGGTTTGGCATTCACATCTTTTGAAGTCAAATTTAACGGAGTGCAACAATGGTATTTCGGATTTGTCTAGCAACAATAATAATAACAATTATGATAATAATAATGTAAATAAATCACCAACACAAGCTTGCAAAAGTAACAAATTTAAAATTTACCACCAGAATGTCCAGTCTCTTTATAATAAAATTGATTACATAAATCTAATGCTTAAAAATGAACTTAAAGACATCTCAGCACTATGTATTTCAGAACATTGGCTGAAAGAGGAACAACTCGAATTAATTCAATTCCCAGGGTTTATACAAGCTAGTAAATACTCTAGATCTAATATTAGCCATGGTGGTACTTGCATCTTCTTAAGAAATAATTTAGATCATGAACAGATAACAGCTTATGATTATCTAATTATGGAACAGGATTTTGAATTCTCTGCCGTAAAAATTCAGCAGTTTAAGTTAATAATTGTATGCGTATACCGTTCTCCGTCAGGAAAGTTTCCTCTATTTATAGATAAACTAGAATTGTTACTCAATAACATGAGCAAAGTAAATTTCGATATAATAATTTGTGGGGATGTAAATGTGGATTTCTTAAAACTTGATAGAAATTGTGAATTATTAAACCAGTTACTAATTTCCTATGGACTGAAACCTACAGTAAATACACCAACAAGAATAACAAAATTTAGTAAAACCACTCCTGATCAAATTTTTATAAATACAGATAAATATCACCATTCAATAGAAGTCTATTGTCCGGGTTTTAGTGACCACCATGGACAAATACTGAGTTTTGAAGTATCCGAAGTAATCAATAATAATGATAATGGAGTAAAATCAAAGTGCAGGTCATTCACTGAATCAAATGTTACATATTTCAATGACTTATTAAATAAGGAAACATGGTCAGAAATTTATGAACTAGAAAATGTAAATGATAAATTTAATGCATTTAACAGTACCCTAAAACACTATTTTGAAATAGCATTCCCCTTTAAACGAAGAACTGTTCAAAATAACAAAACTAGCAATTGGATAACAACAGGGATTATAAATTCATGTCAAAGAAAGAAATTTCTACACAAATTATATAAACAATACCACACAACACCTGAATTCAATTTATACTACAAAAAATACACTAGCATATTAAATAAGGTAATAAGACTAGCAAAGAAAATGCATAATGATAATTTTATTTCCCAATCATCTAATAAAAACAGGGCTATGTGGTCTGTAATAAAGAAAGAAACTGGAAAATCTGCTAAAATACAAAGGAACATTACACTGACCAGAAATAATAAAGTGATTAATAATCCAGAGGAAATAGCAAACACTTTTAATGACTATTTTCTGGAAATTCCGCAAAAATTATTAAATAAATCACAGGTAAATACACTAAATTCTAATAATAAAATAAATATATGCAGTGATTCTTTATTTATAAATCATGTCACAAGTGAAGAGGTAAGAATAGTTATAAAAGAGCTAAAAAATAAATTCTGTGCTGGCATTGATGGCATCCCTGATGCAATTTTAAAGAAATGTGCAGAAAATATAATAAATCCACTTACGCACTTAATAAACAGTTCAATTCTCTCAGGAACTTACCCGGATATTTTGAAGTTATCAAAAGTAATTCCAGTGCACAAAAATGGTTCAAAAGATGAATTAGATAACTATCGTCCTATTACCTTACCAACTGGTATTGCAAAAATTGTGGAAAAAATTATGTATAAGAGACTGATAAGTTTCATAGAAAAAAATAAAATATTATCAAACTCACAACATGGATTTAGAACGGAAAAATCTACACAGACAGCAATTTACGAATGTAGTAATAGTATACTGAAATTAATTGACAATAAGGAACATGTAACTGGCCTATTCTTGGATTTATCGAAAGCATTTGATGTAGTTGACCATAAAATCCTCCTTACCAAACTAAATCAATATGGTGTTAGAGGTCTAGCTAATAAATGGTTAGAGTCTTACTTAACAAGGCGTAAACAAATAGTAAGCTTGAGACACAAGGATGATGGAACCAAATTACTTAATGAAACATTGTCCAATGAGGGAATTATTGAATTTGGAGTACCCCAGGGATCGGTTTTGGGCCCACTACTCTTTCTTCTATATATCAATGATATAACACAGAACGTTCATTCACATAAGGAAATTTTGTTTGCGGACGATACAACACTCGTAATAAAAGGTGAAACTAAACAGGTCATACAGCAGTCTGCTGACTCCGTTACAGGAGAGTTAACCAAATGGTCACAAGATAATCGCCTCATAATAAACTATAAAAAGACAGTATGTCTAAATTTCCACACTATACAGAATAGGAATCCTGCGATGCCCAATATAACATTAAATGGTCATCAAATAGAAAATAAATCAGAAACAAAGTTTTTAGGACTATGGATACAACAAGACTTGAAATGGAATAAACATATACAATATCTGAATACTAAACTGAACTCGATGTGCTTTGCGTTACGTATTTTGAAAACCTGCACTAGCATGCACACATTAAGAAATACTTATTTTGCTTATTTCCATTCATACTTAAGATATGGGATCATATTTTGGGGTATGTCGCCAGATGTACTAAGCACGTTTAGGATACAAAAGAGAGCGATTAGAATTATGGCAAATGTACACTCTAGAGAATCATGTAGACCTCTGTTTAAAGATTTAAACATTCTCCCACTGCCCTGCATATATATCTTTGAAAGTATTATGTTTTTTAAAAAGAATTTAATGAATAAAGATGTTTTTCTTAAAACAAACAATGATGTTCATAGGCATAACACAAGACAAAATCAAAACATTCATATTTCACACACACACACAAGCATATATCAAAAAGGAACTTTTCACACTGGAGTTAAATTATACAATAAACTACCCCAGTATATAAAACTGGCCCCAAAAATAAAAACCTTTGATAGAATGTTGAAAGCTTATCTGCAGTGCCATTGTTTTTACTCAGTAGTTGAATATTTTAGCGTATAGGAGTGATGGAATCTATAACTATATTTTACTTTTTTAATTTAATTTTAATACCTAGCTGTATGTTGTTGTATTTATAGAATTAAGTTTTCATATTATGATAATAGAGTGAGGTGTAAATAGTTGTGCAATAAGATTGTATCTATTAAGATTTGCTATTATAATAAGTTATAAATAGTTTTAATCTTAGTAATATATACCTGTTAGTTCTTTTATTTTATGCATGTAAATTCTGACGTGTCCTATATCAAAAATGTATTGAATGCATGTATTTGATCAAATGGAATTAATAAAAATCTATCTATCTATCTATCTATCTATGCACTGGACAGTTGAATCCGTGATTAATTGTATAGGTAGCTTCGTAAGTCTCAGAACTCAGGAAGTCCTTTCTAGCAGCGTTACTAGCAGCTTTCAAAGTTTCAAGGTAAGAAAGAAAATATTCCTCTAGCCAGTTTAGGCGACTGTCATTTAATGAGAAAAAATGCCCTTTATCTAGATTTCTAGGCCGAATATGACGACATGGGATGCTTACGTCATGCATAGCAAACCATTTATTAACGTTTTTCAAAAAAAATATGGTTGCTTCTGCGTCCATGAATGTGTACGCTTCCGGGCGCATGCCTATATTTTCTTTCAGTGTACTAATGGCACCAATAACTTCTGACGAGAACACTTCCTTGGCACGCCGGACATTCATTTTTTCAAATTTAGTGGGTTCGATGTGTTTTTTAGTGAGGTGTCTAACCGGTTTGACGATCTCATCCTTTTGCATTGTGTATAGTAATGACAAGTATTTCCCTGAAATTATTCCAGTACCATCAGTCATCTCTCATTACAGAAACTGCGTTCTAATGTTTTTTTTTTCTTTTTCGAATGGGACAATGATCAAAACTAGGGAATAAATTCCTAGACTCGTCGTATGGGTGATTGACCATTGGTTGCAAATTCCCTCCCTCTAAATGCCTCGTCATTGTAGTGTTAGTTTTGTGATTATCAGAGATGAAACCGCATTGTTCAACCTCGAGAATAACGTCCAGCAGGAGTTTATGTAAGTCCCGTCGTGACAGCTGCTTCGTGAAAAGGAAGGCACACGGTATCTGATAATTTGTCGAAAGATCTCTTAGCACAAAGCACAACACACGATTGGCTGCTACTTGTTCCCGGTTGTAATTTTCATCCTCTCTTTCCTTTTGATGAGATGGTGCTGGAATTGTGTCCTTGTACCCGAAGAAGGTGCAAGGTATTGTGCCCAAATCCAGTTGCCTAGATTTGAGGGTACAGGCCACAATGCTAAGTCCAGAATTGAAAGTTTGAATAGCGCGCGCCAAACCTTCTTAGAAGGAATTGGAAGCTTTCGACAGCCAAGAAATGGTTAAGTGACGTAGGCCGAGAGCATCATAGTCGAGGCTAAAATGTCATTAAATATTTGCCGATGGAGTAGGATCTTGAGACTAACATCAGATTACTGGCACGGACAAGGGAGGAAGAAAGTGCTTTATTTCGAGGAAATTGATTGAGCGGAAGCTGAGATATGAGATGTTTTAATTCCAGCATTTTTTCCCGCAGTGACCTCGAGTAGCCCGCTGAGGAGTATATAAGGCACGCCTGCCCGAGCTAAGTATGTTCACTTCTCGATCAGCACTCCGTTGCTATGGATGTTCACTTCTCCATAAGCACTCCGTTGCTATGGATGCGTAGTACTTCGTAAGCGCTCTAGCCGCTAAACACCCTACGACTCCGAACACCGTTATAATCTTCGTGCACATGGTTGCAAATTCTTCGTTATTAACAGCACAGTTGCTGGGACTTAGTGTTTCGACAGTACATGGTTACTGGAATTAGGAAAGTGTTAAACATTTTAGTGATCTTCGAACTTTTCAAAGGTTATCACCGAAGTGATAAAAATTTGTGGCACTGGTAATTATTTACTGCTACAACTGGACATATGGTAGACTTTGTCTACATTTCTTTCTTCTGTCCACAATTATTCAAAGCTGGATTATTTAATCCAACAGTCAGAGGACAAGCTTTTGTCTTGTTAGTGGACCAGCCAAGATAAATCAGTACTTTTATTACCATTCTTGCACAGTACAATTCTTTAGCCGATATTGGGAATACAGTTTTGCCTTGCGCAATCTGGAGAGTGAGAAACTCTGCCCAGCAAACTCGACAGAATTTGTACTAGTGCTGAACAAGATTATAAGCGTATTAGGAGTACTGAACACATCACAGTTGGGCCATGTTAATAATTTTCATCATGGATCATTTTGATCAGACCCCCGTCAACTTTACTTCAGCTTTTGAAGCTGGTAACATTTTTCTTCAAGATATTAAGGCTTCAAGTATGAATACCGCTATGTCTGTGTAAGACCATTGCGGGTATAAAATGGAGGCCGATACAAGATTATAAATACGTGTCCTAATGGGGACAAGAAGACTGAATAATCTGGTTCAGACCAGATTACAAGCATCAAGATCTACAAGAATGTAAGCTACAATTTGCATTATTTTTATGCGTAGTTATCTGGATTTCTCATATTTTTCTACAGTCTTACCAACACATATTTTCTATGCATCGAGATGGGTTTTTTTTTGCTGTTGCAAATATTTTCTTTTGCAATAGAAGCTTTGATCTGAGTAGTTTTTACACTCAGAAGTCAATGATTCGAAATTTATGGATGAGCAGAACGAGCATTTATTTAATTTTGATATTTTCTAATTGCGGCCATCAGCCGTTGTAACTAAAGATTTAATAATAAATTTAAGTTGAGGAATGGATATTTATCCATTATTTAGAAGTCGAGGATGATATTTCCCGAACAGTTTAACAACTTTAAATCCTTTTGTTGAGGAAATAATAATAATAATAATGATTTAATAATAATAATAATAATGATTTTTCTATTTTCTGAAATAATAATAAATATTTGTGATTTCCAATAATCATTTTCACATAGTGTGATTTATTCATTTGACATTTGAAACAATATTCTAAGTTCGGATACTTGTTGATTCCGAAGGTTAGTGGTTAACGCATGCACACAAATAAATAACATATTAATTCAATGGAATTATTTCTAACTTGCATTATGCATTTCAATCTTAGAGAAGACACGGAAAGTAATGATACGGGAAGCTAAAAGCATGTATAAAACAGGGTTTTTGCTAGAGTTTGTATAAAAATAAAATCATTATGGAGCAACGTCTTTCAAAACGTTTGGCTAAGAATAGACACGGTGTGGAGTTATTCATGTTTTAAACTGATGGTAAAAATATTATTATTGTAAACTCATTGGTGAAGTTTACTGATTTATAAATCTTCCAGTTGCCGTAACAAGCAAAGGCTTGATTATTCTGTATAATTTGGGACGATATAATTGTTGTGTGTGCAGAGAGTTAAATATGCCATTCTGAGTGCGCAATTAAGTCGCAGGAATGAGGTTGTGTGGAATGAAGCATCAATCATATTGTAGGTTGGATGTCTTTGATTAGTAGAGGAGTCGATTCTAGCCACACTTTCGTCGAAATATAACCAAAGGTTATTTTGTTGAGCCATCATTGTCAATTCACAGTTTACCCACGTGTTCTAGAAGTATTCCTAGTAATTGTTTACCTGGGAATTGTTATTGTTAAACTTATACCTTTCATTGCGAAAAGGTATAATTGTCTAGATGCTAATTATGATTATGTGATTTTTGACGCATTTAAATCGAATGGGCCGATGCTGTTAATGAGCAAAGTAAATTTCGATATAATAATTTGTGGGGATGTAAATGTGGATTTCTTAAAACTTGATAGAAATTGTGAATTATTAAACCAGTTACTAATTTCCTATGGACTGAAACCTACAGTAAATACACCAACAAGAATAACAAAATTTAGTAAAACCACTCCTGATCAAATTTTTATAAATACAGATAAATATCACCATTCAATAGAAGTCTATTGTCCGGGTTTTAGTGACCACCATGGACAAATACTGAGTTTTGAAGTATCCGAAGTAATCAATAATAATGATAATGGAGTAAAATCAAAGTGCAGGTCATTCACTGAAGCAAATGTTACATATTTCAATGACTTATTAAATAAGGAAACATGGTCAGAAATTTATGAACTAGAAAATGTAAATGATAAATTTAATGCATTTAACAGTACCCTAAAACACTATTTTGAAATAGCATTCCCCTTTAAACGAAGAACTGTTCAAAATAACAAAACTAGCAATTGGATAACAACAGGGATTATAAATTCATGTCAAAGAAAGAAATTTCTACACAAATTATATAAACAATACCACACAACACCTGAATTCAATTTATACTACAAAAAATACACTAGCATATTAAATAAGGTAATAAGACTAGCAAAGAAAATGCATAATGATAATTTTATTTCCCAATCATCTAATAAAAACAGGGCTATGTGGTCCGTAATAAAGAAAGAAACTGGAAAATATGCTAAAATACAAAGGAACATTACACTGACCAGAAATAATAAAGTGATTAATAATCCAGAGGAAATAGCAAACACTTTTAATGACTATTTTCTGGAAATTCCGCAAAAATTATTAAATAAATCACAGGTAAATACACTAAATTCTAATAATAAAATAAATATATGCAGTGATTCTTTATTTATAAATCATGTCACAAGTGAAGAGGTAAGAATAGTTATAAAAGAGCTAAAAAATAAATTCTGTGCTGGCATTGATGGCATCCCTGATGCAATTTTAAAGAAATGTGCCGAAAATATAATAAATCCACTTACGCACTTAATAAACAGTTCAATTCTCTCAGGAACTTACCCGGATATTTTGAAGTTATCAAAAGTAATTCCAGTGCACAAAAACGGTTCAAAAGATGAATTAGATAACTATCGTCCTATTACCTTACCAACTGGTATTGCAAAAATTGTGGAAAAAATTATGTATAAGAGACTGATAAGTTTCATAGAAAAAAATAAAATATTATCAAACTCACAACATGGATTTAGAACGGAAAAATCTACACAGACAGCAATTTACGAATGTAGTAATAGTATACTGAAATTAATTGACAATAAGGAACATGTAACTGGCCTATTCTTGGATTTATCGAAAGCATTTGATGTAGTTGACCATAAAATCCTCCTTACCAAACTAAATCAATATGGTGTTAGAGGTCTAGCTAATAAATGGATAGAGTCTTACTTAACAAGGCGTAAACAAATAGTAAGCTTGAGACACAAGGATGATGGAACCAAATTACTTAATGAAACATTGTCCAATGAGGGAATTATTGAATTTGGAGTACCCCAGGGATCGGTTTTGGGCCCACTACTCTTTCTTCTATATATCAATGATATAACACAGAACGTTCATTCACATAAGGAAATTTTGTTTGCGGACGATACAACACTCGAAATAAAAGGTGAAACTAAACAGGTCATACAGCAGTCTGCTGACTCCGTTACAGGAGAGTTAACCAAATGGTCACAAGATAATCGCCTCATAATAAACTATAAAAAGACAGTATGTCTAAATTTCCACACTATACAGAATAGGAATCCTGCGATGCCCAATATAACATTAAATGGTCATCAAATAGAAAATAAATCAGAAACAAAGTTTTTAGGACTATGGATACAACAAGACTTGAAATGGAATAAACATATACAATATCTGAATACTAAACTGAACTCGATGTGCTTTGCGTTACGTATTTTGAAAACCTGCACTAGCATGCACACATTAAGAAATACTTATTTTGCTTATTTCCATTCATACTTAAGATATGGGATCATATTTTGGGGTATGTCGCCAGATGTACTAAGCACGTTTAGGATACAAAAGAGAGCGATTAGAATTATGGCAAATGTAAACTCGAGAGAATCATGTAGACCTCTGTTTAAAGATTTAAACATTCTCCCACTGCCCTGCATATATATCTTTGAAAGTATTATGTTTTTTAAAAAGAATTTAATGAATAAAGATGTTTTTCTTAAAACAAACAATGATGTTCATAGGCATAACACAAGACAAAATCAAAACATTCATATTTCACACACACACACAAGCATATATCAAAAAGGAACTTTTCACACTGGAGTTAAATTATACAATAAACTACCCCAGTATATAAAACTGGCCCCAAAAATAAAAACCTTTGATAGAATGTTGAAAGCTTATCTGCAGTGCCATTGTTTTTACTCAGTAGTTGAATATTTTAGCGTATAGGAGTGATGGAATCTATAACTATATTTTACTTTTTTAATTTAATTTTAATACCTAGCTGTATGTTGTTGTATTTATAGAATTAAGTTTTCATATTATGATAATAGAGTGAGGTGTAAATAGTTGTGCAATAAGATTGTATCTATTAAGATTTGCTATTATAATAAGTTATAAATAGTTATAATCTTAGTAATATATACCTGTTAGTTCTTTTATTTTATGCATGTAAATTCTGACGTGTCCTATATCAAAAATGTATTGAATGCATGTATTTGATCAAATGGAATTAATAAAAATCTATCTATCTATCTATTACTTAAAACTGTTACTTCTTAACAACCACTACCAACTGAGAGGATTTTGTGATCCTATAAAAATATATAAACATTTTGCAAATAAGTTTGATGATTAACATATTTGACATTTTGTCAAATTATTGTAATTTTGATAATAATAAACGAAATTGTTTCATGATACATTTTCTAAATAATATTTCCAAGTGATAATTAATTGATTAAATGGTTGAATCCATATGGAATTGAATTTATATTTTGTTGATAATAATATTTTGACAATTATATTTATGATTGAGTCAAAAACTCTGAATACACTTTGGATCGAGAACAGATGATTCAATAAATATTTACTGTTTATCGAAGTTCGTCGAATCCAAATGCTCGAAAGTCCATGTAAATGATATTGTGTTGTATTTCTTGTTAATAACTTTGTATTTGAACAAAATCTTGAGATAACTGAATCCTGAAGTGTTAGTTAATTTGCTATGATATTTTGAAAAAGTGAACTGTGATATATTTTTCAACGAGTGATAAATTTTGTATTTCAATATGTGAATACTCAAATAATATAGGGATCAGTAAAGACAATTAAATTTGCACTGACAAAACCCTACTACTATAAATAATTCTTTTGAGCGAAGTCAACAGGACTATTAATTTGACCTTCGTCTCAATTGTTAAGTGTTCATGTGTTGGTGAAATTGTATATCTTGTACATAACATATGATTCATCATTCATCTTTTATGCCATTTTGGCATTCCTTCAGTCAATTTTAACATTTTAAATAAAATGAGATAATTTTATCGGATGCATTCATTTCAGAAAATCTCCTTCTATCCTTATTTTTGCATCGAGTCGAAAATCAGTAAAGCATTTTTTTGTTGAGTTATTGTAGTTACTTTAACCCACCTGGCGCCCCGGGATGTTTTGATTCTCGTGCTGACTGATTTTTGGTGAAATGCATATGTGGTCGTCCGGACTTCGGTCTGAACGGGCACAGTATGTCTAATTTCTCTTAGATTTATTAGCACACTATTTTATTTTGTGATATAATTTTAATTTTGATAATGCGGAAATTATAATTTATTTATTTATTTACATAGGTCCCAATGAGCCTGAGCTCTTGTTAGGGACAATCAAGTAACATAGTTACAGCATGGCATATAATGTACAGCCTCCCAGGGGTATGCACCCCTTGGAGACCATCCCCCCATCATCTGTCTAAATCTCCTAACTGGCAACCCTTGGAAAGCCAGACCAACATCCATCAACGCCGCAAGGACAGCTTGCCATTCTAGAAAGCAGCTCAATCCTTGCACAATTATTACACACAGCGACATATTATTAACTGGGGCAGCTATGCCATCACATTGCTGACAGCATAGCGCCGAAGAGTATAAGAAGGCGTCTTAATCAGGTCAAGGGATCTCTCCATTATCAGTCTCTCAGTGGTACGCCGAAGGCTACGTTGGTGTCATCAGAGGTGAGTCAGTCGTGTTCAGATCTCCTACTTTTGTAACCTTTATCCACAGCTTGTACTTTCACATTGTAAACATTGTTACATTCCCTACCCGGGACTCATACTCTAACATCACAGACCAATAAACACTTGGTCAACACTCTACACTCGCCTTACTGTTTATACGCCTCTTTACATCCCAACGCCCTTCCTTATTCCCGTCACGGTTAGACGTGACATGCGGTAGTCTGACAGTGCTAGCTCAGATATAATTGTATTTCTCGCGGCGGCCCGGCTGCTAGGGAGCAGCGCGTGCCGTTTAGCTGATACAAGCACGTTCAGTTATATAATAAGCCAGTCAGCTGAGCGACCAGCACAGTGACCCTTGCATTGAGTCCCATCCCCTAAAACACTACTACATTATTCATAGGAGCGCCCCCTAGTTCTTAACACACCACAACACTCTACACTGGTCAGCTTACCCTGCCAAGGGAAGCTACCCCTTTTAGGCACCGCTTTATAAATTAACACAATAACTCTTTCCTTTTAGATCCAACCACCCCCAAATAAGGGATCTAAAACACTGGTGGAGGCGGGGTACTACGCATAGTAGAACAGGACTCAACCAACGAGCCCTCGTAGTTAAAACGACCCCTTCCGTACCGCAAAAAGCCAAGCAAATAGTGAAAAAAAATTTTTTTGACCTTATATTACGTTACACATTTTTTATATACATATAGAAGTTTGTATTATTACGCCAACCCCATTCGCCCCATAGTACAGAGTCAGGGGAAATTAGATGTCCACATTTAGAAACACACTAAGAGACTTTGCGCACCATTTGTCGGCTAGTACGACTCCACTCCTGCCGAAGCTAAAAATTAGGAACGGTGACTTAATAACTGACCAGACTGCAGTACAACTTCTCAGGGACCTTGAATTCAAAACAGCACAGATCCGTGCTCAACACCCTGCCGCCGCAGCACAAGTTATACATTTTACACGGTCCCAGGCCAGTGAACACACACAAGAGTCACCGGTATCCAGCGCTAGTGAGGTAGATCGCCTGACAACACTCCATCCCCTATTGTTGCAGCAACTGCAGATCACAGAGCAGAAAGCCAGTAACCTGCTCGAGCGCATTACAGAGCTACTAGAGACAGACACTATCAAAGCCAATAATCACACAACAGAAGCGGTTCTTGACATCCACACTATTTTGGAAACAGTAAAACAGGATTTAGACAGAACCGTACACATAGTCAAATCCACACAGTACGACAACACACCATCCATCAGCACAGACATATCAGGTGACGAGCCACCTGGTAACGTAACACAGGTATCGTACACGGGAAGCGAGGCTAATTCCCCTCTAAACAGCCCAAACACCTCGGCACACGATAGTGGTGCGAACAGAATAGACAGACCAGAATCACTACACAGCCAACAAGAGACAGCTGAAAACGAGATGAATAGACGCACTGAGTACCCCATGATCCACCCCACAAAGTTCACGGGGGAAGGCCAGGATCCCGAGGAATACCTCAAGGCCTTCAATAGAACGGCCCGGATCAATGGTTGGAGCGAGGAAGTTAGGAAACGGCTCCTTCCTGCCTATCCCACAAAGGCGGCCATGACATGGTATGAGCTCCATGAGGACACGCTAGAAGCTGCCACATGGGAGGAAACCGCTTTACTCTTGAAAAATGAGTTCCAGCTTATACCAGACGATGACGATCTCTATGACCAGATTAGACAGAGGTCACAGGGACCCAAAGAGAGCGCCCAGGCATACATCAATGTTAAATTGATAATGTGCGAAAAGTACAATGCAGCCATGACAAATAAACAGAAAGTCAAGCTGTTAATGCAGGGCCTCAGACCAGCCATAGTGGAAAAGCTATGCATCATGAACAACCCCACGGTCCAACATATGTTAAATAACATAAAGACCATAGAGGAGGGGAGAAAGATCACGGAAAAGGCTACGGAAAAAGCCGTGGATCTGCACTTCAAAACTCAGAAAGACGACACTAACGACAAAATGGACGAATTAGTGGACAGGATGGAGAAACTGACCATAGCTGCCATCCAAGCGGGCGGGAGACCGCTAAGGGATGAGCACGCAGACAAACAAGAACACTATTATACTGAGAGGGACAGGGGGTACACAGAGAGGAGACGCTACGGGAGGGAGGAAAATTACTACCCTCCACAGCGGCCAACAACACCTCCCCCACAGGATAGGCCACACTACCCTCCTCGGTACTCACCGATATCATACACGGACACAGAGCCGACATACCCCTCAAGGCGTTCACCATCCCCGTACACACGGGAGTACTACCCTGAGGAGTACGACCACGACATCCCCCGACGAAACAGCCCGACACCAAATAGACAGTCCTACGCTGCCCCACAATACAGGGCAGACAGGGAGTACCGGGAAAACTCGCCCCCACGCAGGCAGGGCTATGCCGCCCCGCAGTACAGGGGAAATGGGGAATATCGGGAGAACCCGCCCCCACGCAGGCAAAGCTATACACCCCCACAATACAGGGGAAATAGGGACAGGCGAGGAAACCCACCCCCAACCAGACAGGAGTATGCAGCTACCCAATATAGGGAAAAGGGGAACCGACGGGAAAACCCGCTCCCCCAGCATCAGACATACACCCCACCCTGGAGGAAACAGGAAAACAGACCCCCGGGCAATAATAGACAGGGAGGAAAACACACGAAGGGCCCGGAACACTACCCCCTCCCCGACGAATACCCGAGGGAGTTCAGGGATGAGACACCCCACAGGACAGACAGGGGGGCAATACTCCCTACGCCTAGACACACACCGCAGGCGGGGAGCTGGCGCAGCCACCCCGAGGGGGGGCGCACATACATTACAGGCAGGCGTACACCCACATTTCCAAAAAACGCCTAGACGGGGAGGTTCGGCCAGCTAATGAAGTGGCTGAGGTTCCTCCCCCAACACAACACAAGAAAGACCCTTCCCCCAAGCAAACTCGCAAGAGTAAGGGGAAGAAGCAGCCAGCTAAAGCTAAGGCTGACGATCCGCCCCCGGACCGTTTCCAAGCACACCCCGTGCAAGGAGACGGCAACTGTCTGTTTAGGGCCATGAGCTTCCTAATCCGGAATACCGAGGACTATCATGGGGACTACAGACAGAAAACGGTCAAACATATCCTGGCCAACTGGAAAGAGTACCGGGACTTTGTGTCGGACGAGCGGGAAAACCCATTCCAGACCGGGGCGGATTACCGAAGATACATGGGTAAGGACGGCACCTATGGCAGTGCCGTAGAGGTGACCGCTCTCGGCAAGGTGCTGAAAGCCAACATCCATGTATACACTGATGTGCACTCGCCTCCGCTATTCTCAACTGCGGGATTCGATAGGGACCTACATGTACTTTTTACAGGAAACCCTAAGGCGGGACATTACACACCCCTCACATTCTTAAGCAAACAGCCTCAGAACACGCCCACGCCCTCCAAACAGAAAACCCTACCCCCTTCACCACAACACAGGGGGGGAATTGACCACACACAGGCGCATGACGCGAGCTCGCTCGGCATGGGGAAGCCAGCAACAGGAGTCGAACTCGCGACCGCCTGGAACAAAAGACGGGGTAACAAGGGCAAGCTCAGGGTCACGTTCGCAGACACACCTTCCCGAGAGGAAGAAACCAACAACAACACAACTACACAAAGGCTGGGAACGATTAATACATTAAACGTTCGCCAGCAGACTCCTAGTCTAACAGCAAGACCGGTTAAAGGAGCTGGCAATGTACTTGGCAAACGCACTTTGCTGACCGGGGCAAAGTATTCAGGACAGGAAGTCAGCCGAGAGGCGAAGCGTGCCAGGTACGATAAGCGGACAGCTCCGTGCCTTCCCAGCACAAATGTCACTCCGGCAACAACAACAACAACAACAACATACATCTTACACAACACATCGGTGCAGGGCAGTGGATTTCAGGTATCGGTCCTCACGATACACGCCACCATAAATGGCCACAGAGTGCAGGCCCTAATTGATACTGGGGCAGCCGTAAGTTGTGTTAATAGACGACACATTGCCGAGGCGCAAATACAAGGTGTCACGGGAGACATCCGGCTGGTAGCGGCCAATGCTCAGACGCTAGAAAACATGGGGGTGGCAAACATACATATTAGGATAGACCATTTTGCCACAACGCACCCCATGTTCGTTATCGAACACCTTTCTGCGTCAGCCATAATTGGCATGGATTTTCTCGCTAGATATGAGGCTAGCATAAATTTCGCTAGTGGTCAGATGCTTTTAAAGCACGACCAGAGGCTCACCACACATCCCATGGTATACACCAGGAACAGAGATGGGATTCGAGCGGAGCGAGAAAATCACGAGCATCAGGCCCCTACACTGCACACTATCAGCCAATACACAGACACACACACAGATACGGCGGCCAGCCAGAACCACAGGCAGGACCTGACTCCGGAGCAAAATAAAAGGCTCACGGAGCTCCTGGAGACCAACAGAGATATTTTTGCCCACTCAATGAAGGATCTCGCTGTGACAGACCTCATTGAACACCATGTCACACTCACTAGTGACCGACCAGTACACCAGCCTCCCTTCAGAGTGAGCCAGAAGGAGAGACATGCCATCGACGCTCAGATCTCAGAGATGCTCGAGGCAGGGGTCATTGTGCCCGTTATTTCTAACTACTCCTCACCGGTTCTGCTGACCAAAAAAAAGGACGGATCGCACAGATTTTGTACTGACTACAGGAGGCTCAATAAGTTAGTCGAAAATGATAGTTATCCACTACCAAGGGCAGACACCTATTTGGACGCCCTTGGCGGAGCTAGCTGGTTCAGTTCGATGGATTGCTATAGTGGATTCTATTCAATCCCCGTCTATGAACCAGATAGGCACAAGCTGGCGTTCGTTACAGAGAACGGACTATTTACCTACACCCGTTTACCGATGGGTCTCCGTAACGCCAGCCAAACCTTCCAAAAGCTAGTGGATAAGACATTTTCAGGGCTTAAATGGCGTTCCGTATTAGTGTACGTGGACGATATAACGGTCTTCTCCAACACTTTTGACGAACACATCGTACATTTGGAGGAGGCTTTCGCAAGGATCAGAGAAGCTAAACTAAGGCTTAAACCTGCGAAATGTCAATTTGCCAGACAGCAGATTAACATATTGGGCCATATTGTCAACAGGGAGGGCATTATTCCCGACCCAGCTAAGACTGACGCAATAACGGGCATCCCAATGCCCACAAATTTGAAACAATTGCGCAGTTTTATTGGCTTGGCTTCGTACTATCGCAAGTATATCTATAGGTTTGCACACATCGCCCATCCCCTAACTGAACTCACACGTGAAAAAACGCCCTTCAGCATCAAGCAGGAACACATAGATGCCTTCAACACACTGAAGCAACTATTGACCTCACCTCCATTACTGCAACACTTCCACAGTGATAGGCCCACATTTTTACACGTGGATGCCAGCCTGTATGGGCTGGGGGCGGCCCTATTGCAGGAAGACGCCGAAGGGCGCAAACGGCCCGTCGCCTACGCTAGCAGGAAGCTAACGGCCGTTGAGACTAGATACTCTGCCACAGAGCGGGAAATGCTGGCATTTTCGTGGGGAGTGAACTATTTTAGAGTATACCTCTATGGTATCAAGTTCACGGTAGTGACTGACCACGCGAGCTTGCTTTTTTGGGACAAATTTAAAAACCCAAATTCGCGGCTCAACAGGTTTATATTCCGCCTGTATGAATATGACTTCGTGGTCAAACACAAGAAAGGCGCTACACACCTAGACGCAGATGGGTTGTCTAGGCTGCCAGTAGCCGATCCCCCGGATGACAGTAAGGACCACGACTGGGACGATATGCCCACCTTTGCCCTGACGGTGATTAACGTCAAGCAGGAGCAAGAAAGTGATCCGTACTTGAAACAGATTCTATTGGCACTAGAAAACTTGGATAATGTGGACTCCAAGACAGCTGTCTAGGCGATTTTTCCTAGACAAAGACGGGGTACTGAAACTTAAGCCCACGGCCATGCACGATAGCGCACCTATAGCGGTTCCGGAATCATTGAGAGAAAATATCATGATCGGACACCATAATAGCCCACTGGCAGGGGCGCACTTAGGTACGCATAAAACATACCTTAGAATCCGTGACAAGTACTATTGGGTAAACATGAAGGCCGACATAGATACCTTTGTAAAGACATGTCACACTTGCCAACGATTCAAAACAAGACCTGGCAAGCCTCATGGCCTACTCAACCCAATTCCCGTGGGAGAGTTATTTCACAGAGTCGGGATAGATGTGAAAGGCCCCATTACGACAAGTCAGAAAGGCAATAAATATATCCTGGTGGCCACCGAATATCTCACACGATATATGATTACAAAGGCCGTTCCCAAAGCAGACACGAACAGCATAGCCGAATTTCTATTTGATATAATTACACGATATGGCCTATTCCAAACCTTATTATCCGACAGAGGTACTATTTTCACCTCGAGAGTGCTCCAACAGTTTCTGGAGATACTCAGGATTAAGGCATACACTACCACGAGTTTTTCCCCGCAAACCAACGGACTCACGGAGAGTATGAACAAAATACTTGGAATAGCGCTGGCCAAATTTACAGAGGACGCAGGAACAGACTGGGATGAGTACCTGCAAGCCATTACTTTTAGTTATAATACCTCTGTATCCACGGCTACGAAACACTCTCCACACTTCCTACTGCACGGATACACACCCAGAAGTCCCATAGACAATATATGTATCCCACAGGACACCCACACAGACAATGCGGCTCGGCTAGAGCATTTGCAGATAGCCCGCATGGACGCTAGAAAAAACATAGCCGAGGCCCAGAAAAAGCAAAAAGAGCGGTACGATCGGAATAGGAAGACCGTGGAATACACACCCGGGCAATTGGTCATGGTCTCCAATTCTGCCCGTAAGAAAAACGTGTCCGAGTTTCTCCTGCCACGCTGGTCAGGTCCCTTCAAAGTCTGCAGGAAGGTATCTGACCTAAATTATATAGTGAGCGTGCGCCATGGGAGAAAACTCATAAAGGACACTATTCACGCCCGCCGGATGAAGGCATATCATACACGTAAAGCTCACACACCTACACGTACAGGCGGGCACACTACTAAAAGAAAAGGAAACGATCCCGCTGACAGACGTGGAAAAAAGGCCAAGAAATAGCCTTCAAACACCACTGACCGAACCGGGATATGATCCTAACACTCACCAAACACGCGACTAGCGCCCCGGAGACACTCGCGTACAACGACATTTTGTACCATGGATAAGGAACATACTCGAACCACGTTACAGTAACACACAATTGGGGACACAAAGGCAGTTAGTAAGAGGTTCTTTTACAGTACGGCCAATGCATGTGAGACTTTCGAAGTGAAAGGCCACGGCCTGTGGTTTGGATTCCACGTAAAACGGAAGTCCCGTGGCGCATGATCTACAGATTAACGGTCATGTTAAACTACAAGTCTTTTTTTTTACAATGCGAGAAGCACTGCTCGCCATTACTACAGACAACAATCAAGTTCACACACACACACGTGCAGAAAACAAGGACGTGGGCAGAACATAAAACAAATGAAAGCACACAACATCGTAATTCAACACCGTCGCATCAGCAGTAACACACTCCTCAATGAGCAAGACTGCTCGACACAGACGAACCGAGCCAACTCCTACTGGACATGAACAAACGCATCATTCACGTCCGATCTAAGGACCCTATAACTTCCAAAATTACACTACGAGGAGAGTTCGAAAATACGCAAACTCCTCACAGTATTGAGTAATTTCGTTTGCGCATAGCAGATACACAGTACATGTGCCATAATATATGCGGCACAGAGAGGGTCACACCAAGTCTTTACGGGCAACCGGGTCCGAACCCATGACCACACACCACACTCGTACCAAAAACTAACTATCCAATGGTATTTTTGGTACGCGAAACACAAGCAAAAACCACACTGGGGACGCCCCAAGCCCTGAAACACAACGCAGACATAGAACACAGAGAATGACATGAGGTCGCGGGTCCCAATCCCAGTAAAAAAAAATTGGACACCAGGGAAAACAGTTATCCAGGTTGTCAACCACACCGAAATTGGCCCATACAGATACATGAACAGGGAATACCACATTTCCTCCCGCCAAAAACCGGGCATAAAATTTCAAATTACACCAGACATAGAAAATACATTTCCCAGACACAGCTAGGATAATTTCGGAAGACAAAGGTCTTACGGAATAGTGACCACACAATAGTATTAGCAAATAGTATGAATTGCCACATTAAGTCCGCCAGGAATCTAAAACAATGACCACACTTGCATACGTGCAGGAAAGCACATGCCAGCGGATGACAAACAATAACATCCCAGCCTGACATTACACATACCAACTGCTGACTTGCGGACTAATCATACTGCAATACTGCGATGACAAGACACTATTGTGTATCGGCAGTGACCGTGAAATTACAAACGCAAAACAATTATAACACCATACATTTTTTTTCACACTGCAAAAACATTTGGCAATGGACAAGACGTGACACAGCGGAACTTATCTTGGGCCTATAAGAGCACGTTCGCAAAGACGTTGGCAGGCCACGGGCGCCTCCTGCCCATACATGCGATACATATTACGACTTAGCCTGCAACAGACCAACCGTCCGCGTGGTGTAGCGGAACATAGGCACACACACGCACATGCACTCAACAATTAGGAGCAAACACAGACAAGATCTCCCCTCTAATAACTTCTTTTCTCGATTGTAAGGCATAGGAGTCATTACAGATGACTAGGACATGGCCAGTCGCACTACGACCACTGGCCACATTTACACTACAAATGGCAGACCAGATTAGGTCGTGAAGCTTTACTATCCCAAGGCGCGGATAGAAAGCCAACATGGACCAAGGGAGGATGACAGGAGAACAAGCTACCAGTTTACCACCTTACTCCCTTCCAACAACCCTCTCACGTCCAACATAAACCAACGCAGACATATGAACACGACCAAAACAGCTACACTACATTACAGAGTACACACAAGGGGTTGATGGACTTCATGCGTCTAAAGAGAAGGCATGCTACGCCTTGGACCACGATGCTACCACCTGAGTATTAGGGGTGGGTCGGCAAAAATTAAATAAGCATAATGCGCATCTCCAAATGAGAGATGAGGCCATAGATATATATTAACCATTCTTTATTAATTAAACACTCCCGCATGACAGGAATATATTGGTATTATGCCCCACCCTACACCTATCCGTACATGAAGGCAGACGCCTCATATCCAGACACATGCATGACTATCCCATCCATTCACCAGGGATATTAATATCAAACCTGCATGGAATTTTTATATCTTTGCAATCCCGGGAATTACCTCCCCAGTCCACTCACTATAGGAGCATCCCAGCGCCATCACCGGTTCCAGGCCACCACTAACGTGGAACCCAAAGGTGCGCAACCCCTTCCTGCCTTGTTTCAGCCCACTCGACAAATAACTACCCCCAGATCCTAATAACAGGGTACCTGACATTACAGACCCTACTAACACCTCTATTAAGGTAAAGAGAGCATTATTGCTGGAAAGCTGACGTAGCAATGGTAGACCAGAAGTAGCCTATGTACTTAGAAGATCTACAACCCCACAACACTGGAAATATTTTACATTTTACACAGAGATTAAACTATTTACACAGGTTACGCCCACATTTTTTTAAAAGAAGGAATCTGATACGATCTGATTGATGATAACGGCGTAAGCCGAAGGTCAGAGGGACCACACTTTGAGAGCTGGGGAAGGCGATGTGGACCCTTACCCCAGTTGGCTCAACAAATCACTGACCTGACCAAATAGACGAACCACGTAAGGTCAAACATTCGCGGCCTGGCCGGGCAAGCTCTGGAATCCTAGGTGCGCATAAACCGCCCCTGGGAGGAAGGGATGCTACACCCACTTCGTGCCACGGTCGTCGAAGCCAAGACCTGCAGGGAGACTTTCTGAGAATGGCGGGAGAAATAGCTCACTCAGCGCCGGACTCGAGAGCTATCCCTAGAGACGACCCATATTATGACTACACTGTTAGTTAAATTTACGTAAGTAGAACTTCCATGGCGGGGAGTCAGACTCCTATTCGTCAGGAGTGAAGCAGGATCCTAGGGTTCAGCAGGCCCAATCCTAGATCCGACAAGTCCTTACCCGCGAGGTGAAGGTGAAGACCACGACGTTAATCAATAATGAAGAATGAAATATGAATATATATATATGGAATGTACGCGCTCATTCGGTCCTGCGCCCACGTAAATGGATGACAACGGATCGCCAGAGATCTTAAATGAGTAGCATAGCGGCCACTCAAAGGGGTCAGTGGGCCACCCCAGCAATGCCGACAAAGGCGAAGAGATTCTTATAATGCGAAAAGCATACTACTACGGCCGATATAGGCGAATATTAATGCGAAAAGCATACTACTGCGGCCGATACAGGCGAAGATTACTGCGAAAAGCAGACCACGATTGCCGACGAAGGCGAAGACAATATTATGCCATTGGACGACAATGTCCAATGCCCACATAAATGGCGATGCATCGGGCAACCAATGGGCATTAAAAGAGGGGCATTGCGGGCACCTCATAGGAGCCAAAGTGGGCGGCTCAACTACGACAACGATGAACGATAACGGTATTGAGCGGGAAGGTACAGCAGGCGAAACGGTTTGCTCAGGGGCACCGTAAGCCGCCTGTGACTAGGTTAGTACTAGTAATAAGACCTAGAATAGATGTAGACAATATGATTAAAACGGAGGGGACTACGAGACATTGTTGGGTTCCGGTCCCGACAATGTACTACAAGGGAACCACCGCGAGAGAAATCAAACGGACAGCCTCCATCTAAATTTTAGTACTTAAGTCATAGTGCCATTTTCAGGTCACTTAGATGTAAGCAAATTTACTAACCGCTGTTGCTAATAATAGCACAGCACATTTCGGCTTTAGAGTAAGGTCCACTCGGCATGTACATACAGTATAGTTTACATTTAATTAATTTTATTAATAAGTAAGATAAGTAGTGTTAAGATAACGCCGTTCGGCGCCTGATGACCCAGAAACCCGGCATCAGGGTAAGTCCGACAACTCATGATAAGTCATGATAATTCGTTGTAAGATAGCATAAGCCTACATTTAAGGCAAATTTTTATATATATATATATAGATTACAGTAGAATATCTCGGCACTTGGTGACTAAAAATCCGTTACCAAGGTAAGTCCGACACCATTAGGCTAAGATAGGTTAACGTAGGCTAACCTAGATTAAGTTAGACTTCAGTGGCGCTACACTTAGTTTACAAATTAAGCGCCACCAATGAAGGTTCTATATATACCTGTAATGCATTGCAATGTATTGTACTATCCTATTCATGACTAATCCACTTTCACCCACACAGGAAGACCACGGAGCTACGAAGAGATGAACATTTTTATATGGATACATTTTTTGATTTACAGGTAACCAGGAGCATGAATATGTCGGTGGTAAATATATTACCAAAATACACATACCTTCATCTATGTCATACACAAATACACTCCTCATCAATTTTAGTTGCACCCTTAAAGGTGACAACGCCAGCGGTCAGCGGTGGACAGCATACGTGGGATGATGACCATCGCTGAACGCAAACACATTTCAGCATACGCAAATGAAGCGTTACTTCAGGCTCAAAGGGCGACACAGAGTTTGTAAGTGCCGAACCTTCGACCCTAAGGTGGGATTCCGACCCACGACGGAAAACCACGAGGTTATATGATAAGTACAGGGAGAGAATAGTGGACTAGCCACTAAACCGCACCAGGAACGGCCGATTAGAAAACGGTAGTCGAGGCATGATGGTAAGGTGCGCACTAAGTATAAGGGGTATACAATAACTGGCCATGTAACAGAGCTCTACAAGGTATATATGATAGTGATAATTGTAAAGTGTAAATTATTTTGTATTTGCTCGCCATGTCATACAATTGAAAGGTTCCACAAGGGTGGCCAACATACCTATACGTACAGGGTACCAAGATGGCAACCATTATTTTTTTCTATGTTCATCATTATTACTATGTTTACTATGTTCAATTATAACTTGTCAGGAATATTACAAATGTAAGGATTACTATTATTATTATCGGGTCATATCTGTTACCATTATCAAGACCACCAACGTACATAATGTCTATGATTTGTTTTCTTTCATTTTTCTTTCTTCTAACTTCCCCATTTGTCAGGGTGTTCCGTTTCATCCCAAACCAATAAATGCACTTTGATTATATCCCTTAAATTATACCCTGGAACACCCATTTTTTTCTATTCTCTTCTATCTTTCTTATTGCAGGGAGCACTTTTTCCCCAAAATAAAGCCAGACGACACAATTCCTCGTCTAGCTGGGTTTTTCCTCCATGCACAAATATGTAACGGATAAGTAGCCAAACCATGTTTTTTTCTTTTTTTGAAACTAGCAATATGCCAACAATGTCAATTTTTTTCAATGTCAATTTTTTCTCGATGTCAAATTTTTCTCAATGTCAATTTTTTTGTCAATTTCCATTTTTACAATATCAATGTCAATGTTATACATACATCTCTGTACATCCCATAACCCTCCCCTCTGAACACGGGCTGATCTCACACCTACACTCCGACACGACATCACCCATTCTATACGACGACGACGACGAGGAAGACACCACCAGGAGATACGAGGGGGCTTCAAGAACAGCTACATCAACATCCCAACCTCCAGTTCCGTTCCCGTTCGCGAGGACGCGAACAAATGGAGGAAGACGCTTGTACAGCCTCCCAGGGGTATGCACCCCTTGGAGACCATCCCCCCATCATCTGTCTAAATCTCCTAACTGGCAACCCTTGGAAAGCCAGACCAACATCCATCAACGCCGCAAGGACAGCTTGCCATTCTAGAAAGCAGCTCAATCCTTGCACAATTATTACACACAGCGACATATTATTAACTGGGGCAGCTATGCCATCACATTGCTGACAGCATAGCGCCGAAGAGTATAAGAAGGCGTCTCAATCAGGTCAAGGGATCTCTCCATTATCAGTCTCTCAGTGGTACGCCGAAGGCTACGTTGGTGTCATCAGAGGTGAGTCAGTCGTGTTCAGATCTCCTACTTTTGTAACCTTTATCCACAGCTTGTAATTTCACATTGTAAACATTGTTACATTCCCTACCCGGGACTCATACTCTAACATCACAGACCAATAAACACTTGGTCAACACTCTACACTCGCCTTACTGTTTATACGCCTCTTTACATCCCAACGCCCTTCCTTATTCCCGTCACGGTTAGACGTGACATACGGTAGTCTGACAGTGCTAGCTCAGATATAATTGTATTTCTCGCGGCGGCCCGGCTGCTAGGGAGCAGCGCGTGCCGTTTAGCTGATACAAGCACGTTCAGTTATATAATAAGCCAGTCAGCTGAGCGACCAGCACAGTGACCCTTGCATTGAGTCCCATCCCCTAAAACACTACTACATTATTCATAGGAGCGCCCCCTAGTTCTTAACACACCACAACACTCTACACTGGTCAGCTTACCCTGCCAAGGGAAGCTACCCCTTTTAGGCACCGCTTTATAAATTAACACAATAACTCTTTCCTTTTAGATCCAACCACCCCCAAATAAGGGATCTAAAACAATATATAATTTTTGTAACATTATTGTTTAGTTTAATAGTAACTTAGATTGCTAGTGACTAACTTTACAGAGATAATTCGGTATGGTACATTGCATTGCTTAAGGCTTATTGTACATGGGCTATTCATTCCTTAATAGGAAGTCTTTTGTTTTCCTCTTAAATGTTTTTATAGAGAAACTTTCCCTTATGCCTAATGGTAACGAGTTGTATTCTTTTATTATAGAGGACATAATTCCTTTAGTTCCAAATTTAATGGATTGGGAATGGCTGGTGAATATTTGATTTACTCCTCTTGTTGCATAATGATGAATGTCATTTGCATGGGTAAAATGGATGTGTGTGTGTATCAATTTGTTTTCTAATTTGTATACAAATACTGTTGCTGACATAGCTATTTGTTTTTGCAGTGGCATAATTTTAGTTCTTGAGTATAATTCATTTGAGGGTGTGAGCCAAGGAAATCCAAAGATAGATTTTATAGCACATTTCTGGAGTATCTCAAGTTCTTTTATCAGCTCCTTCTTACAATATCCCCATATGAAATTCATGTACATTAGATGTGAATGTATCAGAGCAAAGTATATATTTTTCAATTGTTGGCTAGTAAGACAACTATATCTTAATCTGAAAATAATACCAATTAAAGGGCTGATTTTATGTTTTACATTTTCTACATGATTTTCCCAGGTTAGTGTACTATCTAGTGTGATACCTAAGTATGTTGCCGATTTAACCCTTTCTATTTCTTTGTTGGCTATGTTGACTATGTTTGTGGTCTCAATCTTGTATGATGGTTTATGGAAGAATAAATATTTTGTTTTAGTGATATTGATAACCATTTTGTGTGCTCTCAACCAATCCACCAGCTTATTGAGATCATAATTAATATATAGCATAATTTCCTGTTCAGATGTTCCCAGATAGAGTATAAAAATATCATCTGCAAATAGTTTAAGCTTGCCTTTCAATTCTAATAATACTATATCATTAATATAGGCCAAGAAAAGAATTGGTCCTAAGACAGAACCTTGAGGTACTCCTGTGACAATTCTCATTTGAGATCCTTTACATTATCGATTGCAACATATTGTTTTCTGTTAGTGAGGTAGTTCTTGAACCAATCATGTGCCACTCCTCTGATGCCTGCAAATTCTAGTTTATTAAGGAGAATCTTATGGTTAACCAGATCGGAGGCTTTTTGAAGGTCAATTAGTACACCAGCAGCTAGTTAGTTTTCATCTAATGCCTTTTCTACATCAGTTACTACTTCAAATATAGCACTATCAGCTCCTCTATTTGGAATAAACCCATATTGGCAGTTTGCAAAGTAATCATTTTTCATGAAGAAATTCATAAGTCTTCGTTTAACAATGCTTTCTAGAACCTTGCTGATGGCAGATATAATATTAATGGGTCTGTAATTTGATGGGTGGGTTTTGTCTCCTTTTTTGTAGATCGGGACCACCCTAGAGACTTTACAGGCATCGGGGAATATACCAGTCATCAGTGAAAGATTTATTATTTTGACAAGATATGGTGTAAGGCCCTCAAGACACAATTGTAGCATGACATTAGTAGTGTTGTCCTCACTTATATTGTTTTTGTGTTTTAGGGAGTTTATAATTGATTGTATTTCATTAGCATCAGTAGGTAACATAAAGATTGTCTTAGTGCTAGTAGTATTTTTATAGCTTGTAATGTCCGAGGTAGAACCGTTTCCTTGATTTTCCCATATACTGTTAGCAATATTGACATAATATTTATTAATTTCATCACATATATTTTCCTTTTTTACGACATTTGTGCCGTCGACTATAAGTTTGACAATTTCATTTTTCCCCTTCTTTGGCCTATTTAACATCTCATTAACAACACTCCACACTTCCCTCTGATTATTTGCATCTTGAATTTTTTGGTTAAAGTAGTTTCTTTGTAGGTTTCTCTTAAGTTTTGTAACTTGGTTGCTAATAATTTTATATTCTTCTAAAATTTCTGCAGATGGATTTTTAAATTTGGTTTTTGTATATATCTTATCTTTCCTGTGTATTAGTGTTAAAAGATCTTGTGTGATCCAGGGTTTTATTGGTGGGGCACTTGGCTCCTTATTCGTATATTTTATAGTACAGGCTTCTATTCCTTTATTAATAAAATCACAGAATTTATTGTAGTAGTCATTGATGTTAGTTTCATTGCATACAAATTCTTGAGTTATTAAATATTTATTAAGTTTATGATAATACTTATAGTGTCACTAGCAACCCGCCCCGGCTTCGTCCGGGAACAGTTATGTGCAACGAATTCCTGTCAGACGTAATTTAAGAATGGCGAGGTGCATGATACACAAATCCCCCTTCCGTCCAAACTAAAAACACTTATAGTGGGCGATGTATCGAAGATAGAGATATGCTCTCGCGTACGTTTTTGTAGAATTTCTCACGCTGAACAATTCTTACACTCATAGTATATTGATATTTATAATGGTTTGCCCAGCGTAAGCTTAAAAAACGCACGGACGCCAGGCTCTTTTTTCGACCTTTTCACTGAAATCGTTACTGCTTGGCTCCCTTTGGTCATAAATAAATTATTTTGTACAGAAATCTTCCTCGAGATTACCTTTACAGAATGGTGAAAGCCGCATCAAAATCCATCCAGTGGTTCTTGAGATTACACATTTAATAAACGTACTGTACAGCTGCTTATTAATCGCGCCTACAATGGGATGGGAGTGCGCTCTATCGGCGCCGAGTAGAAATTTTCCAATTACACGTTATGCATGGGCTCTAACTGGGATTGTCAAGGCTGGTATAGAGCGCAGCTCGCATTCAGTCGGCCGTGCCTACACTATTGTCCAAAAGTTAAGCATACTCACTAAACAAGGCTATACCGCCTGATAGGAATGTCCGACGGATTGCTAAAGAATCACACACCCAGCACACAACTTGTCCAAAAAAACAGTGTCAGAAAGGTTCTGAGAGCTACTAACAACAACTAACAAAACATGGCAATGTCTCCCACAACAAAATTTGCTGTTGCTGGTTACCTCTAAAGGCCGCACATGCTTCGCAGCGACGTGGCATGCTCTCTATCAGATGGTCCAAGAGATCTTGTGGCAGTTGATCCCATTCCTCCGAAAGCGCAACGCGAATGTCTTGGTGGAGGCTGACAGGATGCAATTCGCCTCCCCAATGAATCCCAGGCATGTTCTATAGGATTCAGATCCGCAGACCTCACTGGCCAGTTCATGCGATGAATGTCTTCCCCAGCCAGAAATTCGTCCACCAGAGCAGCGCGGTGGGATAGGGCATTATCGTCCACAAAGAGGAAGTCTGGACCAACCGCACTTCTGAAGAGTCGAACATATGGTCTCAGTACCTCATCTCTGTATCCCCGAGCTTTCACAGTGTTCCTTGGACCACCTATGAAGATGTGCAGGTCGGTACGGTCATTCAACATGATGCTGCCACTACCACTATACTGGTTCCGTTCCACGATGTTCCTGTGGTTGTATCGGCTACCCAGTTCTCTCCAGATTAATGTGAGATGGGAATCGTTATGCAAACTGAAGCGGGATTCATCTGTGAAGAGCACATGCCTCCATTTATTCATGGTCCAGTTTCGACGTTGACGGCTCCATAGTAAACGGACCCGTCTCTGTGCTGGAGTGAGCGGGACGCACACCGCTGGAAGTCTGACTAACAGCCCTGCTGTTCTGAGCCTCCGGTACACAGTTTGCCGGGAAACGGCAACCCCTGAGACGGCTGCAAGCTCCGCCGACAATCGTCTTGCAGGAGCACCCCGATTTAGTCGGGCGGTTAAGGCCAGATATCGGTCCTGCTGTGGGGTGTTTACTCTTGGTCGACCTGGTACTGGCCTACAACTAACGTCTCCTGTGTCTCTAAATCGGCTCCAAAGCCTGGAAATGACACTTTGTGGCACATTCCAGGATACGGCGACTTCGATCTGTGTCTGCCCTGCAAAACGGGGTCCAAATGGAGTCGTTGTGCCATTATGTTGTCACGTTCACCACGAGTCTACACTCCGCACACTATGACAGGGCAAACACTACTGAGGGAATATGGGGCGCAGACACTGGCTGTGTTTAACTTGCGTTTATGCCTCTAGTCAAAGCAGGGAATACTCCTTTCCTATAGAGCGAACACGTAAGGTTGGTAGGTGCATATGTCATGAAATTTGGGGTCTAATTCCTGTTGCCCTGCTTATTCGTAACTTAAGCTTATCTTTTGGACACTAGTTGTACATATATTAAAATCCAACATGGCGACCATCCGAAATATTTAGATGGTTCTCAATATCTATTAATCTATGACAGCAATCAAATTGAAATATTGTATCTGCATACCTGCCAACTTTTGAAAAGGGCTATCAGTAAAACTCACGCGCAACAAAAAATCTAACGATTTTCGACATACCCCGGCTTGACGAAAATAATAATACTTCTGGGCTACAAAATACAATAATTCATGCTTTAAACAGGATACTTCAATGAAATCATATCTACTCACATGATTTGTAGATGAACATAACAATCAAGAAGAAATCCATGTTAATCAGCAGCAGGCGTGGTGAATATTGGTTTGGAGCAGACATAACAGGACTTCCTTGATAGATTAAGCTGATATACGATAATTGAAAAAGGCTTTAAACAATAAAACTTGTTTAACGTAACACAGGCAAGAAATAATATAATACACACTGCAAATCACATGCTAGTTCAACTTTTAAGTCATGGTTGTGGCCTTTTTAGCTTCCTGCAAACAGTCTTGAGAAAATGTTTTGTCATAACAGGGACCAGAACTCCTGGTCTTCAAAATATAAATAGACCCCAGAGATTCATTGGACATGGATGACCTGAACTGTGTTCTATTTTTCTTCACAAGGCTAAAAAAAACGTTCACATTCTGCATTGCTATGGGGTATGGTGAGAATAGAGAGCAATACTCTAGAAATTCGGTTATACTTAAGAAGTCCATCGGCTCCACGAATTCTTGATATTTGTGCCCAACTGGAATCACTTGCAGCATCTTGATGTGCAGCCAAAGTGTCATCTACCTGCAGAGCTGTGAACTGCCTCTGAAGCTCATTCACCACCTCATCTGTAGTTTCATTCTCTTCCTTGCATAACATCATAGGAAACTTTTCCAAGAAAAAACGAATGGAAGTTAACTGTGCATCTTCAATTTTGTCTAACCTAGCAACTTGAGCATTCTTTAACACGTCATCCTTGAGTGGAAACTTGTTGATGATGTAGTCACAGGCAGTATAAAAGTAGTTTCTCACTGATGAAAAGAAAAGGGATTTATATGTATCCGGTCCGTTCTGAAGGCACTTAACAACTTCAGATGATGCATTTTTTGCCATTTTATTTACAATACATGTCGTTTTCGTGCGACCACAACTATATTTCTTTGCAACTTCTGATGTGGGAAACATCTTCTTAAATAAAGCACCAGCATGATCAGCCGCACTTAAGGGCACATTCTGTTCCACCAAAAAGGAAGTAAACAGACACTCGGCCCTAATTACGTCACTGTCAACGTTTCCAGACTTAGCAAAAAATGTGTTGATTTTCTTGCTATCTTCCTTCGATTTAACATAACTAATGTGTTTACTGCACTTCACATGATTACTTAAATAGTTTTTTCCACCATGTGCAATATTAATATCACACCCACATACCGTGCAAAAGGCAAATTTTTCTCCCTTTCTTGATTTTAGTATGCACGGAAAATCAACAGAGTATGATTCTTTAAATGTCTGGAAGTACTGTTTCTTGTTGGATTTGTTCATTCTCGATATCTACTAAAACATCGAAAGGAACCTGGATCACTGAACGTCACATAAAATTATAACATAAAACACTTAAGACAGCCAACACTTCATTAAAACATGTCAAAACACACAAAGTCTTAAACCATTAAATGAATACGACGCCAACCTCGTGAAGAAAGAATATGCACATGGTAGAAAAAAACACACACACACGTGGAACGAATGTAATTAGTCCAAGGAATACAGGAAACTGCGAAGAAGCACGAAGTTATAGCACAAAAACTCGAACGCTTCATTAAAATATGCCATAACCTTAAAAGACGAAAACATTCAAGGAACGTCAACTTCGCGAACAATGAACAACTAACGTGGTCAAAGAATATGGTTTAAATCGCAACGAGCGAACGGAACGGAACAAAGAATATGCGAAGCAGAGCCTGTCGACACCTAAGATTCACATGGAAGAACGGTTATCCCGGCTTCAAATTCAATTACAATGAAGACACAAACATCACACGGTTAAAAGTACGAATCATATCAAAGAACGAGTTATCGACTATCGTGGACTTGCCTTCGACCCACGCAAACAATTGATTGTACGGAAGTGGGCGGTATTATCGAATGTAAATTATCTTTTCAAATTTTTGTCCGCGAAATCGTAAAATGACACCGTTCATCCGTAAAACCGTAAAATGAGGCTGTAGCGGAACATAGTCACACACACGCACATGCACTCAACAATTAGGAGCAAACACAGACAAGATCTCCCCTCTAATAACTTCTTTTATCGATCGTAAGGCATAGGAGTCATTACAGATGTAAAAGTTGGCAGGTATGTATCTGTATAGAGGCTATAAACATAAGATCTCCTATGGGATGGTCAATAACCTGGTGAGCACAAATCCAACATGGCGGCGACGTGAAATTTAAATATCCAAATTGACGTTTCTCGCAAATTAACCATCCGAGCACAGTGAAACTTGGTATGGTATATGCTTAAACAAATTTTAATCCACTGGCATCAAATTCATTTAAATTATTTTAATAACCACAAGATGGCGGCTGAGCGAAATTTTAAAATCTCCTTTTTATTTCTTGTGTCCTAATCATGCGATTGAAGTTTGAATAAAACACCTACTCAATAATCTTCATGTAATAGTACATAACTCTAAGGCCTATATTTAAAAATCCAACATGGTGACCATACGAAATATTTAGACGGTTCTCAATATCTAGGAATCTATTACAGCAATCAAACTGAAAATTTGTATGTTGATAGATGCAATGAATATAAGTAGGATATATGAAAATAGGATATTTAGTTTTTCATGGAACTATTATTATTATAACAGAGGCTTAAAATCTATAAAGTTACTTTCCTCAGATCAAGTGTAATACGGAATATTGATAGTATTTAGAAATTCTTGTTGATAATTTAATAAACTTAAACTAAGTTGTGGGAACGTGTATCCAAAGATTCGGTGACTTCTTCAATCACTGTTTGAACCAAGTAGAGCAGTGGTGCTTTTACGAGACTTCACCCGATTGGAAGATATACGTATTTCACATTCTTCTTTATTGGTAGGTTATTAGATTAATTCTATTAGGTAGTAATAATTAAATTAAATTTAGTGTAATTTGGTGTAAACATCTAGGCTCACTTAGATCTCTAGTATGACGACAGTAAACAGTGTTAGTATCTCGTCAGGTTGTGTAACCGTAACGGATTTATGCTCGTCGTGCAAAATAAAAGTAAAAAATGCAAATAAAATCATCACAAGATCTCAGGTAAAATTGAATGAGGAGAAAAGTGAAACCGATTGTCGTAATGTAGGCCTACCGCTACCGTCATGCGAATGTCATAACCTGAGAAACGAACTGTCCTCAAAAGACGAAATTATAAAGCTGCTAAAGGAAGATATTGCTAAGTTAATGGAAGAGTTGAATAAATTAAAAGGAAACAGAGAGGAAAGCAAGGAAACTTGGTCGACAGTGATTGCTGGTAAGGTAAGATTGAATAAGCCTAGGCCTATAAATGGAGTACATGTAACTGAAATTCCCGTCTCAAATTCATTTGGAGTGCTTGTCGAAGAAAATGATGACTTTCCTCAAGAAGAAAAGAAGAAAGTGATAAAGAGAAAATCCAGGAAGATGCGGATATTTGCGGATAGCCACGGGCGAGATGTAGCAGCAAGCGTTTTGGAGAGAAGCCGAGAAATGGAGGTCACTTCGACAGTGAAGCCAGGAGCTCAGATTGCAGAAGTCACGAACGGGATGATAGGAGAGTGTGCGTCCCTTACTGCAAAGGACTACGCAGTGATCATCGCTGGAGCAAACGACGTCTATAGAAATGAGAGTAAAAAGGTAATCAAAGATTTAAAGGGTACATTGCCATCCATGCAAAAAACAAATGTCATTATTGTAAATATTCCGCAGAGACACGATTTAATTCCCAAGTCATGTGTAAATGTAGAAATAGAGGCTACAAATGGAAAAATTCATAAAATTTGTAAGAGTTTTCCAAATGTCCAAATTGTAGATGTAAGTAAATTAGACAGGAAGTTCCACACTCGGCATGGCCTACACTTAAATAGATTAGGAAAAGAGTATCTTAGTGATGAAATCTGCAAAATTGTAAATTCAAATGGTAAGAATAATTCAACAGTAATATCATTAGAGTGGAAGCAGGGAAACTGGTAGAAGAAGCCAAACGTGAGGTTTGGCATTCACATCTTTTGAAGTCAAATTTAACGGAGTGCAACAATGGTATTTCGGATTTGTCTAGCAACAATAATAATAACAATTATGATAATAATAATGTAAATAAATCACCAACACAAGCTTGCAAAAGTAACAAATTTAAAATTTACCACCAGAATGTCCAGTCTCTTTATAATAAAATTGATTACATAAATCTAATGCTTAAAAATGAACTTAAAGACATCTCAGCACTATGTATTTCAGAACATTGGCTGAAAGAGGAACAACTCGAATTAATTCAATTCCCAGGGTTTATACAAGCTAGTAAATACTCTAGATCTAATATTAGCCATGGTGGTACTTGCATCTTCTTAAGAAATAATTTAGATCATGAACAGATAACAGCTTATGATTATCTAATTATGGAACAGGATTTTGAATTCTCTGCCGTAAAAATTCAGCAGTTTAAGTTAATAATTGTATGCGTATACCGTTCTCCGTCAGGAAAGTTTCCTCTATTTATAGATAAACTAGAATTGTTACTCAATAACATGAGCAAAGTAAATTTCGATATAATAATTTGTGGGGATGTAAATGTGGATTTCTTAAAACTTGATAGAAATTGTGAATTATTAAACCAGTTACTAATTTCCTATGGACTGAAACCTACAGTAAATACACCAACAAGAATAACAAAATTTAGTAAAACCACTCCTGATCAAATTTTTATAAATACAGATAAATATCACCATTCAATAGAAGTCTATTGTCCGGGTTTTAGTGACCACCATGGACAAATACTGAGTTTTGAAGTATCCGAAGTAATCAATAATAATGATAATGGAGTAAAATCAAAGTGCAGGTCATTCACTGAATCAAATGTTACATATTTCAATGACTTATTAAATAAGGAAACATGGTCAGAAATTTATGAACTAGAAAATGTAAATGATAAATTTAATGCATTTAACAGTACCCTAAAACACTATTTTGAAATAGCATTCCCCTTTAAACGAAGAACTGTTCAAAATAACAAAACTAGCAATTGGATAACAACAGGGATTATAAATTCATGTCAAAGAAAGAAATTTCTACACAAATTATATAAACAATACCACACAACACCTGAATTCAATTTATACTACAAAAAATACACTAGCATATTAAATAAGGTAATAAGACTAGCAAAGAAAATGCATAATGATAATTTTATTTCCCAATCATCTAATAAAAACAGGGCTATGTGGTCTGTAATAAAGAAAGAAACTGGAAAATCTGCTAAAATACAAAGGAACATTACACTGACCAGAAATAATAAAGTGATTAATAATCCAGAGGAAATAGCAAACACTTTTAATGACTATTTTCTGGAAATTCCGCAAAAATTATTAAATAAATCACAGGTAAATACACTAAATTCTAATAATAAAATAAATATATGCAGTGATTCTTTATTTATAAATCATGTCACAAGTGAAGAGGTAAGAATAGTTATAAAAGAGCTAAAAAATAAATTCTGTGCTGGCATTGATGGCATCCCTGATGCAATTTTAAAGAAATGTGCAGAAAATATAATAAATCCACTTACGCACTTAATAAACAGTTCAATTCTCTCAGGAACTTACCCGGATATTTTGAAGTTATCAAAAGTAATTCCAGTGCACAAAAATGGTTCAAAAGATGAATTAGATAACTATCGTCCTATTACCTTACCAACTGGTATTGCAAAAATTGTGGAAAAAATTATGTATAAGAGACTGATAAGTTTCATAGAAAAAAATAAAATATTATCAAACTCACAACATGGATTTAGAACGGAAAAATCTACACAGACAGCAATTTACGAATGTAGTAATAGTATACTGAAATTAATTGACAATAAGGAACATGTAACTGGCCTATTCTTGGATTTATCGAAAGCATTTGATGTAGTTGACCATAAAATCCTCCTTACCAAACTAAATCAATATGGTGTTAGAGGTCTAGCTAATAAATGGATAGAGTCTTACTTAACAAGGCGTAAACAAATAGTAAGCTTGAGACACAAGGATGATGGAACCAAATTACTTAATGAAACATTGTCCAATGAGGGAATTATTGAATTTGGAGTACCCCAGGGATCGGTTTTGGGCCCACTACTCTTTCTTCTATATATCAATGATATAACACAGAACGTTCATTCACATAAGGAAATTTTGTTTGCGGACGATACAACACTCGTAATAAAAGGTGAAACTAAACAGGTCATACAGCAGTCTGCTGACTCCGTTACAGGAGAGTTAACCAAATGGTCACAAGATAATCGCCTCATAATAAACTATAAAAAGACAGTATGTCTAAATTTCCACACTATACAGAATAGGAATCCTGCGATGCCCAATATAACATTAAATGGTCATCAAATAGAAAATAAATCAGAAACAAAGTTTTTAGGACTATGGATACAACAAGACTTGAAATGGAATAAACATATACAATATCTGAATACTAAACTGAACTCGATGTGCTTTGCGTTACGTATTTTGAAAACCTGCACTAGCATGCACACATTAAGAAATACTTATTTTGCTTATTTCCATTCATACTTAAGATATGGGATCATATTTTGGGGTATGTCGCCAGATGTACTAAGCACGTTTAGGATACAAAAGAGAGCGATTAGAATTATGGCAAATGTACACTCTAGAGAATCATGTAGACCTCTGTTTAAAGATTTAAACATTCTCCCACTGCCCTGCATATATATCTTTGAAAGTATTATGTTTTTTAAAAAGAATTTAATGAATAAAGATGTTTTTCTTAAAACAAACAATGATGTTCATAGGCATAACACAAGACAAAATCAAAACATTCATATTTCACACACACACACAAGCATATATCAAAAAGGAACTTTTCACACTGGAGTTAAATTATACAATAAACTACCCCAGTATATAAAACTGGCCCCAAAAATAAAAACCTTTGATAGAATGTTGAAAGCTTATCTGCAGTGCCATTGTTTTTACTCAGTAGTTGAATATTTTAGCGTATAGGAGTGATGGAATCTATAACTATATTTTACTTTTTTAATTTAATTTTAATACCTAGCTGTATGTTGTTGTATTTATAGAATTAAGTTTTCATATTATGATAATAGAGTGAGGTGTAAATAGTTGTGCAATAAGATTGTATCTATTAAGATTTGCTATTATAATAAGTTATAAATAGTTTTAATCTTAGTAATATATACCTGTTAGTTCTTTTATTTTATGCATGTAAATTCTGACGTGTCCTATATCAAAAATGTATTGAATGCATGTATTTGATCAAATGGAATTAATAAAAATCTATCTACTTGTTTCTTTTATAATGTTGCTAGGAATATAAATCATTAAAAGAGAAATGATAAGGTTTAAATTTGACTTACTTTGCATGAGATTAATAGGATGCTCAATTTAAATAGGCATGGTCTAAACAATCTTAGATATGGTATCAACCTTACAATAGGCCTATGTCCTTATTCATCAATTTGTGTTACCTTCAGAATTTTCTTCCTTGGTGTGTAAACACACATATTACTGTACAATTCCTCTGTACGAGCCTATGGCTCTTTGGAATTAATTGAATAAAATATCTACATGCTACAAAAGGCATCTTTTTTCAAGAATTGGAAATTTATGACAGGGATGAAACAAATGGAGGTCATCAAGGGGAGTTATTCTCTAAAACCATTTCTATGAATAAAACCTCGTCAGGTTCAGGCATTAGTGCACAGGTGGCACTGTGAATCGTCCGAGAGAGACAACATGTTAAAAGCTGCCATGGGCCCATGGGAGTGCAAGGGGCTTAGAAGAGGTTTGGGATCGATCCAACTTACTCAACAGACATGACTTGTATTTTGTATGGTTGCAAGTTTTTAAAAGGAGCAATTGGGTTGAGAGCAGAAGATAAAAGGCCTGAACAGCCAAGACCTAATTTCTTTGTGTAACATGTTAATTTCATGCATGATGTCAGAATGACTGTAGTTATGTAATTACAAGTGGGATTCATTTCATGCAGCAAAGAATTTATGTTAGTGCTGTACAACAGGACTTCAACCCAATTGCTCATTTTATATGCTTGCAACTGTACAGAGTTTTCCAAGTAAAACCTGACAGCTTTCATGCGACTGAGTCAAGGCCGGTCAGCTGACTGGATTCCCCCACACCCGCGGACTTATCCACCTAATACCTACCATTAATCTTTGCTAATGAGTACTCCTTCCTGTTTTGAAACTTATATGATTTGACGTGGATTCCGCACCAGGGCCCAGATTATGACGACCTACAATTGTTTAAAAAATAACCTATACAATAACTGCAAAAATGCCATAAATAAATAACCCAAAAACTATTAAAAAAATGACCTAAAAATTTGAAGGAAACGGACGATTTCATCACACAAACAATGCAAACAGACTACGTCATTGTATGTTGAAATTATTTTAATAGGTACCTAATATAATTTAATTATTATTTGACAAACGCAAATTATTTGTACACAAATACTGGCTATTATTCCAGTCTATTGTTTGGCACTTCAAGATCAGTGTTCTCTTTTTATCAAGGAAAATGAACACTTCATGGTATGTGGAACTTTAAGGCTGCAACATCTGAAGGACAAAAAAGAGAGAATTTTGCTGTTAGGTACTCGAATTCATTATCGGATTGGAGGTAACAAGGAAAATGTGTACTTATTTTAAATACACTCGAAATAACAATCGTGGCCGATAACACAAATCCACTTAGCACACATATGGTTGCACTGAGATTCTTAACCACACTGGTATTACTTGGCCTACTGTTGTCTGTCTCGATTTCAACATCACTTTCGGATTAGTTGCAAGCGCAGTGTGTCTCCTGGAATGTGGATATTCCAAGAAATAAGGGTTGAACAAAGTTGTGAAGATTCTCATGTCTTAGTATTCATCCTCACTTTCAGTCTGTTAACATCCAGTACCATACGCAAAAAATGCATCATAAACCATCAAAAATGTGAGGAAATTACTCAAAACATATAAAATATTCCAATAAATTCCATAAAATGACATGATAATGTCGCGAAACTTAAGAAAAAGACCTGAAAATAAAATACTTACAAAAATGACTTAATACATATGCATTTCTGTAATGTGGTGGCCATGAAGAGGATTTGTAAATAAGTTAGCAAATTGTCTGTGGTGAACCATTTAAAAGATGACTTGTAATCAGAATCCAGGCCCTGCTCACCACCATCAGGAAATCTTTTCTACAGCTCAGAAACAACTGCCCTTTTCAGTATTTTCTATGACCGATAGGCAGAATCCCTGTTGATTTGGGTATGTCCTGCTCGACATAGGTTGCTAAACACAAGAACAGATTTCCATAGATACACAATACCATTAAGATGGTATAATGGCTTTCACGGCCAGTGAATTAAAACTCAGCAATTTTTCTAGGTTTGTGCCGTGTCTTGTGTGGGGTTTCGCCGCCAGACCCCCACAGGAGTAGCAAACTGACCTGACCCTCGCAATCGAAATCAAGAAATTACGACCGACCAGCAGCATTTGATTGTGAGGGTTTGGGTGATTACCGTGAGGATATGGCCTAGTGCATTTAAGCATTAGGAAGACAGAAGATAGAAAAGGATCGTATAAGTTAGATTTCAGGAGATGAATGTCAGAAAAGGAAGGTGAAGGTAATAGTGCTAGATAGCATGTAAAAAGTTATTCTATGAGGATACGGGGGCGCTTATGGCGGTTCCCCCTGGCTCGGTAATCACCCAATCTGTTTATGAGAGGATTGTGATTGCGTGTACAGGGTGACCGCTGGTTACCTAAAATTATTTTCCCTGTGGTAAATTTAACCTTTTATTAACACATATACTTTTATAAGGATACTATTTAAGTTTATTATCAAAAAATAAAACAATAGTCAACTTTTCTAAAATTTATTATAGAACGTAAAATACATAACACATATGGTCTCATACGACAATGTATATCTTTCCATTTGATTGATCACATTTCAAAATAATCACAATTATTTAGGTATAATATTTAATCACAGGTATTTAGGCGACTTTGAATACGTTTGAAGTTCTTTTTTCTTCAATGTTTTTAATTTCATTTCCAGCTCATGTTGCTATGTGCGCAATTCTTCCTTTTCTTTATTTAATGCCATTAACATTTCATCCTCTCTCTCTCTCGTACCGACTTAACTGCTCTATTTCAGTTTCCCGTCGTTTTCGTTCCTCGATAGTGATTTTTTCCTTAGCCCTAGCCCCAAAATCGTAACGAACCTATTCATCATCAATGTTTATGGCATCTTCTCCACTTGCATCCTGAATTCCATCCCATGCTCTTCTCATCGCTACGAGAGCTTCCTCGTGAATGTTTCCCACTACCATTTCTTTGTTAATGGAAAAAAAAAAAACTTCCACAAATGTGTTACCATGAGAAAACATGAGGGATGCTTTTTATGATCTCAAACTCATCTTTATATTCTTCCAAGCCCATGAAATGTTTAGTATAAAAATGATCCAGGCGAGATTTACTCCTATCAAATTGTTCAAGCTCAGTCTTATGGGATATAATACGACCGAACTGAAGTATGCCTCGATCTGACAAAAGCGCAGTCACATGCTGACTGGTGATCCTTGCTTTAAGAATTTTTCCTGTCATGTGGCTAGTGATATCTCTCTTGCCCATGTTGCCCAAAGCAATCTGCTTTTTGCACACGGTACAAAAGTAATGTGTTGCATTCTTGGAAACTTCTTCTAACCAAGGCTGAAAATCTGGGTACTTTGACGGTTGCAGCTATTCTGAATTGAATTTCGATGATCCCTCCATGATCTTCAAAAAATACTAAATACGAAAGTGTTAATTGTTGGCCGGTTTCTCAGTTTAGGGGCTGCGACAACACGGTCATATAGCCCCGTGTACTTGAGTGTGTGCAGAATCTGGCTGGTAACCGGTGTTATTTGTGATGACTGTATTAGTGTGTGTTATCTGTTTTTAATTCAAATAAGGACTGCATACATAAGATTTTTGTGTAGTTTCGACTTTTGCTACCAAATGCCACCAACTAGTTCCGAACTTGGTTACTAGATGTCACCGCAGTTCCTAGCGACGAACGTTGGTCAAAGATAACCTATAATTTAGCTTCACACAGGTGTAAATAGTGGAAGGTTCTTTATCATACCATAAATATATGACATGGGACCGCCGGCTTTACTTCCCCTCCGAAGGAAGACATACTGAGGGATTATTAATGCTCTTAAAAAATCCCGACGATTCCGGCCGGTTTTGAACCCGCAACCTCGGGCATAGAAGCTCAGCATGCTACCAACTACGCCACTGAAGCCGCTGTGTTAATCGTTGATGAGTGAATTTTAGGTTATGTAAACCATTGTCATTGCAGTATTTGTTTGGTTGGTTTCTCAGTTTTGGGGCTGCGACAACGCGGTCATGTAGCCCCGTGTACTTTGGGTGTGTGTAGAGTCTGTCTGATAACCGGTGTTAATTGTGATGGCTGTATTAGTGTGTGTTATTTATTTAAGTAAGGACTGCAGACATTCAATTTTCAAGTAGTTCCTACTTTGCTACCAAACGCCACCGTCAACTACCGTAGTTCTGAACTCAGTTATTAGATGCCACCGCAGTCAGCTCCTGGCGACCAACGGTGGTACCTAAGAGCGTTAGTTAAATCTAACCTAGGGTTGCTTGCATGTTGAATTTCGTTGAACACTATAGCGCTTTCTAGTAGAGAAATGAGGAACTTTGTGTTGGCGGAAACTCCCGAGATTAATTTTGCCATTATGAACACGGCCTGCTGAATTCAAATGGCCAACATCGTATGACATGCGAGTCGTATTTTTGTTGCCTTTCAAAAATCACTTACCATGACCAGGAGCGAATGTGCAATTTTGGGGTTAGTAGACCGACACGTTGACCACTCACCCACTGTGGCAAGCTAGTGTAATTAGTGAAAGGTATTTGTTTTATTACTCATTGTTGCCAAAGAAATTCCATTTACCTGTATGTCTCTTAGTTCATTGCTTCTTAATAAAAATAACAACAACAAAAAAAACAACGCTTTGACAGTCTGCAAATCATTTACATACACAGTAGACAGTACAGGAAAGATGCCTGGGACACAAGTAACCTCAATTCAGTTTTTGAGCCATCTGTTCAGTGAATCACTTACACCACAACTATACCTTATTCCATTGTCTGGCTGCGTGGCTCAGGGGTAACGTTCTCGCTTGCTGAGCCCAAGGTTGCAGGTTCGAAACCTGGCGCAGTCAGCTGGCATTTGAGGGTGCGCAAATGCGAGGGAGCCGTGTCAGTAGATTTACTGGCACGTTAAAGATCCCCTTCGGGGCAAAATTCCGGCACCCCGGCGTCTCTAAAAGCCAGTGCAGTTAAAAGGGACGTAAAACCAATAACATTATTATTATTATTATTCCATTTAAGTTGCGAGTCACGTCAGAGCGCTTACCTCTTACTGAGTTAAAGCCAGTTTACAATTGATACGGTGTCTGTAATATTTCAGTACGTAAGAGCTCTTCTCCGCAGCTCTGGCGTGACTCTCAACTTATGTGGAATAAGGTATAAAGACTCGAATAATATTTTCTTTTACGAAGCTAATTTTTCTGACTTTGGATACCCTGAAAGGCGTACATCCGAAAAGACGAGATGGCAGATCTGTCAAATTACGTAATTAATCTTGTATGCATTATTATTAAGCCCAATCATACGTCAAGATATCTTCTTTTCATTGTGCCAAATTTTTCCCCTGTATATTCTATGCAATTTAAATTCCCTGTTTTCCAGAAAGCGGCCACCCTGTAGAATTTGGCTGCCTTTCCGTAAATGGTAGCGAGATTATAATCAATGTACAGTTGCGCATTGCTCCTGATATTGTACGCAATGCACGATTCTGAACAACTTGAAGCTTGTTGATGGTAGAGGGTGCTGCAAATCCCCATTCTGGGCTGGTATATTCCATTATGGGTCGTATGATCGTTTTGTAGGTGAGGTGTTTGCTTTTGTCATTGAGAGCGCCCTGGGACCTGAGCTTGGCTTGGATCACTTTTGCTTGATTGGCGCGCTGTGTAACCTCCTTAGCGAAAGTAAGGCCATGATCCAGCGTGACATCTAGATATTTAATATCTGGCTGCCATCTGATTGCTGGGGTACAAAGTGTAGACAACCTCCAAGATGGTGTACCCTGGGCAACGGACTGCAAGGGCAGGACGGCAGAAAGTCTACAAAAGCGGTAACCGAAATAGATCTCATATCTCTCCCACTTTTCATGATCCACAACATTTTCCAAAAGGTTCTTTTAAGAGCCAAAGCACACAGAACTCAAACTGCATTGGGCCTTGTGCTCGTGTCCTACAGCTGAACATTGAAGGTATATCCAAAGATAAATGTGAGTACCTAAGTAAATTATCCAAAGAGCATCAAATTGATCTTATTGCTCCTCAAGAAACCCACCTACTAGATGATCAGGTAGACTCTAGAGCCAGAATTTCCAGATATAAAATTGTAGGCATGCTTGGATCAGAGATTTATGGTTCTATCATGTACATTCGCCAGGAAATTTCCAACTAGTGTTAATTCTTGCAGTCGCCAAGGTAATATTGAAATCATCTCTGTCAACTTAAAGGGAACAACAGTATCTGCAGTGTATAAACCAGCACATGATCATTGGCCAGATCACCCTCTTCCAGCCATACGTCATCCAGGTGTCTACCTTGGCGATTTCAATAGTCATCACACTTCATGGGGGAATGGCAAAAATGATGAAAATGGAGAGAAGCTGTCAGAGTGGATGGACCAGATCCAGCTTCACCTATCCTATGATGCAAAAGACAAAAAATCATTCCATTACGCCAGATGGCAAAATGACACCAATCCTGATCTCTGCCTAATAACAATGGATGCTAACCATATTCCTTTACCTCACACAAGAACTTTACTATCAGGTTTTCCACGCAGCCAGCATCGTCCAACTATTTTAACCATCGGTTTAAAAGTCCCATTAATCAGAACAAAACAGAAACCCAGATGGAACTTCAAGCAAGCACAATGGATTAAGTACTCTTATGAGGTTAATTCTCATCTTCGCTAGATTCCACCTAAACTAGAGAATTATAAGCGATTTGTTGGAACAATTATTGGAGCAGCAAAACTTAGCATACCTCGTGGGTATAGAAGGGATTACATTCCTTGCTGGAATGAAGAGACTGAAGAGCTTGCTAAAGCATACGAAGAAAGTGGAGATCCTGCCTTGGGCAGTCAGATTCTTCAATCCTTGAACACTCAAAGAAGGGAACACTGGCATAGCACAACTAACGGTCTTGATTTCACTCCAGTCGCAAAGGTTGGTCACTTCTCAGAAAGCTTGGAGCAGGAACACCACTGCCGAATACTGGACCTGAACTTAATCCATCTTCTATCGCACAACACATTAAAAAGAGGTCAGAAAATGTTCCAATAGATGCCTGCCAAAAGAAAAATGTGCAAGGAAGTCTTAAAGCAATCAGCGATCAGTTGGATGATAACCCGTTCTATTCATCCCCTTTTACGAGTGCTGAACTTAATCAAGCAATTAGATCACTGAAAACTGGAAAAGCAGCTGGTCAGGATGGTATATTTCCGGAATTTATAACTCACCTAGGAAGAAATGGCAGGAAGTGGCTCAGGAATTTTTTCTCAGATATCCTAGCCAAAGGACAAATACCACCAGAATTCAAAAATCATCGCAATCCTTAAGCCTGGGAAACCAGCAGATGACCCAGCAAGTTATCGTCCGATTTCACTCCTCAGCGTTTGCTATAAACTTCTGGAACGCCTAATTTACAATAGAATTTACTGCACATTAGACAGCTGAATACCACCAGAACAGGCCGGATTCAGGGAAAAACGAAGCTGTTGTGAGCAAGTCTTAGCTCTAACATCCTTTATAGAAGCAGGATTCCAAAGAGGACTAAAAACATCTGTGGCTTTCGACTTAACTGCTGCCTATGATACAGTGTGGATTGATGGGTTAATGCTGAAGTTAAAACAAGCACTACCGTGCAGAAGACTCACTGCCCTGTTATCCACCATGTTAAGGAATTGTTATTTCAGAGTGTGCTCAGGCACGGCCGACTGAATGCGCTCATACCGGCCTAGACAATGAGACCTTTTTCATGAAATCTTGTTAGTTACTCAACTGCTCACACAGCGCTGTACACCAAGCATTGCACGACTAAGACTTATCTCTACTTGTGTAAAACGAAGTCCCCGATTCTTGGATATCACGGGTAATCTCGAGAACCACTGGATGGATTTTGATGCGGCTTTCACCATTCTGTACAGGTAATATCGAGGAAGATTTCTGTAGAAAATAATTTATTTATGATCAAAGGGAGCCAAGCAGTAACGATTTTAGATTTCAGTGAATAGGTCGAAGAAAGAACTTGACGTCCGTGAGCTTTTTAAGCTTACGCTGGACAAACCGTTAAAAATATCAATATACTATGAGTGTAAGAATTGTTCAGCATGAAAAATTGTACAAAAAAGTCCGCGTGAGCATATCTCTATCTTCGATACATCGCCCACTATAAGTGTTTTTAGTTTGGACGGGAGGGGGATTTGGCTTGCACCTCGCCATTCTTAAATTACGTCTGACAGGAATTCCTTGCACATTCATAACTGTTCCCGGGCGAAGCCGGGGCGGGTTGCTAGTGACACTATTATATTATCATTATAATTCCCACAATATCAAAATGCAAATTATATCACAAAATAAAATAGCATGCTAATAAATCTAAGAGAAATTAGACATACCTTGCACATCGTTACAGTTTAATTAGATCAGAATCACTCGGTTTTCATTAAAGTTTATGCATTTTTCTGCTGAACGGTTTGGAAGTTCGGCAACAGGAAACTAGGACTGTTATTTACTTAAAATATTCATTTTTGTATTTTTGTACTATTTGTGTTCATGATTTCATTACATTGTCAGAATTACCGACAGTAGTGGCTACGCTGGCTAAAGCGCAGCGTTAGGCCAAGGGGCCAAGCTCTCTGCTGACTCGGGTGTTCGAGCCCCACCGTCGGCCGTCCTTGAAATGATTTTCCGTGGTTTCCCATTTTTCAACACCAGGCAAATGCTGGGACGGTACCTTCTAACAGGCCACGGCCGCTTCCTTCCCAGTTTCATTCATCTTCATCCATTCCATCTCTCATCCTGACGCGCAGGTCGCCCACGGGCGTCGACTAGAAAGACCTGCACTCGGCCTCTCAGGAGGCCACACGAAAAAAAATTCAGAATTAATGCTTTAATTAGTAGGGTATACTATTCAGTGACCTATTATAAATAAAAACCGTGAGGTTTATCACCTCCCCATATTACGAAACCCGGTTGCCTAATACGAGGAAAGTGCACTTTTAAAGTTAACAATAATATCAGAGGGTATTACAACACCAAACGTGCCCATATTTGTAATATACATAGTATATCGCCTGAGGTTTACATTGGTGAGAAAACCAAAATTATTCCGTTCCTTCTCATGTCTAATGTGAGCCCTATAAAAAAACTCCCCATATTTGGCGACTTTCCCCTACCCATTTTTAGAAGATACCTTATGCACTGGACAGTTGAATCCGTGATTAATTGTATAGGTAGCTTCGTAAGTCTCAGAACTCAGGAAGTCCTTTCTAGCAGCGTTACTAGCAGCTTTCAAAGTTTCAAGGTAAGAAAGAAAATATTCCTCTAGCCAGTTTAGGCGACTGACATTTAATGAGAAAAAATGCCCTTTATCTGGATTTTTAGACTGAATATGATGATATATGATGCTTACGTCATGCATAGCGAACCATTTATTAACGTTTTTCAAAAAAAAATGGTTGCTTCTGCGTCCATGAATGTGTACGCTTCCGGGTGCATGCCTATATTTTCTTTTAGTGTACTAATGGCACCAATAACTTCTGACGAGAACACTTCCTTGGTAGTGGGTTCGATGTATTTTTTAGTGAGGTGTCTGACCGGTTTGACGATCTCACCCTTTTGCATTGTGTATAGTAATGACAAGTATTTCCCTGAAATTATTCCAGTACCATCAGTCATCTCTCGTTACAGAAACTGCGTTCTAATGTTTTTTTTTAGAATGTGACAATGATCAAAACTAGGGAATACATTCCTAGACTCGTTGTATGGGTGATTGACCATTGGTTCCAAATTCCCTCCTCCTAAATGCCTCATCATTGTAGTGTTAGTTTTGTGATTATCAGAGACAGTTATTATAATTATGAAACCGCATTGTTCAACCTCGAGAATAACGTCCAGCAGGAGTTTATGTAAGTCCCGTCCTGACAGCTGCTTCGTGAAAAAGAAGGCACACGGTATCTGATAATTTGTCGAAAGATCTCTTAGCACAAAACACAACACACGATTAGCTGCTACTTGTTCCCGGCTGTAATTTTGATCCTCTCTTTCCTTTTAATGAGACGGTGTTGGAGTAGTGTCCTTGTACCCGAAGAAGGTGCAAGGTATGTCTAATTTCTCTTAGATTTATTAGCACGCTATTTTATTTTGTGATATAATTTTAATTTTGATAATGCGGAAATTATAATAATTATAGTGTCACTAGCAACCCGCCCCGGCTTCACCCGGGAACAGTTATGAATGTGCAAGGAATTCCTGTCAGACGTAATTTAAGAATGGCGAGGTGCAAGCTAAATGCCCCTCCCGTCCAAACTAAAAACACTTATAGTGGGCGATGTATCGAAGATAGAGATATGCTCTCGCGGACTTTCTTGTAGAATTTCTCACGTTGAACAATTCTTACACTCATAATATAATGATATTTTTAACGGTTCGCCCAGCGTAAGCTTAAAAAGCGCACGGACGCCAGGCTATTTTTTCGACCTTTTCACTGAAATTGTTACTGCTTGGCTCCCTTTGGTCATAAATAAATTATTTTCTACACAAATCATGCTCGAGATCACCTTTACAGAATGGTGAAAGCAGCATCAAAATCCATCCAGTGGTTCTTGAGATTACACATTTAATATACGTACTGTACAGCTGATTCCTTATCGCGCCTATAATGGGAGGGGAGTGCGCTCTACCGGCACTGAGTAGAAACTTTCCAATTACATGTTATACATGGGTTCTGACTGGGAATGTCAAGGCCGGTATAGAGCGCAGCTCGTATTCAGTCGGCCGTGGCTCAGGTGACAAGATGAGTAAGTCGTACACCATCAAGAACGGCCTCCCTCAGGGATCTGTCTTAGCCCCATTATTGTTCAACCTATATACAAGCGATGTACCAGCAACAGTGTCCCATAAGTTCTGCTATGCTGATGACTCTGCCATAGCAATCCAAACCAAATATCTGGACGACGGGGAAAAAATCCTGACACAGGACCTGCAAAAACTTGAAAACTATTTCAAACAGTGGAGGCTTTGCCCAAACCCATCAAAAACTGAGGTCACAGCTTTTCACCTTAATAGTAGAATCTCCAAACAAGAGCTGAACATTACATTCTGCGGAAGGAGGCTGAGAAACAATCCCAACCCCAAATACCTAGGAGTAACTCTGGACCATTCTCTGACCTACAATAAACACCTTGAGAATACTGCAGGAAAACTTGAGACCAGGAACAATATCATCCGCTAACTGGCTGGCACAACATGGGGTGCCCATGCAAGTACTCTTCGTATGGCAAGCCTTGCACTAGTCTACTGTAGCCGAATATTGTGCACCGGTATGGTATAGAAGTGCTCATGTCCACAGAGTGGATACTCAGCTCAATGAGTCCTTAAGGATTATAACAGGCACATTAAGATCAACCCCTGAGCCATGGTTGCATGTCCTGGCAGGCATTCCTCCTCCACAACTGAGACGACAACAAGCAGCTGCCCGTACATGGAAAACTTACATCTGTTCTGACTTCAAGCACATTCCGGTTCACTCAGTACAGAATAATCCTCCAGCCATGCGCCTGAAATCCAGGAATCCTATTTGGAGTGAAGACATTATTAAACAGCCTAAGCCTTACAACATCAGCAAAATCTGGAAGGAAAGGTGGGGAGATTTTTCTTCACCTCACCAAATCCACTTAGATTATCCTTCCCAGCATATCCCAGGAATTAATCTACCAAGAGCTACGTGGTGCCAACTAAATCGTGCTCGAACTAGTCACGGAAGGTGCAAAGCAATGCTACACAAATGGGGTTGGCTAGAATCACCAGCTTGTGACTGTGGAGCTCAAGAACAGACCATGTACCACATCATTCGGGAGTGCCCACAGCGTAGCTTCGCAGGCGAATGGGAAGAGTTCATGAAAGCATCAGCTCCAGCGCTTTCCTGGTTGAAGAGCCTTGACGTTCATTTTTGATTGTTATGTACATATTTGTATATATTTGTAGATCACTTGTACCATAAGAAAAAAAAAAAAAAAAAAAAAAAACTGAATGCTTCATTGAAGAAATTGAGGTCCTGGACTTCAGTGTGTTTGCGTTTCATATAGGTGGAGACTAGTAGCATCTGTCTTGGGGATGTCAGAGACAGATATTGAAGGGGGAGGGAGCTATGACCCTGCCCTGCGGTACGCCGGCTTTAATCCTTCTGATGGAGGGATGGGCATCATCCACCTGGACATAGAAATTCCTGTGCTTAAGGTAGGATTGTATGACCTTTAATAGGTGGTCTGGAAACGCGTTTCAACTTGTACAACAGACCGCAGTGCCAGACTTTGTCAAATGCACGAATAATATCTAGGAAGCAAACTCCTGCAATACGATTCTCGTTAAATTGGCGCGTAATGAGCTCAAGAAGTTGGTGCACCTTAGGAAACCGAACTGCTCGTCATTAATTATATTGTCTGTATAGGTCTTCAGCCTGGCAAGGAGGGCCTGTAGTTCTGCGGAAATGTGCCATTTGCAATGGGCTTAAGGATCATTATGACCTGGGCTAATTTCCAGGCTGAAGGAAAATAGCCGAATTATAGATGGCATTGAAAAGCTTGGTAAGGCATGTGAAAGCGTTTTTGCTCAAGTTTTTGAGGAATGAGGCTGAAACGTCGACAGGACCGGGGGCCTTTCGAGTTTTCAGCTTCTTAATGTAATTGAGCAGTTCAGTAGGCGAGACAAATCTAAAGCCCTGGGGAATTCCGCCACGAAGGTCATGACGGACTTCGTCAACAAAGTCAACGTCACAAGGTTCCTGGTTAGGCTCACAGACTTTTTCGAAGGTAACCGCCAGGGCGTTAGCCTTGTCAACGTTGGTAAAGACCAGTCCACGTGTACCATGTAATGGGGGAATGCCAGTTCTTTTTCTTAGCAGATTTCTGGCCGCACTACCTCCCTTTTTATGAAGCGCACCTGCGCCTCTTTACTGCGATAACTAAAAGCTCAAGCAGTCATAACCTCCCTATGAAGGCCTCCAAAAATAAGGTATATTGGCTTTCAAGGCCAGTGAATTAAAACTCAGCAATTCTTCTAGGTTTGTGCCGTGTCTTGTGTGGGGGTTTCGCCTAGGACACCAAGCTGGCTCATCAGCAGGCTCTTGGTGTCCCTGCCTGGACCCCTACAGGAGTAGCGAACTGTGCACTACCTCCTTTTTCATGAAGTGCACCTGCGCCTTTCTACTGCGAGAACTAAAAGATCAAGCAGTCATAACCTCCCTATGAAGGCTTCCAAAAAGATGGTATATTGCCTTTCACGATCAGTGTGTCCTAGGCGAAACCCCACCCAGGACACGGCACAAACCCAGAAGATTGCTGAGATTTAATTCACTGGCCGTGAAAGCCAATATACCATTATTTTGGAAGCCTTCATAGGGAGGTAATGGCTGCTTGAGCTTTTAGTTTTCACAGCAAAGAGGCGCAGGTGAGCGTCATAGAAAGGGAGGTAGCGCACAGGTCGCTACTCCTGTGGGGGTCCGGGCGGGGACACCAAGAAGAAAAGGAAGATTGTAGTTTTACGTGACTGTTAATCACGAGATCATAAGCCACGGGACGTTTTTATGTGGAATCCGAACCACAGGACATGGCATTCAATTTGAAAATCTCACATGCATTGACCGAGACATCAAGAGCCCACTGATGAGCCAGCTTGGTGTCCTAGGCGAAATCCCACACAAGACATGGCACCAACCTAGAAAAATTGCTGAGTTGTATCACAATATCATTATTAATTTTATGTTCGACCCTGACTATTATATGTCAGAAAAATGTACTATAATGAGGCTCATTATAACACTATTTTTCATTATGAAACAGTTTCTCCCAACAATCAGAGCTCAAGAAACAGTTGTTTGACCAATTAGATTGGGATAGCATCTCACCAGCACTGAGTTCCACGGCCTTCTAATTTAAATTTCACTGCGTGGCCTAGTGTCATAGCAGGGTAATTGAGGAGGCCAGGGTCAAATACAAGGCATTCTCTGCGTCTCATGCACCCTGTTCAGTACATAAAACTGGCAAAATCTCGACAGATATTTATGAATATTTATGTTTGAACATAAAATAGTTATAATAATTATCCTTGGGAATATTCATTGCCATTTTTTGGTCCGTATTGACACGTTTTAATATAATATATTCAAATAACCTCCGTCAATCAATACAAAAAATTACACGTTATAAACACACTACTGGTGGGACATGTTTCGAACCATATTGCGGTTCTTCCTCAGCCACTTCAATACAATGATTAGATACATTACACACAAAAAACACTGGACAAGATAAAAAACATCAATCACAAAACTCAGTCACTCATGCAAAACACATTAAAATCTGATCGATTCAAACACAGTCATCATATAAAATGTCATTAAAACAATTTAGTCCATATATTCTTGTTCATTTCCGACTTGCTGTCTTGTTGTCATTTTCGACATTCTTCATTGCCGAGGTTGAGTAGGGCAAATTGTTCATGGTGCCCATGCGTATCTGCTTGTATTTGAACGGATCAGGAGAATATTCCCAAAGAGCGGTCTAAAATGAATGGAAAGATCTAAGCATTAATTAAATTCTGAAAATTTAAGGAGAGAGCAATAATATCAGCAAAATAAAGGGGATCACCTACTGCGCTAGATACGTAGATGATGTGTTTTTAATATTAATTAATATTAATAACATTACAGGAGAGCTCAACCAAATTGACGATAGCATTAAATTCACTACAACCTCGGAAATTAAACGAGCCATTAACTTTTTGGATCTGACCATCATCAGAGACACCACGAGACTGCGATACAAAATTTACAGGAAATCATCTCAGACGAATTCCACAGTCAGAAATGACTCTAACCACCCAGCTAATCACAAAAGAGCAGCGTTTAGAGCCTACATCAATAGGGCTCTTAATATACTGCTATCGGAACAGGATCTGAAAAACGAAGCAATATGTCGATTCGTTATTGTCCAAAATTAAAAACAAATCCTTTACAAAATTGCAACCTATCAAAAAATATACGCCATATATTGCAACTTTCACTTACATAAATCAGTTGACGCACAACATTACCAACGTATTAAAGAAACAGGATATAAAAATCCCATACAGCACAGCCAACACCACAAAGAGTCATTTATTCAATTCCAGCGCTGTCAACAAACAGGATAAATTTCAGAAATCAGGGATCTATAGGATTAAATGTAAAGACTGTCCCTTGGACTACGTAGGGCAAACAGGACGTAGCTTCAACATAAGATATTATGAGCATTTTAATGCAGCAAGACATAAGAAATCTTCGGCCATTAGCAACCATATGATTGAGTATAATCATACTTTTTCCAAAATCGAAAATGACCTGGAAATCCTACATTATTGCAACAAGGGAACTATGCTGAACATCTTGGAACAACTGGAAATAGACCAGGCCTTAAGAATTAACCCATCACATAATTAAAATGAAATTAACTTTCATAATAACATCTTGTACGAAACATTGACGAATTATGTTAGTGGCATCTAACGTAAAAAGCCCCCGTAGTTGCACATATCTCTTGGGTCACGCCTTCCATTCCTCACCCCTCAACACCCCTTTCCCCCAATCATCCTAAGGGCAGCAGCCTCCCCCCTCCCACCCCTACATTCCATTCTTGACCTCGCTCGCCCTGACCAGTACATCAGTTGCAACAGCTGACTACAGCTAGGAGGTCACACGTGAGCAGAAGGTAAGACTTTTCATCAGTCTCGTGATAAACCTTCATGTTGAGCAGTTTGCGGGAATTTGATACATTTCTTTTCGCTAAGGGAGGTTTTTTAGTTTTTTCAATTTAATTTTTTGACACATAGAATAGTAAGATATTCTCTCAGAGTTAAGATGTTCACCCATTTCCTTAAATTTTCAGAATTTAATTAATGCTTAGATCTTTCCATTCATTTTAGTCCGCTCTTTGGGAATATTCTCCTGATCCGTTCAAATACAAGCAGATACGCATGGGCACCATGAACAATTCGCCCATGGTGTCCACAGAATTTTCAATGTAAATTTTCCTGACCATTTTTCAACAAAATTCCTGACTCATGAAGTCATCGTAACATCGGAAAAGAGGTTTATTGAGCAAACATATATAAAAAGGAAGGAAAGGAAGCTTGTAGTTTAACGTGACCGTTAATCTTGAGATCATGAGCCACGGGACCTCCTTTTTACGTGGAATCCGAACCACAGGACATGGCATTTCACTTCGAAAATCTCACATGCATTGACCGGGAATCGAACCCGGACCGCCTTGGTGAGAGGCATACAGCTAGACCACTGAGCCACCACGCCCCCCAAACATATATATATATATATATATATTTATATATATTATATATCATGAACACATAACACCAAAAATTCACAGAATAATATCAGATGTCTGGAAAACAGAGAAAATCCCAAAAGAATGGAAGAGTGCTTTGATACACCCACTCCATAAGAAGGGAAGCAAAACTGATCCGAATAATTATAGAGGAATTTCGCTTCTTCCAGTCGCTTATAAAATTCTCTCTAAAGCTTTGCTGAATCGACTCGAGCCACAGGTGGACCACCATATTGGAGAATATCAGGCAGGTTTCAGGAAGGGAAGGTCCTGTATTGAGCAGATCTGGAACCTCAAGACCATACTGCACATCCGACGATGCAGGAACACTACAGTCACATTTGTGGATTTCAAAAAGGCTTACGATTCGGTTGACAGACAAACCTTGTTTAACAGACTAGAAGAATTAGGAGTTGACAGGAAGACGAGGGCCATCATCCAGGAAACATTATTGGGAACTACCTCAAAGGTGAAATTCATGGGAGAAATCTCTAACTCTTTTGCAATACATACTGGAGTTCGACAAGGGGATGGTTTATCACCACTCTTGTTCAACATCGTACTGGACAAAATCATCACAGAATGGGAAAAGCATGTGAAAGGTATCCAAATTGGAAAGGAGAAAGGGAAAAGAGTCACTGTGAAATGCTTGGCCTTTGCAGATGATCTGGCCATCTTAACAAACAACAAGGATGAAGCCATATTAGCGCTAGAGAAACTACATGAAATCTCCAGTAAAACGGGACTTGATATTTCCTATGAAAAAACACAGTATGAAAAAATATTTAGGAGAAGCCATCCAACCCACAGGATTGAACACAATTTCTAATGCAGATAGAATAGTAAAATTGCAGAAGGCGTACAAGCTGACATGGAATCATTATAACAAAAGAGCAGTATCTCGCAATGCAAAATTGCGCCATTATAACACAGTTGTCTTGCCTGAAGCCTTGTACGCGGCAGAAACAACCGTCATTAGAGGAATGACAAGAATTCATGATATTGAGAAACAGGAACGAAAAATTCTTAGGAAAATCCATGGCGCTGTTTTCCGTAATGGAATTTGGGTCAGGAGACCAACAAAGGAACTTTATGAAAATACAGACACCATTGTAGATAAATTTAGGAAGAGACGTCTGCAGTTCTATGGACACATATATAGGATGGATGAGAACAGACTCACTAAGAAGATTTTCAATATCGTGAATGCAAGTAAATTAAAGACCAGTTGGATTAAAGAAGTACATGAAGACATGGAATTACTTAAAATCTCTGAAGACGACATTAAGAACAGAGAACAATTTAGAAATAAAATCAGAAACACGAAAATTGTACAAGTTTCAAGGAAAGATACATCAGGGAAAAAATGGACAGAGGAAAGGAAGAAAAAGCACAGTGAACTAATGAAGAGGTTTTGGGAAGAAAAGAAGAGAGGTAAAGGAAGTGAAGCTGTGATTGGCTCAAGTTCTCACGCTCTCCTGAAGGGGAATAATCGGAAATAATAATATATTTATTTATTTTATTTGCAGCCTCCACCATCCCCATAGCTGCCCAACGCTCACCTCTTTATTCATTTAAAATACAAAATAGCCTAAATTGCAATGTGCTGGGTGATGGGGTCGACACATCCCTACGCCAACGCTAAAGAAAGCGTACAAAAGATAGGTCAACGAGGTTTTTACTATGATGTACTGTAAAAATGGAAACTTACCATAATGTCCAGTGAGTAATTGCTTTTTATCTTCAGAGATTAGTTGAACTAGTAACATCAAAATATGGTTGTAAAACACAAAATAGTGTATGGTTAATATAAAATTCCTGACTTTCTAATACTTTTCGCCATTTTTTCCTGACTCACGCCATGTTTTCATAATTTTTCCTGACTTTTCTTGACCAAAAATGTAATTCCTGACTTTTCCTGCCTGTGGACACCATGTCGCCCTACTCAACCTCGTCAACGAAGAATGACAACAAGACAGCACATCTGAAATGAACAAGAAGACATGGACTAAATTGTTTTAATGACATTTTATATGATGAGAGTGTTTGAATCGATCAGATTTTGTGTTTTGCATGAGTGACTGAGTTTTTTTTATCTTGTCCAGTGTTTTTTTTGGTGTGTAATGTATCTAATCATTGTATTGAAGTGGCTGAGGAAGAACCGTAATATGGTTCGAAACATGTCCCAACCAGTAGTGCGTTTTTAACGCGTAACTTTTGTATTGATTGACGGAGGTTATTTGAATATATTATATAATAATTATCGTCGAACATAAACAGACATATGCAACTCGCCTATAATGGTAATTAAGACACTCGTATGGAAATTATAGGCTCGTTGCATAATGTACTATAAAACACTTGCTTCCCAAAAGGGCATTGAGCAAATAATGATAAAATAACTTATCATGCTCCACCCCTCGCCTTTAGACTAAGGATATCTATGCAGGTCAGGTAACAATGGATCAAAGTAAGTCAGGTGATAAAATAAATGTCCTGCTTAGGAACATATTTATTTTATATTGCAAGAAGTCCAATGAATAACAGTAGAAAATGAAAAACAAAATCCTACAACTAATACAATGATAAGAGACTAAAAAAAGTACAAAATTAAGAACAACCACACACAAGTACTGCTGCAGCTGTGGACTTAATAACACTTATCTGTTAATATTGCAGGAATGATTGATTCAGAGGCAGTTTGCATCAATATTACTGAATCAACAGACAATATCTTAATGTGTGTGTTACAAGAGAGGGAGGACATTTTCAGCATCGACTATGAACATTATTGAACATGTTTGGTAAAAGTGTGCGCCAACCACCGGCTGAACTGTGTACGTGCGCCCTCGATCTGCGCCAGTCAAAGCCGGCTTAGCTTGCCGTGATTATCGGGGCGCACATAGATAATGACCCTGTATATGAAAGAATTTAGTGTCAAATAACAGGAAAATTATTCGCAATATTTAGTTATATGGTTTCGCAACAACATATTTATCTACCGATGTCGTTTTACAACGACCTGACAGAGAAAAACACTATAACCTTAAGAATTTTGGTACACCTTCACTGCAGAAAATATTTACAAAACCTCAGATTGAACATTTCACTGGGATGACTAAAAAGCGCACCCAGCAGCAGATGTGTACATTTTCGTTATCTACAGGTACACATCTGAGGGGGGGGGGGGGGAACTTATATACGAACTTAGACACACAGGACAAATATTCTTCACTACAGACAAGTGAAAGAAAAATACAGTACACATTTAGGAAAACAGTAACTTACCAGTGTAACTACTTCAAGTTGGTCAAAAATTCCTCACTATCAATAGTTTATAAGTTATTTCCAGATTATAGCCTACAGCTAAGTATCCATTAACTATAAATTACCTTGTGTTTGAAGGTTATATTTAGTAACAAACTTACAACCACTATCTGCCGAGTCCAGGAAGACTTGCATACCGTGCTTAAAAATGGAACACGTGAGCTTCACTCATTTCCACATTTATAAATTCCTTGGTATTGATAGTTTTGCTGCCATCAGACCTGCTAGTATTCATAGAGAAGTAGTTGTTGACAAATAAAGCTTACTCATTGTAATACATTCTAGATTGAAATCAAGGGAAAGTTTTCTCTGCCATGAGAACATCTCAAGGCTGGACAGGACGAGGAGATCATTCAACCAATAAAGAACAGGTATTGGCAGATATAAATAAAAGCATCCTCAAATGGTGCGGGTTCCACAGCAGGTGTGGTGATATTCCAAATAGGATTTAGTATGAATATGCTAAATGTGGCATGCTTATGCACACACACACACACACACACACATTAAACTTGATTCAGGAAATTATGTTCCTGAGTAGCAGTTTGTTGACTGCGAAACAAGATAGATGAACAAAATTTTGAAGGTTTTGGCACACAAAGAGAATGTAGGAGATAAGGATCCCAAAGAAGGCTTACAAGAGACTTGTGACCGGAAGAAGAACAGGAGGATGGTTCCGAATGAGAAGAGTCGATGACAGTTGGCACAGGACCCAATCCAAACACAGGTAAATTTATAACATTTTATTGGGAAGCCAGAAGTAAGATGGATTAATGGTCCATATTAGCCATAGGACGGTAGAGACAAGGGAAGAGTACCAGGAAAGAAAGAAGGAGGCAAAGAGAGTAGTGGCTGAGGAGAGAAGAAAGTGGATAGAAGAATGGACAAAGATGATGAAGGAGGATAGTGAAGGTACAAAAAAGGTACTGTATGGGATGGTAAAAAATAAGAGGCGGAAGGATCCTACAGATTATGTTAGAATGGTGAACAAAAGGGGACAAGAGATAGAAAATAGGGAAGAACTGAAGAAAATGTGGAAAGAATATTTTGAAGAACTTCTGAACCCAAATGGAAGAGATGGTGAGGAGGAAGAAATCGGGGAAGAGGAAGATGAACTGCAAACAGAAAAGGACTTAACATGGAAAGAAGTGAAAGATGCAGTGAACAAGATGAAAGGAGGGAAGGCACCGGGTGTGGATGAGTTGAGTGTGGAGATGGTGAGAGCAGCAGGAGAGGTGGGGATACAGTGGTTGTACCGAGTGATGAGGACAGCATGGAAGGAAAGGAAGATCCCAGAGGACTGGAAAAAAGGAATAATTGTCCCGATCTTCAAGAAAGGTAGTAGAACAGATTGCAGAAACTATCGGGGAATAACACTGATGAGTCATTGTGCAAAGATCTTCGAGAAAGTTTTGGAAAAGAGAATTAGGACAAGGATAGAAGGAGGGATGAGGGAAGAACAACATGGCTTCAGAGCAGGAAGGTCCACAGTGGATTTGATTTTTACTGTAAGGCAGTTACAAGAACAGCACTATGAGTATGGAACAGATCTACTGATGGCCTTCCTGGACATTGAGCAAGCATATGACAGTGTATGCAGAAACAAAGTATGGAAGTCCCTGGAGGATAGAGGAGTAGAGAAATGGACTATAAAGAGGATAAAGGAGATGTACAAGGGAAGCGTGAGCTGTGTGAAAGTGGGAGGAGAGAGATCAGACTGGTTGGAACAGAGAAACGGCCTGAAACAAGGAAGTGCACTGTCACCGTTACTTTTCATTGTGGTGATGGATGACATAATGACCCGAGTGGCACAAGTAATTGGGGAAGGAAAGATGAAAGCAATGGTGTTTGCAGATGATTTGGGGAAACAAGGAGGAGGAGGTACAGGAATAGTTGGACGTGTGGGAAGGAATAATACAAGGATATGGGATGAAATTTAGCATAAATAAGAGTGGGATGGTGATCACAACAAGGAAGAAGGAAAGAACCACAACGGGAATAACAATTGGTGGGGAACAGCTGAAGAAAGTGGAGAGTTTCAAGTATCTGGGAAGCCTGATACAAGATAATGGAAGAAACGATAGAGAAATAAATGAGCGGGGGAGGCAGGCAGAAGCATTTCGGAGGAGTGTGAGAAGCATGTTATGGAGCAAGGATGTCCCTCAGAACAGCAAAAAGATCATATATCGGACGTACTATGTCCCTATCCTGACGTATGCCTCGGAGACCTGGGTTATGAAAGGAAGGGAGAAGAGCAAAATACAGGCCAGTGAGATGAGGTTCTTGAGAAGCAGTATTGGAGCTACAAAGATGGACAGAATATGAAATGAGAGGACCAGAGAATTAATGAAGGAGGAACCATTACAGGATGGTATAGAGAAATCTAGACTTAGATGGTATGGACATGTAAAACGAATGGAGGAGAAGAGGATACCCAGGAGAGTACACGAGACGAAGTGGGAAGGTAAGAGACCGAGAGACAGGTGGCTGAAGGGGGTGGAAGAAAGCGTGAAGAAGAGAGGAGAAGACAGGACAAGGGTGGAGGCTGAGAGATGGTAGGAAGGCAGAAGACGTTGGAGAGGCTTGTGTTCCAAACAGACCCGGCCAGTGGCTGGAAACTGTGCAAGATGATGATGATGATGATGATTAGCCATAAGACATCTAAATAAATTATGTTTCTGACATAAAAAAATTAAATTGCGAGTTTTTGTTACATTAAACATAATGGATGTCTGGAAAATGGATATAGAACAGGCTGGCTACTAGAGAATAACTCTTCCTAGTTGAAGTAATGGGCTTTACATTGCATTATATTGGAACAAACATATCATCATAAGAACACACTGTCTGAAGGGCCTACACCACACATAACAGCAAGAGCAGGATATTATGTGAGAAGTCATAGTCAAGGTATAGCAATGGTTACATAAACATACTGTATATCCTTTTCTGCTCTCTGTGGCTACCTGGTAAGTTTCTGCTTTCCATCATTTTGAACTAGAATGGAGTTAAGTTCTACATCACAAATGAGAGTATGGTTTCTTTTCAGGTGTTGCTAGAAATATCCTCACAGCATAAACAAATTTACAACTTTATATTTGTTGGAGGTTGGGCATCTCCTGACAGGAAGGTAGACCACCAGTTGTGACTTTTAGCATGCATAAGGACTTGAAGGTGATCCATCAAGGTGCGTGACAAAGGCTGCGTGGGACACCAAGTCTTGAATATGTTTGTCACGCGTAAGAAATCAAATCTGGATAAACAGATGAGTGCACTCCCAACGGTTTCTTTGAACGCATGAGAACCTGAAAAAATGAAAACGTTTATTTAAGTCGGGGATAGATGAGGGAAGAAAGGAAAAACAAAACTGTTGTGTTTGCAATAACTTGTGACTACCCTTTCAACACTACATCCATTGTAACCTCTACCCTTGGCAGGCTCTACAGTACTCGCTTTACATTGCGGGCAGACCCAAAGGTTCATCGATGTGAACACACAATATCAACAAAAAAGAGCTGTTACAGGCATTGAACATGAAACTTCTGTTTAAATTTACCAGCAGTGTATAAATTGTAAATTAGCTTTACATCACAGGGAGTCTACCAAAACCAACTAACAGATTTCCCTGACAATTCCCTAATTCTTCCAGGATAAATCAGAAAATTCCCTGAGTAACAGTAGCCGCCATAATAAATATATAAAACAGAGTTTGCACTTTCAAAAAGTGCTTGAACAATTAAGTGTAGCATGACAACGTTGGAAGAGAGAAAAAAATCTATATTTTGCCAATTTCTAAATTTTTGTATACAGAAAAACTATTGTACTTGCGAGTATTGAAAGTAGATCGTCAATAGTAATGCTCTCAAAAATTATACAGTTACACATTTATATACAAATACACAGCCTACATATGTAATTTGTGTGCCCTATCTGATTTAACGTCAGTACGAACATACATCTGTATTTTGCCAGTGAGATGAGGTTCTTGAGAAGCAGTATTGGAGCTATAAAGATGGACAGAATAAGAAATGAGAGGACCAGAGAATTAATGAAGGAGGAACCATTACAGGATGGTATAGAGAAAACTGGACTTAGATGGTATGGACATGTAAAACGAATGGAGGAGAAGAGGATACACGAGACGAAGTGGAAAGTAGGATCCAGGCATCCAAAATGAAGTTTATACGAACAATGCTTCAAAGGACAAGGAGAGACAAAGTAAGAAATGAAACAAACAGGACAGAGGCTGGCATAGATATCAGTGCGACAAAATATTTGCAGAAGCAACGATTAGGATGGTATGGGCATCTTCAAAGAAGGTAGACGAGAGGACACCAAAAGCTTACTTTAACACGATTATCCCAGGAAAAAGACCAGTATGAAGACCAAAGAAGAAATGGTTGGACCAAATCAAGGATGCTCTTGAAGACAAAGTGCTAGACAGGAGAAGGACTCATGAAGACCAACTATTCATGGACAGAAAAAGATGGCGAGGACTTGGTAACAGAACCCGGGTGACTGTATGATGAGGTTGTGGAAGATGTTGCCGAGATGGCAACACATGTTGAAGAAGGGAGGGAAGGTAACATAGAAGCATTCCAAACAAAGAATAGCATGAAAGTTGTAAGACACACTCGCACAAACCAAGAAGGTAACATAGATGCATTCCAAACAAAGAATAGCATGAAAGTTAAGACACACTCGCACAAACCAACATGCATTTCGGCGACTCATCCTAATATACCATAGTCTCCCATAAGAGACGTTGCACACAGAAAAACGCAAGGTGAGTGATTCACATCTTTGCGGTTGCATTATTAAGTATTGTTCCTTACATAAGAATGTGATGCAATATACTGCAACTCCTTTTCAATATGACTTGAGATGAAACCAGGTCTACAAGAATAATAATTATATCGACTATTGACTAAAGGTCACTTTTCATTTTCTCTTAAACTTTGTCAATAAGGGTCATTTTAACGTCTCATGCCACTAGCAATCATGCATTATGATAAACTCTGTTCTGAGCATATGCAAGCTGACATATCGCATGTGAACACACTTTTCACTTCTCAGTGACATCAAGGCATTTTGCAATCTTTTACTGTGCTTAATTATCAATACTTGTGTTCATAACTGCACCAATGTAAGTCAAGCTTGATGTTCTCAAATAATTTCACGATTTTGCAATAGAGTAATTTTGATGTCTCTTCTTAACTTAATAGTCACCCAAAGTGATAAGAGCTCAAGCATTTAGTAGCAAAAGACAATTACTCACATGTTTTACAATCCAATAACAGTTTCTCAAAATGGTTGATGGTAGTTGTAACCTTTGCCAGGCTTAGAGAATCATTTGGACAACATTTGATTATATAACCTAGAACAAAGCATAACAATAAGGATTTACACAGGAACCAACCAATGAGCCACACATTTCATGTCACAAGTGAGTTATGGGAAGCTTACCTATCAGCTTGACAACAAGTGTGGCAATCTGATCACTGACAGTGCCCTGCTCCCACTCCTTAAGAATGAGTTCAAGGCCATTGTTAAGAAGGATATTCAATGTCCACTTCCATTCCTTCCGCTTGGCCAGCAGGATAATAGCAGGTGCCATGTTTGAACCACCTGAAGACAAATAGCTTAACATAGAGAACAGTTATTGAAAACAACTCACCAATTACTACTTGTAGGACAGAACAATTAAAAAGGATGAATACAAAGACAAGCAGGAGTAAGTGATCAAGGGGAAAGCAAGGACAAACACAAGCTTTTTTTTAACTACCGCCTCATCAAGAGGGCAGGCGGCAACAGTTCTTCAGTCGTTCAAAAGACGGCTGGTCATTTTGCATGGAGTGACATGTTTTTAAATACCCGTATTTTCCGAACAATAATCGACCAAATTACCGTATACAGTAAAAACCTCTCTATAACGGACACCCTTGGGACCATAAATACTGTCTGCTATAGAGAGGGTTAGAGAAAATGATTGCAATTTGGCACATGTACTTGTGCAGTATGTATACTTACATGAGAAACGTAGGGTTACGCGCGGTAAAACAGTCCAGTTTAGTTCGCATTTAAAATGTTTTCCGGCGAATAACCGTCAGTGATGGAAGGCAATTTTTCTTCCCAGCTTGAAACATTATCCTTACCAACATTGGAGGATTCTCCGCAAATTGCTCTAAATTTTATATCGTGGCGCTTTCTGAAATTCTCGAGCCAACCGTTCGAGGCTTTGAAATCTCCGATACCTAATTCTGCCGCGAAATCCAATGCTTTGGCTTGTATCATTGGTCCGGACACAAGGACATTCTGACTTGTTATTTTGCTGAACTACCCTATCACTGACTTATCAATAACAGCACCATTACCACTTTGAAACCGTCTAATTTGCAACTCATTACCATTAAGACGTCATACCTTAATTATCTCTTCTTGTTTTTTCACAATTTCTGCTGCCTGTGTCTTTCCAATCTTAAACATTTCAATACATTTCTCATGTTTGGGCTACTTTCTCTTTTAAAGTTAAACATTTACGAGTAGTCATTTCAGATGCACTCACTTGCTACTGCAACGCACAGGTCCTACAATAGATTTAAGAAGTTTCACGGTAAAACTGACCAGATAGTGAAGTATGAACTCCCTTATCCCGACCATTTCAAGTTCAAGAGAACTATGAAAGCGATACCGTCAGGCTTAGGTTTATTTTTGGAGCAGTGCAGAAGATAGGGGATGAGAAGGTCAGTGCTAACTGGCTTCCAGGAAAAAGTACATTACAACAACAGAGTGTTCATACAAGACTAATAGACCCACAGAGATTCGGTTTCTTTTCAAAACAAGTGTCCGCTAAGAATGGTTAATTATTTTAAATGCGGCCGGGGTGTCCGTGTCCATAACAGCAAGTGTCCGCATATGAGAGATTAATTACTACTAAACTTAATAGGGGTTTCGCCACCCACCTAGAAAATCGCCCGTTATGAAAGGCTTGTCTGCCTTAGAGGAGTGTCCGTTAAGAGAGGATTCACTGTATTGTAGAACTCTCTGAGACTACAGTTCGAACACCGAATGGCTGAAAAATGAATCTTAAAACGCGAATCAAGCTTTTGCTAGTGTAAGTGTAACTGCATAGCGATAGTGTGTTGTTTCATGATGAGACGTCTAAACAGATCATTATCCAGATCAGAGACGATCCAGATTACTGGCGATTGTGAAAGTCACGGGAATAGTGTCACACTCGAACGGTGCCGATCACATCCAATTGCGTACCGTACTCACGACCTTCCCCAAAGTAAGACCACGCTCCACCGAAACCGAGTAGGAACTGAGAGAATTAAGTCAACCCGCTTGTGAGTGGCACCGATACCTACTCGCCACATTCGACCATGCCCAACTGCGAACTTGCTACCTTCCACTATGCTAGACCAACGGGAATCCGTCATAAGGCCGAAAGTGGCGTCGATAATGTGCACAGCGGCATTTCTCTGCGTTTGTCCATGAGAACCAAGATCTCGTTAAACGGACGGCGAGCAGTGTGGACTGTGTAACATCGCAATATTTCAGTTTCAAGGAGGACACAAGGACAACGGAAATCTCGTCAAAGAGTAGAGAGCGGCGTCGATTGCATAAAATCGTGGTACTGTACTTCTCCGTGCCCAATTGGCGAGAACAACGGGAGTCCTGTCAATCCGTAACATCGCAATATTTCTCCGTGTCTGACCGAGAGAATGGGATCTCGTCAAACTGACCACGAACATTGTGAAACCTGTCCAACAGCCATGAGCTGTGTTGATTGTGTAACATCTCAATACAGTGCCTTCCCACATTTTTCCCAAGCCTCGACCTCGAAGCCGTAGGAACAGCAGATATCTCGTTCAAGTGATGGATGGCGCATAGGTGAAAGGCGAAGTAGCATACGGTAAGGGTTTCTATTTCTGCTGAATATCCTTCCCCATCACATTGAGGTTTGCAAAGATTGACATAAAAATATCAGCTCTGCTGAAAAACACACTGGTCTTCTCTGTGAATAAGAATGCAGGCCGAGTCCTGTCCATCACTGTCTAGCAATGAGCGCGGCATCTGTAGCCCCACGTGTAGTGGGTATGACCGGCGTGGCGGTCGGCCAGGCAAAGCAGTCGCACTCGCCGCGTTGCGTTGTGACCTCGGCTGGGCTAACCCCACCCCTTAGCGCTCTAAGAGGCGGTGGCGGGATGGTCTGCAGGCGAAATAGAAGGTCGAGTGGCAGGACTTGGGAATATTAAATGCCATTTTTGGTCCGTATTGACAAATATGATTTAAGTTAATAAACAACCTCCGTCAAATCAATACAAAGTATGTGCGTTATAACGCGCTAAGTGTGGTACATGTTTCGAACCATAGGATAGAGGTCCTTCTTCAGCCACATTATGACATAAATAACATTACACACAAACATTCAGCAAGATAAAAAACAATATCATGCATATACACAGTCACTCATAAAAACACATTAAAAATTTGATCAACTTAGACACATTAAAAAAATTTTAAAAACTTTTGAAAAGTGATATTGCCCATCTTCTTGTCCAAACATTCTTCAGTTGTTCGGACTTATTGTCATATCCTGTCCATTCAACTGAGCTAAGAAAAAGGACAATTGTGTCATGTTTTATATCGCCGTCATCTTTATCAGTACTGAATGGCGGCCACCTAATCATTCAAAACGTAAAATCAAATTACGACGAACTGATCATCCGATCTCTACCAAATTCGGTAACAACATACCTTCATATGGGACGCGTCTTCTGCCCAAACTACAAGGTCATCAGCCGTAACATTTCAAGATGGCGGTCAAGTGAATTGTGCAAGCATTATAATCTGTAACTCAAAAACCACCAGTTCCGATTATTGAGGCAAGATTATATGAGTTGTTTTAGAAGACGTGACTCTGGCATTCTCAAATGTGCCCAAAGAATCTTAGTCTTTTCTTTCGCATGGTATCATCAATGGGTTCTAGGTTGTTATAGACAATATTCATTATGATCAGTGTCCAACTCCAGCCACCCGGGTGTTGTAAACTAGCCTCTTCCACTGCTGTCGATCCTTCCACTGCTCCTGCTCCATTACTTCTGCCTCATCCAGTCCATGTTACATATGTCTTGTCGGATTTGGCCCATCCATCTCTTTTTCGGCCTTCCAACTAATCTAATACCGGGAAGGTTCTACACCATCTCCCTCTTTGCAGCTCTATCCAGTTCCATCCTGATGGCTGTATTAGTGTGTGTTATCAGTTTTTAATTCAAGTAAGGACTGCAGACTATACAGTCATTTCAAGTAGTTCCTACTTTCGCTACCAAATGCTACCATCGCAACAAGAGCCTCGTGACGAACGTTGGAACTTGAGAGCATTAAGCAAACCTAACCTACAAATTAAGTTATGCTTCACACAAGTTTAGTTAGTGGAAGGTTCCTTTATGTGCCATAAATCTATGACATGGGCCCGCCGGCTTTACTTCCCCTCCGAAGGAAGGCATACTATGGGATTTTTAACGCTCTTAAAAAATTTGACGACTTCGGACAGGTTTGAACCGGCGACCTTGGGCATCGAAGCTCAGCATGCTACCAACTATGCCACTGAAGCCACCATTTAAGTCTATCACAGCAATAGTAGCTACACTTTCATAGATTAGTTGTGGAAGAAAGACTTTTGTTTGTAAGTTTTGCAACCTTAAAATAAATAGTTCCTTTTTCAAATGCTTAATATTTATCAGTAAAAGTTACCACACTTACAAAGTTTTGTGAGGGCAGAGACTGGCTGGGGGCTTGGTAGTGGTTTATGGAGATTATAGATTTGGATCTGAAGATGCTCGCTTGACGAGAGAAACTTGTCATCCCTTAGTCTTCTTCTTCAATAGTCCTCAATAACAATAATGGTTATTTTTTCACATATTCCAGTAATTGTGTGTTGAGCGACTGAAAGCATTACCAATGGCGTCCTCTCCCAACTGAATGACATAGGCCTACTAGTGCCGCCAACGTTACTTCCGACTTGACAGTTCACCGGCTGGCGATACAGTGTCGCCAGTCCACTAACGCGAATCAGCTGACGTACATGAATATAGCCGTAAAATTAACAAAACACTCGTAATGTGAACAGACATGTTTACACACAACATCATACTCGTGAATAAGTACATAGTAGCAGAAATTACACGTATACTGCGGTTAACAGAATATTTCTGATAATGAAGCAGAAACAAATTGTAACAAATAAATCACTCACCATGACTGTCTCGCGTCCGGAGTCGGGAGAAAATGTATTATAAAACCTATAAAGGGAACACACTACTCACTATTGCCGTCTGACCCCACTCAATGAGCACATTCTTTCTTGCTGCCATTGTTGGAGCTTTGTCGTGAAGGACACTATGATACGGGGCATTGTCCATAACAATTGTGCTCGCACATTACTAATCATTTCCCGGGTTCAACTCCTTAGTGGAGTCCCTTGTCCTAAGGCCTTTCCTCTCTTGGCGCTTGGCTTCCTTGTGCTAGACCCCGGCATGACACTATCACGCACACGCCCGGCAGAAACCTAAGGCTAACCTACAACTCCACGTAATTATACTACACTATGTCAAACGACAAACAAATACTAAGCTATTAAATAGACTAGATAAATATACGACAAATACGAGAATACACAAAGACCGCCAATGAAACTAACCGAGCACAATGCAAACAGCTGATGGACGCAAGATGTTAGCTGGCAACATCGTCAACGAAACTCGATTTATCTCGATATATCAATTTGAATGGCTGCCTGTGATTGGCTGGTTAGAGTGTAGCTGTGACATAGCACTGAAACTTCAAGTCGGAAGTAAGGATGGCTTTAGTATAGTGCAAATCGGCAAAAGGGCTCTACGAGGGCTTTTGGAGAAAAATCAAATGTTTGATTGTTGCCTCTATAGATGGACATTTTGACAATGGGGCTGGGGAACGGTGAGCAATTAGCCTCTGTAGACATTGCAACTTACTATAGTGAGCTGCCAAGTAGGTAAACCATATACCGTATTTGCTCGCATATAACTCACACTTTTCTGACCGAAAATATGTGTAAAATTCTTTGGTGCGAAATATATGCGGTGATTTGTCAGGGAAATACCTTATTCCCCCCCCCAAAAAAAACGTAAGATTTGCATTACTGAATTAAGATGACAGGAATTGTCAACAGCCGTCGTTGCTGCCAATCTCCGAGCTAATACCGCGTGCATCATCCTAATTTCTGTCCAATGCATTTGTGATGCCAGTCTCCAAGAAGCTCTTAATAACATCTGTCAACACCATAACCCATACCCCTACATCCAATCATGCAAGAGTTCAACTGACGGCCTTCTTTACTTTGTCTTCTCTCGTCAGCTTATCGTGGTTCACAATACCAGATCTCGACGGGTTCTAACCTAACAATTACTTATTATTAGTGTGTGGAGCGCCAACAAAACAGCTGACGATCACACCCTGTATTGCAGTTTTACTGCGTCGTCACATTTGAAAACACCGTATGTGTTTGGTTATTGGTTTCTAGCGTGTCTTTCTGTTGACTAGTAGCGAATATCAAATTCATTCACAATGAATTCTTGACCAGCAGCTCTATTACCATCGTGGTCTGCGTGTTTGATCACTTTGAGTTTAAATCCAGCTGTATAACTTCCTCATTTTTACATAACTAAAAGATCGATTTCCACAACAAAACAGTCACACTTAACTGAGAAACAAAAATGGAACGTGAAGGCCTACTTGTCGACAATGCAACTGACGGACAACAAACACCGTGTAAGAAAGGAAAGCACCGCCGCAAAAACGAACAATAACATCGCAGGCAAGACGTGTTTTAAAATTACTACGATCATCTTTATGATGGAGTCAGAAATTAATGTGAGATATATGCGAGGAATACTTTTTCCTGCAATTTCCAATTTAAAAATGGGGTGCGAGATATATTCGAGCAAACACGGTATTAATACTGAACGGACCATGCATGGATAGGCTGTCCCTAGAGCTCCTTAACCATTCCTACGGACGAACATGATTTCGGGAAATTAATGATAAATTAACGAGAGGAACAATGTTTGGTAGGGGGAGAACATACCTTTTAACTTGTCCAATAAGGAGCGAGCGTACATTTCCGGTGTGCCAATCTCGTGGCTGTAGCCGAACACTCTGACGAGCATATCCTTGAGGCCCGACACCTTAGGCATAGGGTTACTATTGTAGTTACCACGATGTTGGAGCAGTAAGTACACCAGACAGTTAACTAAAGGGATATCTGAAATGAAACATCAAGGAAACATATATGCACGGTATTTCTTTGACATAACTCAAAATTCAATTGCTTTCTTTCCACATTTCAATGGTAGTACTATATGTTTCAGTCTAAAGGCCTTCCTCAGCTACACTGTCTTAAACATAAAACTATATTAAAAGATAAGAAACATTGTCATTCACACTTTTTCTTTACAATAAATTAAAAATCACACTTTGCTGGAATCTTATCCCACGTCTAAATTAAATCGTCCAATTACATTCTACAATGTTTACGATAAAAATGTTCATAACACGAAAGAAAAAAACAAGTTATCGTATTCCTTTCGATGTCACAATTGCAAGAAATAGTCAAGCATCACAACAAGATTGGGTTCCATTCATGGAATCAATCAATAAGATCAACACGGATTAAAACAAATCGGACCTTGTAACCCATTTTTAGGGGTGGTGAGGTTATTGGGGTCGTTTCTGCTGCTGTTCACACTAGAGAATCCCTAACAGACAATCCTACTCCTTTATTTTCTGCAGTGCTGCACCATAATCTCTCCCTGTAACTTGAACTGTCCACTATTCTTCCAACATATGATCAAGCTTATTTCTTTTCATTTCAAACATAACATCATCACTTTTATTCTAACCAAATCTCTCTGAAAAAACTATAACATCTTATCTCCCTTATTTTTCCATCACATAAAACAATCAATCCCTGGTGAATCACAACTCTGGCTTGGACACACTTCCTTTACATCTGATACCCTGATTATATTTGCCTCTGATACAATTTTAATATCTTCATATATTCCTATCTTTCAAAGCCAGCCTAACTCCTACATTACAAAGCTTTCTACCTCTATTGTTGGTTAGATCACAGTATAGTAATCATATACAGTATGGACACATCAGGTCTTTACCATGTAATTTGTTCGTCATGGTTTTGAAACGGCCGTCACACGAAGCACCGCACGCACGCATGACGGAGACGGTTCACCATGTATCCGTGAGAGAGCAGTCTACCCATATTCATTATTGGGTGCGGCCTGTTGATTTTGTCTGAAGAAAACATTGCTTGTACTCATTAAAAACAACTCAGAAATATAATTTTGCATTTTAACCAATAGCAGAAATGTGGGAAACCAACATCTGTGCAGTAATTTTTTGCGCAGTTCTTATCACACCGGACATACCAGCATTCCGGTTTCTTCAGGCATTGGAGCAGTAAATACAAATATCAAACGTTACACTGAATGGTTAATACCCATGAAATATCAGTCTCTCAAACACCTATCCATTAATTCACAAAACAAAAACCACATTTTCCCCCCACTTTTCAATATATCGTGTTACTTGAATCATTTAAAACATATTATAACCTTTCATCGTTACGATGCAATCAAAACTGAAGGCATGTGGTGTTAAACATTAAATTACACACTTCTTAGAATTAAAACTCAGTAATATTAACACTTTCTATTTTCTTGTTATTCATTTTCTTAAAATACGGTATCTGATTATAAAGAGAGCTAGAGTGTTGAAATAGAGTTAAATAAATGACATAAAATATACATTCACCACCCAGCTGAGGTGAATTGGTCCTGTCCCTTATCAATTGTTTTTTTGAAAATCCGTTCTTCCGGTTTTGGCAAAGTGTCCATACTGTAATGATATCTATACTGAGGTTAGATGTCCATGGAAGTCTCCAACATAGGGCACTACATAGAATTTTCAGCCCATGCACTTGCAACCTTAATGTGATGACTTGTACAGTAATCAAATAGCTTCCTTTATTTACGCCCACATTGGAGCACTAAAATCCAACCTTGTACAACAAAGTCTTCAGAAAACAAATAAATTCAACTTTTAACACTTGACAACTTCTTTCTCTCCCAAAACTCCTAAATCCTGGATGATCATTCTTTTACAGATATAACATATTGCTTATGCTGTAAAATTTTGAGTTTTAGTCTCGTGTATTCTCTTCTCTATGTTCAATTTGATGCTTAGTAATTTTCAATTCATCTAAATCCATTTGTATTTCTTTAAACTTGGTGGTTGATGAAATACGTGCCAAGTTGAAGCGAGTATGGAGAAATATAACCTACAGGCTCCAAAGGAGAAAGGCAAGGCTGAAGACAGGGAACTAGTCTCTATGACGCAACCAAATAGCGACTCACAACACCCGCCTGATTCAGCGGCTTTTTAATGCACCCAGGCCTGGAAATCCAATTAGAAGATCTTCTATGGGGAATCGGAAACAGTTGAACTTCACATTATTTATTTCACAAATCTTTATTTCATGTAACGTATGTTCTTATAAAGGTAATTTATCTTTGATATTTATGTACAGACTGAGGAAGAAGGAGTTAACCTTCAAAACATGTACCTGTGAGTAGGTTCAATATAAGTATTGAAAAGGCAGAATCCCTTTATTTTCTTTCTAATATACAAGAGAATCATGGCTGAATAAGAGATGTGAAGAAATAGAGAGGCTGGAAAAAGAGGGAAAATACGAAATGATGTATCGAGCGACTAAGGAGCTGGTGTTTGATGGTACGTTACTAAGTGAACCTCACGATGTTCAGAAAAGATGGCAAGAATATATAGGGAATCTTTACGAGTCTGACAAAAGACAACATGACCTTGAAGACGAGGTAAGAGTACTGGAAGACGGAAAAGGATTTTGTATTTTGGAAAGCAAGGTGGATGGGGCATTGAGGAATATGAAAAATCACAAGGCAAGTGGAATTGATGGATTACCTGCAGAGATGTTAAAGAGTATTGGAGGAATAGGTGTGAAGGAGATAACATATCTCTGTAATGAAATATACAACAAACGTGAATGGCCAGACGACTTTCTCTCCACAATCATGATACCAAAGAAGAAGAATTCCGAGAAATGCGATGACTACCTAGTCTTACCATAAATACTGTCCCAACTTTTGAGGGTGGCTGTACTTCCGCCCGAACGAAGGAGCGGCTTCAAAACCGGTATTGTGAGGCATGAGTCGTTCATTGAGCTGCAGAAGTGTACAGTTGTCAGTTTGAAGTTTTCAAGATGGAATGGGGGGAGTATGAGAATCGTGTGGCCGTGATATTGTTACACAAGTTAGCGCAATCACCAGGGAAGATTTTCAAAACCCTCCAGAAGTTGAAAATTAGTAAGAAATTTGTTTACCGCACTATAAATCGATTTGTTGAGGCTGGAACTGTGAGAGATCGCCCGCGGCAAGGAAAACCACGCACAGTACGAACGCTAGAACTTATCAAAGCAGTGGCGGCTCGTGTGCGACGAAATCCGGTTAAGGAAACAGTCAGTGATGGCTCGTGAGTTACAGATATCAAAAATGTATGTCTCGCACGTTAAGCATTGACTTGGGACTCAGTGCTTACAAACGACGCAAAGGACATCTCCTGACAAATGAACTGAAGCGCCAGAGGCTCCTAAAATCAAAGCGCTTACTTAAGTGTTACGCAGCTAATGGTCATCGTCGAATCCTGTTTACGGATGAAAAGATTTTCAGTGTTGAGGAGACTTTCAATGCCCAAAACGACAGGGTATATGCCCATTCCTCTAGAGAAGCTGGTGAAAAGGCACCAAGGATCCAGAGGGGTCATCATCCGTCATCAGTTAAGGTGCGGTGGGGTGTGAGCTTCGAGGGCACAATGGAGCTCCATTTCTGTGAAAAGGGAGTCAAAACTTCAGCTTAAGTGTACCAGGAGACAGTGCTTGAGGGACTGGTCAAGAATCTCAGCAACACCCTCTTCCATGGACGGAACTGGAGCTTCCTGCAGGACTCAGCCCCAGCGCACAACGCACGGACAACCCAGCACTGGTTGGAGGCAAATGTTCCTGATTTCATTTCCACTTCAGATTGGCCGTCTGCAAGTCTAGATTTAACCCCTTAGGACTACAAATTGTGATCCAAGCTTCAGGAGATGGCTTGCAAGAAAAGACATTCCAATATTGAAAGCTTAAGGCAGTCTCTTCGGAAGGCAGTTGCAGATTTTCCAGTTGATGTGTTGCGTAATTCCATTGATGAGTGACCACAAAGACTTGAGGACTGTGTGCGTGCAAATGGTGGCCATTTTGAATAATTATTTGTGGTTATGGTTCATAATGCATCTATGTAACACTTGTTATTAGGATATTAAAATATCTCTAACCATTTTGTTTCAATTTACTTAAACGTTTGGGACAGTATTTATGGTAAGACTAGGTACAGGACAATTAACCTAATATCCAATGCAGCCAAAGAATTACTTAGAATAATGGCTTGAAGACTGTATGGAAAGTTAGACACATAGAATTACTTAGAATAATGGCTTGAAGACTGTATGGAAAGTTAGACATATATTGCGGAAGAACAGTATGGGACAAGAGATGCAATTAGAACTATAGGTGAACGATACATAGAGAAGGGAAGGGAAGTTCATGCTGTCTTGATTGATTCAGAAAAGGCTTTTGACAAAGTACAATGCAAGAAGCTGATGGTCATATTAATGAGGAAGGATTGGAAGGACAGAAGACTGATCAAGAGACTGTACTCACAACAGGTCAGAATAGAGATAGGAAATGAGATGACACAGGAAAGTAGAATAGGAAGGGGTGTTCGACAAGGATGTTGTCTATCTCCCATACTATTCAACATTTACCTGGAAGATATTGTTGGGAAATGTCTGGATGGAAGAAGAGGAGTGCACATTGGTGGCAGGAGAATAGAGCATATTCGATTTGCAGATGACATGGTGTTGCTAGCAGAGCATGAAAGGATACTGAATGGAATGATAGCAGATCTGAATGCAACCTGTGAGCAATATGGAATGCGCATTAATAAGAGCAAGACAAACAGTATGGTGATAAGCGCAAGAAGGAACAAAGTAATAAACATCAGGATAGGCCAGAACGATATTGAACAAGTGTCAGTTTTTAAATATCTAGGAAGCATACTAACGGATTATATGAGAAGCAGTAAAGAGGTAAGAACTCGCATTGCCGTCGCTAAAGAAGCCTTGGACTTGAGGTTAAGGAAGGGGCTGGCAAAATGCTTTGTTTGGAGTGTGGCGCTATACGGAGCCGAGACCTGGACGCCAAAGAAGGATGATGCAAGAAGACTAGAAGCGTTTGAAATGTGGTTATGGAGGAGGATGGAAAGGGTCCGGAATGAGGAGGTATTGGAGCAAATTGGAGAGGCTGTTACATACAATCCATACAAGGAAGAGGAACTGGCTTGGGCACTGGCTGCGAAGACAGTGTTTGCTGAGGGATGCTCTTAAAAGGATCAGTAAACGGAAAGAGAGGAAGAGGGCGGAGAAGGTACCAGCTGATGGACAGTGTCAAGATAGCAGGAAATTACCACCAAACAAAGAGAACGGCTGAAGACAGGACTGCATGGAGAGCTGCTGTGTGTAGACCTGCCTACGGGCAGAACGCGTTATATATAAACCATGTGTTTTTGTTTTACTGTTCCGAAAGAAATCAAAAAGTTGTTTTAGGAGTCTAGTATGCAGTAAACAGGAAATGTGTCCAAAAAATGCAACCCTTCATTTTCGCATCGTATCAATGATCGACTCACTTTCCTGAATTAGGCAAAAGCCTCCAATGGCCATCAATTTGGTGTCTCTTATCAATAATAATTGTCCGAAGAATTCTTCTATCAACCCTCTGTTGTTGGGCGTTAAGTTTAAATAATGTTTCACTTGCATAAGTTGCTTCTGGCTTAATGACATAGTAATAATGTCTTTAGCAGTAACGAGAGACCTCTTTTTGTCAAGCACAGTAGATCAAGTAATTTGTTGAGCACGCCACAATTCTAATGTTCTACTGTCTATTGAAGCTCTTTCATTGGCATTTCAGGTTAATATTTCTCACCAAGATATTTGAACTTGTCTGCAAGAATTCACAGGTGTAATTATGCCTGTATTCTACACATACTTCCGAGGTACTGAAAGTGAGCAACAGATTCTAGTCTCTTTATGGTAATTTCAACAGTCTTGGCCTGACCGATCTTCAGGTTAAATTCTTTAAATTTATTGTCCCAAGCAGTCAGTCTCTTCTGTACTTCCACGTCTGTTTCCCCTCATTATACCACATCATCTGAAAATACCAGAGCTCCTGTTTTATTTGCAGATTCCTTAATAGGAATTCCGTCTGTGACAATGACGAACAAGAATGGCGACAAGGCACTTCACTGCTGGACCCTCCCCCCTCTTCGTAGCAATCCATTCCTTATTGGACACAATCCGATATAGCATCCTTATTCTGTCAATCAGGTACTTGGGCACTTTGAGATCTTGTTAAGAGGAACACTATCGTAGGCCTTTCCAATGTTCAAAAGCTCCATCATGAGCTTCTTTCCACGTTCCCAGTACTTCTCAGCCAAAATCCTTATAGCAAAAACGAGAGCCACAGTACTTCGGCCTTTGCTGAAACCAGGGTTGAACTATCTTCCTCAGTCTGTTTTCTATAATATTTTTCCATGAGCTTTTGGGTGTGTGATAACAGATAATACCTCTGTAGCTTCCACACTACTTTTGGTTTCTCCTTTCAAAAAGCGGAATGATTCCTTCCCCATAACAAAATTCAAAGACGATTAAGTAGAACAATTTTTAGAACGCAATATTATTAATTAATGCACAGCACAAGTTAATTACAAGTTATTTAAAAAGGCAAAATTATTTTTTAAGACAAACTACTGTACATAATATAAAAAGATGTTGGAATCTTTCAAAATTCACGGTTCTACTCAAGAGTGACTTTGATGCACGAATTTCTCTGACAAGCTGAAGAATTCTAAGAGTTACCGCCTTGCTCAGAGCTAGCACCTAGCTGATTTCTTTGTTTGTTTTTAATCAATAAAATGAAAGAAAAATTACATGCAAAATTCTCGGCCCATTAAGAACTACCGAGTTTTGGAAATGAAGAAGTAACGAAGAAACATATCGGAACATTGAAAACATAACGGAGACAATAAGGAAGAGGCGATTGTTATTTTTCGGACATTTATATAGAATGAATGACAGCAGGTTAACCATACAGATTTCTAAATATCTTTGGAAAAAGAAATCGACAACAGCCTGGTTTCAAGATGTAAAGAAAGATTTAGAAAGAAACAATGTAAGAGAAGAAGATGCACTAGAGAGAATTTTTTTTCAAAAAAAAGGTATTGGAAATGGAAGGACTCCAAGAAAGGCAATATAAGAAAACAGGCTCAAAATGGTCAGAAGAGAGAAAGAAGACACACAGCGAAAAGATGAAGGAGCACTGGAGGAAGAAGAAGAAAGAACAACAAAGGACTAAACATGGAAATTGGTTCTTGGTCCTCAGAAGACCCTAACGGACAAGAATCCCTGCTGCCTGTCCGGAAAGTTCCTTTGGCATGTTTAAACTTGAAAATTATTTTGCATCAAATTCTAATAATAATAATTTGAAAGATATTTCGATGATGATGGTGATAATTGTTGTTTTAAGGGGCCTAACATCTAGGTTATCGGCCCCTAAAGATATTTCAACTACACAGCTGATAGTCATTGCCACAGATGCTTGCCACGGTGGGTGAGTGGTTATCGTGTCGGACTACCAGGTTCCCTCCCGGCCATGGTAAGTGATTTTTGAAAGGCAACAAAAATTGAAGCACACGCATGTCATACGTTGTTGGGATGTGAAAGAACCCATTTGAATTCAGTAGGCCGTGTTCACAATGGCAAAATTAATCTCGGGATTTTCCGCCAACACAAAAGTTCCTCATTTCTCTACTAGAAAGCGCTATAGTATCAAGGAGCTTAGATATCTAACTGCCTTGACTTGCATAGCGTTTTGGTCATCCAAGCAAATCTAATTATTAATCTCATGTATTTTTATTTTTTCAGGTTTAGGGAAACATCCAAACTCTAGAACCGGCAATGTGAAATTCTGTACCAGCAGCCACTTTGTGTGAAGTGGATTCTTATTTACAACCTATTGTGAACAATGTTGCATATCGTTGAAAACTAACAAACCACAGATTCAGATGGTAATGTTAACTTATCTTTGAAGGTTGGTAAAAATAAATGGTGGAATTATTATTTCATAAGCAATATCGAAATTCTAACAAACTAAAATACGAGAGGAGACATGAAATACAAAATCCAAGATATAAGAAATGATGCACATACTATATCATCGCGCCAGGAGATGGCAGTTCAACAAGCTGCGATGGGGTAAAGGGGGTCTTGCAGTACGCATGCGCGGCCCGCCTATTCCAAATCTAAATATATCGGCTGGCAGTCAATTGCTGCTACTTCCTGCAGGATAATTTGTTATCGGGCTTCACATTTGTATTGTTACCTTCCTTCCTACTGTCAATTTTCATACAAGTCTTTGTATTTACTTTTAACAGTGTGGCAGAATCAGGTACAGTAATGGAAACAATGACCAACTTGATGTTTTTGGAATGTGCGATACGCAGTGAGCGGAAGACAACTGCAGTTCAGACCCGACTGCCATCTTCTGATGCGATATCAGTATGTGTGAAAGTCTCAATTCTATGCAATAATATGTGTGATTGATAACAAAAAATATAATTTCCAAGAGCCATTTTAGGCCTATAACCCAAGTGTGTGAACGAACTTACGTTATTGTAAATGTTATTACAGCTGTCATGCTACATACAAGCCAACTGAAACGAAACTATTGTAGATGGAAACTATAACAACAAAGGTGCACTTTCAACTCCCCAATACATATAATTACATCCTCAAAATAAGACCGGTAGCGATAACATATACAGCACCATTACACGATATGTTTTGGTTCGCATGGCAGCGAGTCTCTCATTTGTTTCCAAGGAAACTTAAACAAGGAGATTGTTTCTATGGATGAAAATGAGTAAGAAGCTTCGGTAAACTTCCAGGAACACAAGACAAGGTATGTCACGCCATCTAACAGCGGAACAGAGCTACGAAATGAAAAAGCGTTGAAAAATCGACTCAGCCGCTACAGAAATGGGCAAACCGTCGATCCATTGATGCTTGCTAGTTCTAGGGTTCAAATTGGGTACACTCGACTGAAAAGTATTAGTTTCGAACCAGTGGTCTATAGAATTAAACACTGCGTAGCTGTTAAATTGGTGGAGGATCAATTCAATTTGTGAGTTTTCCCTCCATGGCGCGTGCCAGTTTGTTAGCTTACCTTGTCCGACCTCAGCTATGGGTATTGCTTCTGGTAGCACAGAGAGAGCAGAAAAGATTACAGCATGTGCTTTGTTTTTCAAGCTGTAGAGGGCCATGATACAGAAGCTCTGTACTCGTGATGTGTCCCCTAGAATTTTGCACAGGGATGTGTAAATTAAAGTCATCTTGATGGCCTCTTCCATCTGTAAAAATGAAAACAAAATAAGTGTAAGCAATACTTAACAGGGTGCGACATCTATAGCTGGAAGAAGCGGAGAAGAATATTCATTAGTGAGCCTGAAATATAGCAGGATTAACAAGGATGGAGAAAAGAAGAGTCAGTGGTTGAGCATTTGAAATTCCTAATTTTGCAAAGGTTTCAAATTTTACTGGAATACAGTGGAAGGCTCCATTTGGGAATTTTGATAAAGATTAAAGTGCTCAGTTATTTGTTGAAATGTATGAGATGTGATAAAGCCTGTGGTCGAGTCGGTTGTGCGCCATGAATCATGTTCACTTGAAGATGAAATACATGCCATCACCAACACATGATCATCCAGACTACAAACACTAACCCGTGTGTATAAAATACGACAAAGATGCGACTTGAATTTATCAGCTTTAGTTTTTATTTCTATCATCTTCAAGCTCAGTGTCATAATCATCTTCCATTATCATGCGAGTCATAAAAAGTTTTTCAGTTTCGTAATTTTTAAAATAATTTTTAATAATGTTATTATTAATTTAACAACATACACTGGCATGTATGAACTTACAGTACATACACCAAGATTTTTCTGAACCGGCTGAAGATGGCTCGATAGAAGAGCTGAAACATGACCCGGAAGAGGTAAGTTGCCTCAAAACAAAGTAAATTGTCTTGAAGAGTGGACAACAGATTGCATTGAAATTTTGTAGGATTGTACTCATATTTTCAGTGAGACAGCTCCAGGAACACCACTACGAATTTGGAGAGGATCTGTTGATGGCCTTTCTGGACATCGAAAAGGACTATGATAGTGTGTATAGGGAGAAGGTTTGGGAAGAAATGGAAAACATGGGAGTGGAAAACTGGTTCAGACAAATGAGTGGCCTGAAACAGGGTAGTGCACTGTCACCCCTTCTCTTTATTGTGATTATGGATGAGGTAATGACACCGGATAGCAGGAAAGATAGGAGAAGATAAGATGAAAGCAATGGTATTTGCAGATGATCTCATGGTCTGGGGAAACAAGGAGGAGGAAATTCAGGAGCAACTGAAGGCTTGGGAAGAAACAGTGGGAGAGTACAGATGGAAGTTCAATATTAATAAATGTGAGATCCTGTTAACGACCAGGAAAAGGGACAGACCAATGAGTGGGATAACACTTGGAGGTGGACAGCTGGAAAAGGTGGATCAAGTACCGTATTTACTCGAATACGACCCGCCCCCGAATAAGACCCGCACCCTGATTTTGAAGAACAAAATTAAAAAAAAAAGAATTTTTACTCAAAATTATTTACTATCTTAACTAAATAAACAGAATAGCATTTATCCAAAATAGTTTCCAACAGTTTTGAAGTCGTCCTAAAATAACACACATCAAACGATTAAAGATACAAATAAAAGTACACAAACACTTCATTCATCGTCATCAGAAGTACCAACTCCGGAACTTTTATCACCATCACTTTCCCACTAAATGTCGTCATCACAGCCATCCATAGCATTCGAAATACTACATTTCTTGAAGCTCTTCCGTATGAGATCTCCAGAGATACGATTCCATGCCGTCAAAATCCACGAACACAGCAGCTGAACTTTCGGGCGCTGAATACGACCAGTTGGAGTCGGTGCGTGCATACCATCCGCTCCGTACATAGCTGTTTCAAGGCTGCTTTGAACGGGCGGTTCACGCAGCATAGACGTCATCCCGCCCAATCACGAATACATGACTCGTCAATATCATATTTCCTACCGGGCACGATTTCCAATAACTTCAGCTTCCCTCGCAACTTTCAATTTCTCACTCACAGTAAATGACCGCAAACGTTTCGTAGCATTCATGTTTACACTCGGAGAACGTGCGTGTGACTATGACGTGCGTGCTTACGGTAAAACAAAGTTATAGCCGGAAGAAGGCTAGCACCATCTAGCGGATACTCGCAACACCCACTATCGCGCGCGGCGGGCAATTTAAATCTTTCAAATTTGGATGACTCAAATAAGACCCGCACCCCAATTTTTCACGTCCGAATTTGTTTAAAAATGTGCGGGTGGTATTCGAGTATATACGGTACTTGGGAAGTATAGTGGAGGAAAATGGGAGAAGTGACAAAGAGTTTACAGAACGTGACAGACAGGCAGAAGCATTTCTGAGAAGCATTAGGAGCTTAGTGTGGAATACAGATGCTACTATATACCAATACTGACCTATGCATCAGAAACGTGGATAATGAAGAAAAGAGACATAAGCAGAATACAGGCAAGTGAAATGAAGTTCCTGCGAAGTGGAATCGGAGTAACGAGAAGAGACAGGGTGAGGAATGAAAAGGTCTTGGGGAGCCCTTGCAAGGTAGGATTGAGACATCAAGAATGAGGTGGTATGGACACTTAAAGAGAATGGAAGAGAAGAAGATTCCCAAGAGGATACATAGATGCAGAAGAAACGACCAAGGGGAAGACCACGAGATAGATGGCTGAAAGGAGTGGAGGATTGAGTCAAGAAGAGAGGCGAGGACTGGACCAGAGTGACAGCAGAGAGGTGGTGGGAAGAAAGGACTAAGTGGCGAGGCTTATGTTCCAAACAGACCCAGCCTAGGGCTGGAAACGGTACAAGATGATGATGGTGATGTAGTCCACACCCCAAGGAAGGCTTTTGGCATCATAAATTTTAGATAGTTCTCTCCATTCCCTTTATTTAGGCCCTTTGGCACAAATACCGCATTTCCATGCCCCAAAAACTTTATAATTTTATTTATGGGCGTCATCACGGGAATGGGGACTTATAGCATTTGTGAGGATTCATTATTTTACAGTATGAGCGGAAAAAATATAATTTTCCTTGCTTCTATGCATACTTTATTTGATTTTTTCTGTTTTGCCGACAGAATCCATACCATCCAATGACAAGTTGAAGACTGGAATAACCGCCTCTCCCAGTATGGCATATGTCTGAATGTGAAAAAGACAGAGTATCTGGAGTTAAACCCAAGCGACGGTACCATTCAAGTCGCTGGACAAAATCTAGTCAAGACTGAATGCTTCAGGTACCTTGGATCTCGTCTACAGAGTGATGGCAACTTCAATGATGAAGTAAGGGCCACGGTAAACGCAACCTGGTTGCGGTGGAAGGAGGTCTCAAATCCAAGATATATCGGACAGTTGCGCTGAATGGAGTTGAATGTCGACCACCCGACAAAATTTCAGAATGTCACCTACACGCCATGGAACTGAGAATGCTCCGTTGGACAATGGGCATCTCCCTTATTGACCCTGTCAGAAACGACACGATTCGGGAGCAAAAGGGTGTTGCCCCAATTGTGGACAAGATGAGAGAGAAACGGCTCCGATGGTATGGCCATGCCCTGCGTGCAGCGCCTGACACTGTTACGAACTCTGTCCTTCATTTTGAGGTTGAAGGCCTAAGCCCCAGAGGACGACCGAAGCAGCGTTGGCAAGACACAATAAATGGTGACTTAAAAATTACTGGCCTTAATCCAGCTGATGCACGAAACCGGACAATATGGAGGTCAATGACTTAAAAAGCGGACCCTGCACCAGCGGCTCAATGCTAGGAAGAAGAAGGAGACAGAATGAAAGAAGAATGGGACCTCATGATATGGCGTTGCCATGGTAACATTCATAAATTTCGCAGACCAGGAATAGTTTTCTGGCAATATCTCGAAAACCGTTCGTTTTAGGGCGTTAAAACGTGGGGTTCGTCAACATTGCTCCTCGCATTGCTACGCTTATAACGAGCCTCGTCCTATCTTTGTACGAGCAAATCGACAAATCTCATCCAATCCCTATCCTCTTCTTAAATAGGGGCAGATGACCTCGTAAAAATATAAAAGAAAGGTATATCAGTACAAAGTAGTGCAATACTAGTATTTCAGTCAAAGGCTCAACGACGCACGCATGATTATGAATTATCAAAATGGTACAGGATGCAAAATTCTCATTTCCACAGTTTTTGAACACTTTCAAGATTTATTTGGAAAAGAAAATCATTTAACACACTTGCAACCAATAAAAGCTACTTGTACTGTGCCCGAAATTATCATGAAGATGCATTTGGCGAATCTGAAGAACAGCTGGGTTGTAGAATCTTCAAGGTCCATGGCTAAAAAAACTCTTATTAACAAATTCACAATGTAGGGTGTCGAACGATAAACTTTTTTCAAATTCCCGTATGATTCCCGTACGAAAATCCACCAAATTCCCGTATATTTTAGAATCCTCTAAGACTAGAGTTCGCATACCGAATGGCTGAAAAATGAATCTTAAAGCGCGAATCACGATTTTCTGGCGTAAGTGTAACTGCATTTTTGGAGACTGTTTTACTGAGGAGGGTTGAGAGAGTAGAGAATAGGAGTGTCACATAATAAATGCTTACGGGAAGTGACTGAATTGTATGGTACCGTAACCGTATAGAGCTTCCAAGAGTTAAAATGGCACCAAAACTTATGCATAGCGAAATGCCGGTCCGCGAATCTCCATTTGATTTTCATTGGCAGTGAATCGTTCGTTCGTGATTATCTTCTTTATTATTTCGGATTGTGGTTTTGTTTTTAGGCATTCAACTTATGAAATAACTAGAGAGTTTAGCCCTTCATTAATATTCCAAAGATAAGTGTCTCTTAAAAGAGTAATTAGTAAAACTTCGCATCAGAGACGACCATAAGAAACAGCTAGCCTACAAAGTGTACGATTTGCACATTTCAAACGGCAGTGGTGTAACATATCTTAGACTACAATAATTAAGTTGGTGCAAATTAAATATGATATATGTGAGAATATTATTATAATTTGCTACCCGGTTGTTATATTAGTATGTTATGCATTAACGTGGCCCGTTTAAATGTTAAATTGTGACGGATGCTACGAGTTATAGGCTATTCGCCATACCGGTAGGCCTAATATTTACTAACAACGCATCGTTTCATCTTTAATATTTATTTAGTCATTATAATAATAATAGCCTATCTATTAACACTTATTTAACCAATAATCATTTTATAATTCTATACATATTCCAGGTATTGCAAGAAAGCGATATTTGATAGCACATGCGGTTCCACCTTTAAATCCAACCGTGCCCAGTTTTCAGCACCTATGAAAAATATTACAGTAAATTAATAAACCAAACAACTGGCGACAAGTTTGTTTTGTTTTGAAATTCTCATTTACATCTTCAACCTACAGTAGTCTACGTAAAGTACCATACTGAAAGGGTAGGGGCGGATATGACCTTAATTTCACAAACGAACGAACCTCATTTTGCATGAACTATGGAACCCGAAACCTAATGGAGGTATAGATTGTCTGCATTTAGAAATATGATAGTCAATAATTTAAAACACGATGCCAGAAAACTAAATACAAAAAGCTGCGTGCCTACTACGGTGTAAAGTTGCTCCGTGAAAAAAATACACCTCGCCAACATTATACGATCTGCATACAGTTAAATACAATCATCCAATCTTATCAGCAATTCAAACATAAACTGATGTAATTTACGGGAAAATGTGCAACATTTAGAGACTACGAGTGTTGTATGTGGCACGTTAGCTGACATTTCGCATCATTAATACATAAGGAATGAACACATGCAGAGCTTTCTAACTGCACACAGCTGAAGATCGTATCGTTCTTGGTGCATTTTACGTTCTCTTAACAATAATAATTTGCTTAGTTACATGCAAGGAAAATTGTAGTACACAGTTCCCATTGCTTCCATTACCAGACTACTAAACCAGAATCTGTAATGCATAACCATACACCGGTGGCGCGTCCTATGGCAAATGAAAGATCGAAAGAAAATGTAAGCTCCATGGGAGCCCGGAACAAGGCGATACAATTTTCTACACTACTGAAAATAGTCAAAATACCCTTTGTAATAATTAATAATAATTTTGGGGGTCATGTAGTAATAGATGTTACCCACCCACTATCCCTTTTTAGATCACGACTTTTATAGTAAAATTGGAGGTGTGTCTGCGTAAATTATGGGACAAATACAGTAATGCTAACCCCGCGCATTCGGTACTGACAGCCTTCCTGCCACTTTGCCCCGCTTTTCTTCTCCGCAACCCACGGTCGCCACATAACAAGACCCTGTGTCCAACCACCACACGGCAAGAATTCTGAGCATGCTTCTCACCTATTTCGAAGGAAACAACGCGAAGGATATGTCGGGAGCTTGGAACAGCTGAGCTGTGTTGCTAAGTCTTTAGTGTTATTGTAAATCAACTGATTGGAATACACAGCGCTACACTTCAGAAATTATTACTGTACAATTACACGTAATATATTTTTAGAAAAGATCCTGAGTCAACGCCGAGGACATTCAAACAGAGAAATATGATATTTTTAGATGAATAAATAAATTACACACCGAAGCTATGATGCCTTTATCATCAGTATTCAATTCAATAAATACGACAAAGAGGGCAAACACTCTACAGATAATGAATATAAAAACACTCACCATGCAATGATTATCCTTTAACATGGAACAAGTGTCTGAGTGGAGGTCCTTCACAGCTTACTACAGTAGTTGACAGATAACACCATGCACACTCACTGTATCGCGACTCTCTACGGTTAATATTAGCTTTCGTGATAATACAAAAGTAAAGTTAAGGTAAAGACATATTTAGCATTGAGCACTCAAACAAGCCCCTCTGTGGCGATATTATTGCCGTGGTTTTATACTGTCGAGTTGTAGGCTATTGAATGGCAGACGGTATTTTGAACACTATGACGGGAAACAATATCTTGTGCTCTATTATCGATTGACGCAAGCGAACTGACACCAATAAATAAATTATCCTCAGTCACTTGGCAAGGGTTTGTTTGACACTTTCCATCCCTTCACTGTCCCTATCATCATCACCACCATCATTGTCTTCGTCAGAGCTTGATGAATTGCCAAGGTTAATAATCATTTCATCCACTGCGATATCCAGACCGCCTTCAGTATTTCTTTCTGTACATGCTGTACGGGATGTGTCCAGTCCTCGGGTCGAACTTCGGCGAAGTAAAAGTAACGAAACAATTACAATGAAAGGAAATCCGACACAGACAGTGGTTAACAAGCGACTGAAACAATGCCTGCCCTTAGGAGAAGAATTCTGTCACTTGTGAGGTGTATTTTGAATCCACATGTTGGTGACGGGTGTTTGATAGTAAAATGTCGAGAGCTGTGAGATATTGTTTGTAGTTTCTGAAATTTATGCATGTGTGACACATTTGCATTGAGTGTTTCCACGGACTTGAAAAGAATTTGGTATGTGCATCTCCCCTGCGAAAGAAGACCATGGAAAGGCTAAATACAGTAAAATTCCACACGCGACATGCCGCGAATACTTTTTAATTTAGATTTATTTTATCAAATTAGATAATAGAAATTAAAATAATGCAAAACTAAATTAAACAAGTCACTTTGACAAATACAAGATTGTTACTAGGAACTTCAGATATACACAGCACAAAATTAAGTTCTTTTGACAGTGCTCTTTTTTTTTAAATTCCTGGAGATCTTTCGACTGCCACCTTAGCCGTCGCATCGCACCTAATTTGCTTCCTTGAACACGGCGTAGGAGTCTCGTGCAGTATGGACTCTTGCTCACGGTTATCTTTTCTACTCCACCAGCTGCCATCACAGCGTCCTGAACAGTATGCATGCCAATCAGACTTGCTTCTTTGTGATTGACGATCATGCACTCCTTGTTCAGGGAGAAACCTCTGTCTAGAGCTGCATTGTTGTGATACAAAATCAGTATAATTTTAACGAGGCTTGTGAGATCGTTTTTGGCAGGAACTGAGGAAGGTGCTGAAGCCACTAATTCAGACAACAACACGTCGAGCCATGGCTCTTTTCCGTCCAACTGCTTCAAACGCGCAGTGACGGAGGACAGTCTCAGAAGTGCGGAGTAGCTGCTCTTGATGCGGTCAGCCATTGCGCCAGAAAGCAAATTCTTCTGATTACAAAGAATTTTCAGGGCAATGACGATCCTAACTTCTTCCAACTTAGGAGTCTCAGTGACCCCTATAGGGTCTAGGCAGGAAATAGCACGGGTCTCTTGTGAGCAAGAGTTGAACTTTCTTTGATTTTTTCAGCCATAGGATACGAATGTACAATTTTCGGCAGTTGGTGCGAAATTGCAGCATATCCACGTCTGGAATTTACTGAGATCTTGAGCTGTTAGCTTCTTTAAGGGCTGTTCTTGTCGAGAAACACAGGTCTCCTCTGTGAATAACAATTCGGACTGATTCCTGTATGTCATTGTCAGCAACGAGCGCGGAGGTGGTACGGCCGGCGGTCGGCCAGGCAAAGCATGCATTCGACGTTGGCTGGGTTCTCATCCCGCTTAGCGCACTATCGGTGGCGCAAATTGCGAGTGACAGCGCGGTCTGCAGGTGAAATAGAAGTCTGAGCAGGAGGACTCTACCGAGCGTTCGGGGGTTAAGAAGTCAGGCATTATGAGACTTTTCAAGATTTCCCGTATCAAGTGCGAACTTCCCGTATTTTTCCAGAGTCACTAAAATTCCCGTATAATTCGCGTATTGCTCGACACCCTGCAATGAAATTTGATAAAATGGTCCGGTTAACATAACTCAATCGGCCAATTAACATCCTGTTTCCTTTGGGAACAGATATTTCCAATATAGAAAAACCTGTAAATCCTACAGACAAGTACTACATGATGGAAACTTCCTATTTTCGACTGTGTTATGGACTACTCTACTGGGAAAAACAATCAAACTACTAGGGGGAGTGAGAAACTTATGATTCTCGGGGCGTAACGGGATAGAAAAAAGGGTAGCCTTAAATCTGACACCGATTTCCAAAACACAATCTTGCTATAACTAGTATAAATCACGACGATTCCTTTCTATATAAATGAACGAAAATAAAATGAAAATGAACGAAATACAAATAAAATAAAATACTCCTGCAATATAATTAAAATATAACCGTAAATAACTTGGCTATCGTAGAAAATTAAAAATATACCAAACTGCAAAAATTAAATACCAGTAATTCTTCTAGGTTTGTGCCGTGTCTTGTGTGGGGTTTCGCCTAGGACACCAAGCTGGCTCATCGGCAGGCTCTTGGTGTCCCCACCCGGACCCCTACAGGAGTGACGAACTGCGCGCCACCTCCCTTTATATTAGGTGCAACTGCACCAGTTGACTGCGAGAACTAAAAGCTCAAGCAGCCTGAATCTTGCTATGAAGGGTCCGGGCGGGGACACCAAGTGCCCGCCAATGAGCCAGCTTGGTGTCCTAGGCAAAACCCCACACAAGACACGGCACAAACCTAGAAGAATTGCAGAGTTTTAATTCACCGGCCATGAAAGCCAATATACCATCTTTTTAAATACCTGTGTTCGCATTTGCGAAGGCTACTAACGCCTAATTTATTCATTTTAGCTTGTCGTAATTTTTAGAGAGAAAAAAATAATTAAAATGTCAGCTGTTGTTTAACCTAACTAATTTGACATGTGCACACGTGTCTTCTATGTCTAGAATGACCTGTTAATAGTTTACGATCTATTTTTACTTACTTGTTCGGCATTCAAATCTGCCCTGTTTTTTAAGACATTTTCTTTAGGCCTGTTACGGTTAAAATATTTCTTCCGATTTTCATTAGAGCACACATTCAAATGACAGCCATGTTGTTGCCATACCTTTCGTTTCTTTTTCAACGCTTCTCATTGGTTGCTGTATCCAGCCGACCAATCATGTCTCCCGATTCATCGAAGTTTCCAGATACTTCTCGTCCGAGCTCCTATATTAACGCCGGCAGTTTGGACCTTCTAAGCACACGTTGTCAACTTAGAAACTTGCCGTCTACAAGACACTTGCTGTCATCATGTTGAAGCTATCGACAATTCAGCACGCTTTTCTTCATCTACATATTTGAAATCTTCGAACTTGTCCTCATTTAGACACGAGCTTGCTGTCTAATCAGAACTTCCTACGCCATGGGACTCTTACTGATCTGCCGTTAGGCCTTAGTTTCTTCGAAATTTTACAAATCTAGTCATTACTTTGACCATGCTTAAGTGTGTTACAGTGGAACGTGGCTAATTCGAACTTCTATAATTCGAAATCTTCTTTAATTCAAATTTTTCTCTTGGTCCCTAGCATTTTATATGGAATAAATGCTAAAACATCGTGGTTAACTCGAATTATATTTTGGATAATTCGAAGATTTACGTGTAAAAACTCCGAAAAACAAGATGGTTCCCGAAAAAACTGTTCCAAGTGCAGCCCCAAGCAACAAACCATATCACAGAACTAAGGCGTTTTTTTGAAAGTAGAAATGACGTATGTGATTCTTTTTTTCGTTTATTAAATTTGTTAGATTCTTTTGTGATGGCCGAGAGACTTAATTGCAGGAAACAGGTAATAATCTCAAACATTTTGAAAAACAGTACATTTCTCTATGAATTAACTAGATTGCTGGATTACTACTGTCGTTAAATAGGTGAATAGTACATTTTGGTTTTATTTTATCATTTGAAACTTTTGAGGTTATTCACGATACAGTCATTATACAGTGCCTTTGTTAATCTGCTTTGTTGAATGTAAATCATTATGTAAATGTAATACAGTACAATATCTTTTCTCTACCCTTTTCAAAGAACTTTCTTAATTCGAATTTTCTTACTGGTCCCTTGAGGTTCGAATTATCCAAGTTCCACTGGACTTCAAAGTAGCGTGTATTTAAGCAGAGCTTCGCTAAATTTTAAACGGCTCCTCCTGTAGAGGTAGTGTTGTTAATGACCGGCTAGAGTGTTTTTCAGCAGTTTACTGCTTGTGTTTCAAGTGTCACTATATAACAAAAAAGAAACTGTTCCGCCTAGTCAATACATTTATTTAAAACAAGTTATAAACTTGTTATTATATGGTACATGTTTTGGGGCCTCTAGTACTGGTCCCTTCTTCAGCCATAAATTAAGATGTAAAATCCAGTATAATTAAAGATATAAAAAAAATACATAAAATGATGAGTGAATGGATGAAATGAGGTGAAAAGAACATATTAACCATGTAAAGTACCGTATTTCCTCGCATAATCGTCGCACTTTTTTAGCCTACAATTCATGGATAAAAACAGGGTGTGACAATTATGCGAAGAATATTTAAGTTGAAGGAACGCACTGTGCTGCAGGGGCCAGTCATTCGCATAGCGTGAGTCCGAGACAGGCTTCTTTCTTCTAACAAGATCACGACAGGTTAAACTCGCGGAATGTGCTGACGAAGCTGGCCGTTCCCATCGCGGTTCATAGCCCGCAGGCATAAAGACGAGATTACTTTCACCTGACAAGATCACGCCAGATTATGCCTATAAGCTCGCGGAATGTGCTAAGTGATGAGGCTGGCCGCTCGCATCACAGTTCATAGCCCGCAGGCATAAAGACGAGATTACTTTCACCTGACAAGATCACGCCAGATTAGGCCTATAAGCTCGTGGAATGTGCTAAGTGATGAGGCTGGCCGCTCGCGTCACAGTTCATAGCCCGCAGGCATAAAGACGAGATTACTTTCACCTGACAAGATCACGCCAGATTAGGCCTATAAGCTCGCGGAATGTGCTAAGTGATGAGGCTGGCCGCTCGCGTCGCAGTTCATAGCCCGCAGGCATAAAGACGAGATTACTTTCTCCTGACAAGATCACGCCAGATTAGGCCTATAAGCTCGTGGAATGTGCTAAGTGATGAGGCTGGCCGCTCGCGTCACAGTTCATAGCCCGCAGGTATAAAGACGAGATTACTTTCTGCTGACAAGATCACGCCAGATTAGGCCTATAAGCTCGTGGAATGTGCTAAGTGATGAGGCTGGCCGCTCGAGTCACAGTTCATAGCCCGCAGGCATAAAGACGAGATTACTTTCTCCTGACAAGATCACGCCAGATTAGGCCTATAAGCTCGCGGAATGTGCTAAGTGATGAGGCTGGCCGCTCGCGTCACAGTTCATAGCCCGCAGGCATAAAGACGAGATTACTTTCTCCTGACAAGATCACACCAGATTAGGCCTATAAGCTCGCGGAATGTGCTAAGTGATGAGGCTGGCCGCTCGCGTCACAGTTCATAGCCCGCAGGCATAAAGACGAGATTACTTTCACCTGACAAGATCACGCCAGATTAGGCCTATAAGCTCGTGGAATGTGCTAAGTGATGAGGCTGGCCGCTCGAGTCACAGTTCATAGCCCGCAGGCATAAAGACGAGATTACTTTCACCTGACAAGATCACGCCAGATTAGGCCTATAAGCTCGTGGAATGTGCTAAGTGATGAGGCTGGCCGCTCGCGTCACAGTTCATAGCCCGCAGGCATAAAGACGAGATTACTTTCTCCTGACAAGATCACGCCAGATTAGGCCTATAAGCTCGCGGAATGTGCTAAGTGATGAGGCTGGCCGCTCGCGTCACAGTTCATAGCCCGCAGGCATAAAGACGAGATTACTTTCTGCTGACAAGATCACGCCAGATTATACGCTCGCGGAATGTGCTTAGTGACGAGGCTTGCCACTTGCGCCACAGTTCATAGCCCGCAAGCATAAAGATGATATATTTTTCTTCTGACGAAGTCGCGCCAGGTTATAAAGTCGCGGCAGCATGTGCAACTGACTGGCGCACAAATACGAATATGCTATGCAACGATTATGCGATTAATTTTTTAAACCTATTTTAGTGTTTGAAAAGTGGGGTGCAATAATTCATCATCATCATCATCAAGTTTCCACTCCAGTTTCCCGGGTGTGGTTCACGAGCGCACTCCACTTTGGTCGATTCATGTACCACTGCTCCTTCAAGACTTCATCCCAGTTGATTCCCTTGGATGTGATATCTTCCTTCACTTGGTCCAGCCATCTCCTCCTAGGTCTTCCAACAGGTCTCTTTCCAGTAATCTCAGTATGTAACCATTGTTTTGCAATTCTTCCTTCTGCCATACGTTTGACGTGACCAAACCATCGTAAACGTGCCCTAGTTATGGTCTCCTTCAGGGATTGGTTTATTCCAGCTTGTTCTCTTATCCTCTCATTTCTTACTTTGTCATTCCTAGTTTTTTGAAGCATGCTTCTTAGAAACTTCATTTCTGAAGCCTGAAGTCTGCTGTCATCTTTTTTGGTAGTTGTGCATGTTTCCAACCCATATGTCAATATAGGGACAAAGTATGTTCGAAACAGAGTTTGTTTTGATCTTAGTGGCACTTGCTTATTCCAGAGTAGATATCGAACTTGCTGATAGAATTGACTTGATTTCTGAATACGGTTATTTAATTCAAGATTTATTCTGTTGTCACTAGATATTAAGCATCCAAGGTACTGATACTGGTTTACTATTTCCAATTGTACACCCTCCAGCATTATATTATCTTTACTTCTCTGTCTGTTAACAGACATTGCAGCAGTTTTTGTAGCACTTACTTTCAGTCCATATTTTTTCAAATGATCATTCCAGACGTTCAGCCTTTCCTGGACTTCCAGCTCACTATTTCTCCAGATAACTATATCATCTGCAAAAGCAAATGCTTGAAGATCCATATTGGTGCTCTGCTTCACTTCCTTTATGATTTCATCCATGATGGTGATGAATAGTAATGGTGAAAGGGCACTGCCTTGTTGCACTCCTCTCGATGTCTGGAACCAATCTGAATATCCATTTCCTACTTGAACACAGCTGTAGCAGTCATCGTAAAGCATTTTTACTCTCTGAATGAGTTCCATAGTCACATTCTTCTTTTTAAGACACTCCCATATAGTTGTTCTAGGGACACTATCGAATGCTTTTTCGATGTCTAAAAACACAAATGTCAAATTACGATCTTTCTCCCAGTGCTTTTCCAATATCATTTTCAGTGCGAATATGAGATCTATAGTTGATCTATCTTTCCTAAATCCATATTGTTCTTCTTGCAGTTGGGGTTCAATAATTTTCCTTAATCTTTTCTCAAGAATCTTCTCAAATATTTTTAATCCATGAGACAGTAAAGTAATACCTCTATAGTTGTTGCACTTTTTTCGACTTCCTTTCTTAAACAGGGGAACTATAACTCCCTTCTTCCAGTCATCTGGTATTATTTTATCCTTCCAGATTGCCCTTATTACCCTGTATAGCCATTGAATTCCTTGTGGGCCAACAGCTTTAATCATATCTGCACTTAGTTCATCAAAGCCAGTAGCTCGTTCATTGCGCATACTTTTAAGGGCTGATTCTACTTCACTCCAAGTTGGTGGCGTTTCTTCAGATATATTATCACTTGACTGAATCTGTGCATTAGGGCTGGAGTCCTTCTTTATACCATTGTATAAATTCTCAAAATATAATTTCATAATTTCTCTTATTTCTGCGTCTTCCCTAGTGATGCTCCCATCTGGTTTCTGTAAAGCCGTTATTTGCTCATAACTACTCCTGGTATTTTTAACAACACTGTACAGCAATTTGGAATTTGCTTTACTATCTTCTTCCAATTTATTTGTAAAAACAATCCAAGACTTTTGCTTTTCTTCTGCTACTATTCGTTTCACTCGCAGTCTACAATCTCTGTATGCCTATTGTAATTCACTCATTTTTAATTCATCTTTTCCATCTCCTTTCTGAATTTCTTTATCTCGAGCCTTTCTTGCTTCATTTTTCTTCTGAACTGCACTCTTTACTTCATCATTCCACCAGGCTGTTTTTCTTTCTTTTACTTTACTACTAGTTTTGCCACATATTTCTACAGCAGCTCCAACAAGACATTCTTGGAATCTGTTCCACTCTGTATTTCCTCCTTGTGTTCTGTCTCGAGGTATTTTGCAGGCCACCTTTCTAGTATACATCAGTTTGTTTTCTACTTTTTTCAGTTCCCAGGTTTTAATCTTTGGTTTTTTGGTTTTCCGTGGTGTGTGGATTTTACATTTTTTGATGATTGCAAGAAGCAGTCTGTGGTCGCTATCTAAGCTCTCACTTGGCACAACCTTAACATCACAAATAGTTTGGCCAGCTTTTGCATCAGATAGTATGTAGTCTATTAAGGATTTGGATTGTCCACCCCAACTATACCTTGTTATTTTGTGAGATAATTGTTTTTGAAACCAGGTGTTATTTATTTTTAAGCCATTTCTCACACAAAAATCTAGAAGCTGTTCACCTTCCTGGTTCCTGGTACCAAAACCATGCAGACCCAACACATTTTCATACCCAAGTCTGTCTGTTCCCACTTGTGCATTCAGATCACCCATCACTAATACATTTTCCACTCCTTCAGTAGCTTCCTCCAGGTCAGATCGAAATTGCTCCTTTTCTTCTTCATCACAACCAGACTGTGGGGCATATACCTGTATAACTGTTAACACCTCCTTATTGAAAGTGACATCCAGTTTGATGATTCTGTCATTTACATAGATCACTTCACTTACAGCATCTATATCTTCTCTCAATACGAATCCGACGCCATTCCTAGCTTCGGTTTTGTTACCCATCCAGTGAAGTTTATATCCTTTCCTCAGTTGTTTTACTCCTGTGCCTTTCCATTTTGTCTCACTGATGCCAAGGATACAAAGTTTCCTCCTCTCCATCAAATCCACCAGTTCTTCACATTTACTTGTCAATGTAAGGATGTTTAGTGTTCCAATCCTGTGTTTGATTTTCTTGATTTGGGATTTCTTCGCATAACATTGTGAAAGATCATCAGCCTTTCGGTCATCATACGTTACAAATGTTTGAGAAAATTTGTCAGGTCGGTATTTGTTTTTCTTTCCGAGGCTCGTTTTAGTTTTGAAAGCAATTCAAATTACTCTTCAGCTGGCTTGCTAAGCCTAACACTAGAGAGGAGTTTCTGTTAGGATTTTCTCCCTTAGCCTTTGGCAGTCCCCTGCCACTTCTACAAGGCAGCAGCGTTGGTATCCCCTTCTAATTAACCCCAGAGAGGATGGGTTGCCACATCCGCCATCTCTGCCATTCTGAAGGTCGCCTTCTCTGCCAAAGGTGCCGTTATGGACTTCACCCGTAACCCTGGGCAAGGGCTACCTCATACGCAATCTCCACCGTTCCGAAGTCCATCTCCTCTGCTGAAGATTCCGTGGGACTGGGCTCTGTTCGCAGGCCGCACTTACTTTCGCTACAGGCTTTTCAGCCTTCTAATTCTGCTTAGATTTTTTCCTATTTTTTAAGGCTTTGAGTTTGCCTTTTGAAGTTGCATGAATAATTCAACTGATTACTTGGCTGTTGAAAGGAGCTTGTTGTTAAATCAATGCTCTCTTGTCTGCATTCATTGGTCTAATCTCTACTCGAATGAATACACGTAGCAATTATTTCTTTTTTCAATCCAATTCCTGTTCACATATCGACTGGTACAAGCTGATGCTGTGTTCGTTAATGTTGTTTGGAACTTTGTTCCTCCTTGTTACAAATGTATGTTAAATTTAATAGTTAATCAAATACTGAGTTCAGTTCCTTACTTACTTACTTAATTCCTGCCGCTCCTTTCGGAGCATAGGGCCTTGGCGAAATTTCTCCACGCAATACGGTTCCTGGCCATTCTCTTCACTTGACTCCAGTTCTTGTCCACCTCTGCAATTTCATTTTCGATCGTTCTCTTCCAGGTCTTCTTAGGTCGACCTCGCTTCCTGGCGCCTTGAGGATTCCAGTCTAGCGCCACCCTCTCAATAGCTCCGTCCGGCTTCCTTAGTGTGTGACCAATCCAGCGCCATTTCCTCTCCTTGATCTGGATGCTAATCGGTTGTTGATTGGTGATGGTCCAAATATCTTCATTTGAGATTATGTCCGGCCACCTCACATTCATGATGCGACGCAGACATCTGTTAATGAACACCTGTAGCTGGTTGTTGATCGGTTTTGTGACTTTCCATGTTTCACAGCCGTAGAGAAGAATCGACTTTGAAGGACTCAACTCGCTCAATGTCCTTTCCGTTGACTGTCAAACTAGTCGTGATGTCAGAATTTATCCTCATCTCTTTGGTCTTGTTGGTGTTGATCATCAGTCCTGCACGTTCTGCTTCTCTCTGCAACCTCCCCAGCTTATCTTCTATGTCTCGGTACCATTGTGCCATAAGACAAATGTCGTCTGCGAAATCCAGATCTTCAAGCCAGCCATTTATACCCCATTGAATACCCCTCTCCCGTCCTCCCATTACCTCCTTCATCACACTATCCAGGACCAACAGGAACAGAGTGGGGGAAAGGACACACCCCTGTCTCACTCCGGAACTGACCTTTATCTTTTCTGTTAATTTGCCTTCGTGAAGAACCTGGCACTCATACCCTTCGTACATCTCTTCCATGATTCTGATGATCTTTGTTGGAATTTTATATTCCTCGAGGGTCTTCCACATGATTCTTTGATTTATGGAGTCGAAGGCTTTCTCGAAGTCAACAAATGTGAGGTAAAGGGTATTCCGCCACTCCACACTCTGCTCCAGGATGATTCGGAGGGTGTTGATGAGATCCACACAGCTGCGATGTTGTCGAAATCCAGCCTGTTCCTTCCGAAGCCTTTTTTCTACGCAGTCTTATATACGATTCAGGATGACTCTCGCCAGCACTTTGCTTGGAATGGACAGCAAGGTGATACCCCTCCAGTTGTTACAGTTTGTGGTGTCCCCTTTCTTCGGCAACTTGACTATCAACCCCTTCTTCCAGTCGGTTGGTATTTTCTCCTCCTTCCAGATCTTCTCCAACAGCGGGTGCAGCAGATCGATCGTAATATCCAGGTCTGCTTTCAGTACTTCCGCTGGGATATTATCCAGACCTGGTGCCTTCCCGCATTTCATCTGCTTCAACGCTGTCCGTATTTCGCCCCGAGTTGGGGAGTCGAGGCTGATGCTTGGGTCACTTTCTGCTTCCTCTTCTCCTCGCTGCTTACTTTCTGGTCCTCTATCTCTATTAAGAACCTCCGCAAAGTGTTCTCTCCATCTTGTCAGCTGTTGTTCACACGTCGTGAGGATCTCGCCCGTCTTGCTCTTCACAGGCCTAGTTTTATTTAAACCTTTCTTCGAAAGCATCTTTGTGATGCCATAGAGCTCCTTAACGTCCCCCCTTCTTGCCACTTCGTCTGCTTTCTCCGCCTGCTCATCAATCCACCTCCTATGATCCTTCCGTACACTCCTCTTTACCTCCCTGTTTGCTGTTGAATACTTTGCTTGTGTGAGAGCCTTCTGCTGCCTAGTCTTGCAGGTGTTGAGCTTGGCCTTAATCTCCTTCCTAAAATTTATCTTGTCCCAGGTCTGATCGGATATCCATTCTTTCCGCAGGTAGTTCTTGTACCCGAGCTGCATCTCACTGGTTTTCATGAAGATATTCTTTACCTCGCTCCACACAGTCTCCACATCCTTCTCTGTCTCGGAGTCCAACACCTGGAATTTATTTCTGAGCTCCAGTTTAAATTGGTCCAATCTCTGCTGGTTCTTAAGCTTGCCCACATCAAACTTGCTGTGCCGAGTGTTAAACTTTCGGCGGACTGCGACGATCTTCATGCGGAAGTTGGCAACCACAAGATGATGGTCACTACCAATGTCCGCTCCTCTCTTGTTCCTAACATCTTCCAAGCTTCTTCTGAACCTCCTGCTCACCGCGATGTGATCCATTTGATTTTCTGTGACTTGATCAGGAGACACCCAGGTGACCTTGTGGCACCGCCTATGAGGAAATACCGTGCCACCCATCACCAAATCCTGACTGGCGCAATATTCCGTAAATTTCTCCCCATTGTCATTCATCTCACCAAGGCCATGTTTACCCATGATCTGCTCCAACCCCTCATTGTTTGAGCCCACCTTCGCGTTGAAGTCTCCCATAACAATGAGAATGTCCTTCTTACTTGTTTGTCTTGTGACATCTCGCAGCATTTTGTAGAATTCTTCCTTCTTCTCTGGCTCCGATTGTTCTGTAGGCGCTTAGCATTGGATGATGATCACATTCCTGATCTTTGTCTTGAACCTAGCAAACATGAGCCTACTAGAAATTGGCTTCCACTCCATAAGGCTTCTCTTTGCATTTCTGTTGAGCAGCAACCCCACTCCATCCCTGTGTTCTTCATCATCGCCCCCAGAATAGAGAAATGTAATTCCATCTGTTGTCTGTATTTCACCAAATCCTGGCCACCTCACTTCACTCAATCCTAGGATATCCAGCACATAGTTCATCTCCCGTGTCACTTGTTTCAGTCTGGTTTTCTCCATCAAGGTCCTCACATTCCAGAAACCGATTTTCGTAGTCCTCTTCATGCCAAAAGTCGTCATCAGGTTATCCTTCCGGTTTTGTAATTTCGCTTCAGTTTCCGTAATCAGTTTATTTAAGAGGAGCGAGTGATTAACCCACGGCCTCCGAGTGCCTTGGAGGGGCTGCCACCTTAAGCCTGAGGCACCAGGCTGATTTTCTGTCAGGGTTTCTTTCCTTAGCCTTTGAAGAACCAACTCCAAACTACAAGGCAGCAGTTGTTTCACCAGAGCCCCGTTAGCCGTAATTTCTTCAGGGTTCCTGTAGGGCCTTCACAGCTACCGTAGCGGTCTTGATGCACACTAAGTCCCCACTGTACTTCACCCCTACAGGCAATCCCCTACTTAATTACGTTGCCCATCTCCCACGACAAGGACGAGGGGTTGGATTTGTGGGAGACTCAGTTCCTTATGTTAACCTTTATTACAAGATGTTTATTGAGCTTGCCTTTTTGTTGGATTCATATTTATGCATGATCTCAGTTATTAATAAATTTAATGCAACTAAGCAACTTGTTCTGCTCTTTAAACTTTCTAACCTTACTGTTCCGAAACCCAATTTGAAACGCTTAACACAATTTTTGCTCAATTAATTTTCTTGAGTTCTGTCTGATTTAGGATGTCTTAAATCGACCGATCCATACCATTTTGGTGCATGAAACCCTGAGAATCCAATCAGGCACCTTTAAAATCACATTTTGGTGCACGAACCCCACGGATTCCAACTTGGAACCTTTAAATTTCCAGAACAAGTTATTTTTTGTTGTAATATACTATGACTTTTCACAGCTAAAACGGAGTCAACCAAGTTGGAGCCGGAGGAAGACGAGCTGATGCAACCCCCTGCCTCTGCTCAACCTCTAACTACTTCAGAATCATTGCAAGGTCTGGTGAGTTGTTCTACGGTTTCCACCATGTCCACTTTAGTGGGCACTCGGGCCGTGCTTAAGAACACATTATTAAGGTTTCGATCCTTTCTGACAGACAAAAGTCTAGATGATCACAGTTTAAACAACCTTACTGAAAGATTCATAATCAAAACGACTTAAAATCACGATTCCATCCAAACCGAAATTGAGATCCTTGACTCTAATCAAGAGCAATATCTAAAGAGGGGGAAAGATACTTATTATAAAGAGTTTGATGAAGTACAAAAGGAAACACCTGCCTTTACTTCCTAATATTCACTTGCCTTCTTTCTCTGGTGAAGAGAAGCATTGGGACTCTTATGATGAACTCTTTCAGTCCTTAGTACATAACATTTCTTCCCTTCCTGAAATCCAAAAGTTTAATTACCTCGCATCGTTATAGCATGGGACCCCCCTTAACCTAATCGAGGCACTCCCCCTTACTTCTGATAATTATTCCGTTGCCTTTTAGAAAGATATGGTAACCCTAAGCTCCACAAACAGCGACATATCAATGCTTTGTCTGTCGTAGCGATAATCTCTCAACTCTTCGCAGCTTAGGCGATACGACGGCGTACCATCTCCCTCTTCTCCACTATCAGGTGGGCTTCTTTGCCCCCTTAGCAGGGTAAGACTTCTTGTCCGACCGTTTCGGAGAAGGGAGAAGACATCATCTTCTCCGATTGCGCCGGTTTAGATGGTATAACCGGCGCCTTTTTCACATTGGCCGAAGTAGATCCAGGGAGCTTCTTCAGGCTGACAGGTCTCGCTAGGACAGCAAGGGGAGATTTAACGACCGCAGAGTAGTTCGATTAGAGAAATATTCTCCATTTTAGGTCCGTATTGAATATATATAAATAGACTATCAACAACATTGTATTGAAAAGACGGAGATTATTAAGAGTTTTATTAGAGTAGTTCGATGTCGAGGGTACAGCACAGGGAACGAAAGTGGCAGGGGTGATAGATGGCGTCACCACAGCCGCAAAAGATACCGGAAAAATTTCAAAATATGACTCTGACTCACATTCATATTTTTTAATTTTGTGTTATCCTTCAACAAACATCTTATTAATGTGTTTAGAGACACTATTGTAATACAATGTCATAGTTTTTGTGGTTTTTGTAAGGCTGATGAAGGGTGCCAAAAATACGATTAGACCACAAAACATGTACTGATTCTTTGAATACAAGTAACTTGTATTGACTTTTGATATAATTTCAAACATTATATTACATATAATGTAAGGAATGAGGATATCCGAATGAGGAGCCTGCTGGGGACACACGTACTCAAGAGATTGAGATGGTAAGGTCACATGAAGGGGATGGCTCCCCACAGGATACCTCGAGTGTACTTGGGCCAGAATGTCCCTGGGAGGAGACCCCGTGATGTGTGGGGAAGCAAATTTATAAGGACCTCGAAGCTAGAGATAAGAACTGGCATCAAATACACGAACAGTTCTGAATGGACAGGACAAATTGGAGACGGCTCATTTATAACCGCATCCGGCTTGCTGGAGCGAAGAAACGATGACAATGACATTACATATATTGTCTTCAATACAGATCCAGGATGAATTTTGATATTCCCGCATTCATGAATGTTGACCGTGAAGGGCTTGTTAACGGAAACATCTAAGGGCTGTAAACAATGTGTGAGTTCACCTGGAATTACAACAAGATCAGTTAATTTCTTGAAGATGTTTCTTTGTGTCTTTCACAAAATTTCCGTGGAAACTGTCCCACACTAGCAAAACTGGGCGTCGTAACAGTTCCCCTGGCCGTGCTCCCCACAGTACGGACCCAGTTCGGGATAAGAGTTGTATCCATCTATCCTTCCTCTTGAACCGGTACATAAATGCCTTTGGGGAACTTAGCTTCAGGCATAGTTTATCTCTTGAAAATAACGTACGATGGCAATTTTCTTCCGTCTGCAATTATTGCTAGCATGGCAGTGCAACACTGTTTTCCATACCCAGTTTCTTGAGAAAGCGCTTGCTAATAGTATAGAATCATCCATCATTGGTCATCAACTTAGATGGATTGGTCATGTCCATCGGATGGATGATACGAGACTACCACGCCAGATTCTGTATGGTGAACTCACCTCCGGCACCAGACCTCATGGAGGCCCTAAGAGACGTTACAAGGACCAATTTAAGCAGAATATGAAGTTGACAGGACTCAATCCACAAACCTGGGACCAGCTTGTTAAAGACCGTTCAACTTGGCGCCAGACCATCCCGGCTGCTGTCAAAATGTTTGAAGAAGAACGTCGTAGAATTGTTAAGGCCAAGCGACAAGCACGAAAGCTTCGTGCAGCACAGCCACGCCCTCCACCAACAGTTCTGTGTGGACGTTTGTTTCATGCACGCATTGGGCTGGTCAGTCACCGCAAACATGCCCACAGACCTCAACCTTAGATTATTTTAGACTGTTTTGGAGGAAGATGTATACTCGGAAACGAGTTAAAGCCGACGACGACAAGCACACTAGATTCTCCCTCTTTGTTGATGGTGGTGTTGCATGGCATGTCAAAGTTTCTCGGGATTTGATTTGCATTGCCAATTTGAGATAAGAGGCAATGGTGTTTCTTCTGAATTGCTACCACATGGCAATGAAAATCTATGATATTGTAGTTCAAATCGCGTAGCATTCTCTGACAGAGAGATGTTTGCCTTCGCAGACACAAACCCTTTCCTTTAACCCTTTGGCTTTCAAGGTAACGATCTATCGGTACCCATGGGTCCTGCGAAAACTGACAGGGTAACGATCCGTCGTTACCCATCTTTTTTAATATTAGTTCATTATTTACGCGCCAGAGAGCAGCATTTTTGCACGGAATAAGAAGTGTATAGTAGTATCTCACGTTATACTCCACGGGAACTTCCGGCTATCCGTTTTTATCGATAATCTTAGAGTCTGAAACATGTGCTCACTGGAGTTCCGAATCTTGTTTACATCATGGTCGCCGGCAAACTTCCGTTCATTTCTCTTGTGTTTTCGTACGGGATTATATAGTAAAATTAAGTTATATCGTAGGCAATATATTTATTTAACATGTTAGTTCATTATTTAAATAGTTTTCTTAGGTAATTAGGTGCATAGTGATAGTGAAATGTTAGATATAGTTCAGTTAGATTAGGCCTAGTTATTTGCCGTGTGTGACATTGCGGAAAGACTTCATTTAGGTGAAGATGATATCACTGAATATCTTGATAATTATTCAAGTGATAATGATGTTACTCTGTCCGAATCGGAAAGTGTAGAGGATAATGATGATCCAGTAATATCTTCATAGATGAGTGCTACATATTATTTATCAGAAATCTGTGTTTTATGCAAAAATGGCTGACATTTTTCAGTGTTACATCATTTTAACATTTTAATTTATCCTTGGATCTAATGCACATAGCATCTTGATATTTACTATGCTAGTAAACAATATTATAGCCTTTCTAATGACATGAATAACAAACTTGGGCTGTAAATACCATTTTCTAGAATTACTTCAAAACTTTCAAAATCTGAAACTTGTAATTTTGATTTCACATTTCTTATTTTTTTAACATTAAACCCTTTTGGTTTAGAGGCATGACTATATAAGTTTACCATCTTTCATGTTGATATCTTCATCGGTGTGCCTTCCATGAAATTTGAAAAGAAGTGTGTGCATAGTGTAGTAAATATGGCTGTCAGTTTTGACACATCCATCAGCTGAGAGCTTGAAAGCAAAAGGGTTAATGAATCTACGAATCCAATCCAAGTTCACTTTCAGATCCGAACAAGTGATGCCTCGTTTAATCGCTATTTCACACACATAGAAACGCAGCTTCTCGTGCGAGATACTAAAGCCATCATTTTGCATGTAATAAAGTAAATAGTCTTGCAGCTCAGGAAACAAACCAATTTTCGATCCTCTGAATGCCATACATGTTCGGTATGTGATTTCAACGGCAGATTTTTGTTTACGCCTGTGGCAGACCTTATATTCGGTCACACTGAATTCTCGATTGGAAGTTTTATTACCATGTTTGTCAGCATATTTTATCCTTTTGAGTTTAAACCCAGCTGTATACCGATAACTTCTGCGTTTCTCCATTACATAAAGACAGACTTACACAAGATCACACAACTGAGAAGAAACATTGAAACATGAAGACCGTGAAAGAAAGGAAAGCACGACTGCCAAAACAAACAATAACATAGCGGGCAGGACGTGTGATGTCCAGTGGGAGGGGGTTCTAACTAAAAATTAATACCATCATCTTTATGACGGCATCAGGAATTATCGCGAGATATACGTGGCAGTTATATGCGAGCAAATACGCTATTACCTGATGGCACATGCAGCGTGTGAGGGAAGGAACATTCACTTCACTAGTTCCTATGGAAATGTTCACATTGTGTCTCCCAGAAACACAACCATAGTTACCTACTTGCTCCTCTCGGCGTTACGCAGGCTTGTGCCATCAGGTGGTACCATACATGCTGTCCTTCACAAGTAATATAAGGCAAGTTACTTACGATGGGAGCGTGTCCCAGGCGAAAGAGTTTGTACTCGATGCCTGCAAGAATGTTCTTGCTTAATGATCGAAACTGTGGTGCTTCCCGCTGCAACGCCAACACCAGAGTAATCAGGCGTCGGAGGGTGTCCGACAATGGAGGGCCAGGTGGGTTAGGAACAACATCTCCTGCGTCTTGAGCAGCAAACTTCACAACACATCTAGGAAAGGAAAATATTACTGTAGTTACATCCACATTAGGCCTTCTGATTTTAACCCACTGTAACTTTATGAGGTTACAATGTTTTTATATTACTGGTTTTTTTTTCTTTGATGTTTTAGGATATGATCATGGTTACTCTTTGCTGGTGAGCTATTGTAGGCCTCAGCGCAAAGCTTAGGGATTCCTTGCAATGGTTCACTACTAGAGGAGAAGAGGGCCATGTTTTATTTAATTGAGTTCATGTCTGTAAATATTTTCCTTTTACGATGGTGTTTTTTTTTTGGGGGGGGGGGGGGGGGGGGGTATTCTTGGTCTGAGATAGGTTTTTGTTCGTAGAGAGTATTTGTTGAAATTAGCTAGGTGGATATTAGAAAATATGAGGAAGAAGAGATATGGTAAGGAAGATTTAGTTAGGTTTGGTGATGGTCTGATTATAGTAATGGCAAGAGATTATGAGAGTGGCTGTTTATAGCATACTGGAAAAAATTGTAAAGTGAAGCTAATAAATGTTCTTAGTAAAATTCCCTTATGGTGTTAATCACCACTACCCCCCGAAAAGAGAACGTACAGTTACAACACTTTCTACATCTAGAAAGTAAATTCTGCTTTGTAATGAAAACAAGTACAGATACAGACGAACTAGTGCGAAACAAACTACATATCTTTAACTATCTTTCCCATAGCTTCCATCATTTTATAGGCACTTGCCATAGCGAGCCACAAGTTTTTGTGTGCCTTTTTCATAAAATGTTGCCACTTGTGGTAACAATTTCATGAAGAAGAGATATTGAAATTTGCGGAAAATTTGTAGAACGGTTTTCCTTGATAGAGTTCTTTAATTGCACGAATCAAGTGTTCAATAATTGTGCACTTCATTCCGTCCTCAAATGATGATGATGATAATTGTTGTTTTAAGGGGCCTAACATCGAAGTTATCGGGCTAATGGTCTGGATGATGACAGCGAAAATAACTATGAAATGGAAACCATAATGAAAACCAAGGTAGACTGAAAACACGCACTAAATGTAACTCAGACTGAAAGCACTCACAAAAGGCAAGTTAAAGGATAAAGACTGACACAAAAAATTTAGATGGAAAAGATGCACAAAATGCAATGTAGATTGAAAATACTTACAATAAGCAATTTATACTGAAAATACTCACAAAAGGTAAATTTAGAAGGAAAACAACATTTTAAAAAATGGAATTTAGAGTAAAAATATGCAAAAAATGGAATTAATTCAAAATGCTCACAAAAAGGCAAGTTAGATTCAAAATACTCACAAACTGCAATTGAAATTCAAAATACCCACGAAATGCAATTTAGATTCAAAATACTTGCAAAACTGCGACTATGATCTCATCCTGAAGATGAAGATGACAATGTGCGGGGAGCGCTTTCGTACCATTGAAGACGTTAAGCAGGCTGCCGAGTGCTCTCTTCGTACCATCACCTACACATTTAGTGAATTCGTTATATTTTTCTTTGCCTGGTGAAATCTACCTCCATCTTCTGGCAAAATGGTTTCGGAATTATAAGAAGATGGGGCTCCTCGTTTGCTAAACATGTAGAATAGTTTGCTTTTGGCGTACGAGTGGGTCATATAAATTCTTTCAGACAAATGTCTTAGGTACTTTTTAGAGAAATATTGACCTTCTTGAACAGTTTTGATGATGATGATGATGATAATTGTTGTTTTAAGGGGCCTAACATCGAGGCTATCGGCCCCTGATGAAATGAAATGGCGTGAAATGAAAGGATGAAGATAAAAAACAGCTCACTGCTATGGATGAAACGAAAATAGTTTAGATAAAATAGACAGTGAGCTCCAACAACTATGCCTTATGTAGCAGGAAAAATACTTACAAAAAGGAACTCAGATTGAAACTACTCACCAAATGGAGAGCGGTAATACGTACATAAGGGAATTTCGAACGAAAATACTCACAAAAGGAATAGATTGAAAAATATGCACAAAATGTAGGTTAAGTCCAAAATACGTACAAAATGCAACGTACAGTCGAAATACCTACGAAATGCAAGTGAAAGCAAAATACTTACAAAATGCAAATGAGATTGAAAATACGCACAAAATGTAATGGAGATTCAAAATACCCACAAAATTGCAATTGAGACTTAACTACTTGAACAAAGCAGGGTAGGTTGAAAATACAAAATGCAATTGAAATTGCTTACAAAATGTATGGTAGATTCAAACTTCTCATTAGGATGGACAATACTTACAAAATGCAATTTAGATTGAAAATAATTACAAAATGTAATTTAGATTCAAAATACCCACAAAATTGCAATTGAGACTTAACTACTTGAACAAAGCGGGGTAGGTTGAAAATACAAAATGCAATTGAAATTCAAAAAACTCACAAAACTCCCGGATATTGAAAGACTTACTAAAAAGCAATTTAGATTGTCAATCCTTACAAAATGCAATTGAGATTGAAAAACACTCACAAAATGCAATCAAGATCGAAAAGACTTACAAAATGCAACGTAGATTAAAAATACCTACAAAAAAAATCGCTAAAAGGGAATTTAGATACACGGGGAACCAAGTAACAAAAACAGTGTGGGAATCTGAAAGAGAAAAGGAAATATAAGGAAAAGAGGAGAGGATTGGAGAGGAGAGGGTCCGCCCCAAAGAGAAGGAACAAAAGGGGAAAACGGACCCAGCTCAGGAATCCCTCGGGGTCGCCAACTCCCGAACTCACCATCCGTGAGCCCCTGAGGGTGTAGCATAATCTAGGGTGCACCAGAAGTGGTGGGGCTACATACACCCTGCCTCCTTAAGGGCCTTGAGCACAAGGCAGGAGGTAAAAGGAAAAGAAAAAGAAGGCTGACCCCTCACAGAAGGAGGGTGTCAGGAAAGATGAGACAAGGGCCAATTAAGGCGGGAAAGGAAGAGACTCCGTAGGCCTCGGATACCCTAATACCGTCGGGGTCGGAAGAGAACAAGAGTTGACCAAGTGAGGTCAACAGGAAAGAAGACGGAGAGGAGCCCGGCACAAGTAAGTGGAAGCAATGCCGGACTCAGCTGGGGCCCCGTGGTCGCCAACCCACGCCCACTAGAAGTGAGCCCCTGGGGGGGAACAGTTTTGATATTGTGTCTATAAAGACAATTATGATATTTTCCCCTCTCAAAACTCCATTGGTGCTATCGATAAATTTTTTGTTATTGTCCCTTAGTCTAGCCGAAGAATAGTATGACTATAACCTTTTGAACCCTATTTCCCTTAGCGTATGCTTCCTGCTCCACTCCTAATTAATTTCTGCACTATGAACAGCAGTAGGAAGTGAACACTGAAACACCATCTATCATCATCATCATCTTGCACAGTTTCCAGCCACTGGCCGGGTCTGTTTGGAACACAAGCCTCTCCAACGTCTTCTGTCTTCCCACCATCTCTCAGCCTCCACCCTTGTCCAGTCTTCTCCTCTCTCCTTCCACCCCCTTCAGCCACCTGTCTCTTGATCTCTTTCCTTCCCACTTCGTCTCGGGTATCCCTCCTGGGTATCCTCTTCTCCTCCATTCGTTTTACATGTGCATACCATCTAAGTCTAGATTTCTCTATACCATCCTGTAATGGTTCCTCCTTCATTAATTCTCTGGTCCTCTCATTTCTTATTCTGTCCGTCTTTGTAGCTCCAATACTGCTTCTCAAGAACCTCATCTCACTGGCCTGTATTTTGCTCTTCTCCCTTCCTTTCATAACCCAGGTCTCCGAGGCATGCGTCAGGATAGGGACATAGTACGTCCGATATATGATCTTTTTGCTGTTCTGAGGGACATCCTTGCTCCATAACATGCTTCTCACACTCCTCCTTCTGCCTGTCTCCCCCTCTCATTTATTTCTCTATCGTTTCTTCCATTATCTTGTATCAGGCTTCCCAGATACTTGAAACTCTCCACTTTCTTCAGGTGTTCCCCACCAATTGTTATTCCCGTTGTGGTTCTTTCCTTCTTCCTTGTTGTGATCACCATCTCACTCTTATTTATGCTAAATTTCATTCCATATCCTTGAATTATTCCTTCCCACACGTCCAACTGTTCCTGTACCTCGTCCTCCTTGTTTCCCCAAATCATCAAATCATCTGCAAACACCATTGCTTTCATCTTTCCTTCCCCAATTACTTGTGCCACTCGGGTCATTATGTCATCCATCACCACAATGAAAATTAACGGTGACAGTGCACTTCCTTGTTTCAGGCCGTTTCTCTGTTCCAACCAGTCCGATCTCCCTCCTCCCACTTTCACACAGTTCACACTTCCCTTGTACATCTCCTTTATCCTCTTTATAGTCCATTTCTCTACTCCTCTATCCTCCAGGGACTTCCATACTTTGTTTCTGCATACACTGTCATATGCTTTCTCAATGTCCAGGAAGGCCATCAGTAGATCTGTTCCATACTCATAGTGCTGTTCTTGTAACTGCCTTACAGCAAAAATCAAATCCACTGTGTACCTTCCTGCTCTGAAGCCATGTTGTTCTTCTCTCATCCCTCCTTCTATCCTTGTCCTAATTCTCCTTTCCAAAACTTTCTCAAACATCTTTGCACAATGACTCATCAGTGTTATTCCCCAGTAGTTTCTGCATTCTGTTCTACTACCTTTCTTGAAGATCTGGACAATTATTCCTTTTTTCCAGTCCTCTGGGGTCTTCCTTACCTTTCATGCTATCCTCATCACTCGGTACAACCATTGTATCCCCACCTCTCCTGCTGCTCTCACCATCTCCACACTCAACTCATCCACACCCGGTGCCTTCCCTCCTTTCATCTTGTTCACTGCATCTTCCACTTCTTTCCATGTTAAGTCCTCTTCTGTTTGCAGTTCATCTTCCTCTTCCCCAATTTCTTCCTCCTCGCCGTGGTTTCCATTTGGGTTCAGAAGTTCTTCAAAATATTCTTTCCACATTTTCTTCAGTTCTTCCGTACTTTCTATCTCTTGTCCCCTTTTGTTCACCATTCTAACATAATCTGTAGGATCCTTCTGCCTCTTATTTCTTACCATCCCATACAGGACCTTTTTTGTACCTTCACTATCCTCCTTCATCATCTTTGTCCACTCTTCCATCCACTTTCTTCTCTCCTCAGCCACTACTCTCTTCGCCTCCTTCTTTCTTTCTTTCTTTCTTTCTTTCTTTCTTGGTACTCTTCCCTTGTCTCTACCGTCCTATTTTGATACCACCTCCTAAAGGCTCTATTCTTTTCCCTTACTATATCTTTTGTCTTCTCATTCCACCATGGTGAAACACCATCTATAACAAAATATAATTATATTATATGAAATATATTTCCAAATCAGTTGTTGGTTCATCGTCGTCACTGCCCACTAACTGTTCTAAAATATCCAGTTCCGTGAGTGAAGATGAAGGAGACTCCATATTCACATTCAATCTACATAATCACTAAAACTGTCATAAACAATCGAGAATAACGAAGGTGAAAAATTCTAATTCATGCAAAGTACAGTAAATAGGGAGAGATGCTCTCTCGGAGACCACTAGATGGCTCCACAATACTGGAAGTCATAGGAGCACTGTAAATACAATCATCGTCATGTCGTAAGGGACTAGACATCGGAGCGAAAGTCGAACCCCACTCGACATACGAGTGCATAAGGTTAAATGGATTCGATTTTGCACATACAGTACAGTACTAAGAAATTTATAACAATATTTCACTTTTTTGAGAAAGGCCCTCCCCCCATTTCCACCCCCCTTGCCCTTTAACGAACTCGACCGAGATAAACTTTAATGTGATTGGTGCAAATTGACTAGTAATCGTGTCCAAAAAAAAGTGATACATACCTACGGTATTATTTTGAACAGACGGTGCTTTCGGGGTCTGGGGGGATGTGAAACTCGGAGATATGTCACAACATGCTACCCTAAACATGCAGTGGTGTCTGTCTGTTACTCTCTCATGCAAAAACTACACAACCAATTGAGGCAGTGAGTGAAATTTTGTCAAAATGGAGTTATTGGTACCGTTGTGTAGGGCATACATTCATCTTTCAGTGTGCATAATATTAAAGACATCCGCAGGCTCCTTCCCTTGTTTAGTGAAGAATGCTGCGAGAGAGCAACCGCAAAACTCCAAATATCTCGGTTCCACCCAACTCTCTCACTCATTGCCTCAATTAAGATGAAATTTTGTATGAACATATTTTTTATACCCAGATCAACCATAGGACTATGTCAGTTTCGAAATTAGCATATTCTTCTGACTTTCGCTACTTTTGGCAGCCGGGCAGCTAAAATAGGCAAAATATTGAGGTTTTCATAGAAGGACCAGACGCATCTGATATTATACCCCTCATTGTGAGAAACTTTTGTATAATTTGACCTTAAATAACTTAGTTTTATGGGATTTTATACATATTTTTAACATTTCATTGCCTTATGGAGACAGAAGCCTTTTACAGCATTTGGGGTCAATTTTTATACCGGTGATAACAGTATTCTTAAGCAAGGTTTCAACACTAATATCTAAACTATCTAATGGTCTGCTATTTCTTCACGCAACATTTTATCTCCCTTTGAGACAGACGGAGATCTGAATGTGACCTCGTGAAGTGGCTTGTCATGGTAATGTTTGCCTCTTTCTTCATAAATTTGGCATCTTATTATAATCCTGAAAACATTTTGCTATCCCTTGGCGTAACAGTGGGTCATATCGAAAATTCTTTCGGACAACATTTTTAGGTAATAATTAGAGGAGTATTGACCATTTTAAATGGTTTGAATATTGTGCCTATTAAGAAATATGATTTTTGTTTTTTACATTATGTAAGATTTTGTTATATTAAATTATAAGGTTTACTAACTTTATAATAGTAAGTCCTTGCATAGCATCACTGAAATCCTCCAGTCGATCAGAATTTATTAGGGACACTAACACACATACAGACAAAAGGTGATCTCTTAAAACTGGATTTCAAGACAAAAAAAACAGGCTAAATTCATCTTAGATCAAAGATCAGAAATATTTATAATGGCATCTACTAATGAACAAATTATTCCAAAATTTCAACATAGTAATGTTGTGCAAATTCATGACAACCTGTTAAATTCACCAAATCATTTCCCTTAAAAGAAAAAACCTGTTTGTTATATCATGAACAACTTACTTGGCAACAATATTCACTTCAGACACATTGACAGCAGCTGAGAGGCCTTCAGAATTGAAAGCTGCAGCCAAATAAACGTCAAAAGTTGAGCTTGTTGATGCTTTCTCTGCAGCTGAAATAAATACATAATTTAATTAAATACAGAAATTAATTCAGCTAAAATAAAACAAATAATTTATCCATTTTGTACCACTATAATTATAGGTTGAAGGATGAGTATGAACCATATGGTATATTTATAAGTATATTATGTTGATTGATTTGTCTCCAAAATAACCACAAGCATGAACAACAAAGGTGATATAGCACTACTTCTGGAGTAGCTACTAACAGAGTCGTTGACACAACTTGCCAACTCATAATAAATAAATCTCTTCCTCTCTTGTGGTGTATGGATATTGTTCCCGTGTTGCTGAGGATAGACGATCGCCAACGTCCGGGAGACTGGGTTATACGGGGTCTCACTTTACGAGTTTATGCTATAACGCGATTTTTAAAAAATGTACATAATTAAATTAACAAAAAAGGATTTAAAATCAACCTGTGGGACGATTTCGTGATCGAGTGTGCACGTGCAGCGCTGCAAGGCGGCGTGTAGTCAGCCTCAAAGAGAGTGCCGAGTAGCTGTGTTGACTGGCGGCATGTGATCATTATTGAAGGGAGCATTGAGTTAACTAGCTGTTTTATTGTTTCTAAAAACGTTATGGAGAAAAGAAAGTGTGATCAAAAGCTTCCAATAACAAAAAGCAAAGGAAATCAATAACACTTGAAGAAAAGAAAAGTTATAAAGCGATATGAGCGCACTGTGGACCTTGTCAGAGCTACAGGAATCTCGGAATCAACTCTGGGAACCATACGAAGTCAAGCAGAAAAACTTAAATAAAGCTGCAAAAGTGTGACCAGAACATTTCTGTCAATATGATAAAAGAAGGCCCCCGGCATTTAAGTCTCCAAAGATCGCCTCACGTTGTTGTTAGGAGGAAATGCGTCTTGAGACCATAAAATCAAACCCTTGTTGGTTTATCATTTATCATTCCGAGAACCCACGAGCACTCAATTGCATTTCTTTAACACTCATAGGTTTTTTATTTTCCCTTGAAATAGTCCGTATCTCCTAACTAACCCATATTATGATACGCGATGATTAATCGGAACGAATCGAGGGATACCTGTATTGACCGACTGGGTCACTGAATGCAATGAAGCGGCGAGGATATGAACTGTGCCAGCTGCCGAAGCCTGCCGCACTCCCCTGATTGACATTCTAAAGAGAAATACCAACAGGTATTTAATAAATCTAATACACCTTGGTCAATAAACATTTTTAAATTAATCCTTGTCGTCGGCTGTAACTCGATTCCGAGTACACACACTTCTTTCTGCGTAGAGCTTTTCAAACCAGCTTCTGGACGTGTTTCCGATGACTAAACAGGCTAATCCTGGCATAAAACATGCGTCCACATTAATTGCACTGAATGGTCAGGGGAGGGTGGGGTTGTAATTGACGAAGTTTTCTTGCTTGTCGCTTGACCTCTCCATGTCTGCGACGTTCTTCTTCAATAAGTTGAGTGTTCGATGTAGTGTCCCGTCACAGTAAACGGTCTGCAGCACATGTTTCCCGTGAGTGGATATGTATACCAGTCGTCGTCTTGATGTGTTTCAGCTGGTCTTTAAAACGCTTCAGAGGGGCCCCATGAGGTCTAGTGCCGGAGCAAAGTTCACCATAAAGGAATTGACGTGGGAGCCTGGTATACTCAAACGGTGAACATGGCCTAACCATCTCAGTTGATGAGCAATGATGGTTGCCTCAATGCTATTAAGGCGACACTCCGGAGATAAAAGTCGATATTTTGTTCATTTTGGTGATTTTTTTTTATGACTGAAATTGAAAGGATAGGGTTTCTTCTTTCTTGTCACAAAGTTATTGCGTTGAATTCAAACAATTTGTCACCTTAATAATGCTTTGTTTGTCAGTCTGCACACAGCAGAAATGGGTGTGGCATCAGCTGAACTGCTTGGTTAGATTATTTATGATGTCATTGTCATGTTTTCATTCAATCAAATCAATAAAATATCCCTGTTCTTTGCAATTACGCATCCCGGGGATGGGCCAACAGCCGCCCCCGCCCCCCTCTCCTCCCCCTCCCGCATATATTTCTACAGAATCGAGCTGTAAGATCTACCATGTTTCTGAATGAATTTATAAAGCCTGCTAAGGACTAATATTTCAGTACTTGAATCGACTGTCATTGAGCAACATTGTATGCTTGTATTGGTATTCCTGATGTCACTACAATAATGCAGATAACTATAAGTTTTGTTATTCTTGTATGTTTCTTCTTTCTTGTGAGTTCTGTGGCGGTAGCCAGCCTGTTACTTTTGTGAAGTTCGCGCGCAAGTAACCTCTTGTAGTTGTGTATCAAGATACTAGACAAGCTTCCAGAATTCGTACAGAAACAAAAGGAAGGAAAAACATACGGTGCTGGTGACTTCTAGGTAATGGATCAGGAAGATAACGTCACTTGAACTTTGCTTTAAATTTCCCGCCAATAGTAATTTTACATTTAAATCCTATTTTTCTCCCATAATATTCTGCCAAATGTAACAAAATTTGTATGGTATATGTATCACAGCTATATTAGGAAATCTGCGTATGGAATTCTTGATTGCAGAATTCTTCCCAGTAGTAGGGAAGTAAAAGTGCAAAATTTTTGAACAAAAAAATTACACAAATTTAGTACTATAATATCTCATTGTATAAATTATTTACAGAAAAATCGATACGTAGTGTTTTTTAAAGAAGTATTATCTACCTAATTCCAAATTTCCATTAACATGTCATTTGAAATCTATGAAAAAAATGGAATTAAAAATTCAAAAAATAAAAAATAAAAATAAAAATATTTTGGAAAAACTATTAATTGTATTTGACACAAATGTTGGTGATATCTCTACTTTTGTTTGGGTGACATTCCCACAAAGTTTCGTGAAAATCCATGCATTAGGTAGGAAGATAACGTTACTTGAACTTTGCTTTCATTTTCCCGCCAATTATAATTTTACATTTAAATCCCATTTTTCTCCCATAATATTCTGCCAAATGTAATAAAATTTGTATGGTATATGTATCACAGCTATATTACGAAACCTGCGTATGGAATTCTAGATTGCAGAATTCTTCCAGTAGTAGGGATTTAAAAGTCCAAAATTTTTGAACAAAAAAATTACTCAAATTTAGTACGATAATATCTCATTATATAAATTATTTACAGAAAAATCGATATGTAGTGTTTTTTAAAGAAGTATTATCTACCTAATTCCAAATTTTCATTAACATGTCATTTGAAATCTATGAAAAAAAAATAGAATTAAAAATTCCAAAAATAAAAAATATTAAAAAATATTTTGGAAAAACTGTTAATTGTATATGAAACAAATGTTTGTGATATCTCTACTTTTGTTTGGGTGACATTCCCACAAAGTTTAGTGAAAATCCATGCATTAGGTAAAAATATCTGTTTATCTCAGGAGTGTCGCCTTAAGATGCGCTTTCTCGAGAACTGCAGAGTTGGTCACGTAGTCCTCCCACTTAATGATCAAGATGTATCTTATCTTTTGTTGGTGGAAGCACTCAAATTTCTTGATATCACAGCGATAAGAGTCCAAGTTTCACAGCCATACAGTAGCGTTGAGATGATGACAGCTTTGTACACCATGAGATTGGTATGCCATTGGTAGGCATCTTTAGGTCTTTATGCATGAAGAATCTTTGCATTAACCCTCTTAGTGCCAGGCGAAAAGGCAAAGGTGAAGTCTACAAGTGCCAGGCTGTCTTAATGGAAAAAGTAGGCTTTCAGAAAAACATATGTATATCCCCTGTTTTGAAAGATACGAAAGCGAAATTTAGTCAGAGAGTGCAAAACATAGCTATCTAAATTCAGGGAAATTTTCAGATCATTATGAAACTTATTTCTTTCTTTATTAATTAATTAATTAAAATAATTTGTTCTGTAAAATAAAAATTAGAAAGTCTGATTATTCCTATTACCACACACTTATAAATGGAGTAAAAATGAACACTGGAGAGCACACATACATAACAAAAGAACCAGGAAATGCAGTTTTCAGTTGAAAAAATATCAGCAGGGGTGTCAAAAATCCGAAATTCTAAAATCTAGCATATTCATAAAATACCGTACACCAACAATGGCATTGTTGATATAAATAAAATAAAAATAATTACAGTGTAAATAAATAATCAGAAGGGCACCCTGTAGTTTTATCTTTCACATTTGTGGTTGTGTAGCCTGTGGAAGATTGTCCTGGTCAACATTCCTTTCTTCCCAGTCACTATTACTGTCAACATCATTACCATCACCATCACTTGTTTGGTTATGTACGGTCGCATTCAGCGCAGGTAATTCATTGTCTGAAGCGGAATCGGCACTTGATTCGTCACACACAAGATCGCAATCACTGTCCACGAAGTCCAAGAGTTCACCACTTTACTCATCAATCATTAATTCTTCAATTTCTTCTTCTCTAAAACAATGCTTCCTTCCCTTGGACGCCAGGCTTTTACGAGTCACGCGTAAACAAGTCAACAAATATCGCTCGAGTATATCGATAGACAGAAAACAAAAGATGTTTGCCAGAAAATGGTAGCTAGAACTCTCTCTAATGGACACGTCAAGTTAAGACGCCATTTTCGGTCTATAAGCCCCTCTAAGAATACAAAAACGAAGCGTCTCTCAGAGCGACGCTGGCAAGTTTCGCTCATTTTATGAGGATCGCTCACAGCGATTCTGGCACTAAGAGGGTTAAGTGGCGAAATGTTGCATGGGCAGCCCCAATTCCCTTGTCAACATCCTGTTCGCATGTGCACCGTTAAGACAAGATGCTACCAAGATATGAAAAATGATCGACCTGCGCCAGTGTTGATGGAGATATTGATCTCAGGAAGAGGTAATCCTGGGACAGGTAGTGCAAGTACCTTAGTTTTCTTTGCATTGATGGTAAGACCAAAGTGATCGCAGGCAGTGCTAAAGCGATTGATGAAGCTCTGCAGGTGTTGGAGCAGGAGATGCGATGTCATCGGCGTACTGCAGTTCAGTCAACCGGGTATCTTGCCAGATTGAAAAGGCGAAACTTAATCTCCATGCCTGGGTTGTTGGAAAATGATTCATACATCATGGCAGCCATGTACAATGCAAAGTGTTCGAGCAACCATACAGCCTTGTTTCAAACCGTGAGTGATTGGAAACGGATCGGATACAGAGTTACCGGGAAGAACCTTCCCAGACATTCCATCATGAAGAGCTTGAACTAATTCCACATAGCGATCTGGGCATCCAAAGTGCGCTAATTCTTTCCACAGATCTTGGTACTGAATCAAAGGCTTTTTCCAGGTCATAGAAAACTAAATACAGAGGCTCATGTTGCTCTCTGCACTTTTCCTGGAGTTGTCTGGCACAGAATATCATGTCTGTTGTGCCCCTGGAGGTTCGAAAAGCACATTGAGACACGGGCAAAATCCTCTGGAGCCGGCTTAGAATTCTTGCGAGAACATTACCTGGAATAGATAATAGCGATATATGACAGTAGTTCCCACACACACTACGATCGCCTTTCTTGAAGATAGTGGTGATGGTAGCATCCTTCAAGTCGACAGGTACTTCTCGAGTTTCCCCAAATTAAGAGGATAAGTGTAAAAAGTCGAGTCTTCAAAGTCATACCTCCACTTCGTAACAATTCCAGAGGAATGTTATTAGGACCAGGAGCCTTTCTCGGCTTTAATTGATTGAGCGCTTTGGTGAAATCTCGGAATGTCGGAAGAACTGCCATCCAGGTTTGTTGAGGCTGCTGAGGGACGTAGCGAACAAAGTCCTCGGCAACATTGGAGGCACGATTTAGAAGTACAAAGAAATGTTTGTTCCAAAACTCAAAAATTTGTCCTTGATCAGTTAATGTGGCAGAAATGTCAGCAGTTTTCAATGTCCTTGATCGGATTGGGCCATATACTTCCTTTATGTCTGCATAGAAGTTTTGCAGGTCACGGGCATCAGACAGTCTTTGCAGTTCTTCAGCTTTTTGCCGACACCAGTTGTTCTTGATTTCCCTGATTTGTGCCCGACATTTCCCTTTAAGTTGCACAAAATGTGATTATTTCACACGCTGGCCTCTCACTGCTGGGTCCGTGGTTCAAATCCCGGTCACTCCATGTGAGATTTGTGCTGGACAAAGCGGAGGCAGACAGGATTTTCTCCGGGGACTCTGGTTTTCCATCACAAATTTCCTTCCAGCAACACCCTCTACTATCATTTCATTTCATCATTGCCCCAGGGGAGTGCGACAGGCTTTGGCAGCCGGCCCAGTTCATATCCTCGCTGCTAAATGGGGGCTTCAATCATAGACCCGGTTGGTCGGCTGAAAGCAGGCTGTGGATTTTCATTTTTATACTGACTAAGGTGTATTAGATTTATTAAATATTTGTGGGAATTTCTTTTTAGTAAGGACTTGGAAAATAGATTAGCCGATATTGGTGCACCCCAGCCATAAGGGGAGGTTAGCAGGGCTGGTGGTGGGTTGTTCTCAAACTGAGGGGAGAAGATCTGCAGTGATAGGGAAATGAAGGGCTATGGAGTAGCTTGACTTTGTGCAGACCAAGACGTTGCTGAGTGAGAGATGGCAGGAGTGGCAGCCTCTCATGGTGAAGGCGCTGGTGAGATGATTTTGGCAGGAGTAGCAAATAGACTTGATTCTCAAGACTAAAAAAAACTAATATAATAATAATAAAAAAACTAAAGTAACAAATTTTCTCTTAGAAAACCCAAAGAAACTTAAGTAGAGTGGATTTTAGTAACAGAAATAATACAAGCTAATCTTATGTTGCTTGCCAAATGTATTTGACAAGTAAGTCACAGTCACATTACTGTCCTGCCATACAACACATTATCATTTATCATTCAGGTTAATTTTTCTATTATGACTTTGTGTTGTGACATATCCATCAGCAGAGCATTGGCCTAAAGCAAGCCAGGGTTACAACAATCCTAACCCTTTGATAGTCTAAGGGAAAACTCATTCTTATTTACGGTATATGGTGGTTTGTGAACAACTTTAGGTTGAAATAATTAATGATCAAGAAAATGTACTTAACAAGAATATTATACATAGGAAATATTGCATTTTGTGTTACACGGTTGATCACAGTCCATAATCTTTCTATATACCGTGTATATATATATATCTGACTGACTGTCATTTATACCTTTTCACAGAACTAAACCAAATTTTAGGCATTTACCTTGGCTACACGACCGCGATGTCGCAGCCCCTAAACTGAGAACCAGTGGGTCTACTTGACATTTGGACAGTCCTCTCCATTCCCTAGATTTAGGCCATTTAACACAAAGGCGAAATTATGTAGGACCGTAATTTTAAGCCTCACAATGCATGAAAAAACTCAATATGTCCTAAAGGCACACCAAAACCACATATCAAGGTCCTAGATCTAACCATTTGATATATCTGCAAAGAGCATTGCCGTCTTTGATGATCCGCCTTCGTAGTTCAAACCTGCTTATAGCAGATGTTGAAAATGAACACCATTCATCTCTTGGCACCTTTCAGCCCTGGTCAGCAAGTTGCGGAAGGCGGATCGCAGCTGCAATCTCATCAGAAATGTTCTGCTGCAGTTCTTGAATACAATGAAGGTTTTTGTGATACACCTTAGCCTTGAGGATTTCCCACAAAAGTAATCGCACATGGAAAGATCAGGTGACCTGGGTGACCAGCTAGGGCTGAGACCAGACTGACCTCAGCTAACAACTCTGTCAGGAGTCAAGATTGTGTGAACGAGATTCATGGTTCGGCAGGATGTATGTGCAGTTGCACCATCCTGTGTGAAGTAACAGTAGGTCTTTTCCTCCTCAGTTAATGCTGCCATAAATGGATTGAAAACGTAACGCTCCGAATTCACCGTCTGATGATAGAAAATGGGACCAAAAATGCGGCGTGCAGACACTAACCTTCTGATCATGCATGGCGGAAGTGATGCGGATTCTCCGTTGCCCAGTACCTGTCATAACCACTCAGGTGAAACCAGGCTTCATCAGTAATAAAGAAAAGATCCATGTTATCTCAGTGAACCGCCAATCACAAAACAGGAGGTGCTGAGGAGTATCTGTTGGTTTTAAAGCATGAACAACAGACACTCTGCAGGGATGCATTTTCAGGACCAGTTGGAATATTTGTCCGCATGTTCGACGAGATATGCCAGTCCATTGCGACAGGCGTCGGGTTGATTTCTTAGGGCTCCGAAGCATGTGACTAATCGTTGCATGGCACCCATTTAACTCATGAGCAAACAACCGACCACACTGTTTTAATGTACGGTACCTTTCCACAATGGGACACCTCTGCTGCACTGTGAGTACTATCTTCACCTGTGGACTCATCAACTCACACTGACAAAGGGCGCACTACTGTAACATCTGAACAGTTCCGATCGCGTGCTGTGCACTTTTATTTGCAACATCTGCTACAGTATAAGCAGGTTAGCAAACTATCTCCTTTCCTGTGGTGTGTTTCTTTGTAACCTGGAAGTCTGTTCCCTGGGCCACTTTTATTTGCCCCAGCCTGTAGAATAACTCAGCACTTGGGTGTTTATTGATCTGGATATACATAGCAGTTAAAAGGTGGAAAAAAAATAAAAATAATAATCAGCCTGGTCAAAATGTGTATGGAGGAGACAGTGAGCAAAGTGACACACTGTGGATCCGTATCAGATGGTTTTGAAAACAGAACAGGACTAAAACAAGGTGATGCGCTCTCTCCACTTCTCTTCAACATCATTCTGGAAAAAGTAATTCAGGAAACCAAAGAAGCTGCAACTGGAGACCTAGCAGATAACAAACACAACATCCTGGCATATGCAGATGACATTGTATAAATAGGAAATAATGGAGGAGAAATTGAAGCTTTATTCAGGAAATTAAATGAAACTGCTGCAAAAATAGGTCTAAAGATTAATGAAGAGAAGACAGAATACATGATCATACAGAGAGAAAACATGACTACAGACCAACGCAACAACCTTCATATAGGCAATTTTACCTTTAACAACACGCCAAACTTCAAATACCTTGGGGTAAATATAAATGACTGCAATAGAAGACAAGTTGAACACCAAATTAAATTACGGAATGCAAACAAAGTTTACTTTTCCCTGCATAAATTACTTTCCTCCAAACTTTTGACCAGGAAAACAAAACTAAAACTATACAACACGATCATCAGGCCGGTACTGCTACACGGAGCCGAAACATGGAGTGTGACCAAAAGGGAGGAACGCCAACTTACAGTCTTCGAAAACAAGATATATAGAAAAATTTTCGGCCCCATATTTGACCAGGAAACACAAAGATGGGTTCTCAGATCAAATGATGAGCTGTACAAGTTGGCCAATCAACCCAGAGTAGTGGACGTCATGAAAGCGAAACGGCTGCAATGGGCAAGGCATGTTATCAGAATGGACGCTGCCAGAATAGTTCGCCAGGTGTACGAGAAGAAGATCGAAGGCTCGAGACCCCCTGGAAGACCTAGGAGTAGATGGGAAGATGAGGTGACCTCTGACTGCAGACAAATGGGTATTACTGTATGGGAGAATACTGCGCTGGATAGGAGAAAATGGAGGCAGATAGTGAGAGCGGCATGGGATCGTCACGTCCCAGAAAAGCCAACGGAGTGAGTGAGTATATATAATACTGGGCGACTCTGAAAGGAAACTTATTGAAGAAGAGGACCAAGAAATGATTGACTGAAGTGGTCCAATGAGGCCATAAAAGCAGGAGGGGAAGAAGAAGAAGAATATATAAAAAAATATAGAATTACATATACACACTTTTATTATAAAATAACCCTATCAAAAACATGACACCAGGAGCTATACACTGCAGTTGAAGAACTTACCTCTTTCCTTACGACTAGGCCCCTGCTTTGAGAGCAAAGCTAAAGTCTTCCTTTCAGCAGTGGCAATAGCCATTGCTGCACATAACACAGCCACACGAGGATGAGGAGGTGATAATGTGACGGAAGAAACACCATCAACTTCCTGTCTCCTGGGGCTGTCTGGAACTTGTACTGCAAATCGAACAGAAATATTCAATAGGGGACAGACTACACCTACATTTGTCACCTGGGTGGTTGTTTAAAAATCAAATTGAACCAGACTGTTGGTAACACAAACACAAGATGTGTACTGTAGGTTGAAGTCAAAATGAATTACGTCTTAGCTACTTTTTAATTCAAAATACCTCTGCGGTCTGCAAGCCTCAGCTCATCACGGTGGAAAAAAAAAAAAAAACACACCAACACAACAACAACGATGAACTGTGCTTAAAGCGGTGAATAAAATTCACTCATGGTGCTATAATACTGAAACCCACCAACCTGGGGCCAATGTTTGGGAAGCCAGGCTCTGCCTGTCACAAGTCAGTACAAAGGGCGAGTGATAGAGGAGTAACACCTCTGTAAAAATCTTGGACTAGATGACCCAGCTGGTAGCACCATGTGAGGGTCCCTTGCCAGGGTTACCGTGAAGACCTCAATGGCATCTGCAGTGGAGAAGATGGACTTCCGAACAGTGTAGTTGGCAGAAGGGGAACCCAGTGCTTGGGTTCTAAGAGCAAAATATAGTACAGTAGAACGTCGTTTATCCGGACGTCAAACAACCGGAACGTCAATTATCCGGACGAGCAAAACAAAATTGTCGGAGCAGTGCGCGCGCTTACTGTTGTTATGCGGAAGTGCACGCTTCCTACAGTAGTGGGTCGGTTCTCGTTTTCAATTGTTGTCTCCTACCGTTTGTTTGCTCTATAATGTTTCAACGTGTTACAGTAGCCTATGTGCTGTACTGTATTACGTTGTGAAAATGACTTCTACGAGTGGCAAAAAGGAAAAACGAAATCGCAATGTTTTATCAATTGAGAATAATGTGGAGATCATTAATGAACTGGATAAATGTGAGAGTGTGCAGTGTCTAATGAAAAATTACAGTGTCGGAAAATCCACAATATTTATGATTTGAAGAACCGAAAAGGTGAAATTCTGAATTGTGCATCGAAGTTAGATAGTGAAGAAGGTTCTAAAAAGGGATGAAAAATTGGAAGACACGGCGTACTTATGGTTTATTCAGACAAGAAGTTAGGAACATCCCATTTCTGAACCTTTGTTGTGTGAGAAAGCGTTGCACCTAAATAAGAAGCTTGGAGGTTCTCCCTATGTTTGATTATCCAGAAAAATCGTTATCCGGAACACTTTCGGTCCCAATTAGTCCGGATAAACGACGTTCTACTGTATATGTTTGCCATATATCATTGCAGCCAATGCCCCGGAGAGAAAACTCCGTCATAAAGCCCAGTCAAGGAGCTTCTTCGACATAATCCGAGTAGAGGTTGTTGGTTAAGATGAGCTTTTGGGTCTGAGGGCTCATTAGCGATGGCGGCGGAAGAACCGATATGGTCAATGGCGGCTCTTGGGTCTTCCAGAAAGATCAAGACCTTGGTGTCGGGTGGCAACCGACCGTAAAATCTTTACATTAATCATGAGGCAAAAAGGAAATGGAAAGAGATTCACAACTGGGGCGTCCCTCTCAAGCGACGGAAATGCTAGGGCGTTCCCCGCAAGAAACGAAACAATTAAGTGGAAGGACACTAAGCCAGTGTTTGAACTGCACAAAGGTACTTGGAACATTGGTACGACTGGACGAAGTGCCAAACTCAGCGCAGTTCTAGACAGATGCTGCATAAACATTTGTTGTGTGCAGGAAACAAAGTGGAAAGGTGTCAAACCACGTCAAATTGGGAAAGGATTTAAGCTCATTTACAATGGAAAGGAGAACATCAGGAATGGCATTGGAATAATATTAGATCATCACCTTAGTAACAACGTTGTCGAAATAAGCAGAATCAATGATTGCATCATGTTGGCTCGCCTTAATGTTGTATCGGTCTATGCACCACAAGTGAATTGCCCAGAAATAGAAAAACAAGAATTTTGGAAGGAATTGAAGACTCATCTTGCAATTATACCCCAAAAATTATATGTGGGGACTTAAATGGTCATGTAGGAGTGGCCAGGGGTGACTCTGAAGGTTACCATGGTGGCTTTGGATTTGGAGAACAAAATAAAGATGATGATGATAAGGGTTATCGGCCCCTCGATAGTGAAAGATGAGATGAAATGTAATGAAAGCTATAACTAATACTAACTACAGTCTTACAAACTAGAAGAAGAAATGGTAAACACATAAAGAATAAGGCAAACAATGGACAGGACTTCAACCCTCGAAGAATGCGGATTGAGGGACTTGGAAGGAAGGAGAACCAGAAGTGGCAGATAGGAAAGGGAAAGAGGAGAGGGTCCGTCCCAGAGGCACTGGAAAAAGGGGGCGGAAATCGGACCCAGCTCAGGAATCCCTCGGGGTTGCCAACTCCCGAACTCACCAGCCGCGAGTCCTTAAGTGTGTAGCACTATCCAGGGTGCACCAGAAGTGGTGGGGCTACACACACCCTGCCTCCTTGAGGGCCTCGAGCAGAAGGCAGGAGATAGGAAGAGAACAGAACAGGTCTGACCCCTCGAAGAAGGAGGGATCAGGAAAGATGAGACAAGGGCCAATTAAGGCGGGAAAGTGAAAGACTCCCTAGGCCTCGGATACCCCAATACCGTTAGGGTCGGAAAAGAACAAGAGTTGACCAAGGGAGGTCGATAGGAAAGATGACAGAGAGGAGTCCGGCACAACTGGAAGCAATGCTGAACTCAGCTGGGGCCCTGTGGTCGCCAACCCACGTCCCACTAGCCGTGGGCCCCTGGGGGGATAAAGAAGGGGAGACGATTCTCAAATTTGCAGCCTCCTATAACCTTGCAGTAGTGAACACGTTCTTTCAAAAGAAGGATGAACACCTTATATCTTTTAAGAGTGGCAATTTCAAGACGCAGATAGACTATATCCTTTCTATGGAACCCATCACGCCACATGGCGCGCCTCACTCGGAACAGAGAACCAAGATGGATAAGTTAAGGAGTGAAGTGGTAAGGAGGGAAGCTGGGATCAAGAAATGTCTACTTGCCAGTCACCTCAACACGACTTCAGTGGTTTGGACACGTGATGAGGTCAGCAAGAATACAGCTAGAAAGAGAGGTGGATGGTAAACGAAGGGTGGGAAGACCAAGAACAAGTCAGACATTGCAACCAAGGGAAGGACACTAGATGATGTCATAAAGAACAAGACATACATGGACAGAGGAGAGTGAAAGTGGAAGAGGCTGGTCAACAGTACCCGGGAAACTGGAACTGTAAAGATGGATGATGATATAAGGGAGGGAGGGAGAGAGAGACCGAAAGAGAATAGAGAAATTTGTAACATATTAGGTTTTACATTTCATATGCTGTGTATGTTACAAACGAGAATGTTCTCAGAAGAGCAAATGAGCCATGCAACTTGGTTGAATCATTGAACAAATGAAGAAACAGCTTCGTTAGTCACTATTGCCACTTGAAGCTATTGGCCAAAAGACACCAACCTAATGGTGAAGTGTAAGGTTGCGTCCATGCGATCTCAAGTCTGTATTAACACAGATGATCAAGAGTTTATTGTATTTAGAAAGAATCAGAAAGTCAGGAAAGAAAGTGACAAACTTGTACAGAAACGTGCATTTACACGAAAAGGCTTGTATACCGGTTGTAGCTTTCTCTGGTCCTTGGCAAGGGTTCAACTGGGAGCAGAAAAACATTACGATGGACTCCACTGTCGGTCCATTTTGACAACATTTCTGCTGTGCTAGCAGAGCAGGCACTGAGAAACCTTGTGAGTTGGACCATTGGATAACATTCTCTCTGTGGTAACAAGTCGCTGGCACGTCAAGCAGACCGCTGGCCGGTTTGAAAATGTTTGGTGGGTAGATGTTAGTGGTAACAGGGTGTCGACCAAAACAAACTGACAGATTTCCCTAATTTTTCCAGGATAAATAAGAAAATTCCCTGCGGAACAGTAGCAGCCATAATACATAATACAAAACACACTTTTTACTTAAAGAGCATTTCAAAAAGTTCTTGAACAATAAAGAGTAGCAGACCAAGTTGGAAAGGAAAAAACAGAAAAATAGTCTATATTTTTCTAATTTCTACATTTCTCATCCAGAAATCTACTGTACTTGTGAGTCTTGAAAGTAGCTCGTCAATAGTGATGCTCTCAAAAATCATACAGTTACACATTTATATACAAATACACAGCCTACACATGTAATTTGTGTGCTCTATCTTGCAAGAAATGGGAGCTTACTGATTAAATGTCAGTACGAACATACATCTACAACAATCACCAGAATATAGGCTACTTTTCCCCCATCAAAATTTAAATGCTTAATTTCCAACTATTCAAGGCTGCACCTGGTAAAACTAAAATTCTCCGAGTGTCATTAAAATACCCTGATAATTCACCGAGTTTTCCAGGATTTAAAAATTCCCTGGGTATTCTCTGTTTTCCAGAGTAGTAGACACCTGTGCACGGATTTGGTTAAATAATGAACACTATGATGAAGATCAGATGGGTAGATAGGGTTACAAACGAAGAGGTATTAAGACGAGTGGGAGAGGAGGGATGTTTCTGGCGACTGCTAATGAAGAGAAGAGATAGGTTAAGCACAGGACAGGAAGGCATGGAGGGCTGCATCAAACCAGTCAAAAGACTGAAGACTCAAACAACAACATATAAACATTTGGAGGAGTAACAAACAATTTATTCTAGTTCTTTTTTTTCTTTTCTCCGAAAGAACTTGAACTCAATTGAATTTGTGTTCAATACCTAACTTCTCCATGACTACCCTAGTCCTTTTCTCAATAACTCGTGAAACACATGTTGTCCCCAAAATTATGCAGAGCATTGTTTCCATGTTTTCAGGACTTCAACCAATCAAGTCTGAGAAGGGACTTCGTTATCCCGCATCTTATGAAAAGTTTATTTATCATCATCATCTTGCACAGTTTCCAGCCACTGGCCGGGTCTATTTGGAACACAAGCCTCTCCAACGTCTTCTGTCTTCCCACCATCTCTCAGGCTCCACCCTTGTCCAGTCTTCTCCTCTGTTCTTCCACCCCCTTCAGCCACCTGTCTCTCGGTCTCTTTCCTTCCCACTTCATCGTGTATCCTCTTCTCCTCCATTTGGTAGATTTCTCTATACCATCCTGTAATGGTTCCTCCTTCATTAATTCTCTGGTCCTCTCATTTCTTATTCTGTCCATCTTTGTAGCTCCAATACTGCTTCTCAAGAACCTCATCTCACTGGCCTGTATTTTGCTCTTCTCCCTTCCTTTCATAACCCAGGTCTCCGAGGCATACGACAGGATAGGGACATAGTACGTCCCATACGTTTATGGAGGTTTCTTATTTTCTATCAAGGGACAATTTCAATTAATTTCAAAGTAAATATTTTTAAAAACTATCTTATTACCAGCGTTTCGTTGGCATTTAGCATTTGAGGGTGAAAAAAAAAAAAAAAAAAACTGGGCCTGGTACGCCAGCACGTGGCGCAGCGCATTGTCGCCATGGAGCCGCCAGGAGTTAGCGATCGCTGGGCGGACACGGACTATGCGTTTTCTCAGCCGTTTAAGGATCTCCACGTAAAAAACGTACTCTGCGGTCATAGCCCAAAAAATTCTTCACTCTCACCACATTTTCATCCGTTTTGGTGCTCGAAGGTCGTCCTGAATGTGCGTCGTCTTCAACTTCCTCTCTCCCCTCACGAAACAGATTGTTAGTCAAAAACACTCAATCTGCCCATGGCGTTATCATCGTAAGCCGTCTTGATCGTATCGTGAGTCTCTTTCCCGGTTTTGCCGAGCCTACCATAAAATTTGATGGCATAGCGCACCGTTTCAACAGACGAACCATGACGCAGTGTGATGAGTGCACTTGCAGAGGTTATGGTGACGAGCGACTTACACTCCACTACAGCTGAGAACCAACTGTGTGGCTGGCCCCCAGCCTTCTTTACACCCCCGTCCACGAACCCCAGGCGGACAAGCCGACTACTTTCAGTACAGAATCTGTATATCGTTGTGATAACATATTGCTGAAATATTTCGCGGATATCGTTAAACCAAAAATCCGGGAATCTAGTTATACACCCATATATTTAGGAGAAACAAGGCTGTGTGTTCTTTACTGAACTCCTTGTTTTCTTTATGTTTTTTTAAATGTTCTTTATCCTGGGATATGGTGGTATTCATGAATGTTGTGATGAAGTTATCTATACAGCTAATTTTGTTCTCTCATCAGTTTTATCATTCATTCTGTTATGTTAATTTCATGAAGAAATGTTTAAATTATTAGATGTTTGGTAAGCCTTGTCAGTAGTGGCAGCCCTGTAATCAAGGGATACATAAAATAAAAAGGGGGATGCTGTGCTCTTGGATTAACTCTGAAGTAGAAAGACTGGTAAATCACCAGTTGAGGAAAAAAAGTATATCTCGTATGACAGATCAGGGTTTATGTTCTACCATGAGAATGGAACAAAATAGGTCACCATGGGTTGGGTTAAAATACAACAACCCTCATTAAATGCACACCAAGACTTTCGGAGAACTCTGAATGCTTCCTCAAATTAGGCCGGATTTTGAACAATTCAGTTCAGTTTTTAATGCATGAAGTTAACATGGAGTATATAGATTCCACAATTTCATACCCCCAAAAATGAGACTAACAAATGGTACTGAAATCCAACACACACCTGCATTTACTTACCTCTTTCCTCATAATTAGGTTCCTGCTGTGCATGAAGGTTGGCAGTCTGTCTTTCGGCTAGGGTCGTCTGCAGCTCCTTCGCATTCTGGTGAAGAGGAGGTGGCGGCGATACTGCATCAACACACGGAGTGTTGGCGCTGGATGGAATTATGACTGGTTCCTGCACTGGTGATGAAGATGCAGGTACTTCAGGAGATGAAGGAGAAATATCCGATAAATCCATTTCCTGTGTGGAGTTCTCTTGGCTTACTGAATTTGATGGAGGAGCCAACTCTGATTCAGAAGCGATCGAGGAGGGCCTTGGCGTGGAATTACTGCCCTTCTTCCCTCTCCCTCGTCCTGGGGGTCTACCTCTCTTATTTTTCCCTCTCAATGAACCTGGAAACTGATTTATCTCTTCCATACTCTTGTCCACAGAAGTGGCTGCTAGTGAACTCTCCGTAGCTGAATCCTTCACAGTTCCCGTTAATTCAGTTTGTTTGGCAAGCTTAAGGCTTAGTTGGACTTGAGATTTTGTTTTCTCTTGTTTAAGAACCTCAACAGCATGAAGCTTTCTCACATCAGCTGGGGTCAATTTCACCGCATTCTCTGCTTTCCCTTGATCGCGGGCTGCTTGCAAGAGTTCACTTTCGTCGGCAGTAACCTCTGTAGAGGCTGTATTGGTGAGAGGCTTTGGAAGTTTATAACACTCTGTGATCTTTGCCTGAGCCAGAGCTTTGTTCAGCTTCCCACCAGATTTCACTTTCCTCTTAGCTGTTGGAGGAGTAGGTGGCGAACTCGTCACTATTTTTACAGGGGCAGCAACTGGTGGTACACCAGGATACGAACTTTGCAGCAAGCGTTGAACAGCCAACTCTCTTACTTTCAAACTTCTAGCAGATGACCTCTCCAGCAAGCTTTTCACAGCCAAATCACTCACTTTCATATCTCTTGCAGAAGTGTCTTGCTCACTTCCCTTACTATCAAGTGAAACACCAATATCCAAACTCCTAGTGTTCTGTAGATTTGACGCCTTAGGTTGGTGAGCAATTCTTCGAATAGGACCTGCAATATCACTACTGGGGAGAGGTGATCTTCCTTTGGGCATTATGACTGGTGGAAGATTGTGACAGGATCCTTTCATCCCCATACGTGTGAACTGTGATATTTCTGGTTCAGGACAGTTCTTCTCTGGCTGTCTTGCAGCCACATTGCTATCTAGGGGTTTCGAGTCAGAGATGGAGATGCCTTGACTATCAGTTCTCAAGACTCTAGACACAAGAGGCTGGTCATCTTCCGAGTCTGAGCTATTAAGAGATTCAAGGTCACTGCCAAAAATATTTCTACTAACAGGTTCAAGACTTTTATTAAGGGGTGAACCTTCAGGTGATTCATGATCACTGTCAAACAGCCTCTTATTAATCGACTCATGGGCATTTCTCTTCCCAGCATTTAAAGCTTCCTTCTCATCTAGTCATCTCAAGTTGTCCTGGTTACCAGTATTATGAGTATTCATAGAGTGAGGGCGGCGACTCAATATAGGTGTGAAAATCTTGGACCTTTCATCGGGTCGTCTCAAGTTGTCCTGGTTATCAGTATTATGAGTATCCATAGAGTGAGGGCGGCGACTTAATATAGGTGTGAAAATCTTGGACCTTTCATCGGGTCGTCTCAAGTTGTCCTGGTTATCAGTATTATGAGTATCCATAGAGTGAGGGCGGCGACTTAATATAGGTGTGAAAATTTTGGACCTTTCATCGGGTCGTCTCAAGTTGTCCTGGTTATCAGTATTATAAGTATCCATAGAGTGAGGGCGGCGACTTAATATAGGTGTGAAAATCTTGGACCTTTCATCGGGTCGTCTCAAGTTGTCCTGGTTATCAGTATTATGAGTATTTATAGAGTGAGGGCGGCGACTTAATATAGGTGTGAAAATCTTGGACCTTTCATCGGGTCGTCTCAAGTTGTCCTGGTTATCAGTATTATGAGTATCCATAGAGTGAGGGCGGCGACTTAATATAGGTGTGAAAATCTTGGACCTTTCATTGGGTCGTCTCAAGTAGTCCTGGTTATCAGTATTATGAGTATCCATAGAGTGAGGGCGGCGACTTAATATAGGTGTGAAAATCTTGGACCTTTCATCGGGTCGTCTCAAGTTGTCCTGGTTATCAGTATTATGAGTATCCATAGAGTGAGGGCGGCGACTTAATATAGGTGTGAAAATCTTGGACCTTTCATCAGGTCGTCTCAAGTAGTCCTGGTTATCAGTATTATGAGTATCCATAGAGTGAGGGCGGCGACTTAATATAGGTGTGAAAATCTTGGACCTTTCATCAGGTCGTCTCAAGTTGTCCTGGTTATCAGTATTATGAGTATCCATAGAGTGAGGGCGGCGACTTAATATAGGTGTGAAAATCTTGGACCTTTCATCGGGTCGTCTCAAGTTGTCCTGGTTATCAGTATTATGAGTATCCATAGAGTGAGGGCGGCGACTTAATATAGGTGTGAAAATCTTGGACCTTTCATCGGGTCGTCTCAAGTAGTCCTGGTTATCAGTATTATGAGTATCCATAGAGTGAGGGCGGCGACTTAATATAGGTGTGAAAATCTTGGACCTTTCATCAGGTCGTCTCAAGTTGTCCTGGTTATCAGTATTATGAGTATCCATAGAGTGAGGGCGGCGACTTAATATAGGTGTGAAAATCTTGGACTCATGGTGATCACCTTCCCTTGCTTCGTCTCTCAAAGATGGAGAAGAGTTCTTGTCACGAGGAAATTCCATGTCATTGTAAGTCTTGCCAGCAAAGTTAAGTTTCATTCTCTTATTCTGGTTCGATATTTGACTGTTCATCCGAGAAGCCATTTCATATCCAGAAACGTCAGAGTCATCACTTGTTCTAAAATGTACCCTTTTAGGCCGCCTTAGTTCCTCTGTATCTCTCATATCTGATGTACTGCTGTACATTCCACCACCTTCGGCAACACCCAACTCATTACCCAAAGTAAGTGGTATATTAGACTGGCAACTGTATGTTGCACTCCGTGACCTCACAGTTACCATATCTGCTTGTGATTGGTGGTCTCGGTTGCTTTGAGTATCTGTGTAAGTTCTTTTTACAGAACGAGTTAATTCCAGGCCAATATCCTCTGTCACGTATCCCACAATTTCCTCATCTGAGCGAGGAGTACTTCTCAAAGGTAGAGTATCTGTATAATTTCTTTTTACAGAACAAGTCAGTTCCACATTAATATCCTCGGTCACGTATCCCACAATTTCGTCATCTGAGTGAGGAGTACTTCTCAAAGGTCTCTTGTTGACCTGGTTCTCCCAGACTGATCTTTTCCTATCTTTCCGATACTCATTGGGCATATTGTACATCTTTAAGATCTGTCTGAGTCTCTTGCGAGTTCAAGTAGGGTAGCTGTTTGTCCTAACCCACTGCAATGCTTCAGTTCGACCTGAAAGCAGAGAACATATTGACAAGTTCCAGGCGCCAACCAAACTAACATTTAATGTTGGATAGTTCTCTTCTATATTTTTAAAGTTCTTAGCCTACAAAAACAAAAGTTTGGTTCTTTTCAGTCGGTCAACACGAATGTACCCAAATAGAGCTGGGTTATGCCCTAATCCTGAAATAAATTGTCGACTAGAACGGGTACCAGAGTGAACACGAAACTGCTTGAAGTCCCAGTTAGGAAGACAACCGGATAAGTATCAGCCTGTATTATTACAATATAACCATAGTTGATTTTGTATAACCATATAATCACCCCGAACAGACAAATTCCGGATTTTTATCACCATTTTAGAATTTCACCTAACATTAGATATACCACATTTAGCATACACCGACAGTTGCATTACCAACACTGCAACTAAATAATTGTACATATTGTATATATTTTTCACCTGTATTCTCAAACATAGATGCTATAGCCTAAGTGTAATGGATCTGATGATGATCGCTTGACGATCGAAAATGGTCATCCTAGTGTATTTATTAATCTCATGTAATTTATTTCAGGATTAGGGCATAACCCAGCTCTATTTGGGTACATTCGTATTGACCGACTGAAAAGAACCAAACTTTTGTTTACTTAGGCAACACTGAAAAATGGCTTCAAACCTCACAATGTTCTTAGCCTACCTAGTAACTTAACAGACATGACATGATATGTAGATGTCCATATCCGTTTATTTTTCAGAAATTGTGAAATATATTCAATTTTTCTTAATGTAAATATATACATGCATTTTCGCTATTAAAAAAATTAACAGAATCAAGGAAAGAAGAAAAGCTGTGCACTACTTGCAATCAGCTGCAGGTGGGGAGAGAGAGAGAGAGAGAGAGAGATAAAAGGATCACATCACATTTTGGTGGATTTTTGGATGCTGAAACGGAGTGATGGATTTAGTTTGCAGCTTTGCGGATTTTTAAAAAATGAATCACTCATGTATTTTTTTTCTTTCAAGGGTAAGTACGTATAGAATACATAGGATGATATGCAGTACACACAGTGTAAACTTATGACATAACAGGGAAAAGGTTGCTTACTTGTCGCAGGAAGAAATGTATGGCGGGTAGTATGTATGCGCACGTGTGCAAAGTGTTCAGTAGTGTCTCCTGGTGGCAGTTTTTAAATCATCCATTTGACATACACTGACAGTTGCATTACCAACACTGCAAATAAATAATTTGCGGGCGGGTAATGCCATAGATTCAGTTCTTATAACAACACTTTGTTGAAGGCAAACCATGCACAGTAGCGTGGCACCACTCACTCGCAAGTATCCAATTCTGCTCCCCTGAGAATGCGCCTCATCCTGCAACGTACTGGTACTCTTGCTTCATGCCAGTACGAGCGTCCTTATTCAGCAGCAGTCAGTCCAAGTTCTATAAATCCGCTGTCTTCTCAATATCACCTCACTTTACGTTTCACTCGTGACCTTGACTATTACTGAGGTCCCCCAGGGCATTGAACATTACTTCTGACAACCCAACCACAACACACATCATCCGTGGACATTAACTCATTAATTCAGAGTTAATTCACATAAATCCCTGTGATTGTGGAGTCTGGAGTTTGAAACATTAATAAGCGACTTGTAATGAGTTGTAATGGTAGGGTGGCATTACAACTGGATAAGGAAAAGGATGCGTTTTCGATTGGCCAAGGGCTGCGGATGTTCACAGTTATGGCTTTCGGACTGTGTTATACACCGGCCAAGTTCAAGCAGTTGGTAGAGTCGGTTCTGAAGGGGCCTGATTTATCATCATTGAGAGATGGAAGTTCATTAAAATAATCTTAAAACCAAGCTTACAAAGATGAAAGAGAAAATGGATATCCTCACAAAACACTATTAGATTTCAAATAAAAAGAAAGCTCACAAAATGAATTAAAAAACATATGATTGGTTCGATTACAGTGAATCGGAACGTCACTATTATATGATGTATCTTCCAGTTGTATCACGATCGGACGTCAACCCTAATGGATACGGCAGTCTGTATCACATTGATGTGGTCTAACCTCACAATTTTCAGAAGAACCATACTTGTCAGTTATGATGTTGCTACAATGTTGTTAATATATTGGTGAAAGATGTAAAATTTTGATGGTATAGAATTATCTAACCTTGAAATAAACCAGAAGACTCTTACAAGTTGGATCGTTCTGTTGAGGTTAGCTGTCCAATTTGGTAATGCAGTACATAATCTTAATCCAAACTGACCTAGTCTCTACTTAGTAGAAAACAAAGTCCCCGATTCTTGGATGTTACGGGTAAACTCCAGAACCACTGGATGGATTTTGATGCGGTTTTCACCATTCTGTAAAGGATATCTTGAGGATGATTTCTGTAGAAAATTATTTATTTATGATCAAAGGAAGCCAAGCAGTAACGATTTCAGTGGAAAAGTAAAAAAAAAAAAACTGGCGTCCGACCGCTTTGTAAGCTTACGCTGCGCAAATCGTTAAAAATATCTAAATACTATGAGTAAGAATTGTTCAGCATGAAAAGTTCTACAAAAAAGTCCGCGAGAGCATATGTCTATCTTCAATACATCGCCCACTATAAGTTTAGCAAAATTCACAGTCAAGTTAAGATTGGACGGAAGGGGGATTTGTGTTTCATGCACCTCGCCATTCTTAAATTACGTCTGACAAGAATTTGTTGCATACAAATCTCCATGATAATATAATTAATAGTCAGTCAGTGATTTTAAGCCATCATGCCTAGACGTAAAACGGATATTGGTCGTTCATTGACATTTGAAAGAAAAAAGCGCTTATCACGTAATGTATTCATAACTGTTCCCGGGCGAAGCCGGGTCGGGTTGCCAGTATTTTATATATGCAAGACATATACAACTGAAAAAGAACCGACATAGAAAAACGAAACCTCTGGATGTGACTAAACTAAAGGACAATAAAGTGATTTTCGCCCACAAAACGAATGAACTGGATAGAAGACTTGAAGAATCGAAATGGGAAGATTTAAAGAAGGTTTGATAAATATAGCTCGTAAAACACTGGGAACAAGAATTTTGGAACCAAGGAAACCGTGGATTACAAGAGAAATATTGGATCTGATAGTAAAGAGAAACCAGCACAGGAGGGAGAATACCATAAGAAGTCAGGAACAATATAGACTTGTTAAAAATCAAATTACAGCCCTTTGTAGAAGAGCCAAGGAGAAATGGATGGCTAAGATAGCTAAGAACATTGGAAATTATATTGCTGAGAGAAAAACTGACAGGGGTCATAGACACATCAGAGCCTTAAACCAGAAACCGAAAGTGAAAAGTTCTATAATAAAGGACAAAAATGGGAAAATCTTATTAGATGCGGATGAAGTCAGTAGGCGGTGGAAAGAATATCTTGAAGAACTATATGATGGAAATGTATCTAATAAAACATGGTATATTGAACCGGAAGATGATATAGAAGAAAATGATAAGGGCCCTGCTATCACAAGAAGGGAATTTGAATCAGCGCTTGAAAGAATAAGTGACAATAAAGCTTGCGGTCCAGATAACATACCGGGAGAACTACTAAAGAATATGAGTGAGAAAATGAAAGACCTACTTTATGATGCAATCTGCAGATGCTATGATAGTGGCAAAATTCCTGAAGACTTCGCCAAAAGCAGAACAGTTATGATACCAAAGAAAGGAATTAGTGCAGAATGCTCTGAACACAGAACCATAACACTGCTCTCTCATGCATCTAAAATGTTATTGTCAATACTAAAAGCCAGAATAAATAACAAACTTTATTTCCAAATTGATCCAGATCAGTTTGGTTTCAGGAAAGGAATGGGAACAAGAGAAGCAATCTTGGCTCTACGAACAATATTAGAAAGAAGAATGGAGATGAATAGAAACACAAATATAGCATTTGTAGATATTGAAAAGGCCTTTGATAATGTAAGTTGGGACCAACTCTTCAAAATTATTAAATCTTCAGGATTAGACTGGAAGGACAGGAGGCTGATACTAAGACTTTATGTAAATCATACCACAATAGTAGACATCAAAGGAAGCAGTCAGGAAATAAAAATCAGGAATGGGATTAAGACAGGGTCCCTTTCACCGTACCTCTTCAATGTATTCATCGAAAAAGCTATAAATAAGTTCAAAACTAACACAAAAGGAATTAGAATAAATGGACAACCAATCCATTGTATTCGCTTTGCAGATGATATAGCAGTGGTTGCAGACTCAGAAAAGGAATTATCCAAGATGCTGAATATACCGTCATCATATTTAGTAGATTTATACTTAAACATTAACGTGAAGAAGACAACAATATTAGTTGTAAGTAAACATCCTGAGCGAAATCACACCAACATCAGGCTTGCTAACAAAGTAGTGGAACAAGTCACCAGTTTCCCTTACCTCGGAAGTTTAATCACAAATGATAACCGCTGCAGCAAAGAGATAAGAAGAAGAAGAATAGCGCTTGCCAAACAAGCATTCAGCAACAAAAGAACTCTTCTGACCAATATACATCTAGATATTGAGATTAGGAAAAATGTTGTGATGTCATTTGTGTGGAGCGTACTCTTATATGGATGTGAATCTTGGACAATTCGAGAACAGGTTAGGAAATGGCTTGAAGCGTTTGAGATGTGGGTCTGGAGGCGAATGCTAAAGGTCAGTTGGACTGAAAAAAGAACAAACGAAAATATACTGCAAGAAATCCAGGGAAGGAAACAGCTGATTGTAACAGTACATAGAAGAACAGCTAAATTCATTGGACACACAGTGTCATAATACCTTTCTAACCAATCTACTAGAAGGAAAGGTCTTAGGAAAGAAGGGACGAGGTCGACCTAGGAAGCAATTCCTTCAAGCATTGATACAAAACGAAGGATGTGGTTCCTATTGTGAGATGAAAAGACAAGCTGAAGACAGAAGACAATGGTTGAATCGACAAGGTATTGCCTTTAGACATTGATTGATTGAGACATATGAACCAATTTGGATATTGCCAAACCAAAATATAATGTTCGGATCTGTTGAGAAATAAAATAACCAACATTCATTAAACAGTGGGCAACAAATTCAAATATATAAATTACATTTGTAGCTTGTCAATTGTAATGCTCTCAGAAATCATAGAGTTACACATTTATATACAAATACACATGTAATTTGTGTGCTCTATCTTGCAAGAAATGAGAGCTTACTGATTTAACGTCAGTATGAACATACATCTACCACAATCGTCACCAGAATAAACTTTTCCCCCATCAAAATTTAAATATTTAATTTCCAATTATTCAAGGTTTGGCCTTGTAAAACTAAAATTCCCCGAGTGTCATTATTAGGGCTCGGATATTTAGGTGCTAAAAATCGGAAAAATATTTATTTTTTATGTATGAATTTTGAGACAAAGAAGTAAAAAAATGTAATTATAATTTAGTTTATTAATGTGAATATAAACAATGTGCAGTACTCATGAATGCAATTTATGCTATGCCTCACTGACTGCTGAAGCATTACAATACACGAGATACATCATCAGGTTGTCCATCACAAATGACCGACGATTATCGTGAAACACTTCTTCTGAAGACGCGAAAATGCGGCCTTGAGATCGCTGTTCAGCCTTGATTGCTTTCCCACATGGTTTGCAGAACAGAACGCTCCCATCACAAGTAAAATTATCTTTAAATTCTGCAACATATTGCTGCAGATGATAACTTGTAGGCATCGTAGAACTGCCTTACACTTCACAGTGCCAGAAATGAACTGCATGTGAGTCATACTGGTTCCAGGTAGCTGGGGGAGGGGTAAGTCATGAACATGGTGCAATATGGCTAAGGACAAGTGAGAGTGAGAGGTATGGGGCGACAAGTTAAGAATAACACAGTTGCAAGCTGACATACGCTCTGCATGAAGATTAGACAGCTCACAGGTTCTTCCTCGTTGAGATAACACTGCACAAAAATGCAATAAACTGAAAGATCTAGAAAGATGGTATATTGGCTTTCACGGCCAGTGAATTAAAACTCAGCAATTCTTCTAGGTTTGTGCTGCTTGAGCTTTTGGTTCTCGCAGTCAAGTGGTGCAGTTGCACCTAATATAAAGGGAGGTGGCGCGCAGTTCGTCACTCCTGTGGGGGTCCGGGCGGGTACACCAAGAGCCCGCCGATGAGCCAGCATGGTGTCCTAGGCGAAACCCCACACAAGACACGGCACAAACCTAGAAGAATTGCTGAGTTTGAAAGATCTAGCATACTGACTTAAAATATGTAAATTTAATATTATGTCTTTTTATGTGCTAATAAGTGAAAAGCAGGAATTTATGTATCTTTAGAAAAAATGCTTAAAATATGTATTTACATAAAAATATATTTATTTACCTAAAAATCCGACGCCTAGTCATTATAATACCCTGAGATTTCCAGGATTTAAAAATTCCCGGAGTATTGCCTGTTTTCCAGAGTAGCAGACACCCTGTAATGGAAACATGACCTACGAGGAAATCGGCGGCTCAGTTCAATCGGGGAAAATGATGTTACGATGTAGTTCGACCGCCTAACGTCATGTCCATCCATTGCAATAAGAACGTATCTGCTCCTATTACTGAAACAGCATGACAAAAACAGATAACCTAACATCGTAACTACAAAAGCAGCCAGTTGTCAGTGAAACAACAACGTAAGTGATGTCACGATGTAACGATATTGTTGCACTAGTATTGCCGGTATTGTCCGAGAGTTGCGTGACCTAACATCCTATCTGCTTACAGTCATGTGCTAGAATATATAGGCTAGTGTTCAATTTCGGTGATTCGACACCTCCTGCTAAGTGGCATCTTTCCATGACGAACCAATGGTATTAATCTATAGAAAACCCAAATACTTGGCTTCTATGAATAACATAAAGTAAGCTACAGAATTTATTGCCATTATAATCATAGCTCATCATAGCATACCTGCCAACTCTGAAAAATAGAAATCCAGAAGATCCCAAAGCGCAAAAATTTAACGCGTACATGCGTCACAAGGTCTTAAAAATAGAGAGAAAAGATTACAGGGAAAAAAATTACAAACTCTTGGTGACGTGAGACTATCTAATTCATTGTGCCAGTTTCCAAAAATTCTGAAGAATATGCCTTCCTGAAAGACTGATGATATTGTTACGTGCCACCCCCTAGTGGCACTTTTGTTAACTGGATTACGGTGGGTAGAAGGCACAACACCAATTACTGCTTTAAAGAGAAATATAGTTTTATTGCAGCCCACAAACATACACAGTGCCCACACATGCACACACACTGAGTCTAACTTCAGAAAACACTACTGGTCACTATTAGTTTCCACATTTATGCATACCTGCCAACTTTTGAAAAGGGCTATCAGTAAAACTCACGCGCGACAAAAAATTTAACGATTTTCGGCATACCCCGGCTTGACGAAAATAATAATACTTCTGGGCAACAAAATACAATAATTCATGCTTTAAACAGGATATTTCAATGAAATCATATCTACTTACATGATTTGTAGATGAACATAACAATCAAGAAGAAATCGATGTTAATCAGCAGCAGGCGTGGTGAATATTGGTTTGGAGCATACATAACAGGACTTCCTTGATAAATTAAGCCGATATACGATATTTGAAAAAGGTTTTACACAATAAAACTTGTTTAACGTAACACAGGCAAGAAATAATATAATACACACTGCAAATCACATGCTAGTTCGACTTTAAAGTCATGGTTGTGGCCTTTTTAGCTTCCAGCAAAAAGTCTTGAGAAAATGCTTTGTCATAACAGGGACCAGAACTCCTGGTCTTCAAAATAGAAATAGACTCCAGAGATTCATTGGACATGGATGACCTGAACTGTGTTCTATTTTTCTTCACAAGGCTGAAAACACGTTCACATTCTGCATTGCTATGGGTGTAACGATTCGATCCCATAGCGGTTATATTTAAAGGGTTATTCATTTATTATCATGTTATTATTATTATTATTAACTAGTACATCCATGAGATGATTTTTATATCAGATAATTGTAAGCGGTTTTGATTATTATATTCAATTAGATTTTTATTAACAATTACTTGTAAAGAGACGAAGTATTATATATTGCAACAAGACTGGCGATATGGACTAACCCTGTGCGTCACAAACTGAACGACGTAGTAAGAATTACACCACGGCTAACTGCGTCATTTTCCTGAGATGTTAAGAAACCCACTATGGGGTAACCAACACGCCATTTTCTACGGTATATACGCGTCAATATATATTGCAAGTTATGAGTCAAGAATGGAGAAGGCTAAGAGAGAGGGAAGCTGTGACACCACGTGACAAGGAAGTCATTAGTATTTGTACCTGCAACATCGGACAAGAATGGCATTAATCTACAGCTCTTAATGAAGGAAGGAAGTTGTAACCTTGCTTTCTGGGTCCTAATGGACTGAGCACCGAGGGTCGACACTGAACGATGTCTTGCCGACATCTATATCAATACATAATGGGTTATATCCCTGATCAAGAGTCTTTCTACAGATGGCAACGTACTTAATGAGGATATTTCATAGTAAATGAGATATCACATCATTTTTTTAAACATAAGCGACGTAACATGGAGATCATCGATCATTTCTTAAATATGACGAATCTTCGACTGGGTGAGCCAACAATTCAATAAAACTATCGTCTCTATTATAATTTAACTTCATTTAACTTTCAATTCATTTTAATATTCATTTTCTTTTAAATAATTAATTGCCGCATTGAGTAATTTTAAATTCAATTGTGTGACTATCACTATTCTGTTTTATTAGTATTTTGTTCTTGAGTAAATAAATTCATTTCCTTTAACGTAATGCCTATTTCTTTCATTGTAGTTGGTACTTTAAGACAATCATACTCCTTGATTAAATACGGATTGGTTAGATGACTTTGTCTCACTACGGCCCGGGTAAGTGGTTCTCGACTCTACTGCTGATAGCCGAGGTTAAATCAATAAATTTCGATTCACTATCTTAAATAGGAATCTGGCGCTCAACAACTTATTATATTACACTATCACAGGTAAGGTCACACCACAGTGTATATTATTTATTCATATCATGTTTGTTTTATTGAACCACAATAGTCATCACCACGTTTAGTTAACTCATTAAAAATGTTACATTTGGCGCCACAAAGTAGGGCACGAAAACCATTCGGTATTTAGTCAGAGGAGTGTATAATTTCAGTGCAAATTGTCAGTGCTTTTGGGGGACAGTGAAGTGAAGTGAAATTTTGGAAGGGCAATTGTTATACGGTGTACTTCAAGATGTCGGAGGAGGAACAGAGGCAGTTGAGAAGTAGGGATGCAGTCAAGAAAGTTAATTATAAGGAGGTTGATAGCGGTAGCGATGTTGAGAGCGTAGAGAATAATACCAAGATGTCGGAGGTAAATCTTGAGAATAATCCTGAGAGTAATCCTGAAAATAATCCTGAGGTTAGCCCTGACATGAATACAGAGATAAATCTTGAGACGGATACAGAGGTACATCCTGAGACTAGTGGTAGTCTAGAGAAAGAAAAGTCTATAGAGATTCCTGAAGATCCATTAACTGCGCTCATAAGGCAGATGAGTAGAGATTTAAGTGCGAAATTTGTTGAAAGTATGAATAAAAATAGTGAAGAGAATAAAAGAAATTATTTGGAATTCAATGGTAAATTTGAGAAATTAGATAAAGATATGAATAAAAATAGTAAGGAGATGAGAGAAGAGATGGGTAGGCTAAATCAAGATATGAGTGAAAAATTAAATAAGCATAGTCAGGAGTTCAATGTTAAATTTGAGAAATTAGAAAAGAATTGTCAGGAGTTGAATTTGAAGCTTGATAAGAATAGTCAGGAAATGAGAGAAGAGATGGGTAGACAAAATCAGGAAAGTAGGAAGGAATTTAATGAGAAGTTTGAACAATTGCATAGAAATAGTAAAACGATCAACCAAAAGCTGGAAGAAAATAGTAAAAAGCTAGACAGTGTGGTTAAGGTAAATGAAGGATTGAGTAAGAAGTATGATATGCTACAGGAAAGTATTCAGGGGGTAAAACAGGAGATCAGAGGTGAAATTAAGGAAGTGGTAGAGAAGAAGGCTAAAGATATGGTTGAAAAAATAGATAAACAATTAGAAGCAGTAGAAAATCAAATTAAGGAAGTTGAGATAGAAGTTAATAAGAAAGTAGAATCAGTAAAGACAGCCTTTCAGGAGATTTTAGATGAAAGTAGATCTGAGTCCGAGGAAATTTTAGGTAAAGGTTTTAGCAAATTGATAGAAGCGGAAACTAGGCAGATGAGAGAAGATTTTGGGGATAAGATTAAGGTATTGAGAAATGAATTAATGGATAAAGAGAGTAATTTTCAAGAAATGGAGGCGAGATTAAAGAAGCAGATAAGGGAGGAAGGAAATAAGGATAGAATGAAGTATTTAAGTAGTATGAGAGAGACTGAACTGCCTAAGTTTTCAAACAAACAGGGGTGTCCTATGCAGTTCATGAATCAGGTGGAGGATAGATTTAAAGAAAGGCTAAAGGATGGTCAAATTGAATGGAAGATGGTAGTAGAGCTATTGGACCAGGCTTTTATAGGAGATACTAAGGGATGGTTTTTAGTGTACAAGCATACCTTGATAAATTTTGAAGATTTCAAAAGTAAATTTATTGAAAAATATTGGAATGAGGATATCCAATCACAAATGAGACAGATTATTAATTCTGGCAGGTATCAATCTGGGGAAGGGAGTAATATGACTGATTACTTTCTAGAGTATGTACTCATATGTAAACATCTTGACGGGATGAATCAAGATGGGGATGTGATAAGGCTTCTCCTCAGGCATTTCCCACCCAAGGTAAACGTGGCTGCTTGTATGCAAATGATCACTACAATACAGGAATTAGAGGGATTGTTAAGCAGATTCGATGCACTCGAAGATTCATACGATATGCCCATATTACAGAATAATCCTGAAAATAATTATTATGATAATAATCAGCAGAATTATAATGGCAGGGGCCAATATCAGAATAGTAGATGGTAAGAACTGTGATATGCCAGAGAAAGTAGTGATGCAAATTTATATTACCGATAGTTACTGTTCCGTATGACTTAAATATTAAGTAATGAAGTGTTATAGGATTTAACAGAGGTAGATAAGGAACCTGCTGTGTGTAATTTTAATTCAGTCGTGAAGTTAGGATGGTAAGGGGCGCGTAGTGCCTACGCTTATTGATTTAGATTGACTAAAATCATTTAATTTGGAAGACAAAGGTTGTCGTGCTATTGAGCAATGCAGGTAAGTTGAATGTAGGTCCTTAAACTGCAGGTAAGTTGGATGAAGTGAGAATTAAATTTTAAAAATAGGAAGGTTATTACATAGGTAAGTAATCGAAAGAAAGTAATAATTATTATGGCAACCATAATTAAGAATATAATGGTAATAAAGATTTAATTCAAAAGTGAGTGAAGATAAGATGATACAGTGGTAATAAAACTAGTGAGTTGAAGAATTAAGTATTGATTTAATAAAGAAGTTTCAGTTGAGGACAGCGAGGTTATCAGCGGATATATGTTGAGAAATTTATAAGTGGTTTAGAATTGTTAATGGTAATGCGTTGTATGAATTAACCAACATCGGGTTGAAATGAGGAAGTAGTAACTAATTAGGACATCTGGTACTTGTTGACAGATATGTGTGTGTGTATGTGTGTATTTTCACGTAAATGGACGTGAGTTTGAAGAAGTAGGCCAACGAAGGTAATGCCGTTGAGCAATGTGGTTTTAAAGTTTTGGTAAGATGCCAAATGAAGTTTTTTTAAGGAGGAAGTTTTGGTAAGATACCAAATGAAGTTGTTTTTTGAGGAAGTTTTTGGTAAGATGCCAAATGGAGTTATAATGGAGGAAGTTTTGGTAAGATGCCAAATGAAGTTGTTTTTTGAGGAAGTTTTTGGTAAGATGCCAAATGAAGTTTTTTAAGGAGGAAGTTTTGGTAAGATGCCAAATGAAGTTTTTTAAGGAGGAAGTTTTGGTAAGATGCCAAATGAAGTTGTTTTTTGAGGAAGTTTTTGGTAAGATGCCAAATGAAGTAGGTTGGAGGAAGTTTTTGGTAAGATGAAGTAGGTCAGCGAGGTATATTCCGTTAAGCAATAATTATTTTTTATGGTATCTACGGGATTACGTGAAGTTAATAAGGGAGTTTTTTTTAAGTATATATGGATGTATGCACACAAGGTAATAAGAGATTACAAAGGTAAGATTGTCCAAGTTTTAGTTACAGTTACGCACGTTTTAAAGATATTACAAGGCTTGTTATCGAGCTAAACCACTTTTAGTAAAAAGTTACTGATGAATAATAACGAATTAATGATGTGGTAGATTGTTGTCCTACACACAGGTTAAAGTAAAGATAATAATTATAATTAAAAGGTTGACATAATATTTACTTATATTGAAAGGAATTTGTTATAATTCGACGTTTGAGGATTTAAAAAATAAATCATTTTTTTAGTAGACAGGAAATTAAAGTTTTATTTATGTCATACGGAGTTAGTAAAGATAAGTTAATATTTTGAAGGAAGAATAAGTTGGTAAGATAAGTGTATACCTAAGGGGTAATAATGAAGTTTCAATTAAAGGCAGGTGTAATTTACGCATTTAATTTGATAGAGAAGAAAGTATCTGAACTGTGTTAGAACTCAGAACTTGCTTTATGAAGTGATTATGGGAGAATATTTGCGAATTAGGAGTGTCGGTGTTATTAACTATCAACTGGAACACTGTCATTATTTGAGGAAGACAATAGTTAGGAAAGCAAAGGGTGATGTTATTATTCCAAGGAATTAGTCGAAGCATGTAAAATTTTTTAGCTGAAATTTAATGTGTTATTGGTCAGTAAGAGGTGACCTGTAACAGTAAGAAGAAGTGGAATTATACCACGAATAGGGGAAGTTTTTGTATGTGACGTGTGAAGTCACGATGAGTTTTGAAAGATTCTGGTATAGCAAGAGTGAGCTATAGTCCAGGCGGTCAGAACAAGTAGGAAGTGGTGTTTGGAGGACACGGTACTTAATTAAGAGTTTTGAGAGAAAACTAAGGGGGGTTTTTAGGCATTCAGCAAAAAGTCAAATCATGAATAGACTAAGTTCAAAGTATAAGAGCATTAATATTTTGTGGAACGAAATATTTATTCCGAGGAGTTTGTCATGTGTTTTTGTGAAATAGTTTAGTGATATACGTAATTCAGGTATTGAGTAGTATTTTGTCCAAGTCTTAATCATTTTGTTATGGTAAATAAGGAATGACGTTACGGTAAAGTTATATCTTGACGCTAAGTTAAATTTTATAAAGTGAACAAGAAGTCAGATTTTATGTTTATTGGTGATTTTGAAAATTCAAGTTATTGTTTTCGAGAAGTAGTAAAGAGGAATTATGGTTTTATGAGAAGTTAAGAAGTCGTGGAGACTTAGGAAGTATTAATTTGGAAGGAGGCGGCCGTGGCCTAAGAAAGAATTAAGCCACGAAGGCAGGTGAGTAGTAACTTGGATATTTAAATGAACTGTTTAATAACTGCTTTGAGGTATTTCGATGTCATTATGTATTTGGGGAAATATTTACATGTATGACATATGCACTGAAATAGGAATTGCCTTGAATATCTTGCTAAGTTATTTTTTTCTTCAATTATTGAAATTTTACTGCATTTGAGTAATCCCTTTATAAAGACGAAAGGAATATTGTATTGTTTGCATCCTATTATCGTGTGCTGTAATAGTTATTATGGGTTAATCAGCTGGTATTACAACAATGTACTTCTACGCCAGACTGATATACAAAAACTACGTTCAAAAGAGATGAAGCCAAAATTGTATGTCATGCATACGATCACCGAAATATAAACGAGTGCAGCGTTGACATATATGTCAAAAATAAAAGTGAAGGGCATTTTATATGTATATTTTTTACAGCTCGTTTAATACATAAAGAAGAATGAACATTATGAACATTTGGAAGAATGAGATGAATGAAAGTTAAAATATGATTTTTTTGTGAAGAATACATTTATGTATATTTTTTTTACAACATATATAAAGAAGAATGAACATTATGAACATTTGGAAGAATGAGAAATGATAGTACAAATATGTAAAGTGAAAAGAGTATGTTCTTGTATATCTTTATGTATTGTTGAAGGGTATTATTTGTATGTTGTCGTTATGGGGGTATTAATATTTAAATTTGTATTCATTTATGTAGGATGTGTAGTGATATAAATAATGTTACATTTTATTTTAAATTATTTATATCAGGGGCGATTGTAACGATTCGATCCCATAGCGGTTATATTTAAAGGGTTATTCATTTATTATCATGTTATTATTATTATTATTAACTAGTACATCCATGAGATGATTTTTATATCAGATAATTGTAAGCGGTTTTGATTATTATATTCAATTAGATTTTTATTAACAATTACTTGTAAAGAGACGAAGTATTATATATTGCAACAAGACTGGCGATATGGACTAACCCTGTGCGTCACAAACTGAACGACGTAGTAAGAATTACACCACGGCTAACTGCGTCATTTTCCTGAGATGTTAAGAAACCCACTATGGGGTAACCAACACGCCATTTTCTACGGTATATACGCGTCAATATATATTGCAAGTTATGAGTCAAGAATGGAGAAGGCTAAGAGAGAGGGAAGCTGTGACACCACGTGACAAGGAAGTCATTAGTATTTGTACCTGCAACATCGGACAAGAATGGCATTAATCTACAGCTCTTAATGAAGGAAGGAAGTTGTAACCTTGCTTTCTGGGTCCTAATGGACTGAGCACCGAGGGTCGACACTGAACGATGTCTTGCCGACATCTATATCAATACATAATGGGTTATATCCCTGATCAAGAGTCTTTCTACAGATGGCAACGTACTTAATGAGGATATTTCATAGTAAATGAGATATCACATCATTTTTTTAAACATAAGCGACGTAACATGGAGATCATCGATCATTTCTTAAATATGACGAATCTTCGACTGGGTGAGCCAACAATTCAATAAAACTATCGTCTCTATTATAATTTAACTTCATTTAACTTTCAATTCATTTTAATATTCATTTTCTTTTAAATAATTAATTGCCGCATTGAGTAATTTTAAATTCAATTGTGTGACTATCACTATTCTGTTTTATTAGTATTTTGTTCTTGAGTAAATAAATTCATTTCCTTTAACGTAATGCCTATTTCTTTCATTGTAGTTGGTACTTTAAGACAATCATACTCCTTGATTAAATACGGATTGGTTAGATGACTTTGTCTCACTACGGCCCGGGTAAGTGGTTCTCGACTCTACTGCTGATAGCCGAGGTTAAATCAATAAATTTCGATTCACTATCTTAAATAGGAATCTGGCGCTCAACAACTTATTATATTACACTATCACAGGTAAGGTCACACCACAGTGTATATTATTTATTCATATCATGTTTGTTTTATTGAACCACAATAGTCATCACCACGTTTAGTTAACTCATTAAAAATGTTACATGGGGTATGGTGAGAATAGAGAGCATTACTCTAGAAATTCGGTTATACTTAAGAAGTCCATCGGCTCCACGAATTCTTGATATTTGTGCCCAACTGGAATCACTTGCAGCATCTTGATGTGCAGCCAAAGTGTCATCTACCTGAAGAGCTGTAAACTGCCTCTGAAGCTCATTCACCACCTCATCGGTAGTTTCATTCTCTTCCTTGCATAACATGATAGGAAACTTTTCCAAGAAAAAACGAACGGAAGAAAACTGTGCATCTTCAATTTTGTCTAACCTAGCAACTTGAGCATTCTTTAGCACGTCATCCTTGAGTGGAAACTTGTTGATGATGTAGTCACAGGCAGTACAAAAGTAGTTTCTCACTGATGAAAAGAAAAGGGATTTATCTGTATCCTGGAGATCATTCACTATGTTCGAAGTTTGAATGCCAATAACTAACTCATCATCACTTCTTTGATTTTGAATCAAGTTGTACTCAACTTCAAGCAATGAGGAGCTTTTGACAATTTTGGGCTTAACAAACTTGGTGAACAGCTGCTTTAGCAAATCCATTAGAAGTTCTAATAACAAGTGAACTTGTGGGGAAGAAGTCTGAAGGGCAACATTCAATTTGTCAAATACAGGAATAGTCACATGAAGAAAAGTGCAAAAGGCCTTGTTCAAGTTTGAGGACAGGAACATAAACAATTTTTCCTCACGAGTTGTAGCAGAAGTCTTATTTTTTAGGATGGGTTTGTCACATTTGGAAGAATATGCTATTCTTTTAGGGGCATGTGTAGTAGCAGAATCAAGAATTCTCTTCTTCTGATACTCTTTGGATCCACTTTGTTCAACTTTAGGTATTCTGAAAGATGTCAAGCTTGTGGAAATGTTTTGGGTACATAATATTACTTCCTCCTTGAAGAAAGAAAGAAGAGGATCCCACTGGTCCAGTAGTCTATCCAAACATCTGCCTAAAGATAACCACCTAGTACATACATGCTTCAGAATTTTCTTTGCTTCCTTATTGTGCAAGTTCTGAAATTTCTGAAGGCGTTCTTTTCTCTTTACACTCTTCTCTAAGAAATAAAATATATCTACAAGGATCTCATCCACTTTAACTGGTAATCTTCCAGCACCTTTTTCAGCTGCTAGATTAATCAGGTGGCAAATGCACCCTATGATGGCAATACCTGGTTGAACTTCCTTCAGAACTGCTGAAACCCCATTTTTGTGTCCTATCATAACAGGAGCATTGTCGGAGCAGAAAGCCACACAGTTTTCAATTGGTATATTATGAGAACTCAGCTGTGATAACATCAGGTTACCTATGTTTCGCCCTGTTGAGTCCCCGTCCAACGCTGGTATGGATAGCACAGTGCTCACTACTTTTTCCTGCCGAACATCATAGAATGTAACAACAATAGGATACAACTTGGCATTCGTATCATTGCTTCCATCCGTTGCCAAAGAAAATGGTCCGTTCTGAAGGCACGTAACAACTTCAGATGATGCATTTTTTGCCATTTTATTTACAATGCACGTCGTTTTCGTGCGACCACAACTATATTTCTTTGCAACTTCTGATGTGGGAAACATCTTCTTAAATAAAGCGCCAGCATGATCAGCCGCACTTAAGGGCACATTGTGTTCCACCAAAAAGGAAGTAAACAGACACTCGGCCCTAATTACGTCACTGTCAACGTTACCAGCCTTGGCAAAAAAGGTGTTGATTTTCTTGCTATCTTCCTTCGATTTAACATAACTTATGTGTTTACCGCACTTCACATGATTACTTAAATCGTTTTTTCCACCATGAGCAATATTAATATCACACGCACATACCGTGCAAAAGGCAAATTTTTCTCCCTTTCTTGATTTTAGTATGCACGGAAAATCAACCGAGTATGATTCTTTAAATGTCTGGAAGTACTGTTTCTTGTTGTATTTGTTCATTCTCGATATCTACTAAAACATCGAAAGGAACCTGGATCACTAAACGTCACATAAAATTATAACATAAATCGCATAAAACACAGCCCACACTTCATTAAAACAAGTCAAAGCACACAAGTCAAATGAACACGACGCCAACCTCGTAAAGAAAGAATATGCACATGGTAGAGAGAAAAAAACACACACGTGGAACGAATGTAATTAGTCCAAGGAATACAGGAAACTGCGAAGCACGAAGATATAGCACAAAAACTCGAACACTTCATTAATATATGCCATAACCTTAAAATACGAAAACATTCAAAGAACGCCAACTTCGCGAACAATAAACAACTCAACTCACGTGGTCAAAGAATATCGTTTAAATCGCAACGAGCGAACGTAGGGGAACAAAGAATTTGCGAAGCAGAGCGTGTTGACACCTAAGATTCACATGGAAGAACGGTTATCCCGGCTTCAAATTCAATTACAATGACGACACAAACATGACACGGTCAAAAGTACAAATCAACTCAAAGAACGAGTTATCGACTATCGCGGACTTGCCTTCGACCCACGCAAACAATCGATTGTACGGAAGTGGGAGGGATTATCGAATGTTAATTATCGTTTCAAATTTTTGTCCGCGAAATCGTAAAATGACACCGTTCATCCGTAAAACCGTAAAATGCTGCAATTTCCGTAAATTTTACGGATAAACCGTAAAAGTTGGCAGGTATGTTTATGTTCTTTCTGTCCGTGAGGCGTCACAGTGTTCCAGCTTACACTCACACGTACAGTCTACACAGGTTCTCTACAGCCTTGTCCCTGCCACTTCACTTACTTCCAGAGTCCTCTTGCTGCTCCTTGTGCGCTGTTGCTCATCCCGTGTCGATCCCACGACCACGACTTCCACGAAGCACCGCGACACCTCCAAGCACTAACAGTCCTGACTCAAAGTTGCACCCTGGCAGACAGGCTTACACTCTGTTACCGTAGACGTCCAGTAATAATCACTGTACTGCTGCGCACTCACTCACTCGGCCACACTTCAATACACCCTAGCACTGACCAATACTGTCCAACACACACCAATACACTGCAATACACACTCCTCCTCGCCGCGGCTCGCTGGTTTATATGGGATCAGTCCCGGGCCTGGAAAGTTCGACAAAATTTCACAACCCATTGCCGCATTTAGTCTGTTCTCGATGGTTCTAAGTCCAGACTTTTCACGTATTCTCTGGCCGGCCCGCGATGACTCACAGATGTCCCGCTATTGTATCTGCCGGTGGGAGGAGCCGGGAGGATGTGGGAACTTTCTCTCTCCGGCTGACGGTTCTATTCAAGGTCAACGAGACAGCTGCTTTGGTCTGTCACGCTGTCACTCACCCGAAAGTCTCCTGCCGGTCCACGGCGGTACGTAACAATATCGTTTCTTACTTGAATTCATCACGAACACACTAAGTCGCACAAAAATTTGTCACACAATTGCATGAATACCAGAACTACATCAAGCACAGCTTAAAACTGAACTTTCCCGCTTACAAACATTCAAAGCAAAATGCAGCGATAATCTGCGAGATGTGATTATCGATAGACAGTTCCATCGACTTTCAGCGTAATGTCAAAATCAAGGAATTAATTACAAAAGTGCAGCGATAATCTGCGAGACGGGATTATCGATAAACTTTACAGGGCGCCTACTGTAACGATGAAGTAAAAATTAGTTACTTTTTAGCTACCTTTAGTTAATTTTAGTCACCTATTAATTCAAGATATGTCTGCGGTCGGCAACCATAGAAGCTCATCGCGCGGTGAAAGAAAACAACAATGAACTGTGTTTAAAGCAATGAATAAGATTCACTTATGGTGTCATAAAAATTTAGATAAAAATAAATAACGGATATTTAATATCAAATGAGTTGATTCAGCAAATATGCCGTCTTGTGTACAAGAAGTTATGATTACCAAGAAGTTGCTCTGATCTTGTCCGTTTGGGGAGATTTCCAATGTCCCCCACGGTAGACCACGAAGAAATATATGCGACGTTACGTGATCGTCACCGAATTATGTCTTCGCAGTCAGGTATGGAGAAATATTGAGACGTTACACGATCGGCGCTGGTCTTAGCCGTTTGACGCGATTCGTAGTTTTTTAGATAGAACACGGAGAAAAAACGCGCTTACATAATCGGTGCCACTTTTAGTCGTTCGACGAGGATTCTATTGTTCTTGAGGTCGGGCGCGGAAAAATATGGTAAGTTATTACTACGCAATAGACACCGCTAGCTGTCCATTTGACATGAATCCAGTTGTACTAGTCATCGAATGCGGAGAAATATTGCGATGTATCGCAATCGCTGCCACTCTCAGTCGTTTTACGAGATTCACGTTGTCCTCGCGGTTGCACAATGAGAACGCGATATTATGCAATTGGCACCACATCCGGCCGTTCAATGATTGTCTGCCTGTCTATCTGTCTTGGCAGAATGGCGGAGGCGAGCTCGAGGTTGGGCATGGTTAAAATTCACGATCAGTTATGGACATGTTGTATGATCGGCGCCGTGATTCCCGCAGTCCTCGAGGACACAAGTATGCGGCCGGGCACGGGTTTTATAATTTTACGCAACTGGCGTCGATCGTGGTCCGTTTGACGAGATTCCCGCAGGCAAGTCGTGCTGTCAGCCGGCCGTCTTGAGGATGTGACTTTGGAGGGTGAACGTTCGAAGTAGGTATCGGTTATTATGAATTATTCAGAGAGGATTGCATGAATAGTCCGACAAGAGGGCACATTTTCTTTCGAAAACAAATTATACAAGTTTTCGAGATAACCGGTTAGATTATATATCCAATGGAACCAAAGTTCGAAGGAAAAATAGACAACGGAGTTTCGAACTAACCACACTTTATGTCGCAAATTCACTAGACGGATAGATTTTAAAAATATAGTCTATGTATTTCGAAGCATTTTTGTGGTTAGTTTTTGAAACGGTATCATTTCGCAAGATTGCGACAATAAATTATTTCGCGTTATTTCTGGACTTCAATTTGAGATATACACATTTAGAGGCCCATATCAGAAATGAGAGGTTTCTGTTGAGTTTCGGAAGTTATCGCAAATAAACGTCTCGGAAAAAGTCAGGTTTCCGATTAATACAGAACCACTGAAGGTATCCTCAGTATCCATTTCCTTGAGGTCGGGCACGGGGAAATATAGCTTACGCAATCGGCGCCGCTTGCGTGAAACTCGCTTCATCGCATCAGCGAGCCTAGCGGCGCGGGTTTAAATGATTTTAACAGACATCGGCGAATTTTTGTTACTTCCAACTATTCAGACATAAGAATTAGCTAATTTTCGTTACCTTTATAAAATTAGCTACTTTTTCGTTACTTTTCGTTCCCGGTAGACACTCTTGAGTCTTATCAGTCGATTTTCAGTCTAATTTAAATATTCACATCTCAGAATAGCAGCTATTATCGAAAATTAAAACAAATGCGATTTGGATGAAGAAAAAGGAAAAAAGCTAGGGAGTTGAAAATCCGGAAAAAAAACTATGTTAATCCGGACAACCGGAAAACATCCCAAAAATCCGGAAAACTTCCGGGAAAACCGGAAAACTTAGCAGGTATGTCATAGGAATCATCTTTTCAATCGCTTGAATACGATACGAGAAATTAAAAAGAAGATTTACGAACAGACGACATCTTGAAGTTCATTGCACTTGGGTGATTACATCGCTAGAAATATTATTTTGAATATCTGAAAATCACTTGGCCTCCATATTAGATTGTTCTATATGTAGATCATAGAGGTATGTATCATTAGAAGACGATTATTGCTTAGGTTAATTATTAAAACGTTCACTCGATTACGACACAAAATATTAAAATATAATTTTTATACATGGGTTGGTTTTTTAGTTTTGGCATCAATGCTTCAGTGCCAAGTTGCAACAATGTTGGGCGCTGCCACCTTTAACGACGGTTGCTGCCCAGCATCCCCTCCCTCAGAGCACATGACCTCGCCCGTCCTCACCAGCGCTCGTGCGCAGTCGCACTGTTAGATGAGTAGTGTGAGACCAGCGCTCGCGAAAGACAGTCACAATGTTTTCCAAGCAGGAGCAGAGAACGTGGATAAAAATTCAGTGTGCTAGGGGTCGCAGTGCTAAACAGTGTCACCGAGGATTGCAGGAAGCGTGCAGTGCAGCTGCGTTACCGTTCAGAACGGTAGCAAGATGGGTCGCAGCCTTTCGAGATGGGCGCGAACATGTGGAGCACATGCCTCGATCTGGTCACCCACCAGTAAGTGATGACAATGTACAGATGGCGTCCGCGTTAGTAGAGGTGGATCGGAACGTAACGATTCGTCAATTAGAGCTAGATACCGGACTGGCGCATTCAACTGTCCTCCACATCCCGAAGGACTTACTGAAAATGAGGAAGATTGCGTCCAAATGGGTTCCGCATGACTTAACCGACATGCACAAATGGCTGCGATATGACGCTTGTCGTATGCACTTGCAGCGTTATGAGCGCGAAGGAGAGGCCTTCTTACGGCGTATCATAACCATTGACGAGACGTGGGCCAGATCTTATGAGCCACAATTAAAACGCCAATCGAACGAGTGGCGGCACCACGGAAACAAACAGTTCGATCAACCCCCACCAATGTGAAGGTAATGTTGATTCTTGCCTATGATTGGGATGGCGAGATCATTCACTATACTGTTCCCCGAGGGCAAACCGTTAATGCAGCGTACTATTGTTCGTTTCTGCAAGACCGTCTCCGAGGAGCTCTGAGAAGGAAACGGCGCCACCACATGGTTACACCGCCCATTGTTCTGCATGACAATGCTAGGGCACACACATCAGGCCTTGTGTCGGCATTGTTGGATCGCTGGGGCTGGGAGGTCCTCTATCAACCCCCATATTCTCCCGACATCAGTCCCTGCGACTATGATCTCATCCCGAAGATGAAGATGGCAATGCGCGGGGAGCGCTTCCGTACCATTGAAGACGTTAAGCAGGCTGCCGAGCGCTCTCTTCGTACCATCAATAGATTGGGCAGTGCCAACGGGATCCAATGACTTCCGCATCGCTGGGAACACGTTGTACGCAAAGGTGGGGACTACATCAAGGGCCTGTGAAACTTGGAACCATCTGAGTTATTAATCCAGTCATAACTAAGGTGCCAAAACTTAAAAAAACAACCCATGTATTTCGCACAGCCGCCATCTTGAGGTTTTTAGGGCAATTCGTTAAAATTAGATGCCAGTAGCTTCAAAAATGTATAGTTATGTGCCTTACCAAGTTTCTCTGTGTTCGGATGATTAAATTGCGAGAAAATGCCATTTAAATATTTTAATTTTGCTTGGCCGCCATGTTGGTTTTGTGAATAACAAGATTTCTTATGCCACATAGGTAAAGTAATAGTAATATTCTATATCACCATACGAAATTTCAGGGTGATATCAGTAATAGTTCCGGAGATATATTTCGCGCGGCCGCCATGTTGGAGTTTTATATATTATGTACGCCATAGAGTTATGTACCATTAGATGAAGATTATTGTGTAGGCTTCTTATTCAGACATTCACTTCGATCACATAATTAAGACACAAGAAATAAAAATTAATTTTAATATTTCACACAGCCGCCATCTCGACGTTATGAAAACAATTGAACTAAATTAGATGCAGGTGGATTAGAATTTTTTATAAACAATTACCGTACCAAGCTTCACTGCGCTCGCATGGTGAAATCGCGAGAAAAGTCCATTTAAATGTTTCAACTTCACTTGGCCGCCATGTTGGTTTCGTACTTAGCAGATTTTTGAAAGTCACATATGGGAAAATCTAGGAGTGCCCTTTATCACCATACAACATTTCAGGGTTTTATCTTTGACTGTTGTGGAAATATAGAATGCCGGTTAAATATTTTGCATAATTTTCAGGGTAATATGATCGTAAGTAAGAATAATTCCATTAGCTAGTAACTTCATCAACAATTTCCATATTGAGGAAATCTTGCAGACACACAATCTATACAGTACTAGGCAGTATTAGGCATTACCTACATCCATAAGTCTCCATGGTGATTTCTGATATACATAGGAACTTTAAATTTGCTCTCCTGTAAAATTAGAAAAATGCTAGTTACGATAATTTATTATTATCATTTACTGTCATGTGTACGTTCTTGCTTGTTTGAAAGCAGGCAAGTTGCCATGTATGAGTAACTCTGTCTAATGTTGTTTAACACCTAGTTCTTTCGTATTGGCTGGTGTTGTTGCTTACCTTGCAATTTGTTGTGCAAGTTTTGCCACTATTGGCTCTGCCAATACCGAAGCATGTTTGGCCCCTCCCAACTGCGCGCTTTTGTGTTCTGCGAGGTCTTGTCTTTTCAGAGAGCGTCTGTAGCTCTCTCTTAAGAAATGAGCTGCCATGTGAGACAGTCGAGTGTACTGAGCTCTCTGCCCACTTATTGCGCGACTGGCCGTGAGTACAACTTGGTTTATATTAATTCAGCTAATGTGTAATAATTTGTGTTTCCGTGTTTCTCTTTTGATTTAATTTACCTTATTTTCACTATGATGCTTTGAAGTCTGTCCATGAACCTATATCCTCTTAGGCATGCGTAGCTTCAATGTAGTGAAGCCTGTTTTGAATTCTTTACCTTTCAACCCCTTTCGTATGTTATTCTCATTGGAATCTCTAAGGATTGAGGGTATTGCTATTCTTCGTTTTGGCTTATATCTAAACCTTTTTTGGTGCTTCGGCAGCTCATTTTTGGGCCCTCGTTTGAGGCAATCTTGCGGTTTGCTTGGGTCACAACTGGGCTTTGTTTTTAGTGTGTGAACTGCGATCGTGGGATTACCGGACCTGTGTCTACGTTTCTTACTGTATAAGTTCCTTAGGTTTGAATATCTGTGTTCATTTCTTTTCTTTTTAATGTAATGTCATTTATTTTCATCTCCTTTTCCGATAATTTTCGCTTTCCCTGCTCAGGCCTTCACTGTGTTGCATAATCAGATGTCCCCCATCGTTCCTTTTTCTCCCCTTGCTATCCAGGCTCCTCCTCTCTGCCCCCTAACCCCTTCTCCCGCGATTTCATAACATCATTTAAAGCTTGAGTCTGTTTCTATTGTTTTATGATGGGAGTTCTCATGTAGCCGCTTTCGAGGATGGACGTTCCTTTTAACATTTCTGAAAGTCTCACTGAAGTTTCCTACTTATGTTTGAATTTTAATATATTTGTGTTGTGTTTTCGGTTCATTGCGCGTTCGTTAACATTTCTTTAAGTTACTAGTTTTGTCTTGGTTGATTTCCTAGTAGTTTATAGTGTCATTCAAGTTCACTGTATACTTTGTTTTAAGATAATTTGTAGCTTCGTGTACAAGTCTTTATGATTTTATTTTGAATAAATTATATAAGTTTGAATTGTTTGTCCTTGCCAGTTATAAGATTTAAGTTCCTCCCTTTACCTACTTCAATTTCGTTTGGTCTTGGCTTCGTATTCCCACGGAGCTACGACCCACACAACCTCTGGGTTTTCTTTCAATTAATTCTCATAATGTTGTAATTTTGATTTTGCATATTGCAATTTAAGCTTTCTATTTCCATGTTAAGGGAATCGTATTTTGTTCGATTTGCAAACCTTGGGCACAGCGGTAAGTCGAACGAGATATCCATTCCCCGCTTTATTCGATATTTTTGACTTCCACTGCTACTCTAGACGCATATTATTATTATATTTTTTGATCATTACCGGTGCAGTATTGAACTGAGGATATCCGGAGTAACTTAAGAAGATGGGGAGGAGAACATCTTCGAAGTATTCTATGATCGTATAAACACAATGGAAGATATCACATCCAACGGAATCAACTGGGATGAAGTCTTGATACATGAATAGACTAAAATGGACAGGGCTCATAAAGCACACCATGGAAACTTGATGATGATAATAATATCACAACTTACAATGAGATGAAATTCTACGCTGAGCAATCATCAAGAAAACAAAAAGACGACGGGAGTTGAAGTTCAAGACATGCAGACGGCAGTCCAGGATCGAACGAGGACAGAGGACAGAGGAATGGGAGATGATGTTCTTAGAGTTATGGCGTACCATCTATTCAGGAGCTGAAAGATCTACCATCAGTTACGGACCTGTTAGGCGAATGCTCATATTGGAACCCATGGAAGCTGGAGGACGAAATGGTATGGTAGAAGAAACCACGTCTATTAGGACAACTTCTAGACATCTCTATGCTCCTCCAGGTAGAAAAGAACACCATCAGTAGTTTCATTTGTTAGTTTGTTGAGTTTTGAAAACATTCCAAAGAACCAGTTTTGACGATTTAGCTTTCATAGGGTTAGTACTGCTGTTCTGACTTAGTGAGGAATGCAATGGAAAACTACCTCACTCCTCTTCTTGCCTAGTACTCATCAATATAGTGCTGCCTTGGGGTTTTGTGGGTATCTACCCACATAATCTAACGGCGGTGCTTATTGAGGATCCAACCAGCCTTCGGGCTGACTACCTAAGAGACAGACAGCTTAGTATTTTTGCAGACTGTATTACTGGTATTTTAGATATTTTTGGATAGTAATTGGAGTTTAGATATTTCTTTGATTTCATTTTTGATCCTAGGAGGTTGTCAACCAAATTTTAGATATTATTAGATTTTTAAATTAGGCATCGTGGAGATTTTAAGACATTAGAGATGTTTTATCGTGATAGTTCTATATCTAGGGAAAATTAGGCTTCAATAACCTATTTAGATTGATGCAACAATAATAAGATGATAGACGAATTCTTGTTGGTAAAAAGACAACATATTTGGAATTCAGCTTCCTTAGTTGGTGCATAAAATGCCATCACATAACAGTTTCCATAATGAAACAAGTAGTTCCGAGAAGAACTAAACTTTTCCTAAAATTCAGGAGTCAACATATTCTATTCACCTATTCGGAATATTACCATAATCTATGGAAAGTTTGGCAATACTAGCGTTGATATTTGGATCAAATAATTTCAGCTGTATTTTGAGTGTTAGTGTGCATGTTTCAAATTGTTTTCTGGCATGGATTCTGATATATGTATAGTCTAGGGCCTAAACGTCCAATGATCCTTTACTTGGAAGGCTTTATTAAACAAACAATGTGCACAATTATATCTCTCGAGGTATATATGCAAAATGTGTTACAAAGTTGCATTACATACTACTGAAATTTGAACCAATAAGTTTGTTTGGAGTTATGTTGGTAACAATATTATTATGTATTTAATATGTGTTCATAATGAATGTGATGAGCAGTGTTTAAATTGTTCACATGGAAAGATTCTAAGATATCGAATCAAGAAAATAAAAAATAAATCCAGGAATAATAAACTTGAAATGGCCTTCCAGCTAACAAAAGTTACATACAACAATAAATGCCTTTCATGTGGGTCCTTAATAGAACATCTCTTTCTTTATCGTTTAGGCCTACTTAGGACCACGGGGCTCGTATCTACTCTTCGGTAAAGTTGTTGCTTTCTTATGTTTCCAATAGTCTCTCATTTTCTGACTATGAGTCAGTCTTCTTTCTTCTGTCCACTTAGCTCCTGTAGTCTTCTTACTTGTAAGGGACGTTGGGAAAACGCCCTGCCGGATGACCTGACGGAACATCAGACGGTCACAAGTTTGTTCCAGTGGAATATCTAGTTGTTCTATATCTGACTTAACTGATGCAATCCATTTGTTCTTAGAAGCCTTGCCTCTTGCTGTTACTGTGAATATCCTGTTGGTGAGTCTTTCAGAATCCAGACGTGCAAAGTGTCAATAAAAGGTCATTATGATGGATTCTGTAAATGTCTCCTTCCTCTCTAATTGGACCTAATATCCTCAGGATCTTCCTCTCTTAACTCCAGTTTTCTGATTGGACCCTTTCTGGTCATTAAGGCACTCAGAAGCATACAGAACAGATGGCTTGACGACGGAGTTATAGTGTCTGAGTTTGAGGTTCTTGGAGAGGCACTTAGATGAATAGATACTACGACAGGAATGATAAGCCCATTCAAACTTGGTACATCTGGCATCTATGGCTAGGTTCTCGCTCTGATTCGCAGAAATCCATTCTCCCAAATACTTAACTGCAGGTACCTTTTGTATGGTAGTGTCTGTGAGAGGAATATTAGAAGAGGTCTCTTTGATATTGGTCATAAATTCAGTCTTCTGGATGTTGATCTTCAAACCTGTCTTAACCGCTACACTATCAAAACTCTGTAAGTTTTAGGTAGCCTCCTCCAGTAGCGGCTATTCAGGTGAAGAGAGTGAAGAGCCTCTTCACTAGTCATCTCTTAAAATAAATATTACGTTATCTTATTTAAATTAAAACGTAGCCACCGTTTAATGTAGTGTACTATTTCTACACTCCATTGTTAGATGGCACTGCATGACCACAGATTGCCCTTGCCTAGTAGTAGGTAATCTGTGCCCTTGCCTGTATGCGGTCTTAGTGTCAGTTGTACACGCTGTCGCTAGATGGTACTAATGTCGTAGCGTGGAAAGGAATCTGCAGACGACGAAGTAACTTGAAATATCAGCAACTTCGTCTCGTTGCCATGGTAACCTAAAGCAGTGGTGACGTCATTACATGCCGTTATACAGAGAGGGGTCGTACGAGTGAAGAATTAGCTGCCTCTGCCAGGAACTTCGTCTAGTATACGCTGCCGAAGTGACGCGCCTAGCAACCGTATGGGCGCAGCCACATTGGACCCAAACAACTGGTTGTTAGGTTTTTTATACATAGGAAGCTGCATTAACGCTGCGCAGTGTCTTGAATTTTGTTGATAAAAATATGTAATATACGTGAAATAAGGCAAATGTCTCCTGTGAAGATCATCTACAATGTTGGAGCTGGAAAATAGAAGTGAAATTTTATGGATAAAGTACGAGAATTTTGCGAGATAGTATGAATAAAGTCGACCTCATTCCTGAGGCAAGAATTGCACGGCGGGTACTACAAATTATAAATATTTATTTATAACATCATTTAGTTGATACAGTAACTTATATCTAATATAGAGAGGTATTTAGGACATATATGTCACATAAAGGGATTTTTGGTTCATGTGGGGAGTGTAGATGTAATTAAATATGGTTTGTACTATAAGTATTATAAAGCCTCCGTGGCTTAGGCGGCAGCACGCCGGCCTCTCACCGCTGGGTCCGTGGTTCAAATCCCGGTCACTCCATGTGAGATTTGTGCTAGACAAAACGGAGGCAGACAGGTTTTTCTCTGGGTACTCCGGTTTTCCCTGTCAACATTTCATTCCAGCAACACTCTCCACTATCATTTCATTTCATCTGTCATTCATTTAATCATTGCCCCAGAGGAGTGCGTCAGGCCTCGGCAGCCGGTACAGTTCATATCCTCGCCGCTAGATGGGGGCTTCATTCATTCCATTCCTGACCCGGTCGGAGACTGGAAGCAGGCTGTGGATTTTCATTTTCATGTCACATAAAGGAATTTTAGGTTCATGTGGGGAGTGTAGATGTAATTAAATATGGTTTGTACTATAAGTATTATAAAGCCTCCGTGGCTTAGGCGGCAGCACGTCGGCCTCTCACCGCTGGGTCCGTGGTTCAAATCCCGGTCACTCCATGTGAGATTTGTGCTAGACAAAACGGAGGCAGACAGGGTTTTCTCCGGGTACTCCGGTTTTCCCTGTCAAAATTTCATTCCAGCAACACTCTCTACTATCATTTCATTTGTCATTCATTTAATCATTGCCCCAGAGGAGTGCGTCAGGCCTCGGCAGCCGGCACAGTTCATTTCCTCGCCGCAAGATGGGGGGGGCCTCATTCATTCCATTCCTGACCCGGTCGGAGACTGGAAGCAGGCTGTGGATTTTCACTATAAGTATTATAAACGACAACCTACATAACCTTACAGCTGATTCACTAACAGCAATAAATTTTCTCCTACAACTTTTCTGAGTGGTGATTTTCACTTAATTAATTTAAGCAGTGAATTGTGTTTCCAACTAACAATTAGGCCTATCTCAGACTGAAAATGTCTGCCTAAATATTTTATGGCATCGCGTCAGGCTTGTCTTTCTGTTACGTTGAAGATTGGATTTATATTTCCGATGAATAGTATTTACTTAATACGTTACATACCCTGGTGTTGATGAAAGGTGGCGGCTTTTAGTGTATACCATAGCCTAATGTTTTCATTGAAGGACACAGTATAAATTTTATTATAAATTCCCTTCAGTAGGTGGAAAGACGAAGACAAAAGGGATTTATTAAATTGTGGACGTCCAAACTGTGCACTAAAAAGAAATCAAGAATACCGGTAAGTCCTATAGCCTTCATTGGAAGGGATCTTGGTTCGAACAGTTCACATGGTTGTGCAGTAGTTTTTTTTCTTAAAAAACTGTTCTGTTGGCCTTGCCTACTTTTTAGTAACAAACGTGGTGTCTGGAATAAAAAAGGTTTCGGTGATTTCCAAAACATTACGCGGAACGCAGTTTTTCTTGTTTGAAAAGACTAAAAACTTTTACAAGAAATACAATATCCTAGTCCAGACTTACATCATAGGCTGTTATCACCATACAGCGTGAATTGTTGCTGAAACTAATTGAAGACCAGCCCTTCTACGAGGATATCATAGATAAGTTTGTCAACCATAAGGAACGGAGGATTGATTTATTACATAAAAAATAGGCGAGTTTGACTTTTTAGTACGGTAATTTATATTTGGTAAAGTATTCGTTTTTTAGCATTCGGTGGCGTAGTCGGTAGCATGCTGAACTGCTATGCCCAAGATAGCGGGTTCAAACCCGGCCGAAGTCGTCGGAATTTTTAAGAGCGTTAAAAACCCTTCAGTATGCTTTCCTTCGGAGGGGAAGTAAAGCCGGCGGTCCCATGTCATAGATTTATGGCATGTAAAAGATCCTTTCACAGACTAAACTTGTGTAAAGCAAAATTTGTTAGGTTAGATTTCGTCAGAACGCTCTATCAAAGTTCCAACGTTCACCACTAGATATCATTGATATCTGGTGGCGAAAGTTTGAACTACTTGAAATTGAACGGAACTTGTAGCTCACCCTTTAGGGTGTCCGCTGGAAGCAGCTACAGACTCAGGCGAGCCGAACATGTCCTCGGACACTCCCGGCACTAAAAGCCATACGATAAATAAATAATAGCATTCAAATACGAAAAGAAATATGTTAATATTCATAAAAGCTGTATCGCTGAAATTGAGTTTGGCTCTTCACCTACTTTCTCATCTAAGAGCCGCCACTGGCCTCCTCTATATTATTTGCCAGTAGAATGACATCATCAACAAAGGCTAGGCAAGGGACGAAGAGGTGTTCTCTCTTGTAACCAAGCTTCAGCCCAGCTCCCAGTGGTAGCATCGTTCTCCACTCCCTAATGATCTTTTCCAGTACACAGTTGAGGAGAATACAGGAGAGACCATCATCCTGTCTAACTCCTGTTCTGATATGTATAAAAATTAAAGCTTGTCTGGTTTTTTTTTCTGAATTTCCACGGAAATTTACGTTATTTGCGCGTTTTAGACTGTTTTAAGACGGGTGCATGCAAAAATATTTTTTTTGTCTGTCTGTGGAAAACGTTGAGTCCTTATAACTCGAGAACGGCTGGGTGGATCAACGTAAAATTTGATACAGATATCCATCAGAGGCACGACACCAATCATTGATGTAACTCTCCACCGTACCTCTCATAAAAAGGGGCCTACCCTCTTAAAATACATGCTTAAATAGCCATAGAAGGAGCTTATTTTCAGCCCCTCAAAGTGAGAAACAAAACTCAAACCACATTTTAAGGCTCTAGAACCAACAGTTTTTGAGATATTCCCAGAAAACAGAGAGTACAGAAGGCGTCACAACCTCGAATTATACAAGCACGTGAAAAAGATCAGTGAGACGATTCGAAAAAGAAGGATTGCCTTTTATAGCCACGTGACACGAATGAGCCCAGGCAGGATATCAAAACGGATATTGACGTACTTTCAAGCTAAGAAAACCAAAGGGGCATGGTTCACGGAAGTTGAGAAAGATCTACTTGAAATGGAAATTTCCCCTAAAGTGTTCCACTTCAGGAAAAACTACGTACACACAAAGGTTTTCAGGAAAAGCCGAAGCTAAAGACAGGGAAGGCGTGGTCCCAAGAGAGAAACGAACAACACCGGAGACGAATGCGAAAAAAATTGGGCGGTAGTTAGAGCTCGGAAGAAGAGACAGTTGAACTGATGTGGTCCCTTGTTGGCCGAATCGAAGAAAGAAGAAGAAGAAACTAATGAAAGAATACAAGCCGGAAACCATGGCAACAGAATCTCAGAGGACCATCTATTTCTGTAAGACGCAATGCAATTCCATTTATTACATTATTGTGAAGTTTGCAAACGTCTATAAGGTTATCACGGAACCAAGTTAAGCTGTAAAATTCATCAATAAGTATAATGCGCTTAAAGGGGTCAAGGGGGTACACTAGAATCTTTTAAAGCCATTTTCACGTGCGGGTGTGGGGGTGTGGTACGGAAGGTCTTTTATAAATCTATCCCTATATTGTATTTATTATTATCATTATTATTATATTATGGCATACAACGACGAGACAAAGCTGATTTCTTGTCCCTCGGTGGCAGAAACAAAACTCGAGGGTTCCCAGAAACTATGTTTTAAGGCTCTAAAACCAACAGTTTCTGAGATATTCCCAGAAAACAAATTTAATTTAATAAACTGATGAAGGAATGCAAGCCGGTAACCATGACAACCGGTTCTCAAGAGAAGACATCCAACTTTCCATCTATTTCTGTAAGAAGCAATGCCACTCCACTTATTACATTTCTGTGAAAGTTTGCAAGTGGATGGCTGGTAGCTAAGGCAGCAGTAAGCCGAATAGACGCTGACAGGTATAGCAAGATGGCAGCGAGCGCATGGTGCAATATTGCTAGTAGACCACGTGGTCCGTGGAGCGCTCTTGCCTTGTTCAGTGATGCCAGGCCTCTTGATTGTAGATAGAATGACCACTAGTGGGTTGGTTTTGGTAGTTTGAAGTAAGTTAAAGACCTGTAGTAGGTTGTCATTATTTAAGTAATATTATACATAAGAATAGTGGAAATAAGCCTCAATTGCTCCAGGGAGGAATGAAATTGGTTTCTTAAGTAGTTTGTAGATGGATTTAGCAGTTAAATATGCATGTAGGAAATAAAGCGCTGTGATTGGTTGGGAGGGCGAATCCGGCTCTGTGATTGGTTACTGGTAGTTTGATGTTATACATGTATTTATACTGGCAGTAAATATTTTGTGTTTCTTGTAGTTGTAAAATGGGCTGAATTTGGTTATTTAAAGCATAAAATCTTAGTTTTATATACCAGTTTGGTGACCCATCATCCCAGGCAAGCCGGTAATACCTTTACTTCTCAGACAGATAGGTCACTTAGCCGTAATTTGGAAGTTATTATGAAGTTAAGTATACATATGCGGTGGTGCTGAACCAGACGTGATCGGCTAGGCTATTGTGTTTCTAAATTTCACCCAATTTCAGGGTTTTTCGGTTCTGAGTGTGAATAGTTCGCTTAATAGTTGTAAAACTGTGGGGAGAGTATATTTTGAGTAGGGTTTTAGTTATGAAGTTTTATGTGGAGCTGAGGAGTGAAATTGGTTAACTCAAAGATTCCCCCTCCCCCCCACACTAAAATTTCCCAGGGGGGATCCTTGCATTATAAAATAATGAGGAAAATGTAGAACACATATATTACTGAAATTAATGTTTTTTATTGTGCATATTTTGATAAAAACATCAGCAATAATACAAATAATATAGAATTGATAGGGAATAACTTACTAATATTTATCATTCTTGTTTTAACAACAGAATTCCAAACAAAAATATTTACAATTTACATATTTTCTGGAGGAGAAGGAAATTTACTCACAGGAGAAAGGAGAATTATATAACCCCCACCGGGAACTACCTGAAATAAACAGTAGTAATTAAGCCCTGTAATCCTTCTCCCCCCCCCTATGATTTCCTTCTGATTTCGCACCCTGATAATTGAGGAGGTGACACGCAAAGACGAACATGTCCACAAATGAAAAAAAAAAAGAGATACAATATGGAACGGGACGTACAAGATGAGCGGAATGTAAATAGGTCGTGCCATTTAAGCAAACTTGAATATGTCCCATGATACAAGCCTGTGAAAATGCATGGTTCAGCGCAAACACGAACTTGTCCACATCTACATTTCCTGCAAAGACGAACTAGTCCATACGGCCAGTAGGAAGCGCTGATTCATGTCACGTGATTTCCATTCCGCGCGAGACCAGAGGTGCCCGCGCAGAGCAGCTGATATTAGCATTAGTTCCGTGCTTCTGTGCTCCGTCTTAATAATATTACATACTGCTACTAAAATTATTACGTCAGTGTTGTAGCAGAATGGATGAAGAATGTGTTCGTGTGAAGATTGCAAACAAGGGTAGCAGAAAGAAGAAAATGATGATGATAATTGTTGTTTTAAGAGGCTTAACATCTAGGTTATCGGCCCCTAATGGTTTGGGTGATAGTGAAGGATGAGCTAAGAATGAAATACTACAAACTTACATACTAGAAGAAAAAATTGTAAACAAATAAAGGATAAGGCAAATAAAGGACAGGAAGAAAAGGAATGCCCTCAACCCTCGAAGAATGAGGATTGAGGGACTTGGAATGGAGGAGAGCCATGAAAGGCAGATAGGAAAGGGGGGAAAGAGAAGAGGGCCCGTCCCAAGGTCAGAGGAAAAAGAGGGCAAAACGGACCTAGTTCAGGAATCCCTCGGGGTCGGCAACTCCCAAACTCACCAGCCGTGAGCCCTTGAGGGTGTAGCATTACCCAGGGTGCACCAGAAGTGTTGGGGCTACATAAACCCTGCCTCCTTGAAGGCCTTGTGCAGAAGGCAGGAGATAACATGAAAAGAAAAAGAAGGCTGACCCCTCAAAGAATGAGGGTATCAGGAAAGATGAGACAAGGGCCAATTAAGGCGGGAAAGTGAAAGACTCCCTAGGCCTCGGATACCCTAATGCCGTCGGGGTCGGTAAAGAACAAGAGTTGACCAAGGGAGGTCGACAGGAGAGAAGACGGAGAGGAGCCCGGCACAAGTAAGTAGAAGCAATGCCGGACACCGAAGGGGTCCCGTGATCGCCAACCCAAGTCTCGAAATGAATGAATGAAAATCCACAGCCTGCTTCCAGTCTCCGACCGGGTCAGGAATGGAATGAATGAAGCCCCCATCTAGCGGCGAGGATAGGAACTGTGCCGGCTGCCGAGGCCCGACGCACTCCTCTGGGGCAATGATTAAATGCATGACAGATGAAATGAAATGATAGTGGAGAGTGTTGCTGGAATGAAATTGAGACAGGGAAAACCGGAGTACCCGGAGAAAAACCTGACTGCCTCCGTTTTGTCCAGCACAGATCTCACATGGAGTGACCGGGATTTGAACCACGGACCCAGCGGTGAGAGGCCGGCGTGCTGCCGCCTAAGCCACGGAGGCTTCCCAAGTCTCGAAATATTGAAGGTAAAAATAAACCGCGTAAATATAATGTTAATTACTTTGTTTTGGTATCTTATGGCAACTATTAATGAATAAAATGTAAGCGATTCTAAAAAAAAAAAAAAAAACCTTCCTTTTGAAAATCATTCAAAGCCGAACTTGTCCAAACGGTTCATGCAAAAGAGAATATGTCCATAATTAAATGTGCTTTTTAAACAAATATTTTCATTGTAGATTTATTTGCAGTCATGAATTGCCCCTTTTGCATGAAAATGAAATTGTTTACATTTCAATATGTTATTTTCATTATCAAGCCTCCGTGGCTTAGGCGGCAGCACGCCGGCCTCTCACCACTGGGTCCGTGGTTCAAATCCCGGTCACTCCATGTGAGATCTGTGCTGGACAAAACGGAGGCAGACAGGTTTTTCTCCGGGTACTCCGGTTTTCCCTGTCAAAATTTCATTCCAGCAACACTCTCCACCATCATTTCATTTCATCTGTCATTCATTTAATCATTGCCCCAGAGGAGTGCGTCAGGCCTCGGCAGCCGGCACAGTTCATATCCTCGCCGCTAGATGGGGGCTTCATTCATTCCATTCCTGACCCGGTCGGAGACTGGAAGCAGGCTGTGGATTTTCATTTTCATTTTCATTATCATGAGTGGCTGAAATACGTTTTTTGCTGATTGTGAAAAACTGTATTAGGTGGACATGTTCGTCTTTGCGTGTCACCTCCTCAATTATATACATTTATTTTTGTGTAATTTTTACTGTGGTAATTAAGCTGCTGGTTATGTGATATCTTGACAAGTTCGGAATATTTGCTGGTTTCATAAATGTGTACATTTGCTTTAATGATATTTTCATTTTATAAATTAAACTGCACATTATTTCATGGTAACAGGAATTCAATACCAAGCACCAATTACGATATGTCGAATCTAGGCCTGTATAGTGAGCTACGTTTATGGGCACATCATTTGAAGAATGCATAATTTCGTGGCATGTATTTATACAATTTACAAGACCAGTGGGACTGCAGTGGACATAAAGACTTCTCAGGAGTGTGTGGAGAGAGAAGAAAGTACCTGAAGACTGGAAAAGGGGAATACTATTGCCAATATTCAAGAAAGGAGACAGGAAGATGTGGGGTAACTACTGAGAAATCACCATCATCCCGCATGTTGCCCAAGTAATGTAAAGAATCCTAGAAAAAAGAATTAGAGTAAAGGTAGAAAGACAAATAGAAGAGGAGCAGTTTGGATTTAGAGGGGGCAGGTCAACAGTGGAACCCATTTTCATTCTGAGACAGAACATTGAAAAGAGTTGGGAATATGGGAATGATATGGTAATGACTTTTATTAATCTAGAAAAGGCCTATTGATAGCACCTCTAGAACAAAAGTTTGGGAAAGTTTAACAAATAGGGGGATAGGCAAGGATCTGAGAGACATGATAAAAGAAATATGCATGGAGTGCTACAGTAGTGTGAAGACTAGAGTTGGGACATCGGAATGGTTTAAAATTGACACTGGACTAAAGCAAGGGAGTGTGTTGTCACCATTATTGTTCGTAATGGTGATGGATGACATCATGAAGGCAGCAATGAAAGAGTATAGTGGGGCAAAGATGAAGGTAATGTTGTTTGCAGACGACGTTGTGATCTGGGGCGAGGATGAGATGGAGGTACAAGAACAGTTAGACGTAATAAATGAAAAGATTGAGCAATGGGGATTGAAGATAAATGTGGAGAAGAGTAAAACAGTGGTGATGAGTAGAGATCGTCGTCGGCTGTAACTCGATTCCGAGTAAACATACTTCTTCCTGCATAGAGCTTTTCAGACCAGCTTGTGGATGTGCTTCTGATGACTGAACAGGCTAATCCTGGCATAAAACATGCGCCCACATAAATTGCACACAATGGTCGGGGCAGGGCGGGGTTGCAACTGACGAAGCTTCCTTGCTTGTCACTTGGCCTCTTGATGTCTGCGACGTTCTTCCTCAAAGAAGTTGACAGCGGTCGATGTAGTGTTCCGCCACAGTAAACGGTCCGCAGCAGATGTTTCCCATGAGTGGATGTCTATACCAGTCGTCGTCATGATGTGTTTTAACTGGTCTTTAAAACGCTTCAAAGGGGCCCCATGAGGTCTAGTGCCGGAGCAAAGTTCACCATAAAGGAATTGACGTGGAAGCCTGGTATCACTCATACGGTGAACATGGCCTAACCATCTCAGTTGATGAGCAATGATAGTTGTCTCAATGCTATCGAGATGCGCTCTCTCGAGAACTGCAGTGTTGGTCACGTAGTCCTCCCACTTGATGTTCAAGATGTATCTCATCTTTTGTTGGTGGAAACGCTCAAGTTTCTTGATATCACGGCGATAGAGTGTCCAAGTTTCACAGCCATACAGTAGCGTTGAGATGACGACAGCTTTGTACACCATGAGTTTGGTATGCATCTTTAGGTCTTTATTCATGAAGACTCTGTGCATTAAACGGCCAAATGCTGCATGGGCAGCCCCAATTCTTTTGTCAACATCCTGTTCGCAAGTGCACCGTTTAGACAAGATGCTACCAAGATATGAAAAATGATCAACCTGCTCCAGTGTTGAGTCTAAGATGGAGATATTGAACTCAGGAAGAGGTAATCCTGGGGCAGGTGGTGCAAGCACCTTTGTTTTCTTTGCATTGATGGTGAGACCAAAGAGATCACACGCAGTGCTAAAGCGATTGACCGATTGTTGAAGCTCTGCAGCTGTCGGAGCAGGAGATGCGGTGTCATCGGCATACTGCAGTTCTGTCACCCGGGTAACTTGGGTATGTCTCTGTGAACAAAGTCTTGCCAGATTGAAAAGACTTCCATCGAAGCGAAACTTAATCTCTATGCCTGGGTTGTTAGAAGATGATTCATACATCATGGCAGCCATGTACAATGCAAAGAGTGTTGGAGCAAGCACACAGCCTTGTTTCAAACCGTGAGTGATTGGAAATGGATCCGATACAGAGTTACCGTAAAGAATCTTCCCAGACATTCCATCATGAAGAGCTTTAACTAATTCCACATAGCGATATGGACATCCAAAGTGCGTTAGTACTTTCCACATAGCAGGTCTTGGTACTGAATCAAAGGCTTTTTCCAGGTCATAGAAAACTAAATACAGGGGCTCCTGTTGCTCTCTGCACTTTTCCTGGAGTTGTCTGGCACAGAATATCATGTCTGTTGTGCCCCTGGAGGTTCGGAAGCCACATTGAGACTCGGGCAAAATCCTCTCCGAGATACTTTGGAGCTGGTTTAGGAGAATTCTTGCGAGAACTTTACCTGCAATGGATAATAGCTATATACCACGGTAGTTCCCACACACGCTACGATCGCCTTTCTTGAAGATAGTTATGATGGCAGCATTCTACAAGTCGTCAGGTACTTCTCGAGTTTCCCAAATTAACAGGATAAGTGTAAAAAGTCGAGTCTTCAAGGCCATACCTCCACTTTGTAACAACTCCAGAGGGATGTTATCAGGACCAGGAGCCTTTCTCGGCTTTAGTTGATTGAGCGCTTTGGTGAAATCTCGGAATGTCGGCGGAACCGCCATCCATGGTTGTTGAGGCTGCTGAGGGATGTTTCGAAGAAAGTCCTCGGCAACGTTGGAGGCACGATTTAGAAGTGCAGAGAAATGTTCCTTCCAACGCTCCAAAATTTGTCCTTGTTCTGTTAAAATGGCGGAATTGTCAGCAGTTTTCAATGTACCTGATGATGATCGGATTGGGCCGTATACCTCCTTTATGCCTGCATAGAAGTTTCGCAGGTCACGGGCATCAGATAGTCTTTGCAGTTCTTCAGCTTTTCGCTGCCACCAGTTGTTCTTTATTTCCCTGATTTGTGCCTGACATTTCCCCTTAAGTTGCACGAATTGTGATTTTTTCACACTGGAAGACGGATCTTGAAGAAAGGATAGATGGGCTTCCCGTTTGGCATTGATGAGACACATAATTTCATCATTATTTTCATCAAACCAGTCTTGTCTTTTGTTCTTCACAAAACCAATTGTTTCCTCAGCTGACTCAGTAATGACCTTCTGAAGCGTTGTCCATTCCTGTACAACACTATTTGTGCTAACAGGGTGACTAGCCAGCTTATTTGCGATTTCATTTCTGTAATCTGTAGCAATTGATTTTACTTGGAGTTTAGAAGTGTCAAATTTCCGTCTCGACAGGTTGTGGATGGATCGTTTCGGTTTGCGGCAGATTGAGATCCTCAACCGGCAAAAAAGGAGCTTATGATCTGTCCAACAGTCATCGACACTTCTTGCGGTCCTGGTGACAAGGATGTCCTTTTTATCACATTGCCTGGTGATGATATAGTCAAGGATGTGCCAGTGCTTCGATCGAGGATGCATCCAAGTGGTTTTGTAGCGATTCGGCAGGCGGAACTGAGTGTTGGTAATAAAGAGTTCATGTTCAGCACATAGACCAAGGAGTAATAGGCCATTGGCATTGCAGTTGCCAATTCCTTGTTTTCCCATCACATTGTTCCATAATTGATGATCTTTACCAACTCTGGCGTTGAAATCGCCAAGCATTAAGAGTTTGTCTCTAGATGGTACTTTGGTGATGATTGTGCTCAGCTGGTTGTAGAATTGATCTTTAACTTCTATATCAGCATCCAAGGTGGGAGCATATGCAGAGATAAGAGTCATAAAGTGACCCCCGGAGAGTGGGATTCGAAGAGTCATAATTCTTTCACTGACAGCAGTTGGAGGTAGCTGGTGATCATTCACCAGTGTGGTCTTTATAGCGAAACCAACACCATGAATACGGCGCTCTCCCTCATCTTTTCCCTTCCAGAGTATGGTGTACCCTGAACTGAACTCTGTAATTTTACCTTCGTTGGACAATCTGGTTTCACTTAAGGCAGCAATATCTATGTTCATTCGACCAAGCTCATGGGTAACGAGTGCTGTTCTTCGCTCAGGCCTGTTATTGTCCTTCAAATCGAGTAACGTTCGAACATTCCAGGATCCTATCATTAAAGTTTGGATATTCTTTGTTTTCGTTTTTCGACCGCAAAAGGGGCGACCCGCCGGGTGCGGCCTCCCAGCCGGCTGAAGGTGTGACTACCGATGTTTAGCCCACATTTTCTAGGGCCTTCCCCATTCGGGGTGGGCAGCGGTGATCCTAAATAGGCCTGCCCAAACACAGATGCAGGACCGAACTCCTGAGTAGTCACGAGGTCTCAGAAAGACGACCATCACACATCTGCTGCCAACGTGCAGGTCCGAACTAGAGGCTTCCAGTTTCAACCCGAAAACCTGCCTCCACCATCCTTATCCCATCGCCGCTGGACTTGTTGAAAGATGTGACAGCAGGAAAAAGGTGCCACAAGCGAGATTTTGTTTAAGGTGGATCACAGCTTGCAAGGAAGTGACCCACACACTATGATCTCGGAACTATACCCTGCGGCACAAAAGAAATGAGATGTGCAGGTTCTAGCACCGTGACTGCAATGGACTGCCGCAGACTCTAAAAATAATTGAGTTGCGCCTTCACAGCCAGTCCATCTGGCGTGACCTCATCCGCCTCCACGACCGTTGAGAACCACAAGGAAAGTTCCTCCTCCGTCCGTTTTGCCGTTGGGCCAATATATACGTAATGGGTTTCAGTGTCATTTCCTACACTGAGGGGACCATCACCCCACCTAAAGGGGCTCATCCGACAGAAGCCGTTGGCCCCTTCAGGGGGTCGAGTTATTTACCGCCGCCCAACATTCGGCGTTAGCTGTTTTTACAGCTGGTTGCCAAACCAGCTAACCCTCCTCCTTTCGCATTCCGGACTTGGGACCGGACAAAGGCGGGTGACTGAGTAGAGATAAGAAAGAAGGAAAAGGAGTAATCAAATTAGGAGATAAGGAATTGGAAGTAGTGAAACACTTCAAATACTTGGGAAGTGAACTGACTGAAAATGGAAGACTAGATTTGGAAATTAGCAGAAGAATACAACTCGGGAGTGCTTTCTACCAACAGGTAGGGGACTAGTATGGAACAAGGATGTACCAATTAAGGCTAAATAAGTTTGGTACAAAGCATATTATGCTCCTATAATGACATATGCAGCAGAAACTTGGACAATGACTAAGAGGGATGAGAGCAGAGTACAAGCAGCTGAGATGAGATTCCTGAGAAGTATGGTCCAGAAAACGAGGGACAGAGTGAGAAATGAAGATATACGGAATGAACTGGGAGTACAGAAACTAAATGACAAACTGGAGCAAAACAGATTGAGATAGTTTGGACATGTCAAAAGGATGAATGAAGTTAAGGCTACCAAGACGAGCACTGGAACGACAGATGACAGGGAAGAGAGGACGAGGAAGATCAAGAATGTGTTGGATGGACTCGGTGGAGAATAGTATTAGAAAACGGAACCTGGATTGGAACACTGTGTCGGAAGAGGAATGGTGGAACGACAGAACAAAGTGGAGAGGAACCATATTAGCTCCCACCCAGTGTCAACTGGAAAAGGGGGAAGATGATGATAAGAATGTTTCCAGAAATTTTTTTTCACTCGTTACTCTGTTACTGGATCGCTAATTGCGTGTACTCAGCATCTAAGTTGATATTTGTCAGCCGTTATTATACATTCATTTTTATTGCTATTCCGGAGATTTACTGACCTCGGAATGACGTGTCGGTGATCCCAATGTCCTTATGCTACGAGTGACCATATCTCTATATTTTTATTTGTTCCAAAGCATCATTAATTACGATTTAAAATTGACTAGATTATCATTGCTTCCCCATAAGGAGAGGTCGAAAATGAGTACGCCAACATGGCGGACCGCACGCTCAACCTGGCGTACTTTCTCGTGCAGCGGAGAACTGCCATCATCCAGCCATGTATAGAGATCAGTGCTATAAGGTTTTCACGGAACCAACCTAGACTGTAAAATTCATCAATGCGCTTAAGGGGGTCAAGGGGGTACCCTAGAATTTTTTCACGTTATTTACACATGTGATATGTCGTACAGAATTTTATCTCCAAACAGCAACATTATTTTCAAAAATTCCTGAATTGAAATAGTATTTTTTTTCTGCTATTGGGAATTTGGGCCATCGGAGGCTAAAAAAAACTGAATATTCCTGCACCACAAGCCTTTTGAGCACATTCAAACTTTAATTTTCTTTTTTCGACAAACTGGTTCATCGTAAGGATGATTTTGTTTGAAACTGTGTAGTTGATATATCCATATTTGGACATCTGGGTGATATGTTGTAAGTTGGTTGCTCAGTTTAGAGGCTGCGACAACGTGGTCACGTAGCCTCGTGTAATATCTGTCTGATAACCGGTGTTAATTGTGATGGCTATATTAGTGTGAGTTATCTGTAATTCAAGTAAGGACTGCAGACGATCAATTTAAGTAGTTCCTACTTTTGCTAACAAATGCTACTGTCAACGACACTTAGCTGTGACTAGCCACCGCAACCGGCACCGAACTTTGGAACTAATACAGCGTAAATCAAATCTTACCTACAAATTTAGCTTCACACAATTGTAGTTAGTGGACGGTTCTCTTACATGGGACCACCGGCTTTACTTCCTGGCCGAAGGAAGGCATACTGAGGGATTTTTGGCCTTTCTTTGTATCTTTATGTACGCCTGTAACTCGTGTTCGAATGATTGGAGCATCGTAAAATTAGGTATCCAAAGAGTCAATACACCAATCATTTATAAAACTCTTCAGTGTGCTTCTCATAGAAGAGTTGGTATAGGAAAAAACTTTTCAAAATGCACGCTAAAATAGGCGAAATATAAAAATTATCCCAGGACGACCAAAGCATACGTTGCGCTTCTCAATGCAAGACACAAATTTGGGAGTCTGTAAAGGGTCTCCGAAAACCACATTTTAAGGCCCTTGAATTAACAGTGTCTGTGATATTCCCAGAAAACTAACTTCGCTCTGATAAACGTATGAAGGAATGACAAGCCCTTAACCATTGCTACAGTAGCTCAATTGATAACGTCTGGTTATTAATACCATAGATTGTTTGAAGAACGGGTATTTCTGCTAGTTACTCCTATAAAACAGTGATTAAAGCACAAGAACTGTACACAGCAGAAACCCTAAACATGAATTTCAAAGGCCAGATGGAGAAACTCGTATTAAAGGATAGGAAAATATTTAAGAAAATTCAGAAGATCAAAATTTCAGGATAATAAGGTAATATACTGAACCCTTTATCCTCTGATGGATAAATGATTTCGATGTTTTATTTCTACAATTAATTAATATTTCCACCAGCGTCATGTAATAGCCAGACGAAGATGAGGAAACTTCAAGCATTTGTTGGAGACAGTGGGGACATACCTGCAGCAGTTTGACAAAAGGCTAAATACTTGAGGATTGTGAAAAGAAAGAGCCTAGCAATGATTCACAAGGACAGGTGGTGGCTACCTCAGAATAGAAGGGACGCGTGGTGAGACACGCTTATGGCATGTTCATTGTACTATTCGCGCCTAGAAAAAATATAATGCAGTAACGTGAGTGGCTGATGGTACTATTGGACACTCCTACGAGGCCGAGGTCTGATAAAAACCGCGAAGATATCGAAAAAGTGGAACCAATGGGAGACGAATGCTTACGAACGCGCCAAGTCTAGCTTGGGCACGCGAGAGCTAGCATTAACGCGGGAGATCGGCTAGACAACATCTCTATGATCGATTCTAGAATTAATGGGCATATTCTTGACCTGCGCAATTTTACGAGTTCAGTGATATTTGTTTCATTCCTGTACCACTATTATTTTGAGAAATTTTTATATAATTTCCCCCCCTATCGATACCTAGGGCCAGTTCATTTATAAGTGGCGTGAAGAGCCAAGACATTATTATTACATTTTGTGTGTCGGAAGACACAGGTTACCATTACATTTTGTGTGTCGGAGGACACAGGTTTAACATTACATTTTGCGCGTCTGAGGACGTAGGCACTTGTACATTGCGTGTCATGAGGACACAGATTTTTATTAAGACAAATGTGTTGTAAATTCAGTGTGGTAGATATTCAGTACTATTTTGTAGGGACAGTATCATCGACAATTCGCCAACAGACTGTTCTGGGGAAATAAGTACCTAAAACGGTGAATTTAGTAGACAGAAATCGAGTGTGTAATAATCTATAACTTTTTGCATCAGCACGAGAGATGACATCGCTTATCCTGGAAGAAGTTTGGAACTGTCAACACTCCGTCGAGATGTTTGAGATGAGCTAAGCAGCATTAAGTAGGGAGATGGCTGCAGATGTTCGCTGACGGGTGACTGGCCGAGGATGAGTACTGAATAATATTCTTATTATCTGACAAATTAACTTATGGTATATGGGACATATTTTGTTTGTAAATATCTTGCTTGTGTTGAGTAACGTAGTGTATTTAGTTTTGGTCTGACACACCTTTTGCATGGAAACAGCTCGCACAATTTTTTATAGACGTAAGTTCTTGTTTGTTTGTTTTAATTAACGTGGCTATGTGGACAACCGTGTTTGCATATGTTGACGCAATGCGGTTAAGAAACGTCTCTCGGAGATATGTTGTGTTTCAGAAGTAGGACTGAATTAATATAACCATACAGTAGATTGGAGGGTAAATTAATCTTTGTAATGTTTATTATTGATCAGATTCAGTGAGTTTATTGCCTTTGGAGCAATGTGAGTGTGGCGAAGAGCATTCAGCTCTCTCGTAGGTTTTAATATTTTTTTTAAATAGATTGTGAGCATCTGATTCAAACGACCTGTGTGAAAAGTGTTATGTCATTCCCAGCAGTGTGTGTGTGTGTGTTTTATTGGTCATTACAAGAGGGAATTTCAGCGTAGACTGATTTCTGTCAGCTTGGTGCCAAGTCCATATCGTGACCTTGTGAGGGCGTATGTGACTATATCGATTAATGTCTTGCCATATGTGTATGTGGTTGAGATTTGTTGCTGTTGATTCTACGAGATAACGGGACAGTTGGCCAAGTTATTTTTACACACTGGAGATGGACGATGACAAGAGTGAGGAAGGGGGGAAGCTGTTTTCACAAGGCGGGCTGAATAGATTGCATCGAGGTCATTAGTGGAGTACTTGTTGGCTCCGTAGTAATACTTGAAATACAGAATAAGAACTGATCGATGATAAAAAATTGTTTAAATAAATGGGAGTTGCCTACGAATCACTATAATCTCCGAAGCTTTAGCTTATCGTGCATTTTTGTTCATATAAGGTAATCTCAGCCGGTGAGGCTTTCGTTGTTGGTTTGTATTCCATATTTATGTTCCGTATCAGTGACCCGTGCAGTCACGTGCGATGCTGTCTTTTCCTTGTTTGTGTATTGAGCAATGGGCCGTGTTGGCAGCTCATTTGTCAGATGCGTCATCGCACTGAAGGAGGGTCTCAAGGGAGATGCCTGTAAATATTAGATATTAGATTGTGTGTCAGCATTAATTTTAAGGGTTTTTATTAGTGTTGTGTCCTATATCCGTAAACGTTGATTTATGAGATGATTGTTCGTAAGCATCGTGGCTGTTACCCGCTGTAAACGAACAGTCATCCAAGTACTCACTCCTCGTAGTTAGTCATTATGCGTACATAAAATCCCAATGCAAGTTGGTGGAACTTGGATCCACATTTTTATGAGGAGGAGATCCGTCTGACTCCTCAACGTTGATATATTTCTGTCATGGGAAGATTCAGGGAGGAAAATTATTGTTGTTATTTATAATCATTTATGCACTAATAGTCATTAAATTATGTTATTATTTTACGTGTTGTCACTTCCTTTCTTAATTATAGTTTTAATCTTATGACCCTTCCCTCAGTAGAGCATGTTGTTTGGCGAACGTATACATCACACTATGAACTGAGCGCGACCCCTTGATCAAGATTCTTACATATAAACACTGCGATACTGAAGGGTTCAATACATCAAGAATAAGACTCTCTGCAAGAAAATTGAAAAACTGTCAGTTACTATGTAAAGAAGGAGGATAAATTTTTACGGGCATCATCTCAGAATGAATTTTAATAGAATAACCAAACAAATCTTTGATTTCTTCCATAACCGCAAAACAAAACCCACATGGATAAAGGAAACTGAAAAAGACCTAGTAGAATTAAAAACAACTTATAGAAAATTGACAAATCAATGGAAAAGCTAAAATAATTGCTAAAAACGAAACTATAAGGTTCCAAGACAAATCTACACTAATATCCAAGAAAATGAGAAGGAATGAAGAGGCAATAAGGAAAGAGCAACACACAGAGAAATGATTGATTCAACATACCTCAAAGAGGGCGGTGAAATAAAAAAATAAAAACAAGAAATAAATAAATTAATAAATCAACAAATAAATACATCCTTTCTAAGCGTTTGAATCTTGCTTTAACACAAAGTTTTCTCCCAGGTTATACCTTCCTGTTAAAACAGTGTAACTGCTCCATGGACTAAAGAAGGGCACTTAAATGTTCGTGGTCATTGTGAGTTACGCTGTATACATTAATATCTATCTTTGGGTCAGCCGTCTAAATTTGAGGTTTCTAGTGACAGATGACCTCGCTGTTATGCCCCTTAAAACTGCAATAACTAACTCAGGTTTCTTTCATTAATTTATTTCATCTTATGCTAAAAGAAATAATTGATACAATTTCCATAGAGCAAAATGTAATACTGCCCCAACGCACTTCTGATAGTATTAATTTAGCACTTACTTGACAGGAGGAAATAATATGTACGGTATGTCAGCATTTATTATCTCCGTGTAAGCAGGCTTTCCTACCGACAGTAGTGGCTACGCTGGCTAAAGTGCAGCATTAGGTCATGGGGCCAAGCTCTCTGCTGACTCGGTAGACGCGTGGGTTCGAGCCCCACCGTCGGCCGTCCTTGAAATGGATTTCCGTGGTTTCCCATTTTCAACACCAGGCAAATGCTGGGACGGTACCTTCTGACAGGCCACGGCCGCTTCCTTCCACATCCTTGCTCAGTTTCATTCACCATCATTCATTTCATCTCTCATTAACTCCTCTCATGAGGTTGGCGTCAGGAAGGGCATCCGGCCGTAAAAACCATCGCCACAAAGACTTCCATCGCATCTCATCCCCGACCCCGTTGGAAAACGGGAATAATAAGGGGTAGACATACAAGCAGGCTTTCTTATCTTATGCATATAATGGTGATGATCCTTTTCTCATTAGGCTAAAAGTCGAGGCAATTTGCTTGAATCATATGGAGACGGTTGCTACAGTTGGTTGTTGCTTGAGGAGTGGAACATCTAGCTAAGTATCTCTTTGTACGGACACGGTTTTCTCTCATAAATCCCTAATTCAAGAAATCGTGTTCATGGTGATCTCACATATTTAATTAAATTGCATTTCTTTTCCAGGGGTTCTATCCAGACAGGTGCAGCATATAACAACATTAGTAATGTTGCTCCTTTCTAGATTACAGTATTTTCCGAGCCTGGTGTTTTAGACGTCATCCTATGCATGCTGATTTTGATCAACGTTTATTGATTCAATAAATTTTTCACGAACGTTGTTGATGTGGTCATTGATCATGAAGCGGAATTCAGTTGTTTTTCGTAATTATTCCACCTTTTGAACTAGTTCAAGACTTCTTTATTTATAAAATATTAACTAGCAACCCACCCCGGCTTCGCCCGGGAACAGTTATGAATGCATTACATGATAAGCACTTTCTTTTCTATGTCAATGAACTACGACCTACAGTATATCCGTTTTACGTCTTGGCATGATGGGTTAAAATCACTGACTGGACTATTAATTATATTTTCATGGAGTTGCATGTGCAACGAATTCTTGTCAGATTTAATTTAAGAAAACACAAATGCCCCTTCCGTCCAATCTAAACTTGACTGTGTATTCTGCGGAACAAAAGTTAACAGGCGAAGTGAAGAAAAGCAGAGTTGCAGTTCCAGGAACACTCCAAACACAAACACTCTTCTCTGAAGTCTTTAACTCAACAAGACTCGACAGTTTGCTGCTGGCTGTGTCTGGGGTAATGCACTCACCCGTTAGGTAGGCTGTAACTGGGGTGATAGACTCGCCCCTAGCTAGCTCCTTATCTGTCGCCTCAGTAATTGAATGGAGATTGTTCGAAGAAATGAAAACGTAAAACCACTTATAGTGGGCAATATATTGAAGATAGAGATATGCTCTCGCTGACTTTTTTGTAAACTTTTCATGCTGAACAATTCTTACACTCACTTTATATTGACATTTATAACAGTTTGCCCAGCGTAAGCTTAAAAAGCGCACGGACGCCAGGTTTTTCTTTCGGCCTTTTCACTGAGATCGTTACTGCTTGGCTTCCTTTGATCATAAATGAATTATTTTCTACAAAAACCTTCCTCGAGATATCCTTTACAGAATGGTGAAAACCGTATCAAAATCCACCCAGTGGTTCTCGAGATTACCCGTGACATCCAAGAATCGGGGACTTTGTTATATACTAAGTAGAGATAGTCTTCCTTGCTTTCTTCTTGACATTAATATAACTTTGTACTTATTTTCATTGATAGTCATTGGAGTATTGTCTATCGACCATATTCATAAAGATTTCTGCTTCAGTTTCACCGTGACCGCAATTATGAGGTTATCGGCGAATGCTATGGCTTTTGTGTTCTCCCATAGTCTTGATTAAGCAGTTTACAATACTGTATATTCCAGTATCACAGTCCACTATATGAGCCTTGATGACATTCTTTGATAACTATTTTTTCTTCTTGGATGTTGTTACAATTCATAAATGCTGCTCTATCTTTAAAATAGCTCTTAGTGGGGTAGTGTATGTTTCACGAAATCTGAGAGCCATTTTGGAGGACCACGCAAGGTCATAGGCTCTTTTTACATTAAGGCTAACAAGAACTGTAATTTGACAATTTTTAGATGCCTGAGGTAATTTAAGTGCCATAGCAGCATCAATAGGTCTTATGGCGTGTGAAGCCATACTAATTTCGTTTAGAAGTTTATTGGTATAGTGGTAGTTATCTTTTCTATTTATTAACAGTTTCTTTAACACTTTGCCTGCTGCATATAGCTGGCTTATTGGTATGCATTTGGATGGATCCTTAAGCTTCTGTTTCTATTGTTTCGTGATTGGTATTATTCTGGCATTTTTTTCATCTCTTCGGAGAACAATCATTCTTCGAGCGACCATTACATAGCAATGTCATATTTGTAGGGAGTCATTTATATGTCTATTGTAGTATTTTCGTAATGATTCCGTCTTCAACTGGTGTCTTTTAGTGATCTATATCTTTGATTTAACTGCTGCTGTAGTTTCTAAATCCCTAATGTGATGTGATATGATCAAAGCTGACTAAGATGCTGAATAGGTGTTGACCTCCATGTCGTCCAGCAGCGTATATTATTTGACAACGTTTAATTTGATTATTCTACCTTTAGGCTTTCTGGTATATCTAATTACCTTGTCCATGTGAATTTTTCTATGCGTTGATTCTCCAGTTGACAATCGCTTGGCTACCCTTCACTTTAACATATTTTTCTCCTGGGAACTGTTGTTATATTTTGATGATCATTAGTTATATGATACAATTGTTCATCATATTACTGTATATAAATTAACACTGAAAGTGGCTAAATTGAGAGTCACAGTACAGTAAAACCACAAATATGATTTTAGTTCCAGAAATCCTTCTGGCATTTACAATGCGTGTGTTCCAAACAGACCCGGCCAGTGGTTGAAACTGTGCAAGATGATGACATCTACACCCTTTTAACACAGTTTGTAATTGTTGAAGTTCTTCTTCTATAATTCTAGATGTTCAATCTCCTTGATCAATTTATAACCAAACTGGAGCATTTAGAAAGGCTACTTTCACGTGCTGTCATTTTTGGTTACCGCTCGTTGATGCCACTTACGGATTGAAAAGTTTCTTAATTCTTCCAGTTCAATGACTGATAGTATTCAACATACGTTGTCTGTGACAGTTTGAAGATTATCCATATGGATGTAGGTTTTTCATATGCATTAAAACCCTTTAATAGATTATGCAATTTATTGACAGCACCACTTTACTTGTGACATTGGAGGTGATTGTATCAGGATTATCACAAACTTTACCATATCAAGAATGAGTAACGTCATCTTGTATTCTATATGGATTGCGTAGTTCATGGCAATGTATTGTTTTGAGAGACTTAGTCAAGTCTTTTGTAGACACTTGTTTAAGTATTGATTCCCTTGACGAGTTTCCTCGAGAGCTTCTCTCAGTATTATTAATTTAAGATATATTGAACACATGATTGGGAATCCTTAATATATTCCATATTCATGTTTTCACGCAACAAATTTAATATTAGAGAATTGTAGCCATTAATGTTTATATCCTTAACGGATCTCTGAAGGAAGATTGTCGCGAAGTGCTTTTACGTGTCTGCATCAATTTCAAGAATAGCTAGGAATTCCTCGAAAGAATGACGATCAAATTTCCCCTTACTTAGCCTATATCTTCCAAAAGAGAATTCACTTTCTTCAATAATTGTATACTTCCTTCCTTGTCTGCGTTACCAAGAAGTGGTGTGAAAATTACAGTTGAAGTCATGGGTGGCGCTGGTATTGCAAATCGACAATATACTTTAGATTTGATTTTGGTCTTACATGTTGGAAATCGCCTGTGTCATTAAAGTCTGAGTGAGGATGGGTTGAATCACTAATATAATTATCGATGAATCACAAGTACTCTGATATGGATTCCGTTCGATATGCGTTGAATCGAGGAGAAAAATAACTACTGTCGGGGAAATAAGTATAGATACTCGAGTTTAGAGGTCAATAAAACCTTTACCCTTAGTCTATATATATAAAAATCAATGTAACGTGATAGTTTGTCTGTGGGTATGTATGTCTCCTATGCGTTCATATACCATTCGTCCGATTGCGATGAAACTTGGGTGAGATGTTGAGTACACTCCAAGGAAGGTTTCTGACTTAGTAAATCCATTTTACAATAGGTAGCGCACGCGTAGATTCAACAAATGAGCGACGATGCGCGAAGCATTTCAACAAAGTCCCGTATGTGTTCATATACCATTCGTCCGATAGCGATGAAACTTGGGTGAGATGTTGTGTACACTTACGTGAAGGTTTCAAAATTAGTGAATACATTTCACAGTAGATAGCGCACGAGTAGATTCAACAAATGAGCGACGACACGCACAGCGTTTCAACAAAGTCCCGTATGCATTCATATACCATTCGTCCGATAGCTATGAAACTTGCGTAAAATGTTGTGTACACTGCAGGGAAATTTTCTTGCTTAGAACATCCACTTTACAATAGTCAGCGCACGAGTAGATTCAACAAATGAGCTACGACGCGCGAAGCATTTCAACAAAGTCACGTTTGCGTTCATATACCATTCGTCCGATTGCGATGAAACTAGGCTGAGATTTTGTGTGCACTCCAGGGAAGGTTTCCAGCTTAGTAAATCCCTTTAAAAATAGGTAGAGCACGAGTAGAATCAACAAATGAGCGACGACGCGCGAAGCGTTTCAAAAAAGTCCCATATAATTTCATATACCATTCATCCGATAGCGATGAAACTTGGGTGAGATGTTGTGTACACTCCAGGGAAGGTTTCTGGCTTAGTACATACATTTTACAATAGGTAGCACACCAGTAGATTCAACAAATGAGCGATGACACGCGAAGCGTTTCAATAAAGTCCCGTATAAAGTCATATACCATTCGTCTGATAGTGATAAATGTTTGGTGAATTGTTGTGGACACTCCAGGAAAGGTTTCTGGCTAAGTAAATCCATTTTACAATACGAAGCGCACGTTTATGTTCAACAAATGAGTGACTACGCGCGAAGCGTTTCGACAACGTCTCATATACGTTCGCATACCATTCATGCGATTGCGATGAAACTTGGGTGAGATGTTGTGTACACTCCAGGGAACGTTTCTGGCTGAGTACATCCATATTACAATATGTAGCGCAAGAGTAGAATCAACAAATGAGCGACGACACGCGAAGCGTTTCAACCAAGTCCCGTATGAATACATGTACCATTCGTCCGTAGCTATGAAACTTGGGTTAGATGTTGTGTACACGTCATGGAAAATTTCTGGCTTAGTAAATCCCCTATACAATATGCAGCGCACAAGTTGATTCAACAAATGAGGGACGACGCACGAAGCGTTTCAACAAAGTCCCGTATAAGGTCATATACCATTCTGCCGTTAGCGGAACTTGGGTGAAATATGGTGAACACTCCAAGGAAGGTTTCTGGCTTAGTAAATACATTTCACAGTAGGTAGCACACGAGTAGATTCGACAAATGAACGACGACACGCGGAGCTTTACAATAAAGTCCCCTATGTCTTCATATCCCATTACTCCGATAGCGATGAAACTTGGGTGAGATGTTGTGGACACTTACGTGACGGTTTCTAACTTAGTAAATACATTTTACAGTAGGTAGCGCACGAGTAGATTCTACAAATGAGTGACGGAGCGCGAATCGTTTAAACAAAATCAGGTATGCGTTCATATACTATTCATCCGATTGCGATGAAACATTGATCAGTTATTGTGTACCCGCCAGGGAAGGGGACTTAGTAAATCCATTTCACAATAAGTAGCGCAAGAGTAGATGCAACAAATGAGTGACAGCGCACGAATCGTTTAAACAAAACCCCCAATACGTGCATATACCATTCATCCGATTGCGATGAATCATTGATGAGTTATTGTGTACACGCCAGGGAAGGGTTTCGACTTAGTAAATCCATTTCACAATAGGTAGCGTACGAGTAGATTCAACAAATGAGTGACAGCGATGAAACTTTTGAAAGTTATTCTGCACGCTCACACGAATGGTTCTAAATTAGAAAATCCATTTTACGATAGCTTAGAGGCAGTTAACATGTTGTGTATCCAAAAGCACTTCAAGAAACAGAATTTCAACGCCAACACTTTCTTTGATTGGCATTGCAACGCATGCCGGGTACAGCTTGTATATATATAAATCAATGTTACCGGATAGTTTGTATGTATGTCCCCTATGCGTTCATATACCATTTATCTGATTGTGATGAAACTTGGGTGAGTTGTTGTGTGCACTCCAGGGAAGGTTTCTCGCGAGGTGACATGAGGAGACTGTCAGCAGCCCGCCATGTTATCTGGTATTGCTGTCTATTCCAGTACAGTTCACGCTACGGTTTTTGGCCGGGGGTTCTTAAAACTGAACTCAAGCTTGGAAAACCAATAACATTATTATTGTCCTCCTTTCTTTCTATCCGTCTTTGATTGGCATTGCAACGCATGCCGGGTATAGCTAGTCTTACATAGGAACAACCTACACCAAAATTGTCCTTGTTCTATTTGTCGTTTAACGATATACAGTAAATATTTGCATTATATCTCGTTAAAATTTTATAGCAGATTGAACAAAAAAAAGTACCGGTTTTTCTTACCAAGTTCACGGAGCGCTCACTTAGAAGGATCATTACGTTAAAAGTATTGATCGGATCGTAACGAAACTCTAATACGTCTTAAAGGAACTTATTTTTAACACGTATATGATGTTTTAATAGCCTCCGTGGCTTAGGCGGCAGCACGCCGGCCTCTCACCGCTGAGTCCGTGGTTCAAATCCCGGTCACTCCATGTGAGATCTGTGCTGGACAAAACGGAGGCAGACAGGTTTTTCTCCGGGTACTCCGGTTTTCCTTGTCAAAATTTCATTCCAGCAACACTCTCCACTATCATTTCATTTCATCTGTCATTCATTTAATCATTGCCCCAGAGGAGTGCGTCAGGACTCGGCAGCCGGCACAGTTCACATCCTCGCCGCTAGATGGGGGCTTCATTCATTCCATTCCTGACCCGGTCGGAGACTGGAAGCAGGCTGTGGATTTTCTTTTTTTTTTCATATGATGTTTTAATCTGATCTGATGTTTCTTTAAATAGTTGTTGTGAATTTTGTAAAACAACTTTTTCTCGGGCCTGGGTGGTCATAGCAGTATGAAATATGGCTTGCTATGAGGCTCATAGCAATGCAAGGCTAAACGAAAATCTACATTTTATCTACTTTCGATAATTGCTTTTATATCGATTAATATTTCATCAGGTGGTTATGTGAGAAGAATGTATCGTAGCAAGCGACGGGAACAATGCGCTCGGTCGAGGAAAATCGTGCGACGTTGCCCTGTGAAACATAATACGCGCGCGTTCCAAGCCGTAAAGTCTGGGAATTTCTGTTGTTGTTTTGTAATTTGTGTTAGGCCGGTATTACACTACCAAAGAAATTTGTCAAATAAATGTTATCAAATATTTTATAAAACTGAACTTTTATCACAGTTATACAAAGCAATTATCACACCATTACACTACATCAAATATGTTATCATAGTTCAGCAAAATGGATGAAGGACAGTTCCTTGTTCACTTAACTATATCATGGTCGTTAAAATTCGGTGGTGGCAATACCGGTACCGGTATGTAAAAGAAACGGAAAGATAAAGTGAAAGTCTATGTGTTAAACCATGGGTCGCTCACGTGACAAGAACGATATTATTTTATACGAGTAAAATCTTGGTGAAGGAGCTGCAGTACGAGGACTTGAAAAAATGACATTAATTAAAATAAATTACAAACCATAAGTGAAATTGAAGAATTATAATACAAATATTATAATATATATTCGCCTGCGTGGTGTAGTGGTCAGCGTGCTTAGCTGCTACCCCGGAGGTCCGTGGTTGAATTCCCGGCTCTGCCACGGCCGCCTCATTCCCTCTCCCTCACCTATCTCTCCCAATCTTCTCATCCCTCATATGGTTCCTGTTCGCTTTGCAGGTGAGGCCTCCTGGGCGAGGTGCTCGTCACACACCCCAGTTGTATCTCCGATCCCAAAGTTTCAAAATGGAGGCGGTAAATGTGGGATCCATCGCTGAGTCCGAGGGAATAGCCAACCCTGGAGGGTAATACGACTAAGAAAAAAAGAAATAAAAAATAAAAATACACTATCATTCACGTCTATTTAACTTAACTATTTAATTCTTCTTTATATCCTGAAATATGCGTCCCTTACGTACAGCGCTAATATCCTCTGCTAATTTTACCTACAAGTTAGAGAAACTAGTCTCATTTCATTTCCGCAAGAAGTGAAACATTTCCCAACACCTTTTTAATGAGGGCTTTGGACCTCCATTGGCAGGTTTAAAAATGGTGTGTCAGCTGAAAAGCTCATATTATAAGATTAATTGTTTGAAGTAACTTACACTTTTGAGATTATAAAACTGCTCCCTTATTAACCGTCTGAAAAATCACTGCCCGATGAATCAGATGAACTGTCATTTAAGTTTATAACAAGTGGCTCAACAATGGGGACGTCTTCTGTTAGCCCATCCTTTTCCCGGTAATATTTCTGTATTTTTTTGGTGTGCTCGATGCATATTTTCCATAGCTCTGGTGTTACGGACCTCAAGGCTTCTTTACAGAGATCTCGCATCACCTCCATTGATCGTTCTCTCTCTGCCTGGTCACTCATATTCACTTTAGCTATTTTATTTTTCACGTAGGACCAAACCAGCTCTATGGGGTTTAGCTCACAATGAGCAACTGGCAGCCAGAGGAGTTCGACGTCAGGACGAACATTCTTGATTATCTGTTCCAGCTTCTTTTTAGGTGCCCTGAAGTGAGGTTTGGCGTGAACAATTAGTTCTGCTTTAGTCATACTTTCATACTTTTGGATTCTGGGAGGAAGAGGAATATCTTTCATTGCAGCGGCACATCTCTTCACTGTGGCTATCGACCTTCCAATACACCTGGATACTTTTTGCTAAACCCTCTTATCATTACCGTATTACTTTCTCTCTCGCTTCTAAAAAAAATATTGCACTTATAATCATGGCAAATTCTCCCTCCGTTAACTGCGGTTTAGCTGGCATCTTGATCGATGTAGAAGTAATACAGACAGTGATAGTTGCTGCTTGTTGCTAATGACTCAACGAAGAACAAAGGTCAGAGTTTGGTGTGCGTAGGAATGAGCGAGTTCGAAATACGGTAGTCAAATGGCAACATTGCCAGGCTACTACGGTACTATCGCCGCCCACAATGGTCCGATTAAATATCAATCCATATAAAATCGATAATCAAAAGTAGATAAAATGTAGTTTTACGTTAAGCCTTGCATAGCTATGAGCCTCATAACAAGCCATATTTCATACTGCTATGACCACCCAGGCCCGAGAAAAAGTTGTTTTACAAAATTCACAACAACTATTTCAAGAAACGTCAGATCAGATTAAAACTTCATATACGCGTTAACAATAAGTTCCTTTAAGACGCATTAAAGTTTCGTTACAATCAGATCAATACTTTTAACGTAATTATCTTTCTAAGTGAGCGCTCCGTAAACTTGGTAAGAAAAACCAATACTTTTTTTGTTCAATCTGCTATAAAATTTTAACGAGATACAATGCAAATATTTACTCTATATCGTTAAACGACAAATAAAACAAGGAAAATTTTGGTGTAGGTTGTTCTTATGTAAGATTAAGGGTTGTGACGTATTTTACGCCACTGAGCTGACATAAAAGTATACCTAACCTAAGATATTCCTTCCTGCCAAATTTCACCCGTCCCTGTTTCTCCTGTTGAGGCGAACGCCTCATAAATTCCTTCACTTACCCAAAATCTGAAGAAAGTTATGACCTGTGCTGACAGTCGCAATTTCGACCTGTGAAGACCTTGTGAAATGAATCTTCATGTCTGCAACATCACTCTCGCAGTCCAAACACACGAGGTACACTCTCGACCTGATGTGCACTGGTTATGGAATTAATGTGTTCCCTAACCTCAAAAATAAACATTGAATTTACGTATTTAAAATATGTCAACATTGCCTGTATCGATTGTTCCAAACTCTAACCATCACCCGATGTATCGACAGCCGTAGATGACAAGTGACGTGCGTATGGCGATCGTCCAGGGATGCCAACTCTCACGGAAGCGAACACGGAAGTGTGTTATGAACTACGTTCAAGAAGGCCAGGGAATTTTAGTGTGCGTGTGTGGCTACAACAACTTGCTTTGTCAAAAATCCTAGCGTCTGATATATGTACTGAGTTTTAGCGTGGGTAACCCTCTCTCACCTGTTGACCATCAAGAAGGACAGTCGCTTCGGGGGCATCGGATCCCCCGAGGTCAAAAAAGACAGGTACCAGTCACCAAGTCCGGTGGCTTTAGTGATAGTTCAATTTATTAGTTGAATAATGCAGTTGTATTTCGGGTGTATTCTGGGAAGCGTGATATTTTCGTTTTAACTGGTCAGTGGCAATATTTTGATTTGTGTTTCGGTTTTCCTCGTGTGTAAATTTCCGTGTTGTTATTGGCCTCGTGGTAATGCTGCGCACTGGTTGATGTTCGGCCGATCAATGGGTTGATGTGTCCTACTGTTATTCTAAATTGTTTCCCAATTTTACCTTCTTCGGAAGTAGTTTTTCAGTGGGAAGTCGTCCTGTTTTTCGTGCGAGTTTTCCTGTGTTGCGTTACCACGTGCGTCTTTAGTTTGGGTTCCATTTGTTCATTTATTTCCCTGTGATCATGCTCCTTGGAATTTTCCCAATTACAGCCATGTAGTATTTTATTATTTTAGTTTTAAGGGGGCCTGTTCCTGGTAGTTGCATCACCTCATGTCCACGTGCAAGTTGTAGGTTACGTAACGCCTTGCTTTGGTTTTCCTCCCTTACGCCCTTGTGCGTTTCCCTTTTGAATGTATAATCGCTGTATTTCCGCTTAACCTATGGGATTGGTTCAAATCCCAAATTTTGGGAGTAGCGCCCTTATGGTGCAACCTGCTTTGGCGTCCCGTTATGTGTCTGCCATTGTGAGTCGAGTTCGCGTCTGGTCCCATGATGGTAGTGTGAGACTGTCCGCTCCGTTTTTCGGGAGTTAGTTATTTTGTAATGTAGTTCTCATTTGATTTAGTTTTCTTTTCCTCTTACGTAATTCCGGACGCGTTGGTATGTATGTTGGTAACTTATTTCCATTTCGGATGTAACTTGTAAATTTCTGCGATAGGTATTGCACACCCTTCGCCGTGGCTCGTAAAATTATTTGACTAGGGATAATTTGTATTTGTAAGATATTACCTTTTCTGTGTACCTGTTTGTTACTCAATTTTGTTCCTAAAAGCATGTCGAGTGGTGTGTCGTACCACATGAGGTCAACGGCGTTTACCATCCACCCAAGTGACAATTTTTCATGTAATACTAGTCTGTAACCTAAAATTGTTCCTATTTTTATATTTTTTTTACAATATAGACCCCTTTAATATATTGATTTAGGCTTCATTTTCCCTTTAATGTCCAATCCTCACCCTCAAGACAGCTGCGGTGGAATGAAATCCTCACCAGGTAAGTCTTCCGCTTTTCTGGCTTCTGCACAAAGCGACGTGCTACCCCTCTTGTACATCTGAGGGGGACACCCGAGCGCGTCGTCAACTCCGGCCACTGGGGTGGATATCCCGAGGCCGCCTTTGGTAAGTTTCCTTCAGGTCGGCAGGCCCTCTAGGGAGTCTGTCGAGATGAAGCGAGTCAGTGTAGGAGTAGAGGTAGGGAGTGGGGGTTACATTGGTAGCAGATCCGTGGTTTCCCGGTTTCCACTCGCTGCTGTCTAGGGGGGGGGAGTGTTTCCTGTAAAATCCCCTGCTAAGATTTTAAATCAGTTCTATGTTGGTGGTAAAGATGTCCCGCCTATAACCTGTATTAATTAACCTGTAAATCTGTTTCATGCAAAATGTCTGCTGCGAGAAGTGTGCAGTTTGCGGCTCATCTGACACGGGATGAAGCGAATTACGAGCTCACCATACGTGGCCTGCAGTCTTCAGGCGACCTGAGCCAAGACCGGAAAATGCTGGAAGGAGCTTCAGAAATTCCAGTGTGCCCTCCGGAACTCACAGATGAAGAGATTGAACGGGGTAAGTCCCTGATTGAACTTAAAGTGTCCCATTTAACGAATACGTGTAACTACTTACAAATTCATTGCTCTAGTAAGGGCGAATTAGCCCAAGTGCGCGCCTCTGTCCAACATCTGTTTGGTAGGGTATCAGACATGATCTCAGTCGCTGGTGACCGCAGCGTTACAGTCTTTAGGGAATTGATTGCACTTCAGACTTCTCTTTGCGAATGTACCGTGAAGGTACGAGATTGTGAGATGTATTTTGAAGCCATGTCAGGGGAAGGCCCCCGTTCGGTTTCTGTACCTTTCAACGATAGTGCATGTAACGTAACTGCTGTATCTAGTCCTGCTTCTATGCATGTAAGCATCCCGAACGACTTGGCTCGAGGGCAACCGAGTGATGGTCCTATGGCCATGTTGAGTTTATCGAGCGAGTATCCTTCTGCTTCACGTCACTGTGAGTGCTCTGACGTTAATTGTCCCCTGTGTAATCCCTTCCAAAATTTAACATTGCAAGATCTGCCTGCAGCGCAATCCGGTAATCTGTCTGTAACCCACCCTGTTAATGCCCACGATGTCCTTCACGTGACAGATATGTCTTTGGCCATCCCTGTGTGTGACGGATCCATGTCTGGCGTATCCCTGCCTAGTGCGTATCTAGGAGGAAATATAGGGACGTCTGCCGCGGCATTGGTCCCCATGTGTCATCCATCCGCACCGGTATTGCCCACTGCGCCTATTATGTCCACCGGTTTCGAGCAGTATGTGGCATCTCAGTGTCAATCTTTCAGTGCTAGTAACGTGTCTAACTTGCCTAGTTCAACATTTAATGTGAATGCTACCCTGAGTGGGCAACGCATGTCGAGTACCAATTCCGCACCCTATTACTCGCATTGTATGTCTCGAGTGCCTGTCACCGTTTCGGCTTCCTGCGCTTCACGTTTTGTTAATTCTAGTGCGCTCCCAGTTGTTCATGAAACTCTTGCAATGCCTCGTTCTGAAAGGGACATAACGATTCAACATAATTCTAATTTAACTGCTTCTCGCCCTCATGGGCACGTAGCTATTTCAGAACCTGTATCCAGGGCCAGATGCCCATCTTGTGAATGTGCGCATTCTTGTCATTCTTTGGCTGTTGGGCCAAACAACTTAATCGCCTTGCCCGAAAACCGAATTGTCGCTGTTCCCCGACCTGCGCCTGCCATTTCTGAGCGTTCAGTTCACCCAATTGGTGGTTTTGGCAACATAAATCATCCATTAAGCACATCGCTCGCAAAACTGAAGGAGTTCAACACTGATAGTGTGGATGGAGTCATACAATTTTTGAGGGAGTTAGTTAGGATTAACGAGTATGCAGCTGTGTTTGCCTTATCTGAAGGCCAGGTGTTTCAGTTATTGTTTCCCCACACGTCAGGTACCATGCGCGACAAGGTGGTCGAGGCCATGTCATCCTCTGTTTCTATCCGAAGTTTTCTTTGCGACGTTTTGGTCTCTTTTATTCCTGCCCGTCTCATGGGTTCTCTCACTCAAAGATATTTTTACCGTGTTCAGCGCTTCGATGAGAGTCTGAATGCTTATATTCAGGATATCAGGAACTATGCGAAGGTCTTCGCCCTCGATTTCTCCGAATGTTATATTGTGTCTTCCATTGTCGACGGAATATCGCCCGAATTCCGGTCTTATCTGAGTATGCAGACCCGTCCAACCACTTATAGGGAGTTAGGTGCTCTTGCCATCTCTGCCGAGTCTGTTCGTCACGGTGACTTACAGCGCGTCGTTAGTGTTCCTCCACCTGCGCCCCGCTTCGTGCGCCCCGCTCGTCCTGCCGGGGCCGGCAATAGTCGCTGCTATAATTGTAACGGCGTGGGCCACGTCGCTAGGTATTGCAGCCAGCCTAAACGTACCTCTAATTGACTGCCATTTGCCAGGAGTGGGGATGAGCCCTCAGAAGGGTGTACCGAAGGTCAACCTGTGGATGAGGTCCCGCATCCTGGCCCAAGTAATTCTGTGTCCGTTGAGTGTAGCCTTCCATTACCCGTCAATGTCGTTTGCAAAGGCGGTGAGCCTGCTGTGCCCAATTTATTTTTTCCCATGAGTAATGTCTGTGAAAGTAACGAAAGTGATGAAAGGAGTTGTTCCGAGCCTGCAAATGATTTTCGTGATGGCGACGAACCTGGTTGTGTTTCGTTTGGTGTAGCCCAAGATCCCGTAGGAAATGTTCTATGTATTGATTCTTGTAACAGGGTCTCTCCAGTTTCTCATTCTTCTCCGATCATAGGTGTTTTGATAAATAACGAGCCAGTCTGTGGCATTCTTGACTCCGGAAGTGTCGTGTCACTATTGAGCGAGAAGTGGTACAATTCCATGAAGACAGTCTGTAATTTTCCTCATTTGAAATCGTTGCAAACCCGCTTGGTGTCAGCAAATTGCTCACCTTTAGATGTCCTTGGCAGTATTTCGGTTAAATTCAGGATCCAAGGTTTCACTTGGAAATTTCCGGTGTGGGTAATTAGAAATCTCTCTTGCCCCCTTCTCATCGGGACCAATTTCATGTCGTCCGTTGGCTTGATCCTTGACCTCCAAGCGAGGACTTTCAAGTTCAGATTTCGACCTAAACTTAAATTTAATTTCATTGAACCTTATCCCCAGCCGTTGGGTAGTTTAGTCAACCAGACTTCTGATCCCGTCACCATCGATACACTCGATTTGAGTAACTTAAGCGATTCCCAGGCCGATATGATTCGGAACTTATGCCGGGAGTATCCAGAGGTGTTCACTGATGAGTTGGGCGTGACCAAACTGCTTGAGTATAAGATCGAAGTCACCGACAATATCCCTGTCAGACATCCTCCCTATCGCCTGGCTCCGCCCAGGATGAAGGCTCTTAAGGAAATTATCGACCAAATGCTTGCTGATGGTGTCATTAGCCCTTCTACATCCGCGTATTCATCCCCGATGTTTCTTGTACCCAAGCCTAATGGTGGTTTTCGACCAGTCGTTGACTATAGGCGACTGAATCAAAAGGTTGTACTTCAATCTATTCCCTTGCCTGACCTCCATTCTTGCTTTTCGTGGTTCCACAAGGCTAAATTCTTCACACTCCTCGATTTAAACCAGGCCTATTATCAGATTCCCTTGGCCGAGGAATCAAAACCCATGACTGCGTTTGCCACCGATTGGAATTTGTATCAATTCAATCGTGTACCGTTCGGTTTGTCAACAGGTGGAGCTGTGTTAAGCCGCCTGCTTGATAATGTCTTCTCAGGTATCAAATTTGAATTTCTGTACCATTATTTGGACGATGTTGTGATCTACAGCGAGACGTTCGACGAACATGTGAAGCACATTCAGGAAGTCTTGGAAAGACTGAAGCGTGCTGGTCTTACTGTAAAACTATCTAAGGTCTCATTTGCGAAACCAGAAATTTCCTTCCTTGGTCATATTGTGTCAGCTGCCGGTGTGTCCATAGATCAGTCCAGGACTCAGGGTATCCGTGATTTCAAACCTCCCACTAATGTCAAGGGCGTAGCCCGCTTCGTCGGAATGGTCAACTTCTTCCGGAAATTTATCCCCAATTTTGCACAGCGTGCAGCTCCGTTGAACTCTCTCCGTCGTAAAGACCAGAAATTTAGTTGGGGTCCTTCTCAGAAGGCTGCATTCGAAGACCTCAAACTTGCTTTATGTAACGCTCCCGTTCTTGCCTTCCCTGATTTTTCTAAACCGTTCATTGTGCAGACCGATGCTTCGTGCTCGGGAGTTGCAGGGGTCCTGCTCCAAGATGGAGAATTGGGTAGGCAGCCTATTTCTTATGCGTCTCGTTCCCTCTCTCCTGTTGAGGCTAAGTACTCTGTGTACGAGCTGGAGGGTCTCGCCGTTTTGTTCGCTCTTGAGCGCTTTAGAAATTATATTGAACATATTTCATTTGAGCTGGAGACTGACAATCAGGCTCTCAGCTGGGTTCTGGCAAAGCCCCGTAACACTGGTCGCATTGCTCGTTGGGCGACCAGAATCTCTTCCTTCAGTTTCACTGTTCGCCACATCCGTGGAACCGACAATGTAATCGCAGACTCGCTGAGTCGAATGTTTGAGGAAGTACCTAGGGATCAGTCTGGATCTGCCGAGGTAGAATCTTCCGTGTCTTCAGTTTCAGTTAATGCAGTGAAGCCTGTCCTTACCAGCTCGCCTTTGTTGTTCCGTGATTTAGCCGAGTATCAGAAAGAAGACCCTGTATTGGGACCTTTAATCACCCGAATGTCAGGTGGAGAACTTGTAAAGCCGTATGAGTTGAAAAGAGGTATTCTGTTTTGCGTTGCTCGCCACGACAAGAGAAGTAAAATTGTGTTGCCTGCCGTACTTGTTCCTGAAATTTTCAAATACTTTCATGAGTCTCCTGTTGGGGGTCACCTCGGTGTGTTTAAAACTCGCCAAAAGATCAGAACTAACTTTATTTGGAAGTCAATGGATGGTGACATTCGTAACATGGTCAGATGTTGTAGGCATTGTAGTATCAGTAAACCCGCCGTCAATACTCGTGTTGGATTATTGTCTTCCGAACCTGCCTCCCGCCCCATGGAGAGGATTTTTATAGATTTCGTCGGGCCGTTCCCTCGGTCGAAGTTGGGAAACCGGTTTGCACTGGTTTGTGTTGATGGGTTCACCCGTTTCAGCTGGATTTTCCCAACTAGATTGTCGACGACCCACACGGTCATCAGGTGTCTGAATTCTATCTTTACTTCATTTGGTCCATGCCAGTTCCTGGTATCGGACAATGCCAAAACCTTCACGTCTCACCTGTTCCGTAAGTTTTGTTTCGACTATGGTATCTCCCATGTGACCACGAGTCCATATTATCCCAACCCGTCGTTGGCCGAGCGTGTCAATCGGAACTTGCGTTCCGCATTGATCGCTTACCACCATGATGAACACGCCAAGTGGGATTCATCGGTCCATTGGCTAGCTTTTGCGTTCAACACTGCTGTCCATGAAACGCATAACACTACCCCATTCTCTCTGATGTTTGCTTATGTACCTAATTCTCCGTTGACGAACTTGTGGTCAATTCATGACCTGTTGCCTGATCAACCGTCTGCCGACAAGGTGAAGCAGATCTGGAAGGAGGCCCGCAAGTCCATTCAGGTTTCTCACGAGCGACTAGCTCAAAGGTACAATCAGGGACGGAAGCCCGTCAACCTCAATGTGGGAGACATGATATATGTCCAGGACCATTCACCTAAGCTTCTAGGAAACAAAGTGTCAGGAAAATTGCGGCCGCGTTTTCGCGGCCCATTTAAGATTTTATCCTTTGTCAGTCCTGTTTCAGTGCTGGTGAGCGACCCTGAAAGGAAGAGGATCTTCAGGACTCACCTCTCACAGTGCAAGCCCGCGCACGAGACGCCCAAGCGAGTCTCGGGCTAGTCGACAATAAACTGGTGGTATCCTTGCTTTATTTTATGCCCCTTTTCTTTCATAATTGGTATGTGATCTTTTGTAATGTTTCCCCCCCAAAATCTACTGAGAACTTGCGTCTCTGGAGGCGTTGCTTACCCAAGATGTTGTGGGAAGCGTGTTGCACCTCATTGTATGAACTACAGATCGTTTATCGGTCTTTATGATGTGTGACAGGCTTTTCCCAAGATTGGTAAGACTTAGTTAATAGTAGAACTCTGTGTTAGATATTTGAAGTTAAGGTGACCTCGATGTGGAGGTGGTATGTAGTTATGCCTGCTTTGTCGAGGCAATGTATGTAAAGCGTAAGATTTAGGATGCCGTTGGATATGGTAACTTCCCGTTTGGGGACATAAGGTGATTTATTTAGTAACGGGGGGGCCCCGCCTTTAAAGGCAATAAAATTGTATGTTTCTTTTTTTCTAAATCAAGTTTGTGATGCACCACGTCTGATAACTTAAATAACCATGAAATGAACTGTAACTGCGCTTCCGGCAACTAGTTGTTGCACCATGAACTATCTGTCTCTCTCGGTATGTCCTGCTACTCGTGTGCTTAGCATTTCAGTGCTTGGCCCGTTGGAAGTGGAGCTCCCTGAGGATGTATCGGACTGTGCTGTTTCTCCGCGGGATCCTGTGCAGTTCGGGGCGTCCAAGATACCCTGGTGGACATGTGGATGGTGGCGTAACTGGGAAACTGCTGGCGGGGACCTGGGCTCGTCATCGCCCGTTCTCCATCAGTAACTGGGTCGTCAGGACATTTCTACCTAGACCCTTCCAGCTAACATGAGGAGCGGAACTATCACCGAGACAGTGCCATCCACTCAGCTTGTCGCTGTGTGAAATCATACCTTGAACATTCTGCCTGCCATTCAATGAAGTTATGCCCAAAATTCCTTCAAACATGTTGGGACATATGTAAATCTGCAGCCGTACATAAGAGGTGATCCTCTCCTAATCTGTCTCTTCAACATTACGCAAATGCTGTCTGCCCCGCAGTTTGCTTTGGGGGGGGGGCGAGGATGTGACGTATTTTACGCCACTGAGCTGACATAAAAGTATACCTAACCTAAGATATTCCTTCCTGCCAAATTTCACCCGTCCCTGTTTCTCCTGTTGAGGCGAACGCCTCATAAATTCCTTCACTTACCCAAAATCTGAAGAAAGTTATGACCTGTGCTGACAGTCGCAATTTCGACCTGTGAAGACCTTGTGAAATGAATCTTCATGTCTGCAACATCACTCTCGCAGTCCAAACACATGAGGTACACTCTCGACCTGATGTGCACTGGTTATGGAATTAATGTGTTCCCTAACCTCAAAAATAAACATTGAATTTACGTATTTAAAATATGTCAACATTGCCTGTATCGATTGTTCCAAACTCTAACCATCACCCGATGTATCGACAGCCGTAGATGACAAGTGACGTGCGTATGGCGATCGTCCAGGGATGCCAACTCTCACGGAAGCGAACACGGAAGTGTGTTATGAACTACGTTCAAGAAGGCCAGGGAATTTTAGTGTGCGTGTGTGGCTACAACAACTTGCTTTGTCAAAAATCTTAGCGTCTGATATATGTACTGAGTTTTAGCGTGGGTAACCCTCTCTCACCTGTTGACCATCAAGAAGGACAGTCGCTTCGGGGGCATCGGATCCCCCGAGGTCAAAAAAGACAGGTACCAGTCACCAAGTCCGGTGGCTTTAGTGATAGTTCAATTTATTAGTTGAATAATGCAGTTGTATTTCGGGTGTATTCTGGGAAGCGTGATATTTTCGTTTTAACTGGTCAGTGGCAATATTTTGATTTGTGTTTCGGTTTTCCTCGTGTGTAAATTTCCGTGTTGTTATTGGCCTCGTGGTAATGCTGCGCACTGGTTGATGTTCGGCCGATCAATGGGTTGATGTGTCCTACTGTTATTCTAAATTGTTTCCCAATTTTACCTTCTTCGGAAGTAGTTTTTCAGTGGGAAGTCGTCCTGTTTTTCGTGCGAGTTTTCCTGTGTTGCGTTACCACGTGCGTCTTTAGTTTGGGTTCCATTTGTTCATTTATTTCCCTGTGATCATGCTCCTTGGAATTTTCCCAATTACAGCCATGTAGTATTTTATTATTTTAGTTTTAAGGGGGCCTGTTCCTGGTAGTTGCATCACCTCATGTCCACGTGCAAGTTGTAGGTTACGTAACGCCTTGCTTTGGTTTTCCTCCCTTACGCCCTTGTGCGTTTCCCTTTTGAATGTATAATCGCTGTATTTCCGCTTAACCTATGGGATTGGTTCAAATCCCAAATTTTGGGAGTAGCGCCCTTATGGTGCAACCTGCTTTGGCGTCCCGTTATGTGTCTGCCATTGTGAGTCGAGTTCGCGTCTGGTCCCATGATGGTAGTGTGAGACTGTCCGCTCCGTTTTTCGGGAGTTAGTTATTTTGTAATGTAGTTCTCATTTGATTTAGTTTTCTTTTCCTCTTACGTAATTCCGGACGCGTTGGTATGTATGTTGGTAACTTATTTCCATTTCGGATGTAACTTGTAAATTTCTGCGATAGGTATTGCACACCCTTCGCCGTGGCTCGTAAAATTATTTGACTAGGGATAATTTGTATTTGTAAGATATTACCTTTTCTGTGTACCTGTTTGTTACTCAATTTTGTTCCTAAAAGCATGTCGAGTGGTGTGTCGTACCACATGAGGTCAACGGCGTTTACCATCCACCCAAGTGACAATTTTTCATGTAATACTAGTCTGTAACCTAAAATTGTTCCTATTTTTATATTTTTTTTTACAATATAGACCCCTTTAATATATTGATTTAGGCTTCATTTTCCCTTTAATGTCCAATCCTCACCCTCAAGACAGCTGCGGTGGAATGAAATCCTCACCAGGTAAGTCTTCCGCTTTTCTGGCTTCTGCACAAAGCGACGTGCTACCCCTCTTGTACATCTGAGGGGGACACCCGAGCGCGTCGTCAACTCCGGCCACTGGGGTGGATATCCCGAGGCCGCCGTTGGTAAGTTTCCTTCAGGTCGGCAGGCCCTCTAGGGAGTCTGTCGAGATGAAGCGAGTCAGTGTAGGAGTAGAGGTAGGGAGTGGGGGTTACAAGGGTAAAGGTTTTATTGACCTCTAAACTCTAGTATCTATACTTATTTCCCCGACAGTATGAATAGGCTAACACAAGTCAACACAAGTTTTGAGTCTGGGTTCTATTTATCTGATTTTGTATTGTCATGCGTAAGTAATTAAATAAAAAATAGTTTTACCTAATTAATTCTGCTTAACAAATAGGGGGATAGGCAAGGAACTGAGAGACATGATAAAAGGAATGTGCATGGAGTGCTACAGTAGTGTGAAGACTAGAGTCGGGACATCGGAATGGTTTAAAATTGACACTAGACTAAAGGAAGGAAGTGTGTTGTCACCATTATTGTTCTTAATGGTGATGGATGACATCATTAAGGTAGCAATGAAAGAATATAGTAGAGCAAAGATGAAGGTAATGTTGTTTGCAGACGACGTTGTGATCTGGGGCGAGGATGAGATGGAGGTACAAGAACAGTTAGACGTAATAAATGGAAAGATTGAGCAATGGGGATTGAAGATAAATGTGGAGAAGAGTAAAACAGTGGTGATGAGTAGAGATAAGAAAGAAGGAAAAGGAGTAATCAAAGTAGGAGATAAGGAATTGGAAGTAGTGAAACACTTCAAATACTTGGGAAGTGAAGTGACTGAAGATGGAAGACTAGATTTGGAAATTAGCAGAAGAATACAACTCGGGAGTGCTTTCTACCAACAGGTACGGGAACTAGTATGGAACAAGGATGTACCAATTAAGGCTAAAGAAGTTATGTACAAAGCATATTATGCTCCTATAATGACATATGCAGCAGAAACTTGGACAATGACTAAGAGGGATGAGAGCAGAGTACAGGCAGCTGAGATGAGATTCCTGAGAAGTATGGTCCAGAAAACGAGGAGGGACAGAGTGAGAAATGAAGATATACGGAAAGAACTGGGAGTACAGAAACTAAATGACAAACTGGAGCAAAACAGATTGAGATAGTTTGGACATGTCAAACGGATGAATGAAGTAAGGCTACAAAGACGAGCACCGGAACGACGGATGACAGGGAAGAGAGGACGAGGAAGACCAAGAATTCGTTGGATGGACTCGGTGGAGAATAGTATTTGAAAATGGAACTTGGATTGGAACACTGTGTCGGAAGAGGAATGGTGGAACGACAGAACAAAGTGGAGAGGAACCATATTTGCCCCCACCCAGTGTCAACTGGGAAAGGGGAAATGATGATGATGACGACAGTTATACAGCATAACTTTTAGATGGATAAGGATTACAACGCGACCAAGAACTACATTTTCCAACACCCCGAGCCGAGAAAATGTTACCTTATAAAAATGATAACTTTGTTTCTTGGACACACAAAATTTTGAAATTAATAAACCAGTTATACAACATTCCAATGTATATTGTGTTAAAATTTGGATTTGATCTGATGACGGTTTTTTGAGATAATAATTCTTAAATGTGACGCATAGTTGAAACACGCTTAAAAACGTGCACTTTTTGTGTTCCAACTGTGATAAAAAATATTAAAATATAAATTTAAAATTCCAAACCTACATGACCTAACGTAAAATAGAACGGCAAAAATGATGGATGTTATTGGATTTTACGTAGGTCTATTGGTTACTTCACAAACAACCTTCAAACTCGAGTGCACATAATACTTTGGTCGACAGTAGGTTAATTTTATGATCATTTATATACCGTAGACTTTATTTATATCTAAGGGTTTCATAGGCATGATCTCAGTTTTATCAAAGGATATCTGTAATCCTATCCCTTGAGCAATTTCTTGGAGACTAGTGATCTGAGTACAAACCTCTTCCTTGTCTAGTGCTAAAAGAGCCAATCAACCACAATCAATCTGTCTTCAGCCCCTCGTTACATCTCACAGTAGGAACCATATTGAAGAGTTAGTGTGATGTCTTGCAGGAAACCTTTTCTTGGTCGACCTCGGCCTTTCTTCCCTTTGATCTTTTCTCTAGGAGATTAGTTAGGAAAGCGTTATGTCACAAGATGTGGCCTGTGAATTTAGCTTTTCTTTTATGGATAGTTGGTCTCAGTTCTCTCTTCCCTTGAATTTCTTGCAGGATGCTGATGTTAGTCCTCTTTTCAATCCATTTAACCCGTAATATTCTCCGCCAGACCCACATCTCAAACTCTTCAAGTCGCTTCCAATCCTGACCTCTGATCGTCCAAGATTCACGTCCATACAGAAGCACACTCCACACAAAGGACATGACAAATTGCTTTTTAATTGCAATATCCAAATTTGCATTAATCAAAAGATTTTTCTTATGACTGAAAGCTTGCTTTATGAGCGCTATCTCTTTACTACACCTGTTGTCATTGGTGATTAGACTTCCCAAATAAGTAAAACTGGTGACTTGTTCCACTAACTTGTCCGTAAGCTTAATGTTTGTGTGAATGCTCTCAGGATGTTTACTCACAACTAATACCTTGGTCTTCTTACCATTAATGTTGAAACGTAACTTTGACAATGCTGATGACAATACATTTAACATGATCTAATCAACCACAGTGCTCTCAACGCACTTTGCATACATACAGCAAACAAAAACTATGAATCAGTTTGCGGTCGTGACTTTCTTGTCAGCCTGACTCTGGCTATGAAGAAACCATTGGCTCATAGCAGATTGCCGGAAAAAAAAACTTTGCCAAGAAGTCTAACATTCACAATAAAATACTATCTAGGCCTTCCGTAAGTTGAAACTCAATCAGCGGCACCAGGGCCCATGCAAATGAATTATGTAGGTCGATGCCACTATTGCGGTAGAGCGTGTAATAGAAGCACTCAAAATTGTGTGCAATTCGTGCAATAAATTCATTTGCCCTGAGCATTCTAAATCTGTATATTTGTCCTGCTCAGAAAACACTGATTAGATTTTAATACTTCTGTGCACTATTTTTTAATCTTAATTTCTGTAAAGCATGCGGTTTTTTCGTAACAATTGGGTGACTGTTTGTTTTAGCAGCTTGCCACGGTGGGTGAGTGGTCAACGTGTCGGTCTACTAACCCCAAGCTTGCAGGTTTGCTGCTGGCCTTGGGGAAGTGATTTTAGAGAGGCGGCAAAAATTCCGACACCTTGTCATACGGTTTTGGCATGTCAAAGAACCCATTTGAATTCAGTAGGCTGTGTTCATAATGGCAAAATTAATCTCAGGAGTTTCCACCAACACAAAGTTCCTCATTTCTCTACTAGCGCTATAGTGTTCAAGGAGCTTAGATATCTAACCTCCTTGACTTTCATAGTGCTTCAAGAAACAACGAAATTCAACTTGCAAGCTACCCTCTGGGTGTCAAATAACAAAGCTTGCACCGGGCACCCGAGGTCATGTGATATTATTATTATTTGTTTTAGTTTCTTTTGATAAGAAAATAATATTTTTAGGTTCGGTTGATTATAATTATTAAGAATTACATAGTTAATAAGGCTTATAAACAAATAAACGCAATTGTAAAATTAAATGCATTATTTTATTCAAATTTAAAATGGCATACCTATGTAGACCATGCAACCACTCACGTCACTATTAAGTATGCGACCAATGCACGGTTAATATGAGAGAGTTCTACAGAAAACAAGTTAGTTTGTTAATCACACTAATGTGCTCTATGATTAGAATATAACTTTCTACTAAAGAATCACATGCCTAAGCAACAATTAGGCCTATATATTATAGGTGTAAGGTATTTATTTACCTATGTCCATTGGGATCCATTGAAAATGCCTGCTACCTCACTAACATTTCACTCAATAATGGCCCAGTATTCTTGGTGATCATGCTCAACTACAATGTCATATATAGCAGCACTGTTGGTCTGTCAATAATAAAACTGCTTATATTGTATTGTATACCAACAATGGTTACTCTGTAGAGACCCAGTAACAGATTGCTATCATTTGTTGGGAAAAGGCAACTATGGGTTAGTTAGTTATTGTTGTTTTAAGGCCTATGTTGCCCAATTAAATTTTGAACTTTACTCTCAAAGGAATGAATTAAGGTTGGTTGGTTCCTCAGTTTAGGGCAGTGGTTCTGAACCCATATAAGTCTGCGGACCACTCAGCCTGGAATGGAATCATGCAGGGACCACCCCTTCCTCCCAATACAACTTATCAGTTGTAACCCTTCCTCAAGAATACTTATTTTAAAGATATTTCAATTCATAATCTGATAGTCATCGCCACGAATACATTCGGACGATTGTCGTTCAACGCACATCGTTTTAGAAATCCCCATTTATTGGCCACGTTTTATACGTGCTGGTGGACCCTTTTCTCCTGCAGACCACTCCCGAGTCACTCACGGACCACCGGTTTAGGGGCTGCGACATGTAGGCCCGTGTACTTTGGGTGTGTGTAGAATCTGTCTGATAACCGGTGTTAATTGTATTAGTGTGTGTTATCTGTTTTCAATTCAAGTGAGGACTGCAGACATGAATTTTATCATTTCAAATGATCTTGTCTACCGTCATGCGTTATGGTTACGGTGTGTATGACGTCATGCAGCCGAGTGCACCTCCCGCTCTCCGTTCCCCATGCAGGAAGCAGTCTAGTCTCTCAGACTGACTGTATCTTTTTTTTTTCTCCAAGTAGTTCCTACTTTTGCTGCCAAACGCCACTGTCAATGACTACTAGTTCAGAACTCGATTACCAGATGCCACTGCAGTCAGCTCCTGGTGATGAATGTCGGAACCTAAGAGCTTCTGAAATAGGACGTCAACTGGGGGAGCACTTCCGAATAAAGTATCTTGGCCTTGCCAAGTGCTGCCTGGGCATTGAGATCTGTCAAACCGGTGGACGAATCACCGGAAAGGATATATTCAGGAACTCCTCAACCGATTCAACGTGACGGAGAGCCGGACTGTAACCACCCCTGTGGACGCCAACACAAGGTTGCAGACAAACCTGAATTTTTCCGAAGATGACGAAAAACTCCCATACAGGGAGCTGGTGGGAGCCTTGACATACCTGTCCGTCTCCACCAGGCCTGACATCGCCTTCCCTGTCAGCTACTTCGGCCAATTCAACAATTGCTACGGCCCTCAGCACTGGACCGCAGCGAAACGCGTCCTACGATACCTCAAGGGGACACCGAACGTCGGCCTATCCTATGAACATGATCACCAACCTCTCAAAGGCTACGTGGACGCAGACTGGGGTAGCTGCACCGAGGATCGTAGATCATATACGAGCTACATCTTCATGCTCGGAGGAAGCCCGATCTCCTGGGACGCCAGAAAGCAACATACTGTCGCCCTATCCACTACAGAAGCAGAACATATGGCCTTAGCAGAGTGCACAAAGGAAGCCATATATCTACAGCGACTTCTACGAGAGCTGGGGCACGACGACCTGTCCAAACTCAATGTCTACTGTGACAACCGCAGTGCACTCAAACTTGCCGAGAATCCCGTGTTTCACGCCAAGACGAAACACATAGACATTAAGCATCATTTTGTACGTGATGCAATCCGGAGCAAATCGCTCATCGTGGACTACGTCCCAACGTCGGACCAGATTGCAGATTTCCTGACTAAAGGTCTTCCGAGACCCAAGCACAGCTGGTGCACGAAGGCTGCAGAACTCCACATCCAGACCTAAGAAGAAACCTTAACACCTCACTCGAGGGGAAGTGTTAGAATACATTTTACCTACATAAACAACTGAACACGAGTATCGGTGTTTGTTCAAAATCTAGTGCTGCCATCTACGATGCGCACACAATACACACACAGTGTTTTGTTTTCAACCTCACACGCAGTTCAGTTCATTCTGTGTCGGGTCAACAGTGCTATGTATTTTAGAGTATATAAATACTAGTTTGTTTAAACTGTTGTTTAATTGACTTTGCCCAGAGCCTGTTCCGCTGATAGTTTACATTCCGGTGCCAAACATCTATAAATTCTTTGTACAAGTCGACGATCAAGCAAGCAGTTTCGTTCACTACCTACTACACTCTTGATTGCTATGTGCTAAGCAACTTAGATGCGTGTATAATATTTTCTGATAACCTATGTAGTGGTGTCCGTAATTGAGGCTAGGAATCATTCCAGCATGGGTAAGAACGGAAGATCACTTCTAGGAAGGCTGCGTATTCACTTGTAGCCCTCGGACCAGAACTGGCAGAATAATGCGATATTAAATTACCCTGGCAGTGAAAGCCATCCTTTTGGTGCCTCCATGGGGAGCTGAAAGCTCATAGCTCCTCTAACCAACAAGTGTTGTAATATTACAATGTCGCTGCTCTCAACCTCCCTCGGCCTTTATTGAGCCCTCAAAACTGGGACTTAGATCAAATACCCTGTTGCTTAGACTTGAAGCTAGACCGTACATGGCTTTCCCTAGTCAACAAATAATGTGACAACATTTTCTGATTCCACAAATTGTTGTGGCCTGACTGTCCAAGGTCTATTTGCCTTGACGGTGTAAAAATTATATTTACGCATATATTTTGAAACTGACTGCACTTCACATGTCGGCGAGTGGAAAAGTAACATGACTATTTCCGCGCAAATCTATTTCTCCTTTTCATAAGGCAATGCTTCTGTTCCATAGATGCCCTGCCACCCTGTTATAAACTAAAGTCCTGTTGAGGATCACAATTATTTAAGGGCCCATTCATCTTGGGTTGGCAGCTCTTGGTGTGTCAGCAGGAAGGGGAGTTCACTGGTGGTGTTGTTTCACAACACTCAAGCTCTTACACTAGAGGGAGTTAGAAGGTGCAGTTTGTGACAAAATCTCTCAATATTACAGGAAAAATCTTTATTTCTTGAAATGCCAACTGAAATATATTTGTTCATAAAGTTAGTTTAAACAAATGAACAAGATGATGGCCCTTGCCAGAACTGTATCGCGCCGGGCTCGCATATCTGTAAAGCCTGGCGAGTGGTCTATACACATGGGACGCTCACAAGTAACCGATCGTAAATTTAAAAAAAAAAGACCGTTCAAAAGAAGAGAATTACCCGCAGGAGTGACAAATTGCACTCCTAAATCATAAATATCAAGAATTTGTTTAAAAAGTGTATTTAAACAGATAAACAAGACGATGGCCCTTGCCAGAACTGTGCCGCACTAAACTCAGGTAGAGGGTGGATGGTTCGTACACATGCGAGAATTATCGAACAGGCCCTCTAGTTGATTGACAAACTTTCTGCTGCATAACAGCTCTGTAACGTCTAAGCAAAATAATGTACTGGATGCAAATCATGAAATTGCATAGATGTTGACCAAACAAGGTCCAACAGTCTAACCCTTATCACCAGTCTTCTGAACACTATTTTTGTTAGTCTTACATCGGCGGGTACTAAGAGCTAGTGGTTATCATAAAATTAATTTCTTTATACGGCTTTTCAGAATAATCACATTAAAAAATATAGTCTTAGCAGAAAAATTCAAATTACGTGAGTTAAATAGGTTTTTGCTGGGCTACAGCCCCGCTTGCCCCTCCCCCTCGACAGGCCTGAAGCTAGGACCTCAGGGTTCAGCTTCATCATAAGGGGGGCTTCCAGACTGAGAATCTCCTCACCAAATTACAACTATTTATCAAAAGAACAAGGATTTTACCTTCGTCCTTGATGCTCTGTTCAATATCGGAGGCAGCGAATTCATCTGAGTCAAATCCTGTGTCGTACGAACAAAGACTGCTGACTCCTTCAGGGGACATCAACATATGCTCGAGCAGTTCACCATCGCTCAGCTTGCTGGGATTCACCTGCTTTTTCCACTTCTTCAACAGCTGATCCCTATAGTACTGAGGCAGGAGATCTGGAGAATATAACAATATTTACATTGAAGAAAAAGAAAAACTGTTTATCCCTTAATTTCATACACCAAAAGTGAATTAAAAATTCTATAGCAAGGTTCAGGTATTTCTTTGAAGGTCCACACTTTCAATTCTCGGTTCCAGTAATTTGGGTTGGGGTGTGAATCAAGGACCTCCCTACTTTTCTGTCTTTGAAAAGCTTCTGTTAATTGAGGCGGCTGGAGCTAACCACACACAAAAAGTGGTCATTAAAAAGACAAAATAAGAAATATCCTCATTAAATACTATAGTCCCTAGACTTGACTGGTTTGATGCAGTTGTCCAATCAGACGAGACGAAACAAGAATATTAATATTTTTTACATTTATATTTATTTATTTCTTATGCTCCCTCGACTTCCAAGACCGCTAATAAACAAAGCTTAACAATCATAATGAGGTGAAAGAAGAAATATTAGAAGGTTAACAAAATACGACAAATGAACTATGAAATGTATGACACACACATAAATTAGAATAAAGGAGCTGAAGAGTGGGCAAACAGCAACTAAAAATACATAATTAAAATAGCTATTCAGCCTTAAAATACACATAATTTACGAATATAGGTGATTTCTCAAAATACTAATGGATCCTTTAAGGGCTGTTACTGCTATGGTATTAATGGTGGCATTTGAGATACAACATTTTTTACACATTGCAGCAAAAAGAGAAGGTATTGTTTCCCGGGTCCCAACTAATAACCCAATAACTTCTATTTCTAGTAGGCGGTAATTTTCCTTGTAAAAAGGGACTGTAGGCTCGTAAATATCCTTCTTTAATCAGTTTCATTGTGATACTTCCAATATACAAGACACTGCTCAAGTTAATTAGGGGATCAGATAAGGTGCCAGTATGAACTAGAACCAGCTTCTAATGTTTTAAGAAGATAAAAATGAAAGTGCTGTTCTTTTAGACACCACATAACCTGGTTAAGGAGGGGGTGCATGTGCATGCTGTTGTTTTATTGTAGTCGTCCTTGTCTACTGATAGCTTCAGTTGGGGAGGTCAATGTGATTTACTGAAATAAAAGAAATGGAAAGCCACAATAAGATAACACAAGGTAACTCGCATCTCTTGAATGTCTCAAAAGTGTGGTTTTCAGACCATGGCCTCATTTTTAAACAGTAAGGATTTTCACCGTGGTGACCCTGCATTCGAATATCCAATACTGAGCTGAACATCAGCATTCGGCGGCCAGACAATCTCTATGATCTCCTGGCCGACACATCACAACACTCCTACAAACAGTTCTTCTCAGGGCTAGTATCCAACTGTTACAGGTCAATATCGAAGGCATCAGCAGGTCTAAATGCCAATATCTATCAAAACTCTGCATGGAAAATAATATTGATATAATTATCATCCAGAAAACCCACACAGTTGATGAAGATCAGCTCCTCTCAAGCGGTAGAATACCAGCATTCAAACTATTAGGAGCAACATATCGAGTTGAGACACATGTGCGTAACACTGTGGAGAATGCCAGCTTATGTACTACAAGCACTGCAAATAATATCCATGAAGTTGTTGTTAAAGTTGGAGACCTATGAAAGTTTTCAAGCTCCCAGCTATACAGTGGCCAACAGTGGTCTAACAGGCCTGTAACGTGTAAAATAAATAATAAATAATAAATAAACAACACTAGCAAAACAGAAATACAGTACGTATTTTATATTGTAATATGGGGAGCAGGATATGTATTAGTTCAATGCAGGACAGCATTCACAGAAATCACACAAACAGTAATATGATTTTCAGCAGTCCAGTGACAGAGAACTGCAGGGTCCTGTTTCCCGAGTTGCCAACAATTGCAATGAGAACTGATATATATACAGATTGCGCCAGAAAAATGTATACACTCTTTGTCAGACGATATCGGGATATGGACATTGTCAACTGTTATCATTGTTTTAAAATGTTGTAGTATGGTCTTTCGCTCAACAGATATCGGTACAGTGCTCTCTCTGGTAATCCGGCAGGTATCGGACCAGAGCACTGCCGGATTACCGAAAACGCCGGATTACTGGAAAATATCGAGAAAAACGCAGATATCATTTGAAAATCAGGTTTAATTACATTGTACTGTACAAAGTAAAAAAGTACGAAAACACATCATACATTTTTCTTATGTCATGAAGTGTAGCTCGACCAACACCGTATTCGTTAGCAACACTAGTTAACGTTTCACCCTTTTCAAGCCGTTTTAATATTCCATGTTTATCTAACAAAGAAGAGTTTTATGTTTACGTTTTTTCTGCATGGATGGCATCTTAAGCACAACACTACTACAGTACAACTGTCCTACACCTGAGGGGGGCGTCCGTAAGTCATCGCTCTAGGCGCCAATACATTGTTCACTCAGACACTAGTCTTGTCGCTGCGTGGGAAACATTGTACAGTATTCGGGACGCATTATCAAATCAAGTGTTGAGCTCGTACTCGAATACAAAACGTCGGATTACTGGGAGTGCCGGAGAGCTGAGATGCCGGATTACAGAGAGAGTACTGTACTTACATCATGATAGTGGGAAAACGAAATGGCTGGAGCACGCTTGAAGTTCGAGCAGCGCAAGTACATCCTGAAGTGGTTTATCAGGTTTGGTAATGCTGTTGAAGTGCAACGTCAGTGGAGGAGGGAGTTTGAAACAGAACCCCCAATATGCCTAACAATTAAACGCATTACTGGGAAGTTTGAGACGAATGGAACGATTTGTGATATTCACAAAGGAAGATCGGGAAGAACGCGTACAGCTGCTAGTCCTGCTCTGTCGGGTCACGTGTTGGAAAGGTTTGCTAATTCTCCACAGAAGTCTGCTACGCAATGTGCGTGGGAAGTGGGGATTAGCAGCACAAGTGTACGACGAATTTTGAAAACAGCTAAGTGGAAAGTTTACATCCCACGATTACTGCATGACCTTAATGAGGACGATCCCGATCGTCGAATGCAATTCTGCGAATGGTATCAGCAAATGGTCACCCAAGAAGAACAATTTCTGTTGAAGTTAGTGTGGTCTGATGAAGCCCAGTTTAAACTTAATGGAACAGTGAATCGACGTAACTGTGTCTACTGGGCTCCGGAAAATCCGCATGTTCATGTGGACAAGGCGGTCAATCTACCAGGGGTTAATGTCTGGTGTGGATTGTCGTCGAGGGGCTTACTAGGACCCTTTTTCTTTGATGGTACTGTCACTGGAGCAGTGTACTTGGGAATGTTACGCACATTAATTATACCAGCTGCTCGTGCGCTTTATGGAAACGATGATGAAGTCTTCTACCAACAGGATGGGGCGCCACCGCACTACCATGTAGCAGTAAGAGCATTCCTGGATGACAATCTGCCAGGGCATTGGATTGGACGAAGAGGGCCCACGTTCGCCAGATCTTACCCCTATGGACTTTTACTTGTGGGGAACTGTGAAAAATATGACCTCGTAGTTCCGCCCTTTAAAACAACAATAACTAACAAGTCTATCGACGTAAGCCGCGCACGCTGGAGGCCTTTCGCCAGGAGATTACAGCAGCATGAGCAGTGGTCCCCATTCAAACATTGACGGCCGTCGTTGCAGCGACCGCTCGTCATTCTGCTATGTGTCTGGCAGCCAAAGGTGAATATTTTGAACATCTCATGGAACCGTATGTTTAACTGAAGACAGTACTACATGTGTAATCAAAATTTAAATGTAAAAGAAACACAAAATAAATAGTTTTTGTTCCGTATACATTTTTCTGGCGGACTATGTATGTATGTATATATATCTACTGCTGCATGCGGGAGAGAAAAAGGATGCAGGTAAAAATAAGGGAGAATTAGATTTGGGTTCTGTTATGACGTTGTGACCAGCTGATGTGGTTCTCATTTAACCGAGTTGTGAGAAGGTAGGTGTGAGTGAGTTGTTGTGCAAATCAGCTGCATTCCCTTGATCTGTAGTTTATGATTTCAAATATGCACAGTCTACTTATCCTTAAACCAAACCTAAGAATCATAATGGACAGTGTGAAAATATGTACGGTAATTGCAGAGGAAACCAGACCTATCAATCTAGTAGCATTGTTTCGTCCTCACGAGGCAATGGGCTTGTCAGCTGGTATGGCGCACCCCACTGATCAGCATGCCGTTTCTTCTCGATAAGAGTGAAAAATTCTGGAAACAACTTTTTCACTTGAAACTGCCAAATATGCAGTGGTCTGCTTTGGATCTACTGTCCAGTGTCTTGTTGAGGTGTTACCAGTGTGCGTCATGGTGAGGTGTACCATACCAACTGACGAGCCCAATGGCAATAGAGCTAACTGGATCAATTTTCAAAATATTTGAAATTACATGAGGTGTTATTACACTCAGTTATACCTTGGATCCATAGGGAAACAGTATCCAATATGGATAACCCTTTTTTATATATATTTGTTAATCAAAGCACAAACTAAAGCTATGAGAGCCCTTCACACTTCTACAAATTGGGCTACTTTTTTAAATAGAGGTAGCATAGTGGCATCAGAGTAGCCTTGCAGTGGACTTTCCAGTATGTACAGGACTAGCCAAACAAGCCCAATGGTACACTGGGGCAAAAATACTGGCAATACTAAATCAAGCTAAAATTGAAATTTGATGGTTGGTAAAAGTCCAAGATATACTGAAAGAAGGAGAGAGACAGAAAACGATGGAGGTCCTTGATTCACACACCGACCCAGATCACTGAAACCAGGAAAAGAAGAAGAAATAGTTTTCATGAGAACAGAAGATAGGCCATCAAGAACATTTCAGCTTAAAAGAAGCTATTGAAGCTTTTAAGATGCTCAATACAGACTAAACACTGTCGAGAGAGATATGGTTAACTCACTGGCATTCCTCAGAATTTCACACAGCTTGATGGCCTGTTGGACTGTTTTGTTTTAGCAGGGACTTTCTCTCTGCCTCAGCTGCTAACTGATCCTTCTTCTGGGCAGCAATACTTCCTGCAGATAAAAAGTTAACATACAGCACATAATAATGATTGTTTGTCAGGAAAAATTGAGTTCACATAAAACAATGGAGATTTGTACTGACTTGCGTCTGTAAAACATTATGATTTACAGGAAATTAATTTTAAATCTTGCAACCACATTGAGGTTTATCTCAAGCTAGCACATAGTACACAGACATCCGAGCCTCTTGACAGCTAATTCTTCATACCAGGATTAAACATTTAAGGGAACAGTAATTGGCCCAATGTTTGGGAAGCCAGGGACAGCCCATCACAAGCCACCATTTTGGAACTGTTTCTCCCGTTTGCCCTAATAAAAGTAGGTTGGTTGGTTCCTTAGTTTAGGGGCTGCGACAACGCGGTCATGTAGGCCCGTGTACTTAAGGTGTGTGTAGAATCTGTCTGATAACCGGTGTTAATTGTGATTGCTGTATTAGTGTGTGTTATCTGTTTTTAATTCAAGTAAGGACTGCAGACATTGAATTTCAAGTAGTTCCTACTTTTGCCGCAACCGCCACCGTCAATGACTACTAGTTCAGAACTTGGCTACTACACGCAACCGCAGTCGGCTCCTGGCCACGAACGTAGGAACCTAAGAGCATTCTTTATCCTCTAATTTAGCTTCACACAGGTGTAATTAGTGGAAGGTTCTTTAACATGCCATAAATCTATGACATGGGACCGCCGAATTTACTTCCCCTCCGAAGGAAGGCATACTGAGGGATTTTTAATGCTCTTAAAAAAATCCGACGACTTCGGTCGGGTTTCAACCCACAATCTTGGGCGTAGAAGCTCAGCAGGCTACCTACAACGCCACCGAAGCCACTTGAAAATGAAAATCCACAGCCTGCTTCCAGTCTCCGACCGGGTCAGGAATGGAATGAATGAAGCCCCCATCTAGCGGCGAGGATATGGACTGTGCCGGCTGCCGAGGCCCGACGCACTCCTCTGGGGCAGCGATTAAATGAATGACAGATGAAATGATAGTGGAGAGTGTTGCTGGAATGAAATTCTGACAGGGAAAACCGGAGTACCCGGAGAAAAACCTGTCCGCCTCCGTTTTGTCCAGCACAGATCTCACATGGAGTGACCGGGATTTGAACCACGGACCCAGCGGTGAGAGGCCGGCGTGCTGCCGCCTAAGCCACGGAGGCTTGTACCGAAGCCACTTAATAAAAGTAAATAATAGGGATCAGAATAAGTAGAACTACTGGACTCCATTCCAATATGGCCTATGATCGTATAAAATGGCGACAGAGAGCCAGAATTGCCGACTCAGCCTGTGTGCAGGACAAATGCTAGGAAGAAGAAGAAACTGTTTATGAAGTAGGCTACATGATGATGCAAGAAAATATGAATTTCACACCAAACAGCAAAACCATCAAACGTACAAGAAATATAGGAGATAATTAAATTACTGACAAATAACAAAGCATCAGGTAAGACTCAACATTCCAGAATTAAGTAAAAAATGCAGGAGATAAAACTCCAAGAAATTTTAGACGAAGTTTGGGAAACTGAAAAAAAAAACCGCATATTGGAAGATGGTGCTCATACATCCATTACACATAAAAAAGGAAACGCTGACCCCAAGATCTATCGTGGAAGTTCATTACTATCCATATCTTACAGGGTTTTGTGAAAGCTCTCCTAAACCACACAAAAATTCAATTGGATCCAAAAATGGGTGAATACAAAGCTTTCCGGTCGGTCAACTCAAATCGTGCCCAATTACTGTACATTAGGGGCTGCGACAATGCGGCCACGTAGCCCCGTGTACTTGGGTGTGTGTAGAATCTGTCTGATAACCGGTCAGGTATGTTACAAGACCAAGATTTGCATTTTCCCTGACTTAAGATCCCATTTTCCCTGACCACCAATACTTTAATCTGATCACCGTATGAACATATTTTAAAAATAAAACCCGTCGAATTGATCAAACGATAGTTACTGATTTACATCTTCGAATCCCACGACATATGGTGAATAAATTTTTTATTTTTATTTAAATACACTTCCATGCTAACTTTTTTCAGCTACTGTATTATACGAGATATGTAAGCTATCTCATACAGAAAAAGAGTTTCTTTTCAGAGATTGTAAAGAAAAGGCTTAAAGAAAGAATTTTAACAAAAAGCTAATTTTAAGAATTAGCCCAGTTTTAGATGCCGTGAGCACTCCAGAAGGCATGAAAAAAAAACTGGCTTCATCTGACATTTTTAATAAATTAATCGGTCATGCTAAAAAATAATAATATGACAAATAAATTTAAAAAAAAATGGATTCAAGGAACACAATTTTTAACTTCTTTCTTTGTCAGTATACTGAGTTCACAATAAAACTTCTTACATTCAAAAAGTTATTATAATTGTTATAACTAAGGACTTAAAAACTATGGCCTAATAGTCAAATAATACGATGGGTAAGTAACGTAAGTTACATCGCACGGGTTCTTTCAAAATTATTGCTAAGGTAAGAAAGAAATTAAAACTAGGTAATCAAAATATGGCACAACGAAACCATTTAATTGGACTCAAAAGCTATCGGACTGCAAAAGCCCTTTTCATTGTCTAGGAAGCAAACAAGTACCGTATTGCACGGACCCACAGACGACACAGAAAGACATTCAACACTTTGTAATCTTTTACGTCTTACGACTGCGCCATGACTGACATCAATGGATTACTAAATCCATACGCGATCTAGGTGACACTAAGTCTGGTATGCCATGGATTCATTGATACCTTATCCTATACTGATCAAAATTGAAGAACAAAAAGAATGGTTTGAAACTTAAAAGCTTTAACGGACGCCTGACGTACACTAGAAAGACCATACATCATGATTAGGGGTGGTGAATTTTCGCAAATGCGACAAAGCGCAAAATGCTCACTAACGCTCGTACTCTTGTACTTTCATTTTTCACGACCTGCAAACGTTTTAATGTGTTTTGAAAAAGCGACAAAACATTAACAAATTCACAAAGAAATTTGATGAAATGGTCCGGCTAGCTCAAAACAGTTGCCAGCGTTTCGCCCCAGTGTACCAATGGGCTCTTCAGTTGGTTATGGTACACCTCACCAAGACGCGTGGCTAGTACATACTGTGAAGGCCGCTGCAAGGCATAAAATGTCGCCATGAGCAGCGCCAATGTACTACGGAAGTCAAAACTTCCTTTCAAAATAATGTTAGCTTACCTTGCTAATCCATATTGGAAATATCTGTTCCCGAAGGAAACAGGATGTAAAATTGTCCGATTGAGCTATGTACATTAACAAATTCACAAAGAAATTTGATGAAATGGTCCGGCTAGCTCAAAACAGTTGCCAGCGTTTCGCCCCAGTGTACCAATGGGCTCTTCAGTTGGTTATGGTACACCTCACCAAGACGCGTGGCTAGTACATACTGTGAAGGCCGCTGCAAGGCATAAAATGTCGCCACGAGCAGCGCCAATGTACTACGGAAGTCAAAACTTCCTTTCAAAATAATGTTAGCTTACCTTGCTAATCCAAATTGGAAATATCTGTTCCCGAAGGAAACAGGATGTAAAATTGTCCGATTGAGCTATGTACATTAACAAATTCACAAAGAAATTTGATGAAATGGTCCGGCTAGCTCAAAACAGTTGCCAGCGTTTCGCCCCAGTGTACCAATGGGCTCTTCAGTTGGTTATGGTACACCTCACCAAGACGCGTGGCTAGTACATACTGTGAAGGCCGCTGCAAGGCATAAAATGTCGCCACGAGCAGCTCAATCGGACAATTTTACATCCTGTTTCCTTCGGGAACAGATATTTCCAATATGGATTAGCAAGGTAAGCTAACATTATTTTGAAAGGAAGTTTTGACTTCCGTAGTACATTGGCGCTGCTCGTGGCGACATTTTATGCCTTGCAGCGGCCTTCACAGTATGTACTAGCCACGCGTCTTGGTGAGGTGTACCATAACCAACTGAAGAGCCCATTGGTACACTGGGGCGAAACGCTGGCAACTGTTTTGAGCTAGCCGGACCATTTCATCAAATTTCTTTGTGAATTTGTTAATGTACATAGCTCAATCGGACAATTTTACATCCTGTTTCCTTCGGGAACAGATATTTCCAAAGCGACAAAATGCGAAATTGACTCAAAATGCGAAAATCCACGATTTTTCAAATAAAACGTTTTTCTTTCTTGTCTAAGTTCCTACTGAGGAGTTTGTACACCCTTGAAGTGTTTACGACAGCTTGACCACTGTCCTGCAATGCGGGAAGTAATCCCTTCCGCAACTCGTTGCTCGACCGGCGGTTTCATCAGCTACACTTACACGGAAAGATTTCTGAGACCCGGCCTGCTGTTCGCCATCAAGTGTGGCGCCAAGCCTTTCGCGTTCATTCTGTTGAGGTGCTGACAAAGATGTCTCGTCTGCACCACATGGCGCCTCAAACTAGTCTTGCTCTTCAACGAACAGTCCTGTTGCCGGTTGAAACGCGTCGTGAAAGGCAAGGCCTTGCACTATCCCTTTCCGTGCATGACTATTCTCTTCGCGTAGGACAAGTTAACAAGCAAGCTACTAAGATGGTGAGATCAAAAATATCTATAAAACAGCGGGCAGAAAATTATAAACAAGAACATTTTTATATCAGCGATAGTGACATTTTAATGTGTAAATTGTGTAATCAGCGCCTGGAATGGCAAAAGAAGGACGCTTTAGACAAGCACGTCAAAAGTCGGGGACATGTCAGTGCAAAAGAATGTTTTAACAGTAAATAGAGGAGGAGCAACGCGGAGTAAAGCGGCAAGCCACGATCCAAATGGTGCAAGATAAATTGAAAAGTGCAAAATCTGAAAAAAGTGCTTTTGCTGAAGATACAGTGAAGATGTTTTTGGAGACGAACATCTCTCTTCACAAAGTGGACCATCCAGCTTTTCGGAAGTACTTGTCAAAGTAAGTAAGCCTACCTTATTTTAAGGTGGTATACCACGTATTTAATTTTGTCCGATTCTCAAAAACTAAGGGAGAGCCATGAATTTAACGAGGTCATTTCCACGTTTACATTTCAGCGAAGACATAAAAAACATAAAGATAAAATGTGTGAAGACTAAAAAATCTATATTTAGGGGTGTGTTACAAAACCGTATTAAGTGCCCGATATTAGTTATTGTAGCATGGAAGAGATCTTCTGCTTAACTCGTTTTAGGTAATTTATTTCAATTCTGTGTTTAAGTACATGCCAGGATCGGGAGATCTACCAAAAGCAAGTACATGCGACATGAATATGTACCTCGCTGTGGAGAAGCAATGGAAGCTGAGATTAAGGAGTGCCTACAAGGAAAGCCAATTGTTATAGTTGCAGACGAGACTTCAGACAGGCTGGGAAGATGTGTTTTCGCGGTTTTATTCCGAACAATGTGTGACAAAGCAAACCAGGACGTATTTCTAGGCAGTTGTAGCTTTCTTGACAAAGAAAATGGTACTACTTGTAGCAGGGCAATCATTGGTGTCAGATTCAGCTCGGTACATGGGGACATGCTTTAAAGCACTGGAGACAATAATTGGTGACCATCTTTTGCACTTTCAATGTTTTGCGCACAAGGTAAACTTGGTTGGAGATGTGATTTTAAAAGAAATGTCACAACTAAACCATTTTGTATCCAAAATGAAAATGGCTTTCTTACATTCAAGGAGAATGAAAAGTGCTTCTGTCAGTTTTCTCAAGGAAAGGTACCCAGATCTTCCAGCAGTAGTATTTCCTTTCCCCGTGATCACATGCTGGAATTCATGGTTTCAGCCTGTGGAATATGTTAACAAGTATTTAGATGCTTTAAAAGATTTTTTTCAATCTTTGGATGAAAATTTGTTAAACAACAGTTCTTCAGCTCTCTTAAATATTTTTAATGACTGATGTCATTATTTTGAAGTACAGTGTCAGGCTAAATTTGTGACTCAGGTCTCAGTATTTCTGCTAAATTGCAGATGTGTAAATGCTACAAAATGCTAAATGCTCAAATCAAAATGCTAAATTTATGATTTCAAAATGCTAAGAATCACCACCCCTAATCATGACACATGTTTTGTGCCCATAACATCTTATTGCTATAATTACTAACACTTAAAATACATAAACAATATGAGAAAAATATGGACATCGAAAACACAAAATTTAGTGACTGATACTAGTAAAGAAATCGATGGACTAAAACAGGAAATCCACGCATTTGGCTCGGAGTATACACCTTTTTGCTACATTCTTAGCGAAAGTAAGTACGATCACATTTTGAAAAGCTAACACAATAGCTTTAAAACTTTCGTTACATACATCTATTTGAATAACTCTCTACAAGTACCCGCTGTTTAGCACTTGTAATTTTCTTCAATATCATTTAGTTCGGCTTCTTGTTCTAACATCAATTTGACTCTTTTGGTTTTAAACTCTTTTACCTCGTCTACAATTGCTCTCTTCTGTTTTTCTTTGGCCTCGTTTTCTTTTCTTTTCGGCTGCCCTCTCCTTAAGCGCATTTTCATATTCAGAACGAGCATGCCTCGCCTTAATGAGCATTTCTTTGGTGACAGTCACTTTACCTCCTCAAGTAGGCTGCGCCTCTGAAGAGAAGGAGGAGTTTGAAGAGGAATTGCACAAGCAGCTGGTAGGAAGAAATATGATTGTTATGGGGGATCTGAATGCCCATGTAATAAGAGAAAAACAAGGGTATGAGAGTGTGCTGGAACCAGAGGGTTGGGGCGGAAGAAATGAGGAAGGAAAGAGACTGTTGGACTTCTGCCAAAAGAACAGCCTGCTAGTTGGGAACTCCCGGTTCAAGAAAAGAGAAAGCCACACAATCACTGGTACAGTGATGACTTGACCAGGAAGTCGGTGGTCGACTATATACTGTATGAGAAAGAATTAAATAAGAACATCACGGACATCATGGTTATACCATCGGAGAACCTGGATAGCAACCATCACTTGCTGGTAACGAACCTGAGAGGGACTAAGGAAAAGAAAGGGACTGAGAACCAGGAAAGACGTATAAGGATATGGAAACTGAAAGAAGGAGATAGAAGGATTGAGTACCTTAAAATGGCAAAGGAAGGAATTCCAACAGATGAAGAAAGGAGGGGTGGAAGAGGAATAGGCTAGATTTAAGAAGACACTAGTAGGTGCAGCAGAAGCAGTATGTGGGAGGACAAGTAGTAAGAAGAGGTGGAAGGAAACACCATGGTGGAATGAGAAGACAAAAGACATAGTAAGGGAAAAGAATAGAGCTTTTAGGAGGTGGTATCAAAATAGGACGGTAGAGACAAGGGAAGAGTACCAGGAAAGAAAGAAGGAGGCAAAGAGAGTAGTGGCTGAGGAGAGAAGAAAGTGGATGGAAGAGTGGACAAAGATGATGAAGGAGGAGGTGAAGGTACAAAAAAAGGTCCTGTATGGGACGGTAAAGAAGAGGCGGAAGGATCCTACGGATTATGTTAGAATGGTGAACAAAAGGGGACAAGAGATAGAAAATAGGGAAGAACTGAAGAAAATGTGGAAAGAATATTTTGAAGACCTCCTGAACCCCAATGGAAACCACGGCGAGGAGGAAGAAATCGGGGAAGAGGAAGATGAACTGCAAACAGAAAAGGACTTAACATGGAAAGAAGTGGAAGATGCAGTGAGGAAGATGAAAGGAGGGAAGGCACTGGGTATGGATGAGTTGAGTGTGGAGATGGTGAGAGCAGCAGGAGAGGTGGGGATACAATGGTTGTACCGAGTGATGAAGACCCCAGAGGACTGGAAAAAGGGAATAATTGTCCCGATCTTCAAGAAAGGTAGTAGTAGAACAGAATACAGAAACTATCGGGGAATAACACTGATGAGTCATTGTGCAAAGATGTTTGAGAAAGTTTTGGAAAGGAGAATTAGGACAAGGATAGAAGGAGGGATGAGAGAAGAACAACATGGCTTCAGAGTAGGAAGGTCCACAGTGGATTTGATTTTTGCTGTAAGGCAGTTACAAGAACAGCACTATGAGTATGGAACAGATCTACTGATGGCCTTCCTGGTCATTGAGAAAGCATATGACAGTGTATGCAGAAACAAAGTATGGAAGTCCCTGGAGGATAGAGGAGTAGAAAAATGGACTATAAGGAGGATAAAGGAGATGTATGAGGGAAGCGTGAGCTGTGTGAAAGTGGGAGGAGAGAGATCGGACTGGTTGGAACATAGAAACGGCCTGAAACAAGGAAGTGCACTGTCACCGTTACTTGTCATTGTGGTGATGGATGACATAATGACCCGAGTTGCACAAGTAATTGGGGAAGGAAAGATGAAAGCAATGGTGTTTGCAGATGATTTGATGATTTGGGGAAACAAGGAGGAGGAGGTACAGGAACAGTTGGACGTGTGGGAAGGAATAACACAAGGATATGGGATGAAATTTAGCATAAATAAGAGTGAGATGGTGATCACAACACGGAAGAAGGAAAGAACCACAACAGGAATAACAATTGGTGGGGAACAGCTGAAGAAAGTGGAGAGTTTCAAGTATCTGGGAAGCCTGATACAAGATAATGGAAGGAACGATAGAGAAAAAAATGAGCGGGGGAGACAGGCAGAAGCATTCCGGAAGAGTGTGAGAAGCATGATATGGAGCAAAGATGTCCCTCTGAACAGCAAAAAGATCATATATCGGACGTACTATGTCCCTATCCTGACATATGCCTCGGAGACCTGGGTTATGAAAGGAAGGGAGAAGAGGTTCTTGAGAAGCAGTATTGGAGCTACAAAGAGGGACAGAATAAGAAATGAGAGGACCAGGGAATTAATGAAGGAGGAACCATTACAGGATGGTATAGAGAAATCTAGACATAGATGGTATGGACATGTAAAACGAATGGAGGAGAAGAGGATACCCAGGAGGATACACGAGACGAAGTAAGAAGGAAAGAGACCAAGAGGGAGACCGAGAGACAGGTGGCTGAAGGGGGTGGAAGAAAGCATGAAGAAGGGAGGAGAAGACTGGACAAGGGTGGAGGCTGAGAGATGGTGGGAAGACAGAAGACGTTGGAGAGGCTTGTGTTCCAAACAGCCCCGGCCAGTGGCTGGAAACTGTGCAAGATGATGATGATGATGACTTTACCTAACTCTCCCTCGGATTGAACACCATCGTACACTTGTCTTAGGCCTATGAGAGAACGTTCGAGCTTATTTTTGACTATCATCTCTGTATTAGTAGATCAAGCATAGGTCCTATGCTGAAGGTAAACGAAGCGAAACTTCGGCGAATCAAACAAGGACGAGATGAAAGGGGACGCGAGGGGGATGGTGCATGCGGAGTAGAGGCTTTGGCCCCAAACGATTCCCGACGAAACGCGACAGACTTGGGCGAGGGAAAGTGGAGGAAAGAGTGTAGTGGGGACTAACGACGAGACGAAGTATCGAGAGCAGCAGGGCTACCGAAATGTGTTCCTTTCTTGCTCTCTCTCCTCTAGTTTACAATTTTAGCATTTTGCAGCCCTAACCCGACAAAGCGAAGGAGCTTCGCGGTAAAGGCAAATAGACAGATTCACGCTCCAGTATGTATTATTTTATTTTTTTAAATTAAAAATTTCCTTGACCTTGCAGAAAATTTCCCTGACTTCCATGACCGGAATTTTTTTCACTGACTTTTCCCTGACCTGTAACAGTCCTGGCGGTGTTAATTGTGATGGCTGTATTAGTGTGTGTTATCTGTGATTCAGGTAAGGACTGCAGACAGTAATTTCAAGTATTTCCTACTTTCGCTACCAAATGCTAACATCCACGACACATAGCTGTGAACTTGGCTACTACTAGATGCCATCGCAACCAGCGCCTGGTGACGAACGTTGGAACTTAGAGCATTAATCAAACCTAACCTACAAATTTTGCTTCACACAAGTTTAGTTAGTGGAAGGTTCGCCAGCTTTTCTTCCCCTCCGAAGGAAGGCATACTGAGGGATTTTTAACGCTCTTTAAAAAAATCCGACGACTTTCGCGGGTTCCTATAACTATCAAGCCACTAATTCTAGAGAATTGTCTCGTTGAAGAGAATAGCTTTTGAAATAAGGTCATTTCTTAGGATTATGAAGACTTCTAACCTCTCAGGCCGTAGTGATGATAACTTACTAGAATTGTTCCCAACCCTCCATGAATGAGGGATGAGGAAATCGGAAGGAATTGGGGCTATGGATGCGCACAGTCACTCATCAAGGCAAAAATGGGCCCAACTTGGGAATCCCTTGGGTTTTCCAATCCCCCAACTCACAATTGTGAGCCTCTGAGGTTGTAGAACACTTAGGGAGAAACAAGCACAGTTTTCACTTACCAAATTAAGGCGATACTCCAGAGATAAAAGTCGATATTTTGTTCATTTTGGTGAATTTTTTTAATGACTGAAATTGAAAGGCTTGAATATCTTCTTTCTTGCCACAAAGATATTCCGTTGAATTCAAACAATTTATCTCCCTAATAATGCTTTGTTTGTCAGTCTGCACACAGCTGAACTGCTTTGTTAGATTATGATATCATTGTCATGTTTCCATTCAATCAAATCAATAAAATATCCCTGTTCTTTGCAATTACAGCCACCCTCCCCTCCCCCCGCATATATTTCTACAGAATCGAGCTGCAAGATCTACCATGTTTATGAATGAATTTATAAAGCCTGCTAAGGACTAATATTTCAGTACTTGACTCGACTGTCATTGAGCAACATTGTATGCTTGTATTGGTATTCCTGAAGTCAATACAATAATGCAGATAACTATAAGTTTTGTTATTCTTGTATGTTTCTTCTTTCTTGCGAGTTCTGTGGCAGTAGCCAGTCTGTTTAATTTTGTGAAGTTTGCACGCAAGTAACCTCTTGTAGTTGTGTATCAAGAGACAAGCTTCCAGAATTACCAATATTCGTACAGAAGCTGCTAAGAAAGAAAACGAAGAAAAAACATACGGTTCTGGTGACTTTTAGGTAAATGGATCAGGAATTAACATCACTTAACTTTGCTTTAATTTTCCTGCCAATTGTAATTTTACATTTAAATCCCATTTTTCTCCCATAATATTCTGCCAAATGTAACAAAATTGGTACGGTAGGCCTATATGTATCACAGCTATATTAGGAAACCTGCATATGGAATTCTTGATTGCAGAATTCTTCCCAGTAGTAGGGATTTAAAAGTCCAAAATTTTAGAACATAACAATTACACAAATTTAGTAGGATATTATCCCATTATATAAATTATTTACAGAAAAATCAATACGTAGTGCTTTTTAAAGGAGTGTTATCTACCTAATTCCAAATTTCCAATAACAGGTCATTTGAAATCTATAAAAATAAAAAAATAAAAAAAATGGAATTAAAAAAATAAAATGGAAAAACTATTAATTGTATACGAAACAAATGTTGGTGATATTTGGGTGACATTCCCACAAAGTTTCGTGAAAATCCATGCATTATGTAAAAATATCTGTTTATCTCAGGAGTGTTGCCTTAAGGCTTCAACAGAAAATAAAAAGGTTTTATAGCAGAATAAACCTATATCTCCATATATAAAAATGAATGTTTCTTTAATAGAAATAGACAACAGAGAAAAGATTCTTCTATCACTTCTTGATAGTTTTGTTTTTTGCCGTATGTGTTCAGATAACATTCATGAGTTGTTGTGCACGCTCCTGCCAAGGTTTCTGAACTATAAAATCCGTTTTACAATAATAGGTTGCGCACGAGTAGTTTTAACAAATGAGTGATGTCGCAAGAATCGTTTAAAAAAAGTCCCTTATGCATTCATACACCATTCATCCAACTTTGGTGACTTGTTGGGTATACTTCCGCAAAGCTTTCTGAATTATTAAATCCGTTTTACAATAGGTTTTGCACGAGTAGTTTCAACAAATGAGTGATGGTGCACGAATCGTTCCAAAAAAGTCTCGTATGCATTCATACAACTTAGGTGACTTGTTGGGTACACTTCCACGAAGGTTTCTGAATTACTAAATCCGTCTTACAATAGGTTGTGCATGAGTAGTTTCAACAAATGAGTGATGGTGCACGAATCGTTTAAAAAAAGTCCCTTATGCATTCATACACCATTCATCCAACTTTGGTGACTTGTTGGGTACACTTCCGCGAAGCTTTCTGAATGATTAAATCCGTTTTACAAGAGGTTGCGCATGAGTAGTTTCAACAAATGAGTGATGGTGCACGAATCGTTTCAACCAAGTCCTGTATGAGTTCAAATAGCATTTATCCGAATGCGACGAAACTTTGAGGAGTTGTTGTGGGCATGCCTGCGAAGGTTTCTGAATTAGAAAATCTATTTTACAACAGATGGCGCGCATGAACTTTGGTCTGCTGTTATGTATACCCGCAAGGTTTCTAAATGAGTAAATCTATTTTACAATAGGTGGCTCATGAGTACGGACCCTAATTTATGGTAATATAAAAGTCTCCAAAGCGGTGAAATGAAATGTTGAAAGTGGTGAAATAAAAAAGGAATGAGGGTTGAGCGTGCTTAATAACGCTGCAAGCATTTGGCTAAATAATGAACAATAGCCTATGCAAACATTTAGAGAAATAACAAAAAAGTTCTGTGTTTAAGACCTAACCTAACATTTACTTCCACAAATACTCTCCCTGACTTATTTTCTCACTAACTCGTAAAACTTACGCTATCCCCAAAGTATAGGCAGAGGAGCATTAGCCTATTACCATGAATTCAGGACGCAGATTTGTATGCGTATCTGAGAATGCAGAAAGCCTCTTTCGCTGTCGTATCTTATAAAACATTTATATTTAAGATTTCTTATTTTCTATCAAACAATAGGTAGTGGAACTATTTCAATTAATTTTAGAGTATTAAAAAAATCGTATTACCAGCCTTTCGTTGGTATCTCGCATTTTAGGGTAACAGTAATACATTTCGCAAATTAATTTTATTTTGCTAATTCAATATCAAAAAAAAATTGCATATTTGGAGTAAATATATCAGTGATAACTGATAACATATACATGTTCTTTGAAAATTTTCGCGGATATCGTTAAAACCAAAAATCTGGGACTCTACTCATGAGTCGCGTCAACAAATGAGTGTAGCCTATTTCATACAGTCTGGCAGTCTCTGTGTTTTCTTTGTACGAGTGCACACGCTTCACAGAATTGAATTGAGTAAAATACTTACAGCGACATAATTTGGTTCATTCCTCTACTTAATTGTCTATTATATGCCTCCAAGAGATTAGTTGACTTACATACAGTTCATCATTATTTACTCTCATTTCATGAGACTTCCTTTCTTCTTTGGCATTGCAACACAAGCCAGGTACAGTACTGTGAGTTCTAAATAAAATGAAAACTCCACTTAAGATTCAGGCTTGAAATCATTTTGCAACTCGTCACTTCAAAGTGAACACTACAGTATTGTCTCTAACCTAATGGTACTGTTCTATAAAGAAAATGCAACCTTGATGAGATGGAGGTTATAGAACTAATGCTTACAGCATGGAGATCTGGAAACAGCTCAGTTTACCAAAGGACAGGATTACAGACTTAGTAATATATTTTTCTCTGTAGGAACAGTGAAATCCTACATCAAGAACCAATGAATACCAAGCCTAACTCATATTTCTTGTTACCGTCTGTACTTCATCTTAAATTTTAGCAATGCGGACTTTCCAATTGTTAATCATTCACCAATAAATTACTTTTCTCTCAAACAATGATTCACAACCAATCCACATAAAATAATGTTATGGGCTTTACATCTCTTTTAAATGTTGTGGCTTTTAGACATGCTCGGCTGAAGGGGATCTGTAACATGTTAGTAAATCTACTGAATGGTGAGAATGTTATCACTATCAGGCTGCCAACAAACAGCAGCATTTATGGTAACTGCATAATTAGCCCAAAACATGCGAGGATTTGCAGTCAAGCTAATGAAAAACTGCTACATGCTATTTGTATAGCACAAATCTGCTAATGAATAATTTTAGATCAAAACAGAATGCCAGTCTTAAATCCATTCTTAGTGTGTTGGCAACTAGATACATGAAGTGATAATTATTCTCAGAACTTAGTACCCACAGAGAATAACTTTGCACATTTAATCCGAAGTATCACATTTTCCACAAAACTCTCAAAAGTTTATTCTGGTGCGGAGATAGTTACTACTGTCAGACTTAGTTCTGTACACAGCTTTCAATCGGCAGCAAAAACTTGTTGTCGATAGTTAATCACACCAAACACCATAAGATGGACTCGGGATGTATGCAATATTTTTCCAGCACAAACAACAATGCTCTGTTGACTGTAACCACGGTATGGAGATGGTACACCTACCCTACAACTCGCCAAAAGCTCCCAACTGATGCAGCTACTTCCTCCTACCTGCAGTATGTATGAATCAGTAGCATATTCCTCTTTGCATACCAATGAAACTTAATTCACCTGGTTTGTGAAACTTCTAATTAAATTTGCTTCGAACACCAGTTAATACTTAAAATGTTTTCTTCTTTATTGATAAAACATGTTTTCGGCCCTTCAGTGGGGCTTTCGTCAGCTTGGTTACTTAGCTTAACACTACATTAGGTGTTTGATTAACAGAATTACAATATAACTGTCAAAAGTCAGTGGGACCACTAAACGATACAGTTCGTTAGACCAATTGGAAATGAAAATACTAAATTTATATTGAACAACACTTTAAAATACAGTATTTGCTTTCTGGATTTGAGTATCTGAAGAATATTTCCTAATTGAAATTGTAAAGACGTCCATTTCAAAGTTATATTGTAATTCTGTTCATCAAACACCTAGTGTAGTTGGTATATTGGCTTTCACGGCCAGTGAATTAAAACCCAGCAATTTTTCTAGGTTTATGCCGTGTCTTGTGTGGGGTTTCGCCTAGGATACCAAGCTGGCTCATCAGCAGATTGGACCCCCAATATACCATCTTTTTGGAAGCCTTCATAGGGAGGTTGAGGCTGCTTGAGCTTTTAGTTCTCGCAGTCAAGAGGTGCAGGTGCGCTTCATAAAAAGGGAGGTAGCGTGCAGTTCGCTACTCCTGTGGGGGTCCGGGCGGGGACTCCAAGAGCCCAGACAAAATTGGAGCTTGGAATATTGGGGAAGGTATGTAGATGAAGTGTTCGTAATCATTGACGACACAGCCTTGAAAATAGAAGGATTATTAGATAAATTAAACAACATGGATATTAATATACAATTTACCTCAGAGTCAGCAATTAATAAGGAGATCAATTTCCTAGACACTGCAGTCTCCAAGATGAACAATAAATTAACTTATAGAATATTCAGAAAGCCTTCCCAGACCCATACAACTACAAAAAGGGACTCTAACCACCCTGGTAGCCAAATGAAGGCAGCCTTCTTCAACATGCAGGGTGTCTATTGTCCGTCCAGAGTTAAGAGTGTACTACGGGCTCTTATGGCACAAGCGTTGCCACGCCTAGCGAGTGTAAAAGGGCAGCTATAGTACAGCACTCCACACGAGTAGTACAGCCCGCTGCCGGACTGAGTGTCAGTAAGCTCCTCATCCCGACGGAATTTCAATCCTTCGCGCCATTATACTCTGCAACCTTTTACTATAATTCACGTAAGAATAACAGAATTTGGATGATCAGTTTTCAATAAAGATAAAGACTGAGTTATTCCCTTAAGGAGTGGGGGAGCCGAGGATAGTAATTGATTTACATAACAATGCTTAGAACGGATTATAAATACTGCGGCAATTTACTATTTATTTACATTGGAATTTTAGTTACGTACGGTATGGCTATGACAAAACAATTGAAATGACATGAAAGCTAACCTGAGTCATCCGTTAGATACGGATCAAGTTTAATACGTAATATGGCAATATATTCTCCAAGGTCAGCCTAGGTCAGTGACAGGATACAAATCATCTGTCGCAACGAAACCTACACGGATCCCAGTGAGACACTTTCATCTGCAGAGGCGAAGACAGTACCCGGAAATAACAAGTAATTTTGTTCTTATCATATGATACTTCACATATTATTACACGCTTAGATGAAAGATTTTCTTTACAAATTGCTTTACTTCGCACCGACACAGTTAGGTCTTATGTCGACGATAGGACAGGAAAGGGCTAGGAGTGGGAAGGAAGTGGCTGTGACCGTAATTAAGGTACTACCCCAGCATTTGCCTGGTGTGAAAAATGGGAAACCACGTTTATCCATCTTCACGGCTGCCGACAGTGGGGTTCGAACCCACCATCTCCCGAATACTGGCGACTGCAGCTATCGAGCTCGGTATAGATAGATGAAAGAAAGTAAACAAAAAATTCAGTGGCACAACGTACATTGGACAATGAATGGCAAATACTACAGACTGATGTGGGAAATTTGCAACAATCTGTTCTTTAAAATATTTCCCAAAATAATCATTATCCATTTCATAATGGGCCTTAGCGGTTTATTTTACATACAAGCTCCTCATTCGGCACAAATCGTTTAATTTAACTGCATGAAAGTTCTGTTACGCACATTATTGCACGTGAGTAGTTAATAATAATAATATAATATCACGGGTTTTTCAAAAACGTACAGCAGCACTTTTCTCCTGATTCTTGGTCTTTATATAATTGTAGACGTTACAAACTATCTGTCGTTCTCTGCGCCTTAAAATTTCCCCGGGTTTACGTTTTGCAAACGGAACATCACCCATATATTTAATGCCACTTATACCTAAATCACAATTATTTTTATATTACACAAAACAATCCTTACACTCCAACACTGTTTCAAATATCTTGGAGAGATCTGGACTCGTGCGTTCAGTGGAGAGCTAAGGCACGTACAACAGCGTGCGCGCTGTTCCATCCAGCACGCAGACACTGCTGTCAGATACATTACAAAATCATGTTGCATATCAAGAATGTAAGAATTACACATCATTAAATGAATGCTGCGGATCATGTACTCTCCACCCATGATCATTAACATAGCGAAAATCCAGTTTTAAAGACTTCTAAGTCATCAATTCTGGGGGAGTCCGCTAAATGTAAAAGCCCATAAGAGCCCGTAGTACACTCTGAACACTGGACGGACAATACCAATTCCCTGATTAATGAGAGATTTCCCTGAGTAAAGACTGCTACACATTCACCCGGAAACAGGAAGATTGATTGATGAAATGCACACTATTTTTAGGTTGGTTTTAAGTGCTCTCCAGGAACAAGAAGCAAAATGTAATCCAGGAAAGTAACTGGAAAATAGGATTAAGTTTTATATTTCCTGTTCTCGGAAATTCCAGGAGCCAAACAGATGTGAGCAATGGCGGCACAAGGGAAACAGTTGTGAAAATAAATGTATTTCAATTGAATATTATAAGTGAAGTTGTTGTCCAGTAAAATAAGCAAGGTTTATTAAGTCATGCTGCTTTCACTACCGTACTGTAAATGTCTCCAATAAAAGGGACAAAGGGAGGTTGAATACACACATCAAGGTGTGTATCATATGAGTGTGATCATCTTAGGCCAATATTTAATTTGTAAAACCTTTCATTACCATTGAAATCACTAATCTTACGTCGCAGGAATGATGATATTCGGTAGCATAAGTCTGAATATAGGCCTACACAGTAATTTACACATATCCAAGGGACGAAGGGAGGCATATTCCAAGTTCTCACTCTCAATTAGGTCTACCTCGTCATGACAGAAGTAATTGAGTTAATCAATTTAGCAATTTATAAATACAATTAAATGAAGGAGAGCTCAAAAACTACAAAGCGAGTGGAGAAGATCAAACATTTGCAGGATTGTGGAAATATGCAGCAGAAACAGTAAAGATTTCATTACACCAATGCATAGTGAACATTTGGATCAAAGAAGAACTGCCAGACCATTGGACTACAGCTATAATACATCCATTACAGAAGAAAGGAGAAAAATCAAATCCTGACAACTATCGAGGAATTTCCCTTTTGGGTATCACAATAAAATCATGTCACGAATTCTATATAATCGTTGTCAAGATCAATTAGAACTGGAAATAGGAGAATATCAAGGTGCATTTCGGCCATGGCGAAGCTGCCCTGAACAGATAATCACATTAAAATTAGTAATGGACTACTACAAATGTAGATAAAAACAGCAAGTCATAACCTTCGTAGACTTCAAAAAAGCATATGATCGTATACATAGATCTTCATTGCTGAAAATACTAAGGAATTTCGGACTTCAACCCAAATTAATAAAAATTATAAAACTAACTCTAACAAACATCAAATCTAAAGAAAAATTCAGAGGAGAAATATCTGAACCGTTCACGATTAAAACAGGATTAAGACAAGGAGATGGTTTATCGCCTCTACATTTCAATTGTGCTTTGGAATATGTAATGAGGGAATGGTACAGGGAAAATCCTAGGAGCATAAGAATTGGAACCAAGAAATATCAAATAGACTTAAATGGCTTGGGATTCGCAGATGACTTCGCGTTACTGGCTAATAATATTCAAGAAGCCAGAAATCAAATAATAAGCCTACAAAATATAGCACAAAAAATTGGACTTCAGATATCATTTGAAAAGACAGAGATAATGGTAGCAAATCCACTTGTAATCAATCACATAACAGTAAATAATAAGGAAGTTAAAATAGTGAAGCAATTTAAATACTTAGGAGAAATTATAACTTACAACTTGGATGAGAAACCTGCATGGCAAGAAAGAACTAATAAAATGATAAAAGCCCAAAAATTAACAGGGTCTACATATAAAAGAAAATGTCTATCAATCGCAACAAAATTAAAACATTACAAGACTGTGGTTCAACCAGAGGTGACATATGGAAGCGAAACTCTTTTTAAAGTTACTCAGAAAAACAGAATCGACACAATTTTAAAAGTAGAAAGAAGAATAGCTAGAACATGCATAAATAAAAAATATCAGAAAGATGGACAGTGGCGGATAGTACCAAATGAAGTGGAGCCCATCACTGATACTATTCGGAAGAAACGGATTTCTTTTTTTGGTCACATCATGAGGACACCAGAAACCAGGTTATCTAGAGAAATTGTAGTGAAACTTTGGAATATGAAACAACAAGTAGGATGGATTAAGGAAATTAGAGAAGATATGAAAGAATTAGAAATAACCTTGGATGACTTGCAAAACAAAACAAAAAATAAAAAAAAACTGAAATATAAAAATAAGATTTCAGGCTAAAATAGACAAACATAATACAGTGAAACACTGTTCCAATTTAAAAATGAACAAAGAACTGATCAGCTCCTCAAAACGGAAAGAAGAATCATTAGAACGTGCATAAATAAAAAGTATCAGGTTGAGGGAGTCTGGAGGATTCTCCCAAATGAAACTGTCTATCGTGAGATTGAGCCAATCACCAGCACAATGAAGAAGAAAAGAATTTCATATTTTTTTCACATCTTACGGCTTCCAGAAATCAGAATTGTATGCCAACTGGTGATGAGAAATCTAGGAAAGAAAACTGGAGGAAAATGGATCCAAGAAATCCAACAAGATCTCAAAGCAGTTGGAATCAAGATAACAGATGCCGAGGAGAAAAATAAAATTAACACCATTCTTAAAACTCACAAAATTTCTGCAGAAATGACACATAGAAAGCCTATGGAGTTTTCAGATGAGTTGAGAAAATCCCGATCTGAAAGAATGAAAAAGTACTGGAAGGAGCGCAAGAACCAAGCAGTACTACCTTCAAAGAAGAAGTGATTGTGGAACGACTCAAGTGGTCCAATGTGACCAATAAAGATTAATAATAATAATAATAATAAAAAGGGTATTTACAGATGAGGAACGCCTGAGAAGATCAGAGCGAATGAAAAGCTACTGGGCGACTCGGAAAGGAAACTTACTGAAGAAGAGGACCAAGAAATGATTGAAGTGGTCCAATGAGTCCGTAAAAGCAAAAGCAGAAGAAGAAGAAGGACATCATTATGAATGATGTTTCAACAGGCCAGAACACACTATTATCCATTTAAAATAATTTAACCAAGTCTGCTTGATAATACAAGGCAGAGTTTGAAAGGTGCTACAAAAACATTTCCTAGGCGCAATTAAAAACAAAATTGGACATAAGTTCTATCCTAGCCAGGGGAACGTAGGAGCAGAAAATAATCAAAGAATACCGGGATGGAAAAGCCGCGCACACAGTATTGTCAACTGAGGACCAGCACATTGTTGCCCGGGTGCGCGCTAATCTATCCCTTACTGCGGACCGGGCAACTAAAGTACACCTAGCATGAGAAGTAAGATGAAACATAAATACGTGTCATTTTACTTACTTGTCCATCTATCAATCTCATCGTAACTACTTTCACTGCTATCATTGTCAATTTCACTCGTATTATTATCGTCAACAGACTAGTCTGAACTGATTATCGCACTGTCAGTTCCGCGCTTCAATATACGCGGTAACTGAGTGTTATAAAACCTCACCTCCCGTACTCAAAGCATTATTGAGACAACAATATACCTATCTGCATTTCGTTCAACAAAGACCTTAGTTCGTAAATGATAAGTAGTATTTAGATTAATGAACGGCGGAGAGGAGAAAATTACACAAGAACGAATCCCTGTAAGAAAACGTTTATTTACATAGCCGGTCGTCCGCGCACCAATATAAAACTACATAAATTAACGTAGCCCGTCATCACCCAGTAGTAGTCAAAATTCGATCGATAATGGGAGTTTAAATAGTACCTAAATCTCTACTTAGTTTAAAACAAAGTCCCCGATTCTTGGATGTCACGGGTAATCTTCAGAACCACTGAATGGATTTTCATACGGTTTTCACCATTCTGCAAAAGATATCTCGACGAAGGTTTCTGTAGAAAATAATTTATGTATGCAGAACGATTTCAGTGAAAAACGCGAAAAAAAACTCTCCTCCGTGCGCTTTTTAAGCCTATGCTGGGCAAACCATTAAAAATATCAATATACTATGCATGTAAGAATTGTTCAGCATGAAAAGCTCTACAAAAAAGTCCGCGAGTGCATATTTCTATCTTCAATACATTGCCCACTATAAGTGATTTTAGATTGGACGGGAGGGGTATTTGTGTTTAAAGCACCTCGCCATTCTTAAATTACGTCTGACAAGAATTCGTTGCACATGCTCTCTCCATGATAATATAATGAATAGTCCAGTCCACGATTTTAACCCATCATGCCGAGACGTAAAACGAATATAGGCCTAGGTCGTAGTTTATTGACATAGAGAAAAAAAAAAGCGCTCGACACGTAATGCATTCATAACTGTTTCCGGGCGAAGCCGGGGCAGGTTGCTAGTATAAACTACAATAAATTCAAAATATTTTGTCGCCAAAGTTGCTACAACTACCGACAAAATTGCTAAATTGGCAATACTGATCGCAACGAACAAAATGCTCAAGGCCCAACAAAATGGCATAGTTGGCTCCTGCACAGAAAGTGAACGGAAAAGTTGCCACATCATGCGTTCAGTTGAGTTTGAGAAGGCACTGCTCATTGGCTGAGCACCGTCATCTGTAGCGAGCGATCACTTCCCGCGGAATTCGAAAGTATTGCTTCCACTTTTATGTTATATAGCCAAACGGAGAAAAATCCCTGATTAACAAAGAAATTCTCTGATTATTCCACAAATTCATAATTCCCTGAGATTTCCCGGTTTTCTCGGGTCGTAGACACCCTGAGTATGGTAAGCAGGGCCCTCAGTCTACCTCTCTCCATAATAATGTAGACCTAAACAGAGAAATTAGCATCATCTACCAAAACGCTAAGGTTAATGGATTTACATCCTTGTTTGTTAAAAATATCATTAACAAAGTTAAAAATAAACCAGTCACTCGCCTAACACCCGAACGCAAAGAACAATCTAATTATGCTGTTTTTACCTATTTCAACGCTAAAACCTACAGCATATCGAATATTTTCAAAAAAATGTGGTTTGAGAATAGCATATAAAACTTCCAACAGTCATCATCATCATCTTGTACAGTTTCCAGCCCCAGGCTGGGTCTGTTTGGAACATAAGCCTCGCCACTTAGTCCTTTCTTCCCACCACCTCTCCGCTGTCACTCTGGTCCAGTCCTCGCCTCGCTTCTTGACACATTCCTCCACTCCTTTCAGCCATCTATCTCTTGGTCTTCCCCTTGGTCGTTTCTTCTGCATCTGCATCTCGTGTATCCTCTTGGGAATCCTCTTCTCATCCATTCTCTTTAAGTGTCCATACCACCTCAGTCTTGATGTCTCAATCCTACCTTGCAAGGGCTCCTCTTTCACCATTTCCCTGACCTTTTCATTCCTCACCCTGTCTCTTCTTGTTACTCCGAACCTACTTCGCAGGAACTTCATTTCACCTGCCTGTATTCTGCTTATGTCTCTTTTCTTCATTGTCCACGTTTCTGAAGCATAGGTCAGTATCGGGATATAGTAGCTTCTGTATAACACTTCCTTGCTTTTTTGTGGGCCATCTTTATTCCACACTAAGCTCCTAATGCTTCTCAGAAATGCTTCTGCCTGTCTGCCACGTTCCGTAATCTCTTTGTCATTTCTCCCATTTTCCTCCACTATACTTCCCAAGTACTTGAGACTTTCCACCTTCTTCAGCTGTCCACCTCCAAGTGTTATCCCACTCATTGGTCTGTCCTTTTTCCTGGTCGTTAACAGGATCTCACATTTACTGATGTTGAACTTCCATCCGTACTCTCCCACTGTTTCTTCCCAAGCCTTCAGTTGTTCCTGAATTTCCTCCTCCTTGTTTCCCCAGACCATGAGACCATCTGCAAACACCATTGCTTTCATCTTATCTTCTCCTATCTTTCCTGCTATCCGTGTCATTACCTCGTCCATAACCACAATAAAGAGAAGGGGTCACAGCGCACTACCCTGTCTCAGGCCACTCATTTGTCTGAACCAGTCTGTTCTTTCCCCTCCAACTTTCACACAACTCACACTTCCACAATACATCTCCTTCACTCTGCCTACAGTCCCTTTTTCCACTCCCATGTTTTCCATTGCTTTCCAAACCTTCTCCCTACACACACTATCATAGGCCTTTTCGATGTCCAGAAATGCCATCAACAGCTCCTCTCCAAATTCGTAGTGGTGTTCCTGGAGCTGTCTCACTGAAAATATGAGATCCACTGTTGATCTCCCAGCTCTGAATCCATACTGCTCCTCTCTCAATTTTATCTCCACTTTGGCTCGTATTCTACTTTCTAATATCTTTTCATATATCTTGGCACAGTGAGGTATGAGTGTGACTCCCCTGTAATTTCTGCACTCCTTTCTGCTTCCTTTCTTAAATATTGGGACAATTAATCCTTTCTTCCAATCTTCTGGGGTCTTTTTCTCCTTCCATATCACCCTCATCACACGGTACAGCCACTGTTTCCCAACCTCCCCTGCTGCCTTCACCATTTCAACACTCACTTCATCCACACCTGGTGCCCTTCCTCCTTTCATCTTGTCTATAGCCATTTCCAGTTCTCTCCAAGTCAGGTCCTTTTCCATTCCTGTGTTATCTTCTCCATCTTCCAATACATTGTCTTCCTCCCTATGACCATTAGGATTCAGCAAATCCTCAAAGTACTCTTTCCACACTGTTTTGAGTGCCTCTTTGTTGTGTACCTCATTTCCATTTTTGTCCATCATTACCACATCCTCTCGCAGACCTCTTCTCTTACTTTTGACCATCCCATAAAGTACTTTCTTATTTCCTCTGCTGTCTTCCTCCATCATCTCTGTCCACTTTACCATCCACTTCTTCCTCTCCTCTGTGACAATCTTGTTTGCTTCTTTCTTCTTTATCTTATAATCTTCCCTTGCCAGATCAGTTCTTTCCTGGAACCACACTCTGAAAGCCTTGTTCTTCCTTCCCACAGCTTCTTTTACTCTCTCATTCCACCATGGTGTCTCTATACACCGCTTTCTGTTGCTTGTTCTTCCACATACTGCCTCTGCAGCTTCCACCATTGTGTTTTTGAAATGCTTCCATTCCTCTTCCCCTGTTTTAGGATCGTCTGTTGGCATCCTTTCCCTTATTATCTTCTGGAATTCTTCCTTCACTTCCTTTTCCTTGAGTTTCCATACTTTGATTCTCCTTTCCTGGTACTCTGTCCTCTTGCTATCCTTAACAACTCCCAGGTTCATTACAAGTATTCTGTGGTCGCTATCTAAGGCCTCTGATGGTATTACCTTTATATCTCTGACACTTCTCTTCATTTCCCAGTCGTACAGCATGTAATCTACCAAAGATTTCTTTGTTAAATCACTGCTGTACCACGTTACCTTGTGGCTTTCTTTCTTCTGGAACCAGGAGTTGCCTACCACTAAACCGTTTCTCTTGCAAAAATCCAGCAACTTTCTCCCTTCTTCATTCCTGCTACCCCATCCTTCTGCTCCCAATACATTTTCATATCCTTGCCTTTCACTTCCTACATGTGCATTCAAATCTCCCATGACAATGATGCTCTGACCATTCAACTGCTGTTGTAGCTCCTCCTCAAAGTCTTCCTTCTCTTGAGCTGTACATCCTACTTGAGGGGCATATACCTGGGCTATCTCCAGGCTTCTTCCCTTTACAGTTACTCTGATCTTCATGATCCTGTCACTTATTCCCTTTACCTCTTCCTTCATTCCATCTCTCACAACTACTCCTACTCCGCTGCTCCTTCCTTCACTGTTCCCACTCCAGTACAGCCGGTACCCTTTCCTCAGTTCTCTGCGACCTTCTACTTTCCATCTTGTTTCTGCCAAGCCCAGTATATCCAGTTTTCTTCCAACAGTAATGCTAATATTTCGTTTAACACCAGCAAATTGAATCCTAAGAATAAATTCAGCAAGTCAGGTATTTACAAGTTGAAATTTACCCAATGCGAAGCTAACTATTTGGGACAAACAGGTAGGTCATTCGCCACAAGATACGGGGAGCACATTAACGCCGTTCATCATCATCCTGAACCGGCTCCCGTTTCCAGGATCGGTGAATAAGCGCTCTCCATTTAGTTCTCTCCAAGTATGTCTCCCCTTCCACGACTAGCTGGAAATCCAGACCTCTCCCTGCAAGATAATTTCTAACCTGGTCGATCCATCTCTTCCTCGGTCGACCTCTTGGTCTCTTGCCATTCAGTTCTTTCTCAAACCACAGCTGTTCTTTGTGTATCCATTCTTTTGAGATGACCGAACCATTTCAGCCTGGCTTCAACACAGATCTCATTAAGAGATTGCTCTACTTGAAAAAGATTTTCTTCTAGTTTGTTTGAATTCTGTCCAGTATTTCTCTTTTTCTGCAGAAATGATTCTTTTCACCTTAAGTTTCAGGTCCCTGTACAGCTGACTGAATTTTTGTAATTTCTCTTCTTTCTGGCTTTGTCCCTCCCTCATTTCTCTCTCAGTATGTTGAGAAAGTAGAGCAAACTAGTGACAGAATACTGAAAATTAGATTAGGACTGGAGAGTGGAACAAAGGACTTCATACAGATTTATGCACCCCAAACAGGGAAGGTAGATGAATGTTTAGAGGAGTTCCTAGAAGAACTGGAAAAGTGTATAGAAGACCAAAGAGGTTATAATAATGGGAGATATGAATTCACATGTGGGTACAGATAGGCAGGGAAAAGAAGAGATAATTGGCCCGTTTAGTTATGGAAATCAGGATGAAGAAGGGGACCTTTTAATAGATTTCTGTAGAAGGAATGGATTAATTGTTGGAAATACATGGTTTAGGAAGAAGAACTCTCAAAAAATAACTAGGTATGGATGGGGAGACAGAAAGACAAAGACAATGATTGATCTTATCCTGGTGGAAAAGGATAAACGAAGACAACTGGTAGATGTGACGGCTATGCTAAGAGGAGATTTTGAAGGAGACCATAAAGTGGTGATAGCCAAACTAAGGCTGGGAAAAATCACAAACCTTCCGGAAAAGAGGGAAAGAAAAATAAAGGTGTGGAAGCTAAAAGAGAGGGAGACAATGGACAAGGTCCAAGAGGATTTAAAAAAGGAAGTCCCCAAAGATGAAGCAAAAAGTGTAGAACAGGAATGGGCATGTTTTAGGAATGGTTTTGTGAAGTGTGCAGTAAACACTTGTGGAAGATAATCAGGGAAGAAAAAGGAAAGGGAGACTCCTTGGTGGAACAACAGGGTAAAGGAAGCTGTTAAAGAAAAACAAATGGCATGGAGGAAGTGGATAGGCTGTAAAAATGCAGAGAAATTACAAAAATATAGAGAAGCAAAGAAGGCATGCCAAAAAATTGTACAAGAAGAAAAACGGAAAAGTTCGGAAAGATTCACAGAAACTTTGAAGGAGGATATCCAAGGAAGTAAGAAGGTACTATATGGATTCGTGAAAAGCAGTGTAAAAGGTTGGGAAAATACAAAATTTGTAAAAACTGAAGCAGGGCAGATATTGTACCAAAGAGATGATATATTAAATAGATGGGAAGAATACTTTTCAAAGCTACTAAATGTGAAATACATTGAACTGGAAGATGAAAGGGAACAAGAAGAAACAATGGAAGAAGAAGAAGGACAAGAAAAGCAGATAACTATGCTAGAAATAGAGGAAGCCATACAGAAGATGAAGAGTGGTAAAGCAGCAGGAGTGGATGAGGTGTCCGCGGAAATGATAAAAGCAGCGGGACCAATAGGGATACAGTGGCTGTATTGATTATTTAGAATAATTTGGAAGAAGAAAGAAATTCCAGAAGAATGGGGAAAGGGTTTAATTATCCCGATTTTTAAGAAAGGCGACAAAAAGGAATGTAATAACTACAGAGGGATCACTCTTATTGCTCATGTAGCTAAGATCTTTGTGAGAGTATTGGAAGGCAGACTGAGGAGGAAGATAGAAGGAGAGTTGGAAGAAGAACAGTATGGTTTTAGGAAAGACAGATCAACATTTGACCTAATCTTTACATTAAGGCAAATGATGGAGAAAAGATGGGAATTTGGAAAAGACATGGTGATGACATTTATTGATATTGAGAAAGCATATGACAGTGTGCCTAGACAGGTGGTTTGGGATGTATTAAGAAAAAGAAGAGTTATCAGAGCAGAAGTCCAAATGCTAAAAGCTATGTACAAAAATTGTGTCAGTAGCGTGAAGACCAGTATAGGAGAAACAGAATGGTTTAAAGTGGAAACGGGTCTCCGACAGGGAAGTGTATTGTCCCCATTATTATTCATCATAGTCATGGATGAAATCCACAAGAATGTCAAACAGAGATTGGGACAAGAAGCAACAAAGGCCATGCTGTTTGCAGATGATATAGTTATATGGGGTGAGGATGAAAAGGATGTACAAAAACAACTAGATGTATGGAACCAAGAGATAGAGAAATTTGGGATGAAAGTAAGCACAGAGAAGAGCAAGACAATGGTAATGTCAAGAGGAAGGAAGAAAGGAAGAGGAAAGATAGAATTGAATGGCAAAATTCTAGAAGTCGTTAAAAGTTTCAAGTATTTGGGAAGTGTGATCACAGAAGATGGAAAGATAACTGAGGAAATTGGAAAGAGAATACAACAAGCGAACAGTTTTTACCAGAGTGTAAGGGGTATTGTGTGGAACAGAGATGTCCCAAAGAAATGCAAAAAAGTATTATATTCAACCTACTAGACCCATACTAACATACGCAGCCGGAGCGTGGACTACTACAAAAAGAGAGGAGAGTAGAATACAAGCCGCAGAGATGAAATTCCTAAGAGGTATAGAGGGCAAGACCACAAGAGATAGAGTTAGAAATGAAGAGATTAGAGAAAGGACGGGAATATTGAAGCTGCAGGACAGGATAGAAACAACAAAGTTAAAGTGGTATGGACATATGATGAGAATGGGAGAGGAGAGAGTACCAAAGAAAACTTTCTGTGAAAAGATGACAGGGAAGAGACCACGAGGTAGGCCCCGGAAGAGATGGGCAGATACAGTGTGGGAGTGTGTAGAAAAGAAGGGGGGAAAACCCGAAGATGTACTAAAATCAGGAGAGGAGTGGTGGAGAGACAGGCAAGGATGGAGGTCCTTAATTCACAACCCGACCCAGGAAGCTGGAAACGGGAAATGAAGATGATGATTTCTCTCTATTATTGCTCTACGGACAGTTTCATTCCACCATGGGGTTTCTCTCTCTCATACTCTGCTGCTTGTTTTGCCAACAATATTTACTGCAGTTAAATACAGAAAATATTCTGCTATGGCATCACACATGGAGGAAGCGAAACATACGAAGGCCATCCGGAAAGTAGTACCCGTTAGCGTCACATGAAGCGCTAATGACTCGGGTAGCCGCTGGGGAAGGTCAGGCCGTGTCAGTGGCTTGTCTGCCTGCTCTGTGCGAGGTTGCGTGACGCTAGCATTGCGTGTGTTGTGTCTGTGATCGTTTATAATGTTCAAACAAATTGAGAACCCCGCCAGTTGTGAAGTGAGGGCCGTGATTAAATTTCTTAATGCAAGAAACGTTCGACCTTGTGACATTCATCGCCAATTAAAGGAGGTGTATGGAGACAATGTGAAGGACGAGTCGTCTGTTCGGCGCTGGTGTCGCAACTTCAACCTGGGGAGGGGGAATACACACGACGAGGACCGTTCAGGGAGACCATCTGTCATTACACACCAACTGCTGAGCTCAGTAGACGAATGTGTGAGGAACGATCAGCACGTCACAATTGATGAACTCTGTGAACATTTTCCTAATGTGTCTCGAACAATTGTTTATGAAATTGTCAAAGACCATCTGCATTATTCAAAAATCTGTGCAAGGCGGGTGCCTCGCATGCTTACAGATGAGCACAAAACCAAGCGTATGGCTGCAGCACTGACGTTTCCGGGACATTATTCCGATGAAGGAGACTCTTTCCTGACTCGCATCGTTACTGGGGACGAAACATGGGTTTGTTATGCATCACCTGAGAGTAAACGACAGTCAATGGAGTGGCATCACGCTCATTCACCAACCAAACCCAAAAAATTCAAGACAGTTCTGTCCACCAGGAAACTCATGGCAACCATTTTCTGGGATCGACGAGGCGTACTGCTCATTGATTTTATGGCCCGTGGAGACACAATTAATGCTAATGCGTGTTCTTCTTCTTCTTCTTAGCATTTGTCCCGCCTGGTAGCAGGGTCTGCTGTGCGGATTCGTTGTCTCCATTTCTTTCGGTCTTGAGCCATATCTGGGTGTAGATGTGCAGTCTTCAGGTCATTATGGATCGTATCAACCCACCTCTGCCTTGGTCCTCTATCCGTGACTTATAGGTATATGCTGACATAGCTATTGTGTCTTCTTCTGAACGCAGCACATGGCCAAACCAGCTTAAACGGCCTTCCCGCATTTTCTGATGGATCGGAGCCACTCTGAAACGTTTCTGTATATCAACATTGGTAACCTGATCCATTCTAGTGACGCCGCCTGTCCATCTAAGCATCCTTGCCTCCATGACGCTTAGCCGAAATTCCACCTCTTTTGTAGTGGGCCAACACTCGGTAACATAGAGTGCGACCGGACGGATAACAGTGCGGTAGATCTTTGATTTAAGGTGGTCTTTCATCCGGCGGTCACAGGTGACCCCTGTCGTCGTACGCCATTTCAATCAAGACGCCTGCGTCCTTGCGTTGACCTCGTCAATGATTCTTCCATTGTCAGAGACAGTAGATCCAAGATATTTGAATTTTGTTACATGAGGGAGATCTTCTCCTTCAACGCTGATGGTCCCAACTTCTTGGGGATCTAAAGTCATATACTCCGTCTTCCTTTTATTGAGTCGCAGGCTATATTCAGCTAATCGGTCACTCCACATTTGTGTTTGGTGCTGGAGTTCAAGTTTGCTGTTTGCAGTTAACATGACATCATCAGCATACAGAAGCGTCCATGGGATTGGCATGTGCAGGTCTGATGTGACAGTATCCATGACAAGAATGAACAGCAGAGGCGACAAGGCAGAGCCCTGGTGGACCCCTACCATGATGTTGAAATCATTGGTTGCTCCTGCAGCAGCTTGAACATAACTCGTCGGTTCTTTGTAGAGAAGCTGCACCCACTTAACCAGATATTCTGGAATTCCGTGCTCTCGGAGCGCCAACCAGATTACATCATGAGGCAACCGATTGAAGGCCTTCTCCAGGTCTGAAAAGCGAGATGCAGTGACTTATTCTCTTCAAGATGCTTGCCGACCAGCTTCCGTGCTGCGTAGATTGCATCCGTTGTACCGCAGGTTTTCACAAACCCAGCTTGGTTCTTTGTGAGTTTTGCTATCTTGTGAATCCTTTTGTCGAGAATGCATTAGAAGATCTTCATCGCGTATTGTGAAACATTCAAGATATTACGGCGGGTAATACAAAATCAACGGCGAGGTCTATTGTCTACAGGCATCGTTCTCCTTCATGGCAATGCCAGGCCCCATGCAGCTGCGATAACACAACTTTTGCAGCAATTCAAGTGGGAAACCTTCGACCATCCACCGTATAGCCCGGACTTGACCCCTTCGGATTTCCATCTCTTTACGAAGCTTAAAGACTTTGTGGCGGGAAAAAGATTCGACAGCGATGAAGAACTTTTACGAGGCATGACTACGTATCTCAATATGCTGGCGGCGGAGGACTATGACGTTGGAATACAAAAACTCGTCACACGTTATGACAAATGCCTCAATTTGCTTGGTGATTATGTGGAGACGTAGTGTCAAGTATGCTCTTTCCTTTGTTAATATTTACTCCTTGTGTCTTTATTGCACCAACGGGTACCACTTTCCGGATGACCCACGTAGATTCACTAACATCAGCAGCAATATGGAAATCATACATTTCGCGAATAAGGGGATTACTATGAATATTCTAGAAGACATTGAAATCAATTCCGCTCAAAAGACATCCCCCCTTACGAACCTCAATGAACTTAATTTTGAAGTTAATGTCCTATCGAATTACATAATCAACAACAAACCACCTTGGGTCCTCTCCCTACAGGTTCAGCCTCTTCTCCCACTTCCACTCCTCCTCGTGCTTCCCAGCAAGCAGGCTTGCCGTCTCACGCAAGGACACTCAGTAGTGCTTCGCTCCAGCTCTGTTGACACCTTGCCTACACACGCATGTCAGCATTTTGGGCTCTATAATATGTCTTTATTTATCGGTTCCCCCAACTCAAAACTTGGATTTCCTTTTTTCAGTCTTAAATTGGGACCTTTCATGGTGTATCTTGCCATTGATATGATGCCTACCTCTAACCAGGCTAAGTATAGACAAATTTCCAAGTTTCGCTCCCGCTCCAGTTAATAGTCTACAACAAAAGTGTTCGTCCAGATCGACTAAAGAATACGGTATGTTTTAACAACTAAAATAAGTGATTTGTGCAACAGAACATCTTCAAGAATATAATATTGGACTGATCACAAACTGAGTATGAGGCCTTATTTGACTCGGTCCCATAACCAATTGGTTCTTCATGTGTTTTTATAGGTTTTATCTGAACTTTTAAACTGCATGATATGTTCCTTTTATGTATGTTTTTAATCACAACAATACCATCTTCATTTTCTTCATGTTAACACATGTTTTAGTGCTGGCCGCTGTTATTTGGCTGATGAAGACACCAATAAATGTTAAAGGTGTCGAAACATGTACCAAGGATGACAAGTAAATAACTTGTTCAACTAATAAACAGTATTGACTGGGCGTACATAAGTAATTCTCATGAGCAAGCCAGGTCGAGCCCATTCCTTGAATGTGGAAAGCACGGGAATAATAAAACAACTGGGCGCTGTTCACAGTGTACGCAATTCGTGCAAGTCAGTTATGCATCATTCAGAGAGATATTACATGTAGTTGAATGACGTATTTGTCGGGACTATGCACATACAGAAATTACATACATACCAGTTTCAACTGTGTATATATATATATATATATATATATATATATATATACATATATTACTCTCGGGGGAACCTGTAACCTCTAGAGAGCGCGTCCCCAGGTGGCGGATAGGGGGCCCCTACAGTTTGTAGGGTTGGTTCAAATACCCCCCAATAGAACCCGCGGACCAACAGGTAGCCCAACTCCTGGGGGCTTTATAATGCTGGGACACCCTCTCTCCAGGGGTTACAAATATGGAGGGCCCAAGCTCAGGGTTAGTAGTGAAGACCTCAACGGCGAATACGGTGGAGAAGATGGACTTCAGTACAGCGTATGAGGCGGAGGAGGCACCCCAGTGCTCGGGGTTGATAAGAGTAAAAGGTATATGGATGTCCATATATCCAACTCACTAGTGTCTGTTCTGGCATCCAGCGGCTAGTGAGCAGCGTCTGTTCACCTAGTTGGTGCGGCTGTTCGAAGTACGGCTTAATCTCAACAATTAAGTCTTAAAATCTTGTGATCTCCATCGGAGATCACCACAAACAATCTTCAACTTGAAGCAACCATGGCAGAACGACAGGAAAAGATTCCACTACCCCAGGCCCCAGTCAATAGATTGGATCCCTGTTCTGGTCATAGGATTCTGGGGGACCAGACATGTCATGTAGAGAAGGATCGGAGCTTCTCAAAACCTCTTCGACCTAAACGAAAGTGTTTCATAGGTACACTTAATGTGAACACTTTGCTTAAGCCTGGGAAACTCAAACATCTAACGAACACGCTTGATAAATTCAGCATCAAAATTTTGGCATTGCAGGAAACACGATTTACAGATGAAAATCACTTTGATTCTGAGAATTACAGGCTCTATAAAGGAAAACCTGCAGTGCAGATCAACACAGGACCAAGACAATTTGGCACAGGTTTTGCGGTTAGCAAGTCCGTTACAGATTCAGTAATTGATTTTACTTCACCATCAGAAAGACTCTCAACACTTTCAATAAAATCGGGAAACAAGGTATACACACTGATTAACGTGCATGCACCAACGAATGACTACAACAGAAAAGACCCTCAGGTAATAGAAGACTTCTGGGAACTTCTGGAGGAAATCACGAACAAAATTCCCAAACATCATGTCAAGATTCTACTGGGGGATTTTAATGGTCAGTTAGGAAAAGAAAAGAAATATAGGAGAATTACAGGACCATACACTGCTCATAGCAGAACCAATAAAAATGGTGAACACCTTATAAGCTTCTGTCAAAATTTCAATCTCCAAATTATGTCAACACAATTCCAGAAGCCTACGCGTAAATTAACAACATGGATATCCCCCAATGAAACACTTGGAGAATTCCAGATTGACCACGTTGCTATCTCTAGAAGGAACGCTAAAGAAGTCCTTAATGTGAAAACCAGGAGAGGATTCTTTGACTCAGATCATCATTTACTACAAATCAAGGTAAAATTTCAACCCAACAGACAAAGGATAAGGGGAACCCAGCTTTTCCGAACTGATCCAGAATACCTTGAATTCAACAAGATGAACATCATTGAAGAAATCCGTCAAATGGATACCACGAACTGGTCTGAACTTGCAGAGAAAATGAAACAAGCAATAATATTCGGTCAACCTCCGAGAAAGAGAAAACATAGGTGGTGGAACATCACATGCGATCATGCTATTGAATATAGGTTTAAAGCATGGAATAATTTCAATAGCCATAAAACAACAGAAAAATGGCAAGAATTTGTGCAGGTTCGGAAAAACACTTCTAAAATTATTCGCCGAGAAAAGCGCAATTATGATAATAATAGGCTAAGTGAAATAGAACAGGACTTCACTAAGAACAACACCAGAAATTTTTACAAGACCTTTAGAGAAAATATAGCAGGCTTTCAACCCCCTAGTTTATGCTTCCAACGACCTGATGGATCTCTGGAAACAAATACGAGCAATAATTGTGAAATTCTAGCTAAATATTTCAGTACACTCCTTAATTGCGAAGCACCTTCTGAACAACTTCAATTTGCAAAACCAGTGCCCAACCTTGATTCACTTCCACCATCACATGAAGAAATAGTGGACATAATCAAGTCATTGAAAAACAATAGAGCCCCTGGTGAAGATGGACTTATTGCAGAAGTTTGGAAATTGGATCATGAACACATAACACCAAAAATTCACAGAATAATATCAGATGTCTGGAAAACAGAGAAAATCCCAAAAGAATGGAAGAGTGCTTTGATACACCCACTCCATAAGAAGGGAAGCAAAACTGATCCGAATAATTATAGAGGAATTTCGCTTCTTCCAGTCGCTTATAAAATTCTCTCTAAAGCTTTGCTGAATCGACTCGAGCCACAGGTGGACCACCATATTGGAGAATATCAGGCAGGTTTCAGGAAGGGAAGGTCCTGTATTGAGCAGATCTGGAACCTCAAGACCATACTGCACATCCGACGATGCAGGAACACTATAGTCACATTTGTGGATTTCAAAAAGGCTTACGATTCGGTTGACAGACAAACCTTGTTTAACAGACTAGAAGAATTAGGAGTTGACAGGAAGACGAGGGCCATCATCCAGGAAACATTATTGGGAACTACCTCAAAGGTGAAATTCATGGGAGAAATCTCTAACTCTTTTGCAATACATACTGGAGTTCGACAAGGGGATGGTTTATCACCACTCTTGTTCAACATCGTACTGGACAAAATCATCACAGAATGGGAAAAGCGTGTGAAAGGTATCCAAATTGGAAAGGAGAAAGGGAAAAGAGTCACTGTGAAATGCTTGGCCTTTGCAGATGATCTGGCCATCTTAACAAACAACAAGGATGAAGCCATATTAGCGCTAGAGAAACTACATGAAATCTCCAGTAAAACGGGACTTGATATTTCCTATGAAAAAACACAGTATATGGATACCAAATCAACAGGAAACATCACCTTGCGAACGCAATATGGAAAAATCTCGCAGGTCACTCACTTCAAATATTTAGGAGAAGCCATCCAACCCACAGGATTGAACACAATTTCTAATGCAGATAGAATAGTAAAATTGCAGAAGGCGTACAAGCTGACATGGAATCATTATAACAAAAGAGCAGTATCTCGCAATGCAAAATTGCGCCATTATAACACAGTTGTCTTGCCTGAAGCCTTGTACGCGGCAGAAACAACCGTCATTAGCCTTTAATTAGTCGCGCACGGAGATTTCCTCCGGGTCCATTTTATTATGCATGGGGGAGTACTTCTTTGTTCACGGATTGCCCTTTCCACCCCTATACCTTCTCCCTGGTTCATTTGGACTCGCCCAGTCTGGAATTCGTCAAGGTTACTCTTCCTGTGTGGGGGGAAAGTATCACTGTAGCGACTGCTGTCCATTACCCGGACGTTTCTTCCGTGCGCGACTAACAAGTGCCGTCGTATTCTTACTTTGTGTGTGAACTCGTTTTGTATGTGAAGTGGTATTATTTGTGATCTACCTTTACTAATCGTTGGTAAGTTATGTTGATACGTAGAATAACAATTTTTAAATTAATTTCCTTGCAAACTAGTATATATTTTCCAAACCTGGATGAGGATCCCCTGTGTGGCTACTAAGGAATACTTTTCGTCACGTTATATTTAGCGGATTTCTTTACTATTGTCTGCAGAAAAATGGATCTACGTGAGGAGGAGCGTATCAGACGTTTGCTTGAAGAAATTCCAGAGGAATCGGGTGTTGGAGGTTCATCTGATGAAAATGAGGATATCCTAGAAAATAGTGATCACGTTTCATAAAGTGAGCAGTCTGCAGACGAACTTGAAACTATTCCTATTTATAACATAAATATAGGTCGAAGGGGGTTATCTACTTGGCAAGGACAACAATAAAATATGGTACACCCACTGTCCACCGCAAAATGTGAGAACCAGAGCTCACAATATAATTAGAAGTCATATTCCTTGTGTTCGAGGTCTGGCCACAAGTGCTAAAACTGCTCTAGAAGCCTGGAATCTCTTTTTTGACGACTATATGGAGAATGAAACTGTAAATTGTACAAATATATGGATTAAGCGTAACAGAGGTAAATATCAGCGTGAAAGGGACGCACGAGAGACAGACTTTACGGAGATGAAAGCTTTGTTTGGTCTTCTATTGACGTCAGAAAAGTTGGATGGCGCAGCCACGCGGTAGAATGTTGAAGCTGTAACATTGTGACTGGTCACTGGTGTGGTTTATTTAGATGGTGAAGCATTGACGTCGTGATGGAAACAGAAAGAAATTTGTCAAATTCGAGGAGGTACTGCTCTGTACACGGTTGCAAATCGTATAAAACGGGTACGAAATATCTCCACTACTTTCCCGTACAAAAAGTTCAGAGAGAAAGATGGGCTTCGGCGCTGTCAATTGGAAAACGTGTTACATGTTACATGACAGTGTGCAGTGTGCATTTTTGTGAAGACGACTTCTTTCCACTCGTACTGTTGATTATTTATAGTTATTGTCTCTAATTTGTATTCACATGGATTTAGCTACATCAAAAATACTGATAAACTTGTAGCCTATTACTTCTGTGCCGTACATAGAATGTATTCCGCTCTTCGTAAACTTATTTTAGGGGTTCTTCCGATTGACAATAGCCGAATGGTTAGAAAACTTAAGAAAAATGCTGTTCCTAGCCTTAATTTGCCAGAGAATTTATACTCTTGCCTTTGAACAGCAAGTATGTAGGTCATTGAAGTATGATTTGGCTTAAATTGTGTTTTTGGCTATGATCTCCCTACTGTTGAATTTAGTTAATTAAAATGTAAAATCTTAGTTTTAAGTACCGGTTTGGTGTCCCATCATCCCAGGCCGGCCGGTAACACCTATACTACTCAGGCAGATAGGTCACTTAGCCGTAATTTTGAAGTTATATTGATGTTAAGTATACATATGCGGTAATGTAGCAGGAGACCGGATCGGCCTAGGCTATTCTAAGTTTAATTAGTTCCCATTTCAGGGTTTTTCAGTTTTGAGTGCGAATAGTTGGTTGAAAGTTGTACAACAGTAAGGAGAGTATGTTTTGTATAGGTTTTAATTGGTATTACGGTTTATGTCGAGCTGAGGAGTGAATTTGGTTTGGCTTAATGTGTAGTTTTTGATCTGTTCCGTTTGCTTATGACAAGTTCAAATGGAGACTCCAGCTTTGTTAAATAGCTGTATTTTAAACATTTAATTAAATATATTGATAAAGAGAATGCCTCCATTTTAACTTGCCTGTGGCAAGATATTAATACATTAATATTCTTGCCTTTGAACAGCAAGTATGTAGGTTAATATTTGCAATATTGAAGTATGATTTAAGCATCCCAAGTAACGCTTCTTTGAACCCAAAACATTCATGCAAATTCAGGGTTGCTTGATTCAATTTATTATAAGGGAGTCGTCCTTTGTGTTATGTGAGATATATATATTGTGAAATTAATAAAATAAACATCGTGGGTAATGGTTTTAACTGATAGTAACTAGGCACTGCATTTAAATTGATTATAAAAATATGTCTATCAATGAAAGAAAATATGTAGAATTTTGCCATCATAAATAATTAGAAGCCATAACAAACGCACACCCAATTACTTCACGTCACTATCTCGCCGCCATATTGCAAACAGCTGACCGTAAGCTCCTCCCCCGTTTCGGACGTCAATACATGGCCGGAGCGCTGCACTCGTCTCAACCAAAATCTAGAGGACTTATATGCGAAGGACTTCAAAGGTGTCGATTTTTTCAGAACCCCTATGTCATTGCAAAGATTGAGATTTTTGATAAGAGCCATAAGGTTTGACAATGTTAACACGCGGGAAGAGAGACGGCAATATGATAAACTTGCTCCGTTACGTTTTATATCCGAGAAATTTAACGATCATTGCACTGAGCATTATAGCACAGGTGAATATGTGACTATTGATGAAATGTTAGAGCCATTTAGAGGGAAATGTAGTTTTCGGCAGTATATAAAATCAAAACCAGCCAAGTATGGAATTAAGATTTTTGCTCTCGCCGATGCCCGGATGTATTACGCTCATAAAATGGAGGTATATTTAGGAAGCCAACCAGATGGACCTTACCAAGTGAGCAATTCTCCACATCAGGTAGTTTTCCGACTAATCCGACCAATATCTGGTTCAGGACGCAACGTAACCGTAGATAATTGGTATTCTTCAATCCCGCTTGCAAATGATTTGTTGAAAGATCATCGTTTGACGGTTGTTGGCACTTTGAGAAAAAACAAACGAGAAATACCCGCTTTGTTTACAGAGAGCAAGGGACGTGAGGAATTTAGTAGCCTATTTGGGTTTGGAGATAATAGTACTCTACTTTCCTACGTGCCCAAAAGAAATAGACTTGTACTTCTCTTGTCTGCTCTAGAAGCCTGGAATCTCTTTTTTGACGACTATATTGACGAGGACTCCGGTGATGCAATGAAACCGGAGATGTTGACCTTTTATAATCTCACAAAAGGAGGAGTAGATACATTGGACAAGTTAAAAGCAACGTACACAGTAGCAAGGCGAACTCAGAGATGGCCATTATCACTCTTTTTTGCTCTCATGAATATTGGAGCAATAAATGCCTACATAATTTTCTTAGTTAACGCGAAGGAAGAGACAAACAGGCGCACATTCCTGAAAAAATTGTCCCGAGAGCTCTGTTTAGATTATTTGAAGAGGAGAAACTCACTAACGAATATTCCACGTCAGCTGAAGATACGAAGACTTGCTGGGAATGAAGAGGAACCACAACCCTGTCAAAATGCTGCAGAAGGAAGCGGACGCTGCGCGTTTAGTTCTTGGAAACAAAACCGCTCATCGAAGGTATCTTGTCTATCCTGTCACAAGTTTCTGTGCACAGAACATAGAGTAACATACTGCCGGGATTGCGCAAGCACCGCCGAAGGTCAAAATGACGATGACAGTGATGTGTAGGGCAGATGAACTCGATGTTACGCCCCTTAAAACAACGATAACTTACTATAACAGTGATGTGTGAATAGTGACGGAAGTTATCCTGAGGTAAAATATGATTGTGTTGTGTTTCTTTCATGGAAGAATATACAAGTAAGATTGTTTATGCAGAGATATCTGAAAAGGAAAACCTATAAACCATACGTTTATGTTTGTATTACCGGTATACATTAATTATTCCTAATTGGACAGTTTTGAACATTTATTACAAGTATATTTTATTTTATAAACTTCTACATAATGTTTTCGGACACATTAAATTATTGCATATGATTTTGAGACTTTATATTTCTGTAATCCGATGACCTTGCAGTTTTACTTTTCTAAACTTACGTTTTTGTTTTTGTTAAGACATATTTTGCATGATGTGGTTTTAGGTAACAACAACACTCATGGATTTAATTTAATTACCATATGCAATGTTGTTAAACCTTTAACTACCGGTAGGCCTATTATTTTAAACAAACTATTTAGAAAATATGCCAGAGAAAAACACATGTTTGTTTTCTGGCCATAATATGTGATTCTATAAATATGTTTGCCAAAATAAACCTAATAAAATAGATTTTTTATAAACCCGGAGTTTTCCTCCGTGCGCGACTAATAGCGTAATTATTCTCGCGCGACTAGACTAGGGTTAGAGGAATGACAAGAATTCATGATATTGAGAAACAGGAACGAAAAATTCTTAGGAAAATCCATGGCGCTGTTTTCCGTAATGGAATTTGGGTCAGGAGACCAACAAAGGAACTTTATGAAAATACAGACACCATTGTAGATAAATTTAGGAAGAGACGTCTGCAGTTCTATGGACACATATATAGGATGGATGAGAACAGACTCACTAAGAAGATTTTCAATATCGTGAATGCAAGTAAATTAAAGACCAGTTGGATTAAAGAAGTACATGAAGACATGGAATTACTTAAAATCTCTGAAGACGACATTAAGGACAGAGAACAATTTAGAAATAAAATCAGAAACACGAAAATTGTACAAGTTTCAAGGAAAGATACATCAGGGAAAAAATGGACAGAGGAAAGGAAGAAAAAGCACAGTGAACTAATGAAGAGGTTTTGGGAAGAAAAGAAGAGAGGAAAAGGAAGTGAAGCTGTGATTGGCTCAAGTTCTCACGCTCTCCTGAAGGGGAATAATCGGAAATAATAATACATATATTAATTAATTTATACAAAAATAAAACATAATTTAAAACTAACAAAATAAGAAAGAAATAAAGAAAGAAAGACATTAACCATCATGAAGAAGGTGTTGACTGATATTAATCTCCAATTATAAAAGCCACCTTTTCAAACACTAGAAAGTAGTTTAATAAATAAATTAACACGTACAAGTTGCTTTATATCAATGATAACTTCACCAGCGTGAGAACATCTTAGAAACTATCTTAACAAAGACCAAAAAGAAAATGGATACCCTTACAAAAAGTCATTAATTTAAATAAATACAGGGTCACAAGAAAGAATAAATGATGAGTGAAATACTTGGACATTGACATTCCAGCAGTAATGAAATGATAAGTTGAGAACAGAGCATCAAAAGTGGAACATGCATGTCAATGTCCAAGTATTTCACTCATCCTATAATTGTTTATTAATTCTTTCTTGACCATTCATTTATTTAAATTAATAACTGTTTGTAGGGATATCCATTTTCTTTTTGTTTTTTGTTATGATAGTTTCCAAGATTTTTTCACGCTGACGAAGTTATCATTGATATAATGAAACAAGTAAGTGTTAATTTTTAATTATTAAACTATGTTCTAGTGTTTGACAAGGCGGATTTTCTGATTTGAGATTAGAAAGAAAGATGCCTTTATGAGTGCCAAGGCAAATGCTTGTTTGGATTGAGGGGGAGAGATCAAGGAAAAAGGGGATGGAGTACAAATGTATGTGTTCCAGACAGACTTGCTAGTGCTTGTAGCTGCCGAAGATGATGATCATCAATTAAGTGGGAAGGGAAAACAACAACAACAACCAGAACATCACCCATCATCCTCAACAACAAGAGCATAATCAAGTAAAACAAACCAAATTATCCGAGAGTTTGTTGAGAGTTAGATCACGGTCTCCCACCAGAGAAATCAACTGTCGATTATGCTGATGTTTAGCCGCGCTCTCATCTTCCAACCTCTTCACTTCAGTCTCGAATCTTGCCAAGGATTCTTTCTGCTGTTTACATTCCTAAAAATCGATGCAGAACAAGAGCTCAAGAACACAGCAATATACTTCAAATGGTGGTACACACCATCATGTGCACCTCAGGGTGTCCAGACATTTTTCAAATATTCCCAAATAACACAAGGAATTTCCAATCAAAACACAGATCTTGGGATTGTTATTGAGGGGCAGATGACCTCATCTACCCTTTAAAACAACAACGACCTGTCATTGTTTGAAAGTACACTGATCTGAGCTGCTTTATCAAACAAGTGTATAAGTGGGAACAAAGTGCCAACTTGTTCCATGTTTCACGGACAAAGACTGTACACATATTTTATTTGTAAAAGTTATACAGCACAGCTGTAATTATCGAAAATATTAATTATGAAGTGTTACCATTCCACACAAACACAAGTAGCAAAGGGGTGACGTGAATTGTCGTTATCGATTCATTAAGTCACCAGACCAGACAAACCCAAGTAGTGAAAGAGGTGACGGGACAGTCTCCTTCCCAGACAAACCTAAGTAGCAAGTGACGTGAATTTATCGTTATTAATTAAGTCACCTTACCAGACAAAGCCAAGTACCAAAGAGGTGACGTGTACTAGTCGCAGGAGCACAAATTATTCAGACATTCACAAAGAGAGAATTTGTCCCGGAAAACAAAAAAGAGAAGAAGAGCGCTTTGATGCCTGTTATAAGCAAACTGACCTGTAGGTTCTAACCCTTAAAACAATCAAGTGACAGCATCAGTCATTGAACCCAGATCTCCAGTTTCTCAATAACTGGCACGCTAACCTTTACACCACTATCAGCAGCCAGGTGGAGAATCCCACTAAATTAATACACAAGTTGATAAAGCCTGGATGAGCATAAATCTCTGAGGAAACTCTGCAAACTTGTACTTCCCTGTCTCACTCAAATGTTGGCGACATAGCAACAAAATCATGTGATATTTCTTCCCCAAATTCAGTTGGGTGATCTATTAACAGTGAAACTGTCTGATTACCTTTCATTCGATGACATATTCCTCAACGATTAAAACAAATGTCAGATTTGTGTTAGTTATTGTTGTTTTAAGGGGCAGAACTACGAGGTCATCTGCCCCTTGTCAGATTTGTGGTTGTTGGCTTTTATGCTTGATGGCAGTGAAAAAATTACAGAGAATTTGTGACTCGATTTCATTGCACCCAATTGCAGTGTTACTGTTGTCTGTATTAATTATTTACTGAGTTTATGCCAACATTGGAGCTTACTTTATCAAACGAAATACATTTAAATCATCTAAGAGTAACAGGGAATTTAGCTCCTCTTCATAAGATTTGACAAATTATTAGATGAACAAAGGGTAGCCAGGTCAGATAGAATGAAGAAATTTTGGGTGCAGAAGAAGCTGATGCAGAATCGCTAATCTCCAAATATCGTTGTTAGATTTAATTGTATTTGTATTGATTAAAGTGCTCCAATGAGGGCGTAAAATATGCACAAAAAAAGGAAGCTTTCTCCCTGAGCAGAGCCAGGATAAGGAATATAATCTGTCGTTTCCTATGGGTTTGGCATCAAAACCACTGTAGAAGATACAATAAAACTACAGCAGGAAGCCTCAAATCTCCAATTGCACAATCTCTACATGACAAGGCCAGGTGTCATAAGGGCTTGCGTAGGACTCTCTTTTCTTTGGTGATGGTGATGAGGTCTTGAAGTTGTCCTGATAAACTGTCTTTAATAAAACACTGCGGAGAATTTATTTCTGATATCCTTTTACTGGAAACCTATGCCATATTTTTGGTTAAATGTGGATATGCAGAGTTCTCATATGCTACCACATGTACTGTAGGTAGTTTGTGGTTTTCAGCATTTAAAAATTGAAATGTTTGCATTTCAGGTTCCAAATTTTTTTTTATAGCATCTATACTTTTCAGATACAATTAGTAAAATTTTGCAATTTGGTCATTGGCAAGGAAAGAAATCCCATTGGAAAATTCCAAACCCAGTCCGCTCAAAAGAAAGCTAATTTTAGCTAATAATGAGTAAACATTTCATTGTTGTAGAAGAAGTTTCCTCATGTTACAGCAAAAGGGTATAAGTCAAGTAATACCAAAATTGAGATCATGCAATTGTTTGGTAGGGAATTGTCATAACCTTGTTGGTGCAACAGGTTTTAAGGGTTTATATCGATTCTGAATACTCAGAATGGACTTAAATTTTGCGTGCACTAATTTATGACAATTCCCTAACAATCGCATGATCTCAGTTTAGGTACTTTTTGACTCATACCCTTTTGTCGTAACAAGAGTGATTTAGCCTACGTAGAAAACCAATATAACAGTTATCAGAAAACTAATATTTTTGAGTTTTATCACTAAATACAGTGAAAATTGACTCGTGGGGATCATAGAACATGGAAGAGTTTTGTACAAATCTGACATGATATAAACCACAAAGATGGCCGGTGTACTAGATGGTAAAGGAATGCAATGCAGAGCATCCATTTGTGTTGCTCCAAACCTGTTATATACTTCTACCCTCTCCAGGGATGTTCCAAATCAATTTAGGGATGAAATATCATTACAGATGTTATCAATGAAATCAGATTAGTAATGCACGTTCACAAAGTTCCCTTGTGAGTCAGCTCAGTTTGTTTATTCCCTGATGTTTAGGAAGTTAAAGAAATTCCAATACATTTCCCAAATTCCCCAGTTTTCAAGTTGGCTGGACACCCTGTAAGTAAAACACAGTATTGGTAGAAAGAAAAACAGAAACAAAAAGTTATCACATCACCAATAACACCCTGAGTCAAAGATTCAGGACACAGATTTGGTAGCACTGGGTAGGAACCTCACAAAATCCATGAGGTATGCTAGGTAGGGCCCCAAGTGCAGCAGAACCCAATGAGTAGCAACTTCCATAGCATCCATACACTTGCAGTGCACTGAATGCTATCACTAGGCACCACGCATACCCAAAGCCACATCTAGCAAGTGGCATTTGACAAATGAGTCGTCTAGTATCAAAACCGGCCAACACGACGAGGACCGTTCAGGGAGACCATCTGTCATTACACACCAACTGCTGAGCTCAGTAGACGAATGTGTGAGGAACGATCGGCGCGTCACAATTGATGAACTCTGTGAACATTTTCCTAATGTGTCTCGAACAATTGTTTATGAAATTGTCAAAGACCATCTGCATTATTCAAAAATCTGTGCAAGGCGGGTGCCTCGCATGCTTACAGATGAGCACAAAACCAAGCGTATGGCTGCAGCACTGACGTTTCCGGGACATTATTCCGATGAAGGAGACTCTTTCCTGACTCCCATCGTTACTGGGGACGAAAAATGGGTTTGTTATGCATCACCTGAGAGTAAACGACAGTCAATGGAGTGGCATCACGCTCATTCACCAACCAAACCCAAAAAATTCAAGACAGTTCTGTCCACCAGGAAACTCAGGGCAACCATTTTCTGGGATCGACGAGGCGTACTGCTCATTGATTTTATGGCCCGTGGAGACACAATTAATGCTAATGCGAATTCTTCTTCTTCTTCTTAGCATTTGTCCCGCCTGGTAGCAGGGTCTGCTGTGAGGATTCGTTGTCTCCATTTCTTTCGGTCTCGAGCCATATCTGGGTGTAGATGTGCAGTCTTCAGGTCATTATGGATAGTATCAACCCACCTCTGCCTTGGTCCTCTTTCCGTGACTTACAGGTTATATGCTGACGTAGCTATTGTGTCTTCTTCTGAACGCAGCACATGGCCAAACCAGCTTAAACGGCCTTCCCATATTTTCTGATGGATCGGAGCCACTCCGAAACGTTTCTGTATATCAACATTGGTAACCTGATCCATTCTAGTGACGCCGCCTGTCCATCTAAGCATCCTTGCCTCCATGACGCTTAGCCGACATTCCACCTCTTTTGTAGTGGGCCAACACTCTGTAACATAGAGTTCGACCGGACGGATAACAGTGCAGTAGATCTTTGATTTAAGGTGGTCTTTCATCCGACGGTCACAGGTGACACCTGTCGTCGTACCCCATTTCAATCAAGACGCCTGCGTCCTTGCGTTGACCTCGTCAATGATTCTTCCATTGTCAGAGACAGTAGATCCAAGATATTTGAATTTTGTTACATGAGGGAGATCTTCTCCTTCAATGCTGATGGTCCCAACTTCTTGGGGATCTAAAGTCATATACTCAGTCTTCCTTTTATTGAGTCGCAGGCTATATTCAGCTAATCGGTCACTCCACATTTGTGTTTGGTGCTGGAGTTCAAGTTTGCTGTTTGCAGCTAACATGACATCATCAGCATACAGAAGCGTCCATGGGATTGGCTTGTGCAGGTCTGATGTGACAGTATCCATGACAAGAATGAACAGCAGAGGCGACAAGGCAGAGCCCTGGTGGACCCCTACCATGATGTTGAAATCATTGGTTGCTCCTGCAGCAGCTTGAACATAACTCGTCGGTTCTTTGTAGAGAAGCTGCACCCACTTAACCAGATATTCTGGAATTCCGAGCTCTCGGAGTGCCAACCAGATTACATCATGAGGCAACCGATTGAAGGCCTTCTCCAGGTCTGAAAAGCGAGATGCAGTGGCTTATTCTTTTCACGATGCTTGCTGACCAGCTTCCGTGCTGCGTAGATTGCATCCGTTGTACCGCAGTTTTTCACAAACCCAGCTTGGTTCTTTGTGAGTTTTGCTATCTTGTGAATCCTTTTGTCGAGAATGCGTTAGAAGATCTTCATCGCGTATTGTGAAACATTTAAGATATTACGGCGGGTAATACAAAATCAACGGCGAGGTCTATTGTCTACAGGCATCGATCTCCTTCATGGCAATGCCAGGCCCCATGCAGCTGCGATAACACAACTTTTGCAGCAATTCAAGTGGGAAACCTTCGACCATCCACTGTATAGCCCGGACTTGACCCCTTCGGATTTCCATCTCTTTACGAAGCTTAAAGACTTTGTGGCGGGAAAAAGATTCGACAGCGATGAAGAACTTTTACGAGGCATGACTACGTATCTCAATATGCTGGCGGCGGAGGACTATGACGTTGGAATACAAAAACTCGTCACACGTTATGACAAATGCCTCAATTTGCTTGGTGATTATGTGGAGACGTAGTGTCAAGTATGCTCTTTCCTTTGTTAATATTTACTCCTGTGTCTTTATTGCACCAACGGGTACCACTTTCCGGATGACCCACGTAGATTCACTAACATCAGCAGCAATATGGAAATCATACATTTCGCGAATAAGGGGACTACTATGAATATTCTAGAAGACATTGAAATAAATTCCGCTCAAAAGACATCCCCCCTTACGAATCTCAATGAACTTAATTTTGAAGTTAATGTCCTATCGAATTACATAATCAACAACAAACCACCTTGGGTCCTCTCCCTACAGGTTCAGCCTCTTCTCCCACTTCCACTCCTCCTCGTGCTTCCCAGCAAGCAGGCTTGCCGTCTCACGCAAGGACACTCAGTAGTGCTTCGCTCCAGCTCTGTTGACACCTTGCCTACACATGCATGTCAGCATTTTGGGCTCTTTAATATGTCTTTATTTATCGGTTCCCCCGTCTCAAAACTTGGATTTCCTTTTTTCAGTCTTAAATTGGGACCTTTCCTGGTTATATCTTGCCATTGATATGATGCCTACCTCTAACCAGGCTAAGTATAGACAAATTTCCAAGTTTCGCTCCCACTCCAGTTAAAAGTCTACAACAAAAGTGTTCGTCCAGATCGACTAAAGAATACGGTATGTTTTAACAACTAAAATAAGTGATTTGTGCAACAGAACATCTTCAAGAATATAATATTGGACTGATCACAAACTGAGTATGAGGCCTTATTTGACTCGGTCCCATAACCAATTGGTTCTTCATGTGTTTTTATAGGTTTTATCTGAACTTTTAAACTGCATGATATGTTCCTTTTATGTATGTTTTAATCATAACAATACCATCTTCATTTTCTTCATGTTAACAAATGTTTTAGTGCTGGCCGCTGTTATTTGGCTGATGAAGACACCAATAAATGTTAAAGGTGTCGAAACATGTACCAAGGATGACAAGTAAATAACTTGTTCAACTAATAAACAGTATTGACTGGGCGTACATAAGTAATTCTCATGAGCAAGTCAGGTCGAGCCCATTCCTTGAATGTGGAAAGCACGGGAATAATAAAACAACTGGGCGCTGTTCACAGTGTACGCAATTCGTGCAAGTCAGTTATGCATCATTCAGAGAGATATTACATGTAGTTGAATGACGTATTTGTCGGGACTATGCACATACAGAAATTACATACATACCAGTTTCAACTGTGTGTATATATATATATATATACATATATTAATTAATTTATACAAAAATAAAACATAATTTAAAACTAACAAAATATGAAAGAAAGAAAGAAAGACATTAACCATCATGAAGAAGGTGTTGACTGATATTAATCTCCAATTATAAAAGCCACCTTGTCAAACACTAGAAAGTAGTTCAATAAATAAATTAACACGTACAAGTTGCGTTAATATCAATGATAACTTCACCAGCGTGAAAACATCTTAGAAACTATCTTAAGAAAGACCAAAAAGAAAATGGATACCCTTACAAAAAGTCATTAATTTAAATAAATACAAGGTCACAAGAAAGAATAAATGATGAGTGAAATACTTGGACATTGACATTCCACCAGTAATGAAATGATAAGTTGAGAACAGAGCATCAAAAGTGGAACATGCATGTCAATGTCCAAGTATTCCACTCATCCTATAATTGTTTATTAATTCTTTCTTGTGACCATTCATTTATTTAAATTAATGACTGTTTGTAGGGATATCCATTTTCTCTTTGTTTTTTGTTAAGATAGTTTCCAAGATTTTGTCACACTGACGAAGTTATCATTGATATAATGAAACAGGTAAGTGTTAATTTTTAATTATTAAACTATGTTCTAGTGTTTGACAAGGCGGATTTTCTGATTTGAGATTAGAAAGAAAGATGCCTTTATGAGTGCCAAGGCAAATGCTTGTTTGGAATTGAGGGGGTGAGATCAAGGAAAAAGGGGATGGAGTACAAATGTATGTGTTCCAGACAGACTTGCTAGTGCTTGTAGCTGCCCAAGATGATGATGATGACCATCAATTAAGTGGGAAGAGCAAACAACAACAACCAGAACATCACTCATCATCCTCAACAACAAGAGCATAATCAAGCAAGACAAACCTTTAAACTCGTCCAAATTATCCGAGAGTTTCTTGAGAGTTAGATCACGGTCTCCCACCAGAGAAATCAACTGTTGATTATGCTGATGTTTAGCCGCACTCTCATCTTCCAAACTCTTCACTTCAGTCTCGAATCTTGCCAAGGATTCTTCCTGCTGTTTACATTCCTAAAAATCGATGCAGAACAAGAGCTCAAGAACACAGCAATATACTTCAAATGGTGGTACACACCATCATGTGCACCTCAGGGTGTCCAGACATTTTTCAAATATTCCCACATAACACAAAGAATTTCCAATCAAAACACAGATCTTGGGATTGTTATTGAGGGGCAGATGACCTCATCTACCCTTTAAAACAACAACGACCTGTCATTGTTTGAAAGTACACTGATCTGAGCTGCTTTATCAGACAAGTGTATAAGTGGGAACAAAGTGCAAACTTGTTCCATGTTTCACGGACAAAGACTGTACACATATTTTATTTGTAAAAGTTATACAGCACAGCTGTAATTATCGAAAATATTAATTATGAAGTGTTACCATTCCAGACAAACACAAGTAGCTAAAGGGGTGACGTGAATCGTCGTTATCGATTCATTAAGTCACCAGACCAGACAAACCCAAGTAGTGAAAGAGGTGACGGGACAGTCTCCTTCCCAGACAAACCTAAGTAGCAAGTGACGTGAATTTATCGTTATTAATTAAGTCACCTTACCAGACAAAGCCAAGTACCAAAGAGGTGACGTGTATTAGTCGCAGGAGCACAAATTATTCAGACATTCACAAAGAGAGAATTTGTCCCGGAAAACAAAAAAGAGAAGAAGAGCGCTTTGATGCCTGTTATAAGCAAACTGACCTGTAGGTTCTAACCCTTAAAACAATCAAGTGACAGCATCAGTCATTGAACTCAGGTCTCCAGTTTCTCAATAACTGGCACGCTAACCATTACACCACTATCAGCAGCCAGGTGGAGAATCCCACTAAATTAATACACAAGTTGATAAAGCCTGGATGAGCATAAATCTCCGAGGAAACTCTGCAAACTTGTACTTCCCTGTCTCACTCAAATGTTGGCGACATTGCAACAAAATCATGTGATATTTCTTCCCCAAATTCAGTTGAGTGATCTATTAACAGTGAAACTGTCTGATTATCTTTCATTCGATGACATATTCCTCAACGATTAAAACAAATGTCAGATTTGTGTTAGTTATTGTTGTTTTAAGGGGCAGAACTACGAGGTCATCTGCCCCTTGTCAGATTTGTGGTTGTTGGCTTTTATGCTTGATGGCAGTGAAAAAATTACAGAGAATTTGTGACTCAATTTCATTGCACCCAATTGCAGTGTTACTGTTGTCTGTATTAATTATTTACTGAGTTCATGCCAACATTGGAGCTTACTTTATCAAACAAAATACATTTAAATCATCTAAGAGTAACAGGGAATTTAGCTCCTCTTCATAAGATTTGACAAATTATTAGATGAACAAAGGGTAGCCAGGTCAGATAGAATGAAGAAATTTTGGGTGCAGAAGAAGCTGAAGCAGAATCGCTAATCTCCAAATATCGTTGTTAGATTTAATTGTATTTGTATTGATTAAAGTGCTCCAATGAGGGCGTAAAATATGCACAAAAAAAGTAAGCTTTCTCCCTGAGCAGAGCCATGATAAGGAATATAATCTGTCGTTTCCTATGGGTTTGGCATCAAAACCACTGTAGAAGATACAATAAAACTACAGCAGGAAGCCTCAAATCTCCAATTGCACAATCTCTACATGACAAGGCCAGGTGTCATAAGGGCTTGCGTAGGACTCTCTTTTCTTTGGTGATGGCGATGAGGTCTTGAAGTTGTCCTCATAAACTGTCTTTAATAAAACATTGCGGAGAATTTATTTCTGATAACCTTTTACTGGAAACCTATGCCATATTTTTGGTTAAATGTGGATATGCAGAGTTCTCATATGCTCCCACATGTACTGTAGGTAGTTTGTGGTTTTCAGCATTTAAAAATTGAAATGTTTGCATTTCAGGTTCCAAATTTAGGTTTTTTTTTGTAGCATCTATACTTTTCAGATACAATTAGTAAAATTTTGCAATTTGGTCATTGGCAAGGAAAGAAATCCCATTGGAAAATTCCAAACCCAGTCCGCTCAAAAGAAAGCTAATTTTAGCTAATGAGTAAATATTTCATTGTTGTAGAAGAAGTTTCCTCATGTTACAGCAAAAGGGTATAAGTCAAGTAATACCAAAATTGAGATCATGCAATTGTTTGGTAGGGAATTGTCATAACCTTGTTGGTGCAACAGGTTTTAAGGGTTTATATCGATTCTGAATACTCAGAATGGACTTAAATTTTGCGTGCACTAATTTATGACAATTCCCTAACAAACAATCGCATGATCTCAGTTTAGGTACTTTTTGACTTATACCCTTTTGTCGTAACAAGAGTGATTTAGCCTACGTAGAAAACCAATATAACAGTTATCAGAAAACTAATATTTTTGAGTTTTATCACTAAATACAGTGAAAATTGACTCGTGGGGATCATAGAACATGGAAGAGTTTTGTACAAATCTCACATGATATAAACCACAAAGATGGCCGGTGTACTAGATGGTACAGGAATGCAATGCAGAGCATCCATTTGTGTTCCTCCAAACCTGTTATATACTTCTACCCTCTCCAGGGATGTTCCAAATCAATTTAGGGATGAAATATCATTACAGATGTTATCAATGAAATCAGATTAGTAATGCACGTTCACAAAGTTCCCTTGTGAGTCAGCTCAGTTTGTTTATTCCCTGATGTTTAGGAAGTTAAAGAAATTCCAATACATTTCCCAAATTCCCCAGTTTTCAAGTTGGCTGGACACCCTGTAAGTAAAACACAGTATTGGTAAAAAGAAAAACAGAAACAAAAAGTTATCACATCACCAATAACACCCTGAGTCAAAGATGCAGGACACAGATTTGGTAGCACTGGGTAGGAACCTCACAAAATCCATGAGGTATGCTAGGTGGGGCCCAAGTGCAGCAGAACCCAATGAGTAGCAACTTCCATAGCATCCATACACTTGCAGTGCACTGAATGCTATCACTAGGCACCACGCATACCCAAAGCCACATCTAGCAAGTGGCATTTGACAAATGAGTCGTCTAGTATCAAAACCGGCCAAGTCACAAAATTTACGAAAATGAGTTAAGGTTATCAATTTGAAGTAGAAGTATAGCACTATCAGGCGAAACAAGAATATGCTTCAAAATCGTGCATGTCTTCATGTTACAGAGTACTGAATTCTTGGTCGTGCAACAAAATGGGCCAAGTCATGCAGGCAGTGCTTTCATAACTGGCCATGTCAAAGAACGAGTAGCAATCTTCATAAAATGCGTAAACATTGACCATTATGGCAATGGTAATAATCTTCACTTATTAAAACTGCCTAGTCAAACACTAAAGAAACGTACATGTTTCGGTATTTCATTGATACCTTCCTCAGCGTGATTGATATTAAATCTTAAACCTAGTTAACAAAGACAAAAAGAAATGGATATCCTTACAATTTTGTGTTGTTGACGCAGCATTATTGTTTGGAATCTTGCATTGTTAGATTATGCAAGAATGTGATAATATCAGTAGGCAATATTGTTCCTTATATTGTATACTCTTCGAAGTTATAATAATTTGTATTTTGTTTGTTTGCAACACTGACTTCTGTATTCGCGGGCTTCTTACTGCATTGGCGCGAAAGCAATCGTATATCCTGTGTGCTCGTCATTTGTCATTATTGTGTAGTGTAACGTGTATATTGTTCCTATTTTAATAAGTGACTCATTTTCTTTTACTGTGTTCAAGATCTTAAGTGAACTACTAACTTTTAATGATATAATACCTATTTTGTATTCTCCTCAGCTTTCAGATGTTCATCTTCATATATTACTATCCAATTTAAGCAGAATTCTTTCGTTTTTATTGCAATAAAGACAGGTAATTACATTGTAAATTTATTTTAAATTAATTACCTCTTTTCCCTGAAGTTTTGAATTTAAAAAGGAAAGTTTTACAAAAAAATACTAAAAATATACCAAATTGCAACAAAAACGGCCAAGTCAAAATTAATATTAGCAAAATAGATGGGTTCATTATGAATCAGATTTCTCAAAATAGCAGAACTTAAATATTAAACCATTATGGGTATAACTATGCAATAAAATCTTTTGTGACCACCATTGCTTCGTCTCTAGAGGTTTTTCATCCATACTGAAAAATATGCCTTCAGTGACTTGGCCGGTTTTGATACTAGACGACTCAAATGCAAAAGTTGGTAACAAGCTTAGGTTTAAATATACACTCAGAAAATTAATGCCAATAAAAAAACTGAACCAGGCACAACAGAAACAGTAAAAGGTCATATCAAATATAACACTAAGTCAATACCACTACCACTTTAACACCACTTAGGACACAAGTCATCAAAATTGGACAGTCCATTCATCCTTTCTGTGCACTTGGACAACATTTTTTTTTTTTTGGTCATGACAGATAAGTTCATCAGAAAATTCTGCTGACATTTAGTGATGGGCATCAGTCAACTTAAAGCCTCCGTGGCTTAGGCGGCAGCACGCCGGCCTCTCACCGCTGGGTCCGTGGTTCAAATCCCGGTCACTCCATGTGAGATCTGTGCTGGACAAAACGGAGGCAGACAGGTTTTTCTCCGAGTACTCCGGTTTTCCCTGTCAAAATTTCATTCCAGCAACACTCTCCACTATCATTTCATTTCATCTGTCATTCATTTAATCATTGCCCCAGAGGAGTGCGTCAGGCCTCGGCAGCCGGCACAGTCCGTATCCTCGCCGCTAGATGGGGGCTTCATTCATTCCATTCCTGACCCGGTCGGAGACTGGAAGCAGGCTGTGGATTTTCATTTTTTTCAATTTCATCAGTCAACTTAATGAAGGCTAATTATGAAAACCATTGATCTATCGATTACTTTTATAAAAGAGTCGGCTAAACTTATGACTACTCGCAGTATTATATGCAAATAACTAATTTATTATTGGAACCATCCAAATTCATGCTGACTTCATACAGCAATACAATAATAATGTGCAGCCTATTTAATAGTATGCCTTTGGTTATTTCTTGGATGAATTCTGTATTAATAAAAATAAATACAATTCCTCAGGTTTCAACCTGGTCAATACTTGAATATTTTGTTGCAAAATTATTGTGTGTACATATTTCAAGTCACTGTATAACTCTTCTTCAGCAAAATAGATCCACTTGCCATGCTGATACAAATGTTTTATGGGTTCAACAAGTTTGAGTTTCATCACAAGTACAATCATATACTTTTAAAGAGAAAATACTTTCATATGCTATACAAATTAATGCTACTTCTAGCCTACTTCCATCTATATTTAAAATTTTATTTCCAACCGATTTCAACTTTTGAAAATAAGTAGCTAATAAACGAAAGTAAAAGAATAAAACTGTATGGCATTGGAGGGCTTAGACAAGAGGAGAAGTAGGCAACAGGGGTGTAAGAGATAATGTGAGAAACAGATTCAAATCAGAGTGGAGCATGGATGAGAGTGACCAAGTTACATCAGGGCGAGACACTGGCAAATTGATTGAGATGTCTGGACAATCTCAGTTACTTTCAAATTTGATTTGCTGTTGATTCAGCTCAATCATATTTACATACTGTACTCTTTCGGTCCTGAAACTACACTCACCGGCATAAAAAGTGGAACACTATGAATAACTCAATGTTTGACAGTTACAAACCTGGTATAAATTGAATGCTGTGACTTACGGTAATGTGCCGTGTTTTAATTTGCTAATTTGAGAAGTTTCAGCGCAACAATAATGTTGATCGTAATAATTACAACACCAATGTTAAGGTTTCCCGCCTTCGGACTACAATAGCCACAAACAGCTGTGAATTCTCGTGCCGTGTAATTTTGTGAACATTACGGTTTGTCTACAGCATCGTAATCATACAGTGCAGCAGGTCGGAGGACAGTATGATGGATTTCAACATTTCCAAATTCGTGTTTATGCACTGTAGTGATTGTCTTGATCAATAATGTTTTTCAATGATTGTACTAATTAAGGTAAATGCTACACATTATCAATTGCAGTGGTAGGTTCTTTTACATGCCATAAATCTATGACATGAGCCCGCCGGCAAACTTCCCCTCCGAAGGAAGGCATACAGTCCAACATTGAGTTTAATCTGAAATTCATAGTGTTTCGCTTTCTTTGCCGGCGAGTGCAGAAAGGCCACATTAGTACCAGCAAGTTCTATCACGGTCTAATCAGACGCGGATTCAGGGGGGGTCATGGGGGTCATGACCCCCCCTCCCCAAACGGATACAAATTTTTTTTGCAAACTCAAAAAACGAAAACACAATAACCAGACGAATAAAACTTTATGAAACTTCTTTTTTTTTTTTTTTTCAATACTGAAAATATCTTTATGTTCGACCCTGACTATTATATGTCTAAAAACTGTATCATAATGATGGTCATTGTAACACTATTTTTCATTATGAAACAGTTTCTCCCACCAATCACAGCTCAAGAAACAGTTGTTTGACCAATTAGATAAGGATACCTTCGCGCATGCGCTCAAAATCCAACATGACTATATAAATTATCGAAAGTGCACCGTCCATATGTTTGCGTAAATAAACTGTAAAATGTGACAAGAAATAGCACTGTACCTTAATATCCCCAAACCAATTTCTACACAACGCGTTGTTTTCAAATGACTTTGGTGACATTTTTACTGAATACTGGTGCTCAATCTGCACATATGGCATTGAAGCACACAGAGCGCATGCGTCGGTCGGTCAGAGAGCTTGGAAATGAGATATCCTACCCAGCGCAGCACCTGATCACAAAATTCTAGTGACAATCTCAACAGATATTTAAGAATATTTATGTTAAAACATATAATAAAGTTATAATTATCGTCGAACATAAACAGTCGTATGCAACTCGCCTATAATGGTAATTAAGACACTCGTATGAAAATTATAAAACTTGCATATGCTCGTTTTATAAACATACTCGTGTCTTAATTATAGCCATTATAGACTCATTGCATAATGTACTATTATTGCAATTATTATGTTCTGTTACAACTGTACATGTTTACAACTTCATACCTGTAATATAAAAACGATTATTTATATAACAAAATCAACTCGTCTATTTTGTTTAGCAAACCTTGTGATTACCGAATCGATGTTTATAGTGATGTCACGATGAATGTGCAGCAATGCACGGATAGGAATTTGGGGCTTTTGTCGCACCAAAAAATTTTGCCGACGTCCAAACTGCAAGCTTGGTTGGCAATTTAAGCTATTTTTGGTGCGCTAAACGCATCAAATTTCTATCCATGTAGCTTGCAATAAAATTGGTCTGGTTTTGTAAGTTTGGTTATTTTGTGATTGCGTTTTTAGCGATACCATTTTTCTTAACAATTTAGATTCTCTGACCTGACCCCCCCCCCCCCCAAAGCCAAACTCTAGATCCACGCCTGGGTCTAATTATTCCGGATTTGTTTAATAATTAAGCATACGGCAAAGTAAACAAAATATGTAACATATTACAAACAATACGCATCTTAAAAACAATCAAATGGGCACCTGATAAATTTAAAAATTTTAAATCTAAATTGTTCAGCTACTCTAAAGCCTTGCATAAAGTCTTCCAGCGGTCCCAAGTTACAACACTCGGTAACATATGACGGCGCACGACAGTCATCACTTATCCAGCAACCAGCCCAGGGTTGGTTCGTACCCTGTCAAGGACAACCCACCTGTTACGTGGCAGATCAAAACCTGCTGGTAGGTGTTGAGAGCTGCTTTGTTCCATTCCTGTTGCCACTCTGCTGCAACGTTAAACACTCTCCTAACCAACTCGTGGGCTTTTAACACAGACGGAGAACGTGATTTCAAACAATACAAGAAACTACAATATTCTTTATGGCAAAGGAAGGCATAGTGCAGTTGCTGTTTCAAGAAACAAAGCAAGAGTTACGACAGTCAGACAGAGCCTTAATCCCCTGGCACAAAGCAGGACACAAATGTTTCCTGTAAAACACACAGCGAGGGAAGTCACCATGATACCCCCTTAGACAGTAAATGGTTTCCCGACCCGAGCAGAGCAGTGCTGACCAGGTAGACAAAGAGAAAAATTTCATATGTCTGCAACAGTTTATCAGCCTTTCCTCTACATGCTTCTTAGGGGATCGCTCCATGTTCACTTTTCAACGCGAAAAAAACCCTCAATTTTTTCAGTTTCTTCAACTCTCAATGTTTTATCTCTCGCACTTCACTATATCATCATCATCATAAGGCTTTGTGATGCCCCATCTAACCATCTTCGTTCCGTATTGACAAGGATATGTTAATTTTTTCAATAAATTGGCACCAACTGATGTCAACAATTGAAGTCGATAACAATGGGTATATGACAATGTAAGGAGAAATAAATAAAGCATGAGTATAATTATATACTGAGAATAAAAATGAATAATAATAATAGAAAAAAGATTCGCACAAGTCAGCGACACTAGTGTTTTCCCGCAAAACATTGAGTGGTACCTCTAGCAGCTTCTTCCGCACAATTTAGGGGTATACGAACTTCGTGCACACATTGTACTCGAGACTTTTATATTTTAACACAGATTTTAATGAAGAAGTTAATTTTAAGAATATAATCTTTTTAATTCAGGAAGAATGACCATCACCAAAATGTTAATTTAATCTTGATCACACACTGATTTTCATTAATTTCTTCATCCTATTATTTGTTGCCCTTTTCCTGCTTGGACTACTCGCTATTTTGTGCTGAAGAAGGATTTCACACGAACTTGGGACAATTGTTCACTAATTAAGGAGTTTGCAATTCTTGTGAAACAAGTGTTGTCTCTAGAGGTGGAAAATTGAATTGATCTGTGTCGTAGGAACTCACGTTACCGTTCTACTGTATTTTTGTAGTGGAGCGGCGATCCTGGATTCTAAATTTGCACTTGTTTATTGCTAAATTCAAAAACAATTGCCATGTTTGTCAGGTTTATGAGGTCTCTTCAACTGTTACCAATTCGCACACATTGACGTCACATTACTGTTACCAATATGTGGGATTTGTAATACACCTTGTAATTATGTAAAAAAAAGCATAAATTGGCAAATTGATGGGTCTGGACAAAGATTATTGATGCGAGAGTACTCCCACTGTACGAGACAAATTCGACTTGGATGCGATTCAGGGATGTCACGGGTGTTCTTTGTGATAAGAAGAAGCCTATCCGCCTAAAATCAAAGGTATACCGTACTATGGTGAGACCAGTTGCATTTGGTACCGAGTGTTGACCAGCACCTAGAAGTGCCGAGTACTAACTTCAAAATGCGGATGCTGCATTGATCTCTAGACATTTCTCTGCTCGACCATATCCCCAACACAATGATTCAACATATAGCTGGGGTGGCTCCAATAAATGAGAAAATGCAGGAATGGAGACTGCGTTGGTATGGACACGTTGTCCGTGCACCACAAAGTTCAGTCATCGGCTCAGCCTACCATCTAACGGTAGGCGGCCAGAGACAGCGTGGGAGACCAAAATTGCGGTAGCTGGACACTATTAACGCAGATTTACGATCAAGAAACTTTAACCCACGGAAATCATTAGATCGCAAGAAATGGTGTGCATGATCCAAAAAGCGGACCCCGTTCCTATGGGATGACATCAAGAAGAAGTAATGATCTAAAAAGGGGATGGTGGGAGGGTTATAGACAGCGGAGGAGAAAACATCTATTTCGATCACAGTATTATTTATCATTACAGAAGGCATTTTGGCTAATTTCAGTAGTTTGTAGAAGGATCAGCACTCAACTACAGTTAAAAAAGGATCTATACTACAGTGGCAAAATATAATTTATGTTTCAGAGGACCATAATTGAATAGTTCATTTCAGAAAGGGGTCAAGTGACAAAATATGATGGAATGAGTTATTTTTGGGAACAAGTTCTGTAGGAGTAGACGCATATTTTAGTGTAGAATGGAGTCAAGTTCCAGACTGTTACTACAGTAAGGCATTAAGTTAAAAATTGTGTTTGATGTAGAAAGGGATCATCCGTTGCTGTTCTAATATTTCAACCCTTACGTCTTGTACCCTATGTCTAGTGTTGACATAGGACCTAAAAACAACTACTGTTTCCGCTTCCCATCAATGTGAACAACATAAAAGACCTCACTAACCTCAAACCTTGTTGGGTATGTAAAATACTTCCAGTGTGGTGGGCTGGTAAAACCTCTACATACGTAGACTACTTTAGGCTACCTGTGCTATATCAGCTTCTCCAGCGATAATGCTCTTTTTTAACCTTGATGGAGGTGTTAGTAGGGTCTGTGGCGTCAGGTACCCTGTTATTGTGATCTGGGGGTAGTTATCTGTAGAGTGGGTTAAAGCAGGGTAGGAGGAGGTTGCGCACTTCCGAATTCCGCGTTAGTGGCGGCCTGGAACCGGTTTTTGTGCTGGGATGCTCCTACAGTGAGTGGAACGGGGCAGGTAATTCCCGGGGTTGCAAAAAATAAAATAAAAATCCATGCCGGTCTGATATCAATATCCCCTGGTGAATGGATGGGATATACATGCATGCGTCTGGATATGAGGCGTTTGCACTCATGTATGGATAGGTGTAGGTTGAGGCATAATACTAATATATTTCCCTCTCATGCGGGATGATTTAAATTTAAAAAAAATGGTTAGTATTTATTACTTATGGCCTCATCTCTCATATGGAGATGTGCATTACGCTTAGTTGGTGTTTGCCGACGCACCCCTCTCATTCAGGTGATAGCGGTGGGGCTCAAGGCGTAGCATGCCCTTTCTGTAAACACATGAAGTTTACCAACCCTTATGTATACTTTGTAGTGTAGTGTAGCTGTGCTGGTCGTGTTCATGTGTCTGCGTTGTTTATGTTTGGACGTGAAAAGGTTATGGGAAGGGAGTAGAGTGGGACGCTGTTAGCATGTTCTCTTGTCATCCTCCCTTGGTCCATGTTGGTTTTCTATCCGCGCTTTGGGATAGCGAAGCTTCACGACCTACTCTGGTCCGTTATAGGGCTAAGTCCTAGTCGCCTGGAATGATTTGTTTCGGGACTAGGGTCGCAAAAAGAAGTTGTTAAGGGGAGGTCCCGTGTCCTCAAAGTCCCTATGTTCGCCCCTGATTGGTGAGCGCGTTTGTGTGTGTGTGTGTGACTACGCTCCGCTACACCACGCGGACGCCTGGTCTGCTGTAGGGCCAAGTCCTACTGTGTATATTGTGTATGGGTAGGAAGCGCCCGTGGCCTGCCAACGTCTTTACGAACGTGCTACTCTGGGCCTGCGACAAGTTTTGGTCTGTGACGTCTGCTTGTTGATAAATGCTTTCGCAGTGTTGAAAAATGTATAGTGTTATGATTGTTCTGCATTTGTTTATTCATGGTCACTGCCACTACACAATCGCGTTTTGTCATCGACAGTGTTGCAAAGTGGCTAAGTCTGCAAGTCATCAGTTTGTGTGTGTAACTTCAGGCCGGGATTTTATGTAGGTTAACCACTGTTGCGTGTTTTTCTGCACGTATGCCAGTGTGGTCATTGTGTTAAATTCCTGGCGGCCCGATGTGGTAATCCGCCCTGCTACTATTGCCGTTGTGTGGCCATTATTCCGTAAGACCGTTGTCTTACGAAATTTATATGTCTCTGTCTGGAAAGTCCATTTTCCCTGTCAAGTGTATTTCTGGAATTTTATGCCTGTCATTTGGCCGCAGGAATGTAGTATTATCTGTCTAAGCCGTTATATGGGCCAATTTTGGTGTGATTGGAAGGCCGTCTGCTTGTTTTTCCCTGGCGTGCAATTTTCTCTGGGGTTCGAACCCGTGTTCTATGTAATTCTCTGTGTTATATGTCTGCGTTGTTCATGTTCTGCGGGCATTCTGTCTGTATTTTGTTTGTGTTTCTCGTACCGAAAATACCGTTGTTTAGTTAGTTTTCGGTACGAGGTTTTTGTGTGTGGACATGGGTTCGAAGCCGGTTGTCTGTAAAGATTTGGTGGCCATTTCTGTGCCGCCTACACTATGGCAACTGGGCTGTGTGTTTTTCTATGCGCAACCCCTAGTATACCTTCCTGCGAGGAGTTTGCTTATTTTTGCCCTCTCCTCGTAGTGTAAATTTTGAAGATATAGGGTTCTTGGGTTGGCTATGAATGATTCCGTGCAGTGTGCTTTGGGAACTGTCGTCTGTAAGGCTCGCAGTTTATCACTGAGGTCTGCTTTACTGCTGAGTATGATGGTGTCGGGTTGCAATGTCTTGCGCGCTCGCTTGTTTACTTGTTTCGATAACGCTGTGTATCCGAACATGTGTTCTTAATCAGCCTGCTTTCTGTTAGTGCTCTTCGCATTATAAAAAGGCAAGAGGGGAATTTTGTGGTTTAACGTGACCATTTCTGGAGATCATGTGCCACGGGATTTCCGTTTTACTTGGAATCCAAACCACAGGCCATGGCATTTCACTTCGGAAATCTCATATGCATTGGCCGTCTGCAAAAGAACCTTCCATTGACTACACTTGTGTCCCCGAGTGTTGTGTTATGTATACCTATGTATAAAATATATATATAGTTTATTTGGCCATTTTTCTTTCTTGGGCTAAATGTGTGAAACAAAAAAAAATTATTTATGCCCCGCTCTGCATTAAGAGAGCACATTGAAAGAAAATAATAGTAGGTGGCGTTAGTCTCTAAAAATTATGTCGTGAGCACTATGTTTTTGAAAAAAAATGGTGATTGGGACCTGAGTGTAGTATTTACCAATTTGGTAACGTGAGTACTACCGTAATCTGGTTACGTCTCAGGGGAATCTACCGACACTGTCTAGTACACCTTAGGAAGGCCATTGCCAGACGTAACTGATACCCTTGTATCCACGTCACGAGCAAAGCCAGTGCACTGTGGGAGTCAAACCTGCCTATCAAAGTAATTGTAACTCACCAAAATGACAGTGTCTCATCCCGGTGTGCAATTGGGCTTTTTAGTTGGTTAAAGCACACCTCCCAAAATTTTTTTTTTGAAACTAGTTTGAGATTCTTAATTCTTGCCATGCTTACGGTTTTCGCCCGCAACAAGAGAATCTGTCAAACTGTGGAACCATAACGTAGAACGTCTAGTCATTTCTACTTAGAAAGCCTCACTTAAGCTTTATGCTGTGATTTTATGCCTAAGTTGTGTTCAAAATATCTCTTTCCGGCCTTAAGCCTGATGGGCTTTCACTTGGCTTAGTGATGGCCTAATAGAAAGATGCCATGGTTCCCAAAAAAAAAACACAGAAGGATTTAAAATTACTCACTTCTAATTTGGCCATGTTGCCCTGTATATACATAAAATACGAGAAAGAAAAAAAAATGCGCAGTTTATGTTTACTATGTAATTGTCGGTCTATTTTCTGATATCTCCCGCGTGAAAGAACTTGTGTGGCCATGTATGATGGGGGAAGTGATGTTATTTTATTTCTTTGGCCTTGGTGGAAGTCGTTATCGTCTTTCGAGCTTCAGTGCTCAGAAAGGTGAAGGGTTTTGCCCTGTTACGATATTATAGGCCTCTGAAATCCATTGAGGTGTTTCTTTGCTGTTTTCCGGCGGAATTTCTAGCAAAGTAAGCCTTGCCCTACTTCCACCGTAGCGCGTGTTTCTAGGTCTAAGTGTACCTGTATTTAAGGGCGTTATTGCGCTTGGCGCTATCTTAGCAGATTTTGCGGGAGTGTATGTATGTTTGACTGCGAGGTTTTGTGGGGTGGGTAATAATACCTTTCCTAATCCCCGTGTATTGTATGGTAATGCCTGTTTAATCTGTATGTGCGTGTACCGTGCATCCTGAGGGACTAATGCCGGTGTTCGCCTCCGTTCTGGCAAATTTGCCCTTTGAACTGGCGGTGAGGGCCGCTTAAGTGCCTGTTTTTGTCCTGCCAATGTGGTGTCGTGTAGCCTGTCCGCTTTCTGGCCCGTGGCCACGGCAGACTCCTGCCACTGTGTTAGCCTATCTGTGTGAGTGTATGTAGGCTTTATATGTGGTAGGTCAGGCTCTACGTCGTCAGCCCATGACGAGGTTACCTCCTGTTGTCCCTCTGTCGTATTATGTGTGATTGAAGGTCCTGGCTTCAACTCCCTCTCGTTCATCCGGTCCGAGGGGATTGTTCTAGGCTCTTCCCCTCGGCTTGGCAAAATTGCCTTCCGATCCGGAGCTGGAGGACGTGTGTCTGTGTAGGATGTATTCTTTAGTATGTTGGAGCCTAACCTGGCCGTCTCCTGGACTGTGGCCACGGCGAACTCCTGCCACTGCGTGGCAGTACTTGTCGAGAGGGACATCCTCGCAAATTGTCGAGTCAGCGTATCCACGCTTATGTCCTCTCTCGGGTGGGCTGATGGCCCTACCATGAACTCAAAAATGGCCTTGTTGGTTTGGAGTTCACGGTATTCGTCCCAAATTTGGGTGTACTGCCTATTGAGGCATATGGCCTGTTTGCAAGTGCTTATGTGCGCATCTTAATCGCGCTGTCCTACCCTCTGACGGAGTGTATGGCTGTTTGCCCTGTATTGTCCCGATTTTCTGTTTTGAGTGTCCGTATTTGTGTTTGCCTGATCTGTATGTGCCTTTGGCATCTAGCCAATAATGCTACTAATATTGGCATACCCCTATTACCTTCATGGCTTGCAATCTCTTCATGAGGTGCCATTCTGCCTGAAGTGTATGGGCCTAAAGTAACAATAGAGAGAAAAAAAAAAATCTGTGCGTGTTTGCCAGTGTATTCCTATATCTCTCTGGTTCTGTATGGGGCTAGGGGGTTGGTTTGTTAAGAATTTCCCCTGTGTAGCTAGTTTGGAGCACTCAAAAAAAAAAAAAATGGTGCTTTTTGTCTGGGGGAAAAATTTTCTCACTATTTGCTTGGCTTTTTGCGGTTCAGAGGGGGTCGTTTTGACTACGAGGGCTCGTTGGTTGAGTCCTGTTACTGCGCGTAGTACCCCGCCTCCACCATCTGTTTTAGATCCCTTATTTAGGGGTGGTAGGACCTAAAACGGAAGAGTTACTGTATTGATTTTGAATGGAGTGTCTAAAAGGGGGTAGCTGCCTTTGGAGGGGCAAGCTGACCAGTGTGGAGTGTTGTTTAGCGTTAGGAACTAGGGGGCGCTCCTATAAAGACTGTAAATGTGGTTTAAGGGATGTAGCCTTAGCACGCGGGTCGATGTACTAGTCGCCCAGCCGGCTACTTATTATATAATCACCTTGCTAGTGTCAGCGGTTCGGCACGCGCTTCACTTGAGCACGCGAGCCGCTGTGAGGAATACAAGGACGTCTGAGTTGGCGTTATTACTACGGTGTGTCACGTCTGACTGTGACGGGAGTAAGGAAGGACGTTGGGACGTGAAGAAGAGTGTAGATCAGTAATGCAAGTGTAAGAGACTGACCAAGTGTTTATTGGTCAGCAATGAGTAACTGTTAGTCCCTTTTAAGGGATCTTGTGATGTTATAATGTGAGTACAAACTGTGGGTGTTAGGTTACAAAAGTAGGATTCTGAACACTGACTGACTGACTCACCTCGGTTGACACTGTCGTTAGCCTCCGGCTGTCTCGTCGAAGCACTGATGATGGAGAGATCCTCGTGACCCACTTAAGGCACCTTTTATACCTTTAGCCTCTGTTCTGTCAGCGCGTTGTGGCATAGTTGAACCAGTTTGTAGTATGTCGCTGTGTGTCATAATTACGCAAGGGTTGAGCTGCTTTATGGAGTAGCCAGCTGCCCTTATAGTATTGATGGATATTGGGTAGGCTTTTAAAGGGTTGCCTTTTATGAGATTTAGACAGATGATGGGGGGGATGATCTCTAAGGGGTGCATACCCCTTGGGTATTGTACAAGCCTCTTCCTCCATTTGGTCGCGTCCTCGCGACCGGGAAGGGCACTTGGGGTTGGGATGTTGTCGTAGTAGTTTTTGAATCCCCCTCGTCTCTTCTGGTGGTGGCGTCGTAAGCGTCGTCGTATGGAACGGGTGTCGTCGTGCAGAAGTGTAGGTGTGCGGTCAGCCCGTGTTCAGAGGGGAGGGTTATGGGGTGTACATAGATATATATGTATATAAATTTTACATTGCATGGTGAAATGTGCATTAACATTGTTGAATAAAGAAAATAATTGCTATTGAGGCACAATCGCCATTGCCGTTGTCGGCATAAAAAAGAAAAAAAACATGGTTATACATGGTTACATAGTTGTGCAGGGAGGAAAAACCCAGGGCCGAACGGATGATTGCGTCGTCCGCCCTATCTTGGGGAAAAAGTGCTCCCTGCAATAAAGAAGATAGGAGAGAATAGAAAAAAAATGGGTGTTCCAGGGTATAATTTAAAGGAAATATTTAAAATGTATTTATTGGTGTGGGATAAAACGGAACACCCTGACAAATGGGGAAGTTAGAAGAGAGAAAAATGAAAGAAAACAATTCACAGACATTGGTTACGTGTTACCTTAGCAAACGAAACAAAACAAAACAAAAATATAGACATCGTGTACACGTGAACTTGATAAACAGACAAAAATATATATAGTGTTTAATGTATTATGTTGCGATGCTGACATTTAGGAATTTCCATTGGAATAATTGCCCGTGGGCGCATGAATATGTATGTAGTTTACTCTTTAAAATTATGAACTACAATGACCTTATGTCTACTTAAGCGCGCTAAACCCTTATAATTCTAGTTTTTGTTTGGATCCTCGCGTGCACGCTACCTGTTTGTACGTACGCTTGCCGTATCACGGCTGATCCTATACGGCCACCTCTTGGCACGGTTGAGTGGTCGTACCGCTGGCAGTGTATTCTTAATACCCAGTCTGTGAAGCATCCTCTGTGGGTGAATGCTTGCACACTTGGCCATGAGGGTCGCCGCCACATGCCGGTTGCGCCCTCATCGCCGTAAGCTGCGTCGCATTTTGACGCTTCAAGTGTTTTTGTTTTATGCAGATCTGCCAGCAAGCCTGATGCCCCACAGGCATCATTCCTGCTGTGCAGATTATTGACGTGTAGCTGTAAAATAAAAAAAAAATGTAGTGAGTGTGTAAGTGAGAATGAATGTTAAATGGAGGTTAGTATGCACAGGTATAATACTACAATAAGGGGGCATTAAATAGCATGTTGCTGCTATCTGGCAGCAAAATCATAATTACACGTGTCATATTCTAGGTGACAATGCCTGCAAAAAAAAATGGAGAGGTTAACAAAACATTGAAATTCCCTATTCCATATGCCGCTTCCTGTGGCAGCGTTGCCACAGTCTGAAGCCCCTTTTTACCTGTGAAAAGAATGGCATGGTTATTATTACTCGATATATGGCCGGGCTTACCCTATATGGTGCCGTGACGTCATTTCCTAATGTGTTGTAGTATTGGGCTTACCCTGGCAACGAATTTGGGCCGCCAGGCGCCGAAATTTTACCTCAATATATGTATTAAAAAAAATTGTCTTAAATGTAAGACTATGCTACATTATAATAACTTATCATGAGTTATCGGACTTACCCTGATGACGGATTTGTGGGTCATCAGGCGCCGAACGGCGTTCTCTTATACTACTTATTCTACTTATGGTATATATAAAAAAAAACTACATCTAAGCCGAGAGGGTTGCCTTAATCTATTGCCGAAAGATGCTGTGCTGAATTGCAACAGTGTTCATTAAATTTGCTTAATCCTAGGTTGCGTGTCAAATGCAACCGTCTATAACTAAATTTGGCCTAGGACGATCGCCTGGGGCAATTAAATCCCCAGATCACCACCCGCACGAGCCCCAGAAACACCGGTTGTCTCTAGGGTCGCTAGATTCCGTCCCCTTAAGTCTAGTGTCGACGTCTATTACTAGGATTAATCTATCCGCGGGCGGCTTACGGTGCCACTAAGCTAACCGTTCCGCCCGCTGTAACTTCCTTGTCGTGCCCGTTTTGCCGTTCCGATTAGTCGTAGGTGAGCCGCCCACTTGGCTCCTGTGAGGGGCGCGCAATGCCCCATCTCTTAATGCCCTCTGACTGCCCGATGCGTCGTCATTTATGTGGGCATTGGATAGTGTGGTCCAATGGCATAATATCCTCCGGGAAGAAAGCGTCCGGGGAGTCCTCTTTGCCTGTGTCGGCCGCAATATTTGTATTCATATGTCCTCCGGGAAGTGAGCGTCCGGGGAGTCCTCTTCGCCTTAATCGGCATTGCTGGGTTGGCCCACTGAACCCTTTTGAGTGCCCGCTATGCTACTCATTTAAGAACTCTGGCGACCCGTTGTCGTCCATTTACGTGGGCGCAGGACCGAATGAGCGCGTACATTCCATATATATATATATTCATATTTCATTCTGCATTATTGATTACCGTCGTGGTCTTCACCTTCACCTCGCGGGGTAAGGACTTGTCGGATCTAGGATTGGTCCTGCTGAACCCTTGGATCCTGCTTCACTCCTGACGAATAGGAGTCTGACTCCCCGCCATGGAAGTCCTACTTACGTAAATTTAACTAACAGTCTAGTCATAATATGGTCGTCTCTAGGGATAGCTCCCGAGGCCGGCGCGGAGTGAGCTATTTCTCCCGCCATTCTCAGAAAGTCTCCCTGCAGGTTTTGGCTTCGACGACCGTGGCTCAAAGTGGGTTTAGCATCCCTTCCTCCCAGGGGCGGTTTATGCGCACCTAGGATTCCAGAGCTTGCCCGACCAGGCCGCGAATGCTTTGACCTTACGTGGTTCGTCTATTTGGTCTAGTCGTCAGTAATTTGATGAGCCAACTGGGGTAAGGGTCCACATCGCCTTCCCCAGCTCTGCTCCTAGTGTTGTGCTTTTGACCTTTGGCTAACGCCGGTATCATCAGCCAGGGTGTTTCAGATTCCCTTTTTTTTTTTTTTTTTTAAATATAGGTGTAACCTGTGTAAAAAGTGTCAAATGTAAAATACTTCCAGTGTGGTGGGCTGGTAAAACCTCTACATACGTAGACTACTTTAGGCTACCTGTGCTATATCAGCTTCTCCAGCGATAATGCTCTTTTTTAACCTTGATGGAGGTGTTAGTAGGGTCTGTGGCGTCAGGTACCCTGTTATTGTGATCTGGGGGTAGTTATCTGTAGAGTGGGTTAAAGCAGGGTAGGAGGAGGTTGCGCACTTCCGAATTCCGCGTTAGTGGCGGCCTGGAACCGGTTTTTGTGCTGGGATGCTCCTACAGTGAGTGGAACGGGGCAGGTAATTCCCGGGGTTGCAAAAAATAAAATAAAAATCCATGCCGGTCTGATATCAATATCCCCTGGTGAATGGATGGGATATACATGCATGCGTCTGGATATGAGGCGTTTGCACTCATGTATGGATAGGTGTAGGTTGAGGCATAATACTAATATATTTCCCTCTCATGCGGGATGATTTAAATTTAAAAAAAATGGTTAGTATTTATTACTTATGGCCTCATCTCTCATATGGAGATGTGCATTACGCTTAGTTGGTGTTTGCCGACGCACCCCTCTCATTCAGGTGATAGCGGTGGGGCTCAAGGCGTAGCATGCCCTTTCTGTAAACACATGAAGTTTACCAACCCTTATGTATACTTTGTAGTGTAGTGTAGCTGTGCTGGTCGTGTTCATGTGTCTGCGTTGTTTATGTTTGGACGTGAAAAGGTTATGGGAAGGGAGTAGAGTGGGACGCTGTTAGCATGTTCTCTTGTCATCCTCCCTTGGTCCATGTTGGTTTTCTATCCGCGCTTTGGGATAGCGAAGCTTCACGACCTACTCTGGTCCGTTATAGGGCTAAGTCCTAGTCGCCTGGAATGATTTGTTTCGGGACTAGGGTCGCAAAAAGAAGTTGTTAAGGGGAGGTCCCGTGTCCTCAAAGTCCCTATGTTCGCCCCTGATTGGTGAGCGCGTTTGTGTGTGTGTGTGTGACTACGCTCTGCTACACCACGCGGACGCCTGGTCTGCTGTAGGGCCAAGTCCTACTGTGTATATTGTGTATGGGTAGGAAGCGCCCGTGGCCTGCCAACGTCTTTACGAACGTGCTACTCTGGGCCTGCGACAAGTTTTGGTCTGTGACGTCTGCTTGTTGATAAATGCTTTCGCAGTGTTGAAAAATGTATAGTGTTATGATTGTTCTGCATTTGTTTATTCATGGTCACTGCCACTACACAATCGCGTTTTGTCATCGACAGTGTTGCAAAGTGGCTAAGTCTGCAAGTCATCAGTTTGTGTGTGTAACTTCAGGCCGGGATTTTATGTAGGTTAACCACTGTTGCGTGTTTTTCTGCACGTATGCCAGTGTGGTCATTGTGTTAAATTCCTGGCGGCCCGATGTGGTAATCCGCCCTGCTACTATTGCCGTTGTGTGGCCATTATTCCGTAAGACCGTTGTCTTACGAAATTTATATGTCTCTGTCTGGAAAGTCCATTTTCCCTGTCAAGTGTATTTCTGGAATTTTATGCCTGTCATTTGGCCGCAGGAATGTAGTATTATCTGTCTAAGCCGTTATATGGGCCAATTTTGGTGTGATTGGAAGGCCGTCTGCTTGTTTTTCCCTGGCGTGCAATTTTCTCTGGGGTTCGAACCCGTGTTCTATGTAATTCTCTGTGTTATATGTCTGCGTTGTTCATGTTCTGCGGGCATTCTGTCTGTATTTTGTTTGTGTTTCTCGTATCGAAAATACCGTTGTTTAGTTAGTTTTCGGTACGAGGTTTTTGTGTGTGGACATGGGTTCGAAGCCGGTTGTCTGTAAAGATTTGGTGGCCATTTCTGTGCCGCCTACACTATGGCAACTGGGCTGTGTGTTTTTCTATGCGCAACCCCTAGTATACCTTCCTGCGAGGAGTTTGCTTATTTTTGCCCTCTCCTCGTAGTGTAAATTTTGAAGATATAGGGTTCTTGGGTTGGCTATGAATGATTCCGTGCAGTGTGCTTTGGGAACTGTCGTCTGTAAGGCTCGCAGTTTATCACTGAGGTCTGCTTTACTGCTGAGTATGATGGTGTCGGGTTGCAATGTCTTGCGCGCTCGCTTGTTTACTTGTTTCGATAACGCTGTGTATCCGAACATGTGTTCTTAATCAGCCTGCTTTCTGTTAGTGCTCTTCGCATTATAAAAAGGCAAGAGGGGAATTTTGTGGTTTAACGTGACCATTTCTGGAGATCATGTGCCACGGGATTTCCGTTTTACTTGGAATCCAAACCACAGGCCATGGCATTTCACTTCGGAAATCTCATATGCATTGGCCGTCTGCAAAAGAACCTTCCATTGACTACACTTGTGTCCCCGAGTGTTGTGTTATGTATACCTATGTATAAAATATATATATAGTTTATTTGGCCATTTTTCTTTCTTGGGCTAAATGTGTGAAACAAAAAAAAATTATTTATGCCCCGCTCTGCATTAAGAGAGCACATTGAAAGAAAATAATAGTAGGTGGCGTTAGTCTCTAAAAATTATGTCGTGAGCACTATGTTTTTGAAAAAAAATGGTGATTGGGACCTGAGTGTAGTATTTACCAATTTGGTAACGTGAGTACTACCGTAATCTGGTTACGTCTCAGGGGAATCTACCGACACTGTCTAGTACACCTTAGGAAGGCCATTGCCAGACGTAACTGATACCCTTGTATCCACGTCACGAGCAAAGCCAGTGCACTGTGGGAGTCAAACCTGCCTATCAAAGTAATTGTAACTCACCAAAATGACAGTGTCTCATCCCGGTGTGCAATTGGGCTTTTTAGTTGGTTAAAGCACACCTCCCAAAATTTTTTTTTTGAAACTAGTTTGAGATTCTTAATTCTTGCCATGCTTACGGTTTTCGCCCGCAACAAGAGAATCTGTCAAACTGTGGAACCATAACGTAGAACGTCTAGTCATTTCTACTTAGAAAGCCTCACTTAAGCTTTATGCTGTGATTTTATGCCTAAGTTGTGTTCAAAATATCTCTTTCCGGCCTTAAGCCTGATGGGCTTTCACTTGGCTTAGTGATGGCCTAATAGAAAGATGCCATGGTTCCCAAAAAAAAAACACAGAAGGATTTAAAATTACTCACTTCTAATTTGGCCATGTTGCCCTGTATATACATAAAATACGAGAAAGAAAAAAAAATGCGCAGTTTATGTTTACTATGTAATTGTCGGTCTATTTTCTGATATCTCCCGCGTGAAAGAACTTGTGTGGCCATGTATGATGGGGGAAGTGATGTTATTTTATTTCTTTGGCCTTGGTGGAAGTCGTTATCGTCTTTCGAGCTTCAGTGCTCAGAAAGGTGAAGGGTTTTGCCCTGTTACGATATTATAGGCCTCTGAAATCCATTGAGGTGTTTCTTTGCTGTTTTCCGGCGGAATTTCTAGCAAAGTAAGCCTTGCCCTACTTCCACCGTAGCGCGTGTTTCTAGGTCTAAGTGTACCTGTATTTAAGGGCGTTATTGCGCTTGGCGCTATCTTAGCAGATTTTGCGGGAGTGTATGTATGTTTGACTGCGAGGTTTTGTGGGGTGGGTAATAATACCTTTCCTAATCCCCGTGTATTGTATGGTAATGCCTGTTTAATCTGTATGTGCGTGTACCGTGCATCCTGAGGGACTAATGCCGGTGTTCGCCTCCGTTCTGGCAAATTTGCCCTTTGAACTGGCGGTGAGGGCCGCTTAAGTGCCTGTTTTTGTCCTGCCAATGTGGTGTCGTGTAGCCTGTCCGCTTTCTGGCCCGTGGCCACGGCAGACTCCTGCCACTGTGTTAGCCTATCTGTGTGAGTGTATGTAGGCTTTATATGTGGTAGGTCAGGCTCTACGTCGTCAGCCCATGACGAGGTTACCTCCTGTTGTCCCTCTGTCGTATTATGTGTGATTGAAGGTCCTGGCTTCAACTCCCTCTCGTTCATCCGGTCCGAGGGGATTGTTCTAGGCTCTTCCCCTCGGCTTGGCAAAATTGCCTTCCGATCCGGAGCTGGAGGACGTGTGTCTGTGTAGGATGTATTCTTTAGTATGTTGGAGCCTAACCTGGCCGTCTCCTGGACTGTGGCCACGGCGAACTCCTGCCACTGCGTGGCAGTACTTGTCGAGAGGGACATCCTCGCAAATTGTCGAGTCAGCGTATCCACGCTTATGTCCTCTCTCGGGTGGGCTGATGGCCCTACCATGAACTCAAAAATGGCCTTGTTGGTTTGGAGTTCACGGTATTCGTCCCAAATTTGGGTGTACTGCCTATTGAGGCATATGGCCTGTTTGCAAGTGCTTATGTGCGCATCTTAATCGCGCTGTCCTACCCTCTGACGGAGTGTATGGCTGTTTGCCCTGTATTGTCCCGATTTTCTGTTTTGAGTGTCCGTATTTGTGTTTGCCTGATCTGTATGTGCCTTTGGCATCTAGCCAATAATGCTACTAATATTGGCATACCCCTATTACCTTCATGGCTTGCAATCTCTTCATGAGGTGCCATTCTGCCTGAAGTGTATGGGCCTAAAGTAACAATAGAGAGAAAAAAAAAAATCTGTGCGTGTTTGCCAGTGTATTCCTATATCTCTCTGGTTCTGTATGGGGCTAGGGGGTTGGTTTGTTAAGAATTTCCCCTGTGTAGCTAGTTTGGAGCACTCAAAAAAAAAAAAAATGGTGCTTTTTGTCTGGGGGAAAAATTTTCTCACTATTTGCTTGGCTTTTTGCGGTTCAGAGGGGGTCGTTTTGACTACGAGGGCTCGTTGGTTGAGTCCTGTTACTGCGCGTAGTACCCCGCCTCCACCATCTGTTTTAGATCCCTTATTTAGGGGTGGTAGGACCTAAAACGGAAGAGTTACTGTATTGATTTTGAATGGAGTGTCTAAAAGGGGGTAGCTGCCTTTGGAGGGGCAAGCTGACCAGTGTGGAGTGTTGTTTAGCGTTAGGAACTAGGGGGCGCTCCTATAAAGACTGTAAATGTGGTTTAAGGGATGTAGCCTTAGCACGCGGGTCGATGTACTAGTCGCCCAGCCGGCTACTTATTATATAATCACCTTGCTAGTGTCAGCGGTTCGGCACGCGCTTCACTTGAGCACGCGAGCCGCTGTGAGGAATACAAGGACGTCTGAGTTGGCGTTATTACTACGGTGTGTCACGTCTGACTGTGACGGGAGTAAGGAAGGACGTTGGGACGTGAAGAAGAGTGTAGATCAGTAATGCAAGTGTAAGAGACTGACCAAGTGTTTATTGGTCAGCAATGAGTAACTGTTAGTCCCTTTTAAGGGATCTTGTGATGTTATAATGTGAGTACAAACTGTGGGTGTTAGGTTACAAAAGTAGGATTCTGAACACTGACTGACTGACTCACCTCGGTTGACACTGTCGTTAGCCTCCGGCTGTCTCGTCGAAGCACTGATGATGGAGAGATCCTCGTGACCCACTTAAGGCACCTTTTATACCTTTAGCCTCTGTTCTGTCAGCGCGTTGTGGCATAGTTGAACCAGTTTGTAGTATGTCGCTGTGTGTCATAATTACGCAAGGGTTGAGCTGCTTTATGGAGTAGCCAGCTGCCCTTATAGTATTGATGGATATTGGGTAGGCTTTTAAAGGGTTGCCTTTTATGAGATTTAGACAGATGATGGGGGGGATGATCTCTAAGGGGTGCATACCCCTTGGGTATTGTACAATATGCAGAGTTCTCATATGCTACCACATGTACTGTAGGTAGTTTGTGGTTTTCAGCATTTAAAAATTGAAATGTTTGCATTTCAGGTTCCAAATTTTTTTTTATAGCATCTATACTTTTCAGATACAATTAGTAAAATTTTGCAATTTGGTCATTGGCAAGGAAAGAAATCCCATTGGAAAATTCCAAACCCAGTCCGCTCAAAAGAAAGCTAATTTTAGCTAATAATGAGTAAACATTTCATTGTTGTAGAAGAAGTTTCCTCATGTTACAGCAAAAGGGTATAAGTCAAGTAATACCAAAATTGAGATCATGCAATTGTTTGGTAGGGAATTGTCATAACCTTGTTGGTGCAACAGGTTTTAAGGGTTTATATCGATTCTGAATACTCAGAATGGACTTAAATTTTGCGTGCACTAATTTATGACAATTCCCTAACAATCGCATGATCTCAGTTTAGGTACTTTTTGACTCATACCCTTTTGTCGTAACAAGAGTGATTTAGCCTACGTAGAAAACCAATATAACAGTTATCAGAAAACTAATATTTTTGAGTTTTATCACTAAATACAGTGAAAATTGACTCGTGGGGATCATAGAACATGGAAGAGTTTTGTACAAATCTGACATGATATAAACCACAAAGATGGCCGGTGTACTAGATGGTAAAGGAATGCAATGCAGAGCATCCATTTGTGTTGCTCCAAACCTGTTATATACTTCTACCCTCTCCAGGGATGTTCCAAATCAATTTAGGGATGAAATATCATTACAGATGTTATCAATGAAATCAGATTAGTAATGCACGTTCACAAAGTTCCCTTGTGAGTCAGCTCAGTTTGTTTATTCCCTGATGTTTAGGAAGTTAAAGAAATTCCAATACATTTCCCAAATTCCCCAGTTTTCAAGTTGGCTGGACACCCTGTAAGTAAAACACAGTATTGGTAGAAAGAAAAACAGAAACAAAAAGTTATCACATCACCAATAACACCCTGAGTCAAAGATTCAGGACACAGATTTGGTAGCACTGGGTAGGAACCTCACAAAATCCATGAGGTATGCTAGGTAGGGCCCCAAGTGCAGCAGAACCCAATGAGTAGCAACTTCCATAGCATCCATACACTTGCAGTGCACTGAATGCTATCACTAGGCACCACGCATACCCAAAGCCACATCTAGCAAGTGGCATTTGACAAATGAGTCGTCTAGTATCAAAACCGGCCAACACGACGAGGACCGTTCAGGGAGACCATCTGTCATTACACACCAACTGCTGAGCTCAGTAGACGAATGTGTGAGGAACGATCGGCGCGTCACAATTGATGAACTCTGTGAACATTTTCCTAATGTGTCTCGAACAATTGTTTATGAAATTGTCAAAGACCATCTGCATTATTCAAAAATCTGTGCAAGGCGGGTGCCTCGCATGCTTACAGATGAGCACAAAACCAAGCGTATGGCTGCAGCACTGACGTTTCCGGGACATTATTCCGATGAAGGAGACTCTTTCCTGACTCCCATCGTTACTGGGGACGAAAAATGGGTTTGTTATGCATCACCTGAGAGTAAACGACAGTCAATGGAGTGGCATCACGCTCATTCACCAACCAAACCCAAAAAATTCAAGACAGTTCTGTCCACCAGGAAACTCAGGGCAACCATTTTCTGGGATCGACGAGGCGTACTGCTCATTGATTTTATGGCCCGTGGAGACACAATTAATGCTAATGCGAATTCTTCTTCTTCTTCTTAGCATTTGTCCCGCCTGGTAGCAGGGTCTGCTGTGAGGATTCGTTGTCTCCATTTCTTTCGGTCTCGAGCCATATCTGGGTGTAGATGTGCAGTCTTCAGGTCATTATGGATAGTATCAACCCACCTCTGCCTTGGTCCTCTTTCCGTGACTTACAGGTTATATGCTGACGTAGCTATTGTGTCTTCTTCTGAACGCAGCACATGGCCAAACCAGCTTAAACGGCCTTCCCATATTTTCTGATGGATCGGAGCCACTCCGAAACGTTTCTGTATATCAACATTGGTAACCTGATCCATTCTAGTGACGCCGCCTGTCCATCTAAGCATCCTTGCCTCCATGACGCTTAGCCGACATTCCACCTCTTTTGTAGTGGGCCAACACTCTGTAACATAGAGTTCGACCGGACGGATAACAGTGCAGTAGATCTTTGATTTAAGGTGGTCTTTCATCCGACGGTCACAGGTGACACCTGTCGTCGTACCCCATTTCAATCAAGACGCCTGCGTCCTTGCGTTGACCTCGTCAATGATTCTTCCATTGTCAGAGACAGTAGATCCAAGATATTTGAATTTTGTTACATGAGGGAGATCTTCTCCTTCAATGCTGATGGTCCCAACTTCTTGGGGATCTAAAGTCATATACTCAGTCTTCCTTTTATTGAGTCGCAGGCTATATTCAGCTAATCGGTCACTCCACATTTGTGTTTGGTGCTGGAGTTCAAGTTTGCTGTTTGCAGCTAACATGACATCATCAGCATACAGAAGCGTCCATGGGATTGGCTTGTGCAGGTCTGATGTGACAGTATCCATGACAAGAATGAACAGCAGAGGCGACAAGGCAGAGCCCTGGTGGACCCCTACCATGATGTTGAAATCATTGGTTGCTCCTGCAGCAGCTTGAACATAACTCGTCGGTTCTTTGTAGAGAAGCTGCACCCACTTAACCAGATATTCTGGAATTCCGAGCTCTCGGAGTGCCAACCAGATTACATCATGAGGCAACCGATTGAAGGCCTTCTCCAGGTCTGAAAAGCGAGATGCAGTGGCTTATTCTTTTCACGATGCTTGCTGACCAGCTTCCGTGCTGCGTAGATTGCATCCGTTGTACCGCAGTTTTTCACAAACCCAGCTTGGTTCTTTGTGAGTTTTGCTATCTTGTGAATCCTTTTGTCGAGAATGCGTTAGAAGATCTTCATCGCGTATTGTGAAACATTTAAGATATTACGGCGGGTAATACAAAATCAACGGCGAGGTCTATTGTCTACAGGCATCGATCTCCTTCATGGCAATGCCAGGCCCCATGCAGCTGCGATAACACAACTTTTGCAGCAATTCAAGTGGGAAACCTTCGACCATCCACTGTATAGCCCGGACTTGACCCCTTCGGATTTCCATCTCTTTACGAAGCTTAAAGACTTTGTGGCGGGAAAAAGATTCGACAGCGATGAAGAACTTTTACGAGGCATGACTACGTATCTCAATATGCTGGCGGCGGAGGACTATGACGTTGGAATACAAAAACTCGTCACACGTTATGACAAATGCCTCAATTTGCTTGGTGATTATGTGGAGACGTAGTGTCAAGTATGCTCTTTCCTTTGTTAATATTTACTCCTGTGTCTTTATTGCACCAACGGGTACCACTTTCCGGATGACCCACGTAGATTCACTAACATCAGCAGCAATATGGAAATCATACATTTCGCGAATAAGGGGACTACTATGAATATTCTAGAAGACATTGAAATAAATTCCGCTCAAAAGACATCCCCCCTTACGAATCTCAATGAACTTAATTTTGAAGTTAATGTCCTATCGAATTACATAATCAACAACAAACCACCTTGGGTCCTCTCCCTACAGGTTCAGCCTCTTCTCCCACTTCCACTCCTCCTCGTGCTTCCCAGCAAGCAGGCTTGCCGTCTCACGCAAGGACACTCAGTAGTGCTTCGCTCCAGCTCTGTTGACACCTTGCCTACACATGCATGTCAGCATTTTGGGCTCTTTAATATGTCTTTATTTATCGGTTCCCCCGTCTCAAAACTTGGATTTCCTTTTTTCAGTCTTAAATTGGGACCTTTCCTGGTTATATCTTGCCATTGATATGATGCCTACCTCTAACCAGGCTAAGTATAGACAAATTTCCAAGTTTCGCTCCCACTCCAGTTAAAAGTCTACAACAAAAGTGTTCGTCCAGATCGACTAAAGAATACGGTATGTTTTAACAACTAAAATAAGTGAACATTGTGGTGTTTGAAGCCATATTTTCAGTGTTGCCTTAGTAAACAAGAGTTTAGTGCTTTTCAGTCGGTCAACACGAATGTACCCAAAAGAGATGGGTTATGCCCTAATCCTGAAATAAATTACATGAGATTAATAAAATCTCATGTAATTTATTTCAGGATTTCAGGATTAGGGCATAACCCATCTCTTTTGGGTACATTCGTGTTGACCGACTGAAAAGCACTAAACTCTTGTTAAAATAAGTGATTTGTGCAACAGAACATCTTCAAGAATATAATATTGGACTGATCACAAACTGAGTATGAGGCCTTATTTGACTCGGTCCCATAACCAATTGGTTCTTCATGTGTTTTTATAGGTTTTATCTGAACTTTTAAACTGCATGATATGTTCCTTTTATGTATGTTTTAATCATAACAATACCATCTTCATTTTCTTCATGTTAACAAATGTTTTAGTGCTGGCCGCTGTTATTTGGCTGATGAAGACACCAATAAATGTTAAAGGTGTCGAAACATGTACCAAGGATGACAAGTAAATAACTTGTTCAACTAATAAACAGTATTGACTGGGCGTACATAAGTAATTCTCATGAGCAAGTCAGGTCGAGCCCATTCCTTGAATGTGGAAAGCACGGGAATAATAAAACAACTGGGCGCTGTTCACAGTGTACGCAATTCGTGCAAGTCAGTTATGCATCATTCAGAGAGATATTACATGTAGTTGAATGACGTATTTGTCGGGACTATGCACATACAGAAATTACATACATACCAGTTTCAACTGTGTGTATATATATATATATATACATATATTAATTAATTTATACAAAAATAAAACATAATTTAAAACTAACAAAATATGAAAGAAAGAAAGAAAGACATTAACCATCATGAAGAAGGTGTTGACTGATATTAATCTCCAATTATAAAAGCCACCTTGTCAAACACTAGAAAGTAGTTCAATAAATAAATTAACACGTACAAGTTGCGTTAATATCAATGATAACTTCACCAGCGTGAAAACATCTTAGAAACTATCTTAAGAAAGACCAAAAAGAAAATGGATACCCTTACAAAAAGTCATTAATTTAAATAAATACAAGGTCACAAGAAAGAATAAATGATGAGTGAAATACTTGGACATTGACATTCCACCAGTAATGAAATGATAAGTTGAGAACAGAGCATCAAAAGTGGAACATGCATGTCAATGTCCAAGTATTCCACTCATCCTATAATTGTTTATTAATTCTTTCTTGTGACCATTCATTTATTTAAATTAATGACTGTTTGTAGGGATATCCATTTTCTCTTTGTTTTTTGTTAAGATAGTTTCCAAGATTTTGTCACACTGACGAAGTTATCATTGATATAATGAAACAGGTAAGTGTTAATTTTTAATTATTAAACTATGTTCTAGTGTTTGACAAGGCGGATTTTCTGATTTGAGATTAGAAAGAAAGATGCCTTTATGAGTGCCAAGGCAAATGCTTGTTTGGAATTGAGGGGGTGAGATCAAGGAAAAAGGGGATGGAGTACAAATGTATGTGTTCCAGACAGACTTGCTAGTGCTTGTAGCTGCCCAAGATGATGATGATGACCATCAATTAAGTGGGAAGAGCAAACAACAACAACCAGAACATCACTCATCATCCTCAACAACAAGAGCATAATCAAGCAAGACAAACCTTTAAACTCGTCCAAATTATCCGAGAGTTTCTTGAGAGTTAGATCACGGTCTCCCACCAGAGAAATCAACTGTTGATTATGCTGATGTTTAGCCGCACTCTCATCTTCCAAACTCTTCACTTCAGTCTCGAATCTTGCCAAGGATTCTTCCTGCTGTTTACATTCCTAAAAATCGATGCAGAACAAGAGCTCAAGAACACAGCAATATACTTCAAATGGTGGTACACACCATCATGTGCACCTCAGGGTGTCCAGACATTTTTCAAATATTCCCACATAACACAAAGAATTTCCAATCAAAACACAGATCTTGGGATTGTTATTGAGGGGCAGATGACCTCATCTACCCTTTAAAACAACAACGACCTGTCATTGTTTGAAAGTACACTGATCTGAGCTGCTTTATCAGACAAGTGTATAAGTGGGAACAAAGTGCAAACTTGTTCCATGTTTCACGGACAAAGACTGTACACATATTTTATTTGTAAAAGTTATACAGCACAGCTGTAATTATCGAAAATATTAATTATGAAGTGTTACCATTCCAGACAAACACAAGTAGCTAAAGGGGTGACGTGAATCGTCGTTATCGATTCATTAAGTCACCAGACCAGACAAACCCAAGTAGTGAAAGAGGTGACGGGACAGTCTCCTTCCCAGACAAACCTAAGTAGCAAGTGACGTGAATTTATCGTTATTAATTAAGTCACCTTACCAGACAAAGCCAAGTACCAAAGAGGTGACGTGTATTAGTCGCAGGAGCACAAATTATTCAGACATTCACAAAGAGAGAATTTGTCCCGGAAAACAAAAAAGAGAAGAAGAGCGCTTTGATGCCTGTTATAAGCAAACTGACCTGTAGGTTCTAACCCTTAAAACAATCAAGTGACAGCATCAGTCATTGAACTCAGGTCTCCAGTTTCTCAATAACTGGCACGCTAACCATTACACCACTATCAGCAGCCAGGTGGAGAATCCCACTAAATTAATACACAAGTTGATAAAGCCTGGATGAGCATAAATCTCCGAGGAAACTCTGCAAACTTGTACTTCCCTGTCTCACTCAAATGTTGGCGACATTGCAACAAAATCATGTGATATTTCTTCCCCAAATTCAGTTGAGTGATCTATTAACAGTGAAACTGTCTGATTATCTTTCATTCGATGACATATTCCTCAACGATTAAAACAAATGTCAGATTTGTGTTAGTTATTGTTGTTTTAAGGGGCAGAACTACGAGGTCATCTGCCCCTTGTCAGATTTGTGGTTGTTGGCTTTTATGCTTGATGGCAGTGAAAAAATTACAGAGAATTTGTGACTCAATTTCATTGCACCCAATTGCAGTGTTACTGTTGTCTGTATTAATTATTTACTGAGTTCATGCCAACATTGGAGCTTACTTTATCAAACAAAATACATTTAAATCATCTAAGAGTAACAGGGAATTTAGCTCCTCTTCATAAGATTTGACAAATTATTAGATGAACAAAGGGTAGCCAGGTCAGATAGAATGAAGAAATTTTGGGTGCAGAAGAAGCTGAAGCAGAATCGCTAATCTCCAAATATCGTTGTTAGATTTAATTGTATTTGTATTGATTAAAGTGCTCCAATGAGGGCGTAAAATATGCACAAAAAAAGTAAGCTTTCTCCCTGAGCAGAGCCATGATAAGGAATATAATCTGTCGTTTCCTATGGGTTTGGCATCAAAACCACTGTAGAAGATACAATAAAACTACAGCAGGAAGCCTCAAATCTCCAATTGCACAATCTCTACATGACAAGGCCAGGTGTCATAAGGGCTTGCGTAGGACTCTCTTTTCTTTGGTGATGGCGATGAGGTCTTGAAGTTGTCCTCATAAACTGTCTTTAATAAAACATTGCGGAGAATTTATTTCTGATAACCTTTTACTGGAAACCTATGCCATATTTTTGGTTAAATGTGGATATGCAGAGTTCTCATATGCTCCCACATGTACTGTAGGTAGTTTGTGGTTTTCAGCATTTAAAAATTGAAATGTTTGCATTTCAGGTTCCAAATTTAGGTTTTTTTTTGTAGCATCTATACTTTTCAGATACAATTAGTAAAATTTTGCAATTTGGTCATTGGCAAGGAAAGAAATCCCATTGGAAAATTCCAAACCCAGTCCGCTCAAAAGAAAGCTAATTTTAGCTAATGAGTAAATATTTCATTGTTGTAGAAGAAGTTTCCTCATGTTACAGCAAAAGGGTATAAGTCAAGTAATACCAAAATTGAGATCATGCAATTGTTTGGTAGGGAATTGTCATAACCTTGTTGGTGCAACAGGTTTTAAGGGTTTATATCGATTCTGAATACTCAGAATGGACTTAAATTTTGCGTGCACTAATTTATGACAATTCCCTAACAAACAATCGCATGATCTCAGTTTAGGTACTTTTTGACTTATACCCTTTTGTCGTAACAAGAGTGATTTAGCCTACGTAGAAAACCAATATAACAGTTATCAGAAAACTAATATTTTTGAGTTTTATCACTAAATACAGTGAAAATTGACTCGTGGGGATCATAGAACATGGAAGAGTTTTGTACAAATCTCACATGATATAAACCACAAAGATGGCCGGTGTACTAGATGGTACAGGAATGCAATGCAGAGCATCCATTTGTGTTCCTCCAAACCTGTTATATACTTCTACCCTCTCCAGGGATGTTCCAAATCAATTTAGGGATGAAATATCATTACAGATGTTATCAATGAAATCAGATTAGTAATGCACGTTCACAAAGTTCCCTTGTGAGTCAGCTCAGTTTGTTTATTCCCTGATGTTTAGGAAGTTAAAGAAATTCCAATACATTTCCCAAATTCCCCAGTTTTCAAGTTGGCTGGACACCCTGTAAGTAAAACACAGTATTGGTAAAAAGAAAAACAGAAACAAAAAGTTATCACATCACCAATAACACCCTGAGTCAAAGATGCAGGACACAGATTTGGTAGCACTGGGTAGGAACCTCACAAAATCCATGAGGTATGCTAGGTGGGGCCCAAGTGCAGCAGAACCCAATGAGTAGCAACTTCCATAGCATCCATACACTTGCAGTGCACTGAATGCTATCACTAGGCACCACGCATACCCAAAGCCACATCTAGCAAGTGGCATTTGACAAATGAGTCGTCTAGTATCAAAACCGGCCAAGTCACAAAATTTACGAAAATGAGTTAAGGTTATCAATTTGAAGTAGAAGTATAGCACTATCAGGCGAAACAAGAATATGCTTCAAAATCGTGCATGTCTTCATGTTACAGAGTACTGAATTCTTGGTCGTGCAACAAAATGGGCCAAGTCATGCAGGCAGTGCTTTCATAACTGGCCATGTCAAAGAACGAGTAGCAATCTTCATAAAATGCGTAAACATTGACCATTATGGCAATGGTAATAATCTTCACTTATTAAAACTGCCTAGTCAAACACTAAAGAAACGTACATGTTTCGGTATTTCATTGATACCTTCCTCAGCGTGATTGATATTAAATCTTAAACCTAGTTAACAAAGACAAAAAGAAATGGATATCCTTACAATTTTGTGTTGTTGACGCAGCATTATTGTTTGGAATCTTGCATTGTTAGATTATGCAAGAATGTGATAATATCAGTAGGCAATATTGTTCCTTATATTGTATACTCTTCGAAGTTATAATAATTTGTATTTTGTTTGTTTGCAACACTGACTTCTGTATTCGCGGGCTTCTTACTGCATTGGCGCGAAAGCAATCGTATATCCTGTGTGCTCGTCATTTGTCATTATTGTGTAGTGTAACGTGTATATTGTTCCTATTTTAATAAGTGACTCATTTTCTTTTACTGTGTTCAAGATCTTAAGTGAACTACTAACTTTTAATGATATAATACCTATTTTGTATTCTCCTCAGCTTTCAGATGTTCATCTTCATATATTACTATCCAATTTAAGCAGAATTCTTTCGTTTTTATTGCAATAAAGACAGGTAATTACATTGTAAATTTATTTTAAATTAATTACCTCTTTTCCCTGAAGTTTTGAATTTAAAAAGGAAAGTTTTACAAAAAAATACTAAAAATATACCAAATTGCAACAAAAACGGCCAAGTCAAAATTAATATTAGCAAAATAGATGGGTTCATTATGAATCAGATTTCTCAAAATAGCAGAACTTAAATATTAAACCATTATGGGTATAACTATGCAATAAAATCTTTTGTGACCACCATTGCTTCGTCTCTAGAGGTTTTTCATCCATACTGAAAAATATGCCTTCAGTGACTTGGCCGGTTTTGATACTAGACGACTCAAATGCAAAAGTTGGTAACAAGCTTAGGTTTAAATATACACTCAGAAAATTAATGCCAATAAAAAAACTGAACCAGGCACAACAGAAACAGTAAAAGGTCATATCAAATATAACACTAAGTCAATACCACTACCACTTTAACACCACTTAGGACACAAGTCATCAAAATTGGACAGTCCATTCATCCTTTCTGTGCACTTGGACAACATTTTTTTTTTTTTGGTCATGACAGATAAGTTCATCAGAAAATTCTGCTGACATTTAGTGATGGGCATCAGTCAACTTAAAGCCTCCGTGGCTTAGGCGGCAGCACGCCGGCCTCTCACCGCTGGGTCCGTGGTTCAAATCCCGGTCACTCCATGTGAGATCTGTGCTGGACAAAACGGAGGCAGACAGGTTTTTCTCCGAGTACTCCGGTTTTCCCTGTCAAAATTTCATTCCAGCAACACTCTCCACTATCATTTCATTTCATCTGTCATTCATTTAATCATTGCCCCAGAGGAGTGCGTCAGGCCTCGGCAGCCGGCACAGTCCGTATCCTCGCCGCTAGATGGGGGCTTCATTCATTCCATTCCTGACCCGGTCGGAGACTGGAAGCAGGCTGTGGATTTTCATTTTTTTCAATTTCATCAGTCAACTTAATGAAGGCTAATTATGAAAACCATTGATCTATCGATTACTTTTATAAAAGAGTCGGCTAAACTTATGACTACTCGCAGTATTATATGCAAATAACTAATTTATTATTGGAACCATCCAAATTCATGCTGACTTCATACAGCAATACAATAATAATGTGCAGCCTATTTAATAGTATGCCTTTGGTTATTTCTTGGATGAATTCTGTATTAATAAAAATAAATACAATTCCTCAGGTTTCAACCTGGTCAATACTTGAATATTTTGTTGCAAAATTATTGTGTGTACATATTTCAAGTCACTGTATAACTCTTCTTCAGCAAAATAGATCCACTTGCCATGCTGATACAAATGTTTTATGGGTTCAACAAGTTTGAGTTTCATCACAAATACAATCATATACTTTTAAAGAGAAAATACTTTCATATGCTATACAAATTAATGCTACTTCTAGCCTACTTCCATCTATATTTAAAATTTTATTTCCAACCGATTTCAACTTTTGAAAATAAGTAGCTAATAAACGAAAGTAAAAGAATAAAACTGTATGGCATTGGAGGGCTTAGACAAGAGGAGAAGTAGGCAACAGGGGTGTAAGAGATAATGTGAGAAACAGATTCAAATCAGAGTGGAGCATGGATGAGAGTGACCAAGTTACATCAGGGCGAGACACTGGCAAATTGATTGAGATGTCTGGACAATCTCAGTTACTTTCAAATTTGATTTGCTGTTGATTCAGCTCAATCATATTTACATACTGTACTCTTTCGGTCCTGAAACTACACTCACCGGCATAAAAAGTGGAACACTATGAATAACTCAATGTTTGACAGTTACAAACCTGGTATAAATTGAATGCTGTGACTTACGGTAATGTGCCGTGTTTTAATTTGCTAATTTGAGAAGTTTCAGCGCAACAATAATGTTGATCGTAATAATTACAACACCAATGTTAAGGTTTCCCGCCTTCGGACTACAATAGCCACAAACAGCTGTGAATTCTCGTGCCGTGTAATTTTGTGAACATTACGGTTTGTCTACAGCATCGTAATCATACAGTGCAGCAGGTCGGAGGACAGTATGATGGATTTCAACATTTCCAAATTCGTGTTTATGCACTGTAGTGATTGTCTTGATCAATAATGTTTTTCAATGATTGTACTAATTAAGGTAAATGCTACACATTATCAATTGCAGTGGTAGGTTCTTTTACATGCCATAAATCTATGACATGAGCCCGCCGGCAAACTTCCCCTCCGAAGGAAGGCATACAGTCCAACATTGAGTTTAATCTGAAATTCATAGTGTTTCGCTTTCTTTGCCGGCGAGTGCAGAAAGGCCACATTAGTACCAGCAAGTTCTATCACGGTCTAATCAGACGCGGATTCAGGGGGGGTCATGGGGGTCATGACCCCCCCTCCCCAAACGGATACAAATTTTTTTTGCAAACTCAAAAAACGAAAACACAATAACCAGACGAATAAAACTTTATGAAACTTCTTTTTTTTTTTTTTTTCAATACTGAAAATATCTTTATGTTCGACCCTGACTATTATATGTCTAAAAACTGTATCATAATGATGGTCATTGTAACACTATTTTTCATTATGAAACAGTTTCTCCCACCAATCACAGCTCAAGAAACAGTTGTTTGACCAATTAGATAAGGATACCTTCGCGCATGCGCTCAAAATCCAACATGACTATATAAATTATCGAAAGTGCACCGTCCATATGTTTGCGTAAATAAACTGTAAAATGTGACAAGAAATAGCACTGTACCTTAATATCCCCAAACCAATTTCTACACAACGCGTTGTTTTCAAATGACTTTGGTGACATTTTTACTGAATACTGGTGCTCAATCTGCACATATGGCATTGAAGCACACAGAGCGCATGCGTCGGTCGGTCAGAGAGCTTGGAAATGAGATATCCTACCCAGCGCAGCACCTGATCACAAAATTCTAGTGACAATCTCAACAGATATTTAAGAATATTTATGTTAAAACATATAATAAAGTTATAATTATCGTCGAACATAAACAGTCGTATGCAACTCGCCTATAATGGTAATTAAGACACTCGTATGAAAATTATAAAACTTGCATATGCTCGTTTTATAAACATACTCGTGTCTTAATTATAGCCATTATAGACTCATTGCATAATGTACTATTATTGCAATTATTATGTTCTGTTACAACTGTACATGTTTACAACTTCATACCTGTAATATAAAAACGATTATTTATATAACAAAATCAACTCGTCTATTTTGTTTAGCAAACCTTGTGATTACCGAATCGATGTTTATAGTGATGTCACGATGAATGTGCAGCAATGCACGGATAGGAATTTGGGGCTTTTGTCGCACCAAAAAATTTTGCCGACGTCCAAACTGCAAGCTTGGTTGGCAATTTAAGCTATTTTTGGTGCGCTAAACGCATCAAATTTCTATCCATGTAGCTTGCAATAAAATTGGTCTGGTTTTGTAAGTTTGGTTATTTTGTGATTGCGTTTTTAGCGATACCATTTTTCTTAACAATTTAGATTCTCTGACCTGACCCCCCCCCCCCCAAAGCCAAACTCTAGATCCACGCCTGGGTCTAATTATTCCGGATTTGTTTAATAATTAAGCATACGGCAAAGTAAACAAAATATGTAACATATTACAAACAATACGCATCTTAAAAACAATCAAATGGGCACCTGATAAATTTAAAAATTTTAAATCTAAATTGTTCAGCTACTCTAAAGCCTTGCATAAAGTCTTCCAGCGGTCCCAAGTTACAACACTCGGTAACATATGACGGCGCACGACAGTCATCACTTATCCAGCAACCAGCCCAGGGTTGGTTCGTACCCTGTCAAGGACAACCCACCTGTTACGTGGCAGATCAAAACCTGCTGGTAGGTGTTGAGAGCTGCTTTGTTCCATTCCTGTTGCCACTCTGCTGCAACGTTAAACACTCTCCTAACCAACTCGTGGGCTTTTAACACAGACGGAGAACGTGATTTCAAACAATACAAGAAACTACAATATTCTTTATGGCAAAGGAAGGCATAGTGCAGTTGCTGTTTCAAGAAACAAAGCAAGAGTTACGACAGTCAGACAGAGCCTTAATCCCCTGGCACAAAGCAGGACACAAATGTTTCCTGTAAAACACACAGCGAGGGAAGTCACCATGATACCCCCTTAGACAGTAAATGGTTTCCCGACCCGAGCAGAGCAGTGCTGACCAGGTAGACAAAGAGAAAAATTTCATATGTCTGCAACAGTTTATCAGCCTTTCCTCTACATGCTTCTTAGGGGATCGCTCCATGTTCACTTTTCAACGCGAAAAAAACCCTCAATTTTTTCAGTTTCTTCAACTCTCAATGTTTTATCTCTCGCACTTCACTATATCATCATCATCATAAGGCTTTGTGATGCCCCATCTAACCATCTTCGTTCCGTATTGACAAGGATATGTTAATTTTTTCAATAAATTGGCACCAACTGATGTCAACAATTGAAGTCGATAACAATGGGTATATGACAATGTAAGGAGAAATAAATAAAGCATGAGTATAATTATATACTGAGAATAAAAATGAATAATAATAATAGAAAAAAGATTCGCACAAGTCAGCGACACTAGTGTTTTCCCGCAAAACATTGAGTGGTACCTCTAGCAGCTTCTTCCGCACAATTTAGGGGTATACGAACTTCGTGCACACATTGTACTCGAGACTTTTATATTTTAACACAGATTTTAATGAAGAAGTTAATTTTAAGAATATAATCTTTTTAATTCAGGAAGAATGACCATCACCAAAATGTTAATTTAATCTTGATCACACACTGATTTTCATTAATTTCTTCATCCTATTATTTGTTGCCCTTTTCCTGCTTGGACTACTCGCTATTTTGTGCTGAAGAAGGATTTCACACGAACTTGGGACAATTGTTCACTAATTAAGGAGTTTGCAATTCTTGTGAAACAAGTGTTGTCTCTAGAGGTGGAAAATTGAATTGATCTGTGTCGTAGGAACTCACGTTACCGTTCTACTGTATTTTTGTAGTGGAGCGGCGATCCTGGATTCTAAATTTGCACTTGTTTATTGCTAAATTCAAAAACAATTGCCATGTTTGTCAGGTTTATGAGGTCTCTTCAACTGTTACCAATTCGCACACATTGACGTCACATTACTGTTACCAATATGTGGGATTTGTAATACACCTTGTAATTATGTAAAAAAAAGCATAAATTGGCAAATTGATGGGTCTGGACAAAGATTATTGATGCGAGAGTACTCCCACTGTACGAGACAAATTCGACTTGGATGCGATTCAGGGATGTCACGGGTGTTCTTTGTGATAAGAAGAAGCCTATCCGCCTAAAATCAAAGGTATACCGTACTATGGTGAGACCAGTTGCATTTGGTACCGAGTGTTGACCAGCACCTAGAAGTGCCGAGTACTAACTTCAAAATGCGGATGCTGCATTGATCTCTAGACATTTCTCTGCTCGACCATATCCCCAACACAATGATTCAACATATAGCTGGGGTGGCTCCAATAAATGAGAAAATGCAGGAATGGAGACTGCGTTGGTATGGACACGTTGTCCGTGCACCACAAAGTTCAGTCATCGGCTCAGCCTACCATCTAACGGTAGGCGGCCAGAGACAGCGTGGGAGACCAAAATTGCGGTAGCTGGACACTATTAACGCAGATTTACGATCAAGAAACTTTAACCCACGGAAATCATTAGATCGCAAGAAATGGTGTGCATGATCCAAAAAGCGGACCCCGTTCCTATGGGATGACATCAAGAAGAAGTAATGATCTAAAAAGGGGATGGTGGGAGGGTTATAGACAGCGGAGGAGAAAACATCTATTTCGATCACAGTATTATTTATCATTACAGAAGGCATTTTGGCTAATTTCAGTAGTTTGTAGAAGGATCAGCACTCAACTACAGTTAAAAAAGGATCTATACTACAGTGGCAAAATATAATTTATGTTTCAGAGGACCATAATTGAATAGTTCATTTCAGAAAGGGGTCAAGTGACAAAATATGATGGAATGAGTTATTTTTGGGAACAAGTTCTGTAGGAGTAGACGCATATTTTAGTGTAGAATGGAGTCAAGTTCCAGACTGTTACTACAGTAAGGCATTAAGTTAAAAATTGTGTTTGATGTAGAAAGGGATCATCCGTTGCTGTTCTAATATTTCAACCCTTACGTCTTGTACCCTATGTCTAGTGTTGACATAGGACCTAAAAACAACTACTGTTTCCGCTTCCCATCAATGTGAACAACATAAAAGACCTCACTAACCTCAAACCTTGTTGGGTATGATGAGTTCTACGACGATATATTCCAATAGCCTACTACGGATACAGAATGTGCTGTGGAGTTAGAAGACGAATAAATCAGTGTACTATCAACCTGATAATGTAGGCTTTGAACTTTGAGACTGTCAGGTTAAAAGAAAGTACCAGCCATTTTTAAGCAGGTTTCGTCAGTTAATGGTTTTCTTGCATTAATAATGTTATCTGATACACATACAGTATATATAAACTGGTTTGCATTCAATTGTTTTTCGTTACAAAACCGTAACATGTATCTCAATTATGCTAACAAAATATAAGTGTTCTACTTCTGTATTGCAGAAAGTTTTAAGTTCTTTTTTTTATTTTTGCAAGATACAAAAAAGTTCATCAAATATAATTTTTGTTATTACTTTTCAGATACAAAAAAAAAGTGGTAAGTTTTTAAGACATTACATTCAGTACTTGTTCCACTTTTGATGCACTGTTTCATGATGCTACTTAATTGAATTTCCCAACTTATCATTTCATTACGGTTGGATTATCAATTATTAGAAATATTATTCATTTCAGGTTCCGTATTGACAGTAATCATGAAGAATAAAACTTTCAATTTTCCGCCTAGTCAATAGTATTGACTAGGCGGAAAATTGAAAGTTTTATTCTTCATGGATTATCAATGTCGAAATATTTTACACATCCTATTATTAGGCTATATAATTACCTGGAAAATATACATTAACCATTTTGAACAGCAGACGGAGATAACCAACAAATAGATTCGAGCAGGTCTATGTCTACAAGCTAATTGTCCCATGTGTAACATTTATTGAAGTGACTGGTATCTCATTTTTGAATATGATACGTTCTTCAACCTTGTATAATAAGTATAATAATAATAATAATATCGTATGGCCTTGGGTGCCGGTTGCAAGCTTTGATATTTGACACCCAGAGGGTAGCTTGCATGTTGAATTTCGTTGTTCTTAAGGCACTATAAAGGTCAAGGAGGTTAGATATCTAAGCTCCTTGAACACTATAGTGCTTTCTAGTAGAGAAATGAGGAACTTTGTGTTGGCGGGAACTCCCGAGATTAATTTTGCCATTATGAACACGGCCTACTGAATTCAAATGGGTTATTTGACATCGTATGACATGCGTATTGTAATTTTTTCCGTCTTTTAAAAAGCACTTACCACGACCAGGAGCAAACCTCCAAGCTTGGGGTTAGTCGACGGACTCGCTATCCACTCACCCACCGTGGCAAGCTGTTCAACCTTCTGATTAACACTTATAGATGACACATGGCTTTCAGCAGGTCTATGTGCTGAAGCAAACTTTACCCATATGCAAAATTTATTGAATTGACTGATATCTCAGGTGGATGTGGTACGACCAAGTATTTCACACATCCTATAATTATTTATTAATTCATTTTTGTGACCTTTCATTTATTTAAATTAATGACTTATTGTAAGGATATCCATTTTGTTTTTAGGTGTTTGTTAAGATACCGTAGTATCTAAAAATTTTCGCGCTGGTGAAGTTATCATTGATATAACGAAACATGTACGTGTTAATTTATTTATTAAACTACTTTCTGGTGTTTTTATAATTTGATATGTTTTTAAGATCCATAAACAATCTTTGTTTGATATTTTAAGTTTTCTTTGTAATTCTTGAACTGGCATTTTTGTCCCTTGACCCCTTTCTGAAATAAACGATTCAATTGGGCACTTATGGAGTATAGGTGGTACGAATATTTTTTCTCGAAATGTGATCTTTTTTACATCAATTATGGGTAAATCAAGGGTGCTGATCACGAATATACTATTTACATGGTGTCCACAGAATTTTCAATGTCAATTTTCCTGCCTTTTCCTGACCATTTTTCAACAAAATTCCTGACTCGTGAAGTCATCGTAACATCGGAAAAGAGGTTCATTGAGCAAACAGATATATATATATATTTATTTTATTTGCAGCCTCCACCATCCCCATAGCTGCCCAACGCTCACCTCTTTATTCATTTAAAATACAAAATAGCCTAAAGTGCAATGTGCTGGGCGATGGGGTCGACACATCCCTACGCCAACGCTAAAAAAAAGCATACAAAAGATAGGTAAACTAGGTTTTTACTATGATGTACTGTAAAAATGGAAACTTACCATAATGTCCAATGAGTTATTGCTTTTTATCCTCAGAGATTAGTTGAACAAGTAACATCAAAATATGGTTGTAAAACACAAAATAGTGTATGGTTAATATAAAATTCCCGACTTTCTAATACTTTTCGCCACTATTTCCTGACTCACTCCATGTTTTCATACTTTTTCCTGACTTTTCCTGACTAAAAATGTAATTCCTGAGTTTTCCTGCCTGTGGACACCATGTATTAGTTTGCACCCACATCTAACGCCCTCGAGGGACGAGAGTTCGATTCCAATCGGGGCCAGAGATCGCGAATTCGGTAATTCCACATAGTACTTGGGAGGGGAATCGAACTCCGACATCCAAGGGCGCTACGGATGACTTTTCGCATATCCGAAGTAAGAAAAGTTTTCATACAAGTTATATCGACGCAATGCCGTACAGATCCGGATTATACGTAGCAAATTCGAATTTATGACTTATTACACGGGAGAGGAATCGAACTCATGACCCTCAAGGGCGCTACGGGTGACTTTTCGCATATCCGATGTAAGAAACGTTTTCATACAATTTATATCAATTCAATACCGTGCCATTCCGGGTCGTTCATTCGCAAATTCGAATTTATGACTTGGTACCTGTGAGGGGAATCGAACCCTCATCCCTCAAGGGCGTTAGGTGAGGGTGCAAAACTAATAGTATATTCGTGATCAGCACCCTCGATTTACCCATAATTGATGTAAAAAAAAAAACACATTTCGAGAAAAAAATATCTGTACCACATAGACTCCATAAGTGCCGGCAGACCTACAATCCTGGCAGTGGGGATGAAACACATCAACCCTTAAACTGATGGCCATCCCATCTGAAAGTTGTTATCAACCACAAAAAATCTCACAAAATAAATCGAGTCCAAATTATTGATCACTTCGAGAACCAAAAAGTGGGCGTTCCAATTGCGCACAGTGAGCCTTTAATCGTGTGCGACCAGTATAAAGGAATGTCTCTTTGTGCAGTGCAGACAACAATGTTAACAATAGTGGCTGACAAGATGCTGGACGAGTGCGTACATGTCAGTGATATATAGAGTCGCTCTAAAATTCTCACGTGCATACAACCAATCCATTTAAACTTGTGTTGTATACGGAGCGAACCACCATAAAATTTCAAAAATTCCCTATATGACCAAGACAAAGAGTTGAACTTTTTGTTACTAATAGGTGTTGGTGCATGTTTTCAATAGTGCCAACACAATTGTGCTCAGTGTGAATTATGGAGCCACTTCGTACTGAATTATCAGTGAAGCAGAAGGGAAATGGGGTGTACCAAGCTGGGGCAGGAAGTACAAAAACATGCCTAATTTAGGGGCTAAGCCGCAGATCCAGCCGCGTCCATTAGTTTCCAAAGAGAAGGGGTCTAACCAAAGGTTTCACTCCGACAGTGGTCGAACACAGTAGCGCCCAATGCTTTTTGTCCAGACATCGGCTTTCAGGCAGTGAGGCGATGTGAAGTTGGCACAGTGTCTCTAAAAGTTGCAGTAGTTAAATGGGACATAAAACCCATAACATTATTATGAAGTTGGCAGCATAACATAATCCTTGCCTTTTCATACTTGGAGACAAATGTTGGCTCTCGCTTATTCCCCGGTGTCCGTTTTCAAAGTGGTTATATTTCTTAGTAGCGCTCTGAAAATGGTTTCTACTCACTGTGCCACGTTATTGAAGCCAACTGCTAATAACAAACACCACTTTCACACTTTAAAAATAAGGAAGTTGTCAACATTAACTTGCAAGTATTAAACTTACCAAAAAACACGTCGCCATGTTTGATCAGGTAATGCTGCCAACTTCACTTCACCGGCAACTCTAGGCGAAATTATTGGTGAAAATTACTGATTGTACTACTAGGCAAAACCATTGGCTTGGATAAAGATTATTGATGCGTGACAAAAACCAGGCGTGTTTATATTAGCTAACAGGGCCACACTACCTAACCATTATTGGTCTAGGCAAAAACCATTGGTCTGGAAACAATAATGTTGGCACTCGGAAAAAATGCAGTAACACCCTCTAGCAATAAAATATCCAACTCCTGTATCTTACTAACATTAGCCATTTCAATAGAAAATTTTGCAGATTTTCATGGCTGCGGACATCGGACAATGCACGAGTTCCCAAATGTTTTAGTCAGAAGACTACCGAAAAGTTAAAACGTTAACAATTTTCTTATTAAAGTGCACATGTGGTGCTTCCTGAATGCAGTTAGCCTCAATAGTTAGTTGTTTTAAGGGGCAGAACAGCGACGTCATCTGCCCCTATTGGGCCCAATAACTGTGGAAACTTTTAAAGTGATGCTTACAAAAAAACGGCTCTCGTGCATTGTACGGTACCCCGTTATTGAAGCCAACTGCTATTAACAAACACCACCACGTTCACACTTAAAAGATAAGGAAATTGTCAACTTTAACTTTCAAGTAATAAACTTACCAAAAAAACACGTCACCATGTTGGATTAGAGAATGCTACCAACTTCACTTCACCGCAATCCCGTTGCAAGGTTTGGCGGCTCTCTGGACGAAATTATTGGTAAAAATTACCGATTGTACTAGTAGGCAAAACCATTGGTGTTTATATTGGCTAACGCTACCTAACCATTATTGGTCTAGGCGAAAACCATTGAAACCGGTGATAGTTATCTCGCAACTTCCATGATCCATATCGCAAGGATTCCACGTTTCGAACTGGCGGCAAATCCAGCGCCAACCAATTATGTTGGCACTACTGAGAAAATGCAACAACACCCTCTAGCAATAAAATATTCAACTCCTCTATCTTAGTACCATTAGCCAAAATTGGCTCTCCTGTAGTATTAAAATTAAAACTTACAATTTCCGCCCAGTCAATACTATACTTTATAAAATATTTCAAGGGTACATGTTTCAGGTCCTAATCTTTCTGGACCCTTCTTCAGCCCATAAAATCACACATGGAGCCCATCAAATCACAAAAACATCGATAAACACAAACTGCACACACACAATAAATAGATAAAACACTGTAAAAACATCTAAGAGTCTAAAATCTAAAAATAACATGCATGTTTTACTGTCCTTATGAACATGTTTTCACTTGTTCTTCATCTAAATAAATGTCATTTGACGCTGTGAAACACTGGGCACGTGTTTTGAAGTCTATGAGTGGCGTGCTGTAAGAGCTTGCTGTATATCTTGTACTATTTTTGTGGATGAAGATGGGTTGAACGTCAATAGCTGCATGTTATAAATTCTTGTTTTAAAATTTAAGCATTTGGCAACTTGTCTTAAGATAGTCTTCTGCCATACGGGATGGAAAAGTTAGAGAATGGAAAAGTTAGAGAAGATTGGTTGGCGTGTAGTTACGTTTGAATCCGAAGTCAGACGAAAACAGCCCCGCTTGTGCCTGACGTGTATTAAGGATCCTTAATACACGTCAGGCACAAGCACTCAGTATTAGTAAGTTGCTCTAGCCGAGCGGGCTTGACCTCCACTTGTCGCCGCGGGGCTGTTTTCATCTGACTTCGGATTCAAATGTAACTACACGCCAACCAATCTTCTCTAACTTTTCCATCCCGTATGGCAGAAGACTATCTTAAGACAAGTTGCCAAATGCTTAAATTTTAAAACAAGAATTTATAACATGCAGCTATTGACGTTCAACCCATCTTCAGCCACAAAAATAGTACAAGATATACAGCAAGCTCTTACAGCACGCCACTCATAGACTTCAAAACACGTGCCCAGTGTTTCACAGCGTCAAATGACATTTATTTAGATGAAGAACAAGTGAAAACATGTTCATAAGGACAGTAAAACATGCATGTTATTTTTAGATTTTAGACTCTTAGATGTTTATACAGTGTTTTATCTATTTATTGTGTGTGTGCAGTTTGTGTTTATCGATGTTTTTGTGATTTGATGGGCTCCATGTGTGATTTTATGGGCTGAAGAAGGGTCCAGAAAGATTAGGACCTGAAACATGTACCCTTGAAATATTTTATAAAAAGTATAGTATTGACTGGGCGGAAATTGTAAGTTTTAATTTTAATGATTACTGTCAATACGGAACCTGAAATGTATAATATCTTTAATAATCTCCTGTAGTATACGTTGCCCGTTTCGAAAGTGCGTTATTTTAGTTAGTAGCGCTCTGAAAATGGTTTGTATTTACTCTGCCACGTTATTAAAGCCATTTGCCATTAACAAACACCGCGTAAACACTTCCGAAAAAGGAAATTGTCAACATTAACTTTCAAGTAATAAACTTATCAAAAAGCACGTCGCCATGTTTGATTACGCAGGGCCGCGCTACCTAACCTTTATTGGCCTAGACGAAAACCATTGGGCTGGATGAAAATATTGGTCTGGAAACAATAATGTTGGCACTCTGAAAAAATACCGTAACACTCTCTAGCGATGAAATATTCAACTGCTGTATATTAGTAACATTGGCCATTTCTATAGAAAATTTTTCGGATTTTAATGGCGCCGGGCAATGTAAACTACACAAGTTCCCCAAAATTTTGCGGATTTTCATGGCGGCGGGCACCGTAGACTGCACGAGTACCCAAAATAACAGTATCACTGTACAGTATCTAAATCTTAATATAAACAATTTTAAGTACTGAAATGGAGCAAATTACCTGAATTAATAGTCGGGAGAATATCTGGAGAAGATGTGGTATTAGATCTTTAATCCTCCGCTGTCATAGACCTACCCAGCCTTCCCTAACAGGATCACGACTTATATAATTGAAATTGTGGCTGTGAGAGCTATCTTTCTTGAGAAGTCAGTAATGCCAACGCGACGCATCCCGTACTGTATCGCATCTGGCAGACCAATGATGGTTCAACTAAACACCACTGGTTTTGTCATGCACAGGGGGGAGGGGGGAGTCACGCATCAATAATCTTTATCCAGGCCAATGGTTTTGCCTAGACCAATATTTTCGTCCAGACAAATGGTGGTTAGGCGGGCCGCGTTAGGTAATATATAACACCCCTGGTTTTTGTCACGCATCAAGCATCTTTATCCAGGCCAATGGTTTTGCCTTTTGTTTCATTATTCACGTGTCGTGTAGTGAATTTTGTATCGGACATGTTGGCAACGGTATGACGTAGTGTCTGACGTCAATGTAACATGGCGTCGAACGTGAAATGGACACTAACAAAAATGCTTGATTTACGTTTAAAAAAAAAAAAAAAAAATCCGGTGCAGCAGTGGTAATTGAAAATGAAATCAACCTTGGTTGGTTCTTAAGTTTAGGGGCTGCGACAGCGCGGTCATGTAGCCCCGTGTGCTTGGGATGTGTGTAGAATCTGTCTGATAACCGGTGTTAATTGTGATGACTGTATTAGTGTGTGTGTCTGTTTTAATTCATGTAAGGACTGCAGACAATCAATTTTCAAGTAGTTCCTACTTTTGCCGCCAAACGCCACCGTCAACGACTAGTTCAGAACTTAGCTACCAGACGTCATCGCAGTCGGCTCTTGGCAACGAACGTAGGAACCTAAGAGTGTTGTTTACATTCTTAACCTATACAATTTAGCTTCACACAGGTGTAATTAGTGGAAGGTTCTTTAACATTCCATAAATCTATGACATGGGACCGCCGGTTTTACTTCCCCTCCGAAGGAAGACATACCGAGGGATTTTTAACGGAAATCAACCTTAATGACTCCCAGAAAGGTATGTGAATCATAAATAATACAGGCTATTTTCAATAATCTACCTTGTGAGAAGTTATGAAAAGGGAAGTTTACTTACTTGCAAGTTTTAATAAAAAAAACTTGCCCCGTTCTCTAGACACTATCATCTGCAACAGTTTTTGGTACAGGCCTAACAGCAAACATAAACACGCTTACATTGTGTACTATACCCACAGGGTTTGCAACAGGGGCCTTGAAACCCTGCATCTTCGTCTAGATTTCTAACTTTCAGTCCGCTGAGTAGCCTATTGCCGATGTGTTCGAGGCTGTCAGTGCCATCTGGACCTAACGTCCGTAAAGTAATGTAGATGTAGTAGATTGTAGTTTCAGGTGACCGTTAATCTCGAGAGCATGAGCCACAGGACCTCCTGTTTATGTGGAATCCGAACCACAGGACATGGCATTTCACTTTGAAAATCTCACATGCATTGACCGGGGAGTGAACCTGTTCCACCGCGGTGAGAGGCCAACAGCTTGACCATGCAAAGAAGTGATGTACAAGACCTATTACTAGGGTTCGGAAGTCTAAGACCTAAAGAAGTACAAAATATGCAAGCAAATATGCCCTAAAAACTAGCTAAATATGACCTAAAAACTATAAAATATGACCTAAAAAAACTATGAATTTTTGGGATAGGCCTAGGTAGAGTATCACTAACATACAGTAAACGTCTAAGTGCCAAAACAATTTTCCAGTGTATTGGACATGTGATATTTTGACTTTTTTAATGCACTATGTGTATTTGCAATGTATTTTATGCCCATAAGTGTTTATAATGTGTATATCTGGCTGATGAAGAACAACATTATTGTTGGAAACAAGTATTGAAAAGACGTAAATATTAGTAAGTTATTTAGTGGAATTTAAATTCAATAGGGACCATTATGTATAAAAACAATGTCCTTGTTTGCTAATTGCTTCTGAGCTAAATATATCTACTGGAGTGAAATCCTGTTGAAAGGCGGAAGCATACTATCGTCATGTTCTGTGACCTCATGCCTACAATGTCACAATCTAACTTGTCCAGAAAGATGTGCTAAAAGACGTCCGTAGGGAGCAAGGCTTATAAACTGTAGTTTACTAGCCTTGCGTAGGGAGCGCCTTCTTGGAATCAGATCCTCTAAACTTGCTATGTGCCTGTTCCGGAAAAAGAAAGCAAAATATATCTACTACACTATTCGGAAATCCTGTGTTTGAAACTCGACTCCTCAATTTAAACAAAAAAGCTGAAATTATAACCAAATATGACCTTATATCACTAAAATATGACCAAAACAATAAAAATGGCCAAAATATGCATTTAGTGAGCCTGGTTTGGACTTGAATGATCCACAAGTTGCTGTGGAAGTTCAGCAAAATGTTACTTTTTTGACACAGTACGATAAATGTTTATATGAAGACTACATATTTTATATGCTTAGGCAAAAATGTGTAGGACTTCCACAATATTTAAATAATCTGTACGGTATGTCCTTAAAGAATATTATATATTATTTTCAAACGTGTGAATATATGACGTACATTTTTTAGTAGGCCTAATAACGTGCATAACACAAAACAAGACCACATGTCTCGGACGCAATGCGCCCGACGGAGGGTTAAAGAATAAAATTACTATTTCAAGGTAGGCCAGATTATCGAACAATTGGTAATTTCCAAAACTCCTATAAGAAAAAATACTAGTGTAACTTATGGCTTTCAATCCAATTCGATAAAAGGACTTTATCGATTGAAAACCCTGAAATATACTTATGTTAAAATGCGCACAATGTGCATGAAATATAACTTGCTACTCGACAGAAGATTTTGTAGTTAAAACATCAACACTCACCAATTAACCTATCTTCGCACGAGATTGTGACCAACTCGGTAGCACACTTATAGCTGCAAGGCTGTCCACGACAATGGACTGAATCTTCATCCACTGTTTCAACTGGCATCACCCCCACTCTTCTGTGGCGTGAGAAAATTCAAACTTAATAATAGGGAGCACGGAGCTGCGTAATAACAGAGTATTGTGACGCACCGCACTGTGTTGCCAACTGAACCCCCACCCCCCGACAACATGCGTCACGGGCAGAACTAACGGTAACACGCAAAAAAACGAGAATTTTGCCCATGAATATTTGATAATGTTAATGTTATTGGTTATACGTCCCTTTTAACTACTGCGGCTTTTAGAGACGCCGGGGTGCCGGAATTTTGCCCCGAAGGGGATTTTTAACGTGCCAGTAAATCTACTGACGCGGCTCCCTCGCATTTGCGCACCCTCAAATGCCAGCTGACTGCGCCAGGATACGAACCTGCAACCTTGGCCTCAGCAAGCGAGAACGTTACCACTGACCCACGCAGCCAGCCATGAATATTTGAAGTAGCTTCATAACAATATTAAATATACCAATGAAATGTTCATAAAAGGCGTAATGGTTACTGACGGTTTGGTATGCACGTGGGTACGGTACTGTGAAATATCTATATAATTCGCTAAGGTATATGTTTCACAAAACTCAAGCTCCTAAACCAGAGGGAGCTAGAAGGTGTGGTTTGTACCAAAACTCTTCAAAATCGTCTCAATTTCTTGAAAAGTCAACGGAAATATATTTATTAGTTTATAAAGTGCTTTTAAACAAGACGATAGCCACTAGCAGAACTGTTTCGCGTACATCTGCATTGCACTAGAACCCGGGCGGGTAGTCTGTACACATGGGGCGCGCACAACCCACAATTTGTTTTAAAAAGTACGTTTAATCAAATAAACATACTGTATTTATAGAAGCCCGCATAACAGTAAAGCCAGGCGGGTGGTTTATACACATGCGCGAGTGTTAGGATTATCTTATCTATTCAAATTCCCCACCTGTTGCTCTTAACCCGGCAGTGGTCCCGGAGAAATTGCGACGTAAGCGGTCCATCACCTTCGTAATTTGAAGCTTTATACACAAATGATTGTTTTGAAAGGTACGGTATACGTTTATTTGCTTTCGTGAAGTATCTAATAGATATTTACATAAAAAGATACTTTAATTTTGCCTGACCAATATGAATAATTAATGAGCATTCGAAAAATTCCTCTTTTCCGTACAAAAATGGAAATATTTCTGCCTTTCACTGAAATTTACTTCTTATTCCGTTTTTCAATTTTTCCAATCAAAGATAGCAGTCACAAAATTCAGACATTTGATTAAAGTTGATTTGTGTAGGGGCTTTGCGACATCATGGTCACGTAGGGCCGTGATGTTTTTAGTTTCAGAGGCTTGGGACATCTTGGCCATCAGCCCCGTGTAGTTAGGTGTGTGTTGAACCTTTATTCCTGTGATGACTGTAGTGGTAGGGGTGTGTTATATTAGGGACAGGGATGAGGTAGGCGCCAAGGGGTTTGGAGTAAGGTACTATCCCAGCAACTGTCTAGCAGGAGTGAGGTAAACCCCAGGAAAATAACACTCAGGATAATCTGCAATCTCCGGACTAGCTGCACGATTTTACGAGCATAGCTACGCCGCGGGGGTGTAGCCCCGTGTCCCTGGGAATGTAGGCCTATGGAACCTGTCTAATAACGCTATAATAGCGTGTGTATTTGTAACTGACTTCAGGATTGAGAAGGACGTAGCCGTGGCATTAAGTTATGAACCATCCTGGCATTTGTCTGGAGTAGGAGTGGGAAAATCACGAAAAATCACTTCTAAGATGCCAACGAGTTGAGTGAACTCGGTTCCAGCCTTCTAGGCAGAGCTGGGAATGGAACCCGCACCTTCGTGGTGACAGCCAAGAATGCTAGTCACTGTGCCACTATGCTCCACTACTATTGCGAATATCAGTCAAGTAATAAAGAATACAATACAGCAAATAAAGTTGACATGGCGGCTTCGGTGGCGTAGTTGGTAGCATGCTGAGCTTCTATGCCCAAGGTCGCGGGTTCAAACCTGGCGGATTTTTTAAGAGCGTTAAAAATCCGTCAGTATGCCTTCCTTCGGAGGGGAAGTAAAGCCGGCGATCCCATGTCATAGATTTATGACATGTAAAGAACCTTCCACTAATTACACTTGTCTGAAGCTAAATTATAGGTTAGATATGACTACCGTTCTTAGGTTCCAACATTCGTCGCCAGAAGGCGACTGCGGTGGCATCTAGTACCAAAGTTCAGAAATAGATGGTCGTTGACGGTGGCGTTTGGTAGCAAAAGTTGGGACTACTAGAAAATTAAATGTCTGCATTCCTTACTTGAATTAAAAAACAGACAACACACACTAATACAGTCATCACAATAACACCGATTATCAGACAGATTCTACACACACCCAGAGTACACGGAGCTGCATGACCGCGTTGTCGCAGCTCCTCAACTGCGGAACCAACCAACCAAAGTTGACAGGGAGAAAATACAAATTCCCGGACATAATACGTCCGACTCCGCACCAATTTTTGTACCTCTGGACTGTCCGGAGTAATCCCGGATGGGTGGTAGCCCTAAGGTTGGATGATGATGATGATAATTGTAGTTTTAAGGGGCCTAACATATGGGTTATCGGCCCATAATGGTTACGGTGTTCGTGAAAATGAAACTACAGTATAAATACTACTTCTTTTTTTCCTAGCGTGTATCCCGCGATGGTGCAGGGTCCGCTGTTCGCCACTTCTTCCTGTCAGGGGCATCTTCAGGTTTAAGTCCACACATCACCAAGTCTTCCTTGATTCTGTCCAGCCATCTTTTGTTTGGACGTCCACGGGGTCGATTTCCTCCTGGATCGTATTGGAGAGCTGTTCTTGCCACCGAGTTCTCATCACTTCTAGTGACATGCCCATACCACCGAAGCCGTGCTTCTCTCATTTTATCGGTAATGGCTGCAACTCCCATCTGTTTCCGGATATGTTCAATCTTGACATGATGAAGCCGTGTAACACCCATGGACCAACGTAACATTTTCATCTCCATTCCATGTAGGGCTTGTTCATGCTTGGTTGAAGGTGGCCAACATTCTGTGCCGTAAAGTGCCACTGGTCGTATCATGGACTTGTAAAGTTTCCCTACACACTTCTAATTAAAACTAACTACTGACTTACATACTAGAAGAGTAAATGGATACAAAAAGAATAAGCTACGGTAAATAAAAGACAGGAAGAAAGGAAACGCCCTCGTCCCTCGAAGAATGTGAACTGGAAGGGACTTGGAAGAAAGAAGGCAGATATGAAAGGGAAAGAAGAAAAGGTCCACTCCAAAGGCAATGATAAAAGGGGAAAAACCGGACCCAGCTCAGGAATCCATCGAGGACGCCAACTCCCGAACACACCAGCCGTGAGCCCTTGAGGGTGTAGCTCTATCACGAGTGCACCATAAGTGGTGGGGTTACACACACTCTGCCTCACTGAGGGCCTTGAGCCGAAGGCAGGATATACCATGAAAAAGAAAAAAAAAGAAAGGGGAAGTCCGACCCAACGAGGAATGAGAAATCGGGAAAGATGAGACAAGGGTCTAAGGCGGGAAATTGAAAAAACCCCTAGGCCCAGGATACCGTCGGGGTGGGAAGAGAAACAAGATGCACACTCGTGGAACCATTGATAGCTCCGCTCCCGAGTGTGGAACTCTTGAGTCGTAACCATTTAGGCCAGGGGTGCACAACTCGCGGCCCTCAAAGTCAGTTTATGTGGCCCGCGGATACATATTTTATACTATTGAAAACGTGAAAATAAAAATGTTACAACCTTGTGATAGTACTATTTTATTTTATATACCCCTAAACCTTTTCAAATTAGAAGTTGATTGTAAATCAGTAATTTGATAACTTAATAACGCAATTTGCCAAAAAACTTCAAAAATGGATTTAAACCATTCAGAGGACACAAAAATGGTATTGAAACACATTTTTTTAGTGCTGATAAAATAGGTTATTCAGATAATAGTAAAATTACCTTTAGCGGTAGGGTTTGGCAAGTGCCTATGTGGAAAGGTAACTTGCGGCCCACCACTTATTATGTAGAAATAAACTTGGCCCCCACAAAAAAAAAAAAAAAGTTGTGCACCCCTAATCTCCAATTTCGGCGTTCCGTTTTGCACTGTCATCTATCCGCTAAACTGAAACTTCATTGGGCGACCAGTGGCAGCGATTTTCTTTTTTAAATATCCTGTAATCACCAAATATGACAGAAGAGTTTTTCTTACGAGTCAACTTCGTAGGTCTAAAAGCCTTTAAAAATCCGACTTGCTCTACCGGAAATCGAACCCAAGATCTGGGAATCAAGAAGTGCACAATCGACCACTTATCCACCGAGGATATCTGTCAGTAGGTCAACCTGCTGCAGTGGCAAGAGACAGTTGTACAACATTGTATGGTTGGTTGCACAGTTTAGGAGCTGCGACAATGCCGTCATGTAGACCCGTGTACTTTGGGTGTGTGTAGAATCTGTTTGTGATAACTGTATTAGTGTGTGTTATCTGTGATTCAGGAAGGAAGCTTGTAGTTTTACGTGACCGTTAATCATGTGATCATAAGCCACGGGACCTTCTTTTTTACGCGGAATACGAACCACAGGACATGGCATTTCACTTTGAAAATCTCACATGTATTGACTGGGAATCGAACCCGGTCCACATTGGTGGGAGGCCAACAGCTTGACCGCTGCGCCACCACGCCCCATCTGTGATTCAGGTAGAAGAACTGCAGACGATTGGTTTATTCAAGTAGTTCCTACTTTTGCTACCAAATGCTACAGACCACGACATCTAGCTGCGGACGTGGCTATTAAATGTCATCGCAATCACCACCTGGCGGCGAACGTTGGAACTAATAAAGCGTTTTCAAACTAACCTACAAAATTTAGCTTCCACAATTGTAGTTAGTGGAAGGTTCTTTTATATGCCATAAATCTATGGGACCACCGGCTTTACTTCCCCTCCGAAGGAAGGCATATTGAGGGATTTTAACGCTCTTTAGAAATCCGACGGTTTCGGCCGGGTTTGAACCCACTATGTTGGGCATAGAAGCTCAGCACACACCACCGAAGCCGGTGCGCTACGCCACTGGTACTCAAGGGACGCTAGCACTTCCTCTCACCAAGGGCAGGCGGTCCCAGTTTCAAATCACAGCCATCCCTCGAGTTCTACACAAAAGGACGCCCCGTGGCTATGATCAAAATACTGCTGTAATAGCATTTTCACGATCGAATTGATGACAGATGGAGGGAGAGTCATTAATAAAATAACCATAAACGTATTATTATTAGAGTGCCATATCCCCTCCAGAGACGTAGGCGACTTGACTTCGTCAAGGGATCACTAACCAGGCGTCCGAAGCCGGAGTTTGCGTGTGGTAGGGTGGCCAGTTCCTTTTCCACTCCTCCTCCTCCTGCCATAGCATCCGGCAGGTTCCCATTTCGCATCACGAGGCTGAGAGACCCCGAACCAGACCATACCTTTTGAATTCTTGCCAGAGGCGGAGTTCGAACCCGGTACTTTGGGGGTGACAGCCAACAATGCTAGCCACTGCGCCACGAGGTGGTTTGACCTCAGGTATCTGGTGTAGATCTTTGAGGAGGAGCCATTTTGGCGACCTACTGACCAATTTCGACGTTCCGTGATCGGAACTTGTTGGGCGACCCATAGCAGATATTTAATTAGGTGAAGATGACAATTGCTGTTTTAAGGGGCCTAACATCTAGGTTATCCGCCCCTAATAATCTGGGCGATAGCGAAAATGACAATGAAATGTAAACCATAATGAAAACCAAGGTAGATTGAAAGTACTTAAAAAAATGGAACAGATTGAAAAGACGCACAAAATGTAGTGTGGAAATACTTACAAAAGGTAATTTAGATGGAAAATACTCACTAAAGCAATTTAGATTGAAAAATACACACGCAATGTAGTTTAGGTTCAAAATACTTACGAAATGCAATGTAGATTCGAAATACTCACAAAATGCAATTGAAATTCAAAATACTTACACACTGCAATTTAGATTGAAAATGCCCAACCAGATTCAAAATACTCACAAAATGCATATTGAAATTGAAAATACTTACAAAATGCAATGCAGATTGAAAGTACTCACAAAAGGGAATTTGGATGGGAAAAGACTTACAAAATGAAATTTAGATATACGGGGGGGGGGGGGGGGCAATTCACAAAAAAGTGCGGGAATCTTAAAGAGAAAAGGAAATGTAATGAAAATAAAAAGAAGGCTGATCCCTCGAAGAATGAGGGATCAGGAAAGATGAGAGAAGGGCCAATTAAGGCGGGAAAGGAAGAGACTCCCTAGGCCACGGATATCTTAATACCGTCGGTGTCGGAAGAAAAGAAGAGTTGACCAAGGTAGATCGACAAGAAAAATGGCGGAGAGGAGCCCGGCACAAGTGGAAGCAATGCGGGACACAGCTGGGGTCCCGTGATCGCCAACCCACGTCCCACAAGTTGTGAGCCCATGGGGGGAGGGGATTTAATTAAATTTACTTTGTAATTACCGTGTTACAATAGGTAAAGCCCTGCGCGGATATAGTTTGCATCACTGTACGGATAGCGGATAATGTTTGGATAGTTATTAGAATACAATGTGGAACTTACGATAAGATATGCATGCTCCTATGGCCTACTGCGTACGAAATATTCAGACACGATTTGCACTTATACACGAGAAGATTAATTTACTCATATGCTTTCAACTACATTTTAAAGTACCGTATGTTTGTAGGTTTTTTATAGTTTCAAATGATCTTGTCGACTTCATCGTCATGCTTTGGTCTACCGTTATGCGTTACGGTTACGGCGTGTATGACGTCATTATGTTGTTCAGTGCATATGCACCGAGTCTGAGTTTACTCCTGGGGTCTGGCGTTATGCGATACGAAGACGGCGAGTGCGTGACGTCATGGAGCAGAGTGCACCTCCCGCTCTCCGTTCACCGCGCGGGAAGCCTAAGTTAATGGGTAATGGAGTCTGTTGAAAGAGCATTTCTAACATGTGTAGCATGCGTCATTTGAAATGATATAAAGTCTAGTCTCTCCGACTGACTGTATCTTTTTTCCTAGTAGATGGTCTCATCAATCTCATCAATTCTCACTGCCATTATTACTATACATACGAGATAATTATTTTATAATGCTGTCAATAAGCTTGTTAGTTCATCGTGGTGACATCATTAACATTCCTCGAGTCAGCTACTTCGCCGTCTAAGCTATCCTGGAAGATCTGGTTTCAGGTGTGCTGTCCTCGCATTATATCTCTGCCGGTGAGGACAGTTGCATTTCTGAGAATTCAAGCCGTCCCATTCATAATACATTACCTCGCAGTGTGGGACTCGGGAGTTCTGACGGACGACTAAGCATAATGCAGTCGGCGCACTCATTAGTGCTTGCCACGCTATTGTTGATGTGCCCGGAAAACTAAATGGTCGCTTAGTTTGCTAGCCTATTCAAAACGGTCTCGCCCCATGCCCGGGACTGGCAATCACATAACATGTTGAAGCTGTTAACAGGTGGCATACACCATAATACACCTGATAAAGGTATCGCCCATGGGGGGAGATCGCCCGGAAAGCAGCATCTGTAATATTGATTTAAACTTGGTTCCATCCAGGAAAAGGATCTGCGAACCCTCGGCGCCGGTCCGGAGTCCCAGGTATTGGTTCTCAAGGCAACTAGCAGGTAGGCCTACATGGCGTAGGCAAATTAAATAATATTTTGGAGGCCTATGATTTTATTGACAGGGATACCTTAATGAGGATCTTGGTAGAGCATGGTATGGACGGCAAGTCACAAACTGATTAAGCAGACAGTCAGAAACACTGTGTCGAAGGTGAAGGTCAGAGGCGAAACCTGAGATTGCTTCGAAATTAAGACCGGAGTACGACAACGTAATGGGTTATCTTATCAATCACCAATGCTCGTTAACTGTATATTGAGAAAAAGGTTATTAGAGAATGGGAAGAGCCATAGCAAGAGATAAGTAACGATTCAAGGTTCGGACACGGAATGAAGGGGTGAACCTCAAGTGCCTTGCCTTTACTAAAAAAAATACATCTGGTATTCGCTGCTTACTGAGAAGGAACAAACGCGTTAGGTGGGGCCCTAGAGACATAGCGAATGCTCTCACTTTGAGAGATCTTTCTCCCTAGACTTATGCGTACTTGAGGAAAAGGAAGTAACCCTTGCCTTACCGTTCAACTCTCCAAAAATGGGCAAAACAGTGTAGACCGGACATTTTAAACGAAGCGCTTAGTTTAATTAAAGCTAGGTCGGAAACCTTCAAAGCTTTTGAACCACTGGCTGTTCTAAGTTCCGATGAAATGAACATCGCCGGTCGCATGAGTTACAACTCATCCGATGATGTGATACTTGGGCCTCATAAGAACGTTCAGGTGACGACGATTCACAGCTATTTTCCCTATGGAAACAATCCGTGTAATATGACTTTGATGTCATGATGACAAGCACCTTGTTACAATCCATAATCCGGGAGCTGGAGTATGTGGTGTTGCTGGAGGGTAAATACGCGAGGGTGTGGAAAGAACTGGGGGTATATCCAGTAGCAAGAAGCATTTCTCCAACATCGTAGGGTTTTTTTTTTTTTTGGTGACGTGCTAAAACTGCCCCGAAATCACTTCCTAGATGAAGGAATTACTCTACCCGACGGAACGACTGTCTCTTAGAACAGCGGTTCTCAACCTAGGGTACTCGTACCCCTTTGTGGTACGCAACGAACCGGTTAGGGGTACGCCAAAAATAAACTATAATGGCGTGCGCTATGTTCCCATTGTACGTGTCAGTCGTAACCATCTATATATATATAATATGCTAAGGTGTATGTTTCACAAAACTCAAGCTCCTAGACCAGAGGGAGTTAGAAGGTGTGGTTTGTACCAAAATCTTCCAAATAGTCTCAATAGTACAGGAAAAATCTTGCATTTCTTGAAAAGTCAACGGAAATATATTTGTTTATAAAGTGCTTTTAAACAAATAAACATATTTATAGAAGCCCACATAACAGTAAAGCCAGGCGGGTGGTTTATACACATGCGCGAGTTCTCGCACGGGTTCGCACTCGCAGCATCGGCCGCACGATCGTCTACATTCACCTAAAGGTGCTGTTCTCCGTCAGCTGTTTGACAATATGTAATGTGTGAAAGGCGGGGAATATTTTATGAAAATTGGCCATTTCTTGTAAACATCTATATATAACGAAACAGTTTCAGACTACACATTGCTGTTAATTAGTACAAACTAATTTTTGAGCGGCTTCGATGGCGTAGTTGGTAGCATGCTGAGCTTCTATGTCCAAGGTCGCGGGTTCAAACCCGACCGAAGTCGTCGGATTTTTTAAGAGCGTTAAAAATCCCTCAGTTTGCCTTCCTTCGGATGGGAAGTAAAGATGATGATAATTGTTGTTTTAAGGGGCCTAACATCGAGGTTATCGGCCCCTGATGAAATGAAATGGCGTGAAATGAAAGGATGAAGATAAAAAAAAGCTCACAGCTATGGATGAAACGAAAATGGTTTAGATAAAATAGTGAGCCCCAACAACTATGCCTTATGTAGCAAGGGAAATACTTACAAAAAGGAACTCAGATTGAAACTACTCACCAAATGGAGAGGGGTAATACGTACATAAGGGTATTGCGAACGAAAATACTCACAAAAGGAATAGATTGTAAAGAAAAAAACGCACAAAATGTAGGTTAAGTCCAAACTACGTACAAAATGCAACGTACAGTCGAAATACCTACAAAATGCAAGTGAAATCAAAATACTTACAAAATGCAAATGAGATTGAAAATGCGCACAAAATGTAATGGAAATTCAAAATACCCACAAAATTGCAATTGAGACTTAACTACTTGAACAAAGCGGGGTAGGTTGAAAATACAAAATGCAATTGAAATTGCTTACAAAATGTATGGTAGATTCAAACTTCTCATTAGGATGGAAAATACTTACAAAATGCAATTTAGATTGAAAATAATTACAAAATGTAATTTAGATTCAAAATACCCACAAAATTGCAATTGAGACTTAACTACTTGAACAAAGCGGGGTAGGTTGAAAATACAAAATGCAATTGAAATTCAAAAAACTCACAAAAGCCCCGGCCCGGATATTGAAAGACTTACTAAAAAGCAATTTAGATTGTCAATCCTTACAAAATGCAATTGAGATCGAAAAACACTCACAAAATGGTCCGCCCCAAAGGGAAGGGACAAAAGGGGAAAACGGACCCAGCTCAGGAATCCCTCGGGGTCGCCAACTCCCGAACTCACCAGCCGTGAACCCCTGAGGGTGTAGCATTATCTAGGGTGCACCAGAAGTGGTGGGGCTACATACACCCTGCCTCCTTAAGGGCCTTGCGCACAAGGCAGGAGGTAAAAGGAAAAGAAAAAGAAGGCTGACCCCTCACAGAAGGAGGGTGTCAGGAAAGATGAGACAAGGGCCAATTAAGGCGGGAAAGGAAGAGACTCCCTAGGCCTCGGATACCCTAATACCATCGGGGTCGGAAGAGAACAAGAGTTGACCAAGTGAGGTCGACAGGAAAGACGACGGAGAGGAGCCCGGCACAAGTGGAAGCAATGCCGGACTCAGCTGGGGCCCCGTGGCCGCCAACCCACGCCCACTAGAAGTGAGCCGGAGGGGAAGTAAAGCCGGCGGTCCCACATCATAGATATGAAATTAAAATCCACAGCCTGCTTCCATTCTCCGACCGGGTCAGGAATGGAATGAATGAATCCCCCATCTAGCGGCGAGGAAATGAACTGTGCCAGCTGCCGAGGCCTGACGCACTCCTCTGGGGCAATGATTAAATGAATGACAGATGAAATGAAATAATAGTGGTGAGTGTTGCTGGAATGAAATTTTGTCAGGGAAAACCGGAGTACCCGGAGAAAAAACTGTCTGCCTCCGTTTTGTCCAGCACAGATCTCACATGGAGTGACTGGGATTTGAACCCCGGACCCAGCGGTGAGAGACCAGCGTGCTGCAGCCTAAGCCACGGAGGTCACATCATAGATTTATGGCATGCTAAAGAACCTTCCACTAATTACACCTGTGTGAAGCTAAATTATAGGTTATCTTTGAGTAACGCTCTTAGGTTCCAACGTTTGTCGCCAGGAGCCGACTGCGGTGGCATCTAGTAACCAAGTTCAGAACTAGTTGTCATTGACGGTAGCGTTTGGCAGCAAAAGTTGAAACTACTTGAAAATCGAAAGTATGGAGTCCTTACTTGAATTAAAAACAGATAACACACACTAATACGGTCACCACAATATACACCGGTTATCAGACAGATTCTACACACACCCAAAGTACACGGGGCTACATGACCGCGTTGTCGCAGCACCTAAACTGAGGAACCAACCAACCAACAAACTAATTTATGAGGATCTGAGAAGAAAATAAATATGATAATTATTTTAAAGGGCCTGGATATAATATGGTTGTTAAGTCAGGTTTCTCATATGAATAGACAATAGTGAAAAGGGTTCAGAATATACTTGTAAAAAACTGCATTCTTGGCTGTCACCGCGGAAGCCTGAGTTCGATTCCCGCCTCTGCCAATCAATTTTTAATTCTGGTCTGAGGTTCTGGAACAGGGTACACTCTTCCTAGTGAGGCAAAAATGAGTCGAGGTGGGCTCGACTGCTACCTCAGCCATCCTAGAAGTAGTTGACCGTGGTTTCCCCACTTCTACTCCAAGCAAATGCTGGGATGGTATCTAACTTAAGGCCACGGCCGTTTCCTACCCAAATCCTACCTCAATTACAAATACACACACTAGTACAGACGTCACAGGGACACAGGGTATCAGACAAATTCTACACACACCCAAGTGCATGGGGCTATGTTGCAAATCTTCTAAAACAATCAACATAAAACTGCAGCCCAGACTACTTTGGCAGTGCACAGTAGCTTCTGTAAACAATGTATCTTTGTCAGGTTTTTTCCTGGGTTGCAGGATGGATATATTTTCATAGAACATTGCTTTCACATGTTACAGACTGAACTCCCTTGCTTAACCCCAAAGCTCTGGGGGCTGGAGTATCCTGCCTCTCATGTCCCCTTCTCTTTCTTATTGTGATATCCTCATTCTCTAGGGACTGGAACTCTGAACTGTGACATGAGTTACATATTAAGTAGCCTACCTTGCAGATTGTAAGTGATCAACATAATACTACAAAGGAACAATTTCCTTAGAAGAGTAATTTTTGTTGCAACTAACACACTTCTTTAGAGTCAAACTTCAGAATGAAATTTAGTGATAAATTGAAATTAAAGCGGAAAAAATAAAATAATAACGCCGTCTGAATAAGCAAAGTTTACTCTATATATAAAGGAAAGGCTTGATCTCCATCTTTTAATGGAATGACCCTATGGATGATTTGTTTATTGTTGAAAGCACACGGGCAGATGACCTCGCTGTTCCACCCCTTGAAACATACATAACTAACTCATGCATGTACATAAATGATTGTAGGGTACCATACATATATTTATACAGGCTTGCAGAAAAGAAAGCACGGAAGTTGCTCAAGTTTGCATATGCCTAAAAGATTGACAAGCAAAAGAGCTTAGAAGTTAAAACCCAACAAGCAAATTTTTCATATTATAGTGAAATCTACTAGCCTATAATACTTTTTTTTCTCAACTCAATCAAGCAATGCGCCTCATCACAAGATGCATGCGATCCACAAACACACATTGGCTTCCGGTTCTAAGTAACATTCCACCTCCACCCCTGAGAAGACTTCAATCATTGCTGAACACATGGAAGAGAATTGAAAACAACCCATCGCTGCCAATACACTCTGAGCTCGCAGTACCTTTACCGCAGTGACTGAAGTCCAGACAACCATCATGGCGAACAGCAGTCTACCTGCAGGATAATCACTTCAACATTCTAGATGCCTGGAACAATCAATGGCAGGAACAAACTTCCCTGACACATCACCATCTAATTGTGACTCCTTGGGAACGACCTGCAGGTTTTCGTTTACCTCGACGTCAACGGTGCACACTGAACCGGATAAGAACGGGCCAAGGCAGGTGGGCAGTGATACTAAATCAATGGGGCTGGAAGTCCTCCCCTGAATGTGACTGTGGAGAAGATCGGCAAACTATGGACCACGTAGCTTTCGAATGTCCTCTCAGAGCACTCAAAGGGACAATACAAGAACTCCACCAGCTTAATCAAGAAGCCATCGATTGGATTCAACAACTTAAAATTGAACTCTAATTTTACAAACATGAGATCATGTGTATCTTGTTGTATATATTTTTGTACATATTCCTCCTTTCATCATACGATAAATAAATAAATAAATAATAAATACTTTTTTTCTATTAGAGCGCATGGAAATTAAGATTCCCTATAGACCCTCATCTCACATGTGGCAAAGGTATTTGAACGGATACTCGAGGGACGACTGAGGATGGTAGTGGAAAAGGAAATGGAGGAAGAACAATATGGATTTCGAAGAGACAAATCAACTTTTGATCTTATTTTTATGATGAGGAATGTGATGGAGAAAAGGTGGGAATACAGAAAGGATTTGGTGATGACCTTTATAGATATTGTGAAGGCATATGATAGTGTGCCAAGACAACTGGTTTGGGATGCATTGATAAGGAAAAACGTAGATAGAGCTGAAGTGGAAATGATTAAAGCCATGTATCGTCAATGTGTCAGTAGCGTGAAGACCAAGATTGGACAAACAAACTGGTTCAATGTAGAAACGGGTCTCCGACAAGGGAGTGTATTGTCCCCCTTACTTTTCCTCACTGTCATGGATGGAATCCATAAACGAGTGAAACGGAAAATGGGAAGCAAAGGGACGAAGGCCTTACTCTTCGCTGATGACATAGTGATATGGGGGGACGATGAATTGGAAGTCCAAGAACAAGTAAATGTTTGGAACCAAGAGAAAGAATAGCATGGAATGAAAATCAGTGTGGAGAAGAGTCAGACGATGGTGATGACAAGAAATGTGCGAGATGGTAGGGGGAATATTGCAGGAGATGGAAAACCATTACAAGTTGTGAAAAGCTTCAAATACTTAGGGAGTGTCCTAACAGATGATGGAAGGATAAGTGAGGAAGTTGGTAAGAGGATCCAACAAGCAAATGGGTTTTACCAGAGTGTGAGGGGTCTGGTGTGGAACCAGGAAGTTCCCGAGAAATGTAAAAGAATCTTGTATTCAACATATTACACACCTATATTGACGTATGCAGCAGGCACGTGGACAACAACTAAACAGGAGGAAAGTAGAATCCAGGCAGCAGAGATGAAGTTCCTTAGAGGTATAATTGGAAAGACCCGGACAAAATCAGAAACAAGGAAATTAGGAAGAAAACAGGATTCCCAAAGTTACAAGACAAAATCGAGATCAGTAAGCTAAAATGGTATGGACATATGATGCGAATGGGAGAAGACAGAGTCCCGAAGCGATTATTTACTGAGAAAGTCACAGGAAGGCGCCAAAGAGGAAGGCCGAGGATGAGGTGGATGGATGCAGTGAGGGAGAGCGTTGAGAAAAGAGGAGTGAAAATGGAGGATGTACTGGAAGAGGGACGAGAGTGGTGGAGAGACAGAAGAGTATGGAGGTCCTTGATTCACACCCCGACCCAGATCAATGGAACCGGGAAATGAAGAAGAAGAAGAAGAGAAGAAGAAGATAGGCCTATGTATCCTGTAGCTTGTAGTCATTGCCGTTTATTTTGAAATAAAGATATGTTGAAGAATGACAGCTTTATCATTTGCAACAGCCCGTGATAACAATTAGGGTGTTGATACGCTTAGGCCTATATGCATCCTTTCAATGAGCACGCCATGCGGTTTGAACAAAGTTTGCCAGTACCTCCAGACAAATGTAACCGCAAAGCAAATTTAACACAAAATTTCAAGGGTTTGCAGGAGCAAGTAAGGAAAGAACGAAACTACATCTGGACAGAGGAGAGGAAGAATTAGCAAAGTGATGTAATGGAGAAATATTGGAAAACAAGAAAGGAAGCAGGATACAAAGGAAGTGACTACAGTGGGTTACATGGTCCTAAGATGGCCAAAATCGAGAAAAGAAGAAGAAATGAAATGCATACTAACAGCACAAACAAATAATCAATTAAAAATATTAGTTATACTGTACTCGAAAAAATCGTGATTATGGAGTCAATCAGGTAAGCCACGTAACCTTAAGAAGGTTCTTAACAATTTATTAATGGTTGCCGAAAACGAAGATATTAGTTGACGTTACTCAGCGAGATGACCAGAATAGCTATTACAGTTCCATTGTAATAGTGCCATAGTGTGCCTTGGAGGCTGGATTTAGACAGCTCCTTAACCCAGTCCATGAGTCAATCCTAATTGGCCACATGGATAATTCTTGCCAGGCGCGTGCACGTCGCGGGGATGGGCAACGGTACTGTAATATGCCATGGAACTACAGTACCGGCTAAGTTCTGGCGAGGACCCAGTCCTATGGGGTATAACATAGGCCCCGTGCACAGGGTTACCTGCGAAGACCTCAACGGAATCTGCAGCGGAAAAGATGGACTTCAGAACGGTGGAGATTGCGGAAGAGGCAACCCAGTACTTAGGGAATAGTATGAGTACAGCATCAATCAGCAGCGTCTGTTTCCCATATTAGGGGCGGCTGCAAGGGCGTCTGTTCTTCATGTTAGGGGCGGCCTGAATAATAGCTGGCAGTAGCTTCATAAAATGCCTGTGGGAGTGGCGACCCCATCGTAATAATAGCCTAAAATGGAAATGGCACTTCCAATGATTCGGAAAGGGTTAGGGCGTACCCTGCAGGCGACGCGCAGTTCCTTTGGTACTGGGGGAACTGTGAGAAATGGGCGACCAGTAACCGAAATGAAAGTGGGAATCATGAATGTCATGACCCTGACAGGCAAGGTGGAGGAGGTGGTAGACTTCATGGAGAGGGAGAAGGTTGGAATGATGGGGCTGAGTGAAGTGAAATGGAAAGGTAAAGGAAGGAAGAAATTGAGGAAAGGATATACATTATACTGGAGTGGTGACCAAGAGGCAAAAAATGGCATGGGACTGATAACCTCGAAACAACTGGAGGAGTATGTTGAAGTGGTCGAGTGTGTGAGTGACAGAATAATGAAAATTAGAATGAAGATGAAGAATGACGTGATGGACTTCATACAAGTGTATGAAACACAGACTGGAAACAGAGAAGAAGATATTGAAGTATTTCTGGAGGATGTAGAAAGAGGAAGAAGTCATTGGACCATATGGATATGGGAAAAAGAATCGGGACGGAGAGGAACTTGTAAACTTTTGTGAAGGGAATGGACTGATAGTGGGTAATTCATGGTTTCGGAAGAAAAACAGCAGGAAAATTACGAGATATGGATGGGGTGATAGAAGAACAAAATCAGTAATTGACTACTTCCTGGTGGAAAGGACTAATCGCAGAAAGCTGATGGATGTGACAGCTTTACCAGGAGATGCATTTGATGGGGACCATAGAGCTGTGGTGGCAAAATTTAGATGGGGAAAATTGGAAAACCTAAAGGAGATCAGAGAAAGTAAAATAAAAGTATGGAAATTGAAAGACAAAGCTGTACGGGAAGATTTTCAGGAGAGATTGAAGCAACAAATCCCAGTTACTGAAGTGGAAAACGTAGAAGAGGAATGGTCCCACTTTAAAAAGACATTTGCTGGTGCATCAGAGAGTGCTTGTGGTAGGACGTCAACAAGAGTGAAAGAGAAGGAGACACCGTGGTGGAATGAGGAAGTGAGGAAAGCAGTGAAAGAAAAGAAGTCTGCATGGAAAGAATGGAACAGAGATCAAACAGAAGAAAGCAAAAGGATCACGACAGCAAACGGAGGTGTAAGAAAGTGGTAGGAGATGAAAAGAAGAAAAGTTGGGAAGAATTTACACGAAGAATGGAAACAGATGTAAGTGGCAGTAAAAGGATGCTGTATGGACTTCTAAGAAGTAAGAGGAAAGAAAGAGTTACTACAAAGCTGGTGAAAAAGGAAGATGGAGAGTTGTTAACACACCCAGAAGAGATAAAGGGACGATGGAAGGAGTATTTCGATAAGCTATTGAATGTGAGCAATTGTACTGGTGAGATGGAAGTGACACAGCCTGACGACTATAACAGAAGATATAACAATGCTGGAGGTGGAATTAGCAGTACAGAAAATGAAGATGGGAAAAGCAACAGGGGTGGATGAAATCAGTGTAGAAATGATAGAGGCTGCTGGACCTGTTGGTATGCAATGGCTGTATCGACTGCTAAAGTGTGTGGAAACGAAAATGTGTACCAGAAGACTGGGAGAAAGGGCTAATAATACCAGTGTTTAAGAAAGGGGACAAGAAAGTGTGTGATAACTATAGAGGGATCACCCTCATATCACAGATAGTAAAAATACTGGAAAGGATATTAGAAAGAAGAATGAGAAGAAAGATGGAAGGAGAGTTGCAAGAGGAACAGTATGGCTTCAGGAGTGGAAGATCCACAGTGGACCCAATCTTTAGCTTTAGGCAGGTGATGGAAAAGAACTGGGAATATGGAGAGGATTTGGTCATGACTTTCATAGATCTAGAAAAGGCATATGATAGTGTCCCCAGTTATGGGAAACCATGGTTAAGAAGAGACTGGGAAGAGAAATGTTGGAAATGGTGCAAGCAATGTACAACAACTGTGTTAGCAGGGTACTGACCCCAGTTGGAAAGACAGATTGGTTTAGGAACAAGACTGGACTAAGACAGGGGAGTGTGCTGTCACCTCTTTTGTTCATAATGGTAATGGATGAAATTGTAAAGGAAACAAAGGAAGCATATGGACATAAAGAAATGAAGTTACTGTTATTTGCAGACGATATTGTGGTCTGGGGAAGGAACACCGAAGAAGTGCAAAAACAACTAGATGCACTGAACGAAAATATTCAGAAGTACGGCCTGAAAATCAGAATAGAGAAAAGCAAGACCATGGTGATGACAAGAGGGGAAAGACAAGGAAAGGGCACTGTGAAAATTGGAAGTCAGAGTTTGGAAATTGTGGACACGTTCAAATACCTAGGAAGTGAATTGATGCAAACTGGTAGGTTGGACATGGAGATTGGCAGGAAGGTACAGCAGAGCAATGCATTCTATCAAAGTGTAAGAAAACTTGTTTGGGATAAGGAAGTACCAAGGGAAAGCAAGGAGGTAATGTATAAAGTGTACTATGTACCTATATTAACTTATGCAGCTGAGACTTGGACCCTGACAAGCAGGCAAGAGAGTAGAATCCAAGCCAGTGAAATGAAATGATAGGTAAGACAAGGAAAGACAGAGTGAGGAATGAAGATGTTAGGAAGGAAGTTGGGATGGGAAAACTAAATGAGAGAATTGAGAAGAATAAACTAAGGTCGTTTGGACATGTAAAGAGGATGGAGGAAAATAGAATGCCAAGACAGATGCTGGAGGCCAAGTGCAAGGGTAAGAGAGCAAGGGGAAGAACTAGAACAAGGTGGATCGATTCAGTGAAGAACAGCGTGAGAAAAAGAAATCTGGACTGGGACAAGATCGTGGAAGAAGAATTGTGGAAGGAAAGAGGAAAGTGGAGAAGTGCCATAAATACCCCGACTCGGCAGGAGCTGGATAAGGGGAAATGATGATGATGATGATGAGTGCCATAGTGTGGACTTAAGTAGAAGGTGGTCTTCTACTTACACTTGACTGTTTGCCATCCTTCCCCATCTCTAGGTGGAGATGATGGAGGAGGAGAGCACACCTCAATTTCCACATCTCCGTCCGAAGACGAAGAAAATGGAGGGGGCGCTCTCTTGGGTGGCGCACGGTCGTCGGCGGACCTTCTCCTGGTCCGAAGACTGGGTGTCCGTCCCCGACACATCCCGAACATTCTTCTTCTTCCTTGATCGGCACTGACATCTATTAGGGGAAGTAGATGGTCCCTTCCCCACAGACGCCAGTTCCTTGCAAAACATGGCCGCTCATGTTGGCACCGCTCCAGTGTGGTGGGAGCGGGATGGCCAGCAGATACCTGAGCAGCTCTCTCTGCAGGGAGGAAGAGAAACGGCGCTGAACTGTTCTCTCTCCTCCTCCGATCATTTTTCTTTATTGTAGGGAAGTTTCCCGATACGGACGAGTTTGGCTTCTGCTAGCATCACTCCCTTGATGCACCTTCTCTCTCTTCTCCCGTACAATTTTAGACATATCAGGTGGGCTGGATAAAGGTCCAGCCCCAGTCGGCAAAGTCTTCTTTTCCCCCTTAGCAGGGGAAGACTTTTTTGCCGACTGTTTCAGAGAAGAAGAGGTCTTCTCCTCCGATGGTGCCGTTTTAAGATGGTTTTACCGGCACTTTGGTCGTGGTTTCGCTGGTACAGCGAGGGGTGATTTCAAAGTAGCTGTATAGAAGGAACTTGAGGGTACTGCACTAGGTCGAGTAACGGCAGGGGTGAAGGAGGGCGTTGCTGCAGCTGCAAACGATTCCTGAAATTCGGGGGCATTCATATCACGGTACCTCTTGCGAGCGTCGTGATATGAATGCCTGTCAAGAGTCCTGATCTCCTGGATTTTGGCTACTTTGGCAAATTCAGGACACTGTTTTGACCATGGAGAGTGACTGCTTTGGCAGTTAGGACATATAGGGGGAGGCGTACACCTCTCACCCTCATGTGTCCCCATGCCACAATCTCCACATACGGCCTTAGCACTTCACCTGCAGAAACAAGCCCGAATCTCTGGCATTGATAGCAGCGCATAGGTGGAAGTTTGTAAGGTCGAACATCGCAATGGTACGACATGACCTTCATCTGTTTAGGTACAACAACACCCTCAAAATGGAGAATGAAAACGCCAGTATCGACACTATCCTCTCCAGTTTTCCGGGTGATGCGCCTAATTTTGGTGATGCCTCTCTTCCCCAGATAGTTGATTGAGGCTAGTCAAGGTCAGTGACCTCAGATTTAATTTCTTTCAGTTCAGATATTATTTTCTATTATTCTAGCAGATTTTAGATAGGATTCTAATTAGGATTTTTAAGAGTGTATTTTTATTTATTAATGTAACGTTATTTTTGAATAAACATACGAGCACGCTTTGTTTTGCTCGTCCTTATGAAATTCTATCGTACATTTGCCGGACTTAGTAAGATGATGTGCTATGGATGTTAGGCATCCATGTATCCATTTTACCCATAGTTAACCCGTGATTCATGAATCTCAATTTCTAGTAGGAATTAGATCTGTTTTGTAGGTAAGTCCATAGTACACCATCATTGTCCATCTTTATTAAATGTCCTAAATAGGCTAGTTGTCAGCGTAAGACTGCGGTTACTTAGCCGGGAACTTCAGTGTTTCTACAATCCTTCCATTCTTGGATTGATAAGTACCGAGCAAGCTCGGGCTTATTTTCAGGTACAGTACATATTTCTGGTTCATTTTGCAGATTTCTTGATACCTCTCAAGAGTTGGCACGAGTGGATCTACGTCAAGGAGTAAATAATAAATATATATTTTATATTCCTTAAACCGTGTTCCTTGCACAATCTGTTAGTTTACATTATTTACATTACGATTACCTGATATTTGAAATGGAAGGACAATTATCTCCAAATGAGACGAATAAAGGCCTCAAGAGGAAAAGGCACACCAATTTCTCTTCGTCAGAGGAGGAAATCCTCATCAAGGTGGTGGAAGAAAAGAGATGTACAGTAGACTCTCGATTATCCGCGGGCGGTTTATCCATTTTGCGGATTATCCGCGGTGCCTGAAGAAGAACATTTTTTTTTTAAGGAAGGTTTTGAAACCGAAAATTATTTCTCAAAAATTGAAATAAAGTTACTAAATACTTAAACGTAATAAAAATCGTAAATCGCAAATACCTCACAGATGAAAACATCATAAATCAAGTACGAGGGATTGAATCGGTTGAATTGGAAGAAAATGAGGAAACGCAGACGACCATTACTCATGATGCAGCATTAGGACACATTGACAGGATTCTTCAATACCTTGAAGAGCATGACGATGCATCACTTTGTGACAAGATGGTGTTGAGAAAACTCAAATCACAAATAAAGAAAAAAAAATGTTCCAATAAGAAAAAGCAAAAGCAAATGACCTATTTTTTTTTTAAACAGTAAACAAGACTTTTTAATAACACACATAACGTCGACTACGTTTTGTTATCATGTACGTCCTTTTATTGTATAATAAACTTATTTAAAGCACTTGTGCGTTGTCTCTTAGTGCCGTCGACCTTTGTTTAACCATTACCAGCAATTTTGCGGCTCATCCGCGAAATTCGATTATCCGCGGAATCCGCGCCAGTCAATTCGGCGGATAATTGGGAGTTTACTGTATTATTGAAAATAAAATGTCCGATGCCGTTACATGGGAGCAGAAGTGTAAGGCATGGGAAGAAGTAGCCCAAACATTGAGGCATTGACATGTTGTAGAAGACCTGCCAAAAATTTATGGGATAAGTATGAAAACGTGAAGAAGAAAGCAAAGCTTTAGAGCTCTTTCTGATGGGTGGAGGAAATAAAACTCCCGTAAAGAAAACTGCCCATGTTGAAAAACTTATTTAGTTAATGGGAACATCGGCTGAGGGACTGTGCCATCTGTTCGATGGAGATAGAATAGGTAAGTTTCAAGATACGGTAATTAATGTACTCTCGCAATTTAAATTTTTTTCGGGGTTAGCTTGTAAACGTACATTCCACATTTTACTTAACTAATACTGGTTGATTTGTGCTTGTAATTCGCCTTCTGTCTCCGGAAGTCGGATGTATTCTTCCACAAGCCTTGCGATTGCCACACTCTTCACTGTCGCAGAAGCCGCTACTGTACTAACTCCAGTAAAATCCTCAAGTGCAATCATCATACTTTCTGATGCATAAAATCCAAGAGTAAGTAGAAGTTGGTCCATTGGTAACACAGCATGATTTCTGGACGAAAAGAGTTTTAGGTTAGTGTGCGACTTGTAAATTTTTTAAATATTAGATGCAAACAGAATCGTATTGCATTCTAGTAAATAAAGTGAGATTCTTTTGCTGGAGTGGGACCAGCGGCCAGCTACCAGGCACGCTCGCCTTCCGCCAGCCAACCCAACTTGGACCACAGTGTGCGCAGGTAAAAACCGTAACATAGTACATTAATTAATGGTAAATTTACCAGCAAATCATGATTAAAGAACTTCCCTTTTCACAGAAAATTCTGAAAAGGTTCTCCATCAGCTGACAGACAGGCGTTGTATCGTGTAAATAAATTAGCGTTTACACGTTGCAATTCTCCTTCTGTAATGAGAGATATCAGCTGTCGTATATTTTTCTCCAGCTCTTGTAGGGTACGGTGATTAAACTGATACAGTTTGTCTTTTAAGCTACCCCACAAATAAAAATCACAGTGTTAAAACCGGGCTTCGAGGCGGCCACAATCCAGCACTAATCACCCTGTCACCAAACACAGCACTTATTGCGTCCAATGTATTGTGCGCAGTTGCACCGTCTTGCTGGAAAAACCCTTTACAATCCTTCTCTGTCTGTTAACTAGACAAAGAAATTATTCAAAATAACCTGAACATATCGAGCAGAATTAATAGTTTCACGAAAAAAGAAAAAGAAAAAAAAATAATAATAATAAATGCGCCTATAATTCTTTCTGCAGTTACTGCGCACTAAACACTGATTTTTGGGTCATGCAGGGGGTTTTGGTGGATCAGTCTTGGGTTCTCAGGTGACCAGTATCGATTGTTTTGGGAATTCACACGTCCATGTAAATAAAACAACGCCACATCACTGAAAATCACTAACTGTGGATCTAAAATTCCGTCATGCATGGACTGGAAAAACCAATTACAGCAGTTGGTTCTTGCCACTGGGTCTCTCGGACTTGAGGTTTGAACCTGAGTAGTTTTGTGCGGTCGATACTTAATTAGTTTTGTGGCCCTCTGAGCCGTTGAATATGACACGCCGGCTTGTTGAGAAAGTTTTCTCGGTGACTGTAATAATCGAGCAGTAAAGTCCTCTAACTTCCCTTCTGTCAAAACGTGACGTCTTCGTTCAATTCTTTTATTTAAGACTGACCCCGTAGACTTTAACTTCATCACAACCTTCCGAACTCAGGTCTCCGAAGGCACCTTAACACCAGGAAATTCCTGTTGAAATGTTCTGCGAGTAAAACTAACAGACTTGTTCTTAATAAAAGTACAGCAAATGAAAATCTATGTTGTGTGGTGAACCATACTTGAGTATGGTTAGATAAAAACTAACATCCCAACTGTTCGTAGCTGTTGCAGTAAGCACGCACACCTACTGGTCTGTATCTGTCGACGCCTGTACTTAAAAGTTTGGCTTGCCACTCCAGGCAGCTGGACTAATTGGGTGGGCTCAAATGAAATGCAGAAGATAAAAATAAGGCCTAGATTCTCAGCCAACATTCCTCAACACAGGAATGTTAACTTTGGAAGTTACATCGTTTCACTATGTAGCTACTCCCGTACCACCCTGCCAATTTACTGTAATTAATCGAAGCATGGACCTAAGCCCGTATGATGTTAAATTGTGGGAAAATGTATATCACAAAGTGTATAAATCATTTAACCGTACTCTAGTGGAGCTGGAGAACAATATACAGCAGCAGATGTCCCTCACAATGAAAGGGATTTACAACGTGTAAAAGTTAATTTATTTACACGGCGCAACGCCTGTCTGTAAGCTGAAGGAGAACATTTTCAGTATCTTCTTCGAAGAGATAAGTTCTTTAATAATGATTTGCTGGTAAATTTACCATTAAATAATGTACTATCTTACGGTTTTTACTTGCGCACACTGCGCCTGGTAGCTAGCCGCTGGCCCCGCTCCAGCGAAAGAATCTCCCTGTATAATGTACAAATAAATAAGGCGTAGAGTAACTTTGAACTTACCTTTCTGTCCTATGACGTATCTCTGCATTTATACGACCAAGTACTAGCCGAACTGAAAGCTTCGTCAAACAGAATCGTCTAACTCCTCGTAATAATCACTTCGATTCTTATATACTTTTCGCCTCCTTTGAACAGCATCAGCATTTACGAAACCCGTGAAATTACGGATAATTCTAGGCATATTGACGATTTATGTACTCAGCTGACATTAAGATTATAATATATAAAATCAGGCAGTAAAACAGTTTACGGGAGGAGAATCCTCCGGTAAAGTTCACTGCCGGTTAAGGCTTATTTTACTGTCAGTTTGACGCTAACCGGGCATTGTAAGAATCAAGTTCTAGCAAACTTGGCGTAAAAGTGCCAGTAAAGATTTAACAGGAGATTGTAAGAACGACTTGCCCATCCACTCCAATATTCCTGACCTTCAGAGGAACCGGTTGAAATCTAGACATCCGCCAGTTAAGTTCGCTCAGAAGCTCACAGAAGATAATTTCGACCCTAATGCCCAATGGAAGGAAGAATGGATCTTAAAAACAGATGAACATCTCTGGTCTTTGCACACATCTAATTCAAGGTTCGATCTCCCAAGAAGAACTTGGACCTTCCTCAACAGGATTCGTTGTGGTCATGGAGTCTGTGCTGAGTCTCTCTACCAATGGGGAAAGATACAATCCCCCAAGTGTGACTGTGGTGCCCCTCTTCAAACCATCGAGTACATTGTAAGGGAGTGTAGTAGAAGAGCCTACCCTGGAGATTGGTTTGATTTTCTAGAGGCCACTACAGAGGCTCTGGATTGGATAAGAACATTGGACATTGAAATATAATGTACTTGCTTTCCTCTTTTTGTGTATATATGCCATACAATAAATAAATAATAAATCAGGTGAGGATATGGATGGAGGCGACCGTGGCCATCCCAGCATTTATGCGGAGAAAAAATGGGAAACCTCGGAAAACCACTTCCAGGATGCCTGAGGGGGGAATCGCACCCACCTTTTCTCAGTTTTGCCTCACGGGGCTGTTCCAGCCCAAAGACCAGAATTAAGTATCGTGGTAAAGCCAGGAATTGAAGTCGGACCTGTGGGGCGACAGACAAACATCTACTACACCACGAGGTATAACCAATGGGCCACAAAATGCTAAAAATCACAAACTCTAATGCATACTGTATTTGGTATGTAATCCACACCATGGGAAGCCCAAATGCATCTCTAATTTCCACAAAACAGGTTCTCTTGACTTATGGATAAAAACACGTCATAAGCCATAATTCCTCATTTTAAGCCCAAATCAATGGTTCAAGGCTAATAAGTGTTAAATATTGTGTTTTTAAAGCCATTGGATTTAGCCATATTACCAGTCTTTTCTTCTTGATGTGAAAATTGTTACAGATCTTTGATTTAGCAAGATTGATATTTCCACTCTGGTCGCCATAATGCCAGCAAACTGGGTTTTGTAGAGTGACAATGAGATTATCGCCAACTGGCTTAAATTATACATCATATCCAAAAATTCCAAGACCATGAAATTATCCAGAATGAAGGGTGGGGGTGGACACACAGTCCTATCCACGGAATCAAAATCACAGAGATGGTGAGAATCTCACCAGTCTGTACAAGAAATACAGAGATCATAGAGATGTTAGGATTATCACCAACCCACATAAGAGCATCGTGTACAAACATTAGACTGAAATTCTCCCCAGCTGGCAGCACCAAGGCAAGACAGTGCCCATGAATGGAGATTTTCACTGACCGCCGTGAGAAAGTCACCTATCGAATCATGACTTAAGCGAACTAGCACTGATGTGAGTAAAAACACACAGTTAATAAGGCTGCAGATACAGCTGTCATATGCTACAAATAAAATGCCATCTAATGGAGCCAAGCATGTGTATTGCCTGGATGTAAGGTGTTACTTTCCAGTCACCATGATCTGGGAATGTTACGAGATGCTTGCTTCATCGCTTGCAGCAGCACAATAGCACAGCATGTTCGTTGACTACACGATGGCTTGGAGACAATTTTTTAAATTACATCTTCACACCAAGAGGAATAAAATACTGATCACCTTATTACTGAAAGAGCTTGCCAGTATTTGATAAAAACAGTTCCTTTCATAGGGCAAGTATTTCGCTGGAGTGCAGCTGCTGGCTGTTCAGGTCGCGCTTCCCGCACGATTGTAAGCTAGGCAAAAGCAGGGGCCCCAACGGTTTTGGTTTGTGGGATGGGCAGCCTTACTCCAGCAAAAATATCTCCCTGTGCATGCGCTTGTTTGACGTATTAGGCCTTACTTTTTGTAGTTCAGAGATATAACGGAGTGTGGGGGGAGGGGGTAAGGTATGCATTACACACTCTTTTATCATCATAGTAGGTGTAAGAGGAGAGATCTGTAATGGAGTCGGAACTTGGGTGTATAGAGGACAAGGATACTGACTGCATAATGTGTAATCTACATCAATCTAGCTCTTCCTCTTGATCATTTAAAAACAAAAATGTAATTTTACCAATGCAGTGAATATTTCCACAAAAGTGGAAATTTGCGTTCAGCATGATATGTCAAGTCAGGTGTTTGCCCTTCTGTTACAATCGCCTAGAGTTTTTTTTTTTTTTTTTTTTTTTTCAAACTATAAAAGTATTTGGAACCCCAGGGAATACAATGATATGAATAAAATATAGGCCGGATGCCACATGTCACTGATACTAAGGGTGATTGAAACAGATTACTGCTGGATGCTCCGTAGGGATTCTACAGAATATCAATGAGAAGAACATTCCAGACAAACAAAGGATGTGTTCAGTATATAGTGAACAAAAAGAAGAAAGCTTTTCCCACTTTACAATACTACATACTTTGTCAAGAATCTATATTCTCATGCGGTACATGTTTCGGTCCTATTAGAACCTTCTTCAGTGAATTGCATTCTCTAAGTCCATGACACCATTGGGTGCAAGTCAAAAATTACAATTACATAAAAATAATGACGATGATGACACAGATGGGTTGCTTAAATTTTAAAAAAAAAAATTTTTTTTTTTGCATACTCTCGTTCCTTCATGCATTTGAAGTTTTCTGGATATTTATGTTGGTCTTCATTTTAGATATTTTTTTCAAATAGTTTCCCCATTCGTCTACTTCTGTAATTTCAAAAGAAATTAGTGTAAGGTATTTAATTTGAAATGTTTAAATCTAGCGAAAGATCGTAAGTTAACTTATGTGAAATCCAGATATCAATTATCTAAATCTTTCTTGTTAATTACATAACATATGTTCGGCAAGGTGTGAATCTGTGAAAGGAAAATGACGTTAGATTGTAGTTAAATGCGTGTGTGGAGTGACCTCAGCTGTAGGCCTGAGCGGAGCCAGTGGCTGATTGGCTGATGCAAGCCCGTATTGCGTGGCGAAGAGGGGTGGGTGTATGGAGGGAGGAGTGTGTGAAGTGAGGAGCTGAACTACTTAGGGCGCACACGATGGTCAAGCAGGACTCATCACTGAACATGATGCGACGCCAGTCGTCCTCTGTCCATGCCTACCGGGCAAGACAGGCGTTTTGTGTCAATGGCAACCAACGCATGGGGCTGTAGGACCCCAATCCAGCGGATGTGAGTCGTAGAGACAGTGTGCAGGAACGCACAGAAAGAGTCTCCGGTACACGTTCACGGATGGTGGGTTCCAAAGTTATGAGATCCCGCACCATACGACTGTTTCTTGATCGACGTGAACCTGCACAACACAAGTGGGTGCCCTCCTGTACCCATCGAGTCAAACATCAGGCCACTCTGACATCTGAACGGCCCACATGCCTGGCAATTGCATGATACGACCAACCAGCCTCATGCAGTCCCAAAATGTGGCCTCTGTCAAATGCTGTCAATTGGTGGATAGGCTGTCTAACGCATCTGCGAGGCATCGCGGGTGCTTCATACTGTACTGATATCCCGCCAGGAGATGGCAGTTCAACACGCTGCGATGGGGTGCGGGTCTTGCAGTACGCATGCACGCCTATTCCAAAGCTTAATATATCAGCTTCCCGCATGCCAATGGTTGTCATTGCAGCAGACGACACGCAGCCAGTGAAAGAAGAAATGTGCTGAGTGAGTGAAGCAAGTAGTAACGAACTTAATGTTTTTGGCATGCGCGGTACGCAGTGAGCAGGAAACCCAACTGCCATCTCCTGGCGCGATATCTATACCTAGTCCTCTCTGCACGTCTTGCAGTTGAGGGCGGTGCCATCACGAATGCACTCTGGCGGGCGTTCTACACATTACAGATCCTTCACGCACACATCAATGGTATGCATGTCTTCTGGGTGCTTAACAGTGTATAAAGTCTATTCTAGTAAAACATTGTTCTGAAAGAACTGATAAGATATTATATGGTACAATATTGACTTTCACGGCCAGTGAATTACAACTCAGCAATTCTTTTAGGTTTGTGCCGTGTCTTGTTTGGGGTTTCGCCTAGGACACCAAGCTGGCTCATCAGTGGGGACCTCAAAAAAAGGGAGGTAGCGTGCAGTTCGCTACTCCTGTGGGGGTCAGGGCGGGGACACCAAGAGCCTGCTGATGAGCCAGCTTGCTGTCCTAGGTAAAACCCCACACAAGACACGGCACAAACCCAAAAGAATTGCCGAGTTTTAATTCACTGGCCATGAAAGCCAATATACCATCTTTTTGGAAGCCTTCATAGGGAGGTTATGGCTGCTTGAAATTTTGGTTCTCGCAGTAGAGAGGCGCAGGTGCGCTTCATAAAAAGGGAGATAGCGCACAGTTCGCTACTCCTGCAGGGGTCCGGGCGGGGACACCAAGAGCCCGCTGATGAGCCAGCTTGGTGTCCTAGGCGAAACCCCACACAAGACACGGCACAAACCTAGAAAAATTGCTGAGTTTTGATAAAATATTGATTATCTCTTCAGGGTGGTTGTGAAATGGATTCTCTCTACATCAAAAGCAACAAAATATGCTTTGTAAGTGGTACTTAACTGATAAAAGACAAAGCAAGCTTGATGCTTTTTATGGTTATATTTTCGCAGCTCCCAGTATTATTGTGTTGACTAACTGACCCCGTGGCACTACAGCCCATGAGAGGCCTAGGCACTGCCTCACTGTCAGACAGCTCCTCAAATGTCCTCAAGAGGCTGAGGGCACTCCGCTCCAGCCCTCACATCGGTTTCTAAAATCCCCGACAGAGCCGGGAATCAGTGAATGGGCGAGAGGCAGGCGCACTATCCCAACACTACGGCGCCTGCGTATGAAATTGATAAAGTAAACTAAATCAATAAAGGAGGGCCAAAATGTAAATGCAATAAATTTTTGAATTTAAAAAAATTAAGTTCATCCACAGCTGATGAATCAACGAGATGCTCCAAATCAAGGGCTGGGCTTTTACGCCCCTTCAAACTCTCATGTTTCCAATGTTTGGAAGTTATCATTGCAAACTACAAGACAAGAACTCAGGATTCACAATTTCACTCTGATTATGTAGCGACACGCCCACTAACTCCTTATCTCTTGGTAGTGCAACTTTTCAGTTGGTCAACACAATTTTACTGGCAAATGAAAAAAAAAAAAAAACCTGAAAAAAATTACGTGTAATTAACAAATATTTGATCATCATCATCATCGTTTGTTCGCTCCAGCAAGCCGGGTGCGGTTATAAATGAGCCGTCTCCAGTTTGTCCTGTCCATCCATAACTGTCGTTCTTGTATTTGATGCCAGTTCTATCTCTAGCTTCAAGGTCCTTATAAATTTGCTTCTCCCACACATCTCGAGGTCTTCCTCTTGGTCTCTTCCCGGGGACACTCTGGTCAAAGTACACTCTAGGTATCCTGTGGGGAGCCATCCTCTTCATGTGACCATACCATCTCAATCTCTTGAGTTTGAGTGTCTCCAGCAGGCTCCGTTCCAATCCCAGTTGTTGTCGGATATCCTCATTCCTTATTTTGTCCATTTTGGTCTTTTGAAGGCAAAAACGGAGGAACTTCATTTCTACTGCCTGGAGACGACTGTTTGTTGGTCCAGTAAGGGTTGCTGCTCCCAGTTCATATGTTAGTATAGGTATTAAGTATATGAACAAACTAATTTTGGAAGCTTGTGAAAATGTTTCGTCCCAAAGTAGCTGACGATAGAAATTGGAAGCTTTCTGTATTCTGTTGTTAATCTCTTGATGTATGGTATTGTCGAAGGAAAGAATATTACCTAAATACTGGAATTTGTCCACAACATTTATCTCCTCATCTCCAAGTCTTAGATGGACTGATGAAGGATTTCTACTCTTCACCAAACCAACTGTCTTGGTTTTGCTGATTTTAAGACCCATGGTCGCAAATTCATTCTGCCAAAGATCTAGTCTAGCTTGCACCTCTTCTTCTGACTCGCCCCACACCAAGACATCATCGGCGAAAACTAAGGCATTAGTTTCTTGATCCTTGCTTTTAACTGCTTTTAAGACTTCATCCATTATGATAATGAAGAGAAGCGGTGAAAGGCAACTTCCCTGTTGGACTCCACTCTGTTTCGAACCAACCTGACTTTCCATCCTGGACCTGTACACAGCTCTTGGTTTCATCGTATAATTGTTGTTCCCGGACATTATTTTTTCAGCAATTTTAGGGGATTATTTACTTCGCTGATGTTTCTTTAGATAATTCTGATGGTTGTCTACCAACCCCTCCTGGTACTATGGAGGACAGACAGTATGTTACAAATTGTGGTCAACCTCATCAGAAGAGTTAATAACAAATATAATCGAATTCATGAAGTGGGGGCGAGGAGTCAGACGGAAGCGGCCACAATTACACAACATGTTTCTTTTAAATTAATCTGCGCTAATATATTCATCAGAATTCAGTTGCGCCACACATTTTGCCATGGAATTCACAGCATTTTATTGATCGTTTTATGAGAATTTTAAGGTCATGAAAATCCACTGCGTGGGCAGATGTAAGACAGTACCAAATAAAAACATGTTCACTGTACCACTGTCCGCTACACAAGGCTACGTATTGCTGAACACTGTGCTAATTACTAACGCATGAAACCAGGATCGCAGGTTCAAATCCCGACTGAGGAACTCGCTTGACGGGCATTCTAAGCCGTATGATGTTAGACTGTAAAAGATCTCTCATATTTGGCGATTAGTTAGTTATTGAGGTTTTAAGGGGCGGAACTATGAGGCTGATGATTGCAAGGCAATATTAATTCAAAGTTTTAAGATATATGCCAATCAATACTAGAATTAAAATATACTGAGTGGCAAAAAAAAAAAAACGATCACTTGAAAAATTCAACATGACTTTCATTAAAATCATATATATGAACGGTGGAGCCTCCGTGGCTTAGGCGGCAGCACGCTGGCCTCTCACCGCTGGGTCCGTGGTTCAAATCCCGGTCACTCCATGTGAGATCTGTGCTGGACAAAACGGAGGCAGACAGGTTTTTCTCCGGGTACTCCGGTTTTCCCTGTCAACATTTCATTCCAGCAACACTCTCCACTATCATTTCATTTCATCTGTCATTCATTTAACCATTGCCCCAGAGGAGTGCGTCAGGCCTCGGCAGCCGGCACAGTTCATATCCTCGCCGCTAGATAGGGGCTTCATTCATTCCATTCCTGACCCGGTCGGAGACTGGAAGCAGGCTGTGGATTTTCATTTTCATATGAACGGTATAGGCCTAGTACAGTACATACTGTTTATAGCATGGAAGTAAGGTTAATTGGTTTCCTGGATGCATTACCATTCTTCATGTAATTGTTTCACTTAACAATAGCGATTCTTTGACATGATACTGTTTCCCGCGGAAAGATGGGCGCGCCATCGCTATCGTCAACAATGCAATGATTTATTCTTTTATCTTTTGCCACTTGTTGGCAAAGGAGAAGATCAATATAGCCATATCCTGAGTTGTTCGTGTGCAATTCAGAGACGAATATGCGCTTGAGGCCTGAAGTGGCAGTGGCAGTGGCTCTGATCGAAAATGGTGGCACGCACATCTTTCCGCGGGAAACAGCGTCATGTCAATGAATCGCTAGTATTAAGTGAAACAATGACATGAAGAATGATAATACATCCATGAAACCTTACTTCCAAGCTATAAACAGTAACATGTATATCTATCATATTACAGTCGAACCTGCCCTAACGGACACCCTTATTCAGCGGACACCTGCCTATATGGACATTTTTCCTTGGAACCGATTTTATTTTACATAAGACAAGTGTTAAATTAGCCTCATTTCAGCGGACACCTCGAAGTCCGGACAGCGGAAATCGCCATCTGTCCCGTCCACTTGACTTAAGCGGACACTTCACTCGCTGCAGGACATTTTTTACACCGGACCATGTCATCCTTTCTTTTAAAACCATTCTGCAAACATACGGAAATCCCTCTTGAATGTCTGTACTACACCTATTGTAACGTGTTTTTCGAGGGTTTTTTATGCAACTGGCATAAGTCAGTAGGAAGCCATTCTATATTTATTTACGCGGCAAATTGTTCAGCCAAGAGAATTTTTCATGTTAATTTATTATTATTATTAATTTATTATAATTATTATTAAGATATTTTCGGAGCATTTTATAAAAATTATAAGCATACAGATAGGTTTTCTATGTCTTAGAAAACGCTATCAAGCAAATTATTACGAACGACAATATCATAGAAAATTATGTGATTGCGGAATTTTACGGAGTTTTCGTCAGTTAGGATATATTGAGAGACATGACTCACTGGGAATTCAAATACAAGCTGATTCCTGTCGAGAAGTATTACGCAAGCGGAGTTGCAGCGTCAAGAAAAGGCGAATATATGGAACGGAAATCGTCTTCAGCATCCGCACGCCGTGTGTAATGAGCCTGAGAAGGGGAAGTAGTGGGGTGCAGCCAATCAGTGGAGACCACGTAAGCTAGAAGTCGGATGAAGAGTGGGGGAGCCAACGTGTGCATATATCGTTCGGCGCGGCGTGGAACGAGGACTATCTGTGTAGAACTTAACGAGTACGGTGGCACGCGGAAGTCGCTCCGATGTTCCGTGGATTGGAGGACTAACTTTTGTAAAACTTAACCAGTGCGGTTGTACGAGTGTTTGGGTCCGATGTACGGACCATAAGAATTATCTAATCTACCAGAATATCATCAAATAACGAAGAAGATGGCGACGTCCAGGAGACTGTGCGAAGCACACAGCATCATCCAGTACGAGGGAAATGCTTTAGCAATTTCCAGTGGTAAGCGCAAATGACGCAGAAATACGCAATCTCTCATTTTTCTTTGTTTTATATTTCATATTTCAGTAACTTCATAGCTTGGGTATAAGAGTAAAATCTATAATTTATCAGACTCCGTTTTCACGTAATTTTCTATCGGTAATATTAAAATCGCAACGCTCCAATTTAAATTTTATACTTATTATTAATTTTGCTATACTTGTTTTATATAATAAATTCATTTCTTTTACAATGCAATCTTTGCTTTCAGTAGGTAGCATTAGATAGAGACCAATTCCTTCTCCTGATACAATTGTTTGTTGGGTTAATGATCAAATCATACCACGATCTGAGTGAATAGATTCTTGAAGGTGTTCTACCAGAGCTAGACGTTGTTAAATACAAATTTAGATTTCAACATTGCGTTGAGGTCTCGGCGCCCATTAAAACAACATAGCTTAGGCAAAGGTAAACAGTTACATTTATCTCCCAACAGTGAGGGCTATAGAACCCATTACATTTGTCGCTCAACGTGTGGGCTAGCAAAACCATTACACTTGGCACCCAACGTATGGGGTATTAAAAACCATTACACTATTTCGAGTCAAAGGAGAGAGAGAGTGAAATGCAGGCTACATGGCAATGCTGTAGTAGCCGTAAAATTAATTCATCTATACATTCCTCTTTCCAAACCTTTTGTTATGGTGTTCTACCTACTGGTGTACATTCCGAGAATTCTAATTGTCCAGGATTCCTGCCAGTGACTGTTTACTCATGAGTTACCTGGGGTTGTTTTCCCTGCTTGCATCATTCCATTCATAACTCAGATTGCCACCGATAAGGTCGAGCTCAGGTAGTCAACTTGAGAAGGAAAAGACTTGCAGTACATGCGCTAATTAGTGAGACCGATTCGGTTCTAAGACCAGCCATGTGGGCAGTGCTGAAGCGGTTTGGTTGCCCTCAGCGTTTTGTAGATCTAATCAAAGCTCTCCATGATGGCATGACAGGTCAGGTTTGCCATCAGAATAAGATGTCCGATGAATTTCCCATTACCCACGGACTGAAACAAGGATGTGTACTGGCTCCAACGCTTTTTGCGCTGTACTTGGCTGCAATGCTTTATGATTCACCCACAAACATCCCAGGTGTGGAGATCAAGTATCGTTTTGATGGAGGGCTTTTCAACCTAACTCGTCTCCGCTCCTTGAGGAAAACTCAGGTTACTAAGGTTACTAACATGTTGTATGCAGATGATGCTGCGTCACCAACTCTCACACCAGAAGAGCTGCAAGAGTCAGTTAACTGTTACAAAAGTGCATGTGATCGCTTTGGTCTTACCATAAATGTCAATAAGACTAAAGTCTTGGCACAACCTTCACCAGGCACACCTCTTCCTCAGTTCAATATCTCCATTTCAAATTTGCCATTAGAACAGGTTGACCACTTCTCGTACCTGGGCAGTACCATTTCTGTGAGCTGTACCTGTGAGCAGGATGTGGATAAGAGAATTGGCGCAGCCCATGCAGCATATGGACGATTAGCGCACCGGGTCTTCATGAATAAAGATCTATCCATGAGTACAAAGCTTATGGTGTACAAAGCAGTAGTCATTTCTACATTGTTGTATGGCTGTGAAACGTGGACCCTTTACCGACGTGATCTTAGGAAGCTTGAGCGTTTCCACCTACAAAAACTTCGATCAATCCTGAGGATTAAATGGGAAGACCGCATTACCAATATTGCTGTTCTGGAAAAGGCTCAAATCAACAGCATAGAATCATCCATAATAGGTCACCAATTTAGATGGATTGGTCATGTCCATCGGATGGATGATGTGAGATTACCTCGTCAAATGCTATATGGTGAGTTATGCTATGGCACCAGACCTCATGGTGGTCCTAAGAGGCGCTACAAGGACCAATTTAAGCAGACCCTGAAATTGACAGGTCCTGATTCACAAACCTGGGACATGCTGGCTGAAAACCGCTCAACTTGGCGCCGTACCATCTCGGATACTGTAAAGACGTTTGAAAGGGATCGACGCATACATGAAGAGGCCAAGCGTCAAGCTAGGAAACTTCGAGCAGCCCAACCACGTCCTCCTCCAGCAATACTATGCGACTTGTGTGGTCGCTTGTTGCATGCCAGGATTGGACTCTTTAGTCACCGTAAGCACATCCACAAACTGGACTGAAGGAAGAAGATTTATACTCGGATTCGAGTTAAAGCCGATGATGATGATGAGTGAGACCGAAATACTGTAGCATTTCAGTCGTCGAGTAAACATGAGTAACAAGGGACGAACGTGTTTAGACCTCGAAACAAGAAGAAATGTGATTGTAGAAAGTGACAAGGGACTTTCAGTGAGAAAGCTTGCCGAAAAATTCAAATGCGGGAAAACTCAAATAAACAAATAATCAAAATAAAGATGTGTATGTTTATGTTTAAGGTGGATGTACTTTGCCATTAAAATGTTCGATTATTTTTACAAACTTGTTTCAGCGGACACCTCTCATAACGGACATTTTCCCTCGGAACCGACGGTGTCCGCAGAAGGGAGGTTCGACTGTATTATAGTACATGTTTTGACCTGACATTGAGGTATTCTTCAGCCCAATTAAGAATGAAAATACTATTGACGTGCTTACATCTAAAGGTGTGGAAGCTAAAAGAGAGAGAGGCAATGGAAAAGTTCCGAGAAGACTTGAAAAAGGAAATTCCCAAAGACGAAGCAAAAAGTGTCGAACAGGAATGGACATGTTTTAGAAATTGTTTTGCGAAGTGTGCAATAAACACTATAAAGACTATCAGGGAAGAAAAAGGAAAGGGAGACTCCTTGGTGGAACAACAGGGTAAAGGAAGCTGTTAAAGAAAAACAAATGGCATGGAGGAAGTGGATAGGCAGTAAGAATGCAGAGAAATGGCAAAAATATAGAGAAGCAAAGAAGGCATGCCAAAAAATTGTACAAGAAGAAAAAAGGAAAAGTTGGGAAGGTTTCACGGAAACTTTGGAGGATATCCAAGGAAGTAAAAAGGTTCTATATGGATTGGTGAAAAACAGTGTAAAAGGTAGGGAAAACACAAAATTTGTAAAAACTGAAGCAGGACAGATATTGTATCAAAGAGATGATATATTAAAAAGATGGGAAGAATACTTTTCAAAGCTACTAAATGTTAAATACATTGAACTGGAAGATGAAAAAGAACAAGAAGAAACAATGGAAGAAGAAGAAGAACAAGAAAAGGAGATCACTATGCTAGAAATAGAGGAAGCCATACAGAAGATGAAGAGCGGTAAAGCAGCAGGAGAGGATGAGGTGTCCGCGGAAATGATAAAAGCAGCGGGACCAATAGGTGTACAGTGGTTGTATAGATTATTTAGAATAATTTGGAAGAAGAAAGAGATTCCAGAAGAATGGGGAAAGGGATTAATTATCCCGATTTTTAAGAAAGGTGACAAAAAGGAATGCAATAACTACAGAGGGATCACTCTTATCGCTCATGTAGCTAAGATCTTTGAGAGAGTTCTGGAAGGCAGACTGAGGAGGAAGATAGAAGGAGAGATGGAAGAAGAACAGTATGGTTTTAGGAAAGACAGATCAACATTTGACCTAATCTTTGCATTAAGGCAAATGATGGAGAAAAGATGGGAATTTGGAAAAGACATGGTGATGACATTTATTGATATTGAGAAAGCGTACGACAGTGTGCCTCGACAGGTGGTTTGGAATGTATTAAGGAAAAGGAGAGTTAACGGAGCTGATGTCCAAATGTTAAAAGCTATGTACAAATATTGTGTGAGTAGCGTGAAGACCAGTATAGGAGAAACAGAATGGTTTAAAGTGGAAACAGGTCTCCGACAGGGAAGTGTATTGTCCCCCTTACTATTCATCATAGTCATGGATGAAATTCACAAGAATGTTAAACAGAGATTGGGACAAGAGGCAACAAAGGCCATACTGTTTGCAGATGATATAGTGATATGGGGCGAGGATGAAAAGGAAGTACAAAAACAACTAGATGTATGGAATCAAGAAATAGAGAAATATGGGATGAAAGTAAGCACAGAGAAGAGCAAGACAATGGTAATGTCAAGAGGAAGGAAGGAAGGGGAAAGATAGAATTGAATGGGAAAATTCTAGAAGTGGTTAAAAGTGTCAAGTACTTGGGAAGTGTGATCACAGAAGATGGAAGGATAACTGAGGAAATTGGAAAGAGAATACAACAAGCGAACAGTTTTTACCAGAGCATAAGGGGTATTCTGTGGAACCGAGATGTCCCAAACAAATGTAAAAATTTATTATATTCAACCTACTACAGACCCATACTAACATATGCAGCTGGAGCGTGGACTACTACAAAAAGAGAGGAGAGTAGAATACAAGCCGCGGAGATGAAATTCCTAAGAGGTATAGAGGGCAAGACCAGAAGAGATAGAGTTAGAAACGAAGAGATTAGAAAAAGGACAGGAATCTTAAAGCTGCTGGACAGGATAGAAACAACAAAGTTAAAGTGGTATGGACATATGATGAGAATGGGAGAGGAGAGAGTACCAAAGAAAACTTTCTGTGAAAAGATGACAGGGAAGAGACCACGAGGAAGGCCCCGAAAGAGATGGGCAGATACAGTGTGGGTGTGTAGAGAAGAGAGGAGGAAAACCTGAAGAAGTACTAAAAACAGGAGAGGAGTGGTGGAGAGACAGGAAACGTTGGAGGTCCTTAATTCACAACCCGACCCAGGAAGCTGGAAACGGGAAATGAAGATGATGATGACGTCTAATGATGAATGTTTGACATGAAAAAAAATATATGATAAATTGTAATTAAAATAATAAAATGGATATCCTCACAATGTAATCCAATGTAAATAAATTATAATATTGGACTTCACATTAAAAATTCCAAAATACAGATAGAAAGACAAGTAATTTTATAATAACAAGCGTAGTCTTTACAATGTAATTAAGGACACTGGGTTGTTTGTGGCAATGGCTTATTTTACACAATTAAGTTTCTAAGCCACCTGCTAACAATAAATATGAAAAATTATTGTCTGATTTTGTACAGGGTGCTCAAAAACATGGTCACAGAAAACAATCCTGCAAGTTAAGATTTTAGAGATTCTGGTACACTTTTCTCAGGAGCTACTTAAATTACAGGCCTGATCTTCTGTCATGTGTTGGTAACCATGCAGTTTTATAAAATAAACCGAAAGATATTTAAAATAAACTTCTTTTCAATTTATAAATTTAAAAATTCATACATATTAAGAGGCAAAAATAATGTTTGAGTTTGTAATTTTTAAATGGATCAAAATAATTATTCTAGAAAAACCAAGCCATTCATTTTTTCAAGCCACATGCTTTTTACATTTCAGCAAAAATTAAGCAAGTTGAACCTTGATAACAAAGTTTCAAGAAATGTGTACTGTATATACAGTACTAGAATTGTTTTCTGTGGGCATGCTTTTGAGCACCCTGTACAAAATCAGACAGCAGGTGGCTTAGAAAGGTTTAGTGTAAAATTAACAAGCATTGACCAAACGGAAATAACAGAAATTATTTCTAAAATTTGCTCATTTAATTGTGTAGAACAAGCCACTGTAACAACCCAGTGTCCTTAAATAAAATAAAAATAAAATAAATAAAATATTGGGCTTTACATTAAAAATTCCAAAAATCCATATAGAAAATTAATAATTTAGAAATAACAAGTGGAGAATATCAACAAATACATTAACTGAGTTGCCTGAAAATGAGTAAAATAAAAATCTTCTTTCAGAATATGGTGTGCAAATTTTGTTTTCATGGGCCAACCAGGTAGTGAGTCTTTTGAATCAACTGTGTTGTATAGTTGAGTGGAAATGTGTTTTGAGCCTCACTGATATGTATACAATTACCAAGAGACACAGTATAAAGTTATATGAACAAATTATACATGATATGTTAAAGAAGATTTATACATAACCTAACATTGTTTACTGCATTCCGAAGAATTGATATCCAAATTTTATTACACGTGACCCATTTCATAATGCGACACACTTGTTGGTTAAATTGCAAATTGCCACTCAACTATACAACACGGTTGATTCAAAAGACTCACTAACTGGTTAGCACATGAAAACAAAATTTGCACACCATATTTTGAAAGAAGATTTAATTTTACTCATTTTCAGGCAACCCAGTGAGCGTATTTGTTGATATTCTACACAATTTTCTATATGGATTTTTGGAATCTTTAATGTTCATTTAATTACATTGTCAAGACTACGCTTGTTATTACAAAATTACTTGTTTTTCTATCTGTATTTTGGAATTCTTAATGTGAAGCCCAATATTATATTTTATTTTCTTAATTACAATTTATCATAGAATAACATAAAAATGACCATGATAGCCTGATACCTTATTGACGTGTTGATTACAAACTGTTTATTTTCACCTCAAGTCCACTTTTATTTTATTGAAAACCGTACTGGTTTCGATCACACTGTGCCGTTCTTCAGCTGGTATATGATTAGTAGCACTATATCTAAAGTTCACATAGTAAAATTTTCCTAAAAAAACCAGATCTGTTACAATAAATTTTGTAAATTAAGCATAAAACATTTTTGTCTTGGAGAAAAAAGAAAAAAAAACAGCATAGAAATGAGGAATGTGTATGTGAAAATATGTAGCCTACTGTTTGTTGAAATGTTGGAATATCTGGCGAAATTATATTGAAAATGTATCTGTTTTGTATTTGCCTAGAAACTAAATCTTAATTTACAAAATTTATTGTAACAGATCTGTTTTTTTTTGGGAAAATTTTACTATGTGAACTTTAGATATAGTACTACTAATCATATACCAGCTGAAGAAGCTCACAATGTGACCGAAACCAGTACGGTTTTCAATGAAATAAATGTGGACTTCAGGTGAAAATAAATAGTTTATAATAAAATTTAACTTTTTTTTTTCTTCATATCAAACATTCATCATTAGACTTAAGCACATCAATTTAGCATTAAAAAAAGAGTGAGATGGTGATCACAACAAGGAAGAAGGAAAGAACCACAACAGGAATAACAATCGGCGGGGAACAGCAGAAGAAAGTGGAGAGTTTCAAGTATCTGGGAAGCCTGACACAAGATAATGGAAGAAACGATAGAGAAATAAATGAGCGGGGCAGACAGGCAGAAGCATTCCGGAGGAGTATGAGAAGCATGTTATGGAGCAAGGATGTCCCTCAGAACAGCAAAAAGATCATATATCGGACGTACTATGTCCCTATCCTGACGTAAGCCTCGGAGACCTGGGTTATGAAAGGAAGGGGGAAGAGCAAAATACAGGCCAGTGAGATGAGGTTCTTGAGAAGCAGTATTGGAGCTACAAAGATGGAAATAACAATCATTACTGACTTAAGATTTCTAATCTTCAGGACCAGAGAATTAATGAAGGAGGAACCATTACAGGATGGTATAGAGAAATCTAGACTTAGATGGTATGGACATGTAAAACGAATGGAGGAGAAGAGGATACCCAGGAGGATACACGAGACGAAGTGGGAAGGAAAGAGACCAAGAGGGAGACCGAGAGACAGGTGGCTGAAGGGGGTGGAAAAAAGCGTGAAGAAGAGAGGAGAAGACTGGACAAGGGTGGAGGCTGAGAGATGGTGGGAAGACAGAAGACGTTGGAGAGACTTGTGTTCCAAACAGACCCGGCCAGTGGCTGGAAACTGTGCAAGATGATGATATCAATAGTATTTTTATTCTTAATTGGGCTGAAGAATACCTCAATGTCAGGTCAAAATATGTACTATAATATATAATAGATATATTTTAATTCAAGTATTGATTGGTATATATTTTAAAACTTTGAATTCTTCTATCAATATGGATATGTTGCTATCTATGGCAAATGTATTTGCATTCCAGGCAATATTAATTAAATCTAATGTGACATGTTAGCCCTGTTCCTTATTGACCAAGTAGAATAAGTCCTGAAGTTTAGAAATCTTAAGTCAGTAATGATTTGTACTATTTATTGTACCAGTTTTCCTCAGCACAAATAATATGAATAGAGAAGCAAGAATGACAGTACATGAAAAATGTTACCAAAAAATATTCCAATCTGGAGATTTTCTCAACGATAGGCTATCTTTCCACAGCTTCTTCAAATTTGTACTTCATTATAACCATTCAGACAAATTCCATCTTAACCTCAACATTTTTGTCTACATAACATCCACATCACTGTTTCCTTCTTCAAGCCGGTTTCATATGAAGATTTCTTTCTTTCGAATTAATATATTTTTGTAACAGATCTGTTTTTTTTTTAATTTTATTGTATGTGTTTTTTAGTTTTTTAGCTTTTAGACTATTAATTTATTAGAAATATTTTTGAGAACAACCTTTTCTTTTATGTCTTGTTTCTCTATTCACATTATTTGCGCTGAGAAAGGCCACATCGATACAATAAATAGTACAAATTATCATATACTTAACGTTTCTAATCTTCAGGACTTATTCTAAATCACACGTTGCCCAGTGTTCGCCTTGTAACCGAAACTTTAGTAGGTTACTGTACCATTATCCTCATATTGACATGATGAGTAGTGCAGCTTGAAGTTTATTTTGAAACTTAGTGCGACCTGCAGTTGCAAGTCCAGCTGGGAGATTATGGTACTTTCCGAGTACTGGAAAGCACGCACAAAGTCATCCGAATAAGGCTCCAACATGGCGACCATTGACCCAGTTTATTGATCGTACACCAGGATTACATTTATCAGTAATAAGAAGAAGCGAAAATAACATGAAGATTTGCAGTATTATACAAGATTCTAGAACAGAACATGATAATTATTTAATTATTTATCTGAAACATTATAAGTTATGAATTATATCCACCAATGAGAGATCAGTTCGGTCCGTGCCACGCCGTGGTGGGAGTAGCAGGAGGCTAGTTGAAATCATTCCCACACAGCTGTGACCAGAGAGTTTTTCATAGTGCATGAAAACACATCTTGTATTGGAAACTGAGAGCGCGTTTCGTAATTACAGTGCGACGCGATAAATACATCAAACACTTTGATGCTTATACAGAGCCAGTGTCGAAGGACTGTTAATTTTTTCACAAGATGCAGTCTTGTCTGGTAATACACGCGAGTGGAACTTGCGTTGCTCACCGATTAAGACACACTATTATTAGAATGTGTGGACTTTAAAATTATACCACTACAAGGATGAGCATTATAAGGAACTTTAATCACAGTACAATAAGCTGCTAGTAACGACGGTGAACTCTATTTTTCAAAAGCAGTGCCTTTCACTTTTGTATAGACATCGAATGCGCAGCAATGCTAGTGAACTTTAAATATTATTCCTCATCTCTAACAGACACATTCTTTGACAAGATGTCGAGAGGAATAATTATAGTACTGTTTATTTCTTCAATTATGGCAGGTTAAAAACACAGTAACATGAGCACTACTGAACCGGCATAGTTTCGAATGTTTCAATGAATAATGGCCATGGATCCGGTGATGACTGATACTTATTGTGGGGCCACTTGTGTCCAGCTTGTTAGTAGTTCTGAATGCAATTTGCATTGGCAATCATCCGTGTTCCGTTTATTGATATTTCGATTCGATATAAATACCGTGATACTACGGAGAAACGAACTGTGTGCTGGGAGCTGTTGGAGTCTTAAAGCAGCGATAACTGACCATTCATCCAGGATGGAGGATAGTCTGTTAAACCAGGGAGAACATGCGGAGTGGAGAAGGCGTTCTCTGGTTCGATTCCCGACGACCTGGGGAGTCCTAGTTACTGCTACATTTGGGAAAAGATGTGATATGCAGGGCATATTAATATTCCCATTTGGAACTTCAGGAATCAACAAGGTACAGCACACATAGTCTCGTCTTTCGTAATAAAGTGTAGATATTTCAATGCTAATTTCTGCCATTATTTCTAGTGTATTTTGTTTTTGAGTAGTATGTCGAACTATAGAATTTAGACATGATGTTCTAATCATGACTGATTGTATAATCGACAGGTTTTAGATTCCAACAAGGAGTGCAACTATTTTCCAACTTGTATTTAAATATGTTTAAGTAGATTTCATAGTAAATTCGGTAATTATTTTCTTGAAGCTTTCTTAGTGTAGTGAAGAGGACTTCAATAGGCACGTTAGTGATTTAGCATAGTTAATCAATGTGGTGAACTCTTTTATGTCAGTTTGTGACATTCTTCGCATCGGTAGACTCGGTTTTTGAGCTACATTTTCCTACAGAATTTTCGAATATTGTACATTCGAGTGATTCGTTTCAGAATGTAATACAGACTTTGATAGCAAGTTATAAGCTTTGTGAAGCCTTTCTACAGAGAAGTTGGATCTTTCGCTTATGCTAGGGACCATTCTCTGTGCTTTTGAAGGATAGAGACTCGTACTGTTTTCTAACCAGTCAATTGCGCTAATTGCTATGATTACTATGTCCGGTGGTGTAGAGACATTACTTGTGTTTCTAGAATTCATTTGTGCAGGGGTGTACCGAACTTTGGCTAGGAAACTTTCTCTTCGTTTATTTAAAGTGCGATTTTGATTCACGTATGAAGGCATAGTTGAGATCCATGTTCGATGGAATTTATCATTGTATTTAACCATAGTCCATTGACTATTGATGATTCTGAAACAACATTTACTTTTTTAACCAGCGTATATCCCAGATTTAATGAATGTATAAATACAATCTGATAAAGGAAAATTATTGTAATTTCAATCTCTATTTTTATTATTGAGAGAATCCAATCTACATAATTGAAAAGTAATGTAAAACTCTGTATAAACTCTGACAACGATGTAGTAATAAGAGTAATCAGCTGAGAATGAAATGTAAGAATAAAATTAGTCGTTCACCAATGAGGGTGATTGTATGTATGTCGACCCCTTATTATTCCCGTTTTCCAACGGGGTCGGGAATGAGATGCGATGGAAGTCTTTGTGGCGATTGTTTTTACGGCCGGATGCCCTTCCTGACGCCAACCTCATGAGAGGAGTTAATGAGAGATGAAATGAATGATGATGAATGAAACTGGGCAAGGATGTGGAAGGAAGCGGCCGTGGCCTGTCAGAAGGTACCGTCCCAGCATTTGCCTGGTGTTGAAAATGGGAAACCACGGAAAACCATTTCAAGGACGGCCAACGGTGGGGCTCGAACCCACGCGTCTACCGAGTCAGCAGAGAGCTTGGCCCCATGACCTAATGCTGCACTTTAGCCAGCGTAGCCACTACTGTCGGTGCGTTAATATATATGTTTATGACATATTAATCTTGAAATGAGTACTCAGGGGAGTACAAATGTATAAGAATAGAGCCGTATGGAGGCATTAAAAATTAAATAAATATTCGAGTGAATATTAAAAGGTATTTCATGGAAACTAGTCCATGATGATTGTTATTGTGTAGTCAAGTATAATTTGACTTACTTCCAAGTTTAATTCAGCGTATCACTACAAGCGTTTTTCCGTTGTTTAAAAGCATGCAAGCTACAATGTGAGATTAATACATGTGTTGAATGATATCAATTTTAAATATTCTGGATTTAATCACCATGCTAACAAAGGTTTTACAGTTATCCTAATCAGTTATTTTTGGTGATTACAGTTATTATTAAAGTAAAGTTGACCTCTACTGAGTTTGTTCGCTTGGTCGGAGAGAACCAATTTAAACATTTTCAAACTTATGAGAATAAAACTTATTCTAATGGAAGGATGTTAAATTGTTGCTTGCGAAATTGGAGAAAACACACTTGGAGTGTGCCACATAAAGTGTAAATTTTGTATATAAGTGATATTGCAATTTGTAGGATTAAAATTGACCTATACAAACGCAGAATTGATTTTCAATAATGCTATTGAGGAATTACTTGTGTCATAGTAGGGTGTTACTTTAAACAGTGTCCAACTCATTTCTTTTTTCTTTTTTTGAGAATACAGTTTGTCTAGTGATGACTAGAAGATGTATTCAGGTCACATAGATTTCAGCTTCCAGTTGAAGCTGCAGTTGCTTTTCATTTCCTGTTATGTTGTTATAGCAATTTCTGAATAAATTTTGGAGAATTTCATTTTAATTCTTTTAGAGTGATAATTTATAGCTGTGATAGGAGGTCACGTTAAGGAAACCATTGCAAGCATTTCAGTGTTTTTCCACGCTTTGGAGATTACGTTTTTACGTTGTTCTTGTGTTCTTTCGAGCTAGATTTTCTTTCTTTGCCATGGTCTTTCCTAACGTTCCCTCAGTTAGGTTATCCTTGTGCCCCATTATACTCGTCACTTGTTGAGTAGAATCTGGGGGTTTTCAGATTCTGCAATCCAGTTACCATCGAGGGATATCAACAAACTGACGGTAGGTATTTTCACGTACATTACAGAGCTTGTTTTTAGTTTCTTTCTGTTGGTGGTATTTATTTTTGTTTTGAGGTTACTAACCATGGCCACCTATTGCTGGGGCACCATGGAGAGTCTTGTATTTTGATTCATAGAGATTCTTAGTGGGTCCAGCAGTGGGTGGCAGGTGGCTTTGATCTTAGGGAAGGTAAGGAAAGGAAGCTTGTAGTTTAACGTGACCGTTAATCTCGCGATCATAAGCCACGGGAGTTAGGGAAGGTAACCATGGGGATGTGTTATTTAGATAGTTTATGCCATGCGGAATGGAGGTGATGGATAGATAGTTTGTGCTATGTGAATTGTGAGGTTATCTGGTATGGCAAACTTTCTTTTTTGAGAAGATTTATTATAGAGAACATCTAGTAAGAAGGACAGAGGCAGAAGTTTAATAAAACGCAAGAAGAAAAGAAATGAAGCAGAAGAATACTAAGAATTGTGTGAGGGGTAGACTATGAAGATAGTTGTGCACACTGTGTGAGAGATGCAGGCAAATGGAAGCTTGCTTTTATTAATATATGTGTATATTATAGAAGTCGGTGTACTGTACTTTTTGTGATTCGTTTAGCGAGAATATCGCCCCGCTACCCTGAGGTGGCTAGCTTGGATTATTATATTTATTACAATGACGCACCAACATGTGGCTAGATGAAGGAAGTCTCAATAACGAACACGACTTTAAATACCAGATGTACAAGGGAAGCATGAGCTGTGTGAAAGTGGGAGGAGAGAGATCGGACTGGTTGGAACAGAGAAACGGCCTGAAACAAGGAAGTGCACTGTCACCGTTACTTTTCATTGTGGTGATGGATGACATAATGACCCGAGTGGCACAAGTAATTGGGGAAGGAAAGATGAAAGCAATGGTGTTTGCAAATGATTTGATGATTTCGGGAAACAAGGAGGAGGAGGTACAGGAACAGTTGGGCATGTGGGAAGGAATAATACAAGGATATGGGATGAAATTTAGCATAAATAAGAGTGAGATAGTGATCACAACAAGGAAGAAGGAAAGAACCACAACGGGAATAACAATTGGTGGGGAACAGCAGAAGAAAGTGGAGAGTTTCAAGTATCTGGGAAGCCTGATACAAGATAATGGAAGAAACGATAGAGAAATAAATGAGTGGGGGAGACAGGCAGAAGCATTCCGGAGGAGTGTGAGAAGCATGTTAAGAAGCAAGGATGTCCCTCAGAACAGCAAAAAGATCATATATCGGACGTACTGTGTCCCTATCCTGACTTATGCCTCGGAGACCTAGGTTATGAAAGGAAGGGGGAAGAGCAAAATACAGGCCAGTGAGATGAGGTTCTTGAGAAGCAGTATTGGAGCTACAAAGATGGACAGAATAAGAAATGAGAAGACCAGAGAATTACTGAAGGAGGAACCATTACAGGATGGTATAGAGAAATCTAGACGTAGATGGTATGGACATGTAAAACGAATGGAGGAGAAGAGGATACCCAGGAGGATACACGAGACGAAGCGGGAAGGAAAGAGACCGAGAGACAGGTGGCTGAAGGGGGTGGAAGAAAGCGTGAAGAAGAGAGGAGAAGACTGGACAAGGGTGGAAGTTAAGAAATGGTGGGAAGACAAAAGACGTTGGAGAGGCTTGTGTTCCAAACAGACCCGGCCAGTGGCTGGAAACTGTGCAAGATGATGATGATGATGATGATTTATATTACAGCCTCAATGGCTCCAACTCAAATATCTACATTATGGTAACCGAGGCCATAGTGTGATTCTATTATTACAGTGAAATTGTAAATTCATGGCTTTTTAGTGGACTGATGCTGATTTTAAAGTTTCAAACCAACTCCTGCTAAATGGTATACTTCTTCTCTTTAGCCCATTGATTCTCAGATAATTGTAGAACAACAGGAATTGGCACTTCCACAAATTACATTGAGAAGTCAAGATGGATACTTGAACATGTTTGACCCAGTGGCGGTTCGCACTCTGAAACAAGGTTGGGGCACAGCACATTTTTGAGGGAACATACACCCATAATGGTAGACTACATGTTGCCTGCACCATGAGTGGACAAGAAAACGATGTCACTCAATTGGTTTAATTGTGTTGTTGTGGTGTTTGAAGCCATATTTTCAGTGTTGCCTAAGTAAACAAGAGTTTAGTGCTTTTCAGTCGGTCAACACGAATGTACCCAAAAGAGATGGGTTATGCCCTAATCCTGAAATAAATTACATGAGATTAATAAAACACTAGGATGACCAGTTTCGATCGTCAAGCGATCATCATCAGATCCATTACACTTAGGCTATAAAATCTATGTTTGAAATACAGGTGAAAATATTTACAATATGTACAATTATTTAGTTGCAGTATTGGCACTGCAACTGTCAGTGTATGCTAAATGCAGTATATATGTTAAGTGAAATGCTAAATGGTGATAGCTATAGAGTTTGTACTTTAGAGAGATTATATGGTTGTAAACTATAGTTAAACCATGACGAATAGAAGGAGAAAGTGAGGAGACTCCTGAAGTTCAAGCGCGCCCCGCCAGGCAGCGCTAGAGTGGGCAAGTTCCACACTGCCGGGGTCAGCTGGTCTTAGGGATGGTGCTAAGAGAAACGAATGACTTTGTAACTACGAGTAATACTCTTTTAAAAAGCAATTAGCGGTTACAATTAAAATAGCATGGCAGGGCACAATGGAAAATATAATTCACGGAAATAATAACTACGGTCTTCATTACATGTTACGGATCGCTCCGATTCCTGGAGTATACAGACACAGATTAAAAAAAAAAACATAATCCCCAGCATATTAAACAAGCACATATAAACTATTTAAAGTAACACTCTACTTACTGGGACTGGCGGGATTTCAAGGTAGTGAGGACACTGAGACATTTACCAGTAATATATAAATGTTGTTGCTGATGCACTAAATGCATTCATTCCGTCTCAGGCTTTTCGTCAAGGTTCACCTTCTCAGTAAGTAGAGTGTTACTTTAAATAGTTTATATGTGCTTGTTTAATATGCTGGGGATTATGTTTTTTTTTTTTTTATCTGTGTCTGTATACTCCAGGAATCGGAGCGATCCGTAACATGTAATGAAGACCGTAGTTATTATTTCCGTGAATTATATTTTCCATTGTGCCCTGCCATGCTATTTTAATTGTAACCGCTAATTGCTTTTTAAAAGAGTATTACTCGTAGTTACAAAGTCATTCGTTTCTCTTAGCACCATCCCTAAGACCAGCTGACCCCGGCAGTGTGGAACTTGCCCACTCTAGCGCTGCCTGGCGGGGCGCGCTTGAACTTCAGGAGTCTCCTCACTTTCTCCTTCTATTCGTCATGGTTTAACTATAGTTTACAACCATATAATCTCTCTAAAGTACAAACTCTATAGCTATCACCATTTAGCATTTCACTTAACATATATACTGCATTTAGCATACACTGACAGTTGCAGTGCCAATACTGCAACTAAATAATTGTACATATTGTAAATATTTTCACCTGTATTTCAAACATAGATTTTATAGCCTAAGTGTAATGGATCTGATGATGATCGCTTGACGATCGAAACTGGTCATCCTAGTGTTTTATTAATCTCATGTAATTTATTTCAGGATTAGGGCATAACCCATCTCTTTTGGGTACATTCGTGTTGACCGACTGAAAAGCACTAAACTCTTGTTCTCTGGTTTAATTGTGGCGGCCATTTAGTAATCGTTTCTCTGTGGTTTTACCGGGCTGTGATGGCACAGCGTTCAAGCTGCTTACCTCGCACCAAGGCTGGTCGGGTTCGATTCCCGGTTAATGCTTATGGGAATTCCGAGGTGAAATGTCACGTCTGGTGGCTCGGATTCCACGTAAAAAGGAGGTCCCGTTGTTTATGATCTAGACGTTAACGGTCACGAATTAGTACAAGCACTCCTACAATTCCTTCCGATATTCCTAAAGTAGATTACTTACACTCAATCAATTCACGGATTCATTAAATACGTTGACATGAGCACTTCAAATTTCTAAAAATCCAGTGAATATTATTAAGGCCTTAATCGAATGCGCGACATAATATCCTACATATTCTTGTCCACAAATTCGTTGGGTTTACGAACAGCCATCCTGTAGCCACTATCCAGTTGCTGCCCTATACTATATTCCCCAAAACTGCTAAGCTCATTTCATTGTTCATATGACATTTTGACAAACAATGTTCCTTACCTTTTTCAGGCAAATGTTTTAAATCATTAATGCCAGTCATGGTCCTTGTGTCATCGCCACCAAACGACAGGCACGGAAAACAAGAAATTAATTGACTACCCGACATCTACATATCCAATCCCATTTTTCATACATTGGTTTATTGAACGTCCTGTTATACGTTCTGTTTTTATCTTTAGGTACTTGATTAATGCACAGATCTGGTTTTGGAGAGCCTAATTCAATTGCTAATAGTCTGTCATCATAAGTTAAGGTCTTATTTTGCAAGTTTTTTACCTTGTCCATTTCATGGTTTCGTTAACGACATGAACACCACCAATGCTGGAAAATGATTAACCCTTAGATACACGCTAAGCGACACTCAGTGCCGCTTTTTTGCAAAGTTTTGTTTGACGTGGTAAACACTTAAGAGTTCTATGAGTTCGCCCGCTATATCCTTTGTTCGACATGTGCTGCAGGGGAGGGAGTAGGTTCGGAGCCTGTCTGGTTCCCAGGTTGTCAAAGTTGCGAGGTACGCGAATGCAGCATTCCGTACCGCTAGCGTGTAACAACTGGCTGGAATCGGCGTTGTGAAATAATGTAAGTATTTAACTTATTTTACCTTTTGTTGTTTCTTTCTATGCTTCTATCATTATTATCGATGTCAGCACATAGTCTGCACGCTTGCCTTCTGTTTATAGGTCTCGACATGGTTGTCAACAACAGGAGATTGAGAGGTTGCTCCCAGAACTTGATGAGCAAGAAGGGTCACTGGATGAAGAGGATCTATTCTATTTTTAAGTCCTAGAGCAGAGTTATTTTGTGTATTTAGGCACTGTATATTATTTCGTACTGTAAATTAGCAGAAAGTGTCCTTTTCCAAGCCAAGAATCTATGTGTATAGGTCTACATGATTCCGACAAACGGTTTTTCTATTACTCAAGTGTATTTCTTGAGCTTGTTGAGCATCAGGTACAATGCCTTGTAATATGAGCCTGAAAAAAGGGCAATCTCAATCCAATAATTCTCAATATCTCTTTTGAGTGCGAAAATTATTATCTTTTCTCCGTTGTCCAATAAATGTTGATAAGAATTTGTAATTACATTAGTAAATATGTCCTTATCCTTATCCCATCCCTCACAATAACATATTTTTAATAAGAATTTTATACATACTGATAAGATTTTTTTCAATGTATTCTCATGGGTTCTGTATAATTCTCCATACAGATCCATTTTAGCCGTTTAGCAAGTCACTAAATTACGAAAAAGAATGAAAAAATATATTGCGGCATGGAATGCCGCTAGCGTGTACGAATGTTAAAAATTTAGTGAAAGAGATGCGTGTAGCTAAGGGTTAAGTAATTTGTCGCAGTATTCAGTTACGGTCTAAAAACAGAATGACACATAATAAATAAACGACAAGTAGGAATTAACCGCTTACCCGTACGATGAAATACGCGCTCTGTGTATATTGTAATTATGTTTAACACTGGTACGCGTTATTCACACCCCACAAATCACGCTTCCAATAACAATTATTATGTAAGATTAATATTACTGAACACTGCAAAAGACCAACGCACTCATACACAATTATAACTCAATATCGCAGGCGCCAAAACTTTCGAACAGGGGAATGACAGTTTTTTTTCTAGGTTAGGTAATGGGCATAGCACGGATGCGCTGGACCCAGTAGCAGCCCTAAAAAATACTGTTACAAGTGAAGAGCTTCCAATATTTAAACCATAGCGTTTAGAAGAGAAAGTGTGCCGACTCCCGAGTTTGCCGTATATTATAAACATTTAATGCAGCCAATGGCCAAAGAACATAAATACTAACTTAATACCTAAATACATGAATTATAACGTTTAAAAAAACTCAAACTCGCAATGTGCATTGGTATAACTAGTAATCATCCAAGCAGAACCGTGTTAGAGTCTCTCTCCTGTCTGGACACTTCAGCACATGATATCGTTCACAGAAATTGTTGCAATTAACCCTTTGAGCGCCGCGTGCTATTACGGTTTGCCTACCGCTGAGCGCCAAGGCCAGTTTTCGTTTTTTGCAAGCTTTTGTTTGATCACTCATAGTTCAGCTGTTATTATAGGTACAAACTTGAAATTTTCGTTATTTGTTTACTAATATGATGGCCTATACGAATAAAGCCTTACTCAGTTCATTTATGACCATTTGTAAACATTTGGCAGCCAGAACCCAAAAATATTAATTAAAAATAAAACAAAACCAAAGTTTAGCAATAAAATTTTGGAAGAACAAAAATATTTTTATACATCGCGAACCTACTTATTGAATAGTACGACTTATTATGAAGCTATATTGAAAATTTCATTCATTTTGAACCTAAAATAAATCTGTAATAAAAATAATTAATTTACATATTCAAATGAGCCAAAAATACAACACAAGTCTTATTACATTCGTTTGGTTTATATGTCAATACTTACGGAATACAATACAAACTTCTTTTACATAACACTTACATAACATATTACAAATAATAATAATAACCATAATAATAATAATAACAATGATAATACTGATAATAATAAAAATAATAATAATAATAATAACCAAAAAATATTCTTCGATCATATTACGAATAGTGTTCTAACTAAAAAAATGAACAAGTAAAAGATCGAGAGCAACTAGACACAGAGCGGACAACGTGCACAGCAAGACTGTTAGTGTTGATGCCGCGCCATGTAAAGCACGCCAAAAAATATGCCTGCTGATTGGACTGATATACTGAAACAATGGCATTAAAATTAAAAGAGGCTCTTTATTGCAAAAACAGTAAGTCTTTAACTAACTATATTGAGAAATTCTGAAAGGAAATGACTGTAACTATTAATAATAAAAAATAAATACTGAACGTCCTTTTAAAAGGACGTTGGCATTTTTCAGATGAAAACCAAACGGGCTTTCAAAAGGACGTTGGCGCTTAGAGGGTTAATATTAACAAATATAACAAACCTACAATGATAGCTGGTGATCTCAATTGCCGAATCGATAAGGAAAACTACAAATCAAAAATCGTTATCGAAACGTTAGAAGAACAGGGTTTCATTCTCATCAACGATACACATACACCCACTTATATTTCTCACAACGGCAAGAGCTCAATAGATCTCATATTCCTAAAAGGTCAAATTCAGGGAATAGTAAACCCGATATGGTCTGATTCAGTGACCCCCATAAGAAAACACATCCCGTTGCAATTCATCATAAAGTTACCAATGAATCAACAACTAGAAAAATCTCTACCAAAAATCTCTAGGAAATTAAACATTGAGGCATTAAAAGAAAGATCTTATGAAATAAAAAATATAGAAGAATTAATAGATGAAGCTGAACTATCACAGGCTGCAAATCTCATGCAAGAGCTGATTATAAATAGCACGGTAAAAAGCACTGCAAATACTAGAATTGCGAAAAAGTGGTTTGACAAAGACTGTTATATCAAAAGGAAACAAGTACTAGATATACTACATCAAGTAAGAGGAAACCTCCAAGACACAACAATGTTAAACACGTATGCCTACGTAAGAAGACAATATAAAGAAATGATCAAATTGAAGAAGAAACTCCACAACGAAAAGGAAGCGAAACAGCTGGCAGATGAAGCTGAGAAGGACCCCTACATTGCCCTTCGACCTAGAATACGCCCAACGACACACTACATCAGTTTACAAACGTGGGAAAACCACTTCAATACCATATTAAATAACAAAAGCGACACTAAACTACCAAGTATGGAAATGAAAGAAACAAAATCTATAAACAAATATAAATGGTCAGAAATAACAACAGAAGAGGTTCGGAAAACAATAAATAAAGCTAAGAACAAAAAGGCTGCTGGACCGGACAATATTTTTAATGAACATATGAAAGCATCTACTGAAATACTGCTCCCAACTTGGACCAAATTATTCAACAAGTGTTTAGAAACAGGACAAATTCCCGAGCAATGGAGAAACTCCACAATTAAAGTGTTATTCAAAGGAAAAGGAGATCCTGAGGATCCCAACAAATACAGGGGCATCGCATTGGAAAATAATACTTTCAAGATATTCACTAACATAATAACACAAAGACTGAAGGAACCTATCGACAAATCACTCCCCGATGCTCAATTCGGATTTAGAAACAACAGATCTACGTTAATGGCTGTAGAATTACTATTAAATAACATCAAAGATGCACTTAAAAAGAAAGAAAAATTCTATACTGTATTCTTAGACTTCACGAAGGCTTTCGACCTACTGGACAGAGGACTAATAATATCGAAGCTGGAGAATACCTTAGGAATTGATAAAATCTGGATTGAAATTATTAGATCTATACTCGCCTACAACACCATACAAATATCGGATGGCCTTTCTACATCAGATACAATTCTACAGACTAATGGTGTACTCCAGGGAGACCCTATGAGCCCTTTATTATTCATTCTTACATCTGAAGAATTAATAAGAATCATCCAAGACAGAAAGGATATTTACATTTATGCTTACGCTGACGACATAGCAGTTAGCTCTAGTAACCCGCACATATTGCAAGAGGCGGTCGATGTTATGGTTAAATGGTGTCAAGAAAACAGTTTCTACATAAATGAAACAAAAACAGAAATGATGGTCTTTAGAAATGGGGGCAAAATACCGTCCGGTATACAAATCACCATAAATGACTCTGCACTTAAAATAGTAAATGACTTTAAATATTTAGGTGTCACATTGCAACCTAGTGGCAAGTGCTTCACCAAACATACAACAGAAAGAGCTGCCAAAGCAATAATTGCAATTAAAGATATAAGAAACTTACAAACACTAAGCTTCGAAACGGCTATGAGACTATTCCAAGTGAAAATACTACCGGTACTAACTTACGGTATAGAAGTTATCTGGCCTGATCTTACCAGAAATAATCTAGTTTGCCGTATATTTAGTATGGGTAGTTGCTGCGCCCGCCGGTAGACTGCGCAGCGGTTGATTGTGGCTGGCTGGAGACACTTTCTAAGCGCTCACGAGTTTAAAAACATGGAAATGCTGCCGTGTTTAGTCCTTATTTCTTGGTGTTGAAAAGTGTATGCGATCAAGAAGCGATAGTGAAATAATACATACGTTATGACACTGGTGTGTTTAGTATCTGTAAGCCTTTACACTTACTTCTTTACATTTGTGTTCTCGAGTGAATTATAACCTGGTAAGATTCGTCAAACAAAACTGTGTAATTGAATATGCCGTGTTGTTTTGTTCCCGGATGCCGATCTGGATACGACATGTCATCTGCAACAGGTAGGCACCTTTTTAGACCTCCAAAAGCCGAAGATGATTTATTTAAATGGGCTAAAGCCATTCCGAGGAAAGACATTAAATTGTCAAGTAAGTCATATGCAGGCTATGTGACAAACATTGCTCCGAAAATTTCCTTATAAAAAAAATTCCTCTCGGCATGCCGGAAGGCGGAGGTAGATTTCACCGGACAAACTTGGGGATAGGCGAAAATAGGCAGAATATGCAGGTTTTCGTAGAAGGATCAGACCTCATTTATTGCGAGAAGGTATTTTATAATTGGAGCTTAATTAACTTTGTTTTTCGTCATTTTATGTTTATTTTAAACATTTTATTGTCTTATGGGAACGGTAACCTTCTTGTCATTTGGGGTCCATTTTTATACTTGTGGTCGCACTGTCCTTATGCAAGGTTTCGACACTGATGTGTAACTATGTAACGGTCTGTTACTTCTTCACGCAAAATTATATCTCCCGCAGAGATTTTGGTTGGTTCCTCAGTTTAGGGGCTGCGACAACGCGGTCATGTAACCCCGTGTACTTTGGGATGGCTGTATTAGTCTGTAATTCAGGTAAGGACTGCAGACGGTCAATTACAAGCAGTAGTTCCTAATGTTGCTACCAGGTACTACCGTCAGCGACACCTAGCTGTGAACTTGGCTACTAGATGCCACCGCAACCAGCAACTCGCAACGAACGTTGGAACTTCCCCTCCAAAGGAAAGCATACTGAGGGATTTTTAGCGCTCTTAGAAAATCCGACGACTTCGGCCGGCTTTGAACTCGCGACCTTGGGCATAGACATTCAGCATGCTTGCTACCAGTTACGTCACCGAAGCCTCTTCACACTTAGTCAGATGGAAATCGGAATTTGATCTCGTGCAAGTGCGTTACCTTGGTAACGTCTGATGGCTCATCCCTCATCAATTTAGTATTGTTGCCATGGCAACCACTGATAGCTCCTGGCATTTTCTTATAATTCCGAAATTCTTTTTCTCATCCCTTGGCGTAATGGTGGGTCATATCAAAAATTCTTTCAGACAAAAGTTTTAGGTAATTTTTAGGGGAATATTGTCCATTTTGTACGGTTTTGATATTGTGCCTATTAAGAGAGATATGATTAATGTTTCCCGAAAAACCCACTTTTTCCCACCTCTTTGGTCAATGGTTAGTGCTACAAAAAAACTCTCCAAACATAAATTTTTGGGCTTTATCCGACACATAGTATGAACGTTGAACGGATTCGATATTTCACATATTAAGAGAGTTATAGCAATATTTCACTTTTTCGAAAAAAAAGCCCCCCATTTTCACCCCCTTCGACCGATTTAGCCCAGTAACAAACTCGACCGAGATTTTATAGGTATACATATTCGGTAAAAAATTCAAAGTGATTGGTGCAAAATTACGGCAGTTATCGTGTCCACAAGAAACTGATATATATATATACACAACTTATGTATAAACTTTTGAACTGACGGTGGTTTTGGGGTCTGGGGGATGTGAAACGCGAAGATATGTCGAAATTTTCCGGAAGTCCAAACATGGGACCCATTGCAATAGTTAGCTTTCTAATGAATTCTATCTAAAACGGACACTTTCATTATAGAAGGAAAGACAGTCGAAATGGCGAGAATGAGATGGAGTTTGAAGCCTGGTGCAGTCCCACACTATCTAGCCGGGTACATTGTCAAGCAACTAAGGAAAGGGATCAGCTGTGTGAAGTGTGCAACAACCCTTCAAAGTGAAAAGGCCGTCGGACCCAACAGCTGCAACTTTCACTAATATAAAGGACTTTGTCACAATAAATGCACTTAGTTACCTAACTCAACCGTCTGACAGTGTCTTCAACATTCTTTTACAGGTCGAAGTAGTCGTTGAAATGAAATTATCTTCCCTTTCAAATTTGTGGGTTGATATATTTTATGAGTGTTAGGACAGCATTGATGAGATTGTTTTAGGGCCGTGATTTTTTGATGGTGTATGGAACAAAAACTGGACCTTATTGGAAAACTCGTTTTTCATTTCATGAAGTGCGCTTTTTCTTTCGTACTGCGCCAGAATTTATTGAAGGTCATTACTCAAGAACTGATCGAGAGATGAACCAAGACCACAGAAAATAAATGAGTGGATAAAAAATTTTATTTATTAAAAATTTGAGTAATATAGAAAAAACTGTATGGAAATGAGTGAAATAGATCTTATGCATTTATAAAAAGCAAGGAAGTAGGAATGATTTAAAGATGGACATATATTCCATTATACGAAAGTAGGAGGTTCACTTTACGAGAAAGATCACGCCACTTGAAGCGAGAGTACGTCATGAGAGAGGGGAAGAGGCGAAGGTCGAACTGCGGACGGAAGTCAGGAGAGGTGGTAAGAGTTACGTCACGCCACGGGAGGAGAGGAAGTGAGACGAGAATTTGAGGAATGCGGAGAGCAGGACGAGAGAGTTCTTTCCAATTGAGATTTGAACGAGAGAAGACCTCGAGCATATACGAGTATATTTATAATAGTGCTACAGTTCACAAAGGTTGGAAGTAAGGAAGAGTGAAATTTCAGTAACTTGGGAGCAAGCTACAACTAAAAATATAGCAGTGCTCATATAAAGTATTCCACATAGCTAGAAACATTTTCGACAAGAAGCTACTCAACATTTCTACGTGTAAAAGCTTATTTCAACGTTGTATTGAAAATGCAAGTTATAAGGCAGCAACGGGGAGGTCTCAAGTATATTGTCAAGAATATGAATTTTGACATGTGCTAAGTTAAGTATGGGGAAGTTGAAGACTACAAGAATGTCAGTTGAATTCCAGATTCACTAGCATGAAAGACGCTACAAATATCTATGCAAAGCGCAACATCACCGAGCAAAACTCATACTTTTCTACGAGAGTTTTACACATCCTGAGATACGAAAAGCTTGCATAAACGACAGTATTACACCGTGATGTCTATTCTGAAGAAAACCGATGTCTATTCTGAAGAAAACCGATGTCTATTCTGAAGAAACCATGATGTCTATTCTGAAGAGATGGAGAATCGAAGCCGGCCTACTTGGAGCGAAGGAGAGACGGGAGTTGGCAGAGCTGTTCTCGGCGAGGTCAGTCACCGCGAGCCCAGCTGGTGTTGTCACAGAACCGGTCTTCATAGCTGTGGACATTGCTATGATCACGTCAAGTTTGGTTTGGAAGGAGCGATGCAAGTATTTTCAGCAGTTCAGAAGTCAACACAAGGTAGTGAGAAAATTGTCTTTTATAATGTAGAATGGTAGTTTAGCTTTGTGATTATCCAATTGACCAACCGCATAATTTTAAACCGCATTATTTTCAACAACATTTTTGCAGTATTTTCAACAGCATTTTTCTTAACTGCATTATTTGAAACGTATAATTTTGTCAAAGTAATTACATTTGTGTAGATCTTGTTATTGTAATTTTCATATTTTCTACGGAATTATTTGCCGTATTTCTTGGAAAATTTCAGTCACTTGGACGAAATTTTGGCATGATGATGATGCTATTAACACTAAGGTTATAGTAAAGTAAAATCGTGTAAATATTTTCATACTTGCGTTAGATTTAATTTAATTAAATCTGTTTTATCGCAGCGATGGAATATAAAGGAATTGAGAGGAATATAAAGGAATTGAGAGGAATATTGAAATAAATTGTTCAGTGTAAATTAGAACCAATTGTATTAAATGAAATTCAGAGCGTTAAAAAAGGGATATGAAGGAATTATTGAAAGGAATTGCATTAAAGAGATTTAGAGCGTTAAAATTGAAAAGGAAAGTAGGTTAAACTATTTAAAAGGAATAGAACGTTGAACGAAGTAAAGAAGGAGTAAGATTGTAATTAAAGTAAAATGAAATGTATTGGAGCAAATTTAAGTACAGTATACTTAAGAAGTAACGTCACGAAGTGTAAAGAATATTTCGACAACTCATGATGTTGATTCGAGTGTCAGAAATTTATTATGAACGAAAGTATTACGAAAAGCTTAAACACATATGTCTAATGAGATTTAGAGCGTTAAAAAACATAAATGGATTTGTTAAACAAATATTAATGGAATGAAGTCAAACTTATATCTTTTGTTAAGAATATGAATATTTACTGATATTTCTTGAAAAGTTGTAATAAAATGTAAAGCTGAATTTAAACACGTGAAGAGGAAAGTTAACGAAGTTAAATCACAGGGTGATTAAAAAGGTGAAAGTACAGAGATTTATTACAGAAATGAAATATTAGCACGAGGCGATGTTGTATCAATTATAGAGGAGAAATGTTAAGTAAAGGAAGTATATGTATTGAAGTAGAAGTTTATAGTTGAATTACCGTGCAGATTAAGGAGTTATGAACGTAAAGGAGTTACGTAAGTTTACGAAGGGACGCAGGGGAGTCTCTTGAGTTTTTTGTAGTATTGAATGTAATAATTGTGAAGTTATGAGAGTGTAGTAAAGGAAGATTCTGTACAGGGTGTTTAAGAGAGAAAGTAATTGTTGTATAATTATGGAGGAGAAGTGTGGAACGAAGGTTAATGCCGTGCACTTACAGTATTCACGTTTATCAGAAGATTGTTAACTCAGTAAAGAATTTCAGCACTTATTTCAGAATTTCATGATATATAGATAAAGGTAAAAAGGAACAGTGCTTAACTTAAATGTTTGTCACTTATGTTCAATTGATTATGACGAGTATTTATTACTTTCAACACGATAGTTGCGGTGTATGTTTGTTTGAATTTGAATTTGATACTTAAGAGAAATGAAGTGATGAAAGACTTAAGGGAGGAAGAAAATTTAATCTTCGACGTTATGGAGTGTGAAATTTGAATTTCATAAAAAGATGTATATATGCACATAGTTCATAAATCATTTGAGTAGATTTGGAACTATGGTTCATAGTTGAAGCGGACCTGTATAAAATAGGGCAATACTTAATGTCACGCCGTTTCACGTTTTCTTACGATAGTAATGCCACGTGCAAATTTATCTTTGCAATTATTTTTGTTGAAGTGTCAGGGAGACACAGTATTAAGGGAGGAAGTCAGTTGTTATATGTTTTATTAGCTTAATAAACGGCTAGTGCTTTTTAGCAACTTAGTCAAATTTTATCTAAACTGATTCCGTTTTCACTGTCGTCATCGTCGAAAATAGTACTACGAGGTATAGATACAGGCGCTCACTATAGATTAGACCTTATCACCCCTCGAGATTGGAGTTTCTCGGTTGTTCTAAATGTAAATAATAGTAGAAATTTGTACCTTGTCTAGTAGTGCTATTTTCTTTACGAATAATATCTATCCTGTATGTTCCTGGAATTCCCAATTTTACTTAGTAGGCATGATAAGCTTGTGAGCTGGGTAACTTACATGTCTGCAATCCTTTTTCGGGCATTGGATATAAGTACTGATGGGTTTCTTCGGGCGCATATAGATAGAGTATAGTATTTAAATGGCATACCCATCCGTGGGGCGTTCGAAAGGCATTCGAAATGCATTCGAAAGAGCACTTGAGAGAAGAAGTTTGGAAGTACTCGAGAGTGAGGCCATATTAGTTTTTTAAAAGAAAAATGCCGATCCCAAATTTAATGATTGTTGAGATGAACACAACATCAGAAGATTATTGGAGTACACTATAGTTGTGAGGCATAATTTGTAAACCAGCTAACGACATTTGTCATGTAATAGTAAATTTAAAAGTAAATTCATGTTGTTAAACATAGGTTAAGTGAGATGATAGAATGAAGCGATATCAGTTCGGTAAAATGGGACAACAAGTATACGAGATAACTCGCGATTGAAATAGATGTAAGTAGGATTAAGATGTTCTATATATTCCATTACTGGTATAAAATGTATGCGTTGGTCAATCTGGATATTCACTGGTAATTTTTGTAGTCGATACTTCCCTTATTCTCAAGAAAAGAAGAAAGATGTCAATGAATGATATGACGTTCATTCGAACCATGCTTGAAACCATGAAGGAAGGTCAAAGTACATTGACCAAAGATCTTGAAGCCCTCCACCAGTTAACACATAACAACATTAAACAATTAAAAACGGAGATTCAGAAATCAGCAGCTACTGTAAAATCAGAAGTCAAAGCAGAGATAGCAGTTGCTCAAACAATCACTACAGCTAGTATAACATTAGCACAGGAAGAAGCTAAGTTAGCGTTAGAGAAGGCCAGAAAAGAAGATAGACTAGCTAGAGAGAAGGAAAGAGAAGAAGCCAAGTTAGCTTTGGAAGAGGCAAATAGGATATGAGCAGAGATAAGATTAGCTCAGGAAAAAGCTCGTGAGGAGGACAGGTTAAGTCAGGAGCAGGCTAGATTGGAAGATAGAAAGATCCAAGTCGAAATAAGAAAAGCACAGGAGGAAGCTAGGAAAAATCAGGAAAAAGCTCAGATAATTTTTGAAAGGGCAGGTAAAGCACAGGAAGAATTAAAAGTTTCAGTTGATCAAGTCAAACAGGACATGGCAGGAAAAGTGATAGAAATCCAATTAGCTAACAGTAATCACATGTTAGAACTAGAACAGAAACTACAGGCTAGCATGAGCTCAATTAAGGAAGACAATAACACTCATCATGTACACATTTCAGAGGCCCAGAAGAAACTCAAGGAGCAACTTGACAATCTAAATGGCACTGTTGGTGAATTGCAGGTCAAATTGGAAGGTCAATGTAAACTGATTGAAGAGGGTATAAATGTAGATATAAATGCTTCCATTGTAAAGGCAGTTACGGACATGAAGGAGGAGGTCGTAACAGTCACAACTCAAATCATATCAGAGATACATCACAAATTAGCAAATGTCATTAAAGCTATAGAATTATGTTCCAATATTAATGTTAGCAAAGTACGGGAAGATCTATCTAAGCGGATAGATACATTACAAATTGATAACGTAGCCACGCTGACAGAGATTGTTAATAAAACAGATTTAACTAACTCTAGTGAATTTGACAAAATTAAATGTACGGTCGATGGGATAAGCATAGAACTAGCGAAAATTCAATCAAAACAGGATGAGGATATCAGAGAAATTGAACAGCAATTAAGGTCACTTATGATAGGAGATGCTCCATTTTCATCAACGTTAAGAACCGAAGTCAGGGAGGACATCAGAAAGGACTTGGCGAGACTTTTTCAAGCAAGAGATGAAAAATTAAAAGAAGAAATAAGAAGATTAGAGGCTAGGACAGACAGGATAGAAGAGGATAAGGAAAGCGAGAGTAGTCAACAGCAAATTCCGAAGTCCAATCTTAACTTCAGTCAAGAGCCATTTCACACTGAAATAGGGGAATTTGGAGGAAATTTTGAACCTTACCAAACTAGATCAAATGCCAGTATCGTCGTAATAAAGAATAACGATGAGAAACCGAACAAATTCAGCGGAGTAGGCAACATTACTGCAGTAGAATTTCTGAGAGACATGAGGTCGTATTTAGAAGACAATAGGATACCTCGTGAAAGACATATGAGAGTCGTGGAAAAATACTTAGATTCAGAAGCATTAGTATGGCACAGAGCTTTCAGATACACATATCAGACATTTGAAGAATTCGCTACAGCTCTGCAAAAACGATTTTGGAGCAAGGAACTTCAACAGGATATACGAGCGGAAATTTATTCTAAGAAGTATGCATATTCCAGTCCTACGAAATACGCAAGTTTCTTCACGAAACAATTAGCACGCTTGCAGTATTTGCAACCCCCTTTGGCGGAAGAAGACTTGGTTCACGCTATTTCATGTCAGCTACCAACAGAAGTTAGGGGACACCTCATCTCGGCAAACGTGAAAACTCTAGAAGGAATGGCGAAAATTTTGAGAAGACTGGATCACACGTCTAATGTATCCACCAACTCAACTGGAAATCAAAACCAGAGAAATAGAAACCAGGAAACGAGAGAAATACACACCATTCACATCGATCAAATGCAGCAAACAGAGGAGAACAAAAATGGAGTAGGTCCAACGAGATCCAGGATATATGGGCAGAATCGATTTCGACCAGATTTTCAGAGACCTAGAGAAGGAAGGCCATATGAAAATCAAAGATGGAGGAATAACTATTACACCAGGAACAATGATTATCGTAGAGAGGGATATTATAATCGAAATAACCCTACGAATAATTATGGATATCGGGGATATCAGAACTGGAGAAACACGAGTAATTATTCAAGACAGCAACAACAGCAACAAGGTTGGAGGAATAATAACAATGTAAGAAGGTATTATGATGACAGGGAAAGAGAAAGTCAGGAGTACCTAAGGAACCTCAGAGAAAGAAATGCGAGAGACCAAGATCAGGGACAGCATAACCGGAATCAAGAACCTCAACCTGGAACAAGCAGAGATAGAAGGAATGAAGACCCAGGAGGGGCACAAAAAAACGTCAAATTCCAAAAAGTGAAAGGAGAAGAAAACAGCACCGTAACCAGACATGAGATCCAAATTAATGAATTGTATGAAGCCACGAATGAAGATCTTCTATATGAGAGAGAAGAGACGAAAACAGATAGAATAGCAAGGTTACCGATCATAGAGATCATATCAGAAGGAGAATGCCTGAGAACACTACTCGATACGGGAGCAACAGCATCAATTTTATCAGAGAACTGTATTCACAGATTGAAGGACGGAAATTCACTTATAGCAATGCCAGTTTCAACCATTAAAGTCAGAGGCGTATTTAACGACAAGACCATGAAATGCAAAGTCCAAGCACTAATGGAATTCTCTATAAATAAACACAGATATGAGCAGATATTCATAGTCTTGAGCCAGATTAATTTTGATGCTATTTTAGGCATTGATTTTATAACCAAGACTGGAGCTGTAATCGATTTACGAAATGGAGTCATAAGATTTAATGAAGGCCTACATCAATCATAGGATACGACGAAGGATGAGAATGAGTGTAGTTTGATGGACGAAACTACAGAAGAAAATCTTGTGAAGATTGTTATGGAAATCGAAGCAGAAGGAATACCTCACTATGGCAGAAAGATTGAGAATTTTGAAGATCAGAGGGAGAAGTTGGAAGAATTAGTCACGACTTATGCAGACATTTTTGATAACAAGCCAGATATTATAAGAGGATATAAATATCAGATTAAGCTAACTGACGACACACCTTATCAGAAGAAATTGTATCCAATTCCGGAGAAGTATCAAGCTGAAGAGACAGAACTCATAAAAGGCATGGAAAAGGAAGGAATTATAAGAAAGCAAACCACTCCTTATTTAAATCCACTCACTGTTGTGAAGAAAGCAGATGGTAGTCTTAGACTATGTTTAGATGCCAGGGGCATCTTCTGCTGAAAGAATTCGACAGGCCACCGAAAATTAGAGAACTACTGAGGAGATTCAAGAATAAAACCTGTTTCTCAGTGATTGATTTAACTGCGGCATTTCATCAAATAGAGCTTACAGAAGACAGCAAATGTTATACAGGGTTCATGTTCAATCAAACCTGTTATGTATACCAAAGAGTACCATATGGATTGGTAAATTCAAGTCCAGCACTTATCAGAGCCTTGGATGACAAGTTGAGTGAAGAAGTGAAACAATTTGCTATTTGCTACGTGGACGATATCATCATATCTTCAGAGACACCAGAGCAACATTTCATGCATTTGACGAAGCTATTTGATAACCTTAGAAGTGCTAACATCAAGGTGAAGTTGGATAAATGTAATTTCTTTCAAGAAAAGATCAAATTTCTTGGGCATACTCTAGATAGATTTGGTTACCATCCGAAAGAAGACAAGATTGAAGCAATTTTGAAATTTCCAACACCCAAGAAAATCAAAGACATCAGAGCTTTTGCGGGTCTATGTCAGTTTTTCAGTAGTCATTGTCCACGATATTCAGAAATCATGGCACCTCTACATGAGCTTCTAAAGAAGAACAATAGATGGAAATGGGATGCAGCTACCGAGAATGCCTTTATTCAAGCGAAGGAAATGCTCAGAGATAACATCAAGTTGGAGTACCCAGATTTTGAAAGAACATTCATCATAGAAACAGACGCTTCACGAGTCGGTATTAGTGCAGTCTTATATCAGAAGGATCAAGATGGAAATCCTCACTATATTTCATTCAGCAGTAGGAAGTTACGCACACACGAGCTGAATTACTTCACGACGGAGCTTGAAGCTTTAGCCGTCATAAATGCTCTACAAAGTTGGAAGAAATTATTGCTGGGACACAAGATCATAATCAGAACGGATCATAAAGCATTAGAATTCATGTTGAAGTCAGATTTGTCAAGTGATAGGATGACAAGATGGACCATGTGCTTGCAACAATTTGATGCCACGATAGTTCATGTACCTGGAAAAGACAACCTTCTAGCAGATATTCTTTCCAGACATCCGATTCCTGAGAGAGATGTGAGAGTTAATGTTATCCAGACAGATACTGAAGGTCAAGAAACGCTGGACAAGTTGAAAAGAATTCCTCTTTTTCAAAAGAAGCATGCACCATTCAGGAACATTTATCGATTTTTATCAGGGAGAATGACGAGGAGACACGCCTCATACTTCGAAACGAGAAGGAAAGCTAGACACTATATTCTCGTGGGAGAAACCGTATGTAAATACATTGATGCCAGACATACGAAAGTACGAATTGCTATTCCACCAGAACTTATTGTGCCACTAATATGGTTAGTACACAAAAGTATAGGCCATGGAGGAACTGATAAAACATACTATACCATGTTAGAAAAATTCTACTGGATTAATATGAGAGAATCCATAACCATAGTAATCAGATCTTGTGAACTTTGTCAGAAGAATAAATATAATTCTGAACTATTGAAGGAGAAACCTAAAGCGATTATTCCGACGAAACCATTGGAATTGTTTAGTCAGGATATTTTTGGACCTGCACCTAAAGGAGACAGAGGAAACCAGTATGTGTTAGTTACAATGGATGTACACACATCAAAAAAAGTTTTGCATCACCTCGGTTCCCAGATCTCCGGCATATAGACGTTGACTGTGTATATTGTATCAAAGATACAGTCCCTTTGACTGTTCATAGATGTCACTAAAACTGCTCAAAGATGTAAACAACCATGCATGAGCAGGGCCTATTAGACGAAGGGGGTACGACAGCCGATCAGTTCCAGTCATTCCACCAGGACGAAGGTACGCTGCTCATGTTGTCTGTAGTTCTACCATGCCTAGAAGGTCAATACCGCAGTTCGATCGCGTCCGCATTGTTACTTTGTGTCAAGAAGGGCTCTCAACAAGGGACGTTTCCAGGCGTCTCAGAGTGAACCAAAGCGATGTTGTTCGGACATGGAGGAGGTACAGAGATACAGGAACTGTCGATGACAGGCCTCGCTCAGGCCGCCCAAGGGCTACTACTGTAGTGGATGACCGCTACTTACGGATTGCCGCTCGGAGGAACCCTGACAGCAATGCCACCATGTTGAATAATGCGTTTCGTTCAGCCACAGGACGTCGTGTTTCAACTCAAACTGTGCGCAATAGGCTGCATGATGCGCAACTTCACTCCCGACGTCCATGGCGAGGTCCAGCTTTGCAACCCCGACACCATGCAGCGCGGTACAGATGGGCCCAACAACATGCTGAATGGACCCCACAGAATTGGCATCACGTTCTCTTCACCGATGAGTGTCGCATATGCCTTCAACCAGACAATCGTCGGAGACGTGTTTGGAGGCACCCTGGTCAGGCTGAACGTCTTAGACACACTGTCCAGCGAGTGCAGCAAGGTGGTGGTTCCTTGATGTTTTGGGGTGGCATTATGTGGGGCCGACGTACGCCACTGGTGGTCATGGAAGGCTCCGAAACGGCTTTACGATACCTGAATGACATCCTCCGACCCATAGTGCAACCATATCGGCAGAATATTGGAGAGGCATTTGTCTTCATGGACGACAATTCTCGACCTCATCGTGCACATCTTGTGAATGCGTTCCTTCAAGATAACGACATCGCTCGACTACAGTGGCCAGCATGTTCGCCAGACATGAACCCTATCGAACATGCCTGGGATATGTTGAAAAGGGCTGTTTATGGACGTCTTGACCCACCAACCACTCTGAGAGATTTACGCCGAATTGTCGTTGAGGAGTGGGACAATTTGGACCAACAGTGTCTTGATGAACTTATGGATAGTATGCCACGACGAATACAGGCATGCATCAATGCAAGAGGACGTGCTACTGGGTATTAGAGGTAGTGGTGTGTACTGCAATCTGGACCACAAATGCTGAAAGTCTAGCTGTATGATGGTACAACATGCAATGTGTGGGTCTCATGAGCAATAAAACGAGCTGAAATGTTGTTTGTGTTGATCTCTATTCCCTTTGTATTTAAAGGTTCCGGAACTCTTGGAACCGAGGTGATGCAAAACTTTTTTTGATGTGTGTATTTTCCAAAATTGTAATGCTCAATCCCATGCAGAAAGCAACAACGAGGAATGTTTTATATCACCTGGAGAGGAACATTATTCCGAAGTTAGGAAAACCAGAGAGGCTATTAACAGACCATGGAACACAATTCACTTCTGCAGAATTTCAGGGAGCGATGGATAGGTTGGATATTTTTCACCTATTTTCATCAGTTAGAAGTCCAGAGACGAATCCTATTGAAAGAACGATGCTGGAATTTTCAAAGTACATTCGCTTGTATAGTGCAGATAATCATGCGAATTGGGTAAAGATTGTACCTCTATAGAGCATCCAGCGTTTAGAAAAGTCTGTGGGTCTTATGGGCTTTTACGTTTAACGGAAATCCCCCCTACACTGGTTTTGTTGCCTCACCTTTTATCATGAAGGAACTCTGAACATATGTATTTTTCGTCATAATAGCTTCCTACAATTATCTGCCAACTGATTACCTTTGTTATTGCGTACAAGTATCGCTTATATTACGTCTTAGTAATTTAAAAATTTTCGAGGTTAGCACGCTGGAAAGAAGAGCCTCGTGCAGTGCTGCATGCTCGCCCGGAGTGGAGCACGTGCTCAGTTCCGCCGACAACATAAGTTCTGAAGCACTATCCGTCATTGGTGTTACTGTTGTGTGCCTGTTTTATTTTCTGTTCGATCGAATCATGGCTGCCGACAGTTGGGTTCCAACCCACTCTCTCCCGAATGCAAGCTCACAGCTGCGCACCCCTAACCGCACGGCTAACTCACTACAATATTACAAATATTAATCTAAACAAAACAACAAGAATACAATTGAAAGAAACTAAATTACAGCCTAACTAATAACTAAAGTGGTGATGATTAACAGTATTGCTGACATAAAAATTGTTATCATCGTCTGCATACATCCGAGAAGGAAGGAAGGGTTGTGCTCTCGACATCTGTCAATCAGTAATCCGTCATATCACAACGAAATGAATGTCGTTATTGGTTCTCTTCGCATGCAGTATCCTTAATACTGGTCCAATCCGTTAACACCTGCAAAACTGCTCCTTCCCGGGAGTGTTCTATTTCAGGTAGCTGCTGGGGTTGTGGTTGTCTCGCTAACCTATGAAAGCGCAGTACTTGAAGCGGGTGAACATACGTATGACGTCAGCGCTACCTCTGCCTAGAGTTAGCAACACTGTCGCCATAAGCCTCCACAGTCTTTTCTAAACGCTGGATGCTCTATAGTGGAATTTTGTATCAATAATACGAGACATGAGAGCACCAACGACATTCCAGTCATGTTACATTTTGAAGAGAAACCGGTATGACCATGGGACGGAATCTTCAATATTCCGGAAGATAACGAACCACCGATGGACCAGAGAATCGAAGAAGCAAGGATCCAGTTGAACAAAGCAGCTGAGAAGAGATTGAAACGTTTAGAAGGGAAGAGATTCAGTGGACCGTTACGAGAAGGAGACCTTGTATTAGTCAGAATTCCTGTGAAAGCTGACGTACTGAAGAAAGTGTATATCAAATTCAGTAACCTGTTCAGAGGACCATTCAAAGTAGATACAGTCTATGGAAATAATTGCTACAAAATTGTGAGAGTGGAAGATAATAGATCCATTGGAAAATTCAACCATTCCAAGTTGAAAAGATTTTACCCACATATACAGTAAAAATCAATAAATTCAGTCTCAAGAGCAGAGAAATTACTAGCATTAAAGAAAGTACAGGCTATACTTTACTTTAAATTAGCAACGGGGAAATGCGCCAGAATCTATTGAAGGTCATTACTCAAGAACTGATCGGGAGATGAACCAAGACCCCAGAAAATAAATGAGTGGATAAAAAAAAATATTTAATAAAAATTTGAGTAATATGGAAAAAACTGTATGGAAATGAGTGAAATACTATAGATCTTATGCATTTATAAAAAGCAAGGAAGTAGGAATGATTTAAAGATGGACATATATTCCATTATACGAAAGTAGGAGGTTCACTTTACGAGAAAGATCACGCCACTTGAAGCGAGAGTTACGTCATGAGAGAGGGGAAGAGGCGAAGGTCGAACTGCGGACGGAAGTCAGGAGAGGTGGTAAGAGTTACGTCACACCACGGGAGGAGAGGAAGTGAGACGAGAATTTGAGGAATGCGGAGAGCAGGACGAGAGAGTTCTTTCCAATTGAGATTTGAACGAGAGAAGACCTCGAGCATATACGAGTATATTTATAATAGTGCTACAGTTCACAAAGGTTGGAAGTAAGGAAGAGTGAAATTTCAGTAACTTGGGAGCAAGCTACAACTAAAAATATAGCAGTGCTCATATAAAGTATTCCACATAGCTAGAAACATTTTCGACAAGAAGCTACTCAACATTTCTACGTGTAAAAGCTTATTTCAACGTTGTATTGAAAATGCAAGTTATAAGGCAGCAACGGGGAGGTCTCAAGTATATTGTCAAGAATATGAATTTTGACATGTGCTAAGTTAAGCATGGGGAAGTTGAAGACTACAAGAATGTCAGTTGAATTCCAGATTCACTAGCATGAAAGACGCTACAAATATCTATGCAAAGCGCAACATCACCGAGCAAAACTCATACTTTTCTACGAGAGTTTTACACATCCTGAGATACGAAAAGCTTGCATAAACGACAGTATTACACCGTGATGTCTATTCTGAAGAAAACCGATGTCTATTCTGAAGAAAACCGATGTCTATTCTGAAGAAACCATGATGTCTATTCTGAAGAGATGGAGAATCGAAGCCGGCCTACTTGGAGCGAAGGAGAGACGGGAGTTGGCAGAGCTGTTCTCGGCGAGGTCAGTCACCGCGAGCCCAGCTGGTGTTGTCACAGAACCGGTCTTCATAGCTGTGGACATTGCTATGATCACGTCAAGTTTGGTTTGGAAGGAGCGATGCAAGTATTTTCAGCAGTTCAGAAGTCAACACAAGGTAGTGAGAAAATTGTCTTTTATAATGTAGAATGGTAGTTTAGCTTTGTGATTATCCAATTGACCAACCGCATAATTTTAAACCGCATTATTTTCAACAACATTTTTGCAGTATTTTCAACAGCATTTTTCTTAACTGCATTATTTGAAACGTATAATTTTGTCAAAGTAATTACATTTGTGTAGATCTTGTTATTGTAATTTTCATATTTTCTACGGAATTATTTGCCGTATTTCTTGGAAAATTTCAGTCACTTGGACGAAATTTTGGCATGATGATGATGCTATTAACACTAAGGTTATAGTAAAGTAAAATCGTGTAAATATTTTTATACTTGCGTTAGATTTAATTTAATTAAATCTGTTTTATCGCAGCGATGGAATATAAAGGAATTGAGAGGAATATAAAGGAATTGAGAGGAATATTGAAATAAATTGTTCAGTGTAAATTAGAACCAATTGTATTAAATGAAATTCAGAGCGTTAAAAAAGGGATATGAAGGAATTATTGAAAGGAATTGCATTAAAGAGATTTAGAGCGTTAAAATTGAAAAGGAAAGTAGGTTAAACTATTTAAAAGGAATAGAACGTTGAACGAAGTAAAGAAGGAGTAAGATTGTAATTAAAGTAAAATGAAATGTATTGGAGCAAATTTAAGTACAGTATACTTAAGAAGTAACGTCACGAAGTGTAAAGAATATTTCGACAACTCATGATGTTGATTCGAGTGTCAGAAATTTATTATGAACGAAAGTATTACGAAAAGCTTAAACACATATGTCTAATGAGATTTAGAGCGTTAAAAACATAAATGGATTTGTTAAACAAATATTAATGGAATGAAGTCAAACTTATATCTTTTGTTAAGAATATGAATATTTACTGATATTTCTTGAAAAGTTGTAATAAAATGTAAAGCTGAATTTAAACACGTGAAGAGGAAAGTTAACGAAGTTAAATCACAGGGTGATTAAAAAGGTGAAAGTACAGAGATTTATTACAGAAATGAAATATTAGCACGAGGCGATGTTGTATCAATTATAGAGGAGAAATGTTAAGTAAAGGAAGTATATGTATTGAAGTAGAAGTTTATAGTTGAATTACCGTGCAGATTAAGGAGTTATGAACGTAAAGGAGTTACGTAAGTTTACGAAGGGACGCAGGGGAGTCTCTTGAGTTTTTTGTAGTATTGAATGTAATAATTGTGAAGTTATGAGAGTGTAGTAAAGGAAGATTCTGTACAGGGTGTTTAAGAGAGAAAGTAATTGTTGTATAATTATGGAGGAGAAGTGTGGAACGAAGGTTAATGCCGTGCACTTACAGTATTCACGTTTATCAGAAGATTGTTAACTCAGTAAAGAATTTCAGCACTTATTTCAGAATTTCATGATATATAGATAAAGGTAAAAAGGAACAGTGCTTAACTTAAATGTTTGTCACTTATGTTCAATTGATTATGACGAGTATTTATTACTTTCAACACGATAGTTGCGGTGTATGTTTGTTTGAATTTGAATTTGATACTTAAGAGAAATGAAGTGATGAAAGACTTAAGGGAGGAAGAAAATTTAATCTTCGACGTTATGGAGTGTGAAATTTGAATTTCATAAAAAGATGTATATATGCACATAGTTCATAAATCATTTGAGTAGATATGGAACTACGGTTCATAGTTGAAGCGGACCTGTATAAAATAGGGCAATACTTAATGTCACGCCGTTTCACATTTTCTTACGATAGTAATGCCACGTGCAAATTTATCTTTGCAATTATTTTTGTTGAAGTGTCAGGGAGACACAGTATTAAGGGAGGAAGTCAGTTGTTATATGTTTTATTAGCTTAATAAACGGCTAGTGCTTTTTAGCAACTTAGTCAAATTTTATCTAAACTGATTCCGTTTTCACTGTCGTCATCGTCGAAAATAGTACTACGAGGTATAGATACAGGCGCTCACTATAGATTAGACCTTATCACCCCTCGAGATTGGAGTTTCTCGGTTGTTCTAAATGTAAATAATAGTAGAAATTTGTACTTTGTCTAGTAGTGCTATTTTCTTTACGAATAATATCTATCCTGTATGTTCCTGGAATTCCCAATTTTACTTAGTAGGCATGATAAGCTTGTGAGCTGGGTAACTTACATGTCTGCAATCCTTTTTCGGGCATTGGATATAAGTACTGATGGGTTTCTTCGGGCGCAGTACGAAATAAATTAGGAAAGAGCAGTCATCTTCTAAGTCTGGAAAATCATCGCGTAAGCTGACCAAAGCTTCGGACAACTGAGAGCTATAAGTTATATGGATGAGTGTTGTATTATATTATACTGTATTATATTATATTTACTGTATTTGTGCAGTAGTGAATGGTCTGTAGCTTTACGATTTTTACACATTCAGTTACAATTTGACCCCCGTCAGAATGTTTTATTTCCTTATTATATGAACCTATGACGTAATCTGATGTTTCATAATTAACAAAATGGACGTCAGCGTTTTATATACTCTGTGCGGACAATTTTATATTTGGATCATCATGTCTAATACAACGTAGTGTAAGCTGATAACATTCAAGTACTGAAAAGTAACATTCAACTGCTTGTATTGATACCGTGCTCACTCAGCGCTAGCCGACGCTAGAGCCGCCTAGCGGCTGGACCATATAAACTCCACAAGTCGCGTCACTTTCTCTTCTAAACGCTATGTTTAAACTATAAACTACTGGAAATTAATAAAATATTAAACTACTGGAAAATTGTGACACAGACATACAAGGACACAAATAGGTACTAATCTTCACACCAAGTGACGTATCTTAGTGACTTACTACTTGAACACAAACATGACATCGTCACACGTAAGGGTATGGAAATTAAAAAGTAAGGGAGCATTCGTGCAGGAATATAAGGAAGGGATGAATAACAGAAGGAAGGAGCACAGAAATGTGGAGAGGGAGGGGGAAACCTAAAGAACGCAAAGTATGTAGAAATGGGGCTCGTTGAGTGTCAAATATAGGGCATTGAAAAATTAAATGATTAATAGTACCGATTGCCTGAGAACAGTCGCAGAGAGCCGAAGGACGAAGCTTAGAGCGGGCCATATATACCGGAGTCAAAGCATGATGAAAACGTAAACGGATAATCGTAATAATATGCCGTCGAGTGTAGGATCCATTATAAAACCAAGGGTGTCTAGGGATAGTAGGTTGAATTCTATAATATAACCTGGCTTTTGTGCGTGTATAATCCTGCCATTGGTGTAACCAAACATTAAGTAATTGAGATTTGAGAATGGGGAGATAATCTGAGGCGGGGGTAGCCACATTCATCAATACAGCATGACCCAAAGCCGCATCCTTGGCCGCTTTATCCACTAATGCATTCCCAGATAGGTTGGCATGACCGGGTATCCAAGAAAACACTATCCGATAGCCCGAATGATATAGGTCATACGTTAAATGTACGATATTAAATACATACCAATTATTCGTATTTTGGACATGATGTAAAGCCTGGAGGACACTTTGAGAATCAGATAGAATTAATGCTTTAGTGATGTTATTCCGTTTAATATACATAAGGGCTTGTCGAATAGTAAAGGCTTCAGCCGAAAAAATAGAGAGGGTATGCGGTAATTGAAAAGAGGCAAGATAAGATAGAGAGGGGATATAAAAAGCAGCACCCGTATTCGAAGGAGAGGGAATTTTTGATCCATCTGTATAAATTGTCGTATATTGTTGATGATTCAATGCAAGATTATATACATATTTGCGGGCAATCGTAGGGGTAAGCATAGAAGACATACGAGATACATGCGAGGAATGTCTCACAACATCAGGTTGAAACATTAATACCGAGAGCGGTGCATTATAACAAATGGGTTTTCGTGTTTGAAGAATTTGAGGGCGAAAACCCGAAAGCTCGAGATAAGCCAGGAGAATAGAGGGAGGTGCATAGCGTTTAAATAAACTTTTTTGATGATATTCGGAGAGAAGTTGTAGTTTGGGAAGAATGGGTGCTGTTAATAGTGCCATTTGTCGTAGGAGATATCGTGAAGAAATATAACGTCTCCGAAGGTGAAGCGGTTGCTCTGCCGCCTCAACGAGAAGAGCTTGTGTGGGGGTGGAAGTAAGGGCCCCGAGAACAATTCTGAGGGCGTAAAATTGTAGTTTATCCAATTCATTGAGGCGTGTTTTCGGCATGACGTCATAGTAGTTACTACTGTAATCAAGGACAGATCGAATAAGATTTCTGTAAAATAACAATAATATCTGAGGATCAGCTTCCCACTTACGACGAGTTAATGACCGTAAGATATTTAATTTCTGGAACACATGAGCTTTTAAGTGAGTTATTTGAGGCGTCCAGGTCAACTTATCATCTATAATGAGTCCTAAATATTTTGTATGGTGTACAATAGGAATGGTACCCTGATTATAACGGATAGGCAACCGGTCACACACCCGTTTATGAGTGAAGAGCAAAGCCGCATTTTTGAGCGGAACAGTATCAAGGCCATGTGAGAACAGCCATGAATGTAATATCGTGAGAGCACGTGACATGATCTGCCGACACATATTTATATCAGAATGGGAACAATATAGGAGTATATCATCAGCATATTGTATTAGGCGGACATGAGGAAGTAAAAGCCGCTCAATCTCACTAGTATAAATAAGGTATAAGATTCCACTCAAAATATCACCCTGCGGCAAACCAGAAGACGAATACCTGTAATTTAACCCAGGAGGAAAGTTGGAAAGTGTGATATACCTTCTTCGGAGAAATGCCGAGATGATTTTAATAAAGCTGATCGGAAATTGTTGTTGTTGTAGTGTTTGCAGTAAAAGGACGGTATTCACATTATCATAAGCCCCTTTAATATCCAAAAAGACTGCTAATGTTGAGTGTTTACGGCAAAATGACAAAATTACATCAAGAAGAAAAATATTCAAGGCGTCAGTAGTAGATTTCCCTTTAGCAAAGGCGTATTGAGTTTTCGGAAACAGATCATAATATTCTAAAGTCCATACTAAGCGTGTCAACAGAATACGTTGGAATGTCTTCCTAATACAGGACCCAAGATGTATACCACGATAACTTCCTGCTAAATCCGGATTTTTTCCTGGTTTTAAAATAGGAACTACTAAAAACTCATTCCAATCCTCGGGAACATTGCCGGAGGCTAAGACGGAATTAAAAACATCTATTAGAACTTGTTGTGCATTATTGGGGAGACTCTTAATGACGTGGTATGCGATATAGTCTGGTCCAGGTGTAGTCGATTTTTTTTGTGATAAGGCTGATTGAAATTCGGAAACATTAACCGGATGCAAACGACAAGAAAACATAGGGTTGTGTTCCAGGGATGGAAAGATAATTTCTTGTTCTACAAATTCAGGAGTCATCGTGCGATAAAATTCTACTGACTGATCATAATTCAAACGATGCAGACTTGGACCTAAGTGGCGGCGCGATAAGGTTTTAACACAGTCCATATTTGAGTAATGGGGGTCTGGTGATGTATATGAGAGACGTATTCTCTCCAAGCTGATCTTCTTTTATCATTAAAAGACTGCTGGCATTTTGCAACAAACTGTTTATAATGGCGATAAGTATACGGAGTATTGTACGTTCTAAAAAGTCGTAATAAATGTTTGCGTCTCTTCACCATTCTCGTACATTCCTCGTCCCACCAGGGTAGTAAGGACCTTCTCTTTACAGAGGTGCGTGCATTGGGAATTAGCGGATGATAGGTGTCAAAATAGCGAACAATGTAAGTAAGTAGCAAATTATAGGAGGAACGAATCGGGGGAGCCGTATGACAATAGTGCTGTTGGATATAGGTGAAAAATTGAGCTGAATCAAAACTTTTGAAACTCCTAGTAAAAACCGGAGTATGCAAGGTATTACTAGGACGAGGAGCCGAATCAAAGGTCATCAAGATCGGATAGTGGTCACTTTGATGTAAATCAGGGGTTGTGTGCCATATAATTCGGTGGGCCAGAGAAAGGGAAACAAACGTTAGGTCAAACGCACTGGGGGCCTGAGCAGGAGGAGAAATACGAGTGGGTGAACCATCATTTAAAATCTGGAGATGAAACTGCTGAGCAGTGGTCATGATATTCCTACCCTTGGGTGTTGTGCGGACACAACCGCAGTCGGTATGATGGCCATTGAAATTCCCACCAATAATGTGGGAGGTAAAGGAATTACCGTAGGAAAAAAAGGAATACCACTGTCGGAAATTACCTTTCACAGCCGGAGGAATATACAAATTAGTGATATGTAGGGAGGCAACAGTTATAGTTAGCACATAGGTTCTGGGGAGAGGAAAAAGAAATGGGGTAACCTGGTACGAAAGTCTTTCATGGATTAATGTTAGGACACCACCACATTGCGGTCCTTCTTGGCGCTCAATATTATATCGTGGAACGTGAAAAGATAAATTTGGGGATAGCCATGTTTCCTGGATGAGAATGATATCAGGGGTGTACTTTTGGATTATAAGTAATAATTCATGTCTCTTGTTTTGAATGCTACGAGCATTCCATTGAATAATTTTCATGTTGAAGTAAGAGAATTACTAACAGACGGGGTCTCTTTACTAGAAGACGGTCGGGTTTCAGCAGGAAAGGATAAGAGTGAAATCTTCTCATAAATATTTTTTAGTAAATGGGCCCATTGGACATTGGAACCCAATAGTTCCATCAAATGCATAACATCCTCTGTAATATCTTGAGGCACACCCTTGGCGGGAGGCATTGGAAGTGAGGGAGTGGGGGTTGGCCCCACCTGGGACGATTGCAAGGAAGCAGAAGGGGGCACATAGCCTGAGGCTTTGTCCCCATGGATAATGGACAAATAAGCATGTCGGTCATACCCCAACGGGGAAATGACCTTAGGGGGGCTCGTGACGATCGTGGTAAACTTGCGTTTCTTCTGTACAGAATTCGGTGTAAGAGAAGCTTGCTGTGTAAGGGGGGGAAATTGCTGCGGGACTGAAAGGGGTTGAAACGGATGTCCTGATTGGGAATGGAGGATTTCTTGATACGTTTTATTTTCAGTGCACATCCTAGTTTTAATGTCAATTTGTTTTGCGTGGTACTCACACCTCGCTGAGCCACTCATATGATTTTCATCGCAATGTACCACCAAAACCTGAGTACATTGAGTCATTTCATGTCCTTGGGCGCAACGCCCACATCTTGGTGCCCGAGCTCTACAGTTTTGTCCAGTGTGCCCATATCTTTGGCATCTATTGCAAATAATAGGGCGAAAGATGAAAACCTGCACTTCTAACATCACATGAAATATATAAACATAGGTGGGCAAAGTTTGAGTTTCAAAGACGATCTTCACCGTACCTGTAGGTAATAAGTCGACCTTCCCATCCGTGACTTTTCTTCTGTTCATGCGTTGAATTTTTACAATGGGGCAAGGTGACTTCAAATATTGTAATATTTCATCAGTCGAGAAAGAAGTGTCAACCCCGCGGATCAGACCCACTCTATGTATATTAACTGAGGGAATGAACGCCTTTAAGCTTTTTTCCGTGAGCAATGGGTTCTGAAGAAAATTATTTGCATCCCGGGAGGTTCGAAAGGTGACCTGAATTCTATTCCTACCTTTGCGGTGGATTTCTTGTATGCCAACAATCTTACATTCGTAGAAAAGTTTACCGAGACCCATCGGATGTAAATTACCTATCCTGTTGGTGGGATCAGAAGATTCCACCATGACATAATATGGTCCAGTATGGTGCTCATAATACATTCGGGGTGACTCATTCTCAGTAGGTGGTATGACGGGAGCTATAGAGATTTGTTGTGTAGATCGTGTATCAGGCGAGGGAATCAGAGGGGTTACATTAAGGACAGGTGCCGTGAGATCAATGACTTCAGTAGTAAAAAATTCCATCCCTTCCTCGGGAGGACGCGTATCTTCACCCCCTCCACTATTATCACCCATGTTGTCGTCAGAAGAATGGTATGTGACTTACCCACACAGGAAGGAAACACACACACTTAAGAAACAAAATGGTAGGACACAAAAAAACTATTGGATACTCTCACCAACAAGTATTTCTACGGAGCAGGTATACGTCAACCGTCACACACGGAGGGTCACACGATACTGATGACAGTTCATAGGGAGCGCGTGGGTCGGGGTAAGGCCCTGTACTGGATGTTCTGCCAATCAATGAAGAATTAATTTTAGCACTAAGGTTCCGTAGTTGGCACTCATGAACGTTCACATCAAACCGACCAGCGGAACCGGGAATAGTCTGTTTTGATTGATTTTCCACGTGGTGTTGTTGGTTGTTTTGATTTGTTCAGTATTTTGATTGTTTATTTGAATTGAATTGAGAGTCAATCATGCCACTGCAAGGGAGGAAAAATTGCCAAGCACCGGGATGTAAGAATTATGATAGTAAGAACAATACGGCAATTTTCATCTTCCTGGTGTTGGCCATGTGTAGCCTAAAACTAGTGGGCAATATCGACTACCCTCGATTAAAAATATATAGAGAGAATAAATGTGTGCATTTTATCTCTTGTTTGTTTTCTTACCCATTCTCCTTTGCATTGCAATACAATTTGTGGTTTAGGGCTACGGGGAGGGGTGGGTGGCAGCCCGCATGCTAGGCAAAAAGTGAGGTTATGGCAATGTAGTGTGTGCATTTGGACAGTTTTCTTTATATTCATCGAATATCCCAACAATTCTGTAGACTATGAGAGCATTTTTAATTAGCCTAGAGGTGAATTAAGCTCTAGAAGGGCATAACTGTGTCCTTCGTGACAAATCTATTGCCAACATTGATATATATCAAAATGTATTATTTTCCTATCTGGACGTATATTTCAGCGCCTAGCGAAAGGCGCAATTATGTTTGTGTTATTTTCATAAATAATCAATAACTCATCGCAGAACATACTGTTCATTTACGTGTAATAAAGGCTACATTCATGTGGCTTTTTACTTTTTATGTTGCCAGACTTGCCAGTACAATCCATAGCCTCAGGCGGTGTTCTCTCTCGGAAATTCTATAACCAAAAGTGACGAATCTCTTATACTTACATGATCCTTGCTTTCGAAGCCAAGTCTTGTGGCAAGGCTGCCCTCACGCAGTTGTGTATTCCCCTAGATAAAGAGAATTCTCAAACTTGACGTTATAAAATAATACAAATTCACTTACGGAACATAGCCTACGTTCAAAATGTTACCTTTCTGTCTCAATGCATATTATGCATGTTGATTTTTCTTCTTACATATTAATAAAGATCGCAATGTTCAGAGGGATGTACCGTACCGTACATCATTTTGGTGGAAAATTGGTGAGGGTTGGTGAAAATGCTTTCTTTTCTTTTCTTCTTTCTTTCAGGAGATTTTTTGGGCCTGAGAGAGCACTTTACCCAGTCACCAGTTGAGGGGATTAATACTTCTTGAGGGCGAGAACCGCGCGATGTGGTTAGAAGTAGAATAAACTCACTTATGATACAAAACCGTTGTACTGTAAAGATGTAAGAAAGCGTAAAAAAGAAAAGTGATACAGGAAAAAAAAAGAATCGGAGAGATAGGTGAAGAGGAAGGAATATAACACAAGATGCAAAATCTTCACGCCTAGTGACCCACCAAGGCGACTATATACTACAAAACTGGGTAACACCGGGTCAACAGATAAGGGAACCATTTATTTACAACGTTATAATTGAAGGTGGCAGGCGTCTAAAAAAGAGACGATCGCACGAACAATAGGAATTGTCGGAGTGTGTAGCAAACATGTAATATTCAAGGGCTGTACAAATCCAAGTTGGAGCAATTCACGAATGAAGTTTATACGAGGGATTTCGAATAGAGTACATTGGAATAAAAGATGTTGGATGGTACATATAGATTGTCCACAGTCACACCGGTCGGTGGCGCGAAGTTTAAATTTGAACAACCTATCCGGGGTAAGGGAGTGATTAAATCGGAGACGGATTATGGTAGTTATATGCCGACGTGTGTAAGTACAGGAGGAAAACCAAGGTGTGATCGGGATATGGGGCTGAAGACTGTAATAAAAGGTACCCTTGAACCGAGAGGTTGTATCCCAAATGGTTTGCCATGATTGTTGGAAGTGTTGTTTGGATTTTAAAAGCAAGTCGCTCGACGGGACAGAAATATTATAACACGTGCCGTGGCCAGGGGTCGCGGATTTGGCGAGTGTATCAGCTGTTTCATTACCAGGGATCGAAGCGTGGCCAGGAATCCATACAAAGAGGATGTCAAAATTGGCGTGGGATAATTCGTAAGATAATCTTTGAATGGAATGAATATACCAGTTTTGTGATAAATAGGGAGAAAGGAGAGCGGACAAGACACTGTGAGCGTCAGATAATATTATAGCTTGTTTGATGGTTAATTGTTTAATAACTTGTAAGGCATGACGAACAGCAAAGGCTTCTGCGGTGAAAATCGAAATATCGCACGGTAAGGAGAATGTTAAAGTTTGATCAAGAGCAGGGGCGTAGACTGATGCGCCTGTAAAGGGGGCTTGAGATCGTTTGGAACCGTCAGTGTAAAAGGGGATGTGACTAGGGAAGTGATGAAGGAAAGCCTGAAGCTGTTGGTGACAGAGGTGAGGGAGGTTTCTAACTGGAGGTGGTAAGGATTGAAAAACATTCAGAAAGACGGAGGGGGAGAAAAATTCAACGGGATATTTGCCGCTGTGTAACAAATGAGTGCGGGTTTGTAAGATATTCGGTTTAAGGGGAAGAATAAATTGATAAGCAAGGAGCAACGAAGGGGAGCGGGCAGAGTAAAACCGGTTTTGGAGGCGGTATTCACTCATGAGTTGAAGTTTGGGAAGTAAAGGATGGTTATATATATGATATATTTTTTAAAGATATTTGCTAGAGAGAAAAGTTCGACGTACATGGAGTGGGTATTCGCCTGTCTCGACTAATAAGGCGTTGGTGGGGGAAGAAGATAAAGCTCCAGTAATTATGCGTAGAGCTTGGAATTGTAGTGTATCTAGTTTTTGCAACGACCGAGGAGGGGCTAAGTCGAAGAAATGGCACCCATATTCTAAGACAGAGCGAATGATATTTTGATAAACACGGAGGAGGACAGAAGGGTCAGCGCCCCAATGACGGCGAGTAAGCGAGCGAAGGATGTTGATTCTCGGATGAAGCATTGTTTGTAAGGCGGGGAAGTGGGCATTTCAGTTTAACTTAGTATCAATGTGAAGCCCTAGATATTTAAAGGAAGTGCGAAAAGGTATGGTATGAGGGCCAATATATACTTGTGGAGGGGGAGGGCGGCGATTAGAGTTAAAAAGCATAGTGGTTTGAAAGCCATGTTCGGAAAACCAGTTATGCAGGAGTAATAAGGCATCTTGAATAGATAGAATACATTCGTCTACCGTGTTCGCAGTTTTATAGAGAAGAATGTCATCAGCAAATTGAATAAGTCGAGCATGAGGAGAAATTAAACGTTCAAGATCGGCGGTTTAGAGAAGGTAGAGAAACCCGCTCATGATATCACCCTGGGGCAAGCCGTGAGAAGTATATCGAATCGAAGAGGTCGGGTCGTGGTATTTCAACATGATTTGACGGTTCGTGAGTAATTGGAGCGGAATGGAACGAATACATCTGGGGAAGTGTAAAGAATGTAATTTAGAGAAGAGTTGTGGGAGATGAACATTGTCATAAGCACCTTGGATGTCTAAAAACACTGCGATCGTCGATTGTTTACGACTGCGAGCGAGAACGAGATCAGTTATAAAGAGGTTAAGCGCATCCGCCGTACTTTTCCCCGCCGAAAAGCAAACTGATATTTAGGAAGTTGGAAATAATATTCCATACACCATGTTAAACGATTTAGTAGGAGTTTTTGGAATAATTTTCGAAGACAAGAACCTAAAACTATTCCTCTGTAACTCAACGGATCAGAAGGAATTTTCCCCGGTTTAAGGATGGGGATTAAGTGGAATAAATTCCAGGACGTAGGTACGGGAAAGCCACATAAAATAGAATTGAAGAATGCAAGTAACACCCTTCGAGCAGGGGGAGTCAACAAGCGGAGCATCTGATACGTAATTGCATCGGGACCAGGGGAGGAGGATTTTTTGGGAAGGAGGGCGCGGTCAATCTCAGAAAGTTGGAATGGTGAAATGACGGTCTGAAAATGAGGGTGGACAGGGGCGATAGGAATTGGAATGTCAGGTGGAACAAAATCGGGAGTGAGCGTTGATAGGAACTGAAGGTAGACAGCGGGGGAAGTAGGAGGGTGGGCTTGTCGAGATCGAGTATGGTTAGTAGAATTAATTGACTGCCAAATGAATGAGGAGGAACTTTGGCGGGAGAGGGTTTCTGTGAAGTTTTTCCAGGCTGTACGACGTTTTAAATTGAATCCAAGTTGGATCTTGGCTATTAAATTTTTATATTTGACGTACGCTTCATAAGTATTGTGGCGACGAAGGTCTATCAAACAGCATTTCCGGCGTTTCACCCAGGCTGTACATTCATTATCCCACCATTTAATTTGATAGTGACGTGGTCCACTGTTTGAAAAGCGCGTCGTGATAGGGTGGTATGTATCGAGATATGTGGTGATAAGATGAATCAACCGTTGGTAATCAACGGAAGGAGAAGAATGGATATCCAAAGGATGGTCAGTGAGCCAGGTTTGAAAAAATGCAGCATCAAAATTACTAAGCACGCGGGACTGAGAGGGGGGGGGGGGACGAGGGGAAAAATGCTTTCTATGAACTAGACTGCCCTCTACCGGTACTCCTTGCTACTGGTACACTTTAAACACGGCCGACTGAATGCGAGCTGCGCTCATACCGGCCTAGACAATGAGACCTTTTATATGAAATCTTGTTAGTTACTCAACTGCTCACACAGCGATGTTCACCAAGCATTGCACGACTAAGACTTATCTCTATTTAGTGTAAAACAAAGTCCCCGATTCTTGGATATCACGGGTAATCTCGAGAACCACTGGATGGATTTTGATGCGGCTTTCACCATTCTGTACAGGTAATATCGAGGAAGATTTCTGTAGAAAATAATTTATTTATGATCAAAGGGAGCCAAGCAGTAACGATTTTAGATTTCAGTGAATAGGTCGAAGAAAGAACTTGACGTCCGTGCGCTTTTTAAGCTTACGCTGGACAAACCGTTAAAAATATAAATATACTATGAGTGTAAGAATTGTTCAGCATGAAAATTTGTACAAAAAAGTCCGCGTGAGCATATCTCTATCTTCGATACATCGCCCACTATAAGTGTTTTTAATTTGGACGGGAGGGGGATTTGGCTTGCACCTCGCCATTCTTAAATTACGTCTGACAGGAATTCCTTGCACATTCATAACTGTTCCCGGGCGAAGCCGGGGCGGGTTGCTAGTGACACTATTATATTATCATTATAATTCCCACAATATCAAAATGCAAATTATATCACAAAATAAAATAGCGTGCTAATAAATCTAAGAGAAATTAGACATACCTTGCACCTCGTTACAGTTGAATTCGATCAGAATCACTCGGTTTTCATTAAAGTTTATGCATTTTTCTGCTGAACGGTTTGGAAGTTCGGCAACAGGAAACTAGGACTGTTATTTACTTAAAATATACATTTTTGTATTTTTGTACTATTTGTGTTCATGATTTCATTACATTGTCAGAATTACCGACAGTAGTGGCTACGCTGGCTAAAGTGCAGCGTTAGGCCATGGGGCCAAGCTCTCTGCTGACTCGGTAGACGCGTGGGTTCGAGCCCCTCCGTCGGCCATCCTTGAAATGATTTTCCGTGGTTTCCCATTCTTCAGCACCAGGCAAATGCTGGGACAGTACCTTCTAACAGGCCACGGCAGCTTCCTTCCACATCCTTGCCCAGTTTCATTCATCTTCATCCATTCCATCTCTCATCCTGACGCGCAGGTCGCCCAAGGGCGTCGACTAGAAAGACCTGCACTCGGCCTCTCAGGAGGCCACACGAAGAAAAAATTGTCAGAATTAATGCTTTAATTAGTAGGGTATACTATTCAGTGTACCTATTATAAATAAAAACCGTGAGGTTTCTCACCTCCCCATATTACGAAACCTGGTTGCCTAATACGGGGAAAGTGCACTTTTAAAGTTAACAATAATATCAGAGGGTATTACAACATCAAACGTGCCCATATTTGTAATATACATAGTATATCGCCTGAGGTTTACATTGGTGAGAAAACCAAAATTATTCCGTACCTTCTTATGTCTAATGTGAGCCCTATAAAATACCTCCCCATATTTGGCGACTTTCCTCTACCCATTTTTAGAAGATACCTTATGCACTGGACAGTTGAATCCGTGATTAATTGTATAGGTAGCTTCGTAAGTCTCAGAACTCAGGAAGTCCTTTCTAGCAGCGTTACTAGCAGCTTTCAAAGTTTCAAGGTAAGAAAGAAAATATTCCTCTAGCCAGTTTAGGCGACTGATATTTAATGAGAAAAAATGCCCTTTATCTGGATTTCTAGACTGAATATGATGATATGTGATGCTTATGACATGCCTAGCGAACCATTTATTAACGTTTTTTCAAAAAAAATGGTTGCTTCTGCGTCCATGAATGTGTACGCTTCCGGGTGCATGCCTATATTTTCTTTCAGTGTCGAGATATCATGGCACGTGATTGGTTGTTGTAAAACCTGAAACTTATCCGAAATCAAATAAGGTGGTACAAATGCGTGTCCGGAAACTGAATCTGGCGTTAGAGAATGATAAAACATTTGAAAACCTGTCTGCGTGAGTCCCGTACTAGGACGAGTACGACGAGTATTCGATAAGTGTTTTATCAAAGACCATAAGGTGCTCAAAGAAATATGGGAATTGATTGTACTAATATGAGTTTGCCACGCCTACCGTCGTTTTTCATTAAATGTCTTCTGAAGCTGAGCAGTGAGACTTTTGTAACGTAGATAATTATCAACCGTCCCATGAACGCGATATCTTTTTAAACATGCCTTTCTCCGACGAACAAGCAAAGCACACTCTGCGTCCCACCAATGGACCGCACCAGGATGCTGTGACGAATACGATGCTATCGCGCGCTGGGGGTGATAACAATCAAGAAATCGTTGTATCAGCTGTAATAAAGAATAATACCGTTGATACGGCGATGTTCGCGAAGTCCCCTATCCATCATTTATAAAGTGTTGAAAAATTTCATAGTCGAAATGCCGTAAATTCATTTTGATGGTAAACAGACATGGCCGCTCAAGCTTCTCACCCGGTTTCGCATAATATATAAGATTCGGAAAATGATCGGTCTGATGAGTGTCCCCAAGTGTTCGCCATTCCAATTGATGGGCAATATCCGCTGTTGTAAGAGTCAAATCTACCGCACTCTTTGGACGTCCCGGTGGTGTTATGCGCGTAGGAGACCCATCATTAAGAATATTCAAAGCATAAGTTTGAAGTGCATGCACAATATGGCGACCTTTAGGATTGACACGCTCACTGCCCCAGAGTCCATGATGGGCATTAAAATCCCCGAGAACTACATGTTTAGGAAATTGTGCAATATATTTGAAATACATCGACCATTGGCGTTGCGATCCCTGAACTTGGGGAGGGCAATATAAATTACTAAAAATAGTATTGCCGATCTGAAAACACTGATGAAAACTACGTGGTAGAAGGTAAGAAATTGGGATCACTGAAAAAGGGATATCATTTCGAATAAGGGTGCTTATACCGCCATAACCTGGACCATCTTCTCTAACAATATTATACAGTGGGATCGTAAAACGATATTGGGGCGATAGCCAAGTTTCTTGTAAAGAAATAACATCCGGATGGAAGTCATCAATTAATTTAAGTAATTCATGCCTCTTGTTGACTATACTCCTGCAATTCCATTGGAGAAGTCACACGTCTCTTCAAAAACAGAAAGAGAAAATCAGTGAAACTAGTGACCCAGGGTCTGGTTGTCATGCTGTGTTGATTTTTCCAACGGGGGTAGCAAAGGTAATACCCTATCTAACAAATTTTTAACACAATGCGCCCATTGCGCATTATGCCCTAACAACTCCATAAGTTTAGTAAATTCTGCCAAAATAGTTTTTGTTGGCTCCGATCCAGGCGACCCTGAACCAGGCCCCTGGACTGTGTAGATTACTTGTCTCCGACGTCTTGGCTGAGAAGACCGGTGGGGTCTTTTCCAATCTCGGTTGGTTAAAAAGCTGGCAATAAGCACTCCTATCATATCCCAGAGGTTGTACCACTTTGGGGGCCGCATGAACGATTTCCGTAAACTTGCGCTTTCGGGCCGGCTCATTCTGCCTGACACTTGGAGCTGAACTTAAGGGCGGAAATTGTTGGGGTAAAGTTAATGGATTAAATATGGGCCCCATTTGACTTTTCATGATCTCATTATACGATTTATTTTCCACACACATCCGTCTTTTAATTTCAACTTGCTGTTGATGTATTTCGCAACGAATGGCACCTGCCGGGTGATTCTCTGCACAATTGGCACATTTAGATAAAACTTCCTTACATCCCGAGGTGAGGTGTTCAGCGGCACAATTGCCACAGCGAGGGGCTCGAGCCCGGCAATGTAACTGCACTTGTCCGTAACGTTGACACTTGGTGCAACGTAGAGGCGAGAAAATATACAAATTAACTTCTAGCATAACATTAAAAATGCTGACATAAGGCGGTTGAGTCTCAAAAAGATTTTCACAGTCCCCGTAGCTATGCGTTCCGTTTGGCCATCCACAGTTCTGTTTCGAAAGAAGCGCTGTACCCGTAAAATGGGGACGGGAGCCTCTATATACTTGATTAGTTCCTCATTCGTAAGAGACGTGTCAACCCCTCGCACAAGTCCAACCCGTTGGACATTAGAGGAGGGGATAAAAGCTGTCAAATTCCTCTTACGTAGTATCGAATTTTCCAAAAAAGTATTTGCATCGCGATAATTTGTGAATTGTATTTGTACTCTATTTCGTCCCTTTTCTGAATTTCTGGTATGCCCGGGATTTTTCTTTCATAGAAAAGCCGACCCAAAGCCATAGGATGTAAATTTCCAATCGCCTGAGCCCCTTCCCCCTGAACAAAAATAATATATGGTCCAGTATGATGGCTAGGATAACGATAGTCCGTGGCCGGGGTTCGTACTGGGTCAGTTGAGGATCCCATCATCGGTTTCGTTGTCTCCTGGGTTTAAATAATCGGTTGCTCATGAACGATTGACATACCCTCCATAGGGATAATACCATCCACGACAACATTCCCTGCACTGTCTGGGGGTTGGCCCATTAACGTCCCATCGCTCTGAGCCGCCATCGCGACCCCACACAACTAGTATATAAAACTTATTAACAGCCCTATATTACAATGGCACTAAACACCAACACCAAGCACTAACGAAACACAAAACTAAAAGTACACTCCAACGGATCACACACACACGCAAGCCGCAAGCTTTTGAGGTGTTGTTGTGAGCACAGCTGTCGTGAAACTCCATTGAAGAACACTTCTTCCATGGTGATACAACATTCTTTTATACACACCAAAACAAAAACAAAAGAGAAACACCATCTCTGTGGAACAGGTTTACTGATTACCAGTGTGACCAACACAAACCATGGTCACATATTCTAACACACCTCCTTAAACCTGTGGGAGTAGAGGACATGATACAAGACCCAAGTCTTTACAAAAATAAATATGCTTAGGCTTAGGAAGAGGCTTTGTTAGGATGTCTGCAGTTATTTTTGAAGTCTCATCATATTTCATGTATATGACTTTAGAATCCAAAGCATCTCTAACATAGTGATATTTAGTGTCAATATGTTTGGTCCTATTATGGTGGACTGGATTTTTTGCCAGTTTTTGAGCTGATTGACTATCACTCAATAATATGATTGGTGACTTGATATCTATAAAGTTAGACGAAATACGTTTCAACCAAACAGCTTCTCTTACACCCTCACTCAGTGCAACATATCCGGCTTCAGTAGACGATAAGGAAATGTATTATTGCTTTTGAGCCCCCCATGATACAGCACCACCTGCCTTTTTGAACACAAAACCACTGTATGATTTTCGGTCAGTGCTATCATTAGCCCAGTCAGCATCAACAAACCCCATGAATTGACCTCCATTCCTGACATACTTAAGTGACAAGTCTTTTGTGCAATTTAAATAACGCAGCACTCGCCTTGCAGCAGACCAGTGAGATTCATTGTAACAATGGTTAAATTGACTGAGATATGATATCGCATAGCTTATATCTGGACGCGTGCAAACATTTAAATACATGAGTGAACCTATGAGTTCTCTATAAGGAAGATCACTAGTTTCTGTATCAGAAACACCAAGATTAGGTTTGGTTTCCAAAGGAGTACCAATGGGACGTGCATCGTGCATACCATATTTCTTTGCAATCTCACTGATGTACTGCTCTTGGCTAAGATACATTGTACCATTCTTCGTATCTTGCCTTACTTTAATACCTAAAATATAAGACATTGGTCCAAGATCTCGTACCTTAAATTCTTTATCAATACAGGTCTTCAATGACTTGATCTCATACTCATCATTATAAGCCACAATGAAATCATCTACATATAATGCAATAATTACCATACCTTGGGCTTGTTTCTTAAAGTACACACAGGGTTCATCAGCACAATTTTTGTAACCCAATTTGACAAGAACAGAGTGAGCTCTCTCATTCCACAAACGAGAAGATTGTTTTAAGCCATAAATAGATTTTTAACTTGCAAACTTTATGCTCTGAACCTTTCTTGACAAAACTTTCTGGCTGATACATGTAGATCACTTCATCTAACTTTCCATTGAGGAAAGCAGATTCAGCATCCCAATGTACCACCTTCAGATCTGTTTGGACAGCCAAGGCAAGCAGCATCCTTAACGTGCTGTGTCAAACAACAGGAGAGAAAGTTTCTGTAAAATATACTCCGTACCTTTGGGTGAAGCCCCTGGCCACAAGTCTGGCTTTATACCTTTGAATGTTACCATTAGAGTCTCTTTTTATTTTGAAAACCCACTTACTACTGACAACATCCTTGCCCTGGGGTTTATCAACTAGATCCCAGGTGTCATTTAACTGAAGTATCTCCATTTCCCTTTTCATAGCCTGCTCCCACTTAACCCTATCAGGCATGGACAGTGCCTCCTTAACTGTACTAGGTTCAGAGTCATCAGTGAGAGTCAAGTATGTCACATAGTCTGACATGTCTACAGGCTTTTGTTGGCGCCTAGGATACCTTTGATTACCTTCGGCATCTCCCTCCATTGGCTCATTGACGATGGTGGCAGAGCCCACAGAATCACTGCAGTCTGAATCTGTTCCACTAGGGACTTAGCTTAAATCAGCTGAGTCAACAGTCTCACCCACACCAGCACTGCTAATGGGCGATACGCTTTCAAGTTCCGAAATGCATTCTGCCCCATCCTCTTAGTTGTCGTGTTCTGCCTCACTGTCAGTGGGAACTGAGATCTGCACCATTGCAGGTTCATTAATCTGCAAGGATGGGTCAACATTACCTGGAGACACATCAGACACCTCCTGGAACACATCCTCAAAGAACTGTGCATCCCTGGACTTAACAAGTTGATGAGTAACAGGATGCATGAATCTATAGGCTTTACTGTCCTCACAATAACCACAGAAAATGTGTTTTTCACTTTTAGAATCCAACTTATTTCTCCTTTGATCAGGGACATGGACTTCTGCTACACAACCAAAAATTCTTAGATGCTCCATATTGACCTTGTTACCAGTCCAGATCTCCTCTGGAACTTTACCTGGAATTTTTCTGGTTGGGGACCTGTTTAAAAGATAGGCTGCTGTATTTATTGCTTCAGCCCACATGCGTTTATCTACTTTAGACTCGCTCATCATGGGTCTACATTTATCAAGTAATGTTCTATTCATGCGTTCAGCTACACCATTCTGCTGTGGAGAATAGCTAGTTGTAGTTTGATGCTGAATACCTTCTGATTTAAGTAGCCTCTCAAAAGCTTTGCTACAAAACTCACCACCATTATAAGTGCGTATGGCCTTAATAGATCTTTCACACTGACTCTCGACCTGTGCCTTGAAATCAATAAAGCAATCCAAAACATCACTTTTCTTAGCAAGGAAATACACAAAAACCTTTCTAGAATGATCATCAATTAAGGTCAAGAAATAACGAGCATTGCTCCAAGATGGAACTGGCATAGGCCCACATAAGTCTGAATGAATAAGATCTAGCTTATTTTTACATACAGTTTTACTCTTACTTGACTTAAATGGTTGTCTAGCTTGTTTACCTTCAGCACATGAAAAACAGTTTCTAAAACCATTATCTGAGAAATTAATTCCATGAGTGAGACTATCTCTTAACAACTTCATGCTGTGGTTGTTAAGATGGCCTAGTCGATTATGCCATAAATATTCGGAGTCCTCTGTACAAATATTAGCTTGAGCACTGAGAGCATTGACTTGGTAAACACCCCCCACATTACTCGCAGTCAGTGCTACATTACCTGTAGCAACAAAGTTTTCACTATCATAAACTTCACAAGTATTGTCGGTGAATACCACAACATAACCCTTTTGAGTAGCAGCAGACACAGATAAAAGATTAGCAGTGAGACCAGGAACATATTCTACATTGGACAAGGTTTGTGAAATACCATTTTCTAATTGAACAGTTACATTACCAGATCCTTGGCCATACAATTTTTGATTGTTTGCTGTACTGATCTCCAGATTAGAACCAGCAGTGAAGTTCACCATCGCAGTCTTGCGTGAATTCATATGCTTAGTAGCACCAGAGTCAACGAACCAGGCCCCTGTAGAGGCCCTTGCACTTAATGCCTGTTCATCGGTCGCCAGCATCATCTTGTCTTTCTTCGACTTCTGTTGAGTTGAGCTCTGCATCTCCTCTTTCCTGTAATCCCGCTTCCAGTGTCCTGGCTTCTTGCATTTCCAGCAGAAGGGCTTCTTCTTCGTCTTGTCTTCTCCTGAAAACAGAACAGAATCCTTGGATGGCTTGGAAGTACTTTTCCCTCTCCAAGTAGTATCTTGTAGCAACTTGGTTCGGACTGTGTCTGCAGTAAGGTCTGTTCCGGAACTTTCCAGAGCCATAATCATAGGCTGAAACTCATCTGGTAGACCTTTCAGCATAAGAGCTGCCACAAACTCGTCGTCCAGTGCCTTATTCATAGACGCAAGTTGCTGAGCAAGTCCCATAACCTCACTAACATACTCTTCCATCGTCTTGTGGTGCTTTAATTTAACTTTGCATAATTTCTTCAAGATGACGATCCGCCGATTCACTCCTTTATCTGAGTAGGCCTTTTCAAGAGCTTCGCAGACTTCCTTCGCGGTCTTACAAGGCATGACAATTGGGAAAATTGATTTATCCACCATGAGGTTAAGTCTGGCCCTAGCCCGACTTTCTTCTTTTGCTTTCTTCGCAGATGTTGTAGTATCTCCTTCCGGGTAGCCAACTATACAGCTCCACAGATCTTCGAGTCTTAGGACGTTTTCCATCTCGAATCGCCAATTCACGTAATTTAGACTACCTCGCAGCTTATCTATAGCCGGTAACGAGGTGCTGGTTGCAGACATGTTGAATTTCGATACGTAGCGAAATTCACAGTTCATATAACGAGCAGTCTATATCATACGTACTTTATATTCGCACGGTGGATTCGTGACTGGGCCCATAACCTGTAGGATTACGAGGCACACAGGCAATTGAAATGGAACACACGTTTAATGTACTTGAGATTTACTAGAACAGAACTGAACGAACAAGGTGATACATTCTTTTATACACACCAAAAAAAAAAAAGAGAAACACATCTCTATGGAACAGGTTTACTGATTAACAGTGTGACCAACACAAACCATGGTCACATATTCCAACAAAACGCCAGGTACCAGTTGCGGTAACATCTAGTAGCGAAGTTCACAGCTAGGTGTCGTTCACGGTAGCAAAAGTAGGAAATTCGAATTGATCGTCTGCAGTACTTACCTGAATTACAGATAACACACACTAATACAGCCATCACAATTAACACCGGTTATCAGACAGATTCTACACAGACCCAAAGTACACAGGGCTACATGTCTGCGTTGTCGCAGCCTCTAAACTGAGGAACCAACCAACAGTACAGACATCACAGTCATACATACATACATACATACATACATACATACATACATGACGAATAGAAGGACCTAGTGTGAGGACTCCGCCATTTTAGCACGGTAGTTTCTGGTCCCACCGCTACAAGCACTGCAAGTGATTATGTCCAACACGTGCTCTGTTTCTCCGTCGAGCCGGGTCATAGAAAGTGCGCGAGAAGTTACTGTGTGAGATATTTGTGTGAATTAAATTGAATTTTCTTTGCTTTCAGTTCTTAAATTCAGTTAATTGTGTTTTGTGTACATCAGCGTTTTGTGTTTTGTGTACTTCAAACATATTTCTTATGAGGCTTTGTTCATTTAATAGTTCAACATGCCTTACTGTTTTGTAACTGGCTGTAAGTCAGGGTATGGTCGAGTAGTTGACGATATACGATTTTTTTCACCACCAAAGGATACAAATCAATTTGAAAAATGGGCCAGAGCTATTCCAAGAAAGGATACGAAGTTAACGCGTAGTAGTAGAATTTGTCAAATTCCTTTCTCTGATGATTTGATAGTAAAATCAGATAATTTTATGGTGAATGGTGAAGAAGTGAAAATCTCTCGTGTGAGGTGGAAGTTACGTCCTGGAGCAGTGCCTCATATTTTCCCTAATTTACTGAAGTACCTGTCAAGTGAAAATAAGTCCCGTAAAGCTCCCAACAGGAAAAATAATCTCGATACCACCAGGATGAGAAGAAAGAAGATTGAAGATGGGAGTGAAGCAACGAATGAAGCATTAAAAGGACAGTCTAATGTTGATAAGAATTTGGGTCATTCTAGTGTACTTACCGATGCTGAAAAGACTATAATATTGCTCAAAAGGCGCCTAAAGAATGCTAACCGTAATTTAATTCGCGTTAGATCCTGCCTCAACTCAGCAAAATCGAGAATTAATTTGCTGGAGAAGCAGGTTCGAAATTCACCGGCATTTAATTACAAAGATAACAAACACCTTAGCAAGAAGGAAAAGATGATAATAGACACTATGCTCAAGAAATGCCAGGTAAAATCTCCCAATGGTATGAGCTACAGCAATGAATTCATTTTAGAAAGTTTATTGTTGAGAATGAAATCACCGAAAGGATTTCGTCATTGTCGGCGACATAATCTCTTGCCTCTGCCCTCAGAAAGTCACTTGAGAAAACTTTGTAAAGGACTTAAGTGCCCTTATGGAGTTAATACGCATAGTATAAATGCTATTTCAGACTATTTTAAGGAAGAAAAGAATGATAATTCACGTTACGGTGTTGTAATTTTCGATGAAGTGAAACTAAGAGAAGAAATCCAGTTTAATAGTTTTTCTCATAAAGTAGATGGATTAGTTGATTTAGGTGAACACACACCTGACCTCCAGAAGAACGTACTTGCAAATCACGCTCTTGTGTTTATGTTCGTACCATTCATGCATAATTGGGTGCAGCCAGTTGCTGTTTATGCAAGCAGAAATGCTATTCCAGGGGTCATTCTCGCAAAAATTCTAATACAGGTGATTTTGCAGTTAGAAGAGGCTGGGGCGAGGGTGCTTGGCTTTACTTGTGATGGTAGTCAGACAAATAAAAAGGCCTGGAGATCGTTAGGAGTTAGTGGCAAGTCAAGCTCTCTACAGCCTCATATCCTTAATCCTGCAGATGTTACGAGAAAGATCTGGGCTTTCTCCGACTTCGTTCATGTATTGAAATGCATAAGAAACCACTTTCATGATAAAGTAGAACTTCACTATAATGACAAAATTATTAATTTAAATTTTTATAGGGAACTGTTCAAAGAAGATATCTCAGGGTATGCTGGGCTTAGAGCATGCCCCAAGCTGACAGTTGCTCATTTAGACCCATCATCTTTCCAGAGAATGAACACTGGGCTTGCATTCCAACTTTTCAGTGACAGTGTTGCCAAAGGTACGGTATTAAATTTTATCGAGAAATGGGACTGGCAGGATTACAAGGTAGTGAGGACACTGAGACATTTACCAGTGATATAAATGTTGTTGCTGATGCACTAAATGCATTCATTCGGTCTCAGGCTCTTCGTAAATGTTCACCTTCTCATACAGCTGTTGTTAATTTTCTTCAGACCGTGAGAACTACCAATTGGCAACTCCAGCTATCTGATATGACATCTAGCGGTAAAAATGAGAAACTTACCAAGTAGGGTACATTTGTCACTCGGTGACGGTTTGTATATGGTTTATTGTATTGGTAAGCAGATCGTGGTAAATTCGTCGTGTTTATACATAACTTATAAGTTTTACTCGTTGATAAGAGTGCAAAATGAGTAAGAGCAAAGTATATTGCACAGTTTACGGCTGTAAGTCGATGTATAAGAGGGCTGCGGATATACGTTTTCATCACTTTCCAAACGATGCAAATAGCAATAGCCAAAAGGTGACGATACCAAATAAATACGGGCAACAAGAGCGGGTAGGACCACTCACCACTACACTCACTGACGACAGGACGGGTTGTTAACTTACGCCGAGCCAAGCCGCACCTTGACAGCCAAGCACAGTCTCGCCGAGCCAAGCCGTACCAAGACAGCCAAGCCTACACCAGCCGAGGACAGCCAACTTCATCTGTCAGGTATCCTTCCCCGCTCCCTAGTTCATTTCCAATAACCCTACCTACCGCCATCACCTCGCTCTGCGATATCCGAGCCATTCCACTACGAGTCAGATAGGCCTAATTTGACTTCGCAAGGTTAATACTGAACCCATGTGCCGTAAGTTCCATGGAGGTCGAATCCATGTATTTGGGGAAGAAATGAAATAAACGTACAGTTTCTAATGTAACTTAGAGAAAGATCAAGCTAGGATGCTAGTATAATGTTGTGCAACCAACGAGGACCAGGTGTTCGAGAGATGAGATCACCCCTCTTGACATTCAGAAGGGAGCTAGTCATGAGTATTAATAACCGAGTGGAAATTTCCCACGAATAGACAAGGAAGCCTGACTCGGAAATCGAGCTGAGTTTGCTGGAAAACGACAACACCGCTTATGCGCCAGAAGAGGAATAATTAAATTTAACCCGTTTACGAGTATAAAAATGAGTAAACAAGTACAGTACGGTGAATCATTTCGAATGAGAGATTTTTGAGTAAAGAAAAACCATTTAAAAATTGCACAGGAGAAAACTGCAAACGCAAGAAGACGTCATCGGGGAATTACCAAGGCGTGTGTAGAGGGGAGAGTACAAAAGAACAGCAACACCCACACAATTGAGGACGAGAAATTAATTAATATCTCCGAATTGCACGATCGATTCTTAGGCGCAATGAGATTATTTGACATTGAGAAGACGAGCTTTCGGAAGGTATAATTTTTATAATTGTGCAACCATTATTTTAGAAGTTGGCAACGGAAAGGGCTAGAGTATTATCTTTTTGTAGCGAAAAGGTATATAACTCCTGGCCTCACCAAGCCAATCATGCAGTCTCAAACAGCCCAAGGGGGTGTTACTACGCATCAGTACCAGCAGATCTAAATAGCCCGAGGGGGCGTTGCTACGCATCAGTATTCAGACAGCCGTGTGGGGCGTCACTCTGCGTTACATCGAAGACTCCTTGAGGGGAGAAACGCTGTACTACACCGCAGAATTAATATCCGATAGCCATAGGCGTCGCAGTATTAACAACTTGCTTACCTCCATAGGGAGTTGTAAAGAAGAAAATTTAAAGTATCGCCGTGTTGAAATTTTAGGAAAATCCTAGTTACAGGATTTAGGTCCGAAAGTACACAAGTTACAGTGAAGGTTCGTAAAATATAGTCAGAGCAGGCTGCGAACGTTGGACTTTAGGCGATAGGTCTTTAAATAGACGAACGAATATATCATAACGTACGGACGTACCGTAACAGAAAGATAAACAGTCATCTAAATTAAAGAACCCAAAGAGGGAAAAACAGAGTAAGGTTCGTAACGTATCTCAGAAAGTAGGAGTGCTAGAACCGATTAAATAAAGAAGAACGGAGACTATAGACAGTATGTCCAGAAAGCAGACGAACTATTCTAAAGCCCTAGACTCGAGAAGTACTAGCTGCTATAAAATAAATCCATAGATCATCGATAGGTTATTAAGGAGACGACCTTAAATACATGTAAGTAATGAATTTCATTTTATTTTGGTGTCAGGGAATAATTGTGTACAAATCCACCGGAGTTTCTGAGTAAAAGGGATGTGTTTTAATAAATAAATACTGAATAAACAAGAACGCGGTCTGAACAAGAATAAAAATTTGAGAAATTATAAATAATTGTGTAGAGAATAAATCCAGTAGTGAATGAAAAGTTTATAAAATGTTAATGTATTTGACAAATGTCATAAGAGCAAGCGAAATATCAGTAATTATCGTGAAAGATATTTAAATAAAAGTAAATTTGAGATATGAAAGAAATAGCTTTTGAGCTTGTGTAAAGAATAAAGATATGAAATAATAATAATAATAACCAAGTAAGGAAATATTAAATAAAGATCAAATAAATTTATGTGAACATAAGAGCGTTAGAGCCTTAATAAAAAGTATAGACATGATGTTTAAATGCATGTTCTTAAAAAGAGAGAAAGTAATTGCAAAAGGAAAGAATAATATAAAAATTGAAATGTGTATCATAGATAGATTAGATAGATTTTTATTAATTCCATTTGATCAAATACATGCATTCAATACATTTTTGATATAGGACACGTCAGAATTTACATGCATAAAATAAAAGAACTAACAGGTATATATTACTAAGATTATAACTATTTATAACTTATTATAATAGCAAATCGTAATAGATACAATCTTATTGCACAACTATTTACACCTCACTCTATTATCATAATATGAAAACTTAATTCTATAAATACAACAACATACAGCTAGGTATTAAAATTAAATTAAAAAAGTAAAATATAGTTATAGATTCCATCACTCCTATACGCTAAAATATTCAACTACTGAGTAAAAACAATGGCACTGCAGATAAGCTTTCAACATTCTATCAAAGGTTTTTATTTTTGGGGCCAGTTTTATATACTGGGGTAGTTTATTGTATAATTTAACTCCAGTGTGAAAAGTTCCTTTTTGATATATGCTTGTGTGTGTGTGTGAAATATGAATGTTTTGATTTTGTCTTGTGTTATGCCTATGAACATCATTGTTTGTTTTAAGAAAAACATCTTTATTCATTAAATTCTTTTTAAAAAACATAATACTTTCAAAGATATATATGCAGGGCAGTGGGAGAATGTTTAAATCTTTAAACAGAGGTCTACATGATTCTCTAGAGTTTACATTTGCCATAATTCTAATCGCTCTCTTTTGTATCCTAAACGTGCTTAGTACATCTGGCGACATACCCCAAAATATGATCCCATATCTTAAGTATGAATGGAAATAAGCAAAATAAGTATTTCTTAATGTGTGCATGCTAGTGCAGGTTTTCAAAATACGTAACGCAAAGCACATCGAGTTCAGTTTAGTATTCAGATATTGTATATGTTTATTCCATTTCAAGTCTTGTTGTATCCATAGTCCTAAAAACTTTGTTTCTGATTTATTTTCTATTTGATGACCATTTAATGTTATATTGGGCATCGCAGGATTCCTATTCTGTATAGTGTGGAAATTGTTAATATGATATTATCAGTTCTTTGGACGACGCTAGGCTTAAAAATGTATAGCGCAAAAGGAGCGCAATTGAAGTAAAATGTCACGCTAGGAACGCGTAAAAGTTAATGTACTTGGTAAATTACTTATGAGAGGTAGTTGATTGTCGCGAATTGAGATTTGGTATAAGTCCTCTATTTGTGACGTAGTATCACGAGGCATTGTGTATGTATTTGAAAGGGAGCAAATGTATGGTATTGAGCGTAGGTCTATTTAGCTATTGGCTGACCCTAAATCGCATTTTGTATAGTCCTCTATAAGGGAAAGGTTCCCGAGGCATGTGAAGAGATTCGAACTCAGAATCCTCTTATTTTTGAAAGCCCCTTTATTATTCGTCGTTAATTACTCTTCCACAATCAATGAGGACCTTTCATAATTAATAAACGCCAAGATTACGAATGTGGTTTATTGAGCCCAATAATATTGTTGTATGTACACGAAGAATAGAACGCCAGGTCTCCAAGGAATTGAGAATGAAAAGTTTGTGTTTTGTAAAGGCAGTTAAAGAGAGCTCTGCTCGGGCCAGACGGGAAGGAGCCCGCCTAGTCATAAATAACTATCAAGTTTCACGGCCAGACCCTTGGAGTAGGAGGGTGTCTGAAGGCCGTCTTGTCAGGAGTAATGAATACACCAGGAGTGTTTAAAGTTGTTAACGACCCGGGCGTTGAACCGAGGTCCTTGTAGATTGATATTTCCGCTTGCCTGTTCAGATCGTAGTTTCTTATGTGATAATGGTCTTATAAGACGTAAGAGATAAATAACAATCCCTATTGTAATGTTGTATGGAAGTAGGATTCCACGAGTTAATTGAAGACAACTAGGTTTCGGGAGTAACTATAGATTTTTGACTGTGTCAAGTATCTTCATACTCTAGAGTACACAAGTAATTTCCTGATTACCTTAATGTATTTGTGAAACTAGAGAGAGATGATAACAGCTGAAATGTGTGAAAATGCCCAAAATATTGAGTTCGATAATTAACATATAATTATAAAATGTAATTATATCTTTGTTTTTTTTAAGATTAAGAAAATATAAAAAGTAGTATTTGAGGTGTACAAAGAATGACACCATTATTACAGAAAGCATTGAGCCAAAGAGCTCGGAGTTATAAGAAACTCACAGTTGATGCTTTATGGAAGTAAAAATAATTAGGAATTGTTGGTTTATGTGGAAACCATATGTTTTAATAAAATATTTGTTTTATTATATTGTGATTCCTTGTTCATTTGGAACACGTAGATGATTATGGGTCAGTAATTAAATTGTTAAAGTGTTTGTAGCGCCATAATTTTTATTAATTAAATGTGTTTAAAATAGGAGTTGATTTTGTTGTTATTTTTGCAAGTGTATCCTCTAATTAATCCAAAATATGTGAGTCACAGAGTGGGGGAACTTACCGCTGCCCCGAAAATCCCGAATTGAGCTACGCTGGAATACTGTGATTGGCATATTTCTTGCTAAAAGGGCACAATACCTACTATCCAAATGAAGCAATTCCTGTCTACCTCGAGTTTTAATACAAGTTAAACTCATCCCTTCGCCTTACCAAGCAGAAAATTATTTCTAGAGTCTATGGTATAGTGAGCAAACTCAAATATAGCTTTTAAACGTAACAGCGCCATGACTCGAACTGCACAAAAACAAATACCAGCAGACAACCGATGCTTGATAATATGCAATTGACACATAAAATCCAGTGGAACACACAAATTAGATCACGTCTATCGCACATTTATACATATATACAATTGAAAATAACACTGTCATTATTTTAGGGTCCACATTTACTGATTATAACCGAAAAGTAAAAAGTGTTCCTTATCAAACGCGTGTTATTGAGTATTTTTACCCTACTTATCCAGACCGACCACAGCGCCCCAAGTGTTAGTTTGAGTTGCCAATAACACCTTTGCCTCCAATAGAACCTTGGAATCATTAGTAGTAACCCTACAGAGTTCTTTGGAGATGTGTGAATGGCTTTGGGAGAAAGGTTATAAGTATGTGTTCACACTCGGTTCTCAGCTTGCGCAGCCTACAGTTGGGCAAGCTCTAGGTTCTGCTTACTCGTTTTCGAGTCGGTCGTGCGTGTGTGTGTGGTTTAGGTGATTTGATTTTGTGTCATTTTCACTGAGTGTATAGTGCATTGAACGGTAAGTGTGATGGGCTCTACGAGTGATGGGACGGATTCTGGCCGCCCGCCGGACTGTGTGCAACTGATTGAATATGACCCCCCAGTATCAATGGAGGGCATGGTACTGGTCCCTGCAGACGGCATTGTACCGCCCGAGACATCAACAGCGACCAATATTCAGCCTTCACAGAACACTGAGGTTACTGCTCGCCAGCCTATGTCATACTACCCCCATCATACGGGGCCATACAGTGTATTTGTGCAAGGACAAGGGGATCAGAGACTCGGAAATTTACACCCCATGGCTTTGGGACGCATCTTTTTTGAACAGAAAATTCCTGGCATTCAATCCATTCAAAGAAAAGGACGTAACAGGGTGCAGGTGGTATTTGACATACGCCTGCATGCCAACTCCTTTTTACGACACCCCATTCTCCAGGCCAAACAGTTAGATGCATTTATTCCGTCTGCTAACATACAGCGTGTGGGGCTTATACGGAGGGTGGATACTGCCCTTACGGAAGCTGAAATTTTACAATACTTACAATTCCCCGTCCCGATCGTTCGTATTCAACGGTTTTACCGAAAAAAGGATAAGAATGGCGTCATGGATCGTATCCCTACTGGAACAGTTAAAATCCACTTTGAAGCCCAACGTTTACCCGAGTTTGTTTCAATTTTTAATGTCTTGCTTGAAGTGCAATTATTTATCTTCTCTCCAACTAAATGTGTGAAGTGCCTTCGCTTTGGACACATCCAGCAACATTGCCGTGCGCGAACCCCTAGATGTGGTCGCTGCGCAGGTCCTCATGATACGACTGGCTGTCAGTCTGTTGACTTAAAATGTGTCAATTGTGACAGTAATCATCTTGCGACATCATTGACTTGTCCGGAACGGCTTAAACAGGAAGCAATAAAGAAACAAATGTGTACGGAGAACAAATCCTAGCACGAAGTGATTAACAGTATGAGACCCCCCCCCCCTCTTCCAGCCTCAAAATTTGCCACAACAGTTCCCCCACTCACTCAATTCCCTCAGCCACCTCCCATACAACCACCCCGTAAACGTAAATTCACGGAGGTGATCGTTCGTTCGCCCAAAACATATCAACCATTGGGATATGATAGGCAGGCGTATAATGCCCTCATTTCGTCTCCCACGGCCAGCCGGATAACGCCCAGTGCGATATCGCCTAACCTTGTTGCGCCATCAACTTCTTTCCCTTCAGGCAGTAGAATAATGTCTGCGAATGATGAATATACCTCAATCTGTGAAGATTTCCATGCCCTCATGCAGCTATTGGGTAACAATGCCCAGTGGAGTTCCAAGTTACAGGCCTTACGTGCCAAGGTATTACCGTTATTACCTCCTCCAGTGACTCCCATAACGATGGGGTCCATATTAGCTCGTCCCACGCCGGAAGAACTGAACTGACCTGAGCTTCTCGGTGGAAAACATTCGTGAATCAGATTGTACGATCTCTTCCCCATCCTCCTTCCTCAAATTATTCTTATCACACCCCGGTTCATAGTCGTCCTCGTTGAATTAATTCCCTTTATTATCCTGAATGTTATTGCTCCAGTGGAATTGTAGAAGTATATTAAATAAAAAACATGAATTGCTGCAGTTAATTCAGGAATATGAACCGGACATCGTATTCCTACAAGAAACATGGCTTCGTTCCTCGTATAAATTTCAGATTGCTAATTATCAGGTGGAACGTCAGGATGGACCCGGATATCGAGGTATCATGACGTTATTCAAAAATAATTTACGGTACACCCCCCTTTCTACTGATTATTACATGCCTCACACTCATCATCAAACGTTCCTTGTGCAAGATCTCCATATAAGCCATATTTACTGTCCTCCTGGTATACAAGGCTCACGTAGACGATGGTATTTATATTTTCAGTTTATAAAGACATTTTCTAAACATCTTACATTGGGGGATTTTAATGCCCACCACCCCTTGTGGGGCAGTGGTAGAGTTAACCCGAAAGGACGTCACATCATTGCGGCTATTCAGGAATTACACCTACATTTATTAAATGATGGGTCACCCACCCGCCTTACCCCACCGAATAGGCCACAAAGTGTGGTAGATTTAAGTATCACTACTGTAGATATAGCCCATAAGTTGTCATGGCAGACTGTGAAGGACACGTATCAAAGTGATCATTATCCAATTATAATGGAATATGATGTATCGAGTAATCGGCATATCTCGCAGAACGTCTTTCAAGTTAAGAGGAATTTTCGGCATTTTGATTATGATTTGTTTTCACACTTTTTAGAGGACAGGCTTTCTCGGCCATTACAAATGTCTGATAACAGTTATAATTTTTTATTAAATACTATCCGTGATTATTTTAATACATATCACCCTTATATTACAAAATCATGTCCTCCGAATAATCGTTCTGCCTTACCCTCATGGTGGGATCAAGAATGTAAACACTTAGTACGACGTCGCAAGGCGAGTTTAAAAGCTTTTCGGCACTATGGTACTTCCGCCTCCTATTTGAGATACAAGAGTCTCACCGCTCAACTCCAACGCGTCTTTAATCATAAACGACGCGAAGCGTGGAAATTATACATTACCCAATTAAGTAGTAATACGTCCCTAAATAGTATTTGGTCAGCGATTAAACATTTTACGAATACCCTTCCTCGTCCCTCTCCCTCTCAACTTTCGGAGCAAGGATACCATGACTTGTATCATACTTGGACACCTGACATTGTTATTCGTATGCCTACATCATGTGCCTCTGGTTCGCTGGACCGTTTTTCCAGTTTAATGCAGCCTATTATGCGTAGCGAATTTTTACAAACATTCAGACACAAAAAATCAACAAGCCCAGGAATTGACGAAGTGACTTATACCATGATTGCTCGATTTCCCGTAAACGCTCAGGACATCATCCTTAAACTATATAATTCAAGCTTATGCACCGGGACATTTCCGGAAGATTGGAATGTTTTTCAAACTGTCCCTATTTTGAAACCCACAAAAGATGCCCGCTTAGCGAGTAGTTATCGAGGTATCCAACCAACTTGGCTCCTGTTTCTGCAAAAATTTTCAAAATGTATTTCTCCGACGGCTGCAATGGTGTCTAAAATATTATACCCTGTTTCCTAAAACGCAATTTGCATTCAGGAAAAATCTCGGTACATCTGACCCATTAAACATTTTCTTCACCGATTTACTCCTCGCAAAATTACAGAAAATGCATACTATAGCGATTTTCCTTGACCTAAAAAATGCGTATGATTCTGTAGATCCATTTATTCGTATTAACATACTTCGAGATATGCAATTCCCACTTCCATTCCGGTGTTTAATATATAATATGCTATGTCATCGTAAAATCATTTTAAAATCCCCAGTCGGTGTATTTGATTCCCGATACACCTCTCACGGTGTCCCGCAGGGAGATGTTTTAAGTGGGATTTTATATTTAATTTATACTCGTACCCTAGAAACAGTCATATTACCGCACGCTCGCATCCTTCAATACGCGGACGATATTTTAATATATTGCACAAGGGAACATTTATTCGCATGTCGTCGGGATATATACACCGCCTTATCTAATGCTCATGACTGGTTTCATCAACACGGATTTGAAACTTCTGACGGAAAAAACGCTGCGATGATATTTACTAACAAACGACTTTACGACAGTTCTCCTATATTATATCGTCAAGGCCAAATTCCGGTGGTGACGAATGTAAAATACTTAGGAATTTATATTGACAGGAAAATGCAAGGAGAGAGACATACACAATACCTTAAGAGTCATCTTACCAGTAAAATCAATGTTCTAAAATCACTTATTCGGCGTACTTGGGGAGCAGACCCGGAACTATTATTAATAGTATACCGTAATATCATTCGTTCTGTGCTGGATTACAATTCCTTTTATTTTGATATAATGTCAAGTACTAGGCTCCTCCGTTTAGACAGAATACAGTTTACTGCTTTGCGTCTCATAATAGGCGCGCTTACATCGACTCCCACAGGAGCACTTTTAGTTGAAACGGGAGAAATGTCGTTACATTATCGGCGTAAATACCTTGCGTGTATGTACCTGTTGCGTTTAATGATGATAGCAGTATCACCTATCGTTCCTAAATTACAATTATTGGAAGACTATTATACTCGTCGATTATTGCCCACAGCTTCTGTTCCGGCCTTGCTGGCCGCATATTCCATTCTTAAACAGTACCGCCATAATATATTAAAAGTTAGTCGCTTGCCTTAATATATTATTCCGTATTCCGCAGCTCATTTTCAACCGAATATCCTCCAGCATCCCTTACCTCAAGTACATCAGACTTTTCCACATAACCCAGTAAGCATTCCTCGTATGTTTCACGAAATAACGAGCCATTTGGTATCTTGCATTCTTTTTTATACAGATGGGTCTAAAATGGTCCACCCCTCACGTGTGGGAGCAGCCTTCTTCTCTCCCGATGTACATATTTCATGTCAGTATACTTTACCCTCTGACGTCACGATATTTACAGCCGAAATTTTTGCAATTCGCCAGACGTGTCTTTATATTAAACAACATGGTATTCGCCATTCGCTAATCTGTACAGACTCTATGAGTGTCGTTCAATCACTTCAAAATGTTCTCGAGGCTGATAATTGGTTTTTATGTCAGTTAGTGCATCAATTGTACACTTTATATACTGAGGGTTTTGATGTCAGTATCATGTGGATCCCCGCCCATTCACATATTGAAGGTAATGAAATCGCTGATAAACTCGCCAAAGAAGCGGCTAATGGTACAGGTATACCCATTTCTGATTTGCGTTCTATAATTCGTTCGAAGATACAGAATGACTGGCAGGTCACGTGGACTCACTATGCGAAAACGAAAGCCAAACATTATTTTGGGATACAACCGACTATTTTAAGAAAGCCCTGGTTCCAGGGTGGTAAATACACACGACGACATATTATTACAATTATTCGTCTCCGCTTTAATCATGCATTAACGCCGGTGTATTTATTCCGTATAAAACAACGTAATGATGCCTTGTGTTCGTGTTTGCAAATGGAGGGCTCTTTAAATCATATTCTATTTCAATGTCCTCAATTTGACTTTCACCGTGCAATACTGTTGCGCGATTTACATTCCTTAGGGTATACACTGCCTTTAAATGTTCCCACATTAGTTCAAAATCCTACCATTCCACTGGTCAGTAGCCTAGTATCCTTTTTTGACAACATTGATTTTAGGCCTTGAATTTGTATTCCTTTTACCTGGTCCATAATCGTGACCCGGTCATGTACGTCTCTATGTCGTCAAGTCACCAAGGTGGGTCAATTCGGTGTGAAGAGTCAAATACCACTTGTGTCCCAGTCTAGTTTCATCTGTTTCCTCCCCCTTTTGTCTCCTCGTTACGTCATACTTTTGTTTGGTATAACCCGTTCCTCACTGGTCTTCCGCCTTTTCTCGGTAGTCGATGTTTACCTCAAGATACGTACTTCTGAACAGTAGCAATTGGGTAAAGAGTTTACTATGCCCACTACCGTAACGTGAAGAAGAAGAAGAAGAATTATGTGTTGACAGGAAAGCTCACCCAAGATCCCTTGGAACGGCATTTCGGAATTATGCGGTCTTTCAGTTCAGATGATCATCCATCGACAATAGATTTCCTTCATTTGCATCTACTTCAATGTATATACGTCTCTATAAAACAGGCTTTAAATGTTGGTGGAAATTGTGAACCTAAACGGGAGAAAATCTTGACCTCGTATGTTAATCAGATGCGTATATTAGCCCGGAATGTGGAAGTGCATAACAAGACAGTGAAGGAATCAGTGGAAACTTCCATTAAAGAAAAAATTGTGGTTCGAGATGCAGTAAATATCGACGACTGGGAAAGCTCTGTACCTGAATTTGACAGCGCAGTTCGAAACTCTTCGATTGATAAGTGTTTAGTGTACCATTTAGTTGTTAAGGACTCTTCTAAATTTATTAAGGTGGGTGAAAAAATCCGAAATTTACTTATTTTTATTGGTTTTTAATAATTACTATGTGGAGAACTCAAATACGTTGAGAAAATGAAAAAAGTCTTAAAAATGTGCATGTTATGTCACTTTTTGTAATCATGTTACTCTTTGAAAGGACACGCCCACTTTTACCTCGGCTGCGTATTTCTTAAACCTCCTGGACTACAGCATACGCCGTATATGTCGTCGCTCTACTATTGTACGCGAACTAAAGTATTAACCTAGTTTTATCATTATATTACACTTCCTTTTTTGTGGAGTTAATTATTATCACTTGCGAACGCGTAACTTGATTCCATAAATCACATGAAACTCACTTTTGTGGTTGTTAAACACTATTATTTACACATTGGCTAACTGCAACGATGATATTTAAACTTGTCGTTTCGACCGTTACACTTGCTAATTGATTGATTTATTACTTATTTATGATCTGCATTCTATTCACGTTAAAACGTTTACCCCTCACTTCTGGTACCACTCGGAACACATTTATTTTGTATATTTTTCACTCGCTATTTCAATCGTGATTTGAACTGTCCGCCATGTATGTAGTTTTAGCCTTGGTGTCATGTGACCAACATGACTTCCGTTGTCCGGTCGGGCGGCTTGTTCGTATGTTGATCGGTTTGTTTAGGCTGTGTTTCTATCTCCCAAAAGAACACGAACTTTTCATTACCAACACGCAGTTCCGGTTACCTGACTGCTTCAAAACCACGTGGATGCATCCTCGTTCCAAACATTGGCACATTCTTGATTATATCATTACCCGGCAATGTGATAAGGAGGACACTCTTATTACCAGAGCAGCAAGGAATATAGACGATTGTTGGTCAGATCATAAACTTCTTATATGTAAGCTCAGGATATCCATCAGACCTAAACCACCTAGGAACATCAAAAATTTGCCAAGAAAGAAGTTTAATACATCCAAACTTCAGGATGAATCCATGTACAAACATTTTGGAAACAGGATCGTCACCCAGTTATCAGAAAACCCAGTAACAAATGATATTCAGCAAGAATGGGCCACATTACAGAAGATTATCACACAGTCAGCTGAGGAAACCATTGGTTTTATAGTGCGGAAAAGACAAGACTGGTTTGATGACAACAATGAGGAAATTCTGTCTCTCATCAATGCCAAAAGAAATGCCTATCTTGCCCATCTTCAAGACCCAACTTCCAACACAAAGAGAGATAAACTACTGGAACTCAAGGGTAAATGCCAGACGCAGATAAGGCAGATTAAAAATACTTGGTGGCAACAGAAGGCTCAGGAACTGCAGAGACTATCGGATGCTCGAGACTTGAGGAACTTCTATGCCGTACTCAAGGAAATATATGGACCATCTCGCTCATCATCAGGTACACTGAAAAGCGCTGATAATTCTACTACCTTTACTGATAGTCAAGAAATCTTGGAACGCTGGAAGGAGCACTTCTCCAATCTCCTAAATCGTCCATCAGAAGCTGCTGAAGACTTCCTCTGTGATGTGCCGCAACAACCTGAACAACTGTGGTTGGCAGTACCTCCTACTTATCATAAATTCAGTGCAGCTCTCACCCAATTGAAACCCAGAAAAGCACCTGGCCCAGATAACATCCCTCTGGAACTAATTCAAGCCGGAGGTCATTCCCTCAAAACAAGAATTTTCATCCTTATCCTCAGAATATGGGAATCAAGAAAGGTACCTGGAGACCTAAAGAATGCCACTATCGTCACTATCTTTAAAAAGGGTGATCGCAGTGTTTGTGGCAATTACCGTGGTATATCACTGCTATCAATTGTGGGGAAGATTCTTGCAAGAATTCTACTTAACCGCCTCAAGGTTATCTCTGAGAGGATCCTCCCAGAGTCACAATGCGGATTTAGAACTTCCAGAAGCACAATTGACTTGATTTTCTGTGTGAGACAGCTACAAGAAAAATGTAGAGAACAACAGAATCCACTCTTCTTAGTCTTTTATGACTTGGAAAAGGCATTTGATTCGGTTCCAAGACCAGCCATGTGGGCAGTGCTGAAGCGGTTTGGTTGCCCTCAGCGTTTTGTAGATCTAATCAAAGCTCTCCATGATGGCATGACAGGTCAGGTTTGCCATCAGAATAAGATGTCCGATGAATTTCCCATTACCCACGGACTGAAACAAGGATGTGTACTGGCTCCAACGCTTTTTGCGCTGTACTTGGCTGCAATGCTTTATGATTCACCCACAAACATCCCAGGTGTGGAGATCAAGTATCGTTTTGATGGAGGGCTTTTCAACCTAACTCGTCTCCGCTCCTTGAGGAAAACTCAGGTAACTAAGGTTACTAACATGTTGTATGCAGATGATGCTGCGTCACCAACTCTCACACCAGAAGAGCTGCAAGAGTCAGTTAACTGTTACAAAAGTGCATGTGATCGCTTTGGTCTTACCATAAATGTCAATAAGACTAAAGTCTTGGCACAACCTTCACCAGGCACACCTCTTCCTCAGTTCAATATCTCCATTTCAAATTTGCCATTAGAACAGGTTGACCACTTCTCGTACCTGGGCAGTACCATTTCTGTGAGCTGTACCTGTGAGCAGGATGTGGATAAGAGAATTGGCGCAGCCCATGCAGTATATGGACGATTAGCGCACCGGGTCTTCATGAATAAAGATCTATCCATGAGTACAAAGCTTATGGTGTACAAAGCAGTAGTCATTTCTACATTGTTGTATGCCTGTGAAACGTGGACCCTTTACCGACGTGATCTTAGGAAGCTTGAGCGTTTCCACCTACAAAAACTTCGATCAATCCTGAGGATTAAATGGGAAGACCGCATTACCAATATTGCTGTTCTGGAAAAGGCTTAAATCAACAGCATAGAATCATCCATAATAGGTCACCAATTTAGATGGATTGGTCATGTCCATCGGATGGATGATGTGAGAATACCTCGTCAAATGCTATATGGTGAGTTATGCTATGGCACCAGACCTCATGGTGGTCCTAAGAGGCGCTACAAGGACCAATTTAAGCAGACCCTGAAATTGACAGGTCTTGATTCACAAACCTGGGACATGCTGGCTGAAGACCGCTCAACTTGGCGCCGTACCATCTCGGATACTGTAAAGACGTTTGAAAGGGATCGACGCATACATGAAGAGGCCAAGCGTCAAGCTAGGAAACTTCGAGCAGCCCAACCACGTCCTCCTCCAGCAATACTATGCGACGTGTGTGGTCGCTTGTTCCATGCCAGGATTGGACTCTTTAGTCACCGTAAACTCATCCACAAACTGGACTGAAGGAAGAAGATTTATACTCGGATTCGAGTTAAAGCCGATGATGATCTCCCAAAATTTTAATAATGGCACCCCGTGGCGTTAACGAACAGCTGATTCCTCACCTCAAGTTAAAACGCAATGAGAGTGAAACGCGAATTATGATCCGCGTCATCCTGGCTTGTTATTGGCTGGCAATTATTACCAGCCATTGGCTGCCCGCGGGTTTGTTTACAATTATCACCAACATGGTGGCGAGAGGAATAGATTTCTACATCAATTAAATTGCTAGAAATCTATTCCAGTTCATGACAGTATGAAGTGCAAATCACTTATTTATGAGGAATTGTATGTACGTTTATATTTAAATTGAAGCGTGACACTGTTCATCAAAATTTGTGAAAATAAAAGTACAAATCAACACTCTTGCCAATCAACTGAAAGTTTCTACTACTTTGGATGTAAATCAATTGGCTGTCGTTTCCACCAGTTTTATTCATCAGTTCGAAATACATTCAGTACATTAACCTTTTGTGCACTATAAAACTACATTATAGACCATTGCATATTGATGTTGCTGTCTGCTTATATTTACTAATTTCATGACATGTAATTTGTAGGTTATGCCTAATAAGGCATATAATTTAAGTGGCCGTTTGTAATGTGAAGTCCTCACTGTATTTATGTACAAATATTATGGTTTAACTAATGAAGCAAGGATTAAAAGTGCATTTGCACTGCCACCTTTTTTTTTAAATATTGATATGTAGTTTCTCAGTCTGGTAACTTCTTGGATTTGCTTGAGATAGATTTATAGTAATATACTGCCTTATTAACCTGCAGGCTGAGTTTTTTTAAAACATGCCCAGATGCATACAGTAGCATAAGACCTACTGCAAGCTATGTCGATCCTAAATGTAGGCCTATTATAGTGCTCATGTCAAAGGTTGTCCTAAAGTTTAAACTATTGAGACTTGATTTGCATCGAAGATAATTTCAGCTGAGTCTGGCGAGGCTTCATAAACTTGGGCTTGACTTCACATTTTCATTTTTCCTATACAGCTTTTGATACCAACCACAAATCACAGTGTTTCAAGATTTGCTCTCATTAAACATCACCAACATTTTCTTTTGCCCTGGTGGTGGGCTGTGTTGGAGTCTACAGAAAATAAAGTTGAGAAATAAAAATACATCTTAGGTTTCCATGACACAGTTGCATTTTATCCTACTATATCTCCACTCAATATACCAATCCTACCAATGTTTCCTAATTCCTCATGCTGCATAAATAAACATGACAGATTACAGCATTAGCAATGATGACAGTAATTTATGAATTGCTAAAATATTTTTAAAAGATGCATAGAAAGTGGCTTGATAAACCCTGTATCATCAATCCATTTAAACATTTCCACAGAGCTCTAATCAGAAGCTCATTTTATGTGCATCAGGTATGTAGAATAAACCTTCCTCCCAATAACTTGTAGGCCTAACCTGAACATAATCCATGTTAAGAGCTGTTTTTTGGTTCACAGGGAAACCTACCATTTAAAATCTTGCACATAGGCTACTAATCATATTATGGTGCAATTACCCATGGTAATTTTAAAAATCCTGGCTATCAACTACTGATTTAAATATTCCAGACATCTTTCTTAACTCCACTTTTACTGACAGTATGTAAGTCCTTACTACTGTCTTTCAAGCCATTGACCAGTTATTTTTTTCATGAGGAACTATTTTATTCATTCTTCTCTATGTGAAATACAGTTGATGACAACTGCCTGGAAGACTCAGGTGTTTTTTCTTGTGTCGCTTGTCTGGTTGCCTACGACACTTCCTAATTATTAACAGAATGTTTCATTGAATTGTTGTATCCAATTGACCAACTGGTAATATATTATGGCTTGCTTTAATAATCCTATGATACACTTTTAGATCCCATACATTAATGAAATATACAACAACATAGGCTGACATGTTGAACCAATCTCCCATTCCCTAACATTCCCAACTAATGGGACATAAGCTACCTAGTGGTTGGTCTCACATTGCTTCCATCTACATGTACCGTACTAGGTCTAGTAATACCATGGGTATTGTGACTGTTTCTCCAACTCAGTCAAGGAAACTAATTCTGAACTAAGATCTGGAATGGAGTACACTGTCCCACGAGGGCAATCAAGTACAACTTGAATCATTCAAGTGATTTTTCTACTTCATTTTACCAACTAACCAGGTGCCTGGAAATGCTAGTGAAGGAGGCAGCTAAGTAGGCTAGCCTACTGGTATTCACCATTCAGAGAACATTCTCAGCGACTTGTCTATGCATAGGCCTATGACACAATTTTCAGAAATTGATACAGTAGTCACAGAGCACTAATGGTGCCCAGTACTCACAGCTTAGCATAGGACGGAGTGGATTCCAGCCACAGATTAACTTATGATCTGTCAACGGGTTTTCAAACAAATTGAGCACACACCCAAGTACAGGGGTCTTGACCATGATGTTCCAAGCCTCTAAATGAAATACTCCTCTTTAAGACTTTCTGGTCTTGCATCCATGGATCAACATTCACCTGATCTCAGTGTTCTCTAGTTTCTGATGGTTATGGACATTATTTTTATCCTGATAACTTCTTATTTTAAGGGGTTGGGGTACATGCCCTATTCTTAATTAGTTCAGCATAAGATCATTGAATCCCATTAAGAAAAATAGGGAACATCCATATGTTACTTGACCATAGGAAAGGGAGAATTTAAAAAACTGAACCTCTAGGGACATTGATGCAGATGACTCTGAGTAAGTAGGCTAGATCAAAATGAACATTTTTCAGTGTTGCCTTAATAAAGTTTTATAACTTTCTACCGTTCAACATGAATAGGCCTATATTGGATGGGAAATATTTTTATTATTTGCAGAGATTACAAGCATGACTTGTTGATGTATCATTATTTTGTTAAGCGAACATAAGTTCCAAGTCCGTATCGTGTTGGAACCCATATTTCAGTGCTGCCTTAGTAAACGAAATATTCAATGTCTTTCAGTCGGTCAACACGGTTGAACTTAATGGTAACGAGCATTATTCCAAAAACTAGAAGAAAAAAACTGTAGGCTACATGCAGACCTACTGTCATCGCGGCAGGAGATGGCAGTTGAACACGCTGTGACGGGGTGCGGGGGATCTTGCAGTACGCATGCGCGGCCCGCCTATTCCTAAGTTAAATATATCGGCTTGCAGCATGCCAATGGTTTTCATTGCAGCATGCGACACTCAGCCACTGAAAGAAGAAATGTGCTGAGTGAGTGAAGCAAGTAGTGACCAACTGGATGTTTTTGGAATGCGCGATACGCAGTGAGCGGGAAGACTCCTGCAGTTCAAACCCGACTGCCAACTCCTGACGCGATATCAGTAACATGTCAAATCAATCATGCCTACAAGACAACAAAAATGCTCTATGAAAAACTATTAAAACCCCATAATGGTAGTCAAAAATATCTCAAACCACCGCCACTATTTCGCGAAGGTGCAGAAAAATCTTAATAAAGTACAGCTATTCGTAATAGTTGCTACTGTTGTGATAAACCGCTACTGAGTGATACGCCCCCGATATATAACTATTTATCTTAATGTCTACAGGATAACGAGATTGCCAAAAGACCACAATGCCACCCACAAATCTATATAAATCTATATAAATAATGGCGTCACAGTGAAAGTGTAGTGAAATAGCAGCTAGTGTAAATATTTGATAAAAGTGGTAAAATATTATAACAGAGGCTTAAAATCTATAAAGTTACTTTCCTTAGATCAAGTGTAATACGGAATATTGATAGTATTTAGAAATTCTTGTTGATAATTTAATAAACTTAAACTAAGTTGTGGGAACGTGTATCCAAAGATTCGGTGACTTCTTCAATCACTGTTTGAACCAAGTAGAGCAGTGGTGCTTTTACGAGACTTCACCCGATTGAAAGATATACGTATTTCACATTCTTCTTTATTGGTAGGTTATTAGATTAATTCTATTAGGTAGTAATAATTAAATTAAATTTAGTGTAATTTGGTGTAAACATCTAGGCTCACTTAGATCTCTAGTATGGCGACAGTCAACAGTGTTAGTATCTCGTCAGGTTGTGTAACCGTAACGGATTTATGCTCGTCGTGCAAAATAAAAGTAAAAAATGCAAATAAAATCATCACAAGATCTCAGGTAAAATTGAATGAGGAGAAAAGTGAAACCGATTGTCGTAATGTAGGCCTACCGCTACCGTCATGCGAATGTCATAACCTGAGAAACGAACTGTCCTCAAAAGACGAAATTATAAAGCTGCTAAAGGAAGATATTGCTAAGTTAATGGAAGAGTTGAATAAATTAAAAGGAAACAGAGGGGAAAGCAAGGAAACTTGGTCGACAGTGATTGCTGGTAAGGTAAGATTGAATAAGCCTAGGCCTATAAATGGAGTACATGTAACTGAAATTCCCGTCTCAAATTCATTTGGAGTGCTTGTCGAAGAAAATGATGACTTTCCTCAAGAAGAAAAGAAGAAAGTGATAAAGAGAAAATCCAGGAAGATGCGGATATTTGCGGATAGCCACGGGCGAGATGTAGCAGCAAGCGTTTTGGAGAGAAGCCGAGAAATGGAGGTCACTTCGACAGTGAAGCCAGGAGCTCAGATTGCAGAAGTCACGAACGGGATGATAGGAGAGTGTGCGTCCCTTACTGCAAAGGACTACGCAGTGATCATCGCTGGAGCAAACGACGTCTATAAAAATGAGAGTAAAAAGGTAATCAAAGATTTAAAGGGTACATTGCCATCCATGCAAAAAACAAATGTCATTATTGTAAACATTCCGCAGAGACACGATTTAATTCCCAAGTCATGTGTAAATGTAGAAATAGAGGCTACAAATGGAAAAATTCATAAAATTTGTAAGAGTTTTCCAAATGTCCAAATTGTAGATGTAAGTAAATTAGACAGGAAGTTCCACACTCGGCATGGCCTACACTTAAATAGATTAGGAAAAGAGTATCTTAGTGATGAAATCTGCAAAATTGTAAATTCAAATGGTAAGAATAATTCGACAGTAATATCATTAGAGTGGAAGCAGGGAAACTGGTAGAAGAAGCCAAACGTGAGGTTTGGCATTCACATCTTTTGAAGTCAAATTTAACGGAGTGCAACAATGGTATTTCGGATTTGTCTAGCAACAATAATAATAACAATTATGATAATAATAATGTAAATAAATCACCAACACAAGCTTGCAAAAGTAACAAATTTAAAATTTACCACCAGAATGTCCAGTCTCTTTATAATAAAATTGATTACATAAATCTAATGCTTAAAAATGAACTTAAAGACATCTCAGCACTATGTATTTCAGAACATTGGCTGAAAGAGGAACAACTCGAATTAATTCAATTCCCAGGGTTTATACAAGCTAGTAAATACTCTAGATCTAATATTAGCCATGGTGGTACTTGCATCTTCTTAAGAAATAATTTAGATCATGAACAGATAACAGCTTATGATTATCTAATTATGGAACAGGATTTTGAATTCTCTGCCGTAAAAATTCAGCAGTTTAAGTTAATAATTGTATGCGTATACCGTTCTCCGTCAGGAAAGTTTCCTCTATTTATAGATAAACTAGAATTGTTACTCAATAACATGAGCAAAGTAAATTTCGATATAATAATTTGTGGGGATGTAAATGTGGATTTCTTAAAACTTGATAGAAATTGTGAATTATTAAACCAGTTACTAATTTCCTATGGACTGAAACCTACAGTAAATACACCAACAAGAATAACAAAATTTAGTAAAACTACTCCTGATCAAATTTTTATAAATACAGATAAATATCACCATTCAATAGAAGTCTATTGTCCGGGTTTTAGTGACCACCATGGACAAATACTGAGTTTTGAAGTATCCGAAGTAATCAATAATAATGATAATGGAGTAAAATCAAAGTGCAGGTCATTCACTGAAGCAAATGTTACATATTTCAATGACTTATTAAATAAGGAAACATGGTCAGAAATTTATGAACTAGAAAATGTAAATGATAAATTTAATGCATTTAACAGTACCCTAAAACACTATTTTGAAATAGCATTCCCCTTTAAACGAAGAACTGTTCAAAATAACAAAACTAGCAATTGGATAACAACAGGGATTATAAATTCATGTCAAAGAAAGAAATTTCTACACAAATTATATAAACAATACCACACAACACCTGAATTCAATTTATACTACAAAAATACACTAGCATATTAAATAAGGTAATAAGACTAGCAAAGAAAATGCATAATGATAATTTTATTTCCCAATCATCTAATAAAAACAGGGCTATGTGGTCCGTAATAAAGAAAGAAACTGGAAAATATGCTAAAATACAAAGGAACATTACACTGACCAGAAATAATAAAGTGATTAATAATCCAGAGGAAATAGCAAACACTTTTAATGACTATTTTCTGGAAATTCCGCAAAAATTATTAAATAAATCACAGGTAAATACACTAAATTCTAATAATAAAATAAATATATGCAGTGATTCTTTATTTATAAATCATGTCACAAGTGAAGAGGTAAGAATAGTTATAAAAGAGCTAAAAATAAATTCTGTGCTGGCATTGATGGCATCCCTGATGCAATTTTAAAGAAATGTGCCGAAAATATAATAAATCCACTTACGCACTTAATAAACAGTTCAATTCTCTCAGGAACTTACCCGGATATTTTGAAGTTATCAAAAGTAATTCCAGTGCACAAAAACGGTTCAAAAGATGAATTAGATAACTATCGTCCTATTACCTTACCAACTGGTATTGCAAAAATTGTGGAAAAAATTATGTATAAGAGACTGATAAGTTTCATAGAAAAAAATAAAATATTATCAAACTCACAACATGGATTTAGAACGGAAAAATCTACACAGACAGCAATTTACGAATGTAGTAATAGTATACTGAAATTAATTGACAATAAGGAACATGTAACTGGCCTATTCTTGGATTTATCGAAAGCATTTGATGTAGTTGACCATAAAATCCTCCTTACCAAACTAAATCAATATGGTGTTAGAGGTCTAGCTAATAAATGGATAGAGTCTTACTTAACAAGGCGTAAACAAATAGTAAGCTTGAGACACAAGGATGATGGAACCAAATTACTTAATGAAACATTGTCCAATGAGGGAATTATTGAATTTGGAGTACCCCAGGGATCGGTTTTGGGCCCACTACTCTTTCTTCTATATATCAATGATATAACACAGAACGTTCATTCACATAAGGAAATTTTGTTTGCGGACGATACAACACTCGTAATAAAAGGTGAAACTAAACAGGTCATACAGCAGTCTGCTGACTCCGTTACAGGAGAGTTAACCAAATGGTCACAAGATAATCGCCTCATAATAAACTATAAAAAGACAGTATGTCTAAATTTCCACACTATACAGAATAGGAATCCTGCGATGCCCAATATAACATTAAATGGTCATCAAATAGAAAATAAATCAGAAACAAAGTTTTTAGGACTATGGATACAACAAGACTTGAAATGGAATAAACATATACAATATCTGAATACTAAACTGAACTCGATGTGCTTTGCGTTACGTATTTTGAAAACCTGCACTAGCATGCACACATTAAGAAATACTTATTTTGCTTATTTATTCATACTTAAGATATGGGATCATATTTTGGGGTATGTCGCCAGATGTACTAAGCACGTTTAGGATACAAAAGAGAGCGATTAGAATTATGGCAAATGTAAACTCTAGAGAATCATGTAGACCTCTGTTTAAAGATTTAAACATTCTCCCACTGCCCTGCATATATATCTTTGAAAGTATTATGTTTTTTAAAAAGAATTTAATGAATAAAGATGTTTTTCTTAAAACAAACAATGATGTTCATAGGCATAACACAAGACAAAATCAAAACATTCATATTTCACACACACACACAAGCATATATCAAAAAGGAACTTTTCACACTGGAGTTAAATTATACAATAAACTACCCCAGTATATAAAACTGGCCCCAAAAATAAAAACCTTTGATAGAATGTTGAAAGCTTATCTGCAGTGCCATTGTTTTTACTCAGTAGTTGAATATTTTAGCGTATAGGAGTGATGGAATCTATAACTATATTTTACTTTTTTAATTTAATTTTAATACCTAGCTGTATGTTGTTGTATTTATAGAATTAAGTTTTCATATTATGATAATAGAGTGAGGTGTAAATAGTTGTGCAATAAGATTGTATCTATTACGATTTGCTATTATAATAAGTTATAAATAGTTATAATCTTAGTAATATATACCTGTTAGTTCTTTTATTTTATGCATGTAAATTCTGACGTGTCCTATATCAAAAATGTATTGAATGCATGTATTTGATCAAATGGAATTAATAAAAATCTATCTATCTATAGAAGGCAACACTAAAAATGGCTTATCTAATCCACAAGTCACCCACCCTTCACTAACATTAATATTTGTAATTTAAGTAACTTAGGTTATGTTAAATTGAGGTTAATGGCGGAATTGATTGCGGCTGTGTGGCGGGAAGGACCCAATATGTGCTCAGCCAATCAGGGACGTTTTGATTGGAGACCATGCTCGGAAAAATTTTAGATCGTTTTGATTCACTCGCCTTCGTTAAGCCCCCATCCTAGGCCGTGGCAGCGAACAAAATGGCGGCTTAACGAACACGACGGGGTGCCATTATTAAAATTTTGGGAGATAGAAACACAACCTAAGTCGGTCAGAGAGTAGCAAGGGTGTGTCGCCGTTACTTGCAAAGAATATAGATGTGGAACGGATGGGAAGGCACAAGATACGTAACGGGACCCAAGTGTCTACTGCGCATGCGGTGCCAAGAAATCTTCCGAGCGAGACGCGCCATGATGCGTGTGGGCACAATTTCGGCAACGCTGTACAGCTGTTCCCTGAGCGGCTAACTGGTGAAACATGTGTTATTTCCCCGTAGAAATACAAACCTATATAAAATAAGTGAATTAATTTACGTATTTCACAGTCATACAGCATAACTTTTCGATGTATAACGATTACAATGCAACCAAGAACTACATTTTCCAACCACCCCGAGCCGAGAAAAAGTTACCTTACAAAAATGATAACAACTTTGTTTCTTGTACACACACAATTTTGAAATTAATAAACCAATTATGCAACATCCCAATCTATATTGTGTTAAAATTTGGATTCGATTTGATGACGGGGTTTTGAGATAATAATTCTTAAATGTGACGCATGGTTGAAACACGCTTAAAAACGTGCACTTTTTGTGTTCCAACTGCGATAAAAAATATTTAAATATAAATTAAAAATTCCAATCCTACATGACCTAACGTAAAATAGAACGACGAAAATGATGATGTTATTGGATTGTATGTAGGTCTATTGGTTACTTCACAAACAACCTTCAAACTCGAGTGCACATAATACTTTGGTCGACAGTAGTTATGGCGCTTCGTAGGTCCTTGTTTGCTCCCGTCCAGTTCCTATCCAGCATCGCGTCTGTTGTATAGAAATCGAGCCAGATGTCCGATCTCTTGCTTTGTCTGTCCCGAAGTAGGTCTGACTCTTGTTTGGTCGCTGGTAGCTGTTTTCGGAACCTCAAGTCTTCTATGAGGAAGCACGTTTTTGCAAGCTCATAAGCCAGTCTTGAAGGAGTGTATTTTGATATGCCTAAAATTCTCTTCAGGTATCTTGCTTTAACACTTTCGAGGGTCAGTAGGTCTCTGTTTGTCAAGTTGTTCCATATTAGTTCAATGCCATAGGTCAAGACAGGCATTATCTTTGCGTAGAAAAGTGTTATTGCAGTGTCTAGTACTAATCTTGTCGGATTCTTAATGTAGATAGCTTTGATGGCAGCTGCTGCCCTCTCCTGTATGTGAATTCTGTACGATGAACTTGATGGTTGTAGAGTGATTCCCAGATACCTGAAGGAATTTACAAGCTTTAGCTCTTCTGCTCTGTAGTATAATTTGTCTTTTACAGATGATCTTCCTCCCCTTCTGAAAATCATTTGCACTGTCTTGTCGGTATTCAGCTGGAGTTGGTTATTCTCGGCCCATTCCTGAAACCTATCTAGAGTGTCTTGCAGGGCCTTCCTATCATGCGAGCCCAGTACTATGTCATCTGCATAGAGGTACATTTTCACTGAATCTTTTTGTAATATGTCAGTGACGTCAGACATGATGAAATTGAATAAGGTAGGACTAATCGGGTCTCCTTGTAAAACACCATTGGTCTGTATAATGTTTCCTGAGGTCGATACGCCTTCTTTGATTATGATTTCATTGTAAGTTAGCAGGGTTTTGATAGCAGCTGTTGTTGGGTTATCCTTTCCTGTCATATTTTCAAGTTTCTTCATGAGTATCTGTCTGCTCAGTAGACCAAAGGCTTTTGTAAAATCTACGAAAAATGCGTAGAATTTCCGAGAAGTGTGTCTTAGAGCGTTTTGAATATCTTCCAGGAAGTTGCCAACCGCATGGAGGGTTCCTCTTCCCTTCCTGAAACCAAACTGTGTTTCCGGTATGAAGGCGTCTGTGAGTGAGTAGAGTCTTTTCGTCAGGAGTTTGGAGAATATCTTAAAGATGTTGTTCTCGAGTGCGATTCCCCTGTATGCGTTGAGGTCCTCTATGTCTCCCTTTCCTTTGTATAACGAGATAATGTTCGACTTTATCCAGTCCTCTGGTATTTTTTCGGACGTAAGGCATTTGTTAAACATCTTCGTCCACAGCTGGGCGAGTTTTTCAAGAGTGTCTTGGAGGTTTTCGTTGAACACCTCGTCTGGTCCTGTAGCTTTTCCTTTTTTAGTGTCAAGGATTGTGCATCTTACTTCGTCCTCGGTAATTGGTTCAAATTCTAAGTTTGATGTCTCTTCTTTTTCGTAAGCTTGTTCTAGATTGATCTTGTTGTAAATCTGGGTGAAGTGTTGCTCCCAAACATCCATTGGGATTCCTGTCACTCCTGCTCTGGATCTCTTCTTGATTGCAATAAAGGGGTCACTTAGGGCTTCTTCCGCTTGTATTTGAGCATCTGCGTCCGCGTAGTTTCCTTTTTTGAGCGTAATTAGCTTCTTGTATTCTTTCCTCTTTTGTGCATATGCTTTCAGATCGTCGGGTGTATTTGTTTGTTTCGCCTTATGAAGGAGATGAAGGGCTTATTTTCTCGTACGATAGCATTCTTCGTCAAACCGTGGCTGAGCTGTTCGTGTTTTCTTTGGCAATTGTGCATTATGTATATACAACATCATGGAGTCCAGTGCAGATTGTAGCAGACCTTCTTCTATTAGACTAGGAACGTTTCCTAGAAGTTCTTCTCCCTTTTTTAATGTGTCATTGTTCAGCTTCCTTGAGATCAAGTGAGAGTGACAGGTTTTCGTTGATACGGAGTCTTCTGATAAGGCAAATATGGTGTGGACTGGAAGGTGTTTTTTCAGTAGGGCGACTTTTGATCGGTCCAACACTACTTGTGATTTTATTTTAATGTGTTTTCCTCTGTAGAAGATCAGGTCTATTGTACTGGATCCGTTGGGTGCAAGGTAAGTCTTTTCTTCCTTTTTATTGACTAGGGTGAACCCTTCTTCCTGTAAAATCTCCAAAACCAGAGCTGTTTTTTTTTGTCAGGCTTGTCCAGTCTGCAGTTTAGGTCTCTTCCCAAGATCACATTATTTTCTTCCCTTGTTATTGAAATTGCATTAATTATTTGTTCAAAGTATCTTCAACTGATTGAGCTGGACTTGTGTAGAGTCCTATGATAGTTAGTCTAACCGTTTTTATTATGACTGTGTTTTCTTCTGTGTGTTTTAATTTGAGTTTTCCTACGGTGTTGTTATACATGACGGTTACACCTCCTTCTGGTCTACCACGTTCTTTTGATTTTGCTAGTGCATGTGCACTGTAGAAGAGAGGATCATTGATTGGTTCTAAGAGGAAAGTTTCAGTGGCTATTATTACGTCAAAATTGTTCCAAAAGTTGGTTGGGGTTGCTGTTCTTAAGTTCTTTAGTCCCTCAACATTCCATAGTAGTAGTTTTAGTGAATTTTTGTTCTTTTGGTTCGTTGGGTTTGGGATCTTCCTAGTCATATCTTGTTCCTGTGTACCGACGAAAACGTCTGACTGTAACTCCTCTTGGCCAGAAGTTTTCGTCAGTTGCTTTTTCTAGATCTTCCATTGGTATGGCTACGCGGAAGGCCTTTAGGTAACCAAATGTTGATAGCCCCACGCACTCTGTCACCTCGTTAACGCCTAGATTTTGTAAATGCCTTTCGATTTTTTCTTTTGTGGCATCACGGTGTAGTTTCCCAATGTGCAGCCATGCATCTCGAGGACCTGCTTGAAGTTCTCCTTCAACTGGGTCCTGAGTTCCGATTATTTTCTGGGGTTCTCTTGAATTTCGATGGCTTCTGGCTGCACCTGCATAGGTCCCGAGTCCTCTTTCAGGCTCGGGTCTTTGCTCTTGGCGAGATGTAGGTATTTCTTGGATATTTAATTCTTGTGATTTTCCTTGTTGTAGTGAACAAGAGTTTAGTGCTTTTCAGTCGGTCAACACGAATGTACCCAAAAGAGATGGGTTATGCCCTAATCCTGAAATAAATTACATGAGATTAATAAAACACTAGGATGACCAGTTTCGATCGTCAAGCGATCATCATCAGATCCAATACACTTAGGCTATAAAATCTATGTTTGAAATACAGGTGAAAATATTTACAATATGTACAAGGGCATAACCCATCTCTTTTGGGTACATTCGTGTTGACCGACTGAAAAGCACTAAACTCTTGTTTACTAAGGCAACACTGAAAATATGGCTTCAAACACCACAATACTTGTTGTAGTGTTTCAAAAGTTTGTGTCTGTCTAGGCACAGGGTGATCTATCCTTTTATTATCTTCTTTGTTCGCTGTCGGCTTTGCCTTGAGTTGGAGCACCTTCTCAACTGTCTTCGTGATCATGTTATTCATGTCGTTTTCCAGAATATTGATAATGTTTTCCACTTTTTCGTTCAAATCCTTCAGGTTATTTCTCTCTTTTGGCTTTAAGATTTTTGGACTACATGAGTCGCAGAACCAAAAGAGTCTACATTTGGATCTCTTCATTATGTCGAATTCTCCGTTTGTTAATTTCGAGCAGATTTTGTGATACCAGGAGTTACATGGTCCCTCGCATTCAATTGCGTCACAATCCCTGTCAAAGACCTTTTTGCATGTTCCGCACGATTCTTCTCTATCTGATGAAGGGTTATGTGATGTTGCCAAATTACTATTGGCGGCCATGTTATCCGTATTCGATTCTGCTTTCTCTATGGGAGCCAGCTGATCAAATCTCTTGACTGTGAAATACCGCGGATGTAAACACTACGTAGAGAAGAGTTAGGAATATGCTACTATTATTGATGCGAACCAGTAATATTCATATGTCCGTTATTTTCTACAGATAAGCATACATCACATCACTGAACACTATTTCCTTGAGATTTGAAATTTGCTACGCAGTTAACTTATTCGCTAGTGAACGAGTTCATTATAACATTCGTTTCTTAGGCTAACAATAGTCTTCACAGCACTGACACGTCGATTGATATATCATTGTTATCCACTAGAAAATGTCTCACGTTTCAGCATTTAAATAGCCCACAAGGAGCTCAATATTTCACAGCATACATACAACTGTTTCCGGCGTAGATTTATTTCGTTGTATTTGTTTTACTTAAACATCTAATGTTGAAAATCTAGTTGAAAATGAATATGTCATAGCACGTTTCAAGAACCTTTCCTTACATTGTTTGCTATTCTTATTGAGATTCTGCAAGGTTAGATTGCAAGCATTTGACTGTTGGTCATTGTTGTTCTATTATGTTGCTCACAAATATACGACTATTTTGAGCCATGTGAAGTAGTTTACAAAACAATGTCACTTCTCTACATATCCACACAGTACCAAAATCACGTTTATATTAAACATCAAATAATTTCGCACTATGAAAAGAAAACTACTGCACACGATTAAATATTCTATCACCTTTTATCACCTCAAGTAAACAAAACAAAATATCAAACTATAATCCTGCTTTCACTTAATGACACGTATTACGCCACAATGCTGTATAGTCAATAAAGCCTACTATTATTTTGCTGGAGGGTATCTGTATTAATATCTTCTAGCAAGTACACAAACAATATTAACATTAACATTAATAAGATAGCATTTATGTCCGCTACTAGGTTAGTGATAACTACGACATTTCAGGAGCCATTTTTATCTCTCATTCAATTTAGTAATGGCCCAACATAATAGAGATTGCGTCACTACAAATGTAGTATAATACTGCAGCAGTTGTCGGCATGCGGGCCCAAACAGTAAACAAAACGCACGCACAATATCGTGTGACCCTCCGAGTTTGACGGTTGACGTATACCTGCTCCGTAGAAATACTTGTTGGTGAGAGTATCCAATAGATTTTGTGTTCCCACATTTTGATTCTTTAGTGTGTGTGTTTCCTTCCTGTGTGGGTAAGTCACATACCATTCTTCTGACGACAACATGGGTGATAATACTGGAGGGGGTGAAGATACGCGTCCTCCCGAGGAAGGGATGGAATTTTTTACTACTGAAGTCATTGATCTCACGGCACCTGTCCTTAATGTAACCCCTATGATTCCCTCGACTGATACACGACCTACACAACCAATCTCTATAGCTCCCGCCATACCACCTACTGTGAATGAGTCACCCAGAATGTATTATGAGCACCATACTGGACCATATCATGTCATGGTGGAATCTTCTGATCCCACCAAGAGGATAGGTAATTTACATCCGAAGGGTCTCGGTAAACTTTCCTACGAACGTAAGATGGTTGGAATACAAGAAATCCACCGCAAAGGTAAGAATAGAATTCAGGTCACCTTTCGAACCTCCCGGGATGCAAATCATTTTCTCAGAACCCTCTGCTCACGGAAAAAAGCTTAAAGGCGTTCATTCCCTCAGTTAATATACATAGAGTGGGTCTGATTCGCGGGGTTGACACTTCTTTCTCGTCTGATGAAATATTACAATATTTGAAGTTGCCTTGCCCCATTGTAAAAATTCAACGCATGAACAGAAGAAAAGTCACGGATGGGAAGGTCGACTTATTACCTACAGGTACGGTGAAGATCGTCTTTGAAACTCAAACTTTGCCCGCCTATGTTTCTATATTTCATGTGATGTTAGAAGTGCAGGTTTTCATCTTTCGCCCTATTATTTGCAAATAGATGCCAAAGATATGGGCACACTGGACAAAACTGTAGAGCTCGGGCACCGAGATGTGGGCGTTGGGCCCAAGGACATGAAACGACTCAATGTACTCAGGATTTGGTACGCTGTGCACATTGCGATGAAAATCATATGAGTGGCTCACCGAGGCGTGAGTACCACGCAAAACAAATTGACATTAAAACTAGGATGTGCACTGAAAATAAAACGTATCAAGAAATTCTCTATTCCCTATCAGGACATCCGTTTCAACCCCTTTCAGTCCCGCAGCAATTTCCCCCCTTACACAGCAAGCTTCTCTTACACCGAATTCTGTACAGAAGAAACGCAAGTTTACCACGATCCTCACGAGCCCCCCTAAGGTCATTTCCCCGTTGGGGTATGACCGACATGCATATTTGTCCATTATCCGTTGGGACAAAGCCTCAGGCTAGGTGCCCCCTTCTGCTTCCTTGCAACCGTCCCAGGTGGGGCCAACCCCCACTCCCCCACTTCCAATGCCTCCCGCCAAGGGTATGCCTCAAGATATTACAGAGGATGTTATGCATTAGATGGAACTATTGGGTTCCAATGTCCAATGGGCCCATTTACTCAAAAATATTTATGAGAAGATTTCACTCTTATCCTTTCCTGCTGAAACCCGACCGTCTTCTAGTAAAGAGACCCCGTCTGTTAGTAATTCTCTTACTTCAACATGAAAATTATTCAATGGAATGCTCGTAGCATTCAAAACAAGAGACATGAATTATTACTTATAATCCAAAAGTACACCCCTGATATCATTCTCATCCAGGAAACATGGCTATCCCCAAATTTATCTTTTCACGTTCCACGATATAATATTGAGCGCCAAGAAGGACCGCAATGTGGTGGTGTCCTAACATTAATCCATGAAAGACTTTCGTACCAGGTTACCCCATTTCTTTTTCCTCTCCCCAGAACCTATGTGCTAACTATAACTGTTGCCTCCCTACATATCACTAATTTGTATATTCCTCCGGCTGTGAAAGGTAATTTCCGACAGTGGTATTCCTTTTTTTCCTACTGTAATTCCTTTACCTCCCACATTATTGGTGGGAATTTCAATGGCCATCATACCGACTGGGGTTGTGTCCGCACAACACCCAAGGGTAGGAATATCATGTCCACTGCTCAGCAGTTTCATCTCCAGATTTTAAATGATGGTTCACCCACTCGTATTTCTCCTCCTGCTCAGGCCCCCATTGCGGTTGACCTAACGTTTGTTTCCCTTTCTCTGGCCCACCGAATTATATGGCACACAACCCCTGATTTACATCAAAGTGACCACTATCCGATCTTGACGACCTTTGATTCTGCTCCTCGTCCTGGTAATACCTTGCATACTCCGGTTTTTACTAGGAGTTTCAAAAGTTTTGATTCAGTTCAAGTTTTCACCTACATCCAACAGCACTATTGTCATACGGCTCCCCCGATTCGTGCCTCCTATAATTTGCTACTTACTTACTTACTTACATTGTTCGATATTTTGACACCTATCATCCGCTAATTCCCAATGCACGCACCTCTGGAAAGAGAAGGTCCTTACTACCCTGGTGGGACGAGGAATGTACGAGAATGGTGAAGAGACGCAAACATTTATTACGACTTTTTAGAACGTACAATACTCCGTATACTTATCGCCATTATAAAAAGTTTGTTGCAAAGTGCCAACAGTATTTTAATGATAAAAGACGATCAGCTTGGAGAGAATACGTCTCTCAAATACATCACCAGACCCCCATTACTCAAATATGGACTGTGTTAAAAACCTTATCGCGCCGCCACTTAGGTCCAAGTCTACATCGTTTGAATTATGATCAGTCAGTAGAATTTTATCGCACGATGACTCCTGAATTTGTAGAACAAGAAATTATCTTTCCATCCCTGGAACACAACCCTATGTTTTCTTGTCTTTTGCATCCGGTTACCATTTCCGAATTTCAATTAGCCTTAACACAAAAAAAAAATCTACTACACCTGGACCAGACTATATCTCATACCACGTCATTAAGAGTCTCCCCAATAATGCACAACAAGTTCTAATATATGTTTTTAATTCCGTCTTTGCCTCCGGCAATGTTCCCGAGGATTGGAATGAATTTTTAGTAGTTCCTATTTTAAAACCAGGAAAATTCGGATTTAGCAGGAAGTTATCGTGGTATACATCTTGGGTCCTGTATTAGGAAGACATTCCAACGTATTCTGTTGACATGCTTAGTATGGACTCTAGAATATTATGATCTGTTTCCAAAAACTCAATACGCCTTTGCTAAACGGAAATCTACTACTGACGCCTTGAATATTTTTCTTCTTGATGTAATTTTGTCATTTTGCCGTAAACACTCAACATTAGCAGTCTTTTTGGATATTAAAGGGGCTTATGATAATGTGAATACCGTCCTTTTACTGCAAACACTACAACAACAACAATTTCCGATCAGCTTTATTAAAATTATCTCGGCACATCTCCGAAGAAGGCATATAACACTTTCCAACTTTCCTACTGGGTTAAATTACAGGTATTCGTCTTCTGGTTTGCCGCAGGGTGATATTTTGAGTGGAATCTTATACCTTATTTATACTAGTGAGATTGAGCGGCTTTTACTTCCTCATGTCCGCCTAATACAATATGCTGATGATATACTCCTATATTGTTCTCATTCTGATATAAATATGTGTAGGAATATCAAGTCACGTGCTCTCACGATATTACATTCATGGCTGTTCTCACATGGTCTTAATACTGTTCCGCTCAAAAATGCGGCTTTGCTCTTCACTCATAAACGGGTGTGTGACCGGTCGCCTATCCGTTATAATCAGGGTACCATTCCTATTGTACACAATACAAAATATTTAGGACTCATTGTAGATGATAAGTTGACCTGGACGCCTCAAATTACTCAGTTAAAAGCTCATGTGTTCCAGAAATTAAATATCTTACGGTCATTAACTCGTCATAAGTGGGGAGCTGATCCTCAGATATTATTGTTATTTTACAGAAATCTTATTCGATCTGTCCTTGATTACAGTAGTCACTACTATGACGTCATGCCGAAAACACGCCTCAATGAATTGGATAAGCTACAATTTTCCGCCCTCAGAATTGTTCTCGGGGACCTTACTTCCACCCCCGCACAAGCTCTTCTCGTTGAGGCGGAAGAGCAACCGCTTCACCTTCGGAGACGTTATATTTCTTCACGATATCTCCTACGACAAATGGCGCTATTAACAGCACTCATTCTTCCCAAACTACAACTTCTCACCGAATATCATCAAAAAAGTTTATTCAAACGCTATGCACCTCCCTCTATTCTCCTGTCTTATCTAGAGCTTTCGGGTTTTCGCCCTCAAATTCTTCAAACACGAAAACACATTTGTTATAATGCACCGCTCTTGGTATTAATGTTTCAACCTGATGTTGTGAGATATTCCTCACATGTATCTCGTATGTCTTCTATGCTTACCCCTACGATTGCCCGCAAATATGTATATAATCTTGCATTGAATCATCAACAATATACGACAATTTATACAGATGGATCAAAAATTTCCCTCTCCTTCGAATACGGGTGCTGCTTTTTATATCCCCTCTCTATCTTATCTTGCCTCTTTTAAATTACCGCATACCCTCTCTATTTTTCCGGCTGAAGCCTTTGCTATTCGACAAGCCCTTCTGTATATTAAACGTAATAACATCACTAAAGCATTAATTCTATCTGATTCTCAAAGTGTCCTCCAGGCTTTACATCATGTCCAAACTACGAATAATTGGTTTGTATTTAATATTGAACAATTAACGTATGACCTATATCATTCGGGCTATCGGATAGTGTTTTCACGGGTACCCGGCCATGCCAACCTATCTGGGAATGACTTAGTGGATAGGCAACTCAAACTAACACTTGGGGCGCTGCGGTCGGTCTGGATAAGTAGGGTAAAAGTACTCAATAACATGCGTTTGATATGGAACACTTTTTATTTTTCGGTTATAATCAATAAATGTTGTCCCTAAAATAATGACAGTGTTATTTTCAATTGTATATATGTATAAATGTGCGATAGACGTGATCTAATTTGTGTGTTCCACTGGATTTTATGTGTCAATTGCATATTATCAAGCATCTTTATTGGTAGGTTATTAGGTTATTAGATTAATTCTATTAGGTAGTAATAATTAAATTAAATTTAGTGTAATTTGGTGTAAACATCTAGGCTCACTTAGATCTCTAGTATGACGACAGTAAACAGTGTTAGTATCTCGTCAGGTTGTGTAACCGTAACGGATTTATGCTCGTCGTGCAAAATAAAAGTAAAAAATGCAAATAAAATCATCACAAGATCTCAGGTAAAATTGAATGAGGAGAAAAGTGAAACCGATTGTCGTAATGTAGGCCTACCGCTACCGTCATGCGAATGTCATAACCTGAGAAACGAACTGTCCTCAAAAGACGAAATTATAAAGCTGCTAAAGGAAGATATTGCTAAGTTAATGGAAGAGTTGAATAAATTAAAAGGAAACAGAGAGGAAAGCAAGGAAACTTGGTCGACAGTGATTGCTGGTAAGGTAAGATTGAATAAGCCTAGGCCTATAAATGGAGTACATGTAACTGAAATTCCCGTCTCAAATTCATTTGGAGTGCTTGTCGAAGAAAATGATGACTTTCCTCAAGAAGAAAAGAAGAAAGTGATAAAGAGAAAATCCAGGAAGATGCGGATATTTGCGGATAGCCACGGGCGAGATGTAGCAGCAAGCGTTTTGGAGAGAAGCCGAGAAATGGAGGTCACTTCGACAGTGAAGCCAGGAGCTCAGATTGCAGAAGTCACGAACGGGATGATAGGAGAGTGTGCGTCCCTTACTGCAAAGGACTACGCAGTGATCATCGCTGGAGCAAACGACGTCTATAGAAATGAGAGTAAAAAGGTAATCAAAGATTTAAAGGGTACATTGCCATCCATGCAAAAAACAAATGTCATTATTGTAAATATTCCGCAGAGACACGATTTAATTCCCAAGTCATGTGTAAATGTAGAAATAGAGGCTACAAATGGAAAAATTCATAAAATTTGTAAGAGTTTTCCAAATGTCCAAATTGTAGATGTAAGTAAATTAGACAGGAAGTTCCACACTCGGCATGGCCTACACTTAAATAGATTAGGAAAAGAGTATCTTAGTGATGAAATCTGCAAAATTGTAAATTCAAATGGTAAGAATAATTCAACAGTAATATCATTAGAGTGGAAGCAGGGAAACTGGTAGAAGAAGCCAAACGTGAGGTTTGGCATTCACATCTTTTGAAGTCAAATTTAACGGAGTGCAACAATGGTATTTCGGATTTGTCTAGCAACAATAATAATAACAATTATGATAATAATAATGTAAATAAATCACCAACACAAGCTTGCAAAAGTAACAAATTTAAAATTTACCACCAGAATGTCCAGTCTCTTTATAATAAAATTGATTACATAAATCTAATGCTTAAAAATGAACTTAAAGACATCTCAGCACTATGTATTTCAGAACATTGGCTGAAAGAGGAACAACTCGAATTAATTCAATTCCCAGGGTTTATACAAGCTAGTAAATACTCTAGATCTAATATTAGCCATGGTGGTACTTGCATCTTCTTAAGAAATAATTTAGATCATGAACAGATAACAGCTTATGATTATCTAATTATGGAACAGGATTTTGAATTCTCTGCCGTAAAAATTCAGCAGTTTAAGTTAATAATTGTATGCGTATACCGTTCTCCGTCAGGAAAGTTTCCTCTATTTATAGATAAACTAGAATTGTTACTCAATAACATGAGCAAAGTAAATTTCGATATAATAATTTGTGGGGATGTAAATGTGGATTTCTTAAAACTTGATAGAAATTGTGAATTATTAAACCAGTTACTAATTTCCTATGGACTGAAACCTACAGTAAATACACCAACAAGAATAACAAAATTTAGTAAAACCACTCCTGATCAAATTTTTATAAATACAGATAAATATCACCATTCAATAGAAGTCTATTGTCCGGGTTTTAGTGACCACCATGGACAAATACTGAGTTTTGAAGTATCCGAAGTAATCAATAATAATGATAATGGAGTAAAATCAAAGTGCAGGTCATTCACTGAATCAAATGTTACATATTTCAATGACTTATTAAATAAGGAAACATGGTCAGAAATTTATGAACTAGAAAATGTAAATGATAAATTTAATGCATTTAACAGTACCCTAAAACACTATTTTGAAATAGCATTCCCCTTTAAACGAAGAACTGTTCAAAATAACAAAACTAGCAATTGGATAACAACAGGGATTATAAATTCATGTCAAAGAAAGAAATTTCTACACAAATTATATAAACAATACCACACAACACCTGAATTCAATTTATACTACAAAAAATACACTAGCATATTAAATAAGGTAATAAGACTAGCAAAGAAAATGCATAATGATAATTTTATTTCCCAATCATCTAATAAAAACAGGGCTATGTGGTCTGTAATAAAGAAAGAAACTGGAAAATCTGCTAAAATACAAAGGAACATTACACTGACCAGAAATAATAAAGTGATTAATAATCCAGAGGAAATAGCAAACACTTTTAATGACTATTTTCTGGAAATTCCGCAAAAATTATTAAATAAATCACAGGTAAATACACTAAATTCTAATAATAAAATAAATATATGCAGTGATTCTTTATTTATAAATCATGTCACAAGTGAAGAGGTAAGAATAGTTATAAAAGAGCTAAAAAATAAATTCTGTGCTGGCATTGATGGCATCCCTGATGCAATTTTAAAGAAATGTGCAGAAAATATAATAAATCCACTTACGCACTTAATAAACAGTTCAATTCTCTCAGGAACTTACCCGGATATTTTGAAGTTATCAAAAGTAATTCCAGTGCACAAAAATGGTTCAAAAGATGAATTAGATAACTATCGTCCTATTACCTTACCAACTGGTATTGCAAAAATTGTGGAAAAAATTATGTATAAGAGACTGATAAGTTTCATAGAAAAAAATAAAATATTATCAAACTCACAACATGGATTTAGAACGGAAAAATCTACACAGACAGCAATTTACGAATGTAGTAATAGTATACTGAAATTAATTGACAATAAGGAACATGTAACTGGCCTATTCTTGGATTTATCGAAAGCATTTGATGTAGTTGACCATAAAATCCTCCTTACCAAACTAAATCAATATGGTGTTAGAGGTCTAGCTAATAAATGGATAGAGTCTTACTTAACAAGGCGTAAACAAATAGTAAGCTTGAGACACAAGGATGATGGAACCAAATTACTTAATGAAACATTGTCCAATGAGGGAATTATTGAATTTGGAGTACCCCAGGGATCGGTTTTGGGCCCACTACTCTTTCTTCTATATATCAATGATATAACACAGAACGTTCATTCACATAAGGAAATTTTGTTTGCGGACGATACAACACTCGTAATAAAAGGTGAAACTAAACAGGTCATACAGCAGTCTGCTGACTCCGTTACAGGAGAGTTAACCAAATGGTCACAAGATAATCGCCTCATAATAAACTATAAAAAGACAGTATGTCTAAATTTCCACACTATACAGAATAGGAATCCTGCGATGCCCAATATAACATTAAATGGTCATCAAATAGAAAATAAATCAGAAACAAAGTTTTTAGGACTATGGATACAACAAGACTTGAAATGGAATAAACATATACAATATCTGAATACTAAACTGAACTCGATGTGCTTTGCGTTACGTATTTTGAAAACCTGCACTAGCATGCACACATTAAGAAATACTTATTTTGCTTATTTCCATTCATACTTAAGATATGGGATCATATTTTGGGGTATGTCGCCAGATGTACTAAGCACGTTTAGGATACAAAAGAGAGCGATTAGAATTATGGCAAATGTACACTCTAGAGAATCATGTAGACCTCTGTTTAAAGATTTAAACATTCTCCCACTGCCCTGCATATATATCTTTGAAAGTATTATGTTTTTTAAAAAGAATTTAATGAATAAAGATGTTTTTCTTAAAACAAACAATGATGTTCATAGGCATAACACAAGACAAAATCAAAACATTCATATTTCACACACACACACAAGCATATATCAAAAAGGAACTTTTCACACTGGAGTTAAATTATACAATAAACTACCCCAGTATATAAAACTGGCCCCAAAAATAAAAACCTTTGATAGAATGTTGAAAGCTTATCTGCAGTGCCATTGTTTTTACTCAGTAGTTGAATATTTTAGCGTATAGGAGTGATGGAATCTATAACTATATTTTACTTTTTTAATTTAATGTTAATACCTAGCTGTATGTTGTTGTATTTATAGAATTAAGTTTTCATATTATGATAATAGAGTGAGGTGTAAATAGTTGTGCAATAAGATTGTATCTATTAAGATTTGCTATTATAATAAGTTATAAATAGTTTTAATCTTAGTAATATATACCTGTTAGTTCTTTTATTTTATGCATGTAAATTCTGACGTGTCCTATATCAAAAATGTATTGAATGCATGTATTTGATCAAATGGAATTAATAAAAATCTATCTATCTATCTATCTATCATCGGTTGTCTGCTGGTATTTGTTTTTGTGCAGTTCGAGTCATGGCGCTGTTACGTTTAAAAGCTATATTTGAGTTTGCTCACTGTAGCATAGACTCTAGAAATAATTTGCTGCTTGGTAAGGCGAAGGGATGAGTTTAACTTGTATTAAAACTCGAGGTAGACAGGAATTGCTTCATTTGGATAGTAGGTATTAACCTTGCGAAGTCAAATTAGGCCTATCTGACTCGTAGTGGAATGGCTCGGATATCGCAGAGCGAGGTGATGGCGGTAGGTAGTGTTATTGGAAATGAACTAGGGAGCGGGGAAGGATACCTGACAGATGAAGTTGGCTGTCCTCGGCTGGTGTAGGCTTGGCTGTCTTGGTACGGCTTGGCTCGGCGAGACTGTGCTTGGCTGTCAAGGTGCGGCTTGGCTCGGCGTAAGTTAACAACCCGTCCTGTCGTCAGTGAGTGTAGTGGTGAGTGGTCCAACCCGCTCTTGTTGCCCGTATTTATTTGGTATCGTCACCTTTTGGCTATTGCTATTTGCATCGTTTGGAAAGTGATGAAAACATATATCCGCAGCCCTCTTATACATCGACTTACAGCCGTCAACTGAGCAATATACTTTCCTTTTACTCGTTTTGCACTCTTATCAACGAGTAAAACTTATAACTTATGTATAAACACGAAGCATTTACCACGATCTGCTCACCAATACAAGAAACCGTATTCAAACAGTCACCACGTGACAAATGAACCCTACTTGGTAAGTTTCTCATTTTTACCGCTAGATGTCATATCAGATAGCTGGAGTAGCTCACATTTTCCAACAATCAGGTGCCTATTAAAAATTTAAAAAATCTTTATGGTCAACTTGTAGGCTATTTATAGATCAAACATTGTGTGTGCGTTTATATTTAAATTGCATTGTGACACTGTTTATCTAAACTATGTGAAAATGAAAACTATAAATCAACACTCGTGCTGATCAACTGAAAGCTTTGGAAGCAAATCGAATGGCTGTCGTTTCCACTAGTTTTATTCATCATTTGATAATACATACAATAACCTTTTGTGCACTATAATACTACATTATTGACCATTACGTATTGATGTTGCTGTCAGAATAGGCTATATTTACCAAATTCCATTACATGTAGGCTAATTTGTAGTTTAGGCCTAGGCATGTCATTTAAGTGGCCGGTTGTAAGGTAAAGTCCTTACTGTATTTATGCACAACACATTTGGACAACCTATATCTCTCCAGAAACTTATTTTCAGACAATTGTAACATGTCATTAGACCTTGGCAAGAATTCTTGTTCTGTAGCATTATTCAAATACGGTAATCAAAAATAAATGATACAATAACTGAGCACGAAAGGAATGCTGTATTTGCTTGTAAGCATTTTTAACACTATGTTAAACTACTTAACTGAGCAAGAATGGGATGTTAAAATAACGGATAGTTTAACGATTTGTTAGCAGTAATGTTGGTTGATGGAACACCATTTTGCTAACATTTCCGTTATATTACCTTAACGTGTCGTTAATTTTTTTTAACGAAGGTTGATGAAACGGGTCCTCAAAGATTCGAAGCAGCAATGGGGCAAGTTTAAAAAGAAAGACAACCACATGTAGGCCTACGATAAAGCGACCCCTAAAAAGCAGTTTTTGTCACATGGGAAGAACAGCTGTCAAATCGACCCTGCTAAAAGTCGCCTAGCTTGTAATGCAGGGTAGAATGTAGGGTACTGGTTATTTTAAGAAATTCATTACCGGTAGTATTTATTAATAAATAATTCTCCTTTGTAAAATGGCAGCCGCATACGATCATATACAGTACTTTGAAATCGGCTTTGCGACGCGAAGTAGGCCTAATTTACTCCATTCCGTCTGAAAAGCTTTTTTTTTTTGAGGAAGTAAAGCATTGATATGGCAATTGCTGAATTTGAAGAGCACAGTGGAACTGAGCAATTAAATTACTCATCTCTTTGCCTCAATTATTACAAAAATAACTGAAAATACGAGAAAAGAGCACACCCATCTACTCAAATCACATGTTATAGCATTTGCTTGTTTATGTTTCCATCGCCCTTACGCTAGTTCCAGATAACGGCAGATAACGTCGCTTGAGTACGCGAATAGCAAACAAATGAATACAAGTTGACTAGACACAGTTCAGAAGTCTGAAAAACCATCCATGCCGTTCACTGCTTCCTTGATCCTTACAGCAAGTGACATTTAACGCATCGTTTGTTAACCGACTTGTTAAAAAGTTTTGTGGAACACGTAATCTTTAACAGAATGTTAAAATTATAACTATTTGTTAACTAACGTTTTGTTAGCCAAATTGAACGCAAGGTTGATGGAACCGGCCCTTAATCATTTAATTTTTCAATGCCCTATATTTGACACTCAACGAGCCCCCTTTCTACATACTTTGCGTTCTTTAGGTTTCCCTCTCCCTCTCCACATTTCTGTGCTCCTTCATTCTCCTATTCCTTCTGTTATTTATGCCTTCCTTAGATTTCTGCACGAATGCTCCCTTACTTTTTAATTTCCATACCCTCACGTGTGACGATGTCATGTTTGTGTTCAAGTAGTAAGTCACTAAGATACGTCGCTTGGTGTGAAGATTAGTACCTATTTGTGTCCTTGTATGTCTGTCACAATTTTCCAGTAGTTTATAGTTGGATACTCTTCACGTGTAACAGTATCTATCTTATCCTGCCTCTTTTAAATTACCGCATACCCTCTCTATTTTTTCGGCTGAAGCCTTTGCTATTCGACAAGCCCTTCTGTATATTAAACGTAATAACATCACTAAAGCATTGATCCTATCTGATTCTCAAAGTGTCCTCCTGGCTTTACATCATGTCCAAACTACGAATCACAGAGTGTGTGCAACAAAATCGTACCATAACCCAAGCGAAAGCTGTGTGTGTGAGCTGTGTAACAAGAAATGTGACAGGTACCACCTTCGAGCATACAATAGGATAGAGAGGGCGCCAGCTATGCTTCTACCGGCCGACCGTGGGGCCAAAATAAGATCAGCTGATGTTGGGCAAAACAAGCATGTCTCCCATAAGAATAGCATTATGAAGTGACTTAAAATCCCGATTAAAGCGTATTCCTTGTGATTAACAGACTATTTCTGTTGAAGGTGGCGATAACTACAATTCCTTCTGAATATTGCTGTTCTTTTTTGTATGAAAAGTGTGAAGTATAATCGTTATATGCGATATTTTGGTGTGTTGACATATCAGTGTTGGAATGCATAGGTGACGCGTATAGGGCCTACATGGTTAAGAAATTATAAAATGGTGAATAAAATATGTTTACGTATAATTTTTATCCGTAATAATTGTTTGGCTTGGTTATATTTGTAATATTTTTACATATCTAAAATAATCAACTCTACAAAGCATTCTAGTACTAGCTTACTTTTTTAGTAACATGTAGGCCCTATGTTTCTATTATGCTGGTTTTCCTTTATAAATCAAGAAAGTTTGCCGATAATCATCAATTAAAATTCATATTTATGGTCCATATATTAAGCAATTCAGGGTCTGAAGGGAAGCTGAAATAAGCGAATACATTTAATTATGCGTACAAAGTGATATCCAGCACGGCATCTTAAAAGAAAACCAATGATATCCCCACTCCAAATATTTATCACCTACAGCAATAAATCTTACACATATCCTAATGTTATCCCCTTCCCTTCCATATTTCGTAAATTCATTTTTGGTGGCTAGGGACTTCCGGGTCATCAGCCCTGTGAACTGGAATAGGCCTATGTGTTGAACTTGTCTGATAACTTAAATTTCTGTGATGACTGCAGTAGTGTGTATAGCTGCATTGGTGGTTGTTAATTCATTTAAGGGGCTTGTGACATCTTGGTCATCAGCACCGTGTAGTTGGGTGTGGGTTGAACTTGTCTGATAACCTGTATTGATGTGATGATTGTAGTAGTGTGTAACTTTATTAGGGACAGGGATGAGGTGGGTGGCTCGGGACTTTAACTAAGGTGCTATCCCAGCATTTGCCTGGGGGGAGTGAGGAAAATCCTGGGGGATAAACCACACTCGAGATAGCAGCAGTCAGCGCCGGGATTCGACCTGCGATATCCGAGCGTGCTGCATGATTTAACGAGCACGGCTACGCCGCTGGATGCCAGCTGTATTGGGGAAATGTATGTAATCAAGTCTGTGTATTTTAGATCATATATTTTAATTCGTACCCGTGAAAAGATAGCCTGTTCCCTTTTTCAAACCTCTGACTGCAATTGTAAGCAGCGCAAGATATAACCATTTTCGTTATATACTGTAACTTCACATTCAGCCTCTTACATAAAGGAAAATGCGTATTTTACATATTCGTAATATATTATACTGCAAAAATGGGCTCGTATATCGATAATTATTAAGTATAATATTTACGCTCGCGCTGACAACTCGGGCATAGGCGCCATTTTATACCAACATCAGCTGATCTTATTCTGGCCCCATGTTCCGCTGGCCAAGGCCTCTCTATCCTATTGTATGCTCGAAGGGTACCACCTATCAAAGTGCTCCAAAAGAACATTAACATTGACTGACTACAGTACAGTAAGATGTAAATTCTCTTCTTTTGGCCTTTCGGCTGCAATAAATTCTTATTATATAGGGCTGCGACTGGGTCCAGTGCATCCGTGCTATGCCCATTCCCTAACCTACAAAATAAGAACAAAAATACGCACGAGGCGGTCATTTTGTTTTGGTTTGAATTCTATGAATTAGCCCATAACAGTGTCGCGCGCCTTCTGTATAACTAGTACAATATAAACATGAACGTGCAGAAATGTTTAACGTTAGAAACATTAAATCCTCAAGTCAAATTGATGGAATACGCGATTCGAGGCCCGCTTGTCATTAGAGCTTCAGAAATTGAACAGGAGCTAATCGAGGTAAAAAATATAGTGCTATATGGGATTTGTTTGTCTACGAGTGGTGACACGTATGTACATTGTCAGCATGTATGTTGTAAAAGTATAATTATATTCATAATTGAGCTTTATATAGTAGATTTCACATTAGCTAATAAAGAGCGAACTTGAGCTGCAGGAATTGTTCGCTGGAAAATAGCCAAATTAAGGTTTATCCAAGTTTATCCCTTTCTTCTACTTCATACCGTAGGATACCGGGTTGGCATTCAGGAAGGTAGTTTCAAATGACAATATCTATTGATCTTTGTATAGTTTCAGCATGAATTAATTCACTGGTATTGTATAAGTATTTAGGTCTAATCATCGACAAACACCTGACCTGGATTGAACACGTTGAACGAATTGCTAAGAAACTCTCACCTATAGTAGGGATCCTAAGGAAACTTCGGTATCTTATTCCCCTAAACCTTGTAAAACAAATCTACTATTCACTTGTACATAGCAAGCTCCAATATTTAAATGTTATTTGGGCTCACTGCAGGAAATCCACACTGAATGATTTAATGACTATTCAGAATAGGGCTATTAGAAACATATTTAACCTTCCTTACTGCACTCCAGTAAAAGATCTGTACATCAGAAGTAAAATTCTACCCCTCAGCATAAGTGCAGATCTCCGAGCAGCTATGCTAATATACAAAATTAAACACAACACAATACTCTATAGCTCTCCCTACATCTTGAACTCGGACAATCATTCTTATGGAACTAGGCATGCGAAGGACGTAGCCTTATATATCATTCACTCTTCTAAATACGGTAGAAATAGTTTCAAGTTCTCTGCATCACAGTCATATAATAAACTTCCCGATGAAGTAAAAAGTGCACCAACTTTGTCAGTATTTAAGAGGAAAACTACGAAAGTATTGTGGGAAAAATTCGATGCATCGTAATACATCAAATAAGCTTAAAAATCCTGTGCTTATCATTTTAAGAGACCTTGGTCTAAACAATCTTAGATATAGTATCAACTTTACTAATAGGCCTATGCCCTTATTCATCAATTTGTGTTACCTTCAGAATTTTCTTCCTGGTGTGTAAACACACATATTACTGTACAATTCCTCTGTACGAGCCTATGGCTCTTTGGAATTAATTGAATAAATATCATTCATTCATTCATTCCTCAATAATGGTTGATGTTACTCAACAATGGCAATGCCATTTGTTAAATCCTTATTTTGTATTCATTAAGCCCACTGTTCTAAATTGAATTAGTGCATTATTATGCATTATTTATTAAAGCAATGAATCTTTTGATCTGAACATGCATGGTTTTGAGAATTAAAATTAAAGATATTTAGGCCTACATAGGCTATTTGGCAATATTTTTCTATGTCACTAATTAAGGTTTCTGTAATTTACTTTCAAGATGACCTATAGATGTCGTCTATAATTCAAGCATGGCTGTGAGAGCTTGGTAGAGTATTATATACCTGGTTATGCATAATGATTGACAGGATATAAACAAGGTAGCATTTTGTCAATAAATGGAAATCTTATTTAATCTTACTATGAATACACAGGAAAATAACTGCCATTTTGTTGTCGCACACTACAGGTACTTAGTTTTGAATGTGACACCAGATAGGTCATCACCATTTGGCTTCTTGTATCCGGGAGTAGTAAAGTAGCCTACCTCCGCAAAAAGAAGTCTGTGGCCGTTAAGTCTCCAAATTGGGAAATCTGTCTGCTGCATGTCTTATTGTATGGTTCTCAGCTCACGACCCTTGCGAGAAGTACGACTGGAGTACCTGCGTAACATCAGTTGACAACCTGACATCTACTACTGCCGGTACAGGAAACATTAACTTTTGAGATGAAGATGAAGATTACAGTGAAATTGCTACTTCAAACGCTTTCCGATACTTCTGAAGATAAAGGCACACTTGGTAAAAATCATTGTATCCGTGCACATCTTAAACTACGGTAACAAAATGACAACAGCCAGTGTATACTGATACGATGCCACCTTCGTGCCGAATGCTCTCACAACAGCATTGCCAACGTTTCCTCGTCAGGCACTCGGCAGCACACTCTCTCTCGCCCTCGCTCCATTCCACTTTCCCTCCCTCATCCTTTCCCACGCAACAGGGATCACGAGCTGGGAACCGTACAGTAAGTGCTATTTGCCCCGTCCCGTTGACACCAAATTTCGGGGTGGTTAATCAACTGTGGAAGGAGAAAAAATGTTCAGCATGTCCGCATACCTCGCAGTCATTGCGTTTTTTGACATTCCCGAATTTTTGGAAGTGCGCTTCGTTACGACATGAGTTGGTTGTTAAGAATCTCCAGGTTAGGAACTGGAGTGCGAAGGTATTTTGGTCAAGTTTATCACGTTTTGTCAGCTGTTGCATGCCCTGCGTCATATATGGTTGGAACTTCAAAGCAGTGGAACAAAACTGTTCTGCCCATCTAATGATCGTTCGGTGATGAGGGACTTCATGACATCTCGACTCAAGATGGGGGCGAAACCTTCTCTGTACTGCAATTGGAGACTCATTATTTTTGCAATAACTCTCCAGGGTTAAGCAGCGCTGTAATGTATGTGAATCAAATCAGGCTATTCCTTATGCAAAACCCTACATTTACTTCATGTAACCGTTGGTTTTGTAGCCTACTGGTGAGTTAATCATTCAAACCACATTTGCGGCTTACCTTATGCTAGTTCAACAAGATAAGTAGCTTCTGATAGTAATGCAGGGAAACTGTTGGTGATTTCCAATTGGGAACAGGTGAAGTATACAGCTATGTGGATAGGGTATCATACCATACGGATACAGTGGCAACCATTGGCTTTCTCTGCTCACAAGTCCATAAAGACTAAGATTTTTTAAAAATCTTTTTAACTGTGATAAAAAAGAAATAAAGGCTACATGCTTTTAAGTTGGTCAACACTATTGCACTCGATTGTAATGGGAGTTACGCTACTCCCTAAACCCATTACAAGTGGGTGCGATCGTGTTGACAGACTGAAAATCATTTAAATTTAGTTTACAAAGGCATCACTGAAAAATGGCTTCCAACATGATAAGGTGGTAAAAATATTGCTACGGCTGTCAGTTCAAGTATACACCATGATACATACGTGTCTGGGGAAATTTTTACTGTAGTCAATGACATCGCAGAAAACTTGAGGACGTTGTTCGTTTGTTTGATGGTGTGGCTTGAATTGGTCTGCTGTATGAGGTTTCAAACACTGCATCCTTACACGACGATGTAGTGACATATTCAAGTGCGAGGGGTAGTGGTGAGTTACGAATGTTCATAAATTACTTTTAGTTCAATTCAATTGAAAATTTCCTCTGTACTCTTCTAAAGCCACGGTGAGACGAAGCCATTGGTCGCTACTTGGTTAGGAAATGGTCTGGGCGAAACCATTGGTCGCTATTAGGTTAGATGTCTGGAAGACACCATTGGCCGCTACTAGGTTAGACGACTGTCTGGAAGACACCATTGGCTGCTACTAGGTTAGACGACTGTCGGGAAGAAACCGTTGGCCGCTACTAGGTTAGACGACTGTCTGGAAGAAACCATTGGCCGCTACTAGGTTAGATGACTGTCTTGAAGAAACCATTGGCCGCTACTAGGTTAGACGACTGTCTGGAAGAAACCATTGGCCGCTACTAGGTTAGATGACTGTCTGGAAGAAACCATTGGCTGCTACTAGGTTAGACGACTGTCTGGAAGAAACCATTGGCCGCTACTAGGTTAGATGACTGTCTTGAAGAAACCATTGGCCGCTACTAGGTTAGACGACTGTCTGGAAGAAACCATTGGCCGCTACTAGGTTAGATGACTGTCTGGAAGAAACCATTGGCCGCTACTAGGTTAGATGACTGTCTGGAAGAAACCATTGGCCGCTACTAGGTTAGACGACTGTCTGGAAGACACCATTGGCCGCTACTAGGTTAGATGACTGTCTGGAAGAAACCATTGGCCGCTACTAGGTTAGACGACTGTCTGGAAGAAACCATTGGCCGCTACTAGGTTAGACGACTGTCTGGAAGAAACCATTGGCCGCTACTAGGTTAGACGACTGGATGGAAATTGCTGCTTGTAATACAAGCAGGAGTGGGTCTGTGGTGTAAACTTCAGGTTAGGTTTGTATTTGTATGTAAAGCCTTATTAACACACAGAATTTAACATGTATGCATCGTTTAAAGCATTAGTGTCGTCCATGACATCATGGATGTTTCTAGGGAAATTTCGCAGTGTAATGGATCGCGATCTATACTATCCCCTGCTGTCATCGTCGGTTTGCATCCACCTAGAGGCGCAGTGGCTAGCATTCTTAGCTGTCATCTCTGATGTCTGGATTCGAATCCGGCTCTGCCAAGAAATATAATTCTGGTCTGAGGGCTGGGGGATACTGTACATTCAGCCTCGTGAGGTAGAATTGATTCCCACCTCAATCGTCATAGAAGTGATTTTTCATGGTTTCCCCACTTCAACTCCAAGATAATGCTAGGATGATACCTCCTACCCAATCCTAGCCTCAATTTCAAATACATACACTAATACAGTCATCACAATAACAATAATTGTCAGACCGATTTTACACACACCAAAGTATACTGGGCTATATGACCACAGTGTCACAAAGCCCCTGAATGAATCAACAACAGTAATTTGCAGTCAATCGACCTATATTTCACCAATAACAATTTTTGGAGGTGTGTATCCTAGCTTGATGTTAGCAGTTTGAGCTACTTTAACAAACTTATCTAATCCAACCCACCATCTATTAAAAATGGAAACTGTCATTGTTGGTTGAGGAAAACCAAAACCTGTAGATTGTGGTCTTATCAGAGGTAGACTACTGTACTTATCAGGGGTTGGCTCCTAACCTACATCAGGTAGATCAGATTCTATTATAATATTTCCCTAGCTCCACTTGAAAGTGAATCTAGACTTTTAATTCAGAGTAGGTCATGGTGTAGTGTTCCTCTCCTTCTCTGCCGAAGTATGAGGTTGGCTACCAAGGATCTTATAGCATTGCCTGTCTTTGCTTCCTCATAGCCTACTTGTGCCAGTTCATTCTTGTAATTTTTCTGTCTGATCTCTCTCTGCCAACTCTTATTCTCTTTGAACTCTAAACCATTAGAGCATACAAGGGTTAGGCCCTAGTGTGTCCATTTCCCTATATTTCATAGCCATTATCCTCTTTCTATTTTCTCCTTCCACATTATCCCAATTCTGGGAGGGTTCATGACTCGGAACAGTTTCAATGTGGGGGGGCGTGGTGGCTCAGCGGTCTAGCTGTATGCCTCTCACCAAGGCGGTCCGGGTTCGATTCCCGGTCAATGCATGTGAGATTTTCGAAGTGAAATGCCATGTCCTGTGGTTCGGATTCCACGTAAAAAGGAGGTCCCGTGGCTCATGATCTCAAGATTAACAGTCACGTTAAACTACAAGCTTCCTTCCTTCCTAGTTTCAATGTGGGACTGAAAATACTTCAAATAGGCTATCAGTGAGGAGAAAGGACAAAATTTGCGTGGTACACATTGAAAGTGTGACTGTCTACCGTGCACCATGCCCCTAAGCGGGCGTGCGCAGATACTACCGGCATCAAGTTTAAGAACCGTGAAAATCATACCCCTGATCCGATGTTCCTCAGTGTTTACATTGCTTACAATCCAGCGTAAAATGCCCAAATAGAAAATAAAGTTCCACTCGTAAATGAGTGATCTACATTAATTTTGAGTACAATACAGTGTTCAAATTGTAAACTCGCATACTTTGAAATGAGCAACACATGAACAAATGAACTTGGGGTCCCATAATTTTCTTCTCATGGCTTTATCCCAGTGTAGGCATACAATCAGATCCAACTTTCAGACAAACTTTCAGAAAGGAGTAGGTTCTTTAAGAAGCAAATAGCCTACATGAAAGTTAATATAAACTAGCAAAGAGTGTTTAAAAGGTCGCAATTAAAATTATGCTTATGAAACTAGATGTTTTCAAACAGCATTTTTTCCGCTGTATTATGGGTGCACTTGAAGATAGCCCATGAGAATTATTTTTCTTATTGTTTAACAACCTATAGGCCTAGTGAAAATTGACCAAGTCATATGTATGGATTATTCAGTTTATGTTAAATGCAGTGCTCCATTGTTCCTATATAACCGAATCATAATTAATAACAAGCCGTTTTAATTTACCAACATTGCAAGTGATGTACCACTAAGTGCCTTAATACCGTATATTAAGCTGAAGAATGTACAATTTGTAAGTTACATAGTATGACATTCATTAGGTGTATGTAGGATTCAGCATATTAAATGTGCTAGGTCAAGTTCATACAGGGGAGATCGGAATAGACTTAAAGTAAGATGTGAATCTTATTTTTGAGAAAATTGGTTCCACATTGACTATCAATATTTGACATTGTAAAATAATTTATTCTGCCCAGTCAATGCTTCATTATTAAAATAATTAGTTCAGATAACTTACATGCTTTGAACTGCATACCGTCGATTCCTCCTCGGCCCAAAATTGCTTGCCTATCAAATTTAAAATTACATTTGATAATGGGGTGGAAACAGATGAAATAGAATATGAGTGAGATGAGCAGCAAGTTTTCTTCACTCATATTCTGAATCGATGTCAATTTTACAATAGCCTGTTCTGAAGAGTATAATGTTAGAAACATTTTTAATCAAAAAGCTTTTGAATTTGTTCTAATCTTACTCATATTTCATTAGTTTCCACCCCATTATCAAATGTGATTTTAAATTTAATAGGCAAACAATTTTGGGCCGAGGAAGAACCTATGCGGTTCGAAACATGTACCTGATCTAAGCATTAAAACAATTTTACATTGTTAAAAAGACTTACAATTCATTGGGATGTGAAAGCCTATAGATTATTAAGTAAAATGTCACCATAATTCGCCAACATTATTACTTCACTGTTGGTCGCTTTGTATATGAAATTGGTATTGCGTGTTTGATGAATCCTTGCCAGTGCTAGATATATGAACTAAAACTTGTCAGCGGTGTAATGCAATGTATTTTCCCGGAGATAGTGGTACAGTCTGCACTGTATAATGATGAATCGTTGTGCCCCGAGGTATGTGTTTGGCGAGTTGGGTATTTCAAATTTGTGTTATGTACCGTCATCTGGGAAAACTTGGGACAGTTTTATTTTTCAACATCTTAAAGTTGTAACTGCCTTTGTCACTGCTTTCTCTGTTCCAGCAGTGATGAATACAATTGATAGCAATACAAATATCATCACATGTACAAAATGCTACGGTATGTTTCACAAAACTCAAGCTCTTAAACTAGAGGGAATTAGAAGGTGCAGTTTGTTCCAAAATCTTCCAAATCTTCTCAATAGTACAATCAATGGAAATATATTTAGTGTTTATAAAGTGCATTTAAACAAATAAACAAGACGATAGCCCCTGCCAGAACTGTGTCGCCTCCAACCTGCATAACAATAAAGCCGGGCAGGTGATTTAACACATGCAAGATTTCTTGCACAGGCCCTCTAGTTCTACTTAATTCTACCAATTAAGGAGAAAAATTAATTTTTATTCACAGAGGATACTTGGGACAGTTACATGAATCTCATATGGAGACCATATTTACTCATTTGTCCCCCAAGTTGAACATTTTGTAACATAGACTGTTATTAACTTAAAATATATTATAATACAATATGTAATAAATTATTCATTTTTGTATTGTAATAGATTAAGAAGGAAAGAAGCATAATATAGAGTTTTGGAACACTGTAACATAATCCTAGACCTGCAAACATATGTCTACCCATTGTACAGCCTTAAGTTTTAGTTTTTGCTTAATTTGGGGGTAGTATCCCATCTGAAACGTCACCTATATTTGGAAATACAATTATATATTTTCTCCGTTGTAATTTCTCATGATCTTGCACTCATAATGTCTATGAGAAATGGATAGAACTGTCGCCACTAATGGTTTCATTCTTGAGACGCCGTATTTTTCTTCCGTTTTCCGAAGACTTAATTCTTTCTGCGTCAATAGTTTTCTCCAGATTTTCGTTGTGAAAATCAAAATATCGCCCACTACCAAACCCTTTTTTATGTTTTCTTTCCATTTTATCACCTGCAATGCAGATCATTTTGTAATCTAGAAGCATTTAAGCATTAAAAATCAACTTGTGGAAACCATTGGTAACATGGGACAGTATAACCCCATTCGTGACCATTTTTAAGAAACCTTGGATCACACATTTTGGGCTAATTGCAGGTTGGAGTATAACGGTGAAAGTGAAGGTATAATTTGGAGCAATGTCTTATAACATAACTTTAACACTAAGTTTATAGATGAGGTAATTCCAACTTTAACACTAAGTGTATAGATGAGGTAATTCCATAGTAATTTGATGCCAAATTGGATTTTGCATTATGTAAATTGAATTTCCACTTATAAACGTAAGAATGCTGAATGTTCGTCAACAAATGGATTGATCAATTTGCAACATATACACGTGAGAAAAACCACCGTTTGTTAACATTAGTGGTCCCAACAAGGACAAAATCAAATATACCACAATTGTCCCAAGTTTACCCCCATATCCCAAGTATCCCCAGATGATGGTAGTATATTATGACTATAGAATTAGTGTTATATATTAGCATAGGCGAAGCCTCCGTGGCCTCTCACCTCTGGGTCCGTGGTTCAAATCCCGGTCACTCCATGTGAGATCTGTGCTGGACAAAACGGAGGCAGACAGGTTTTTCTCCGGGTACTCCGGTTTTCCCTGTCACAATTTCATTCCAGCAACACTCTCCCATTTCATTTCATCTGTCATTCATTTAATCATTGCCCCAGAGGAGTGCGTCAGGCCTCGGCAGCCGGCACAGTTCATATCCTCTCCGCTAGATAGGGGCTTCATTCATTCCATTCCTGACCCGGTCGGAGACTGGAAGCAGGCAGTGGATTTTCATTCATTAGCATCGGCATCAGAATAGCATACAGACTGATAGACACAATAACACTTGACGCTGAGTATACCAAGGTACATGCCTTCCCTCTTGCCCTGCACTAACTTTGACGAGCCAATAGGACAGATATAAACAGTTAACAGTGCACTCGCTTTGGAACGGAAAAGACTTATCAGATGTGTAATACTAACCAGCATTTAAAACATTATTAACCCTTGGAGAATCGTAGTTTTTCATACAGAAATGGACACCTACCTCCATGGAAATTGATTAATACACTGGTCAGTAAAAGAAAAAAATTAAATTGCCACAGAAACTCTGCATTATAATGGACAGAGGAAAATGTACCGATTGCAAATCAGTCATCAGTTTTTAGGTACGCAGTGAATTTGTAGTTGCTTCATAGATGGGTGTGACAAGAATTTGTTGCTTATTAAGTCATAATTATATTTTTTAAAGTTGGTATTGATTATCCTTCCTGCTACCATACTCTTTAAGCCTTTCTTACTGAATTTTGCTTAAACACTTAGCAGTAATAACAACTTTTATTATTTTAAAGACAGGTGAGACTAAAAATGGCCTCGAACATTTTAGTCAAGTCATAATAAAAATTGACTTACGTTATATCTTCAGATAACTTCCTGGAATATGAAGTAATAAAACATCCCTTTAATCAACTGGTATTCAGTATAGAAACATTGACATACTGCATGAAGATAAGCAGGAATAACTTTTTACAGTATGGTATGTTATAATTATTTGGAGTGAATGAAGCAAGCTTGGCTTTGGGTAGGGACTTAAGATCTTATGCCCTGCTTAACACAACATGGCTTTTCTGGTAAAAATTCCATCCAACTCTAGCCCCTGCATTATCACATCCTCCATTAAGAAAAGTGGAAATATTGTTTTAAAATTTATAATTTTACTATGCATATTATATTACACTATGTAGATGCCACCCAGAGGCACAACCAAGACTTTGGGATGATGATAATGTTGTTTAGTGTCTCGATGATGGGGCAGATGATTCTAACGTTCTGCATCTTAAAACAACAATCAGCATCTCACCACTGTCTTGACAGTAATTCTTAATGACCTTCAGAAACCCTTAGCACAGTGCTAATTAGAGCAAAGCAGGCCCAAGGCTGATCACCAGTTGTCTGGATGGTGTGGGACCACACAGCACTACACATCGTTCACTCACACACTCACTGGTATTAGATGTGGAGAGGTGAGGGCAGTTTTGCCTGTACCGTACTTCTTAGGCCATCCATAAGAGTGAATGTTGTTGTTGTTGTTGTTGTTAGAGTCTTCAGTCATTTGACTGTTTTGATGCAGCTGTCCATGCTTCCCTGTCCTGAGCTAATCATCTACATAGCTACCACACCCTACGTCCCAGGCAATCTGTTTAACATATTCTAACCTTGGTCTACCCTACAGTTCTTATCCTCGACTCTTCCTTCCATAACTAACTTTGCTATTCCGGGGTGTCTTAGTATGTGACCTAGGAAGCTATATCTTCTCTTCATTTGTAACCCTATCTACCCATCTGATCTTCATCATTCTCCTGCAACACATATTTCAAATGCTTCAATTCTCCTCTTTTCTGCTGCTCCAACAGTCCAAGTTTCACTTCCATAGAGTTCCACGCTCCAGACAAAGGCTTCCAAAAATTACTTCCTAATACCTAAATCTATATTCGATATCAACAGATTCCTTTCCTCTATAAATGCTTTCCTTGTCTGTGCTAACCTACTTTTTATATCCTCTTGCTTCGTCCATCACTGGTTATTTTGCTTCCTAAGTAACAGAAGTCTCCTACTTTCTTTAACCTTTCACCTGCCAATTCAACGTCTGTAGGGGTTTCTGATTTCTTTTCGCTGCATTCCAATATTTTATTTTACACTTATTGATTTTCATCGTGAATTCTTTCTTCAAGACAGAATCCATAGCATTTAAAAACTCATTCAAATCCTGTGGCGTGTCGGCTAATGTAAGATGACGATGTCATCAGCATATCTCAGAGTTGAAATTATTTCTCCTTGAATCTTTACTCTTACTTTGAATTCTTCTCCAATTTCCTTCATTGCTCGTTCAATGTATAGATTGAAAAGTATGGATAAGTTGCAGCCTTGTCTTACAGCTTTCTGAATACCAGATTCTCTCTTTATTGCCTTTGGCTCGAATAACTGCTGTCTGGTTTCTGTATAGATTGTAGAGTACCCTCCTCTATACCTGTACTTTATTCCAATCGTTTTCAAAATGTCAAATTAGTTACTCCAATCAACATTATCAAAAGCCTTTTCTAAGTCTACAAATGCCATGAATGTTCTCTTATCCTTCCTTATTCTACCTTCCAAAATCAGCCTAACACTTAGTACAGCTTCCATTGTTCCTACATTTCTCCTGTGTTTGTATCGGTCTTTCCATCCTCTTGTAAATTATTCTAGTCTGGATCTTTGAAGCATGAGTGATCAAGCTGATTGTATGGTAATCTTCACATCTGTCAGCTCCTGTTTTCTTTGATATAGGGATGATAACATTCTTCTTTAAATCGGAGGGTACCTCACCTGTCTCATAAATCCTACACACCAAGTGAAATAACCTGATCACACCTTCATTACCTATGCAGTGTAGCAACTCAATCGGTATATCATCTATGCCTGGTGCTTTGTTTCTGCTTGAGTCTTCCAATGCTCTGTCAAATTCTGATCTCAATATTAAATTGCCTTTCTCATCCTCATCAATTTCCTCTTCCCTTTCTCAATCTGCTTTCCCTTATACAAACACTCTATGTAAGCTTTCCATCTTTCCTCCCAGGGGCTTGCATCTAGTGGGACGTGGGTTGGCGACCACAGGACCCCAGAGGAGTCCGGCATTGCTTCCTCTTACTTGTGCTGGTCTCCTCTCTGTTATATTTCCTGTCAACTCTTGTTCTCTTTCGACTCCAACAATATTAGGGTATCCGAGGCCTAGGGAGTCTTCCTTTCCCGCCTTAATTGGCCCTTCTCTCATCTTTCCGGATTCCTCACATTCTTCGAGGGTTCCGCCTCCTTTTTCTTTTACATTTTGTAAGTCTTTTCACTTCCTATTACATTTTTACGTCTTTTCAATCTAAATTACGTTTTATGAGTTTATTCAATCTAATTGCATTTTGCACGTACTTTCAATCTAAATTCCATTTTGATTTTCACTTGCATTTTGTGATTATTTTGAATTTCAATTGCATTTTGTAAATATTATCAACCCCCAATTGCATTTTTCCGGCATTTTCAATCTAAATTGCATGTATTTTCAACCTAAATTGCATTTTGTAAGTATTTTGAATCTAAATTGATTTTTGTGAGTATTTTGAATCTAACTTGCCTTTTTGTGAGTATTTTGAATCTAAATTCCATTTTTGCATATTTTCACTCTAAATTCCATTTTGTAAGTCTTTCTTCCATCTAAATTTACCTTTCGGGGTTACCGTACTGTGTTTTCAATCTAAATTGCATTTTGTTAGCATTTTCGATCTCACTTTTTTTGTAAGCATTTTCAATCTACATTGCATTTTGTCAGTATTTTGCATCGCGGGCACCGACATTTTGCGAGTGTTGTGAATTTCAATTGCATTTTGTAAGTATTTTCAACCTCAATCGCTTTTTGCAAGTATATTCAATCTTGGGTGGCATTTTGAATATAAATTGCATTTTGTGAGTATTTTGAATTTCAACTGAATTTTGTGAGTAGGCTATTTTGAATTTCAATTGCATTTGATTTTGTAAGTATTTTCAACCTGAATTGCATTTTGTCAGCCTTTTGAATCTACATTGCATTTGGTCAGTCTTTTGAATCTACATTGCATTTTGTGGGTGTTTCAAATGTAACTTGCATTTTGTAAGTATTTTGAATCTAAACTCCATTTTGTGTGTCTTTTCCATCTAAATTCCACTTTGTCTGTCTTTTTCCTTTAACTTGCCTTTTGTGAGTGCTTTCAGTCTAAGTTACATTTAGAACGTGTTTTTAGTCTACCTTGGTTTTCGTTCTGGTTTCCATTTCATTGTCATTTTCGCTATCACCCAGACCATTAGGGGCCGATAACCTCAATGTTAGGACCCTTAAAACAATTATCATCATCATCATCATCATCTTTCCCTCAACCTTTTCTTCCCTATCTGTTAGAGGTTTTTCATTTGAGTCCTTAATATTACAGCACTTTGCCTTCCTTTCCCCATAAGTACTCTTAATCCTTCGTTAAGCTATCTACTTTTCCTAATTTCAGACAATTTTCTATACCTGTACTTTTCTCTCCCTACCGTTCCTCTTTTGCTTCCTTGCATTTCTTGTTGACCTAATTTCTCAAGACTTAAGTATTCTGCTTTTCCCGTTTCATCTCTTACATTTCGTCCATTACTTCTAGTAGGCCTATATGCTGTCTGATCCACGCTTTTCTACCTTTTCTTTCTTTCCTACCAATGTTGTCTTCTGCAGATTTTGTTATTTCATTCTTCAAAAGTGCTCATTCCTCTGCAATTGAAGTTTGTTCAGGGTTTTTCATTAGTCCTTCCTTTATACTAGTCTTGAATCGTTTGTTCACGTCCTTCTCTTTCAGTCTGTCTATTTACAGTACCAAGAGAATAATGTATATTTTGACAATAAATTGAAGCACATGCTTTGGCAATGTAAAGACATAATTGCATGTATATTTTGTGCAGTAATTTCTCACTGCTAGTCATAACAAATGATTAACAAACACCACAGGGCATACTACTGTGTAAATAATAAAAAATAAATAAAAAACTGGCCTACTGTATGAAGAAAAATTGTTTCATATGATTCAGTAAGATATATTTGATTTTTTTGGCTCTTTTGATATTAAATTAATTTTTATGTTGACTGTTGTTCTTGTAAGTTTGTTTGGCAGAGAAGTATATGAATGCTGACAGTAAAATTCTACACTTGCACTAAATATAATTTGCCTACAAGTGAAACACACTCTAAGGAAACGAGCTATGAATATTTGTAATCTCATGCTTATTTCCTCACTGAGGGTTTTCCAATTTGGTGTGTTTCACTCGTAGGATGGTATGATCTTCTTATATCAGTTAGCATCTTATTAAAGAAATCTCGGGATAAATCGTGGTTTGTTTTAACCGCGACTACCACCTATGTCATTACCATGGATAATCAAGACTTGAGTTATCCTTCTTCTGCACTGTCAGTGAAATTTTGCATTATATTAACCATTGCATTTCTTGTTTTTCAGGGGGTGTCAAAACCTTTTCAAGAAGTGATTAAAGCGAATATAGGAGACTGCCATGCAATGGGCCAAACGCCAATCACATTTATAAGACAAGTGAGTAAATATTTGTACTTACATCAGATCGTTGTTAAAATATCTTAAGTAGAAGTTTCATAATTTTGTCTCTATTGTTATGGGACTACTCTGTGGGTCAGTGACAGTTCTTCCCTTTTACCTCTGCCCCCTGGGTTCAAATCTTAACACAGTCAAACCTCAATACTACGATTACAGACACAACGATAAAACCGGATACAGCGATAATTTTATATGGTCCCAGCTGATTTTCTATATTTACTATGTTAATTACCCCTCATTACAACGTTTAAGTATCAACACCCTGTTATAACGAAGACAAAGTTTCGGGGATCTTACTATTTTTTGCTTCTAAAAATGTGACCATAATGGTAGGTATTGTTTGTTAAACCTCTCGACCTTCAGCGCTGTATTTTCAGAAGTTTCGCTACTTACTGTGCTGAGAGTAAGCAGATAGCGAATAGGGTATAGCTGTGGGCAAGCTCTGCTAGACAGCAATGCAGAAAGAGTCGTAGAGCTCCTGTGTTTGAACCAGTGTTAAATGTTTTAGTCTATACATTGTTGAGCTTGAGTTGCAATCAGAAGTGTTGTGTTGGGGCCATACGCAGTTAATTTCCGTGATTTTTGCAATCTGTGATAATTTTAAGTACACCGAACGGTTCTCCTCTGCAGCAATGCGTGAGGGACACATAAGTTGACACCATTGTTGATCGGACGATCAACAAATCCCCAATGCTTAAAAAATATAAGAAGCTTGAGTACATACATTTTATTTTACCTTCCTTTAATTATAAGTTGATTGAGTACCTTCAGCTGTAATGTTATGACTATGCAAGAAGAGTACATATAGTACAGTGCTCTACCAGATTAAATTTGTATTTTTTTCGTTATTCTATTATTTCTCATCAGGAAAGTACTACTGTATTTATTGGCCTTTAAGGTACTGTACTGTAGTAGTCACTGTTAACAAAACCTCATTATAACAATAACCCTGCTAAACAATATCATTTCCATGGTCCCATGAATATTGTTCTATCGAGCTTTGACTGTATTTGGGAAATTTGGCTGGTTATTGTGGAAGTGGTTAGAATCTCAGATCAAGTATATTCTGCGATTCCTACATGTCTGGAGAATTTTTTAGCGTAGTTGATGATGTACAGATGTAGATCCTAGTTTGCTTGATGTAGTGCCTTGACTCATCCCTGTGTTACTCTGTTGTATAAGGTTTCAAAGAGTGCATCGTTCCATGCACGTGAAGTTACATGTGTTAAAGTACGAGGTCCGGGTACGAGTTACAAATGTTCACAAATACTTTTAGTTGTTCAATTTAATTGGAAAGTTGCATTGTACTCTTCTAAAGCCATGACGAAGCAAAACCATTGTTTGCTACTAGGTTAGATGATGGTCTGGAAGAAATCATTAGTCGCTACTAGGTTAGACAATGGTCTCTGTGAAACCTTTGGTCTCTACTAGGTTAGACGACGGTCTGGGCAAATCCATAAGCCGCAAGTGGGCTAGGCCACAGTCTGGACGAAAATTACTGCTTGTACCACAGGCAAGGGGGTCTGGGGCATAAGACTCGGGTTAGCTTTGTGTTTGTATGTGAAGCCTTATTAATATGAGATTTTTAACCAATTAGTCCGCCTAGTCAATACCTTTTCGTATTTATTTTTATGCTTTATTCATAACAGAGGTACATGTTTCGAGATAAGGATACTCTCTTCTTCAGCCTCTCATAATTGTCTCATAACATAGCACTTCATAAAAAACATGTGGACATTCCTCAAAAGCATATTAAAACTTTGTTAAAATCATCAAATTCTTACAAGCTATTGACAACTTGTATTCTTAAATTATACAGTGAATTCTGGACTTAAGGACCTATTTAGAATAATGACAAGTCCAACCCCTCCTCCACGTGGTGGGAGACGGACAACGGCATGAAGTAGGGGATTGCCTGTAGGGGTGAAGTACAGTGGGGACTTTGTGTGCCCCAGGACCGCTGCGGTAGCTGTGAAGGCTCTATGGGAACCCTGAAAAGTGATGGCTGACGGGGCTCTGGTGAAGCTACGATAGGCCTAGCAAGCCAGTAGTGGATATCATATTTGCTTTCAAAACAGGAACAGGCCTCGGAAAGGACGGATGCAAACGACGACGACCCGGATATGCTAATGGACTAAGAGTTGGGACATTAAACATACAGACACTGACAGGAAAAGTGGAGGAGATTGTAGATGTGATGGAGAGAAGAAAACTGGATGTACTGGGCTTGGCAGAAACAAGATGGAAAGGAGAAGGTTGCAGAGAACTGAGGAAAGGGTACCGGTTGTACTGGAGTGGGAACAGTGAAGGAAGGAGCAGCGGAGTAGGAGTAGTTGTGAGAGATGGAATGAAGGAAGAGGTAAAGGGAATAAGTGACAGGATCATGGAGATCAGAGTAACTGTAAAGGGAAGAAGCCTGGAGATAGCCCAGGTATATGCCCCTCAAGTTGGATGTACAGCTCAAGAGAAGGAAGACTTTGAGGAGAAGCTACAACAGCAGTTGAATGGTCAGAGCATCATTGTCATGGGAGATTTGAATGCATGTGTAGGAAATGAAAGGCAAGGATATGAAAATGTATTGGGAGCAGAAGGATGGGGTAGCAGGAATGAAGAAGGGAGAAAGTTGCTGGATTTTTGCAAGAGAAACGGTTTAGTGGTAGGCAACTCCTGATTCCGGAAGAAAGAAAGCCACAAGGTAACGTGGTACAGCAGTGATTTAACAATGAAATCTTTGGTAGATTACATGCTGTACGACTGGGAAATGAAGAGAAGTGTCAGAGATATAAAGGTAATACCATCAGAGGCCTTAGATAGCGACCACAGAATACTTGTAATGAACCTGGGAGTTGTTTACGATAGCAAGAGGACAGAGTACCAGGAAAGGAGAATCTAAGTATGGAAACTCAAGGAAAAGGAAGTGAAGGAAGAATTCCAGAAGATAATAAGGGAAAGGATACAACAGACAATCCTAAAACAGGGGAAGAGGAATGGAAGCAATTCAAAAACACATTGGTGGAAGCTGCAGTGGCAGTATGTAGAAGAACAAGCAACAGAAAGCGGTGTAAAGAGACACCATGGTGGAATGAGAGAGTAAAAGAAGATAATAAGGGAAAGGATGCCAACAGACAATCCTAAAACCGGGGATGAGGAATGGAAGCAATTCAAAAACACAATGGTGGAAGCTGCAGTGGCAGTATGTAGAAGAACAAGCAACAGAAAGCCGTGTAAAGAGACACCATGGTGGAATGAGAGAGTAAAAGAAGCTGTGGGAAGGAAGAACAAGGCTTTCAGAGTGTGGTTCCAGGAAAGGACTGATCTGGCGAGGGAAGATTATAAGATAAAGAAGAAAGAAGCAAACAAGATTGTCGCAGAGGAGAGAAGAAGTGGATGGTAAAGTGGACAGATATGATGGAGGAAGACAGCAGAGGAAATAAGAAAGTACCTTATGGGATGGTCAAAAGTAAGAGAAAAGGTCTGCGAGAGGATGTGGTAATGATGGACAAAAACGGAAATGAGGTACGCAACAAAGAGACACTCAAGACAGTGTGGAAAGAGTACTTTGAGGATTTGCTGAATCCAAATGGTCATAGGGAGGAAGACAATCTATTGGAAGATGGAGAAGACAACACAGGAATGGAAAAGGACCTGACTTGGAGAGAACTGGAGATGGCTATAGACAAGATGAAAGGAGGAAGGGCACCGGGTGTGGATGAAGTGAGTGTTGAAATGGTGAAGGCAGCAGGGGAGGTTGGGAAACAGTGGCTGTACCATGTGATGAGGGTGATATGGAAGGAGAAAAAGACCCCAGAAGATTGGAAGAAAGGATTAATTGTCCCAATATTTAAGAAAGGAAGCAGAAAGGAGTGCAGAAATTACAGGGGAGTCACACTCATACCTCACTGTGCCAAGATATATGAAAGGATATTAGAAAGTAGAATACGAGCCAAAGTGGAGAGAAAATTGAGAGAGGAGCAGTATGGATTCAGACCTGGGAGATCAACAGTGGATCTCATATTTTCAGTGAGACAGCTCCAGGAACACCACTAGGAATTTGGAGAGGATCTGTTGATGGCCTTTCTGGACATCGAAAAGGCCTATGATAGTGTGTGTAGGGAGAAGGTTTGGAAAGCAATGGAAAACATGGGAGTGGAAAAAGGGACTGTAGGCAGAGTGAAGGAGATGTATTGTGGAAGTGTGAGTTGTGTGAAAGTTGGAGGGGAAAGAACAGAGTGGTTCAGACAAATGAGTGGCCTGAAACAGGGTAGTGCGCTGTCACCCCTCCTCTTTATTGTGGTTATGGACAAGGTAATGACACGGATAGCAGGAAAGATAGGAGAAGATAAGATGAAAGCAATGGTGTTTGCTGATGATCTCATGGTCTGGGGAAACAAGGAGGAGGAAATTCAGGAGCAACTGAAGGCTTGGGAAGAAACAGTGGGAGAGTACGGATGGAAGTTCAACATCAGTAAATGTGAGATCCTGTTAACGACCAGGAGAAAGGACAGACCAATGAGTGGGATAACACTTGGAGGTGGACAGCTGAAGAAGGTGGAAAGTCTCAAGTACTTGGGAGGTATAGTGGAGGAAAATGGGAGAAATGAAAGAGATTACGGAACGTGGCAGACAGGCAGAAGCATTTCTGAGAAGCATTAGGAGCTTAGTGTGGAATAAAGATGTCCCACAAAAAAGCAAGGAAGTGTTATACAGAAGCTACCGGGTCATCATTTTATTTGCCGCATGTACGCGCCGCTAGGCCGGTATAATAATAATATCGTATGGCCTCGGGTGCTTGGTGCAAGCTTTGCTATTTGACACCCAGAGGGTAGCTTGCATGTCGAATTTCGTAGTTCCTTGACTATGAAAGTCAAGGAGGTTAGATGTTAGATATCTAATCTCCTTGAACACAATAGTGCTTTCTAGTAGAGAAATGAGGAACTTTGTGCTGGCGGACTCTCCCGAGATTAATTTTGCCATTATGAACTCGGCCTACTGAATTCAAATGGGTTCTTTGACATGCCAACATCGTATGACATGCGTATCGTATTTTTGCTAGGCCGGTGAAGGTGGCCTTGGCAGATGCGGCCGCTAGGCCGGTCAAGGTGGCCTTGGCGCTCTCCCCGCAATGAACACGTGCACTGCGATCGGCAATGTTGCAATACGCTGTCAGTATCTCCGGAGTATTCAAGCTTGTGAAGTGCATGTCCGGCCGCTTCATGATGTGAAAGTTGGAGTGTGGTGTGCGATAACTTCTCGCAGAATTATAGGACCTATATTTTTCCACGAAACAATTAATTCTAACCGTTACATTGACCTAATCATAAGGCCGTTCTTTCATGAACTCACGGACGAAGAAAAGAACAATGGTTACTTCATGCAAGATAATGCAACGGCGCACACAGCTAATCACTCATTGGCAGTAATACGGGAAGTTTTCAATGACCGTATAGTTAATTATCCCGCCAGATCACCCGATTTAAATCCATGTGATTATTACCTCTGGGGAATGCTGAAAGGAAAGGTATATGCAAACAATTCTCACACAAGTGAGGAGTTAAAAGAAAATATTCGCCAAGTTATAACGAACGTCACCCAGGAAGAAATTCGCCGTGTGTCTAGAAACTTGTTTACGGGGGTGCCAGGCATGCTTGCGAGCTGACGGACAACACTTGAACATTTCTTGTAAAACCAGGTAAGTTTGTAGATAATTATTTTCACTAGAAATTGCTATTAAATGACTGTATGTTGACACGAAGTAGTGGGGAGAAGTCGCGCACTTTTTACCGGCCAGCGAGCGGGTGTCAGCGCGAGAGCTTGCCGCGCCGTGATCGGTATCGGATGCGAGACTTAAATTGATGACCCTGTACTACCGTATTTACTCGAATACGACCCGCCCCCGAATAAGACCCGCACCCTGATTTTGAAGTACAAATTTAAAAATAAAAATTTTTTTTTACTCAAAATTATTTACTATCTTAACTAAATGAACAGAATAGCATTTACCCAAAATAGTTCCAACAGTTTTGAAGTCGTCGTAAAATAACACACATCAAACGATTAAAAATACAAATAAAAGTACACAAACACTTCATTCATCGTCATCAGAAGTACCAATTTCGGAACTTTTATCACCATCACTTTCCCACTAAATGTCGTCATCACTGCCATCCATAGCATTCGAAATACTACATTTCTTGAAGCTCTTCCGTATGAAATCTCCAGAGATACGATTCCATGCCGTCAAAATCCACGAACACAGCAGCTGAACATTTGGGCGCTGAATACGACCAGTTGGAGTCGGTGTGTGCTTATCGGCCGCCATCCGCTCCGTATACAGCTGTTTCAAGGCTGCTTTGAACGGGCGGTTCATGCAGACATCCAGTGGTTGTAGCATAGACGTCATCCCGCTCAATCACGAATACATGACTCGTCAATATCATATTTCCTACCGGGCATGATTTCCAATAACTTCAGCTTCCCTCACAACTTTCAATTTCTCACTCACAGTAAATGACCGCAAACGTTTCGTAGCATTCATGTTTACACTCGAAGAACGTGCGTGTGACTTTATGACGCCGTGTGCCTACGGTAAAACAAAGTTATAGCCGGAAGAAGGCTAGCACCATCTAGCGGTTACTCGCAACACCCGATATCGCGCGCGGCGGGCAATTTAGATCTTTCAAATTTGGATGACTCAAATAAGACCCGCACCCCAATTTTTCATGTCCGAATTTGTTTAAAAATGTGCGGGTGGTATTCGAGTATATACAGTATATCCCGATACTGACCTATGCTTCAGAAACGTGGACAATGAAGAAAAGAGACATAAGCAGAATACAGGCAGGTGAAATGAAGTTCCTGCGAAGTAGGATCGGAGTAACAAGAAGAGACAGGGTGAGGAATGAAGAGGTCAGGGAGATGGTGAAGAAGGAGCCCTTGCTAGGTAGGATTGAGACATCAAAACTGAGGTGGTATGGACACTTAAAGAGAATGGATGAGAAGAGGATTCCCAGGAGGATGCATGAGATGCAGATGCAGAAGAAACGACCAAGGGGAAGACCAAGAGATAGATGGCTGAAAGGAGTGGAGGAATGTGTCAAGAAGAGAGGCGAGGACTGGACCAGAGTGACAGCGGAGAGGTGGTGGGAAGAAAGGACTAAGTGGCGAGGCTTATGTTCCAAACAGACCCAGCCTGGGGCTGGAATCTGTACAAGATGATGATGATGATGACAAAATTAAGTTGGTAATACTGGCATTTGATTTGTTCGAAATATGCAGGCCATAACGATTCTAATGGGTTGAGGGGGTCTCCGCCCAATCAATACAATTTATTATTGGCAATTAACAATTTATTGCCTCTGGGGACATGTTTCGGGCCTCATGGGCCCTTCTTCAGCCGCAAAGATTATGTACATATTCACATCCATCATATTAATTGGACACAAATCATGCATATTTTGAGAAAAACATTAAAAGTAACACTCTAAAAGCTAATTCTAAAATATCATCTTAACCATATTATAAAAAACAAAAACAAGTACAGCTTGAAGTGACACATGTGGTCTTAGTGACCTTCTTAATGTTTTGATCTGGTATGATGCCCTATTCAAAGTGCTATTAAAATATTTATTTAAAATTTTAAAAAATATTTGGAGATAATTAGAAGATGACCAATGGGCTTATTGGCTGTCCATTGTAATTCGGCGTCCTATTTTTCAGCCAATCTTCATGTTTTGGCTTGAGCATATATTTTGAACCAAAGCTGGACCGTTGTCTTTCCAGCCTTTTTCTTTAATGCTGAATTGGGTAGAGACATTACAACCTTGTGATGAAACGTCAATTGGAACCTATGAAGGGGTGAACCAGCCAAAGGGTATGTCTGCTGTCCAAACTATAAAGAGATAATAATGGGTCTTAGAAAGATTGAATGCGTCAGAAAAACGAGGGATAAAACGAAAATGTATATTGATAACTTACTAAGCTCGAATTGAAGGTATAACTGACTGTCAGCCTTCCTACCTGGAGGCTGTAATGGGAAGAAAAGGAAGTAACATTATAGTCGCCTACACGTATGAACATGTGAGAGGATGACTCAGGCGCCGGATTGCTTACCTTTACTTCAGCTGTTTGGAGGTTCAGAGTGTGCTGTGTCTGACGGCACGTTGCTGTGTGAACTGAGCTGGCCCGACCTTGTAGCAGGTCAGGAACTGGAAGGAGGGGAGGGGGAGGGAGGAGATGTGTGTGGGGATAATGATTGACTTGTTGCAAAGCGGAGTATATCTTAGGTTTGTGGCCTAATTGGCAGGCTATGTGTGAGGGGCGGGGGGTGACTTTACGTGGCGAGGAGAGATAAACAAGGAAGCTGACGAACGGATCTGAGCTTCAATAGATAACGCACAGCGCACCAATCCGATGCATAATCTAAACAAAATCAATTTCGATGCTAACATACTTTTTGAAAATATTTATAAATTTTTTCCGTCGCCACAACAATCATAGCAGTCAAAACACAAACATAATTATTGAAGCTCAGATCCGTTCGTCAGCTTCCTTGTTTATCTCTCCTCCCCACATAAAGGCACCCCCGCACTCCTCACACATAGCCTGCCAATTAGGCCACAAACCTAAGATATACTCCGCTTTGCAACAAGTCAATCATTACCCCCACACACATCTCCTCCCTCCCCCTCCCCTCCTTCCAGTTCCTGACCTGCTACAAGGTCGGGCCAGCTCAGTTCACACAGCACACTCTGAACCTCCAAACAGCTTAAGTAAAGGTAAGCAATCCGGCGCCTGAGTCATCCTCTCACATGTTCATACGTGTAGGCGACTATAATGTTACTTCTTTTTCTTCCCATTACAGCCTCCAGGTAGGAAGGCTGACAGTCAGTTATACCTTCAATTCGAGCTTAGTAAGTTATCAATATACATTTTAGTTTTATCCCTCGTTTTTCTGACGCATTCAATCTTTCTAAGACCCATTATTATCTCTTTATAGTTTGGACAGCAGACATACCCTTTGGCTGGTTCACCCCTTCATAGGTTCCAATTGACGTTTCATCACAAGGTTGTAATGTCTCTACCCAATCCAGCATTAAAGAAAAAGGCCGGAAAGACAACGGTCCAGCTTTGGTTCAAAATATACTCTCAAGCCAAAACATGAAGATTGGCTGAAAAATAGGACGCCGAATTACAATGGAGATGGGAATACTAATTGCCATTTCTGGTCCGTATTGACGTATATAAATAGTTTAATCAGTTGAAACTTTCCGTCAAATCAATACAAAATATTTTGCGCTATTATTGCGCTAAGTTAGGTACATGTTTCGAACCTTGCAAGGCGGTCCTTCATCAGCCTCTCACACAAATGGCAACACATCAAAAAAACACTGAACAAAATCCAAAAATGCATGCACACTAATAATACATATTAAAAACATTCCATTAAAATTTGTACGAAACATATTAAAAACACATGTTAAAAGTTCTGAGAGTCCATTTAACTTGTTCATTGCCAACGTTTAAACACATGTCGTTCCGATAGGAGATCTTGTCCTGTTCTGTTATCTGCTTCTTGTCATGTGGGGAACGGAAATAGAGTGGTATTCCCATTTGAATGGTCCAAATGCAAAAGACTTTTAGGTACTCCCTTGTGATAGGAGATCTTGTCCTGTTCTGTTATCTGCTTCTTGTCATGTGGGGAACGGAAATAGAGTAGTATTCCCATTTGAATGGTCCAAATGCAAAAGACTTTTAGGTACTCCCAGACTAAACAGGTAGTCCTCTGTTGAAAGAAAATTGAATTTATTTAGTGAATGGACTGAAGTAATGAGAATCTAATTATGATCAACCAGAAAACGATTGCTAGAAAATCCTCCCAGTGTATGCAGTGAACCTGTGCGCTTGAAACAGCTGTTGCAACTAAAGTGCTGAGTCTAGGCGAGGCGAGGTGAGGCCACGTGAGACATGTAGGGGTGGAGAATACCATTGGTGGAAGCAATGAGCGGAGGGGCGGGGAGGCACTTGGAGCAAGAAGGGAAAGGAAGTTTGGGTGGTACTACGAACCCAGATCTAATTTATGGAGGTTTTTTATGTTTGTTACTGGTGACAAAGTTTGTCAATGTTTCGTATAAAACATTGCTATCGAAATTGATTTCATTCAGATTGTGTGACGGGTTGTTTCTCAAGGCCTGGTCTATCTCTAGCTGTTCTAAAATATTAAGCATAATGCCTTTGCTGCAATAATGTAAAATTTCCAAGTCTTCCTTAATTTTCGAAAATTGAGGAAGACTTGGAAATTTTACATTATTGCAGCAAAGGCATTGAGGAAGACTTGGAAATTTTACATTATTGCAGCAAAGGCATTATGCTTAATATTTTAGAACAGCTAGAGATAGACCAGGCCTTGAGAAACAACCCGTCACACAATCTGAATGAAATCAATTTCGATAGCAATGTTTTATACGAAACATTGACAAACTTTGTCACCAGTAACAAACATAAAAAACCTCCATAAATTAGATCTGGGTTCGTAGTACCACCCAAACTTCCTTTCCCTTCTTGCTCCAAGTGCCTCCCCGCCCCTCCGCTCATTGCTTCCACCAATGGTATTCTCCACCCCTACATGTCTCACGTGGCCTCACCTCGCCTCGCCTAGACTCAGCACTTTAGTTGCAACAGCTGTTTCAAGCGCACTGGTTCACTGCATACACTGGGAGGATTTTCTAGCAATCGTTTTCTGGTTGATCATAATTAGATTCTCATTACTTCAGTCCATTCACTAAATAAATTCAATTTTCTTTCAACCTGTTTAGTCTGGGAGTACCTAAAAGTCTTTTGCATTTGGACCATTCAAATGGGAATACTACTCTATTTCCGTTCCCCACATGACAAGAAGCAGATAACAGAACAGGACAAGATCTCCTATCACAAGGGAGTACCTAAAAGTCTTTTGCATTTGGACCATTCAAATGGGAATACCACTCTATTTCCGTTCCCCACATGACAAGAAGCAGATAACAGAACAGGACAAGATCTCCTATCAGAACGACATGTGTTTAAACGTTGGCAATGAACAAGTTAAATGGACTCTCAGAACTTTTAACATGTGTTTTTAATATGTTTCGTACAAATTTTAATGGAATGTTTTTAATATGTACTATTAGTGTGCATGCATTTTTGGATTTTGTTCAGTGTTTTTTTGATGTGTTGCCATTTGTGTGAGAGGCTGATGAAGGACCGCCTTGCAAGGTTCGAAACATGTACCTAACTTAGCGCAATAATAGCGCAAAATATTTTGTATTGATTTGACGGAAAGTTTCAACTGATTAAACTATTTACAATGGAGAGCCAATAAGCCCATTGGTCATCTTCTAATTATCTCCAAATATTTTTAAACATTTTAAATAAATATTTTAATAGCACTTTGAATAGGGCATCATACCAGATCAAAACATTAAGAAGGTCACTAAGACCACATGTGTCACTTCTTGCTGTACTTGTTTTTGTTTTTTATAATATGGTTAAGATGATATTTTAGAATTAGCTTTTAGAGTGTTACTTTTAATGTTTTTCTCAAAATATGCATGATTTGTGTCTAATTTAATATGATGGATGTGAATATGTACATAATCTTTGCGGCTGAAGAAGGGCCCATGAGGCCCGAAACATGTCCCCAGAGGCAATAAATTGTTAATTGCCAATAATAAATTGTATTGATTGGGCGGAGACCCCCTCAACCCATTGGAATCGTTATTGTACACGTCAATACGGACCTTGTGAAATGGATAATCCTCCAATTAATCTTGTTATGCAGGCCAACCATTCAATATTTAGCAAATGTGTAAAGACAATAATTTTGTATATTCATTTCGAGCAACCCGTACGTGACAGTGTTGCCAACATAATTTTATACATGCTGATTGGTTGAATGTTGAACTGCATCTAACATCCATATCATTTAATGGATAACTAATGCATCTTATATATACAGTGTATGCCGGAAGGGATATATTTGTCCACATTTTCAGAGGCAGCTGACCTACCTACAACCTAATAACTCTCTCTGAGCATTTGAGCCGTGGAATCTCAGTATCACAGAATTCATGGAAGGAAATTATTTCGAGCGAACTGTAGTGCTCGATTAGGCTACTATATTCAGGTATATTTGTAACAAATAATAAATGCCAGTATCACCAACTTACATTTGTCCATTATTCTTGATAGGTCTATATAGATCAAGCATTGTTTTTGTTTTCTCCCCCGTTATCAGTTTACCCTCCAGGTAGGCTTTTCCCACGGACTCAGCGAGGAGGGATCTCACCTTTACCACCTCTACAGGCAGTGTCCTGGAGCTTGACATCGTATCGAGGGATACAACTGGGGAGGCGGGACTAGCGCCTCGCCCAGGCGGCCTCATATGCAAAGCGAACAGGGGGATGGGACGGGATGGGAAGAATGGGAGGGATAGACAAGAAAGAGGGAAGTAGGCGGCCGTGGCCTGACGTTAGATTCCATCCTGGTATTTGCCCGAAGATGAAGTGGGAAACCACTTCGAGGATGGCTGAGGTGGGAATCCAACCCTCTCTACACATTTGGACCACCCGAGGCTGAGTAGACCCCGTTCCAGTCCTCATACCACTTTTCAAATTTCGTGGCAGAGCCGGGAATCGAACCTCGGACTTCCGGGGTGGCAGCTAAGCACGCTGACCACTACACAACGGAGGCGACCTCAATCATTGGTATGAATCATAAATTTTAAGAAAAGTAGACTCTTTAGTTCGTCACTGAACTACTTATTTTTCTGTTCTTTTAATTTTGGTAACATTTATTTCTAGCCGAATTTCACAAAAGTAGGCCTACACCTTATCAATAACCATCAGAAAGAGCACAGAATATAATTTTAATTTTTTGTATTTGTTAACAGCACAGTAGATAACAAAAGCATGTCCAAATGATTGTCTGGCATGAACGATTTCCTATTGTCTTTCTGTTATTCGTACTAGATTTATTTAAAGGTACATATTTTGCAAGAGTTTGCCCTATCGAAAACTACTCGCAAGAAAACACACCCAGAGTAGATTCCACTGTTTCTTTTCTTATTTAATTGCATTGCGGTAGATCACTACATCATACCCCAGAAAGGTTGTGTTATATTCGGGTAAACACGTATTTATCATCTTATGAAGTAAAAAGAGCAAAAGCCTCCGTGGCTTAGGCGGCAGCACGCCGGCCTCTCACCGCTGGGTCCGTGGTTCAAATCCCGGTCACTCCATGTGAGATCTGTGCTGGACAAAACGGAGGCAGACAGGTTTTTCTCCGGGTACTCTGGTTTTCCCTGTCAAAATTTCATTCCAGCAACACTCTCCACTATCATTCCATGTCATCTGTCATTCATTTAATCATTGCCCCAGAGGAGTGCGTCAGGCCTCGACAGCCGGCACAGTTCTTATCCTCGTCGCTAGATGGGGGCTTCATTCATTCATTCCATTCCTGACCCGGTCGGAGACTGGAAGCAGGCTGTGGATTTTCATTTTCATGAAGTAAAAAGAGCGATTCAGGACATTTTAGGTCGCAACCCTTCGTTTAGGCATTTTTAGGTCCTATGAAATTCATGTATTTAGCCCCAGGAAATGTAAAATATTTATACCGCTTGAATCAGCTGCTCCTAATATTGTTTTATGCAGCCCAATTAACGCGTGTTGTGAGGAACGTTGATATTTCTCTGCTCGCATCCCGTATGGTACCAGTGCATTCCAAGCATATCCCTCAAATTATGCTGAACACTATTATTTTTCCCTCGATGTACAGTACTTACTTTCTCTTTGCTTACTGTTAACTTATAATCGCCCATCCAAGGTAACTATATCTCAGCAGTCTGTATGATTTCTCAATAAAAAACTATATCCTTTCATAATTTGAAAACAGGTTTTGATGGGAAATCAACAGTCATGTAGTCTTTCCAAATCATTTCTAGTTAATATCAACAGAACAAACATGTACTGATGTAATGAATCATAAACAGCAATTGCATACAGGGTACGGGTTTACTAGTAGGGAAAGTGTGATGAAAGTAGCCTTAGCAATCAGCTGCTTAGTATCACACAAAAAAAAACACATTTAGAAAATTTTGAATTCGGTATTCCGTAATCCTATAATCGAAGATACTCTCACTAGCCCCTAACCAAACCACATCCTAAACAGAAAATAATGAATGGACCCCTAACCGTCACTGACTGAGCCACCAAGAGCTCTCAAGTTCAAAAAGCCCCCCCCCCCCCCTCACATCACTATCTTCAGGCCATATGATTGAATAGCGATCGCTTTGTAGGCCTAAGTTCAATGAGCTGTAGAGTTGCAATCTTTTTAAAATCTAATAGATCTAATGTATTCAATTTGCCAGACCTTTTTACTATGTAATATATTAATTTCTGTTCATTAGGTTCTGGCATTAGTGGCTTACCCAAAGCTGTTGGATAGCCTAGAATTCCCAACAGATGCAAAGGCGCGAGCTAAAGTCATCCTGGCAGGTTGCCGGGGTGGTAGTGTAGGTATGTATTGGGCTTTTCTTTCTTATTGAAGTTGACTGCTTTCTGACTGGTTGGGAGGCACAGCAGTAACGTTCTCACCTGCTGTGTCCATGGCTGCGAGATCGAATAATTTGTTTAAAAACAAAAATACTCTTCTAGATGCCAAAGATCTTCCTAGAGAATTATGCAGTCCTGAAAAAATGGACTTCCATTAAGAATCTTGTGTAATTGGCTAACAAGAGGATTTTTGCAGGTTTGAAAAATGTAATGATATAATTGACTAAGATTAGGAATAATTATGGAGAGTGTATTATTTTGACAATCTGAGTCATACTCACTAGGCATGAGGACAGCCATATTAATAGGTGCTTTTCAGTGGCGACTGGTGGTCACCGTTCTTGGTATACCGCACCATTTAGGCTACCCCTTACACACACACAGCCCCCCCTTTTTTTCCCCATGCCTCAACCTCTTGTCAAATTTGAATTATTATTAGTCTATTATTATTATTATTATTATTATTATATGTATTGGAGAACATTTACATAACTTCTAAGAAACACACTTTATCGCTATAATTTTTGAGAGGTTATCCCAATAAATTGAGGTCACTAGCCAATTGTTTTGGCCGGGGATATAGGGTCGGATTCCCTTCCTAACGCCACGTGATCTTCAGTGTGAAATATTTAGCGTGCTGTCACCGGAATTCGAACCTCGACCGTCCGGGTAAAGCCAGTGCGTCATCCTCGCTCTGCAAGGACTATGTCCTTATACATTAAAAAAATCTTCGTTTAACGCCTGAACACTGCCTACTTGAAACTGCTTCTTGGTAAATGGCCTTCGAATCCCCTCGCCCTCCTAGTTCCTTTTGGCAACGTACTGTCCCCGTTTACCTGGATAGTAGGCTGTCAGATATCCGCCCCCTCAATCGGATTGCCAATTATCAATCGCACCGGCACAGTTACATCAATGAAAATGGCACTGACAGATACTATCGAGATAAGAGCACAGAAATTCACAGGAAATCATTGTGGAACACACCAAAATAGACGGGGGTGTATACTTATCGTTGCTTACCTCTTAATTATCTCGGGGTTTGAGTTGACAACAGGATCACTAAAAGTCTGTTCACACAATAATCTCCGCCATGACATTTAAAAATGAACCAGAAACGAAGACGAGAACTTTGAACTGTACAAAAGCTTTATTTCTAATAAAGGGTATGATTTTCCTAACACAACAAAATATACGTGGCTATCAGTAGCCCAAGTCAATCTGACTACGTCCTCCAGTAGGACTTGCAAAATTATTATACAACATGATATAAAACATTTTAGCTCCCAAGAGCTCCAAATACCGTAATATTCATAACACTATTGGATTGGAACAGGACGTCAGGGTGTGACATATATAGAGCATTTGTTTCCTTTTAATAAACAAGAGAATGATATTTATAGTCGCAAGGCCGGAGTGTACGACCTCACTCTCTGAAAACCATATGTTGACACAGCTGCGGGCTACCTTCCAGCCTGACGCATACTGGTCAAATGCACTCCCTTCTCACACGCTATGTTACGTAAGAATCCAGCCTGCACTCTCAAGCTTTTAAATGTCTTACAAGACAACTCACATTATATTTACGCAAATCTCTCAAGTACTTTGATCACATCCTATTGGATCATTACATAAATTTCTTAAACTTGTTAACTTCAATCCAAATGTTTAACTAGCTCTTAAATGTTTATAACAAAATCACATAAATTATTTATAACAATTAGAAATTGTTTATAATATTTGTCAAAGACAATAAAAATATTATAAGCACGCCTTTAACATCACTCTCGTTTCACATTAATTTTCAAAAATATTTACAACAATTATTTACAATATTAATATTTAAATTGTTTAAATTATTAATTTAATAAATACATTAGCCACATGTTCATTCGGTTGGTAATTTTATAATCCTGTTTAATATAATCGACCAATGAAGGTTAGTTATACATATTAATGTCACAATCTGATTTTAATAAAGTTTTTTTAATAATGATTTGTGACGGCAACCTTCATTCAACATCTTGTCTCAAATTCTTTCAAAACTCGTGTTAATTATAACAGTAAATCACTTGATTAATTTTCAACGAACTATAATAATCTTACTCCAGCGGAAAATCCTTCGCTAACAAGTTAATGCACAATCTGCATTAAAAATATGCCCAAAATCATCATATATTAATCTATATGGCATTTACAACTTTCACATCACTTACAAAACTTCCACAAATAATTCTTTAACATTTATTCCTGTGGGAACTTCCTTCATATTCAAGGGCATTATATTTCAGCGACTTTCAACACGCGCTGCACTAGCGATTATACATTCATAGTTCCACTTAAAAATTTTATAATCATAATTTGTTTCAAAACTGTTTTTCTATTTAACCTTCGTAGATTTCATTCATGAACTGAAATGAAGTCAAAACTTGCCAATCACAAACAAATTTAATAGTGAATACGCTTATATACGCCTATCTGGTCTATCAAAATTTAAGACTAACATCTTAAAAGAAATTGTAGTATGAAAATACTATCTTCAAATAAAGTGCGACTAAAATGCAAAGTAGTCGAATAGAATCCAATTAGACTGGGGAATGCAAACATCGTTATATAATTCTCTAATTGAGAAAAAACTCCTAACAAAAGTACTTGACTTTAATGCATTCAATAATTCATTATTAACATTACTCTTTCACAAAATTGTCTATGATGCAATGTTCATTCATAACTGACGATAAATGTCTGTGTTGCAATCAATACAAATAACGACTAGTATTTCCAAGATCGTCGATAACGTAAGATTTTAACGCTCTAAAATCATTTAAATGTTCTTCCTTCTTGATGATGACAGAAAATTGTTCAAAGTAATTAAACTGGGGTTGAATTACTTTAATAAAGTGACACGCTGTCTGAATTTAAATCTGCCATAAAAAAATCATTAACATACAGTCAAATCGTGACTACAAAAAAAATTAATTACTGAAAAATCTAAATATCAGTCTCAACTGATTCAAAATCGTTAACTATGCCCATGACATAACAATGTCTTAATAAATCGTCGAAAAATGCAAAACTCATCAAGGTGTACTGAGAATAAGAATCTCAACAAGAAAATAAGGCAAAATACATGAGGTAAAAATATGGGAAAAATGGTTGCTCAAACATTACTAGGTTACTCAAATACAATAAACGTTCACGACTACCTTATCTGCCGATTGACGTTCCAGAGGAAAATTCCCCAAAGAAGACTGCTGATGGATCCATTTCACCACGTTAAAGCTGAGCTCCATCCTCGAAATAGGAAACAGCACCATCGGAGAATCGAACTGCTTCCTTCTCCGTGAATCGCTCTGCTCCTCGAATACGAATAGACATCCTTCCGGCAATAATCTTCTTTGTGAGTCGGGACTACCCTGACCTCTCTTGAAAAATTCCCTGAAGTTCCAGTAGACAGTCATCATGACGTTTTGTAGAAATTTCCGAAGAAATTATTCATATACTGAGTATGAAATTGTTTCTATGGCTGTTCGATGGTATTCAGCCTTTACTTACGAAACATGGGTGCAGATGGTATTCACCGCATGTTCGCTTGTGTGGAATAGCAATTAGCGAAGTTCCATGTCGCTATCTTACTCCAATGAAGTATGTCCCAATTGCAATAAGCCTTCTTAGCCTTCCATCTGCACTTCAGTTGTAATGTCAGAAGAACAAACTGCCGTATTCAAATGCTCCATTATACTGTATTGTTCTGTAAGCAAGCAATCTGAAGTCTTTCTACTCCACTCACAGCGTCAGCCTTGCTTTGATTCTGGCTTATACAAAAGTGTTTCTCTAGTGGCGAGATAATCACTTTTGCCAGTCGTATAAAACAGCTAATATCTTTTGAAGTCCTCGGTCGAAATTGTTCAGCTTTTCTCTATAATTGCATGTAGTACTGCACAATACAATTATGTTATCGTAGACCGCTAACTGTTTGAAGTTAAACTTATATAAGCTTTCTAAGGTCCGTTTCAACTTCACCTAGTTTGACCTGTATCTCGTTACTATAGTGTCCTCGCCACGCGTTATAAAAACGATTCTTTTCACTTGCTGTTCACTTTGATGTCTCACAATATTGAATATATAAGAAAATGACTTTCACAAATACTTCGATGATCTGAGCATTAGATCTCACAATGATCAGCGAACGAAAGAGAAGAGGCTCCTCTCTTCTGCGCAAGCCCTTTTATTACCTTCTCGAGGGGCGTTACCATCCCTTCCAAAGCGTGATACTACGTCATCGCTAGAACTTCCAACTTCGTTAATACATGACGGATTTTCAAAATTCAAAAACTGAAAATAAATTTCACCAAAATTCCAAATCAATGCTTTTACTGCAAATGGATTTCCACAATTCTGCATTCAAAAAGTCATAAAAATACCATAGTTTCAGCAATCTCCGTCTTCCTTTAAACTATCGTTCATTGGTTCATGCCTCTCCTCCAATAGCATAGTTTCTTCCTCAGCAGAATTCCTCGTTTCCTGCGACTGCGTCGTACATCTTGGAACATTCTGGACTAAAATGCTGACGTCACTGAGAATCTCACGTGGCCGACGAGAAAGACAGGCCATGGCGCGGATCTGTGACGTCAGAGGAGTGGTGTCGCTCGCTCGCCTCGCCGCATTGATTGCACCAAGGTATTCTCATCTATAGAAGCCTACCAATAGCCCAGTAATTTGTTAGTGTGAATTTAAGGATACTCAAAAATAAAGTTAAAAGCTGTGGAAGAAATCCACCCCTATCACTAGCTCAAAACCTTAGAGCAGTAGAATATTAAGCAGTGTAATACAAACGTTGAATGGATGTTCCAGTTTATGCAGATATACAAAACTGTACATATTATCCTTTTATCCTCGTTCATCAATAAGTTGTTTCCATGTAAGTTTAACTTTAAAAGCAGCTGGAATTTTAAAAAAAGAAACAACCAAGCATTGCATTAGGAGAAAGTATCCAGTGCTTCATTTATTGCAAGGGAAGGGAAGGGTCATTCATGCCCCAAAATAATAAAAACGAATGTAAAAAATTTGAGCCTACACTCGTGGTTTTTAGCATTTTGCTTTTTGAGTAGGCCTACCATAAGACGATCTTTTTCAACAACAAAAATTTAATGCATAGGACTACTTCAGATACATATATGAATTGCTGAGATTATACTTACCTCCTTTAGCAGAGAGCCTTTTATCTGACACCAATCCCCTACAGAGGCTGGTTTACTTCTTGTGGCAACTACCTTCATGTTGGACATGTTTAACGGTTCTCTCCCGTTCCCAGTTAGGCTTAGGTCAAATTTATGGTTTTATGGGCTCAGATTTTTATAATGAAGTATATTACTACAAATGAAGGACCTTGGAAACTTATTCATTGTGAGTTAATTCAGTGGATTGAAATGTCGTGGATATCAGCCCCATGCACTTATGTGTGTACTGTACTTGTAATAGAAAAGGATGTGGTAGTGGTTTTCAGTTAGCTTTTATTTACAGTTGAGTTGGGAAGACACTTCCAGGATGCAAGGAGTGGGATTCAAATCATTCTATCAAGAGCCTTTGTGCGAAGCTTTGAAGAATAAATCCTATATCAGGTTTCAAATACTCCTTCGCAAAGCAGGTCACCTGGACAAGAAGCCACTTTACTTACCCCTACTCCATGTAGGTGGAACTGTTCCATTTATTAAAATTAAAGAAAGACCATACTTGCCATTGTAATTTGGATCTATGCTGGCTACACGGACATGGTATCTCCCTCCCAATAAGATGTCCAAGATCTCCACCAAATGGCAAACGAGACCCTTCAAATTATTCAAATGAAAGCATTCCTCAACTTTTAATTATTTTTTCTTATTTTTTGTTTCACCCTGGTGGTCTGGGGATGAAGAATTTTATAACATACCCAGTCCCCCCCTACCCCTTCCTCCCATAAAATATCGTATACTCCTCACCACATCCATTCCCCCTGAAAAAGAACATGGGCAACCTTGCAGACCACATGGAAAATAAGCAGTTAACAGTACTACACACTGGGTAAATCGGTTTGAAATGGGTAAATCTAGAGCTTTAACAGAGAATTCTGGATGTGGTGATTGGTAGGGCCCTGGAGTACAAAACTATGCCCGTATCTTCAAGAACACTAGCAAATTGCAAGTAATCTTCATCCAATGACACAGTAATGTTTACACTTAATTATAATAAGCACACACAAAATGTATTACGGACATTATTTTATTTAGGACATTGGTTATAAATATAAGCATCTCAAGCACATTAACACATTGTCTGGAAGAATCTTTGTAGAAAATGAAGTTTGCAGGTTTCACCAAGTAGGCTATAAAGGTGATATCTTGTTGATCTTGGATATATTACTGGCGATTATTAGGATCTAATATCCTCCAGCTATTAATATTCTCAAAAAATCCTGCACTGCACATAGGGCGTACAGCCATTATACCCTGCTGATGATTCATGATCTCTTCAGGATTTTAAATTTTTCTGACACCATTTCTAAATCTCACTGGAGCTTAGTGGGTTACAAATTCATCGTTACAAAGATCCATGAACACAATTTGAGGACTGGACATGTCTAAAAACTTGCTTCCAGCTGCCTTGTTACTGTTTCCTTATGCAGTACAAAATCACTATCAATTACATTGGTATCTTGCAGCCTTGGCAACGATAGACTTGTATTAACTCTTGTACTATTTTCATCTCTAATTTATCTCAACAAAACAAGCCTGCCAACTTGTGTCAATAGCTTTAATGTGGACATGGAATGGAATTTACACTTACAAAATTCCCCTAGACACAAAATGGCATCATCCATGACAAAGTGGACAACACTTAGGGTTTAAACGCTGCATACATGTTAAATTCTATGTGTTATACTCTGATTTACAAAAGATGAACGGTGCAAGCTGCCATCCGCTTGAATGGTGAGGTGAGGAGTGGAGACAAGAGGGGTAACGGTGTCCATAGCAACAGCGAGCAGTGTTGCAATGAATGCCAACACAGCAGTGAGCACATGGTTTGACGCAGTGTTCTACTGTGAACTAACTCGTCACTGCCATGTGTAATATCCCGTGTATATATTGAAGTGCATATGCTTATTCTTTCATAGGCTACAGTAAGCGTTATCGTTCTGCTTTTGTTGGAAGCGTGTGTATATACAGATTTTGAGTTTATTTCTTTTATTTGCATCATCGTGTCTATTTTCGTTGTGTAAAAATGGCATCGGTACATGCTCGCGGAAGGCCCAGGATCCATTCTCTGCGACAGAACAACTTCAGGCCAAGTAAAGGAGATGGTATGTGCGGTGAGGAATTTTATGGAAGAAGAAGAGGAAAGTAAGCGCTTACGGGAGGAACCTCTGATCCCATTTGTTCAGGTGAGGAAAAGAACTGCCAAGACTCTTGGTGTGAGTGAAATCGCTGCATACCGAGTGACGGAAGGGAAGTTCCTGTCTGATGATGCTCGCCCGTCTAAACTATCAACTCCAGGGAAGAAGAGGCATGGAGAAGGGGTGGTCACTAATTTAGGTGGCTTTCAACAAGATGCTGTTAGACGGCATATTTATAGCTATTATTTTAGGAAAGAAATTCCAACATGTCGCAAACTTCTTTTTTTTTTGCTCAGATAGGCACAATTATTTCAAGGAAGCCTTTCTTCACTGAAAGTGTTGCACGATCTGGGATTTAAATATAAGAAAATTAATGGGGGGAAGGTGATCATGGAGAGGCCAGATATTGTGACTTTGAGGTGTCAGTTCCTACATGAAATGGGGAGACCCTACTGAGTTGTAGGCCAAAAATTACAAACAAAAAACCAAAATCTGGTTTCATGCCCTAGAAGTTACCTTATCACTTGGGGCACTTAAATATACATTTGTTTTTTATGTACGGCCATTTCTAAATACCTTACGGGGGCTTTTAAAGAACACGTGCTTAGGTCTTGAAATGGGCAACGCCTACTTCCTAGAACCAAAAACCCCTCAATTTTGTTGTAATTTCATACTCTTGGCCAAGATTATCATGCCAATCATCTGAATACAAGCTTATGGTGCCATCTGTTGGTAAATTTATCAGTTATGAGTAGCCTAGGCAATGTTTGTCAAGTGTGAAACTTTTCTTACCGTACATGTTATTTTCTTATCCCATATAATTTTTAGCTGTATGGCATTCACTAAAAGAATATCATTACTATACACATGCACATATTTAACATCAAACAGAAGTATGTTGGTTTGTAGTAAAGTATAGGCCATTTTGGATACATGGTGGAACCATGCGTCTTTGTTTATTTTGATGGTCAGTGGCTTTAGTGAAGTTTATTCGCAAGAATTATATTTTTATTGGTTTACTGTGAGTGGTGGAACTTGTGTAAGCTAATGGTATTTTAGCGATTTGTGTGCAGTTTATTAGATGTATTCTGTATCTAGTCGATGGCGTAAACCGAAAGTCCGTGAAACAAAGAAATGGAATAGTGCTATTTTGAATGTTGACAAACAGTGGGGTGATATTACATGTGAAGTTAAGTAATGCAAGTTCAACAGCTGCAACTACTTCTGCCAGTGTCAGAAAACTGGAATAAGCCTATTTTAGTGAGGAGAATACTGTTAGACCTAGTGTTAATGACAAGCACATTCTCATTCATATATGGGTGCCCTCCAAAATTTGTTTACAGACCTGTGTGGTGAATGTGGCAGTAAATCTTCGTGTCAACATCAGGGAGAAAGATGGGTTTAGTAATAAGTTACCTCTGAAGTGTGGGAAAAGTGATTTGTAAACTCAGGGAAGTCTTGATGCAGGAAATTCCACTAAAATACTGTATTTTTTAATAAAGTTAGCTTTTTCTCAATACTATATTTTTCAGCATTTTAAATGTTCCAGTTGCCTGCGTTTTGATCCCATTACCTTCAAACTTGGTTTGCACATACAACTTTGTGGTCTTAATAATGTGTGGAATCCATTTTGAAAAATATTAATAACTTTCAGAAATATTTAGGTTCAAATTTGAAAAAATATGACATATTTTAACAGAACAACAGGTCATTCTAAGAAAAAAAACATTTTAATAATAAACCATTTGCACTGATTTTAAAAGTAATACCAATTTTTATTTGTAGACCATTGATGATCATTCCATAGAAGTTTTAGATTGATAACTTTAAATTTGATGTACATGGGACATTTTCAAAATTTGCATATTTATTACATAAAATGTTATAATTTCTAAATGACTGATCCAAATAGCTCCAAAGTTTAGAATTCCCTTAATTATGCTCACTTTAAAGAACCTACAAAATTTGGTGAAAATTGGGTTAAAATAGGCTACTGGAAAATTCAAAACTTAAGTTAATAGGGCAAAAATGTTATGGATATTGTGTGGTTAGGTGAAATGTGGGTCAATGCTGGTCACACAGTGTCTAAGGGTTGGAGTGACAACTCAGTTCAGGGGACAAGGAAGGGCCGTCAGGCAGAGGGGGTCGATTTATTATTCTACATGTCGGGCTATCACACGGCTTTGTTAATAATACACTTTTGCTCTTTAGGTCGAAAAGAACAGGTGATTACCATGAAGACATGGACTACAACTAGTTTTTAAAATGGTTCCAGGAACAATTGTTACCCAACATCCCTGAACACAGTGTTATTGTAATGAACAATGCTTCGTACCACATAGTACAGATAGAATAAGCTCCAACAACTTCAAGTACGAAGCCGCGAATGTTGGAATGGCTCGACCGCCATCGTGTAGCCTACCATGCGACAGCTCTCGGACAAAAGGAATCCTTCTCGGTAGTGCTGAATGAACATAGAACGAGCGATAACATTCTATATAATACATGAATTAGCCAAAATACCTTATAAAAGGATGAGAAATAAATCAGGAAGAAATGTTTTAATAGATGTTTCCTCCTCCGCCGTCTGTGACCCACCCAGCCATTCCAAATATAGCGAAAATTACAGCAGTGAGCGGCATTGTTCAAATCAATCTTCAAAAAAGAACCATAACAGTACTGCCAACCTCGCCCTTACGGTACTATGTGAAACAAAAAAGTGCCCAATTCAGTCTCTAGTGGGCATCATTCGTTCGCAGCACTCAGTTCACGACTCTAATTATGCTAGTGTGTGCAATATTTCGCATCTCTGTACGGCTGAAATACGTGTTTTTTGTTATCTGCTCTGTAATAACTATGCAGTATATCGCTCTCCTGTAATAAGTATGTGTATTTTTTTCCGCACAACTGTGGTTTTGACAAAGGTTACAGCCTAACGCGCCCAGATCAATGGTTTTGTGTCAACCATGCCCCGCTAGCAGCGCGTGGCCAAGGCTGCACCTACACCCGACAATTCTTACCTTCACTTTGTCCAATCCAATGGTTTTTGACAATGGTTACAGCCTAACGCGCCCAGATCAATGAGTTTTGGCAATGGTTACTGCCTAACGTGTCCCGATGATTCTTTTTTTATCAACAGTGATTTTGCATCCCACTTCTTTTTATCAACAGTGATTTTGTATCTCACATGTGTGCCTCGGTGCGTGCTGCTAGAGTGAGCCTTGATGACGGTTAAACGAGATCAAGTGCTATCGAAGCATGGCTGCTGTTTTTAAAATAGCAAAAAATAAAAACACATATTTACGTACTTTAGCACATATATGAGGTTCAGTAGTAAGTTTTAATTAGGGTTCCTAATTTCAATACGTAATATCGCCCAAAAAATGAAACAAGGACACAAGGTATGTAAAAGTACATTCATGTCTGCTACAAGTGTATAAGCCGAGTTCCACTTTCATTCAGAATTAATATCCTTCTCAACCTTATACAGCAGCGCAAGCCTAAACCCATGTAGGCTACCACGTGGATGAACTGGCGAGATAGCATGGCCATGAGATCATCACACTGCCCCATATCATTGCCACTTCAATCCTATAGAAATGATATGGGGTCAAGTGAAGGGTTATCTAGCACGGCATAATAAGAATTTCACACTCCGTGAGGTTGAGAAGCTTACCGTTTAGGCTATTAGGGAAGTGACTTCATAAAACTGGAAGCGTTTTGTGTTAATAGTGCAACGAGAACTGGATGAGGCTACGAAGCGTGAATGTATACTCGATGATGGGGTAGATTGGTTCATCGTTTCCCTGGAAAGCAATTCCAGATCCAATTCAGACACAAGTGACGAAGAGGGGGGGCTATGAAAGGAATAGACCCATAATTAAGTTAGTAGCAGCTAGAGCGATTAGGCAACTAAAAATTCCCCTAAACTCGCGTGCATCGCAATGTTTAATTGACCCTTCACACGAATACGGCTGACACACCACAGATCCCAGTATTTGTGTCTTCCTGGAAGCTTCTTGGAATATTATGAGTCATGATCTGCCTCAGTGGCAACGCAGCATTTCCTCACGTGTTAGCTTTGACAGCTGCCAGCGCTCATTATTGGTACCGGCAATACAGAGTATTCTTTGCGTACAAACACAAACCTAACCCCAGACCTCCTTGCTTGTACTACTAACAATAATTTTGGTCCAGATAGTCGCCTAACCAAGTAGCGACCAATGGCTTTGTCTCGCCATGGCTTTAGAAGAGTACAGTTCAACATTTCCATTAAAATGAACTACGGTAAAAGTAATTTATGAACATTCATGATCTTTCAAGAAATTATTCTTCTTTAGACTGAGATAGGCAACTCAATACTCCCAATAATGTCAAAAGTACTCAAATCAAACTTACCAAGCAACTTTTGAAGATTTGATGGATGAGGCAGATAAATATGACCACTCCGATGTAACTTTTAGTACACTGATGACAAGTGAACATATTATATGGAAGCTGCCATGAGTAACGTGTCTCCACTGTACCTACGATTGTTTGCCTAACATCTAAAAAATTAATTTGCTCTATTAAAGACTATAATGGTGTGCAATCATCACTCAAAAAACTTCTCTGTAGGATGTTCACAGGAGCATTCACTGCTGACAAATTTCTTCCATTTTCATCGCACTCAGAATTTTCAATGAACTGAAGTAGGCTAGGTCATCAAATGAATTTTTATCAGTAATGCAAAGAAAGTTTTGTGGAACTTTATGTTCGGGAATCTGCAACCCACTGACAGCCAGCTCAATGCTGAGGTTATTTAGAATACACACAGAACCTGTAATTATGGGCACTGCATCACTCAAATTCTTCAAGCACTTCACCAACTTGTCTTCTGTCTTGATATGTGTCCATTCCTGCTTAAATTTATTCCTGTTGGAGGAGAAGTGTTCAGATATATCCGATAGACTGTGCACAGAATTCTCTTCTTCGTAGTGTCTGAAGTCTTCCAAGCTCGCTTCTATGGCTTTATCCGAGATTTTCTACCTCTGCATCACACAGTCTTCTAGAAGAAGGCCCAGGAGTGGATAGCTATCCTGGCAAATTCAAAAATATTGAAGATACTGCATCAGGTTTCAACTTCGGATAACTCCTAGCAAATTTCTTTATTTCCCCATCAACTTGCTCTGTCCTGATAACAGAGCTATCAGGAAAATGTTTTATACAAATTATTGGCTTGCTCACTTTAGAGAAGTCAGTGGGAATTTTTCTAGGCCATATATTTCTTAATTTTTCGTCCTTTGGGAGAGAAAATGTAGAAACATTTTCATGCTGAGATCTGTAATTGTTCTTACAGCCAGCCACATTACAGCATCTCGGCATTTTGATTTCCTGTAAAGAGACACATTCATTAAATATCTAACTTTAACTCAGATAATTAACTTAGCATGCATTCTAATAGTCCTTAACACCCACAATATTAGGCTAACGTAAGTTCGTACATAACCTGCACCCCACGTGCGTTTGATTAACCTGTATCATTAATGAGAAATAAAGTGTTAACACTTACCCTGTAGGCTACGTGATTATTGCAGCTACATGATGCACCACAACACAAGTTGGATGTAAAGTTGGACATTACACTTTATAAAACACTAACTATTCTCACACTGCTATTCACAAGAAATTCACAAACAAGTCTTCTCAACCGGAGTCACTACTTCGCCTACGTCACAGACAAGATGGCTGCTCGCACTGGGGCCAGTATCTTTCGTGGGCCACGGAATCTCAGCTCAAGTAGCTTGCTGGCATAACATATACGTCATCCGTGCTTACGTCATGACTACCCACGTCATAACTATGACAGCCATAACTCTAATCATAATTTCAAATATAGCCACCGTGGTCTCTACATAATTCAATTACGGGGGCAGTACAGAGTACATTTCATCTTTACGCTACCTTCTTTTTCTCCCCGTTCGTGACCAGGTCTTAAATTTTACGAAAACAAATAAACATTGATCCATTTCCGAATGATCTCAATTATACATTGTCACATCATTAGACACGTCCAAACATGAGAAGCGCATTCATTCATAACCAATGTATTAATGCAATTAAAGAAGAGCCAGTATCTCAAAGTGAAAATATCTTCTGGAAAGCGAACATTCAGCCTCAATCAACAAAATAATTATATTGTAAACTACCCTGACATATTGTTTCCCAACCTTGGTCTGCCAGGAAGAATTTTACTTGAAAGTAAGTTCCATTCACTTAGATTTCTCAAGGTCCACCTCGTGGCGTAGTGGCTAGTATTCTGGGGCTGTTACTGCGGAGGTCCGTGTTCGATTCTCTGCTCTACCAAGAAATGTAATTCTGGTCTGAGGGTTGGGATTCACTCAACTCCCAAGAGGCTGAAATGAGAACAGGTGGTTCGATTCCAACCCCAACCATCCTAGAAAGGGTCTTTCGTGGTTTTCCACTTTCACTCCTACATAGCTTAAGGCCACAGCCGCCTCCTACCAAAATCCTGGCAACGGTACAGCCATCATAACGACATATCTCATCAGTTTCCACACGCACCAAGCCAGGGGTGGATTTAAGGAGTGAACGATTCATCTTGCTGTTATACATTAAAAACATGACGAAAACAGTGGCTTTAGGCAAATTCTTTCACACTTAAATACTCTAAATCAAAATGCACATTTTACGATAACCTACTATTTTGAGTGTTCGGCTGTAGAGGATAACAGAAGCAGAGGTAGAGCTATGAGGCGATGGTTAGTTTCGGTGTTGAGCGATTTCAAAGTCAGAGATGTAGAAGCAGAGGGAGCCGCAGTGCTAACTGCCAATAGGGAATCACGGAGACGACGTGTTCGCAAACAGAGGCTTGCAGACTGGATTGGGCGCTGAAAGGTAAACCAGTCTCAAATGAAGATGTCTGTATATTTGGAAGAATATTACACATTTTTGACAGTTCCCTAAAAAATGGTTTTAAACCACGCTTAGGCTATGACAGTAAATATTAGGACTTCCAAAACTAAAATAATTTGGAATACAATAAATATTTGACTTAAAATGGCTAACATCACGCAATTTTTTTCCCAACTCGCAAAACGGACTCTGCGAGGGATCATTCCTCTACCGTCGCAAGGATGGTGTCTGGGAGCTGGATACACTTTGTCAGCAGATACAACTGGGGATGGTGACAGGCCAATCGCTAATTTGGGTCAAACTAAGGTAGGACCAGGGAAGGGATTTTCGAGGGAAGTCGGTCGGTCGTGGACCTATTGAAAGGAACTGTCACGGCACTTGCCTGGTGGTGAAAATAGGAAACCACGACAACCATTTTCCGGACGGCTGAAGTGGGATTCAAACCCACACTCTCCCGATGCCAGAGAGACACGAGCTAGCGCGTTACTGCTCTCGGCCACCGTGACCGGTAACATTTATTTTTATTCCAAAATATCAAAAAAATAACCCAAATGTCCTATTACTCACTAATTTGGGCCTAGTTTTAGCAAAATTATCCTACCCCGGACCCCCCCCCCCCCCCTTCCTCTCTAAGCTAGGGGTATTAGTGATATTCCATACTCTGTAGACTCCCCGGTGTGTTCGTTTATCCCCATGACCTTGCCTTAAATCCGCCCCTGAACCAAGTTCACGGGGATACATGACCACGATGCTTCAAAGCCCCTAATTGAATCAACTGCAAAGCAACAAATATTCCAAGTGTAAAATTCTACCTGATTTTGGCAGAAACCAATGCTTTCATTTCCTTTCACAAAGAAATTTTAGTAGCCTACATCCCATAGATCGCTTTAATTTCAACTTACTGAGGAAATCCAATGGAATAAAATCGTTTCAACAACTCTACTATCCACTTCCAGTGTTTCACTTAATCTAAACATGTTAATATTTCCGTGGGAAGTAATTCACGCCAAGACGAACTCACAACGTAACTGAAGTGTATGAGGCACTGCGCTGGTGTCTCTTCCCTTGTGAGCAGGGTGAAAGTACTGTTAGAAATCAGCCAATCAGCACTACACTCACCGCTAGTCTGTAGCGCGATACCCCATACGGAACTTGGCTGGGCTACCTCCTACCCTCCCTCGCCCCGCGGGCCAGTGTCGAGCCCATTCAACGACCGGGAAAGACTTGCGGTATACCAAAGTACAGTCACTCACAGCTAAAAGTGTGTACCCCAGAAGAAAATTAGCGAGTAAAGGGGTTTCGAGCGCCAGCTTCCATGACAACAATCGGCGGAACATGAATGATGACAAGCTCGATTTTCCTGTCTGCACTGCTACATACAAGTCGAGAAAATGTCGAGATAAACATTTTATAATTTTATCACTGGTGGTATACCGCCGGTATATGCGATGCATGGGAGAATTCGCCACTGGTGCTTTTGTATACCAGGGGATTCTAATTTTGAAAGAAGAATTTTGTGGTTCAGATAATTGAAGGCTTTGCCAAGATCGGTGTAGATGCAGTCCACTTGACTCTACTCTTCTGTTTTTAATAAGTACTGAAAATAATCCAGAAGATTAGTACAGGTTGATTGACCTGGCACAAGCCAATCTGCTCAATTGTGGAGGAGGAAAAAATGTGTAATTTTGTTAGTAATTATAGATTCAAATAATTTGGGTGTAAACGGTAATTTGCAAAGAGCTCGGAAATTTTTCACTTTGAATTTGTCACCACATTTGAAGTGAGGAATTATATACATACTCTCCAATATATCAGAATAATTACCAGTTCCAAGAAAGAGATTGAAGGTTCTATTGAAATGAATTTAAAAAAATTTAATAATGCTGCTGCGAGGCTTAATCAGATCAAAACTGTTTATTTGAAAGTTTATCTAGTTTAATAATATACATTCACATTGTCAAGATAGACTATTCCAGGAATACCTTTATCGTCCTTTTTTGTCTTCATCTGAATCCAGAAGCTTTTTGAGTCATTGTATAGATTAGGTTTAATTTTGTTCAAATACTCTGCCAAGAAATTTAATTCTGGGCTGGAACAGGGTATACTCAGCCTCATGAGAAGAGAAGAGGTGGGTTCAATTTCTACCTCAGCCATCCTAAAAGTCGTTTTCTGTGATCTCCCACTTCTACTCCAGGTGAATGCTACCTAAATTAAGGCCACAGCTGCCTCTTAACTCAATCATGGTCCCCAACTACAAACACGCACTAGTACAGGCATCATAATGATGCAGGTTATCAGACAGATTCCACACGACCACAATATTGCAAAGCCCCTTATTGAATCAACAGCAACCACCTCTTTTTACAAGACAAATTTCTTTCATTGATCTTATTATTTTGTAGCGCACTTTATATTGCGTAAGAAACACACACCACATTTTGGGATTGATATAAAAAGTGAGGATCATGAGGGAATAATGCAGTACCTAACCAATGTACATTTGCTAAAACTAAGGATGAGGGCACTCTTGGTAACCGTTTTGGTTGAATCCCAACAGCAAGTTTACGCGACAACCTTTACGCCCTTTGTAAGCAGTTACTGTTCTCATTCATTTGAGTTTTGTTTATTTATTTTATGCCTTCAGTAGCGGCGAAGTTAGGGCTCATGGCCCTCTCTTACACTTAACCACTCAATATGGTACCAGTACATAGGAGACAAGTTAATGCCTTGAGTAGCGGTGAAGTTAGGGCTCGTGGCCCTCTCTTACACTTAACCACTCAATATGGTACCAGTACATAGGAGACAAGTTTGGAAATACAAAAAATAATTATGGTGGAAAATAAGGAGTAAATTAATTATGTTAATACTAATATATATTAAAATGGCATATGAATAATAATAATAATTACAATGTCGCAGGCCTTCCTATATTATCCTAAATATAATCCTAGCTGAGTCATACATCCAATCATCCATCACCACTCACATGGGGTAATCAGCAGTATTCAACAGGTAATCTCGGCCTTAAATTTCTGATATCGGCCGGTGTTCAATTCCTTAGTCGAGACCCAGCTACAGCAAAAGCGCGGTTGAACATAGATCAGTGATTGATGGGGATGGCGAGGCAAGACCCAGATCGAGTGTTTCGGTTTTGGTTATGACACGAGGACAAACAACTGCATTTTGATGACATGTACGTGGGGGGGTGTTTTCATGCAGCAATCGATAGATGGATGTCAATAAGTGAAATTTACGGCGTTCATCAGGTTTAAGCCAAGAAAGAGTACGGTAGCTTGGGGTTACATGGGCATCATATTTTAGATTAAAAGCAAACCGAAGAAAAGAGCTCAATGCTTGTTGTAGTTTCATTGTTTGTCCACGAGTCGCGTCAACGAGAACAATGTCACAGTAGTCTCGAATTGGTAATAGTGTCTGGATCTTAATGTCTAGTGGTAGAATGTTCTTATGGCGCACGAGTGGGTGAAGGGATGCGTACATCTTTTTACGTTTAGTTCTTATATGTGGTGACCAGTCGAGAGTTTCAGTTAAGGTTAACCCAAGATTCCTTACTTCTTTACTAAAGGGAATGGTGATTGTATTCAGTGTTACTGGAGGCACAACATAGTTATTTTGTAATGAGTTTAGTAACTTAAGAGAGCCAGAGCCGATGATAGTTTGGGTCTTCTTAGGATTGAGGAGGAGAGAGTTGTCACCGGCGTATACACTAAGTTGATGGAGATCAGTGTTTATATCCCTTACTGCATTTTGTATATCATTGATAGTAATGTGGCAATATATTTGCAGATCATCTGCATGAAGATGATATTTATTATAGTTAATTGGGGAGGAGATATCGTTGATATAAAGCACGAAAAGTAGGGGCCCAAGGACTGAAGTTGGGGGGTTCCTGCCTTTTTCTGACGCCACTGTGAGGTGGTGTCCTGTACAATCATGCAGATTTCGACCTGTTAGTTAGGCAGACTACATGCTGTACGACTGGGAAATGAAGAGAAGTGTCAGAGATATAAAGGTAATGCCATCAGAGGCCTTAGCGACCACAGAATACTTGTAATGAACCTGGGAGTTGTTAAGGATAGCAAGAGGACAGAGTACCAGGAAAGGAGAATCAAAGTATGGAAACTCAAGGAAAAGGAAGTCAAGGAAGAATTCCTGAAGATAATAAGGGAAAGGATGCCAACAGACAATCCTAAAACAGGGGAAGAGGAATGGAAGCAATTCAAAAACACAATGGTGGAAGCTGCAGTGGCAGTATGTGGAAGAACTAGCAACAGAAAGCGGTGTAAAGAGACACCATGGTGGAATGAGAGAGTAAAAGAAGCTGTGGGAAGGAAGAACAAGGCTTTCAGAGTGTGGTTCCCGGAAAGAACTGATCTGGCAAGGGAAGATTATAAGATAAAGAAGAAAGAAGCAAACAAGATTGTCGCAGAGGAGAGGAAGAAGTGGATGGTAAAGTGGACAGAGATGATGGAGGAAGACAGCAGAGGAAATAAGAAAGTACCTTATGGGATGGTCAAAAGTAAGAGAAGAGGTCTGCGAGAGGTTGTGGTAATGATGGACAAAATCGGAAATGAGGTACACAACAAAGAAACACTCAAGACAGTGTGGAAAGAGTACTTTGAGGATTTGCTGAATCCAAATGGTCATACGGAGGAAGACAATGTATTGGAAGATGGAGAAGATAACACAGGAATGGAAAAGGACCTGACTTGGAGAGAACTGGAGATGGCTATAGCCAAGATGAAAGGAGGAAGGGCACCGGGTGTGGATGAAGTGAGTGTTGAAATGGTGAAGGCAGCAGGGGAGGTTGGGAACCAGTGACTGTACCGTGTGATGAGGGTGATATGGAAGGAGAAAAAGACCCCAGAAGATTGGAAGAAAGGATTAATTGTCCCAATATTTAAGAAAGGAAGCAGAAAGGAGTGCAGAAATTACAGGGGAGTCACACTCATACCTCACTGTGCCAAGATATGTGAAAAGATATTAGAAAGTAGAATACGAGCCAAATTGGAGAGAAAATTGAGAGAGGAGCAGTATGGATTCAGACCTGGGAGATCAACAGTGGATCTCATATTTTCAGTGAGACAGCTCCAGGAACACCACTAGGAATTTGGAGAGGATCTGTTGATGGCCTTTCTGGACATCGAAAAGGCCTATGATAGTGTGTGTAGGGAGAAGGTTTGGAAAGCAATGGAAAACATGGGAGTGGAAAAAGGGACTGTAGGCAGAGTGAAGGAGATGTATTGTGGAAGTGAGTTGTGTAAAAGTTGGAGGGGAAAGAACAGAGTGGTTCAGACAAATGAGTGGCCTGAAACAGGGTAGTGCGCTGTCACCCCTTCTCTTTATTGTGGTTATGGGCGAGGTAATGACACGGATAGCAGGAAAGATAGGAGAAGATAAGATGAAAGCAATGGTGTTTGCAGATGATCTCATGGGGGGGGAAACAGGGAGGAGGAAATTTAGGAGCAACTGAAGGCTTGGGAAGAAACAGTGGGAGAGTACGGATGGAAGTTCAACATCAGTAAATGTGAGATCCTGTTAACGACCAGGAAAAAGGACAGACCAATGAGTGGGATAACACTTGGAGGTGGAAAGTCTCAAGTACTTGGGAAGTATAGTGGAGGAAAATGGGAGAAATGACGAAGAGATTACTGAACGTGGCAGACAGGCAGAAGCATTTCTGAGAAGCATTAGGAGCTTAGTGTGGAATAAAGATGTCCCACAAAAAAGCAAGGAAGTGTTATACAGAAGCTACTATATCCCAATACTGACCTATGCTTCAGAAACGTGGACAATGAAGAAAAGAGACATAAGCAGAATACAGGCAGGTGAAATGAAGTTCCTGCGAAGTAGGATCGGAGTAACAAGAAGAGACAGGGTGAGGAATGAAAAGGTCAGAGAAATGGTGAAAGAGGAGCCCTTGCAAGGTAGGATTGAGACATCAAGACTGAGGTGGTATGGACACTTAAAGAGAATGGATGAGAAGAAGATTCCCAAGAGGATACATGAGATGCAGATGCAGAAGAAACGACCAAGGGGAAGACCAAGAGATAGATGGCTGAAAGGAGTGGAGGAATGTGTCAAGAAGAGAGGCGAGGACTGGACCAGCGTGACAGCGGAGAGGTGGTGGGAAGAAAGGACTAAGTGGCGAGGCTTATGTTTCAAACAGACCCAGCCTGGGGCTGGAAACTGTACAAGATGATGATGATGATGATGAGGTAGGCAGAGAAAATGTTTATAGCCTTGGTGCCAAGAAGGGATTTTGGCTTCTTCAATAGGGTCAGGATATCCATGGTGTCAAATGCTCTGCTGAAATCAAGGAGTGTGAGTATTGTTACTTGTCTTTGGTCCATTAAGTAAGGCAGTAGCAGTGCTGTGGCCCTTCTTAAAACCAGACTGGAGTGGGTCAAGTAGAGAGTGAGTGTTCAAATATTCCAGTATTTGAGTTTGTACTAACCGTTCCAGCGCTTTGGACAGAGCAGGGAGAATAGATACATGGTGGTAGTTGGGATGGTAGCAGTGGGCATGGTATTTTAGGAAGAGGGATCACGTTGGCGTATTTCCAGATGAAGGCAATATGTCATTGTTTAGTTATTGTTTGATTCTTCAGTCTTTCGACTGGTTTGATGCAGCACTCCATGCTTCCCTGTCCTGAGCTAGTCATTTAATCTCTACATAGCTACCACACCCTACGTCCGAGGCAATCTGTTTTAACATATTCTAACCTTGATCTACCCCTACAGTTCTTATCCTCGACTCTTCCTCCCGTAACTAACTTTTCTATCATGGGTGTCTTAGTAAGTGTCCTACCAACCTATCTCTTCTCTTCATTAGCAGTCGCCAGAAACATCTCTCCTCTCCCACTCGTCTTAATACGTCATTCATTCGTAACCCTATCTACCCATCTGATCTTCATCATTCTCCTGTAACACCACATTTCAAACGCTTCAATTCTCAATTTTTCTGCTGCTCCAACAGTAAGTTTCATTTCCATAGAGTGCCATGCTTCAGACAAAGGCCTTAAAAAATTACTTCCTAATACCTAAATCTATATTCGATGACAACAGATTCCTTTTCTGCAGAAATGCTTTCCTTGCCTGTTCTAACTTACTTTTTATATCCTCTTTGCTTCGTCCATCACTGTTTTATTTTCCTTCCTAAGTAACAGAAGTCGCCTACTTCCTTTAGGTTTTCACCTGCCAGTTCAACATCCATAGGGTTTCTGATTTCTTTCGACTGCATTCCAAAATTTTTGTTTTACAATTATTAATTTTCATCATGAATTCTTTCCTCAAGACAGAATCCATAACATTTAAAAACTCATTCAAAACCTGTGGTGTCTCGGCTAAGATTACAATGCCATCAGCAAATCTCAAGAGTTGAAATTATTTCTCATTGAATATTTACTCCTACTTTGAACATTTCTCCAATTTCCTTCATTGCTTGTTCAATGTATATAGATTGAAAAGTATGGGAGATAAGTTGCAGCCTCGCCTTACACCTTTCTGAATACCAGCTTCTCTCTCATGTCCTTCCTCTCGAATAACTGCTGTCTGGTTTCTGTAAAGATTGTAGAGCACCCTCCCGTCTCTGTATTTTATTTCAATCGTTTTCAAAATGTCAAACAACTTACTCCAATCATTGTTATCAAAAGCCTTTTCTAAGTCTACAAAAGCCATTGTTTAAACAATAATTAAAATGTGTGTGAGAATGGGGAGAATAGTACCAATAATGTAATGTATAAATTTTATAGGTACATCATCAATCCCGCTCGCCTGGGATCTAATGGAATACAACACACTCATAATTTTATTAGTGCTTACGTTACGAAATGCAAAGCTGGGTTGATCTGGTGGTGAAAGGGATGCGCCGTGGTCACCGCTGTTTAGTCAGCAGGTTGTATCACGAACATACTTAAATTTAAGATTACCTAAAGTTTGCTTAATTTGGTTCAGAAGTACTCGGTAGTTTTCAAAATCATTTGTATTGTATTGTCTGCAAAGATCATCTCTATGGGACATCATTTTCTTGACTTCCGGAGTTAACCACGGCTTAGGTTTACGAGAAATCCTTATCTTTCTCCAGGGCGCATATTTGTTGTATAGTGCATGTATTAATAAGTTAAACTTGTTCACTTTTCATCAATATCGTCCAGTCTCTTTATGTCATTCCATGGAAGACTGTAAGCGTCATATTTCAGTTGGACCGGGTCTATGTCCTTTATATTTATGCATGTAACTTATTTAGGCCTGTACTTTGGAACACGAGTGAATAAGCTAAGTATATTAAGTCATGGGTGGATATAGCCGGCACTGGTATTTTACCATGAGTCGCTACTTTCTGTAGGTTGTTTGTTATGATGAGATCGATTAGTGTATGTGATGTGTAGCTTACTGTGCTTATGAAGTTAGTTGGCTCAAGCAGAAGTATCGTCTTGTCACAGGAGGAAAATAGATCTTCAAGTTTCATTGTTTTGTACGTCTTGGTTAGTAAGTCGGTGTTAAAATGTCCTAAAATAATGACATATTCGTAAGAAGCCAGTAAATTAAGCAGACTAGTTTCAAACTCGGAAATGTTCAATACAGTAGATGGGCGATAGACTAGACAATACCTATCAATACTTTCTGGTCACTTTTGTGACAGTAGACGTTTGTGTATACTTCGCGACAGCCCTGTTTTACTGTTCCTTTTCTTGTCCCGAAAAACTTCAAACCAAATTTATATGTTAATTAGTTTATTGTATCGTAATTAATTTACTGATTTATTTATAAGCTTCAAATTTGTAAAGTTCTCACCTTGAGTGTTCCAATCGCTCGCTACCTCAAGCTTCCATACTCCCGACATACAGGGCATCTACTGGTTTGATCTGCTGTCTGTTGAGCGTCAGTGACGACTGACGTCACCGTGACCTTCGTTCGGCCAATGGCAGGACTTTGTCTGGTCGGGCAATCTCCAGCTTCGAGATTGTTCTATGGTCACTATTTAAGACGCCACTTGCTGGCGTTCTCCATCACTTCTGATCACTTCTCACTTCTGATCATTTCTCACTTCGGATCACTTCAACCTGCTGGTCACCGCTGCTGCATCTCATGACACCATCGCTAGTCTCTACGCTACCTAGCAGTTACGTCATGAGACCTGCACCCTGACGTATTGCTCTAGATGGCAGGAATAATTGCCAGCTGTCGTACTCTGCAAGCCATACCTTAGATGGGGTACTTTGGTTCGTCTTTCGAAGCAGCCGCAGTCCTTTCGGCTGCCGACCAATTCTCAAACTGCTGCTGGATCATCACTTGGACACTATGAGTGTCATCCCTTCTCAAGAGAAGAAGATAGAGTTGACCTTTTTATCAACTGTGTACATATCTCTAGGCCATGTACGCCTCCTTCAGAAGAAACTGTGAAGACTTCTCAATCAACGCTTATGCTAGCTGGAACTTTTAAAGAGCTGGCTCTTCAACCCCTTGAGAAGGTAAGTTCAATTTTATGAAGAATTTAAATCTTACTATTTATCTTACAATCTTAATCAGTTTCTATGGTTCCTTTTGTAACGTGTTTTTCGAGGGGTTTTATGCAACTGGCATAAGTCAGTAGGAAGCCATTCTATATTTATTTACGCGGCAAATTGTTCAGCCAAGATAATTTTTCATGTTAATTTATTATTATTATTAATTTATTATAATTATTATTTAGATATTTTCGGAGCATTTTATAAAAATTATAAGCATACAGATAGGTTTTCTATGTCTTAGAAAACGCTATCAAGCAAATTATTACGAACGACGATATCATAGAAAATTATCTGATTACGGAATTTTACGGAGTTTTGTCAGTTAGGGTATTTGAGAGAGATGACTCACTGGGAATTCAAATGCAAGCTGATTCCTGTCGAGAAGCATGACGCAATCTTGGGTCGCAAGGTCTAGAAAAGACGAATTGTCGAAACGGAACTCTCGCGCGCCGAGTGTAATGAGGCAAAGGAGGAGAACTATCGGCGTGCTCAACCAATCAGTGTGGACCACGCAAGCTGAAGCCGGCTGTAGAGTGGGGAGCCGGCGTGTGGATATATCGTTCGACGCGCCGTGAGACGAGGACAATCTGTGAAATACTTGCGGAGGATGGTTATACGCGGGGGACGCTCCGATGTTCCGTGGAACGGACAATCTGTGTAGAACTTGCAGTGTACGGTCGCAAGTGCGTGTCGCTCCGATGTTCAGTGGAGTTAGCGACGAACTTTTGTAAAACGTAACCAGTGCGGTTTTACGAGAGTTTGGGTCCGATGTACGGACCATAGAATTATCTAATCTACCAGAATATCATCAAATTTCGACGGAGATGACGACGTCCAGGAGACTGTGGGAAGCAGACAGCATCATCAAGAACGAGGGAAATGCTTTGGCAATTTCCAGGGGTAAGCGCTAATGACGCAGAAATACGCAATCTCTCATTTTTCTTTGTTTTATATTTCATAATTCAGTAACTTCATAGCTTGGAAATAAGAGTAAAATCAATTTATCAGACTCCGTTTTCACGTAATTTTCTATCGGTAATATTAAAATCACAACGCTCCAATTTAAATTTTATAGTTATTATTATTATTATTAATTTTGCTATACTTGTTTTATATAATAAATTTATTTCTTTTACAATGCAATCTTTGCTTTCAGTAGGTAGCATTAGATATAGACCAATTCCTTCTCCTGATACAATTGTTTGTTGGGTTAATGATCAAATCATACCACGATCTGAGTGAATAGAGTCTTGAATGTGTTTTGCCAGAGCTAGACGTTGTTAAATACAAATTTAGATTTCAGCATTGCGTTGAAGTCTTGGCGCCCATTAAAACAACATAGCCTAGGCAGAGGTAAACAGTTACATTTCTCACCCAACAGTGTGGGCTAGCAAAAACGTTTCATTTCGCTACCAACATGGGGCACTAATTACCGTTTCATTTGTACGCTCAACGTGGAGCAAAGTAAATACCGTTTCACTTGTCATCCCAGCCTAAGTAAATAACGTTTCATTTGGCGCCCAACGTGGGGATGAAAACCTAATAACATTTGTGGAAGGAGAAGGGTATATATTTCTGTGCCTGTATTTTGGGGGTTATTTGTCTGTATCAGTGTATATCATTATGGGGGATGAGAAAGAAAGACAGATGAGGTTACGTAGTGGTCATCAACGGGAGAGTGATGATACGAGCAGTATGTCGAGTGATGGTAGTACCGGGGTAGCGAAGGTAAATCCCGATACTGAAACAGGGAGTGTAGGCGGCCAACCAGAATTAAAAACTTTACTTCTCGAGTTTATGTATCAGAACAAAGTTAGTAGTGATGCCTTAAATGCTAAATTAGAACAAAATAGTAGGGAAAATAAAGAAAGTACAGAAGCTTTAAATGCAAAGTTAGAACAGAATAACGCTAAACTAGAACAAAACAGTAGGGAAAATAAAGAGAGTAATAGGGAATTGAGCGATAGTTTAAACGCCAGATTAGAACAAAACAGTAAGGAAAATAGAGAGAGTACTGAAACTTTAAATGCTAAATTAGAACAAAACAGTAGGGAAAATAGAGAGAGTAATGAAACTTTAAATGCTAAATTAGAACAAAATAGTAGGGAAAATAAAGAAAGTACAGAAGCTTTAAATGCAAAGTTAGAACAGAATAACGCTAAACTAGAACAAAACAGTAGGGAAAATAAAGAGAGTAATAGGGAATTGAGCGATAGTTTAAACGCCAGATTAGAACAAAACAGTAAGGAAAATAGAGAGAGTACTGAAACTTTAAATGCTAAATTAGAACAAAACAGTAGGGAAAATAGAGAGAGTAATGAAACTTTAAATGCTAAATTAGAACAAAACAGTAGGGAAATGAGTGACAAATTCGAACTGATTAGAGGTGAGATCAGGGGGGTGATGGAAGAAAAGGCTAAAGAGATTATTGCAGATGTAGACAGAAAATTAGGAAAAGTACAGGAGGAGTTGGAAATTAGAATCAGTACACAGGCTGAAAATTTAAAAGAACTAGTGCAACTGGAAACACAGCAGGTCAAAAAGCAATTGGGGGGAGAAATTGACAAAATTCAGGTAGCTACTAAAGAGGTTAAGGAACAGCTGGGGGGTAGAATTGAGAAAGTTCACTCACAAATAGTTGCAGAAGTAAATGATCTAAGAGAGAGTAATAGGGAGAGCATTAGCAAGATTGAGGAGAAACAAGCAAAGCTATATGATAAAGTAGAAGAATCAGAAGGAAACATTAAATTAACAGTAAACAGTATTGAGAGGAAGGCTGAGGAGAAAATCGCAGAATTAGAATTAAAATTAAAAGCTAGGATCAGGCAAGAAAATAGTCAGAATAGGCCAGTTTTTGTGAATAGCACACACAGGGAGGTAGAACTGGGTAAGTTCAGCAATCGACAGGGGTGCCCAATGGAGTTCATGAACACTATAGAAAATAAATTCGGGGAAAGGTTGGAAAATGGTAGTATTGAGTGGTGCCAGGTAGTTGAAATTTTAGAACAAGTGTTTGTGGGGGAAACGAGGAATTGGTTTGCTGTCTACAGAGACAAGTTTACTGATATTAATGATTTTAAAATGAAATTCTGTGAAAAGTTCTGGAATGAGGTTATTCAGTCGCAGCATCGTGAGGGAGTAGTGTGTGGTAAATATAACCCTAAAGGAAGCTCCACCATGACTGAATACTTTTTAGGGCAGGTATTAGTGTGTAAATATCTGGATGGCTTGAAGAAGGAAAGTGATGTGGTGAGGTTGCTACTTAGGCACTTTCCCTATAGGATCAAGGAGGCTGCTTGTATCCAGAATGTAAAGACTATATCACAAGTAGAAAATCTGTTAAGCACATTTGATGCACTAGGGAGAGGGGGTTATGAGGACAATTTCAATCGGAACCAGGGTAATAATAATAATAGACCTAATGAAGCCAGGCATCAGGAAGTTCAAGGGAACGGTGGCGAAGGGGCCAACGCTCAAAATAGAAATAATAATAATCAGCTAAATCAGAACAGAGGAAATGGCTATGGGAATCAGTATCAAGGGAGGAACAATGATTTCAGGGGAAATCAAGGGAGGAACAATGATTACAGGGGAAATCAAGGGAGAAACAATGATTTCAGGGGAAATCAAGGGAGAAATTATAATGACAATAATTACAACCAGAATAGGGGTCAAGGAAGAGGACAGCCTAGTGGTAGTAATATACAGCCAAACAATAACAACACAGCCCAGAACATCCAGACCAGTTCAGTAGTTAGTAGTACTACGGCCAGCTGTAGCGGTTCTTTAAACGCGAACCAGGCTGCGAAGTAAGGTCAGAATCTCAGTCTGTAGCATGCCCTGTCCATACAATTATACAGGAACCCTATGACCTAAATGTAAGAAATGAATTATTACATGAACTAAATGATGAAGGTATTATTCAGGAAGTGGTTAGTAAGAGCCCCATAGTAAAATTTAACGTGTCCGAGGCGTACACAGATGTTTTAATTGATAGTGGTTGTATGAAGAGTTGCATAAGTAGTGCATTTTATGATAAAATGAAAGGAACTGGAGTAAATTTTGAGGAGATGCCAATTAAAAGCACTTTTGTTATCACAGCTGTTGGGAAGAGGTCTAAAGTAATTTCTAAGCAAGTTTTAGTAGACATTAAAATTAATAATCATGTAGAGAAGCAGATTTGTCTTGTAATTCCAAATTTAGTATTCAGTGTTATCTTGGGTTCAGAGTGGCTAAGTAGAGTGTCTGGTAACTTATGTTATGATGTAGGGAGTTTGAAATTTAAATGGGGAGATTCTGAAGTAGAAGTAGCGTTCAATGACCATATTCAGAGGAGTAGTATTGTAGGTGTGATTTGTACTTTAAATGAGATATCGCCAGCCGTAGAGCGGGGTTCTCCATGTTTTGTGGGCAGTGTGATTACGAACGGAAGTCTAGAGGACTCGTTACGTGAGGCTGCATTTCAGGGAAATATAGAGGATGAACAGTGTGTTCGGCTCTATGATGTGTTATGGTGTAATAGGAGAGTTTTTGAGGATCGCATTGGTATGGCCAATTGCTATACACATTCATTGAACGTTATTGATAGGTCAGTATTCACAGGACATAGATATCCTGTACCTTTCGCTTATCAGAGTGCAGTTGAGGCACAAATTAACCAGATGCTTGAAGATGGGATTATTGAGCACTCGAACAGTCCATATGTTAATTCTTTGATAACGGTACCCAAGACCGACGGCACTGTTCGTATTTGTTTAGACGCTCGTTTGGTTAACAGTAGAATTAGTTCAGATCAGCTGAAATCTATGTCAATAGAAGAATTAATGCAAACATTTGAGGGGAAGAAGTATTTCACTTGTGTAGATTTGAGTTCCAGTTTTTGGCAAGTGCCACTTATGTACGAAGATAGACCATTTACAGCTTTTAGTCTTAAATATAACCTTTATCAATTTTGTAGAACACCTTATGGGTTAAAGAGTAGTTCAGCAGCTTTAATTAGGGCTTTAAACATCGCATTAGGGGATGACACAGGAGAGTTTGTAACCATTTACATAGATGATATGGTAATTAGTTCACGCAGTTTTGAGGAGCATCTATGTCATTTAGATATAGTTTTTCAGAAGTTAGATCAGGCAGGGTTCACTTTGAAGCTGTCTAAGTCATCATTCTGTCAGTCAGAAGTGACATTTTTAGGTCATAGTGTGTCGAGTAGAGGTGTTACACCAGAAGAAAGTAGGGTTAATAAGATACTTAACGCAGAGGTGCCACAGAATGTTAAACAGTTAAAAACTTACCTGGGAATTTGCAACTTTTTCAGGAGGTTCGTTCTTAAATACTCAGGGTTGGTAGAACCATTCAGGGAATTGCTTAAAAGTGGGACTCGGTGGAGATGGGAGTCCAAGCATGATCAGGCTTTTAGAGCGCTAAAGGAAGGTTTTGAGAAAGCTGTAGTGCTGAAATATCCTTTAAAAGATAAGGAATATGTGGTTATGACAGATGCTTCACATATAGGCATTGCTGGAGTATTATGTCAGAGAGATGATGAGGGTAATCTGTGCATTGTATCTTTAGCCTCGCGAGGACTGACTGCAGCAGAGAAAAGATACACGATTACTGAGTTAGAGCTTTTAGGTATTGTTTTCAGTTTAGGGAAATTTAGAATGTATTTAGTAGGGGGGAAATTTGAGATCCACACAGATCACCATGCATTACTGTATATGAGAACTTGTAAACTCAGTTCTAACAGAGTTAGTAGGTGGATTCTTGCTCTGCAGGAATACGAATTCACAGTAAAATATATTAAAGGTAAAGATAACATTCTTGCAGACATGCTATCGAGGGACACTAATTTATGTAGGGATTATCCTGTGGTTAAAGCAGAGGACGGTATTTTAATATGTGCATGTGTGGACAGTAGCAACAGGGCATCGTTACAGACACTGAGAAATATGCTAGTGGAGCAACGTGATGACGTTAAGCTAAAGGAGCCACTGGCTAGGTTGGAAATAGGTGAAGAAGAGTATGTGAAAGTAGGACGGTTCACGTACAAGATGCAGGATGGGCTTCTTGCAAGGAAATGTAGGAATAATCGGTGGGCAATATGTGTTCCTGCCACTTTGCGGGAGGAGCTAATTTGGTTCATTCATAGGGAATTAGGACACTTTGGTGCTGCCAAGGTCTTCTATGAAATTGGTCGTGACTTCATTTGGAGTAAAATGGGAAGGGACGTTAGGAGGATTTTAGCTAAGTGTGACACCTGTCAAAGGAGTAAATATCCAGTTAAATATTTAGTGGGGGAGAGATCTGCAGTTCTCACCAGTAGTCCCGGCGAACTACTGTGTGTGGATTTATTTGGCCCGATCGTTAAAGGACAGTACGGCTACGAGTATATTTTTATAGTTATTGACGCTTTTAGTAAGTATGTCAAGCTATATCCGCTAAGGAAAGCCACGGGACTAGCGTGTAGCCGTCTGATCATTAATAAGTATGTACCTGAGTTTGGCATTCCTCTCAGGATACTATCTGACAGTGGACCACAGTTTACTGCAAAGAAATGGAGAACCAGTATGCAGGAAGCTGGTATAACACACGTTTATTCCTCTGTAAGGTACCCTCAGGGTAATTCTGCAGAGCGTCCATTAAGGGAAGTGGCTCGTCTTTTTCGGACTCTAGTGCATGACAAGCATGCGGCCTGGGTTGGACATCTTCCCAAGGTCGAGACTTGGCTGAATTCTGTCCAGCATGAGAGCACGAAATTGACGCCATACGAAGTTCACTTCGGAAAAAGACCACAAAATGAACTAGCGAGGATGTTGGGATTAAATGAGGGTAAGCAACCGGGGATGGATTACATTGTCCAGTTGGCGAAACATAATTTATCTAAGTCAGCACAAAAGAGAATTCGCCAACAAAAAGAAACTAAATTTGACCTATTCGAGCCGGGAGACAGAGTCTTACTTAGAGTGCCGAAACAGTCAAATAAGCTAGAGAAAGTCATGTCCAAGTTCTTTTATCTCTACGAGGGCCCATTTATAGTTTCCAAACGTATTGGGAAAACAGCATATGTGCTGGAGAATAGTGAGGGAAACAGATTATACGGGACGTATAATATACATAGCCTACGAAAATATGTGTCATAAAGTGAGTGTGTTTAGCTGGCGAGCCAGCCTATTAAATGAGTAAGTGTGGTATTTGGTGCGTGGGAGGAGATGGTCTTCCAGGCAGGCGTATCAGAAGTCACACAGGGGGGTAGTATGTAAGTAAATGAGAGTTTTTAAGGTACAGGGAAATATGACGGGATTGTCGGATGCTGTTGAGCACTAAATTGTCTCGATGCACCAAGGCCATTTTGGCAGCGCTGATGGGTTCCCATTTATCTCCAAGAGATGGGGGAGCGCTTGAATAGGGCTTGTTAGCTTAAGGCGTCCACGAGATAAAAGATGGGCCATCAGAATGCGAGACAGTCCTTCATGAAACTCATACATATCAGCACACGTGATTTCTGTTTACGGCCTCGCCATGTAAGATTTGTAAGTGTGTAATTTAAGATAATTTGTACAATGGTATTATTTGTGTGAGGAGAAATGGTCTGTGTTGAGAACTAGTGTTAAGTAGAATATGGTTAACGGGAACTTAACAAGACAGGGCGATTACGGCACAGAAATATTTGGTGTTATATGTAATGCGCATTTACTGTATTTTTTTCAGAAGTCAATATTAATTTAATCTACTTTAAAGAGAGATTAAGTATTATGGTCACGAGGCGCTGCCACAATAGTGTGATCGTGTGCTCAGTGATAAGTGGAATTAAATGTCACCATAAGGAGGGGACCTCCAGTGAAATTAGGAAGTTCTATGGTGATATAAATATATCAGAACACCTTCAATGCGTGTGATATGACATCATAAATACATAGTGCTCACACATTAATTATGTCTATTTCTCCAACATAGAGAAATTTGAGAGGCGGAAATATCCGTGGAACACTATTCCATATGTAAAACATTGGACTGGTTGCAAAGTGCAATCCATAGTGACAACAAACTTTGACGCAAAGTGCGTGAAGAAAAAATATGAGTGTATATATCTGTAATTTAGGGTGATTTCATTTATGTAATATGTATTTTGGATGGGGTTTATTAACGTGTCTGGGATAATCGGATAATGGACCGTCGTCACGGTAAATCATCCGATGATCCGAGGCGAATATGTAACGTGTTTTTCGAGGGGTTTTATGCAACTGGCATAAGTCAGTAGGAAGCCATTCTATATTTATTTACGCGGCAAATTGTTCAGCCAAGATAATTTTTCATGTTAATTTATTATTATTATTAATTTATTATAATTATTATTTAGATATTTTCGGAGCATTTTATAAAAATTATAAGCATACAGATAGGTTTTCTATGTCTTAGAAAACGCTATCAAGCAAATTATTACGAACGACGATATCATAGAAAATTATCTGATTACGGAATTTTACGGAGTTTTGTCAGTTAGGGTATTTGAGAGAGATGACTCACTGGGAATTCAAATGCAAGCTGATTCCTGTCGAGAAGCATGACGCAATCTTGGGTCGCAAGGTCTAGAAAAGACGAATTGTCGAAACGGAACTCTCGCGCGCCGAGTGTAATGAGGCAAAGGAGGGGAACTATCGGCGTGCTCAACCAATCAGTGTGGACCACGCAAGCTGAAGCCGGCTGTAGAGTGGGGAGCCGGCGTGTGGATATATCGTTCGACGCGCCGTGAGACGAGGACAATCTGTGAAATACTTGCGGAGGATGGTTATACGCGGGGGACGCTCCGATGTTCCGTGGAACGGACAATCTGTGTAGAACTTGCAGTGTACGGTCGCAAGTGCGTGTCGCTCCGATGTTCAGTGGAGTTAGCGACGAACTTTTGTAAAACGTAACCAGTGCGGTTTTACGAGAGTTTGGGTCCGATGTACGGACCATAGAATTATCTAATCTACCAGAATATCATCAAATTTCGACGGAGATGACGACGTCCAGGAGACTGTGGGAAGCAGACAGCATCATCAAGAACGAGGGAAATGCTTTGGCAATTTCCAGGGGTAAGCGCTAATGACGCAGAAATACGCAATCTCTCATTTTTCTTTGTTTTATATTTCATAATTCAGTAACTTCATAGCTTGGAAATAAGAGTAAAATCAATTTATCAGACTCCGTTTTCACGTAATTTTCTATCGGTAATATTAAAATCACAACGCTCCAATTTAAATTTTATAGTTATTATTATTATTAATTTTGCTATACTTGTTTTATATAATAAATTCATTTCTTTTACAATGCAATCTTTGCTTTCAGTAGGTAGCATTAGATATAGACCAATTCCTTCTCCTGATACAATTGTTTGTTGGGTTAATGATCAAATCATACCACGATCTGAGTGAATAGAGTCTTGAATGTGTTTTGCCAGAGCTAGACGTTGTTAAATACAAATTTAGATTTCAGCATTGCGTTGAAGTCTTGGCGCCCATTAAAACAACATAGCCTAGGCAGAGGTAAACAGTTACATTTCTCACCCAACAGTGTGGGCTAGCAAAAACGTTTCATTTCGCTACCAACATGGGGCACTAATTACCGTTTCATTTGTACGCTCAACGTGGAGCAAAGTAAATACCGTTTCACTTGTCATCCCAGCCTAAGTAAATAACGTTTCACTTTTATAAGGTGTTCTTTTTATGTTAAGCTTAACTTTTCTCAAATCAAGCAAGCTTGTTTCATTGGCATTTCCTTAATCAGGGTTTCTGTCATGAGGCCCTCACACTTTGTTCCATTTACAATTATTCATTTCTGTGATAAGCACTTAAGTGCAATTTGTTAATTGGTTATAAATTTATTATTAGAAATAAACATTGTTAATGTATTGTTACCTACATTGGTTTTCTGGTGATGTATTTCATGGCCACTACCCCGCACCGCTTCAGTCTAATTTTCTTGACCACAGTAGTTATTTTGTCCAGGCTTTCGCCTGATGCGTTCTCCCGTTATGGGGAAAGATTAGGGCAGATCTTCTCTCCACTTTCTGCTCACTCAATGTTACTTCAAAAAACATGAACTCTGTCCTCAGTAACTCGACGGACGATGATGAACATATAACCTTGCTTTTCAGATAATCTCTGCAATAAAGAGCAACACCACCTCCCATCCTATCGGTTTGATCATGGCGATGGGGATTATATCTTTCAAGCTTAACCGCATAATTTGGAAGTGATTCAGACAACCAACTCTCAGTTATTCCTATTGCATGAACATTGTTTTGCACATTGTTCTGGCTCTAAACTTGAGAACTAAACATGAAAGAGAGAAAAACGGTGTGGGTACCCGGAGTGTAAGGGTTGTTTGAGCAACTGTACAGTTTTGAAAAATAAAAGTACTGCACTCTTGAACAGGGTTCAAAGTTCCACTTTTGATCACAGTGCTGCTACACAATGCATGTGCTTGTAGATACACATTTTAAGCAGTTTCTGAGCCATGCTGTTTAAGAAGGACTCATTCGGACATCATTCTCGTGGAACAGCGGTAAAGTGCTCTTTGAATTATTTGAAGGCAGCGATTTCAAGCCTTTTCCAAGTTAAAAATTGTATTTTGTTGTTCTTTAGTGATGTTGAATAATACAAATGTTAGTCCTAGAATAATTCAGCTGTATAATACTAGTGTTAGCTTTTTCCTCTTATTCTATCATGTCATCATCATCATCATCTTGCACAGTTTCCTGCCACTGGCCGGGTGTGTTTGGAACACAAGCCTCTCCAACGTCTTCTGTCTTCCCACCATCTCTCACCCTCCACCCTTGTCCAGTCTTCTCCTCTCTTCCTCACGCTTTCTTCCACCCCCTTCAGCCACCTGTCTCTCGGTCTCTTTCCTTCCCACTTCGTCTCTTGTACTCTCCTGGGTATCCTCTTCTCCTCCATTCGTTTTACATGTCCATACCATCTAAGTCTATATTTCTCTATACCATCTTGTAATGGTTCCTCCTTCATTAATTCTCTGGTCCTCTCATTTCTTATTCTGTCCATCTTTGTAGCTCCAATACTGCTTCTCAAGAACCTCATCTCACTGGCCTGTATTTTGCTCTTCTCCCTTCCTTTCATAACCCAGGTCTCCGAGGCATACGTCAGGATAGGGGCATAGTACATCCGATATATGATCTCTTTGCTGTTCTGAGGGACATCCTTGCTCCATAACATGCTTCTCACACTCCTCCGAAATGCTTCTGCCTGCCTCCCCCGCTCATTTATTTCTCTATCGTTTCTTCCATTCTCTTGTATCAGGCTTCCCAGATACTTGAAACTCTCCACTTTCATCAGCTGTTTCCCACCAAATGTTATTCCCGTTGTGGTTCTTTCCTTCTTCCTTGTTGTGATCACCATCTCACTCTTATTTATGCTAAATTTCATCCCATATCCTTGTATTATTCCTTCCCACACGTCCAACTGTTCCTGTACCTCCTCCTCCTTGTTTCCCCAAATCATCAAATCATCTGCAAACACCATTGCTTTCATCTTTCCTTCCCCAATTACTTGTGCCACTCGGGTCATTATGTCATCCATCACCACAATGAAAAGTAATGGTGACAGTGCACTTCCTTGTTTCAGGCCGTTTCTCTGTTCCAACCAGTCTGATCTCTCTCCTCCCACTTTCACACAGCTCACGCTTCCCTTGTACATCTCCTTTATCCTATTTATAGTCCATCTCTCTACTCCTCTATCCTCCAGGGACTTCCATACTTTGTTTCTGTATACACTGTCATATGCTTTCTCAATGTCCAGGAAGCCCATCAGTAGATCTGTTCCATACTCATAGTGCTGTTCTTGTAACTGCCTTACAGCAAAAATCAAATCCACTGTGGACTTTCCTGCTCTGAAGCCATGTTGTTCTTCCCTCATCCCTCCTTCTATCCTTGTCCTAATTCTCTTTTCCAAAACTTTCTCGATGATCTTTGCACAATGACTCATCAGTGTTATTCCCCGATAGTTTCTGCAATCTGTTCTACTACCTTTCTTGAAGATCGGGACAATTATTCCTTTTTTCCAGTCCTCTGGGGTCATCCTTTCCTTCCATGCTGTCCTCATCACTCGGTACAACCACTGTATCCCCACCTCTCCTGCTGCTCTCACCATCTCCACACTCAACTCATCCACACCCGGTGCCTTCCCTCTTTTCATCTTGTTCACTGCATCTTTCCATGTTAAGTCCTTTTCTGTTTGCAGTTCATCTTCCTCTTCCCCGATTTCTTCCTCCTCACCATCTTTTCCATTTGGGTTCAGAAGTTCTTCAAAATATTCTTTCCACATTTTTTTCAGTTCTTCCCTATTTTCTATCTCTTGTCCCCTTTTGTTCACCATTCTAACATAATCCGTATGATCCTTCCGCCTCTTATTTTTTACCATCCCATATAGGACCTTTTTTGTACCTTCACTATCCTCCTTCATCATCTTTGTCCACTCTTCCATCCACTTTCTTCTCTCCTCAGCCACTATTCTCTTCTATCATGTAAGGAATAAAATGAAAGGGAACAACGAAGATTTGTATCTCAGATGTTGACATTGATGCTAATGTTCTACCCAAGATTTACTACATACTGCATTCATAGAATCACTATAACGAAACTTGCATTTAGATTATTTTCTGTTTATTTAATAATGCTGCACAAATAGGGCTCTTTTCTGACAATAATATTTGTGGTAGTATCAACTGCAGCAGCAGTAGTATTTTTAACTTGTATCGAAATCTGAGATTCAGGAATTATTTTTTGGATCCAGATACTTTCATTACAGGTCTCGAGAAAATAAATGATTGCTCTGTGAATGAGATTATGAACTATACATTTTTTAAATCTGTGGAATTTATGTTTCCGAATAATATTACTTCAAATGTATTCAGTTTATTAATTTTTAATGCTAAAAAGGATATTTGTATCCTTGTGAATACTTTGCCATTATTTTAAAGGCAGAGGCTATATTTCTTTCTGCCTGTGACTTTGATATGTCTCCACAAAATGGTGGACAGAAAAAATTGTAATATTGGTTGTGATTCAACTTTGTTTTTCGGCATCCGATACAGCTTTGAACTGTAGTATGTATATTCAGCATCTGTTTTCATTCACTAGCACCATATTGCTACTAACTTCGGACTGTATTATCTATAGTATATACTAATACTATGTATTCTATTTTCTTTTACAGGGTCATACACTGACTCCCCTGGGATAGAAATTATCCGAAGACATATAGCAGCATATATTTCTGAGAGGGATTGTGCTCCAAGTAATTATGAAGACATCATACTCTCAGCAGGAGCATCAGAGGGAATAAAGGCAAGGTCCTACCTCATCAGACTATAATTCAACTTATGAACATAAACAATTGTAATATAATATTGAATATGATACTTCTTTTAAATCATTTCGCCAGCCCATGTCTATGGCTCAGACAATTTCACTCTTGTCATTCACAATGGCCACCTAGTTTCAAATTTCAGTCCATGTATGTGATTCTCAGAACAGATCTGAATTTCAAGCATACAAGGTGTCCCATTTACCTTATCCACCCAGAATAACTTCATAAAGGCCCCCCAAGTGAAGTAATTTAAATGAAGGTTTAATTACACGAGAGAAATAAAACTGCAGGAATATCGTTCCTGTGAACTTACCCCCTAATAGTTCATGGGTAACAACATATTTCAGAATGGAATTCTTGTATGCTTGATTAAAATAACAACCAATCAATACGGACCCAATATGACATTATCTTTTCATAGGATCTTTGTTTTCATGGTACAGTAACTCATTTAGGCTTCCTTCACGAAATGTGTAACAATCCCATAGGTTTTCACTTTGGTCCATTTTTTGTTCCCTATACATGACAGCAGAATTCCCTTCGCAAAATGAAAGACGTCATTGCACATTTAGACAAGAAATTAAGAAGCATCTAATGGAACAGGACAAAGATTTCCAACCATAACGTCACATACTCAAATTTTGAATGAGTCAAATGGACTAGCAGTGCTTTTAATATGTGTACAGTTTTAATGGAACGTTTTAATATGTGTTTATGAATGTCTTAGTGTGCATGCATTTTTTGATATTGTTCAGTGTTTTTAATGTGTTGCCATTCATGTGATATGTCGTGGCTGATGAAGGACCGATTTTTGTAAGGTTCAAAACATGTATCGTACTTAGCGTTTTAACAACGCAAACACAATTTGTATTGATTTGGCAGAAGCTGCAAAACAGATAAATAATCCATAATGGTGTTCGTTATGTCCGTATTGACACAGAACTAATATACCAAGTTTGAGAAAGACTCCGTCAATCGATACTTTTTAAAGTCTTCCTCAAACTTGGTATATTAGACAGTGGTCGTGCTCAGTAACATTCCAGGGAAGTGAAGCTTGTACGGACCCATCGCTTCCGCGAGTTGTCCTTGGAATGACAAGATTCAATAAGCCGTCATACGAAAAGCTGCTAATCTCGGTGAAAACGGGTCCAACTGCTATTGGTAAAAGCTTACGCAATAGACACCCTGCGCCAGTCTTAACTTCCGTGTGAACAGAGACCCATGCGTGATGTGACGCACATGGTGATCACAATGAGAAAATAAAAGAATTATACGGCAATCTTTATGAAATACACGGTATTACAAATTAAGCAAATGATAATAAAGTGCCCAAGCGTGCAGCAAATAATGATACAGTATATTAAAAATGAGATTTTGGTGTTTCCTCTCTGAACTTTAATATTCTTCGCATAATAGTCGCACCCTGCTTTTCTTCCGTGAATTTTGGCATAAAAATATGCAACGATTATGCGAGGAAATACGGTAATATTTATATTATTGGGTGTATAAAACAATTGTTAATGATCATTTCGTTTAAAGTTGCTGTTGTTGTTTGTATTTACATTCCTATTAACTGTGAGGTGGTTCCCTATAATAGTTTACTTTGAATTGTTTCAAGTTTGAATGTAGAATTGTATGTTTTTATTGCAGAACATCCTGAAGTTGCTTATTGCTGACATTAATAACAAGAGGCCTGGTGTGATGGTCCCGATTCCTCAAAATCCTCTCTACTCTGCAACTTTGGCAGAGTTCAATATGACTCAGGTTAGGCATGCCATATTCATTCCTTAAAAGTATGTAGGTAAAATAATTAATCCTGTAATGGTATTGTCTTGACTGGCTCTTCAGTAGCTTCCTCTGATAACAATGCAGTCATCTCAATTCCCTTATTCACTCGGTAAGTAATGCTGTTGTTAGTTTTCATGTGTTGGGATGCCAGTGGCGTCCCACATTGCCATCAGTGCACTTATACACATGTTCATTTCTTGAAATAGAGCTGGAGTAAAATGTAATGCAGTAAGACATAGAAACACACATATATTGCAACTATTGCCATGTAGTAAAGAAAAGAATTATTATGAAAATGAAGAAAACTGCCGCTTGGCCACAGCCAAATTGACAACAGTTCAGATAACCCCAAGCGGCAAGAAGAATACTAAATATAGTACAGTGAGACCATGTGGTGATTTAAATCCAACAAGTCGATCCTTTTTGAACTTTGAATGCATAAAACAATGTAAAGCTTGTACATCAGTAAGTGAGCTGGTAATGTAAAGTTTTGAAGCCATTGTTTCAATTTTGCCTATACAATCTGACCTTTGTAACTCTCAACATAAATTTGCCCAAAGACTGGGCGCAGTACAATGCATATAATATATGAACATTAAGTAAATAATACTCCTGGAAAAATTGTACATCACTGTTATAATGGGTAAATTTTGAGGATTATGCATTTCGACCTAAAAGTGGTCATCATCAGATCCTTATCACTGAGTTGAGGTTTAAATTTATATACAATCTTAAATTACTATATAATTGTTGTAGCACATACAATTGGTGTTTATATTTTGATTTACAGTTTGAATCTTATGTCAGTTAATTTGTACAGGTTCATGAATTACGTGCAAAATATTCATACGTCAATAGCACCACTGCGTGGTAGAATTGGTGACGAGCTGTTTCGTCAATAGTACTCTAATGGTTAGTGGTGGTGATTGCTGCTTTGAGAGGCAGGTTATCAAGACCAAGTAACAAAGTATACTTACTTATTTTAGTTGGTGGTGGTATTGATTCTTTTATGGGCTTTGAGACATCAAGGTCATGTAGCCCCGTGTACTTGGGTGTGTGTAGAAGTTGTCAGAAATCCTGTGTCTCTGTGATGTCTGTACTAGTATGTGTATTGCCTATTGGTAATCGAGGTAGGAAGCGGCTGTAGCCTTGCGTTAGGTACCATCCCGGCATTTGCCTGGAATGGAGCTGGGGAAACTACCGGTTTGCTGAGGTAGGAATTGAACCCGCCTCTTCTCAGTTTTGCCTCGTGAGGTTGTGTGTACCCCGTTCCAGCCATCTGACCAGAATTAAATTTCTTGGCAGTGCCGGGAATCGGTCTTGGATCTTTGTGGTGGCAGCCAAGAATGCTAGCCATTATGCAACGAGGTATATCACGTGTTTTAGTTAAGTCATACAAAGCGAGTAGTAGCAAATAGCTTATATTAGTTTATTGTCCAGTCCCAAATGCTGCAAAATATTTTTTTTTACTCCCAACAACACAACTGAACACATTAGGTCTGAATCCATGACTGCAATGGAGAGTTGCAGGTTAGGAGATCTCGGAATCAAATCCCGGCTTTGTTAATGGGTATCCTAAGTATAGCTTATCTCCGGTTTCTTCCACATTCGATCCACACAAATGCCGGGGTGGTACCTTGTTACAAGTTTTGGAGCAGCTCCCAAAATTCTAAACCTAAATTTTCAATACATTTGATGTAAGAAGAACCGTGTTAGCTTATCTATTATTTCAGTGTTTGCTACTTGATCAATTTTATTTCTTCCAGGGAACAAAACAGTTGAATTTTACTCCGCTTTGTCAACGCAATATATATGTGGATATAGGGTCTTATGTTTCTGGGAAAGTCTTAATTAGATATATGGCAATTATTGATGTTGATAGGACTAGATTAGCCTGTAGCTGAGGAGGAGAATGGGGTTGGATGATGTCTTGAAAATATTGCTGTTACAATTTTTTGAATGTGCTTCACAGAAATTGAAAAGTTATTACACACCTTGTGTTGCAATTGCGTTTGTATGAACTCCACTGGGTGGAGTGAAACTCGATTGTTTTGTTCTACAAATAAAATTGCTGAATTTTAAATTTAGGACTTCTCGCACTACTACAACCACCACAATAATATGGGTTATTAACAAATTTTCATAAACACTAAAGTACAAGGGGCTAATAACTAAATGCCCAAGACCCTAAATGATGGAATAATACGTTTAAAAAAAATGTATTTGACTTGTAAAATGTTTGCAGTACCCTCTGCAATAGGGCCAATGTGTCATTGCTATCAACTAGTTTAAAAGAATATAACAAGATTTCTACTGAAAATCATAAATATGCATACTACTGGAATAGTGCTTTTTGTGCACTTAGGGCTGTTTTCACCAACTCTAGTTAGTTATTGTTGTTTTAAGGGGCGGAACCACGAGGTCATCTGCCCCCAAATTCACCAACTCTTTATTAACAATTAGTTAGTAAATTACTATTTAACTGAAATACGAGAGTTAATGCTTTTTTCGAGGGCATTTGGGTTCATGATTACTTAAATTTGCTTGTCGGCTCTCGTGCATGCACAGAATCTCTTTCGCCCTGGAGAAATATGCCGGACAGAACAAGATACCGGTACGTGTAGGACTGGTTGTTGTTTGCGATGTTTCCTTTAGATTTTCTGGATCATAATTATAAAGGAAAGGGAAATACGGAAGACTTTATTCATGGCACAAACTTAAAATGATATGAACAGAGCATTTAGGAAAACTGGCAGCTGTGTGTATAAACTGTTTAACCCCGTGGCACTACAGCCCTTGAAGGGCCTAGGCCTACCAAGCGACCGCTGCCCTGCCAATTGGCCTGCAGATATTGGGGTGACGCGTGGTCAGTGCGTCGGGTCCCCTCGGCCGTTAATCTTGGTTTTCGTGACCGGGGCCACTGTCAGACAGCTACTCAATTGTCCTCACGAGTCTGAGTGCACCCCGTTCCAACCCTCACGTCAGTTTTAAAATGCCTGACGGAGCTGGCGATCGAACCCAGGGCCTCCGGGTGAGAGGCAGGCGCGCTACCCCAACACCACAGGGCCGGCGTATAAACTGTTCACTTACCTAAATAGTACGCTCTCTGTCTGTTATCTTTGTAGTGTAAGAGGTAGCATTGCAGGTATGGAATTCGTTATGCTGAGCTGGAAGGAGATCAAATCCCACCTCGGATATGTTTTTTTTAAATTTCCGTATTCATCTTTCTCGGTGTTAGTAACGTGTATGATCTCATAATTTCATTGTCATCAACATATTTCATTATGTTTATTATATTGATGAAGGTTTGGGTGAAAGTCTGAAACAAACCAATTTTGTGATGATTAAATTACTATCAAGTACCTGTAATCTTATTACTTATCTGATAGCGCACCTCAAATGTCTTATTATAGTTTTACTTACCTCATAATGCAGCATACTTTTTTATCGATACCTTCTAGATTTCTGAAACATTAGCTTACATTACACTGCAACACGCACTTCATTTTTACCAATACCAAGAAAGATAAATACTGAAATAAAAAGAGGAGCCTATCCGAGGTGGGATTCGAACTCATTCCAGCTCTCCATAATGAGTTCCGTGCCTGCTACGCTGCCACTTATGCTTCAAAGAGCTACAACTTTCACTACGAAGACAAGCAAGGCCACATGCACTAATTAGGTAACTCATTATGGGCAGGTCTATGCACTTTTGAAATTTAGTCTTTAAAGAAGGCTATGGATATGCCAAACCAACACTTAAATTCCTTTTCGCGCTTTAATGGCTGGAAGAAATCTGGCTCGTGTTTGTGACATTTCCCAACTCATAATTTAATTGCATTTACCTTTGATTCGTAGCAAAATAAAGGAAATATGTTGGGCAAAACAACTTAACTTCATTGTCGTCCTCAAATATCGGTCAAAACATCTGCTGCTGTGCCATTACTGTGTGCCTGAACACTTGCTTCCCTCAGCCTTAACTGATCTTAAGGAGTTGAGTGGCCAAGAATGACCAGTTAGCTTAACGATGCATTTGTCCAAAGTTAATGAGAAATTTGCTCTGTTGAAATGCACATGCTGAATTAACATTGATTTAACTGCGGATTAAGTGTTAATTTAAGTTGGTGAAAATAGCTCTTATCCCCTTCTGTAAATAGCTCATATTAATATAAGTTAAATAAATTAATGAATATATAAATGATTTCTTCATATGTTTCACTGAATCATACTGTTCATCTGTACAGATTGGATATTATCTGGATGAAGAACATGGCTGGGGTCTAGATATGAAGGAGCTGAAACGAGCCGTAGATGAAGCACGAAAAGTGTGCCATCCCCGAGCAATTGTTGTAATCAACCCTGGGAACCCTACTGGTTTGTACAATCTTAATATATGTGAATGTTACCGGCCGTGGTGGCCGAGAGCGCTAACGTACTACCTCGTGCCTCACTGGCATCAGGAGAGAGTGGGTTCCAATCCCGCCTTGGCCGTCCTGAAAATAGTTTTCGTGTTTTCCCATTTTCACCACCAGGTAAATGCCGGGACGGTTCCTATCAATAGGTGCACGACCGATTTCCTTCCAATATCCCTTCCCTGACCCGTCTTGAAAAAAAAAGTACATAGCCATTGGCTGCATTAATAAAATTATTAATGTGGGAGCCGGATGAGGATCAAGACGGCAGAGTATGGGATCTAGGGGGAGCAGGAGTAAGCTCAGCGCCATTGTCTGAGAATAAAAAGAAGAGAAGCAATATTCCGAGTTCCGATGAGCCGCGAAACACATTCCCTTAATTCTATATATTGTATTCTAATAAGTTTCTTTGTTTAAATAAATAATTCAGTCCTATATTCGATGCTTGTGTGTGTCATGATCTGGAAACCGTTTCCCACATTAATATATCTGAATGTTACTTTTAATGATTAGTGTGTACTAGTATTCCAAAGCACTTGGATCTTTTCATTGATGGCTGATGGCTGCTGTGCATGGTCTAGGGATGTGTTATAATTCTCTCATCCAGACAGTTCAGGTTTGATCCTCTGCTCTGCCATAGAATATCTAAATTCCCCTTGCCCTCGGTCTCCCACTTTCAACATTTTCTCTTCATATTTGTTTGCAGTGCTTCCTAAGAACAGGCAGATTTTTCTTGTTTACTTGGAAAGAAATGTGATTATGAAAGTCCATATTCATGTAAATTTTTTTGAGCACTGGATGTGCTAATAAACGATTAAAGATAAACATTCGAAGTTATTCTGGTGGTTTTTTTTTTAGCGTATGGCTTTTAGTGCCGGGAGTGTCCGAGGACATGTTCGGATCATCAGAATTTGTAGCTGCTTCTATGTGGACACCCATGGGGTGAGCTACATGTACCGTCGCGTGTGGAGTGTTGTCTGGTGAGGAAAGTGTGATTGTAAGGACGAGGAATTGGAATGTAGCGGCTGTGGCCTATAGTTAAGGACCAACCCCGGCATTTACCTGGAAGGAAGATGGGGAAACCACAGAAGACCATCTTCAAGGTTGCCGGCGGGGAGATTCGAACCTCCTCGCCTCCCGGATGTGAGCGACTGCCTGCAGCCACGCGGTAACAACCACTGCTAACTCACCCGGTTATTCTGGTGGTATAGTGCGGCAACTCCAACTATGACCCTGAACTGCTGGCAGTATTGGTGCTGGCTCCATTGGCAGGATGGTCTTAGGGTCTAGCATGAAACGAAATGAATATCGGTTGAAATATGCACTGTGTTTGAAAAAAGAAAATGTACTGAAGGTTCAAAAAATAATTTTAAAAAATTATTTAGGAAACATTAACAATAATGTTCTAGGATCTTGTTTATGTGTTCTAGGCTCATTATTCTATAATGATAAGTAATCTTCAGAGTGAAAGCAACTATTACCTACTTGGATACAGGTGTATATAATCTAGAAATTAAATCAATTTAATATCCAACAACTGGGCCCCTTTTCATGCTCGCACACATGTCAAGTCATGTACGGTAACTCCTGTAGTCATGTACGAGAAAATACCAAGAAGCAGATATGTTGGATGAGATTATGCTGCTAACACTTGAATCTGCAACCCATTGGGTGCCTTGTTTACAAAGCAACCACTGCTCAGCCATGAGGCCTGTAGATTGTAGGGTGAAGGCGTTGTCAGCCCGATGTGTCCCCTCAGCCATTAATCTTGGCTTTCTTGATGGGGGTTGCTGTATCTCACTTCAGACTGCTACTCAGTTGTCCTCGCATGGCTGAGTGCTCCAGCCCTCATGTTGGTTCTAAAATCCCTAATGAAGCTAAAAATGAACCCACGACCTCCTAGATAAGAGGCAAGCATGCTACCTACAGTACACACCACAGGGCTGGTATGTTGACATAACAGTAGGGTGATTAGATGGCATAATCATGTGTTGATCAAATCACAATACAGCAATATGTAGTCTACCGAAGTCCAAATTTTATCAATTTTCTGCTGTAAGGGAAACCATGTGCCGGTCCCATGGTGTTGGGGTAGCATGCCTGCCTCTCACCCAGACGCCCCAGGTTTGATTCTCGGCTCTGTCAGGGATTTTATAAACACGTGAGGGTTGGAACGGGGTGCACTCAGCCTCTAGAGGACAATTATGTAGCTGTCTGACAGTGAGCCAGCTCCCTGGTCACGAAAACAAAGATAACTGGCGAGAGGACCCACTGTGCTGATCACACGTCACCCCAATATCTAAAGGCCAAATGGCGGGGCAGCGGTCGCTTGGTAGGTGTAGGCCCTTCATGGGCTGTAGTGCCATGGGTTTTTTTTCTTTTTTTAAGGGAAACATGTATCACATGTTTTGTTCTGCATTATGTTAGATTATGCTAAGGACAAATCCAAAAGCAGTTCCAAGATGGCACAAGCTCAAAAAGAAATTTGTGTTTGAGACTGCAAAGTTTATAATCCTATATACTGTTATCAAATGATTTCCCCAATATTGCCAACTCTTATTTGGTTTGTGTTTCAATTCGAACCATTTTTTAAAATATAATATTCCTTCTGAAAGTTGTGAATACTATAGCTTCCTGTAATTTTCATTATACAGTAGAACCTCGATGCATCGTTTTTCAAGAGGGAGGGGGAAAATTACGATGGATGCCGAAAAACGATAAATGCGGGTAACAAAAAATTTGAGTAATAAAAATAATAAAGTACGGTTACTGTATTTGGACTAATTTCTTCATGTAGACTTCATAGAGGCATCATAATATTGCAACCACGATGTACTCGATATGATTTCATATGTCATTTTATCACTGCTCTTTTTTGTAAGAAAGTCATTAATTGTTTTTTGTTTCGTCGAAGCTTTGCGTTTCAGACAAAACAAAGCCTTCTCTACTTGCGTAATGTTCTCTTCTTCAAGATCACTGATATCATGCAAGTACATGAAGGATTTCACCTTCGCTAAGGCGCATGCGCTTCGGCGTAACTCGGGACGACTTGAGGCTCACGATCGTCTTCTTCCTCTTCATCACTCCTCTCCTCCGCGCCTTCATTGCACAGCTCTTAAATCGTTTCCACTCCACATGTGGCTGCATTAGAATCGATCAGCACATAGTCTTCAAAATCAACGGGGACAGAGTCACTTTCACCCCTTAATTGTTCCCAGTCGTCAATAAAGGCATCATCATCACTATCTTCACCATTAGCACAGGGATTTTCAGCAGAGTCTATTTCCGCCGCGCGTAGCTGACAGCTGAAACCACCTTTCTGGAAACAGTTCACGACAGTTGGCTGGGACACCTGCTGCCAAGCTGCTACTGTGAAATGAATCGCTTTCAGTAGATCGATTTTCTTACTCGTTTCCTTCCCGGTATCCAACAAGCACACAGCAGTTTGCACTAGGTGCTTACGGTACAGCTGCTTGAAGCATTTTATCACCCCAAGATCAAGAGGCTGCAACACGCTGCTACAATTTGGGAGGAAATGCACAACTTTCACATTGCGAAGAAATGACATGTCCTGTGGATGAGCGGCACAATTATCCACAAAGAGCATGACTTTTCTTCCTTGTGCACCGATAGAGGCATCAAATGACCTTAAGAATTGTAAAAATATTTCAGTGGTCATCCAAGCTTTTTTGTGTACATGATACGTGACAGGTATTTATTTTGTGTTCTCAGAACAACGTGGTTTTAATGATTTTCCCACTACGACTGGCACTCTCTTATCACTGCCTTCACTGTTCACACACAGCAGAATGGTTAGTCGTTCTTTTGAACTTTCCCCCCCTTGGCAAGATTCACCCTTCAGCGCCAGTGTTCTGTCCGGAAGGACACTGTAAAAAAGTGCGGTGTCGTCCGCGTTGTATACGTCTCGCGACTCGTATCCTTCCAGTAGCGATGGCAGTCTCTCGAACCACAGCTCCTTACCTTCCGTGTCCACAGAAGCACTTTCTCCACAAACCTTCCTGAAGACTAGCCCATGTCGCACTTTAAATCGAGTGATCCATCCATTCGATGCAGCAAAATTATCAATCTTCAATCTTGCAGCTATCTTCTTGGCTTTCTCCCGTAAAATTGACCATCTATAGGGATATTGGAAGCCCTTGCTTGAAAAGGACATTCTCGAGATCCGCGAATGTAGATTCTCTTCCAGTTTTCCTTTGTTTGCTGGAACTGCCACATTCATCAATTTGCTCTCTTATCTCATTCTCCTTCGCAAATATGGAATTTAAAGTTGAAGGTGCTAACCCAAGACGTTTAGCGGTATCAACTCTTTTATCGAAAGGATTTGATTTAATTTCTTCTATAATTTTTAAGTGTTCTTCGAAAGTTCTTACTATTTTCACGGGACATGACATGTCCTGAATAACAATACTACACAGGAACTAAAATGAGAAAGACAACGTAATTACGAACTACAGATAAAATTGTAATCGCCGCACACAACCAAGATACTACACAGAACCACTCAGAATGAAAGGAAACAGCACAATGACGGCTTGGCGCTTCGAGGAGAATCGTTGGCGCCTGAAGGCTCGTAGGCGTGGTTATATAGTGTGGTTGCGCGTAAACAATCTGCGCACTGCAGTCCAGCCTACTAGAACCTTGCTTCAGCCGAGAAACTTGCTCAAGCCTAGGAACTCCTAATCGTTCGTACCTCGTACATTCTCGCGTAACAGGTTGCCGCTATTCTATGCCGCTTCAAATTCAAAAGAACGTTTGCTTATATTTTTCTTATAAACGATGAATGCGGGAAAATTGTGGCCAAGGACTAGTGATTTTTTTACGATTCATGCGAAAAAAACGATAGTTTGAGGAACGATAGATGCGGGAAAATTTAACATTAGTTTATATGGAAAATTTTCGGGACTAAATAAATTGAGCGATGCATACGGGAAAACGACAGTTCCAGGAACGATGCATCGAGGTTCTACTGTATAGCCTAGGCATGAATCTTCCTTCCGTCCTTGTTGGAGGTTCTAACCTGTGACCAGCCTGATATGGTCAGTGTTATTATCCCATTTCAATACGGTAGTTGGCAACAATTGATCATATTATTATATGTCCAGGGGGTGTGGTGGCTCAGCGGTCTAGCTGAATGCCTCTCACCAAGGTGGTCCGGGTTCGATTCCCGGTCAATGCATGTGAGATTTTCGATGTGAAATGCCATGTCCTGTGGTTCGGATTCCACGTAAAAAGGAGGTCCCATGGCTCATGATCTCGAGATTAACGGTCACGTTAAACTACAAGCTTCCTTCCTTTTCCTTATTATATGTCCAATGAATCCTTGCTGGCCGTATTGGTATTCTTATGCTTAACAGAAGAGTAGTGTATTATTGCAGTAGTATTATATTATATATTAGCACCATCAGCAGAACAGCCCGCTATGCTTGATGCGGTGTATACATTCCTTACCTCTTGCCCTACACTCGCCCTGACGTGTCGATAGACTGATGTAAAATAGGAAACAGCGCACTCCCTCCAGAATGACAAAGACTCGCCAGACGTGTAATAAAATGATGAGACTTTGGAAAAGAAAATTCTTAAATTGATTATGTGATAACAAAATAAGCATCTAACAGCAATTGCTGCCAACTTCCAAGTTACGTTATAACTGTCAGTTGCAGTGCTTTGAAATGTGAGTGGCAACGGATCATGTACCCCAGCAGTTAGAAAATCACTAGCCATTGCTGTAACGAACGGAAACCAATTTTTCATACAAATTCCATTCACTTCCAAGTACTCGGAGCCGATCAAAATAATTGAATATTTGATACCCATGAAGTAGGCATTAAGAGTTGGTCTAAATTGGCTGCTGGGTTTTTAAAGGTTACTGCAGTTTGTATTAGAGGCTGGAGACAATGTACAGGAGTTATCAGTCCCATGTAGTTCGTTATTGTTTTTGTGTAAAATTGCGAGTTTAGATATTGAGCAGAAGTTAAACTACTGTACGGAACTGTCATAAATTCTTTGCTGCAGTTCATTAATTCATTTTCATTTATTTGCAATTGGGAGAGTTCCCCCAGTGCCAAATTGTGTATACAAAAAGAAAAAATATACATAACAATTAAAGTTAAGTATTTACACAAAGTGTCAGTCTCTTCTTAACACACCTATATGTTTGGAGAAAGGCTCTAAGGCTGCGGCAGGTAGAGAGTTCCAGTTATCAATGGCACGGTGTACAAATGAATCTTTAGCATAATTTGTACACTGTGGCTGGCCCTTAACTTTGAAACAATAATCACCCCTACTCATGTAAGTGGGCTTTCCCATACGTTTCCTAAGCTTGCCTCATGCTGGTTGATTTGTGTGTACATGTTGTACATTGTCGTTTGCTACTTCTCTTTTATGGCTTCAAATTTCCACATGTTGTACATTGTGCAGAGTCTGAATTTCGTTCTCCTAGCCTCAAGCGATTTTCACCCAAGTTTTTATTTCTTAACCTTGCCAACATTCGGAAGAGTGAATATAATGAAGTAACTTGTTGCGGCAAAGAATTTATGTCAGTGCTATACAGAACTTAAACTTCTGCTCTCCACTCAGCCGCTCATTTTATAAGCTTGTAATAGTACAGAACTTCCTGAGAAGTTTTTAGAATTTCATATTATTCATTATTTTCCTCTTGAATGAATGTCATTTTTTTTCCTTTCTTTGTACAGGGCAAGTTCTTTCTTGGCAAAACATTAAAAAGATCATCAGATTTGCATTCGAGGAAAAGCTCTTCATATTAGCTGATGAGGTGAGTTATTGCTTGATTTGGGTATGGTAGGCAAAAGAAGAATGAGGCTGTAGATGGTGTAGTAAAAGATTATCTTTTTCAAATAGAATTACTTCTTTATAAATGCCAGTACACTAAGGGCCGTTTTCACCAACTCTTCGCTAACAGTTATTTAGTTAATTCCCATTTAACTTAAATACAATATTTAATGCGTGATTATCTTCGATGCATTTCACGAGGCCATTCGGGTTCGCAATTACTTAGATAAGATTTACGGCTCTTGCGCATGCGTGGACTCGGTTTCATCTTGGAGAGCATGGCGGACAGAATAAGATGCTTCCTTGAGACTTCTGGAACATAATTATAAAAAAAGAGAAATACAGAAGACCTTATTCGTGGCAAAAGCTTAAAAGGATATGAACAAAGTATTTAGGAGAACTGGCAGTTGTGTGAATAGATAGCTTAAAAGGACACGCTAAACCAGTTGTCTTCGCAGCGTAAGTCGTTGAGGTGCAGACTCTCAATTTATTATGCAGCGCTGGAAGGAGTTCAAATCCCCCTACGGATTTTTTTTTTTAAATTTCCGTATTTGTCTTTCTTGGTATTAAAACTTAGTAATGTGTGTGATCTTTTATAATTCCAGTGTCATAAACATATTTTATATTCATATGGATGAAAGTACGTGTGAAACTCGGAAACAAACCACCATTGTGGAATGCGCAAGGCACAGTTCAGCTGTTTCTCGCCACTTTGAAGATGCTTTAGAGAATTGAGTGGTCAGATTTGGCCATTTAATGTTATTCCTTGTTAGTGGTAAGTTAACGAACGTTTCTGTTTGGTGAAATGCTCGTACTAAGTTAAATAACCTTTATTTATGAATTAACAGATAATTGACGTTGGTGAAAACGGCCCAATACAGTTATTATTGGTATTAATTGTGAAGGTTTGGTCGAATCATGTATACAGTACTGTAGATGTTTTGATGAGGACATGTTGCTAAATACTGTATGGTAAATGGATTAAAAGTTGTTGGGCAGTAATGTTCAAAATAAATGTACAGTTCAAACTCTGTAAACTGAAATAAAGGGGGCTGGCCCATTTAGGATAAGCAAACTTGAGGATAATGAGTGTTGCATGGAAGCATTAAGTGTATATGAAAGGAAGTTGGTATAATGCATACTGATACAGTAGATATTGCTCATCTTAAATATTGATTCTGTACTAATTTTCAAAAAAAAGTCTCATTTCTTCACATCATTTTATGACAGCAGTGTCACTTTCAATAACAAAACACATCTGTTGGCGAAGACTTCTTGCTCTGTTCTGTAATGCAATCTGTTTCATTGTAGAATCAACCATAGTACAAATGAATGCATTGATACCTTGTGAGTGTACATTATATCACACAAATTTGTATTTTATAAATGCAGTACATATAGCAGTATAATTAACATTTCTGTATTTAAAAAATCAGTTATACGATTTACACAGTAGGCTATGGTTAAAACAGTGTTTGGTTGACAAAGGTTCGGATGGTGGGGGTTAACTGGAGTTGAAATTGATAAGACTTGTGTGGAACTCGCTAGTAAACAAGACGACTTTATTTCACACTCCAAATGAGTGGTAACTCACTGAATTTGTAAAATCTTTTGTTAAATATGCCTTTATAATACAGTGAAACTTGCATTTAGTATAAGATTCTCATGATCCTAAGAACACATCAATACTTCTTGTCCAGCCTCTGTTCAGCGTTTTTTCATAGTTTGATTCTCTTAGATTTGTGTAGCAAATAAGTTTACTTTTTATCTCAAATAGTGTCTTATAATTAAACAAAATTTTGAAACCATATAATCAAAAGATGTAGCTAATCTATTTATCAACATTTTTAAAATATTCCTACATAATTGCAGAAACCTCTGCAAATGAATTCTCTATAAAATCATAGATGAAAATAATCTCATAAGTAGTGTCGGCAGAATCAGCATCAGATACCCAACAATGAAAATAATACTTCTAGTACGAAAACAGATCCACTGACATTCATATGTCGCCAAGCGAGGCTAGACAAAGACTGAGAATGTATATGAGGGCAGATCGACAGCATCAGCTTGGCTAGTTTCAGTTGGTCTGTACAATTTGGGGAAACCACTCATACCAACTAAAGATTAAACTCCAGAATCGTCTGTCCCTGTCAAGTGAGGAATGGGGGTTTCTCTGAAACTGGGATGATATTGTGGTTGTTTGAGACAAGGCACTGCTGTTAAGATGTACTGCAAACATATGCTTAGGTAGCTGTTTTCTTTCACAGGTATACCAAGATAATGTGTATGTAAAAGGATGTTCTTTCTACTCATTTAAAAGAACCATGTCTACGATGGAGCCTCCATATAATTCTTTGGAATTGGCATCTTTCATGTCAGTATCAAAAGGTGAGTGCATCCTTGCATTTTAAGACTGTGAACAGAATATTAGCGGGGTATTATATTGGAAGTATCTCATAGCCTTTGGTAGTCTGTTACTATACTCACAATGCTGGTTGCTGTGCTAGCCTAGTAGCTCCTTGTTCAGATGGCTTGGGTTCCATTCCCAAGTCTGCCATGGTGAGGGGGTTGGGATGGATTTCACTCACCCTCATTAGGACAACTTAGAAGAGAGGTGGGTTCCAGTCCCACTGACAATTGTGCAAATGTTTTCCAGCTGGGATGATACCCAGCTTAAGGCTGCAGCCATCTCCTTCCCTACCCTAGCTCCAATTATTTGTAGATACATTCCACTCATACCCTATTACTGGGTTCCTCAGGTGTGCCAGCACATGAGCCAACAGTGCAGTCCCCATGCATCTGTGAACAAAGTCCTCTTCCCCCAAACCAATTCTTTCAGAACAATGTTGCCCCGCCTGCTCCATTCAAAGAGCATATACCAGTTATGGATCAGATCACTTGTACAGTATACAGTAGCACTAAAAGTTGCCCTCAGGCTCCGAGACAAAGTAGGCCAGACAGTAGAAGAGACATTTATTGGCACTGGAACTGTGACTCAGCCAAGAGCTGTGTGGCAATGGAAGTCTGCCCTAGTTTATGGTGCCATGATTACACATACGATATATAGAGATGCGGGAAAATTGCAATTGCGATAAATATGAATTTTATGTTTTTCTCGATTTTTGTTCTCCTCCACGTGGTGGGAGACGGGCAACGGCATGAAGTAGGGGATTGCCTGTAGGGGTGAAGTACAGTGGGGACTTTGTGTGCCCCGGGACCGCTACGGTAGCTGTGAAGGCTCTATGGGAACCCTGAAAAGTGACGGCTGACGGGGCTCTGGTGAAGCTACGATAGGCCTAGCAAGCCAGTAGTGGATATCATATTTGCTTTCAAACCAGGAACAGGCCTCGGAAAGGACGGATGCAAACGACGACGACCCGGATATGCTAATGGACTACGAGTTGGGACATTAAACATACAGACACTGACAGGAAAAGTGGAGGAGATTGTAGATGTGATGGAGAGAAGAAAACTGGATGTACTGGGCTTGGCAGAAACAAGATGGAAAGGAGAAGGTCGCAGAGAACTGAGGAAAGGGTACCGGTTGTACTTTAGTGGGAACAGTGAAGGAAGGAGCAGCGGAGTAGGAGTAGTTGTGAGAGATGGAATGAAGGAAGAGGTAAAGGGAGTAAGTGACAGGATCATGAAGATCAGAGTAACTGTAAAGGGAAGAAGCCTGGAAATAGCCCAGGTATATGCCCCTCAAGTTGGATGTACAGCTCAAGAGAAGGAAGACTTTGAGGAGGAGCTACAACAGCAGTTGAATGGGCAGAGCATCATTGTCATGGGAGATTTGAATGCACATGTAGGAAGTGAAAGGCAAGGATATGAAAATGTATTGGGAGCAGAAGGATGGGGTAGCAGGAATGAAGAAGGGAGAAAGTTGCTGGATTTTTGCAAGAGAAACGGTTTAGTGGTAGGCAACTCCTGGTTCCGGAAGAAAGAAAGCCACAAGGTAACGTGGTACAGCAGTGATTTAACAAAGAAATCTTTGGTAGATTACATGCTGTACGACTGGGAAATGAAGAGAAGTGTCAGAGATATAAAGGTAATACCATCAGAGGCCTTAGATAGCGACCACAGAATACTTGTAATGAACCTGGGATTTGTTAAGGATAGCAAGAGGACAGAGTACCAGGAAAGGAGAATCAAAGTATGGAAACTCAAGGAAAAGGAAGTCAAGGAAGAATTCCAGAAGATAATAAGGGAAAGGATGCCAACAGACAATCCTAAAACAGGGGAAGAGGAATGGAAGCAATTCAAAAACACAATGGTGGAAGTTACAGTGGCAGTATGTGGAAGAACAAGCAACAGAAAGCGGTGTAAAGAGACACCATGGTGGAATGAGAGAGTAAAAGAAGCTGTGGGAAGGAAGAACAAGGCTTTCAGAGTGTGGTTCCAGGAAAGAACTGATCTGACAAGGGAAGATTATAAGATAAAGAAGAAAAAAGCAAACAAGATTGTCGCAGAGGAGAGGAAGAAGTGGATGGTAAAGTGGACAGAGATTATGGAGGAAGACAGCAGAGGAAATAAGAAAGTACTTTATGGGATGGTCAAAAGTAAGAGAAGAGGTCTGCGAGAGGATGTGGTAATGATGGACATAAACGGAAATGAGGTACACAACAAAGAGGCACTCAAGACAGTGTGGAAAGAGTACTTTGAGGATTTGCTGAATCCAAATGGTCATAGGGAGGAAGACAATGTATTGGAAGATGGAGAAGATAACACAGGAATGGAAAAGGACCTGACTTGGAGAGAACTGGAAATGGCTATAGACAAGATGAAAGGAGGAAGGGCACCAGGTGTGGATGAAGTGAGTGTTGAAATGGTGAAGGCAGCAGGGGAGGTTGGGAAACAGTGGCTGTACCGTGTGATGAGGGTGATATGGAAGGAGAAAAAGACCCCAGAAGATTGGAAGAAAGGATTAATTGTCCCAATATTTAAGAAAGGAAGCAGAAAGGAGTGCAGAAATTACAGGGGAGTCACACTCATACCTCACTGTACCAAGATATATGAAAATATATTAGAAAGTAGAATACGAGCCAAAGTGGAGAGAAAATTGAGAGAGGAGCAGTATGGATTCAGACCTGGGAGATCAACAGTGGATCTCATATTTTCAGTGAGACAGCTCCAGGAACACCACTACGAATTTGGAGAGGATCTGCTGATGGCCTTCCTGGACATCGAAAAGGCCTATGATAGTGTGTGTAGGGAGAAGGTTTGGAAAGCAATGGAAAACATGGGAGTGGAAAAAGAGACTGTAGGCAGAGTGAAGGAGATGTATTGTGGAAGTGTGAGTTGTGTGAAAGTTGGAGGGGAAAGAACAGACTGGTTCAGACAATTGAGTGGCCTGAAACAAGGTAGTGCGCTGTCACCCCTTCTCTTTATTGTGGTTATGGACGAGGTAATGACACGGATAGCAGGAAAGATAGGAGAAGATAAGATGAAGGCAATGGTGTTTGCAGATGATCTCATGGTCTGGGGAAACACGGAGGAGGAAATTCAGGAGCAGCTAAAGGCTTGGGAAGAAACCGTGGGAGAGTACGGATGGAAGTTCAACATCAGTAAATGTGAGATCCTGTTAACGACCAGGAAAAAGGACAGACGAATGAGTGAGATAACACTTGGAGGTGGACAGCTGAAGAAGGTGGAAAGTCTCAAGTACTTGGGAAGTATAGTGGAGGAAAATGGGAGAAATGACAAAGAGATTACGGAACGTGGCAGACAGGCAGAAGCATTTCTGAGAAGCATTAGGAGCTTGGTGTGGAATAAAGATGTCCCACAAAAAAGCAAGGAAGTGTTATACAGAAGCTACTATATCCCGATACTGACCTATGCTTCAGAAACTTGGACAATGAAGAAAAGAGACATAAGCAGAATACAGGCAGGTGAAATGAAGTTCCTGCGAAGTAGGATCGGAGTAACAAGAAGAGACAGGGTGAGGAGTGAAAAGGTCAGGGAAATGGTGAAAGAGGAGCCCTTGCAAGGTAGGATTGAGACATCAAGACTGAGGTGGTATGGACACTTAAAGAGAATGGATGAGAAGAAGATTCCCAAGAGGATACATGAGATGCAGATGCAGAAGAAACGACCAAGGGGAAGACCAAGAGATAGATGGCTGAAAGGAGTGGAGGAATGTGTCAAGAAGAGAGGCGAGGACTGGACCAGAGTGACAGCGGAGAGGTGGTGGGAAGAAAGAACTAAGTGGCGAGGCTTATGTTCCAAACAGACCCAGCCTGGGGCTGGAAACTGTACAAGATGATGATGATGATGATTATGTCTATGTACACCCACAATTTGCATAACTTAATAAGCAAAAAAGTGTGATAACTATGGGTTCTTGTGAATTTTTCCCATAAATGTGAAAAATGTTCAATTTACCGAAAAATGTTTTCTTCTTACAAAATTTTGGTGCCGCACTGTGGAATGTGCGAGTTCCTAGTGATGAAAATATTGACCTAATAATCGATACAAATATAGTTAGTTATTGTTGTTTTTAGGGGCGGAACTATGAGGTCTTTGTCTTCAAAACAATCAATTAGTTGAAATCAATTTGAAAATGGCTGTTGTTCTCGTATGGTATCCCCTTGTTACAGCCAATAAAACTATGTTTTTGGAGAAATATTTTCCTAGTTTCATTTGGTTGTGCTAATAAAATGAATGTTCTAATCGTTCGTATAGATTATTTTTTTTACAGTGAGAGTACCTAGTAAGTTTAGGTTTATATCTGTTTATACCACCCTGGCCACTCATTTGAAGTATTTGACCTTGTTAAATAAAACTGATAAGTATTCATGATATGAATAGACAGTGGTTGTTTTGCATTATCCTCTGATTTCTCCTCATTTTTGAATGTTTTTTTAATATATGATAAAAGCATGTTCTACAACGTGTGAGTTATCCTTATAGGTTATGTTTCATGTCTTCCAGCGATTTCCCCTTGAATAATACTTTGGATACTGTTTTATAGATTGTCAGCCAAGAGTTGCAAAAAGCTATATCATTAATTGTATGTTTCCATTGGTTTTGAGTGGGTAGTGTTTTTTTGGGTGGGGGGTTGTGATCATTTAAATCTTAGGAGTAGACATAAAAGATGCATAACAAATGTCACAGGATTGTCAAAACTAGTTTGTAAATGTTGTATTGGCAGCAGTGTTAAATCTCCTGTTGTGATTCATTTTTTTTTCCTTTTCTACGGAGTGTTAGGAGCTAAAATCCCAATATCAGTATGAAAGAAATGTAGAAACTTGATACCAAACATTTTTCAGAAACTTGATATCTAAAAATAAAGGCATCAGCCTGGTTTTAAAACGAGGACACCTGAGCTATGCTGATAAGATTCAACTCTCATTATGCAATTAACAATATCATGTGTTGTGCTGTGGTTAGGCTACAATGCTTGTCTTATGAAGTTTACCTTGCAGCAGCCGTTGGTAGAATGACAACTATACCAGGCTGTTCTGGACTCGGAGGACGAATTGGTTCAATCTCCGTGAGATGTCTATAAAATCGTTTTCCATAGTTTCCCATTTTCAAGGTCACAACTGTTTCATCCTAACACCTTGCCAAGTTCCATTCATTTCTTCTCTTTATAACTCTTCTTACGAGGTTGGAATCAGGAAGTGTATTTGACCATTAAACCATCCAGCAAATAGAAGTTCAATGCACCTCAACCCTGCCCCCATTGAAATGGGAATAATGAGGGGTAGTTATGGTTAGTTATTGTTGTGTTAAGGGGCGGAACTACGAGGTCATCTCCCCCTAATGAGGGGTAGACGTACATTTCATTATATAGTTAATTATCCATTGTATGGTATTTACCTGAACTTAAGTAAAGGTACGATTCACATGCATGTTTTGGTACTTATGCTGTTCGGCAGAAACACCCATGTATCTAATCCAGAGCATGTTTGAATTAGTTTCCGTGCTTAGTAATTTTGAACCTGTTCAATTTGTATCATACCTGACTAAGTTTTAAATGCTACAAAATTCAATTTTAAATGTTATTTCCTCGTATCTTTACATATATACATTTATTTGCAAATGTGGACACTGTCCGTGGTGGCAAATTACAATAAATATGAAATTACATTAAATAATAATGTTGAAATAAATTCCCCCACAATAAACCAAAGAAAAGAGACCATACATACAACTACAAAAATATGTAGAATATAAAGATTGATCACCTCTTGATACTACTAATACTATTATGTTGACATTTCTCCACCTGGAGAAGTTGAGTGAGAACTTTTGCAAGCAAATTATCAAAATTATGTGGGTGTTTCACCACCTCACAAAGTAGGGCAGAGATAGGTGAGACATTTATTGACACTGTAACTGTAAATAACCACTTCAGTCAGGAACGGTTATTCACCTGAGGACTGTGAAACTGGTGCTAACAGTGGTGTCTTATATGTGCAGAAATTTTATATGGAAACAAATTATATGTGCCCATGAACTGAAAATTTCCAAGTCTTATAAGAACTGACCTGAGACTGAAAGACTACCAACGATGTAAATATTTCTCCCTCACAGCTGCGTTACTGTATCTGAAGGCAGTAAAAAGCAAAGTGCCAACTGGGATGTTACACTGGAAGTGGACACAAAATAACTCTGGCAGTGATGGATTTCTGTGCATATATACAGTACTGTATGATTCAATTGATGTTTGGTCACAATACCTAGAGGTTGTGTGTATGCAAGTGGTGGTACTATTGATTTGGTGTTTTTGTATTCAGAGGATATCTGTGAAACACATGTTACTAGCATTTTAAAATATATCCCTCGGCATCCTAATGACAAGATATTCAAAGCTTTGTGACAGTATTAATTTATGGTAAGATTGTGTACTAGCTACTCAACTTTAAAAACTTGTAGTGAAATTGTAGGGAATTAAAAAAGTATAGTACCATCACACGTGCAGTTTCTCTTAGTGACCAAACAGACTGCGCTTGTTAGCATTTGTTAGACAAATAATTGCAAATATACAAATGAACAATATACATTACCTTGGTATACAAGCATTGAATCTAGAAATTAAGTTTAGCATTTTGGTCTTGAACTTGAACAGGGAAACAGAGATGTCTGCCAAAATACTCTAATTGCAGCCAATCCAAAATAGATATATATTTTTTTACCAATGAATGAATATTTTAAAACAGTTTCTTCTTTTTTTTCTTTTTACAAAACTTATTTTTTAAATAATTAACTTTCCAAAAACAAGGATATCACATTCATTTAGATGTAAAAGGATAATTTTGTATTTGAGTCAATTTCTCATTTTATTGCAAGTTCAAAATTAGCAAGCTCCATATTTTCAGAACTTATATCATGGAAATATATCAGTTGACGAATTTTGAACAAATTTTGCATGTAACGCTAATGCTAAAAAGCTCAAACTCTATTAATGACTTACAGATGTACAATACAGTAAATTTTATCCTTTTTGCTCTCTGTGATCTTTCCATTAGTTTGCTAACTATATTGTATCAATTTTCCAGGTTTTATGGGAGAATGTGGTCTACGTGGAGGTTGTACCGAAGTAGTGAACCTTGACCCTGATGTGAAGGCTATGCTGCTAAAAAGCATATCAGCAATGTTATGCCCCACTGTTCTGGGCCAGGTGAGTTATTTTAAGTAGGTATAGTACAGTTTTCTCTAGCTACATGAAGTACAATGCAAAACCAACATAACTCAAAAAAGATCCAAAATGAAAGCCATGTAAAAAAAAAGAAAAATTATAGCATAAGGCGTATGAAGAATATAACCAAAATATGTCAGCCTGACCAAAACCTAATCCTAGCACTATCTATAATGGAACTTGAAATGTGTTCCTCATTAATTTCATGTCTGTGACTTATAAAATAAGGCAGTTATGCTTTGAAGTTATTCTGGTATCTATTATTTGCCTTATTGGATGAATAAGAATTTGCTTCATCATAGTATATCCATAACTCGGAAATTCCTTTTTTAGTTATGCTGGTTTTCATTAGGGTTGGGACATGATTTGTGAAATTCACCAGTTTTCTTTTTAAGATGCAAGATGTTTTCTCTGAAATTGCCTTGTTTTTTCCGTAGTCCCATCGGCTTTCAGTTTTGTCCCATTTTGCTAATTCTTTGCTGGAAATGTGTTAAAAATGAATTTTATCAAGGTCTGAGCATTGCATAGTACTTTGATTATTTTCCTTTTGAGTTGCGAGTGGTACATGGATTGTTTGCTCTCGGGAGTGGGTTGGGTGTGGGTGGTACAGGCAATCTGCCAACATAAGTTGCACTACATGGGACAGGGGCCGATAACCTAGATGTTAGTCCCCTTTAAACAACAATTATCATAATCACTACATGGGACATACCTCACTATTATCCCTAAGTTAGCTATTACTGCTGCTTTAAGAGGACACTGAAGTAAAAATACGTAATATATTTTGACATGTAGTACTCGTTGAAATCTTAATAATGCTAATGAAAATAATTTCTTGGCGAGGGAAATGATTCTAGTTCTATTAGATCTTCAACAATCTGACTCGATTAGACTGGGTTGTCACTCCACAAATTGCTTCGATTCCACTTCAACCATAAATAAGTAGTGTGACAATCATGTAGTATATCTTTCACATTTTAGGGTGCAGGTAAGTGGGATTTGGGTGCTATATGGTAATTGAATATTAAACGATTGATAAGAATACAGTTTCTTGTAGTATTCTTGATGTGTGGACACTTCTAGTCATTCTGAGCATTATTTCAGTATCCCGAATATAGATTAGTTTCCAATTCAATTCAAATATTAGATACTGACAGGGATGCTTTCGGATCTGCAGATGTCAATTGTCATGAGCCTTACTTGTGTAAACAAGGGAGACCAAAGTAACTGGTGTGAATTCCGGCAGACTTAGGAAAGTAAGGCTGATAACAGTAATGCTTGTTAGAAATGAGTAAAACACACGGTACCTGAGGGGTATGATGTAATGCAATAATGGGCATGTCTTCCGGTAATCCTGCTGTGTGTACACCCATGACTTTCGTGTGTAATTGGTTTGATTCAGGAAATGGACCTATTCCTTTGCTAACAAATACAGTGTGGGGAATATGTGTACACTATTGTGTGTTTAGCAAAATGATTTATGACCAATATGCTGGGGAATGAGGTGATGCAGGATTACCAAGTGGACGACACAGCTCCAGCATACATCGAGAGGTGCATTGCTCAGGGGTTGTGTAACAAGCAACTTGTCAGAAGGACTGACATTGTGGTGTGATAGTGATGGAGCGTTGGACACACAGTATTGGCACGCTGGGCAGTCCAGTTCAGTTCCTATGTACTCTAAACCCGCAGATCGAAATGGAAGGGCATTTATGAACAGTTTCCAGAAAGAAACTATGCGGTGTCAAGATTGCAAACAAAACCATTGTAGCAACTGCTGGAGAATTCAAAATCACTAGAAAAAGTGAGCCAAACTATTTGAGGTAGAACTATAAAACACAGAAATGCTCAAACTGGGAGCAATTATCATTTTTAAGCTATCCATAGAGACAGCCAGCATGTCTAGGTGGTGTGATTGTGGTCTGGTTAGGTGGCATGCTGACAAATGGTCAGTGTTGTGATGCTCATTCTGATGGTTGCGGTGAAGTATTCCATTGTCCTATCCATGTTCTTTTCTGTATCCATTATGCATTCTTATAATTTTCATACTTGTCATTTCAAGCTAAGAATGCAATTTATAGGAATTACTAGCAGAAGTACCCATTCTTCGAACGGTCTTCGGTATTAATAACCAGATGTTATCAATTGAGCTACTGTTGCAATGTTTAGGGGCTTGGAACCTGTTTGTTGGCAAAGAAATATGATTACTTAAAATGTGCTCTCAAAACTAAATTTACCTAACGTGTTCTTCCTGGTGTGAAAATAAAATCGAAAACCTCGTAGACAAATCGCAATACACGTCACATACGAACTGACCCTAACCGTTGTGTCAAGTGCCCAACTACAGGAAGACCCCTTTTATAAATTATAAAGGCTTGTGGTGCATGAAAATTCAGATTTTTTTAGCCTCCAATGGCCCAAATTCCTAAAATCAGCAAAAAACCGTCTTCAAATCTGGAATTTTTTGAAAATAATTTTGCTGTTTGGAGATATAATAGACCTTCTGTACGACATGTCGCACGTGTAAGTCATGTGAAAACAATCTAGGGTACTCCTTGAACCCCTTAAGCGCATTGATGAATTTTAGAGTTTTAGTTGGTTCCGTGATAACCTTATAGCCATTTGCAACCTTTCACAGAAATGTAATAAATGGAGTGGCATTACTTATTCCAGAAATAGATGGAAAGTTGGATGCCACCTCTTGAGATACTGTTGTCATGGTTAGTGGCAAGCATTTCTTCTTTAGTTTATTAAATGAAATTAGTTTTCTGGGAATATCTAAGAAACTGTTGGGTTTAGAGCCTTAAAATGTAGTTTTCGGGGACCCTTTACGGCTCTTGAGGGGTCCCGAGTTTTGTTTCCGACACCAAGGGTTTGAAAATGAGCTTTGTCTCGTCGTTGTACGCCATAATAATGATAATAATTAAAAGAATAGTAATAATAATAATATAACAATATAGGGATAGGGATATAATAGACCTTCCGTACCATACCCGCACGTGTAAATCGCGTTAAAAATTCTAGAGTACCCCTTGACCCCTCAAGCGCATTACAGTGAAACCTCGTTAACACGTTCCTCATTAGTACGTTTTATCGCATATCACGACGTAATTTTCAAGTCCCGATTCTTATCTGATGGAAATAAGGTAAAATTACCTCATTTATGACGTTGCACATTTTGTGGCACATAGCTTAGTACGATCGCATTTTAGTCAGCCCTGAAAGCATTCTTTGTTCACCCCTAGTGGAATGTGGGCCCGGCCTCTCTGGGACAACATTCCTTGCCAGCAAGCGAGGGAGTGTTGGGACATATCAGGTATAGTTGTCTCCCTTCCCCGCGGCGACTCAGACGTAATTAGCAGGCGCCGACAATAAGCATTGTTTGCTACTGACCAATAGCTGACGGTTGTTGACCAATAGAATGCTTCCTCAATCACTCCACGTGGACTCAAGTCCCGCCCTGGCACGGCTAATTTGTGTCTACCGCACATAGTGTTCCGCCCCGTCTCGCCGCTTACATTACGTCTCGAGCTAAATGTACCGAATGTTTATGTGTCCGAGTAGGCTACTTACTGCATTCACACAAATACACATTACACTATCGAAGAAGTTGTGAAACCTAGTGATCATTTTGTTGCGTCGTATTTAAATAATGGATAGGCCTAAGAAAGTAGTTAAATCATTAACTAGTGACGAAAAAATGAAAATTCTTTAAGAAGTGGACAGAAATCCTCACCTTCAGCCCGTGGAACTGGCACGAAAATTAAAACTCGCTCCTTCAACGTTAAACACTATTGTTACCAATCGAGACAAAATAGCAGTTGCGTACAAAGACAATAGAAATGGAAAGAGAAAACGTGTGCTCGAAGGAAAATTTTCTAAACTAGAAACAATGCTCCTGCAATGGTTCAACCAAGCCCGTGCAGCAAACATTCCAGTGGATGGAACCATAATTCGTGAGAAAGCGAATTACCTTACCTAGCAAACCAGATGGGAGTAACAGACTTTGCAGCGTCAAACGGATGGATCGAGCGGTTCAAGAAGAGGCATGGTCTTGTTTACAAGTGCGTGCGGGGTGAAGCAGCAGCTGTTGACAGTGGCACAGTTGAAACGTGGACCAATGAAACGCTACCGTCCTTGTTGAAAGAGTACAAGCCCCAAGACGTATTCAACGCTGACGAAATGGGTCTTTTTTTCAGCCTTCTGCCCGACAAGACGCTTGCGTATAAAGGAGAAATTTGCCATGGTGGAAAATTGAGCAAAGAAAGGTTAACCGTCCTTCTTGGTTGCAATGAGACTAGAACGGAGAAGTTGCTTCCTCTTGTCATCGGTAAAGCAATGAAGCCTCGTTGCTTTAAAAATGTCAAGAGCTTTCCTTGCCAATATAAAGCCAACGCAAACGCTTGGATGACTACTTCTGTTTTTGAAGATTTTTTGCAAGCCCTAATTGCAAAAATGGGGAGTAAAAATCGAAAAATTCTATTAATTATTGATCGATGTGCTGCACACCCTGTGAATGTTCGCACAAGGAATGTGAAAGTGGTTTTCCTTCCTGCCAACTGCACAAGTCGGCTTCAGCCCCTTGACCAAGGAATATTGTGTAGATACATTAATTATTATTATTAATTATTAATTTGTTACATACTGTACACACATTTGTTTGAGGTTAAAATCTATTTGTGTGTGTGGCTAAAATTCATCAGTTGACCTGGTACGGTTTGCAACTACAAAGTTACAGGATTATAAAATAGGTAGGTGTAATGCAAAATTCATAACCAATTTAAAAGGTTTTGGTAATTGATGTTTGTTTCTTACATTTATTATATAATTTTCGGTGTTGTGAGGGACATTTGGACTAGTACTAATCAGTGCTGTGTGTTGCCATGTTCTGAGATTTGCTCGAGATTGCGTGATGACGGAAGATTTTTTTTTTCTGTACACGCGCGAGCATGTCTAACCTCAAAAAAAACTTTGGTTATATCCAATCGTTCACGCCAAAGAATTCGGCACTTCTTTTCCACAGAATATCAAGAAAAACATGCATTTAAGCCGAAATCGATAAACAAAAAAACTTGTACTACAGTATTTGAATCGAGTACGGTACTGGTATAGTAGGCTACATTTTTCTCTTGTTTTCATTGCTCTCGTTTCTCTGTGCTGTGTAAACTAGTTCTGTAATACAATAATTCTGTAGGTTGTTTAATTGTATATTCGATAGCACGTACTTCCGATTAACGCGTTTTTTTAAACTTTTCCCTTACTGAAACAATTTAATGAGGTTTAATTATCATTTTTCGGTAGTACATTTTCCCGCTTTTGACGTTCAAATTCTTCAGTCCTTTGAAAAACGTACTAACGAGGTTCCTATATGTATTGATGAATATTTCAGCTTAATTTGGATCTCCGACAAGTCCAACCCCTCCTCCATGTGGTGGGAGACGGGCAATGGCATGAAGTAGGGGATTGCCTGTAGGGGTGAAGTACAGTGGGGACTTTGTGTGCCCCGGGACCGCTACGGTAGCTGTGAAGGCTCTATGGGAACCCTGAAAAGTGACGGCTGACGGGGCTCTGGTGAAGCTACGATAGGCCTAGCAAGCCAGTAGTGGATATCATATTTGCTTTCAAACAGGAACAGGCCTCGGAAAGGACGGATGCAATTGACGACGACCCGGATATGCTAATGGACTACGAGTTGGGACATTAAACATACAGACACTGACAGGAAAGGTGGAGGAGATTGTAGATGTGATGGAGAGAAGAAAGCTGGATGTACTGGGCTTGGCAGAAACAAGATGGAAAGGAGAAGGTCGCAGAGAACTGAGGAAAGGGTACCGGTTGTACTGGAGTGGGAACAGTGAAGGAAGGAGCAGCGGAGTAGGAGTAGTTGTGAGAGATGGAATGAAGGAAGAGGTAAAGGGAATAAGTGACAGGATCATGAAGACCAGAGTAACTGTAAAGGGAAGAAGCCTGGAGATAGCCCTGGTATATGCCCCTCAAGTTGGATGTACAGCTCAAGAGAAGGAAGACTTTGAGGAGGAGCTACAACAGCAGTTGAATGGTCAGAGCATAATTGTCATGGGAGATTTGAATGCACATGTAGGAAGTGAAAGGCAAGGATATGAAAATGTAATGGGAGCAGAAGGATGGGGCAGCAGGAATGAAGAAGGGAGAAAGTTGCTGGATTTTTGCAAGAGAAACGGTTTAGTGGTAGGCAACTCCTGGTTCCGGAAGAAAGAAAGCCACAAGGTAACGTGGTACAGCAGTGATTTAACAAAGAAATCTTTGGTAGATTACATGCTGTACGACTGGGAAATGAAGAGAAGTGTCGGAGATATAAAGGTAATACCATCAGAGGCCTTAGATAGCGACCACAGAATACTTGTTATGAACCTGGGAGTTGTTAGGGATAGCAAGAGGACAGAGTACCAGGAATGGAGAATCGAAGTATGGAAACGCAAGGAAAAGGAAGTCAAGGAAGAATTCCAGAAGATAATAAGGGAAAGGATGCCAACAGACAATCCTAAAACAGGGGAAGAGGAATGGAAGCAATTCAAAAACACAATGGTGGAAGCTGCAGTGGCAGTATGTGGAAGAACAAGCAACAGAAAGTGGTGTAAAGAGACACCATGGTGGAATGAGAGAGTAAAAGAAGCTGTGGGAAGGAAGAACAAGGCTTTCAGAGTGTGGTTCCAGGAAAGAACTGATCTGGCAAGGGAAGATTATAAGATGAAGAAGAAAGAAGCAAACAAGATTGTCGCAGAGGAGGGGAAGAAGTGGATGGTAAAGTGGACAGAGATGATGGAGGAAGACAGCAGAGGAAATAAGAAAGTACTTTATGGGATGGTCAAAAGTAAGAGAAGAGGTCTGCGAGAGGATGTGGTAATGGTGGACAAAAACGGAAATGAGGTACACAACAAAGAGACACTCAAGACAGTGTGGAAAGAGTACTTTGAGGATTTGCTGAATCCAAATGGTCATAGGGAGGAAGACAAGGTATTGGAAGATGGAGAAGACAACATAGGAATTGAAGAGGACCTGACTTGGAGAGAACTGGAGATGGCTATAGACAAGATGAAAGGAGGAAGGGCACCGGGTGTGGACGAAGTGAGTGTTGAAATGGTGAAGGCAGCAGAGGAGGTTGGGAAACAGTGGCTGTACCGTGTGATGAGGGTGATATGGAAGGAGAAAAAGACCCCAGAAGATTGGAAGAAAGGATTAATTTTCCCAATATTTAAGAAAGGAAGCAGAAAGGAATGCAGAAATTACAGGGGAGTCACACTCATACCACACTGTGCCAAGATATATGAAAAGATATTAGAAAGTAGAATACGAGCCAAAGTGGAGAGAAAATTGAGAGAGGAGCAGTATGGATTCAGACCTGGGAGATCAACAGTGGATCTCATATTTTCAGTGAGACAGCTCCAGGAACACCACTAGGAATTTGGAGAGGATCTGTTGATGGCCTTCCTGGACATCGAAAAGGCCTATGATAGTGTGTGTAGGGAGAAGGTTTGGGGAGCAATGGAAAACATGGGAGTGGAAAAAGGGACTGTAGGCTGAGTGAAGGAGATGTATTGTGGAAGTGTGAGTTGTGTGAAAGTTGGAGGGGAAAGAACAGACTGGTTCAGACAAATGAGTGGCCTCAAAAAGGGTAGTGCGCTGTCACCCCTTCTCTTTATTGTGGTTATGGACGAGGTAATGACATGGATAGCAGGAAAGATAGGAGAAGATAAGATGAAAGCAATGGTGTTTGCAAATGATCTCATGGTGTGGGGAAACAAGGAGGAGGAAATTCAGGAGCAACTGAAGGCTTGGGAAGAAACAGTGGGAGAGTGCAGATGGAAGTTCAACATCAGTAAATGTGAGATCCTGATAACGACCCAGAAAAAGGACAGACCAATGAGTGGGATAACACTTGGAGGTGGACAGCTGAAGAAGGTGGAAAGTCTCAAGTACTTGGGAAGTATAGTGGAGGAAAATGGGAGAAATGACAAAGAGATTACGGAACGTGGCAGACAGGCAGAATCATTTCTGAGAAGCATTAGGAGCATAGTGTGGAACAAAGATGTCCCACAAAAAAGCAAGGAAGTGTTATACAGAAGCTACTATATCCCGATACTGACCTATGCTTCAGAAACGTGGACAATGAAGAAAAGAGACATAAGCAGAATACAGGCAGGTGAAATGAAGTTCCTGCGAAGTAGGATCGGAGTAACAAGAAGAGACAGGGTGAGGAATGAAAAGGTCAGGGAAATGGTGAAAGAGGAGCCCTTGCAAGGTAGGATTGAGACATCAAGACTGAGGTGGTATGGACACTTAAAGAGAATGGATGAGAGGAAGATTCCCAAGAGGATACGTGAGATGCAGATGCAGAAGAAACGACCAAGGGGAAGACCAAGAGATAGATGGCTGAAAGGAGTGGAGGAATGTGTCAATAAGAGAGGCGAGGACTGGACCAGAGTGTCAGCAGAGAGGTGGTGGGAAGAAAGGACTAAGTGGCGAGGCTTATATTCCAAACAGACCCAGCCTGGGGCTGGAAACTGTACAAGATGATGATGATGATGATGATGATGATGATGATAACCTTATTGCCATTTGCAAACCTGCACAGTAATGTAATAAATGGAATTGCATTGCGTCTTACAGAAATAGATGGACCTCTGAGATTATGTTGCCATTGTTACCGGCATGCATTCCTTCATTTATTTATTAAGTGAAATTAGTTTTTTGGGAATATCTGTTGGTTTTAGGGCCTTAAAATGTGGTTTTCGGGGTCCTTTTAGGGCCCCCGAGTTTAGTTTCTCACTCACATTGACGGGCTGAAAATGAGCTTTGTCTCACCCTTCTACGCTCATTTCAGCATGTATTTTAAGGGGTTAGGCCCCCTGTTATGAGAGGTACGGAGAAGAGTTACATCAATGATTAGTGTCGTGCCTCTGATGGATATCTATATCAAATTTTTCGTTAATCCACCCAGCCGTTCTCGAGTTATAAGGACACAAAAAATTGTCCACAAACAGACAAAAAAAAAAATTTTTGCGTGCATCCGTCACAAAACAGTCTGAAACGGGCAAATATGTCAAATTTCCGTGGAAATGCAGAAAAAACAGACAAACATTCATTTTTATATAATAGAGAAGGGATATAATAGACTTTTCCGTACCACACCCGCACGTGTAAATCGCGTGAAAAAATTCTAGAGTACCCTTGACCCCTTAAGCGCATTGTATGTTTTGATGAATATTTCAGCCTAATTTGGATCCGTTATAACCTTATAGCCGTTTGCAAACCTTCACAGTAATGTAATAAATGGAATTGCATTGCGTCTTACAGAAATAGATGGACCTCTGTGGTTCAGTTGCCATGGTTACCGGCATGCATTCTTTCATTAATTTATTAAGTGAAATTAGTTTTCTGGGAATATCTCAAAAACTGTTGGTTTTGAAACGTTAATTAGTGCCCCATGTTGGTAGCGACAAATGAAACGTTTTGGCTGCCCCTACTGTTGGGTGATAAATGTAACTGTTTACCTCTGCCTAAGCTATGTTGTTTTAATGGGCGCCAAGACTTCAACGCAATGCTGAAATCTAAATTTGTATTTAACAACGTCTAGCTCTGGTAGAACACCTTCAAGAATCTATTCACTCAGATCGTGGTATGATTTGATCATTAACCCAACAAACAATTGTATCAGGAGAAGGAATTGGTCTATATCTAATGCTACCTACTGAAAGCAAAGATTGCATTGTAAAAGAAAAGAATTTATTATATAAGACAAGTATAGCAAAATTAATAATAATAATAAGTATAAAATTTAAATTGGAGCGTTGCGATTTTAATATTACCGATAGAAAATTACGTGAAAACGGAGTCTGATAAATTGATTTTACTCTTATTTCCAAGCTATGAAGTTACTGAATTATGAAATATAAAACAAAGAAAAATGAGAGATTGCGTATTTCTGCGTCATTTGCGCTTACCATTGGAAATTGCCAAGGCATTTCCCTCGTACTTGCTGATGCTGTGTGCTTCCCACAGTCTCCTGGACGTCGTCATCTCCGTCGAAATTTGATGATATTCTGGTAGATTAGATAATTCTATGGTCCGTACCTCGGACCCAAACACTCGTACAACCGCACTGGTTAAGTTTTACAAAAGTTCGTCGCTAACTCCACTGAACATCGGAGCGACACGCACTTGCGACCGTACTCTCAAGTTCTACACAGATTGTCCTCGTTTCACGGCGCGTCGAACGATATATCCACACGTTGGCTCCCCCACCATGGTACCGTCTCCCAGCTTACGTTGTCTCCGCTGATTGGCTGAGCACGCCGCTATCTTCCCCTCCTCTGGTTCATTACACTCCGCGGGCGAGAGGGAGAAGTCGTTTTCCGTTCCAACAATTCGCCTTTTCTAGACCTTGCGACCCAGCCTTGCGTAATTCTTCTCGACAGGCATCAGCTTGTACTTGAAATCCCAGTGAGTCACGTCTCTCGATATACCCTAACTGACGAAAACTCCGTAAAATTCCGTAATCACATAATTTTCTATGATATCGTCGTTCGTAATAATTTGCTTGATAGCGTTTTCTAAGACATAGAAAACCTATCTGTATGCTTATAATTTTTATAAAATGCTCCGAAAATATCTAAATAATAATTATAATAAATTAATAATAATAATAAATTAACATGAAGAATTCTCTTGGCTGAACAATTTGCCGCGTAAATAAATATAGAATGGCTTCCTACTGACTTATGCCAGTTGCATAAAATCCCCTCGAAAAACACGTTACATATTCGCCTCGGATCATCGGATGATTTACCGTGACGACGGTCCATTATCCGATTATCCCAGACACGTTAATAAACCCCATCCAAAATACATATTACATAAATGAAATCACCCTAAAGTACAGATATATACACTCATATTTTTTCTTCACGCACTTTGCGTCAAAGTTTGTTGTCACTATGGATTGCACTTTGCAACCAGTCCAATGTTTTACATATGGAATAGTGTTCCACGGATATTTCCGCCTCTCAAATTTCTCTATGTTGGAGAAATAGACATAATTAATGTGTGAGCACTATGTATTTATGATGTCATATCACACGCATTGAAGGTGTTCTGATATATTTATATCACCATAGAACTTCCTAATTTCACTGGAGGTCCCCTCCTTATGGTGACATTTAATTCCACTTATCACTGAGCACACGATCACACTATTGTGGCAGCGCCTCGTGACCATAATACTTAATCTCTCTTTAAAGTAGATTAAATTAATATTGATTTCTGAAAAAAAAAACAGTAAATGCGCATTACATATAACACCAAATATTTCTGTGCCGTAATCGCCCTGTCTTGTTAAGTTCCCGTTAACCATATTCTACTTAATACTAGTTCTCAACACAGACCATTTCTCCTCACACAAATAATACCATTGTACAAATTATCTTAAATTACACACTTACAAATCTTACATGGCGAGACCGTAAACAGAAATCACGTGTGCTGATATGTATGAGTTTCATGAAGGACTGTCTCGCATTCTGATGGCCCATCTTTTGCCTCGTGGACGCCTTATGCAAAAATACCCTGTTCAAGCGCTCACCCATCTCTTGGAGGCAAATGGGAATTCACCAGCGCTACCAAATTCTGGCCTTGGTGTATCGAGACATTTTAGTGCTCAAGAGCATCCGACAATCCCGTCATATTTCCCTGTACCTTAAAAACTCTCATTTACTTACATACTACCCCCCTGTGTGACTTCTGATACGCCTGCCTGGAAGACCATCTCCTCCCACGCACCAAATACCACACTTACTCATTTGATAGGCTGGCTCGCCAGCTAAACATCCTCACTTTATGACACATACTTTCGGAGACTATGTATATTATACGTCCCGTATAATCTGTTTCCCTCACTATTCTCCAGCACATATGCTGTTTTGCCAATACGTTTGGAAACTATAAATGGGCCCTCGTAGAGATAAAAGAACTTGGACATGACTTTTTCTAGCTTATTTGACTGTTTCGGCACTCTAAGTAAGACTCTGTCTCCCGGCTCGAATAGGTCAAATTTAGTTTCTTTTTGTTGGCGAATTCTCTTTTGTGCTGACTTAGATAAATTCTGTTTCGCCAACTGGACAATGTAATCCATCCCCGGTTGCTTACCCTCATTTAATCCCAACACCCTCGCTAGTTCATTTTGTGGTCTTTTTCCGAAGTGAACTTCGTATGGCGTCAATTTCGTGCTCTCATGCTGGACAGAATTCAGCCAAGTCTCGACCTTGGGAAGATGTCCAACCCAGGCCGCATGCTTGTCATGCACTAGAGTCCGAAAAAGACGAGCCACTTCCCTTAATGGACGCTCTGCAGAATTACCCTGAGGGTACCTTACAGAGGAATGAATGTGTGTTATACCAGCTTCCTGCATACTGGTTCTCCATTTCTTTGCAGTAAACTGTGGTCCACTGTCAGATAGTATCCTGAGAGGAAGGCCAAACTCAGGTACATACTTATTAATGATCAGACGGCTACACGCTAGTCCCGTGGCTTTCCTTAGCGGATATAGCTTGACATACTTACTAAAAGTGTCAATAACTATAAAAATGTACTCGTAGCCGTACTGTCCTTTAACGATCGGCCCAAATAAATCCACACACAGTAGTTCGCCGGGACTACTGGTGAGAACTGCAGATCTCTCCCCCACTAAATATTTAACTGGATATTTACTCCTTTGACAGGTGTCACACTTAGCTAAAATCCTCCTAACGTCCCTTCCCATTTTACTCCAAATGAAGTCACGACCAATTTCATAGAAGACCTTGGCAGCACCAAAGTGTCCTAATTCCCTATGAATGAACCAAATTAGCTCCTCCCGCAAAGTGGCAGGAACACATATTGCCCACCGATTATTCCTACATTTCCTTGCAAGAAGCCCATCCTGCATCTTGTACGTGAACCGTCCTACTTTCACATACTCTTCTTCACCTATTTCCAACCTAGCCAGTGGCTCCTTTAACTTAACGTCATCACGTTGCTCCACTATCATATTTCTCAGTGTCTGTAACGATGCCCTGTTGCTACTGTCCACACATGCTAACCCTACTTTCTTCTGGTGTAACACCTCTACTCGACACTCTATGACCTAAAAATGTCACTTCTGACTGACAGAATGACGACTTAGACAGCTTCAAAGTGAACCCTGCCTGATCTAACTTCTGAAAAACTATATCTAAATGACCTAGATGCTCCTCAAAACTGCGTGAACTAATTACCATATCATCTATGTAAATGGTAACAAACTCTCCTGTGTCATCCCCTAATGCGATGTTTAAAGCCCTAATTAAAGCTGCTGAACTACTCTTTAACCCATAAGGTGTTCTACAAAATTGATAAAGGTTATATTTATGACTAAAAGCTGTAAATGGTCTATCTTCGTACATAAGTGGCACTTGCCAAAAACTGGAACTCAAATCTACACAAGTGAAATACTTCTTCCCCTCAAATGTTTGCATTAATTCTTCTATTGACATAGATTTCAGCTGATCTGAACTAATTCTACTGTTAACCAAACGAGCGTCTAAACAAATACGAACAGTGCCGTCGGTCTTGGGTACCGTTATCAAAGAATTAACATATGGACTGTTCGAGTGCTCAATAATCCCATCTTCAAGCATCTGGTTAATTTGTGCCTCAACTGCACTCTGATAAGCGAAAGGTACAGGATATCTATGTCCTGTGAATACTGACCTATCAATAACGTTCAATGAAAGTGTATAGCAATTGGCCATACCAATGCGATCCTCAAAAACTCTCCTATTACACCATAACACATCATAGAGCCGAACACATTGTTCCACCTCTATATTTCCCTGAAATGCAGCCTCACGTAACGAGTCCTCTAGACTTCCGTTCGTAATCACACTGCCCACAAAACATGGAGAACCCCGCTCTACGGCTGGCGATATCTCATTTAAAGTACACATCACACCTACAATACTACTCCTCTGAATATGGTCATTGAACGCTACTTCTACTTCAGAATCTCCCCATTTAAATTTCAAACTCCCTACATCATAACATAAGTTACCAGACACTCTACTTAGCCACTCTGAACCCAAGATAACACTGAATACTAAATTTGGAATTACAAGACAAATCTGCTTCTCTACATGATTATTAATTTTAATGTCTACTAAAACTTGCTTAGAAATTACTTTAGACCTCTTCCCAACAGCTGTGATAACAAAAGTGCTTTTAATTGGCATCTCCTCAAAATTTACTCCAGTTCCTTTCATTTTATCATAAAATGCACTACTTATGCAACTCTTCATACAACCACTATCAATTAAAACATCTGTGTACGCCTCGGACACGTTAAATTTAACTATGGGGCTCTTACTAACCACTTCCTGAATAATACCTTCATCATTTAGTTCATGTAATAATTCATTTCTTACATTTAGGTCATAGGGTTCCTGTATAATTGTATGGACAGGGCATGCTACAGACTGAGATTCTGACCTTACTTCGCAGCCTGGTTCGCGTTTAAAGAACCGCTACAGCTGGCCGTAGTACTACTAACTACTAAACTGGTCTGGTTGTTCTGGGCTATGTTGTCATTGTTTGGCTGTATATTACTACCACTAGGCTGTCCTCTTCCTTGACCCCTATTCTGGTTGTAATTATTGTCACTATAATTTCTCCCTTGATTTCCCCTGAAATTATTGTTTCTCCCTTGATTTCCCCTGTAATCACTGTTCCTCCCTTGATTTCCCCTGAAATCATTGTTCCTCCCTTGATACTGATTACCATAGCCATTTCCTCTGTTCTGATTTAGCTGATTATTATTATTTCTATTTTGAGCGTTGGCCCCTTCGCCACCGTTCCCTTGAACTTCTTGATGCCTGGCCTCGTTAGGTCTATTATTATTATTACCCTGGTTCCGATTGAAATTGTCCTCATAACCCCCTCTCCCTAGTGCATCAAATGTGCTTAACAAATTTTCTACTTGTGATATAGTCTTTACATTCTGGATACAAGCAGCCTCCTTGATCCTATAGGGAAAGTGCCTAAGTAGCAACCTCACCACATCACTTTCCTCCTTCAAGCCATCCAGATATTTACACACTAATACCTGCCCTAAAAAGTATTCGGTCATGGTGGAGCTTCCTTTAGGGTTATAGCAATCAAGAAGATGGCACACACTACTCCCTCACGATGCTGCGACCGAATAACCTCATTCCAGAACTTTTCACAGAATTTTATTTTAAAATCATTAATATCAGTAAACTTGTCTCTGTAGACAGCAAACCAATTCCTCGTTTCCCCCACAAACACTTGTTCTAAAATTTCAACTACCTGGCACCACTCAATACTACCATTTTCCAACCTCTCCCCGAATTTATTTTCTATAGTGTTCATGAACTCCATTGGGCACCCCTGTCGATTGCTGAACTTACCCAGTTCTACCTCCCTGTGTGTGCTATTCACAAAAACTGGCCTATTCTGACTATTTTCTTGCCTGATCCTAGCTTTTAATTTTAATTCTAATTCTGCGATTTTCTCCTCAGCCTTCCTCTCAATACTGTTTACTGTTAATTTAATGTTTCCTTCTGATTCTTCTACTTTATCATATAGCTTTGCTTGTTTCTCCTCAATCTTGCTAATGCTCTCCCTATTACTCTCTCTTAGATCATTTACTTCTGCAACTATTTGTGAGTGAACTTTCTCAATTCTACCCCCCAGCTGTTCCTTAACCTCTTTAGTAGCTACCTGAATTTTGTCAATTTCTCCCCCCAATTGCTTTTTGACCTGCTGTGTTTCCAGTTGCACTAGTTCTTTTAAATTTTCAGCCTGTGTACTGATTCTAATTTCCAACTCCTCCTGTACTTTTCCTAATTTTCTGTCTACATCTGCAATAATCTCTTTAGCCTTTTCTTCCATCACCCCCCTGATCTCACCTCTAATCAGTTCAAATTTGTCACTCATTTCCTTACTGTTTTGTTCTAATCTGGCGTTTAAAGTTTCATTTCTCTCTCTATTTTCCCTACTGTTTTGTTCTAATTTAGCATTTAAAGTTTCAGTACTCTCTCTATTTTCCTTACTGTTTTGTTCTAATCTGGCGTTTAAAGTTTCATTACTCTCTCTATTTTCCCTACTGTTTTGTTCTAATCTGGCGTTTAAGGCATCTGTACTTTCTTTATTTTCCCTACTGTTTTGTTCTAATCTGGCGTTTAAAGCATCTGTACTTTCTTTATTTTCCCTACTGTTTTGTTCTAATTTTGCATTTAAGGCATCACTACTAACTTTGTTCTGATACATGAACTCGAGAAGTAAAGTTTTTAATTCTGGTTGGCCGCCTACACTCCCTGTTTCAGTATCGGGATTTACCTCCGCTACCCCGGTACTACCATCACTCGACATACTGCTCGTATCATCACTCTCCAGTTGATGACCACTACATAACCTCATCTGTCTTTCTTTCTCATCCCCCATAATGATATACACTGATAAAGACAAATAACCCCCAAAATACAGGCACAGAAATATATACCCTTCTCCTTCCACAAATGTTATTAGGTTTTCAGCCCCAAGTTGTCGGCGACAAATGAAACGTTAATTAGTGCCCCATGTTGGTAGCGACAAATGAAACGTTTTGGCTGCCCCTACTGTTGGGTGATAAATGTAACTGTTTACCTCTGCCTAAGCTATGTTGTTTTAATGGGCGCCAAGACTTCAACGCAATGCTGAAATCTAAATTTGTATTTAACAACGTCTAGCTCTGGTAGAACACCTTCAAGAATCTATTCACTCAGATCGTGGTATGATTTGATCATTAACCCAACAAACAATTGTATCAGGAGAAGGAATTGGTCTATATCTAATGCTACCTACTGAAAGCAAAGATTGCATTGTAAAAGAAAAGAATTTATTATATAAGACAAGTATAGCAAAATTAATAATAATAATAAGTATAAAATTTAAATTGGAGCGTTGCGATTTTAATATTACCGATAGAAAATTACGTGAAAACGGAGTCTGATAAATTGATTTTACTCTTATTTCCAAGCTATGAAGTTACTGAATTATGAAATATAAAACAAAGAAAAATGAGAGATTGCGTATTTCTGCGTCATTTGCACTTACCATTGGAAATTGCCAAGGCATTTCCCTCGTACTTGCTGATGCTGTGTGCTTCCCACAGTCTCCTGGACGTCGTCATCTCCGTCGAAATTTGATGATATTCTGGTAGATTAGATAATTCTATGGTCCGTACCTCGGACCCAAACACTCGTACAACCGCACTGGTTAAGTTTTACAAAAGTTCGTCGCTAACTCCACTGAACATCGGAGCGACACGCACTTGCGACCGTACTCTCAAGTTCTACACAGATTGTCCTCGTTTCACGGCGCGTCGAACGATATATCCACACGTTGGCTCCCCCACCATGGTACCGTCTTCCAGCTTACGTTGTCTCCGCTGATTGGCTGAGCACGCCGCTATCTTCCCCTCCTCTGGTTCATTACACTCCGCGGGCGAGGGGGAGAAGTCGTTTTCCGTTCCAACAATTCGCCTTTTCTAGACCTTGCGACCCAGCCTTGCGTAATTCTTCTCGACAGGCATCAGCTTGTACTTGAAATCCCAGTGAGTCACGTCTCTCGATATACCCTAACTGACGAAAACTCCGTAAAATTCCGTAATCACATAATTTTCTATGATATCGTCGTTCGTAATAATTTGCTTGATAGCGTTTTCTAAGACATAGAAAACCTATCTGTATGCTTATAATTTTTATAAAATGCTCCGAAAATATCTAAATAATAATTATAATAAATTAATAATAATAATAAATTAACATGAAAAATTATCTTGGCTGAACAATTTGCCGCGTAAATAAATATAGAATGGCTTCCTACTGACTTATGCCAGTTGCATAAAAACCCCTCGAAAAACACGATACAGTTTTAAGGCCTTAAAATGTGGTTTCGTTTCTCACATTGAGGGGCTGAAAATGAGCTTTGTTTCACCCTTCTACGCCTATTACAGCATGTATTTTAAGGGGGTAGGGCCCCTTTTATGAGAGGTACGGAGAAGTGTTACATCAATGATTAGTGTCGTGCCTCTGAAGGATATCTGTATCAAATTTTACGTTGATCCACTCAGCCGTTCTCGAGTTATAAGGACACAAAAAAATTGTCCACAGACAGACAGACAAAAATTTTATTTTTGCGCGCATCCATCATAAAACAGTCTGAAACACGCAAATATAGCAAATTTCTGTGGAAATTTAGAAAAAACGGACAAACTTTCATTTTTATATATATAGAGATTGCATATGATGACATGCAGGGTGGGTGGAAACAATTGAACATATCCTAAGTGATTGCATTAACATGGATTTTTGGGAACACCACTTGCCATGCGCAGATCCACTCTGGGCCACATTTCCTTGTTTGTTGTGCTGCACAACCTGGTGCAAACACAAAGTCTATACAACGAACAATTGGCCTGCTAGAAATCTTTAAATACTGTGACGAAAACATTTTTTTCCTGCTAAACCACGCACATTTTGCCATACGTTTTCACGACTTTCGACACTTCCTTACCTGGGTAATCGTAGGTTTCTGGCTGCTTAGTTATATCTCACCCACCCTATATAAATGGGAACTTGACAGAATTTTGTGTAAATGAGAAAATGTGTAAACGAAAACGTTTTAACTGACCTAAATTTTAATGGAGGAAGCTTCATGCCATGGAAATATCATATCAAAATGTGAAAAAGGTCCAATTAAGTAATACAGTAGATACCACCAATCCGAACCCCGCTAATTCAAAAATCCGCCTAATCCGAACAGGGCTAGGAAAAAATGTCTACCATGTTTGTTTTGAATTTCAAAACAGGAAAAACTAATGATTAAGAAAGAGTAAACTAGTTTTTTCAAGTAAAACCGTAAATTTATTAACACTGAAAAACATGAAATAAATGCTACAGGAGTAAACGGTGAATCTATCGGCTATCTTATACACAAATACTAAAAAACGGAAGGCGACCTACTAAGAATGTGCATAACAAAGTTTGAAAGCAATATTTACGTTAACGACAAAACAAACGGAAAAGCAAATCAACACTTAAGAAGTGAAGTCTGTGATCTTCTTTTGACGCAGTGCACTGAAATGACATGAAGAGGCAACGTTTCGCCAACGTCGAATAAACATTCCATCACTAGGAGTTGCAGCGGCATGTTGCTCGACGAAGCGTAGGGCGAGGTCAAGGGTTCTTGCAATGGCAGTGTGTGAAACATCAGTTTGGGCGTCCCCCTCGTACTCACTATCATCTGCGTTGATCTCAGCTGATGTCCCCTGCACCACTGCTAAAATGTCTTTATCTGCATAGTATTCGTGATTATTGTAATTGTTTTTCGAGCCTTAAAGTCAATATGTTCTCGTATGTGACGAAAATCCACCGAATCCGAATTTTTGCTAATTCGATCAGGGTTCGGTCCCAATTAGTTCGGATTAGTGGGACTCGACCAGGGTTCAGCGCTGTCTCCACTTATGTTCATCCTAGTCATGGACACCATTACTCATGATATGCAAAGAGATGTCCCATGGACATTACTATATGCAGATGATGTAATGATTACCGCTACAACTAGGGAAAATTTACAACAAGTTCAAACATGGCATGACAGGCTACAACAATTTTGTCTGCGCCTGAATATACAAAGGACCGAATACCTGGAAGCCATTCCATCACCAGGATCTATTCAAATTAGTGGTACATTCCTGGCCAAGATACCTTCGGGTATCAAAGATCCCGGCTGCAAAGTGATGGATGCATCAGTAATGTACAAGGAAGGATCAATGCAGCATGGATGGGTTGGAGAGATGTCACAGGGGTTCTGTGTGATAAGCGAATACCAACTTACCTGAAGTCTAAGATCTATTGTACAGTCATACGACCAGTTGCACTGTATGGTACTGAATGTTTGACTGTCACTAAAAGTGCTGAAAATTCTCTCCATGCAATGGAAATGCGGATGCTGCGACGAACTATGGGCATTTCATTGAAAGACCACATGTATAATGATACTATCAGGCGACAATTTGGCGTGGTCCCAATTCCTGATAAGATGGCTGAACACATACTCCGGTGGTATGGCCATGTGTTGGGAGCAAAAAGTAACACCGTGGTAGATACTGCCTATCAACTGATGGTTGATGGAAGAAGACCAAGAGGAAGGCCCAAACAACGGTGGAAAGACACTATCAACACCGATATGAAAGCTGCAAATCTCCAACCAGAAGATGCAGCTGACCGAGTGAAGTGGTGCTCAATGATCCGAAAAGCGGACCCCATCCCAATGGGAAAACGCTAAGTGGGACTCTACTGTATATAAGTGCAGTTCGACTGTACTTGAGGGGGCTGTTCTGCTCCTCAAAACAACACTAACTAGACTGTACGTTTAACCAAGAACACATTCTACTGTTGACTTACACTGCAGATAGATAAATCTATTTGCCTGTACTTGTCTTCCCTTGATACTATAATCCATCAGGTTGGTCAAAATCATTTTCCTTGCCTCTCCGCTACATGCCTTCTGTAGATAAACGTAAACATACACATACATTTTCTGACATAGGCCTTTATAGACCCAACATTATAGGAAGCCTTCAGAATACTTGTTTGAATAAACAATCAATCATGTCATTTTTAGAAATGTGAGCGAAGCCCCTCTGAAAATCTAATGCTTTTCTAAAAGAAACATATCTTGTTCTTAAAATGATTTTGTTGCTTTATTGAATTAATTGACCACGTTATTTCTGTGTACGTATGAATTACATCAGTGTACCCTTGGTACCCATCCCTGAATCTCTGTGGTTCAAGACTTGCAGCTTTCTGGGAACAATAACGTTAAGTAATTTCAGTTCTGCCCCTTAAAACAACAATAACCATACCATAATCACGGGAACTCTAAAAAGAAATATAATTTTTTCTCGTCCCAATAGAATAACTGAGGCTTCTCTACAAGTTACAAGTTCTGAAATGTTCACTGTGTTGATTATAAGGCCTGTCCTGAAGTGGGGTGTTGCGAGATAGCACTTAACTTCTACAATTTTCTTAACAAGTATGCATTTTGTGTCAAAATATATTTCTTTCACCAGTAAATACAGCAGTAATGATGTGTTTTTTAGTTTTTTACTCATTGTGTTGGGGCAGCAGTTGGCTATAGCAAACTTCACATCAGTCCTTTGTGTTCCTGCCAAGGAACTGCAGACTGCCTGATGCCAGGCATGGAGATGACACTTTATCTTCTAGTTGCTTTCAATTTGTTTATTAACTCAACTAGGTAGCAATTGCACTTGCACTGTATTTCTAGATGCCTGCCACTCAGTAGAATAAAAGTTTGGTCAGTAATCTGACAGTTGATTGAATCCTTCTCAGGTGTCTTGAGCTAGAGTTAATAGTTATCTAATCACCCATTCTGATGCTTCTGTCCATTAGTTGCTATGGGATGAGGTTCCTTGTTGCCTCGTGGAGCAAATGGGGTGGAGAGCTTAACAACTACCATAAATCAGTGCTTCCAATAGTCTTTAACATTTGTGGGGGATAAGAAAACTGAGCAGGGGCAGCCTATTTTATATGTAAATTGGAGTTGCCATATGCATTTAGGGCTTAGATAATAAACAGGTTTCTATAGGTATATGCAAGCAATAGGAAGTGAAAAGCCATAATACTGACATCTGCATCATCGGTTGCAGGGCTCTATTTTTGTCCATAACTGACCGAACTGCTTTACCATTGTATTTCAGGAAAGTACTTTTATACCAGAAATATATTAATTACATCTCTTTTAAGTTCTAATTTCTTTAACCCTCATACAGGTGATCACTGACCAATGGGCTTTGGAACCTTTATTCTTTAGTGTAAGGAATAAGTGCCCAGTTTTCTTGTAGATGACTGTAAAGACCACTGGACACTAAATTAGCAGACTCATTTTCCCATATTACCACATTTTCCCCGATAGCCAAAGAAGAGCCTAATTTCACTAATTTGTAACATATGTCTCTTTCTCTGGAATTGGTCAGTTTACAGTAGCTTGAAGCTTCTGTCCCAGAACTTCACATTACTTTTTGTTCACTAGCTTAACAGATGATTTGAGAATGAGTTTACTCCTTTTGGGGCCTTACAAAATGGCTGAATTCTTGCCATTACAGTTGCAGACTCGGAATGTTATGCTGACTGGCACACTTCTGCCTTGGCTCCCATTCTTATGGTCCAGGAGCCTCGGTTATGTGACGAAATGGTACACGTTTAGGGCACAGCACATGGAAATGAATGTCAATTTTTCTTGAAAAATAGATAATAATACAGTAGACAATTTAAGTGGCAATGTTGTGTTCTTCATGTTTTTATTTAATATTGAGCCTTTCCCTACCATTTTGTGCTGTATAATTGCTATAAGATTTTATAGAACCATCCCATAAAATAAAGGTTCTGTTTTTATATTTCAATATTGTATGCATATAGAACATTGCTGAAAAGTCCTGGAAACCTTTGGAAAAGTGTTGAATGTTGAAGTGTTGAATGTTTTAGAAGAATGTGGAAGACTGGAACATTCAAGAATGTCATGGATCTGTATTTTAGAATGTTTGATTAGGGGCCAAAAAGGAATGCTCACTGTCTGGGGGCCCCTTGGTTTCTATGTCTGGCCCTATTAGCACTTACATGCAACATTGGGTTTGTGTGTGCCAAAATGCAGAAGAAAATCACTCTAATGTCAAAAAAACTTTTGCAAGTGTTTAACCATCCACTTTGGTTCATGCCTTCCTGTGATAATTGATATATTTAATATATAAGGTGCGTTCAAAAAGTAACGAGCTGGAGGCATAATTACAGAAACAAGTTCCTGTATGTTACAAGTATTGGCCCTGACTGTTAAGGCACTTGTCCCACTGTGACACCAGGTGGTGAATGGCTGTCTCATAAAATTCCCTGGGCTGCGATGTCAACCAGTTCCGCACGTCCGAGGTGAATCGTTGGCCCCGCAGAGCCCTTTTCAGGGGACCAAACATGGCGTAATCACAGGGAGAGAGGTCTGGACTGTATGGAGGGTGGCCGAGAACCTCCCATTTGAATTTCTGCAAGAGTGCCGTGACTGTGTTGGCCGTATGACGTCGTGCATTGTCGTGGAGCGACCACGGCGGCTATGGCGTTCACTGTCACTCGGCGGTCCTGGGTAATGAGTGCAGCTGGACGTTGTCATCGGTAATGCAGGGGGGGGTGCCCCAGACCGGGCATCATCGTCTAATGATACCCGTCCTTCCCTGAAGCGCTTGTGCCACGCCTTGACCCTTGCAAGGGACATGCAGTGTTCGCCGTACACTTGTGACATTCGGCGATGAATGTCCGTTCCCCCTAGTCCTGCCGCTGTCAGAAACCGAACAACACCTCTTCGGTTGACGCCTCCATGTCACTGTTTGCAGTGCGACTGGCAGCGTTGGACGAATGATACATGCTGCTGCTCGCTTTGCATCGTCACGTGACGTGCACGCATGCCCTCTAGCGACGGACTGTGACCTTTCACGCTCTGGTTGGAACCACACCTCGTTACACATGCCACGATTAGCCGATGTCGTCACCGGTTTGCACATTCCAGCCTCCGGCTCGTTACTTTTTGAACGCACCTTATAATACACCATTCTTTACAAAATTATGACTGGAGGAAATTTCACCCTTTCATACTCTCAGGATTATTTGGTTCCGGTAGCTTTGAAGCCATTTTTCAGTGCTGCCTTATTGACAATTGATATTGTAACTTTCAGTCGGTCAATAGAAAATAATTGCAATTACTGGAATAAGTGAAAAATTAAAAATAAAATGAAATAAATTACATGTGGTTAAGATATTGTTATGGATTGTTGAAGAAGGAGAAAACCAATGGATGCCATGTTTTTCTCATCAAGTGAGCATCATAAGATCCAAATGTATAAGACAAATAGCTCTATAAAACACTACCAAACCTACAGTGACACCCACAGACGGTCTCTGCCCTCCAAAACAAACTATAAAAGTTCCGTCAGAAAACTTAGTAAGTGTGGCAGTTGTTTCTGATAAATATTAAGGCATTAAGCACTGAAAAAAAAAAAAAAAAAGAACTATTTATTTTAATGTTGCAAAACTATGAAATGACGATCGCATCAACAAAACAGTCTTCCTCCCCCAACTAATCTATGAAGGTGTAGCTACTATAGCTGTGATACACTTAAGCAATAAGTCCTAAACTACTCTAGAATTGTAAACTATTATGTGGAAATGACCTACAAATATGAGGGCTGTTTTTTAAGTAAGGCCCGTTATTTTTAAGCCCGTAGTTAGTGCGCGTTACCTCCCGGCATCCTTTGCGAACAAGCAGGCGTCAGTTGCAGCCGTGTAGGTAACCTTACGCTGAACTGTGTATCTTTACAATGTTCAAGATTATTGATTCGACCGCCGCGTGTGAGGTACGATCTGTGATAAGGTTTTTTGAGTGCAAGAAACATGTCGGCTGCAGACATTCATCGTCAGCTTTGTATGGTGATAATGCAATGACGGAAGGTAAAGTGCGAAAATGGGTACGCGAGTTCAAAAGTGGCCTTAAAAATGTTCAGATGACTTGATGACTGCAGTTGACACGAAAATTCACGAGGACCGAAGATTCACGATAACCACTCTATCAATGGATTTTCCTCAAGTGTCGCCGCCGATGAAGAAGTGAAAACAGCCGTGAATTCTTGGTTGTCAGAGCAGGAGGCAAACTTTTATGCAGAGGGATTTCAGAACTTAGTTTTAAGGTATGACTAGTGCCTAAATAAACAAGGCAACTATGTAGAAAAATAGAGGAAGGTATGTAAAACCTAAAAATAAATGTGTTTTCCAAATAAAATGTTCGGTTAATTTAAAAAAAACGGCCCTTACTTAAAAAACAGCCCTCGTACTCTGCTGTGATGACGGTAAAAAGCTATAACTACAATATACGAAATAGTATTCGTCTACTATTAATGTGATGAAAGATCTGATGTTAAAATCTGTATGAACTATAACTCTGTATTGTTTGAATTTGAGTAGCTTTCATAAAAGCAGTAATCTCTAAAGTAGTTTTCAGACAATCTATTATACTGTGTATTTTAATACCATGTAATTTAGTTTAGATTTTTCTTTCAGTAATTGGAGTTATTATGTGTTTACTGGCAGTAAGTTAAAATATCAATTATTGGGTTCTGTAAACAAGGGTAACTTTCTTTGTATACTGTATTATCAAATTTCGAGCCAGAAATGCAGTATTCTTTCATTTTTTTTTCTTTTAAGTATAATTTCTGTTGCGAATGTTCCTCATTTTATTAATGTATATTCATAATTATAAAACTCGCTCAGTAATAGATTTTGAATACTAAACAAAGTGGCCAAATTTACATACTGTTTTAGGGTGATTTCAGCAACTATCAGAAAATGAGTTCCAAGTTTCCCCCGATTTGGGTATTCTTTATCTACCAATAATGTCTTTAAAATGATATAGGTGTGTGATTATTATGTATAAAGTATTGCCATATAATTTACTATTGTCATCATCATATCAATTTCGGTTTTCCAGCAACTGTTGTCTGTCCACCATCTGTCCTCAACCACTGAACTCTACTCCAGGTTCCATCTTCTCGCACTATCTTTCACTAAATCCATCCACTGTGCTTTAGATCATCTTTGTCCTCACTTTCCAGTCACCTGTCTCTCCATCACTTGTTTCAGCATTCTTTCATTATTCAGCCTTTTTATTTGTCCATACCATTTCAATCTGTTCTGCTTCAGTTTATCATTCAGCTTCTGTACATTCACTTCCTTTCGAATGTCTTCATTTCTTACTCTATCTCTCCTAGTCTTCTGTACCATAATCCCCAGGAATTTCATTTTGGCTGCATGTATTCTACTTTCATCTCTCCTCGTCATCGCCCAAGTTTCTTCTCTATTTACTATTCTATTCCCAGAAATGATTTATTTATCTTAAGTACACAAATTTTATTTTGTTATATTATGGTATGAAAGATAAGCTTGGTAATAAAATATATTGAAATAACATTTATTTAGCCTGATTCATGGACAACTAATGCAAAGACTAGTCTTCTAAACAGCCACCACCACACTTGCTATTGCATTCTTCTTCACAAGTTTCAAGATGAAAACAGTTACTGTACCTAAGTCATCAAAAGAATCTGAGTCAACAACGGATTGCAGGATGGGCAATGGAGAATAATTTCTGAACACCTCAGTGCTAATTTCACATTATATTTCTATACTTAATTGGCAGGGATTTCTGATGAAAGTAGTATTGTTTTTCTCTTTTTTTATGGCTAAATTATACTTTATCATATGTAGGGTACAATCACTGTGTCTGAAATTAATTTAAAGGATGTAATGTGAGACACATTTGTCCAGCTCTGACTGTTGTTGACTTTGCATTTGAACTGAAGATCACTGAATTTCATAATACATCAAAATCTACTCCTAGCTAAAGTTTTATACTGTATTTGTGTTATCCCCATGAAATTGTTTCATTTAGGGATTAGAGACATCTCAGGTATCAACCAGGGCTGGCTCTAGAAGGGAGTTACAAGTTATTTCATAACCAATAACCAGACCAATAATCAGTATGAATAACCAATTTCTAGCACGTCAAGCTCTACAAAAATATTAATAATCCCCCTATTATCTGTTGAGAACTTATGTCCATGGGGATGAGCCATGCCTTTGTAAGCAGAGCATTGCCATCATTGGCCTAATGGCTAGGCTCCAGACCATTGCTACATTAGGGAGACTCATTCTCGATTAATTCTTTAACTGTACCTTCCAGTCAATGGCACTAAGGAAAATTCTAAAATTACTGTTATTTTGGTGTTTGATGCTTGATTCTATGTGCATTAAAGTGTGTCATCTCTAGGGCCCAGATTTTTAGGTGGCATAAACCTTCACTTTAGGTTTCTTGTATTCTTAACTTGTTATGTGGGGTGTGAATTCTTCCACATAACCACTACGTTGGGGAGATGTTTTCATATTTTTTTTAAATGTTTAAATAATTTGATTTATGCAGCTCGACATGTATCTGTTTAGTATTGCATGTATATTGTGACAATAAGACACATTAATTTCAATACTGCAACGAATATCTACGAAATAGATCGATTTTAAGCAAATCATATTTTAGAGCAACAAACGCATAAGTCTCATATTTCTATTTTTTTCTCTGATGAGTGTTGTAATCGTTACTTTCCGAAACTTGTACGTTAGCAATAAGTATTTACGTATCAAATAAGATAGGTCTTTTTCTTTTCGTGTGACCTCCTGAGGGGCCAATGGGCGACCTACGCGTCGGGATGGGCAAGGATGTAGTAGGAAGAGGCCGTGGCCTGTAAGTAGGTACCGTCCCAGCACTTGCCTGGTGTTGAAAATGGGAAAACTATTTCAAGGACGGCCGACGGAGGGGCTCGAACCCACGCGTCTATCGAATCAGCAGATAGCTGGGCCCCATGACCTAACGCTATGCTTTAGCGAGCGCAGCCACTGCTGTCTTTAATAAAATATAGTAGCAGTCCCACAAGCACTATAAATATATTTTGCACTATAATTACACTGTTGAAGAATACGATAATGACCAGATAACACTGTACTCGCCTAATATGTACTTTTTTCTCTTGTTGTGGATATGCAACTGCCGAACCACTAATTACCTATTCCATTCAGAGGTTTACTCTATGTATTATTTACACGGATAAAAGACCCACCGCGTCTTACTGTGATCTTTGTTTACGAGAATTAAAAAGGCGGGGAAATATTGTTTATGATGTTTCCATGATATATACTGGAATAGAATTATAAAATAAGGGAATATTGAAGAACTTAAACTGGCAGTTTAGTGTGTATGCTGTTTAGCTAACTTATTATTGTGCTGTCTTTTAATTGTCTGGGCAGCTCGGGGGCTATTGTTCCAGACCTTGAATTCTATTATGGATCGTCGAAGGAGTTTGAATCCCACCTTGGACAAGTTTCTTTATTTCCGTATTCTTCTTTCTTGCTATTGGTATTCCATCGTCAAAACATATTTTAACATATTCACAAAGAAATTATAAAATGGTCCGGCTAGCTCAAACAGTTGCCAGCGTTTCGCCCCCAGTGCACCAATGGGCTCTTCCGTTGGTTATGGTACACCTCATATTTTACTTTCATCATTCCCGTAAAGTAATGAATTCTCCATGATTTATGTTGCCATATAGATGTAGGCCTACCATTAAATTTTTAAAGAAAAATTAGTATTCCAGGCACTCGCACGTGCACACAATCGCTTTCGCCATAACTGACAATTGGCGAACATTTCATTTGAGGGACTTTGACATCGTGGTCACTCAGCCCAGTGTACTTTGGTGTGCGTGTAATATTCTCTCTTATAACCTGTGTTATTGTGATGGCTATATTAATGTGTGTATCTGTAACTAAGTTGGTGATTGGCAAGGAGATGGCCGAGGCCTTAATCCTTAGCAGACTATTTTCTTTTCTTGTGTAGTCATGCAGTAGTCGTATTTTTTCTTTTCATACCACCTTCCCTTCATCGTCATATAATAATAATAATAATAAAAATTAAGACATTATACCACAGTAATCAAACCTGAAGCACTATTCGCCTCATTATTTTGACAATTGATATTATAACTTTCAGTCGGTCAACAGAAAATAATTCCAATTACTGGAATATAATAATAATAAAATTAGGACATTTACCACAGTTATCAAACCTGAAGCACTACACGCCTTGGAAACCTCGATAAGTGCTGTCAATTTCATCTAAAAATATAGCTATATCAGACTGACGTAGCACTACCCTGTCTGCGCGCCGCCGTTTTCACAGCTGACTAGCGTAAGCAACAGCTCGTTCTTAATTTGCCTGTAAAACTCGTAATACAAAGTTTCAGCGCATCTAGAAGGCTGTGACATTGCTATTAGTTGTATATAATAACTAAAACAGGCGTAATTGCTTCACACGCATATATTCGTATTTACCATGGAAGCAGCTGGTGGGTATATCCCGACATAATCCTGAACAGGAAACTAGGATGTTGGGAAATGCCCGACAGTCGTCCGCTAAGGGTTAAGTACTATCCCGATATTTGCCTGGAGTGGAATCGATCCCACCACCCCTAAGTTTTACCTCTTGAGGCTGAGTGGGCCCCCGTTCCAGCCCACAAGCCAGAATTAAATTTCTTGGCAGAGCAGGGAATCGAACCCGGTAGCCAAGAATGTAGCCTTAAGAGTGGGCTTCCCTGTATTAATACAATATTTGACATGTACGGGACATAGAATTCTAAAACTGCATCCATTATGGTGGCTGCCGAAGTGAGTCTATGCTCATTCCAGTAGTTGGTGAAGAGATTCTATGCTCCCCTGCATAATTTACTGTCGTGGAAACCCATAGGATTGTACCCATAACAGGTGATGGAAATTGATTATTTAGAGCAGTTTTGTAGGCTACTGTTTATTACAAAATGAAGGAGGTCATCGTGAACTGTGTTTGCAAACTATTGCAAAAATTGTTACTGGCAGGGATAATTATGAGGATTCTATTATTCGCGATAGTCTCATGGCATTCTCTTCAGCAACCAACTTGAGTATGAAAGTCTCCGGACGGTGGATACACTGGTCACATTGAACTTCGTTGTATAAGCCAATTGAGTCGTCTAGTATCAAAACCGGCCAAGTCACTGAAGGCAAATTTTTCAGTATGGATGAAAAACCTCTAGAGACAAAGCAATGGTGGTCACAAAAGATTTTATTGCATAGTTATATCCATAATGGTTTAATATTTAAGTTCTGTTATTTTGAGAAATCTGATTCATAATGAACCCATCTTTTTTTCTAATATTAATTTTGACTTGGCCGTTTTTGTTGCAATTTGGTATAATTTTAGTCTTTTTTTAAACTTTTCTTTTAAAATTCCAAACTCCAGTGAAAAAAGGCAATTAAATTAAAATAAATTGACATAGTAATTACCTGTCTTCATTGCAATAAAAACAAAAGCATTCTGCTTAAATTGGATAGTAATATATGATGAAGAACATCAGAAAGCTGAGGAGAATACAAAATAGGTAATACATCATTAAAAGTTAGTAGTTCACTTAGATCTTGAACACAGTAAAAGAAAATGAGTCACTTATTAAAATAGGAACAATATACACGTTACACTACACAATAATGACAAAATACGAGCACACAGGATATACGACTGCTTTCGCGCCAATGCGGTAAGATGCCCGCGAATACGGAAGTCAGTGTTGCTAACGAACAAAATACAAATTATTATGACTTCGAAGAGTATACAATATAAGGAACAATGTTGCCTACTGATATTATCACATTCTTGCTTAATCTAACAACGCAAGATTCCAAACAATAATGCTGCGACATGAAGATTGCTACTCGTTCTTTGACATGGCCGGTTATGAAAGCACTGCCTGCATGACTTGGCCCATTTTGTTGCACGACCAAGAATTCAGTGCTCTGTAACATGAAGACATGGATGATTTTGAAGCATATTCTTGTTTTGCCTGATAGTGCTATACTTCTACTTCAAATTGATAACCTTAACTCATTTTCGTAAATTTTGTGACTTGGCCGGTTTTGATACTAGACGACTCAATTGTTTATTGATTATTTGTTTAGAGTACATAACAATGAGTCTAACCACGCTGTTGATTTTTTTCATTTCAAGTATTATTCGCCATTTAATATTTAGCGGCTATAGTGTTATCGAATATGACATTATTTTTGGGAGAAATGCTACTATGAAGAATCTGTTGGTCGAAAAAGAATATTGTCTGGTCGTAACTTAACTACTAATAGATGCAGAAAAAGTGAGCTACTTTTAAAATCCAGTATAAATTTCAGAAACAAATCCAGATATTATGCCGTACAGTGCAGGGTCCTTGACGAACAAATGTAAACATTGGTCTGCATTGTATTTCTCTTGCGAGAAATCAACGCTTAGTAACTTCGGCCTTTGCTGTTGTAATGGTAAAATTGATCTACCGGAATATAGAATACCTGACAGGCTGAAAAAAAATTCACTGGAATTTCAGAGAGAATATTCGGCAGTACAACAATATTGTTTTAAAATTTCAGGATTATCAAATCATCGCATTTCTTCCTTATATTCCGAAAATATAAGCAACGGTTCTTACGGCCAGTTGTATATACAGTATTAGACTCCTCAGAAGCTAATCAAGTCAGATCTGTAAATAAAGTGAATTCTTGCATCAGGGAGGGAATACTTCACAATTTAAACAATATTTTGCGAGAGCATAAGCCCAGCATTCAACATTGAAAATACCTTTCAATTTAAATGAGAGTTCAGTGTCTAGATAAAATTAAATTGCTATCCAGCTGTCGATATACAATTAGCATGGCTCATAATATGGGATAAAGCCCCAATGGCAAATATTCATTCATTAATATGTGTGTGAATCAACTTCTAAAAGATATTATACATAACGACATTATTCTCGTTTGTGGGAAAGTTATTTTGTTGGAGGAGACTTCAGGTAGGTTTTTGCCTGTTGTGCCGCACGCTTCTCGCCAAACAGTTATTCAAGATTGTAGTAAATACTCTTCTCTCTGGCCCTTCTCCAAAATATGCCGCTTACATAAAAACAGGCAATCGAAACCATATGAAATGGAATTTTCTGATTTTTTTTCTACAAGTTAATGACTAGGCCTACCCCTTTATGGATGGTGAGGAACCAAATGTTATTGAATTACCAGCCAGACTTTTAACTCTTGATGATATTGTGACTGAGATTTACGGCAAAACATTCACTTCTGTGAAGGTTATAATAAATTTATCCTAAGTTTGCATTCTTACACAAAAAAATGAACACTGCAATGAAATCAATTTTTAAGTCATTGAACTTACATCCAGTAGTTCAAAAATATAACGCCAGCATTAACAGATTAAATACTGAATATGGAAGATTATTACTTCAGTTTCCAACAGAATTCTTGAATTCCTTGAGATTAAGTGATATCCCTCCACACATTCTTACTCGAAAAGTTTGAGCCATAGTTATGATCCTTAGAAATCTGAACGTTTTCCAAGGACTCCTAAATGGAACTAGACTAGATTAATTGTAAGAAATATGTATGAAAATTGCTTGGATTTGGAAATAATAAGTACAGATAATATTGGGACGAGAGCTCTAATCCTTCGACTTGATTTAGCACCGTCTGATAAAACACTTTCATTTTTCTTTTAAGAGGCACCAATTTCCAATTCGCTTGGCATACTTTATCACAAGCAATAAAGCTCAAGGGGAAACTGGAACATGTAGGTCTCTATTTGCCTCGTCAAGTTTTTAGTCGTGGCCAGTTATATGTTGCAAAGTCGATCTTTCGACGCCCTTAAAGTTGCATTAGTGTCAAAAAGTAATCGTACAAAGAATGCATATAAGAACATCCTTCAGTAAACATTTTCCCAATGACCATCATGGTTTGACGGGTTTCAACTAGTAAAATAATGATTCAATATTTGTACTAAGTTCATATTCTCAAGTGTGGGGTCAGTACCTCATATTTCAAGTTTTTTTTTTTAATGTTTCATTTGGACCAATGCTACTTTCAAACACTCCCACTGTTCTCTAGGTCAGGAGTTCTCAAATTTTTTATATCGCACACCCGTTGTGAAGCATGAAATATCTAGCATCCCCCTCTTATTCTTCTTTCCGAAGGAGGGCAAGCACCATCACTTTCATGGGGTCTCCTCTTACCACTGCTAATAAGCCACTTGTCAATGGGAAATGACGATACTTATATTAGTTTATTGCAAATCGGGCTAACCATTTCCATTGAACATGCACTACAATTCACCAGTTCACTCACTGGCTTTGAACTGACTGCAAAGGCCTGACTCAATTCGAGTTGACAACAGCAAAAATAGAAGAATCTATTCTTGTAAGGAAGTGGTGGTCACATTGTCAAGCGGCTTATTGCCATTAGTGGTTGTTAATTGTTTGGTAAGCAGACATTGCTGCAGGTGGTAGGTGAAAGGGTGCTGTGTGGGAAATGTTACTCTACACCTTTTCTCAGAATTCCTGCTGGCAGGATCTACTGGTCAGTTATTATGAAATAAGACAGCAAATGTGCGAGTTTATTAGTCTTGAATGGTCGTGGGAGCTTCCTGCCTACAATAGTTTCGTGGATACGAGGATAGCAATATTTGTTACACAATATGAAATATAAATATTTCAATAAAAGCGGGCTCCCCCCTTAATCACTCTTTGCGCCCCTCACTTTGAGGGCCTTCTCCTCTAGGTGGTAATACTAGCAATTTAAGAAACAAGGTCTCATTTGTTGGCTGTTTCCTGGCTGCAAGTAATGTGTATGTATTATGCAAGTGTTGGATAAAAAGTATTGGCTACACATCAATAGATCTGAAATGTCTATCATCTGTGGTACAAACACTTACATTCCCTCACCTCTGATATCTACCACCTTCTATGACAGGAAGCCGCTATACACCATCAGTATATCCACTTCTGTTGATGTCCCGCAACAATTGAAGCCAATGCACAAACAAATGTCTATGTAACATTTCTTACATATTGAGAAAAACGGCAACAAAGATGACTGTTGTCCGTGGGACACCGCTATGCGGTAAGACGTAACATAGACTTTTGTTCTGTAAACCAACCCATTACAGTGTGCGCGCTCACCCACTCTCACATAGTGGAGGCATACAGAATAGAATAGTATTATTTTAAGTTTAATGTTATTGTTTGAACCTACTTATAATGTTTTGGACTGTGAAAATAATGTTCCTTTAAGGGACACCGCTATGCGGTAAGACGTAACATAGACTTTTGTTCTGTAAACCAACCCATTACAGTGTGCGCGCTCACCCACTCTCACATAGTGGAGGCATACAGAATAGAATAGTATTATTTTAAGTTTAATGTTATTGTTTGAACCTACTTATAATGTTTTGGACTGTGAAAATAATGTTCCTTTAAATTTAAAAACTTTCTATGCCCAAGATAGCGGGTTCAAACCCGGCCGAAGCCGTCGGATTTTTTAAGAGCGTTAAAAATCCCTCAGTATGCCTTCCTTCGGAGGGGAAGTAAAGCTGGCGGTCCCATGTCATAGATTTATGGCATGTTAAAGATCTTTCCACTAATTACACCTGTGTGAAACTAAATTGGATAGGTTAAGAATGTAAACAACGCTCTTAGGTTGCTACGTTCGTTGCCAAGAGCCGACTGCGGTGGCGTCTAGTAGCTAGTTCTGAACTAGGCCTAGTAGTCGTTGACGGTGGCGTTTGGCAGCAAAAGTAGGAACTATTTGAAAATTCAAAGTTGCAGTCCCTACTTGAATTAAAAAAACAGATACACACACTAATACAGTCATCACAATTAACACCGGTTATCAGACAGATTCTACACACACCCAAAGTACACGGGGCTACATGACCGCGTTGTCGCAGCCCCTAAACTAAGGAACCAACCAACCAAATTTAAAACTTGAATGAACCATTTTCTTTGCCGTGTTCGAAGTATTTTTATTAAGTTTCAAAATACAACTATGGTGCTTTTCCTTTTGGTATTTCAACTCATTAATTTGCACACATAAGCTTATACATAAGATGTAATATGTATGTAAGGGAGGAGTCCCATTAGAATAGTAATTTGCATATGTAAATTCGTACGGATATTGTCTGTTGGACCAATAATGAAGGCTTATTTTCTTCGAATGAAGTAGACTGAGACAGAAAGAAAAGAAAGGTAAGAAAAGTTGAATTGAAAGGAGACAATAATATGGATATATGAGTGCGAATTTGCGCTTACCGATTCTGTTGGACGACAAAAGGCGGAACTCTTGGATATGAAGAAATGCTGCCCATTAGTTAAATCTGTGTTCAAAAATGTGAAATGACAAAAACCAGTATGTAAGTTCAGTCATTTCACCCACACTATCTTTTCACATTAATACTGGTTATCATCATTCACATTTTTTCACACAGATTCAAATAATGGGAAGCATTTCTTCATGTTCACCAGTTCTGCCTTTTGTCGTCTATAAGAATCACTAAGGATGCAATGTGAAGCACGGTTTTGTGGCGATTGCCTACATCAGCGGCTAACACCCGTGAAGTGCATCATCAATCAACTTCCAGCAAAACTGCGACGAACTAAATGGTTTGGTTGTCAACCGGGGGTCGTCTGAAATTATGTTGATCCTGGTTAACATCCCGTCCTTCATGAAACCTTTTCACCCATGGTGCCACTGTACAATATGGCAATGCAGCATCACCACATGCTTTCCACAGGCCCTGATGGTGTTCACATTTTGACCTAGTGCAACTTTGATTTTTATCCAAGATCCTTGTTCCTGCTTTGTAAACATATGTGGTGCTTTCTCTTGCGCTTTGCACTTCGAGCCACCATCACAATATTTCCGATTATAAATCGTTCTTCACCGCATGCCGTCACGTGATTGTCTTTTATCCACCCAGAAGATGCCAGTGCCATTTGGTGCTTGCCTGTCGAAAGACGGAGGTATTGCCACTACTTTGTATCCAACCTTTGTAATTAAGTATAAGCACTGTAGTAGATATCAAGCCACCTTCCATAGACTGAACAAGAACATGTGTTCATATGAAAATACCACAGGTCTATAATTCCAACCATCATAAGAATGGAAAGGAAGTATAGAAACGGTTTACCCTTCTGCCGCCTCCTGCCTTCTGTATTTGTTCTTTTTTATATTCCTGTCTTTCTTTTCTTGACATAGATCATGGATAGGCAATAGCTCATTGAAAACTTATCAAAGTAGTACAGAACAGTGGTTCTGAAATGGGGTGTGGTTTGTCCTTCAGATGACTGCCTATTGCTATCCAGTCTGGAGCTAACAATGGCTTACACCGTAGCAGTTACAAGCTCTGAATTGGATCTCGCTCGACAGACAACTCGAGAACAAGCCGCTTCCCATTTGATTGAAAAGCACCTTAATGCCATCTGCTAGTATGTAAAAGTACACCATTGCCATTTATTAAAATTAAAACACTCATGCAGCAGTAGAGCATGTTTCACTCCCTTGCTCGACTTGCTACAGACGACTAATGGTCATTGATGACATTGTTGAACTTACTGGATGCGAGGTGGAAGATACCTATTACACAAATCTTTGCTCGTGTATTCTGCATAATACATACCGTATAAGACAATGTACATGATAATTTGCTTTGGTGAAGCACCATTTAGTAGAAAATAAAATAGTGTGTTACATGTTTGCTGTGATTTACTGATAATGGCTCGTGATACATATTACATGACTGTACAAGTAGTTAGGCAGAATACATCTGAACAACAACAGCTGGGTCATTTTGTTGTATATCTATGCATATAGCTGTATGTTGAGACTGAAATAATACAAAATATGTCCTAAGAATGTTTTGTAATGCTATGCCTAGGTGTGTTCTGGGAAAGCACACTGGTAGGAGAGTGAGGATGAAGCAATGATTTATTCCTACAGCCTTGGCAATATGTTGCTGTGTATACAGGGTGTAACAAAAATGCACGGCACAAAATGCAGGACACATTTCTCACACGTAGATGAAAAAATTGTTATATGAACATGGGCCTGGAAACGCATTGTTTCCATGTTACAACTCATTTTCTCCAAATCATTAATCATGGGAAACGCACAAGAACAGAACGTTAGAATCATGCGGAACATGCACTCTTGGTTACGTTGTCATTACCGTAGGTGCACCACCAGTGTTTAGTTTTACATGGCCCGGTTGCCATGCGACTTAGCAGATGAGCCTTTACCTGTGTGACAAAACATGTACTTCATTCATGATGGAGCACCTCCTCACTTTAGTGTTAATGTCCATCGGCTTCTAAATAAGAGATTTGGTGACAGATGGATAGGTAGAGATGGACCAATTGCCTGGCCTCCACTCTCTTTGGACCTAAACCTACTGACTTTCATTTGAGGGGCATTTGAAAGCTCTTGCGTATCCAACCCCAGTACAAGATGTTAAGAGACTCCGTACCTGTATTATGGAAGGCTGCGAGACCATACGCATTACTCCAGAGATACATCAGCACATCCGAGGTTCTCAACGACAGCGGATTGATGCATGTATCAATGCGCACGGAGGGCATATTGAACATCTCCTGTGAGAAAGAGTTGCATGTGGTATGCTCATACGTTCTGTTCTTGTGTGTTTCCCATGATTAATGAGTTGGAGACAATGAGGTGTAACATGGAAACAAAGCGTTTCCAGACCCACGTTCATCTAACATAATGTCTTCATCTATGTGAGGAATAAGTCCAGCATTTTATGCCGTACATTTTTGTTACACCCTGTATTGGAAGCGTGTGATTGACTTTGGAGTATGGGTGTGCCGGCGACAACAAACTCCCGCTGGCTTGCAGTTCGCATGCTTACGAGCTTCTGAAGTAGCTGGTGAAACAGCATCGCTTACACACCAGTGCAATAATGTTTTCCTCTAACGGTGGAAGCTATAGATACGTAACTTAAGTATGTGTAAATTCTCGCACCATTTAATATCCAAGTGTTCAGTTTTTTTTTGTGGTAGATACCTTCCACCGTGTATTGTTTGGTTCTTCCTCGGCAGTTGTATTATGATACTCATCATCATCGTCGGATTTCTGTTTCAGACTGTAGTGGACGTCGTAGTGACTCCGCCTAAACCAAGTGAACCATCATACGAATTATTCCAGAAGGAGAAGAATGGAGTATTGAACTCTTTAGCCGAGCGGGCTAAAATGGTAGCTAACACATTCAATAGTATTAAAGGCATGTCATGCAATGTTGTCCAAGGAGCAATGTATGCTTTTCCTCAGGTAAGGGAAATACTTCACTCTTAATACTGTTACTATTGAATTGTTTGACCATGTTACATTTCAGGATTGTGTTTTTGTACATTGGTGTCACAAATTAAACACTATCAGTTAGGATATTGTGTGAAAGTGGGAGGAGAGAGATCAGACTGGTTGGAACAGAGAAACGGCCTGAAACAAGGAAGTGCACCGTCACCGTTACTTTTCATTGTGGTGATGGATGACATAATGACCCGAGTGGCACAAGTAATTGGGGACGGAAAGATGAAAGCAATGGTGTTTGCAGATGATTTGATGATTTTGGAAACAAGGAGGAGGAGGTACAGGAACAGTTGGACGTGTGGGAAGGAATAATACAAGGATATGGGATGAAATTTAGCATAAATAAGAGTGAGATGGTGATCACAACAAGGAAGAAGGAAAGAACCACAACGGGAATAACAATTGGTGGGGAACAGCTGAAGAAAGTGGAGAGTTTCAAGTATCTGGGAAGCCTGATACAAGATAATGGAAGAAACGATAGAGATATAAATGAGCGGGGGAGGCAGGCAGAAGCATTTCGGAGGAGTGTGAGAAGCATGTTATGGAGCAAGGATGTCCCTCAGAACAGCAAAAAGATCATATATCGGACGTACTATGTCCCTATCCTGACGTATGCCTCGGAGACCTGGGTTATGAAAGGAAGGGAGAAGAGCAAAATACAGGCCAGTGAGTTGAGGTTCTTGAGAAGCAGTATTGGAGCTACAAAGATGGACAGAATAAGAAACGAGAGGACCAGAGAATTAATGGAGGAACCATTACAGGATGGTATAGAGAAATCTAGACTTAGATGGTATGGACATGTAAAACGAATGGAGGAGAAGAGGTTACCCAGGAGAGTACATGAGACGAAGTGGGAAGGAAAGAGACCGAGGGGAAGACCGAGAGACAGGTGGCTGAAGGGGGTGGAAGAAAGCGTGAAGAAGAGAGGAGAAGACTGGACAAGGGTGGAGGCTGAAAGATGGTGGGAAGACAGAAGACGTTGGAGAGGCTTGTGTTCCAAACAGACCCGGCCAGTGGCTGGAAACTGTGCAAGATGATGATGATTTGACATCAGGTACAGTAAATGTTAAAATGGCACAAAATTTGAGAAGTATGTATTACAAACAGTCCCTCACATGCCAATGAAAAAATCCTGTATTGCAGTGAAAATACAAATAGAAATAAGTAAAATAGACAGTTCATGATTGGAACATGAAATTGTGCAACAGTGATTTGGATGATTTATCACCTCTAACAGTCACACAAACTAGTAATGATGGAGAATGCTGGCTGTGAGATTAGTCAGTCATTCTTCCACTTATTTAAGAGCTGTATGGAGGTCTGGAAGTGTCCTAAATGCAGGTATATGGAATGTAATACATCTTCTTAAGGCATCTCATACAAGTTCTATCCGATTTATATCTGGAGGCCTTGCTATCCACTCTATGCACTGGGTATTTTATCTTGAATAAATTCACCCATCAATAGTGCTCTGCAAGGATGTTCATTATCGACCATGAAAATTAACTCTACACCCATTGCACTTCTCATTATAGCTTCATATGGACTTTTTAACAGAGAGAGATTAGCCTTCAGCAGGAGCAAGGAATGCCATTGCGGAGTCACAGCATGCCCACGACCTCAACACAATAGGAAACCAGTGTACTATCAGCCTCGGGGCTCATACTCGCTTCTTTTCTGATCTCTAGTGTGGATATGAAATAATGGCATCTAAATCTTAATTACATTTCTAAGCGAGCTATTATAATTGCACTGAGCTAAAGATGGGCTATATCATGTATACAAGGGTATTTCGGGGGTGAGGCCAAAGTCGTCGGATTTTTTAATCCTTGGGAGGGGAAGTAAAGCTAGTGGTCCCATGTCATAGATTTATTGTGTGTAAAAGAACTTTCCACTAATTAAACTTGCGTGGAGCTAAATGTGCAGGTTGGATTTCGTTGAAATGCTATATCCAAGTTCCAACGTTCACCACTAGGTGTCGGTGACATTTGCTAGCGAAAGTTGTAACTACTTGAAATTGATCGGAACTTGTAGCTCACCCCATGGGGGTCCGCATTGAATCAGCTACAGCCTCCGGCGAGCCGAACATGTCCTCGGACACTCCCAGCACTAAAAGCTGTACGCTAAATAAATCACTTCAAAAGGTCTTTCATAGCAGAGGTTGGGGAAAGTACAATTTATCAAATTTGTTTGTGTGTGTGTGTGTGTGTGTGTGTTTTTTTTATCTCAAGGGCTTATGTATATTTGCAGATCAAACTGCCTAAGAGGGCAATTGAGAAGGCTGCAGAGACAAATCAATCTCCTGATGAATTCTATGCTTTCCAGTTGTTGGAAAACGCTGGTATTTGCATAGTGCCTGGCTCGGGATTTGGTCAGAGGGAAGGAACATATCACTTTCGGTAAGTTATTTTATTTTCTTGATGAGAGTCTGCCATCGCTAATCTCCAGTGTAGGAGGATGATCCAACAAAATCAGGGGAATGACTATGGAGAGGTCTTATCACTGTAAAGCTAAACCCACAGAGTTTCCCAGAATGCCAGTACTTAGCAGCATATCAGAGAGCAAATGTATCTAGCTGGTACCTACATTGCTTGAGGCTGTACAGATGCCATTTCTTTTGCAGCTCGAGTCTGGAGTTTCAACTTCCTTGTCAGATATTTGACATTTTCAAGTAATTCATGTGACTCACGTTGACTGGCATGGAGTTCCAGCTTAGCACAGATATTCTCAAAAAATAGCACATCAAATTTCAAAGAAAATGAACTACTTTGAAAAATTGATCAGGCTAGTTGAAGCTGGTTTGCCAGCGTTACAACCCATTGGGCTCATCAATTGGTATGATCATCATCATCTTGCACAGTTTCCAGCCACTGGCCACGTCTGTTTGGAACACAAGCCTCTCCAACGTCTTCTGTCTTCCCACCATCTCGCAGACTCCACCCTTGTCCAGTCTTCTCCTCTCTTCTTCACGCTTTCTTCCACCCCCTTCAGCCACCTGTCTCTCGGTCTTCCTCTCGGTCTCTTTCCTTTCCACTTCGTCTCGTGTATCCTCCTGGGTATCCTCTTCTCCTCCATTAGTTTTACATGTCCATACCATCCAAGTCTAGATTTCTCTATACCATCCTGTAATGGTTCCTGCTTCATTAATTCTCTGGTCCTCTCATTTCTTCTTCTGTCCATCTTTGTAGCTTCAATACTGCATCTCAAGAACCTCATCTCACTGGCCTGTGTTTTTCTCCTCTCCCTTCCTCCATCACCCAGGTCTCCGAGGCATACGTCAGGATAGGGACATAGTACGTCCGATATATGACCTTTTTGTGGTTCTGAGGGACATCCTTGCTCCATATCATGCTTCTAACACTCCTCCGGAATGCTTCTGCTTGTCTCCCCCGCTTATTTATTTCTCTATCGTTTCTTCCATTATCTTGTATCGGCTTTCCCAGATACTTGAAACTCCGCTTTCTTCAGCTGTTCCCCACCAATTGTTATTCCCGTTGTGGTTCTTTCCTTCTTCCTTGTTGTGATCACCATCTCACTCTTATTTATGCTAAATTTCATCCCATATCCTTGTATTATTGATGGTATGGTACACATCACTAAGCCGCTGGCTAGTACTGTACGTACTGAGAAGGCCACTGCAAGGCTGCTATGTACCACGACACAGGGGTTTTAATGGATTTTCAAAAAATCAATTCATTAGTGGTTGAAGATACAGTAAATCCTTCCTTTTTTTTTGCAGTCTTATCAGTGGACTTTATGCTTTAATTTAAAATAACATTTTAATACTTAAATCATTAACTTCATGTTTCAATGACACCTCAATTATGTTACAGTTTTAAAGAAACTAAAAGTCTTATAACCGGATAGAATACAAGGTAAACAGAATAACATACTTTTTGTGAGGCTTGGAAGTTAATGAATAATTATCACAAAGTAAAAACTGAAATACGGTATATAATTATAATATCAATGTACAAAAAGATTACATTTTATAGAAATTAGAACCTTCAATATAAATAATATTCCTAGCGGGAGGTGCTGGAATAGGATCATCATCTCAAACTAATTCACCAACTGACAGGCAACAATTTACCCTTTGTCTTCTGACTTGCCATGCATGGATTGGGTTCAAAATCTAGAAGAAAAATATTGACCTACAGTACATTCTAAAAAGTTCAGCCAAATCTAAAACCAAAACGTCTGTGCATATCTCTAAATAAAGTAAGATTTCTATTTGAACATTTTTATTTTCGTCTCAAACTTCGTATATACTGTACTTTATCCCGGATGAGGTACATAATGATCAAATATACCTTGGTTTAATTTTTTTCTGTTTGTTATGGGTTGGTGTCAAAACTACTGGAGCGAATGGTATGAAAATTTGACACCCCTACAATACAACTAGGCTACAAATTATTTGTGTAATGCAAAGGGGGTGAGAGGTTTAGGAAGAAGTCTAAAAATTACCAGTAGTGTAATTGCACAATTCATATCTACCTCTTTACCTGCAGTTGTATGCTCAGTCATGATATCGTGGAATGAGCTTGAGACGGCCACAAATCACTCATTGCTTGACGGCTGCAAATGACTTATTACTTCCGCGATAAGGCGAGAAGCAAATTATGCTAACATATGTGCGTCTCAATTGTGCATTTAAGAAGTGATATACTGCAGGGTGATATACATTCTACAGTATTTATACAAGCTACTTAACCCTGCAGTGGTCGCGTACCTAAAAGTGACGCGAGTGGTCGCATGGTCTACATAGGTATGCCATTTTAAATTTTAATAAAAGTATATATTTAATTTTACAATTGCGTTTATTTGTTTATAAGTCTCATTAACTATGTAATTCTCATTAATTATAATCAACAGAACCTAAAAATATTATTATTTTCTTATCAAAAGATAGTAAAACAAATAGTCACCCATTTCTTAGGAAAAACTCACAAGGTTTAGAGAAATTGAGATAAAAATAATAGTGCACAGAATTATTAAAATCTAATCAGTGTTCTCTGAGCAGGACAGACATACAGGTTTAGAATGTTCAGGGCAAATTAATTTATTGCACGAATTACACACTTTTGGAGTGTTTCTATTACGCGCTCTATCGCGATAGTGGCATCGACCAACATAATTCCTTTGCATGGGTCCTGGTGCCGATGACTGAGTTTCAACTTGCGGAAGGCCTAGAAAATATTTCATTCTGAACGTTGGACTTCTTGGCAATGTGTTTTTCTGCAACCTGCTATGAGCCAATGGTTTCATCATAGCCATAGACAGGCTGATAGGAAACACGACGGCAAACGGGATTCATAGTTTTTGTTTGCTGTATGTATGCAGAGCGCGTTGAGAGCACTGAGGTTCATTAGATCATAGAAGACAGTTACAGGCCATCTTCCTGAGTTCCTGGACACGTCATAGAGAGAAGACATCTTATCCACTAGATCAACACCATTTTTAGTACGATTATAGTGCGTAATGGTTTCGGATTTTCTTTGTTGTCCTGTTTCGTTATCAATCACTGCATCGTCACCTCGGATTTTTTGCTCTTGCTCGAATTCAGAATCGGTGAGCTGCTGCTCAAGATGGTCTTCATCCTCATCTGAACTTGAATGTTCGTCATAATTATCAGTTTAACTATTGGCTTCTTCCAATCACGCTGCGATTAGAGCCGTTTGCCTATCCTCCATAATTTCCTCAAAAAGAAAATAAATCCCCGCCAAAATAGTGCAAAAAATACTTATTAACGAAAATATTAAGCCAATGTCAATAATAAAAGCAATAATAAGTGCACAAATCAGATTTATTCTAACTAAGTCTCTAGCAAAAAAACTTACGTAATTGGTCGCACGGCATACCAGTGTAGACCATGGACTTTACGGGATTCCTGTAACTCAACCGCGCACAACTGATATTCGCGCAGCACTCAGCACATGGATCAACTATCCATCTTTAAGTACACGGAGTGTCAGCTACGTGGCGCTATAAGTTTTAAAGCAGTGTTTGTTTTCACACGAGTGGATTAAATATGTAGACCATGCGATCACTCCAGGGTTAAACTGTCTAGACTGGCTAAGTGGCTTTCTCTCCTGCTGTGCCCAAGGTTGCAGGATCGAATTAGGGTGCATCCATTGGCATTTCAGGGTGTGCAAATGCGGGGGGCTATGTCAGTAACTGTACTGGCTAGTTAAAGATCCCCTTTGGGGCAAACTTCTGCCACCCTGATGTCTATAAAAACCTCAGTAGTTCAAAGGATGTGAATCCAATAACATTATTATTTTATACCGTCTACGGCCAGAAGTAAGTATAATAGATTCTCTTCACAGTTACTTTGTTTATTGCAGTCACCCTAACTCCACCCGTGTTTCCTCAAAGAAGGGTGTGCCAGTATTGATTTCTTGCTATAGATTCCGATGTTTGTAAATATTTAACTCTTGCTGGAAGTGGTTTTCTATGTTTTTCCCCTCCCACCTCTATTTCAGGCAAATGCTGGGATGGTTCCTAACTTAAGGCTACGGCCGTCTCCTTCCCAATCATATCCCCAATTTACAAATTCACACACTAGTACAGCCATCACAATAACATAGATTATCACACAAATTCCACACACACACGAATACACGGGCATATGACCACGATGTGGCAGCCCCTAAAGTAATCAACAACAACTACTGTTTAATTCTTCATGGAACATAGGTTTAGTGTAATTTACTCCACTATTAGCTATTTGAAGGGCCAGGCTGTTCTCCATTTTTCTGTTATAGGACGTTTGTTTCTGTTCTTCGGTGATGGTGATGACCTATATGTTGTCGTTAATTCCTTTCTGACACTTATCTCATGAGAGGAGTTAATGAGAGAGGATACGAATGACGATGAATGAAATGGTGCAAATAGTATGGAAGGAAGCGGCTATGGTCTATTAGAAAGTACCGTCTTGAGCGTTCGTCTGGTGTTGAAAACTGGCAACTATGGAAAATCATTTCAGAGTCCATAGATAGCCTGGCCCGTTGGCCTTGCATCTTAACAGCTGTAGTTACCTCAGTCGATTGCTCTCATCATTATCGAAAAAAAAAAAAAATTGAATGTATTATCTGCTCAGAGCTCGTCTGTAGCTTCAAAATGAAGTATCACACTTTCATGTGGATTGAATTTTCTGTGCCCCTTATTCCTCTGAAATATTTTGGTATGATTTCCTAACTTTTCCTAAGTACCCATTGGTATTCAACTCTATTCAACATACAGCCAGATGCTTAAACACCTTAACGATGAGAGCATTCGTTATTTGCTCAAGGTGTTTAATCGCATCTGGTTGGAAGGTATGTTTCCAGCGCAATGGCAGGAAGGTATAATTATACCTGTCCTGAAGCCCGATAAGGATCCCAATTTGAAAGGGAGTTACAGACCTATTTCTGTCACAAATGGTCTGTGCAAGCTCTTTGAGAGGATGGTCAATCGGCGACTGGTGTGGGTCCTGGAGAAACGAGGACTCCTGTCTGAATACCAGTGTGGTTTCAGGGAGTCTCGGAGTACCAACGACCATTTGGTACGCCTGGAGACCGCCATACAGGATGCTTTTCTCCGAAGACAGCACCTAGTCGCTATTTTTTGGACCTCGAGAAGGCCTATGACACCACTTGGTGTTACGGCATCCTCTCTACCCTGCATCAATGGAAATTCCGCGGTAACATGCCGGTCTTTACTGCAAATTTTCTGTCCCTTCGCCTATTCCGTGTCCGAATAGGGAGGACATATTCGCAATATTACGTACAGGAAAACGGAGTCCCACAGGGATCGGTGCTTAGCGTAACCCTATTTTCGATTGCCATAAACGGTATAGTAGTTGCTGCTGGCCCAGCGGTGGTACCGTCACTATATGTAGACGATTTCACTCTACATTATAGTGCACAAAATATGGCAATCGCTGAACGACAGCTCCAACAAGCTATTCGGAGAGTGGAACAGTGGACACTAGAACATGGCTTTCGGTTCTCTACCGCTTAGACCTCGGTTGTCCATTTCTGCCGAAAGCGCACTCTCCATCCCGATCCTGAGCTTTATCTGGGAAATGTAGCTTTACCTGTTATTGCTACGTACCAGTTCCTTGGACTCCTTTTCGACCGGAGGTTAACGTGGGAGCCACACGTGCGGTGTTTGAAAACTGCCTGTGCTAGGAAGCTCAACATGTTGTGGTTTCTTACCGGCACATCGTGGGGGGCGGACCGCACGGTGCTCCTACGTTTTTATAAGGCACTTATTTTATCTAGGTTAGATTATGGCAGTGTAGCATATGGTTCGATACGTAAGTCAGTGCTTGTTAAACTGGACAGCGTCCACCACGGCGGTGGGAGGCTGGCGACGGGAGCCTTTCGGACGAGCCCAGTCGTCAGCTTGCTCGCCGAGGCTGGTGTACCTCCTTTACACCTGAGGTGCCGACAAGTACTGCTGACCTATGCTGCAACTCTCAGACAGATGCCACTTCGTCCAAGCTATACCCGTTTGTTTAACAATCCGAATCGCCGCCTGTATGGTGCGCTCGCTCGAGCCACTCGGCCGGCGGGGATTCACTTGGATGACTCATACTGGCAGTTCCGATTTCCTTCTGCCTCCTGTATCGTCCGAGTACCTAGCAAGGCCCCTCCGTGGATGGTCTCTCGCCCTGATATCCTGGATCTCCACACCGGTCCCAAGTCGGACACGGACTCTCCATCCATCGGAGGCTGTTCCAGTCCATGGTGGGCCGGTATCCAGGATCAGGGCTTCTGTTCACGGATGGTTCGAGGGTAAACTAGAAAGTAGGCTGTGCATTTGTGTTTGAGGATCGTCGGTTTCTCTTTTCACTTCCCGAGGGCTGTAGCGTGTACACAGCGGAGCTCTATGCCATCTTAGAGGCTGTGCGGTACACGTTATCCAACGATCCCCAGCACTTTCTTGTGTGTATGGACTCTTTTAGTGCGCTGCAAGCGATCGATGTGTGACCTGCTAGTCAGTGCGTGTAGTGCTAGAACCGGGGTGACCTTGTGTGGTTTCCCAGCTACATGGTTATTGCGAGAAACGAGCTTGAGGATCAGGCGGCGAGAGAGGCAGTCGCACTGCCCTCGCTACCGTATAAGGTGCCTGCTAGTGATGTACGCTCTCAGTTGCGACATTCCATCCTGTCGCATTGGGAGGAAGCGTGGCGTGCCACGCCTCTGCCCAACAAACTGAGAGACATCAAGGAGACAACGAAGGTGTGGAAATCTTCCTTCCGATCTATCCGGAAGGAAACTGTGGTACTCTGTTGACTCCGGATCGGCCATGGGATTGCTACGCAATTCCACTTGCTAAAGAGAGAAGACCCCCCTCTGTGTGTACTTGCGGCGCCCACCTTACCGTGGCACACATTTTCTTGGAGTGTGTGGACCTGGCCGATCTACAAAGGACTCTCGTACTGCCTAACACCCTCTCTCTTATTCTCCGTGATGACGGGCCGTCAGCTGACCTCGTCATCCGGTTCATGAGGTTGAGTGGTTACGTTTTTAAGTTTTAATGTGAGTTAAGACTTTTAATTCAGGTTAAGTCTGCTTTTAGTTGCGTTCATCTATTTTATTGTTCACTATGCCTTATTTGTTTTATTGTTTTTTACCATCCACCTTTTACTATTTTTATTCAAATAAGGTATAATTGTTGGGGCTCACTGTCTATTTTATATAAACCATTTTCGTTTCATCCATGGCAGTGAGCTGTTTTTATCTTCATCCTTTCATTTCATGCCATTCCATTTCAGTAGGGGCCAATAACCTGGATGTTAGGCCCCTTAAAACAACAATTATCATCATCATCATCTATTCAACAGCTTTGTGGTAGTGGGAGAATAAATGGTTAGTGAGTGAGGACTTATCTTTTCATATGTTGTCAGTTTTATGGGCATATTTACATACTTATTTTAAGATTATTAGTGCTTCTATTCCTCATGACTAGAATAAGCAAAAATAAACCATGCCTCACAGAAGATTCATGAAATATCAACAAAATATAAAATATTAAATTACCTTTACAATAGAAACAAACTACTGTATCTAAACCCATTGTCTAAAGCAAAGATGGAATGGTGCACGATAGACTTCAATCTGCCATTAGGTGTGAAGATTTAATTTGTTCCAAACAAGATGATTTTGTTTGCCTTGAAGATCTGTCTGATAAGTAAAATATGAGCTACAACATCCAGTCAGATTAGTCGGACTGATAAATTGGTGTGTTGAGCGTATACTTATAATGGTCAATCATAGAGTCCCTGGCTATGTTATAGTGCCTCATGAAACATTAAAATGGATGGTACATCCATACCATGAGTTTGGTGTTATAACTTTTCCTCCAGTGCGGACACTTCCTTTTGTTCTTTCAACTGATAATAAGCAATTGATGTTAATTATATTTGGAAAAATCTCCCTCTCTCATGGATGTTTATACATTTCTGTTTGTTTCAGAACTACTATACTCCCTCTGCCAAAGAAATTGAAGAAGATGTTGGAAAAGATCCAAGACTTTCATGAAAAGTTTATGAAAGAATATGAGTAAATCAAGTTGAATGGGTTGGAAATTATTGTACATTTGTAGAGGTCCCAAAAAATATTTTGTAAAATGTGAGCCATATTTTTGGTGTGCCAAATACAGTGGAATCTCGTTAGCACGTTCTCGGTTACGGCGTTTTCCCGTTTAGCGCGATGATTTTCTCAAGTCCCAGTCCCAATTCTACAAAATACATGTTGATATATCCCCTTAATACGTTCTCTATTCCCGCTTACGACGATCAAATTTCCGTTGTACTATTTGTAAGCGAACCTGATTTTATTCTTATTTCATTATATAAATTCGGCTTCTGGAAAACACAACGCGATATTGCCTCATATTCTCTGATAGTTATTGACATTGTAGATGATTTCATTGTGTTTGACGGCGTAGAAGCGGCTATAGCTATGACGCAACACAGGTGATGTGTCTCTCTCCCGCTGCCCTTTCTCAAGTCCCTATCCTACTAAATTCATGTTGATATATCCCCTTAATACGTTCTCTATTCCCGCTTACAACGATCAAATTTCCGTTGACTATTTGTTAGTGAACCGTATTTTATTCTTATTTCATTATAAAATTCGGCTTCTGGAAAACACGACACGATATTGCCTCATATTCTCTGCTAGTTATTGACAGTGTAGATGATTTCATTGTGTTTGACCGCGTAGAAGAGGCTATAGCTATGACGCAACACAGGTGACGTGTCTCTCTCCCGCTGCCCTTTCTCAAGTCCCTATCCTACTAAATTCATGTTGTTATATCCCCTTAATACGTTCTCTATTCCCGCTTACAACAATCAAATTTCCGTTGACTATTTGTTAGTGAACCGTATTTTATTCTTATTTCATTATGAAATTCGGCTTCTGGAAAACACGACACGATATTGCCTCATATTCTCTGCTAGTTATTGACAGTGTAGATGATTTCATTGTGTTTGACCGCGTAGAAGCGGCTATAGCTATGACGCAACACAGGTGACGTGTCTCTCTCCCGCTGCCCTTTCTCAAGTCCCTATCCTACTAAATTCATGTTGATATATCCCCTTAATACGTTCTCTATTCCCGCTTACAACGATCAAATTTCCGTTGAACTATTTGTTAGTGAACCGTATTTTATTCTTATTTCATTAAAAAATTCGGCTTCTGGGAAACACGACGCGATATTGCCGCATATTCTCTTATAGTTATTGACAGTGTAGATGATTTTATTGTGTTTGACGGCGTTGAAGTGGCTATAGCTATGACGCAACACAGGTGATGTGTCACTCTCCCGCTGCCCTCCACCCCTTTCCCTTTGTTTATTTCTCACGTAGGCGCATTATTGTCTTCGTGTTCCGCACTATTGTCTTCTAGTTCATAGTGTTCACGTCCAGTTATGACCTATTTTATTGCGTGTTTCATAATGGATAAGAAGAAAGTACTGTGCCCGTTTAGACCGGAGTCCGCACGACCATATATGCATTTTACCAAGAATCAGTCAGCACGAGAGTCAAAATATCCCGGGGCGCCAGATGGGTTAAAGCTAATCGCAAAAAACGACATCAAATAAAAAAAAATGCTTTACTGATTTTTGGCTCAATGCAACAATAAGGATAGAAGGAGATTCAATTGGGCATAACACAACATGTAAAATTGTCTCATTTTATTCTAAATTTTAAAATTGACTGCAAAATGATGCTCAAGGTAACATCATTCCAGTGCGACGGCACACACTACTATTTACACAATGTACAGAAATTTTCCAACACATTGAACAATTGTCTTTGGAGACACAAGTCTGATTATCAGTCCTGTAGACTGTGTTCCAAAATTATATCAATTATTTACGATGAAATCCAGTTCAAATTAAATTGTCTTTACTGGAAATATTGTAGTTCACTGGTTGAATTTCTAACATGATATTAACACTCGTAGAAATTCTCACTGTTTATAATTGTTTATAGAATTTTTAACTTCCACTTATTTTTCCAGTTTCAAAAATATTGTCAAAAATATTATCTTTGACCCAACACTAATTATGTACACATATTAATAACAACATCTGAAAAGTATTTGACTCTTGAGCATAGCATCGAAGAACTGTGCGAAGCACAACAAAATTTATTGTTCTTCCAAAATTAAACATTTCGAGAAGTGACTCGATTATGAACTTCAAATTCCAAAGAAATATGATTTCTGAATCATCAACTGGATCAAAAAAAATTGTTGAACCATTCAACTATTCGATTTTCCACTTGGAATTATTATTAAGAAAAATATTTATATTTGTTGCTATTTTAGTAACTTTCACAACTTGCAATTCTTGAACAGAATGTGGAAATAAGAATTGTAGCTTTATAATAAATTCATTTAGTTCATGACAATAGGATTGAAAACATCCTTTAAGTAATTCGTGGATACAGAATTATTTTTTCAATTGGCAGTGGCCCATTCAATTATTTGTGTAAGAACACAATATCCCAACAACAACGGCAAAGGTCTTCCTCTGAAGAAGAATAAAATTTTATCATGACAAAACCGGGTTCTAGCAAATCCAAAGTATTAATGGAATACGTAAACAAGTTTGAAATAATTGCTGATGGTTTGGTCATTCATTCGACGAAATGTGTGGTTCCAATACTCCTCCTATAAACCTGAGCCATCGAACCTGCTATTTGATTGATGCCCAAAAAAAAATCTCCTCATTCCTGCGACTTAAACATGCGCACCTGGGAATGGCATTTCAACTACTCTACACACATAAATTTTCTTCCCAAAATTTATACAATAAATCAAGCCTCTGCTTGCTATCAAAACTGGAAGATCTATAAACTTACAAGTTTATTTTATTTTACCATTCAGTTCAAACCGTGAAGTTACCACGCTTGTGATATTCTCTATTTTACTTTCGAATGTGTGCCTACGTCATGATTTTATATAAACACAAAAAAAATCTTAATTGATACAAATATCATTGGCTTCCTGTTTCATGCCTTTCCGTGTTATCTGAAAAATATATTTTGCTCAATGCAAATATTAACTGTTCAACCTGAACTATAATGTTGGTGGAATACGGGCTTGTGCTATCCACTAGCTTTCGGAAAATCACCTGTTCCAAACTAGGAATGATTAAACTAATCCTTAAGCTCTCTCTCAATGAATGTGATCATTAGAAAATGTAAGATCCAAGAATTATTATGAAAATTACTATTATTATTATTGGATTATTATTGTTATTATTTCCTTAAATATGTTTAATTATTATTTCCTTATATGAAAAACCACATGTTCGACTCTTCGAATATGGATAAAATATCCATTCCTCAACAAAAATAAATATTAACTTCTACAGTTATATCGGCTGATTACTGTGATTCTCAAATAAAATGAACATTCAAATAAATGCTCGGTATGCTCGGTCATCGATCCTAAACTGTTCTGAGTGCTGAAAATATTCAGAATAACCCTAATGTGTCTTGCGTAAATCAATGCAAGATTTAAATACGAAGAAAAATAAATGTGTTGGTCATCTGCAGAAAATGAGTTTGTTCCAATTAACTAGGCATAATATAAAAGTCAAATGTGGCTTACATTTCTCGTTGGTCTTGAAGCGTAGTGAACCTGGTCTGTACCAGATTTATCCAGATACATGCCCTATTGGACACGCACGTCTAATCCTTGTATCGGCCGCCATTATATACCCACAATCTGTCTAGCACGACATAGTGGAAATATTTCTTGAAGTTCGAAGTAACTGCTGATCCATTTTAATATTGACTTCAATTAAGTCCATAGCAGTTTGCTTAAATGGGGTCAGATCCAAATGATCTCTTCTCAAAAGCGTCAGTTGTAACATAACTCACGGTAATCTTTTCAGTACAGGAAAACACTGATAGTCTAAAACAATCAACGGTTGTTCTGAAGATCGTTCCCTGGGCATGGCTTCACACCATCTATCATGCGCGAAGCAACATATAGTTTCCCTTTGTCGGCTAATGAACAGCACCGTGATAGACTGGCCTTCAATATACTGAAAGATCTGAGTGGTTATTAAGTTACAATTTGTGAAACTGACAAGTTGGATTAAAACATCCAAGTATTGAATTATTGTTACTGGACTGTGACAGAATAATATCTAGACAAAGTCTAGCATATGTCCATATAGAAACAAAGTGTTTCGCCAATGTCCGTAGAAAATAACAATCACCTTAGTGATTCCCTCTACCGGAAACTTACTACGTTCCCCACGTATCGTAGCACTTTTGTGACTATCACAATTCAAAGATATCTTCTGCGTAGATTCGGCAACCATGTGCCTTGGCTCGACGTAGCAGCAGCACCTTGTCCTACAAGAGCTTGGTTTGAAGTGAGCTGCTTATGCTTGGGCCGAGCGGCTTTTATACAAAACCGTCGGCTCCACGCTGGATCACGCTGAAATCTGTAAATCCTCATATCTCCGGTGTCTCTGGTCTGATTCACTTGAGACTAAGTGCATCCTCTTTCATTTGGCCGTGCCAGTAATCTGATCCAAGTATCAAGTCTCTAATCCATGGCTAACTATTTAATCACCAAATAGTCTCGACCTCTGCTACTATTTGCCACATCACTTAACATCTTCTTGGCTGCATAAAGTTTCCATTTCAATCTAGAAGGAAAGGAGCGCGATATTCAAATATCTCAACTTTCAAAAGCGGCTGTAGCCTTTCCCTTGATACCTAGGTGTCTGAATCTTGGAATACCCATTCCTAGAATTGGGCACATCCACCCCACACCTAGCAAAAAATAAAAATTGAATTTTTTTTATTTTTCCTATCTACACATTAAATCATCTTGAATAATAAATCTTCAAATTCGCTGCATTATAAATTCCCACGATGTTACCAGTTCGTGTATTGGCGATTTTATAGCCTCCATTGTTGTTTACTTCCACAACACGATAGGGTCCATCGTAAAGGCTTGCAAACTTCGAGTACACTCGATTTTGCACGTCGGAGGGTGTAGGTTTTTTTTACTAAAACAAGAGTTCCTACGCGCAAGGGTCTGTGAAAACGCTTTCCTCTCACTCTGCGCTCTCTTTTCTCAGCTTGGCTCCTCAACTTGTCTAAAGCTAGAGTCTCCCTCCTCTGACGACTAGGTTCAATCTCGGGTGGAATAGAGATGATTCGATCCCATAATCTTGTTGGTTTAATTCCATGATGAAGCAACATGGGAATCTGTCCAGTACTCTCATGAATCGTAGAGTTGATGGATTCGGATGCTAAAGAGAGAACATCCATTTCCAATGCTCATTTGGACAATAGAGGCGGCAAAATTTAGCTATTTCAGCCATCACGCGTTCTGCTGGATTGCTTTCAGGATGTCTGATAGAACAAAGCAATTGTCTAATCCTAAGATTATTCATGACGGCCCTGAATTCTAAAGATGTAAATTGGGGTTCGTGATCTGATAAAAGGAATTCCGGTTTGCCTGCTTCCGGAATTACGCTGTCTCTAATTCTCTTCGCACAATATTTTGCGTTTGCCTTCTGAATTGGGTGTAACATAGTGTATTTGCTGAAAACATCTATGGTCACCAGAATATATCGGTTACCTCTTTTAGACTTTGGGAGAGGACCATACAGATCAGTCGCAAAGATTTCACAAGGCTTAGAAGGAATAATAGGCCTTGGTAATTCTCTCAATAATTTAGAATTATATATACTCCTTTGGCATAAGTCACACTCCCGAATAGTGTCCCTGACAGTTTGTCGCATTCGCTCCCATGAAAATTTCTCTTGTATCAAGTTGACTGTCTTATCTACTCCAGCATGACCTGCAATTCGATGCGCCATCCAAATAATGGGTGTTTGCATTCGTGGAGGTACCACTACCCTCAGCTTCGTATGGTCGGGATCTGCAAACCTGTAGACTAGACCATCTAACATCAAATAATCTCTTGAAATTCTTTCAGTTTCCACAAAATCATCGTCATTTGGATCCATATCTCCCTGTAGAAAACGAAAAATGTTTCTAAGACGTCGGTCTCTCCTCTGGGATAAATGTAAAAATCTTAACCTTCTTAAGGTATCCTCATCCTCATGCGTCAGGTTAACTTGAAAAACCTTGGATGTAGACTCCACTGCTCTACTCAATAAATCGGCCCCAATGTTCAACTTTCCAGGAGTGTGTTCGATAACTAGGTTGAATTGTTGAATAAAAAGTGACCATCTAGTTATTCTATCACTGGCAAAGTTTGTTCTTAAGATAAACTCCAATGCATGGTGATCAGTCCTCACAATTACTGAATGTCCAATTAACATTTTCTTCCAAGACTCCAACACGAAGATTACAGCAAGGGCTTCTAACTCTGTGGTGTAATAGTTCCTTTCTGATGGACGAAGTTTCCTGCTTATGAAAGCCAGGTAATATCTCCTGTGATCGTCATCTTCTTGAAGAAGAATAGCTCCAATCCCTACGGTGGATGCATCGGATTCTATGATGAAATTCTTGGTGAAGTCAGGATACCCTAATTTCACACTGTTTACCAATAACCTCTTGGCATCTTGAAATGATTGTTCGCAATCTTCATTCCATTTCCATTTGTTTCCCTTTTTTAATAATTCCTGCAAGGGAGCAACTGTCTTGGTGAAGCTTGGACAATGCCCTGCAAAGAATTGGCATGTTCCGAGAAATCTGCGGACATTCTTCACCCTAGTAGGTCTAGGGAAATCCGCAATCGCTTGTATCTTTGTCTCATTGGGACGGTATCCTTCACCATCTAAAATATGGCCCAAAAATTTTATTTCCTTCTGAAAGAACTGACATTTTCGAAGGTTTACTTTAAAGTTCGCTTTTCTTAAATCTGCGAATAACATCTGAAGATGTATCAAATGTTCCTCCTTAGTCTCAGATGCGATTAGGATATCGTCTATGTAACGAATCGCTATCTCCTTTACTTCAGGACTCAAATTTTGTTCCAGTGCTCTGATCAAAACAGATCCAGATGTTTTGACCCCAAATGGTAGACGGCGGAATACATATGTCTGTTGGTCAAACATAAACCCTGTAAACTTTTGGGAATCTTCACTAAGCCTAATGTGGTGGTAGGACGAAGTGAGATCAATGTTAGAGAACCAGATCTTGCCCTGGAATTTCCTTAACAGTTCCCTAATGATCGGTGGTCTGTCATACTCTGGCAGTAATCTTGAATTCAAATTTCGCGCGTCTAAACACAGTCTCAGACTTCCATCCGGCTTAGACACTACTGCTAATGGATTGACATAAGAGGTAGTGTACTTTTCAATCACATTGTTACCTTCCATCTCTTTGATAAGCACTTTTACTTTTTCTCGATGCTTTTCCGCTACCGGATACAATTTAGCATGGAAAGGTGCCTCATCAGTTACACGAATTCGATATTCAAAATCTTTAATTTCACCAGGTTTAATATCAAAAATATCATGGTACTCTTCCAAAATTTTCCCTAGCTCTGGGGACCCCTTCTCAGTGTAGACTTCTTTTCCTTCAGCTTCACGAAAAATCAGAGACCATTGAGCGTCTCCCTCGATGTCTTCCTCTTCCTTTCTCTCGAAGTTTATCTCTTCGGTATACTGGAATCTGACCGTCTCTGTCTTCATGTCTATCACGGCTCGATATTTCTGGATGAAATCCGCTCCCAAGATCATGCCAAAAGCCATGTCCTTCATTACTACAAACACATGTCGGAAATCATGTCCTCCAATAGTAACACATAAGTATAATTGTGTTTTACACAGCGATATCTTGTTGGGTATTATTCCTTGGATTTTAATTCCTGATACTGGAATCTCTTCTAAATTCTCTTTGAGCTTCCACAGAATATAAAGCTTCTCGCTCACAAGACAAAGCATAGCCCCAGTATCAATTAAAGTATCGACAGGCATGCCGAATACTTCGCATGATATGATTGGCAGTTTAATTCTTGTACCCATTTCTTTCCGTTCGTCATTATGTTGAATTAAGTCATCATCCTCTGTTTGCCATTTAATAATCCTGGAAGTGAAAATGTTTAAAATTCTATCTCCTACTGTGAATTCGAAGTTTTTTTTTCATTCCCCCGGGATTGCTGAGTTCCCGATGGACCTGGTTCATTGGACTTCTGTTCCAAGAACTGCGAGTTTTCTTGGTGTCTTTCTTCCAAGATCTTCCTCGTCTCCTTATTGAACTCTTCATTGGACTGACGAGTGTTCTCATTCCCTCTGTTATTGTTTCTACCATAGTACCTTCTTTCCTGGTATCTTCCTTGATTATTCCTTGGCTCTCTCCATCGATTGTCATATATCCACCCTTTAGTCTCGCATACGGCTTGTAACTGTATCTATTAGTGTTCTGATTCCATCCTCTTTTATCAGGCTCTTCCCTCGGCGTTTTCTCTTCTCGCCCCTCTCGAATCTCTCGAGGTGTTTGGGAATAACTGTCGGCCATAACAGTGTACACAGCGTTGCCATTCTTTCCTCCCTTCTGATGGAAGAATTGAGCGTTCGTTTGATCAAGTTTCTGCAATACCTCGTCAAATTGCTCCATATTATAAATGTCAGCAGCGATCAAAGTTCTTTGGACTTCTGCTGGAAACTGACGTATTAATGCAGTAATTAATTCATTATCTGGCATCTGCGGATCTAAATGTTGAAGTTTAGAAAGCTGTCCAGAAAAGTACGAAGAGTATCGAGTAGGTTGTGACGTCGAAAATCTCTTCGAATATAATTCTGCTCTGACTTGCTGTTGGGTTTTCGGGGACCAAAACTTTTTCAATAACCCACGGGAAAACTCCTCAAAATTGGTGAGAGTGGACCTGAATGCTCTAAACCAGAGAAGTGCGGGCCCTTCCAAAAATTTCCCTATCACTCGGATTTGTCTTTCCTTAGGGATTTTGGAATCTTTAAGGTAATCACCTGCTTCTCTCAAGAATTCTACGGGTGTCACAGAATCTCGCCCTGAAAATTTAGAAGGCTTATCCTCTACATTCTTGAATACAGTTATGGGGTTGGATTGAAATACTGTCCTGACCTCATCCTGTCTTTGACTATCATTTCCTCTAGCTGCTCCTAGGTTTACCTGTATCTGTTCTTCTCCTCTTATACTTGGCATTTTCAACAGATGGTCAGCCTGTTTCTCGTCCTCGACTTGGGTTTTCATAGCCTCAATTGCCTTATGGTTTTCTTCGGTCTTTTTTTCTAATTTCTTCGGTTTCCTTCCTTATTTCTTCTGTTTCCTTATAGTTCTCCTTGACATCAGTGGATATCTGGTTCATAACAGCCTCGTGACTCTTCAATGACCCTGTCATATCTGATATGTCCTTCTGAGTCGCTTGAATATCTTTGGAAATTACTTGAATATGGAATGACAAAGATTCTCTAATCTCCTTGACTCCATCTTGGTTCTCCAGCTTGAGTGTGTTTTTAATCTCATCGATAACTGTGGTTTTAATTTCAGTTTGTAATTCATTAATCACACCTTCTCTTATTTCTCCCACTACGAGTTCTTTGAATTGGTCTGTCAAACGTTGAACAACTAGAGTTGCCATCTCATTGCTCTCTTTCTTCACTCTGACTTCTAGGTTGACCATGTCTTCACCAACTTTCCTAAGACCACTTTCTATCCTATCAGCTAAGCTTTGGGATCTTAGATCGGCATCGCAAAATTTATCGTCCATTAAACTTGCGTTAGTAGCTAATGAAGTTTCGAGCTCATGGGTTTTTTCGCATAATTTAGTCATTTTACCCTCAAGTGACATTTTCAAGATTTCGGAATTCTCTTTAAATTTATTTTCCATAGAATTAAATTTACTATTTAAACTATCTTTTAAGTTATCTTTTAACCTGCTTTCTAACATATCGGAATTTTCTTTAAGTTTCTTTTCCAAAGCCTCTGTATTTTCTTTCATGATGGCTGCTACGCGCAGTCCAGCTTCTTTGGAACTCTCTTCCAAACTCCTCATCATCCTCATCATCTCTTCCATAATTTTCAGTATTAGTCAAAACTTAGGGGTATACATGTTGGCAGACACAAGATTATAACTAGAACAAGAAATATGAATAGCTAATTGGAACACTCTAATAAAATGAGATTTGTCCTAATGTCGACGCAATGGAAAAAAAAACTTCTCTACTTTTACGAATTAAATTTACCACAATATCACAAGAAAAATATGCAAGTCCTCAAATATCCTCCACCTGGATTCTAATAATGCGTATGTCCAGTCATCGAACGTTTACTACTGAATTTACTTGACGCCCTAATGGTTAAGCCATTATCAAAATAATCAAACCCATTCTAATGATTAACCCAGTTAATTTTTAATTTTCCCCACTAATTGGGTTTCCTACTAATTTATTCATCCAAACCAGACATCTCTCAACTCCCAAAATATCTATATAAAAAAAATTATCACAATTTAAATCGGCATGCGATTGACCGTGTCTAACTCGGGCCCCACGTTCGAAGCCATTTTCTCTCTCTATCTATCTTATTTTATGTGCCCGTTTAGACCGGAGTCCGCACGACCACATACGCATTTTACCAAGAATCAGTCAGCACGAGAGTCAAAATATCCCGGGGCGCCAGATGGGTTAAAGCTAATCGCAAAAAACGACATCAAATAAAAAAAATGCTTTACTGATTTTTGGCTCAATGCAACAATAAGGATAGAAGGAGATTCAACTGGGCATAACACAACATGTAAAAGTATCTCATTTTATTCTAAATTTTAAAATTGACTGCAAAATGATGCTCAAGGTAACATCATTCCAGTGCGACGGCACACACTACTATTTACACAATGTACAGAAATTTTCCAACACATTGAACAATTGTCTTTGGAGACACAAGTCTGATTATCAGTCCTGTAGACTGTGTTCCAAAATTATATCAATTATTTACGATGAAATCCAGTTCAAATTAAATTGTCTTTACTGGAAATATTGTAGTTCACTGGTTGAATTTCTAACATGATATTAACACTCGTAGAAATTCTCACTGTTTATAATTGTTTATAGAATTTTTAACTTCCACTTATTTTTCCAGTTTCAAAAATATTGTCAAAAATATTATCTTTGACCCAACACTAATTATGTACACATATTAATAACAACATCTGAAAAGTATTTGACCCTTGAGCATAGCATCGAAGAACTGTGCGAAGCACAACAAAATTTATTGTTCTTCCAAAATTAAACATTTCGAGAAGTGACTCGATTATGAACTTCAAATTCCAAAGAAATATGATTTCCGAATCATCAACTGGATCAAAAAAAATTGTTGAACCATTCAACTATTCGATTTACCACTTGGAATTATTATTAAGAAAAATATTTATATTTGTTCCTATTTTAGTAACTTTCACAACTTGCAATTCTTGAACAGAATGCGGAAATAAGAATTGTAGCTTTATAATAAATTCATTTAGTTCATGACAATAGGATTGAAAACATCCTTTAAGTAATTCGTGGATACAGAATTATTTTTTCAATTGGCAGTGGCCCATTCAATTATTTGTGTAAGAACACAATATCCCAACAACAACGGCAAAGGTCTTCCTCTGAAGAAGAATAAAATTTTATCATGACAAAACCGGGTTCTAGCAAATCCAAAGTATTAATGGAATACGTAAACAAGTTTGAAATAATTACTGATGGTTTGGTCATTCATTCGACGAAATGTGTGGTTCCAATACTCCTCCTATAAACCTGAGCCATCGAACCTGCTATTTGATTGATGCTCAAAAAAAACCTCCTCATTCCTGCGACTTAAACATGCGCACCTGGGAATGGCATTTCAACTACTCTACACACATAAATTTTCTTCCCAAAATTTATACAATAAATCAAGCCTCTGCTTGCTATCAAAACTGGAAAATCTATAAACTTACAAGTTTATTTTATTTTACCATTCAGTTCAAACCGTGAAGTTACCACGCTTGTGATATTCTCTATTTCACTTTCGAATGTGTGCCTACGTCATGATTTTATATAAACACAAAAAAAATCCTAATTGATACAAATATCATTGGCTTCCTGTTTCATGCCTTTCCGTGTTATCTGAAAAATATATTTTGCTCAATGCAAATATTAACTGTTCAACCAGAACTATAATGTTGGTGGAATATGGGCTTGTGCTATCCACTAGCTTTCGGAAAATCACCTGTTCCAAACTAGGAATGATTTAACTAATCCTTAAGCTCTCTCTCAATGAATGTGATTATTAGAAAATGTAAGATCCAAGAATTATTATGAAAATTACTATTATTATTATTGGATTATTATTGTTATTATTTCCTTAAATATGTTTAATTATTATTTCCTTATATGAAAAACCACATGTTCGACTCTTCGAATATGGATAAAATATCCATTCCTCAACAAAAATAAACATTAACTTCTACAGTTATATCGGCTGATTACCGTGATTCTCAAATAAAATGAACATTCAAATAAATGCTAGGTATGCTCGGTCATCGATCCTAAACTGTTCTGAGTGCTGAAAATACTCAGAATAATCCTAATGTGTCTTGCGTAAATAAATGCAAGATTTAAATACGAAGAAAAATAAATGTGTTGGTCATCTGCAGAAAATGAGTTTGTTCCAATTAACTAGGCATAATATAAAAGTCAAATGTGGCTTACATTTCTCGTTGGTCTTGAAGCGTAGTGAACCTGGTCTGTACCAGATTTATCCAGATACATGCCCTATTGGACACGCACGTCTAATCCTTGTATCGGCCGCCATTATATACCCACAATTTGTCTAGCACGACATAGTGGAAATATTTCTTGACGTTCGAAGTAACTGTTGATCCATTTTAATATTGACTTCAATTAAATCCATAGCAGTTTGCTTAAATGGGGTCAGATCCAAATGATCTCTTCTCAAAAGCGTCAGTTGTAACATAACTCACGGTAATCTTTTCAGTACAGGAAAACACTGATAGTCTAAAACAATCAACGGTTGTTCTGAAGATCGTTCCCTGGGCATGGCTTCACACCATCTATCATGCGCGAAGCAACATATAGTTTCCCTTTGTCGGCTAATGAACAGCACCGTGATAGACTGGCCTTCAATATACTGAAAGATCTGAGTGGTTATTAAGTTACAATTTGTGAAACTGACAAGTTGGATTAAAACAACCAAGTATTGAATTATTGTTACTGGACTGTGACAGAATAATATCTAGACAAAGTCTAGCATATGTCCATATAGAAACAAAGTGTTTCGCCAATGTCCGTAGAAAATAACAATCACCTTAGTGATTCCCTCTACCGGAAACTTACTACGTTCCCCATGTATCGTAGCACTTTTGTGACTATCACAATTCAAAGATATCTTCTGCGTAGATTCGGCAACCATGTGCCTTGGCTCGACGTAGCAGCAGCACCTTGTCCTACAAGAGCTTGGTTTGAAGTGAGCTGCTTATGCTTGGGCCGAGCGGCTTTTATACAAAACGGTCGGCTCCACGCTGGATCACGCTGAAATCTGTAAATCCTCATATCTCCGGTGTCTCTGGTCTGATTCACTTGAGACTAAGTGCACCCTCTTTCATTTGGCCGTGCCAGTAATCTGATCCAAGTATCAAGTCTCTAATCCATGGCTAACTATTTAATCACCAAATAGTCTCGACCTCTGCTACTATTTGCCACGTCACTTAACATCTTCTTGGCTGCATAAAGTTTCCATTTCAATCTAGAAGGAAAGGAGCGTGATATTCAAATATCTCAACTTTCAAAAGCGGCTGTAGCCTTGCCCTTGATACCTAGGTGTCTGAATCTTGGAATACCCATTCCTAGAATTGGGCACAGTACGGCAGATAACTAATGATGAGAAGATAAAATACATTCGAGACGTGGAATGCAATCCTCACCTGAAGCTTGTGGATATAGCGCGAAAGTGGAACATTCCTCAGTCTACACTGAACACGATTCTCGGCAAAAGGAATGAAATCGAACGTACATCTGAAGAAGGAATGAGCGGCAAAAGGAACCGTGTGCGAGAGGGACAGTTTCCTCAACTAGAAAGAGCTTTATTGAAGTGGTTCAAGCAAGCCGTCCTTCAAACATAAGCATGCGCGGTCGCCGGTAACTGAGCCGTCACTGGCGGAGCGCGAGAGCGAGAATGTCCTTGCTAAGCAGAAATAAAGACCCTGTAGTGTAGAGGTACAGTAATTCATTTTTATGTTATTTATTCCGTGTAAGTTACTGATAACCTATCTTTATGTCGTGACTGTAGTAGTGCATACGATCACTTACTAAGGTCGGCGATTTGACGTCCATATATACGCCGCGTTCTTTCTTATACGTTGTAAATGCAGTATGGCGTTTTTCGGTAGTACGTTTTCCCGCATATGACGTCCAAATTTTTCAGTCCCTTGAAAAACGTACTAACGAGATTCCACTGTATGTTGTAAATTTTACTCGAGTTGTGTCTATAAAAGTACTATAGATATTATTATATGAGAACTGAATTTCTGGTCATATTATATTAGAATTTCTTTTTTAACTAATTGTTTTAACTTATGTAGTTTTAATTTTTGATTTTTTTTTAAATAAATTTTTATGAGTTCGCAACTGATGATTGCAATGCTCAGTATGTTGTATCATAAGGTATGATACATAGATGAATTGCTTATATCATTGCAAGCACTTGTGTTTGGTGTACTGTTTATTTTAATGAGTTTTCAATATGACTATGACTTTTTGCTTAGGGAAGCATTTCAAATAGTTTCTCCATGAGAAATAATCATATATATTATTTCAGTGGTATAGATCCCTCCTGCGGCGCTCACAAGCGACCGATCATGAAAAATGAGCATTCAAATGAACGAGAATATACATTACCAGTGACTCATTGCACTCTAATTTCATAAATATCTACATTTTCTTTAAAAATTGACTAAAAAAACCTGTATGAAGTGTGTGATTTGCCAATTCTGTTGCTGCAGGAAGATACGCTCCATAATTGCTGTCCACTTCACATTTTGACCGCTGTGACGCAGGTTTCAGGTCATTTTAACAATTCTGAGGTCTTTCTTTTATCATTTTGCATGGATTTCAGAAACAGTAATTTAAAGGAATGAGTACTCAAATCGTATAATTTCATAAATATCGAATAACCGGTGAGTGTTACGGCTAAGCTGGCAATCAATGGACTCAGCACACTAATGAAATTAGCAGTGACGAAATTCATTCTAATTTCATAAATATCAATTTTTGTAAGAAGTGTGAGATTTGCAAATACTATTGCTTTGGAAAATATGCAACATCATTGCTGTTCAGTTCGCATTTTGACCGTAGGGACGCCTGAAATGTTAATAGTGTTTTATAATAATTTGGTTCAAATAAAAACATAAGAATCTTTCTCCTTTAGTCTCTTATTATAAACCTATTGGGGAAAGTGTGGTTTACGAGAGATTTCTCACACGGGTCCGCTAGTATACCCTTATTTCAGTGACCTGCTTGACGAGTGCTTGCCTTATGCTTTTCCTTTATCTCCAAACATAGTTAATTCATTCAGTACTTGGAAATTTCCTTCCACTCTTGAATGTTGATTAGTGAATGCAATTTTCCCATAACATTTTGGAATCAAATACTAAATCTTCCCTGCAGATTAACATGGATTAAAGAAAATTCTGGGATTAGGTGAAGGTGGTATACTAACTCGAGCGGACCACTTACGATATCAAGAATAAAATTGATTTAATCTTGTCAGGACTGATGAGTTCTGAGCAGTACATGTCTCTTAAGAAAATACAGTATATTTGAAATTTTACTACATTTTGAAATATTCAAAAAGATGAGAGAAACATAATTTGCATATCTACATAGGTTTAGTTATAAGTGTAAGTTAATTATAATATGGTCTTGAAGGTCTTTCAGTAACATTTTCACTGAAAATGATTGGAGAAAGCTTTTGTTAATTCTCCTTCCCTTGGCATGATATAGACCACAGTCTGATTATCTTGATCATAATTTTTAGTCATGGCTTCATTACTAAGTAAAAATGCCCAGATGTGTGTATGCATTGTCAGCATGGATAGGTTTTTGTATTTCTACACATGGTGCAAAATTTAGGGTTTTGTGATCATCTTTTGCACTTTGTCTCTCATAGAGTCTTCATATTTATTAGCAATGCATATTTTGTGGTGTCATTTGACCCAACTGCTTTTGTTAGCAATTCTGTTCTTTCCATGTTAGGGTACAGAGCTTTCTTGATCCTTGACTGAAAAGTAGAAGAACTAATGGGGTTTCTTCTTCAGTTGTTCATTCATTTGTCCCCTGTCATTACGTATACAATGCCAGTAGTTCCAGTTGGACTCAATATAGACATTTTGCATTGAAAATTTAATTATTGGTGTTAAAAGGAAGAAAAGAAACAAAAAAAACTCTCATCCTCTAAAGGGTGTACTTCTTGAAATGTATGTATTCTTCCAATGGATTCAATGTGATATTTTCAGTAAATTACCAATGTTAAATTCAATTAGCTAAATCCCTGCAGACCAAAGTGAATAAAATGCAACTGTGAGACAGTAGTTACAGGGTAGTAAAAAAAATCAAATATGAATGAGTGATACACTTTCCTCCCTAACATGAATATATACACACATCAAAAAAAGTTTTGCATCACCTCGGTTCCCAGATCTCCGGCATATAGACGTTGACTGTGTATATTGTATCCAAGATACAGTCCCTTTGACTGTTCATAGATGTCACTAAAACTGCTCAAAGATGTAAACAACCATGCATGAGCAGGGCCTATTAGACGGAGGGGGTACGACAGCCGATCAGTTCCAGTCATTCCACCAGGACGAAGGTACGCTGCTCATGTTGTCTGTAGTTCTACCATGCCTAGAAGGTCAATACCGCAGTTCGATCACGTCCGCATTGTTACTTTGTGTCAAGAAGGGCTCTCAACAAGGGAAGTTTCCAGGCGTCTCAGAATGAACCAAAGCGATGTTGTTTGGACATGGAGGAGGTACAGAGATACAGGAACTGTCGATGACAGGCCTCGCTCAGGCCGCCCAAGGGCTACTACTGTAGTGGATGACCGCTACTTACGGATTGCCGCTCGGAGGAACCCTGACAGCAATGCCACCATGTTGAATAATGCGTTTCGTTCAGCCACAGGACGTCGTGTTTCAACTCAAACTGTGCGCAATAGGCTGCATGATGCGTGCGCAACTTCACTCCCGACGTCCATGGCAAGGTCCAGCTTTGCAACCCCGACACCATGCAGCGCGGTACAGATGGGCCCAACAACATGCTGAATGGACCCCACGGAATTGGCATCACGTTCTCTTCACCGATGAGTGTCGCATATGCCTTCAACCAGACAATCGTCGGAGACGTGTTTGGAGGCACCCTGGTCAGGCTGAACGTCTTAGACACACTGTCCAGCGAGTGCAGCAAGGTGGTGGTTCCCTGATGTTTTGGGGTGGCATTATGTGGGGCCGACGTACGCCACTGGTGGTCATGGAAGGCTCCGAAACGGCTTTACGATACCTGAATGACATCCTCCGACCCATAGTGCAACCATATCGGCAGAATATTGGAGAGGCATTTGTCTTCATGGACGACAATTCTCGACCTCATCGTGCACATCTTGTGAATGCGTTCCTTCAAGATAACGACATCGCTCGACTACAGTGGCCAGCATGTTCGCCAGACATGAACCCTATCGAACATGCCTGGGATATGTTGAAAAGGGCTGTTTATGGACGTCTTGACCCACCAACCACTCTGAGAGATTTCCGCCGAATTGTCGTTGAGGAGTGGGACAATTTGGACCAACAGTGTCTTGATGAACTTGTGGATAGTATGCCACGACGAATACAGGCATGCATCAATGCAAGAGGACGTGCTACTGGGTATTAGAGGTAGTGGTGTGTACTGCAATCTGGACCACAAATGCTGAAAGTCTAGCTGTATGATGGTACAACATGCAATGTGTGGGTCTCATGAGCAATAAAACGAGCTGAAATGTTGTTTGTGTTGATCTCTATTCCCTTTGTATTTAAAGGTTCCGGAACTCTTGGAACCGAGGTGATGCAAAACTTTTTTTGATGTGTGTATATGTGGAACTTGTTGCAATGGATTTATTTCACAACTTTTCTTGTATGTTGTGGTTTAATTACCTTATTGTCATCACATGAAACACAGCTAGACGGCCATGGACAGGTTGCTCATTTTTCATTTCAAATATATATCCTGTATGTCAAGATTATTGAAATATTTTAACAGCCCTTAAATTATTATGATTCAAATAAACAAACATGAGAATTGGAGCTGAGGTCTTTGATTTTTATATTTAAAAAAATCGAGATTTTTGTTTATATAGCTCGTGGTGAAAGCTTACTCATCAGGTGTAGTTTTTACAGGGATGCAGAAGCAACCAATGATATCTTCCATAAAATAAGCATAGAAAATGTAAATATTTTTTAAAAATTGTAAATTAAGATGATTAAACTTTTTATGAAAATTGTTTTATTTGCAAAATAATGTGCTTTTGTTGCATTCTGCATTCACGGGGGGGAGAGGTCATATGAACAACAATGAGTAGGGACCGGAAAAATTAGCATCTATTTGTTTCAAAATTAGCATCTATTTTCTTCAAAATTAGCATCTATTTTCTTCAAAATTAGCATCTATTTACAAAGTTAAAAATCATCACATTGTAATATTATTTTAACGACTTCATGGTTATGAAGTGCAGTTATAGTCCTCAAACAAAAGCATTGTCAGTAGTTCACCATTGCTTTCTTTCAAATTGTACCGTCTGTCTGTAACCACTGTGTTGTAATGGGACAACACACGCTCGCTATCAACATTGTTCGTTGGGGTCTACAAAACAGTATTTAAAAATATGCTGAACTCTGTCTGAACTGCAGTTAATGCAAGCATGATATCACATTTTTCACTTTCTTTCATCTGGGTTTGAATTGCATTTAGCCAACTGTGGCCGAAGACGCGGCGAACAATGTACAGCGTGCTAACACTCACGCTGCGCCGTATGCTTGCACGCGGCCGAGCTCTGATGCGACGCAATGCGTAAAGACGAAATCATTGAGATTCGAGAAGACTGAACTGCGTTTCCCTGCGATGTAACAGTAGGCCTACTTGCGCAATTGTTGTGGCGCGCTAATCGCTAATTCGAACGTATCTCAAGGCGGCGAATTTAGCCAACCGTGGCCGAAGACGCGGCGAACGATGCACAGCGTACTAACACTCACGCTGCGCCGTATGCTTGCACGCGGCCGAGCTCTGATGCGACGCAATGCGTAAAGACGAAATCATTGAGATTCGAGAAGACTGAACTGCGTTTCCCTGCGATGTAACAGTAGGCCTATTTGCGCAACTGTTGTGGCGCGCTAATCGCTAATTCGAACGTGTGTCAAGGTGGCGAATTTAGCCAACCGTGGCCGAAGACGCGGCGAACGATGTACAGCGTGCTAACACTTACGCTGCGCCTTATGCTTGCACGCGGCCGAGCTCTGATGCGACGCAATGCGTAAAGACGAAATCATTGAGATTTGAGAAGACTGAACTGCGTTTCTCTGCGATGTAACAGTAGGCCTACTTGCACAACTGTTGTGGCGTGCTAATCGCTAATTCGAACGTGTCTCAAGGCGGCAAATTTAGCCAATCTTGGCCGAAGACGCGGCGAACGATGTACAGCGTGCTAACACTCACGCAGCGCCGTATGCTTGCACGCGGCGCCTCGATCCTTAATCGGCTCGTATCGAAGTTCGGATCAACTCGTTGTTGCTCGCTCTTCCTGTTAGTATCGCTTCGGGTAAGTTCTTGGACAATGACGACTGTTGTGGCGCGCTAAATCGAACGTGTTTCTACCTGAAGGTTATTACGGTCACTTATATGACGGTGTCAGTAATGAATGCGAGATATATGCGAGTACTTTTTCCCCCTGAAATTTCAATTAAAAACATGGGGGGCGAGATATACGCGAGCAAATACGGTATATCGATTAGAGCGGTTGAAAAAGATATGCGTCATATTTGCAGTATTTCTCATGATTTCGCCGAAATATGTGGTTTTCGCCACTAAAATAACAAATTTTCGCAGAATTCGCACCAAAATCGCATATTTGTGCTAATTTCGCATTTTGGTCAAAATTCGCATTTTGTCGCATTTTGAATTTAGGTACCACAGTGCTTCAGAACACCTTAAAACTATTTAAAAAATGGTTTTAACACATATTACAAAAAATCGCATTTATCGCAAATGCGATTTTTTCCGGTCCCTAACAATGAGTAACTGTTCTCTAAATATCCTTTTCCATGGGGACCATTCTGATAAATTTTTTTATTTTTTACAAATAGTCTTTATTGATAAGTTCGACAATGCAAATGAAAACTTTGTAACACAAGTCAAAACAATGTATCTGTTGTAATTATTTCTTCCATTCTATCTTCATCTTGTTAAATCGTCCTTTATTAATTCAGTTTCACATTCCAGTGTATTATTCCAGTATGAATGCATTTGTGTTGAGTGGAACTCATAATACAAAAGATTTTATAAAGTGATGATCGTTCTTTCAGAGTATTGTATAAATGAGAACTATTTTTGGGCAAGCAGAGAGGGTAAATATTTACTGTGAAACATGTTCTATGTTTTTAGTCATGCTTTAGGTTCAGAACACATCCTTAATTTTAGTTTGAATTTTGCCACCAGACGGAAGCTCCTATGTAATGAACTGTACTTACAGTAGTTGAAGGTTTAAGAGAATTTGCAGCCAAAATGTTAAGATCAGTCTTGTACAGATGATAGTATCTTCTTGTATTAGGGAACATGAATTAAGTTTTACAGTAAAATGACCCAGTGGGTTACGTTTTTTTTTAAATTGTCATTTGTTGACCATTTGATTCCTACCATTGACCCTAATAGTATCCCTTTTTATTAAAATCCTTGAAAGTAAGTGTGATAAATTGATGACTTGAAGAGAGAGGGAAAGTGATAGAAATAGTGTGAATCCTACTTGTACAAAAGTAAATATTTAAAAATATTTAAAAACAGATTATGATAGTATTGACACGTGAAAAGGATGATCAATGAAAGAATGCCGAAACAAGTGATAGACGGATAACTGGAAAGAGAGGATGAGGAAGACCTAGAGTACGGTAGATGGATTTGGTGAAGGACAGTGTGAGAGAACAAGAGAACGAAACCTGGAGTGGAGTTTAGTGGTTGGGGAAGGATGGTAGACAGATAGTTAAGTGGAGGGGTGTCATATTTGCTCCGACCCGGCTTAGGATGGAAATCAGAAATTGATGATGATGATGATAAGTACTACAAAAATAACTTCAAAAGTACGTTACTACAGAACAGTCATACAGTGGCAATGGTGTGGCAAGCACTAGGCTAAGTCGGCCATGAGAATTCCTGAGTCCCACAATGTGGGGTAATGTCACGTGAGTAGGAGTTGAGAAGTTGACCTTCAGAATTCTCAGAAATGCAACTTTATCTCAGCGACAGAGTCACAGTGCGTCCCAACAGTAGTTAAATGCAGCACAAAATATCCAGTTATTTTAAAAGCAACTTCTGTGCATAGTTGATTCAATACGGTATGTTTACATATGGAACTCTCCCAAGTAGCTGTGTAAGATGTGAATTTGAAGGAAAAGTATACCAAAAAAGAAAATTGATGGCAAATGATTTGTAAATGATAAACATGTAAGTATTCATAAATGTGGTTGCCATATTGTAAAAGAAAGGAAAATCTATACATCATCTGTATTTAGAATGTTATTTTGCACAGTTCTGTTGTGTCCATCTCAAGATTGGCTCAAGCTCCTTTGCTGTCAACTTCCTCAATCCCCATAAAAAAGCAAGAAAACTAAGTTGGTGAAATTCCACACATTTATAACCCGTACAGAGTATTCTGCGTACAAAGTGTTCTCATCGACTGCACTGTGGCATCGCAGCGATGCGCAGTGTTCTGGCGTCTGATGTAACGATGAGACAGTTTCTCACATGGCCTCACACAAGCAGTAGAATGAATTGCATGTCTGTAGTGTATAGATGTAATTGGTGCAAATAGTTGGACAATTATAACCCAGCACCCTATGGATGCTACAGTGTATCCACTGGACATTCAATAAACATAGGACTCTTATTCATTAAAATAGTGGGAACAGGATGATACAGTTTATTTCCATTCATTCCTATTACGTCATGTAAATGATTGCAGATGTAAAAACAAGTAGTCGTACATTAGCCTGAACATACACAGTTGACGTTGTATCATGAGGGTATTATACAGTATTATAGAACTCTCGCATGTGAATAAACCACCTGCCCGGCTTTATTGTTATGCGGGCTGGACGGGACACAATTCTGGCAGGGGCTATAGTCTTGTTTATAAACAAATAAATATATTTCCATTGACTTTTTAAGAAATGCAAGATTTTTCCTGTACTATTGACACAATTTGGAAAATTTTGGTACAATGCGCACCACCTTACTCCCTCTGGGGCTTGGACATCGTGGTCACTTAGCCCCATGGTAATGACCGTGGAACTTAGTTATTGTGATGGCTGTATTAGTGTGTGTATTTGTAATTAAGGCGAGGAAGAAAGCGTCTGTGGCCTTCAATTAGGAACCATCAAGGCATTCGCCTGGAGTAGAAGTGGGGGGAAACCACAGAAAATCACTTCTAAGATGGCTGAAGTGGGATTTGAACCTATTCCTTCTCAATTTTGCCTCACGAGGCTGTGGGGACCCCATTTCGGCCCTCGGACCAGAATTAAATTTCTTGGCAGATCCAGGAATCATACTCGGACCTCCGGGGCAACAGCCAAGGGCGCTGACCGCTACAACAGGAAATGAACCTATCATTATTCTATCAATCTTTTTCTGCATTCTGAAGGCTGTTATTACCCTTTCACGAATTGATTGCCGGCAGTCGAGATGGGAACTATTCTTTGTTTACTTGTGTAACACGTACTCTGCTTCGTTGACAGGTACAGTTGCGCAAGTAGGATATGACTCAGCTACAGTAGCTGTCCGTGGTGACATGACGCTTATCTGCGCTTCTAAGACAGGTAGTGCACGCAATGATGCTTGACTTATGTGCAACTTGCACTGTGTCATCGCTGTGTCCTCCTTACCCCGCGGGGTTCCTGCTACAATAATCAACAAACAGTGACGCAGCCAGGCTCAGCGGCAATCAAATGTTAAACGGGTAATATGCTAGAAGTGGAGTTACAGCAATATCTTGCTCAATACATATATTAATGCACTCCACAAATCGTCCGCCTGTCAACACTGTAGGTTATACAGTGAACTAGTAGGCTACACATTCTGGACAAACTCTTGTCCTTCATCAGTCTCCACAGCAGATTATCAAAATTGAAAACTACTTAAAAAAATATAATTTTCTAAGCAACTGTTTATGATAAGTGAAGTGAATTTATAAGTAGTTTTTCATTTTGATATTTTGTTGTGGAGGCTGAGAAATGACAAGAGTTTGTCCAAACCATGTACTAAATTTTTATAAAGTGTTGGAAGGCGGAAGATTTATCACAATTCCATGCTGCCAAATCAAATTAAATGTTCTTTAGGAAAAAGAAGTGAAACTGGTTTAACTGGCTCACTGGTAGCCTATGAGAAGACCTGCACTTTTGCATGTGAACAATGATGGGCTCTTGGAATTCTAGGCAGGCAAAAGTATTACATCGACAGTATCAATGAAATACCGCGTATCTTCTCATTTCACAGGAGAATGAGAAAGCTGTTTTATTGCTTTTTGTTGGGGCGCATACCTTTCAAATTCTGTTCGGAGGCAATTTATGCATTTCTTTATTCGGATTCATGGCATGGTTCTGATTTTAAAAAAAGGTTGCTTGCCTAGTTGAATTTATGGCTTGTGACTACAAATTACTACAAGGAATTACTGTAAAATTTAAATCAGTTTTGTTTGAAATTATTCCAGGATAAATATAAACTGACCTTCCCAAGAAGTAAGCACATACTAACCCGACTGCGCATCTTCCTGCAGATGCATTGACAGTTTTGCGCCGACAAACGGTTGTGAGGATTTTTTAATTTCATAATTGTCTCAGTCTCTTGTTGAGGAGCTATTTCAGTACCGGTACTTTTTCCATAAGGATCAGTGTGATTGGGGTTCCTCTCAATGACTCTCCCTTAGAGAGTCTGTGTTCAGTCCTCCTCTGTGCTGATATGCTGACCTCTTCTTCCCCAGTGTATTAGGTTCGTAACCAGCCAGCATGATACCCTCGGGTACAGTACATAACTCTATGACCTACATATATAAAAATCCAACATGCCGACGATCCGCAATATTTATTCTCAATATCTACGAATATATTTCAGCAATCAAACTGAATTTTGGTATGTTGATACTGGCAATTAACATAGGTAGGTTATATGAAAATAAGGTTTAGTTCTTCATGCAACTACATGTTCCTTTCTGTCACAACCATGTTCTCATTTACCTCCTTCAAACTGAAGTACCAGTGCTTTAAAATCCTGCCAAATAGCCAAATCAGTTCTATAGCTGGATGCAACCCACCTTGTGGACATAATTCTTCCAATTTCTAGCCTATTTTAATTTATGAAAAAATAGGCTTATGAGATCACCTTTTGTCTATGTGTGCGTGTGTGTGTATCCCCCTAATAAAATTTGAATGGCTGGAGCGATTTCAATGAAACTCGGTAAGTTCATAGCACTGTTCTGGACGGCCCCGACCGTGCCCTTCAAATTTTGTTACGTCCCACCAATCCAACATGGCGGCAGTGCGAAATATTTCACCACCATTCAATATCTCCGAAACTGTTACCTATAACACCCTGGAATTTCGCACAGTTATAAAGGGAACTACTAGAAGTTCACCTATGTGATCTTTGAAAACCTGGTTCTTACTAGACCAACATGGCAGCCAAGCGAAGTTGCGACATTTAAATAGACGTATCTCGCGATTTTACTAACCAAACGCAATGAAACTTGGCACAGTATATGTTTATACAAATTGTAATGTACCGACATCTAACTTCGTTCAATTGTTTATATAACCTCAAGATGGCGGCTGTGCGAAATATTTCACCGGCATTCTATATCTCTGAAACTGTTACCGGTATCACCCTGAAATATTGTACGGAGATAAAGGGCACTACTGGAAGTACGTCTATGAGACTTTCAAAAACCGGTTAACTACAAAACGAACATGGCGGCCAAGCAAATTTGAAAGTTTTAAATAGACTTTTCTAACGATTTAATGATCTAAACGCAATCAAACATGGTACAGCAAATGTTTATACACATTCTAATGCACTGGTATATAATTTAGATCAACTGTTTACATAACATCAGGATGGTGGCTGTGCGAATTGTTAAATTAAGTTTTTATTTCTTGTGTCGTAATCATGCGATCGAAGTGAAAGTTTCAATACGCAATAATTTTCCTTTAATGGTACATGACTCTATGGCCTTTACATATAACAAGTCAACATGGCGGCCAACCGAAATATTTAGACAGTTCTCAATATCTACGAATCTATTACAGCAATCAAACTGGAGTTTTTTATGTTCATAGTGTGCCCGTTGGAGAAGGTTATCTGGTCACCACCAACCGTAATGTGGCCTCCCAGATGACCCCTTCCCCGAGACACATTGCCGGAGACGATCGGAATGCACTCCTTTTGGGACTAGGCGGCACAAGACTCTGCTTCCCTAAAGGATCAGGTTCCCATCACAGTGATTGTCAGAGACACCAAAAGAAATGCACCACCGAAATGTCAAACTACTAAATGATAACATCCAGACTTAAAACATATTCGTGGTTTGTTTATTATAAATGCCAAGCCCCTATCCTACAGTTGGAGGGTTTCGAAAAACGGCTAATCCGTATGCTAAATAAACAAAAAGAAAAACATACAACTCCTAGATTTAGTGAAGAACCCTCTCGACAGGTCCTAAATACAGCAAACTAGAAATCAAAGCTGGGGAAATGATACCGAAACAAAATAAGCTTACAATGGCAAATGATGCTTCTGGGGAGAAGACATCATGTCTTAAAAACTTGTCAAACATAACAGACAAGTTAACAGACTGGTACCATCCCATATTTACATTTACGATTACTTAATTCGAACTAATCCTGCATTAACTAATCAACGGCGTTAGGCGTCCGTGATAAACAAACTAAAGAAAAGATCTAATGATTATCAGTCATCATTACTATACATTTTTACAATTCTGTACAACAAAAAAGTTATAATAGTATAAGAAACAGTAGGGTAAACATTGGGATTACATGTTATGAAATAAATAAATAAAACACTCAAGCAGGAATCTTATTATTCCTGCCAGATGAACAACTGTGTGTTATTCACCGTCATCTATCAGTGTGCGTCTAAGTGTGAGAATCAAAAACTGCTCAATAACAGCATTCTCTGGATCGAGTCGCGGCCCATAAATTCTGAACTTTTGGCTCGCTTACGATCTCAGTCGAAAAGTCTATCCATGTCCGCTACTAGGCATTCCCGCAGGAATGAATCACCTAAGTTCTGTGCATTGGTCTGCTAGACTAAAAACAAGATCAAGATTTAACATGGATTACGATTGAACGGTAGTATTAGCATCGTCGGTTTAGTAAACAAATTGACGTTCATGATTTAGCTCTAAGTTTAATGTCGTATTTTATGAGTTCATTATTTATGATGGTTGACCAAAATGCAGGGCTTCTAACGAGTGTGGGACCATCTCGTGGTATACCTAAACAAAGTATATGTGGCACAGCACGTTAACAATAACACATCGGAGCTCCTAAGAGACACCGTTACCATCCCACCTCGGACAATCTTGTTCAGAAACATAGATTTGCCGGCCTACACTAGAATAAATATGGTAACCAACCCAACATCGTGTATCAAAAACACGGAAAAGGAACATTCACTATTTATTTATCGTATGGCGTATACATGAGCTACAGATCTATATTTACACTATTTTCATAGGTAATCACTTGTGGCGTCCCCAGGAAAAATTCTCTTCTATCTCCGTCGAAACGGCTCAGTGGGCATTCTTGGGTGATGTGCTTCACAGTTTGCCTCTCAGCACCACAGTCGCAACAAGATGATGACTTTTTCCTCCATTTGTATAGCAGATCTGCACACACACCATGGTTAGTTCGGATCCGGTTTAGCTTGGACCATACTTTCCGAGGTTGTTCAAAGCCAGGTACCTTCTGTGTGATGCATGGCATTTCCAAAGACTCTGCTGGGGCAAATTGTCTCCATTCATTAGACCATTTCTCAGTAAGGTTGAAATTACTCATTGCCAGATTCTCCGCCGTGCAGATGGGTGGATATCTTGACTTCAGTCTATCTATATGTAGGTTGTGGATATCCTCATGAATGGGCAGTCTTTGATTAATCTGGATCTTCTTGTATTCATTCATCAAAGCATTGCATCTGCGGAGGTGGGGTGGGGGAATATGGCTTAATACAGGCAGCCACTGAATAGGAGTTGAACTGATCGTGCCTGTGATCATTCTCATTGTGTCATTTAATTTAACGTCTATTCTCTTCACATGAGGGCTGTTTATCCAGACAGGGGCACAATACTCTGCAGTAGAGTAAACCAAGACAAGAGCTGAGCAACGTAAAGAAGTTGCACTTGCACCCCAAGTAGTGCCACATAGTTTTCGAATGATGTTGTTGCGTGTCTGAATCTTGGCAGCGCTCTTTCTCAAGTGTTCTTGGAACGACAGCGTTCTATCGAGTGTAACACTCAGATATTTGGGGTGTCTATTGTGGTGGAGAAGGGTGTTATCGAAGTGTACCTTGAGATCCCTTGAAGCCATTCGGTTGTTCAGATGAAAACAAGAAACTTCTGTTTTACTCATGCTTGGTTGGAGTCTCCATTTTCGGAAGTATTTTCCTAAAACATCGAGATCTTTTGTCAGCGTTTCCTCTATCTCCTCGAAGCATAGGTCGTTAGTGGCAAGTGCCCAATCATCTGCATAACCATATTTCCTGGATTTTGTGGGGGGTATATATCTGAAATATATAAATTGAACAGAAGTGGGGCAAGCACTGATCCTTGTGGAAGTCCATTGTTTAGTTTGCTGGATATGCTGATTTCACTTCCCATGACTACGCGAAATGTTCTGTCACTCAGCATGTTGTTTATAAGGTGAGCCTGACTCCAGCATGGAATCAGTTTCAAGTGAGAATAACAATGGCCTTAAAAATCGAACCTATCAAATGGTTACTCATATCAACATAATTCATGACTATAATAGACTGAACCTGCTTATAAATATCTGCGAGGTTATTTCAAAAATAATGCATGGCTTAACAGTACCCCTGTACTGTGACATTCCTCAAAATAACCATCACTTGATCAAGGTTACAGTATGAGCATTCACAAAACATGGCTCGTAATGAAACATTCCTAGCAGTATGTCTAGAGAAATTAAAAAATTGTGTCGTCCGTCAAGTCTCTCGCAATTGAGATCGTAGGTTAGCCTGGGTAATATGACAGTCGTGACCTTGGCGAGCATCTGTCATTTGACGTCAAGTGCACTGCAATACTGCGTGTAAGTGAATTCTGCTCAAGGCAAATGTCTTTCACTGGTTTCAATTCACACTGGGTTCACAATAAAGTTCATGAGTGACCCTAGTATACACTCTGTAGAATTATACACATGTAATGAAGAATATAAGGTAGTTCTAGACATATAAATTACAAGAATAATGATGTATTGGCTTCGGCAAACCAAAGAAGCCTAACGGAAAGATATGTCTCTCCGGTTGAAAGTCTTTGAAAAGTATGCAACACCACTGCTGGTTGCAAAATACACACATGCGTACAAGGCACGTTTAAATGATTATTATACAGTTCTTCACACCTAAACCTCTGGTGGAAATTATTGAAATGATACGATTATCGTGCAATCTGGATTTATGAGCAAGTTAACACATGGCTTGACTCATTTACAACGATGTGAATTCATCTTGATTCTGGTGGCATACTGCTCACTCTAAGAAAATGTATGTACAATAACAAAATAGGCTGGGGACCTCCCACACCCAACCGATACGCTCGTAAAATAAAATAAATGCAGTGGCGTGCAGAATAATTATCAAAAAGGGGAGCTTCAGAAAAACATGAAAGAATATTCAGCTTGAGCTGAATTAAAAATATTGTTCCCGTCAAATATGACGAAATTCATATTCCGTTATGTGGAGTTACCATTTTAAACAATAATGCACCGTGTGTAACCACGCAAAAATTGGTGACTAACTCTATCTGGAAACGAATTGCATACAAACGTGTGTTATACCCCTAGGGGTACATAGCACACTTTGGAGGTATATGCCCACGCATCTACAACTATATCTACACCCCAGACATCCATCCATAATTATCTACAATTACACCCCTAGTATCTACACCAATTACGCCTATCTGTCCAACACCCAACACTACTTCACCCTTAAAACCACCCCTAAGCTGTAATCAACAACAACAGCAACACACTTCTTTCTACATCAAGCCGGTAGAGCCAGGCCACAGCTCTTAGCCAAGTGCTTGCTTCATCTGCAAACAAGTATACAGGAACTACTCCTCAGAACAACTGTGTAGCAAGCTACAGCAGTCAGCAGTATTGAAATACATAAATAGGCCTCCAAAACATGAGAAGAAGTATGTTGCCTTCCGTGACTCTGCCCGAATCCACATCGACGACATCGTACCTCAGGTGAGTGTGTCTCTCAGAATCCTTCACATTGTTGAACATCCTTCCCAATTGTCATACCCATTCTACTTGTAAAACACTGCATTATTGTACTATCCCGACACTCAGGGAATATAGTACATTATCACATATCCCCTAGTAAATAAGTACTTTTTATCACAGCAGCCCGATTGTTTTTTGTCATTATTGCCCTGCTTATATCCTGCTTCCCTTCTCACACCTCGCCCCGTCACCACACTACTACAGGATTGCTGCGCCAGCAGTATTAGTTTGTTTACCAGTGTCGTCCTTGCCTTCCTAGCAAGCACGCACGCACACCGGCCGCGATACGTGACACCAGCAACTCCTTAGTCTTGCTCGCCGCAGCTATCACTTAGCCCGTTCGGTACTACTTTCACCCTTGAGGCGCAGTCCTTGGATGACAACCCCCATCGCGTAGAGCTTTACCCGTTTCCCCCCGACACCTTTCCGACATCACGTCCTCGACCCCCGGTCTTAAACACACTTTGTACTCCCCCTAGTTGTCCGCAACCCTCTACACTCATACGCACCCCCTACCCCGTTTCAGCCCCTAAGAAAGGCTAAACAAAGATTGGTGGACGCGCGGGTAGTTTCCTACATAAGAATCAACCAACGAGTCTGGCAACTGACGATACCCAGTACTAACTTAAACTAGCCAAGCAAGTAGCAAGAAAACTTTTTTGAGAAGGATAATCTAGCGATTTTTTTTCTCTCTCCACAGCCCACTCCCATAGGGTAATCACGAGAAAAACCTCTTGGAAAGACGAGCACGAGCATTTAATGTATCCACCCAACCGCCCCACACATATGTATACTATCCAGGGCAGTTTTTTCCTTTTAAACCAACATGACTACATTAGCACGACAAGCCATACTCAAATGTACAGGCCTATCAGCAAATGATAGCAACCCATAAGGACATTCAGGATAGACAGACTCGCTTGCGAAAAATACAAGAATTCCTCAGAAACCAGTATGATAGGATTCTTAAAGCCTATGTTCACACAAACAAGGAGTATACACAGGAAGACAAAATTAGATCCAGCAGTAGTACGATATGTGCGCAATTAAAAAGGACGCACTATCGCCTGCATGATACACATGACCAATTACATGCAGATTATCGCAAACTAACAGAACAATACATAAACATGAACACAGGGGATACGGAAGTGGGGAGCGAGGGCAGGCGATTGGCACGGGAATACGCCACACTTTGGCAGGAGTATTTCAGATTGCAAGTTAGTAATATGGTGCTTACATTAGAAATACACAAGCCTGTAACCATGGAAAAGGAAATTGAGTAACTCACACGACAAATTAACAAATTGAGCATCAACACTCCGTGGCTTAGGCGGCAGCACGCCGGCCTCTCACCGCTGGATCCGTGGTTCAAATCCCGGTCACTCCATGTGAGATCTGTGCTGGACAAAACGGAGGCAGACAGGTTTTTCTCCGGGTACTCCGGTTTTTCCTGTCAAAATTTCATTCCAGCAACACTCTCCACTATCATTTCATTTCATCTGTCATTCATTTAATCATTGCCCCAGAGGAGTGCGTCAGGCCTCGGCAGCCGGCACAGTTCATATCCTCACCGCTAGATGGGGGCTTCATTCATTCCATTCCTGACCTGGTCGGTGACTGGAAGCAGGCTGTGGATTTTCATTTCACTAGGAAGGAGGTTGCAGTGGCCCAAAAGTACAATTACACGGCCTACACCGCCAGCGCGCCAACAAATTGTTCTAGAACCCCTGCATATATTGCCATCCACCCCCACAGTTCAAACACCGTGACGAGTTCTATTACCCACCCCCACTGACAGGGGTTACACATCGTCACATACTCCTTCACAAACGCGCAAAGCGCCTAGAAAGCTATTTGATAATATAAAACCCAGGATAACCCTATTGCAAACACCACAGGAAGGGCGCATAGAACCACCCAAGTGGATACCCGAGGCGTACAGCAGGATAACATACATAAACCTCAGACAACATCCAATGCCACATGCACGCAGGTACATGTAATTAGACACCAACCCCTAAACATGTCCACAATGCATATGCATACATATATTTAAAGTTGATGCCATTCGGGCGTAAGTGTTTGCAGTGGAGGACAAATAAGATTAAGGAAAGGCAATTCTATAGGTTATAATATTACATGTGCATAATGATCATGTATTTTATATGTTGCTATACATATTATATTGTTAATACGCCACAGGACATTTCATGGAACAATGTTTTTTATAGTAAGATTTAGACAAACAGACACAACACATAGAATATTTCACCCTTGGTTTCTGGGGCAATTTTTACACGTTCCGCATCACTGAACACACATTGTTCATGAGGGACAGCACAGGGAGTCACACAACCACAGCTTTGAACATTAACGATAGCATACAGGAATACATGGGTATAATTTCCTCAGCCAGTCAAAGCAACGGCCTACAGTAACACATGCATAAGTAGAAATATGAACCATCAGCCAGACTCGGCAATGTACGTAGCTCATTCAGAACAGCGCTTGGTTACATAACAACCGCACACATGTCGTGCGAGCTCAAACTGCCTCGTTAGGCACAAACGCTAAAAACCTCGAACACATGTCCGCCCATATACATAAACACAAACCCCACAGATGCCATTTACATTATAGGGGACATTTATGCTATATAAGCCATAGCGCTCACACAGTTTATAGGCCCTACAATAAGATTTAAAGTTCGAACCCCGAAACTCCCACAACAAGAGACACAATCCTCATTACCTATGCATACCTGATATTTATATTGTATTTATATTTGTAGTATATATGCCAAAGTATCATACACACATCAAAAAAAGTTTTGCATCACCTCGGTTCCCAGATCTCCGGCATATAGACGTTGACTGTGTATATTGTATCCAAGATACAGTCCCTTTGACTGTTCATAGATGTCACTAAAACTGCTCAAAGATGTAAACAACCATGCATGAGCAGGGCCTATTAGACGGAGGGGGTACGACAGCCGATCAGTTCCAGTCATTCCACCAGGACGAAGGTACGCTGCTCATGTTGTCTGTAGTTCTACCATGCCTAGAAGGTCAATACCGCAGTTCGATCGCGTCCGCATTGTTACTTTGTGTCAAGAAGGGCTCTCAACAAGGGAAGTTTCCAGGCGTCTCAGAGTGAACCAAAGCGATGTTGTTCGGACATGGAGGAGGTACAGAGATACAGGAACTGTCGATGACAGGCCTCGCTCAGGCCGCCCAAGGGCTACTACTGTAGTGGATGACCGCTACTTACGGATTGCCGCTCGGAGGAACCCTGACAGCAATGCCACCATGTTGAATAATGCGTTTCGTTCAGCCACAGGACGTCGTGTTTCAACTCAAACTGTGCGCAATAGGCTGCATGATGCGCAACTTCATTCCCGACGTCCATGGCGAGGTCCAGCTTTGCAACCCCGACACCATGCAGCGCGGTACAGATGGGCCCAACAACATGCTGAATGGACCCCACGGAATTGGCATCACGTTCTCTTCACCGATGAGTGTCGCATATGCCTTCAACCAGACAATCGTCGGAGACGTGTTTGGAGGCACCCTGGTCAGGCTGAACGTCTTAGACACACTGTCCAGCGAGTGCAGCAAGGTGGTGGTTCCCTGATGTTTTGGGGTGGCATTATGTGGGGCCGACGTACGCCACTGGTGGTCATGGAAGGCTCCGAAACGGCTTTACGATACCTGAATGACATCCTCCGACCCATAGTGCAACCATATCGGCAGAATATTGGAGAGGCATTTGTCTTCATGGACGACAATTCTCGACCTCATCGTGCACATCTTGTGAATGCGTTCCTTCAAGATAACGACATCGCTCGACTACAGTGGCCAGCATGTTCGCCAGACATGAACCCTATCGAACATGCCTGGGATATGTTGAAAAGGGCTGTTTATGGACGTCTTGACCCACCAACCACTCTGAGAGATTTACGCCGAATTGTCGTTGAGGAGTGGGACAATTTGGACCAACAGTGTCTTGATGAACTTGTGGATAGTATGCCACGACGAATACAGGCATGCATCAATGCAAGAGGACGTGCTACTGGGTATTAGAGGTAGTGGTGTGTACTGCAATCTGGACCACAAATGCTGAAAGTCTAGCTGTATGATGGTACAACATGCAATGTGTGGGTCTCATGAGCAATAAAACGAGCTGAAATGTTGTTTGTGTTGATCTCTATTCCCTTTGTATTTAAAGGTTCCGGAACTCTTGGAACCGAGGTGATGCAAAACTTTTTTTGATGTGTGTATAATTTAGGTTCCGCAAGTATCTTAATGCATAATGAAATATGGACATGCATACTCTGTAACAAGCAAGTGTGGCAGTGACCTGGAATTATTACAGTGTCACGAACCAACAGGGAAATATGAGCTATAACCATGACGCAGCGATATAACACGCCTGCCCGCAGACAGCAATCTGCTGCCTCGCCGTATGCAGTGAACAGAACACGGGCAGAGATTTATTCTTTCCCGAAGGAGACATGCGAAACCACGCAAAGACACGTTCAACATAGACAGAGGGGGGAGACACAAGAGGGTTACACACAGGCGTTTAAATACCCCACACAGACAGTTACATACAGAGCAGTTGGTAGGCGGCCAAAATATGCGACCGACTGAAAAGCATTTGACCTAATTCACAGGTCATTCGATCGAGAAGTCGTTAAACTACATACATCAGCCAAACAGGGGCGATTAGCGAGTTACACGTACACACAATGTAAAATAATATGCAGGGTATCGAGCCGAAAGCAGTGGAGGTTAAGGGCATCCCCACCGTACGTATTCATCATAACAGCGTATTTACACTAAATTACAAAGCCTTAAGCACACATTTTAGCTTGACAGGGCGACACACTGACACGAAATCACGGAACACAGTTACAATAGACACACCTTTTGCCGATAGGTCAAAACAAGGAAAACTAGAATCATACCCAGGAATTGAACCGAGAATCTTTCAGGTCCAAACCAACCTTAGCACATTCGTTACACGACACATATGGGCAGTATTTCGTTTAAAGGTCACTAGTGAGGTATACAAGCGACGCCCTAAAATGGCATAATCGTAGGACGCAGGAGTTTTTGTATCAGGATGATGATTCAGAAGTGTATTATATAATATGTTATGACTATGTGCATGAAAGAGTAATATGTGTTGTTATGTATAAATATGACATTATCTGTAACTTTGGCAACACCCTTATTGGTTGGATAATATGACCATAGCAAAAGTCACAGGATAGCCATGATAGAATTAACAAATACAGTAAAATTATCACACACTGTAGGAGGGACATTGTCAAGAAGATAGACAACAGAATAACACAGGTTGGGAGACACTGAAAAGAGGCAGAAATGACGGAATTCAAATTATACACGCGTTTAAATATGGCGAGCAGACGCAATATTTTATTTTAGGCTAGTAACCATAGGTGCCAGCACCATATTTCAAACGCCCAAGATATCAAAGCTACTTTTTTTTCAAACGATAGGAAAACCACTACAGTGAGATGGCAGGACAACAACACAGGTTAACAGATACAGAAACCGACAGACAATACAATCACACAGGTTTACAGACACTCAGAAAGACAAACACTAAAATCACACAGGTTTACAGACAGTCAGAGAAACGGACAGCAGAGTAACACGGGTCTACAGACACTCAGAAAGACAGACACCACAATAACCTAGGTTAACAGATACAGTAAATCACAGACGGTATAATAACACAGGTTAACAGATACAGTAAATCACATACAGTACAATAGCACAGGTTAACAGATACAGTAAACGACAGACAGTACAATAACGCAGGTTACAAGGAACGGTAAATGAATAGACAACACAATAACACAGGTTTAAATTCACTAAGAAAAACGGACAACCCAATAGCACAGGTTAGGGAGAAACAAGAGTGTAGCAGCAATTGGGCCTAAATTATACACGGTCACAGTGAATAGGAGAACAGGGATACTTTTCTAAAATAGATAGTCTTAGCCCAGGACACTACATGTCGAAAGGTGACCAGGCCCGCGGAACTACATTTTGTTTTCCTTTCTGAAACAATGGTTAAAACATGCCAGTCATACTGTTGCAATGAAAACATTACCAAACGCCCAGGCGTAAAATGTAAACACATTCCTGACGCAGTGGCACGCGCCACGCAAATAAAGCGGAAACTGCATACGTAAACATTGGGCAACACTGTCACAAATAACTAACCCGGAATGTATACATAGCCAAACAATAGAACTTAGGGATTACGTAACATGCAATCCGAAGCAGGAAGGGCAACGCGTGGCACGACCGGAAATAGCAGCAACGACTAGGCCACGGCTGACCCACAGAGGGAAACTCTATTTTTATAACAGATTTCGACTATTATGCCAACAACTAAATGCCTGTAATAAACGGCAGAAACTATTTGCAATAGCAGCTAAAACTACCCCCTATTATAGCGTTAACACGCTAATATGCCACAGGAATTTTTACGCACAATACGATGACATTAGCAGCATTAGCCACGTAATACAAGCGAAAAGTCAGCACACACAGTAACATGGAAACAGAAATTATATACATAGGCGATGACTGCCTACAATCAGCCCAGGAGAGCACAGCGCGTTGAAGAAATAGACTCTTAACAATCATTACTGGCAGCCACTTTATTCCAGGCCACAAGGCAGCACTGCAATCCTATAAGGGATAGATACAGTATAAGGGGATGATATTAAATTAAGCGCAAAGATAAGAGCGACTATGAACACTGAAATGAGACATATCACATTGCGAAAACGGATACAAAAGGGCACTATTACCGCAAATATTATTACATAATACCATATCGATGTTAAGGGATGTTCACGAGACAGCAACACTGAGAAGTGATCTTGACTAGTAATTTCATCCATGATGCAACGGCATTATACGCAGTCGCCCAGGAAAAGCCGATTTACATAACACGGGCGCGCGGCGCAGAAAATATGACCAAGAGAGGACAGACGTTTCAGGCACGTCACAAACACCGAAATATTCTAATTCCCTATTACCCCACACGTAGACAAGTATATAACACACTTCCTATCCCTCCCACCATTAAACAATCCCTACAACAATCACAAGGGCATTTCATAAACAACCATAGGGGTAGTTGCAATTCAACCCCATCATAAACGCACATAGGTCCCGCCCCGAAGGAGAGGGCGTATGGAACAAGTAAAAACGCTGGATATATGTATAAAGGTTGTAGAAATATTAACCAAAGTACCCTACTAACATAGCTAATATGCCTAGATTTTAAATAATACAGCCCGCATGTACAACCCATTCCAATAACCCTATCCCTCAGCCCGGGCAATAATTAACACATGCTTGAAATCCTTCCACTAGCACGTATCCACAGTAAATACTATACATCCTCATGCAAAAATGAAATAGGGCCAGTAAAAAGAGAAGCCCAGGTAATGCTACACCTTCCAACCCTCTAAGGTAAGACCTACATTTAACAAAGATAATAACACACCCACGCAACCCATTAATACACTTTGCATGTATCCAAGAATGACTTATTAACACCCTAAGCTTTATATATATATATAATATCAGCGTGGAAATCCGTCGAACCAGATGTGCAAAGCAGTTCATGCGACCCCACAGTATAATATTCCACAATATCCAACACACCCCAAAATGGGAACACCCTATCACAAAATCCCACCCCCGAACACAAAACCTGAGAGCTCACGAGGTAACGAGACACAAAAATAGTAGGGCAGTGTTTCATACGAGGGTAACGGACATCGGGGAAACAATCGAGACCTCTATGGGACAAGCCAACCATAGTATCGGACGTTGTTAAACCAAAATAGACATATTAGGGAAAACGAACCACGAAACCAGACCTAGCAGCGGACATGAGCCCAGCAACCTCAGTTTCCGGCGCGACGATTAACTTTAACTAGGTCAGAGCATTCAACGCGCTGAGTTATGATGTCATTCTCGACCAGCCAGCGCGCGGAGGACTCAGGACGCCTGGCATTGACCCATTAGTTTTTAAGCTAGTTAGTCAGTAAGTAAGTAAACAACCCCCGTTGCGTGGAAGGTAAGTTCTGTACGCGAAAACAGGCGAAGAAAAAAAGATAGAAGATCATAAATGATTCCCCTGGCAGTAAGACCGACTTGATCCACGGCACTAAGACCAGATGACTGATATGAATTTTCCCGGATGACGCGAATATAATATAGCCTATTTTAAATGTCAGCTAGTTCCGTGAGAATTAAATGTTGGACAGTGGTCCTTGAGAAATATAGGCCCATAATAAATGATTTCCCGGGGACGCCTGACGAAGCGATAGCGATAATATCATCATCATCATCTTGACACATTCCTCCACTCCTTTCAGCCATCTATCTCTTGGTCTTCCCCTTGGTCGTTTCTTCTGCATCTGCATCTCATGTATCCTCTTGGGAATCTTCCTCTCATCCATTCTCTTTTAGTGTCCATACCACCTCAGTCTTGATGTCTCAATCCTACCTTGCAAGGGCTCCTCTTTCACTATTTCCCTGACCTTTTCATTCCTCACCCTGTCTCTTCTTGTTACTCCGATCCTACTTCGGAGGAACTTCATTTCACCTGCCTGTATTCTGCTTATGCCTCTTTTCTTCATTGTCCACGTTTCTGAAGCATAGGTAAGTATCGGGATATAGTAGCTTCTGTATAACACTTCCTTGCTTTTTTGTGGGACATCTTTATTCCACACTAAGCTCCTAATGCTTCTCAGAAATGCTTCTGCCTGTCTGCCACGTTCCGTAATCTCTTTGTCATTTCTCCCATTTTCCTCCACTATACTTCCCAAGTACTTGAGACTTTCCACCTTCTTCAGCTGTCCACCTCCAAGTGTTATCCCAATCATTGGTCTGTCCTTTTTCCGGGTCGTTATCAGGATCTCACATTTGCTGATGTGGAACTTCCATCCGTAGTCTCCAACTGTTTCTTCCCAAGCCTTCAGTTGCTCCTGAATTTCCTCCTCCTTGTTTCCCCAGACCATGAGATCATCTACAAACACCATTGAGTTCATCTTATCTTCTCCTATCTTTCCTGCTATCCATGTCATTACCTCGTCCATAACCACAATGAAGAGAAGGGGTGACAGCGCACTACCCTGTTTGAGGCCACTCATTTGTCTGAACCAGTCTGTTCTTTCCCCTCCAACTTTCACACAACTCACACTTCACACTCGTTCACTCTGCCTACAGTCCCTTTTTCCACTCCCATGTTTTCCATTGCTCCCCGAACCTTCTCCCTACACACACTATCATAGGCCTTTTCGATGTCCAGGAAGGCCATCAACAGATCCTCTCCAAATTCGTTGTGGTGTTCCTGGAGCTGTCTCACAGAAAATATGAGATCCACTGTTGATCTCCCAGGTCTGAATCCATACTGCTCCTCTCTCAATTTTTTCTCCACTTTGGCTCGTATTCTACTTTCTAATATCTTTTCATATATCTTGGCACAGTGTGGTATGAGTGTGACTCCCCTGTAATTTCTGCATTCCTTTCTGCTTCCTTTCTTAAATATTGGGACAATTAATCCTTTCTTCCAATCTTCTGGGGTCTTTTTCTCCTTCCATATCACCCTCATCACACGGTACAGCCACTGTTTCCCAACCTCCCCTGCTGCCTTCACCATTTCAACACTCACTTCGTCCACACCCGGTGCCCTTCCTCCTTTCATCTTGTCTATAGCCATCTCCAGTTCTCTCCAAGTCAAGTCCTCTTCCATTCCTGTGTTGTCTTCTCCATCTTCCAATACCTTGTCTTCCTCCGTATGACCATTTGGATTCAGCAAATCTTCAAAGTACTCTTTCCACACTGTCTTGAGTGTCTCTTTGTTGTGTACCTCATTTCCGTTTTTGTCCACCATTACCACATCCTCTCGCAGACCTCTTCTCTTACTTTTGACCATCCCATAAAGTACTTTCTTATTTCCTCTGCTGTCTTCCTCCATCATCTCTGCCCACTTTACCATCCACTTCTTCCTCTCCTCTGCGACAATCTTGTTTGCTTCTTTTTTCTTCATCTTATAATCTTCCCTTGCCAGATCAGTTCTTTCCTGGAACCACACTCTGAAAGCCTTGTTCTTCCTTCCCACAACTTCTTTTACTCTCTCTTCCACCATGGTGTCTCTTTACACCGCTTTCTGTTGCTTGTTCTTCCACATACTGCCACTGCAGCTTCCACCATTGTGTTTTTGAATTGCTTCATTCCTCTTCCCCTGTTTTAGGATTGTCTGTTGGCATCCTTTCCCTTATTATCTTCTGGAATTCTTCCTTGACTTCCTTTTCCTTGAGTTTCCATACTTTGATTCTCCTTTCCTGGTACTCTGTCCTCTTGCTATCCCTAACAACTCCCAGGTTCATAACAAGTATTCTGTGGTCGCTATCTAAGGCCTCTGGTGGTATTACCTTTATATCTCTGACACTTCTCTTCATTTCCCAGTCGTACAGCATGTAATCTACCAAAGATTTCTTTGTTAAATCACTGCTGTACCACGTTACCTTGTGGCTTTCTTTCTTCCGGAACCAGGAGTTGCCTACCACTAAACCGTTTCTCTTGCAAAAATCCAGCAACTTTCTCCCTTCTTCATTCCTGCTGCCCCATCCTTCTGCTCCCATTACATTTTCATATCCTTGCCTTTCACTTCCTACATGCGCATTCAAATCTCCAATGACAATGATGCTCTGACCATTCAACTGCTGTTGTAGCTCCTCCTCAAAGTCTTCCTTCTCTTGAGCTGTACATCCAACTTGTGGGGCATATACCTGGGCTATCTCCAGGCTTCTTCCCTTTACAGTTACTCTGATCTTCATGATCCTGTCACTTATTCCCTTTACCTCTTCCTTCATTCCATCTCTCACAACTACTCCTACTCCGCTGCTCCTTCCTTCACTGTTCCCACTCCAGTACAACCGGTACCCTTTCCTCAGTTCTCTGCGACCTTCTCCTTTCCATCTTGTTTCTGCCAAGCCCAGTACATCCAGCTTTCTTCTCTCCATCACATCTACAATCTCCTCCACCTTTCCTGTCAGTGTCTGTATGTTTAATGTCCCAACTCGTAGTCCATTAGCATATCCGGGTCGTCGTCGATTGCATCCGTCCTTTCCGAGGCCTGTTCCTGTTTTGAAAGCAAATCTGATATCCACTACTGACTTGCTAGGCCTATCGTAGCTTCACCAGAGCCCCGTCAGCCGTCACTTTTCAGGGTTCCCATAGAGCCTTCACAGCTACCGTAGCGGTCCCGGGGCACACAAAGTCCCCACTGTACTTCACCCCTACAGGCAATCCCCTACTTCATGCCGTTGCCCGTCTCCCACCATGTGGAGGAGGGGTTGGACTTGTGGGAGATAGCGATAATATGCGAGTTTCAAATGATGAGAGAGCGCAAAGGCCAAAATTATCATAGATACGATAAAACCCCGGGGAGCCTACGCTAAACGAATGCGAAGGCCATGACCAACAAATAATATGGCCATACGAAGTGTCATGACACGGTAGATTATCACATACAATCAGGAGAGCATACTAAGATAGGCGAAGGACAGGAGAACACACTGAGGATATGCGAGAGACAGGAGCACACAAAGGATAGGGCCATAGAAATGTCATTATACAGTAAATTACTACTCCACACGTAAAGGCTATAACAGAAAAGACGCCCGAAGAGACGTCTACAGCACGACAGCAACCGAAGCTGACCGAACCACGAACAGCGCTGCGCGAACGAACGTATATATGGCCTGATGTGTTTATGATAATAATAATTGTATATTTTATTTCAGAGCGAGCTCCATCGCAGCGAATTGAAAAAAACCATGGTAGACAGGTAATGTGAACCTCTGTTACACACAATAAAACACATTGTTTACACTAAACCACAGCACAACAATGCACACCTTCACATACACAGGAGTTGTAATTATAAGCTATAAGTAGCTAATATAGGATTCCAGCCGGCTATAGCTTAAGATAGCGTATAAGGCGCCAGAGAAAGCATATGCGTTATGTATAACAATGACGATTGACGAGTAGATATGCATTGTACGTATCAAATAACGAGTGTCTGCATATGATATATGTATTAATAACCATGCGTTTTATTCCAGATCAGCAGACAGGCGTACGTCAAACTAATACATGTACACTCCATATTTCCTTTCCGGTGGCGAAATGATGTACATTCAACTTTTGTAAATATATTTTCAAACGCCGAAAACACAAACATGTCTCCCTCTCCTCACAACACATTATGGCTACACGTCCGTTTCACCCTACACACCAACCTCTACAGATCAGGAATAAATCCGTACCAAGGTGTAAATAACTGTGGGGTATTTACCACCGCGGACGGATCAAAGACAAACGTCTAGTATGAGGCATACCAAACGGCATTGTGACGGCCGATCTTCATCGCCAAGATAGGTAGCTCGACCACAGGGAGCGACCTATACACGTTTGAATAACATAGGACGGCCGTATAAAGGTACTTACTTACTTACTTTCCGTGTCCGGGAGACACACTAAATTCTTCCTTTCCAGAACTCTGCAGCTCTTATCCCTCGGTCTGTGGCCAACATAAGGTCTTCCTGGCTGCAGGTTTCATTAAGATCTTTGCACGTGAGCAGGTGTTGTGGAGTCTGGATTTCTCCACAGGCACATCGTGGATCTTCTGCATAACCCCACTTCACAAGGTTGCTACGACACTTAGGCACTCCTGTTCTCATCCGGTTTAAGGACCTCCAGGTGGTATAAGGCAAATGACTACCACTGCTCAGTTCTTCTTTAGGGGTAAACCCCTCTAGTACTATTTGTTTCCCGAGTGACACACGCCGGACGTCTGGCTTGGTATGGAGGGGTACTGTTCTCTTAATAAAACTCTTCCTGGATCTTAGGCGAGGAGTGGTCACCTTGTGGTTGAACATAGAATGTCTGGGATCTGTTTCAAGCTTTTGTCTCTCTTTCTCTGCTGCCACCCTGCGTCGAATAACTGGAGGTGCAATGCTAGCGAGAGGGTAGATCTTCTGCACTGGAGTAGGTCTCAGACATCCAGTGACAATACGTGTGGACTCGTTAAGAGCTATATCCACTTGCTTGGTATGGGCAGATGCTCCCCACACTGATGATCCGTACTCTCCTGCTGCGAAGCAAAGTCCCAATGCTGTTGAACGTAGAACCTGAGGGTTCGCTCACCATGTTGAACCTATCAACTTCCACATTATGCTATTTCTTGAGCTGATCTTGCACTTCAATTCTCTACAATGTTTCCTGAAGCTGAGGGTACGATCAAGCTTGATTCCCAAATATCGAGGCGTTTCACAGCTTTCGAGTGTCACTCCTTTCCAGACAACGTTCAACTTTCTCCGGACCTCTTTGTTGCGAAGATGAAATGCACATACTTGTGTCTTTCCAGGGTTAGGTTTCAGGTGATTCTGGGTGTAATAATTGTCTAATCTCTCAAGAGCATTGGACAGTTTTCCCTCCACCTCCTCAAAGCTCCTACCCTGTACAGCAATAGCGGTGTCATCCGCATAAATAAATCGCCTGGCCTCTAAATATTCTGGCTGGTCATTTGTATAAATGTTGACTAGTAATGGGGATAACACACTGCCTTGAGGTAACCCGTTTTTCTGGTTCCTCCATCGACTTTTATTCCCTTGAAGTGTAATATAGAACCTTCTGTTCTGGAGCATCCCACGTATGACATTTGTTAGATTCATGTCCTTAGTGATGTTGTACAGCTTGGCTATGAGCTTCTTATGGTTCACTGTATCATATGCAGCACTGACATCTATAAAGGCGACACCAGTGATAAGTTTATTCTCATAGCCATCCTCGATATGCTGTGTCAGGTTCAGAATTTGGCTGGAACATGATTTCCCTGGTCTAAATCCAGCTTGATCTTGAATTAGCCGGTTATCAATGAATGTTGCAATTCTTTCAAGGATCAACCTTTCAAATGCCTTGTATAGGTGGCAAAGAAGAGAGACAGGACGGAAGTTCTTTGCATCCGTTGGTTCCTCGCCTGGTTCCTTAGCAGTGCGACCACATGAGCTTTCCTCCACAGCTTTGGTAAGTGCAGGGTCTCGATACATCTATTCATCATACTCACCAGCCACTGGATTGTTCCTGGTCCTAAGTTCTTGATTTGTTCTGTCCTGACGTCATCCGGGCCCGCAGCTTTGTTGACTTTCATCAGCTTGATGGCATGTTCTAATTCTGCTGATGTGAAAGGACGACCGAGAAAATTATTCTCATCTTCACTAAGCTTCAGCTTCACAGGCTGAGTCTTCGTGATGGTTTTCCCGTTACGGAGCAGCTGATGAGCTATTTGATTTGGTGTAACCTTGGTGAGATCCACTGGTGGACTCTTAGGGTCGTTGCTCAAGTTTTTGCCAGCTTCCATGCTCTTCTACTGTTCTGGGCCATGTCAAGGTTTGCTAGTAAGTTCATCCATCTTTCCTTTCTTCCGTCAGCGATGCTCCTCATGAGTTCTTCACCCGTCTGAATGGTGTCATCTGCAAAAGGGTCTGTCTCGTATTTCTCCTGGTAATATTTTAACAGATCCTTAGAATCAGCATTGAGGCCAGAAATGAACTGGGGTACGGCAGCCTCGGGGAATATGTCTACGAGAGATCTTCTTCACAAGGTCAACAAAGTCTTCATAATGACTTGGCTCTGGTTGTAAATTGGACAGTTCCTCATCCAGCTCAATGGAAAACCCCTCCCAGTTTGCATTTTTAAAATTGAAACGTCGTTTAAAAGGGACTTCCTCAGGGCTGACCACTCCTCGAACTGAACATGTGATTGGGCTATGTTGTGTCCTAGGGATGGGTTCCTCCACCGCTTTAACTACATGTTTTATCACTTGCTCACTTATGAAAATGTTGTCAGGGTTGTAACCTCTATGCCATCTACCGCTGTTGAAAGATGGTCTCAGTTTGGGGTTGTGAATCAATTTCAATCCTTCCCTCTCTGCCCATTGCTCGAGTTCCTCCCCATTCTTGTCTGTGATATTATATCCCCAACTGATGCTCTTACAATTAAAATCCCCCAGGACAATTTTGATATTCTGCTTGTCAAAGTTACTTGGCCTTTCAAAGAAGAAGAGTTCATTGGGTGGTTTGTAAATGGATGTTACAGAGCAGGATTCCAATTCTACAGTCAATATTTCTATATTGTTCCTGAACGTCATTTGAGATGACTTGACATTAATCTCTGGTCTGACAAAAACAGCACTGCCGTATTGTTCATGGGGTCGTTCGACAACCGGTCGCATTCCTTCTATTTTGGGTCTGTTGTTGTCGATCCCTCTGTGAGTTTCTTGCATCACTAGGATGTCGATCTTTAGTCGGTTGCACATGTCAGCGAGTAAGAGTGCTTTATCTCTGGATAAGCCTTCGATGTTTATTGAAGTTATTGAAAGTCTTGAAAAAGACTGGTCGAAAATGTAATATCTCCCGGTGGTTGAAGGATCAGCCGCTGGCCTATGGCCACCGTTGCCCAGGGTACGCCCGATTGTAGTATTCATAATTTGTGCTTATCTAGCAAATATTAACAATCTTCGGGGAGGCTCCTTCAGTGTACCCCATATAGACTTATGTCTATCATCCTTATTATCTAGCCTTAACCGTATAAAGGTTAAGGCTAGATAATAAGGATGATAGACATAAGTCTAGCCGGCATAACGGTTTGGCCAAGAGAAAGAGCTCTACAAAGGTACCACGAGTATTATTGTCATTTTTATTGTTATTATCATTATTACTACTATTGTCATTACAGGTTATTATTATTGCGATTATCATTATTGTTATTACTATTGTTATTACAGGTTATTAGTATTGTGATTATCATTATTATTATTATGCTAATTATTATTATTATGGTGAATACACTATCATTGTTATTATAATTAACAGTATGCTGATTATTATTCTCATAATGGTTACAATAGGATCACCATCATCATTGATGTGTATGTATTATGTTTACGACTATTGGGATTATTATTATCACTCCCAAGGCAACTATCATTACAATCTATGTTTCTACAGTAAATACCATGGTCACCGACCACACACGGGCAATATTACCCGAGATTGTTATGCACATTTTCCTAACACCACATGTGTGTACACAATCCATATATCTTTTTATATTAGACCAATTATTAACACATTTTCATTTCCACCTTCTTAAAGACACAATGTACGGACACTTCAACACTATCCAAACTCCCTAATAAAACACGTTTAATACCTTTCCATATACAACCCTAATGGAGTGTTCATTTTACTTTCTCTATCATCTACCTATCTCAAGATTTACATTTTTTCTGGCACCAAAGCCACGAACATATATGTATAACACGCCAGTTTTTTTTACAGAAACATTGATACTCGTTCACCATGATATGCCAAACATTGTAGCACACTGTCAGTATTGTATATTTTCTTTGTCATGTGATTACACATAATTGTAAAACTTATTGTTAATATTTTATCGCCATCATAACGGCATACAAATTCTATGTCATATATTGTACAACCCTTCACACCTACCCTCCCTGAGAGCACACCACTCTTCTACGACACAGAGGTACATACACACAGCCACACTTAACACATCAGCTACGCCGCCAGGACCAGAGGAGAGAAGAAAAGAAGAGGGAAGAGGAAGAGTGAAGAAGAGGAAAGCCACCCTTACGTCTGAGTACAGTCCACGGGGACGCGGACTAAATCAGATCGATGTTTTGTTACACCCCTAGGGGTACATAGCACCCTTAGAAGGTATATTCACATATGCCCACGCATCTAAAACTAAATCTACACCCCAGACATCCATCCATAATTATCTACAATTACACCCCTAGTATCTACACCAATTACGCCTATCTCTCTAACACCCAACACTACTTCACCCTTAAAGCGACCCCTAAGCTGTAATCAACAACAACAGCAACTCACTTCTTTCTACATCAAGCCGGTAGAGCCAGGCCACAGCACTTAGCCAAGCGCTTGCTTCATCTATAAACAACTATACAGGAACTACTCCTCAGAACAACTGTGTAGCAAGCTACAACAGTCAGCAGTATTGAAATACATAAATAGGCCTCCAAAACATGAGAAGATGTCTGTTGCCTTCCGTGACTCTGCCCGAATCCAAATCGACGACATCGTACCTCAGGTGAGTGTGTCTCTCAGAATCCTTCACATTGTTGAACATCCTGCCCAATTGTCATACCCATTCTACTTGTAAAACACTGCATTATTGTACTATCCCGACACTCAGAGAATCCAGTACATTATCACATATCCCCTAGTAAATAAGTACTTTTTATCACAACAGTCCATTTGTTCTTTATTGTCATTATTGCCCTGCTTATTGCCTGCTTCCCTTCTCACACCTCGCCCCGTCACCACACTACCACAAGATTGCTGCGCCAGCAGTATTAGTTTGTTTACCAGTGTCGTCCTTGCCTTCCTAGCACGCACGCACACCGGCCGCGATACGCGACACCAGCAACTACTTAGTCTTGCTCGCCACAGCTATCACTTAGCCCACTCGGTATAGCGTAGGGCGTAGAGCTTTACCCTTTTCCCCCGACACCTTTCCGACATCACGTCCTCGACCCCCGGTCTTAAACACACTTTGTACTCCCCCTAGTTGTCCGCAACCCTCTACACTCATACCCACCCCCTACCCCTTTTCATCCCCTAAAAAGGCAAAACACGTGTTAAACGTGAAATATCACCATAGAAGTTGGTTAAAGAGAGAGAAAATCCTACCTGATGACTGATATCAAAGTTACGGTTGCTACTAACTAGTCCACCCATGACCATTCGCCGTACAGAAATAGATTTTAGATCATGATTCACAGCTATTTGATGTTCACCTCACCCGAAAGAAAAGGATTGAGGGGTTTTTCCTTTTTCCAAGGTATCCAAGGATATCTTCTCTGCTTGGACATGAGCATGGTTATCCAACGGTCTTCCTCCATAGCTGTAGTATAGCTCAGATATTTGGCGTTCCTCCCGTGGGAATAGTTTAAGCCATCATCGTCTTCTTGGTCAGGACAGTTATACATCCGCACGTGGTGTAATTCTGACATCTTGTAGAAAGTTGTAGGATGACGAAAATCACTGCTTCTAGCGTGTATCAATTCACTGCGTCTACACTTCAAACTTTGGACACTATATTTAATAAATGGCCTCGTCTGCTTTATCACTGAAGCTAGATCTGACACTGGGCACGTGTCTACACACAGAATTTAGCTTACTACACGTGAAAAATTATCAGTCTGCCTAAATCGGCCCAATCGTGATAGTAACAAATCCGGCTTTTACACAGCTCGGTAACGTAGAATATTAAATCTGTGATATTATAACTCGATTTCACTATCGTTTCACTTGTATGAAAATCACTTTGTGTCACGATGGTCGGCCATTTGACATTACAGTAAAACCATGTGATCATCATTCTCTATCACTGGGAAAATACAATTTCCTTTCAAAAATATTTCTGATTTAATTATTTCACTCGAATTACTCATATCACCAGCAGACTTTGTGCTAAAATATAACTGTGATTGTGTCGGATTACTTTCAGATTCCTGATTACGACATGTACAAATCCCGGTCTAATTCAGACCTCAAAATAGACATGTGCGCGCGTCGATCGCATAAACGGAAGAGTAGTCTCCTCACGGAAGCAGGCGTTCAAGCTCGATCACTTCCTTAGTCATTTAACAACGAAATCCGTTCCACTCGCATGTCTGCAACGGTATACCTTTTGTCTTAAATAAAATAAATTAAATACAAGCCCATGAAAATGTGGCGAATTATGCTGTATGACGATCAATTATAAATCCAATGTTGCACATTAAAGAAAAATTATTTAATCATGATGAGAAATTATCCGGAGCTTCTTAAAAGAGTCAAAAGTACATCTGAAACGGTAGCATGCTTCTAGGATGCGTTCATAACTCTCTGACATAATAAATTCCTTGGCTCTCGTAAAAGCTATCACCAGCATGAGCTATACGGGCTCATATGCCCTCTCGTCGTTTCAAATAAAACTGATGACAGCATTTTTATTTGATTCTGCAATACTTCTTAGTTCTGGTGATACTTTTCCTTCCTGAATTTCCACTCTCGGTGGTAGAAGATACATTAAAATGGTAGCTAATCTTTCTTCACAGATGAGTGACTGATGGAGTTCATATCACCATCCCATGCTTCCCATTCCTTCATCGATGGAATGTGAGAATCATCCTCAGAATCGGAGTCACCTGTATCTCCCATAAATTCAATATGATGGACATGTACAGTTTTCTGCGTCTTCTTCCCATAAATCTGATGCATAGCACTCACATAGTCTTGCTATTTCTCCTGTTTCAACTGAATTGAAGCATCAAGAATCAGAGTCTTCAACGTTCGTTACAACTCCAAAATTTTGAATATTGACGACTCTCTTCATACCATATCTTCGGCTTATCTTGTCCAGGTTATATAATGCTTCTGATTGGCTCATCTTCGGAATGTAATCAGCATCATCAGAGCTAGAATCTGACTCTTCTTCGTTCGACATAGGTTCAATGTGGTGAATATCAGCTTCATCAGATTCGGAGTTTCCAGAATCAGATTCTTCTTGCTCTCTCAAGCGTTGATCTCTGGCATCATCCATCCTCTTCGTAATTTCTTCAAACTGCTCGTCGGACATCGACGGCTTCGTTTCAAAGTGGTGGACATCTGTCATGCGATGACTCTGGCAAGGTTCATCCCTCGAAGTTTGAGATGAATCATCAGATTCCTTTCTTCTATTCAATTCCATGATATAGGCTCTGCTCTCTAAGGCTCTTGCATGCCAGTCATTCTCTGTTCCTATTGCTTCATTACGGGATTGCACTGAGTGTTCCTGAGTGGTATCCTCGAATTCTTCCTTAATGCTTTCTTCACTCTCTTCATCAGTGTTTTCTTAACTTTCATTAATCTCGGTGATCACTATACCCTCCGCGTTCTGCATATCTTGAGCATAGACATTGGCATCCATAGCTTCACCTTCTTCAGGCACATCCATGGGAATAGCATCATGTGGCTGGAAGCAAATCGTGTTCTGGCCCATATCAATGATTCCATCGTGTTTCCTCATAAACTCTGTGCCTAGAATAGCTTGATATCGCAGATCTCTCAAGACAAGGAATAAATGTAAGTACACGTGGTCAGCAATCTCCACGGTACTATAAACTTGCACTGTGCATTTGACGCTCTTGTATGGTATAATCCCTCGCACTTTCGCCGTTGACACTGGAAGCTCAGTCAACTTGGTGTTAATCTTAAGAATAGCATGAAAGTCGGCCGACAGAACGCTGATGATGGCTCCGGTGTCTATCAGTAACGTCACTGGGTAACCACTAGTTTTGGCAGATATAACTGGTAGTCTCGTTAGTCGTACATCGTTCGTCGTCTTCCTCTCGTAAAGGAGATCTTCCTGGAGGGGTTCCCAAAGGAGTATGGCAGCCTTCACTTCGGAACTCGTCTCCTTAGACCTAATCGAGATTTTGGCGTTTTTTTTCCTTTTCCGCCATTTGAAGTACCAGGTTGGTTTGGGTCCTCAAGTATTTCATCGGGTACTTCTTGGGGTTCCCTCGGCGTTCGAGTTACCTCCCTCTCTTCTTGGGTTTGGTGAATATATTCTCTGCTACCTTGAGCTCTTCCTCTCCAATCCCGGTCGACTTCCACTTTCTGTTGACGTGGATCTCGATCTCAACGATATCCCCCCGAGTATCGGTAATCTCGACGAATATTAACTCTCGATTGGTTATGGTTATTACGTCTTTGATTGTCATTGTAGTTTCGCTGATCTTCATTCGGTCTTTCGAAGCGACGCGACGCTCCCAATACGACTGGTTTCTGGGCCTTTCATTTTTGCCATAATTTCGATTATAAGGTTGCCGGTTCCAGTTTCTCCGGTCAGGACCTGGGTTATTCTGCTGATACCATGTCCCAATATTGGACGTTGGCTCAGGCGTTTGACTGTTTTTATCGACAGTGGTTATATTTACTGGTCTATTGTCGTTCCGTGGTTCACCGCGAGGTCAGTGACTTACAAATTGTTCATTCGTCGAATCGAGTCTTCTTAAGATCTGATCGCACTGTACGAATGATGTTGCCTCAGCGGAGATAAAGACTCGTTGAACATCAGCGGGATATTGTCTGATGATTGTTTGAATAAGGCCAGTTTCCACTAGTGGAGGTTGGAGACACCTCAGCTTGGCTAATTGCGTTGAGAAATAATTCGCATAGCGAGTTGGATGAGTAGAGTTGTACTTTTTTGTGTACATTTCTGCTCTTATCCCTTGCTGGATATCTGTCGACCAGTATGTGAATGAATATCTAAAAGCTCTAAAACATGTACTGGCTTGCCCTTCCATCAAGCGCTCAATTACCCAGAGTTCGCGTCCCGGTGTAACCATCGTATCAGGTAGATACGCTTTACATTGCTCAGAAATTCAACGGGTGTGATACTTCCTCCACTCCCTGAAAATCGGGCAGGTTGTTCCTCCCGTGAACGTATTATCATTACATTCTGATTACCAGAACTACGTGTCGGTGTAAATATCGGTGCATGATTATTCAATTGACTAGGTTGTTCCATGGCAGTTGGGTAGCAATTCCCTGCCATAGTTGTGACGTTAGGAGTAGTAGTAATTGAGGGTATTCCTGTTGTATTTGCCATGGAATAATTATACTGCAGTGTATTTCCCACGGTGGAAGTTGAATTTAGCGGTGACTGCCAATAATGTGACGTACTGGGTTGCCCTGAGGTTGTTGTAGGGTAGACCTCAGCAGTCACCGTAATTTTTTGGGTTCACTGGTGATGATGTCGTTAGAACAAACATAGGTTGTGTAAACGTTGTCGATTTCACTTGAGCTTCCATCCGTTCTAATTGCTGCTCAAGATCTTGGATATCAGGCGAATTAAAAGGGTTGCCTGTCGAACTTATTGTGTTTATCTGCAGCTCGATCCGCTCAATCTTCCCACGGAGACACTCGTCATTGTCTTTGACGGTCTTCTTTATCTCCCCGTCTACTAAATCCATGTTAGTCTTATGTTCGGCCTGCTCTCGCTTGACAGAATTTATTTCCGTGGTCAACTCTTTCAAATTTTCGTGCGTTTCTAATCTCAAGCCCTCAGTATTTGCAGTCAGTTCTGCGATAGTACGGTTACTGTCGGCTAAATCGTCACGAAAACATCCCATGTCTTTAACCATCGTCTTCATATTGTTATGGACGGCAACTGCTCCGCCCCTCATAACCTTCATACTAGCGCTGACAAGTTGAACCTCGCGCCTGATCCCTTCAGTTGCGGTTTGTGTTTCGTCCATGCACTCTTCAATAGCAGAAACTCTAATTCCTAATTGCTCCTTCACGCTCGCAATCGTAAGTTGAAGTTCACTCCTGCCTTCGTCCATACGGTCGCTAACTTCTTCAATTCTTTCATCTATCGCATCTAGCCGTGTCTGCATCTCTAATCTACCTGCAGCAATGCTAGTGGTCAGGATTTCAAAGCGTTTGTCAACCGCACCCTGATTTCGAGTCATTTCGGCTCGGACGTTACCTAACCCTGCAATATGATTAGCTTTTGCTTCTGCGCGATTAATTTCTAGATCGTTTCTGACTTGAGTCAGAGTACAATTTAAAGCAACAGTATTTTCCACATTAGCATTAATTGATTCATTCAGTATTTCTACATGGTCATCAATATTCTGATTAATGGCAGCAACATTAGCCTTCATAGTGTTATTAATTGGGGTAACATTAGTGTTTATAGTGTCATTTAATTCTGCCCTAACATTGTCAACATTAGTATTTACATTGGTTAAATCAGCCCTAACTGTAGTTAATGTCTCATTAATGGTGGCAACATAAGTGGCCATAGTGTTGTTAATGGTAGTGACATTAGCATTTATTGTTTCATTAATTGTGGCAGTGTTAGCAGCAATAGCTTGATTTATAATAATTTTTATTAATGCAGCCAATTGCCATGTACTTTTCTTTTCAGGACGGGTCACGGAAGGGATATTGGAAGGAAATCGACCATGGACCTGTTGAAAGGAACCGTCCCGGCATTTGCCTGGTGGTGAAAATGGGAAACCACGAAAACCATTTTCAGGACGGCCGAGGTGGGATTCGATCCCACGCTCTCCCGATACCAGCGAGGCACGAGGTAGCGCGTTAGCGCTCTCGGTCACCGCGGCCGGTTGATTTAGATTAGCAGTATTAGCAGCCATAGCAGCATTTAAATTAGCAACATTAGTAGTTATGTTGCCCCTTACTCTACCCAAAGTTCCATTTACATCGGTGACGTCACCTCTCAATGTAGCTGTATTGTCATTGAAATCAGCTCGTAATATGGCGATACTCGCCTCCATATTGGCATTAAGTTGAGCCAACTTCTGGTTCATCATTGCTTGAAACCGCTCCTCCTCCATTATTCAAAATGCAATTAGTGAGATGAGGAAGAAACACCTTACACCCAGCTATCATTACACAGTGGAAGAATGGCCATGGTGGAAAGCTTGGCCATTTCCAATAAACTTCCACGAACTTTGCTGGATTCGACGACAAAGAATGATTCGACATTTACATTTACCAACAAGCAAAGCGAAACAAAACACAAGTTACATTTACTGAGGATGAAGTAATGGCAAAACAAAAAAACCTCAACTTAATTTTTAGTGTTATTGGACTTCACCCCATGGTCTGATATCTAAACAGAATGCCATGTGACCTTTTGTACGGCTGTACGACCTCTAAAGTTCGTCACAGTCCAGACAATTTGTCAATAATCAAAAATACATGATCCTCTCAAAAATGACATGTAGCTGATGGCCTACATGTCCACATCGGCCGACGACGTTGGGCACCAAATAAAAGAAAATGGTTATGTGCTCGTTGGAGGAGGTTATCTGGTCACCACCAACCGTAATGTGGCCTCCCAGATGACCCCTTCCCCGAGACAAATTGCCGGAGGGGATCGGAATGCACTCCTTGTGGGACTAGCCGGCACAAGGCTCTGCTTCCCTAAAGGATCAGGTTCCCATCACAGTGATTGTCAGAGACACCCACAGAAATGCACCCTCAATAGGTCAAACTGCTAAATGATAACAGCCAGACTTAAGTCATATTCGTGGTTTGTTTATTATAAATGCCAAACCCCTATCCTACAGTCGGAGGGTTTGGAAAAACGGCTAATCCGTAAACTAAATAAACAAAAAGAAAAACAAAGAACTTCTAGATTTAGTGAAGAACCCTCTCGACAGGTCCTAAATACAGCAAACTGAAAATCAAAGCTGGGGAAATGGTACCGAAACAAAATAAGCTTACAATGGCAAATGGCATAGTACTGGACCAGAAATGAACCAGCATGAACTAAAAGTGAGCTAGAAGTGAACATTGTCTCAACATATCACTCGGTATTTATACAAAACAGGCTCAGAAGTTGGAGTGGGGACTACTCAACATAGCTATTTAGCAAAGCAATCATCGCACAGGCAAACAATTAATATTGCTGAACTCGGCTCAAAGAGAAGCGTAAGGTCCAGGCATGCGGTAATCAATCTGATCGCTGGATTAATAGCAAATCCGTCCCCTCCATTTCTTCAGGATGATCGCGTGGTTTTAGAAGTGCGCGAAAAATTGGCTTCCCATCTCCTCATTCGTCAGTTTGATTTTCTGGTCAGTAGCATTTTTGCTGGCCACGCCTCCTAGGCGTTAACGAAAAGTATCTTCTTCCTTCATTTTCATGTCTCATCTCTGTCACCCATCTGCTTCACAAAGGACATATTTTACTTCGGATTCACGGCGTAACCACGCCGATCCTAGGTGCACTAAACTCAAGTTAACGGTACACTCCTTGTCCTGTATTTCTGCACAACATTCCAATCTTCAACCCTTCTGTTCTGGCAGGAAGTCGGAGTTGACCCTCCGCGACTTCTCGGCGCTGGCAGATATAACTTATTGCAGGTGTTTTGAGGAATGCTCAACAATATTTCTCCACATAGAATATGAAAATATGAAACATTAGGATGATGAACTCATATTAACGGTTCAGTATAAATATTCACATGGATTTTTCTCGCAATTTAACCATCCGAGTGCAGTGAAACTTGGTACAGTAAATCCTTATACAAATGTTAATCCTCTGGCATCTAATTTATTTCAATTGTTTCCATAACCACAAGATGGCAGCTGCGCGAAATTTCAAAATCTCGTTTTTACTTCTTGTGTCCTAATGATGCGATTGAAGTTTGAATAATCTTCATGTAACAGTACATAACTCTGCGACCTACATTTATAAAAATCCAACATGAGGACCATCCGCAATATTTAGTCGGTTCTCAATATCTACGAATATATTACAGCAATCAAACTGAAATTTGGTATGTTAATAGTGGCAATTAACATAAGTAGGTTATATGAAAATGGGGCTTAGTTCCTCACGGAACTACATGTTCCTTTCTGTCACAACTATGTTCTGATTTACCTCCTTCAAAATGAAGTACCAGTGCTTTAGAATCCTGACAAATAGCCTAAACAGCCTACGTTTATTAGTCACATAATATTCACACCAATCTTGAACGAAGTTAGATGTCGGTGCATTACAATTTGTATAAGTACCTATGATATTAATTAGTACACGTAACCTATGTAGTGTACCCTGCTGGGTACCGAACGAGACGAGTTATCGAGGGAGACTGATGAAAGAAGAAAAAATAAAACGGCAAACGAACTGAACTGAAAATCTGATGAGGATTAATAATACTGAATTAATGAAATGGGCAGGGAGAGTCCTTCCCCATTCAAGGAATTAAAAGGAATAATTAAAGGAAGTTCATATAAGTGTTTTTTTAAATTTTGATAAATAAATTTCCTCAGCTCTTCGAAAATTTATTTACCTTTGAAGGAGCGATTCTGTACCCAACTGGGTTGGCACAGGATATGAACTTCTGATCTTTAAGATGAAAAGAGGTCCAGCTACAAGCTAGCAGTGTGGAAATAGGAAGTGATTCAGGCCATGACGCAGAACTTTGACAGCTTTATCTGGAGATACGTGATGCAAGCGATATGTGAATCACGAGAGCAGTCTCGCTGGGATGAATCAACCAGAGCAGATTGGCGGGGGAATCACCACAGAGTGCTAAGATCAGCACTTTTCTGGCAACATTGGATTGCGAATCAACACCGCAAAGTTGTGAAATAAGCCGTTTTCGCGGAAACAATGCAAAATCATAACAATAGGTCTACGGGGATCAGAATAATCCGGGAAATTAGGAATTAAGCAAGGTTAAAAGTGAATAATTTAGGCTCAGGAAAAAAGCACTTAGTCAGCAACTACGTCATTAGGCGGAGCCAAGCAGAGGTAGTGGGAAGAAGAGAAAAAAACTCAGTCGCCCACACAGCTGAGGAGCCTTGTAGATTTTATTTAAATTAAATAGACGATCGATTTTCAAGAAGCGAAATGGTAATGAGATGTTTGGATTATAGGGAACATAATGATATACTTTTCAAAAACGTGCGACGTCTATTTCAGAAGTTAGCTCCAGAAAGAAGACAAAAGTAGTTTATTTTTGCAAGTTCCCAATAAATAGCGCAGGTTTCAACCAGGAGCATGCAGTTTGCAGTCTTTGGTCAGCCCGAGAGGGGCGTGACGCTGGAGCATCAAGTACAGTCTACTACAGACCTCGTAAGGAGGTGTTGCATCAAATGCAGTATCCGTCAGCCAAGCGAGGCTATAGGCTGTGTCAGAAGCAGTTCGCCAGAAGTAAGCGGGGAGAAGCTACACGCTGTCTCATAAGATGCAGAAGCGCTGCATTATACTCGTCGCAGTTCAGTTAAGCCCAGGGAGGCTCAGCGTAATTCCGCACAGTATATAAGTATACAGTACGCAGTATTATCTCACTGCCGGGACGGAAGTCCGTCCTCACACTAGTAAAGACTCATCGTACTCCTGTATGGAGAAGTTACAGCAAGTAACGCAGTTCGTTACCAACCGCAAAAAGTGGATCGTGTTAAGACGAATTAACAATCATCAGTATCCGGGGTAATAACAAAAAGTTGTATGTGCGTGGTAATATAAATCCGCTACGGTTGTTTGTAAGTGATCACTAAAGCACTTGTGCTAGATCAAATAAATTATACGCTACTCGAAAACCGTGACGAAGTAAAATTGCGCCGCGACGAATTCTAGAACAGTAATAAGCTAGAATACAACAGTCCAGATCAGTAGAGACACTACGCTGGAGGTCATCGTTTCAAAATATACAGACAGGTCTCCGTGAAAGTTAAGTGAAAGTCTACAGTAGTAAGGGACCGATATTGGAACGAAATCCAATAACTCAAGTAAATGGACACGGGTTCGAGACCCAAGAACAAATATAGTGAACTTTAGCGAAGCTACAGTGAGTCAAATAAGAACGTAGCAATAAAGACATTCTCGTAGGAGAAATAAGGGAACTTGTCGCAGATAAGGACAAAATACGGTCAAGAAGTAAGGGGGTCATAGGTTCGATAGACCGCTACGTAAACGTAGGACAAGTAAAAATTGAAAATCGCTAATAAAATGACGATAAAAGAAGTCAAAATAGACTATCTAAAGGACAGGGCAGAGACTAGATCCAGTGAAGGAGCCGTTCAAGTTTGCATCACGTCCAATGCAGGGTCCAGGGATCTCATCAGGGCGTTGATCACCGATAAAACGTGTCAAGAGTCACTGAGATGTGGTGAAAATTAGTGCAGTGTAAATAAGATACAAGATATATGTGTTTTAGTGTTAATACAGTATTTTACAAATTAATGATGTGTTTAGATTTAAGTGAAGGTCGATTGGACCTAAGTGAGGTGCCGCTCACAAAAGAAAGTGCCGTGGAAGAGTGCTAATTATGTCGTTAAGTGGGTGAATCCTTCCCAAGGATGGATCCGAAGACGGAGCACACTGGCGAGTCATGATTTTTCAATAAAATTGCAGATGTACGATGTACTGGCCCAATGGGATCGGTCGTAACTGGGGAGTTTAACGATCGAACTCATCGGGTAGTTGAATGCACTTATATAACTGAAATGTTGGAATAATAATGATAAATAATTGCGAGAATGACCTCGCAAAATAATTATATGAATGGGATCAGTAATGTAAAGTAATAAAAACCCAAGAAATGAAATAACAAATAATAAATGATTTGGAGGAAGGAATCGAAAATATAATTTAAATGGCTTAAAATTTCGCCATAGTAAAAGCAGATAATGAAATAAATATGCATCATAATAAAATCTCTTTTGGGTACATTCGTGTTGACCGACTGAAAAGCACTAAACTCTTGTCTAAACTCTTGATAATAAAATTGTTAAAATAAATAATGAAAAGGAAAAATATAAAATAGTTTGATCTTATAATTAAATGGCAAATAACAAAAAGGTAAAATGAAAAATAATTGAAAGTTCGAAAGGAAAATAATAAAAATAAATATTATCGTGTTGTGATACTCTAAAAATAGTGATAGTAAAAATCGTAATAAGGAACTAACGTAATAACACGGAACGAAATAAATTAAAATGTCTAGACTCATTGTTGTCAAATGATAAATTTTATAAATCTCTAAAAGTAATTGGTGAATAAAAACACCCAAAGAAAATGTATTATCACAGGCTAGCGAGCCAGAATTATGAAGATTAAATGATAGGAAGGCTGAGGTCTTACCGCTATAAATGAAATATTAATTTGAGATATTAAATAAACCGCGAATAACCAAGCAAGAAATCGTTGTTGCCAAAAGGGCCGAATAATAAATAAATGAAGCTAAAAGCTAATAAATGTGCGCCAATCAGGATATAATTAATCGGGAGATGGAGAGTCTCATCGAAATATTGTGGGTGAAAGATTCCCCTTTCTGTATTGTTGTATGTATACGTCGTGTTGTATTGGGTAGGTGAAATTCCCATAAACTGCATTGCCATATTGAAGCGTTGAAAATAATAGTTACATTGTCCGATCAGGCTGTGTTAAATGAATATTGTAGGCCAAAATCGTCGAATGAAATATACATATGAGACCATGAGGGCATTGTTATAAATATTATAGGCCATAATCGTCGAAATAACGCGTTGTAAGTGAATATGCATGTGAGACCATGAGGCATTGTTATATATAAAGGTTGTAGGCAATAATCGTCGAATGAAATTTGCAAGTAAGACCGATAACGGCATTGTTATAAATAATATTGTTAGAAGGCGTCATACAAATTGTGATTAAAATTGGTGTAGTCAACTATTAGGCATCCTCTCCGGAATAAGTTATAAATATCCTGTTAAAACGAAATATAAATAATGATAATAATAATTAAAAACAGGAACAAATAGTTGTTTTAGAAGTGAAATGAAAGTCTTGGTAAATCATATGGTTAAAGAATAAACAAAGTTGTAAGCGTGGTGGCTGGCTAGACGCCATAAATCAAGCGAAGTATTACCAGAGGGGCGAGGCAGCTGTTAGCGCCCGGCCTACCGTAATGAGTGAGTGAGACAGAAAGTTAATAGGTTCCGTGGTAAAGTAAAGGTCGGTCAAAGACTAATAATAAAAAGGCCATTATGTAAAAGTTTTTATTAAAAGATGCAAGCTGAAATTAACTTATAAAATCACAATGCTGAGATGGAGACCATTCTCCAGAATATAAGTTTGAAGCATTTACATGAATTTTGACGGGTTTTGTCAAACACTTTTATTGTAAATAAAAGGATTCCTTCCTCAAAATAATGAAAGAACGGGTTGTGAAAAATACAGTTTAAAGATGAATAAAGATCCCACAAAAATAAATAACACAGTGCATGGTACGCTGCAAAGAAAGATCACCTGATGCATGAGAATGGAACTGGTAGAACAAGGGTTCGATTCACAGACATGGCATGCTCTTGTACAGTATTTTAAATGTGTAAAATCTAAGGCTTTGTGGAGAATTACTAGTAAGGTCAAAAGGACTAAATAAGTGATAGATAAATGATAATTATGTAACGTTAAAGAAACCCAGAAGGGTAAAGATTGAAATGAATATAAATGTCCAAAGCCTTGGAAAGTTGTATGACTTGAATGATAGGCGCGCTTGACGCCTTAGTGAAATATACTACAAATAATTATAATTTGATTGAAGCAAGACAAAGTGGTTACAAAGTGGTTACAAAGTTTATAGAATAATGAAATGACATTATAGTGATCTTGATAAATTCTATGCCAAGTGATTAATTTTTAGTTTTGAATGACACTTGAAGAGACTATGCCAAGTGATTTTTTTATATTTTGAGTGACACTTGAAGGAACTATGCCAAGTGATTGATTTTTCTTACATGTTTTGAGTGGATATATTTTTCTTTTATGAATTAAATTCTGTAAAATTATAATGTTGTGTTTTCCTCAAATCCTTGTGAACCTTGAGTATTCCATATCAGATGTTTAATCAGCGGTGGAGGGAATGTACCATACCCCGAAACCGCAAGAGCAAAAGCCGAGTGCTTGGTGTATTCTTTCTAATACACGGTAAGACAAAGTAAGCTTTTGCTTCTCTTTGCTTTAGTTCATCCCTTCCTTTTTCGCAAACACCAACAGTGATCTCCTGATTTCTCTTTGCTGGTGTATTTTTCTTACACTACCTGTAAGTCTGTTCTAGATATATATCTTCCATGACCCACCTAGAGTCATCTAGGAGCGAATCTCTGAAGTTCCTCAATTTTTCCCTGCACAAGAGGACTTCCTTACCTATCTGGCCACCAGATCTCGTCGCTATCGCCAGCTATCATCTCCGTGATCAAGAGGACTTCGTCTACTTTTTCACCCACCAGGCTTCGCTAGTGATGCCTGCTATAAACTCTCTGAAGACCATTTCATCAAGAGAAATTATTGTTTTAATGTTGGCTATTCTTATGTGCATTCCTTTTGTCTCCTACCCCCACCTTTTCCCCTTCCCTGGTCTCTCCGCGCTCCGTTGAGCTGGCCTCACTTGTGCGTCTGAAGTCTAACCAGTCAGTTGGAGCTCAACTAGAGCTCGTCTCCTCACCACGAGAGACAAACTTTCAAATTGGACGCCATGTCCAGATCGTAACTAACGGTCAGCAAGGAATCGCCGTTCATCAGAAACTAGCTAAGTGCTATTTAGACGTTCTTCACCTTATTTTAATGGATTTTAAACAGCTACATGCTTTTAATCATCATTTTATAGGCAGTGTGAGATTTCTAATGTGGGGCAATAATCATCCTTCGCGGGATTTTCTATGTTGGGCTTTGCCTATCTAAGCTAACTTTAACATGAAGCAGCATTTCTTATGCTTATTAAATGAGAGATTTTCTCACAACGTGGGACACCGTTGAATTACCCACTGTCTATAAAATACTTAGCTCGTTCCACCGCTGGACTAATTTTTGCCCTATTCTTCAGTCATGATTGTTCTGGAATTTTCCATGCCAAACAATTCATCTACAAGTTAAACTTTCTAGTACTTTCCACTCACATGTGGGAATACTTTTTCAAACTAAGGAATCTTCCTTATGAACTGCTAATCAATACCTACTTTTTCTTCCTCCGTTGGAACTTTTCTGCTGCATTCAACTATAACCTACAAGTTTTCCAGCTCAATAGACTCTCGCAAATCTAGTGCGACTAATTATTTTTCACCATCGCAATAACTTTCCTGGCTATAAAGTTTCTGTGCTACAATAGTGAACTTTTCAGCCACGTCAATAGACTATAGTGAAACAGTGCTCGTTCGATATCTCATCCGCGTCGCGCTCGTTCGAAATAAATAAAATAGGCCAAAAACTTTCTCTACAAAGTTCCTATTTCCTCTTCCTCTACTCCTCTTTACTAACAAATTAGGTTAATCTTTAAATTTATGTATTTTGCAATGAGGCCTCGCCAAACCATAGGCGCCCTCCCAATTTTCTCCACGTATCATTAAGTCATTCTGCATAAATATCAGCAGTTTGAAACTGCGTATTAATCTATTTCTTTTCTTGCTAGCACAAGAATTAGTTATTGTCTACCAAAGCTTTCATTAATCTCTTTAATCCAGGTTTCACGAAGGGGTAACTTGCCCCATTTTTTCCTCGTGATCCTGTTTAAACATAGAAGTTCTAGAAACTTCCTTTTAAATTTTCTCTTCAGGTTTCACAATAAGTGACCTGCCCTATTTGTATAACCTCAAAGCGTAATTCTGTGTCATTACAAGAAGTTATAGAAACTTCTATTTTCCCTTTCTCTGTTTTTGTTGTTACTTTCGAAGTTGTTATTTGTTCATATTTCTAAGATATCCATCTGGAAATCCTTAAAGTACTCTTTTTGTACTTGATTTATTGTTTAACTTTAATTACGTTAATTATCTTTAAATTTCCCATTCGTCAATCTTAACAACATTTCAAAATCTTAAGAAGATTTTAACGCATATAAAAGTTTTTCAACCAAAAAATTGTCAATTGCCTGGTGCAAGCTTTAGATGATTTTAGGAGGTCTGCGACCCCAATTGTTAACAAAATTAAAATTATATATTTGTTAAATGGATTACTCCTTTTTGCATTGTTAAATAAATCAAGATTTATTTCTTTGCTTTATCATTTCTCTAAAATAACGGTTAGGCAAGATCCTGTCTTCCCTGACTCTTCCTAGGTTTATGCCCTCTTTAATAAAAATAAATCCATTGATAAGGTTTGCACTACTTGTTGCATTTGAGCAAGAACTCTTAGTTATTAACTTATTAAAGTCTCTCTTAGCTTTGATAGCTAATTCTAACTGGCCTAGGGGCCGATAACCTCGATGTTAGGCCCCTTAAAACAACAATTATCATCATCATCATCATCTAACTGGCCAGTAAGGCAAGCATAGCTCGCTACGCCAGCTTCCTGCTTGTTGAGATTCTCTCTACAACTTATGGTTGGTTTTTCAAAATTTAAGTGTTTCTCATTGTCTAAACTTTCAGTCGGCGCTTTGCTGGGTAAAAGCTTAGTCATTCCTAAATGCGACTATTGGTGCCCTTACCAAAATTATTCCCAAGGGTATAATTGCTTTATCCTTATCCTTCTTGAAAACATTCGGTCGCTCTTGAAAAATTCTACAATTTCAAGAATTAAAATATCACGGCTGATTCAAATTATTTGCATTCTTCAAAATACTTGTTTAAAAACAAACTCCTTTGAACGGATACACAGTAAATCTGTCACTCTTTGTCTTGCCAGACCACCACCCTTCCCCATAGTACGTAAATTTATGCTTGAGAGGGAATACCCTATAGCAGCTTGCTTGCGTATAGCCGAAGTTCCAGCTGCGTTTCCTGTTAGCTTCGCCCAGGTCCCTACCCACTTAAGGTATCGGAAAGCGGATTTAGAGTGGCAGCTGCCTTTCAGTGTACTTAAAGTTAAAGTTATAACTTATGTCAGACTCTCTTCCTATTTCTCCATCCCTTTTCTCCAGCCCGAAACCCACTTCTTTTTCTTGATCATCTTCCCTTGGGGGTCAGGTTATTCCCAAGCTAATAATCTACCCAGTGCTGATTAATCATCATCCGTGTAAACGGGCACAGTAGCCTATGACTTATGAAAAACAAAATAAAATATATATTTTTTCTTTAGTGGTCATCACAGCATTACAAGCATTAATTTCAATTCGATTCAATGTACAGGTCCTTCAAGTAGCCTACTTGTGATGCCACCTCACAGTACAAGCAGCTACTGACTACTGATGAGACTTAGTGAACCCCAAAATTCCAAGCACTAGCATTTATTTATATGTTACAACTTGCCTGTTCCTGTACCCTTGCTGCGTTTTATTTTACTTTTCTCACGCCGGTAGGAAGACAGCTGAGATATCACCTTCTTCTTGCATTGGTCCGCAGATATATCCATCTCAGCTCCTATTTCCCTCCAGGCATCTGCTTTTAATGGTTTCTTAAAATGATCCTTATGTTGAGGATCCCACAGAAGAGGCTTTTTGTGATAATCATCGATCAGTTTTATCACAGATTCTTCTGATCACTCCATTATCACCACCCAAAACGCACAAATATTGCAATCAGATGCGGGCGAGAAACAACTAACTTCTCACAATGCCGTCCAAATCTGAACTGCGAACACTCAAAGTGCGCGTGGAAAAAACCGACAGGAGATGGATCGTGGTGCTCCGCGGGCGCGCAGCTTCTAAACCCCGTACTAATCTAGCGAACTTGCTGCGCACGCGCGGCGCCGCGCGGCGCACAAGCGTATACTGACCGATAGCTTCGCGCGGAGGATTTGGGAAGCTATGCGGAAGCGGTTGTATCACAGATTACCTACTACTACAGATAGCCGACAGCCATGCTAATACTTGGCACCTAAGACTTCAGCGCTGCCTGGTGTTTGACCGTGGTACTAGTTGACGTGTAGCACGGCCGTGCGGGTAGCCTACCCCACCCCTTCCCCTCGTTCCGCTAAATATTCTCGTCCTAAATGCTCTGCCCACTTCAATGTTCCGAAAATCACAATCTTCCCAATACTTATAGCACGTTTTTAAGTGTGGAGCTAATCATATGATCAACAAGAAATAAATCACAATCAAAATACCAATAACATTTTTTTTAAAATAATACCTAAGTGGGAAATTGTGAATTCCTGAACTCTGAAATGAACAATCACAGCATTTAGGACATGTTAGTTAGTTATTGTTGTTTTAAGGGGCGGAACTACGACGTCATCTGCCCCTATTTTAGGACATGACCTCATCAATAATTTACATGTTTTCATTTCTTTCAGTTGCAATTGGAGCATATTGCATTGGTGACAAGAATTAGGCTACTAAAAGGCCTGCAGCATATTACTACTCACCTTAAAAATATGGTCCCTTCCAATTAACCACATTAGGCTTAATTAGGCCTATAACCAATCAGTTATTAGAATAAACTGCAAAGGAAAAGTACTGGGAAGGGAGAATATTCATATCTTAAAATGCTTGATGCTGTTAACAATAACAGTAAAATGTTAAGAGAGAATGCTAAGTAAACAGGTGGTGTAACCAGATCACACTAAAATTGTTAGTGTACTTAGTGCCAAATTCATTGGGAGACTGAAATTTCAGAAAAATAATTGAATATTACAAAATGTCTATACAGTAGTTCATTTCATATTCCCTTTTAAAATATATCCAGTTCACCAATTTTTACAGGGTGAAATACAGTAAGTACATAAAAAAATCATCGCACACTAATACAGTAAATTCTATGACATCCTGTAAAGGGGAAAGGAGAAATAGGACTTTCAACGAAAAACAAGAAAAACACTCAATACTGCTAGAAATCATCATGTTTTATTTAAAAAGTTGTCAACGAAGAAAAATAACAGCGAGAGCCAAGATCACACTTAGCAAACATACAGAAATCAAATCTGGTCCTCCTAAAAGTACGTGTTGAGGCATGTTCCTTTCTTCTTTCTTGCCAAGGCATAACAGTAGGCTATAGCACAGGATAATGAACCTCTTCCCTCCTTTATGCCATGGCTAACACTGATGAACAGCAAATTCCTACAACACATGCAAGTTTGTATGTTGAAGCAGTAAACTTAATAAAATATGTAATGCTTCAAATGGAGAACTTGAATTTGCTTATATGTGTATGGTTGCACCTACTATAACTACATTTTGAAAGAATCTCTTATTGTAGAATCATTGTGTTGTTGATATTAATTCATTTAGCCCCATGTATTTGGAAGTATGTAGGATTTGTATGATAATCTGTGTTATTGTAGTATCTGTAGTAGTGTGTAACGCTCGGGTCTAAGCTGCGTGAACCTGAGAGAAATGTGCATCGCAGAAGTGTTGACGAGTGATGAGGTTCCTTGGTCCGAGCATAGTACAGAACCAAATACTTTGGTCGGTGACTCACTCACTCATTCGTAACACCACAGTGGTTTGAGCAACAGCCCTAAGTTAGCATTATTGGAATAGAAAGGAATACCAGATATCACGGCGGGCAGTTGACAGGCCCTTCTCTTCTCGCCTGACCCTCCCCTGCTCTTTCTCCTCACCCCGCAAGTTCACAGAACATGGAAAATGGACCCGAGCAGTATAGCCTACTTTTTGTAATTCAGGTGACGAGTGGAAAGGAGGCAGCCATTGCCTTAAGTTAGGATCAATCCCAGCGTTAGCCTGGAGTGGAAGTGGGGAAACCACGGAAAACCACTTCTTGGATGGCCGAGGTGAGAATCGACCCTACCTCTTCTCAGTTCTGGCTCACGAAGCTGATTGTGAGTCGTTCCAACCCTCAGACCAGAATTAAATTACTTGGAAACTAGCCCAGGACCTTAGGAGTGGCACCTACCACACCACAATGTCGTATTATGGTAGCACTGAATGAAAGTAGAACGAGTGATAACATTCTCCATAAGGGGCAGATGGCCACGTAGTTCCGCCCCTTGAAAGAACAATAACTCACTACCTATATGTATATTTTCCAGAGTTGGTATCTGACAATTCAGCACCACTGGGCAAAAACAGCTGACGACTAGATCGCTCGCATGGCTTGTTGCCATGGAAACTATACAGCGCTGCCAATTTGAATGATGCTATTTCACCACGTGCTTGTCGCCGATCAGTCGCTTGTTTGGTTGCCTCCAGTGCACACTCACCTTGCTGCGTTTCATAATCTGTTGTTTTAATGAGTTATAATTGTTTGATTTAATTCGTTAATTACTTTTTCATGTAGGATGTATACTTATTTATACTTATAGTTCATTAAAGACCGTTATTTATGTATGTAGCAGTGTTAGTGTCAGTTCTGAGCATCAGGCGAAACATTAATTCTATTCAGTCGCACGCAGGAGCGTAGGCTACCGCCTCTGCTCTTATAATTAGTAAGACTACTGTGATTAGCTTCTGTCTTCTAAAGGGTGAGTTAATAGTCTACACAATGAGCCTATATTTTGTAATACAATTGTGTGTTACTTGTGACTTGAAACTTATTCTACAGGAAATATAAATAACTAAAAATCATGGAAACAATCACGTGTTGTCGTTTCGCTTTGATCATTTTTGCTTTATGATAGTATTCGTAATATTGTTATTGCTATTCATTACAATAATTTAGGCCTCTCCTCAATTTGACGGGCTAATATTTTGTTTTACAGTTTGCACCGAACAGATTTAAGCATTGGTTTGTTTAAGATTTTTGAAAACCATCTGAATAAAAATGTAATAAATGTAACAACGGTGCTAATGATATTATGAGCATGAGGAAAAGAGCGGGAGGATGGAAGTATGCGCGTGGTGGCCAGCAGCATTCGTGGCACCGCTGCCTTTAGTTCAACAGTTCTCCGCCGAACTGTCAGATCCCTACTCTGGATAATACACCTATAACATTCTCTATAGTACATAAATTAGCCAAAATACCTTATGAAACGTCGAGAAATAAATCAGGGAATGAAGTTTAAATAGATGTTTCCTCCTCCGCTCTCTGTGACCCACCCAACCATCCCAAAAAGAATCACGACTTATATAGGCAAAATTACAGCTGTGGCTGCCATTGTTCACATCAACTATCATCAAAACAGTACTACCAACCTCGCCAACACCCGACCATTCTAACCTTCATTTCGTCCATTCCAATGGTTTTTGACAATGGTTACAGCCTAACGCGTCCAGATCAATGATTATTTTATCAACAGTGATTTTGTATGCCACTTTTTTTTATCAACAGTGATTTTGTATCCCACATGTTGGCAACAATCTGTGCGCCTCAGTGTGTGCCGCTAGAGTGGACCTTGTTGACATTGAATGAGATGCAAGCGCTGTCGGAACATGGCAGCCGTTTTTAAAAGAGCAAAATATAGAAACACATATTTACATACTGGGCGACAGGGTATGTTGTCCGCAGTGCCTACAAGCTGCTGCGAGAGATTAATTCACCAGTTACGTTGGTAGCACGGCTGTCGCTTGTATCATAACAAACAGTAAACTTTATACGCACCCAGCCATTCATAACGTACTGTTGCACTCTTCCAATAATCTAACTATACGCACTGACGATTTCGACAGCTCACAGCCCACACATGTGGCCTTCGCCCTATCAGGGACACCGTGCTGCGAACTAAACTGATGACGCAACCTCTCGCATCTGCAGAGAACATTTCCTGGCACCCTGCACTTTAGCACATATATATGATGTGCAGTAGTGACCAGGGTTCCTAATTTCAATAGGCCTACGTAATATCGCCCAGAAGATGAAACAAGGAGACAAGGTATGTAAAAGTCACATTCATGTCTGATGCAAGTGTATAAGCTGCATTCTACTTTCATTCAGAATTAATACCTAGGTAAAGTGACATGTGGGAATAAATATACTAGCTAGCCTATATCAACCATTACTTTGGCATACAATAAACCAATTATATTTGTCTTGTATCCATCTCGCTGCTACAGAAAATCATTGACACTAATTACCAAGAATATAATCGGCCCCTTATAGAGAATGTTATCGCTCGTTCTACTTTCATTCAGTGCTACCTTAATTCTGAATGTAAGTGGAACGTGGATTATATACTTGCAGCAGTTATGAATGTAACTTTTACATACCTTGTGTCCTTGTTTCATCTTCTGGGCGATATTACATATTGAAATTAGGAACCCTGGTCACTACCGAACGTCATGATGTGCTAAAGTACGTAAATATGTTTTTCTATTTATTGATATTTTAAAAACGGCTGCCATGTTTCGACAACGCTTGCATCTCGTTCAACTGTCATCATCGCTCACTCTAGCGGCACGCACCAAGGCGCACACATTGCTGCCAACATGCGAGATACAAAATCACTGTTGATAAAAAGAACTGGGATACAAAATCACTGTTGATCAAAAAAAGTAGTTCATCGGGATGCGTTAGGCTGTAACCATTATCAAAACCAATGTTGTACGAAAAAATTATACATATTTATTACAGTGGAGCGATATACTGCGTAATAATTACAGAGCATATTACAAAAATAACTCATTTCAGCCGTGGAAAAAAAAATCATTACAGAGAAGTGAAAATATTGCACACACTAGCCTAATTAAGAGCAGTGAACCGAGTGCTGCACACTAGAGACTAAACTGGGCACTTCTTTGTTTGGCAGTACTGTTATGGTACTGTTTTGAAGATGATTGATTTGAACAATGGCACCCACAGCTGTAATTTTCGCTAGCCTATAGCCTATATGCTGTGATCCTATTTGGGATGGCTGGGTGGGTCACAGACGGCAGAGGAGGAAACATCTATTAAAACATCGCTCCCTGATTTATTTCTCATCGTTTCATAAGGTATTTTGGCTAATTCATCTATTATAGAGAATGTTATCGCTCGTTCTATGTTCATTTAGCGCTACCTTTATTTTAGTAAAACACAGAAGCTATTTATTAATGTAATGGACATCTATGATTGATCCAACCCATAGGACTGCCTCCGTCACCTTTCAATAAATAACTAAAATTTTAATCCTGTGATTAATGTAACTAATCCACATGTGAGTCCACATGGGTCACTAATACCCAAAATTCCTCCAGCTTGATATTTGGGGAGTGGGTGTAGGTGGGAGGTATACCTCACCCCACACAAAAAACAAAATTGAACCACATATTAGGCCTACACACATCATCCAATAAAAATAACTAGCTTCATTAAGTCAAGGTTTTGGATCAAGAGATCTTACTAAAAAAAAAAAAAAACAACTTAAAACATGGCAGTTGTCAGATTGGCCGAGTGAGTAGACCTAATTAGACAGTAATTACAAGTTTCGAACACTTCAAGTCGCTTACAAATTGATTAGGTTATGTTAGCCGCATCGTAGTCATTGTAGGCCTACATGTTACAGCCCACATGCTGTACGATTAATTCAAGTGTCCAAAATTAATGAATGAATTAATAAAACAGTGCATTCTACTCCGGGCGGTGAAGGTCACACTTCACCCATCTAGGGCTGAGATATAGAACTAGAGTAGTTACAAGTACTGCCAGTGACAGCGAGACAGAGGTTATCGAGAGGGTGCGCAAGGTAGTCCCAAAGTCTATTTTACAAAACAATTAATTTTCTTTTTAAACAGTTACAGCTGAGAGCTGACTGTAGGATGATCACAGCATTGCTGACTGTTTCTGAACACGCAATAGCGGTATAGTGCTCAGAGCGAGGGGCAGAACAAGATGCGTCACATTTTCAAGCTTTAGCACGCTTCCTTTTCAAGATCGAATTGTTTGTGGAGTTTTCATGTGGACACTGCCGTGAGTATAGAAATGTGGGAACTCTAAACCAAGATATAAACTGGGAGCATAGCGCCCCCAATGGGGGGCTGCAGCAACTCTGGAGGTTGGAGATTTGATTCCCCGCACTGACAGAAGCTGTCCTGAGCGTTGTTTATCCATACTCCCTCCCAGTGGCGATTACTCCACGTAGGACGTGAGGATCATCATCATCACTTTAAATTTAATTTAAAAAGTGCCATCAAAGGAATCTGACTAAATAATTACAGAATAGCCTAATTATTGATACATACCTTGAGTCATCAACTGAGAAGCGATGAAAGGAGCGTATCTCCAACCTCTACTTTTGCAGCCAAGAATACAAGATTCTGAGTGATGTTTTCCCATAACCTACATACAAAATATACAGAATGAGATACAGAAACCATGAAATACAAAATCTAACAAAAAATAATTAAATTAAAGTCATTAAATCTAGCTTTCTACGACTACGGAAGTCCACAAATAATAATGCATGGCTCTCATAAGAATCCTATCGATAATATCAGCACTCTCTTAAGAAATCAATTGAATAATACATAATGCATTATCGGTACTTACAACAAAAATGGAAATACCGGTACTGGTTTACAGGTTACATCCAATTGAAAACGCCAAAATTACGGCACTTCTTTTTCACAGAACATCAAGAAACACATGTATTTAAGGCGATTGATATTGATAATTGTTGCTGTAAGGGGCCTAACATCTAGGTTATCGGCCCCTATTTAAGGCGAAATCAATCGAAAACTCTGGGGAAGAAATATTGCTGTAATGTACAGAAAATGTAAATACACCGCCATGTTTGAACAGAACAGAAGTAGTGTGCAGGAAGTCAATGCCGCCAACCGACAAAAATAATGTTTATTTAATGATAAGTGCCGTAATTATCGTCTGTGAGCAAGATAATTGCAAGGAAATGTCAATTAGGAATTATGTGTATATTTATTGACTAAATATAGGGATATGTTTGCAATTTAATTACAACGTGTATCATGCATATGTTGGCAAGACGACATACAGCGCTCCATACGACTGGCCGCGCTACTACACCGATGGTGCCAAATAATCCCTATCTGGTTGACACCCCCTGGGTTGGATGAAGTAGTAGCAGTTTCAATCTTGGCCGAAAGAATACTCTGTACGGTACGTCAAACATTGACAGCGCAACAGTCATTTTTTCTACAATGAACGTTGTTAGTGCTTTAGGAAACAAATTGCTGATAAATAAACAAGTGAACCTTAATCTAACTACTTCAAAATCAAAATAAATCATTATCTTTGGCATGTATTACAAATAAATGATACATACATAGACGCAACAAATATACGCGCATCCATTACATATGCAATCTGCTGAGTTGACGAATCGTGTGAAGACCTAACATTCTAAACGATTACCACACTTTAAAAATACGTTTTACTTGACGTTACAGACAGCTAGGCACAGGGCTGCGAGTAGCGTAGAAAGCCGAAGTTATACGGTTGCAAACGAAGTGAGAAGCTTATATCCTCTCTGTTTCAAAATAAATCATGTGATTGTGCCAGAGCTTATCTATATTTACGACACTTTAATAAATGTAAAATACTGTAGTATAATATTCAACATATCATATTCTCAGAATACATTAAGAATTGAAGTACCTCCATTTTCTATTCCTTGCACGACTTGACGTTACAGTCAGCTAACGCACAGGGCTGCGAGTAGCGTACAAAGCCGAAGTTATACGATTGACTTCGCGTCACCACATGGTAGCTTTACGATTGCTTACGAAGTGAGAAGCGTATATCCTCTCTGTTTCAAAATAAATCATGTGATTGTGCCAGAGCTTATCTATATTTACGACACTTTACTAAATGTAACATACTGTAGTGTAATATTCAACATATCATATTCACAGAATACATTACATTGAAGTACCTCCATTTTCTGTTTCTTGCACGTCGGCCTGTAGGTCTCGGGGTACGGTTCCTGCTTCATGTGCGAGAGGTGCCGGTTTCATATCTCGGAAATGCCCAGCTTTTATACTTTTGTTTTATCTCTTGAAAAGATTCAAAAAGTGTATAACAGAACCTTAGGAACGTTCTTTTTTCGTGCGAGACTTGTACATATACTGGTAATATAAATACATAGTTTGAGGTCAAACGCTTCTTTTTTCTACTTTTCGTCGGTTTACCCTCCAGGTTGGCTTTTCCCTTGGACTTAGGTTGGTTGGTTGGTTCCTCAGTTTAGGGGCTGTGACAACGCGGTCATGTAGCCCCATGTACTTTGGGTGGTTGTAGAATCTGTCTGATAACCGGTGTCAATTGTGATGGCTGTATTAGTGTGTAATATCTGTTTTTAAATCAAGTAAGGACATAATGTCTGCATCCCGGCTCTGCCACGAAATTTGAAAAGTGGTTCGAGGACTGGAACGGGGTCTACTCAGCCTCGGGTGACCCAAATGAGTAGAGGGGGTTCGATTCCCCCTCAGCCATCCTCGAAGTGGTTTTCCGTGGTTTCCCACTTCGTCTTCGGGCAAATGCCGGGATGGTACCTTCTTCAAGGCCACGGCCGCCTCCTTCCCTCTTCCTTGTCTATCCATCCTAACCATCCTTTACCTTCCCTCATGAGACCCCTGTTCGCTTTGCAGGTGAGGCCGCCTGGGCGAGGTGCCAATCCCACCTCACCAGTTGTATCCCTTCCGAATTCGATGTTCCCAGCTCTAGGACACTGCCCGTAGAGGCGGTAGTGGTGAGTTCCCTCTTTGAGTCCGTGGGTTCCACCAACCTGGAGGATAAACGACTAAAAAAAAAAAAAAAAATCCGAGGGAAAAGCCAACCTGGAGGGTAAACCGACGAAAAGAAAAAAAAGAAGCGTTTGACCTCAAACTATGTATTTATCGGGATATGAACCTGGCAACTCTCGCACACGAAGCAGGAACCATACCCCTAGGGAACAGAAAATGGAGGTACTTCAATGTAATGTATTCTGAGAATATGATATGTTTAATATTACCCTACAGTATTTTACATTTAGTAAAGTGTCGTAAATATAGATAAGCTCTGGCACAATCACTTGATTTATTTTTGAACAGAGAGGATAATAAGCTTCTCACTTCGTAAGCAATCGAAAAGCTACCATGTGGTGACGCGAAGTCAATCGTATAACTTCGGCTTTCTACGCTACTCGCAGCCCTGTGCCTAGCTGTCTGTAACGTCAAGTATACTTTTTGGTGGCATTTATCCCTACAATCTGTTAAAACGTAGAGTTTGTTGATGGAAATCTGAGATTATAATGCGTTTGCATTTGCATATTTGGAAATAAAAATCTCCCTTTTTAACCAGCGACGTTATTATAATTGCGTACAGCGAATAGTGACGATTTCTGATTCTAATTATGATTCGAAACAATTTGGCAGTGTTAAACTAGTAGGTTGTGTGGCCTGTGACAAGCGAAGTAACGTATCTACTGTCGACCAAAATATTATGTGCACTCGAGTTTGAAGGTTGTTTGTGAAGTAACCAATAGACCTACATAAAATCCAATAACATCATTTTCGTCGTTCTATTTTTAATTTATATTTTAATATTTTTTTAATCGCAGTTGACACACAAAAAGTGCCCGTTTTTAAGCGTGTTTCAACCTTGAGTCACATTTATGAATTATTATCTCACAAACCCGCCATCAGGTTCAATCCAAATTTTAACACAATATACATTCGAATGTTATAACTGGTTTATCAATTTCAAAATTTTGCGTGTCCAAGAAAGAAAGTTGTTATCATTTTTGTAAGGTACCTTTTTCTCGGATCGGGGTCGTTGGAAAATGTAGTTCTTGGTCGCGTTGTAATCCTTATACATCAAAAAGGTATAATGTATGACTGTGAAATACGTAAATTAATTCACTTATTTTATATCGGTTTGTATTTGTACGGGGAAATAAGATATGGTTCACCAGCTAGCCGCTCCGGGGAATGCTGTTCAGCGTTGCTGAGTGGAGCTCATCACTTCCGAGCGAGGCGCGCCATGACGCGTGATGGGCTCCATCTTGGCAACACTGTACAGCTTTCCCCGCAGTGGCTAGCTGGTGAACCATGTCTTATTTCCCCGTACAAATACACACCGATATAAAATAATTGAATTAATTTACGTATTTCACAGTCATACAGCATAACCTTTTGATGATAAGGATTACAACGCAACCAAGAACTACATTTTCCATCGACCCTGAGCTGAGAAAAAGCTACCTTACAAAAATGATAACAACTTTCTTTCTTGAACACACAAAATTTTGAAATTATTAAACCAGTTATACAACATTTCAATGTAGCCTATATTGTGTTAAAATTTGGATTCGATCTGATGACGGGTTTGTGAGATAATAATTCATAAATGTGACGCATGGTTGAAATACGCTTAAAAACGGGCACTTTTTGTGTTCCAACTGCGATAAATAATATTAAAATATAAATTAAAAATTCTGAACCTACATGATCTAACGTAAAATATAACGACGAAAATTATGATGTTGTTGGATTTTATGTAGGTCTATTGGTTACTTCACAAATAACCTTCAAACTCGAGTGCACATAATATTTTGGTCGACAGTAGGCAATGAATATTTGGATTTCCTGTCAACTAGTTTGCACAAATCTGTTACAAGTGACCAAAGTAGGATATATAGGCCGAAGCTGGCACAGGGGCTAATGGGCAAGATGGCCGCCGCGCGCAACCAGCCCTATGTTATTCTTATGGAGAGGTCATTCAGAGCTGGCACAGGGGCTAATGGGCAATATGGCTGCCACGCTGTCACAGGGGGAGGTCGGCCGTGTAGTTGCTAAATGGAATATTTATTATTATTATTATTATTATTAGGTAATTACTGATTGATAGCTTGCCACGGTGGGTGAGTGGTTATCGTGTCGGACTACTAACCCCAAGCTTGCAGGTTCGCTCAGGTCGTGGTAAGTGATTTTTGAAAAGTGGCAAAAAATTAAGACACGCATGTCATACGATGTTGGCATGTTAAAGAACCCAGAGAGAGGTCGGCTTTGCAGTTGCTAAATGGAATATTTATTATTATTATTATTATTTATTATTATTATTATTAGGTAATTATTGATTGATCATGTACAATCAAGACCAGCCTTATATTGCCCCACTTTATGGTGTAGTGACTAGCATTTTTAGCTGTTACTGTGGAGGCTCCGGTTTGAGTCCTGCCTCTGTCAATAAATTTAATTCTAGGCTGAGGGTTGGAATGGGGTACACTCAACCTTGTGAGGCAAAACTGACAGGAGCTGGCTTTTGATTCATACCGCAGCCATTCTGCCTAACCCAACTTCACCTAACCTAACCTAACCTAACCTAACCTTACCTAACCTTACCTCACCTAACCTAACTAAATCCCACCTTACCTAACCTAACCTAACCTAACCTAACTTCAAAGTCAGTATGTACAATACATTTATTGTTTTTATACCCTCATAAATTAGAGAATGTCCACCACGATTTAAATCCTCGAGCACACTTTTCTGACATATATCATTAAAACGTGTAGAAAAGAATGTCTGAAAATTTTCACTAACACATAATACACGTTCACTATACATTATGTCCACTTTTTTAATGTTAATGATACGGAAAAGAGTATGCATTGGTAATTCAGTGAGCTTTTTTCTCTCTAATCAGCAGTTCTGCCCCCATAGCATTGAGAATATTTATTGTAGTAGCCTATAAAGAAACAAAAAAAAATCATATCTATTACAGTTTAGCTATAAGTGACCAGAACCACTATAACATTTTATTCTAATAAGGAGATTTCCATAATGATAAGAAAAAAACTTACCATAATAATGGATTGTGTAAGTCAACGTCTTTCGCTGCTTGATGCCACTACTAAACTGATACTCATACAACGGACAAGTGAGTTCATGTTTCGCTGACGTAATCGTATGTTCCCACGCACTTCCTGTGTGTTGCACGCGCCGTAGTAGCTAAATTTGAAAGTAGATGAGATGATTTGCTGATGTAATCGTATGTTCCCCCGCACGCACACGCAGGCCCCGGTGGACGGGTCCTTGTGGACGAGTCCCTGGGGACGGGTCATTGTTGACGGGTCATTGTGGACGGGTCATTGTTGACGAGTCATGGCTGACAGGTCCTTGTTGACGAGTCCCTGTGGACGGGTCCTTGTTGACGGGTCCTTTTTGACTAATCCCTTTAGACCGGTCCCTTTGGACTGGTCCCTATGGACTGGCCCATGGTCCCTAATGCTATGATGAAATTAAACGTTGTTCCATATGAAACGCATGTGAAGAGCCGATTGCTACTATGAATTAACATGTTTTTTTGTTTTTTGTTTTTACGTATGCGCACTTGGGGTTTTTGTAAGCGGGTGGGCTTTTTGAATAATGATTTATAGAAGAGTTATTTTTTTAAAAAATACCAAAAGATCCAAAACTAATAAGTCATTAGCGTTTTTAATATCTCATGAACCAACTTGTATGAGAGGTCGTTGGGACTTGAGGTGACATTCTGTTTTTGAATGTATTATTTTTTTTTTGTCAAAAGGGCCTAACTACACTTTTGTTAATATTTCGCTAACTAATAATCAGAGAGGGTCAAGTGAGGTGTCATGGGACTCAGGTTGGTCAACCCTTTTCCATGACCAACGAATTTACCCAAACGATCTAATACAGCATGGTCATTGACCTATGATTTTATAAACTAATCATCGGAGAGGGTCAAGTGAGGTGTCATAGGACTTAGAATGGCTAACCCTTTCCCATGACCAATGAATTTACCCCAAAAATCCAAAAACAGCAAGGTCATTGACCTAAGATTTTATAAACTAATAATCGAATATCAACATGTGAGGTGTCATAGGACTTACAATGGTCAACCCTTTCCTATGGCCAATGAATTGACCCAAAATACCCAATACATTAAGGTCATCGACCTGAGATTTTATAAACTAATAATCGGATACGAACAAGTGAGATGTTTACCATGTGTGATGAAACATAGCTAGGTTGAGAAAGAATTAGTTTAGGCTACATGTATGGTGACTGACAAGTCTTTCACCATTGAAACTTTTTTCAGATCAAACTGCAGTATAGAGAGAGTATAGGTTGCAGGTATGGGTCAATAAATGAGAAACGGTGTACGCAAACTGTGATTTATCAAGAATTAAGAGTAGACTATCTTTAATTGATTGGTTAAAGATGATAGCTAAAACACAAAAATGCTCAGTGGTTACCGAGACAAAATGGTCGCTACACACAACAAGCTTTAAATACTTGACGCTAATAATCTATACACACACACACTCGCTTGTTCTAAACTAAACTGAGTTGCTGTCAGTGCTCAGACAGTAGGCTGATGACGAAATGCATTGCTAACAGAAATATAATCATTTCCGGTTGTCTAATGTTACCAGATATTCATTTTTTTTGGTGTTGTGTTGCAGTGGTAAGCACATTCAGCTCTTGTACTGGTGGTCTTAACTCGATTTCCAGGTCTGAATCCTAGAACGAGTCGATTTAAGAAACAAGGGCATGGTGGTGCAGTGGTTAAGCTGTTAGCCTTTTCACTAGGGGTTCGATTTCAGGTTAATATGCATGTCATAAACATATTAAACAAAACAGAGATAACGTTTAAAACTGATTACATTTGTGTTTTTTTTTCAAATTATTACTTGGATTACAAATACAAAGGTGAACTGGGTTTGATATACAGTTAATGCTGTCTATCACACACTAGACTGTAGGAAAGCCAAAAGAGGAAAAGGCGTAGGTAGAGCAGTGGTAAAATTGCTATATGTAGAGAACTACCTAGCAAAGCTATATCGCATAAACAGTGCAGGATACAATCCAGCAATCAAATGTGTATCTTGTGGAAAAGAGAAATGCACTTACGTGAGAAAATGCAAGTTCATGTGTAATATGACCCAACACACAAGTGTTCACCTGTACACGTGCATGATAAGAGCTAACAACTCACATTCTGTTTAGTTCGTACGTAACGTTAGGTTAGGGATAATGCACACACCCTAGTACACGAGGCACATGCCATTTGAGAGCAGGTCAAGGGGATCTAACTTGGTGGATGGATGTGTTCTAACGAGTCATTTGTAGTTGAAAGAGAATAATACTTGTTCTTAAGATGTTAAAACTGAGGAAATGGTATGTACAGTAAGACGTCTTGTTATATCCTGTGTAATATTACAGACATGGCAGAGAGCACACAGTTCTGTTGCTATGACTAACTCTGCAGTAATTTGAAACCCCCACGTGTTCATTAAGACAATGGGTGATGATTATACAAAGTTAGCAGTCATTGGATATTACACAGGTGTTCCTTCCGGTGTCATGTTGCTGACATGGCAGAGAACGCACAGTTCTATTGCTATGACTAACGCTGCAGTTATTTGAAACCCAAGGTGTTGATCAAGACAATGGGTGATGATCATGCAAAGTCAGTAGTAATTGGATACCACACATCAACATGGACTAAATCATAAATAAGTTGTCATAACCCGCAGAAACCTCATTTAAAGATTTTAGATTTTACATTTTAACATTTTACATTTTAACATTTTAGATTTTAGATTTGTTTTAATTTTACATTTTTTTAATTTTTTGTTTTGTTTTTAGATTTTATATTTTAAATTTAAGATTTTTTGATTTTTTAGATTTTACTTTTTTTTACATTTTCCTAAAAGAGTAAACTACAAGGTCACATACCTAACCTCATTAAACCTAACTTTACCAAACCTAACTTAAGCTAATCCAAAGGCTAATGCACCTACACAAAGTATATAAGGTACAAGCAACTATCCTTATGCTAGTCTTACAGGTTACTGTACAACATGATCACTACCCAAAAAGATTTTTTTTTCATTTTGTTGTTTACACATATGTCAATTCTCCAATTTCTCATTTTCAGTTTTTTATGTCAGTTTTTAGTTTTCAATTTCATAATATGGAAACATGGATTTTGCATTTTGTTGTTTACACATTTATTAATTTCACAATTTCCCATTTACAGTTTTTAAAATGTCAGTTTAAAGTTTTTCAATTTCATGATATAGAAACATGGATTTTCCAATTTGTTGTTTTCACATTTGTCAATTTACTAAATTCACATTTACAGTTTTTCTTAAATTTCAGTTTAATGTTTTTTTTCTATTTGTCAATATGGAAACATGGATTTTTTTTAGAATTTGATTTTGCATGTCATGTAACTATCCTTATGCTAGTCTTATAGGTTACTGTACAACATGATCACTACCCCAACAGGATATTATTTTCCATTTTTGTTGTTTACACATATGCCAATTTTCCAATTTCCCATTTTAAGTTTTTTTAAATGTCAGTTTTAAATTTTTCAATTTCATAATATGGAAACAAGGATTTTGCATTTTGTTGTTTACACATTTATTAATTTCACAATTTCCCATTTACAGTTTAAAGTTTTTCAATTTCATGATATAGAAACATGGATTTTCCAATTTGTTGTTTTCACAATTGTCAATTTACCAAATTCCCATTTACAGTTTTTAAAATTTCAGTTTAATGTTTTTTTCTATTTGTCAATATGGAAACATGGATTTTTCCAATTTGTGTTTTACATGTTCATTTTCCATTAGGAGTGGAGAGAGGTGGGTAGTAATTAAAAATGTGCAAGCAGTGTCCATTGTTGACAGGTCATTGTTGACGAGTCCTTTTCATACAACAGACAAGTGAGTTCATGTTTCGCATGCATTACCTAAAATGTAATACCATACAAGTGTTTAACATTTTACAAATTAGCTTATGTATTAGTTTATGTGTGGGGTCTTTTGTTGGGCATTTTGTGTTGGCTTATTTGACAAGTTATTTTGTCAATGTATTTAGTGGATTTTTCTCTTGGTCTTGGAAAGTATATCAGTCCATTTTATCACAACATAATGCTTACTGCCATGTTTGTAAGCAACAACAACAACAACAAACTAAACTCTAAGTACTCTAAGGTACTCTCAACTCGTACTCTTACCTCTATACCATGCCTAGTCCAGAACATTATATTTTTTTTCAAAAAATGGTGAATGAGGAAAGTAGACTATATGTTTAAACTAAGAAAATCATATAAAGTCATATGTTAACTCTAACTCCTACGTTTATCCCATTCTTAGTCGAAAAATATTATATTTTTTTTAAATTTTTCTAAAAAATATTTGGAAAGTAGGCTATATTTTGAAAACTACTCATCCTATAAAGTCATCCTATAAAGTCATATATAGACTCAAACCAATGGCTTTTATATCCTTAATCGTTAGAAAAAAATATGGATTTTTTAACATTTTAACCAAAAATGATCATTTTTAAAAATGGGGTTAAGTTATATATTGGAAACTATGAATTTTACAAAAAAGTGTGTTTGACATAAATGACAGGTATTTACCCCCAACCCACAAACCAAGTCCCCCAGATCTCTAGGACAAAATCCAGAAATGTTTTAATCTAATCCTAGCTAACCTCACCAGACGTGACCATACCTGTTTTGTAAGCAACAACAACAACACACTAAGATTCAAAGAATTCCAGAGTACTTTTAGATTAATTATCGACTCTCAACTCTTATAACTATGTCTATCCCACTCTGTCAGAAACACGATATTTCTTTTTTTTTAATTTTTTTTTCTCCATGTCACTACTGAAGTGATAATGGGTTTTTCCGATCCTATCACTATAAATTCATTACCCCGCTCTTATCTCGGTCTCGACAACAACCATGGCTATTTTTATTATGTCAGATGATGTAATGTTCGGGTGCAAAGTGTGTATAAAGTAGGTGTAAAAGTGGGTGCAAAGTGGGTGCAAAGTGGGTGCAAAAGTGGGTGCAAAAGTGGGTGAAAAAAGTGGGGGATGTTAATGTGGTACCCTATTTGTAATGGCGTATTTGACAAGTTATTTTGTGGTGCCCTATTTGTAATGGCTTATTTGACAAGTTATTTTGTGGTACCCTATTTGTAATGGCTTATTTGACAAGTTATTTTTGTCAATGTATTTAGAGGATATTTCTCTTGTTCTTGGAAAGTATCTCAATCCTTTTTATGCTAGCATAATGCTTACCGCCATGTTTGTAAGCAACAACAACACACTAAAATTCCAAGAATCCAAACTACTTACTCTAAGGTTAATGATTGCCTCTCAACTCTATTCCACGCCTAGTCAAAAACATTATACATTTCAATTTTTTTCAATAAAAGGGTAAATTGAGACAGTAGGTTATATGTTTAATCTAAAAATCATATAAAATCATATGCTAACTACAACACCTAAGTCAATCCCACTCTCAGTCAAAAAATATTATATTCTTTAAATTGTTCCAAAAAATATTTGGAAAGTAGGCTATATTTTGAAAACTAATCATCCTAAAAATTCATATATAGACTCAAACCAATGGCTTTAATATCCTTAATCGTAAGAACAAAATATGGAATTTTTTGACATTTTTTTCAAAAATGTTCATTTTAAAACGGGGGTATATTTTGGAAACTAGGAATTTTACAAAAAAGTTTGTTTAACGTAAATGACAGGTATTTAGCCCCACTACCCTCAAACCAAGTCCCAGGTCTCTGGGGGTAAAATCCAAAAAAAGTTCAATTTGGAAAGTATGCGATATTTTGAAAACCAATCATCCTAAAAAGTCATATATAGACTCAAACCAATGGCTTTTATGTCCTTAACCGGTAGAACAAAACTTAATATTTTTTAAGTTTTTCCAAAAAAAGTCCAATTTTCAAAATTGTCTATATTTTGGGAACTAAGAATTTTACAAAAAAGTTTGTTTAACGTAAATGAAAGGTCTTTACCCCCCTCTACCCAAAAAATAAATTTCAGGTCCCTAGGACAAAAATTGTGCAGTAGTGGTTTTGTAGCGGTCATCTTGTGAGGTGGGGAGGTGGAGGTGGGGCCAGAACCGCTACAAAACCACTACTGCACAGTTTTTGTCCTAGGGACCTGAAATTTATTTTTTGGGTAGAGGGGGTAAAGACCTTTCATTTACGTTAAACAAACTTTTTTGTAAAATTCTTAGTTCCCAAAATATAGACAATTTTGAAAATTGGAGTTTTTTTGGAAAAACTGAAAAAATGTTAAGTTTTGTTCTACCGGTTAAGGACATAAACGCCATTGGTTTGAGTCTATATATGACTTTTTAGGATGATTGGTTTTCAAAATATCGCATACTTTCCAAATTGAACTTTTTTTTATTTTACCCCCAGAGACCTGGGACTTGGTTTGTGGGTAGTGGGGCTAAATACCTGTCATTTACGTAAAACAAACTTTTTTGTAAAATTCCTAGTTTCCAAAATATACCCCCCGTTTTAAAATGAACATTTTTGAAAAAAATGTCAAAAAATTCCATATTTTGTTCTTACGAATAAGGATATTAAAGCCATTGGTTTGAGTCTATATATGACTTTTTAGGATGATTAGTTTTCAAAATATAGCCTACTTTCCAAATATTTTTTGGGACAATTTAAAGAATATAATATTTTTTGACTGAGAGTGGGATTGACTTAGGTGTTGTAGTTAGCATATGATTTTTAGATTAAACATATAGCCTACTGTCTCAATTTACCCTTTTATTTAAAAAAAAATTGAAATGTATAATGTTTTTGACTAGGCGTGGAATAGAGTTGAGAGGCAATCATTAACCTTAGAGTAAGTAGTTTGGATTCTTGGAATTTTAGTGTGTTGTTGTTGCTTACAAACATGGCGGTAAGCATTATGCTATCATAAAAAGGATTGAGATACTTTCCAAGAACAAGAGAAATATCCTCTAAATACATTGACAAAAATAACTTGTCAAATAAGCCATTACAAATAGGGTACCACAAAATAACTTGTCAAATAAGCCATTACAAATAGGGTACCACAAATTAACTTGTCAAATACGCCATTACAAATAGGGTACCACATTAACATCCCCCACTTTTTGCACCCACTTTTGCACCCACTTTTGCACCCACTTTGTACCCACTTTTGCACCCACTTTGCACCCACTTTGCACCCACTTTGCACCCACTTTTACACCTACTTTATACACACTTTGCATCCGAACATTACATCATCTGACATAATAAAAATAGCCATGGTTGTTGTCGAGACCGAGATAAGAGCGGGGTAATGAATTTATAGTGATAGGATCGGAAAAACCCATTATCACTTCAGTAGTGACATGGAGAAAAAAAATTAAAAAAAAAGAAATATCGTGTTTCTGACAGAGTGGGATAGACATAGTTATAAGAGTTGAGAGTCGATAATTAATCTAAAAGTACTCTGGAATTCTTTGAATCTTAGTGTGTTGTTGTTGTTGCTTACAAAACAGGTATGGTCACGTCTGGTGAGGTTAGCTAGGATTAGATTAAAACATTTCTGGATTTTGTCCTAGAGATCTGGGGGACTTGGTTTGTGGGTTGGGGGTAAATACCTGTCATTTATGTCAAACACACTTTTTTGTAAAATTCATAGTTTCCAATATATAACTTAACCCCATTTTTAAAAATGATCATTTTTGGTTAAAATGTTAAAAATTCCATATTTTGTTCTAACGATTAAGGATATAAAAGCCATTGGTTTGAGTCTATATATGACTTTATAGGATGAGTAGTTTTCAAAATATAGCCTACTTTCCAAATATTTTTTAGAAAAATTTAAAAAAAATATAATATTTTTCGACTAAGAATGGGATAAACGTAGGTGTTAGAGTTAACATATGACTTTATATGATTTTCTTAGTTTAAACATATAGTCTACTTTCCTCATTCACCATTTTTTGAAAAAAAATATAATGTTCTGGACTAGGCATGGTATAGAGGTAAGAGTACGAGTTGAGAGTACCTTAGAGTACTTAGAGTTTAGTTTGTTGTTGTTGTTGTTGCTTACAAACATGGCAGTAAGCATTATGTTGTGATAAAATGGACTGATATACTTTCCAAGACCAAGAGAAAAATCCACTAAATACATTGACAAAATAACTTGTCAAATAAGCCAACACAAAATGCCCAACAAAAGACCCCACACATAAACTAATACATAAGCTAATTTGTAAAATGTTAAACACTTGTATGGTATTACATTTTAGGTAATGCATGCGAAACATGAACTCACTTGTCTGTTGTATGAAAAGGACTCGTCAACAATGACCTGTCAACAATGGACACTGCTTGCACATTTTTAATTACTACCCACATCTCTCCACTCCTAATGGAAAATGAACATGTAAAACACAAATTGGAAAAATCCATGTTTCCATATTGACAAATAGAAAAAAACATTAAACTGAAATTTTAAAAACTGTAAATGGGAATTTGGTAAATTGACAATTGTGAAAACAACAAATTGGAAAATCCATGTTTCTATATCATGAAATTGAAAAACTTTAAACTGTAAATGGGAAATTGTGAAATTAATAAATGTGTAAACAAATTGGAAAATCCATGTTTCTATATCATGAAATTGAAAAACTTTAAACTGACATTTTAAAAACGGTAAATGGGAAATTGTGAAATTAATAAATGTGTAAACAACAAAATGCAAAATCCATGTTTCCATATTATGAAATTGAAAACTAAAAACTGACATTAAAAAAACTGAAAATGAGAAATTGGAGAATTGACATATGTGTAAACAACAAAATGAAAAAAAAATCCGTTTGGGTAGTGATCATGTTCTACAGTAACCTGTAAGACTAGCATGAAGATAGTTGCATGTACCTTATATACTTTGTGTAGGTGCATTAGCCTTTGGATTAGCTTAAGTTAGGTTTGGTAAAGTTAGGTTTAATGAGGTTAGGTATGTGACCTTGTAGTTTACTCTTTTAGGAAAATGTAATAAAAAAGTAAAATCTAAAAAATCAAAAAATCTTAAATTTAAAATGTAAAATCTAAAAACAAAACAAAAAATTAAAAATGTAAAATTAAAACAAATCTAAAATCTAAAATGTTAAAATGTAAAATGTTAAAATGTAAAATCTAAAATCTTTAAATGAGGTTTCTGCGGGTTATGACAACACATTTATGATTTAGTCCATGTTGATGTGTGGTATCCAATTACTACTGACTTTGCATGATCATCACCCATTGTCTTGATCAACACCTTGGGTTTCAAATAACTGCAGCGTTAGTCATAGCAATAGAACTGTGCGTTCTCTGCCATGTCAGCAACATGACACCGGAAGGAACACCTGTGTAATATCCAATGACTGCTAACTTTGTATAATCATCACCCATTGTCTTAATGAACACGTGGGGGTTTCAAATTACTGCAGAGTTAGTCATAGCAACAGAACTGTGTGCTCTCTGCCATGTCTGTAATATTACACAGGATATAACAAGACGTCGTACTGTACATACCATCTCCTCAGTTTTAACATCTTAAGAACAAGTATTATTCTCTTTCAACTACAAATGACTCGTTAGAACACATCCATCCACCAAGTTAGATCCCCTTGACCTGCTCTCAAATGGCATGTGCCTCGTGTACTAGGGTGTGTGCATTATCCCTAACCTAACGTTACGTACGAACTAAACAGAATGTGAGTTGTTAGCTCTTATCATGCATGTGTACATGTGAACACTTGTGTATTAGGTCATATTACACATGAACTTGCATTTTCTCACGTAAGTGCATTTCTCTGTTCCACAAGATACACATTTGATTGCTGGATTGTATCCTGCACTGTTTATGCGATATAGCTTTGCTAGGTAGTTCTCTACATATAGCAATTTTACCACTGCTCTACCTACGCCTTTTCCTCTTTTGGCTTTCTTACAGTCTAGTGTGTGATAGACAGCATTAACTGTCTATCAAACCCAGTTCACCTTTGTATTTGTAATCCAAGTAATAATTTGAAAAAGACACAAATATAATCAGTTTTAAACGTTATCTCTGTTTTGTTTAATATGTTTATGACATGCATATTAACCTGAAATCGAACCCCTAGTGAAAAGGCTAACAGCTTAACCACTGCACCACCATGCCCTTGTTTCTTAAATCGACTCGTTCTAGGATTCAGACCTGGAAATCGAGTTAAAATCACCAGTACAAGAGCTGAAAGTGCTTACCACTGCAACACAACATAAAAAAATGAATAGCTGGTAACATTAGACAACCGGAAATGATTATATTTCTGTTAGCAATGCATTTCGTCATCAGCCTACTGTCTGAGCACTGACAGCAACTCAGTTTAGTTTAGAACAAGCGAGTGTGTGTGTGTATAGATTATTAGCGTTAAGTATTTAAAGCTTGTTGTGTGTAGCGACCATTTTGTCTCGGTAACCACTGAGCATTTTTGTGTTTTAGCTATCATCTTTAACCAATCAATTAAAGATAGTCTACTCTTAATTCTTGATAAATCACAGTTTGCGTACACCGTTTCTCATTTATTAACCCATACCTGCAACCTATACTCTCTCTATACTGCAGTTTGATTTGAAAACAAGTTTCAATGGTAAAAGACTTGTCAGTCACCATACATGTAGCCTAAACTAATTCTTTCTCAACCTAGCTATGTTTCATCACACATGGTAAACATCTCACATGTTCGTATCCGATTATTAGTTTATAAAATCTCAGGTCGATGACCTTAATGTATTGGGTATTTTGGGTCAATTCATTGGCCATAGGAAAGGGTTGACCATTGTAAGTCCTATGACACCTCACATGTTGATATTCGATTATTAGTTTATACAATCTTAGGTCAATGACCTTGCTGTTTTTGGATTTTTGGGGTAAATTCATTGGTCATGGGAAAGGGTTAGCCATTCTAAGTCCTATGACACCTCACTTGACCCTCTCCGATGATTAGTTTATAAAATCATAGGTCAATGACCATGCTGTATTAGATCGTTTGGGTAAATTCGTTGGTCATGGAAAAGGGTTGACCAACCTAAGTCCCATGACACCTCACTTGACCCTCTCTGATTATTAGTTAGCGAGATATTAACAAAAGTGTAGTTAGGCCCTTTTGACAAAAAAAAATAATACATTCAAAAACAGAATGTCACCTCAAGTCCCAACGACCTCTCATACAAGTTGGTTCATGAGATATTAAAAACGCTAATGACTTATTAGTTTTGGACCTTTTGGTATTTTTTAAAAAAATAACTCTTCTATAAATCATTATTCAAAAAGCCCACCCGCTTACAAAAAACCCAAGTGCGCATACGTAAAAACAAAAAACAAAAAAACATGTTAATTCATAGTAGCAATCGGCTCTTCACATGCGTTTCATATGGAACAACGTTTAATTTCATCATAGCATTAGGGACCATGGGCCAGTCCATAGGGACCAGTCCAAAGGGACCGGTCTAAAGGGATTAGTCAAAAAGGACCCGTCAACATGAACCCGTCCACAGGGGGCTCGTCAACAAGGACCCGTCAACAATGACCCGTCAACAATGACCCCGTCAACAATGACCCGTCCACAGGGACTCGTCCACAAGGACCCGTCCACCGGGGCCTGCGTGTGCGTGCGGGGGAACATACGATTACATCAGCAACTCATCTCATCTAGTTTCAAATTTAACCACTACGACGCGTGCAACACACAGGAAGTGCATGGGAACATACGATTACGTCAGCGAAACATGAACTCACTTGTTTGTTGTATGAGTTTCAGTTTAGTAATGGCGTCAAGCAGCAAAAGACGTTTACTTACACACAATCCATCATTATGGTAAGCATTTTTTTCTTATCATTATGGAAATCTCCTTATTAGAATAAAATGTTATAGTGGTTCTGGTCACTTATAGCTAAACTGTAATAGATATGATTTTTTTGTTTCTTTATAGGCTATTACAACAAATATTCTCAATGCTATGGGGGCAGAACTGTTGATTAGAGAGAGAAAAAACCTCACTGAATTACCAATGCATACTCTTTTCCATATCATTAACATTCAAAAAGTGGACACAATGTATGGTGAACGTGTATTATGTGTTAGTGAAAATTTTCAGACATTCCTTTCTACACGTTTTAATGATATATGTCAGAAAAGTGTGCTCGAGGATCTAAATCGTGGTGGACATTCTCTATATCTAATTTATGAGGGCATAAAAAAACAATAAATGTATTGTACATTCTGACTTTGAAGTTAGGTTAGGTTAGGGTAGGTTAGGTTAGATAAGGTGGGATCTGGTTAGGTTAGGTAAGATTAGGTTAGGTTAGGTGAAGTTGGGTTAGGCAGAATGGCAGCGGTATGAATCAAAAGCCAGCTTCTGTCAGTTTTGCCTCACAAGGTTGAGTGTACCCCATTCCAACCCTCAGCCTAGAATTAAATGTCTTGACAGAGCCAGGACTCGAACCCGAGCCTCCACAGCAACAGCCAAAAATGCTAGCCACTACACCATAAAGTGGGGGAATATAAGGCTGGTCTTGATTGTACATAATCAATCAATAATTACCTAATAATAATAATAATAATAATAAATAATAATAATAAATATTCCATTTAGCAACTACATAGCCGACCTCTCCCTGGGTTCTTTTACATGCCTACATCATATGACATGCGTGTCTTAATTTTTGCCAACTTTCAAAAATCGCTTACCACGACCAAGAGCGAATCTGCAAGCTTGGGGTTAGCAGTCTGACACAATAACCATTACCCCACCGTGGCAAGCTATCAGTCAATAATTACCTAATAAAATTATTATTATTATTAATAATAATAATAATAATAATAATAATAATAATAAATATTCTATTTAGCGACTACACGGTCGAACTCCCCCTGTGACGTCATTCACGGTCTCAGGGCTTGGCAGCCATCTTGCGCATTAGCCCTTGCGTCAGCTCTGAATGACCTCTCCATAAGAATAACATAGGACTGATTGCGCGCGGCGGCCATCTTGCGCATTAGCCCCTGTGCTAGAACCGGCCTTTATATCCTACTGGGGGCGTGGTGGCTCAGCGGTCTAGCTGTATGCCTCTCACCAAGGCGGTCCGGGTTCGATTCCCGGTCAATGCATGTGAGATTTTCGAAGTGAAATGCCATGTCCTGTGGTTCGGATTCCACGTAAAAAGGAGGTCCCGTGGCTCATAATCACAAGATTCACGGTCACGTAAAACTGCAATCTTCCTTCCTTCCTTATATCCTACTGACCAAGGATAACATATTGGTTTAATATTGTAGTCTCTATTACCCATACGCTTTTCGGTGGTAGGTTTATAATACAGTTATTATTATTGATTTAAGCCCACTACGGAGCGCTTATGACTAATTCTTCTTCGATGCTCTTTTCCGTTCCTAATATCTCTTGAGCCGAGCTGTTAGTTTAAGTAGGTATTAAGGAACACGAAGTTATTATGATTTACAAGTTTTTAACCATGTGGGTAATGAATATGAAGAAAAATCATCTTAGTTTTGATTTCACAAACCCACTTCCATGGAGTAAGGCTATTGGTTTTCGGACTTCACTGGCGGAACCCCCCCCCCCCCAGGGTTCTACGATGTCCCGGGCTAGGCCAAAACATTTATGGCCACCCTACCCTTGCTAGTACTACCTCTGTACCAAAGGTGATTCTATTTGCTTTCGTTGTGTTTGAATTGATAGGGGGGGGGGGGGCGATTTCCACACATACACGGCCGCCATCTTCAAACTATTAGGTTTATGACCTTGTAGTTTGGTCAAAAGACGCTTCCGACATGAAGGTATCTTGTTGCAAAATTTGGTAGAGATCAGATGATTAGGTTAGTCGTAATTTGATTTAAACTTTGAACATTTGGGTGGCCGCCATTACGTTTCCTTCAAGATGGCGGCGATATAAAACATGACACTGTGGTTCCCTTTGGTGTATTCTTTGAATACACGGTACCTGAGATATAACTTTTACTGCTCTTTGCATGTTCATTTCTTCCTTCCTCTTTGCCAAACACCAACAGTGATCTTCTGTTCTCTCTTAGGAGTTCAGGTTTCTTATATTTTGTATGAGTCTGTTCCAGATATATATTCTGTGACCCACCTAGCGTCATATAACAACAAATCTCTGAAGCTCTTCAACTCTTCCTCGCGCAAGAGGAATTCCATATCCATTTGGCTACCAGATACTGTTGTCAACTCTTTGAAGACCAGCTCAGCAAAAGAAGATTATTTTCTTTCTGTAAAGTTGGCAATGTTTATATGTTCTCCTTTTGTTTCCTACCCCCACTCTTTCCCCTTCCGTGGTCTCTTCATGCTTCGTTAAGCTGCTCTCACTTCTCCGTCTGCAGTTGACTCGATCAGTCAAAGCTCCTCTCGAGCTAGCCTCAAACTAAGAGGCACACACTCTTCTACGCCATGTTGGCTAGATAGTCTTCATAAGGAACTCCGACTTCAACATGAAATCGAGATAAGTACCATTTTTAAAAAGTTTTAACCTCATCTTCATGGTTTTAACTTCCAAGTGCTTTTAATTATAGGCAGTGTGAAATTATTTACTTGGGGCAATAATCATTCTTCGTGGGTTTTGCCATGTTGAGCTTTTACTTGTATAAGCCAACCTTACTATAAAAGAGCTTTTCTTAAGCGATTCAAACGAGAAATCCTCTCGCTACGTGGGATATTATCTAATACCCGCTGCCTATAATTTTAAAACTATTTCCTCCGTTGGATTTTCTCAACCCCATTTTCTGCTAAGGTCGTTCTGGAACCTTCTAGAACTTGTTCTCTATCTGCGAGTCCTGCCGTCATGTATTTCTCACGTACTTGGGAGAATTCTGTTTAAAACTAAATTACTACAATAGTGAATTTTCGTCCTCCGCTGGAACCTCTGGAAAATTCTATGGCGCATTTAATTGTAAATTACAACTTTTTCAAGTAATAGACTCTCATCTATATAGTGCAATCAGTTCTTTCCATAATTGCAATAACTTTCTTTTTCATGAACTTTAGTGTTTCTATAGTGAACTTTGAATCCATCTTCATAGACTACAGTGATAAACAGTGCTTTCTCCACGTTTCTACCGCGTCGCGATCGTCCGGTTATATTAAATACGGCCATGAACATTGATCCTATATCCCAATGATCTTTCCTTAACCTTCTACTAACAACCATTATTTATAAAATTGAAACTTCTCTATAAGGTGTCACTCACGAGGTGCCCTTCCAACTTTGCTAGTTTAACATTAAGTAAATTCTGCATAATTGCTTGTGTGATACAAGTTTTAAATTCACGTTGTTCCTTTCCCATAATTAGGGAAAACAATTCTTTAAACTCTTGAGCGAGTCATGTTCAGGTTTCACGAAATGGAAACTGTCCCATTTTACTCGTGATTCTTAATTAAACATAAGAAGTCTAGAAACTTCCTTTTCACTTTCTCCAGGTTTCACAGTAAGTGACCTGCCCTCTTTGTATAACTCTCATATAGTAATTCTGTTTAAATATAAGAAGTTGTAGAAACTTCCTTTTTGTTCTTTATGTTTTACATTTTGCTATCTTCGAAATTGTTATTCTCGTTAGAATGTTCTTTCGGAGGTTTCGTATAGTACACTGCCTGTACTCCTGTAAATGTTAAAACTTCAATTATTCCATTTTGCCTATTTATGAAATCTTACCAAGATTTTTATACACGGTTTAAAAAACCTTAAAAATTGTCAATTGCCTGGAGCAACTGTTTGATGTTAAGAGGTCTGCGACCCTATTTGTTAAAAAGTTCAAATGAACTATGTTTATTAAAATTATATTGCATAATTGTTAATTTCCTCAAACTTCCTGCATTGTTAAATAAATTAAATATTTGTTTTTGGATTCATCATTTCTCTGATACTACAGTTAGGCAGGATCCTGGCTTCCCTAGCTCTTCCTAGGTTTATGCCCTCGTTCATATACAATAAAGCTTTTACTATCTGTCTGGCCAGACCATCACCCTTCCCTATAGTACTTTCATTCGTGCTTGGGAGGAAACACACTAAAGCTTCTCTCTGGCAAACTGCCCAAGCCTTAGCTGAGGTTCCCGTCAGCCTCGACCAAGCTCGTTCCTATTTTAGGTATCAAGGTATTGACTTTCGGTGGCAACCGCTTCTAAATGGATTAAAAGTCAAATTAATAACTTTTGTGGGACTCTCCTCCTACTCTTCTATCCTTCTTTTCCAATCCCAAATCTACTTCCTTCTCTTAATCATCTTCCCTTGGTGGGTGGGTTATTCCCTAGCCTATAATCTACCCAAAGATTGGTGCCAGAAACCCGGAAGAGCCCATTTTTTCTTTTCTCTCTTTAAAAAAGTGTCATTTGACAATACTTTGCATATTTCTAATATCTGTGTTGAATATTTCAGCTATAACCACATCGTGCAAAGCCTGTGAACGGGAAAGAGGCCGCTCCTGTCTCCTATGGTGTGTCCCATTCTTTCTACTCATTCGCTGCTGCCAGCTTGACAGCATTTCCAAGGTTCCACAGTTTCGTGAGTTACATTTTCATTTATCTTCTTTAATATGGCTCCCACTGATAAGGATAAGGATGAAAAACTTACTTCTAAACGAGCATCCTATAAAGGGCAAATTACCCGATTCAGAAGGTACATAAAAGAATTAGATCCCTCAGACGCGCAATTAGATTTGTTGAAACATGTGTAAAGGATTTTGAACGTTCTTATGAAAACTACTGTAACATTCAAACTGAAATTGAAACTTGCATGCTCAATCAAACAGAAGATCGTGTCGAAGTAGAGAACTTATATTACGAAGGCATAGGTTCTGCTTTCAGAATAATACGCCAACTCGAAGAGGAGCAGAAAAAGGACGCTTCTGTTCTTGGTTCCCTTCACGAACCCCAAACTTCTTTCCGTGAGGGCACTCACAAGCCCAAACCTACTTTACCGAAAATTGATTTACCCCATTTTTCTGGAGATGAATCCACCTGGGATTCTTTCTATGAATTATTTTGCTCCCTTGTTCATGACAATGAAGACATTCAAGTCATTTACAAGTTTCATTACTTGAGATCTATCCTTCGAGGTCAAGCTTTGCAGTTAGTTGAAGCACTTCCTCTGCGTGCCGAAAATTACCCCATTGCCTTTAACTTATTAAAAGAAAGATATGGAAATTCACGTTTACGTATTCAACGCCATATTAAGGCTCTATTTAACCTACCTGCGTCACAGCACAATGACGTCACTAGTTTGCGTACTTTAATTGACACTACCCAACTCCACGTTAAAGCTTTGTCCCAATTAGAGCAGCCTACTGAACATTGGGATACTTTCCTAATACATTTAGTAGTGTCTAAAGTTGATGCTGCTACCCTCAAAGCTTGGGAAATTGAACTTTCTAAGGAAGACGACTATTCTTACGAACATTTAGTCACTTTCATAAACGCTAGATGCCAACTTTTAACCGCGCTAGCTAATCAGAGCGAACCTTCATCTCCTAGTTCCAAATTCGAATTAATGTCCATCAAACCCAAAAGCGAACGCTCAGCGTCTAATACCCAAAAATCAGGGTTCAGCTCATCCAAATTTAAATCAAACACTACTGGTTACCCAACTAGGTCTAGTGAACGTCGTGTTGCTAGCTCCATTGTTTTAAACACGCAAGGTGAACCTCGCAAAAGTTTAAACGAACCGGTAAAGTGCATACTTTGTAAAGATCCCCATGCCCTATACCTCTGCAAATCCTTTAAAGAAATGTCAGTCGACGACAGACGAAAACTAGTTGCTCAAAATAAACATTGTTTCAACTGCCTAGCGCCCACGCATTCTGCTTCTAACTGTAAGTCTACAAGACTTTGTTACCATTGTGAAAAGGCTCATCATACTTTGCTACATCGTCATGATCAGGCAAGGTCATCAACAGCATCCACTTCTCCTAAAAATGATAGTGTTAACAGTTCTAATGCTTCATCATACATTCAAAATGCTAAGTCCATTCGCAGTGCTCAAGTATTGTTGTCCACTGTTCAAATTGAAGTTCAGGATAACTTTGGCAACTGGGTCCGTGCACGCGGTCTTCTAGACTCAGCGGCAACTCATGATTTTGTATCTAATTCCCTGATTAGAAAACTAGGTCTACCTGTAAACCCCACTTCTATCAATGTGTCGGGCATCAACAGCTCAAAATCGCAAGCTTTACAATTTTCAAAACTAACCATAAGAGATATTTGTCATAGAAACAACTTTTTTAAACTTAATTGTCTCATTCTCAATAGCATTGGAGAAGACACTCCTAGTCACTCGGTTGATATTTCGGGGTTAAACATTCCCTCGCATTTAAGGTTAGCCGATCCTTCGTTTAAAACACAAAATCCCATTGACATACTCTTTAGTGCCAATGTCTTTTGGAACTGCCTTCGGAAACAGGTTCGCAAGCTATCCTCAAACGTGGTCGCTAGAGACACCGATTTTGGTTGGGTTATTACTGGTGAAATCAAACATACCAGTGTTCAAACCAAAACGCAATGTCATTTCGTCACAGCTGACATAAATCCCATTTCTGAAAAAGAGAACGCTCATGTTTCAAATCTCAATATTTTTGAAAACCACTTGTCGAAACGATGTCTTATCGTGAACAACTGCGCTAACCCTGTAAGTTGTTTAAATGGGTTTTCTTTCTTCCCGCACAAAATGGCAATTCAAGTTCGCCTTGCTTTGTGTTATTTCGTCTATCTTCTTATGTCATTTTTTATAGCAGTTAATTGCTTAAACTATTCCTCGAAAACTATCTTCCCCTTGTGTAAAACCATGGCTATCAGTCACCATCACTTTGCTGTACGCTATGTTTCACTTCTTTCGTTATGTAGAAGGATGGCCACGGCCGGCTCCTCCCCCCTTCCTCGCAATTGGAAGTCGCTCATGAAACCGATTGAAACTCTGAATTCTATAGCATTTAGAATAACTATTCTTATGCATAACCTTCTTCTCAATGTCCCAGCTTGTCTTCTTTGCTCGGAAGAATTAAGCTTCTTTTTGTTGAAAATTGTCCGATTTCGTGATCCTCTCAATTATGCGAAATTGATTTCCTCTTTTATTTCATATAGCTTTAAATTGCTTTTTCACGTCCAAGTTACGATTGACTGCATTCCGTTCAAACTGAATATCTGCTTTAAGTTACAGCTGATTCACCAAATGTTGTGTGTGTACTTCGAACTGCTTGGTTGTCAGACTTGTATGTATACACGCCTGAGGAATGCCAAGTTGTTTATTTCCTGTACGCTTGACACAGTTCAAAGCAAGTTTCTCTTATCTCAACTTTGGCTGATTGCCAAGCATTGTCTAGCGAGTTGCTACTATAAGTACGGAAGACGTTTACCTACTTCCCAAAATAAACTCGTTCCGCTTAAGGACTCTGTCAGCTATTTATATGTCTTATCTCGTTGTGCTATGTGTGTCAAGGCCGTACTTGTTTACGTCCCTTACTTACTCATGCTCGTATTCCATAACTGCTTTGATCCCTGTTTCAAAACTTCGTTGCGTATTTCTCACGCGCGTATGTATTGCAATTTGCTTGCATATTTTGCGATCTTAATGTTCATTGATGAACAAACTTGTTTTTTCTCGTCGTCACATTCGATGTGTTTTTGTATTCATACTTGTCCTGTCACGTTTTGTGCTGACTTAAGTATTTTTCTGAGTAACCCCTTTGATACTCATTATAACTTGAGGTTATTGTTTATGGCTACTCGTTTGTTACCTATGGCGTTCTTGCTTTCTACTCGCATAGTTCCTTTGTTTATTTGGTATATTCTTGTCCTGAATAGATGTACTTGTTCCTATACGCTTTGTTTAAACTTGCCAATTCTTCTTTCTCATCGTATCGCAATCTTTACTAGTGCTTTATTTCCCTCAGCTTCCAGCTATTTTGTGATTGAAAGTGTTGATAATTCTCGCCTTTCAACTCCGCTTTCCAATGACCCTGATAACCTCCTTCCACTTTCACCTGGTCGCTTCTTTACACGCCCTTCTCTCTCTGCCCCTCCTCCCCTTCCCAATTCTTTCAGGGATTTTGATTTACTTATTGTTTGGCGGAAACTTGAAGCCCTCCGTAATTCTTTTTGGAAAAGATGGAACTTGGAATATTTAACTTCCTTGCAACGGAGGCAGAAGTGGTTTCTTTCCAGTCCCGACATTAAAGTGGGAGACTTGGTCTTAGTTAGGGATGTTTCACCCCCCCTAGTCGGGCCCTTTGGAAAAGTGACTAAGTGTTACCCTGGAGGAGATAGGAGAGTCAGGGTATTCAGAGTCGTGATCAATAATGGTCAGATCACAAGACTGCTTTTCGACAATTGTTCATTACTGTACTTGTTTTTCTTGCTCGCTGTTGGTGTCTGTCCCCCCAGTATGGTGTATTCTTTGAATACACGGTACCTGAGATATAACTTTTACTGCTCTTTGCATGTTCATTTCTTCCTTCCTCTTTGCCAAACACCAACAGTGATCTTCTGTTCTCTCTTAGGAGTTCAGGTTTCTTATATTTTGTATGAGTCTGTTCCAGATATATATTCTGTGACCCACCTAGCGTCATATAACAACAAATCTCTGAAGCTCTTCAACTCTTCCTCGCGCAAGAGGAATTCCATATCCATTTGGCTACCAGATACTGTTGTCAACTCTTTGAAGACCAGCTCAGCAAAAGAAGATTATTTTCTTTCTGTAAAGTTGGCAATGTTTATATGTTCTCCTTTTGTTTCCTACCCCCACTCTTTCCCCTTCCGTGGTCTCTTCATGCTTCGTTAAGCTGCTCTCACTTCTCCGTCTGCAGTTGACTCGATCAGTCAAAGCTCCTCTCGAGCTAGCCTCAAACTAAGAGGCACACACTCTTCTACGCCATGTTGGCTAGATAGTCTTCATAAGGAACTCCGACTTCAACATGAAATCGAGATAAGTACCATTTTTAAAAAGTTTTAACCTCATCTTCATGGTTTTAACTTCCAAGTGCTTTTAATTATAGGCAGTGTGAAATTATTTACTTGGGGCAATAATCATTCTTCGTGGGTTTTGCCATGTTGAGCTTTTACTTGTATAAGCCAACCTTACTATAAAAGAGCTTTTCTTAAGCGATTCAAACGAGAAATCCTCTCGCTACGTGGGATATTATCTAATACCCGCTGCCTATAATTTTAAAACTATTTCCTCCGTTGGATTTTCTCAACCCCATTTTCTGCTAAGGTCGTTCTGGAACCTTCTAGAACTTGTTCTCTATCTGCGAGTCCTGCCGTCATGTATTTCTCACGTACTTGGGAGAATTCTGTTTAAAACTAAATTACTACAATAGTGAATTTTCGTCCTCCGCTGGAACCTCTGGAAAATTCTATGGCGCATTTAATTGTAAATTACAACTTTTTCAAGTAATAGACTCTCATCTATATAGTGCAATCAGTTCTTTCCATAATTGCAATAACTTTCTTTTTCATGAACTTTAGTGTTTCTATAGTGAACTTTGAATCCATCTTCATAGACTACAGTGATAAACAGTGCTTTCTCCACGTTTCTACCGCGTCGCGATCGTCCGGTTATATTAAATACGGCCATGAACATTGATCCTATATCCCAATGATCTTTCCTTAACCTTCTACTAACAACCATTATTTATAAAATTGAAACTTCTCTATAAGGTGTCACTCACGAGGTGCCCTTCCAACTTTGCTAGTTTAACATTAAGTAAATTCTGCATAATTGCTTGTGTGATACAAGTTTTAAATTCACGTTGTTCCTTTCCCATAATTAGGGAAAACAATTCTTTAAACTCTTGAGCGAGTCATGTTCAGGTTTCACGAAATGGAAACTGTCCCATTTTACTCGTGATTCTTAATTAAACATAAGAAGTCTAGAAACTTCCTTTTCACTTTCTCCAGGTTTCACAGTAAGTGACCTGCCCTCTTTGTATAACTCTCATATAGTAATTCTGTTTAAATATAAGAAGTTGTAGAAACTTCCTTTTTGTTCTTTATGTTTTACATTTTGCTATCTTCGAAATTGTTATTCTCGTTAGAATGTTCTTTCGGAGGTTTCGTATAGTACACTGCCTGTACTCCTGTAAATGTTAAAACTTCAATTATTCCATTTTGCCTATTTATGAAATCTTACCAAGATTTTTATACACGGTTTAAAAAACCTTAAAAATTGTCAATTGCCTGGAGCAACTGTTTGATGTTAAGAGGTCTGCGACCCTATTTCTTAAAAAGTTCAAATGAACTATGTTTATTAAAATTATATTGCATAATTGTTAATTTCCTCAAACTTCCTGCATTGTTAAATAAATTAAATATTTGTTTTTGGATTCATCATTTCTCTGATACTACAGTTAGGCAGGATCCTGGCTTCCCTAGCTCTTCCTAGGTTTATGCCCTCGTTCATATACAATAAAGCTTTTACTATCTGTCTGGCCAGACCATCACCCTTCCCTATAGTACTTTCATTCGTGCTTGGGAGGAAACACACTAAAGCTTCTCTCTGGCAAACTGCCCAAGCCTTAGCTGAGGTTCCCGTCAGCCTCGACCAAGCTCGTTCCTATTTTAGGTATCAAGGTATTGACTTTCGGTGGCAACCGCTTCTAAATGGATTAAAAGTCAAATTAATAACTTTTGTGGGACTCTCCTCCTACTCTTCTATCCTTCTTTTCCAATCCCAAATTTAAATGACGTTTAACATTATTTCTCTTACCACATCCAACATAAAAAAACTATAAATATAAATATTATAACCCCCAAGAAGACAACATACAATATACTCTTTATCAATACACAAAAATATACAAGAAATATACTCTTTTCACTTTACATATTTGTACTATCATTTCTTAAAATGTTCATAGTACTTTCCGTTTGAATAAATACATTCTTCTTTATGTTCAAAATGTTCCATATTTTCTTCTTTATATAATGTATAATGTATTAGCGAGCTGTAAAAATATACATAAATGCCCTTCACTTCTATTTTTGACATATATGTCAACGGTGCACTTGTTTATCTTGGTGATCGTATGCTTGACATACAATTTTGTCTTCATATCTAGTGAACGTAGTTTTCGTCAGTCTTGTGTAGAATTACATGGATGTCGTACCAGCTGAATAACACATTATAACTATCACAGCACACGATATGCAAACAACACAATATTCCTTTCGTCTCTATAAAGGGATTACTCAAATGCAGTAAAATTTCAATAATTGAAGAAAAAAATAACTTAGCAAGATACCTAAGGCAATTCCAATTTCAGTGCATATGTCATACATGTAACTACTTCCCCAAATACATAATGACATCGAAATACCTTAAAGCAGTTAATAGACAGTTCACTTAAATACCCAAGTTACTACTAACCTGCCTTCGTGGCTTCTTACTTTCTAAGGCCACGGCCGCCTCCTTTCAAATTAATACTTCCTAAGTCTCCACGACTTCTTAACTTCTCATAAAACCATAGTTCCTCTTTACTACTTCTCGAAGACAATAACTTGAATTTTCAAAATCACAAATAAACATAAAATCTGACTTCTCGTTCATCTTATAAAATTTAACTTAGCCTCATGATATAACTTTACTGTATTGTCATTCTTACCTACCACAACAAAATGATTAAGACTTGGACAAGATACTACTCAATAAACCTGAATTACGTATATCACTAAACTATTTCACAAAAACACATGACAAACTCCTCGGAATAAATATTTCGTTCCACAAAATATTAATGCTCTTATACTTTGAACTTAGTCTATTCATGATTTGACTTCATGCTGAATACCTAAAAAACCCTTTTAGTTTTTCTCTCAAAACTTATTGTGACATTTCTCGTCAACACTTCCTTACTTGCTTCGATCGCCTGGACTATAGCTCATTCTTGCTATACCAGAATCTCTCAAAACTCATCGTGACATCACACGTCACATACAAAAACCTCCCCTATTCGTGGTATAAGCCCACATCTTCTTACTGTTACAGGTCACCTCTTACTGACCAATAACATTCTAAATTCCAGCTAAAAAGATCTCATATGCTTCGACTAATTCCTTGGAATAATAACATCACACTTTGTTTTTCTAACTATTGTCTTCCTAAAATAATGACAGTGTTCCAGTTGATAGTCAATAACACCGACACTCCTAATTTGCAAATATTCTCCCAAAATCACTTCATAAAGCAAGTCCTGAGTTATAACACAGTTCAGATACTCTCTGCTCTACCAAATTAAATGCATAAATTATACCTGCCTTTAATTGAAACTTCATTATTATTCTTAGGTATACTTACCTTACTTTACTAACTTATTCTTGTCTTCAAAATATAATTACACACTTCTCTTTACTAACTTCGTATGACACAAATAAAACTTTAATTTATCCTCTACCAAAAACACAATAACACAGGTTGGTATAACAACTTTACTTACCTGTTCGCTCAAAACCAATACTCAAGTATGTTAAAAGATAAAATACCATGTTATATCTTTAAGATACATATTTTCTTAACGACCTCACATTGTAAGTACCGTATAGGCGTATATAATCGTTTTCCAGTACATATGCTGAATTACCGATTCTCTTCTGCACAGTGTATGGGCCTTCATAAATTAAAAAGAACTTCATCATGGTTTTCTCTAAACTACTAGATTGCCTCGGAACCCGTAATAGAACTTTATCACCGATTTCGAATTGATCTAGTTTCTTTCCTGTTTGTTGACGAATTCTGCGTTCCGCTGCTTTACCTAAATTCCTCTTCGCCAACTGGATAATCACATCCATCCCCGGTTGTTTTACCTCAGTTAATCCTAGTGTTTTAGCCAATTCATTTTGGGTTTTCCGTCCAAAATGGACTTCATTAGGAGTCATGCCAGTACTCTCATGTTGAACAGCATTCAACCAGGTTTCAACCTTTCCAAGCTGAGATACCCAAGAAGAATGCTTATTATGCACAAGGGCACGTAACAAGCGACCTAAATCTCTCATCCTACGTTCACTGAGGTTGCCTTGTGGGTAACGCACTGATGAGTGAACGTGTGTGATTTCGGCTTCACGCATACTGGTTCTCCAGTATTTCGACGTGAATTGCGGTCCGCTATCAGTCAAAATCCTGAGTGGAAGTCCATACTCAGGTACATACTTTTCAATGATCAATTTGCTACAAGCTTTACCGGTGGCCTTCCTTAAAGCATATAGTTTGACGTATTTACTGAATGCATCAACTATTACAAAAATGTATTCATAGCCAAATTGACCTTTTACTATCGGGCCAAATAGGTCGGCACAGAGCAACTCCCCGGGTTTACTTGTGAGAACGGCCTGCATTTTACCCATTAAATATCTATTAGGAAACTTAGACTTTTGACAGAGGTCACATTTTGCTAAAACAGTCCTAATTTCCCTCCCCATTCTACACCATATAAAGTTCTGTTGAATTTCATAAAACACTTTGTTCGCTCCAAAGTGTCCGAGTTCCTTATGAATGGACCATATGAGTTCCTCAGTCAAAGACTTTGGCACGCATATAGCCCATTTCTCTTTTCCACACTTCCGTGCCAGAAAACCATCCATTAATTTGTACGTTAATCGACCAGATTCAACAAACTCCAACTCATTTCTTTCCAAAATTGACAAAGGTTCACTTAATACCTCATCTTCCCTTTGTTTTAAAAGCAAATTCTTCAATACTTTTAAAGACTCTTTATTGGTAGGATCCAAGCATGCACAGTTTAATACACCCTGGTCCGCCTTTACCACTGATTCACCTGAGTTTAGATTGCTATCTCTAGACAAAATGTCTGCCAATATATTAACCTTACCTTTTATGTGTTGGATCTTAAAATCATATTCTTGCAGTGCTAAAATCCACCTGCTGATACGATTACTACTTAATTTACACGAATTGATGAAAGCTAATGCATGGTGATCAGTGAAAATTTCGAATTTCCTGCCAAGAACATACATACGGAATTTACTTAAACTATAGACTATACTTAAAAATTCTAGTTCCGTTATTGTATAACGTTTCTCAGCAGCAGAAAGACCTCGTGAGGCTAGGGATACAATTCTCAGATTGCCCTCCTCATCTCTTTGGCAAAGAACTCCCGAAATACCAATGTGGGATGCGTCAGTCATCAGCACATATGGTTTATCAACAAATGGGTATTTTAGTACTACTGCCTTTTCAAAACGAATTTTGAGTGCCTGAAAGGCCATCTCATGCATTTCAGTCCAATTCCACCTCTTACCTGACTTAATTAATTCACGAAATGGTTCCACCATACACGCATACTTTACAATAAAACGACGGAAATAGCCACACACACCCAGGTATGATTTTAGTTCTTTCACACTCTTCGGTGATTTAGCACCTAAAATCTTTCCTACACGGCTTTCTTCAGGTTTCACACCGTTTGTAGAGACCGTATGACCAAGAAAAGTGATTTCTTTTCTACAAAAAACAGACTTACTTAACTTGAGAGTAAACCCAGCTCTCGCTAATTTCTTCAAAACTAAATCTAAATGCATTAAGTGCTCCGAAAATGTCCTTGAACTAATCACCAAGTCATCTATATATATAGTCATAAATTCATCCATATCATTTCCTAAAGCGATCCCTAAAGCTCTGATTAGGGCTGCAGAACTACTTTTCAACCCAAAAGCGACTCGTGTGAATTGATATAAATAGTTCTGAAATGAAAATGCGGTCAAGGGCCTGTCTTCTACTTTCAGTGCCACTTGCCAGAAGCTAGAACTCAGGTCAACACAACTAAACCAGTTCTTACCTTCAAAACCTTGTACTAATTCTTCAATGGATTTTGATCTTAATTGGTCTACAGAGATGTGGTTGTTCAAATTACGTGCGTCTAAACATAGTCTCTTTGCCATCTGATTTGGGAACAACGATTAAGGAATTTAGATATGGACTGATTGAAGGTTCTATAATTCCATCTTCTAACATTTGACTTATCTGGTTATTAACAGCATCATAGTAACGATATGGCACAGGATAACGGTGTCCTACAAAAATACTCCTGTCATGCACATTTAGTGAGTGCTCGTAGCAATTCGCTAATCCTATGCGGTCCTCAAATACACACTTGTTATCGATTAATACTTCATACAATTGATCTCTTAGATCGTCTACTATATTACTCTGTAGTATAGCGTCATGCAATGAGTCCTCTAGACAATCATTCATTAACATACTGCCCAGAAAATTAAAAACCTTAGGTTCTCTCTCAAGAGACACCTCAACATCACCACTATTCAACTTATTATTATTACTTCTATTAATCGATAATACTTCCTCCAACTTACCTATATTTTTAGGACCCATACTCAACTTACCTGAATCACTAAATGGCATAACAACTTCGCAATCTATCCAAAAGAATTTAATTGTGCCTAGTTTATAACACAACTGAACAGTGTGTTGCGACATCCAATCACTACCTAGGATCACAGAATAGACCAACTTTGGTATTACTAAGCAGACCTGTGTCCCAATCTTATCTCCTATTGATATCTCAATTACTACCTGTCTTGAAATTATATGAGATTTCTTTCCTACAGCAGTTATCACAAATGTTGACTTTATAGGAATTTCCTCGAAATGGGTACCATTTTCTTTTCTATTAGTATAAAATGCTGCGCTAATGGATGAAGTATGACAACCACTGTCAATAAGCGTGGCTACACGCGCCCCTGACACACCTATCTCTACGACTGAATTGAAACTATTAACAATTGGTTTCTCTGTTAACTCGATTATATCATGAAGTAATTCTTCACGAATGTCTAGGTCATACGGCTCTCTTAGGATTGTGTGAACCGGAAAATACACAGACTTATGACTCGACCTTATGTCACAGTCTGGTTGGCATTTAAATTAGCATTACTTGTATTGGGCTCAGCCCCGTGTACTTGGTTTTGGTTTTGGCGAGAGTTGTCATTAGTATTTCTCTCTTCCCTAGGTCCTTCCGTATTTCTACTGTTGTTCCTATTTCCACCTTGTCTATTATTAGAGTTACCGTTTTGTTGGTTATTATGGCCGGAATTACCATAATATGGTCTTTGGCCTCCCTGGTGACCACCTCTATTCTGGTATTGGCCTCTGCCATGATAACCCTGTTGATTACCTTGCCTATTATGATATGAATTACCATTTTGTTGTTCATTATGGCCGGGATTACCATAATATGGTCTTTGGCCTCCCTGATGACCACCTCTATTTTGATATTGGCCTCTACCATGATAATCCTGTTGATTATCTTGCCTATTATCATAAGTATTATTTCGAGGATAATTCTGTACCATCGGCACATCGTATACATCTCCTAGTGCATCGAATCTACTTAATAATCCCTCTAATTCCTGAATTGTAGTGATCCTTTGCACGCACGCAGCCACGTTTACCCTGGGTGGGAAATGCCTGAGGAGAAGCCTTACCACATCCGCATCTTGATTCATCCCGTCTAGATGTTTGCATATGAGTACATACTCTAGAAAGTACTCAGTCATATGACTCCCTTCCCCAAATTGATACTTGCCAGAACTAATAATCTGTCTCATTTGTGATTGGATATCCTCATTCCAATATTTTTCAATAAATTTATTTTTGAAATCTTCAAAATTTATCAAGGTATGCTTGTATACTAAAAACCACCCCTTAGTATCTCCTATAAAAGCCTGGTCCAATAGCTCTACTACCATCTTCCGTTCAACTTGCCCATCTATCAGTCTTTCTTTAAATCTATCCTGTACTATATTCATGAACTCCATAGGACACCCCTGTTTATTTGAAAATTTAGGCAGTTCAGTCTCTTTCATACTACTAGAATATATTATTCTATCCTGACTTCCTCCCTGCCTTATCTGCTTCTTTAATCTTGCCTCCATTTCTTGAAAACTACTCTCTTTATCCATTAATTCATTTCTTAATACATTCTGTTTTTCCTGTATCTCTTGATAATTTTCAATACTTTTTAAGTGATTTTCTTCCACTTTCTTTATAACTTCTGTTTCAACTTCCTTAATTTTATCCCTCAATTTTTCTCTCACCTGCCTAGTTTCAGCTTGTATCTCTTTGCTAAAACTCTCACCTTGGGTTACTATTCGTTCCCCTATCTTACTTTCTACGGTTTCTATTTGTTTATTTACTTTTTCAATTTCGCCCCCCATTTCTACTCTCATCTGCCTAGTTTCATCATTTAACTTGCTAAAACTCTCATTCTGCGTTACTATTCTCTCTTCAGTCTTACTTTCTACCGCTTTTAATTTTTCACCCATCTGTTCGATAATATCTTTAGCCTTCACTTCTAACTCATCCTTGATTTCATCTCTAATTTCCTGTTTCACAACCTTAATACTTTGCTGCAGCACCTCATACTTCTTACTCAACCCTTCATTTACCTTAACTACGCTATCCAGTTTTACATTATTCTCTTCCAATTTCTGATTTATTTTCCTACTATTCTCTTCCAATTTTTCATTAAGAAAGGCCTCCGTACTTCGCTTATTTTCATTAAACTTCTCATTCATATTTTGATTTAGCCTACCCATATCTTCATCTAATTTCTCAAATTTATCATTGAATTCCAAATAACTTCTTTTATTCTCTTCACTATTTTTAGTCATATCTTTATCTAATTTCTCAAATTTAATATTGAACTCCTGACTATGCTTATTTAATTTTTCACTCATATTTTTACTATTTCTATTCATCTCCCTCATGATATCAGCTAATGAAATTTCAGGGACCTCTATGAACTTTTCTATATCCTGACTACCACTAGTCTCAGGATGTACCTCTATATTCGTCTCGATATTTTCCTCTGAATTAGTGTCAGGGTTAACCTCAGGATTATTTTCAGGATTACTCTCAGGATTATTCCCAAGATTTACCTCCGACATCTTGGTATTATTCTCTACGCTCTCAACATCGCTACCGCTATCAACCTCCTTATAATTAACTTTCTTGACTGCATCCCTACTTCTCAACTGCCTCTGTTCCTCCTCCGACATCTCAAGTACGCCGTATAAAAATTGCCCTTCCAAAATTCACTCACTTAACTGTCCCCCAAAAGCACTGACAATTTGCACTGAAATCATACACTCCTCTCCTAAATACCGAATGGTTTTCGTGTCCTACGTTGTAGCACCAAATGTAACATTTTTAAGAGTCCTAAGATGTGGTGACAAATGTAATGGGTCAATAAACAAACATGATCATAAGAATAAATAAACACTGTGGTGTGCACTTACCTTTGATAGTATAATAGGATATAATTAGGGCGCCAGGTTCAATATTTAAGATATAGAACCAAAATTTATAAATTTATCCTCGGCAGTCAGCAGTAGAGTTCGAGACCACTTACCCCTGGTCGTGACGTAACTGAGTTGACTAACCATTCAGTACTTATTTAAGGAGTATGATTGATTTGCCTATAGTATTTACTAACCACTGTGAAAGAAATAGGCATTACGTTAAAGAAAATGAATTTATTAAATGCAAAAACAAAATATTAATAAAACAGAATAGTGATAGTCACACAATTGAATTTAAAATTACTCAATGCGGCAATTAATTTAAAAGAAAATAAACATTAATGAATTGAATCTATCTTGAAGTTACATGTTAATAGAGACGAGAGCTATTTAATTGCTTGCTCACCCAGTCGAAGATTCGTCATATATAAGGTTATGGCAGATCACCTTAATATTCCGTCACGTATCTAAAAATGTTCTATTATATCGTAAGATACAGCATACTACGATCCATTGTGTTGCCATCTATAGATTTATTGTAGTATTGAACTATAAGCCATTGTCGGCTTTTATATATATCTTGTCAACATTGTGGTTATGTCGAGACATGATGTATGCTAAAGCTATGAATGAGCTTTCAGGTAGCAGTCGGTGGACCTCAGTCGCTGCTCCCTCTCAATAATCTGTCACTAATGAGTTGTCGTTCACTAATGACTCTGTAGATGCGGGTTTGGGTTAAAATATCTCTTCCGTCACGTGGTCTCTCGACTTCCCTCTCTTCATAGTACATCTCCCACTCTCAATACATTCACTCACGAGACAGTATTGACGCGTTTCTTGCATCATGAGTTGAGATAATTTAGCAGCGTACATTCAGTGGTGACGCGCTACTTTCACAATAAGGTGAAATATCAAGCTTCTATTCCTTCCAGAAGAATACAGATGGTCCACACGTGATTCTTAGCATCCCATGACAGTGACTCTGCCTGCCGTTGTGAAATAACTACTGCGTCATTCTGGGGTTTTTAAGATCCCGGGACAATGGCTACCTGCCGTTGTGAAATAACTACTACGTCGTTCTGTATGTGACACATAGGGTTGGTCCTTATTGGCAATCTTGTTGCAATATACAATACTTCGTCTCTTTACAAATAAATGTTAATAAAAATCTGTCTGACTATAATAATAAAAACCGCTTACAAGTATCTGATATACAAATCATCTCATAGATGTACTAATTAATAAGAATAATAAATATGATAATATATGAATAACCCTTTAAAGCTAACAGGTATGGGATCGAATCGTTACAAACTGTACGTAATTACATAAATTCGCGTTTAAGAAAATTTAATAATAGTATTATAGACGTGAGTAGACAATCTTTCTCAAGTTGTATTTCCGCTGAAACCCTCCTGTTAACACAGCTAAATCGTTAATTCACAAGAACTGGACTACTTGTATACAACGGCTCTTATCATGATACATGCCTTTTATCAAAGAACAACAATACTTTGACTTCCTTAAAATGCGGAATTCCCTCGCCTGAGCACTCCGTAGCTCTACAAAACCTCATATAACAGTATATATGGCATAAACAATTATCATCTACTATGTTAAACAATAATCAAAATGGATTAATTGTTATTAACATATCTTATGTAGGAACTTCTCTCAAATACTGGCATGACCCTCAGTATCATTGCACATGACTACTGGACTACAATTATACATACGTAATTTCTTCAAACGAAACTTCCAATTGTAATGAACAATATTAGGCAGTCGTGATTAACCTCCTAAAGTTTACTCCACAACAAGATAATTAACTGTTAACTCGTCTGTCGCAAATACATGTAATAAAAATAATACTCCTGTTTCATCTCACTTGTCAAGCTATAAATTGTTTATCGTTGTAAGTTAATATCATGTCCACAAAATGACTTTATGTTACACAAATAGAATAAAATAACACACATGTTATTTATAGTGTCAGATAGAATTCAATCCTGACCGGGATAAACTAGCTTTGAATTCCTAGCCAAAGATTTGAATAATCTTCTATCAAAAGGTATTTCCTCTAACATATTAAATGAACAAAGCTCTGAGCTTTACAGATAATAAGAAAAGTTTGTCAATTTCGTAATGTCTTTCCACTCTACACAAAGAATGTTCATAGAAATAAAGACTTCGGTCTTATCAAACGACTAGTATTTCTTAGATCGTCGATAGTTTATGTACAATAATGATATAACAATATAATTTGATGTTTCTTCTTTTCTTGAAGTAATATGTTGTTACATTAAAGTGCTCAAATTAAATTTAATAAGAATTTAATTTGAAACTATGACACAATGTCAGAATACTTGGTATAAATGAAATTAATAAAATTCGAGTGTCGAAACGACAAGTCTCCTATCAGGCAATATGGTTCCTCAAACAACATTCTTAATGTCAGTTCCACAACTGATCCGTTGAATAAAATTGAAAAATAGATGAAATGCAATCATCTTCTAAATAATCTTGAAATATAAAAATCTCAACACACATCTGAAGTGTAAACTACATAAAAGCACTGAAATACATGAAATGTGAAAATATAGAAATATGGAATAAGATCGCCGAAAATATGGAATAAGATCGCTGGCTCAGAATGTCACTAATCAAGCTCTATATAACAATTGAGATACACTAATACCTTATTTGGAAGAAAACTTGAAGATCAATGTAAGTATTGCCACAATACTTTAGATATTTCCTCAGTACAAGACACTGAGATGGATCTGCATTCGAACCTCGGATCTGCGACCTTAGAGATAAGAAACGTCTCTCTCTGGAATACACCAACATTCGTCTGGGCTCGAACGACATCCTTCTGGCAAATTCTTCTGGGTTGCTGTGTTACCTTTCCCTAGCATCTTGACAAATCTCTTCTGTAAAATCTCCATTCTCCGTCGTAAATATGTATCGGCTTCATCATTGGAATATAATTATGGAAATATTCATATAAATAGTGAATGAAATGTTTCCATTGCTAATTGATGTTATATTAGTGTTCGTAGACTGACGAAAATGCACAAGGTGGACTGTACTCTACGTCTGTATTCAAGAATACGTTGTCTAACGAAGCTCCATCGTTGTATCTTCACTTCTGCTATTGAATATGTCTCTGGCGCATGACTGTTTAGTCCATCATATCAACAATATAAATTAAGTTGAATGATAATGTTTGAAGAATAATAACAGTCATTCTGTTAATGTTTATGTGTTGCGCCAATACGAAAAGTTCTCCGCCACTGTTCACTTGAACTGCGTTCGCCAACTTCACTTTGCAATTTATAATAATCTTGAGCTCTATTTCCAACACATTTGGAAATCTAACTTGGCAGGCTGATATCGTCGAAACGGTGAATATTTCAGCGCTCGACTTTCCACAATATATAGTAGGCGATCTGTTCTTGATAAATGTTCACTTATTTAACTTCAAATCTCAATATTGTATGAAATATAATCAATACTATATTCCTCGCAACTTCACACAGAATGGAAGTGCGGTTATCTCTACCGTTCCACCTAGCTATACTCGCGTCTCCACAAGTCGACAGTCGTCGCACTCGGACTAAGCTTTGGGATCTCCATTAACCCAGTAAAAACACTTCCTCACTCTTCAAAGTCTGCTGGAATAAGAACCTCGATCCTTGGATCTCCCCCTTCCAAGTCGAATTTTTGGCGGCCATATCAATCTCCCACCATAATTTTAGCACGTAGATTACCAATGCTTATTACTGCGTAAATTAACCGATCTGCGGTTTTTAAAGTATCAGACATAATTTCTCATAATATTCTCTTCATTACCAAATAAGAAAATCTTCTTCTAAGGGCCTAAATGCATAATTTCATCATATTGTGTGATTAAAGTTGATCCCGTCTTCAATAAGACCTCTCCTCATTGGCTGTGGACTGGGATCCAATAGCTTAATTTATAACAATATTTATAATATTATTCTCCAAACTCGCTGTTGCTATGCTAAATATAGCCTTCTAGAAGCGTCCATTGTGCAATCTATCACGTGATCGGGCTCTCCCACAGTCTCGAGCTTGTAACACGACCCTCTTGTGTCACAACTTCCAGAAATTATATTTGCTAGTTAAATTTTATCATGGGGACGGAAATTACTCTCATTTTGTCCCTGAATAATTCAATTTACGGGGCCAGTACGTCTCTCAGAATTAAGAAGAAGTTAGTAGCTGATACAAGATAATTTGTAATATTGAAATATTGATTCCATTTCCTTAATCAACCGGGTGGAAAATAGTCTTAGCAACAATCGTGGCGAAATTGCTCCGGGTATTGCATCAAAAGTGAAAAATTTGTCGGACAAAAACACCGGGTATAAGACATTAGGCCCTCTACAAAATCTCAGACATTCTTTCTGGTGAACACTACCGCACGGATGGGATTGAGGAGGAGTTAGCAGCAAACGACCTTCCTCACTTCACGTACACTCCGATCACATCAGTTGATGTTGAACACAGCTTTTCGAGATATAAAAACGTGTTGGCTGATAACCGCAGATCATTTACATTTGACAACATCAGAATAACATTCGTAGTGCAGTGCAACTCAGACTAAAGTGAACACAAACCTTTTGTTAAGTGCTAGAAATTTATTTTGATTGACTTTCCAGTTTGAGCAAGATGTCATTTTTGAAATATTGGTGATTTTATTATAAGATAATTTTCTCCAATTTATAGTGCATTTTTCAAATTTTTAGGACATTTATTAGTCATTTTTGTAAATTGTAAGTGCATTTTTTATTTTTTTTATGGCATCAGTATCCGGGCCCTATTTTTTTTTTTTTTAGCGTATGGCTTTCAGTGCCGGGAGTGTCCGAGGACATGTTCGGCTCGCCAGTTTTGTAGCTGCTTCGAGACGGACACCCAATGGGTGAGCTATAAGTACCGTTGGGGAGGAAAGTTGGAAGGGAGGGTCGAGGAGTTGGAAGGTAGCGGCTGTGGCCTATAGTTAGGGACCAACCCCGGCATTTGCCTGGAAGGAAGATGGGAAACCACAGAAGACCATCTTCAAAGTTGCCGGCGGGGGATTCGAACCTCCTCGCCTCCCGGATGTGAGCGACTGCCAACAGTCATGCCGCAACGACCACGGCTAACTCATCCGGTATTGTAACAAATGCTACTAGTAGTATCGTCATGTCAACACTCCCCGACTCGGCGCCTCTTCTCGTGGTTGTTCTCCGTGGCAGACACACTACAAGTACTCGTTCTGTTTTAAAGGAATTCATTCTTTTCTTGCAGGAAGCAGAGAATACGAACGAACGGAAGCAAGTTGAAGTAAGCCAGCCCGCGACCCGTCACACGCTTCATGGCTTTCCGATGCTAGTCACGTTAACACAGAATGGAATGCAAGCAGTTCTGACAGACGAGTTGGACGAGACGGCGCAAACCTTACCAGTAACAAAGAAAATGGAGCCTCCTTACTGAATGATGTCTCTTTTTCACTCATCAACCTCTAGCTTGCTTCAGGCAAATACGAAAATAAAAGACAAAGAAAAGATGGTTGTTGTTGCTTCATTTAGAGGCTTTGCGGCATCCAGGTCATGTAGCCCAGTGTACTTTGGTGTGTGTGGAATTTGTGTGATGATATGTGTTATTGTGATGGTTATCACTAGTGTGTATATTTGTAAATTGGGGATAGGATTGGGAAGGAGACGGCTGAGGCCTAAAGTTAGCAACCATCCCAGCATTTGCCTGGAGTAGAAGTGTGAAACCACGGGAAACCACTTGTTGTAGGATAACTGGAATTAACCCATCCTCTTCTCAGTTTTGTCTCACAACAAAACAAAACGAAACGAAATGAAACGAAACGAAACTCAACACAACACAACAACAGAAAATACAATAAAACAAGTTGGATGTAGGAGTCCAAAAAATTCCAGTATTCTCCTGGAGCAAGTGTGGAAGAACTCAGATAACAGCAGCACTCAGCGCTGGGATTGTAACTCAGGTGCATCGTGGAGCGTTTATGACCACCAAACTACGCTCGGACTGAAACCACAAGCAAGCGTGGATCACGAAAGTGACAGGGTATCTAATATGTTCTTCTTTCTTTCCTATCCGGCTCCGTGGCTAAATGTTTAGCGCGCTAGGCTTTGGCCCGAAGTGCACCGGGTTGGATTCCCGGCCGAGCCATCAGGGATTTTAATCTCCTGGGTTTAATTCCCGTGGTTCGGGGACTGGGTATACGTGCCGTCTTCATTATCACTTCATCCTCATTACGACGCGCAGGTCGCCCACGGGCGTCACCTAGAAAGACCTGCACTAGGCCTCCCCGGAGGCCACACGATCATTCATTCATTCTCTCTTTCCTAAAAAATAGGGGCAGATGACCTTTATGTTTCGCCCCATAAAACTACACCATCACCATCATCTTTTAAAATTGCGTTTTATTTGCCGTGGTCGAGAATATACACTTTTATCATTCCATGTACATTAATCAAAAAAATATTTGATTCGAGATATAAGATGTCTCCAGTAGGCTATGTATCGTTGTTCGTTTCCTCGAGACGTGCTGAAACCTACTAATCGGATTTTTAGCCTACTTTTCACATTTTGCAAAAATGAGAAAAAAGTAGACTTATGAGATCGATCCGGGCTAATGTCTGTCTGTCTAGCTGGCTGGCTGTGTGTGTGTTTGTCCCCCTATCAACTCCGAAACGGCTGCAGCAATTGAATCCAAATTTGGTATGAGTAAAGATCTATACCTGAATATCTCAAGCCCATATTTAAAAATGATGTCAGTGCTACCAACTGCTGAAAAACCGCAATTGAAATTTAAGCTCCATGTTGGATATCTTGGAAAGTATGCATGGGAGCTATTCCAAAATTGGCACACGTATAGATTAAAATATTTCAGTTTAATTTTCAGGAGGCCATGCTTGGCAGTGTTGCCAAAATGATTCTAAGCCTATTGATAGGTCCAATTTTTAAATGAATATAACTTCTAAACTATCAATTGGATTTAAACCAAATTTCGTATGTACTATGTGTACATAAACATATATGACTGGGCGTATTCTTAAGAGCCATCAGGGCTGCCAACTGCTAATAAATGCTCTCAATTTTTTAAAACCAAATGTCCATATATCAGAAAGTATGCAAGCTAACAGCTTTAAACTTTGCACACGCATAGTACCTGCCATTCTAGATTAAAATGGAGAAACTAATATACGTCAGTGCTGACAACATTACTCTAAGCCTGCTGATAGGTCCAATTTTAAATGCATGTAACTTCTATACTAACAAATGGATTTCATCCAAAATTGGCACAACAATAAATCATAATATTTCAGATTATTTCTGACCAACACATGCATGACATTGTTGCCAACATGATTTTACGCGCGCTGTTAGATCCAATGTCTAACTGCATGTAACGTCCATGCTATACAAAGAATATATTCAGTCACCAGGGCTGCCAACTGTAGTACTCTATTAGGCTACATTATACCAGGCATATTTCGAACTATTTAGAAATTTCGGTATTACCAACTTAATTTCGTCATTATTCTAGATAGGTCTATATATATTGGCATGAATCTTAAATTTTGAGAAATGTAGGCTCTTGTAGTCGTCACGGAACTTCCTGTTTATTATGGATACTCGAATTTAGGAACTAATTACAACCAAACCAACAGACCTATTGAAAAGCTAGTTATACCAATATTTTCCTTGTTTAATTCTGCGTTAGACTATATAAGCCAATTATTCTCAAGTTTAATAATTATTTTTTTATTTGTGGTTGCATGTAAAATTGTCCGGGTTTTCGACGTATTTTCTAGAAACCGCTCACTTATACATGTATACATGGAAAACTACTTGGCTGAGAGTAATGGAATTTTTATATGTTATAGGCACAAGAATGGTAGTGCAAATCTCAAGTTTGAATGTTTTTCAACTACCTAATAAGAAGTTCTTATACTTTTTCTGAAGTAATGTTTTCTCAGCCCAGGAAACAGCAGGAAACTTGGCATCATTTTGAAGCTTTCATTCGTGATTTTCGGAAACTACGACCACTGCAAACGTACACTGTGATGACGAATTTATGAAGAGTAATATTAATGGGAGGTTTTGTGCGTTCTGACTCGTGCGATTAAAAGCGGGCTGTCTTGTAAAATCAGGTGCAGTAAGTAAGGAACTAGAATGTAAATATTTTCTGTTGGTATAGTCCGGGACACCTTAAATAAGTTACTAGAAAACCAACATGGCCGCCACATCGGTGTTACCAACTTACATCATTCAACACCAACAATTCACCAAATACTTCCATGTAACAAGTAACCCAAAGGAAACCAAAAATGGTTAAGACCTCCTTGCCTAAATACATTTTACATAAACTCGAGCAGTGCTTGCTCGAGTAAGGGACATCTTGATCATCAGTCCCCAGCCGTCAAACCCATAACCAGTGTTATGGTTGTGAAGCTAACTTTGGGTTTCTTCATTGCCTTTTAAACCAGCTTATAAAATGCAAAATTTAAGGAATATTAATACTTACTCAAGGCTTTTCCAGTTTTGCTGAGGAGCTATAGATGAACTTGTGATTTTCTTTTCTTCTCACACATTTTTATAGTATCTTTTTAATAATTTAATAATTAGTTCAAAGGCGATGGTTTTATATTTTTAGGATGAATGATCAGGAAAGGAGAAATAAAATGGTACATATTTGCAGATTATTATTATTCATTAGGCCTATATCTTTATTTCTATAAGTGCTCATTCCTTGCGTACACAGACCTTCGTGGAGACAGGATCGAGACACATCCCTTTTGAAATGCAAGATAATAAAGGCTTTTCCAATGCTTAGGCCTAAATCCACTCTAAGTAGTCTTGGATTTTAGGGACAATTCTGAAAAAAAAAAGGAAAAGAAGAATTCTAAATTAATATACATTCCATGAAACGAGTGGAGATCATGATAAAACTCCCAAAGACATCAGGTGTTGTGTTGTTAAAACGAGGATTCTATCTCTTGAGAGCTTTGCCAATATTACAGACCAGTGCAACTATTGACGACAGTCGAAACGATGAATGGTATGACAATAAACAGCATCAGCAGCTTTTCTAAATACTGTTGAACCTCCTACTCATACTTTAACTGTCTAGAAGCTGGTAACTTGCCACTTAATTATGCAACATTCTATTAAGAAACAAGAAGTTCCGTGACGAACTAAAGAGCCTACTTTTCCTAAAATTTAAGATTCATGCCAATGATTAATCTAAATGGATCTATCTAGAATAATGACGAAATTAAGTTGGTACAGTAATAACGAAATTTCTAATTAGTTCGAAATACTGTATACCTGGCATAATGTAGCCTAATAGAGAACTACAATTGGCAGCCCTGGTGACTGAGTATATTCTTAACTTAGTTCCATCTCTTAAGGTACAGAATACAAAATTTGGTTGAAGTCCAATGGATAGCATGGACGTTCCATGCAGTTAAATATTGCATCTAACAGCGCGCGTAAAGTCATGTTGGCATCAATGACATACATGTAATGGTGAGAAATAATCTGAAATAATATGATCTATTGTTGTGTCAATTTAGAATGAAATCCATTAGTTAGTAGAGAAGTTACATGCATTTTAAAATTGGACCTATCAGCAGGCTTAGAATCATGTTGGCAGCTCTGGCTTAGGCCTATATTAGTTACTCCAAATTAATCTAGAATGCCAGGTACTATACGTGCGCAAAGTTTAGAGCTATTGGCTTGCATACTTTCTGATATATTGATATTAGGGTAACACAAATAGAGAAAGTATTTATTAACAATTGGCAGCCCTGGTTGCTCCTAAATATACGCATAGTCATATCTGTTATGGTACACATAACACACACGAAATTTTGTTGAAATCCGAATGATAGTATAGAAGTTACGTGTATTTAACGTTGGACCTCTCAGCAGGCTTAGAATCATGTTGGTAGCACTGACGTATATAAGTTACTCCAAATTAATATAGAATGTCAGGTACTATGCGTGTGCATAGTTTAAAGCTGTCTGCTTGCATACTTTCTGATATATTGGTATTTGGATAAAAACAATAGGGAGTGCATATATTAACAGTTGGCAGCCCTGGTGGCTCTTAAGAATATGCTCATTCATATCTGTGTATGTACACATAGTACATACGAAATTTGGTTGAATTCCAATTGATAGTGTAGAAGTTATATGCATTTAAAAATTGGACCTATCAGCAAGCTTATAATCATTTTGGCAACACTGCCATGTATGGCCTCCTGGAAATTAAACTGCAATATTATTATCTATACGTGTGCCAATTTTGAAATAGCTCCCATTCATACCTTCCAAGATATCCAACATGGAGCTCAAATTTCAATTGCGATTTTTCAGCAGTTGGTAGCACTGACATTATTTTCAAATATGGCCGTGAGATATTTAGGTATAGATCTTTACTCCTACCAAATTTTGTTTCGATTGATCCAGCCGTTTAGGAGTTTATAGGGGAACACACACACAGCCAGCCAGACAGACAGAAGGACAGACAGACAGAAGGACAGACAGACAGACACACATTTGCCCGATCTCATAAGTCTACTTTTTCCTCATTTTTGCAAAATGTGAAAAGTAGGCTAAAAATTAGCGAAACAGAAAGGGTGGGGAGAAGAAAGAAAGGCCCAAGTATAAAGTCAAATTTAATTTATGAACATATTATCAAAATGAGAGTCTCAATTGATCAAACTATAGGCCTGTTTTTCTTTTATTTTTATTGGGGAAGGGGGCACCCGTAGCCCGCTCCCCCTGTGACGGTCAACCCAACCTACACCGCCTCCGACATGCCATTAGTCCTAGATAGCAGAATAAAACAGTCAGGGGATTGGAAGGATTTGCCCTTTGAGGCTTAGTGCCTGTCCCCACACACTGTATGTTACAAGGCATATGGTACGACGTAGGGGCAGGTAGGCCTAAGTCCTGTAGGAAGAAATGGAAAGTGCCTACAAGTGAAACCTGGCAGATTTGGAGATTGCACATGAAAGGATATGGTCCAGGATAGATATGGGTTGTGTTAGAGTTCGTGAGGTGTCGCGCATCATTTGAAAGTTTCATATCCAAAGCCAGAATGAATATATTGGGGGTCCATACTTCACTGGCACAAGCAAAGACCTGCAACTGGGATTCACACTCGGCCTGTAAGACTTAAAACTGAAAATTAATACTGTAGTATCTTAGAACTAAGAGGAGTCTTATTTCTAGTTCTTAAAAGCTAACAAATTAACATCCTAATTCTCAGGCACAGTTTCACCAGTTCCGCTTATCGAACAGTGCGCACTTCACCCGTCCATAAGTGGTGCCTAGAAGAGTATATATTTATTTCCCATTGGAAAATACACACTACTGGGTCTTTCATATACAGTAAGAACGGCAAGCGGCAGTTTTGTTATTCGCTGCTGCGATGGCCTTGGCCGAGCCTGTGGCGCGCCATGGCCCCCTGCTGTACTATTGAAAGCGCGCGCATAGTACATACGAGGGCTGTTTTTTTATTATTTTTTTCAAGTTCTGATGGACTGTATAAAAATAACAGATTGGCATACCAAACTGATTTTACTACTAAATGTTTGCTTGTTTTATTCGTATGTCTCAACATAATCGCCAAAACGATTGAAACATTTTTGTCGTATCGTTACACCAGCTTTCCAATGCCCTCGGCAAAATATTCTTCCGCCACTGAGGTGGGTACGTCTGGAGAGTCTCCTGAAGTTCTTCCTTTTGACGAGGCGTTGCCGCCCAACCATAACTCCAATTCTCGAAAAAGGTGAAAATCAGTGCTGGTTTGGACTAAACGGCATATGGTCCAAAACTTCACATTTGGATTCTTTGTAAAAGTCTATCGTAAGGTTGGCACAGCCCTCGTATGTACTATGCACGCGCTTTCAATGGCACAGCAGGGGGCCATGGCGCGCCACAGGCTTGGCCAAGGCCATCGCAGCAGCGAATAACAAACCTGCCGCTTGCCGTTCTTACTTTATATGAAAGACCCTGTATATGTGCTTTATGTTATAATGTCTGGGTAATTATAAAACAACAAATATAATAAAACCCAACCTTTGCGAGATTTGAACCCTGCCTTCATGAATAAGAGTAATGCATTGTGACCACTCGACCAACTATTTGAATGTGGTAAGTAACAGGTTCTGGAAATACCACAATGATCAGGAAAATCTTTAGCTTACGAGGGAACGGTACGAAGTCGGACCACGAATTTCGACTTTATTTTTACATAGTCGTGAAGGTCTTTTTACGCTGAAACAGGTAATGGAGGTCTAATTTTTCGCTGGTCCTTTTTAAGGAGCCACTTGGGAGCCCCAAGTTGGCGGTGCGCGCTCTGAATCCTACAGTGCATGCCGGCACACGTCAGCGCGCACAGCCAGCGGCTGACTTGCCTCGCCTTCCCTCTACCCTCGCTCGGTTCTCCACTATCACCCACCACATATACTACGGTTGCCTAAAGTGGTTATGTGTATGGGACTGCGAGTCCTTTTCTATACGGTCAAGTTCTCCACGACTGTTGGCTATTCCACATACGGGCGATCGCATTGGAGTCTTTGCGTTTTAATGACCGCTTGCAACATTATTGTAGCTATTATTAATGCCTACGGTGTTCAGGAAGCTACAGAGCTTTCTGATAAAGGGCAAATAATGTTCATATAAATAATGACAACGTTTGATAAAGAAGTATGCTGGAATTGATTGTACCAATTTGTCTTTTATAAGGTGCGCACAATGATTTTCTTGTGTTTTGTTATTCACATTTTGTGTTAGATTTTCACTATCATGCCATGCATGAACAATGCACCCATGCCAGACTGTGTTAGAATAATGACATTCCTTGAACAGTTTGAACGGCATGATGATGAAGATGATATGTGATGATTTGTAAACCATTGTTTTTGTTTCTATATTCCACAATGAATTCATCTTTGTAAATCAAATATCCAAACTAATATCAGTTTTAACCCACCATCCCGTGTACACAATTGTAGGCAGCCGTATGTGGTGGGTGATGGTGGAGAACCGAACGAGGGTAGAGGGAAGGCGAGGCTAGACAGCCACTGGCTGTACGCGCTGACGTGTGCAGAACAATATTATATTTTCATTTAATCGTACATAACTCTATGGCCTTTACATATAACAATCTAACATGGCGACCATCCGAAATATTTGGACTTTTCTCAATATCTACGAATCTTTTACAGCAATCAAACTGTTTTCTTTTTTTATGTTCATAGAAGCTATGAACGTACGTTCACCTATAGGACTTTTAATAACCTCGTGAGCACAAATCCAACACGGCGACGGAGCGAAATATAAATATTTAAATTGACGTTTCTCGTGATTTACCCATTCGAGTGCAGTGAAACTTGGTACGGTAAATGCGTATACACGTTTTAATCCTTTGGCATCTAATTTATTTCAATTGTTTCATAATCACAAGTTGGCAGCTGTGCGAAATCTCATCTTTATTTCTTGTGTCCTAATCATACGATTGAAGTTTGAATACTTCACCTACACAATAATCTTCATGTAATAATACATAACTCGAAGACATACATGTATAGAAATCCAACATGGCGACCATCCGAAATATTTAGACGGTTCTCAATATCTACGAATTTAGTACAGCAATCAAACTGAAAATTAGTATGTTGATAGAAGCAATTAACATGAGTAGGATATATGAAAATAGGCTGTATAGTTCTTCACAGAACTGCTTGTTATTATTATTATTATTATTTTCACTTAGAAGGACATTGCATGGCCTACTTTCTTTCCAAATTTTAACATTGTCCCTCACTTTGGTATTAAATGGGTAATTTTGACCGACAGAGCTCTTCCATAAGGTGTCATCAAAAAGTTACCTTTGAAGGTGCCACCACTGCACTGGTGTCGTCAATCGTCCCCTTGTCTCAAGAAGTTCAAGATTCAACTATCCACTGGAAAGGTGACGTTCACCCTGTTCCGTAATTACCGGGGCCAATTGCATATTGATTTTAAGGAACCTTGAGTCTCCATCACTGGGGAATGGTACTGCACAACGCAGGAGACATTATGGCGTGCAATTAAGGCGAAACGTCCGGGAAAACTGCGAAAAGAGGTGCTCGATGTCAGCATATTCCTTTTGTTGTTGTTGAAATGCTATCCTTGCCTGAGTCAACCTACTTTTTATATCCTCCTTGCTTCGTCCATCACTGGTTATTTTGCTTCATAAGTTGATGCATATGATGGTGAAGATATCAATAATAAAAATACCAGAATATCGTGCAATTTGCATACGTGCTGCGAACGTACGTCAACGAAATAGCATTCCCAATATCTTCCACACAGTTTGCAAACACAACTTAAATCTGGTCCATGGAAGCTCTTTCTGAGGCACAGCTCATGGTGAAATTAATGGACCGCAAAGCGTGTCATAGTGTGTCGCAGTTCAGAGCCTGTGTTCATCCACTCCCTGTTCATCATGGTGTCGTTCGTGTAGAAGCTGCCAAGATGCATGGTCTGTCCGATATTAACGTACGACTTACGTGCTTGGCACCCCACTACAATGGAAAACATGAACATGCTGACGAGTGTACAGCGCCGCGCAGAGAGGCTAATAGCTCGTTATTCCCCTTCCCCTTTGTCAAAATTTCCATCTATAGAGGCAACAGCCAAACGAACTGATTTGATTTTTCTCAAAAATCCCTCACAGGTTCCATTAATATTGACCCCTTATGCCGACTGTCATTGTCATATCGCTCAGTTCGGAGAGGACGATGTGTAGGCTAGCAATCGTTCCGCCCTTCGCTCGTAGCAATGCCTACCTGGCAGGTCTCTACGGTCGCTCTGCGTGGTTATGGAACACGCTGCTAGGGGATGCCAAGATCTTGCCTCTTCGGAAATTCAGGCCGTACATAAATAGGTACATTTTATAAATAAACTTCTGTATGAATGATTGATTGTCTCGCCGAATGAATGAATGAATGAATGAAAGAATGAACGTATGGAGTGATTGAGGTGATGAAAGTGCTTACGTAAGAGAGTGAGTGAGCTATGTTAATATTCTAAATAGAGTCGAGTCTCACTAATCCGAACTAATTGGGATAGCGAAAATTCGGATTTGGTGGATTTTCGTCAAATACGACAACATATTCACTATAATGCCCGTTGCTCACGGTAAAATGTTTCTTAAAATTTATTTTACAACTAATTTTATAAAAATTTGACGAAAGCAAGTTGTGTTGTTCACGGTAAAATTATTTTATAAAATCCGTGGATGTATCAGGATCGCCATCTACCAATAAACTTCTGAACCAAGAATCAGCTGTTCAACACACATTGGTTTGAGAGTATGGCTCCAACAAACAAAGCAAGCATTGCTGCTTTAGCTACAATTATATGTCGTACAGTGGTAAAAAGGAAGAAAAGAAATGCTAGGAAGTCCTGGACTCGGGAATGGATAAAAAGAAGAGAAGAGTAGAGGAATACTCTCCTTGGTCGAAAATGAGTTGAGGTTAGAAATCAGAATTCATATAAGAATTTTCTAAGAATGGAGGAAAGCAGTTTTAAAAAACTCCTAGATCTCGTTGGTCCCAAAATTATTCGACAGGACACTTACCATGAGGCAAGGCATTTCTCCTGAAATGAGACTGCAAGTGAGTTCGAAACCCGTTTATCTTCGCCTTCACATCAGCCTGGCTTGTGTTCGGTCGAATTTGTGAAACATATTCGGCGATTGAGATTTCTGCCTCCCTTCTTGCATTTCTATTGTGGTATATGGGCGTTTTAACCTCATACAAACACTGATATTTCTGGTACTCGTCCATTAAAACACTAACAGCTTGGGAGCCCGTATCACACGACACTAGTTAGTATGAAAGCTTCTACCAGATACAACTCATGAAATTGAAAAGGTGCCATTTTTCCTGGCAGTTTTCATGGAAGTTTGAGTACAACATCCAATCGGATTGCTTTTCTCGTTCAGGTAGATATCCTAGGGGCAACATAAACAAGTAGATTTGTTATGTGGGTAGGCCTACGAATAAATACATCAGAATTAAACTATATTTTCTTTAAACGGCGTCTGTGTGATAAGCGCTAGCTATATCCAGTAAATACAGAACGTGTCATATTATTATTATTATTATTATTATTATGGGATAAATATTTAACTATTTAAATTCTAATAGTTATCACGAATGGTATCCGTCCATGGTTACAGTATTTAGGGAAAATAAGAATTTTAAATGGGAGAAAATACAAAACATAGTTGCAATATTGCTGTACGACGTAAGGAGGAAATTATTAAATAATAAAAAGGAAGTAAAAATCTCCGCCCTTGGATAGGCTTGGACCCGGGATCTTCAATTCAGCAAGCGAGCGCGATACCAGGAGCGCACTTTTCCAACTGACTATAACGCAATTTGTTGCGCTTCTTATCAGTGCGTATGGTTAAATATCCAATTATTACAAATATATCTTAAATATTGATTGGAATGAATTCATTCAGTACCACGCATATTTTCAAAGCAAGTTTCATGACCGCTTTGCGTTAATAATGCGAATCGACTGTAAATTTTACCCCCAAACGACAACCGTCCTCCATGTTTTATTTTCGAAGAGTTCGTTTACAAGCGAGCTTCACAATCTTCTCACCACGTGGCGCCAGCATCATCTTCATGTCTGCTTCCCTGATTGGTTCGTTTCGTAAAATAAATTTTACGGAATAGAACATGTCCTATTTTATGGAAAGTTTTATCAAAGGTTTTATAAAACTTGAATTTGACCGTGAGCAACATAAATTTTATAAAATTAAATTATTGTACAATAAATTTGAAGGAAAATTTTACCGTGAGCAACGGGCATAAGGCTCGAAAACCAATTACACTGTACAAACTGTTCTCGTCTACCTACCGCAAGCAGCCTGGTGAAATTCGGAATTTGTATTGTCGTTAACGTAAACAAAATTGCATTCAAACTTTGTTAGGCACATTGTTGGTAGGTGTAGGCCTACCGTTTTTTAGTTTTTGTGTCTAAGATAATCGACAGATTCACTATTTACTCCAGTAGCATTTATTTCATGTTTTTTTGTGCTCAGAAATTTACATTTTTACTTGGAAAAACTAGTTGGTAGCACGCTGAGATTCTATGCCCAAGATCGCGGGTTCAAATCCGGCCAAAGTCGTCGGATTTTTTAAGATCGTTAAAAATCCCTCAGTATGCCTTCCATTGGAGGGGAAGTAAAGCCGGTGGTCCCATGTCATAGATTTATGGCATGTTAAAGAACCTTCCACTAATTACACCTGTGTGAAGCTAAATTAACTTTTAGGTTAAACAACGCTCTTAAGGTTCCTACGCTCGTCGCCAGGAACCGACTGCGGTGGCGTCTAGTAGCAACGTTCTGAATTAGTAGTTGTTGACGGTGGCGTTTGGCGGCAAAAGTAGGAACTACTTGAAATTCAATGTATGCAGTCCTTATTGAATTAAAAACAGATAACACACACCGGTTATCAGACAAATTCTACACACACCCAAAGTACACGGGGCTACATGACCGAGTTGTCGCAGCCCCTAAACTAAGGAAACAACCAACCAAACTAGTTTAATCTTAATCTTAATTTTTCCTGTTTTAAATTCAAAACAAATTTGGTATATGTTATTTCCTAGCCCTGTTCGAATTAGGCGGATTTTCGGATTGGCGGGACTGTACTCTATGTATTAATACAAATATCTTTGTAAAACATGTAAATATTGCAAAAACAAATCTGTATATGAAAATTGTGCCAGTGATTTATTGTAAATAAATAATAATAATAATAATAATCCTCGCTTATTTTCATGCAAGACCTGAAGCAGAGCTTGATACTGAGGTTTAGATGGCAGTAGCATTTTCCCATGCAGTTCTTCTGCAGTGAGTAACAGGAAGGAAGCTTGTAGTTTAACGTGACCGTTAATCTCGCGATCATAAGCCACGGGACCTCCGTTTTACGTGGAATCCGAACCACAGGACATGGCATTTCACATCGAAAATCTCACATGCATTGTCCGGGAATCGAACCCGGTCCGCCTTGGTGAGAAGCATACAGCTTGACCGCTGCGCCACCACGCCCCTATTCTGCAGTGAGTAATCACAACCTTAAGCCTCTAGGAAAAATTGGAGAATTCATATTTGGTTTCTTGTTCTTGAGTATGTATTCACACTTTGCCTTGTATTGCTGTAGCCTAGATTATCATATACACTTCGGTACGTATTTTGAACAATCAGCATGACTCAGCACCTTGTTACAAGGTTTTATAAAAAAAGAAAAAAAAGCGGCGACTAAGTTCCTTTGTAAAAAAGTAGTAGGTTCGGAGTAACCTGGCAACTTTTCGAACCTGTACCCGATTGAAGATATTTTGGACCTAACAAAACAAAATGTATCTATTTGGCCTTGGTGTGACAATTTCGTGGAATTGTTCGGCTGTTTTTTGTTTGAGTCTTCAGTGTTTTGACTGGTTTGATGCAGCTCTCCATGCTTCCCTGTCCTGAGCTAATCGTTTCATCTCTACATAGCTACCACACCCTACATCCGTGGCAATCTGTTTAACATATTCTAACCTTGGTCTACCCCTACAGTTCTTGTCCTCGACCCTAACTAAGCTTCCTATTCCTGGGTGTCTTAGTATGTGTCCTACCAACCTATCTCTTCTCTTCGTTAGCAGTCGCCAGAAACATCTCTCCTCTCCCACTAGTCTTAATACCTCTTCGTTTGTAACCCTATCTACCCATCTGATCATCATTCTCCTGTAACACCACATTTCAAACGCTTCAATTCTCCTCTTTTTTGCTGCAACAATAGTCCAAGTTTCACTTCTATAGAGTGCCACCTTCCAGACAAAGGCCTTCAAAAATGACTTCCTAACACCTAAATCTATACCCTATGTCAACAGATTCCTTTTCTGTAGAAATGCTTTCCTTGCTCGAGTTACCTACTTTTTATATCCTCTTTGCTTCCTCCATCATTGGTTATTTTGCTTCCTAAGTAACAGAAGTCTCCTACTTCCTTTAGTTTTAACCTGCCAATTTGATGTCCATAGAGGATTCTGATTTATTTCGACTGCATTCCAATATTTTTGTTTTACATTGATTAATATTCATCATGAATTCTTTCCTCAAGACGGAGTCAATCCATTCAAAAACTCACTCAAATCCTCAGGCGTGTCGGCCAAGAAGACGATGTCATCAGCAAATCTCAGAGTTGAAATTATTTCTCCTTGAATCTTCACTCCCACCTTAAATTTGTCTGTCTTGGGCGTGGTGGCTCAGCGGTCTAGCTGTATGCCTCTCACCAAGGCGGTCCGGGTTCGATTCCCGGTCAATGCATGTGAGATTTTCTAAGTGAAATGCCATGTCCTGTGGTTCGGATTCCACGTAAAAAGGAGGTCCCGTGGCTCATAATCACAAGATTCACGGTCACGTAAAACTACAATCTTCCTTCCTTCCTTTCTAAATTTGTCTACAATTTCCTTCATTGCTTGTTCAATGTAAAGATTTAAAAGTATGGGTGATACGTTGCAGCCTTGCCTTACTCCTTTCTGAATACCAGCTTCTCTCTCATGTCCTTCAGCTCGAATGACTGATGTCTGGTTTCTGTATAGATTGTAGATCACCCTCCTATTCCTGTATTTTATTCCAATCGTTTTCAAATTATATAAATAATATCCTGGCCATCACTTCAAATATTTTGCAAAGTCATCAATTTGATTAAAAATCGGTCAATAAGTTGCTTTCCAGCACAGAATACTACGTTGGCCTACAGTATTTTGCGTGTTCCTCGAGTGAAAGCCATGCCCTGATGAGGTGTCTATGAATGGCAGTAGCGTCCCTTCCCGACGGCGCACAGTGTGTCGAATCCCAATTCTAGGTGGAAAAAATTAATAACTTCGTTAATAGTGCTGGGATTCTATTAAAAGTTGGCAATATACCGTTTTGGAAGTCGCTGAATTCATTTCTGGCATCGTCTAAAGTGTACGATCTTCCGGGGGGGGGGGGGGGGTAGTGTAAATATATAGGGGTGAGGTGTAAAAAAATGACCAAAAGCAACACAAGAATCATCAATTTTTGGCAGTTAAAATCACGATTTGGGTGTGTATATGAAAGTTTATGACAGTGGTAAACATACTATTTAAAACTGGATAAAATATGAACAATGAGACTTTCAGTCAAGTATTCTTGTTACACCTTATTTGAGGGAATAGACGAAGTCACTGTATGTAAAATCATCCAGATTAAAAACGTATATTAAATTGTTAATAAACATAGAGTGACGAAATATGCATAAAAATAACATTTATTTTTTAAAAGTTCATCAAAATCATACAAACAATTTCTTTATAACAAAATGTAATTTTACAGTCCTGTTAATGACGTAGTTTTAGTAAACACACTTCACACATGAAAACAATATTATTTCTCTAAAAAAGCATGGCAATAAAGACAACATGTATTGAATATTAAGCCAATTTCTCCTATTGCAAAAAAAAAAAGTCCATTCGTCAAGTAATGTTCTCATTAATCTCACTCCCCTTATTAATAACAAAATGTATAATGTTCCTTCGTCACCTGATTCTTCTCTAGAGTCCAGAGCATCGTAGTCATTGCTATACTGGTCTTCATCATTTGACGTCAAAGTTCCTTGGGGGTCATTAAGTAGCTCAATAGCTTCCATAGGTAGATTTACCTATGTACGTGGCATTGTTCTTCCTGCACTCTCCAATTTTTGTTAATATTTTGTTAATATTCTTAGCTCCTGCACTTGAGTGTCAGTAGGTGTTGTAGGATCAAATTCATTCATAACATACTGAAATATGACGTCTGTACGCCCCTATTTACGACACAACCGCCACGCGTTGAAAAATTCTTCTCACGGTAATGCCTATGTAGTCACTGAAAATTAGAAAATAAACCATCATGCACATTCGTGCGCAACCAAACCACTACAGATTCAGAATTTACATTAAATTTCCTATCGAATGACGTTTACAGTAAAGTGGCACTATGAGGCACTCATAAAGTAAATATTTTTTTAAGTGCAGAAAGCTAGTATTACGCATAAAAGTGGAACACATACCTCTTTTCACTATTCCATGAGCCGCAGAAGACAACACCTCGTTGAACTCACTAGAATCACAACGTTCGGTTCACTCCGACACCCCCTATCAAATGACTGATAACTGGCAGGAAGACGTTTCAGCACCTCTAACCTCCCTCCTACGCACCAGTGTGCGGAAAGGAAGACCGAAGGTCACCATCTGGTTTGTTCACTATCGAATGAGCCAGTTTTCGCTTTCATTTGCGACAGTGAATTTTTTCCACCTAGATATGGGATTCGACACACTGTGCGGCGCGACCTAACGGTGTATGTTCAGTCACCTGTAACAGTGGATGCAAGCCACAAGGGTTATAACACGCACGGCCGCAAAATGAGAGGCCACAGGCCAGCCTGCAGGTAAAAACCAGAACATTGAAAGCGTGGTTACTTCAACACGCAACCAAACAGCGCTGCGCCACAAATCTTAACCTTCAATGATTAATTAGATCTGAGTTTCAGGATTTAGTCTTGGAGTATAGGCCTACCTGTACTAGCGGGCCCGTACGAGAACTCTCACATTATTTTTAGAATTAGAATTTATTGAGAATAATCAATATTACATCCAGCAATATAAGAAAATACATGTATATGCATACATAGCTTTCTAAGTATTAGGACATACTCGTTCATTGTTCAAGCAATCGCGTGTGCTATATAGACATTGTCCTTGTCACTACAGCACTGTATAAGTCATTGTTGTCTTGATCACTGGAGTCCCGTTATATTAAATATGTACAATCTTCATCATATCGTAACTTTAGTCTATTTCTGATTATTATCTAAGTATACGTATTAGTCTAAAATTGTGCATTCTTTGATCTATGTGATGAATATCAAATTCAGCCGAGTAAGGGAAGAATACATGTAAGCTATACCAAGTAGCCTAAGGCAAGGCCTTGTGGGTGGCATAATAGGTCTACTTACCTAATTATGACGTTAAGTACTCATGTTAAAAATATATTACATACACTGTATATATTAAAATAAGCGTTGTGAAATAGCTAAGTAGCAATGGTAATGCTAATTTATAGATTAAGCTACTTTAATATATCTTTAATGACATTTTCATTCTCTCGAATAAATATCTTTGCGTTACGTATAAACTTTGTAGATTTATGTAACTGCTCTTTTATGGCTTTAGGAAGGATATTGTAAAATTTAGGAATAAAGTACCGGTATTGAAAATTACGCTTTGCAATAGTTAGATTTGGTTTGAAGAGGAGAGCCAAATATTCTGTTCTACCTCTTGTTTGGTAGGTGTGGCTCATATTTATAAATGCATTTTTATTTTTATAGATATATTTATAGACTTCCGTCACGTAAAGTTGTCCTATTTTCATGACGTTTGCTTCCGCATAAAATTCATTAGTACGTCCTTTCCTTTTTATACATATAAACCATCTGCCTGGCTTTACTGTTATGCGGGCTTCTATAAATATATGTATTTGTTTAAACGCACTTTTTAAACAAATTGTCGATATTTATGAACTCAGAGAGCAATTCGTCATTGCTGCTGGTTGCACGTGCCCCATGTGTACAGACTACCCGCCCGTCTCTAGTGCTATGTTGCTGTACGCGACACAGTTCTGCCAGGGGCTATCCGTTGACCTTTCAAGAAATGCAAGATTTTTCCTGTACTATTGAGACGATTTGGAAGATTTTGGTACTGTCCCCGATATCCGGATAGTAGGCTGTCAGATATCCGCCCCCTCAATCGGATTGCCAATAATCAAACGCACCGGCACAGCTACATCAATGAAAATGGCACTGACAGATACTATCGAGATTAGAGCACAATAGTTAACAAGAAATTATTGTGGAACACACCAAAATATACGGGGGTTCATACTTACCTTTACTTACCTCTTAAATTTATCTCGGGGACTGGGTTGTCAACTGGATCACTTAAAGTATGCCCTCACAATAACCTCCACCATGATATTTAAAATGAACCAGAACGAAGACGAGAAACTTTAAACTGCACAATAATTTATTTCACATAAAGAATGAATTTAACAAAAATAAACAACAAAATCCACGTGGCAATCAGAAGCCATCGTCCACATAATCATGTCCTCCTGTAGGACTTGTATACTCTACATACAATGTTTCAGCTTTCTCAAGCTCAAAAATAACGTAAAATTTATAATGCACTTGGAATGGAAACGGGATTTGGGACGAGACATATATCAATTGTTTTGCGTGTTTATACACATCACATTTTATTTATAGCCACAAGGCTATTATGGAGACGTCCTTGGCCTCTATCATACAGTCGTCTGGCCAGCTGCAATACACCTGCATCGTCAAGTGAACCTTGGCATATGCGAGTTACATCAGAGCCTGGCTCCCTTTCAAAACACGTTAAATGTCCACATCTCAACTGAAATATTATCACGCAAATCTTTTAAATGCTCCATTCAAACACCAGTGGAATACTCTAACAATCCCAAATCTTGATTAATTGTTCAAACCACTTGTTTAATTAGCGTTGTTTAGCGTATAATAACAAAACTCTTAATGTTAATAACAAAAGTTCATTAATTATTTATAACAATAATAAATTGTTTATAACAATGTCCAACGACAATTGAAAATTACATACACGCCTCTACTAATCCCTTTCATTTCAAATTATTATCAAAGATATTTACAAAATTATTTACAATATTAATATTGTTTATATTATTTATACAAGAAATACATTAAACCACACGTTTATCCGGTTGATAATTACTCAAATCGTGGTGATATAATAGACCAATGAAGGTTAGTTATATTTAAATGTCAAATTCAGGTTTAATAAGGTTTAATAATTATTATTAATATTTGTGACGGTAACCTTCATTCAAAATCTTCATCTCAAATTATTTAACACTCTTGTTAATTTTAACAGTATCTTCACATGAATAACTTTCAAAGAACCAGGACAATACATTCAGCGGAAAAATACTTAGCTCAAAACGCACAAAATTGCACAATAATTGGCCCAGAATTCATCATATATCTTCAAATATATGGCATCAAAATCTTCCACACTACATACAAAAATCCTCCACTTATAAATTCAACAACTTCATTAACATTACTGTGGGAACCTCCTTCACTATTCAAGGGCATTATTCATCAGCGACTTTTACACGTCCACTGAACTAACGATTATACATCCATTGTTCCTCTTTAAAAATTCTTATATTCATCAATTGTATTAATGACTGTTATTATTTAACCTTCGTGGGTTTCATTCATGAATCGATATGAAGTAAAAATTTGCCAATCACAAATAAATTTAATAGTAAATACGATTAGACACTCCTCCCTGGTTTATCAAAATTGAGATTAATATCTTCAAAGTAACGCAGTATAAAAATACTATCTTCAATCAAAGTTCATCTAAACTGCATAAATAGTCGAATAGAATACAATTAGACCGTGGAATGCAAACATTATTGTTCCAATCTAGAATTGAGAAAAACTCCTATCAAATGTTCATTACTATAGTGTATTCAATAAATCGTAATCAAAGTTCATATTTCATAAAATTGTCTATAATGCAATGATAAATGTCTATGTTGCAATCATGTTCATAAGACGACTAGTATTTCAAAGATCGTCGATAACGTAATAGATTTTAACGCTCTAAAATCATTTATTCATTCTTCTTTCTTGAGGATGACAGAAAATTGGTCAAAGTAATTTACTGAATAGAATTACTTTAATAAAATGACACGCTGTCTGAATTCAAATCTTCCATAGCAAATCGTTAACTTTACAGTCAAATCGTGACTACAAAAATATTCAAATTACTGAAAGAATCTAAATTATCAGTCTCAACTGATCCAAAATTATTTAAGTATGCCAATGACATAACAATGTCTCAACAAATCGAAGAAAAAGGCATAAATCATCGAAGTGTACTGAGTACAGAAATATCCAGCAAGAAAATGGGGCACAATATAGGACAGAAAATATGGGAAAAATGGTTGCTCAGATATCGCTACAAGACTCAAATAATACAAGAAACGTTCACGACTACCTTATCTGTTGATTGAAGTTCTAGAGGAAAGTTTTCAAAGAAAACTGCTGTTGGTTCCATTTCACCAGCGTGAAGATGTGCTCCGACCTCGAACCTGGAATCAGCGCCCTCGGAGAATCGAACTGCTTCCTCCTCCGGAAATTGCACTGCTCCATGTATACGAAAGACATCCTTCTGGCAAAACTCTTCTTTGTGAGCCGGGTCCACCCTGGCCTCTCTTGAAAGTTCCCTGAAGTTCTGGTCGCAATTCGCCATGAAGTTTATTGCAGTTATTTCCGCAGAAATATTCATAATCGTGGAGTATGAAAATATTTCCACTGTCATTTGATATAAGTCAGCGATGGATTCACGATGCATGAGTGTAGTTGGATGTTCACTACATGCTCGCTTTTGTAGAAAGACGATTAACGAAGTTCCATGCTGTTACTTCACTCCATCGATATATGTCCCAATTGCATTAAAGCCTTAGCCTTCCATCTTCACTTCTGTTATAATCATTAAAAGCACTACCAGATTATAATGTTCCATAGTAGACTGTATCGTTGTATGACCAAACGTATTCTTCAATATCACGGTTGCAATCCACGTGTCAGCCGTAGTGTATAATGTGGTCTTTTAAAAGTGCTTCTCATGTGGCGAGAAAATCACTTTTGTCTTCAGCCTTAAAATGCCAATATCTTTCAAAGTATAACTGTGAAATTGTTCAAATCTTCTACACACCTCAATGTTGTATTGCCCAATAGATTTATAATAAAGGCAGAAGCCAACTCTTGATACCTTATCTGGTGGAAACGTAAATGTGAGCGTTTCAACTTCACCTAGTTTCGAACACCGTAAAATGGAACTGCTCCGTGTTCGTTCGATGCGCCGGGCTTTAACCACACGCTAAAGACGACTTGCTTCACTTATTCACTCGAAAATGACTATATGACCTCTGAAATATATATGCGGTATCAGAATATCAGATATGACGATACGAGGTATGAGATATGAGCGGTATGAGAGCTCCTCTCTTCTGTGCACGACCTTTTATCAACTTCTTAAGGGGCGTATCCATCCCTTCCATAGCATGTTGCTCCGTCATTGCTAGAAGTTTTAACTTTGGCTATACTTGACGGATTTTCAAAAACTCAAAATTAATTTCTTCAAAATTCCAAATCAATGCCATAACTGAAAATAGTTTTCCACAATTCTGCATGCCAAAAGTAATCAAATATGGTAGTTTCAGCAATCTCCGTCTTCCTTCCAAACTATCGTTCATTGGTTCGAGCCTTTCCTCCAATAGCGTAACTTCTTCCTTAGCACAATTCCTTGTTTCCTGCGACTGCGTCGTAAATCTCAGATCTTTCTCGAACAAAATCATGACGTCACCAAGAATCTCAGCTCAACCAGCCTACTTGCATGAAGTCTACGTCATCCGTGCCTACGTCATGAATAAACACGTCACAGCTATGACATCCATAACTTTATTCACATATGCCAATACAGCCATCGTGGTCTCAATATAATTCAATTTCCGGGGGCAGTACGAACCACGCAATCTAACTCCCTCTGATTTAGGAGCTTAAGTTTTGTGAAACATACACCTTAGCGTATTATATAAATAATAATAATAATGTTATTGGTTTTACGTACCTTTTAACTACCCTGGCTTTTAGAGACGCCGGGGTGCCGGAATTTTGCCCCGAAGGGGATCTTTAACGTGCCAGTAAATGTACTGACACGGCTCCCTCGCATTTGCGCACCCTCAAATGCGAGCTGACTGCACCAGGTTTCGAACCTGCAACCTTGGGCTCAGCAAGCGAGAACGTTACCCCTGAGCCACGCAGCCAGACGCGTATTATATAGAGAGATAGCTTAGTATCTTGAAGATACGGGGATGCATATTTCTGTGGCGTATTGAACGAACCTTATTATTCCAGGTATTTTACAATGTTGATAATAATTGGTAATCACAAAGCGAACAGGCCAGGATAATGTTTGAAAATAGGTGGATCACTCGTAGTTCTTGACGAAACTACTTGTTAAATTTATTATACCATTCTTTTATTTTAAAGGAGATGGCAAATGACTGCCGGCTCCGTGGTGTTGGGGTAGCGAGTCTGTCTCTCACCCGGAGGCCCCGGGTTCGATTCCCGGCTCCGTCAGGGATTTTGGAAACTGACATGAGGGCTGGAACGGAGTGTACTCAGCCTCGTGAGGACAATTGAGTAGCTGTCTGACAGTGAGGCAGCGCCCGGTCACGAAAACCAAGATTAACGACCGAGAGGACCCCACCACGCGTCACCCCAATATATGCAGGCCAAATGGCTGGGCAGCGGTCGCTTAGTCGGCCTAGGCCCTTCATGGACTGCAGTGCCAGGGGTAAAAGTAAAATAGATGGCAAATCACTACAGCGTATCTTTGTTGATGAATGATTTCTCGATTTAAATAAATGCTGTTATTTGTAGTTATTGTTGTGTCATTTCAGGAGTTGGACATCGTAGAAATTTATCCCCGTGTACTTGGGTGAGTGTGGAATTATTTTTTGATAACCTTTGTTATTGTGATGGCTGTACTAAAGTGTGTATTTGTAATTCGGGTGAGGATTGGGAAGGAAGCGACCGTGGCCTTAAGTTAGGAAACATCCCAGAATTCGTCTGAAATGGAAGTCCCAAACCACGGAAAGCAACTTCCGGGATGGCTGAGGTAGGAATCGAACCCACCTCTTCTCAGTTTTGGCTCACGAGGCTGAGTGTACCCTGTACTAGAATTTAATTTCATCTCTGAGCCAGGAATTGAACCCGGATCTCCGGGGCTACAGCCTACGCCGCGAGGTGGTCTTAAAGAAATGCATTTGAAATGCAAATCATGATTAATTACAAAGTTATTTCCATTGTCGCTCAGCTATCCGGTACTACGTCCCTTTTATAGTCCGGGACAGCTTAAATAAGTTACTAATATAAAAAGGGTAGCCAACTTTAACATCCATCCCATATGCCTACTCGCATGTTGGTTTGTGGTTGAATTTCTTGAAGTTAAGTTGTCTTTTGTGTGAGCACAGTTTCGCCAACCCTGCTGAAAATCTCGCCACCTACAAATACCACAATACCATTAAGATTTTTTACCGTACAGTTGAAACAGTTTTGAAACACGTAGACGCGGGAAATATCGCAGCGAGTGTGACCAACATTCTCGTATAAAGCATATATCAAATGTGTTTGTAATATTACGCCTAGTGCACTTTTACGAGGTAAGAGCTACAAAAATGCGTCAATTAGAATAGTTATTATGATTATTTTAGACTCGTAGATTATATAATATGTAGGCCTATGTGTACATTTGCACTAGTCGGAACTTTGATAACGTTCATAATGTTTATTTTTGCATAAATTGTTATTTTAGATTTCGTCAAAATGCCTAAAAGAGGCCAGAAACAGCTACAAACTCCACTGAAGAGGACTAGTAGGCCTAATTACACTTTGCAGCGTGGGTGATAGTACATAATTATGTACAACTGCTTTAAGAAAGAATATGAGGAAAAAGCAATTAAGTGTTGTGATACGAAAAGAATTGTAAGTATATTGATAATTTCTGAGAATGCTTTTCGTAATCAATCCTAACATAACCTCAGCATAGCCTTATGAAATGTACACTTACGGTAGCAACATTATTTTAGCTAAGTAGCCTCCCACTATTGTCATTTAGCATAGGAATTGATTGGTGTATCTTATTGTAGACTTCGAAGTGTTCTATAAGTCATTGTAACTTATTTCCATTCTGGGAGCTTTTATTCACTGAAGGACATGGCCTGAAACCATGCCTCTTCAATGTAATGTAATAAACCCATCATTCATTTTAGGTGCCATACGTGTGCAAAATATAGAGCTGTTGGCTTGCATATTTTCTGTTATATTGATATTAGGGTAAAAAAATATAGAGAGCATTTCTTAACAGTTGGCAGCTCTGATTGATCTTAAGAATACTTATAGTCATATCTGTTATGTTACACATAGCACATACGAAATTTGGTTGAAATCCAACGGATACTATAGGAATTACATGTATTTAAAAATTGGTCCTATCAGCAGGTTTAGAATCATGTTGGTAGAACTGACTATATAAGTTACTCCAAATTAATCTAAAATGTCAGGTACTATACGTGTGCATAGTTTAAAGCTGTCGGCGTGCATACTTTCTGAGATATTGGTATCTGGATAAAGAAATAGAGAGAGAGATTATTAAGAGTTGGCAGCCCTGGTGGCTCTTAAGAATACGCTCAGTCATATCTGTTTATGTACACATATTACATACAAAATTTGGTTGAAATCCAATTGATAGTGCAGAAGTTATATGCATTTAAAAATTGGACCTATCAGAAAGCTTAAAATTTGTTGGCAACACTGTCATGTATGGCCTCCTGGAAATTAAACTGAAATAGTATTATCTACATGTGTGCCAATTTTGGAATAGCTCACTTGCATACCTTCCAAGATATCCAACATGGAGCTCAAATTTCTAGTGCGTTTTTCCAGCAGTTGGTGTCACTGACATCATTTTCAAATATGGGATTGAGATATTTCGTTAGACATCGTTACTCATACTAAATTTGGTTTCGATTGCTGCAGCCGTTTAGGAGTTGATAGGGGGGGGGGGACACACACACACAGCCAGCCAGCCAGACAGACAGGCAGACACACATTTTCCCGGATCGATCTCATAAGTCCTACTTCTTCCTCATTTTTGCAAAATGTGAAAAGTAGGCTAAAAGTATGATATGTCATAAACATTCGGGTCCTAGTAATGATATTCAACAACTTCGGATTGTACTGTATTCTAAAAATTATCCGCAAATTTACTCCTAACATTATCCTCAGTTTATCCGCTATCTACACTGCCATGCAAACTGTATCCGCATGGAGAAAAATTTTGCGGATATCCGCAGGTTTATGGAGAAAACTCATTGTAGCAAACCTGTCGAAACTCATTATGATGATGATAACTGCTCATCTTCTAAACGCCTCAGGTGCTCACAACTAGTGGGATGTGGATTGGCGACCACCGGACCCCATCTGAGTCCGGCATTGCTTCCACATACTTTAGCCGGTCTCCTCTCTGACATATTTCCTGTCGAACTCCCTTGGTCAACTCTTGTTCTCTTCCAACCCCGACGGTATTAGAATATCCGAGGCCTAGGGTATCTTTCACTTTCCCGCCTTAATTGGCCCTTGTCTCATCTTCCCTAATCTCTCATTCTTCGAGGGGTCAGACCTCTTCTTTTCTGTTCTTGATGTCTCTTGCCTTTTGCTCAAGGCCCTAAAGGATGCAGGGTGTTTGTAGCCCCACCACTTATGGTGCACCCTGGATATTGCTACACCCTCAAGGGTTCACGGTTGGGAGTTGGTGACCCCGAGGGATTCCTGAGCTGGGTCCGTGTTTTTCCCCTTTTTCCGTTGTCTCAGGGGCAGACTCTCTCCTCTTTCCCTTTTCTATCTGCTTTCATGGCTATCCTTCCTTCCAAGTCCCTCAATCCTCGAAAGTTGAGGGCATTTCTTTTTCTCCTGTGGTTTATTTACCTTATTCTTCTTTTGTTTTCCATTTCTTCTTCTAGTATGTAAGTCCGTTGCTAGTTTTAGTTGTAAGTGTGTAGTTAGATTTAGATACAGTTTACATTACATTATCATTTTCACTATCACTCAAACCATTAGGGAACGATAACCTAGATGTTATGCCCTTTAAAACAGCAATTATCATCATAATAATCTTCTAAAATTTCATATTTTCTTCGCGTATAGTTAATATAATTATACAGGGTGTATCTTAATTATACCGACAAAAAATCAGGGACGTTCTGCGTGTTATGTAAAAGACGATGCCGTAATCGGATCGGTGGAGAAAATTTTTCCCTCCAAGAAAATGAGGTTACTTTGTTACTTCCGGGAGCGCGATTCAAATCTGCGAACTCGCCGTATTTGCTGAGCCAGGCAGCAAGCCGCTGGCCAATGCTGTGCTTCAGGCAAGGGAAGGGAGTGTGATAGAAGGAGACAGAGATATGCTGGCGGGCATGCGGCATGCCGAGGCGATCGAGGAAACTTGCACATGCCCGCCAGCATATCTCTGTCACCTATCACACTCCCTTCCCTTGCTTGAAGCACAGCGGTGGCCAGCGGCTTGCTCTTTAGCTCAGCAAATACGGCGAGTTCGTAGATTTGAATCGCGCGCCCAGAAGTAACAAACTAACCTCATTTTCTCGGAGGGAAAAATTTTCTCCGCCAATCCGATTGTGGCATCGTCTTTTACATAACACGCAGAGCGTCCCTGATTTTTCTGTCGGTATAATTAAGATACACCCTGTATACATATATGTGAGTACATTATTTAAACTCTTACAGCAAAACCTGCCTAAACCAGCCCTATATATATAGCCTACCGGAAACCTGGACAAACGAAAAAAAAACAAGAAGTTCCGTGACGAACTAAAGAGCCTACTTTTCTTAAAATTTAAGATTCATGCCAATGATTAATCTATATGGATCAATCTAGAATAATGACGAAATTAGGTTGGTAATATCGAAATTTCTAATTAGTTCGAAATACTGTATACCTGGCATAATGTAGCCACTTAGAGAACTACAGTTGGCAGCCCTGGTGACTGAATATATTCTTAGTTCCATCTCTTAAGGTACAGAATACAAAATTTGGTTGAAGTCCAATGGATAGCATGGACGTTACATGCAGTTAAACATTGGATCTAACAGTGCGCGTAAAATCATGTTGGCAACAATGACATACATGTATTTGTCAGAAATAATCTGAAATAATATGATCTATTGTTGTCTCAATTTTGAATGAAATCCATTAGTTAGTATAGAAGTTACAATCATTTTAAAATTGGACCTATCAGCAGGCTTAGAATCATGTTGGCAGCACTGGCGTAGGCCTATATTAGTTACTCCAAATTAATCTAGAATGCCAGGTACTATACATGTGCAAAGTTTAGAGCTATTGGCTTGCATACTTTCTGATATATTGATATTAGGGTAACAAAAATAGAGACAGTATTTATCAAAAGTTGGCAGCCCTGGTTACTCTTAAGAATCGGCATAGTCATATCTGTTATAGTACCCATAGCACACACGAAATTTGGTTGAAATCCAAATGATAGTGTAGAAGTTCTATGCATTTAAAATTTGGACCTACCAGCAGGCTTAGAATCATTTTGGCAACACTGCCATGAATGGCCTCCTGGAAATTAAACTGCAATATTATTATCTATACGTGTGCCAATTTTGAGAAAGTTCCCATTCATACCTTCCAAGATATCCAACATGGAGCTCAAATTTCAATTGCGATTTTTCAGCAGTTGGTAGCACTGACATCATTTTCAAATATGGCCGTGAGATATTCAGGTATAGATATTTACTCCTACCAAGTTTTGTTTCGATTGCTGCAGCCGTTTAGGAGTTGATAGGGGGGGGGGGGGACACACCCACAGCCAGACAGACCGACAGACAGAAGGACAGACAGACAGCAGACAGACAGACAGACAGACAGACAGAGAGAGAGACACACATTTGCCCGATCTCATAAGTCTACTTTTTCCTCATTTTTGCAAAATGTGAAAAGTAGGCTAAAAATCGAAACGGAGGTATTTCCTATGTAAAATAACGCGGACACGAAGAGACATTTCGGAACTGTAGGCGTAGATAACCTGACTGAGACGGTCCATAATACAAAGCTATGTACTAAATTTTGAGCGTGATTGTACTTGCACCAAAGTTCTAGGAAACATTATGTCTAAATTTTCCTCAAGGATACAGCAGGCATGCTACATTTCACATCATTTTTAGCCAACTTTTCACATTTTGCAAAAATGAGGAAAAAGTAGACTTATGAGATCGATCCGGGAAAATGTGTGTCTGTCTGTCTGTCTGGCTGGCTGTGTGTGTGTGTGTCCCCCCCCCCCTATTAACTCCTAAACGGCTGCAGCAATCGAAACCAAATTTAATATGAGTAAAGATGTATACCGGAATATCTCAAGCCCATATTTGAAAATGATGTCAGTGTTACCAACTGCAGGAAAATCGCACTAGAAATTTGAGCTCCATGTTGGATATCTTGGAAGGTATTCGTGGGAGCTATTCCAAAATTGGCACACATGTAGATAATACTATTTAAGTTTAATTTCCAGGAGGCCATACAAGACAGTGTTGTCAAAATAATGTTAAGCCTTCTGATAGGTCCAATTTTTAAATGCATATAACGTCTACACTTTCAATTGGATTTCAACCAAATTTTGTATGTAATATGTGTACATAAACAGATATGACTGAGGGTATTCTTAAGAGCCACCAGGGCTGCCAACTGTTAATAATTGCTCTCTCTCTATTTTTAAAATCCAAATACCAATATACCAGAAAGTATGCGAGCCTACAGCTTTAAACTATGCACACGTATAGTACCCGACATTTTAGTTTAATTTGGATTAACTTATATATGTCAGTTCTACCAACATGATTCTAAGCCTCCTGATAGGAACAATTATTAAATACTTGTAACTTCTATATTATCAGTTGGATTTCAACCAAATTTCATATGTGCTATGTGTAACATAACAGATATGACTATAAGTATTCTTAAGAGCAATCAGGGCTGCCAACTGTTAATAAATGCTGTCTATATTTTTTTTACCCTAATATCTATATTTCAGAAAGTATGCCAGCCAACAGCTCTATACTTTGCACACGTATAGCACCTGACATTCTAGAATAATTTGGAGTAATTAATATAAGTCAGTGTTGCTAACATGATTCTATGCCTGCTTTTAGGTCCAATTTTAAGATATATGTAACTTCTATACTAAAAATGGATTTCATCCAAAATTGGCACAACAAGATATCATAATATTTCAGATTATTTATGACCAGCATACGCATGACATTGTTGCCAACATGCTTTTACACGTGCTGATAGATCCAATGTGTAACTGCATGTAACGTCCATTGGATTTCAACCAAATTTTGTATTCTGTACCTTAAGAGATGAAACTAAGAATTTATTCAGACACAAGGGCTGCCAACTCTAGTGCTGTATTTGGCTTCATTATACCAGGTATAATTTGAACTAGTTAGACATTTCGATATTACCAACTTTTCGTCATTATTCTAGATAGGTTCTTTTAGCCTACTGTAGATTAATCATTGGCATGAACCTTAATTTTAAGAAAAGTAGGCTCTTTAGTTCGACACGGAACTTCTTGTTAAGGGAATAGAATGTACCGTAATTAAGTTTGTTGTCCCGAAAGGGTCTTTAATTAAATATGTAGATTCCCTTTTCTCAGCTTCCAAGCGGGACAGCAGTTAGAACATGGTCCACTCAGGTTCTCCTCGAGACTGGTATTTCTTGAATCAACTGAACACGAAGATTCCCAAATGAATGTTATTTATTATAAGTCGACCGACAAATAATACATTCACAATTGTTAATAATTTATATACAAGGCATGTAGCCTGACTGCTTCGCAGTCTAGTTAAACAGAGTTACATCACTCAAAGTTACAAGTGAAGAAGAGAGGAAGAGCTGCCCTTGTGCGCCAAGTTAAATACTGGATGATCCATAGTGGGGGTTAAGAGTTTCTCTGGAGGACTAGCCAATCAGAAGTTTACTTCGTTTAGGAGGGAGTTGTCTCTCTGAGTGGGAGAAATAATGATGCGTAATATTTTGAAGGTTGGTTAAAAATTCCTTCTAGAAACTTCAGAACTCCGTCATAAATGGCTCTCAAGGTTTTCTTAGGAAAGAGAGTTATTTACTGGAGGTTTCCATGTCTTTAAATGGAGACAGCTTGTTTTAGATTATCTGACTGGGATATCTTGTTTTTAAATGGATAATGCTTGTAAAGGAAGCGAGAGATTACAAGATTTGGCTTTTAACTTTATGGCTTGGCGAGGCGATTTCTTAAATGGTATATCAACAGGTTTCAACAGGCTAGGTTCCCAATGAGAGGAGATAATAATAGTAATATAATTTAGAAACCAAACTCATTGGAACACATAGTCCTAGGTTCTGTACTGGGCAGGGAACATGATTCCTCCACCCTTAGTGTTTTGCTGTCCTCAGCAATATTTACATTTTTCTTACGTCTAATTTTTACAGATTTAAATAAATGACATAGTTTTTGTCTGAATATAAATAAAATGATACATATTATAATTAATACAAAAATTATATTAATGGATGTAAACTGCCTCTTTGTGATATAAGTTGTAGGAATTGGCTTCAAGTCTAATTTTAATTTGGTTACATCAAGATGGGAATTAAGGAAGTTCAATTCACTTTTTTTTTATTATGGGTGTGTCATGGATATTCAGGATTGGGTAGTTGTGGACATAATTAGTAGGTTTTTGTTGCAGTGTTATGCCTATACTAGACATCGGGCAAGATTCGTTTGAAAACACGATTTGTGGACCTGAGAGTTTTAGAGAGCTTTGAGTCTCTTTGCATGTTTGTAAAATTATCTCAGGTGTTCTGCTAAAGAACAGAATGTGTTCCTTATTTATAGGTTGGAATATTCTTATATCATTTCTTATGGAAGCGTATTCACATCCGGCAGGATTTGTTAGATTACAATTAGTAATTCTAATATTATAGTACATACATACATATGACTGTGTGTTTTTACACAAGGTGTACTGGACCATTTTAATGTGGGTCCCTGTAAATAATATTTTTCAGTCGGGATAAGGATTGCATTTTCAATGGTTGGTACAGGGGTGACATCATACAATTTATACTGGTTTCCATCCGTGATTGGCATGGAGAGGATTACAATCATTTCCTCGTCCATTATAATTACCTGGGTTTTTGACAATTTTAAATTTTCGAATTGATGGTATTGATCTGCGTGAATCATACTTTTGACAGGGTAAATAGATTGTAAATGTTTTACTAAGTTTGTTAAGTCTTTTCTGGAGAATAATTTTACATTTGTCATCTCATTAAATGAGAGAGAAATAGTTTCTTGCAGCACTTGCACTATCTTGTTATATTTATTGATGCACATTAAAACATATTGAAGGTCTTCCAGTAGGTTGATCTTGAAATCTTCTGTCTGGAGAATAGCCTGAAGTACCCTCATGTTGCTGGTAACATGATTCATTTCATCGTAAAATTTTTGAGCAATTGAATTTGCAAAAGATACCAATTTATTTATATGTTTTATCTCATTATTACGGCTTTGTTTTAAAGTGTCTAATTGACTTTGTAAATTATCCAAATCATCTTGGTCCAAATTACCAGAGATGAATTTAATTACTTTCCCCAAACCGTTAATTAAACCTCTCCTAGTTCTATTAGAAATGTTTGGTATTAATTTATTTAAATCCTTTTTAGTTTCTTTAGTTACTTCAATTAATTAATTTATTAAATAGGGAAAAGTATTATTACTTTTTAATACTAAACTAGAGACAGTGTCATCAATATTCTTATATGCCTCTTTTAAAGTAGTAAGGTTGAAATGAAACATGAATTTGTGATAGTTGTTAATTATTACAACGGGTCCCATAGGAACGGCGTAGAATCCTGGAGTTTTTATGGGTTCTGTGTGGATGATGGCATACCCTGGTAGGAATCTGCAATGGGAAGAATTTTCCTCTTAGGTTTTATGTCACGGAAGTTTCGGACATGAGTTTTACCGTTTTTCATTTTACAATAAACTCGGTTTTCCTCGATTTTGGTTATTGTGCCTTCATTATATAGATTTTTTGATTTCCTATTTCTGGTTAGGGGATCCAAAACATAAACTACCTCACCTATTTTATAGGGATGTTCAAAGGTGGAATCCCTTGGATCGGGCTTTCTTTCATTTAAAACTTTAATTTGGTTTGCCTGTCTTTGTATGTATTCATTAATTTTTGGTGATGGGGAGAAAATGTGGTCCAATGCTTTGTAGTATGGGCCATATAGGACATTAAATGGTGGTTGCTTGGTTACTGTGTGAATTGAGGAATTGTAATTTGTGATTGCAGTGATTATGAGCTGTGGCAACGGGGTAAATTTATCATTATCTCTCGAAATTCTTAATTTTTCGAGGAGGGTGGAATTCAATCTTTCCACAGGTGAATTTGAGGTTGAGTTCAGAGGTGTGGTGGCATGATACTCAATGTTCATAGCTTTACAGTACTCTGTAATTAAGCTATTTTCAAATTCTCCTCCTTGATCATGAGTGATTCTTTTGGGATACCCATGGTGCGAAAAATAAATTTGTAATTGGTTCAAAACTGCCATAGCTGTACCATTAGCTAATACGTATGCTTGTCCGTATTTAGAAAATACGTCCAATATCGTTAAAATGCGATTCTGTTCAAAATGAAAGGTGTCAATGTGAATCTGGGCAAATGGGTGGTCTGCTACAATAGGTCCTTGATTTGGTACCTCATTAGGGTGCCTCTCATACTTATTTCTTTGACACAAATTGCATTGGTTAATTAGATTCCTGATCTGTTCTTTTAGATGTGGCCAATAGTACTTGGTTCGAAGGTGCTCATGTGTTTCAATAATACCATTGTGATTTATTGAATGGTATTGCAATATCAACTGTTTTTGAGTTTCCGAACATTCTATGTCCTCTAAAAATTTTGATGTCCTGATAATTATCAATTCTGAAGTAAATAATCTCTGGCATACTCTGATAAACGGAATCTCAAGTGTTACGTCATCAAAGTAGGCGGCGTACCTATTTGAGGTATTTATGACTTTAAGAAGGTGTCTCTTTAAATCGTCATAGAGATTTTTCTGCGTTACAATCATGACGTGGCGGGTAAATTTCTTAAATAATTTCTGTTCTAGAATCTTTGGAAATTCTCCGTATTTTACTATGATCTGGTTACGGTTCTGGTTCAAATTTCTTTCTGATATCTTTAAAGTGAAAATTGGGTCTTCCTGATTGGAATGTACAGTTTCATTATCCATTTCATGCTGGTATGTATTATCTTCATGTTGGTGTGTGTCATCCCAGGAGATGGCTACATTAGAAACTGTTTCCTCATTTATATTCACTTGTATTCGTGAAAGTGCATCCGCGACATAATTAGTTTTTCCCTTGACATATTTTATGTCAAAATCAAACTCTCCTAACTTTATTTTCCAGCGATAGAGTCTTGAACTGGGATCTTTAAGAGAGAATAGCCATTGGAGCGGACGATGATCACACTCTACAGTGAAGTGTCGTCCCCATAAATAAGGCTTAAAATGTTTGCTACTCTCTACTATGGCTAAGAGTTCTCTTTCTATTGTTGAATAATTTCTTTCGGCGGGATTTAAAGTTTTGGAGTAGTAGGCAATAGGATGTCCTTTCTGTGTGAGGACACTGCCTAATGCGAAGTCTGAGCTATCCCTGGTTAACACGAATGGTTCCTCAAAATCTGGGAAAGCTAATACTGGCGCATTTATTAACAGGGTATTTAGGTTTTCAAATGCAGATTTGTACTCGGGATTTTCTGCATCTATTTTGGTTCCTTTCTTCAAGCAGCGGGTTATTGGATATGCAATTTTGGCAAAATCTTTCAGGAATCTCCTGTAAAAGCCCGCAAGACCAAGAAATTGTTTAATTTCTCTCGTGGTCTTGGGAATGGGGTAGTTTTTACTACTTTAATTTTGTCAGGGTTTGGCTTTACACCTTCTCGTGAGACAACATGCCCTAGGAAAGCTACTTCCTTGTGAAGAAATTCAGTTTTATCAAGCTGTATCTTCAGGTTCACCTCTCGTAATTTTTGCATTACAAGGGTAAGGTGTTGTCTATGTTCCTCTAGGGATTTGCTGTATATGATGATGTCATCAATATACACAAAACAGAACTTGTAAAGAAAAGGGCGTAGGACGTTGTCCATTACACGCTGAAAAGTGGCGGGAGCATTTTTAAGACCAAACGGCATTCTACAATATTGTAGATGGTGATTATCTGTAGTAAATGCTGTCTTTTCTATAGATCTAGGATCCATCTCAATTTGATGAAATCCTTGCGCGAGGTGTAGAGTCGAGAAATAGGAACTGTGTCCTAGGTTATCTAGGATCTCTTCTATCCTAGGAAGAGGATATTTGTCTTCAATGGTCTTTTTATTTAGCTGCCTAAAGTCTATGACCAATCTCCATTTCTTTTGTCCTGAAGCATCTAGCTTCTTTGGCACTATCCATACTGGATTACTATATGGAGATTCACTGTGGGTAATTATCCCCTGCTTAAGAAGTTTTTCTACTTCTTCGCTCAGTACTTTCTCTAGCGCGGGAGGTTATCGGTAATTTTTCTGATATACCGGATCCTTCGAATGAAGTGCTTCACTGCATTGGTGAATGTTAAATCACACCCTGGATAGTAAAACACATCCGCGAATTCAGAGCATATTTCTGATATGACACTTCTTTCTATGTCATTCATATGCTGCGTGCGGAGATATTCTTGAATCTCGCACTCCGAAATAGAATTTATTTCTAATGGTTGTATTGAGATATTTTCCAAAGGTTCCACTAACACTGGTTTACTAAACTCTAATTTTAAATTCGTTTCTGCAGGATACAAGACCTGATAATTCTCTGCATGTGCTCGAAAGAGGTTTCAAGTGACAGGTGACTAGTGTGATAATCAAATAAATATTCTAACTCCTATTTGAATGCGAATCTTACATGCAGATTTAAATTGTTGTGTTTTCTCGGGATATTTGACTGTACGTTAAGAGAGTGAATAATTGTTTCATTAACTACCTATCCTCTCCTTCTATTTCTTTCCCTTGCTTCTTGCTCCTCATCTAAAATCTGTACAAGCACTATAATGCTCCATTTGGCTACTAATAATCTTGCTGCGAAACCAACCTTTCCCTCATAATGTCGAAAGGCGTTTACCGTCCTTGCTACAAGAGTTTGTTGCAAATGTATTGTGTAGATTGGTAAGTTACACAACTTTTTAATACAATAGAACATTTCTTTTGGGTTTCCTATGCAACTTTACAATCGACTTTGGTAAAATTTTATGGTCTCTATTAGTTCTGTGTCCATGTTCCTTAGTGTGAATTACAAGGTTGGATGTTCGGAGCTTAAAAGTATAGGTTCTGCGGCCTGAGATATGCAAACAGATTGTGGGGTTGATTTTAGGTGAAGGATTAGTTTAATGTATTTTGTTGAAGTGGGGTTAAAATTTGTGAATGTATTTCGTGTTGAATGGCTTAGTGGTCGAGTTGTTGGAAACTGTTTTGGGAAGTTTTTTTTCTTTCAAATATATACTATTAAGTATATAACCTAAGTATATTGTGTTTTAGTCGAATATGTAAAATAAAATAATTGAAAGCTTAAGCAAATTAATTAAATGAAATTTAGTTAAATAGGGTTCCTTAAAATTAATTACTTGCTCGATATCTATCTAAAATACTACTCGCTTCTCTTTTCAGATTCGAATTTATGTCGTTGAACAAAACTTCGATAATTAATTGATTAGTTTAATTAAAATAATTAAAGAATATTTATTTATTATCACTTGGTTAAAGGAAATTATTTATTATTATTATTATTAACTAAGAATAATACGTGAAATTGCCCCGTTTAGGTTTCCACGATATAGGAGGATAATACTTGCTTTTTTTTTTTTTTAGTTCCGTTTGGGCCGGCTGTGGACCACGTGGTTCTTATCTCTGGCAGCTTTCCTCCTAGCCCAGTATTCCTTCATACTGGCACTGTGAATGTCCTTCCGCTCCTGAGTCCATTTCGCACCTACTCCTGGACGCACTGCTTTTGCTGTTAGTGACTGGAGAGAGTCTGATGTTCTGACTAAAGTCCTGTATTTATTCCTGTCATAGATGTTACTGGGGTCAATATCCAATTGTTCAAGGTCTTTTCTGACTAGTTTCGACCACTTGGCGTTAGTTGCTTTCCCTCTAGAGACAGTGTTGAAAATTCTGGAGGTGAGCCTCTGATTATCCATTCTCACAATATGACCATAGAAGATCAGCCTCCTCTTCCTCATAGCTGTTGTAATGCTCTCCACTTGTTCATAGAGTTCATTGTTGTGCCTGATTCTATACTTGCCTTCCTCTTTAATAGGGCCCATGATTTTTCGTAGAATCTTCTGGTCCTTCAGCTCCAATTTCCGGAGTTGTCCTTTTCTGACCATATTTAGGCATTCTGAGGCATATAGTACTGATGGTCTCACTACAGTACTGTAGTGTCTGAGTTTGAAATTCATTGAGAGGGATTTTGATTTGTACATATTCTTGCATAGGTGGTAGGCTCTCTCCAGTTTGATGCATCTGTCGTTCATGGCCAGGTCTTCATTGATGTTTGGGGTTATCCATTCTCCTAGGTATTTGAAGGAGTTAGTCCTTTGTACTACTTTGTCCCCCAGTGTGATTGACTCGGGAGCATCTCTGATGTTGCTGATAAACTGTGTTTTGTTGATGGCGACCTTTAAGCCTACTTTAGCTGCTATATAGTTCAGAGAGGATAGTTGATGGTTAGCTTCCTCCACACTGGACGCTAGGAGTGCAAGGTCGTCTGCAAAGGCTAAACAGGGGACTGTTAACTTGTCTTTCTTGTAGCCTATTCTTAATCCAGAATCATCCTTCAGAGTTTTCGTCCACTCACGAATTACTTTTTCTAGTAGGCAATTGAAGAGGATCGGAGACAAGCCATCCCCTTGTCTAACACCAGTTCTGACCTCGAAGCTCTTGGACAGTTCCCCTCTGAATTTGACTTTGACTGCGGTGTTAGTGAGAGTCGCTTTCACTAGATTCAGGGTCTTTTTATCTAGCCCCAATTCAGCCAGTGTCTCAAAGAGTGACTCTCTATCTACTGAGTCGTATGCCTTTTGGAAGTAAACGAAAATTGCAACATAAGGTGAGGCACTTAGATTTTTGTACGAGAGAATGGTTTTGAGATTCAGAATCTGTTCGGTGCATGACCTTGACTTTCGAAACCCAGCTTGGTACTCTCCAATGCAGGAATCCAGTTGAACCTCTACTCTTGTGAGCAATACTTTGGAGAGTATCTTGTATGTCACTGATACCAGGGAAATCCCTCTGTAGTTGTTGAGATCTGATTTGTCACCTTTTTTATGTAGTGGGTGAATGATAGCTGAGGTCCAGTCACTAGGTAATTGTTCTGTCAACCAGACGTTAGATATGATGTCATGGATACTCTGTATCGACTCCTCGTCAGCATACTTCCAGAGCTCTGCAATGATCCCATCTTCGCCTGCTGCTTTATTGGACTTTAATTCGGAAATGACTTTCTGGATCTCTTCCTTTGTTGGAGGGAAAGAGTGTGGCTTAGCAACGTTCTTGGGTTCAAAAGGTAGCTTTTCCATGGGTTCCTCGGAGTTAAAAAGGTCGCTGAAATACTCTGCTAAGGCTGTGGTGCACTCCTCATTGTTCAGTTTCAGATCTCCGTCAGCTCCCCGAAGGTGAAGTGTAGGAGCTGAATAGGGTGTTATTTGTGATTTAAAAGCCTGGTAGAAGTCTCTAGTGTTGTTCCGCTGGAAATCCCTCTCTGCCTGGTTAATGATATCCGTATTATGCTGCCTCTTGCTTGTTCTGATAATGTTGGCAGTAGTTTTACGAATTTCTAAGAAATTATCATGATTGTCCACACTTATATTACGGTTCCATTTCAGCCATGCTTGTTTTCTCTCTTCTATTGCCTTGTCACATGTAGCTGTCCACCACGGATGTTTATTCTTTCTGACTGCCGGGATAGTTATTGTCGCCGCATCTACTAGTGCCTTCTGTAGTTGGGGCCAGTCCTTCTTTTCCTTGTTCCTAGCTAGGGTCTTGGTGAAGTCATCACTGTCTCTCAGCTTAGATGGATTGAACCTTGGAATTCGCGACTTGATGCAATGGATTCCTCTGCTTGTTTTAAGAGGGATGAAATTGGTTTTGATCAAAGAAAGATAATGATCCGAGTCAATGTTCGCACTTCTCAATACTTTGACATTTAATATTTCCTGGTTGTTCCTTCTACTTTATTTATTTATTTATTATTAATATTTTTACTTTTAATATTACTGCCTATAAATTACGGATTAATTCAAATGAATAATGGCATGCGACACTTGTTCTAGTTTTGACGCGCACTCACTTTCTTTTGAAAGGCAAAATAAGTTATTATTAGTGCTCTTCCCTCAAATTTTACTCTGAGTAATGAACCATGTTATAAACAAGCAATATGTAAAGGTACACAAAAACAGGGTACTATGAATGTACTCACAGCCAGGAAATGATGATCAGCATGGACTGCATTCCGGTCTGCGTAGTCGGTTGGCTTCCTTCTGCGATGTCGTGCTATCGAAAGGCCCCTCTCAGAGTTGTCGGTACGCACGTACAGCAGCTACGGATGCGATAGATGGCGGTCAGAAGGCGCTTGTTTCAGCGATGCCGGCTCACCTCCTCTCGTTCCGTAGTCGGTTGGGTTTCTTCAGTGTCGTTCGAGCGACCGAAAGGCCCCTTAACAGAGTTGTCGATATACTCGGACGGCGATGGCGGTTGGTTACTGTCGAAAGGCGCTTAAATTCAGCGTTGTCGGCTAGCTTCCTCCCTTAAAGCTGGCTGGTTAGTTATGGACGAAAGGCCTCCAGCGAGGTTGTCAGTACCACTTCTTTCCAGTCGGCTTGGTTCAGATGATCAAGATGACTTCAGTATTTTCGGGATGATACTGGCTTTCTTGGATTGGTAACGAAAGGCGCCACTTGAAGTCTTGGCTTCGTTGAGCGTTGTCAGTATACCTGGTCCAATCAGCACGTAGATCTGGTGGTGATCATGTATCAATCCAGGACGGGCCCCCAATTAAATTTGTTGTCCCGAAAGGGTCTTTAATTAAATATGTAGATTCCCTTTTCTCAGCTTCCAAGCGGGACAGCAGTTAGAACATGGTCCCCTCAGGTTCTCCTCGAGACTGGTATTTCTTGAATCAACTGAACACGAAGATTCCCAAATGAATGTTATTTATTATAAGTCGACCGACAAATAATACATTCACAATTGTTAATAATTTATATACAAGGCATGTAGCCTGACTGCTTCGCAGTCTAGTTAAACAGAGTTACATCACTCAAAGTTACAAGTGAAGAAGAGAGGAAGAGCTGCCCTTGTGCGCCAAGTTAAATACTGGATGATCCATAGTGGGGGTTAAGAGTTTCTCTGGAGGACTAGCCAATCAGAAGTTTACTTCGTTTAGGAGGAGGTTGTCTCTCTGAGTGGGAGAAATAATGATGCGTAATATTTTGAAGGTTGGTTAAAAATTCCTTCTAGAAACTTCAGAACTCCGTCATAAATGGCTCTCAAGGTTTTCTTATGAAAGAGAGTTATTTACTGGAGGTTTCCATGTCTTTAAATGGAGACAGCTTGTTTTAGATTATCTGACTGGGATATCTTGTTTTTAAATGGATAATGCTTGTAAAGGAAGCGAGAGGTTATAAGATTTGGCTTTTAACTTTATGGCTTGGCGAGGCGATTTCTTAAATGGTATGTCAACAGGTTTCAACAGGCTAGGTTCCCAATGAGAGGAGATAATAATAATAATAATATAATTTAGAAACCAAACTCATTGGAACACATAGTCCTAGGTTCTGTACTGGGCAGGGAACATGATTCCGTTACTTCCTCCAACCCTCTACAGTTGTAATACACACAGTTTCCTTCTGACAAATGAGAGCAGAAGAAAACAGTGAACTGGAGTGATCCTTTTACTGTTCACTCTGTTTATTTACGTACTGTAATTCAGTGACAATGACTTCTAAACATAAAACAATACACTGGAGGAGAAAATTAACGTTATATAAGAACACGAGAAGAGCAAACGTTGTTTAAAGTGGGAAAAACTCAAATTATTTCATAGTAATCCTATGCGATAATAACAGTATTTCTTTGTGGTGTATATTGTCTTATTAAAGCTCTACCCTTTCTAAAACGGAAAGATAAATCCTGAACGACTGCGTTATGCTTTAGGCAGGTTTTACTGTATATTATAATTGTCGACACTCGCTCTGACGTAGTTTTGCGTCTCACGAATGCGATCCATTCCCTCAACGCAACAGGGAGCCTTCTCACCTGCTATAAGATTCTGTTCATGACAACAAAAGGAGCTTACACTGAATGTGAGGACAATGAGGTAGGCAGGTAGCCAGAGCGACATTCACACAACACCCTACCCCTCCGCCAGCACCGAGAAAACCTTGACTATCCTCAGTCAAGGCATATTTACCTGCCGTAATATGCCATCGGCCTCTGTCTCAAATTTAAACTTTGATACCTGTGATTTGGCGCTCGAAAACTGAAAGTTAGACATCCTGTGAATATCGTCAGAACCAGGGGCGTGTATAGAGTCTTATTTCGGGGGGTGCCCAACCGGGGTTTAGGGGGTGTGGTATAGGCCCCAAAGAATAGGAGTCTGGAGTTATTCCAGGGAAACTTTTTATAATTTGGTGCAACGTGATGAGTTCTAAGGCTATGTGGCATCACTTCTTCAACCAATCTGTTGTCATGGTTAATGTCAAACACAACTAAGACCATTTTATTCTACCTTTTATTAATACAATCATCTTGCTCACTTGATAGTCTTTACATGGAAAGAATTAACATTACTGTTTTGATTTACAACTTACATTATCATATAAAGTCAAGGTTTCCTGAAGCATTACCAAAACGGTCTAAAACTTCATCGTCAGTGATGTAGGCTATGTCTCAGTAACAATGCTAGACCGTTGAATCTGTTTCTAGAAGTAGAATTCTTAAGTAAGTTTTCAACCAACTCAAAATCTGTTTGGCAGTATCGGTAGCTTCAGAGAGATGCAAATTTGCCAAAAGTTTGATAAGAGTATAAAGGTTAGGTAATAGTACATTATGCAACGAGCCTATAATGGCTATAATTAAGACACGAGTATTTTTATAAAACGAGCGTATGCGAGTTTTATAATTTCCAAACGAGTGTCTTAATTACCATTATAGGCGAGTTGCATACGACTGTTTATGTTCGACGATAATTATAACTTTATTATATGTTTTAACATAATTATTCATAAATATCTGTTGAGATTGTCACTAGAATTTTGTGATCGGGTGCTGCGCAGGGTAGGATATCTCTGATGTCCAAGCTCACTGACCGACCGACGCATGCGCTCTGTGAGCTTCAATGCCGTATGTGCAGATTGAGCATCAGTATTCAGTAAAAATGTCACCGAAATCGTTTGAAAACAACCCGCTGTGTAGAAATTGGATTTAAGGATATTAAGGTACAGTGTCTCATATTCACCAGTTTATTTACGAGAACATTATGGACGGTGCACTTTCGGTAATTTATATAGACATGTTGAATTTTGAGCTCACGCGTGAAGGTATCGTTACCTAATTGGTCAATGAACGAGCTCTGATTGGCTGGAGAAACTGTATCATAATGATAAAGAGTGTTATAATGACCATCATTATGATACATGTTCCTGACACATAATAGTGGGGGTCGAACATAAAACACTTTTGTCACACTCTTCAAGGACACTTGTTGCTGTTCTTGGTACGTTGATAAAAGCGAAGGCACTGGAGAGTAATAAGAGGTTATGCTGTTACACGTAAGATCAGAGCAAACTGATTGTCACACTGTTTACATCGCTCTACCGTCACCTTACTTTGCAACGTTGCCATACGTCGTTTAGTAACAATAGTACATGATAAGTATGTCAGTATTTAATGTTTTTATTCATAAACAAGTATTATATGTGATAACATTTCGGGGGGGGGGGGAGGGGCTGGTGGGGGATTTAGTGCCCCCCCCCTTATATACGCCCCTGGTCAGAACCTCTTGACAATCATATGCTGTGGTTTTACTGTACAGGTATTGGTTGATGTTAATTCATTTTAGGAGATGGGCCTGGTAATCAGCTCCGTGTACTTGGGTCTGTTTTGAAATTGTGTCTCTGTGATGACTGTAGTAGTGTGTAACTGCATATTAGGGCAGGGTTGGGTTAGGGGTCCCGGGACTCAAAAGAAGGTACAATCCCGGCATTTGTATGAAAAGAGTGTGGGAAACCTGGAGATAAACTAGACTCAGGACTGCCGCTGTCAGTGCCAGGATTTCAATCTCCAATCTCAGAACTTGCTGCAGCCTCCTCATTTCGGTCGTGGTGCACGATTTATCGTACTGGAATTCGTTACCGTTCAAGGAACTCCACCAACTATCATCAACTTATCATTTTATGATATCCGGCTCCGTGGCTAAATACGCACGCTAGGCTTTGGCCTGAAGTGCCCCGGGTTCGATTCCCGGCCGAGCCAACAGGGATTTGAATCTCCCGGGGTTAATTCCCGTTGCTCGGTGACTGAATGTATGTGACGTCTTCATCCTCATTACGACGCGCAGATCGCCCACGGGCGTCAACTAGAAAAACCTGCACTCGGCGTATCCAAAGGTCACACGATCATTCATCATTTTATGATAATTATAATTATATATTTTAAGTTTTAAGGCAATCTAATCTTGTTGTTGTTGTTGTTTCGTAGGGGCTTTGCGATATCGTGGTACAGCGGTTACGGTCTCGCCTGCTGTGCCCATGGTTGCAGGATCGAAAATGATGCAGTCAGTTGGCATTTGAGGGTGCGCAAATGCGAGGGAGCTGTGCCAGTAGATTTACTGGTAAATTAAAGAATCCCTTTGCGGCAAAATTCTAGCACCCCTGTTTCTCTAAAAACCGAATTGGCTAAATGGGACATAACACCAATAACATTATTATGACATCGTGGTCATGTGAGGAATCTGTCCGATAACCTGTGTCACTGTGATGGCAGTATTTGTAATAGGGGGCTAGGATTTGAGCACAAGGTGGCCGTGGCCTTAATGTTAGGTACCATCCCGGCATTTGTCTGATTTATTAGAAACGGGGAAATTATGGAAAATCACTTCCAAGATGACTGAGGCAGGAATTGGACCGATCTTAATTCTGCCGCAAGAGGCTGAGTAAACCTCGCTCCAGCCCTTTCTTGGCAGAGGCACCGATGTGCAATTCTCAACATGATCGTAGTAAATGCACGTCGAACAGCATCCTTAAGTTCGCTAACTGTCTCGTAATGTGAGGCAGCAACCTTCTGTTTAATGAACCCCCATAATGCATTGCATGCCTTTAACTTCAAATCCTTCCTCTGTTTTTGTAATGTCGAGTATGGAACTCCCAACTCCTGTGACAGCTTACGAATGGACATTCGACAGACGCTGCAGCCTCCACACACATTTCCAGTCATGTTGTTGGTCGTCCTGAGCGGGGCTTATATTTTGTGCAACCAGTTGAAAAGAGCTTTTTCTCCCACTGTAAAATTGTTGGTTTTGGTGGGGAAGGTTTCTGAAAATTTTACAGTGAAATATCTCTGATTTTCCTGTATGGGAAATGTTCCTCCATGTTGTAAGTAGATTCATCAGCCATGATTTAGATGTAGATGAGCACCTACAACAATAAGAACAACAATTCATTAACATCTATGAAATACATAGGGGGTAATGGGACTAAGGCCCATACATATGCATGCAAAAATGCACTAATTATTGGTCAAATATGAATGAAAATGAAAATCCACAGCCTGCTTCCAGTCTCCGACCGGGTCAGGAATGGAATGAATGAAGCCCCCAACCAGCGGCGAGGATATGAATTGTGCCGGCTGCCGAGGCCTGACACACTCCTCTGGGGCAATGATTAAATGAATGGCAGATGAAATGAAATGATAGTGGAGGGTGTTGCTGGAATGAAATTTGACAGGGAAAACCGGAGTACCCGGAGAAAAACCTGTCTGCCTCCGTTTTGTCCAGCACAGATCTCACATGGAGTGACCGGGATTTGAACCACGGACCCAGCGGTGAGAGGCCGGCGTGCTGCCGCCTAAGCCACGGAGGCTTCACGGTCAAATATGAATCACGTTTCAAAAGATATGCAATATGAAATTACTACGGCAATTACGATCACACCGTATTCTTTAGCGCTTCTATTTTGAATAAAAGAAAATATGAACAAATGGACTAATAACTACAGCTTATTCTTAAACATCTCAACTAAGAAACGATTCTAAATAGGTGAAAATGTTATTTTATGAAACTTCAAGTGGTGTTGCCGATCAATAATTATGTTATTATGTTAATTTTTGTCGCCTCCGTAGCGTAGCGGTCAGCATGGTTAGCTGCCGCCCCGGAGGTCCTGGGTTCGATTCCCGGCTCTACCACGAAATTTGAAAAGTGTTATGAGGACTGGGACGGGGTCTACTCAGCCGCGGGTGGTCCAAATGAGTAGAGGGGGTTCGATTCCCACCTCAGCCATCCTCGTAGTGGTTTTCCGTGGTTTCCCCACTTCGTCTTTGGGCAAATGCCTGGATGGTACCTACTGCAAGGCCACGGCCGCCTCCTTCCCTCTTCCTTGCCTATCCATCCTACCCTTCCAATCCCTCCCCTCATAAGGTCCCTGTTCGCTTTGCAGGTGAGGCCGACTGGGCGACGTGCTGATCACACCTCTCCAGTTGTATCCATCCCGACCAGATGTTCCAAGCTCCAGGACACTGCCCGTAGAGGCGGTAGTGGTGAGTTCCCTCGCTGAGTCCGTGGGAACCACCAACCTAGAGGGTAAATCGACTAAATAAAAAAAGACCATGTTATTTTTTAAGTATAACTGAAATACAATTTTAATGGCCATTCAATTGTACAGTATTTACATAGCGAATGATGAATAAAAATAATTGATATTAACTTACAAAAAGACTGATAGTCAGTCTGAAAGCCTGGAATTTATATCATTTTAAATGCTACAAATGCTGCGTGAACTCAAATTCCGTTAGCAAGTGCAAACCAAGGTCAAAGGAGGTAGCTGGCTGGATGACGTCACGCTCACCGGAGCGCGCGGGGAAAGGAGGAATCTCAAGCAGTACTATGAAGTCACACACCTCAGTGCATTCTCGGTACATTTCATCCCGTCGCCGTAACGTAACGCCAGACCTCAGCGTAACGACGAAGTCGACGAGATCATTTAAAATGATAAAATAATTTGAGTATTATTCAGTGATTGACTCTCGGAGTCCGAATTGAAATATAAGACTTTAAGAACATGAAGTAACAAAAGGCGTTTCAAAACAACAGGAAATTAGAATATACGCCCTTCTCAAGCAAAATATGCAAAAGTATGATTTTGCATTAACTTCCGGACCTTAGTGATCACCCTGTACAGTACATCATGGGGATGATTACCAAGATGTCCCTAGCCTCTAAACCGAATCAAGAACAACTTACAGTCCATATCAAGGCGCAGCAACATCCATTTCTTGACAAATATAGTGGATTTTGGCGGATGGTTCGACTTGGCAACGTCTCAGCCAGGTGGTGAGTGTTTGTGTCGCGAGCAGTACTTTTTCTTATCCCTCGAGGAAGAATACAAGAAAAGAAGTCGAGGCAATCTTCCTCTTTTCATAGGTAGATGGCGTGCGTCGAGGTACCCTGGCACGCTTATCGCCCCCACTGCACTGCCTTGCTGCATCGATCAACATTCGACAAGCATTGTTCGCAGTGGTTAACACACCACTAGGCTAACATTCGTGGGAACGTATCAATGTCCAGAGTGTCCACCTCATAGCGTAGTGACTAGCATTCTTGTCAGCCACGGAGCAGGCTAAGAATTTGAATTCTGGTCTGAGGGTTGCAACGAGGATCACTCAGCGCCGTGAGGCAAAACTGAGAAGAGAGAAGTTCGATTCCTACCACAGCCATTCTAGCAGTGGTTATCCGAGGTTTTCCACTTCACCAAGTGAATATCTAGATTGTAAAAAAATCAGTCGCCTCCGTTGCGTAGTTGTCAGCGTGATTAGCTGCCGCCCCGGAGGTCCAGGGTTCGATTCCCAGCTCTGCCACGAAATTTGAAAAGTGGTATGAGGACTGAAACGGAGCCTACTCAGCCTCGGGTGGTCCAAATGAGTAGAGGGGGTTCGATTCCCACATCAGCCATCCTCGAAGTGGTTTTCCGTGGTTTCCCACTTCGTCTTCGGGCAAATGACGGGATAATACCTGCCGCAAGGCCACGGCCGCCTCCTTCCCTCTTCCTTGCCTATTCCTCCCAATCTTCCCCTCCTTTCCCATCCCTAATGAGGCCCCCGTTCGCTTTGCAGGTGAGGCCGCCTGGGCGAGGTGCTGATCCCACCTCCCCAGTTGTGTCCCCCCAACCAGATGTTCCAAACTCCAGAACACTGCCCGTAGAGGGAGTAATGGTGGGATCCCTCGCTGAGTCCGTGGGAAAACCAACCTGTAGGGTAAAATCGACTAAAAAAGAGTAAAAAATAAGCCACTGCCTACCAAAATGCCAACCCCCAATTACAAATTTACACACCAGTACAGCCATCACAATAACACATGTTATCAGATAGATTACACACATATACGCCCCTAAATGAAACAACAACAATGGTAAATGCGTCACAGGAAGAATTGAGTGGAAAGTTAAGACCCTTTTACAAGATGCAGTAGTTGAATATCTTTCACTATTATTAACATGATACCGATAGCAGTGGCTACGCTGGCTAAGGCGCAGCGTTAGGTCATGGAGCCAAGCTCTCTGCTGTTTCGGTAGACGCGTGGGTTCGAGCCCCACCGTCGACCGTCCTTGAAATGGTTTTCCGTGGTTTCCCCATTTTCAACACCAGGCAAATGCTCAGACGGTACCTTCTGATAGGCCACGGTCGCTTCCTTCGACATCCTTGCCCAATTTCATTCATCTTCATCCATTCCATCTCTCATCCCGACGCGCAGGTCGCCCACGGGCGTCGACTAGAAATACCTGCACTCGGCCTCTCAGGAGGCCACACGACAAAAAAAAAAAAAACATGAGAATATTAGAGAACTACATTATTAAGAAAACATAATGATACATGAGCTAACTACTGAAGTTGCTGTTTTCAAACGTAGCATAGGGCTTTGTAGAGTTATAAGTATCTCATGGCTTTTTCCAAACGTCTTACTGTTTGATGTACCTTTCAAAAATAAAAAAAATAAAAGATTTGATTTCTATCTTTCTTACACGTTAGATAAATACTCGTATAGCAATCCAAATTGCCCAGCCCGCCTTGAGGTGCAATGCACTTGGGTTTCATTCCCGGGTCTGCTAAGAAATTTAATTCTTGTCTCTGGGCTGGAAAGGAAGCCACCGTGGCTTAGGCGGCTGCACGCCGGCCTCTCACCGCTGGGTCCATGGTTAAAGTCCCAGTCACTTCACTTGAGATCTGTGCTGGACAAAACGGAGGCAGACAGGTTTTTCTCCGACTAATCCGGTTTTCCCTGTCAAAAATGGCATTCCAGCAACACTCTTCACTATCATTTCATTTCATCTGTCATTCAATTAATCATTGCCTCAGAGGAGTACGACAGGCTTCGGCAGTCGGCACAGTTCATATCCTCGCCGCTAGATGGGGGCTTCATTCATTCCATTCCCTGACCCGGTCGGTCGACCGGAAGCAGGCTGTGGATATTCATTTTTCAGTAACAATTCATGAAGTTTCATCAACGTTTCACTATGATCATTCGCTCACACATTCATACATAAGTTGTTCTAGAAGACCCCGATATTGTAAGCCCATTTGTTATTGATTCACTCAGGGGCTTGCGATATCGTGCAATTTTAGGCCCTGGGTCAACTTCATCATCAGACCCATGTGCTTAGGAGTGTGTTGATTTTGTTTGATAACCTGTGCTTTTGTTGTGAGAGGTAAAGCTGGAAAGACTTGGAGGGAACAGAAGAACTTGGCAGCAAACGGAGTCTGATTGAAATCATTCTTGGATGCTCTATGCTCCGCACGGAGCGAAAGGAAATAAGTCAAGTAAGTCATTGCAGTCGTGGTGCGCGATTTATCACGCACGGCTACACTGTGGGGTCTCAAGTAGAATGCGATGATGACCACAATATAGTAAGCCCCTTTGGTATTGATTCATTAATTCAGGGGCTTACGATATCCTGTCATTCAAGCCCGTGTACTTGGGTGCGTGTAGAATCTGTCTGATAACCCGTGTTCTTGAGATGGCTCTAGTAGTGTGCGTATTTGTAATTAGGAAGGAAGTGACTGTGGCCTTAAGGTAAGAACCATCCCGGCATTTGCCTGGAGCAGAAGAGGGAAACAACGGAAAACCACTTCCAGGATGGATGAAATGAAAATCACATTCACTTTTCTCAGTTGTGCCTCACGAGGCTGAGAGTATCCAGTTCCAGGCCTCAGACCAGGATTAAATTTCTTGGTAGAGCCGGGATCCAAACCCGGACTTTAGGGAGGACAGCCAAAAATGCTAGCCACTACACCACGAGTTGGTCAGTAACAATAAACTACATACTTAGTTTCTTGGCAGCTCAATAACCAATACATTTCTTGCCCATTCATAACATTACCTCGTGACACTTATTTCCAACGTTTTCATCCCATTACTTCTCTACCTTGAAAATACATACCAAACTATCAGTTATAACCTAACTATTTCAACTAATCTTGTTTCACATCCACATCTCTTCTATTCCACGCTATTTTTATCAAGACTTTTTCATGTTTTTTTTCTTAACACATTTTTATTAAATCTTAATTTGTGAGCTTCTGGAACAAGAATATTTTTAGAATCCTCTGTTGTGGCAAAATGTATATTAAGTGTATGTTCTTGCCTTGCACATTTACATGTCCTAAATTACGCTGAGGATAGCCACAATATGTCTGAAACCGGCACGGTTTTAATGTACTACATAATTGACTTATGGTTATATAAATATTATTATAACTAAATGCTCGTCATGGAGGTGAGAGTGGACTGGCATTCACAACACCCCTAAAGGTCGATGACCCCTGGAATGGAACCATACCCTGGGCTATGTTTTAATCAATGGTACTAAAATGACTCGTCAGAAAGACGAGGCACATCGGTTATTCACAGCTTTTAGTTCCCACATTAAAATTCAAGCCTTTAATTGTTTGCAGATCTATCATTGTGGTAATACGCTGCCGAAGTGACGAGCCTAGCAACCGCATGGGCGCAGCCACATTGGACCCAAACAACTGGTTGCTAGGTTTTTTATACATAGGAAGCTGCATTAACGCTGCGCAGCGTCTTGAATTTTGTGGATAAAAATGTGTAATGCGCGTGAAATAAGGCAAACGCCTCCCGTGAAGATCATCTACAGTGTTGGAGCTACAAAATAGAAGTGAAATTTTGATAAAGTACGAGAATTTTGCGAGATAGTTTGAATAAAGTTGACCTCACTCCTGAGGCAAGAATTGCATGGCGGGTACTACAAATTATGAATATTTACCATTTAGTGGCTAGAGTATATCTAACATAGAGAGATATTTAGGACATAATGTCACATAAAGGGGTTTTTGGTTCATGTGGGGAGTGTAGTTGTAATTAAATGTGGTTTGTACTATAAGAATTATAAACGGCAACCTACATAACCTTACAGCTGATTCACTAACACCGATAAATTATATCCTACAACTTTTCTGAGTGGTGATTTTTCACTTAATTTATTTAAGCAGTGAATTGTGTTTCCAAATAACAACTAGGCCTATCCCAGACTGAAAATTTCTGCCTAAATATTTTATTTTTTGCACTTTCAGAAAACAATTATCATGTAGGCCTACCAGTAGCCTAGGCCTACACCCTGCAACAAAGTTACAGTACCGTATAGTGACATTATTCAAGCCAATGAATACTGCTTATTTCTGACGTGATGGAGTGGCAAGTCTTGTTGTGATTATATTTAGAGCTAGGGTAGGAAAAGTGCCCCATTATTTAGAATGAGGTAGGAGTAGGACGATAGGCCTTAATTGTAGACTTCTCTAACCTGTTAGTGAGCACACAGGTTAGGCTTTGTTAATTTGATTCGTTTTCAGACAAACGCGGCGTTGTGGTAAACACACAAATTGTATTGAAATGCAGTCTTTGTTTCTTCTATAGCTGTTGATGGGATTTGGCCTAAACTCTCATCCAAATATTTTAAAATGTTCCCTTATGCATTGATAGACCTTAAGTTCATTTTATTCGTCACTTACTGGTAGGGCCTACGGTACTTTATTTTCCGTAGTATTGGTTATTCATGAGGGACGTGATTCACAATATCCAGAAATGTTATATTTTCATGTTTTCACTTAATTTAAGGTAAATATCGTAGGCCACATCTCTACGACTTGTGTTCTAAGGCTTACTGTGCATCTCGTACGCAATATTTTACAACTTTACTGGACAACTATGTTAAATTAGTGTGGGAAATATACTTTCCTGTGCTTTTTGCCTCTGTACATCCATGCATGTACAGTTTTATACGATACAAATAGGAAATAATGACGGCTCAAAGACTGAAGCAAGCTACAAGGGAGCCATGTTTATTGCTCCAGTTGCTTAGCAACGAAGCGGAAGTGACGTGGACTTCGGAAGCTGTAACGTACTGTATGGTGTAATTATCGGTTGCATGCAGCTAATGCGGCATAGCCGCGGGCGATCAGTGAACACGACATTTGCCAGATGCGACGCGGCACGGCGGCGTGACATTCAACGTAATTGCTGCTTGGCAAAACTGTTTTCTAGAACAAAAGCTTTTTCTCAAGCGTAAATATTGGCGTCAATAAGTTCACCACTGTTTTGTTTGCGGTGGGCGTAACACCTGTAATGTAGGAAACTTTCTCGCTCTGAGAGGGTTTTATTGTTTTGTTATTTTATTTAGTCTCATGGGACTTCCTCAAGTTTGAATTGGCTGGCTGCGTGGCTCAGCGGTAACGTTCTCGCTTGCTGGGCCCAAGGTTGCAGGTTCGTATCCTGGCGCAGTCAGCTAGCATTTGAGGGCGCTCAAATGCGAGGGAGTCGTGTCAGTACATTTACTGGCACGTTAAAGATCCCCTTTGGGGCAAAATTCCGGCACCCCGGCGTCTATAAAAGCCAGAGTAGTTAAAAGGGACGTAAAACCAATAACATTATTATTATTATTATTATTATTATTATTATTATTATTATTATTATTATTATTATTATTATTATTATTATTCAAGTTTGAATTCAATATTCCAGTGGTGTTTACGAAAGGAAGGCACAGGGCTGACGCACCCTTCACTGAGCTATTCCTTGGATTATAAATTACAGTATTTTGAAACATTTGTCTAAGCCTACGTGTTTGGGCAGAAATATTCGCATATAATCACACAATACATTTCTACCGAGCGTTAGGTCATGGGACCAAGCTCTCTGCTGACTCGGTAGACGCGTGGGTTCGAGTTCCACCGTCGCCCGTCCTTGAAATAGTTTTCCGTGGTTTTCCATTTTCAACTCCAGGAAAATGCTGGGACGGTACCTTCTGATAGGCCACTGTCGCTTCTTTCCACATCCTTGCCCAGTTTCATTCACCATCATTCATTTCATCTCTCATTAACTCCTCTTCATGAGGTTGGCGTCAGGAAGGGCATCCGGCCGTAAAATCCATGCGCCACTAAGACTTCCATCGCATTTCGTCCCCGACCCCGTTGGAAAACGGGAATGATGAGGGGTAGACATACATCACATAATACATTCCTGCTGTCAACATCCCTTTTGATTAATCTAATATCTCAATAAATGCGATACCACTGGATATATATTTTTCTCGGCTTTTGACGTATTAAAATTAGAGCTATCGAACGATTAAAAAATTTGATCGGTTAACCAAAAGCCTTCAATCGGTTATTCGGTCGATTAATTAAATTTTAGTCGATTTCACACGGTATCAGTTCGAGAGGAAAAAACTTTGAATAATATATCTTAAAATGTTTACAATTCTACACACATCAAAAAAAGTTTTGCATCACCTCGGTTCCAAGAGTTCCGGAACCTTTAAATACAAAGGGAATAGAGATCAACACAAACAACATTTCAGCTCGTTTTATTGCTCATGAGACCCACACATTGCATGTTGTACCATCATACAGCTAGACTTTCAGCATTTGTGGTCCAGATTGCAGTACACACCACTACCTCTAATACCCAGTAGCACGTCCTCTTGCATTGATGCATGCCTGTATTCGTCGTGGCATACTATCCACAAGTTCATCAAGACACTGTTGGTCCAAATTGTCCCACTCCTCAACGACAATTCGGCGTAAATCTCTCAGAGTGGTTGGTGGGTCAAGACGTCCATAAACAGCCCTTTTCAACATATCCCAGGCATGTTCGATAGGGTTCATGTCTGGCGAACATGCTGGCCACTGTAGTCGAGCGATGTCGTTATCTTGAAGGAACGCATTCACAAGATGTGCACGATGAGGTCGAGAATTGTCGTCCATGAAGACAAATGCCTCTCCAATATTCTGCCGATATGGTTGCACTATGGGTCGGAGGATGTCATTCAGGTATCGTAAAGCCGTTTCGGAGCCTTCCATGACCACCAGTGGCGTACGTCGGCCCCACATAATGCCACCCCAAAACATCAGGGAACCACCACCTTGCTGCACTCGCTGGACAGTGTGTCTAAGACGTTCAGCCTGACCAGGGTGCCTCCAAACACGTCTCCGACGATTGTCTGGTTGAAGGCATATGCGACACTCATCGGTGAAGAGAACGTGATGCCAATTCCGTGGGGTCCATTCAGCATGTTGTTGGGCCCATCTGTACCGCGCTGCATGGTGTCGGGGTTGCAAAGCTGGACCTCGCCATGGACGTCGGGAGTGAAGTTGCGCATCATGCAGCCTATTGCGCACAGTTTGAGTTGAAACACGACGTCCTGTGGCTGAACGAAACGCATTATTCAACATGGTGGCATTGCTGTCAGGGTTCCTCCGAGCGGCAATCCGTAAGTAGCGGTCATCCACTACAGTAGTAGCCCTTGGGCGGTCTGAGCGAGGCCTGTCATCGACAGTTCCTGTATCTCTGTACCTCCTCCATGTCCGAACAACATCGCTTTGGTTCACTCTGAGACGCCTGGAAACTTCCCTTGTTGAGAGCCCTTCTTGACACAAAGTAACAATGCGGACGTGATCGAACTGCGGTATTGACCTTCTAGGCATGGTAGAACTACAGACAACATGAGCAGCGTACCTTCGTCCTGGTGGAATGACTGGAACTGATCGGCTGTCGTACCCCCTCCGTCTAATAGGCCCTGCTCATGCATGGTTGTTTACATCTTTGAGCAGTTTTAGTGACATCTATGAACAGTCAAAGGGACTGTATCTTGGATACAATATACACAGTCAACGTCTATATGCCGGAGATCTGGGAACCGAGGTGATGCAAAACTTTTTTTGATGTGTGTATTTGCTATGGGGAAGATACAGCAATAATTTTACATTTTAATTGTATTGGTGTCGAGCAAGTAAAACAATTAATTCAAAAGCATTTAATTAGAAGAAAGTAATTAAGGAGATATCATCGCTTTTATCTTCCTGAAGCAAAGGCATGAGCATCAGCTAACTTAAATGGCCTGTCAATCTTACAATAGCTGGTGCTAGCGCGCCAAATGGCAAATAGTAATACAATACACAGGTTTTGTGCTACGCAAAACAATTACATAAACTACACCACACTACTATTTTAATCGATTCGATTAATCGACTAATGCACATTGATCGGTTAATCGTATTTTAGATTAAACGATTAAATCGACAGCTCTTTTAAAATACATTATTTGTTTGAAAGTTCGTTTAATTAGTGCATCAGAGTCAATGTCGCACTTACGACTTGTCTCAGTCTGCCTCCTTGCGTAGTGGACAGCAATATTGGCTGTCACCGTGGAGGCCCGAGTTCGATTCCAGGCTCTGCCAATAAATTTAATTCTGGTCTGAGAGCTGGACCGGGATACACTCTACCTCGTGAGGCAAAACTGACGAGGCGGGTTCGATTCCTACCTCAGCCATCCTGAAAGTTGTTTTCCGTGGTTTCCCACTTCTAAGTTACTCCAAGCAAATGCCTGGAAAGTATCTAACATAAGGCTTCCTACCCAAATCCTACCTCGATTACAAATACAGACATCACAGTGACACAGGTTATCAAGCAAATTCTACACGAACCCAAGTACACGTGGCTACAATACCACGTCGTCGCAAAGCCCCTAAAAGAATCAACAACAAAATTAAACTTTTATCCCAGCCACTGCCAGCTGGATTGCATCCTCTGCCTGCTCATTCATTGAAGTTATCATTGATTTATCCGTGCTCATTGATTTATGAAAACACCTGTAAATGGCAGCACCAACTGCCCGAAACAGAGTTGCTCTATAATATGTCACACCACAGGTGACTTGATGCGTCACTTCGCTTCTTTTTATTACACAGCTTTGGCGATCACGTCTAGGGAGCAAAATCGGGGTTTCCACTCATATTTCCGCAAAGCAGTGCCTAGCTGAACACGTAGCGATTTCATCTTGTTTGCTTTGACATGAGCGAAGTCCATTTATGAGTCTATACAACAGTATTTCAGTCGTAACTGAAGAAATATCTCACAATAACTATGCAAAACATTATCGTATTGTTGCTGTATGAACCATATTGTAACGTTTTTAAGGTTCGTAAAAATAGGTCAGGCTATAATGCACTAATACTTTATTTACAATAATGTTATTTACACTAATTCAAATTAAGCCTACTTACTTCCACACACACATACACTTACACACAGTTGCACTTTACACAGCTACAAGTCACTAATTATGTACACTGCTCTCTACAAGTCAGTTTCCCTTGCAGTCACTATTTATCTTCCACAGTCACTATTTACACTATTTATTTCCACATTTATCTTCACACCCCGTCTTCACTATTTACAGTCCTCCATTATTTATTTCCACTGGTCGTTCGGCACGGCACACACCGACAGCGCGGACTCACTCAGGACTCACACTCGCTCGCTCCCACGCAGAACTCCTGCTCACCTCAGCTTGCTCGTATATATGCAGTCAGCCATCTGGTCTCGAAAGTTCTAGTTCTTGCTCCTTCCAGTAGCGTCGAGTATGTCCTCGTGGTTGGCTTCCAGAATTATCTAGCCACTCCCAGCGAGGTTCGGGACCTTCTTGTCACACCCAGTAGTCTCCGGAAGCAGAATAGTCTGGAAGCCTTGCGTCAATAGTCTACCTGATTCGTAGCGCTATTGTATTGGTGGTGACCTTGGGGAGGGGCTACCCTAATTAGCCCGGCCGGACTGGCTATTCTGCATTCCTCACACACCCCGCCTGCCCGTCACTTCGAGGATAAAGAATGGCGACCGCTGGGCAATTGCACGAATCATTACACTGCCCCCTCCTTAACACTGTTCCATCTCGGAGCAGACACTTCCAACAGGGTGACGGTAGGAACAGCTCGGTCCTTCACGGCATCGTGAGTTGACGAAGAAGTAACAGTCCACCGTTTTCTGAGACACCACGTTTGTTCGGGGCCAGCAGCACACCAGAACTTCAATCCCTGTGCGTCGAAAGACTTCCTCTAGCATGCTTCTTACAATCCTCCAGTCCAACCCATCTAGTCCACAGCCCAACTTGGGTACAGCTAATTTGGATATGCTTCGCTCCAGTAGGTGCTCCCGCATAGCAAGTAGACTATCCCAGATGGCACGATAGGAGGGCTTCAGATGGGAAAGTTCTTTCGTCACCAGATAGAACAGCGATCGCTCGTTCCTGGTTAAGCACAACACGCCCCCGACACGACGCTCTTGGCTCTGTAGCTCTTCAATCCCGCCGTATTTCCGCCGGAACACCTGGGCGATTCCCTGGCTCATCCTCAGGTCCTTAGCCACACAGTGAGCCAAGGCATACTCACTGGCGGTTTGGAATAAATCTCGTCGAATCTCGGTAGTGACGCCATAACGAACTTTTCGGCCAATTCGGCATTGAGCCATGAACTCTTCGAAGGATCGTTCTGCTTCTGGCAATCGACAGATACGAGCGTGTTATACGTGCCCCTCGTCATCGTTGTCGCCCAGGAACGGTGCCAGCCGATTGAAATGGACCACTCGGGGTTTGCCATTCGGTCTTCTCCTGATACGATAGACGACGTCGTTGATCCTCTTCAGTACCTCATATGGTCCGTCCCAGGAGCGTTGTAGCTTCGGAGAGAACCCTCGCCGCCTTTTTGGGTTGAAAAGCCAGACTAGATCTCCTGCTTGGTACCCTCCTGATTCGGCTCTTAGGTCCTAACGCTTCTTCATCCGGTCGCTCGCATTCTGGATGTTTGCGCGAACTCGGTCGTGAATGTCATTCATCCTTCGACGGAGGTCGGAGATGTAGTCCTCGCCAACAACGTCATCCTTAGGTTTGCAGCCGAACGTCGGGTCACACGGCAACCGCAGCTCTCGGCCAAATAGCACATTAGCTGGTGTTTGGCCTGTGGTCTCATGTATAGAAAAGCGGTATGCCAGTAGAAACAAGTGGAGAAACTTGTCCCAGTCCCGCTGGTGGTCGGATACAATCTTGGACAGGTATTTCTCCATTGTTCTGTTCATGCGCTCCACCATGCCGTCGGACTGTGGATGCAGGGCAGTCGTTCTCGTTTTCCGGATCCCGAGAATCTGGCACAATTCCTGGAACACCGACGACTCGAAATTTCGCCCCTGGTAGGAATGCAATTCCAAAGGTACACCAAATCGGCTCACCAGCTCCCTTACTAGTGTCTCGGCAACCACCACCGCCTCTTGATTGGGCAATGCATATGCCTCTACCCACTTGCTGAAGTAATCTATTGCTACCAAGATGTATTTATTTCCACTCTCAGTCGTGGGGAAGGGGCCCGCTACATCGATGGCGATCCGTTCGAACGGTGCACCAACGTTGTACTGTCTCATCGCTGCTCTTCTCTTCTTCTGTGGCCCGTTCGCAGTGGCACAAACCACGCACTTTCTACACCATTCACGAACGTCGTCGGAGCAATTGAACCAGTAAAACCGCTCTCGGATTTTCTCTATGGTTTTCCGAACTCCAAGGTGCCCTCCGGACGTTCCATCATGCAGCAACTGCACTATCTCGGATACCCTGTTTCGTGGAACGATAAGCTGTAGCCTCTCCTGAGTCCCATTCTCATTCTCCAGTACTCTCTTTAGAACACCGTTTTCCAAAATCACGGAATTCCACTGAGCCCAGTAGGCTTTTACAGAGCGCGAGAAGGGAGCTACCTCTTCCCAGGTCGGTCGTTCCTCAGACTTCTTCCAACGCAGTAGGTGTTTTAAGTCCGGATCGTTTTCTTGGTCCTTACGGATTTCCTCATCCTGCCAGTGGTCGTCAGTCACAGTACTTCTTCTTATCGCTGCAATTTTGTCTTCTATCCGATTGCAGTGCTTGCAGTCTTGCGCGCACGGTCTCCTAGATAGAGCATCAGCATTTCTGTGTTTAAGACCAGCCCTGTGTTCAGAGTCGAAGTCGTACTCCTCGAGCCTTTCGATCCACCTGGCTACCTGTCCCTCCGGGTTCTTGAAACTCAGAAGCCACGTAAGTGCTGCATGATCAGTCCGTAGAACGAACTTCCTCCCGTAGAGGTACTTGTGGAAATGCTCCACCGACTTCACTACAGCAAGCAATTCCCTTCTAGTCACGCAGTAGTTCCTCTCCGGTTTAGAAAGAACCTTGCTGAAGTAAGCTATCACTCTTTCCTGCCCACCTTGCAGTTGGGGGAGCACGCTACCGATGCCCACATTGCTAGCATCGGTGTCCAAAACGAACAGTCCTCCCGGTTGTGGGTAACTCAGGAAAGGAGCATTGGTGAGTACCTCCTTCAGTTGTTCGAAAGCCTGTTGACAGGTTGTGTCCCACACAAAACTCCGGCCGTCTTCGGTAAGTCGAGTCAGAGGCTTCGCGAGATTAGCAAATCCTGGCACGAATCGACGGTAATAGGTGCATAGTCCGAGGAAACTCCTAACTTCGCGCTTATCCTTCGGTATTGGCCACTCCTTCACCGCGTTTATCTTCTCCGGATCTGCAGCAACCCCCTCTCCGGAAACAACGTGGCCCAGGTAATTAACTTCTTTCCGAAAGAGGAAGCACTTCTTGGGGTTGAGCTTCAGGTTGGCTTGTTTTAGACGCAAGAATACCTGCTCCAAATTCTTTAGGTGGTCTTCAAACGTCCTTCCGAGAACGATGATATCATCCAAGTAGACCAAGCAGGTTTCCCAAGACAGCCCTTTTAAAACTCGCTCCATCAAACGTTCAAACGTAGCAGGGGCGTTACAGAGTCCGAACGGCATAACTGTGAAGTTCCACAGTCCCGAACCAATCGTAAAGGCGGTCTTCTCCTTGTCGTTGGGGTCCAACCCGACCTGCCAGTAGCCACTCTTGAGGTCCAATGTGGAGAAGATCGTGCTCCCACCCAAGGTGTCCAGGGTGTCATCGATGCGTGGTAGAGGATAACTGTCCTTTTTCGTCACATTGTTCAGCTGGCGGTAGTCTACGCAAAACCGCGTAGATCCATCTTTCTTCTTCACCAGAACCACTGGCGAGGCCCAGGGGCTGCTTGAAGGTTCAATCACCCCATCGCGAGTCATATCACTTATTATTCGCTCGGCTTCCTCTCGCTTGGCTAGTGGCAATCTTCTGGGCGTCTGGCGAATAGGTCTTGAGTCACCCGTATCGATGCGATGTTGCACCACGTTCGTTCTTCCATTAGCAGTCCCATCCTGGAAGGCATCCTTATGACGTTTGAGAAGTTCCCTTACCTCTCGGCTCTGCTCAGGATTTAGCTCTTGACACGCTGCCTTGATAAGACTGTCAAGCCACACTGAAGGTACACCGGATGAGGAGGCAGCTGTTCGCACTTGGCGTACGACGGAGGACACAGACGAACATATTCCCAGGCTGGTTCCTTCCCGAACGGTTATTGCGCGATCATGAAGGTTCATTACCCGCACAGGGATTTTCGCCCCTGCACGAACCAAAGCTTTGGCTACCAGCATTCCATGTCCAGTTTCGTCTTCGCCAAACGTAGGCCCTACCATGACGACACAACCTTCAGGAATTTCACCGTCCAGCTTCCCTTCTACCATTACTTCACTACGTCCTGGCAGTACCATGTCTATCGCTGCTATCACCCGTACCGACGCGGCGTTCCTCTTCTGCAGCACTACCTCCTCGTTTCCGACTCTCAAAATTCCGCTTCCCAAGTCTAGTCCGAATTTGTACTTAGTCATGATGTCCATCCCGAGAATAACGTCCTCTTCCACCTCAGCGATCAAGACACGATGGCGAAACTGGGTATCACCGATGATGAAGTCGACGACTGCCTCCCCTCGAACGTTGGCTGGCTCCCCCGTTGCTGTTCGCAGTGTCCATCTTGTGGGTGTTATTGCTCTTCTCACGATGCCTGGTCGGATGATGGTCATTGTGGCCCCTGTGTCCAGCAGTAGGTCTCTGGGTTCTCCATCCACATGGCCACTGACAAAAATTGAGTTGGCTTGACGACCCAGAGACGCGACGATAGCAGAAGTGGGGGCATTCCTGGTGTTGGCGCGGGTTGACAGTCGCCCCTTTCCATCAACCCTCTTTAGTTTCCCTCGCTGGTACTCGTTATTCGTAAGTTTAGGGCATCGATCTCTGAGGTGCCCAACCTCCCCGCAGCCCCAGCACCTCGTCCGTTTCTTCTTGGTCTGCAAGGCTTGAAGAACTTTCTCCACGATTTATTCTATGGAAGGCACAGGTTGGACCTCCTTGTCTCCCTCCAGAGCCCCGGATGCGTGCCTGGCTGCGCACGGATTGTTGAACAGCCTCGAACTCAAGGGCTAGGGTCAAAGCATCATTCAACGTTTTCGGGCGCGCCAGCTTCACAGCCCGATGTGTCTCGGTCTCGCGGAGCCCGTCGAGAAACTTCTCGGTAGCAAGACTCTCGTAAACGTCGCTGGGCACTGTTGGGTAGGCACTCCTAACAAGACGGGCTATGTCTGCTTCAAACTCCTGTGGGCTCTCGTTAGGTCTTTGGCAGCGATTTCTTAACTGGGAGCGATATAGCTGCTCCATATGTCGATGTCCGAACCGCATTTCCAGTTTTTGAACGAGAACGTCGTAGTTCTGTCTCTCCGATAAGGTAACAGCTTGTAGGACTCGTAGGGCCTCTCCGCGCAGCGACAAGCTCATCATTGCAGCTTTCGTGGCCTCTGACCACCCATTAATCATGGCGGCGGTCTCAAACAAGGTGAAGTATTCTTCCCATGCAGATTTCCCATCGAATGTTGGCAGGTCAGAACGCCCAACTGCGGGAACGGGTGCACGATCCATTGGCAGGTCAGTCCGCCCAGCGGCGGGAACAGGTAAACTCTCCTTACCTTCCGATGGTTCAGCAGCGGCAATGGTTTCGTTTCGTTGCTTGTCCTTATTTTGAAGCAGGGCGCTCGCAAGCTCGTCCTCCAACTTCCGCAGCGATTCTTGAAATTCCTCCCTCAGCTTCGTTTCCGCAGTGAGTGTTACTTCTCGAAGTTTCCTCTCAAGATTGGCATTATTTTCCATTATATTCCTTTCCATAATTTTGGAGTTTTCTACTATTTCCTTTTCTAAATTTTCCACATTGTCCGCCATTTTCTTTTCCAAAATTTCCACCACCTGGCCTATGCCGCAAGGAAGCTCAAAAGGGAATATATCTGGGTCCTCACCTCCGTCCAGCAGTAACTGACGTAATCGCACTTGTAGCGTAGACTTGGTTCCTGTTGCATCAGCATCCCTCTCTTCCAGTTATTCACGCAATTCTGACACCTTCAGTTCTGAGAGTCTTACTTTCTTCGTCGCCATTTTACAGTACAAAATGCGAGACACACGGACAGTCAGCACACGATTAACCAGGCTTCCAGATGGTACACACAAGACAGTCACTAATGATTAACTATCGTACACACTTCCTTAAAGTAGGCCTTTTCAAAAGTACGCACTGTTTCATACAGAAGCACGCACGCATAACCTGACCCTCACATCTGACACCAATTGTAACGTTTTTAAGGTTCGTAAAAATAGGTCAGGCTATAATGCACTAATACTTTATTTACAATAATGTTATTTACACTAATTCAAATTAAGCCTACTTACTTCCACACACACATACACTTACACACAGTTGCACTTTACACAGCTACAAGTCACTAATTATGTACACTGCTCTCTACAAGTCAGTTTCCCTTGCAGTCACTATTTATCTTCCACAGTCACTATTTACACTATTTATTTCCACATTTATCTTCACACCCCGTCTTCACTATTTACAGTCCTCCATTATTTATTTCCACTGGTCGTTCGGCACGGCACACACCGACAGCGCGGACTCACTCAGGACTCACACTCGCTCGCTCCCACGCAGAACTCCTGCTCACCTCAGCTTGCTCGTATATATGCAGTCAGCCATCTGGTCTCGAAAGTTCTAGTTCTTGCTCCTTCCAGTAGCGTCGAGTATGTCCTCGTGGTTGGCTTCCAGAATTATCTAGCCACTCTCAGCGAGGTTCGGGACCTTCTTGTCACACCCAGTAGTCTCCGGAAGCAGAATAGTCTGGAAGCCTTGCGTCAATAGTCTACCTGATTCGTAGCGCTATTGTACTGGTGGTGGCCTTGGGGAGGGGCTACCTTAATTAGCCCGGCCGGACTGGCTATTCTGCATTCCTCACACACCCCGCCTGCCCGTCACTTCGAGGATAAAGAATGGCGACCGCTGGGCAATTGCACGAATCATTACACTATCAAGGAAATAAAAGTAGGTCAATGTCCAATTATTGTTTGAACCCAACATATATTTGATGTAGGCAGCGCTATTGTGGTAACTTTTGTCACTTCTTAAATTACAGATTAAACAAGTGACTGATGACTGAGCAATTTTCAAGGCTGTATAAAAAGGAACAGAGTGACGGATTTAGTCGGTGTGGTCACACGACCTATGTTATGATGAAATAAAAATCTCGTTTGCTTACATTGTTTTCAAGTCTGTTCCATAGATTGCGAATAGTGTACTTATTTTTCTTTCTGAAACAACCGCAAAACATTGCTGTGAATGAGAAACTTAACCTAACACCTTGCTGTAAAGGAAGTGTGTTAATACTGCTCGATAGAAGATTAATTGTGGAGTTTACCAGAACCGGAACCAAACGAGAACGTGGTAGATTATTGAAGATATATCATTCACATACCTTTCTGGGAGTCATTAAAATTGAGAATACTATCAAATATCACTGCTGCACATTAAAAATATTGTCAAACTGGCAGTAGTGTCCGCCTTCGCCCGGTGGATTTATTTATTTTACGGATGATAGTGAATACTACTACAGAAGTGGCACATGATACTTAAACTACCAGAAAATAAATATTTTTCAAATATAACTTTTTGTGATTGTGGTGGTGGTTGTAGTGAGGGTGATAAGCAGTACAGTATGATGGACGTAACATTTAGATCATTTTCCCCTAATGATAATAATGATAATAATGAATAGGGAAACGGCTATTTACTAACTACAGCACTGACACATGTAATTTACAAACAAATTTTTGAAAATGATTAGAAAGATGAGTAAGTGAAATAAAAGACAATGCCTAAGGCCTATATCTCATTGTCTGTTGGAAATGTAGAGACCAATAGTGACGTCTTTTGTCGCGTAGCGCCGTAGGAAAATAATCAGAACACTTTGGAAAATTTCGGCTGTCCCGAGCTCCTGAGGTAGCAATAGTATCATTTATCGCCCCATAGCGTTCAACGATAAGTTTCGGCATAAATTAAGGTAAATTTGAAAGCACCAAAGCTTATTGTAGCTGATAACCTCAATGTATTGCACCAACACCATTGCATTTATACAGAGGCATAATATGTTCATGATGATAACTGTTTTAAGGGGCCTAAGAAATCTTTATGCACTAATTACTCCCAGTGTCTGCAATTTATAAGCAGCGCAAGATTTAACTATTTTCGCAATTCTGCACCAGAACACTGGTAGGGGCGACGTGATGCAGCCCGAATTGCCAGTCAACAATACACTTATTACAATACTCTTACAGTTACACTACTACGGACATGAATGTTTCTAGGTCCTTAATACGTGGTTTTCAAGTTCAGTTTGTTTGTTATTCTAAATGTAGGGAATGGAGAGCATTGTCCAAAATATCAAGTGGACAGTGTTACCATCAGGGTTTCAAAGTGTATGTAAAATTTGGAGCAATTAGGAGGAACGGTGTAGATTTGTGATAAAGGGCCTAACTGCAGTGAACGGAGTGGTCTGTCCGAATTTAAAGTGGGCAGTGCCACCCGCAGGGTTGCAAAGGGTAAGTGTACAAAATGTGGTTCAGATCGGTGAAACGGTGTAGATTTGTGCCAAAGGTCCTGAATTCAGGGAATAGATTTGTGCCAAATGGCCTAAATGCATCTGTCCGAAATTTCATGCAGACAGTGTTACTCGTAGGGTGTCAAAGGGTAAGTATACAAATTTTGGTTCACACCGGTGAAACGGTGTAGATTTGTGCCAAAGGGCATAAATGCAGCGAATGGAGTGGTCTGTCCGAAATTTCATGCACACAGTGTTACTGGCAGGGTTCCAAAGGGTAAGTATACATAATTGGTTCAGATCGGTGAAACGGTGTAGATTTGAGTCAAAGGGCCTAAATGCATGGATGGAAAGGTCTTTTCGAAATTGAAAGTGGAAGTGTTACCCGCAGTGTTCCAAAGGGTATGTATACAAATTTTGGTTCAGATCGGTGAAACGGTGTAGATTTGTGCCAAAGGGCCTAAATGCAGGGAACGGAGTTGTCTGTCCGAAATTTAACATAGCCTAAACTATTCCTCTTGAATCTGGCTATCATATACAAAAATATATTTTCCAATACGACGGGTAGTTCCAGAGATTAGCGCGTTTAAACACACAAATACACAAACACACAAACTCTTCAGCTTTATTATATTAGTATAGATATCACTAATATTGCTTAAATGAAGGTTTTTATTTGTAGCTTGTTCAACGATGGCAGATGTTTTTGGCCGATACATTGACGTCATATTGCGTTGCCAACATGTCCGATAGAATATCACCACACGACACACGTAACTTTGTAATTATGTGAAAAAATAAATAATTGGAGAAACCGTTGGCCTGGATAAAAATTATTGATGAGTTACAAAAACCAGGGGTGTTTATATTAGCTAACGCAGCCTGCGCTACCTAACAATTATTGGTCCAGGCGAAAACCATTGGTCTGCCAGGTGCGATATAGTACCGAATGCTTCGTGTTGGCAATACTGTACATGATGCTAAAAATGGCGGAGTCAGCCGGAATTTCATCTATGTAAGTCGTGATACTATTTGGGATAGCTGTGTGGGTTACAGACAGCGGAGGAGTAAACATATATCTCTACTTAGTATAAAACAAAGTTCCCGATTCTTGGATGTTACGTGTAAACTCGAGAACCATTGGATGGATTTTGATGCGGTTTTCACGATTCTGTAAAGGATATCTCGAGAATGATTTCTGTAGAAAATAATTTATTTATGATCAAAGGAAGCCGAGCAGTTACGATTTCAGTGGAAAAGTCGAAAAAAAAACTGGCGTTTGAGCGCTTTGTAAGCTTACGCTGGGCAAACCGTTAAAAATATCTAAATACTATGAGTGTAAGAATTGTTCAGCATGAAACGTTCTGCAAAAAAGTCCTCGAGAGCATATGTCCGTCTTCAATACATCGCCCACTATAAGTGTTTCTACGTTTCAATTTCTTCCAACCATGTCCGTTCAACTACTGAGGCGAACAGTTTTCGAGCTAGCTAAGGGCGAGTCTATCATCCCTGTTACAGCCTTGCTAACGGGGGAACCTATTGCCCCAGATATAGTCCGGGCAGCTTAATTAAGTTACTAGATAAAAACAGGGTAGGCAACATTAACAGCCGTCCCCTATGCCTAAGTAAATGTTGGTTTATGGTTGCATTTCTTGAAGTTAAGTTGTTTTCAGGTGCAAGCACATTGTCGCCAACACTCCTTAAAATATCGCCATCTCCAAAGACCATAATACCAGTAAAATTTCTTAACACACAGTTGCCGACATTTTTCTCCCAGAATGCATTTTCCGCACATTCTCCCAACAGAATAATTACGAATTTTACTAGTGCCCATTATCTGAATAATTTCACAGTTTTCTTTGGAATTTCAAGTCTAATGAAGTTAAAACAAGTTGTACAAGGTAAGTACTACTAATATACATCGATTAAAACAGTTTTTACAGTTATTATAGACCCTTGATTATGGAATATGTGCGCGTTCATACCCCCTCGTCTGAGATGTTTGCAAGCTTTTATTTAATTAATTTTTGCATAAATTCTTATTTAGATTTTAACATGACGTCTAAAAAACACGAGAACAAGATTGAAGATGGATTGGAGAAACTCTACGAAGATCACTGGCGAATCAACTAGGTTTTGAGTAAGTAGCCTAGACCCTATCTACATAATTAAAAGTACAAAGTTATTTAATCGTTGTTTTATGTATTTTTATATTCAGTCCGAGCACAAATAACGTAATAAAGAACCTTAATGGTCTTTGGAAATTTTGGAAAAGTCTTCTGACTGCATTTTTCGTATAATACACACCAAACGTAACCTAAAATATAGCCTATGTCTACAAGTTCACTCCCAGGGACATATTCTTAGGATCAATTCGCCTTGTAATATACCGGTAATGTAATGTACCGGTATCTTATTCTCAACTTCCAAGTGCCGTCAGCCATAGTATTATAATGCATTGCATATGTTACTCGAAAGCTTGAAAGTAGTCTATGATTCACACTCTGCTAGTTGTAGTGTGTATGCATTGGCGATTATTTATGTAGTTGGCTACTGACCTATAGCCTACTTAGTAGTAGGCAGATAAAATATTTATATTAGGCCTATTTTTGTTTCAGTTATGGTTGCGACAGATTAGTGTGGAAGCCTTCAACGAACTTCAAGGGTTGTGCAACATGAATCAATCATCATTCCGAAGAGCCATATGCACTGCAGTTGAGTCACAGATGCACATTTTCAGAGAATACCAACAATATCTATTGGCTCTCTTTTAGTTCTCGACATAAGTTACTGCACCACTGAATGTCTGGGTGAAAATTACTGATGTACTTAAGTTGGGTGAGACACAGTCACTGTTCGCTACTTGGTTAGATGACATAGTTCGTGCGAAGCCACTGGTTGCATACGTTATAAATATTCCTCGCAACTATAGCCTAGGCTACTTGTATTATTAATTCTGAATGAAAGTAGAACGCGACTTATACATTTGCATCGGACATGATTGTGACGCTTACATACCTTGTGTCCTTGTTTCATCTTCTGGGCGATATTACGTATTGGAATTAGGAACCCTGGTCACTACTGCATTTCATATATGTGCATAAGTACATAAATATGCGTTTTTATTTATTGCTCTTTAAAAACGGCTGCCATGTTCCAACAGTGCTTGCATCTCATTCAACTGTCAACAAGGCGCACTCTAGCGGCACACCGATGCGCACACATTGTTGCCAACATGTGGGATACAAAATCGGCTTCCTTTGGTCATAAATGAATATTTTTTCTAAAATTACCTCCCTCCAGAACAGTGCAAACCGTATAAAAATCCATCCAGTGGTTCTCGAGATTACCCACTTTCTTCAGCTCAATGGCTTATCCGCCGAACTGTCAGCACACATCTCTAAGAAATACAACTCTAGAATAGACGACTGTCTGGACGAAAACATTGGCCGCTACTAGGCCAGGTGACTGTGTGGATGAAAATTACTGCTTTTAATACAAGCAAGGGGGTCTGGGGTATAAGCCCCAGGTTAGGTTTGTATGTAAAGCCTTATTCCGGGTTCACCACACTCGAACTAAGAGGCAAGACCAGTGCCAAACAATAATGTTGGCACTGCTGAAAAATTTAACAACACCCTTTAGCGATAAAATGTTCAACTCTTGTATCTGTCACATTACATACGGTAAGTTACTGTGGAAAATTTTCCAGATTTTGATGGAGGTTGACTGTTTTTCAATCGCTAGGCAAAGTTCAGAGTAGCGTACTCCCAGCATCAAACGCCATATTGTGTTTTTCAATCGCTAGGCAGCGCTGCCAAGGGAATTCATGTGGTGGGCAAGTTGGTCATATTTACTCGGTGCTATTTGTGCTGAATAAGCATTAACCCTTTGGAGTAGTGACACTCCGTAGTTGCTTGTTGTGTTTCTCCTACCAGCTGTGAACACTATGATTTGTGTCATGGATTTGTATGTTAATTGCATGAATCTTAATTTCATGGCTTGATTTCGTTTATCGAAAAGTGCTGTGATGGCTGACCAATAATTGTTAGGTCGTTACGCCATACAAACAGCACCCCTGGTTTTTGTCACGCACATTGGGAGTAGACACGCATCAATAATTTTCATCCAGACCAATGGTTTGTGCCTAGATCAATCATTTTTAGGCACTGAGGCACTGGTTTTACCGATTAGTTCGAAACATGGAATCCTTGCGATCAGCGTTCATTACAGTGGTAAATACGGTTCTACATACAAAACAAAACTAACCTGGGGCTTACACCCAGTAGTGCAATCAGTAATTTTCTTCCAGACTGTCGTCTAACCAAGTAGCGACCAATGGTTTCGTCCAGACAGTCGTCTAACTAAGAAGAGCCCGATTATTTCTCCTTTTTCCCCCCACATAATTGCAACATTACATGTGTCGTCTAATGTAGGCCGATTTTGTATCGGATATGTTGGTGACTAATGATGTCAGTGTGATCGCTGCAGCAGTTTCACATACTAAATATGCTGTCGAACATGGCTGCGGTTGTTAAATATACAATAAATAAAAACACACATTTTAAGTGATTAAGCACATATATCCGGTGCAGAAGTGATCAAGGTTAGTAGTTACAACTGACAATGCCCCCGCCCCGCCAAAATATGAAATATGGTATGAAAATGATATATTATCAAAGTGAAGGTGAAAAGGAAAAAGAATGATACGTTGTACAGAATTAATCTGAAATTTCCCTACAGTATATAAGTCGTGTTGTAAAGGGGATAGCGGGTGGGTTAGAGACAGCGAAGGAGAAAACATCTATTAGGACATAATTTCCACAATTATTATTCATCATTACACAAGGTATTTAGGCTAATTTAAGTATTCTACTTGGCTCATCACTCCTGAAGTGTTACCTCTATTATGGTACGTATGTCGTTTTGCTTTGAACATTTTTGCTTGAAGACGGGCTATTATTTTATATAATTTCTTAATTTATTCCACTAATATGTATAGGTTTTCCAATATTTGCATTATTCATGTAAATTTTAGATGGTTGGCTACAGAAAATACTGAAACCTGTTTTACAAAACGCTTTATCTCACACATTTCGTTACATATTTTTGCAAATCTTACAATTTTCTATTTTTTAGTAATGTTCTTTCGGGCTGATTTTTTATTTTTCAAACAAAACAGTGTTAATTTTGCACTGCACTGCACCACTGGCCACTAAAAACAAGTGTTTCCACCCTTAGCGTCTATGACAGCTTGTAAACGCTCAGGCATACTGTTCACAACTCGTCGAATGACATTTGCCGGGATGCGATCCCATTCCTCCAGCAGCAATGTTCTCAGTTGTGCCAAGGTGGTGGGGTCACACTGTCTGACATTCTTTCCAAGCATATCTCGTACATGTTCGATGGGGTTTAAGTCAGGACTACGAGCTGGCCAGTCCAGGGTTTGAATCCCCACTTCCTGCAGATATTATACAACACAGCGAGCAGTATGAGGGCATTGTCCTGCATCAGCATGAAATTCTGACCAATGAAAGGCGCAAAGGGCATCACATGGTTCATCAGGATCTCTTCGATGTACCTTTGGGAAATGAGTGTCCCGTGATCGATGCACACCAACTCAGTGCGGGCCTTAACGTTGATGCCACCCCACAACATAATCGAGCCACCTCCAAATGGAGTCCTGGAGGAGAAAGCAACAGGGCTGTACCTCTCCCCGCGCCTTTTCCACATTCTTTCTCTTCCATCAGGAGCTCTAAGATTAAAGCGACTCTCGTGTTCAACAAATGCCAGTTGTTATTCCTAGAATAACAATAAGCGAGCGGCAATATTCATAACCCTTAAATGCTTACAGTGCGCTTCCCGCCATCGAAGATTGGGTAATTGGTGGTAATAAACCACCCTAAGAAATGTCATATTATCAATTACTATTCACGGATGTTTCAGATGTTTGTTCTAATGCGTGAAAAGCTTTTAAAATGTGATTACATCTTTTTCATGGCTAAGTGTATACCATTTATATTACATTTTTAACTGTTCCACTTTTTTTTTGCCGGTCTGTGTATTACTCCGTCGATAAAGCTTGCCTTTCAACGCGTGTATTTAACTAGTCAATTTGTCAGTGAATTCAGTGAATTTTCTGCAATTGGCTTATAATGTGCCAGGTGACGAAAGGTCAGGAGAGTATTCTACCAACCATCTTGCACTGTGCCGCTAGCATTGTTTTTGGCAGTTGGTCCTGGCTCGATTTTTGGCTCTACCAAGAAATTTTAATTTTGGTCTGAGGGATGGAACAAGGCTCACTAAACCTCGTGAGGCAAAACTGAGAAGAGGAGGGTTCGCTTCCCATCTTAGCCATCTTGGAAGTGGTTTCCGCACTTCTACTCCAGGCAAATACCGGGATGGTTCCTAATTTAATCCCAATCCTCATCTGAACTTCTTGCATCTCAATAGGGATTTGCCAATAGGCTTTCAATAGCTTGTCTCAATTCTGCTTCCATATATGTAGGCCTATACATGCAAGAAATGAGTATGGTACTTATCAAAAATAAAGAAATAATAAGCTGATATGTACCCTACTATTCTATTTCTCTCCTACTCCTAAATCCTTTTCTGAACACTTATCTTAAAACAGAATGGTCTGCATTTTTGGACTAATTATAAAAATGTAGCCTATAAGAAGAAATGAAAGGAAGCTTGTAGTTTAACGTGACCGGATATAAGAAGAAATGAACATGTTTCTGTTCTTATGCATTTTATATGATGCTTTAAAAATCAATCTAGAAGAGCTAATTTAAGTTAACTTCACTACCATAATACTGCTTAAGAGTTAGACTGTAGAGGACTGATGACCAAGATGTCCCTAACTTGAGCAAGGACTGCTTCACAACTTTATGTAAAATGTAAAGGGCCTTTACGTAGTTTGGATCATTTGCGGTGTTACAAGGATGTGTGTGCTGACTTTTTGGTGTTAAATGATGTAGGTTGGCAACACCAAAAGTGGCGGCCATGTTGGTTTTCTAGTAACTTATTTAAGGTGTCCCGGACTATACAGCCTGCAGCAAACCGTCGAGTCATGTTGAGTTAAGACTTCTGAGAAGGGCGGTTGTGTTTGGAGTTTCCCTGGAAGTGCAACTCATTTCGCCTGTAAACTTTTCGTTCCGCAAAATTCTCAGTCAATTTAAGATTGGACGGAAGGGGGATTATATTACATTAAATTATAACGATTGGCGTATAATCTCTACTGAGTATAAAACAAAGTCCCCGATTCTTGGATGTCACGGGTAATCTCGAGAACCACTGCATGGATTTTGATGCGGTTTTCACCATTCTGTAAAGGATACCTCGAGAAAGGTTTCTGTAAAAATAATTTATTTATGATCAAAGGAAGCCAAGCAGTAACGATTTCAGAGAAAAAGTCGAAAAAATCCTGGCATCCGTGCAATTTTTAAGCCTACGCTGGGAAAACCGTTAAAAATATCAATATACAATGAGTGTACGAATTGTTCAGCATGACAAGTTCTACAAAAACGTACGGGAGAGCACATCTCTATATTCAATATATCGTCCACTATAAGTGTTTTTAGATTGGACGGAAAGGGGATTTGTGTTTCATGCACCTCGCCATTCTTAAATTACAACTGACAAGAATTTGTTGCACATGCATCTCCATGATAATATAGTTAATAGTCCAGTCAGTGATTTTAACCCATCATGCGAGACGTAAGACGGATACAGATCGTAGTTCATTGACATCGTAAAGAAGTGCTTATTACGTAATGCATTCACAACTGTTCCCGGGCGAAGCCGGGCCGGGTTGCTAGTTACTATAGAGGGTGATTCTCTATGTAGTTTACAGCTTCAATAATGTGTAATTATTTATTGGAACCACTTACAGACTTGGTTTATATGTTATTATATTGCAAAACACTTCAAGTTTTGACTCACGTAGTTTGTAGTTGCACAGTTGTCCGCCACGCGCGCCACCTGTCACTTGTTGGAAATGGCGTCTTTCACTGGAGCGGAAAGTAGTCCAGTTTGAAGAAACCAAGTCGGCAACAAGTGTACAGCGGAGGTTTCACACAGAATTTGGCAAAGACCCACCCAGCAGACCAACACTGTACAAATGGCACCAGACATTTACCGAAACAGGCTGTTCTGTGCTACACACAAAGGTGCCAGGCCGCGCACTTGTGACTGGCGCTGTGGTGGAAACAGTTAGGGAGAGGTTCGTCCACAGTTCGGAAAAATCGAAACTGGTATCCCTCAGACACTGTTTGGCGGGTGTTGCGTCGACATTTGGCCATGAAAGCATACTGATTGCCCTTGGTTCAAGCACTAAGTGAAACGGATAAACATACCCGATATGAATTCTGTGTTGAAATGATGAATGGCATCAGCCGTGATGAGTCATCCTTGAACAATGTGGTCTTCGGCGATGAATCAACGTTGCACCTTTGTGGCCTAGTCAACACAATTGTCATATTTCGGGTATGGAAAAACCACCTGGGCACCACGTGACAGCCTCAAAGTGAACGTTTTCTGCGCAGTTTCGAGAGAAACATTTACATGGCCGCCACGGTCCCCAGATTACACACCACTGGACTACTTTCTTTGGGGCTTTGTGAAAGATAGGGTGTACATCCCTCCCCTAACTGCAAATCTTGATAAACGGAGACATCGCATCACAACAGCCACCGCCTTTGTTACCCCGAAAATGCTGGTTCATACGTGGCGGGAAATCAACTTCCGTTGGGATGTGTCCAGGATGACAAATGGTGCACACATTGAGCCGTAATGGATTTGTCAAAAAAAATTGAAGTGTTTTGCTATGTAAAGACATATAAACCAAGTCTGTAAGTGGTTCCAATAAATAATTACACATTATTGAAGTTGTAAACTACATAGAGAATCACCCTGTATAATCTCCAGATACCATTACTACCGGTATTTTGGCTAATTTCAGTAGTTTAAGAATTTTTTACTTCGGTTCAAGTAAACTCCACTTTTACCGCTAGCAGAACCTGGCATTTATGCTTGCACTCGGATAATATGGATTATTTATTATTTTTAGCCTACTTTTCACATTTTGCAAAAATGAGCAAAAAGTAGACTTATGAGATCGATCCGGGAAAATGTGTGTCTGTCTGTCCTTCTGTCTGTCTGGCTGTGTGTGTGTGTCCCCCTATCAACTCCTAAACGGCTGCAGAAATCGAAACCAAATTTAGTATAAGTAAAGATGTATACCCGAATATCTCACGACCATATTTGAAAATGATGTCAGTGCTACCAACTGCTGAAAAAACGCACTAGAAATTTGAGCTCCATGTTGAATATCTTGGAAGGTATGCATGGGAGCTATTCCAAAATTGGCACACATGTAGATAACACGATTTCTGTTTAATTTCCAGGAGGCCATACATGACAGTGTTGCCAAAATAATTTAAGCCTTCTGATAGGTCCAATTTTTAAATGCCTATAACTTCTACACTATCAATTGGATTTCAACCAAATTTTGTATGTAATATGTGTACATAAACAGATATGACCGAGCGTATTCTTAAGAGCCACCAGGGCTGCCAACTGCTAATAATTTCTCTCTCTATTCTATTATCCAAATACCAATATATCAGAAAGTATGCAAGCCGACAGCTTTAAACTATAGTACCTGACAGTTTAGGTTAATTTTGGAGTAACTTATATACTTCAGTTCTACCAACAAGATTCTAAGCCTGCTGATAGGTCCAATTTTAAAATACATGTAACTTCTATACTAACAAATGGATTTCATCCAAAATTGGCACAACAAGATATCATAATATTTCCGATTATTTCTAACCAGCACATGCATGACATTGTTGCCAACATGATTTTACGCGTGCTGATAGATCTAATATCTAACTGCATGTAACGTCCATTGGACTTCAACCAAATTTTGTATTCTGTACCTTAAGAGATGGAACTAAGAATATATTCAGTCACCAGGGCTGCCAACTGTAGTGCTCTATTAGGCTACATTATACCAGGAATATTTCGAACTAATTGGACATTTCGATATTACCAACTTAATTTCGTCATTATTCTAGATAGGTTCATGTACTGTAGAATAATCTTTGGCATGAAAAGTAGGCTCTTTAGTTCGCCACGGAACTTCTTGTTATACCTTGTTTCATATTCTGGGGCTCATTGCCAATTGCAATTACTAACCATGATCACTACTGCACCGGAAGTACAGTATGTACTAAATTACGTAAATAAGTGTTTTATTTCTTGCTCATTCAACGACGGCAACCATGTTTATCAGGTGCATGAGGTCTCTTCACTTTATTGTTACCGAGTATATTATATGGTACGGCAATTTGGCTAAATTGAGTTGATTAGGACATTTTATCGTAGGTTCCGCGCCCGTGCATGTTAACAGAAATATAACCAACACATTATTCAACAAATGTCAGGTAAGCTACCATTGCATACACACAAGAAACCTTTATATTTTTAGGCAGAATTCTTCCTTTAATATATTCCTAAAATTAGGCCGAGAAAAAGAACTCTTGAACCGGTGTAAGGCAATATATTCATAAATAAACGTTCCCACGTGGAGTGGTGACCAGCAATCTTGGCCCTCACCGCGAAGGTCCGGGTTCAATTCTTGTCCGAGGGCTGAAACGGGGTACATTCATTCACGTGAAGGCATATTTGAGAAGAGATGGGTTTGATTCCTGACTTTGCAGTGAAATTGAGTTCTTTTAGAGGTACTAGAATGGTTTCGTTCACGAGGAAGTTACCCAAATAGTGTCAATTTTGATGGCTTGCACCAGACTCGTGGGAAAATCGCTTTCTGTGGTCTCCAGGTACCTGTTGAGACACCGGGACCAAAGGTCCTGAGCTCGATTTTCGGCTCCTCAAAGAAATTTAATTCTGACCTGACGGTTGAAACGAGGTAGGCTACACTCAACTTCTTGAGGCAAAACGGAGCAGAGATATGTTCGAGTTCCATCTCACCTGTCTTAGAAGTGGGTTTTCGTGGTTTACCCACTTTTACTGTACCGCTTTTGTAAATCAGTACATATAAATCTTTATCTTCGAGACGCAGTAAGAACTCCAGATGTGACCGGACTAACTATCATGGGAGCATACACCAAGCCTCTTCTGGGAATTCCTTTCGCCCTTGTTCCTGCACCACTATGTTCTGTTGGTGAAGTGGGTTCGCCAAGCCCTTTTCTGCCAGGAATTCTACCCTTTGTGTGTCCTGCCACTTAAAGTATTATCGCTAATGGAAACTCGGCGAGGGAGATATATCATGCTTTTTATCTGTGAACATTGGAGATGTGAACACTCCCTGTCAGCTACATCTTGCCAAGCCCTTGTTCTAAGAAAATATTTTGCAAGAACCTTGTGAAACATCTCAACTCCTGGGAAGATTCTACGCACTAACTGTGTGGGGTGATATTCGAGGTACCAATTGTAAACCTTGGACTCTGGCTTTGTTTAGGCACGTTTGCACCACTAGTCACGTTGGTATTACTGGAGTAGTGTGGTGGGGGTGCATTGGGCTCGAGGGTTGCGGCCTGTGACTCCAGAAACAGTGTGTGAAGGACCTTGCTGACAACGAGACTCACAAGCAATTGTCTCCGGGGAAACTCATAGTGCAGTTTCCTCGGAGGGCTGGAAGACACCAGGTGGTACAATCATAACTTAATACAAGGGGCAACTGAAATAAACTTTTCTTTAATGAATACAAACTTTGACTGCAAAACATTTTGGTAATGTGATTTTAAGGCCATGTGTCGGTGGACCATAAATTGAACTAGATACAGACTTTAACATTTTATTTAGTATATCAGTATGTAATATTTTGGAAGGGCTTGTATAATTTGGTGATACTGTTATATGTAGTTTACTGCAGGGTGGGTTATTCATTGTCCTATTTCCTGTTAGCTGGGTGGGAACCTCGTGGATTTAACTTTGGTGAGAAAGGCTGCTGAAGACGGTAAGTCAAAGCAGACTTTCGGACCGCCTTAGTCGCGTTGAACGGCTCTTAAGTTGCTTATGTAACATTGTTTGTTGAAGTGGCATTGATTCTAACTTCATGTTGTTATTTCTTTAGTTTTGTCGTCAGGGGAATCATTCTTGTTAAATTCATTCCTAATCATAAATGTAGATGTGTGTAATCTTGCCAAGCGGGCAAGTGTCTGGTTTTGTTTGCACCCTTTATTTTGAGGAATTGTCTGTATTTGGTCTTACATGTCAGGTTAAGTCTTTCATTTGTGTTTAATTAGTTCATATTTGTCAGTTAGTTAATTAAGTGGTGGAAGGGCCTCTCTTGTAATTGTATTATCTTAATGTTCAATACATGTTAGCTTATTTCGATTTGTCACGTTATTTATTGCATGAAGTTACTAGGAGGATTATTCCTTTTTCCTTCTCCATCTTTTGGCAGGGTCAATTTTATACGGCCTACTTGGTACGCATCAGGCGTTCCTCTCAACAAGCTGGTCTTGACATTAGCTTCGTCCCGTCTGATCTCTTATCCTAAATTAAATCTGGGTGTTCTTGAATATCACGAAAATAGGAACATTCACTCCTAGGTTTTTTGCTGTGAACTCAGCTGGCCTACCGAGTCACTTAAATTAGGGCAGTTTCTGTGTGTTCTAAATTATATTTTGATATGCTAATTTCATTATTATTATTATTATTATTTTGGCTTATCTAAAGGGCAAGGGGGGATAGAGCCGGTGCAGTGGTAGCAGAGCATGGTTTGTTCTGTGATCTTGCCATTAGCAAATAATCTTTCCTGCTGACTGATTGCAGTAATTGATAAAATTTTAAATTCAGTAATTAACGTAGATGGCGTCCTCCTTACTAATTTTTCTTTTTTCCAATAGGTAGACTAGTAATTAGAGCAGAACCTAATATCTGTTGTGATTTGATTTCATGTAAAATAACTTGTTGTGTACACCGGAGACCAAATGAGCAATTCTATCGTCAGCTGTCAGACGAGAAGATCGCTGAGAACTGTAAGTGGCAGTCACGTGCGCGGAACGGAAATCAGGCTGCCGTGGGAGTAATGGCGGAGCTGCGTTGCCAGATTGATTGATCGACCGGCTGAAAGAATTTCGCACGTGGTGAGTTTTGATATGCTGTTTGTATGTTTTGGGGTGGTTGTAAATTCATTCTGTTTCTTGTGAGTAATAGTCCAGCTCAATTTTACTGCACCTGTGCTAAAAGTACACATCGGGAAGTGTTGTTTTGACTTAATTGTGTCACGTGTTTGGAAATAATAAAATGGTTGTCTGATCGGAAGTTGTTTTGGTAAAATTTAAATTATTGACGTTTTAAATTCTCTTGACAATAGGCTGAAATTGACGAGCTTGTATTTCCAGTAAGAATAACTTAGTGTCTGTTTTGATGTGCGTTGAGTGCACGCCTGTTAAATCACGTAGTGATTTTGAACTATCATGGCCGGCGACTGTGGACAAGTTATTATTTTATGTAACTGATGTCAGTAAAAATGTGAATTGCGTGTGTGGATTCATCATCAGCAGGTTCCTTGGGGTAAATCTGTAATTGTTCTTCATAATTGTTAGTGACGTAAGGCTGAAGTTCTGCGATTCGCTGTGCATAATACGTGTGAGGTATAATTGGTAGTTGTCAGCTGTTCGTTAGGCCAAACATTTCAAGTTTTGTTGTCATTTCTTTAGCTGGGGATTAATTATTTCGCTGTTGGTAGTTCTGTTATATTAAATTGGACCGTGTGAGTGTTAAAATTTGGTGTTGTCAACTTATTCTGCGTTAAATTAATTCTGGGGAATGGTCGCATTGCTGCCCATATGTGCGTTCGGTAATTGTGTTTTGAATGAAGTTAAGTGTCGAATTGCGTGTGTGCTAACTCAGTATAAATGAATCAGGTGATTGTTTATGTATGTTTGATTGATGTTTAAGTTTGCTTAGTAATTGGGGGGCGAGTAAATTGTCTTGTTGTGACATGGGATTTTAAGGTTAGGTTGTCATATAAATTGGTCAAGTATTTGTGATTGCTTTAATATTCAGTATCTTAGTGTGTGTTTCGTTGAGTGACTTACTAAGTGGGATTGTTCAGGGAGGCATTCACCTTCAGGTCATAGTCTCATTTAGGGTGTAAATAAATAAATTCCCCCGATTCGTGTCTTCCGTTTTGGACGTATTTATACGATGTAAGGGGAACTGTGATTTCAGGGCTACAACTACGGGTTGTTTTATCAGGTCCTCGCGTGGGTTGATACTCCGTTGGCGTTATAGTGTCTTGACGATCCGAATACTAACATACTGGTGTAAATGGGGAATTTAGAATTGTTCAGGGAAGGGAGCCTGTGTGTCTGGTGGAGGTATGAATGTATTTCTGTAGTTGATTGTGTTCAGGATGTAAGAGTGTATGTGTGATGCGATTTTTATTGCTGTCCTGACTAGGGATCGAACTGGTTTTCCTTTGATGTCAAATTTATTTTCTTCTGTAGTCCTTCAAGTTTTTTGATCCGGTTGATTGAATGAATTAGTCATGTGTGAATGAATTGATGTAGGTTTGCAAGTTGAATTTGGGTGGGAGTAAATTGAGGCCTAATTGCCAGTAACGTAAGGTGGATTGTTATTTATATTAGTTGTATTAGTTGCATTTTTGAACTGGACCTATTATGCAGATGTGCTTCGTATGGGGATCTACTGTCAGGAGTCCAGTTAATTTGGGGTGTGAATACCATCTTGATTGGGCCCGGGCAGGGTGTATATAGTATTTGCCCGAGTCGAGTGGCTGAAGGTATGGGACTTCGTTATCTCGGTGACAGGCAAGTTTTTGGGGGGTATTTAGAGGCCACTCGTCCAGTTAGTATGGAGAGTCGAGCCACGATTGCTGAGCTGTCGGTAAGTGTTTCTAATCCATTGGGTATTTTGTGTTCATGATATCTGTACGACTGCTAATTTGCATAATTGAATGTAACGGGTTATTGTCGTGGGTGGTCAAATCTTATAATGAGATGTTTGAGAAGGATGTGTGATGGATGATGGATAAATGTTAGGAGCTGGAGTCCTGTGTTCGAGTTCCAGTGATGAAGTTGCTAGCTCTGGGAATACTTGTTGATTTTTTGGTAGTAAGAAATTAATTGGTAGTTCGGTTGGTGACAGTTTTCCTTTAGGGAGATGACCCTGCGGTGGCATGCTGAGCTGACGCTGTATGTCAGCTGCTGTGTTCACTAGTCTGATTTTGAGATTTTTTGAGGTTGCAGTGTTTCGTTTGGGATTCATTGGGTAGGCTGGTTCGTTAGTTATTCATAACTTGCAGTTCTTGCTGTTAGGCGGCTAGGTTATTCTATTGTGGTCACATTCTGAAGGGTTGTAGGTTCATGAGATTTCATGTAGACTCCGTTAACTTGTGTGTGTGTTCACTTCACAATCAGCTGTTGTAGGCGTTCGGGCATATTTTGATATTTTGATTCTGGAGTTTTCGCTTGAGGGTGTTTCTGTGCATTAGTTGGTTAGTTATTTATAACTTGCAGCCTTGATCTGTTAGACCGCTAGCGTTTCTGTTGTAGTCTCAACTCTGAAAGGTTCTGGGTTCATTAAAATTTTGTGAAGCCCGGTCATCTTGGGTGTGTGTGAGTTCGGCTGTTGCCACCAGATGTTCTGATCGATTGTGAGCCTTAGTGTCAGTCAGTGTCCTGGGGAGGTTACTGGAGTAGTGTCATCTTTTGTGGTAAATAAATTTAAATTCTCTGAGTAATTGTGTGTTGATAGCTTAGCAGGTTTTTTGGGTGTGTGAGGTTCCAATGTGGTTGGTGCGAGCTGGATTTATGGATTTATGTTGAAGATTTTAATTGCTTCGTGCCTTTTGAAATATAACACCTGTCACTGCTGTGATTTGTAATTCTGAATAATTTAGTGTTGATATTCTGGGAGGGATTTTATTGGCGTTAGTATTTTGTGAGATACAGACACGTGTTGTTAGTCGAGGAGGTTGTGAATTTTGAGATTTTAAGTAGCTTCGTGGAGTTAATGTTTTAAGAACGTTTTGATGACAGTGGTGCGTTGAAGCATCATGGGTTCGATTTGAGTGTGGTCATAAAGTGTCACCCAGTATTTGGATGGTGAACATTAATGGTAGGTGACACACGTTGTTAGTTAGGGATGTCTGTAGTCTGTGGTAACGCTAGTTAGAGAAATTTTCGGGGTTTTGGTTGTCTGTGTCGTGTGATTGGAAGGTGAGCCACGTGCACTAGGGTGTGAGTGACCACTTGGTGGCTGTACGTGTGACGTTGGTGGGTGCCCTACCTAGTGTCGAAGGTATATCTATGTGTTTGTAAAGTGTTGTACTTCATCTTCTGAGGCGGCCTGCCTTTGTGGAGAAGATGTCAAGTACCCTCCGTCGAGTCATGTGTTGATCCGGAGGGACAGCTCAGGTACCGAGCTGATTTACGTCTTGATGGCCAGGGGCTCAAGAGTAAATGTTCCTCCCGCGTTGGTAAGGGAGAGAACCTGTCGTATGAAGGACAGGGCGATATTTGTGTAGTGCGTGAATGACAGTGCATACTGTTTTAATAATTCACGTCAGGCTTGGGAACTGCAGTCTCCGTGCTGTTTTCCTGGTTCGCAAGTTGCAGTATGAATGCGTAATTATGTCTTTGTGTTGTCGCCGGGATCAGTGCCCGCAGGCAGTTATGGAGTGGGAGAAATATCGGGGTGACAGTCCGATGGAATTGAGGGTCTTATATTTTAGTGTGAATCGTTCTGCAGAGCCAGTCCTCCGCATTGTATGAGTCCTAGGCCTTGGGTTCAGTTCTCAGCCCAGGTGCCGGGAGTGTGAATGTGTGTGAATTATGTGGGTGACGTGGCTTTTCCTTATTTGTTTGTCTTGCTGCTAGTATGCTTTGTGATAGGATGTTGTGGTCTCTGTTCCTCCTGTCCTTGGAGGCCACTGAGGGCAGTGTGGGTCAGGAACATGTTAAATTGAGCAAGACATGTTTGTGTGCATATCAAAGCGAGCTCTGTGTGGTGCTTTCGGTGCGGTAGGTAATTTGAAATGTGTTAACTTGAGCAATACCACGGGCGGTATAATAAATGTAGTTTTGATGGAATGCCCCGTGCGGCATATTAATGTAATTGTCATTGCTAGTTTTGGAATAGTTACGTGCAGTCCTGATTTCGTGAAGTCACAGAAAAATGGTCCTTCGGTTTGGTTAAAGTAAATTCATTTTGAAAAATTGTTTAAATTTTTGGTGGGCAAGTTTGTAGGTGCCTTTGATTTGCGTATTCTGTAAAAATTCTGGGTTCTGTATACCTTAGTCAAATTTTGGTTATTCTTGCTAAGTATTGTAGTGAACTTTCTTATTAAGCTTGTTAACGTCAGTCTTATGGTGCAGTTGGTTGCCCCTTTCGTGTGATTTTCATACTTCAGTGGACCTTTAGTTTTACCCTGGACACTTATCTCTTTGCGCAGAACCTTGTTCACGGCCTTAAGTATCCCTTGTGACTTGAAAGACTCTTAAGTGAACTTCGATGGCACACTAATGCTTCGTGTGATTTTTTTTATCCTTCCTGGGATAACTTAAGTTGTTTAGGGCTGGTTGGCTGGCCTGGAACACTCGTTCCCTCTAAGGGAACTGTATTTGGACCATACGCTGCTGTTCTGATTTGTGTTTCAGTGGTCACTATGTGGGACGTGTACTACCAATCTGGGCCCAGTTTGGAGGTACCATCTAGGTCCCATGGCATCATTCTACCCGAGGAGATTTACTTCAAGGTCTGCTGGCGGAGATTGGAGTAGCCTCTTCAGCTGTCAAGAGGCCAGCTGGACACCGTCACCCTGCTTTTCATCTCCCCATCGTCTTCCTTTGGAGGAGGAGGCTGTACCGATTTTGTAAATCAGTACATATAAATCTTTATCTTCGAGACGCAGTAAGAACTACAGGTGTGACCGGACTAACTATCATGGGAGCATACACCAAGCCTCTTCTGGGAATTCCTTTCGCCCTTGTTCCTGCACCACTATGTTCTGTTGGTGAAGTGGGTTCGCCAAGCCCTTTTCTGCCAGGAATTCTACCCTTTGTGTGTCCTGCCACTTAAAGTATTATCGCTAATGGAAACTCGGCGAGGGAGATATATCTAGCTTTGTATCTGTGAACATTGGAGATGTGAACACTCCCTGTCAGCTACATTTTGCCAAGCCCTTGTTCTAAGAAAATATTTTGCAAGAACCTTGTGAAACATCTCAACTCCTGGGAAGATTCTACGCACTAACTGTGTGGGGTGATATTCGAGGTACCAATTGTAAACCTTGGACTCTGGCTTTGTTTAGGCACGTTTGCACCACTAGTCACGTTGGTATTACTGGAGTAGTGTGGTGGGGGTGCATTGGGCTCGAGGGTTGCGGCCTGTGACTCCAGAAACAGTGTGTGAAGGACCTTGCTGACAACGAGACTCACAAGCAATTGTCTCCGGGGAAACTCATAGTGCAGTTTCCTCGGAGGGCTGGAAGACACCAGGTGGTACAATCATAACTTAATACAAGGGGCAACTGAAATAAACTTTTCTTTAATGAATACAAACTTTGACTGCAAAACATTTTGGTAATGTGATTTTAAGGCCATGTGTCGGTAGACCATAAATTGAACTAGATACAGACTTTGACATTTTATTTAGTATATCAGTATGTAATATTTTGGAAGGGCTTGTATAATTTGGTGATACTGTTATATGTAGTTTACTGCAGGGTGGGTTATTCATTGTCCTATTTCCTGTTAGCTGGGTGGGAACCTCGTGGATTTAACTTCGGTGAGAAAGGCTGCTGAAGACGGTAAGTCAAAGCAGGCTTTCGGACCGCCTTAGTCGCGTTAAACGGCTCTTAAGTTGCTTATGTAACATTGTTTGTTGAAGTGGCATTGAGTCTAACTTCATGTTGTTATTTCTTTAGTTTTGTAGTCAGGGGAATCATTCTTGTTAAATTCATTCCTAATCATAAATGTAGATGTGTATAATCTTGCCAAGCGGGCAAGTGTCTGGTTTTGTTTGCACCCTTTATTTTGAGGAATTGTCTGTATTTGGTCTTACATGTCAGGTTAAGTCTTTCATTTGTGTTTAATTAGTTCATATTTGTCAGTTAGTTAATTAAGTGGTGGAAGGGTCTCTCTTGTAATTGTATTATCTTAATGTTCAATACATGTTAGCTTATTTCGATTTGTCACGTTATTTATTGCATGAAGTTACTAGGAGGATTATTCTTTTTCCTTCTCCATCTTTTGGCAGGGTCAATTTTATACGGCCTACTTGGTACGCATCAGGCGTTCCTCTCAACAAGCTGGTCTTGACATTAGCTTCGTCCCGCCTGATCTCTTATCCTAAATTAAATCAGGGTGTTCTTGAATATCACGAAAATAGGAACATTCACTCCTAGTTTTTTTGCTGTGAACTCAGCTGGCCTACCGAGTCACTTAAATTAGGGCAGTTTCTGTGTGTTCTAAATTATATTTTGATATGCTAATTTCATTATTATTATTATTATTATTTTGGTTTATCTAAAGGGTAAGGGGGGATAGACCCGTTGCATTTACAACAGTCGAATGCCGGGATGGTACTTAAGGTAAGTATATTAAAGAAAGCTTTTCAGTCGATCAACACAAATAGGTATTTGTACCGTACATAGTCTAATAGCGTGTTAGTTTGTAGGTTATGTAAATACTTGTTTCCCACCTAATGTAATTGGGCACAATTTGTGTTGACCGACTGAAAAGCTATCTTTAATATAATTAGGCAGCTCTGAAAAAATGGCTTCTATCACCACAACTTAAGGTAAGGCCACGGCCGCCTCCTACCCCAATCCTAGCCCCCATTACAGATACACACACAATCACAGTCATCTCTTTGATACAGGTTATCGGAAAAGCCCTGCGCGGATAAAGAAAACCTTATCCGCATCCACCCCGCATCCGCACGACTGTTAACCGCATCCGCACGTTTGTTATTTGAACCTACTGACATTACAATAATATTTTTCATTAGATAAAGTATTAAAGCAACACATTTGTGAGCCTCCGTGGCTAAGGCGGCATCGTGCCGGTCTCTCACCGCTGGATCCGTGGTTCAAATCCTGGTCACTCCATGTGAAATTTGTGCTGGAGTAAGCGGAAGCAGACAGGTTTTTCTCCGGGTACTCCGGTTTTCCCTGCCACAATTTAATTCCAGCAACACTCTCCACTACCATTTCCTTTCATCTGCCATTGATTTAATCATTGCCCAAGGGACTGCGACAGGCTTCGGCAGCCAGCACAGTTCATATCCTCGCCGTTAGATGGGGGCTTCATTCATTCCATTCCCTGATCCAGTCGGTCGATAGGAACCAGGCTGTGGATTTTCTTCATTAAAGCAACACATTTCTTCCGGCCGTAAAAATCATCCGCCACAAAGACTTCCATCGCATCTCATCCCGACCCCGTTGGAGAACGGGAATAATAAGGGGTAGACATACATTAAAGCAACACATTTACACATTTGAGGAGAAAGTCGTTCCCTTGACCTATGTATGTCATTTGCTATGTTTGAAATAAATGTTATACAGCCAGAATTGCAACCCTTTTCAGTTCGGAGTTTTAATTATGCTTAATGACATAATTCGAATGTTGTTTGTTGTTGTTGTTGTTTGAGTCTTCAGTCTTTCTATTGGTTTGATGCAGCTCTCCATGCTTCCCTGTCCTGAGCTAATCGTTTCATCTTTACATAGCTACCACACCCTACATCCGAGGCAATCTGTTAAACATATTCTAACCTTGGTCTGCCCCTACTGTTCTCATCCTCGACCCTTCCTTCTATAACTAAGTTTGCTATTCCTGGGTGTCTTATTATGTGTCCTACCAGCCTATCTCTTCTCTCCATTAGCAGTTGCCATAAATATCTCTCCTCCCCCACTCGTCTAAATACCTCTTCATTCGTAACCCTATCTACCTTTCTGATCGTCATCATTATCCTGTAACACCACATTTCAAACGCTTCAATTCTCTTCTTTTTTGCTGCACCAATAGTCCAATTTTCACTTCCATAGAGCGCCACGCTCCAGACAAAGGCTTTTAAAAATGACTTCCTATTACCTAAATCTATATTCGATGTCATCAGATTCCTTTTCTGTAGAAATGCTTTCCTTTCCTGTGCTAACCTACTTTTTATATCCTCTTTGCTTCGTCCATCACTGGTTATTTTGCTTCCCAAGTAACAGAAGTTACCTACTTACTTTAGCTGTTCACCTGCCAATTCGACATCCATAGGGGTTCCTGATTTCTGATGAGAATTCGAATGAGATAAGGTTAAATCATCATTTAACATTTGACATGAAAAACAATAAAATATATCAGTAACCATCCGGGTCCTAGTAATGATATTCAACAAGTTCGAATTGTGTTGTATAAACTATCCGCAAATTTACTCCAAACATTATCCGCAGCTTATCCGTTATCCGCACAGCCATGCAAACTATGCCCGCATGGCATCCGAGCAGGGCTTTAGCTATCGGGCAATTACACACACATACACTCCAGTACACGGGGCTACTTGACCTCGATCTCGCAAAGACCCTGAAACGATTCAACAACAACAATAATCTAATCAACTACAAAAGCCAGTATATGAAGGCAAATTAACAATAACTGAATTTCGTACAAAAAGTACCCGCAATGTTAATTCGTTGATGGTAATAAACGACGCAGTAATTAAGTGGGTTCGCTCTCTGAAACAAGGATGTGCACTTGGGAGATGTTTCACCGCCCATTACATGGCTATACATTTCTCAGTGAAAGAAGACTCAGCTCCGAAAGTGGCCAGTCTTGTCCATGGCACGCAAGAGTGGTCGACCAGGTGCAAGGCTGTCTTCAGCGTACAGGAGCACACAAAATGTTCAGTTCATCTTTTGTTTCAAGGAACGGTTATTACTGGAGCAATTACTTCATTAAACAACAGACGTATTTGAGTTCCACGTCAAGGACACGGCCTTGGGGGACAGGCGATGTAAAGAGCAAGGACGTATCCATGTTGTTGTAGATGTTTGGTCATCCACCCTGCGAATCTGGAGGGGGGTCAACTGCCATATCCAGTGAACCCGTGTACTTTATATCGCGCACCATGACCGTAGTGGAAAGCTGCAGAAAGTCCGGTATTCGGAGTTTCGAATTCCAGCAATGGTGCTGGCTATCCTGAATGCGGTTTCCCCGCGTTTTCCCCACATTTACAGTATACCAGGCAAATACTGGAACAGTACCTTGTTTCAAGGACCGTTGCACCTACCCCATCGCTGTCCTTAATACAGCTACACACACTACTACAATCATCACAGAAATACTCGATATCAGACAAGTTTAACACACACCCAAGTACCCGGGGTTAATGACCAAGACGTCCCAAGCCCCTAAACTAATTTAACAACAATAGGATACGTGATACATCTGTCTACATTTTAAGAAATATTCTTTTGCGTTTGTTCAATGAATTTGACGACTTGGTTGCAAATGAATAAATAAATAAATAATTTGTAAGTGTTTCCCTCCATTAATTACCTAAATAATTTTAAATAAAAAAGTAATGACAATAATAAAATTAACAACTGAGGTTATAGAAGTTTTTATATAGGATACGTAGAAAAACTTTCAACGTTATTACTCCAAAACTGAGATGCAAGGAGTATATTGTAGCAAAAAGGAGAAATTCAGAAAAATGTTTTTTTTAGAGCACGATCACTGTGCATGTCCGTCTTCATCAAGACTTGGAAATAAATCGCAGATGGGCAGAGGCCGTGGTAGTGTATACGGCTAATCCTCTTGCAGGGAATTAGTGTTCGGATTCATTTCAAATCTTATCCCACAGATATTACTGACCTAATGGGAATTATTCAAATCTGGACATTGAAAGCCATCGCTGGACCTTTATAAATTGCACTATATAGAAAATAGCGTCATTAAATTATTCGCTGGAGTCAGGGGTGCATTTGTATTGAAATAGCACAGATTGTATGTGTTTGCTATTTGTGACAAAATCTCAGTTCGTGTCCCGAAGGTTTTTTCTTGGTAGCGCGGGTCGTCTCTGTTAATGGACGACTGGTCATGAAGCGAAGCTTTGAGGTTTCGAAAATCTCTCACAGATAGAGCGCGGTGCGCTGTAGGCATCTGCTAAAATGAAATTACGAACCTAATGCATTTCAAGTAATTAATTTACGGTTATCAGAATATTAATTCACACAGTACTGTAGCTATTGGCTTAAATTCTACTGACTTATCCAACACATGGAATATGTGCATTATGACGACAAATGCCAGTCATGACCATTGTGGGGTTTGAAGCCATTCTTTCAGTGTTGCCTTGGTAAACAAGAGTTTAGTGTTTTTCAGTCGGTCAACAGGAATGTACCCTAAAGAGCTGGGTTATGCCCTAATCCTAAAATAAATTACTTATTAATCTCATGTAATTTATTTCAGGATTAGGGCATAACCCAGCTCTTTTGGGTACATTTGTGTTGACCGACTGAAAAGCACTAAACTCTTGCCAGTCATGATTTTAGGCTTATTATTTGAAAACATCACTTTTACAGGATCTCATGCAACGAGATAATTTAATTCAAACCTGATATTATACATTATACATTATATTCTATGTACGTTCAAAACGGAAATCAGATTTTGCTGAAGGACACAGTCGCCCGAAGACCATAATATAATAGAGCAACTATGCACCTATAATCAGTTTCCAGTGTCGTTCCCAGGTACTGTGAAATTTAGGCTGAGCCCAGATTGGATACGAAATTCCCTAGATTTTCACTTCCATTTCTCATTAAGCGCTGTAATTCACAACTGCGATAATATTCATGACAAGAATATTCATACGCATTGATATGAAGTACATCATACCTCATATGAGTTATCGATATAAATTAAAATACCCGTTTCCAACGGGGTCGGGGATGAGATGCGATGAAATTCTAATGTGGTGGATGGTTTTACGGCCGGATGCCCTTCCTGACGCCAACCTCATGAGAGGAGTTCACGAGAGATGGAATGAATGAAGATGAATGAAACTGGGCGAGGATGTGGAAGGAAGCGGCCGTGGCCTGTCAGAAGGTACTGTCCCAGCATTTGCCTGGTGTTGAAAATGGGAAACCACGGAAAACCATTTCAAGGACGGCCAACGGTGGGGCTCGAACCCACGCGTGTACCGAGTCAGCAGAGAGCTTGGCTCCATGGCCTAGTGCTTCGCTAAAATACCTATGAGTAGGTAATGTAGATTTATTCCACCTTAAGTCAATACTACTCGTAAAGTACAACTAAATGACATATGTCCTACTAGTTTTGGTTAACTCGTAACCATCCTCAGCTAAAATAAATGTATAATAACATTAAACTAAAAGCATCTAAACATTAACACTCTATAAATAAAAGTAAGCACTAACATAAAAATATTCACTGTTAAAAAAGTTTAGTATCCGTTGAAAAACCTTCCAAATATTAACTAAAATCTGATGAAAATAACGTTAGAATCTGAAACTAAAAATACTGTCTATCTTGATACTACAGTATTTGAAGAACGGTTATAGTCGTGGTAAAAATATATTGTAAATTTGTTTATGTTCAACCCTGACTATTATATATCAGAAGACTGTATCATAATGATGGTCATTATAACACTATTTTTCATTATGATACAGTTTCTTTCACCAATCAGAGCTCAAGAAACAGTTATTTGACCAATTAGGTGAGGATAGCAACAGACCTGCGCTGAGTTCCAAGGCATTCTAATTTAAATTTCACTGCCTGGCCTAGTGTCATAGTGGGGCAATCGAGGAGGCCATGGTCAGATACAAGGTATTCTGTGCGTCCCATGCGCTCTGTTCAGTACATAAAACTGGCGAAATCTCGACAGATATTTATGAATATTTATGTTCGAACATAAAATAGTTATAATAATTATAGTCGAACATAAACAGTCGTATGCAACTCGCCTATAATGGTAATTAAGACACTCGTATGCAAATTATAAAACTCGCATACGCTCGTTTTATAAACATACTCGTGTCTTAATTATTGCCATTATAGGCTCGTTGCATAATGTACTATTATGAATCAGATCTGTTACATTGGAATATTTATTGAAAATTAAAAAAAAGTTATACAATTATTGCTAATACAGGCCTTGAAGTTCAAAAATAATGAGATAAATCTGCTTCTGTAAAATGTTCTTCAATGTGTTGTTATCGGTAAAGCACTTCGCCGATATCCGCAAAAATTTTTGCCATGCGGATATAGTTTGTATGATGGTTTGGATAGTGGATAAGCTGCGGATATTGTTTGTATGATGGTTTGGATAGTGGATAAGCTGCGGATATTGTTTGTATGATGGTTTGGATAGTGGATACGCTGCGGATATTGTTTGTATGATGGTTTGGATAGTGGATACGCTGCGGATATAGTTTGTATGATGGTTTGGATAGTGGATACGCTGCGGATATTGTTTGTATGATGGTTTGGATAGTGGATACGCTGCGGATATTGTTTGTATGATGGTTTGGATAGTGGATAAGCTGCGGATATTGTTTGTATGATGGTTTGGATAGTGGATACGCTGCGGATATTGTTTGTATGATGGTTTGGATAGTGGATACGCTGCGGATATAGTTTGTATGATGGTTTGGATAGTGGATACGCTGCGGATATTGTTTGTATGATGGTTTGGATAGTGGATACGCTGCGGATATTGTTTGTATGATGGTTTGGATAGTGGATACGCTGCAGATATTGTTTGTATGATGGTTTGGATAGTGGATACGCTGCGGATATTGTTTGGAGCAAATTTGGGAATAGGTTTTTAGAAAACAATCCGGACTTGTTGAATATCATTACTAGGACCCGGATGTCGTGTCATGTTTTCCGATATGGTTTTTTTTTCATGAAAATGTAAGACGATGACTTCAGCTAATCTCAGTCAAACTATGTCATTAAGCATAATTGCCACTCCGAACTGGAAAGGGTTGCAATTCTGGCTGTGTAACATTCATTTTAAACATAGCACATGGCGTACATAGCCTAGGGCCCTAGGGGAACGACTTTCTCCTCAAATCTCTAAATGAATTGCTTTAAAAATTTGACTAATTGAAAATATTATTGTAGTGCCAGTATTTTCGGATAAAAGATGTGCGGATGCGGATAACAGTGGTGCGGATGGTGGGCGGATGCGGATAACGTTTTGTTTATCCGCGCAGGGCTCAAGTTATCAGTAAATTAAATTAAAAATGACTTATTTGAATGTAATGCAAAACATTCACTATTGATGTCAAGCTTTTGAAGGTTGTCGTGTAAAGATCTTGATAGCTTGAATCATTCTGCACCAAATCGTAATCGAGAGAGGTTTCTCATTTGGAAACATTCGTTTGTCTTCATCCATTTCAAGTGGGCGCGCTACTCTAACACTACGGGGTCGGCTCATTCTGAATCTGGACCCAAAAATTCCCAAGAGACTTTGATTTACTGTAAACTCATTCCGAAGTGTTCTGTCAAGTGAGAAACATTAGGTGCTACTGTTGACAAGTGCGCTGCTCCGTTTTTATCAAACGGATTACAAATCCAGTCATACTCGACCACATCTTCTCAGTTCTGCCTCACGAGGCCGAGTGTACCCCGTTCCATCTTTCAGAACAGAATTAATTTTTTTGGCAGTGCTGGGAAGCGAACCTTGACCTCCCACGGTGGCAGTCAATAATTCTAGTCACTACACCGCTGTAAACGCCAGTATTCGAATCTCCAATCTCGAGACTTGATGCAGCCATCCATCGTGGTCGTGGTGCATGATTTAACATTGACGGATAGGCCGCAGAGTGTTTTGATATGAGTCATCCAGTTGCAAAACTTGTTTAATCCACTTGTGAATAAGGATCATGTCATAAAATTATTTTATGTTCGACCCTCACTATTACGTGTCAGAAAACTGTATCATAATGATGGTCATTATAACACTGTTTTCCATTATGATACAGTTTCTCCAGCCAATCAGAGCTCGTTCATTGACCAATTAGGTAACGATACCTTCGCGCATGCGCTCAAAATCCAACATGTCGGACATAAACACAACATCGAACTATAATAAATTACCGACATGGAATACGCACCGTCCATATGTTCGCGTAAATAAACTGGCGAATATGAGACAAGCAATAGCACTGTACCTTAAAATCACCAATGCTAATTTCTGCACAGCGCATTGTCTTCAAATGACACCGGTGACAATATTACTGAGGGACGGCTGATGTAAACATATGGCTGCATATGGTATTGCAAGCACACAGAGCGCATGCGTCGGTCGTTCAAAGATCTTGAAAGACAGAGATATAACACCCAACGCTCGCTCTGCGATCACAAAATTCAAGTACCGTAGCTGACTCTCAACAGATATTTATGAATATTTATGTTAAAACATATAATAAAGTTATAATTATCGTCGAACATAAACAGTCGTATGCAACTCGCCTATAATGGTAATTAAGACACTCGTATGGAAATTATAAAACTCGCATACGCTCGTTTTATAAAAATACTCGTGTCTTAATTATAGCCATTATAGGCTCGTTGCATAATGTACTATTATTCTATTTTATTTTATTTTATTTCATTTTACTTTATTTTATTTAATTTTATTTTGTTTTAGCCTATATTGTTTTATTTTGTTTTGTTTTTATGATTTTGTTTTGTTTTATTTTATTTCGTTTTATTTTGTTTTGAAATGTTTTGTTTAATCTTTTGTTTTGTTATTTTTATAAATATTTTAAATTTATGTTTTAAAAATTTTATTTTGTTTTGTTTTATTTTGATTTTGTTTTGTTTAGGGTTTGTTTTATTTTATTTTGTTTGGTTTTCTTTTGATTTTCCAGAAACCAAACACAAAACTAGAGACAAAAAACATGAAGAAAAATCAAAATTCGAAAACAAATTCAAAAGCAGAAAACAAAAATACAAGAAACACAAAGCAAAAAGCAACATTCAAAAAAAGCAAAAGCAGAAAACAAACACAAAACCAAGAAATGAAAGCTAAACGTAAAATTCAAAAGCAAAAGCACAAAGCAAACACAAGAACAAAAACCAAAACCACAAAGCAAAAAGTAGAAAACAACAAACACAAAAGATACGTGAGGCAAAGTCCAGAGAAACGTTTCTCATGAAAATGATTCTTATTCACAAGTAGATTAAACGAGTTTTGTAACTGGACGACTCTAATGAGCTCAGTTTTACTGCCCCCTGACTTGTCAGAAAGGGCAGTCACCATCTGCACCGTAATTCGAACCATGGATTACCTAATTTACAGCAACTCCCCATTGCAGTCATGTAGCGTACCTTAACGCACTACGCTACACTGCTGGGTGCGCTGCCGAGCAGTGGCGAAGCTTGAGGGGAATCTTTGAGCCTAAGAATACCCATTTCATTCTCAAGGAATATGCACATTTAAATGTTCCTATTTTTCGTTGGCATAGGCAAATTAATTTCTAGTTTTCGGTACGGTATTAATCTCGGTAGTCACGATGGGATTGACGCCATGTTCTCAGCGTGGGGCTGAGCAGCCAATGAGTCTCCTTTGAAACAGGCTCACGTCTCTGTGGGTAGAGAAGCCAATTGCGCATGTGTCAAGCGGAAGGTCGATTGCTGAATGCATCACAAGGAGGATGTATGGGTAGAGCTGCATCTTAATGCATAATTTTGACGCCAACCTATTGCTCGGCGCAAGTAGTTCCAACTGACAATATGAGATGGCGCGACGATGCACTTTCGAGCGCGATCCCTACCTGACCTGGCCTACTGGCCCCTCTCCCTCCCGGCCCGTGCCAACCCCTCCCTTTCCCCTATTCAATCACCCCCATCTCTACTTTATATTCCTTCCTTTCTTTCTTTCTTTCTTTCTTTCTTTCTTTCTTTCTTTCCCCTGCCTTATAATAGTCATATTTCATTAATTGGTCTAATAATAGGCGATTTCTTCCCCCTGTGATATCAGGTAGAGAAGAAAACATAGGCTCAAACCTTCGAGAGAATCCTTACCAAGCGTATCCATACCCATCTCCACCGACACCAGCTCTTACCCCTCTCCCAATGTGGCTTCCGTCCCCACCTCTCCGCCCAAGACCAACTCCTCCGTCTCTCCACCCTCATTGCCGATAATTACAAGCGCCCTCCTCCCACCCTTTTCATCGCCTTCGACTTCCAGAAGGCTTTTGACACCGTCTGGCACGACGCACTCGTCCTCAAACTTCATTTCTTCCATCTCCCCCACACTTACCTCCGCTTCCTCAACACCTTTCTCCGCCACCGCACGGCACGAATCCGCATCAACGGCCACTACTCCCGTCCCATCCCTTTCGAACAGGGCGTCCCCCAGGGCTCCGTCCTCTCCCCACTTATGTACGTCCTCTTCGTTGCCGATATCCCCCAACCATCCCCTGCAATGCAATTATTGCAGTTCGCCGACGATACGGCAATAGTCGCGCCTTTTCCCACCGTCGCCCACATAAACACTCAAGTCCAATCCTATTTGGACCTTTTCTCCTCCTGGTGTGGCAGATGGCACCTGCGCCTAAATTCCTCGAAGACGCAAACCATTCTCTTTCGCCCCCGTCGGAGGGCCTCTGTGCCTACTCGAAATCCCGACAACCTCATCATCCGCCTGCACAACCGTCGACTGGTCCCCGCCCGCACTGTTCGGTACCTTGGATTGGTCTTAGATGAGTTTTTCACCTTTCGACCTCACTTCAAACTGAAACTCCCCAATGCACGCAAGCGCGCATATCTACTGCGGCGATTGGCAGGGACCACTTGGGGCTTCAACGAGAAGTTATTATTATATACTTACAAGGTCTTAATACGCACTTTCTTAGTGTACGGGCATCCGGCATGGGCAGGATTCCCCGAATGCCCCCTTCGCCCCTATCTTGCACTGGAGCGCCACCTCGTAAGGGCCGCCATGCGGTTGCCTTTTACATATCGAACGGCAGACCTGCTGGACAGGATGCCACTGCCACCGCTCACCACCTATATAGACCTCCGGCATCGCCGATATCTCTCGAGAGCGCGAAGAACCGGCAACCCAATAGTCACGCCACTCATCCAACAACCACATCGCGCCCCGGTGCGGACAAAACTGGGCATTTACAGTCTTTTGGCACTGCCTCCAGCCCCTGACTGAGAATGGCGTTGGGCGACTAACCCGCAGTAACACGAGTCTCACCCACCAGCTCTAGCACCGACGAACGGTCCAAGTAGCAACCAATGGTTCTCACTTTCAACATCTCCATCACGCACATCTCACGCCGATATAACTTTTCATAACTCTTCAACTACTCATTTACATCATCTGGAACTCCCCCCACTCCCTTTCACTTCATTATATTGCCACTGTTTTCATATCGCCAGCAATACTATTCTCTTTTTCCTTTTCTCTCTTCTTACTGTAACTTTTCTTTCTTCTCTCTCTCTCTCTCTCTATTCTATATCTGTCTCATCCTCATCTCAACCAACATCAATCATTACCCCTTCCCACCAACATTGCTCATCTCCATAACAAACAACAAAAAAAAATCACCCATCATGTTCATCTTCTCACACATCCACCAGCAAATCTTACAACTTCGACACCATCACCCTCCTTCTACTCGTCTTCTTCCGTTCACTACTCCCCTCAGCTCAACTTATCCATTCGCCACTGTCCTCAAATCACCAGCTTTATAATTCTCTCTTCCCGTCTCCTTACTGCCATACCACTTTCCTTCTCAACTCAGCAAACATCTTTCATTACTCCCTTCTCATCGCCATCACAAAAAAAAAAAAAAAAAACAACAACAACAACCTTATGATCTGGACGTAATTACAGCCCCCCTTTTCTTTTTCTCCACCAAACTTACTTCGTTACAAATTTACACAAATCTCAGAGCAATAGAAGTTCCTTAGTCTACCTTGGCACTTGCAGCATGTTGTTTCCGTGTTTTTCCGCGTTTTCTTGGTCTGAAAAATTTCCGACATTTCAAAATTATCCCTACACTCAATGAAGCAGTCTACCTTCTTTCCAACATCCCCATTCCTGCACCCAACTCTTCCTGCTCAAAACAATACTTCACCCCCCGCGCCCTTCTCCAAATCTCCCCACAATGCCTCCACTAACAATCCCCACACACTTTCTTCCAAATCCAAAAACCAAACTCCCCCACCACCAAAATTCTCACCTCTCCCAAACACCTTAACCCCCTGGCCCGAAGAGACGGCCAAACCGTCTAAGGGGGCCCGCCGCCGCAGGGGCAATCGCCATGCGGCGGAATGAAACGACTGCCATATATATATACATAGGCTCTATCAGAATAGTTGTGGATTTTTCGAGGTTATGAGCCCATGTTTCCACAAAGCTCATAGCATGATGACATAGGCCTACCCCACATATATGTACAAATAGAAAGTGTATGCTTATACTACAATATTAAAAATGAATTGTTAGACAAAATTACAGCTGTATACCAGTATTATTTAATTTTCAGTGCGGTACTTCCTATCAATCGAATTAAGAAATATCACGTTTGAATTACGGGAAACGTTGGAACAACCAGTAATAATAATAATAAAAGGGTCATTGCATTCCCACCCAGCGAGGGTGGGCGGGCCCCTATAGATGGCCGCACCATCTCTTGGGCCAGAGGAGGGGATTGAATGGAAGGTGGAGAGTTATAGAGAAGGGTGGTGGTGAATTTGCTAAGTTGGAGAAGGAGAAATGATTTGACCTCTTGGCTAAGATTGAAGTTTTGAAAATTTGGTGTTGACGAAAAATTGCTCTTAAATGCATTGTACTATTGTAGGTGAAGGCGTTAGATGTTGAATTTTGAGATTTTAAGTTTAATGGTTTTGTAAGAGAGTTGAAATTTGGTGTTTCTAGAAGTTAGAAGTTAGAGGTGGTGTTTTTTTTTTGAAGTGGATGATTATGTATTATGAGATGGGAGCAATTGGTGGGGCGTGTGGTGATGTGATGTGAGGGTGGGAGTTAGTGGAGGAAGAGTGGAGTTTGCGAGGAGTTGATCGTGTGTACGGTATGGTGAGGGTATTTGAAGATGGTATGGGAGGGGATGAAAAAGGTGCGTTGGGGGGAGTGTGGGTGATGGGATATGGTAATTGTTGTTTGAATGATTCTGTAATGAATGCGATAATAGAAAAGGATGAGTTTGTTTGCTGAGATGGAGATGATGGATGACGTTGGTTGAGATGAGAATTGAAGCGTTATTGTAGAAAAGAGAGAGAAGAGAAAAGAGTCGAAATAAAATAGAAGAAAAGAAATATAAAAGAAAAGAAAAGAAATATAAGCTGTTGGTGTAAGATGTGAGTATGTATGTATGGATTGATGTTGAGGTGATGGTGATGTTTTTTTTTTCTTTTTTTGTAGAGGACTATTAGTCCGGGGCAGGGGTGAGGCTCTTGAGGTGGAGTAGGCCTAGTTTAGTGTATACTGGATTGCGTAGCTGGAGTGCCTCAAGTTGTCGTACAATCGGATTCTGCGTTCTTCTAGCGCGCTTCAGGTAGCGCAGTTGAAGAAGGTGTATGTACGTCGTAACGGGGGGTAATGGCATTAGACGGTACAGATCCTCACTTGGGTGTATTGGGGGGAGGCGAAGGGCTATGCGGGCGATGCGTCGTTCCATAGTTACCAGGGGGTGCAAGTAGCTGGCGGCGCTGCCGGCCCAGACAACATGCCCATATGTGATGTAAGAGCGGATGAGGGTCTTGTATGTGTAGAACAGCGTTGAGGCATGCAACCCCCAAGAGGTTCCGATCAGCCTGGTGATGAGGCGAGAGCGCTTCTGAGCAGAGGCCGTAAGTGCGCGTAGATGTGGACGAAGGGTGAAGTGCTCGTCAAAGATGACGCCCAGGTAGCGTAGCGATGGTGAAGTGTGAAGGCGGTGGTCATGGATACGTAGGGTCAGAAGATTGGGGTTGCGGGTGGCCGAGTTGGCATGGCGACGGGGACGGAAAAGTACGGCTTTGGTCTTGTCCGTATTTAGACTGAGATGCCAGCGATCACACCAGGCCGTGAATCGGTCGAGATATGGTTGGACCAGTCTGTTGATGGCTGTGACGGAAGGGCAAGGAGCGAGTATTGCAGTGTCGTCTGCGAACTGGAGGAGGTGGAGGGGAGCCGGAGGTTGGGGGATATCTCCGACAAAAAGGGTGTAGAGGAGAGGGGATAGTACTGACCCTTGGGGTACGCCTTGGGTTAGTGAGAAGGAGCGTGAGAGGGTGCGATTGACAGAAATGCGGGCGGTGCGGGGACTGAGGAAGTTTCCAATGAGGCGGATGAAATTATGAGGGAGGTGGTAGTAGTGGAGTTTGAGAAGGAGAGCTGAGTGCCAGACAGTGTCGAAGGCACTCTGAAAATCGAAGGTGAGGAGGAGAGTGGGGCGGAAGCGGTTCATGTTATCGGCTGTGAGGGTGGTGAGGCGGAGTAGTTGGTCATGGGTGGAGAGGGCAGGCCGGAAGCCACATTGGGAGAGGGGGAGTAGCTGATGTTGATTGAGATGGAGGTAGGTGCGGCGGACTAGGATTTTTTCGAATAGTTTGGAGAGGACGGCTGTGAGGCAGATGGGACGATAGGAGGAGGGGTCGGAGAGTGGTTTGTTGGGTTTGGTGAAGAGAAGCATGGTGGCAGCGCGCCATGCCGTTGGGTAAAATCCGGTTTTGAGGAGGTAGGTATAGAGGGTGGCGAGGAGCTGGAAGAAGATAGGGGGTGGCTCTTTGATGTGGAGATAGCGGAGTTGATCGGGACCGGGGGCAGTATTTTTGGTACGGGAAAGGGCGAGGTGGATATCGATGGGGGTGATGGGGTTGTTGATAAGGTGTGGGATATGGGGGTGTTGATGATTGGGCTGGAGATAGTGTCGATCTGAGATGGAGTTGACGGCGTCGTTGTCGGTGTCATCGAAGGTGAGGCCGAAATGACCGTTAAAGACCCGTTCGAAGCGACGGGCAAAGATCTTCAGCTTGGAGGGCAGATCCGGTGGGGCAGTGCCCTGGTGGATGATGGGATAGATGGGTGTGGGGGAGCGTCCAGTGAGGGTGTTTAGGCGTTTCCAGTAAGAGCCAAGGGAGGAGCGTTGGCCTTGCAAAGAGTTGCAGACTGAGACCCAGTTGCGGCGGTGAAAGGCTCGGATGTAGAAATGCACCTGGCGGATAGTCTGACGGTGAAGGGTGAGGAAATAGCGATCGCGTGATCTTTTATAGTGGGCTAGATATCTGTGGGAGAGCCGGAGGAGAGGGAGGGCTTTGGGGGGTAACGGGGGGGGGGGGGAGGGTGAGTACGGGGTGATGGGGATGTGAACGGATGAGGCGTCTGTTAGGGAGGATTCCAGAACTTGGGGGTATGAGTCGTCCGAGGCCGCAGAGTCAAGATGCGGGAGGGGAGGGGTGAGAGAGTTGGTGATGTGATCTCTGTAGGCAGGCCAGTTTGCCTTTTTAAAGTTCTGGCGAAGAATCGACGGCGGAGGGGTGACGGTGGTGGGTCGTGTTGGTATGGTGACCAGAACGGGGAGATGGTCGCTTCCTATGCTGAGGAGGACGTCCACAGTTAGAAGGTGAGCGAGGCGATTGTGTGCAATAATTGCATCCGGTGTGGTGTTGGAGATAGGGCGAGTATGTTTGGGGATGGCTACAAGTGTGGAGTTTATCGCCTGTAGATAGGTGTGGAAGTCAGCCAGTTCCGTTGCCGATCGGGAGTGCATGTTGAGGTCCGCAAGTACGATAAAATGTGGGAAGGTGGTATGGAGATGGGTTAGGAACTCCCGGGGGAAGGGACGGCGGGGACGGGTGTATACAGTTGCGACATGAAGTACGCGGGAGGGGAAGTAGAGAGTCGCGATGAGGCTCTCAGGGAAGGAGAGTGGGGGAGGAGGGACGTGAATGCGTATTGGGATGCGGTTCTTATGTAAGAGGGCGACACCCCCACGCCCAATCTCGCGAGGGTGGTCCGCTCTGTGAATGGTGTAGCCGGAGAGACTGGCTGACTGGTGGGGACGAAGAAACGTTTCGTTTAGTAGAACGGCGTCTGCGGAATGTGCGGCTACTGTGTATTGAAGTAAGGGACGCTTCTTGTGGAAGGAGCAAACATTGCTGTATAGTAGAGAGATGGTTTTGGGAGGCCCAGTGTGGATGGTCTTAGTTGCCATGTTGTGTCGATACCAGTGGGGAGAAGGTGAAATGTGTCAAAGGGCCGGCGTATGAGGGGAAGAAGCGAACATTAAAAATTTGGAGGGCAGCCTGTTGGAGTTGTGTGAGAACCAGAGGCCGTTGGAATGGCATGAGGTTTTGAAGGGAGATGGTGAGGAAGCGGAGGAGGTTTTCCACCGTCAAGGGGGCAAATTGGGTGTTAGCGGTCGGGGTTGGGGGGGTCGATTGTCTTTACGGGCGCGACAAGCTCCGAATGATCTGGGGGAGGTGCGGGTTTACCCTTACACTTGTAGGAGTGTGTAGGGTGTTGGCCCGAGCACTGGTGGCATTTAGGAGGTTGGGCGAGGTTAGGACACTGTTGCAGGGGGTGGTCAGGTTGGGAACAGTGGGGGCAGATGCGCGGTTGGCGGCACTGTTCTGTAGAGTGCTGGTTGTAGGCCAGACACCTATTGCAACGGAGAGCCATGGGAGGTGGAGCTTTAGAGGGTTCCACTCGGTGGTGGTGGTACCGAAAGATGTATACACCGAGCTGGAGTAGGCGATCAACTTCTGCCTGGGTGGCCAGGAGAATCCTGACCATCCAGTTTGGGCCTGTGGGGCACTTTATGCGGAAGGCCTTTTTCACCTGTATTTGTTCGCGTTCAAGTTCCGATATGACGACCTCCTCAGGAAGATCAGGGTCAACGCCTCGGATCACGCAGGAGAATAAAGGTGAACGGGGGGGAGGGGGTGCTGTAGTGGGTGTTTGGCGCGATGTAAGGGGACCGATCGTCACTGTGGGACCGAGTCGGGCAGGTGAATTGGCGTCCTCAAGAGTGGTGGCGACAATGTCATCGTCGGTTTTGAGGATTACACCATTTGAGACGGAGACCAGGATGAAAGGTAAAGAGGGAGGGATGAGCGTCTCCAAAGCTCCCGAGATTTCCTGTCTGGACAGGTGTTGGAGACCGGAAATAAGGTAGGAGTGTTTGAAGGCGGGCTGAGCAGCCTTGGTTGCATAGGAGACGGAGGATTGGGTCGTTACCTCCTGGAAGGGTAGGTTCCCCGAGGGGCGAGGGAGGGGTGGCAGTTCAAAGGGGGAGGGAAGGCGGTTGATGCTAATTGAGGCATCCAGTGTGGGAATAGAAGAACGACCACCCTCCTCCATCCCATCGTGGACACGCAAACGGGAGCGGTGGGTAAGTTCAGAGTCCGTGGGGTCGGGTACTTTACGTTTCGCGGAGAGGGTGGAGGTTTGTGGGATTACTGGTGGGAGGTTGGGGTGAAGGCCAGAGGTGGAGGGCGTAGCGGTAGACGCGGTAGTAGCGGTGGTTAGTTTTTTTTAGGGATGGCGCCTAGAGAGTTAGTGCGCGCCGGTGCCTCCTTGTTGATCCCCTTAGCGTTACGTGGATCACGGTTTGGGGATCCACGACCTTTGCCACGACCCATGACGAATATGTGGAAAGTATTAACGAGTATAGGATGAGGCCAATTTTACCAGGGCAGGGGGATGCGAGTGCAAAGATCGCGAAAGGAATTGCAGGACTAGGGCACTAAGTCCCTAAAAAAGGAGAAAGAGGAAAAGGGTTGAAAACGAAGAATTATATAAAGATGAATGTGGTTGAAATGGCTGGAATGATGATTGAAGTGGTTAGGAAAATGATGGGTAATGTCGGGAGTATACGAGATTGGGCACAGCAGGACGCTAGATCAGTAGGTTAGGTATCAAGGGACAGCACAGGAATGTGGAGTGAAATGGGGCAAGGGAATGAGTCGGGTAGTAGGGGGTTGAGATGTATGAAAAAGTTGAGAATGTCACGGGCGAGGATCTGGCAACAGGGTACAAATGAAGGCGAGATGAGAAAACCTCTGCGAGCGTGAGGTAATGAGATGAAGAAAATGTCACGGAGTGTTCACTGATAGCGTGAAAGGAAGAGATGGAATGAAGTGCTTAACGATGGAGTACTGTAAGCACGATGAAAATGTACGTAGAATGTGTGAGAACACAAGAGCCTGGTGAATGATTGAGCAAAAGCTGGTATTGAGAAGCGACAGAATGCTGCACGGCGTGAAGTATCTGTTAGGAACTGATGTACCTGGCTCTAGCGATGATAGCCTGTTACAGGTGATGAAAAAGTGGTGATGAATGCTTCGATATAGTAAAGCAGCGTTGATGAATTTGTAGTACACAAAATGTCGGCGCACAGACTGCAACACGTGGCGAGGCCTCGCCGTCAAGGCCACGAAGTCGGGTGAGTTTGTGACGTCACGCCGGTGTAGCTAAATTCAGTCGCTGCGTAGTAGTAGATTGTTCTTGAAGTCTGGATGGTGATTTGATGCGAAGTAGTATACATTTCTCTCAGTAGGCTCGGACAGCGATTTCTGCCGAAATAATAATGACAAAAGAGATGGAACAACCAGCTCTTCTTTCGAATTATATCGATAGTATCTAATATCGTTTTCGAGCGCAGTGTATCGACTAAAATCGATGTGTGATTCAATATAATTCAATTTCTTCGTATATAATTGTGCGAAACCGATTGTATTATTTTCTAGGCACTGCAATATATATTTACTATTGATATATATTCAAATATTAATTAATTATACAACATTAACAAGAATACTCAATACTCACCAATTTTCCGATTTTGCTGCCATCTATTGGAGTACAACTCAACTACATCGTCGTATGCGATGACTGCTAGCGTTTTTAACGTTGTTAGCAGGAACTACTACAAGGCAAGCTAGCGTTGGTTTCACAGATTACCTACTACGTAGTTGGCTTCAAAACTCCCTATACAGTTTCATCCATGGTTTCACCTATAGTTTCACCCGCCCGATGCATCAGCAGAGAGCCTAGGCTCCAAGCGACCGGGTGAAACTTTATAGGGTGTTTTGATACCAACACTAGCTTGCCTTGTAGTAGTATCTGCTGACAACGTTAAAAACGCTAGCAGTCATCGCGTACGACGATGTAGTTGAGTTGTACTTCTATAGATGGCAGCAAAATCGGAAAATTGGTGAGTGTTCTTGATAATGTTGTATATTTAATTAATATTTGAATATATATCAATAGTAAATACATATTGCAGTGCTTAGAAAGGAATGCAATCGGTTTCGAACAATATTATACGAAGAAATTGAATTATATTGAATCACGCATCGATTTTAGTCGATACACTGCGCTCGAAAACGATATCAGATACTATCGATATAATTCAAAGTAAGAGCTGGTGGCTGGTTGTTCCAACGCTTCCCGTAATTCAAACGTGATATTTCTTAATTCGATTGATGGGAAGTACAGCACGGACAATTAAATAATACTGGTGTGTGATAAGTGCAGCTGTAATTTTGTCTTACCCATTCATTTTTAATATTGTAGTATAGTAGCCTACTGTTTCTATTTGTACATATCTGTGGGGAAGGCCTATGTCATGCTATGTGCTTAGTGGAAACATCCACAACTATTCTGATAGAGCCTATATTTTCTTCTCTACCTGATATCACAGGGGGAAGAAATCGCCTATTATTAGACCAATTACTAAAATATGAAAGAAAGAAAGGAATATAAAGTATTGGTGGTGGGTTAGAGTAGGGGAAAGGGATGGGTAGGCACGGGCCGGGAGGGGAGAGGAGCGAGTAGGCCAGGTCGGGGACGGATCGCGCTCGAGAGTACATCGTCACGCCATCTCATATTGTCAGTTGGAACTATTTGCGTCGAGCCACGGCCGACTGAATACGAGCTGCGCTCTATACCGGCCTTGACATTCCCAGTCAGAACCCATGTATAACATGTAATTGGAAAGTTTCTACTCGTTGCCGGTAGAGCGCACTTCCCTCCCATTATAGGCGCGATAAGGAATCAGCTGTACAGTACGTATATTAAATGTGTAATCTCAAGAACCACTGGATGGATTTTGATGCTGCTTTCACCATTATGTAAAGGTGATCTCGAGGAAGAGTTGTGTAGAAAATAATTTATTTATGACCAAATGGAGCCAAGCAGTAACGATTTCAGTGAAAAGGTCGAAAAAATAGCCTGGCGTCCGTGCGCTTTTTAAGCTTACGCTGGGCGAACCGTTAAAAATATCATTATATTATGAGTGTAAGAATTGTTCAGCGTGAGAAATTCTACAAAAAAGTCCGCGAGAGCATATCTCTATCTTCGATACATCGCCCACTATAAGTGTTTTTAGTTTAGACGGGAGGGGCATTTGGCCTGCACCTCGCCATTCTTAAATTACGTCTGACAGGAATTCCTTGCACATTCATAACTGTTCCCGGGCGAAGCCGGGGCGGGTTGCTAGTGACACTATATAATTATTATCATTATAATTTCCGCATTATCAAAATTAAAATTATATCACAAAATAAAATAGCGTGCTAATAAATCTAAGAGAAATTAGACATACCTTGCACCTTCTTCGGGTACAAGGACACTACTCCAGCACCGTCTCATTAAAAGGAAAGAGAGGATCAAAATTACAGCCGGGACTTACATAAACTCCTGCTGGACGTTATTCTCGAGGTTGAACAATGCGGTTTCATAATTATAATAACTGTCTCTGATAATCACAAAACTAACACTACATTGATGAGGCATTTAGGGGGAGGGAATTTGCAACCAATGGTCAATCACCCATACGACGAGTCTAGGAATGTATTCCCTAGTTTTGATCATTGTCACATTCTAAAAAAAAACACATTAGAACGCAGTTTCTGTAACGAGAGATGACTGATGGTACTGGAATAATTTCAGGGAAATACTTGTCATTACTATACACAATGCAAAAGGGTGAGATCGTCAAACCGGTCAGACACCTCACTAAAAAACACATCGAACCCACTAAATTTGAAAAAATGAATGTTCGGCGTGCCAAGGAAGTGTTCTCGTCAGAAGTTATTGGTGCCATTAGTACACTGAAAGAAAATATAGGCATGCACCCGGAAGCGTACACATTCATGGACGCAGAAGCAACCATTTTTTTTTGAAAAACGTTAATAAATGGTTCGCTATGCATGACGTAAGCATCACATATCATCATATTCAGTCTAGAAATCCAGATAAAGGGCATTTTTTCTCATTAAATGTCAGTCGCCTAAACTGGCTAGAGGAATATTTTCTTTCTTACCTTGAAACTTTGAAAGCTGCTAGTAACGCTGCTAGAAAGGACTTCCTGAGTTCTGAGACTTACGAAGCTACCTATACAATTAATCACGGATTCAGCTGTCCAGTGCATAAGGTATCTTCTAAAAATGGGTAGAGGAAATTCGCCAAATATGGGGAGTTTTTTTTATAGGGCTTACATTAGACATAAGAAGGAACGGATTAATTTTGGTTTTCTCACCAATGTAAACCTCAGACGATATACTATGTATATTACAAATATGGGCACGTTTGATGTTGTAATACCCTCTGATATTATTGTTAACTTTAAAAGTGCACTTTCCCCGTATTAGGCAACCGGGTTTCGTAATATGGGGAGGTGAGAAACCTCACGGTTTTTATTTATAATAGGTACACTGAATAGTATACCCTACTAATTAAAGCATTAATTCTGACATTTTTTCGTGTGGCCTCCTGAGAGGCCGAGTGCAGGTCTTCCTAGTCGACGCCCGTGGGCGACCTGCGCGTCAGGATGAGGGATGGAATAGATGAAGATGAATGAAACTGGGCAAGGATGTGGAAGGAAGCGGCCGTGGCCTGTTAGAAGGTACCGTCCCAGCATTTGCCTGGTGTTGAAAAATGGGAAACCACGGAAAATCATTTCAAGGACGGCCGACGGTGGGGCTAGAACACACGCGTCTACTGAGTCAGCAGAGAGCTTGGCCCCATGGCCTAACGCTGCGCTTTAGCCAGCGTAGCCACTACTGTCGGTAATTCTGACAATGTAATGAAATCATGAACACAAATAGTACAAAAATACAAAAATGATTATTTTAAGTAAATAACAGTCCTAGTTTCCTGTTGCCGAACTTCGAAACCGTTCAGCAGAAAAATGCATAAACTTTAATGAAAACCGAGTGATTCTGATCGAATTCAACTGTAACGTGGTGCAAGGTATGTCTAATTTCTCTTAGATTTATTAGCACGCTATTTTATTTTGTGATATAATTTGCATTTTGATATTGTGGGAATTATAATGATAATATAATAGTGTCACTAGCAACCCGCCCCGGCTTCGCCCGGGAACAGTTATGAATGTGCAAGGTATTCCTTCAGACGTAATTTAAGAATGGCGAGGTGCAAGCCAAATCCCCCTCCCGTCCAAACTAAAAACACTTATAGTGGGCGATGTATCGAAGATAGAGATATGCTCACGCGGACTTTTTTGTAGAATTTTTCATGCTGAACAATTCTTACACTCATAGTATATTGATATTTTTAACGGTTTGTCCAGCGTAAGCTTAAAACGCACACGGACGTCAAGTTATTTCTTCGACCTATTCACTGAAATCTAAAATCGTTACTGCTTGGCTCCCTTTGATCATAAATAAATTATTTTCTACAGAAATCTTCCTCGATATTACCTGTACAGAATGGTGAAAGCCGCATCAAAATCCATCCGGTGGTTCTCGAGATTACCCGTGATATCCAAGAATCGGGGACTTTGTTTTACACTAAGTAGAGATAAGGCTTAGTCGTGCAATGCTTGGTGAACAGCGCTGTGTGAGCAGTTGAGTAACTAACAAGATTTCATGAAAAAGGTTTCATTGTCTAGGCCGGTATGAGCGCATTCAGTCGGCCGTGGTCGAGCAATAGGTTGGGGCCACAGATCACAGAACAATATAGGAGAACGGTAACTGAGGCTTAAAATTCGATTCCGATTACAACTGCCAGGATGACGTCATCCGCCGGCTCAACCTGCTACCTGTCGGCGGCTCAGCGTACTAAATTTCAAAAGCGGGCGATTTTAAAACCTGTACCGCGGCAGCCCTCCTCCCCCCCCCCCTCGTATCCCTTTACTTTTCTAGTAGTATATGCTGTTTTTATTATTTTTTCCATCAATGACATTGCATTTTAGTTTTTTTTTTAATAACATGGTGGTTGGATTTTCACCCATGCCTTGTGAAACTAGCTGCGTAGCAATCATCCACTCTACAGTAATATGTTACAATATAATACCAAACAGGTAGAAGAGTGGTTTAGTTGCCACCAGTGTTAACAGTTGTGGGTTCTCTCCAGTCCTTGGGTAGGGTTATCCAGTGGCACAATAATATAAATAACATTGTGGAGAACTGTTTAGTTCACCTCAGGTGCTGACCAAATTTACAAATTAATACACCCTATTAGGCCTACAAGCTTATCAAGAAAGGAATGCAGCACACTAACATGAATACAAGGCCATCACCAATACAAATTACACACATCCAATAAAACATATTAAGTAATTAACCACTGTCGAATGAATTATGATACTGAAAGGAATCAGGATGCAGATAAGGAATTCTGAAGGTTAACATGAGACTAAAATAAGTTATTATGCTGCGATATACTGTATATTATTTTCTAGTTTTTACAGATAATAATTCAACAGAACATTTTCATAAAAAAAGAGCACCATTTAATTTCGCCAAGCCATTGTCCCAGTAGAGAACTGTTATCACACGGTAGGGCCACACAAATAGCAAACCTGTAATAGAAAAATATTGTTCACGTTAGCATGCCAGTCAATGTTGTTGAGTCATTAAGAGGCTTTACAACATCATGATCATGTAACCCTGTTTACTCAGGGCATGTGTGTGAGGAATCTCTAATGATAAAATGTGTCATTGTGATGGCTGCAAGTGTATGTGTATTTGTAATGGAGGCTGGGATTCGGAAGGAGGTGGTCGTGGTCTCAATTTAGGAACCACCGTGGCATAGAGGTGGAAAATATTAGAAAACCATTTCTGTGATGGCTGAGTTGCAAATCAAACCCATCTCATCTCAGGTCTGCCTCATGAGGGTGAGTGTACCCCATTTCAACCCTCAGACCAAACTTAAATGTCTTGGCAGAGCTACGAATTGATGCCAGCCCTTCTAGATCTGAAGTCTCAATATGTACCTCGAGACTACAGGAGTCCGTCCTAATAACAAGTGGCATTCTGTTAGTGAATAATCGTCATACATAACTATGACATTGTAATTGTAAAGATGTTGGACAATGACAAGAAATATTGATATCTGGGTGAAAACTTGTAACTTCAGTAAACAGCTAGGCTACTCCTTGGATTTAAATGTTAAGCATGCACAAACAGAATTGTTGTTGCTCATGCAAAGAGAGGACAAGTGCTCTGTGGGAAAACTAGTATATCCTATAATTTTCATTCTACAATATTATTAATATTAATAATTATAATACAATAAAATTACATTCTTCATTGTCCAGGAAGAGTGTAATAGGCCTCATTATAGCTGGCTGAATGCTACTGTAGCCTTCATGTTAGGATAATGCTGCCCTAATGAATACTAAGTTACTTGAAGTGGAGAATGCCTCTAGCCATTAAATTACATCAGAACAAATACATCATCTCAGAAGTTAACAATTTACCCCCAAGGTAAACTAAGGAAGAAAGGTCTGTATTTGATGTTAGACAGCCCACCTTAAAATAATAACTAAAGACATCCACGGAAGAAGGAAAAAATGCAGCAAATGATCATAATAATTCATGCAACCAGATGAAAGCTAACGCTGGCATTTGTTACATAATTAGCCTACCAATTAGTACTGAAAACTAATCTTGATGCAACAAGTTTTGAATTTATTTTTGTGATCGTGTTATGTAGTCATAATAACTGTTGTTAGCCTAATGGCAAAAATATTAAGTTATATGTTTACAAATCAATTACAGTGAGGATTGTACAACTTCAAATGTCTCAATGCTACTCATTGAGCCTTTCAGTAGGTTAGTAGTCTACTGTAAAGTGTGTGTACCGTTTACACGGGCATTTCTTATCAGAGATCAAAAAAATTGACGAAGCAAGAAAAAGATCTTTGGGCACCTAACAGATAATTTCCAGCTTCCTAGACCACTTGGGATGGCATTTCTTCTTCCCCACATAGCTCAAACTCCCCACAAAAGCATGTAATAAAAATATAAAAAAACATTTAAATGCCTATTGTCATTATTATGTCTGGAGGACTGAGATTTTCAAATATGGCGACATCCCCAACAGTCTCTCTCCTTACATCTTAGCCAGCTGTACGGTAATTATTAACTATCCTACCTTCCAAACCCAACTTATGATCACATCTGCCACTGTCAACTCTTGCCTCAATAACACACAGAAGGAAAATAACCTTATAGCGTTATGTGACAGTTATTATCATGACCATCTCCACTTTCTTTTAATGTGGAATCCAAAGCATAGGACATAACATTTCACTTTGGAAATCTCACATGCATTAACGGGGATCCATATCAACCTTGGTGAGAGGCAAGCGGCTTGACCACTGCACCATCACACATTAGTACAGTCATGATAATTACACATACGATCAGACAGTTTACGATCAAGCAGTATATGGGGCTGATGTCCACCATGACAGTGTAATATGTGAATTCATTACACGAAGGCATGAACTTAGTGTATTGCTATAACAGCATGCCCTATCAACGTCTTGACCAACCCACATAGGCCTACATGAAAACTGGTGTACAATTAATAGATCAAAGTCTCATCAATAACTTACTTTTGCCGAAATAGGACTATTCTTCCACTGTTTGGACAACAGTTCAGGTTATTCCAACTAGTAGGCTGTCTCGTCCCATTACTGGACAACTGTAGTATAAAGATCTAATCTGATGCCTTCCTTGGAGTGCCTCATGCCCTGAAAAATGAAAAGAAATACAATGAGATAATCAGTTTACTGCCTTTCTACGTATAGCTCCCCGTTTCTATAAAGTAGGGTTATATAAAGGCAGAAGAGAAAGATATTTCATATAGTTGAGAACCCACAGTAGCCTACTTCATAAGCTACGGTAGCTAAGAATATAATTAATTGAAAATACTGCAAACGGAGTTATTATTAAACAATAAAGCACACAATTCAAAAGCCATAACATCAAAATGTATTAAAATCATATCCTGGTAACTACACTACAGGAGACTATTAAAGTAAATAAACACCTACCGTATTAGGGCATAATCCTGTGACGGGCGATCTTGTTGGTAGTATCAAATAATGCTCACAAAACTTATAATAAATGCAAAAACACACGACCACACAGAAATATAAGAACAGACACCAAAATACTCAGCTGTACAGAAATCGAAATACACAACACACCTGTACAGAAAAATTTGAAATATTAACCAATAGGAATCTAGTCGGATTTCAACCAATAGCAGCCGAGTTGGTCAACAGCGCTACCACTGGCGCTCCACATGGCGGTTCAGCGAACTCGTCAGTCGCCATGAGGGCTTTGGAAGCGAAGGATCTATAGTTGTTTCACCCCCCTGCCACAGATTACCCACTACTACAGATGGCCAACAGCCATGCTAATTCTTGGTACCTAAGACTTCAGCGCTGTCTGGTGGTTGACTGATGTACTAGCAACATGTCGACCGGTAGCGCCACCTATGAGCAGATCTCGTAAACACTAACCCTCCCGCCCCCCTCCCCCACCCTGCCCCTTCCCCTCGTTCCGCTAAATATTCTCGTCCTAAATGCTCTGCCCACTTCAATGTTCCGAAAATCACAATCTCCCAATACTTATGGCACGTTTTTAAGTGTGGAGATAATAATATGATCTACAAGAAATAAATCACATTCAAAATACCAATAACAGAAAAAAATAATAAAAATAATAACAAAGTGGGAAATTGTGAATTCCAGAACTTTGAAATGAACAATCACAGCATTTAGAACATAACCTCATCACTAATATACATGTTTAAATTTCTTTCAGTTGCAATTGGAGCATATTGCATTGGTGAAAAAAAATAGGCTACTACAAGGCCTGCAGCATATTATTACTCAGCTTAAAAAATGGCCCAAGTAGGCCTATAATCAATTAGTTATTAGAAAAAACTACAAAGGAAAAGTACTGGGAAGGGAGAAAATTCATATTTTAAAATGCTTGATGCTGTTAGCAATAACAGTAAAATTTTAAGAGAGAATGCTGAGGAATCAGGTGGTGTAACCAGATCCTCATCACACTAAAATTGTTAGTGTAATTAGTGCCAAATACATTAGGGGACAGAAAAAGAATTGGATATCACAAAATTTCTATACAGTAGTTCATTTCATATGCCCTTTAAAATATATCCAGTTAAAAATTTGAAGGGTGAAATGCAGTAAGTAGGCTACATCAAAAATCAACATCGCACACTAATACAGTACATTCCATGACGTGCTGTAAGGGGAAAGGAGAAATAGGACTATCAATGAAAAACAAGAAAACACTCAATACTGCTAGAATTCATCATGTTTTATTTAAAAAGTTGTCAATGAAGAGAAGATAACAGCAAGAGCCATGATCATACTTCGCAAAAATACAGTAATCAAATCTGGTCCTCCTAAAAGTATGTGTTGAGACATGTTCCTTTCTTCTTTCTTGCCAAAGTATAACAGTAGGGTCCAGCACATAATAATGGACCTAGTTCCTCCTTGATGTAATGGCTGACACCGATGAACCGCAAATTCCTACAACACATACCAGTGTGTATGTTGAAACAGTAAATTTAATAAATGTGTAACTTAATGCTTGAAACGGGGAACTTGAATTTGCTGATATGTGTATGTTTGCACCTACTATAAGTTAACTACATTTTAAAAGAATCATTGTGTTTTTGATATTAATTCATTTAGGGCTTTCGATAACATATTCATTTAGCCCCATGTATTTGGAAGTGTGTATGATTTGTTGATGATGATATTTGTTGTTTTAACGGGCCTAACCTCTTGGTTATCGGCCCCTAATGGTTTGGGTGATCGTGAAGATGAAAATCAAATGTAAACTATAACTGAAACTAACTACAAACTTATATAGGCTACTAGAAGAAGAAATGGAAAACAAAAGGAGAATAAGGCAAACAAAGGACAGGAGGAAAAGAAATGCCCTCAAACCCTCGATGAATGAGGACCGAGGGACTTGGAAGGAAGGAGAGCCACGAAAGGCCCCAGAGGCAATGGAAAAAAGAAGAAAAACCGGACCCAGCTCAGGAATCCCTCGGGGTCGCCATCTCCCGAACTCACCAGCCGTGAGCCCCTGAGGGTGTAGCAATATCCAGGGTGCACCAAAGGTGGTTGTTGCTACAAACTCTTTGAAAGGCTTATCTACAACAGAATTGGGGCAACCATTTTAGAGCTCATTCCTGTAGATCAGGCAGGCTTCAGACCTAACCGAAACTGCTGTGATCAAGTACTTTCATTAACATCTTACATTGAGGCCGGATTCCAGCAAAAGCTTAAAACATCTGCTGTCTTTGTGGATCTCACTGCTGCCTTTGATACCGTATGGAAGGAAGGATTGATTTATAAATTACTCAGAGCGATACCCTGCAGAACAATTGCACAGCTTATCAACAACATGCTCAGTGACAGAAAATTTCAGGTCTGTTTAGGTGAAAAGAAAAGCTCAGTGAGAAAACTGCATAATGGTTTGCCCCAGGGATCAGTTTTGTCGCCACTACTGTTTAATCTATACATCTCTGATCTTCCAGAAACAATATCCAGAAAGTTCTGCTATGCTGATGACTTGACCCTGGCCACACAACACAAGATCATTGAGAAAACTGAAGACATTTTGATTAAGGACTTATCCACCCTGACAGAATATTTCAGGAACTGGAGACTCAGACCCAGTGCAGCCAAGACGGAGGTCTCTTGCTTCCATTTGAGTAACCGGCTTGCTAACTTCAAACTAAATATTACCTTTTCCAATAGAGCACTTAATCACAATAGGTTTCCGAAATATCTTGGTGTTACCGTTGATCGGACTTTATCCTTCAAGCAACATCTTTTGATGTCGAAGAAACTGAAAACCCGAAACAATATTATTCAGAAGCTAACTGGTACTACTTGGGGATCTGCTGCGAACATCCTGCACTCTTCAGCCTTAGCACTGGTTTTCTCTACTGCCGACTATTGTGCTCCAGTGTGGCTTAATAGCCCGTATACGAAGTATATTGACCCACAATGGAATACCAGCATGCGTCTTATATCTGGCACCATCAGACCAACTCCAGTCCACTGGCTCCCACTATTGTCTGGTATAATGCCACCTGACTTACGAAGATCCAGTGCTCTTGTTCGAGAGTACAACAAGATCTGCAAGAATCCTCTGCTACCTGTTCTAGGCGACATACCAGCTCTTAGTCTCAAAAGATTGAAATCACGACATCCACCTCTTTGTGATGCAGCTCTGAAGACACCCACCAACTTCGATGCTTTGGAGGAATGGAAAGGCCGCTGGAATAACTCCACTGACTTGCCCCTACCTAACATCTTCAGAGGGGAAAAAATTGCTAACGGATTCCAACTACCGCGTGCAACTTGGTCCAGACTGAACAGGGTCAGGACAGGTCATGGAAGGTGCAGGGATTCCCTCTATAAGTGGAACTTTGTACCTTCTCCAGAATGTGATTGTGGAGCCCCTCGCCAGACCATTCCCCATTTTAAGCGAGTGTCAACTACGGGCTTATCCAGGTAGATTGGAAGACTTTCTATCACCAACAGCGGAGGCACTGCAGTGGGTTCAAAAGTTGGACATTCAGCTATAATGGAAAACTCTAATGCCTGACGTGAATCAATGTTTTTTGTTATTGTGTATATATTGTATATATTATGTATATAATTTCCTTGCCATACGCTAATAATAATAATACCAAAGGTGGTGGGGCTACATACACCCTGCCCCTTGAGGGCCTTGAGCAGAAGGCAGGAGATAACAAGAAAAGAAAATGAAGGCTGACCCCTCGCAGGAGGAGGGCATCAGAAAATATGAGGCGACGGCCAATTAAGGCGGGAAAGGAATAGACTCCCTAGGCCTCAGATACCCTAATACCGTCGGGGTCGGAAGAGAACAAGGCAATGGAAAAAAGGGGAGGTGACAGGAAAGAAGACAGAGAGGAGCCCGGCACAAGTAAGTGGAAGCAATGCGGGACTCAGCTGGGGCCCCGTGGTCGCCAACCTACGTCCCACTAGATGTGAGCCCCTGGGGGAGTGTATGATTTGTATGATAATCTGTGTTATTGTGGTATCTGTAGTAGTGTGTATACTTCCTGTAATTCAGGTGAGGACTGGAAAGGAGGCAGCCGTAGCCTTAAGTTGGGAACCATCCCAGCGTTAGCCTGGAGTGGAAGTGGGGAAACCTTGGAAAACCACTTCTGGGATGGCCGAGGTGAGAATCGAACCTACCTCTTCTCAGTTCTGTCTCACAAAGATGAGTGTGCGCCGTTCCAACAGTCAGACCAGAATTAAATTAGTTAATCAAGCTTGGAAACTAGCCCAGGACCTCAGGAGTGGCAGCAACCACACCACAAGGTGGTCTTATTACAGAATCAATTGATGAAAAAATCCCCCCATGTAAGCTTAGACATTGGCATCCTACATGTTGAAAAATATTGTAAATAACGTGTGGGAATAAAATACTACCTATAGGTATATCAACCATTACATTGGCATACAATAAATCAATTATATTTGTCTTGTATCTATCTCGCTGTTACAGAATATCATCGACAGAACCTAACACTTATTAACTTGCCAAGAGTATAAAATAAAAATTGGTAGATAAGGGTGGGGTTATCGGGCCAATGGATCCATTATTTTATTGGATTTTCACGTTGGACTTAGTTCCACAGGACAAGAACACAATGTTTATAGTTACACATTGGTAAGACTATAATATGATCCTAGGCCATTAAACCTATTAGACCATGGGGGTGTATGTTAAGTTTAATAACCTGTAATTACAGTCCTACATCAGTATTGCCATTACTACCAATTCGACCAACTGAACACCCAGCCCGAACACTGAATTCCTACCATAACATAAACCGTACAGCTTATTTTCCTGTGTATCTACAAAAATAAATACAAGGTGCCTATAGCATGAATATGCAAGGAAACACATCTACACATTTGTTTGTTCTTGGCTTATTAGAGGAGGACAGGTGCATTTGAATGGTATTTGGGTCGCAGAACATTACACGAGTCTACTACTTTAGCACCATGACTTAGCAAAAGTATATTCACGTTGGACTTCATTCCACAGGACAAGAACACATTAATGTATAGAGTTACACATTGGTAAGACTATATGATATAGGCCATTAGACCAATTAAACCATGGGGGTGTGTGTTAAGTTTTAATAGCCTGTAATTACAGTCCTACATGGCGTTACTGTACTACCTATTCTAACTAACATGTGCAAGAACTGATCTGTTTTGAATACTGTAATAATTTGAAATTCAAGGAAGGGAAAAAAATTAAAGCTTAGACACGTTGTCATGAATCATGAGATTTATATTCTATTGCAATGTGAAATTAGTTAATTTTTTTTTTCGTGTAGCCTCCTGAGAGGCCGAGTGCAGGTCTTTCTAGTCGACGCCCGTGGGCGACCGACGCGTCGGGATGAGAGATGGAATGGATGAAGATGAATGAAACTGGGCAAGGATGTGGAAGGAAGCGGCCGTAGCCTGTCAGAAGGTACTGTCCCAGCATTTGCCTGGTGTTGAAAATGGGAAACCACGGAAAACCATTTCAAGGACAGCCGACGGTGGGGCTCGAACCCACGCGTCTACCGAGTCAGCAGAGAGCTTGGCCCCTTGACCTAACGCAACGCTTTAGCCCGCGTAGCCATTACTGTCGGTAATTGATTATTAACACTCCTCAAGATCTTCAGTACACACATGCAATAGGCCCATTTAAATATCTCTGCGAGCTGTAATCAAGTTGTTGTAATGGTTTATGGAACCCAACCTTATTCATCTTGTACTCTACCGTAGGTCTACATTATAGGCCTATTAAAAAATCCATTACGAGAACCCACAGTACCTAGTTCCACTACCTACTGCCAAAGCATTACGGTAACACAGACTTCTTACCTGGTCATAGACTGGATCATTTCTTAGGAGAGTAATTGCCATATATTCCTCTGCTATTTCGAGAACAGCGATTTACGATTTGTTTTTTTTTTTTCCTTCTTCCGGTGATAGGCACAGTTCACAGAATTTGGTAGGTCTACCTAAGGGATAAATAATAGTGAAAGTTAATTGATATGTCAAGTAGAATGTCACCTGCGTCTAATATCAATTCAAAACTAGGCCTATATTTTTCACAGCCACTACAGAAACACAAAACTTAAATTCTTAAAATAAGCGTACTTACTCGCCGTAGCAGAAGAAGAACTGTTCACTTCTCATTACTACGAAGAAGATTTGATGTAAGAAAGCTGAGATAGAACACAATATTAGCTTATTTAGCTTATTTATATACGGCCAATATTATTACATACAACACATAAACAGAGCCGCCATGGAATGGTCAGTGCCGCCAACCCAGTAGAAATAATGTTTATTTAATGATAAGTGCCGTAATTATCGTCTGTGAGCAAGATAATTGCAAGGAAATGTCAATTAGGAATTATGTGTATATTTATTGACTAAATATAGCGATATGTTTGCAATTTAATTACAACGTGTATCATGCATATATTGGCAAGACGATATACAGCGCTCCATACGACTGGCACGCGCTACTACACCGATGGTGCCAAATGATCCCTATCTGGTTGACACCCCCTGGGTTGGGGTCAAAATTTTGCAATAAGTTGCAGCTCTACCCATATATCCTCCTTGGCTCCAAGCAGCGATTTTTAAAACATGGATCAGTGTAGTGATTTAATAGTATACAGTATTTAAAATCAAGACCATTTTCTTCGCTGTCCTATGAAGAGACTAAGTTTGAACAATGGCCTAGAAAAAATATAACAAGAAACGGTGTGCCTCATAAAACTATTTCTTATCTTTCCTGTTTCTACTGCTTAAAGTGAACGAAGTATGAGTGCATTGAAGAGAGTTAAGACATTTTATGTTCAACGATGTCGAAATGTAGATATTATATGTCAGAAAACTGTACTATAATGAGGCTCATTATAGTACAAGTTTTCATTACGGGACAGTTTCTCCCACCAATCAGAGCTCAAGAAACAGTTGTTTGACCAATTAGGTAAGGATAGCATCGCACTTGCGCTGATTTCCAGGGCCTTCTAATTTAAATTTCACTGCGTGGCCTAGTGTCATAGTGGGGTAATCGAGGAGGCCATGGTCAAATACAAGGTATTCTCTGCGTCCCATGCGCTCTGTTCAGTACATAAAACTGGCGAAATCTCGACAAATATTTATGAATATTTATGTTCGAACATAAAATAGTTATAATAATTATCGTCGACCATAAACAGTCGTATGCAACTCGCCTATAATGGTAATTAAGACACTCGTATGGAAATTATAAAACTCGTGTACGCTCGTTTTATAAACATAATCGTGTCTTAATTATTGCCATTATAGGCTCGTTGCATAATGCTCTATTAAGGAACTCCATGTCAGATTCTAGACTGAGCAATTTGAGTACTCTCGCTATTGAGTTTAGTGAACTATCATTCCAGGTATAAAATCTTCAAAGAACGCATCATTGATATCTTGGCTAAGTGAGAAATGACTGGAGTTTATCTGCAAGAAAAAAGGAAAAAAAACTATAAGGTGTGAATTTAAGAATACCCAGTTGCGTGAATGTAGCTTCGCCGCTGCTGCTTAGACTGATTTGCCTATGGAAATGAAGTGCCTAAGTACGATTGGCTATGACTGTACTGTCTGGAGATTCGCAAACTACTCGTTGACAATTTGAAGACGGACAGGTGTGTCGGGCGCTACTGTGCGCACATCAGTGAAATGTATTCATGGGATAAGTGTGAAGGAACAATGGCTATTAGTCAGTCTAGTCCGTAAGTAACTCAGCTGACGGCTGGCTATAATGCACTCTCCAGTCCCTTTAAAGATCAAATCGATGGGAGAGTGAAATATTACTTCCGTATTTTGTATTCCATAGCACGGAGATCACTATCACAGTCTCACTGTCAATTTTTAATATTCAAAAACTATTACTGCAAGAAATAGCTTGCCACGGTGGGTGAGTGGTCAACCTGTCGGTCTACTAACCCCAAGCTTGCAGGTTCGCTCCTGGCCGTGGTAAGTGATTTTTGAAAGGCGGCAAAAATTACGACACCATGTCATACGATGTTGGCATGTCAAAGAGCCCATATGAATTCAGTAGGCCGTGTTTATAGAGGCAAAATTAATCTCCGGATTTTCCGCCAACACAAAGTTCCTCATTTCTCTACTAGAAAGCGCTATAGTGTTCAAGGAGCTTAGATATTATCTAACCTCCTTGACTTTCATGGTGCTTCAAGGCACAACGAAATTCGACATGCAAGCTACCCTTTGGGTGTCAAATAACAAAGCTAGCACCCGGCATCCGAGGTCATACGATATTATTATTATTATTATTATACTGCAAGAAATGGGTAAGTCCGTTCCTCTTCATTCAGACAGAATATAAAAATAAAAATGTCTATATATGCTAAATATTTTTGAAATGATTGGATCTCATGACAACCTAACGCTTGCTTTAAAACAGTCATTAATGGCACTATGATTTAGGGTAATTTGTGAAAAAAGGCATGATATTAAAACAATTGGACATGATTTGGTTTTTGCATCAACAACCCTGGAACAGTACCATTATTCTCCAGAAACAGTAATGGTATCCTGGGGCACTGAGTACCCCAGGACAGAAACACAACTCGGATGCATTAAAATAATATATTACTAATAACTGCAATTGCAAATGAATGAAATCAACCCTGTAGCACAGAATACTTTAATTATTAAGGCTGTAAAATGAAAATAACTGTGTGCATATTGTGACGTATTTTACGCCACTGAGCTGACATAAAAGTATACCTAACCTAAGATATTCCTTCCTGCCAAATTTCACCCGTCCCTGTTTCTCCTGTTGAGGCGAACGCCTCATAAATTCCTTCACTTACCCAAAATCTGAAGAAAGTTATGGCCTGTGCTGACAGTCGCAATTTCGACCTGTGAAGACCTTGTGAAATGAATCTTCATGTCTGCAACATCACTCTCGCAGTCCAAACACGCGAGGTACACTCTCGACCTGATGTGCACTGGTTCTGGAATTAATGTGTTCCCTAACCTCAAAATAAACATCGGATTTACGTATTTAGAATATGTCAACATTGCCTGTATCGATTGTTCCAACCAGGATCCTCGCGAAGATGTATCGACTGCCGTAGATGACAAACGACGTACGCATGGCGAAATGCCAGGGTGGCCAACTCTCACGGAAGTGAACACGGAACTGTCTTATGAACTACGTTCAAGAAAGCCAGGGAATTCTAGTGTGCGTGTGTGGCGACAATTTTACTTTGTTAAATATTTTAGGGTCTGATATATGTACTGAGTTTTGGCGTGGGTAACTCTCTCTTACCTGTTGACCATCAAGAAGGACAGTCGCTTCGGGGGTATCGGATCCCTCGGGGTTGGAAAAGACAGGTACCAGTCACCAAGTCCGGTGGCTTTAGTCATAGTTCAATTTATTAGTTGAATAATGCAGTTGTATTTTGGGTGTATTCTGGGAAGCGTGATATTTTCGTTTTAACTGGTCAGTGGCAATATTTTGATTTGTGTTTCGGTTTTCCTCGTGTGTAAATTTTCGTGTTGTTATTGGCCTCGTGGTAATGGCGCGACAGGTTGTCCTTCGGTCGGATATTGGGTTTATGTCTCCCACTGTTTAAAAATCTGAATTGTTCATCAATTTTTCCTTTTGGAAGCTGTTTTCATGGTGGGAAACCTTTCTGGTTTTCAGGCGTGGATTATCTTTGTTGCGTAACAGTGTGGGTCTTTGTTTGGGTTCCAAATTTATTTATTTTCCTGTGATCACGCTCCTTGGAATTTTCCCAATTACAGCCATGTAGTATTTTATTATTTTAGTTTTAAGGGGGCCTGTTCCTGGTAGTTGCATCACCTTATGTCCACGTGCAAGTTGTAGGTTATGTGACGTTTTGCTTTGGTTTTCCTCCCTTACGCCCTTGTGCGTTTCACTTTTGAATTTCTAATCGCTGTATTTCTGCTTTACCTATGGGATTGGTTCAAATCCCAAATTTTGGGAGTAGCGCCCTTATGGTGCAACCAGCCTAGGCGTCCCGTTATGTGTCTGCCATTGTGAGTCGAGTTCGCGTCTGGTCCCATGATGGTAATGTGAGACTGTCCGCTCCGTTTTTCGGGAGTTAGTCATTTGTAATGTAGTTTTCTTTTGATTTAGATTTCTTTTCCTCTTACGTAATTCCGGACGTGTTGGTATGTATGTTGGTAACTTGTTTCCTTTCCGGATGTAACTTGTAAATTTCTGCGGTAGGTATTGCATAACCACTCGCCGTGGCTCGTAAAATTATTTGACTAGGGATAATTCGTAATTGTAAGATATTACCTTTCTGTGTACCTGTTCATTACTCATGTTTGTTGGTCCTAAAAACACGTTACGTGATGTGTCGTGCCACGAGACGTCAAAGACATTTACCATCCTCTCAAGTAACAATTTTTCATGTAATACTAGTCTGTAACCTAACATTGTTCCTATTTTTATATATATTTTTGATTTTTATACAATACAGACCCCTTTTATATTTTGATTTAGACTTCATTATGTCCTAACGTCCAATCCTCACCCTCAAGACAGCTGCGGTGGAATGAAATCCTCACCAGGTAAGTCTTCCGCTTTTCTGGCTTCTGCACAAAGCGACGTGCTACCCCTCTTGCACATCTGAGGGGGACACCCGAGCGCGTCGTCAACTCCGGCCACTGGGGTAAGGCCATCAAGTCCCGCAAAGGATATCCCGAGGCCGCCGTTGGTAAGTTTCCTTCAGGTCGGCAGGCCCTCTAGGGAGTCTGTCAAGATGAAGCGAGTCAGTGTAGGAGTAGAGGTAGGGAGTAGGGGTAACATTGGTAGCAGAGCATGGTTTCCCGGTTTCCACTCGCTGCTGTCTAGGGGGGGGGGGGGAGTGTTTCCTGTAAAATCCCCTGCTAAGATTTTAAATCAGTTCAATTTTGGTGGTAAAGATGTCCCGCATATAATCTGTATTAATTAACCTGTAAATCTGTTTCATGCAAAAATGTCTGCTGCGAGAAGTGTGCAGTTTGCGGCTCATCTGACAAGGGATGAGGCGAATTACGAGTTGACCATACGTGGCCTGCAGTCTTCAGGCGACCTGAGCCAAGACCGGAAAATGCTAGAAGGTGCTTCAGAAATTCCAGTGTGCCCTCCGGAACTCACAGATGAAGAGCTTGATCGGGGTAAGTCCCTGATTGAACTTAAAGTGTGCCATTTAACGAATATGTGTAACTACTTACAAATTCATTGCTCTAGTAAGGGCGAATTAGCCCAGTGTGCGTCCTTCTGTCCAGTATCTGTGGATCCGAGTGTCAAAATTGTTTGTGGGTACTAGTGAATGCAACGTCGCATCTATTATCTTGGCCTGAATTTCTTTTGCACGGTTTCTTGAACTATCATAATTCTTTCCGGTGATCAATTTCGGGAGATTGGGAGTGTAGGGGACTGGTGACCATGATGTCCACAATGTTGTGTTTTAGAGTCAGTGTTTTTTGGTTTCTTTTAATGTAGTGGTGGTGATTGTGTTGTTCATACGATAGGCCTAGGATTATAGGTTATGTAATCCGGTCAGCTGCTTTCGGGCTGGCGTTGATCTTCTGTGGTTCTCGTGTGTGATTAATCTGTTTCCGATTAATTTGCAAGTGTCAAGTGTCATCTGGTCTCGTACTGTTGTCCCACGTGTGTGTGTAGTTTCATTTAAGGTGCATATCACAGCTCCTTGGCAAAATTCCTATTCTGTTTAATGTCGACGTGTGCGTAAGTAAGTTTAATTAAATGAGGCCATCCCCTTAGTTAATGTGTTGTTCGATTCGAAGCCTGTTAACGTGTCAATTCATTAGTGCTCGGCCAATTGGTCGCAGCAGACTTCTTAAATTCCTGTCCCGTTAGTGTTCGTTGGGTTGGTCTTCCTGGTTTATCTGTTCATCGTGGCTCGATATAATCTGTCAGGTTTCTCGTTGTTCAAATTTGGTCTGCGTGTGTGAGTGTACTGTGCGGTATATTGTTATGTATTAAGTTTGTGGGTGGGGTCATGCAGCCTAGTTGTTGGGCTGATTACGTTCAGGTTAGGTCGAATACCTTGAAGGTGCATTTTAGTTCACCGTTAGCCGAGGCCAAGTATGCAGGCTGGGATTACGCTGGGGCACCTGCCAGCCAGAGCTCGATTTGGTTGTAATGTGAGGATGCTGGCTCTAGGCCGGTTTTGCGATCCTCGGATGGTGCTGTTATTCCCTTATGGTTCATCAAGAAGGCGGACTTTATGTTCGTTTCTCCTTTCTTCGTCTGGGCCGGGTAAGCAAGTGTGATGGGAAGGGACTGGGTCGAGCGAAGGTTGGGGTGTATATAGGTCCTTCCGGTGTCAACTTCGCCTGGTATGGGACAGCGAAGTAGTGACTCGGGAGGGCGACAATTTGATAAGCAAATTTTTTAAAGGGAACACTCTGCTCACTTTAGTTGTGGAGAGTCGGGATGCATTTGTTGCTATCCGTCATGGTAAGATCCCTATATTTTTGCTTGTGTTATGGTATATCTTGTGTTATGATGTCTTGGTGACTGCTTATTTTGCATACTTGTGCGTAGATGGGGAAGTGTATTACTTGGGGTGGGAAAGTTTATTGTGGATGTGTGATGGATGACTGTCGTGTGTGTTTCTGGTTTGTCTTTCTCATTTCGGTCCATCGATCTGGAAAATTTTGGTCTGTAAAATTTAAGTATGGTGGTATTCGTATCATGGTCTGGTACTGTAGGCATTGTAGCGTTGGTGAATCTGCTGACAAGGTGAAGCAGATCTGGAAGGAGGCCCGCAAGTCCATTCAGGTTTCTCATGAGCGACTAGCTCAAAGGTACAATCAGGGACGGAAGCCCGTCAACCTCAACGTGGGAGACATGATATATGTTCAGGACCATTCGCCTAAGCTTCTAGGAAACAAAGTGTCAGGAAAATTGCGGCCGCGTTTTCGCGGCCCATTTAAGATTTTATCCTTTGTCAGTCCTGTTTCAGTGCTGGTGAGCGACCCTGAAAGGAAGAGGATCTTCAGGACTCACCTCTCACAGTGCAAGCCCGCACACGAGACGCCCAAGCGAGTCTCGGGCTAGTCGACAATAAACTGGTGGTATCTTTGTTTTGTTTTATGCCCCTTTCCTTTCATAACTGGTATGTATTCTTTTGTAATGTGTCCCCCCCAAAAAATCTACAGAGAACTTGCGTCTCTGGAGGCGTTGCTTACCCAAGATGTTGTGGGAAGCGTGTGGCACCTCATTGTATGACCTACAGATCGTTTATCGGTCTTTGTGATGTGTGACAGGCTTTTCCCAAGATTGGTAAGACTTAGTTAATAGTAGAACTCTGTGTTAGATATTTGAAGCTAAGGTGACCTCGATGTGGAGGTGGTATGTAGTTATGCCTGCTTTGTCGAGGCAATATATGTGAGGCCTAGGATTTAGGATGCCGTTGGATATGGTAACTTCCCGTTTGGGGACATAAGGTGATTTATTTAGTAACGGGGGGGCCCCGCCTTTAAAGGCAATAAAATTGTATGTTTCGTTTTTTCTAAATCAAATTTGTGATGCACCACGTCTGATAATTATGACAACTTAAATAACCATGACATGAACGTAACTGCGCTTCCGGCAACTAGTTGTTGCACCATGAACTATCTGTCTCTCTCGGTATGTCCTGCTACTCGTGTGCTTAGCATTTCAGTGCTTGGCCCGTTGGAAGTGGAGCTCCCTGAGGATGTATCGGACTGTGCTGTTTCTCCGCGGGATCCTGTGCAGTTCGGGGCGTCCAAGATACCCTGGTGGACATGTGGATGGTGGCGTAACTGGGAAACTGCTGGCGGGGACCTGGGCTCGTCATCGCCCGTTCTCCATCTGTAACTGGGTCATCAGGACATTTCTACCTAGACCCTTCCAGCTAACATGAGGAGCGGAACTATCACCGAGACAGTGCCATCCACTCAGCTTGTCGCTGTGTGAAATCATGCCTTGAACATTCTGCCTGCCATTCAATGAAGTTATGCCCAAAATTCCTTCAAACATGTTGGGACATATGTAAATCTGCAGCCGTACATAAGAGGTGATCCTCTCCTATCTGTCTCTTCAACATTACGCAAATGCTGTCTGCCCCGCAGTTTGCTTTGGGGGGGGGGCGAGGATGTGACGTATTTTACGCCACTGAGCTGACATAAAAGTATACCTAACCTAAGATATTCCTTCCCGCCAAATTTCACCCGTCCCTGTTTCTCCTGTTGAGGCGAACGCCTCATAAATTCCTTCACTTACCCAAAGTCTGAAGAAAGTTATGGCCTGTGCTGACAGTCGCAATTTCGACCTGTGAAGACCTTGTGAAATGAATCTTCATGTCTGCAACATCACTCTCGCAGTCCAAACACGCGAGGTACACTCTCGACCTGATGTGCACTGGTTCTGGAATTAATGTGTTCCCTAACCTCAAAATAAACATCGGATTTACGTATTTAGAATATGTCAACATTGCCTGTATCGATTGTTCCAACCAGGATCCTCGCGAAGATGTATCGACTGCCGTAGATGACAAACGACGTACGCATGGCGAAATGCCAGGGTGGCCAACTCTCACGGAAGTGAACACGGAACTGTCTTATGAACTACGTTCAAGAAAGCCAGGGAATTCTAGTGTGCGTGTGTGGCGACAATTTTACTTTGTTAAATATTTTAGGGTCTGATATATGTACTGAGTTTTGGCGTGGGTAACTCTCTCTTACCTGTTGACCATCAAGAAGGACAGTCGCTTCGGGGGTATCGGATCCCCCGAGGTCGAAAAGACAGGTACCAGTCACCAAGTCCGGTGGCTTTAGTCATAGTTCAATTTATTAGTTGAATAATGAAGTTGTATTTTGGGTGTATTCTGGGAAGCGTGATATTTTCGTTTTAACTGGTCAGTGGCAATATTTTGATTTGTGTTTCGGTTTTCCTCGTGTGTAAATTTTCGTGTTGTTATTGGCCTCGTGGTAATGGCGCGACAGGTTGTCCTTCGGTCGGATATTGGGTTGATGTCTCCCACTGTTTAAAAATCTGAATTGTTCATCAATTTTTCCTTTTGGAAGCTGTTTTCATGGTGGGAAACCTTTCTGGTTTTCAGGCGTGGATTATCTTTGTTGCGTAACCGTGTGGGTCTTTGTTTGGGTTCCAAATTTATTTATTTTCCTGTGATCACGCTCCTTGGAATTTTCCCAATTACAGCCATGTAGTATTTTATTATTTTAGTTTTAAGGGGGCCTGTTCCTGGTAGTTGCATCACCTTATGTCCACGTGCAAGTTGTAGGTTATGTGACGTTTTGCTTTGGTTTTCCTCCCTTACGCCCTTGTGCGTTTCACTTTTGAATTTCTAATCGCTGTATTTCTGCTTTACCTATGGGATTGGTTCAAATCCCAAATTTTGGGAGTAGCGCCCTTATGGTGCAACCAGCCTAGGCGTCCCGTTATGTGTCTGCCATTGTGAGTCGAGTTCGCGTCTGGTCCCATGATGGTAATGTGAGACTGTCCGCTCCGTTTTTCGGGAGTTAGTCATTTGTAATGTAGTTTTCTTTTGATTTAGATTTCTTTTCCTCTTACGTAATTCCGGACGTGTTGGTATGTATGTTGGTAACTTGTTTCCTTTCCGGATGTAACTTGTAAATTTCTGCGGTAGGTATTGCATAACCACTCGCCGTGGCTTGTAAAATTATTTGACTAGGGATAATTCGTAATTGTAAGATATTACCTTTCTGTGTACCTGTTCATTACTCATGTTTGTTGGTCCTAAAAACATGTTACGTGGTGTGTCGTGCCACGAGACGTCAAAGACATTTACCATCCTCTCAAGTAACAATTTTTCATGTAATACTAGTCTGTAACCTAACATTGTTCCTATTTTTATATATATTTTTGATTTTTATACAATACAGACCCCTTTTATATTTTGATTTAGACTTCATTATGTCCTAACGTCCAATCCTCACCCTCAAGACAGCTGCGGTGGAATGAAATCCTCACCAGGTAAGTCTTCCGCTTTTCTGGCTTCTGCACAAAGCGACGTGCTACCCCTCTTGCACATCTGAGGGGGACACCCGAGCGCGTCGTCAACTCCGGCCACTGGGGTAAGGCCATCAAGTCCCGCAAAGGATATCCCGAGGCCGCCGTTGGTAAGTTTCCTTCAGGTCGGCAGGCCCTCTAGGGAGTCTGTCGAGATGAAGCGAGTCAGTGTAGGAGTAGAGGTAGGGAGTGGGGGTAACACATATAATAGAAAACAAAAATATTAGCAATATGTCAATGTTATCGTAGATATTCCTTCTTTGGTCATAATAATCATAATCACCATTTTCACTTCTTATTTTCACTACAAAACACCAAGCTATTATGTTTACGTACAAACCTCTTGTATTCTGAGCACACCACAGTGGTCTTGGTGACCTTGGTTCGTGGGCAGAATGAGCACTCAATGCCCTGGAGACACTGTTTTGGGTATAAATAGCTGTCACTGCTAAGAAGTATACACATTGACTGAATGACAGTCGAAGTCAAGTAAAAGTCACAGGATCCCCTTATCAGGCGTACCATCATAACGTAATCGGGGAACGAAAATTCTCTGGGGCATTGAGTGCCCCACTATACTGTTCCAGGGTTAAGGATTTACTTATTTTTCTAGTGGAAGGCAGGTCATACATATATATAAACATCTTGCTTATGTGGATCTATTAGGTAGATTTCATTAGAAAGCTACCTATTGCAATGGGTACGGTGTTACGACTTTCTGAAAATTTTAACATATCTTCGCGTTTCACATTCCCCAGACCCCAAAACCACCGTCAATTCAAGCGTTTATATATAATTTATATATACCGGGTAAATCAGCTGCCCCTAATAATATTTTTTATGTTCGACGATGTGGATATGAAAATGTTATATGACAGAAATTTGTTTCATAATGGGGGTCATTAAGGTACTGCGTTCCATTATAACACATTTTTTTCAACCAATCAGAGCTCAATATTCTCATTCATTGACCAATTAGGTAAAGATAGCATCTGACATGCACTCAAAATCGAACATGACGGACATGAATTACATGACTTGAAAGTTGACAATGTAGCCTATATTGGATCAACCATAAACAAACTGGGCAATATTGCAATATAGCACTGTACCTTAATATCCGCAACTCCAATTTCTACACATTCGTAAGATTTCGCCGACAATAGTGAATGCTGTTACTCACATAAACACACCAGAACGTCATGGAGGAAGCTTCGCTCGTTTTATAAACATACTCGTGTCTTCATTATTGACATTATAGACTCGTTGCATAATGTACTATTATGCAGCCCAACCAACGCGTTTTGTCAGGAAGATCGATATTTCTGTGCCTGCATCCCGTATGTTACTAATGCACTGCAAACATATCCCGAAAACGATACTGAGCACTATTATTTTTCCCTCGTATTATTAGTCTGCAGTCACATCGAAGGAAAATAATAGTGTTCAGTATCGTTTTCGGGATATGTTTGCAGTGCATTAGTAACATACGGGATGCAGCAGAGAAATATCGACCTTCCTGATAACAACGCTAGTTGGGCTGCATAAAATAATATTACTAGGGGCAGCTGATTCACCTGGTACATAATTATCACTTTCTAGTGGACACGATAACTACAGTATCAGCCAAAAGTTTAGACCACCTGCCACTTTCACATAATGGTTCCGTGACTTTGAACTTTTGAGAGAACGATCCTGAAATTACCCTCGATAAAAGCACGTGTAAAACGAAACATTTAGGTCAATTATTAGTCAAGTTATGATTTTAAAAGTTAAAAATGGAAACAGCCAATAATAAACATTTTTTCTAGTGAAGAAAGCTATGCAACTAATAATAGGCCTACTCGTGTACAAAATCATTTCTTATACACGATGTGGAACTACGCGGAATACATAACATAAGTTTTCGGTATCGATAAACCCGTCGAAAGTGGATATTTCTCAGCAATTCACATTTTTCGGTTTAGAAAAACAATACCATTGAAATAAGTGCATTTGTTTTTATTATATTTCAAAAACGAAGCGAGCTGGCGAGGCCGGTTATGAAACAGCACGTAGTTCACAAGTTGCTCGCTAGATAGCATGGCAATGTGGATTCATAGTAATGACTGTGTTTCATACAACAACCACTCGAGTTGAGGAGTTCGTGAGTAAGCTATTTTTTTTTTCATTACATTGTTCTCAATATGGGCCGAAAAAGTATTCCAGAAAATAAAAAGTGGCAAATTGTTGGTACGCTAAGGTGCAGCACGAAGCCCGGCATTGAATCCCATCGAGAATGTGTGGAACTACATTGGTTCTTAAGTAGCGGAGTCGACCAAGAAATGTTCACCATCTTATTTCTGACTATTCCGAAGAACGTCATTCTTGCCGAATATCACCAGAATTTTTCTACGTCATCATCCAGTTATCGCCACGTCATAACCACGTCATCGCCATCGTCTTCTTCTAGAATTTTCTGGATCCTTCGAGGCGACCTCGTCTGGCCACGTGGAGCTCACGTCACACCACTGCATTGCAGTCAGTGCAACTTTCGTCTTCATACTATCATACATTTAAGCATCTACTCATCGTTTCGTAATTCTACGTTTCTACTTTTCATCTGCCCTTAGTGGCTCACTACTGGCAAATTATTTATACTAACTTCATCTCCGCTCCACCAACTGAACATCGCTACAATCTTCAAGTTCTACGTCATCGCACTAGCGTTCAGTGACCTAGCACGCTACGTCCTTCACCGAGCTCACAGCTGCTAGCCTCTTTTCGTTGGTGTCGGGCGCGCAGCTTGCTCACACTTCTATTCAAATCATCTCATTTATTCGTCCCCCAGCACCAGCCCCTGTCACACTACGCAAACAGATAACACATACACATCATACAGCAATAGTGAGCTAGCGGCAAGCTACTCCTATAACACTTCCCCTTTATCTCACTTCTCATTTTCCACTACCCGCACAGCACATAATTCCCCTTCCTTCTCCAATACCTCCCGTGCGTCGCTCGGCTTGGCTTCGCCCGTTCCATTCCCGCACCTTCCCTCACCTTACTTACAGCCCCATTTTAGAAGGCGCTAGGCTTTGCAGCTACCTTCGAAAAAGTGCCCCCCTTTACCTTATATCCCATTGTTTGTCATATACTTGTTATATTAATCCTTTAAGCTCACCATGGGTAAAGGCAGAGGAAAGACCTCACCCGGCCGCGCCCAGGCTTCTGCCTCCCGGAACACCACCAACCCCTCCTCCTCCAAAGGGACCATACCTAAGCCACCGAGGGCGCCCACCCTTCCACCTACCCCCAAATCCCCTGGAACCCACTTCGCCTTGCCGTCTGTCGTTCCCCAGACTCCGAGCTGTCCCGAGAAGCGGCGCGCGTCCGATGCCTCCGATACTGAGGGGGGGACGCACCGCTCCCGTCTGCGGGTACACGAGGGGATGGAGGAGATAGCTACTGACTCTAGACGTCACTGCAGCACCTCCCCGACGCCGGTACCCCCTTTGATTTCTCCACACGACCCTCGCCTCCCATCCACAGGGACCATACCCCATTTCACCCCCACCACCACCCCACCTTCCCAGATTTCTCCTTCCTTGCCCTCCTATGCTACCAAGGCCTCCGAGCCAGCATACAAACACATTTTCCTTTTCCGCGGCCACACCCACGCCAACAAGTACCTTTTCACTGACGCGCTGCGCCGGGTGCTTGGCCACCCCAATTTCACCGCCACCGCCACCACAAATGGAGTCTACGTCAAAACTGACGATGACGCCACTGCCGCCGTTCTCCACGACCCCGGGGTGGTCCGCCAGCTTGGACCGCAGGTGACTGCGTAACCCATCCGTGCCCGCCAACACCCGGCTACTCCCCCCCCCCCCCCCTCCGCAGCGCAACCCGCACTTCTCGTGTGTGATCCGGGGCGTGGACCCCGATCTCACCGAGGAGGCGGTCTTGCAGGAACTCCACCTTGAACAGGTGGACGCGCGGAAGGCTTTCCGCATTCGGAACGCCGAGAGCCCTACGTGGATGGTGAGGATTCTCCTCGTTACTCAGGCCGAGGTCGACCGCCTGCTTACAGATGGGGTATATTTGTACCGCTATCATCATAGAGTTGAACCCTCAAAAGCCCCCGCTCCAGTCGCTCTGAGGTGCAACAGGTGCCTCGTATATAACGAGCACTCCACCGACCAATGCCGGCAACCGCCACGCTGCGGTCACTGCTCACAACCTGCGCACACCACCGGAAAGTGTCCCAATCTTGCCCAGCCCCCCCGATGCAACCAGTGCCAACACACTCACCCCACCTACTCCTATAAGTGCAAGGCCAAACCAGCCCCTATCCCCAACCGCCCCGAAACGGTTGCTCCAGTAAAATCCGTCGACCCCCCCCCCCCCCCCACCGCCCCTGCCCAATCACAATTCCCCCCCACCATCGAAGACCTCATCCGCTTCATGGTGGTCTCCCTCCAGAATATCCTCCCCTACCAACGGCCACTGGTACTGACACAGCTTCAACTGGCCACGCAGCAAATCTTCGGGGTTCGGTTCCACCCTTCTTTCGCGGGCCCCCTCACCCACTTCACCTTCTCCCACTACCCCCGAGTCACCGCCGTATAAGCTCATAATGGCGCTACAAACTGCTAGACCTGGAACTCCCCGCAACATCACCCTCCTTTACCACAACGTCTGTTCCTTCCATGCCCGCCGTACTCTCCTCACCCACACCCTCAGGTCCCATCATGTCGATGCGGCCCTCCTAAATGAAACCTTTCTTAGGAGCGACCAACACGCTTTTCTCCCCGGCTACACCCTTCTGCGCGCCGATCGCCCCAACGACGCAGGCCGCGGTGGCTCGGCCCTCGCCAGTCGCGCGCGTCTCCCCACTCGCCATCATATCCCCCCTCCCCCTCTGATCTTCCCTGAAAGCCTCATTTGCTCCATCTATTTCCCGTCCCGCGTCCTACACCTCGCCACGATTTACATTCGTCCCAACCATCCCATCCCCAAAGACTTTATTGCCCACGTGGCCGAGGTTTTCCCCCATTTTTTGGTAATGGCCGACCTCAACCTCCACTCTCGTTCAGCCCTGGAACGTCGCAGCCTGGACATCTATCTCCGCCACATCGATGCCACCCTCGTTCCCTTACCCAAACCTACCCGTCCCTCCTCCAACACCACCCCCGATGCCGTTATAGCCCACAACTCCCTCCTACATTTGTTTAACGTTACAGTCTTACCCCTCATAGGAGGCGACCACGCCCCGGTACTGCTCACTTTCCCCCTCCCACCTCGAAACGCGCCACTTCCACCCCCCAGGATGACCCAGAGCTTCTGCACGGCAAACTGGCCAGAGTACCGGGAGCACATAACTACCAACCTGCATGCAGATCAACTTCCGTTGGAAGACCAAGCGACTGTCGATGCCTATACCACCCATATTGAAGCCACGCTACAACAAGCATCTTCCCTAGCCATCCCCCTCATCCCGACGACACCCTCCCGCGCCCCAATCACCCCAAAGGCACGTCGCCTTCTCGCCCTGGCACACTCCTACCACAATACCTATCTCCGTACGCATGATCGCTATTTCCTTCAGCGCCATCGACAATCCCTCCGGCAAGTTAAGTCATACATAGAGGCCCACAAACGCCTCTCATGGCACACTGCCTGCACGCGGCTCAACCGAGTCTCTGCCTCTCTGCCCGCCTACTGGCGCCAACTCAATCAATTAACTGGCCAGTCCACAGCACCAACCTACCCCATCATATATAATGGGACGGCGCCGCCAGACGACGAAGCCAAGCTGGACGTCTTCGCCAAACGCTTCTGCCGCACGTTTCGCTATTCCGACGACCCCTCTCACACCCACGATCACGACGATTTCATCGCCACCGTACCTTCTCGCCCTCACTTACAACCTTCCACCCACCACACCCTCTCACCTCATCCCCTCGACGACCCCATCACGGACCTTGATATTTCCTGCGCCTTGTCCCGCACCACCAACACAGCACCAGGTCCCGACTCCATTCGTTATCGTCATCTTAAGGAGGCCCCTCCCATTCTTCTTACCGCACTCACCCGCCTCTATAACTTTCTTCTTCGCTCCGGCTTCTATCCCACTCAGTGGCGCCGCGCCACGATGCTCCTCTTCCCTAAACCCGGAAAACCACTTTCCTCCCCTAGTTCTTATCGCCCCATCTGCCTGACCGCCGTCCTTTCCAAGATCTTCGAAAAAATCCTTACCAAGCGCCTCCACCGCCACCTTCTTCGCCATCACCTCCTCCCCCTTTCTCAATGCGGCTTCCGCCCTCACCTATCCGCACAAGACCAACTCCTTCGCCTCTCCACTCTCGTCGCCGACAACTTCAATCGTCCCGCTCCCACCCTTCTCATAGCCTTCGATTTTCAAAATGCCTTCGACACGGTATGGCACGACGCCCTCGTCCTGAAGCTCCACTACTTCAATCTTCCCCACAGCTACATCCGATTCGTCAACTCCTTCCTTAGACACCGCACAGCCAAAATCACCATCAATAACCTCTTTTCCCGACCCATCCCCTTCGAACAAGGCGTCCCCCAGGGCTCCGTCCTTTCCCCACTTCTCTACGTCCTCTTTGTGGCAGATATCCCTCAACCGCCCTCCCCCCTCCAGCTTCTACAGTTTGCGGACGACACCGCCATAGTGGCTCCCTTCGCCAGCGTCCAGCACATCACAGGACACACTCAGCCGTACCTTGAGCGCTTCACAGCATGGTGTGACAGGTGGCACCTCAGCCTTAATGGTGACAAAATACAAACCATTCTGTTTCGCCCTCGCCGACGGGCAACAAGCATTACACGCAATCCGGATAACCTCCGGCTCTATCTCCGCGATCGCCGCCTCATCCCCACACCCACCGTACGCTACCTGGGCTTGCTATTTGACCAGCATTTTACTTTTCGTCCGCACTTTAAAGCGAGGCTGCCAGCAGCTCGCAAGCGCGCACACCTCCTTCGCCGCCTGGCAGGCACGTCATGGGGCCTCAACACCAAGACCCTCATCCATACCTACAAGGCACTAATCCGCACCTTCATTATATATGGGCATCCCGCCTGGGCTGGCTTCCCAGAGCGTCCCCTAACACCATATCTCCAACTCGAGCGTCGCCTGGTCCGAGTGGCCATGCGCCTTCCCTTCACCTTTCGGACCGCGGATCTCATCGACTGCATGCCCCTGCCACCTCTTACCACATACGTCGAGATTCTCCAACGACGCTACGTCCTGAGGGCACGCACCAAACAAAATCCTGTTGTCAGCCCCTTGCTGACACGACCTCTCCGCACGCCCCTGCGCACCAAGTTGGGCGTATATACCCTCAAGGGGCTCCTCCCGGCACCGGACTAAATCCCGTCAACCGATGAGGTCACTTCCTGCCTTCAGAACCCCCTACTTTTTCATGCTAAACAAATTTTGTCTTCAGTAACAACCAATGGTTCAAGTCGCCACCAATGGCTCTGGCTCTCACACACGGTTCAACACCAGCATATGGCTTCCGTTATGTGGTTACATTGCCCGCATTCCAGTTCACAGCATTACACATCAATTCCAACCACCTCAACAACCACCATCCCCCATAATAAGATATTTCATCCACCATTTACGTCTCCCGCAATGGTCTTCCCCATTCACATCTCTCACGCCAAACTGTCACCATAGTCACCATCCTCTTACAATAATTCATTCACCTCATCAGCCTACTACCCCCTAAATTCGTTAGTACAACCGTCCCAGCAGATCTGCTATGGGTCCGTTTGTTTCTTTATTTCTTTTCTTTCTATCTTTCTTTCCTTCTCTCTTTCTTTCTATCAGTTTCTCTCTCTTTCTTTCCTTTTACGGCACCACTCTTCTTATGAACCCCGCACGACTCACCCACTTTCCATCTCACCACTTACATTCATAAAAAAAATAAAAAATCCATATTCACTTCATACGCTTGCTACATCACATCTCATTAATCCGCCACACTCCCCATATCACCAGTTATACTATCCCTTTTCTTTTTCTCTTCTTCTTTTTCACTTATTCTTTCTCTCTCTTGAGGTATTATCATTCTCCTCTTCATCACAGCGAACATACTTATCTACTCCATCGTCATCGACAACATCCATTTCATTATTTAAAAAAAAACAAAAAAAAAACAAAAAAAACTATATATATTTTCAGCTCCAAACCCACTCTTTACCATCACCATTACTTTATCTCCTCCACGACCTTATGATCTGGACGTCATTGCAGCCCCTTATCCACCTCACTTAGTCTCTTTAACACCAAACGCACTTCTCTAACCTCCGAGCAATATAAGTTACACCGTCTACTTTTGGCAGTTGCAGCAGTAATTCCATGTTTTCTTTGTTGGTCATAAATATCCGACCTTTTAAACACTACCCATGTCAAACCACACAATCCCCCTTCTCCACCTTCTTCCCCAACCTAGCATCTAACTCTCCCTTCTCAACAACGACACATCGCCCAAGCCCATCTTCAAACTCCACCGCATTGCCCCAAACCTAAATTCAAACACACTTTCATCCAAATCCTAACACCAAACCCACCCATCCCCAAAATTTCACCCCTCCCAAAAACCTTAATTCCCTGGCCCGAAGAGACGGCGAAACCGTCTAAGGGGGCCCGCCGCCGCAGAGGCAATAGCCATGCGGCGGAATGAAACAACTGCCTAATAATAACAAAAAGCAGCAACATACATATACGATACCTTTTGATTATCACCGTCTGGATTATACCGGGCCGATCAGCCCACTAACATGGTTCCGTAGCCAACAATCCCGTCCTGCTCCCTAGTTCATTTCGACAATAGCCATGTTGTCCACTTGACGTTACAGACAGCTATGCACGGGGCTCCGAGTGAAAGCCGAAGTTATACGATTTGCTTTGCGTCACCACATAGTAGCTTTACAGTTGGTTACGAAGTGAGAAGCTTATTATCCTCTCTGTTTCAAAATAAATCATGTGATTGTGCCAGATCGTATCTATATTTACGACACTTTTTTAAATGTAAGATACTGTAGTGTATTATTCAACCAGGGGGCGTGGTGGCTCAGCGGTCTAGCTGTATACCTCTCACCAAGGCGGTCCGGGTTCGATTCCCGGGCAATGCATGTGAGATTTTCGAAGTGAAATGCCATGTCCTGTGGTTCGGATTCCACGTAAAAAGGAGGTCCCGTGGCTCATGATCTCAAGATTAACGGTCACGTTAAACTACAAGTTTCCTTTTATTATTAAACATATCATATTCTCAGAATACATTACATTGAAGTACCTCCATTTTCTGCTCGCTGGATGTGGGCCTGTTGGTCTAGGGGTACGATTATTGCTTTGCGTGCGAGAGGTCCCGGGTTCAAACCCCGGCAATGTCCAACAATTTTACTTGTTTTTTATCTCTTAAAAAGATTCAAAAGGTGTATAAAAGAACCTTAGGAACGTTATTTTTTTCGTGCGAGACTTGTACTTACTGTTTGCCAGTAATATAAATACACTAGCGAACCCGTGCGAGAAATCTCGCATGTTCATAAAGCACACTTTCCCCAATAGGTTTATAATGGGAGACTTAAGGAGAAAGGTTATGTTTTTATTTCAACCAAATGATTATAGAACACTATTTACATTTCAGGACAAAGGAAAGACCTCAGAATGTTAATATGACATGAAACATGAAACAGACATTATACTTACAATATGGCACGATAATACTTATAAATTCTAATAACCGACAGGAGTAGCTACGTGTGTTAACGTGCAAATACATGGGGCCAATCTATCTCCCAACTTGACGTTGAGTGAGTTCGAGCCCCACCGTTCAGGATTTCCATTGTTTCTCATTTTCGTTTTCATTTCCGGAATGGTACCTTCTAATAGACCACGGACGCCTCCTTCCAAATCCTTGCTCAATTTCATTCAACCCCATTAACTTTTTATCTCCCATTTCCTTCCCGGATGAGATTCCCGTAAGAATAGTACATTATGCAACGAGCCTATAAAGGCAATAATTAAGACACGAGTATGTTTATAAAACGAGCGTAGCGATTTTATAATTTCCATACGAGTGTCTTAATTACCATTATAGGCGTGTTGCATACGACTGTTTATGCTCGACGATAATTATAACGTTATTATATGTTTTAACATAAATATTCATAAATGTCTGTGGGATTCAGTAACTTCAGTTAGTGAACAGAGCGCGCTGGGTGGTTTGCTGACTGAACAGAGCGCATGCGTGGGTCAAAAAATTTCGAAAGCAGAGACCATTTACTTTGCTTGGCAACGCTATTGTTTACAGCCTGCATGATGTCTAGTGCCGATCAGATCTAGCATTCACTAATATTGTCACCGAAATTGTTTGAAAGCAATGCGCTGTATAGAAATTGGAGTTGGGGATATTAAGGAACAGTGCTATTTCTTGTCTCATATTCGCCAGTTTATTTAAGCGAACATATGGGACGGTGCATTTTCCATGTCGGTAATGTATATAGAAGGATGCTGTGTTGCTAACTTCTGGACGTAGATTCATAAATTTCTTGCATATGGCATAGTATTTTCTTGTTACCTTAAAGGTTCGTGCTGATTTTGTCTTTGTGTTTGGGATTGTAACTACAATGGTTGATCCGATATCCAATTTGAACTTTCTAATCATGTAATTCATGTTCGACATGTTGGATTTTGAGCGCATGCGCAAAGCTATACTTACCTAATTGGTCAATGAATGAGCTCTGATTGGCTGGAGAAACTGTTTCATAATGAAGAATAGTACTATAATGACCATCATTATGATACAGTTTTCTGACATATAATATTTACATTTTGACATCGTCGAACATAAAGGACATTGCTCCAGCCTGTCGAAATGGGAATGACAAAGGTTAGAATATGCAACTACAACAAAACCTGCCTTCAATGGTCTCGTCAATAGACAGAAACTTGTCTTAAACGGAAATTTTTGACGGTTCCGTGAACTTTTGGGTGTAAACTGTTTTAAATTCCCTTCACTAAACGGAAACTGTTATACGCGGACGAAAGAAATCAAAGTACGCATTTTAATGGAATTTCCAAGTCCCGGAATGCACTGTTGAGAAAATGTTCAAGGAATGTGCAAATAGGTCTTCCTCTTTTTGTTCTCCAAGTTACACGTCAAAGTGTACAATTATTTGCCTGTTTCCTGTTACCCAAGCCTTCCCATCTCGCTTTAGTGCTTGTCTTTATGTTCATTGTAAGTTTTGCTTGTACATTACTGTATTAATTTGTATCAACAATATGCAAATACAACACTGGATAAGACATTTTATTTTTTCTCAGTATGTCTATGGTTTAAGTATTTTAGCAAAGGACTACCTCCGTTAACCGGAAAGCTTTGTTTAACGGAAAAGTTTGCGACTCCCATTCATTTTCCTTGAAGGCAGGGCCTCAGTCACAATTTTGGTGAAAATTAGTTATTGCCAGAATCGTATTACTTGGGACTAAACTTACATGCTATAACGAAGGGACCTCAGTCCCGTGCTCAGATAGCAGAGAAATCGATGCATGCGTTTCATAATTCCACAGACAAAGGACCTCAGTCCATCGTCTTATTTTCATCACCTACACTAGGTAAACATTTGAATGTCAGGTTTTGTTATGAAATTATATTCAAAATAATGGTGTCTATGGTATTGGATGGCTTTTTCAAAACTTAAGATAAAAATGGTATCAAAATATATCATATCGTGCAGAAAGGGCCTCAGTCCATCGTCTTTTTTTCATCACCCACACTAGGTAAATATTTGAATGTCAAGTTTTGTTATGAAATTATATTCAGCATAATGGTGGCTATGATACTGGATATCTTACTAAAGATACAACTTACGGGAATTGAACAGTTTTTGCATTTTACTCAAAACTGACTCAACTGGACTGAGGCCCTTTCAGTATGGACCGATAATATCCATTCTCTTCATAACATTATTGCCACGTTCGAGCGAGAAGCGATGTAACACAGACTTTTTCCATTATTAATTTGAAAGTGCATTTCGCTTCACAATGTCGTGAATACTAAAGCCATCTTTTGAGATATGCTCGAACTACTTGCAAATAAGTATTCGTCTGTTCCGTGAATATCTCAAATTACACAAAATAAAACATAAACTTTTGTTCCCACATACGCTTCAAATGTTTGACAGTGTTTTGTCCAAGCGTTAAAAACTGTGTGTGTATGATGGAACTCGGTCGGTTTTGTCCTCGGGCAAATGGTTCTGAAGCAGACTGAACTCTGGCCCCAGACCGCTACGCTGCCAGAGAATGAACAAAAGTATATTGTATGAGGTTCTCTCTCATATACAGTATTATTTGCACGTCCACCCTTTCAACTGTATTTTTACTTTGAACAAATCAATAACCCCATCAACGACTGTGAACATAAGGATTCAACCACGAGGTTATTGCACCCTACTAATAACGATTTCACCAAAAAAGTAAACTGCATCAGAAAACGAAATAAAAGGAAGTCCCTAGCAATAACTTACCGAAGAAGAACGAGGCTATCTTATTATTTTACCCTCCAGGGACTCACATCTAGTGGGACGTGGATTGGCGACCACGGGACCCAGGCTGAGCCCGGCATTGCTTCCACTTACTTGTGCCGGGCTCCTCTCCGTCTTCTTTCCTGTCGACCTATCTTGGTCAACTATTGTTCTCTTCCGACCTCGAAGTATTAGGGTATCCGAGGCCTAGGGAGTATTTCACTTTCCCGCCTTAAGGTATGTGTACACCCAGAAATTGTCAAAAAGTCGTATTTTTTTCAATTTTGAATTTTACATTGGCTTGATTCGTTATTTTATTAGCTTTAATTTGGTGTAAATTATATAACACTACCTTGACTACTTTTTGAGATATTAGCATTTATGTCAAATGCTGCACACTGAGCCACGACCCCTTTAATGGACACGAGGCAATTTCTTTGTCTTCTGCTCATGCTGATCATCTGCGACTGTTGTTTTCTTTCTGATTACTCATGTACAATATAGAGTTCACTCCATACTAACCCTGTGCTGCTATCTAAGAGATATTTTTAAATTATTTGAATCAGCAGCTGTGAATGTTTTGATGTTTTGAGCACCCTTGCATTTTGTAGGCCTACGATTTATATTGATATACTTTTAGAAAGTTTTTGAGCAATTGTAATTTGTTTATTTTGAATATTGTTGTGCATTGTTGTTATAACCATGGGTAACAGAAGAACTAAAAGGAGGCCTGTAGAGAAGTTCCATGGAAACCAGTGAAGCCATATGGACCTCCCTGTATCATTTAGCACCAGGCAGGAATGAGGAACTCCATAGTAAATATCCCAAAGGTGAAGGCAGTTGGTGTTCCTTCCAAAATGCAGTGACAACTGGCAAACTGGATAAATATTAGCCTAAAAATGGACTACCTGACAATGTATTTGAAGCTGTCAAGCCAGTGTACTCCAAGTTGACTGATCCTGCCATTCTAAGGCATTGTCTCCATGGCAAAACCAAAACCAAAATGGAAATTTTAATGGCACGATATGGAGAAGATGCCCAAAAGAAAGTTATGTAGAACTGAAAACATTGAATTTTTGTGTTATGGATGCTATTTGCCATTATAATTGTGGCCCAGATGTAGAATTGGAAATTCTTAAGCGGGTGGGTGTTACTATTGGTAAACATACTCGAGCCGGTGTGGAGTTGGCTAAAGCTCTAAAACAGAAAAAGTATCACCTACAAAACACCCCAGAGCAGAAAACCAGGAGGAGGTAGCTGAGAGGAAGAAGGAAGATGAAGGAAGACCAGAATACTGCATTAGAAAGGACATCATATGAGGCAGGAGGTTTCTGAAACAGTTGAAAAACTTTGAGATCGATTTCTCTGAATAATAATTTTTAATGACCTCAGTATTTCCAAAAAACATAACATTAGACCTAATTATCCTATTTCACTGGTTATATTTTTAAATGAAAGCCAAAAGCCTACTCCAGTGCACTAACCTCTGATATGTAACTAATTTTGTAAAATATAAATATTTATGTGATTTGTTTATAAACACTCACAAAAATAATTGTATCCACTAAAGTAATAGGACACCAGCAGGCACAATTTCATTCTAGGCTCATGTATTTTAGGTTCATGCACTACCTAAATGTGTTGTGAACAAAATGCAAAAATCAGATTTGAGGAATGTCAATTAATTTGGGAGCTATGATGTTTAAAACAATATAATACATTTTTAAACAAAATAATTTGTTATTAACAAATAATGCAACATTTTTAGTTCATATACATACTGATCTTTCTAGTTTTTCTTGCTCTTTCTAGTAATCTAAATTCTAAACAGGTAACTTAGTAATAAAAAAAAAGAAAATTCTGGGTGTACACATACCTTAATTGGCCCTTGTCTCATCTTTCCTGATACCCTCATTCTTCGAGGGGTCGGCCTTCTTTTTCTTTTCATGTTTTATCCTGCCTTCTGCACAAGGCCCTCAAGAAGGCAGGGTGTATGTAGCCTCACCAGTTCTGGTGCACCCTGGATAGTGCTACACCCTTAAGGGCACAAGGCTGGTGAGTTCGGGAGTTGGCGACTGCGAGGGATTCCTGAGCTGGGTCCGTTTTGTCCCCTTTTTCCTCTGACCTTGGGGCGGGCCCTCTCCTCTTTCCCTTTCCTATCTGCCTTTCAAGGATCTCCTTCTTTCCAAGTCCCTCATTCCTCATTCTTCGAGGGTTGAGGGCATTTCTTATCTTCCTGTCATTTATTTGCCTTATCCTTTATTTGTTTACCATTTCTTCTTCTAGTATGCAAGTTAGTAGTCTATTAGTTATAGTTTTCATTATCGTCTCATCTTTCACTATCACGCAAACCATTAGGGGCCGATAACCTAGCTGTTAGGGCCCTTAAAACAATAATTATCATCAGTAAGTTATCTTATTATTTTAAAATTACGGTTCTGTATTAGAGAGGGCCTTTCTTATCCTTTTTCCTACAATTGTGGGGATTTCAAATATTGGCTATCTGTTTAGAGAAATTGATTTGTTGTTGTTGGTTCGCCTCGTTGTGTAATGGCTAGCATTCTTGGCAGTCACCGTGGAGGCCCGGGATGGATTCCCGGCTCTGCCAAAATTTAAATTCTGGTTTGAAGGCTGAAACGGGGTTCATTCAGCCTGGTGAAATAAAAATGAGAACAGGTGGGTTCTATTCCTACCTCAGACACCCTGGAAGTGGTTTTCTGTGGTTTCCCACATCTACTCTAGGCAAATGACGGGATAGCACCTTACATCAAGTCCGGGGCACCTATCTTATCAACACTGTCCTTAATACAATTAGACATACTACTACAGTCATCACATAAATACAGGTTATCAGACAAGTTCAACACACACTCAACTACACGGGGCTGAAGTATAAGATGTCCCAAGCACCTAAAATGAATTAACAACAAAAAAGCTCCCTACCCATTCAGCAAAATGATAAGGAGTATCAGATTCCATAAACACCTAAGTACATAGGACTATATGACCACGATGTCGCAAAGCTCCTTAATGAATCACAACAAGTAGTTCCGTGAAGAACTGTACAGCCTAATTTCATATATCCTACTTATGTTAATTGCCTCTATGAGCATACAAAATTTCAGTTTGATTGCTGTGATAGATTCGAAGATATTGAGAACCGTCTAAATAATTCGTATGGTCGCCATGTTGGATTTTTATATATGTAGGTCCTAGAGTTATGTACTATTACATGGAAAGTATTGTGTAGGTGTAGTATTCGAACTTCAATCGCATGATTTGCACACAAGAAATAAAAATCTGATTTTAAAATTTCGCACAGCTGCAATCTTGTAGTTATGAAAAAAAATTGAAATAAATTAGATGCCAGTGGATTAAACTTTGTATAAGCATTTGCCGTACCAAGGTTTACTGCGCTCGGATGGTTAAATCGCGAGAAACGTCCATTTAAATATTTATATTTCGCGTCACCGTCATGTTTTATTTGTATTCACCAAGTTATTATGTTCATAGTCTCTATCAACATAGACAATTTCAGTTTGATTGCTATCATAGATCAATAGATAATGAGAACCGTCTAAATATTTCGGTTGGTCGCCATGTTGAATTTTTTTTTAAATGTAGGCCCTAGAGTTATGTTTTATTAGATGACGATGTTTGCGAAGTTTCATTATTCAAACATTCACTTCGATCGCATGAGTAATACACCATAAATAGAAACTTCATTTTAAAATTCCGCACAGCCGCCATCTTGAGGTTATGTGAACAATTTAACTAAACTAGATTCCAGTGCATTACAATGTATATAAAAGTTTACTGTACCATATTTCATTGCGCTCAGATGGTTAAATCGCGGGAAAAGTCTATTAAAATGTTTCACCGTCGCTTGGCCGCCATATCCGTTTTGTATTTTACAGATTTTTAGAAGTCTCATAGATGAACTTCTAGTAGTACCTTTTATCACCGTACAAAATTTCAGGGAATTATCGGTAATAGTTTCGGAGATATAGAATGCCGGTTAAATATTTCGCACATCCGCCATCTTGAAGTAATGTAGACAATTGAAGTAAATAATATGTCTGTGCATTTCAATGTGCTTAAACATTTGCTGTACCATGTTTCATTGCGTTTGGATGGTTAAATCACGAGAAAAGAATATTTAAAAGTTTCAAATTCGCTTGGCCACCATGCTCGTTTTGTAGTTGACAGGTTTTTGAACGTCTCATAAGTGAACTTTTAGTAGTGCCCATCATCACCATACAAAATAGTAATAGTTTCGGAGATATAGAATGCAGGTGAAATATTTCGCACAGCCGCCATCTTGAGGTTATGTCAACAAATGAACTAAATTAGATGTCAGTGCATTACAATGTGTATGAACATTTGTTGTACCAAGTTTCATTGCGTAGGATGGTTAAATCGCGAGAAAAGTCAATTTAAAAGTTTCAACTTCACTTGGCCGCCATGTTTGTTTTGTAGTTAACTGGTTTTTGAAAGTCTCATAGGTGAACTTCTAGTAGTGCCTTTTATCGCCGTACAAAATTTCAGGGTGATATAACTAACAGTTTAGGAGATATAGAATGCCGGTGAAATATTTCGCACAGCCGCTATGTTGAATTGGTGAGGCGTAATAAAATTTGATGGACACGATCGGAGTCGAGTTTGATTGAAATCGCTCCAGCCGTTTAGAAGTTAGTAGGGGGGGGGGGGGGGGGGAGTTTCACACACACATACGCACTCGGACAAAATGTGATCTCATACGCCTTTTTTTTTTTTTCATAAAATGAAAATAGGATAATAACTGATAACCTGTGGCCATTGTGAAGTCTCTATAGTGCGCGACAAACCATTGGAAGCCTGAAGGTCAAGGGGCCCTCCGCTCCGCTCCCCTCCCCTCCCCGCGCCTTGCGGTGTTGCCATGCTATTGCACGGTACCTTCAGTGGAGTGCTGGATGCGAGAACGTACATGACAACACCGCACCGACTACGCGTGACCTTCAGGCTTCCAATGGTTTGTCCCGCACTATAGTAGTGTGAGGCTAGATATGTGAAGGAGGTGGCTGTTGTCTTAGGGTAGAAACCATCCTGGCAATTGTCTCTGCAGCGCGACAAGTTCGCCTGAAGCCTCGGGAAATATGCCAACTACTACGCTCCCCCTGGTCTTCATGCTACAGGATCTACTACTATTTGCTGTCGCGAAAGGCGTGACTTGCACAGTTACGTCATCAAAAACCAATAAAGAGTGAGTTGATTCATCGTAGTGAAATGTTTCATTATTTTCATTCCGTTGCCAGCTACCGCACGGTGAACTTCATAAGCTAAGGAGGATCGTGGCTTTATCGCAAGCAGCTTTGTCCTAATAGTTGATGGTTTCACAACATTGTACACACTGGCGCTGGGTTGTGCGCACGTTAGGATGACTTCCCGGCGGTGTCAGTTTTACTTTCTTTCTTTCTGTCTTTCTTTCTTTATTTATTTATTTCCTTTCTTTCTTTCTTTCTTTCTTTCTTTCTTTCTTTCTTCCCTTCTTTCTTTCCTTCTTTCTCTCTTTCTTTCTTTCTTTCTTTCATTCTTTCTTTTTCTCTTTGTTCCTTTCTCTCTTTGTTCCTTTCTCTCTTTCTTCCTTTATTTCTTTCTTTATTTCTTCCTTTGTTTCTTTCATTCTTCCTTTCTTTCTTTCTTTCTTTCTTTCTTTCTTCCTTTTTTTCCTTTTTCCTTTCTTTCTATCTTTCTTTCTTTCTGTCTCTCTTTCTTCCTTTCTGTCTTTCCTTCTTTCTTTCTTTCTTTCTTTCTTTCTTTCATTCTCTCTTTCTTTCTTCCTTTCTTTCCTTCTTTCTTTCTTTCTTTCTTTCTTTCTTTCTTTCTTCCTTTCTCTCTTTCTTCCTTTATTTATTTCTTTCTTTCTTTCTTTATTTCTTTATTTCATCCTTTCTTTGTTTCTTCCTTTCTTCCTTCCTTTCTTTCTTTCTTTCTTTCTTTCTTTCTTTCTTTCTTCCTTTCTTTCTTTCTTTTTTCCTTTCTTCCTTTCTTTCTTTCTGTCTTTCTTTCTTTCTTCCTTCCTTTCTTTCTTTTCCCTTTCTTCCTTTCTGTCTTTCTTTCTTTCTTTCTTCCTTTCTTTCTTTTTCCTTTCTTCCTTTCTTTCTTTATTTATTTCTGTCTTTCTTTCTTTCTTTCTTCCTTCCTTCCTTCCTTTCTTTTTTCCTTTCTTCCTTTCTGTCTTTCTTTCTTTTTTCCTTTCTTCCTTTCTTTCTTTCTTTCTCTCTCTCTTTCTTCCTTTCTCTCTTTCTTCCTTTCTTTCTGTCTTTCTTTCTTTTTTCCTTTTCTCCTTTCTGTCTTTCCTTCTTTCTTTCTTTCTTTATTTATTTCTTCCATCCTTTCTTTCTTTCTCACTTTCTTTTTTTCTTTCTCACTTTTTTCCCTTCTCTCTTTCTTTATTTCCTTCTTTATTTAATTCTTTATTTCTTCATTTCTTTATTTCTTTCTTTCTTCCTTTCTTTCTTCCTTCCTTCCTTTCTACCTTTCTTTCTTTCTTTCTTTCTTTCTTTCTTTCTTCCTTTCTTTCTTCTTTTCTTCCTTTCTTTCTTTCTTTCTTTCTTTATTTATTTATTTAAAAACTTCTGAGACTGATTAAGAAATGTGTGCTAGGCGTAGGTTGTCATTATTTTCCATTTCGCGGGATTATATTTTATGCCCTACATTTTGTGTTAATTTCGAACTAAACTGTTGTTGTTTTATTTCCAGTAATAAATGTAACATATAAAATCACACCGTTCCAAGTGTGTTATTATTTTAAACAACATATATTATCCGATACGGACACAGTCAGGACCCGACGCGCTGATCACGCGTCACCCCAATATCTGCAGGCCAAATGGCTGGGCAGCGGTCGCTTGGTCGGCCTTAGCCCGTCATGGGCTGGATAGTGCCAGGGGTTGACTTGACGGACACAGTCGATATAGTTAATTGTTGATTTGGCATCGGCTCTTTCTTATCGTGCACTCACTCTCTCCCCACCACATGCTCTCCGTCCCTTACTCGCTCGCTTCTGCCGACAGCGCCCTCACTCACGGCTTCAGATGTACTTGCCGAGCAAGAGTGGATATGGAAAACCTCGGAAGAAAACATTTCTAGGATGGCTGAGATGGGAATCGAACCCACGTGGTTCAGCGAACACCGTTCATGCAACAACAACTATAAGAACAGAAACCCCAGTGAATGGGCACGTTCAGGATACCTCCCATGTGATCTGGGGTAAGCAGGTCCCTTGGAGTGCATACATCAGATTAGTCTCCCCTTCCCTCAAAGTGTCTTGCAGCCTTTATTATAAACGAGGAGGGGGGGGGGGGGGGGGGAACAGGCACTCAATGCTCTTACTGATCTAATTAATTTTGAGCTGAAAAGAAAAATATGTTTAGTTTGCTTAAAGCTGAATAATTAAATGTGTGCAATCAAAACAGGCATTAGAGTTCCTAAAACTCTGCAATTTTTCTAGGTTTGTGCCGTGTCTTGTGTGGGGTTTCGCCTAGGACACTAAGCTGGCTCATCAGCGGGCTCTTGGTGTCCCAGCCAGGACCCCCACAGGAGAAGCGAACTACGCGCTACCTCCCTCTTTATGAAGTGCACCTGCGCCTCTTTACTGCGAGAACTAAAAGCTCAAGCAACCATAACCTCCCTATGAAGGCTTCCAAAAATGATGGTATATTGGCTTTCACGGCCAGTGAATTAAAACTCAGCAAGTTTTCTAGGTTTGTGTCGTGTCTTGTAAAGAGGCGCAGGTGCGCTTCATAAAGAGGGAGGTAGCGCGCAGTTCGCTTCTCCTGTGGGGTTCCGGGCGGGGACACCAAGAGCCCACTGATGAGCCAGCTTGGTTTCCTAGGCGAAACTCCACACAAGACACGGCACAAACCTAGAAAAATTAATTCACTGGCCGTGAAAGCCAATATAACATCTTTATTAGAGTTGCTGTATATTCAATTTGGGACTTTGCAGCTTCGTGGCATATAGCCCCATGCAGTTGAGTGTGTGTGAAATATCTCTGATAACCTGCGTCATTGTTATGACTGTACAAGTGTCTGTATTTGTAATTGGGGCTAGGATTCGGGCAGGTGTTGGACGTGGCCCTAATTTTTGGTACAATCCAAGCATTTACCGGGAGTAGAAGTGAGTTCTCCTTCACGAGGCTGAGTGTACTCCGTTACAGACTTTAACTTAGATTTCTTGGCAGATCTTGAGAATCGAACCCGAACCTCCTCAGTGACAGTCAAGAATGCTAGTCACTACACCAGAGCATAAGTTGAACTCAGCCATTAAAGTATTTACATGTTTTAATATTCCAAATTGACTGAATTCATAAACCGTACCCCATAACCACCTACCTTGACAGAACTACAGTGGATGTCAGATGAATGTGGCAATAATATTGTTACGGTTGTGAGTTTGTGTCATCGCTCGCCGCATGAGTCACAACTGCCCCAGGGCTGGGCTGTGCCCTGCCTCGTGTATTGCGTGCGCCTTATGCAACAGGGCTACTAGGACAAAGGGATGGTCCAGAATATTCGTGACCCAGCCAGTGAAGGAAATCTCTAGAAGCCGTGTGTCCTGGACGATTCTAGAATTCATTGAGTCACCAGCCTGCTATATAAGCGGCCTCAAAGTGAGGGGACTGAGCTTTCAGTGGGTGTGTGTTTCTGAGCTAGTGCGTGTTTTCCCGAGCGACAGAAGTGTGGTTACGAAGTGCCGTGCGAGTTACGAAATCCAATGACATTGTTTCTCCCAGCTTGTGAACAGCCTGCAGCAAGTGATCGTAAATAACTGTAGTCGGTGTACATAAGTGAGAGGAGCAGGTAATTTCTGTCAAGGCCACCGTACTCATTAGGACGGATTAACTTCTGTGGTCTGTTGACAAGTGAAAGGGCCAAGAGCGCTCAAGGAAGAGACTTGAGGAAACTGGAGTAAGGTTCCAATTGTTTGTATTTGCTGATGAGTGGTGTATGTTCTGGCCGCAATAAAGTTAATTATTTCATTTAAAGGAACAACCTGTGTTGTGCTTCAACCCACCGTAATCCAGTTAACAAAAGTGCCACTAGGGGGGTGGCACGTAACAACTGGTGTCAGAAGCTGTATTACAAACTCAAGCACAACACCTGACTGTCCTCGTTTCAAAACCCGAGCAGGTCATTTTCTCTAATTTTCCTTTACAAGACAAATAACTAAAATGGAGGCGCAATTGGCAGCATTGCTAGAAAAGTTAAATGGCATGGAAACCAAGATGGAGGACGGCCAGAAGAATTTAACCAAGGACCTAACTGCCAAATTAGAAGACGGCCAGAAGAAGATGGAGGACGGCCAGAAGAATTTAACCAAGGACCTAACTGCCAAATTAGAAGACGGCCAGAAGAAGATGGAAGACGGTCAAAATAAGTTAGCGGGGGACATGAAGAAGATGGAGGACGGCCAGAAGAAGTTGGCCGAGGACCTAACTGCTAAATTAGAAGATGGACAGAAGAATTTAACCAAGAAGATAGAGGACAGCCAGTAGAAAATGGAACACGGGCAGAATAAGTTAGCACAGGACCTGAAGAAATTAGAACTGGGTCTGCGTGAGGAAGTCACGGCAGTGGAAAAGAAGTTCGACGCCTTAAAAGGAGAAGTTGCCGAGCTACGCCGACGCCCGCTGACAGGGGTGGAAGAGAGATTCAACGCTCTACAAAAGGAATTTGCTGAGCTGCGCCGACATCCGCCGACAGGGATGGAAGATAGATTCAAAGCCCTACAAGAGGAAGTCGCCGAGCTGCACCGACGCCCGCCGACCGGGGTGATGAGAGAGTCAAAGCCCTGCAAGAGGAAGTTGCCGAACTGCGCCAACGCCCAATCACGGGGGTGGAAGAGAAATTCAACGCTCTTCAAGAGGAAGTTGCCGAGCTGCGCCGACGCCCGCACACAGGTACACCGGGGACATCAGGAACGGGACAGAGCAGAGTGACGCCCCCAACCTTCGATGGAAAGGTCCCGTGGAGCACCTACTTACGTCAGTTCGAGGCGGCCTGTTCCATAAATAACTGGAACAACACAGAAAAGGCTACAGCTCTCATTGTAGCGCTGAGAGGTGACGCCCTTAACGTCCTTCAGGCCATCCCGACTGGATCCCAGGACTACGTTTCACTGATCGCCCATATGGAGTCCCGATATGGAGATAGCCACCTTCAGCAGGCCTACCAGATGCAGCTCCGGACCCGGGTACAGACGAACGCGGAAACCCTGCAGGAGTTCGAGATGGACATCGCACGCCTCGTAAGGCTCGCCTATCCAACAGCGCCGGCCGACTTTCTGGAACAGATTGCGACGCAGACCTTCACCGACGGGCTACGGGACTCGGACACTCAACAGGCGCTGCGACTCGCGCGCAATAAGACCCTGGCAGATGCACTGAGCCACGCACTTGAGTTCGAGACGGCAAAGCAGGTACCTAGAATGCGCGCGCGGGTGCGTCAGGTGGACGTCGACGAACCAGCCAAAGCCGGCAAGACCAAGCCCCTGGCCGATGAACTGATGGAGGCGCTAGGCCGGTTCTTCAAGAGTCGCAGTACCACCAATAAAAACGTAGCCGAAGGACATCCGGAGAGGCGGCCCGGAAGAGGACTACCGACCTGCTGGACCTGCCGTAAGAGAGGCCACCTGAGCAAGGACTGCGGTGATCGCCGCCACCAAGGGTTTCCGTCGGGACAGTCAGTCGTAGGGAAACCGTGCGGCCCAGGAAAGCAAGTATCAGCCAGCCTTGGGGGGCAAAGGTTGGCTTGTGACAGTCGTCAAGCCCCGGCAGTCCAAGTGCGTGTGACGCAGTTACGGAGGGATAATAGCAGCCTGATGGTCGACGGAGTCGTCAACGGAGAGAGCTGGCCCATGCTGATCGACACGGGAGCATCGAGGACCATCGTCGGTCCCACCGTGATCCCGAAGTGGAGAGTGCAACCCACACAAAGGAACCTCAGGCTAATAACCACGACCGGAGAGACCGCACCGGTACATGGCGAAGCATCACTGGAGTTCGTCATTGGTCGACGGGCGATAAAGCATCCAATGCTTGTGGCTGACGTGTCAAGTGAAGTGATCATCGGACTGGACTTCCTGGACCAGAACAACATCATCTTGGATCTGAGTACCAACACTCTGCATTTCGGATGTGAGTAACTTGCTTTTCAGCCAGCACACGAAGCCGTTACCGCATGACGGGTAAGGCTGAGAGAGGACGTCATCGTTCCTGCCAGGATGGAGGTCAGCGCCGCCGTAATTGTCGACGGAACTGCTGAGGGAGTGGCGGCTGTCATCGAGCAAAAATATGAGGACATCCAGACCAAGGGATTGCTAGTTGCCAAGACCCTCATCAACACGACATTTCGGCCGTACGTCCGCCTGTCCAACCTGAACGACTACGACATTACGGTTCACCGGGACACCAACCTAGGAGTCTGCGAGCCCGTTACCTGGATTGCCCGCATCAAAGATACGACGGACGGACACCTGCAGACGGACAACCGAAGAAGACGCACACTGCCAGAAGAACTACAGAAGCTGTACCAAGGATCCCAGGACCATTTAGACGAGGAACAATCACGCCAACTTCAGGACCTGCTACGCGAATTCCAGGACGTCTTCTCCGTGGGGAGCAAAGACTTCGGCAGGACAAGCTTGGTCCAGCACAGAATCGACGTTGGGGACAGCGCACCGATTAGGGCGCCATTCCGACGTGTCCCGCCCGCCAAGCAAGCCGAAGTCGACCGGATGGTAGAAGAGATGAAGGAGCAAGGGGTGATCGAGCCTTCACATAGTCCTTGGAGTTCTCCGGTCGTGCTAGTGAAGAAGAAGGACGGTTCCACCAGGTTCTGCGTGGATTACAGGCGGGTGAACGACGTCACGAAGAGGGACAGCTACCCTCTACCCCGGATCGACGACACGCTGGTCACCATATCAGGATCAAGATGGTTCTCCACCTTGGATTTGAAGAGTGGCTACTGCCAGGTGGAGGTCCACCCTAAGGACCGCGAGAAAACGGCGTTCTCTGTGGGCAGCGGGCTCTGGCAGTTCACCGTCATGCCATTCGGTCTGTGCAACGCCCCTGCGACCTTCGAAAGACTAATGGAGTCCATTCTGAGGGGACTACATTGGAAGACATGCCTGGTCTACCTAGACGACGTCATCGTTCTGGGAAAAAGCTTCGAGGAGCACTACAGCAACCTGAAGGAGATCTTGATGAAGCTATGGGCTGCCCAGCTGAAGTTGAGGCCCAAGAAGTGTCAGCTCTTCCAGAAGCAGGTCCAGTACTTTGGGCATATTGTCTCCGAGGAAGGGGTGCGCACCGACCCAGAAAAGACCGCAGCTGTGAGGGAGTGGCCAGTTCCGAAGGACAAGTCCCAACTACGAAGCTTCCTGGGACTCTGCACTTATTACCGTCGCTTCGTGAGAGGATTCGCCTACATCGCCAAACCTTTACATCGACTGACTGAAAAGGACCAACTCTTCACGTGGACAGCAGAATGCCACAGTGCCTTCGAACAACTCAAGCAGGCTCTGTGCACCGCGCCTATTCTGGTCTACCCCAGACCTGGAACAAGGTTCATCGTTGATACCGATGCCAGCGACTTTGGTATAGGGGGAATCCTGTCGCAAATAGTGGACGGCGAGGAGAGAGGAGTGGCCTACTTCAGCAAAGCCTTGTCAAAACCAGAGAGGAACTACTGCGTCACCAGGAAGAAACTGCTCGCCATCGTGAAGACCATCGAACACTTCCACAAGTACCTGTACGGGCAAGAATTTCTCATCAGGACCGACCATGCATCCCTGCGGTGGCTCCTGAACTTCAAACAACCCGAGGGTCAACTCGCGCGGTGGTTAGAGAGGCTTCAACAGTACAACTTCGAGATCCAGCACAGGAAAGGCCAACTGCATTCTAACGCTGACGCCCTGTCACGAAGACCGTGCCCCGAAGACTGCACCATCTGTACCAGAAGGGAGGAGAACACCGGGATACAGTGCCGAAGGACTACCGTGGAACTTCAAGGGAGCTGGAGCCACGAATCTTTCACGCGGGCACAAGCAGAAGATGATGACCTGGCACTGATAGCCGAATGGAAGAGGGCCTGTGTCCCCAGACCCGGGTGGAACATTGTGAGTGACTGCAGCCCAAAGTTTAAGTCCTACTGGGCACAGTGGGACTCGGTGATTGTAAGGGATGGCCTCATCTGCCGTACCTGGGAGAGCATCGACGGGAAGACATCTCGGGAACAAGTCGTCGTTCCAAAGGCTATGACGGAGGAAGTCCTGAAGGAAGTTCATGGAGGATCATCTGGTGGACACCTAGGGATAAAGAAGACCCTGGAGAAGCTGAGAGAGCGGTTCTACTGGATCGGATACCGAACCGACGTGGAGAACCACTGCGCGAGGTGCCACGATTGCGCAGCCAGCAAGGGCCCAGGACGAAGACGACGGGGTCCATTGAAGACCTACAACGTGGGCGGCCCCATGGAGAGAGTGGCCATCGATGTTGCTGGGCCATTCCCGTTAAGCGAGGCAGGGCACCGCTACATATTAGTCGTCAGCGACTACTTTACCAAATGGCCGGAGGCGTATGCGCTCCCTAACCAAGAAGCCGCGACGATTGCAGAGACCCTGGTGAAGGAATTCGTCAGCCGGTACGGAGTACCCCTGGAGCTGCACTCCGACCAAGGGAGGAACTTCGAGTCGCAGGTGTTCCAGAACCTATGCCAGCTGCTGGGAATCCGGAAGATAAGGACAACGCCGCTACACCCTCAGTCCGACGGGATGGTAGAGCGATTCAATCGCACCATCGAGAACCATCTCCGAATAGTCGTCAGCGAGCACCAGAGGGATTGGGACAAACATCTTCCACTATTTCTCCTGGCCTACCGCGCCGCCGTGCATGAAGCCACCGGATGCACACCAGCCCGGGCCATGTTTGGGAGGGAGCTCCGTCTACCTGTCGATCTTGCCTTCGGCCGACCTGGGAATGATCCGATCCCGGTAAGCCAGTATTGTCAAGAACTGGTCGACCAACTGGAGGACGTGCACGCGTTCGCGAGGAGGAAACTGCGGATCGAGACCGACCGAATGAAGACCCGATACGACCAGCAGACGGATGCCGGCGGATTCCACGAGGCCTGTCACCCAAACTGAAGAAGTCCTGGGAGGGCCCGTACCGAGTCGTGAAACGGATCAACGATGTCGTCTACAGGATCCAGCGGAGCCCGAGGGCGAAGATGTAGATCGTGCATCGAGATCGCCTGGCAGCCTACGGAGGGACACAGACGGACCAATGATTGATGGGGACGATCAGCCTTTTTAGGAGGGGGTGGTGTTACGGCTGTGAGTTTGTGTCATCGCTCGCCGCATGAGTCACAACTGCCCCAGGGCTGGGCTGTGCCCTGCCTCGTGTATTGCGTGCGCCTTATGCAACAGGGCTACTAGGACAAAGGGATGGTCCAGAATATTCGTGACCCAGCCAGTGAAGGAAATCTCTAGAAGCCGTGTGTCCTGGACGATTCTAGAATTCATTGAGTCACCAGCCTGCTATATAAGCGGCCTCAAAGTGAGGGGACTGAGCTTTCAGTGGGTGTGTGTTTCTGAGCTAGTGCGTGTTTTCCCGAGCGACAGAAGTGTGGTTACGAAGTGCCGTGCGAGTTACGAAATCCAATGACATTGTTTCTCCCAGCTTGTGAACAGCCTGCAGCAAGTGATCGTAAATAACTGTAGTCGGTGTACATAAGTGAGAGGAGCAGGTAGTTTCTGTCAAGGCCACCGTACTCATTAGGACGGATTAACTTCTGTGGTCTGTTGACAAGTGAAAGGGCCAAGAGCGCTCAAGGAAGAGACTTGAGGGAACTGGAGTAAGGTTCCAATTGTTTGTATTTGCTGATGAGTGGTGTATGTTCTGGCCGCAATAAAGTTAATTATTTCATTTAAAGGAACAACCTTTGTGCTTTAACTCACCATAATCCAGTTAACAAAAGTGCCACTAGGGGGGTGGCACGTAACAATATGTACACAAGCAGCAAATAAAAAACTTCGGCTTTCCCCTAATTGGGGTCGCCGGAGTCAACCAGCCTCATTTTGGTTTTAGCCGGGGATTTAAGGCTTGACGCCACGTGATTCTTCAGGTGAAAATTCCACCCCGCTGTAACTGGGATTTGATCCCCGGCCGTCCGGGTGACAGACGAGCAGCTAAGCTTCAGCGCCATCACGCTCCCAACCAGTGGCGTATATAAGGGGGGTGCTGAGGGGGCTCCATCCCCCCCCCCGAAAAAAGTCAATAAAAATTAAGAAAGTGTTGCTTTGGTAGGAGCATAAAAATAATTATAAATTTGGTTGTACACTAATCTTAACTTATTGGCTAAGTTATAAACAATATTATGATTGAAATTAGACTAACTCGTGGTGTAGTGGCTAGCATTCTTGGCTGCCGTCCCGGAGGTCCGAATTCGATTCCCGGCTCTGCCAAGAAATTTTAATTCTGGTCTGAGGGCTGGAACGGGGTACACTCAGTTTTGTGAGTCAAAACTGAGAATTCCACAGTACGGTTCTTTTGGGAAATATAAAATCAACGCGTAAAAAATATATTAAAAAAACTATTTACCTTTCTGCTCAGTAAATTGACAAATATTTAGCTATTTGCCATTCATACTCCATAGATCATAATAGAAAATGCATTAAGTATAAAATGTTATTCGTGTGTTGTATTTTACAACTTTGTTGTATTGCCAGTAATTGTAGGCGATATAAACTTTGAATCTTACCTAAAATAATTACACAAAGTTATATGCTCTAAGGTATTGGTTGATATTTCTGGGTATTGTGCATTGACAATCCCCTGAGAATACTCACAATTTTCCAGGATAGCCAGCCCCCCCCCCCCCCCCCTCCCCCCGAAAAAAAATTGTATATACGCCCCTGCGAGTCCCAACGCAAGTAACAGCTAGCACGTATCCAAATCACACTACACCCTGTCGACCACTGTGCAGTCACGGATATTTACACTTAGTCTGAGCATATTCTTCCCTTTCCTGTCCCACCTACAGCACTGAGCTCATGCAATGATAATAGTGTGACAAGGACGGAAACATACATCACATGAGCTCAGTAATGCAGGCGGGTTAGGAAAGGGAAGAATATGTTCCGACTTTGTATAATATCCGTGACTCTACCAGTAAGAACTTTGCATGACCTTGAGTAAGGCTGTTTCTTTAAATATTTTCACTCGCCATGATATACTGTTCAATTTTGCCTTGGAGAAGATCATACGCGAGACCTTTCGAGAGAATTTTGAAGGAATCCAAGTCGAAGGGAAGAACGTAGCATACCTTGCCTACACAGATGATATCAGTTTACTCTCCAGCTCTCAGGAAGAGTTGAGGCAAATGACCAGAGCACTCAAGGCAGCTGCCAACAAATTTGGGCTAATCGTGAATGAAACCAAGACGGAGTACCTCAATATGACTCGCGGGCAAGGCCACGTTTTTGGGCAACTATAGTCACTCCGGGTAGGGGACCAGTCATACAAGAGGGTCCATGAATTTAAGTACCTAGGATCGCTTTTCAAGTAGAACTCATCATGTGAGGCAGAAATCAACGCCAGGATCCAAGCTGGAAACCGAACTCTCTACAGCTTAACACAGCTTCTTCGGTCCAGATGTCTCTCCAGACAGTTCAAAATTCGTCTGTATAAAACTCTGATCCATCCCGTTGTACTATATGGATGTGAGACATGGAGTATCCCAAAACAGGACATTCATAAACTACTCATTTTTGAGAGAAAAGTTCTTCGGAAGATCTTCGGACCGGTGAGGGATGTACACACGGGTGAATGGAGGATTAGACACAATCATGAAGTAGAAGACCTGTACCATGATGCCAACATAGCTGGAACCATCAAAACCAGAAGACTGCAGTGGGCTGGACATGTAGCCCGGATGGAAGACCACCGATGGCCACGGAAGCTACTGGATTTCATCCCCACAGCAAGAAGACCACCAGGTAGACCAAGGAAGCGGTGGAGTGATGGACTCCATGAAGATCTGCAACAGGCAGCGATACGCGTCGACACTTGGCGGATGGCAGCTATGGATAGGAGACGATGGAGAAGGAAACTTGTAGCAGCGCGCGGTCCACTGGGCCTGATCGCGTAGAAGAAGAAGAAGAAGAAGAAGAAGAAGAAGATGATGATGATATACTGGTGCGTTATCAAAAGTGACGGCATTGTGTGCCAAGCCTCAGTGGACTGGTAACCGCATAACGTCAGTACTGCGAGGTAAGGTAATCGTACCACTCGGAGTTCACTAATTGCATGCGGGGAGGAAAAATACGATGAATTGCACGCCAAGGTTTATTTCTAATCCATATCCTAATTGTATGAAGTACTTTAGTCGGTTTTTTCCACATTCCCTTGAGGCAAATGCTGGAATAGTAACTTATTTAAGTCCTGGGGAGCGGTTTCGGTGCGTATTTAGTAGCATGCTGAACTGCTGCTCCCAAGATCGCGGGTTCAAACCCGGCCGAAGTCGTCGGATTTTTAAGAGCGTTAAAATCCTTCAGTATGCCTTCCTTCGGAAAGAAAGTAAAGCCGGCGGTCCCATGTCATTGATTTATGGCATGTAAAATATCCTTTCACTAACTAAACTTGTGTGAAGCTAAATTTCCACGTTTGATTTCGTTAAAACGCTCTATCAAAGTTCCAACGTTTACCACTAGGTTTCAGTGACATCTGGTAGTGAAAGTTGGAACTACTTGAATTGAACGGAATTTGTAGCTCACCCCATGGGTGTCTGCTTGAAGCACCTACAGCCTCTGGTGAGCCAAACATGTCCTCGGACACTCCCGGCACTAAAATCCTTAAGCTAAATAAATAATAAATAAATAAGTCTCGGGGAACCCACCTCATTCCTTCCCTAATACAGTACTACAGTTACACACACTACAATAGTCATCACAGAAACACAGGTTATCACACACGTTCAACACACACCCAACTACACGGGGCTGATGACCAAGAAGTTCCAAGTGCCTAAGAAAAAAAAGAACAACAACGATGAACTTTAGCCGGTCTCTCAGAAGGATACTATTATTATTATTATTATTATTATTAATATTATTGACATTAATGGCGTTAGGCTACAGCCTCCGTGGCTTAGGCGGCAGCACGCCGGCCTCTCGCCGCTGGGTCCATGGTTCAAATCCCGGTCACTCCATGTGAGATCTGTGCTGGACAAAATGGAGGCAGACAGGTTTTTCTCCGGGTACTCCCGTTTTCCCTGTCAAAATTTCATTCCACCAACACTCTCCACTATCATTTCATTTCATCTGTCATTCATTTAATCATTGCCTCAGAGGAGTGCGACAGGCTTCGGCAGCCGGCACAGTTCATATCCTCGCCGCTAGACGGGGGCTTCATTCATTCCATTCCTGACCCGGTCGGTCGACTGTAAGCAGGCTGTGGAACTTCAATGGTGTTAGGCTACATGGGCCATGCAACCAGACTAATACAAATATGGTGCAATATTCAAGGTCCTGCAAGAGTTTTTGTTGTTGTTGTTGTTGATTATTTAGGGGCTTTGCGACATCGTGGTCATGTAACCCCATGTACTTGGGTGTGTGTGGAATCTGTCTGATAACCTGTTTCACTGTGCTGTCTGTACTATTGTGTGTAGGCCTATTTCTAATTGCGGTAGGATTAGGATAGGAAGCGTCCGTGGCGTGTAGTTGGGTACCAGCCCAGCATTTGCCGGGAGTAGAAGTGGGAAACCACGGAAAACCACTTCCAGGATTACTGTGGTGGGAATCGAACCCACCTCTTCTCAGTTTTGCCTCACGAGGCTGAGTGCACCCCGTTTTAGCCCACAGATCAGAATTTAATTTGTTGGCAGAGCCCGGAATCCAACCCGGACCTCCACGGTGACAGGGTCCTGCAAGAGACAGAGAAGATGCAAAGAGGAATAGTCTACATAGGCTACATAAAGAGAAAAAGCGACTGAAATTGTGTCTGATTGGTTTAATTGAGAGGCTTTCTTCAGAAGCACTTGTGACTGGATGAACACACACACTCAAATGTTGATGTTGGACGTCGTCAATAACTGGGCGAGGACACGGCATAAGCGTCAGTTCGGGTTCTGAATGAGACTATTTATGTTGGTGGGCAGGGCCGTGGAGAGACATCACGGGCCCTAGGGTAGTTTTCCGGGCCCCTCCATTTATGTTCAGCCTGAAACTTTACTTTGGAAGTAGTAAGCTAGCTTTCTAATAACCCATAAAATAAACTCCATGAAATTTAACTTGTTCATACTGAATATCAGTTTATTTGGCTTCCACGTATTCAACCACTCTTCTAAAGGCCTCACATTGCTTGTTCATATATTTCAAGATGTTGATCACCCTGCATTTAAAATATCATTTCCATCTTATATTTCAGAAGGGCATGAAATAAATAGTCGAATTATTCAGAGATTGAATTTGAACTTTTCCGCTCTATACAGAATTTTCGTATTTTATAAACTGAGTGGAGAATTATGTCAACTGTGCCCATTACCCGGGAGAGAGGTGAAAAAACACAATGGTTATTTATAAAATTCGTTACGGTATGACCTATATTCTCTTTGTAATATTTTGGGTAGCATTCACTGGTTCATTTACACCGATAAATTCATATAAGAAGTTAGTAAAGTTACTCACTCTTGGCCCTTTACCATCCCGGGCCTTTCAGCACGTACGGGCCCTGGGGCTACAGCCTCTCGTCGGGCCTGTTGGTGGGAAGGGGGAGACGTAAGTCTTGGAGATTTGTGTCTATTGCAGGTTGATATTTACTGCAGGCGAACAGAATGTGGTTATACCTTCAACAGCTTTCCGTTTCATAACGTTGCTTAGTCATTGTCTGTCTCTCTATTAATTAACTAGTCCCCGTATTTTTAATGATCAAGGTTCAACATCCGCTCTATTATTGCGTCCTGCTCCTGCTCATTAAATGTGAGATATGCTTTACAAACTGCTCTGCAACACCCAATTATAAGCTTGTGTATTTCCCAAGCGAAATTCAAAACCATCAATGAGGAGTATTTTCTTTTGTCACTTGTCCTGATAGTCACAGATGATTCCATTGTTGCAGTCGTCTCTCGGTTCAATGAACCTAAATACAACAGGTTACTTTTGGTGGTTTAGTAAATAAAATGTATCAATCTAAGATTAGATTGTTTAACTTACCCTGTTCTGTTGCAAGACTGAATAGACCACTCAGTGGAACGAAAATGTTGTCTTTGTTGTTGTTGTTGGTGTTATGTTTTTAATTAATACAGGGGTTTTGCGACATCGTGGACATTTTGCCCCGTGTACTTGGGTGTGTGTAGAAATTGTCTGTGCTATTGTGGTGTTTTGTGTGTTTTGTATTTGTAATGCAGGTTGCCTAGAGTAGCCGCGGTGAAACCACGGAAAACCACTTCCCGAAAGGTTGAGATGGGAATCAAACCCACCTCTTCACAGTTTTGCCTCACGAGGCTTTGTGGATCCCGTTCCAGCCTTCAGACCAGAATTAAATTTCTTAGTAGTGTCGGGAACCGAACACTGACCTCCGGGGTCACAGCTAAGAATGCTAGTCACTACACCAGGAAGTGGACTGTTGTTATTTGTGTGTGTGTTTTACGTCTATTTTAACTGCTGCGGTGCCACCTTCAGTGGCCGCGGGGCACTGTACGTATTGAGACTCCGAAACCAGAGGTCCTATGTTCGATTCCAGGCTCCGCCAAAAACTTTAATTCTGTTCTGTGAGTTGGAACGCGGTACACTAAGTTTCGTGAGTCATAACTGAGAAGAGATGGGCTCAATTCCCACCTCACCTGTTAGTACAGTAGGCTACAGCTGGAATGGTTTTGTTCCAAAAACTGTGCTATGGTTGGCTTTTTGTAAATCGTTAGAAAAGCAAAAAAAAAAAGCTTAACTCTAAATTTTAGAATAATTTGCACGATCATTTTGTCGGAAAACTAAAAAAAAAAAAAAAACCATTGAAAAGCGTTTTTCCCCTGAATCAACGTATTTTAAAGAAAAGTCTTTTAAACAAAAAATGCAGAGGACATTGTCACCTACAATTCGTCTCATTGAGGTCATGTCATTCGTTTTGAAATGCAGACGTTAGGTGGCGCCAAATTTTCCAAAAAAGTGTTTTTTCACTTTTTGTCCTAGAAAAAATAGTTTTTTCACAAAAGAGTGAATCAGAAATGTGTTCCTCTCAAAATAGTCTGCAACATTTATTTAAACGTTTGTTTCTTCAGACTTACCGTTCCAAAGTTATAGCGCAGCAAATGCAACGCTGCGTAGTCAAGGCTACTATTGTTACTGCGGAGAGAGCGGTGGGCATAATTTAGACAGGGACCGTTGTCGGACAGCTGCCTAAGGCTCGGTCAAACAGGACGCGGGCTGTGTTTGTTAATTAGCTCAAACAATCATATCTATTTCAATCGCAACGTATCAATCATAACTGTACACATATTAACCTTTGTGCCATCTGAATAGTACAATTTTCACACTTCGGCAGACTATAACATTGGAACGGTAAGGCGGAGGAAAAAAATGTTTCAATAAATGCTGTAGGCAATTTTGAGAGCAACAAATTTCTGATTCGCTCTTTTGTTAACAAAACATTTTTTCTAGGACAAAAAGTGAAAAAACACTTTTTTGGAAATGTTGGCGCCACCTAGCTTCTGCATTTCAAAACGTATGACATGACCTCAATGAGACGAATTGTAGGTGACAATGTCCTCCACATTTTTTGTTTAAATTTTTTTTCTTTAAAATACGTCGATTCAGAGAAAAACGCTTTTCAATGTTTTTTTGAGTTTTCCGACAAAATGATCGTGCAAATTATTCTAAAATTCAGAGTTAAGCTTTTTTTGTGCTTTTCTAACGATTTACAAAAAGCCAACCATAGCACAGATTTTGGAACAAAAGGTTTCTTTTCTGTGCAACTGTCATGTACTATGTCCTAGAACTGGTTCCCTGTGCTTGTTCACTTCTAACCAGGCAAATCGTTCCATCTTAAAACATGGCCACTTACGTCCTAATCCTTGCCTCAATTACAATTACGCACACCACTACAGCCAAGAAAATGACACAGGTTATCAGACAGATTCCACACAAATCCAAGTGCATGGGGTTAAATGATCACGATGTTGCCAAGCCGCTAAAGGAAGCAATAGTAACAACAACTACTGAGGCTTTTAGAAACATATGGGTGTCAGAATTTTACCCTGAAGGGGATCTTGAACGCTCCAGTAAATCTACTGACACGGGCCAAGCATCCTCAAATACCAACTTGCTTCGTCGGAATTTGATCCCAAATTCTTGCGTTCAAGAGGTGACGTAGTTAATTTCCTTATGAATCTACAGAAGGTATTTCTACTGTAAGCCTGCTTCAGACGCGAACTCTGAAGGCTCACCGCTCGTGAATCGTGAGCGCTCTTAAGCCTTGTTCCCATGGTCTGTGGCTTGGCCTTCTATCTGGAACACGCAAAATGCTGACCACAAAGATACAAACAAGATATATGATTACAACTCAGCAATTTTTCTAGGTTTGTGTCGTGTCTTGTGTGGGGTTTCACCTAGCACACCAAGCTGGCTCATCAGCGGGCTCTTGGCGTCCCCGCCCGGACCCCCACAGGAGTAGCGAACTGCGCACTACCTCCCTTTTTATGAAGCTCACCTGCGCCTCTTTACTGCGAGAACTAAAAGCTCAAGCAGCCATAAGCTCCCTACGAAGGCTTCCAAAAAGATGGTATAGTGGCTTTCACGGCCAGTGAATTAAACCTCAGCAATTTTTCTAGGTTTATGGCGTGTCTTGTGTGGGGTTTCGCCTAGGACATCAAGCTGGCTCATCAGCGGGCTCTTTCACTAGCCGTGAAAGCCACTATACCATCTTTTTAAGATATATCATGCTTGGAAGCGAATCCAAGGTAGCATCAACGTTGAGTGCTCCTTAGAAGAGCTGAAAAAGAAAAAAGAAAATTTGATGGCGACTTGCATGACTCTTCTAAACTAGTGGCCGCTCAAGATTCGCCAAGCCTCGAACCTTTCCGCTCCATGGGAACGGCTTGAGATCGGAATACGACAGAACACGACAGGCCACTACAGACTACAAGTCTGTGAGTACGCTCGCCATGCCACAGGCCGTGGGAACAAGACTTTACACGACAGAGGTCGTCAGGCTCGTCTCTTGCTCACATGGCTGCGTGAGTCTTCAGCTTCGCAACATCCGCGGAGTGCAGTGCCAGGAACGCGAACGGTATTGACGAAGAAATGTAATACATTAATACATCAAGTTAACTCTAACAGGTCGTTAGTAATATTAAATGAAAGTACGTCAATGCAAATACGACAATACATATGATACTGAGGGAAATCTAGATTTATTGAAACAATTTAGGTAATGCCAAATTAAGTGATAATACGAGGCACGTCCAGAAAGTAAGTTCCGTTTGGTAATTAAATTAAATTGTGTAGAGATACAGAAAAATTATTTATTGCACAACATTCTACACCTCTTAAAATACTTTTCCACATAACTGCCGAACTTTTGCTGGCATTTGTCATAGCGTGGCACAAGTTTTTGGATACCTTCTTCATAGAAGTTTGCCGCCAACCGTAAACGAGAGTGAAAACTCCCCTGTAAGATACCCTACCGTTTGGCCACCACTGTTAGGCAAATTGCGTGCTTACCAGGAGAACTGCGTATGTTTAGGAGTTCTCCTGACCTCATACGCAATTTGCCTAACAGTGGTGGCCAAACGGTAGGATATCTTACAGGGGAGTCTTCACTCTCGTTTACGGTCGGCGGCAAACTTCTATGAAGAAGGTATCCAAAAACTTGTGCCACGCTATGACAAATGTCTGCAAAAGTTTGGCAGTTATGTGGAAAAGTAGTTTAAGAGGTGTAGAATGTTGTGCAATAAATATATTTTCTGTATCTGTACACAATTTAATTTTATTACCAAACGTAACATACTTTCTGGACATGCCTCGTATATCCTCATGGTTTAAGGCATTTTAATAACATAAATATTTGTAGGATTCTTTGACATATTCTTATAAATTTATGTTGTCATTGTATTTCTTTTTTTTTCTTTTTTAAAAACGTAGTCAGTATGATTTTTGTTCTAGACTGTTAGGGGATTACTATAATAAGCAATCATATTTATCAACTAATGGCTGCAATAAATAATACTCTCTCTCCAATCCCTGGCAATCCAAGATTCGGAAAGCATAGGAAATTATAATTTTACGGCAATATCGGAAATATTCACATTCATTTGTAAATGGGATCGCACTAGCGCAGATGTGTCCGTACAGCACGCCGGCGTGCTTCTGGCTCGCACGGACTTACAGTGATGGTGGGGAATACTATATGTCTGTCTCTATCGCTCGCATTCCCGGCTCACTCCCCCCGTACTGCCTTCGTTGTGTTGTGGTTGATAGGTCGAATGTCAAACGGGATTCAGTATATTGTAAGTATGAAAACAAATTGAAACAAAACGAAAACAAGAAAAAATCTCGTTACCGAAATTGCAATGCCTTAAATGAGTTCCATGATACTTGATCAGTATTTCCGACTGTTTTAACACTAAGCACGTAATCTGCAAGTACCGGTACGCGGAGAAATGCGGATGTGTCGGACAACCAACACATTGGACGAACAGTTTGTTTGTTTGTTTGTTTGTTTGTTTGTTTGTTTGTTTGTTTACATTGCATGCGGTGCGCTAGTGATCCCAACTTGACACTGTCAGACGGGGCGAAGTGCTGCTGCAGCGCCGACAGTAAGGGAAGGCAGCCCAGCCCAGGCAAGGGAGGCAAGAGCCAGCCTACCGGTGTGCGGTGCAGCGTAGCTAGCACGCCGAGCGTGTGACGTCACTTACTAGCGGATAGCCGATAGCGGTGAACATATCGAAACTCTTTCGTTGTTTCAAACACCGCCGCAATATATTGCACAAAAGATCATTCTCAAAACTATTCATCTATCGAGGTTAGTGCTGGTGGATACTGCAATACCTTTGTTCTACGAAAGTTAGGTCTGGTGGATACTAAACCCATTGGTCTGCCGAGCTAGGTCCAGTGGTTACTATGACCATTGGTCTCCTGGATGCAAATCTAATATAGATTATAATTAAATATCATATGAAACAGCTTGGGGTACCTCACATCTCTTTATCAACGATTTTGATTAAACCATCGATCTCTATTCATTTAATGAATTAATCGATTTGGCAAACTAATGTTGTCAGGGGTATTTCGCACCCAGTGTTAGGTGGCACAAGTGTTACATTTATTTAACAATTAGATACGGCACAGTAGAAATTTTTAATGAAATACGTAGTACCACAAAATTTTCTCTTGATTTGGCATTGAACACACCATTTCTATGATATTTGAAGTAACATAACTACGAATAGCGTTAGCATGTTTGCGTTGACGTATCCCAGATTAACGCATGCAGTTTCCGAATAATCAAAGTGGAACCAGCTTTCACACTTTTTCACGTGGTTAATATTATGTCTCTTGGAAACAACATATACAGGGTGTCGCAAAATTACGACGACAAACTGAAACCAGAGGTACCGGCCCTTATCTGAAGCAACTTGAGATAGGACACTTATGGCCGAAAACGAACCATTAAAAATCAGTGCGCCGTTAAACTTTTAACTAGGCAAATTGGCAGCTCCGCGCTGAGAAAGTGCGACTTTTTCTAATGTTTCCACTCCGTACCAGCCACGAAGGAATGCCGCCACTTCCCGTCTGGCGAACTAGCTCAGTGATATCGTGCACAGTGCAGCGTGTTCTTTGAAACGAGTCATTTGGTAGCGGTTCGAATCAGAGCCAGCGCAAGCATTTTCTTATCATTATTTTCCCTTTTCTTGCCGTGCACGTATGGGATGGAAACATTAGAAAAAGTCGTACATTCTCGGCGCAGTGTTGCCAATTTGCCTCGTTGAAAGTTTAACGTCGCACAGATTTTAACGGGTCGTTTCCGGCCATAAGTGTCCTACCTCAAGTTGCTTCAGATAAGGGCTGGAACCTCTGGTTTCAGTTTGTCGATGTAATTTTGCGACAGCCTGTATATAGCCTCTTTCAATGAGAGAGAGGGAAGGAAAGGGTACCATCTCCCGGCTTCTACAGTAATTGAAGAGAATTCCAGTTTAAACTGGACACTGACAAATCTATTAATTATCGTCATTGACATTCTTCTAACCCCGTACTAAACCCAGTCTGTATCATTCAAAATTAAGGAATATACTATCATTTTGGCAGCATCCTTTCTCAGCTCTCAGATTTAGGTAGAAGAGCAATGAGTCCACGTAAAAAGGAGGTCCCGTGGCTCATGATTGCCTGATTTACGGTCACGTAAAACCACAAGCGTTCTTCCTTCCTTGTTAGGCTTAGGCTAATTCTAGTTTCTAAACAAAATTCACATTACGCATTTTCTAAATCACGCAGTGATTTACTATTATTACTATTGACCAGAATAACCATTCAATATTTAGAGTAATATTCAGTGCAGAATTAAACCTCAACCTGGCTCTGATAGCCTATAGTGCATTCATCTGCTTATACCTCTCTGCCATATTAAATTCCATGACATGACGTGGCATCGTTCAGTACAGACTGAGCTCGTAAAGTCCCGGCCACACTAGCGTCTTTTGCTGCCTGAAGTGAGTACCAATATTGAACTTTGGAGTTGGAATGGGACAAGGAAGCCACACAGAGCAGGAATTCCTTCTGGCCAATCTGGCTGAAGCCGCGTCTTGAAGGTTTCCAGGTCAAGAATGCACCGTGGCTCAGTTGTGGAGCAGGAATTCCCGCTACCAGCGTGGCCACACTTGTGTGCGTGAATACCAATCTAAAAAGTCTATTCGGCGAGTCAAGAGAGTGCCCCTGGCTACCCGGACAGAGGAACACGCCCAGTTCACGTCATCGGCTCTGCCTGACAGGGGTAACCAAGAAGCTCCGACATCATTAGTCATGCCGTAGCCCTAGAAAAGACAAGACTAGCTGCACCTAGTACTGTGCTACACTGTATACTGTTGCCTGTCATAAGCAGTTAAGAACTAATCATTTGATTAAATAAATACATAAACGAACAATAAATAAACCGCGCTGTAGCATGTAACCGATAAGTCAGCCCGCTCCACATGTAGGCTATACACAGCACTGGAGTTGGCGTACGTTCAACAGGCACAGCTCTATGCACCCTTTGCGGGCAGCCCTGCAATCACGTGTACAACTGTGTTTACTTCCACTGTCTCGATTCGGCGAACAGACTTTAGTGCCTGTTCAGTTCTCTGTCATGGCCTACTCAATCATCATGGATTATTTGGATACTGAACTCTTATAGAATAAAAAGGAAGCTTGTTGTTCTACGTGACCGTTAATCTCGCGATCATGAGCAACGGGACCTCCTTTTTACGTGGAATCCGAACCACTGGACATGGCATTTCACTTTGAAAATCACACTTTTTTATTTTTATTTTTTATTTTGTATTTTTAGCGTATTGCTTTTAGTGCCGGGAGTGTCCGAGGACATGTTCGGCTCGCCAGTTTTGTAGCTGCTTCGAGGCGGACACCCAATGGGTGAGCAACAAATACCGTCGCGTGTGGAGTGTTGTCTGGGGAGGAAAGTTTGAATGTAAGGACGAGGAGTTGGAAGGTAGCGGCTGTGGCCTATAGTTAGAGACCAACCCCGGCATTTGCCTGGAAGGAAGATGGGAAACCACAGAAGACCATCTTCAATGTTGCCGGTGGGGGGATTCGAACCTCCTCGCCTCCCGGATGTGAGCGACTTCCTGCAGTCATGCCGTAACGACCACGGCTAACTCACCCGGTATCACACATGTATTGACTGGGAATCGAAACTGGTCTGCCTTGGTAGGAGGCAAACATCTTGACTGCTGCGCCACTACGCTCCTCTTATACAGTGAGTCCGTGAATGTTCTCCGCAGCGCCTACATGCGTCTGCGAGAGCTAGCTACAGCAGTTACGTTGGTAGTATGGCTGCCGCTTGAATCATCTCTATCTCTACTTAGTATAAAACAAAGTCCCCGGTTCTTGGATGTTACGGGTAAACTCGAGAACCACTGGATGGATTTTGATGCGGTTTTCACCATTCTGTAAAGGATAGATCGAGTATGATTTCTGTAGAAAATAATTTATTTATGATCAATGGAAGCCGAGCAGTAACGATTTTAGTGGAAAAGTCGATAAAAATACCTGGCGTCCGAGCACTTTGTAAGCTTACGCTAGGCAAACCGTTAAAATATCTAAATACTATGAGTGTAAGAATTGCTCAGCATGAAATGTTCTGCAAAAAAGTCCCAGAGAGCATATGTCTATCTTCCATACATCGCCCACTATAAAGGATCAACTGAAGCTTGTCTCTTACAGCTTTATGTGCTGTCGACTTAGAGATTCCTGTTTGTTGAGCTAATTTTCGTGTTGATTTACTTGGACTACGCAGCATTATATCGGAGATTTCATCATGTTTTTCGTCTGTTAAAAGCGTAGGCCTGCCTGTTCCCGGTACATCGTGCACTGAGCCAGTCACACGAAATGTACTTACCAAATCCCGAACGGTATCACGATTTGGACACTTTGAATTAGGAAACCGCGCCTGAAATCTTAATTTTACATTTTCTGTAAACCGATCGCCTTCGCGAAAAACGTATTCCACCAAAAAACTCTCTCTTCAGTAGTAAACATTACCGCCTGTATACTGTTGCACTCGTCCAATAATATTCTATCTGAACGCTCGCTGACTAATACACGCTGAAGAGATGCAGGCTGCGCGCTTATCGCGAGACACACCGACAGCTCAAACGGGGAAGTCCCGCTTTGAAGGACACAGTGCAGTGCAGTGCAGCCAACTAAAACGCATGACTCAACCACTCACAGCTGCACGTACCCACTGCGGAGAACATTCTCTGGCAACCTGTAAAATAAGATCACGACCTAATGAAAGGTATTTAAAATAATGTTGAAAACATTTCTGCAAAAAAAGTAAACAAAAACGTAACATTAAGCAATTTCCTCAATTGCGCTAAAAGTTGAAGAGCCAAAGGGATCGTAAAGGTTTCAAATTGTGAGTCTTCGAGAGCTCTATCAAACTAGAAAAAAGGAAACCACTTCCGGCCTAATTGCAGTTCCGGTAAAACAGCCTAAAATCGCTTGTTGTCTTACTCGTATTCTTTTTGATTGAAATCCTAATTACATAATTCTTTTTTTGATGTGTTCCTTGGTTCAATACCCTGGAGAAATTTTTGATTTTTTGAAAAATCTTTTCACCGGAAAAAGTAAGTGAATAAATGAAACTCTGCAATGACTCACACTAGCGCTTGTAGTGGTAGAAAGGGCAAATTGATAATCTAGCAGACCGGATATGGTTGAGTTTCATTGACTCACACTAGCGCTAGTGGTAGAAAAGGCAAACTGCCAATCTAATCTACCAGATATGGTTGAGTTTCCGGTGAACGATCACCAGTCTATCGTGTGTCATTACTAGGGCTCGGGTTTTTAGGTAAATAAATATATTTTCTATGTAAATACATATTTTAAACATTTTGTCTATAAATATATTAATTCCTGCTTTTCACTTATTAGAACATACAAATACGTAATATTTACATTTTTTAAAAATCAGTTCATTAAATTTTTATCATTTCAAATGATCTTGTCGACTTCGTCGTTATGGTTGGGGTCCATCGTTATGCATTACGGAAACAGACACGGACACGGTGACGGACGTGACATCATGCAGCCGCGCGGGAAGTGACGTCATGCAGGCCTGGCTCATAACATGTCATTTCAGACTAGCGCATGAAGCGGTCACGTGATTCTTGCACCTCCCGCTACCCGTTGTTCCCCGCGCGGGAAGCCGGTGCGTTAGCTCAGTGATAATGCACGACTTGCAACTTGTCGATCATGAAGCGCTCAACTGCTGCTCAACGAAATAACGAATATAAGGCACGTAAAAAGTTAGAAAACATTAAATTAACTGATAATACTGCTGCTCAACGACATAAGGAATATAAGGAACGTAAAAAGTTAGGGGTGACCCTTAAAGAGGTGCCTTCGCGGGAAGCCTAAGTTAATGGGTAACGCAGTCTGTTGAAAGAGTCCTGGGGCTTCGAGCAAAGCGAGAAGCCCTCCTGAGCCTGTCTAACATGTGTAGCATTTGTAGCATGCGTCATTTGAAATGATACAACGTCTAGTCTTTCAGACTGACTGTGATTTTTTTGTTCAGTGTTACTTCAACGGGGACGAACCTGTGAACTATCTAATTGTCATGCAGAGCGTATGTCAGCTTGCAGCTGTGTTTTTCTTATCTTGTCACCCCGTCCCACTCACTGTGGAAGCCGGGGATGCCTAAAGTAAAGGCAACTACAAGTTATCGTCTGCAGCAGTATGTTGCAGAATTTAAGGATTATTTTACTTCTGATGGGGGCGTTCTATTCTGCCAACCATGTGGGAAAGCAATCAAGGCTGAACAGCGTTCTCAACGATCTCAAGTTACACCACACCATGAGGGCAAGACACATATTGCCGCAGTTTCGCGCCATCAGAAGAAGTGTTTCGCGATAATCATCGGTCATTTGTGATGAACAACCTGATGATGTATCTCGTTGTGTATTGTAATGCTTCAGCAGTCAGTGAGGCATAGCATAAATTGGATTCGTGAGTACTGCATATTGTTTATATTGCCATTAATAAACTAAATTATAATTAAATATTTTTACTTTTGTGTCACATATTTCAGAAATATTTCATACATAAAAAATTAATATTTTCCCGATTTTTAGCACCTAAAAGTCCGAGCCCTAATCATTACAGAGGTGTGCAAATTATTAGACTCGATGTCAGTTTTCCAACATTTACATTTTAGCCTACGTTTTGTGACTTAATTCAGTAGAAATGTTTTGCAAGGCGCCGAAACTATTTCAAATATTTTATCAATAATCTTAATAATATTTTTTTAAAGAATCTGACAGTAAACTAATTGTTTAGAGTTTCCACTAAAAGGGGAGCCTTGCTAATGCAGAATGTTGCAAGTTTTGTTTTGATTTAGACCAGAGACATTGGAAGTCCTTTATTACTAATTGTCCACTCTTGAAATATTCAAAGATTCGTGCACAATGGATTGAAATCACCCGAGTTAGAGGATACATCCCAAAGTCAATGAAAAACAGAAGAAACGGACACAGCTCAGGTGTCCCTCAGAATCTCCAATTTCGAAAATTTCCAGATGCAATTCCTTATGGGAAACGTTGTACAGTACGTCCACAGGGGAGAAAAATTACTAAGCAGGGTAATAAAATTAAAATGAAATGATTTTAAATCAAAAAATATGACTGATTTAAATTATTTATTTGAGTCTAATAGAGCCTCCGTGGTTTAGGCGGTAGCACGCCGGCCTCTCACCGCTGGGTCCGTGGTTCAAATCCCGGTCACTCCATGTGAGATCTGTGTTGGACAAAACGGAGGCAGACAGGTTTTTCTCCGGGTACTCCGGTTTTCCCTGTCAACATTTCATTCCAGCAACACTCTCCACTATCATTTCATTTCATCTTCATTTAACCCTTCATAGGGCAAAAGACTGGGGGTATGAAATATTTGGGTTCTTTTTGCACATTTGTAATTGGGGGTGATAGAATAGTAGGAATTTGCAACAATTTTATGGGTGTGGATTCTGTTTCATGAAATATGGGGTGGGAAATTATTATCCCACTGCCCACACCCGACATTATATTTTCTTAAATGAGCAATGGGGTAATAATCTCCCACCTCCAAATTTTGATGATACTGTGTTTATCACTCAATAATGAGGTATATTTAACAGGATACAATGTATAAAACACCCATCACGCTCTATAATTAAAAAAAAAACATAACTCCCACGCAACGTAAGGTCAGTGACCTAAATCATCTTTACCTAAAACTGCACAAAAAATACAAAAGTGATTTTGGAATGTTAAAAGGTAGTATATTCGAATATAATTAAATAATTTCAAAATAGTATTTACTAAAAACACAGAAAATTATTTTTAAAAATTTTCAATTCTATGGCCAACGCCCTGAACAGGATAATTATTTCCATTCTAGCTGAAATTTATTTACTCAAGTGACCAAAACCATTATCAACATTGTATTTCAGTTAAATACCAAAAAATACAAATCTCTTATCTTAAAAAAACACCTTCTTCTGTAAAACAATGCATTTCTATCACTCAACACAACCGAATTGGCAAGCACATGCACTGTGGAGACCACTGGGATAAATGCTTCCCACCTTTGGTTTCTGATGACAGTATACATCAAATGAATGGGTTTTCAATATTTCTCTGCATCTAGCTTGTGGATGCATGTGGAACTGCTTGAAATGAAAGGGGTGGGATGATTCTCTCCCTAACACCGTTCTATAAATTCATGGTGGGAAGATAGTATCACAAGGACCTATAAAGGGTTTCATTGCCCCAGAGGAGTGCGACAGGCTTCGGTAGCCGGCACAGTTCATATCCTCGCTGCTAGATGGGGGCTTCATTCATTCCATTCCTGACCCGGTCGGAGACTGGAAGCAGGATGTGGATTTTCATTTTCATTTGAGTCTAATCATTTGCTGGCATCTCGTAAGAAAGGTTTAGTGTGTCCTTTACGTTTAGAAAAGTGGAGAAAACAACGAAAATTAAGTATGAATGCACCAACAATAAGATTCAGCGATGAACCGGGTTCGAGTCGGCAATCGGACGAAAATGTAACTTTGATCCACAGACAACGAGAAGATGTGTCTCGAACGAAGAGGAACCTCCCAAGACGTAGTTGGTAGCATGCTGAGCTTCTATGCCCAAGATCGAGGGTTCAAACCTGGCCGAAGTCGTCGGATTTTTAAGAGCGTTAAAATCCCTCAGTATGCCTTCCTTTGGACGGGAAGTAAAACCAGCGGTCCCATGTCATAGATTTATGGTATGAAAGAGAACCTTCCACTAACTAAACTTGTTGAAGCTAAAATTTGTAGGTTAGTTTGATAACGCTATATTAGTTCCAACGTTCGCCGCCAGGCACTGACTGCAATATCATTTAGTAGCCACGTCCGCAGCTAGGTGTCGTGGATGGTAGCATGTGTCAGCAAAAGTAAGAACTGCTTGAAAAAATTAATCGACTTCAGTCCTACTACCTGAATCACAGATAACACACACTAATGCAGCCATCACAATTAACACCGGTTATCAGACAAATTCTACACACACCCCAAAGTACACGGGGATACATGACCGCGTTGTAGCAGCCCCTAAACTAAGGAACTTATCAACCAACCTCCCAAGAAAAGACAACGTAAAGTTTGTAATCAGGAGAAAGTTATGAAAGTTTCTGAAAATCGAGTGGAGTCGTTTAAGCAATATATTGAACCCGATGTCACATTTGCCATGTGACCTCTTTGTCTCATGAAGAATTCATCATCCAGGGAGCAGGCCAAGAGAGCGCTCGTTTGACTAATATGAGTTGCTGCGCCGAGTGTATATTAGGTTGTAAATATTTTGTAAACCCCATGATTATTAACCACTGTTGTAAATATTTTGGATGCTCAGAGGAGAAATATGATTTATGATAAATAGGAGGCATGAATATAAAGAATCCCTAGTGAATGCCGCAGATATTTTACAGTCACACACTTGACTTGTCACAAGAGAGTCCATCCGGCATCTTGATGAGGCGACTCTTATCGCATGCATGATTGCAGCGTGACGTACTATTTTTGACAGGCATGGTCCTGCCTTGACGTCGAAACGTGCTCGATAAATCGAGAAGTATCCGTGTGATTCTATTTAATCTGGTGAAGAAACATACGTGATTATGTGCAGTATGACTGCCGAGTGTGTTTATGATAATCAGTAATCGCCAATTCGGAATATTTGTGATCCTTCACTAACAATTTAACATAGGCACAAAGTACGCTGCTAAGCCACGTTTTTTTTCCCTTACATGTGCAGCGAGATTATCATCATCAGTGTTAAACAAGTAATGAACGATTTACGAGGGAACTTAATCAGTTCTGAGTGTGTACTTTGGCACAAGCCATAAGTTAGCTTCTGTGAGCGGAAAAAACACATGGCCATTCTATCTTGCTAACCGCTACCAGTGTAAATTCTGTGAAATTGCAACTAGAGCGATAAATTCAGTGTAACCATCATGGCTTTATTGAAACATATCTATTATGAAGAAACGCCAATTATTCAACTAGTCATGAGCTTTGAAATGGAGTAGACCCATACCATGGCGGGGTTTAGCGACGGTCGGACCGCACTCCAGATGGTCTAGCGATGGTGGGATCGCACGTCAAATGGTTTAGTAATGGCTGAGATTGTACCACAAAGCAAGCACGTGGATTACAGGCATTCCATCCATACGCCTAATTTGCAACCTAAACCATGCATAACTATGAAGAACACTCGTGAGTCAGGCTGACGGCCAAAACCTATTTTTATGTACGGTCCTGCTGTGGGGACTAGATTAGTTATTATGACCTTACGCCGCACTTTCTTAGGTAGGATTTACACTTAATATGCACTCCTAGGTGGTGGAGAAACCACAAATATAACGTATCATTTGCACTTGTTGAGGATAATAGCATTTGCCACCCATTATTGTACATAACATTTTTATATAACTTCGACAGAGCATCGAACCAACACTCTTTTACGTGTAGGATTTGTATCGTAATCTTGTCTGAAAGAACAGTGTTTTATTTTAACATGTGAAACTCAACGACCAGCTGTTGGCCGTGAAAAGGAGCCAATGTCACACTTTATTTGGTTTATTTTGACCTTGCAAACGCGACGACAGCGCGTTCTTTTCTTCAGTAAATTATATAGAAGGCAGTGGGCCCAGTGAATAACAAACTTTCTTGTTACCTGAAAACCAGTTTATGTAGTGTGGAGAAGTGAAACAAATACTTTTTTTTAACATGCAGACGACTGCCAAACAAGCTATGAATTGTAACATTATAAGATGAGCTAAGGAGGCTATTCTTGGTTCGAGAGAACGGGTCATTTTATAGGACTGTAAGCAAAAGACCCAAGTTTATAAATGCTAGATTTCCAGACGCTCAGGTCTGATATATGAGTAAATGGGACACCTTTCTGTAACTTCAGAGTATACAGCTGTTATGCCAGCAATATTTAAACCTTATCCTCAAGCTTGGATTGTATAGATTTAAAAGGAACCATGTAATGTGAAAACGCTCTACAGCGGTAGGATATGATTACCCTTAGATGCTAGTACAAGTTTTCGTACTTTATTGGCTGGTGACGCGTACGTTTTTTGTCACGTTACTACAGCAGATGATCAATGGATCAGTGGTATTGATCAGCACACTGAGGTGCTATTTAAGGTATTGGAATTGATTTTTCTTCCAATGAAGTGTTTGTATTGGATGCTTGGGACACCAATTGTTTACACTATACGAATTTAACATGGTCATTAAAAAAATACAATGAAACTGATAGGAGTAAACTAATCTGATAAATAAGAAGGTAATAATCAAATATCAGGGTTTTTCAACCTAAACTGAATTTAACCAAAAGCTAGGAACTCTAATGAAATCTAAATAAAACCATAAACATAAATGAACCTTGATGACCATAACTTACTGTCATCGCGGCAGGGGATGGCAGTTGAGCACGTTGCGACGGGGTGCGAGGGGTCTTGCAGTACGCATGCGCGGTCCGCCTATTCCTAACTTAAATATATCAGCTTCCCGCAGTCAATGGTTGTCATTGCAGCAGGCGACACTGTCAGTGAAAGAAGGAATGTGCTGAGTGAGTGAAGCAAGTAGTGGCCAACTGAATGTTTTTGGAATGCGCGATACGCAGTGAGCGGGAAGACCTCTGCAGTTCAAACCCGACTGCCAACTCCTGGCGCGATATCAGTAGACTGGTTTCTTCGTCTCATTTTAAATACAAATATAGCTTTCCCCTATTGAGCGACGACAGTCATATTGTTACGTGTTTAAACGTGGTAGCTAAGCTGATGATGCGATGTTAGACATGTATTAATTCATGTTATCGCCAACATATCGTTTCTCTCCCAACACAAACATGACCCAAGTTCGCAAAGAGCGAATTTGGGATGTAGGAAGGTAACTGTAGTGGCGCCCATTGAGCATCTAATTTAAGAGTGTTTACATGTTATTCATTTGTGTTGTAACTAGGATAGATTTTCATACTTTCTGTTAGGTTCAGAATGTGCATAGCTTTAGCTTGGAAATAAATTTTGGATGAAACGCTTCTCGTTTACATCGTTGCCATTATGATTAACGTACGATAGGCATAAGATTAAATAATTATAACGTTAAATGTTGGAGATGACACCATCATAGCGTAGCTTTAAACTTATTATGCTTTAAATGTAACTAATATCTTGCATTGTAAACAAGTAAATAACTCACCTTGCTGTAGAATCATTCTTGTACTATTACTATTATTGAATCTCCGAAGTAATTGGATAGGGAAGATCTACGTGTCATTCTCTTAGATTGCATTCTTTGTTTTTCCACTTTTGCGTAGGACTTCGAGAGGCTTAATTTGTTAGGATTGTCGCACGGAGACGAATTAATTATTATGAACATTGTTAGAACGGACTAGCCGTTTTCACCTCTCGGAAGTGGTTAGGGGTCTGCCACTTTTTTGAATAAACTGAGTGCGATTTAAATTTAAGCCTTGCCTCTTTATTGTATTTGTTGAGTTTGTATTCCTCTGGACTGGTGGTTTTTCCTCTCATTACACCCGACACCCCCCGAGTACAGTTTCTTGAGTGCCTTCCCAGTCCAAGAATGCATTCCTTCCCGGACTATATGTCTTCCTAGGAGATGGGGGTTTCGGAAGGGTCATTTAAGATCGATGGCTCCTCGGAATCCTCGTCAATCGGGCACAATATGGACGTGAATTTCTTCAGTAACACGAAATTTCCAAGTCCATATCCCCTAAAGGAATAGTGTTCCTGGAAGGTCTAGTCTATGACATTTAAGGATAATTCCAACCTTGAGTTGCTTGGCTTGAGGGCTGCAACTGTGGATTGTTATCAAACATACAGTAATCACCACTTCCAGTATCTAAACAAAACATCACATAGACCACAACTAACAAATATTGACGAGTTTCATTATCTCAACTGATACTGCAACTAAATAAGTGTGCATTAAGGGTGTTTCAGGGGGAATAGTAAATATTTTAGGAAGTGGTAGTATAGATGAATTGCAATAAAACATTCCATATAACACGTGTCCCAATTGTATTACCGGAATACAGCTGGTAGAATTTAACCCAAACTAATGTAAAGCCAATGCAAATGAGGACGTTCAAAGTTGATTTTCCAAACTTCCACCACCAATTTCAATGCATTTTGCACTTCTCTTGATAACACCCCGTGTAGCTCATCGAAGGGCGTCTTGGCGTTCTTTGATGACGGCTGCACTATGCATAATCCGAACGACCAACTCGGCTCTTGTGTTAACATTTTATTTGTAGACTTCGCCTTTCAACCATCCCTACAGGCAAAAGTCCAAAGGGGTAAGGTCCGGGGACCTTGGTGGCCAAGAAAACACATATCTCCCGATCCATCTCCCGGGGAATTTTAGGTTTAGATGTTGTATTACCATATCGACGGCTGGGTATTGCACCAGAGTCACGCAGTGTATTATAAACACTCTTGAATCTGGTCGTCTGCGGTTAGGAAATCTTATTCTGTATTCTCTACAAGCAGCAGCAGCGTTTCCATTAAAAAACCCACACACAAGTACCATATCGGCATACTCAGCATGTGTAAAATCGTGCGGCATGTTTAAACGATGCAGTACAGACAACTTGGTCAACAAAGCACACTGACAGGTGAACACATTCAATGGAAACTAAAGCACAATTTCACAACGTGAACAACAACACACGACTGTTGACAATCGTTAAATACGCCCATGGTAACCAGCGTACCAACACACGACACGACAACTGCCCTGGTTACATACCAACATCTGTATCTCGGTACGCAATTCAAATAGGACATATGTTATATGGATTTTTTTATTGCAATTCATCTATTCTACCACCTCCTAAAATATTTACTATTCCTCCAGAAACACCATGTATATTGTAAATATTGTCACCCATATATTCAGACATAGATTTGATAGCCTAAGTGTAATGAATCTGATGATGATCGCTTGACGATCGAAACTGGTCATCCAAGTGTATTTATTAATCTCATGTAATTTTTTCAGGATTAGGGAATAACCCATCTCATTTTGGTAGAATCGTGTTGACCGACTGAAAAGCATCAAACTTTTGTTTACTAAGGCAACACTGAAAAATGGCTTCAAACACCGTAAAGAAACATACAGTAATGTGTAAACAAAAAAATCGCAGATGGGCTGTCTAATTATATCAGCTCGAAGCTACCTTTAATTAAAGTAACATTTAAAAAAATCTACACTTGTTTTCTCAAAGAATTCATTTCCAATCAAGAGTACAAAGCGAAAAGAAAGATTGTGCTATTTTTACTGCTCCCTATTAGCAGGTTGCCCGGTATAAACATTGAATGTGTTTCCTCATTGAAATATAAAGTAAACCCTGCCTTCAACGAAAACTTGTCTTAAACGGAAATATTTGACAATCTCGTGAGCTTAGGGGGGAAAGATATGTTAAATTCCCTTCATTAAACGAAAACTTAGTTACGTGAACAATGGAAATCAAAATATTCAATTTAACGGAACATTTCAAGTTCCAGAATGAAGTGCGGAGAAAAGCTTCATGCACTTTGTGATAGTCTATCTTGTCAGCTGTAACAGTTGATTCTGCGGTGTCTTCCTGATTGCGACCGTTCCGCATTGCGTTCACCTCATTAGCAGTCCAGATTGCGGTCACTTTCATTTTTGGAAAGAGCTATAAACATTCCAGCGTCCAGATTGCGGTCACTTTTCTTGTAACTTCACTGGGGTTTTCCCCACCTTTCACTTCCATCCCTCTTGCCAATGTTGAGATTGAACCGTTTTTATCAGGTTCATTATTTTTTGTCATATTATTATTATTATTATTATTAATATCATCATTTCCTTCATGTCGCATTATTGTGACATACGTTTCTCTGTCTCACCTACTGCGTTCAAACTTTGTAATTCTGCGTAAACGTTTCACCAGATGGTGAAACTTTTCACCCCTACTGACACAGTTTTACCATTGGTTGAAGCATAACTTGTTGCTAAGCTTTGCTTCTCCCATTGGCCCCCTTCATGTTCTGGAGAGGGGGTGTTCTACGACTTATTTTTCTCGAGCGCGTTACTGCGTTCCTTTAGAAAAGGTTGCTTCCTTCCATTTCTGACCGTCATGTGAAACGGTCACAGCCGTGTGTGTCGGGCTTTCGCCCGTGCCCAACGCAACTAAGCGTAAGTACGATTCGATCACTTGATTTATCTGGCATGCTATCATTTTTGAATTTCAGTTTATCCATTGTTTTATTTTATTTTTGTGTCTCCTTTGATTCACTTACAATTTCCCATTCTTATGATGATGTGAATTCGATCCATGAGCCCAAGTCCCTTCGCCTTTGTTTACGTTAGTTTAGCGAAGCCTCTGTGTTTATTTGTCATCCCTACCTTTCATGTAATCGGTTTTATTTTTACTCAAATCTCTCAGGTCTGAAATATATGCTATTTTTCTGCGAGGCTTCCTAGCGCTCTGTATTACGTCACAAATTGATGTGCACTCTTTCGAGGCGTCTTTCATTTGATTGTTTGGGTCAAGGTATCATTGGAGTAACGGAGCCATGTCTCATTTCGCCTCCAAGTTGATCCTCCCCTGTCTTTTAGGAAAAGTGTGTGAGCGATGGTCTTTGTGTTAGTCACCGTCCATTCGCCATACCTTAATTCCTTTGTTTCTTCGTATGTCGTTATATTTAGACATTACTACCTCTATGTAAGCCTATATTTTCCTACAAAGCATATTTCTTAGCTGATTGATTTTTCCTTTCATTTCCTGTCCCGGTAATGTCAATTAATTTAATGTAATGCTCATTTCCTTTATTTTTATGTGTTAATTTTGTGTTGCTTCCTCTGGCTTCGTTATATTACGTAACTCCGTGTCATCCCCCCACCCCCGTTTCCTACATACGCACTCCTCCAATCCCCACCACTTTCACCCCCTACCCCATGATTTCACAACATCATGAGCGTCTTAGTTCTGTTTTTGGCGTGGGGCATTCTAGCCCAGGTCATCCTCGTAAGTAGAGGTGTTCTCTTATTCGACTCGTCCATACTCTCTATCTTTTTTTTTTTTTTTTTGTATTTTAAATTTTGGTTATCGAGTCGCGCTTACGGTTTAGTTGCACATTGATTGTAAGTACATTTTAATTAATCTTGTTTCATCTTTGTTTGTGCTAAGTTCATTTATACACTTTTCTCTTGATATTGTTTTTGTGTACCCTTTTCTTGGCTACCATCTTTAGTCATTGATTTTATTTTGTTTGTTATTAAGTGATTTTAATACCTCTTCAAGTTTACCTTTCATTTTGTGTTTAGATTAATCCTTACTCTTATGCGCACCTGTTTTAGTTTACTTTAAATACATTAGTAAGTAGTTCACTTTGGTTTCGTCCTCTTTCATTTGTAATTTTAAGTTCCCTCATCTCTCGTTCGATTTCGTCGGTCTTGGCTTCGTACTGTAACGCAGTCACGACCTACACGCTTCTGGGTTCTTCGATCAATTAGATAAATTTAATTCCGCTTTTGATTTGTTTTAAACAATTCATTCGTTTCCTTTTTTGGAAAGTATCTTTCTTTCGATCCGGAATCTTGGGACCAGCACGCATCGAAAGAGACATCCTTTCCCCGCTCCTTAGCGATCCTGTTTAAGTTGTTGTTTTCGCTTCCACTGTATTCCTCATATCTCTGCTATTTTGTCTAACGTAAAAGCACAAGGCGGTGCAAATGGTATAGCAGAGCGTGGTTCCGCGCGAAATCGTTCCCTTTAGGTTACCAAACTAATATTTTTTTTTTCAATGATTACAATGTTGTCTTTCTGAGTTTAAGATACCTGTACTGAATTGTTCCCCCATCCCCGAAGAAAGTGTGAAAGCATTTCTCGAGTGAACAAGACATCCAAAGAATCCAGTTCCGAGGTGAACAGTGCAACAAGTTAGTGAGTACTTCGCAACGCTGGAATAGGACACATTACGGTATTGTGACCTTTATTTTACTAAGTTGAAGTGTTTTACTTTTCTCCTTGTCTATTGTCATGTCTAAGTCAGAATTCCCACCCGTCAAAAAGGTGTTAAATTTTATGGGCCTTGAATCCTTAACAATGCCCACGCCACTATTGCAAGATACGACACAGGACCTGCTAATGATAGACTCTCCCCTTTTAGATTGCTCCATCGCCCCTGTTGGTACTGTTAATAGTGCTCGCCACAACGAAAATGTTGCATCAGTAGTGAGTAGGTGGGGTTTGACTTTTTCCGGAGAAAACAATACCTCATCAGTTTTTTGTTTTATCCAACGTGTGGAGGAATTGTGTTATTGTCACGATATTAATCCCGACAGTATTGTACGTTGCTTACCTATTCTTTTGTCTGGAAAAGCGCTGATGTGGCATCGCACTTCTCCAAATTTTTATAAGTCATGGGACGAATTTGTTGGGTGCATTAAGGACCGTTTCACGCCACAAGATTTCAATTTCGCTCTCAAACAAGAAATATACTCCCGTACTCAGGCTCCTGGGGAGATGATCGACGATTATGTAACCGCAGTCCGTCTGTTAGCAGCGGACCTCCCCCAACCCTTTCATCCCAGGGATCTGTTGGAAATTATATACAGGAATTTAAATCCCACTTATAAATACTTCATTCGGCGTACATCCTTTTTTCCATCGAGGACATCATATTGCAAGGCCGTGAGTATGAATCAAATGCACGAGCCTGTTCGAACTATACTCCACCTCCAAGAGCCGATGATACGATTTTCCCCGAGTTAGCCTACTCCCCCCAGACAACACTGTCTAGCCCAGCTGTCGACCGAACAAAAGACAACACCTTACGGTTTAAGCCGTCTGCTCGCCGTGCTAGTCCCTTTCTAGGAATTCTAATCTAAACCCTTCTGTGGCTCGTAATTCTTCTACTGTCTCCCGTGAAGGGACTACAAACAACCTAACAACAATCACTCGCAATGTTTCTTCTGGTCGCATAACTTGTTGGAACTGTAATGAACTTGGACATCATTTTAAAATGTGTTCTTTAAAACGCCGAAAATTCTGTTTTGTCTGTGGGATGAATGAGGTCACGACTCGTTCCTGTCCAAATTGTAATTCCAACCAGGAAAACTCCTAGGGGGGTGTCCTGAGTTCGACTCCCGGAGCAGTCCTCCATCCAAACTTGACAATGCATCTAATTTTGATGTTGTGTTTCAACCAGGAGTCTCAGTAAATTTCGATAATGTCTAGGCACCTGCTATTTTGGATACAGGCGCCACCAGAAGTTTCATCCACCGTTCAGTGGCAGATAGCATTCGATCTTCGCAAAAACACCCCATACAGAATAAATGTCAGTTCCTGTCTGCGGGATCGTCAGTTATCGACGTTGCCGAAACTATTTTATGTCGCATTAAAATTCACGGATTTTCTTGGAAACATGTTTTTCATGTGGTTAACAATCTCTCCACTCAATGTATTCTAGGAATTGACTTTATGCATAAAACTGGTATGCAGTTAGATTTTATTAACGATTCATTTTGTTTCAAATTTCGCTCAGATAAAATGTTCCCCTTTGAAGAATGTACTTCTAACTACGTTGATGTGTCTCCTGTATTTTCCGTACATCTTCCATTAACTTTGATGTCCGAGCAACGTGATACTCTGAACGATTTAGTTGAGGAATTTTCTGATGTCCTCACAGAAGATTTAGGTTCTGCTGTAAATCAGGAATGCCACATTGACTTGAGCGACAATGTACCTGTTCGAAGTCCTCCATTTCCTTGTAATCCGCCCAAGCTCTTGGCCATGAAAAAGTATATCAATGATTTGCAAGATCAGGGAGTAGTGGTTCCTTCCAAATCAGCTTATGGGTCTCCTGCTTTCTTAATTCCCAAGAAAGAAGAGGGCGAGTACCGGCTAGTCGTAGACTACCGAAAATTGAACAAGAAGGTAGTCTTTGATAATTTCCCACTGCCTACTATTGAGAGTGCTTTTCAACATTTCCACGGGGCCAATGTGTATTCGATGATTGATCTAAATAGTGCCTATTATCAGATTCCTTTGGATGCTGAGAGTCGCGACTTCACTCTTTTTTAACACCCCTTTCGGGTTATATAATTTCAAGCGTCTCCCGATGGGTATAGCTGTTGGTGCGCAAGTCCTCAGTCGCGTGCTAGACGACATCTTGGGAGACCTGAAGTTCAATTTTGTATTTAATTATCTTGACGATTTAGTCGTATACAGCAGATCTTTTGAGGAGCATGTCGTTCATCTTAGGGAAGTTTTCTCCCACCTCAGGAAGGCCGGTCTCACTATCAATCCAAAAAAGACCTTTTTGGGCTGCACTCAAATTAAATTTCTGGGCCACATTCTGTCAACCGATGGTATCCGTGTCATACCCGAGCGCGCAGATTGCATTCAACAGTTACCTGTACCCACCACAGTTAGGGCCTTGAGAAGAGTAATGGGTATGTTCACGTTCTATTCTCGTTTTATCAAAAACTTCTCTGACATTTCGGCACCTCTAAATGCTCTCAAAAAGAAGAATGTGAAATTTGTGTGGGGGCCAGAACAGGACAAAGCTTTCAATGTTTTGAAAGAAGCCCTTATGTCAGCACCAGTACTGCACACGCCTTATTTCGAATCAGCTTTCTTTTTACATTGTGACGCCAGTGATTTGGCCATTTCTAGTGTTTTGAGCCAGCGTGTGGATGGAAAATTTGCACCAGTGGCCTTCGCGAGTCGTATGTTAAATCAACATGAACGACGTTACTCAATTTTCGAGAAGGAAAGTCTTGCTGTGGTTTTTGGATGTAAAAAATTCAGGACTTTTTTGGAACACCGTCACTTTACTGTTTTTACCGACAATGAGGCTTTGAAATGGAGTCTTTCTCACGTGAAAAAGCTTGGACGCATCAACAGGTGGATTTTGAGGTTGTCATCTTTTAAGTTTGATATCATCCACGTAAAAGGGAGCGAGAACCCGGTAGCTGACTGCCTGTCACGCATGTTTGAAGAGACCCCTAGGACTTCAATCGAGAGCGTTTCTATCAGTACACCACTTCAAGAAAATCTTTTCCTATTGCAACATTGTCCTTGGTCTTTTGTGGATATCCGGAAATTCCAGTCTGAGGATCCATTTTGCACTGGCCTCCGTGCAAAAATTGCAAACAAAGATCCGGCAATAAGCAACTTTTGTGTTCGAAATGATGTTATTGGCTATGTTCTTCCTAACTCTTCTAAATTTAGAATTTTTGCACCATTAGCAGTACGTGATATGCTTTTGACATATTATCATGATTCAGTTTTAACCAAGCAAGCAAGGTGAACAGACGTGCAGTGAAGTGTAAGGAAGAATGGGAATCGCTATTCAGCAGTACCGGGCGGTCATCGGCCGCTGGCAGGCTAGAGTGAAGTGCGATTTCGGTGTCGGGAAGGTGATAGCGGGCAACGTCACTGAACAGATGGGGGTTTTGGCGATGGGGATGGTAGCGCTGGTTGTGGCGACGCTACTATTAATTGGAGGAGTGGAGTCAAACCCAGGGCCTGGTCAGCTGGGATGGCAAGAAATGGAGAAAATAAGGGAAATTGTAAAGGAAGTGTCACAAAATGACCAGGTCCGGGACATTCTTCGTGAGCAATGTAAGGAATTCAAGGAGATGAAGACATGTATAAGAGAAGAGATGGGAATAGTGACAGAAAGGCTGGCCGAGAATAGTAGAGAGATAAAAGACCTGAGAGAAAAGGTGAAGATATTAGAGGTGGAGGTAAATGAATTAAGGAAGACCAAGCTGGATGAGAGAAAGAAAAACGTCTTCATTTACGGAATAAAGGAAGATGCCAAGGAAAGCACCGAGGATCTAACATCCAAGGTGCTCCGAGTGATTAGTGAAGGCATGCGGATAAACATTGGAGTCTCAGAGATTGACAATGTGACCAGGATAGGGCGAGGAAGGGGCACGAGGCCCGTGAAAGTGTCATTAGTTTCTTCGCTGATGGCTCACAGAATTCTGGCGAACACAAGGAACTTGAAAGGGGAGAGGATATGGATAAGGAGAGAAATGAGTAAAGAAGAGGCAAGCGAGCAACGGACCTTGCAGTTTCATTTAAGGAAGGCAAGGAGCTCTGGTCTCAAGGCTTATGTAAAAGGTAATAGACTGGCGGTTAGCGGCAACAACTGGGATCGGATTTGGACAGTGGCACAACTCCAGGATATGGAGAAGCAACAACAACAGGAGACAGTTAGACCTAGCAACCAGGTGGAAGCAGTTGTCGGGTCAGAGGAAAGTGCGGTGATGAGTCAACAGAGAGCAGCGACCTCCAAGTCCAACACGGAAGTGGCGCGAGCAGGAACGACTAACGTCAGCGCCAGGATCACCGGACAAGTGCGTGGTTTGCAGAAAGGTGAGACTGGCAAACAACGAGTTACTAGTCTAAAAGAACTTTGGGGCAAGAAAACCTTGGCAGAGCAGTTTAATGTGGAGAAGGAGGTCATTTCTTCTCCAGGTGGTAGTATACTAGAGTTAGAGAAAGCTAGAGTTACTAGAAGTAAAGCTACCGCCAGCGAGGAGGGTAGGAGTAAAAAATAACTAAACTGGAATATTGCTAGCGTAAATATAGAGGGTTTTTTAAATAAGAGAGGCAACGATGTAGTTTTGACCCTAATAGAAGATATGCAGATTGTAGGATTTGTTGAGAGTTGGCTCCCTGTAGGTTGCGAGGTTAAATTAGATGGCTTCAGTATATATACAAAACCTAAGATTAGGAAAGCTCGCACCGGTAGGTTCCCAGGGGGTATTGTTGTTTTAATTAAAGAAGAGGTGAGGGAATTATCAGAATTTATTAGTTCAGAACTGGAAGAAGTAGTATGGGTAAAAGCTGATATTAGGGGGAGGGGGAAAGGAACGGTATGTTTCGGCTTTGTCTACAACCCTCCGGAGAATTCCCCGTATGCAAGAGAAAGCTTTTTCGATGAGTTAGCTATTGAAATAAACAGAATTCAAAATATATATGAAGAGGCAGAGATTGTGCTGTTAGGGGACTTCAATGCGAGGGTTGCAGACAGAAAGCCCCTTTACAGCAAGGGGGTTGCCGAGGCCGTATGTGGTGATAGGCACAGCAAAGACAAGGAATGTAACAAGAACGGAGAAAAGATTTTGGAACTATGTGGTGCAGAAGAGCTATATATATTAAATGGTGTCTGTGTGGGGGATGAAGAAGGTAACCTGACGTATATAACAGAGATTGGAGGAAGTGTAATAGATTTAGCAATATGCTCTAGAGGAGCACTAGCCCTAATTAAGAGGTTCACTGTTGAAGAATGGGGGGAATCACATCACCTACCAATTGTCGTCAACATGCAGGGAGCGGTGACAAAATCAAAAGGGAACCCACAAGTTAAAGCTATAGAGAGAAAAGTGAATAGATTCAGATGGAGGGAGGAAAACTGCAGAGAGTTCCAGAACTACTTCCAGGGAGAAAATTTTGAGCTGATAAAGGTAGGAATAAGTTTAATGATCAGTAATGATGAAATTGAAGGGGTAATACGTATGATTGAGAATGCAATTATGATGGCAGGGCGGAAAATGCTCGTGAAGGCTAGGGGAAAATTAGGGAGTATTAAAGGATGGTACGATGAATCTTGTAGAAGGAAGAAAACCGAAGTTATTAGGGCACTGAAGTTATACAAGAGAGGAGGGGATGATACGATGAGAGTAGAATTTTGTCGTCTAAGGAAAGAATATAGGGAACTGCTCAGTAAAATGAAAGATGAATGGCAGGGTAAAGAAGCAACAGCACTAAATAAGGATTCTAAAGCTAACGACTGTAGCAAAGTGTGGAGCAGGATAAAGTCTTACTGTAGGGGGAGCAGAAGTGGTGGGGGGAGCTCTATAAGCGATGAAATATGGATTGCATATTATGAGAACCTGTTAAATGCTGAAGATAATTGGAGGAAGAGGGATGAGTTTGGCGTCCCGAGGGGGCTGGGGGTCACTCTGCCTATGCTGGACCAAGTCATATCGATAGAGGAAATTAAGGAAGTAATGACAAAAAGTAAAGGAGGGAAGTCAGGTGCTATTTCGGGGATAACAAATGAATTTTGGCAAGAGTTGAGTAGCAATAGGTTCATGATGGACAGCTTGGTAAAAATCTTTAACAAAATCTTTGACGGAGGTAGATTTCCAAGGGCGTGGCAGGAGGGGATAATTTGTCCAATATATAAGAGGCGTGGGGACAAACTAGACCCAGGCAACTATAGAGGCATAACTTTGCTTGATAATTTGAGCAAAATGTACACCGGGGTCTTATCCAAGCGTTTAATAGCATGGGCAGAGGGCTGTTCGGTGTTCTCGAGACTCCAGACAGGATTCAGAAAAGGAATGAGGACCAGTGACAATATAATGGTGGTTAAAACGGTGATGGACAAGTACATAAGAAGGAAAAGAGGTAAGCTGTATATCACAGCTATTGATTTGGAGAAGGCGTTTGATTCAGTGAGCAGGAGAGCTGTCATGGCTAAACTGGGAAAAATCGGGGTGTCGCATAAAATGATACGAGCAATTGAGAATGTGTATTCCGAAGTGAAATGTGCAATTAAAACTAAAGATGATGTAATTGTAGGAGAGATAACGTCTAATATAGGTCTAAAACAGGGATGCAAATTATCCCCGGTGCTTTTTTTGCTATTTATCAACGATATTTTCGAGTCAAAGGGCTTTGAGCAACGGTCCAACCCTTGCTTGGACAATTATGATATCCCGGGCCTAGCTTTCGCTGATGACATCCTTCTGCTTGCTCTAACACCCTATAATATGCAATATAGTATTGACGAGATTGTGAGATACTGTGAGGACTGGAACTTAAAAATTAACCCGAGTAAGACCAAAGTTATGGTCTGCAAAAAGGGAGTTAAACTGGCTAAGAATGAAAAGTGGGTCATGTATGGGTCTCAGTTAGAGACGGTGAAAAAACTTGAGTATCTAGGGATGATAATGGCGAGTAATGGTAAATGGACCGAACAAATTAAAAGGGCAAAATCGAAAGGGCTAGCGGCATTGGCGAATGTTAAAGTGTTAGAGCGTAGGTTACCGAATCTTGACTACAAAGTGTATAAGAATGTGTTCAACGCACTCATCGTTTCAAGAGCACTATATGGAGTGGAAGTATGGGGTTTAGAGGAAGGAACGAAAACCCTGGACAGTATTGTAAGTAGGTTTGCCAAGATAATTTTGGGGCTACCTAGTTGCACGGCGAATTGCGGAGCGAGAATGTTGTGTGAGGATGTAAGCATTAGACAACATATCATAAAAAGGGTCATAAAGTCTTGGATTCGTTTAAAAGCGGGTGGAGGGGGGGAAATGCTTAAGGTAGCCTACCTGCACCAAATGAAGCATCAGCAAGAGGGCTACTGGGTGGACGGGGTAAGAAGTGTACTGGAAAGATTAGGAATGGGCTATCTATGGGATAGGGACTTACAAAGAGAGGAAGGTAGGGTGTGTAAAAAAGTGTGCAGAAGGGTTAATGACGCAGAGTTGCAGGTGCTAAGGGAAGAGTGCGCCAGTAGGAGAACCTTAACGGAGTTCTGCGAAATAAGGAACTTTATGAGCATAAAGCCTCAATGCCTAATGAAAAGAGAAATGAGAGGGATAATTTGGTGGTTAATGGGGGTGTATAAGAACAAAGCGTTGAGAGAAGTAGGAAAAGAGGACATTTGCCTGTTTTGTGGGAAGGTTATGGGTGCGGCGCACCTGATCAGGGAATGCAAGGAAGTTAAAATGATAAGAGCAAGGTTTGTAGACAAAGCAGATATAAACAGAATAGAAAATGAAAATGAGTATCACACTTTAATTAAATAACTAAAAAGGGAATGGGGGAAAGCAGGTCAATTAGCAAAATATTTTAATACCATCAGGGCAATGTGGAATAAGAAAGCGTCGGATGAGATTCAGAACAAAGATGCATGTAAATTAAGCATTCAAGTACAGGAGATGGCTTCCTAAGCTATAAATCTTGTTAAAGCCTAGGAGAGCCTATCTGTACATATTGCTGTCTGTAGATTTTTCCTGTAAATTTATGTTATCTATGTGTTTATTGTCTGTAGGTCACGATATGACTCTCTGAGTTAAAGTGACAATTAACAAGTAGACTTGGTTTAAATAAATAAATAAATAAATAAAATATTATCATGATTCTGCACTGGGAACTCATGCAGGGATGCAGCGCACTTTCCGTAAGATATCCGGTGAATTTTATTGGCCCTCAATTAAGGTAGATGCTTTTGCTCATGTCAGAAGATGTTTAACCTGCCAGCGTTCTAAACCTGCCCAGAACACTCGTGTAGGCTTCCACCAAGCTGGTATCGTCACTCGTCCCGGCGAACGCCTTTTCATTGATTACTTTGGTCCAGTCGTGAGATCAAAATCTGGTAATCAAGCCATTTTAACTGTCATTGATGGTTTTTCGAAGTTTGTTTGGTTATTCCCAGTAAATAATATCACTTCTCAGACTACTATCCATTTCTTGTCTAGATATATATTTGGAGTTTTTGGTCCTCCCAAATACCTTGTATCAGATAACGCCTCTGTATTCCGTTCCAAAGCTTTTGAAACTATGGTATTTAACTGGGGCATCCAACATATTTTCTTGTCACCGTATCGATCGCAGGGAAATCATGTAGAGCGTTTTCACAAAAACTTGAAGGCTTGTATGTCCGCTTTTCACAATGCCGATCAAACCTCCTGGGATACGAACCTACAGTATTTCTTTCAGTCTCGGGTTCAATACCTCTTTCCATTCGTCCGTTCCAACTACTCCAGCTGAATTATTCCTAGGCCGAGCGCTTGTCGACCCCTTGCTGCTCAAATGGAATATTGAATATCTTTCCGAACCTTCTCGCACCACCTCTGTTGCTCAAAAATGGGCCATCGCTACCGGTCACCTCAAGAAAGCAAAGGCCAGAGTAGTGAAGCGTTACAACTTAGGCCGTCATGATGTTAAATTCCAAATTGGGGACAAAGTTTTATGTCGTTTACATCCTTTGAGTGACGCTACCAAACAAATTTCCAGGAAGCTGTGCTTACGTTGGTCAACTCCCAAGACTATTGCACGCTTTTTAAATCCTGTCTCAGTTGAGTTAGTGGACGATCACGATAATACAGTGACTTCGGCCCACGTCACGCAGTTGAAAAAAATTGTCAAATGAAATTGTGAATTTCACCTCGCTATAATGTTGTATTTTTGTTTTCCTTTTATTCTAATTGGATGCCCGAGCTCCTTATTAGCCAACCTAGCATGTGTGCATATTCTGATTTTAATTCGTGTGCTTCCTTTTCATTTATTTCCTGTGACAAGACAGGAGACACCCGTGGCCTTTTTCTCGTACGCGAGTGTGTCGTGAATACTTGACATTTCTGTCGAGCTATATCTTTGCCTGAGGCCATCAGCATATACCCGGTCGGTCACTATTTGCAAACCACTCCTACTCCTCTTTTGTACTGCTCCTCGGCTTAACTCCTATTGTTCGGCGACAGACAAGGACCCTTCAACACTTCCTGTTTGACCTTGTAGGAACTTTGTATTTATTTTAAATTTATTGATGTAATTGACTTTTTGTGTCATGGTTTTGAGATATCATGCACCTTTGTGTCATCTTGATTTTGATGTTTATTGTGAGGTCATGTATTTTGTTTGGTTTTAAATTGTCAAGTGTTCTTAGAATGTCGTGTATTGTCTAGCAACCATCCAGAAGGTTAGCGAGTAACAACAAGCAGCCTTTGTGTACCTGGGCTAACACAGCTGGGGGTCTTCTCGGAACTCGTTAACGGACCAGTCACCCTCCACTGGATCTATACATGGCTTTATTTTCAGCAGCTGAAAAGGAGAGTACTTTCCCTTTCGAAGACATTATGACACTATTGCATATTCCTCGTTGACGCAACGAACGGTCCTATATACAGGGTGTCCCAAATGTATTTTTTTAAATGTGATAACGATTTAACTTTGTCTGTCTTTTCTCATCAGAGGCTGGAGAGATTTGCAGTCTCAGGGTAACGTCCATCTTGAAGATTTCGACATCCGCATCATCATGAACTAGCAAGAACAATGATCACTATTTAATATATGAACTCACTGTATTTCTTTTTGAACGCAGTACTTTTGACGTTAGTGGCTAGTGTTGACGAGCAATGAAGGGGGTACCACCTTCATTTCACGGTCAGATTAGTCAACTGTTCAATTTTTTTTTGTATTCTCCTAGATGTCTTTAGTACCCATTTTTTAATATTCAATTTTTCCCCCTTTACGATTTTTTTGCCTCTCCATTTGTACGAAAAAAGAAATTCCCATGGCCAGGAAAATTCCTTTTTTTTGGAGAGCAGGGGAATTTTGAACCGTTTTTATCAGGTTCATTATTTTTTGTCATATTATTATTATTATTATTATCATCATTTCCTTCATGTCGCATTATTGTGACATACGTTTCTGTCTCACCTACTGCGTTCAAACTTTGTAATTCTGCGTAAACGTTTCACCAGATGGTGAAACTTTTCATCCCTACTGACACAGTTTTACCATTGGTTGAAGCATAACTTGTTGCTAAGCTTTGCTTCTCCCATTGGCCCCCTTCATGTTCTGGAGAGGGGGTGTTCTACGACTTATTTTTCTCGAGCGCGTTACTGCGTTCCTTTAGAGAAGGTTGCTTCCTTCCATTTCTGACCGTCATGTGAAACGGTCACAGCCGTGTGTGTGTCGGGCTTTCGCCCGTGCCCAACGCAACTAAGCGTAAGTACGATTCGATCACTTGATTTATCTGGCATGCTATCACTTTTGAATTTCAGTTTATCCATTTTTTTATTTTATTTTTGTGTCTCCTTTGATTCATTTACAATTTCCCTTTCTTATGATGATGTGAATTCGATCCATGAGCCCAAGTCCCTTCGCCTTTGTTTACGTTAGTTTAGCGAAGCCTCTGTGTTTATTTGTCATCCCTACCTTTCTTGTAATCGGTTTTATTTTTACTCAAATCTCTCAGGTCTGAAATATATGCTATTTTTCTGCGAGGCTTCCTAGCGCTCTGTATTACGTCACAAATTGATGTGCACTCTTTCGAGGCATCTTTCATTTGATTGTCGTATCAGAGTTTGTTTTTTTGGGTCAAGGTATCATTGGAGTAACGGAGCCATGTCTCATTTCGCCTCCAAGTTGATCCTTCCCTGTGTTTTAGGAAAAGTGTGTGAGCGATGGTCTTTGTGTTAGTCACCGTCCATTCGCCATACCTTAATTCCTTTGTTTCTTCGTATGTCGTTATATTTAGACATTACTACCTCTATGTAAGCCTATATTTTCCTACAAAGCATATTTCTTAGCTGATTGATTTTTCCTTTCATTTCCTGTCCCGGTAATGTCAATTAATTTAATGTAATGCTCATTTCCTTTATTTTTATGTGTTAATTTTGTGTTGCTTCCTCTGGCTTCGTTATATTACGTAACTCCGTGTCATCCCCCCCGCCCCCGTTTCCTACATACGCACTCCTCCAATCCCCACCACTTTCACCCCCTACCCCATGATTTCACAACATCATGAGCGTCTTAGTTCTGTTTTTGGCGCGGGGCATTCTAGCCCAGGTCATCCTCGTAAGTAGAGGTGTTCTCTTATTCGACTCGTCCATACTCTCTATCTTTTTTTTTTGTATTTTAAATTTTGGTTATCGAGTCGCGCTTACGGTTTAGTTGCACATTGATTGTAAGTACATTTTAATTAATCTTGTTTCATCTTTGTTTGTGCTTAAGTTCATTTATACACTTTTCTCTTGATATTGTTTTTGTGTACCCCTTTCTTGGCTACCATCTTTAGTCATTAATTTTATTTTGTTTGTTATTAAGTGATTTTAATACCTCCTCAAGTTTACCTTTCATTTTGTGTTTAGATTAACCCTTACTCTTATGCGCACCTGTTTTAGTTTACTTTAAATACATTAGTAAGTAGTTCACTTTGGTTTCGTCCTCTTTCATTTGTAATTTTAAGTTCCCTCATCTCTCGTTCGATTTCGTCGGTCGTGGCTTCGTACTGTAACGCAGTCACGACCTACACGCTTCTGGGTTCTTCGATCAATTAGATAAATTTAATTCCGCTTTTGATTTGTTTTAAACAATTCATTCGTTTCCTTTTTTGGAAAGTATCTTTCTTTCGATCCGGAATCTTGGGACCAGCACGCATCGAAAGAGACATCCTTTCCCCGCTCCTTAGCGATCCTGTTTAAGTTGTTGTTTTCGCTTCCACTGTATTCCTCATATCTCTGCTATTTTGTCTAACGTAAAAGCACAAGGCGGTGCAAGGTACATGTCATAAGTCAGTTCTCTTTGGTCTCTTAAGCTGCAACCACAGTGTTCAATATTTTTCTGTTTACTAACCGTGTTCTGTATCGTTATGGAGTTTATTGAAACCGAGAAAGGTATGCCGTGTGTTTTACTGAATGGTTATGGTTACAGACCATAAAGAACGAGTAAACGTGGTGTTATTACATGGCTTTGTTTGAAGGAGAAATCCAAAAAATGCAAGGGGAGATTATTGACCGAAGGTATGTGTTAACGGAACTTACTATTCTTAAGACTGAAAATGTTATAATCATTACTTTACGAGGTGCTGTCAGATTGGGAAGGGACTTGATTTTTTTAAGCAAAGTTTTATGGGGTGTGCTCAGCTGAACACTGAACTGTATTCTTTGGTTAGGTAGTGAAATATCAGTTTCCCCTTGTTATCCACAAAACTAACGGAAGGTATGAGTCAGTCGGGAAGAACCAAGGACCGGTCTTCCAAGAAAAGTGACCGCAATCTGGACGCTGGAATGTTTATAGTTCTTCCCTGAAATGAAAGTGACCGCAATCTGGACTGCTAATGAGGTGAACGCAATCCGGAATGGTCGCAATCAGGAACAACCGATTCTGCAGCTGACAAGGAATGTGTCAATAGGTCTTCCTCATTTTGTTCTCCAACTTACACGTCAAAGTGTATGATTATTTCTCTGTTTTCTTTGGGTTCTCATAGAGCATTTTTCTAAGACAACTTCTAAAAATTAAGTTAGCAAGAAATTGCATACCGCAGTATACAGTAAGCTACTGTTCCAGAAATGTCCGAAATCTCGGAGGTATCAATAAGATGTATGCTGCACAATGAGGCAATTAAACATATAGTGTAGAGTTTGGGGTGCGCTATGAGATAAGTAGTAATCTTATATAGTATGTATTCAATGGTAATTTATTCATCACAAAATTGCTTTGCTCTCTTGCGAACTTTCATCCACGCGTGTATAAAACTCTTCTCTAAGTAAATCGTGGAGAATTCAAGCAAGATAACAATCACATCAGTATATACATTGAAAATACAGTTTAATTCCCTTCGTGCTTTATTTTTCTCGGTCGTTGAAGACATGAAGTGTGTCATTAGCAACTCAACCACGATGTGTGTTATACATTGCAAGTTTAAGAGAAACTGCAATCTGATTATGCCGGTTTATTATACTTTGGTCATTAGCACGTATCCTATAATTCATTACCGTATTTAACGGAAATGACAATGGAATGATAAGGTCGTACATGTTGAATGAAAATCCACAGCCTGCTTACAGTCTCCGACCGGGTCAGGAATGGAATGAATGAAGCCCCCATCTAGCGGCGAGGATATGAACTGTGCCGGCTGCCGAGGCCTGACGCACTCCTCTGGGGCAATGATTAAATGAATGACAGATGAAATGAAATGATAGTGGAGAGTGTTGCTGGAATGAAATTTTGACAGGGAAAACCGGAGTACCCGGAGAAAAACCTGTCTGCCTCCGTTTTGTCCAGCACAGATCTCACATGGAGTGACCGGGATTTGAACCACGGACCCAGCGGTGAGAGGCCGGCGTGCTGCTACCTAAGCCACGGAGGCTCACCAGGTCGTACATGTTAACAAGGAAAAAAGAATATGAAAATAAAAAAGTGACAGTCAGTCTGAAAGACTAGACTTTGTATCATTTTAAATGCTACAAATGCTGAAAAATGCTAGAAAGCAAAGTCAAGCGCGCGGAGGAAGATGGCTGGATGACGTGCCCCTTCCATCCAGTCTAAAAACACTTATAGTGGGCGATGTATTGAAGTTAGAGATATGCTCTCGCGGACTTTTTTTATAGAAATTTTCATGCTGACCAATTCTTACGCTCATAGTATATTGATATGTTTAACGGTTTGCCCAGCGTAAGCTTAAGAAGCGCACGGACGCCAAGTTTGTTTTCTACTTTTTCACTGAAATCGTTACTGCTTGGCTTCCTTTGATCATACATAAATTATTTTCTACAGAATCTTTCCTCGAGATATCCTTTACAGAATGGAGAAAACCGCATCAAAATCCATCCCGTGGTTCTCGAGATTACCCGTGACATCCAAGAATCGGGGATTTTTGTCTTATACTAACGAAGTAGAGATTGTCGGGGAACACATGCACCAAGCGGTACTATGACGTCACACACCTCAGTGCATCTAGGTACATTTCGTCCCGCCACCGTAACGTAACGCCAGACCCCAGCGTAACGACGAAGTCGACAAGATCATTTAAAATTATAAAACATATCCGATGATCTGTCAATATGCAACGCTACCAGCGGCGCCACCAAGGCACCGAATGTGAAGCGTGCTATTTTGCTAACACACAACTGCTAGTTTCCCCCAAACTCTTTGTTCACATCATAATAAGCTTGTGCTATGAATATGGTCTTCAATATTTCTCATCCTATTCCAGAACACGTCAAGGAAATATCATAAACAACGATCAGTGCAACGCGGTGCTTGTTCTGCCTGCCATATTTCTGACTAATAAACCAATAATGAATTCTCATGTTTCTTTACAAAACAGAACTTGGTTCGCTAATAACAATTATTACGAGTACTAATATTATTAGTCGGTTTACTGGCCACGGTGGCCAAGAGCGCTAACACACTCTTGTCGACCAAAATATTATGTGCACTCGAGTTTGAAGGTTGTTTGTGAAGTAACCAATAGACCTACATAATATCCAATAACATCATCATTTTCGTCATTCTATTTTACGTTAGTTCATGTAGGTTTGGAATTTTTAATTTATATTTTTTCTCGCAGTTGAAACACAAAAGTGCCCGTTTTTATGCGTGTTTCAACCATGCGTCACATTTAAGAATTATTATCTCACAAACCCGTCATCATATCGAATCCAAATTTTTACACAATATACATTGGAATGTTGTGTAACAGGTTTATTAATTTCAAAATTGTGTGTGTTCAAGAACGAAAGTTGTTATCATCTTCGTGAGGTAACTGTTTCTCGGCTCGGGGTCGTTGGAAAATGTAGTCCTTGGTTGCGTTGTAATCCTTATACATCAAAAAGTTATGCTGTATGACTGTGAAATACGTAAATTAATTCACTTATTTTATGTCTGTTTGAATTTGTGCGGGGAATTAAGACATGGTTCACCAGCTAGCCGCTCCGATAATTGCTGTACAGCGTTGCTGATATGGAGCCCATCACTTCCGAGCGAGGCGCGCCATGACGCGTGATGGAGCCCATCCTTGCAACGCTGTACAGCTTTCACCGAAGCGGCTAACTGGTGAACCATGTCTTAAATCCCCGTACAAATACAACCCGATATAAAATAAGTGAATTAATTTACGTATTTCACAATCATACAGCATACCTTTTTGATGTATAACGATTACAACGCGACCAAGAACTACATTTTGAAACCACCCCGAGCCGAGAAAAAGTTACCTTACAAAAATGATAACAACTTTGTTTCTTGGACACACAAAATTTTTAAATTAATAAAACAGTTATACGACATTCCAATGTATATTGTGTTAAAATTTGGATTCGATTTGATGACGGGTTTGAGAGATAATAATTCTTAAATGTGACGCATGGTTGAAACACGCTTAAAAACGGGCACTTTTTGTGTTCCAACTGCGATAAAAAATATTAAAATATAAATTAAAAATTCCAAACCTACATGAACTAACGTAAAATAGAACGGCGAAAATGATGATGTTATTGGATTTAATGTAGGTCTATTGGTTACTTCACAAACAACCTTCAAACGCGAGTACACATAATATGTTGGTCGACAGTAGCTCGTGCCTCGCTGGCATCAAGAGTGTGTGGGTGCGAATTGCACCTTGGCCGTCATAAAAACGGTTTTCGTGGTCTTCTGTTTTCACCTGTCACCATCCCCAGTTGTAGCCTATCTGCTGACAAAATGTGTTCAGTCCCCAGACACCATTCTTACGATGGTAGATGAATGATCCCCCGCAGAGTCTGTGGGCGAAGCCGAGCTGGGAGGATAAGCGTTTTTTTTTAATATTAATTATTTTATGAATCAGGGCCCGACGATTTACATAAGATAAGTCTATCAAGTTATAATTCCCACCAACTGCCTGGCTGGAAGGAATATCAGTCCCGTATTACGTACAATTCACATTTCGCTGATTTAGCTGTGTTAGTGTGAAGATAACATATTCCTAATCAATTTGTTGACGGGGCTGCACCTTTCTCCTGAAAAGAACTTGATGAATGAACAAGTAGTTCCGTGAAGAACTAAAGCCTATTTTCATATATCCTACTTATGTTAATTGCCACTTTCAACATACAACATTTCAGTTTGATTGCTGTAATAGATTCGTAGATATTGAGAACCGACTAAATATTTCGGATGGTCGCCATGTTGGATATTTATATATGAAGGTCTAAGAGTTATGTATTGTTACATGAAGATTATTGTGTACGTGTATTATTCAAACTTCAATCGCATGATTAGGTCATAAGAAGTAAAAACGAGATTTTAAAATTTCACACAGCTGCCATCTTGTAGTTATGGAAACAATTGAAATAAATTAGATGCCAGTGGATTAACATTTGTATAAACACTTACTGTACCAAGTTTCACTGCACTCGGATGGTTAAATTGCGAGAAACGTCCATTTAAATATTTATATTTTGCGTCGCCGCCGTGTTGGATTTGTGATCACCAGATTATTGAAAGTCCTATAGGTGAAGTTAAGTTCATAGCCCCTATGAACATTAAAAAAAATCAGTTTGATTGCTGTAATAGATTCGTAGATATTGAGAACCGTCTAAAAATTTCGGATGGTCGCCATGTTGGATTGTTATATGTATAGGCCGTAGAGTTATGTACCATTAAAGGAAATGTATTGCGTAGGTTCATTATTCAAACTTTCACTCGATCGCATAACTAAGACACAAGAAATAAAAACTTAATTTTAAAATTCGCACAGCCGCCATCTTGAGGTTATGTAAACAATTGAACTAAATTAGATACCATGCATTACAATGTGCATAAACATTTGCTGTACCAAGTTTCATTGCGTTTGGATCATTAAATCGCGAGAAAAGTCTATTTAAAACTTTCAAATTCGCTTAGCCACCATGTTCTTCTTGTAGTTAACAGATTTTTAAAAGTCTCATTGATGAACTACCAGTAGTGCCCTTTATCTCCGCACAAAATTCCAGGATGATATCAGTAATAGTTTCGATGATATAGAATGCCGGTGGAATATTTCGCACAGCCGCCATCTTGAGATTATGTAATCAATTGAACGAAGTTAGATGTCGGTGCATTACAATGTGTATAAACATATGCTGTACCAAGGTTCATTACGTTTGATTAGTTAAATCGCGAGAAACGTCTATTTAAAAGTCGCAACTTCGCATGGCCGCCATGTTGGTTTTGTAGTTACCAGGTTTTCGAAGGTCACATATGTGAACTTCTAGTAGTTCCCTTTATCACCGCACAAAATTTCAGGGGTATATCGTTGATGGTTTCGGAGATATTGAATGGTGGTGAAATATTTCGCACAGCCGCCATGTTGGATTGGTGAGACGTAAAAAACTTTAAAGGGCGCGGTTAGGGTCGGTCAAAATGGTGTTATGACCTTACTGAGTTTCATTGAAATCGCTCCAGCCGTTTAGAAGTTATTAGAGGGGACACACATCACACAGACACACACACACACACGGACAAAAGGTGATCTCATAAGCCTATTTTTTTCATAAGATGAAAATGGGCTACAAATGAAAATCCACAGGCTGCTTTCAGTCGACCGACCGGGTCAGGGAATTGAATGAATGAATGAATGAATGAAGCACCCATCTAGCGGCGAGGATGTGAACTGTGACGGCTGTCTAATCCTGTCGCACTCCCCTGGGGCAATGATTAAATGAATGACATATGAAATGAAATGATAGTGGAGAGTGTTGCTGGAATGAAATTGTGGCAGGGAAAACCATAGTACCCGGAGAAAAACCTGTCTGCCTCAGCTATATCAGCACGAAATTCACATGGAGTGACCGGGATTTGAACCACGGGCCCAGCAGTGAGAGACCGGCGTGCTGTCGCCTAAGCCACGGCGCTCACAACTTGATGATTACTGTTCTTTAATAATATGAACTACAGCTTCCATATTGTTTACATGTTATATATTGTTATATAGCGTCTTCCACCATCAAGGCACGACTTGACACTTATCAAAGTGTTTAATGCGAGCGAGCGACCACTCCACACGTTGCATAAGCCTCTTCGATCTTCTCTTGTGAACTCAAAACCAGTCCTTTGAGCACGAGCGTCTACAAAAGCTTATGATCTCACGAACAGAAAACTATCGTCCATAGCCTCTGCTAATGTGAGGGGGAATGATATGTCTCATCTTTCATACCATATTTCGCATGCCTACTGTAGCGTAGCTGTGCGTGGGAAGTCATTACCACGACTGGAATTCTGAGCAGCAGTGCTGAGATCCATGATTTGAATCCCGGCCTTGACAGTAGTAATCCTGAGTGCGGTTTCTCTTTGATTTTTCGACACCTTTTCAATGCATATTTCTGCATATTTCACCACAGGAAAGAAGGTTATCGTATTGTACCCGTTCGTCCTGGGGATGCGATGACCCATCTGCTATTACATCGCATTCCTGGATTTCCAGGACAGAGCGGAGTTAAATGAACACCTAGTCAAATAAGGAATGTGTCGGAAATTCAGTTGAAATATCTCAAAAGCAGAGGGTAACACAAGATAAAGTATCTCCAGGGTCGTTACGGGCTTAAATTTAATTAAAAAAATACAAATATCAATGGGCGCCATCAACTGAATCCCTAGCAAACCACATCCTTCCCTGGTTAAGCCTTAATTAAGACAAGGAAAGAAATAGGAAAATCACATCATCATCAGATCACAACTAAGATAAAAACAAATTTATTCAACTTTGATAGTCAGACAGACATATTAAACACTCATCCTACCTAAGAGCATGGTCGAATGCCAACGTTAAATTGTCATTGTCCAGAAAATCGAACCATCTCCATTCTACTCAAAGTGTATTTAATCCACATAAAATAGGAAAAATTTCTAAAGTTTTCTTGGGTTCTCAGGATCACCGTAGCACTATGTCTTTGCGTCACTGACATTCGTGATAACTGAGACCTAACTTCTCTTTAAATTAACATCATGAATGTGGATGTAAAAAAAATATTATTAATCTGTCTAAACACACATATTATAAACACATATTTTAAATATCACATAATTTATGGCTTGCATGGCATTATTCAAATGCTGAATATGTTAGTAAAATGCTCCTAAACATCGAATAACTAATTTACACTGTTTACACTGTCATTAATCATTGCCTGTTTGTGAATCACAGAAAATCCACTAATCATTGGTTGTAATCATCATCATCATCAAAATTAAATAGTTCTCACATTAGTTCTCATCTCAAATTGCAATTCTTCAAATCATTCAAGTTATATCTCTCAATTAAATTTATTTAAATCCATTTAAATTTACTAATCATCAGCTTCTTTAATTAATTATCACCTTCTAATTCAGTTATTCATCATCTATTTAATCATCTATTAATTGATTTGAATCAGCTTATTTATTCAATCTCTAATTCATCCATTTATTTAATTCATTGATTTATTCCAAAATTTAATTTATAAATTTATTTAAATTCTATTCTTCTGGTTATTTAGATTTTTATTATCTCATCTAGTCATTCTGATTTTTATTTCATTTGGTCAGAACATTAATATGCTTAATTTTCAGATTATTATTTCATTAATTATTATTATCAGAAAATCTTGTATTATCAACATTATTTATTTGTTTAATTTCCTAACAAATTGTTTAATAAGGTTTATAGAACGTTGTCTTACAGTTTTATCACTTCCAAGTTATATCTCGTATTAAATTATCATGCCAAAAAATATTATTGCCTTCACAAATTCACGTTGGATCTCACTATCCACAACTACATTATATTTTTTTACTTTATCAAATATCACATTTGAATACCACAATTATTCCACAAACTTCATAAATATTCAGCGCACAGCATGAATCTCAAAAATAATGCTAGACTGGGTTCGACAACCTCATGTCTGCTTCAAAATACATTAGCAATATTGCAACTCCCACTTGGCAACTTCCACAAAATGCCTATCACAAACTTCACTTAATCACGTTGCATGATCTACAAAAATACATAACTGGCTTCAAATTATCAACGCACACAATCTCCAATAACTGTAATTAATCTGATCACATCTAGACAACTTCTTAAACAATTAGGAAAAATATATTACCTCAGTAATCGTAATCAAATTCAAAATCTGCTTTCAAATAGCATAAATTCTCTTAAAATTCTCATAATTCACTTCACAGAAAAACACCAATGTGCTATAATCTCTCACATCGAAATATGCAATACTGATCTAACTTAAAATAAATCTGACCATTAATGATTCATCTTACAAGATTCAATTACTTTAAATCCTTCTCAAAGGTATCAAATTCAATCATAAAAATTATCAAAAGCATCAGCTGTATCAGCTGTTAAATTGAAAGTACTCTCAAAAGAGTATAGCAACAAAATATTGGATTGGCAAACAAGAATTACAAAATGTAACCCTGCTGACATGTATTTTTAATTTTTTTAACCAAATTCGACTGATATGTGACTAGTAGTTCCTTGTTTGATCCTCTTACAATCTCAAGTACACTCGGATGATAAAAATGAGTCCCTCAATGGCAAGTAAGATGAGTAACCACCACACGATCGTATAAATACGAAAGGCCTCGCCCCGATGACTAACATGATAATGCCCTGAACGATGGGTAAAGATGTGTACCACCACGCAATCGTATAAATATGAAAGGCCCCATCTCGTCGTCTCATGAGTGAATGTACCAGATTGGAATCAACAAGTCTCTAGTTGTCATATAAAAGCGATATTCATTCACTTGAGTGAATAACATCTTAATATCTCCAAACAGTCCAATGGAAAAATCCCTACTGATGAATAATACACACTCGCTAGTATGCAGTGAACTGACGAAGTGATTTAAATGATCCAATTGCAGATCACGAGTTCGAAATACTCGTCACAAAAAAATAACTATCCAAGAAAAACTATCCTTACTGGAAAATATCTAAAAGACCAAACATCTGCTTAATAAAGCCAACCAATGGTGAGAATTTCGTATAATGGTGCCTGCCATATCATATGGTAACGCCATATTCTAGCAATATTCGGAGCAAAAAATGTTTAAGCCATGTCTAAATAATGGTAGAACTCCTACTAGAAAAATATATACATGTATGCCCAGTGCTCATGAAAATATCATATTAGAAAGTCATAACTCTTACAGTACCTTCTCATATCAGCTGTTATTATATTTCTAAGATCGTCGATTATTCTTGTGTGTAATAAATTTCCCGAAAGATCGACGTGAATATCGTATCACCCACGCAAAAACGATCGCCTTCATATCCCAAGTGAATCAGTTGTTAGACCTCCTCTTCTTCAGGAATCGAATCCATCGCTCCGTGGTGCCATCGCGTCTCTGTCTTCGTTTACTCCGACATGATGAACTGCATGTTATCCATAGCGGATACTGTCCAAAACCTTACGTAAAAGTTCATAAAAGCAGCGTACCCCATATTCTCCTTCTATGTTACGCCACTGTCCCATATAATGTTCGGTTCGCTTGTTAAAAGTTCAATCGCCACAGCGGTTAAGTCTCACTTGCAGAAAATAAATTTTATTTATGAGAGTGTATAAGTTTTTGAAACACCCTGTAGCTATGTTTGTACTCGGTATTTTATGATAATTCATAAAAAAGAATTCTATTAATGCACATGTCAATGTTCATAAGTGCATTTAATTGTAACAGTTCGTTTGCTTAAAAGCGTTAATGTTGTTTGGACCCCATGGTCGCTCTACATATTCCATTATGAAATGCATAATCGTAATGTCATTTGAATGTCTAAGTTCATAATTGCAGTATATTGTAACTATCTGCCTGCACAATTCTATTACTGAATACAAGTCCCAACTCAATGTTGTAACTGAATGTTGAAATGAAGTTCAGCTTCGTTAATGTTGCCTGCGTATAAAAGTCGGAACTAGCCCGCTCGGATCTACTGCTTTGTTCCAGAATGAACTATGCTTAAAGCCGGCCTCGCCCTGCCGCTTTGCTATACTGGTCTGCGTTATAAAATGCAGCTCGAAATAAAGTTCTCAAACTCGTATTACAATGCTGTTCTGAACCTCGGCTTTTCTTCTCCGTACACGGCCCGCATAGCCTGCCGCTTAACCGGTCTTCTCGCCGTCTGCCCTGCGTTGTTCGCCTTGGCTCAATGACCTACTTCCTGCTCTCTGCTCGGTTAAGTAATACTGTCGCCTTCGCTTTACGTAACAAGTGCTGTTCACCGCTCGACTTCACCGTACGCTCTGCGCATGTGTACTTCTCAGCTCGCTGGCTGAACTCGACTGACTTGTCTGGACTGCATCGGCCAGCTCCTGCCTGGCGCAGTCACGTGATTCTCTCCCACCATCTGCTGTCGTGCGTCACGAATATAATCTCGACCACCTTCATCTCGGCTATTAAGTTATACAATAACTTAAGGGATTATCTGTCTTTCTTCAAGTTATTACAATATATAATGCTTGTTATTTCTTCTCTTCTGAGTTGATTAAATATACTGTTCCATACAGATCTTAATAAAACTGCAATATTCCACCCATAATTCCATCTGTTTGACTGGCAGTGCCTTCTTGATCCTTGGCCTTCTACTTCATTTTCTAGCATTCCTCTCGACTCGATGTGAGCGCTATCTTTACAGCTTTTTCCCATAAATCTCAACTACAGCTCAATGTCAGCTGGCGTAGCCGATAGCCTCCACTGGGTATCGGGTACAGTATATAACGGGTACTTATCTCGAGGATTTCGAAAGTGTGAGTGGCATTTATGGTTAGGCTTGCCATATTTTTGGCGAGTGAAACCGGGACACATTAATATGGGTTGGCCTTACCGGTGGAATACCCCCCAGTAGAAGCAAAATGGTAAGTTTTAAGCCTTTTTTTTAGCCACGCAAGTGACGGGAGGGGGGAATCCGGCACCCTAAATTGTTGTTTGTACACACCCTTTAAGAATAAAAGGGAATTTTTGCTACATAAAAATATATTTTTTTTTTAGTCGTTTACCCTCCAGGTTGGTGGAACCCACGGACTCAGCGAGGGAACTCAACACTAATGCCTCTACGGGCAGTGTCCTAGAGCGGGGAACATCGAATCGGAAGGGATACAACTGGTGAGGTGGGATTGGCACCTCGCCCAGGCGGCCTCACCTGCAAAGCGAACAGGGGCCTCATGAGGGAAGGTAAGGGATGGTTAGGATGGATAGGCAAGGAAGAGGGAAGGAGACGGCCGTGGCCTTGAAGAAGGTACCATCCCGTCATTGGGCCGAAGACGAAGTGGGAAACCACGGAAAACCACTTCGAGGATGGCTGAGGGGGAATCGAACCCCCTCTACTCATTTGGGCCACCCGAGGCTGAATAGACCCCGTTCCAGTCCTCGCACCACTTTTCAAATTTCGTGGCAGAGCCGGGAATCGAACCCAGGACTTCCGGGGCGGCAGCTAACCATGCTGACCGCTACGCTATGGAGGCGACTTTCCTTTTTAATGATATTTTTTTCTGGTCTACCATCTAGAAAGAAGTGTTAATAAAATGCAATTTAAAATACTTCATAAAATTGTTCAATTGAACAATTACTAGGTCTCATTATTTTTTGAAAAAGTACAACTATTTGTATAACTACAACACAACTAAAAGATAGAATAACGTTTACTGGCGTTGTCTGCACTCGACTATTCTTTCCTTCAGTACTCCCCCAACTGTGACCCACGGCCGACTGAATACGAGCTGCGCTCTATACCGGCCTTGACATTCCCAGTCAGAACCCATGTATAACATGTAATTGGAAAGTTTCTACTCGTTGCCGGTAGAGCGCACTCCCCTCCCATTATAGGCGCGATAAGGAATCAGCTGTACAGTCCGTATATTAAATGTGTAATCTCAAGAACCACTGGATGGATTTTGATGCTGCTTTCACCATTCTGTAAAGGTGATCTCGAGGAAGATTTGTGTAGAAAATAATGTATTTATGACCAAAGGGAGCCAAGCAGTAACGATTTCAGTGAAAAGGTCGAAAAAATAGCCTGGCGTCCGTGCGCTTTTTAAGCTTACGCTGGGCGAACCGTTAAAAATATCATTATATTATGAGTGTAAGAATTGTTCAGCGTGAGAAGTTCTACAAAAAAGTCCGCGAGAGCATATCTCTATCTTCGATACATCGCCCACTATAAGTGTTTTTAGTTTGGACGGGAGGGGCATTTGAATTGCACCTCGCCATTCTTAAATTACGTCTGACAGGAATTCCTTGCACATTCATAACTGTTCCCGGGCGAAGCCGGGGCGGGTTGCTAGTGACACTATATAATTATTATCATTATAATTTCCGCATTATCAAAATTAAAATTATATCACAAAATAAAATAGCGTGCTAATAAATCTAAGAGAAATTAGACATACCTTGCACCTTCTTCGGGTACAAGGACACTACTCCAGCACCGTCTCATTAAAAGGAAAGAGAGGATCAAAATTACAGCCGGGAACAAGTAGCAGCTAATCGTGTGTTGTGTTTTGTGCTAAGAGATCTTTCGACAAATTATCAGATACCGTGTGCCTTCTTTTTCACGAAGCAGCTGTCAGCACGGGACTTACATAAACTCCTGCTGGACGTTATTCTCGAGGTTGAACAATGCGGTTTCATAATTATAATAACTGTCTCTGATAATCACAAAACTAACACTACAATGATGAGGCATTTAGGGGGAGGGAATTTGCAACCAATGGTCAATCACCCATACGACGAGTCTAGGAATGTATTCCCTAGTTTTGATCATTGTCACATTCTAAAAAAAAACATTAGAACGCAGTTTCTGTAACGAGAGATGACTGATGGTACTGGAATAATTTCAGGGAAATACTTGTCATTACTATACACAATGCAAAAGGGTGAGATCGTCAAACCGGTCAGACACCTCACTAAAAAACACATCAAACCCACTAAATTTGAAAAAATGAATGTTCGGCGTGCCAAGGAAGTGTTCTCGTCAGAAGTTATTGGTGCCATTAGTACACTGAATGAAAATATAGGCATGCACCCGGAAGCGTACACATTCATGGACGCAGAAGCAACCATTTTTTTTTTGAAAAACGTTAATAAATGGTTCGCTGTGCATGACGTAAGCATCACATATCATCATATTCAGTCTAGAAATCCAGATAAAGGGCATTTGTTCTCATTAAATGTCAGTCGCCTAAACTGGCTAGAGGAATATTTTCTTTCTTACCTTGAAACTTTGAAAGCTGCTAGTAACGCTGCTAGAAAGGACTTCCTGAGTTCTGAGACTTACGAAGCTACCTATACAATTAATCACGGATTCAGCTGTCCAGTGCATAAGGTATCTTCTAAAAATGGGTAGAGGAAAGTCGCCAAATATGGGGAGGTTTTTTATAGGGTTCACATTAGACATAAGAAGGAACGGAATAATTTTAGTTTTCTCACCAATGTAAACCTCAGGCGATATACTATGTATATTACAAATATGGGCACGTTTGATGTTGTAATACCCTCTGATATTATTGTTAATTTTAAAAGTGCACTTTCCCCGTATTAGGCAACCGGGTTTCGTAATATGGGGAGGTGAGAAACCTCACGGTTTTTATTTATAATAGGTACACTGAATAGTATACCCTACTAATTAAAGCATTAATTCTGACTTTTTTTTTCGTGTGGCCTCCTGAGAGGCCGAGTGCAGGTCTTTCTAGTCGACGCCCGTGGGCGACCTGCGCGTCAGGAAGAGAGATGGAATGGATGCAGATGAATGAAACTGGGCAAGGATGTGGAAGGAAGTGGCCGTGGCCTGTTAGAAGGTACCGTCCCAGCATTTGCCTGGTGTTGAAAAATGGGAAACCACGGAAAATCATTTCAAGGACGGCCGACGGTGGGGCTCGAACACACGCGTCTACCGAGTCAGCAGAGAGCTTGGCCCCATGGCCTAACGCTGCGCTTTAGCCAGCGTAGCCACTACTGTCGGTAATTCTGACAATGTAATGAAATCATGAACACTAATAGTACAAAAATACAAAAATGAATATTTTAAGTAAATGACAGTCCTAGTTTCCTGTTGCCGAACTTCCAAACCGTTCAGCAGAAAAATGCATAAACTTTAATGAAAACCGAGTGATTCTGATCGAATTCAACTGTAACGAGGTGCAAGGTATGTCTAATTTCTTTTAGATTTATTAGCACGCTATTTTATTTTGTGATATAATTTGCATTCTGATATTGTGGGAATTATAATGATAATATAATAGTGTCACTAGCAACCCGCCCAGGCTTCGCCCGGGAACAGTTATGAATGTGCAAGGAATTCCTGTCAGACGTAATTTAAGAATGGCGAGGTGCAAGCCAAATGCCCCTCCCGTCCAAACTAAAAACACTTATAGTGGGCGATGTATCGAAGATAGAGATATGCTCACGCGGACTTTTTTGTACAATTTTTCATGCTGGACAATTCTTACACTCATAGTATATTGATATTTTTAACGGTTTGTCCAGCGTAAGTTTAAAAAGCGCACGGACGTCAAGTTCTTTCTTCGACCTATTCACTGAAATCTAAAATCGTTACTGCTTGTCTCCCTTTGATCATAAATAAATTATTTTCTACAGAAATCTTCCTCGATATTACCTGTACAGAATGGTGAAAGCCGCATCAAAATCCATCCAGTGGTTCTCGAGATTACCCGTAATATCCAAGAATCAGGGACTTTGTTTTACACTAAGTAGAGATAAGTCTTAGTCGTGCAATGCTTGGTGAACAGCGCTGTGTGAGCAGTTGAGTAACTAACAAGATTTTATGAAAAAGGTCTCATTGTCTAGGCCGGTGTGAGCGCATTCAGTCGGCCGTGCTGTGACCGCAATAGACTTGCTCAGTCAGTGAGTAGAGGGGGCTGGCAACGCTGGGCAAGTAGTTCCAGCAGTTGCTCACAGATTACACTACCCTCGCAACGCGCTGAATTAGCAGTTCGAGCTATTGTTAGCCTACTTTCGATTTTTGCAAACAATGAAAGTAGACTTATGAGATCAACACAGGGCGAAAAATTGTGTGTCTGAGAGTCTGTGCGTGTGTGTGAGTGAGTCTGTGCGTGTGTGTGAGTGTGTGTACTCTGAATGTCTGTCCCCCCCCCCCCCCTATCAATTCGAATACGGTGCAACTGAATTGAACGAAATTTGGTACAGAGGTAGCACTGGCAAAGGGCACCTCAGTGTCAAGTTTTATATCGCCGCCATCTTGACGGAAACGTAATGGCGGCCACCCAAATGTTCAAGACTTAAATCAAATTACGACTTACCTAATCCATTGATCTCTACCAAATTTTGCAGCAACATACGATTATGTGGGAAGCATCCTTTGACCAAATTACAAGGTCATCAGCCCAATAGTTTTTGGATGGTGGCCATGTTTGTGTGCAAATCGATTCCCCCTGTCAATTCAAATACGGTAAAACCAAATTGAACGAAATTTGGTGCAGAGGTAGAACAAGTAAAGGGCACCTTAGTGTCATGTTTTGTATCGCCGCCAACTTGACGAAAACGTAATGGCGTTCACCCAAATGTTAAACGCTTAAATAAAATTACGACCAACCTAATCATCCGATCTCTACCAAATTTTGCAACGTTATACCTTTAGGTAAGAAGAATATTTTGACTGAACTAAAAGGTCATCAGCCCAATAATTTACGAATGGTGGCCACGTATGTGTGCAAATCGATTCCCCCTATCTATTCAAACACGGTGAAACCGAATTAAACGAAATTTGGTACAGAGGTAGCTCTAGCAAAGGGCACCTCAGTGTCATGTTTAATATCGCTGCCATCTTGACCGAAACGTAATGGCGGCCACCCAAATGTTGAAATCTTAAATCAAATTACGACCAACCTAATCAGCTGATCTCTACTAAATTTTGCAACAACATACCTTTATGTGGGTGGCATCTTTTGACGAATCGATGAGGTCATCAGCCAAATAGTTGGCAGATAGCGGCCATGTATGTGTGCAAATCGATTCACAATATCAATTCAAACACGATGAAACCGGATTGAATGAAATTTTGTACCGATGTAGCACTAGCAAAGGGCACCTCATATTCATGTTTAATATCCGTATAACACGTTGTATTTCAACAAGCTACTACAACCAACATTCAATTATACTCCTTGAAAAGGACAAAGAGTTATAACAATACCCATACATTTAGGAGAAAGTAGGCTATATGTTCTTTACTGAACATCTTGTTTTGTGTCATGCGTTTGAATACTTCTGACCTCTTTGACGCTGTGCGCGATAGTCAACTATGTTGCAAGGTAACCGATTCATAGAAGATTCTTAAACACATAAATTCATTACTTTTTACATCTTAGAGCCGTTTTCCGGGACGTTGATAAAACCAGGCGGGACACCGGGACAAGTGCAAAATACCGGGACTGTCCCGGTCAAACCGCGATGTATGGCAAGCCTATAGTGACTATTTCACGAATAAATTGATGTAACTATATGAATCAATAATTTGAATTCTCGAGGGTATGACCAGGCAGGCGTTACCATGGTTATGACACCCCAAGTCCGGAACCACCGAAAGATGTGAAATGTGCATGGTAAAAGGTAATACTTTAGTAATATGGACTACAGCTCCCATAATGTTATGTGTTTCATATTATAGATTAGCGGAAAGAAATGGGTTTAGTTATATTATTTAAACAAGTCTAGCAGGCCAATCGCATGTCCTGTTACACTCTGTATGCATCGGCCTTGTGAGGCAAAACTGAGAAAAGTTGGGTTCGATTCCTACCTTAGCCATCCTGAAAGTGGCTTTCCGTGGTTTCTCCACTTCTACTCCAGGCAAATGTCGGGTCGTTACCTAAATTACGGCCACGGCCGCTTCCTACCCAAATCCTACCTCAATTACAAATACACGTACTAAAACAGACACCACAGTGACACAGCTTATCAGACAAATTCTACTGACACCCCCGTACACGGGGCTACATGCCTACGACTTCGCAAAGCCCCTAAAGAATAACAACAACTATATGTTTGCACTTGGTTGTGGGGCATAACAAAATAAAGAAATTATGACTGGGGTGAATGTACGTCCAGCGATTGGTTGACCCCAAATTACATTTGCTGCAATCACTTTGTGGGAGGCTGTTGTAAGTAAGCAGTCTAACATTTCAGTTGGTTAGCACAATTTAATTCCAATATTATAGTACTAGGACATGCGAGAACAAGTAGTTCCGTGACGAACTAAAGAGCCTACTTTTCTTAAAATGTAAGATTCATGCCAATCTATATAGACCTATCTAGAATAATGACGAAATCAAGTTGGTAATACTAACAGTTATAAGTACTGCAGATTGAAATACACCTGAAACAGTGTAGCATAACAGATTAAATTACTACAGTTGGATGCCCTGGTGACTCTGAATATATTCTAAGTTCCATCTTTTAAGGGGGGACCTACACCTTTAAGGATCAACATTTGTCATTTTTCATTTTTTTTTTCTATATTTATTGATCCTCTTCAAATCACTGCAACAATTTCTTTGATATGTGCAATACTTTTGAAGTTCTGAACAAAAACGTGCAGGGTAGCTTTAGATGTTTTCCTACACATTGGTAACTTGGTTACTTGTTTTCCGTAACTATGGATTTTCAAATCCGTTTCTTTAGTAATTACCAGATTTTTCAAGATAATAAAGTGAAATTTAGTATACATGTCTATCTTATAGGGGAGAACAATATGACCTAGAACTGTTGCTGTACATGTCATAGTTTCGTGTTTTTTTTTAAATATTCAGTAAAAAAAACTTGCAAAAGAGTTACACTTTAATATAAGCTTTAAAAAAATATGTTTTTTCTTTATATATTCCAATGATTCTAGATGAATCTCTAGCTACTGCATTAGTAAATACAATGAAAAAAGAAATTTTGAAAAACAATGATATTTGTGTAAAATATTGGGGAAACGGTGGAACAGTGCACAATATGCAGCCGCCATTGTAAATGCCTAATTTCCTAAAATACATTCGCCGTATAAATTGTAAATACACGAACATATTGGCAAAGCATAGTGTGATTGTCAGACCAAATTACGATTATTTAGTCCTTTCTGTTGCTGAGGAATAAAAAAAGTGAAATTACATGATTTTTGTATCCTTAAGGCTGTGCGATCAGCACCACCGTCAATCGCAAGGCAAGAGATGGCAGCACTACTGTATTACCGATGGCAGCCGCTGCATTTGTGTTAGTGACGTGTCTACCCTTCACTTATCACCTCCTTCCGCCCCTACTCCCACCGCTTCTCCTCGTCACTCAATGACTTCTCTCTCTCTCTCACTGATAGCGTTGCTTTGCATCTGAAAAACAAACCAGACTTGCTTTCCGTGCCGTATTGCCAATTTGTGGACTAGGTATTCTCCCTCCGTCCAGCCCAATAAAAAAGATTATATTATGATATAGGCCTTTTATGATTATATTTTGATATAGTATGATATGATTGACGGAGTGAGGTTGTGGTTAGGGTTGTGCAGCTGTGAGCTTTCATTCCGGAAATAGTGGGTTCGATCCCCCCTGTTGGTAGCCCTGGAGATGGTTTTCCCTGGTTTCTCATTTTCACACCGGGCAAATGGGCGCTGTACCTATCCCATCGTCGCCATAAGCCCTACAGTATCTGTGTCGGTGCGACGTAAGGCAAATTGTAATATATATATTATTTTGATATATATTGAAGATTACAGCTCGCATAATAGGCCAGGCGACAGGTAGTTCAATAAGGAAATAAATTAGTGGAAAGCTGGAAATTGCTTTAATCGCTTTATTTGGACCCAGATATTACTCTCCCATGTTTTCCCCCTCAAGCGAAGTCGGCGTTGGCCCTTCTGGCCCTAAGAAGGTACCATTTTTCAATATTTTGCAAATATCTCCCAAATCTTCATCTTTATCAACAAAATACCTATTATAAAAATAATCTAGAGTAAATTTCCTACAAAAATGTTCCCTACCTTTTGTCTCTAATGTGAACCGTTACGATGCTACGACCATTCAAAGTGGAGCCCTTTTTGATTCATGCGGAAAAGCTATGGAAATGATATGCCATATCAACGTTTCTACATGTTTTAATATTTCTCAGCATTCCAGCTGCACAAGCTGTTAACTTGTTACAAGTATGACAGATTTTCAATGTAAACAGCTGGGGCAAAGTACCTACCATTAGTATCATTTTGCAATATTGAGTTTTCGACTACAGAACAGCATGTGGATGCACGGTGTGCGCGGATCTCGCGGGATGATGCGGACTTGAGAAAATTTGTTGGATGGTTATCAACTCACGATCCCTTTCCTCGTGGACAACACGTTGTTTCGTTAAGCACAGGAGTTGTCGGGGATGGACAAATCACTTGTCATATGGCCTATGAAATTGGAATAGCAGCACAAAAAGGCATAACCGGCAACAATTTTTACGATGTGAAGTTCCTTAGAAAAAATCGTGTGATGCCTCTCCGCGCGGTAAATTCGAAAATAAAAATCCGCAACACGGATATTCCTGTTGATCCTCTTGTGCTTTTCCAATGCATTTGCCTTGCAAAGAAATCCGATGCAGAATTGAAACAATATTTCCAGTTTGAAATAGCTCCGTATCCGGTTGCGATCTTTGATAAAGCGGGAATGCGTAGACGCAAAAGTCTGTGTTCTATAAATTATTCGATCCTGTTACCGATGAGCCCATATTTGAGGACCTACATCATGTCCTCGACGGAGGATATCTTCTGCACCGTGTAATTTGGCACCAAACCGATACTTTTGTCGACATTAGTGCCAAATATGTGAGTTACGTTAAAAGATACTTCAAAAACAGTGTCATTATTTTCGATGGGTATCCTGACGACCCAGCAGCTCGCAGTACCAAGTCCGTTGAACGTCTTCGACGATCGCACAAGCATGATGCTGCTAATGTTTTTTTTATGAGTCCATGACGGCACCTATACCACAAGCAAACTTTTTGTCTAATGTCACAAACAAACGAAGATTGATCGACTTGTTGCGCGTCAAATTCGAAAGCGAAGGAATCGAAACCAGACAAACTCCAGAAGATGCCGATGTGCTCATCGTTACCACCCCACTCGAGTTATCTCGGCCCGACAATTCAGTCATTATAGTGGCTGAAGATATAGATATCCTGGTCATCTTGGCTGCTTGTGTGCCACCCTCCACGAAAATGTATTTTATGAAACCCGGCAAAAGTTCAACCAAACAACAACTATTTTGCACAACAAGTTTCAATCTCCCGCCATGTGTGCAAGAAAACTTCCTCTTTTTGCATGCGTTTAGTGGGTGCGATATAACGTCTTCGTTTCACAGGCAGTGCAAAATGAAATTCGTAACACTGCTGAAGAGTAATGAGGAACTGCAGACAGCTGTTAGGGTTTTCCGAGACGTGAACGCAAACCCCGATGAAATTGACAAAGCGGGCCAGTGGTTTTGGCTGGGCTTTATGACAAAAAAAACCACGGGAAATACCCTGAATGAGTTGCGGTTCCAACTGTTTGCAAAATCTCTAAGCAAACATCGATTTAATCTCGCAAGCTTACCTCCCACCGAATCAGCGGCACATGAGCACTCTTTAAGAACATATCATCAAATCCAAACATGGTATGGAAATGATACAAATCCACTGGATTGGGGCTGGAAAAATTCTCAATGTGGTTTGGCTCCCATACCTACGAGGGATCCGGTGCCACAAACGCTTCTAAACACAGTGTCCAGCAAATGTTCGGAAGGATGTAACGCAGCTTGTGGTTGCAGGAAAATGGGCCTCCGATGCTCCAGAATCTACATGAGTTGTATGGGACGGTCATGTACAAATGCTGCCGAGGAAGATGATATGGATGATTGTGACGGAGACATCGATGTTAATCTTGAGCGCCCTGTGACGTCGGACAAATGTACCGATACAGACGATGAAAGCGATGACGGAGAAATTGAGGCCACAGCTGTTTACATTGAAAATCTGTTATACTTGTTACAAGTTAACAGGTTGTGCACCTGGAATGCTGACAAATATTTTATAATATGTAGAAACTTTGATATGGCATATCATTTCCATAGCTTTTCCGCAAGAATCTAAAAGGGCTCCAATTTGAATGGTCGTAGCATCGTAACGGTTCACATTAGAGACAAAAGGTAGAGAGCATTTATGTAGAAAATTTACTCTAGATTATTTTTATAATAGGCATTTTGTTGATAAAGTTGATGGTTTGGGAGAAATTTGCAAAAAAAAAAAGTACCTTCTTAGGGCCAGAAGGGCCAACGCCGACTTCGCTAGAGGGGGGAAAACTTGGGAGAGTAATATCTGGGTCCAAATAAAGCGATTAAAGCAATTTCCAGCTTTCCACTAATTATTTCCTTATTGAGGCTTTTTTTCCGACCTGTCGCCTGGCCTATAAAGTTCTATTGATCTTAAACATGTTTTATTCTGCGAATATAACTTACAGAATTTTATAAAGTAACTCATAAATAATTTTTAACATTCTGTAAACGAAACACATACGTATTTTATTACGAGCAAACATTCTCATGAAAATAAATTTTATTATTTCAGATTTTGAAAAATCATTTACATATCATATTGTTCTATATTGAAACACCTTTTTTTTTAGTAATAGTCTGATACAGGTACGAAGTACACCATTTTACACTGACTGAATAACAATATAAAGTATTGACAGTAAGAAAACAAACAATAAATTTAACAAAAAGGGGACTTAATAATAACAAATTCATTGGAAATTAAATAACAAATAAAATAAATAACAGAGGTTATAAAGATATGTATATGAGTCGTCCAATTCCAGAACTACCTAAGTCAATTTCATGAAATGTGTGAGAAAGGGCAAAAAACTGTGGTGAGTTATCCGTGCGCGTTTAAATAGAAACAGTTTGTATAATTGTCACAAAATACGATTAGTTTTCATTTTATGTATGTTTTAAAAATACAGTAAAAGCAGTCTTTACGTAATAATAGAAAATATATTGCACTTAAGCAGGTTTGTTACAGGATCTAGGACTTAAGTAGTTTTGGATTAGTTTCATTAAGTCAGTAATTATGGTTTCTATGTGAAAGTGAAATTATTGCTATATTTTAAAGTTCTCTAAGAAACTACCTAGTAAACAATAAAAGTAACCTTTCAACCTTAAATTTCCATTCACAATATGCTCACAGCTTTTCAAACTAGGCGAAATAGAGTCCATTGGACTGCACAGCAACGTCATGTTCCATGGGGGTCGTCGTCTTCTTCTTCCTCTTCTTCAGATACATTTTGTCGCCACATAGTAGCGAGTCTTGGTAGAAGCCTAGATCCTCTCTGTTGTGCCACTCAGGGCCGAAATGCTTTGACAAAAGCTGTTTCACATCAGTCACTTACATATATATAAATACATAAAAGTGTACCCGTTCTTACGCCACATTAACATGTTTTCTTGTCGTTGATTAGCAGTGTTTAGCTATGGACAAGTTCATTGTTAAACGTAAACGCCTCGACAGTGAAAGTGAACAGTCGGCTCCTACTCCCGAACCGTTGAATTCAACACAAAGAAGACAAACGAAAGAAAAGAGCATACCAGGACAGTTACGTAGTGTATGGATTTACGTGGAATAAGAACGAGGAAAACCCTATCCCTGTGTGTTTAGTTTGTGGCGAAACACGAGGCCATGGTACTGCCCCCGTAAATTGAATTATATTGAGACCACGGTGGCTGTATTGGCATATGTGAATAAAGTTATGGCTGTCATAGTTGTGACGTGTATATTCATGACGTAGGCACGGATGACGCAGACTTCATGCAAGTAGGCTGGATGAGCTGAGATTCTTGGTGACGTCATGATTTTGTTCGAGAAGGATCTAAGATTTACGACGCAGTCGCAGGGAAACAAGGAATTGTGCTAAGGAAGAAGTTACGCTATTGGAGCGAACCAATGAATGATAGTTTGGAGGGAGACGGAGATTACTGAAATTACCATATTTAATTACTTTTGGAATGCAGAATTGTGGAAATCTATTTTCAGTTATGGCATTGATTTGGAATTTTGAAGAAATTAATTATGAGTTTTTGAAATTTGAAAATCCGTCAAGTATAGCCAAAGTTAGAACTTCTAGCAATTACGGAGGAACAAGCTATGGTAGGGATGGATACGCCCCTTAAGAAGTTGATAAAAGGCCTTGCACAGCAGAGAGGAGGCTCTCATGGCTCATTTTTCTGATTCTCACACTGTCAGACTTCGAGTTTATATTATTCAGTGAAGCAAGTCGTCATTAGCACGTGTGGTAGAGCCCACAGCATCGAACAAGCATTGAGCGTGCAGCAGTACAATTTTACGGTTACTAAAACTAGGCGAAGTTGGAGCGCACACATAAACGAGTCTACAAGATTATCTATCAAGAGTTAGCTACTACATTTATGCTAATTCAATTGTGCATTACAATATTGAGGCGTGTAAGAAAGTTGAACATTTTCACTATTATACTTTGGAAGATATTCGCATTTTAAGACTGCAGACAAAAGTGATTTTCTCGACACATGAGAAGCACTTTTATAATACCACATTCTACGCTACGGCTGACACTTGTATTGCAACCGTGATACTGAAGATTACATTTGGTGATACAACGCTACAATCTACAATGGAACTATATAATCTGGCAGTACTTTCGACTATTATTATAACGGAAGTGGAGATGGAAGACTAAAACTTTAATGCAATTGGGACATACATCAATGGAGTGAAATAGCAGCATGGAACTTCGTTAATCGTCATTCTACAAAAGCGAGCATGTAGTGAACATCCAACTACACTCATGCATCGTAATCCATCGCTAAATTACTTCAAATGGCAGTGGAAATATGTTCATACTCCACAATTATGAACATTTCTGCTGAAATAATTGCAATAAACTTCATGGCGAATTTCTACCAGAACTTCAGGGAATTTTCAAGAGAGGCAAGGGTGGACCCGGCTCACAAAGAAGAGTTTTGCCAGAAGGATGTCTATCGTCTACACGGAGCAGTGCAATTTCCGGAGGAGGAAGCAGTTCTATTCTCCGAGGGCGCAGGTTCCAGGTTCGAGGTCGGAGCACATCTTTACGGTGGTGAAATGGAACCAACAGCAGTCTTCTTTGGAAATTTTACTCTAGAACTTCAATCAATAGATAAGGTAGTCGTGAACGTTTCTTGTTTTATTTGAGCCATTTAGCGATATCTGAGCAACCATTTTTCCCATATTTTCTGTCCCATATATTTTGCCCCATATTCTTGCTTGATATCTCTGTTCACTTTGCTGATTTAAGCCTTTTTCTACGATTTACTGAGACATTGTTATGTCATTGGCATATTTAAATAATTTTGGATCAATTGAGACTGATAAAATATTTTCTTTCAGTAATTTGCATATTTTTGTAGTCACGATTTGACTGTAATGTTAACGATTTTCTATGGCAAATTTGAATTCAGACAGCATGTCATTTTATTAAAGTAATTCTATTCAGTAAATTACTTTGACCAATTTTCTGTCACCCTCAAGAAAGAAGAATGATTAAAAGATTTTAGAGCGTTAAAATCTACTACTTTATCGACGATCTTGGAAATACTAGTCGTTTTATGAACATGATTGCAACATAGACATTTATCGTCAATTCTGAAATACCATTGCATTATAGACAATTTTATGAAATATGAACTTTGAGTACGATTTATTGAGTACACTATAGTAATGAACATTTGATAGGAGTTTTTCTCAATTCTAGATTGGAACAATAATGTTTGCATTCCAAAGTCTAATTGTATTCTATTCGATTATTTATGCAGTTTAGATGAACTTTGATTGAAGATAGTATTTTTATACTGCGATACTTTGATGATATTAATCTCAATTTTGATAGACCAGGGAGGCGTGTCTAATCGTATTTGCTATTAAATTTATTTGTGATTGGCAAATTTTTACTTCATATCGATTCATGAATGAAACCCACGAAGGTTAAATATAATAACAGTTTTTGATACAATTGATGAATATAAGAATTTTTAAAGAGGAACTATGGATGTATAATCGTTAGTTCAGTGGACGTGTAAAAGTCGCTGATGAATAATGCCCTGTAATAAGTGAAGGAGGTTCCCACAGTAATATTGATGATGATGATGAATTTATAAGTGGAGGTTTTTTGTGTGTATTGTGGAAGATTTTGATGCCATATATAATGAGATATATGATGAATTATGGGCCAATTTAGGTGCAATTTTGTACGTTTTGAGCGAGGTATTTTTCCGCTGAGTGTATTGTTCAGGTCCTTTGAAAATTAATCATGTGAAGTTACTGTTAAAATTAACAAGAGTGTTTAAATAATTTGAGATAACGATTTTGAATGGAAGTTACCGTCACAAATAATAATAATAATTATTAAATCTTATTAAACCTGAATCTAAAATTTAAATATAACTAACCTTCATTGGTCGATTATATCACCACGATTTAAGTAATTATCAACCGGATAAACGTGTGGTTTAATGTATTTCTAATATAAATAATATGAATAATATAAATAACTATGTAAATATCTTTAATAATAATTTGAAACGAACGGGATTAATAGAGGCGTGTATAAATTTTTCAATTGTCGTTTGACAATGTTATAAACAATTTAAAATGCTATAAATAATTAATGAACATTTTTGTTATAAACATTAAGCGTTTTCGTTAGTATACTCTAAACAACGCTAGTTAAACAATTGGATTATACAATTAAACAAGATTTGGGATTATTAGAGTAATCCATTGATATTTGAACGGAGCATTTAAAAGATTTGCGTGATAATATTTGAGTTGAGATGTGAACATTTAAAGTGTTTTGAAAAGGAGCTAGGCTCTGAGGTAACTAGCATATGCTAACATTGGTTGGACAGGTGTGTCCATTTGACGATGCAAGCATGCGACACGGTGCAGGGTGTATCGCAGGTGGCCAGATAACTGTATGATAGAGGCCAAGGTCATCTACATAGCAGCCTTGCGGTTATAAATAAAGTATGAAGTTCATGAACAAGGAAACAATTGCTATATGTCTCGTCCCAACTCCCTTATCCATTCCAAAGTGCATTATTATTATTACGTTCTTTTGAGCTAGAGAAAGCTGAAATTTTGTATGTGAAGTCTACAAGTCCTACAGGAGGACATGGTTACATGGACAATGGCTTCTGATTGCCACGTATATTTTGTTGTTAAATTTTGTTAAATTATTTTCTTTATGTGAAATAAATTATTGTGCAGTTTAAATTTTCTTGTTTCCGTTTTGGTTCATTTTAAATATTATGGTGGAGGTTATTGTGAGGGCATACTATTAAGTGATCCAGTTGAAAACCCAGACCCGAGATTAAATTGAATAGGTAAGTAAAAGGTAAGTATGAACACCCGTATATTTTGGTGTGTTCCACAATAATTTCTTGTTAACTACTGTGCTCTAATCTCGGTAGTATCTGTCAGTGCCATTTTTATTGATGTAGCTGTGCCGGTGCGATTGATTATTGGCAATCCGATTGAGGGGGCGGATTTCTGACAGCCTACTATCCGGATTATCGGGGACAGTACCTAGCAAACTGAAGTGGCATCTCACAATTAAGCATCCTAGTGGGTCAGGGAAGAGTGTGATGTATTTTTCACGTGTACTAGAAGGGGAGAAAAAAAAACCAGCTGTGCGAATGGTAAAGAGAATGACCATAAGTGATACTACCCTTTAAGCCTCGTTTAAAGTAGCAGAACTGATAGAAAAAAAACACACCTCATACTCTTGGAGAGGAAATCATAGGTCCTGCATGGAAAGATATAGTTTCAACAATACTTGGTGAAGGAGCAGCTAATCCAATTTCGAAATTTCCTCTTTCCAACAACACAATCAGTCGCAGGATATCTGAAATGTTTGCAATATCAACGAACAAGTCGTGGGGAAAATAAAAACTGATGGAGCATTTGCTTTGCAAGTAGATGAGAGTATCGATAGTGGTGACAAACTTCAACTCCTTGGTTTTACCAGATATATTGATGATAAAGATATTAATGAGCAGTTTCTGTTCTGTAGACCGCTGGAGACTACAACCTCAGGCCATGATATTTTCGTTTCTATTAATTCCTTTCTCAATGACCAAGATCTTTCATGGAAAGATTGTTTGGTTGGTTCTTAAGTTTAGGGGTTGCGACTACGCGGTCATGTAGTCCCGTGTACTTTGGTGTGTGTAGAATCTATCTGATAACCGGTGTTAATTGTGATGACTGTATTAGAGTGTGTTATCTGTTTTTAATTCAAGTAAGGACTGCAGTCTTTTGGATTTTTCAAATAGTTCCTACTTTTGCTGCCAAACGCCACCGTCAATGACTACTAGTTCAGAACTTAGCTACCAGACGCCACCGCAGTCGGCTCTTGGTAACGAACGTAGGAACCTAATAGCGTTGTTTACATTCTTAACCTATACAATTTAGCTTCACACAGGTGTAATTAGTGGAAGGTTCTTTAACATGCCATAAATCTATGACATGGGACCGCTGGATTTACTTCCCTTCCGAAGGAAGGCATACTGAGCGATTTTTAACTCTCTTAAAAAATCCGACGACTTCGGCCGGCATGGAAAGACTGTTGTGGTATATGTACAGATGGTGCACAATCTATGTCTGGGAAATTTAAAGGTTTTTACTGCCAGAGCTCAAGATTTTGCTGCAGTGTTTAACGAAGTTGTGAAAATGGTGAACTACATCAAGTCTCGACCTTTAATGTGGAGGATTTTTAAACAGTTATGTCTCGCAACGGATGCACCTCATACCTCTTTGTTACTTCATACAGAGTATGGTAGTTGTCGCGGGGTCGTGTATTGAAGCAGTTTCTTGAACTTAGAGAACAGGTGAAAACTCTTTTTAAGGATGAAAATCAAGATACATTTTATGAGCTGTTACTAACTGACTCTTGGTGCTTGGAACTGTCGTATCTGGCAGATATTTTTCATAAACTGAATTAACTGAATGTTTCAATGAAGGGTAGACAGGAAACAATAATTTCCTCAACCAATAAAATGAAAGATTTTAAAAGAAAACTTAGTTCTTGGAAGTCTGCAGTTCAGAAAGGAGATCTTTCAAACTTTCTTCATCTGGCAGTAGATAACGATCTGGTTAAGCTGAAAGACCGCATTTGTGATCACTTAGCAAGATTGCAAGATGCAATAGATACATACTTTCCATCTATTTCCACTATGAATGTCGACTGGGTTGTCTCACCATTTGATTTCATGGATAGTGCGAGGAAATAGATTTCACTGGTTCCGAACGAGATGAATTTATTGATCTTTGTGCCGATTCCACACTCAAAGGTAAGTCCACCAAGAGTGAGGCGTCGGTGGCTACTTTTGGGCTTCAGCGGAGAGAGTATTATCCTAACCTAATGAAGAAAGCAATTAACACACTTTCGCCCTTTCCAAAATCCTATCTATGCGAGCAAGCCTTCTCTGCTCTGGTGACAATAAAATCAAAAGAATGAAATAGACTGAATAACCTTGAGGATGATTTGTGTTTCATTGTCAACTGCAAGGCCCGATATCACGTATCTGTGCTCTAATCATCAATCACAAGTTTCACATTAACGATTTATCGAACAAAATTATTGATGTATTTTAACTCACTGACTGTAGTAAAGTTGACTGTATTATGTTATGGTGTACGTTACTTATTATAAAATATTTCAATGAATTTACATATGAAACATAATTCTTTTTTTTATTCAAGGAAGGGTGCCCCTAGTGTTTAATGTTATTCCCTAGGGTGCCGTGAACTTCAAAAGGTTGGGAAACTCTGCTCTAGACTGTGGTCGTGTGGACTGGCATGATGAGTCATGGCGGGAGGGGCGGAAGCTGTGATAGCAAAGGTGTTGAAGGAGAGGGTAAGGCAGGTGCCCGAGCGCGCTCTTGCCCAAGACCTTGTCTTACCACTGTGTGTGTGCGCGCGTGATGGTATGTGTGTGTGACTGATTCAACCTGCGTTTTGTAGAGTCTGAAAGGTACATGCACCACGGGTATATCGCTGAACCAATTTTCTTTATCGAACTTTTCTACTGCTCAGAATAAGAGCCACTTCAAATTAATATAACTTTGAAGTTAATATAACATTTTTTCTCACTAAAAATGGTATTCAAATCTGAAGAGGTCAATGCAAAATTTGAATTTCGTAATAAGAATTGTTCCTATTGCAGGTACTACTACAGGGGTTGTTGTACAGAAATGTCGGTGTCTTCCGATTATTAGTTTCGTCGTGGTGATTGTACCTTTAACGCTCAAAATAGCCACTTTGAAGCTATGTCCTCAGCAAACGAGCCGTCGTTATTTTCTTCAAAACGCATATAATATCTCACAAAGACCTACATTAGAGATTAAGAGTAAAAATAAAAATAAAATTTCAATTTTTGACCGCACAGCCTTAAAGGTGTAGGTCCCCCCTTAAGGTATAGAATGCACATACAACATTTGGTTGAAGTCTAATGGATAGTATGGACGTTACATGTTGTTTGATATTGGATTTATCAGTGCGCGTAAAATCATGCTGGGAACAATGTCATGTATGTGATGCTCAGAATTAAACTGATATATTTTGATCTAATATAGTGCCAATTTTGGATAAAATCCATTTGTTGGTATAGAAATTACATAAAATTAAAATTTGAAACTATCAGAAAGCTTAGAATCATGTTGGCAGCACTGAGGTATATTAGTTACTCCAAATTAATCTAGAATGACAGGTACTATACGTGAGCAAAGTTTAGAGCTGTTGTCTTGCATACTTTCTGATATATTGATATTAGGATTAAACCACTAGAGAGAGAATTTATTAACAGTTGGCAGCCCTGCTGGTTCTTACGAATACGTATAGTCATAACTGTTATGGTACACAAAGGACATACGAAATTTGGTTGAAATCCATTTGTTACTATAGAAGCTATATGCATTTAAAGACTGGACCTATCAACAGGCATAGAATCGTGTTGGCAGTACTGATGTATATATGTTACACCAAACGAAGGTAGAATGTTGGGTACTAAACGTGTGCAAAGTTCACAGCTGTTTGCTTGTATACTTTCTGATATATTGATATTTAGGTTAAACATAGAGATAGCATTTAGCAACAGTTGGCAGCCCTGGCGGCTCTCGAGATTACGTACTGTAATATATGTTGTAGTACACATAGCACATACGGAATTTGGTTGAAATCCAATTGATAGTATAGAAGTTACATGCATTTATAAATTGGACCTATCGGCAGGCTTAGAATAATATTGGCAACACTAGCATGTATGAACTTCTAAAAATTAATCTGGAATGTTGTTATATATATGTGTGCTAAGTTTGGAAGAGTTCGCATGCATAACTTCTGAGATATCCATCATAGAGCTCAAATTTCAATTGTGATTTTTCAGCAGTTGGTAGCACTGACGTCAATTTCAAATATGGCCGTGAGATATTGAGGTATAGGTCTTTACTCTTACCAAATTTGGTTTCGATAGCTGCAGCCGTTTAGGAGTTGATAGGGACACACACACAGACAGACAGACAGACAGACAGAAGGGCAGACAGACAGACATACATTTTCCTGGATCGATCTCATAAGTCAACTTTTTCCTCATTTTTGCAAAATGAGAAAAGTAGGCTAAAAAACTGAAAAATATTACATGTAATTGGAAATATAATATTTGTTATTGACTAAAGAAGAGATTGAAATCTATGGGATGACATGTTTCGCTGGTCAAGCGACCATCATCAGATCCAAATACTCAAGACAAAATAGTTCTGAAAAACACCACTAAAGTCACAATGGCACCCACAAACGGTCTCTGCCCTCCAAAGGCATAAAGCACGACAGAAACTTAGGAAGTGTGGCAACTGTTCTTCTTCTTCTTCTTCTTATTATTATTATTATTATTGATATTTCAGCTTGGAAGGACCTTCACGAATACGTTTCTCGAAGTTCAATGTCGGACTTGGTACTGTTCCCTTATTAAACGTCTGAGCTAGGTATATGTATTTCCCCGCTAGTATCCTACCATGTTGCCAAGTTGATGTGCAGGTGATTTGAATTCCCTACCCTACTTCCTAGACAAGTGTAAGAGATAAGCTAGCTCTGATTTCGCTGATCCTTTAGGGAGTAAAAACCTTACGTCTTCAACTGAGACTGAACCCGTGGATTAGATTTCATTTCTTAGCTTTTCTTTTTTAAGTTGGTATTAATTCCAGGGACTAGGGACGTCTTGGTCATAGTCTTGGGGAGTGTGTTGAACTTGTCTGCTAACCTGTGTCATTTTGATGGCTGTGCAATTGTGTGTATTTGTAATTGAGGATAGGATTTTGGTATGAGGTTGCGTGGAGTAGAAGTGGGAAACCACGGAAAACCACTTCCTGGATGGCCAAGGAGGGAATCGAACTCAGCTATTCCCTGTTTCGGTTAACGAGGCTGAGTGCACCCCGTTCCAGCTTTCGGACCAGAATGTAACTTCTTGACAGAGCCGGGAATCGAACGTGGACCTTGGCGATGATAGCCAAGAGTTTTAGCCGCAACGCCAGGAGGTAGACAATTCTGATAACCTGTAATAGCGCGGGTAGCTGTATTGGGGACAGGAATGAGAGATTTATTTATCGTATGGCTTTTAGTGCCGGGAGTGTCCGAGGACATGTTCGGCTCGCAAGAGGCTGTAGCAGCTTCAAGCGGACACCCGTAGGGTGAGCTACAAGTTCCGTACAATTTCAAGTAGTTCCAACTTTCACCACCAGATGTCAATGATACCTAGTGGTGAACGTTGGAACTTTGATAGAGCGTTCCAACAGAATCTAACCTAGAAATTTTAGCTTCACACAAGTTTAGTGTGTGGAAGGATCTTTTACATGCCATAAATCTATGACCTGGGACCGCTGGCTTTACTTCCCCTCCGAAGGAAGGCATTCTGAAGGATTTTAACGCTCTTAAAAAAATCCGACGACTTCGGCCGGGTTTGAACCCGCTATCTTGGGCACAGCATTTCAGCATGCTACCAACTATGCCACCGAAGCCGAAAGGAATGAGAGAGATGCCTCGGGACTTGAAATAAGGTACTAGCAGTCCATTAGCATGGAGAAAGTGTGGAAAAATCCATAGGATAATTACACTCAGCATAGCCGCTGTCAACAATGGGATTTGAACCCTAGATCTCCTGACTTGTTGCAGCCCCCTGTCGTGGTCGTTTTGCGCGATTTAACGCGCGAGGCTATGCTGGGTGCAATAAGTTAGATTTCATGGGAAGGCTACCTATTTGAAATGGGGACCATGTTACGGCTTCCGGATAATGTCGACATATTTTCGCGTTTCGCATCCACCAGACCCCAAAACCACTGTCAGTTCAAAAGTTTATAGGCTAGGCCTATATAAATGATTTAATATCACTTTCTTGTGGATACGATAACTACCGTCATCTTTCACCAATCACTTTCAACCTTAAGCTGGGTCTTCCTAGGCGCGGAAGCGGAGAGCGAAACGAGGAGAGCGGAGTCGGCTCTCCGCTCGTGAGTTATCAGTAGGGCCCGGATTTATATGCACTAAAAACCTGAAAATATGCATGCAAATATGCACTAAAAAGTTAGAATATATGCACGGAAAATAATGAAATATGCAATTAAAACATGCAATTTTATTCACTTACCTATTTACAGGTATCATTTGTTGCAAAAAGAAGCATCACAAAAGGTAACTAGTAGTCTTTCAATGTTTTCTGGAGACAAACTATGTCTATTGTCCGTCAAAATGAGTTTATAGGCTGAGAATGATCGTTCTACATCAACTGACATGATTGGACAGTACTTATACACGGGCACCAAAGTTTCGGAGCATACATCTGGCAAGGATACCCTAGTTCCACTCAAGTATTGACTAATTAACTTAATCTTCTTCAGTCCTGGATTCGAATTCAACACCTTTTCTAACTTGCATTTAATCTTCTCTCCAATTTCGCCTGGAGCGGAATTCAATGAAGATGCAGCTTTCTCAACGAGATCAAGTGATTCATGGAGGGGAGTACCAGAAGATTCTAAGCTCTCAATGGCTTTTGGAAGTTTAGAAAAATGTGCATGAATGAAATTCACATCTTGATAAACAGTAGCGGTTTCAAACACAACTTTTGCATCACGGACACACGCAATATGCTCATCTTCAAGTTTTGTAACCACTTCTTTCACTTCATTAAAATTCTCCTGATAAAATGATACTGCTGATAACCATGTCCCCCACCTAGTCAGGTCAGGTTCAGGTGGCAAAGGAACTTCAGGTAGACAATCTTTGTAGAACTGGACACGAGCTGGTGCTTTCAGAAACAGCTTCTTCCCACATCCAATTAAATTGTTAACAGCTGGAAACTGTGTGCGTATTTCTTCTGCAATGCGATGTAATCCGTGCGCTAAACAGGTTACGTGTATGAGTTTCGGATAAAATACTTGGAGGGCCTTTGCTGCTTTCAACATATACGAAGCTGCATCTGTGAGCAGTACAAGCACTTTACAACAATTATCCTCAATTTCAGATGGCCACAATAGTCGCAGAGAATCATTTACAAATCTTGCTATAGTGCTATGGTTGGTTTTCTCCAGTACTTTACAAGCAAGAAGATGCGGCTTACCGGGTTCGTCTGGATGTAATTTACCAACCAAGAAATTTGCTATGTAACGGCCACATGGATCCGTTGTCTCATCCACCGATATCCAAACATAGTTCCTTCCGATATCAGAACGGATCAATTCCAGTGTAGATTCATATAGCGGAGGTAGGTAATTTTTCCTAAGAGTTGATTCATCTGGTATTTTTTGATTTACACAATATTTCTCAAGAAATGATTGCCGAACTGGATTGTTTAATTTATTCCATGGAATGTTGCTGCATACGAAAGCCCTACAAAGATCATTTGAAAATGTATTAAGAATACCAGACTTAGGCTTTACCTGCGTAAGAAGTAGTTGTTGTGGGTGCTGTCTTCTCCTCCTTTGCTTTAATATGTGCAGTTGTTTTTGAATGCTGTTCAAGCTGAAATTTCTTTTCACATTTTACTTCCTTTGAGCAAACTTGACAGTACACGATGACACCATCTGTTGAATAGTCCCTATTACCCGACACCCACTGATTTAGTAAATCTCTTCTCCTGCTCTTTTCCTTAGGCATTTTTAGAAACTAACACTTGAGATGCAGGGCATTAAACTGGAACGTAACTAGTGAACTGAAGATACATCTGTCCTGACCAATTGCCCAACCCCCTGAGATTATTATCTACTGTGGTAGAGTAAGGAATTCCTGGAAGTCCAGCCAGCCTGCCTACCCATACCTAAGCTATCTGTTGGCATTGTCAGTTGTGAAAGTAAAGTGCCGTTACACAGAGAGTCGAAAACACCAATTAGTGAGGGATGCACATAATATAGGCAACTAGCTAGGGATGCACAAAACAGATTTATTTTAGTAGTTCTTGTAATTGTCCTTAAATTCAGACAGATATACCGGAATATGCTGTTACGTCTAGAATATGCATTAAACCTCAAAATATGTCAAAATATGCATATGCATATGCGCATATGCATTTTTTTAAAATCCGGGCCCTAGTTATCAGCTAGCTGAATTGTGTTTTCCTAGACGCGGACTTGTCCTCTGGCGGAGAGCGGAACGGTTGCTCATTTGTATACTAGGAGTGTTAAGGTGAGGTCGATATGGACGTGGAATCTAGACTTTCTATTTTATTACACTTGGAAGAGGAGGAGGAGGAAGAGTTACTACTGCTTTTAGTGAAGGATCGAAAATGTGCAAGTGACATATTTAAAACGCGTGAAAATGAGGGAGTGTTTAAAATGCTTAGAAATAACCATTTAATTGATGACGAAATTAGATTCAAACAGTACTTTCGATTGACCAAAAACGAGTTCTATGATCTATACCAAGAAATAAACGATGTAGAAGAACTGAAATCGGAGGTTTATAACAGAAAGCAGTAAACCGACACACACTCATGGTGCACACACTTTATGCTAAACACACAAGGGACACAATTGAATAAAACTACACACAACTTGTACAGACGTCCAGCCACTCCGCCAGCCGACAGCGGACTCGTCTGCTCTCGGAGCAGAGGAACGCGGAGGAGCGAGTTCCGCTCGTCAAGCGGCGGTCCGCTCCGCTTCTAGGAAAACAGTACCATTAAAAATACATATGACCAGAGGAGAGCCGACTCCGCTCTCCGCTTCCGCGCCTAGGAAAACCCAGCTTTATACATAAAGTATAGCCATTCAAAATCTCGGTCGAGTTCGTTAATGGGCAATATCTACCAAAGGGGGTGGATATGGGGGGCTATTTCGAAAGAGTGTAATGGTGCTATATCTTTCTTAGTACGGTATGAGAAAAATTCAAAGTTCATAGTCTACTACAGTATTCTTTGGATAAGGGTCAAAAACTTACCTCAGTGATTTTTTTGACAGCACCAAAGGGGTGGGAGAAATGGAGTTTTGAGAAAAAGAATCATACCTCCCGCCCTTTATACTTCGTAGGTTAGTGATCTCGATACAGGGTCATCGAAAAATAATGAAACATTTAAAATAACTGTTATAAAAAACTATTCGAGGTAATTCAATTCTTTTAATCTTAAAAATTAATGTGTGAAAAAAGATAGATTTTTTTTCATACCTTAGTATGTTTCGATATGTGCACCGTTCGTAGCTATGCAAATGTCTAGTCTGTAGTCGATTTATTTCCACGTACATGCAATCATTTCAGGAGTAACTGTCAAAATGGCGGCAGACATTCGCTCCCGCAGGTGCTCCAAATCCCTATCTTTTTTTCTGCATACACAATGTTTTTAATGTACCCCCACAAAACATGGTACTGAACGGCGCGGCGGTCGGGTGGTGGAGTTATGGCGCGCCCGATCCACAACAAAAGTTACTTTAACCAGCTAGCGTTCAGTGAAAGAATTACACGTTTAACATCAAGGGTTTCGGTGTTATAATTTTTTTAAATGTTGGCATTATTTTTCGATGACCCTGTATTAACCACCTACTATAAGCACAATTTATATTGTCAAAGATGCTGATGGCTGAATATTTCAGCCATATATCAAAGAATAATAATAATTGGTATATTGGCTTTCACGGCCGGTGAATTAAAACTCAGCAATTCTTCTAGGTTTGTGCCGTGTCTTGTGTGGGGTTTCGCCTAGGACACCAAGCTAGGCTCATCGGCGGGCTCTTGGTGTCCCCGCCCGGACCCCCACAGGAGTGACGAACTGCGCGCCACCTCCCTTTATATAGGGTGCAACTGCACCACTTGACTACGAGAACTAAAAGTTCAAGCAGCCTTAACCTCCCTATGAAGGCTTCCAAAAAGATGGTATATTGGCTTTCACGGCCGGTGAATTAAAACTCAGCAATTCTTGTAGGTTTGTGCCGTGTCTTGTGTGGGGTTTCGCCTAGGACACCAAGCTAGGCTCATCGGCGGGCTCTTGGTGTCCCCGCCCGGACCCCCACAGGAGTGACGAACTGCGCGCCACCTCCCTTTATATAGGGTGCAACTGCACCACTTGACTACGAGAACTAAAAGTTCAAGCAGCCTTAACCTCCCTATGAAGGCTTCCAAAAAGATGGTATATTGGCTTTCACGGCCGGTGAATTAAAACTCAGCAATTCTTCTAGGTTTGTGCCGTGTCTTGTGTGGGGTTTCGCCTAGGACACCAAGCTAGGCTCATCGGCGGGCTCTTGGTGTCCCCGCCCGGACCCCCACAGGAGTGACGAACTGCGCGCCACCTCCCTTTATATAGGGTGCAACTGCACCACTTGACTACGAGAACTAAAAGTTCAAGCAGCCTTAACCTCCCTATGAAGGCTTCCAAAAAGATGGTATATTGGCTTTCACGGCCGGTGAATTAAAACTCAGCAATTCTTGTAGGTTTGTGCCGTGTCTTGTGTGGGGTTTCGCCTAGGACACCAAGCTAGGCTCATCGGCGGGCTCTTGGTGTCCCCGCCCGGACCCCCACAGGAGTGACGAACTGCGCGCCACCTCCCTTTATATAGGGTGCAACTGCACCACTTGACTACGAGAACTAAAAGTTCAAGCAGCCTTAACCTCCCTATGAAGGCTTCCAAAAAGATGGTATATTGGCTTTCACGGCCGGTGAATTAAAACTCAGCAATTCTTCTAGGTTTGTGCCGTGTCTTGTGTGGGGTTTCGCCTAGGACACCAAGCTAGGCTCATCGGCGGGCTCTTGGTGTCCCCGCCCGGACCCCCACAGGAGTGACGAACTGCGCGCCACCTCCCTTTATATAGGGTGCAACTGCACCACTTGACTACGAGAACTAAAAGTTCAAGCAGCCTTAACCTCCCTATGAAGGCTTCCAAAAAGATGGTATATTGGCTTTCACGGCCGGTGAATTAAAACTCAGCAATTCTTCTAGGTTTGTGCCGTGTCTTGTGTGGGGTTTCGCCTAGGACACCAAGCTAGGCTCATCGGCGGGCTCTTGGTGTCCCCGCCCGGACCCCCACAGGAGTGACGAACTGCGCGCCACCTCCCTTTATATAGGGTGCAACTGCACCACTTGACTACGAGAACTAAAAGTTCAAGCAGCCTTAACCTCCCTATGAAGGCTTCCAAAAAAGATGGTATATTGGCTTTCACGGCCGGTGAATTAAAACTCAGCAATTCTTGTAGGTTTGTGCCGTGTCTTGTGTGGGGTTTCGCCTAGGACACCAAGCTAGGCTCATCGGCGGGCTCTTGGTGTCCCCGCCCGGACCCCCACAGGAGTGACGAACTGCGCGCCACCTCCCTTTATATAGGGTGCAACTGCACCACTTGACTACGAGAACTAAAAGTTCAAGCAGCCTTAACCTCCCTATGAAGGCTTCCAAAAAGATGGTATATTGGCTTTCACGGCCGGTGAATTAAAACTCAGCAATTCTTCTAGGTTTGTGCCGTGTCTTGTGTGGGGTTTCGCCTAGGACACCAAGCTAGGCTCATCGGCGGGCTCTTGGTGTCCCCGCCCGGACCCCCACAGGAGTGACGAACTGCGCGCCACCTCCCTTTATATAGGGTGCAACTGCACCACTTGACTACGAGAACTAAAAGTTCAAGCAGCCTTAACCTCCCTATGAAGGCTTCCAAAAAGATGGTATATTGGCTTTCACGGCCGGTGAATTAAAACTCAGCAATTCTTCTAGGTTTGTGCCGTGTCTTGTGTGGGGTTTCGCCTAGGACACCAAGCTAGGCTCATCGGCGGGCTCTTGGTGTCCCCGCCCGGACCCCCACAGGAGTGACGAACTGCGCGCCACCTCCCTTTATATAGGGTGCAACTGCACCACTTGACTACGAGAACTAAAAGTTCAAGCAGCCTTAACCTCCCTATGAAGGCTTCCAAAAAGATGGTATATTGGCTTTCACGGCCGGTGAATTAAAACTCAGCAATTCTTCTAGGTTTGTGCCGTGTCTTGTGTGGGGTTTCGCCTAGGACACCAAGCTAGGCTCATCGGCGGGCTCTTGGTGTCCCCGCCCGGACCCCCACAGGAGTGACGAACTGCGCGCCACCTCCCTTTATATAGGGTGCAACTGCACCACTTGACTACGAGAACTAAAAGTTCAAGCAGCCTTAACCTCCCTATGAAGGCTTCCAAAAAGATGGTATATTGGCTTTCACGGCCGGTGAATTAAAACTCAGCAATTCTTCTAGGTTTGTGCCGTGTCTTGTGTGGGGTTTCGCCTAGGACACCAAGCTAGGCTCATCGGCGGGCTCTTGGTGTCCCCGCCCGGACCCCCACAGGAGTGACGAACTGCGCGCCACCTCCCATTATATAGGGTGCAACTGCACCACTTGACTACGAGAACTAAAAGTTCAAGCAGCCTTAACCTCCCTATGAAGGCGCAGTTCGTCACTCCTGTGGGGGTCCGGGCGGGGACACCAAGAGCCCGCCGATGAGCCTAGCTTGGTGTCCTAGGCGAAACCCCACACAAGACACGGCACAAACCTAGAAGAATTGCTGAGTTTTAATTCACCGGCCGTGAAAGCCAATATACCATCTTTTTGGAAGCCTTCATAGGGAGGTTAAGGCTGCTTGAACTTTTAGTTCTCGTAGTCAAGTGGTGCAGTTGCACCCTATATAAAGGGAGGTGGCGCGCAGTTCGTCACTCCTGTGGGGGTCCGGGCGGGGACACCAAGAGCCCGCCGATGAGCCTAGCTTGGTGTCCTAGGCGAAACCCCACACAAGACACGGCACAAACCTAGAAGAATTGCTGAGTTTTAATTCACCGGCCGTGAAAGCCAATATACCATCTTTTTGGAAGCCTTCATAGGGAGGTTAAGGCTGCTTGAACTTTTAGTTCTCGTAGTCAAGTGGTGCAGTTGCACCCTATATAAAGGGAGGTGGCGCGCAGTTCGTCACTCCTGTGGGGGTCCGGGCGGGGACACCAAGAGCCCGCCGATGAGCCTAGCTTGGTGTCCTAGGCGAAACCCCACACAAGACACGGCACAAACCTAGAAGAATTGCTGAGTTTTAATAATAATTATTATTATATTATTATTACTGGCAACCGGACCCGGTTTCGCCCGGGAACAGTTATGAATGCATTACGTGATAAGCGCGTCTACCGAGTCAGCAGAGAGCTTGGCCCCATGAACTAACGCTGCGCTTTAGCGAGCTTAGCCACCACTGTCGGTTAGTTGGGAAATTTAGTGAATTTGAAATATTTTTCTTTGCCCGTTGAAGTCTACCTCCGCTTGCCAGCGTGCTGAGAGAGATTTATTTTCTTGTAAGAAGACCAGACCACACTGTTTCAGAGGACAGGGACTAAGGGACTATACTGTAAGTAGCCATGTCTGTATCCAAGATGTCTCGTTTCATTGAGATACCATGTAGCTCGTTTGCTGCAACAGTGATATCCCTCGATATACAGGGTGAGTCACCCAAAACTTGCACTGCAAATATTTCAGTCATTTTGAACACAACCTTTGAAGGTCAGTGTGCTCTTTATTTGTCGGAACCCACATAAGGAGTGTATTCACTTTAGTTTGTGCTACCAGAGGTATGTACAAGTGTCGGTGTGGAAACTCTTCAACACACGACCTCTTGCTAACCGCTTGAACTAGAATCCTGCAACAAACGCCATTGGCATTCTAATTTACCCTACTTTTATTTTGTTAATGTCAATAGGCATTGTTCCATCTAAAAAAGTGTATGTTTGCTCAAACAATACACGTTCGAAGTATCATTTAAATATGTTTATAGGCCAAAAATACAAGCCACAGACTACCAAGCCAGTCTTTGAAAGCCGCACATCAATAGCACTTCCCATTTCCGAAATATTTGCGGTGCAAGTTTAGGTGATTCACCCTGTGTATGATGCTTGTGGGAAACTGCACTTCAAGATTTAACGGCAGTTACTAAACTGGATATCTCAAATAATGTCAAGGTTTCGACGTCATATTCAATTGAGGATTTATTACTTTGTTCCAGAGGAGTGTAACACATACCAACATAAGCATCAGTGTTCTTGATGTAATTGCAATATTTTCCGAAATTGGCTCAATAAAGTTTGTAGTCTCACGTTACCAAGAATAACGACAGAGTAGTGTTGACTTAATCAGTCGATAAGGAATATTTTCTAACATTACGTTGAGGTAAAAGTTGTAAACGTAGCTACAGATTTCTAGTTATGCCTCTGTTGCAGCAAATGAGTGATGTGTACAAAAACAAAAGTTTGATGCTTTTCAGTCGGTCAACACGATTGTACAAAAATGAGATGAAAAAATTACATGAGATTAATAAATACCAGTTTCGATCGTCAAGCGATCATCATCAGATCCATTACACTTAGACTAGGCCTATAAAATCTATGTCTGAAAATATAGGTGAAAATATTTGCAATATATACTGTGCCCGTTTAGACCGGAGTCCGCACGACCACATATGCATTTTACCAAGAATCAGTCAGCACGAGAGTCAAAATATCCCGGGGCGCCAGATGGGTTAAAGCTAATCGCAAAAACGACATCAAATGAAAAAAATGCTTTACTGATTTTTGGCTCAATGCGACAATAAGGATAGAAGGAGATTCAACTGGGCATAACATATCATGTAAAATTATCTCATTTTATTCTGAATTTAAAATTGACTGCAAAATAAGATACTCAAAGCAGCATCATTCACGTGTGGCGACCCACATTACTATTTACACAATGTACAGAAATTTTCCAACACATTGGACAATTATCTTTGGAAACACAAGTCTGATTATTAGTCCTGTAGACTGTGTTCCAAAACTATATCCATTATTTATGATTAAATCCAGTTCAAATTTAATTGTCTCTACTGGAAATACTGTAGTTCACTGGTTGAATTTTTACATAATATTAACACTCGTAGAATAATTGTTCATAGAATTTTTTAACTTTCACTTATTTTTCCAGTTTCAAAAAAATATTGTCAAAAAAATATTATTATCTTTGACTCAACACAAATTATGTACACATATTAATAACAACATCTGAAAAGTATTTGACCTTTGAGCATAGCATCGAAGAACTGTGCGAAGCACAACAAAATTAATTGTTCTTCTGACATTAAACGTTTCGAGAAGTGACTCGATTATGAACTTCAAGTTCCTAACAAAATATATGATTTCTGAATCATCAACTTGATCAATAAATTGTTGGACCATTCAACTATTCGATTCTCCGCTTGGAATCATTATTAAGAAAAATATTTATATTTGTGGCCATTTTAGTAACTTTCACAAATTGCAATTCTTCGACAGAATGCGGAAATAAGAATTGTAGCTTCATAATAAATTCATTTAGTTCATGGCACTAGGATTGAAAACATCCTTCAAATTATTCGTGGTTATAGAATTATTTTTAATTGGCAGTGGCCCATTCTATTATTTGTGTAAGAACACAACATTCCAACAACAACGGCAAAAGTCTTCCTCTGAAGAAGAATAAAATACTATCATGACAAATCCGGGTTCTAGCAAAATCAAAGTCTTAATGGAATCCGTAAACAAGGTTGAAATAAGAACTGATGGTTTTTAAGAAATAACCTTTGGGTCATTCATACGACGCAATGTGTAGTTCCAATACTCCTTCTTTAACACTGAGTCATCGAACCTGCTATTTGATTGATGCTCAAATAAAAACCTCCTCATTCCTGCGACTTAAACATGCGCACCTGGGAATGGCATTTCAACTACTCCACACACATAAATTTTCTTCCCAAAATTTATACAATAAATCAAGCCTCTGCTTGTTATCAACACTGGAAGTTTAATAAACTTACAAGTTTATTTTATTTTACCATTCAGTTCAACCCGTGAATTTACCATACTTATGATAATCTTTATTTCACTTTCGAATGTGTATTTACGTCATGATTTTATATAAATACAAAAATATCCTAATTGATACAAATATCATTTGCTTCCCGTTTCATGCCTCTCCGTGTTATCTGAAATATATACTTTGCTCATTGCAAATATTAACTGTTCAACCAGAACTGTAATGTTGGTTGATTGCGGGCTTGCGCTAACCACTCTCCTTCGGAAAATCACCTGTTCCAAACTAGAAATGATTAAACTACTTCATAGGCTCTCTCTCAATAAATGTAATTATTAGAAAATATAAGATCCAAGAATTATTTAGAAAAATTATGAAAATCATTATTATTATTATTATTAGTGGATTATTATTATTATTATTAGTTATATTATAAATGTGTTTAATTATTATTTCATTATGTGAGAATCCACATGTTCGATTCTTCGAATATGGATAAAATATCCATCTCTCAACAAAAATAATTATTAACTTTTACAGTTACATCGGCTGATTACCGTGATTTTCGAAAAATATGAAACATTCAAATAAATGCTCGTTCTGCTCGGTCATCGATCCTAAACTGTTCTGAGTGCTGAAAATACTCAGAATAAATCTAATATGACTTGCATAAATCATTGCAAGATTTAAATACGAAGAAAATAAATGTGTTGGTCATCTGCAGAAAAAAATAGTTTGTTCCAATTAGCTAGGCATAATATAAAGTCAAAAGTGGCTTACATTTCTCGTTGGTCTTGAAGCGTAGTGAACCTGGTCTGTACCAGATTTATCCAGATACATGCCCTATCGGACACGCACGTCTAATCCTTGTATCGGCCGCCATTATATACCCACAATCTGTCTAACACGACATAGTGGAGATATTTCTTGAAGTTTGAAGTAACTGCTGATCCATTTTAATATTGAATTCTATTAAGGCCATAGCATTTAGCTTAAATGGGGTTAGATCCAAGTGATCTATTCTCAAATATGTCAGTTGTAACATAACTCACGGTAATCTTTTCAGTACAAGAAAACACTGACAGTCTAAATCAATCAACGGCTGTTCTGAAGATCGTTCCCTGGGCATGGCTTATCACCATCTATCATGCGCGAAGCAACATATAGTTTCCCTTCGTCGGCTAATGAACAACACCGTGATAGACTGGCCTTCAGTATACTGATAGATCGAAGTGGTTATCAAGTTACAATTATGAAACTGACTAAATTGTACTAAAATATCCAAGTATTGAATGATTATTACTGGACTGTGACAAAGTACTTTCTAGACAAAGTCTAGCATATGTCCATATAGAAATAAAACATTTCACCAGTGTCCGTAGAAAAATAACAATCACCTTAGTGATTCTCTCTTGCCGGAAACTTACTAAGTTCCACCTGTATCGCAGCACTTTTGTGACTATCACAATTTAAAGATATCTTCTGCGTAGATCCGGCAACCATGTGCCTTGGCTCAGCGTAGCAGCACCTTGCTATGCAAGAGCTTGGTTCGAAGTGAGCTGATGTTGCTTGGGCCGGCCGGCTTTTATTCAAAACGGTCAGGGTCACGCTGCATCACGCTGAAATCTAGAAATCCTCATATCTCTGGTATCCCTGGTCCGATTTACTTTATACTAAGTGCATTCTCTTCCATTTGGCCGTGCCAGTAATCTGATCCTAGTCTCAAGTCTCTACTCCATGACTAACTATTTAATCAACAAATAGTCTCGACCTCTGCTATTACTCGCTACGTCACTTGACATGTTCTTGGCTGCATATTCTTTCCATTTCCTTCTGGAAGTAATGGAGCGCGATATTCAAATATCTCAACTTTCAAAAGCGGCTGTAGCCTTTCCCTTGATATCTAGGTGTCTGAATCTTGGAATACCCATTCCTAGAGTTGGGCACATCCACCCCACACCTAGCAAAAATAAAAATTGAAAAATTTTTATTTTTCCTATCTACACATTAAATGATCTGGTTCTTGAATAGTAAATCTTCAAATTCGATGCATTATAAGTTCCCACGATGTTACCAGTTCGTGTATTGGCGATTTCATAACTTCCATTGTTGTTAACTTCCACAAAATCATCATCATTTGGATCCATGTCTCCCTGTAGAAAACGAAAAATGTTTCTAAAACGTCGGTCTCTCCTCTGGGATAAATGCAACAATCTTAACCTTCTCAAGGTATCCTCATCTTCCTGCGTCAGGTTAACTTGAAAAACCTTAGATGTAGACTCCACTGCTCTACTCAATAAATCAGCTCCAACGTTCAACTTCCCAGGAGTGTGTTCAATAACTAGGTTGAATTGTTGAATAAAAAGTGACCATCTAGTTATCCTATCACTGGCAAAGTTTGTTCTCAAGATAAACTCCAATGCGTGGTGATCAGTCCTCACAATGACTGAATGTCCAATTAACATTTTCTTCCACGACTCCAACGCGAAGATTACAGCAAGTGCTTCTAACTCTGTGGTGTAATAATTCCTTTCTGATGGACGAAGTTTCCTGCTTATGAACGCCAGGTAACGTCTCTTGTGATCTTCATCTTCTTGAAGAAGAATAGCTCCAATCCCTACGGTGGATGCATCGGATTCTACGATGAAATTCTTTGTAAAGTCAGGATACTCTAATTTCACGCTGTTTACCAATAACCTCTTGGCATCTTGAAATGATTGTTCACAATCTTCATTCCATTTCCATTTGTTTCCTTTCTTTAATAATTCCTGCAATGGAGCAACCGTCTTGGTGAAGCTTGGACAATGCCCTGCAAAGAATTGGCATGTTCCGAGAAAACTGCGGACATTCTTCACTCTAGTAGGTCTAGGGAAATTTGCAATCACCTGTATCGTCGTCTCATTGGGACGGTATCCTTCACCATCCAAAATGTGGCCCAAAAATGTTATCTCCTTCCGAAAGAACTGACATTTTCGAAGGTTTACTTTAAAGTTCGCTTTTCTCAAATCTGCGAATAACATCTGAAGATGTAATAAATGTTCCTCCTTAGTCTCAGATGCAATTAGGATATCATCTATGTAACGAATTGATATCTCTTTTACTTCAGGACTCAAGTTTTGTTCCAGTGCTCTGATCAAAACAGATCCAGATGTTTTGACTCCAAATGGTAGACGGCGGAATACATATGTCTGCTGGTCAAACATAAATCCTGTAAACTTTTTGGAATCTTCACTAAGCCTAATGTGATGGTAGGACGAAGTGAGATCAATGTTAGAGAACCAGACCTTGCCTTGGAATTTCCTTAACAGTTCCCTAATGATTGGTGGTCTGTCATACTCTGGCAGCAATCTTGAATTCAAATTTCGCGCGTCTAAACATAGTCTCAGACTTCCATCTGGCTTAGACACTACTGCTAATGGATTGACATAAGATGTAGTGTACTTTTCAATCACATTGTTGCTTTCCATCTCTTTGATAAGCACTTTTACCTTTTCTCGATGCTTTTCCGCTACCGGATACAATTTAGCATGGAAAGGTGCATCATCATTTACACGAATACGATATTCAAAATCTTTAATTTCACCAGGTTTAATATCAAAAATATCGTGATACCCTTCCAAAATTTTCCCTAGTACTGGGGACTCCTTCTCAGTGTAGACTTCTCTTCCTTCAGCTTCATGAAAAATCAGAGACCATTGAGCATCTCCCTCGATGTCTTCCTCTTCTTTTCCCTCGAAGTTTATCTCTTCGGTATTCTTGAATCTGATCGTCTCTGTCTTCATGTCTATCACTGCTTGATATTTCTGAATGAAATCCGCTCCCAATATCATGTCAAAAGCCATGTCCTTCATTACTACAAACACATGTCGGAAATCATGTCCTCCAATAGTAACACATAAGTATAATTGTGTTTTACACAGAGATATTTTGTTGGGTATTATTCCTTGGATTTTAATTCCTGATACTGGAATTTCCTCCAAATTCTCCTTGAGCTTCCACAGAATATAAAGCTTCTCGCTCACAAGACAAAGCATAGCCCCAGTATCAATTAAAGTATCGACAGGCATACCGAATACTTCGCATGATATGATTGGCGTTCTAATTCTTGTACCCATTTCTTTCCGTTCGTCATTATGTTGAATTAAGTCATCATCCTCTGCTTGCCATTTAATAATTCTGGAAGTGTAAGTGTTTAAAATTCTATCTTCTACTGTGAATTCGAAGTTTTATTTTTTTCGTTTCCATTCCCCCGGGATTGTTGTGTTCCCGATGGACCTGGTTCATTTGGCCTCTGTTCCAAGAACTGCAAGTTTTCTTGGTGTCTTTCTTCCAAGTTCTTCCTCGTCTCCTTATTGAACTCTTCATTGGACTGACGAGTATTCACATTCCCTCTGTCATTGTAGTTGTTTCTACCATAGTACCTTCTTTCCTGGTACCTTCCTTGATTATCCCTTGGCCTTCTCCATCGAGTATTATATCGATATCCACCATCCGGTCTTGCATAAGGCTTGTAACTGTATCGGTTATTGTACTGATTCCATCCTCTTTTATCGGGCTCTTCCCTCGGCGTTTTCTCTTCTCGCCCCTCTCGAATCTCTCGAGGTGTTTGGGAATAACTGTCGGCCATAACAGCGTACACAGCGTTGTTATTCTTTCCTCCCTTCTGATGGAAGAATTGAGCGTTCGTATGATCAAGTTTCTGCAATACCTCGTCAAATTGCTCCATATTATAAATGTCAGCAGCGATCAAAGTTCTTTGGACGTCTGCTGGAAACTGACGTATTAATGCTGTAATTAATTCATTATCTGGCATCGGCGGATCTAAATGTTGTAATTTAGAAAGCTGTCCAGAAAAATACGTAGAGTATCAAGCAGGCTGTGACGTCGAGAATCTCTTTGAATATAATTCTGCTCTGACTTGTTGTTGGGTTTCCGGGGACCAAAACCTTTTTAATAACCCACGGGAAAACTCCTCAAAATTGGTGAGAGTGGACCTTCCAAAAATTTCCCTATCACTCGGATCTGTCTTTCCTTAGGGATTTTGGAATCTTTTAGGTAATCACCTGCTTCTCCCAAGAATTCTACGGGTGTCACAGAATCTCGCCCTGAAAATTTAGAAGGCTTATCCTCTACATTCTTGAATACAGTTATGGGGTTGGATTGAAATACTGTCCTGTCCTCCTCCTGTTTTTGACTATCAGTTTCTCTAGTTGCTCCTAGGTTTATCTGTATCTGTTCTTCTCCCCTTCTACTTGACATTTTCAACAGATGGTCAGACTGTTTCTCGTCCTTGATTTGGGTTTTCATAGCCTCAATTTCCTTATGGTTTTCTTCTGCCATTTTTTTAATTGCTTCGCTTTCCTTACAGTTCTCCTTGACATCAGTGGATATTTGGTTCATAACAGCCTCGTGACTTTTCAACGACCCTGTCACATCTGATATGTCCTTCTGAGTTGCTTGGATATCTTTGGAAATTACTTGAATATGGGATGACAAAGATTCCCTAATTTCCTTGACTCCCTCCTGGTTCTCCAGCATGAGTGTGTCTTTAATTTCATTGATAACTGTGGTTTTAATTTCAGTTTGTAATTCATTAATCACACCTTCTCTTATTTCTCCCATTACGAGTTCTTTGAATTGTTCTGTCAAACGTTGAACAACTAGAATTGCCATCTCATTGCTCTCTTTCTTCACTCTGACTTCTAGGTTGATCATGTCTTCACCAACTTTCCTAAGACCATGTTCTATCCTATCAGCTAAGCTTTGGGGTCTTAGATCGGCATCGCGAAATTTATCGTCCATTAAACTTGCGTTAGTGGCTAATGAAGTTTCGAGCTCATGTGTTTTTTCGCATAATTTAGTCATTTTACTCTCAAGTGACATTTTCAAAATTTCGGAATTCTCTTTAAATTTATTTTCCATAGAATTAAATTTACTATTTAAATTTTCTTTCAAGTTATCTTTTAACCTGCTTTCTAACAAATCGGAATTTTCCTTGAGTTTATCCTCTAAACTTTCTTTCAAGTTATCTTTTAAAGAATCAGAATTTTCTTTAAGTTTATCATTTAAACTTTCTTTAAGTTTATCTTCTAAAGAATCAGAATTTTCCTTAAGTTTATCATGTAAATTTTCTTTAAGTTTATTTTCTAAAGAATCAGAATTTTCTTTAAGTTTATCATTTAAACTTTCTTTAAGTTTATCAGAATTTTCTTTAAGTTTCTTTCCCAAAGCCTCTGTATTTTCTTTCATAATGGCTGCTACACGCAGTCCAGCATCTTTGGAACTCTCTTCCAAACTCCTCATCATCCTCATCATCTCTTCCATAATTTTCAATTATTATTCAAAACTTAGGGGTATACATGTCAGCAGACACAAGCTTATAATTAGAACAAGAAATATGAATAGCTAATTGGAACACTCTAATAAAATGAGATTTGTCCTAATGTCGACGTGATGGAAAAACAAAATTCTCTACTTTTACGAATTACATTTACCACAATATCACAAGAAAAATATGCAAGTTCTCAAATATCCTCCACCTGGATTCTAATAATGCGTATGTCCAGTCATCGAACGTTTACTACTGAATTTACTTGACGCCCTAATGGTTAAGCCATTATCAAAAATAATCAAACCCATTCTATTTATTAACCCAGTTAAATTTTTAATTTTCCCCACTAATTGGGTTTCCTACTAATTTATTCATCCAAACCAGACATCTCTCAACTCCCAAAATATCTATAGAAAAAATTATCACAATTTAAATCGGCATGCGATTGACCGTGTCTAACTCGAGCCCCACGTTCGAAGCCATTTCTCTCTCTATCTTATTTTATGTGCCCGTTTAGACCGGAGTCCGCACGACCACATATGCATTTTACCAAGAATCAGTCAGCACGAGAGTCAAAATATCCCGGGGCGCCAGATGGGTTAAAGCTAATCGCAAAAACGACATCAAATGAAAAAAAATGCTTTACTGATTTTTGGCTCAATGCAACAATAAGGATAGAAAGAGATTCAACTGGGCATAACACATCATGTAAAATTATCTCATTTTATTCTGAATTTAAAATTGACTGCAAAATAAGATACTCAAAGCAGCATCATTTACGTGTGGCGACCCACATTACTATTTACACAATGTACAGAAATTTTCCAACACATTGGACAATTATCTTTGGAAACACAAGTCTGATTATTAGTCCTGTAGACTGTGTTCCAAAACTATATCCATTATTTATGATTAAATCCAGTTCAAATTTAATTGTCTCTACTGGAAATACTGTAGTTCACTGGTTGAATTTTTACATAATATTAACACTCGTAGAATAATTGTTCATAGAATTTTTAACTTTCACTTATTTTTCCAGTTTCAAAAAAATATTGTCAAATTTTTTTTATTATCTTTGACTCAACACAAATTATGTACACATATTAATAACAACATCTGAAAAGTATTTGACCTTTGAGCATAGCATCGAAGAACTGTGCGAAGCACAACAAAATTAATTGTTCTTCTGACATTAAACGTTTCGAGAAGTGACTCGATTATGAACTTCAAGTTCCTAACAAAATATATGATTTCTGAATCATCAACTTGATCAATAAATTGTTGGACCATTCAACTATTCGATTCTCCACTTGGAATCATTATTAAGAAAAATATTTATATTTGTGGCCATTTTAGTAACTTTCACAACTTGCAATTCTTCGACAGAATGCGGAAATAAGAATTGTAGCTTCATAATAAATTCATTTAGTTCATGGCACTAGGATTGAAAACATCCTTCAAATTATTCGTGGTTATAGAATTATTTTTAATTGGCAGTGGCCCATTCTATTATTTGTGTAAGAACACAACATTCCAACAACAACGGCAAAAGTCTTCCTCTGAAGAAGAATAAAATACTATCATGACAAATCCGGGTTCTAGCAAAATCAAAGTCTTAATGGAATCCGTAAACAAGGTTGAAATAAGAACTGATGGTTTTTAAGAAATAACCTTTGGGTCATTCATACGACGCAATGTGTAGTTCCAATACTCCTTCTTTAACACTGAGTCATCGAACCTGCTATTTGATTGATGCTCAAATAAAAACCTCCTCATTCCTGCGACTTAAACATGCGCACCTGGGAATGGCATTTCAACTACTCCACACACATAAATTTTCTTCCCAAAATTTATACAATAAATCAAGCCTCTGCTTGTTATCAACACTGGAAGATTAATAAACTTACAAGTTTATTTTATTTTACCATTCAGTTCAACCCGTGAATTTACCATACTTATGATAATCTTTATTTCACTTTCGAATGTGTATTTACGTCATGATTTTATATAAATACACAAATATCCTAATTGATACAAATATCATTTGCTTCCCGTTTCATGCCTCTCCGTGTTATCTGAAATATATACTTTGCTCATTGCAAATATTAACTGTTCAACCAGAACTGTAATGTTGGTTGAATGCGGGCTTGCGCTAACCACTCTCCTTCGGAAAATCACCTGTTCCAAACTAGAAATGATTAAACTACTTCATAGGCTCTCTCTCAATAAATGTGATTATTAGAAAATATAAGATCCAAGAATTATTTAGAAATATTATGAAAATCATTATTATTATTATTATTATTAGTGGATTATTATTATTATTATTAGTTATATTATAAATGTGTTTAATTATTATTTCATTATGTGAGAATCCACATGTTCGATTCTTCGAATATGGATAAAATATCCATCTCTCAACAAAAATAATTATTAACTTTTACAGTTACATCGGCTGATTACCGTGATTTTCGAAAAATATGAAACATTCAAATAAATGCTCGTTCTGCTCGGTCATCGATCCTAAACTGTTCTGAGTGCTGAAAATACTCAGAATAAATCTAATATGACTTGCATAAATCATTGCAAGATTTAAATACGAAGAAAAACAAATGTGTTGGTCATCTGCAGAAAAAAATAGTTTGTTCCAATTAGCTAGGCATAATATAAAGTCAAAAGTGGCTTACATTTCTCGTTGGTCTTGAAGCGTAGTGAACCTGGTCTGTACCAGATTTATCCAGATACATGCCCTATCGGACACGCACGTCTAATCCTTGTATCGGCCGCCATTATATACCCACAATCTGTCTAACACGACATAGTGGAGATATTTCTTGAAGTTTGAAGTAACTGCTGATCCATTTTAATATTGACTTCTATTAAGGCCATAGTATTTAGCTTAAATGGGGTTAGATCCAAGTGATCTATTCTCAAATATGTCAGTTGTAACATAACTCACGGTAATCTTTTCAGTACAAGAAAACACTGACAGTCTAAATCAATCAACGGCTGCTCTGAAGATCGTTCCCTGGGCATGGCTTATCACCATCTATCATGCGCGAAGCAACATATAGTTTCCCTTCGTCGGCTAATGAACAACACCGTGATAGACTGGCCTTCAGTATACTGATAGATCGAAGTGGTTATCAAGTTACAATTATGAAACTGACTAAATTGTACTAAAATATCCAAGTATTGAATGATTATTACTGGACTGTGACAAAGTACTTTCTAGACAAAGTCTAGCATATGTCCATATAGAAATAAAATATTTCACCAGTGTCCGTAGAAAAATAACAATCACCTTAGTGATTCTCTCTTGCCGGAAACTTACTAAGTTCCACCTGTATCGCAGCACTTTTGTGACTATCACAATTTAAAGATATCTTCTGCGTAGATCCGGCAACCATGTGCCTTGGCTCAGCGTAGCAGCACCTTGCTATGCAAGAGCTTGGTTCGAAGTGAGCTGATGTTGCTTGGGCCGGCCGGCTTTTATTCAAAACGGTCAGGGTCACGCTGCATCACGCTGAAATCTAGAAATCCCCATATCTCTGGTATCCCTCGTCCGATTTACTTGATACTAAGTGCATTCTCTTCCATTTGGCCGTGCCAGTAATCTGATCCAAGTCTCAAGTCTCTACTCCATGACTAACTATTTAATCAACAAATAGTCTCGACCTCTGCTATTACTCGCTACGTCACTTGACATGTTCTTGGCTGCATATTCTTTCCATTTCCTTCTGGAAGTAATGGAGCGCGATATTCAAATATCTCAACTTTCAAAAGCGGCTGTAGCCTTTCCCTTGATATCTAGGTGTCTGAATCTTGGAATACCCATTCCTAGAGTTGGGCACATCACACTTATTTAGTTGCCGTATTAGTTGAGATAATGCAACTCGTCAATATTTGTTAGTTGCGGTCTATGTGATGTTTTGTTGAGATACTGGAAGTGGTGATTGACCTCTGGAATTTGCTTGTTTGGAGTGTATATATGGTTGTTGTGAATTGTCAGTTAGGGGCAGATGACCTCGTATTTCTGCCCCTTAAAACAACAATAACTAACGAACTAAATCGTCAGTTCAGATTGGATTGTACAGGCTACTTACCTGGTTGAGTCTTGCGCGGTCCTGTTGAGATCAGTACTTGGTCACTTTCTGCACTCGACTGAAGGGTAGTTCCTGTGTGTGAGGGTCCCTTATCTCGTTGGGCTATTTCCTCTCTCGCATTCCTAAGTGCTGTGTTCCTCTTACAAATGTGCATGTAAGTTGCCTAGTCTAGTTTCTCTAATGTGGTGTATGTTACTGTATTCAGGATAATCTTCAACTATTAAAGACCTGATTTCAAACTCTCCACGTATAAGCTAAAAAGCCCTCTTTAAGCGCGAATGGACCAATGAGAATGTCCCGTCACCTTCAAATGTAATGAGTGATGTGTGTTATGGAATAAATGATTATGAAATTCAGGACGCCTGGTGTTTTGTGGAGAAGCATCTGTCTGTCTGGTTTTAGCTTCGTTGGACCATGATGTGGCATGCAAGGGGATGGCGCCGCGCGGCGCGCGCTGGCTACTTGGGGGTGATTATAACAGCATCGCCAAGGGGAGAGGACTCGACAACTAACGATAAACAGATCGGTTCGTTGCGCCTTGCTCAAACTTCTTTCCCAAGTCCGTCCTTATCTTCCTGCACTTGTGTTCTCTTTGCTGTGATGGGCAGCTGCAGCAAGTCCGGAGATCAGAGATTTGAATCCCGGGTTTTTCCACACTCCTTCCTGGCAAATGCTGGGATAGTACCTTATATCAAGTTTCAACAGTCACAGTTACAGACACTAATACAGTCACCACCAAAACTCAGATTATCAAATTGGACACACACCCAAATTCACGAGGCTGATGACCAAGTTGTCCCAATTTCCTTAATTTAATTAGAAACAACTAGTTACCTTTAATTATGGCTCAAGAAGCTATTTGATGTGAAAGTTGCGGGTCGAGTTTCAAAATTGAAAATGCTCAATGCACTGTGGCCAGAACGACTGCAGAATTTGGAGTTGGGTGGGCAGAGGATGGGTCTGACATTCAACCAGGGGTCTCTTAGAAGTTGTTGTTGTTGTTGATTCTTTGGGGGCTTTGTTACATTGTGCTAATGTAGGCCCATGTACTTGGATGTGTGTAGAATTTGTCTGATAACTTGTGAAGCTGTGATGTCTGTACGATAGTTGTGTACTTGTAATTAAGGTATGAAGCAGCCGTGGCCGTAAGTTAGGTACCTTACTGGCATTTACCTGTAGTAGAAGTGTGAAACCATGAAAAACCACGAAAAATCACTTCCAGGATGTCTGAGGTAGGAATCGAACCCGCCTTTTCTCAGTTTTGCTTCACGAGGCTGAGTGTATCCCGTTCCAGCCCTCAGACCAGATTTTTTTTTTTTGGCAATGCCGGGAATCTGAACCCGAACCTCCGGGGCGATAGCAAAGAATGCTAGCCGCTACACCAGGATGTAGACTTCTGGGAATTAGGAGGTCCTGGTTTCAGATCTGCGTGGCGACAATTTCCCAAATTCTTTTATCTCTATCATTGACGACCTAATAGTTTATTTTAAAATTTATTTTATAATTCTTTTATACACTATATTCACTTCAGTTAACATTTCCGACAACAGATAGCGTGCAGGATGACAAGCGAGCTAGGCCAGTAGCGGTGTGGAGGTCTGTATGTGAAAAAAAAAGGAAGCTTGTTGTTTAACGTGACCGTTAATCTCTAGATCATGAGCCACGGGACCTCCTTTAACGTGGAATCCGAACCACAGGACATGGCTTTTCACTTCGAAAATCTCACATGCATTGACCGGGAATCAAACCCGGACCACCTTGGTGAGAGGCATACAGCTAGAGGTCTGTATGTGAGCATCGCTGTAAGGAGAACAATACAAAGTTAAGTGTACATTATAATTAGTTTCTTCTAGTGCAGACTAAAATGTGTTAATTGATTTATTATTATTAAAGTGTGATTCTAAATTGTATACACGTGCATATACACCGTTACTCATGTAATTCACAAAACCTTGCAACACAAAACAAACCTAACGTGTAACGAGATTCAAACCACGAATCAAAACATTGTACTATAATCATCTAACGACGGGCTATTGAACCACATTAGTGAATTTAAAATAGTGAAAATTGACCTTAACACAGTGATCAGAATCTGATAATGAGCGGATTCGGTGGCGTAGTTGGTAGCATGCTGAGCTTCTATGCCCTAGATCGCGGGTTCAAACCCGGCCGAAGTCGTCGTTTTTTTTAAGAACGTTAAAAATCCCTCAGTATGCCTTCCTTCGGAGGGGAAGTAAAGCCGGCGGTCCCATGTCATAGATTTATGGCATGTTAAAGAACCTTCCACTAATTACACCTGTGTGAAGCTAAATTATATATAGGTTAAACATTTGACTAACGTTCTTAGGTTCCTACGTTCGTTGTCAAGAGCCGACAGCGGTGGCATCTGGTAACTACGTTCTGAACTAGTTGGTCGTTGTCGGTGGTATTTGGCGGCAAAAGTAGGAACTACTTGAAAAAATCAATGTCTGCAGTCCTTACTTGAATTAAAACAGATACACACACTAATACAGCCATCACAATTAACACCGGTTATCAGACAGATTCTACACACACACAAAGTACACGGGGCTACATGATCGCGTTGTCGCAGCCCCTAAACTGAGGAACCAACCAACCAACCGATCTGATTATGGCCACTTGAGGGTTGAAACGCATAATCCTAAATTGCCCATTTAAGTGTGATAATAAACTAATACATGTATTTTTTTCCAGGTGTGTGTTTACATATTTATAACTTGTACCCTGCCAAATTCATTGGGCACAATCGTGTTAACCGACTGAAAAGCAGCTAAATACAACTATATTAGGTTCCCAAATATTAATATTCTTCCCCCCCAGTGGCTCACATCTAGTGGGATGTGGGTTGGCGACCACGGGGCCCCAGCTGAGTCACGCATTGCTTCCACTTACTTGTGCCGAGCTCCTCTCCATCTTCTTTCCTGTCGACCTCACTTGGTCCACTCTTGTTCTCTTCCGATCCCGACGGTATTAGGGTATCCGAGGCCTAGGGAGTCTCTTCCTTTCCCCCCTTAATTGGCCCTTGTCTCATCTTTTCTGATACCCTCTTTCTGCGAGGGGTTAGCCTTCTTTTTCTTTTCCTGTTATCTCCTGCCTTCTGCTCAAGGCCCTCAAGGAGGCAGGGTGTATGTAGCCCCACCACTTCTGGTGCACCCTAGATATTGCTACACTCTCTGGGACTCACGGCTGGTGAGTTCGGGAGTTGGCAACCCAGAGGAATTCCTGAGCTGGGTCCGGCTTTCCCCCTTTTATCCATTATCTGTGGGGCGGACCCTATCCTCTTTCACTTTCCTCTCTGCCTTTTATGGCTCCCCTTCCTTCCATGTCCCTCAATCCGCATTATTCGAGGGTTGAGGGCATTTCTTTTCCTCCTGTCCTTTATTTGCCTTATTGCCCTTTTGTTTTCCATTTCTTATTGTAGTAGATAAGTTAGTAGTTACTTTTGGTTATAGTTTACATTTCATTATCATTTTCACGATCACCCAAACCATTAGGGGCCGATAACCTAGATGTTAGGCCCCTTTAAACAACAATTATCATCATCATCATTAATATTCTTACCAAAAATTCAGATATTCTAAACACCCTCTCCGTCCAATAGTCCAGGTCGTTTTTTGGAACAAAATGTTCAGAGGTAATTTGTTGAGGAAGGAGCACTGCAGTAGAGATGGTTTCGCAGTGGCGAAGCCACATTCATGCAACTGGGTATTCTTAAGTTCATGCCTTATAGTTCTTTGTAGATAAACTACAGACGTCATGTTTTCCGCACAGCAAAGATATCAATGAGGCGTTCTTTGAATACGCCATCCCTGGAAAGATAGTTCACCAAACTCTTCTCTATAGCCAGAGTACACAAATTGCTCAGTCTAGAATCTGACATGGAGTTCATTAAATATGCCTTAACTCTCTTCAATGCACTCATACTTCGTTCACTTGAAGCAGTAGAAACAGGAAAGGTAAGAGTCAGTTTTATGAGGCGCACTGTTCAAAAAGTATTTCTGTAACAAACCTACAGGCGAGTGCTTTGTTTGGTCAGAATATACTGTGCCCGTCAGAGGAGCTGCCAGGATAGCCAACAACCGCAATGACTTCCCTAACATCTCATCCGTCGGACCTAACTGCCGTGAGGATCAGGTGAACTTCCTAATAGGCCAAGCGGCACGAGAAACTGTAGTCCACGGGGATCGTGGTACATGGTGACGAAGGTCATAGACTGCCTAAGGAAAGGTTCACCTTAAAAGCTATACTGAGAAAAGAAACATCCAGACTTATGTAAAACACCGTGAAAATTTATTGTAAATTTTACAAACCCCTATCCTAGTTCGGAGGGTTTCTATCGGTTAATCCGCAAGCTAATAAATAATCAAAAATAAAGAGCAGGTCCCTACCTGAGAAGTTACAGTAAACCCTCGCGAAAGATCTGTCTCACAATAATAAAGCAACAACAGCAATACTAGGAAAATGGTACGACGCAAATCCCTAGGTCAAGTTACAAGATCAAGCTAATATCGGAATTTACATTTAACAGGGTAGCAAAACAAATCTAAGTTAGGATGATACCATCTCCACATTTACATTTAACGTTAATTCATCTAGCTAAGTCCTATCAATTAATAACAAAATTTACGGCGGAGACGTCCGTAATATCAAACAATTACATTCAAGCTAAGTGACCAGCCATATAAAAAAACATCTAAGACATCCTTACAACCAGGTGCTAGACAGCACACAAAAGGGTAACACAGAGGATTCATACACTTTTACATCATCAAATCAGTAAATAAAAGACCACAGTTTTATTCAAATGCCTGCCTACACCTTGGTTTACTCTTTGTAAGCCATAGTCATCTAATGTGTGTAATTACGGTGACGACTGCGTAGTGAAGACTACGTCTAACATCGTATGGCCTGCGCTCCACCAGCTACGAACTCAAGGTTCGAGCAAGCTTCAGTCACAACAAAAAGTGTCAGCTGTCGAAAAGTCATTTCCTCCAGGAAATACCTTCATTAGCACGGCTATGTCAGCAGGTTCCAAATGCAAATGAACAAGGTTAAGCAGAAAGGATTCGTTAGTTAGCTTTTGTTTATCAAAATTATGCGTTTTATTATTAAGATGTCGGTTTAGGTTATCGTTGGTTTATGGCGAATAATACTGACAAGCCTGGGCACGGAGCGTCTCCCCTGAGATCATCTCTGCCAAAAAGCCTCGACTCAAAAGTCGGAATACAATCAACGAGCAATAACAACTCGGACACACAATAACACAAGTTACCAGCGGCGCACAGCTCGCGTTCAATAACTCTGGGAAGGGCCTGGACACAATCAGTTACCCTCCCTAAATATCTGGTCCACGGGAACATCCCGGACATGGTACACAAATACCTTCATACATGAAAAACCTCCCTAGCGGGGCTAGCCTACAACGTACTATAGAAACCTGACATAACTGTACTCATCAAAACAACGGTACACGCAACAGCGTTTAACTAACAAATGACAATCTACGGAACATATGATCAGATACAAGAATGGACACTGGGTTCCATAAGCTATAATTGCAATGAAAGGGAAAGTGAATGCTAAAAGCATTCTGTCCTATGTTAATATCAGTCCGTCTCACTTAGAAGAATGCACTCTCACCCGGGCGCTGAGTCACAAACCTGTTCGTGTCGCCGCAGGCTACAAGATTCCTGCGCTGTATGACACAACACACTAACTAGGCCGACAATTTAAGCAAGATAATAACTGTACAACTGGTCTCATAATAATACCTTTACCATAGGTTATAAACCTCGAAGAATATGTGCATAAAAAGCACGCTATAAATCTGAATATAATCATATAACTCTGTCTTTCACATCAAAGACGTTTAAAAGGTAGCAATGTCACTCATTGCTGGAGCTCTCTGCTCTCAAAGATAAAATACACTATTCCAGTAGTTGCTCGTATCAAACATCAAATAAACACGTGTCAACACACTTGACACTAACAAAATAATAATTGTGGCGCAAATACCACTCTGCTGGATCTGCTTAATGATACGTTGGGAACTGAGTTCGATGCTGGGCAACAACGAAACGTCCCTTTTACTTATAAGGTCTACACTTGACCTGGATGGCTTCTGAGCTCATCTCAAATGAAATATAATGCAGTTACAAAACTGGTAATTACAGTCGATTACCCAAATGATACGACTACTCTAACGAAGTCAGGGGTATAACATAGACTGGCTGCAAAAAGTGCAGTTAAAGAAATATAACTATGGCATCAGATTGCCATAACTAGAGTCTGCAAAGACTTGAAATATCACCCCAGATAGGGTTAAACAAAGTAGCCTCAAAATGACTACAGTCACGTTTAGCAATAGATAGAAATTTGCGTCCTACGACGTCCATCAAGCTGCACCAGGGTTGACCAAAATGTCAGACCCAAGGGTGACTCACAATCACTGCAAATAAATGACATCTAATTAGACTAATTACATTCCCTACCTATGAAATGGCTGTCACTAAGTTCGGTTGGTTCACAAACTACACTAATCTAACTATACCACCAGAAACTAGAACATGGAAGGGTTGTACAAACTCACGATATGAAGGAACCCACACATAGCTCTCTGTCCAACAACAAGGGTTGAACAAAAGCACCTCTGGCTTCCAGGATTGGCATCGTCCTCATCAGAACTTCCATCTGGGCTCTCCCAAAGACCAGGGTTCGGTCTGTCCCTGTAGTTGACCTCATGAATGGACTGGACATGCCTAGGAAAGGCATCCTCGGTTCCTTCCTTCTCGTTCGATGTTCTAGAAGTTCCACAATCAAGCTCGTCCCATCCGAGACATCTCCCTCATACCATAATGCTATTAGCCCATGGTCTCGGCCTCGAACATGGTGTTGAAAAAGTTGACCACGTGGGCGGTAGTATAAGACATGTAGTAGTTCATTATTATCACTTGAAAATTACAGTATTCGTCGTAGATATCACAGGCTTTAATTATAACTGGTAACACAGCCTCTACACTTCGCAGACATTAATAACAAGTGGCCATGCACTGTTCTGCGGTTCCACACGTGTACAGACGCTACTTTTTCTATCACGTGGCATCCGTGAAATGGGCGTCGTTTTATTATAAATAAATTCACCGTAGCAATTTCTATATAATGTACTTGTATTATCACACTTGTTCAAAGTAATAATTTCACATTTACCTGTATATTTTCGCACCAGGCTCTCGGCCCTCCACAAACACGTGGGTGTAAAGATGTGGTGCTACAGAAATGTCGTAAATTTCACAATACTTGCCAAATAATCCACTTTACTGTACGTGTTGATCACTGCACATCAACGACAGTGGTTCGTAGTATAATTGTGCTCGATGGCACTTGATAATGATTTTCACGCTAAACAGCGGATATTTGCCACGTCTAACACGACGGATATAATTACACGCCTACACAGGGCGGATTCTCCATACGTAGTGCAATATAATTCACTATACAATTCGTGTTGATCACTGCACATCAACAACAGTGGTTCGTAGTATATTTGTGCTCAATGGCACCTGATAATGATTCCTCGCTGAAAAGCGGACTGTTTGCCACGTCTAACACGACGGATATAATTACACGCCTACACAGGGCGTATTCTCCAGACGTAGTGCGTGGAAGCAAGTCGTCAAACTAAGTCGTTGAGCGACTACTTACATTCCTATTTGCGTATCTGCAATGATATTACCTTACCTTAAAGTGAAAAAACATTTTCCAAAATGTTTCAATAATACTGAATGACGAAATGGAATATTCTGAGTCTCGTAGAAAGATAAAATTGATTAATAAGACCTCAGATAAATAATTAGCAGACTTCACCAAAGTCAAAAGTGCGATTCTCCGCTACTTCAAAGAGAATTGTATGAGCTCTCAGCTTCTCGTAGCTTTCTGGGTGTGTTCAAAGGTAGTACATCCCATCATAAATGTGCTGTCATGAAAAATATCACATGAACCTTAGCTCAGCGGGTTCAATACATTAGTGAGTTCATTTTGAAGCTCTTCACTGTCAATGTATGGACACCTTTTCATCAATACACTCAACTCACGAACGAACATGCACGCGCTGAAATACCGCCCGCCTCACGAATGATGCACTGCTTGGAGTCTAGGCTCTCTGCTGACGCATTCAGATATCGAACTTCCGATTGGCGCATGCGCAATTACCTTCTCTACCCACAGAGACTTGATCCTGTTTCAAAGGAGAATCACTGGCTGCTCAGTCCCGGGCTGAGAAGCTGTCGTCAATCCCACTGTGACTACAGAGAATAATACCGAATGCTAGAGATTTAATTTGCCTGTTCCAATGAAAATTAGGAACATTTAGATGTGCATATTCCTTGAGAATGAAATGGGTATTATAAGGCTCAAAGATTCCCCTCCAGCTTCGCCACTGCAGTGGTTTGGTTGTTTTTGTTGTTGCAAATTCATTTAGGAGTGTCAGCTCTGCACCAGACTTGGGAGCGCCAGCTAATACATCATCATCATCTTGTACAGTTTCCAGCCCCAGGCTGGGTCTGTTTGGAACATAAGCCTCGCCACTTAGTCCTTTCTTTCCACCACCTCTCTTCTTGACACATTCCTCCACTCCTTTCAGCCATCTATCTCTTGGTCTTCCCCTTGGTCGTTTCTTCTGCATCTGCATCTCATGTATCCTCTTGGGAATCTTCTTCTCTTCCATTCTCTTTAAGTGTCCATACCACCTCAGTCTTGATGTCTTAATCCTACCTTGCAAGGGCTCCTCTTTCACTATTTCCCTGACCTTTTCATTCCTCGCCCTGTCTCTTCTTGTTACTCTGATCCTACTACGCAGGAACTTCATTTCACTTGCCTGTATTCTGCTTATGTCTCTTTTCTTCATTATCCACGTTTCTGATGCATAGGTCAGTATCGGGATATAGTAGCTTCTGTATAACACTTCCTTGCTTTTTTGTGGGACATCTTTTTTCCACACTAAGCTTCTCAGAAATGCTTCTGCTTGTCTGCCACGTTCCGTAATCTCTTTGTCATTTCTCCCATTTTCCTCCACTATACTTCCCAATTACTTGAGACTTTCCACCTTCTCCAGCTAACACATGCGGGTTGTAAACCATCCGCTCCACGATTTCCTGTTACACTTGCTTGCTTTGCCACTCCATGTAGAAGTTCGGTCTCTCCTGCATGAGACATCGAATAGTGACACCGTAAATTCATTCTCACACAATAGATCCTAGAATTTAGTAGAAAAATAGGTTTTACTTTTTATATTTTGAAGCCTAGTCAAACGTGGACTGATGATTATGATGTCCCAAGCCCCTAAAATTAATTAACAACAACTACTAGACGTTGCTTACGTCACCATTCATACGTACTGACATATTAATAAGTTTTAAGAATTGAAGTGCTTGGGATTTGGTTGTTATTTTCTGTTATTAGTTCATTTTAGGGGCTTGAGACATCCATGGTCATCAGCTCCGTGTACCTAGGTGTGGGTTAAATTTGTCTGATAAAGGGCCGTCTATATATTACGTGATCACTTCGCTGAATAGAGAGCGTCTCCTCTGTCCCTGGTAGAGAAATGAACGACTAGGCCTGTTCCGCCCTCCGACACCACGCTATCACGTGGCATTGTTTACAGACCGTTGTTGTGGGCAGCCATGAGTTTTTTGTGTGCGTTGAGGTTACAAATGATGCTTAAATATTCATATATATAATAAGTCATTTCATTCCCACCCATGAGTGCTGGGACGCCCGTATAGATGGCCGCGCCATCTCTTGGACCAGGAGAGGAGAATGAGTAGGCGAAGGGAGCTGTATTGAAGGTGGAGGTGTTGAAGTATGGAATTGGGAGTAGAGAGAGTGGGATGGACCTCTTGGGCAAGATCAAAGTTTTTGAAAATTTTGAAGTTTTTTTTGTAATTTGAAAAATTTTGAAATTTTGGGATTTTTGAAAACTTTTGAAATTTAGAAAATGTAGAACATTTTTAATTTTTAAAATTTCGGAAATTTTGAAATTTTTGTAATTATTTTTTTTTCTTTTTCTTTTTTTGATGTAATGACAGTGATGGAAGAAGTGAGTGGTGACATTTTGTGAAATGTTATTAAATATCCGTTGTTTTAAACTTTATAGACAAATGGTTCAATATTGTGCAGTTCCCCAGTGTAAAATCAGGTGTGGCAAGTACAAAGTAATCCTTCATTCCTTGCTATTGATCGTACTGTATTTTAAGGAAACAGTGGCTTGTCAAAATTCGTCGTGCTGAAAGGAAATCACTCATATCAGCGCACGGTAAATTCCATTCGTGTCGCGCCCACAAGACCACCTGCGCACTCTGTGAGACACTTCAGTAACCTCAAAGCCATGCCACATGTCGAGTTGTCTATTGTAACCATTCACCCAAAGAGTTCAATGTAAAGGTCATTTTTAGCCTACTTTTCACATTTTGCAAAAATGAGGAAAAAGTAGACTTATGAGATCGATCCGGGAAAATGTGTGTCTGTCTGTCTGTCTGTCCTTCTGTCTGTCTGGCTGTGTGTGTGTGTGTGTGTGTGTCCCCCCTGGTGCATTCTTGGAATGCACGGTACCTGAGATTATAATTTTGAATGCTTTTGCACGTTCTTTCCTTCCTTTTTGTCAAACACCAACAGTGATCATTTGTTTTCTCCTTTATGTGCAAATCTCTTGTATTTTGTATGAGTCTGTTCCAGATATATATTCTGTGACCCACCTAGCGTCATATAACAACAAATCTCTGAAGCTCTTCAACTCTTCCTCGCGCAAGAGGAATTCCATATCCATTTGGCTACTAGATACTGTTGTCAACTCTTTGAAGACCAGCTCAGCAAAAGAAGATTATTTTGTTGTTTTCAAGTTGGTTATGCTGATATGTATACCTTTTGTTTCCTACCCCCACTCTTTCCCCTCTTTCTTGGACCTTCCGTGCTTCGTTGAGCAAGTCTCACTTCTTAGTCGGCAGTTGAAGCAATCAGTTAGGGCTCAACCTGAGCTAGCCTCCTGACCTAACGAGGCATTTTTTAAATTCCACGCCATGTTGGAACTCTAAGCATCAGTGAGGAACTTCACTTCGACATGCAACAAAGATAAGTACCTTCTTCAAGTTTTAACCTCATCTTCATGGTTTTAACTTCCACGTGTTTTAAATGATACTTTTATAGACAGTGTGAAAGTATTTATTTTGGGGCAAAAATCATTCTTCGTGGGATTTGCCGTGTTGAGCTGTCGCTTGTATAAGCCGACTTTACCATAAAGAGCTTTTATTAAGCTATTCTAATGAGAAATCCTCTCTCTACGTGGGATATTATCTAATTACCCGCTGTCTATAATGCAACAAGTTAGTTCCTCCGCTGGATTTACATTAGCCCCATTTTACTGCTAAGATTGTTCTGGAACCTTCCAGTTTCTGTACTCAATCTACAAGTCCTGCCGTCATGTGTTTCTCACGTACTTGTGAGAATTCTATTTAAAATTGAATTATCTTACTTCTAAATTACTACATAGTGAAGTTTCGTCCACCGCGGGAATTTTCTATGGCGCATTTAATTGTAATTTACAACTTTCTCAAGAAATAGACTCTCACTTATCTAGTGAAACCAGTTATTTTCATCATTGCAATAACTTTCTTTTCCATAAACTTTGTGTCTCCACAGTGAACTTTTCATATGTTTCAATGAACTATAGTGAAAACCAGTGCTTGCTCAACTTTTCTACCGCGTCGCGATCGTCCGCTTATATTCAAATAAGGCCATGAACATTTTCCTTAATTCCCATTTCTCTTTCCTAAACCTCTCACTAACAATCTGCAATACACTTTTAATCTAGGCCTGTTCCAATAAGGTGTCATTCCAAGAAGTGCCCTTCCATTTTGTTGGTTTATCATTAAGTATCTCTGTATAATCTTTGTGATACGTGTCTAGCACACGTTTCAAACTTACATTGTTCCTCCCTTCAAAGGCAGGGAAAACAATTCTCTCAACTCTTGAGTGAGTTATTTTTTGGTCTCGCTAAATGAAAACTGCCTCATTTAACTTGCGAGTCTTATTCAAAATATAAGAAGTTGTAGGAACTTCCTTTTTATTCTTTATGTTTTCCATTTTGTTATCTTCGAAGTTGTTATTCTCGTTAGAATGTTCTTTCGGAGGTTTCTTATAGTACACTGCTTGTACTCCTGTAAATGTTAAAACTTTAATTATTCCATTTTGCCTATTTCATTAAATCTTACCAAGATTTTAATACAAGGTTTAAAAAACCTTAAAAATTGTCATTTGCCTGGAGCAATTTCTGAACGTTGTTGGAGGTCTGCGACCCCAAATTGTTAACTACATAGGACATATTTATTTGTTAAAGTTACGCTTCTTTGAATTGTTAAATAAATTAAATATTTGTTTTTGGATTCATCATTTCTCTGATACTACCGTTAGGCAGGATCCTGGCTTTCCTAGCTCTTCCTAGGTTTATGCCCTCGTTCATATTCAATAAAGCTTTTACTATTTGTCTGGCCAGACCATCACCCTTCCCTATAGTACTTTCATTCGTGCTTGGGAGGAAACACACTAAAGCTTCTCTCTGGCAAACTGCCCAAGTCTTAGCTGCGGCTCCCGTCAGCTTCGACCAAGCTCGTACCTATTTTAGATATCAGGAGGTTAAGTTTCTGTGGCAATCGCCTTTAAGTGTGTTTAAAGTGAAGCTTATTAATTTTGTGGGGCTCTCCTCCTATTTTTCTATCCTTTTTCTCCAATCCCAAATCTACTTCCTTCTCTTAATCATCTTCCCTTGGTGGGTGGGTTATTCCCTAGCCTATAATCTACCCAAAAATTGGTACCAGAAACCCGGGAGAGTCCATTTGCTATGTCCATTGTTCGTCAAGTGTCATTTGACAATACTTGGCAAATTATTAACATCTGCTTTGGATTTTTCAGCTATAACCACATCGTGCAAAGCCTGTGAACGGGAAAGAGGCCGCTCCTGTCTCCTTTGGTGTGTCCCGTTCTTTCGACCCATTCTCTGCTGCAAACCTGACAGCATCTCCAAGGTTCTACAGTTTCGTGAGTTGTATTTCAATTTATTCTTTTTGTCATGGCTCCTGCTGAAAAAGATGAAACTCTCATTGCTAGACGTTCTTCCTATAAAGGGCAACTCACTAGATTCCGAAATTTTATCAACAAATTAGATCCCGCCGAGTGTGATTTAGATATCTTAACACATCGTCTTAAGTTGTACGAACGGTCTTATGATTATTATGACCAAATTCAAACCGAGATCGAATCCGCTTGCCCAGAACTGCAATCGGATCGGGACGAGGTCGAACCCTTGTACTTTGAAGGAATTGCAAAGGCCCACCAACTGATCCGCAATATCTCAGAACCGGACACTAGGGTCATCAATCCGGCCCAGCTAGCACCCGCTTCAGTTCACAAGAACAAACCGAAACCGTCACTTCCCAAGATAAGCCTACCGCACTTCTCAAGCAAGGAAGGTGAATGGTATTCTTTTTAAGAACTTTACTGCTCTTTAATTCATGAAAATATCGAGATCCCAGACATACATAAATTTTACTACCTCCGCACTTCTTTGGAATCTGAGGCCTTGGCCTTGGTGGAGTCACTGCCTTTAAGCGCAGACAACTACCACATCGCCTTTAATCTCCTTAAAGAGAGATATGGCAATTTACGTTTGAGTGTCGCTCGACACATCCGTTGTTTGTTCAATCTACCAGCCGTCAAACCTAATGACGTCACATCTTTAAGAGACCTCTTAGATTCTATGCAGTTAAATGTCAGAGCGCTATACCAACTAAAACAGCCTGTCCAAACATGGGACACCATACTTATTCACCTAGCTACATCAAGATTCGATTTTTCGACACTGAAGGCCTGGGAGATCGAACTCACCTGCAACAAGGAACATTCGTTCGAACACCTTATCTCGTTTCTCAACAGTCGATGTCAATTCCTTACAGCACTCGCATTTCAGTGCGAAAAAGTCGAAACGAATCCTCAGTGTCAAATTTTTGAAAAAAAAACTTGCTTCTTCAAAGGGTCATCAGCCCCCATCTGTCGAGTACAAGCAAACCCGTTCTTCTTTCAATAATCCAAGAGAACATATCAGGCCGCTTAACAAATCATTAAAATGCACGCTCTGTAAAAAGCTTCACACATTGTATTTGTGCAAATCCTTTAAAGAATTGTCTGTCGAAGATCGAAGGAAGTTTGTCTTGAATAGCAAACATTGTTTCAACTGCTTATCACCTAAGCATTCTTCTTCGAACTGTACGTCATCAAATCTCTGTTTTCATTGTAAAAAACCGCATCATTCCTTATTGCACGTTCACGATAAATCGAGGTCATCAGCACCCGCCTCTTTAAGCTCCATGCAGAGCAGCTCCGAACAAACTAATGCTTCTTCCTGCATTTCCCACGCCGAAACTTTTCATAGTGCGCAAACCCTGTTGACCACGGTACAATTTGAAATCCAAGATAAATTTGGAAATTGGTTCAGAACCCGTGGTATTCTCGATTCCGCTTCAACTCATAACTTTGTTTCGCAATCGTTGATTAAAAAACTAGGTCTTTCGTCATCGCCTACTTCTATCAATGTGACCGGCATTGACAATTTGAAAACTCAAGTTTTGCAGTCTTCAAAATTGAAAATCAGAGACGTTTGCCAAAGAAACACCAATCTTAATTTAAACTGTCTCATTCTTACCAGTAATGGCAAGGACACTCCAAGTTACTCTATTAATACCTCCGGATTAAAGATTCCTTCGCACTTAAGGTTAGCCGATCCTCAGTTTAATGCTCAAGGTCCCATTGATGTACTTTTCAGTGCCAATGTTTTTTGGAATTGCATTCGCAAACAAACACGCAAGTTATCTTCAACCGTGGTCGCTAGAGACACCGATTTTGGTTGGGTTATTACTGGTGAAATTCAATATCCCAGTGTTCAAACCAAAGCGCAATGTCATTTCGTTACAGCTGACATAAATCCCATTTCTGAAAAAAAGAACGCTCATGTTTCAAATCTCAATATTTTTGAAAACCACTTGTCGAAACGATGTCTTATCGTAAACAACTACACTACCTCTGTAAGTTGTTTAAATAGTTTTTCCTTCTTCCCGCACAAGACGGCCATTCAAGTTCGCCTTGCTTTGGGTTACTTCGTCTACCTTCTTATGTCATTTTTATAGCAGTTAATTGCTTAAATTTTTTCTCGAAAACTATCTTCCCCTTGTGTAAAACCATGGCTATCAGTCACCATCACTTTACTGTACGCTATGTTTCACTTCTTTCGCTATGTAGAAGGATGGCCACGGCCGGCTCCTCCCCCCTTCCTCGCAATTGGAAGTCGCTTATGAAACCGCTTGAAACTCTGAATTCTATAGCATCTAGAATAACTATTCTTATGTATAACCTTCGTCTCAATGTCCCAGCTTGTCTTCTTTGCTCGGAAGAATTAAGCTTCTTTTTGTTGAAAATTGTCCGATTTCGTGATCCTCTCAATTATGCGAAATTGATTTCCTACTTTATTTCATATAGCTTTAAATTGCTTTTTCACGTCCAAGTTACGATTGACTGCATGCCGTCCAAACTGAATATCTGCTTTAAGTTACAGCTGATTCAGCTAGTGTGTGTGTACTTCGAACTGCTTGTTTGTCAGACTTGTTTGTATACACGCCTGAGGAAGGCCAAGTTGTTGTTTATTTCCTGTACGATTGACAAAGGTCAAAGCAAGTTTCTCTTATCTCAACTCTGGCTGATTGCCAACCATTGTCTGGCGAGCCGCTACCGTAATCTCGGAAGTCGCTCACCTACTTCCCAAAATAAACTTGTTCTAGTCAAGGACTCTTTCAGATATTTATATTCGTTATCTCGTTGTACTATGTGTGTCAAGGCCGTGCTTGTTTACGTCTTCCGCTTACTCATGCTCGTATTCTATAACTGCTTCGATCCCTGTTTCAAAACTTCGTTGCGTATTTCTCACGCGCTCATGTATTTCACTTTGCTTGCATATTTTGCGATCTTAATGTTCATTGATGAACCAACTTGTTTTTTCTCGTCGTCACATTCGATGTGTTTTTGTATTCATGCTTGTCATGTCACGTTTTTCGCTGACTTAAGTATTTTTCTGAGTAAACCCTTTGATACTCATTATAACTTAAGGTCATTGTTTATGGCTACTAGTTTGTTACCTATGGCGTTCTTGCTTTCTACTCGCATAGTTTCTTTGTTTATTTGGTATATTCTTGTCCTGAATAGATGTACTTGTTTCTATACGCTTTGTTTAAACTTGTTAATTCTCCTTTTGCATTGTATCGCAATCTTTACTAGTGCTTTATTTCCCTCAGCTTCTAGTTATTTTGTGATGGAAGACGTCGTTAATTCTCGTTATTTAACTCCGCTTTCTAATGACCCTGATGACCTCCTTCCACTTACACCTGGTCGCTTCTTTACACGCACTTCTCTCTCTACCCCTCCTCCTCTTCCCAATTCTTTCAGGTATTTTAATCCACCTATTGTTTGGCGTAAACTTGTAGCCCTCCGCAATTCCTTTTGGAAGAGATGGAACTTGGAATATTTAACTTCCTTGCAAGGGAGGCAGAAGTGGTTTCTTTCCAGTCCCGACATTAAAGTGGGAGACTTGGTCTTAGTTAGGGATGTTTCACCACCCCTAGTCTGGCCTTTTGGAAGAGTGACTAAGTGTTACCCTGGAAGAGATAGGAGAGTCAGGGTATTCAGAGTCTTGACCACTAATGGTCAGATCACAAGACCACTTCTCTTCAATTACTGTATTACTCTTAAATGTTTAATTGCTTATTTGTTCCCTGTTGGTGTCTGCCCCTCCCAGTATGGTGCATTCTTGGAATGCACGGTACCTGAGATTATAATTTTGAATGCTTTTGCACGTTCTTTCCTTCCTTTTTGTCAAACACCAACAGTGATCATTTGTTTTCTCCTTTATGTGCAAATCTCTTATATTTTGTATGAGTCTGTTCCAGATATATATTCTGTGACCCACCTAGCGTCATATAACAACAAATCTCTGAAGCTCTTCAACTCTTCCTCGCGCAAGAGGAATTCCATATCCATTTGGCTACTAGATACTGTTGTCAACTCTTTGAAGACCAGCTCAGCAAAAGAAGATTATTTTGTTGTTTTCAAGTTGGTTATGCTGATATGTATACCTTTTGTTTCCTACCCCCACTCTTTCCCCTCTTTCTTGGACCTTCCGTGCTTCGTTGAGCAAGTCTCACTTCTTAGTCGGCAGTTGAAGCAATCAGTTAGGGCTCAACCTGAGCTAGCCTCCTGACCTAACGAGGCATTTTTTAAATTCCACGCCATGTTGGAACTCTAAGCATCAGTGAGGAACTTCACTTCGACATGCAACAAAGATAAGTACCTTCTTCAAGTTTTAACCTCATCTTCATGGTTTTAACTTCCACGTGTTTTAAATGATACTTTTATAGACAGTGTGAAAGTATTTATTTTGGGGCAAAAATCATTCTTCGTGGGATTTGCCGTGTTGAGCTGTCGCTTGTATAAGCCGACTTTACCATAAAGAGCTTTTATTAAGCTATTCTAATGAGAAATCCTCTCTCTACGTGGGATATTATCTAATTACCCGCTGTCTATAATGCAACAAGTTAGTTCCTCCGCTGGATTTACATTAGCCCCATTTTACTGCTAAGATTGTTCTGGAACCTTCCAGATTCTGTACTCAATCTACAAGTCCTGCCGTCATGTGTTTCTCACGTACTTGTGAGAATTCTGTTTAAAATTGAATTATCTTACTTCTAAATTACTACATAGTGAAGTTTCGTCCACCGCGGGAATTTTCTATGGCGCATTTAATTGTAATTTACAACTTTCTCAAGAAATAGACTCTCACTTATCTAGTGAAACCAGTTATTTTCATCATTGCAATAACTTTCTTTTCCATAAACTTTGTGTCTCCACAGTGAACTTTTCATATGTTTCAATGAACTATAGTGAAAACCAGTGCTTGCTCAACTTTTCTACCGCGTCGCGATCGTCCGCTTATATTCAAATAAGGCCATGAACATTTTCCTTAATTCCCATTTCTCTTTCCTAAACCTCTCACTAACAATCTGCAATAAACTTTTAATCTAGGCCTGTTCCAATAAGGTGTCATTCCAAGAAGTGCCCTTCCATTTTGTTGGTTTATCATTAAGTATCTCTGTATAATCTTTGTGATACGTGTCTAGCACACGTTTCAAACTTACATTGTTCCTCCCTTCAAAGGCAGGGAAAACAATTCTCTCAACTCTTGAGTGAGTTATTTTTTGGTCTCGCTAAATGAAAACTGCCTCATTTAACTTGCGAGTCTTATTCAAAATATAAGAAGTTGTAGGAACTTCCTTTTTATTCTTTATGTTTTCCATTTTGTTATCTTCGAAGTTGTTATTCTCGTTAGAATGTTCTTTCGGAGGTTTCTTATAGTACACTGCTTGTACTCCTGTAAATGTTAAAACTTTAATTATTCCATTTTGCCTATTTCATTAAATCTTACCAAGATTTTAATACAAGGTTTAAAAAACCTTAAAAATTGTCATTTGCCTGGAGCAATTTCTGAACGTTGTTGGAGGTCTGCGACCCCAAATTGTTAACTACATAGAACATATTTATTTGTTAAAGTTACGCTTCTTTGAATTGTTAAATAAATTAAATATTTGTTTTTTGGTTTCATCATTTCTCTGATACTACCGTTAGGCAGGATCCTGGCTTTCCTAGCTCTTCCTAGGTTTATGCCCTCGTTCATATTCAATAAAGCTTTTACTATTTGTCTGGCCAGACCATCACCCTTCCCTATAGTACTTTCATTCGTGCTTGGGAGGAAACACACTAAAGCTTCTCTCTGGCAAACTGCCCAAGTCTTAGCTGCGGCTCCCGTCAGCTTCGACCAAGCTCGTACCTATTTTAGATATCAGGAGGTTAAGTTTCTGTGGCAATCGCCTTTAAGTGTGTTTAAAGTGAAGCTTATTAATTTTGTGGGGCTCTCCTCCTATTTTTCTATCCTTTTTCTCCAATCCCAAATCTACTTCCTTCTCTTAATCATCTTCCCTTGGTGGGTGGGTTATTCCCTAGCCTATAATCTACCCCCCCCCCCATCCACTCCTAAACGGCTGCAGCAATCAAAACCAAATTTAGTATGAGTAAAGATGTGCACCGGAATATCTCACGCCCATATTTGAAAATGTTGTCAGTGCTACCAACTGCTGAAAAAACGCACTAGAAATTTGAGCTCCATGTTGGATATCTTGCAATGTATGCATGGGAGCTATTCCAAAATTGGCACACATGTAGATAAGACTATTTCAGTTTAATTTCCAGGAGGCCAACCATGACAGTTTTGCCAAAATAATTTTAAGCCTTCTGATAGGTCCAATGTTTAAATGCATATAACTTCTACACTATCAATTGGATTTCAACCAAATTTTGAATGTAATATCTGTACATAAACAGATATGACGGAGGGTATTCTTAAGAGCCACCAGGGCTACCAACTGTTAATAATTGCTCTCTCTATTTTTCTAAATCCAAATACCAATATATCAGAAAGTATGCAAGCCAACAGCTTTAAACTATGCACACGTATATTCTGACATTTTAGATTAATTTGGAGTAATTTATATACGTCAGTTCTACCAACATGATTATAAGCCTGCTGATAGTACCAATTTTTAAATACATGTAACTTCTATACTATCACTTGGATTTCAACCAAATTTCGTATGTGCTATGTGTACCATAACAGATATGACTATAAGTATTGTTAAGAGCAATCAGGGCTGCCAACTGTTAATAAATGCTGTCTATATTTTTTTACCCTAATATCAATATATCAGAAAGTATGCAAGCCAACAGCTCTATACTTTTCACACGTATAGCACCTGACATTCTAGATTAATTTGGAGTAATTAATACAAGGCAGTGCTGCCAACATGGTTCTATGCCTGCTGATATGTCCAATTTTATAATACATGTAACTTCTATACTAACAAATGGATTTCATCCAAAATTGGCACAACAAGATATCATAATATTTCAGATTATTTCTGACCAGCACACGCATGGTATTGTTGGCAACATGCTTTTACGCGTGCTGATAGATCCAGTGTCGAACTGCATGTAACGTCCATTGGACTACAACCAAATTTTTTATTCTGTACCTTAAGAGATGGAACTAAGAATATATTCAGTCACCAGGGCTGCCAACTGAAGTGCCTATTAGGCTACATTATACCAGGTATATTTTGAACTAATTAGATATTTCGATATAACCAACTTAATTTCGTCATTATACTAGATAGGTTCATATTCTGTAGAATAATCATTGGCATGAAAAGTAGGCTATATAGTTCTTCACGGAAGTTCTTGTTGTTTTCCTTATAAAATTAGCAGAATCCTTACCTTCTTCAATGAATACTTCTATGTTAATGAAATATAAAATAGAACTTTCGTCGATTTTTCGTACATTTCTTGTGCTTTTTTATTTGCCCCCGAAGCTCTTCAGGAAACTGTAGAGTTTTTACGGTAATTGATCTCCTCGAGTCTCCTGACATTGTGTTTCTTGTTTCATTACTTTTGTATGGGAAAATCGTGAGGAAATTAGAAATATTAGGTATTGTTTTCTGCGATTTCACAATAAAGAAAGGGGGGGGTGATCGATGCGATGACTATGCGTGATTACATGGGGGAGGGGGTCGAAAATCGATTAAGTAATATGTGGATGGCTCATAACATGTGTTTATGTGGTGACTGTAGAAGCGTGTGTGGCTGTATGTATTAGGGTCGGATATGGGTTAGATGCCCCGGAACTTGAAATAAAGTACTATGGTGATATTTGGCTGGACATAGTGTGCAAATATCAGGAAATAAATCATACTCAGGATAGCCGCTGTCAGTGCCAGGATTCGAACCTCCGATCTCTGGACTTGCTATATATTTCCGCAACGTCCTCTACCTTACCAGATTTTGAAATAATACATTTAAAGACCTTTGTTCAACAACTGATTTAATAATAATAATATTGGTTTTACAACTACTCAGGCGTTTAAAGACGCCGGGGGGGGGGGGGCGGAATTTTGCCCCGAAGGGGAACTTGAACGTGCCTTTAAATCTACTGACACGGCACCCTCGCATTTGGGAACAGTAAGCGGGAACGTTACCGCAGAGCCACGCAGCCAGTCAAACTGATTTAATGTTTGTACTATCTTGTTATATGTATTCATACGATATTGTCACCGGCAGCAGTGGCTACGCTCGCTAAAGCGCAGTGTTAGGCCATGGGGCCAAGCGCTCTGCTGACTCGGTAGTCGCGTGGGTTCGAGCCCCACCGGCGTCCGTTCTTGAAGTGGATTTCCATGGTTCCCCATTTTCAACATCAGGCAAATGCTGGGACGGTAACTACTGACAGGCCACGGCCGCTTACATCCACATCCCTGCCCAGTTTCATTGATTCCATCTGTCATCCAGCCGCGCAGGTCGCCCACGGGCGTCGACTGAGAGAACCTGCACTCGGCCTCTCAGCAGGCCACACAACAACAACAACAAAAACATAAAACAAACAAAAAATTATATTGTCAAAAATTATATTTTGCTTTATCTCATTTAATGCCATAAATAACATTTCATGTTCGTAAATAATCACTGATTATGTTCTGCCAATATTATTAACCAGAGATTGCACGCTGCTGATGAACTGAATTAATTAGACGGAAACCAAATACCTGATATTAATATCATGAGCGTTACTCTGAAAGAACTCAATATACAGCAGATATCTTCTACAAACTGTAGAGCGTTACTCTGAAAGAACTCAATATACAGTAGATATCTTCTACAAACTGTAGAGCGTTACTCTGAAAGAACTCGGTAAACAGCAGATATCTTCTACAAACTGCAGAGCGTTACTCTGAAAGAACTCAATATACAGCAGATATCTTCTACAAACTGTAGAGCGTTACTCTGAAAGAACTCAGCATACAGCAGATATCTTCTACAAACTGCAGACCGTTACTCTGAAATAACTCAATATACAGAAGATATCTTCTTCAAACTTCAGAGCGTTACTCTGAAAGAACTCAATATACAGCAGATATATTCTACAAACTGTAGACCGTTACTCTGAAAGAACTCAGTATACAGCAGATATCTTCTACAAACTGCGGAGCGTTACTCTGAAAGAACTCAGCATACAGGAGATATCTTCTACAGACTGTGGAACGTTTCTCTGAAATAACTCAATATACAGAAGATATCTTCTACAAACTGCAGAGCGTTACTCTGAAAGAACTCAGCATTCCTACAGCAGATATCTTCTACAAACTGTAGAGCGTTACTCTGAAAGAACTCAGTATACAGCAGATATCTTCTATAAACTGCAGAGCGTTACTCTGAAATAACTCAATATACAGCAGATATATTCTACGAACTGTAGACCGTTACTCTGAAAGAACTCAGTATACAGCAGATATCTTCTACAAACTGCGGAGCGTTACTCTGAAAGAACTCAGCATACAGCAGATATCTTCTACAAACTGTGGAACGTTACTCTGAAAGAATTCAATATACAGCAGATATCTTCTACAAACAGTAGAGCGTTACTCTGAAAGAACTCAATATACAGCAGATATCTTCTACAAACTGCATAGCGTTACTCTGAAAGAACTCAATATACATCAGATATCTTCTACAAACTGCAGAGCGTTACTCTGAAAGAACTCAGCATACAGCAGATATCTTCTACAAACTGCAGAGCGTTACTCTGAAAGAACTCAATATACAGCAGATATCTTCTACAAACTGCATAACGTTACTCTGAAAGAACTCAATATACAGCAGATATATTCTACAAACTGTAGACCGTTACTCTGAAAGAACTCAGTATACAGCAGATATCTTCTACAAACTGCGGAGCGTTACTCTGAAAGAACTCAGCATACAGCAGATATCTTCTACAGACTGTGGAACGTTAGTAGGGGGGTAAGGCGGTTTCTAACTCCCCCCACCACCTCTCCCTCTGACGTCACATACTAACCCGCAATACATTCAGGGGCAAAGCCAATATCTCGTCAACCCATGGTCCGATTTTGACAAATGAGGTGTCGTTGGACTCGGGCTAACGCCCTCTTTACAACGGACTACTCATTTCAACCCCTAAATAAAACCTACCCCTACTAGGGGGTGAAATTGTAATTTTTAGTGAAAGTCTCTTTTCAAATACGACATGTATAAGGTGCGCTGCTAAAATGAACTTAAATGTTGTTGCTCATATCGCGCATGCGTTTTTCTGGCTGCCGCTATGGATGAACATTTTTGTTTTTGTTTTTTACGCATGCGCACTGGGGATTTTTGTAAGAGGGCGAGCTCTTTGAAAAAAAATGATTGATAAGAAGAGGTTTTGGTGGTGAGGAGAGAGCCAGATAGTCGCCTACTTTCCTACGACGTTTGCCGATATCTCTCGAACGCAAGGTCGGATTTGGACGTGTGACGTGTCAAATCGCTTGTTTCAAAGCCCTATATATGTTATTAATAGGTTAAAGTTTTGAGAATGAGGGAAACAGGCGTTTTGGGGTAAAATTATGATTTTAGACTTTTTCTGATATTTCACGAATGCCTGGTCGGATTTGGTCCTATGACGTGTCAAATGGCTTGTCTCGAAACCCTCTTTATTTTGGTAATAGGTTAAAGTTTTTGAGAATGAGGGAAACAGAATTTTTTGTTGTAAAACCGTGATTTTAGACTTTTTGTTATATCTCACAAACCAATAACGCCAGAGACGTATACGAGGGGTCGTAGGACTCGGGGTGACGCCCCTCCCCTCTCTCCCTTTCGAATATAGTATTTATGTTTAAAAAAATGCGAAAGAGCCTAACGACACTTATGTTGAAAACATTTCAGTTTTTAAAACTTTTCTTAAATTTGTCTAAAATGTTCATGACGAGTGGTTGTAGATAGAAAGAGACGATACCACTGGACACGTGTTTCAACGAAGCTATTACTGGCCACGGTGGTGATATACCAATACAGTATTCGCTATTTCGATGAGACGGCGGGTCGAGGGTTCGTTTTCTGATTATTCCTATGATGGAATTCCTAATTCCTAAACCCCCTGAAGGGGGTCTTTAACGTGTAAACGATTATGAGTGACATGACAAATGATAATTCCTTGATTCGATGAAGTTGGCTTTAGATAGAACAAACAGAACTTGGTTATATGTTGCTTGAAGTGAGTATAGAAAACAAACTTGCTGGGGCAGACTGACAGGATGTGAATGTTATTTGATCTTATTGGAATGCATTGACTTGACAGGGCAATGAAAAAAAGCACAGAGATGCTGAGGACACTTGAAGGTCAAACGATATGGCAACCATGGTGGGAGGGGGAAGCTAGGATGATGTCGCCGATCATGTTCAATGGATGAATTTATATTTTGCGAAGCATTGTTCGGAGAGGGTCATGGGACGACTTGTTTTAAGGGTATTTATTTTTTCGATGTTTCCTATGGTGGACTCATTGATTGAAATAATCCAAAACTGCTAGGGCATGGCCTTGAGATTTTATAAACCGATAATGGGATTTTGACATACAAGATCCACTCAGAACTTGACATGATGTCATTCTTTTTATGGCTTATGAATTTCCCCAAAAAAGACCCAAAACAACAAGATCATGGACTTTTGCTTTTCTTAATATATTGCAAACCCATAATGTAAGATGTTTACTGTGAGTGACGAAATCTAGCTAGGTAACGAAAGAATTATTGTAGGATATATGTATGGTGACTGACACGTCTTTGACCATTGGAACTTGTTTTCAGATCTGACTGTAGTACATAGGGAGTATAGGTTGTAGGCATGGATTGACAAACGGTGCACACAAAATTCAATTTATCGATTCAAGAATTAAGAGTAGACTATCATTAATTAATTGGTTAAAGAGTGTAGCTAAAAATAAAAAAAATGGTGACTACATTAAACTAAACTGAACCAAGTCGAATCAAACCCAACCGAACCAAACCAAGCCTAAAGCAAACCAAACCTAATCAAGAACAAGCCAAGGGCTTAAGTGTAAAACTTGTGGGGGAATGCAGTCATTGGCAATGTCCAAAGGAAGGGATAACGCTCTACCTCTAGAGGGTAAGGTAAAGCTAGCGCATGGTGCTAATGCATATTCCCAAGTACATGAACCACACACACACAACTATCCTATGCTGTTTTTATGAGTTAACTGTTAAAACTTACTCAGTGGTTACTGAGCAAGATGGTCGCTACACACAACAAGCTTTAAATACTTGAGGCTAATAATCTATACACACACACACACGCTTGTTCTAAACTAAACTGTCTTGCTGGCAGTGCTCACACAGTAGGCAAATGACAGAAATGCTTGGCTAACAGAAATACAATCATTTTCGTTTGTCTAATGTTACCAGCTAACCATTACATGCTATAGTGGTGAGCACATGTGCCTCTTGCACTGGAGATCGTAACTCGATTTCTAGCTCTAAGGCCTAGAATGAATCAAACTAAGAAAGAAGGGTATGGTGACGCAGTGGTTAAACTGTTAGCCTTTCACTAAGGTAGACTAGGGTTTGATTTTAGGTTAATATACATGTCATAAACAAACAAACAAACAAACAAAAAAGCAGAGATAATGTTTAAAACTGATTACACTTGTCTCTTTTCAAATTATTACTTAGATTGCAAATACAAAGGTGGACTGGGTTTGATATTCAGTTAATGCTGCCTATCGCATACTAGCCTGTAAGAAAGCCAAACAAGCAAAAGGCGTAGGTAGAGCAGTGGTAAAATCGCTATGTGTAGAGAACTACCTAACGGTTTTATGAACTGGCAATGGTATGTCGCATAAACAGTGCAGGATACAATCCAGCAACCATAATTTGTATCTTGTGGAGCAGAGAAAACATATATATAGAGAAAGATATAGAAAGCTAGTGTATGTATGGGTAGCATTGATAATTTGACCAGAGAAAATACGATGAGGTAGGGTGGGGAGAGGGAGAATTAACACTTATATATGAATGAATGGTAAATAGTATTTTAGTTTTTTTTCCCCAATAGTTTTGTTTTTTAAATGCAGTGGTAGATAGTCGTTATTTTGTAAAACATTCTTACTTGCAGTAGTAATAAGACTCTATGGTTTCGCTAACACATAGATAGACTGTATTATTGCCATGGTCAAGCACTCACATTAAGATCATTTACAAAATCATAAAATGAAAAATAAAAAATCTTGTTTTGGAAATATCGTTTTTCAACATACACAAAATAAATATATAAAAAATTTGTAAACAGCAAAATGGAAAATCCATGGTCAAGCACTCACATTAAGATCATTTACAAAATCATAAAATGAAAAATAAAAATCTTGTTTTGGAAATATCGATTTTTTTCAACATACACAAAATAAATATATAAAAAATTTGTAAACAGCAAAATGGAAAATCCATGTTTCCATATAGACAAAATTTTAAAACCTTAAACGGACATTTAAGAAAATATATGCAAATGGGAAATTGACAAATGTGTAAATATGAAAATGGAAAAATCCATGTTTCCATATCATGAAATTGAAAAACATCAAACTGTCATTTAAAAAAATGCAAATGGAAAATTGACAAATTGCAATGTGTGAAATGTGAAATTGAACAAATGGCTATCATTATTTAAAAAAAAAAAGAACATGGTGCTCTATGGTTGAGGTGTGAATCAAACCCTTTCTACTTATTTGGACCACCCGAGACTGAGTAGACTAGTTTAAGTTGTCATACCACTTTTAAAAGTTTGTGTTAAATCTAGGAATTGAACCCAAGAGCTTGTAGGGGAGATCAAAGGTTATAATATGTTAAACAGATAGCCTTGAATGAAGGGTGTGGTAGCTATATAGAGATGAGACGTTTCGCTCGGGGCAGGGAGGCATGGAGATCTGCATCAAACCAGTCAAAGGACTAAAGACTCAAACAACAACATGTACGTTCACCAAAATAATGTTGTGTAACGGTAAATGTTAGTCAACGAACAGTAATGCATTACTAAAACCCATGACACGATACCTAAGAGCTTTTCTAAAATGATTTTAAAATGCCTTTAACCCTATATTGAACACCCAGTTCACAAGACTCATAACTGCAATGTTATGGTAAAACAAAACAAAATCTATATTTCAAAACAAACAAGTGGTTTAGTCAATGTATACTGGAAAAAGTTTTGTAAACACTCAAGTCCTCAAGACCAATTAAATTAGTAACTGTCAGGTTGGCCGAGTGGTTAAGGTGTTTGACTTAAGATCAAATTTCTGTATAAGGAAGCAAGGGTTCGAATCCCTTACCTGACATAACTATTGCCTTAACATGGCTTGGCCACACTGTATTATTATGATACTCAGTACACAAACCATAGATATAGTGTATTGTTTAAGGCCACTCTCTTTCTGAACATAGTCAGAGACTGTTGATGGTTAACAATTGTATTAATAGTGGGACATGGGGATAGCAATTAAGAAAAAACAGCCAATACCCATACAATATTTTTATTCATTTTAGTTTTTTTTTTACAATAGTTACACACTGAATACAACTTTTTATCTCTTTACCATTGTTTGATATAGATTTTAAACACAACGCTTGTTGTAGATCCTTTTACAACTTTCTCTAGGTACTCTTGTTCTTAAAAACTGGGGAAGCCGCAATGGTTTTATAGACATTAAACCCTCATTCTCTTTTTTTTCATCATCATAATCATCATTATTATAAATATTATCTTTATAATTATTATAGTCATTGTCACCATCATTATCATCATCATCATCATCCTCAACATCACTAGAACTATCCAATTCCATTTTTTCCTTTTCAAAAGGGATCTCTTGAAGAGTCTGTGTTGCTTTTGATAGTGTTACGGGTTTATTGAACGTTGACAACTGTCCTAACATGACTTTTTGAGGAGATAAATGTTTTTTCATAAGGAAGTCACTATGTTGAGTAACACTATGTTTTTGTCGGACTTGCTTTTTCTTGTTCTTTTGATCATGTTTTGTTAACACTAACGGTGTTTCATTTGGTATACCACATTGATGAGTACCCACACTTAAGACCTCACTATGTTTACTTTTTAGATGACCTAGACATTTTGTTGTTCTTTGTTTTGAGCACTGCCAAAATATGATGCCATTCGCATTTTCTCGCTTATAGTTATAAGAGTACCCATGATACAGGGCACGTGGTTTACCTTTATTGGTTATAGTATATTCCATAGTAGTCACTGACTTGTATAGTCGATCCGCCTACTACAATGGTCTGAACACTTGTGGTGAAAGAATGATGTTGTGTTGACGTTTTATGCAGGATAATGTTGGTGGCATATGTGGGTGGCTTATGTTGATGACATGTGTTGTTGGCTGATTTTGGTGGCTTATGTTGATGGTTTATGGTGGTGGCTTATGTTGATGGCTTATGTTGGTGGCTTATGTTGATGACATATGTTGGTGACTTATGTTGATAGCTTATGTTGGTGGCTAATGTTGATGACATATGTTGTTGGCTTATGGTGGTGGCTTATGTTGATGGTATATGTTGCTGGCCTATGTTGATGGTTTATGTTAATGGCTTAGGTTAATATCTTAGGTTGATGGCATAAGTTGATGGCTTATGTTGGTGGCTTATGGTGGTGGCTTATGCTGGTGGCTTATGCTAGTGGCTTATGGTGGTGGTTTATGGTGGTGGCTTATGTTGATGACATATGTTGGTGGCTTATGTTGGTGGCTTATGTTGGTGGCTTATGGTGGTGGCTTATGGTGGTGGCTTATGGTGGTGGGTTATGGTGGTGGATTATGGTGGCTTATAGTGGTGGCTTATGGTGGTGGTTTATGGTGGTGGCTTATGTTGATGACATATGTTGGTGGCTTATGGTGGCTTATGGTGGTGATTTATAGTGGTGGCCTATGTTGGTGGCTTATTTTTGGTGGTTTACGTTAATACCTTATTTGTAATGGCTTATTTGACAAGTTATTGTTGTCAATGTATTTAGAGGATTTTTCTCTTGGTTTTAGAAAGTATCTCAACTCTTTTTTATGGTAGCATAATGCTTACCGCCATGTTTGTAAGCAACAACAACACACTAAAATTCCAAGAATCCAAAGTACTCTAAGGTTAATGATTGTCTCTCAACTCCATTCAACGTCTAGTCAAAAAACATTATATATTTTTCACATTTTACAAAAAAGGTAAATTGGGAAAGTAAGCTATATGTTTAAACTAAAAATCATATCAAATCATATGCTAACTCCAACACCTACGTCTACCCCAATCTCAGTCAAAAAAATATAATATTCTTCAAATTTTTCCAAAACAGTATTTGGAAAGTAGGCCATATTTTGAAAACTAATCATTCTATAAAGTCATATATATATATACTGAAACCAATGGCTTTTATATCCTTAATCTTAAGAACAAAATATGGAATTTTTGACATTTTTTCCAAAAATGTTCATTTTAAAACGGGGCTATATTTTGGAAACTAGGAATTTTACAAGAAAGTTTGTTTAACGTAAATGGCAGGTATTTACCCCCACTACCCGCAAACCAAGTCCCAGGTCTCTGGGGAAAAATCCAAAAAAAGTTCAATTTGGAAAGTAGGCAATATTTTGAAAACTAATCATCCTAAAAAGTCATATATAGACTCAAACCAATGGCTTTTATGTCCTTAATTGGTAGAACAAAACTTAACATTTTTTCAGTTTTTCCAAAAAAGTCCAATTTTCAAAAATTGTCTATATTTTGGGAACTAAGAATTTTACAAAAAAGTTTGTTTAACGAAAATGAAAGGTCTTTACCCCCCTCTACCCAAAACATAAATTTCAGGTCCCTAGGACAAAAACTGTGCAGTGTATATATATATATATATTTTTTTGGGGGGGGAGGGGGTCTATATTCACTTTACCTCCCCACTTCACAAGATGGCGGCCATAGCTTAACTTAACCTAGCCTAACCTAACCTGACCTACGAGGTGTGATCAAAAAGTTCCAAAAATGTGGCTGCAACTTAACCAAACCTAGCCTAGCCTAACCTAACCTCCCTGTTGACTAGCCCCCTTTGGACGGGTCCTTTTGAAGGGAGTCATTTTTTTTACGTGTCCCGGAGGACGGGTCCTTGTTGACGGGTCCCAGTGGCGGGTCCCCTTTGACATAATTTGGATAAAATGCAAGGCCAGTCCATAGGGATCAGTCCAAAGGACCCGCCACTGGGACCCGTCAACAAGGACCCGTCCTCCGGGACACGTAAAAAAAATGACTCCCTTCAAAAGGACCCGTCCAAAGGGGGCTAGTCAACAGGGAGGTTAGGTTAGGCTAGGCTAGGTTTGGTTAAGTTGCAGCCACATTTTTGGAACTTTTTGATCACACCTCGTAGGTCAGGTTAGGTTAGGCTAGGTTAAGTTAAGCTATGGCCGCCATCTTGTGAAGTGGGGAGGTAAAGTGAATATAGACCCCCTCCCCCCAAAAAAATGTATATATATATATACTGCACAGTTTTTGTCCTAGGGACCTGAAATTTATGTTTTGGGTAGAGGGGGGTAAAGACCTTTCATTTTCGTTAAACAAACTTTTTTGTAAAATTCTTAGTTCCCAAAATATAGACAATTTTTGAAAATTGGACTTTTTTGGAAAAACTGAAAAAATGTTAAGTTTTGTTCTACCAATTAAGGACATAAAAGCCATTGGTTTGAGTCTATATATGACTTTTTAGGATGATTAGTTTTCAAAATATTGCCTACTTTCCAAATTGAACTTTTTTTGGATTTTTCCCCAGAGACCTGGGACTTGGTTTGCGGGTAGTGGGGGTAAATACCTGCCATTTACGTTAAACAAACTTTCTTGTAAAATTCCTAGTTTCCAAAATATAGCCCCGTTTTAAAATGAACATTTTTGGAAAAAATGTCAAAAATTCCATATTTTGTTCTTAAGATTAAGGATATAAAAGCCATTGGTTTCAGTATATATATATATGACTTTATAGAATGATTAGTTTTCAAAATATGGCCTACTTTCCAAATACTGTTTTGGAAAAATTTGAAGAATATTATATTTTTTTGACTGAGATTGGGGTAGACGTAGGTGTTGGAGTTAGCATATGATTTGATATGATTTTTAGTTTAAACATATAGCTTACTTTCCCAATTTACCTTTTTTGTAAAATGTGAAAAATATATAATGTTTTTTGACTAGACGTTGAATGGAGTTGAGAGACAATCATTAACCTTAGAGTACTTTGGATTCTTGGAATTTTAGTGTGTTGTTGTTGCTTACAAACATGGCGGTAAGCATTATGCTACCATAAAAAAGAGTTGAGATACTTTCTAAAACCAAGAGAAAAATCCTCTAAATACATTGACAACAATAACTTGTCAAATAAGCCATTACAAATAAGGTATTAACGTAAACCACCAAAAATAAGCCACCAACATAGGCCACCACTATAAATCACCACCATAAGCCACCATAAGCCACCAACATATGTCATCAACATAAGCCACCACCATAAACCACCACCATAAGCCACCACTATAAGCCACCATAATCCACCACCATAACCCACCACCATAAGCCACCACCATAAGCCACCACCATAAGCCACCAACATAAGCCACCAACATAAGCCACCAACATATGTCATCAACATAAGCCACCACCATAAACCACCACCATAAGCCACTAGCATAAGCCACCAGCATAAGCCACCACCATAAGCCACCAACATAAGCCATCAACTTATGCCATCAACCTAAGATATTAACCTAAGCCATTAACATAAACCATCAACATAGGCCAGCAACATATACCATCAACATAAGCCACCACCATAAGCCAACAACATATGTCATCAACATTAGCGACCAACATAAGCTATCAACATAAGTCACCAACATATGTCATCAACATAAGCCACCAACATAAGCCATCAACATAAGCCACCACCATAAACCATCAACATAAGCCACCAAAATCAGCCAACAACACATGTCATCAACATAAGCCACCCACATATGCCACCAACATTATCCTGCATAAAACGTCAACACAACATCATTCTTTCACCACAAGTGTTCAGACCATTGTAGTAGGCGGATCGACTATACAAGTCAGTGACTACTATGGAATATACTATAACCAATAAAGGTAAACCACGTGCCCTGTATCATGGGTACTCTTATAACTATAAGCGAGAAAATGCGAATGGCATCATATTTTGGCAGTGCTCAAAACAAAGAACAACAAAATGTCTAGGTCATCTAAAAAGTAAACATAGTGAGGTCTTAAGTGTGGGTACTCATCAATGTGGTATACCAAATGAAACACCGTTAGTGTTAACAAAACATGATCAAAAGAACAAGAAAAAGCAAGTCCGACAAAAACATAGTGTTACTCAACATAGTGACTTCCTTATGAAAAAACATTTATCTCCTCAAAAAGTCATGTTAGGACAGTTGTCAACGTTCAATAAACCCGTAACACTATCAAAAGCAACACAGACTCTTCAAGAGATCCCTTTTGAAAAGGAAAAAATGGAATTGGATAGTTCTAGTGATGTTGAGGATGATGATGATGATGATAATGATGGTGACAATGACTATAATAATTATAAAGATAATATTTATAATAATGATGATTATGATGATGAAAAAAAAGAGAATGAGGGTTTAATGTCTATAAAACCATTGCGGCTTCCCCAGTTTTTAAGAACAAGAGTACCTAGAGAAAGTTGTAAAAGGATCTACAACAAGCGTTGTGTTTAAAATCTATATCAAACAATGGTAAAGAGATAAAAAGTTGTATTCAGTGTGTAACTATTGTAAAAAAAAAACTAAAATGAATAAAAATATTGTATGGGTATTGGCTGTTTTTTCTTAATTGCTATCCCCATGTCCCACTATTAATACAATTGTTAACCATCAACAGTCTCTGACTATGTTCAGAAAGAGAGTGGCCTTAAACAATACACTATATCTATGGTTTGTGTACTGAGTATCATAATAATACAGTGTGGCCAAGCCATGTTAAGGCAATAGTTATGTCAGGTAAGGGATTCGAACCCTTGCTTCCTTATACAGAAATTTGATCTTAAGTCAAACACCTTAACCACTCGGCCAACCTGACAGTTACTAATTTAATTGGTCTTGAGGACTTGAGTGTTTACAAAACTTTTTCCAGTATACATTGACTAAACCACTTGTTTGTTTTGAAATATAGATTTTGTTTTGTTTTACCATAACATTGCAGTTATGAGTCTTGTGAACTGGGTGTTCAATATAGGGTTAAAGGCATTTTAAAATCATTTTAGAAAAGCTCTTAGGTATCGTGTCATGGGTTTTAGTAATGCATTACTGTTCGTTGACTAACATTTACCGTTACACAACATTATTTTGGTGAACGTACATGTTGTTGTTTGAGTCTTTAGTCCTTTGACTGGTTTGATGCAGATCTCCATGCCTCCCTGCCCCGAGCGAAACGTCTCATCTCTATATAGCTACCACACCCTTCATTCAAGGCTATCTGTTTAACATATTATAACCTTTGATCTCCCCTACAAGCTCTTGGGTTCAATTCCTAGATTTAACACAAACTTTTAAAAGTGGTATGACAACTTAAACTAGTCTACTCAGTCTCGGGTGGTCCAAATAAGTAGAAAGGGTTTGATTCACACCTCAACCATAGAGCACCATGTTCTTTTTTTTTTTAAAATAATGATAGCCATTTGTTCAATTTCACATTTCACACATTGCAATTTGTCAATTTTCCATTTGCATTTTTTTAAATGACAGTTTGATGTTTTTCAATTTCATGATATGGAAACATGGATTTTTCCATTTTCATATTTACACATTTGTCAATTTCTCATTTGCATATATTTTCTTAAATGTCCGTTTAAGGTTTTAAAATTTTGTCTATATGGAAACATGGATTTTCCATTTTGCTGTTTACAAATTTTTTATATATTTATTTTGTGTATGTTGAAAAAAATCGATATTTCCAAAACAAGATTTTTATTTTTCATTTTATGATTTTGTAAATGATCTTAATGTGAGTGCTTGACCATGGATTTTCCATTTTGCTGTTTACAAATTTTTTATATATTTATTTTGTGTATGTTGAAAAACGATATTTCCAAAACAAGATTTTTTATTTTTCATTTTATGATTTTGTAAATGATCTTAATGTGAGTGCTTGACCATGGCAATAATACAGTCTATCTATGTGTTAGCGAAACCATAGAGTCTTATTACTACTGCAAGTAAGAATGTTTTACAAAATAACGACTATCTACCACTGCATTTAAAAAACAAAACTATTGGGGAAAAAAAACTAAAATACTATTTACCATTCATTCATATATAAGTGTTAATTCTCCCTCTCCCCACCCTACCTCATCGTATTTTCTCTGGTCAAATTATCAATGCTACCCATACATACACTAGCTTTCTATATCTTTCTCTATATATATGTTTTCTCTGCTCCACAAGATACAAATTATGGTTGCTGGATTGTATCCTGCACTGTTTATGCGACATACCATTGCCAGTTCATAAAACCGTTAGGTAGTTCTCTACACATAGCGATTTTACCACTGCTCTACCTACGCCTTTTGCTTGTTTGGCTTTCTTACAGGCTAGTATGCGATAGGCAGCATTAACTGAATATCAAACCCAGTCCACCTTTGTATTTGCAATCTAAGTAATAATTTGAAAAGAGACAAGTGTAATCAGTTTTAAACATTATCTCTGCTTTTTTGTTTGTTTGTTTGTTTGTTTATGACATGTATATTAACCTAAAATCAAACCCTAGTCTACCTTAGTGAAAGGCTAACAGTTTAACCACTGCGTCACCATACCCTTCTTTCTTAGTTTGATTCATTCTAGGCCTTAGAGCTAGAAATCGAGTTACGATCTCCAGTGCAAGAGGCACATGTGCTCACCACTATAGCATGTAATGGTTAGCTGGTAACATTAGACAAACGAAAATGATTGTATTTCTGTTAGCCAAGCATTTCTGTCATTTGCCTACTGTGTGAGCACTGCCAGCAAGACAGTTTAGTTTAGAACAAGCGTGTGTGTGTGTGTATAGATTATTAGCCTCAAGTATTTAAAGCTTGTTGTGTGTAGCGACCATCTTGCTCAGTAACCACTGAGTAAGTTTTAACAGTTAACTCATAAAAACAGCATAGGATAGTTGTGTGTGTGTGGTTCATGTACTTGGGAATATGCATTAGCACCATGCGCTAGCTTTACCTTACCCTCTAGAGGTAGAGCGTTATCCCTTCCTTTGGACATTGCCAATGACTGCATTCCCCCACAAGTTTTACACTTAAGCCCTTGGCTTGTTCTTGATTAGGTTTGGTTTGCTTTAGGCTTGGTTTGGTTCGGTTGGGTTTGATTCGACTTGGTTCAGTTTAGTTTAATGTAGTCACCATTTTTTTATTTTTAGCTACACTCTTTAACCAATTAATTAATGATAGTCTACTCTTAATTCTTGAATCGATAAATTGAATTTTGTGTG